>OW028621.1:470000-10470000 GCA_932294325.1 Allophyes oxyacanthae
TGGCCGACCGTACCTACATGCCAATATTAATATTACTAACACTAATAATAATTTTAAATGTATTGTTTACGAACACAATGAACCTATTGTTATCCGAAATAAAATTACTAATATAATAATTGTATAAATCCGACAAACTTCGTAAATAGGCGAACACCTTTCTGTTTAGCGATTCGTACCTCCACTTTAAACTTTTCCTAAACGCTTCGAGAAAATATAAGTTGATACTATTGTAGTAACACTTATACATGTATGACCTAAAATGTGAGGTATTTCGATGATTTAGATCTAAATCAGTGGTCAATTTACATGTTTCTATCTATCTATTACTGTAGCTATGAACAAAGTTAATCATTAATATACAAGTCAGTACTAACATAATTATTAATAAACAACGTTTAACCGAAAATAACAAATAGAAGAGCATGTAAATAGACACAGTAGCCCAATGCTTAGCAAACTAATGATTGAGAGGTCTTTAGTTCAAATAATAAATGCACCACTTAGGGCTGTCATCCATCAGGGTTTCCCCGATTTTGTTCTAGTTTGGGAAGGTGTCCGGGTGAAACCCGGACGTCCGTCGCGTTGACAGTTTCTTTCGTTTTCTATTCCACGAACGATTTATTATTTATTATTAATACGAACGCACTGTCTCTCTTCGCGCTCCTCCGGCCAGATTATATTTTGGCTAATTTAATACAGAAAAAAAATGTTTTATTATTTTCAAGGGCGTCCAGGGAAAAATCCCGATTTCAACCAAATGTCCGGGGTTTTTTTAATCTTGGTCCGGTGTCAGCTGTTTAGTTAACGGCAGCCCTAGCTCCATCGGACTAGTTATAGTGCAATGAGTGCATTCCTATTACAAGCAGTAGAAGGGTTAGGAACGTAATAATGTGCTTCATAGATTGACGAAGAATTCTTGTCATCATTAGTAATTTGGTATTTATTTATTTATTTATATTCTTTATTGTACACCGGTAATAAAAACCGGATTGAGAATCACATAAGCTAATGTACAATGGGCGGTCTTGTCGCGCACAGCGATCTGTTCCAGACAAGCTTTGGATGGACATAACAGAAAAGAAATAGGTAACGGGGAGTCTAGGTGTACAAGTTGTATGTTGGTTGTAAGTAGTACGTTGGAAATAACTAACAGGTTCTCAAATAATACCATAGAACTCACGACTTGCTTGAATGAAGATGCACTTGGTACCGCTCGTAACTACTCATCCCGGAAATAAAAAGCGAATAAAGCCACTTATTTTTATCCGCTCCAATCTTTCAGGAAGTGGACCCAGACAAGGACTCCTCGTTGAGGACAGACATCACTGGGTTTTACTGCTGACCCTCCATAACCGACAGGACAATGTTATACGCCTTCTTCCTATTGTTAAAGATAATTTTGGTCGGATTGTTTTCTGCTTATTGATAACTTGAGATTCCATCTTTTTCTCAGAATTTGAGTAGGTACGCACGGCTGCATATCAAGCTATGCATTTTTAGTACAAACTGATCTCTCATAGTACGGAAAGCCATGCGAGGTCAGCTTATACTGGTAATGTAACCGTGTACTGTGTATCGTGTGTACCGTGTGTGAATTGAATTGAATTGTACCATATTTCATGAATTTGGACACTATTGGACTACTTGTTGTGGCATAAAAAATAATAATATTAATAATTTATAATTACATAAATTTATAATTACAAACACATAACAACAATTACAACAAACAAATACAACAAAAACAAGAACAAAACATATTTTTTTTTGTGTAATTTTATTTTGCCGATTATGATGTCCTAGGTAGAATTTTTTTCTTATATGTATAGGTTTTTCAATTCGACCGACGCCGATCTGAAGAAATATTCGGTACAAATTCAGTTTTGGCCCAACATAAAAGGCTTACGAGGATTTCGATAGGCTGAGACAAAGATGGAACTCAAGTGGATCATGGAAACTCAAACTACCTGATCCTTGGAGGATCACAGTTAAACCAAGTCTTCGATAAACCTATGGCTACAAGTCTTGAACATCTATGGGTCAATCTATTACTGTAACTCTTTAAAATAGCCTCGAGGTCTGCAAATTTAATCGGTTCTATTTCGGTGACACCCACACACACCCACGGCGCCACGGTCATTGGGTCGCTGACTAACAAAGTCATTATTCTTGTTCAACAGTCAATTGTATTGTAGTATGGTCTCTATAAATAGTCCAGCTCATCTCCTTGTGGGTGCGTTATGGTGACTAAGATACTACGAAATAGGTGGGCAGCATTATTTATGTGCAGGGCTAGCCGGCAAAAATCGGGACTTATTCTAATTAAGAAGAATTAAAGAAGGATATATGAAACCAAGCAATACTGTGTTAACAGAATCTTGGTGAATGATTTTCATTGCAAATCTCAAACAACAGCCACAACAGCACTCGAAATAGATTCACTATGCGTAGTATTACAAATCATTGATCACTGATACGCGAGCCTAAGCAGGCTGCACAATAAACACCATATAAAAAGAACAGAAGAACCACTACTTACAATGTGAATATAAGGACTCAGGTAGGTTAACTGCAAGGCTCCAACCATATTTCGGTTGCAACTTTAAAATATCTTAAAAATCAGATACTTTAATGCCTTGAGCGCTTAGAACTTGACATGAGGCTTTGCCGCTCTACAGACCAACAGAAGGCCACATGCTGATAAGGGGATGTAACACCGGCTGCCGCTCCTGGGGAAAAAATATTGTGTCTGCTGTCAGCACCCTTACGTCGTGACTTAGACGGGATAACCCTCAATTTTTGAAAGGCGTTTTTGTCTGCCAGTGGATTGCGGTAAACTGAGTGAAACGAAGCAGTTCGTAATTGCACGTGTAGCTATATTTTTGTTCCGTTTGATGACTTCCCGTGCGCGAGCTTCTTATATGGCACGTTGTTCGAAGTATGCCTTCTGTGCCTGTCTGCATAGTGCTGCTGCTGAAGCAGACTGCACAATTACACAGCTGAGCGGCTACTTAATCGCTCGGTATCACTATACCTTCATGGAAATTACATCCTACGCGGAATCGCACGAGCATATTGAATTTTAAGCTTATTAGTTTCCTGTACACATATTTCTATTAGTTTTCTTACAGGAAATTATCAATTTAAATCACCATACGTCAACTGGTCAACTTATTGCAATATAATTGCTGAATATAGGACCCTGCCAGCAAGGGAGGATACATTCATTTTTAGCAAGAATCACATTTGTGTGCTTCTCAGCCTGTACCTAACAATTTGAAAAGTTATCTCGCTATTTCTCGACGAGTCTGCTTCAATTTAACCATGTGCAGATAAGGAAAAGCTGGAGAAGCAGTTTCCAATCACAATTTCTAGCCCATAGTTATCCTTTTCGATTCCCATAGTAACTACGGGGTGGTCCTATTTACATACTCTTTCTAAATAAGAAACCATACGGTACAAAGGAATGGATTTTACTACGATGTTGTCTGTCCCACCCACGACATAGCGTGAAGGTTTTAATATACTCATCGGATATGTATAGAGAATAATCATAATAGCTAATACTCTTACCAAATTACCATACAATATTGTACGGAGGTGAATGAACTGTGACGTCATCGATACTGGTCCAAACAAATTTGATCTGTGTAATGTTGGTTATTGTTTGTGATTAAGGATTAAGATATGTTGGTGCAATTTAGGTGACAACGATTCTGAAATGGATGTTAGCAAATTGCTTTTGAATATCGTCAAAAACCCCCGACTCCAACTAGAAAAAGAGCTGTAACTTTTAAAGGGCTAAACAGATTTTCATGAAACATAGATAAGATGATACACGATTAAACTAGCTTTCAATTAAAAAAACCTTTATTGAAATCGGTCCATCTGTTTTGGAGCTATGATGCCACAGACGGATACACAGTGTTTAGTAAACTAAATTGTATCTACTACTCTACTAATTCTGCATCCATAGATATTGTTTAAAAAAGTAGTCTGTGATTGTCTATGCGTTGGCAACACTCGCTCTCTCTTCTGGCCGTGCTGCGCAAGCACACGCATTAAATAATATCACTAAAAACAGTCCTCTTTTCTTTTCTTATCAAGTTATTAAGCGGTTAGTTCAAAAGCAAGGTGTGCGTAGTTGCTCAACTTGAAAATATCATATACAGTCCTCTACACACAGTTACACACTACAACTTATAACATTCCTCTTTTTGTCGAGGGTTAAAATAAAAGGGGTTTATATTTTTATTACACTGCATCGTTGACAGCTACAGTGAATTCTGTGTATTTTTGGTTTACGAAGTTCTCTTACTTTTCCAAGTGAAAGCAGGCCCGTAGCAGATGCTGGCCAGTAAATTATTTAAGTAGATTTTTTTTGCGTAAACGCAACTAAATCTAGGAAACTTTTTGGATATCTTATTACCCATTCTTATCACATTTATTCGCCTCATAAAATACGTCAGTACTTTATTCTTTATTCCTCCACTAATAAAAAACACAAATATGTACAATAAGTAGGTACATATGTGCTTATATGATTAGCATTCGTCCGTCGCGTCGAGTGATTGACCCAAAACAATGTGCCTCTCAAGTTTGCATAGCGGAGGCACGAGTCGACGCCCGTCTCGGTACATACGAGTTATTCGCATCTTTGTCATGACAGATGAGATGACGTCATGAGATAACTGGCTAATGGGAGAACACAGCTGATAGCTACTCAAAGTTTTGGCAGTGACTTTAATGTCCAGAAAGTCCTAACTTAAGGTTGTAAGACGTCTGAGTTCCACCAAGACTGCCTAATTTGAAGGGCCCCAGTACCTGAGCCATTGTGTCCTTTGAAGAACTGGAGGCTTATTACGAGCTTCTACAGCAGGGCAGGAATTGAACTGCCCAGACATTTCCAGTATGAGCTGATCCCATACTGTATAGGCTTTTCGTATAAAGAAAGGTCAGCTTATATTGGAAATGGCCCTTCATTAACTCGTTAACTACTACCCTCTTTTCAAATTATCGCTATTGTATTTTGTATTATACATCCCCTAACAAAAGAGTTATCTGAATAGAGGATACTATAATGGTTTATTTAGTTTATTAGTTAACCTAAACAAACGGACATAGTTACTATTCATATAGGTTATTCAAAGAGGACTTGTTAATTGAATTCGCGACTCACTGGCCCACAACAAAAATGGACACTGTTTCAATTAGACCACATTTCGCTGACATTCCTATATAATAAGAGGCGAGCCTATTACCTTTGACCGAACACAAATCCAAAGGGGTCCGCCTTTAATCACGTAAGGTTTTGTTAGGCCACTTCCCCCCCTTCATTCCCACACCTTCCCCTTGGTGATACGTTGTGACTTTGTGAGGTTTTAAGGCTCTTAACATTACGTGTATTTTTTAAATTGAAGTTTCTTTCAGAATGTGTTTTAATGAAAAATTAAAATCAGATTTTGAAAACTAGTAATTTAATAAAACTGAGAAAGTGGCGCGTGGGCGGGCCCCACCTAAATATTACCCCTAAACACCTTTAGTTCTACCGTAGGACTGTTTAGTAGAACTAGTGGGAACAAACCTGCTTTTTAGACATAAATTCGCTCGCTCGGAATTTCACGTGGTCGCACGAAAATATACATGTGATTGTCATAAGATCCCCCCATCGTGATCAATCGTGATGTTATTTTAACGTTTTCCCCCTGTTCGGACCTCACGTGATTAACTGACGACCCCAAACTCTGAGAATCTCCTAGAGAATAAATCGAATCTCCCTCTCCCTCCTCTTCTCCATAGGATCTACTATTTGGAACCGCGCACCTAGAGTATCGACATTCCATAAGTGCCTGTATCTGGTTTAGATGAAATAAAGATCTATTCTATTCTAGAGGAAAAACCGAATTACACTGCCAGACATGGGAATTGCACCCTCGACCTCACGATCAGCAGGCGTAATTGCGACCACTAGGCAAATGAGAGATACCTATTAAACTCAACCTTGTTTCTTTGAGCCTTCAAAGCACAATCTATCTAGACATCCGATTGGCCAAATGGGCATGTATCCAGAAATCGTCAGGAGTGCTAAAACAATTAACCATTGTGACTGAACCATCAATCAGTCGGGACGTGTAATCCGCTGTCAGGACCTGGAGCCGGGACAATCCAAGGGAAGGCTTAATTTGGAAGCTTAGTATAAATGAGTGTCATTTGAGGATGCAGAGCTTTTACGAACTGCTGAGGGCCTCGTGTGGCCTGTGTGATTTGAATTACGTTATTTGAGATTTCTAGATTAATGAACACTTATTTTCCACCTTCCACCTACTAAAGAGGACTTAGGGAGTAGGAGTACCCATGGGTAAATATTCTACACTTTTCGATCTTTGCTGGGGTCTGACGTGTTTTCAGGTAACTTGATTATACATTTAAGGAACTAGGCTCTTTTACGAGATCTGAATTCACAGTTAATAAAAAAAAATTGTAGACAGAATTGATGTAAACAAACAATATGTTCATTGGCCATGATGTGTTTTATTTCACCCAACAAAGCAGCCTTATTTTCAAACACCGGGTGAATGTCATTTGTCCTCGTACAAGGTCATTTGACAGAATACTAAACACTCATTGAGGTCATCTTTTAACTCATAATTTTCCGTATTTTTTTTGTTTTTAGATCACCTTTATTAGCCGCTGATTTATCAACATTTATTATACTTACTGTCTTCTCTTAGCGCTTGAATTAGCATGGATTTGAATCATGGACACGTCCATCCTCATGATGCAGACTTTCCTTGTCAATTTTCATCAAGATCGGTTCAGCCGTTTAGAAACAGAGAGACATAAATATTAACTTTAGCAGTATAGTAAAGTCTAATTGTTTACTGTTCAAAACAGCGCGATGTAATGCATGCTCCTCCATTTCACGAATCTACCTATCTAAGAACTCTTCCAATTCACAGAAGATGTCATTTTAAACCCTTCTTAAAAGTCTTAATCTCCACAATCAATAGGCACTTGAAAACTTTTCAATATAGACGCGAGACGGTGCGACGACACCGGAGCGTCGAATTTAAATAATGGCAGTCGGAGACTAATCATTGAGAGAGGATATGTCTGTCGCCAGTGGGGCAAGGTAGGGGAGGGTTCTGGGGATTATGAAAATGGCTAGTAAGTGCCACTGACGTATATAATAAATAATATTTAATTATAATCATGTAACTCTGGATGTTATGGTCTAATAGAGAATAGCTGAATCATTCCGATTTTTTTTCAAATGTAGCACTAAATAAAACAGAATGAGAAACACATACTTTCATTGGTCTTTTAGCAGTGATCCAAATGACCAATAATAACACAACTCACAAATAAAGTTTATGTTACCGAGAATTAATAACATTACAATTACCCCCTTATTCATAAACAATGCCAGATGTCTATTGCCATCTCTATTCATGGACATACAAATGACAAGGACGGGTATAATTTAATCTGTGATTTAAAAAGACTATCTGATAAAAAAAAACATAAACTCATAATGTTTAAGTATTGAAACTTGATCCGAAACATTTCCCATAAATTAATCTGAAGTTATCGAAATTAAAAAGTAATATGGCCGTTCCTATAGCGATAATTAATCGCTCTTCATAACTCCTTCTTACCCTGAAAAACTACATACAGTTGGCACCACACATCTTCCCAAATTCCACCGGCCTATTCTTATATGATACTAGCGACCCGCCCCCGGCTTTGCACGACTACAATTTCTCTACTATCCTTACATTAAATTTAAAAGTATACATTTAAACCTTCCGGAAGAAATGCTCAAAATTATGGTGAAAACCGCATCAAAATCCGTTGCGTGGTTTGGGAGGAGTTATCGGATATACAGATAGACAGACAGATCATGCGGAAAGCGACTTTATTTTATACTATATAAGAACTAAGGTGGAACATGATTCTATCGACCAATAACTATTAAGACCTTGTAAAACTACTGTTCCTGCAAACGTCCTATTCTATTCTATTCTAAAAAATAAAAATAAAAAAACTAAGAAGATAAAGACATCCGCTCATCCCACACGTTGGACCATCCCCCGCATCTCCACACGGCAGGCGTCCCCAATCCATCAGGACCGCCTTCGCCACCGAATAACAATCTCTCATGTCTGTCACATAACCTGTCCTACCAGCGGATATATATGTCTTCTATATTTTTGGATAAGTAGGCTTAGTAAACATGAAGTCTATAAGGTTCATGGAAGCCCCAAAGACACGTGTGGGGTTTGAGACTATAAAAGATTTAGTTATCGGTATAATGAAGCAGAGTAAATCATAAATCAATCAATTTTGTACACCTAGACTGCCCGTTACTTGTCTGGAACAGATCGCTGTACTCGTACAATAGAAATACTCTTTATTGTACATCTGATAAAAAGAAGCAAATAACTTAATAATTACAATTAATCATTTTAAGATTGTACAATGTTTAGGTTCAATTCAGTTATAAATGTTATTGGTAGGTACATACCTACCTACAATTATTATGACAGGATAATACAAGACCCTAATTTTCTAGCATCATGGACCATGGTAAAGATCACGGTGAACAACTTTTAACTAAATCTTTGTGGGCAACCTGCACTAGGAAACAAACAGGATTTTTTTATTAATCTGCAACGGTTTTTATCATAGAAAAGCCTTGCAAGAATTTAATAAATATTCCTCCACGAAATAAAGATTAAATCGAATGCAGACTACATAATGAGCTTCCGCTAAAAACATTGTAAATTGCATTTTAAACACAACCAATAAATCTGTCTACTTCCGGTTTTCCTCGTCTTTATCCGACTGCGTCAAAGTCAAAAGGAAGTGTCATGCGTTTACCTCTTGTATGTTCGTATGTGTGGCCCTATTCTCGGAAACTACGCAACCGGGTTTGATAAAATACCTATAATGTGTTAAGTATTTTAATCGTGTTGTGTATACGATAAGTAAATAAATTAATGTGTCAAAATATATAATGCGTTAAAGAGGTAGATATTAATGGCGTAGTAATGATAAGCTTTTGATAAATGTGTTGTTTATATTCTTATAAGTCATTCGAGTCACTAACCGAATTGTTGCAATTTGCATAATGTATTTTACTGTTTATATTTTAGTTATTAACCTAACCGTCAAAAACCCCCGACTCCAACTAGAAAAAGAGCTGTAACTTTTGAACGGCTAAATAGATTTTCATGAAACATATCCAAGATGATACTCAATTATACTAGCTTTTGATTAAAGAAAACTGCATTGAAATCGGTCCATCAGTTCTGGAGCTACGTTGCCACAGACAAATACACAGATACACACTACAAACTTATAACAACCCTCTTTTTTGTCGGGGGTTAAAAATAAACGAAGTACCAACTATTTAACCATTTATTGTTTTTCAAAATAGTCTCCTTGACAATCTACGCATCGATGCATTCTCTGGAACCAAGAGTAGTGGACCCGCAGCTAGTCACTACATAGTATAAAACAAAGTCGCTTCCCTCTGTCCCTATGTATGCTTAGATCTTTAAAACTACGCAACGGATTTTGAAGCGGTTTTTTTAATAGATAGAGTGATTCAAGAGGAAGGTTTATATATATGTATAATACTTTGAAATTGAATGTAAGAATAGTAGAGAAACTGCCTCCGTCCTGGGATGGGTCGCTAGTAATGAATAAATATTCTCGATATTTTTTTAATGTCTTTAATTTTAAAAGTATATGACTAACACCTTTTATTATTTGTCTAATGACTGTCACCACCTGGCCTTTCACCCGTTTTCGGCTTCACGTTGAGTTTTGGGACATCCTGTATATTATGTACCTGGTATAAGTACTTACCTTCTACGCCAACATCCTTCAAGTATTTCCATAGCGGATCCCAAGAAATTGTGTTCAATTACCTGCAAGGAAAAACAAACTTTGTTAATAAGACTATAAAGTTCAGATTTGTGATTAGTGTACTAGTACCACTGTGTGCCAGGCAAGATATGACGTAATTAGAACATCTTCTAGTATTAATTAATGTTGTTACGATGTACTTATGTGCTTAGGTATCGGAAAATGAAGAAAAATTGTTGTTTTCATATTAAGAAAATTTTGCTGATGGTAAAAAAGGTTACATTACGTTTATCTAACGATGACTAATGCGGTGACCTTTATATCATTGAGATAAGAGTCAAATTGCAATGATTCACAAGTCATCGTGAGATAAACGTACTGTACATACATAACAGCATCACACCTGCAGTCCTCGAAAACCAGCGGTGTGTTGTTGTTCACCCAGATTTCGCCGATGCCCATGTAGGGACTCAATATCGAGGCCTATTGCCATCTACTGGGCACAATTCCAAATTTCGGGCAGCTACTGAGAACAGAAAAACCCAAGAACACTTTGCCAGACCCGGGAATCAAACTCAAGACCTCAAGCTCAGCAGCTGGTGGCTGCTGAGCTGTGATCACTGGACCAATGAAGCAGTCTAATGTGTAACTTTATAATCGGTGAAACTTCATTTTTGAATATTTATTTCTGTGGTGATAATCTTTGAAGGAATGAATGGTTGTCATTAACCAGTCTTAGCATCTAAGACGTTTAAGACAAAACCATCCGTTTAACAGGAGCTTTTTGTATGAGTAAACGGCCGATTTCAATTCAACCATCTGTTAAATTGTGGGTGAACATGGCCATAAATACATTTATACGAAACATCACGCAACGAACTACCTTTCGTAATCTATAATAAATTATATATTAATACGTGAAGACAAAACTTTGTACCCCTTTTAAAGCATATTGCGCGCACGGAGGAGTGTGAGATTTGGCATAGTTAAAGTTTATATGGAAGAGTGGAGAAAGATAAAATTAAGGTCGAATTTCGACCAGTAGGCGACCATTAGTTAATAAATGTATCATTGTAAAGTAACTTATCGGAAACTCGCCAATCCGTGTAAACGAGTTAGTCTACACCTTACGAGTCAAACTCAAACGAGAATCGAACCTTGCCATTGGAATGTCGTTTAGTTGTTTCTACCACTTCTAACCATAAGAAAGCGGTGAATACCAATCTAATCAAGCAACATTAACCTGTATCTGCCGCCATTGTGACAGAAGACGCAAATCCTCTTACGAACCACAATCGAGCCTTTGTTGTGACATAACCGGCTTAACTGTCGGTCCACAGTGTAGATAGCGTGAATATATTGTGGTATTGTTGTACCAAATATGTACAGGATGTCGCCTAAATAATACCTAAATATTTAAACATCAGCCCTAGATATAAGCGCCCACTGGTGCACATGGGCCTTCTAATATGCCGCAAAATGAAACCTATGGATTGGGCCACACTAGTATTTCTCCTGTATCGTGGGTATAGTTTACAAACATATCACATAAACCACACCCAGACCCAAAACAACTATCTGTAGGTCATAGAAATATTTGTTCCGTGCGGGGATCGAACCCGCAGCCCGTAGCGTAGAAAGCCAATCGTTTAGCTACTGCGCCAACTGTGCCTCGTTGGTTTGAGCAGGAATATTGCCATAATCACCACGTTTGGCACACGAATTGGTGATGGCAATATATTGTTAGGACGATGTTGCTGCTCAGCTCATCCACCCATCATTTATTGACAAATACGGGAAAAGATGAAAAAAACATTCCGTACACCACGACCTCGGGAATTTCACAGGAAAACACGCTTGGACCAAGATTAAGATTGGCATTTAAGTTATGTATCGGAAAATATATCATGACAGGTTTACGTTTAAACAGGTTTTTATGCCATATCTAATCACATTCCAGCTAATAGGCAAGTAAAATATAAATAAATAGAAAAATTCCTACAATCGTCACGAACATAACTATTAATATTATCTCGCTATTACTAATACGTGACTGCAAGGAAATGTATGAAACTCATTGTTGAAGGAAAATGCAAGGAGCCTTGGATAACAACAAGGTTTCCTTTGTTTATGATGAGGAAACTAGCTGGTCCTAGGTTCCGCGTCTGTCGTCCCTTGAGGTAGCTCAGTAATTTCGTCAATTACAGCTGATAGGCAATTATTGTGAGGCAAGCATACGGGCATTGTGGAGTTTGTAGATATCAGCAAGTACCTATACGATATTGGCGCTTTCAAGACGCGGCGCAGACTTTTAGTCCGCGGTTGTCCGCCGTCGCCGGGCACTAACGGTGCCACCAATAAATCGGTGGGCTTTTCGTTCGCCGTGTGCGTTATTGCATAGAATTCCATAAGCTCTATTGTCGCGGCAAAAGTCTGTCGTCGGCTCACCGCCCAATACCACAAGGATCAGGTTAAGGTGGTCATAGTTTGCCAATGATTGATAACATTAGGTCTCAAATGTTTATTTAACTTACCTATCGACATTAATAATCATTTTCAGTACCGAGCTTTAACTGAAGGTTTTTAATGTTCCTCTTCCTGGGATTTGACCTTGTTAATCTTTTAGGCGAATTTAAGAACAATAAAAAAAGAATCACCTATTTTCCTAAAACCTACTTTTAGGAATTACCTCTCCTTCTTTTCCAAGTCTTCAATATTTCCAAGCAATACATCTTTAGCTTTTAAAAGCAGGTGCTACCGCGTTGCTTTGTAACCCGTTCACAGCGCCGCGAGGTGCGAAGCACCACATCCGGGTCGTGCACTGCTTACCTAATAGCAGACAGAGGGTTAGGATAGTGTTCCAGTTAATATTAGTGTTTGGGGTATTGATAGAAGTTTCGTCTAGTGGTATTAAAATAGTTCTGTAAGTCTGTAAGCGTTAGATACGTTGGGTCTAAGCAGGTATTTGTGATACTAGCTTAAGTAAAGCTGACTTTGGATGAAGGTTACGTATCGGGTAAAGATTATAGTAATTCTGGAATTAGGTAAAAGTGCCTGAGACAGCGATGCAGACAACGAAGAGCCAAGAAATAAATAACTTAATTGAGTAATTTCTATTCCTAATGTGATCGACCGTAGAAAGCTTTAACATCAGTTTACCCAAGCATAAATATACTATACAGAATACAGGACAAACACATTTAGATTAGAAACTATTAGATTTCTAAATAGAAGAGTGTTTACCATTCGATTCTTGTCGTGTCTTATGAAAATTGCTCATTAAAACTAACATACTGAAAACGGATATGTTAAAAATGTAGAAACATTTTGCAAAATCCACATAAACAGAGCAGACGGGATAACCCGATCCCCGTGACTGCGGTCGGAAGCACCCGCCGCATCCTGGCGCGCCGCGCTAATGTGTCGGAGCGTCGGAGGGTTATCGGGCCCGGATAACCGTTATATGGTTAAAACCGCGTTTGTTGGTGCTTATGGATAGGATAGATCTCCTCGACATGGAAAATTCAGCACTACGACAACAAACCTTTGGAGTCGCGTGCTTTTGCCTGCGAGTCAAACCGCGAATAGATCGGATACTCGAAAAAAAAAGGGCTATGTCCTTTCTCATGATGCACATTATTTTCATGTTAAATTTAATCAAGATCGGCCATTTTGTCGAGAAAAAGTAACAGACAGACATGATTACTTTCGCATTAATAATATTGAAAATAAATTATTGAAATGTGTATTTTGAAAACAATTTAATCCGATGAACTAGTAGCCTAGCACTGAAAGAATATAATTTATAGATACTACCTTACCTAAATAAACTGTCAAAATAATATGTAAAGACAAGTTCAAATATTTGTTAGATATAAATTATGGAAAATGGCTCACGACTGGTTCCAAAAAGAATACATTCCGTATCAATCATACCGAAGGATGCTTACATAATTTCCCACCTAAACAAATACTAGAGTAGTGTAGGTACGCGTTAATAATATATAATTAATCTACTCTATTCACGTGGCGTAATTACAAGATGGTAGATATCGCTCAACAATATGCCTTGTCCAATGATTTATATCTGATTACGTGGTATATTTTGATGAAAATTAAAGAATTTTCTTGTTAAGCCATGATCTAATTAGATATCAACTATTTTAAGTAACAAAAAATTTGAGAATCGACTAACCGCCAGAAATTTTCGATGAATATCATCATCTGAAAGTGGAGGTGTGTCAAAATTCTGTTACTTTTAAGTACCATATAACTATAACCACTCTTTCCGGCTGCGGCACAGGTTTATCCTAGTACAGGCACCTCTCAGTGTAATACCTATATTATTATTAACATTACATATTATTGTATTGTGCTTTTACCACTGTATTTTTTTTTTTTTTTTTTTTTGCCTTTCATAAGAACAATGTCGGTTCGGCTTCCAGTCAAACTAGGTCCTTGTTTTATGGTGTATTTTTCATTTAAACTTTTAACTGCAAAAAACAGTCAAAAGTAGATACTTTTGACTAAAGATGTAATGTTTAAAGATTTTACATATTTGTGCTGTATTATTATCTCATCTTCCCAACTTGTAGAGGTCGCATATAATTGCAGTTGCAGTTGTCACATTTCAGGCTTCTGTGTACTCTTTCGTTTCTATACTCTTGCATAACCAATATTATTTTTAAGTAATTAAGTACTTAACAACTTTTACTTAACCAATCAGTTATCTAAGCACTTTCTAGAGCCCTGTTCGGTTCAAACATGAGTTTAACCGGATTTTTTCAATCGCATGCGCCTGCGCAGCGGAAGCGCGTCCACTCTTCCGTGGCGCGTTTTCCGGTCCAATCGATCGAGCACGGCGTGTGTGTGCATACGTAAGTCTTGATACATTTAATTTGTAATCTAAATTGATGCTGAGCTTGATGTAAAACTTACTAAGTAAATCGAGGTTTTGAATAACAATAGATCTATATTTTGTCATGTGAGAGCATTTGAATTGTCCCTTATAGAGACACAAACGTCCAGTAGTACAACGTTTAGAAGATATAGGGGTTTTTTTTTTTAAATTACCTTGGCACTGATTGTATCTCTAGTAACTACTCACTGTCAGGTACAATTAGTGCCAAATGAGGAAATTAAAATTAGTAAGGTTTCGAACTCATCGTCTTACTGGTTTACTCAACATCATCCCAAATTAAACTTTTAGATATGTAGCGGACTATGTTTTCTTTTTAATGAAAACCCTAGATCTATGTTTTATTTATATTTCTTATCAGCATCTGAATATTCTAAAAAATATTTAGTAGTGTCACTGTAAACGTATCGGGTCATTATAGGTCAAAAGTGAACGTTGTAATACCTTGAACACTCGTGCTTTCACTAAAAGTGTTATAGTAATAATATTTTTGACAACTACCTAAAATTTTCGAAGTAAATTCACTCCTTTACGAGTAGGAGTAAGCATTTTATTTAAAAATACTGATTTTGATCCAAGCAAAATTCAAATTTTATTAAGTTTTATCCGAACTTTGTATTACAGAGGTCAGAGGTTTTATCAATTTGGGATACTGCTGAATGTGTACGAAATCAGATTTTCAATTTTCGAACGAACTTTTTTTTTCTTTATGCGCATGGTCTCGTGACCTGAGTCAATATATAATACTAGCAGTTGGCCGGTTTCAGCCGCGCATTTTATTTTTATGGAAATAAAATATTACTCAGGGGTAATTTTTATAATCAGATTTAGTAGTTCCAGAAATTACAAACAAACAAATATGTTTTTTTTTTTTAAAAACATTGTCCCTCCCTTGTATTTCTCCTGTATCGAAAGTACACTTTACAAACATATATGTCACATGCACACACACCCAGACTCGAAACAACTATCTTTACATCATACAAATACTTGTTCCGTGCGGGGAGCGAACCCGCGGCACGTAGCGCAGAAAGCTAACCACTTAGTCACTGCGCTAACCGTGTCATCAAGTACTCTAACTCTTAGTAATATTAATATAGATTAACTCAGATTTTTACCGTTTTATAAAAACGACGATGAAACGCATTTACAGTATCAAAACCTTTGCTAAACTAAATTTTTAATGTGAAGCATCGCAGACCTTTCATCAAAGTTTTCTATTTGAACCCAAAAGACTTTCCAACAAAGGAATTTCTAATTTTCGTAAGCCCGTGTTTGTACATTAAAAAAGCGATTGTGTGTGCCCCGGATTAATACGAACGGGCCCTGATCGTATGGATAAGCATGCATCGATGGTCAAAGCACTTGACTGAGTTCGGGCGCCACTGACAGCGAACCACCCTTTGTATTGCACAAAATGAGTTTCCGAACATTGTATAACTGACCTTCACAAAACCGACTGACTAAACTGAAAAATCATAAAGGCTAGAAATAACAAGTTATTACTATTTACAACCGAGTAACTTGGTTCAAATGAAGGCTGCAAAGTTAACATATCTACACTGAAATAACGTAACGGCTAGAAATAAACAAGTAATTGCTATTTACAGCCGAATAACTTGGTTCGGATGGAGCCTGCAAAGTCATTCCGTATTCTATACATAAATACATCCAGCGCTCCCAGGGCAGTCGGACCCGTTAAAGACGTTGCTAGCTGGCTAAATCTTTCCATTCAATCCCTGCCACAAACAATTTTCAATGTGAGCCGTTTTCACTGCATGACCCAAAAACATTTTATTTGTCAATGCTAAATCAACATGGGAGAAATTACAAAATCAGATAGCAATAGCGGCGCACCGCGTCTGTCTGCAACGGATTTTGATGCGGTTTTCACCATCAGTTAGATAACTTTTCACGGAAGGTTTGTATGTATAATACTGTCATATTTAATGTAAGGATAGTAGAGAAAGTGTACCCGTGCGAAGCCAGGAGCGGGTCGTGGGGACGTACACCTTAGAATGGCTTTATCAGCTGAAATATGTCCCGCTAGCAGTAACGCCCTACCCTGACCAGACTCACCGAAGTGAATACAGTGTACCTTACATCTTACATCAAACCCTTCACAGATTACTTTTATATTTGCACCGAATTGCACCATTACATTATAATACATGTTTATTCATGTGAATGGCGTTTATTGGCATATAAAAGTTTTTATTTGCAATAACTTGTTCATAGAATGCACGGTAGAAATTTTCTGAGGGAAATCAGGGGGTCTAAAAAGGGCACATTGAGCAATTCATCTACTGATCTGCATAGTAACTTACTGACGACACGGTTAACGCAGTGGCTAAGCGATTAGCTTTCTGCGCTACGTGCCGCGGGTTCGATCCCCGCACGGAACAAATATTTGTATATGATCTACAGATAGTTGTTTCGGGTCTGGTTCTGTGTGCATGTGACATGTATGTTTGTAAACTGTACCCTCGATACAGGAGAAATCCTAGTGAGGGGCAATGTTTAAAAAAAAAAAAAAAAAGTAACTGTCAAACAGATGATTACTGAATATGAACCTTATACAGATGACATTAAGAGTTGTCAATTAAATAGATATTTTGACATTTGTAATATGAATCATATTGTGATTCATCTAAACCGGCCTTTTTAGCCCCCCTGGACGTCTGTGAACTTAGCATCTCATTTGTTAGCATCCCAAAAATAAACTCCATTTATAGTGGCATCCGGTATAGTTCTACAGTTCCTGATAAGTTTTAAAAATAGTTCGGTCGATTTTAGTATCGAAACCACATTTTGAAAAAATGAGATGCTAACTTCGCAACACAATTGTTAGCATCTCAAAAATAAACTTCAGTTATAGTGGCTTCCCATATAGGGCTACAGTTCTTTATTAGTTTTAATAATAGTTCCGTCGATTTTAATATCGAAATCGCATTTTGAAAATTTGAGATGCTAACTTCGCATCTCAGTTGTTAGCATCTCAAGAATAAACTTCAGATATAATAGCATCCATTATACTTCTACAGTTCTTGATAAGTTTTAACAATAGTTCCGTCGATTTTACTATCGAAAACACATTTTGAAAAACAAATTATATTAATATAAAACGATGAAAATAAAATAGGTAGGTACCAAACCAACGTTTCATGTTTGTCGACCATCCGAGAGGCCACATAATATGTAGGTAGGTACCACAGAACATAGAAAGAGGTTTCTGTGTTCTGTGTGGTAGGTATGTACCCCTATCTACTGGAGCCGTAGGTACCTATACTACCTAGTCTACCTACTATCATCTCTTCTCTATTCAATTTGACTTTGGTCACGGTAGATATATTGTAAACAGTACCGCAACTATGTACTTACTATCCGAATTCAAAGACACCGTAGGCATGAGTCCGCTATAGCAAAACGTAACAGAAAACCGTTGCCTTACTGCTAACGTACAGTATCGAAACCATAAGGGTCAGTAACCGCTACCGAATATCTGTAGGAAGCGAGGGAGCGAGCATCGCTAGCGAGTAGCGAAAACTAGAGATACCTACTGATAGATACCCAACTGACCCAACACAATATTTGTATCAACCTAACTAAAATAATTATGGCATCCCTCTCTAACGCGTTAGCTCTCAAGCGTGTACACGAGATAAAGCGAATATTTGTCTAGCTAGCGCAATCGCAGTTCACTATAGTCTGACGTATCTAATCGTGTTCGATTAGAAATTCTTTGTAGGAAAATTATTTTAAGTCAACTGGTTAGGAGGCGCGCGCTGTAGGTCGGCAGCCGTACCGGCTCGGTTGGTGGGTCTGGCTAGTTCCTAGTTACATTTAGTTATTGTTAGGTAGTTGGTTATTGTACTTATTGCCACGTATTCGCAACTTCAAATTGTTTGCGCTAGTTAGTTCTTTATTTGTCGGAGTGTGAGTGATCGCGATATAAACAAACAATTGAAATAGATTCATTATTAAGTTTAAATAGTATAAGTATTAGTAAATAGTGTATAAGTACTAAGTAGGTAAGTATTAGTGTTTAATGTTCTTAAAAATTAGACAATATGTACCTATGTCAATTACGTCTTGTAGGAAAGGAGAGGTATGGCTCATTGTGATAAAAAGGTTAATAAGATTTTTATGTTTTTAAGTTGCACATTATATTTACAAATTTTTTTTTAATAAGCTTAAGTTTTAAACTGCTTTTTTAAATTCTCTCGTGGTTTTTTGCTGATGATAGTACCTTAATTATAAGACATGATAAAAATAGAAATAATGAGTGTGATTTCAAAGATGCATTACAACAATCAATTGACTGGCTTAAACAACATAATTTAATATTAAATTTTAATAAAACTGAATTAATTATGCAGTTTCAACAAAGAGCTACCACTCCTAGTATTAATCTAACTTTCGTTAATAATAGAATTGAAGAAGTAGAACGTATAAAATTTCTAGGCTTAAAAATTTACTCTAAACTGACTTGGAAAAAACATGCATCAATCCTAATTACAAAATTTAGTAGGTTTGCCTTTGCTCTCTATAAACTTAGGAAAATAGTTAGTCAGACAGCTATCGTAACTGTGTATTAAAGAAATAAAAAGAAAGAAAGAAAATCAATTTATTTTTTGCACACAGGACACCGAGCATGCACACATAACAAACATAAAAAAAAACTATTATGGCTATGTAGACTCCACATTACGTTACGGAGTCATTTTTTGGACAAATTCCTACGGAAATCATTACATTTTTAAAGCACAAAAGTGGTGCATCAGATCCATATGCAACCTTATCTGAAATCTTAAAATGAAAGTTGTGTAAAGATTATAAAAACTCATGGCGGATCAACAATTGTCCGCCATCTAAGAAAGCCAAACTTACAAATTATTTTAATAATTCTGACTCAATGGAAATTCTAGTGACCAGATTAAAAGCATTGGATGGTCTACCATTAAAAATATACTATTTTACTTAATGTTCATTGTAAAGAGATTTTGTTTGAAACTTAAAGTTATTATATAAAAAAAGTTACTTTATATGAAAAAGCGTTTTTTTAAATGAAACATTAGACAAATTTATATACGTAAAAAAATTGAGGTTAATACCGGGATCCCGGTATTGGAAATTTTCTTGATGGTATTAATACCGGTATTGAAAAATTCCGGTATTCGAAACCCTTAGAGTATAGTGAACTGCGATTTCGGTAGCTTGTCAAATATTCGCTTCATCTCGTTTACACACTTGAGAGCTAACGCGTTAGAGAGGGATGCCATAAATACTTTAGTTAGGTTAGATACAAATATTGTGTTGGGTCAATTGGGTGTCTATCAGTAGGTATCTCGAGTTTTCGCTACTCACTAGCAGTGCTCGCTCCCTCGCTTCCTACAGATATTCGGTAGCGGTTACTGACCCTTATGGTTTCGATACTGTACGTTAGCAGTAAGGCGTAACCAAAGTCAAATTCAATAGAGAAGAGATGATAGTAGGTAGACTAGGTAGTATATGTACCTACGGCTCTAGTGGATAGGGGCACCTACCTACCACAGAACACAGAATCCTCTTTCTATGTTCTGTGGTACCTACCTATTTTATTTTAACTATTATTTATAATATAATTTGATATTCAAAATGCGATTTCGATAGTAAAATCGACGGAACTATTGTTAAAACTTATCAAGAACTGTAGAAGTATAATGGATGCTATTATATCTGAAGTTTATTCTTGAGATGCTAACAACTGAGATGTGAAGTTGGCATCTCAAATTTTCAAAATTCGATTTCGATATTAAAATCGACGGAACTATTATTAAAACTTATCAAGAACTGTAGCCCTATACGGGAAGCCACTATAACTGAAGTTTATTTTTGAGATGCTAACAATTGTGTTGCGAAGTTAGCATCTCATTTTTTTTAAATGTGGTTTCGATACTAAAATCGATCGAACTATTTTTAAATCTTATCAAGAACTGTAGAACTATACTGGATGCCACTAAAAATGGAGTTTATTTTTGGGATGCTAACAAATGAGATGCTAAGTTCACAGACGTCCCCCCTGGTCGATGATAGGTGGGCTTAAATGAAATGATGTTTTTAAAGTTTATTACATTATAGCATCTTTGTATGTTAGAATCAAGAAACGGATAAGTCAAAGGTTTTTATTTCAACAGGGGGTCTACCGCGGTTCCAAAATGGTAATGAACATCGACTCTGGTAATTAACTTCAATACGTACGTGAGAGACTAAAATAAGCAGTACCTTAGAAAATGTCTTACTTGTATTCACATTGAATTCCATTATTCTCGCAGCTCTTACCAGAACATTGTACTGATAAAGATTGTAGTCTATTATTTATTTGAAAAGAGTTACCATGGAGATTCATGCCGGTTCTTCTCCATAGGATCAACTATTTGGAACCGTGCACCTAGAGTCTCGACATTCCGTAAGTGCCTGTATCTGGTTTACATGAAATAAAGATCAATACTTTTCTATTCTAAAAAAAAATCCGATCATGAAAATGGGAGTCCCAAAATCATATTCAGTAAAAATTATAATTGAGGTAGCTCAAAGTTTACTATCTTTAGATCGTATTAAGTTTGTTAGCAAAGTCGATGTTCACTACCATTTTAGTTACACCTTTTAGGTTCTCTGCAAGTACTTTCAAAAGGTCGTGATTCTAGGTGCACGGTTCCAAGTGGGTTGGCAACATTTCGAGAACATACCTGTGCAAAAACATCACTATTGCGAATTTTACTTAAATTAAATGGCTAAGCACAACGCCTGAGCCACAGAATAGCTAATAGTTGCCTGAACCTGCAAAGTTCTGCAACTAAACTTAAACTATTTGCATTCACCAGCAACATCTTAGAACCTGCCATCTTGAGAGCAATAGAAGTCCCCCATATTAGCAATAAGGCTAGGTGCACACTGCTCAGCACTATTTAATTACAGCTGTACGCTGCCAAATTGCTTCGCTCAGTGAGGCCTTGTAATTGCTGTTATCGGGTAGTGTGTACGTGTGTATTGTTATGGTGTGTAAAAGCCTTAACATAACCAGATGCTTTATAAAAGGTCGAAAGGAAGTGCAAATATCATGTGATAATGCATGAATACCCAGATTCGGTCAAAGAATTATGAATGGAATAATATTTTTTAAAGGCTGTGAATAATAATGAAACGGGTACTACCATTTTATCGAGAAGATGACCATCGAGAAGATGGCATCATATCTGGGGGGAAGACTATACCCCCTCCCCACAATTAACTACCTACCATATTTATAGACCTGTTTACTAGCCCATAATTAACTATCCATAAACACAACTATGTAACATACCATTTAACATGAACCATCGGCCCACCACTCATCGCAGTTTTCTAAGAAAACCGCACAGATTTCCACTCTTGCGCATCTAAATGCAAAACACGTGTGTAGACGCAATATTAATTATTAATTCGTTATTAATTATGACACTGCGCAATTTCTTGGTTATGATTGCCATGCTAATCGTATGGGGAAATCAGAGGATTTTATTTCCTGAGACACCATGGACGGACATGTCATTATGTGCTTATCTCAGGTATAATTTTATATCAAGTAACTTAAATTGTTCTTGACTTCATCTAAAATCTTCATGAAATAGTCTTTCTATTAAGCCTAGGCAATTTTGAACACATTATAAGGCTTCAATAATGCCGATCATAGCATCAGTACTGAACCAATTTATCTTCGAACATTAACCAACTTACCTTCGTGTTGATGGATGGTTACGAAAGCAATAGGGCTCGATAGTGGAATATTATTTTCTGTGTCGATAGTGAAATCGACTGGTGCTAACACCGCGATCATCGGGACACGGGAGGGGACCGCGGATCGGGTGCAACACTCACTCATCACTCACCGTTTGCCAATTTGCCACGGTCCGAGTTCAGCGATGCGATCTCACTGCGCATTCTCTGTCATTTTAATATAAGGTCCTACTTTATTAGCGGAGGCTTTTCAAGGGGTTATAGTACTTATCATTATGAACATTTTTTACTACGGGACCAAGACTGAAATCGCAAAATTGCATACTTTCATGTAACATGTGTTTTTTATGTTTGTTATGTGTGCATGCTCGGTGTCCTGTGTGCAAAAAATAAATTGATTTTCTTTCTTTCTTCTTTCTAACATTAAAAAAAAGTCGCTTAGTACAAAATGCCTTTCAACCGTCGACATTGTATGAACGAGCGATGGTTATTCTTACTAACCCTCTACCTATCCTTTTGTTTCAACACAGGAGTGAAGCTATTCACATTACATGACATAAAATACTAAATAAATGTAAGAATCTTCCTAGGGAGATACAGTTACAATTGCAAGCGTTATTTAGCTGAAATAATGCGCAAATACAAGAGAGGGACAAACAGCGCCGCGTGCAAATGTTAGTCGGCACGTTCCCGCGTTTGTTGTGCTTACGCGCAAGTGGGACAGTTTACAGGCTCTGGGAGTTCAAGAAATACATGAAATTTGTGGTGAATCAGCCGCTTATCATCCTGCAGTATCATATAAAGTAACAAACAAACAAAATATGATTCTATCTCAAAGATAACCATCCGTTTAATGGTACTAATGGAAGTGAGAGCCAAATTCGCGACCTTGCGCAATATCTATATCTCATTTATCGTCGTTCGTTCCTATTATATGTACCTACTCAGCATAAGGTGCTTGGAAAGACCGTGCCCGAGTCACGACATAAGTACGTGCGGCGCTGGCGCACTACAGCATAAAATGAAAAGTTATAAAAAGGGGTATTTTGTTGTTAATTAATTAAATATAACACTAAAGAGACGTCTCCATGATTCCAATTCGGTTTCAATAGGATAGTATTGATTTATGAAGCATCCCCAGTTGGGTAGAATTCCTTTCAGTTCTTAGGATGGAAATGTATGGGCGGCGAGCAATGTCCTTTTTCGAGCACAGCACGAGCAGTTCGCATGAGACAGTTTCTCATGTGTGAATCTCTGCATTTGCCTATTGAACTAGTTTATTCTGTGGTTACACTTACGGCAGGTAAACAGTATTTATTCTAACCCATAAAAACATATCAATCGAAAAAAATCTAATCAACTAGAAATGCCATTATTTTACACAACAAAATGTCTGCACATCAAAAGGCTATCTTGTACATCGGCAAACTAATAGAAGACTAATGCAATCAATGAATAACCGCGTCCGGGTTAACGAGATGTCCGGCACAGCTGTCCGGCTTACCCGATATCCGGTGCCGTTGAACCGGATAATTTGCCGCTACTGTAAGTAAATAAGTGTAAGGGTGTGTCACTTGGTTTGTGCGGTATTTTCGTTTGGATTTTATTATGCGGTATGTAGTAAGTATTAATATAACCATAAAAACCCCTCTGTTTTAACCTGCAAATCTGTCCATACCAAGGTTGTCTGCAGAAATTAGAAATAAAGAAAGAAATATAGTTAAAACACAGAAAAAAAATCAGTAGATTAGTGCCAGAAGGGCCAGCAGATCAGCATAATGTTGGGTGGCAGTACGGCAATACTGATCACCCAACGCTGGTTTTCAGCTGCAACCCAGGGTGCCATACGCTCGAAACAAAAAGCATAGATACATCCAGTAGAAAAAATAAATAAAAACAGTCAAATATAGTCTAATTAGTAGCGAAGAAATTAAAGTATATAATATTATTGTAATAAGGACAGTCAAATACAATAAGACCGCCCTTTATACATCTCTTTTTCTAGTTATTGTATCCGATCTTTTCTTTCTGGTGTGCAATAAAGTGTATTGTATTGTATCGACGGTTAAGGACCAATAGTGTCTGTTTCAGTTTTTTACGTTTTTCTCTTTTTAATGCAGGTAGATTTAAAGTTTAATTTGGCTGGGCCTACTGAGGCACTTAACTCAAAATTCACAAAATTGTTGTAGGGTCATTCCATGGAAGATGACACCTGACAAGTAAAAAGTAAATTTGCTATTTTCTTGTTAGACTTGTTAGACTCAAAGTATAGTATAAGGATCATAGCTGATGGAACAATATGAATTATCATTAATAAAACTCTCAATATATATATATTTCTTAACTGAACATTGACACTCAACCCACAATTATGTGATGTTTATTTAAACGAAATTGGCAACTCTTTTTTGGCTATTTTGTTTAAAGCAATCATTCTAATGTGTAATATTAGTATAGATACATAATTCATCTTGTGTTTGAAGCAGAAAAAATCAATAAAAGTATAATATTTTTTAAATTATTGCTACTTGAAGTGATCAATGTCTTCTGTCCCACCCGTCCCATGAAAACATGCATTAGATTAATTAAACCAAAAACTATAAAAGCTATCAATTAATAACTTTCCAGAAGTAACAATTAACCTTATACCTAACTATTAAAATTACTTTTGACACCTAATTCAATCATTTAACCGAGTTATTAAGCTTTGAATTGCTGTCCCACCCGTCACTGGAAGGGTGTTAAAATTCTTAAAAGGTAAATAAAACCTTTTTTTAGTATATAATATACTAGAATCTGGATTTTAACCAGTTTGCAATATAAATAGCTTTTAATAAATTGAAACAACAATGTGTAAATGCTTTAATAATAACAAAAAAATATGTTTAAGTCAGATTATCCTATTATTTACGTTATTTTTCTAACTGTGCAGTGTCATTATTTTAATTTCTGTTTTAAGTTGCATTTTGTGGATGAGAGACGTAAGTCTTGTTAAAAAATGATTTATAGCCCCATAAAAGAGGACAACTAATACGAAAAACCAAGGTCGAAAGAGAAATTAAAGTGAACAAGGATGAATTACAAAAGATATTTAACTAGAGATCTGTGGACAGACAGAAATGGGCTAAAATGAAGGTCTTGATTTGAAAAGTATAGCATTTACAGTTAAAATAGCTTAGAAAAACTTCTACTCATTAGTTATAGAGATATGGTGTACCAAGTTATCAATAAGTTGGCTGCATACCATATGTTCCTAGAAAACCGCACAAATAACTTTGTCAAAAATCTTTGTACTAAAATAAATTATGATTTTTCCATTTCTTTGATAACTATTATATTCAAACAATATTATAATGACTGCACAAGACGAGAATTTGCTTTTTCCGATACACATTTGGCAGTTTATTCATTGAATTGCTTACTCGTCCCACCGGTCACAAATCCATGTCCCACCCGTCACAATTTTAAAGGCTCATAAAAAAATTTAGGCTTGAATTTTTTCATATTTCTTTCGAAATATTAATAGCAACATTATTCAACTATCGTACTAATCCAAAATAAAGGCTGAAATTGGCCTAGTTGATCTGAATTTCATTGACAACCACATGTATCTAATGATGGTAGGGATTTTCGTGTACCACCCGTCACAGTTAGAAATCAGTGATTTTAACTATCTTAAAGGCAAAAACTTAGATTTTTAACTGCACTATCATATGAAACAGTTATCTGGGAATACTATTACACACTACATAATGTAATATATACTTTGGTAACGCCTAGAAATATAAAAGTGTATCAAAAAATGGGTCAAAATGTCCCACCCGTCACTATGGAATGACCCTGTAGTTATTCGCTATAGAAATTCCATTAAGAGCGCGTGTATTTTTCTGCCAATACTGTTTTTTTTTAATCTCCTGTACAGTTAACTTTATTGAGATAGACACTATTGATTCTTAACCATCGGTATGCTATCTCAGTGAAGTCCTAGATTCGAGCCTGCAATCGGAAATCCTAGTTTAACGTACATGTATTTTGGTACACAGGCATGGTTGTAATCTCTGGTTAGTGTTGTAGTCATGTTGTAGTGTGTAATTGGATATGAGCTCGATAGTTCGACAAATGACAATCTATGTCGGATCAACCGGTTGTCATTTGTCTTGTTAAGCACAATATCGTAAAGCCTTGCTTCCACTGTGAAAGGGTAATGAGCAAGCAATAGCTGGACGAAACAGACCCCAACTAGCTAAAATAGGTTTTACCTTTCATTAAGAAAGAGTTTTGACAATTGCTTCCTGTGCAAAAAACAAATGAAGAACGAGTTCGTATTAACTATTTTTACTCGTTCAGTTCTCTTTACTAGACTCTTTGTTGGTGGAAGCACTTCTACGAACTTTAGCGGAGTCCGTATGGTGCTGGCTCTGATGCCAGTGGAAGCCCGGCTTTACGAACTCAGGATTGAAATCGGTACTCGACGGAAATGATTCTAAATAGAGAAGATGAAAACAAACCCTGGCTTCAGAATTAGCAAAGAAATGGTAATAGGTTCCTCACCCGTTTATCATCAGCGAAATATTCGGGTGTGCTTGGAGAGATCCCGGGTGATAATACGAGTACAAAAGTACGTTCAGCGCACCCTACTAACGTTGCGGATAGGCCAATCAATCCACTAACTAAGGCATAACACGGTAAAAGAAGAAGCGAACTACACAAAGAATAGAAAATTCTTCTAATTGAATGGTGGGTGTAAGATGTAACTACCTATTTCTTTTGTCCTCAAGCGTGACGAAAAGTGTGTACATTAAATCTACATAACCCAAGGGTATTTAAGACCTCAAGGTTAAACATGTTATATTGGCACAGCTACATGATTACCATTAAAATAAAAGAGCTATTAACATTAATAAATAATAGGCAGGTGTTTAAATAACAATGACTTGTTCAGGCTATTCCAGTAACCGAGTCATGCAAGGTATTGTCTTCAAGCTTGGCGTTTGCTTAGGCAGTAGAAATGTAGGCCATTTGACATGGAAAACAGCCAGTAAACGTCCGCTGCCGAACATGGGGACAGGCGCGGATACAGAGGGCGGTAATAGGTACAATTACTCCCCCCGACTCCAACCAAATACTTTATATAGAAAGAAAGAAAATTGCGTTTATTGGCACAATTAAAATTAAAACACATACACACACACATTATATCAGAGGTCGCCAACCAGATTAGACCCAAGATCTACTGATTACTGACGAAATCCTGTGTGATCTACCAATTATATACTTCTTGATATTTTTTAGCCGCGATCGACCGATTGGCTAACCCTGCATTATATCATGACCATCTTAAAAAAATAATATACTAAAACCAAGTAATGGTAATCCAACGAAGCTAGTAATGAAAAAATGTAGAAGCACCCTCCATCACAAGAATTGCCTTATAATGACTATAAGAGTGTTCAACCACATTCCAAAAATAATCAGAGAGCTTCCTTTACGTCAATTTAAGAATAAATTAAAATCCTGGTTACTGGAAAGATGCTTTTACACAATGAACGAATTTATGAATTTAAAAATCTAGAATGTATAATTATTATTATTTGATCGCTATTACAATGAAATTGACATTAATCTGTATACAATTGACATTTTTTACTACATAATTTTGGCTTAATTTATAAAAATGCGTTTTATACTTGACATGGTTATGTAAAAGGTTATTATGATGCTGTAGGTACTGTAATAATATTAAAATCAAGATTTGTATGCATGTAATTTAATATTTGCCTGCCTTTTCTAAGGTGGAACATGATTCTATCGACCAATAACTGTAAGATCTTGTACTGTTGCTACTACTACTGTTCCTGTAAATAAACGATCTATTCTATTCTATTCTATGGAACAATAGAAAAGTTTATGTTTTTTCTGTTTAGAAGAAATTTTCCGGGAGCAAAGTAAATTAAAAAAAAAACAAGAATCCCCCCCTCTCCCCCACTATATCCTGTATCTGCGCCAGCATGCGGAACAGTGCAATGAATGGCTGTGAGAAATATGGCCATATTAATCACTACGAGCGCTTGGAATAGTGTAAATTCTTCTGTCGTGTTGGAACAAGCTATCACATGGTAACCGCTCATGCCGTAGTAGAAAAATTAGCCAGTCAGCAATGGTGGTATCGAGGCAGACTGCCCAGGGTGCACCCGACGAGAATATTTTGGATGAGAACCCTTAATTTGTAGTTTTTAGTAGAATCTAGTGGTCGCCCTGTGGTCGAAATTCGACCACAACTTTAGCATTTTGCACTCCTTCTCCATATAAACTTTAACTAAGCTAAATCTCACACTCCTACGTGCGTGCAATATACTTAAAAGGGGTACAAAGTTTTCTCTTAGATTAATAGTCGCTTCATTGCATTGGTCGATACATAACAAGCATTTAAAATAAAGTTAAGGGAGTGAGCTATTCAATCAAAAATAAAAACGAGCGGAAAAATCCGATCTTTTTAATACTATAGACAATAAATGCTCGTAATTTTATTGAAACCTCATTAAAAATAAATTTCAAAAATCCAGCTAGCCTTCCAAAAGCTCCGAATAGACAAACGGTCCAATTACATAACGTAAACAGCGCGGCGGAGGCTGCGCGCTGGAGATAACTGTAATACTCTGCGTTTGCAACCCGGCAGTCTGTGTATAACTACTGTGTTTATTGTATTGCACGACAAATGTGCCTATACTTGTGTAGTTGGAAGGCTTTTGGGCTTGACGAATTTTCTGTCTTCATTTTAACATCGACAAGAGTGTATAAATAAAATACGTGCTTGTATCTTGTGTTTTTCAGCCAAATTAGCTACAGTTTCAGCTTCAACGAAGCGATTGACAAGGACTGGACCTTCTTGTTAATATAGAAAAATATTGTGCACATTTGAAATATTCAGGTAGTATATCATGCCCATCACTGTATTATTCCGTCAATTTAAAACCACGAAAACACTTATCATGCCAAAAAATTACTGCTATCATCATCCCATTCATTATCCATTCTCAAAGTCAGATGTGGAACAATAATTATTGCAAATGAATGAGTGGAACCGAGTATTAACGCATTGTCTATGGGTCGCTTTATGATTCCCACGAAATGAGTTTCAATTCCGCCATTCTGTGTCCACACAATGCGTTCTACGTTTCGACACTGTGGGCAAATAAAAATGTTTTGAATGTTTAGACTTAATTATGTGCTAATTTTATTTAATTTAATATTATCAAGTTTTACTACAGAGTTTTGTATACCTAAGCAATAATTAACTATCATAAATAGTTTTTGAGTTGTTAAAGTAATTACAATTGTATTCAGATTTTTTATTGTATGTAAATAATTACATAAAGTCACATAATTTAAAATAGAACAGTATTGTTTGTAAGTAAATTTATTATAATCTTATAACAGCTTTAAGTAATTATTACCTACAATTATTGGCAATAAAAGTACATGGGACGAGGGCTGGCCTATTCTTTGGTCAAAAAATAAGCATTGCCATTCAACGTGGCAATGCTGCCAGTCCTCTGTGCACGCTGCCAATTGACAGCGATGAGGAGGAGTACGCTGACGCCTAAGTGCTCATTTTGTATATAATATATATATAGTTTTTTTTATATTTGTATTTTTATTTTGTTGTAGATAATTAGGAGTTATAAATTATTAATTTTAACTGTTTATAAAAAAAACTAGAAAAGATAGTAAAAGCTGAAAAACTAAAAAAAAAATATATGATAAAACAACTGACACACAACAAGACACAAGACTACGTTACAAGACTGTAAGTATTGCTAGATTGCTACCCTGGATTCGGGATTTATCTATAAAAACCTCAATGGATTTTTGTGTTTAGACTTAGAAGTAATTTCTGGAAAATATGGAGTAAGTACAATAAATCTTTATGTTGTAATAAATCATCGGTTATCTCACAAAACAACAGTTTAAAGTAGTACAAAGTATGTATTAAAGACGTTTTTCTTCATCCACAATTTCTAAATGAACATCAATATAATTTAACGTGACCAAATAATAACAATAACAGTTAACTTCCTACTTCTCAAATCAGACAATTACCTCAGATCGTCCACTCAGCACCAAAACTGCGCACCCATCAAAATCGCGGCCGCGGCCGTGACAATACGTGATCGTAACTGGGTCGAACACGACGGCACTTTGCTGATGTTATAGCGCCGTATTTTATAAACATAATGCATGTTTTTAAATAAATCACATTGTATGTATTTTTGTTTCTTACATATAGTTTGGTTATGAACAGTTAAAACTATGATGCCTAATACAAAATGTAGTTTAGTTTCACTTATGGTTTAAGTTCTTTATTATTTCTCATTAAGAATTAACAATAATTCACTTACTGAGAAACTATGTTTACAAATAAACTTATTGTAACGAACGTATAGAAACTGTGTCAAAAGTTATTTTATATAAAACAAAGAGGGTAAGCAATAATAAATAATAGTAATGCATCACCAACCACATCATCACTTCAAAATTGTATCACTAATTTGTAGCAGGGTTTGAAATTATCAAGATAAATATGTCCCTTGCCCTACTCACTGTTATTGAAGCATTCTGGTGGTGAAGAATTTTTAAAATCGGTCCAGTAGTTTTTGAGTCCATTAAAAACAAACAAACATACAAAAATCAAATCTTTTCTCTTCATAATATTATATATAAAATATATATATATTATTAAGTAAGTATAGATTACGACATTATTATACTGTTACCTATATGTGTATGAACTTATTCGCTCAAAAGTTCCCCATAACTTAGTCTAAGCAAATTTAAGCAGTACTATCCAAACGGTTATTATAACTTTCGAATACAAACATGAACCATCCAATTAGAAATACTTTAACCTTTCACGACTAGACAGTTAAAGTTAACTTCAGTTCGTTCGTTCACTTGAGCTATTGACCGAAGAGTATAAAATATATAAGACGATGTCTTTTAGTTAAGATGTGTGGAAATTATGATGGAGTCATTTGCCCAGCAGTGGGACAGGCTGGTGTCAGTGTTCTCATCTTAATGTTGGTCATAAAAGTTTAACTTAGGCATTTGGAAGAATGCTTTGTGACATAGGCCTAGTTGGAGGAGGCCTATGCCACGAGGCAAGCAGAACAGGGGAAAATCTTTTAAAATAAAAAAATAAAAACAGTTTTCTTTTATCGTACAGTTATATTCTTATAGTTGACTCCAACTAACAGTTGGATATGGGAATAATTATGTGAGGAGCGATCAGTTAAACAACGAGTCCGGGACACAACTGGTTTATTTCCATATACCGCCATGTTACAATATTCAATAGATATACCCTACACGTCCCCCTTTTAAATACACATAATTATGATCAAACTTGTAGGTATACATTTAAGATGATACAAAACCAAAAATAAACTAGGTAGTTAGTAATTAAAACAAAAAACAAAATTAAAATAAAGTAAAAGTTGGAAATAAACTAAAATAAACAAACCAAATCTATAAATCTAGTAACATGAAGAGGCATTGTGTGTATTTAGTGCACAACAGATATATTTTTATGCATAAAATTATATTGTGCGCGACAGATAAGTAAAACACAAGTCGCTTCATGGTTACAATGCACATTCAGTAACCCGAGTAACAGTGATTAAACGTAGATACCATGCTAACTTGGAATTAAAACCATTCTAAGAGATGACAATAATAAAATCATTATTAACCGCCTCACTGCCGTGCTTGTTACATTAATAAATCTCAGTATAACATAATAATGTTCAACTAGTTATACCTAATTATTCCACTAAGGAATTTAATATATAGAACTTACATTATATCAAAAATACATGATCGTAGACTAAAGATAATGCTACTTCACTATGTCAAAGGTCATTTACTATATTTACCTTCAAAAACACATTGACGTTTAGGTTTAGTAGGATTCAGGGCTGGTTCGGGGTTCGTATTTTTTCCAGGAACTGACAAATTACCACCTGGCTCATTCGTGTTTTGATTCGACTCAATTATGCACGAGGACGAAGGATTATCTGTTTGATTCTCCTCATTAGACACCATAACCTCACTATTAGCCGCAGTGTTACCAGATAAGGAATGCCTAGAAAAACGTGTCTTAAGGGGTAATATTTGATCGATATGACGCTTCCACTCACAACCATCGGATACGCGTACTCTATAAGTGAGCGGAGCCTCTCTCGTAACCACAGTCGCCGGTGCCCACTTGTCAGCACGATTACGATAATCCCGCGCCAACACCTGATCACCTAGGTCGACATGCCGCTCTGCGCCAGGCCGCGAGCGACCAGCACGTTCCCCAGCCGCCTCCACTGTGCGCTCGGTGGAAGGTTTGAGGATGTCCAAACGACCACGTAATCGCCGACCAAACATGGCTACAGCTGGCGCCACTCCCGTAGTGGCATGTTCACAGTTTCTATATTGGAATAAAAACTTTGAAATCGCAGTATCGATGTCAGTACCCTCATGTAATGCCTTTTTCATTGCTCGTTTAACTAATTTTACCGCGTTTTCGGCGGCCCCATTTCCGGCAGCTCGGTACGGACTGGTTATTGTATGATTTACTAAGTTCTTATTCAAATAATTAGTAAATTCTAGTGAACTAAATGGGGGACCGCCGTCACTCACGACATGTGATGGGATACCAAAACGTGCGAAAAGTTCTCTAAGTTTTATTATTGTTGAGCTCGCGTTAGTACCAGCCATTTTCTGTACTTCTATCCATTTACTATATGCATCTATTGTTATTAAATAATATTTCCCCTGAAACATCGCAAAATCGATATTCAATCGTTGCCAAGGTCGTATCGGAAATGCCCAAGGATGCAATTGAGTTCGCGGCGGCGCATCTCGCTGCTGTTGGCATGCGCTGCACTCGCGACACAACGTTTCTATCTCAGCATCCAGTTGAGGCCAATAGACGTAACTACGGGATATATTTTTCATTTTAACCACACCTAAATGACCCTCGTGTAATTCACTGAGCACCCGTTGCCTCAATACTTTAGGAATTACTACCCTGTAATTATATATTATACACCCTCTATCGATAGTGAGACAGTCCTTTCGATGAAAATACGGCTTTTCGTCATTAATTGTCACTACCGATGGCCACCCATTAATTATATGATTATAGATATTTTTTAGAATGTCATCTGTCTGTGTTTTCATCGCAACGTCCTTCGCGCTAATAGGAAAAGATTCTTCCACATAATTGATATACGATACCGCATCCAGCCCCGTTTCGCGTTTACACTGGTACGGCAGTGGCAAGCGTGATAATGCATCGACGTTACAATTATCTTTAGATTTAACAAACTCGATTTCAAAGTCGTATGCAGCCAATCTCGTAGCATATCTTTGCAATCGACTTGCCGCAGTCTGCGGTAAGCCGAATTTTGACCCAAAAATGAAAGTTAGTGGTTTATGGTCAGTTTTAATTATAAAATGCCGACCATAAATATATTGGTGATGCTTAATAACTCCACTAATGATAGCGAGTGCCTCTTTATCCAATTGACTATAGGCTCGCTCTGCCGAGTTCAACGTTCGCGATGCAAAACATATGGGCCGTTCGTCACCATTAGAATATCGGTGTGACAACACACTGCCAATGCCGTACGAACTACTATCAACAGATAACACCAAAGGAAGTTCCGGATCATAATGAACCAATATTTTGCTACTTAATATAGCCTTTTTAACTTCCCGAAAACTTTTATCACAACTATCACACCAGATCCAAGTCGAATTTTTGCGTAACAACTTATGCAAAGGATATAAAATTGTACTCAAATTCGATATAAACTTTGCATAGTAATTAACCATTCCTAGAAAAGATTTAAGCTGTGTGACATCACTTGGCTTAGGCGCGTCTACTATGGCCTCAATCTTATTTGCATCTGGGTGCAACCCGTATTTATCAATAATAAACCCGACATACGTCATACTATCTTGCAGAAATACACATTTATCTAATTTAATTCTTAAACCAACCTCACTTAATCGGCCCAACAATGCTTTCAAGTTAGTAATATGTTCAGGACGGGTTTTCCCAGTACAGGCAATATCATCTATGAAGACAGCGACTCCTTTGAGCCCCTTAACTGTTTCTTCCATAAACTTTTGAAACTTTTCTGGAATACATGTTAGTCCAAAAGGTGTACGGCTATACACATACGTCCCCACATGCGTTGTGATAGCGGTACATGCCTGGCAGTCCTTCTCCAAAAACAATTGTTGATAAGCATTTGTGAGGTCAATTTTTGAGAACTGCTCACCACCACTTAGTGCAGCAAATAATTCTTCGATTCGCGGCAGAGGGTAAGGTTCGCGCATGAGTTTAGGGTTAACTGTAATTTTGTAATCACCGCAGATTCGTATTTGCCCGTTCTTTTTAATGACTGGTACAATTGGCGTACCATAGTCAGAATAGTCTACTTTACGTATCGTACCATCGGCCTCGAGTCTTTCTAACTCCTGCTCCACAGGCTTGCGTAACGCCAACGGTAACGGCCTGGCTTTAATAAACACTGGATTTTTATCCGTCAATCTTAACGACATCCTTTTAGTGCATGTTCCGAGTCCAGGGGCGAACACAGTCGGAAATTCGCGCTGTAACATTTCTAGTAAATTGTTATCATTCATATTTAATAAAAACTCATTAATATTAATCTTGCTTATATTTAATTTTGTAAGCCACGATCTGCCTAAAAGTGGTGGCCCACCATTTTTAATCACTAATAATTTAAGATTTCCGGCTGTGTGTTCCCCAATAACAACATTTACATAAATAAACCCAACAGGTTCTATCGGTGTACCGACATAGGAATACAGCGAAACATCATTACGAATCATGGTAAACTCAGAAAAAGATTTGTTATAATCATTTAAACTAATAGCTGATAACTTACTTCCAGTATCCAGTTCAAAAGTTACCTTACGGCCGTTCACTTGCGCCATAATCATGTACGGTTTGTCGTTACGTCCGCATACACTTAAGTTATAAAAGTCACAGTCAGATTCGTTATCACTATTACCGAGATAATTATTAATACGCCGTTGCGTAGAACCCGCTTGATTTGCGCCTCTTGAGTTCTTTTTACACATCACTTTAATATGGCCCTTTTGACTGCACACATCACACGAATAATTTTTAAATCGACACATATCCGGCCTGTGATCTCTGCCACACCGCCAACAAGTACGCGCTGTGCGTGATGTTGACGCTGACACCTCACTAGACGAGCCGACGCCACTCGCAGTAGCGCGTTCGAGCGGTCGGACCGCCCGCGCTGCCGTCGACACTCGATGCATCGGCTCAGTCGCGCGCGCCCCACTAGCTGCTGACGGTCCAGCCACACCCGCGGCGTTCGCACCGCTGGTCTGCGAATGCCGTTCGGCCGCTTCTAATGCCAACGCCAATTCTACCGCCCTCTTGTATGTTATCGTAGGTTCCGCAAAAATACGAGATCTCATTTCATCGCTTGCCAGCCCTGATACAAATTGATCACGTAAATTTTCTTCAAGTGTATTATTAAAATTACACGTTGTGGCTAAGTGTTTGAGCGCTTGTAAATAATCAGTCAGAGATTCGCTTGTATTCTGTCGCCTTTGTCGAAAAACATGCCGTTCGGCGATATCGGAACGTTTTGGTTCGAGATGGTCGTCTACAATTTTCACCAGCTCACGAAAACTTTTACTTTCTGGGTTATTTGGTGCACACAAATCGCACATTAAATCATATGTTGCGCCTCCCACCAACGTCACCAACGTTGCCACTTGTAACTCCGGTTTAATCTGGTTCAACGCCATGAACTGCTCCACGCGCCTAATATACGCCGACCACTTTTTCCCTGATAGTTCAAATTGTTCGATTTTTCCGATTGGCATTTTTAGATCTTTCACTAACACTGCACAAAGAACACAAATCCAGCAATTTTCCTCGTCGCCAGTTGGATATGGGAATAATTATGTGAGGAGCGATCAGTTAAACAACGAGTCCGGGACACAACTGGTTTATTTCCATATACCGCCATGTTACAATATTCAATAGATATACCCTACACTAACTAGACTCACTAAGTACAAGACTAACTAAGTAGACTCCAACTAGAAAAAGAGCTGTCACTTTTGAACGGCTGTACAGATTTCCACAAAACATAGCTAAGATGATACCTGATTAAACTAGCTTTCAATTAAAAAAACTGTACCATTCAAATCGGCCCATCCGTTTTGGAGCTACGATACCACACAGATACTTACTACAAACTTATAACACCCATCTTTTTTTTCAGGGGTTAAAATAGACTTAATCAAATTTTATAACCGAAAATAAATAGCTATTATTATTTGGAATAGCGCATTTCACGTTCATTTAAATTTTTGCATTATTTCGTAAACCTTCACTGCTTCCCGTACAACGAGAAATACACAACAATTCTCATCCCTTATGAGAAATAAAAGAAATCATGTTTCAAAAGTACGGGGTCACCCATCCAGCTCCTGGGCGCGGAACGTAGCTTAACCTCGAGCTCACCTTACATTGGCAGTGTTTGGTACAGTTGTGTGCACAAGTGTCGGTCTCAATGGCGTGGGTTATTTTTCTAAAGAAACAACTACACCGGTCTTGTTTTTGAAACGGCCTCCGTTTGTTCTAGGGCTGGTACTCTGGTAGACGCATCATTAAGTTCCTGATTCGATTTAAAAAGTAATACTTAATTATATTAGTCGTAATAAATCGCTTCATTAATGGCTGTCTCAATGGCCAGTATAAGATTATATCTATCTGTTAATTTTAAATATGGAATTATCGGAGGAATAACATAACGGAGGTTTATCTAGCTATTAAAATAAAGATTTTTATTTTTTATTTATTTGACCTCAATTGACTTTACTGTGGTCTCGTCGACCTTTTGGTGGTAAACATTAAATTGTTTATTTCTTTTTTTAATTTTGTTTTTGATTTGTGGGTCCATAATAAAAACTGAGTCTGAAAAATAAAACAGCTATAACATAGAATTTTTTAAATTATGATCTCGTTGTTCAACGTTTTCGTAAATGATTATTAAATGACCATTTACTTACTGCCTATAAAATAACGTATATTAGCATTATTACTAATCCACTGTATCCGATCCAGCTGCTGACTCAATACCAACATCCTACAATGTGACACATACCTACTCGCTCGGCAGCCCTACACCGGCGCGCGCGCAGGCTGGCACGGCCCGGCACCGCGGATCATTGTCAACCCATTGTGTGCAGGGCTATTGCCACGCTGCGATACTATGACAACAGTTAGGTTAAACTACTGACAAAGTTCGTTCATGTTTTAAACCAATGCACATCGACACGTCATCAGTCGGTCGATACGTGGATGTCTTCGCACGGAATATCAATTTTATTTTCGTTCCGAAATAAAGATTAATACTTTTTTAATGTTTTTAAAAGATTAATTAATAAAAATAAGTAATGATTAATGAATCATCCGAAAAAATCTAAAATCTAAAAAAAAAATCTTGCAGTTTTGACATCTATACTTAATCATAACGCTGAAGAGTTTTTTTTTATTTGAACGCGCTATCTCTGGAACTACTAGTCAGATTTCTAAAATAAATAAATTTTCTAGGATCATAAGCTATTAAACATCTCGCTACGATCCATAGAAGGCGAGCAAAAAGCAAAAATAAATTAAACGGTCGGTGAAACCACAAGGCACAACTACGAAATATCATTAAAAATGCAAAAATAATATATTAAAGCAGGCCATCAAGATTCATTATCTAACTAATCTAAACAATAATAACAGGTGAGTTCATGTTCATTATTTATTCTTGGCCTAGATCAATATAATGAGAGCCTCTAATTAATGTTTACAAGTTCTCGTACTCCTCGGCCAGCCCTGAATACAAGCGTTTATTTTCTTTTTTCTCTAATAACAATAAATAAACCAAGCGACCTCAAAGGGCGTTAATTGGCATTATTTTATTGAAAAAGCGAGGATGTTTATCAGACTGAAAGTTATTATGAGAGGCTAAACGAAGTCTATTGCGTACGTCGCTCTTAATATAAATAATAATTGTTTGATCTCCGACATTTGTCTAAGATGGTCGCCGGGGCCCTAGAATAGATTTTCTTATTGTACTTATGTAATTTGCTTCGCTTGAAGGATTAAAAAAGACATAATAGATGCTCCGCTTCGCATCATCTGGCGGGGGGCCTCTGGGGTCGCGAGCGCACTGACTGGAGACTTTTGCGGCCCCCGAAAAGACAGCACAGCGAGGGTAACGGGGGGACCTCGTGCCTCGGCGTGGCACCGTGGTGGGCTTCGGCGCGGACTTTATAGCCCACTATACTCACAACGCTAGTAAAAAAAAGGTACCTAGTTGTTTTCTGAGGAGTCCCATCTTCAACCCTTTGTACGAATGCATGACCAACATGGGCCATTGTCTACGCAAGCCAACAATACATGGGGTATATGATTTACGGCTCAATAACTCAAGTTCCGTCTCACCACATAGCCACGTGTAGCCAATGCAAATCACGTATTTCCAACATCACCATAACAGCTAATATATAGGCAGACGTAATACACCAAGCACATTGTACATAGGGTTGTTAAACAGCTTAGCTCTTGTTATCACTTTTCTTGTCTCATAATAAGCATGACTTACTCTTGCCTGTTCTAAAAAAAATAAAAATCATTCATTCATTCATTTTTTGTTCTGATTTTATATATAGACTAGCTGTGCCCGCGACTTCGTCCGCGTGGAGTTCTAAATAACAAAGTATTACCTTCCCTGAAAAATTATCTAACAGGTTGTGAACACCGCATCAAAATCCGTTGTGTGGTTTAGGAGGAGTTAGCGGATATACAGACAGACAGACGCGGAAAGCGACTTTATTTTATATTATGTAGAAATTCTTAATGCTTGGATGGGTGAAAAAGCGTAACACCCAGATTCCCTCCTAAACATCTATTTAAACCTGCACGTTGTTCCCTATGCCGCGTCCCGACGAGGCTTTGACAAGGATTCAACTTGCCCCGTCAATATTACGGGCGTGTACGCAGCATCGAAATGAGAACATTGTGGAATGCAAATAAAGAATATGAATATAAATATGAGAAGATTCTGCGGTCACAGCTACTTACAGCGAGGCGACCACATCCACTATCATTTTTGGGAGAGGCATATAATATCCAAGGATGGACGGCATAGTACCAACCCTAACCGCTAGAGGGACAAACGCGGTGACCGATCTTGACCACTAAATATTTAAGAGGGCTGCAACGTGCGGGAACTATTTGCGTTTTATATAATTCACAACTACGCTTTGTGAACATACTGTACATTATACATGGCGCTCATTGCGGTTATTTTGAGATTTAGGAAGTTTAAGGGAAAATTTGATTTAAAATGAAGATAGAGAAGAGACGAAGACGTTTCTTAGAATACACAGCAATATTGCAACTATTTATATCAAAGGTAGTTTTAAGAGTATTGTTGATAGGCACATGATCAAACAGAGGCAGATCAAAGGTCTATTATCGCCGCTAGTAGATTAATTCTTTAAATCTTCAATGCACCTTAGCTTGGCAGTTACTTTAAAACACTTTACAGGGACTTTGGAAGCTGTTAAGTTTTTTAAGAAAATTATTTTATACTTTTTTTTTTTTTTTTTGTGATTTTGAACCATCTAATAAACGTGTCTTTCTTTCTTGATGCTGTTATGTTTTCCTGATAGAACTATGTCGTTCTATTCTAAGCCTAACGGCACAATTTAATATCGTGACTAAACAAAGCAAACAACAATAAACATCCACACATTTAAACAAAGTTTACATGCGCAAGAGTTTCTCTAGCCTCGCGTGTCAGAGGTCGACTAACAGTTCTTTAATTCGCTATACAATTGCTGCGGCGTCGTCCGCCATTATCGTAATCACGCGGGTCTATTGTTATTGTGATGTTATGGTACTGTCTCTTGTTTATTGGTGACCCAAATGAGGCATGGCATGTCTACGTAGAGTACCTACGTACTTATGACAATGAAAAAACAAAAACCTAACCGTCAAATACCCCCGACTACAACTAGAAAAAGCTGTAACTTTTGAACGGCTGAACAGATTTTCATGAAACTAACCAAGATGATACCCGATTAACCCGAAAAACTGCATTGAAATCGGTCCATCCGTTTTGAAGCTACACAGACAGATATACAGATCCACAGATACACACTCTACAAACTTATAACACCCCTCTTTTTTGTCAGGGGATAAAAATAGGAAAACAAAGACATTTATATTGACAGCAACACAGCTGAATAGACCAAAGACTTGAAGAAGATATCTGGGACAGACTGGAAGCAGGAGACAGAGGACCTGGTGCTGTGGTGCAGCTTCGAAGAGGTCTACGTCCAACAGTGGACTGCGATAGGCTGAGTCGTTAGTTTATTATTGAAAATCGGATCTAAAATCATGCGGGGCAATTAGTTCCCGGATGTTTGCATAGGATTTGTGTAGCTAGGCTAGTTTCTAGTTTTATCTGAGCGGAAAATCAGTGTTATTTCCAATGTGCAACATGCTGCAAATTTACGTAAAGGTTGCACAGGTCAGGCGGCAAAGTAGCTATATAAATAAAACCAACAAGTCACTGTGAAGGTTTATAAATGTAAAATAGATATCCCGCGACTTCTTCCGCGAGAAGATAGAGTCCAGTCAAAAGAATTTTGAAAAAGAAAAAATGTACATAAAATCCCTTGTCCTCCTATGCCGTGTTGCTCATGATGTACAATATTTCCTTGTTTTTCATCAAGATCGGTTGAGCCATTTAGTCATAAAAACGTAAGTAAGTTAGTAAGTTACTTTCGCATTAATAATATTATATATTATAGGCTAACCGCTTACATGAAACGGTCGGTGCCTATAATAAGCTTATGAAGTTGCACCGTGCGAGAGGGGTGTGACGCGAGATGTCTGTCACGGGCTCATGATACGCACCATAAAGCTTAACTTAACCAATAGCAGGCGTGTGTCACACTTCCCCCCTCATCCTGCAACTACCTCAACTTCAGACATCAACCGTCCGAGTTAAACGGTGGGCCTTAAGGACGGATATGCACGAAAGTTGCCTTTGGAAAACAGATCAGGATAGATCCTCAGGTAGACATGAGGAAACATGAAGAAATCTAAGAAGACTAGGGACTCAATGCTGTCTTGGTGACCATAACTTGATGATATACCGCCGAACAATGGATCGTATATGTATAAATGGTTTAAAAACATGGAAACTGAATCCTTATTATTATTGGCCGGTATTGTGGCTGTAGACAATCGCCGTCAGCCATCATGGCTGATTATATTTCCTTGTTTTCCTCATGTTATGATGCGATGGCCGGAACTGACAAGTTCAACGACGAAGGAAGTCTTGTTAGAACAATATTTGTAGGTCCGTGATGGACCTTAAATTAAATTGCAAAAGGAAAATGCCTTGTCAAATAACAACATGAAAACTTTAGAACATATGGGATGGTTGAAGTACCTATTAACTTTAACATCATCATACTACACAGCTACATCCCAATAGTTGAACTATGAACGTTCGTGATGAAACAGTGCCATCATCACCAGGCTTGCCAAGTAGATTAGTGATCGTAGTACATTAAATTAGCCCAGTAAAGGATTGCCCAATGCCCAGCCTGAATAGAATAGAATAGATCTTTATTTAATGTAAACCAAATACAGACACTTATGAAATGTCGAGACTCTAGGTGTGCGGTTCCAAATAGTAGGTCCTATGGAGAAGAACCGGCAAGAAACTCCGCCTCTTGCAATATAAGCTTTTTACGATATTTCAGCAAGAATTGACCTATGCCAGCCACTTTCTTCCAGTGGCGTAAGTGAATATTCGTGCTGCGAACTGCAAAATCTACCAACATATTTTCCAAATCATCGTGGAAGTTTTCTACCGATCCAAATGACTGTATTTTATAAGGTTTCTCAGTATTATCGCAGTTCATTCAACGCCTACGTAAGTTGGAACAACAATGGCGGCCCACTGAGCTACTTTTTTCAATGAACCAAGTTTTTTCCATCAATCAAGCCTTTGAAAGTTAAATTAGTTGGCCAAGTGTCGAACTATGGAGGCTTCGAGACCCGACTCAAACTATTTTTAAACTTTTATGTATAACGACTGGGATATTCCAGTAAGGGAACTGCCAAAGCCTTTTCACCTGCGGGTCTACCACGTAACTAAAATGGTAATGAACCTCGACTCTGGTAATAAACTTCAATACGATTGTGGGAAAATAAACTTCGAGCTACCTTGTAAAAAAAATATCGGTCATGAAGATAGGGAGTCCCAACTTCATGAAATTTAATTGAAAGCTAATTTAATCGGGTTACATCTTAGCTATGTTTCCTGAAAATCTGTTCAGCCGTTCAAAAGTTACAGCTCTTTTTCTAGTTGGAGTCGGGGTTTTTGACGGTTAGGTTATAACTGTGAATGTTAATGCGTGTTTCAATTTCAATACCTCAGAATTAATCTTGACGACACGGTTGGCGCAGTGGCTAAGCAATTAGCTTTCTACGCTACGTGCCGCGGGTTCGATTCCCGCACGGAGCAATTATTTGTATGATCTACAGATAGTTGTTTCCGGGTCTGGGTTTGTGTGCATGAGACATGTATGTTTGTAAACTGTACCCTTGATACAGGAGAAATCTTAGTGAGGGGCAAAGTTTAAAAAAAAATGAAAAAAAAATCTTTAGGTTTATTGAATTCAATGAGACCTTATTAGCAAAAACAGACTTAAAATGAACGAGTGATTCCTTAATTGAGTTTTCATATTTAAGTGGTCGTACAGTGCGCACACTGTTTCTTGGAAATACATAGCGGAGCTGCCTGCCCAACAAAAACAATACTGGGTGCAGTGTTAAAGGCGCAGTCCTACATATGCTAGGGTACTTACTCGTTACAGTATAGACTGCCAGTGACTTAAGACACTAAAATACGTGTGTACTTGGACAGCTACCAGCCATAATGGACGAGGTTTAATGGTGAAGCAGACAAGTAACCAAGGGTATGCATTAAGAAGCTTGTTCTGTACCAGTAGCTTTTTATGAGTTTCTCTGGATAATCTGTACCTATAAAGTAAACTTGGTGCTGGACTCAAAGCTCACTACAACTTTTTGAACTTGATTTTTTTGGTCAAGAAAGAAATTAAATTATTTTTTTAAATCTTAAAGAAAAGTAGCTAAGTATACTGTACTTTCGTTCAAGTTATTACGATCATCATTATCAAAATTTGCAAATCATATTTTTCGGGTACAACGGGATGCCAAAGAATTTTCTAAAATAAGAACTATTTTTGTGAACTTGAAATAGCCATTAGCCTCAGGGTCTCTAGACCTCAATAACTTGTTCAACACTGAACTTTATATAGAAATAAGCTTTTAACAACCCGATACGATAATAATGATTGGAAAGTGACTTGCAACAGATCCGTATGTTTATTACCATTTAGAACGCTTAGCAGACACGAAGGATGCATACAAACTTAACCTCATGCCCTTGAAAGTCAGCTATCACCGACATGGTAACAAACTACCGACGATTTTCCACCATACCCAACGAAGCATGCGAGTCAATGACCTACTCAGACAACACTTTCATTTCGCCTCGCATCCGTTGCCGGCTTTATTCGCATGACGTGCGTCCAACATCGTAGTTAACCGTCAATGTATGCGATACATTGTGATGTTTCAATTAAAGTGGGGGACCGTAGTGGGAGGGTGCGTTGACATTCTTTTGCGCCCGCGCATCGGTAAGCGGTCGCCGTATATCGCGAGGCTGTTTTTTGACATTGACAATGCAGTGATAGAAAGGTTAATATTGTAGTATTTTTATGGTGGTTAGGGTTAGGGATACAAAATTGTTTAATAAAGACATTTGCGGAGCTGAATGTGAAAAAACAGATAGATAACCTATTTCGAGCAAATATTTAGTCAGAAAAGAAAAACAACCCTCACGCATGCATACATATGCATACTTCTGCAGACGTTTGTGAGTCGCATATCGCAACTACCAACTAAATGACTAAATAGTCTAAACGGACACGGGTGATGGTATTGTCACTGCAGCACTATATATGACTATATGTATACATCTTAATATACATGCTGAGGTTAAGTAGCAAAATATAATACACTGATCATTGAAATAATACAACTTCGGCTCGAGTACACTGACGTCATTTCCCCTACCCCAACTTATTAAATTATTTACGAATACAAAAAAATCCAGCCGGTATTCTCTTTGAGAGCTTCCTAAGAGACGATGCCCGACCAGCTACGTCTGATGCACCCTGCTGAGGGCGAAAAGGATAACCTAACGTCAAAATCCCTCGACTCCAACTAGAAAAAGAGCTGTAACTTTAGAACAGCTGAACAGATTTTCACAAAACATAGCTAAGATGATACCCGATTAAACTAGCTTTCAATTAAAAAACACTGCACTGAAATCAGTCCATTCGTTTTGGAGCTACCATACCACAGACTTATAACACCCCTCTTTTTTGTCGGGGGTTAAAACAACGACAAGATAATTTGACTCAATAAAAAACTGTCTAATATTATACGTAATATATTTATCATGTGTCGATCACCAATCACCAATATCTTCACCGTTGCGCACGCGATTCGATATTACGATGAAATCGCGTGCGCACGTAATCCAAACTTTTCATTTAATTGCATACAACACGCTTCCTGTTATGCAAAGTTTCATGAAATGAAGCAATTCATTGCGCTGAAGAAACTAGTCGCTAAAGCTGAAAAAATGTATATTATGAAATCGTTTAGCACAAAATTACTGCTTCAAGAAGTGAAAGGATTTTCGGGGTAACTTTTACGATCTGCCAAATTGATGTAGAAGTCAGAATCGCGGCGTCTGAATGTGGGAATGTGTGTGAGTTGTGCCCGGTAGATATGGCAATAGACTTGCCCTATTACATGGGACGTAGGCTGCATTTCCACCAGAGCTTTAAAGTAATCCTATTGGTTTTTCCCTCGCGCACCTTTCTGGTGTTTCCACAGCATAATAAAGGCATTGGAGAGAAATGTGGGTGAACAACAGTATCCTTCTGCCCTTCTGCCTAACCCTGTGGGGAATAGAATCACGATGCTATGTAAAAATAATGCTTCCAAGTCTTTTATGAACTTCATAGTCAATACTACAATATTATACTCCACATAATAACCCGTTGTAGATGGACTCTGAACCCAATTAAGCATCCAACTTGTTCTTACGATTTTGCTAGTCCAAGCTTTAATTGGATCTTTAGATTTTTTCGAATGGGCTCAGTTTTATATCGTAACGTGTTGGAATTACTAGTCTTCTGAAAATTACCAAATCACACGATAAGTTGTGGCTCAAAGAAGTCTTATTTATCCGTAGAACAGCTGCTTTAAAGTTTAAAACCGTTTCAATAGATCTTTTAACTCCATTACCAATTTATGTGCTAAAGTACCTTCGTATGGTAACTATGCAGTAATTAGTGGTTATGTCCAAAACAAATTGGCAAGTAAAGTAAACCCACAAAACGGTGGAGTAGCGCCCACCACGGGTACCACTTGGCCTAGCGGTTAAACAAGTTCAAGGCGAATGCTTGCCAAACTGGTTCTGCTCACTGCCTCCCTTTCTCTCCCGCACCTCAGAGCGAGACGCGACATGTTTAGAACCGACTTTAGAATGTTTTGAACTAACTCGTAGTAATTTGATGTAAAACCCCCAGTACCTTGGAAGCAGTGGTCTCCATGAAGTTGATAGTAATTAATTAGCCTGGCTGACTGACAGACTTACATTGATACTGACGGCTATTAAGGCTAGATTGATAGATACTCTAAGTCGTGGTCGAGCATCATTCAAATTTAATTGACCTTTAGTTATAATGATTGCTTATTACAAGTTAGCTTCACGCATAACATTGAAGAACAACCAAAGGAAACCGGAAAATGATGATAATAAGGTTGGACTCGACTAAACTATCTTGCCTCCAAATAGCATCGCCATTGACACAAAGAAACAAGTTTCGATAATAGGGTCGGGCCCTGAGACATGAGATTACTCAGCTTGAGTGAAAAAGGTTCAAGTCTTCGCGTCTCCCGTGAAATCTATTTGTAACGATCGCAGTTTTCCCATTAAACTTAATGTTATTTAAACTCGAGGCATATTCGATCGATATCGAAGCATTAAGTTATCCATTTCCTTTTGATTTACTGCTTGTTCGGATAACCGGTAATAAATGTAAGCTAACCGTATGGGCTTCGGCGCGGGTGTCGCAAATAATATCAGGAGAAGTAGCAGGGCCCAGGCTGCTAATATATTCCTTGCAATAACAGATTCCTCCCTAAATCCCTTCAGGGGAAGGTTCGTCTTAGCAGGTCCGTCTCCTCTACGCTGTGGCTCACCAATTCCCAAGGCTAGACATATTGCATAGTAACGGAAGGTGAAACTCTTAGAGCCGCAATGGAGTTCGTAGGAATCTTGTTAGGGTTTACACAATACAATACAATACACTTTATTGCACACCAGTAATAGAAGAAAGGATACAATAATTAGAAAAAGAAAGGTACAAAGGGCGGTCTTAGGGGGTTTAACTGGTATTATTTAATTGTTTAAGTGAATTCGGGAATTATGTTTACCAAGGGCATGTATGAAAATAAGTATCCAGCAGAAGACTGTAATCAATCAATCACTTCAGCCTCTCGTTGCCCACCGCTGGACCTATATCCATAGGCATTTACCTGTCCTAAATAGCGCCACAATACGGTCTTCCGCCTTCCGGATCCAGTCCATCCAAACCACCATTTTCAACTAAGTAAATATAATTTCTCCGACTGCCAAGTTTGATCCGAGATATTTTTAAGATCTAAAAACCTAAATATGCTCATAAAAACACTTAATCACCTAAGTTTTCTAACTTTCTTAGCTCATTTCAACAGTCTGAATATCACACTGAATCTGAAAACTTCTAAAAAGATGTTGTTGAACTCTGAAGCTAAAAAAGCGATTACATTCGCTTGTCGGAGCAATAGGAGCAGAGAAAGTGGCTATCGTGTCTGCAGTCTATTGTATATTCGACCGCTCTTTCATAAAAACGCATACTTATCGCGGTAAAAGTTTTTAAAGAATATTTAAATTTCGCTATTTGAATCTCATTGAAACAATTTGAATTTTATTATTTCAGACAAGTGCGTCATAGTTATAAGTAGGTATTATATTTACGCTATTCTCATAGGCTTCGCTTCACAACAACACCAAACAAAACTGCCTTTCTTAAATCAGCCTCTTTCTACGAAAACTCTTTGAACCATGAACTTTTCATTACAGAGCCTACTTTTACCGAGTGAGAGGTATCAGTCGGCGGCCGTGAAATCAATTAACGCAAAAAAGCAAAAAATATAATTGTACAATAAAAATACTAACCACGTAACCCAAATTCACTGGATTGCGGTCAACCACGCAGCGACAGCAATGCAACTCTCAATTGTTGCTAAATGCAATTCTGCACTGTATATCGGGGGATTAAGCTACAGATTCGCTTGTGCTAATTTCGATGTAGCGACTCGTATGAAATTTCAGACGTCTCAGCGTTTTGGAGATCAAACATATCACTTCTAAACTAAATTGCACCTTATAGTTTAGGACATAAGGTATTATTTGGGACTGTGTTGATGCCCCATTGGGTCGTACTACCGGAAGTGACTTATTGAGCGGACAACACGTCGTCGCGACGAATCGTCTTCCGGTGGTCAATGTCGTCGAGCACTCGAGTGGCTCTCGACTCACGTTTGTGTCGCGACGTCACCGCCACTAAATAAGAAGATACCTACAGAAGAATAACGCGCGGTACAAATCGGGTAGTCATTACACACACACACAGAACACAGAACACAGAAAAACACAGAACAGAAATATCGTCACAGACAAACACAATACAACAGATACAGAATAGATCCCCAGGTGATACTAATGACCTCTTTTCTGTGTTCTGTGGTCATTAGTATCACCTGGGGATCTATTCTGTATCTGTTGTATTGTGTTTGTCTGTGACGATATTTCTGTTCTGTGTATCTCGCATCTCGATTTGAATCTCTCTTAATGGCAGTTCATATTCGTATGACAATTCTTCAAATATCAACTGAAGAGTGATATTCGAATCGAGATGAGAGGATGATCTTTAAGAATAGCTATGCTTCACTGTGCGCACGCGGTTTAACGAGATATTGTTACCGCTTGGATTTGAAAAACGCCTACCTAACGATCGTCTTGACATAAAGATATTCACAGGGTGCTATTTTGAATCCCCGACAAAAAAGAAGGATGTTATGAATTTGTAGTGTGTCATCGTAGCTCCAAAATGAAGACCGATTTCAATGCAGTTTTTTTAATTGAAAGCTAGTTAAATCGGGTATCATCTTAGCTATGTGTCATGAAAATCTGTTCAGCCGTTCAAAAATTACAGCTCTTTTTCTAGTTGGAGTCCGGGGTTTTTGACGGTAAGGTTATGTACGGAACGATTGTGTCGTTTGGCGTCAAGATGTGTGCGTTACTTGGTACTGAACTTCTGTACCTGTCTATTTGTTGTCTCTGGTACACGAGTATTGTGTTGTGACTACTTGTGACTTGTGAGTACATTGTAGTTTGTACTAACAATCTGACTAGGTGTACGTTGTTAGCTTAGACTTTATTTGTGGGTTTATTCGCTTGGAGGCGCGTCTGATTCCATTTTGCTATGCATGTCCCAAATAGGAATCTGTGTAATGAAAAAGCCACGAGTGAATCAAGTGTACGGTAATTTTTGTTGATTTATGCGCTTGACATGTATAGTCCGCGAGAAGTCGACATGTCAATCTTCTAGTCATTTTAAATACACAACTACAAGCAACAACGTGAGTGAGATCGATAAACGCGGTCGATGATATTCAACATAATGATAAACGAAATATTAAAAAAATAAATCAAATAATATTCTGATACTAAAAACTTAATAAATTAAAATCTATAATTTGCCATGTCGACCTATCGCGGACTGTTACTAGGTACATTTAAATAATTGTGTTTTCAGAGAAAATGCCAGTGATCATGTAAAAAACTGTTAAATACCTAATTATATCTAAGGTACCTATTATTTTGGAAAAAGACTGGGGTGGTGACACCACGCGATATCAAGTCAAGACGCCAACAAAGGTCTTAGCTAATCGATGGCAAAATATTATTTTCTGACTGATATTCCGTCACCATGCAGATGACGGGCAAAGGACACAGGACGGAAGTTGCGCCAATGTAGTGAAACATGTATGGAGATTATCTTTCTATGCGTTATTATTCTAAGTACAGCATCTTCTGGACCACAGAAAACAGAAAAGACTATTAATAGAAAAAAAATAGGCTACACACATTTACACTGCGTAATCGTACCTCTCTGACAAGCAAAGCAGATACATTGTCCCTGCACTCTGCAGCCAGCATCCGAGTATTAGTCATCCTATTGAATACCTAGCAAGGACAAGGCCCTTGTATCCGTGACTAGAATATAATTCTATTTTTATATTTTTTACAATAAAAAGTAGTCTGTCCTTTGTGTTCCCAAACGTTACAGCTTCCATAACAAAGACAAGTGTTTATGTGTGTCTTTGATAGTGTTTTCATAGCCTCAATCTCATTGACTCAACCAAACAAGATACTCAATAAACAAAGGGTGCTTGATCGACAGAAAAAAACTAAAATTATAAACAACAGTGACCATAAAAAATAAAAATGATGCATCTTAAAAAATAAGATTTCTGAATTTATGGCAGAAAAATGTCAACCATATAAGTAGGTATAATTGAACAGGTTATACATTTAGATAACCCAAAAGAAACTTCCACTTGAGAGTAGAACACTGTGGTAGAAGACAAATGGTCACTTTAGCAATGACGTCAGTCTAGGGTCAATAACCCGAATCACAGCAACAACCTCAAACGAACATAAAGACCCTGTTGTTTATTCAAAGTGACATTAAAATTTTAGGTAGATACCTACTCCTTTTTGTAATTTATGGAATTTTGATGATACACATCAAGGGAAAATATCTACCTTTAGGTAGGTAGGTATAATAGGCGCAGACATACACCTTAAGAACCAAAAGAAAGATTTACAACTAATCTGAAATATCATAAAATAAAAATAAAAAACCAAATATAAAACTGAGCACCTAGGCGTCAAAGTACTCCTCATCGCTGTCAATTGGTAGCCTATTGGTGCCTAGTAGACTGGCAGGAATTAAATAAATAATAGATATGAAAGTTACGATAGTACATGTTATACCTATAGCACTTTTAGTCAATATTACAAACAATCAACATTAGTAAGAAAGTCGTCACAAAACAAAAGGTTTCTGAAAGAAGTTTCTTAAGAAGATTATATTTTTTGTAAATATGGGCGGTATTACTGATATTTCAAAGAAACTCTGCAGGTACTCTACTACACAATGTACCATTTTGCTGTTTCAGACAGCTAAATACTATGCTATGAACATCTAACAATAGCTTCCCGTGGGATATCAAGAAAACATAATTTCCGCGTGAACACAATCCATACAATATAGTTTTTATGCGTCTACAATATGACGTAAGCGTTCAAGAAGTTTCATACAAGGCAACTTTGTGGACCTCTCATTGGGAATCCCCACTTCGTATTAAAAAGAACACCATTATGTTAATAAACTCAGTTGTCAACATGTCTGTTTATCCCTCAATGTAATATAATGATACAATTCTGCCCTTTATTACTATCCCACTGTTGGGCACGGGCTTCTTCTCAGTATGAAGGGTTAAGGCTAGCGCTGTCATTGTTGCCAGAGGCGTTATTCCAAATATCGGGATTTAAATTTTAAAAAAAGGGGGACTTGGATAAAAAAATGCATTTCAATGGAAAATCACACATTCTATTGAGATAAATAATGAAACCTTAAGATTTAAGTAAGTACTCCTATAGCGCTAAATTGCCTACTTAGATGAAAAAATGGGATCAAGTTGCTGGCAGTCAACGAATTCGAAAAGACGGACGTGTGGGCCGGTATCGAACTCAGACCGTACTGCTTGGAAGGCAAGAGAGAAGAGAGAAGTTAAGAGGTAGGGGGCATTCCACTCAAAATGCGAGCTGCCCAACTGGGGAAGCACCTCCACCTTGCAGAATATCGTAGATTCGTAGCCAAGTACGTTGTACCAGTGCTCCTTCGGGACGCTAGTAGTAGGGTCGGCAACGCGCGAGTGATGGGGTGGTGTTGCGAGCATCCATGTTACGGTAACCGCTTACCATCAGGTGGGCCGTACGCTTATTTGCCACCATAGTAGTTAAAAAAGCAACCGTTCAAGCGCTAGGCTATCTCCTAATATGTTTGAGGAAAAATACAGTCACCGCAGTGGAAAAGATATCAACGAGCGCGACAATTGTATATAATATTTCACTTTGTCGCGTGTCTTAAATAATATTGTATATTACCGGATAATAATCTCGTGTCCTGTGATGTATATAATACTATGAAAACATTCGTGAATAATTTAGATTAAAATTCTTTAGTTTCTTATCCTTAGAGAACTATTCAGAGGTCTGTGCCCTTAGATAAGCTTGAACTAAGATAATCCGAGTCAAATTAGTTGAAATGTGTCCTATATTCTCTTCCGACATTTTAATAGTAAATATTTCAATGAAGAGATCAAGCGGACAAGCTGTAACTGTGTTCCTACTCAACCGATTGAGATAAAACATTTCATTGCATTGTCTTTGTCTACGCATCTGTCTTTTCCTTATTACCTATGTCTATCATTCTAGTGAGTCTTGTTTTGTGGCAAATAAATGATTTTCTTTCTTTCGATACAATAGTGACATTCTATCGAAATCCAGATGTTCATACGTGCTGCGCGAACAGACAGACAGACAAAAAACTACACATTGCTTGGGTTTGACTTCTCAAATCAATTACCTACCTACTATATCGGTAATGAAACCATAGAAGCTGTATAAAAAGCAAATATTCATTTACTTAAAATAATATTTAACACATAAGTATCGTATTATACCTATAGGTATATAGCATATTCCGTCACCGAGTCTATAGCCGTATAAAATGATAAACAACAACAAAAATGATAGATAAACCTTAGAGGATATATGGTTGACATTCAGAGACGACAGAAACGAATCTAAGCGTGAACTTACGCTTCCATCTGTCAAACTTACGAACAAATTTTGACAGATGGAAGCGTAAGTTCACGCTTAGACTCGTTTCTGTCGTCCCTGAATGTCAGCCTATATGTCTACAGTGTCGCCTTACAAAACATGCTTGTTTTGAAGTCAATACAGTCGTATCCTCTGAGAGATAAACAGTTAAAATGACAAATAAACAAGATCAAATAATTTATTATGAATTTTAATATTTAAGTTAATTGACACATAACTTATTATGTGTCAATTAACTTAAATATTAAAATTACTGGTATATACATATACATATATACATCATGTACTTTTAACTTTAATTTCAACTCTTGGTGAGTGGCTTTTGAGGAAGATCGACGACAATATCTAGGGTTAAAGTTCGTCGCAACAGTAACTTCGTTGAAGTAAACGTCAAGTTAATGACAATATAAAACCTATCTACTACCGAAATATTAATATTTTGTTACAAACTTGGAGTACCTAATCCCAAGCTAACTAAACTTTGTTGAGAGTGAAATTCTTCCGTTTTGATAAGGCCTGATAACAAAGTCTCTCGGAGGACCGACCTACCTACATATTTCTTTTATTTGTAAGTTTCTGACAAAATTATCAAAGCCAGATTTACCGAATACCTACTTTAATACAACCATAGAGTACGAATCCTCTTTTAACAGTAATTAATATTCACAAAAGATGGGCTTACAAAAAACGTGGCAGTTCAACGAACACAAGTCGGCGCGCCATTCATTCCGCGATCACGTACCATAGACCATTGGACCATTGTCTATGGCTTTTGTGATGCAAACACTCCGTTGTTTAGTACGACCAACATCGCTAATTATAGAACCTTCACGCCCGTTGTACGGGATCGGCAGGACTGTAAATAAAACCTGTTTTAAAGTCCATGTGTCGCAGTTAAATAGTCAGTCATTGATTTCTTAGACAAATATTCGATACTGGAAAAAAAATGGTAGAAAATGCTACAGTTGTGAGCAAAAAAGAAGCGAGTAGGTAACCAGGTACACTATGTAAATTATTAAAAAAAAATAGAGAAAAAACCTGTAATTCTACCATTCATAGATTGAAGTTGAATAGTGAGTTGACCTTACCATGTTACCAATACCATGTTATTGAATGTATAATTACCTACCTACTGTGGCAGGTAGGACCAATTTTGTATTTCCATTTAAACTAACGCATGCTTCAATAAACTCTTTCTTTCCAAAAATAAATACAGGTAAAGTGTTTTCTTGTAATTACCTACGTTTTTTCTTCCTGCCGAGTTCTTTTTTTATTATCTCTAAAACCTGTCACCATATACCTACCTACCTCTATCAATACCTCTAGACAGCTACCAAAATCAACGGTTTCTATAAAGTTGCTAAGTAGGTTGTCTATCGGAAGAAAGCCTCCAATATATTTTACCGCTACTTGCGAATAAAAATCATACATAAATTAATTCTGTTCACCCAAATATTCAAAACACAAAAAAATCACGCTAAACTTTAAGTAGGTAGGTAGGTACTACTGGTGCTGCACTCAATAAAAATTTAAATAAAGAAGGCTGTACAATTCCAAAAGTTTTAAAAAGTTTTGTTCCGATTTAGACTATGTGAAACCATGTGAAACTGACCGACTGATCTGATAATACAGCAACTATAGGTTTCTTTTAATATTTTGCAAAAGTAATTATTAATTCTGACCTGATAAGTTCCTCGTGTCGATTTGTGCTGCGGCTGCTACAGCCAGCAACAGGAGGCAGAACGCCTCCCAGGCGCTCCGCATCTTCACTTCACCTCAAACCACATCAACACATACAAACACTCACAAAAATATCAATAAAATTGGGCACTCGCGTTATTATTTTATATTCGTTTAGTGGAACGAGAAGAAAGTTTAGTTCAGGTTGGAAAGTTTTGGTGACGTGTCGATGCGCGCCGCGCGACGACAAACGTGGATTCTCAATGGGCGCGAACAAACGACTGACGCCGCCGGCCGGCTTCCACTCGGCGGGGTGGCCAGATACACAAAATAAATTGCACCAAAGGTGTATTTGTCACGTGACTGCGTAAATATCACATTTTTGGCTTTCCATTGTTATATTGAGATTGCCCAAAGTTGTAATTTGTAAGTAACGTAGGAATTTATTGCCAATCGCGACGGCCACAAAACGCCGTGACCTGAGGCCCCACGTTCTGCGTGCCTATTGGCCCGCTCTAAGCTCTTCACCAATCGGAGCCAGAGTTAATATATTATAAATGTATGCAAACTGCAGTCCGCAGCTCGGTGGCGTCGTTTTGTGGTTGTCGCGACTGCCCCGTGTAAGGCGAGGCTAATAGTTATGTAGGGAATCCGTATACTTTGATCCGACTAAAACAAAGCAGAAAAGATAGATCAGGTACTTAGCATATCCTTTTCTGAAAATTAATGTTTACCTTTATCTTAGGTAATTTTGATACTTCGCTTACGAATTAGCATTTCATTATTAACGTATTACCAATATTATGGACCATACGACTTAAAATCTGTCCACAATTAAATAGGTACCCAATTCGATTGCGATCGATGTATGTATTTACGAATCTACAATAAATCTTAACACTCAATACACTTAACACTCAATACACTCTTCCACTAGAAAATTCCCCAACTTGTGCGTGTAATTTTTTAGCTAGCAACCCCGCCACTCGCACAGGTGGTCGCAGGGTTGCATTGCAGGTAGGCGGTAGCGGGCAAACATTACAGACTTGCTACACACTGACTGCTTGACTGCTTGGACCCCGGATTAACGGGCTGTGCGTGCGCACCTCTGCAGTAGCATTATCAAGATAACAAGGAGGATCATAAAAACTTTCTTTTAAACAATAGACTCGTGTCTGACTCTTTATAGGTACCATATCTCGAACCAAAATTAATGATGTCCTCAATGAACGCATCAAACATTTTTTTTAATTGAACTTTCTCATTGCCTCTAAATTAGAGGCACACTGCCCATATCCCTCAACTTCAACTATAACTACATACGAAATATTTTTTGAAAAGTATCGTCTACTGGAAACAGGTGGATAGCTGGACATAATTAACATAATTATGCTTCTCCCAAGTTATCTGATAATTTATGTTTCTTTGAACCATAAAATACAAAGACTATGACACCAATCCCGGACGGAGCGGGCGCATCCCTACTGTTAGTATCACTGTTGAGATAACGAGGAGGATAGTAAAACTTAATGGTTTCTCTGAAAACAATAAACGAGTGCTTAAAGAACTCCTGGACTCTTGACCCTTTAGAGATGTGGCTATTACACACTGCCGACATAGCCGCCTGCCTGAGGAAGTTTAAATTGTGTGTGCTGCGCACGTGGCGACGCGTCCATACTTTATCAGTAGGTATGCAGATAACGGAAGTAATATAATGCTTCTTCGTTTGTCCCTTACAAACGCTTCATTGTTTGGTGTCGGATGTTTTCTGACGATTTGGTTAGTTATCCTGCTAGAAATAAGTCAAGAATTTATTTGACCACAAGCACGAGGAAGAATTACCAGGGAATTCTTGCCTCAAATCGTTTTTTTTATTAACAATGTAAGACAACCAATTACAAAAGGAGACAATAAAAAGACAAACAAATCAAAAACATAAAAAATTCTGAAGTTTTAAAACAAAATGTACATTTTGAGTTAAAAAAAACAATAAAATGAAAAACAAAAATGAAACAAAATTATTAATAATATAAATAAATAAAATAAATTATTACATCCGACTGCTGGGTACGGGCCTCTCCTCAGAATGATAAGAATAAGGCCAAGTCCACCACGCTAGCTTGGTGCGGGTTGGCGGACTATATGTAATTATGTAGACACCATCAAGATAAGGCCGTAGCCAGGAATTTAGTTGGGAGGTTGCCCTGAACAAGAACGCCAATTACGAACAACTTTTTAAATTAAATGCTACTCGACGGGACTAATAAAAAATTCAATAACGAGGGTATACATTTGAAAAATTACACTGTCTGAGGTTTCGGGGGGCTATGAACCCCCAAAACCAGTGTCAGTGTGTAGCAAGCCTATTTGCCCCCTGGCTACGGCCTTACATCGAGAACTTTATGAGACCGAGGAAGCAGACTACCGCAACTGGAGAGAGCCGTTCAACTAAGGGCTTGAATAACTTGTGATAATTTTGCGTCCATAAAAGCCGTCACTGTCACACACGGCAGCTATAATGTATCGTAATTCGTAAGATAATATGCTGTCCCACTCGAAATATATGTATTATGGAACATGTTGAAACAGGATGGAATTTTACGATACATTATGGCTGCCGTGTATGACGACCTTAAATCATTATGATGAAGAAGGATCACCAGAAATGTTTTTAATGCTGACGTCGTTTTTCCATCATTACTGTCCTGTCACTCATAGTTAAATACAAAAGGATAATATTCTTTTACTTAGCTTTACTACAGAGGTCCGCACGGTCCGAAGTCTCGAGCAAAAGTCAAGCAAACTCCTTGACTCCCTCAACTCTGTAACCTGTTATAATACTCCCCACATCTCTCATGATATTTGTAGTGACTGTAGGCCGCCCAATGACTACCCTCATAAAGTACCTACCTAGTGAACTCATTTTTTATTTGAAGGTGATGTCACCAGTGTTAACAACTCTCAGAAATATTTATCCCCAAAGCTAAAGTTTAAAACCCCTAAAATCCCCCAAAAAAAATAATACTCTGTAAAAATATTATATGAATAATTGTAATATCATACAATAATTGAAACATTTTCAAAAAGTTTACAGCCAACTGCGTCACAATCATTATAAACTTCACAGTAAAAGTCAAGAATAAAAAAGTCCCTAAAAATACCCCTAAAAAAATAAAACCCCTAAAAAAATCCCAGCCCACTAATTTACCCTCTAAATTTGGGGGGAAAACCCCTAAGTTGGGAACACTGGATGTCACTGTTTGCTTGCTTAATTCCTTACATTACATTAATTAAACTGATATAATTACCAGTGGATAATAAAATTATTCATGATTTTAAACAATAAAAAATACAATGAAAGTATAAAACTCAGTTAAGTTTGAAAAATCATAATAGAACTATTTTAATTTTAGGTCAAACTAGCATTTCTCCTGTATCGAGGGTACAGTTTACAAACGTACATCTCACTTGCACACACACTCAACTCCGGATCAACTATACGTAAGCCATATTATTAAATTATTTGTTACGTGCGAGAATTGAACCTTTGACTCGTAGCGCAGAAAGTCCATCGCTTAGCCACTACGCCAATCGTGCCACATAATATATTTGCTTATTGATTATTAAAACCGATGGATTTTTGTTTATTTTTCAAATACTCAATATAATTAACTAAAAAACCTAAAACAGTTCCTTGATATAAAACGTGCATGTTTTTTCAAATACCTAACAATTTATCGATGCAATAAAAATAAAAAAGCTACTCGATCACGATTTCTATAATTATTTTTCGGTCGATGTACCTAGGTATCATTACAAATAATTCTTATTTTTATTTCGTTTAGTACCTATATCTACAAGGAATACAATTCTTATTTCCAATTTATTTTCATTATCATTTCATACAAATCATCTACATTCTACGTGGAGTAAATCTACATACAATAAGGCTGGTTTTTTATTTATTTATTTTATTTTGTGAAAGAACATCTTAGAATAAAAAACAGGTGCTGCTGTACGCCGCCCGTCCGCGTCGCCTACTAGGTATAACGAAAGATGTCACAGAAAAAAAGGGGCAATTTAAAAAAAAAACAAGTTTCTCACTCTGGTTATACACTGCATAACCGGAGTTGATGCTATTTAATATTCCTATTTAATATAAAACTCCGTTAGGTATGCAGTGTATGCTAAGATAAGACAGGATCAGATTTTTTTTAAATTGCCACCGGTTTTTTTGACCTGTCTATCTAATAACTAGGAGGCTAGTCTTACCACCCCGACCCAGCTAAGGCACCTCCAAACTCCGGGCTGCTAACTTCTGCGAATTTCGTAACAGAAAAACTGAATAAAACTTTTGCCGGACCGAAGTCAAGCTTGCGGTCTCTAGCACAATGAGCCATTACCTATTTTACGGTGATCTAAAATAATAAATTTTATATTTTCGCAGTTTGGTCATCAAATCGATGTAGCGATTATTATAGTCCGCGCGGAACTAGTTGGCCGCGCCTTAGGTGGGGACCGGTGAGGGTGGCGCCGGTGCCGGGTTGCCTATTGTTGACGGCGCGCCGCGCCGCCGCGCCGCCGTACTGAGTATAACTGAGTGATGACAAAAAAGCGCTGGGGGCCCCTCCGTCCCACCGTCCACATACCTAAGGCGCGGTCAACTAGTTTCGCGCGGACTATAGCTACCTACATAGCGATATGAACGGGGGTAAGAATATAGCGACAGCCATCAACCGTCGTGCTTCAGCCCAGCACGGCTAGGCCAAAAACATCGCCTTGTGAAAAGATCCTTCCTTTTCAATGGACGAACACGATAACTCAGTGGCGTGCACTCCATGGAGACAAAAAGACAGTGCCTTCCCCTAATAAATTAAGTATCAAGTTATAGAAACGTTAATTTATGTCTGTTCTATCGGATTTTTTTATTTATTTTTTTATACCTTGCCCCTCACTAGAATTTCTCAGTTAACAAACATACATGTCACAATATGCACACACAACTAGACCCGAAACAACTATCTGTAGATCGTACAAATAATTTCTCCGTGCGGGGATCGAACCCGCGGCACATAGCGCAGAAAGCTAATCGCTTAGCCACTACGCCAACCGTGTCGTCGTTTGGGTCGGTGTGGCCAATCACAATCAATGGCAATCATTTATTAATATTATTATTAAAACTTGACAATAGAACACTTGTTTTTACCTACCCTGTAAGAAATTTATGTGCGCGCCACTCGTTCGTTTTGTGTTGTTGTTGTTGTGTATGTAACATAAAGATGTCGTATTTGCATCGTACTTCTATTTCTCACCGATTGAGATAAGTATTATAATTTGCCACAATTTATCTACATTGAATTGTGGTTTTCCTCATAATTTTGACGCACAACCGGCACAACTCAAAGATGGTACGGCCAGGCACGGAATATCCTTGAGGAAATTGTTGCAATGATTTTTTAAGTGAGTATTGATATATCTTGTTTTTTATGTAGAATACCTACTAATTTTATTGAAGGTTTTCCTGTGTATGTAATCAATGATATTATAAGACGTAAAAGTTATTATAACGTGGCGCGCATTGTTAGTACTTTATGAGGTTCCTCGGACCCTTCCCGATATCCCGAGATCCCGTATCCCGAAGTATAGGTACTTCTCAATGTTGAAAAAAGTATTTGGAGTTTTTTTTGTTATAACACTGACTGTTTTCATAAGTTTTAACAACTTGCAACATTCTAAAATGTCAATGTAAAACGTCAATACCAACGACCGTGTGTGTTCCAGCGCCGATCAGCAAGTTGAAGCATTGTTCAGGTAGCCATCTCTCTCTTACATGAAACATTACCCATTAGAAAGTAAAGTCATGCTAATCAGCAATTCAGCAAATCAGCTCGAAATGTAGAACGCGCTCGCTCGCACATTCGTACGACGCTGTTGCTTGCTAAAATTAAAATGGTCAAAATAACTAAATATCAATGAAAATGACGACTCACGAACAGCCAGACTTATTGTTTTTCGATACATTCTCCCACGACACCAGTGAGGTACAAAAACACGTCAAATTTTCGAGACGAATTTCAAGATTATTCACCTTATTCCACGATAACTTGTATCTGTAATTCTGATGTTATCTTTTCCAGGAGTTGAATTTAGATTTGGTACAGTTCCCAAAGTCTGTGTATGTGAGGGAAATTCGTATAATTCCTCTGGGGGCGCGCGTGGAAGGCGATTTCCCCGGTGGAGTGCGACTGGGCGCTACCAACCCCACGAAGTTCCACATAGACTTCTTTGTGAACGACCTGAGCAAGCCTGGGGCGTCCACGTTTGAGGCTCTCGGCAGTTTGGACTATTGCCAGAATGGGCAGATACATATGGAGTGTGGGAATGCATTGGATCAGCCAAGGATACCAACTGACGGACTTGTGCTTAGAGGTTAGTTTGTGTTTCATAGAAATTGTTATATCTCAAGCTAAGTTTGTTCATAGTGCCATCTTAGCTTATGTTTTGCAAGTATTGACAAATTCCAGTCAAGGATCAATGAACGAGCAGCAGCTAAACTAAATATTTCATAAAATGTAATAACTTTATCAGAATAAAGTATTTACTTAGGAAAGTTCATGAATATTTAATCTTTTTACTTTACTAAAGGTCGATAGAAATTTTCTTGGCATTATCCAGCCCTGTCGGTGTATACTATAACCGAGAATACTGCTATTTATTATATTTAATACATACAAAAAGTTGACCAAATACACAACAACATGGTTGGGAAGGTTAATGAAAAACGACATATTTTCTATGTGAAAGCTTTGATGCAGTCAATACCTACTATTACCTTGGTAGTTTACATTCCCGTTTGCCTTGTTATTTGTTCCTTCAATACTGAATGGTTGCCGTCAGTTCGGACTGGTCAGCTTTTGACTGTCAGGGCATTCTTATTCAGAGGCAAATCATTATTATTCTATTCTTATTTCTTATTGACATTAAATTACATTATTCCCACAGCTCTTACCACAACATTGAACTAATCAAGATTGTAATCTATTATTTTAAAAGCTCTTCTCCATAGGACCTACTATTTGGAACCGCGCACCTCGAGTTTCAACATTTCATAAGAGCCTGTATTTGGGTCTTACATGAAATAAAGATCTATTCTATTCTAAATCTACTTATTTAATGGTATATGCTACATAAATATATGTGGTGAAAGTAAAGTAATCTACAACTACCTCAGCCCTTAGTCTGAATGACTAATTTATAAGTTTATATCAATTTATTAACACATTCCAGGACACTGCCTATAGATGTGATACCAATAAAACTTATATTTTGTGTCATTGTATGTCCCACAAAGTGTTCATTGGTTTTGTCTTACAATTATAGCCTGGATATGTCTGGTGGATATTGTGGGACTATTGCCATAACTACAAGCTTGGCTAACAGATCAGTAAGATGATGATATTGGTATGCTATGGAGGATGCTACTGTCCATCCTCTTGACAGCATTGGTTTAGCTCGCCTTTCTATCACCCTTGTGAGGTGATCGGAACTGGGATTTTGTTGCTTAGAATCACAGAATGTAGATAAAGATCTTGATTGAATGATCAAATTCTTAAACAAAAATATACCATTCTCTGTTGCCTTGAATTAAGTACAGGTAAACATTCCATATTAGAACGTAAAGTATAATAATATTAGGAAATTCAACATTATTGTTTTTTTTGTGTACACATATTATTTTGACAGCCTGAAAAAATATGATATCTTATGAATATTTAATAATAAAGCAAAGCAGTTTTACGCCATTTGGCAGTCTTTATTGGCCTTGAGTTGTACTCAGAATAATTTTCCAACTGGATTTTTTACTGCTCAGAGAACTGTTGTTACTTTAGAAATACATCAATATAATTTCAAGATGAGGTTAATAATGTCATAATACTAAACCAAAATAATTTTTTTTCAAGGATGGTACACAACAATCACCTTGGCTGTTTACGGTAACCTAACTCAAGTGCTGCCGGAGACTCCAGTGGGTGCCAACCCACCACCAACTGTTCAGAGACCTGTGGTCGCTCGCGAAGTACCCCCAGCCCCTCCGGCTACTGTCACTTCCAACCCTGAATGGACCCCAGAGCCCTCGGTCCCAATACCTGCTTACACTGGTACCGTAGCTACCGCCAACCCTGATGCTTACGGACCCCCCAACTATCCTGAGAATTATGACCCTCAGTTGTACAGAGGTGACTACTACGATAGTGAGCAACCCAAGGATCCGAGGACTTACCAGCATATAGAGGAAACTACCTGGGATAAAAGAGATCTTAGCTGTGAAAGAGATGCTGACAGGTTACGTCATAGTCCTCGCTCTATTGACCATGACAGAGAAAGAGATAGGAGAGATGTGCGCAGTCGCAGACGTTCTCTCGATAGGGGACGCAGCCGAGAGTCGTCGAGACATCGCGATAGGAGCAGGGAGATCGACAGAATGGATAGACTCCGCTCACGATCGAGGAGTCGTGAGAGGGATTACGTGGTGAAAGGCGAATATCGCCCTCTCAGTCGATCGAGATCCCGAAGCATTGATAGGTTACGCGCTATATCTACCGATCGCGACTGGGATAGGGGATCTTACAAGAAGGATGACTACCGCCGACATCGCGAACCTTCGTACGATCGATCTCGCGGCGGATCGTACGATAAAGAAGCTGGTTCATACGAACGTCGGTCGCCTTACGACAAGAGAGCTCCTTCGTACGAGAGGAAAATTCCGTACGAGAAGCGTTTATCGCCGTACGAAAAGCGTGGGTCATCGTACGAAAGACGGGCGCCCTCTTACGAGAAACAGACTTCGTATGACAGGAAGCGTCATTCACCTTACAGTCGTATCAGGGCCTCCAGTTATAGTAGTCGATCTCCAAGTCGCGATGATCCAAGGAAGAGACCAAGGACTCCGCCTGGAGAAAGTAGTCGACGACCTCTGTCACCACGGGAAGTTGACGCGTCCAGTCCTATCAACTCTATTCGGTCAGAGGAAGGTGCAGATTACGATAGAAGTGGGAAGCAAATCCCAAGAGTGGACTTCTATCACCAGAGTTATAGGCACAAGACTTCTATTCGTAGTCCTTCTCAGGAAGCCGAAAATGCTCCCTATGTCGAGCCACAGCATTCTAGCTTGGTGACCGTCCAAATAGTTGACAACACGATAGCAAAGGCCATAGAGTCGCCAGCTAGGAACCCGGAAGAAGACAGGTCCATGGATGCAGAACAGTTTGAGCCTATTCTGTCCGACGAAGACATCTGTGATGATCTTGAAGGTCCGGCCTATATGGAAGTTGACTACGACGTTAATGATTACTGCGGGGTCGATGACATTATCAAGTATTACAATCCTTTCAAATGTGATTGGAATAAATATGAACATGTGAATAAAATTCATTTGCTCGGCCCTAAGAGGGAAGGCATCAAGGATGTGCTGAACGCAACGTTTGATGAGCTGTGTGATGCCAGTCCTGAGCTGTTCAAGATCTCGGAAATGGCGAAGTCCAACAAGAAACTAGATCAGAAATTCTTTGCGAACACTTTCGCTGAAATTGACAACTCCGCTAGGGAAGAGTGGGTTCACCAGTGTGAACAGCTTTACGTCGCGATGACCACCCTATGCAAGAACACTGACATCGTACTGAGAATCTTCAGGAACCCAAACCGGAATGACACATTGGATGAGTTTACTGAGATCTATAACCTACTCAATACATTCTGCAAGATTGGACTCAATTTTGAATTCGCATTGACTCAGCAACAACCGACATACAAGATCCGACACATGAAATGTGGGATTCGTCTTGTTGAAGCTATAATGTCTCATAGACACAATGGCGAAGTCATGAAAATACTTCTAGCTGCTGGCATAGATATGCCGAAGTCACTACTAGAAATATATTGTAAAGAGTATATGGCGCTGAGCATTCGGCTAATGATTTTAAAGGCTTTAAACGGTTGTTTATCATCAAAGGAATCTATAGATCACTTCATGAAAGAAACCGTGTTCCCAAAGTTTGATAAAAATGATGACAGGAAGCCAAGGAACGGTTATCAAGCGCTGATATCAATGATGCAAACAAACCCGCTCGCCAGACTCAAGTTCTCGATCAGCGCGTTAATAAAGAAACTCAATATTTACGAACTGTTGAGCAAAATGTATGAACTAGTTGTAAACTTTATTAAATCAGAAGATGATTCGGAGTTTTCGGAATCCGACGCACACTTCATAGTGCATGCTCTAGATGAAATAATCTACATGTATCGTTCACAATGTTTCCACTTGTCGCAACCGAAGCGTTTCCTCCCGGTGTCCGCACAGTTCGAGATCAACAAAGAATGCTCTAATGAAACTTTATTAGAATTCTTTAACATACACAACATTCTAGAAGTGTGTGTGTACTTGTTAACTTGTCCCACGACTTGCAATAACCCCGTTGTGGTCAGTCCGATCCACGGTTTGATTTCAGAGCTGATTAACTCCCAAAATGGCCTGAACTTTCTTTATATGAATATGGAATTGAGCGGATTGTTGTTCAAAACTTTGTCCGTGCCTTACAGTCAGCAAAGCACTGAGGAGTTTCTTTTCCCTCACGACTTGAGTAATTACAGCGACCTACAGATTTTGGGTCTTGAGTTAGCATACAAATTGAAGGCTCTGTACTACTTGCATTCCATCTGCGATCTGCAGGCCGGGAAGGCTGATGAAAATGAACTGATCGATCGTCTGCAATCGCTTTACTGCCTGAGTTTTGGCAGCATCGGTAGAATAGCTGTACCAGACGTTATCGTCATGGGAGATAACGCGGAATGCCTCATGGAAGTTTTTGAGAACGACTTGAAGGCTAAACCCAAAAGCGATTCTCCTTTAAAACAAAAGTCGCCAGCGAAAGGATATGCTATTGAGCTGATAGTGTCAGCTGTACGGTTCTCGGCCAATGTGCCTTTCTTGAAAAAATACGGACAAAGATTGATAAATGTGTCGAGAGAACACGACAGATTTGAGCCAAGCGTATCCAGTGTGTTACAAGAAGTAATACCTTACCTAAAGCCTGTAGAAAGTAACACTGTTTTATCCGGGGAAGACATGACTGAGTGTGTAGAAATATTAAAAGCTAGTTCAGAACACGCACCCGACTTGCCAGGAGAACTAATGACGTGTTTGAGAATTTTGAGACACTACTGCATATCGGACTATGAGAACAATGTGACGATTGCTTGCGAGTCCTCCTCCGAGGAGTACGTGGAACTAAAATATAAGTACAATGTGCTCCAACTATTCTCGTTGGACGGAGTGACGCATTTGGCAGGCGTTCTTGAACGTCTGGTCACACATTTTGATCAGCCAAGCATGCACACGTCATTATTTGCGTCAGTGAAAGGACTCCAACTAGCCCAAATACTGCTGCCTTGTTTGAGGTTGATAGACGCGATGTTGGCAAGGGTCGTGCGCTGTCGGGGTCCAAGATTCCGAGACCTGACCGCAGCCCCTATATTACTAAAGACATATGGAATATCAAAGACGTTCCCAGTAGGTTCCGTAGGCTCCAGAACTGCTGCTAAAGCGGCAGAAGCATCAGTGAGAGCATTACTTGCGTACGCCCAACCGATAGCTGATGACGCAAATGACGGTGACTCCATCCGTCGAGGACCTTGGACTTCTATATGCTCCGAAGTAATATCTTACACCATGACAGCACCGTACACGTTTGTGACTGGTCTGCTTGTCTTTTCGGAAATACTACCGTTGCCGTTACCAATGCAGACAAAAACGCCGCCAACGGAACGAGAGTTAGCCGACGCATCGAACGAGAGGCGTCTGTGGTCGGCACACCTCCACGCTTTATCAAACGACTTAACAGACATGATACAGATAATCTGTATGTCAACGTATAGGCCCGTAGTCCACATGCTTCGTCGAGTGTGTGTCCAAATTGCTGATTTAGCTCCGAATACGGCCGCTACAGTCGCTCGCGCCGCTGTTGGGGCTGTCACGAGAGAATTGAAGCCAGGAGAACCAGCTTCAGCCAGCATTGCTAGAGTTCTAGGGTTCTTAGCATGTTTGGTGTCCCATGCACCAGTGAAATGCGCTGTGTTACATGCTATGAATAGCGGAGGGCCCAGAGCGACTGATGTCCAAACTGCTCTCTGTTCAGTATTAGGACTTGCCAATGCGTCTAATGAACATGCCGCGGCTCAAGAATATGCTGCACATGCTTTAGCAGCCTTCTGCGACGCAGAGATTACCCTCACACCTGTTAATGGAGTTTCTGACATCATTCTGTCAAACTCCTTACCAAATAAAGATGCTTTAGCTGCATTCCTCGAAGCTACAGCGGACTGCCTTGAGTCAACTACTAAAACATGTTCGGTGGCGTCGTCCATACTCCGAGCATACTTCGTGCTGACGGAACATGAATACGGATTTCAGCAGTTCAGGAAATTCGTGTCCAAAAGGAGAGAAAGCCTGGGGAAGTTCTTCAGGTGGGCTTTGGAAGATCAGAGGGAGGACAAGGCGGAATGTTTGAGTTTATACATAGATCTGATAAGGATCCTGAAGATGGAAGAAGGCGAGGGTACCGTGGGTCGGAAGACGATGTTGCTGGTGAGCGAAATGGCTGATATGGTGGGGTATTCGCCTTCCGATGAAGATCATCCCGTTTTGAAATTGGAAAATATTTTGAGGGTGAGTCTATGCTGCGTAATGTTTTTAATGCTTGTGTTTTTATTTTCCGGCCCAGTTCCACAGTAGTTCCTTTAGTGATTTTAATAACTTTTATTTAAACGCTGGATTAATTCAGGATTCTAAGGCCACAACACGTGTTTCATTCTGACGCAAGTAAGCCAACTATTGGACAATGATTTTATTTACGTAGGTAGGTATTTATTAAACGTAGACTTTCCTTCCACAGCCCAAAGAACACCACAGCAATATTAATCACCGTTTTCAGGATAGAAACTCTGATGAAGACGCCTTGGCCAACGCCGGATTCCTGGCCAGCCACCTGCAAAAGCTGAAGGCCCTGGATGAACCGGCCACGCCACCCGAGCTCCTGGAGCTGGCGCTGCCGGGGCCAGAGAGTCTGGTGGCGCAGTTCCAGGCCAGAACCATATACTCTATAGGGGAGGCCAGTGATGAGAGGCTGACTTCCAGTTACTGGTTGAATGTGCCCGCTGCGGGGGGAGATGACGATGTTAATGATAGTGAGCTGGTAAGTCGAACTTGTGACTTTCTTGAAGATATTAAAAAGTGCCCTAAGATCTAGGAATTTTTTGATAAGTTCAACCTTATTGAGTTAAATTCTATGAAGAAGGGTCGTACGGAACTTTTGATAATTTTAATTTGAGGCATTGATAATGCGTCCAACAATTTTAAATTTGCGTTCTAAGAAGTGTAGAAACTAAATTATTCTACTAAACCATTGTTTCCGCGCTGAACCAGAAATAAGTTCCGGAGTGAAACTCTAAATTCTTTTCAACAAATGTAACAATGTTCTTATGAAGCAGTAGGCTTACTCATCATCCCCACCATAACCCGCAGGTATCGTGTGACATAATGGAGATAGCGCAGGGCTACGTGTGCGGCGGCGGCGAGGCGCTGTGCGGCGCCGTGCGGCGGCTGGCGGGCTGCCTGCTCGCCGCGCGCGCCGACCCCGCGCCGCAGGACGACAAGCGGCCACCAGGTACGGGCATACAACCCTCACGAACTTACTGATAATTCATTCTAAGCTAAGGCTGAGCTAGCCTACGAGAATATTGCTGCCCATCTTCCTAGTTTCCTGATTATCGATATACCGGATATTATTTTATGTAGTGCGCAAAATAGCAGTGTTTCAGTGTCGCGAGTCCAAATGCAACGGAAGTATAAAAATTTAATGCCAAAAAAAAAATTGATTTCGTATGGCTTGCGCTAGTGAATTATGCCTGTATACTATGTTAAATTTTCGTTTTGTTTTAAAGTGTATCCATTCCCAATACTACGGTTGCATAAAAAAATATCCTATAATATCTACCGATTAGTTATTGAATTATACATTGCTATGGGTTGTTTTAATTAGGGTTAAATAAAACAACATCTTTATAGTACATAATTACATTTGAGTTGTATTTCCACGTTCCAGTGGCCCTGACGCGCGTGCGCGCGGAGGGCGGGGCGGACGCGTTCCGCTCGCGCCCGCCCAACACGTCGCGCCCGCCCTCGCTGCACGTGGACGACTTCACCGCCCTGCACCAGCCTTACGCATCCACGCAGGTCACCAGGTAAAACGTTCTCTTAGTATCTACAATCTCTCTCCCCTATGAAAATTCAAAGAGTTCCTATCTCAAAAATAATATAAAATTAAATCCCTCCAGACAATTTTCTGATGCTATCCGACGAAGCTCAGCCAAATGGTAGTGCTTCTCACCCAATCCAAAACTATTTAAAGAGCTTTTAAACTTTTCACTTTTTCAAACATACCAAATCATGGTTGTTTAAACATGTGATTTATGGTTCCAGGGGAGGCATGCGCCGCGGCATAGCGGTGGCGGACCGCGGCCGGTTCGCGTCGGCCGCGCCCATGCACGCGCACTACAGGCATCTGTGAGTATAATATAAGGGAAACTTGTAATTGGCCTTAACTTTACTAAAAACTGTACTCATTCTTTGTTATTAGCTGTAAGTTTTCTTAATAAAATAAAATAAATAATACTGCTACTTAGGGGCCATCTATAAAGTACGTCACGCTAATTTCGTGAGGTTTTGACCCCTCCCCCGTCCTTGTGACAGTTGATAATATTTGTGAGACCGCCCCCTCCCTAGTGTGACGTCACATATTTTGCAATTTTACATCTAGAAATTATTTAATTCAAACAGCAGTTCCGAAATTAGTTTTATTTCCATTTAATTATTATTTTCCGGAGGATATACAATGTATAATACTTTCATATTTAATGTAAGGATAGTAGAGAAATTGCACCTGCGCGAAGCCGGGGGTCCTCCCCTCGCTAGTTTGTTGATAAATAATATAGAAGCGTAATACCGTAGTCGCTTTTTATGATACCCCCAGGTGGACAGAAGACCTATTATTTGCCCTAGTATTTGTTGTATTATTTGTGTAATACTTCCTTAGTTATAACAAAGATATTCGGTTCCAGACGCGGTCGCGGCGCGTGGGAGATGGGCGCGACGCCGCACTTCGGGCACTTCCCGCCAGCCTCGCCGTACATGATGGGTAAGTTCTTCTTCTCAATTTGGTATAATTTTCAACGTATAGTTGGTCGTGTGCTAATGAACGATCTATTTCTTTATTCTAGAATTGGTAAGTTTTTTTTATTTCACGTAGAGCCCTCTGCTCCGCTCAAGATAACAAGCTTACATAGAACGATAAAGTAATCCATTACTTAATTTTAATTGCCATGAATTTAATTTTTAACACATGTAGGGTAGCATCTTATACGAAATTCGCACAGAATAAAATCCTTTGTCAGTCACTATTTATTAGAGATGTTCTTAACAGAAACAAAATGCTTGACACATTCCAGGCGGCATGGGCTGGGGCGGCTCGGCGCGCATGCGCGGCCCGCGGCATCGCTCTTTCATGCGATGACCAGCCCTCACACGAGTGCGCATGATGCACTCACACATGTGATGATTGTGATCTGTGTGCTCACATTAGGACACAAACAGGCAGATCACCATCATCTTAGTCATGAGACGTCCACTACTGGACAGTGGACATATAGTGCCACAAACTTATCTGACCCGGTCGTGGCGTCGCTGCCGTCGCTTTTACCAATGTCATTTCCCTACAAAAATGACATTTTGAAGTCACTTTTGTTCTGTAGCGACGTTAGTTCCAATTTTGGTCACCGGGTCAGATAAGTTTGTGGCACTATTCTTGGGTTACATTCCCTTTGACAATAACATGTCTTGTCACGGTTAAAGCACGTTGATCTGCGTCATTTTCATACAAAATTTTACAGTTCGTACCAAGATAATATGTGCGTGGTTGTTATAGAGAATAACACAACACAACACATTATAATAGCGGAGGTTATAGTACTTATCTTTATGAACACCTTTTATTATGGGACCAAACAAAAAATCGCGAAAAAAAGCCTGTTGTTCCATACAAATAAATCAATATTACTCAACGAAATGCATGGAACAGCAATTTTTTTCCTTAGTAAAAGTTGTTAATAATGAAGTGTTCTATCTCCTTAAAATGACCTCCGCTGTTAATAAATGATGCATCAAAACAAAATTCTGATTATTTTAATCTTTCTTACTTAATGTTACATTCTACTTGCAAGGATGGGGTGTTTTACGTGCACAAATCTCTTACAATTAACACATATTTCTCCCGTTACGATACGGAAACTAAATCTGAGGGCGAGCATGAATGTTTCGACGTATAGTAACGTTAACTTAGCAAAATTTGATAATATAAACCTAACCGTCAAAAACCCCCGACTCCAACTAGAAAAAGAGCTGTAACTTTTGAACGGCTGAACAGATTTTCATGAAACAGCTAAGATGATTTCTGTTTAAACCAGCTTTCAATTTAAAAAAACTGCATGAAATCGGTTCATCCGTTTTGGCAGTACGATGCCACAGACAGATTCACACGACAAACTTATAAAACCCCTCTTATTTGTCGGGGGTTAAAAATTCAATGTATTTAACACATTTCCGTTCAACTTTATGCGCTTTAAACACTTGTGTCATGAAAATGTAAAAAAACTGCATGTATTTTCAAAAAATATCATGATTTAAACGTGTATTTTTTATTTGCTTACGATACGTAAAAACATTCGTGCTCGTCCACTGAGCAGACATTATAAGACGTCAACTAATATAGACTAGTTCTATCGATATTTAAGAAGTAATTAGTATTGAATACTGCGCACATCGGCTTCATGTCGAGTCGCATTATGTATCGGTCGTGTGTGTGGGCTCTTATTGTATGTTGTATGTAGGCGTCATAATATAAAGTAGTTATAGAAAACAACACATTGTTTTATTTGTGCCTCGGCTATTCATTTTAGTGCCACAAACTTATCTGACTCGGTCATGGCGTCGCTGCAGTCGCTTTTACCAATGTCATCTCCCTACAAAAATGTCATTTTGAAGTCATTTTTGTTCCGTAGCGACGTTAGTTCAATTTTGGTCACCGGGTCAGATAAGTTTGTGGCACTGTAACTATTACCACAACTTCCCTGTGTGTGCTGCGCCTAACTGAGATTTTAAAAAGCAAAACTATAATGAAGGTATAGTTGTACCAGCAATCTATCCATCAATATATTATATCTTGGGGAAAAATCACAAAGGAAACAATGTTAGAAAATTTAGAAACAAATCAACTTTATTATCAAGATGAAAAAGATCAAATCATATATTATAATATATAAGCTTAAGAAACAGATGTGTAAACCGCGAGAATCACAGTACTGCATTAACATAACCCTTGCTTATATACCTTACTGCAACAAAACAAACGTTCACTATACAATATACATACAATACAAGTATATTATAATTTACATTATACATATCAAATTAAAACAAACTATCATTTCGCGTTTCAACTAAACAGTAACGTTGTAAAATTTACAATTATAAGTATAATTAATACTCCACCGAGAATTTCCCATAGCGTTTCGTTTACTATAATTGTCTTTGTTATTTTTTTCTTATTTTTGTTTAATCATTAAACGGTAAAACATCACTAGCATAAGTATATATGTACAAGGCCCGAGGGCACAGTCAGTTCAGTATAAAAGTATCACTCGCGACATGGCACGGGCGGCGCCACGCCGCACTACTAGTCTCCGGGGTGCTCGGGGCACGATCTGTTCACTTCGAACCATTGGTCTATACATCTGGAACATGACAAAAGGACACATGTTAATATTTTACACATTTTTGGGACATATCAATTACCCCTTTAAAACATGACACCCCAGAAAAAGATTCTCTCCTATCGTACATTTTAGTCTCCACTCTCCACCTGACGAATGTTTGTCGAATGTGTTACGAATGGTTTGTGACAAAAGTCTATTTGCCACTCTTCAAGCCAAGGATGCTAAACTCTGTAAGCCTAAGAGCAAATACTATAGAGGGAGTATATCAAGTAAGAGCAGGAGACGTATATATGGCCCTACTCTCACTAATGTATTAGCTCTATAAGCAAAGTGAGATAGCGATAGAGTTTCTACGTCATCTTGAAACGCTGCGTGCCATCAGTCGAGCTGTTTTCATCCAGCTGGAGGGCTCGGTGCGTCAAGTGTTTTGTGAAATTATCTTTGAAAAAATCAAATGTGTGGTGATTTTAACTATTTGTGCACATATAATAATGACAATACTGTGTGCAGCTACCGGCTGCAACAGCCGGATGGGTGTTTTGCCTGAAAACGGTCAAAAAATATCTTTTCATTTTCAGTATATAGATAGATGTTTCTATAGTACAAATGGCCGCATTACTTCGCTGAGCGGTAACAGATAAAATATATCTATCTCTATTACTCTTATGACGTTTTGTTTATGTAAAGAGAAATGTCTATAGGTTTTCTGTTTACACTCGATAGAGTCCCTCTATAGTATTATTGCTCTTAGCTGTAAGCAGTACATATAACAACTGCTACTGCCATCTAGTATAGCCTCACCTAAACACACACTTCAAAGTTACTCAACAGATGGCGTACGCAGTCATACTTTCCCATAAATAAAGTAAACCTCTACTTTCCTAACACCCCATCGTAAAATGCATTCATTTAGCATTACAAGTATTACAACGAGCTGTGTGTAATGTAAACTATCGACCGACAGCCCGATGCCGATGGAAGGGTGTACCCTAGCATGGTTCATGTCAAACGTTCTCGACGCGAGTATCGGCGACCTAGATCGCTGAGGGTTTTATCGGGGCTTTGTCTAGGTACCGCCCTTTGAGAGCTAGCCGAGGAACACTCAAGGGGGAGGGTAGATGTGTAGCTAAGGGCTTTGGCTTTAGTGTATCTATACTGGATTTCATAATCTGTATGAATAGATATTATACACTGGGAATAAGTTCGAGAGATGAACTACTACTTTATCTTTGAGTAAACGAAAAATTCGAAAGGATGCTATTTATCTTATTTATTTTATTTATAGTCGTCACAATTTTGAATATATGATCCAACCTTTGCAAGTTTTTCATTCATCACGGGTCCACGGAGTAATATAACAAGAGCAATTTTATCAACAACAGGTGTGGTGCAGACCTGGTCCAAACATGATAACACATAAATTGAAGCTAATAACTCATTACCATTAGGTATTGTAAGCGAGATTGTATGTATAAGTTAACATTTTAATAACAAAGTTATACTCTACAGAATATTTATAGATTTTATACACCCATAAAAGTATAACTCGTATCAATATAATTATATTATTATTGCTGAGCCGCATGCGCGGAATGCTTGCAATGCCTCTTTTTATTTTATTTTAACCTTCGTAGGCGAACCTTCTACTTTCCAGTTCCATCGTAATCGGATGAATGGTATAGGAAAGCATAGAAGACGAACAAACAAACATTAATCTATACAAATAAATAAAATTGATGTGTCTGTTTGTAATGTCAAAATAACAGCTTCTAACTAAGTGCAATGAAAGTATATACGGTAGTAACAACATAACACCAATTTAAAAAAATCTCCAAAACGGCTGGATCGATTTTGACGGGACTTTCACTAGCAGATACCTAGTTGATGAACACCGAGCATGAAGATCATGATTGGTAAAAAAATTACTAGGTAGCTCGAAGTTTAGTCTCTGACGATCATAATTATTGAAGTTTATTACCAGAATTGATGTTCATTACCATTTTAGGAACGCGGTAGACCTGATGATGTGTATTATGATAACAAATCCTAATGTGTGGGCTGATCGAAGGCTAGCGTTCAACCGCTCTGCACTATCACTGCTTTATCAATGAATTCATGATTATTTTAAGTAGGTATAACTATTACTAGACAAATGCATGTATTATACATTTCCCGTTAATAATGACGTAATCATTGAACGACTACTATCTATTATTAATATTCAATATGGTCAGATAACGTAGTGCTATCAGCAAATTGATTGTGAAACCATCATTTTGTATTATCTGTCTAGCCTTCCACTAACATGAAGTTATAAATTATCATCAATTCTTAAACATACCTACGTAATTTTATGATTTTTTATGATTTTTTATTAATTATTATAAATGGTATGCTAATTAACTATTATGTTTTAAATTGTTTGTTATTTGTGTATATTTTATTTCTCACACAATTTAATACTGTTAAAATATAAATTACTTACTTAATTGAATTTAATATTCAGCGGTTAATTTTATCTTAATCTTAATTTATATTCCTATAGGTATCTAACAGTCTCCAAAATCATTGAAAAAGGTGCGGGCGGGCCTTCCATTGTCTATCCACACCAAAATAGATAAAATAAAACATTTATAAATAAATTGTACTTTTTGACCGTCAATAATCTATTTTCCAAGGCAGAACTCTTTGTCCACCCTTGAGATCTTCCAAGTGTTTTAGCTTGGGGTGAAGAAACGGGCTGAAAACCTCGCCAGCAACACTCCCGTCTGAAAATTCCACGTCACCATGGTTATTCATGACAGCCATGAGTTTAGTCATGTAATCTCCTCAGTCATTTAATACTGTGCAATTACTGATGCCTTATCAGTTACCGTATGTGTCATTATGACCAAGTTATTACGTACTGCGCAAAACCCTGAGCTTTGTTTCCATGCAGTTATTTTATTGAAGCCGCATGTTTTATTATGTTTAACTACCTAAGGTATTGCCCGCAGCTACAACAATCCGCAGCTTTGCTCGCGTGGAAATGACAGAATTTCAAGCAAACTTTCAGCAGCGCTTATTAGAATTTTGTAAAATCCCTACTTGGTAGGTGCTTACGTTATAAAATAAATCTACTGTCACAGTTTCAAGTTACTATCCCCTTGTAACCCACACTAGAATAACCTAACCGTCAAAACCCCCAACTCAAACTAGAAAAGAGCTCTAACTTTTGAACGGCTGAACATATTTTCATGAAACATAGCTAAGATGTAGTTGAAAGCTAGTTTAATCGGGAATCCCGATTAAACTAGCTTTCAACTACATTGAAATCGCTCCATCCGTTTTGAAGCTACAATGCCACAGATAGACACACAGATACACACTACAAACTTAAAACACCCCTCTTTTTTGCCGAGGGCTAAGAATTCCTAGCTACGACATTGTACGTCAAAGCCTGGTTGATGGCAAGGTGCCGATGAAGTTGGAACAATTGGATCTTACCCCTTGTGGTAGATGCAAAGGCAGGGCAGGCGGGCTATGGTGTCTCCGGCGGAGAGCTCCTCCAGGCAGATCACACACTCGCCTTTGGAGTCACTCAGCACGTCCTCTGAAAACATATGAAAGTAAACATCAGATATTTGTAAGTATATTTACTTAAGGAAGATGATTTGGTTCTTCTGTTAGGAAGTATTAATTACAGAACAAAGGAAGTAAAGGCAAACGCCCACTCTTGGCCAGTAGGTAGGCAGGTTCGTTACACCAATGTGAAAAATACAAAAAAAAATCTTATTTAGTAACGAAAATATTGTTATTATTTATTTGTTTGTAACACTCGGGAATTAAAAACTTATATTAAAAAGATATTCAATCAAATAAGCATGTGATGCAATCTTCATTTCTGCACGGTATGTCAATCTTAAAAGTAGTGATGGCAAATGTCACAAAAATCGAAATCAAATAAATCGAGAACTGAATGATATTCTGAAAAACTTTTTTCTTTTGTTTCGCTTCCCATATTAAAACGTTTAATTTCTATAGAATAGGTAAAATAAATGTCTATTGATTGTCTTCCGAAATCTATGCAGTGCTGGTTCAAGTTTATTAAAACTATCGATTCATAACTCTATAACATCGGTTTTTGATAAATCGATGCCAAATTGCCATCACTACGTCAATGATAATTGAAATTGACAGTCTGTGTTGACAGTTACCATTGGTTACCATTTTGTTTGTTGCGGGTTGTTTGTTGTGCTTGTTGAGTTGTGATTTTTCCTCCACGGTTTTGCTATTTTCTATCCGATGACTTTGATTAGTATTATGGCGATGACAACCTTCGCTTTACATTGGATTCCGTACCCGCTTACCACGACGACACTGGCTTGCCAGTCAACTCCATGTTTGTTTTATATCAACCTTGAATTTTTTCATACAATTTTAAAATTCTGTCCAAGTTTTATGTAAAAAATTGTGGTTGATTTTGTTTCTATGATTTCAACCCTAATGCCTATGATTTGCTGTATTTGTGGACGCCACTTGGCCAAAACCTCCTTAACGAATGGGCATATGCCTTTGATGTTTATAAGTTAAAAACTCCCAAAAAGACAAGTAAAAACCTTTCAGATGAAGAAGTATTACAATTAGTGAACCAAAGTTTATTTACGTAATTGATAAAACTTTAGCAATCACAATAGCTTTAGAGCTAAGACTCAACCAAGAACATCTAAACATTTCAAATTAATATAAGTTTATACTTAAAGGTAAAGTTTAGTTTACTCGTAGCTACATAATTCCCTTAACTTTTCCCTATAAATTGTTTCATAAACTTCCACATAATTTAACTCGATTGCCTCTTATAACTTAACTAGACCACATAGAAACTTAAATACTATTACATTTTCTTCTCCACCCGACAGGGGAAGCAGTAATAACAGAAATGGCAGACAAGTATAATTGTAGCCAGTCTAGGGCGGTTCTGCATAAATGTTAAATGAGGTATTTCGCTCAAAGTCGTCCCCGTAATAACTAGAAAGCCTCGGTCCTGTTTTAAAACGCCTATTTCCTTACTTCTTGCCAAATCGCATTGTAAATTATGTTAAATCTTTTGAAATCTCGTTGGGAGTTATCATGGTAATTAGCTTGATGGATAATTAGTTTGAGATGTAGCACAGTTTAACTGAAGTTTGAGAATGCGGTTGAAAAACATTGTTCCTATTACAAAGCTTTCTAAGAAGTTAAATTTCTTGGAAGCTGGAGTTATTGCTTAAGATGAAAAATTTGTTTATTATCTTGCTCTTCATGATACAGCGTTTCATTGTAGTTCTTGTTACTCTAATAGTAGTATCCTAACATGTTTATGTCGAATTCTAAGTATAAGATGGCTGATGGATTTGATTTGACATAGTGACAGTTTGTTGTTTTAGAGCGCCAATGGACCTAAAAAGAGATTCGGTGGATACTTTTAGCGATTGGATTTAATATTGTGGGTCCAATGGGTGCTTCACTAGTGGAGCTAGAGCTATTTTGAGTTTGATCCAGACGTTTCTAGAAGACTACCTACTTTACAGTCTGGTAATCGACTAGAAGCTTGTAAAGTCGGAAACAATCGGATATCAAAATAGAATAATTTTTAAATTGGACAGATAATTATTATCACTAACTTATTTATTCGTTATTTCGCACACATGTCAATCGTCATTTTAAACGTTTTATGTTCACCCACATCCTGAATCTCTTTGCCACCAGTTAACAATTAACATACTGGCATTATGTTGCATGGCTCTCTTTGCTGCCAGCTGTACCATATAATTATTTATTTATTTGAAGAAAATTTACAGCTAACCATACAGTTGTAGCGGTAGTGGATATAAACAGAAAGCCAACAGATTTTCACATATAGTAAATTGCGTAGGTAAGTGATGGTGTTTACAATATAATCTTAGCAAGCTTAGTCTTAGTATTGTAAAGATAAAGTGATACTAACCATTATAGGAGAGTCTCGGCCTGGTGAGGCACATGACGAGATGGCACTCTATGTCGTCCGGCAACACAAACTTGCTGCACACCGGACATTTTATACCTGCAAACAAACAAACATGCATGTTAATATACATCGTGAACACAAAGATACAAGAGAGCTTATAGACGAAACAATTTAACATTCAGTTTACTGTAGTGGTGGTACAGAAAGAATGTTGCATCCACAGAACACAGAAAGAGGTCTACCTATATTCTGTGGGTGCATCAGAAGTAGGATAGCGCTATCATACTCCATCAATCATCTTTTTGATGGTCTAAGCAGAGGGCTGAAATTAATTAATACTCTATATTTTAACAGTCCTAAATGACATAAAAACGGACCTTTAGAGGCGCAAAAACAAGGTAATAAAACCTATTAGATACCAATATAAGTATTCGTTTTTAATTAATAAAAAAAATTACAAAAAATCCGACTGCAAAAAACGAACTAAAAAGATGGAAACAAGATGAAAATAAAACCGAGTCCGGATCCTTTATTAAAAAATTATAACTTGCAGTCGGAGGCATGTTTTATGGCGTTCGTTACACCCTAGATGACTCCGACTGCATCATAGACTTTCTATGTCTATGGACTGCATGTTTTAATTTTCGACAAATCTATTGACGTAAGAATCATCAAAAGGCCACCCGTTTGGTCTCTAGAGTGCCACAAAGGAACAAACATCCATACAGAGGCTGATAAACACATAACCCTCTTTTGAGTCGCGCAGTCGCGTAAAAAAGAACTTCGATATTAGCAATACAGTTGATAACAGGCTCAGGTAGAAATGCGTCGGACGACAACATCCTAAATGGTATTGATTACATATTTTAGGTATCAATCGTGATGAAACAATGACCCTGACAAACAAGTATCACCAGTTTTAACCCTACACACGTCAGAATATAGTTACACTTACAACATATAACTGCATTAGCAAACTAAATTATTCTGTTATAACTAGCATTTGAGTAATTGCTACAGAGTACCTAATAATGTAATCTATCAGGTTTGTACACTATGTTTCTTTACAAGATTACATTATATACCTGTTTGTTGAATATTAAAAGACCAGTTAGTGTCGATACGTAAATAAATAAACGGGTAAGCTTCATTTTGAGTTGATCTCGAGTGAGGGAAGTATGGAGGGTGTCATATAAAATTCTGTGTGTCCTCGCTCCTCACGTAATCCAGTGGAGTAGGCCAATTTGACGCCATTACGCGCTTTTCGGATCTACTTAGGGTTATAAACTATGCATGCGTGCCGTGTTGCTGGATACTTTTTCCTAACAAGGTAGATAAGCGGTAAATGGTATAAGGAAAGAATCCCACCTTCATATGGGATTACAAGCTAGGAAGAGAAGTATATTGAGATACATGTTGATGTTTTTCAGAACGTGTGCTCGAAAACATTGTCAGTCATACTGACGTCTTACATTTTAGCCTCACCGTTGTCAGATGAGGTTTGAGTGGATTACTGTGGGTTTGTGGTGGCGAGTACCATAGTCCTAACCCCTAACATACTAACTCATGTTGTGCTGTCTGTTTGTATGTCAGGTGCCTCAACCACTTTACTAAAGAGTAATTAACTGGCAACCATTTCTCCGGCCAATCTCCACTCAACTTATCACATGTTCTATTCAACCTTGACACTGGCAGAATCATCGTCAAAACGATGGAGCCATAATCCTAAAATTTGAATTGAATTGAGTACCATAGTTTTAAGTTTGTTTATATTTTTAAACTTATTTTGTTAGTATAGGTAAAAAAAAATGAAGTAAATTTTAAAAAAATCGTTACCAACGACGTTAATATTATCCGAACTCAGTTCGATATACCGTACCATGGTAGAGTACTTACCTATCAATTAAATTTCCGTCAGGGTTACAATTTCAATAGTTTGGACTATTACAGAACTCTGAATAGATAATTCTTTGAATAGAATCTCTCTAAACAGACAGGTCATTAGTTTTAGTTTCAGCGACTCTTACTAAGCCTATTCTTGGATTTTTTATAAAGAAGAAATCATCGAGCAGCCAACTACAAATGCGCTGTGAAGCCCATGTTCAATGTCTGTCTTTATACTAAGAATACAGTCGATACACAACATTCAACAATGTAGGAGACATAATAGATTATGATTACCTATGAAGTCAACTATTACGTAATAGAGGCCAGTGATTGTAGTTCTGACATGAAATACAGTGACTGACAATAGTGACAATCGATATAAGAGCGTAAACTAGAATCGATCGACACTCGTATGAATGTTACGAAGATATTAACGAGTTTGATATTAACTCGGTACTTACCGAGTTAATAGTATGTATGTACGTTGTGCTGTTATTAATGAAATCGAATTTGTTTGTCACGTTACGTATCACGCGGGCAAGTACCTAGGTAATATTCTATAATCCATTTGAGTAAGTGGGTTGGAGGCTATTATGTCACATCATCTTGAAATCAACTTTCAAAACAGCGCAAAGATTTGCAAATAGATAAATTGTACAGTACGTAGACTACATACCTAAAAGCAAATTATTTGAATAATTTGTAAATTATATGGTATTTGCCGTGTCAGATTTGCTATTTATAGATACAATTCAATAACTATTACACGATATCATTGTTGAATTCTTTCTATTAGTCGACTAATTATACAGGAGTATGAGGTTTTTTTCAAATTTTATATTTTATATAGATAATTACGTACATTCACATAGTAACATGTAAATATTAATAAAAAGTAGGTCATCAACGTTATGACGGGTAATTAGTCGACTAATAGCCTAAAACAACACACACGTATAAAAGAATCAGAAGGTACAGAAAAGTAAAGAAGAAGAAAGAGCTCTATTAAGATGTTCTGTGTCTACGTGTCTATCATCCTTATTTCCAATCGCGGGACTACTGGAAGAAATTTCTTTAGAAATAAGTAGTTCCATTGTGCTCATATGTCTGTAACATTTTTATTTCCATGTTTCCTTGTGTGTACATAAATAAATAAATAATGTTCAATGTAAACCCAACCTCCAAAAGAATATCTGTGTCTATCAATGTTCCCCGATGCAAATATTTCGTTCTTGAGCCATCCAATGGTAACAAGTCAATTACCGCGCTCTACCTAGCAGAAACACTCGATATTGCACGATAAAACAACACTCAGAAGGCTAACTCTTCAGAACCCGCAGTAAAACTCGCCAACAGTTGCTACTGTACAGGACAACGCAAGCAGGCAACACGGCAGGCTTTGGCGGATTGAACTTGAATCTTAAGTCTAAAAGTCTGATCCTAGATAGCAAAAAATCGGTTTCCCACTGCTTGTAAAAGGCACCCTTGCCTCTTCATCAAGGAAGAGGGAAGGCTATGGCACAGCATAAATATAAAACGGTAGGGCTATAGGAACAATCTCTTGAACCCTAGTCATTCACGAGTCAGCGTTATTGTTTTCCTCCGGCGTCTATGTACGATCAGCCAAAAAAGTGGTTTAAGGTCAATTTCAACAGAACTTCCTTTCAAATGACCATATCTGTAAAACTTTATTATTTTGAGAGAGAATATAGACCTTTTTAACACGCTTTTATTAGCTTCACCTGTAACTAACTATGTAAGAAAATCTTGAAAGTTAAATTTGACTCACTTCCCGGATTCCAATTGAGCTGAAATTTTGTACACACGTTCAGTTTGGATGACTAAAGCGTGTTCTATAGTTTTTCTTTTTAAACTTTAATATTGTTTGAAATTTTGCACACGTTCAGTTTGGATGACTAAAGTGTGTTCTATAGTTTTTCTTTTTAAACTTTAATATTGTTTTATGACGTGCAAACAAATTGCAAACCAATGCTTTGGCCATGCATATGAGCATGCTAAGTATTATGTCGCATTAGTGTGTACTGGAACTTCTGCAGCTCTTTGTTGAATGGTGCTGGTCCCGTCTGTGTGTGCACTAGACTGTGGTTAATAGTACCATGATGTTGCTTGGCAACGGGGATGAGGGATGCTTACAAACTTTTCTTTTTCCATTTTCAGGTGAGGGCAATATCTACAGATAGTATAAGAAAAAATACGTTGTTTCGTTTAAGCTTCGTTATTTTACGATAAATACAAAGCAATGTAATCCATTTATTTACCATTTACGGTCATTTCAACAGTATAACGTAATAACTATCGTTATTTCGCTGATATTTGTCTAATGTTATTCTGAATGGTGTATAGAAATATTTTACAAACTGCATTATACACTCTTCAAGCGTATACTGCCTATGAACAGGTTTTTAATTATTTTTTATTAAACCAGTTTTATCTCGCAAGATAGAGCACAAGAGACGAAAATATTGCAGGTGTACCTAGTCAAGTATCTAAATTAGTCTTGTAATTGTATCCATGGAGTTTCTTGCCGGTATCTTCTCCAGGACCAACCCACTTGGAACCGTGCGCCTAGAATCACGACGTTTTGAAAGTGCCTGCAAAGGCCCAGTTGAAATAAAAATCTTTGACTTTGACTTTGACTTTGAATTAGCGGAAAGTAATCGCCGGTTACAATGGGAGTTCCGCAAGGTTCAATTCTTGGCCCATTGCCCTAAGACAAGCTAACGTATCCGACTCAAGCAGTAAACTTAATGCTACTTTATAGTAGTTTATATCAAGGATATAAAAACCAGAATCAACATCTTAAACAAAGAACTGAATCGCATTACTATCACACCCGCACGTCAACATTCCGCCAGGCATGATCGCAGAGTCGCAACAAAAACACGGACGCGACGAGAACCCCGCACCTCACGTTGGGAGTCCAGTCACGCGCGCTGGCGCACCGCCACCGCATAACTACGAGGACTTGTTAACCTTATCGTAAAAAATTTAACTTTTATATTTACTGAGATTTTTGGTGATATAATGTACTTATTTTCATAACAAGACTGGTTTTTATAGTCCCGATTTTGTACCTAAATTTTGAATCTCACTTTATAATTATAAATGCTAACTCTGTATGTTTTTTACCTTTTCACGACTAAACGGCTGAACTGATCTTAATGAAAGACAAAGAAATTCTGTGCATCATGAGGACGGACATAGGCTATTTTTTTTTAAATCCTAGCTTCCGTTATTCCCGCGAATATAGTTGCGTAGGCTACTAGTAGGCTAGTACATAATATAGTCAAGTTAGACATAGAGCCAGCGACCTGAAAATCGATGGACAAAAAGACATAAACCACTGAATAAGGAATGCCGATTCTGGTAAGTCAAAGAGCGGAATAATCCACTATCATTATTTAAAGTAACGGTTGGGACTTGGAGGGATGACTTTTGAGAGTACCTATAAAGTATTAATTAAATAAATTTTATCAAAATATGATGTCATCAACATGCAAGAACAGACAATGACCCTGAGTTTGTTCCGGCGTTTCTCCTCAAGAGATTATTTAGCTTGGAAATCTCGGCATCATCTCGCATAAAAGAGATTTTATTAACATATTTATTGAATAAATATGACTTACTGATTTAGAACATACTTAGATAATTATCATCATCATTATCATTTATTGATGCACCTGCTCCAAAAAGATAATACCAGGAGAGAATAAAATAACCGCACACCTGAAATGACTACTTCACTTGTAAGTACTCTTTATTAATAGAATCTATTTGTTTTCTTATTGTATGTGCTAAATTGGAAGTAATTAAATAGATTGCAGTAACGTTGTAAACCAACAAACCTGTTAACAGGTTAGCACCATAAAGTACTACGTGCTAGCTGTGTATGGCTCTAAGCAACGCCAATGCACTTGGTGCGGACTTTGGCCAACATAGTCAACAACGTTAGTAGCAAACATGTTCTGTTACCAGCTTGCAGTAAAGCTATTGGATAGAATAAATCTAAATAATACTCCATTTATCTATCCTAGGCTGGTACTACAAACATTTACAAACACTTGACAAAGTCTTAGTTTTAAATATTAACATTTCTGGGGAGACTTTTTAAATGCTCTGTATTGCTATTTTTAGTGTTTGTTGATAGTCTTCTTAGAAGTTATAAATAAATACCCAAACATTTAAATAAATATTTTTGTCATTAACCATTATATCTACAGACACTACAGAAATTCTGAAGGCAGCCTGTATTTAAAACAATATTATTTGTTGATAGGCACCTTTCGTGACGGGCACTTGAAAAGCGTGAAATAACCCTTTTTCCTTCTCTTCCAAAACTTGTACCTACTCAACCCCAATCCTATCTTCACCGAATAAAAAACAAACTAACTGACCCGAACACAACATACGTCAGCTCAACTACTAGACGGATAGATACAGAAAGTTAACTTCACATAACGCTCGAAACTAAAAGCAGGCACATAGACACGGAATGAAACAAAAAAAATCTGATTTACATTTAAAGAGCATAATGGTTTCTGAGAAACGGTCATAAACGCCAATGATCAAAATGAGAGAGCTTGGTTCATATTTCCACCATTTATAAGACTCCACTTAATACTGAGAAACTTTAACACGCGCAGATCATACATAGGTAGAGTGTACCTGGTGACCGTCATCTCCAGACAACTCAGCGCTGACTTGAAACTGTAACCTTGCAAATAGATTTTCGATTCAGTTCAGCCAGTGCTAACTTGTTAGAATAGATCTTTATTTCATGTCAACCAAATACAGGCACTTATGAAATGTCGAGACTCTAGGTGCGCGGTTCCAAATAGTAAGTCCTATGGAGAAGAACCGGCAAGAAACTCCACGGAAACTCTTTTAAAATAATAGATTACAATATTAATTAGTACAATGTTGTGGTAAGAGCTGCGAGAATAATGTAATTGTAATTGCTGACTCGTCTTGAGATCAAAACAACGATCGTATCTAACTGATCCGCTTAACTTATACCTACTGTGTGTGATTTGTCCAACATATGTTAGAGTGGGCATTCTATACCTTGTTGTTCGATGGCTGAACCCTCTCATCTGTAGTCCACACACGCACGGCCGAGAGTGACGAGTGACGGCTCATTGTGCCGGTTACGGCCTGGGCCGGACTAACGACCGGCTACTGGCGAGCCGTTCTCTTCAATTGATCATTGTTCTATGTGTTTTGTGATCCACTGTTTGTTAGTTAAATGTACCGTCAAAGTTTGAATGATAAAGGCTCGGCGGCGTTGACAAGGTCTTAACAAAACGCGTTATTTGATTATTTCGTTAGAAACACTGATAATAAGAGAACTTTAAACCAGTGATTCTGTTTAAAATTAAAACAGCCTCAGCAGAATTTCGGCAATGCTAGAAAGATAAGCAAAAAAAAGGTTTTTTTGCTGACGTCGTGATGTAAGAAAGACATAAGAAAGTTGATGAAATAGATTTCTGTCTGCCTATTTGTCTGGGTCCACTTAAAATTGCTAAACTTGTAACAATAGCACAAAAAGACTTCTTTGAACTCAATATGTTAAGCGGCTCTTTGAGTAAAATTGCGGCCAACCGTTATTATTTAACAATATAGTTTACACCGTCTATATTTGCTTAGTTTTTCAACTAACCGAAATACATAAGTAGTTAGAACGTATTGAAAATTAAAGGTCATTGAATCTAAGCTTACCCAGACAACGACGAAGCAGGCAAACTAAGTAGTTTTGACGTCTGCTACAAAGACAGAAACAGTTTCAAAACACAATGGCAGAATGGAATGAAGTTGGTTAAAAATGGATCCAACATAGCAACAAATAAACGAGAGGAGGATGATGATTACTGAAGTGCGTTTGAAGACTTAGATCACAGAAACAAGAAAGATATGCTAAGAAGCATTAATCAATTGACGCTCTATATGCCACTGCCATACAGATAATGTTTAATTTTTGTTGGGATTGACACTCGCCCAAAGTGAAACATCTCAATTACTCAATGATCTTCGCACTAACTCCCTATATCATGAGACGTGACTTCTACACACTGAACGCCTAGAACCTTGAATGAACTTGAATCTTGATTTAATAACTAAAACAAATAACTTCACGCCATATAAATTGCTTTTGCAAGGTTTATGTACCACACCACTGAAATATAACACGAAATATATCAGTAGCAACTTCAACCCGAACAAACGATCGACAAATAGTGTTTAACTGAAACAAAATCTAAAAATGTACGCTTTCCGAATGGATATTGGAAAACTTGATGAGAATATTGGGTATGAACTATTATATTAATATTTGGATCAAATATAGGACGATATAGAAACAAATTATAGTTATTATGAGAAATGTGTGATAAAGTATCGTTATGCATTTATTTCCAAGTCAATTACTAAAGACACGTGTACGTTTTACTGTAAGGTTCATTTCAGTGAAATAAAATCTGAGTGTTATGGAATAATTTTGGACTGAACCGGTATGCCAATTGACGTCATTCCATGGTTTCAAGGTTTTAATAATATGCTCCGTGATAATTATACCCCATGAGGTTTTCCTCGTTTGTCTCATACCTAGCATTCTAAATATCCTGGATGGAATGAGTGAAGCCAATATTCCCCACTCGAAACAAACAACTCTACACACATTTTGTTTTCCTTTGAACTCCAAATCAGCGTGTAATTAAATACCAATGGCGCTGGAGACAGAACATAACAAAATACCAAAGCGTTATTTTAAAGTCAAGGGCAATTTCGGCTCACCGTGGATTACTAAGATACCCTATCAATTTGTCTAAACAGGCTCTAATAACATGTTGGAGCGTTGGAACTTGTACAAACACAACAGCTCAAATTGCCTGTGCTATTAAACCATAACACACGTTCTTAATTGTACCGATATGGCTTCCAGATCAAATTTTCCGATAATTAGAAATCTGATAGAATTAATATCTCCATTGTCTCGTGCCTATTTTGGGTGTTAAGAAGACATAGAAAGTTAAAGCTGATTAGGTATCTTGAACGCGTTTGAATGAAGCTGTAATCGATGGCTTTTATGAAGCTTGATTTATTTTACGAAATAAACATTAATTTTATTTGTATGAGTTGCTAACCACCATAAACTCACTTTGTTTGTCATTTTGATGTGGACAGTAGCGAGTACCTAGTGACAGAATGATTTTTAAGAGCGTCTTGAATAAGCGTCATCTCGTAATGGTGAGAATTGATGACATAATAATTGTTATCATTAAAATTATTTCACGTAAACGAAATATTTTTTTATGATTATGATGTTTATATTGACAATGAAACAGGCTTGCAAAAAGTTATGCGTTGCTAGTAATCAGTGATAAAAAATAATAAAGCAGTAGGTATATGCAATAAATATCAGACATTCAGACATTAATGTAACTATGTATTACCTACTGGGCTTCGAGTAGAAATTGATGACAATAAACAAATAATCAATGTTTAAAGTTGTATTGTAATTTCTTAAAATTCTAATTCCAGGTGTCCAATACTTCTAATAATGGTATTACTGATCTTTCTACCATCAAGCACAGGCTACATAGACTGCAGAATATCCTGCAGACGGTGCCACGAAAACACGGAACACCCATCAGTGTTAGAGGTGTACTGTGCTATGTGCGAGGAGTGTAAGCAGAGGCGGAGAGAAAGGTATCCATTTTTATCGTATTATGATATCTACTAACTTTAAAACCGTATCATTGGAATTTCTTGCCAGTTCTTGTCTTATAAATAATCTTTTGAACAAAGCAAGTTTCGCAGAGGAGCACACTTGATATTAAATATCTAATTAATGATTATTCATGTTATCCATTATCAGTTACATAACTTACATAAGAGCAAGTAATCAAATATTCATAGGTTCCTTTATATTAACTCAATTTTTGATTTTAAAGGATGCAAGGGCGCTCTGTTTCGCCCCGGACTACCATGGGAATTGTGTCACCTTTAGTCAGAATGGGAGTAGGAATAGACAGCGATGAGGCGCTTGCCAGGTCTTTGATGTCACCGGGAAGTGTGGCAACGAATCAACCCCCTCAACCACAACAGCAACCACAGCCACAGGCAGCAGAGGAAATGCCACCGATGCAGAGTTTACAACGGCAAGCATACCAACTACCACCAGTCGGTAAGACTGATGACTACCTAGTAGATATTTGGAAAATGCTGGGAATCAAATTTCCAATAAGGTTTCAATAAACTAGCAAATACACTCATGTGATTGTTTTTTAATAGATGCTCGGTTTGGGTTTCTCTTCTTAATTCTCTCTACATGAATAACGTTCGCTAAGCTAGAATTTGTTTAGAGTAGTTAGGCAGTAATCATTATATTCAATTGAAAAAATTATAGAAACGACTAGTTATCCATTGAAATGATTATGTTCGATTTCACGATTACTTACATCCAAATTTTCTTACGATTTAAACTCATCTTCACTTATTCTCAAGATCCACAATAATTTTGCCTTAATCAACAACTAAGTGCGTACTAGACATGCAATTCGAAGAAAGCATTGTGTTCCGAAGAGACTTCGAAATGTAACTTAAGTTGTGAACCACAAGTGGAACATTATACGCACTTGTAGTTTGTTCGGAACATGGCGTCTAGTACGAGACAAAATGTCGTTAGACTTATAAAATGTTGTTTACAGCATGGCCCATGGGTTGTCCAACCCCGCCGGTTTGCTCTGACTCGGACGAGGAGCCCAGAATGTTAACGGCGCCGCCGCCAGCGCCGACGACAACAACGACGACGACCACGCCAGCCCCGACCTCGCCACCGTGCCCTCCGGTCATCCCGTGCAGGAAGAAGCAGTTCCAAATGCCGATGATGCCATGCATGCCGTGCATGCCCGCGTGTCCTTGTCCGTATCCACAGCCAATGAGTCTGTCTATGCCAGCTACCGAACCTCCTACGACTCATGTCGATTACCAGTACGTGTATATTGGAATACCCAAGAATGCGTTGAGGAGTTTTTAATTATTTACCTCGAGTGTTTGTTTTCAAATGTCATGTTTTGAAATGATGTGTGCTGACGATTGTAATGTACTTTTTATGATACTAGGGTAGAGTGAAACTATTTGTAGTTAGATTTATTTAATCTTATATGTAACCATTTTGTAATAAAAATAGTTTTTTGTATTCATGTAATGCTTCGCCAATGTATTTGTAAGTGTGTTTCAGTTGAGGTCGATATAATTCTTTCGATAACGGTTGGAAAGCCTTGAAATTTGTGCAGACGGTTTTAGCCTTTCGCCTTTGATAACCTCGATGTATTGGGTAACTATGTAATACGTGCAATCATACAATTTACTGCCACTAGATCTTTATTATACTTTCTCAAGCATGAACCGAAATATGTAGGATTCCATGCAAAACTTAATCATTGGTTTAAGCGATATCAATTTCAATTCTGCGCCTAGAAAAATAACCATGAAACAATAAATTTCAACTCCTCGCGTAACGTAATAAACTATTTTACGCTCATGGCCAATAGCACCATAGCTCATACTCCAAATATAGCCATAAAATACCCCAGAACTATCTACCGAAGCAATCCCGCTGATGTGTCTGTCACCAAATAAATATGTCCAGAAGGTACACTCCATAAATTACACGAGTCCGCGCATGACGCGAAGTTGCCACCATGGTCAGTAGATCTGAGCAGTTGTGCACGAATGCGTCAGATTAATTTATGACTTACGTAGACATTACTCATCACCAGTGTGTTTACGGTAAAAGAAAACATCATAACGAAACCCGACAGGACCTAGATTCAAAAAAATAAAGACTTATGGTACCACACTGGACCCGTATTGTGTCCGGTTCCTCTGTGGTGGAGGCTAGAGTCCCAGTGGCAACATTAGTTAGCTGATGATGGCGCGAAATGAAACAGTAAAATCGCAATGATAGTTCGAATTGGTCTCAATGTTCTCTTTCGCGCATTGTGTGAGTCTGCAGACCTTCTGTATTCTTCCTGCGTAGTGTCTCCTTGAACATTGTAAGCATTACGACTACGATACTATATTTCGGCCCTGACCCTCCGCTAGATAACCTATGTTTATATCAAATGTTAATAAATTGATTGTGTAATATTATCAAGTTTGCTGCGTTATATAATTCGAAGAGTTATGGTACGTCATTTTATATATCAGCAGTTTTTACCTATACAAGTATAATAATTTATGGTCGCGGGACTTATCTCATTACCGTGACCCCGGAACGTAAAGGGCTATTGAAGGAACACCGTGGATTTTAGTCAGTACAAGTCTGACAGTCCCTCCCGCCCTGCCCGGGGTGGGAGGAATCATTTGATGATTTTACCACGCTAAAAAAAAAAAAAAAAATTGTAATAATTTATAGATTTAAACGAATAAATATAATTTTAACACCAGAGGCATAGGAGAGCAGACATGTGACTCATGTATGGACATAGGGTTACCATTCTTCCGGATTTTCCCGAATTTGTCGTAGTATAAAGGGCGTCCGGCGTGCGTCCTGGCAGGGTTTTCTAAACCATCTGTGAAGCCTATTAACATAAACTTACAACTATGTAGAGTAAAAATAATTCTCACGTAGTATTGTTCGGACTTTAAGCTGAAAAATCCGGAGTTTAGGGTATTTTTGTCCTGGATTCGTGATTTTGTTGATGGCAACCCTATATGGACATAATAATATGGAGTAATTGTGTTCAGTTTGACAGTGAAATCTAAGAATTCTATCAGACACGTGTAATTAGTAGATTTTTCTACTACTTCTGATCAACCTGGGATAAGAATCCTCAACTCAATTCAATACTTGGTGCAACTTACAATTAACTTGAAACTTAGTGGTTAATATACAACGAAGGAAAACTGGTTCCCCAACGGTACCTGCCTACAAGCATTTGTTAGAATGTCAACTGTTTTGTGAACATCTTGTTATTAATTGCTTGACACAGTTTTACGGTTCTTGCGATCTGCTTGCGGTCCATACGGACGAACAAAAAAGTAGTAATAGCCTTATAATGAGTTCTCTTATTTGCATACTAAACAATCACAGCACAAGCCAATGGCTTTCTACGCTACGACTTGCGGGTTCGATTCATATAATATGGAATAAATATTTGTGTTGGACTATTAAGTATTCCTGTGGGATGTCCTTAAGGTAGTCAAGTGTAAGTGCGTCTGAAAATTTCTGCAGACTATCTATATAAACCCTTTGAACACCAATTCTGAGAAATCTATTTCGTTCCAATTTAATCGAGCGGGGAGGTTGATATTATAAAGAGGTAAAATTTGTTTGTTTGTATGTACGGGGGTAATCTCTGAAACTACTGAACTGATTCTAAAAATTATTTTATTATTAGAAAGCTACACTGTCCCTGATGATTTAAGCTATATTTTATTTTGATTTAAATAAAACGCGTAGGTGAAAACGCGAGCAACATAGAATCTATGTCTCTAAATAAAAACTGTACCATGATGCAGGAGTGCACATATAAAAATACACATAATTAATTATCTACATATTGTAAGAGCTAACTCTACGACAGTTTATTGGATATTATTATTACTAGCCTGTGTTGTCCTACTGCAGGGCAAATGCCATACTCTCTTTCCATTCCTGTCTATCTAAAGCTACTAAGCACAAAACGCACAAAACGTAACAGAAGGAGGGTAGACCGTTTTGTCTGCCAATAAACATCCACCCGCAAATACTTTTAGTTTATCCGTGACCATGGCGCTTGCAACAGTGCCGAAATATCGGGAGCTCAACACAAGATATAAACATGGTAAATACCCCGTTTCGAACTCTAATACAAATGTTAGTGACCATGACGGTTTAAAAACTTATACTAAGGACCAGTTTTTATTAAAGAGGAGTCCAGCTCATCCCACCATCTTCATCTAGGTCTTTCGCGACGTCACTTGCCATGTAGAGGGACCCATTGGGTTTGTGAGTTTGGACCATGGGTCGCCTGACATGCGGCAGATGTGTCCGGCCCATTTCCATTTTAGCGTGGCAGCTATCCGAGTGACATTAGTTATTTTTGTTATGGATCGGATTGTTGTATTCTTAACCCGGTCAACCTAGAATACTCCGTTCCATATATTTATAACTGGATAGTATTTCTAAAATCATGTACAATGTCCGCGTACACTTATCAACCTCAAATCGATCGTCCGCTTGACACAGTTAGCACGAGAGCTACAAAGCGCAGCAACCCAGGTGCAGACCGAGGATCGGGCGCTGGTCTGCACCGCCCGATCACTTGTGGAGTCTAGGCCATCGATCGATGTCATCTATACGCGTTGAGAGACTCGGGCGGTGTGATATGTAGGTCAGTGTGGGACAAACGTTTTAGGATGAATATGTACGATGTTGTTGTTCACGATGATATTATCACGTTGTAGAGTCAGAAATGGGGCAGTAAAAAGGCCCCTTTAGATCAATATATTTCCCATTACAAATGTAGTATGTACTTTGACTTTGACTTTGTAAAACTGAATCTTATAATAACTGAATCATTCACATTGAGTTGTTATGAATATCACGCTTAGAATTAACATACTTTATTTTTATTTATTTATGGGATTTAACCTATGGATATCTTAATTATCCAGTTAATTAACGAGTTTTATATTACTCGCGTCAGGGTCATGTTCAGCAACAATTTCGTCCTTTTTTTAAACCAAACTGCCTCAATTTGGACTTTCTCCTGTATCGTGGGTACAGTTTACAGACATAAATCTAAACCCAGACTTGGAACACCTACCTGTAGACTATTATTCTAGAAGAGGTAGGGTTCTAAGCCCCTTAGTCAATGCGACCTACGAAGATCTATTGTGATATCCAGACCCGGATCAACTAGTTATCTGTAAGCCATACAAATATTTGTTCTGTTTAAGGAGCGAACTCGCAACACGTAGCACTGAAAGCCAATCTCTTAGCTACTGCAACAACTGTGCCGTCAACGTTTGCTAATGGTCAATGTGACCTTGTTAGACCCGCGGATCTCGTCGTGGATCTAAGACAAGGTTATCAACTAAGTCATCACCATCTCTTGCTGTTGGAATCGCAAAGGAAATGTCAAGATGTACGGAAACGTTCCCCTATGCATAACAACGTATTGTGATCATCAAAAGTAATGGTGATTAATTGATGATGGCAATATTCTCTCGCAGTCGTTTATAGGAACGGTCGAATAGAATAGATCTTTATTTCATATAAACCAGATACAGGCACTTATGAAATGTCGAGACTCTAGCTGCGCGGTTCCAAATAGTAGGTCCTATGGAGAACCGGCAAGAAACTCCATGGAAACTCTTTTAAAATAATAAATGGTCGGTTAGTTTAGCTGTGGACGTTTAATAATAAGGAAAGCCCTCCATCACCATATTGTCATAGCCGTATTAAGTCTACTGCTCTTCATAAACCGCTGTAGAACGATATTAGCCACCGGTGGCGAAGGGTGGCAGTTTTAAAAGAGGAAGCCGTCCCAAAACTGCCCTCTAAAAATTGTTACAATTAATGCTGCAAGACAAAAATCCATACCGTCTCTTGTAATCTATATAAAGTCATGTCTGGAAGAGCTCGACCTAACTGAGTAACAAGCCATATTACGTTGGTCTATGCACTAACCAATTCCTAAAGGGAAGCCGATGGGAATCGGGTTGTATGGACTCTTCGCCACTGTTAGCCACATATTGCTCCTATCGAGCTAATAAGGACTGTTATCACTTGTGATATAATATGGTCTAATCGTAACCAATATCACACGTCCAATTTATTACAAACATAATATTGTTTACCGTTACAATATTTTCCTGTTACAACTTATTTTTCCATATATTGGGATATGGGATGGACACGTACAGATCATGTGACCGTTCGATAGCTTATGTCACCCATTATATATATTCTCGTTGCTATGCTGAGATTGTTATAAAAACAGGGTGGAAATTTAAGGCCAAATCTTGACATTTGTTTTGGTATTAAATATCATGTAACAAGATGTAGGGGTCCGGAATAGCCTTTTGAAGAAAGAGCCACAACAGTTTTGAGCGAATCAGTTGGGATTGCGATATGAGAATTATAAAGATTGAACTGAGTCCATTATGTTCTGTTATATTTATCTATAGATCACTGCAACTTCGAGGTTACTTTTGATCTCCGCAAATTGAAGAGAGAAAAATATCCGAAATTTTTCAAAATTCAAATTCTTTATTTGATATAAATAGGGTACATAGAATGGGTGTTACATGGTAGAATAGTAATGTAAATAGTAATGTATAATTCTAAATACGAATACAAGTTAAAACAACTCGTAAGTCGTAACCCCAAAAAAGTCGTGCTCAAACCGATAAGCATACTGCACTATAAACTATCAACAATACCATAACATTAACTTTTTAAAGGCGAACAATGCTCATCAATAAAAGAAATGCTTCTACCAACGAGGTTCGTGATTGACGGCCGTAACCACTGACACTAGGTTAGCTATCAACGCGGCAACGTGGTTACAATACGCCCCTGCACACAACTTTGAAAATGTTATTTTCTATCAATAAGGGCCGTTGGGACAGCACACTACTTACTTTTAGCAGCAGAATCCGGCGTTTTCGCGTTCGTCGACTGCCAGTTTACAAAAACTGAATAACGAACGCGAAAACGCGATTTTCATGCGAAAAGTAGCGAGTATGCTACGGCCTTTATAAGCGCTGCTGGTTTCAATTGACGATGTATTTTTTTTTTCTATCCTATGTCGGTCAGTGATATTTACATAACTGGCTTTTGAAATGTTCTGCTATTGAAATTATTCAAATTGGCTTTTATCATTATGTTGTTATTAATACTATATAAAAAGGTGTTGATATCCATCCAAGCAACTAAGTTCAGTCAACATTAAAATTCAGAAGTAAGTGATGAAGATTTAAAAACTGGTAATAATTAAATTTTATAAATTGTTCAGCAATTTTGAAACTCGACTTATGGTGCTGACTGTACAACGACTAATTTATAGAACCGAAGGCAGATTATGATCTATATTTATTGGGTAGCGTGTATTCTGTGGCCAAAGCAAATTAATCGAATTATTAAATTGTCCACAATAAACTTTGTTCTATAGTCCAATCAATCAAAATTGTACACAATTAATCATATTAATGTAACCAATCCAAAACATCGATATAAAAACGAAACAAAAAAAAAAGTCCATTAATTTGCCTAGCAGACCTTACTGAAAAATGATATTATTATAGGTACCTACATATCCCTATGTTTACACGAACGACATTATTGAAGAGACAAACTTTTTTATTACTTACTCCACGATTGTTTTATAACAATCGATAGGTATGTACTATGTGTACCTAGCCCGACAACAAGTCGAATGAAAGGTTGTTAATATTACAATGTCGTTCGTCATTACGAACGACATTATAACATTGTGAACTAGGCCCATTGGCCTAGTACACAATGGGCCACATTGGTCACGCATCATTGTTCTAAATAATAGACTACTTTAACATCACGCAAATATTATTTTGATTGGTGATTTAAGATTGTTATCTACGACCCTACAAACAATATTTACAGTCAGGTAAAATATAGTTTTAAAATAAAACGTGACTAGGACGTGCTTCCTTCCCTTTGCGATTTAAAAAAACCCCCGAGTTTTACACTCTAGCGTAAAGTACGTGAATAAAGAATAAATAATATATATATCTACATAGAATTAAGTTCATAATGACCAATTGTTACTTGTAATTGCTCAATAAATAAATATTTATTGAAATCGCTTCAATCCTAATCGCCTACTGTCTTAATCATAAGAATTTTAATTATCTGTATAGTATATGTGTAATTGTGTATGGTCCTACTTTATTAGCGGAGGTCCTGTTAAAGGGTTTATAGTACTCATCATTATGAACTATTCTTCATCATTTTAATGTGGAAAATATACAGAAATCGCAAAAAATACCAGCTGTTCCATACAAATAATGAAATATTACTCAACTAAATGTAAATGTGTTTTTGGTTTTGCGATTTCGGGCTTGGTCCCATAGTAAAAGTTGTTCACAATGATAAGTACAGTATTATTTAAATATGTGTAGAATGTAGATGTATGTATCTTTTTTTATTACCTTATTCGTGTAGTATGTATAATTTATGTTCATTACTTAGTTAGTTAAGACTTTTTTAAATTCCAGTTATGCTTTTTTGTACCTTTTTCGAAGTGTTGTTTTTAACCCAAAGGTTGACAGGCAGAAAATGCCTCATAGCATGAAGTCCATCCACCACGTACCAATAACCATTAATACATGAAGTATAAATAAATAAATTACTAGTAGTCAATATTTATGTAAAAAAATATTTAAATACACAATTTTAATTTCAACTTATAAACACGAAAGCTATAAAGCCATAAAATCCATACCATATAAAATCCTCCGTGGTGGCCGCCTCATCTGAGCTCCATAGGCAGAGTCCTGCTCCGCATCAGGCACACATGTTCCTATTATAATACCCATCGCCACCATGCCACTAGTCCGCACACACATCAGAAACTTCACTATCACCTCATATTAATATTACACTTGAGGACAAAAAATGTCACACAACATATTATTATCTCAGTAACTTATAGATATATATATTACAAAATTATTACGATAAAGTTCTAATAGAAAATTGAATATCAGAACGTGCGTCCGTCGTTGGTGTTGGAATGTAACTGGCTGTGGTTTGTGACCGGTGTGCTAGGTCGTGAGGTTCTCGTCACATTTGGCACGCAACTCGTGACGTCACAGCGGTCAGCGCGCGTCACTTGCTCAGGACTACTTGGGAAATGCCATGAGTTTGCAAATACGGCTATATTAATAGAGTCAGTATACACGCGGAAAAATAGCCTTAGGTACAATGTTTATTTTTCTTTGTGCACTACACGAAGGGTGTATATTTCACGACTTGGACATGACTATTTCTGTTTCTATATCGCTTGCGTAGATTAACAATAACGGCAATATGTATTATTACGGCGGCATTATTGCGAATGTATGCAGAATGGTACTCACTGCAATCTAGACAAACCCCCGTGGTTTTTAGATTGTAAGTTTTATGTATATTTTGAAAGAAAGTTGTTATAATAAATACAAAAAAAAATGTAAAGACTGATTAATACGCAATCTAACTTAAAATCCTATTTGTATTTATATATTCTGAAGTAACACCAAAGTAATAGATAAACCATCCAGGATTATGTATGTAGCAACATAATATGTCAGTCACGCACTACATGGCGAAGTCCTGACTGCCGTCAACTTAATGAAATAAAAGTGTCCCTGACTACTAATAAGATTCATAATAAGGCCGGCTGGACGAAAATAGAAACGGATTTCAGTAATTCGATTTGTGACGTATGAACTTGTGGAAACAACCGCCGAATACTGATAATGGAGTAAAAGATACACGCAGATGTGACGTCACTTGTTAGTTTTGGTTGAAGTTGTTTATATTGAATTGTGATATTAGAATCAAAAGTTTTGTGATGTTCTTGTTATTTCGAGGGCGATACACTCATGAACTTCTAATGTAACTTTGGGAAATACAGACAAACGGTGTTTCATGTATCTAATAACTCTCGAGTGTTCTTTCAACTTTATGATCAGGGCCTCGGTGTCTCCATGTACAAATATCATTTGTTACTTAATTCTAAGTTACCGTATACGTGTGCAAATAACACAAAAGCAGGACAAATCACTTCTCTCTACTTACATATTTTTGGCTTGTAACTCATTATGTAACGTTTTGTTTTGCAAATCTCTATTTTTTTATACCGTACACGTTCATATATGTCAAATAATCAACAGTTGTCAATTTGTTATAAAAAATAAGTAGATAAAATTGACGCTGAAGAGGCAAGGTGAGGTTGAGGTAATCAAATGTGGTAGCAGGCAACAATGAAAGGTTAGATGTGAAGGCATTGCGTGCAGCTAATGTCTGCTAACCCGCGAGCAACCTGGCACAGATCTGATATCTTGTTATTTAACACCAAGCAGCTATTCAACAAAAGGTTTCGAAGCCAGAAACTTGAATGCCATTCATCTTACGTGGAACTTTTGTAATATGAATGGATGTTGGTTCACAATCTCGAATGTATGCGGCCTCACAAATGATGAAACAAAAACTCGCTGTGCTGCTAACGAACTGAATATATGTCTTTTTTCGGACAATGGAAACAGAATTGAATAATAACCAAAATACAGTATAAATAGTACAGAGCGAATATCTACCTATTAACAACGGGAAAAATCGTAAGACTAAAACTAACAAAATGCACCGCAAATTAGTGTCAGTACGACTTCTACCTACCCCAGATAGAAAAAGAACTACGTTTAATAAAAAAAACAACACTCATGTAGAACCAGCGCTTGTTATCCGCTATCAAGCTGAGTACATAATGATTACCCTTAAGGGATCGCTGTCATTTGTGGAGCCGTGAATGAGGCTACGTAGACACGCAACGCAACAAAACCGGGCTTTTCACGGACCAACTATAAATACACAACAACATAATTAAATATGTTGCCTCGCAGTTCTCGGAAAATAAATGTAACGTATACTTTATTTGGCTCCCAGTGTATTCAACCGCCCTTTTAAGTAATAATAATAATTTGTTTCCCTAACTTTAATATCCAGAATTGTGTGAGAATATGTTATCATTATATTTTCGGATAGAAAGTATATTGTGTGTTTAACTCGACATACATACGCGCTAAAAGCAATTTCAATCAAAGCAGTTCCATTCATATATCAGAATAAAAATCTTTTATTTGTGCTCACACAGTTCAACGAAATCACATCCAAGATCTCTCTTATTCAAGCCATTCAAATAATCTTTAATAGACCGAAGCAAAAGACCGTCCGATGATAAAAGTAATCATTCGCTACTGCGTAATTTTGGCAATAAATCTTCCGTATCAAATTTCAATTACATTTTCATCTTCGAGCAAACATTATTCGCCACCATTCATTCGGAAAGCAGAATTGTATACAAATATAGACCATAAATAAAACGGATACAAAGGCGAAAATTGTAGATCGATCGACCGATTTTCATTGGCCTCAAGTGTACGTGCAAAGATTGATACGGAACCATTGGTGGAATGACGCGCTGTCACGGGAAAGTTGTAACGATCCATTTGACGAGCGGAAACTTAAAAGGGACAAATGACTACAATCTGGGGAAGTGAATCCAAGTGAGTCAGATTGTCTCTGGCGACCAGGTTTCGTTGTATTTTTTCCAAGTAATATAAAATGTTTGCTGTTTCGCGAGTCAGATACTACAAGTCTTGTAAGTCTAAGTAATGACTTGCGACAAGTTGGTGGCGCTATGTTAGAAACTAAGACGAGATTACTCTCTAATTCGAGAAGCTGAGCCATTAGCGTAATTATTTTATTCTACGATACCACGAACATTCTTACTTTGAAATGAATATCTCCAATGTTAGCAACAGTTCACACTGTGAATATCGAGACCGTAATAGTATGGTACTACCATACTATTACGGTCTCGATATTCACTTGAACAATTTTATTGAAACTAAATTTGAATGTAATCGATAGTCGATAAAGGGAACGCTCTCATTGTTTCTGCTTCAAAATGTTATATCGATGCGAAACCATATCAATAGCAATAATACTAAAAGAACATTTTTACAGGTCTTTGAACCCTTGTAACTATTCCTGAAAGAGGTAATAATGTCTTCAAGCCACATTCATCCAAAATGACCGACAAAGAGACTGAACCCAAGTGATTCGTTAGCCACAATTATGCCCGAGTATGCCACAGCATGGAACTTGACGTCACAGCAAATTGCCCACCATTAAGTCGCAATGGGGTTTATTAATGTCCACAGTGGTATGTGCGTATTATGGGAAAATTGTAGAAAAGTATATAGTTTTGCTGTTTGTGTTCTCATGAAAAGTGGGGGAAATTGTGGCACCATGCTGCAATCATCTGATTGTCTGCTAAGTATGACTCAACTCTCAGATTACTGGTTGTAAGACCGATGGAGCAGTTGTTCAGCAGTATACCTATGGGTCAGAAGTCATTTATTCATTTGTTTGACATTACATTACAAGCTTGTAGTGTCCCACTGCGGGGCAAAGGCGTCTCTTTCCTCCTTGACATAGGTACGAACAATAATACAAAGGTCTTAAAGATAATAAAGAGTGTGCTATAATAATATAAGCTAGAAGGAGTACAAAATGTATCTAAGTCAAAATCTAAATGAGAAATTTGATGATGTTAATTAAATTATAATTATAGTTAAGCAACATTAGACGTACAAAAAAAAAGCTATATCTGTCAAATATATGCTATATCACGATTTATATGACATGGCTTTTAAAAATTATATTTATTCATATTGTTTTTAAGATTTTCATTTTTATCTCAAGACAGTCTATAAGGAAAAAGTATATGAATACCTACATCACAAAGAGAGGTTATAAATTCTTATGATTTTCCTTATTGTTTATGTATTCATATAGACTTGACGCAAAACTCAACGGTTCTACGTACACCAACAGATGCGCAACGAAACCAAAGTGGTGTAAAAAATACAAAGTATTTAAGTAGCAGAGTAGTGTTAAAAGCAATATTAACATGCCACTCTAAAAACATCTAAATAAACAAACTAATATAACCAGGTTAGAGTCAATGACGTCATCATGTCAATGGACACAGATCGGCCCATTTACGTGGTATATGACGAAGATATGTCATTTCGCACACACACGGCGATGTGTGAGCTAAATGGCATGCGTACGAGTCATTCGTGTCTTAATATAGACCCGACCTTAAAGGCACTGAACTAGTCTGGAAACGATACGATTAAAGATCCAATGTGGTACTCGTATATAATACATAACGCATTTGTCGTATCTTTTTTATATTTCTTCACTGTTTGTCTATCGGCATGAGTAATTCCCTTGTTCCCACAGAAGAAGAAGACTGTATGTTTTCTGTTTATTGTTTCCCTATATCATTGTGTGCGTGAGTAAGGAAATGTCACCGTGTATTATATTGGAGTGCAAGGAATAATCCTTCATGAGTGACGAATTCCGAGTTCATCTGGTGCACCAGGGCAATTAACCTTGATACCACCACTTCTGATTTATCTTCTGACTTATATTTCCACTACAGCGTAAGCGATCACAGTTATAGCTTGTACCGACACGACAAACGAGGAACCGTGTATTTTGTAAAAGGTATAAGTGATTATTATAAGGGACAGGAAAATCTTCGTACACCTTGGCATGTATGGTGTTGATTGAATTATCCACACTGCAAGTGTTCATTAGATTATAATATTCTGCACATTTTTTGTAATATGAGAATATGAAAACATTGCTATACGATCCACACAATGGATATTTCTAAGAATAACTTCCGTAGATCTTGGTATGGACTGTGTTGTGAAAATCTGGAGTCAGAAGAAGAGTTAATGAGAAATAATAAACGAACAAGACTAAAAATATTAATATTTATTATAATCAACGTAGACTTGAAGAAAGAAAGTTAAAAGCATTTCAAATTATAATTATATTAAAGTAAGAGAAAACACTAAAGACTCAAGATCTAGACTAAGAAGGTCTACAAACGGGTACTAAAAGCTTATGTATGTTTAAGATCACTAAACATCTTGAAAAGATCTTTATAGATAACAAAGTTAGCGGGCAACATGCCGATGGTAAAATTACCATGAGCGACAGAGCGAACCATAGATTAATATGTACGAGGGTCATTCAATAAATACTTAGCCTACAAAAAGTAAACGAAAATTTTGGAAAAGTGGGAATTTATTTTTCAACATAGTCTCCTTTTAGTTCGATACACTTAGCCCAGCGATGCTCCAACTTTTTTAATCCGTCCGAAAAATAGTTTTTGTCAAACTCTGCAAAATAGGCCTCCGTGGCGGCGATGACCTCCTCATTCGATCCATATCTATTCCCGGCGAGTGATTTTTTCAGATTAGGAAACAGAAAGAAGTCACAAGGGGCCAAATCTGGAGAATACGGTGGATGGGGCAGCAATTCGTAGCGTAATTCGACCAATTTGGCCATGGCAACGGCAGACGTGTGAACCGGTGCGTTGTCGTGGTGAAACAGCACTTTTTTCTTCGCCAGATGGGGTCGATTTTTCTTTAATTCGGCGTCGAATCGGCCCAATAAATCGGCATAGTAAAGCCCTGTAATTGTTTTACCCTTCTCGAGGTAATCGATGTAGATCACACCTTGTGAATCCCAGAAAACGGTGGCCATAACTTTTCCGGCCGATTTTACAGTTTTCGCCTTCTTTGGAGCACGTTCCCCGGTCTGGATCCATTGTTTTGATTGCTCCTTGGTCTCTGGTGTGTACCAGTGGATCCAGGTTTCATCGACGGTCACAAAACGACGCAAAAACTCCGCTGGATTCCGCTTAAACAGCGCCAAACACGTCTCCGATGTGGTCTCACGGTTGCGCTTGTTTTCTGGTGTGATTAAACGCGGCACCCATCGCGCCGACAGCTTTCTCATGCCGAGTTCCTCGTGAAGAATATGATGCACTGTTCCTTCTGAAATGCCTACAGTCTCAGCTAGCTCCCGAACCTTCAATCGGCGATCTGCCAATACGAGATCATGGATTTTTTTAATGTTTTCCTCCGTAGCAGCTGTTTTCGGTGCACCTGGACGTGGTTCATCAAAAACCGACGTACGGCCACGTGCAAACTCGTTGAACCAATTCTTGACGGTGGCCATCGATGGAGAAGAGTCACCGTACACAGCATCCAAGCGCTCTTTGATTTCGATGCGCGTTTTCCCTTCCAAAAATAGGAATCGAATCACCGAACGATATTGCTCTTTTTCCATTTTTGTAAAACCGATCGACACGTTGGCTTCCATAAGTTGTCAAATTAAAACAAATGAAGGGATTGGAATGAAAATTTGAAAAAAGAATTTATAAAGAATGTGCTACACTGTGGTAAAACTCTTTTGAAACTACAGCGCCCTCTGGCGATGAGGCTAGGTACTTATTGAAAGCACCTCGTATATTTGGAGCGAACACACATAATTCAAATCAAAAACAAATAAAGCAGGAGTTCAAACAACTCGATATATTTCGGGAAGTCGGAAGTCATTACCACTTAATGTGAAATCTATTCTGTGACCTCAATCTCACACACTGATATTTATTTACTGTGATGTTTGTCTTTAATATATATAACCAGCATTTTGTCTCGTTTAAACATTTTTGCTTGGAGATAAAAACCCGCATCATTACAATGAAACATTCCTTACATTTTCCTACGTTTCCAGTACTCTGATTTTAGCCGTAGTCTAGCGGACATATTTTTCGTTGCAAATTCACACAAATGCCAGAAATATTACCCTCATCAGTCTAACAACATGAAAATTTTCAACTCTAAAGTCCTAACCCGAGCTTTTAGCAAACTACGCAAACTCATTGATCAGAACTAATAGTAGAAAAGTCCAATAACTCATCGGCGGTATCGATCAGCGGTTATTACAAAAAGTAGTCTGAACCAGCGGTCCAGTGGCCCGTGCAAACGGGTCGTGGGTCAACTGGTCCAATTAAAACATTTCAAACATCAACGCTTCCGTTTATAGGTGATGGATTTCGTGGGTATACTAGTTTGCTTTCAGATACTAGATGACCTAAATATGAAAACGTTCATCGGGATTCAGCACTTGGTTTGACAAGTTAGAATTGCAATCATCACTTAACATCAGGTGAGATAGTGGTCAACCGCAAGCTTATACAATACTTAAAAAAAAAAACATTATGATAAAAATAAGAGACAAAAAAGTAATTTTATAATTGTTTGAGATGGGACAAGCAGCATGGAACTAAGGAAATAAATGATGGTCGCCATTAAACCGAACTACAACTCTTATTTTCCTGAAGTCAAACTAAGAAGGCTTATCTGAAACATCTCCAAAATGAAAACAATCTCCAATATTTAAACAATCGTCATTCAAAATCCATTTAATCCCCAAATCCACCACAGTGTGGTACAAATGTGTTAATTGAACGAAATTAAAACATGATACATGTCAGTTAGCATGTCATTGTAATTGAAACACATCGGAGCACTCCTAGAATCCCGCAAAACTCTCGTACGAGCGACTTCATTTCGACGGCTTAGCTGGCGTCATGTAGGCCCCACAGTCTCTCGCTTCGCTTCATATTACGTCATATTTCACAAAAGTTTTCACGTTTTACACGTCAAATGTAATTTGACGACAGTGCTTTTGGAATCCTCTTCCGAGGTTTTTAATTTGGTTTTTAAATGACAATGTGAACGTTATAAGCTCATCATATATTCCAATTTCATTTTATTCTTCATTGCAATGATTTATAATTTTCAGCTTATTTATAGACTTCTCAGGTTTCTATATAAAAGCTATCAATATAAAGTGAAACGAAAGAAAACAAGTCGCAGTTTTCATGTTAAGAGAAATAGGTTCGGATAGAGTTTAAACTCAATTTTATGCTTGACTAGAATCTTCAAACGCTATCAAGATGGTGCTATCTCGCTTCACATTAGTTCAGCTCGAGGTTGTACTCGTAAAATTCTAAGCTCTGGCTGCGGTTAAAATATTTCCAATGCTTTATCAAACCGTAAAGGAAAAGTCAGTGTACGCGCCACGAATGCTTCTGAAATAGTGCGACCTTAGGACACGAGAAAACATACATACATAGATGAGAAGCTAAGTAATAATATTAACGTTATTTAAAGTAAAGTTAGTTGGTAAATTGAGTTAGAAAAACTCAGTGAAAGGATTGGCTGCTTTCGTACTTATATGAAAGTTATTACCGAATGCATTATTTATATGTTACGACGCTTTAAGGCAGTACCCCTACCAAAACGCCGTTTTATATCGCCATCTTCTCCGTAATTATACCATATACAAATAAAACAAAAATACAGTCTTAAAGTTCAAGATCTCTACTTCAAATCCAACGTTTCAAATTTTTTTTTAAATTAGTTTATACTATGGTAATTGGCGTTTATAAAACACCTAAATCAGAATTTAAACCTTCATCTTCTTCGGAACTTTGAGCTTAATTTATTTCTGATTTTCAGCAATAGATAGATAATTCTTTTCTCTATAAGTCCAACGTTTAATATTAAAAAAAAAGTCAATTTTAAATTTTTCCATGAATTTAAACGTAAATCTGTGCCAATTTTCAGCTGAAGGGTCGTGTTCGGGTGACGGGCGGCAGTCTGCCGCTGGCTCTCGGACGGGATACCCGTGTCGATCGAGGCTAACGCGTTCGATTTATAAATTCAGAATTTATTTTGCTATCTAGACACAATATTGTGTAGAGGGGGCAACCTATATAACTTGTCTCAGTAGTATGGCATGTACTTCTAATGTTTTGATTTTTTTTTGAGTACATATTTGAAATATTATTATTTTAGTAAAATCAGATATAGATAGAGTCTACTGATCTGTCACGTTATCTGTCAAGTCAATACAAATTGTGTTTCATCTTCTAAAATACTTCGTCTAAAATATAGGTACCATCTTTTTGATGTTTTCTATAAACATAAATTCAAATTCAGTATGTGACTACGTGACCGAATGTTTGAAAGCTTATATCTCCCAAACTATGGGACGCAGTCCCATCATGTTGGTATTCAAACTTCATGTTTTGGTGAGATCTATGTGGCCACGTCACCAAAACTTTGAAAGCTTATATCTCCCAAACTATGGGACGCAGTCCCATCATGTTGGTATTCAAACTTCATGTTTTGGTGAGGTCTATTCATATAAAGATATAAACCGTGACCACGTGACTACGTGACCAAAATTCAGAGCTACCTTCTATTAATGAATTGATAATTTGCCATAATCAACGTTTAAAATAGTAAGTAATAATATTTTGATGACGATGTTGATCTAAAATAAATAAATGTTGTTTTTTTTTTAATAAAACATTTTGTCCCTCACTAGGATTTCTCCTGTATCGTGGGTAGAGTTTACAGACATACATCTCACAAGCACACGCACCCAGACTAATATTTGTTCCGTGCGCGTATCGAACCCGCGGCACGTAGCGTAGAAAACCACTACACTACTTGTAACAACCCTAGCCTCCATGCACTATCGCCACAATGTCTTGACGTTGTCGGCGAGATCAAAGGCGTCGTCCTACTGTTGTTTCTCTTTATACTATTCCTTTACTATATATAATAATAAATACTATGTAGGTGCCAACCTAGTTTTATTTTAATACTTATCGATTATACTTTATATATTACTATTCACCAACACTGCTACCAAACAAAGATATGAAGTAAGTGTTTATTAATCCCATTTATAGTCGACTTCCAAAAAAGAAGGTTCTCAATTCGACTGAATGTTTTTTTTTGTATGTTTGTTACGCTATTACTCCGCCAATTGCATACCGATTTTGAAAATTCTTTTTTTATTTCAAAGGGTACTCTCAAGATGGCATTTAAATTTGTTGAAGATTTGATGAAGAACTTCGGAGATATACAATGGAACTCTTGAATGAATAACAGCATGTCACTTGCGATTTCTGTAATCGCATGATTATGAATTGTTTAAGCCACTCAAAATAGAAATATAAAATAAACGTTAAAAAATAGTATAAACCGACTTCAAAAAACTAAAAAGTATACATAAAATTTTCTTAAAAAACTTATCAGCTTCTGAAGTCGTTGCCACTGCCAAGCTAGGTGCATTGAAGAATTTAAGAAAATTATTTACACTTTTTAGTTTAATGGTAGGTATTAATATCTAATAATCGTGATATATTTATATGAGTGAATATTAAATGAATCAAGCAATCCTTCAAATAAAAGAGCAAGTTATAATTAGTTAATACCAAATCATCTAACAACTCGGCAAGTGTAATGGCCATTTTTTGCTCGGAAGCTCGTTGACGAAGCATAAATTTTTTATTTCCCTTTTTTATAAAATCATTCATCATTGTAGTGATTGTACCACTGTTATTGGTATTAATTTTCTAGTAGTAACTCTGTTACTATATAGACCATAAGTGAAACAATGTACAAATATATATTTTACATTGCCACCTCTATTTATTATATAGTTTTTTAGTGTCTGGCGCGATGCTCGCGTTGACATGCTCCGAGCGGTTTCCGTAATATTACAGGGGGTCGCGCGGGTTGCGCGGGTGGAGGAAGCGAAATCGACAAATTCGTTTGCTAACTGACGCGCCTTAAAACACGAAAGCTGGTCTCTCGCTAGAATCACAAGTGCGTAAACAATACTTAAAAAGCAAAATAAGCGAAGCTTGTATGTGTTACAGACTTCGCCTATTTTTCTCCGAGACCTGGCCTCAACTGATAAGTCTCTCGCTGTCAATATATCGTAGCTTTTCCTAAAGCTTTTCCCTACATCGAGAAGGGATTAGTTTTCTTCCGGAACCCTTCCTGGTATTAATGCGTCAGGGGCGAATAAATCCTTATTCTTGTTGACGGCATCAGTTCACGGCACAATTTCCTTGTGCAGACATTTTTGATCAATACCGGATGAAGAATTTTCACAGTGATAATAGAAATTGTTTATTGAAAGATAAAGAGATTTCTACAGTCTCAAAGCAAACTTGTACAATTGTATAAAGTATCGAGAACAAAGTTAAACTTTTTCTGAAGTGTTACTATTTTTAATCAAAGTTGTAGTAAGTAGAGCAATAATTTTTTAAGTGTACTTCTAATAGGGTTTCTTTTTAAAGGAAATTTTGTTTTAAGACAAAACAATAGGTATAATGCTGGTATTGTTAAAGAATTTGCCAAGTCCTATAACCGTGACCGTGAATACCGTAAAATGAGTCTAGAATTAGTCCAATTAGCTAATTTGATTAGTGTTATTGACAAAACGTTGGCAACGCCTGAAAGTAATAGTCTAGCAAACTTTATTGTATTAGTGTTCAATTTAGGACCAAATTATTTACCTTTATTTTTGGTTTTATGAAGAGGGTGTCGTAAATATTCATCAATATTCCACTCGAATCCATTTGATAATTCAATTTCAATAACAATGAAAATTGATATGGTTATCGATACCAAGAAGTCAAACAAAACCAATAATTCTTTCTTAGACCAAAGAAAATTTCTCTATACACTAATAGAACGATTTATAATACATAATTCACAAGTATTTCAAACAGAACATTTTAAAACTCGTGTAGAAATTTAAAGACAAATGACGTCGTGGGTTAAAATTGAAGCGAAATGGTAACAATCAGTATAATTAACCGACTTCACGGATTATTTCACCTGTATTTTTAAATTGTCTTTCCCCTTTGGACCCTTGGCAGCCATCTTTGTTTCGGAGGGTACTGTAAAATTGACACCTTATTGGTTGAGCGGTTGTTCAAGCACGGCTACGGACCTTAAGGTAGTGGATTGGATTTTCAGGAAAGCCAAAAAGTATGATTGTGTTTTTCCGACATAAGAAATCTAGTCGTATCCCGGAAATTGGATTGGCAATAGGATTGCCATTTGCCGGATCATAGGACCGTATACCGTCATTGGCAAATTGTGAGTATGACAGCACATACTCATACCCTTTCATTGACCCTACGGGGATCACGGATGCGACATTGTTAATATTGAGAGTCGAATATGTATATGAGTATGTATAATAACCTGTATTTCCAATAAACATTGGATCATAAGACTCATTAAAATTCGCAGTCATAATAAAGGTTTTAAGTCTACAGTACCAATGAACCACAGATTAACAGAATTTCAACAATATCACTGAGGCAAACATTAAAATTGTGGACTTAAAAAATGAATTAGGTACTATAATAAATGTCGAAAGTGAAGCGCTTCCTATAAGAGTGAGATTAACAAGTTATATTATTGTTAAAATTTTACTGAAAATGAACTCGTCGGGCTATGGTAAAATTATTTACCATCATCCTAGCCTTTTCCCAACTATATGTTAGGTTCAGCTTTCAGTCCAACTAGATGCTGCTGTATATCAATATTTAGTGCGGAATTGTGGATGCCGATAACACCAATAGTATCTAAACCGTTTTATAGGTAGCTATGAAATCATCAGATACTATCAGTAAACGCGCAGTCAACCGCGATCGATAAAATGAAATTACCATGCACAGCTGTATATCTATATAATTTGTAGTTATGCAGTGTGTGCGTGAATCAACTAGGGTTTAAAAATAGAACCGCACAAGCCTTTAAAGTTAATTTTTACTTCATGTCTGTTAGCTTAGTCTACGAGCGTATTTTATTCAGCCAGGCAAACCTGAAAATCTGATGTTTGTACAAACAGAATGCGGCTTGGGAAATCTTAGATGGAGCTCAAGCTTAGCTTAAGTAATCAGGGAAGGTTCCGAGAAAGAAAAGCTTAAGCCTGACTTCTGAGAACTATTTGTGAATAAGTGTGCTAACGATCTGTTTGTGGGTAAATAGGAATATTGTGTCTCAATTGGGAAATTGAAATGTACACATCAAGGGGTTGACAATTCGAAAATAATCGCAACAGACTTTATGAATTTAATTCAGGAGATATCGGTTTCTTCGAATGAAGCTTCAAAGATTGACAACTTGTTTACTCACAAGCAACTATTCTACGAATCACTCTTAAAATTATATTATCTGAATGGGAAACCGTATCCATATGTAGTTACAGATAAAATTCACCAAACGGTATATTATATACCAGTGGCGAAGGGTGACAGTTTTAAAAGGGGAAGCCGTCCCAAAAATTATCTCTAAAAATTGCTGTAATTAATGCTGCAAGACAAAAATCCATACCGTCTCTTGTAATCTGTATACAGTCATGTCTGGAAGAGCTCGACCTAACTGAATAACAGGCAATATTACGTTGGTCTATGCACTAACCAATTCCTAAAGGGAAGCCGATGGGAATCGGGTTGTATGGACTCTTCGCCACTGTTATATACTTTATAGACTGTCTATCTCATTTAGTGAACTTCTACGGGCTACATGGATTTAATTATTATAATTCACAGCTTCAATTGACAAACTAGGTTTAAACCTTTATTTCATCTATGCCAACCATCTCTTAATAAAGAGCTTGGTCCTGCGATTTAGGACATCAAAGAGCCTTAAGTTTTTACATCTGATTTATGATTACCTAGCTAATAGTGGGCCTGAACTGGACACGTCTGTCGCATGCCTGACGAGCTTTGGGCCAAAAGACCAACTGAGTAAATAAATATTAAATGGCATCGCGGCAGACCGAGGCGAAGATGGCGGGATGAACTTTACTCCTAACGAAAAAACTGTTCCCTACTAGCAAAAACCAGAAGTGAGTGGAAAAGGAGAAGGAAGCCTTTGCCCTGCAATGGGACAACACAGACTAAAAATAATAATATATATAATAGAATCCCCAGTTGTATTAACACGTAAAACATTAAACTCTTACATTAGCATGCAAGTCTCAAGCACACACAGTACAGATATGAAAAGCCATCAAGAACGTCATTCCTTACGCACGAATGTTGAAGTTAATATGATCCACTCACTGTATGTCAATACTAATATATTTTATGTCATTATAAGGTGTAGTATATTTCAACCAGAGATTTGTAAGAAGGCAATATGACAGGGATTTATAATATGTAGGAATTTGAGAAAATATATTGAATTAAATGTAGGACCATTTATGGACCAATGTGATACTGTACTCAATTTAAAATTCGTTATTTTACAATCTTGAGTATCGAAACCAAAAATATCAAAAGCTTCAAGCTGCGTCAGTTTTCTTTAAACCAATAAAGATAGGTATTTAGCTACAGGTAAATGAAACCAAAAATATGATTAGATACTATACCTAAACCTGGTAAGCCAACTGTTATTAAAATATTTTAAATTTTTAAGTCATTCTTCATCCAAGCTTAGCGTTCGTTTCGAATAATAATGTCTGTTCTTTATTTGAACTTGCTTTTTATAATACCCTCACAATTTTCATTAAAAAGCTCGTTTTTAATGAATTTCTTTTGGTCCATTAGCGAAACTTAAAACAAGACTGCTTTCCATTACGAGATTTCAACACATAATTTTTTTAATATTTTAAAACGAAAATATATTTTCATCGTAGTTAACGAACGTTTTTATTCACATGAACTATGGAATAAAAAGGTCTCATATTTTTAATATTTCACAGCGGTATGTAGTGATAAAAGGAGGAAACTATCCGCCGCCGGATGTGGTCCCGCCCGCCCGCCCCGCCCGCCCAACGCTACCGGAAACGGAAATAAAGACACCTAGCGACACCTTCGGGCAACGACCCACCTCCAACAATACTGTTGTATTCGTACAACTCACTTGTTACTCCTACTGGTATTTTTTCCAGCTTTTTTAATGACTTTTGTGAAAGGGCTTGTTATATTCAAGCCTTTGTCTGTCTTTTTAGCATTCTAAAACGTTTACTCTCTCACACAAAGATGAATATGTAGCAAATGAATTTATTTAACAATTAATGCACATAAAGTAAAACATAAAAAATTTGCCCCTTTTCAATCTGAGAAGAGGCCCGTGCCCAGCAGTGGGACAGTAATGGGCTGGATTTATTTTATTTTTATATAAAATCATAATAAATATGAAGCTTGCAAATATGAAGCTTGCAGTACAAAGATACTGCTTATGTCTAAAGAAATCTCTTCCAGCAAACCCGCGAGAGGAGTTTGAAAAGAAGAAATGTAGACACAATGTGTAAGGGTAGGTTATTTATTTATTAAAACGCTTTTATTAGCTTCACCTGTAACTAACTATGTAAAAAAATCTTGAAAGTTAAATTTGACCCACTTCCCGGTTTCCGACTGAGCTGAAATTTTGCATACACGTTTAGTTTAGATGACAAAAGCGTTTTCTTTAGTTTTTTTTGAAACTATAATATTTTTTTGCTTTACTAAATCCAACCAACATGACCGTCATGCCTGCTATCCCACCCGGTAGTCAGAGGTGTACCTAAAGTTTATCGTTGTCTGTTTACATACAAGAGGGGCGAACCCAACTTCCCGTATCGACGTTTGCTGTAGTACCCATCTTTATAAAGGAAGAAACTGACGGTCTGGTTGACTGAGATATAATATCCGTACCGTAGGACCAAATAATGAAATACATAAATACGAATTCTGGCTTTTGTCCGTGAACATTCAAGTTTGTGTGTGGTCTGCCGTTAGGTCTAGAAACTTGAAATTCGGAAGATATTGGGGGTTTGTATGGATATCTACGCGGACAAAACCTAGAATTCATATTTATGTATTTCATTATCCGGTCCTACTACTCGGCATATCGCAACCCTGCATTGGACACAGACATTTCCTAACAATGGGGGGTAGTGCTCGTTGCCACATTCGCCACCCCTTGGGCGAGTCTACACCATTTAATTTAATTAGTCCTTCAAGGGGTTTCACTTAAGGGGTAACTTCACGGATAGTTTCAAGAAAACTTCGCGCTAGAAATTGCACAAGCATAATCTAACTGAACATGTTGAAAGAAAACTCTTTTAAAAGATCGGACAGGAAACAAAAGATGAACGAAACTTTCTTACGGGAACAAAGGGAAAAGAAAAGGGTCAGGGGAAACTGAAACTGATCTTTTTAATGCAATGTTAAATAGAATCAAGCTTTCATGAAAATGGAGGAAAGAAGAAATAGGTTCCTACATATGAATGGTGAGATATAAGAAGCCTGCAGACACAACATATTTAACTACTAGTACATCTGACGTCATAAATTGCAAGACAAATTGGAACCGGTAAAAGAGAAGGAATGTAAGTAAGCGATGACGAGGATGGGGTCCAACGACGTATACGTAACATAAAATATTATAGTAGATACAAATATAATTTTATTGCTACTGGACTGTAACCACTTTACATAAAACTCTATTCATCATAAGGTCTGTCTGTAAGAGACGTAATTGAGATTAAATTGCTTGTTTAATAAATTAATAAGGAAGACATTATTCAATTTATTCTAGCAATATGTTCTAGGTATATATCAATTATCACAGTCTAGAACAAATTAATTGAAGGTATAAAACATGTCGTGGCTAATAACAATAGCAATTGATTATTTCAGTTGACTTCACTCAGTATAAAGAAGAAACTCACAGTTTTTCATGTACATAAAAATAAATAATTTATCGCTTCGAATAACCCACAATCAGATCTTTTATGCATCAATAAAGCGTCATGGAGTGAATATCGAAGCTTTTACTGCAAAAAACGCCGGGGTAGGGGAGGAGAGGACACATTCAGGAAATTTCTGCAATAACCAAACGAAATATTTCACGCGATATTTTTGTCCTTTCTAAGAATTCGCCTTGAGATGCTTTTTAAGAAAATGCTACTTATACAATTTTCCATTGTGAGTGTTTTTAATTAAATGTTATTGTATTTTCTTATGGTATGTTTTGGTTAAGGTCATTCCGAAATATGTAGTAGCATTATTTTGCGTAATTAATGCCGTTATGATGTTAACATTCTTATTTAATAAACCCAATCACGCCAAGTCGTGGAATTCTGGATTAAATGAAGGTTTATGAAAACAATCAAGGCATTTGTTAAGACTAAGAGCCATATTCACGGACAATATAACAGTTTTTAAATTAAATCTGACGATATCATACAAAAAATCTTGATTTTCTGAAGATCTTTATCTAATCGTCTGTTATGTTGTCGGCGAACTTGAACCTAAGTTGATATAGAGTGGGTACATCGCCGAGCAAAAATTAATCAAAACTTGTTCATAACTTCTCCAGTGGAAACCGACTCTCTTGTTGCCATGCTGTTGTTAATCAAAGTCACATTAGAAGATTCTTAACTTAATAATGACCTCTCCAACCAAACGTAGTGATTAATAATAGTACGTTTATACCTGGCACTTAACCGTAAACGATTCATGAAACCACAGTCAGCTTAATTATGAGAATAATATAGAACAAATGAACAACACACACTGTGTTTATTATAGAATGGTGGTAAATCGTAAGCACGCGATTAAGGATTACTTGGAAGAAGTCATCTGAAAAAGAGATGTTTGAATTCGGAACGGAGAGAGCGCGGCGACGCGACCGGCCGCGACAAGCGCCCGACGGCGACTGCCGCGCCGAGGAGTGCCGATGACTGAGGAGCACGGAGCAGAAAATATGGGAAAACCAGGAAACAAGCTACGAGGGTGCATATAAAAATAGCCTTTAAGCATAAAATATAGTAGGAGAAACAAGACGCGTTTTCCTCTTCGAATAATATTTAATTAAAACAAAGGTGCAATAAGCGAGGATTTACGAAATCATGACCGAGGAGGATTTATCTAAAATCTAATTAACTAGTTTGTTAGGTACGTATTTTGTTCGCCAGCTTCAAAGAATATTACTTTGTAAATGCACTTTGTTTTTATAAGTATTCTAAATGTTCGTTAAAAAACTTAGAACAATTTTACATTTTTGTTAAAAGAGATTATCTTGGTAACAATTCTACATTTTCGTTAAAAAAGGCTGTTGTAAAACTCACGTCTTGGGCTTTTATCTTCACCAAGGTGAGAGTACCTTTTCCAGACATAAACAACACAATGTTTTCAACATCCAGCCATATTTCTTCGCTAGAGCTTTTCTCGGAACACTTTTAATAGGTTCTGCCGTATAAAGTTAAACACCGCAACGTTTTAAAAGCAGTAGGTAAATTCCGAACAATACGGCATGTTCTAGTAAAATTACTAATAACCCTCTAACACCATGAAAACCACAGGCTTAGAGCAGACAGTGTTCTTAGAAATCTAGATTGGAATGTTCTCGAAGAATTCAATAAGACTTCTTCATATGACACGACCTGACTCGAAACGATACTGATATTGATGACGTAGGTAATAGCTTACACTTGAGATCACTCTGTAAAGTGATCCGAGTGTCAGTATCGTCACGCTTAGTATCTGTCAAGGGATAGAAAGAGGTATACTAATGTTCCTATACAGGCATGAGGTTCTATGTTTTGAACCGGGTATTTAAGTTCCACTGCGAAAGGGCAATGAGCAAGTAATAGCTGGAAGGAACGGACCCCAACTAGCTAAAATAGGTTTTACCTTCCATTATGAGAGTTTTGACAATTGCCTTCACCTGCAAAAGAGAAATGAAGAAAGAGTTCGTTATTAACTATTTTTACTCGTTCAGTCCTCTCCGCTGGACTCGTTGTTGGTGGAAGCAATTACATGAGCAACTTTACCGTTGCGAGTCAAACGGAGTCCGTACGGAGCCCGCTCCGTTGCCAGTGGAAGCTCGGCTTTAGGGTGTGGTCATCATTGGCCATTGACTTGTTCATCGGACGCAATTCCAACCTCAGGATTAACTGATTAATTTCTCCATATCCACGGATAAACCCAAACGTCTAACTCTGGGGTTTTCTGTGAGGGTGTTAGCCCTTAGTATAAAAAAACAGACCAGAATGAGTCAGCGATTATATTGTAACGTAGTGAACATTTTAGTCGATTCTTACAATAAGAATTGTGTGTTTAAAATGTAGAATAATACAACCAATATACTGTAGCGCGCACTAATGTTTAAGAACCGGTCTTGACCTTCAATATGGCTCGGTGTACCGGCGTCGACATTGCACTTGATCTGCCCTTTCCGTCGTCGGCCGCCTTGGGAGGCGCACTAGCTCCTAGTACTCACACTCTAATTGTGAATTTTTAGTGGTCTCCGCCATTTATTGCGGCCGATTTTTATATTTAAATTCTGTGTGTGTTTCAACCCCATATTGGGGTGCTACCTACCGGATTACCGGCTTCTTCTTTCCGGCTCCTGTTACTGGCTGCCACCTATCGGCTGCCCTATACCAGGTGCACTATACCGGTATCTTATCCGCTGGTATATACCAGTGTGACATCGGCACCATCACCACCTCGGTGCCACCTTCCCGCGTGACACGGCTCACCGCGTGTCACCATCTCTGCGGGTCACCATCTGCGGGTCACCAACTCCGCAAGCCACCTCCTCGGCGGCCTACACCACTTCGAGGCTGAGCCAGGAGAGTACAGCGCATTCACCTTAGGAAGTGGAATTATAGTGACGGGCATACATGTACCTACGACTTAATAAATTTTTATGTTGACAAGGTTGGGGAGTTTAATTCGCATACTTTCATTATACTTCCCCCAACTCACCCTACACTCTTTTAGTTGTCACATTGGCGCCCTTAACGTGGTATATTTTTTTTATGGTCACTATTTTTTTTATTTCCTAAGGTGGGTATATTTTTTTTTTTCTTCTTCTCTGGTGTTCTGTGTGTCTTGTGAAACGTTTATTTTTATGTTTTATTGGTTGCCAGCAACTAAGGTGTACGTAACTTAAAACGTTGACTGATAAGTTTAATTTATTTTTGTTGTTTGTCGAGTACATTCCGAAATAAAATTTTTTAGTCACCGATAAAAAAAATTCTTATTTTTTTTTAAATATTTTAGCGGTAATCGTTTGCTGTTGTGCTACTCACAAGTACAGTCAACGACATCATTGTGTAATATTTTATATATTTTTTTTTTTTTTCTTTCTTGTTTTTTTGAACTCCATTAAATATTTGTTGGATGTTCATTTCTTTAAGGTGTTCGTACACATTAGTTGCACTTAAGTATAATTTTTGTTTTGTTTTTTTGTCTGGTAAAGAAAACAACCATAACGTTACTCATTTTTAATATTTCAAATTGTAACAGACGGAGTAACTTGTTGTTTTTTTTTTTAAACAGTTATCAACACTTACCCTCATATTTTTTTTTTTTCCTTTTCGTTTTTTTTCTCTCTTACTATGGCTTATCCTATTAAGTTTATGTCTCTTCAAAAATCAGAGCTTGAGTATGAGGTTGCTATTAGGGGCGAGACTCCTGCTTTAACTGTTCAGGATTTACGTAAGCAGATTGCTAAGTGTGGTCCTTTGTTTTCGTCCGAAGATATACTTACTAGTCCTTTTGAAGCTTCAGGTGATTTAAACAGCGCTTTAGATTTACTAGAAAAAGCTTACGCTACTCTAGAGTCTACTTCTCTAGACAAAAGTACATTGCTTCGGACTCAAAATTTATTAAATCATTTGTATCACCGCCTTAATCGTATTGCTTGCGATGACAACTTGGAGGAAAAGTATGAACAATGTAGCAGACTTTTCAAATTAACCTCAGCTAAACTCATTTCACTTAATGAAACAGTTTTGGATCCTTTAGCTTTATCAGGTAGTGATCTTTTGACTTCTTCGGTTACTACCTCAACACCACTTAACGTTACCGTAACTTGTGAAGGTGGCATTAATAAGTTTACAAAGCTGAGATTTGATGGCAAGTCTTGTGCGCGTGCTTTTATTCAACGTGTTGAGGAGTTTTGTCAGGCTAAGAACATTTCTCACGATAAGATTTTAAGGAATGCTACCGAGATATTTGTAGGCGATGCTTTACACTGGTACAGAAGCATTAAGGATACTATTTCTAATTGGAACGACCTTGCAGTGTCATTGAGACGTGACTTTGACCAGTCTGATTACGACTACAGGTTGCTTTCGGAAATAAGGTCTCGTACACAGGGGGAAACAGAAAATATTGTAATTTACCTCGCAATTATGTCCGGACTTTTTTCAAGGCTATCTAAAAGTTTATCAGAGCAGGAGAAATTAGAATTACTTCTTCATAATATTCGTCCATGTTATGCCAATACATTATCTTCCGTTGCTGAAATTAGTACTATTGAGCAATTGAGAACCTTGTGCCGGAACTATGAAAGCATTCAGTCGCGTCTTTCTCAGTTTAAGGAACCTCCAAGACCGACCTCTGGTACCTTAGCACCGGAGTTTGCCTATTCTGGGAGTTCCTCCGCTAGTAAACAGGGTTCTGCTAATAACTCGTATTATAATTCAAATCACAGGGTTAACAAGTACAGTAATAATGGTAACAGCTATAATAGAAATAAATTTTATAATCAACAGAGCAATGCAAGTAATAAGCATACTGATAATCAGGTACATACTATAGATACTTCACATCAAAGGTCTATTTACTGTCCTCGTTGTCGTAGTAATACACATAGTCTTAAGCAGTGTACTGCAAAAAGGGATGTGTTGTGTTTTATTTGTGGCCGAAAAGGTGTTAAAATACCTGATTGTCCGGACTGTAGTAAAAACAAGAAACCAGAACCAAAAAACTAGTTTCAGAGAATTGTGTTAATAGTAATTTTGATAGCGAAGATTGGAAGAATTGGTTACGTACTCTAGGTGTGTTTTTTAAATCTTACAAAATTAACACAATTCTCGATAAGAAATTTGATCTCGATGACAGGCCTTACGTATCTATACAGGTTAATGGTATTTCCGTTTCGGGACTCTTAGATTCTGGTTCGGCAGTCACCATTTTAGGTAACGGTGCTCACTCTGTCCTGGAACGACTTGGCTTGTCAATTGTTAAAGATGATTGCATTAAAGTAACAGCAGCAGGAGGTCAGATTATGCAAAGTTTGGGTTACATTAATTTTCCAATACATTTTTGAAAATCAATTTCACATTTTAAGGGCATATGTTGTCCCAGGAATTAAACCTAATCTTATTTTGGGTATAGACTTTTGGCGGAAATTTAAGTTATGTCCTAAATTTATAAACAGTATTTCAACTGCTGAAAAAACTGTTAGTACTTGCACATTAGGTGGAACTCAACAAACCTTTATACAGGGTTATTTAAGATTGGACGAGTCTCAAAAACAACTGGCTGATAATGTTATCAAACAATTTGAGGATATTTCTGCTCAGAGCAAGGGCCTTGGTGTCACTGATCTGATAACTCATCATATTGATACCGGAGATAGTCAGCCAATTCGTCAACGATACTATCGTTTATCGCCTGAGAAGCAGCGCATTTTAGTTGAGCAGGTTGATGAGATGCTCTCCTTGGATGTTGTCGAGCCATGCGAAAGTGCTTGGTCGTCTCCTGTATTGATAGTTACAAAGAAGAACGGACAACCTCGTTTTTGTCTTGATAGCCGCAAACTTAACTCTGTCACTAAACGCGACGCTTACAATCTACCTTATATTTCTGAGATTCTCGACAATTTACGGGATGCCCGCTATCTGTCTAGCATTGACCTTTCAAAAGCTTTTTGGCAAATTCGTGTGGCATTAGAGGATCGCGATAAAACCGCATTTTATGTTCCTGGTAGGGGTACTTTTCGATTTAAAAGAACTGCTTTTGGCTTAACTAATGCTCCGGCGACTCAACAGCGTCTGGTAGACTTACTGTTCGCGGAATTTGATCTCAAGGTCTTCGCTTATTTGGATGACATTATTATCATCTCTAGCGACTTCAATAGTCACGTGACACTACTCTTACGTGTACTAGAGAAACTGAAGCAGGCGAACTTGTCAATCAACCTTGAGAAATGCAATTTCTTCAGTTCCGAACTCAAGTACTTGGGTTACGTCGTCGATAGCTCTGGTTTACGTACGGATCCCGCTAAGGTTCAGGCTATTCTTAATTATCCAACACCTACTTCTCGTAAAGACATTAAAAGATTTCTTGGAACAGCGACTTGGTATAGACGTTTTGTTCCAAATTTTAGTACCATAGCTGCACCTCTTAATAAGCTTACGTCATCTAAAAAGGGTTCCCCTTCCTTTAGGTGGACTCCTGAGGCCGAAGATGCATTCCAAAAGCTTAAAGAGTGCCTGATTTCTGCCCCGGTTTTGTCTTGTCCTGATTATAGCAAGCCATTCGAGGTGCATACAGATGCTAGCAATTTCGGTATTGGTGCAATGCTTACTCAGACAATTGATGGTAAGGAACACCCGATTGCTTATATGAGTAAGTCATTGACTGCTCCGGAGAGGAATTACAGCATTACCGAACGTGAGACATTGGCTGTTGTTACTGCCCTCGAGTATTGGCGGTGTTATATTGAAAATGGTCAGCCATTTACGGTTTACACTGACCACAGTGCGCTTAAATGGTTCTTGTCAATCAGCAACCCTACTGGTCGTTTAGCTCGTTGGGGTGTACGTTTGTCAGCATTTAATTTTGACCTTAAACATCGTCGTGGTGTTGATAATGTTATTCCCGATGCTCTCTCTAGAAGCGTCCCTGTAAGTGCAATTAATACTGCCAACTCTTATTTGGATACTAAGGATTCTTGGTATAAGAATTTATATAACGGATGTTTGGGTGATCCTTCACAATTTCCGAATTTTTTAATTAATAACAACAAATTATATAGATTGTCTAAGAACAAGCATGAACTTACTTCTGAATTCTCGTGGAAGGAGGTCGTGCCTACTGAATATCGCGAAGAAGTTTTAGATGAAAACCATTCCGAGCCTACGGCTGGACATATGGGCATTTTTAAGACTTATCGACGCCTTGCCTTACGCTACTATTGGCCTGGTATGTACCAAGCCGTCGTGAGATTTATAGGTTCTTGCACAAAGTGCTTAGCTTACAAGTCCCAAAATCATCAGATGTTAGGAGAAATGGGTCGTCCTAAACAGTGTTCACGACCATTTCAGATGATTTCTATCGATCTGATGGGCCCACTTCCAACTACAAGGAAGCAGAATAACTATATTTTGGTAGTAACATGCTGTTTTTCAAAATTTTGTTTAATTTATGCAATTAAGAGGGCTACTTCTGATATAATCACTAAGATATTGGAGGAATCCGTGTTTCTTATGCACGGCGTACCTCAAACTATTCTAATGGACAATGGTACCCAGTTTACTGGCAAGGTCGCTGACGCCTTGTTTAAGAAATACAGTATTCCTAATGTATATTATACCCCTAGGTATACCCCTCAGGTAAATTTAGTTGAACGATATAATAGGACAATTATAACTTGTATCGCCACGTATGTAGATGATGATCACAGATCTTGGGACTTATTTATCCCTAAGGTACAGTTCGCCATTAATAGTTCCGTCAATGAAGCTACGGGATTTACACCTGCATTTTTAGTATTCGGTCGCGAACTTGTAACTTGTGGTAGTCATTACACCGACAACGATCTTGGTAGTGAAATACTGTTCTTGCCACGTGATGCTTATGCCGAAAATTTAGGTTGTCTATCTACCATTTTCGACACTGTACAGGCTAAACTATGGCAAGCTCATGTGAAGAATACTTCACATTATAATTTACGTCGTAAGTTTGCTGAGTTTAACGTTGGTGACGTAGTTATGAAGCGCGCTTACTTCTTAAGCGATAAAGCCAGTCGTTTTTCGAAGAAACTAGCTCCAAAGTTTATTAAGGCTAAAATTATTGCCAAAAAGTCACCACTAGTTTATGTTTTGCAGGATATGTCTGGCAAAAATATAGGTACCTGGCACATAAAGGATCTAAAGCTAGTTGGCGTTAATAAATAATACGTTTCTTTCTTCTCAATTTAATGTTCATTAACAATTCATTTAACTTTGTTTAAACTTTTCCTCTCACGCGTTATTTTCTACCTATCATAGGAACTAGTATTTGAAAGGTTTCTAGTTCATGCAACTAGTTACCAAGTTTTTTTTTGTTAGTATGCGTCAGTATTTTGTTAACGTAGGAGTTACTTACTGATGTTTTATGTATGAGTGAAGTATGAAAGAAGATTGATGAAAGGAATCAAATGCTTACTACTTTCCATAGCGGTTTTTACAATTTTTCAGAAATAATAAAAACCGTCACTGCGCGAGGGGGTATTGTAACGTAGTGAACATTTTAGTCGATTCTTACAATAAGAATTGTGTGTTTAAAATGTAGAATAATACAACCAATATACTGTAGCGCGCACTAATGTTTAAGAACCGGTCTTGACCTTCAATATGGCTCGGTGTACCGGCGTCGACATTGCACTTGATCTGCCCTTTCCGTCGTCGGCCGCCTTGGGAGGCGCACTAGCTCCTAGTACTCACACTCTAATTGTGAATTTTTAGTGGTCTCCGCCATTTATTGCGGCCGATTTTTATATTTAAATTCTGTGTGTGTTTCAACCCCATATTGGGGTGCTACCTACCGGATTACCGGCTTCTTCTTTCCGGCTCCTGTTACTGGCTGCCACCTATCGGCTGCCCTATACCAGGTGCACTATACCGGTATCTTATCCGCTGGTATATACCAGTGTGACATCGGCACCATCACCACCTCGGTGCCACCTTCCCGCGTGACACGGCTCACCGCGTGTCACCATCTCTGCGGGTCACCATCTGCGGGTCACCAACTCCGCAAGCCACCTCCTCGGCGGCCTACACCACTTCGAGGCTGAGCCAGGAGAGTACAGCGCATTCACCTTAGGAAGTGGAATTATAGTGACGGGCATACATGTACCTACGACTTAATAAATTTTTATGTTGACAAGGTTGGGGAGTTTAATTCGCATACTTTCATTATACTTCCCCCAACTCACCCTACACTCTTTTAGTTGTCACAATATCAATACCTAACAAAACAAAACAGGGAGTAGAACCAACACAAACACGTTGTTTAGTTCTCCAATTAACATTAACAACAAGCCTCTGTTCCTATAGCAGTTATATGGTATAATGTGAGACCCATAATCCGGCGCTTGGTTCGACATGTCTGCAAACAAATTGGTTTGTTTACGAACAGCACAATACGCTGAGTGTCGATGCGGTGACGTCATAACACACATGTACTACACGCCTCCTTGGTAGGGTTGACGAGGCTAATTAGTCCACTGGGCATAGGCATAGTCTCTCAAAAAAGGGAAGTAATGCCCGTAGTACTTGCTAGTAGTAGAGGTAAACTAGAGCCCAATATGCTGCTGGTTTTTTAGCCGAACGATGTAATTTATGTAGGCTTTCCATTAAATATAAGCCAGACCTGGATATATTTTACAAATAGGACTGAAATATAACGTTACCTTGTCAGGCCTTTCATAGGGTTTTTGTGTTAATTATGAATAACACCAGAGCATAGTGCGTAGCGTGGTCCATCCAAATGTGCAGCTCCCAAACTAAACAGCAAAATATTGTTCGGCAATTCTAGCTATTTTACATAATGGCAACCCTAAACACAGGAATAGATGCAAATATTTACTCAAACATCACATCTCTGTACCATTAGCGAGACCAGGCGTAATTATTAAGCAAATATGTTGTTAGCTGGAATAGTTACTATCCTACATGGTCCAGAATAGTAACATCTTCAGCTAACTAACTAACTAATACCTACGCAAGGTATTGTTATATGTAGGATAACTGTTGAATTTCTAGGAATTTCGTGTTAATCTAGGACAAAACTAAATATGACCTTTATTCGTAAGAAAATAATAGAAACGACAGTGCAACAGCACTTTTAGATAACAGCACCTTCGTTCTTTTTACAGCCAATCAAAACGTTTTAAATTGACATTGATATCAATCATATTTTAACCAATGAAACTACGGATGCAATGGTACTACCAATAGTCCCACAGATATCAACTCCATTGAGGGATGTAGATTCTTGTTCAGATAGAACAAAGTAATAACAAGCCTGAACTTTTAATAACTATATATCAAAGGGTAGTACATAAAACATGGTGTAAGCCGTAAAGTCAACAAAGGCGAACAACAAAAAGGCAACATACTTAATTCTTTAACTATAAAAGAGCCTTAAACTTTTTTAATAAGACCGCCGAATGACATCGGAGTTGCCAGGGTCAAAAAGTTAGATTATTTACAGATTTCCAAACGGGCGAGCAACCTCATAAATTCTGGCAGGCTGGGAAAAGACAAATAAGTGGAAAACTTAAAAATAATGCGCTGGTGCCAAGAGTATAGGATGATGTGATGAAGTGCCTCTATCAGCATGTTACGATCCATGATCAATTATGGGGTCGTAATGGGTGGTGCTTTTCTCGAATTTTTGTAGAGTTAAGATGTTAGTATGCGCTTTATGGCTTGGAAAACTGCTCCGGTAAGTTTTATTTAAAGCTTTTAGTTCGCATGAACAGGGATGCTATAGTTTCAGGCAGACAAGCTTCCGGAAAACAGAATCAGTACCGTATTATTGCAACTGGTGTATAATAAAGAGTATTATTATAATTGAAATCGGGATATTTACCATTATTAACTTTTTGTGGTTTCTATTCTATTCTAAAGCGACGCATCATGTTCGCGGGTGCCGGCGACCGTTCGCAGCTATTTACTGAGTTTAATCCGATGATTTCAAGCCTCCTATTTTACTGACGTCATAGACTAAAGTAATCGATATTTGAGCTAGATTTCTATCTCAAAATACATTATTCCTTCAACATCGCCAATATTAGTAGTAGTTAGTGTACACAATGTTGCAGCTAGTATTTGGAGCAAGCACGGAACTGCGAAAGGGCACGATCAATACACATTGCTGTTTCCTGTCCTATATTTATGTTAGCTGTGCACATGCAGAGATGCAGGAGTAATTTCCTTTAAACATCTGTTTTAACAAGATTAGTTCTCCTTACTGGGTGAGCAGAATGTTCAATCAACTGTGTTTACTCTGCTTTAACTTCACAATGCTCTTTCGTGTACACCCTAAAAGGTAACTATATCAAGTTGAATCCACCTATTTATAGATAACATCGTTTGAGACTCGGCGTTTTCTGATGGTTGCCGAAGGAGATCGGCAGGTTCTACAACTCAGAAATATGCAAAATCTCTATTAAGGAACTGGACGCTTCAAACCGTGGCTAAACTGTATAAAGGTTGGTGCGATCTCATCAATTTCTGACAGTTGACCCTTATTTTCAACCAAGGTTACCATTTGTTTCTAAATATAGGAAACATTCGATTTTCCTATGCACGTTTCTATAAACACTTCCAACATTGGCCTTGTCAATGATTTGTCAGGCTTCCACGCGTCAGGTGGTGCGATTATCAACTTAATTGCGAGGAAGACTCCACTCGGCTGACAGAATGATAAATGTGTGTACCGGCCACCTGAGTGTAATCAGCTGGAATGACAGTAATCTCACTGGTTCTACATTAATGGGAGATGTGAGGTCTAGTTTTCCTCATGTAGCTATAGTTACGGCGAATAAAGGCCCAAGTTATATTAACGAAACCCAAGAAAAGGTGTAATGAAGATATGATAGAATGAAGACTTATTGATATGAAATAGAGCAGTAGCTAGGACACGTGGTTTATACTAGTTGTGTTCAACTATCAACGTCAAACGTATTGTCTGTCAAGAAAGTCATGAAAAGGATTGAGGGCGCCACTTGTATAATTCTCTTGTTTATTTTTAAAATATTAATGCCGAAAACATTTTTTTATCACACAAAATCTACACAGAATAGTAAAATAAACACATCGTTGTACCCAAACTGACACCTACGGTACTTATTTAGGGTTGCGAGCGAAGAAGAATTTTAGTTCCTTCAAAATCCTTTTCATGACTTTCTTGACAGACTGTACAGTCATTAACAGTTGTCACTCGCTGCCAATATGACAACTTAGTGCGTTATGTTTAAATTAAGACCTCCTAACAACACTCGCTTTAAATAAAGAACTAAACTTCCACAATCAAATTTTACGCCGTGGTAAGCGCCGCATCAGCGGTGCATCAGCATGTTACGTCACGAGGAGCTTGCTGCCTGGGAATGCAATAAGCTAGTCTAGGGCTGGCACGGCGAGCAGGCGGGCTGCCAAACTGTCGCAGACGCTTGCCAACCGCGCTGCCAGGGTTCGATACCCCGACGGTTCGAGGGCTGCTACGTTGCTTTAGGTTCGGGAACTGTAGTGTTTCAGATTTGAGTATCAGACAGATGTATGAGATAAGCTCGTTGGATAAGTTTAAATCTCGTTGCAGCTTTATTGGATACGATTTTAGAGTAGAAGCAAGTCTAGGTAGGAATATTATGTACTTTTTATTTTAGGGTACAATTACTTTATGTATGTACGGTCGGCCAATAAAGTGGTCTATCAATTGTAAGTTACAATTGATAGACCACTTCATTGGCCGACCTTAAGGGTACACTTACATTTTGTAACAGAACTTCGTATCAAATGAAAATATAATTAAAGTTGAAACTTCATTATTTTCAAAAGAGACCTTTTTCTTTCATTGTGTGCAAACAAAATGCAACCAGAGGGTGGTAGACCATTTATTTGGCCGACTGTACGTGTTTTATTATTCGCTCCATTGACTTAGGTACAGACATGACAATTACCTTTAAATATTAGGGCTAGATCTTCCCAAAATAGAGAGTTGTTATAAGTTTGTAGTGTGTAGTCTGTGGCATCGTAGCTCCAAAACGGATGGACCGATTTCAATGCAGTTTTTTTTAAGCGAAAGCTATTTTAATCGGGTATCACCTTAGCTAGGTTCCATGAAAATCTGTTCAGCCGTTCAAAAGTTACAGCTCTTTTTCTAGTTGGAGTCGGAGGTTTTTGACGGTTAAGTTATACATGAACACAATGTTTCTTTTGAAATATTTATCTTGATGTGAAAAGATTGTTCAAAGCGACAATAAAGGCGGTTGTAGGGAACTTACATATAATGCCGTATTTCCCGACGTCGTTTTATTACGGAAAAGTAATAATGTTGAAAGTTGTATGAGATATGCATGTCGTAAAATTAATTCTCTCATTACTTACGCTTCCGCCACTGTACAACAATGTTATGCGGGATTCCTTACCTGAAACAAAACCAATTTCAACGTTAATTAATTTAATGATCATCTGACCACAATTTAAAAGACACAGTAAAGGAATTATGATACATATATATCTTATTCGTACTTATATATCTATTCTATTATATTTATAAGTCTAGAGCGTACAGCACTCGTGAGTCGTGGATTGCAGCTGACCAGCGTTGGGTGGCAAATTATACTGCCACCTAACTTTATACGCGGTGGCTCTTTTGGCATTATTTTTACTCTGCCCCTTACTAGGATTTCTCCTGTAACGAGGATACAGTTTACAAACATACATGTCACATGCACATACACCCAGACTAGGAACAACTATCCATAGACTATACAAATAATTACTCCGTGCGGGGATCGAACCCGCGGCACGTAGCGTAGAAAGCTAATCGCTTAGCCAGTGCGCCAACCGTGCCATGAAATTATCATATCTTTATGTTGTTATTGATGACTCCATGACACCCATCCTCTTAATAATAACAGAACACAATTTGAAACAAGAAAATGGTATTTAACCATTTTCTTGTTTCAAATTGTGTTCTGTCAGAACTAGGAGGGTCTTTGAAACCTAATATTACATTATCTATGCTGTCCTAAATTTAGGAACTTAGTGTCTAGGGACGAAGTTAGGACCCAAGTTTCAAACCTAGGTGCTGAGGTGTAAATATGGTAATGTCTTTAACTTTAGTGTGGAGAAGTTTCTGCTTATAGTTATACGTATATTTAAACTGCTTGAAATAATAGTGGGATTGATAGGATATCATAAAACGGTTAATGGCAATATTTTTATGGCAGGGTTGCCGCAATGGCGGTGGCTAAACGATTGGCTTTCTGCGCTACGTGCCGCGGGTTCGATCCCCGCACGGACCATATATTTGTATGACATACAGATAATTGTTCCTGGTGTCGGTATATTATATTATATACAAGGTCCAACCTTTCTAGACCCTATCCCTTATAGGGGTTCTTGTACTCAACATTATGAAAAACTTTTACAATGGAACCAAAACTGAAATCGCGATAAAAAATTCTCCTGTTCTATACGTGAAAAATTTAATATTACCTACTCCATACTACTACTAATGACCAGTAGGTTTATAAAATGTAGGACCTTAGGTACTTGTATTTACTAATAAAACCTTGTCATTTTTAAACACAGATTAAATTATTCCTGTTCTTATCATTTGTATATCAATATATAGAGATGGCAATAGAGTTGAGAGCTAGTTTAGTTATATATAACGTTTAATCATCGTTTATTAGTAAGAAGGATAATGTATAGTATAGACTAGACACAATATAAACTCGATATGTAAGTACTATCAATTGGCTACACAGCTATGTAGGTGTTGCTATAAGTAATTTTCACTATTCATCACATAATATCATCATTGTCCTAACCTAACCAGGACCCAGCAGAACATCAGCGTCAGGTGTCATAGCCTGGCACATGCTGAGCTGGACACCCATTTGCTACAGCTCGGGACACACACCGAATAGTCATCAAAAGGCAAGGTGATGCTCAGTCGGTGCAGTATACCCACATATATATTTTTCTACTTAATTTTACACTGTTGCCATCCTAAGAAAAATGTCTTCTCTGTCTATGAACCTGTCCTCTTCTTATTACCTATGTCTATCATCTAGTGTGTCTTATTTTTTGTGGCAAATAAATGATTTTTCTTTCTTTCTTTCTGCCATTTATTTGTGGTCTACGCGATATGTTGTTTCTTACATTCATCTCAATCAATATTCTTGTTCGTCATACTGCGTTCTACTATCTAAGGAATTTATTACAATCTGCAATAATCATGTTTTCTCAAAAATAATAACCCACATTCCCAAGATTATCTTTCTATTTACGAGATTACAGTTTATCTTCATATTTTTGTTCAATAATCAATATATTCTATTTTATCTTCCATAACAAGATCAGCACAAAGAACATGAAAGGTACCTTGAATCTTCACTTCATAATTGTTTATAATTCAATCATTCATACTACGAAATAACATAATCATACTAACATTAACATAACCATCTGAAAAAATAATAAACATGGATACATTTTAGAAGAAAAAATTCTTAAACAATTTTCAGTTAATAAGTAAATTTTGCCCTAACCGATTCATGGAATTGTTTTGTTAAATTTAAACCAGAGTTCTGTTGGCCAACGCCTAACCGTTTATAAATAACCGTGTGTATATTATGACGACTTACTTATTGAAAGTAACACGGGAGCGGCCATTAGGCATAAAGCATATGGGATACTTTTAGCAGCTGCAATCGACTTTTGTGGAGCAAGTTGCTGCGATCAAATGTTAAATGAGCGACCGCGCGATTTCTTATGTACTTCGACGCTGTACTAAATATTATCTTTCTCTGCTTATTAATCTTAAATATGTTGTAGGATTGATGTAGTCGCGAAGATCAGCAACTGTGACCACAGTTAGGGGCCACCTACATTCGATACTTTTAGTAGCTTAATTGCACGTTTTTACGTTCGTTATTCACTTTTTGTAAGCAAAAGGCGATTCTGCTGCTAAAAGTATCGAGTGTGAACGAACACTTACACCTACTACAGTGTGTGCCTGTGAGGAACTGAGCTGAGACTGCTAACAAATTCTCCGAATCGCCAAAACACGGTACAGTATCAAACTATGTGACCAGTCTTTATCAACCACTGCTGGACCTAATACGCCCAAAATAAAGTAGCAGCCACAAAATCGCGGATCGCTTAAACGCGTGCTTTGGGCCTTATTCCAGCAGGAGCGGCCATTACACATTGTGTGCGAACACGATGCATTTGTGCAATGACGTCAAAGCGATAGGTTTGCGGGCAAATGGATGTACTGGCGCGATTGGGTCGTTGGCGTCGTGAGCGAGGGTTGAAACGAGTGCAGTAGATTAATAAGTCACCTAGATTACCTTTCAACTTAGCAACAATTATTCTAAGACGCGAATGGTACCTATATTGTTCAAATAACACATGTAAAACACAGAACAAAGATACTTTATTGTAACACAGAACAATATTGGATATAGTCAAGCACTTTTGACAAGTGAATTGCTAATTGTATCTACAGTTAACATAAAAATTAATAAATGATAACCAGACGGATGTCAAAAATGGTAGGAAATTAAATAACTATAAATATAATGATTTAATAATTAATAATAATTTAAAAATTTTACTGATCATCACCTACTGCTGTTCAGCTACCACGAGTATCACGACACCTTGTGAGGATGAAAATGAAGTGTTCTTGAACTCCTAAAACCCGAAACGTTTGTAAATACATAATAGTAAGTCTATTGACTATAAACGCGACTGCGGCCACCCGTTTTTCATTTTCTCATATTTTTTTTAAACATTTCCCCAACAATGCTCATTTCATCCAACACTTGATCAATGATCACACAATACATTGATTTAAATGTTTGTTACCGGCAACCACAGACAACTCAGCTATTAAGTTGTCTGCGCCGGCAACGGTAACGCGAACACAATATTGTCTGATTAGTGACTGACTATAGGTACGACTCGTACGTATGTAATATGCACGCTAAAATAATAGTATTTTGAACAAAGTGAGAGGCGGTTGAGCTTTGTTGACGGCAAACGATGTCGCCTGCATCGCTAGTATTATTTACATAGTATAGTGCGATGCCTGCACAGTCGCACAGTGCACTCAGCCCGACCCGACGTACATCCCTACCAGTACACATGCGACCAAATTCACGGAACGCTTAGAGAAACGCCTGAAACTTTTTACATAGTTTTACATTTGCTTACATTTTAAAAAGTTGCTTTTTGAAAAGGGATTTTAAAAATTTAAACACACTAAACAATTCATTTTCAATAATTATTATTTAATTGAATTCTACAGCAGTGACAGCCTTGTGGTTGTACGCTTGCCTTCCATTCAGGAGGGTCTGAGTTCGAATCCACCTCTGACTTTTCGGATTCATTAGTGGATTAGAATTTGATTATCACTTGCGATAACGGTGAAGGAAAACATTGTGAGGAAACTTGCACATCTGAGAGGGCCTCATAAAGTTCTCGATGGTGTGTGTAATACTCCAACCCGCACTAGGCCAGCGTGGTGGACTAAGGCCTAACGCTTCTCATTCTGAGAAGAAGCCTGTGCCCAGCAGTAGGACAATAATGGGCTGGATTTATTAATTATTTTTAAATGTATTCTATTACGTTATTCTCTTACAGTTTCATTTCATAATAGATTTTATATCAACGCTATTATATCTTATTTTTATAGGCAAATAAACAAAATTAATTCCACGGGTTGTTTTTATTCGTCCAACATGAAACTAGATTGAATTGGAGATTAGTATCGTGTAAAAGTGAGCGCCATTTCAAGGGTCGAGTACCAAAGAAAAATGTTATTTACTATGATATTTACAATAAAATCTTCTACTTTGTTACCAGTCAATTTACCGGTCTTTTCCTCAAGGGCCCTTTTACACGAGTAAGGGAATCCTATAGTGTTTGAAGGCCAGTGAAACGTCCAAAATGTCTGAACAATAAAAGATTAAATTAACAGTGCCATTAATGAGGTAATAAAGTAATTATGTTTATCTTTTAAGACTTCAATAATTGGTTTAACTTATCTTTGTTGGAATACAAAGAAAAATTACTATAGTGAACGACTAGTTATCTGCCTATATGTATGTACGATAAAATTCACAAGTTCAACTCTATCTCTGTAATTTTCAGGGCAGTTTAAGTGTAAGCAGGTTTTCGTTTTGATATTAATTCTATTGTAATTGTACTTATATCTAGCAGGAAACTATATATTAATACATGAAGAGAAAATTTTGTACCCCTTTTTAAGCATATTGCGCACACGGAGGAGTGTGAGATTTGGCATAGTTAAAGTTTATATGGAGAAGGAGTGCAGAAAGCCAAAATTTATTTATAGAATTACGGTCAAATTTCGACCACTTGGTGACCACTAGTAGGAATAAAAAAGCAAATATCGATTGAAAATTTACTCCTTTTTAACAAAAATAAAGTTCCAAGGGTTTCCAATATGTCTTTGCAAGAACTTTATAACATGTCTCTTGTTATAAACCACATCAAAAAAAGTCTGGGAAAATGTTACCCGCATTTTTCTACAAAACAACCATTCAAACCTTTCACATAACATGACCTACTTGCCAAAAGAGACCGTTAGACCAGTTATTCGCGATTTGTGAGAATGTTTTCATTAAGTATACAATCAAGAAGACCTATCTGCAGCATACATAAATGATTCTTCTTATATGTATGAAGCTATGCAAATGTTTCATGACATAATCCATGACATTTAAGGGGACCGAACTGTGATCTTATAATAATTGTAAACCGGTTGTTTTTTTGTTAATAGTCTTTCGTAAGTCGCGAATGTCAAATCAATCGTATAATTTGGGATACCAGAAAACAACAGCTAATTATAGATATAATTAAGGAGATAAAAGAGCAACGGCTTCTAAAGAATCATCAAATATTATAATATCGACATTAGCATCACTTGCGTCATTTTACATAGACGTAACAAGAATAGATCGGATTTCAAGCTATCATTTTGAAATATCTGCAAAGATCCTGAAGATGCTGAAGAGATTTATTACCTCAGCACCGACTCCAGGAGAGGAAAGCTAGAATAATTTCTTTTCGAATAAAGAATACCTTATGATCGGATATTTATTTGCCTCAACAAATACTTGGCAATTATTCCTTGTTCACACTACACCGAAGACAAAGCTTAGACAATGCGTTACATAAGTACTCGCCGCACTTGAGATTATTGTGCAGTGTTATAGCAATGAGCTACATTACATAACAATGTTCTGCGACTCATCTGCGAATATCATCTTATAATAACTTAACCGTCATAAACCCCCGACTCCAACTAGAAAAAGACCTGTAACTTTTTAACGGCTGAACAGATTTTCATGAAACATAGCTAAGATGATACCCGATCAAACTAACTTTCGATTAGAACAGCTACTACTACGACTATCTCAGTTAAAATATGCAAATACTCTTTTCATATTATTGTATGAAAAAATAAAAAGTTTCGAAATATGAAAAGTCGTAGAACAGACGTTGTTCAGCGTCATAATACAGAGTTAGTGCTAAGAGGTGTTCAGTATTTTTTCAATTACCCTGTATAATTATAACCAACTATCATAATACTTGTACACTGCCATAACAAAACACCTGCCACCCTTTCCCCTTCAGTCTAAAATCTCATCATAAACCGCAAATCCTATCAACCCACCACGTCTCCACAAAACCCAGGTCCCCATGATATTCGTTCAGACTAACGACGCAGTATAGTAATAGCGCAGTATAAAAGCGTATATTTGAGTGGTTCATTTTTCTGTCCGCCAGTGCATCCGGGTCTGTTATCTGTAGGGCTGGCACTAAGTGAAAACAGGGACGACTGGTTATTGATGCTGTACTCATATTTTATGTGTTATTGCGACAATAATGGCGTCATTCGTTCTTGCAACGAGTAAAATTGCTATTACGTTTCCGTATTGGATATTTTATGAAAAATAAGCTGTAATTTTGAATGTAATGGCCTACTTACAATATATTTTGTTTATTGGAGAATTGAGGCACGTATTTTTATTTTTACCAGTATCTTCCTTATACACATAAGCTACCAAATTATTATAGAAAGTCCAAAAGGGTTTGTATGATCTTGAAAGTTTATTAAGGCGCGTCAGTGAGGTAACGAATTTGTCGATTTGGCTTCCTCCACCCGCGCAACCCGCGCGACCCCCTGTAATATTACGGAAACCGCTCGGATCATGTCATCGCGAGCATCGCGCCAGACACTAAAAAACTATATAATAAATAGAGGTGGCAATGTAAAATATATATTTGTAGATTGTTTCACTTATAGGTCTATATAGTAACAGAGTTACTACTAGAAAATGAATACCAATAACAGTGGTACAATCACTACAATGATGAATGATTTTATAAAAAAGGGAAATAAAAAATTTATGCTTCGTCAACGAGCTTCCGAGCAAAAAATGCCCATTACACTTGCCGAGTTGTTAGATGATTTGGTATTAACTAATTATAACTTGCTCTTTTATTTGAAGAATTGCTTGATTCATTTAATATTCACTCATATAAATATATCACGATTATTAGATATTAATACCTAGCATTAAAAACAGTAAAAACCGACTTCAAAAAACTAAACAGTGTAAATAATTTTCTTAAATTCTTCAATGCACCTAGCTTGGCAGTGGCAACTACTTCAGAAGCTGATAAGTTTTTTAAGAAAATTATATGTATTATACTTTTTAGTTTTTTGAAGTCGGTTTATACTATTTTTTAACGTTTATTTTATATTTCTATTTTGAGTGGCTTAAACAATTCATAATCATGCGATTACAGAAATCGCAAGTGACATGCTGTTATTCATTCAAGAGTTCCATTGTATATCTCCGAAGTATTTCATCAAATCTTCAACAAATTTAAATGCCATCTTGAGAGTACCTTTTGAAATAAAAAAAGAATTTTCAAAATCGGTATGCAATTGGCGGAGTAATAGCGTAACAAACATACAAAAAAAAAACATACAGTCGAATTGAGAATTTTCTTTTTTGGAAGTCGATTAAAAATGGGAATAGCAGTGTTGGTGAATAGTAATATATAAAGTATAATCGATAAGAATTAAAATAAAACTAGGTTGGTACATAGTATTTATTATTATATATAGTAAAGGAATAGTATAAGTAAAAACAACAGTAGGACGGCGCCTTTGATCTCGCCGACAACGTCAAGACAGTGTGGCGATAGTGCATGGAGGCTAGGGTTGTTACAAGTAGTGTAGTGGTTTTCTACGCTACGTGCCGCGGGTTCGATACGCGCACGGAACAAATATTAGTCTGGGTGTGTGTGCATGTGAGATAATGTCTGTAAACTCTACCCACGATACAGGATAAATCCTAGTGAGGGACAATGTTATATTAAAAAACAAAAAAAAAACAATTTTAGATCAGCATCGTCATCAACATATTATTACTTACTATTTTAAACGTTGATTATGACAAATTATCAATTCATTAATAGTGCCAGGTCGTGGGACAATGGACGCCATGTTTGCTCTACGCCAACTGTGCGAGAAATACAGACATGTGCATAAGAACCTGCACATGGTGTTCATTGACCTAGAAAAAGCATACGACAGAGTACCCCGAGAGGTTTTGTGGTGGGCCCTGAAAGAGAAAGGTGTGCCTGCGAAGTACGTGGAGTTAATTCATGCTATGTACAGTCGATCCAGTACCCACGTCCGGTCGGCTGCTGGAAACACCGACGAGTTCAGTGTGGCTGTAGGCTTGCATCAAGGGTCGGCTTTAAGTCCTTACCTCTTCCTGTTGGTAATGGATGCTCTGACATCGGACATACAGGAGGAGGCACCCTGGTGCATGCTGTTTGCCGATGACATTGTTCTCGTCGGTGAAGGTGAATCTGAGGTCCAGAGCAGATTGGAGAAATGGCAACAAAAACTGGAGAATGTTGGCTTGAAAATCAGTAGAACCAAAACTGAATACATGTTCTGTGATTTCGGCGGTCTCTCCAGTTTTAACGCCATATCTCTGGATGGTGTACCCTTACCAATCTGCTCCGATTTCCGGTACCTCGGTTCACTCATGCAAAGCAATGGCGAAATAGACCGGGCTGTAAAGCATAGAATTAACGCAGCATGGATGAAATGGCGGCAGGTCACGGGAACAATATGTGACCCCCGTATCCCCCTTAAACTAAAGGGAAAAATTTACAAGACAATGATAAGACCTGCTGCCTTGTATGGATCAGGATGTTGGGCCACAAAAGGGACGGATGAAAGGCAATTGCATGCAGCGGAGATGCGAATGCTGAGAGGGATGTGTGGGGTAACGAGATTGGACAGAATCCGGAATGAGTATATTAGAGGAAGTATGAAAGTGGCACCAGTTACAGAAAAGCTGCAAAGTAACCGATTGTCGTGGTATGGACATGTAATGCGGAGAGATGAAAATCATGTTATAAGAAGAGTTGTAAGTATGAATGTGGATGGCTATCAGAGTAGGGGCAGACCAAAGAAAAGATGGATGGACTGTGTGAAACATGACATGAATGAGAAGGAAGTAAATCTGGAAATGACGTCTGATAGAGATGAATGGAAGAAAAAGACATATTGCGCCGACCCCAAATAAAATGGGATAAGGGCAGGAGAATGATGATGATCAATTCATTAATAGAAGGTAGCTCTGAATTTTGGTCACGTAGTCACGTGATCACGGTTTATATGAATAGACCTCACCAAAACATGAAGTTTGATTACCAACATGATGGGACTGCGTCCCATAGTTTGGGAGATATAAACTTTCAAAGTTTTAGTCATGTGGTCACATAGATCTCACCAAAACATGAAGTTTGAATACCAACATGATGGGACTCCGTCCCATAGTTTAGAGCTTTCAAACATTCGGTCACGTTCGCGTGGTCACATACTGAATTTGAATTTATGTTTATAGAAAACATCAAAAAGATGGTCTCTATATTTTTAGACAAAGTATATTTTAGAAGATGAAACACAATTTGTATTGACTAGACAGATAAAGTGACAGGTCAGTAGACTCTATCTATATCTGATTTTACTAAAATAATAATATTTCAAATATGTACTCAAAAAAAATTAAAATATGTTTATAGAAGTACATGCCATACTACTGAGGCAAGTTATATAGGTTGCCCCCTCTACACAATATTGTGTCTAGAGAGCAAAATAAATTCTGAATTTATAAATCGAACGCGATAGCCTCGATCGACACGGGTATCACGTCCGAGAGCCAGCGGCAGACTGCCGCCCGTCGCCCGAACACGACCCTTCAGCTGAAAATTGGCACAGATTTACGTTTAAATTCAAGGAAAAATTGAAAAATGACTTTTTTTTAAATGTTAAACGTTGGACTTATAAATAAAAGAATTATTTATCTATTGCTGCAAATCAGAAATAAATTAAGCTTCAAGTTCCGAAGAAGATGAAGGTTTAAATTCTGATTTAGGTGTTTTATAATCGCCAATTACTATAGTATAATCTACTTTAAAAAAATATTTGAAACGTTGGATTTGAAGTAGAGATCTTGAACTTTAAGACTGTATTTTTTTTAAATTTGTATATGGTATAATTGCGGAGGAGATGGCGATGTAAAACGGCGTTTTGGTCAGGGTACTGCCTTAACCAGGCTATTTTTTACTAGGTAGAGTTTAACTGAATTCTCAGTATTCTATCCGAAATATCAAAATAACACCGTTTATAACGTAGATACCTACGACTGCGACATTTAGCTTTGTTTCACAGTACATTGCGTTAAATCTAGACTATTTCATCGCTAAACGACCACTCGTAAAAAGCAATGGAATATAGAGTGATTCGAATTGATGTGTTTCGACGTTGCTTTGCTAATTTGTCTTTATCTTGCATCGCTAAATGTGGCTTAGTAAATTGGCTAATACGGCTAAGAAGTCGAGACTCAGCTAGAGATAAACGAGGTGCTATTATTTTCCATAAAATTACTTTCGAAAAAATCAAGAGTATAATAACATGTTTATATGAGCGGCCTTTATACAATGTATTACTAAAAGTCATCTAAGGCAATTTTATTAAGGTTTTCGTTTATCGTACACACAGCTACCAGATACACAGCTTCCAATAAAAGATGACCTCGCATTTTATAGGCTTTTCGTACTATAAGAGGTCAGCTTATACTGAAAATGTATAGATTGATATGTAGCCATGCGTACAATATGCTGGCAACAGGTCTTGACCGCCGGCTAGGAGTAGGAAGTAAGACGATCTGGTTTTCATTTTAGCAGTAGTCAGATTTCCATTTTTTTTTTTTATATGTTTTTCCTATATAATTGTAGACGCTTAATATAGACATCTCCCAAAACGATACCTAGTGCATGTAATCACCAAAACGAACAACGGGTTCTGAATTCAAAATAAAATCATTACTTCGCCAACCCTACGTCCCCCACTCTGGTCCCGAATTATGCAAGTGCAGTGTAGTGCAGACTGCAGTTCAGTTATACTAGTGCAGTATAGTAGCTTCACCTGGCGTCGCCCGCGATCGATACGTCGCGACGACCGGGAACTACTCCCGTCTGGGTTAGATCAACTTTTAGTTTAATTGTCTGCTGGTAACTACGTGATGTTTTGATGATAAAAAAGCATAATTAAGCTCAAATGGATCGCACGTGCTGATATTTAGACGCACTTGGCTTGACTAAAATAAGAAAAAATGTCTATAATATTCACGAATAAACGTAGGGATAATATGGCTTATTTAAATTAATGGCAAAGAATACTAACGAATAAATATGTATTACTAATGAATTGAGTAATTCATGTTTATGTATTTCATAAAGACAGTTTTTCAATATATTCAATTGTATATAGGTATATTCAAAAGTGTATAAATATTTTTGTGACACACTTGCTTTGCAGGACATTCACAAAGGTCTATTCAATTCACTACGTTTAAAGTGTAATTTTCCTAGAAAATGTTCCAACAACACGTGAACTGCACAGGTGTGTACCTAACAATTGCCACTGAATCAAGGGCCATCACTATTGTCATATAAAATTCACGCCATCGGACTCACGAGGTGTGAAGTGAACGAATGTGAACGATCGCTATCAATCCACGGCGTGATAACAAGGCCCCGCCGCCGCGCCGTCCGGTCATAGCCGTACGAGTTAAATCGATTCCACCATCGTATTTATCTACGAGTACTCGAGTAATCGTTTTGTTTTATCGCGATCTGAGAAGCATTCGATTTTGATTTGAATTTGCGTATGTATTCATGTTAAATGTGTGTGGATAGTTTTCAATGGATTGCAATGTAATTGAGAGGTTTCTACTAGCAGTTAGCGTATGTTTTTCTGGAGTGAATAATAAAAATCAAACTACCAATTTTAACGCTTATTTTCCTATCGGAATAACCAGAACGTTAAATGATACCAGTTGCCTTGGAAGCTACGTTTCGCGATAGTGTAATGTGTTATACTATCAAATACCTTATATTAAATAAAGAAAATTTTAAGGAAATGTAAAATAATATTATTACACCAAAGGAACACCTATTGGTAATAAATTATTATCTTAACAAATCAGCATAAGGTGCGATAAGCCATCACCGAATGCTGATGCAACAGATCCGTCGTATAACTCGTATACGATTTACCTTCAGGTCACATCAGAAGCCCAAATCTCATAATTAATTTATACTATGACTGAAAGTTGACCGAACTGAGATTATAAATTATGAATTAATAAAAAATCTGTACTCTACACCTCTTAAAGTTCAGTCAGATTTCAGTATGATTTGAATTCAATCTTCTTACAGACTCACTTCAATATAATTTTTGACGTTTATGTATGGACGAGAATACCAATTTTATTATCTGTATCGGTTCAAAATGTGCGCAGAATACCGATTTGGCTTCAATCAACTTTTAACCTAATTATAATATTATAATTTCACGTTTGACGTTGTTGTTAGTGTAAGAAAATAGGAATATCATTTGTGACATTTATGACATTGATACGAGATCGGAACTATATTTTGAACATTTTCAATTACGAGAATTGGGTTTCTAATTAGATTTCGGCTGCTGACCGATCGCATCCGGCGACATTCAAAACGTAAACAAAAGTGCTGATTTTTTTTTAACCGCCATTTATGAGTACTCTAGAACTTCATAGTAGCACTAGGTATGGACATGAAATCTTCTAACGTCCATCTCTATTAAGTATAATCATCAAATTGACCGCATCGTCAAATTGCAGCGCATCGTGATCAGTTTGAACCAGAGCCAATCGTGGTCAAGGTCCCGCGATCAGGTCGCGACTGCCTGAGTGAGAGTGTTCTGTTAACACAATGTTTATACAGAATGTTTTTTATGTAGTGCGCATAATTTGTAGAATGATTCAGTCTCCGTGCCTAAATGCAACCGCAGTATTGGGATACACTTTAAAACAAAACGAAAATTCGACTTAGTATGGAGGACACGCACAGTGTAAGTATTAGCGTAAGCCATACAAAATCAAATTTATATTTTGTTTTGGAGTGAATTTTAGTACTGCGGTTGCATTTGGGAACGGACACTGAATCACTCTGTAAATTTTGCGCACTACATAAAAATATATTCTGTATTGTATACAGTATTCAGGGTGTAACAACTCTTAGAACATTTAGTCGACTATATTGAATTATTTATAGCGAACAGCAGATTTTTTTTTTGGCGCAATTTATGTGTTTTTTCCATAGTAAAAGTTGTTCATAATAATAAGCATGTAATACAATTTAAATTATTATTGTTTAATTTCTGATTTTTTAATAATATTTATATTATGTCATCCAGTTCTGAGCTGTTGTATCGTACAGACAGAATAGAAAGCGAGTTAATAAAAAAGTGGTAAAACATTAGTGACACTGTTTGTAAATAGTAAGTATCTAGTGAAGTATCTAGAACTGGTACTTATCATTTCACTTTCTTTGTTCTTACAGGCGGAAGACCAAACAAAACAAAATACGAACCAATAAACACATAAAACCAGTCCCTCCATATAAAGAGTAAACCGAAAATGTTAATAAAACCAGTTATAAAGCCATACATATCCACTAACGTGATAATCATTGAGCAGTTCCCAACGAATCGAGGTGACCGTGTTTAATCAACATTCGGCCGGACAATGACATGGAAGCAACGGAAAACTGCGCAGTGCGCACACGCACCGTTACCGAAACTTGACGTGCGAATATTATCACTGTATTTGTATGCGGAAGTTTAATTTTTTGTAGCGTTTTTTAGATGGGGTAAACTGTTAAAAATATACATGTGATCACAGATTTAACAGGGGCCTCTCAAGTATGCCACTCAGTATATTAAAGGGCTTTTATAGTCAACAACACAATATTTTATGAGTATTTTAAGTTCCACATAAACACTAAGGCCCAAGTTCACCAATAGCTTAACAGACGATTAGGACAAAATAAACCGTTTAAAAATGAACTTTGTATGGGTAAACGGCCGATTACATTTTAAAAATCTTATATTGTCGGTTAACATGGCCCTAATACTTGTAACAGGTAACTAGTACCTAAAGAACAGCGCCATTTATTTTATTCTGCAATTTATCTACACAATAAACCTAATTTTGCACGCGCGACTTCCCTCCAGGACCCAGTTATAATAAATAGCCTGTACAGAAACCAATTTCCCATGAAAGGACACAAGAATCTAACAAAAAGCTCACAAAATCCTAGCTTAGACTATACCGCAAAAGGTTTTGTTACAAAAATAAATAAAAACTATCCATTGTTACCCCTCTGCCTACTCCGCCAAAACGAGGCGTTAAGAAAACGATGATGAATGATTTAATAAATTTGCACGCGTCATATAAATCACTTGTACCTGTTTTATAAAGAGTTTGAATTACACGACTAACGCTTAACAGGCGGAACCGCTACGGTTATCAGCCAATTCAAATGTTGTTGTTTTTAGTTTGCGTCGCGTCATGTTTACTAAAGATCGACGTAGGGTTGCCAACCATACTTTATAATAACGCTACGTTACATTGCTTCACTATACTTCAAAAAAAAAAAAAAGTGTCCAAAATACTTTATTTCTGACGTATCATGCCTGACATGGAACGAAATGTTTCTGTTATGTAAGAGATGTCATTTTCGAACGAATTATAGTGATAAAACGGAATGAAATAACTGAAAAGTGGTAATATATTTTAAGAAGTTCATCTGAAGACCAGCCTTCACCAAGAGAGTTATCTCTGTGATGAACCCAAAGTGGCGGGAAGAGAGGAGTCAAGCAACTGTAAACTTGAGAACGACTTATTAATTTCTTTTAACTTAAAATTTGATTGTAAATAAATGATTTAATTTGATTTGTCATGGATCATACGAATATTTTTAAAAGAAAACAAATAAATTTGGAAAATACTTTGATTGGCTGCTCTTTAGAGATGAATATATTTTATTTATCAGAAAAATTGTTGGCAACCCTAGATCGACGTCAAAGTACGTGGTAATAGTCTTTAATTTATGGCTCACAGCGATAGCAACATGAGGTTTCATAATGTAGATAGAGCACTAAGTAATTAGGCCACTAAGGCCACAACAAAACGTATGCAGCGAAGCATGTCGTTATTACTGACTCATTTTCTATTTATCAAATACTCATTGAATGTTGCCCATTGAGTGAAAATGACACAAATACATTTGTTTTAACAAAAACCACGTCGATCTGCAGATACGTTTATATTCCTATACAAAGCAATCAATATAATTTAATTTATTCTTTCGTCAAAATCGTATTATAATGTTCCCGTCCATAAATTATTATAAATAGCCATTAAGGCCACCGGTGTAAAACCATTAACGACATAATTTACGATGTGAAATTATTATTCACATAACTTATCAATGACCGCGCGTGACACTGCGGCGCAGAACGTAATGCGGCCCTGTATGTTTCAACAGCAGCCGAACTGAGAAGCGTAATAAACAGTGGGGCGAATGTATTGCTTTTTCTGCGTTTTCCTTCGTTATGAAAACATTTTGAGTCTGTCTCGGTTGCAGAAGTTATCGGCTTTGCTCATGTAAACATTTGTTTTGTTTACAATGGAATTGACGTGTTTTTATTACGACTAAGAGGAATCATAAAAACAATAAAGTCATATCCGTCTAGAATTAAAAACACTCTTTATTCAAAAAATAGAGCCCTACTTTTAGCAGTCGGTTATACAAGGCCTTACTCTGCTAGTCCTGATCCCTTTAAAGGGTCCAAGGGTAGCTAGGGTATGGCTAGGGGTACACTCAACATTATGGTCAATTTTCGAAACTTATAAAATCGCGACAAAAAGTCCGCTATTCCATACAAATAATTCTACATTACTCGACTAACTTATGGAACAGTTGATTATTTTTTCGTAATTTCAGGTTGGTTCCATAGTAAAAGTTGTTCATAACGATGAATACAAAAATCCCTTAAATGGATCGAGGATAAAAAAATAGAACCATATCTAGAAAATAGGTCAGTTCTTAAGAACTTGTCATAAATACGTTGCCATTATCCCTATTTTAGCTCTTCGTGCAACTTATTAACAGAACAGGTACACTAATTACAATGAAGCTTCGCTATGTTTGAGTAATTAATGAATTCATGTATGTATTTATTAGCAATTTAAATGTGGTGACATACTGTGACCTAATTATTGAAATCAACCAAACAAACTGTATTCAGAATAACTAATGTGTCACTATGTTGTACTTGTTAAGTTTTCCCTGACTTTGGAATTTTTACATAAGTGCCGTGTGCATTTTAAAATATTTTAGCGGGTTAGCCCCACATGGTCTTAAGATTGGTACATATTTTGCTTAGCCAAAGGCCTCAGTCCACTGTACACTATGGACTAAATCTATGAAACTAAATAGAAAGTGGACGACTTATTTCTTTATCCCGTTAAAAAGGGGCAGGGAGAGCAGTCAGCTCTATAACCAAACCGTCAAAAACCCCCGACTCCAACTAGAAAAAGAGCTGTAACTTTTGAACGGCTGAACGGATTTTCATGAAACATAGCCAAGATGATGCCCGAGTAAAATAGCTTTCAATTAAAAAAAACTGCTTTGATATCGGTTTATCCGTTTTGGAGCTACGATGCCACTGACAGATACACAGATAAACAGATGCACACTACAAACTTATAAGACACCTTTTTTTTGTCGGGGATTAAAAACTTATCTAGAAGAAGATTTTTTATAAAAATCTACGTATTAAAATAAGTATCATAAATCACTTTTACAAATTGCGGTTTTCATCCCGCAGCACTTTCATGATTATGTTTTTCTTTTACTACCAGGAAGCTGGGGACTGGTAGGTATTATCTAAAGGTAATTCGTTTCACAGTTCACTGGTTCTGTCCGACTTGTCTGTCTACCGCGTCAATGACATTGTATTGGAACTTCAGGTAAGCTGCACTGTGGATTAAGGTCGTCGCATGACGTCAAGTGTGATCCGAACTAATGAAATAGAATTACAATCATTAGTAGAAGTACGATAGATCTTTATTTCATGTAAACCAGATACAGGCACTTATGAAATGTCGAGACTTTGTGCGCAATTAGGGCTGCCATCACCTAAATTCCGGACACCGGACAAAGATTTCAAAAACCCCGGACATTTGGTTGAAACCAGGATTTTTCCCCGGACGCCCTTGAAAATGTTTTTTTTTTTTTATCTTATTATAGTACATATAGTTAACGAACGAAATAGCCAACGTGCCGTGGGAACAGGTTTCTTCCGGACACTTTTTGAGAACCCCGCCCGGACGCCCTCCCAAACTAAGACTAATCCGGGGAAATCCGGACGGATGGCAGCCCTATGTGCGATTAATTAAATAATATAATTGCGATGTTCGTTTTTTCTTGAGGTTAAAAAATTCTTGAACACATTAAAGTGTGACCGACAAACAATCGATTTTCTATTGTCTGCTACGTGGCAGTATTGATTGACAGGCTTCATAATTCCACGAGATCAAACAAACGGCGTAGATTATTAATTTTACCTTTTACTAGAACGAAGCATAAAGTCATAAGGCGTCTCGTAGATCAAGCACATAACAATATTTTATTATTCAATGCTTAGATTATTTAAACCTAAAGATCAAGCGACACGCACACATCGTTAGTGTGAGAGGGTGGCGAACCTATAGATTAGTCTGTAGAAAGAGCGAGAAAGATTATAATGAACGTCGGTAACAACTTTTTTGATATGAGCACATTTGTCATTTAGACATTTTGCAACCAAAATTGACGTCGGGTTGTTGTTATTCTATCAAAAGTTATTAATTAATTAATTTTAACAGCCTGAATTACTTGTTGTGGGTGTTCTTCTGATAGTGTAATCATAATTTGATATTATCAATGTGAACATGGTGGTCTGCAGTGTCCTTGGATGCAAAAACCGAACAAAAAGTGCTGCCGGTAATGTTACGTTTCACAGGTACGTTTTACTGTAATTATATGCTAAAATTGTTTTGTTTGTGATTAGGTGAATGTCCGTTATACACATAAAATTACTAATACAATTCAATTATGTCGATATTACCAATTAATAAGAAATAATAGGTAATAATTGATTCCATAACCTCTAAATCAAAAGTCATTCAGTGTGCTCAGTTTATGGCCTTTGAAATACCCAAAAATACGGGAAATCTGAATTGACTTTCGAATTTTCTATTAAATAAAAACCTATGAACCTTAGTCAGAATTGTTAACAAAATTCAGTTGTTTTTCAATTTTATAGATTATTTTCCTTTTAAATCGATTTTATCCCGGTCATGAAAAATATATCTGTGAAGCAAGTAAACGCTCCACATGCGATTAACTGTGTATTCAGTAATAAGATAAACAATTAGATTATCTTGAAGAATAAAATGAAATTTTATTCAGTACATATATTTCAAACTTGACAGACATAAAATAACAAGAACAGTAACTCATAGTAACTAGGTCTAAAAGACAATCATAGACTAATATTATCTTTTACAAAAGAGGCAAGGTTGGTATGTCTCTTAACAATATCTTATGCAAAAACTTAATTGTCTATACTTTCAACAGCTCTCCAATGGATCCTGCAGTTGGGCCCAGCAGCGCCATGTCGTCTGCGTAGTTAAAGCTGTTAATACAAACACCACCAACCCGACATCGAACACTCATGCTGCTAAGATCGACTATGAGGTCAATAACATATAGGTTGAAGAGCCTGGAAGAGTAAAAAGTAAAAACTGACTTCAGAAACTAAAAGGTATAAAATAATTTTCTTAAAAAACTTATCAGCTTCTGAAGTCAGTGCCACTATCAAGCTAGCTGCATTGAAGAATTTTAAAGGCCCCGACTTCAGAAGCTGATAAGTTTTAAGAAAATTATTTTATACTTTTTAGTTTCTGAAGTCAGTTTTTACTTTTTTTTTTTAAGTTTATAATGCATAAAATTGATGAATATTAAAAAATAAACTATTCGATACATCTCAGTTTTATTTATGGGAAAATAGGGTTCAATCTGGTAACATTCACACACACATGCACAAATTAAACACCGATTTAAAACTGGTTACACTGTCACTTCATCTAGGGTTTACATAATCTAAGATTCAATGTCATATCCCACATATGACATAACATAGATGTTTTAATTATGGAAGTACTCAAAATGACACTATTAAAAAGTTAAGTATATTTAACTTGTGTGTGAGTACAACGTTCGGGCGATGTGGAGGGGGCTCGGGGCAGGGGCAGACGCTGTAGGTAGGTCATTAATATTAGAGACTCGTTCGAGAGCGGTCGTGTCTAGGGCGTGCTGCCGAGCGGATTAGCATTTACAAAATCCTACAGAATACTAATAACAAAACAAGCTAGTTAAGTACACTAATATTTTACATTCCTAGCAGGGCAATTGAAAATCACGTTGCAAAATGACAAAATATAGTAATGATTTTTATAAAATTATGTGATGGGCTGTGAGCCAAAGTAACCACTCAGTGGAGCCCTGAAATGGCGAGAAGGCGACGTGGCAGACCACGAAAGAGATGGCGGGACGAACTTGATAAAAACTAATATAAAATATAATGAATGGCTGAAACTGGATCGAAAAGCCTGAAAATCATGTGGAATGATGCAGGCTAACCGTAACAGTTGTGATTGCATTCGTAAGAGGCGGCTGAGTGATATTTGTTTCACTTTCTAGCACAAGGCAGTCATATAGCTTTAACTCATCCGGCTATTGAGTGCCTTCGCCAAAAATTCAAAGCTACTGTAGATTACTTCTTAAAGTGAATAGTTACACAGTCCAACACTTATCTACTAATACAAAATTAACCCTTTCCTTCGATCTTGTTTACGTCAAACTGATAATTAAGTCGATACAACGGCTGTTTATCTTGTTCTTCCACTTCCAGATGTGGAAGGAACTGACAATCGATCTATTTTTATTGCACGATAAGATAAAGCCCTAACCCGGTATCAGTCATTCTGGCCCAAATGATTAACATTGATAAATTCCCGAATAATGTGTAACCTACATGATAACTTTCTGATACGATTATTTTTTAAATAAACTTTATTTGGGTCATTTTCTCGACGATATTGGGCAAGAATCGTATATTCACTTTTTTTTTTAAGTCGCCTTGAGAAACTTCTCCTATTTTGGAAGTCGATTAAAATGAAAGAAATGTAAAATAAAAATAAAATGAGCTATTATTTTGGTGGTCGATTTAATGTTGTTTACGGTATGTTATACGACAATGCGCTCTGCGAGTGGAAAATTATTTAATTAATCAATTAGTGGGATGAATCATAATTTAATCCTTAGATTGAATGCAATTTTAATTGTAGTTGTTGAAAACAAGACCATAAATTAATTAATATTATCCACTTTTTATCTTTAATGTAAGTAGTTACAATCATTGCACAACTGAACTACGAAATAAACTAAGGAATAGAAAGTTAAGAAATCAGGTAAAATTCAAATCATACTTATCTTTTTAACCCCCGACAAAAAGGAGGTGTTGTAAGTTTGTAGTTTGTATATGTGTATCTGTCTGTGGCATCGTAGCTCTAAAACGGATGGACCTATATCAAAACAATTATTTTTAATTGAAAGCATGTTTTAATCGGTTATCATCTTAGCTATGTTTCATGAAAATCTGTTCAGCCGTTCAAAAGTTACAGGTCTTCTTCTAGTTGGAGTCGGGGGTTTTGATAAACGTCAAAAATATTACCAAACAGGTAGACGCAATAAAGGTTGCATCGAATGATCGCTATGACAAACACAACAAATAAATAAAAAGCCAGAAGTAGGTATTACATACACTACTTGATGGCAAAACTGGGTAACGAAGATAGTTACCGAACGATCCAATAAAATGCGGGTATATTGGTGTTTCAAGTGCAGTAAAGCCTCCATACAGGTACAGTACTACCAACTTATCTGTGAAGTGGCAGAAAATGGAACTACAATAAATTCATACGATTTGACAGTTGAAGTCTTGTCAAAAATGCTTTTTCTTAGCCAACAGCGCCATCACTCTGTTCACGGATAACGTGGTCGAACTGTACGATATTTTATCGTGCTACGATAAGTAGATGGTATTGTGATAAGTCTTCATAAATTTTGAATTTTTTCAAGTCCGAGTTGTAATAACGTAGCACAGGATAAATTTTCAATATAAACACTTTTGATATTATCTATGCTATGTAAATAAGTACTCAGTGATTCTGTTATGAAACAATAAATGGATAATTTTTATCAGCTATACAAACATGGATATTTTGTAAGTTGATATTTAACATTGCTATAATCTCTGCAGACTTATGCCCAGTCAGAGTAAGGGGAAAGGTGAGATCATTGTGTGGGCCAGTTGCTGACTTAGGATGTATCGTCATCATCATTAATGGTAACGTCAGTCCAGATTCCATCGTTGGTTTTACATAATCGTAAAGCTTGAAAAACATGGGATACCAAGTGATATTTAAAAAAATAAACTTATTATACTGACTTCAAAAATTCCGTAAAAACAGAAAGATTCTATTCAGACCCGTCAACACTTGGCAATTTCGTCATCATACAGTTCTTCGACTCGGATTCAGATTGTTCACATTTCATCTAGCTTAGCCTTAGCTTTCTATTTTCCATAAAATATCATGCACAACATTATTCAATCAATTCAATGTTATTACTCACACAGTAACTCTAATAAACCGCAATAATAGCTTACCTGGAAACAAAAATAAACATAATTAAAAATCGCACAGAAATATATTACTTAACTAACAGTCTAACACAGAAAATTATTAACGACGGTTATAAAAACCTAAATTAAAATGCTGGACGTCGACTACAATGACCTCAACAAACAAGAGACGTAATATCTATGAATTACAAATGCAATGACAATTTTAATTTAACTTATTACATAAAAAAGTAACTTTATTATATGTACTTTAAAATTCGGTCAAGGCTTGTACATTACATGCTTGTAAATTGCTTTGAGAATAACTGACAATGAGATTACATGGCTTGACATAATTTGAAATGTAAGAATGGCGTAAATATGCTGAATTAGAGATTTTTCTTTCAAACCTCGATATCAAGGGTAAAACCATGGCGCAAAATTAATTTCCAATTGCAACCAGCTACCTAAAAAGTCAAGCGGTCAACGACGTTTTTCCCAAATTCGCAATATTTAAAAAACCCATAGCAGTTCGTTAACCGTTCAAAGTTCAAAGAGTTCTTGAACCTGAATCGAACCGAGGAAAAACGATTGAAAAACCAATCCATCGGTAATTGCTTCACTTGGCGTCGAAAGAACTTGTCTGTTGAGTGCGGTAAAATGGAGTCTGGGATCGAGAAAATATTGAATGGAGTGATGCAGATGTTATTATTTTAGATTATGAATTTATACTTCAATAGTAAAGTAAATGTTTGTATTGATGTGGTGTAGTGCAGTCGACTGTATTGTCTTCAATTCTTGACTTACAAGACGAGTTTAAATTTACCGAGTTTTGTTTTTCAAATGTTTGGAATGTACTTTTGTGAAATATAGGCAAGTACATAATATAAACAGAACTCAAGTCAAATCTATCAAAGGGATCAGTTGGAAGTGTTCATTAACTAGAAACATGTTAACACATGTACAACATATATTCACTAGTCAGTCTAACATGTAAACAGGTGTAAATCTGGCTGTGTCTCAAGAGGACCATGTCACCATTCAGTTCAATATCTACCCTATACCTAGTGCAGAACTAAATTAATGAGGAACTAAATTAATGAGATTGGATGTGGCTAGGAGGAGGAGATAGAGATGGCTAGAAGAGGCTGATGTTAATATCGTATCATTTATTCTTAGTAGGTACAGTGGGGATAGAGTCAACCATCATGAAATTATAGTAGATATAAATACATATTGGAGCATTAAAATGTGTTTGATTTAATAAACTAAATGAAATAATCACAATAATAGTTAACACTTTAATAAAACTACAAATTGAAACAGTATTTCAGCTCCCTGTTGGTTGTATTTAGTTTCCTCTCTCGTATTTATTAGCCCGCTCTCCCTAAAAGTAGCCATTTCCAATTTATTTTTCACTTCAACTAAATCAACAATTTGAATCGTTAATTAAGTTGCTAACTATAATTTATAATCCAACGTTCCTTACGTTATCACAGCTGCAAAATCAGTAGCATTACCAGTTTCTGAACAAGTTAGTAACGAAACAGTTGCTCCAACTAGTTCTATTACAACAATAAACTAGTTACTATTGAGAAATGGTCCATAAATTATACTTTCACGAAAACCTTCATGAAATAGCAGGTAATGTTTTTAGGCTCTTTCCAGATAAATTATGTCTAGAACTAAGTGCTGGGACTAACGAGGGAACTCTAAAACGGATTACCGAGATGCCAGGCTATAATCAATAGGGTGCCTAATGAAGCCTGGTTTAAAACATACTGTGTTATAATAGGGTGTAGGTAAAGCCCTGGGATTTGCCGAAATATTTCATTTGTTTCAAGAGTGCTTGAAATTTTAACATTTTGATGTATTATCTTAAAGCGTTCGTTCACAATCGATACTTTTAGCAGCAGTATTGCTCGTTTTTGCGTTCATTGGCCACCTTTTGCTTACAAAAAGTGATTATCGAACGGAATTTGCTAGTTTTAGTTGCTAAAAGTATCGAGTGTGGATGGGCCCAAAATTGTGTATCACAAAATCTAGCTTTTAAAACTATTAATTCTCTACCTAATTTGATTTATTGCATGCATTTTCAAAAAGTATTTACTAAGTGAATTTCTTGGACGAATAAAAAAGGATGAAAATTTGCCGATTTTACACTTCCACAAACTAATCCAATCTTCGAATCCAACCTAGCTACAGTAGAGTAGCCAATGAATTTCTCGACTGGAAGTCGTAAATTTTAATCCAATCTTGCACTACTGCGGTTGCCCCACTCCTGCTCCACATTAAACTTAGCCAAAGGGTTCTTACAAAGTCCGTACTCTCTTCAAAAGATAAACTGAATACTAAGATCGAAGAGTTGGTTATAAAGTCTTCGTAAAGAGTTGCTAAGTGCAATTAATTCTCAACAAGTTGCAACTTTGTTAAGTTTATGGTAAAGAAGGCGGGATGGTGAAGTTGCTGATGTTTTAGACTTTCAGTTTACTTGTTACAATATTAATTTCTTCTTTCGTTGTTATTGTGTTTATGTTGTTGATACACGATAGCACAGAATAACTAGGTATGTCTTTCTGATATGTTGATTGATTATGATTTATTCATAATCAATCAACATATCAGAAAGACATACCTAGTACATCATAATAATTATATTATTGTATTAGAATCTCCAAAGTTCGCTGAAAGTAGTAATCTTTCTGGAGACTTATTAACTTCAAAGCAGATTCTTGTGGTTTCCGAATATAAAACTTAACTGTCTGTAAACTGATATGTGAAATAAGAACTTGAACGCTCAGTGATAAACAAAAGGATACAAATATGAATGTGAAGTTTAGTGATCTTTATAGGACAAAAGAAAACTAATCACCTATGAAACACAATTTATATGAACTTAAGATTCTGGCACTAAAAAGAATTGATCATCAGAGTTCTTTAGATTATTTTTCATGCAAAAACTTTCCGTCTGGCGTATGGCCAAAATACGGAGATCATGAAGAACAGATATAACTTTATGAATGAAGATTTTATCAAAACTTCTATTAAAGTTTAAGAAAACTTTGAAATTTGCAAATGGTCCGCTATAAAGAGTTTGCACAAAACAATCCGTTACTATTCCTAATGACGTAATAATTTTAAAGGTCTGACAATAACACAAACAATGAAGATGTCCAAATTCGATCCTTAAATACCTAAAAGAATTATAATAATTTTAAAGTGGCGTACAGTTTTTATTACCAAACACCATAAATCAAAATGGACTTTAAGGCTACCGTTAATTTTGCCGTAAGAGAACCTATTGCAGATGCACTAATTGATATACTTGTGCAAGTGACAAAGACAAATCTTCAAAGAGCAACCACAGAGGAGGTGGAGCCTAATCAATATGTGATTGTGCAACTACAATAGCGCAGTTAGATGCGCAACTGTGATGTTGCTCATTATACCCGAGCTGGCTGTAAACACTGTGAATTGGTAGGTGATATCATACAGATTATCTTCAAGCGAGTAATTTGAGATATTTTGTCACTGTGGGAGAGTTGTGATGAATTTCTAACATCCGGAGATGAAATCAAAATTTCACGAGTCTGAAAGAGTCGTTCGGGTACACAATGAATTGGGAATCTATTTAGCTTTAACCCATGAACCGAACTACCCTTGAGGGGTATAGAGAGAGGATGTGTATGTTCGTGAATGTTATATTGTTACAATTCTTTCAATTCTGCTTCAGACTTTTAAATTGCACTTAGCACATAGTCTCATTGCCCAATATTCAGTAAGAACTTTCTTACGGTATTTTTATCCATTCTCTTACCGACAGACATCTGTGGCCAGTCCTATATATTTATTCTATCCCCATCATTCAGTTAATAATCTCAATTGTCCAATGACAGTATCAAGTTGTTAACCAATCTACCGCAATGAACCGACACATTGTTCTGTCAACTGCAATGCATTCCTCGCACGGAAGTCAGCCAAGTTGCCAAAACCTGGCGATAGCTGTCGTACGCCATTGCTGTCCCACTGGCTATGTTTCCGGTTATACAAGTCAACAGGACAAAAATAAGTCGGTTCGACGACCGACCTACAATTGGTGTAATTACCTGTGAGTTGGGTATGTTGCTGATATACTTGTGACGGCTGACTGACAATAATATGACTGCGTCATACTGTTGTCTGATTCTGAATCAGAGAAAATTGTGCGTGCTGGAAATTTTCGATGTATATTCAGAATAAGGTACTGTGGATCTCCCTCTCTTTCAAAACGCGACTTAGAATGAGAAACCTGGAAAAATTTGCAGGTGGCAGGGCAAAACCAATCTTTTGGAGCAACTTAAGAATGGGTTTGGATATTTGGACTCCAATAGACCGATTTGATCGAAGGCTGTATATGAAACAACATTTGTCTGAACACTGATTTATCTCCCTGCACAAAGTTTCTGCCTATATAATAATATACTGTGAATACTTCCCGTGGTATACACGTTTAATATCCGGTTTCTATTCCGCCTAAGGGAAGGCTTCACGTTTCCCATCCTATCTCACCACGAGGGAAAACAAAGCGTAAACACACAGATAGGAATCTGTGAGAAATAGTAATACGGCGTCGGCGTCGCTACGTGCATCACTCAGCCCCTTGGGGATCAGCCATATATAACGTCGCGATGCCGTCGCGCAAACGGCTTCACCGATCTCTCACGACGACGTCACTTGTTTGTATTAGATGGAACGTCGCATATCAAAATGTCACAACTTCTATCCTCTCTCGTTTTACGAAACGTAATTTATTGACGATCCCTTAAGAGGAAAATTTGTATGATGCGTGTGTAAGCGTACTTACTTGTATTATTATCATATTTTGACAAGCTATTTTCTGTAATCCGATGAGAAGTATTCTTAAGGGATGTGTATTGCGATTGTATGTGCGAAATTTTGCTCAAAGATAATCCTAATCTTGGAGGATATGCAACCAGCAGGCAGATCAGATATTATAGAATAAAGAATAAAGAATTTTTATTTGCAAGGAACATGGTATTTTTACAGGTGTTAGTGGTTTTTAGCAGTAGGTACATCATGTCTCACCGAATGATCGGCATGCAAAATGTTATTGATTCGAAACAAAAAAAAAAAAAATACAAAATACAATTATTATCAAAAAGAATAGCTATACAATTATTATCAAAATATTATTATTCTTTTATTCATTTTTTATACATATTATTTATATTTTTAAATATTTTTACAAAACTATATTAAAAAACATTTAAAAATATGAAAAAATAGTAGCCCACCGGTATCTAGAATAGGGTCCAAGCTACCGGCGGTCAGGGCTCCAGAGAAAGGAATCTCCTGACAATGCGTGCCGTGTCAAGAAGTACTGCTCTCTGAATCAGGCCCTTGATCCAACTGCCTAACGAGAGCCTCCTAAGGTGTCGGTCGAGACTCTCGGTAATTAAGCCATTGGCCGAAACGACTATCGGCACAATGATATCAAAATATTATTATTATTATTAATCTATTTACGAAATGTCATGTAATCATTTATAGTGTAAAAACATTCCTCACTAAGCCACTTTTTAAGAGTAATTTTAAAACGTGTAAGTGGTAACTCCCTGATATCTTTAGGTATTTTATTATATACTTGTATAATGATACAATTACAGTTCCTCTTATATACAGTTGTTGATATCGATGGGAGCTGTAACTTAGTTCTATCACACATTATTGTCACTTGTCACACACGTATAAAATGTTAATGTTCTAAATTAATATAGGTAACATACTAATACAAACGTTAACATGTCTGTTATATCCTGGTAATATCAGTTAATTTATGGATATGGCAAATCACGAACATATTTTACAATACAACACCAAATTGTTTTTGTCTACCCTGTTAAAAATATTTGTGCACTGCCTACACCATTCTTTCAGCAGGATCTTTGACATTTATAATGTCTCCAATTGACCGACAAACTCAATTCCGTCGCAGTTTATTTTTGTTTTTGTAATAATCCCCTCTTGACTTTCAAAAGTTTTCTCACAGCACTGATAGTGACTACAAAGATAGACCTTATCTATGACCATCAAGTACTTCAAGTTGAAACTAAAACAAATGCACTCGGCCATATTGGTTTGCAGTATAAACTGGTTGAAGAAGTGTCATCGGACTTCCAAGGCAGCCATTACAGGACGTCGAACCAACTTATCTCGTTGGACAAGCTAGTATCTAGTATTGTGGTTATCTGTTTGTGTTTAAAAGTAATGGGAATGATGTATTTATTTTCACTTTATTTATTTTTATTTAAGAAGACGGAAATGGAATCATGCTTTCCGGAACTAAGGCTCAAGTTCCATACTGATGAAATAAAATAAAATAGCGGCTTTGTGTCCAGTCTATAACGAGTATGTTAATTAAGAAATTGGTGGAAGTTATGAGTTAACAAAGGGGCTGTTTAATTAGCGATAGGGGTAACAATTTACGAGCTCCATTTGTCGTACTGCGCGACAATGCTACGCAATTTAAAAAAGTTATAAGTTGTTTACATACATTTGAAACAATGACGTGTGCAGAATAACAAACGGATGAGATGTTGTTTATTTCCAAAACATTAAACATCGAGTATCTACCTATATTTTTATTGAATCCTTCTATAATTACAAGATGAAACCACACTAAATCCACGTTTCTGCCTGTCAATCAATCATCCATCACCCGGCCTAAAGACGGATATATCTCATACTTACAGGCAAATCTTAAGTTTTAGAGACTTTCTAAAACTATGCGCACGTGCACTCATCATGATCCTTTCTAACAAAATTGTGAAAGTGCTGGTCTATCGCTAAGAAATCATGTGATGATGTCCATTTAAGATATTTGACAATCATTGCGTTATTATTATAATAGAGATTTTTAGAAAAAAAAGAAAAAAATATATATTATGTAACACAGTGCAGTTAAAAGATATACGACATATGAATGTAAAATACAAAAGCGTTTTAAAAGAACTTTCCTACAGTAGATCTGTAATATGAAACTAGAAATATGATCTTTCTTTATAAGAGAAACATTTACGATGTGAAAATATTAGTGATAAACAAAATATTGTTTCCATAATACAAAATTTGCAGACAACAAAGACGATTATTCAAATTCTAATGTCATAGCCATCTAGAATTAATTTAATCAAAAAAATTATCTCTGCTCAGATCTACCAAAACAGATTTATTATAAAACGCCCCATAATTGTTTGACAAGAGGATCAGACAAGCGACCCTGATTAGCTCTATAAGCCCCGTCGAGTGGAGTCAATGACTTCGATCATATCTCATGTCTGGGACAATAAGTCGTACTAATTAGATAAACATTCATACCTAGATACACTTATTATTACCCAAGTTAAGTTAAAATTACTTTTCGAATTTAAAAAAAACTTAAATAAAAAGGACAATGCAACTAACTGGCCCAATTTTTTTAAATAGTTGCCCAAATGTGAAACCAATGGTAATTGACAGATCTTATTGCCACTAGTAACTTTTACTATGGCAACAAAAAAATCTACCCGAGTAAAAAAAAGATACGACCATCAGAAGGAAAATATATTTACTTATATAATTCTCCCAGAAGGAGCCGTGGGGGGTAAAAGTCATGTATGGGGGTCGTAAACCTTGAGGTCCAGTGAGTCCGGGAAAAATCCGAAATGACCTGAAAGTGGAACGCTGACCGGAACTGCCCTACGGATCTCGAAAATGGCAAGTCGAACACCCACACTGCCGGGACTAAAAATGTCAAGAACCCTGGGCCGTTTGACGAGCAGTTGAAAAAAAGATGGCGTCCATACAAAAAAGAAGATGGCGGCCATACAAAATTGAAACGCTCACCGTTCCGAAACCGTTAGAGATAGTGGGGGGGTGCTCGACCAAATGTCATAGAGGACGACGGGGGCTTTCCGGTGGGGTCATAAAAATCCAAGATGGCGGATTCAAAATGGCGGCTAAAAAAAAAAATGGTCCGAGCTGGCTGAAAATTGGCGTCCGGGGGTTTTAGGGGCCACCGATTCATAATCCGGCGTCGATTTTTTTTTTTCCGCCATTTTTCTATATGGCCGCCATACAAGTGTTCATTTTGGATTTTGACCCAATTGTTCTCCCAGAAGGAGCCGTGGGGGGTAAAAGTGATGTATGGGAGTCGTATAGCGGGGGGTCCTGTGAGTCTAGGAAAAGTCCGAAATGACCTGACAGTGGAACACTGACCGGAACTGCCCTACGGATCTCGAAAATGGCAAGTCGCAGACCTACAGTGCTGGAACTAAAAATGTCAAGGATCCTGGGCCGATGGACGAGCCGGTGAAAAAAAGATGGCTTCCATACAAAAAAGATGGCCGCCATACAAAATTGAAACGCTCACCGTTCCGCAACCGTTAGAGATAGCGGGGGGGTGTTCGACGAAATGTCATAGAGGACGACGAGGGCTTTTCGGTGGGGGTCATAAAAATCCAAGATGGCGGATTCAAAATGGCGGCCAAAAAAAAATGGTCCGAGCCGGCTGAAAATTGGCGTCCGGGGGTTTCGGGGGCACCGATTCATAATCCGGGATCAAATAAAAATATTTTTTCGCACTGCTATGGCGACTTTTAGTTCGTGCTCTTATAAATAAAACATCGGAATCAGGCAAATAAAAATCATTTAAATCTGTTAGTTCCGCTTCGGCATAATTATAATATTTCAATTATATAGTCGCCACCACGTATATGCTCACTATAAAGTTTTGATTATGAATTCAAAAATAGTACCATAATGACAGACTTTATGCAAGTGCATGCGTGGTTGACTGCTGGGTTTCGGCGCCATTATTGTGTTTGTTTTTATATCTATTGCAGTGAGTATAGATAAAGTAGTGAATGAAACTGCAAACGTAGCATAACCACCATAGATGCGGGTTTCTTCTACGGAAGAATAGAAAAATAGACCGGTTATGGAAATATTTCTACTCGTCGGTAGGATTTGGTAGCCAGCTACTTCACTAACTACTTACCCGTTGCTGTGGAATAGTTGTTTGTTATGAAAGGCTGCAAAGTTGTTATTTGGTGCGAGTGCTTGTATTGAATACCGAGCAAGCGAAGGATTCTAAGAGTGAACCACTCGCTTCGCTCGTGGTTTTAAAATATTATCCTGAGCGTAGAGCGAGGGATTCAAAGGCACGAAACGCAAATAATTTTGCAGCCATGCGAAACACACAACTTTTCATCTCATTAAAGCGAGGAAAATGTTAGATGCCTAATTATATTTGAGTTATTCTTCTTCACCACTGTACACTTGTCCAACGCGCCAACCCCTCACTCGCGGCAGAATGCTCTCGTGATTACAAGACTTGGGGCCCGGTCTGTGCTCTACACCATAGTTCGTCACGTTCGAATTTCGCATAACTTTTCCACGCTAGTGGATAAAATAGACCTTTGCGCTCGTATTTCGAAGAATAAAGAAAGCCTTTCCGAGCTAGTGAGATGAAAAGAATATTTTATCTTTGTCTATGTAGAAACCTGAGTCTGGATGTCGAGATGGATAGAAAGAGCTTTGTCTATTCTTTGAAGAATAGAAATAGAAACGAAATCATGCTACAGGTGCTACACATAGGTACCTTACTAGATATTAAAACACTCGTATGATACTATTAAAACCCTTGCCTCAGCTCGGTTTTACACACACTCGTATTTTAATTACCCCTTTTATGCAGCAGTTTCTTAAACTACTATTATTAGATTGCAGGTATTACCCAAATATTCTTTTCATAGGAATCTAATGTGTAGATTTTGTAGTAAAAATATTTTTATTTCACTCAACAGAAATTACCTCCTACTTTTTTCTTTTTAAATAACTACTCACTATACCTTATACAAAAAGTAAATAAAATCAATAAAAAACCCGACTGTATAAAAAGTGAACTATAAATTAATAAAAAATCACTTTAAATAAAAACGGAAAAGAAAAAACTAGTATTAGTAGTAGAATTCTAATGCGGAACATACGGGACCCATTAAAAATTGCGACCGACTCAAATCTTCCCAATAATGAGTCCGCGAAAAAACGCGACTAGCGACTATAAGTCGGGAGACTGTCAGTTATAGTCGCTAGTCGCGTTTTTTCAGTTTTTATTTAAAGTTGACAATTTAAGCAGTCGGGTGTATTGTTTATTTTTTTTACACTTTTTGTTTAGTTTTAAGTGAGAATAATTGCTAACCAACTTTAAATCGTTATAGATCCTAAATGGTCATACGAAATGAAAAATGATAACAGATACCTAAAGATGATTTTCAAATACCTATTCAATGACACCCCACTTAACATAATTTGTTGACTTTCATTTCTATCTTTTCCACAATATGGCGTCTACTTCGTCGCCATATTGAATTTTAATTACTGTCAAGTATTTAGTGACACTCGCAAGAATAAGACAAATCTATTGACGTAAGAATCATTAAAATCAGCCCACGCGTTTGGTGTCTAGAGCGCCACAAAGGAATAAACATACATACATAAGCTGATAAACACATTACCCTCCTTTGCATCGCGCAGTCGGGTAATAATAAGCAGTCACTAATTATACGTTTACTTTGAATCAATATCGCATAATCAAATCAAGTTTAACCGATGTTATAATAAATATTTTATTTTGTCTCTTAGGGTCGTATCTTTTTTTTACTGGGGTAGATTTTTTCGTTGCCATAGTAAAAGTTACTAGTGGCAATAAGTTCTATCAATTACCATTGGTTTCAACTCTGGGCAACATGTTTCAAAATATTGGACCAAGCTTCTATGGAAGAGTTGCATTGTCCTTTAAATCATTTAAAACCTTATTTTTTTCACGACTCATTTAGTGAATTAACACTTTCAAAAGATAGTCCAAGAAGAAGAGGAAGACCATGACACGATCCTACTTCAACGGGAGTCTAAAAAGACGAATAATTTTATGAGACTGTGAATTCCTTTGACAAAGTGCAAGATAAAACTAAGTGACAAATAGAAGGCAGACCAGGCGGATAGCGATGATTTGTACAATCTAACCGAGCACTGGTCACGCCGGATATAATGACGGAATACCATGACCATTAAAATGTTCATCAATATAATGTAGGTTATTCTATACTGAGTCGACTTTTACAACTTGCGTTGTATGATAAAGAAAAAACAATTCTTTACCCCATCCCAAATCAAGAAAATGATAGTCATTTTGGAATTGTAAAAAATCTGTGTCACCGAGGTCATAGTCCCAGATTTGGGCAACTTATCAATCATATCACGATACATTATCAATAGGAATAAATATAATACGTGTTTTCCTTTCCGTATCTAGATAAAAATGTTTTTCTATTTGCATGAATCGTTGCTATAAGCCGTGTGAAGCTCACAAGATAGTGGGATTACCATCAAACTTGGGGGCCTTTGTTCCGGGTGGCAGCTTCAGGTCTCAAGACGGAAATATAACTCCTTAGAGAGGGATACTCTATGAAGTCATATTTGCCATATACAGCACCATATCGTGCGGAATATCACCCATGCGATGACGGACCTGATGTAAGTGAAAGGCCCCACCTAGAATGTATCAACTACCAGTAGAGAGAGATGGTGAGATATCGTTGGGTGAGCCACATCTCACCCTGACAATACCACATGAAGATCACGACCGCTCTGTGCGAACGCAACGACCAATAAGAAGGCACCGTCACTAGCGCAAGAGAACTGGCTACAATGACACTAGCACCCTTGGCCAGAAAAGTGACTACAATCAGGGTATTCAGTCCGTCTTCGGAAAGACAGTCTAGTTGAGAGTAGTTAGACGCCAGGCGAAGTGTTTAGATAATACCTTTATGTGAAAGTGAGTCTGGAAGTATGAGGAAATGTTTGAATATGTTAGCCATTGTATGGCTAAGACAAGTAGTGCGTAACTTGCAAATCTTGGGTAACAGTATTATAACGTATGGCTGAAGATTGGTTGCTTTCAGGGTTTGGTTTGGATTTGGTTTGATTGGTTGTTGGTTGGTCATCATGGTTAGGAACTTTTCCGAACTTTCTGGACTGTTGCCTAAACAAGAGTTCAAAAGTCTGGACTTAGCAACCAACGCTCAATATCTACAACATGACTAGCTTCTATCTTGATGATATCCCGAGTTAATTGTTAAATGCACAATTTCCCACCACAATCTTTAAGGAAAACATCACACGCAGTCAGTTTAGTCAAAAACATTCACTGCTGCGTAACAGAACACAAAGGAAATATCTGTCGTATCTCAACACAATCAGATGGCACTTCGATAAAACCAAAAGTCAAAACAAACACGACCTGACGGGTAACAATGACGTACAGGGCGAATGTCTAGACCTTTAGAAAAGTCTCGAATGAGCTAAACTTAGCTCTAGGCTTCGATTGCTGGAGGATAAATAAATCAATCGAAATGGTACTTTTAACGGTGAAATAAGCGGGAGCTAATTATGGACAATGTTCGCACTTTTCTCGCAATAGCAATCTTTTGTTCGGGACTTAATAATGGAATCGGCTATAGTATAGGCTATAGTATAGTAATCAGTTATATACCTCTGTCTAAATGTGGCCACAACATGTAAAGCACCATTCATTTTATTTCGGGCAATCTTCTACACCTCTACATCCATATAAACCATAGAAAATTCAATCTTACTTACTACAAAAAGCATACTTGACTTTTTGTAAAAGACTATATTCCAGGATACTACACCTATTTTATAAATCCTTAGTACAGTGAGTAATTCTGGACTATGACACTCGTTAGAATAGGTTCGCTGACCCCTAATAAAGGCCATGTCTCACCGCAATAGCGTCACTTAGTCAGGAAGCGTGACGGGTAACCGCAAAACCAAATAGTATAGCATAAGAGACCTGCGCTAGATAGTCCTAATTAGAGCAATCTCAGAGCCGCTCAAAACTTCCGTTTACAACCGAAATCGGCTAACTCTGAGCCATTATAAGTTGTGAAACGTGGACGGCAAACGATCTTGCGGCCTTGCGGCTCGCCATATGGTAAACCATCAACGCCGCCCATGAACATCCGCCTTGTATTCCGGAAATGTCACAGGCTGTTCCTACCCATCCGGAACCACTTCCACATAGTAGTTATGGCGGGTGAAATAATAAAATAAGTAGGGCTGTCGGCACCCCAGTCCAGCTCGTAACCACCGATTTTCAAATTGAAAATCGTACAAATACGTTGAATGTTTGGCACAAACCGGATTATTCGCGAGTTCCCCAACCAAGTGGAAACCGCATTTAACCAGTAGTTATCTGAATTGAATACGCTGCCATTTTGTGTCATGTGAAACTGTTTGAGTGTTTATTACTGCAAATTGCATCCCTAACTGAGCAAATCAGAGTAGATTGACTTGGCAGCAGGAAGCTGCACCTACTGCAAGCTAATTGACGTCATTCGAAGATATTATGTAAGATCAGAACTAATAAAACATTGCAAGTTAATCAAGACCTCTACGGGTCATGCCTTTAGTCAATTAGCACAAAAAAATAGATATCAGTAGGTATTCATTAACAGATCTGTATAAACGAAATCAATTTATTGACGTAGTGATGACCTCGAACGCGGCCAAAGCGTCATTATTTTCAGACGGAAATCTTCTAAAAACAATCCCAAAATAATTTTGCTCGAATGGCCTTCTGATTTTCCACTCACCACCACTCGTTCAGAATTCTAATTTTACCAAATCTCCGCATCAGCATTACAATGGAAAAAAAACTACAGAATAAGATCTGCCGATAGGATAGGACTGACTTATGGAATTTTTGTGACACTAGGACCAAGAGAATATGTCTACTGCTCAACATTGGCGTCTCAAAAATCGTCTTCACTTCGTTCCACTGCTTCCAAAGGCCGGTCTCTCAGATTAATTCCAAAAGGATGTCTTTTAAACTTATATTTTAACCTTCTTGTAACTCTACCATCTCACAACCTCTTCCCACAGCTTTCTGAAAGTTTCTTTACTCGCAGAATGATCTCACAATATTCGTAAATAAAACTCCAACACTGTTTGTTCGCGGGCGACTGGTTCGCCTTGAGCTGCGCCGGCGCCGGTCGACCTCAGCCACACTTCAGTACACAGCACGCGAATTGAACCTTTTTATTGTAGTTGTCAACGCATTTGATGATTCAATGCCTTTGACGATATCAATCGAATAAAGGAGTATTAAGTTTGTTCTGATCCCTTTTTGATTATTATAAGAGAATTTTTATTATCATTTTTAATCGGTGACACCCATAACACAGGAATGATTTAAGGCAAGAAAGCAGGAAATTATTCAAGTAAAGCAAGCTTAAAAGTGACATTAATCAGCCGTTATTCTGACTACTATAACCACGTAAATTTACAAAATCTATGCTGTTTATAATTCTTGAAGCGGTCATCATGCCTTGCGACAGTCTCAATGTCGTTCAACAATCTGTCCGGCAAGCATTCTTACGATATTACTTGCCAGATACCTACTGTCAATAAAAACCTTTGCGACCAGTTATCAACACCTTCATATCGGTTCTGGTACTACTGGTAAGTAAGCCTTTTTTTCCCATAATGACTAATATTATAAAGAGAAAAGATTTGATTTTTTGTATGTTTGTTTGTTTGTAATGGTTAAACCCAAAAACTGCTGGACCGATTTTAAAATTTCTTTTACCAGCAGATTGCTACATTATCTGTGAGTAACATAGGCTATAATTTATAAAGATATCACGCGGGCGAAGCCGCTGGCGGAAGCTAGTCTTTAATAAAAGAGTTTTCACACTCTGTAAACAGCCCCGTTTCTTGTTAAAGAATATAACATTTTTGCAAACCGCATGCAGTTTTAATATCATTTAGTCCATACGTGTATCGTATCGCACAGTAACCCTATAGCTGCCACAACAAACATGTCAACGGAGCCGTTGTTAAAAAGATAAGTGCGACTGCGACGGTATGCCTCCGCATCCGGCGCGCGCGCACCGCTGATTCAGACCAGAACAAAGACTATAAACAAGCCGTTTGATTCATTGTATTGTTTTCGGTACCTTCATGTAATGCGACAAATGATCAACCGTGAACGATTTACAGTTAATTTTGAGTACAGTTTGTTCTTGTTAATTTCTAGAAGAAAAATAGGAGAAATTTTGAGAATTATTTCACTGCAACGAAATCTACCGAAAGCGAATGCAAATAATGGGTATCTTTATCATTCGCATAATTTTGATTGGCATAATGTTTTTTTGCATCATTATTATTGCCATAATTGTATGTGAGCATTATGTTTCATCGAAGCGAAACAGTAGGTTAAGGCGCGCCACCCCCAATGCCGCGAACATGTATAATTAATACATATACGTAAAAGAATTATGGCTAAACGCGAACACTGTCATTATGCCTGATCAATCAGGTTATGGGGATAGACGTTATATTATGTGAAATGAAGAGTATGACAAGTTATGCGATGGTAAAATATGACTATAATATGAAACCCAAATAATGATCATCTGCTTGGCTAACCCACTTCGAACCGTCTACCTATAATCACGACGTTTTTGAAAGTGCCTGCAAAGGCCCAGTTGAAATAAAAAACATTGACTTTGACTTTGCAAAAAATAAATTGAATTTGGAGCTCGTCGCTTTGTATTTAATTCAGTAGTATTTACAAGTTAATGGAACGTGCATCATTAAATATTTAAACATTATAATGATGTACCTTAATTAATGGTTTATACAAACCGTCAGGGCTGACTACGCCGTAATTAGTTTATGTTCAAGATGGCGGCTGGTGCTAATTACCTGCCATTACATAATGTTACTGCTAATAGATGTAATCATGAACTATATTTAGACGTAGTAATCAGTTTCCATTTATTTTTAAATAAAAACATCCGATGTAAAATGATAAGTTCTGACTCAACATTGGCCGATGAAAAGTAAACATATGAGTAAACTGCATTTAGTAAACTTTAACTTTCTTTTCAAAAACTGACTCGGGGTTACTCTTGAATATAATTCCGATTGAACTGTATGTAAATTCCTAATATTAAAATGCAGATCGCAATTAGGCATCAGCCACAGAAATAACAAAAAATATAAATCCAGCCCATTACTATCCCACTGCTGGGCACGGGCCTCTTAGAATGAGAAGGGTTAGGCCTAGTCCATCACGCCTGCGCACTAGGCACACACGACACGATTGAGATAGACAAAAATTAGCAGACTTGGGGCACTGTGCATCGGTACGCGGCTACATTCAGAGCCGCCAAGAAGACTGCCGCGAGCTGTACCATGTACCACCGGCTATTGTTGTGGTCTCTTTGCACTTTGATTAGGCCAAGTGATTACTGAGTTAAAATTAGAAGTGTGTGCATACATCGTTACAAGTACTTAGCATGTACACTCGTTTTATTTATCATGTTGTACTTTAACTTATCACTAAGAAATTGGACCAGGGACCTCATAAGTTTCTTTGTCCAATAATGGTCCAAATGCTCTTTTTACCTTTAGGGTGTATAGTTGACACTCTTTGTTTGCGGTGCCGGCCGCTAGGACTAATATGCTACAGCAAGCGACAATTACAAGGGCTCTACGTATTTTAAATAAAATTTGCGAAGATGAAGATCTCGACATTTTCACATATTCTTTGATGAAATTCACGGATACTGCACTTAAATATATCAGTAGTTAAGAATACTTACACTGTTGTATTGGTTATGTACTGTAAAGGCAATGTAAAGGTTAATAAATAAATAGTTTATACTGTATAGTCATGAACCTCAAATGAAACAGGTTTCTCACAAAGTCTATATCGGGCCGGTCACCTTTGGTTTAGGAGCAGCAACATGACCTGGGTATAGTGTTACCTGCTTTTTATAGCAGTCTCAGGAATTTTTCGACCTAACTTTTGGAGTATTTGTTGGTTTAATATTCGAAGATATCCCTAAACTTTTAGAAGTGAACTTGTGTAATGAAACAAAAAATTTGAAATGGATTTAGAAGCTATGTTGTAATGCAATGTAAATTTTCCTGTGAGGAAAAAAAAGCTTTAAATTCTTAGTCATAAGGATTGGGATTTTCCATGCTCCCTATCCTCTGGCCCCATGGGATATAACGGTCACCATAGTATTCGAGTGCACAACAGAGTGCAACCCTGAACAACCCCTTCGAAATCACAGGCGTGACGAAGATGTAATTATATATTATGTACTATGTAGTATGTAGTAATCAAGTAAATAATGTTGTAGGATGATGGGCAGGACACTTGGCAAGACATAATGATGGTAGGTGGAGTAGAGCCTTAACAGAATGGCTACCTATAGACGGTAGAAGAAGTGTGGGAAAACCGGCAGCCAGATGGACAGATGACCTGCAAAGAATCGCGGGAAGACCTGGATGCGATTAGCATAGACCAGGGAAACATGGCATGAAAGGAGGAGGTCTATACTCGGCAGTGCGTAGAAACAGGCTGTCAATGATGATGATGATGATGTAGTAATCAATAAATTAAGGAGCAATTTAATTACATTCTTCTTTTTCTGTCTAGTCGGCACAAGCTATCTCATGGGAATCGCTCATGCTGTAGTGGACAGATCAGCCAGTCAGCAGTGGTGGTGTCGAGGCTGACTGCCCAGGGTGCACCCGACGATCTCATGTTTCATCACTCTTGGAAGCACTTTCCTTACATAAAATTACATTAATAGCTTGGTATCGATGTGTCCATTCATATTCATACCATCCTTCAGTTATTCCGTGCGAATCGAAAAATTCGCTAACCAGACATAAACAAGTTTGTTGTATACATAAGGAAATAATAAAATACCTACATATATTATGGCAATTAATTCTTTTCCTGCTGTAGGTACAGGAAAACCTTAGCTGTAATTAAGAATTACATGTTTATAAAAACATGATAAAGACTGTACCGATAGCTGAGAAGTTATAAGTAAGGTATCGCTTGAGGCAAAATTTAAATAAAAACAGAAACAGAAGAAATCGATGGAAGAATTTTGACATGGGATAAGTTTTGGAACTATAAATAAATATTGATATCAAGCTTACCTGTAAAATTAAAAGCTAAAGGTATAATGCCTGACCTGTGCTTGCCAGACGTGGATCTTGAATAACACAATTAAAGATAAAATATAAGTTTGACAAAGGGTTATGGAATGCATAATTCTAAACATAAGACTCAAAGACGAAGACACGAGTCATAGACCAATACGCTCAAACATTGAAGTGGAGATGGGCGGGCCATCTGGAGCGGTTAAAAAACGACAGATGGACACGAAAAATAACCGCCTGAAAAGGCCCAAATGGAAAGAGAAAAAGAGGCAGGCCAGTAGAACGATGGCAAGACGACATAGCAGAAATGGCGGACAAATCATGGTTGATGAAAGCAAGCACTAGAAAAAGTTGGAAATTATTGGAGGAGGTTACAGTAGGAGGATATACGTCGAAGAAACCTTAATAAAACAGAACTCTTCTTATTAGTAAGTACTATGTAGGCAATTAAGGATTAATAAAAGCATTTTATTTTATTGCCTGAAGCAGTGAAGTCATATCTGTGTGATGAAGAGGAGATTATTTTGGAAGCCCTACATTGTTTTTCAAGTCTTAAATTGTGATTGTTTGACTGTGCCTAAATTTATTACTATCGGATTACTCTTCACCTCGAAATAGATATAACCCACGAAAACACGTCTTGCACTCACTTCCAAATTACAAATTTCAATATTTTCAGTCATAGTATTTTTTAAATTTTAAATAAGCCTTTACAGAATATGTTTATGAGCAAGGTTCCAAAGTTTTGGTCCTATAGAGAAGAAGTAAGAATCTCCGTAGATACCAATGATATTGATTTATTTGGAGTTTCTTCCTTATCCATAGAACCTACTATTTGGAACCGCGCACCTAGAGTCTCGATATTTCAAAAGTGCCTGTATTTGGTTTACATAAAATAAAGATCTATTCTATTCTATTCTAATATGAGTAATACAATACACTTTATTATACACCAGAAGGGCGCTCTTATAGCACTCGTCGGTATCTGCTACCTTGGGATGGATAGATTTGCAGGTAAAAAGAAGGGTAAAATCCACGCGGACGAATTCGCAGGCACAGGTATTACATTTATAATATTGTGACTTTCGAAACTGAATAAGTTCGTACCTTATACAATCAAGCACGTAGACCGGTCTAATGCTCTTTATAGTATCTCAGACAACATTCATCTTACCTCAGACAATGACTACAGAAAGCGATCGAACTGGTGAACGTGCAATAATTATTAGAAGAAAGTGACCACAGGCTAGCAACTGACTAGCAACAGCAAATAGACGTGGAGCAATAAAACGGCAAATAACCGGTCTAGTCCCGGCAGGTCCCGTCTGGTAAGTAGCCTAACCACGACTATTGAGAAACGAATCAACTGGTTTAGTCAATATTAAATCACTGCTATGAATAGGTATGTTTAAAATTATACAACTGCAGATTGTTTGGCTGGCAATTAAATATCTGACGTGAATATTATCTAAACTAATATTATAAAGAGAGAAAAAATGATTTTTTGTAAGTTTTTTGTTTGTAATGGATAAACTCAAAAGTACTGAATCGATTTTAAAAATTATTTCACTAGCAGAATGCTATATTATCACTGAGTAACATAGGCTATAAAATTTATAAAGATATCACGCGGGCGAACCCGCTGGCGGAAGCTAGTGTTACGATATTTTTAGCGTTTAGGATTCAGCATTAGGTTAATAATAGTGAAGATTCAGGCAGCTAATTTACATCCACAAATAGGTAGACACTGCTATAAATGCTTACAGTTTGTTTCAAAAGTTGAGCCTGATAAATAGGATCACCACAGGTTCACCTAGAATGATTGATCATTATGAACAATTTTTACCATGGGACCAACCCTTAAATCACGACAAAAAATATCTGCTGTTCTGTGTTTAATCGAGTCATATTGAATTATTTGTTATAAAAGTTGTTTATAACGATGAGTTCTTTCGGCTTTATAATAATACCCTCTTCGAATAACCGGGTATATTTATACTAAAGATAAAAGTAGTATTAAAAACATTGGATCCATTTTATATCAATTAGAGTAAACGAGTTTTTAATTAAAACTAATACATATTAACCAGTTGATCCAAATGTTAGTAATTCCAAGGTTTTAAAAAATGTCAAAGAATTTGATACTAAAATAACGGCTGTATTTTACTTATTATTTATTTCTAGATTAAACAAAAAGAATAGGTTTTTCTACTTAAGCCATGTCACACAGAAAAACCTGTTTTTACATAATATAAGCGCAGTTTAAGTTAACACTTAGATTATTTTTTAACTGTGAGTACCTATACTAACCATTTCTTTATCAACAAATTAATAGTTATTAATAATAATGTTAGGTACTCGTATCGTTGTACATTTGACCTACTGGTAATCATAATGTTATCGTATTTTTGATTAAAGTAACTAAATATATTACCGTAATGAGACCACAGTGTGAATAAATCGTCTTTAAATTATATTTGAGACTTAGTTAGTAAGTATGTCTGTGCCTTAATTTTAGAGTCACATTTGTTAATCATTAAGATAAACCATGATAATAATTTTTGCCCACAAAACCATTAACAAAACATCAAATTTTTCCCAAGAGAAGAATGGGTTAATTATTATGATTTCCTCATTTTGAACAGGCATAGATACACAAAAATTTGGACAAACATAGTTTTGTGGACAAATAATTTCTAGAATAACTAAAAATTATCATTTTCTAAACAAATAATCGGGATCTTGTAGATTTCATAACAGCTGATAACGGATGCATACATTCATCTTGAGTACAATGAAAGTGTAACAAATATATTTTTTATCAATTACAGCCAAGGAAAAACAACTTTATTACGTGGAGATAAGATACGGGGGGAGCGCAAAAATATATTGTTTATGTTCTCACGATAAAAAACAGAACGCAATCACACTAGCATACGTCAAGAAGTCAACAAGTACGTAATTATTAATTAAACACTAACTCCATTACTAATAAAAACTTGTAATTTTTAAACACTGATTAAATTATACCTGTCCTTGTCATTTGTATGCTCATGAATAGAGATGGCAATAGACATACGAGCTAGTTTAGAAGTGTTAATTAACATATTGATAATGGTTATTAACACTATTTCCCTCCGTTTCATTGTTAGGTTTTTCTATTATTTAGCCTGTACAATGGCAATAAATGCCAGCCAATGATATGGAACAGACCGTCATCGGAAAACTGTGGTAATAACAATTTCCTTCCTTTGGGACTACAGGTGTGAATAAGGTGTGAAAATAATTTGGTATTGTTGAGTCACATTATTTTTGTAAATCTAAAGGCAGTAGCTAGGCTAAAATAAGTTGAACCAAGTATTATGACGTAACTAGGTAGAGGGCTATGTCCGGCAGTGGACTGCGATAGGACAAGTGGTTTGATTACCGACTTCATAAGTTGATTGTATACTGTATAGTGTGAAATATCGTCAGGTGGTGACGCAATCTCGAATTAGACGTCATGTCGGTTCTTTCCTATCGTGAGCAATCGTTAGTAACTGTTTTACTGAGCATCTTCGTCATAAGAAAGTGGTTTACCGTAATACAAGTTATTTATGTTTGTCTCTGAATAATTAAAGATAATAAGTAAATGCGTTGCTTCATATTCTTAGACAAAGGTTCCTTAACTATACGGTACAAGAAATTAAACTAAGTATCTAGAACTGTCACTGGAATTAATAACTGTAATCTATCTAGTAGCTGGAAATTTATTTAGTTATTTACAATCCAAACTTACATCTACCATTACAGGTAGAAAACCTAATGCTATAGAGAAGCTAAACACACAAAACATATAGTATAAAAACACACATTAAAAAAAATGTATACATATCATGAGAACCAATAAGTAGCCTTTGTGAACATGTTCAATGTACACGAAAACAAATCTATATGTTGAGCTACTAAGTTAATGGAATGGAAATATATAAAAGTATCAAAAATATTTATGTAAAGTATCAAAAATATTTATGTAAAGTTGAAGCCAAGTCCATTTCAGCGTCACTTCATTACACGAATAGATATCTAAATGGGCTCAACTTAGTATGCTGTATAAAAACGTGACACTCATAAGCATAACGCTCGAAAATATAATTTTCATAATAATACGAGACAACAAAGAAAATAAAGAACGGCTTATATAGGATACTTTTTTATGTAGTACGTATAATTTGCAGAGTGATTCAGTTACTGTTGCTAAATGCAACCGCAGTATTGGGATACACTTTAAAACAAAACGAAAATTCGACTTAGTATGGGGGACACGCATAATTTACTAGCGCAAGCCATACAAAATCAATTTTTTATTTTGTTTTGGAGTGAATTTTGGTACTGCGGTTGCATTTGGGACCGGACACATGGTCAGGCAACAATGGTGGTGTCGAAGCAGACTATCCAGGAGGCGCCAGACGATCTCAAGTACACTTGTGGATGCTCTTAGCTTCCAGCCCAGGGTAAACAAAATATCCATCGCCGGTTTCCTTATTATAAAGAGAATACTAAAATACGACTAAAATGTAAAGCGTTTGTAATATAGCTAACTAAGTACATATTTGTAATTTTAATTTTAGCGTCAGAAATACTTGAAAACAAGTCATAACTGTAACGCCGCATAAATATGTAACAGCACATAAATTTAACATCAACATCATAGAGAAAGTCCGCTTGTCCGTTGAATAACACAAACTTGGCTCTTTGGCTTCTGACAACTTTCTCGACTAAGTTTAACTTTACTTAACTTTGCTTATCAAATCTTCTTATTCATTCGAGCATTTTTTTCAGAAATGATATTTCTTTAATGCACTGGTAATCATCATGAGATATCAGCTTCTGAACTTCCACTGTGGTACATGAGCCTCCTAAAAAACCCCTACAATGAAAGGGATCGAAAGAGAACAGTCTCTTATGTTATGGATGCTGCTATTTGTATTGTATGTGTGTCGTTTTTGCTGCAGAAATAAAAAAAATTTCTTTCTTTCTTTCTTAGGGCAAACAGATTGGTGATCGCATTCCGCTATCAATGGAGCACAGGAGGATACTGTTCATACTTTTAAGATAATTACATGGAAAAACGCGTTGTCTCTACCTGTAGTCTCCTGGACAGAGACAAAACGAAAAACCAAGAGGAAAACGGTTTTCTACCCTGATTTTTCTCCTCTCTTCCCTTTTTTGTAGTTCCTTCTTTATACTATGGCTAGCCATTGAGCTCTATACCAGTGGCGAAGAGTCCATACAACCCGATTCCCATCGGCTTCCCTTTGGGAATTGGTTAGTGCATAGACCAACGTAATATTATATTATTTAATCATCCAACTGACAAAAAAAGGCTTGTTATTCAGTTAGGTCGAGCTCTTCCAGACATGACTATATACAGATTACAAGAGACGGTATGGATTTTTGTCTTGCAGCAATAATTGCAGCAATTTTTAGAGGACATTTTCGGGACGGCTTCCCCTTTTAAAACTGTCACCTTTCGCCACTGCTCTAAGTCTATACTCTATGTAATGTTCCGATTAGCCCTTCATTGACTAACAACACCTACAGCACGATAAGATGGCTATTCTTGGCCACAAAGCCGTCACAATTGACACTTATTTACAATTGACGTCTCTATACGAGATAAGAGTATGAAGGGAACTTGTTTGAGACGCTCAATGTTGATTACAGTGTAGACAATAACCTACAACATTGCTTGTAGTATAAAGAGACATTAGTCTCTTTTGAAGGCACTAAAAGTAATTAGAACTTTTTGTGCCCGTTTGAGCTAATCTCGATAATCCACCGCACCTCTCAGATACGTTAAATTCATGTTAGGTATACAATTAGTCAAACTTAATGTCTTGGGGCTTGGGGAAAACCCTTGGCGTAGATGATCTAATAAGTGGTTATTGATTTAATTAAGAGCTGCAATAGATACACCTCGGAACCTCTAAAGGACTAATAATATAAGAATGTGATGTTCTTAAAGTGATCCTATTTAGCACTGACTGATCCAATTTTCGCCCACTTCCGCCATGCATATAATAAACAGCCTTTTATACACATCTCTGCCGAAATCTCCTCTATCCTTTGTAATGTACCACTACACTCCACATTCTTGCTGATATTCAATACATTGGACAGAACGTTGCCATACGATGGCTAATAATGGCTATAAAAACATTACAGCGCTCGGCTAACCGTCAGTGGAGCCAAACAATAACAAACAAGACAATTGACATACCTATTTCTTTTCTGGTATAATGCCTCTGCTCATCGTTGTGAGAATTCGTGGTTCCGAACGCCTGACCCATCTTTATATCACAGCACTGAGATCACAATTGAAAAGTAATAAAAAAACAATGACAATCAGCTGATTACACCGAACGTATTGATGCGTTTGTACGCATGCGCGGACTCATATCACGGAAGACGTGCGCGCCCCGCGGCGTCTCATACAACACTGGAGTTTGTGCAAGTAAAGGCTCGCGCCGTGCGAGCGAGACAGGTGACCTGTGACCGATAAGCTCTTCGTTGACCTACATACAAGTACGGGCGTGTGAAAGAGACAGAACAACTAAAAGTTGCACAGATGCACGCAGACACGGTCTGTTTACATTCTGGGTAAGCGCAAAATGGCTACCGGCAGAACGTCTCAATTCTCAGACAAGTTGCAAAAACAAACTAATACGATGTATTCTGTTTAGTTTAATCAACGTCAGATAATCATTCTTAACAAAAATAAATTTCAGCACATGTTTCAACTGAAAACAAGTAGAGCAGAGAAGCAAGACTTGGAAAATACAGGGAAAACTTTTCTAGTTAAAAAGTTTTGTTGTTGAAGATCTCTCCAACCACTTGCAGTACGCAGTGATACATGCATACCAAAATAAGTGCACCGGAAAACTAAACAGTGTAACAATTGTTCAACTAACAATAACAAAAAAATTGTATCAGAAAATATCAACAAATCATTATTCTAAAACGAGATTAAACATAAGAGCAATTTCACAGTCCAACTCAATATACATACAAATAGCAGACCATAAAGAATCTATCGAGCTACTGTGTCTAATTATAATTGCCAATTAGATGTCTTGAGGCCAACAGTTCCACTTGGCACTGGGCCCCGAATATCGTAAACTTAACGACAGTATACATTTTAGCGCCATATAATAAGTCTATGGCCATATTACTTTTAGAGTTATTGCAATTAGAGAAAAAAAGTAGGGTCTGTGGAAGCCTCTTGGTCACTGTGAAGTGCAAAGATTTATTGTGCCCTTTTAGAGTATAGAAAACTTCGAAATTGACATCATCTAAGCGATTTTTCAAGACCTATTTGCTAAGGATCTACCTGGTCAACAAAACAAATTGAGTTCCTCTCAGTAGTAGAGGGGAAATGGCTAATCTCTACAAAGACTGGCAACTTTTGATATAATATATCTGATGACAAATACCCTTGGCATCGTTGGAATGACGTCAGACACACAAAACTTGAACAATGGCAGTCTAGAAATATCATGTAGCAATAAAATGAATTGGAGTTAAAATATATACAATGGTTATGAGAAAAGGCCTGAATAATGTGATAATGTGTATGTCGTATGACGGATCGTCGTCAGTGTCAAGGTGAAATAATTCATAAAGTTTACACTTTTGCGAATTCATCTACATTCCCCACCATTTTAGTAGGAGTAACTCTGCACTCTCTCTCTTTAGTAGTAACTGACTGGGCCATCCCATGCCATGCCATGGACATCCGTCTCTTAAAGCATCCACCAGACTGTAGTCATCAAGGGTGTGGATCAGAACATCAAACTGATCAACTTTCTTTATGGGACCAATGTCGTAATCGCGAGAAAATAATCAGCTGTCTGAGTTTGTAATTGTGTTAGACGGCAATAGGATCGCTCCCTATTACATGGAACTCAATAACAGCATCGGCGAAATGTGTAATAGTATCTGCACCTCAGCCTAGCTTTTCGGGGAATACATGTATGTATTATTTGGTACCAAAACAATTTTCTTCAGTTGAAGCAAATGGCGATATCCTTTCACTCCAATATTTTCGCAAACTCCTAAACTTCGTAACTCTAGAAGAATGTCATCAACCGGATGGCCCGACCTGATTGCAGATCTAATCCGATGCTCGTTACACAAGCCGCAGCGTGATTATATAACACCGCAACCCATTTCCAAAACAAACACGCTGGAGTACTGGGTCTCGTTACTGGTGCCATTGATCGGTTTGTGGAGCGAGGCAGCTTGATGACGCTGCTATGGTTACTTGGTTAGTATACAAAGATAACCCAAAAATATCACAAAATTTTAGTGCAATGAAAGAGGACTGAATAGCTGATCCCTGATTGTAACAATTCAGGATTCGGCATTTCTTGAAACTGGTCGATTGCTTGTTGATAATTCTCACCCTGAATATTGGCCAGGAAAATACGGGAATAAAAAAAAAGGAGTAAAATATCCTTCTTTGGCTGAGTCTTTGGCAGTTCTGTTACTTTTGATCAATTTACAACTTTAGGATTAACTTTTCTACTGAGATCTGGGTCAGGGTGTTTGTTAATTTCGATTAGAATTTTCGCAAACGGATGGACCGATTTTAATGCAATTTTTTTTAATTAAAGCTTATTTAATAGGGTATCATCTTAGCTATGTTTCATGAAAATCTGTTCAGCCGTTCAAAAGTTACAGCTCTTTCTCTAGTTGGAGTCGGGGGTTTTTGATGGTTAGTTTATGTATAAAGAGATCAGTTTTGGTCCCTTTCGTGACAAAATGGTCATTCCGGGATGGGAAATGAAATATTTTGATATTCTTTTTTAAACTACAGCTCAACTTTATTACTTTTACGAGGAAATCATGTCACCCACATCAAAATGTTAGCCAGGAATTTAGCGGCAGTAATATACAATTATGCATGTCATAAAATCCAGCTAACTCCAGTAAAATCGAGTAAATTGTAACAGCCTATTTCCTGGTATTAAAGTGGTTATTTGCTTGGATTTTCCACACTGAACAAGGGACAAAGAGACATGAAGCGTACCCTATAGCCATACAGCGCTGATAAGGACGGCCGTGAGACGATGCATGTGGAAACAAACGTACACACGAACTGCGCAGTTTTTCATATAGGTATCCATAACAAAAACATTTGCATAAACCGATACGGAATCTCCAAAAGAAAATACGCAATATACAGACGGTAGAGAAGATCCAGTCGTTTTAACTCGCAGAAACAGTCTCAAACCACTGCAGTCGCACTTTGTGTCCGCTTTGGAGATATCTTTGCTTCTGAAGCTCTTTGTTTGTAGTAGAATTTCTGTACTTTTCTATTCAATAGTATAAGATCTCGTCAATGCCAATTTGCATCAGTTAGAAAGAAAACAAAACATTGAGCAAAGAAGGTAGGTAGATACGCAACTGTCCCACTTACACGCGTCGCTGTGAATCTATTGTTTTTCTAACATTCGACACGTGTTACTTCTGTTTGTGACAATTGTAAAGGTGTTTTGTTATGGCTCTGTGTTCTCAGGGATGACCTCACTTCCCGGTAGATGTAGGAAGACGAAAAGGGTGCTGCAACATCTAGCACCGATATGCTGTTACATAGTTTGATTTCTAAGAACACTAATACACCATTTCTAATAATCTTGTCAAGTGTGGACATTATAGCAGCGTCTGTTGTAGTCGGGATGGCACATGTCAAGCTGAGGATACCTGCTAACTACCAAGCTCTTATGGAATGATAATAAGAGATGATGAAGGTTCATACAAAGGATGCCTTGCGAAATATCCTGCGAACGGTCAATGCTAATATATAACAGGCCATTTTATAGTACAGACACGATTGATAAAGTAAGTAAGTAAGCAGTTGTTTTATTAAACGATCGATTATCGACTCGAGCCTTTAGTTTCTCAAACGACTTTGGCGTGCCTTTTATATTACTAATCTTCTTCGATTTTCTATTAAACTTTGGTAGCTATTCAGAAGTTGACCTAAACAGGCTTCCAATATTTACTCTATGTAAAGTAAGTGAGGCTCCAAACGTTACAAGTAGATAATTTCATACAGAAAATAAGTTGTCCTTCAAATATTGTTCAGTCAAGTGTGACATGTACTCCAAGCCATACACTGCCTTATATCTCAACGAATAAATATCAAAATTGTATACAGTTTCTAGTCTATACATAAAGCATTTGCAAGCGTATTAAAGTAGGTATTAATGTCGTATACCAATAAGCCTCTTAAAAGAAAACCTTTACATTATTGCTAGTCATCTGACGCCGGCTGAAAGAGACAAATGAATCATAGCTTAGACTGAGACAAGTGAATAAGATAACTATTTTGTATAGTTTACTTCAAGCACCCTTCAATTCTGTGATCCTACTAATATTAAATAAAAAATAATAGATATTGAAGATAAAAAAGAAAGACATGATATTATGAAAGTTTGTGTTGAAGATATTTGGACGTTTGTTACTCAATACGCATAAACAGCTGAACGAATTTGGATGAAATTTAGCGCACAGATATACCATGTCTTGGATACTTTTTATCCTGGTACATGAAGTAGTTCTCCTGGGATGAGAGTGAAACCGTTGGCATCAGCTAGTAATACATACAACATACATGACAGCCCGCAGACGTTTACATTTGAAGACAGGCTGCCCCTATAGACTCATAACAAAAGATATTGGAGGGATAGTGCTAATTAGAACACAAATGGATGGCTGATAATGCAAACAATAATTAAGATTACCGCACTAATCGGTTTCACCATGCTAGCTTAGATGACAGGAGGCCAAGCGACTTGACAACAGACTGCTGACTGTCCAGCAAGGAATATAATACTCAGGGGAGCTGTCCAGCTGCAAGAGGACAATCTCAAATCACCACGGAGTTGAAACGTCACTATCATTCATCATTGACAGAAGCTGTCGAACAGTCAGAGGTGTTACTATATGTAATTTTGTACGAAAATGTACAGTTTGCCACCGACTCATTGCTGGAAATAAGACTGGGTACCCCCAGGTCACGTTAATATCATTAATGAGATATTTACATTTCATTAAAGTTTCTGGTTCTTGGGAATTATAGTTGCCCCCGTACCTTATACTTTATGAGAGCAATAAGTACGTGAAAATACTATTTTTGACATTTCACGTTTTCATTTTATTGTTTGCTAAAAGAACCCTAAACTTAATAAAGTATTTGTTATAAGTTGCTAAAAGCAACCAAAGACGCATATGGAAAAAATAATACAAGTCGAATAAATAATAGGTACTTTATTTTCACACGTTGTACCCACTTTATTTTTACCTTAAAAAAGTAAATGCTTATATTTTATTTGCTTAAAAAAAGAGGTCGCAGCCCTATTGGCAATGCGGAAAGTTGTAACTTAAATCGAGTCATTGCATATAGGTACTTTTTACTCAGTATTTATGTCAAACGTGGTTTCAATTATCACTTAGTTGCTAACTTCAGCTCAAAGCCCAGTTATGTTTGATAATATACGGTACCTATACGTATGGTTTCTCTCGCGAGGACCACTTCACACGTTTAGATGTCAACCACCTCGACTCTCACTCTTTGTTCCAAAAAGCGTTGGTGGAATATTAGCTGGCCCCCTTCCTCAACACCTGAATGTTTCGGGCAACAAAACAAATGTTTTCACGAATTCGTTATGCCGTAAATGTAGAAATAAAACAGACAATTTACAGTTGCTTCCAAAAAATATTTTAGTTTCGAGTGATTTTGTTAATGAACACGTAACATGATAAGTTTAAAGTATGCGTGTAAGGTTATACTGTATACAAGAACGCGCGCGCACTATCTTATGCGTATAGCGTCAAAACAGAATTAACTTAATTTCGTTTAAAATAGACTATCGTTAATTTTATAAAACCCAGTTACCAATTGAAGTTTGTGTTTGAACTAATCTATAAAGAAAATTTTGAGGCTTAAATAAATCGGTCTCGTTTCCTGTGGAATGGAAATATGTATCTGTTTTTAACAAGCAGTTTTCGATATTTTCTTCTCTGCTGTAAAATTTTACCAATAATGTAACGTATTTACCAAAATGTAAGACAAAAGGAAAGATATAATAAATGAAGTACACAAATATCAGTTCCGAATGTTTTGTAATTGCTAAGAAAAAGTGAAATCTCTGCTGACAACATATTCCACTTGAATAAAGTTTGATGCAAGTGTGCTTCAGCTTCGACCACATCGTCACCTAACATCAGGAAGCTCACTACGAACTATTATAGCAAGACAGAAATTGAACTGCCCAGACATTTCCAGTATGAGCTGATCTCGCACTGTATAAGTTTTTTGTACAATGAAACGTTAGCTTATACTGGAAATGTTTGGGCAGTTCAATTTCTACTCTGCTATAACAGGTCGTAGAAAGCCTCAGGTCAGAGAGCGGTCAAATGCAAGCCAGTAAATCGGTCAGAAACAATCAAAAATTGACAGTTTGAAGACTCTTTTTTCGGCATACTGGTACTTTATACAAATTCGTGAAGTCTTTTGTTTGCAACCAGCTGTTAAAATAGATCCAAGACAGGTCATTATGTAGGTATGTCGCAACGAAAGTGATGAGTATCATGACTAAAGAATTCTAAGAAAATTACTGTAGAATCAGTGATAATGATAACGGGGAATATTTCAATGAAATAGCTGAATGATTACAGTACTTATATATTGTACGTCTACAAGGCTTTGTTTATCATGTAGGTAGATAAGTACCTACCGCCACGGTAAAACAGACATGCGTACTGCTTCAATGTAATAGTAAGAAGTCTAGTGTAGGGGTTTACACCAGCTTTGAAAATATATAAGGTCCTAATTTATTAAAGGTTATAATAATCATCATTATGAATAACTTTTACTATGGGCAAAAAAAAACTGTTTTATACATGTAGTTGAGTAATATTGAATTATTTGTGTGGTATGAATAGATATAAAAAATAAAATAAAAACATATTAAATTCCATAACTATTAGTTAATAATAATTTATAATAAACTAAATACATATTAGGAAATAATATTAATAAATTAATTTTTTTATTATGCTATCCATATTTATTAATAAATTAAAGCAACAAGTAAACATAAGTACTATCTTCCTCTCTCCTATATTTTGCTGTGCCCTACAGGGTCCATGATTGTAACCTACCAAATATTATTTTTACCACCTTATGTACATTGTGGAATGCAAATAAAGAATATGAATATGAATATGAAAGTGCCTGCAAAGGCCCAGTTGAAATAAAAATCTTTGACTTTGACTTTGACTTTGAATATGAACACAGAAACATTTGAATATAATACAGAAACTGGTAATAGTAGGTTAACTGATAATACAATTAATTTAAAAATTGATGATAAAATAGTTTCAGATAAGACTGTAGTTGCCAATTTCTTAGATAACTTTTTCACAAATATACCAATAGAGACAACTAAATATCTAGCATCGTCTCCTATAGAAGCTGAGACACTTTTAAAAAGAAATGTAGATATACTAGTACCTAGTTTTGAATTCAGTTTTGTTTCTCCAACTGATATAACAAAAGCTTTTAAGACGATAGCAGTCAAAAGAACTGAGGACTTATGGGGATTGTCTACTAAAGCTGTTGGCTCAGTAATATCGAACATAGCACCAATATTGGCAGAAATCTTTAATTCTTGTATCAAGGACGGCATATTTCCCGATCTAATGAAATCTAGCAAAATTGTACCTATCTTTAAAGCAGGTTGCCTAAATAATGCATCTAATTATAGGCCAATATCAGTGCTACCTGCATTAAGTAAAATATTTGAAAAACTAATTTTAAATCAAATGTTGGCTCATTTTAACAAAAATGGGATACTGCATGAGAAACAGTTCGGATTTACGAGGGGGCGATCTACAGAGGATGCTGGATCCATGCTAATTAAAACTGTATTGGGGGCCTGGGAACAGAAACAAGATGCTGTAGGAGTGTTCTGTGACCTTTCGAAGGCGTTTGACTGCGTGGACCATCACACACTCATCCTGAAACTTAAACACTACGGAGTTCGTGATCAATCAATAGACCTTGTAACATCATACTTGTCGAATCGGGAACAAAAGGTGGCAGTTGGTAACGTTACTTCTACCGGCTCAAAAGTTAAAATTGGAGTACCACAAGGATCAATTTTGGGCCCTTTTCTGTTCCTTGTATATATTAATGACCTCCCTCACATGATCAAGGATACTATGTCAAATATAGTCCTATTTGCCGATGACACATCACTCATATTTAAAGTAAATAGAAAGGATAGGGATCTTGTAGAACCTAACAATACACTGAATACAGTATCAAATTGGTTCTCTGTTAATAACCTTCTCCTAAATGCAGGGAAAACGAAATGTATTAAATTTTCGGCCCCAAATGTAACTCACATTGATACTCATGTAAAACTTGACGGCAAAGTGTTAGATTTAGTTTCCTCCACTGTCTTCTTGGGCATAACAGTAGACTCTAAACTGCAATGGGGACCTCATATCAAGGCTCTTGCAGGCAAACTGAGCTCTGCTGCATTTGCAGTTAGGAAAATAAGACAGGTCACAGATGTGGCTACGGCTAGGATAGTTTATTTTGCGTACTTTCATAGTATCATGTCCTACGGTCTTTTACTGTGGGGATCTGCTGCTGATATTGAGACTGTCTTTATATTACAAAAAAGAGCAGTACGAGCTATCTATAATTTAAGATCACGTGACTCGCTCCGTGAAATATTTAAAGAAATTAATTTAATTACACTACCGTCGCTGTATATTTTACAAAACATTATGTATATCCGTAAAAACATAGTTAATTTTGATAAGTTAAGTGACATACATAACTTGAATACTCGCAATAGAAACAAGCTAGTTGTACCTGGTATTAGACTTAGCAAAACTAGCAAGTCGTTTATGGGAAACAGTGTTAGGTTCTATAACAAAATTCCAACTTGCATTACTGAATTACCAGATATAAAGTTTAAAGCATTTATTAAGCAAACTTTAATGTCCAAAGCCTATTACACCATAAATCAGTACATCGAAGATAAAGATGTCTGGCGTACGATTCCGTCCTGCACACTGCGACCCTCTGGCACTGTCTGAAATTTTGTATGTAGGTATTTACATAATTAAAATGCGATTAATCGCATTAATCTTTACTATTATTACGATGGAGTAATTTATTTATATTGGTGATTAAATTGAGTATTTTATTGGTTTACAAACTTATTTTGTGACATTGTGTATAATGTCCCTATTAATTTTTATATTTTGAAATTATTTTTGGTGTACCAAATGTTTTATTTTAATACCTAATCTTATATAATTGTAAATTCAAATGCATACAAAAACTTGTAAACTGTGAGCATGATGTAAGTAATAATGTTATAGATATATTTACTAAATACCTACCTACATGTTGTCTGGTACTATGAGTCTGTCATGCTCACTAAAATGTCTCGCTGATGGTGGCGTTGTGTGTCGGGTCGTTGAGTTCCCTTCATTGTGGTCGACCTTGGCGAGGCTGACACATGCGTCATGCTCGTGAACGGGTGCCGTCTGTCGGAACTGGTCAGCTCGTAACTGCCATGGCAATCTTATTCAGAGGCAATTCATTATTATCCTAGTTTTATTTATATTCGCATTGAATTGCATTATTCTCGCAGATCTTACCACAACATTGTACTGATAAAGATTGTCAAGATCTATTATTTATTTGAAAAGAGTTTCCATGGAGTTTCTTGCCGGTTCTTCTCCATAGGATCTACTATTTGGAACCGTGCACCTAGAGTCTCGACATTTCATAAGTGCCTGTATCTGGTTTACATGAAATAAAGATCTATTCTATTCTAAAAAAAACAGCAGATAATTTCTCGCGATTTCCTGTGTGGTCCCGTACCTAGTAAAAGTTGTTAATGTTGAGTAATTGAGTACTATAAACCCTTAAAAGGACCTCCGTTTATAACCTAAGACCATAACTATAATGAACGTCAATCATTTCGAAAATATAACCCTCTCCGTAGTCGGTTAATAAAATTGAGTTGGTTTTTTGAAACAATTGATCGTTCGTCAATTTGTCAATGGAATACATTTTTGTCAACCTGTTTTTTAAGCAATGGAAATCGATTAATTCCTTACTGATGTTTTTTTTTTTTAAACCGTTCTTTGATTCACTGGCTACCGCTAGTCTGGTGTTAACCATTATGAGATAGCTGTGCAAGCTGTTACAGATATTAATTAGTTAGAATTTCTTAAGATCAAGGAACTGAAGACGGCGGTTACGATAGACCGGATACGGAAGACAGAAGACTGGATGGTGTTACGTAACTTAGGAGAGGCCTATGTCCGGCAGCGGATTGCGTTAGACTGTATTGAAAGTGCCAATGTCTGAAGTAAGAAGGCATTTAGTATTGAGAGGTTCAAGGTTGCAGGGCAAGTAATTACTGCGCTAAGAATTTTAATGTTGTCTGGACACCTTGATACCTACCAGTGGCGAAGAGTCCATACAACCCGATTCCCATCGGATTTCCTTTAGGAATCGGTTAATACATCTAGACCAACATAATATTATATTATTTACTCATCCAACTGATAAAAAAGTCGAGCTCTTCCAGACATGACTATAATTATATGGATTACAAGAGACTGGATTTTTGTCTTGCAGCATTAATTGGTGAGTGTTTTTTTGTGACGGCTTCCTCTTTGAAAATTTTCATCCTTCGCCACTGATATCTACCTTTATGTTTGTATTTAGTTGCTATTACGTCAATTTCGCTACTTTCCAATACTTACATATAAGCTATACCGACTCTACAATTTAATGATGAAATCTCAAAGTTCCAGCATGAGTTAAAATTCGTATTTCTGCCCCTGAACGAGAATGGAAATTAAATTATGACGTCCATATAAAATACAGTTGTCAGTGGCAGTTCTTCGAAGTACAGGTTGCAGTACTTACTGAGCGTGTTTTGCGGTCAAATCGCAAACATGTTCACGTCTGTTTTTATTTTTAAACACTCCAGTCAATGTTGTTGAAACTGATCTTAAAGCCGGCCAATAACAATGTTAACAAGAATAACAAGATTTACCTGAAACAAAGAAAAAAAAAATTAAATCGTGATAATAAAACAATGTCAACAATCTATTGTTATCAGACTCTTAGTAAGGATCAAGACGTTTTTTGTAATAACACAATTTTCATACAAACCCTAAAACAATAGGATCAAATGGCATGACATTTAACAAAATAACTCGAAAACAACATCAGTCTAGTCTAGTTCCACTCCCAGCACACACACACCACATTATTGCGAGCGCCTGAATATTTTGTTATAGCAACGAGTTGGAAATGGTTGCTATTACTTTTGTTGTAGGCGCTCTTATAAAATGCCTCCAATGTACAGTTATGTACACGGTAGCTAAAAGTAGGGAGTTGTTTTTATTACGTCCTATTTTTCTTTCAGTAGGTACAAAATTTTATATTTATTTTGACAATTTGATTAGAAATACTTGAATCGATCAATACAAGCTCGCAAAAAAATTAAGAAGTTTATAAATTAATAATAACATTGCGCCATAAATAATAGGTAGGTAATTAAGAAATATCCATAGATGTGACATAAGTCAGGATAATTAATTTGGCGCCAGTCAATGTGAAAACACGTTGAAAATAGTTGGCAGTTCATTTACCTAGTACGAGAGACAATGAATGCTGTCTAGCAGTGAACATGGAAACTTATTGTTTGCCAAAATTAATTTATATATTGAAAGATAACTTTAAACAAAGATCTAGTATCCCTTTATTTTTAATGAGAGCACAAGAGAACAATGAACTTTTCATGGAGAATGTTCAAGATTGAGAATATGTTGATGATCGGAAGGGTGCTGTTTAGGGACAAATATAGAGATTGCGATGTTTTTAAGTTTTGATGATCAGTAGAGCATCAACTGGCTCAGGTGCTGGGTATCTGTTGATAAGTCTTTGGAATCTCTTTTACATGTCATATTTTTGTAGCTAGGCTAGATGACGCTGGTGCGTTTCCTATGTGATAATTGAAAGTAAACTTGCACTTAGCACTTAGATTAATGATTGGATGTCGCAGCCGCTTCAACAGCGACAACCAATCAATAATCTAAGCCATAGCATAAGAACGAATAGTTTACTCCATTTTCAAAGTTCTTTCGTGCTACGAACAAGCACGAAAGATTTTCGAAAATGCTGAAAACTAGTAATCTATGACAATACCTTCAACAATATTTATAGACTATTTCCTCTGCCTACCCTAGATCCGATGTGAATATATTTTCACTTGTAAATGTAACCAGTCTGGCCTTCCAAATAAATCTCGCTAAAAGGGGTGCATGAACTCATTAATCTTCAGTTTTCCCATTCTATTGCAGTCGAGTGCTCTATGTATCGCAGTGAACAACTGAGCTAATTCTGTTGCTTGACGTACACCCAACTAGATAGAGAGTACATAGTTACAATGGCATCGGATCAATTGCAGCACCACCTACCTACCACCGTATTTGCCTTCTAGAAACAACATCCATGATTTGGTTCTACAAATTCTACAAATCCAGCGTTTTCTTGCTGATAAGAAGAGAATGCATATTTTGGGTCTAGTCAACGGCTAGATCTAAAGAATAATATCATTGCTTCAGAAGAATGGACAGAACTGCTATGTTAGTTATCCGTCAATTAACACTACTAATGAGGCTTTGCTAATTGTTTCTTTCGTTGTAGTGGGTATGTCAGAGCCCTGATAGATATTTACGTCAAATGACGTTAATATCTTATCTACTACAGTTCTGTAGTATTTAATTAAACATCCGCCTACTACATTGCCTATTCCGCTTTCTATGTATTAAAGTTCAAAACATTCTTATTGAGTTTATTCCTAGCCTCGAGCTGTTGGCATTTTTACTCCCTATATGAGTAACATTTTTGCACATTATAATACATATTGTCTCCTAGAAATACAGCCCGATCAACCAATGATGTTGGTTTATTAAAAAACTGTTACCATGCCTCAGAATGTGGTACAATATGCACGGATGAAAGTAATATTTTTAGGAATATTGTCTATATGTGTTTGTCTATGTATATGTCAATGACACTGATCTATGACGTCAAGAGATATAGTACAGATTAATCTAGACGCGTTGGTTTAAAAATGAAATATGATTGAGATTTGAAATAAATGTCTGCTACAAATCAAAACACTGTTTTTTGTGATTTTTACATACAAACGGCTTTGAAAATAAGCTGTGTTTGAAAATGGCATCCTTTTGGGTTCTGGGATACTGTAAGAAACAACTTTATTTCAGGTGAGAAGATGCAAGCAGTATCAAGATCTCCATAGACATGATCATGCTGCAATAATCTCGCCTAGCATATGGCAACAGTAGCAAACAGTTCAATCTAACGCTTTATTGGGATATTTCTGACTACTACTTGAAGTTCCAACAAAGTATTTGGAAACCCCATCAAGGAAAGTGTCCAATATAGAGTATTATGTACGGAAGGCAGTAATCAACAGAAAAAGAGTTGTCACTTTTGAACGGCTGAATAGATATTCATGAAACATACCTAAGATGATACCCGGTTAAATTAGCTTTCTACTAAAAACAAACTGCATTGAAATCGGTCCCTCCGTTTTGGAGGTAGGTACGATGCCACAGACAGATCCTCAGATACATAAGAATAAGTCTGAGCTTACGTATCCAGTACAGGGTGTGGTTATAACTTATCAGCCAAGTTCACCCAAAATACATTTATTATTATGTGTAACGTTGTTTTTATGTGCAGGCATGCACGAGTCAACCTTGAGGCTCAGCATACCGAGATTAAACTTTATCTCGTGTGATTTCTATATCACGATACGAGGATGCAAAATATTTTAGTAATTCCATCAGTGTTCGTAGAAATGCTTGGAATTTTCACAAGCATAAAGAATAAATTAATTGTTTATACTTTATTGATATATTACTTGTAGGTTTCTGTTATCAGTATTTGTAAATGACGCATAAACCATGTTTACGGCCCTGTTTTTATAGTACTTTAAAACTATTCTGGCTACCCCATTCCTAATCATAGCGCAATAGTTTCATATCTTGTCTTCATTTTCTTATACTGAAAGCTGAACTTTTTTTTAAAGTCTTCTTTTATTATGACCTAGGTAGTATACAGTATACACACGGCTACATATCAAGCTATACATTTCCAGTTTAAGCTGACTTCGGATTCTATAGGCTTTCCATACAATGAGAGGTCAGCTTATACTGAAAATGTATAGCTTGATTAGCCGTGGTTACGTATTACTGTACTGATGATAAGATATTGGGTAAAAAAAGGCAGATTGCAGTCGCGTTATGTAAAATACTGAAAATATTTCTATTTAGCAGCATCATTGTTAGCCCGAAAACCGACTCAAACAGTCAAAATTAAGCTAGGCTGATGTTGAGTATGATGAATTGGTCGGCGGTTAGTGGTGACGACTGACGACAACCATTGATCATAGCTTAGCTGCTAATGCTGATATCTCATGTAGAGATGAGTCCGATATTATGCCACATTTATAAATAATCGACATTTTAATATCATTTTGTCATGCATTGATAACGACAAAATAATCAATGCCTATAATCATCACTCGATATTGGCCAGTTGGTCATGACTCGAACTTGGGTTTCGGCTGTGACATGACGATGACAACATGCGATGTGTGAATGCCGTGACAGTTAGAAAGAATCATTGATGATTTTGTCATTGTTCCCGTCATCGATATTTTTTTGTCATGTAATCATGATATAATCATTGAATATCAAAAAATCATCTTAAACATCACCCAGTCCCATTTTTATTCTTATGGTGAGTGAGGTGAAGTATTAAATTCAAGGCGAAAAATTTAAAAAAAAAAACTTCCTATACTTTCTTTGATCACAAATTACATTTCGTCTAATCTATTCTATAATATCTATGACCTGGTACTGGTATTCCCAAATCCCAAAGCCTTCGAAACATAAGTTCGAAAAGCCTTCAAAAAATCATGATGATGATTTATAGCCTAATAGGGGAGGCCTATACCCAGTGGGCGATTCAGGCTGGCGAAAAAGTGGCGCGCGGTGAACCCCTACAAACCGCGGTAACGAAACCATAGCGACTTCTATTTCGACAACAACGCCATCTAGTTATGAAAAAGGAACTATATGGCTGAAACTTTTCTTCACAGAAAGTTCTCTGAAAGTTTGTAAGTCGTGAAAAAAGAAAAAAAATAATCAAAAATTTTTATTCATTCAAAATGTAATATTTTTAAAATTAGAAATGCACCAATATTCTATAGGTTGAATAAAAATATAAAATAATACATAATATGAATGAGAAAAACCAGTATTTACATTATACATTTGTATATTTTCTTTTTAATTTCCTTCAATGCATGCTTATACCTTCACGCTTTACATTTGCGAGTGTGACAGCAAAATTGCAAGCACAATAAATCTTCTAATTGAGAGTACTTGTTGGACAAAGAACTGAACAATAGAATTTTATAAGGATAATCATAAGCGGCGGAAACTTATCGTTATTAGTTCATTGACATAAATCCGGTTTATAATATTGGTAATTTAAGTTTCTTTTTGCATAAATATAGTAATTTTGGATTCAATAAAATTATAAGATGTGAAACTAATCTGTTAAGATCACATTACCAACTCTGATTTAAATAATTTGGTTAAAAATTATGTGTTATTATGTAAAATCTAAAAATAGCTAACGCAATTTTACCTGGTGCCAGGTGCGCGATGGGTCAATGACAAGAAAAAGCATATTACTTATGTCTTGTATGCACCGAACAAAGTAGCACACGCTAAGAGAGGCGTATACTCAGCAGTGGGGAGGCGCAGGCTGGTGGTGATGAGGTATTTAGTTATAAATACCTATACTAATTAATAGTGTTCTGTAGTTTCTACCTGTCACAACTCTTTTACACCCCATGATAATAATATGAGCGCGTGTCACATGACACCCTCCCTGACACAATAATATCCAAATGATTTATATTCGATGGTCATTTTTAAAGTGAGGTTGTAGTACTTTTTAATTGTTTTAAACCTCTGTAAATATTGCGCAAAAACAACGACAGAAACGTGAATAATAATAATTGGCTCAATAAAAAAAAATACATAAAGATAAAGATGACACTTAACCCGCTATTTAAAACGTGTAAACCTCGCTAAAGTCCCATCATAAAGGCATGTAAAAGTTATACCAATAAATAAGCTTTATTATTTTTAGGTCATGTTGAGATCAGATTTTTTTTCTATGTAATAAAAATACATGACATCGTGCAGTTCAAGCGCTCGCGCTCGCCGCGTGGCGCACTACAAGATGCACTGTAAAAGAAACCCAATTTACTGCGAATAAATAAATAATATATTTATATTTGTATTCTTTATAATATTTCAATGAGAATTACGAACTTACCAAACAAACAAATTCAAATCTAAGTAGACATAAATCGCCTCTTGGGAAGCTAAACTTTAAGGACGATTGAGTGGAAACTAGTTGGTATTACAAAGCTTTTAAGCTTTAGGACTTCATGAACATTATTGTAAGCAGTGACAGACTTATTGTGTGAAGAAAATACCAGGTACCTGTCAACATCACCATTTGTAAACTATATATTTCGTCCAAGCAGAGTTAGCAACGTTACAAGCGACCATTAAAAACCTTAACACATAAAACCTTCTAGTGTACTAAAAACATAATTTCAGAAACATTTGTAGTGTCAACAACAATTTTATTTTGCCGGAATATAAAGCTCAGTAAAGTAAATCTAATGCTAAGCTTAGACCATGAGAAGGCCTACATCCAGCTGTTGTTTTTTTTATATCATTAAGGTGACAAACAACCATACAACCCGCTTGATACGACGCTTGCCACACCAGCGGCATAATTCGCGCGTTACCAACACTGTAAAAATATTATTTCCTCCCTTTTTGAAGAACCCGATGTTATAGTCTCTTGGGAAATCCTCGGTAACGAGCTGTTTGCATAACCTGAGCATGCGTAGGAGGAATCTCCTCTAAAACCGCACAGTTCGAGACCAGAGTGGCTCTAGGCTATGCAGATGAACTCTCCGCCGATGGCGAGATGCGATGGTTAAAAGTAGCTGTTGGCATCATATCAAACTATTCCTTAGAACACTATCCACTGTAAAAGCAGTATAACAGCAGTATACACAGAGATGGTTAAAAGGGAATACCATTTGCTGAACCAACAAATCTAACCTATCTCATAATTCATAACCGCAGTCATGTGAGGCGACCGACACATACATTTTACTTTAGTATCCAAATCATCCAAAACTCCCGCGCATCTATCTAGAAGTACGCAATGAACTGTGTAAGAAAACGATTTCGTTCAACTTCTAACAAACCACATTGTGCGCGCTACTGAACAAAGAGGTGCAGCTCTAAAAATAACCCAGTTTTGTCATCACAGGGCCAGTGACCAGACCTTGAGATATTTGCAGCAGCTGTCTGTCTTGGGGACCACTTGTGAGATGCGCGGGAGATTGTAATAAGTAATAGCTTGATTTATTGCTATGGAGCCCGTTGGCTGTAATTTAAGAAGGGTTAATATCTATATTGATGGAATTGAACCCTAAAAGTACTTAAGCTAAAAAAGGATTAAGTACTTAGACTTTACTAAAGCCTATTGAACTAACAATATTTCAGAGCTGACTGGGAAAGTGTGGAGTAACTGCTTCTTTTAACTTGCCCTGTGGCTATTAGACCTAATTTAGAACGGCTAGCAGTGCCTGCGAATTCGTCCACTTGGAATTTAATAAAATTATTTTTTCTTTAAATTAATAGTAAAAGTAAAACTAGCCTATGTTACTCCTTATAATATCAGCTATTGGCCCGTGAAAGTCCCGTAAAAATCGGTGCAGCCGTTTCGGAGATTAGCCTGAATAAACAGACAGACAGACAAAAACTTTTAAAATGGTTTTTTTGTTTTTCTTACCGTATGAATATACTTTCATATTGTTATTTTGACATTATACAAACAGACATTTAACGTTCAACTTTATTTATTTGTATAGATAAATTAATTAACGTTCGCTGCTCAATATTTACACTAATATTAAATTAAATGTTTAACAAAAGTCCATTGACCTTTATCCTTATAAAGTAACATTTCCAAAGAAGGCGCCTGAGAAATCGTAAAACTGCCCCAAGAACTTTGTGTATTTTTTATAAAGTAATACCTTTGTTGGGTCTACGTCTACGCTTTATTTAGGGCTCAGTTTCCAAGTAAAAGGTATTGAGGAGTTTCCAATAATCGGATTGAGGTCGTTGGTACTTGGTTTGATACAAAGAATATAGTCCCGTCATTTATCTCCCAAAAGGTCCCTGCAGAGTAGATACTTGAGCGTATTCTCTATTTCTTATTGGGGTAAACACGAGCACCAACTTAACTGGAGCTGCTCATTCGTACGTATGTGAACCGGGGCATTTTAACAGGCAAGATAGATCTTGTTATCCCGCCATGCGCCATATTGTGAAGGTTGTCAAAACCTCGTACGTATTACTTGTAATGTGGTTGATTTTGTGTTTGTAGCAACATCTATCGCCACATAGAATAACTACTTAGCAAGGCAGCAAAGCTAATTACAGTGGCGCAAAAATATGGATTCGACCAATCAGATTGCGAGGCCTGCATTGCGCAAGGAAAAAGATTATCGTATCTAACATTTATACAACTGTTCGACATCAACCGTTGGGCTTCGGCCCGCTAGACAATATCACCTCGCTGGTCGGAGGATCCTCCCTTTTCAATGAAGGAACACCATACCTCGTTCCTCCGACTGTTTATCCCTTATAAGTATGAAGCCAGACAGGATTAAAACAAAAAGGGTGTAACAAAATAAATTTAAGGTGCCCAAAGTCAGATACGGTCGTTTACATTAAAAAATACTCCTTTTTTTAAAAAGTCTAAGTACCTAAGTACTAAAAGGGTCCGTCCTACCTAAGCCGGTTTCCTTGACGACGCGCCTCTGGGGGGGCCTACCACGAATGTTTTTGATTTATCGTAACGTTAACGTAAGCAAACTTTGAATCAATTAAACACGTTAAATCCATGATATTTTTTGGAAATACATGCAATATTTTTAGATTTCATAAAACAAGCGTAAAAGTAAAAGAGGCTATCTCCTCAAGCAAATTTCAGCAGGTGGTGATGGCAACTTCGGACCGGAGTAGATGGAGGCAGATTGTCCGTTTAAAGGGGTCCAGTGACCACGATCCTCAGTAATGAGGGACCGACTGAAGAAGAAGAAGAAAACAAGCGTGTTTGTTGCGTAAAATTAAACAAAAATGCCATAGAATTATTGTACTTTTGATTATTTTGCTTGCGTTATCGTTACGATACGTCAAAAATATTCGTGGTAGACCCCCAGAGGCGCGTCGTCAAGGAAACCGGCTTATCCCCGCTTAGTATTCAAATGTATAGGCATCAAAGAAATCAATTCAGCGATTACGACTATCCTAAGTGTGTGATGAATTATAATGTAACGCTTCTCGTGAGGTTAGAATAAGTCATTGAATCCTTTTAATGCCTGTATAGCTCAGGTAAAGTTGTACGGTATTTCTCAGTAGCAGCCCTAAGCTTGAAATTGTGCTCGGTGGATGTCAATAGGAAAGCCCCATATTAACAACCCCCGACTCCAACTAGAAAAAGGGCTGTAACTTTTGAACTTTTCATAAAACATAGCTAAGATGGTACCCGATTAAAATAGCTTTCAACTAAAAAAAACTGCATTGAAATTGGTCCTTCCGTTTTGGAGCTACGATGCCGCAGATAGATACACACTACAAACTTATAACACCCCTCTTTTTTGTCGTTAGGTAAAAAGAGACAGTGGTGCAGCACGTTTCACCTCTGCCTAACCCTTCGAGTAATATAAACAGGATGGTAAATTACCTACGTATGATCTTTGACCTTCTAGTGTGGGGGTTCTTTAGGTACAAAAGTTATGAAGTCTTGTAACCATAAACAAGGACAGGTTTGACGTCATTAGCGTAGTGGTAACCAGCGCCGATTTGACCTGCTTCCTCCAAGACCATGACCGGTAACAGTAGGTGGAAGGCACTACACCTTGCTTACAATGCCTACTATAAGGCCAACCGCACATCTCCGGTTTTCGCGTCCGGTTACCGGATCAGGGCACCGGAAGGCATCCATTCCATACGATAGAACGGTGAGCCGCACACGCACGATTCTACCCGTTCGTTTTTTTGTATGGAATTGGCGCTCTGATCCGGTAACCGTATCAGGGAACCTGGCGGCAAAACCGGACATGTGAGGCCGGCCTAAAGCTTGTATTATAAAAGTAATGCAATGTTTTTGTAATGTTCACGTGATAATTACTAACAAACAATGCCTCTTTATTAGGGAGGATGCAACTGTGGAGCCAGGATCGCGATTGGAAGGGGTGATTCGGTTTTCCTGTCAAGATATTCACAATTTCACGTTAAAGCCACTACACAGAGGTGTTCTACGGATCGGGCATTGAACACATCTTCTTTTCTTTTGACGGAAAGCAGGTATGATAATTATGTTATGTATTTTTATTTGTTTCCATAAACGAAAAGAAGCGACACACTTAAATAAAAAAATAGATAATTTCCACTCATACAATAAACGCAGTCATAACACACCCTATAACATTAGAAGACGCCGTTTATTCCACACGAAGTGTCTTTGTAACAGCGGGTTGCGGGAGTTACGAACAAAAAATCAAATGTAGCGTTCGACTAAATTCGCATTTGCATTGCAAAGCGCTCCAAATGGAACAACTCGGGTGAAATGTGTTACAAGTGGAGAAACAAAGGATTATAATTTCCTGGATCCTCAAAGAGTTTGAATAACAAAGAGAAGGTATACCGCTTTGGAATGGATAGATGAAACATGTATTATAACTTTTCCATTTCAAATTCTTGTTTTGTCACAATGATTTTATGTTAAGTAAGTGCTACTATTTTTAATAATAATAAAAAAAGCATTTGAGCTTCAATTTATTTTTATTTTTACCAGATATTACCCTTTTGGAATTACTTTCGAAACAATATTTTGTAAGTGACAAAACTATTATAACAGCGGCACAGGATTGCACTGCAATGCAAACATGCACGATATAAATTGTTTCTAAGGGCTTTTACGTGTTACTACTATATCAGGCTCGTCGTGTTTGGTGGATAAAATTATTTTGCGCAGTAGATAAGTAAATAACTGGAAACTAGATACTGCGACGAGACTTAAATTTTTATCATTTTCCTACGAATTACCAGTGAATAAAATTGGCAAACGCTCAACAAACGATTACTGTAGTAAAGAACATCTACGCTTTACCACATTAGATATAACGTTGGGATCAAATAAAAAATCATTTCTCATTAAGAAAACTGACTAATAGACAACGTCAAACGGAGTGAGTTCATCGACGAAAAAATATATAAAGACGAGATGGATTCAAAACACGGTTCAAGACGTGGCGAAAATTCAGATTCAGACATAATACAGCCATAAATCAATGGAGAATATTTAAGATCCGAGAAACAATGTGCAGATTTGATGTTTAAACATTTACAAGTTATGGGTTCATTTAAATGCGGATCAGGATATGTGAGCAAATATACAAGTGTTAAAATTTGCATAGCTACTTTTTCCTGCAAAACACATAACTATGATTGGAAATGCCTCATAGATTTGTACTGACCGAATGTATTTTAATGGCACTCAAAGTCACAACACGGGGATCCCTAGTGTGCGGGCTACTAGTGTAAAAAGTTTGTTATGACGCTTGTAGAAACAGCAGTGGAGCGTTGGCATAGCAACCCACTATTTATGAACTTTACTAAAATCTATAAACCAGTCTTGTAGACCCACCCACGTCAAGTATTGAAGATTGGATTGAAATATCTCTTCAAATTCTAGAAAAATATTGAATTAAAAAGAACGCAAACTCGAAACATCTACAATAATGTATTATCTATGTAAAATCAGCGTTTAGTGCAGAAATAACTACGCCGTCACAAGGTCACAGCCTACCGCACATAGTCGACGATTGATTCTAAACGTAACTAATGAATTAACTTGATAATTAATTACCAACTATTTTTACATGGAAACTCTTGGAACTTGTTAAAAGTGCTGGTTTAAATTTAGATTTTAGCAAGAGCAGTAAGACTATCATAGCTAAAACTAAGATAGTAGATGATAGAAACGACTCTAGAAACGTTCGTTTTAAGAAAACAATATTGTCTTGGTTCATTTTCATCGAGAAAACACTGAACGAAAATAGCAAGTGCATGAATACTACAAAAAGAAAACGACGTTGACGCCGAATATGGTGAAGGCAATACTAGTTAAACGCTGTGAACGATGTGAGATACCTCGGCGTACAAATTAATATGAAAAACTCGTATTATGAAAGAGGCCTCGTCTAGAGTTAGCAACCCGTTTTGTTATATGAAGCAAACCCTGGTAATAAGCCAGGGAAACTATATTAGTGAACCCAATGTAGAAAACACCTGTAGTTCAACTAGGAGGGTCAACACACTGACAATCGCTACGCCTTGACCGAGTTCTTAAAAAATACTATTAGTATTATGTGTCTCTTGTCTCTAGATAAAACATTTGACCTGACAAATTTTCCTTATGTTGAGCAAAACAGTCTTAATATCCCTTATAATAAACATGGGTAGAAATAGATAGAAACACGGTTGTAGCGAATAACAAAAGATGTAGAGGAGGAGGGAGAAACACTTATACTCTGAAAGTCAATAACTTATGAATAAACAAAGCCGAGTCTGTCTGCGTTTCGGCATCCAATCTCGAACGAAGACTTTACGACAGGCGGTGCACTCGTAAAATGGCATCTTAGTCTAGTTTAGATTGAAAACAATATTGAAGAAAGAAAAGAGTTTTCTGTCCAAAAATCTCCTGATGTCTAGGCAAGTAGAACGAATTTCACAGTTCAGTTAGCAAAGCAATACAATGTTTTCTGGAAACTTACAACGCTCCTAGGCAAGATGGTCTGTTCGGACAATAATAAACAAATATTTTGCATAATATCAATCAACAATCAGCAGACTAAAGCAGATAATGAACTGAGAAGCTCAAAAATGAATATGGACACTCCTCCACCACGCCATTCAGTTTTAATCCTCCCCAAGAACGCCACAAAGGGGCCAGACATTTAAATCATTGGCCAATTCCTTCAAGAACATAATATGAATTCCCTGATCTCCTTGTCACTGTCTCGACACCCAAATTATGTTGTCATTATTTGGGAGCCGAGACAACGAAGATAACAAAGAAATATAAAATCAGTGACATAGTGTGTAAGACAAACGTTGCGTCAACATATTGTTGAGATCAGTTAAGATTAATGACATCTTGGGAGAAGCCAACGTATTTTGCTACATCGAATACATATTATCGAATTTCTGCCAGGTTTTCTAGAACTTTTTAAATGGCTGCAGTTACTTTCAAGGATAAAGCGTTCGTTTACATTCGAAACTTTTAGCAGCAGAATCATGCGTTTTCGCGTTCGTGGGCTCTGCTGCTAAAAGTATCGAGTGTGGACGGGCCCAATACTACGCGATTTTATTTGCATCATGCGTACAGCGTATCTATCTGTCTCTAACGTTAATGATACCATTTTTATAAATATGATGTGTAGCATCGAGGGTGTAATAAGACATATTATCGTTGTTAGGTTTAGTTTCTAAGCTCATTACTTATGTGGCTTCACGCTGCGTACTTAATCAGGATTCATGCGGTTTGTCCTTACTACGCATTATAGTGAAATGCGCGAAAATAACAAAAGACTGAAAATCTACGAGTTTTGAATGATCACTATGATAATATCAGCGGTGATCATGGATGGGTAGAGGTTGGTCATTCCTTAATGATATTAAACTGACCGCTATTTACAACATTCTTATGAACAACAAGCACAGTTACAACGCGGAAACTATAACGATCTCAGTGAATGCTCAGATTATAAACTAATAGGAAGTTTCTTTAGCAATACCTAGCTTCTTTCAAACCTGAGTATGCATTACTTTTTCTGATGTTATTAACACAGGCGAAGGCTGCTGCTTATCTCCTTGATAAAATTACTTATTTCCTTCTAACGGCGCCATGGATAGACCAAAGGTTTGGAATATACCATCATATTTATATGAATAAGTGTTATGTTAACATCTTGTAATAAAATAAGAGTCTGTATAATCATACTTTCAGAAGGACCAAAAGTCAAGATAATCTTATTAACATTGCCAAAAAATTCTCCACAAATTTTTTTCGCACCTTATTTATCTCGTTAACCATACACATTTGGCAAATAAAGTGTTATTCTGGTCATATAAGCAACAAAAGTAAGCATAAACATAAAATTTAACAAATTCCTCCTACACGTAACTTAATTCTCTTTACCTTTTACTTTGCGTTTTACGTCTGTTGGTACAATATCTTAGGGATATCGTAAATTTTAACACCTACGAGGCCTTCCTTATAAATGTATTGAGACAAATATGAATATTCTTGCTAAAATCATAAAGAGAGTCAAACGCATATAATAACAGTAGCAAATTACAGAATCCTTGAAACCAATTTGAGAAGAGAGCAGGGCAAAATCTGTAGAAATAATAACATAGCAAGAAGGAAACTCAATTAAAGCTAATTCACCGATTTTGGAAAGAAAATCTGATGAATATTATTATCAAACAATGTTAACCAACCCTAACATCTTCCTTAAGGAAATAAATATTACATCTTATCAGGACAATTATGCAGATCGACTAGATGCTATTCTTCTTTCTAAAACCTCTGAGATACCGGTACAGATTGCTGCTGCATAATAAGCACTCAACGACAGTGATAAAGTATCGCAGTAAAAATATAACAAACTGAAACACGCGAATCTAATGCACATCACAAAATAGACTAACAGAACCCGCGAATCTAGTGCACATCAAATAAATTGTTCAAGTAGATACTTCGTAAAATCAGCATTGACAAATGAGGTTATACTAAAAAATATCTGAAAATCTACGTTATGCAGCTGGTTTTTTCCATTAGTTTAGTAGATGTACAATCTGTCATCAGGTCAAGTGTGGGTGTAAACAAGTCTGACTTGCGTCAGATGCAATAGATATTTATTTACTACGCTTTGTCTGAAGGTGAAGCTAGGCATACTGATCTATAGTGGACAAGAATTTGTTAGGTTATTTTGTAAACTAGTAAAAAGGTTGGAATTTTTGGGATACTCGAAGAGTCGATAATATAGGGGAAATAGTTTGAAAATTACCGATTCTTTATTCATCATCAACTGAAGTGTTAGATAGAGCCAAAGGAATAAGGACGTACCACAATACATCCATTACAATAGTACTCGTAGATCCCACGTCGCTATTTAGCATACACAATCCCCTATATCTAAAAATGTTCATAAAGACACTTCTAATATTATTGTGGATACCTAGATGACACTATCCGCAAGCAATTCTACCAACTACTAGACTAATGAGGCGGCTAAAGATCAGAGCTACTAAGCTAGTCGTAAAGGACAAGTAAGGTAAGTCAGTCGTTCTCGTTAGGGCATCGTTAGACGAGTGTCAATGACCTGAAGATACGAACAGTCGAACAGTGCCAATTTTAACAGCTGGCATAGGTAGAGACTACACGTATGATAAAATTATCTAAGTCTAACTTATAAACGTCGGTATTGTAGCTTCAGCCAGACTACGCCAGGTCAGTGACGCGCAGGACTGCTTCTCCGGTCACCAACCTAGTCCAGCCCAGCTAAATGCGGCATTTGACCAGTTGAAGACTTCTAAAGGCTATGTTTTGTAAGTTTATATACTAATTTCCTTCAAAAATCGGAGGCAAGCTAAATAACAGAAAGCTCAGTTGAGCAAAAAATTCAAATTACGCCGAATGTTAAACTGCTGCTGTATGTCATGTTGTAAATGGTAAAATATTATAATTATCAAAATACTCTTCTACAAATAACCACCACATTTCCGCCATAGAAGGTTCCACGAAGTGTTTCGGTGCAAACTACTGCTTTGCTCATTAAGATAAGGGTATTATTAATGTTTTCGTCTTCCTCGACAAATACTAATACAATAAGTATTATTGAGTCTAAAGCATGCATTCATGCAGCCATTTTGCGACGTATGCACGGTGGTCGGCAGTCGGCACAATGCGTTGCAGTAAAAATAGCGAGTTAGCCCCAATACACAAGGCCGCATGCGCTTTATTTGAGCTGTAAAACGACACGCACGACGTAAAGAAAACAAAAAACAACGCAAGCGCAAGAAAGACTTTCTATTTTTATTCAGGGTTCGCTGTGTGGTCCTTAGGTACGGAAAGAATAAGAATATAATGTCTGAAATTCTAAAAGGCAAGTACCTAAAGGATTAATCAGGAGCATAGAAGGGATCGTACCAAGAATTAATTGTATTAGTTTCACATACGCTAGCTGTCGTGACTAAATGTATTATCCTATGACTCTACGGCAACGTAGAGCCTGGATCCTTATTTAATTACTTACCTGCAGGTTTGAGAAATACTGAAGCTCACAAACTTCACGTAAAGGAAACGTATAACGAAATCAAAATTAGTTTTAAGGGAACTATGAGTAGTAGTAAATCCACAACCATCACCATTTAATAAACTTCATCATCAAGCCTTTGAATATTCCCAATGCTGGGAGTCGGGTCTTCTCTCTGGAGTCCTGAGATCTCTCTCGAGACAGAGTCTGGGCCATAATTCACTACGTGAACCAAGTGCGGTGCGTTGGATGTCACAAGAGTTTGGAAGTTTTTGTTATAAGACATGTCGATTTTCTCGAAGTCTTCCTTCGCCGTTAAAGAAATGGTGACAAAGAACACACATAACTCATAAGTCATAAAATTGTTCTAGATACTCAAAGGTCATAAATAAATCTGACCCATTGGCTATCATACGAGCTCACTCGTAAGTCGGGGCCATGACTACTGGGCCATGGGTCTATGCCTTGTGGTAAACTTTGAACCTTATTATTCTCATCTCCAATATTTCTTCAAACCGCACCGTTTGAACCTCCAGCGCATTATTGGCTTCATCACTCAACATCGGCAAAGTCAGACCGCAACATTTTTACTGCGACATAAATCAGATTTAGACTTTCAATAACAATCCTGGCCAAATCGAAGGTCGGGGTGAAGGTCGCTGGGAATTACAGTGTCAAGGTCATGATGGATTTCGACGTACGAAAAATACAGAGCTTATGCGACTGTGCGTTATATGGGTGCTGTGTTTTGGCTTTTTGTCAAGTTAAGCCGCTTATAGTACTTATGTGATTTTGAACTCTTACAAATCGCACTATCCTAAAACGGCGTAGCAGTTATTTGGGAGACGCACCTATGAGAAGTAATTGCTAGGAGTGCTGTAGTGTAACTATTTGAATTCATGTTTATAATTTAATATAATGGGTTTCATTACTTAAATTTTAAAACGTATTGATGCAACGCATAATTAGTTCTAAACCTTTTTAATTTCAAACGAGAACATTACAATAAGAACACCAAAGATGGCGCTATACAGGCTGGCGCAAAATTTGGGGGCATTAAGGGTAGCTACCGTTTCTATTATAGTTAGGTTTCTGATCTTAGGAAACTAGGTGAATTTTGAATAGACATTATACATTTCTCAAAAACTTGAAATGTGGTTTAATCGATCCTATTACCCAACAGGAATGTTTCCTCCAAACAGCCGACGAAATCGTACTTACCGAAATGGAGAAATATATAAAAAACGATTTCCCATACATTTTTTAAGAAAACATATCTTCGTAATCTAAAATCACTGAACCTTACACTGATTTAATAAGTTTATTGTTCTACATACAAATACGGACCTACTCGTATGTGTAACAAATACGACGAAAGACTCGAAGGTTGCAGCAAAGTTTGCACCCTAAGTTTGTTAGTTTTAACCAAGTTACGTGACTTAAATCAAAATTATATCTCAAGGATGCGGGGTTGTTTTCTAATAATTATAACATTATTAATAGCTGAAAGCGTCTGCATGCGTCGTGTACTTGATTGCTTGAAATAAGGCCAATATTTACATATGCGTGTCTGACGAAGGCCTTAGCAGGTTTGTTCGATTTGTTGGTATTTATAGTTCGGTAAGCAGGGCTGAAGTTAAGAGCGACGGACTTGTTTCTGCTTTCTGAATTTATGCGAACTTTGTTCCGGTTTCGAGTTGCGTTGGCTCAGGTTAAAGAACTTTTTTATGTAGTATTTTTAGAAATAAATTTTATGATTACATTATTTCTTTGATGGGTGTTTGAAAAACACTGTTTGGTGCTTAATAATGAACGAGAAATAATTGGACAAACAGCAAATCGTTTGCCAGTAGAAGATTTTTGTCAATACAAACAAGGTTTTATAAAAGCAATCGATATTAATATTATAAAAGAAACCTCATTAACTTTGAATGGTTGACATGAACAATCTACTTAATGGAAGAGCAATATCAAAATAAACTATACAATAACGAGTTTCTTCCAAGAAATGGTTCATACCAATAAGGGATTAACATCAAATCCTGATCTACTATCAGTTCTCTCAAGCCAATTAATCCATGCCAAGAAAAATACAGCACGTATTGTGATCAGACAGTCGTTGTATGATTCAGAGGGCCGCAGCAATTTGAGGTCATTACGAGCGCCCACGCAGTCTCTTTATGGTTATTGACAGTACGCGCCTACAGGATCGAGGTTTAGGGCCCATTCGAGCCAAACATACCTTTTGGATCTTTTGCTCTTTGTACAAGCTGGTTTATTTGAGTATTTCAAGATATCTTATTTATGTAGAATACAAATTAATTATATATTTTCAATTAGAGGAATCGGTTGCTGTTATTTCTTATTATAATAATCATAATAATGATCATAATATGTCTTCTACCACTATCCGTGGAAACCTTTAATTGGCTTAATGTTAACTATACTTTCTGTCTCTTCGCTTTTGTACAGCTGTTGGTTTTCCTAATTATAAATAAACCAAATAAACAATGTGTCATGGCATTAAGTCCGCTTTGTGTTCATTTTTTTGCTTAAATAAATACGTATATTTAATTTTTATATGAGGGTGATTTCATAAGGCTACAAATTATGTCAATTAATATTATTATGCATGGGCAAGGTGGCCATCTACAACCCTAGATAAATGGCGTAGCAGAAACTGGATAACAAAAGGACAGAGCAGTGAAGAGATCTGGCAGCGGAGCGGGCTGCGTACATACTCCAATTAACTCGCAACGGTAAACCGCTTCCACCAACAAAGAGTCTAGCGGAGAGGACTGAATGAGTAAAAATAGTTAATAACAACTCGTTCTTCATTTCTCTTTTGCAGTGGAAGGCAATTGTCGAAACTCTTTCGTAATGGAAGGGAAAACCTATTTCAGCTAGTTGGGGTCCGTTCCGTCCAGCTATTACTTACTCATTACCCTTTTGCAGTGGAAGTGTCATTATATAAGCGGCATAAGTGTCATTCTAAAGCAATCTTTACTCGGAAATACTGATCCAATAAAGTGGAAGTCTTCAAGATATTCAAATACATTGATCGTAAAGCTATAAATCCAAAACAAAAAGTTATATAGTACTCAATACTCATTCGAGAACCATATCATGTAACACGGAAGTATCGTAAAACGATACAGTTTGGCAGCAAAACGAGATATGTTATGACTCCATTGACTCTTCTTATATCAATTTTGATTTTACAAACCTTATGTAAAACTTTTGCTACCGTTATTTTTCCAATAATGAAGAAAACAGTCAATAGTACTGGCATCGGGATTTTGTGTTATCAAACGATCAACACCGCACTGTGAGTCTGTGACCACAAGTCAGGCAAAACCAAGTTAGGACGAAGCTTTCGGTTTCACTTTTGTCCTCTCCCAGCCTATAATTGTCAGAGCTTACTTGCGTACTGGTTACTACTAAGGAAGTAGTTCATTAATTAGTAATATGGTGAGTAGGTACCTATACAGCAGGGGTGCCAACTGCAAATCAGCGTTGAGCTCTCCGCGCCCTGCAAATATAGCTGGCTACTCTTTCGGCATGGGCAATTGCTTGCATAGGTATTTTAAGAATTTTATTTGTATTTCTTATTTCGTCTGTTTTTGTAATGTTTTACCTTTTATCTTTAATCTTCTCTCTTGTGTTGTCAATGTGTGCGTCCTGAATAAATGTTTTTCTTCCTTTCTTATATCAGTAAATCTAAACAGCAGCGCAGCCTTGTCCGAGAACTATAGTTACACACACTATGTGACGTTTTCACATAGTGTACCATGCCATGAGATAAGCTAGCTGGTCAAACTAATCCAGCTAGCCTTATATCTATTATCTAATCCATGTCGCCTATTATGAAATCCACATAAAGCGACGTGTTAAAATCGTCCAAAACAAAAGGATTAATAAAACTATCATCACCCAGCTATCAACAAGCTCTTTGAAGCTTAGATATGACACGAATTATGCAACAACGTATCCCTACAATAATAAACATACGGCCTACTTCTACCGGCCGCGACCTTCACCAAATAATTATATTAAAAATCGAGATTAACAAACTTTTTAGTCTAAAATAAAGATGGCGTATACCAACTGAGCACATAAATCAACCAAAGAGTAGATAATAATTACTGTTAGAGACGTTTTTATATAAAACGCTGAAGAACCGACGCCGCTTTACGTCAAGTAATAAATTGCAATTTGGCTTTATACCAAAACATGGTAAGTGATGTGTCTATCTCTGTGAACGGATTGATATGAGACGTGGTATATAACTCGATTGCAACTTTTAAGAAAAGTAATTTTTCATCTAGAATTGGAAAATCATGCTGCATCACCTTATAAAGTCGGCGTGAGGCAAAGATGGCTGTCGAAAATAGAAAGGATATTGAGAAGCTGATTATTATCGTGCTGCACTCAAATTATAATAATACTATGGAGGCCATAGTAGCAACAAGCAATCCATGCATGCATCTTAACTCCATTTTCATTACTAAATGCCTCGAAAACTTGCTGAAGCAGTATCGATCTCTGATCAAATCTAAATGCTGCAGTTTACTGTGCCCGTATCCCATTCTCGTCACATCTCACTCCAAGCAATTACTACATAGTTGGAAACGTCACTGCGACATTGCAACTCAAACAACTATGTGAAAATTTATTGCTGGTAACGGCAGTACAGGCACAAACTCCATACACCATATTATCACGGACTGCTGCGGGAAATTTTACTTAATAAAGTGAACGTTATTAAATTCGGTGAAGAATCTGCGTATGGGTTCGTAAAACGGATCGTGCTTGGCTTGGTTCGGTGCTGACGTGGTTGCGATACATATTATTTATTTATTCTTTATGTACCGGTACATATATGCATTCGCTGCCAGTCAACCTTTGGGTAAAATATAACACATCGAAATAGAAACAACAAACCAAAGCAAGCCAACCTACTTGGAACCGTGCACCTAGAATCACGACGTTTTGAAAGTGCCTGCAAAGGCCCAGTTGAATTATTGATCTAAGAAATTATTTAATGTAAAATATACCACATCATAAATAAATACAGCCCATAGGTCAGTATAAAGGCAGTCTGCATTTGTTTCAATCAAGGATGTGGCTTATGTCCTAATCCAGTTTATTCGCTATTAATGCAGCCTTCGATAACATAGCACCGGAAAATGCTGCCAAAACGCCTCGTTTGCGGGTTTTCATTATCCGCAAGATTAATTACACCTACCTGTAAAATCACTGCAGTGGATAAACAATTTAAGAGGTGTTCTAGCTTTATGAATATGTTGTTATTCCGAGAGTTATTTCTGTTTTCAGTTTACACACGAAAACAGCATCGAGTAACCACATGTTTGCACATAGACAAAGAAACATATGGAACGACAGAACTGCTTACCGTTTTTCAGTTTCATATCCCATTTCTTCGTTGACTTCCATCATCATTTATAAATTTCATATCATAGTCATAATATACTATAATAAAATCATCATAAATAAATAATATAAGTAAAAAAAATATCTGTGAATTTTCAGCAAAAAAGAGCCGATGACGTCAATGAACTAGACGATTCAAATGACGTCAAGGAAGCAATTTGTTTTCATTGATCTTATCATCTGGTGAAGGCTCGAGAAAAAACCGTAAGTGCCAACCGAAAAGTTAGAGACGAATATAAAGGATGCGTTACAAAGAGAATGGCGCGTAATTATATGACTACTGCATCCTTATTATCTGGGACAAAGCGACATCAAACAAAGCAGTGTTACATTAAGACCCCGAGTTCCCGATGTATGTGGACCCAGAATAATTAATTATTCTGTTCGAAGTCTTTTACAACAGAAATATAATCACCAATAATAAAACAGCCTATCAAATGATTGAAAGGATCCAATTTTGTACATATTTCCTATTCAGAATATAACTCTGATATTACCAATCAGTATTCGGAGGATCCATTACGAGAAACAGAGGAAACGAAGTAATGTTTTTTGGAGATTGAAATATTTATTCCGTCCGAAGAAAACCTCCAGATGTTTCCAATTATTGGTATAGTTCTTGAAAATATACTTTTGCGAAACAGCAAAATAATTTCGAACCACTAATGAATTAAAAATCGCAGCCAAGATGCGTTTTCCAGAACGTATAAATCAGTTTTCAAATGAACTGAATATTGTCATCACGAAGACAAGAATCGAGAATAAAATCAACTTTTGGAGAAAAAAGCTGTAAATTAACGTTGACGTTTACAAGATAATAAAATGGGGCAAACCTATGTCAATGCCAAGACGACGATCCAAATTTAAATTAGGCCATAATGCACTAGCTAAACTCAAAAATATTGTACTAAAGTAACACAAATTATTTTACTACAATATTTTTTAATTCAGCTAGTGTATGTGTATACTCAACTGCCAACTGTATGTGTAATCTCGAAGCTAATTTCAATACAAAATGTACGACTATACTCGTATTACCCAAAGTTTTCATAATTTAATCTGAAAGCGCAAAGACATCAGAGTATTGGCAAAATTTCACATCTTTGTAGAGAAGAGACAAGATTATCCGATCTATTGTTGTAGGCTAGGTGTGTTTGTGACACGCGAATACATACATTTATTTAATATGAGATACAGAGCATCATGCGTTAGATAATGTAAGTTTACCAAGCTTCGTGAAAATTTGAAGCTGGTCTTTTAAAGTCTTGTTGAACTATGAATTTTAAGGTAGGGATCTTAAGCAAAAACACATGAAACATTTTGTAATATTATAGTCTACAAAATCGATAAAATAAAATGACATAGCCCATAAAAAATACGAACGAGGGTAGTTTGATAAAAAGCACTAGGTTTACTGCATAGCTCTCATGTAACAGAACTGTTAACGAGAAGAGCTAAAAATACCAGCGGCGACACGACAGCGAGACCGGCCTTCGAGGCAATTTTTATATAAACCGCTATTGTAATTCGATTATACGAAGAAATTCTGTTAAGCTTTTGAATACTTGAATATAATATATCAAGGCCAATTATCCTCAAGCCTGGTTCGCAAGGTATTCTTATCTTAGGTCGTCACATTTTATATTATTTTGAAACTTCCGGTTATGGACTCTTGGATTTTGATACCCGTTTAGCCCGGTAGGTATTGATGTTTAATTTAATTTTCAAACATAGGCTTTATATGCACAGAAAAACTAACAGCGAAACCTGATCAACTTGTTTTATACAAAAGATCAAGGATTTTAACTCAAATTCGTCGGAATACGAAGAAAATTCACCCATCGCGAAATTAAACGAGAATTTTTTAAATAAAATTGTACTCTCGCGAAGCACATGTGTAGGACTAATAAATTGTTGAGAATGGTCGGAATATAAACAAAACCACTAAGCGGAACCGATCTGGAGTATTTCCAAAAGATTGACGGAGTTAGTGCGACTTACTGATGGAGAGATAACTGCATGACACACGCTTAGTGAAAATTACCAAGTTGAGCAAGAATCCATTGGAAAGTGAAGGAGAAATATAAGTTAGGCTGACCATCATCACGTGAGATTATAAGTCGGGAAGAGAGAGCAACAATGAAATAGACGAGAGAAGAAATACAGTAGGTAAACACACAAGGGAATCGGTATACTAAACAGAGTATGCTCCACAACATAGTCTCTTAGCTACGCCACTTCAGAATCAAGCTTCATCCACCGATTCCCGCTAGATCCGCATCCCGGAAGCTTCAAGACCAATGAACCTGACTGCTCATTACGCAAAGATACACGTGACAAATCTAAATGCAGAACTTTTAATTCCTGGCGAATGCAGAGGCTGAGTTCAGAGACCGCCGACACGGAGACACGGAGTTAAATCCCGTCGTGATGAACACGGGAACTGGCTGGGATCCAACGGGAATCGAACCGCACCCACTGGGAAACGTGCCGGCTATAAACATTGGTGTATTGTTTTTTTCATAGATGAAAAGGAATTGTGGGTAATTTTGGGTTGATTCAGATTCCTGTGTTATGTTGTATCAATGGTTTTTTGGAACGCCATCATTTGCGGAAAGTGAAAGACTGGTAATCGAAGATTGAAATACCAAAACGTCATAAGTTTGCAACTATCAAACTGACAAATTGATAGTGCTCATCCTACGAAGTTAAATTAAGAGTATGTATGAAAATTGGGTTTGTTTGATTTCTATTTCAACACAGTATAGTGAAAAGACCAAAACATTAAATTCTAATGTTTTTACATCAAAATACACGCTCCAGGAAACAAAAATGCGAATAGTGTTAGTGAACTTGATTGTTAATTCTGGACATCCGGAGAAAAATCTGATAAATATAGTCCGTGTTTCTTTGGGGAGTTCTTTAAATAACTTTTCATAAACATTTTTCTCGGTACAGAGTTGATTCGTTATATTTTTAAAGCAACTCTTGATTTCGTTTCCACGGAAAAGTTACCTTTCTTATTGATGTTTTAAGTATTCTTGGTGTTTATTTGGGCCACTGAAAATTAATTAACTGAAATGGCAGTTACTTTTGTGTACGGAAAAGGAATTTTGCTCGCTGATTCCTGTAATAAGGGCAATGGATTGATAATGCGCATCTCATGTTTCAATAACATCCTATAGGTGAGTTTTCAATAATATCGACATGTGCCAATCGTGGCTCAGTGAGATGCGCGTACGCACTATTTAAAGCGGATGTAGGCCAAGTCAGTGGGGCGGCCGAGTCCAGCCTAGTGCCAAATATTGGCCAGGTGGCAACCGTACACAGTTACTGTTATTTTAGATCTTACTATAACGTTTCGGCGCGGAATAAATTTAATATAGTAAAATATATATGAATGGTTCATTAATACCTTTTGATTGAGCCCGCGTACTGTTACTATACTTGAAATTGTTCGCTTCATTCACTTGGTTTAACTTCTATCTTTGTTTTAATGCACAAATTGGGTGTCTTTGTCGCTTGCATTCTGAATGAAGCCAAATTTAATTGTTCCACGTCTGCATTCATAAATCAATTCATGCCTTGTCTAAAGCTATGTCTGACCTAGTTTTATTGTTAGCGCATATAGGACATAGCTGGCACTAACTATACCGGTATTTGGAACACGGATGTTTAAGTTACGTCCACAAATAGTTCGCATTTAAAATACATATTGGAGTTGCTCTGAACCCCCATTGCGAGAAAATTACAGTTCTAAGGACAAACGACTGATCCATAACCTAGCTAAATTGCTAACCTGAACACTCGGAATATCATAATTCACAAATACCATCATCATCATCTTACGAAAGAATAAAAAGTTCTTATTTTTGCGCCCAGTATAACGCACGAAACTTACACCACTACAGTCCATCCACATAATACTACATAATTGTTCTGAGTCCAATCCAAACCACAGACGCATAACATTGTAATAACTTAGACACCACGCGTTTGTAATCTAAACATAAATTAAATTATTAATCATCAAAGGCAGCGTTTTTGCCTCCTACTCCTTCCATAGTCCCCTGATCTGTGACAAGTGCCCATGGCATCCACACACTACATCCCTCCAAAGACTAAAAAATCGTAGGCTGAAAGTTTGCTGATACACTATTTATTATTTATATCTCAGATTAGGTACGCAGTGGACACACCATGTCTTAGGACAAGTCTTAGTATTTCATACCAAAACATGAAAGCTCTTGGAGAATACTAACACTATTTGTTATCGCTTCCAAATTATTTCAATGAAAGCTCCATAAGCACGTTAATCAAAAAGGTGCTAAATAGATTCTCATGGTCAATGCCGTCATAGCGTGCCGCGACTGTTACAACTCTATTAGCTGTTAGCACCTGAACGCGATGTTCCACTAATTAGACACAACTTCAGGCGATTACTACAGTTAATTCGCCGCCGTACACTAATTTGGTGATTTCATGCTACAGAAAAAATGGGACAACTAGCTGGCAAGTGCTACCATAATATAATAAGCAATGAGTTCAAGCTACAGTCGGCTAGGAATTTTAGCCGAAATTGTAGAGACTGGAAGGGTAATCCGACATTCTTGGAAGAAGACTTGGATGCTTAGTCATTAAGCTTTTGGTACAAACAGTTCAAGCGACAGAACGTAATCGCCACACTGCTTTGCAAGCGAATTTGTGGTCGTAGTTTGATGGTAGCCCTGTAACTTCATGAATGAAAACTGAGAAAATTATAACAAAATAAATGGGATTCGGTTGTAAGGGGCATCTTACGACACCCGTGGGATCAATATGGGGCCGTATTCATAGCCGGGACGTGTGTGTATTAGCGGTTAACGCTCCGTTCCGCAAATATACATATATATAACACATATACAATTATACATAGGTCTGTAAAAACTAGGCTTTTGAGATAAACTCTTAATTCGTATGTAGCAGTTTCAGTGACGTATTTGCAGAAGATACTATTATGCACATTTAAATAAACATTTCAGCACTTAAAGAGAACGTCCCAGGTGCAGCCACGGGAGCCGCATTAGACTTATGGTTTATGGACTGCGATGTTGCATAAACAGTTACGGAGAGCTCCTGCACTATTTATGAGCGCTGAGGTTACCTACCCACGTTTATGATAGTACGAGGGAATATCTGGAGAGTTTAGTTCCTAGTTTCCTAGAACAGGTTGCATGTTAATGTTTAACATACTACAAATATGCGTAGTACCTGGAACACAATTTTCAAAAGTGTTTTAGGACGGTTTTAGGTTACGTTATAAGTATCCGTTGTCGTGTGGTCACAGACAGGCTAACTAATCACATCCCTCCTATCCCGTCGATGTTGTAGGAGACTAAGGGCCATGTTCACCGACAATATAATAGATGGTTAAAATTAAATCAGCCGATTACTACAAAAGATCAAGTTTAAACTGCTGATTTTGCTTTAATCGTCTGTGGTCAGTGAACCAGGGCTTTCTTATATTTAGCGACTGCAAATAACAAGCGGTGTGATGGTAAGTGATCACCGCTTGAACATCTGCAACACCAGAAGAGTTGCTGATGCATTGGCGACCTTTTAGCTAAACACTCTTTCATTTAAAGCCATTTATGTGTTCGGGAAAATGCCCTGTTTAACAGTGGAGGTCCTTGGGCTACTATAGTGAGAATTTCATATTTTAAACAAGATTAGGACAGCCAATTTCTCCGTGACACTCCATTTATTCTCAAAATTCATGAAAGTGCGTCATAACCTTTCAAAATTGGTGTCGCATAAACATTATGATAGTGGATAGGATAATAAATACAACATTATTGAGGCAACTTCCGCGGATAAACTGCTACATTTCGACTAGGGAAGCGACCCTGCGGATATGGACGCTAACGGATAAAGATACGAAAATTGCGACGGCATTAAGTGATTATGTTGTTTGGGTAAAAATGCAAATATTTCGTGGCGTTCAGGGCTAATTTAGCAAGTTGTGTTGCTAGAAAATCACTGATGATCGCAGTAACAGCGGATATCTATTTTTGGACTGTGCACGACGATCACAACGATTTGAAAGTGCCTGCATTTTGCTCAGTTGAAGTTGCTCAGTTGAAATAAGAAAAACTTTGACTTTGGACTGTCATTTCGTAATTGCTTGCATGGACTTGGAAAGATAAATTGATACTAGGTATTACTATAAGAATATTGTTCTAGTCTTCAAAGTAACTTTTCCTTTTGACATGAGCAGAGCATTATATTATTACTTTGGGTGCGCAAACAAAGGTCCCGGCTCCAACGATTATAAATCGCAGTACCTACTAATGATTTATAGTGACGGGATGCAAGCCTATCACAAGCACTAACACTAACCTAGTTCCCACAACAGTTTCATGAACTTTGTGCAGGATTACAAACACCAGATGTACTGTCTTATTTTATTCCAAGAACCGTGAGGAAAACAACATGCAAACTTTAAAAAATTGCAAACAAGAATAAAGGGTCCCCATAACGGTAATTTGCGATGTTTACGCGATTATTGGCGTTTGAAGGTGTAGGTATCATTCGCGTACGCGTCAGTCAATTGCTGAACTGTGTTGAGATAAATCGCATCGCTCATAAATATTATAATATGATTTCAAACGCAAATATGGCATTTATTGCAAAAAAATATTGCGGTTTCTACTCTAAAAAAAAAATGAACCGACGTTGATCCAAGGAATGGTACAAATACAAATTGAGATATCGGTTTACTCGTGAACATTGACAATCGCAAATGGCTGTTTCGAGGATGCAAAAGTTATTGTTATTATAACACAGTAACCTAGAAGTTGCTTATGGCGCTAGATATTTCCACAACAATATCATAATGAGAAAATAAATACCCTATTCTGACCCGCGGGTATGATATTGGTCTTTATTACTTTAGTGAAATATTTATATTATAGCTAAAACGAATTCGATGAAATCTAAATTCAAACTAGCGGATATCTGGTTGTTTACAAGTGTGGTAACATCTCTAGTTTCGTCGACATCGTAAATATTAAAATTAATATCTTAGCGGAGTGACGCTCTATTTGATTTAGCTTTTACGACAAATCGAGATCTGACGGCAGTCAGAGCAAATGTCAGACTTATTTAAAGTCTGGGCGGTTGTCATCTACAGTGTGTTTACATCTGAAGTCTGTAATAGATTTATGATATGTTTTTATATGACACGCTTTCAAATTATCTGTATCAAAAGCTGCGCAGTAAATTAGTGGTTGGATCAAATAGCAGTGTTTAAATATTGGTAAGCTTATTTATATTAACAGCTAGAATATAAAATAATTTAAGTAAATCGAAGGCTCGCTGTGTCCTTTCTTATTTTGTAAATTTTACTAGACTACCTCGGCCAGTCAGTTAACGAACAGTTTAAAATATAAAACAAAACTTGTTAAAACATAGTTAATAACGTGGTTTTCTGGGACACGAGTTCAGCAGTTAATTTTGGTTTTGTAGTTAATTATTAATCTAACTAGAGATTGTTAGAAGAAAAGTTGTAAATATTATACTCCAACACGCAACTTAATTGCTCATAGATACAAACTACTTTACATATATACAAACTACAAATTACTTTAATATACAAACATTTTTAAAGGATAGCGTTTCGACCCGAGTCTTTAGTTAGAGGAACACATGAAATTGTCCTGAATTTAAACGTCAAATCTGTAAAACTCAATCCCCTGAAAGCGCCAAAACACTTTCAGAAAACTTTTACAAGACTAAAAGATGACTCAAAAGTCAACAGATTATTCCTCCATAGCAAAAATAACCGCCATCTTGTATACCAGCTGAGAGAGAGTCTCTAGGTGTCTCTAGGTCGCGAAAGAGTGCTTGTTTACCTATCGAGTGGCTCTCCGGCGCTCATAATATTCCCTCATCGTCGCCTGACACAATTATGTCAATCCGTACTGGTACAGACTTCGGGTAACTCCACTATTTATAGCATATGTTAGAACAGCATGATTTATTAACAAAACATAGGGTCGGAGCTAGCTGTTAGATAATATTGGAGTCTGTTTATTGTTTAATATAACTGAGATGTGGTACCATGGAAAACTTTAGTCCAATGTAATTGCATAGTTATTTAAACTTTGAGAGAATACAAATATCTTCGATATTAGAACAGAATCATAAAAATAAAGATAACACAAAACATGTTCATACAATACTACTACTAAGGGCTGTGTTCACCGACAATATAACAGTTGTATAAAATGGAACCGGCCGATTACCAATAAAAAAATAATGTTTAAACGGCTGATTATGCTCTAATCGTCTGTTATGTTGTCGGTAAACTTGGGCCTTAAAGCTAAAGTAAAGTAAAGAAAATTTTACTTTCATTCGGAAAATTGGTGTTATCAAAGAGGAAAACCATTACAATAAGGGAGGGAGAAACAAATATAGTTGAAATGGGCAATCGCAGTGAACATCCCTCACATAAGGAAAACTAACAAAGAGCCATTACTCCTCCGCATGAGCGGGGAAAATAAACACCAATATATCCATTACTTTCCGATATCACAACAAAATAAGATTAGTCGCACACGTTAGTAACACACGCACCTTGCGCTGTGCCGGCGTTTTCGTACTTCGACTTGAGCTTAGCGGCAGTCGCACGCGCATCCGACCTGACAGTATCAGTCGCTGACGTCGTCGTGGTTGTCGTTCTGAACGATAGAGTCGTCGAAAACGATGATGAGAAGGAGGATCCCAACCCAAGGCCGAGGGTAGTGCGGTAACGACGTCTGTACATAGTAGTATCGATGTGAACGCAACGGTAGTCCGAACGCGACTGAACGACGAAAGCGCGTGCGCCCCAACCCGGAAAAGCGGCCGCGATTTATTATAGTACGAGAAAGTCGCTCCCAGACGCGTAGACGCACCAGAGTTAATAGTGATGTTACTGTCACGACCGCTCAGGCGGGATGGGCAGAAATAGAGCGCTGATAGCTCAATATAATAATGGCAAGGAGTAAATAATGCCTTAACCAATTTTCAATGTGACTGAGGTCAATGAACTCCAACAATAGTTTTTGCGCCAAGTATGATGTGGGCCAAGACATGTGTTTCTCGTGTAATGTAAATAAGTAAATGCTTCACGTTAAGCCCTCAGGCCTCATTGCCCTTGGGATCCTCGCGCAGTGTTATTAAATGTGGCTTGATCATGCCATGGGAATCGAACTTGCGATCGTGACTGCTCCGACGTACCATCATTAACGGTGTTTATTAATTATTTAATTATGCACACACCTGTAGGAAACCTAATTTTACTATGTAATAAAAATGTAACAGCATAATGGAACTATGTACTTATTACCATAGAAATTTCTTCTAGTTGTACTTTTTTTTAAAGATTTCGTTTAATAGAAATAGCTTACATTTAAAGCATATGTGCATTAGATTATTCCCCAGTTTCTGAAAGGCTGGTCAAATGTCTGATCATGTCAAATCTCATGTTAGATGTTATGATTGGTTGACCAACATAAAAAAAGAATTCAACAACCAATCATATCACTTGATATGAGATTTTAAATTTGATCAGCCTTTGAGAAACCGGGTGTTGTCCCTTATCACCATATCAGTTACCCGAGACGACAAACAATAGATTTTCTATTGTATCTGCTGCGTCGCAGTCGATGTGTCGAGTAAAATGGAGATGAACCAAACTAATTTATAATATTTTTAACATAGTCTTGTAACTGCCATTTATACATGCCATATAAGCCTGCCGGAAGAAATTATTGAAATGATGGTGAAAACCGCATCAAAATCCGTTGTATAGTCAAGAAGTAGTTAACGAACAAACAGACGCGACGGGCGACTTTAGCCACATAAATATGGTTGACAATCTAACTAAAAGCTAGTCATCAATACTATCTCAATAAAAATATTCATAAATAAATTTTAATTTAAATAAAAATAAAAATTTGGTAAAAATGTTCCTTCACATAAATATTCATAAATTGAATATATTCAATATACTTCTGTCTATAAGATTGGCTGGCCTATGGCAAAATGTGCCACAGACAATGAACTCACCCATTTAATATTCTATTCAGACCTATTAGGCAATAATGCTTCCAGTGATGTTTCATAGCTATTCGCAATAGAATGTTTTCCTATTCAAATTATTTATTTCAAGGCCAATAAGTAAGTAAGAACTGTAGCTTATATGGAATAATAATTTCACTTGGATGGAAAATTATTTGAATAATATTTATATACTTAAAATATGGTTCTTTTATGTTAAATTATTTGAAATATATTGTCACTTGCAAGTTTAATTATTTAGAAACAATTTAATTACTTATTACTACTGTCTTTAGATATTTAGGGAACCAAGATATCATATAGCACAAAGTTTATTTTTGCAGTCAATAGGTACAAAATCTCAGTCATAAAAATATAGGGGCTGCATGACACAAAATATAAACATTATTTTTAAGGCCTACAAATTCTTCAATGGCATCATTAATCTGGGATATAGTAAGTTGTACATATCCTATCACTCCAGTAATATCCTATCATTAAGCAAGTCATAACTTGTCTGATTGTCTCATATCTTTAAAAGTCTCATGAAATTTCATTTGACCTTGTACATTCAGTGAATGTCAATGAAATTGGAGACTAAAGCTAAGTCCTAAGATGAACAAGATGACTGCTACGTCTGATAACAGTTACAATAGTACCAGTAAACAAGTTTAATTGAAGTTTTTATCAAGCAAATGTGTTAGTGTCCATTAAAATTACAGTATAACATGGCTAATGTGTTCAAATACTGTGTTTATTCAAATATAATCTATATATATATTAATATGTGAAAAGAAAACTTTGTACCCCTTTTTAAGAATATTGCGCGAACGGAGGAGTGTGAGATTTGGCATAGTTATTGTTTAAATGGAGAAGTGCATATAGCTAAAATTATGGTCAAATTTTGACCACAGGGTGATCACTAGTAAGAATTATTAAGCAACCTCTTACTGCAAACCTATTGGTTTCTAATAAGACTCTAACACTACTGAGAATGGTAAATACATGTTTAATAAATTAATTAATTTACTAAAGCTAAAAGGTAAATAGGTACTCGTAATATTGATTTATTTCATGTATTTCCTATAACATTCATCATAACATACACTGAACAAATCAAGCCCAAAATAGATGTTATCTATTACCGAGCATGCTAATAAACTGATCAAACATTGTTCTACTCCTGAACGCATATCAATTACCTCTCAAATGTGCCACTTGAATCGGTTCAAACTGTTCAATTTGTAACATAAATACACTTCCATCTGTCACATTTTACTGAACTCAATTACATATCCCAACACCTACTTGTTCACCTAATACAACAAATTAATAGATTGTGGTCATAGACATTGTTATTATGTTGCACTAATCATTTCACAAATAAAAACATGAGTGATTACCTAACAATAGATTAGACAGTCATGTACACAATGTTATCTGGTATTATGAGGAAGAAGGTGTTGAGTACTCACCGTTTATTGACCAGATGTGCGAGGGCAGTGAGTGTGCAGCGTATACCCGGCCCAGCGCCAGCGACGTGCCGGCCACCGGGCCCGCCTCCTCGTTGGAGCTGGAGTCTGTGTCGGGGCTGGCGGCCGCCGACGCCTCGTAGCTCTGCGAGTTGGGCGGGATCGCGATCGCCTCGTGGGACGCGTGCAGGTCCGGCACTGATGACAGAGACCTAGCGCGCTGGCGGTCGTTCGACACCTGTATGCCCGGTATCGCCCTCAGCAGGCTGAAGCCCGCGCCCCCCGACACCACGTCCGAGCTGGAGCTCGTGGAGAATGTTCTCGTGCGTGGACTCTGCCCCCCGTTCGCAGTACTCGCCTTTGCGCCCATCGCGACTCCGTTACGCAAAATTCGCACCTGACACGCACTAAAACCGAGAATCACGACCACACGCGAGACGCGACCACCGCTCCGGCGAAAGACATTGCACGACACACGACAACTGGTTATCAATAAGCTAAAAAAAATAACACAGTAACGACAAACACAAGTATGTTGCAAAATTGTAAACAGCTCTTGCATGTGCCCTGCTGCAAAATTTTGACAGTTGTGTCTTTTTTTTTTAATCAAGTGAAGTTAGAACTAGTTAGAACGAACATTCTGCGACATGCGCAACCTTCGTTCAAAAATATATTTCAGTTCTGTCTGCGGTATTTCAAGTATTTCACTATTTCACTGGTCTATAATCCAAGAAATCAATAACAATAAAGACGCAAACATACTTGAAATAGTGAAACAATCATAAATCATAACTTTATTAATATTCGCCATATGATTCAATTTTGATTTTATTATTCGTTTCGTTCAAATTAAGTGTTCATGAAACGAATGTAGAAAGAATAACGTACTAAGCCAGTTTATGTGAAGAACCCACAAGAATCATTAGGTTCAAGTACAAAATAACATGTAACTTCTTTCAAAGTGCGCAATAATTCATCTAAATTAATAAAGAGAAAAGATTTGCATTTTTGTATGTTTGTTTGTTTGTAATGGATAAACTCAAAAACTACTGGACCGATTTTATAAATTCTTTCACCAGCCGAATGCTTCATTATCTGTGAGTAATATAGGCTATAATTTATAAAGATATCACACGGGCGAAGCCGCTGGCGGAAGCTAGTTAACTATATAACAAATAATGAACACACAGAAAATAACAATAATTACAATTAAATAGGAAAGACGACACAAAGGTACTGCTCATTTCTCAAGAAATCTCTTGCAGCAGACCTGCGAGAGGAGAGTAAGAAAAAAATAAGAAATGTAGACTTTAGTGTGGAATTATTATAAAAGGATGCCTAGTCAAGTACCTTATCTTTTTAAACTACTACTAATAAACATTAAAACTAATTGCTCGCGTAATCATATACCTCTTTTCTGTGTTCTGTGCATATATCAATAGGTACTGCTACGCTTGCCTTTAATTTAAATACACGCGAGATCAAAATATTCACAGTCAAAGTTTTTTATTTCAGCTTGGCCTTTGCAGGCCCTCTTAAAATATGAACATAATGAAGACTCAATCTGTGTAGTTGGTAAGCTAATGAGTAAATAAATATTTACATTTATTTTGAATGAAGTACTTAAATGCAATGGAGCGTAGTATCCTGTGTGTTAAATTAACGGATAAGGTTCGAAACACCACACTGCGCTCCAAAACGCAAATGATTGACGTAGCTCAAAAAGCCGCTAAACTAAAGTGGGATTGGGCAGGCCACGTCTGCCGTATGCCGTCTGAACTGTGGGCCAAAATAACCACGCAGTGGAGCCCTGACACAGCAAAGCGGCGCCGGCGGCGACGCGGTAGACCGCGAAAGAGATGGCGGGACGAACTAGACACATTCAGCAAGGACTGGTCATCACTGGCACAGGATAGAACAGCATGGAAATCAAGGGGGAGGCCTTTGCCCAGCAGTGGCATGATACAGGCTAACAGTAACAGTAACTTAAATACACCACTGGTTAGTACTGGTTACGACCGCGGCGGCATCGGCAGCGTCCTGATTTTTGCAGGACCGCTTTCTTGCGTGCGGCCGCGGAATTCCGTTCCGTAACGAAATCGTTTCTATACTGCCACTCTATTAGGGGTAAGATTGTGTTCAATCAAGTAGGTAGACACATAGATATTACAGTAAGTACCTATTATAGGTACCTATTTAAAATGAACAAATATTCTGAAAAATATTCGTTAAAATGACATTATAATGTAGCGATTACCGAATCCAGTTTACTGAAAGAAGTGAGTTTGTAATCCAGAAAGTTGAATAATTTTCTTCTCAGATTTTCTCATGGTTCTTTTTAGTTAGTCTAATAAATACCTGTAGTTTAGTCAAATCAAATCAAATCAAATCAGTTTATTTGCTTAATAGTTTATTTAAGTTTATTTGCTTAGTAGTTTATTTAAGTGTAATAAGCATCATAAAGTTATTATTACTAGTGGTAAGTAATCATCAAAGACTACAATATGGTAATCATTGTAATCTGTACTTGTCACGACGCGACGTTATCCAAAATATATTATAATAAAATGTGTAAAGTGGTGTAAAGTATAACAACTGTTAGCTGATTAGCTGCGCGTTGGACAATTTCGTTCCGTAAAAATCATTGCACAGCCAAACTGCTGACTTCAGAAGTTCAGAGTGGCCATGATACCCGAAGTTTATGATTTTGTTCTACCTACGATTCCGTCTTACGGAACCCTAAACTGACATGTCATCGCCTTGCCTCGTCCACACTGTCAAATAACAATATTTATTGTATTCCATCATCAACGTGTAGTATATTTACAGCATGATTACTGCATTTTCCCTTTCTTTCAAAAGTAAGTAGTATCTAGCTTTCTCTCTTACACGTTAATTAATGCTCAAAAAATAAATTTTGATGTGTCAACAATAAGTGATCGATGACGAATTGAGTTGTCGATTTAGCAGAAGTGTAATTAACACATTTAGTAATAATTAAAGTGTTTGTAGCCAAGTAAAGAAAAACTCTATAAAAATGAACAATCCAGGAATGAATTCGGCGACAGTAAGTACTCGTAACAACTAATTGTAACTATATTTCAATAACATGTTTGTAAGCAGCGATTGATTTTGCATTCAGTAATAACATTACCCCTAATATTAATATTTTGTTAATATCCCTAATATTTTGTTATTTTCGTGAACATTATAATGAAATCATTGCCCGTCAATCATATTTAGACTGTAGCTGTTTTGATTTGCGAGTAATTAAGTTGAATTATGTTATTTTCATACTTGTTTGGATGAATAGACATTATTAGCATAGTTGAAGTTGTTGATTGGCTTTGCACGGCTTGAGCTGATGTAGTGTCGTTACTGCGCTACTTACAGCCAGGTGTGCCGCAGGTGCCGCTGCTAGACGACGACACCATCGCCTTCGGGGAGGAGGATAACACGGGCAAACAGTTTGTGTAAGTCTCACTTTACTTTAATGGCAAGATGTTATAAGTTACAACTATAACACGTCTAAGAGTCTTCCTTGTGGGTTGGAACTGTTACCTTTCCATAGAAAGGTAGAGACATATCTCTACCTACAACATTCCTTCACAAATTATTACTAATGATTTGGTATACCTACCTGTACTCTATTTCATTCTTTAGGCAAATAAAATATTATGGTTTAAAAAAACTATAGAACACACTTTAGTCATCCAAACTGAATGTGTATGCAAAGGACAATGCAACTCTTCCATAGAAGCTTGGTCCAATATTTTGAAACATGTTGCCCAGAGTTGAAACCAATGGTAATTGATAGAACTTATTGCCACTAGCAACTTTTACTATGGCAAGAAAAAAATCTACCCGAGTAAAAAAAAGATACGACCCTAAGAGACAAAATAAAATATTTATAATAACATCGGTTAAACTTGATTTGATTATGCGATATTGATTCAAAGTAAACGTATAATTAGTGACTGCCGTGACTGCTTATTACCCGACTGCGCGATGCAAAGGAGGGTAATGTGTTTATCAGCTTTCGTATGTATGTTTATTCCTTTGTGGCGCTCTAGACACCAAATGCGTGGGCCGATTTTAATGATTCTTACGTCAATAGATTTGTCTTATTCTTGCGAGTATCACTAAAGACCTGAAAGTAATTAAAATTCAATATGACGACAAGTAGACGCCATATTGTGGAAAAGATAGAAATAAAAGTCAACAAACTATGTTAAGTGGGGTCTCATTGAATAGGTATTTGAAAATCATCTTTAGGTTTCTGTTATCATTTTTCATTTCGTATAACCATTTAGGATCTATAACGATTTAAAGTTGGTTAGCAACTATTCTCACTTAAAACTAAACAAAACGTGTAAAAAAAATAAACAATACAGTGACTGCTTAAAAATAAAAACTGGAAAAATCGCGACTAGTGACTCTATAACAGTCGGGAGTTCGGGACTGATTATTGGGAAGATTTGAGTCGGTCGCAATTTTTAATGGGTTCGCTATGTTCCGCATTAGAATTCTAGTTTAATACTAGTTTTTTCTTTTCAGTTTTTATTTAAAGTGATTTTTTATTAATTTATAGTTCACTTTTTAAGCAGTCGGGTTTTTTATTGCTTTTATTTACTTTTTGTATAAGGTATAGTGAGTAGTTATTTAAAAAGAAAAAATATAGGAGGTAATTTTTGTTTAGTGAAATAAAAATATATTTACTACAAAATCTTTTTGACACATTAGATTCCTATGAAAAGAATATTTGGGTAATACCTGCAATCTAATAATAGTAATTTAAGAAACTGCTGCTTATAAGGGGTAATTAAAATACGAGTGTGTGTAAAACCGAGCTGAGGCAAGGGTTTTAATAGTATCATACGAGTGTTTTAATATCTAGTAAGGTACCTATGTGTAGCACCTGTAGCATGACCGTTTCTATTTCTATTCTTCAATGAATAGACAAAGCTCCTTCTATCCATCTCGACATCCAGACTCAGGTTTCTACGTAGACAAAGATAAAATATTCTTTTCATCTCACTAACTCGGAAAGGCTTTCTTTATTCTTCGAAATCCGAGCGCAAAAGTCTATTTTATCCGCTAGCGTGGAAAAGTTATTCGAAATTCGAACGTGACGAACTATGGTGTAGAGCACAGACCTGGGCCCCAAGTCTGTTGTAATCACGAGAGCATTCTGCCGCGAGTGAGGGGTTGGCGCGTTGGACAAGTGTACAGTGGTGAAGAAGAATAACTCAAATATAATTAGGTATCTAACATTTTCCTCGCTTAAATGTGATGAAAAGTTGTGTGTTTCGCATGGCTGCAAAATTATTTGCGTCTCGTGCCTTTGAATCCCTCGCTCTACGCTCAGGATAATATTCTTGAACCACGAGCGTAGCGAGTGGTTCACTCTTAGAATCCTTCACTTGCTCGGTATTCAATACAAGCACTCGCACCAAATAACAACTTTGCAGCCTTGCATAACAAACAACTATTCCACCGCAACGGGTAAGTAGTTAGTGAAGTAGCTGGCTACCAAATCCTACCGACGAGTAGAAATATTTCCATAACCGGTCTATTTTTCTATTCTTCCGTAGAAGAAACCCGCATCTATGGTGTTTATGCTACGCTTGCAGTTTCATACACTACTTTATCTATACTCACTGCAATAAATATAAAAACAAACACAATAATGGCGCCGAAACCCAGCAGTCAACCACGCATGCACTTGCATAAAGTCTGTCATTATGGTACTATTTTTGAATTCATAATCAAAACTTTATAATGAGCACATACGCGGTGGCGACTATATAATTGAAATATTATAATTATGCCGAAGCGGAACTAACAGATTTAAATGATTTTTATTTGCCTGATTCCGATGTTTTATTTATAAGAGCACGAACTAAAAGTCGCCACAGCAGTGCGTAAAAATATTTTTGCCATGTATTGGTTAACGGTACCTTACAGGTATAGATGTATAAATAATTGCTCTTGCAGTTGTATATCTGGTAGATGAGCAATTGGTGTTTGAGCCCTTGTTATTACTGTCGTATAGTACTTTGTGCCTCAATAGATCTTCGCAGGTCGCAGTGACAAAGGGGCTTAGGACCCTAGCACTTATAAATAATATCTAATTGTCCTTTGCATGGGCCGGACACCAAAATGTGATTCATCGCGCCGCACTTTTTTTAACCGACTTAAAAAAAAAGGAGGAGGTTCTCAATTCGACGCGTATGTTTTTTTTTTTTTTTTTTGGATAGTGTAATTATCGGTAATGATTATCTAATACGTATAAATTCATTACATAATGATTGTAAAAATATTAATGAAAATAAATAAAATGATTTTTGAATAACATGATTTTTTATTTTATTATACCAAAAATACTTACACCTTCGTATTTTCTTTATAAATGCCTCCCTCCTTACCTACCATACTTTTTCTCATAATCAAAAACAAGTTTAACGAATTTTATGATAAATAATATATTTTCCTTCTGATGGTCGTATCTTTTTTTTACTCGGGTAGATTTTTTTGTTGCCATAGTAAAAGTTACTAGTGGCAATAAGATCTGTCAATTACCATAGGTTTCATATTTGGGCAACTACTTTAAAAAAATTGGGCCAGTAAGTTGCATTGTCCTTTCAAATCAATCGGAAACCGGGCAGTGGGTCAAATTTAACTTCCAAGATTGTCTTACATAGTTAGTTACAAGTGAAGCTAATAAAAGCGTGTTAAAAAGGTCCATTTTAGCTAAGAAATTAGTAGAAACAATGTGTTGATATTGAATTTTTGAAAACCCTAATGGTCAATAAAGATGTGCTGATACTTTACTTGAAGAAATGGTTCAAAACATTTGTGCTTCGGTTGGACAGTTTTATATATTATTATAATATATGAAGACTTCATAATGAAGTATCCAGTATAGTGATAACCTAAATACTCACTGGAATAGGGGAAGGCTGGGTATGGGTGGCAAAGAAAGAAACAAAATTGTTAACAATTTTATCAATTTTTGAAAGGATTTACACAAAAAAATCCTTTCCCTAAACTGATAGTATTTGTTAGATAAAAATAACCAGTGGAATGATTATAATGGGTACTTTATTTTCAGACATTGTACTTTGTTTTTTTATTTAAGAAAAGTAAATATATATTTTATTTGCTAAGCAGTGATAGCCTAGCGGTTGAATGCTTGCCTTCCATGCAGGAGGGTCTCATTTCAAACCTGGCCCCCATCTCATACTGTTCAAATTTATGTGTGGATCAGAATTTGATTATAATTTGCATTAACAGTGAAGGAAAACATCGTGAGGAAACCTGCACACCTGATAGGGCCTCATCAAGTTCTTAATGGTGTGTGCCAACGTGCACTAGGCCAGCGTGGTGGACTAAAGCCTAACCCTTCTCATTCGGATAATAGGTCCATGCCCAGCAGTGGGACAGTAATGGGCTGCATTTATTTAGGTATTTATTTTTATTTGTGAAAATAAAAGGTGGCATTTCTAGCTGTCTCTCAGTGATTGTGTACACAAATTCCAAAAAAATCCTTTTGGAATGCCTAATATCTTGTTAATGATTGCTCAAACTGGACAAGAATGTAAGTTGTTGTATATCTTGCTTGATGTTGATTTCAGCAGTAACAAATTTTACATTAATATTTGCTCAGAGCAATGATGATCCCAAATATCAGTTACAGTGTACATCTGGATATGAGTATCATTTTGGACCATATTACTATCATGCAGTCCGCATTAAGACACTCATACCAAGGCTATAATATCCTGTACCTGTAACATGACCAGTGGCGTGCACTCCATAAAGACAAAAAGACATTGCCTATCCTAATAAATTAAGTAGATAATAAGTAATACAAACGTTAATATGTCTGTAATATCAGTTAATTAAGTCTTAGGATGAGGTGGTCAATCACAAACATCATTTAACTTGACAATACAACACTAAATTGTTTTTGCCTACCTTATAAGAAATGTCTGTGCACGCCACTGAACATGACCATTCCTATTTAAATTTTTCCAAGAATAGACCAAGCTCTTTCTATCAAATAAAGACAAAATATTCTTTCTTTAGCAACAAGGAAGTAGCTAATGATGTAGTTATTCTACCAATTCCTACCGAAGAGTAGAAATATTTCTACAATCTGACAAGTTGTCTATTCTTCCATAGACAAAACCTGTTTCTATAGTGGTCATGTTACGCCCGCTGTAGAGACTGACGCTACAGACATTAGTCTGTAGGATAATAGAGACACTTAACAGATATTTAATTTCCAGAAAACTTAATATGAAACAACATCTTTTAATTATGTGACAATCTAACTTCCAGGCACCCATACATAGTGTTCTTCCACCTAGTGTTCCGGTGCTCAGCGATTGTGGTGTACATGTTGTGTGGCTGGTTCTCTGACTCCTTCATCGCCAGCTTCGTGCTCGTAGTACTGCTGCTGTCCGCTGACTTTTGGACCGTCAAGAATATCACTGGTTTGTTTTTTTAATTGTTTTGGATACTGGCTTATGGTGGCTAACTTTATGAAAAGTTAATGCAGGACATTTTTGGGGACAGGCAATGGGACTGAGGGTGTGTAGGTGCGCTTTATACAGAAAAAAAAGCAACATTAAAAAAATTGCTAGAGTAGTTAATCTTACAACAGCGATAATGTATTTTTTTTAAATTGATTCTGGGCTTTTGTTCAGGCTGTCTTACAAGTTTTTACAACTGTCCTTATTTAGGACTACGGTAGCGATCCAGTTCAATTTTAATAAGCATTACGCCAGTAATGGCTTATTATTTACAAGATATTGGTAGATAAAATTATTAATTGTCTTTTTGTTAATTTCTTCAAGGTCGTCTTCTTGTTGGGTTGCGATGGTGGAATTATGTGGATGACGACGGCAAGTCACACTGGGTGTTTGAGACAAAACAGGTAAATGTGAGTGCGTTTATCATTTCAAATATTACGATAGTGTAGAAAAGTTCAATACAAAGTACAAATGAATAATCAGAATCTGAATAATCGGTTTGCTCTAAGAAAACTCAAATTTTGAGTTAAGCTGAGTTACATGTCCTTTTTAAATGTATTTTATTTGTACAATAAAGAATAATAATAATTATTGTAATTTGTTTACGAAGTTTACAGAAAACATCCCATGCACAGATACTCTTAAAAATCTTAGCCCTGTTCTACGCAAGCGCCAAGACGCGACAAACTTAAACGGCCACTCATAATCACGTAGTGTCGCTTTGTCACGTCATGTGGGCAACACAAGACATGGGTTTAACAATTTTATTAAGTGTCCAACAACTTATTCTATGCTTGGTGTTTCAGAACCGCGTGAATCAGAACGAGAGTCGGCTGTTCTGGATGGGGCTGATCCTGTGCCCGCTCATCTGGTCCACATTCTTCATCTTCTGTCTGTTCGGACTCAAATTCAAATGGATGGTATGTTTCATGATTATTGTATATAGCTGTTACCCGCGGTTTCACCCCCGCGTTTTATTTTTATCAAAATAAAATATAGCTTATATCATTATGAGATAGTGTAGCTTTCTTTTAGTGAAATAATTTTTAGATTACCCCCTACATACAAACAAATTTCAGCTCTTTATAATGTTAATATAGATTAAAATTCTTATACCATATTAAAGGACTTCTTCTCCCAAGAGCGATGACAAAGGATTTGCAACAGCAATCGTGACCATACATAAATAGGAACAGATATACTTAAGGTTCCCTATATACAATGCGGTTTCATAAACTGAAATTCTGATCTCAAGAATAGCCCATTAAACTAAAATATTCTGTTTTGAAATCAGTTAAATAACAGATAAGGCATTGTAATCTCAAATTCTTATCTATTCATCAAACCATGTAACATGGTTAACCAATTACCAGCAATTATGAGTTCCAGTGATTAAATTAGTTATCTGTGCTATCACGAAATTGTACACTTAGTTTATAATACCTGTAGTGTTACCAGATATGACATTTGTGGTTTATACAATAATACATTTTGCCTGTTTTGCACCTTTTTGATGATCTATTTTACCTATAACTTCAAAAAAGAAAGGTAGATTATACAACCCTTAATAGCAATTTGTTCGGTATGATAGAGCGAGATAATGCTATATGATAATATGCGCTACAAAGGGAGCAAACATCACCTTTGCTACTTATTATGAGTTCCTATTAACCTGTCGCATCCCACTGCTGGACAAACGCCTTCCCTTTGATTTACATGTTGTTCGATTGTGCCAATGATGATTGTCTATAATGAGGGCTACCGTTTTTGTGTAATAAATAAACCCGCGTAGCCCACCCACAAATAGAGACATTTGACATTTCGGCGACCTTACGCTACACTAGCGCCTCTAGCGGCGAATTCATACGTGATAGCATTGCTAATCGTGTCTAGTTCGTCCCGCCATCTCTTTCGCGATCTGTCTCCACGGCGTGGTTATTTTGGCCCACAGCTAACAGCATACGGCAGACGTGGGCACCCCAATTTACCAATCTACCTGTAATAATGTCCCTAATATTTCCATCCCCAGCTACTAGTCCTCATCGCGCTAACCCTGACGGGCGCCAACCTGTACGGCTACATCAAGTGCAAGTTCGGAGCCAAGGAGAACCTCAAGTCTGCCACCACGGAGTTCGTGAAGAAGCAGCTGTTCCAGAACGCGACCAGCTTCATGTTCACACAGCCTGCCCCGCCCACCGCGGGCAATACTGGAGTAGTGTAGACTGACTGGACCGCTGCTGTAAGGCCTTCAGAGCTGCTCGGTCGATGTGTTCCAAGATTTCTGACTGCCTTAGCTGGGTTTACAGAAGCAAATAAATCTACAAGTAACAATTTTTTATATATTTTGTACTTGTATAATGAACATTGTTTCCAGTTAATATTTCATTATTTTAATCGCGAGCATTTGTACTGTTAGTATATTAGTAGTAAAATAAAATATAGTTTAAAAAAAACTATAGAACACGCTTTAGTCATCCAAACTGAACGTGTATGCAAAACTTCAGCTCAATCGGAAACCGGGAAGTGGGTCAAATTGAACTTCCAAGATTTTCTTACATAGTTAGTTACAGGTGACGCTAATAAAAGCGTGTTAAAAATTGATAGCTTGAAGTTATCGATTTTTTCTCGATCTCAATTTAAATCCGTTTATCGTTCGTAAATGCCCGAAATGCGAACGAATGTGTAGTAATTATGTTCATGGTTTGTTCGTTGACTTATGTGAACTCAGCTTTATTGAAATATTTGGGGTACAGAAGGATCAATAGATGACAATGTAGCTAAAAAGGTTGATTGCAGGAGCTCATAGAATTATGACTAAATGAATTTGTGATGTAGTCGTCATAGTATGAGTGGTATGAGTATGTTGGCAGTTCCTTACGTTTGATGCTTTATTTATTTAGTTGTCAGAACTTCTGTCCAAGCCAATAAAGATACATAATTATAAAATAATTACTGTTAACTATCTAACATTAATTAATTCTTGTCCAGTTTTAAAAGTATAAACATGTACTGTGCTTGAAATCAATTCTCTTGTTATATAATGTTCATTATTGATTATAATTTTTACATGACTATGATTTCAGAAAACAGAGTTAAGTATAATTAAATGGAGTCTCCGCGACTGTCACGATATTTGTATGCACTCGCGTCGTAGGCGCGTCGGCACTTGTCCAATGATAGAAGGCTCTACCACAGATTAAATAACAGTTACGTCGTACTACACTCCCCTGAGCGAAGTACGCTATTTTGAGCTCAATTGCTGCGACGCATAAATTCATATTGCTTCGCTCGCTAACCGTGTTGAGTCGGGAAGATCTATTGCACCCGCGCCCACCAACCGCACTCCACCCCGCGCCCTCCCTCAAACGCGGCAGCCCAATGGTTACTTATATCATAAACGTTACGCCAAGCGGTAGGCATTTTCTTTCCCGGCCTTCGCTCGCGCCAGCCCGTGCTGAGTCGATAGAGTACAATGTCCCTAATAATATATAACACAGTCACAGCAAGCACTCTCTTGTTGCCTCATCAGCGTAGCCCTAAGCCGAGGCCCGTGTCCCAATAAGGGACGCCCTTAGCTGCGTTGCGCTTAAATTCACTTTATTTTAATAGGTCGGAGGCCCTTCAGGGCTGACCGAAAGTCCGGTTAAACAGCAAACGCTCAATGAGACACATTTGAGAGATATAAAAAAAAAAACTGGCATTTATCGCGCGATATTGAGTGAGTCATGGAAGCCTGCCTGTACTAGCTCTTCCTACGCTTGATTTTGCTACAGAAATGCTTTGGAATATAACGAATTAGTACTTCATACACTTACTATTCCATGGTCTTGAAGCTCTTAAAGATTATAGAAGGTTGCGTTTGTATTCTTATCCATATTTGAAAAATCTAACTAGCTGATTGATTTGTAATCAGAAATGGTAAGCAAATAGGTTAATGTTTGTACATTCCTACGAATACCTGGGCCATGAGGCCTTGCTCTCGAAAATTATTGGGATCGCTTGGTAATCCTGTTACCTGTCTTTGTCAGAATGTAGGATTAATTAAGAACTTTGTTACGAACAAGGATTGTTGACGGGATAAGCTGATATTTATGGAACTATAAATGATCGGCCGAGGGTAATTCACTTTATAATTTTACACACAAGTTCCTGATTATGAGTTGAACGTATGAAATAGCATTTATAATGAACTTATCAATATAATGTGATTGACAAGTTACTTTATATTTAGTTAATATTACTGTTTACGTAAGCAGACTCTGAGAAGCCGATTTAAAAAAGAAAATATTAAAATAATTATTCTTCTAAAAATCCTTTTTATTTTCCTAAAATTCACTCCAAAGTGTTTAATGTGAACAATTTGAGTAAATACCTCACTATTGATATTTGGTATGATTGTTTGTGAACATTGTTAAAGCCCAATAGTTATATCATATTGTATATAAATATTTTAAGATAATCAATAAATTATTATGAAACATATTTGTAGTTTTATGTATACTTACTTTTATTTTATGGTGTTTGATTTCCTTTGGTTGATGATCTGCATGATCACTGGTTCGTAGACAATAGACTGTAGGCATAATATTTCATCACGCTTTGCATTCTCCGATGGGTTAAGTATGAGTGGGACACTGGTGACTGGTGTACCCTTTCGCAAATTTTGTTAATATTAAGTCCTATACGTAATAGGAGGAGTGCCTACTGCCATCTACCGGGTATAATACCAAATTGCTGCTACTGAAAATTGAGAATGTCTTCCTGACAGAAAAATCTAATAACACTGCCTGACATGGGAACGGAATCCAGGATGTTAAGTTTAACAGCTTCGCTTGCAATTACTTGACCCATGACGCCGTTTGTAGATTGAAAAGAAACAAAAAACAGCGAAAGCTTAAGTCTCTGCATCTCAGAGTGTCTATTGTCTGAAAAATCAGGGAAGCTCAAGGTGGTCAGGGAAAGTCAGTGAAATCGAGGAGGTCTGGTAAGTTACGGGAAAAATACTGAGCGTTAGCGACGTCCTACGTTTATGGAAAAATAGGATTCCCGTCGACAGAGTAACCAACTGTCTAAGCTGGTTTCCAAGGACATAATAAGCAGATAGTGTTTATCCACTACGATAATAAGTAGGTAGGTACTTTGTACAAGAGTACTTATTAGTACTTATTCATGCTGGTTCCACAACAGTGCGACCTTAGATGAAGAACCCGCTATAAGCGCGACAGTTTGACGAGCGGATGTCGTTAGTCCTAGTCTATACTCTAAGTTGGTCCCATAGATAATACACGTCCGTCCGCCGACTACAATGGAAATACTCAAAGCAACGGAGTCCTATGATTATCTTCAAGGAGTTTATTAAAACTTCTCTGTCTTGTACCTTTTCTCAAGTAGGAGGTATATTGGGGTTTTCCAATCTAACTGGATGCGGCAGAATATTCGAATATTACGCGAAGTGAATATCTTCTAATCTCTCCGAGTCCCAGTTACTGGGAGATTACCAAATAGTTTAAACTCGCAGATTGTTGGCGGCTTAAGCTATCACATACCTACCTAGTAAGTAAACAATAAGTAGAGCCACAGCTCATGTGGTACGGAACCTAAGATTACAACTACCGACCGCATGTATGAAAATTGACTTGAATGTGGATGAAGTAGCGTCGGTGCCTTTCTTACTCCTAGGTACTCTACTCTCTTACCTTGTCCCCGGGTCGGGGAAGGAGTCAGTGAACCCTACTCATGCTAAACTGAGCCAGTAGCTTTAAACGTTATTATCCCAAGCCTAAAACATTCACCGCAGAACATGGGCCGCCCAATGAATCGTGACGCGACGCTTAGCATCGTGCTGTGGTAATAGTGATCGCAGTAAACTTTTCTATTAGCACAGCTCTTCTAGACAAGTCACAAGCTTGAGGATCTAGAACTAGAGATTCAGCATATTTCCTGCCTTTTTATGTACTAGGTATACAATACAATACACTTTATTGCACACCAGTAATAGAAGAGAAGATACATTAATTAGAAATAGAAATTAACATAGGGCGGTCTTATCGCATTTGGCGATTTTGCCTATTCTATGTAATGTTGTTGGTGGAGGGGATAATATCAATAAGCAGAATCGTCGGAGACAGCTAAAAATTCAATATTTTTTGGTTACCTACAAAACTAATGTACCTACTTATAACTTATAAATAATTATATTCTTTTTCAATAACTCCCGACAAATGATTCAATTTTTTCCTGATTTTGTGACAGAGGGCCTTAATTCTTGACATATCAAGAAAATTCTTGTCATCTGGTAACTCGAGTCCTCGAGTGAGAACACTAGCACAATGTATGAGCTGGACATTGGTTACAGACGGACTCCGAATTAAGAGGATACTGAAGTTGCCTACCTTCTGTATTTTTACCGCATGGTCACGTCGATTTTCTTCAAAATTTTATTATATTATTATCACCCAACCCGCTCAGAACATAATTTGCCATCATGGCTCATTTAGGGCAGATTTATTAGTCTCCCACAGTCACGTAGATACCTAATAACTATTCAGTAATCTGTGACCGCAGTCCCAAGAACGGCAGTAGGTATCACATCATCTCACATGTCATCAGTCATAACCTGAGATGAAGAACAAGAACCCGCTTACGCTAAATCACTGTTGGTTATATAGGCCTTCCTCGGCCCAGTGTAATTATATACCTAGGTACGTAACTGATAGTTCAGTATATTCAGTCTATAGATAGTCAATGAAACCTACATACGTGGCTGGAAAACCAGAATGAAATCATATTTCTTCTATTTCTTAGAATTCCTGGAAATTAAAATACATTTGTCATTATTATTGCAACATTCACACTATATTATTATTTTATTTCGTACTCTGTGATATCATTCAATAAAACATCACATCAAAAAGATATTGCTCCAGGTGAGGCTCGAACTCACAACCCCGGCATTACTCACACGCTTACTGTCTTATAAGTACCGTGCGCTAACCAATTGCGCCACTGGAGCTATGCTATCACCGTCGAAAAACCGGATCTCTACCTACTTCACCACTAAAGTCAAATGATGTTCTTTTTTGTTATAATCAAACGTCAAATCAGTCGTTCACATACTTTTCGTGGCACTTGTTCGACCTGAAAATTATCGTATAAATTCTTAATAGTGAAAAAAATATAATCTTACCATACATTTACATCTAACAATAAAGTAAAATACTTTGACAATTACGATATTCCTTCGAAAAATACATAAACAAAATGGAAACGTCATCTGGTTTGTTGTGATTTGTTGAAGTGTATTTCCATGGATAATCTCATAACAATCACGTTATACAATCTACTAAAGGGGTGATACATTACTCAGTGTTTTGATTGAGCTGTGCTACGTGCTGTGTTGTGTCTAATGCGCCGACAAAATGAATTGGTTCGACACGTCAGGCATTACGAGCCTCGCTAAGAATGCGCTGAAGGAGGCGCAGAAGACTATAGACAAGGCTCTAGACATTCAGGACGAGAGTGGGGAGGAGCCCGACGACGAGGCGGAGGCTAAGTCGCAGACCAGTGCCAAGTCCTCGCCAGGTGACAGCAGTATTTCACAAAAAGACAACTCGGATTTCTTCGCCTCTTGGGGCCTCACGGTGAGCGCGGAGAGTGAGCAAAATGATCCAATCAAGGATCAGCCTGTTGTCACAGAGAGCCCGTCGAAGGCGACGTCTCAAAGCCTGTGGGGCTCTTTCGCAGGCTCGTTCTTTGAGCACCCCAAAGAAGAAGACTCTACAATTGTAAGACCTCCAAAAGCTAAGTCCATGAATGTTATTTCAGACACTAAATATGGTAGTCAAGATGACTTGTTCTCTAAGAGTCAGCTCATCATGTCTGACAGTGAGGCGTTAGATCACAGAATCACAAAATCTTTGAAGGATGAAACACCAAAAGTTGATGAAAGACGTGATTCAGCAAAGTCACACAGATTGTCTCTTGTGTCGAGTAGGAATAGTTCTGATTCTGTGGAAGTGTTATCACAGAGTTTGAAAACAACGCCTGATTCGGAGGCATCTGTGTATTCCATTTCACACAGCAGTAGTACTGGCCCGAAACATAATTCAGAATCTGTAGAAATATTACCTGATAGTCTTGTGAGTCCTAGCTCAATTGAGTGCCTTGGTTTTGATAGTTACTCTAGTGATATAAACAGCAGCTCATCTTCCATGTGCCTGTCCCCCGGAGACATCAGCGATAAGAAGTCAACTCCAGTAGGGGAGAGCACTGAAAAGGCAGAGACAGCTGACAGTGTCAGTTTAGTTGCCGATGATGATGAAGATACTATTTCATACAACTCCATATCTGAGTGTACAGCTCCCACTGTCTTAGATACTGATGACAAGTCCGCAAGCCCCTTCCCAAAGCTAGTCAAAATAGATCCAGGAAGAAAAGTTATAGACTTACATTTGGAGCAAGCCATCTTGCCACAGAGAATGCAAATCAGTGAGAACTCTTCAAACGATGGCTCCTGGTCTGACAGGACATTGAACGCTGACAATGACAGTATTAACTTAGATGTTACTGCCGAAGAGCAGAAGAAAGATCAAGAAGACATATTAATAGACAAGTTAAGTGACTCCTCTTCATTTTACAATGTGAATGTTTCTAATGACATGTTAAGATCAGAGAGTTCTGCTTTTGTCAATGTAGAGAAACAGCAATGTAATGAATCCAGTAGTAGTTCTTCCCAAAAAGATGGCAGTGTGAAAGAGAGGACATCCCCAATAAGTTCTGATGGCAAAAGTGATTTAGTCAAGATAGGCTCAGACAGAACTTCAGGACACACATCTGGAGATGATCTAGAGACAGCTACTTCATCAGATATAGAAATTATTCCAAGTCCTAATGGAGATGGTCATGGGTGTAGGAGCAGCCCTGCCAAATATGCTTTCAAACACTCAAAGTTTGATGGCACTACATCACCAAATCTAGTGGATTTGGTGTTAGGAAAGTCTTTAGCAACGAAGATCAGGGGGCATAACCGGGAGCTGTCAGAAGCATCAGTACAGAGTAACACAAGTGATGAGAGCCAGGGATCAGAGAATGAGAGACTAATGAGAAGACTTTGTGAAATGGCAGAACTTTTGGAAGCAAGAGAGAATAGACTGTTGGAAATGAGCAGAAATAATGCGGATCTGGCAGAGAGTAATGCGGACTTGAAGAGTCAGGTGGAGACCTTGGTGTCGAAGCATGAAGGGGGAGATATTAACACCATTACGGAAGATTACACTCAGAGGATGTCAGCATTGGAGAAGAAGTTTCAGCAGGCGATCAGAGATAAGGTATGATTTTCATTCATTCACTTGCATTACATTAGTTCCTCTAGTTTATTCTTGTCTCTATAGGACTAACCCAATTTGGAGCCATTTTCTTTCGAGTCTGCCTCAGATTTGTTTGTTAATTACCTAGATATCAATAAAAATCTCAGAATTATGTGGCTAATGATGAAAAAACAATATTATGTTAATCTCCTCCTTTGATTAATCTCCCCTTTTATTTTTTGAATTAAACTCCCTTAATAAACTACAGTCCAGGATTATCTCTTTACTTTTCTACGATTAACCAACATAACTCCACAGGATCAGCTCCGAAAGCAACTAGACAGCCTCAAATCCGAATGTTCTTCCCGCAAGAACTCCACAGAACTGGAAAGTACCCTCAAAGAGAAGGACGAGGTGATAGCCCAGCTGCAGGAAGAAGGCGAGAAGCTGGCGCGGCAGCAGCTGCAGCACTCCAACATAATCAAGAAATTGAGGGCCAAGGAGAAGGACAATGAACAGGTCATCAAGGGGTTGAGGTAATGGAGCTAAGATTTAAGGTCTGTTATCAGGATTTTCACTTTCTGGAAAGTCAAGGAGAAGTCAGGGACGTTCAAGGTGGTCAGGGAAATTCAGTGAAATCAGAGGGGTCACCTGGAAAGTCAGAGATAAAATGAGATTTTAGACTATTTGCATGTCACACACTTTCCTAGTGATTGTAAAATGAGGGATATATTTCATGCTCTAGTTTTGACAGACCATGACCCTTAGTAGAAAAACAAACAATTAATATATTCATAGCAATAAATAAAAAATATTAAGGTTACGAAATGATTAATTATTATATTACATTACATTATTTACTAAAAAAAAAAAAAATACTTTAAAATGAACATGGTTGGTCAGGTAATTCTGGCAAAATGGTCAAGGAAAGTCAGAGATTTTTTTCTAACATCACATCGCAGTGGACACCTTTTTATTTTGAGCTCTTTTTGTCTTATAAAGTGATCAAATCAGCTTGTCATAGTCAAGAGCAGGACACCTGCTACAGTTGATCTCAGGTACATTCTTCAGGTGTTCAGGAGGGGAGCGGGCGAGGCATTTTTCTTTTCTTTGTTAATGATTAGCTTGGTATTGTTATAGTAGTAAAGGTAATAGACATTTTATTATGCAAATATGGGTATAGTAAATGGTGGTATAAATAATGAATCAAATTCAGCCATATGCTTATAATATTTTTAATTCTGATTGAATTTTATTTCAGAGATAAAATAGCCGAGCAAACGACAGAGATGGACAGGTTAAAGCGGTCAATGGCCGCTAAAGAAGAATTAGAAGTGAACCAGATAGAAGCGGTGTACAGACTTACTACTACTAATAAGAAGCTTGAGACTGAACTTATGGAGGTATGTACAAAACGTCATTAATAATACTCATTTTGTATAAACAGCTGCAGGGTTAACTAGTCACATACTAACTTAATACATAACCAACTAAAGCAGCTGTCTTTACATCCAAGTTTGTTGCCTTGGAGTTAGGCAAGAAATAGATCGCTCGGTCGCTAATCCTGTAAGAAGATTCAACTTATTAAAGAAATCAGACAAGGCAGCAGAAGACAAGTACTGTGATCAGAGATCCGAATGCCAAACGTGCGGGTTACGGTTTCGGTGATAGTTGGTTCGTTATTGCCTATTTTCCTTATATTCTGTTTGGAAAAATTTATGATTATTTTTTGGACAACTCTTTCTTATAGACAAAGGGCCTTTCTCCTATACCTTAAGAGTAAATACTCAAGAAGCCATAGATTATAGAGATGTCGAGTGAGATACTATTATGACTGAACTAACTCTTTTATTTAAGACTAGCTGTACCCGCGGCTTTGCCCACGCGATAATATTCGATTAAACTATGATAGTCAAGTGGGTGGGTCAAGTGGGTGTGGTAGTGGTATGGTGGTCTGTGTGTGTGGTGTGTGTGGTAACTATGGTAGTGTGTGGTGATATGGTATGGTAGTATATGTGTGTGTGGTAGTGTGTGATATGTGGTAGTTTAACTATGGTAGTGGTAGTGATGTGTGTGGTAGTGTGGGTGATAGTGGTGTGATGTGTGGTGTATGGTGTGTGTGTGTGGTGTGGTGTGGTAGTGTGGTAGGGTAGTGAAATTAACGAAAAGGAAAGATAGCCTTCAGAATTTGTATTCTGTGCAATAAAATGCCTTGTCTTATGGGAGCACGTATGGGAGTGACAACAATCTACACGTTACTTGGATGGGTGATCGTTCTTTACTTGAGACCCCTCAAAGAACACGGCAGGTCGCATTCACGACTATTTGAAACGAATAATCTATGATAGTGGCACTCAAAAAGACAAAACCGTGCTTTCAGCTTTATGGTTTAAATATAAACAGTTTTTTCTGCCACCGTGCACCGTTAAGACTACACTTTCTCGCTATTTTGTGGGTTGTCGGATATTCATCCCATATTTTTTTGTAAGGAATCTTAACTATTTACAGTAACAAACAATCTGTATAAAGTAAAACATGTCTATTGTAGTTAGATGTGTTTATTTTGTTCAGCTTATCGCAACGAGAGTTCTTATCAGTTGCAAAATGTTCAGCCAAGCCAAACAATGCGGAGTTCAGTGTTTTCGTTAGGTTTACCGTTTACGTCGCTTGCGAACATTCTTAACAGTGAAAGGAACGCAGAAAATATGTTGACTGAATTAATTGTTACTGTGCAGATGAAATAACGTAATGATACAAGGTGACAGGAAAAATGGGGGAATAATTTAAGGAGGGTATTCTTGAACAACTTTTACTATGGGACCAAATATGAAATCGCGATAAAAAAGTTATTCAATATTGAAATGTACGGAACAGCTTATTTTGTTTTCGCGATTTCATGTTTGGTCCCATAATAAAAGTTGTTCATAATGATGAGTGCAATACCCTCCTTCAATGATTCCCTCGTCCTACCAGTAACGTTATATAATACAAAATTAAAAAAACAAATTTTTTTTTAAAAAAGTAAATATACCTTTTTCTTTGTGGTCGAGCCGATTGGTTAATTTTTACTGCATACGGTTACAAGTTCTTGCAATTCAGGAGTGCGCGCGGTCTTTACTTGGTTAGACGTATGTACATGCACTTTGAGATAATGTGCGTGCTTACCGTTACCGCTGTCACGCACACATTGACACGTATAAAGATACGTCTATATGTCTATACGTCTTTACCACAACCAAGGGCAGCGCGCACTCGTGAATTGCAACAACTGTACTTTATACGTATTCATGAAATCTTTTCTTATAAAGAAATCGGCTGATATGATAATTCCTTTCACTACGTAGTTGGATGCTGCTGTCATCCATTGGATTTGATCATACTCTTTATTCGGGAATCCTTATTGTTCCCCCATTTTCAATCTGGGTCACCTTGGCGCAAAGTATTGTCAGAACCATCATAAGGTCTGATTTACTTCGGTTTTGGTTATAGTATAAGTTGTTTATAAGTCTATAGGATAGCGCTAGCCGCTCGGACGACGTTGACTGATTAAGGATCCATATGACAATGATAACTTGCTAATCTTTCCAACTTGACTTTGAGAGTCGTGAAGTTGGAGTCGCGCCACAACACAAACTTCAAGTCATTCGTGGTGCGGGTTCCAAATCTTCACCTCGAGACCTGCCTCAAAGAAGAGTTTTGGCCGAAGGGTGTCGTGTATCGTCGGTTTCGCGGCCGGCTGCGCGACACCAGTCAGCGAAACATGACGCCGTCTCCTACTGTGCAGCAGTAGTTTACAATTGTTATTAAGTAATATGTATTAGTTTATTTATTGTTATTGTTTCATATTTGTGTATTTTTTTGTATGGGCCAAGTTGCCTGAAATCAATGGACTATTATTATTATTTAGAATAGAATAGATTTTTATTTCATGAAACCAGATACAGGCACTTATGAAATATCGAGACTCTAGGTGCGCGGTTCTAAATAGTAGCTCCTATGGAGAAGAACCGGCAAGAAACTCCATGGAAATCCTTTTAAAATAATAGATTATATACAATCTTGATTAGTACAATTTTGTTGTAAGAGCTGCGAGAATAATGTAATGTCTCTGAATAAGAATAAATAATTTAATTGTCTTTATAATTTTTTAAAGACAAAAAGTCTTCTCGACGACACGACACACAAACTGGAGGGTAGCCGCGCGTCGCTAGAAGGGGCTCGTCGCGAGCTGACCGAGCTACAGCGCAGCAGTGCGGAGCTGGCCAGGCGGACTGCCAACCACGAGCAGGCGCAGGACAACCAGCGGCGAGCCGATGCCGAGCTGCAGCGGCTGCGGGCCGAGCTGCAGCAGCTCAGGACCGAGATGGTCAATGGTCAGTGTTTTCCTTTGTCATCTAGACTAACCGCCGAATATTGAAAAGTATTTTGATTTTGATTCTGACCCTTTTAATTGTCATGCTGTCTCTGCTCTTAACGTTCATAGGAAGGTATGTTTTTTGGACATTAAGGGTGGTTCCCTTATTGTCCCAAAATTGTACACATTGGACATTAAGGGAACCCCCCTTAATGTCTCAAAATTTTTCACCAGCCTTTAAATGTACTTTGCAGAGTGAGAAACAGTATTAGGTGTAATTAATGTGTTCATGTTTTCAGAGGAGAAGAAATGGGTGAACCGCGAAGAAGTCCTTCGTCGTGAGCTGCACGAGGCGCGCGAGGCCTGCTCCGCGCTGGAGACCGGAGACACTGCTGCTGCTGCCGGCGACACCGGCGCTGCTGCCGTGCTGGCGCAGCTGGCGCAGCTGCAGCGGGCCGCGCTGGACAGGGAGCAGGCGCACGCGCATGCGCTGCGCCAGAGGGCTGGACAACTGGGTTAGTGAGTAGGCTGAGTGGAGACACTGCTGCTGCTGCCGGCGACACCGGCGCTGCTGCCGTGCTGGCGCAGCTGGCGCAGCTGCAGCGGGCCGCGCTGGACAGGGAGCAGGCGCACGCGCATGCGCTGCGCCAGAGGGCTGGACAACTGGGTTAGTGAGTAGGCTGAGTGGAGACACTGCTGCTGCTGCCGGCGACACCGGCGCTGCTGCCGTGCTGGCGCAGCTGGCGCAGCTGCAGCGGGCCGCGCTGGACAGGGAGCAGGCGCACGCGCATGCGCTGCGCCAGAGGGCTGGACAACTGGGTTAGTGAGTAGGCTGAGTGGAGACACTGCTGCTGCTGCCGGCGACACCGGCGCTGCTGCCGTGCTGGCGCAGCTGGCGCAGCTGCAGCGGGCCGCGCTGGACAGGGAGCAGGCGCACGCGCATGCGCTGCGCCAGAGGGCTGGACAACTGGGTTAGTGAGTAGGCTGAGTGGAGACACTGCTGCTGCTGCCGGCGACACCGGCGCTGCTGCCGTGCTGGCGCAGCTGGCGCAGCTGCAGCGGGCCGCGCTGGACAGGGAGCAGGCGCACGCGCATGCGCTGCGCCAGAGGGCTGGACAACTGGGTTAGTGAGTAGGCTGAGTGGAGACACTGCTGCTGCTGCCGGCGACACCGGCGCTGCTGCCGTGCTGGCGCAGCTGGCGCAGCTGCAGCGGGCCGCGCTGGACAGGGAGCAGGCGCACGCGCATGCGCTGCGCCAGAGGGCTGGACAACTGGGTTAGTGAGTAGGCTGAGTGGAGACACTGCTGCTGCTGCCGGCGACACCGGCGCTGCTGCCGTGCTGGCGCAGCTGGCGCAGCTGCAGCGGGCCGCGCTGGACAGGGAGCAGGCGCACGCGCATGCGCTGCGCCAGAGGGCTGGACAACTGGGTTAGTGAGTAGGCTGAGTGGAGACACTGCTGCTGCTGCCGGCGACACCGGCGCTGCTGCCGTGCTGGCGCAGCTGGCGCAGCTGCAGCGGGCCGCGCTGGACAGGGAGCAGGCGCACGCGCATGCGCTGCGCCAGAGGGCTGGACAACTGGGTTAGTGAGTAGGCTGAGTGGAGACACTGCTGCTGCTGCCGGCGACACCGGCGCTGCTGCCGTGCTGGCGCAGCTGGCGCAGCTGCAGCGGGCCGCGCTGGACAGGGAGCAGGCGCACGCGCATGCGCTGCGCCAGAGGGCTGGACAACTGGGTTAGTGAGTAGGCTGAGTGGAGACACTGCTGCTGCTGCCGGCGACACCGGCGCTGCTGCCGTGCTGGCGCAGCTGGCGCAGCTGCAGCGGGCCGCGCTGGACAGGGAGCAGGCGCACGCGCATGCGCTGCGCCAGAGGGCTGGACAACTGGGTTAGTGAGTAGGCTGAGTGGAGACACTGCTGCTGCTGCCGGCGACACCGGCGCTGCTGCCGTGCTGGCGCAGCTGGCGCAGCTGCAGCGGGCCGCGCTGGACAGGGAGCAGGCGCACGCGCATGCGCTGCGCCAGAGGGCTGGACAACTGGGTTAGTGAGTAGGCTGAGTGGAGACACTGCTGCTGCTGCCGGCGACACCGGCGCTGCTGCCGTGCTGGCGCAGCTGGCGCAGCTGCAGCGGGCCGCGCTGGACAGGGAGCAGGCGCACGCGCATGCGCTGCGCCAGAGGGCTGGACAACTGGGTTAGTGAGTAGGCTGAGTGGAGACACTGCTGCTGCTGCCGGCGACACCGGCGCTGCTGCCGTGCTGGCGCAGCTGGCGCAGCTGCAGCGGGCCGCGCTGGACAGGGAGCAGGCGCACGCGCATGCGCTGCGCCAGAGGGCTGGACAACTGGGTTAGTGAGTAGGCTGAGTGGAGACACTGCTGCTGCTTTTTTGATTTTTGTCATTGACAAACGTAGACTACTTCGAATGAGCAAATCCCATTTAACACAAACGTCATCGAAACGTCGAGCGAAGCTGCGGGCAAGAGCTAGTTACAATAATTTTTATACTAATGTAACTCTTCGGCAGCTGAAGTGGAGCGCTCTCTGACCGCGGCGGTGGAGCGGGAGCAGGTCTCCCGCGAGGAGTGCATCGCGCTGCAGACCCGACTGGCCGAAGTGGACTCGCAGCTGCTGAGCACCAGGGACGAGCTGCAGACCTTGTCTCGGCAAGAGGAACAGCATCTAATAGCTATACTGAAACTAGAAGAAGACCTGGCCACGTAAGTACCTTATGCAAGGTCACTTCGGCCACTGCAGCTTTTTATGACCGGCTTCTTAGATGTGTAGGGAATACACGAAATACGTGCTTCTTTGCCCTCAACCAGCAGTGGTGGTGGTAGTGTCTCGCTGGCATGCCATCATGAACGTGTCGGCACGACCGGGGAAGTACTACCCTACCACAGAATATCGACGTTAAGTAAAGTATGCATACTGTTGCGTTTCGTTCGGTGAGTGTGGAGCACCGGAGGCCTAATTCCTCCCTTAGTTCCGTTCCTTCTCCTTTTCCTAACACCATCCTAAATGGTCGGCAACGCATCGGTGACTCCTCTGGTGTTGCAAATGTTCATGGGCGGCGGTGATCACTTACCTTCAGGTGAACCGCAAGCTAGTGTACCCCCTATACTATAAAAAAATCATTCTTATGGTCTTTGCAAATGAACATGTAATGTAATCGTCTTTATAATTTTATTGTTGACAGAAAAACCCAGGAGCTGCAGTGGCTACGAACAGATTACGAGTCTCGGTTGTCAGAGCTCCAGCACAGACTGACTGAGGTGGAGGAACAATTGATCGTTGAGAGGAACGCGCTGGACACCGAGAAGAAGAGGACTGCTATACTACAGGTATTGTGACCAGTGACCACACTGGCGACTGCCTGGTGCCTGGTGACTGGTTGTCATTGATTTGTGCAATCCGTGGCCATGACAACCAGTCTTATCATATTGATATAGTAGAGTAAGGGAGCAGGTTCGGCCGAGGAGTGGTCGAGGCAAAGGTGGAGGGGGGAGGCATTCGAAGCACGTGTTTGGAAGGGAGTCGAAGCTGGCCGGAGAAGAGCTAACGATCGTCGCTAACGATAACGCTTTGTATAGTCTGTCAAGAAAGTCATGAAAAGGATTGAGGGCGCCACTTGTATATTCTCTTGTTTATTTTTAATATATTAATGCCGAAAACATTTTTTTATCACAAAAAATCTACACAGAATAGTAAAATAAACACATCGTTGTACCCAAACTGACACCTACGGTACTTATTTAGGGTTGCGAGCGAAGAAGAATTTTAGTTCCTTCAAAATCCTTTTCATGACTTTCTTGACAGACTGTACGTGAGGCGATACTGAGTTACCTCAACCTGGTTACAAACCTTGATGACTGACTATTCTTTCCTCAGCGGCGTGACACGAGTAATGTCAATGTGTCATCGTATGATGATAGTCACGACAGAGAAACGACGAAGCAGAGAATGAAGAGCGTAGGATTTATCAATAGCTACATAATATTGGCTACAAGGTCTATTACGACACCTAGAGAAGGAATGGTTTATTCTGTGCAGGAAACCGGTGCGGTAGATAGTGGAAATATAGAAAGGCTGACTTTATTTCGAGACAGTCGCGTAATTTTAAAATCAAGGAAATAATATTATAATCATTTTTATTTTTTATGAGAGGAAAGCAAAAAGCATGCGAGTTACCCGCGTATGCGGTAATTAACGAATGTTATGTGTTCCGGTAATTTCATTAGCTGCTTCTACCCTTCACCTGGAACATAACTACGATAGTTATATAATGAGTTAACCGAGTGGTGATGTGGTTGGTACAGGAGCAGGTGGGCTCCCGCGGCGACGTGTCCCCGGCGCAGTCCGTCACGTCGGACTCGCTGTCCGCCTCGCTGTGGCACTCCGTAAGTTATATTTATTTACTTTTATGTACGGCTTGTTATATAAAAATACAACAAACAAAAGCTCTCTAAGGCGTTCGTCACAAGGCAGCATAATTTCGACACGAGGCTCATTCGTTACAAGGCGTCTGCATTCTATATGAACCGTCAGTATTCGTAAGAAGACGTCAGGATTCGACATATCTTACGTCCATTCATTCGCGCAGAGAAGCCATAGAGTCTGCGATGAACATGAGTCGACGCCTTCGATGTTCTTTTTTCGAAGTACATTCCGCGCTTTTGTAATTAATTAATAAATTTTCAATATACAGGAAGAAGGCTGTACAACTCCAACAGCGTCATCAGCGATGTGTGTAGAAGAGACCCTGGCACAGCTGACGAGACGCGATGGAGAGCTGCGCGCGCTGGCCACGCAGCGCGACGCCTTGCTGGCCGAGAGGACGGCGCTGGCGCACCACTTGGCGAGGCTGCAGGCTGCGCTGGACGAGATGCAGGTATACACGTAGCTCTTTTCGTTGTATTTTAAATTAACAATAATGATTGTAATTTATTGAATTTATTACTATTATATTATAAACTGTAATCTATATTACACAAAAACTAAATTTTGTAATGTAAGATAAATACTATATTATCTTTGAGTATGATAAATGTCTGTGTGTAAAATAGCTTAGTCTTTATCATGTGTGTATCTGCATGCTTAATTTTTGTATGAGCACTTTAGAGCTTTAAAAATACTTTACTAACTATTGTACCTACCTATGTATCACAAATAAAGTTTTACTTACTTACACGTGATTTAAAGTCACAACCCTAAATCTTAATCACAAAGAGTTCCTATGGGCCTACAAAGTCAAGTCAACACTGGACAATTCATCTACGAATCTTCATAGTAACTGTAATAACGTCGTCAATGAAGTCGCCATTTTATAAATTTTCTATCTATGATAATCGACCTTTTTCAACTATCAATAATTAAGCAAAACCGGCGAGTCAATTAAGAAATTTCGCAGAGGTACTCGCAACACAGAGAAGAATATAGGATACAGATTTAATATTTATCCCGGAAAGTATGTGTGACAATAGCTCATATGGTTCCAGACGGTGCAGGAGCAGTACGACGCGCTGCTGCAGATGTACGGCGAGAAGGAGGAGCAGATGGCGGAGCTGCGCCTGGACCTGCAGGACGTCACCAGCCTGTACAAGGCGCAGCTGGACGAGCTCATCGCGCTCAAGCAGGCCGCCCGATAGCACGCCGGCCAGCTGGGCCAGCTCCCGGTACTGCTCGACATGCGACAAAACTGGCCTAAACTATCTGTAGTACTAGACTGATTGAAAGTGCCAGTAAATCTGTGTGGATTACGGATAGGTTTAGCCTAAAAAAATACGAATGCGATGAATATTGCTCTATATACGAAGTTATACAAGTGATTGCGGCGTTTTTAATGACATGCGGATTTGCTTACGTACGTGGGATTGGCCCGCATGCGATGTACTGCCACCTCACGTCCCAAATGCGTTTAGCACATATATGAACAGGTGCATTGCGGGTGTCCCGCATGCGGGCCAATCCCGCGTTCGTGAGCAAATTCTTATGACACTTACATGGAAGAAACGGTAATATTACATTCCCGTTTTTTGTGGTTGGACTTGTTAACTGATGTCCCGTCTACACTACATGTTAATGAAAAGCACATCACAACCGCAACAAACCTACAGGTGTACAAATGCAAATCCAATGTATCATCGCACAGTCGGGCCAACTTATTGATCGTGTGAACGCTTCTACAATTAAATCACAGTCTATTCATAACTCCATACAGTTGGTCCATGGCATCACAAATGGGCAGGGTTCAAGTCCCGAGTTGCCCCGAGCCAGCTCGTCAATATCAAGGGCGGTAAACCATATGGTGTAGGTAGCTGGCTAAACATTGATGGATAAATTAAATACATACGAGTATATTGGTTATATGAAAATAAAATATAATCATAATGAGTTATTCGATTTTGACCTATTCATGTCAACTAAACGATCTATACTATAACTTAGTGTATGTAAGACGCACGGATATTTTGAATTCGGCACATTAGAGTAAGCAGCGAGGCGAAAATTGTGTGCTATTACTGGATACTACTAAACTGGAACTCGAACAACTTTAAAACTCAAAAAAGACTACTGCAACCGATGATTGAGTCGTCTAAATAAGATAGCTATGTGCATGTGTAGGTCACGCAGGCGAGCTGTCTCGGCATAGCATCGGGTAATCTGTAAAACCACTGGATTAGACTAATGAAATGTATCAGTGTGACTCCATAACGAGTTGTCACACAAGTCTTCGGAAAACAGCTGTGCTGATAAGATTCCGACTAAATATTACATAAATATATACCAATATTATTAACATAGCGCTTTACTGTAAAATGGTAACTTAATTAAATAGTGATAAAATTTATTTTAGATGGCGCTATTAAATTTTATGTAATAAAAATGTATAGAGTAATTACGTTTGCCCACTACTTTGATAATAATTATCGGTCCGATAGAAAAGTCATTTGTTTAAATAATGTATACCGATAATTATCAGTGAATAATCGCACTAATTAAAGCGCCGTTGCGAATTTTTTGATAAACAGCTTTTGCTTCCGTCTTGCTATAAAAATTCTATTGCCAAACGTTGAACGTTCCTTTATATTTCAATATAAATTTATTATAATTAACACCTAAACGCTCTATGAAATATATGTTTGAAAATTGTATAACATGTGTTTATTGCACATAGATTATAATTTTTATTGTGTACAGTTTAGTATAAAGTTTTAAATCCTTCGCAACATGTCGGACTGTTTTGACAAGGCTATTATGGGTCTAGGCAAGAATATAATATTCTTGGGGGTAGGTAATTAGGAAGACAAACATTTAAGAGTGACATTAACTAAGTTTTTAAAGCTAAGATTCAGATTTTCTTCGCTACAATGTCTGTTAAAATCGTGAGTTTTATCACTTTTGTGTTTATTTCCCATATTTACGTGCAACACGTATATCTGACGTGTGGATATTGCTTGCCCGCAGACGGGTTTCCTTTTGGGAGGGGTTTCTAGAATTTTGATTTAGGTGTGGAGGGACTTTAACCGTGTACAGCAACTTGGCTACGCTCATGTTTTGTTGCATGTTTGTATGGTGCTGGTATGTAATTCGTGGTGTGATATTCGGAAAATTCCAAAAAATATAGTTTCGTCATTTTTATGTCGTTCGTTTTTCTTGTTTTCGTGTTTTGCAGTAGCGTTTGCATATTTGTTTTGTCTTCCTCAAACGAGTGGGTATGTGGTATTTCGCAGGAGAATGTGGAGTGTTGTTTTAACACTTCTAGTTGGAGTGGACACGATTAGATAGTGGTGTACAGTGCTTCTTTGTTATATGTGCGCATTATGAGTGTTATTAAAGTATTCTATTAATTTATAGCTATATTGGGGGTCAAGTGTGTGTTTAATTAGATTTATTCCATGGAGCGTGAAATACAGCAGGCAGATGTGAAAATGTTAACGTAGAGGGCACCACGTACATTTTCTGACCGTTCTATCCAGAAATTTTCTATGAATCTGATCCGGTGCTAAATCATCAGATCACCTTATTTATTCATTTTCCTGCCCTCATGTTTTATTTGGGGTCGGCGCAATGTCTCCTTGTCAATCATATGTTCATAGCGTGAATAAACCTAGATTGACCAGATTTAACATAGGGATCATCGAATTTAGTTCTAATCAGCTGTTCTAAGGTTTCTTATCTCGATTCTTGTGTGTGTTCAGTAGAATCGCGTAAACCTTGGTTTAATCAGGCACTTTATCCGTCGTCTTTGCCCTTCGGCCAATGTGCGGTCCGCCTCCCCGTGCTTGGCATGGAGCTCATATCTCTCAGCTGTATTTCACGTAAATTATAAATTACTAAACATTACCCATCTTATGAAACAGGTTCAAATTATTAAAATATTTAAGTTCCTTCATAATTCATCCCACATGTGATTATTGTTATGTAAATAAATATAAACTGCCAATTATATCTCGGAGTTATAATTTTATTCTAAATATCATTCTAGCACTGTTTGGTGGATAGGGGATAATTTGAAATAAAACATCACTTGCTACATACACCATTTATTTTAAAATGAAGCGATACACTCACGCATTGATGGGTGCATTGTACTAAAGATTTAGACCAACTGCTACGTTTTACAGGGCATTATATACTATGAAGTAAATCGAGCTAAGTGCGCCAATTTAGAAGACAACATTATTCTTATGTTATTATGACAACATTCATCGTAACTATGACATCCAATTATCTATGTGCATTTTCTATGGAGCAGCCGTCGCGCTTGAACATTTGCTATGACAATACATATAATATATTCTAAAGTGCCTATATTTATGGGGCAAGGATATAACATTATGTGGAGTATAACTCATTTTATAATCCTATTTTCCGAGAGGCCAATGTCCAATGCTCGCAAACTGCGCTGGCTCAGTGCAATCTAACATTTAAACAGGTCTAAATCATGTTATTTAGGATAATACTACAGGATCAAATGCATCCACCGTAACATCCACACTAGCCTAGCGGCGCTGCGCATACGCTCACACATACGCACGTGAAGGTTACATAATGCGAGTACGCGATACATACTATTATTATGTTAATAAGTACTCATCCCCTGTAAAGGATTGTTAACCAAAATTTTGCGTGACAAGTTTCTCAAAATTTATGTATATTTTCGTGTTTGCATACATCAGATATTATATTTATCTTAGTAAAACTGTAACAAAACCCGTAGGCCTAGCACGCACAATCGTGGACGTGTGTCACGGATTTTGTTGAATCTTTTGCGAAACATATTTTCTGACTTATTAGCTAACATGCATGGACCGACCAGAGTTATGTCATTTTGGTCTGGTAGTTTCGAGTTGGAGATTTTATAGTTATGTTATGGCTCTATTGCACTGTCAGATACAGTGCGGATACACCCATATTATGGTGAGTATGGTCATGATGACCACAACCTTCTCGGTGGTCATGCATCGGTCGACGATCGGTAAATCGCGCAAATTCCTGGTTTACCCAGTACATTTTTGAATTTGCTACATGAAAACTTATTTTATAAAAAAGCCCTGCGTAAAATGGAATGAAACGTAGTATAAGCATTAAGCACTATTATTTTATTTATTTTATTTTCAGCCTGTGTTGTCCCACTGCAGGGCAAAGGCCTCCCTCTCTGTTTTCCACTCACTTCTGGTTTTTGCAAGTACGGACCAGTTTTTCCGGTAGGAGTCAAGCACTATTGCTATACCAAAAAGTAAGTCGTAAACAGGACGTGACCTTTTGTTTTAACTTTCGAGCGACCGTCTTGTTGTGCTTGGCGCTTATGTGCGATAGAAGGAGTGAATGAGTGAGTTTATGAGCGGTAAGCGATTGGTGAAGTTGGATGACTCTTTAATGTTATTACGTACGAACGAAGCTTACTTCATGTATTCAAATTTTGATTGAAGTACTTTTTAAAATTGACCAGCCATGACCACAACTAAATATGAAGGCTGGATCCGTGCCTGGTCAGAAACAAATCATTGTTTGGAGTAATTGGAGAAGAGTATCGTGTTTGCATCTAAGACCAAATGACAATGTGATAAAACGATTAGTCTTGGCGTGAGATGTCTAGATTGGATGTGCTAGGCATGCTGGTTAAATTTAGATAGCAGTAAATAATTTATTGTGGTACGTTAAATTTTGCTTCAGAATTTTATTTATTTATTTATTTATATTTTAATGATCGAAATTTGATCTGTGTTCAAAATATTAAATTATTAAATACAAAATATGATGTTGATAAACGTAATAATTTATCGTACTACCTTTAAAGAAATATGGATATTTTAACAATAGATTCAGGGACTCCACTCATATGTACGGAATGGCCGGCAGTAATGATTTAGGCTATAGAAATGAAGCACTATGACGTTTTACTTATGGTCGTATTTGGTATGGACTAATTTGTGGTGCGTATATTTGGAAAGGTATGATATTATTTTCCTACAAAATCCGATATAATTTGGCGATGTACGGGCCGTTCCATACAAATGTGTATTTAGACCCAGAAACATATTGTTTTAAGGCGCCACCTACACAAGGATGTAAAAGTCGAGCGGCACAACATTATTAGAGCCTTTTCAAGAAGAAAATGGTAAGCTGAAATTGTTTGTTTTTCATAAGGTATTTAATTTTTAATAATTTCTAGATGAGTTACGCTTCTGACAAAACCTCCAACCTTAAATCAAATAATGTGAAGCTGGGGTAAGCACAAAAAGGTGTTAAATCGCTTTAATTGTCGTTACACTAAAAACATTATTTCTATATATTTGGCAATTACGATATTCTCCCTAAAAGGGCTCAAATGAATAAAATAGTAGTTGCAGTCGACGAGTTCGACACGATTCCGCTGCATGACGCGACGTGCACGCCGCGGTCTGCGGACAAGCTTCGGCCTTACATCAACTCTCAGGTGATGAGAATCAAATCAAATAGCATTCGAATCATTGCAGTTCAAACCCATTCATTATAATGTCAAATTGATTGGAATTGGACGGTGATAGGAATCCTATATGATCAAGGACCACAAGTTCCTCATTTTAAGAGTAGTAACACATTTATTTTGTATAACTTTCGAATGGATTTTGTTTATTTTATTTTGTTCATCTGTTGATGAATTTGATGCCAAAAGTCTGTAATAACGAATTCGAGTACATCATATTGTGCATTCAAATCACATTAGAATGTTAGAATCAATTGAAAAGGAATTCTCTATTTATATCCGATTCCCATCACTACAACTCTACAATGGACGATGGGAATCGCCGGCGTGTCGCTGCGAGTCGCGGCGACTCATCACGGACGCGTCACGAGACGTAGCGAGTCGTCACGACACGACGGCGAAATATTTATTCTCTTGTATTCACTTAGCGATAGCATGGCGGGGTAGTCGGTCGCTCGTGTAGGTGGCGCCAAAATAAAAAATATATCCGAAGCTTATAAGTTTTTAGCGCGTTTTACAGGAAATGAGTACAACTAAATTAATGTCTACATTAAGATACATTTATGCGTTAGAATATAATAGAATTTCAGTTATAAATGTATGGGTTAACATGTGTTTATGAGAGCTACAGAATAACGTGCAGAATTAAAACCTATGTATTCAGTTTTCTATATCAACGGGCTATTAAGTGGAATATAAATCTAGCTAGGTTATTATACGAATCAAGAGATTGTGAGACTGCTACAATTTGAATGTCAATGGAACAATGATTTTACACTGTGGTATGGAGATGGCTATGGCAGTTAAAAATACAACATTCATCATTACATTTAGATGAAAAATGAATAAATCAGAGTTTCCATTCTGCACAGTTCGTGTCGTTTTTATTTATCATTAGTATTTTTTTTTGGATTTTTTATTTTATTTTTATATTAAAAATTATCATAGATGAGCTACAAATAAATTTTGTACGCCAAAGATGTCACTATAGTGTGTAATTTTGTCGCCTTGATTCCAAATTGCTTTAAGAAATAAACACAGTATCGCACGGATAGAGTAAGGAACATTACTTAAGTTTACTTGAAAATAACACCAGGAAGGTATTTATACTTTGCGTAACAACTATGCTTCTGTTAATATATACTACATACGTTTATAAGACTGCGTTATATTTCCGATACAATATACTTATAGGATGACAATAAGGGCGACATATCAGTAATACAGTAGTCACGAGTAGTTCTAGATAGCGTCGCCAATCGTGGCAGACAGGTCTTAAAACTACGCCGAATATATACTTGTAACATACGAGACACGATCTCCTCGACTCGGCAGTCGAGCGTCGGACGACAGGTGGTTGCAGAACGAGTTCCGCCTGGCAACACCGCAGTGTTGTTCGTACCATCGAGCGGCTCCGGCGAGCGGAGCGAAACAATAATCTAACCCTAATGCTCGGCCCGAGAGCGGAGCGGAGAGCGGAGCGGGCGGCGGAGCGGACGGCGGGACTACCCACACCGGCACCGCGCGCAGCTACAAAGGAAAACGAACAAAAAAGATAAAACTAGTAAAAAAACGTGGTACCAAAAGTGAGGTTTAACGAGTTGTTTCGCGGAGTGCGGCAGGCGGGGGCCTGTCGCCGCGGTCGAGTCGCGGGCGCGCGGCAGTCGCGTGTCGCAGTCGCAGGCGCAGTCGTGTCGCAGTCGCAGCGTGACGTCACCCCGGGCGCGCGGGCCGGGCGGCGCAGGCGCAGGGGCGGCGACGGCGGGACCTCAGACCCACGCCATCCAGCCCTCGTACATCATGCACAGGTTCCCAGAGCATACAGCTTCCTTTATCATGTGGTCCACCTGCAACCAGACGGAACATTGGGCTCGGGCAACTATATCGACGCCTGTGCTGCCCACACTAATGTTTACAATCTTTACTAAGTAATAGTCTTTCGACAGACAGGCCCAGGCCACGACCCACTGCCACTTCATCTTGCTTTCCGTAAGCATGTCGGTAACGTATTTTCCAAATAATGTGGTTACAATAATAAAACTGTTCCAAGGGAACTGCGTATTTTATTATTTTCTTAAAATCACATAAGTAAGAGAAAAATTTCGTCACGCATTTCTATTTTGAAAACGATTAGAGTTGCTCAGCTATAAAAATAGAGGTCTGTATTTTATTATAATCTCAGTTTCGTCACTTTTGGAGGCACTTTCCTAGCAATTTAAATGACAGAAAATATAGTTCTGCTGCATTTACACCGACCACGTGTGGAGGCTACCGGTACGTACTTGGTCGTGCAGCGCATAGCGGCGCGTGGCCTGCGAGTCGTCGCGCCCCTCCAGCTTCAGCCGCACGCGCTTCCACACGCCCGCACCCACTGCGTTGCGTTCTCCTCCTGCAACAGTCCTTATTCATAAATAACATAAAAACCCAAACCTAGTGTGCTTTAGTGTGTGTTGCAAGGGCGCGAATAATGCCGCGCTGTATGGTTTCTTTTAACAAAACACATCGTTTCATTCCCTAGGTGTTACAAAAGGCTCTTCGGGGGTTATGTGCAGGGATTATACAAGAGGAGTGTAGCCTTAGGACGCTACGGAAAAAATGCTTCCGTGGACACAACTTCTCATATGCAAAATTTCTTATGTAACTGAAGTATTGTAATCTATGAAATCCTGCCCCAAAAAACGCGGCTGTGTTAATTATGATTATAATTTCACTACCCCAACCCCAATTTTCACGATCTCCATAGAGATGTTGCCTACAAATCGCGATGATCAAATTAGACATGTCGCCAGCACTGAAAGTTAAATTAATGGACGCGCTACTAATATTACTGAAATAATCTGGGCGCGTTCTTAGCACCTGGAGAAAATTTATCGCGTCAGTGTGGTTGTATATATTATATTATATCATTGTAATAGAATAGATCTTTATTTCATGTAAACCAGATACAGGCACTTATGAAATGTCGAGACTCTAGGTGCACGGTTCCAAATAGTAGACCCTATGGAGAAGAACCGGCAAGAAACTCCATGGAAACTCTTTTCAAAAAATAGATTATAATCTTTATCAGTACAATGTTGTGGTAAGAGCTGCGAGAATAATGTAATTTAATGTGAATAAAAATAAGACTAGGATAATAATGAATTGCCTGTCAATAATAGTGGAGAGGGAATAATAGTGGAGTGTATCTCACCGTGTCTGTTGTTGGCGCCACTCTTGCCAAGAGCGGCGATGGCCGACTGTCGCGTCAGCTTGCGGCCCGCCTCCGACGGCCAGTTCATGTGTAGTCTGCAACGAAAGTGGCGGTACTCAGTAAACATTAACTAATACCACTTGAAATTAATCTGTTGAAGCTCAAGGAAAAACTAAAAAACAAATGATGTGCTGCTGCAGTATATTTGGGACCGTGTTAAGTACTATCGTTATTCGCTTGGCGAGCAAACGTGTTTAATTTACCTCGATAAGAACCAGACTATGAGGTGCTAAGTCAACCCGTCTGTCAGTGCAACCAAAGGCATGGTTTGTTCTAGAATATTAGAAAGAAAATTACGTATCTTCACGTCAGCAGCTTCATCTGATAAATAGGCCACATTGATAATAATTCATCTACGAATGTTCACAGTAACTATTATACAAATGATAGCTGAAAATGAACCAGCGAATCAAATTAAGGGATGTCAATTAGGTGACCATTTTGTTTTCTGTAATGTGGGTAATATTAAGAGAATCGAGAGCTGCATTTTGAGGCCCCTGTAGTGAATTGGGGCGAGACGTACTGTTGCAATGTGTCGTGATGGGTGGGCAGCCCCGCGAGCAGCGCGTCGGCCGCGACACGTGCAGCGCTGACGGCCGCCTCGTCGTCGCGCACCGACAGCAGCGACTTTATCTGCTCGCACACTATCTTCTCACGGGCGAGGAACTCTGACGCCGGGTTGTTGCCCTACAAACAGAAACAAATTAATTGAAATAAGCTTGACTGTAAATCGGAATAAATTTGCATTTGATACATTCATAACCCAGTCGTTAAAAAACCTCGATTCCAACTAGAAAAAGAGTTTTAACTATTGAACGACATAACATTTTTATGAAACAGAGTTATGATGATATTCGATTAGACTAGCTTTCGATAGCTAAAAACTGCGTTAAAATCGGTTCATCCGTTTTGGAGCTACGATACCACGGACAGGTACGTAGATATACAAAGATCCACTAAAAACTTATAACATGCCTTTTTTGTCAGGGGTTAAAAATAAATCCGATCCGATAAATAATGCGACTTTAGGATTTTTCTGAGTACAGCATGTAAATTCTTTTAGCGTGATGTAGGATTTGAGATGTTATCGATTCCGGTAAGTTGCTGTGCGTCGATAGATGACACTAATGTTCTTGTAGTATTTTTTTGTTGGGTTAAATGTAGTCAACAGATTGTGTTACCTCGTTGTGTAGTGTATGTAGAGGAGCGCGCACGTCCTGCCACAGCTCGGCGCGCGCGGCGTCGGGCGCGGCTGCCCGCTCGGCTGCAGCACGCAGTGCGTCGGTCGCGGTGCGCACGCGCGTGCGGCGGGTAGCTGTCTCTGTAGTCAGTTGGTTGATCATCTCGCGGAGCAACGCCGATACGTTGTCCACCTGAGGACGAAGAGAAAATGTGTGTGTGATGTGTGTTTTCGATTGCAAGAAAATTGGCTTGAATATATTGCATAATAACTGGTGGTCACCCATTGCGTGTCGATGTTCCCCTCGGGGTGCAGCATCTCCATGAGCGCCTCCTCCACGCACGACACGTCGAGCTCGTACTTGAGCGCCAGCGTGCAGGCCTTCTCCCAGTGCAGCAGCGCCGTGTGCAGCGCGTGGTGCTGGCGGGCGCGCGCGCGGGGGGCGCGCTGGGCCGCCGCAGCGCGCGCGTGCCCGGCCAGCGCGCCGGCCGCCGCCAGCAGGCGCCCGGCCCGCGCGCGCGCCGCCGCCCCCGCGCGCTCCAGCCCCACGGCCACGCCGGCCAGCGCGGGGTTGGCTCCCGCGCCCCACTTCACTCTAACGATACAATAAATACATAACATTTAATACTTCATCGAAAGTATAAACTTATAAACAAACGAAACATAGTTTTATTGTTTTTCTAAATTTCAACAAATATGATTATATATAGAGCCCCACTAAAAGTTTTTGAGCAATATAAATTCTCGCCTACTATACCATTTTTAAAAACAAATAACATCATTTTCAAATCTTCAAAATCTACCTGTTTATTAAAACCAAAACACACTAACGATAACAAAAAGGAAAGGCCACCCTCAAACCCCAAATTATTAAATTTTGCGCTCCTTTACAAGAGCGCAAAATTTAATCATCCACAATACTCTAAATACAGAGGACGTAAAAAACCCATAACGAAACCGAAGTCTATGCTAACAGCATATCAATCCAAGTAACACTACAAAAATAATTACTAGGAAACGACTTTTATTTTTAGACGTTATTTTTATTTCCTGTAACTCGCAATGTAACGCGTGCAACAGACTGTACTACATGTGTATAAAACTGAACAGTTAGGTGTAGTTAATAAGCAAATATAAGAAGCATTGTTATAATATCAAAACGTTTTAAACTTAAAAAAAATGTGACTTTGTACCTTCAATATCTCCATAACCAGTCATTCCCCAGGTATGTCCCAATACACAAAATAACGATTGGGAAGAATACATGGTTCCCGACTTCGTTAAATCTTTTTACACCCGTTATTTACTTATTTTAACTACTTATATGCGTTGTCTACAATAACTAACAATAAAAATAGCTTGCACCCGAGGTCTTAGGAGGCTAAATAACGACAATAATATCACAAACAATTGTATTCTACTAGCAAATGTTTATACCAACAAAAAAACTCCAGGCTCCAAACACTACTCTTCTTTGATAAAAAGCTATATTTAACAATAAAATGGACAGTAATCAATTATAAAATCTTACCTTTGATGAGCAGCAGTGAGTAAAGCATGTGCCTTGTTAGTGGCGGCGGTGAGTCGTTCTACAGCGGTCGTCAGTTCGCGGGAGCGACGCGCCAAAGCCGCACTCGTTTCTTGATTACTTCCTAACACCTGGAACACAACATTATTATCATTATAGCATTTCCAATATTAAATTTTAGTTAACAATTACAAATTACAATTTTAATTTCAGAAATATGTTTGCACAGCGTCAATATAATTGTTACGGAGTATCAGTATTGCGCAGTTACCTGCAGCATCGAGCCTTCTCGCATAGGGATTACGTTGTTACCTCAGCATGTAGATGTGCATGTGCGGCATGCGTGAGGCGCGCCCGGTGCGCGGCCGCAGCTCTCCGCGCGTGCTCGGCGTGCGCGCGCGCGGCGTGCTGCACGCGCGCACGTGCCGCCTGCACGCCGCGCGCGCGGGGGGCGGCGCGCTCCGCCGCGGGGGCGAGCCTCGCATTACGTTGTTACCTCAGCATGTAGATGTGCATGTGCGGCATGCGTGAGGCGCGCCCGGTGCGCGGCCGCAGCTCTCCGCGCGTGCTCGGCGTGCGCGCGCGCGGCGTGCTGCACGCGCGCACGTGCCGCCTGCACGCCGCGCGCGCGGGGGGCGGCGCGCTCCGCCGCGGGGGCGAGCCTCGCATTACGTTGTTACCTCAGCATGTAGATGTGCATGTGCGGCATGCGTGAGGCGCGCCCGGTGCGCGGCCGCAGCTCTCCGCGCGTGCTCGGCGTGCGCGCGCGCGGCGTGCTGCACGCGCGCACGTGCCGCCTGCACGCCGCGCGCGCGGGGGGCGGCGCGCTCCGCCAGCGCCGAGCTGCCAGCGGAGCCGCGACGACGAGCCTTCTCGCATAGAGATTCTAGCGATACGCTCCATGAAGCACCTGTAACAATAGTCATATTATGTTATAGGAATGAACAATTACATAAAAATCGTTAAAAAAAAAACTTGCTGAATTGAAAAAAACCATCATTTTGTCTTCCAGCACAGCGCTTACAGCTAAGCTAAATGATTAATTTATTATATTCACGGTGCTCACCGATCTCCTTCTGTTCCACTTCAGCATGCAAGTCAAGCCTAGCGCGCCGCAGTAACAGGCACAGCACGCTCGCCAGCGCCTTGGAGTGCACGCCCAGCACGCTGCGGGACACGTACTCCGCTGTGAACCTGCAACATAAACATATTAGTTTCAATGTTGACGGAAATACGACACGTTGTAGAATAGTTTTAGGAATACAGAATACCCGGATATTACAGGGAAATTCCAGAATTCAAGGTCCGACAAATGTTTTTTTTCTTTCTCGTCCTGTTTATTTATAACATTGCCCCTCACTAGGATTTCTCCTGTATCGAGGGTACAGCTTACAAACATACATTTTACATGCACACACACCCAGACCCGGAACAACTATCTGTAGATCATACAAATATTTGTTCCGTGCGGGGATCGAACCTGCGACACGTAGCGCAAAAAGTTAATCGCTTAACAACTGCGCAAACCGTGTCGTTAAACACACATTCAACATTGCAGATAGTATCTATAGTTGTAAATACTATCAATAAATAATTACAGTCCATATTCCAAGCATTATTCTACACAGTACCATCGCACCAGAATTCGATACACCCTAATCCTGACCAACGAGACTTACGACCAACAGATGGCGGGATAATCATCGGGTCTTGTTCTGAAGTCACAACTTTATCTAGAAGAGGTTTATTTATTTATTTATTACATGGAAAACCTACAGCTAAACAAACAAGTAAAACAGAAAGATAGAAACAGTAAGCCAATTACAGGTTTTCGCTTGTAGATGTTGAGTAGATTGTATATGGTGAGCCCTAAGGAAGCAATAACTACTTCGTACAACGGAGCAATTATTACTCCATGGTGCGTACTCGAGACTCTCAGTTTACACATAATTATTACGACACAATATACGTACGTATTAATATACGTTTAGGAGAAAAAATCTAGTCTAATTTATGTCTAGGAGTGGACTGGGAATGGCTGACAATTGATACATTACCTTCTCACGGGCTTGCACAGCGCTGCATCGTCGAACAGAGTCAAAGGGCCGGAGCCTTTGAACGCGCACGCCATCTGCGCGCACATTGCGAATACCTCAGCGATCGTCTGCACGCGACGCACCAGGAATATGTCCTCCAACACCGAACGGAGGACTGGACTTTGTAGCGCCGCCTGGAACAAACGGACAGACACGGCTTACAGTACAACTAATATTTTGATATATTATAGATAACTAAACTCGTTTTATGTGTGCTGTAGATAAATCAGAGACTATACGTTGGTTGGACGATATTTTTAATTGAATTGATAGTAATTTTAATGATTACACGGATAGTTTTAGAGTAAGTCTACAACTATATTCAGTCACATTCATTATTATAAATTTAATTTTTAAGTATCAAGACTCATAGTGTTAGTTACAATTAACGTACAAGCTATGGTAGTACAAAGTTATTAAGTAATTAACACTAAAGTTCGCGAAACCACTCCCGCAAGGTCACAGGTCCAGCTGAAACAATGCCGCAGTGGTTCACAAACGTGCAGTTCAGTCTGCTAGCTATCATAATCAGGATGCTGTTGGCGCTGGCCCGAACCTGACAGACTAAGTATGCGTATCGCTTCTGCATGACCGCATAGAAACAGTTCACGTGAGCATCCACGAACACTCCTGATGTGCTGCAGTAAGCAAGCATGAAGTATTCTCACTCCATCTACTTCAAAACGTAAATCTAGATTTGAAGCTTTAAATATACCGCACTCACCGACATATGCATAGACTCGCTGATATGATCGATCTTCCTCCAAGCCGGCGGTATCGGTATCGCCAGGTGGTCGGCCAGCTCCCGGGCGCGGAGCTCCACTGCGGCGAACAGTCCGTTGAAGCCCATCAGCAGCATGCGGCCCGCCGACTGCCCCTCGGCGTCCGACGTGGACGCCGACAGCAGGGCTTCGTAGCGGGACCGAACTTCAGCAGCCAGGAGGGGCGCGCCGTTTGCGGGGGACTGGGGTAGGAAATAATTATTATAACGATAAACGCCTTATTTCCGATGCAAACAAAACGGAAGAAATTATAAATTCGTGTTTTCCTACTTTATGATTAATCTGAAAGTATTTGAGTAATTCTGAGAACATATCAGAGGCATGAAAATTAAGATTCCTTTGGGCGAAATTAAAACAAACAAACGCGAGAATTTTTATATTAAATTAAATCTTATGTTTTCTTTTATCAAGAAGACGAGTAAAGTTCTTTTTTTATTAATTTGCATTATTATAAATTGATACCTAATCATTTTTAAAACGACCATACTTATCAATTTACCTCCATATCCATAACTAAGTATCTCAGATGTAGCTCCAACTGCGTCAACAGCTCATTCAGAGCCACCGGCGAGTTCATGATCACGGAGTTCAACTCATTGATCATGAGCAACACCGAGGGGTCTTCTGAATGCACCTTCTTGAGCGCCTCTGGCAGTATGATGGTGCTGAAGTTGTAGTTCAGTTGGACGAGATCGGCTAAAAGGAGGTTTGCATTCCGGACGCATTCCACTGCGACCGGCATAGCGGCGTCCTCAGCCGATGCTGATTGTAAAGGCAATAAAGAAAGCAGCTCAACTGCTTGCATAGATAACGCGCTCATATCGTCTAAGAACCACTCCCCTTCTCTGGACGTCAGGTCCACAAGACAATCTCCTGCACTTTGGGCTCCATTCTCCAACATCAAGTATCGTCTATTCAAGTTGCAGAGCATGCCAATGACTACACACTCCAACGCAGCTCCTGCGCCTTCTTCAGTCCTCACCCAGTTACTTATATTCGTCTTGGCCTCTCTATAAGTTTCTTGTGCCAAGGCTAAGGCTTCAGGACCACCTTCCAACTGTAATCTTTCTATAGCCTTGGTCAAATTAGCGCTAGCTTCAACGTTCATCGTTTGCAGGCGATAATTATAATTAATAATTTGTTGTGATGTGTCCCCTTTGTTGTTGTCAGCGTTGATCAGAGCCGTCACTTGGTTGGACACTTCGCGACACACTTCAGGAGACTTGCTGTCAAGAGCTGCAGCTAAGAACTTCCTAAACATAACCACGCGATGATACTCAGTGTGGCTCTGTGGATAGTACTGCGATACTGCCACGTACTGGGATAACAGTTCCAGGCAGGATCTGACTAAATGATGGGTCTGCTTTATACTTTGAAACAGTTCTGTCTCGGCTTGCTCGCATTGCGATATCATGGAGCTTTGTCCAGCATTGATCAAAAATTCCTTAATATGTTCGAATATCGGTTGCTCCTCTTCTTCGTTAGACCCGGAGAACTCCTGTACCCACGTCATCAGCTGGGGGCCGTTGATAGCTTCTGTCGTGTTTGCGAAATTTTCGATTTGAGTGTCGAAATCCTTAAGTATTTTTACTAACGCCTTCATCGAGTCTTCTACCGCGTTTTTGGCTTGTTTGTACGACGTGTATTTCTGAGAAATAGCGTACAGCGGATGGGTGTTTAGATTAGGGCCGTAAGCTTCTATCTCTTTGATCAGAGCCATCTGCTGGTGGCAGTCTTGCAGTCTGGTGTTCACTGACTTCAGTTCCTCGTTCTCTTTCAACCAGTCATCTGCACACTGCTTTATATCGGGTAACACCGCTAAAAATTGTTCCCTGAAACAAATATTCGACATTAAATAAACATTTTACGGGCGATAATGAATTTTTAACGCGGAATATTGAACGCGTCGTATTAATAATTCAGTAGAAACAGGAGAGAAGTATATCGAGGCGTCTCTTAGTTGGAACATTAACTTGAACACGAACATCAGTTGACATGACAGCAAGCAGCAGGCAGCGAACACTTAAGACATATTAAAGTCATTAATATAAAAATGTTTTTCTTTTTTAATGGCTCCATAGTCATTATTACTATAATTTTCACAGCTACAATCTGTAATACAAAACATGGTATCTCGCATTCATAAATTTTCCCGAGAATTTATATGAACTCGAGGTATCTGGTGGTATCTGGGTGTAAACTACAGACCCATCACGTGCAAGGTCGAACCTATTCATCAAGAATTCTAAGTAATTAAGCGAGCCACAAATGGGGACGTTAGGAATTATAAAGCGCTTTCGTGTTAACTATTAAACAAAAGTTATAATAGATGTGATTTTACACCAGAATTCTCTTGGAGTTTCTATGTAATCTATTCGTTAGCGATACGCCTTATATATTTGCAGTTATAGTTAAGATGGCACATACGTAAACTTCCGCTAACTTAACGTTTCGTATTATGTCTAATTTCTTTATTTATTTATAACATTACAACATCTTAGATAATACTCCAAGGCGATAGTATAAGCACATATTAAACTAAACTATAAAATATTAACAAAAATGGCCACATACAACAATAATATCAAAAATAAAATTCCTGCAAACATTGTTGTGCCGCTTCTATAAATTGATCTAGTTTCGGCAAATTAATATTTTTGAACACGAAATACATAGTTAATGTTACCTCGATGCCTGTGCATCTATCAATCCATCTGCCCCGACACCTCTGGCATATTCATACTACTAATATTATAAAATAAGTGAACATTCGTCAGTTTGTGAATTTGGATGTTTGTTAATCAATACGCGTTATCGGTTTAACGAATTTCAACGAAAGGCATACAACTTAATATATCAGAGTATCCTATGTTCTTCCCCAGGTTGTATTTAAGGTTCCGTATCAATTTCGGGGTCAAAAACAGAAAACTATGCCTTAAAAAAACATAACTTATGGTTGTTGAGAAATTTGTGCTGAATAAGAAGTAATTTTCCGTTTTTAAACCGTGAAATTGATAGGGACCGTTAAATACAACTTGCGGAAGGACATAGGATTCTTTTTAAAACGCTTTTATTAGCTTTACCTGTAACTAATTAACTATGTAAAAAAATCTTGGAAGTTAAATTTGACCCACTTCCCGGTTTCCGATTGAGCTGAAATTTTGCATACACGTTTAGTTTGGATGACAAAAGCGTTTTCTCTAGTTTTTTTTTTTAAACTATAATATTTATTATACCGGAAAATAACTGAAGTTTTCCAGGACGTCTACGCGGACACAGTTAGTGCATATTTCGAAAATTGTAACTTGTAAGCTGAGAATAATAATTGCTGACTGCGTTGATTGGTATACGGCACCTTTTGTTGTCATGATACTGACTGACCTACTTCGATTATTGAATACTGATTGTAATTCAAACAGATATAAATAACATAAATTGAATATCAGTAAACAAGGTGTCTTTGTCTGTATCAATACCGCTGTGTATTATGACGGCTCACTGAACTATTAATTATATTCGTTCATTATTAAACACACACGTGTGTGTCACAAATATTGGACGTATCCAACGGCCTCGATAAAACTTTAATGTATTGCGGTTCAAGCTGAGAGCTTGGTGGCTTACGATAAGCGTTGGGTCATTTTAAACTGAGTTGTAAATAATCGTATGCTATGGTTAACAATAAGCAGCAGTGATGGCATAGCGGTTGAACGCTTGCTTTCCATGCAGGAGGATCTGAGTTCAAACCCGGCCCGCACCTCGTGACTTTTCGGATTAGAATTTGATTATCACTTGCGATAACGGTGAAGGAAAAACATCGTGAGGAAACCTGCACATCTGAGAGGGCCTCATAAAGTTCTCGATGATGTGTGTAGTTCGTCAACCCGCATTATGCCAGCGTGGTGGACTAAGGCCTAACCCTTCTCATTCTGAGAAGAGGCCCGTGCCCAGCAGTGGGACAGTAATGGGTTGGATTTATTTATTTATTAGGGTTAAAAAAGGAAAGGATTTTCTTACTGCATTAAACATGAATTACCCCAATGTGCAACTTTTCAACAGTTTCACTTTCACCATATTAAAAAAAAATGGTCAGCTTATGTTATATTTAAACTTAGCAGTCATACTCACGTTACTTCTGCAAAATGATGCCTCAACTCTTGTGCCCTGACCGCCATCATGGCGAGCGCGGCGCGCACGTCCCTGGCGGTGCGCCTGCGCTTGCCACCTCCTCCGGCGGCTCCGCCCCACTCCACGAGGGGATCGTACACGAACGCCTCCAGCAGAGTGAGCAGCGTCTCGCGACCACGGCGCATCGTGCGCAGGACATGCTCGCAGGCTAGGCGGAAGATTCCCTGCGTAACAAGAGATTAGAATGTTATTACAATTGTATTTTTGAAGATAGTTAAGGGAATTTGAATTAAACCAGATAATTTAAAGACAAAATTTTATTGACCTGGGGTTTCTTAGACCAAAGTGCAAAATATGTAGCGATACGGAGATGGCTTCATTTGCGTTTACATTAATAGAGCCATCTCCGGGTGGCTATGATTGCTGTCTCGTAACACTCTCTCAACTCAACCTATTGCAGTCCACTGCTGGACAAATAATCTCTGTTACTGTTACTACTGTTAGCCTGCATCACCCCACTGTTGGGCAAAGGCCTCCCCTCATGATTTCCAGACGTTTTGGTCTAGAGCCAGTGTGAACTATTCGTTATTTACTTGATTAAGTTCGTTCCACCATCTCCTTCGTGGTCTGCCGCGACGTCTTTTCGCCGTATCAGAGATTTACTTTGTAGTTATCTTTGGCCCACAGCTCATCAGGCATCCGGCAGACGTGGCCAGCCTAATCCAATTTAATTTTTTAACTCTAATCAGAGATAAAAGAAGAACCAACATTAACTAATTAAGTGGATTTTAAAATTAATTCGAACATAGGCAAACAAACGCAATTAACAACTTTTTACCGAACATTTATTAAATGTAATGATATATAATAATAATGTAATATTCTATGTTACATCAGTTAAAGTTTTAGGTTAATGTTACCTCAGTTACCAACTGTGAGCAGGCAAAGCCTCAACTTGCCAATACACCTCCAGGTAGATTTATAATAAAGTCCCCCGGTAATAATCGACGGCGTAATAAGCCGTAACAGACTGTTAGGCCACGGGCGCCTAGTTTGACCCAATTCACCCATTGACTCTTCACGGGAGAGCTAAATGGGTGATAAACTCTAGTTTTCATTCATTTTAGATCAGCGCTATACGATATACAAGGCAATTTGTAGAATGAACAGGATACCTAATTATTTCTAAACAAAGTTTGTTATAACAGAAAAAGTTTCGAAATAGAATAAATTGTGTACATTGGTACACAAATTCAGTTCATGTGTGATCATTACGCAGATACCTATTATAAATTAATATAGCACTATATTTTCCGATAACGCTGCGGTTCCAACAATTGTTCAGACTCGCAACAATGAATGCTGAAAACAGCTCTCAGAAATCAATACTGAACTTTCAGAAGATAGTTTAGTGTTTTAAATAAGCTTCCTTTTATATATAACCTAACCGTCAAAAACCCTCGACTCCAACTAGAAAAAGAGCTGTAAATTTTGAATAGCTATATATAGCCATGGCTAAGAACCATCCCGATTAAACTCGCTTTCAATTTAAAAAAACCGCATTGAGATCAGACCATCCGTTTGGGAGCTACGATGCCACAGACAGGCAGACATAGGCGTCAAACTTATAACTACCTTCTTTTTGTGTCAGGGGTTAAAAATTAAAACCTTGAAAAATAAGTATAATTCAGGCTTGATCTCATTTCAGAAACAAACAAATGCAATTATCTTTAACATTATAACGCCTACTTAAACCCGGGCATAAAGTCGGGCAATATGAATATTGTTGGCAACTTGTACCACGTTATATCACGTTATGGGTATGACGCGCCACAGTGTAGTAACTTGTTACGAGTTCGCGCCTTGTTCTACTAATTATAACTCGGCTGTATAATGTATATACACGGATAATGTTGAAGGTAGCAAATAAGGAGAAATGGCGTAGGTACGTCAAAGGTATTGGCACTACGATACGACTTAGGTTTTCTCGGAGTACAATCATCATCTGCCTAGCCTTTTACTATCTACGTTGGGGTCGGCTCCCAGTCTAACCAGATTCGGCTGAATATCAGTATTGTACACGGAGCGACTGCCATCTGACCTCCGCCACCCAATTACAGGGAGACACTGATACCCTAAGATTAGACCGGTTGTCAGACTTTTCTTGGAGTACAATATTATCAAGAAATTGTAGGATTAATGTCGAATAAAACGTCCGACTATTTATTCGTTTAATACCAACCAGCTGTATTAAAGGTACAATCTCACTATCATTAAGCTTGACATTGGTGATCAAAATATATGGCCGAGTAGTAAATGCTGTCGTGTCCTTTCAGCTACTTAATTTCTCAAAGAAGTGGTGTGAAGGCCCCGTAGTTCTTTGGCTATCACACTAATATTAAAAATGTTTGGATGTTTATTACACAAAGAACGGGTTAAAAGATTTGGATGAAATTTGGTTCTGGGGGTCTACCGCGCAACTAACAATAATAATGGAACGTAATGGATGGTAATGAACATCGACACTAGTAATAAACTTTAATACGATCGTAAGAGACTAAACTAAGGGCTACCTTGTAAAAAAATTATCATGAAGTTGGGACTCCTATCTTCATGATAAGTAAAGATTTGACAAGCTAGCTCAAAGTTTAGTCTCTCATGATCGTATTTACCAGTGTCGATATTCATTACCATTTTAGTTACGCGATAGACTCGCTGGGATTAACACGTGATATTTTGACTGAAAGATTACAAACAACGTATAATATATATATAGTGTTGCATATTTGCAGACATGCACAAAGGCCGCGCTGCACGAAATGTTCCCAGGTAAGAGCACAAAGGAGGCCGAGCTTGAAGTCGCTCATTTTGAACCAAATATTCTGTAGAAGCTCTTTACCTTCACTTTGTTCAACCCTTTTGAATATTTTAAGTTTCAGATAGTTATTCTTGTAGGTTTCGTTCTGAAGTAGATAGTGTTTTGGAAGAGATTTATGTCCAGTAGCGGACAATAAAGTTAATAAATCCAGCCCATTACTGTCCCACTGCTGGGCACGGGCCTCTTCTCGGAATGAGAAGGGTTAGGCCTTAGTCCACCACGCTGGCCTAGAGCAGGTTAGCGGACTACACACACCATCGAGGACTTTATGAGGCCTGCTTAAATGTGCAGGTTTCCTCACGATGTTTTTCCTTCACCGTTAACGCCAGTGATAATCAAATTGCGATCCGCACATAAATTCGAAAAGTTGCAGCGGTCAATACAATACAATTTATTGCACACCAGAAGGAGAATAAAAGATAAAATAAATAAAAAAACAGATGTGCAAAGCCCTTTGCACATCTCTTTCTCTTATCGCACTCCGGACTCCAGTAGACTGAATCGATTTGTTTGGTTTTCAGGATAAGCAAAAAACAAGAGACAGGAGTACAGTACGCACGGCTATATATCAAGCTATACATTTTCAGTATCATGTGTACAACACAAGCCAAAGGTTCCGTCGGCTAATTCCGTAACAGCCCAATTATACTTACCAGTACATGAAAATCTCTTTGTCTTTTTACATCAAAGAATTAGATAAAATAAACACATGTTATGTTCAAGCATATTACGTTTTTAAAAATAGTTTTATACCCTAATGTTTTTTGCGAAAAAATGGACCTTAAAGGGGCCGACCTTTAATCACGTGAAGTTTTTTAAGCCACTTTTTTGTCCTGAGGTTTGAGGCTACCCCCACAACATCACGTGTATTTTTTTATGGAAAGTTTAATTATCATAAAATTTGATACTGTAAACCATAATATTAATAAATATGAGAAAGTCGCGCGCGGGATTCAGCTGAGAGCTAATTATTGTTTTTGTTGCTTTTTAGGCACAAATTCGCTCGCTCGGAATTTCATGTGGTCGCACGAAAATATACACATGATTTTCACAACATCCCCCCTCCATCGTGATGCTAACCCCTCCCCTGTTTGAACCTCACGTGATTAAAGGACGATACCAAACGTGCCGCGTTCACTATTTACCTTGCGCCATATTGAATTTCTTTCCATTGTCACATTACAAGAAAACCTACATTATTTACGGCACAAAGCTTTACAAAGCGTCTCTTAGGAGCAGGACCAGACACATTCATTCGCGGACAGCGTCTGCGCAATTTGAAAATTCCAGTTTGTCGGCGACACTAACCAATGATGCACTAGGGAGGCAGGTACATGTATTGTATAGAGAAAGGGTACATGGAATACCGGCCACAATACCGGGTACATAATAATCGCTTTATGCGATAAGGCCGCACATTGTACTTTAATATTGTAATCTCTTTTACTTACATTTTTTTTTATTCAGGTGTACAATAAAGGTGTACAATAAATAAATAAATAAATATAGAGAATAGAATAAAATCTAGGTATATACGTCAAGAGAAAACTTTCTAACTCTTTTTAAGCATATTGCGCGCACGAAGGAATGTGAGATTTGGCATACTTGAAAGTTTATATGGAGAAGGAGTGCAGAAAGTTAAAATTAATGACGAAATTCGACCACTGGGCGACCCCTAGTAGAATAGAAATATTCTATATCGTACACCTGATAAAAGTAAAAAATGCATGGACTAAAAACTGTTAGCAATAAGATGTCTTTAAAATAAAATAAATAAATAAAATAAAATAAAAAGGAGCAATAAACATAATAATTACAATTAATCATTTTATGATTTTACGGGTACATGAAGTAATTTCCCTGGGATGCGAGTGAAACCGCGGGTAACAGCTAGTACAGTATATGAAAGGTCGTACCAGGTATCCAACCAAATCCAATAGTCACAATAATTGGAGACTCTAAAAAGTATATTTACTAGCAACTTTGTTGTTCAGACTTTGATATGAAGCTAGACATGTTTTTGTGGAACCTCCGCAGACAAGGTGATCCGTACCTGGGGAACACATTACCCGCGAGACAACAAAAAGATATATTGTCAATGACTTGACAAACGACACTTTTGTTATCGGATCGTTGTAGTTTTATTTTAGAGACTATGGTAGTTTGACAGACTTTTATTAAGAATATATTGTGTCTGTGAAAGTCACGAAGGATTTTTAACCAATAAACTGGTCGGTGTAATGTAATGTGGTTTTCGTCGCATCGACCTAAGTTCGAGTAAAGTTTAAGGTATTTTTAACCCCCGAGAAAAAACGAGGGGTGTTATAAGTTTGTAGTCTGTCTTTGGCATCGTAGCTCCAAAACGGATGGACTGATTTAAATGCAGTTTTTTTAATTGAAAGCTAGTGTAATCGGTAATCATCTGAGCTATCATGTTTCATGATACTCTGTTCTGCCGTTCAAAAGTTATAGCTCTTTTTCTAGTTGGAGTCGGGGGTTTTTGACGGTTAGGTTAAGTTTAATAGCGTGCAAGCAAATTGTAACATAGGGTGGTAGACCAATTGTAAACCAAATACAGCCACTTATGAAATGTTGAGACTCTAGGTGCGCGGTTCCAAATAGTAGGTCTTATGGAGAAGAATTGGCAAGAAACTCCACGGAAACTCTTTTAAAATAATAGATTACAATCTTGATTAGTACAAAGTTGTGAAAAGAGCTGCGAGAATAATGAAATTTAATGTCACATAGATATGTTAGCGACAAATACATTAGTTTGAGCTATTCTCAAGACGGTCTTAGATCACGCTTAACGTCTGCGACTGTCTCATTAAACATTTAACACTAACTTGTTTTAACCTTTCTCTGCTTATTTTCGTTGTAGAAAATTACAAAGGACTGGACGAGTGGACGCGAATAATTACCGCGATAAATTCGAGTACATTATGTTCCTGCGGTTCTCTTAAAAGAGAATAAGATACACAGGTTTTCCCGAAAGCAAAATATAACACAATTAAAACACCAACATAATTAAACTTCAACCACTTCTTAGTCTCAAAATGTACTTAAGTTTTTCTTGTTTTATTTTATTTGTTAATGATATTTATTTTTTCTTAACAAATAAAATAAAACAAGAAAAAAAAAATAGAAAAAAAGAGCTAACAGTAGTAGGCTTATATTGTTAACGAATAAATAATTATAATTAAGTCTCAGTTTTTAAATAATAGGCATTTGTTAATGTGACTTTTGTTGTGGATCATAAATAAATCAGTTATTTTCTCAGCGTCATAAATGAGCCTTTTACAGAACGTTTAGTTTCGGTACACCCTGTATATTATGCTTAATGCAATGAACAACAACATCAACATTTACACTGATAACATTATACTGCGGAAACCCTACTTCTTTTTAATTTGAGACGAAAATGTTTCGCTTTATATCAAAATGTTTTTTCGCAAAACCTTCGCATAGTGCGATGCTGTTAGCACATTATGAATTATTTATGTGTGACCAACTCTGTTAGGATATTCTGCCTTGGAAACCTACTCATAATATGAGAAACGGGATAATTAAATAATCATATCGTGTATTATGTGTTGAATGAAAAATAATTTGTTGTAATGAAAACAACTTTCATTTGTGAAATCAAGAATGAATGCAAAAATCACCAAGTTGTTTTCTATATAAGTCTAAATAAAAACTGCTCACCCCAATCAGCACAAAGCGAGAACAAAATACACTGAAAACTAAGAAAATCTATAAATACATGGCTGTAAATTGAATTCAACTAACAAACGCGAAGACCTCACGATTGCAACATGATAACTCGTAGCCACGTAGCCGTGCTACGAGTTACGGCGTAGTACCGTAGCGACGTAGCGTCGTAGTCTCGGATCTGAGAAATAAGAGAGGTGCCAAGGTGAAAAGAAAAACTGTGGAGTGATGAGCAAAGGTCAAAGGCAGTTTCTTCGTGTAAAATACAGATTACAGCAGTTCTTCTCCATGGAACCGCGAACCTAGAGACTCGAAATTTCATAAGTGCCTGTATCTGGTTTACAAGAAATAAATATCTATTCTATTCAGCTGCATTTGTATTCTATTGAGATGTATTTGGTTCGAGGGAAAGCCGAGTTACCTGCTTCGGTCAATTGGGATGATAATGTCATTAATACTACTTTTTAAAACGCTTTTATTAGCTTCACTTGTAACTATGTAAAAAAATCTTGGAAGTTAAATTTGACCCACTTCCCGGTTTCCGATTGAGCTGAAATTTTGCATACACGTTTAGTTTGGATGACAAAAGCGTTTTCTTTAGTTTTTTTTAAAACTATAATATTTATTATTTTACTACTTTTCCGTGCACTGAGAGTCTTGAACGTTTCAAAAGTGTCTAATATTTGGTTTATTTGAAATAATAAAAATAAAAAAATTGTTCTTTTTTCTTACTCATAATATAAATTAACTTTTATAGTGATATTGTTGTTGGCGTAAATAAATAATGTGCTGTACAATAGGGGGAATGAACTGGCTGCTGTAATACAGTTTAAATTAGCTCAGGGGCCAGGGAATTCATATAAATATGTGACGTTATGTGCCTATGTCAATATAAATATTAAACTGTGTGTATGAACCAAGAGTCATCGTCATCTGCTTAGCTTTTTAACCTCCAACAAAAAAGAGGGGTGATATAAGTTTGTAGTGTGTATTTGTGTATCTGTCTGTAGCATCGTAGCTCCAAAACGGATGGACCGATTTCATTTCAACCGAATGTGGTTAGACTGGAACCAGACATCAACATCGTTAACAATAACCTAACCGTCAAAAACCCTTGACTCCAACTAGAAAACGAGTTGTAACTTATGAACGGCTAGACAGATTTTCGTGAAACATAGCTAAGATGATACCCGATTAAACTAGCTTTCAATTTAAAAAACTGCATTGACCATCCGTTTTGTAGCTACGATGCCACAGATATACACTATAAACTTATAATATAACACACCTATTTTTGTCAGGGGTTAAAATCCAAATGTCCTTTTAAAATGGAAGGATAACTCCTATCTATGCTTTAGTTAGGCACCGTATCTACGTTTCCTCCGTGATCTCCGCCCGTAGGCTATTGGTAATACATGTTGAGTGCTTTCAGCGTCCTATTACGGCCATGCGAGCCCTAACTCCGGCTTGTTTCACTTCCCGCACTACATCTAGCTATCTCTTCAGTTCATGTAACATGATCCCAGAGATATTATTACTTCAACGTGCAACCTTTTTACTTTTCTTGAACTTAGCCCATTTTGATGTAACATAATCAAATTGGTTTTGATTTTACTGGTCAGTTAATTACGTCCATGTTTTTTGTAGTCATAATTTTACTTACAACCTTTTAGTAAAAGCTTTCAAATTAACGTACCGACATAGTGGTACCAATAAAATGCGGTTTCTAGCAAATACGCGGGCAACCAACGATGTATTGACGTATTTTACTTAAAGATAAAAGATAAAGATATATTTATTTGCTGTAACAATGACGGGCATGCAATGGTGTTAAATCTATATATTAGTACGTGAAGAGAAAACTTTGTACCCTGTTTAAGCATATTGCGCGCACGGAGTAGTGTGAGATTTGGCATAGTTTATGTTTATATGGAGAAGTTTGCTAAAATTACGGTCGAATTTCGACCACAGGGCGACCACTAGTATTAATAGAGCTACATGTAGCTCTTAAGACGAGTACCTAACACAACCCAACTGGCAACAAAACCCTATAATGATGTGGCAATCCCTTGACCTCAAGCGGCACTCGAGGGACTCGCCTAACTCACACATAGTTGTTATAACTTGTATCGAGTATTGTTCCACGACTGTTAGGGTACCTAGGTACATAGTTAGCGTAATTATTAAGCTAGTAACTATATTCATATTTGTACGTTCCACTGAACTAGCCAATATTTGAGTATTTGACTCGTGTAGCCTACATTTATGATTGTGCGCGCCTACGTGCGACCTGAATGTTACCTCACTATTATATGTAAATACATTTTATTTTAATATACATATTTATGCATATTCCCTGGAGGAAGACCTCTCATACTAAAAGATCACTTTAAAATTAAGTACATATTAAATATTGACTGGGAATTCTTTTTATAAACAGCTGATACACATAGATTTTGTTAAATAGCTACAATGTATCCAAGGAGGACGATGCAATCAACATTTTTGCATGCTCTGTAATATCTACCTCATATAGCAAACACCCATCTCAAGTTAAAATTAGCTTAAGTTATCTGACGGGTTTTGGATAGCCCAGACAAAATTGTGAATAAACAACGCAAACATTGCAGCAGAATACAGTCGGGGTGGGCAGAGTTCACGGTCGCACGCGGCCATCTGCTCCGGACGGGTGCGAGGGGTTGTGACGTGCGACTTCTATGAGACCGAAGAGTATCATTTTCTTGATAATATTATACGAGTGAAAGAAAGCTTCCATTTAGAATTTTAGATGATAAGATTCAAGTGTTATAAACACAGAAGACAAGCTGCCGATTCATCTTTCTCCTATACTGAGAAGACTAGGATCTTAACAGAGGGATCAGGATTGGCAGCATCATGTGCCAGTATTACAAATGAAGTTGTAAAATAATCAAAAAGTAATGTATGTTTTTTAAACTTAGTCTGCGGGAGCCTTTGGCTATTTCGAGAGAATTTCAAAATAACAGTTATCCCTAAAATAGCATCATCTGCAATCCAACCACGGACTTATAGGGATGCTATCCGAGTAAAAATATCCGGTCCCAGCATGGATAGGGACGCACTGATAATATTTCCCAGTTAATAATAAATGTAAAAGATTTGTGAGGTTTTGACTGGCATAAAGTTTTCATGTATGCTTGAAATATGGTAGCAATTAGGTTTAAAATTGTCATATACTATGCGAATGTAGCTAGTTTAATGTAATACTTTCTACAATGGCGTTCGTTATAGCGTACACTGATTCACATGATAATATAAACTACTACTGACTCTACTGCGGGACTACTGGAAGAAATTTCATTAGAAATAAGTAGTTCCATTGTGCTCATATGTCTGTAACATTTTTATTACCATGTTTCCTTGTGTGTACATAAATAAATAATAAATAAACGTACTTAATGAAGCCTGACAAAGAAATGCTGGCATCTGCGAAGCTGATGATTACACACGTGACGTGTACAAACAATAATATTAATCTTGAGTTTCCAACTTAGTATTAAACTTAGGTATGGAAGAAAGTTCGTCCATTTCTTCACTTAAAAGTCTTGTCGTATATCGTATGTTATACAGACTGTCAAGCCATATAAAATCGACGGAAAATTAAGTCCCTAACTGCCTTTCCATCGTTCAGAAGTTTAGTGGTTGACAAGAACTCATTTTGTAAGAAGGCCAACATTTTTAAACTTAGTTCAAAACTGCCAGGTCGCGGTACCAGTGGGCCAGTAATGTACTGTTGACAACTTTAGCCCGTGAAATGTGTAGAATTTACTCTAGTTTGTCTTCAGTAAAATTCTTAAAATATATCTGTATCTTTCCTTGTAAAGTTTAATGTTGTACACGTGGAAATACAGCGAAATAATTAACTGCGGAGATATATACGGGAAAAGCTAAAGTTTAATTTTATTTATGAAAGTAGATTTTATTTGTTAACATTGTTATTTTTTTATAAAAACTTATAAAAAACAGACGTGTTTATGTTGTGTTGTTGTTTATTTTGTTTGTTTGTGTTTTGTTTGTTAGATAGACTTGAACAAAGGTATTTAGTAACTTTATGCGTACAATTTATTACTTATTATTTAGAGATAGGAGGAGTGAAGGAAGTAGAATAGAATAGACAAGAATAGAAACTGCGACACCAACAAGATACATATTCTATGATAACCTACTCAAAATACAGAACCATTAATTACAGAAATAATGTATAATTTAACATGTCTATCAAATACCAAATCATACAAAGCAGACTTAACAGTAGTCTAATTCACGTAACTAGAGAAGTGCAGTTGCCGCGCAGTTGCAGTAAAATTTGGATCAAAACAACACATTTGTTATTCTCTTAGCTTCACTGAGATACGCTCGCGTCAAGTTCAAGCGTCACAGCAATATGATCGGCGCGTCATCAAAAAATCCATATCAATGTAAATCATAATTAAGTCAACGTTTACCTTTTAAATGTATAGATAATAACGAATGAAAGTTTGTTCTAAATCGCTGTAATTGTTCGGTGTAACACACACCCCTCAGTATTTAGTAAGGTACCCTCGTCTCAGATCCTCGTGTGTGCAATTATGGCGAGCTAATTACAGGCCAAAGGTACGGCAGCCATGTTTTATTCACGCCGAGGTCTGCCGCCCTTTGTAAGGAATGTTTGCGCATCCTTTGAAGATCCACATGATTATCCATTTGCATGCGTTATATATCTTTATGATTCATGTAGCTGGAATATTTCAGTAGTTTACATCGGTGTTATGTAATATAGATGAATGGTATATGTTAAGCAACAGTTATCTCATGAATATTTGTTGTGCAAATCGGTCGGCTTTCGTACTCAAAGGAGTTGAATTACCTAATCCCTATAAATTAGAATTATATTTTGGTTTTATATTCAAAAAATGTATTGTCGGCAGTATCTTTCGTAGGATTATCTATATATTAATATGTGAAGAGAAAACTTTGTGCCCCCTTTTAAGTATATTGCGCGCACGGAGGAGTGTGAGATTTGGCATAGTTAAAGTTTATATGGAGAAGGATGCAGAAAGCTAAAATTACGGTCGAATTTCGACCACTTGGCGACCAGCCAAAATGAAAAAAAGGACCATCAAAAAGTTTAAATAAGATGTACGGAACAGAAATCTATTTATTTTTAAAGAAGCGAATGACAATAGTCCTCAATTCTTTACGTCTGTAAAAATAAGGTGAAGCACCCTAAGTCTGAAGTACAATAGAAATAAGTCCAGTTCACAGCAAATAATCCATCATTCTTTCGACAGATGTCGCTATTAGTTCGTTCGTCTGCATTCACCAGTCAAGTATGAGTTGCTAAGCAATCGGCGCTAGTTTTTAACTCGGAGCTCGGCGGCGACATTTCATTAAAAGTTGGTCGGTTCAAAAATATTTCTCCAGAGATATTGCCCCAATTCTTGAGTGCGCTGATGAACTGCGGTCCTTTTGATAAGAATAATTTGTGGGGTAATGTTGTTATGCGTTGGTAGAAGGGTAAATTATTTTCAAAAAATGCTAGCATTGCTGTTTGCGCATTACTAACTAACCTAAGTTAATATATGCTTTTATTTAGGAGCGGCTTTAAGTTGAAACTGGAACAGGTGGCTTCGAACCCAAAACCTTACGATCGCCTTCAGGCACAGCTTCAGGGCAGTATGTTCAGACTACGCGTATACAAGCTGCCGCAATGTTATAACATTAAATTAAACTACATATTTGGTATCATGTTCTGAAACCGTACTCAAAGGAAAGGTGAAATTTACGAAACAATTTACAACAATAACAACAATTTTTTTATTTTTTTGAATTTTTATAATATTACGGTCGAATTCCGACCACAGGGCGACCACTAGTATATTATAATATCCAGTGTCTTTAGAAGTATATTTGAATTACCTTTTTACGACCAACTTGTACACGTTACAAGTACAGTTCTCTTGAGACCTATTTCTGCTAAAAGGTTATCTTAGATGGTAGATATCGTCGTAATGACCCATTATCTTAAACGACTGACTTTCAAGAGAATATTGGCAATAACCTTCTCTAAAATTCACGTTTTCTATTCTCGGATTAGAACTGTGGAAAGCGAATGGCAAAGTACATATGAACGTCTAACTTTCATGTCAAGAAACACCCAGTTTATCTAGAGCTAGAAAGTCAGTTGAGAAACTAAACGATTGGGTTCATTTTAAAATGGACTCTAATAAAATCGCATTCGATCGCAAGTCCATAATAGATTCAAAGCCTTCTCGCTCGAGAATTTTAAAATAATCTCTGCTCATATGTGGCGGTTTTAAAACAATATCGAGGAAGTATAATACAGAGTTCCGTTCAAACTGCGCAAGGAATTAAATAATAATGAGTAGTGAAGTTTGCTGAAGCCGCCCAGGAGCCCCGATGCAATATTCTGAATGTCTTGACAGAACGGGCTTATAATTACATAGCTAAAGAGATTTTTCTTCAATTCTTGAAATAAATTTAGGAATAGTGCTGTTTTCATAGATACTAGAGGTCGCAATTCGACCGTTATATTATAAATATATTTTATTTTTTGCGCTCCTTCTCCATATAAACTTTAACTATGCCAAACCTCACACTCCTCCGTGCGGGCAATATGCTTAAAAAGGGATACAAAGCTTTCTTCACGTACTCGTATTAATATAAAGATTTCAGTAGAAACTGTTAAGTCGCTTATAAAGGTTTGTAACGAAGTTCCCATGACAATAGCTTGCAATTTCTCTATGAGTAACATATTTCTATTATGCTCCATTATGCTATGTCACGTGGAAACTCGTCCTGATAATTAAGCAATCAAATTGCGACAAATAAATTATTCAATATTTGGAAGTCCTTACGAAGTCTTTCGGGTTCGTTCGCAATAATCTATGACCCAATTAATATTTTTTCTTTTTGTAAAATGTCGACATTTCATATTTCTACAAGCTTTGATATATCAGCCAGTATAGAATAGAATAGAATAGATCTTTATTTCATGTAAACCAGATAGGTACAGGCACTTATGAAATGTCGAGACTCTAGGTGCACGGTTCCAAATAGTAGACCCTATGGAGAAGAACCGGCAAGAAACTCCATGGTAACTCTTTTCAAAAAATAGATTATAATCTTTATCAGTACAATGTTGTGGTAAGAGCTGCGAGAATAATGTAATTTAATGTGAATAAAAATAAGACTAGGATAATAATGCTTTGCCTGTGAATAAGATTGCCATGGCAGTTACAAGCTGACCAGTTCCGACAGACGGCACCCGTTCATATATAAACTAAATCACGAGTTACCACTTCACGATATTTCCGTCTGGTTATAAATTAGACTTACATATTTCCGTATGCAAACCCATGTTTCCAAAAATATCGTCTTAAAGCGTTGTTTTTCCAGTAGGTTACATTTAGTGGGTTACTAACACAAATAACTTGGGGGAAAGACGTGTGATTTACTATCGCGTGTCAGTACCAAGGACTGCCGCGGGAACTATAGATATTAGGTTATATTACCTCCCGATTGATATTTGTTAGACTCCTTATTTTTGAACCGATTTAAGAAAAAGTAGAAGTTTATGCATTCGACGCGTTTGTTTTTTATTTCTTCATGTTATGTCCACCGATTTCTCGGATACAGCTTAGCCTATTTAGATGGTTTAAAGTATTAAGAAAAATCCTGAGGTGGTCCCGTAAAAAATTGGTTAAGATCATGGAGTATATATTGTAGGAAGGGAGCTCCTCAACGGATAACAGCAAAACATCCACCACAAGCATTTTGCTATCGTCTTGAGAAATTGTTTATTCCACTAAAAATCGACAAATAAATAGACATTAAAAAAACCATAAAGGAATAAAATAATTTTCATAAACATTTAACAACTTCTGGAGTCGCGGCCTTTGATTCTTCAATTCATCATAGCTTGGCATAGAGTTCAGACACAAGAAGAATAATAATTGATTACTAACATATAAATCTCACATGCACACACAACCTGACTCGAAACAACTTTCTGTGTAGCCCATACAAATATTTATTTCGTGCGGGTAGCGAACCCGCGGCCCTTAGCGCAGAAAACCAATCACTTAGTCTAACCCTGCGCGCCGTCTAATTCAATTGATGGGTACATAAGTCACCCTGTATCCGGTCCTTGTATTCCTGGAATTCCAGAGGTTCGGAGAGTTCTAGAGGATCGACGTTTGTCTTACGTCAGTTTCACCGATGGTATTTTTAGGTCACTTGTGTAACGCTAGATGTTGCTAACCAGCCGTTAAGCCAGCTGTCAAGTACGCCACGCACAGCCGCTACGCCTCTCTCTCACCAAGTGAGACTTGCTGTGTCAAATGCCGAGCCGGGAGGGATGAAGTAGCCAGCCAGTCATTATAAAATCCCGGAGCTATCATTTTGTATAATCACTTTATTACAATAATTTTAAGGGAAATCTTTTCCCAAATAAAAATATTGTTAAGTAAGTATTGTATTTATATTTATTTTTTGATGTGAGAAGGCGTGCCGATTGATGAGTCCTACGTTCATATCTCAAGTCAGGCACAGTCATATTGGGAAGTTTGAAAAGCCTGTAGTTTAGAACGGGTCTTAAAACTCTATTTGCCCTTTCAGGCACAAAAGCGAGATGTTATTTATATTTACGTTAATTTGAATGAAATTCAATCAATAACAGAGATGTCTTTTAAAAGTAAAATATGTAAAAAAGACCTGAATTTTATTGAAAATTAATTCAATGATAATAGATGTCGTTAAATATGAACGTGAAAGCATTTTCGAGTAAATTTGATTAGGATTAACGATTTTGTTGACTCACTTTTTATTAACAATCTAATAGGGCCCGTTCACACGAGCTACTTTTATCATCGGCGACTAGCGATTTTGCGATAGCATCGATGCTGCATCGCGTGTTAGTGACTCGATGCGTCCGATCGCGGTTGCTAAATCGCGCGATTTAGCGACTGCATCGATGCTGCATCGCGATTTGGCGACTCACTGCGTCCGATCGCGATTCCTAAAAGTATCGCATGTGAACGGGATGGCGATCGATCACTGCATCTAGCTTCCAATCGTTAGTCACCGATGCTAAAAGTAGCTCGTGTGAAAGGACCTCCCGAGTCGCCGGTCGGCGACGCTAAAAGTATCGCGTATGAACGGGGTAGCGATCGATCGCTGCATCTAGTTTCCGAAAAGCGACTGAATCGCTAGTCGCTCATGCTAAAAGTAGCTCGTGTGAACGGGCCCATAGATACGAGACTTATATTTACTGGAGCATTTGAAATATGTTTATTTGTATTTGTTATGGCATTCCATGTTGATGAAAATGGCACTAGTGTGCATTATGAACATTGATATATTGATAAGTAGGCATGTATCCATTCATTATGAAAGCACTTATGAATGTTCGGACTAGTTATCACGATATGGAACATATCTTAAGGTGTTCCATTGAATACGCCCATTACCTGCTTATCATTGTTATGTCACTGTCATTCAGTTAATTCTGGCTGCTCTTAAAACTACTAGGTGTATTAGCGTAGCTTTGGTTTGTGTACTGAATATACCTGAGTATAATTTCTTGCTTTTTTTTAAACGTTTCTCTTCACTGGATTTCTCCTGTATCGAGGGTACAGTTTACAAACATACATGTCACATGCACACACTCCCAGACTCGGAACAACTATCTGTAGATCATACAAATAATTGCTCCGTGCGGGGATCGGCCTCGCGGCACGTAGCTTAGAAAGTTAATCGTTAGCCACTGCGCTAACCAAGTTCGACAAATGCTGGCAAGTTAGTATAAAGTATATTTATTGTTAGTATAAGTATATTAGTATAAATGACGATAGAATCCTCAAAATTTGAGATACACCGAAAGCAAACAATACGAAAATATTCCTCAAATAAATCACAAATGATTTGGATCCGTTATAAAAACGAATGGACGTCTAGACAAACGAATAAAATTAAAGTGTCGTTACTTTGATGTAAATACCAATGACACATTCTATTTGTTTGGTCCCACGATACTGAGCGTTTAGCAGTAAAAGCCTTTTTAATTCATGAAGTAAAGATGCGTAGAGAATTTAGTGTTATTTTATGACACAGTACGGCGCACAGTAAAATTAAATTTAAATATTAACTGTGTGTTAAAAAAATAACTCTAAGAATTTTTTTAAGTTGTTTTCATCATCATTATGAACAACTTTTAGTATGGGAAGAAACCTGAAAATGCGAAAAAAGAATCAGCTGTTACATACATTTAGTCGAGTAATATTGAAAATCTTGTATGGAACAGCTGATTTTATTTTATGTTCCAATTTACCTTTACCTACTTCTGAGGAAAATATTTAAATGTAACCTGACAACAATAACCGATTTTCATGGAGGTTTTGAGTTCCTATCCTTCAGTAACAAACAATACGTAAAAATAATATCAAAATAGTAGAAATATCCATACTTACCTATAAAACGATACTATGTCATACTTTTTTAGTTTTTGGGAACAATTTTTTCAATGTTTGAATACAGAGAATATAGTATTATCGGGGGTTAAAACAAAGACATTTACGAACATTATATTCTAACCTAGTTATAAATTATTGTACTACCGGGCTAAGGTTTCCCCATATCCTGTCGTTACGTCGTTTTATACAACCAGTTGCTAGTGACGGGATCGAGGATACAGTGTTTTATAAGCTTATTATGGAGCCATAAAGAAAATTTATTAAAAAAACCAATAACGACCAACAACACAGTTGTATTCCGAGTTATATTTCAGTCGTATATTGGACGTGTCAGACAGCTTCGTAAGTAACGTTCCTTGCACGCTTGCGACACGTTGTCACGTCAACACGCCGTCATTATAAGTGACACGCTACCGATACGAACGATACTGAAGCTTACGTGACCCGTTTTAATAAAACTTTGTTAAATTGAATCATGATTTCATAGTACTAATGGTATACCAAACAGATTAAACCATAGTTTAAAATTCATAACAGAGAAACTTACTTATACCAGCGGCAGAAAATTCAAAATCTAGCCGATCGATCGTTTGAACGATTCCACTGCTACGTTGCTACGAGCGTAGGCCCTGCTACGGTTGCGTAGTAGCAAGCTACGAAATTATGTTAGCTCTTTTAGAATACATAATGCCTTTGAGTTCCCAAACTACATTTCTATATGAATTTGTGATCGCGGATCCGAGATTCCTTTTGATGTTGCAGTTTGTAGCTCATCGGAATATTTCATTTGGTAATTGAGGTCTTAACTGGTCTTTGATTGCGTATTATGCTACTAAAATAAACATTCCATACTTTTGAATACTGTGTTGTGACCAAACTTTCGGTACAAAGTGAGCTTACCGATATTTATGTATGGAATTTTGAGTAAAAGTACGATGAAATTAGCACTGTATACACACCTCGTTGTAATTAATTTTACATTTTTTTTTTGAATCCTGGTCTATTGGTATGATCCGCTTAAGACCCTTAACGCTTATGACCAAGTATTCAGATAGATCCTACATTACGATATCTTATATGAGACTCAAAACCGGTTTTCTCCCTTCACAGTTAGATGTCGCTAATCCATCTGATATAAACCCTAACCATTGTTCGACTCACCCATGACCCAGGTCGTCTATTCTTGGCCCGCCGTTGTCTATGGGCTGACATAACACATCATCAAATTGTCACACACACCTGTCTGATACGATCAGACGGGTCTTCATCAGATAACGTCGTATTACGCAAACCCGTCTGAAAGAGACCCGTTCACTTAGATACCCATCGTGCTCGTTATAGGCTCCTTTGTGCGACACAATGGGCGCCGGCGCCGGGCCGCCGATAAGAGGCTAATACGTCTTTATACTGAGGATGTGAATCTTAGGAAGTCTGATGCATAGACAGATTTCTATGATAGATGATATAGCCTTGGTTTATTCAAAGAGTAGAGTTTTAATCACATTAAATTACATTATTCTCGCAGCTCTTACCACAACATTGTACTAATCAAGATCGTAATCCATTATTTGAAAAGAGTTTCCATGGAGTTTCTTGCCTGTTCTTCTCCATAGGACCTACTATTTGGAATCGTGCACCTAGAGTCTCGACATTTCATAAGTGCCTGTATTTCGTTTACATGAAATAAAGATCTATTCTATTCTAGTACGTGGAGCCCTTAACTGGGAGTTAGCTCAAGCAATTATGTCTCATCAATCATGATTAAAATTCAAATTAAATGACGTGCGTTATAGTATACGTGAGTGATAAGCAACTAGCAGGGCATTGGTATGTTGACAAATTTTAAATTAAAAACGTTATTAATGAAAAAGATTTTTTCTCAATAACGTCTAGGGGTTGTGTTTTAAGGGATCCTTTTTTTGAACCTCTAATGTGGCAAACTAGCATACGGCCCAGCGGTTACGGTAACCTATGGACGCTTGCAACACCAGGGGCATCATTCGTTGCCGACCCTACTACTAGCGCTGCTTTCCCAAAGAGAACTGCGGGTTTACTACAACCTCTTATAGCAGAGCAGAAATTGAACTGCCCAGACATTTCCAGTATAAGCTGACCTTTCATTGTACGAAAAGCCTATAAAGTGCGAGGTCAGCTCATACTGAAAATATCTGGGCAGTTCAATTTCTGCTCTGCTATAAGAGTTTGTGGTAAGGCCTCTGGTGACCTTGCTCACCGTTAGGAACACAACACTGCAAAACAGCAGTGTTATTTGGCTATCATATTCTGCAAGGTGGAGGGACTTCCCCAGTCGGGCAGAAACAATTCTGAGTGGAAAGTCCCACTATGCCCTACCTCTCATAAGATCTAAACCTGTTAATTACATGAAGAAGTACATAAAGGGGGATATTTGTAACTATGTTAGGTATATCGATTAGTAGCCACAAGCAATAGTTTACGACGGCATTGTGTCACATTTCATCAAGTTACTATTACCCCTAAACTACAAATTCTGGTAGAAATATTGATCGGTAGAGGTACTGTCACATAAAACCAAATTCGCCTCGACGGTCGAGTGATTAGAGTCTTGTTACAATGCGAACTTCAATTCCAATGACCGATCATCTGTCGACATTCAAGAATGAAGAATTTTGGTTGAGAGGTGTAGTGTTACGGTGATTTCGAGGCTACCGGACACCGCACGACACACGTTGACACTTCGTGTAAATTAGGTATATATTATTGTTTATGTATAATATTTTATGTTAGTTGTAAGAATTATATCGTAATATTATGGGCTTTGATACCTGATTTAAATAAATAAAACAAATCTACCCACAAATACCTAACCGTCAAAAACCCCTGACTGCAACTAGAAAAAGAGCTGTAATTTTTGAGTGGCTGTACAAATTTTCATGAAACATAGGTATTAAACTAGCTTCCAATTAAAAAAAAAATACTGCAGTGAAATAGGTTCATCCGTTTGGAGCTACGATGCCACAGATACACACTACTAACTGATTACACCCCTCTTTTTTGTCGGGGGTCAAAAACTACACGAAACATTCAATCCAGACAAAAATTATTTACTAATACTGAATACTCCATTCAATACCTTCACGTACACTGCGACCTACAAACGAAAATATCACGATTCTTTCGAATTCGAATCGAATCCATTTGCGGTTAGGGATCATAAAGTGGGGTAACATTACAAGCTTTATGTGCAAGTGTGTAAACTTTGTGCTTTCTGGGTCAACGCCGCTTTTGACTTATTTTACTGCCGACCCCCGAGCTATTCAACGGTTGTTTTTGTTAAACTGTTCGGCGTTATCGTATGTAATAGTTTATGGGTTTATTCGTGTTAGTTGCCAATATGTTAGGGGATATTGTGGCTTTCTATCGATAAGAAAAGTAAAATGTAACACTGTTGTGTTTGTTAGCTCATTCACATAATTCCTTGATATATGAACGACAGATAAAGTAGGGGTCGGTTGTGTGATTTCACATACGGTATAAAAGCTCCAATAAATATAAGGAAATGTTAGCCTCGGTTCGATTCATTTTGATGGATTGTTTACTCCTTTCATGGACCTCTTGTACACAAATGAACATATACAGTGGTGGTCATATAATTAGAAACACAGAGTCACTTGGTAGTGTTAATTACTTTTCATGTTTTTATTGCAATTAATCGGAGTTAAAGATTCATTTACCACATAAAACGTACACTCGTAACTCTAGTTTAAAAACTATCATTATCATTCTGTTCACTACTTAATAAAAAATAAAAGTATATGACTTGGAAAAAAATTATCAATATCTTTCGTAGTGGCAGTCGGACAACTAATTAGAAACACAAGAAATCAAACCTAAAAACTTAAACAAAACTCCAATAATTTGGATTAATCGTGAAATGGATACTATCGAATACCTTATTCATAACCGATTAGTACTTGGTTGGGTAACCTTTGTTGTCGATTACTGCTTTACAACGACGTGGCATTGACTCTATCAATTTTTCACTCGTTCCCAATGGAATACCTCTCAAAACTCGTCAATAAATGCGTCGTAAAGCTGGTTCACGTTAGTGATATGTTTGTCCGACAGTGTTTTCTTCCTGATGCGCCACAAATTCACTATCGGATTTAAATCCGGACTATTAACAGGCCACTCCAACATTGTGACCGATTATTATCTGAGAAAAACTTTTAAGCTGTTTGCTGTATGCTTGGATCATTAACGCCTTGAAATATCCAAGTCACTGCCAAATTTTTATCGGAATATGGGGTCCTTGTTTCCTCTAAGATGTCTCTGTACTGATACTGATCCTAATGCCCTTCAATCTTTCTCACGGGACCAAACCCATATCCCGAAAAACATCCCCACGCTTTAAAATTTTCACCGCCGTGCTTAACTGTCTTTTTGATGTACTTATTATTTAAAGCCTCGTTAATCGGTCGTCGTACATATCGTTTTCCGTCAGAATTTACCAAATTTATTTTAGTTTCATCTGAATATAAAACATTTTTCCATTGATGAACAGTACAACTGCCATATTTTCTAGCGAAGGCTAGACAATTTTCTCTATGTTGCCTGTTCAGAAGTGGTACGTTCGTAGCAAGTCTTCCAAACAATTTCCCTTCAACCAACCGCCTACGGACTAGTCTTGCGGACTCGTTTCGAGGGTCCTCCTGTAAAAATACTTCTTTTCGAATAACATTAGAACCTTGGAAGGGGTCAGTGTTAGCTAAACAAATCATAAGCTTGTGTTCTTGAATTGTGATCTTCCTTAGCCGAACTTTTTTAGGCACATTATCCGATGTTCCATGCTGTTTGTAATGTGCTATGGCGTTAAATAACACCTTTACGGAACACTAAGTGAGCGACAATTTTTCTGTGAGCTCATTTGCGTTTGAAATGAAAATTCACAATATTTTTTCTTGTTACTACATCACAGCTCTTGTTTTTACCCATTTTTAATAATTGAATCACTCAGAATGTAACCTAACTTAATAAATAAGAAAAGGCGGCAAACTGCTTAATGTGATGACAATATGAAAGATGTTTTGTAGTTTCAAAATTAAATTCCAGAAAATAAGTTACACTTTGTTTCTAATTAGTTGTCCGACTGCCAGTACTAAAGAAATTGATAATTTTTTTTCAAAGTTATATATTATTTTTATTTTATATTTAATTAACAGAATGTTAATGAAATTTTTTAAACTAGAGTTACGAGTGTACATTTTAATGTGGTAAACGAATCTTTTTCCTCCAATTAATTGCAATAATAACATAAAAAGTAATTAACACTACCAAGTGACTCTGTGTTTCTAATTATATGACCACCACTGTATATGGCCGTGTTATAGTCAAACCAGTGATATTATAATTTCACTAGTGATATAATAATTGCACGAACCTTTGTCAACCGCCTCCATTTCTCACAATTTGTGACATTATAATACGACACGACACTTGAAGACACGGTTGGCGCAGTGGCTAAGCAATTAGCTTTCTGCGCTACGTGCCGCGGGTTCGATCCCCGCACAGAACAAATATTTGTATGATCTACAGATAGTTGTTTCGGGTCTGGTTGTGTGTGCATGTGACATGTACCCTCTCGATACAGGAGAAATCCTTGTGAGGGGCAATGTTTTTTTTAAAAAGAAAGAAAAGAAGAAAGAACATTGACATTATAATTCCACTGGACCCACGCAGTGATATTGCAAGGCAAGTAATATTTTAACAAGTCTTGTATTTACTACGCGAAAATCGTTAAGCTCGTTGCTCAACCAATTTATCTACAAACGTCACCCGACGCTGCATGAGAAAATATCCAAAACTGTCACGTTTACACGTGGTTGCCCCACATACAGTCCAATATTTCTTACTTGTCTTATAATGTAAATAATCTTACTGACTTTTTACACAAAAAGGAGTAAATAAAACCTACGGAAAATACCTCAAAAGCAATTGGGAATGAAAAATAGCTTTTCACATCCCTTCTGTTTATTTTATCGACTCCTTTGTATACACAATAAGATTCAGATTAATTTATTGATTTGTATAAACATAGGTAGGTTACATAGAAGCCATGTAAAGAAAATATCAATAGTTTCACTATGTTTCGCCTTGTTTGGCAATTTGGCATACAAAGACAAATAAGAAAAAATCGACTGTTTTCCGGACAACCTGTGTTTGTGAACAAATGTTGCAGAGAATAACAGGTAATACAACGAATACACACAAACCGACAACCACTTTGAAATTCCAAGCGAACTCCGCAGCAATATCTTACGCAAATCCACGTAATTAATTCTATTTATTGATTTGTTCAATTTGTTATTCACGACCGCGTCGCTATTCGAATGAAGTTGGCTTTCAAATGAAAACACTCGTAATATTGTAACTAGATTTGCATATCTTCTATAGTGGAATTCTATAATCAATTATTTTAAGTGTTCTAATAATAATTAATTTACAGACAGTTTAGTTTTTTCTATAAATGTTTTACAGATTACGTTCAATATGTTTACAAATGACTAGTATTCACGTTAACCCCTCCAACTAAGATAAATAATATGATATGAGTGCGTCGCGTCAACAGTGTAATAGGTGAGGAGCTCACAACTTCATGGACAGTCTCACGATTTAGCCATTGGGCTATTACTGATATTAACCCTTCAAGAGATGAAACGTAGACACGATGGAAAATCTATTGTTTGCGAACGTCAGAGACAGGACGCGGCTTCTCTTCTGTACATAGTATAAAATAAAGTCACTTTCCGCTTCTGTCTGTCTGTATATCCGCTAACTACTCCTAAACCCCGCAACGGATTTTAATGCGCCTTTCACCATCATTTAGATAATTATTCACGGGACGTTTATATGTATAATACTTTGATATTTAATGTAAAGATAGTATGGAAATTTCACCCGTGCAAAGCCGGGGACGGGTCGTAAGTAATTAATAAAAAAAGACATTATGCGTTTGGCGCTCTTGTCGCACTAATATTGAGTTATGAGATAAAAGTATAAGCTAGTTCAGTGGTCACATTAAATGCAGTTAGCGGCGCTGCAGACATCAGCGTCGCGTCGGACGCTACAGACCACAAGCCACAACAAATTTCTCTTAATTCTGACTTAATGCAACGGACAATTCTGTCATGGAATTAGTTCCATTTTTAATTACTTTCAAAATAAGCTGAACCCTGTGTCTGGCAAGACAGACCATTTGGCGAAGTATGATTATTCTATTAAATAACACAAAGTGGATCACATTGAGCTGGTAACAGAACCTAGACATTATCAAAAAAAGGAAAAGTCGTCCTCTGGCAATCAAAAGATTTTAAACATCAATTAAATTAGGGCAATTTGTAGGCAGGGAAACTATCAACAATGATGATAAAACATGGGATATGTATGTATGACTTTGCCTGTCCAATAATGGACTTGAATCTGACATTTTTTCATTGTTTACTTCTAATTTTTGGCCTGTAATATTATTACCATAACTATGAACTATATGTAAATATTTTGTAGCTGGAGTGTTTTTTTTTGCCCTGTTTGCTTTTCCCACAGTGTAGGTATACTTACAGTTGTGTGTTCACTTCAGCACGTTCCTACAAGATATGTTCTGCAGGCGACTAATGAATCAAAGGAAATGAGGAAAGTTTACAATCTGCTACATCAACATTATTCTACAAAATAACAGTTTGATGAAAATACACTTTACAAATAAATTCTCACTATACTGATACCTACTTTTAATTTCTAAGTTTTTTAAGTTCCATTTCTATCAATAGTTTCAGGATTCCGTCCTAAAAATAGTATCAAGGGAAACCCTATTGAGATCGTTAGTTAGTTAATTTTCTTTCTTTAATTTTTCCTTTTACTTTGCCCCTCACTAGGATTTCTCTTGTATCGATGGTACTTTACAAACACACCCAGATCAGAAACAACTATCTGTAGATCATACAAAAAATTGTTCCGTGCGGGGAATTATCCCGCAGCACTTAGCGTAGAAAGCTAATCGTTTAACCACTGCACCAATCGTGTCGTGTGAGTATGTTGTGTGCTGTTTTATTTAAAGAAAGTCAATTGCAGTCTATCATTTCAAAGAAACAGCTAAATAGGTGTATTGCCTCATAAAATGGAACAAGTCGAGAATATCGCATCAAGTACAGCAGTGCTCGAGTTCAGCGCGGCTTCAAGACCAAACTATAGTAATTGCTTATTGTTTTACTTGCGAACCGCCAGAACTGCTATTCGGTACATCTGCCCGATGTTCCGCTGAATAGCTCGCGTGCCAGAAAACTTAACAAACGAACAACTTCAGCAGCTTGAGGTTACAAGAAGTTGATATTTACAACTCTTCTTCTTCTTAGCAAGTCGATAGCAATTTAGATTGCCGCAGCCCAGAAGTTATAAAGTCTGCATTATTAGTAGTTTGGAGGAACGAGGTATAGTGTTCCTCCATTGAAAAGGGAGCATCCTCCGACCAGGCGAGGTGATATTGCCTGGCGGGCCGAAGCCCAACGGTTGATGTTGTACAGTTGTATATGTGTTAGATACGATAATCTTTATCCTTGCGTGATGCAGGCGTCCAAACTTATTTATATTTTTATGCATAAAAGTGTTACACACGGCGGACATAACGCCATGAGGTATTCTCTACCAGTCAACCTTTCATCTTCATCATCGTTTGTGGAACAGCATCAGTACCTACTCCAAGTTGGTTAACACTCGAGAGCAAGGAAAACTGCAGATTTATTGCTTGAATGATTTGCCAGAGTAAAAATTATATTTAGCCAGTTATGACGGTGTCTATTGTGGAATATAAGTTTCTGTATACACACGGGAAATAATAGAAGGCTTATTCTTCGCCGGAGATTACACGGCACAGTATACAATATACGATCTGTTTCGTTGATCACGAAGTTACACCTAACTTCGTGATCAACGAAACAGATCACATCATTCGATTAAATCTAAAGTAAATTACAACGATTTAAATCCAGAAGAAAATTTGCCATTCCTCATATGAAAAGGCGTCTCCTTACAATCTCTAATTGATCAAAGAACCCAATTACATGACAAAGCGCTGTGAGCGACGCCGACGGCTCTACAATGGCACTCAGGTGTTCTACTCATTTGTCATGCCTACATTATATTCAAGATGTATGGGGATTCTTATAAAATACGATATAGCTGAAGGTATTTGTTGACGAAGAAATCAAAAGCAGGAAGATTTTGTTGAGTTGTTATTAGAATTCTAAAAATAAAAACTTCAACATATCTGCCTGAATTATAAAAAATATAAATTACTTATCAGCCTAATTACAAGGCTGGATTGTAATAAGATTAGGGTGTATTCTATGACGTAGAAATTACTAGAACAAAAAGAAAACTGCCTGAAAGAGTCAACAAAAAGCAAATCGAAAAGTTCCAATATATATCGTAGTGTATCGTTATTAGGTATATTGTTTCATTATTACATCAGCATATTTTCCTATAATTTATTACCCTAAACATAGATATATTTTTAAATAACAAATGGCCCACCTACACTCGATACTTTTAGCAGCAGAATAGAGCGATTTCGCGTTCGTTATTCACTTTTTGTAAGCAAAAGGCAGCCGACTTATCGACTAAAAGTATCGAGTGTGAACGAACGCAAACAAAAACTTATTTTTACCCAATTACGGCGATGGTTATGTTTTTACTCTATATCAGTATTACATCTGGCACTCGCACGTGATTTAGACATAATTCCCCTCACTTGTACGACTACCTTTGAGATTACGTCATGAGCGCTAGACATGTGCATGCGCCGCCGACCTACTTGCGATCGCTTTCAGACGAGCGCGTAGTTTATTGAATATCGAAGCCCCAAGGGGCTGGCGGCGCCTTCGACAAAACTGTTTATGGGACATCAGTTTATAAATCACCTGGCTATGCGTTATCTTGTTTATTTTTGGGCACTAACTCTGTCAAAGCGGTCTCTTAGGCCCCTGAACGGTAATACATTGTGGCGGCTGAAAGAATACTTAATGCATAGAAATACATTTGAGATGCTGATAGTCACGTTCAATATGAAATTATCTTGTTTGGCCATAGCAATAAATAAATAATACAAAACAGTGAAAATAAATTATTAATTTTTGTTCATAAACTTACAACAAAGGAACTGCTATTATTTGAATTATTTCCTGAATCAATGAACTTAAAAGAAAACGAGAAAATTTAAAACAGCAAGTTTACATTACTATTAACATTTCGTACAAAGACACCAACTGCTCGGGCGTACCAATATGTAATACTATACATTTATATAAACTAGTGGTAGCCTACTGGTCGAAATTCGACCACAATCTTAGTTTTCTGCACTCCCTCTTCATATAAACTTTAACTATGCCAAATCTCACACTCCTCCGTGCGCGCAATATGCTTAAAAAGGGGTACAAAGTTTTCTCTTCACGTATTAATATATAGGTAGGTAAGTCCTCCCTATGTTTCAGCAAGTTCCATAAAAAATACTTGACCACATCGAATGAAAGAGCAAGGAAAGTTTATATTTAGTTAATGACACATTTTCTACAGAGGCTGGTAAATAGAGAGGACTTAGTTAATTGGACACCATTAGGGACATTTGACCTGAGGCCAGGGCTGCCGGCTGCGCGACTCCAAAATTACAAATAAAATATTTGACTGTGTAAATATGTAAAAGTAAAATTTTGAGCGGTCATCTGACCCCTGAGTAAGTTAAACAACAAGAGGAACAACTCATTAGAATTGGCAACAACGATAACGTTAAATTACATTATTCTCGCAGCTCTTACCACAACATTGTACTGATAAAGATTATAATCTATTTTTTGATAAGAGTTACCATGGAGTTTCTTTCCGGTTCTTCTCCATAGGGTCTACTATTTGGAACCGTGCACCTAGAGTCTCGACATTTCATAAGTGCCTGTATCTGGTTTACATGAAATAAAGATCTATTCTAAACGCTTTGGAAAAATAAAAGTCGTATTATGATATAAAAGTTTGAAAGTAAACGATCGAATCACATAAAGGAACAAAATAAAGAGCTGAAACTTAATACGATTGAATCGTAAAAAGGATCGCAGATACAGGTTTTTTTAACGTTCAATTACTCGGAGTTATTCTCAAGTAAGAGATCATTTGGTGTAGGCGAATAAGGCGCAGGCCAGACAAGAGAGACTTAAAACGATGACACCTCGCAGGCGGGACGCAGACATGGCGCGATTGCGTCTTTTTAAACTATACAGAAAAGAAGGGGCGGATTTCTATCATAGGCTGAGAACTATGTCGAGTGATCCACGGTTTATTGTAAGTGTGACAGCCCTGAACATGGGCGAGTCCACGGGCGACTTAATGACGGGCAAGGTAATTAAAAGTTTACAAAGAACTCTCTAAGGGCATGTCGTGCCTTTTGGTTTCATTCGGAAACGAGTGGAATGGCAAATCATTAAAATTTTATATTTGTGAGTTATTACCTGACCTGGGAATAAGATGCTGATGATGAAGAATTTGTTATTTTAGCGTTCGTTCACACTCGATGTTTTTTGCAGCAGAATGTTCATGGGTTGCTTTCGCTTACAAATAGTGAATAACGAACGCGAAAACTCGAGATTCTGCTACTAAAAGTATTTAGTATGGACCCATCCATAATAATACAAATGTGAGATAAAAATGATGGTTTATATTTTGGCAATTGATACCTTACTTTAAAATTGGGAATGTTGTCTAATCGCAAATATAAATCTCTGATTAGTTAATCAAAAATCATGTCAACGTCAAAATCAAATGTCATGTCAACTAATACGACTCGTTGTTCAATTGATTGTAGACTTTTATTCAACCAATCACAACACCTAACAAGATATTTCAAGATTACTATAAATTAATATATTAATAAAACTACATATTTTTAGACCAGTCTAAATGTTCCGGTAATGTATAAATAATATCTTCACTATTACCATAAAATAGTGCGATAGTGGCACTTTTATTTATTAGACGCGTTAAAATCGGTTTCAAATAGCTGCCATATGGCAGCTATTTGATAGCAACTGGTCTCATGAATAGACTCGAAAGTATCGTAAATACGCCATTCTCGGTTCCAAAAGTATCATAAAATACTTCAGGGTACCTCGTAGGTCTAGTGGTGGGAAATGCAGTTGCTGAGCGTGAAGTTTGAACCTTTAAGTCTGAGGAGAGACTGCCTCTCTGTGTGTTCGACCACTTGTACAACAGAAATGTTCTGAGGAATTGTTTGATATGATGCCTACAGCTAGTTTTTAACCCTCGACAAAAAAGAAGGGGTTTTATAAGTTTGTAGTGTGTATCGGTCTGTGGCATCGTAGCTCCAAAACGGATGGACCGATTTCAATGCAGTTTTTTAATTGAAAGCTAGTTTATTCAGGAATCATCTTAGCTATGTTTCATGAAAATCTGATCAGCCGTTCAAAAGTTACAGCTATTTTTCTAATTGGAGTCGGGGTTTGTGACGGTTATAGTTTATAGTATGAGAGTTCTCGCGAAATCTGATAAAGATCAGAAATTGCGACAAAATTCGTCTCTGGAAATAGTCCTGGATGTAATGAAAACATCATAAATAACAAAAGCATTTTGAGAATAGAAAAGAATAGATCTTTATTTCATGTAAACCAGATACAGGCACTTATGAAATGTCGAGACTCTAGGTGCACGGTTCCAAATAGTAGATCCTATGGAGAAGAACCGGCGAAAAACTCCATGGAAACTCTTTTCAAATAATAGATTACAATCTTTATCAGTGCAATGTTGTGGTAAGAACTGCGAGAATAATGTAATTTAATGTGAATAAAATAAGACTAGGATAATAATGATTTGCTTCGAATAAGATTGCCATGGCAGTTACAAGCTGACCAGTTCCGACAGACGGTATTCACAAAAAATGATCAAAATAAAAAACGAATCGAAAATGTAACAGTTATGAAATTCAATTAACAGATACCATACATCGGAAATAACGCGCCCAGGGTTGCCAACTGTAGAACTTTTTTCCTCGTATATGTAAACCAAAAAATCTCGTACTTTGGCTTTGCAACCGCGTACATTCCCCTCAAGCATATAAAATGCCAAAATAAGACATAAAATGAATGTGATAGAGAAAAAAAAAAAAAAGATCGTCCGGCGTAGACTTTGTTTTCTCAAACAGTTAATGACTATATTCAAGACAGACTGGGCAGTGGACAAGCGTGTCTAAATTTCATTTAGTACACCCATTGTAGGCAAAACAGTGAAAACCCATTATAAAATGTCGTATATCAAAAATCTCGTACAAAATTGTACGAGGTTCATTGTGTCCTCGTACCTCGTACAGCAGACCACAAATCTCGTATTTGTACGAGGAACCTCGTACGTTTGGCAACCCTGAACGCGCCGTTTCGATATCCTGCCGCACATTTCGCTCTGTGCTCACTCCGCTTGCTGACGCCTGGACGTAATTATTAATAAGCAGATTAATTAACACGTATGGAGTAAAATGGAGTTATTTTCACACTCGTTAGTTACGAACGTGGGTTGGTATTGATGCGGGTCACGTTTGCCTTTGAATGTTGTGTATATAATCTTAATGCTGATTCAGTTGTAATTGAAACTGTATTGGTATTTTATTGGTGTTTCATTTATAATTAATGCTTGAACAGAGGTAAGAAATTAGTTATTTATATCGCAGTCTATAGAGTTCTCTCTCGTTCTGACAACAGTTGGCAGACTTGAGATATATCACAGTATAGAAGAATGTTGCTATATTGACGGCACAATTGGCGCAGTGACTAAGCGATTGGCTTTCTAAGCTACGTGTCGCTGCTGGTTCGATTACAGGACGGAACAAGTATTTATGGGGCTTACTACGAACTCTAATAGCAGGCCAGAAATTGAACTGCCCAGACATTTACAGTATGAGTTGACCTCGCACAGTATAGGCTTTTTGTACAGTAAAAGGTCAGCTTATACTGGAAATTTCTTGGCAGTTCAATTTCTGCTCTGTCATAAGATCTCGTTAGCCCCATGAGAGTTATTCCGGGTCTGCGCGCACCTATGTGTATAATTATGGGATTAATATATGTTAACCGTTCCCACGATACAGTAGAAATCCTAGTGAAGGGTTTATTTTTAAAGAAAAAAGAAAATAAATCTTCGGACATAATCTCTATTACGATTCTACAAGGAGTAAGGATCACGTCTACAAAAAAAATATAACCTTCACTTGTACACAATATCAATCCTGGCATCAATCAATACTAATTACAGATCAAGCACCTCTCAACGCATCGTAATTGATTTTTAACTCAATTACCTGAACAAAGTGATAACACTCGTCTATTTAAAGCATCAAATTGCTGCACAACCTTGGTGACAGACAAGTATTTGTCACTAAATAACGGAGCACTGTAGTTCAAAGGGCAATTCATTTTATTATAATTAAAATTAGATTTGTGTACAGTAGATAAGCGATATGTCATCTTATATCAGCCTGTAAAAGACCGCAGCTCATAGAAAACAAACGAATGGTTGAAACGGAATATTGCCATGACAACGCTTGGCAAACGGATTGACGTTATGTTGTTGTTAGCATAGAGGATGCTGCTCCCACCTTCGATGATAAGTCGTATATAAATCAATTTAAATAAATAACCAATTATTTTCGCACCCTGTATCATGGGTTATGCCAAAACTCGAGAATATATTCTATTCAATTCAGTTTTATTTGTTCTCACAGGTTTTACATAAGTTACAAAGAAAGGTGTTAATATCAAAGAGACCACTGTGACATACCCACATGGGTGTACAAATGTTGTTAGCGGGGCATTAGATTATTAAATTACAATTATTATTATTCAAATATTAAAAAATATAACATTAAAATATAAATTATACAAATTTCAATCAATAATTAAGAGATTCAATGTAATTAATTAAATACCTAATTTGATTGTTATATATTTTTGTCATTTAAATAATCTGTAAACACACATTAACCTACTGATAATAGTAATTTAGATAATAATCCTCTCAAGACAGATAACAGTAAAACACAGCGGTTTATTCGAAGGCCCCTGTTTAGCAGCGGCCATTGCCGGCTGATTGATATAATTGTATAATATGAAAGGTCACGCCGTGTGTCCGGGCCACGCGACCATTTCCACGACTCTTGACAAATTGAAGTGCACATGTTGTTGACAACTCAAGGACTATAGGAGTACCCTAAATTGTTTAATGAATACACATTAAATAATTGCTTATGGACTGGCTCATGATTACATGGCAACCGAGGTAGAATGGGACACAGGAAAACGCCGGACAGAATTTAGTTATTATAATGATTGCTTTTATTTAAGCAATTTTAAATCAAACACTTCTTTTACCGATAAGACTGCCCCATTGTAATTACATATTTATTTTTTTATAATTAATGTATCTTTTGAATGTCTAAAATATGTTGGTGTACAATTAAGTGTATTGTACGCGGCCTTTTACTTTCATGGGCCACCAAATATTTCCCTGGTAGTTTTTTTTGTAAAAACATAACTGTATTTCTATACAGGTCTGGCCGTATCGTGTCAGCTCACGGTTATTTAAAAGTAAAAGCATTTAATGTGTCAACGACCTTAGTTAATAAATACATCATTAAACACATAATACTCGCCACATTCAAACTGACCCCGGCAGAGCGCATTGAGCGGGTAAGGTCAAGAGTCCCGCGTTGGGCGCCACTTGCTGGCACGCGTCGCCTAACGACTGCCGCCCTCAAGCCCGCGCCACAGCACAGAACACATTTATTTTGCAAATAAAACTTTATTGTGTCGTCACATACACTCACACTTTTAATGTAGACTAACATCCTTGCTCACAAGAATACTAAAGAAACGACATTTTGTGTAAACGTTTCACACTCCTGGCTCCACACAAGTATTTTTATGTCATGGCTATTACGAAGAGGTCTGACAAGCACAAACGTATGCATACCATAAAGATTTTAGTGATGAAGTGGGAATCGAGACCTTGTTTCTTAAGAGTTGTGTTGGCCTCTCAGCCTCTCAATCTCGTTGACATTAATCAAATAAAACAGCTACGTGTAACGAAAGGCAAGTTTTTCTGAAGCCAACCCTAAAGTTTTATATTACAGAACAATATTAAAGCCAGGAACGTATCAAGGCCGTTTTTTAGTACCAACAAAAACTAACACCGCGTCACGTAACCGAATTTCGCAATATATTCTTTTCTTCGATGCTAGCATCTTACCCAGAATTTTAATTCTAGTGTTCGAACCTTTTCGTCTGTAGACTCAAGTCATAAGAAAACTTAAGAACGACGATCTTAAAATTGGATTTCTTCCTACCCACATGTGGAGTGGCAATTTGCAAAATGACCTTGAGAGTTTGACAGAGCTGCAAGGTTTCTGAGGGCACATTAGTAATGGCTGGGCTGCGAGCAGCAATGGATAGCGTTCAGCTACGATAAGTTATTCAGTGTTCTTTTCTTTTTCTGTTTATAAACGTTGCCCCTCACTAGGATTTCTCCTGTATCGAGGGTACAGTTTACAAACATACATGTCACATGCACACACAACCAGACCCGAAACAACTATCTGTAGATCATACAAATATTTGTTCCGTGCGGGGATCGAACCCGCGGCACGTAGCGCAGAAGGCTAATCGCTTAGCCACTGCGCCAAACGTGTCGTCGTGTCGTGTCGTGTTACACCTACACTGTGTATTCTGCTTTGAAAGTTGAGCAAAGTGTCAGTGCTATTACTGAAAGTTGACGCATACATCTGTGTGTAGTAGTTTTATTTAATGATGTGAATAAGCAACTGGTTTGGGACCCGATATGATCGTCTGGAAATAACTTGGTTTTGACTTTGTTAAACGGACCAATAGATAAAATTCAGTTTTAAAATTGTTGTATAAGTACCTACTTCAAGATTTAAAATTAATTTCATCCTATCAACAAAATGCTGTGTATTTATGAATCATAAATGTAGCTTGATTAAAATTAACACAAATTATTTCGTTAAGCTTCGCATATATGATGAATTACATCGAATAATCCAAGGATTAGCGCGCTTACGCTTTAGCAGTAATAACACGTTTGATTCGCTTGAATAATGCGACTACATTTATAATTATCTGAATTTAATTACAGTGAAATGGTACCTTACCAATGTTAATAGACCTACTATCTACAATATCTAAGGCCAGTAAAATTACAGGCATAGAGGTATATGATAATAGGCTTCAGAGTTTGTAACCTCATGTTCTTGTGTTCAGGATGTGCTTTCGACAGGTGCTCTGATGAGACAAATCTCTATGGGCAACTGTAGCCACTTAACATCAGGTGAAACGTCAGGATGCTTCTTGGATTATAAGAAAATTCTAGCTATAAATAAATAAATGAAGTCTAGTTATTTTAGTAAGTTCAAGTAGTCAAAACCATAAACAACTGTCATGTCATTGTCCAGATTATTTTACGTCATTATTTGCAGACTATATTCGAGTGCCATATATTTCTCTGACTTCGCAGTCATCTCCAGATTATTTGCCATGAAATACGGCCTGGCCAGACGTCGCAATGAGTCTTTCTGTCACTTTAGCTGCAAACTTGCAGCGCGCACCCGAACCCGATCGATCATCGACGATATCCGAGGCGAAACATATACGAACATATTCGAACATATTTTACGGAATTTTGAGATTCTATTAAAGGAATATAGGTCGTCAGATGGCATATTTGATGGAAACCTGTACCGAATATTGGCCTGTAAAGTGGTTTACGATTCAGTGGTATTCTTTTCTAAAAGGGCAAGTCTTTTAGATAATGCTTGGATGAAATATCTTCTGCCTTCTACCATACACATTATCTTGTTTTGACAATCGGAATTCTGGGAACAAAATGTAGAAGTATTATTGTGATTATAATTAACTATGAAGTTTTGATGATTCGAATTAACGTTTGTACAATTCCCGAGAGACTTTGAACGTTGATCGTTCGATTGGTGTCTGAATTCAGGCATCACAGCTGAGTTAGTTCAAATTTAAATAATTTTATGTTGAAGAAACTGTAGTGTCATCATGTTTTTATTTGAATTAAGCTGCAGGGTCATAAAAAGCAAGCGAAAAGATAGCCGTAACAAAAATAATGTCGTAAAAAGACAAAACGTATCTGTCATTATAATAACTAACCTATAATATATATTGTATGGTCAGTTCATTGTATCTCTATACCTACAGTAAGCCTAATTTACTTTTACATTTGAGAGCTTCTGCTTCTAAGGTTTGCTAATGATTCATTACTACTGTTCCTCTGGACTCTATTCCCCTTCTCAACTTAATATAATAGTTCTCCCTCTCACTCGCACGTACAAAGCTCTAAACAAAATGTCCTAGTGATTCCCGCTTGTTATTTCTTTCTTGCCACGCGGCGCGGTCTCTGAATAATGGATGCCGCTTGCAGTGCCATGTGCCCGACAATAGCCGCGCTCGCGCCGCCTTTACATATACTACATAAGCGCGTACACAGCAATCGTACTTGTTTTTGATGTAGAACCTATCGTTTGTGACAGTTTTATGGGTATTGGGACGTTTTATTAATTACTTAATTTTACCAGTGGAACGGTTCAATGATACAGACGAAAAATGTCGACTGTATTATTTGGTTTTCATCTCACTAAATCAGAGACCTTGGCCTTGATAAGTCCTTGGATATGGATGCTGTTTCAGATAATATTCCCTAGGCTGCGTTGTTTATGCCTTATCAGTCCAAATTGGACCGATGCAATCGAGTTACTAGCAGAGAGTGGCCGAGTAACTACAGATAACACAATAACCCCTCACATCAGAACCTGTAAGTGGGCTCCTGCTAGATCAATTACACGATATGGAGGTTCAATCCATCAGTCAATCTACTCAGCCTATTGCAGTCTATTGTTGGTTATAGATCTTTACTAAAAGGATGTAAAGCGCTGAGTAAGATTGTTGGAGAATGATAACTGATGAATAAATTATATTGGAAGAAAGTAATAAGGGCGCGTAGCGAATTTAAAAAAAAATGTCATAAGAATAATTCGATCGTGACGAGAAGGAAGATTTCGATGCAGTAAGCGGGGGTCACGGTAGTTCGGTTGGCAAAAGCGGCTGGTGTACGGAACCAGAAGTTCGCAACTTCGAGTCTTGCTCGGGGTCGAATTTATCTTTCCACAATTTATGAATAAATTGTTTAAAATTATGGAGAAGTCTGAATATAAGGTAACAAAATGCTATTTGGTGTAAAGTGGTTCAATGATGTACTAAATATACACGAGAACAGAGTTACAGTACATAACTACATACTACTCGTAGATACGATTTTCAAAAATGTTGTCAAATTCATGTTAATAGTGAACTTGGCATTGAACTTTATAAAATGACCAGTAATCATGTCAAATTGTCAACAGTTAATGTTGGCAGAAACCAACAATCTGATACTAACAGTACGAGTATAACAATTTTTTATTTTTTAAGAAAGTTTTCCTGCTGCAGAATGTTAAAACTAATGCATTAGCTACTTATCCTTCAGAGCAAGTACCTACAACAAAGAATGTCCCTAGAGCACTTTCATGAACTATAAACCGCTACGAACAGATAGTTTGTCAGTGTTGAGACACTTAATATACCTACTTTAAACCAATGTTGAGTTCAAAGACCTAGAGGGAGAACATCGACCAGCACAAAGATTATAAGGAGTTGTGGCGAGTTGTATGCTTCTACTAATATTTTGTTAAGCGTACGGCTAAAGTTCAACGGATACTACTACGAAAGACGCAACTAAGAACCTTAACTTTGTCAGGATTCACGGGAAAAATATTGGGATACCAAGACTATCAGAAGGCTTAGTAAGAACGTAAGTACTCCATAATGAACGGGAGCCGTCTGTCGGGACTGGTCAGCTTGTAACTACCATGGCAATCTTATTCAGAGGCCAATCATTATTGTCCTATTCTTATTTTTTATTCACAATTTAAAATACATTATTCTCGCTGGTCTTACCACAACAGAGATACACAAGAGGTATTATTTTAATAGTTTCCATGGAGTTTCTTGACGGTTCGTCTCCATAGGACCTACTATTTGGAACCGTGCACCTAGAGTCTCGACATTTCATAACTGCCTGTATCTGGTTTACATGAAATAAAGATCTATTCTATTCTAATGAAAATTCTATTTATAAATAAATACAACCTTTTAAAATTTATTAATTACGACAACTAAAGTAAAGTTTACTAAATGCTTCTTGCTGTCACATAAATATAGCATGAAAAATTATGTAATTACAACGAGTTTTTTTTCTCTTTGTTTATCTACATGTCGAAATCGTGAAATTTCGAAATAAGGTCGTGGATGAATGCATTACGAGATCCTACGGCGAAATATACATGAGATAAGTGTGTCCAGGATAAGTCTTGTCCCAGACGAGCCTTATCGTAGATGAGTCCTGTCGAATTTAAGGCTTGTCGTGGTTGCGACTTGCGTAGTTATATCCGTTGAACTTCATTCGGACGCCCATTTTATACCACTTTAAAAGTACATTGAGGGCGATTCGATAAACTTGTATTACTGAAAAGGGAGTTTGTTTTCGTTCAATATTTTTATAGTAAACGTCCCCGACTATCGTTCGGTAAATACTGGCATTTTCATCATTTCGTCTGATGTTTATCAAGTAAACAAACAGGTCAAAGAGGTTCTTTTCAAGCCGGTCCTTTGTTCTCTAGATAATACATGATATGCTTGTAAAAATAAAACAGGTACTACTATAACTAGAGTATATTTTGATCTCCGGATATTGTTTACTATCGTTACGACAGTCCTTGTGATAACTTTGAACCTTTACAGGATACCATTAATGTTTTACGTGTATATTATTAACATGACTACTCTGTAATGATAATCATCCTTTAACATACCTACATACACGGCATCAAAGCCTTACACGGAAAAAACGAAGTTTGCAGATTTCATCCGATACAAGTTACTCGGTTGTAAATAGCAATAATTTGTTTATTTCTAGCTGTTACGTTGTTTCGGTGTGTAAATACCGGATCCTCTTCTGTAAGACGCTGGTAACCCTGTTGATATGGGCGTGCTTGTCAGTGCAGTAAAATCTCTCGTTAATTTTTTGGTCGTGTTTGTTATTTTTGTTTCTTTGTGATCTCTCTGTTTCAATTCTTTTTTATGTGCTGACAATGTATGTCCTTTTCAAATAAATGTTTTCTATTTCTATGACTACGACTTCTGTAGAAGAACCAGCTAAACTCCACAGCTAAGTAACATTCAAGCAAAATGTAATCACGTTGCGTGCAACCTAGTTCAATTTAGTTTATAAATAGTACTTCAATGCTAAATGAACCGTTTACACTCCTATTAAAATATAATTAGTCTCAATGAAAAGAAAGTTATTCATTTGAATGGAAATTCAGTATTTTACAGGGACGGCGCTCCATTTTGTTCTTTAAAGACTGCTAATTCTACTTTTAGCTGTTTTTAACCCCCGACAAAAAAGAGGGGTGTTATAAGTTTGTAGTGTTTATGTGTCTGTGGCATCGTAGCTCCAAACAATGCCTCTTTAATCGAAAGCTATTTTAATCGGGTATCACCTTAGCTATGTTTCATGAAAATCTGTTCAGCCGTTCAAAAGATACAGCTCTTTTTTCTAGTTGGAGTCGGGGGTTTTTGACGGTTAGGTTATTGCTAATTCCCTCAAGGAGAATAAAGGTAATGAAGACTCGAATATCCCTTTCCTTTAATCTTTACAAGGGGTCTAATATGAGACACCATTAATTAATTACATGATGATCTCTAACCATTTATGATCAAACATGCAATCCCATTACTTTCCGCATTCATTATTCAAAGTTTATTTAGCGTTCCCAAAACGTTTCAATTCACTTAATTGAACGTACGGAACCATTATCCGAAGCATCGAAGGGGGATTTATCATAAAATAGAAACAGAAGTCCCACTACTTAAAACGCACTATAACAAGATCTACAAACAAACGCCAAAAGATTTATTTTACAGATAGGCTTCCGTTTGGCCAATAACCACTTCATGTTAAGTGATGATGTGGTTGACTGTGAAGCACGATTAACAAAATATGAATTAAGGCCCCCCATCCACACTTGATACTTTTAGCAGCAGAATCGCGCGTTTTTGCGTTCGTTATTAACTGTTTGTAAGCAAAAGGCAGCCAACGAAAGCGATAACTAGCGATTCTGCTGCTAAAACTATCACATTATTCACAGGCAAATCATTAGTATCCTAGTCTTATTTTTATTCACATTAAATTACATTATTCTCGCAGCTCTTACCGCAACATTGTACTGATAAAGATTATAATCTATTTTTTTTTAAAGAGTTACCATATAGTTTCTTTCCGGTTCTTCTCCATAAGACCTACTATTTGGAACCGCGCACCTAGAGTCTCGACATTTCATAAGTGCCTGTATCTGGTTTACATGAAATAAAGATCTATTCTATTTTATTCTATTCTATCGAGTGAGAATGAACGCTTAAGGGCCCATCTACACTAGATAGTTTTAGCAGCAGAATCGTGCGTTTTCACGTTCGTTATTAACTTTTTGTAAGCAAAAGGCAGCTAATGAAAGTGTTCGGAGGCTATTTCATTTACCTTTACCGTACCAACAATTTTGTGTGTTATGAATGGAACTTCTCCATTTCTGCCTTCGTCGTATTATGCAATCGTCAGCATTTAATGCCGGGAAGCAATTACTGTTTCGGGGGTTCGCCCTCCCCGTAATTGTGGATAAAAAATGTACATCCTGATGGAAATCTAGTCAATTTTGGTGATTGTAGGCGTGCCCTTGGTACGGGGAATGTAGATAATGGAATTCTAATCAACACCATGGATTCAACATTTATTTAAGCCATTTATTTTAACCTTGACCTTAGCTTTTATTCTAGCCTTTAGAAGTGATTTGAGTCAAGGAAATCAATATTAGATGCATCAGAATCTCTCGATAATAAAAGGGATAGTAACTTGTTACCCGGCAAACATAGGATGACGAAAAAATAAAAAAACAATTGAAAAAAATAGGTGTAATTTCCAACCACATTCTGTTACCATATATTCATTGAACCCAAAATTATAAAGCAAAGTCTACCGTATCTATTAACAGGGGGCTTATCATCTTTTCTAAAACCATCATGTTTCAAGAACGTTTGGTTATAAGCTTAAAGTTAATGTCAATCAAATGCATGCAATAAAGAAATAAAGAAAGAAAGAAAAAGTTTTTATTTCTACGCCCAGTATGACGCACAAAACATAAAAATATCTAAGCTTAATTAATACAATGACAATGACATTTCTAGAATAACAATGTTCTGTTCCTTGCTCTAAACGAGAAGAATGATTTACGATGACGTCACAACACTTCTTAGCAATACAAGATTAAAATAATCTTAGTCGGACGTTATAGTACGAAACGATGTAAGGTTAAAACAATACTGCTGTAGTAGTTCGCGGTAAGCCTCCTGTATGACTTTATAATGTTAAATATCAACTTAAATTGTTTCCCATTGCTATGTACCTAAATGCATGAATACGATAGCAGTGGAAGCTTCAGTGAGGTTCAAGTGCAGCGCTTTCACTAATCCAGGTCAAGGGCAGTCGGGCACGTGTAAGACATTAAAGAAATACGCATTCCAGCAAGAAAAATCCGACCATGTCGCTATTACAACAAAAGTAATAGATGACTACCTCCTGGATGACGTAACGCTCTGCAAATCGGAATAACTCTCAAAACATTTTTATACGTACATACAGATCTATAGACCTTAAAAAAGCACTCGCAAATTATTGAGCTGGTTCAATAAGTCATTCTATGGAGAAGAACCAATACGGTACTCCATGGTTACTCTTTTGATATATCGTTCGTGATACAATTCATGGATGTGTAAGAACAATGTGGGTCAACGTCTGGACTGGCTTTTGGAGGAAAGTACCAGTGCCCATGGCAGATTTGACCTGTCCTCACAGACGGGGCAAATGCATCAGGCATATTTTAAGGAGCTCAACGACACGATGCTCGACATCATTAAATCTGCAAGACAGTTGAATAGTATTTGTTGTGGTGGTTTAGTTACCAATAGACAGAAATGAGATTTTAGTAACAAAAAATTTTCTGAATTGGACTGTCAAATGAAAGCTATTTCGATTACAAAAGCGCAATGAGAGGGTCGGAAGTTATACCAGTAGAAAACTAACATCTCATTAATTTTGCAGGAATAAGAATGTATGTGAAAGGCATTGCAAGGAAAACAAGATAAAAATGAATTACTACCAGTGTAAGAAGAAAGTTGGAATGTTACAGTTTCGAGTCTTGTTTTCATTGCCACAGGTCAAGGTCATAGTGCGGCACGTGTAAGAGCATTCTGGAAACGACGAATACAAACAGGAAAGATTCTAGGTTATACGTAATAGACAGCCCATCTCCTTACGTCTTTAAAAAGAGTTAAGCAACATTTCTTGTCAGCATGATTTTCTTTTTGTTGTTTGTTTGTATGTATTTAGATATATTTATACAACTTACTTATGTACTATATTTATGATACCTTAATTGTAATGTAATTGCATTGTACGCTTGACTTCTCCCTCTATATCTTCAATTTCTCTTTCAGTTGGGTGAACTGGAAGAAAACTTATTCCTAGTTAAGCTCGCCTTTGTGCATAAGTATATCTTTAAACTGTATTTTTTGTATATTGAATGAGCTAATTCTATTCAACATATCTAAACAAGATCCAGAAATGAAAGAAGACGAATTTTTCGCCATTAATCTAGAATACTCTAGAACATCTACAACAGTAAACTATAGCATTATTTTCCAGTATAAGAAAAAAAAAATCCCTTTCCCTTTTCCGTCGGCGTCAAGTTAAGCAGATGGAGTATCAATGAATGGATTTGAAGCTTTTGAAGTAAGTCATATTGGTTGTAAAGAAACTCTGTGTAAATGTTCTTTAGAATTTTCACTACATACATAAAACTCGAGTTAATTAAACGAAATACACGTAAACGACGAGTAACTCCAGCACATACAACGCACACGCACACGCCCGACGCCCGAGGGTAAGGAGTCGTGCCTATCACGGCGCGTCAAAGTTGGCTGAGAGCAAAGTTCTACATGGCTTAGTCTTTAAACTTTGCCTTTTGTCGACAAAACATGTGTGAGAATGCCTTTGTGTTAGATCTTACTTGTTCCTTTTTGTGTAAGGCAAATCATATTGTAGGGAAAGTCCATCTTTATCCTAGCATTTGTCAGATAATACATAAATAATAACACATATTTTACTATTAAAATCAATCTACACAACTCTGAAACCAAGATGATTAAAATGTAATCGTATAACAAACAAACTAGACAGGTATATAAAATATCAGCTGCCGAGCAGATTTACTTCATAAATTAATTAAATCGAACTCAGCCAAGTAGCCCTCAAAGGCCTACGTTCTGATATACTCGGTCGCGAATCTGCCGAATATTAGAGGATTAAATGCCAAATATTTGGCCCCGCTGGGAAACTCGTGTGATTTATTCATGGAGAAAATTGTCGAAACTATATTGATACATTGGCGGTCCATTAGTGATCGTTCAGTCAAGCTTATTTGTTTTGAGGGTCATAGCACTAGTGGAATGCTTTATTCTAAATTTATGTGAATTATGAGATGATAATGAGTATTTGTGATAAACAACAAGCCTTATTCTAAGATAAGATATTCTAGATTACTTTTTTTCGACAGTCGAAAAAAGGTAGTTTTTAGACAATAACTTAATTTGATTTACTTAACTTATACCATTATTGTAATAATAATTATTATTGTAATAAGCAATGATAGCCTAGCGGTTGCCTTCCATGCAGGAGGGTCCGAGTTCAAACCCGGCCTGCATCTCTGACTTTTCGGATTTCGGATTAGAATTTGATTATCACTTGCGATTACGGTGAAGGAAAAACATCGTGAGGAAACCTGCACACCTGAGAGGGCCGAATAAAGTTCTCGATGGTGTGTGTAGTCCTCCAACCCGCACTAGGCCAGTGTGGTGGACTAAGGCCTATCCCTTCTCATTCTGAGAAGAGGCCCGTGCCCAACAGTGGGACAATAATGGGCTGGATTTATTTGTTTATTTATACCATTATTGTTATTCATGTTTTGTATTCAGAAAACAATAAGCAGTTACAAGTGCCCTCATCATAACCAAAAGTGGATCAGATCATAGTACCTATTCTACTTCAATCGGTGAAGAGCCAGCCTCGAAATTGGCAATAACTCTCGAACTCTTTGGATAAAGTGGCGATTCCGAACACATCCCCCGAGGGCAGTGCATATCGAAACCATTTTGAATTTGCTATCGTTATTTTACTCAGAACTACAAGTTTTTCGGTCTATTAGTTTTTATATTAAAATATTCTATTTCTGACCGCGACCTGCTTTGATACACAGCTTTTATAATAACATTAGAACATTGTATATTTATCGGAAGCCCGGCCAATATGATAGGAAAACAAACGAATAAACGTCAGATCACGTGATACGTTCCGGTAACGGTCTGCAGAAGACATACTACCACAAAACAAGGCGAATGCAGAATGTTGAGTACAATCACAATTAATGCTCGAAGAAACAAAACTATCGCTACAGTGAGATTATTCTATGCACAATTGTTTTTATATCATAACTTATCTATAAAAATGAATCCCTATTTCCCTTCGCAAATTTTTCGCTAATTCTTTTTTTGTTGTGTTTGTTATAATTGTAAAGAGAAGGTAGGTATGGTAGATAGGGTAGGTAAGGTAGATAGGGTAAGTATGGTAGGTAGGGTAGGTATGGTAGATAGGGTAGGTATGGTAGATAGGGTAGGTATGGTAGATAGGGTAGGTATGTATGTTAGATAGGGTAGGTATGTATGTTAGATAGGGTAGGTAGTAGAATAGGTATGGTAGATAGGCTAGGGTATGTAGGTAGATAGGTAGGTAGGTAGGGTAGGTATAGTAGATAGGGTAGGTAGTAGAGTAGGTATGGTAGATAGGCTAGGGTATGTAAGTAGATAGGTAGGTAGGTAGGTAGATGGGTAGGTAGGTAGGGTAGGTATAGTAGATAGGGTAGGTAGTAGAGTAGGTATGGTAGATAGGCTAGGGTATGTAAGTAGATAGGTAGGTAGGTAGGTAGATGGGTAGGTAGGTAGGTAGATGGATAGGTAGGTAGGTAGATGGGTTTGTAGGCAGGTAGGTGCACAGTTATTTTATTGGCGGTACGAAGGTCGCCGCCGGGTCAGCTACTAATTTATAAAGTTAATATTTTTAGAAACGCCTTTCTTTTTATATTTGCTGCAATAGATAGGCTTAGATTTTCTAATTATTTGTGCGGTTTTAGGAAATTCTCTCGTACGTCAGTCGCGAATATTGTTGTTATTCATTTCTTTCTGTCTCCATAAAAAGGACCGAAGACCTACTTCTAAAACTGGAAAAGGAAGCAGTGGATGCACCATATTCCACAGTGCAACGTTGACATTTCCGACGTTAACATGTCAGTGTTTCCACTGGTAAGGTGTTCTAGCTTCAGACGTGAACCTTCTGTATACTTATGAAATCACGAAGGACTGAAGAACAATCGGGTGCGACATTATTATGATTGATTCGACGATACATTAGCCGGGTAATGTGTACATGTCTTTGAACACGACACGGGCTGTCGCGCGGAGAGACAGCGCTCGACAATACGGCGCCGTTTCTTGGTACCAGACTTGTTGTGGCAGATTATATTATGAATAAATATGTGATTTGTATTTGTTATTCATGTCTTTCATATTTACTAAACAGAACTTGAGTAAAACAAGGCGCTGTACCATAATTCCATTGTATTCTAGGTTATATCTTTCAGTCATCCACCCAAAGGATAGAAACAAATCAAATGGCGCTATATTATGTTAAAATCGGTCAATTAAGTTTAACATTGCATGTTTACTTCCCCCAATCCTTCCGTCAAAAACCCAACATCTAAAATACACTGCAAAGTCTTCCCTCCAGTTCCAACAGAATCAGTCACTAACTCTGAATATAGTGTGAGAACAGCCCTGTGTGCGCTACTCGTACGTAATAAATTGTAAGCTGGTGTTATGGGCTGAGAACGGCGCTACGTGGCTCCACCTAGCACCTCCCGCGTGAAATACGGCTACCACCACGTTTGGCGGTCAATTTATCCTTGAAAGAAGTTACAAGTTGTGGTCAACGTAACATAATGTCGGCGTATTTTGAGTACCACTTTATTCTTATATCGGTTCAATGGCTTCTACATGTTTTGTGCAAAATGGGTATTCCAGTATTCCATCAGTGTGTGTGTGCACAAAACTAAACTTACTTAAGAAAATGTATTTCAAGTCTTCATGTGTAAATTGTAATGAATAACTAATTTTTGTGTCAACTCTCAAAACAATTTTTAATCGATACTTGGAATATAAATCAGAGAAGAGGCTTACAAAAGAAAAGATAGATGGACTGTGTGAAACATGACATGAATGTGTAGGAAGTAATCTGGAAATGCCGTCTGATAGAGATGAATGGAAGAAGAAGACGTATTGCGTCGACCACAAATAAACTGGAATAGGGGCAGGAGAATGAATGATGACTTAGAATATAAATCAGACCCTATATTCAAAAGCAAATACGAATGCAAACTTGTTAAACAACAACAAAGCTATCACACAATCAACCAACAATTAAAACAAATGTTTGTGATATAAACGTGACTAGGAGCAAACACCGAGTTCCATTTAAGTTAACTATTAGTTTAAAATTTAGTTCGAATCTAAGCGGAGCTGACTGCGAGCTTCCAACTTTGCAGGGGAATGGCGAAGGATCATGTAGGTTTTATTTGATTTCAAAAGAAAAAGGAGGTTATTGTTTTCCACGTTTTACATAATATCTCCTACATCCAAGCCAAAATTATATTGCCTTAATAATGATGTTTTCGCGAACTAAACATTTACAGTACAGTATGTCTGTACGTTTGTTGTAGATTTAGCCACAATATGAGATGTTCCCGGCTTTACGCAGAGCGACTACCATCAGACTACCGCAACATTCGTAAAGATGGGATGAGACGTCCCAATAATTTGGTCTCTTGGGAGGCCTATGATCACCAGTGAACGTTTATTTGCTGATAATGATGATAAAGTGTGATGTAAAATTAACATCTTGCCCCAAATCCCAATCCTATAAGAGAAGTTCCGATTGTATTCCACAGCTAGATGAGCATGGAATTGCGTTCAATATTCCGGCCCGCGCCTGCAGATTTGAATAATGTCGGCTGATTGTCCCTCGGAACTGGTATGCAGTTAATTTTGCCTCGCCGACTCGATTCGGTTCGGAAACGGACAGTTTTGATAGTCAGCACACGTGGTATTTTGTGGTCAGGTTAGTTTAGGTTCTCGTTTAATATTGGAATATTCTGACGACCACACATGGTTATTGGTGATTCAGAATTTAATCAAATTGTCAAGCATTTACGATGAATTTCCACCCACTCTAAATGCAATTTTGTTGTTCCTATTTAACCTCACTGTTCCTGTGGCCTAAGGCCAAGATTTAAACGTCGTGATTACTTACGTAGATAAATGGTTTATCTACATAAACATTAGGACTCATAGGTTATTCAAATATTTATGATGATGTCTGAACCAAACCCTCTTTGCGTTCAAAGCTGCTTACTTACACTAATGATATCAAAAAATTATGAGGAGTTGATTCAGTTGTCAAGTGTCCCAGTAGGACAGCTCACAAACAGTGTGAGACAGTTATCGGGTCTTATTAGCAGCCACTCGACCCGCTTGCGGTCACCACTTGCAGGCTATCGATTTTCTTCTAGCTTAGACTGTAGTTATAGTTGCTTGTATACTATGTTTTACATGCAATGTTAGCGTCAGTAAAATAAACGGAAATATACCTAAATAAAATACTTGTAATGTTTTACGTTTAAGTTCAAGTTGACGTGATGCGTTGACTTCAAGGGAGTCTTTTCCAGTTGATATTAATAATTTATACAGAAGGAGGCGGAGACGTTTATTATTATCTCTGATGATGGCATAAACATAATTACAACTCGCGTTAAAGAACAGTAGTGCTCGAGTTTCATGGAAGTCTAAAAACTTGGCACACATTTTTCTTAAATACTTACAAAGCTGTGAAGCATGGGCTAAATAAATAATGCTGTTTATAAGGTCACAGAAAAAAGTTATTTCTTCGATTACAGGAATACCTAGATAGATTAATAATACAAATTATGACTGACCATAAAGTCCAATAATACCAAATCGAATAGAAGTTTTATTGTAGTTTCAACATTTTAAAACTATCAACTTGTTTCTTTACAACAAACCAATAAAACGAAGAGTTTCCAACCAAATATATCTCTTTGGACAACAATCCTTTATACTTGGAAACTAAGGCAAGCGTTTATTTTCCTTTTCCTTTATTTTCAAACATGTCTGAACCATTGTTGAATTGATGTTTTTGTTAGACATTATTGCAGTCTTTCGAGCGAACCTTGATATTTTATGGAGATTGTCTTGTTATTAAAAGAATAAACTTGACCATACATATAGCATTTCATATAATATTAGGTTTGTAAAAATATTATTTCTCTGGGTAAACCCAGGCACTCGTAACAACGTTAACGAAGCACGGGTAAATAAACATACTTTGTAAATCATCCGGAAATCAGTAGTAACGAAGTGGACAACATCCGTATCTCTGCTTATTAAATTAAATATAACATTATTATAGTTTAGGTGGTACAACATCATGTGAGAGTAACAACAGAGGTCGGGTGGTCGCCAGGGAGCGAGGTTATTACTGCCGACATGACCAAGGACGGTCTCACTACAGATAATAGAGCTACAGAGCCGCGTGGATACTAGATGTGTTCAGAGCTTTTGACTGCTGGAAGTTTTATAAATTTTGTGTGTTTAGCAGGCTCACTGACAGATTAGGAATCTTCATCATCTATAGCTCTATCTTCAAGTGACTACGAATCTTAAAAGAAATAAAATATAACACGAATAAAACGTTTAAAACGCGTTAATACGTTTAATAGAGCACTACCTTTCCTCTGATACATAGTTTGTATTTTATTTATACATTTAGGTATATATTTGTTAAGATAGGTATATTTATTGTATGTATATGTATTAATCCGTATTAGGTATGTATTTTATGTATTCCTTACATTTCTTCTTTTTAATCTCTCCTCTCGCAGGTCTGCTGGAAGAGATTTCTTTAGAAATAAGCAGTACCTTTGTACTTTATGCTCCTACTTCATATTTCTCATGTATTTTATGTGTGCATTAATTGTTAAATAAATAAATAAAACATTAAATTTATTTACATTTCATATTTGAAGCTATGTTATTCTACATGCGAATTCATAAAATATTGTAATCTAAACACCTACAACTTTCTTAACTATACTTCCTGATGATCTTGCTATCGTAACTAACGGTCAAAGACTATAGATGACCCAACCTGGCAGACGTATCTAGACCCAAGCTCCATCTTAATAATATACGGGTAATTTAAATAGTGACCTACAGACTTAAGGATTTAACCATCTACCCATGAAAAGGAAGTGACCGATGTAATGCCCTTGACGCCTGTGGTATGGGTATGGGATTTATAGTAGATTACATGGGAATTCAAGGGTTGACTGCGATGCAGACCTTTAGTTTTTAGATTCCCGTGTAAAAATAGAAGTTAATTTAGTAACGCATGACTGGCTTGGACAGAATATCAGCAGTTGTGCATGCCTCGCGCTGCCAGCTATTATGCTGAGTCCAAGACCTTTTTGTCTTTTACCTTCTTATATGATGTATCTCTTTGCTACCTATGTAATTTGAAAGACAAATAAAAATCTTCTATTCTATTCTAGTTTTTCAGTTCGAAATGTTTTAAGTTTACAGCATTGGATTGATCTTTCAAAAGATTTTTTTCTGTTTACTTGTAAAACTGTTAAGGCGATTCCCTCTAAATGTATGTTTTCAAGACAGGAAATTAAATCAATATGATCTCACAAGCTACCCTTAGACACATTTTCCAAACAAGTAAATACTTAATAATAACAAATTAGGCAGTTGCCCTTATAACATTAAACACAGCTCATGCATAATTCAGTGACTGAAGAAGAGTGATTCGCGGCGCGCTTTTCAACAAATTCCTTTACTTATATATGTTGATGATGTGTGGTGAGGAGGGCTTCAAAGTTTATTGTTCGATTCAGCGGTAATATGAGAGGCTTATGTTATTGTTGTTATCATGTTGTGTAATATCAGTGTGATTTAAATAGTGGCTATAAAATTTATTCATGTTTAGATATAAAACTTAATTCTAAATAAATGCAGATACTATAACGTTTCAAAACCTCGATGAAATTGTGATGATCCTTTAAATTTCAAATTAACAATACTCAGCATATTTACCTGGCCATTGAAAACTTTCGAGTTCAAGGGTCTAAATAGATAAGAAACTTACACCGAAATAGCCATAGAAATTGGCATTACAAAAGTAGAACCAGGCGTCGGCGTCGCCTAAAAACTTTAATAATGTCCGAAGCAAATACTAGTATATTATACGATCGAGCACAAAAGCCCAGTATCTGGTGTTCGCAGCCCGCCAGCCAATTCAGAGGTATCATTTTTTCCACATCAATGGACCCTTCTTCCATTTCCCGATGGATCCAAGACTTAGCCAATCTCGTTTAACTTTCTATTGGATTCTTTTATTAGGTTTTGTAATTTTATTACAAACTTAAAATGTATTGCAGAAAGTAGTGAATTGTGGGTAGCTAGTGTTTATGTCATTGAATCGACGTTCAAAAACTTCTACAGAATTAAAAAGGGGAAATCTTTATTTATAAAAACTGTACTATAACTATATTGCAAAACGAAATACATAAACATATGATGTAAGTATTACATTTTTCTGATTAGTAATATCTTTTGGTAAATGGCCACACTCCACACAACATGGACATAAAAGACATGCCAAACATTGACCATGACATTTGACAGTTTATTAGGCATATCCGCATATCTTAGAAGGCAATATAATCGTGAAAACATTTTTATTACTACCCTCTTTTATCTAACATGCAGAAAGATTGAATATAACCTTAGTCATAGTAATAAAATGCTCGGCAATGGCAGTTATCAGTCATGTGTATATTTTATATTGTATGTCAATACACAGTGCGTTACGTAGACATGTTACATTTATATTTATCCTCGTCTACTTGTCTTACACATATCCGTATTTTTCATGTTCCCGTAAATCAGTATTGCATGATAAAAAAAAATACTTACCAAGTATGCAGTGTTTCATGTTGTCGTAATTTCTAGTTCCATAAATGTGAAAATTGTGAACACATACCTGAAACAAAACACTTGTAATGAATTCTCTGTTAATAATTAAATAAACACAGACAGTTTACACAATTGTTTCATAATTAATAAACCTTTACTATTGCCACAAACGTTTTAAAATAACACAATCTTAGCTTCCAAACAAACCAAAGGTATTTATAATTGCCATACGAAACAGGGAAAACAATCTACTCGCATAAACAAACAAAAATAGTACACTTACGTATACGTGAATACTCATTTTGTTAAAACAAATAAACTGGTTGCATCATTGTTATTCAAACGGGACCCTGGTGCCGCCGGCGCTTCTATTAAAAACAAGTTACCACTGCACAGTCACGCAACAAACTGGGAACTTATACAGAGGCATTTTAAAAAGACATGTAGGTCCAGAATTTAGTGTTATAGTCTATTCAATACACAGGAATGATTTAAAAAATTGTTCTAGAGACCTTATAAATTACTAAAGATATACAGAACAGTTCCTAAACCAAATATTGGGTTTTTAAAGCAAGTTGATTTATGAATAAAAAAACCGGCCAAGTGCGAATCGGACTCGCGCATAAAGGGTTCCGTACCATTATCTATAAAATCGACAAAAAATTATGTTTGTTGTATGGGAGCCCCCTTAAATATTAATTTTATTCTGTTTTTTAGTATTTGTTGTTATAGCGGCAACAGAAATACATCATCTGTGAAAATTTCAACTGTCTAACTACCACGGTTCATGAGATACAGCCTGGTGACAGACGGACGGACAGCGGAGTCTTAGTAATAGAGTCCCGTTTTACCCTTTGGATATGGAACCCTAAAAACATATTGAATGGAATATGAACGAAAAACTGTCGTCGTAAAAATAGAACTATTAACCATCAATAACAGCAAAAACTGAATTCAAAAAATACTCCAATATATTATTTCAATTTTTAAGATACGATGTATCATACTACCCGTGCATATGTATCGTCACGATCGTTCCCCCAGAGTGTTTCAGGCTTAAATTTTAAGCTACACCAACGTCACTGAGGAGACTTTATGCTGCCTATATTAAGCTTCAGTTATAACATAATCCGCTTTAATTTTACAGCAACAAGAAATTACAATGTAATGAGATTAAATTTGCTATCGACTCGATAAGGAGAATGTAAAGTCATGGCCTACGTGCCAAACTTTTCGATTAACAGAACCGCATCACGTACTCAACTCAATCGTAGAAATGATGAGCATGGCTTCATCATAACTCTATAAACAAGATGGCATGAGTTGAATGCGTGTCTAAAATTTCAAATGTAACGAAATTGCCTCTCAATTATTCACATCACGTAGGTTTTATTGTCCACCGCCGCTTCTGGGACTTGTAATTCAAATCAACCTAAGTGCTGGGAACCATGTAGTATCAAATAGAAAATTTCCGAACCCCTTGGGTCCCGTTGGCGAACGAGACGCGAACACCGAACGAGATATTGCAATGAAATGCAACGCTATGATAAAAGAAAAGTCTGAAAGCAATTTTTTTGATGGCGCCCACCGTGGGACTGATAACAGCTTTTCTACGGGCCATCGTTGATGAAAATTTGAATTTGACGGAATATTTTTCAGTTTGTTTGCTTTGGTTAATGCAAAATTTAAATTGGACGCCTTTTTGTGCAAACAAATATTATTTTATTTAGCTACTTGAAAAGCACTTTTAACTTACTTTTATTAATCACTACAGCAAACTCAAACACGATTCAGTGGTCCTTGCAACGTAATTAGTTGTGAAGTAGACTTTTGAGTCCGTGCCATCAAATTGACTCCTTTCTAAATAATTATTATTAGCGCACTAACTTTCCTTGTCATCTCTGACATTGAAATATTTCAAACGACTCATTCATTCAAAACAAGTCGAAACATGGAAAGCAATAACAATTTATTTTGGCACCCAACGTGGGGCCGGGAGCCAATGAAACTGCTACATACAAACCATTACTTATACAGGTACAGAGATAACGGGGCGGCTCTGAATAAATGTAAATGTATGTATTATGCCTACTTTGGGCGCCTACTTAAAATGATTACTAGCATAATATGTCATTACCGCTCGTATTTCGCCTAAACTACGTTGGATTTGATTAATTGAAGTTTCGAACGATGGTAAAGCTTAATTAAAACTGAAGTTATTTCGGTTATTAGTAAATTATTATTTTTTGACATCCTACTCGTTTATTTTTCAAATCACAAATTGATTGTGTGTAGTCAATTTCAGGAGAAATATAGTTTAAATGAAGTACACAAAATTATCAACCTCGGTAAAGAGGGATTACGTTACTTATTGCGTTTTTGCGAAGCCCATTTCAATGGACACTTCTATGCTGACGGTGTTAATAATACTCATGCTGCATTTTTGTTTTTTGTGATACTAAAAATGTTTTTCTCTTTTTAAATACTCTAATCAGATTGGAGAATAATATTGTATAGTGACCAGCCTATGACAACAAAAAAGCTTTTATCAACGCATCACCAACATCATGAAAATTATCTTTTAACTTAAGTAAAGGGATTATTGAAATCATGATTTGAACACTTGGCGCAAACTTTGACAGTATAAAGAGCTTTCTGTCAAATGACAACATAAACTAACACGTAAATGAGAGCCAAAACACTTGCTTATGAGCCGTTTGACGACCGTAATGAGCGTTTAAACACGGGTTAAAGTGTTTACGTTCGTTTAATGAGTTCATTATGTAAATTATGATGAATTTCTTGCGGCTTGAGATTTTTACACTAAAGGTTAGAAAGGTTTCTTTCTGCGAGTTTTTTATTTAAATTCAGTTGATTATTTAATAATAGTATTTTGGAGGGAATTAAATCGGTTTATAAAATGTGGAAGAGAATATTAATAAGAACCCATGAATAAATTTGATCTCAACAAAATATAAAATATTGATTAAAGCCCTAAATTCCAGGATAATATTGCCTTAACTCCAGATTATTAGGTATCCTAAACTATTAATATAATTTATACCTGGTTACAAAATTTCTAAATACATTACGTGAAGTTAGATTCTCCTGCGGCCATAAAGCTCGGATGTACCAAGAAAGATAAATATGTGCTGAAATGATTTGCGTAAGCCTGTCTGTTTAGGACGAGAAACACCGCACAAAGGGGATAGTAGCAGCTATTCGGCAAATAACGGCCCCACATTATAAGCCTCCTAAAGTGTTCTACATTACATTATAATATCAACAGAGAATATTATAAATAGACTCTCAACAAATGTTTGATCTAGGTTTGTACCCATTATAAGACCTAGATTAGTAATCTACGTATCCATATAGTAATAAGTATTCAGTTTGATTCTCGTACGAAGTCCGGCGCACAGGATGCTTTCTGACTGAATTAAGACAAGAGATATATTATGTGACTGATTAGATATAATCCTTACAACCCAGAAGGGAGTTCATGGCAGTTCGTGTAAGTTTTGCAAACTTTCTGCACTCGTTGTGGGAGTAATTTGTGGAGAAAATATATGGTGTCCCCGTGACGGGCTTCCGCAATACTCCAGAAGTTTTGCGACACGTTCTCGACCCCAAGCACTTTGGGTATAGCTGTTGCGGATCACTTACCTTGATTGACTTGGGTAAAGTATATTAGATATTATTATTTATAAATCTGACAGCTCCCAAACCTTGCATCGAAAAAACGTAATCTTGGCTCCAAATTGTCATAACTTCGATTTTCTACTTCTCAATTAAATCAGTAAACGATGTTTAAACATACCCTTTAAAAATATAGGTATTAATTATTTCACGGAATTTTATTTCCAAAATTTATTATAAAAAAATCTGTAATTTCATCTGCTCTTTCTGTTCAGCACTATTCATTTAGGTAGTTACCTGCCGTTACACCGACGACAACAACATCGAGGTATCTCCTACCAACATTGTCTTCCAGACATTTTCCATTGTTTACGCATAAACATTTGTTTATAAATCTCAGCCGGAAGAATGCGATAGGACAACGGTGTGCAATAAACGTGTCCCGGGAGACATACACTTTGATCTGGGTCCGGGATTATGTGACCGGAAGCTAGCTGGACTACCCCGAATTAGGTTCATGTCACAAATCTATTTCACAATGTAAATAGATTTGTGACATGAACCTAATTCGGGGTAGTCCAGCTTTGCATAGGGTAGGAATTTTTGTTCGAGCATCGTCAACAAAGTTAAACATTTAATAATCATTATATCTGAACCATGTCATTCTCTACCTTATCTCACGAGTAAAATAAATGCTACCCTTCTATTTTAAAATGCAACACAGAATTTTAAAGTGCTTTCAGTACTCTTTCTACGCTTGCTGGAAGCTTAGTACTGAGTGTTCCATATTTCAGTCGTACTCGTTACTCATGGCCGGCATGACATGTGACGCTGGCTATCGACGTTCTCGGGTCATTACCCACCTTTAGTAACTGTTGCCCCATGAACTCTGATTAACCTTGCTCATTTGCTGGTTTATTTCATTCGTTTCCTTTTACATGATACACATTTTTTTCTCATTCGTGTACTTGATGATCATAATATTACCGTATTTTTTCTTTTATGTCCTATTATATTTTCGTCTCATGAGTTAGCTTACCACATGGGATCCAAATGAAATGTGTGACATTCTATCTCTGGGGATCACGGGCGTGACTCTTATTTAGATTACATATTTTTAACATCTCAAAGAGCACACTCTCGTATAAGCACGTTTTATCTTTCCAAATTCGTTCACATTTTACTAACCCATTTTACCGAGCTCTCACATATGATAATAAATATCCGTAATTTGCAACTGAAATAAATTCTGTTGTAATGGATGTGCAATTTATTAGGGCAGCGGCATTATTCGCGCCGCCTGTGCCCTGACCGCTGCACCGAGTGACCGATGCCAGCCACTGAATAACAACCCGCAGAAGGCATAACATACTCGTATAAGCGATGAGGAACTCGCAAGCATGAAGCCTTGTTCCATTTATCTACGTATTCTCTACTGAACATGCAAGTGGACCAAAAATTATCAGACTTGACTAAAGCTGACAAGGTGGAAGTTAATTCATTCGTTATTCGTCTGAAAATTTGCATACCTACGTAAAAATAAAATCTATGTTTTGAGAGTCTGTTTGTACCTAGTGCCCTTATCCCATACACTCATTGCACCAGTGGTAATGCATCGCAAGTTGCACCCACTTTAGTCCTTCTTGTGTTTGTACGTCAACTTTAATTCAACGTACGTCATCTTTGTGTTAACGTTGTACAGCATATACCTTCTGAGTCTATCTGTTGAGTGGCGCCGCGTGGACATGCTGCTGAGCCGTAATGTTGCCGCATTAGCTGCATATGCCGTTAGTGAGTGATATATCAGTGGCCACTATATTGTTCATTACACTGCCTTTATTACTGCATATACCGTGTACACAGCCAACGATTGCGTGTCGAGCCCATGAAGCAGCTAAGTTTAATAGAAATTTTCCCCTTCAGACGGTATTTTTATCAAGAAAAGATAAAAGAAAAGGCGATAAGTAAAGTACAAATTTAATGGATCGGAAAAAGAAAGCTTGTGAATTCAATAGTAAATATTTAAACAAGACAGGAATGGTTTTGAGCTCACACATAAAGATCTATAGGCAAGCTGTTTTAAATCCTAAAATATTTCGTCATTTTCAGCAGGATTAGCAAGTATTACTTCCGCTGTTTATTCGCGGCGCGGCTCATAATTGGTTCTCCTCGTTTTTTCCTGCCAGCGACGGGGATCCAACTTCTCAAATAAGGCTTAGTTCAAACACACGCTTCGACGAAGTGGTAAAGAAGTTATGAAGATTAACAGACATAAATAAACTTATGACTTAAATATGACCAGTTCGAGTAAGAATTATCGTAGCATGTTGTCCACACAACATTACAATTATTTTAAAAATAGTACTACATTTCTCTACTTCTTATCTTTTGCAGTCATCTGCTAATCAGACCACTCCCCAAGCGTGAGGTAGGCTTTAATAACCACACAATAACCGTTTATTTTGTGTGGTTATTGAACTTACGAACTTACCCGCGTAAGTGAATATAGCAATCACTATACGTACCGAAAAGATCGGGCTGGCCGCAATATATGTTGAAAAGCAACTTTTGCGATCGAAAACAAAATGCGTCAAGTCGATCATGTGCTGACCGCCTACGCTGCCCGAGGACGGAGGCCGAAGCATTCTCGGCGGGATTAATTATTATTATACCCCCAATGTATACAGAATATTTTGCAAATAAGTGCACAATTTTTCCCATGAACTGCTAACTGCCTATTAATGTAAGCTCTTTGGCTGGTATTCCACGACTCATTGGTGTAGCCACGGTTCGCAGCATCCGTTGTGATCGACAATTTTTTTTACTACATCATAAGTAACAAGTATTTTTATTCTACATAAATCATTTATCGGCTTATGCCATTTTTGATTTTACGCAGACTATGTCTATAGTTTTTATCGAAATTATTCACTATTTATTTATTAATTTTTCAATAAAATAATGTAATAAATATTGCATGCCGTAAGGTAGAATATAGCGGAACTTACCTATTTATGTACAACATCTTATACCTGTACTTACATTGAAGGCAAATAAAATAGTTCCGATTTTAGACGTCTTGTTCTAAGAGTGCATCAGTCCTTAATTGCATTCGAGCGGTAGTCTCTAACTTTTTATTTACTGTTGTCTGTGCACGCCCTTGTGATCAATTATTTAGCGATAGAAAACGTATCCGTATCCGATATCTGAATCACAAACGACACCTGACCCAAGTAGCACATTAGTGAATTTTGCAACTTATCTTATAGCTTTAAGTAGTAAATGAGTGGTATAACAGTATTTGATAAAACTCATAGCTTCAAACACTACTCATATTTGTATATGAGGACCTCCTATCACTGTTAGTTGCATAAGAGTATATTTTGTTTATACTTTATATCTTATTGTTGCATAGAGTCGATTTTGTTACTTAAAGTTGAAAACGGGTTTTAAATGTTACCAATTTAGAAGCAACAGTGGTATATGAGGCCTTTAAATCGCTTGTAAGCAACTGTTCCATTTAAGCTGTAACATACTCTTATTTGCCACTTCTATTTCCAAACCAGTAGTATAACAGAGTAGTATATCACCTGTAGTGGCTAAAGGGATCATTTTGCAACCTTTTTGGAACCTAACGTGATTGCATCTTTCAGGCCTATTGTACTCTAATATGCCACTCCAACGCGTAGATAAATTTCGATAGTGGGTTCTTGAAAACCAACAGCAGCTATTTCCACTTATTTAAATCCACTAACGATGTAACAGTTCCCAAAATACATAATTGTGATTACTTAAGTCAGATCGTCCTGCGCGTCACTCTGTTGATAGCATTTTTTATTTCTGTTGTTGTAAAGTTCATGGTTTAAACTACTTCATCAAAAATGAATTCCGTGAAATGGAAAAAAAATAAGCGATGTGGTAGTTATCATCGGCAGGTTGTACGTACTTTAAGAAATATAATGGACGTGGACATAAAAGGTTCAAACCATGAAGTTGTTAATCAGCAATCCCACACAGTTTGATTATTTTACTATTAACAATAATTTTAAGATTACAAATAAAACAATATTAAATGTATAAAAATGAGTTTTATTTTTAAACATCTGACTTACAACTACATTGGTAATCACAAAAACTTGCAGTCACATAATTTTTTACCTTCTTCAATTATGATTTTTGGACTTCTTGAGGACCCCTAATTCACGGGTACTGGGAGATCCACAATAGAGCTAATTATTACTGCTGGTAGTAGCATCCACTGGTCAGCCACTAGCAACATACAAATAAGTGATTTTCAGACCTTACAGTTCCAAATAGGGAACAAATAAATGAAAATAAAAACTATGAGATGCCATAAACATCGCCATGTTTAGAAAATGGTTGTCCTTGAGAATATTTTGTTCTGAAAGTGTTTTATCACACTAACGCATAATCACTAAGTTTTGTTAATTGTAACTGATGTACTTTGACATTATACTTACGTCTAAAACCATTACGTTAGGTTTTTAACAGTTTTATTTTTTTATACTTTTATTTCGCCAATTGATTTAGCACACTTTATTTAATTGTTCTTGATCAAATCGAAAGCGCTTCGAAATTTACAAAGAAACCATACTATACTTTCACAGTAACAAAACATTCGCAAGGATTTTGTGCTGTAAATTAATGCCTGCATTATATCAGTACACGTGAAGTTTTAATACTCACCAAATAGATGTAATCCAAATGAAATGGCTGTTCACAGTACAAATTCAAAAACACTTCTCGACTTATCGCCCCTAAAAAGAACTTTGGGTTTCATTTTTCACTCAATGAATGAATTGAAACGTCATATCATTCAATCAACCATTCACTGCGCACAACTTACACCCATAGTTCTAATTGCCACTTAAGGTGATCGTGAGAACTCTTATGGATTTCATTTGGAACCAAAATTAAGCTGCAATTTTTCTCCCCGTGGTTCTATAATGTTTGCATAAGGGTTCTCTCCACCTTTATAGAACTTATTCATGCCTATATATTTCACCCAAGTTTACAACAAGATATGATATGGAGCAATTTTACCACCCAGTTGTGTTACTTGGGGACCTTCTGTTATTTTTAAAACGTATTCTCCAGCGAGAGATATTCTGCTTGTACGATCAGAAGCCCAATTCTCGTAATTAAAAATGTTCAAAATATAGTTCCGATCTAGTATCAATATCATAAATGTCACGAATGGAATTCTCCTACATTGCACTAACAAACAACGTCAAACGTGCAATTATATTGTAATGAGGTCGTAAGTTGATTGAAGCCAAATCGGTACTCTGCTAACATTTTGAAACGACACAGTTAATAAAATTGGTATTCTCGTCCATATACATAAACGTCAATTTTGAGTCTTCAATTCAAATTAATAATTTGAATTCAATCTTCTTACAGACTAATTCCGATTCTCAATCCGATTTCAGTATAATATACTGAAATCGGACTGAGCTTTATGAGGAGTAGAATACCGACATTTTGTCAATTCATAATATAATCTCAGATCGGTCAACTTTCAGTCATAGTGTAAATTAATTACGAGAATTGGCTTCCAGATCATGCAAGGCCTACAGAAAGTGTGCATGTCTACGACATAATAATATGTAAAATAAGTCAATTAACTTTACGAACGGCCCAGGGGTCTTGTCGTCGTTGTTCATAAATCCGTACATGTCTATTCCCAAATGATGTTGGGTACATGAAGACCATTATATTGGAGTCCCGTCGTGCCCGAAATAGAACAGATACAGGCTGCGTGATACGACAGCCTTCATTCAGTTTTATTAGTCTAAAAATAAAATGAAGGACACGAATTCTTTGAGGGGTAATGTAAATCTGTCGGGTTGAAGAATTGCTGTATTTTATTATATATCTTTATCTTTATTTCTATTCTTAGAAAGAAATGGTTGATTTTGTGATACTAGCAGCTGTATTTGTTATTTGTGTATTCATAAGTGCAAAATCGTTATATCTTTAGACCAGGGAGGCTAAAAGGCCAACTATGAATCTCCCTGGTAACTGTCAAACAGGGGGTCTAAAAAGGCCGCATTATATGAATCATAATATGATTCACATTACAAATGTCAAAGTATCCATCTATTTGACGACTCTTATTATCGTTAACGTAAGGTTCATATTGAGCTGTCATCTGTTTGACAGTTATTATGGAGATACTTAGATGAATTGCTTAATGATCTTTTGAGGGCCTTTGTAGGCCCACACATGATGGTTAAATATGAACCTTACGCGCATAATATTAAGAGTTTGAAATTTTCAATTCAATTTCATTTATTTGCGAAACATGGGTTATTTTTATATGAGGTGTTACAGGTTTATAGAGTATCACAATTTGTGATATGAATCGTACTAATCATTAAATAATAATCATGTAAATTGGCCTTTTTGGACACTCAGCACTTACTTAATGTGCACAATTTATGTTTGTTTAGCAGAACAACTTTGAGTATAGATACCTTGATAGATACTCAAAGCAGAACAATGTCAATTTTTAGTATTAAGTGATCTTGGTGTAAGTTTATTTAAGTTTTGTGCGTCATACTGGGCGTAAAAATAAAACGTTTTCTTTCTTTCTTTTCTTTCTTTCTTTACAATGCGTACGGACTGCCTAGCTTATTTATTTGTGAGGCACATTTACGATTGTTTATCGCAGCCGGTTGGGTAATGCGTCTCCCTTACACGTGGTTTGTGTTACATAAGTGCAATTAATGTTAGTAGGTACTGTACTGTTACCAAGAGAACACGAGAATAGAGATAAAATCAAACCAACTGAAAAACCGTATTAACGTATCAAACAATTGCGAATTTATTACACAGTAAACGCCATTGTTGTGCTAATCCTTAGTCAACACTCGTTAATTCAGTCTATCACTCTGCCCAGTGTTCACAGCGGCCATTTTTACCCAATTTGCATAACGGTTAACCTGACAATGATCGTGGTGACAGTTGCGCATAAATACGAATACATTATTAGCCACGCACCGGACGGATCGGACGGATCGGACACGGATGCCGGACGCCGGACACGGGCGCCCTCTTAATTTGCATTTTAATTTGCTCGCACTTCGTTAATATACAAATGTGTAAAAACAGCCGGTTTCGCGTGTTGATGTGTACTTTAATTATACATTGTATGTACACTAAACATCCGCGGAATAAATTACGTTACATGCTTACTCATGTAAGCATGTGTAACCGTGTCTACAAACCTTGATTTAATTGCACGTGTCGTGGCCACGGGGAGGCCTTTTTCATAGATAGGAAACCACTTCTCTGTCGTCAATATCCGTCTTCAAAATCGGGTACTTTTACCGATTACAAATCATCTTTCTAAACGCGTAATTCGTATACTATTGAACTACTTGAAACTTACTTACATAACTTACAAACAAAACCTCTGTGACAAAGCTAGAACAACTCTTTTGTCAATAACGTTGGGGTCCGCTTTCACACCCCAAATGCAGCTAGAATATCTGTATTTCACACGAAGGAAGTTCTCAACTAGTTCAACCAACAACGCTATCCAAGTCTACCACAAATACGCCGTATTTAACCCTAAAATGCATCGGCTCCGCAAACTTTCAAGACCCTCGAACGTTCCGAGCGTCACAGTCGAGTTCCCGCGCCTGGAATTTGCGCCCAAAACTGTAATGGCGCTTTACACATGATCACACACTGGTGAGTGGCGTGGCACACACGCTGACTCGCGTTCCAATTTAACTGCGGTTTCATTACCAGATGTATTGTTTTGACATTTCATGGTATGATAATTTAGGTCATATGCTTATGTAAGAGGGCGAATGAAAATGATTATCACGTACTTCGAATAGTATTTGAGGTAAACCCATGCTTGCTGCCGGTTTATCTTGGGTGAGTGACAGTTTACAGTTCTTTACAGTACAAGATCGAGGCACGAAAGGGTTCAGTTTTTTCCCTGAGGGGATTGTGTTAGGGAGAAAAAAAATCTAAATAAAAAATGACAAAATCAATCCACCCTAACTTGATTTCGGTATACCCTAGTAATTGGAAAGTTCAATTGCAGTATCTCCGTGTTATATTCAAATATTCAGCCGCTTTTAGACAGGCAGCCGAAGCCAACGGTCGATTAAGCTGATGACAACCTAGGCAGCCAATAATAACATGAGATAGACGAGAACACGTGGATAAAGATCAAGAACTCACATAAATGAGGAAAAGAATGAACCAATAGGGAAGTTAATGTCGTTCTTTGTGGATTAACAACCGTAGCCTAAAGGAAATAGATGGTTTACCACCCGGATATCGTAAAAAACCATCTACTATTAAGGCTTAGATACACGACCGATTATTTATCAAAGATACGTGCGCAATACTGGTACTTTGACTTAATGGCACGGCAAAGTCGATGCAGTGGCTAAGCGAATGGTTTTCTGCGCTGAGTGCTACGGGTTCGATCCCCGCACCGTACCAGTATTTGTATGATCTACAGATAGTTTTTTTTTTGGTCTGAGTGTGTGCATTTTACATGTATGTTTGTAAACTGTACCCCAGACACTGCGGTCGCTCTTCAATGCGCTGGTCAGACATCATCAAGAATATCCCGCACTCCACTCTATCGTAACGCCAAAATTAGGACCGAATGGAGACGCATCGCAAGAGCCACTCAAGAATCGAGACCCGGAATGAGCACGACCACTCTGCCAAGAGTAAACGACAAGGAAGAAGTAGAAACTGTACCCACGATACAGCAGAACTGTTTTCTATGCAACGGTAGATTTCATCATCGGGGGGAAAAATAAGTCGATCGTGTATGAGGCTTAACTATCCTGTTTATCCCGTGATACATTTTCACCGTATGTGTAGTATAACATTTGTTCTCGCCCAATTTCCAGTGTTCATTAGTGCTTCAAAACTGCTACAATTTCGTGTTACAAACGTATGGAAAGTAGATTTGTATTGTACATGTTGCTGCAACCTTGGGGCTATTTTTAACACAAAATATCGGCTTGAAATACGTGGGCGGGCTGTTGTGGTATTGAAAGCGCGCTTGTAGCATTCACAAGACTTACGTAACTAGATTAGAGAAGATACCAATGTAGCCATGTTTATTGTTTTACTTTTGGGGATGGGTTTAAAGAGGTATAAGTTTAGGTTAGATAGAGATCAAGTAAGTCTCTGTCCATAGTGTCCATACAGAAAAACTGTGGAACTCGCTCTTGCCTAATAACATACGTGATTCTCAAACTATTGTCACTACATAGTATAAAACAAAGTCGCTTCCCGCTGTCTGTCTGTATGCTGAGATTTTTAAAACTACGCAACGGATTTTTATGCGGTTTTTTTTAATAGATAGAGTGATTCAAGAGGAAGGTTTATATGTATAATACTTTCATATTTAATGTAAGGATAATAGAGAAATTGCATCCGGGCGTAGCCGGGGACGGGTCGCTAGTTATTTATAAACGACGCATAAAAGAGCAATGCCTTTCCTCTTAATTATCGCGTATTTAAATTATTTTTATGTACTATGTTTATTTACTGTTTTGTATGTTATATTATTTAGATTAAGGTTGATTTATTATTTTAGTTTCTAGTTTTACACACACATCATCACTACATAGTATACAATCTTTAGTATCTAGAACTCAAAGATTTTATACCCTCCTACATTACAAACAATCAAAATATTATAAGTATAGATATAGATGAATTAACCTACCGAAATTCTGAAATAAATATTTAACCTTCGCTACCTTTTATGGTGACATTGACTTCTTGCCCCAAAACCTATAAAACCTCAACACATCCACAGTTGCCCCATCCGTAAAAAGTTCCATTACCCGAAGCGTGTGCTCATCAATACTAAACCCCATCCTCCATACAGTTGGACCTTGGCCGGCTGGCGCGGTGCCAAAGGTCGTCCTTGCCCACTTTCACCGCTATCGATTTGGGAGATGCCCCACATCAGAGCTTATTGCCCCGCGGAGGCAAGTGCAAGTTCACTCGCTGTGAACAGATGCCAGCGGATATCATCGTTTGTTTTATATTGAATTTTTTGTGTTCCGCGTCAATTTCAATTTATAAAAGACAGACTATTGTTCCTATAGCGTAGGTACTGTTCAAAGGAACCATAATTATACTGGGAGACATTTTTTTTCGTCAGGAAAACAAAATGGTGTGATAGGTAAATGGAATAGAAGCCTATGGCATAGTTACAATTTTTTTAACGCAATTCCTAATCTTTTTACTAATATATACAACTAATTTATAGCAGATTTTACACGATAAAACATGGCGTGGTTTTCATTCATGCGCTATCTAGACTTAGAGCGGTTAGATGCATGCCTATTCTTAATCTGACTGACCCGCACGCCCGTGTTTTTTATTTTTCATGTATGTTTCTTTTTCGATAATGTCAAGGGTATGAAACACTTACTCTGGTTTTATATTCCACGTACATGACCATCGATGTCTATAGATATGCTTAGTGAACTCAAAAAGTGAGACGTGTCAGGTACTCCATTTTCAGAAAAATGGAGTAGTTGATCACCAGTCAAATGCCGTTTACAAACATAATTATTAATTTGTGTATTGAATAAAAAATATATAATAACAGTAGCTATTCCATTAGTGCATGTATCGCTGTTCTATTTAAATATAATTCAAAAATTGTCGAATTTAGAATTTGACGTCTTCAAAAAATACGTCTCATTTTTTTAGCTTCCCTTTGTATGACAGAGCGTATCTATAGACATCGATGTACATGACACACTATATTATTTTCATAACGGTAAAAAAAGTCAGCCAGTATAACTGAGACTGATTTTTATTTTTCTTTTACAATACTAATATTTCTAACAAGCATGCGATTCACCGCAATCGGAGAAATCGCTGATACGTTGTTCTTACAGTAAGAGTCTATAAACAATAGTGAAACAAAGATATTTTAAAAAAAAAAAAAAATGCCTATTTGGTGCTTATACTTCGTTTTCTACAACAAACTGCCAAAAAGTATAACCGATCTTACTGATAAAAAGTTTAAAACTCGCGTTAAACTTGTCCTCATAAAGAAAGCCTATTACAAGATCAAAGACTATGTTGACGATGGAGACGTATGGAAGTGACTATTTTCTGCACATGTGGCTTCCCTGGTGACCCGCTGCTTCCTGTCCTCACAAGTTAAATTTAATAACGTTTCCCTTGTTTTGAAAACTGGGTGGCTTGAGTGTTGAGTATGCTTGTACTTGTACTGTTTAAATTGTAGTAGTACTTAATAAGATCTTTGCTATTCCTTTTTAATTATTTTTTTGTAATATTGTGTAAATTCTGGTCGAATTTTATCTAGGGCCGCTCCCGCGGCTCCATATGTTATTGTTAGACAATTATTTTGATTTATGAAAAGAGTATCCATGGAGTATCTTGCCGGTATCTTCTCCAGGACCAACCCACTTGGAACCGTGCACCTAGAATCACGACGTTTTGAAAGTGCCTGCAAAGGCCCAGTTGAAATAAAAACTTTTGACTTTGACTTTGACTTTGACTTTACAGTTGCATATAAACGACAGCCATCTTTTCATCTTATAACATTTTATTAGACGTCGACCTTCTGATTCACAGTTTTTTTCTCTGTTGATTCCTTTTTCGAACTTTTACAAATTCGTTTTGTAACAGAGTATAACATGACCCGCTATCCCGGCACGTAAATCACTTTAACTTCTACTTGCTACGTGAGTGAGAAAATCGTGCAGAATAGATATGTTACATACATTTTATACCAGCATTTCCACCATTTTTCACCAGTTAGACACTTCTTCTGAATCAAAATTCAGTTCTAGTCTCCACTGCAAGGTTACAGAGTGATTGAACAAAATTTTATTCTGAAAATATCAATTTCAGCCCCTGCGTGCCGAAAACAGTTTTGAAGAACAAAGAAACTGGGAGAAAATCTAACTTAGAAAAATAAAGTGTTACTTTTAGTGAATAGGGAACAGAAGTAATTTGCATAGCTAATATTATTAAACAAAAGCATTAAGTAAAGACCGAGGAATTGCGTACTATCACGCTTGCACACCAAGGCGTTAGCCGCTGCGAAAATTCTGCGTCACGAAGCTACCGCCATGGAAGGACAGAGATAATTCTAGAAATTTGCATTTTAATCACCGTGTCGCCACCTAGTAATGGACAAAGCAAAAAATATATGAATTTAAATTTACATTTTGCATAATTAACATGTGACATGTTGACCAGCGTAAGCGCATACCTACACTGAATGATCAAAATACAAATAAAAATCAGGACATTTCTGCAGAAAAATAAATTTAAAAAAACGAAACATAATACATACTCTACATTAGGCTCACAACTCTACGTCAACCCGACAATTTGGTACAAAATCTGTGCCGGAGTGAAGCACTCGGGTAATTACATGGCCCTCTCAATATGACGCAATTCCCTCCCAGACCTCCGTTCAGACGCCTCCCAGATCTCTAGGGAATATATTTTTACGAAACTGTATAATACTTTTAAATTTTTACATCTTGGAAAAGAAAAATCTTTAAGACTTGTTTTTTGTTTTTAAGAATAGTGTTTATTTTCCTCCACATCGTGAGTTCGAATTCAGGCCCCACGTGCAATCATCATCACAATAGTTCTGTTATTTTGAAAATGGACTGATCATAGCTATCTTTGATATTGACTGTACCAATATTTCGGTTATATTTATGACTTATGTGCGCATTATTTATATTCACTGCTGTAATAGTGAAGAAAAATAAGAAAACGTGTCCTAAAACAAAAATTACGAAGAATTGTGACATCCAGTAACCTAGCTGATTATGAATTATACCATAATTTCATCGGCAACATTTCACAGTAACAAAATTTTTCAGTGCTTTATGGTTTCCATGATGAAGTTTGACTGACAAAGATACTGAATACCAAAAGCGTAAAGACAATGGCAGTAAATAACTTCGAAATCACGAGATACTCGGGTGAATCCATCTGGAGAATTTAGCACGAAGTTTTAAAGGGATCGCGAAGTTCGGACTCTGAAGGGGGTCAGAACATAGCGGGGATAAAGGACACTCCATCGATCAACCATTCGTCGCAACTTTAGCAAATACTTTTGGAAATATATTTCTTTTAAATGGGCTTTATGTCCAGCATCATTGCATCACAATCAAGAATACAATCTACGAACAGATAGATGTAAAAAAAGTCTTTTCTGGGGGTCTACCGCGGAATGAAAATGGTAATAAACATCGACTCTGGTAATAAACTTCAATAAGATCGTGAGAAACTAAACTTTGAGCTAATTTGTAAAAAATAATCCGATCATGAAGTTGGGAATCCCATTTTCAAAACGGTATTTTTTTACAAGGTATCTTCAAGTTTAGTCTCTCGTAATCGTATTGAAGTTTACTATCAGAGTCGTTGTTCATTACCATTTTAGTTACGCGGTAGACCCACAGATCCGGGGCGGGACAATTAGCCAAAATAGGGTGCAAGTCTAACAACTAGAACTCAATCAGAAAATTCAAATCTAAACTTCAAACGCACATTCCGTAACATTGATATTTCTAGACGAAGCGAAGCCTGTGACCAGTATCACATTCTTAATCCAGCCATCAGCAAAGTGGTCAAAATATCTCAACGACCACTGCATACAGACCCGCCCACAATCAGCTTAGTGGCTAGCTACATATCTGTGTTGGGCCTCCAGGCATATCTGGCCACATCTCGCCAGATGCTCGAATTGGGTCAATGTTCCTAACAGTTACATAATAGTTATTGACTTGTGCATATTGCTCGAATTCTGCAGTTGTGGTGCGCGTTCTATTTTTAGTTTGACTTGTGAAATCAATTCGTTCAGAATGAAAAAAAGTTTCGTTGAAATGGCTGACATTTTTGTATAACGTGTCACAACTAAAACAGAAATCGTCTATTCAAATTGGGTATACTTTTTGAGATACTACCATCGCTCCGCTACGTAATTTAACTTGTCGGGACACTTTCAGTACCTAGGTACTTAAATTTTAGTAATATCTTGATACTTGGATATACAGTATAATTTTGTGTGTATAATTTGTAGTGTGAATAAGTCTCTGTTCCTAAATGCAATCGCAGTATTGGGATATACTTTAAAACAAAACGATAATTCGACTTAGTATAACACCCATAATTTACAACCGCAAGTCATACAAAATCAAACTTTTATTTTGTTTTGGAAAAAAATTTAGTACTGCGGTTGCATTTGGAAACGGACACTGAATCACTCTGCAAATTTTACACACTATATAAAATAATATCCTGTATATAGCTATTTTTTTAAATCCTTTTCAGTACAAAAATTTGAAACTCAGGAGAATAAAGCTTTCGGAAGGTAAAGATATTACGGATTTCCTAGAAAGTAAATCTTATTAAAATCTACCGGGTTCTATTTTACATAAAGTTGAGCACAGCTTTTGTCCATGACCCAAATAAAACTCTTAATATTTGTTACCTAAATCTGTCTGGCTACCTCGCCTTATCAAATTGACAGCTGTCGGTTGACCTTCGACCTCACATATGTATCATTGTCTAGATTGGGGCTGAAATATTAATACATCGTTAACAAAGGGACTTAGCTCGCCATTCAGTCGGAGTCACTCTCGGGTTAATTAAGGACCACACCACGGGCCCAGCCGGGATTGAAACCAACGACCCGTTGCGTAGATTGGCTATTAACGGCACTACAACTCCCCTGGTTGTGGCACACGTGTAATTAAGGTGCTGCTGCATTTACCTGTGGTTTTGTTACACTAACTTACAATCAGATTTCAAAAACGATTTCGAAAGCCATAATAGTAGGTATTATATTTTAATTTGTAATAGGTATATAGTAGTTGTGCACTTGACTGTACCCTCATTTACTATCATACTTTCTCTATCACTCAAAAGTTTGCTGGTAGAAACTCAAATTTGGGTTAAGCTCGCCTGTGTACATAGTACATACCATCTCAATTGTATTTGTTTTATACCTCATTTCGTGTACAATAATTATAGAATTAGTACTAGTACGCTCATTTTCTTGGAAATCATATACATTTATGAATTCTAACAATATTAATCTAGTCATAAACGCAAACAGCCCAAGTAAATTGTCCGTCCGGTTGTCGAGTAGCCGGGATTGGAACCGGTGACCCGGTGCCTCGATGGCCTATTAATGTCGACTTGCCGACTGATTTGTAACGGCAGCTTAATCGTGTGCAATCGACCGGCATTTCTGCTTCCAACATTATTACAAGATGGTCATAAGACAGATTACTCACTGGTCAAGTATTCACAAGTTTTGTTTCCGATCAAGGGGTTTGAGCTGGACTGAAAATAACTTAAACTTTTGACGGTTAAGTATGTAAGTAGTAATTAAGTAAGAGCTCCGACTCCAACTAGAAACATATTACCCTCTCCGTAGTCGGGTAAAAAGAGCTGTAACTTTTGAACGGCTGAATAGATTTTCATAAAACATAGCTAAGATAATACCCGATTAAACCTAGCTTTCAATTAAAACAAATTTCATTCAAATCGGTCCATCCATTTTGGGGCTACGATGCCACAGACAGATATACAGAAACACAGATCAACAGATCCTCAGATACACACTACAAACTAATAACACCCATCTTTTTTGTCCAAGTTAAAATAAGAGATTTTCTGTTTGGAAATGTTGTTATTGCTTGAGAGTCCATTATGACAGATGATAGCAACAGCATAGCCTGCAATCGCCCGCAAAGAGGTTAAATACTGCTATGATGGTGAAACTGAAGCTTACTGATTCCACGACTACTATATACCAGCCCTTCGCCTTCGCTTTCACAGACAGAACAGTCATACCTAAGTGATGATAGAATATAATCGACGCGTTATGTTCACTCAGTCATAACTCAGTCTGGTGGTAGAACCCAGACAGGTCGGCATTGTAAGACTAACTCCTTAATTGGCATAGTTGTGAGACCTACATCAGTTAGTCACAGTCCATTTGAGTTTAATCCTCTCGTAGAAGCTTTAATGTAAGTAACGTCAGAATGTTTAATGTAGTTCCTAAAACATGTTAGTATTAACGTTATGACATCTCTACGATAAAACCCACGCACGGCAGGGTTAAATAATACTAAGCCTAATGTTTTATGTCAAGGTTGAAGGTATAGGATTAATTTTTTGGAAGGATTAAGAGAATTTTGATCTCGTAACAGAGTAAAATAAAAGGTTAAATGGTGTAGTCGAATGTAGAACCATGTTTTACTAAACTTTGGGAAGGGTGTAAAGAAAATCATTGCAGAGGGAGGCATAGTGTGGGACTCGCGTTTCTTCTAATATTATGTATTTTGTTGGGAGTAATATGTAACCGCATTATATTATAGACTCTAGAACCGACAAGACGTCTCTTTATTAGTCATTTGTACACAAAACTAGGGTACATTATACTAAGTCCCCTAAAGCCCGTCACACACGTAGCTATAATATATATTAATGTACTGAGCTATATATTACATTATAGCAAGCCCTCATACGTGGTAGCTATACTATAACATATTTTGATGACGTAATAGAAATATATATTATAGCTGCGTCTGAGGTCGCTCGAAGATTACTATGGAAATATATCGTAATATGTCTTGCTATAATATATATTATAGCTACGTGTGTGATGGGCTTGAGTCTTGGTGTCCAAGCGGGATTCAGGACACCTAATATCCAGAAATTGAAAAATATAAAATGAGGGAAATGTGATGATGGTTTGAAAATAGCTGTTGTCGCCTGAACTTGAGATAATCAGTTTCTTACATTTCACACTAAGCTCTAAAAATAAAGAGAATGGCATTCCTTGAAAACATTCATTTACATTACGTATTTACAAATTGAAGGCAGCATCATAACACTAAAATCTTATCTTCAAGATTCGCTTCCCTCTACGACAGGAATTTTCTCAAGATAATCCGGACAATGTAATGGGAGACATACTTGAACAAATAAAAATGATAACGGAAAGCCTTAACAAAAAACTGATTCAAGAGAATGGAAACCACCAGAAAATAAGAGGAAATTATCCAAAATTTAAAATGAAAATTCACGTTAAAAGTCTATTATGAAATCCTGATTTTTAGGTCGAGTAAAGCTGAATAGTAAATTTGAATAAGGCTTGTAGCCTTGAGATTATATTACGCAGCATTATACGTAAGAAGTGTAATAAAGGAAATTAAATTCTGAAATTAACTTACACAGTGTTTCTAAAGGAGATCTAAATAGGACAGTAGCTACTGTTTGAAAATATAAATTTACCATTAAATGTCTGTAGACAATCACTAATTGCACAGTCAGTTAATTTAATAATTTATGTACACACATGAAAAGACAGAAAACATTAAATAGGAGAACAAAGTACAAAGCTACTGCTTATTTCACAAAAGAAATCTCTTTCAGCAGTCTTGCGAGAGGAGAATTTTAATACACGAACACATTTCTATATGTGGAAATTTTTAGGCAGAAGAAAATCTACTTTTTATTACAAAATAGTCTAAAAAGCTTGTATAGACTTCGGTTGATGGACTCAACCGACAGAACAACACAAATATACTTTACTTTATCTGAAAACTGAAACAAATATAGGTACTATACCTACACTAGCAAAGGGAACCACCGCCATGAATCAAAGTCAAAGTCAAAGATTTCTATTTCAACTGAACCTTTGCAGGCAATTTCACAACGTCGTGATTCTAGGCGATCTATTTGTAAGAACAGAACAATGGGGCACGGGCAATGACTACGCAACGGGCACGCAACTGTGCTCTGATGCAATACTAGTCCCCGATATAGATACACACGGGTACCATGGCTGCCTTCAACACTGAAGACAGCCATGGTACCCGTGTGTATCACAGTTCACAGGTACACACCTGTGAACTTGTATCATTTTGTGAAGTCGCTCGGAAGAGAAGGATAATGGAGTGATCCACTCAATCACTAGAATATCATTGCTGGAAGTGTATGGGACTATCATCAAAGACGAATGCCTAGCGACGACGGTATCTTCGAACTATCTAGCGATAGTCGATGAAACCGTCATTGGAAGGCCGTGTCGAGATAAGCCCAAATAGTTACTATTGACACTGGCAAAACTATCGCCGTGAGTAAATCGCACGTCGAAGTGGTCCAATAATCGCTTTCATCAAATCATAGACCTCTGATAAACTGCTTCTCTCACATTGAGCATAGCTGTCGGTTCTATAACCTCCGCTTCAGTAATAGTTATAAATTACAATCAGAAATACAATACTCGTAATTAAAAATGTACAAACTATAGTTCCGATCTCGTTCCGATCTAGTATCAATGTCATAAATGTCACAAATAGTATTCTCCTCATCTCCTGCACGAACAAATAACGTCAAACGTGAAATTCAATTGTAATGAGGTCGAAAGTTGATTGAAGCCAAATCGATTTTCTGCTAACATTTTGAACCGGCACAGATAATAAAATTGGTATTTTCGTCCATACATAAACGTCAAAAACGAAACTGAAATGAGTCTGTAAGAAGATTGAATTCAAATCATACTGAAATCGGAGTGTAATTTAAGAGGAGTACAATACCGATTTTTTGTCAATTCATAATATAATCTCAGTTCGCTCTTTTTTTAGTGAAATTTTATACAATTTTGTAGTAAAAATTAATTACGACAATTGGGCTTCAGGCTAGTTTTGGAGAAGCACTGTATTGTACCCAAGACTTTTAGCCAGGCAAATGACTCAAAATATACACAGTAAAATATTTATTGTTGGCGGACGCATATCGACCGTTCGCCACTTAATGAATTAATAAAAAGACTAGTAACAAAATGAAGAATATTGGCACATAAACTCTCTCCGAATTGTTTTTCCGACGCGATGGCCTACTCAAGAATGAACGCCCAAATAATTATCTCGATGGAATTGGGTTAATTACTGCAAGGGAATACCTACTTAGCACTAACAGCTATCTTAACAACTAATCTTTACCGATTTTGGAGTATACTTAGGGGAGATTCGAAGTACTTAAACTATCGTCATTTTGGTTCAACGACTGCATGGGTTTGATCCGAAGTCAAACATGTGTTTCATAAGTGTAAAAAATCTCAAGTCTTGGATAGAAAAGGTTCGAAGCAATCTTACAGGAATCTCTGACTTGAATACTGTTTGATAGCAAAGGCAATTCTAGAACTAAATTAGTCAATATATCTAGCTAATAACTTGACTATCAATCAGACATAATTGCCTGTTCATCGCGTAGGTGTATCACAGACATTACAAAGTGTATAGAGAACGCAATTAATCTACGTTCCAGCCTGTCGTCCCGATCGCGTCTGTCATGTGCAACTGTAATGAAGATGCGTACGAGTGAATATTTGTGCATATTAATTTGTAAAGTTTATGTTAATTGTATCATGTCATGTATAGAGAGAAAAAGTCGGTACATCCGCTGGTTGTCATGTAGTTTGTAAAAGTTACTAGAAATTCTAATTCGAATGAATTGAGTTTGGTGGGAAGGTCGCGAGTGTCTTAGTTTAAGCAAGTGTTTCTATATCGATCAGCATCGCGTGCTATTGACACCTGAAACATCATCAGCTCACTTATGCTGCGTTTTTTAGGCAGTGTAGGTATATTACAGAACTGAAGAATTAAAAGTGCGAAGAATCCAATAAAGGTTGTTAAAAAGTTTTTAGAACGGTAAGTGATATTTATATTTTATTTTATTATACAAAAACTATCGACTTCTTAACTTCGCGCTTCAGAGAATCAGGTTAAATACTTACACCAACTCAAAACCTTAACAAGATCGTTTTACTGAAACTTTTTAAACATTATTTGATCAGGATAATGTGAAAATCTGCAAGAAGCAACTTCAAAAGATTTAGAAGTGCTTGAACTTCAAACATTTGTACTGGACCCGTATAAGATTTAATTAAACAAAGTCTGCAAGTGTTGATTAAACAAAGTTCAGTGGCCACAGAAACCTAATATTTTGGACCTATTTCATCCAAAATAATAACATAAAACAGTATCCAGGTTCAAAGGAAACTTACTTCGTAATAAGAAACAATGGGCCGGCAAGTTTTCATGGTAGTTCAGCCGTTCCGTTACGTATAATTTGTTGTGCCGAACACTCCCGAGTTTCGCCGAAACTCCCCGAATGTTTCACGGTAACTTGGATTGTAATCGCCCTTTGTTCCGCCGTTTGAGAGGGTTCTTCATCGTGGAAAATTAGTCAACATTTCTCTTCAGTTTAGACACAATTGCCAATTAACTTTTTCGAGATAAAAATAATTCTTATTGCGGTATGATGGATTGTTTTTAGAAGTTTTGGCAGTTTTTTGCGGATGAATGGAGTTTTAACTGTTCAATTCATTTCAAATTAATGAAGTAAGATCTTGGAGACCAAAAGAACTAGTGAAATACAGATCGCCCGTCCCAAATATTTTTCTAAAAACTATAATAGGACACGAATCAATTTATGTACTTAATTCCATTATATTTTTGCTCTAGTAAATATTTTTTAACCCCCGACAAAAAAGAGGATTGTTATAAGTTTGTAGTGTGTATCTGTTTGTTTGCGGCATCGCAGCTCCAAAAGGGATGAACCGGTATCAATGCTTTTTTTTTAATTGAAAGGTAGTTTTGTTGGGAATCATCCTAGCTATGTTTCGTTCAAAAGTTACAGCTGTGTTTGTAGTTAGAGTCGGAGGTTTTTGACGGTTAGGTTATTAAATAAACTACTTTAATTTTCTGTTTGAAAGCAGCTCAATATAGCCAACAGCAATCTAATTTAATATTGCATGGAAAATAAAGAGCACTCAAATGCCCTGGGGGATCGGTTCCGTACAATGGAAGCATTTAAAAAATTGCATTTCAAAACTGCTAATTAATGTAAATGAATGATGAATTGTGATATAGTGCAGTTCTTCATTCAATGACTATCGTGGATAGAGAAGCAAGTGATTGCAATAACGATTTTTACAGATTCATACATCTAAATACTATGAAGATGATTTTCATTTACTTTAAATTAATTCCTATTTACTATTCTGTCAGTCGCGAAAGGCGACTAAGGAAATCTACTAAAAGGACGGCAGTAGCATACTCTTGCGCGACAATACTGCAACCACAATTTGTCGTATAAAGGTGGTGATTATAGCAATATACGACCCTTACGACCTTTGTTTACAGCTGCTGTCGATAAGGAAGCCAAAGTGGATGTTCATGGGCCGATATCGAGACGAAACCTGACCTGACTCTGTACCTGTGTTTTACAAAATAAATGATGATTGATTGATTGATTGAAAACAATTATACCATGACTATATCGAAATTTTATCATGAATATCAGTCAAGTTTTGTTTTTCATATCAGTGAAAATGTAACGAAAACTAACGAGGTTAATCTTCAAAAAGTGTTGCGCTGGTGAATGAGCGATAAACTCGCATGTTATCAGCGGGTATTTGAGCTTTTTATTTCATTAATTCTGATGCAGACATTACTGTAATGGTAGTATTTATTTTTGAAAGTATTACAACAGATATAAACAAGGAAAGAAAGAAAGAAAAATCGTTTATTAGACATCACAAAGTAACCGACACCGAAACAATAAAATAAAACATAAAAAATATTAAGAAAATAAAAAATAATTAACATATAAAACAAAAAACAACAATTAAAATTAATACATTTAATTCGGCAAAGCAGACTCGGTGTCGTTATGGTGTGTCTAATAGGCCTTAGCTCAGCAAAAAGCTGCAGCTAAGAGGTTATTTGTATTAAAAAAATATAACTACTTACCCCTGAATCCCAATACCTACTCAAAAACGAATCGTTGTATACTATGAGCAATGACGCATAATCATCTTGGATGTTAGTAAGGGATCGTCCATTAATAACGTAAGGCTCGAAATGGGAGAGGAGGCGTGGTATGATACCTATCACGTGTATTTATTTGTTTGTAGAACACGCGATTTCTTAACCGAATAGCTGAATTTAAACATACATTTTAGGGGGGGTTAGTCTACAACCACATCACATATTACCGGGGGGGGGGGGGGGTATAAAGTTGTATAAACATTACGTATATAATGGATGACCCCTAACAGATGGGAGGGTCTAACACTTTTCATTTTTGCTCACAGATATCTACTCAAGGCGTAATTTTAACCAATAAATAAGATATTATCGAATATGGTGGAACAAAACTACTACCGAAAAATTCGACCCTATTAGCAAAAACCAGAGGTGACTAGAAAATACTGGAATAATCATTAAGTTTCGAGATACTCGGGCAGGAAGACAAAGGAACCGGTCATTAGACTGCCATATCATTACACGACTCGCAGTTGTACTTCACACAAAACCAACCAAAGAAAACAAAGCATTTCATAAACAAATGCAATTATTTATGCATCCCCAGCGCCTTTTGTTTCCGAACAAAATCGTCCTTCACCAATCCACTGCACGATAGTCTGCAGCCGACGGTCCATGTTCTCCTTGTCTCTACTTAACAAACTACAACCCTACAAATAATTTATGCTTACTCTATTTTTAACCTCCGACAAGAAAGGGTGTGTTATAAGTTTATAGTATCAGTCTGTTGTATCGTATGCAGTTCTTTTTAAATCGAAAGCTAGTTTATTCGGGTATCATCATAGCTATGTCTCAAAAAAACATTGTTTGTATTTTTGTTTTTTAAAATAACGTTGCTCCTCACTAGGATATCTCCTGTATCGAGGGTACAGTTTTCAAACATACATGTCACATGCACACACACCCAGACCCGAAACAACTATATATAGATCATACAAATAATGGCTCCGTACGGGGATCGAACCGGCGGCACGTAGCGTAATTATAATAAAACACCTTATTGGTATGAATATAATGTAAGGCAACAAATCTCTTAGCAATCGTAATGAAGGTGTTGGAATTTCCGATTCTAGATCCAAAACAATTAAAAAGAATAGCTACCTTAATCCCCATTTTAATACATCTAAGTGCCCCACAATAACAGGACTTTCTACCGGAAAATTAACCTTGACCAAGATCCGAAACAAAAACGGAATCAATGTTAAATGACTCCTTTTAAGTCCTTTTAATGTCTAAACTAGCGACTCGTCCGTGGCTTCGCACGGGTGCAATTTCTCTACTATCCTTACATTAAATATCAAAGTATTATACATATAAACCTTCCGTGAAAAATTATCTAACTGATGGTGAAAACCGCATCAAAATCCGTTGCGTGGTTTAGAAGTAGTTAGCTGATATACAGAGAGATAGACGTGGAAAGCGATTTTATTTTATATTATGTAAATATAAGGTTCAGCTCATACCATGAGCAGGGCACGTAGAGGATTTTTGATGGCACTGAATACATAACTCTCTAAAGAATGAAATGGTATGAACAAGTGCGAGTCTCCGAGTATGCTCGGGACTAAAGCGCGCGAAGCGATTATGCAACGCGATCCGCACAAATGGCACTATCAGTGTGGACACACAGATCAAATCCTTTCATTCGTGCACATGCATACGTGCGCAGACTCGAGATTTTGGTCTCAGTGTGGCTTGCGATCAAAAGCATGCTCGTGAATACGCAAGGAATTTTCGTTCAGTCAAGACAAGTTCAAATCCATTTTAGGCACAGCCAGTGTCCGAATAAGCTGGATTAAGTCCCCCAGACAGGTGCATTATATCGGTCGATATTATCGCTGTGTGTTATATGCGGCAAATGTCCCATTCCTATCGCGTCGTAATTATCGCAAGTGTCCTAAGAAAGGTTGGGCTGGATTAAGTCCCCCACACAGGTGCGTTCTATCGGTTAATATTATCGCAATGCGTTATGTCTTACTTACAAGCGCTTTCTATGAACAGGAGCCGTATTAGGATCTTGGCAAGAACCCTCACTGGGCACTGGAAATTAAACAAGCACCTGCAAAAAATGGGCCTTAGTGACACCACAATTTGCAGATTCTGTCACGAGAAGGATGAGACGCCCATACATATCCTATGCGAGTGTGACGTAGTACACCACACTAGAAGCCAGCACCTGGGGGGCCACCTAATCTCACCAGATGAGATTAAATCCCTCCACCCCAAGATTATAGTCAATTTTATTATTGACTTACGGCTAGAGGGAGTGCTGTAATAATACAAGAGGCGTCACAATAGATCTTCGCAGGTCGCAGTGACAAAGGGGCTTAGTACCCTACCTCTTCAAATAAATAATAATATGTCTTACTTCTATCGCGTCGTTACTATCGCAGCAGTGTGTAAGATCGCGTGCGTCCTAATACAAAATGTACTAAAAACAGATATCACAATAACGCATTGCGATAATATGCACAGTTATAACGCGCCTAAGCTATGTGGACTTGATATTTAAAGACAAACAAATCATTCGAATATAATCACCTGTGTGTATATACAGTATTAATTGAACAAAACTCATTTATTAATTAGCATTGTAAACGATTACGTTGTGAATCGTACCGATCTACGTGCGGATTACACCGTCTAGTCTAGGCTGGATTCATTATATCCAAATTCATTCGTAATTTTAAGGTCTTACCGTGAGATGAGCAAGTAAAATACACATCAGACCACACACAAGTATAAAAAAAAACAAAAAAAAAGATTTAGAAGCAAATTATCATCGATAAGCGCTCTGGCTCTCTCCTACTTTAACGGTGCTGTGCCCGGGTTCATAATTGATCCTACAGTTATAAGTGTGCCGGACTCATACCGGCTAAACTCACCACGGTGGTCCGCTTGGGCACCTAGGGCAGAGAGTAGTGAGCTTCGGGTACTCTTAAAAGACCGGGCCGAAGCACACCATGGTTCCAGGGTTATTTGTATTCTATAATGTAATGTTAAAACAAGTCTACCACCTTTTTTTACATTATATTATGAATTGCAATAAAGTATGGAATATTGACATCAAACTTTGCTCATCGTTAAAAACCTATCAAACTTTAATACCAGTCAAAGGCCTAAGAGATCTTACCAGCTCTTAAAAATTATAACTCTAGAGCTTTCATTATCTGCCTGAGTTATAAACCAAAGTAGTCCAAAAATGACCACCTTATCTAGTCCATAACTCCAACCCTCCAGCACTAGGACCACATAGTTTATACTGAGATGAAACGCTGTAAAACATTTCTGTACTCGCGAATTATTCAAACAGCCAGGTAAATAAGTAAACAAGTCTATACGAGATTGTTTACTAAGTATGGACAGTCGTATTGATTTTAGCAGCTTTGGGCGATGGTATGTACCTTCGTATGGAGTTAATAAACAAATAAGATAGATAGCTTTGTAGTTTACAATGAACCGTTACTATACTTTGGCTTTGAGAGTTCCTTATAATAAAAACAATCAAAATTTAAGTCTGTCACATGACTTTGTAAAGAAATTAAAGATATTACAGTTTAAAAAAACTAAAGAAAACGCTTTTGTCATCCAAACTAAACGTGTATGCAAAATTTCAACTCAATCGCAAACCGGGAAGTGGGTCAAATTTAACTTCCAAGATTTTTTTACATAGTTACAGGTGAAGCTAATAAAAGCGTTTTAAAAAGATTAGTATTTTTGTTTGTAATGAATAAACACAAAAACGAATGAACCGATTTTAAAAATTCACTAATTAAATGCTATATTATCACTGAAAAACATAGGGAAAATTTTATTTTCAAAAAAATTAGGGATCCCTGGGAAAACTCCTATAAAAACAACAACAAAACACTGAAATAGTAACTCAAGGTGTAAAACATGGCAACATTGCAGATATTTTAAAGCGAAATCGAATGGATAAAAACCGGTTTAAATTCTTTTATTTTAATAAAAAAAAATCAGAGACTACTATGAAATGTTATTAGCTATTATAAATTCTTCATTTATTTTAATTAAATAAATCGTACTACTTTTAATTTTGTACAGCCTGGAGAAATTTATGGCCTCTCCTTTGGCCATTAAAATGTAGATCCCGACACGAGAGGCGAACCTGACTAATCACTACGGAGTTTCGTCTTGACAGCAGTTGAGCTGCCAACTACTATGCTGAGTCCAAGACCTTTTTGTCTTTTACCTTCTTGTATAATGTATCTCCTTGCTTATTGCTACCTATGTAATTTGAAAGACAAATAAAAATCTTCTATTCTATTCATCTTCTCATGCTTATACGCGTACTATAACTGTGTACTCCAAATTCATCATTAAGGGGGTATTTTACAGGAATGCCGCAAAAACCGATTTGTATTTACAATTTTTTGAATAGAAATTATTATTTCTTTGTCCTGAAAAAAATATATATTAAACTTGAAGATGTGACAATCTCTGCACGGTTGTCCGATACATGATTGGATGAAGTTGGCTCGATAAAAAAATTTCGCAAAGTTACCCCTTTTAAAAAAGTGTTTACAAGATTATTTCTAAAACATGATATTATTTCAAATAATTCTTACATCATAATATTGGTCGCAAATATACCAACCAAAATCGGTTGTAATTTTTTTATAATATTACGTATATTGATCACAATTTGATAAAAACCACAAAATTCGTGATTTCTGTCATCTCTGCCATCAATCAGTCGCGTTTCGGCGCGCATCGAGGTTGGACCTGTGCAATTTTTTTTGACTTTCCTGCGCTTACACTTTATTCAAAACCAAAAGAAACAATGACAGTAAAATCATTAAAAAAATTATTAAAAAGCAACAGGAAGTATAAGTAACTTGCCTTTTATTCAGAAAATCTAAGTATTTCGTTTATAAAAATCAATATGCTAAAATAATTTCTTGACATCTCCGTCAAGAATTCATTTTATAGGATGTACTCGTAGTATAGAAAAATCAGTACGACTATTTGTAGTGTTGAGAACAAAGAGTATGAAGTTTTATATACACCATGTCCCAAAATTCAACGATAAGCGGGCACCAGAGGGTTGACCAGCTCATGATTACTCGAGAACAAAAATTATTTTTCAATTTTTAAGAAGTTACATAAAAAATTTGAAATCCTTCAAAAATTTACACCCCTTAAGATATTTTTAATTACCATGACCACAATGTTTCAGATATTTCTGAATTTCTTTTTGTACCGGCAACCTAAGTAGCACTGCTATCCACCACAATCGTTAAAAATCCCAGAATGCCTGTAGATTTGACACAAAAATCAATCAAAATTATTTTTCACCCTAAAATTTTGAAAGATTTTTAGTTTTGGTCCACTTTCACTCATCGTGGTGTAAAAAAAAAGTACAGACACTACCATGGCAAGTTTTTTTAAAAATTGACGCAACTATCCAAGATTCCAAAATGGTATAATAATCTAGGAAAACTAGCCACAAAAAAAAGAAATGCGTACTATTTCTGAACAAGAACCAAATTTCATAACTTTTACTATGTGGTTTTTTGTTGTAAATTCTTCGAATTTGAATGATACATGTCCGTAGTTAATAAAATTTAGAAGTTAGAGAGAGATAGATAGATAGTATGTAAAGAAGGAAAGAAAACGTTTTTAAAAATTATATTTATTTTTAGTTATCGTGGTTGTCCGTGGCATCACCACGGTCCTATCCGAAAACCAGCGCTGCGGTATTTATTTTATCTGTCAGGATTAACTGTCAGGATATGCTGAGATAGGGACTTTCTTTGGCCTCTTGCAGAACTTTTTTAACCCCCGACAAAATAGAGGGGTGATATAAGTTTATAATGTGTATCTGTGTATCTATGTGTCTGTGAATCTGTGTGTCTGTCTGTGGCATCGAAGCTTCAAAGCGGATGGACCGATTTCAATGCAGTTTTTTTTAATTGAAAGCTAGTTTAATCGGGATGGTTCTTAAAATCTGTTCAGCTGTTCAAAAGTTACACCTCTTTTTCTAGTTAGAGTCGAGGGTTTTAGACGGTTAGGTTATTGTTATCATTATTTGAATTTTTGTGTGTTTATGTAATTTCGTGTGCGAGTCCGATTTAAATGTTTTTTCTTTCTTTCTTTCAATTTTGAAGCTCTTCATCTGCATACATAGCGAGGAATCTGAACTAGGAATATGGTTTTGATCTATGAATATGCAATTTCTTTTTTGGTAAAAAAGCAACCTTGTGAACATACTTAAGTAGGTATGACTACGGAAACGGACGACTCCTACAGGTGTGGGTGAGAGTAGGTTATTATCTCAAGGCATGGATTTGAGTTGGCTTATTCTTCTAACATTACACACACATTGGCAGTGTCATCAGGTTTGTCATGCCGATATATCGGTTTCGTTACGGCATTATTGGCTTAGTGTGAAAATGCCCAATGTTGGTCGAGACAATTATGTGCACTTGCATAAACTCATACACAATAGGTATGACTGATAGTTTATAAGTAGATAGTTAAGTAGGTATAAAATCTACAAATACAAAACGGAGGAACAGATTTTCTAGCGTAATATAGGACACTGGGTATACGATATTGTGGATTTATATTTTTCAAGTATTTGCTGGTGTCATACTGCATGTTGCTAATTAATATTGCTATTCTGTGACACGTGTGTCACACAGTCTGATACGTCAATTGCGTAATTGCGAGAACGGAGCTCCCCTAGTGGGTGGGGCTTAGGCTGATACTTCACCCCCTCAAAAGTAAGAAATCGTCGTAAAATACAACCTTAAGCTATAGATATCCACACCACAGTGCGGTAATTCCGGCGCGCGTGCCGTATGCGTCAGTGCACCATTTGAACGGGGCTCAAGTGTTCACCGACGTGATGTCACAGTCACGCTGCGTTCACGTGAACTATGACTAGTATGCCTATGTATGTGTGAGTCAAATGCACTGTTTACAGTTGTATGCGTTTTGTAGTACGTCAAACATCATCCTCATTTGCTCATGTAAGTATGTTGATGTTCGGTATTCAATTGAACTAAACATAAAGGCCGGAAGCTTTTATTTAATGCAGGGAACGCTGCCTCGCCTCGGTGAGTAAGGAACAATCTGGCAGCATTGCTTACCTTCGAAATTCGATCGATCTCCAAGGTGGCTACAGTACCACTTTAATATTTCTAAAACAAATTACTATAATATAGATATTTAAATTCATAAGGCCTAAATGTTGCGAAATTCACAATATTGATGTTTAACTTGTGTCACCACAAATCAAAATCAATAAAACCAGTCGCAAAGTCACCATTGTACTTATAAAACAATTACACCGAGCACTTCAGTACCTAAATAAACCCTTCACTTGCATGTATGTGTAATTGTGTACATACAAATACGAAGATAAGATAAACTTCACATTATCGGCTAGTTATCATGTACCAGTGCAATTACTACAAAAACACTCCACCAAATACTTGCTACTAACATATCATCACGCTGAAATAACAAGGCACCGAGCATAAACAAATAAATACAAACATGCTTCCATTTCAAATGTAAACGAAACATGATTTATACGTTCTACCTACGAAGGCGCGTAGTAATTCGTAGACGCGCTACGAGTTTTCGTAGAGCGCTACGAGCTACAAGTTTAATAGAATGTCTACGAGAATATGGTTGCATTGCATATATTTATTACGGAACTTAGTGATCGCTCGTGTCTGTATTCATATGTTAAATTTAACACTTCTGGGTGGAATTTGTAATTTTTCACTTTAAGCCAAAAGCTTACGCTCAAAAATTTTATTAAGAGAAACCACAAAGTTTAACAGTAAGTAAATAAGTAAGTAATATGTGTAATATTAGAAGCAACAAGTTGCTTCTGTTAACATCCTGATAATAAACCCATAATACACGAGTACCTCTCACAACTAAGAGGATAAAGCTACAATAACAAGGGTAGACAGGAGGCTGCAGGCTTACAGCGTCCGGTCGTTGTAACCCTATTATATTATCATCGTCATAACAACTGCTAGTACTCGGAAAATGATGGCTATTGTGTATAAAAATAACTGAAGGGGTTACAGGTAAAAACGAAAGAAAATATTGCTTACTAACTTACTTCATAAATTATTCAACAGCCCATCGCGATAATTTGTTGATGTTCATTACGTTTGATCAATTGTCTGCTTGAATACGAGTCATACAGCATCGTTTACTCAGACAATTATAAATGGCTAGCGTGTACCCTTCGCCCTAAAAAACGTCTAGTTTATAATACAGGATTCATTGTAACTCTGCGCTAAATAATAGCAAATCCGTTTACCGTTTGCGGCGTGATCTAAACTAATATTATAAAGAGAAAAGATTCGATTTTTTATATTTTTATTTGATTCTGGATAAACTCAAAAACTACTGGATCGATTGAAAAATTTCTTTCACCAGCCGAATGCTATATTATCACTGAGTTATCATAGGCTATAATTTATAAAGACATCACGCGGGCGAAGCCGCTGGCGAAAGCTAGTGTAGCAATAAACATATATATATATATATATATATATATATATATATATATAGTTATATATATAAATATATATATAACTTTCACATATATTACCGAAATAGATCATAGATGAAGAACGCTTGTGTGCATATTACAACAAACAAACTGAACGTTACCAAAACGGCTGGAAAACTCTAAAAACAAACTTTATCGTACTTCATAAAGCGAATCCACCGGCACTTTCCACGCGAGCGGAGCTCACTCACGATCTAACACAAACCAAGTAACAAAACAGAATAATACTAGTAACAACTGAAGCCGCGGGATCAGTTTACGTCGGCTACAGATGCGGGAAAATGTCTGTGTTGTACACAATATCTTGGATACTATCTATGTAGTAAGTAGAGATAAACGAAGATAACATGGCGCGCCTCTTCAAATTACTGTTTCAATGTTTCTAGTCACTTCTCCTTACCGAGCAACAAATACTTGTTTTTTTTTTTTGACGGCTTTCTCAGTACACACATGCGTTGTGCTTGTGAGTCTTGGTGGCGCTTTGTAAATACTTTCACAAAAACTCTAAAACGTTTAGAATTTTGGAGGGGCGAGCCATGTTATCGTAGTTCATCTCTACATTGACGATATAAGACATGACTGGTTAAGTGGTTATAGGACTTTGCTAAAAGACTGGCCAGCATGTAACTACCATGGCAATCTTATTCAGAGGCTAATTATTATTATCCTATTCTTATTTTATATTCACATTAAATTACATTATTCTCGCAGCTCTTACCCAAACATTGTACTAATCAAGATTGTAATCTATTATTTTAAAAGAGTTTCCATGGAGTTTCTTGCCGGTTCTTCTCCATTAGACCTACTGTTTGGAATCGCGCTACTAGAATCTCGACATTTCATAAGTGCCTGTATCTGGTTTACATGAAATAAAGATCTATTCGATTCTATTCTAAAAGAGTTGGATAGAAATACTGCTTATCAGGTATCATTAATACATAATCCAAAATCATATTTGACACCTCAAGAGCTTTATTCAGAAGTAATATCGTACAGATAGGGTCATATGTAGATGATATTTTTTGTAATTTAAAGTAAACTATCAAAGAAGGTAATTATTGCTTTCAACTTAATCTTCCTACCGACCGACTAAGTTACACTATATTATTAAAAAAAAAATATAATTGAACTGATTTAATAAAAAATTACATTTGATACTTTAAAAAATTTGAACTGATTTTGTCGCTGACTGTACATGCACAGTTTTTTAATGATACTATGATAATGACACACCTGCAGCTCTTTAAATGTATTTTTTAAATGCGAATGTCTTAACTGAGAATTGAATTAAAACGCCAATCCAGTTTGATTAATAGGTACCTACGTTTGATAGTAGATAGAGTAACAAACGAAACAACAAACCAGACAAAAATGTTAAGCAATAAGTTTAAAACAAGACTTATTTCTAAAATCGCTCAAAAAATCACTCATGCGCACGCATGCGGAATACAACCATGGCTAATGTTTCAGGAGACCCATCAACAGTTAGTCCTTTAATTCCAGTTTGTAGAAAATAGTACAGAACTGTTCATGACGTGAATATTTTGTTCAAGTCCCTGGAGATCTCCTGAGACTGTCAGCTGCAGTAGCGGCCTGTATACGGCACAAGCTTCTGTTAGACACAGCTGTGTAGTTACTTTGGACAGGCACAGTCGGGTCGAGACACAGTTGAAACTAGACTAGTTCAGTAACAGAAAGTTTGTATCAAAGTTAGGCACTTGTCCTATATCATGATGCCTAGAGATTTGCTCGATTTCTATCCTTCACATACATATTTCTCCACGATAAACCATCATCAGTCCAACCTTTTCCTATGTGGAGTCCGCTGACAGCCCAACCAGATCCAGCCTACTACTATTTTAGACGGAGCGACTGTCATCTGACCTACACCCAATTATTGAGAGTCAAAATTCGTCCGTACCGATAGTCCTAGGTATTCGCATTTCGATCGAAATTACGGCGCATATTTATCTATCAACCAAACTAAACGCAACAGAATGGATCGTCACAAATTAATGTACAAAATGGAGCTTTGTAGGCGCCCACTGTACGACTATGCGTGAATATTAAACACAGGCGTAATTGCGCGCAATTCAGCTTTAAATTACGTTATCCTAATTATCAAATACGCGATAACTAGTACCTGTAATCAACTAAATTAGTGTCTTCATTTAATTTTGTACGTTCAAAGTGAATACTATTTTGTATAATTCTATTATTCATGGGCAGTTGTGTGTTGAGCCTTTCAATGTTGAAAATTGTAAAAGCGTTCATTATTAATTCACTCTTCATGCTATTTTAATTTGTCAGAAAAAATCTCTATTTTATTACCATCATTTTCGAGAAATTAAATCGAAAGATGAATGCCGTCTACGTCGACGACTGGGCAAAAACTAAGCCTGAAGCTCGAACATACATAATTCCACCGGACTGCCATATGATAATGAAACAAGCAATTAAAGTGATCATTTAAAGGACCATGAGGATGATGGGAGGTGACTAATGGCGCTTGTATAAGACCCGCGTCTTTTTATCATATGCGCATGTTGAAGCACTTGGTGTAAAGAAGTGTGCGGGTCCAGTGACTTGATCATGCACACTCTAGATCAGCACACTGCTGCAGCTACTTGCACCGTGTACAAGCACCTAAAGTAGCGATGTACTGACCTAAACAAACGTAATATTAAAATATTCTACATTAAAAACCAACAATTGTGTTGCCAGGGAATTTAACATGCGCAACTTCAAAGGTAAATTTCAAAGTAAAACTAGGTAAGAAAACGCTTCTGAGAAGAAAATTAAAGAACTTTCATTACTTTAGAATCGAATAACAAAAACGAATAGTGGGCGAGGAGATTTATTACAAAATTTTCGTAGGATTTAACGCAATTGAGCTTCGGAATCCGAATCTGAGACAAGTACTCCAAACTAAATATGAGTTCAACAAGGAAGCTACGTTCAGTTCCTTTAGGACCAAAATAGAATTACGGATCAAAAGACCTAGGCCTGTTCTTAAAAGTCCATAAATACGCAACAACAATTATAAGACACAATAATTTCTGTACACAAAGCTTCACTACCCCGTGTCACAATCTATTTAAGTCTAGATATTTATATGCGAACGGCACTAGTGATTACGTAACTTATACAACAAATTCCGTTACAAAACATCTGAGCGCTACCATAAAATACATGCGTACAAAAGGACCACTTTACACAATGTTCCAAGTAACACGGGTAATAAGGTAACACAGACATGAAAACGTAATACAAATACAACGCGTGCTATATGCCACTGCAATGGTTTAAATCTAGTGACTTGTTTAATTCATTATGGCTCATCTAATGTAATGATGACTATGCCTCATGTTAATCGTGGCCACGCTCGTAAAGAAATACCGTTATAACCTTTACAAATGACTTATCATCACTACATAGTATAAATTAAAGTCGCCTGCCGCATCTGTTAGTTCGCTAACTACTTCTTAACTATACAACGGATTTTGATGCGGTTTTCACTCATCATTTTGAGCATTTCCTCCAGGAAGGTTTATGTGTATAATACTTCAAAATTTAATGTATGGATAGCGTAGCACCCGTGTGAAGCCTAAGGCGGGTCACTAGTCTATACTTCTATACTACTTATACTATAAAGCCTGGAAGAAATCGCCGTGTGCGATAAGGCCGCCCATTGTACAATCTACCTCTGTTCGTGCAAGTTATATGTGTATATTTTTTTTTACTGTTGTACAATAAAGAATATATAAATAAATAAATATAAAGAGAAAAGATTTGACAATTTGTCCACCCTTTTACGGCATCTATGCCGAAAGCCACCATAAGAATAAGCCTTCTGTAGCTTTCTGTAATCTGTTCACACCGTGCGCCGTACCTTACCTTACAGAAGAAGAGAAGCAGCTAAAATGTCGCTTGTTATAGAATAAATTTGCAATATCTTCAGCGGATTGTTTTATTAAAAAGCTATTTCCATACACATTGCTTCCTTCATCAGGAGGTATGGAAAATGTAGAATATTCTATAAAAAAATGTTACAAATAGGCAATTTGGTGAAGTGAAGTAGAAGAGGAACGTTTTCCCCACGACCTATAACAATCAAATTGCAAATAATTGTATCAAAACATAAAATGTCACGAATTCGTATTCAGTATGCCGTAAAAGTAGACGTCAAAATGTAAATTTTCGGTTGATTCAATTTTTTTTTTTTATTGTTCGTCACATTGTAGTTTAAAGTATGCATACCTATAATGTAAAAAGTAAATGAAGTTTGATGAAATGAACTGTAAGTATCAATCCACTTACTGATCCCGCGTTTGGTTGAGCCATTAGATTAGAGCAAAATCAGCCGTTTAAAATGATTTTTTGTATGGGTTATCAACCGATTTCATGTTAAACAGCTGTTACAATATCGGTGAACATGGTCCTAAGTGCGTACTTTGAATAATTAAGCTCAGTGCATACATACGGTTGCTAAGATAACAAAATCTGCTTCCATAGCGAAGCTGCTGACTTCGTCGCTATAGGTGCTATAGGTATTTAAGTACATAAATTATGTTATACCAACACAACGTACTACTCGCAGAACAATAACAAACAAACAATATCGTAATGAACACAAAACCGGCTACATACCTAAAACAGAGCGCTGAGAAAAACATCTCAGAGGTTGTTTTGAAGGAACTCGTTATCTTTATTAGGGGTTATATTGAGCGCCCTAAAGGGGTGAGGGGTCGGCAGATATAGCGCTAGGTGTGCCTTAGAGAGAAATAGACGGGTCGATGAACTGTTTAAGGCCGATAAGGTGAAGGCTAGCTTTTTCTAGTTGAAAAGATTCTAGACTATAGGCTAAGCTGACATTTTATTAGAATTACTTAAGGAATGAAAAGGTGAGTCCGATAAACATAAAGGACATTGACCGGGTTTGGACCAAATGCTGCCCAGGCATGGGGGTACTTTTAAATGATTCCTTGTATCAATTTATACTCATAAAAATTATTTAAAAAAAAATCGGTTCGAGGGTTAAAAAGTTTTTAAGGATTTTCTGGTAATGGTAGTTTTAGTTAAAATTATATATATTCGTTTGTTGTTGGTTAGCATTACCCCCGCTTTATAGATATCTGATATATAGATTCTGTGCCGTCCGATAGGTACATAGATATTGGTATTTATATTTACCAATATGTAGAAATTGCATCTATATACGATAGAGTTGACTCCGATATAGTCACATGTATAAATCATCGATATTTTCAAATAATTTCGTCATGTTGAGACAACGATGCCTGTATTGGAAGATGCGCCTGCAGTCAAAGATGCGCCTGTAGTGAAAGATGCGCCTGTAGTGGAAGATCAGTCTGGAGAGGAGAACCTAAGGTTTCGTCTTCCTGGGAATTACTGCCGAGCTCCGAACACCTCAAACGCTTGTATGATATACAATTGTATAAAAAATACGCGTATAAGAGTACCCAAAAGCCAAAAAAAAAAAAAAAACTGGGATGATCTTTTCACTGCACCAAATCGTTGTTTTGGTTTTAATGTCCAACAAGTATTCGAAATGTTGGAATTGTTAAAACTACCCAGAAGCCATCAACGACATGATGCGGAATTATCTTATTGGACTGGTCGCACTCGTGTCGAATTCGAAGGATTATTTAATGAAACTTCACTATTAGCACAAATATGCCGATGTCCACGGATAGCACTAGGTATACTCCTATCAAAACTGAGAACTGGGGAATCGAATGAAAAACTCGCCACGTTTTTTAACACGTCGCGAAAAAATCTTGAACGGAAAATGAAAATAGCCACGGAATGCCTAGATAGTGATTTTGTTCCTCGCCACTTGGGTTTCGATCACTAGACCAAAGAACAGATCATGCAAAGAAATCTAGCGGTGCCAAATGCTTTGTTCGCAAATAATGGGGAAGCTCTTATAATATTTGATGGAACGTATATCTATGTACATCCAAAAGAGCAGTACATAACTTCACGTTTCAAATGACGTTTAAACGAACGTTTATGCATAATAGGTCATAGGATGTAAACAAAAAATGTATAATTCATATAAAAATGATTCGTAATCTCTACTTAGTATAAAGTAAAGTCGCTTTCCGCATCTGTCTGTCTGGATATCCGCTAACTCCTAAACCACGCAACGGATTTTGATGGGGTTTTCACCATCAGTTGGATAATTTTTCACGGAAGGTTTATATGTATAATACTTTTATATTTAATGTAAGGATAGTAGAGAAATTGCACCCGTGCGAATCCGGGGATGGGTCGCTACTAGTATATCATAAATAAATGATTTAATAACATTGTAAATAAATTATTCATAAATAAATTATTGCAATTCTAATGTGTGACATTGTTTAAAATAATTGGTACTGTAATTAATTAGTAAAATGCGCCATTGGTTTTTATTATTCATCAATAAGAAAACTCAACAAAAAATACTTTTCCTCAAAACTCCTCGGATAGATTTTGAAGAGCTTAAGTTTACAGACTAGTACTAGGCCAAGGAACATAATTCACTTTGTATCCATTCTGGGCAGCACTTGGTCCAGCTCCCATATTGGATGGTCAATGTCCTTTATCTACGCTTTTTGTTGGGTAGAGCAGGGAAAGACAATAATCTTTCCTAATATCGGATTAAGAATAATAATGTCGGGTTGGTCTTCAATCTGTTTGTTCGTAGTGATTATAGCAAAATTCTCTCTGGTCTGACGCCTCGACCGACGAAAGCGCGACCCTCCCATTTTAATAAAGACCTTATTTTAATAATGCAAAATATTTTAAGAGGTAAATCCATAGCTTAAAAAGAATCTATTAAGCAAAAAAAAAAATTAATAATATCAACACATTTTTATACATTTACAAAATTAATTAAAATAATTTATGTTACAGTTTGTATAAAACCTTTATTCCTCTATGATTATGAATGGCACTAAGGTCATGAACTCAACCACATGACCTAGCCGCCCGATCTTAATACCTACATAATTTATGAATCCACTGCAGCTTTAATTTGATATTTGAAATGAATTCTATACCAATCATAGAGCCTAGCTTTAAAATATTTTGCATTATTTAAATAAAACCTTATATAACCAATATCATAAGTATTTGATTTATAACTAGATATCTATCACAGTATATACCGTGTATATCCGTGTACACCCGCCGCCCCGCATCCCGCTAACCATCGGGAGGGCCTCGCTTACAGAGGTCGACCTACATTGTCAGTTTATTTTACCAATTTCGATTTTACGCAGCGACCTAACTGATTTCCGATTAAACTACCTTTCAATTATAAAAACTGCATTGAGATCGGGCCATCCGTTTTGGAGCTACGACGCCACAGACAGATACATACAAAAAAATTATAACACCCCTCTTTTTTGTGGGGGGTTAAAAATAAATCCCGCGTGCTAAACCGCAAGCAACAGCTAGTATAGTTTATATGTATACTGTTGGTATACCAATAAGTTGTCATATAGGGACCAAATAGCCAATCTCGGCCTTGCAATGAAAATATGTCTATGAGCAGTGATATCATAACAATTCCAATGCTAGCATATTTCAACTGAAATAGTATTGCTATACAAATAATATTCCCAAGGGCAGGAATATCAATAAGACGGACAATGTCGGTGCAGATTGTACGGGCACCTCGACACCGTGCATATTCAATAAAGCCTTATAACCTCAATAATGTAGGGAATTCATGGCTAGTACGGGGAATATTCAGCGAGGCTTGCCGAATACTTGGCTATTGCTTTTGTGCCAAAAGCGACGTCTGGGTTTTGTGAATATATAGAGAATATTCTGAAAATATGTATATCAGAAAAATTAGGTTACATGAAACTTTTTGGAATGGCTTGTCGATTCTGATCTCATGATAATAAGCAATATCTCGTGAAGTGACACTACTTATGTTCATAGCGGTCATTATAGACGGATCGACCGGATAGCTAATTGCGATACATGCTCGTAATAGGCATCGATTAAATTTTGACAATTCAACAATGTATAGTTAGATGCTATCTTTTTGGCGGCTGTGACATGAGCTGCGAGCACGGGTTCACGCACGTACAGTCAAGTCTAAAATAATAATTAGAATCGATATCAACTTATCGGTTTCTATGTGATAGGTTTGTTTATTTAATTTTAAAATTAAAATCGGTCGAATTGTTCAGCCACCAATTAAATTTAATCCCACTATACATTACTCAGTATGTTTAAAAAATCAGTACGTTCGACAGTTGGAACAATGCAATGAAGGTACTTGAACTGTCAAAACTGAAGCGATTCCGATTACGAGAGTGTATCGCAATTACCCAGTATTTTAAAGTAAGTTAAATCTGAGTTTTTAACCCTCGACAAAAAAGAGGGTGTTATAAGTTTGTAGTGTATCTGTCTGTGGCAGTCTAGCCCCAAAACAGATGGACCGATTTCAATGCAGTTTTTTTTTAAAGTTAGTTTAATCGGGTATCATCTTAGCTATATTTCATGAAAATCTGTTTAGCCATTCAAAAGTTACAGCTCTTTTTCTAGTTGGAGTCGGGGGTTTTAGACGGTTAGGTTAGGTTATTATTAGATTTAGAAGAAAGTAGTGAGAGGTAAGTAGGTATGAAGATAGATGAGAGCAGATGCTAGTAAAAGGTGGCCAGCTCGCAAATCAGTTCAGGAATCGACAAAGCTGATCCGAAAAAAAAACATAATGTTCAGTGTTTGCCAGTCTAGTGCCGACTGTAGAAGATAAATTGGACATCTAATAAAGCGAGAGAACAGTCAATCCGAACAACTTGCGGTAAATTTGCGACATATACTACCTATGTAGTTACAGTACATTGTTCCTTTTTCCCGAATCAACATGAATGGCATTTAAAAAAGGTATAAATAACTTCTAATAATGCCTCCGTCCATTGTACTTCATTTTATAGCCTAAGTAATCACTACGAAGTATAATGAAAACATACATTGCGGTTAGGAAAAAATGTTGGATAAAAGCGGCATCAGAGCGGACAAAAAGCCCGTCGGCTCTGTATAACTGTGGCAGCGAGGTACGAAAAGAGATCATGGAAACAACGCAGATATGACGAGAGTGAGTAATAACAAGCTGGGAATGATACGTGACGTATTGTGGTGTTGGTGTGTGTGTAAGGCGGTACTTAGCCATTCGTTGACAGTACGGTGCACCGCGCACATGGACCGTGTCCTCTTCTTATTACCTATGTTTATCATTCTAGTGTGTCTTATTTTTTTTGGCAAATAAATGGCATTTCTTTCTTTTCTTTCACCGCACGCCACAGATTTGTGCGTTACGTCCCCTATATTGTCACGCTCAGGGTAATTGATGCCAAAGAAACGGGGTGCCATGACAGAAAAAGTAAGAGACATGCCCGCACCAAGAATAGATTAGAATAGATCTTTATATCATGTAAGCCAGATACAGACATTTAAGAAATGGCGGGAGTCTAGATGCGTGTGCAAGTGGCCTTTTTATCATTTAACTCGTATCAGACGAGAAACTTGCGCTACATTCACGTTACATAGTTCCTCCGTATAAATTGCACCTTCGAACCCGTCTCAATCGAATAACACATCTCCCTCATTTCTATGATCTGTGACGTGTATGTATCAGTGGAAAAACGAGCAAATCGCCCACTGCTAACGAGTGTAGGCACGCCGGCTGAATACCAATGTACGATACGTTTGAGGTCACTTCATAAATGATATCTCGTATAACTGTTTTTGTTAGAAGTTAGCTCTGAAAATTCAATTTCCATTCTGATTGCAATCTGAAAGATTGATTGGGATACTTACTAGATACTTTTAGCTTTTTATCATTTGCGTTGAGGTCGGTTATAGTTTTAAACAGATGAAGCGATAATCATCTAACCCAACCTTCACTACTGTGCAGCCAGTGGTGGAAGAATATTTGGCATGGAGAGAATGCAAATGGTGCTGAGTGCTCTTAAACTTCCCGACTTTGTCTTTTTGTTGCATCATCGCCATAAGTAGACCTTCAGCTTGATGCAACTTTGAGAGGTCTACTAATGGCGATGATGTTAACTATTCCAAGTGATGTTTTCTATAATTAAATCAGTTTTCAGATGTATTCGCGTTTCTGCCGATGATGAAGTACCTACCTACATAACTGCATACCTACTTAATCAATCGCTACTTATTGTATTGGAAGGTATAACTCAAATTAATGTCTATAACTTAAGAATATCTTAATTTTACTTACCATCTTTTGGCTCTAGTTACGTAACGTTACGTTACGTTACGTAATATCGATGTATTTAAAATTCAGTGGTTGTCCGTAACAAGGAAACCGCGAAGCCGACATTATAAAATATTTTCTCCAAGCATATTGTAGGCTGTAACAACAGGGTTGCCGCCAACTTCGCGGCAACAAAACAAAGTAAACAGCTAACTAGAACATATTTAACTTGGCAGGTTTTAGAGGCTTTTACTTGTCGGAAATAACCGTGTGAGTGGTATAGACTTACTTGTTTGGCTATTGGAATTCTGGACTGAGAACATAAGCATAGCTGGGTACCATTCACATACAGTAGGTACTCTTCTTCTTTGCATAGTATAAAATATAGTCGCTGTCCGCGTCTGTCTGTCTGCCTGTCTTCTAAACCACGCAACGGATTTTGATACGGTTTTTACCATAATTTTGAGCATTTTTCCGGAAGGTTCATATGTATAATACTTTAATATTTACTGTAAGGATAGTAGAGAAATTGCACTCGTGCGAAGCGCCCCACACGCCGCTAGTGATGTATAAAAGCTATATGGAATCCTTATTCCTTTGAGTTTTGTGTGTCTGTCCATCAGTCTTTGTTATGGTGTTGCGGCAAATTAGTAGCGAGACAGCATAAAACTCGGAAAAGAAGCTATGGTCTCTAATTTATATCCTCGAAAATAATAACCTTTCTCCGCAGGCGGACCAGTAGGCACAACTAGTTAATGACAAAGAAACACAACATTTTTCGTCTTAAAGTGGATGTTCCATGTTGCCTTCACTCGGTTTGACAAATGAGACAGTATTCAATTTGTCTGATCCCCTCATGTAACACGCCATACCTATAAATAAAATACCTATTTTAACCGGGTATCTTTTATATTTTATTCTCCTCAAAAGGCGCTTATCTGTTCAATCCCGACTTACAAAATAGGCAGCAAATTTAATAATTCACGGAAAGCCATTACACCTTAACCCTCCTTACTGTTTTCGCATCCCATTTATTAACACAACACAATAAATACGAAGATCAAAAGACGAGCCGTAACGACCAAAAGGTATTTTGATGAGAACGGCGCTGGGCGGACCGTAAACAGCCGCTTGATGGCGATTAGGGCGGGCGGCCCGACTTCCGGTTACACAGTATTGTATAAAAATCCATCCGGTTTTATAATGAGAAAATTAAATGGCCGCCAAATTAGATTTCTTTCACGTGATTCTGCATAAAATAAGGGAAAAACACTTCGGCTCTCTTGGGTATCCTTAATAAAATGCAGTCATAACGACAATCGGATATTTATCGAGCAATAAAGCTTATTCGGCTGTTAATACGGCAGTAAAACGTAGAATATATGCGCTTATACCATACACACGCAAGTCGGAGGCAAGCGAGCGAAATAGGTCACCGAGGCTCTCATGCGGGCTGGCAATTTTTCACTACGAACACGATTACAGTTCTGTACCCATTTCTTATTCATACCGATACAAGTCCAAGACTTTACAGTATACAAAGGAAAAAGAGTCATTGACCTATAGTTTCCCACGACAATAAATAAATAAACGAACGCAAGGATGTCGTGGGTGGCATAAGAAACAAATCGCATACACAAACCACTGAACTTAGACAAATAAAAATATCTATAAATAAGGAAAGAAAATGGGTGGAAGAATATTTTTTCTATGTTTCAGACATATTGGACTCGAGTTCGGAATAAAATTAACGTCATCGGCGGTAACATCTTACGCTGGCGGACCGCATTTTTCAATTCCGAAAAAATGCGGAACCTCGCCCAAAAATTCTAATAAATAGATTCAAACCCATAACATTTTTATGGTACGCACACAGACAGACCGTGTAGCTACATAAACAGTTGTTATCGCTTCTTTATGACGGGTTTCCGATCCCAAAGTAAAGATATGGCGACGTCATAAAATTTGTTCGCGATAGCTTCCAGTGACAAATACAGGGATTTTTTTTGAAATGATTCCTTGACCTTGTGGTTGAAGACCTCGAGTTAACGATCAATATTTATAAAATTATGATTGGCTATCGATTTCAGTCCTTCACAAATTATGAGTTGACCTTCGCCGCCTTTCTTTGTGGTACATAATAATTGTATGAATTTTCAATTCATTTTTTTTTAAATATATCGGATGCATCGTCTACCGGTATTCATTTGAAAGCTGAGGTTACTTCATCTGTATTTATATCAATCAATATCAACTCAGCCTATCGTAGTTCGTTACTGAACATAATATTATCACAAGTTAACCTTGTCAGTCATACAGCTTTTGGGTTTTTACCCGACTACGGAGAGGGTTATATGTTTGACCGGTATGTATGTATGTTTGTATGTTCATCTGTTCCCTCATTAAACCATAAATAAGTATGGGTAAAAACCCAAAATCTATGTGACTTATTTTGTACATTTGTCCCAGGTAGGCGACTTCAGATGGCATTGCGAAGTCTTACTTCGGATACGTATTTGCAAATCTCAGTTCATGGATTTCTTCCATTTTTACAGTGAAAACCAAGTCAAATAAAATAGCGTCACTTCAGAGCGAGTCGAACGGAACATGTACATAATAGAGCCTTCGGATACTCTGAATATTTCTCGACACGTGCCTGCTTCAATTGGTCAATTTGCAATGAAAATTCTCCTCTACTCTACGTAGAAACGACACGTCTTGAAGAAAAGGACAGAATGAACAAGTACACTCGGATTTACAGTTACTGTGAAGACTTTCTCCTTTTCAGTATTACTATCTTAAATAGATCAATTGGTCAATTTGCTTTGAATATTCTCGTCTACAATGTACAAATACACTTAGTTTCCAGTTTCTAACCTTTCCCATTTTTATTAAATTTACAATGGACAATTGGACAAAATGGACGATATCGAAATGAAAGTTTGGACATTATAACTAGTAAATGTTCTCATTTTCGGTAAATTGTCAATGGACAATTGAACAAAATGGACAATTTTGAATTTGAAGGACTGGACATGATAACTGGTAAATGTTAAGTGGCTATTTTATCTACGATACGAAATAGACCGTCTACTCAATATGCTAACTAAAAGTCACGCAACAACTAACTAAAAATGTATAGCAACGTTGCATTTCAGCGACAACCAGCAACTTTATATAATCACTACTCTAATCAACACAGAAGGACGAACACACGCACACGAACAGAAACCGCAGTTAAAACAAACCAGGAACCAATTCTGCCAGCCCCGGCGTAATGGCCCGGCGTAATAACGAAAGTGAACATGGCATTTGGCGCATGCCATTGACATTGGCTGTAGGTTGGCACCGTGCCAAGGGCAAACACCATGGGCTTGGAGGTCACTGTTTTACCATTTTCAGACATATTTCCAAGCCACGCAATTCTGAACTTTAAGTATCAAGTTAGAAGGGTTAAGGTCGTGGAAAATCGTAGTTTCAACGTGTGTCGCGGCTTACTAGGCAACTTTTTAATAGTCTCCGGTAGACATGTGGGCTTTATGATCCGGTTTATTTGGGCTAGTGCCTGAGTGACCGAACACGTGCTGGTTATGAAGTGGCGTGTCTGACTTGCTTTAGTATATGTTCGGCAGTTCGGAAAGCCGTTGATCTTAATTGGTAGCTTACATGACTACGTGGACATTGTTATACCGTGTGTATTAGGCCCTTATTAATTTTACATATTTAACGGCCATTCTCGTCGTTGGTAACTTGAAAGCTTACTTAGATTAATAGCTGTGGACATTAGTTTTCATATTAGCTCTAGTTATGTGAAATGGCTCCGAGCCAGCACTAAATTCATCTTAATATTATGATCTATTGCGCCCAAGAGAATAGCTCCAGAAGTAACGTGGACTATTAAATCAAACCTTGAATGTCTTCTGACTTCGGCTCGGATGCTGCTGAGTAACTGTGAGACTTACCTGAAACAAGAACCGACAAATAAATTATTTTAAACGCAAATAATAACAGACAACATTAACGTAGAAACACATGGACCTGGGTGTCAGCGCTCAAAAATGTCCGAACCGAATGTAGACTAAAACGCGAAAAAGTAGACTAATCGCGCGTCACTCTTCATTTGGACGAGCGAGCACGTACACCACAATGTGTCAGTGCGGTGCAGACGAAAAATTGCTGCAAGCTAAATTAGGCACTGTAATAAGCATATAGGATTTAAATTAGTTAGTTGGTATTTCTAAGGTTATGTAAACTCAGGACACTTTTTTCATGAATTTTGTGTTTCTACGTCAATGACAGAAAACGATGGATTCAAACGCAAGGAAAGAGCGGAATTATATTGAAATCCTGCCTTAATCCATCCATTCTTTACTATAACACAAACTGTAATTTAAACATGATCCGCAAAAAGCTACTAAACTAGTGAACCATGTAATCTTATAAGCCCAGAGCCCGGGCTACAATACGCAACATTAGCAAAAAAAGGAATTCCAATTACGTGATCTCCCTAGAACAAACGTAATTCCGAGGCGAAGCGTACTTCTGTCATATTTTTTTACTACAGTACTGAATCAAGTAAATATTCATAAGGTATGTTTTCAGGTATTCTTTTATTTATTCAATTTATTTGCTCACATATAATGAGCAACTGAATATGTACATAATTATGATGGATTAGTTTGTTTATGACTCGATTCAGTGTACCGAACCAAACCTTTGAGATTTCTCTTACCATTTGAGTTTTCCTTAGCCAAATAACGTTAATACAGCGCTAACAATCACATACGCTGAAACCCCTAGACAATTATTGTAGCTTATATTGACATAATACGAAACAATTTGCATATAGACAAGTAAATAAATCCATGTACTCCCAAAATTTCAATGCCATGCTTAACTAAAGCAATCTGGCTGGCGACGTTAAGCAAATAGTTTGACTTTACAGCCATCCGCAACATTCGCTGAGACGCCATTTTACTTCAGATCTAACATAAGTTTGCTCTTGACCTATTATGGCAAGACTTGGCAACATGAGTGGACCACGCTTGGTAAAGCACCCTTTTTTCACGAAAATAAAGCCGAAGGATAGTGAATTTATTTGTTATGGGAGAATATGTTTGCCTTGTCGCGTTTTTTTTAGCGTTCTTCACACACAGCGCTGTCACATCTGCGTGCACTGCTGTGCAGAAACCCGCGATAGAGAGCAAAGCGTCATTTATAAACGTGCGACCGGATACACCAGGTGTGAAAGCTCGCTCAGTGCCTTCAAGCTTAAACTGAAGCTTAAGAGATGAAAATTCTCAAGTGTTTTTCTGTAACTGATTTTATGCTGGTAAAATTCCAGAAAATAATGCAAAGAGAAAATGGAAATGTTGACATTAACTCCAAAATACGCATGTTGAAACAAATATTAATCATTTTCTTGTCTCACAAACTTTACCCGTTTTGACAAATGAAATATTATTCGACTCATCTAGGTCACAGAAAACACGACTGAAAAACAGCAAGACAAAAAAACGTTTGGCGCGCGCTTGTCACACTTTTTGTATTTCAACCATATCCAATTTTATGTAGGTACCACGAAAGCTTCGTACAAATTCTTGACTGAAAAAGTTTCAGTATGAGGCATTAAAGTTTCAGACAGTAACCCCCAGTCAGACACTCACTCACACGAAAGGGAGGTCAGATCTCTGATCATGTTAAATCTCATGTTAGATGTTGTGATTCGTTGACCAACATCAACAATCAATCATATCACTTGACAAGAGATTTGATGGCTGGTTAAATTTTATCAGCCTTTGAGAAAGTGGGTGCAAGTGTCTATACTGAAGCTTCTACATACACTTAACCTACAAATAATAAAAGTACTTATAAATCCGAGCCTACATATCATCACCCCCAACAGCCCCAACATTAGGGTGTAATCGACCGAGTGTCAGGGAAAGTGTTCTTGACATTAAACATCGACGGCCCTGGACTGAAGCCAGCGATGGCGGATGCCAAGAGCCACAGATGGTCCCACTACACTGTATATTAGCGTAAATTGATAAAACATAGTAACGTGAGATGAATGGGAGCGTATTTGTGGACGTAAATATGAATAACTGTCGTTTTGAGCACCTGCGGCAGGTTGTTAGCCAAATATTTGTAAGTTTTAAACAAAATTACTAATGCAAAGCTATACATGAAGTGACATTGACAGCGAAAAAACTAAAAGCCACGCAATTTTCAAACTAAAATGCTTTAATTAGTTTTCGGCTGGAAAATTAGACAGTTTCCTTTGGTAAGTGAGACCAGAACGTTAATAAAGAAAACTAATTAAAACTTCCTTTTTAGTACCGAGGCAGGTCTTATACATTTTATAATTTCTCTTAACTCAAAGCTGCATGTAAGAGATAAGAAAATAAGTTTTTTAATCAAACACAATTTTGCAATGCAGAATGCCTTTGCGCATAAGATCTTAAGCTTATTCCACTGTCTACAATATATCTTATTCAAATTAGCAATGCAAAATTACCCACTAAATTGTCTGCCAAACATGTGTTACTTGATGAAATTAAAACTGAACTTCATTCCATTGACTCCGATATAACAGAAAATCCATACGACCTTCCGAAGTAACTGGAGAAGCTATCGTTCTAGTCTTAATGGCCTATTTGTCTACATTCATTAATCTCCTTTAACAATGCCAATCGACTGTATAGGCACATATTACAGAAATAGTAAATAAATAGCTAAGGTCTTTTTAGAAGCCAATATAGCTACACAATATTTTGTGAAGACTAACTAAGATTTATTATCCCGGAGCACTGGCTGGCTGGCGCTCAGGATTTAATTGAAGTATCATCAGTCATCACGCCACCACCAATAATTTGGCAATTAAATTACGAAAGTCTCATTGACTTAAAGAAAGTGTTGATAAACATTTTCTTTTTATAATCACATTCGTAAGTGTGGACTTAATTTTCCTCATAATAAGCTCATGGATATGGACTCCGGTTGACTCTGAAACTACCCGAAATATGGACGTGAGTAAAGCCTTATAACCAGCAAGTGATTAACTGTAATATATATAAAGAACGTCGTGTCACTAAACTACCCACATTTCTTAAGGAGAGGCGGAGCACGTTGCGAGGTGGACGCCAGAGTAGCCCTAATTTATACCTTCTCCTGAATAATGAATGAGCTAAATTATTGGACGTAGCTCCGAAGAGCGCTAAGATTTGTTCGATCCTAAATATTTCCTTAGTTAGAAAACTTTGGATTTAGAACTAGGTTTGATAGAAGAATAAGAATTGTAGGTATCTATATCTATATATTAATACGTCAAGAGAAAACTGTGAACCCCTTTTTAAGCATATTGCGCGCACGGAGGAGTATGAGATTTGGCATAGTTAAATTTTATATGGAGAAGGAGTGCAGGAAGCTAAAATTACGGTCGAATTTCGACCACAGGGCGACCACTAGTTTTAATAAAATCACTTTCGAGAATAATGTGAAAGTGATATTTAAGAAAGAAAAGAAAGAAAGAAAATTATTTTATTTCTACAAATCACAATTAATTAATTATTATTTAATACATAATCTGAGGTATAAATTTAATGCTGGATTGTTTTTCAGCGTCTAAGTTTAGATAACAAAGGCAACCTTGACTTGTCTGTGCTTAGTTTTATGAAGATAAAAAATATATTCGGCTATAAATTTACAAATAGGTAAAGTCTGAAGGTTTTATGTAATATATTTCAGCTTGCTGGAGTAACACGTAGAACCTGAAAGCGTATGTATTATACATGTGAACACGCATCACAAAATATTACAGATTCTTACATAAAACTGTTATTACTTGGCAACTGAAAATATAAGTATGATATTCCACTGAGCTATATGCTGTGCAATACTTTTGATCAATCCCAAGGCTGTAGCCAGAACTACCGAGGGGAGAAGCTGGCGACATATAAAAACGCAAGTAATTGGAGCTTATTGATGTTCTTGATGAAGGCCATGACATGCCAGCGGGTAGCATCGGCCTTGGCCCTACAAACCGAGACCTTGCTCCGATCACTCTCGAAGACCATAATCAACAGGCTTAAGATACCAGATGATAACGACCCAACTTTAGCTCGTTATACTTATTTAATGTTGGAAGAACAATTCTATACAAAACTAAGGGATGTTAAAACAAAAGTTGATCACATTAACGAAACAAAACAAACTTTTGACCTAAAAAATATACAGAACATGCAGATCCCGTACAAGCATAGTAATAAGCCATTTATTTAAATTACACAACTTGCATGGAAAAGGGTCTTGCTGAGTTAAAAGGAGTTTTCTAAGAACAGTGTGAAAAGGTCCTAATTTAAATTCAGAGTGTGAGCACCATGATATCATCAAAGTAAGATATTCTGAATGTCAAAATTTCTCTTTGTTTCGCAGGAGGGTTCCATTGTGGCCTGTTTATTTAGGCCTGGCACTCTTTGCGGTTTATACCTTTATATTTTAGTTATTCATTTTCATTTCAGCCCTCTCATTTTTCTGTCATCTTGCTACATAATTATATCTAATATAATTTACTGTCTGTCTGTCTGCGCATGCCTACTGAATTTATGTCTTTTGATACATCTAACTATTAGACGTCAAGCAATAGTAAATTGGGTTTTGCATAAATAATAGTTTCAATCAAACTGACAAATACAACCACTTGAGTTTTGAACAACCGGAACTTTAAAGCAAGGAATTATACATCAAACGTTCTCGAAATCATAGTACTTAAGAATATGATAAATATTATATGACATGTACATGACCATTCACACATAGATACAAATGTCTATGCGTGAAAGGTCGCCGATTTCAATAGAACAAAGCAATATATTATACCTTATATCGAAAAAACTAATAGTATAATAGAATATGTAGTGTGAATCAACTGTCGAATTAATATTGTTAGATCCACTAGTATTCAGCGCACGTGGCAGAGACTGATGAGTGCACAAATACAGCAGGTGTTGCAGTACGATCGACAGGCAAGAAAGGCGCCCTAACGCTACATTAAGAGACATTTTTCATTATTGTCTTTATTTATCAAGTGCGTGGGTTTAATTCGAATGAGGGGAATTTTTTCCAACGTGGGTGTGCAAGATGGCTCCTTAATGACCTATTAAAAACTTGCTTTACTCAAAGGTACAAATTGCACCAAACTTTTTTCCGAACAAAAGTACCGACACAGCTAGCAACTAGCAAGCGTGAATAATGAGTGTAATAATTAAAAATACACCGGACTAAAGCTAGCTGCACTTTACTTTCCTAATGAACACAATGCAAGCTGAAACTTTCAGGTGCTGCAAAATTTAAGAGTCCGGTCGCCAGCCGAATGAACTACTCACTGACAGACTAATACTGAGTAATATTGACCTATTTCAGGCCGACCTCACCGATAGATGAGATCGGGATGCGGTAGTCAAAGGTCACTAGATCATCCACGTATACTAGTGAGAGTTATTTGATTAGGCTATTTCCGTAACTAAACCTACTACCTACCACAGAATAGTTATTCACAGAAAGTTTACTTTCTACAATGCGCACACAATTGAACCACAGAATCACGGCATCACACGCTTTGCAGACTTCTCCGTTGTGTTGGATGCCTTCGGTACGTGGGTTCACTGTCACACATGGAGTGAATCTTCTGTATCTCTTTATTTTATGACACAGCTGGCAGTACGAGCTTGTAGACTTAAGTAATTAAAGGTTATCACTATCACTTACGGCCACCGTCTGTAGCTATAGCGAGGTTAAGTAGCCAAGTCCACTAGGGCATTTATTTATTGATGAATTACCACAAAAAGTCCAGAAAATACAAGATTTTCTTAATCGTAACGAATTTAGAGTATAAATATAAGATTTGCATATTCGATAGCATGCGAAATATGTGCCCGACAATGGGAATAATCGCATTCTGGTTTCTTCCGGGTAAAATGTGGATGTACCATAGACGATCTTTACCTATGCCTTCAGGGAATACATACATGGTTTGATACAAGTATATACACAAATAAGATAAGAAACCAAGTTCGTAACCCATTTCCAACACTTTGCTAACTGAACAGCAAACAACAAAAGACCTACACAGTTTGCTCTACTAATGAAACTCCGACGGGGACTAAAAATCCAAGTGACAGTGTGGAGGAAATTCACTTAGAACTAGTTACTAGTGACACTGCAGTGCAACTTGGAAATAAACCTTGTTGAGTATACTCTCGAGATAACGCACAAGTAGAGAGTATACACAATGCGAGACAAAGAATGGCAATCGATATATTTTCACCAAAAATATAATGTAACTAATATCGAAGTAACACGAGATGCGTGGCCAGCAGAAACGCTTATATCCAGCTATGCTGAGTTAATTCACTGAAGCTGATATTGTTAGGTTCAGGAACTTCATGGGATCACACAAAATAGTGTAGTAAAAGGTATAATGTATTGTAAATCGCAACTAAACGTTTAAAAGAAAAACATCGTCCATAAGAACGGGAAACTAAATAGAACACTAAAAAACTAACACCATAAACAACAAACAATCAGATGTCCCAAAGAGCTCCATATTGTTTGGTGAGAAAAATAAAGTGATCTGAACTTCGCTAAAAGCTCGGACGATTTTAATATTGCAAACCAGATTGATTGATTTCGTATCCAAAATAACTGCTGCTAAGCTTTCACCCTGCTAATTTCATTCATAATTATGGACTGTGACCACAATCACGTGATATCCTTAGATTTTATAACACAAAATATCATACGCTACTAGTTCGGAAAAACCGAATATCAGTGGCTTTGACTGTGTCAGCCGAGCATTTTTTGAAAATAATTAATAAACCAATTTTAGCTCGCAGCCCCAAACCATACCTAGTACGAACACAAAGCGTATAAAATATGAGCATCAAATATTTCAAAGGAAAATACAAGAAATTATGGGCAGAAAAGCACAACGCAGGCCATTTGTATAATATTATTTCATTACAGTATTCCCTGTGTAATTTTCTTAAAAATACACTCACGTCGTTTCAGAGTTGCATTTTACTGAAGGAAATTTCGCACACAAACTCAAGTACTAATGGAAAACTTATTTTAATTTGACAAAGTTTGTTTAAATAAAGAATACATTAATTAATTTCACCAAATCTAAATCAAATCTGTTCAGTAGGAACATGGACGCTCTTCTAAACTGTTTTGTCTCATAACGCAACTAATGTGAGTACCCAAGGGATAGTAGATTAAATCGTGCGAGCAATAGTATTGAATGGTTGAGGCCCACCTTTTATCACCGATCAAACGGTTTGACGTCGAAGCAATTCTATGTGAGTCACTATCTCTACAGAAATTTGGATTCTACATTATCTGGATTTACATTGACGATCCGGTAACCATTAAATTGAGTGACCTTAAAATTTCAATACAGTTTGTAAAACTTGGATACTTATGGAGATTCGGAATGACCAGTCAGCTTCATAATAGTCACTCTCTATTAACCTAACCGTCAGAAACCCCCGACTCCAACTAGAAAAAGAGCTGTAACTTTTGAACGGCTGAAAAGATTTTCATGAAACATAGCTAAGATGATACCCGATTAAACTAGCTTTCAAAAAAAAAACTGCATTGAAATCGGTCCATCCGTTTTGGGGCTACGATGCCATAGACAGATCCACAGATACACACTACAAAATTATAATCACCCTATTTTTTGTCGCGGTTAAAAAGCTAATTATCAACAATACTAAGGCGAAGTTTACCGTCCAAAATATATTATACATATCGGTGGTACAATAGGAAATGTTAGTTAGCGTAATCTGCAGTGCACGACACCTAGCGACAATTTATGAGCCAGCTCGGACACACGGGATTAAAGTCTCTACCGGGGCACAACGAGCAAAAAGTAATTTTGCTGAATAGTTAGCTCATAGCTGCTTTGTTAACGATATATTTATTTTATTTTGGAGTTTGTTCAAACATTTACACTATGTAATAACGATAAAGTAGCGACGCTGCTGATAATAGAGAGAGTGGATCTAAAGGGTAAGTTTATACAATCTGATCAGAACATCATTTTGGAAACAACACAAAGAAATTGAAGACCCACCTTTGAAAAGTTGTCATTATTATATTATACTGTAGTAACATAAGTTAACCTTAAGATTATTATCCCCCAATTCGTGAGAAATAGAGAAAAAGCACACTAGGTAGCGTTAGCCAAGCTGCAGTAACCGATCTAACTATGAAGTGTAGATTGGCTGACGCCACCAAATGGGCTAACGAAGCTTGAGTGCCTATTTTGTGCTAGATAAACGGCGTCGGCAATCTGCCATTGTAAGATTTAAAAATACAAGTGTTAGAACAATTTTATCAAGTGTTTAGTCACTACGTGGTTTTTTTACAAATATTTTTTTGGGTTGCAATAGTGGCGTAAATATATAAATAAGTTCGTATTTACTTATAGGTACACTCGGTTTGCGGTAGTCTAGATATAATTAAAAATCCAACCGAGGAAAATAACTTACAATGTGTGCCTCCAATTATCGCAGATTTAAAACCATTTTTTTACCCAGTGAATTTCAGTATTAACAAGCATCAAAACGGCGAAATTTTAAAAGTAAGCTTTGTTAAATAACTTCTTTTTTATAAGTCAACGTCAAGTTTGAAAAGGCGTACACAAAAATGGAAGCTTTGAAGTATTCATGGATAACACCTGAGGGTCCAGGGAACAGCTAAACATGTTTTAATTTTCTAAGCTTTAACCCAAAGAAAATTTATTTGTGTTTTCCAGGGCCGATATCGAATATAACACTGCCATTACAACTGAAAATATGCTATCGTTCCCAAAACTTTTGCCATTTCGCTAATAACAATATTAATTTGAGGTATCATAACCGTAATCGCGGAAACATTTCACGAACTCCCAACAAAAACTCTGACCGACAGCCCTATGTCATCGTTACACAATAACGTGGTATTGTAAAAGCTTCGTATATCATCGCAGTAATCCGCATCAAATACATATTTGTAGCATAGAGTAACCACAAAAAAAACCATGACCTTTGCCACTGGTGTTTGTCCACTAATGCCTCCAAAGACCTCGAATTTCGTGTTTGGAAGCCGGTGGCGGCGTCCGCGACCGTTAGTTGCGTGCCGACCGCCGACGCGAGCGTACGTCCACCACGAACACTCCCCACACCCCCGGAGAGAACCCTTCACACGAAAAAGTTGCATAAAGTGAACAACCATAGTTCGTGTACCAGTGTTGTTGTATTATGTAGCACCGTGATGTTTGCCCGTACCAGACCACTTCGGTAGTCTGTTCGCGCCAATGGCAGTATCGTCGTGGAGGTAAATATTGACGATAGCCGATAGCCGGCACTACCGAGTCCTCACGACCACCGTCCGCTGCCAGATAAGTATTTGCTGAACGTTCGAACGACGTCCATTCCATTTCCCCGCGATTTGATTTGCATATTTGCATGATCATTGAAAGCAAATACGATCGGACACGTTCTTTCAAATAATCCCTTCTAAAGCAAACACTATAAAGATTCAAGAAACTCATTTCATGGAATGGACCCAAGATAAATTCTCGCGGTTTGTTGTAATAAAGGTATATTCAAGATAATTCCGAACGTTTAGAATTTAGCACCTCGTTTAAAAGCCGTTACTGGTTTTGTCGCGTCCAATATGTAAATGCAGGAGTGTAGGAGCGGACCGCACCAGGCCCGGCGAGTACACATTGCCACCAAAAGATATGAATTAAAGTGCTCTTTTATATTTCCCGTTAAAGTTCCAGACGAGCTTACGTAAGCTTCGAATGGACTCCCCGCCCCCACTTATGTAACTCCCCGATTTGGATGGAATTTTATCTTTTTGGGATTCAATTTTAGGGGAATATTGAAATTGTTATCTGAAGGTATATCTATCTCGTACTCGATTGTATCTGCTGAGTCATGAGTTCGGTTCCAGAACCTTAAATTACAAAAACACTGCGTGGTTATTATCAAGCACAGCATTGCTCTGGTTTCTGTGGACTCAGTTATTTTGCCTATTCATTTCAAAGCTTTTATTTCTTTAAAACAGCGGGGAAATGAGCCAGGCGTGAATAGGCTTCGGAAGTCTTATTTCGGTAAATAGGTCGCTGCAACCTTGTTACTCGTGTTATTGTAGTAACGCGAGACTGGTTCGCGAATCGCGAGTACAGTTGGTGTGTTAAGCCAGACATTCGGTGCACGCGACCTAATGGGGCTAATGCAATCGTACTGCCCTTGATCAAGTATCTCTGCAGCATTATCAATGAAGATTGTAATGGATTCTAACTGCCTATTAATGCTCCGCCGTCTGCCAAATATATCTGTTGAATTAACCGTACAATTGAGATGAATGATGCTGAATCTGGTACGACAGCCAAAGTTTACGTTTGTAGGATCAACTAGTTTGTAGTCTGGGAAATATCGGAGATCTCGCTTTGGGGAAAGTGAACATTCAAAGATTGTGTATTCTGAATTAAACTCGCCACCCGTATCTACAAAAGTTTTAGATAACATTCAATCGAATTAACATTCAAGGATAGTGGGAGTTATAACTCAGGCTTCCTGTGAACGTATTCCAGGCGCTTTGAAAGGGTTACATTTGATGGTGCTATTAACCGGTAAATCTCGCTACATTTAGGACTTATTATCAGCTGTGCTCAGTTTACGACCTCCCTGCCTGATACTGCTCTGTTTTAAACGGCAAATAAAATTATCGTTTATGTAGGCTATTCCTACAAAGGAATTAAATAAATATTAAAGTGGGCCGTATAAAGTTACAGGTACCTCGGAAAACAGAGACAGGTAAGTATCACATTTCATGAAATAAGGCCGCCAAAGTATACCCTACTTAAGAATTAAAGAAAGGAAAATATGACGTAAAATGCGAAAAGCGTCAAGTGAGGCTCCACGGTCGATAACAAGCTTGGAATTATCTATTCCATTACACCGGATGGCCTATATCAATATTGCCCTAGGGAAGGCTTTCTGTATGACCTCGTGTAATTTCAGATACACTTAAGCGTCAAGGGACCAAAACCACAGAACGTTGACCGCATTCAATTTAAATAAATACTACCGTCGTAAACATGGAACTTTACTGCCGTACACTACATAATTTTATTGGATAAAAATATAGACCAAAGGAGTTTTCAGGGGCAATAAACATTGATCAGATCCAATTTGCCCCCAGTGCTAAGTTTCGCCGTTTATTTCCAGCAGTCGACGCCCTAAAGCAATAAACTCATTTTTCTACGATATACATAAATCTTTGCAGAAAACAATTTAAGGTGCGGTGATTACCGAGCAGAATGCTGGCAATTCTGATTACAGAGTACATACATTATAATTTCACGGAGTTATGAAGTCAAATAAATGTGTGAGAAGGGTCTGTCCCAGGGGTCACTCGTGACTCGACATTTCTCTTGATTCTACTTTACGTGTTCTGAATGACAAATATCCCACACATAGGATACCGCTCATATATTTTCACCTAAAATAATATCTTATCCACTCCCATGCTGATATGGATGGATAAACAACAGCATGAGTCAGCTTTATCGTAGCTAACAAATATTAGGAATCAATTAGAAGATACAAGTTATTTATGATAGGTTAAGTAAGGCGCTACTTTTCCTGTGAGTATGGAGGAAAACATGTAAACAATACATCCAAAGTGATACTTTGGAAGAAAAACCTCCATAATCAATTGATATACGTAGACGCTACGTATGCATACACTTTCAATTTGATATGGGAAATAGCCAATATCTGAGGGGTGGGTCGAAAACCCATTATCCAGTAGGTCAACAGTGAGCACTAACGCTTCTGGATTGGACGCTTACGACGATCCTATGATTGAATTCTGTGCCAACTCTTCCGATGGATACAGAAAAATGATCAATTTACACAAACACTTCAGTTATCAAGTTTTAAGTAACAAAATAGTTTGGGTTTTGTTTGTGCTTGTTTATGTGTCGGCAGAAAAAAAAATCTAGAATCAGAACAATACATCGCTCTCTTTACTACCATTTCCTTTATATCTAGGGCTACAAAACTTCAAACATTATGTCGCCTCCGAGCCGTAGTACAAAGCTTATCAGACCCAAAGTTTATAAATAACAGCTTATTATATACGGCTACACGCATACTCGCCATAATTCATGATAGCGAATAGCTAAGGAAATACTATTAAATAGATAATAACGTCGATAATAATAGATTAATATCGATAGCAGCAGCATCATAATGATAACGCGCCTGAAACGGCCAAACTAGGTACTAAGTATTCATATTATTATGGAGAAAAGCTTTGTAACGAGAAAAGGTGTTTGGGCAAGGGATAATAATTTTCTGATCGCTGATGATGTACAGGAATAAGTAGAATCGGAAGACTTGGCAGAAATATGGAAACATGATGGATGGACTTAAAAGGTTTGGATAATGATCTATGAAATGCAAATAATTGCCCCAATGACTGACGAAGCACTAAGCATGTTTTTCAAGCCAATATTCCAATTTAAATAAAAAAATCCCTCTAGATATATGAGAGGAATAGTGGAAGTTCAATTTTTGAAACTCGATCGTTAATTTCGCTCTTGGCTAGATATATTGCATACAGTTAGGCAAATTCATATCGGCTCAATCTTGACCTAAAAAATTGGTGAAAGGTTCTCATCTATCAGTCTAAGCATAATATCCTGGGGCTGATAAAAATATTTTTTCCGGAATATAGGGTTTTCTTTACATTAGAAATTAAATAAAAATATAAAATATTTCCCTTGTGTTATCCTTCGAAGCCTACCAGGATCAGTTTAAATAATGGAAAATCTCAACAACATTGGGCTACTTTGTTTACCTACCTCATGTTGGTACCACATGGAGTTCTACAAGCTTTTTAAAGGAGCAAATAAAATACATAACTATACAATTTGTCGAGGGTGAAATTGGCAGTGTATCGTGATAAAATAAAAGTTAATGTTAGAGCAATTAAACGCAGGCGGTCATTTCGGGTAATTTGGACAACGTGGGCGGGTAATGTCGTTACGCACGATACTACATGTTGCTGTTGATAAGCATGGATATTTTGTATGGGCAACAATTAATTAATTTATAGTATAATAATGGCCTATAATAACTTAGGAAAGGTTTTTCTAAATCTAGCAAAGATAAGCTATAATTAACTTAGAAAACAGACATGTAACATGTAAAGGATAACGAAGTATAACAAGAAGAAGACAGTAAACTTGAACAAACAAACATCAAGTTTAAATGAAACAACCAGATTTGAAGACCTACTTCACTATACGACCACATCCCACATAAAGACTATCCTCTTTTGAGCTGACTAAGAGATTGTCCTAAGAATGACAAATCACGTATCCTAAAATACTTTCTTTTAGTGGTCCATTTTCCTACTCTACTCCTGTCAAAGTAGGGAATATTTACGTACATTGTAGTTTATTCTGGTAAAATAGGATAGTAATGGTGTCTACACAATAGTCTGTACATGTAGAAATATCAGGATATTAATAAATAAAACTTTAATAGTAAATCAATATGTATGATACACCTGCACCTAACACATTTAGTTCGTACTTCGAAACTGTTGCAAATTGTATGCAATCTCCAACTGTATTGGAGTTGTCTATAACTTAGTTAAACATACTAGAAACACAGTTAAGGAAGTCTGGAACAACACAACTTTCACATACATATGTGGTTTAGAGGCCGGAACACTATTCTAGCAATTGGACCAAAAGAATTAATACCGATAATTAATTAGGAAGCTTTACTACACGAAATTCATCTATAATGTAAAAATATCATATGAAACACAAAGTCAAGGTGTTTCTTTCAGTTCAAGGCCACTGTGGTATAGTGGCGTGTAATTAATACAAGAGCACGTCACCATTATAAAATATTTAGCTGTACGCTGTGCTAACTCGCCTAACAACTGAACAACTCCCAACAAAGAGAACTTGCTCAAGGAACAATGAAACTTATGAATAAAATATCAGAACCTTTGTTACAACGTACCTTGTTTAGTTATTTAGAAAATAAAGTTCGAAATCTAAAAATCAGAACGAAAACAGAATACATTTTCAGACACGGAAAGCTTTCTTGAAAAAGCAAGCCAACCTTTTAAATTTATCTGCGCCATATGACGCCTGAGGCAGACTTCAATAAAACAGGGTTCGATAAAATAGAAGGTCTATACAGAACCAAATGTATTTCATGTCATAATGTAAGATACACTGTCCTGGCAACGTATTCTTTTAGTTTAGGTGTGAATTGGTCAGGCAAAAAATGTAATACCTTGCCAAATTTCTATCTAAACAAAAGATCGAAATCTTCTAATAATAAACTTAATACAATAAAGTGCTTTCTTAAAACACTGACGATCAGAAGGTTATTTGCTTCAGAGTAATGTACACATTGACCGGCGCACCCTTAACACACATTGTATCTTTTATCACTACAATAAAGATGGGGGGGGGGTCGGAGCTGAAAGGGTACAATAGTCACCGGGCAGGGAGAGCTATTATTGTCAAGAACATAAAATCTTTTAGTAGATTTGTAATGAGAAAAAACGTGGAAAAGACCGCGACGTAACAATTTGTGTGACCATTACTGTGAAAGAACTTTTGTTGAAGAATTTATGCACTCTATTCAGACACCACAATGGTGTACAAACAATTTTATGTGCGAGTTTAATTGTAATGCAAATATCTTTTCACTTTCATTTAGCAGATTACGTAAAGATAGTGAAAACCATGATCGAGTCTTCAATCAGCCATCTTGTCATCTATACAGAAAGATAGTATCAATTACTTCTCAGCCTACTGACGTTTTACGGCGAAATAGATCTGTACATCAAAGGAACACAACCGGACTCCCTCTTTGATGTTTGTCAATTTGTTTCGGCATTAACGAAGCATACTATATCTTTACAAATAAAGATTGCCGATTCTGTCTCGGGGGCGTTAACGCAATTTCCTAGTCGCTCCCAAGAGCAAAGACTTGTGCCAATATATCAGTACCAAATTACTTTATATAGGACCGGGGAAATAAAAGAAGGTCGTGATTATATTTGACACCAGAAGGATTCGTTAGGCCCATAACGATCAAACGAAGTTGGATCTCACCTTACATTTACTGAGTAAACTAGATAAAAGTAGCAACTTGATCTTACGAGTATCTTACCTTCCATTCAAACTTTTGGTATGCTACACTGAGAAAAAAATATTGTCGGGTGCGACAATAAAACTTTAACTGGGGGGAGCCGAGCATAGTGAATAGTCTGTACGGCAATGTTTTTATTGCCACGTAGAAAGTTGTCGGTACAACAATTTTTTTTAACATCAGCTTACCTTGATACTACAGCAATTTAATATTGTCAATGGAATTAATGACAGTAACTGGTACATTGTTGTAGTAACATTAATAAATTGTTAATTCAACAATACTATCTTTGCAAATTAACTATTCTGCCTTTGTAACCATTAATAAAGCTTTGCTACCATATCAAAGTTGTTTCAATATTCAGCTACTCTCGTTTTGCTCCTACAGCAAATTTATTATGTACCAGTAACCATTCTTTTTTTGCTTCCCCAGCCAAGTAGCTTTGTCATTATACTGTCACTTAGTTGCTGTAACATAGTCTCGCTTTGCTACCCTGACAAAGGTAGTTTGTCTCCCAAATTTTTGTTGCTTATGCATGGTCTAGCGATAATTAAGGAGCATTATAAAAACTGAACAAATTTTACAAAATTTAACCAAATCGGAAATATTAAAAAGGAACAGCTGTTTTTCAAAAAATATAAGTCAATTTGTATGAAACAGCTGATGTTTTTTCACGATGTCAGATTTGGTTCCTTTTTATAAAATTTGTTCAGTTTTATAAGTGACATGCTCCTTAATTATCGCTAGACCATGCCTAAGCAACAAAAAATTGGGAGACAAACTATCTTTGTTAGGGTACCAAAACGGAGGTTAGTTTAAGAGATTCATTTTAAGGTGTAATTTATAACAAAAAAACAACATAATTTTTAAGCATAATTGTATTTTAAAGGTACCCCATCAAAAATAATATTGAACCAAAATGAAAAATTCTTACAAATTCTTAAAAATAATTGTTACAATTTACATTGCTTCAAGCGCATAATATAACATATTTTTACAAAATAATTAGCATTTGCAGGTGGCACTCTCAACACAAAGGCCGCAACACACTTAAATTTTGAACAACTAAAAATCAACCTTATGGAATGAACTTAGAACTTAAACACCACGGCAATTTAGGTCCTACATAATCTTCTTGTTATTATTACGCACAATAAGTATAACACTGTTCTTCCTCGCACCACAATGGGACAAACAATTTTTATTTACAAACTCAAAAATCTATGAAAATTGAAAATAACTCTGGCGCCGGTGGCAGCGGCGGCGGCGGCACTATGGTGGCGACAATTGGCAACAATGGCGCGCGGCGCGCATGCGCGTGTCATGACAGCCTCTCCCTTCCGCCTTTCCTTCCCCGCGCACATTGCCGTTGTTATCAAATCCAAGTAATATTAATATCCTGACAACTTTCATTTTGTTAAATAATTTGCGTTGTTTATTTTACAAAAGGTATTTAAACACTACAGCTATGTTATTTTATTTAGCTTAATTAACAATTTGTACTTTAATGTATCTACAACATTACACTGTCACCGTACTCAAAGATTCAAAACATTTTTGTAGAGACAAAGGCTAAATTGTTCCTAGATCAATAAACGTCGGACAATAAAAAAGTTGCATAAGCGTATAAGTTCTTTTTGTGATGGTGGCAAAATATTTTGTTGCTCCGACAGGAAATTTCCAACAAAGCTTTTATTGTGACTTTGTCAACCATTTTTTTTCTCAGTGTATTTTTGGAAATTTTCAAATAGATTTGAAACGTTTACACTGACAGGATGGAGTCTCAATAACGCTCTTTATAAATAAATGTCATAAAATTTCCCAAAAATGACTGTAGCTCGCCTTCAATATTGTTTACCTCGATAAAAGTTCGAAAAGGATATTCTGTCCAAAATTTTACCGCTTCGCAAATTGTATCACATCAAACAAGGCACCAAATTAATTGTGTTTAAGTGTTTAAAGCAAGCAAATCAACGGGAGTTAGCGGCTCCCATCTAATCAATTAACCGGTCTCAATGAAAACTGCCGCTTAAGCAGCCTCCGCACAACGTGTGAGATCGCGCCCGTCAGCTGATGACAAACAGAGATCACCGCGGCAATTAGGACCGCCATCCATTGAGGCGCGCCGATGCGAAACGTCTTTAAAGTCTATTAAGCTTTGTGGTTCAATCGCGTTTGTAAATTGATTTATCGTCGCCCGCGCTGGTCTCATGGCGTTTTGTAGATTAGAAGGTTAATCAGAGTCACACGAAACTGCTAGGCGTATTTTTATTCACGTTACGAAAACGTGCGAATTTAATATTATTAATTGAAAAGAGTAAACCACAGGACATTCTAAGAGTGAAAATATACATTCCAGAAAATGAAGCCAACTTTACTGTAACTTTATTTCTAGTTCATTACTTTCACTTCAGTCAAAAATCTGTGAAATACTGCAACGAAAGTGCAAACGTTCGAGGTTCAATAAGCAGTTACAATCAAAGATGGCTGCCGGCGACAGATTCACTCGCACCGCCTTTCTAGTGTACTCTTTCGGTAAACTAACGCTAGAGTATATTGAGAGATGGGACATGTTTAGGGCAATCACGATACACCGCCACACACGAACAACACTTAAAAGTAAAGACAAGAAGAAAAGAGATAAAAATTGCCCTAAACCACAGAGATAGTTTCCTGTTTCTTAAGTGACTTGTTAATTTGATTTGACTTTGTTACTTAAAATGTTAGAAATGTCATTTTTAGAAGCTTTTTAAGTGACTGAGAGATTTTTGTGTACAAATTTTAGTTAAATGAATTTAAAAATATTTTTGTATTCGTTTTTGTGACGTGCCATAAAACAACAACGTAGAACAATTTTTCAGTTACCCATTTAGAATTTAAATTATATTTAACAGAATACTAAATCCAATAGCTTTTCTGAAACAAGGTTTGTGTAAGGTCAAAGGTTTATTTGCCGGCCGTCGACCTTTCGTTCACCCTAACTCATGTATGACATGAGCGATGGCTACATTTGTCCTATGCAAAACCGTCCATCAAATATATGGGAAACGCCATAATCACCCGCCGAGTTATCATCAAGATAACGATGTCGTTAAAATATAACTCGATGAGCAAATATATTGGAGGAGTGGCCATTAATTCCTCTGGTGATAACTGTATAATAATTTTAATCAAATCGGCCACTTCTTATTCAAATTCAGAAGTCCCAAACTAAACCTTAAAGGACTTTTTAATTGAGTTACAGAAAAAAGGGTTCTTAATCCGACTTTTATTTTTCTTGATGGGTAAAATATTACAGGGAGTTTTCAACCGAGTACAAGTAAAATCACGATTTTGAATTCCATTAGGATACTAGTCACAGTAACGAATGTTCATTGATTCCAATTTTGCAAATCTACAAAATATTCCATTAACGATATTGTTTTGTTTCTGCGATCGTGTCAAGTTTTTTTTTTTCTTGTCTTCTGGCTTCGTTATCGTGTCAAGTTAATTTAGCGTGTAGCTATTATTTTCGGCCAGTTCTTTGCTCTCGTGTCGTAACGCCAACCCTCTGTCAATGTGCTCTCAGGACATACTGACGTCACAAATTCGAGGATTTCGCTATATTTGCACGCCTTGTGCAAGTGTCCGGTGTCTATATAAGAGTTTTCGTATTTCAAAACGGTCCTCGAGTCAATAATTTCGTAATTTTGGTGGTTATTCCGTTTTTAACAAGGCGGAGTTGTGCTCCTTTCAACCTCACCTCTTCGTATCCGGCTTCGGTCAAACTGTCAATCCGATGTGTTAAAATACTTTTCTCTAAGATTCCGATGTTTTAATGTGCAGTTGAAAAAATATGTAATCGCAACTAATATCAGAGGTCGGAATGCCTGACGCAAAGCGGCGGTTTCTTCCCGCCACTGATAACTCCCAGCACTTCAGGGCAGCCGATAGAGTTTCTGACATTTTAGGGACAACGTCCTATATTTTTATCGAGGCCAACTAGTTCCGTAACCGTTTTTATTTTCAAGTTCCATCCCGCCATTCACATCTATCATGCACTTATGCCGTAAACTTAATTCGGCGGAAGCATTATGAAAATTGGATTAGAAGTTTTTCCTTACTCGAAGACGTTGACTTTATGAGAGACTCTTGCGGCCACTTGCTTAGTTTGTAGCGTTATTGCTCAAGTACTAACGAAGTAATAAGTTCCATACTTTCGAGACCAACCATCCTATTAAACATTCTGAGTAATTCCAAAGGATTATAATATGATAAAGTTTCGAGGCGTTCAAATGAAGTTGGAACTGGCAAGTACGGGTATAAATCAAAGTTATTTGAGAAGTGAGATTCTTCAATAAGGCGGACATTTTCCTATCTGCGAGCTATTCAGGACGCGAACAATGTCGTCACCAAACTTTCTTAGTCTTTCAAATTCGTCTCGTGTTACACAACTCTATAATAAATGTTAGTGCTTGTCTGATAGAGTATGCAAAGTAATATTTTATGTAGAAATTATAGGAAAACATTCTTTCACATGCGTGTTATTATTACTAATCAATGACTCACAGATGTCATTCGTATCACATGACCTCTTATCACATTAGATAGAGCTATAAAAGCTAACAAATCAAAGATCACGAAATGTACAAACACACAGAGTATCTATGCACCCTCTGAATGTTTATTTCTTAAGATATTGGCTACCCACAGATCAAATAGTCCACTGTAGAAACAATATTACTATCTTGATTGAATTGTGCCCAGTAATAGCTGGCCATTTGTCTTCATTTCTGACCTTACCCGAATCGAAGGAGTTTTTCCTGGTTACTATGTTTTATGGCTTGACCTGTGCTCTGTTTAGATACACAATCTCTATTTGGCAAAGACAGTCGTTTCAATTGCCCGCGTTTATAGTTGTCGTCATCTCTAGGACTAGTGAAGTGACCGTGAAGTGTTACATGTTGTTCCTACTGTTGATTTCAATTTCACTTTGTGTAAAGTGTTGTTATGATTAGTTCATACACATTTGTTGATATAACAATCGGTGCAAAATTGATCAGTGACAAGCATGTAATGTTGCAAACCTTAACCCTAATATTTATTTAACTGTATGTAAATATTTTTCTATTAACATTATTCTATTTCAGTTCTCGGCTTTTACATTATTCACGTATTCAATCATGACTTGGCATTCAAATAGGTACTTCCACCAATCAAAAAAGTACATTAATTAAAATCGAAATGTATAGAAAAATGAAGCAATTAAAATAGTTGTTACAATTGTTACTAAATCGAACTGTAGAGGTCGCACGCGACGCTGGCACGCCACATTACGTAAAGGACGATCGTAGATAAAACACGAAAATATTTATAAATCGATATCAAGCACTAAAACTGCTAGTCCCTACTGTTTTCTCGATTAACTTTTTCATTGTCAGTGCGTTATTATCCGATTTCCAATTATGTGTGAGTACATTAATCGAATACGAGTAGCCGTACTATTTCAATGTGTAATGTTATAATTAAATTTATGGTGTCCTTGTGTTCAGAATTCCAATTAATCTATACTCTATTTTTCAGTATTTTGTAAATAAATATGGCGTACTGGTAACCAAAGACAATCGATAGGGTTGGGAAAGATCAATTTTATAAAATTAGTTTTTTTATCATCCTATCTATTATACAGTTCACAGGAGTCACAATAATTCATTCGCTTATCCCATCTCTACGATCCAAAGACACATTAGCATTTCGAAATATCAAATTGTTTGTCATGATCATTTTTAATCTGTGGAAATGGATTCTGATAATATTTAGATTTTATATGTGTTTATAAGCAATTTTTGGTGTAATTCTTATCGTATGTATTTTTTCCAACAATCAAGACGTTCATACCTAACTTAACAGGTGTGATTGATGCCAAATCTTGAGATTTTTTTACCGAATAGCGTTTCTTTTACAAGTAAGACAAGTAAGGGAAAACTGTTTTGTAAACATGTGCCTTCTTTCATCAATATTTCACTGTAATGATCAGTTTCCCTAAAGTGGCTTTTATAAATTACCCCAATTTAATTTACCTGGGTCTAAAACAACAACGTAGGTATCAAATTTACTAGTAATAAATAACTGGCGAGTTACTCCTGCGAGTGGAGTAGTAACGCGTGATCAATATGTTGGGATGGTGGGCGCCAAATAATTTAATATTCACAAACATGTCTGTAAAACAGCTCAATCAACGCGTGCGCCCGCATTAGCAAACGTCACTTAGTATTAATTGACATTTGTTTATAAGCTACTCAACCGACAATAAGGATTTTAGAACGGAATATTTTGACTTACATTAATAGTTTTCTGTTATGATTATCTAGGGTAGGAAAGAATAAATTTCATCTCGTAAAAACCTTGTTTTCATTTAAAATTCTAAAATCTGTAGGAAAGAACGAATCTCCTAATCTCTGAAAGTAACGTGTAAACTTTATCTGCAAGATATCTACGTATCTTTGCCTAATATGTCGATCTACGGCATTCTATAATGTTGATTTCAAGATCATCAGCACAGACAACCTTAAGCTGTTTACCGACCAAATCTACTTAAGCTCGCCATCATACTCCGAAGTGGCTCCCATTAATGGCATGTTCCAAACAAAACGGATCATAAGCGAGATTGCAAGGGGCTCCATGAGAGCGCAGGATAGTCAAACGACATTAGTCACGGTGGCCGTAGTGCATATTAATGCAATAGGCATCGGCTAAGGGCATTCTAGAAGCCCTGTCCGCCTGTGACCGGAATACTGCCTCCATATGACGCATTTGCATGCACGACACCCACTATCATATTTGTTTCACCTACATTTTCTCGGACCCCGAACTTTTACTTTTAACTTGGAAATTTTTAGGTCTTATGAATTTGTTCCCAACTTTACGGCTTCATTAGAAGTTTTGTATTTGTGTACCGTGTTGCGTAAGTAGACGTTTGTGTTAAATTAATCAATATTTGATTGGAAAATTTTCATTTTGAAGACAACGAGATTCAATCACGAGGCCTTCTGATTAATTTCGGTGTTAGTGAAACAGTGTTACGAAATAAATTTTGCTAATCAACGCTTTCCATAAACATCTATATTTACACGACTTATGAACCAGATTTAGATTTAATTATTCTTACTCATGTAGAATAATAAATTAACGAGAGCATCATCACACGTAGAGCTAAAAGCATTAACGTATTCTCGGAGATGTACATAAATAATTTAACACTACCAACTAATCCAATACGTAGAAGACTACTATTTGCCGACACGCGTAGGTACAAACCCGCGCCAAAATCACACATCAATAAATCCAACCAGCCAATCTAACAGGCGAAAATCATCGCGTAACAAATTGCTATCTAGTATCCGTCATCGTTCACACAAAGGCAATACAACCAAATTGTACAACAATATTTGACATTTCATTCATCAAAACTGCATTTGGTTTACAGAGCAATTACGTCGCTACAATCGTTCACATCACAATCAGATTCCGATGAGGCCCACTACTCTTTTATTTTATTAAAGCGTCCATCAATGACACAGAATCGGAATCCAATATCCAATCTCGATACCAAATTGATCGTTTTATTAATAAATGCCAATGAATTGTCGTAATCAGGCTGTCGAACTTCAAAATATCCGTAAAGACCGATTCCGTGCAAAAATTCAAATTCTCCAGCCGTTGCCGCGTCTCAGGAACTTCCGAATTCTACCGCGTAGCTACTTCGTTATTTGTCCGAACATAAATTGTGATCAAATGGACGCCGGCACCGATTCCACTTAAACGAAAACGAAATAAATGGACCAGCTATACTTTTATTACTTATTATTACAGATACACATTAAAAAAGACATTTACGGATTCAGGTAGCACGTTCAGTAATTTATTCAATGATTATTACTATTCAATTAGTAAACAAGTTTTTTTCTGGACGTAGTAAACTGAGGTGTAACTAATTCAATTAGAGCTGTTTTCTTTGATGACCAGATCACCATTCGAAGTAGATTAAAGACAAATTGATCAACAAAATGGTGTTGATGAATTAAAATTAATGGAATCGGGAATTTTTGATCTTTCCCATTTGAAATTCAGATGGCCGTGTCACCAGTTGGTCCAGATGAGTCAAATATAATTGACGTTGTCACTTCCTGACGAGCTAAATATTTCATCGCCAAACAATACGCCCACTGAATTAATTAAAAAGAAACTGGCAATGCACTAAGAGCTCGAAAGATAGTCATTACATCGGCCGTTGTCTTTACATTCACGAAATCACTTGTTAATCAAGTGATTTCGTGAATGTAAAGACAACAATTATTTTCTATCAGAAAACCTCAAACGTTTTCTGTAGTTTTAATATTTTTATTTCAAGAGCTTTCTACCACAGACGGCTACGTTTCCAATACAAATTGATTCAGCTGCAAATACAGGCGTCCGAACCTTTGAAAGGTCCGAACTGAACACACTCGTTAAATATCTGTCAGTGCAGTCATTTTGATCCATTGTTCAGAATCTGTTAGTTTCTCACTTGAAGGAGTTGCACATGAATAAATAGCGTGGTACACGAAGGACTCCACCTTCAAACATTAACAATTATTTACTGTTACGAAACAGTCCCAAGTTTATGAACCACGTGGCCTTCGACGTCTGGTAATAATTCATTTATAGCGGCAATCGATTAGGGCGCAGACAGACAAAGCTCGTCTCTTACTGTGCAACATTAATAATTCAACGGTGGCAGCGGCAGCGGCAACTTCCGACGCTCTGGCAGGCGATCTCTTGGAAAAGTTCATAATGTGATTTAGAGGCGTGCGAAGTGGGGCGAAGTCGAGCGGCTCCTGCCGAGTAATTTGTGTGACGACGCGCCCCTGCATACTGAGCGCCCAGGAACACCGCCGCTGCATTATTTGCACGCGCCGCTATGCATTTACAAGGACCCCGAGGCACGTGCACCCCGCTCATATCATGCCCTATATACTAACTCTATTAATAACCGTACTTTGTTCCAGGTGATTGGTGTCATCTGTTTAATGCACATAAAATGTGCAAGAAGTGCAAACGGGAAAAGACCTCTGTGAATATCTCTAGTGTATCGCGAGTGACGTGTGAGGGTAACAGTTAAGAGGATGTGCGTGTGAGTTCGACCACGACGTCGAACTACTCGGAGCGGGCGCTGGCGACCACGGCCAGCGATGGTATGGACGTTGTATTCGGGAATGAGAGCGAATGGAGGAACGCGACCGAGGAGGGGGAGAGTGCGAATCTCTACAACTATTGGGCGTGGAGTATTGTGGACGGGTCACTAATGCTACTGATAGTGAGTGGGAACACGCTGACGATCCTGGCGGTGACACTGAGCCGGCGGCTGTCGTCACTTGTATCCAACCAGTTCGTGCTCAACCTGGCCATATCCGACCTGATGGTCGGGCTGACGCTGCCCTACCATCTCGTCTTCTACTTGAACGATGACTTCGGCACGATAAAGTGGTCGTGCCTGATGCGCTTTATCCTCATAATTCTAGCGTGTCTCGCCTCCATTTACAACATCATAGCGATAGCTGTAGACAGGTAAGTGGAATGCCCTCCGATTTGAATTTTATTTCAAAATAATCTTTTCGCAGTAAACAGAAACTTCAATGTCGTGGTTTTGTCACGCCATGTGAACTTGATTATAACAATTGTGAACAATTTTCTCTATATCTGTTACTCCAAAACGTATAGTCTAAGATCCCTTTAACAACGACCTTCACCGAGATGTTTATTTAATGAAACATATTTTATATTTAATTTAATATGTCAATAAATATATTGCATATGGGTTGCCTAACAAATTTCAGTCCAGTATATGATTAATTAATAATTTTAAAAAATATTTTTTTTAAACTTTGCACCGGTCTGATTATTGAATAAAAATTAAATGAAAATAAAGATTATTTCATTATGAACACGGTGGTATAGGGTTGCCTGCGAAAAATCAGTCAATAATTCCGGTTGCCGAATTTTGAAAAGTGAAAACTGATGCGAGTGAATATGTGCGACATAATTTTTTTTTCAAAGCCGCTTTTTAATCCTATTAATATATATATTTTTGAAATGTGCTAATTATCCCCTTTCATTTGATACCCTACACGACATCATTAAACAATTTTTTTTTTTTAGTTCATCACTCTATGTCCTCTAGAGGGCGCCATATTAAGTTAAATGTGACGTCACATAGCCTATAACCAGCGGACAATTAAAACGCTTCCAAAGACACCTCATTTGTCGAATTATGATAAGTAGTTTAGAAGTTATGAGGGAATGGTAAAAAAAAAAGTTTTTTTCGATTTTTTGCATTTTCTGAGAAAATTTACTATAGTAATATTTAATTTTTTTCACCATCGGAATGTAGAGATTTCAACGAACAGAAAACACACCAACTTTTTGAAAAAAGCTGATATTTTGACGGTGAATTTTCGATTGAAAATTAGGGTCCTTTTTCGATATTAATTCAAAATATTCTGTTCGTTGAAATCTCTACATTCCGATGGTGAAAAAAATTAAATATTACTATAGTAAATTTTCTCAGAAAATGCAAAAAATCGAAAAAAACTTTTTTTTTTACCATTCCCTCATAACTTCTAAACTACTTATCATAATTCGACAAATGAGGTGTCTTTGGAAGCGTTTTAATTGTCCGCTGGTTATAGGCTATGTGACGTCACATTTAACTTAATATGGCGCCCTCTAGAGGACATAGAGTGAGGAACTAAAAAAAAAAAATTGTTTAATGATGTCGTGTAGGGTATCAAATGAAAGGGGATAATTAGCACATTTCAAAAATATATATATTAATAGGATTAAAAAGCGGCTTTGAAAAAAAAAATATGTCGCACATATTCACTCGCATCAGTTTTCACTTTTCAAAATTCGGCAACCGGAATTCTTGACTGATTTTTCGCAGGCAACCCTATACCACCGTGTTCATAATGAAATAATCTTTATTTTCATTTAATTTTTATTCAATAATCAGACCGGTGCAAAGTTTAAAAAAAATATTTATTTAAATTATTAATTAATCATATACTGGACTGAAATTTGTTAGGCAACCCATATGCAATATATTTATTGACATATTAAATTAAATATAAAATATGTTTCATTAAATAAACATCTCGGTGAAGGTCGTTGTTAAAGGGATCCTATACTAGTATATAAAAACAAATAATAAAATCTTTCTAGTTCCCAGCCTTCAAGAATGAGATTTGTTAGGACTTGACCTACATATATTAATTGTGTATTGTAAATTCCAGGTACATAGCGATAGTGCACCCGCTCCACTACAGCCGGTACATGACGAAGCTGGTGACACGGCTGCTGATGAGCGCCACGTGGTCCGTCGCCGTCTGCATCAGCTGCATCCCCATGTTCTGGAACGACTGGCACGAAGGAGTCGCTTGCGAGATGAACATGGTATGTACAATAATTGTACATGCAAGTAAAGCAGGACCCAGTAACTTAAGTATTGGTACTCATTAGTGGAGTTGTGATGGCCACATAGCTAGTGTTATAGTTATAGAATCATAAGAGCACGTTATATAAAATTTATACTCATTTTGTATACCTATGCAATGATAAAAGATATTGAAAAGCAACGCCAGACAGCTATCCCATAGCATTTGCTTTATGATGTGGATACGTGGTTTATGGCAGTTTTCATGACACAAAGCCCTCTAGACGTCTAAAAGCACCATAAAACTTTATATTGGTTGTTATAGAATTTCAATATGGTAACCAATAAATTGCCTATGAATATAAATCCAAGTATCTCTAGGGATTTGATCTCTGTCAACACATTGTGTAAAGAAAACACTGTCTGAAATTCATAGTGGAAATAAAATAGTTTTCTCAGGCACGCTGTGCAAACCCACTAAAGTATAAATAGTTAATACAGTAGTTTCTTGGAAGAAAACGTTGTTACTTGTTAGCAAGCTTGTACGGTCGAGGACATACATCTCGTACATTACAATATTAATGAAACTAGACCCTTAGGTCATGTTGTTTTGATATTGGGTATAAAAGAAAAACTAAGCTAGTTGCTTAGCTTCGTGAGCAAAACTTTTACCTATCTAATCACAACCGGTCACCGAGGTGTACTAATTTATTTATTTATTCATTCTCATTAACTACTATCTTTACAGGTGCTAAATCTAATACGATAGAGTGGCTATCAACAATATTTTACCGTTATAGTACCTAATATTTCAATGTCTATATTTCGTCATTTAATAAATTAATATTTAACGGAAGACTTTCAATACGTACTACTACAACTACTTTTTGGAATAATGCCACCTGTAATATTTTTATATTTTGATGAGCCTGTAGAAGTGTAGAGTCCCACTACAGGGCCAAGGCTTTCCTCGAATTTGGGGCCAATTCTTTAGAAAGGACTCCAGCTCATCACGCCCTCTCCTTCTGGGCCTGCCGCGATGCCATTTCCTGACCCACTGTGTGGTTGTTTTGACCAGCCCAGTCCCTTTTGTCAGCTGTGTGACCTGCGTCCGCAATTTGTTTTTTGGATCGTAGTAAAAATATGCAATAATAATAACATAAATATTCATTAATCATCGGATTGCTATTCAGATTAAATTTGAACTTATTCAATATGTGCCTAAAACAATACAAACGCAGATTCAACATTTTCAATATTATCTTTATCTTTCAATTCAGTCCGTCTTTGTTGACACTCAAATATTTGTACAAATACATCCGTTTATTCATCAAATTAAGTGAAAAAAAACGAATATTAAATACAAATATTGGTTTTGTTCGATTAGGTATCCTATTATATCATACGGCTATAGAAGTATCACTTGTTTAGAAAGGATAACTATTTACATGTTTATTTTTTTCTCATTAAGTAGAGGAGTAACTGTAGTCTATGGTTGTCAAGGAATATTGTTTTTTAAGAGCCCTACCATTGATTATAAAAGGAAATTTTCGAGATCAATATGCTAATTAGCAATGCTGTTTGTATTACGTGCATTTTATCACATTTTCCTTAGTGGACCTTTGTGACTAAAACACCTATAGTACTAATATATTTATACCTAGAAACGAACTCCTAGCGATCTAGAATGATCTAGAAGTCAATCAAAACGTTTCACATTAAGCCAACCTCCGATGATCTGACTCTAATGATGTTGTTGTGAATGTTCCAGGTGGTGCCCAAGTCGTACACGACCAGTATCCTGGCGCCGATGTTCTCACTCATCTGGATGGTGATGTTCATCCTGTACTGGCGAATATGGCGCGAGGCCACGTGCCACGCGCGCCGCATGCGTGCCAATACCTGCTGCCCCACGGGAGCCAACGATTGGAAGAGCATACAGGTACAAATGAGATGGGTGGTAAACAGAAAGAGAAAAATTGATAAAAGGGAAGTGTTTTCCTAAATACTGCCTAGCAGGAAACGGGGGTCCGAATTGTTTGCTTATGACGATTCCGTGCGCATAATATCAAGTTGTTGTCCGTCACATATTTTAAACACTATTGCGTTACACAAAATACGTTACACTGTACATAATTAGAATTTATTTTGTCATTATCATTACGACGTGATTAATGCTTAAATATTTACCCTTTGTGTGTGCCATATAGAATTATATTTATAGAAACATATATTTGCCCTATGACTGAACAAATGTAGGGTTACAGGACAGAGACAAGCACTAACATTTTATTGAAACATCAGGTCTAGCGAATTTGTTTCTGTGCGAAGAGAACTGAAAGTATACTTTTGGATGAACTAAAAATAAACTAACTCCAAAAACTAACAATTAATTTTCTTTTCACAGGTGGTGCTCCTAGTCCTGGGATCATTCTCAATATGCTGGATGCCGTTTGTGGTGGTAGCGTGTGCACAGACTTGGCCTATCATGCCACTACACAACCACATCGCGTACCGGCTGACGTCGTCACTGGCCATGTCCAACTCGGGGATCAACCCACTGATATACGCGTGGAAGAACGCAGGCTTCCGCGCCGCATTCGCCAAGCTACTGCGATGCAAGCGACCTGACACGTCAGAATATCGAGGATCCCCCGCTCCGGAGAGGAAAAGAGGCTCAGTGGCGCTACGAGAAGGCTCCATAACACGGTCGAGCGCCCCTAGCGGCTTATCAAGCCTCGGCGGCAGACCAGCACGACTACTGTACATAGAACGCGAGACCGACACTTCTCGGTGTCGCATCATAGAGAATGCGGGCTACGTGGACGCCGAGCAGGGCGACACCAACCCGTCGTACGCGCCGGACGGGCCCACGCCCGTGCACCGGCCCGCCGCGCGCTCGCCCGACCTAGTGTAGTGTTACAAACGATCATTTAGACGTTTTGTGGGAAACGTGAAACGCTTCTAGTATTTAAAGTTGTTAGTGACTGTAGGTACCCCCTTCGCATTTAGGTACCTGTTCGAATCTACGCTCAAGTTTTTAAAAGCTTTATTGTTAAATTTTTATTGAGAGATTATAATGAGTTCCCTGCCATAATGATGTTTTGAGGTTCTCTGTCAAATAAAGATGTTTAAATTATATAAATAATTAAAAGATGTTCTATGTAATATTAAAATATATAACAAATGTTTTTTATTTATATTAAAACATTCCATTCCATCATACAGCAGTGACTAAGGACCAGTGATAGCCTAGGGGTTTGGGGGTTTGACTTTTATTCGGATTAGATCGGAATTTGATTATTATTACTTGCGTTACCGTGAAGGCAAACATCGTGAGTGAATCTGAACATAGTGCACACCTGAGAGCTTCAAAAACTTCTCGATGGTGTGTGTAGTCCACTAAATCCTTAAAAATATAAAAACATTTTATACTGTAAGGCTAAACTGCACCAGATCAGCGTCGTGGACTAAGACCTTATCCCTTATCATACCGAGAATAGGCTCGTGCCCAATAGTAGAACAGTAATGCAAATTGTTCCTTCCTGAAAAACTAGTCAGATAAAAAGCTTACAACGCCATCTATGAGATAAATGAGAAGGTATGTAATGTGCGACAACAAAGTCGACTGCGAGTCACTCATGGCTCGTAACATAGATGGCGTTAAATAAACAATATCCAAACAATACTATTTCTAAACCGATAGCGTGAGCAAATCGTCAATTTATGAATAAACAATTAACTTCTGCATAGAGTTAAATTGGGTAATCAATCAACGACGGATTAAAAATAGCAATAGTAAATCAATTATTGAGTGATGGATAACATTGAGAAGTATAACAACTGGTATTTCCTGTTTGTATGACGTATTGTGCAATTGGAAGAGGTCAGTAACAGCCGACTACCGTTTAGTCTCGATTTCTTGTAAAATATTTAGCATTATATCTTAATTATGTACAATATTGGACAATATGAGTATATGCAAATAATTCACTAGCGCCACTTTCAAGTAAAGACCGATATATGCAATAACAGTGACCCCGACCGGGCGATACAAAGTGCTCAATACGTCGGGTAAGGTAAAGATGAATACATAAAACTTTATCCCGTTAAATTATATTTTAGAACGCTCAAACCTATGTTAACAGGATTTAATCAATCAAGGGCGCACTGAAAGATCCTCCTCGGGTGACGAAACCTATGTGCGTCCGGCGCACCCTGGGCTGTCAGCCCCGTAACGAACAAGCAAGCTGCCGACGCTGCAGAAGACTGGAGAAGACGTGCAACCATTCACAAATTACAGATTTAAGAATAACCACTAATTAGACCAAATAATTATGAGATATCAATTTATATATAGTTGAGTTGTCAAATAATTGTCCGTATATAGTATTTAAATAAACGAACAACGAATATCAGTGTTGGCCTACATTTAACATGTTAGCAGAAGCCAAAGTGTCAATCGCGACGGGCCGCGCCTAGATACCGCCAGTTACAATGAGGTTACTGCCACGAGATCTAACTAACGCTGACCTATGACACCTAGAGCAATGCATCATTTTAATATATCAACAGATTTGCTTAAATATTTACAACATTGCAAGAATTTTTTGGCACATAATGTTCATAGAGGGCTTGTCCCACAGAATAGTGTGTAGTACATTTATCAGTTATACGACAATACATAAGTGGATCATCAACAAATACTTTAAAAATCTTAATGTTTATATCAAAATAAGATACCTGAAAGATTACGATGATGTTGCGCAAGGATTCGGGATTACCCATTTAATTTTAACAATGAGAAGTCCCGTAATTTTTAATCCTACTAATACTTTGTAAATCTAGATATTACAACCACCACAAAATCATTAAAACACTTACCTCGACTCCTGTCACGCCAAGCGCAGTCACCAAGTTGGGCGTCATCCTGAAGGGCACCTTCTCCGGCACTCGCAGTGTCTTGCCTTTCTCGAAGCACACGTTATAGTCTATATGCACCACCTCACCGGAGGTCAGGTCCACCAACACATTGTCCAAGTGTCTGTCGCCTAACCCGATTATGTAGCCGATCGTACTCATCACGGCCACCGAGTAACTGTACCGGCGCGTCATCTGCCACCACTGCTCAGGACTAACACTGCTACACCACAACTCCCTCCACAGTAAATCCCGCGGGGTCTCTGCTGATAGCTCTTGCAAGACTTGCTTCAAGATCGACACGGGCCACTCTTTCCTATTTTCTGTAGATATACCTGCTTCTTTCAAGAGAGGGTTCAATTTGTTGTAGAATAATTCCGAAGGGCGTAATACGTTGACTGTCTTATTGGTTCTAGCTGTTAGAATAGCGGCTTCACGATTTTGCCAGCGCTTGTATAGTGCGAACAAAGGTGTCACATTGTCTACCCAGCTGATCAGTCCAGAACGAGGCCCTAAAGGTATGACCGAATAGTGACGGGCCCTGTAAGTCTGATTATCATTATTTTCAGAATCCCTGGCCATCATCGTGTTAGTTATCGACAGCAGCTGCATAATTCTTTCGTCCAAATGCAAATCTTCCAATCCTTTAAACAAATATGTGTATGCTTTGCCATCAGATCCATAGAAGACCAATTTCTTAGGCCTTGTCTTAGTAGGCAGAATAGCCACATTATTTTCAACCGCTTTTATTGTGACTCTCACGGCTCTTTGATTCGTGTGCACTCCTGGCATGGTAATCACGGTATTCTTAAGTTCCGCTAGCACGGGGCTGATGTCAGACATCCTCAAAATATATGAAGTTCTTTTATTTACTTTCTGTTGTAGCTTTATTTGTAGTTGTTTAAAGGGTGCCCATGACTCCTGCGGCTTATCAGGATTTGTAGGATTCTTCAACTTGTCTATTACATCGATGATGAGAGATTGAAACTTGTTTTGGAATGACACTTCATGAGGCGTCTCCGGTTTTGCCGAGGTCACTTGACAAAGTTGTTCCAACACGAACACAACAGGTTCAAATATTATGCGATGTTTTTCTTTGATCAGTTTTTCTTTTTCCTCTGCCGACAAGTGTGCGTTATTTTTTACTTTAGTGACTTCGGTTTCTAACTGCGAAAGCCGCTTCGTAAATTCTGAATGATGTTGAACTAATGTTCCGAGACACAATTCGTCCCACAGCAAGTTGATTCTTTGCAATTCTTTGACTAACAACTTCACCTGTAAAATTGTCTTCGGAGCTTGCTTCGCGAGTGTTTCCACCATATCTAGGAAACAACAATTTAGTTCATTATTGATGACTTTATCGCTGGCATCATCGTCTATTTCTATATTATCTTCACCACTTTCAGCGTCATTAGATAAGAAAGACCTCGCAACATTCAGCTCCATCAAATCATTCTGTTCGTTTTCCACGGCGCCTACTACTGCTGGGAATGTAATAAGATGAGGAGTGTCTTCTGCCAGTCTGCATAATAAATCGGAGACACATTTTCTTACGTATGTTTCCGGGTGATTGAGACGTGAGAACAATTGTGGAATGATAACCTTCCAAGGTTGGGTAGGGGTGTTTGCTAATCCAGACTCCAATACTGTCTGCAACTCCATAGCATGTTTTACAATTAGACGGAGAAGTCTCAAAGTTGCATTGACTACGGCGTTTTCTCCGCTGTGGTTTATGAAATCTGAAGCACAAATTAGCTGCAAGAATTTGAAATACGCGTCGGCCGACAGCTCAAAGTAAGAAAAGACTCGTTTTTGTGCTTGACGCCAGATGTCCACTAATAAGGCGAGATGTTCGGGGAAAGCATTGCTCAAAGAAGGTACAGTACGTAGTTGACTTTCTATCATTTCAGACGTGTTAATTTCGTTCCAGTCAATGTCTTCATCGTCACAAGTGGCTTTCGTTTTCGATAGTATTTCACAAACTGCCTCAAAGTCTTGGGGCGAGCATCCAATCATAACGCTCTCTATCTGTAACTTATCATTTTCTGTCAATTGCTCTCGAGTCTTTGAACTGAATTCAACCATTCTTCGACCCCATCTGAAGCACCAAGCAGCAAAGCTAGCCCAAGCTTTAGCCAGGCCTGGGCACTGATTAACACCGAATTGCAGCAATTTCCCAACGGCGGAGTCAGATACTGGTATTACATTTTCCGATATATTATTGTCTACCAAACCAATTTCAGGTAGAGCAGACACTAACTTTAGCAAGGGTGAATCTACGTCTAATATGTTCTCACTTTCACTTTGAACCCACTTAGACAGCGTGAGAAGTAATCTTGTTCCTTTTTCGCGCAGTTCATAACTTTGTTCGCTCATTGCTAATCTTTGAGAAAAACCAAACGAAATACTTGCACAAAGGTTCACAGCGCGTATTTTAGTTTCTTCTTTTGCGTATGTCAATTTACAGAGTTCGGCCAAAGCAGTTGCGTTGTTAAGAGTCCAGATTTCGAGATCATAAGTATTGGTAGACATAAGGAGTGCTTCACTCAAGTCATCTAAGTTATTAACGTTGCCTAAACACATTTGGAAAGCAGAATTTTGTTTGAAATGCCTCAAAAGTTCCCTCTTTGCCATTATCAAGTTAGCGTTTTTCCTCGCACTTTTTATAACATCTAAACGAAGGCATTCTGCATAGAAAACATTTTCTTCTGTCATATTTAGTTTAGCGAAGTATTGATTCCACCATAGTATTCGGCTTAAGTTTTTGAATTCAGTTCCGTACTTATGCTCCTTTGCCGTCGACGGCTTAAAAGGATTAGAAATCAATTTTCCACTTTTTACAATGTTCCTCAACCCATGATTCGCTAATTGCAACACTGCAACCTCTTTTAAGAAGTGTACAGCATTAGTCCTGGAAAATTCTTCGGCTTTTGATTTTAGCAGGATATCACATTCTTTTAATATATCCTCATATTTGTCATTGTATTCGTTGTGATACATCTTTACAGCAGTACAAACCAGAGTAGATTCAATTTTATTTAATAATCCTTGATAGGAGCATGTATTCTTCGATATGTCATTGGCTTCATTGTCTAGTATGTCCCAATCAGACAGTTCTTGCGTGATCTGGGTGCCATCCTCAAATAATTTCAGATTGGAAAAAGAACTCCATTGTGAAATGTTCATATTATTTTGCTCATTGTCTTTCCATTCTTGCATGTCTTCCCAGTTTTGTATGTGTTTGTAACTTTCCATAATTTGCTCGTCAATGAACCTAGTACTCCGGGTATCCACTTGAGTTGAGGTTTCACCCTCTTTCGCATCGTCATGAGGTTTTAAGTTGTTCAACTTTTTATAGAACTCTATGGCTAATTCGTGTTTAGAATTTGCCTGTTCAGCAGCTCCTTTTAACCAAAGTAACTTCTTATCAAAATTTTGTTTGACCCAGACATACAAGCCATGTAAGACTTCAGGCTCTTCAATTTTTATAAGTGCCCGAGCAATGCTTATCGTAATCGCTTCGACATCTATATTCGTGTTGGAGTTTGCGGCTGTTTGTAATATCAGGGAAGCATGGTAGATGGCGGCACCAAAATGCCCAGCGTACAGGCTCACGGCTAGCGCAGCGGGACGCACTCTAGTCAACCATTCCCTGCAAGTCGGCCAATTGGTATGGAAAAACGTTCTTACAGGTTTTCCAACGGCTGGCAGTACTGTGGCAGTACCCTCTGCAGCATTATAAATGTATTTCTCTAAGAACATCATGAACTCTGTAATCCAACGTGTTCTTGTTTGTTCTGAAGTTACAACTTCCACCAGTTTCTGTTGGTCACTGCCAGTGTATTTCGTTTCTTGAGAGGATATCTCTCTCGCTATCCCTTTCAGAGCTCCTTCTATTCTCATGAATGTCTCCTGTGGTTTACCTAGTACAGTTCTTAGTTTCAAATACACACAAGTTTGAGCCAGTTCTGAGAGTGCCCATCCGACGCTAATAGACGAGAAACTCGTAGCACATTGTCGGAAGAACAAAAGATTATTTTCGTCTGTATCTGTGGTTTGTAAAGGCCATGATGTCAAGAATGCATCCACTAAAGCTTTCTTATCCTCTAGTGTGCACTGGAGAAGACAATTCATTATGGTTTTGAAGTGTTGGTTTGATAGATTGGAAAAAGATCCTCGCATGAGATATTCTTTAAAAGAATTGGCCTTATTGTCACTGTTGAGCAGATTGAGGCTCATTTTCCTTGTGGTAAACACTTTAACCACTTGTTTGTCTAACTCCAGCTGCACAATGTCCCAAGGCAATTCAAATAATACATCTTTGCAAACATTTGACAATGTTTTATTTTGATTATCAATGTGTAATATACAAAGTACTGCTATTGTTTTCAATATCATAACATTCCAGGTCAACGTTTTATTTTTCAGTAAATGTTGGGAATTCTTCATCACAAGCAAGACTATATCATCATCAAAATGATATGCCAGCGATAACATGTTAGTTGTCAAAACTAGGAAGCCTTTCGACATGCTTACTATAGGTAAATATTTGTCTAATTGGCAAAATATCTCCGATATCCAGTTTAGGACTAATATCAATGTTTCTTTTGGGACATCCTCATCTAGTACCATGCTTAATGTGTTCAGGATCACAGCTAGATGTCCAGAGGTAGGACTGGAACTAGAAACATCACCAAGACTAAGGTTAGATAGGCCAAATATATCATTCGCTCTTTGTTGAGTATTTGTAACCAAGTCGCTTGAAGCAATGAAGTGATTGTTCTTCTTACAATGTGAATAAAGTAAGTACAGGACAGAATATTGAAGAGCTGGCTTCTCCTTAAATAGGTTTTCTTCATGTGGACACATTTTTATAGCCAATAGTTCTAGTATACTAGGTTGTAATGCCCACATGCCAATTATAGAATTGCTAGCATTAGCAAGCTCCGACAAACATTGCAAATAAAATATAACATTCTTCTCTGCATCATCTTTCCCTACTTCCTCTGGGTAATCTGGTTTTATTATTTGTATTTCAGGTAATATAACTGAATAAGCATTCTGAATATCAGTTAGAACATATTTGTATGTTTCTTGTAAGAGAGGAATATTCTTTAAGTTTAGCAAGTTACTGTATACCGACATCACACTGCTCAAAATAAGAGAACTGTCGGAATAGCGCAGAGGACGTAAAAGGGACTCAGGGCCGATAGTTTGTGATATGAACTCAATTGGCAGATTAGAGGCTATCTCCTTTATGACTGTGGACACTAGGTCAATAACACTGAGGCTAACACTTTCCTCCCCTTGCAAAAAGTTTGTCATTTCTTTTGATATCAAAGAGAACAGAGCAGGTGAACAAGATGATGATTTTGATTGCAAATATTTCAGTAGTAAAGCAATACATTCATTACCTGCCAATATTAAATCTGCTTCCGCATCATCCTTCAAAGTTTTAGTTAAAACTTGCAGAATTTTAGTGAATGCTTCAGTAAGGAATGTCCATGAAACAATTTGTGACACTGCAGGGCTCAAGAGTGTTCCCAAACTCTTCACAACAGTGTTGAAAACATTAAGGAATGAAGTGATCTTCTGCATACAATCTTCCTGTGAGTTAGCTTCATCTTCCTTATCAGTTTTTACATGATCTGAACCTATATCAGTAGAATAAGCTACCATATCTTCCAGAAACTGATTCAGTAGATTAACTGAAAATCCAACATCAGCTTGCCAGTGACGGCTCAGTTTGAACAAGGACTGTAGGGCAAACTCTTTGATCTTCTTTGGCTGTGCATTATCAACATGCCATCCAACCAGGATGTCTACTGTATCTACAAAATGGTTGGCAAAGTGCTCCGGGTATGAATTTGACATAACAATCATAGCATTTATAGCAGCTATGAACACATCAGCTGAATCTGTGCTCTCAATGATAGTCTGAAGCCTGTCTAAAGTCAATTCTGCAAAATCTGTTAAGTGCGGAGTTTGATAATCCAGCTGAAATGTTTCTGTAAATGAAAGCGTTAGCAAATGTTTTATAGATGTACTATGCACTGCGTAAGAAGCCGCAATCCAATCAAGATGTTTTCTGAAGTCCGGACCCATGACATAGCCGATCCTCCCCAGCACGACAGATGAACCTTCCTTGGTTTCAGGGCCGGGGGCATCATAAAGCACATCAAGCAATGACTCAACTAATATGTCGTAAGAACGTCGAATGTATCGCGCGTTTTCTGGCAACATGATGGCGTCCTGCAGTTTGCTGCATATGACGAGCGATTTTTCCACGTCCACCTCGGCACATAGTCGACGTAGCAACTTAGAAATACGAGGATCCTCTGGTAGATTGACGACCAACTCTGATCGTTCATAGAACTTGTTGCTGCTGTTTCCTTGGGACCAAGTGTCGTTGGAGGACTGGTTTAGCGATTCGTGATATTTATAGGAATTGTCGAGGGGATCACGATCGCCGCGGGGCGGGAAGCCACCGCGGCCCCTGCCTCCGCGCCCACCGCCGCGCGACGGCCTGAACTCGGTGACACGACCACGGGACCGATATCTACCATCTCTGGACGGTCCTCCAAATGATGAGGATGCATCGTACGCACCAACATAACCTCTGACCTTATCGTCCGTGTTTTCTTGTCCAAATTCGTCCCTCTCTGGAGCGTCAATACCCTCCGTTCCCTTTGGGTTTTTCACTTTACTATTTGAAGTGGTGGATATCATCACTAGAAATTTTGTCAAACACGTAAATGTAACCACACATGGCCGTAAAATTACGACAAAATACGGGCAAAACAGACACTCCGCCAACAGTCACTGTATATCATAGACAAAATAGTGGGACTGTCAGTTGTCACTGTTATTGTCATATCTGTCATTTCATGCGCATAGACAAATAGCAATAGCTAATCAGCTTAAATTTCAGAACGAACAGAACCATTTCATGTTAAAAATAATTTTAATGTAAAAAAAAACTCGATAATATCTCCTTGAAACATCTAAATCTAAGATCTAAATCAATGATGCAATGGTCAAAACTTATAAAAGTCATCATATACAGAAACGATAATATGTCGCAGGCATGAATAAAGAATTCTAACGGTGTTGAACGACGAATAAAAACGTCACTACTTCTACTATCTCGCTAGCTAAACATAACCTTACTTTTACAAAAACATGTTATGTTTTGATTCCAAGATAATTATTCACTCTAAAATATTACAGTTATACCATAGCATATAGCCAGTGTTACTGGTTAAAGTGAAACATGAAGGCTACAAAACGTCCTCAAGATTTTAAAGGTAAGTTTCAATAGATGGGTACCTATTTAAATATTATTAATTATGTATACCTTTCATAAAATAAAAGTTTCTTCTTTACAGCTTTAGAGCTCAAATTAACGGAAGATTCGGTAGCACCACATACAATATATCTCAAGGAACATATAGTCAGAGAACACACGACGGATAAACCACAAGGTCGTACGTTATTAGTAGTGAATGTGCCACCGTACGCTGATAAAGAGGGTCTGGTGAACGCTTTCACAGACGCGGGCAGTGTACAGTCACTTCAACTCTGTCCAAAACCCTCAACAGCCGAGATAAAGATTGTAAATAAGTTCATACCTGAAGCAAACATTACCACATTTAGAGCAGCTTACATAGTTTTCAAAAAGGTAGCAGAGTTAGATAAAGCATTGAAATTAACCGAATTGCGACCATTGAACTCAAATGGGCATCAAGTGAAGGTAGGAATTAAGAAATGGATTGATGAGTACAACAGTACTATTTTATTGCCTAAAACTCTCAAAGAAAACATTGAATCATTCATGAAGAAGTTTGATGAAGACTCACAGAAGGCAGAAAAGAAAGAAAAGGAGTTAGAACAAGAAGATGATGAGGGCTGGGTGACAGTTACAAAGAGAGGAAAAGTACAAAGCTTTGCCCGCACTGAGAAAGTTGAAAACAAAATAATGCAGAAGGAACAAAAGAATAAAAAGAGGAAAGAATTGAAAAACTTCTACACTTTCCAGATAAGAGAATCTAAAATGAAGCACATAGTGTCACTGAGGCAGAAGTTTGAAGAAGATAAGAAGAAAATAGCACAGATCAAACAAAGTCGTAGGTTTAAGCCGTTTTGAAATAAATAAAAATGTAGCTTATCACAGTATTTTATTTACAATATGTACACCAAACCATGTATTTGATTATTACATAATCTTTAAAATTAAAATAGATTCAAAATATGTTTTCAGTTTGGAACGACTTAGTAAATGGTCATCTATTTATCATGCTAGATCTTTGCTAATGAATACACAACATTGTAATCCAACTAGCATATCCTGATCCTGTAGAATCATTCATTGATGATTAATCATTGACAACATATTATCAGTACCTACAGCAATAAGTATCCCTAGGGCCTTATTCCATATGATAAGAATATGTCACTGGCTGATTTGCATCCTCATACAAAATTTAACAAATCAATAGAGGCAACATGAGCATGGTTCCCCATTTGTGTTAGGCAATTCCCCCTCAAAGTTTGTTTATTGTTGGAGCACTTGTCAGATAGTCTGTTGGTGTGTCTTGATGATGATGCGCAGCAATCTGTTCTCCGGCAATGTGTCTAGAGCTGCGAGGAGGTTGTTAATGTTGCCATATACACAGCCATTCGCGAGGGCCACTTGGACCGCTTGCCCTATCCTGTCCAGACAATCCTGAAACAAAATTTAATATCATCAATACAGAGTTGAAAGTGAATAAACCTATTCATTATTTAAATTCACTAGTTTAAATCCTACAGAATTCATACAGGGTGTAAGGGACATCGTAGCGAAAACTGATACCATGGCTTCAGTACATGAATAAACAAACCTGCAACTTATCATTAGTCTGCAGCAGCCCTCCCCTCTTGAGTACATTGTGCGCGAACCCCTGCACCACCGGCGCCAGAGCGGCCAGATGTTGCGCGTTCACGGCCGTCGGGGGCCCGTGCGTGCGCCTCCCAGCGCGCAAACTATGTAGCACGCCTAGGTGAAGCTTTATGTACAACTCGGACTCCGTTAGAGGCTTGTTCGTCACGGTTTTTATGATTGATCTGTCTGTTTCACCCTCTAGTTTTATTTTCTTCACTGGTATTGGTACTTCTACCATTTCTGCATCTGTAAATAATTTAAATAAACTTGTTTGTGTGAAAAAACAAGAATGGATTAGAATAGGTGAGTTCCATTATAGGATAAGTAATCACATAAAAGTTCTTTGCCTGGTCAGACTCATCTGCCTAGTCTATTCACAACCATGTTGGGCTGGCAGATTGACATCTCCAGAATCAACATCAGGCTAATATTTAAAAAAATGCATATACACAAAGTTCTGATACTATCGTTAAACTATAAAAAAAGATATCTATTAAATTATTACCAGTATCTATGTAAAGTGGAGCAAGTGCACACCAATGTATAAGCCCTGCTAGCGGTGTCACTGCTGCCATAGGTATGGATCCGCTTGGCAGCGTGGCAGGGTTCAACTGGGCTGACATGCACAGGGTTGGGTTTGAATATACCTTAAAAAGTACATAATTTTAAATTATATTAATTTCAGTAAGTAGGCTGTTTACTAACTACTAACTTACTAACTAGTTACTAACCCAAGAAGTGATCACTTCCAAAAGATGATTTGGTGGCAATTTAATTGTTCCTTGAGCATCATGCATGTACAGCTCTGTCACAGCCGTAATGAGGTTTGACACAAACTGCGGGGCGGTGTTAGCTAGAGACTTCAGAGTTAACTGGTTTGATGTGTTCAGGTAGAAATGGTCTCTGATCACATTCTCAACTAGTTGCAAGGACTGTGCCGATGAGCAACCCATTTGCTGGAGCCATACACCAACTGCGAGTAACACCTGGAATGCATAGTTTTATAAAAATGCTTGTTTGTGGTAGATACTGTATGATCACATCACACTAATATTGTATGTAAATGTTTGTGAAGATCTTTGCACGTCTGTTACTCAATCATGCAAAAAACTTGAATGGATTTGGATGAAGTTTGGCACACAACTATACTATGGCTTGGATTTACACATAGGTCTTTTTATCTGGGTACACAACATCCGCTAGGATTTAATTGAACCATAGGCAACTGTAGTAATTAAATATTTTGTATAACACTACAGTGTATAGCAGTAATTTTAAACTTACTGGAGTACTAGATGCAGACACTGCCATGCTCGCGAGTATGCTCAACACTTTCAACCTTCTCTGACTCTCCATGCCACCAAACAGTGAAAGAAATACTGTGTTCTTCGTAGTCTCATTAGTGCAGGCTGACAGATAGTCACAGATGATGTCTATGAGCTGTAGCTCCTGCAGTGGGGTCAGGCCTCCGCCCCGACGCCCGCTGCGCCGGTCTGACTCGCAGAAGACGAATTCTGATATGATATCCATAGCTACATCTAGTTGTTTGCTAGATGGTGCCGCCCGGCCCACCAACAGTTGCTCTGCAGAAAATAATTATAGTTTAAATTACTCATATATACAGTTGTAATACATGCTAGAATTCGATAGGATACACAATTTTCTACTATTGTATTGTTGTTTGGTTATTTACATACCAATTCTACTGAGTGCCTCCTTAGCACACACAGGAAACTCATATTTCCTTAGAGAATGTTTTAAATCTGATAGAGACATTTTGTTAGCGTAAGCGGTTCTTCATCTGAGGTCCAAATCAATTATTTATTATCCAAAAGTCCAAATAAATTCATCCATTAAACCATGAATATCTGGCATCTGGCACTGTGTTCGAATCGACATAAATCTCTATTAGGTTTTGTTTCTGTTTGATATCCTGATAAAAAAGAAGACAAATTGATTTCAATGCTACAAATATATAATTTTGCAGGGAATGAACGATAATGTACACAATCATTGTCATTCTTGTATTAAATCTATGGCGATCTATGGTCACAATCTTACTGTCAGACTACGTTTCGTTCAATGTTCGGATACTTACTTCATCCAGAGGCAATACGTACAAAAACTGATTTACAATTTTACAATACTTGATGACTGATGTATTAGCCGAATATGGATAAAGTATTTATGTTCAATAGGTTTCTGGTTTCTATTTCTGTCAATTTATTTTAATTATTTTATCAACTAAACGTAGCAAAAATCTCTTCAACCGAGCAGCTGTCAACTGACAACTCAACAGTTCCATTTTTAATCTGTATTCTGTATAGTTATGCGGTTGCGTCGCGTTGTGTATTTCGCTAAATACGATAGTTTACTCAAATTTTCCCCAAAATAGTAAAACTAATTTAAGAAAACATGGAAGTTATCGTCGCTAACGTCGACCACATAAAATTTGATATAGATTTCGCTTTAGAAGAGCAATATGGGGCGCTTCCATTACCTTTCCCAGGAATGGATAGTAAGTCGTTTTTTAGTCTCAAATATTACAATGATTGCTAGTTAACCTCAAGCACATAGTGCATCAAGCGAACACTTAATATTATTATGTTATTTTCAGAGTCAACCGCGGCAGTATGTGAATTTTTCAGTCAGCCTGGAGGTTGTGGTAATGGTCCCCAGTGTCCCTACAGGCATGTCCGAGGCGACCGCACGGTCGTCTGTAAGCATTGGTTGAGAGGCCTATGCAAGAAAGGCGACCAGTGCGAATTCCTCCATGAGTATGATATGTCCAAGATGCCTGAATGCTACTTCTATGCAAGATTTAACGCATGTCACAATAAAGAATGTCCATTCCTTCATATAGACCCTGAGAGTAAAATCAAGGATTGCCCATGGTATGTACTTGCTGAAATGTATACAAATTAATTTTATTTTATTAGTTCTTTACAAGTTATATTAAAAATATAGGTTTATATTGAAATTCAGGTGATAAGACAGTGCAAAACCTATAGGGTAAAGAATAGTTAACAAAAATATGTAAGAAAAACTAGAAACATGATCATAAATTGATATTAAACCAATTTGACATTGTATTGCAGGTATGACCGTGGTTTCTGCCGGCATGGTCCTCACTGCCGACACAGACACGTGCGGCGTGTACTCTGCATGAACTACCTGACAGGCTTTTGTCCTGATGGCTCCACCTGCAAGTACATGCACCCACGGTTTGAGCTGCCTGCTCCTCCAGAACAAACCAAGGATGCTAAGAGATTGCCCGTGTGTCATTACTGCTCCGAAGTTGGTCACAAAGCTTCGTCATGCAGTAAGATACCACCAGAAGTAAGTGCTTACAATTTAAAATAATAATTTAAATACTGCTATAAAAATGGTGAAGATGTTACAATGGAAACTTTTAAATTCTACTTTGTATTTTCCCTTTCTAAGTTTACCTTAGTCCTTCCTATCTTTTGTAATATTATTAATTGTTAAAATTACTGTACAATTTGTTTATGATCAGTTTTTCAGCCAATGTAGAGATGCTAAACATATTTTACTAAAAATATTAAAATTATTTTCAGCAAAGAGAAGCAGCTCAGAGACAAGAAGAGGCGAGATACCGTGCCCTCGGTTACGTCAAACCAGCCAACGAAAATGATGATGGCAATAACCAGAGACTACAGCGTATTGTGCACAAACCTCTGGAAGAAGTCACCTGCTACAAGTGCGGGACCAAAGGACATTATGCCAACAAGTGTCCGAAGGGCCATCTGGCCTTCCTGTCGAGTCAGTCGAACCAGAACAATGTGAACACATTCAAAAAGCCCAACTAGTATAAGATTGTGAAGCCCTTACGGGAGAGGCTTCAGTAATGGACTAAAATTAAAATTAAGGAATGTGAAATTTAGAATATTTGTTATATTGTGATGTTAAAGCTTTGCCCACACCTGTACGGATAGAGCTGGAATGTTAGTGCAGCAATTTAGTAGGCAGTTGTCTAACACCTTCCCACCATGATGTATATCAGGGGACAACAAAAGATTGGTTGCCCTAGTGCTTGAACAGTTTCCGACCGCTGTATACTTAAAAACAGGGCAACATTTTGTCTTCAACAACTGCAACTTAGATAACAGGGTAGGGACACGTAGAGATCTGGCTAACAATTGACAGCAATTTCCACTCATACTAAAGTAAAATTCAGACATAAAGGAGCATGTTTCGCTATGGATCAAAGCACAATTAAAACTTTTTTAGCATGCTTCTTGATAAATATGTATTGATTATGATATTCCACTTCTATCCTGCATGTGTTGGCAAACCAGTTAACCCTATATGAGTCCCATCTGTCACAACTGTAAAGGTGTGTTTTAACATCCTCCATACTAGCTAAAACACTGATTACTGAATAGTTAATATGTAGACTAGAGTTCTTTAAAAACTCTCAGCTAAATATATCTAATTTAATAGCGTATAGGAAACATTTATTGGCAGAACAAGAAATATAAAGAAATCGTGATGACGAATAGACATGTCTAATTTGGCTGAACTTCGAATGCAGTGTAACAAGACTATCCCTGCGTGAGTTCATGTTTACGACGTCTATAATCGCTTTAATGGTATTAATCCTGTAGCACATTTTGACAGTACTGGACTAAACTAAACACAGGTCCTCAGATGAAGAACCCGCTTGATCTGTCACTCTCTTTTTCTATTGAAACTGAAAGAGAAATGCCTTTAGTTTAGTTTAATCCAGTCAAAGTGCGCAATAGAATCGTCGAATACCATTATCTGTTTGTAATAGGGTCCACATTCCCTCTTGTTACACTATCCATACTGTATTGTGGTCCTAATATCGTGATATTATTAAATTACTGTCAATACCGTCAATATTTCCTCGGTACAGGATCGCGATATCGAGTATCGCGTGATAATATTATAGTGTAAAAATCCCCTTAGACTCCACTTCGTAAACCTAAAGGCGGGTTTCCTGAAACTAACTCTACATAAAAAATTTGAGCGAATCGCTCAGGAGTATGATAACTGTCTGGCTGTTCCTAGTTCTGAAATCTAACGCTAGAAGCGCTGGTGTATCTAATATTTTATACTGGTTATGGTTCCAAATACTGTACGTAAATTATATTTTTAAATTTAAATTTTTAATATGTAGATGAAAACTAATAATTGAGGAGGCTTCAGTAGTGGCGACTGTGAGGTCCCAAGCAAAGATTTCAGTGTTTGTGGCCCGTGGGAGCTGATTAGCTAGTTAGCGACTTCGACAGATGCACTAAATCATCCAAACTCGTAATGATCGTGAGGTTTTTATCATTGTTAATGCTGGTTTGCAAGTCTTCCGCTAAGCCCTTTGTATCGGGGGGCCCCAGACCCATTGACCTGAATTATACAAGGCCTGGACAATTCCGTCGCATGCTCCTGAAGCCGGTAACGAGCAGTTGTTTCAGCAAAAATGGACTTGTAACAATGAAATGAATCGTTTATTAAACTCGAGTGTTATTTTATTTTTCCTAACCGATATTAATGACAACAAGCGAAGGCTCGCGGCCGCACACTTGGCCGCCTCTGCCCTCCCTCCAAACTACACTGTGTGCGGGTACTTTGTTGTAGAGTATCCAGGCATCCAGTGATCCAGTACCAGTTCAACAAGGCGCAAGGCTCCACGGCAGCCGTGCGCCTTCGCCTTGGTGTCGTTCCTTGCTGTCCCGCCGCGCGCCGCTGCCATCTCGGTGTTTATTAACCCTTACACAGTATACCTACGTCCTTGCCTTGCTTGGCTGTCGCATAAATAATTTGGTGCAATGTAGAGATTAGATAGTCAGTAAGGCTAAGTAGCTGCCTATCTACCTAGGGTGATAGGGTGCGGTATTGTTAGTCTAGGAAGCTACTTTAGTGATTCTGGTACCTATCTGCTGGTATCCCTATCAAATTATAGGTAGACTAGATTCTAGACGAAAATATTTTGGTACGAAGCCCACGGAGCGAACTAAATCGAGTTTGATTGTGTCCCGTGGGCCCGTGTATTGTGTAAAGTACCCAATTCGGTCGTCTGTGAATAATATAACATTTCGCTATACAAAATCCTAGCCGCAGGATAAATATTTAAGCAATAATATATTTTTCTCGTTCGCGCTCATAGATTCGTGTATACGCGGAAGGGAGATGTCGAATACGAATAATGCTGCTATGTTTGTGTGGCCGTTGTTTTTTCATTTTTAGATAAATGTTTATGGGAAAGCATAGAAATAGTACCGTAAAACGGGGGGAATAGGAACGATTTTCAACTTTATGGATGATTTTCACTTTGATATAGTACTTCTATCTACACCTAGTGGTGATTTTTATGATTCCGGTGGCTTAATTTCTCGAATTCAACGGTTTTTTTAATCAGTTTAATACAATTTTTCATAGAAAATGCAAAAAATGTGCTAAATTCCTATTCACCTCGTAGATGGGGACAATAGGAACGAGAACGGGGTATTTTAGAACGAAAAAGAGGTGAATATGAACGAGTAAGGGGTGAATAGGATTGTGACATTTCTCCGAATGTCAAATCCTATTCTCCCCTTACTCGTTTCTATTCACCTCTTTCACGTTCCAAAATACCCCGTTCTTGTTCCTATTGTCCCCTTTGCTGACGCCTATACACCCCTCACTCGTTCCGATTCACTCCTATGTAGACAAAAAAATATAGAATATTTTGAAAAATTAATTAATTATAGTTTTACTAATAATATGCACATAATTTGTGTGTTAAAATGTCCTCAAAGATCCCAAGAGCAAGTAAAAATTATTTCCACTTTAGAAAAACAACGCAAACACCCCTAAAAATAGAAGTTTTTAGAGCCATTTATTTGCCAGTTTACGAGGCTTGACTTGTGATTACATACTCTTTGGGCTTGACTTTGGCAGTGATTTTTTTAATATTTTCTAGGGTTTGGACACTTGGTCTTGCCAGAAAATAGTCCCAAATATAATCTACTATAATAGTAAAAAGTTGGTGTAGATGGATAAATAGCCAAAGCTGCGTAAATGTTACCAAAATCAAAATCTAGTTTGTGTTCCTATTCCCCCCGCGATTCCTATTCCCCCCTTTTTACGGTACAATATTATCTCTATGGGGAAAGTATCTTAAAAAAAAATCAAAATGATAATATTTTGAAAAAAAATTGTGTGGTACCATCAATGACGTAAGAAGCCTCGGTACATCCTCGGTACCATTCGCCATTCTTATGTTTAGGGGTTGTTTTTTTTTAATAATTTATGTACGCACATGAAAAATAACACAGAAAACATTAAATAGGAGAACAAAGTGCAAAGCTACTGCTTCTGCTTATTTCATTAAAGAAATCTCTTCCAGCAGACCTGCGAGAGGAGAATTTAAAACACGAAATGTAGACTTATATATCTTATTATTTTTTTGTTTTCGTTGTGTATTTGACATTTTGATAAAAGTAATATTTGTGTTTCATTCTTAGAATAAATGTTTTGAGAATTTTTATTTTAAAATGCCTAATTTAGGGAAATTTCACGAAGAGTCCGGGGAAAATCAAAGACAGAGGGTGGCAATGGCAACACTTCTGACTTGTCATTTGTCAATCAAATATCTCGAGAACGTTTTTGTTAGTGTTGCCGCGAGATTTGCAGAATAAATCTTTCGTTTCTGTATAACTTTACGATAAGTAAAGCTAGGTACGCTATCTTCAAGCCTTCTCTGTGAATCGAGGTCCTCAGTGAAGCGAGAAATCGCCGAGAGGTTGAATATTCGTAAATCAACACTCGGTACTAACAAACTCCAAACATGGTAAGCACGTGTTCCTATTTCATTAATTTCGCTATACCTATATCTATCTTATTTACCCATTTCATCGTCGTTTACTTATCAGGAGCGTTGAAAATTATTTTTTATTTACAAACAAGAAAAATCCACGCTGTAGCCATTTTAGGTTATGTTGATCTTACAATGTGAATTTCTTACAGTTCTACCTATCAATAATTATTCTTCTATACTGAAGATTCTTTAAAATGACTTAAATTGTTTTTAGGGTGATTCTGAAACTGCAGTAAACCCCAAGGCATACCCCCTGGCGGATGCCGCCCTCACGGCCAAGATCCTGAACTTGGTCCAACAAGCTGCCAACTACAAGCAGCTTCGCAAAGGCGCCAACGAAGCCACCAAGACATTGAACAGAGGACTTTCAGAGTTCATTATAATGGCTGCTGATGCTGAGCCGTTAGAAATTGTGTTACACATTCCTATCCTCTGTGAGGACAAAAATGTACCTTATGTATTTGTTAGGTCTAAGCAAGCGCTCGGCAGGGCATGCGGTGTGTCCCGGCCTATCATTTCGTGTTCCATCACTATCAATGAGGGTTCCCAGCTGAAGCCGCAGATCCAGAGCATTCAACAAGAAATTGAAAGACTCTTAGTATAAGTGATGTGTGTGTCAAGAGTGCTATTTACAAGCTTTTATATATTTTGTGAATACAAATTGTAAGAAGTACTAATTGTAGTTTCATTTTAATATTGTAAAAACTTGAATAAAAAAAATTACTGACTACTTACTGTTTGTGTTTACAATATCATAATTTTATTGTTTAAAGAATACTAGCTGTTGCCCAAAGTTTCACCCACATGTTTCATTTTTATCAAAGTAGCTTTCTATTAGGGCTGATTTTTCAATCGCCAGTTAACAGCTTTAACATAGGGAATAAATTTGAATTTTCAGCTTTTCTATACATAATCTGTCAAGTGTCAAATTTATTCTTTAGTTAATAAATTATTTGCTGATTGAAACATCAGCTCTTATTTATATAATTTTTAGAATCAGTTTAGTAGTTCCTGATATTACCTCTACAACCTACATACAAACAAATTGACCCCTTGGCATTAGTATTAATTTCTTCAAATTTTTAATTTTCCTAATTACATACATTCATAACATCACACCTTTTCCTATGATGGCCAGAGTGGCGTACACTCAATATAGACAAAAATACAGTAGGCATTGGGCTACCCTAATAAGTTAATACATTATATGAATGAAGTTTCAATTTTAATATTTAATAAATGTTAACATCAATTGCACGCAAAAACAACATATGTAACACCAAGTTATTTTTGCCTACCCTTTAGAAAGGTCTCTGCATGCCACTAGGGTGCCACAATAGAATGTGGATTCCTAGGTACCCCTTTTGCCTCTGCCAGATTTATGCTATAATTACTCTGAGAATAGCTACTTCTACCTAAAAAGTAGCAACATTGTCACCCATTTCCCACAGCTGGGACTCCAGCCTACTTTCACCATTAGATAGAATATACCGGCAGGATAATGTCTACCAGCACCACCAACCTTTATAAAAACTTAAGAATCCGGCGCCGGATGATTTGCCCATACAAACGCAATACCAAAATCCTGTATAATTCGAGCATATTTCCACCATACTATGATATTATTCAGATTCGGATAGCATTTATCTAGGTTACAACCTCTTCTTTTTTTCGAAATTCTAACCTAAAACGAAATTAAAGCGAATTGCATTTTGCATGTTTTTACGGCGTAAATGACATGTTTTCTTCTTATTTGTTTTGTATTAAAAAGATCAATGTTTATAAAATGGTTTCTGTTTAAACACAGCCTATATTGTCAAATTACGGATTAGCAAATATAATTTTAAAAAACATTAAATTTTCATTCATAATTTTTAGTATTACGGATCACAACAAAAATTTGAACATATTCTGAACGAACTTAGCGCTATCGCGTTCTACGTCTAACGCTACTCACACATGCGTCATGTAGTTTGTACTTGCGTAGGTGTGTGAGTGAGGCTCGCTGTATGCAGTGCAGGCGCCGCCCGCCGCCCGCCGCCCGCCGGTGTTCTCAACTTAGGGGTTTTCTCCCCAAATTTGGGGGGTAAATAAGTGTGATGGGATTTTTTTAGGGGTATTTTTAGGGATTTTTTTACTGTTAACTTTTACTGTGAAGTTAATAATGATTGTGGCGCAGCTGGCTGTAAACGTTTTGAAAATGTTTCAATTATTTTATATTATTACAATTTATTTATTATTTTTACAGGGTATTTTTTTTTTGGGCGATTTTAGGGGTTTTTATCTTTAGTTTTGGAAATAAATATTTTTAGCTTTGTTTACGGATTTTGATATTTATACCTATAAATACGATTTGGTTTAGTTGCTGAAATGGACTCCGAACGTTGGGATGTATCTCACAGTAAGTACCTACTTCTACCTAGATATTATTTAATTGTTTTCCTATACAGTTTGGTAATTAGGTACTTACTATAATCATGATAATATTCATTTATTGTTTGTGTGAATCGATATAGGTAAGTAGGTACCATTTTAAATAGGCGCTACATTTAGCTAAAATTTAAGTGTGTATGACATAGAGTAGGTGTAATGTTGATCCTATGATGTAAGTCTTATCTGTTATTTCGAAAGCACGATTCCAAAACATTATTTTTCCTTTCGAGTAATTATGTTCCTACCTTAGTAGGTAGGTAACTACTGACCTAGGTACCTAATTTCTCGGCTAGTGTCTCTTTACTCTTCACTGTTCGAAATGATAGGCTATATAGAAGTTAGGTAATACAATAAGTAGGTAGGTACCTACCTACTTATGTAGGTAAGTAAGTACCTATACTTATATCTACCTAAGTAAATGTTTTGTTTACCTATTATTTACTGGTACCTACGTACCTAAATGGACTTTCTTATAATCTGCGTACCTACCTTCCTAGTACCTACCTAATTGTTTACAGAGAAGCGACGATCAAATAAAAAACGTTTATGGCAATCAGTTCCTAGGAAAAGGAATTTCCAAAAAAATAAGGAAAATATTTATCCAGTAAGGTGAGTACCTACGTATAATAGGCGCATAGGTATTTATGGTACTTATCTATACTCCATTTGAAATGATTTGGTATGATTGTCGAATTGTAGATTTCCGACCTTGAACTTAGAATCTAGGTACCTATTACTATTTACAACTATGTATAATAAATAAACTTAAATATTACCCATGTACTATTACTACGTATACCTATGTATTATATATTGTATGTATGAAAAAAAAAAACTTTGTATGTACTTATAATATGTCCTATTACTTATTTGATGGTTTTTATTTTTCGATAAGTGGGTACTTAGTACCTACCTACATATTATTAATTCACGGGTAGGTACAGCAATAAATTGTAATTGTTGTTTCCATTCAATGAGCCCGATAACCTAATGCTAGCACTTCACATCGTGTATTTGTGCGAATATTCGCGTTATATGGCCAATGCAAAATCACATTTGTGTAGTTTACAGAAGGTTTCTTTTGCATTGGCCATATAACGCGAATATGAATACACGATGTGAAGCGCCAGCATAAGGTATGGTGTGAAAAACAATAGGTACGTATTTATATTCATAAAAGGTAATTCTTTCCCTGTGTTGTGTAGGGTAACCGAATCGTTACCTAATGGTCGGATATACCTACTTGGAAAAATTTAAATATAATTGTTTTTGTTTTCTAATGATTTTTTTTTCTGTTTTTGATACAGTTTAGGTTATATAAATTATAGACGAAAATATTTTTTTTGTTTCAAACGCATTTTTATTTTTTGCTCAGCACAATGCCATGTTGGAATTTCGCATGATACACCAGTGCCACCTCAACAGCATAAAGTAATGTTCGCCGAATCAAACGCAATTCGAAAGCTAGTTTAATCGGGTATCAACTTAGCTATGTTTTATGAAAATTTGTTCAGCCGTTCAAAAGTTACAGTTCTTTTTCTAGTTGGAGTTGGGGGTTTTTGACGGTTAGGTTATTGAATAGAAGAAACGTGTCAATACAGGTAACTAATCAATGATTATAATATGTAGGTACCTAACATAATAAATGTTTATTAGAAATCCTTTTGTTTTATTTTATCATCACAACTCTGTGAGTACTTACTATTCTTGTAATAAAGATAGGTAGGAGGTACTTATATCATAACTTGACTTTTTTGGTGTATGTACTATGTACAAGGCCTACTTAGATAAGTAGGCCTTGTACATACACCAAAAAAGTTAAAAAAAATATAACGCAATCAATGAACATCTTTTCTGATAATGTTATTAGGTAGGTACCTATCTGCGAGTCGATAAGAATGATACATATGCGACCATCGCATCATCAATCGAATCCGATTTCAATAAAATTTAGCATAATATATAGCTTTACTCCTTGGTAGGTACTTTTTTATCACAAAATTTAATATACCTACAAAAATAAATGTCCACCCGTGCGAAGCAGGGACGGGCCGCTATGATGAAGAAATGTATCATGGAACAGTTTTCTTTTTTCGCCATTTGAGGGTTGGTCCCATAGTAAAAGCTGTCCATAATGATGAGTACAATAACCGCCTTTCGGCTTTATGTACCCTTTCCGACTAAACGTGTAGATTTTCCCATTATCGTTAATTAATTGATTAATTAATAGATAGCTTTTTACGAAATGCGTAATAATATTATAGAATATATTACCTACAGTACTAATAACAAAAAATAATTTAAAATATATATTGTCTGTCTGTCTGTTTGTTCCGGTTAGGTAATCTCCGAAACGGCCGGGCGGCCGACCCCGCCAGCCGCGCGCCCTTTGCTTCGAGAGTTGAAAATACTTGCATAGGAAATCGATCCGTGTTTTCATATGAATAAGGAGCACAATCGTATTTGCGAAAAAATACTTGAGAGATCAAAGTAGGTATTTTTTTTTTCGCAAGTACGATTATGCTCCTTATTTATATTATGACATGGATCGATTTCCCATGGAAGTATTTTCAATTCTCGTGTTTTCCAGTTCTGCTTCTGGCAGTGCCCGACATGCAAATTTTTTTTTTTTAGACTTTTGATTTTAATTATTATTATTTACTTATACATATTATTTTAATTTAATTATTATTACACTATGTATTATGGAAATATATAAATAAAACACATACAATACACATTGCATAAAACATGAAAAATATAGATTCCTATTACTACATTAGGTAGGTACCTATATTATTTGATCTAAAGTAAAAAATCTACCTATTTGAAATTAGAAGTCGCGCGCAACCGACCAATACCTACTTGAGAGCGCTTGCATTTCCCGCCATACCAGGACGCCCTACTTCGAAGCGAAATCAAATCGCTAAAAATGAAATCGTGAAAAAAATATCAGCTGTTCCATACATTTAGTCGAGTAATATTGAATAATTTGTATTGAACAGCTGATATTTTTTTCACGATTTCACGTTTCGTCCCATAGTAAAAGTTGTACATAATAATGAGTACAACAACTCCACGAAATTTATAAAGTTATAAGTATACAGTAAAAATAAAACAATTAAAAAAAATTGTCTGTCTGTCTGTTTGTTCCGGCTAATCTCCAAAACGGCGTTTCGGTATCGATTTTGACGGGACTTTCACTAGCAGATACCTGATGTTGTAAGGAGTAACTTAGGCTACTTTTACTCTTAATTTAAAGAAAGAATAATTTAGGTCCACGCGAACGAAGACGCGGGTACAGCTATTCACCAATAAAGTAAATAAAAAAATAACACAATCAATGAACATCTTTTTTGTAAAGTTTATTACGCACCCAGTCGCGCGATCCGATAAGAATGAATGAAAACATATTCGACCAGCGTGCCGCACACATACGTAGTATCTCGAGTAGTCTGTGCCGCACACTACCACGCGCGCGCGCGTCTCTTTGTCAAACAGAGATAGCAATATTTAGGTTAATTTTTGCGCTCGCCTCGAATCGTAGTTGCCCGTACCGTCCGCCGGAACCTTAAGTCAATCCTTCATGAATTTGATAACAATTTTATTAAAAAATATTCAATTTACATTCAACTATTATTAACATTGGCCCCTTATATTATTATAATACAGTAATGGGTTAGGATGCAAAATACTTCTTGACTCTGAGGTCCCAATTGTCCTCCCATCTCGTTTCCCGGAATGTGGCAATTTCATTGCGCATTCTTTCTACTATTCTGTTTTGTTTCTCATTATTGGGGAAGTCTTTGAACCAAGTGACTATGTATTTGGAGAGCTCTTCACTTGTTTTAAAGGTATACCCGTTAACGCCATCTTCGACAAGCTCATCGAGACTGAGGAAAAAAAACAAAAGTATTTGAAGTATTTTTAGTGGTGAGTACATAATTTGGACAAAAGAATTTAAACTTACCAGAGGAAATCGAAAGCACAAACTGGAAGTCCAGCTCCAAACATATCAACTACTTTCATGGGCAAGTCCAAGCCTGACGAGCTGGTGTGGAGACACACGCCCAGGTCTGCACTAGCCACCATCTTGGGGTAGTCAGCGGCTTCCAACCATGGTGTAATGACCGTGATGTTCTTCCATTTCTTCTTCTCAATTTCCTTCAGATAATGCTCCTTCATGGGGCCCTTGCCAGTGATCACACAGAACAACTTGGGCAGGCTCTTTGCTAGGTTGTATGTTGTTTCATAGACTGAAAACAAGCCAATATCTAGATGTTGCTGGGTAGATAGGTGGATGGTGCAACATTGGAAGTTTGCCATAATTATAGATTTTATGATAGTGGCACCTACTCCATAAAATACTGGTATTCAGCTTCATTTGGTAATTCTGGAAAACCACCATAACATAGTGGAAGAAAGGAGTATCTAAGGCTATCAAAATAAATCCTGCCAAGTGCATGATGGGATAAATAGTTTACTGTGATAAGAAATACATAATAATAATAATTATACTTTTCCCATCAACGGTAACTATTTGTTTGAATCATAAACCTTAAATTCTCACCCTGTAAAGCATCCATCAGTATGCCAAAGTCTTCATCCGGGGTCCAGCTAGTGCTGCTGAAAAGGAGGCCAGGTCTATCAGACCTCAACCCCACCTCATTGTCTATCACCTGAGTGAACATTGTCTTATCCAAAGCCTCTATGGGTTGGTTCAGTTGCTCCCGGCCAGGACTTCTGAACGCAGGATACTGTTGACTTAGCTTGTGGAACCAGTCATGTTTCTCCATTAGAGTGATCGGGTGGAATATTTTAGGTGGTTTATCATAAAGGACTGTTGCATTCCTAAAAAAGAAATGGACATTATGTAAATATCGGACAAATAATTCATTTAGCCTAGATGTTACTCTACTAATCTTTTTTTAACAATAGTTAAGGGAAATAATTATTGCACAGAAAATATTATGTGCTCATCATACAAAACTAAATGATCTCTAGGATAGGAAATAGAATAGAATAGATCTTTATTTCATATAAACCAGATACAGGCACTTATGAAATGTTGAGACTCTAAGTGTACAGTTCCAAATAGTAGATCCTATGGAGAAGAACTGGCAAGGAACACCATGGGAACTCATTTAAAATAAAAAAATTGACTATATTGAATAAGAGTGGTGTGTTATAGGTACTATGTATTATCTCTATGTGTGCATTCCATAGAAACAAAAAGACATCGCCTACCCTAATAAATTGAGTATTAAAGTGATACAAATGTCTGTAATATCAGTTAATTTAGATTGTTAGATTAGTGTGTCGTTTTATGGTGGAATGATTAACAAACATCATGTAACTTGACAATACAACAATAAATAATCTATTCTATTCTACTATGGTTTTTTTTTTCAGGACATGTCTATGCACTCCACTATAGAACAAAGATGGGAGTTTATAATACTTAGTTTTCAATATATAATATGCAATTCCTCATGGGACTGGCATAGTCACCTAGAGCAACTGAAGCCCCATACAAAATAAGAATAAATTTAAAAAAAAATGGGTAGTACATAATATTATTAGTTCAGTCATATGTCCTTTCTAACCACAAGCGGCCGCGCTGGGCTTGAGAATTATGAAAGTCTGTTTGGTCAGATGAGGCATTATGGAGTACATCATACAAAATAGTTCAAAAGAACATTGTCTGCTCAAATATACTTACACAATATTCCAATGTACCACTAGATCATCTTTCATAGAATATGTAACACATAAGTTATACTCTGCTGACTGACCGAAGTACCTCTCTATAAATCTTGCTATTCTAACTAATATATGTTCAGGAGATAAGGACATAGCCATTATAGAATATGCATAGTTGTGCCAATCTATTATGAATTTTGCTCTACTAACTAGGCAGTAAAAACGACAAACTGGCAATGTGGGTATGGCTGGGGGGTTCTGGCATAACAAGTAATTACATTTGCCTGTGATGAATAACGTAAAAAGTAAGCTAACCGTCTGCCATATCGCTTTGGCGACATATTTCAACAACCTAGGAAATGAATGCAGAGCGAACGGATAGAGCTTTGTAATTGTTATGTGAGGGTGTTCCAAGATTTCTATGAGGGGTGCAGAGTCCAAATAACCAATAATATTCACTTCTAATCCATTATTCGCAAGAGATAACGCATGATACTGCATACGTGGACTTCTGCCGATATCGCCCAAAACTACAACTTTCACAACCTTTCTTTCTTGTTCAGACGTCATGGTGCTGATTCAACAAGTGCAAAGGTCTTTGATACAACTCTTCATTGGACGGGTTTATAAATATTTTTTCACTTTTACCGCATAAATATTCCACTTTACTTCACCGGAGTGGTAAAAAAAATCCGGGTTGTTTTCAAACATTTGGCACAGATAACGAATAACTTCAAAATGCCTTTCTGTCATAAATATGCATAGAAATAGTACAAGTACTGGAACGCTTAATAGTGCCGTAAAGCCGGTATGAGGGAGAATACTTTGTGGTAGCCGTGTCCTTGTCTAATAGGGTAACCATACATTTTAGTTAAAAGTAGGACATGATAGAAATATTTAATTATGTTATGAGAATAGTTATCAGGTAATTAACTACTGATATCGAATAGTAAGAATTGTTTTTTTCCTAGTAAATAGTGAAATATACGGTCCATACAGTGTATCTAAACGTTCTTACAAATATACATACACCCTTTTGGTTATAATTAGAGTCACAGGCAAGGCATAATATATAAATAGGCATATGCAAGGTTAGAGCCTGGCCAACGAAAGCTGTCCAAAAGAAAAGGAGGTTCCATTAAAAAAATTAAGAGCTGTTATCCCTGTCTATACACTGCATAAACGGAGTTGATACTATCTATTATTCAAGAAATATTATGCGATACTTACCTACATCAGTATTTCCTATTTATTTAATAATATTTACAATATTTCGTCTTGAGGATCATTGACTTACATTGAGGATGGTCATAATCAGAGCACGAATGTTTTGACATATAGTAACGTTAATGTAAGCAAATTTTGATAAAACACATTGAATCTATCGTATTTTTGATCAATTTTACTTACTTATATATTAAGCAACATACACACTTGTTTCATGAAAATGTAAAAAAATATACTGTATGTACTTTGATTCTTATGTTTACGTTACGTTACGATACGTCAAAGCATTCGTGCTCGGCCCACAGTACCAAATTTTAAGCGCTAAACGAAACTAGCTTAGCATTTTTTATCTTTTACGTATTAAAGTTCATCGCTCAACTTTCCTGGCACGGCCATACATAGAAAAGGTTGAATTAAACAAAAAGTTATTACTATAAGTTTATTTATTGGAATTGAGACCACTGATGTGATGAAACAATAAAATCCACACAAAACGTAGGGGTTATTCGTTTATTTTGTTTCCGCGGAGTATTCCACTGTCCGTGATTTTTAGGCTGACATTCAGAGACGACAGAAACGAGTCTAAGCGTGAACTTACGCTTCCATCTGTCAAAATTTGTTCGTAACTTTGACAGATGGAAGCGTAAGTTCACGCTTAGACTCGTTTCTGTCGTCTCTGAATGTCAGCCTTAGACCTTTCAATTTTAATTCTTCTTAGTGTTTTTCATTTTTATTACCATGTTTCCTTGTGTCTGAACTGATAAGAATAGCTGTCATTGAAGATGACGATATCTTTTCTAAATAATGTGTTTCACATTTCATTTTCTTCGAGAGCTTTCAACTTAGATTATAAATTAGTTGTCGCGTTCAATTTCTTTACTATTTCCACAATTTTATGTTTTGTTACCTCGTTGTTGATACTTCCTGAAAAGTAGATACACCATGAAAAAATATATTGCGATTTTTTATAAATAGTCGAAAAGTATCAAGTTGTTTGAATAGAAATTCAAAAAACTAACCTAATAGCGAAAGGATTGAATCTAGTTGTCGTATTTTCTCTACATATTTCCGATTCAAATCACTTTTTACGTCTTTATATTTGTCTATCATAGTAAATAGAAGCTTCCTCATCGAACTTTTGATTGTTTTCGGCATTATTTTAAACAGAACTAACGAAAACATGATGCATAAATAAACACAAGATGACAAAGTACGAAACGTCAATGTTACAATTTTGACAATCCTAAATTGTTGCCATAATAAAAGTTTAGAAAATAATTCGTGGACTTCTTTCGCTGGCCAAACTCTACTATATAATAAAAAAGAAAATTTAGAGAAAATTTCGGACATTGCGGAAAAATCCGGACATTTTCTTATACACAGATTACGTGTATAATAAAATGTCATGCGTGAATATTCCGGACATCTGGCAGCTCTAGTCATAGAAAACATTAGATTTTAACATTTTAAGATACAAATTTAATTCCTCTTCTACTTTTTCTTTCTTTTTTCTTTTTCTCTTTTAGCTTTGCGACCATCCTACGACCTTTCTTTATGAGATCTTTCCTATTATAGCAGAAAGGGTAACCCATGCTTAGTGCTGCAGAATCGAATATCACTTATTATAATATTCTTGTTTGGCAAACTCAAGTATAATCATCATTCACAACATTAAGCAATAAAACACAATGAATGAAAGTCAAAGCAAAACTTTTTTTAATTTCAAATCGGCATAAAAAGGTCGTCGTCGTTTCGTCAAAACGTTGAGATTCTAGATGCACGGTTCCAAAGTGGGCCGGGTTCTATGGAGAAGAGACCGGCTAGAAACTTAATGGTTGATTGTAATTTTAATTGTGTTGGCATTATAGTTGTATTTTGGGTTTATGTGCTTGTTTCCTCTTGCTTTACTTTCTTATTTGGTGGTTCACTGGAAACTGCAACATCTTCCCATTTACTACAAGATCCTACATGCCCTGACTCACCAGATGTTCCTGCACGTACAATTTATTTTGCACGTACAGTTTTTTTTCTTTTTGTGGCTATCTGTAATGTCAAAAATGATCTTCATTATGGCACAATATCTAAGTACAATATCCAATCCAGTAAAAGTTTAATCCATCTAACTATACTAATAGGAAAATATTAAACACAAATAAACAATAAGCAAAGTGTGTGAATCTTAAGTTTGTGCAATGTGTTATACTTTATATTAGTATAAACTATTACAGACCAGACAATTACACACAACATTATACAACAGACACATACAACAACTGATAATTATTAAACATATTACAATAGTACCTATGGTAATATTGAAGGAACTGCTTCAGGTTTTAATTTTATTTTTGCTGCTGTTAAATAATTCATTATCTTTAAAATTTACGCCACAAACACATGCGAACTTTTACACACTAATGTTAAGGTTCGTGGCTGTTATCCATAACACCCTCTGCTTATTATCAGCTGGAATCCTGAAAAAAACAAACATGGAATTTTAATAAAGTCTATCATTTTATAAGAGATACAAAAGAATATTATTATCTATTCGGCACAACAAACAACAAATGATTTCAACAAATTAACTTAAACTATATACAGGGTTATTTGTAAAACACCGGCAATGCTTTAAGGGGTGAAACTACTCATCAATATGAACAACTTTTACTACGGGACCAACCATGAAATCGCGAAAAAAAGTTCAAACTTTTCATACATTTTGATGGAGCAAGGTTAATCTTTTGTATGAAAAGTTTGATTTTTTTTTCGCGATTTCATGGTTGTTCCCATAGTAAAAGTTGTTCATATTGATGAGTAGTTTCACCCCTTAAAGCGTTGCCGGTGTTTTACAAATAACCCTGTATGTATACTTATACTATACTTGGAATCACTCAAATTATACAAAACAATAAATGCATCGAAAATATGCTACGCATTACAGATTATGGAAAACAAATCCAAATTTATTAAAGTACGTAAATTATTTAACTTAGTGGACTGTATGTTATGTGAAACGATCTAAAATAAGTACTTGGAGCAACTATATCCCACAAAATAAAAATATATTGTCACACTACTCAATGAAACTTACCTATGGAACGATATTCCACAACCAGGATAATATTCTCGCTTGCACCCAATCATAACTGAAGTATTTACCATCTTGTCGCCAAAAAATTATTCTAGGCACAAAAATAATGTTTGATCACGTTTATTTCTGAACTATGAAAACCACGAATGTTGACAATAGGTTGACAACTAAGTTGACAATGTAAGCCATTTTGAATGATGTAGTGTTTCCCGCATGCAAACTTCTTTAACTACTGGTATCCAAATATTGTAATAATCAATCTTATTGAATAACGTATGGAAATAATAATATTTAATATAATATTTAAAGCACGTCAATTATAATTTTTATTATGTTTATTTTGATAGCCGTGGGTAGAAGTTTCATTAGTTCTAATATGTATGTAAAAACGATTCTGAAAATACCAATTTAGTAGATTACTAAGTTGATGAGTAATGGCCATGTGTGCGAGAGGGACACCGCTGAATCTCGGGTGACTTTCATGTGGGCACAAAATTTCGTACAACTAATTATAGCAGTAAGCTCTCTAGTTATAGGTACTATGTATTATCTCTATGTAAATATGTCAAATAATGGAAAATTATCTACCTACTATATCTATGAAAATTAGGTACCTACCTAGAAAATTAATCAGTAATATTTTCCACTATTTGAAATTAATTTATTTTAATCGAAGAAACTGAAATCGTTGTTTTTAATCATGCTATGTACAAAGAACTATGAAAAATGAATTACTGAACTTAGCCTTATATGTCCAAAATCAGCTGGCATGGCATAGCTGTCACTGCGTCAGACGTCAGTCAGTGTCAAAAACTCGCCTATGGATAGCTGGCTCTTACAGCAGCCCCGGTATTTTTAAGTTACGCGAGCTCAAAAGTAAAAACATGTCTAAAATATTAATGATAAGGCATTTACCCGCGACGCTATCGATTCAAGACAAAGAACAGCTTCTAAAGCATTTCGGAGCCGAAAAAGTATGGGAGACTCGATCCAAACGTAACTACCTCTTTGCTTCTTTTAGTAGTGTAGACAAAGCAAAAGCATCACTTCTACGTCTTCACCAACTTGAAATAGCTAATAGAAGACTAGTCGTTGAATACTCCAATGATAAGGAACCAATATCGAGCAATAAACCAGAGGTAGAACAGAAATCAGAGACCACTAAGTTAATAAAAGAATTCCTAAAAGTTCTGAATGCATGGAATCCATCTATCGACTTCTATCAGCCTCCACCGATACATTTAAAATACAAATACCCAGATATCGATCCTAAAATAGCTATTAACATCATTTATGCATTATTTTCTCACAAACCGTTTTATACACAAGCTTTGCATTTGATGAACAAGATGTGTCTTGATGTACCCTTCCAAGAAAATCCAAAATCAATGGAGTATTTTAAAGAAACATTTAGGGAGTACTTTGTGGGTGATATACAATTGCCACAGCCACCTGCAACTCCTGCAAGTGAACCAGAATCTGAGATATCAAGCGCAGAAGATGAACACAAATTACAACCTGTACGAAAACTTGTTACACGGAAACGAAAATTACCCGTACCTAAACACCATCCCATGAAAATACCATCTATTGTACCAGTACTTAAGACAAAGAAAACAGTTGTAAATCAAGAAGAAGTATTTGACACCGTTACTCCAATTCAAGAACCAAAGAAAATTATGCTCAATGTTCACCAAGATGCTTTGCAAAAGCCAACTGAAGAACCAGAAATTATAGGAGAACTTGGAAAATTCCAGAAAGAGGAACAGCCTGTAGAAGTTGTGGAGAAACAGGAGGAACCAGAGCAACCAACAATAACCAAGAAAGAATTATTACGAAACAGGGTGTCATACAATGACATGAAGGTTCTCCCAGTCTTCAAGAATTATCACCCTGGGCAGCCATCAATGAGGTTATATATCAAAAACTTGTCTAAAACTGTGACTGAAAAAGACGTAAATAGAATTTACAAGCGTTATGTAGAAGGATTGACTGATGAAGAGCTTACAGGCTTTGATGTGAGAGTGATGCAGGAAGGCAGGATGAAAGGTCAAGCATTTGTGACATTCCCTTCAGTTAGGGTAGCAGAAACTGCTCTTAACGAAACTAATGGTTATATGCTGAAAGAAAAACCAATGGTTGTACAATTTGCAAGAGCAGCTAATAAAAAGACTATAGAGTGACTTGTGGTGTTTTATTTTCTTTTCGATTTCTATCAATTTTAATCCAGGCATGGAGTAAATGAAAATACAATTTAACAATTAAAATTATATTTGCATCAATTCAATGGCATATGACATTGAATCCTCATCATGGTCAATCATTTTACCAGACAACAACTTGTTTATAACAGGCAATATCTCACTAACACTGTTCAGCTGTTTTATCAGGTCCAGAACAATATTTAGTGTGTTTTGCAGTACCGAGGTCACTTTGTCATCCTTAGTCATCAGGTACTGTTGATAGAATGCATCCATCAGCAGAGTATACCAATCGAACAGCTTACTTTCATAATCGGTATCCATTTTTTTTTCCGAATTCACAAGTACATGTGTCAAGTATGTCATTAGAAATAGAGTGTCATCCAAACTTAGTCCGTTTCTCAAATGTGGAATTATCAATGCATCACTGAACGAGATTTGAAGAGTATAGTTGAGTAATTCAAACTTAGCTTTATGCACTATCTGCTCTAGCTTAGTACTGTGTTCACCGGAACATAATTTAGAAAACTTTTCAGTGTCCGTCACATCAATATTACTTGGGTTAACTAATCTTATTGAATATTTAAGTAAGGCCACTAAAACTGTTTCTGGGATATCTTTAAATTGTTTGATTGTTTGGTAAATAGTTCTGAAGTCATCATTTTCTAACAGTGGTGGTATGACATTGTTGCACATACTTCTTTCCGTCAGACCTGATTTCATTAGGTCTTTTGTCTCATCATGGATTGGGAACTGAAGTTCAGTTGGTGAGTCCCAGGTTGCGATCTCCATACACTCATTTTGAATGATTTCATGGGATCCTAAAAGACTTGACAGGTTTCTCTTTGTTTGTAGAACATATGGCAGCATGCCAATGTGGTTGGAGGCTTCTAAGATGATGCGTCCATGGAAGCAATATAACTTAGCACCTTCTGAATACATTTTCATGGGGTATCTGCATGACCCTACTCCAAGGACAATGTTGTATGCTATAATTATGGCTCCATCTTGCTCTGTGTTACTTCCAAAAACTATAAGATGGTCTTTCCCCATCCAGGCAAGGGACGCATTGGAGATACTGGATACCCAGGGTACAGTGCCTATTGTTTTCCAGTCTTTGAAGTTGTATGCTGTCATTTTTCCATCACTCCCTGTAAATAGATAAGAAAAATTAGCCAATTCTCCTTGCCTTAGCACAAAATATGTATTTGAATAGTCATCTTAGACAGTAAATTATGTAACTTTACTTACACAAAATATATACAGCATTTGTTTCTTCAGTGCAAATAAACTTTCCAACTACATATACATCCTCAGCTCTAGTAATTTTGGTTTTTACCATCTTAGATCTGTCCATATCACCTAATTCATCTCGTAGTGGACAGTTGAGTATTTCATAGCCATCTTTATTATTCTTCACGATGTAACAAATGTAATCTGTCTTGTGGATTGTGTAGCAAGCCGCTTCCACGATAGTGTCTGTATCCTTCAACAGTGACTTACTTTCGTAAGTCTTTCTGTTATCAAGCGCATAGGGCAGTGATGCACAGTTACCATTGGAGAACACAATGACCGATGACTGTTTGATCCTAGGGATCAGTTTCAGGATATTCAGGGGAAACTGAAAATTAATAAAAAATGTTTGTTATACAATTTCCTGCTAGGGTCTTAAGTTGCCAAGAAGGACTGCACTTTCTCCTCTTGTTAAAAAAATAATCGATATTTATTCAAACATTCATTATACCTTAAATTTCTTAATTTTATCTAAATTATCAGAGTCCTCTTTCCATGTTTTGATGGTATTTTTATTGAACACGCCGACATAGCTCTCTTGCTCCTTGTCATAGATCACTGTAGATGTAATGTGGTCTTTAGAGGTCCACCCACCAACTTGTTTCTGGTCTGAAAGCTGAAGTAATTATGATAAAAAAATAACCTTCACAGATGCAAACATTAGAATTTTATAACAATAAAGTGAGTCTCTATTATCTAAATTCAACAGTATTATTAATGTGAACGTTTGAAGCGTAATAGAAGTATATTTACTTGATATTTATTGACGACATTTCGTCCTAACGTAACGATAACATGTTCCTCTTCTTTATCTTCCGCTACGCCAAGAAAGCTTTTCTGGTCGATGAGCGGGCACAGCACGTAGTAATTGTGTAACTTAGCCATTATTTTACACAAGTAACAGTAATGTGTAATTTAAAATAGACGAAAAATTATAATCCGCGTGTACGAACACGATGTAAATAAAGACTTGACACTTACTTTGACTCTTTGACTTGCTTGACAGTTGACGTTGAGGAGGAACGAGGAGGAAATAGGAATCGTTCCAGGTTAATACCTCTACCTAAACTTTTAGCATAAGTTTGACGTGAATTGACATTTCCTTCGTTCGGATATTATAGGTAGGTAAAATCTAAGGTAAAATAAATTGAAGTTTTCAGTTTTCATCAGCAGTTTTTATAAAACAACCAAAGACTACAATATTATATGAAAACAACACTCCAACACTCCAAAAAGGACCGTGCGTGAACCGCTAATTTTGCGAGTAGATATCGGCTTTTTTTTTATTTTGTTTATTAGCTTTAATTTAATCTTCATTGCATTTTTGTACTTGTCATCTTATTAAATAATACACGCCGATTTGGATTTGGCCGATTCACGAACAGAGTTCAAGGTTATTTGAACATTGGCTTATCGTTCTTATTTATAGTTACATCACATCGCTACGACATACGTTATCGTGTATTATACGTGGGTCGTTGCTGTATCATTTACTTATTTTGTGGCAGTCATCCAGTGCACACAAACATGTCGACAGCCGGGAAAGTAATCAAGTGCCAAGCGGCCGTCGCGTGGGAGGCCGGCAAGCCTCTGTCCATCGAAGAGATCGAGGTCGACCCGCCCAAAGCCGGCGAGGTCCGCGTCAAGATCACCGCCACCGGAGTGTGCCACACCGACGCCTACACGCTCTCCGGCAAGGACCCCGAGGGAGTGTTCCCCGTAGTGCTGGGGCACGAAGGCGGCGGCATCGTGGAGAGCATCGGCGAAGGCGTCACCTCCGTCAAGCCTGGAGACCACGTTGTGCCTCTGTACGTCCCGCAGTGCAAGACATGTAAGTTCTGCTTGAACCCTAAAACTAACCTGTGCCAGAAGGTGCGCGTCACACAAGGCCAGGGGGTCATGCCCGACGGCACCCGACGCTTCCGCTGCAAAGGCAAGGAGCTGTACCACTTCATGGGATGCTCTACCTTCAGTGAATACACTGTTGTTCTAGAGATTTCCCTGTGCAAAGTCGATAAGAAGGCAGCATTAGACAAAGTGTGCCTGCTGGGTTGTGGAGTGCCTACTGGATATGGAGCTGCCCTGAACACAGCCAAGGTTGAAGCTGGATCAAACTGTGCCATCTTCGGTCTAGGAGCAGTTGGTCTTGCTGTTGCATTGGGATGCAAAGCAGCTGGAGCTAAACGCATCATTGGAGTTGACATCAACCCTGACAAGTTTGAGGTAGCCAAGAAGTTTGGTGTCAATGAGTTTGTGAACCCCAAGGATTATGACAAACCCATACAACAGGTCCTTGTTGACTTAACTGATGGTGGTCTGGACTACACTTTTGAGTGCATTGGCAATGTGAACACAATGCGCGCTGCTCTGGAAGCTTGCCACAAAGGTTGGGGTGTCTCTGTCATCATTGGTGTGGCTGCCTCTGGAGAAGAGATCAGCACCCGTCCATTCCAGCTTGTAACAGGACGTACCTGGAAGGGAACAGCTTTTGGAGGCTACAAGAGCCGTGACAATGTACCAAAACTTGTTGATGAGTACCTAGCAAATAAACTTCCTCTAGATGAGTTTGTTACCCATAATGTTTCTCTGAAGGAAATCAATGAGGCTTTCCACCTGATGCACATAGGCAAATCTATCCGTGCTGTTGTCCAAATGTAATTTTAAGGAAATCTTATATTTTTGTAAGCATTTATGTTATTGTCTGTTAAATCTACTGCATTTTAAAAGTGATAAAACAACATGTTTATCATGTTACCCAATATTTATTTAACAAATAAACTATCTTTATACTCAAAACGCATTTAATTTTAAAATGAAATAATTCATTTGCATGTATGGTAGATGTAGTACATTACAGAAGTATTGTGTGCATTTGCTTTAGAATAGCATGCAAAATTGGTAATTACAAGATCATAATAAAATCCTGAGTTTTGGTCCTGTTATGCAAATTGTTTACATGCTTGGTTTGGTTATAGCAATGTGTTGGAGCATAAGAAGATGTGATTGCCCCATCAATCCATAATTGCTGTACCACACACAACCTACTGAGTATTTTTTTTTTATCCTACTGAATTGATGGTCTTTTCTTTTCATTAATTAATCAAAATCCAACAAATATCTGCAAAAGTAGGTAATGCCCATAAAGTTATTATTACTAGTGGGTAATGCCTCATTGTCTTATCTGATTATTATAATCACACGTTAGAGGTCTGGTATCTACTGATATACTTACCAAAACAAGTATTATAATAGTATCAAGTATGCAGGTAGGTATGATTTTTTATGGTGGCAATGGTGTGTTGATTGATAAATATGATAATCATGTTGCTAGTCTGTATCTCTAAGTAGTCTGTGTTTCCAGTCGGAAGATGTCCCGAATCTCTATGATGTACTCTACTCTAGAGATAAAATATACTTAGTGCCTCAATCAATCAAATCAGCCTATTGCAGACTGCAGTCCACTGTTAGACATGGGCTTCTCCTAAGTTGCAAAGTCAAACTCGAAGATTTTTATTTCAAAGGGGCCTTTGCAGGCAATTTCAAAACGTCGTGATTCTAGGTAGATTCTAGGTTCCAAGTGGGTTGGTCCTGGGGAAGATATCAGCAAGAAACTCCATAGATAGGTACCTACTCTTTTCAAAAAACAAAACAATATTAAAAGAGGCCGCGTGAGCGGCACCCGGCCAAAATTCGACCTGAATTTAGGTACTTAGTAATAGTATTACAAAAATAAAAAGAACAGCAAAGATCATATGTAACCACATTACTCGGTGCCCCATCTCCAGTCCTTCCCAGCTTCTTTGGAGTTGTGTATAAAATGACTAGGTAGATATGTAAATAATAATTAGGTAGGTGTGAGAGAGGCATGTCATGCATGTGATAATAATTGACTGTTCGCCCGGACACAAAAGGCATTGTATTTTAATTCAAGACTCAATTTATCGGTGTCTTTCTAGCTATTAATTGAGTGCTACATATCATTGGAGAATTCGAGAGCTATATTGCAGACCTATTCATGTAAAGACGAATATTTCGTATCTAATCTACCTTCCTACGGACATGAATTTTAATAGGATACTTCAAGTTTTAATCGTTCTAATTGACGATAAACATTCTCGCAAATAACTTTTTATGTGTCGACCTATGGCCTTGACTTTGCGTTTTTATATAAAAATAAAGTTGCCGAATAAGTAGGTACCTACCTAGCTAAAACACTATTCTTCCTTGTTTGTTCTAGAACTGCGTAAATACGTCTCACTCGTCGTACGAACGCCTATAATGAATAGAAAATTTATATTCGTAATTGTGGCTTTACTTTGCATACAAAATGGTTATGATTTAGGTAAGTATGCCGAAGCAAATGTAGAAAGGTTTCTATTTTATTCATATTATGTGACTTAATTAGTGCCAGAAAGGTCGACCTCAACGGCTAATTTGATCAGATAAATATAATAAAGAAATAAAAACACTATTTGAAAATAACTTGTCTATATCCATAACAAAAATACATTGCATTACTTAATTATGTAACTAATCAACATCTTTACAAACATTTATATATTTACACGATAATTTTCTCTAATGAGGGACATTGTAATTTGTAATATAAACATTTTGTCGACATTATTACACCTATAAAATTTATATTGTAAACAATGAAAGACCGTATGCCTACTGTTGTAGGTAGGTACAGTTCGCATCAGATAGGTACACTGGAACAGACAAGTTGTATAAATGGAGCGAAACATGTACTCGTCATGTGTCGAAGAATAGTACTAACAGCCTCCTAGACAATTTGCAATTTAAAATAGCTAGTCTTAGAGACGCCAGCAAAAAGTATTAAATTGACGTAAGAATCACTTAATTACTCGACAGTACAAACTTTGTAGTCCCGCGGGTCTACCGTGTCACAAAATGGTAATGAACTTCAGATTCTGGTAATAACCTTCAATACGATCTGGAGACTAAACTTCGAGCTACTGTGCAAAAAAATAAGTTGTGACTCCTATCTTCATGATCGGTATTGATTATGATTATGATCGGAGATTTTTTTCGCGATTTCAGTGTTGATCCCGTAGTGAGTTATATATCATGATGAGTACAATAAATCCTTAAAGGCATCGCTACCGAGGGTAGATTAAACATTTGTCTACAGGTACTGATGTATATTTCGGTCTATTTGGACACACTAGCTATTCCAATGCATCTGGGCCCCAAGTCTGCTATTTCAATCTTTACAGTGTCGTTCAACCGATTTTGACTTCTATTGCGTAGGTAATAGTAGTCAAAATCTATAGAACGACACTTAATAACTGGCAAATAACCGACTTTTTCTTCTATTAGCTATCTAGGTTTGAATGACACTGCAAAAACTAACAATTACAAGATCATTCTGACACGATCAAAATAGCAGAATAATTAGGGTGACTGTACAATTTTTTGATTAACTTATGACATGCAAGAAATTAACTTTTTAAATCACAGATCTTAATATAAATTCCATTGGACAAATACGAGGGTTGAGGAAGATAATTACCTGTGTTTAGGTCCGTTCACACTGTATGTCTTTTGTCGCATGGCTCGTGTAGCGGTTGAAAGATGATCCAGTCAGATAAATTTGTTTCATCGCTGGCTATGTACAGTGCCGACAGTTTTTGTGGAAACAAAAATCGATAGAATGACTTTAAGGCCTACCGCAGACGACAGACTTTTTGTGCAATCTAGTTCCGCGGCGTATAAAGTCTAACAAATCCGCTCGAACTTTTTTCGAATATCGCTATCCTTTCAATGGGAATTCTTTTAAACTACTACTCTGGTAGTAACTGATACTGTTGCATCTATTTGATGATCAGCCGGCTCTACCTGCATCAAAGGATGTGCGCCGTGGATTAGATCGCACAAAATGCCCATTGCTACAGCTCGGGACTAGTCGGGACACACCGAATGGTCAAAAGGCAAGGTGATACTCAGTCGGTGCAGTATAACTACATATTTTTTATTTCATTTTTTCTATATTATTTAACACTGTTGCCATCCTAAAAAATGTATTCTCTGTGTATGCACCTGTCCTCTTCTTATTACCTATGTCTATCATTCTAAAGGGTTTTATTTTTTTGGCAAATAAATGATATTTCTTTCTTTTTTTTTTAAAAGTGTCGTCTGTGGTAGGCCTAATTGCTAAGGATAACTATAAATGTTTCTAATAGATGTCGTTGCAATCACCCTGATCAAAATGTGGATGGCAGATTCGATACTGCGAACGAGATCGCAGTAGCAAAGAGGCTAGAGCGGCTGGGTATTGGACCAGAATGTAGCAGGTTCGATTCTTGCTCGCGATCGATTTTTCTTTCCACAAACATTTTTGTCTTTAGAGTTCGATTCGCATGCGTTAATGCGTCATCCAATATAAGAAATAGCCACTGTGCGCTGGACGTACTTTAATACTTTGGTATCGTTAGGGAGCTCTGTTATGATCGGCCATCCGTACCTAATCTCTTCTTATCATCCATTATAAGTATTTGGCTCATTTAAAATGGTGCGGTCAGTGGTCGGCGGTGATCTGTTTATAGTATTCCACGTAACTGTCGCATTGTTCACCTGAAACAATAGTGCTGTGTTTAAAAAGCTACTGAACTAAAGCTCGTGAACGGGTGCCGTCTGTCAGAACTGGTCAGCTTGTAACTGCCATGGCAATCTTATTCAGAGGCAAATCATTATTATCCTAGTCTTATTTTTATTCACATTAAATTATATTATTCTCGCAGCTCTTACCACAACATTGTACTGATAAAGATTGTAATCTATTATTTGAAAAGGGTTTCTATGGAGTTTCTTGCCGGTTCGCCTCCATAGGACCTACTATTTGGAACCGTGCACTTAGAGTCTCGACATTTCATAAGTGCCTGTATCTGGTTACATGAAATAAATATCTATTCTATTCTATGATGACAGGATTGCCCCTGTATCATGGGTACAGTTTGCACACTACATACATAAACACCTAGAATATTAGTCTGAAGACGAGAACACATCATACAAAGAAGAAATAGAGAACCTTAAGTCGCAATTAGATACTGCGCACAAAGAAATTGAAACACTGTCCTTGGAGAACAGTAAATTACGTCAAATGAATACGGAGCTAATTAAGAAAAAGGAAATCAATAAAAAAATATCCAACAGCCCCATTAAACAAAAAATTAAAACTCCGAATAAAACACCAATAACAAACCGAGTCAGGACCATGAAGACAAAAGAAACGCAGACTACAGCGCATGTACCTAACCATGATCATAGAGAATCACCGCAAGCAGTACAGGCAAATATAAATACTAATAATTCAAAATCAAAATATCCCATCGATGAAAATCCTCCGGTTGTAGCTAACTCAACTGATCGTGAGAAGAACAAACTCTGTATCCTGAGCAACATTGGATCACATAATCCACACCAGGTCATAGAAGACTCGTTTGGACACAATTTCACTTATTGTCATTACAATTTTCCAAACTGTAGTACAGATCGTCTTTTGAATAACATTAACAATAAATTATTAAATTTCGGCATAAATGATTATTGTATAGTTATGTTGGGTGAGAAGGATCTTAAAACATCTTCTAACTGCTTACATATAGTAGAGACCATTAGGAAATCGCTTGAGCATATAACTTTTACAAATGTAATAGTGTGTAGTCCTACTTATATTTGCGGATCTCCTATATATAATTATAAGGTCGAGATATTCAATAACCTATTATATAAGGATATAAATAGTGGATCTTACGCATACTATTTCGACACAAATTCTTATTTAAGTTTTGACATGTTCTCTAGTTTCACAGGAGCAATTAATAAAAGGGCACTTATACATATTTATAAAAAAATTATGGGAAATATAAAAATTGACATAGACTATGAAAATTTGACACCCCTGACTAATTCAAGTGTAAATAATGAATGTACTAAATTTTTTCGTTGATAGTATTGATAGTAAACTAATTAATTCGAATATTACTCATTTACATACTGAATGTCAAGATAAATTGCAATCGAATAAATATGTTAAAATAATGCATCAAAATATTGCCGGGTTGTTAAATAAATCAAATAATCTTACTGTATGTTTGAATGAGCTATCTGAAAAACAAATTAATGTAGAAGTGTTGTGTATCACTGAGCATTTTATCATGGAAGGTTTCCAAAACCAATTATATATACCTAACTACCATTTGGTTTCTAGTTACTGTAGAAAGCAGCAAAGAAGAGGAGGTGCGTGTATCTTAGTCAAAAATGGTATACAATCTAAGAACATATCTAAAATATCAAACGCATCAACTCCAGGTGTACTTGAATGTTGTGCCATAGAGCTTATTAAGTATAAGATAATTGTAGTCTGCATCTATAGGGTACCAAATGTAAACAATTTTGACTATTGCATGGATAAATTGGAAATTATTTTGCGAGATATATCACGCTTACATTACAAGAATATTATATTATGTGGTGATTTTAACATAGATGTGCTTAAAAAAAATCGTCACACTAATACATTTGAATGTTTATTGAATAGTTATAACTTAAAGTTAGCATTAAAACAACCCACTCGGATGGCTAGATTAACATGTATAGATAATTTTGCACATAATTTCAGTAAAACATGTAAGACTAATGTTGTAGAATTTGCCTTATCCGACCATACAGCACAGCTACTTCACTGTCCCGTACAAACATTATACGCCATAAATTACTGGTACATGACAAGAAGAGACTACAATACTGACAATCTAACTAAATTTAAAAATTATATCAGCAGTCTTTCGTTTTCGGAAATTTATGAAACAAATGATCCTAATATAGCTTATGATAAATTTATTGACATATTTCAATTGTTATACAATCTATGTTTTCCGGAAAAACTAATTAAAATAGATATAATTAAAAAACCAAAATGGTTGTCGAAAGGAATAAAATTGTGTAGTCGTAAAAAAAGAAAACTTTTATGGCAGCTTAGATTAAACCCTACTAGTCAAAATAAGACTTGTTTTAAGAGGTACTCCAAACTGTTTAAAAAGGTAATACACTTGACACAAAAGGCACAAAACAACTATTTTATTAAAACATCCAAAAACAAATCTAAAAGCAGCTGGCAAATAATTAATCGTGCTAAACATAATTTACCGAAACATAGCATACATCAAATTAAACTAGAAAACCGCTTAGTGACATGTCCCCAGAAAATTTCAGAAATGTTTAATGACTATTTCGTTACTAAAATCCAATCACAAATGCACGTTGCCAGTAATCCCAAATGTCTTAAATCAGATTGGAACATCAAATCTATGTTCATGTCACCCAGCGTACCAATAGACATATACAAAATTATCAATTCTTTGAACAATACAGGCAGCGTAGGGTATGATGATATCTCCAGTAAAGTAATAAAACATGTATCAGCGGAAGTATGTGGTCATCTAAGTCATATCATAAATTTAAGTATAGGGGCGGGTGTCTATCCGTCTGCTTTAAAAACTTCGATCATAAAGCCACTCTATAAAAAAGAAAATAGAGATCTAATGGAAAACTACAGGCCTATCGCACTTATTCCAGTCATGTCAAAAATATTTGAGAAATATATATATACAGAACTGGCTGAATTCATAAAAAAAAGTAATATTTTATGTGATGAACAGAAAGGCTTTCGACAACAACGGACAACTAATATGGCTATATATGACTTTTTATACAATGTTATTGACAATATTGACAAACGAAATCCAGTATGTGGCATATTCTGTGACATGACCCAAGCATTTGACCACGTACATTATACTACATTATTAAAAAAGTTGGAAGCTTATGGCATAAGAGGCACTGTCCTTAATTTAATAGAATCATATTTAAAACATAGATATCAAATTACTGAAATTAGACATATAAATATCGTAAAGAAGAAAGAAGAGATTTATCGATCGTCAGGTCGTGAAGTGAAATATGGGGTACCCCAGGGAAGCGTTTTAGGACCATTTCTTTTTATATTGTACATTAATGACTTGCCTAAATGCATTGAAGACCCAGTGACCCTATTCGCGGACGACAGTACTTTGTCAATACCTTGTAAAAGTGTAGAGACGTATGAAATTGATATTAATAATTGTTTAAAATCAGCTATACAATGGATGCAAGAAAATAATTTAAAAATAAACCTAAAGAAAACGAAAGCTATACATTTTACCCAACGGTTACCTAGTATGAACCTTAACATACAATACTGCAATGAAAACATAGAAAAAGTTAACTCAACAAAATTTCTTGGCCTTCAGATTGATAAAAACCTTAACTGGAAAACACATATTGAAAGTTTATGTAAAAAGCTTAGTATATCTGCATACGCTTTACACACACTTTCATTCACATTATATACGGATGCTCTACTTACAGCGTACTACGGTTTGGTAGAATCTCATCTACGCTATGGGCTAATATTTTGGGGTAACTCGACGGAAAAAGAATCGGCATTCAAGTCTCAAAAAAGATGTTTACGAGCGATGTTTAGACTTGAGAAGACGAATAGCTGCGTGCCTTATTTTAAAAATTACAAAGTGTTAACTTTACCGTGCTTGTACATATTAGAAGTAGCTGTGTTTGTTAAGTCGAACCCGCATTACTATAAGCGTCTAGCCGACGAATTTCCACGCAATAGACGCGACAATAGTCAACTTTGTCTCCAATCCGCTAAGACGACCCTGATGCGCAAAAGTGTGTACTGCATGGCACCAGTCATTTATAATAAAGTACCTAAAAGTTGGAAGGAACTGCCTCAATCTAGGTTTAAAAATAAACTTCGTACCTTTTTGACCGCCAGAGCATATTACAGCGTGACTGAGTTCCTTAATGAAAAAGAATTTGTGTTGACATAATTAAATTTAATTCAAGGTATCTGTATTCTGTATAATAATGCTGATTAATCTTTTAATTTCACTAACCCGAAGTAACATTAGAATAAGAATATATGATATTTTTACCTGTATCTCATTAAAATTTTATAATTATTATTTTGCATGTCACGCTGTGACAAACATGTCTGCACTTAATTTATGTTGTCATCTTGTATATGCACTTGTTTTGTATGTACACACACATGTTTATGCAAATAAAGCTTATCTTATCTTATTAGTCCATATAAATATTGACACCGTATGTAGGTACAGTCAAACAATCGGAATCATGACCCACCTAAGGCTTAATGTTTTACGTACATTTTAATACAATTAGGTCGAATTTCGCTTAAACATAATTCCCTGGCAACAAACTTGTTATCAATTTTATTAACACTGACAGTGACAGTTAGTTTATCAATTGCTGTCTCCTTGGTTACCCTGACTACGCGTAAGCGGGTTCTTCATCTGAGGTCGTAGACATGAGGCATGAGGTTTACGCGTAGGGTCATACGTAGGGTTTACGATATCTTTCTCCTTCTCCTTTGACATAATCTAAGCCTTTGGCACTACCTTGACATGTTACCTACAATAAATTTTAAATACTAACATGCGTAATGGTAGAAAATTAACATCGAAGTTCACAGCCCCGTGGTGAACTGACTTAGCTTTAAAACTCAACGCCATAATGCGAGGGTGTTGATAATAATCTAAGATATAACCATAATCCACCCCAATATACACATTCTATGATCCACCCGAATGGCATCGATCAAGGACGTCGATTGATGTGACGGTTTGTTGGTTATTATTAGGCATCGATGGTTATTATAAATCTCGCACTAATATGCAATTGTTTATTATTTAATGACCTTACCTACTGCACAAAACATAGTAAATATAAGAGATCGGGGAAATACACAGTAAAAGACAGTAAGTATTTCAGTAAATGCTTTAATAAAATATTTACAATAAATTAAATAAATAACAGATCACTATATAAATTTTACCTAAAACCGAGTGTAAGCACCGTGGCGACTGCAAATGTCTGTAATCTTTAATTTCGTTACAATGTCGCTCAATTGCTTGCATGCATTGTCCTCTCGTTTTTAATAACCCACATTTGGACCATCAAACCCCAGAAACAATCGGATTGAGATCCGGAGATCTAGATGGCCATGGAATGAGTTACTTGTGAATGCTACCGAAACCAATTAGTGACAGCTCTGGCCGTATGCACTGGGCAGTTATCGTGAAAGTAGAAAAGGTTTGAAACTTCTTCTCGCGGGTAAACTGTTCGCACCATCGATAACATAGTTTCTTCTAATAAGTCAACATAGTTAATTGCATTTGCATGCAAAGAAATCTGGACGAGCTCGGCTACACTTCCGGCACCCATCCAAGCCCACATGTTAGCTGAAATTCGGTCAGACAATTGATTAGTCACTACGTGATCCTCCGTATTTATCATGTCTTATCGTAACCATTTAAGTAAAAGCGGCCGTGCTGAAAAGATTTAAAGGATTTCTCGTCTGAAAAGATGACGTTAGTCTTATCGAAGTCTAAATAATCACAAGCAAAATTTTATCTCTCAAGTTTGTTTGCATCCGTAATGGTTACTTTCTTAGCATAATGTCTTTAATGCAGTCCAGTGATGTGTAAGTAATTCCTTATTGTTTGTAGACAAACGTCGTACCGTGCCGCAAAATATCGGTTATGGGATGTTCTTCGTAATTGCGTTGCATCTCCATTTTCTGTTGGTTCGTGATTCGACGAACGCCATGATTATAATACTCTTCTGTCTAAGAGGCTGCCCTCTTCACCGTGCCATCTGATCCACGTTCACACTGTATATTTAGCTGTCGCGATATTTGTTTTAGTCAGTTTTATTCAATGGTTTTATTCTCTCCATAGATTTAGAATTTCGCTTGTAATAATTGATCGATTCATACCTGACGTTTGACGTTAGATTATTTGGCATTTTTCTTTTAATTTGACAAATATTCCTATATAATCAAAAGAGTTAGTATAGGTTTTGAAAAAATATCATAAAATAATATTATTTACTTGTTTCTTACTCTAGGCAAACCGAGGCAAACCATACCGAACGACAGTTAATTCTAAATTCAAAAGGGGTTCTTTATCTGAGTGCCAACTGTATGAAAAAGTGCATTTTGGAAAATTGATCTTTACGGTTTTGACAATTTCAAACGAATTATCGGTCGAGTGGGTCATGAATCCGCTAGTTCGACTGTACCTCAGTACAGTACGACACAACTTATATGGCTTACCGATGTACCTGCTCAGTTGACACAATTAAATACGCGGGAAATTGATCAACCAATCAGAAAGCGTCGACGCTGCGCCATCGATGTGACCAGTCATTGAGCAAAATAGAAATAGCACGGCAATCAATTTTTATATCTTAAGTGCAGTGCATAAGGTTGATTATAAATTGATTTAGCTGCACTAAGATTCACAACGCGCCTTATCATTTGTGTCATAATTACTAACTATTTTAATGGGTTATTTATTATCATCATCTACATAAAACAAAGTTTATCTTAGAGCAACAACGAAAGTAATAAAATTACATCGATAGCTTATCATTTGCAAAATAACTGAGACACCATGCTAATGATGTTATTCAAAAACTATAAAAATCTGGTTCGTTCTGACTTCTGACACCGTCGTAATACTGTATTCAGTAATCAGTTTATGATGAAATTGTATGTAAGAGTATAGAATTATTCTATATATGTATCATGAAGTGTTCGTGGTTGGGGTGAGATAAAGATGAACTCGGATAAAAGATAATAAAAATTAGATTGAGATTACAAAAGATTAAGATTAATTTATGTGGTAATGAGGTGAATAAGATAGAATTTGAGTCACGCGCACGGTACGACGTCAAACGATGAACTAATTATTGCTACATAATTTGTAATAATTTATATGATCGAACTATGCAGCGCGGTGCCGCAATTATGCTGACATAAGTAAACTGTTGTACGGTGGTTGACCCGTACATGAAGAGAAAACTTTATACCCCTTTTTAAGAATATTGCGCACAAGGAGGAGTGTGAGATTTGGTAAAGTGAAAGTTTATATGGAGAAGGAGTGCAAAAAGCTAAAATGACGGTCGAATTTCGTCCACTGGGCGACTACTAGTATTTTTAAACAGATCAGCGGGCCTACCGCGTAACTAAAATTGTAATGAACATCGACACTGGTATTAAACTTCAATACGATCGTGAGAGCCTAAACTTTGAGCTAACTTGTAAAAAAATTACCTATCATATAGTTGGGACTCCTATCTTCATGATCGGTAAAAAAAATACAAGTTAGCTCAAAGTTTAGGCTCTCACGATCGTATTGAAGTTTAATACCGATGTCGATGTTCATTACAATTTTAGTTACGCGGTAGACCCGCAGATCCATCATGTTGTTTTCCGTTACAAGTGTTTCTGAAATTTTAATAGTTTGTGGATCACATAAGCATACGATCCGATGTATCTTTAGGTCCCCTAACTGCATGGCACTGTGACAGGCCTAGCATTACGGTTGGCGAGTGGTTACCTTTCAGGAAGTGCGGCGACCCCCTGGTCCGCTCGTTGCGGCTCTGCAGCGCGTGGTACACGGCGGTGAAGGCGGTGGGGCGGCCGCGCTCGGCCACCGCGCGCGCCGCCGCCAGCAGCTTGCGCGGCGCCAGCGCGGCCCACGCGCCGCCCGCCTGCCGCGCCGCGCCCGCCGCGCTCACCGGCGAGTCCCAGCTCAGCAGGACTTCGATCACTTCCTGCACAGTGCACAGTGCACACCCACTTATCTTAGTTTACATACACATTTGACACGCCGCCGCCGCCTGCTGCACCACCATGTGGCGGCACACGATGTACTGACCTCGTGTGCCCGCAGCCGCCAGAGCATGTCGAGCGCGAGCTGCGCGGCGGCGGGGTCCATGTGTCCGAGCGACAGCAGCGCGCAGGCGAGCGGGCGCGCGTCGCCCAGCGCGCCGCGCCGCCTGCTGCACCACCATGTGGCGGCACACGATGTACTGACCTCGTGTGCCCGCAGCCGCCAGAGCATGTCGAGCGCGAGCTGCGCGGCGGCGGGGTCCATGTGTCCGAGCGACAGCAGCGCGCAGGCGAGCGGGCGCGCGTCGCCCAGCGCGCCGCGCCGCCTGCTGCACCACCATGTGGCGGCACACGATGTACTGACCTCGTGTGCCCGCAGCCGCCAGAGCATGTCGAGCGCGAGCTGCGCGGCGGCGGGGTCCATGTGTCCGAGCGACAGCAGCGCGCAGGCGAGCGGGCGCGCGTCGCCCAGCGCGCCGCGCCGCCTGCTGCACCACCATGTGGCGGCACACGATGTACTGACCTCGTGTGCCCGCAGCCGCCAGAGCATGTCGAGCGCGAGCTGCGCGGCGGCGGGGTCCATGTGTCCGAGCGACAGCAGCGCGCAGGCGAGCGGGCGCGCGTCGCCCAGCGCGCCGCGCCGCCTGCTGCACCACCATGTGGCGGCACACGATGTACTGACCTCGTGTGCCCGCAGCCGCCAGAGCATGTCGAGCGCGAGCTGCGCGGCGGCGGGGTCCATGTGTCCGAGCGACAGCAGCGCGCAGGCGAGCGGGCGCGCGTCGCCCAGCGCGCCGCGCCGCCTGCTGCACCACCATGTGGCGGCACACGATGTACTGACCTCGTGTGCCCGCAGCCGCCAGAGCATGTCGAGCGCGAGCTGCGCGGCGGCGGGGTCCATGTGTCCGAGCGACAGCAGCGCGCAGGCGAGCGGGCGCGCGTCGCCCAGCGCGCCGCGCCGCCTGCTGCACCACCATGTGGCGGCACACGATGTACTGACCTCGTGTGCCCGCAGCCGCCAGAGCATGTCGAGCGCGAGCTGCGCGGCGGCGGGGTCCATGTGTCCGAGCGACAGCAGCGCGCAGGCGAGCGGGCGCGCGTCGCCCAGCGCGCCGCGCCGCCTGCTGCACCACCATGTGGCGGCACACGATGTACTGACCTCGTGTGCCCGCAGCCGCCAGAGCATGTCGAGCGCGAGCTGCGCGGCGGCGGGGTCCATGTGTCCGAGCGACAGCAGCGCGCAGGCGAGCGGGCGCGCGTCGCCCAGCGCGCCGCGCCGCCTGCTGCACCACCATGTGGCGGCACACGATGTACTGACCTCGTGTGCCCGCAGCCGCCAGAGCATGTCGAGCGCGAGCTGCGCGGCGGCGGGGTCCATGTGTCCGAGCGACAGCAGCGCGCAGGCGAGCGGGCGCGCGTCGCCCAGCGCGCCGCGCCGCCTGCTGCACCACCATGTGGCGGCACACGATGTACTGACCTCGTGTGCCCGCAGCCGCCAGAGCATGTCGAGCGCGAGCTGCGCGGCGGCGGGGTCCATGTGTCCGAGCGACAGCAGCGCGCAGGCGAGCGGGCGCGCGTCGCCCAGCGCGCCGCGCCGCCTGCTGCACCACCATGTGGCGGCACACGATGTACTGACCTCGTGTGCCCGCAGCCGCCAGAGCATGTCGAGCGCGAGCTGCGCGGCGGCGGGGTCCATGTGTCCGAGCGACAGCAGCGCGCAGGCGAGCGGGCGCGCGTCGCCCAGCGCGCCGCGCCGCCTGCTGCACCACCATGTGGCGGCACACGATGTACTGACCTCGTGTGCCCGCAGCCGCCAGAGCATGTCGAGCGCGAGCTGCGCGGCGGCGGGGTCCATGTGTCCGAGCGACAGCAGCGCGCAGGCGAGCGGGCGCGCGTCGCCCAGCGCGCCGCGCCGCCTGCTGCACCACCATGTGGCGGCACACGATGTACTGACCTCGTGTGCCCGCAGCCGCCAGAGCATGTCGAGCGCGAGCTGCGCGGCGGCGGGGTCCATGTGTCCGAGCGACAGCAGCGCGCAGGCGAGCGGGCGCGCGTCGCCCAGCGCGCCGCGCCGCCTGCTGCACCACCATGTACTGACCTCGTGTGCCCGCAGCCGCCAGAGCATGTCGAGCGCGAGCTGCGCGGCGGCGGGGTCCATGTGTCCGAGCGACAGCAGCGCGCAGGCGAGCGGGCGCGCGTCGCCCAGCGCGCCGCGCCGCCTGCTGCACCACCATGTGGCGGCACACGATGTACTGACCTCGTGTGCCCGCAGCCGCCAGAGCATGTCGAGCGCGAGCTGCGCGGCGGCGGGGTCCATGTGTCCGAGCGACAGCAGCGCGCAGGCGAGCGGGCGCGCGTCGCCCAGCGCGCCGCGCCGCCTGCTGCACCACCATGTGGCGGCACACGATGTACTGACCTCGTGTGCCCGCAGCCGCCAGAGCATGTCGAGCGCGAGCTGCGCGGCGGCGGGGTCCATGTGTCCGAGCGACAGCAGCGCGCAGGCGAGCGGGCGCGCGTCGCCCAGCGCGCCGCGCCGCCTGCTGCACCACCATGTGGCGGCACACGATGTACTGACCTCGTGTGCCCGCAGCCGCCAGAGCATGTCGAGCGCGAGCTGCGCGGCGGCGGGGTCCATGTGTCCGAGCGACAGCAGCGCGCAGGCGAGCGGGCGCGCGTCGCCCAGCGCGCCGCGCCGCCTGCTGCACCACCATGTGGCGGCACACGATGTACTGACCTCGTGTGCCCGCAGCCGCCAGAGCATGTCGAGCGCGAGCTGCGCGGCGGCGGGGTCCATGTGTCCGAGCGACAGCAGCGCGCAGGCGAGCGGGCGCGCGTCGCCCAGCGCGCCGCGCCGCCTGCTGCACCACCATGTGGCGGCACACGATGTACTGACCTCGTGTGCCCGCAGCCGCCAGAGCATGTCGAGCGCGAGCTGCGCGGCGGCGGGGTCCATGTGTCCGAGCGACAGCAGCGCGCAGGCGAGCGGGCGCGCGTCGCCCAGCGCGCCGCGCCGCCTGCTGCACCACCATGTGGCGGCACACGATGTACTGACCTCGTGTGCCCGCAGCCGCCAGAGCATGTCGAGCGCGAGCTGCGCGGCGGCGGGGTCCATGTGTCCGAGCGACAGCAGCGCGCAGGCGAGCGGGCGCGCGTCGCCCAGCGCGCCGCGCCGCCTGCTGCACCACCATGTGGCGGCACACGATGTACTGACCTCGTGTGCCCGCAGCCGCCAGAGCATGTCGAGCGCGAGCTGCGCGGCGGCGGGGTCCATGTGTCCGAGCGACAGCAGCGCGCAGGCGAGCGGGCGCGCGTCGCCCAGCGCGCCGCGCCGCCTGCTGCACCACCATGTGGCGGCACACGATGTACTGACCTCGTGTGCCCGCAGCCGCCAGAGCATGTCGAGCGCGAGCTGCGCGGCGGCGGGGTCCATGTGTCCGAGCGACAGCAGCGCGCAGGCGAGCGGGCGCGCGTCGCCCAGCGCGCCGCGCCGCCTGCTGCACCACCATGTGGCGGCACACGATGTACTGACCTCGTGTGCCCGCAGCCGCCAGAGCATGTCGAGCGCGAGCTGCGCGGCGGCGGGGTCCATGTGTCCGAGCGACAGCAGCGCGCAGGCGAGCGGGCGCGCGTCGCCCAGCGCGCCGCGCCGCCTGCTGCACCACCATGTGGCGGCACACGATGTACTGACCTCGTGTGCCCGCAGCCGCCAGAGCATGTCGAGCGCGAGCTGCGCGGCGGCGGGGTCCATGTGTCCGAGCGACAGCAGCGCGCAGGCGAGCGGGCGCGCGTCGCCCAGCGCGCCGCGCCGCCTGCTGCACCACCATGTGGCGGCACACGATGTACTGACCTCGTGTGCCCGCAGCCGCCAGAGCATGTCGAGCGCGAGCTGCGCGGCGGCGGGGTCCATGTGTCCGAGCGACAGCAGCGCGCAGGCGAGCGGGCGCGCGTCGCCCAGCGCGCCGCGCCGCCTGCTGCACCACCATGTGGCGGCACACGATGTACTGACCTCGTGTGCCCGCAGCCGCCAGAGCATGTCGAGCGCGAGCTGCGCGGCGGCGGGGTCCATGTGTCCGAGCGACAGCAGCGCGCAGGCGAGCGGGCGCGCGTCGCCCAGCGCGCCGCGCCGCCTGCTGCACCACCATGTGGCGGCACACGATGTACTGACCTCGTGTGCCCGCAGCCGCCAGAGCATGTCGAGCGCGAGCTGCGCGGCGGCGGGGTCCATGTGTCCGAGCGACAGCAGCGCGCAGGCGAGCGGGCGCGCGTCGCCCAGCGCGCCGCGCCGCCTGCTGCACCACCATGTGGCGGCACACGATGTACTGACCTCGTGTGCCCGCAGCCGCCAGAGCATGTCGAGCGCGAGCTGCGCGGCGGCGGGGTCCATGTGTCCGAGCGACAGCAGCGCGCAGGCGAGCGGGCGCGCGTCGCCCAGCGCGCCGCGCCGCCTGCTGCACCACCATGTGGCGGCACACGATGTACTGACCTCGTGTGCCCGCAGCCGCCAGAGCATGTCGAGCGCGAGCTGCGCGGCGGCGGGGTCCATGTGTCCGAGCGACAGCAGCGCGCAGGCGAGCGGGCGCGCGTCGCCCAGCGCGCCGCGCCGCCTGCTGCACCACCATGTGGCGGCACACGATGTACTGACCTCGTGTGCCCGCAGCCGCCAGAGCATGTCGAGCGCGAGCTGCGCGGCGGCGGGGTCCATGTGTCCGAGCGACAGCAGCGCGCAGGCGAGCGGGCGCGCGTCGCCCAGCGCGCCGCGCCGCCTGCTGCACCACCATGTGGCGGCACACGATGTACTGACCTCGTGTGCCCGCAGCCGCCAGAGCATGTCGAGCGCGAGCTGCGCGGCGGCGGGGTCCATGTGTCCGAGCGACAGCAGCGCGCAGGCGAGCGGGCGCGCGTCGCCCAGCGCGCCGCGCCGCCTGCTGCACCACCATGTGGCGGCACACGATGTACTGACCTCGTGTGCCCGCAGCCGCCAGAGCATGTCGAGCGCGAGCTGCGCGGCGGCGGGGTCCATGTGTCCGAGCGACAGCAGCGCGCAGGCGAGCGGGCGCGCGTCGCCCAGCGCGCCGCGCCGCCTGCTGCACCACCATGTGGCGGCACACGATGTACTGACCTCGTGTGCCCGCAGCCGCCAGAGCATGTCGAGCGCGAGCTGCGCGGCGGCGGGGTCCATGTGTCCGAGCGACAGCAGCGCGCAGGCGAGCGGGCGCGCGTCGCCCAGCGCGCCGCGCCGCAGCGCCGCACGCAGCCGGCCGGCCGCACCGTGCGTCAGCAGCGCGCGCACCGTCAGCTCCGCCGCCGCCTGCTGCACCACCATGTCGTGGCGGCACAGCGACGCGATGTACGCTGTCACCACCTGCAGAATGTGGTTTGATAGCCTGTCTTGTAGCTACATAGCTACAACGCAAATCAGTCGATTAGCGAGATTGAGCAGCGCTTGCCACGGTCAATCCTTAGATGGGTGACTTTTTCTTCAAATATCCAAACACAACTACCACGAAAGGCTATAAGTATTCTTGACGACGCTGTATAATGGAATTCTGAGAGTGCAATATTTCCCTCTCCAATGGAAAGTTTCGCAGATACTTATGATCCACAAAGCCGGGAAGCAAGTGAAGTGGCTTCATACAGACCCATCAGGTTCCTCCTGGTTCTGTCAAAAGTCTTCGAAAATCTGCTGCTATGCAGAATTCTCCCTATCTTGGATGAGTCGAAAACTATAACTAACCACCAATTTGGCTTTAGGCAGCAACACTCAACAATAGAACAAGTCCACAGAGTAGTCGAGACAATAATAAAAAATACTCGCGGAAAAGGAGTACTGCTCTTCTATCTTCCTGGATATCCAGTAGGCTTTTGACAGGGTCTGGCACAAAGGGCTGCTTTGCAAGATACGGGCATGTCTCCCTCACGGTTATTATGCAGTGTGTGTTGGACTTGTACCTATCAGAATGTCTCTTTCAAATAAAAGAAGGTGACACGACCTTAAAGCTACACAAAATCAAGGATGGAGTTCCGCAGGGCTCAGTATTGGGTCCTGTGCTCTACACTATTTATACAGCAGACTTACCTCAAGTAAATAATATCACCACTGCAACTTTCACCGATGATACTGCAATACTTGCAAGCAATAAATACCCTGCTGTAGCTTCCCAAGCGCTTCAAGAGGAGCTCCATGCTATAACCAAGTGGCTACAAAAGTGGCGGATAAAAGCAAGCGCGTCAAAATCGGTACAGGTGACATTCACCCTGAGGAAAAGGAACTGCCCACCGGTTCAGCTGGAAAACGTAACGCTTCCACACCAGGATAGCGTACAATACCTTGGCTTGCATCTGGACCGACACTTTACATGGAATCAGCACATTAAAAAGAAACGCGAAGAACTGAATATTTGATACAGGAACCTGCACTGGATAATGGGAAGGAACAGCAAGTTGTCTGCTGACAATAAACTACTCATCTACAAAACCATCCTGAAGCCAGTATGGATGTACGGTATCCAACTATGGGGAAGCGCAAGTAATTCCAACATCTCAATACTGCAAAGAATGTAAAACATTATATTGTGGTCAATATGGTGATGCGCCATGGTTCACAACCAACGTAGAAATCCACAAACACCTAGACATGAGCAGCGTTAATAGCGAAATCAGGAACACAACTGAGAGATACCACGGGAGACTGAAAGCTCACCCGAATGAACTGGCTGCAAAGCTGACAACCAGAAGCTACATCAAACGCCTTAAAAGAAAAGACATCCTAACAGCCTAGACTGGGAGTTAAACTGATGAGTAGCTGCCCTCGCTGGGGGACACACTCAAAATGACATTAATCCTATAACTCATCCGCTTAAAGTACAATGGTACTGATTGCAGATCCAAGAAAGGAAAGAAAAAAATATCCAGACCTCTCCGTGCCTCGAAAAGCACGTTATGCAAATGATCCCGGTTGTTGTAATACAAATACCAATGACATGGACAGTCGTTACGGGAGTCCGCAGCCCAAAAAGTCCGATGATGATTTTGATAGCCCGTGATAATAGCGCGCATTCAGATGGTGTACGATAAAGAGTCATCTATCTATAGAGGAAACTTTGGATTGTAGTTATTCCACCACCAGTAAGCCACAAAAAAAACAGGGTTTTAGAAACCCATCAAATCGAGAGCACAAGATGCCTAGTACCAATGAACATGTAAAATACTGTCTATAACCTAACCGTCAAAAACCCCTCCACTCCAACTGGAAAATGAGCTGTAACTTTTGAACGGTTGAACATATTTTCATGAAACAGCTAAAGAGATACCCGATTTTGCTTTCGATTAAAAAACCCGCATTGAAATCGGCCCATCCGTATTAGCTACGATGCCACAGACAGATACTATACTACAGATGTTTAACACCCCTCTTTTTATCGGGGTTATAAAGAGAATCCAGATAAAAGACCAAGAGAAACAATACGTTATCTTAGAAGATCTCCCAAGTAGTATATGTAGGTAGGATCCTGGATCCTTGGGATTATAATAAGTAGAAAAACTAAGTAAAACTGAATTATGATACCAACCTGCACTAAATACTTGTCATCGGCGTGGTACTGCAGCACGTGGCTGCACATGTCGGGCTGCGAGATGAGCACGCGGAAGTTGTGCTGCGGCCGCGCCGACTCCACCGCCTGCCCCGCCGTGTTGCGGGCCACCTCCAGCTCGGCCCACTTCCTGGGAGGGGGGAACAGGATATGATATTGTAGTAGTAGTAGTCGAACACCTTGGACAGCTGCACCAGGTACGTGCCCGCCTCGGTCACCAGCTGGTGCACGATCTTGTACATCATGTCCCTGTGTCAGTAGCGCCTCGTTACGTACCTGTACACCAAGTTGATCTCGTCGAACACCTTGGACAGCTGCACCAGGTACGTGCCCGCCTCGGTCACCAGCTGGTGCACGATCTTGTACATCATGTCCCTGTGTCAGTAGCGCCTCGTTACGTACCTGTACACCGAGTTGATCTCGTCGAACACCTTGGACAGCTGCACCAGGTACGTGCCCGCCTCGGTCACCAGCTGGTGCACGATTTTGTACATCATGTCCCTGTGTCAGTAGCGCCGTGTTACGTACCTGTACACCGAGTTGATCTCGTCGAACACCTTGGACAGCTGCACCAGGTACGTGCCCGCCTCGGTCACCAGCTGGTGCACGATCTTGTACATCATGTCCCTGTGTCAGTAGCGCCTCGTTACGTACCTGTACACCGAGTTGATCTCGTCGAACACCTTGGACAGCTGCACCAGGTACGTGCCCGCCTCGGTCACCAGCTGGTGCACGATCTTGTACATCATGTCCCTGTGTCAGTAGCGCCTCGTTACGTACCTGTACACCGAGTTGATCTCGTCGAACACCTTGGACAGCTGCACCAGGTACGTGCCCGCCTCGGTCACCAGCTGGTGCACGATCTTGTACATCATGTCCCTGTGTCAGTAGCGCCGTGTTACGTACCTGTACACCGAGTTGATCTCGTCGAACACCTTGGACAGCTGCACCAGGTACGTGCCCGCCTCGGTCACCAGCTGGTGCACGATCTTGTACATCATGTCCCTGTGTCAGTAGCGCCTCGTTACGTACCTGTACACCGAGTTGATCTCGTCGAACACCTTGGACAGTTGCACCAGGTACGTGCCCGCCTCGGTCACCAGCTGGTTAACGATCTTGTATATCGTTTCCTTGCCGTCAGTTCTTCGGAGTAACACTGCGATTATCTTCGCTATTTCGTCTTTTGGTACCTGGGAATAGGAATTTCATTATTTTTGCTTGTACAGTGCTGTACAAAGGCGTTCTAATCACTTGTGTTTTGTCTGGTTCCCCACTTTTTTTCCTAATAGGCTTAAGTAAAAATTCAAATTGGTTGAACTCGGCCTGGAAATTCGGCATCATATGAATCCATGGGGAGGCCTAGGTAACTAGAACCACGTAGTACGGTAGTAATAGGTAGGTAATGGTATGGTAGGTGGAGGTAGTAGGTGGTAGTGGAATTTTGCAGCTGATTCAAAATATAAGTAATGTATATTAATAGTTTACCGAGTGCGCTAATCCTGAAGGTATGAGCTTGACTCGCCACAGACAACCGAGGCGCGCGTCTATTATGTAGTCAGGCTGGAACACCACCCATGTGTCAGAATCTATGTTTACCGATAAGGAATATTTAAAAACAATCACGGTTGTTGATAAGTTTCAACATTGAACAGTGTTTTATAATAACCTAACCGTCAAAAACCCCCGACTCCAACTAGAAAAAGAGCTGTAACTCTTGAACGGCTGAACCGATTTTCATGAAACATAGCTAAGATGATACCCGATTAAACTAGTTTTCAATTAAAAACAACTACATTGAAATCGGTCTATCCGTTTTGGAGCTACGATGCCACAGACAGATACACACTACAAACTTATAAAACACCTATTTTTTGTCGGGGGTTAAAAATCTTCAGTTTTTGATAAGTTTCTACATTCAACAGTGTTTTATAAAAAGTAAAGGCATGTGCGAGTAAATTTGCTTCAAAGGAGGATGGAAACCCAGTCATCAACTGGCAGTGATGGTATTACAAGACTATCTAGTGGCGGGACAAGCATGTTTTGATTTTTACTTGAAAAAAAGTGAAGCTATATTTTATTGTGGTAGAAAAACACCTTAGCTGCTACAGACTAGCCAAATCTCTTCTACAGGCTGTTCACAAGTAGCAGCATTACCAGTTTAAGCGAAGTACCTCCTTTTTCGGGAGAAGACATGCCAGCAGTAGACTGCACTAAGTTAAGTTATTAAAGGATACACATAGGACAGTGTAGCTCCCCGATGTGCGCCGGCTTCATGCTGACGCCTGGGACCACTGGGATGTGGATTATGGTGTTGTTTTCTGGCTTCGACTCCTCCATTATGTCGAAGATCTGTGACGTTTGACTCGACTGGAATTAAAAAAAAAACTATATGAAATAACTTGTGGGAGATGACATAAATGTATGCACAAAAAAACAGATATTCTGTTTATTTTTTGAAACGTAATGTGTAAACTGTATTGCTAGTAAAGATAAACTACGATAACATGGCGCACCCTTCCAAATTACTGTTTTAATGTTTCTAGTCACATCATCTCCTTACCAAGCAACAAATCCTTGGATTTATTTTTGTTTGTCGGCCGTCTCAGTACGCACACATGCGTTGCGAGTCTTGGTGGCGCTTTGTAAATACTTTCAAACGTTTTGAATCTTGGAGAGGCGCGCCATGTTGTTCTAGTTTATCTCTATTCTTGATGACCTTTTCTACTAAGCTAAAATATGCTTGTGAGACATGAGTAGATCAACGTCAACAGTGCAAAGACTGGGATTCGAACTGAGGACCTCTCGCTCGTCAGTCCGACGGCTATTTGTTGGGCTAGTGCCGCTTTTAAAAGTTTATAGTAAAAACATTGTTAGTAGGTACAGCTTCAGTTACCTGATGATGAACCACGACCAGGTCATCGACCACATTGACAGCGAACCTGCCGACCAGGCCCGTCTTGAGCACATGAGTGTAGTGGAACCCGTTGGGGCCTGTAAGCGGCATCAGCCATACCTGAAACAAATCAATCTTTAGAATCAGAGCTCTACAATACATTAAAAAGGGTTTCCAATTAACTGGCGAATTCTTCAATGCGAATGTAATAGTAGATAAAATAATAAACATGGTGTAGCACTTTAGGACTAATTTTTTAAAAGTTTTTCTCCTGTGTCGAAGGTACAGTTTACAAACATACATGTCACATGCACACACAACCAGACCCGAAACAACTATCTACAGATCATACAAATAATTGTTCTGGGGATCGAACCCGCGGCACGTAGCGCAGAAAGCTAATCGCTTAGCCACTGCGCCAACCGTGTCGTCACACATACAGGAGTAATCTTAGTGCAGGGCAAAGTTTTTATACAAAACTAGCTGTATCCCGCGGCTTTGCTCGCATTGAAGTCGATATTACGGATTGCATTGAAACATAACAGAATTTCAAACAAACTTTCGTCCCCTATTTTACCCCCTTAGGGGTGGAATTTCCAAAAATCCCTTCTTAGTGGATGCCTACGTCATAAAAGTAACATACTGTCAAATTCCTAGCCCCCGCGGTTTAGGCTGTGCGTTGATAGATCAGTCAGTCAGTCAGGAGAAGTGTTTTTATATGTAGAATAGAATAGAAGATTTTTATTTGTCTTTCAAATTACATAGGTAGCAAGGAGATACATCATACAAGAAGGTAAAAGACAAAAAGGTCTTGGACTCAGCATAATAGTGGATATACGGAATAGTGGATGTGTATAATAATAATAAATATGTAATATATGTAATATAATGTGTATAGTAATAATAATAATAAATGTACCTCAGTGGGCCCCGGAGCGGTGACGGTGGCGGAGTGTCCGTGCCGGAACACGGCGCACCAGGTCGCGTCGCAGAGCCGCAGGATGAACACGTCGCGTTCTACCACCGGCTTTGTGGCGTCCACTGGAACACAAATATTATGGTTAGCTCTTTTTGTCGAGTAAACAGTTCTCTAAGCAATAATCTTACGACAAAAAAATAATACTAATATTATAAATGTGAAAACATCTAAATCTGTTCATCTGTATGAACAGATTTAGATGTTTGGAACACAGATAGACTGATTTCCTGGATTAATACGTAACATATTTTTTTTGCTGGGTATATATATGAAGTAGTTCCCCCTAAGATACGAGTGGAACCGCGAGCAATATTTAAGTATAAAATGAAGAATTGTTTATTATGTTTCAATTGCTGGTACAGTAGTACAATATTTTTAATTAAACTATACAAAGTGTATCAAAAAAGCATGGTCATATTTAAAGGTGTCGATCAGACCATAAAACTGGACAACTTTCTCTATGGGACCAACATTATAACCGCGAAATAATACTCAGCTGTCTCATATGTTTAGGTTGAGTAGGTATTGAAGTTTGTTTGCTTCATCTCATGTATACATGAATTAAGGGTCTAGTGCTAAATTCACAAAAAAGTGTCCTGAGTTTAAATTATAGTGTTTACACTTAGAAATACGAATAAACTAATTTAAATGCTAAGTCGTCATCACAATGCCTAATTTAGCTTGCAATAATTTTTCACCATATGAAGATTCGACTGCACTGCACTGTTATACTGACGTGTCGTTGCTGGCACTACCAAATGAAGAGTGACACTTGATTAGTCTTCTTTTTCGTATGTTAGTCTACATTCGGTTTTAACATTTTTGAGCACTGACTCTGTTGCATTTGTTTCTACATCAATGTATCGTGAAGATCATGAACACCAAAATATTGTATAATTACTAACACTCCAACTTCTGCAGTTTGGTGATGGTGGAGTTGTTGAGAGAGAATGGCTGCAGCAGCACTCCATTGTTCCCGGCCAGCAGCACTATGTTGCTCTGAGAACACCAGGAGAACCATGCACAGCTGTGGATCGGGAAAAGTTACTGTACAAAGTTGGAAAGTTTAACTAAAATAATTATGTATGTAGTAAGACTGAATCATATTTTTTATTTTTAGCTCAAGCTACCTGAATGTTGTATTCTTTAAACTCTTCAGCTGTTTCTTCTCAGGCAGGATCTGCAGCGACTCTATACCATGGTCAGTTATGAACGTAATCTCATTAACTTTAGGCCATACAAAGCCCAGAATCTTGGCATTTTTCCACTTGCATGTATGAGCGTACTCCACATTCGTAGGAGCCAGCTCTTTGAAGTTCACAAACTCTACTGTAGCATTCTGATTATCTTGGTTCCTTTGTATAGCCAGTATTTTGAGGTCTGGTGAAAATTTTATAGATATAATCGGCCCTCGGTCCTCCATTCTAAAGGAAGTGGATTTTTTCTCATCCATTCCATTCACCGTCACGCCTGTGACGCCCCCAGACCTAACTGTGAAAACCTAAAACAGGAAAATGTCATGAATTTGTGAGGCATGAAACACAGCTTTCGAAATAGCTTTGGTACAGTTGGAAGGCCATATCTTTTAGGAAATCCAAAGCCTGTACAATAAAAACACCACGTTTAATAACAAAACTACGACAAAATGTTGAAGGACACAGGAAATTATATGAATACTTACTTGTCCATTACAGTCGTCAAAAAATACGTTTGTCACTGGACTGTCGGCGTCGAAACGCTTTGGTTGATCGGAGAGAGCTAAGTAGTACTCATCACTTTCTTTCAAACGGAACTGAGACATGTTTTGAACATATATTTGCGATGAAACTAAAACATAAAATTCTCGTCTTTGTTATGACAATTGTCAGTTTTGAAAGTGACATTGACATAATATTTGAGTGACAGACACAGATTACAAATTGAAACTTAAACTATCGCCTTTTTAGAACTATTTTTACAATGACCAAAGAATCCTCTCTTATTTTTATATGATGATTTTTATCAAAGCAAAAGGACAAACTAAGAAAGTGCTAGAAGTACCATCCCTTGTCCCCAAAGGCCCCCAAGTATTACTTCAATTACAACTCAATTTAATTCACAGTTTTCATGGTAGCGGCTGGCAGCCGGAGACGAAGCGGCGAACAGTTTATATTGAATTTATATTCTTTACTAAAATAATATAGTTTTGCTTGAGGGAGGGACGATGAGATGGTTGTAAGTTGTAAGCGGTTGTAAGTTACCATTAAACGTAGTGATTACATACTTTTTGGTTACCATGGTTACAGATGGCGGTAACAACATAAATGAACATAAACATTTCGGTCCGTATTTATATTTTATCCAAAGTACTTTGTGACTTGTGATCGTGCATTAAAATCGTTATGAATGAAAATATAGAATTGCGTACTTATTCGATAGAGGATTCAATTGAAAATGATATTCAAGAGTATCACGAGATAAAACAAGACACAACACTCGATGATATAGAAACTTCGTTTTCTTCAAAACAATCATCAAAACCTTTGAACGAATATGAATTTTTCACTCAACGTGATGTAAAAACGGAACCTAAAAAGCATTTGAAAAAGAAAAAAGGGAAGAAGAAAGAAAAGTCGTCAAATTTAATGGATTTAATAAGTTCCGAGATAGCTGCTACCATTGCCCCTGTAACAGGGAATGTTGTAACTTTAGTGGATACTACTACAGAGCGACAGTACAGTTATTTGCGAACTGTTTCTAAACTTCCAATAAAATTGCAGAAATATAGATCTTTTGCTACTGATGCAGAACACGGGTAAGGATGTAGTATTTCTAACACCTAATATGTACTGTCATATATTCATAAATTCAAACTAGGTAGGTATTTATTTGTAAAGTAAGTTAAGTTACCATAATCCTATCCCGGGAACGAACTGTTAGCGGCCGAATAGCGATAGTCAGTAAAGTAATACTTTAAGTACCTAGCTTCGTAGCACGTAACATTTATTTTGTTAAGCTCGAGTTTTTTGTTCTAGAGTGAATCAATGTATCTACCTATTTCTTGATTGAATTGTTACTTGATTCAAAATACGTTTAAAACTTTTAGATGGATTCAAAACGCCCAAGCTGATAATTTGAGCCCAATATTTCCGAGAGTTCTTGAAAATGCTGTCGTCAAAGACTGTTTTATTCCAGTAGAATATGTCGATCCATCTATGTTTGACGATATAGTTGCGAAAAACACTGCTAGAGACAAAGCCATTCCAATCAAGTTTTTAGATATATCTATTAAAAATATAAAATTCAAACATCACCACTCCTTCACTTTAGAAAAATTACTTTGCGTGAAGGTGGTTGAAAATTACAATGAATATGAATTTACTCAAAGACTTTTAAAAGATATAGCAAAAGACATCAAAATCAATAGAGAAACAAAGGATAACCTTAAGAAAGATCTAATTAAAGTAAGTCCTAATAAAAAAGATGATATACGATTTGATAAAACTGTTAGAAAGTATACAGGAAAATTAATCCAACTTAAAGAGAAATATAAAGAATTCCTAAAAACTGAAAAAGAAATTACACATAAAATAATATCACTGTGGTCAGATATAGAAATGGTAAGAGAAAAACGTGAATGTATTGATACACCGTACACATTGAACATAACGAAAATAACTTTAGATAACACTGAATTCGAGAAGGAATGGAACGAAACATTCAACACAGAATACACAGATAAGCTTGACAAAATTGAGTATGAATATGCGACCAATTACTTAGAATATAAAGAAATGAAGATCGATCAAAAAGATAAAAAATTGATTAAACCCAAATTACAAATTGATGAAGAGGAGATAAAAAATGAAGTGGTAGCATTAGTTAATAATGTTATTATTAAAAATAAAATAGAAATCCACTTGAAAAAAGATGAAACTATATTGACTGACTATAAACAATTAGGTCAGCGATTCACGAAAAATAATTATAATTTTTTGATTTATGTAGACGATGTTTTTGTTTGTGAATCTGAACATTATTCTAGCAATGATATGTTTAGCACAGAGTTTACTGAGAATTTCTCTGTACAAATTCTACCTACGAATAATATTATTAGAGTAGTATTACTAGAAAATGATTCCAAAGTTGCGCATTTAAACATAATCTTATCTGAGGTAAGGAAAACTAATGCTAATGCGGATTTCATTGCTGAAAGTCTAATTTATGATGAAATTGTTGAACCCAACACTAAATTCGTAGGAAGTGGATTTAGTATTAAAGAAATAGCTCACGCAAATAAAGTAAGACTTAAAAGCAGCAATCTTTTCAAGGAAAATTTATATACCAGATACGAAATAAACATAAAAGTAGGTTGGAATGATAAGTTGGAGCAAAATCAATCTGAAGCTATAAGATCATGTATGGAAGTCGGTAGTCAAATAAAAAGACTGTTACATGGCATTGACAAGCCGAATTTAGATGTGTTAATAGACGTGATTAGTAAGGTATATGAAAAAGATATAAACGACGAAAATATGATCGAGACATTACGAAAACTAAGTAAAATGGAAATTATAGATGATGATAGCTTTCCTTTCGACCACAATAATCCTGACCTCGTAAGGCTAAAGTTACTTCACTTGAGGAATATTGGGGGATTTACTAACATAGATAAGAAACTTGTTCCTCTCCACGCAAGTCAAATAACGACAGAACAATTGAATTGCTTACAAAAGACCAATGAAAAGGAATTCGATATGGACTATCTAAATGATAGAGAAATGGAAATGGATCCGATTGAGTTGCAACGGTTTATTGGAGCAAAGTACGTGCAGAAGTTAAACAAGAACATGTTAAGGAACCTGAACGAGTACCTGCTGCAGAAGACTCATAAAGATGTAGTTAAGGATTTTAACTTAAGTTTGAGGTTTGTATTAGAAATTTTACCTTTACGAGCGTCCAAGTTCATTATATCTAGTTCTTTCTAAATTCTTCTTTGCAGTTTGTCTTAACATCTCCCTTTGTTGATGAAGTATCTTCGCTACCTGTTCAGCATTGCAAAGCTATAAGTCTAATTAATAAAGTGAATGGCTAGGGGTTTTAATTATCCTCCAGCATAGATATCATCAGTACCACACCTATTTCTAAATTCTCGATTACAGAAGTCTATTTACCAAGCAGTCCAACGTGGGAACGATAGCAGGAGCATCAGACTCCACTAAACAGCAGATACTGAACGAGTCTTTGGGCAAGGAGCAAAAGATTCATGTGACTGTGCTCAGAGCATTCAACCTGCCGGATAGGAGCTCCACCATACTCGAGGAGACAGCTGAAGATGATGAGAAGATTGCAGGTAAAAAGTAACAATTTTTGAGTTTCATTTGTTTGACTTACTTACCCGACTGTGGCGTAGCCCAAAAGGAGGGTATTCCCATATAAAATGGGGTACTAATTCCTATTCACAAATCCAGATTATCCAAGGCAGAAGATTCTTCTCTGAAATAAAAGGCAGATCCAGCTTTGGTTCCTTCATAAGCTGAAACAAAGTTTATTTAGCTTTAAGGCACTGCAGAAATGGATTTTCGTCTGTTCAAATAAACCATTTCCAGAAATTCCTATAGAGAAGGATCGACAAAACGATGTACAGCGCATCTAGTGAATGATGATTATCGACGTATTCAAAAAAAAAAAGAGTATTTTGCAGGTTTTAAAGTACGACCACTCAGGCCGTTTGTTCGGGTCGACTACAGAGGAGCCTCGGCTCAAACAGTCACCGCCATCGGCTGCCATCCATCGTGGAGTCACACGCTAAAAATCAACACCAAGTAATCATCTACTTACTTTTAAAACTTACTGCTTCAAAACTGCGTGTCTGATCTTGACTAGACTATAAAACTACTCACCCACAGACTGGAACCACTCTCGCCTCTCCACATCAACATCTTCGACGAATACAAAGCCAACATAGTCGACGGCTTCTCAGAGGATGACCAGTCCAATAAGACCGTTCACTACAGGTATTATAACAAGTGGCTGGGGACCTTGCAGATACCGCTCTATGCAGTACTGACTTTGGGCACAGTGAGTATTTATCTTAGTCAAGAACCGCTATGTTTTATCGGAATGAGTATTTAGAGCTTTTAATTCCTACAAAGCGATTCAAAGACTTTATAAACAACAACAATGATGTACCCATTTTGCAGAAGATTTAGGTACCTACTTATTTTAGCAATTTGGAAAGTCTTTCGTTTCTATCTGCTAGGTACCTACTTTCATGAGTAGTTATCACTCAGAAAATTTCCGAGAGAGGTGTGTCCATTCAAGATATCAATGTATTGTTAAATTGTCGTGAAGCAACTGCGCGATTCATATCATCAAACACAATCCAGTCTAATTGAGAGTAATGTCCTGGCAACGAGCATTGGATGGTGACGTCAACTGTCGCGATGGGCGTGTCGCTGTGACGTAGAATTTCACAACATGTTAAATGTATAACACGACGCGACGTATCATCACGTACATATCATTGCACACGGAAAACAATTATAGCACGATGACGAGGAACTATAGGATGTAGATAATTTTAATGTTTCCAGATGCGCGGCACATTCAAGATCACGACCCCGCCACTCTTATTTGGATACGAAACCCACCAAACGAAGGAGTCAACATCGTTAATCCCAGAAATAACCCAACTGATGAAGAAAGACACCGCGTTCATAACATTAGAAGTAACCACTTCTCTCTCGCATTTGGGAGGATTACACGCTTACAACCAGCCGCTACCTAGCTCCATAGAAGACGATTATTTGATCAAACATTTGAACAATTTCGTAACAGAATACACAAATGAATTTCCAATGAGAAATATTTCGTTGACTTTTATAGATAGCGCGGGTAGGAACAAATGCGTCACGCAATTTTTGCAGCCGATACCTTTGCCGGAAAAAGACTTTATTCCGAAGAACCAAAGAGGGGATTCTGCGGTTTCGAAGTCTTCTGGTTTTTCAAAAAGTTCATCTTCTAGCGGGAGAAGGAAGGAGTTGGATGTCAGTAGAGTGAATCATGAAGAAAGGGAGTCAATTTACAGCGTTCGTGATGGAGATAGCCTAGCCAAGATGATGAACGCGTGCATGCGATACGTGTCCCTGATTCCGAGTTACGAAGTGACGGAATCTCATGCTGTCACTTTGTTAGGACTTGTAAGTATTCCTGACTTTCATTTTGCATACAATGCAACATTTATGTACAATAAGTATATCTATTACCAAAACGTACTTTTGATTCTCTGAACAGGAACTGCTAAAAGTCCTCCACGGCTCTCCTCTAGATCACACCATCCTGCTAGCCAGCTACTTCATCTACATCGGCATCAAATGCTGGATAGCCATCGGGTTAGGTCTTCCACGAGGTCACAGCAGCTACGTCCTCATGAAATACGACCTGACTACACGCAAGATAGTTCTGGAAAACGATCAGCTGTTCAGGAGCAGAGGGTTTTTGAACAAGAGTGACGGGTACACATGGTATGTGTGCGACGCCAGTAGTGGGGAGCGCCACGAGCTGAGAGACGTCGGATGTCCTTTGAAGTCTGTTGACTTTGTGTTTGATAATGAGAATGTGAGTAGATGATTTGAATCGTTCTTACTGCCAAAAAGATTTGTAATAGCCTTAAATCTGTGTAAATTTTCAGATATGGGTCAACATGCAACCATCTCACGACTGCGAAAGTATGTCGTTTGATTTCACGAGGTCGTCAGATTGGCAGCCTGTGAGTATTTCTTTTTTCATAAGAAGGCACTTCTGACTTCTTCATCGTTCCGTCTCTGCTGAAGATCGCGAGTTAAAACGTCGTGATCTTCCATGATGTGGTTTAGACAGCTTGGCTGTTTCTGTCTATCGTAGGCACAATCGCAGCAAGGAAATTTTAGCGGCAGCGTCAGTATATCCAGCTCCTCTCCAGGTCAAATGATGAAGATACTTTTCACCTTTCTCAGGTGTTCGACAAAACAGTCTTCGTAATGAAACAGCCAGTGGTAACAGACAACGAACTCTACTTATCTCCACCGAATGTGGAGGGGCTCAGGGTTGCGCTGGAGACTAAGATCAAGTCCAAGGTGCAGAAGTGGCGGTCACACATGAAGACTATTTGGAACAGGTCAGTTTTACGAATCTGGCTCTATGGCGTAGTCAGGGAGCAACACCCCTTTCCTTGAAATTTACAGGAGCCAATTTGGAACTTACCCCAAAACAAAAATGCCGTCTGAGCAACCTTCTTGAAACTCATAGCAACGCCCATGTTGATGTCTACCTGTATCTTTGCCATCTGTAATGTAAAGAGTTTTCATAAGAGAGTGGGTAGTTTTTTTTCTAATCCCTCATCTGTTTCATTGGTCTAGCTGGGAAAAGCTAGGCTGACGACGTCTCGGCAGTCGGCACGGATTCAGATCTTCAAGCTTTTTTAAATAGCTTGTCTAAATGCGTCATCATTTAAATTACGTACTGCATTTGAATTTATTCAGTTAATTTGATCGGTCAAGATGACGTAGGTAGAATTTAATTGATATTTTTTTTATGTAATTATGCGCTTCGTGTAATTGGAAGTAATTGAATTCACACTGCAATATCATTGTACCGTACATGTACCGAAATAAATCATCACCACGCCTGACAATGCCGAAGTGATAGGCAGAGAAACATAGACTTTATAACGTGACACTATCGATCAGGACAAGTCTCTTCCTTCTCTCGCCTCTTCAACTAATGAGGATAGGCCAAACTTCTAGACAAGTGTATGATCTACTATCGCTAGAGTACCTATAGGAATGACAGCAAAATGGGTTAATATCGAAATCCCTTTTCGATTTATTCATTGTTTTCAGGTACTGCAGTACACTGTTACGTGAGCTGTTGCCTCAGTGGGAGTATTGGGTATTCAATCCATCGGGCCCGAAGCCAGGCTTCAGTCAAAAACTAAAACACCTAATGGTCACATTTAAGGTAAGTTGTTCTTCTTCTTACTACGATGTGGGATACTTATTACCTATTGCTTTTCGAAACGGTACATATTGAATATATTATTTTACGTTTTACCTTTGAAAAGCATGAGTTTTGTTTTCTTGCGTTTCGTCACAAGGAACTTGCATCTAAATTATAGTGAGAAATTATTTAAAAAAAAAACAATTAACGTGAGTCATCATTCATCATTCTCCTGCCCTTATCCCATTTTATTTGGGGTCGGCGCAATATGTCTTCTTCTTCCATTCGTCTTTATTAGACGTCATCTTAGAGTTTACGTTCTTATAATCCATGTCAAATTTCACACAATCCATCCATCTTTTCTTGGGTCTGCCTCTTCTCTTACATCCATCCACATACATATGTACTTAAAACTCTTCTAGTTACATGATTTTCATCCCTCCTCATCACATCCCATCAATAAGTACTATTAACCCGATGTTGAAATATTGTTTCCAGATATATGGCTTCCCGTTAAACATGTCATACATTAACACCAAGTCTGTGATAGCTGCCGTGAAAGCAACAGGCCTGCATCTGAATGACGACCCTAACGTGGAGTTCGCGCTAGGAGTTGAAGTGTGCGCTTACCCTAACAATGTCATCAGCATTTGGGTATTCTTAGCCAGCATCGCAAGAATGTAATCTTACTTAGGATGTACGTGTAAATGAAATAAATTGATTTATTACTCATATCCACGTTTTGTACTAACCTTGATATTATTATATACATAGTTGTAGTGTTTGTGTCAATTTGATGACGTATTTCGGCGTCAGTCTGTTTAAAGTGAACAACACAATAAATACGTCACAGCATTTAGGAGAATATCTAAAAGCAGAGCATTCTAGCGCTGCTGCGCAAGGTAAACATTTGGGTAACCACCGTCCGCCAAACAAAAACGTTACAGAAGAGCAATATAAAATTTTATTTTAAAACTCATTTCATCAGGACTATAAAAAAACCAGATTAATTTAAATAAAAAATAGAGCTTGTATGTCTTTTCGTTTTAATGCTAACAAAATAAAATTAACATTTATTCCATCGTAGTATAAAAATATACGTAAAAATAGAAAAAAGGAGATGTTATACGTGTTGTGGCGTCGCCGTCGTTATGAAGCCCAACGCGACGGAGTGTAGCGCGCGCGCAGGCGGCCTAGCGCGTGCGCCGACGCGGCTCGATTCAGTTCCGGGCTGACTTAACCTAGGCGTATAGTGTGGAGGCCGCTTAGCTGCCGGGGTCGTCGGTTTTGTTCTGTTTGGAGCGGCGCAGCTGCTGGATGTAGTGGCGCTGGATGGGCTTGTGCAGCGCCAGCTGGGCGAGCGCGTCATCTATCGAGAACCACTGCCGCTTGCGCCCCATCAGCCGAGAGTCCTCCCACTCGGCCAGTTCCTGGGTCACCGTCATCACATACACTTCTGTTCGGTGTTTGTGCTCTCGGTTCTGGAATCATAAATTAAGAGTACGTCAGTTATGTTGAAGTTTGATCCTATTGTTCTTAAAGGGCTCCTCATTTTTCGGAGATTTGAGAAATGTTTTCAAACAGATCAACGTCCTCAGGTAATCGCTTATCGAATTATAAGGTCCAACGTTTCTGGTCCCCATCCCTTTAAGGAGCGATTGTACTCATCATTATGAATAACGTTTACTATGGGACCAATGGTGCAATCCCAAAGAAAAACAAATCCGCAGTTCCATACAAATAACTCAATATTACTCGACTAAATATATCGAACAACTGATATTTTTTCGCGATTTCATGGTTGGTCCCACAGCAAAAGTTGTTGATAATAATGAGTACAATAACCCCGGGATCGGGAAAGGTAGGACCTTGTATATCTAATTGTATGTGTTGAAAGAGTTCATAAAGTTAATACAGGACTGATTTCATGAACAAAAGAGTTGACCACGAGCGCATAACATGATACCCCACACTCTGTTACGCACGGCCCTGGCAATATTTGTCGTAGGCCGAAGCTAAAGTAACTTTACACACAGGTAGCTTTGCACAGCGATTGTAGGGTATCAAGTGACGTCACGACGCTTATTTTTTTCCGCAGTAATGAATCCTGTTTGAAGCCTTTGCGCGACAAAAACCACTTACAGGTTGAGTACCTTAAAGAATCTAGTTTATAAACAATGGACCCGAGGCGTGACGTAAATATACCAATCAAGCGATCTTAATTAACTTTATGACAAAGTGATTGCTTACGTAATTATGACGATCGGGTAACGCGTGATAAGTAAGTCAGGAGTTCACTTTAATGATCTAAATCATATTTTCATCCCACCATCTCGGAAAGAGTATTTTTAATCTTCAATATCTGAGTGGAAAAGCCGTTTTTATTCTCTAGAGGATAAAGTAAATTTTCATCCCACCATCTCGGAAAGAGTATTTTTAATCTTCAATATCTGAGTGGAAAAGCCGTTTTTATTCTCTAGAGGATAAAGTAAATTGAATTTAGAACATCGTGTGCACTAAGTTTGTGAATTAAACGTTTTTTTTTTTGCATTTAGTCATTTCCTCGCTGAGGTGGAATGAAAAGTTACGTGTTGCACTCGAGTGCAAAGATTTTTCACCTCGTGCTCTTTTGATTCCCTCGCTAACGCTCAGGATTCTAATTTTGAATCACTCGCTGCGCTCGTGATTCAATTTTAGAATCCTTCGCTTGCTCGGTCATCAAAATTGAACACGCGGTTAAAAAGCAACTTTGCACTCTTGTATAACAAATAACTATTAAGCTTCAGTATATAATAAGGCTGGTGGAACGAGGGTAATTCTTTCTTACGAACTTGAGTATTCATTAGCTGTTGTACCACCTGTTGCTTAAATGCCAATGGAACAAATAGGTTATCGCTAGATTGATCGTGGATCGTGTAATACCACTTAGTTATGCTACTAGACCTGTTAACGCCGGAATTTGTTTTGACGGTAAATTCAACTGTAAATAATGTTTCCTTCCGATTTATGCAGGTGTCGGTACAGAGTACGATAGTTCAAATCACTCTTACATACCAAAGGTGAAATAACGGTCGAGCGATACAATATAAATAACAAGTCTTATCTCAAGGAAATTCTTAAAGCGTTAGTCAAGGGATGGAATTGGTGAACCTCTGACAATGTTGCGAATCTCGTCGGAACATTCATAAACATTCTTATCTATTAACGGAACATTTAAATTTCTTTGTCATGTCCACAGTTTATTCAGAGTGCAGTGATACAAACAATTTTATTACGAATTCCTCGTAGCTTTGTTATTTTTTTAAACAAAGTTGTTGTTTGTCTGATATTATGATGTCATTTTATAGGGAAGTGGTTTGTTATCAAGAGAAACAGTGGACTATATCCCCTAAATCGTTAACCAACGTATTGCCGGTCATTGAGTAGGATTGAACGGAGCATCAACGTGAATGATCCGCATCTCACCAAAAGCGGAGGGGTTGCGAGAGAGACTGGGCGAAAATGGAATCTCTTACAAGAGGTTCCATTCTCGCCCAGTTATCTCGACGTGTCAGTCTCGGCTTAATTGCACATGTACACACGTGATGTTCCAAATTGTTCAATAATATTACCTAAGGCGTGTTAGGCATGGTCTTTGTTCAGGCCTTCAGGGCACGGAGTAAATACAATCTGCGGTTCAAGGCATATTGAGCTTAGTAAACATAACTTCGAGAAAATAGCTGACCAAAGATCCTGTGGGGCAAGACAGCATTTGGGAAAACTTATCGTCGCCCATACCGCAAGGCCTGAAAGACTAGTCATTAGCCAGTGCCTGTCACGACCTACGAAGCTGAGATGTGGACATTGAAAGTTGGGTTAGGCTGGTCTATAATTCTAGAGTACCTCGGCGAGCTATGCTCAGAATTTGGATTAGATGGATAAGAAGGCTGTAAGCTTTTCGTTCAAGCCAAAAAGGGTGTAGAACGAAAATCAAACGATAGACACCAAAAGCCTTATAGTAACTTTGGAATCAGATTGCGCTAATTTATTTCCTGTATTCATCAGAGTCTGGCGGGCCTTGAGATTTAGAGAGGGAATTTAAAATAAATACTGACTTAATATGACTAATCTTAGACAACAATAGAGTATATTTTTTGAGCCACTTTTTGTGGTACATTACTATAGTAACTGCACACTATTTTCATTTTTTTATACCTGTTAATTTACTTTACATATATAGGTTTTACTAAGACCACGCCTCTATACGTGCCTGTACGGGGACTAGTCCTTCCTGGTAATTCAAACAGTAAGCCTTTCAGTAAGCTACACACAGAATCTCATGAAAGGGAAACTCTACCCAGCTAATTTGATCAATGACTCATTGTTTATACTCAAATTGCCATAATAAAGCTATATCGTTTCCTTGTAAACCACACCGGTGCTGCTCTACAAATTTATCTGCATTTAGCTACAATGTCAGAAAACTAATTTAGATTCGGTAAACAATAACTTATTTACTTTGTTATGAATTGATGAAGCGTTATTATTTTGTGGAAGATGTTACGTTACTATTTTGCAAGTATTCTACCGACGTGCTTTCATCTCTCCAGAAACAAAGTAATGTTCTGTCTCGAAAGATGGAAAATTGATTCCACCAATCGGCTCGACGAAAAGGATCGAAGTATTATCGTGAAGTCCGTTTCCATTTACGTACGTATGTAATTAGTAACTCAATCAATCACGATTCGACGGAGTTACGTATTACGAGGAAATTTGGCACAAAACGGGTTACATCACGGAAAGGATATGGACTAGTTTTTTTTATTGTAGATTGGTGTTTTCCATGCTTTGTTGCGTCATGTTATTTATTGAAGTGAAACTTCTATATAAACGGGGGTATTAGGATTTTTCTGTCACGAAAAAGCGTTACGGCCGCGTGGAGGGGGTAGACGATATATCCGTTGAAGTTTCACTTCTACTATGTGTTCCAGCACACATTTAGTTATTTTGTTTCTCATTTGTATGAGAAACAAAATAACTAAATGTGTAACTTTCCGTGGAATGCGGTTGTCCGCATTCCACGGAAAGAACCTTTGAACACTGCTCATGGTGTGTCAAGTTACGAAATATATAATATGTGGTCTATGTCTTTACAGACGTATTTTTTATTTAATTTGGTTTCAGTATCCCCGTTTGTTGCTCAAAAGGTTCACAGGTTTAAATCATACGGAAAGTATCAAAAAAAATCTGCGCAATCTCGCTCAGAGATGAAGGAAGTTTATCCAACCGTTAACGTCATCTTGATCGCGATCGGATCCGGTTGTCACACGGGACAGTTGTTACGAGTAAAAATAGACTGAAAATCTTACCACTAGCATAACTTTAGGAACCGATATCAATAACCTAGTAAGGTCTAGCCAAGCTAACGTCAGTGGCACAATGGCAACACTAACTATGAAAATCTTAGTAATGTTGTCATTAATCTACTCCAGAGCTAGCTTGCCAAAATCGTATTTCGTTATTTAGTCTGGAATAACTTTTCATTAAAATATAATGACAATATTGTAAAGATTGTAGTGGTTGTGGCGTTGCCATTAAAATGGTACTGCAGCGGTAGCTTGACTAGACTCTAGAATTGCCTAGCGGAAAATACGGATAAGAATACCTACGCAGTTAAATAAAATGTCCTTTATGATCTTTATAGATGATTCAAATAAGTTGAATAAGGCGCGACAATTATTAATTATGGAGATGCAGAGACGGACCTCATTCATGTCCTTTAAAAAGGTCACGTGCGCGATTTACCGCACTTGGCGCTTATTGTAATAAATATTGAAGAAGCAAAGGATGTGTGTGTACGGCTAAGGACAATAACACGCTGCTCCCCCTTGAAATAAAAAAAATATGTCTGTAAATCTGTTGAACCCAGAAAATCTTATTCAAAAATATATGTTGATAGCAACATATATTTTTGAATAAGAGGTGGTGAACTTGAATAAAATTACAAAATTAATGAAAGCATTTTAATTAATGCCGAGATGGTCACTTTACGAACATTGTAATAATTACCTACCTATTACGCTTTATTTACATCATCTAAGAATTTAAGAATCACCCGCAGGAAATTCACCGATTTTTTTTTAACAAAACCTGATATAAACAGGTGTCTGGTAATTAATGGATAAGCCTGTAATAGAGAATAATTATAGTAGTTAAAACAAATACAAAAAATATTTATATACCAAGTACCTAGATGGTTTTTAAGTCAATTGATTAACTTTTTTAATTAATGACTTCCATCACAAATGAATGAATTCCATCGGCTGATAACTGAGGCAGTAAAAACAGTAAGAATAAATATACAACAAAAAAAAACCAGATCTACATTAAAAAAATATTGTTTATATTTTGTTTTTAATGCCCATAATTTCTGCTATTCCCTTTTCGGGCTAACCCATTATTTACCGAACAGCCTGTATATGCTTATCAATTGTCTAACGGTAGTAATTTTTTTTAAATTATGCCCACTTCTCTAACTCTTTTTTTATATTTTCATATACTTTTATGGTTTTTGTATCCAGATATAAGAGAAGACTCAGTGAGGCCTTTGTCCAACAATGGGAAAATCAGGGCTAAATATAATAATTATGAAATCATTGTATCCAGGAAAAAAATATGTCTAGATAGTTACTTTGGTGAAATCCCAAATCAAAGGAAGAATGGAAGTATTTATAATGTGGGATTGAGTAAATTCTAATAGGAATTTTGAAATTAAATTCAGTTATTAACCTACAGGAAAATCTTAATTTGCCCTCTCCTAGACCAATAGCTCGGTATGCTCATGTTTGTTCTAGTTAAACTATATTGTATGATTGTCACTATTGTCAGCGGCCCATATCAATTGAGAGTTATGACTATGACTAATGTATTTATTAGTTAGTAGTAGTAGCTTAGTGGAGACAATGCCGCTCTTGACTTAAATATTGACACACAGAATGTTTCAGTGTTACACTTACAACTTATTAAAAACAATTGTCTAGCCTCTATAAGTCAACAAACTATCAGGATTCAAACCATAGACAGAAATATTTATTAGAATTTGTACATTGCTTCCTTTACTAAATAGAAGGTTTTGTAAAGATGATCAGCTCTTAATACCCCCTGTTGGCCATGAAAGACCACCGGGACTAATGCATAACTAAAATAGTTATTAACATGAACTCTGTCTGGTAATAAATTACGATCATGAGACTAAATTTTGAGCTACCTTGTAAAAAAATACTGATCATGAAGTTGGGAGGATTGTAATGAATCTTATTACCAGACTTTATGTTCATAACCATTTTAGTTGTGTGGTAGACCTGCAGATAGACAGATAACTATGAAGACAGGATGTAAGGGATAGTAGACCATATGGGGTAAGTGGTGATGTGTTTTACAATGGAAGAGTCTTTACAAACATTGTGTGTGAAGTCCCCAAAGTAATGATGTTGATGGTCAAAATTATTTTTGTTTATAATAATTTTAGTAATACTCTTTTCTAATAGTTAGTATGGAGAGCAGGATGTATAATACTTCCTTCTCCTTCTTTTGGTTTATGGCTGCATCATAATTCAATGATTTTGTGAACACCGAGGGTAGGAAATGACACATGATCAGTTTTAACACTTAATAAGCCTATGCATACCAGTCAGGGATAATTAAAGTAATCAAATGTTTGCATAATATTGTCTCAATATTAAAATTAAATTCAGTGCTAATCTAATAATGTGCTAGCAGAAGAAATTATATTATACACTAGAATAGGCATGGACTATGGACTCTAGAACATATTGACTAGTTGGCACTTTTATGTTCACAGCTTTTATGGGTCATATTATATCTTATCATGAAATAGATCAGGTTCTGTCACATTTCTGACACCCAAACATGTTTACATTGGTAATTGACCTTTCATTTGATTACCATATGTTTCAACATTACCTATGTCATAAATTCAAAGGATGACTATCATAGTGCTTTCCACCACCACAAAAATGATTTTACAAATGCAAAAATACTCTCAGCACGTTTCTGGTATGTACCCGATTGATAAAATGTCACGTTTATAGGTCGTGATTTTATATTTACATATGAGCTCACCTCGAAGACTCCGAGACATCTGCCCAGTTTGCCGATGACGCCGGCCTCCTCGAGCACCTCGCGCATAGCGGTCACCGAGGGCTCTTCCTCGGGCTCGACGCCGCCGCCGGGCACTATCCAGTTGTCAGGGCGTCGCGACGATGTCACCAGGAGCACCTACACAACACAACGGCAAACACATGAACTTTACAACCTCTCCGCATCAAAAACATCACTTCAACAACAGAAATACAACGCTAACCTCTGTTTCGGCGTCAGAACGAACGCAGATACACGCCGCGCGACGTCTAAATCCCTCGTCGTCGTAGATCCGAATCGAATTAGGCTTCTCCTTCACCATTTTTACACACGTAAACACGAACTAAACAGACGATCACAAACGAAAAGCTGACATCAAATATAAAGAAAAACTATCAACCGAACGTAATTTTTTAATGATCAACAAACGCCATAACCGAAGTATCCTATGTTGAACGTATCCATTTTCTACTAATAAAGTTACACAACGTACATGTAAAATGAAACTATAATAACAATAACGCTACAATTAGAGCAATATTTCAGCTACAACTAGCTTTTGATCGCGTATTTCAAGCCCATGTTGTATGGTGCCTGACGTATTATTTCTTTGCGAAAATCGAAATAGGTTTTGGAAAGCAATAGGGAGTCTATCAGCTGACAGCCGGAAATCGGAAACAGTATTGCCGTATAATTAGATTTTATTTCCTGAATGTTGCTATTCATCTGAAGGTATTTTATTTAACAAAGCTCGCAAGGGCATTCTATGTATTATGTAGGTCTGTATACATTTTCTGTTGATTATAAAGTCAATATATAATTAGAATTATATGCTTATTGATTTGGTAACATTATTTTCATTTTAAATATCATAGCACAGTATTTTTTTTCTAACGTTTGATGTTTCAGAAATGTATCCGAATTTTACATTTTATTCATTTTTAGTGAGGGTTGCTGATTTTGATGACGGGTTCTTGCAATGATTATGGTTCTCGAGTTCATGACCAAAGTCATGACTCATGAGTATCGATATTTATGTTGATGACATTTTGATTAAATTGATGTCACTAGATATTTCATAATTATTGTTATTTAAAATATAGAAGAAAAATATTTTATTTAATCGTTTTATCAGTATATTACTTATATTTATTCATTTCTAAATATGTTTTTTGGTACTAATAGCTGATTCATATCGATAATTGATATTACACCAACCGACAATGACGCGAGCCGCACTACACTAGTGATGACTTTGTTGACAGTTATATTTTTCAAATCTTGTTTTTTCGCTATAATTAATTTTTAGTGTTTTTCAGTTTTCAGGTGTTATGGGTAAGTTATTTTTATTAGCATATTAACAGTTAAATGATATTCTATAATCAATTGAGGGAAAAACAACGGTGGCAAAATAATTAACGATAACAGTAAAAAACTGGGATTCAGTTTTGAAATCATCAGTTGGTCGATTTGAATTTATTTATTTATTGATCCGAGACTTATTGTACAAGCGTTACCTATTTTCATTATTGCAGAGAAAAGTTTCGACTTCGGGAGGCTGCTTAAAAATCATGAGAAGAAGCACAAAAGCAAGCCCTCACAGTTTGGCAGCGTAGCCGGCGGGGTGTGTTTCTACCATTTTCTATAAAGTTCTAAGTTTAAATAGTCGTCACATCATGCATGAGGTAGACTCCTCCCGTAATGTAGGTATATCATGGTGCATTCGTAGGGCTGTATTTTGTTTGTAATGTTAGTTATTGGGGTTCCATGATTAGCATGTTGTTATTTGTTATGATCAATAAAGTCATTCATTGCAAAATAAGGTACTGCTATGCATCAGCTCATTTTCATGCATTTCTGTTTCTCAATGGTAAATATTTAAGTAATCTATTTTTTATTTAATAATCATTTAATTCAGACATCAAATACATTTTTGTTAGTTTAACACTTCAAAATTAATGATAATACTTACACTATAACAACACAATACCTACAATAAAACTACTTGTCTATGCTGCTGTAGCATGCGGGCATATCCAATATCTCAGTATGGGGCTATCCCCACCTGTCTGCTATTGTACTCAGAATGCCGGAGTTGACATGCACCCTATGTATATAGAGTTTTGCACATGATTGCGTAGAACCCATCAGTTCTTGCTTTAGCAAACATTTTGGAGGTACTGCAATATCTCAGCTACCCCATCAGCAACCTGAATGCATTATTATATGGAATAGTGAATGCGCAGAACATTGTATGCCTTCTACGTAAAGTCAAGCCATAGGCTGCACATGTAAAAGGACTGGCAGTAAGTTTAAAAAAGCATTGCTTTACCTGCTTCATACATAGGTACCTTATATATAGTGTAGTATTTTTTTTCGTCATTAATTCTGGTACATAAATTACACAATACTATAATAAGTTCAAACAATACTAATTTTTTAGAATTGATTTACTTTATAATAGTAAAATCAGAACAGTCAAACAATGTAATATAATTATGTATGTATGAAATTGTTATTATTTATTGGCCATAAAACGTAAATATTACAAATACGCCAAGTGAAGTGCTAGCAATAGATTATAACAAACAAGGTATTGTCCATCATATTATTATCCACTAAACATTAAAAGCAACTTACACCTTATGGGTGCACCAAAATGATCTAATATAGTGGTGCTATCAATCAATTTATCAGATTGACTTCGGTTTTCAGGTCCAAAAGAGGCTAGAGAGCAACTTGAAATACAGAAAGAGTAGTAGACTGTCGGTATTTGATAATTTGAGGAATTTGTCAAAATGCGACAGTCCAGCTCCTGTATCCAATTTGCAATCAAAAGTGGAACACCGGAGACAGCAGCTGGAGAAATGGAAGGAAGAAAAGGAGAAAAAGAAAAAAGAAGCAGCTTCACAGAAGAAAAAGCCCTTTGTAGCGGGAGTGGCACATGCATCACTCAAGTTTGTGCCCCCACCTCCACCTCTGAAAGCCGTGCCAAGCACTTCTGGAAGAGTGACACGATCCCAGTCAGCTAGAATCAGCAACAAACCTAAAGAAACAAACGAAACCAAGGCTGCCTCACTGTCCTTTGCACCCAAAAATGCTTCCTTCAGACCACCAGAATTTAAAACCTTGACGAAACTTCCTAACTTGGGACCCCCAAAGACTAGAAGAGATAAGAAACTAAATATGACATTTGACCCAGTATTACCAACCACACAGAAGGATACTGGCAAGCAGAAAAGATCTAAGACTGTTAAGCAGAATGTGGAGGAGGCCACAGCTGTTCGTAAACCAACTGAGCGAACTACCAAAGGAAAATTAGCTAAACAAAATCAGAAAACTACCGTAACAAAGGGTTCATTGCAGAGCAGTTCCTCAAGTGAAATGGAACAGAATGCAGACGTATCACTAATTTTATCCTGTAGAAGCACAAGAAAGTCATTACCGGTTACGAAATCACCCATGATAGTGACTGAAACAACAAAGAAGTCTATACAAAACATCACACCTTATAAACCAGTGCCAAAGAGTGAATCCAGTTCTGAAGAACGGCTACGATCTCCCAAGTCCTTGGAGAATGCTCCTATGACTCCTGAACAGATTGCGGAAGAGGCTAAGAACATGAGTCCTTGTGTTACCGTATCCCGTGGCAAGGATAATGCGAGGAAAGAGATGAAGAAGAAAATGAATGAAGGTAAACCAGTGATCATTTAGTTTTTGTATGACTGTACTAATATACTGGGCCAAGTATATTTAATTTGCCATCAACACGCTAAGAAGGCTATGCATATTTCTCCCGATAATAGAACTCATAAATTTTCAGTGTTGTGACTTGTTCTATCTTCAGTATGATTACCGTGATTTCAGTAAACATTATTCACTTACCGTAATTTCAGTAAACATGATTTCAAAAAATGTATATTTACATTGTCTGTCTCAGGTTTGCTGGATGAAGATACAAGCAACATAGAAAGTGTGGACCATTTCAGACGGCAGCTGGCTTCAGAGATCAAGCGTATGACTGAGATGTGCGACACCTGGGACAAAATATCGGAGCAGACCGTGTTGCCTGAAGCTGTGCAGGTAATGTTAAAATATGTTAGATGAGCAATTTTTCAGGCCTTGGATACTGCAGTTTGTTTGAGCAATTTTGTCATGATCAAGTATACAGAATGGCTGCTTTACACATAACAGCCCTTTGTGCCTTGGATCACACAAGTTTTCACATCCGGCTGACACAATTATCTAAAGCAGCTACTGCAGGAAGTTAGTAACATAAAAATGTTATGTAATGTTATGTTATGTGTGTGTAGTGTATGTCAATCTCACCTAAAGAAATACATAAATTATTTAAGTTTTTAAAATGTCATGGTCAATAACATTAGATCAGAAGCTCAAATAATTTTTTTAAACATGGTAAATATCCCGTTTTGAACTCTAATACATAAATAATGATGAAATTGATTGATTTTCTTCTTTTTAACACGCTTTTATTAGCTTCACCTGTAACTAACCAACTTTGTACGGAAATCTTGGAAGTTAAATTTGACCCACTTCCCGGTTTCCGATTGAGCTGAAATTTTACATACATACACATTCAGCTTGGATGACTAAAGCGTGTTCTACAGTTTTTTTAAACTATTTTTTTTTTTTAATTTCCCGTTTTATTTAATTAAGTTGTCATTTTGTCATCCAGGAAGCAGTGCTGTCGGCAGTGGGTCTGGCCCGCCTGCTGATGTCTCAGAAGCTGCAGCAGTTCGCGAGCCTAGTGGAGCGCTGCGCCCGCCCGGAGCCAGGCAGCGCGCTCGTCACACCCGCTGACCTGCTGGGTTTCTGGGACATGGTGTTCATGCAGGTAACTGAAGTACTGGATTCTCCACCATTACTGACCCCTATTAGAATAGAATAGAATAGAAATACTCTTTATTGTACACCTGATAAAAAAAGGAGCAATTGACATAATAATTACAACTAATCATTTAAGATTGTACAATGGGCGGTCTTATCGCAATCGGCGATTTCTTACAGAGAACCTTTGGATGGACAGTACAGCATGTAAAAAATAACGAGGGTAGCTCGCGGTGTAGCATAAGCTAATTAACAATAGAATTTATATTAAACACCAATAAAATAATTAAATACCTAATACATACATACATATATATATAATATAACAATAAATATATACCTAACACACACATTATGATATTCAAGTCTGAAGGGATACATTATAAAGATAAATAGTGTTCTTTTACCAGTGTTTTAAATGTTGGCAGGGATTGAGCACGTCTTATTGAAAGAGGCAGTGCATTCCAAAGTCGAACAGCTTGAACACTAAAAGATTTGTCATAAAAGCCTGTAGAATGCGCAGGCATCTTCAGGGTTAGACTTTCCGATGACCTCAGGGAACGCGAATGTGTGTCATGAAGGAACTTGAAACGTTCTTTAAGATAGATGGGAGTATTGGGACTGTACAAAATATTGTATAGAAGATAAATAATATGAGCATTCCGGCGATGGCGTATTGGAAGCCACTTGAGCTTAGTACGAAATTGAGAGACATGATCATATCTATTATACCTATTATACAGGGGATTTTCCTTGATGATGGCGGAACCCTGTGTTAGCGATGCGTAGGAGTCACTTAAGAAATGCCAAGTTCAAGGTGCTAGATGCACTTAAGCTGTTTGAAATTCAAACTCGAGAAACTTGATAGTTACTTGTTCAATTTTAATGTTTTAAAAATCCCATGGTTAAGCTCAAATGCATTCTGCTCCTCTATAGGTTGAGAATGTGGACATGAGGTTCAAGAAATTAGAAGAGTTGCGCTCTTGTGGCTGGGTGGACAATGCGCCGGTGGAAGTGAAGAAGAAAGTGGTGAAGACTCAAGTGAAGAAGGTCACGAAACCTGCAGCCGGGCCTAGCCGACTGCGGGAGATGATTGCCGGTGAGTGAACTTGTTCATTATGATCATTATAACTCATTATCAGCAAAATGTGGCATTTTATGGTTATGGACTCATGTTATGCGGATCAAATCAGATCAAATCATTTATTATTGTTAAACATAGGTAAATAATACAGTTCTCAAAATGATCTTTATGTAACATAGATTATAGCTTATGGCAATTTACCTTAAGGTATGCCACACCTGTTAAAGTATGCCTGTTATCCCTGCTAGCAGTACCTAGCAGTACCTGCTAGCAGTACCAGCCTGGTTCAGTACTTGCATCCTAAATAATATTAAAAATAAAATAAGTTGCATGTAAATCCAAATCATAACAGGTGTTTCAAAGCTTTTAAAATAATTGATTATATCATTACCAGCTGCAAGAAAAGCCAAGAAAGAGCAAGAAGAGACAAGCACAGCGCTTCAAGCACCCACAACCCTGCAGCCGCCCACCGAGGGCGACAGTAAGACATTCGAAGCTGGATTCTTCAGCGTGCGCTCGCCTGTCCGCTCGCCGGCGCCGCTCACGCCGGCCAGGAGCAGTCTGCTGAAGGCCGTGCTGTCCAGCGAGGCCAAGAAAGCGTCGGCCAGCAAGGTCAATAATCATTTCTTAAATTTTCTTCACAATATACATAGAATCACATAGAAGAATTGTCTGGACCTATTCAATTTTTTTTTTCGATTTGCTCTAAGTAACTCAATTTTGAGTTAAGCTCGCCTATGTTCATGTATTTTACTTTTATGTATTTTATTTGTGTTTATGTGTACAATAAAGAATAAGAATAAGAGTGACGAGTGATTAGTCTACTTTTTCTCGTTTTAGTCGACATTTTGTTTGGACACCTTTAACCGCTGACCCGAGTTAATGACGAAACTGAATTATTTTTTAAACACAATAACACTTACTTACACATGAATGTAATATACCAACAACAAATAAGTAAATATTTAAGATTATAGATAAATAATAAAATAACACAGATTGAACCAATAAAATAATAATGAACTCAGATAGTTTGAGGACATACCAAAACGTCCAAGGTTAGGTAAATGTTTGTTGTGTGTATGTGTTTAATGTGTTGGTGTGTTTTTCTTTTTGTTGTTTGTTGTTTGTTTTTGTAATGTTGTTGTTTGTTGTCAGTTTTTCTTCATAATTAAATTTTCGCTTTTTCTTTATCAGAAGTCGGCATCCTTCGCCATGTTACGTGCATCGGTGTTCGGCAAGAATGTGGAGTGTGATGGGATATCCCTTCTGCCGGTATGTATAATACGTATTATGTTATAATGTATATAAGAGACGCAAATGTATTGGGACTAAAGATCGTACCGTTGGTTTTCCATTTTTCAGTATTGCCAAACATGGCTATTATTATTATATTGCTGGCACATACACTAAAATGACAATAAGTTGCCTTTTACAAGCTTTTTTTTATACAAGCTTCTCTTATAAAATTAAAAAGGCCATTGCGCTACGCATAGGCCTTTTTAATTTTATTGCTTTATATTTATTTCAAGATGTATTTCTTGTCTCCATTATTCTCACATGAAATTGTTTCTGCAGCAAACCCCGATGCCGATGACGCCCATCAACCTATATGCGACTCCGGGCCGCAGCATCCTCAAAGGCATCAACACAGAAAACAAATCCATCAGAAAGTCCATCAAAGTGGTGCTTTTCGACCGATCAGACGCTGAAATACCAGACGTGTCCTACCACACGCCCGAAAGCGAGATCAACGACACCAAGGCAGAAGAACTACAGGACAGTGGAATATCCTCCATGGATGTAGAAAATAAATTGGAGAACAAGGAGAATTCCAGAAGGAAATTCAAGTTAGTGAGGCAGGACGCAGAGGACAGGAGTCCTGTCATGACGAGGAGTAGGCGTAAAAGTATGAACAGTACTCTGGAGGCTGATGCTGCTACTCCAAGAAGGTCGTCACGGAAGAAGGTGCTCCATGAGTCCGAGGACAATGTGGTGGAAGAGAAGACGAAGCGGTCGGCTAGGAGACGAAAGAGTGGGGTACAAGCGCAGGATTGATGATTGGGAGAAATGGAAGTACGCTTCAAAATGTATGCCCAGTATACGTACCATACCATGACCGTAATAGAAGCTCGATTACAAGCGTGTTTTATTGTCTCTGAGACCAAATACAATTAAAAACGCGCTTTGTGACTAAAGCGATTTATATTTAAGAAGTCATGTATGATTTAGTTCATTATCAATTTATCAATGACCCTTATGGGACAACCCTGAAATTGAGAAAAAATTATGGAGCAATTTTTTTTTTCAAGGTGTCAGTCCAGCTAAGCTAATATGCGCCCCGCGACAGGAGTTTGTTGCCATGACAAGACGAGATAATGTCTTTAAAAACCTGTTTCTGCACGAGATAATGCGAGGACAATATTATGTCGCGGCGCGCATGCGAGACCGGCTGGTCCATTTTCTGGTATAAAAAAATTAGGTGTTTATTAATTTGTAATGACAATACTTGGATTAATTTACCTATTTTCGTGGAGCGTATTAAGAATGATCATGTTCACTCATGCTAGATTTTAGTGCCTTTTTAGGGAAGTATTGATAATAATTAAATGATAATATATTATAATCTGATTTAGATTGTATCCTGTTAGTTTGTGTAGATTTAATCATTTGTTTTGGTTAGTCACTAGAAAGAATGCTTTGGTCGTCTCATGAGGCTGAATACTAGGCTAGGATCATTCCTAGCCTATCACCAAGTATTTTGCGGCTGATTGGCAACCTACTGTGTACTGGTACCCTAACGTTGATCATGTGATATTCGGGCTCCTGAAGCCTGCTATACGTATTTCACATTTGCCAGCCTTTACTCATCTCTGGCCGTTCTATATAAAATCAAGATGAGGCCGTATATACGTATGCTCACTATTTGGCGCTTAGATGTAATTTAGCGTTATTTTCTTCTGATATCCCGTAAACAAAACACAAGATCTGACAAAATCCGTGACAAGTCTTGTCATGGCTGTGTGGGCTAGGCCTGCTGTGTTGGTGTCAGTCTAAACTCTGCCTTAATTATGTTATGGGATCCCGTGGCTGCCTCGGATTGTGTTTAAGTTAGTGTCGACTATGTGTGTGTGATGTGAGTCTGCCATGTTAAATAGTATGTCGTGATTATTGTACAATAATAGTAATTATACAAAAGTTTTGATAATATTCTCACGTTTTATTTATTCTCTGATTGACAGGGCTAGTTTCTATCGGTTGATCCATGACTGCGCATAACAAAATAAGTCGCTTTATCGAACTTTCGCCATACCGGGAAATTGATTCAAATACTTTAAACTACTTTAAAAAGTTCCTCTGATTTTCAGTAGTAGGTATGTACACTAGGTACCCACAATTATTATAGTCCGCGCGGAACTAGTTGGCCGCGCTTTAGGTATGTGAGCGGTGGGACGGAGGGGCGGAGCACTCTGTCATTCATTACTCAGTACGGCGCGCCATCAACAATAGGCAACCCGCCGCCCTCACCCCTCGTCCCCACTTAAGGCGCGGCCAACTAGTTCCGCGCGGACTATAGTATCACGATCAAGTAAGTCCTATGTACCTACTTATTAGATATTAAAAAATCGAATATTTTAGATATAAGACAACTAGCAGCTGAAATACTTGAAAACATGGAGCTTTCCACAAAGCGCGCTTACGTAACAGTCAACGATGCAAACGCTTACCCGAGCCAAGTGGAGGATATAATCTAACGCGAGTTATCCCTTGGCCCACTGCACTGACACATTAAGCACGATGCCAAGTCGTTATCGCAGTGAGGCTGCTACATTGACAGGATTTTGGAATAAAAACTGAATTACAATTCGTCAACGTTCAACTCTAGCTTTGGTAGTCTGAGTTTCTTGGTTTTAATCTACGCGTAGGCTACCGTATAATTATGTAGTAGAACTGAGTAGAACCATAATACTTGCCGCTTTTTATATAATTTTATAACACAATACAAAGATAATCAACTCGCACACATACGAATGCGACACGTTTCACCTAAGAAAACAGATGGACGGGCGCCATAGCAACATTGTTCATTGCAGGCATAGACGTAACTATAAGTCTATGATTGCAGGGAATACTTTCATTTCGTTTCATTTCAATGAAGTGAATTGCGCAGTTATTTACAAAATGGACTCCGGCAAAGTAACATGATAGCTAACGTATCCACTTTAGCAATAATTTTAATGTATTGTAAAATGTCATTGATATAATGAAGATATGAAATAGGTATTTATTTATTTATTGATACTTGGACAATAATATACATTTTAAGACAGCTCCTTAAGGTGTAAACATAAACCACATTAGGTTTTTCTGTACACCATTGATTCGTCGACAGTCGATTAAACAAAATGTGGGTACTCATTACGCATCGCGCTCACACCCACCGGTTTACCAATGAATGAATGAATTTATGTAGATACCAATGTAATTGGGTACCAATTCGTGGAAAGTAATATCTTTCAATACCAAATGTGAAGGTGTTTTATGCTTTAGAATAACATTAATTCTTTAAGATTTATTGATGGCCTTTAATCAGTACTAAACGTCCATTACGCTATCTTCTTCAAAAGGGAAATCTCAAACAATTTCCTGACACTTAACGTTGAAAGAGGCTCATAATTAAAGGGGGCAATTAAAAATGGCAGTAAAGGTTGCGATAATAATAACAATTAAGAGAGTTGTCCGTTGTAAAACCGGAGATAACAACGGTTCAGATTTAGTAAATCTATGCAAATTCAAGCTGGGAGGAAGTCAGTAATAGGGGGTAATTTGGGTTCACTCTCTGGCAACTCCGAAAAAGGCGGGCGCGCGAATGCTCCCTACCTAAGAGTTTTGACGACACTGTTGGCGCAGTGGCTAAGCGATTACCTATCTATAAGCGATCTGCGCCACGTGCCGCGGGTTCGATCCCCGCACGGAACAAATATTTGTATGATCTACAGATAGTTGTTTCGGGTCTGGTTGTGTGTGCATGTGACATGTATGTTTGTAAACTGTACCCTCGACACCATAGAAATCCTAGAGAGGGGCAATGTTTAAAAAAAAAAAAAAAAAGAAAGAATAAAATAGTAAAAAGGTTGAATTATTTGGTGTAGTTAGAATTAAATTAAAAAAAAAAAATGTGCTAGCTGTCGGTCGCCTTGTTGCAGCTATAACGACTAGCAGCATCACGGTCCTTAGTTTATGTAGATGACCTCCAAGCGCAATCGCGATCTTGTGGTCCTACACTTCTGTCGGACTAACAAAATAAAATAGTGAATTTTCTACGACAAAATACCATTTGTACCGCACTTATTGCTCTTAGGTACAATAATTCTGTTGTCCGCAAACTGTTGGTAGGTATAGTATAGTATGTAGCTATCGGTCTACATAGTAGAGTACGTACACCGAGGACTGTGTACTATTTGGCCTATTTCAAATAGGCTATACTCCGTTTGAAATAAGATTAGACACGTTTAACAAACCCTTTTACAGTGTATTCAACCGATTTTGACTTCTATTCCGTACGTATAAGGATGGCATTAAAAGCAAAAACGTATTTACGATAACAAATGTTTACTGCAGCTGTAATTTGTCATGTCACCAACGTAATAGAAGTCAAAATCGGTTGAATAAAGTGTAAATGGAGTTATTTAAATTTCTAATGTTATTTCGAACGGGGTATAGTTGCCCTGCCCTAGCCCCATTTAAACCTCCTAGTTATTCCAATGTTATACCTATTGGTGTACCGTAAAATGGGGCTATTTGGGAACCGCGGGGTTAATTGGGATTTATTAAAGGAATCATTACCTACTTGTGTTTCTCATGATTAAGGGATTTTAACCGGTGGTAGTACCTACCTATTGAATGTTTTGAATTCTAAAGGTATATTCGATTTAGTTTCGAAAATATGACCAAATTCTTAAAAACAAGTGTTAGTCCCAAATAGCCCCATGTTTCCTAAATAATCCCGTTTTACCGGCAGATCGTTTTTGAAATGGTATTTGGGAGGAAACTTGAATTAAAGTTCTGAATAATCATCTTATGCATAATTAACAAAACCTCGATATTTCACGACAAGACGGAAGAGTAATTGCATTTGAAATTAAATAAACTTGTCAGTGTTTCGGAATATCCAGTTACAATCAGAATTATGCAAATACCGTTCGTTGTGAAATGTCGCTGTCCCATTTTATTGCACCTCGTAATTACTTTGGGGAGAATGATGCAGTAAGTTAAAAAAATCGTTAAAAGTCTCATGTCACCATTCTAAAGACGCGCGAACATTTCTCACAAGTAAAAAGTAAAAACGTGCATTTCGCGTGTGCCGAGATTAATGTCGATGTAGGGCTGGGTTAGTGATGCGCGGGTTACATTATCGATAATTGTCTCATTATAGAATATTTCCCCATAATCTTGTGCCCTATCCTAGGTAAGAAGAAATCGTATTTTTTTTTCGGATTGATTATTCCTACTGCAGATGAGAATCTAAATAGGTAGGTAGATACATATTGTGTAATTTCTTATCTAATCTACAATTTCGATATAAAATTGGAACTTTTTTATTCACTCGTCCTGTAGTCTCTATGCAGTGCAGCAGCTATTACCTACTGTGACAGTTGCAGTATGGTGAAGCCTTAATCTGAGGATTTTTTTAACGTTCCATGAGAGGATGATACATTGGTATTTACTATGTATTATAGCACCTACTCTAGCATAATTTCTTCTAAGTAGTTGACATTGGTCGCGGGACTTATCTCATTACCGTGACCCCGGAACGTAAAGGGCTATCGAAGGAACACCGTGGATTTTAGTCAGTACAAGCCTGACAGTCCCTCCCGCCCTGCCCGGGGTGAGAGGACTCATTTGATGATTCTACCACGCTAAAAAAAAAATAAAAAACATAAATAGTAGATACTTATTATTTAGTCTTATTTCCAACATCGATATCTTTAATCGATGTTACACCACCCCGAATGGTCGTCAGCCGTCGTGTTGCGGCTGCTGCAGGAATTTTATTTCACTTCATTTCGCCGTGACATGCCGCGAACGCCATGTTAGCCGAAAGGATTATGAAATAACAATTTTTTTATTGTTTTCAAGAAACTACAGTGGTGGAATGTTATATGACTTGTGATTCTGTCACTCCAATGTAACCAGAAAATTCTTGCTTTAAGGTAGATAATGTCCCATAAAAATGACTCGAGAGGTATATATTATGTTTTATTTGTAAAAGGGGAAGACTCGTAAACTCGAAATAGGTCTTTTGTCTGCGGATGCTGCAGTTTGTACACGTGAGCATGTCTTGAGATGAGATACCTAGGTACCACCGTTCTATGACTCCCTGTTTGAAACTGTGGTGGCTAAAACCTTAGACACTCTTCTCCCTTTATTTCAACGACCATAGATTTATCAACAATTTTCTATTTTTCAGCTTTCTGAGTGATGAACTCCATGACCTCTGAGGGCTCAGGCTGAATAGTCATTGTTTTTGCCCGGAGCCTGTGGGGACGCAAAAAATAGTTGTCTATGGTAAAAGGACGGCGGGAGCTGTGATGCGAATAATGCACTAGTAATATAAACAGTGTCTCTTCGCTTTGGTTAGGGGAAATTGGGGTGACTGCATGTTTGTATTGGAAGAGACAGTCCTCAGTGTTTTTATATTACTTGCAATGTGGGCTGCACATAGTACCTATTCACGTTAAGACCTAACTGTGGGTTCACGTCTATAGTGCCATGTGTAGGGATCGAACTTACACACACTTCACACTTGACCTATACAGAATACACCCTTAATTTTTCGTTTTAAGATAAAGTTAAGGTCTTTCTCTTCTCATCACATGAACACCTTTTAGTACGGGACCAAAGCAAAAATCGTGAACAAAATAATCAATACTTATAATATAAAAAATAGTGGTCTATAATAGTTCCTATGTAGTACCTATGGCTCAATAAAGTCAAATAAATTACACAATGTTGAATCCGAATTTTCTGTATTTCCTACTTACTCTGCGATGGACGTGGAATTGTGTCCAAATGAATTACTATAAACATTCCATGAAATAAGGAACTTACTTTATGAAGCAGAAAAAGATAAAAAGAAGAAGAAGAAAATAAGAAGCTTACCGTCTTACCATGGTTACCAGTGTCCTAAGTATGTACTCGTATGATACTACTGTTAAACTAGATTTATGTAATGACATAATTGTAGTTTGTAAGTCTTTCCTGTTTTTTGTGCCCTTACTGTAATAAATTATTATTATTATAAATAAGAAATATCTTATTCTAGATATTATTTAAATAATGCTTCTCTATATTTTATAATTTTCGCCAAAGGCTTTGCTTCTGAAGACAAATATAAAACGACTTCCTCGTTCGTTCACACTCGATACTTCTAGCAGCAGAATCACGAGTTTTCGCGTTCGTTAGCTGCCTTTTGCTTACAAAAAGTGAATAACGAACGCGAAAACGCGCGATTCTGCTGCTAAAAGTAGGTATCGAAAGAATGTTTTGGTTTTTCGACGTTGCTTTAATTTGTTATACGACATAATTTAAGTCATATACGTCCGAGATTTCCTCAAAAGCATGACCTCCCTCCGTAGACGAAGAGAGTGAGTTTATTAAAAATTGGATTTGTTCATAGCGTGCCACGCGGCGCCGCCCCACACACCGGAACATTTTTTATTATTAACCCATAAGTGGGGAAACACTAGGCTTGTCGGATAAATATTTTGTTTTGATTAGGCGTATATTGGGAGTCAAAGTGTGTTAGTTTATTTTTGTCAAGAAAATGCTTTTCTTTGGAAGTCTTCAGAGTTGTTTTGGGAAATTCGCTACCTACTCAATGCGTTGACTGATGCTGGGCCAAATCTCAAAGACTATAAATTTTTGGGTTTTTTTTTTTTAGTGTGGCAACTTGGGCTTTGGTTTTAATTTATACTATTATCTAGTTATCATCATAAGCTTAGAAAAACATCCATTCCAAAAAAATCTCACTCGTCCATAGAGCCGCATTTCCAACGATTCCATGCCGTAGGTATTACACGAGACTAAAAACAAACAAACACTCACTTTAAAATGTTACACACATAGTGAAAGTAGTAGTATAAAGATGCGTATTTGTAAATTGGATCGGAACTTGTTTAATCCTGTTTGTACCCTTCACCCTCTGCCCTCCGGCACGTCGACCTAAAATATTGCTGACATTTTTCATGGACTTAGCTCTCTGGCGACCCCTCAGCGATGAGGGATAGGTAGTTATAACGAGACGCGTTTGTTTGCCATCCGAAGGGGCGGTGAATTAATTTTATTGAAATTTCCCATCTCGAAGTAATACATTTTCGTGGTAGAGTTATAGAGTAACGATATCTTTTGGTTTTAATTTGGTAAGACTAATTTATTACATTGAAAATATGTTCGTTTAATTAAATTCAATTTTAGAACCTAATTTGTTTTAAAAAAACTGCTCTCGAAGTAAAACAGGGTAGGACGATGATGGAGCAGAGAGCAAAAAATGCCACCCAATGAATCTTTTCATCGACAAAATGGTCTCCTTCCCGCACTTAGATGCATAAGTATAAACACAACTATAATTACAATCAAATCAAATGAAATCAAAGCGTTCATCAATTGTCGGTACAAATCTATCGTCCGGGTGGTCTCGTACCGCGCCGTCATCTGCGCTTGCGCAGCGTTGCCAATCGCTTAGATGCGGCACTCATTTGTACCAGAGATGTTACGCTAGGGTTTTTTATTTTAAAGGAATTTGAAGGAAGTAATTTGAGAATTCGTTTTAAACGCTTTTGTGTTAAAAGAGTTGATTGCTCCAATGCTGGGTAAAATGTTTTAAAACCAGGAGCTTGTAAAGTAGATATGTAGAGGAGTTAACTAGGTACCTATATCATATAATATAATTTATTGGCCCACGTGGCTGTGGTCATTCTTAATTATTATAAAATCAATTTATTGCCATTAGCCATCAATGAAATATTCTTCTTCAATAGATATACCTACTGTCCAATATTTTAAAAGATTGAGTAATGTACAAAGAGATCAAACCTACCTACATAATTTAATGTCTTTGGTAATGTATAACATGATGATTGACATAATGACAGTAGCTTAAAATCTCTTTATTCATTTTTCATACATATTATTTATATTTTTAAATATTTTTACAAAACTATATTAAAAAACATTTAAAAATATGAAAAAATAGTAGCCCACCGGTATCTAGAATAGGGTCCAAGCTACAGTAGCTTTATTGTTATAAACATATAATATTTTCCTTTTAAATATTCTTCTCGTTAATTGATGAGGCCGTAAAATTCACAAAAATATAAGAAAAACATCAGATTTTTACACTTCCGGCTAATTGATGAATAATTACATAATCAGATTATTAAATAAAATGAACCAGTTAGTTATTAAATGTTCATAGTACTATACTATGGTCAGTAGGTACATTATTATAGGCAGCACAATAACCATTGTAGGTAATCCATTCTTGTATTTCTCTATATCAATGTTGGCGGACGATGTTTCTATTTCTGCGGGCTGTCCGACTGACAAATCAATCCGTGATACATAACATGAGTGATAGGCGATCGGCGGGGTTTCAATCTGATTGTGATTTGCATTGATTGAGCTACGATTGATATAGTACAATCATTTAATATGATAGTATAATGGTTGGCAGACGCTTCGGTTTGGTTAAGGTTGTTTTATACTTGTAATAAAACGTGGACGACACGGTTGGCGCAGTGGCTAAGCGATTAGCCTTCTGCGCTACGTGCCGCGGGTTCGATCCCCGCACGGAGCAAATACTTGTATGATCTACAGATAGTTTTTTCGGGTCTGGTTGTGTGTGCATGTGTCATGTATGTTTGTAAACTGTACCCTCGATACAGGAGAAACCCTAGTGCGGGGAAAGGAAAAAAATAAAAATAAAATAGGATCGAAACTAACACAACCATTATAATACACTAGGTATGATACTGCAGATAATAGATATATGAATCGATTTCCATCCTTTTCCCTGTCTTCTCATAACTCAAACTTTTGTTGCAACGACAATATTCATAGGGTATTTCTTTTTTTTTTTTTTTCTATATTGATAATTTCCTATTTCTAAGTAACTAGTGGAAAAGGGCGGGAAACTTCGAATTGCGCGGTTGTGTTTTTGGATTTCTCAAACTTGAATTTAATTTTTTCACTTGTAAATTTATCAGTAGAGTAATTTTGTATAAATAATTATTGTGTTTGTAGTGTATATACTGTAGTATTTGTGAAGATTTGGTAAGTTTTTTATTATTTAATTGTAATATATGTAATCAATATGGACGAGCCTCCTGATATTGTGGACCCGGGAGGAATGAACCTTCAGGTATCTCATTGCATCACTATTAGCAATGATGCCTCAAGTATGGATACAGATGCTTCTGTGTCCACCAAAAATACGAGAAAAAGAACAAAGACAGTTAGAGTTTGTAAACATTGTAACAAAAAACGAAAAAGGAAAACTGGTTCGGATGTAACCAAACTAACCCCTAATGATTGCTTATGTGATGATAATGAAATTACCAAAGACCATAAACAAAATGATATTCATGAAATCACTGCTTCTTCCTTGAGTAGCTCAATAACACAAGAATTAAATCAAAGCGGAAGCAATGATAACAATAAAAACAAAATTTTTACTCCGGTGGGCAGGAAAATGTATGACCCGTCGGATGCTGCCCCATATTCGGTCCACGTTCAGAGACAGCAGGTAGAAGGTTCTACCACACTAAATCCAGTAACATTTGGACGATTTTTAAAAAAACATAACTTCGCTAACATTGTTAACGGTAGTTTAAAAAAGATTGGTAGAAACAGACTATCGCTCTCTTTTGTGTCGTATCAGGATGCCAACTCTTTTGTTACTTCTAATATTTTGTCTGTTAGTAATTTTAAAGCATTCATCCCGACATCCAACACAACTAGGATAGGTTTAATAAAGGGTGTTCCCACAGAATTGTCGCCGGAGGAAATTATCAATAATATAAATGTTCCTATAGGCTGTGGTAATATACTAAAAGCTCGTCGCCTCAATTATAAAGTAATGGTGGATAATTCCCCTATCTGGAAACCATCACAATCCGTGGTTATTACATTTGATGGGCAAATACTTCCCAAACGTGTTTTTATGTGTTTTACTTCCCTACCGGTTGAGTTGTACACATTCCCAACTGTACAATGCTATAAATGCTGCCGTTTTGGGCATACAAAAACATACTGTAGAGGTAAACCACGATGTTTTAAATGTGGTCAGGAAGGTCACTCAGGTGACATTTGCACAGTGGAAGAAGAATATTTCTCATGTTGTTTATGCTCTGGCTATCACTTAGCTACAAGTAAGTCATGTCCAGAGTACATAAGACAAACTGAAATAAAAATGACAATGGCCAAAAGTAACGTCACATATGCTGAAGCGTCTAAATTACATAAACCGGTAACAAAATCATATGCTGATATATTGTCTTCCAAATCAAACATCCAATCAAAAGAAACTCCCCTCCATCCATCTTCAAGTTCTTATAAAAAAACTATATTTATTAAACCACGTAATCCGCCAAAATCTGTGAAAGGATACGACCGCGTAGCACATGAAAATTTAGTAAAAGAATTCACCTTTCCTTCTTCAAATTATGGTTGTGCATTAAATTCACAACCTAATAATCCGACAATTACTGAAATCATAACTGCCTTAATAAATCTTTTAACACAGTGTAATTTAATTTCACCGAACAACGTTGCCCCTTTACTTTCTCAATTTATTAATAACTCAAATAATGGATCTCGTTCCAGCTCGGTTGATCCAGTGGAATTGCCGCAGCATTAGCGGTAAAAAAAGTGATCTTTTGTATTTGATTAGAAAGTATGACCCTTTTATTATAACTCTCTCAGAAACATGGCTAAAACCAGAATCCTTATTTAGGATTCCTAGTTATGCATGTCTTCGAGAGGATAGGTCCGATGGGTATGGCGGAGTAGCTATACTCATCAAAAAATCTTTTTCGTTTTCTTTTCTTCCTCTTCCTTCTCATAGCAATAATTTATCAATTATCGCTGCTGTTGTAAATAATATATGTTATGTATCTTTATATATTCCTCACCCTTCAAACGAAACTTTATCTGAAATAAATAATATATTTTCATCTTTACCCAAACCGTTTATTATACTAGGAGACTTCAACTGTCATCACATGTCATGGGGGTGTTCTTCAAATAACTATTATGGTGACGAGTTACTTAATATTATAGATCACCACAACCTGTGCGTTTTAAATACTGGTGAACCTACACGTCGCAATAGCCCTACTGTAGGTGTGAGTGCAATTGACCTCTCTTTATGTACCCCCAATTTAGCATGCACTTTATCGTGGTCCATTTTTCCTTCTAGCTGTGGTAGTGATCATTTTCCTATCATTATTAATTTCCCATTTAAAAACAAACCACTAACGAGACAAAATCCCCGCCTAAAGTATAGATTGCCTGACAGCAATAACAATAGTTGGGATCAATTTTCATGTTCTGTTGATCGAAAGATCCAGTCATTTTCGACGGTTCACAATGGCAATGAAACTATTTGTGCCGAAACTTTAGCAAGGATTTTAATCGAGTCAGCTGATGAAAATTTTCCCACTAAAAATAGAAGCGTGAACCGGATTCCATCTCCTCCCTGGTGGGACAATGATTGCACTGCAGCTATTCAGAGAAGAAAAGTTGCAGAATTAACATATTGTAGTCAAACTACTGTTGAAAATTTTGATAATCTTTCTATAGTGATGAATGAAACTCACAAACTCTTAAAAAAAAAGAAGTCGGATGGGTGGAAAACATTTTGTTCTTCCATTTCTCCTGAAGTAAGTCCATCTGTAGTTTGGCGTAACATAAGAAAATTTAGAGCAGCTTTTAATGACTCTTCTACCTCCACTTTTCCTCTAAATCTATCTGATGAATTCTTAGACAGACTTGCTCCACCAACCGCTCCTTCAGAAGCTTTATCTTCTTTCCCTATGTATTCTCCTATTTCTGATTCTAACTCTTTATTAAATTCCCCGTTTTCACTATCTGAATTAAAAGGTGTTTTATGTAACTTAAAAGATTCAGCTCCAGGTGACGATGGTATACCTTATTCCTTTTTCAGTCACCTTTCTGATAGAACACTATTCGTCTATTTAGATATCCTAAACTCAATTATGATTTCAGGTAATTTTCCCAAATCTTGGAAGTCCCAAAATATTATTCCTATTTTAAAGCCAGGTAAATCACCTAATGATGTATCAGCCTATCGGCCAATAGCACTGTCATCCGTTCTTTGTAAAATTGCTGAACATTTAATCAAAATTCGTCTTGAATGGTTTATTGAAAATAATATTTTATTATCGCAGAGCCAATATGGATTTAGAAAAGGCCGATGCACCATTGATTGTTTGGGTATCCTCATTACAGATATAAGAACTTCCTTTTCCATAAATGAATCAGTAATTGCAGCATTTTTAGATATAACTTCCGCGTATGACAATGTTGTTTTAGATATTCTTTTTAAAAAACTCAACGATTTAAATGTACCCACAATTCTTTGTAATTTTATCTTAAATATGTTATATGACAGAACTATTAATATTTCACTTGATGAATCCGGTCCTAAAAAATCCAGACATGTATGGCGAGGTCTTCCACAAGGCTCCGTTCTTAGTCCCCTGTTGTACAATATTTACGCCTATGATTTGGAGTCTTCAATTAATAATGAAGTTAAGATTCTGCAATATGCTGACGATTTACTTTTATATCACTCTGGTCGATCAATAGATAAAGTTTCTAGCTCTGTAACCTCATCATTAATTCTTCTCAAACAATGGTTAGATAAGAATGGCTTACAGTTATCTACTTCTAAGAGTAATATTGTTCTTTTTTCAAGAATGAGATTGCCACCTCCAGTTATCATAAAATACGACAGTAACTTAATTCCTGTTAAAAGCAGTGCTAAATATTTAGGTGTCATTTTAGACAACAAATTATCAGGCGTTCCACATTCCGAATATGTTGTTGGGAAGTGCGAACGTCTCTTGAATATTATTCGGTGTCTTGCTGGAGTTTGGTGGGGGGCTCATCCTTTTTCACTGAAATTAATTTATAATGCTGTTATCAGAAGTGTTATTGACTACGGTTTATTTTTGTTAGAGCCTTGCAATAAATCTGCTATTCATAAATTAGATGGTATTCAGTCCAAAGCTTTAAGAATCATTACCGGTGCTATGAAAACAAGTCCCATCAATGCTTTGCAGGTGGAATGTGGAGAATCTCCATTAGGTTTAAGACGTCAGTTTTTATCAGACAAATTTTTTTTCCGTATTCTTCAGTTTTCAAACCACCCTTTATTTTCAACTCTTCAATCTCTTTCAGATTACGTTAATAAGGCTAGTTATTGGACTCATAAAAAGCCCCCTTGTTTAGTAATTAGTTTCCGAAAATTTATGTCTCTTCAAGCGCCCACTCACCGTTCTTTAGTTTATCCCTTATTTAGTTCAAATTATGAATCATTAATTATAACTCCCGATATTCACTTAAACTCGGTTATAAAGGATGATATTAATGCTACTATAAGTTTTAATTGCATTGTCGACCAAAACTGGCATGATTGGCATCATATATACACCGATGCATCTAAAATTTCGTCAAATAGTTGTGTTGGAGTTGGCATTTATCATCACCAGTATAATATTGTACAAAAGATTAAATTACCCGTGGAAACATCAGTTTTTACTGGAGAATGTTTCGGAATTTTAAAGGCAATTGAATACATAATTATTATGAAATTAAAGAGAACTAACATTTTTTCAGACGCTCTGAGTGCTTTGCAAACATTGGCAAAATTCCCTTTTAAAAATAAATCGAATTTTCCTATAATAATAGATATAAGGAAGAAATTACATGAATGTGTCTTGAAAGGATATAATGTATCTTTCGCATGGATTCCGGGACATTCTGGTATTAAGGGAAATGAAAGAGCTGATTGTCTTGCAAGGGATGCGATTGAGAGTGGTGATCTGTTTCCGTACAAAAACTACTGCCATGACTTGGCGGCTCTACCTCGCATTTATCTCCAGGAGTCTTGGAACAATGCTTGGTCAATCAGTGGTCAAGTCAAAGGTAGATATTACTACAAAATTCAAAATTCTATACAGTGTAAACCTTGGTTTTTCAAAACCAATTTCAGCAAACAAATTACAACAGTTTTAATTCGGATGAGGATTGGCCATGTATGCACTCCAGCACATCTTGCCAAAATTCATATCATTGATAGCGCTGCTTGTGAATGTGGAACTGATGTCGGAGATCTTAATCACATAATCCTTTCTTGTCCACAATATGACCATAGTTTGCTTTATAACAATCTTATTTCTATTAACATACCTCTACCTACTTCTGTCCATGTATTATTATCAAGTAATAATTTGTTTATATATAAATATTTATCTTTATTTATTATAACCAATAACATTAGAATTTAGAATGTGTACATATTGTTAAAAATATCTTATATTTTAAAAGTACTTTACTGATTACAAAATTTCGAGTAATTTTAAATTGTAAATATCGTTTCCCTAACTTTTAATATCAACAAAACATGTTTCTTGGCAAAATGGCTATGGCTACAGTTGCCATTCATTAAAGAAAAAAAAAAAAAAAAAGTAACTAGTGGTCGCCCAGTGGTCGAAATTCGATCGTAATTTTTTTTTTTATATTATTGAGATTTTTTTAAAGAATATAATACATCCATAATGATAGCATTTTTTTTTATTGCATTCCATGACGTCTGCTACAAGCGTATACTACTTAAATATACAAACACGTCTTTAGCATGTTGTTTGCCTTAATTCCCTGCAATACCTATGAAATTTAAAATTTAACTTTAGTAACAGTTGAAAAAAAAACACCATTACAGCGTGTATTCGTATTTTTTAAACAGTTACTAAAAAAAAAAAATCCTTTCTGCATTCAATTAGATAAATCTATCTTGTAGTTAAACCTTTGATCCTTAAATTCCTACAGATAACTCCAATACGCTTTATTCATAGACAAAACATACTTCTAGGTACTCTTAACACCCAGCAGCCAAAGCCACCATAATCCAACATCAAGAGCGCAATTAGCTGTGTTCCGGCACCACAGAGACAATGCGCAGGCGTCGGTATTAATGCGGAGTGACTGACAGCGCGCCGGACTTCGGGGAACACTGCGCGTGTCACCCGTTGCTGTATCGATATGTTATTTATTGTTAGGACGGGATTGCAAAGGATTGGAAACGTTTCTGATTTGCTTCTGAGACTTGGATGGGTGAATCAGGAGATGGAATTAGATTGCGTTCTAGGTATTGAGTGGTGTTGTATTCAGGGACTTGAAACGTTACTCAAAATAACGTTACTTTTACGTTATGTAATGTTATTTTGAGTAACGTAAACATAACGTTATTTTGAGTAACGTTTGAAGAGCTCGGAACGAGTCAATCGGCACGCAGAACGCGCTCCATGCGTAGGTAAAATGAAGATTGTTATATGAAACACACTGGAGCCTTAGTTCTATTGCACAATTATGCGCGTGCGTCTCTGAACAGCTAGATAATTGTAGTAATTGAGCGTAACTGAGCTGCTATGGACCCTAGCTACACTGCCAATGTGACGATATGTACCTAATGCAATTTCTCCAGTTAATTGGTATCGTCACTTCTTGTTTGAGATGTCAGGCGATACTGATGCTTCAATTAGTATTGTGAAGTGAAGCTTATTAGAACGTTCAAGTGCTTTTACAGTTTGTAGTTATACCTAAATGAATATCTGTTAGATTAGTATACTTTTCTTGATATTTTGTAGTTCTAGCACAGAAAATATACAGGTATATTTGAACAGGACTTGCTTTAAGGAGGTATTATCACCATTATCATAACCTTGAAATCGCATAAAAAATACAGGTCTGCTGTTCCATATAAATAATTCAATATTACTCGAATAACTGTATGGAACAGCTGTATTTTTTCTTTTACGTTTTCATGGTTGGTTCTATAGTAACAGTTGTTCACAACGATGAGGACAATAATCCTGTTCTATCAATAAGCTGATACAGCCTGTAGTTAGTCTTCTTAAAAGTAAATATCTGCAAATGTGAAAACGATGGTACTAACAGTATTACAGTACTTAATAGTTATTTCTTGAGGTGTTCGGAAAGGGTTTCCTCAAGGGACGGTACCTTATTATGTACTTACAGCGCATATTCTCTATTCTCTTTTTAATTTATTTTTTTAATCTTTCCTTCTCTCCAGGATTTTTACTGTATCGGAGGGTACAGTTTACAAACATACATGTCACAATCACACACACCCAGACCCGAAACAACTATCTGTAAATTATACAAATAATTGTTCCGAGCGGGGATCGAACCCGCGCCGCGGCACGTAACGTAGAAAGCTAATCGCTTAGCCACTGCGCCAACCGTGTCTTCAAACCATATTATTGACCAGTCTGGCCAGTTACGAACAGTACTTCCTGGCTTATCATTGCAAATCAAATATCATTATCAAAAAAAAAACTCTACATTGGGAAATGAGTACATATTTTTTTTTACACAATAGCAAGGCAACTTGTGTCGATCGCATTAATCTAAGTAATTTAAGTTAAAATTGAAAGCCACTGGTATATTTCCTATAGAAACAGGACAGAACAACATAAGTACCCAATTTCGAAGTGAAAACAAGGTAAGTCCAAGTCACAAAGCTATTTATTGGCGAACAGAGAAGTAATAATAGTTAGTTTAAGTGTTAACTAAGTTCTTGCATAGTTCCCACTTGACGGGTGGAGAAACAATTAATAGGTTGAAAGAAACATTTAACTTGGCCAATGAAAGAAATAGACATGTTTCGCAGGGAGTAACTTTCTGTTTTATTACCTACGTGGTACCTCAGCTATCTGTTGGACATTACTTATATGTTTCACCACAACACTCGGCTTAAAGGTGAACGCAGATTTGTCCGCGCCGAAAGAATCGACTGCGCCGATGTTACCGAAATTTCTTATGGCCTCGCACACAATTATCCGCGCCGAAAAAATCGACTGCGCCGCGCAATTAGAAAGAGTGTTTCGTGAGACGCAACTGGCAGAAAGCGGGCGCACCCACCGTGCTGATGACGTCCGAATTCATCTGGGATTTTGGGTACCTTCCTAATTTTTCCGCCGATTCACCAGATTTGACGTGGATTGGTGAGTGAGATCTCTAAAATTAATTTCGTTCGGCTCGTTCGACGCTTTCGGCGCGGGCAAATATGCGTTCACCCCAACTGTTTTCAGGTGGCTCCTACATCCGGCCTAGGGGCGTCCCTTTATTTGATCAATTGTGATTAATATTCACGAGACAGATCCCGTTCTTTTATAAACATCCAATCGAGCATGAATATTGTTATCTCTTTATTACGATGATTTCCCCAAAAAACCCAATAATATTCAAATAAACATATCGCCTCTCGTGACGTCACTGATCCCCTTTGGAATGAAGTGACATCAAATTGAAACGTGAAGAGAAAAGCTACGAAATCCGACATACCTAATAATAAGGAAAACCTCTTGTTCGTACGTGGCGTATTTTACACGTCACAGAAAAAATCCACCGGTATAAAAACCAGTCACATTTTTGCATACAAAATGTTGGAATATCGTAAAATATTAGTAGGTGTAGGTAATACTATTTGTGCTCTGCCAAATATTTTTAAATGATGGACAGAAATTGATTTCGAAGTCAAAGTCAAAATCAAAGTTTTTTATTTCAACTGGGCCTTTGCAGGCACTTTCAAAACGTCGTGGTTCTAGGTGCACGGTTCCAAGTGGGTTGGTCCTGGAGAAGATACCGGCAAGAAACTCCGTGATTCTAAGTCTAAGCTAATTCATACTCCAATTTTCTTTTCTGAAATAATGGATTTTAGAGGTCCTAGCGATGAGGACGCTGATACTTCTCTTGTCTCTCTTTCTCAAAACCGATCATCTAATAATCAGAATTTTCATAGAAATTAATGTATTTCTGTAGCCTTTACTTTCCTTCAAATAATAGCCCTCCGCTCAACCCTAAACTGCGTCTGTCAGGGGGCGAAATGTTCGACGTATGATAACGGTAACCGCTATATCGAAGCACCCCATCAACAGTTTGACAGAGTTATCTTTTTACAAGCCTTTTGAGGAAAACTGAAGCCGTGTGCAGATAATTTATACGGAGCAGGGAGGAAAGTAAAAAGTCTGCTAGTTGTATAGGCAGCTGGACGTAAAAGGAGGCTGATCATTGTACTATGTGAGTGGATATAGTCACTTGCACATTCATAACATCTCCCAGCGACTTCAAAAGGTCAGGACAAGTCTAAAACCCGGAAGATTAATTTATCGAGAGCTAAACTACATTGTTTCAGAAGAGCATATTCACAATCAAATGGCTCCAGAAGTATCTATACAATAAATTTCCGAAAAGTATCAGATTAGCGGAGAATGTGTTTAAGAATAAGCTGTTTTTGTTCCTGATTGAGATGACATATTAGGTACTCTATTCTAATATAAACGTTTTTTCTTTCTTTCTTTCTATTGAAAGCTTCCTGTAACAGATTGGAATGGTACCTAATAATCTACACATGAAATTATAAATGAAGTATAAATATTCATTCAATTTTTTAAGATATTTTATGATAATTTACCTACATATTTGCTATAGTGTTTTATTAATTTATTATTATTTATTGTTTTTCCATTAATTTATCATTATTTTATTTTAACCTTAATTGACATTAACATTTTAACATTAATTGTTCTTTTCTTTTTTATAATCCTAATTTAATAATCACAATTTTTTGTAACTCCATCAAATGGTAGGACATAGAGATCCTGATGTACACCTATTGTAACCTATGTTCACCAATAAATAAATTGAATTGAATTGAATCGATCTCTAGATTATAATGTAGAATAATTTTCCTTAGAAAATGCACTGCATTTTTAAGTCAACCTATCAAATAGACTGATTTCTATTCAGATTTATGCTAAAACGTATCCTACATGTAGCTACTAACCGCTAGGTGTCGCTAGTTGGCAGTGAGTGGCGTTACCACACTGCTCTCCACACAATGAACATCGCGCCGTGGCGCATAAGGCTAGTGTCCCACTGAAACAAATGCTATAGCAATATGATTTATAATATAAAAAAAAACATCAAGCCAAGATTTAGTCGCAAGAAAATTGGATATGCAGTGAGATCTAGACGTAATATTCTATGTACGAGAAGTACCTACTGTCTTATTAATTCTATAAGTGAGGTTAGGTATATTTTGACTGTTCTATGTAAGACATTTACTGCACTCGTGGAGACATGTAAAAAATGTTTAAAGCAAGCTCTTTGCTACAGGAAAGCATCGTGCTAGCATTCAAGAAAAAAACTTAGAATGTTTTGTAGTTCCGCTTGAGTTGTGATTCTCGTGTTTGGCGAGCTAAGCATCGTAGAAATACAATATTTTCTATCATTTACGTTGAATACTGTACAAGGTATCACACAAGAAAACATCGGCTTTTACCGAGTCCCAAGCCATAACTCTGTCATCTGCAAAGCTTATAAGAATTTTTTTTTTGTATTTTGCCTGTGTCCTGTGCGAGCTAAACTGTTTTCTTTCTTTCTTTCTTTCTTAAACATTCATAACGATCGAAAACGAGCGTGATATTTTATCTTATCGCTTAGCATCCACTACAGCCTTGCCTTGCCCACTTCTCGTCGCATCACGCTGCTGTAATTAACTGGCTTCAGACTGCTTCTAATAGTGCTAATGCGAGTAATAACTGGTAACTGCATTGCACTGAACGTATCTATGCGTTGTGGTGTAGGCAGACTCCGAAGATTCTTGAAAGCTTTTATGGTAATGAGAGAATGTCCAATTAGCTGTCGGTCAGATAGAGATCTTGCATGTATTTTTATTTTTAGTTTATTTTAAAAAAAGGCTTATAAATATAATTTTTAAAAATGTACAAATAATTATAATATCACAAATAAAAAATATGATTCTCAAATGCTCGCGCCAAAACACAGAGTCATGTGACATGACGTCATTGCATCGCTCGTTCATAGCTGGGAATATAGTTACCAAGGTAACCTTAGGAAACACGAAAGAGTGACGTCCAAACTCTATGATTGTGTATGAAATAAAGTTCCGTTTACGAATATCACCAGAGAATAAAATCGCCAGCAAAATGTAAAACGGTCACTTTTTCAAACGTCAAACCCATTTTGACGTTTGAAAAAGTGACTGTTTTACAGCTTATATCAATTCAGTACATTTTGTTTTGGAATTCAGTCCAAAAGCAAAATGTACCTACTGTGCTGAGGATGGAGAACCGATGGTGACATTGTGCATACACAACTGTGATAAGCTGACATGAATGAAGAGAAAAAAGTGAAACCAACCAACTAAAAACATATTTACACGTAAGTATCCTTTACACACTGTGTCTACATTTCTTCCTCTCGCAGGTCAGCTGGAAGAGATTTCTTTAGAAATAAGCGGTACCTTTGTACTTTATGCTCCTACTTCATATTTCTTCTAAAAATATGTGTGCATATTGTTAAATAAATAAATAAACTAACCCTAAAACAACCCAACTCACTAGCGCAAGTAATACAGGATGGTCGAATCTAGCCCAACTTTGAACTAACAAATATAAATCAGTGTAACAATAGTGGAATGATGTACAGTCGCCACGATATCGCTATAAATCGTCCCAGTGGCTCTATAAATTCATTACGACCAGAGGGAGCCGGGCAGTACTCATTCTTTATATTTATTAGCTCCTGTATTTGGAGCGGTGGCAGTCATTTGATTCTATGTTGGCTTGGCTGGGATTTGATTCTGGATTCACATCTTAAGTTCTCGTCGAAAGTTATGGACCTTGAATGTCACCTACAATCCTGAGAATTGAGATTGTTGATTATGTTTAACCAACTTCCAAAAAAAGGAGGAGGTTCTCAATTCGACTGTATACATATTAAAATTTAAACACCTAACTAAGTTTAAACGCTCAGATTTGAATCCAAGACACTTAGCGGCAGCGGGCCCCCATTCTCAACATATCGATCATCGCGCTACTGTTTCCTCGAAACATAAATCAAGTTGAACAATATACAAATATACCTCCTTATTAGGAAACCGGTTTCATTTTATTTATACAGCAAGGTACCTAATATACACGCGGAATCAGTTTGGTTCTAAGATCGTTGAAACAAAGGGGATATGGTTTTCGTACGTGTCATTTACCATGTAAACATAAGAGATTACACACTGTTTACATAATTGTTTAAATCGTACTAGTGGTCGCCCACTGGTCTAAATCCGACCGTAATTTTAGCTTTCTGCACTCCGTCTCCATATCAATTTTACTGTGCCAAATCTTACACTCCTCCGTGCACGCAATATGCTTAGAAAGAGGTACAAAGTTTTCTCTTTAGAGGTCGCCCAGAGGTCGAAATTCGACGGTAATTTTAGCTTTCTGCACTCCTTCTCCATACAAACTTTTACTATGCCGAATCTCACACTCCTCCGTGCACGATATATGCTTAGAAATGGGTACAAAGTTTTCTCTTCACGTATTAATAATAGATTCTGTGCGTAAACACTATATTTACCTACTTCATAAATATTTTTAGGTTTTTAGTTTTTAGGGTACCCGGAAAAAGCCTTTATGAGTGACGAATTCTGATATCGTTTGGCGCACCGTGGGCAGGCAGCCTCGAATCCACCATTGCTGATTGGCTAATTAATCCTTGCACTACGCCATGAGCGATTCCCATGAGATAGTTAGTGCAGACTCGACATTCACTCGACAGAAGAAGAAACTGCATAAGGGTTTTAATTAGATAATGGTGTTCTGTTGGGCATTTTGACAGGACTATACAGATACACTCAGGGCGCTTGTCTCGCTCTGTTTCAATAGAAAAAGAAAGTGACAGATGCGTTTAGTCTAGTTTAGTAACTTTCAAAATGTACAACAGAATCGACACTATTGTCATTATTTATTTATTTATATACACACCAGGAAACTTATATTTATATATTTATATTTATTATCAGCCTATGCTGTCCCACTCCTGGGCAAAGCCTCCTTCAATTTTCTCCATTTCTCTCGATCCCGCGCTTTTTCGATCCAGTATTTGAGAAATGCGTCGATTTCATCCCGCCATCTCTTTCGTTGTCTGCCGCGACCTCGTTTTACTATATCTGGGCACCAGTTTTGTGCAATGTGAGCCTAAGTGAAACTTATGTTATAAAAATGATACAGGAATATGAGCACAATGGAATTATATTACATCTAAAACAAGACTAAGATTGTCGAGTTGCCCTGAAATAATCAGGGCCTCATGTCTGCTAATTTCTGTTATCTCTGAAATTAGCAGACTTGAGGCCCTGGAAAATTGTCGACTGTAGATTCAAAAAATACAGACTAGCATCGGAAGTCTGTTTCTTCATTTTTGTTTCGGAACCCAGCTCGTTCGTATCATTAGTATTTGAAGTATAACAAGTCCAGACGTCTTTTGAAATATTTCCTTGGCTCATCTTTTTATTTCTATGATCTTAGTCAGTCTTGGTCGGTCTTTAGCGGAAAAGATTATAAATATATTCTCAAAACAATGCGCAATGGCGACAACTTCAGAATTAAGATTTCGTTGGAATAATAAACAAGGTTTGGAGAAACCTTGTATTGTTCTACGTATGGAGCTTAATATAACGCGTTTGATTTGGCCCACGTTTGTTGTAGATGGCTTCCATGTTAACACAACACAGAAAATAATTGTTTCAGCTACAAGGTTTTATACACCACTATTTTTTAATTACCAGATAACATTTACTTATGTTGTTTCTCTGTTCATTATTTTATTCATCTTTTGATAAGAGACAAACTCGAAAATTGAGAAAAAAAAAACAGCTGTACCTTACAAATAATTCAATAGTAAGTACTCGAATAAATATATTGAAAAGCTGATTTTTATTTCGATTTGAACGTTTTGTTCCCGTAGTAAAAATTGTGTCAAATTAGCAGCTGATCACGTCAATTTTTTTCTGGTATTTATTGGGGTGTATCTATGAATAATAGAAACTAGCGTTGCACCTTTTTTGTAGGTCGAACAAGCTTATTGCTCGCCTGATGGTAAGCGGTTATCGTAACCTATGGATCAGGGGCATAACTCGCGCGTAGCCGATCCAGTTAAGATTTTTTCACTCCCTTTTTGAAGAACCCAATACTGTATAGCATTTTCCCGCGGCTCTACTCACGTGAAAATGTTTCGTTTTCCGGGATGTAACGTCCTGCGGGTCTACCGCGTAACTAAAATTGTAATGAACATCGACATCGGTATTAAACTTCAATACGATCTTGAGAGCCTAAACTTTGAGCTAACTTGTAAAAAAATTACCAATCATATAGTTGGGACTTGGGACTCCTATCTTCATGATCGGTAAAAAAAATACAAGTTAGCTCAAAGTTTAGGCTCTCGAGATCGTATTGAAGCTTAATACCGATGTCGATGTTCATTACAATTTTAGTTACGCGGTAGACCCGCTGTACCTATCGATACCAAGCACGGCGATAGCAGCTACTACACACTAAGCTAAATAAATCCATACTAATTTGAATAGATGTGTGCTACGAGTATACACTTGTAAACTTACAATAAAGTTCAGGACACATGATTTACCTTTGTACTAATATGACTATGTGGATGTCAGCAGATTGAACTAAGGTGAGCCAGGGTATAACAGCACTCAATAAACGGATGCTTAAGTTAACTACGAGTGAGTTAACTGAGACGGTTGGTGCCTGTGCTTATGAAGAAGTTGCGCGGTGCGGTAGGGGTGTGACGCGAGACGTCAGTCAGGCACCATAAAGTTTAGCTTAGCCCCCCCCGCATCACAAAACTACGTCAACTGCAGACACCAACCCTCTAAGTTAAGCAATAGGCCTGTGCAGTGTACATGTGCTTTAGAGTGATGTCCTTATGTACAGCTTGGAAAACATAATCGAGTTAAAAATATTGAAAACCGTGAAATTATGAATCCATTATCCCCCAATCCCACTCCTACAATAACACCTTTAACAGAAATAAACCCAGCTCTTCAGCTACTAGTCTGGCTAGCAACAAAATAGCCGATGGCCGTTAGCCGATTCCAGTCACGTCCCAGTAATGCACTCGGAGCGACTCCGCAGAATCCACTATGTTTACCTTTTCATTGAAATATTCCTAATGGATCCATACAAGTGTAGGATGGGTAAAAATAGCTTTGAGATGTAAGTTATGGTCATGGGTGGGAGTATAAATTGCTGTATGAATTGTAGCCAAGTCTTTTGACTTATGATGGTAATATATTGATATATAGCCTCTGGTTAGACCGGAAGCCATCCCTACCTTACGTGAGAAAGAACTTGAAAGATGATGATCTTCTTATGTGTATGGGCTTCAAGTGCTGCTTATCTAACAAGCTATAGCAAGTTGCTTCATTTTAGTTTTGACCGTTTCTGGAAACGATGTTCTTACAGTTCGTTCACTATAAAAAGTCCTTCCGTTTAGGAGTTGATAGGCCTGAAATTATATTGTATTATCTCATATTGCGTCAAATCAGTAGGTATTTGTCGTTTAAAATAAAGACTATCGTTAATTTTATAAAATTCAAGCACCAAAACCATACTGAAAGTGTGTGTTTAGACATTTAGACTTATCCAATACACAGATTAATTCTAATTAGATCTTCTTTGTCTTTTTATTTAATTATATAGTAGTTTGTCGTAGTCATGATTAATTTAAGTATATGTTAAGTTTTGTCATTTATTGTTTAAGAGTGACCTTACGAGGCTGGCATAGTCACCACGGAAAACTGAAGCCTCAATAAAAATTTGAATAAAAAAAAATAAAAAAAAAGAGGCATAATTCAGTCGCATTTCCTCGTAGAATGAAAATATTTGTTTGTTAAAGCAGTTTTTTATATATTTTTCTTTGCTATAAAAAATAACCAATCATGCAAAGCAATTACCAAAATGATGTCAAAGACAAGTTAAATGAAGTACCATAGTTATATATCAGTTCCGAATGTTTTTAAATTGCTGGGAAAAATTTAGATCCCTGCCGCCAGCATTTCCATTACTCACCTTAATGATATAAGTAATACTTCGTGGATACTTCTGTGTGACCACTTGAAACGATTCTCAAAGAAAGGCTAGCGGCTCGCTACTTATTTCTACGCAAACAAAACTACTGCGCCGCAAAATCAAAAACGCATTTCCAAAGCACATGTCTTCAACATAATATGATATAAACAGGGGGGCATTATGTAAAGTGAATCGCAGCAGCTGTTCTATTGGCGCCATGAATAATTCAGCACTCGTCTCCAGTAGAGCTCAGGGTCCATTTGTGAAGACTTCGCAATCATGTGGGACGTCGAGAGAAGAATTGAAAGGGTTTAAGGAAAAATCAGGGACCGTTTAGGGTTTCCTGGAGTTCCCGTCCTTAGCTGTTTGAAAAGAGTTGTGTAAATGGGTAAACAGAAATATTGGTTGCTGTACAGATTAATTTCAAAAGTACCTACTATATAAGAATATTATTATTCCTTTCCAAGAAACGAGTATCGTTCAAACCATTTCTATCTATAAACAGTTTCAGCGCATTGATAGACCGTTAAGGTTAATAAAAGCATTATACTGTGATGAATCCCTGGAAACAAATACGTACTTTAGTTCTACACATTTTGTTTCTAAAATGGGCCTTATTTGAGTATTATTTATTTTTAGGATTATAAATATAAATTTGAGTTACGTTAGTTGAGTTGTGACAGAAATTGTAACGAAAAATGATACCATGGACATTCAGTACAAGATTTTGGACACCTCAGAGAAAAAATTATGGGACGGAATAAAAAATAAAATGATCCCTGTCTTTTTAGTTAGTTATAAAAAACTAAAACTAAAAATCGTGGCCCAGAATCATGGAGCGAGATCACAATTATAGATTCTTCTAAAAATTTCGCTTTCACGCATATGTACTGCTTTCTACGAGCCGATTGGCCTGCTCTGAGCTCTTCACTAACCAATTAATCATACACTACAACAAGACTACAACCTCTGAATCCATAGTATTAGATTTGGTTACGATGTCACCTCCACCCTGTATAATCCAAGTTGCCGGCCGGGGGCAACACCTATCGACTCTCACAAGTATAACTGTATCCCATTGCTCCGCTCAACTTAGGCTTCGCTGCAACAACCGGAAGTGCAACCGCTCGCAATTTCCGGCCGTCGCTCACAGCGCCCTCTGCGAATTAAACTATTAATATAGAATTACGAGACTGTTATTATAAGTGATGGAATGGGATGGAGCCTGGAGCTGAAGGCTTGTGTCTTGAGGGGTGAGCAGGGTATAAGGTAGATGGTACTTTAAGCTAGGGACTTCTAAATTCCAATTAAATATAAGTGATAAAGGTTGGTCCTTCGATCTGGAAGTACTTAATAAGATGCAATGTATTTTAATATTATTAACTGACTTGGTGGTTCTCAATTCGACTGTATTTTTTTTTTATATATTTGTTGTATCTTCGCCAAATGTGAACCGATTTTAATAATTATTTTTTGTTACAAAGACTTTTCTTCCGAAGTGGTCCCATTTATTTGATGAAGATCTTCGGAAATAGACAATGGAACTCTTCAATGGATTACAGCAGATCATTCGCGATTGCTGTAATTGCATGTTTATGTATTTAATTGTCTATGCAACTCAAAATAAACTTTTAACAAAAGTAAGTAGTTTATTAAACTAAAAAGTATAAAATCATTTTGTTTAATAACTTAACAGCTTCTCAAGTCTCCTTTAATTCTTCAATGCACTTTAAGCTTGGCAGTGGCATGCTATTAAAAAATACGTCGTAAAATAACAATTTAATTACAAATACACCAGATAGTTACGATATAAATGCCTACGCAGTGAAGAATGTAGAATGTGCGTACAACGGGGTGGCCAGGCCAACCCTCTGTTAATTAAATGTTTTCAATGGGCTCCGGGTGGCAGCGGAGGGTTAATCCTTCTCATTTGTCACGATGTTTGATATTGTATTTATTGCGAGAGAGGCTCAATATAGATGAGTAGGTTAAACAAACGAGTTTAAGGGTACGTTTCAGTAGTTCGAAGTTGTGGAAAATGCTGGAAAACTATTTTCAATACATTTAGTGAAACGCGCGCATTTTTTTACCCGTCTATTAAGCAGGAAAGGAAGGGTAATGTATTTAACAGTGATCTATGTATGTAGGTTATTTTACCTAATAATATTAATAATCTAATCTAGTAAGAATGTACAATGCAGAATGAATATTCCAATTGTAATTTTTGACATACATAAATCTTTAATAATGTAATATAATAAGAATAAACATACATACACATACCTAGCTCAATTGTAATATTAACAATATACTTTAAAATAATTATAATAGAAATATAGCCCTCAATATTGCAATGCTTGTAAAAGGCCACTAAGTTATTCCAAAACAAAATGTAACACCAATGTATACCTACACTTAGTAAGCAATAAATCTTTGAATCTATGTATTGATTTCCAATTGTAATAGCTCAAAAACTACTGATCCGATGATGACAAATGAAGTGTCGATTGTTTCGTTTGTAGCGTACGAGTGGAGGCTAGATTAAAAAAAATACCCGACCGCTCCGCCGCGCCTCCGCGCCACCTCCGTGGTAAGGTGGATTTAGTAGTAGTAGAGTAGTAGTAGTTTAACAGTTTTTTTTTGTGATGCATTGCTTTATGGCTTCCGATAGCAAGCTCTCTAAGTGTGGGTGTTGTTTGCCAAACCTGTGGAATACGGCTATATTTTACGCTCGTTACGTCACCTAATGGAGCTCTTGGGAATAAAATAAAAGATGAAACTTGCCCCCAAAGGCTTAAAGATAATATCACTAAAATATAACTTATGCTTAAAAGCTGCTTCTCATACAACACACGTAGTTTCTATAAAGACGTATCGAATACATAAAATATATTATGTGTTCGTAGTATGTCTACCATAGTCTCGCTATAAATAGTTCAAGGACATTCGTGGACTTTACTATTACCTAGGTCAGATAAAAAATATTAAGAAAAATGAGAAGCACCAGATTTTGATACTGGATTCGAAAGCAGTGAGTCGCTAAAACACGATGCAGCATCGATGCGACCGCAAAATCGCTAGTCGCCAACGCTAAAGAAAGATATCGAATGTATAGTACGCCCAAATCTTTATGAGCCCTCTGAACTCTCTCTCTCTCTCCCTCTAGCACCTATAATAGTACCCTTATTATAGGTGTTAGAGGGAGAGAGAGAGAGTTCAGAGGGCTCATAAAGATTTGCGCGTACTATACTAAGGCCCAAAATGATGTGAATTACTTATACTTACTCCAAGAATCGCGTGTAACAGGGCATTTGATACCTCATATTCGTATAATATTCCTTTAGCTAATGTTCCTACACTAAAACCTTCGTATAACAATAATTTGTAAGATTTAAGCACGTTATAAGTGCTAGAAGTAATAAAGTTCTAGGTAATAAACCGATGTTCGAAATGTGCCCGATTAATGGCTAAAAGCTTCTCATACGACTTGCTATGGCCTGTGGGTGTGCGAGTCCACCTTATTAGGGTATTCTAGACTCGAGGTATGTCTATATATTATTACCTACGTGATGAGAAATCTTTGTACCCCTTTTTAAGCATATTGCGCGCGCCGAGGAGTGTGATATTTGGCATAGTTAAAGTTTATATGCAGAAAGCTAAAATTTCTATATATAAAGTTTATATAAAATTACGGTCGAATTTTGACCACTGGGCGACCACTAATTCTAGTAGTAAGCTCTAGAGTTCTAGACGACCATAATTGTGTATCGGCTCAGAGCTCTAGCCATTTCACTATTTACGCAATGTGATATGTGATTTATAAGTGGTGTATCCATATCCTAGTAGCACGGCTAGCACGGAGGGTGGACAAACCCGTTTTCTCCAAGTTTCGTCTCCTTGAAAGAAGACAAAACGAAATATCGAGACAGAAAATGGTAGACATGGTTATATGTCTCCGATTTTTCTCTCTCAACATTTATCCATGTTAGACCTGTAGCTGACTGACCTATCTGAGTAATTAAGGGCTTAACCACTGCAATTAAATAGTGGGAACTCTAAAATATCGATAATTTCTTAATCTATTTGTGTGTATTATGGCATTTTTCCAAAATTATTTGCTGATTTATCATCATGTTCAGCCCTAAAAGATCTATATATCCTTTCCATCGGTTCCCAGGACATTAGATATAACCTGGCGAGGAATAACACGAAATACCTCCGCGCCCCTACTATAAGATCAAAACTGAATCATAGAAATCTGGTCCTAATCGAAGGTATCTGGCGGCTATCTGTAATTGGACGTGTTCGTATGATAACGAGACGCGCGGACAGACAACTGGTGGAGCGCAGTAAAAACTCAATCAGGAACACACCTAGTTTTGTTAAAACACATTTACACCTTACGACCTTTAGATTCATAGAAACGGTGCGTAAAGGGATATCGTAAAAGATGACTAAAGGTTTATTTATGACAAGACAAGAGAAACAGCAGTTCTCTTCTTGTTTTTGATCTGTTTGCCAAGCGAATATTTACTTACAACCATTTATTACAGGATAATTGAAAACACGCAACGAATTGAAATGGGAGATTCACTGTTACTCTTTGAATAACTAGTACTTAATCATTTTTTTAATTGTTATTTCAAAAATATAAATTGTGAAATAAAAATCGTGTTTATCGTCTAAGATGGTGCATTAGTGCAAACTTAGTTAATATATTTATTTATTTATTTATTGCACAATGTAGGTACACATAAGTTGTTATAAACTAACCTGGTACATGACCCTGTTAGGGTGTTGCAAGTATTAGGACAGGCGGTAACATTAATATTATATTTAAGTTATGTTAAAATGTTTATATCTAATAATCTATCTATATTCAGGTAGCATGAATTAGCGTTCATAAAATAGCGTTAATACCTATGTATTATGGTTTATAATAAATAAATAATAAGCAGGTTCATGGCCGCTGATGATGGTGGTGTAACTATTTTATATTTGTTTGTCCTAATGCTTATTTATTTATTTGCTAAAAACACGAACAAAGGTGGTAAAAAGCATACACGTTGTAAACGTGAAAAATATTGCTGTCATCTCGAAACGACTCTTCCCAATATCTACCCTACCAGGATCGCCATGCGATGGTCATCTGTAGAAATCCGGGATTAAGATTACCCTGGTTAGACTAATTATAACCTTTGCGTTAGTTTATCAGCCTTTCATAGCCAGCTACCATTGCACCTCCCGACGCGACAGTCGTCCCCTGTAAAATGTCCACAGCTATGCTAGCTATCCGCTTTATTCGACCACTTTATTCCAAGTCTGTTTTAAGGTCTATAAAATTTACAACCAGTCCCGATAAGGGGCCCACTGGCACGGTGTTTGTTCAGATTTATCTTCTCATAAATAAACATGGCACGTTACAATTATACGCATACTTTGCCATGACCCATGCTGCCATGCATGATACATTTCAAGACAAATTAGTTTTCGTTAGGAAATTATTACGGTCATAATTTTTGGCCGCATAACGTTTTACTGTTTTATAAATTAAAAGCAAGTGTGATATGGTAATAGCAATAGATTAACATGTTTTATTTGAATTAACTACCTAGCTATTAGATAATAATTATTATCATCTATTAACCTAACCGTCCAAAACCTCCGACTCCAACTAGAAAAAGAGCTGTAACTTTTGAAAGGTTGAACAGATTTTCATGAGACATAGCTAAGATTATACCGGATTAAACTAGCTTTCAATTAAAATAAATTGTATTGCAATCGGTCCATCCGTTTTGGAGCTACGATGCCACAGAGAGATACACACTACAAACTTCAGACACCCCCATTTATTATCGGGGGTGCTGTGTTTCAGAATAGATTTTTCTAAGCGCTGCCCCATTTTTTCATTGCTCCTGTGTTATAGGACTATTTACAGACACTAAGTGATGTTATAACACAAATACCCAGACTTGGTTCAAATCCGCAGATCATAGAGATCTAATACATCACTGCGCTATTTAGGCTAGATCTTAAATCTATATTCTATGGTCAGGTATAAATCCAGTCTTTATTTATGTCTATACCATGAGATAAGTTTAACATTGGTGCTAATTCTATCGTTTACAAATTAAACTAATTTAGTCTATGTCTCTTTCTAACAGAAACATGAGAAAAGGATGTACGATATTTAATTCTGTCAAATTAGTCGACTTGCTTGTTATCAACGTGAATTTTCCATCGCCATAAGACGCGTCTAATTTCCCGTAAATTACAAGGGTATAAACTTATTTGATGGTTTTAAATATTTTATGTTATTTTTTTTTTCAATGATTTGTGTGAGTAAGAGACATTGTGTGATTCCAATTAGTTTAATGCGATGTGCAACAGAATTAGTACCATTGGCCTTCACAAATTACTTTAAAATAATCTTGAAAATAAATACCATTTCACATCAGCATTATTTCCGTGTTCCTCGCAACATTAACCCAATTTAATTTAATTATTTGGAGAATGAAGATGAGTTGCGATCGTTTTGTCACACTATATTTGCGGCGACGCGACGCGACGCGACGCTTTTGACAAACATGCGTGCGCGCATACCGGTGTGATCCGCGCCTTCCTGCTGATTCGCGTGACACTGGCGCAGCTTTCAGACTCGGTCAGGTTTTAATAAGTTTTGGTGACCAGTTCCGTATCATTAATAATTCAGTCCATTACCGTCCCACTGCTGGGCACAGGAGTCTTCTCAGAATGAGAAGGGTTAAAGCCTTAAGATTAATTAATATTAATCAATTCTTATTATTTAATTCATATCTACACTTTTAATAATTATATTAGTTAATTTTATAGAGACATGAGTTTGTAGACTTATAGTGGTCGGACTATATTGTGAAGAACGCAGGGTAACATTGGACGAGGCTATATTCAGCAGTGGGAAATGGAGGGAAGAAATTATTTATAAAAAAGATGGTTTTATTTTGACGGGGCTACGTTAAAACCTGGGTTTTAAAAGACTTGCTTCAAACCATCTTTTGATAAGAATAAGAATATTTATTTGAAATATAGTAACATCGGTGTTACATCTATGTCATAATTTGTACAGCATATCTCACCGTATAAACGGCATGGAAAACTGATATGTATATGTAGATAGATAATTTTAGTTTAGTTATAATTTTAGTAGATAGTTTTAGTTTAGTTTATAAATAAAACACAGAACTACAGAAAATTTCGCTTGTCCCGGATTTCGTATTTTTGATACGGTATTCCAAAATATACTTTAACACGTTTTTAAGGGAATTTATGTTAATAACTTATTCAATATGCAGATTGGGCTGTATAATGTGCTCGTAGTAATTATTGTGTACTATGCATTACGAGCGAAAGTGTGGAATTTGAATATTTTATTGATTTCCACGTAAATTAACTCTAGAGGGAATTAGAGTTGAGTCCGATATGTGTTATGTATACCTTGTGTATGTATGTGTGTATGTATGTGTGTTGTGTATGTGTTGTGTTGTGTATGTGTTGTGTGTAGGAAGGCCTATTACAGGATCAAAGACTATGTTGACGATAGAGATGTATGGAAGTGATTATCTTCTGCACATGCGGCTTCCCTGGTGACCCACTGCTTCCTGTCTTCACACACTAATTTTAACGCTTCCCTTGTACCTTTTTACTACCTATTCTTAATTGGGTGACTGACTTGAGTGTTAAGTACGCACCTACTAGTATTGTATAATTTTATTATTATAGTGGTACTTATGATTTTTGCTGTTCTTTTTTTATTGTAATATTGTGTAAATTGAGGTGGAATTTCAGGCGGGGCCGCTCCCGCGGCCCCACATTTGTTGTGTAGTAAGCTTGATTTCTGAAATGAGTATCCATGGAGTTTCTTGCCGGTATCTTCTCCAGGAACAACCCACTTGGAACCGTGCGCCTAGAATCACGACGTTTTGAAAGTGCCTGCAAAGGCCCAGTTGAAATAAAAATCTTTGACTTTGACTTTTGACTTTGATAAATCATCGATATTTTAAAATCATTTCGTCATGCAATGACAACGATAAAATCATCAATGCCTAAAATCATCACTCGATACTTGCCATGACAGAATAAACTAGACTTCGGCTTCGGCTGTGACATGACAATGACAAGATGACAACATGCAATGGGTGAACGCGGTGACAGTTAGAGAAAAACCATTGATGATTTTGTCATTGTCCCCGTCTTCGATATTTTTTTGTCATTGATATCGAAATATCATCACACAGCCTATCTCTGGCGGGAATCATATTATTTTTGTAGTGTTACTATGTAGCTGTATGTTTAATTGGCTCATTGGTCTTTGGTCTAGTGGTCGTAAGCGCTGCTGCCATGAAGTCTTGGGTTCTATTCTCGTGGGCCTTTTAACTTCATAAAAGCTTGTTAGTGGCGTACTGTTACAACTTTATCTTATTATTCGGAGAACAGAAAGGTCATGTTATGTGTAACTAAATACATAGTTATATAAGTATATTTAAACAGGATATATCTGTTTTAAGGCGATATTGTACTCATCATTATGAACAACTTGAAGAGATAACTTTGCACCTATTGCGTGCCCGGAGGAATGCGATATTTGGCATAGAGTTTATATGGAGAAGGATTGCAGAATGCTAAGTTTATGGTCGAATTTCGACCACAGGGCGACCACTAGTATAGTGGTAATAGTTCTAGGAGTGGGTTCCTAACAATTAACAGTTACAGGTAACAGTTTAACTTTAATTTACGACATGACAGCTCGATCAACATCTTGGAGGCCATAACAACTTAATATGATTTGACAACCATACATGGTCATGTTATAAATATCACCCACACATACATTGTTCAGTATAACCGCTTATTTATATCGCTTGCCATCAAAAACACCTACAAAGTTAATGAGACACTCTACATCTTAAGTATTGGTATATCATCGGACCTTCAAAGTACCGACAGACAGACAAACAAACATAAATGTTAACACCCAAAGAAAAACATACAACCGTATTACAAAGGATTAAGGTTGATATTTCAATGGAGTTGTTCTTTATGACGGTAAATGTAATGGTACGTCAATGGGCGTAGACGTCAAATCAGTGATCGTCGGGCTCTCGAGTTGATGTGCTTCAGTTGATGAGTCTACATTTGTGGTGTTGACTGTACTTCACAATTATAGCGTGAATTTGCTAAGGATTATGTAGAGTTAAAAGAATTGCGCATTATACATTTTGACGACACGGTTGGCGCAGTGGCTAGGCGAATAGCTTTCTACACTACATGCTGCGGGTTCGATCCCCGCACAGAGCAATTATTTGTATGATCTAGAGATAGTTGTTTCGGGTCTGGTTGTGTGTGCATGTGACATGTATGTTTGTAAACTGTACCTTCGATACAGGAGAAATCGTAGTGAGGGGCAACGTTTTAATTTAGAAAAAAAAGACCATCACTGCATAGTTTGCGGCCTCGAAGTCACTCCATAATCCTGCTTGTCCAGCTGCAGGCTATTGCTTTCAATAGCCTGCAGTAGGACCAGCAGGACTAGTACGGCAAAAATGGAAAAGGGAAAATGGGGACTAAACCATCTCTTTAACGTTTTCTCTCTCAATTTTTTTTTCTGTCAAGTAGACAAAGGGTCTTCTGCTAAAGGTTTTTCCATACTCAGATGATTTTCGAGAACTATTTCTATTACATCCGTGAGAAAATGTCGAGCTGAATATGTCGTTGATTGTGCTAATTAGCTAATTATAAAGAGGTAAAACTTATTTGTTTGTGTGTAGGTAAAGTCTCGAACTATCAGAATCGATACAAAAAATTATTTCACTAATATATAATAATATATAACTACATTATCCTTGAGTGATATTTATTTTAGTTATTTATCACTAACAAAAGGGAGAAAATCCAAAATACCCGACTATCGTATCTTAGGTCCGTACGATTAACTATTATTAAGAGTCCCAAGTATCCCTAGACAGTCCCTGGTCTACCTTGGTGAAGAACTCGCCAGGTTTCTCACACGTCCGCGTATTTCGGTCGCACACCTGATTAGTTCCAGCTTGGCGCTGCGCCAGCGCAACAACAGCTGCTAATAGCCAATTATGTGTTTCCGAGATGTGATCAACGCGTCAATGACGCGTTTTAGGTGTTTTACTGGAGGTGGACAAATGTTGGTGTTATTGGCAATGTTGGTTTTATGTGGACAAACATGTGTCTGTAACTGCTGACTGATTTTGAGTGATTTTTTGTGCAATAAAATAGTAAACACTGAGAATGCACTTGAAAGCGACTACAAAGAATTTATTGATCAAATATTTACTCACAAAAGATAAGATCAACACGACGAAATGTCAAAACTAACATTGTTGCAGTCTTAGAAAGAGACGGAACTATCCACGTTACATACCTCTCTCTTTCCCTATCAAGAGAACAATGATATCAAATAGTTGCAGCCCGCAGTTTCAGACATTCATCTAGTACCGTTAGGACACCAAATAAAGTAAGTACAGAAGGTCATTTACCATTAGGTTACCCTCATTTACCATTGTGCTTTCTCTATCACTCAAAGGTTTGCTGGTAGAAAACTCAAATTTGGGTTAAGCTCGCCTGTGTACATACCATCTCAATTGTATTTGTCTTTTATCTCATTTTCGTGTACAATAAAGAATTAAAGAAGGTCAGCTTCCCACAAATTGATGAGCACTAGAGTTGAGTCCGATATTATCATGTCCCCAAACCCTTTATGATAATTTTTTTATTTTCTAAATATGGTGAGATGACGCGTTGACACTTTCTGTAGTCTATGTAACCTTCACTCCAGAAAATTCCTCGGCTTCTTTCTAAGCATCTCACTTGTTTCTTTTCTTCTTCTCATCGATATTTTTAAATAATTTCGTCATGCACTGACATCGATAAAATCATCAATGCCTAAAATCATCACTCGATAATGACCATGACTAAATGAACGTAAACATCGGCTTCAGCTGTGACAATGACAGCTGACAGCATGCAATGCGTGAATGCGGTGACAGTTAGAGAAAAATCATTGACAATTTTGTCGTTGTTGTCATCGATATTTTTTTGTCATGTAGTCATTGATATCAAAAAATCATCACTCAGCCCATTGATAATGAGCACTATCATCAACAGCCTATCGAAGTCAATCTCTCAGAATCGTGAGAGTCGTTTCGCTGTTGTCCATCACGGGCACATCAGTGGTTTAAAAAAATCATCTTGGATTTCATAGTTGAGTTAGGTTGAGCTACAATGTTCTATCGAGTCGGCACAAGTTATCACATGGGAATCACTCATACCGTAGTGGAAAGTTTAGCCAGTCAACAATGGTGATATCCAGGCTGCCTACCCAGGGTGCTCCAGACTATCTTAGGTACCGTCAGTCGTGGAAGCTAAATGCAATGTAATAAACATTGCATTTAGAGGCTAAAAGCAATGTTTATTATCATATTATCAGCCCGAAAACTGTCTCATTGTTGTAGTGGTCGCAAGGGCGGCTGCTAAATGTGAGGTCCTGGATTCGATCGTCTACGTATGAGTGAGCGCTTCTGTCTTTTTCCTTTTTAAAAGAGTATCCATGGAGTTTCTTGCCGGTCTCTTCTCCATAGAACCAACCTACTTTGGAACCATGTACCTACCTAGAATCTCGACGTTTTAAAAGTACCTGATAAAGTCTAGTTCAAATTAAAAGAAAATGCCTTTGACTTTGTCTTGAGTTGTGAACCTTCTGTATCGTAACTAGATAGTGGTCGGTGCTAGGGTACGCGCACCGGCTCGAATTACTGTCTGATTGAGGCGGGTGCGTATTGCGCGTAACAGAGTTATCTACATTTCTATAAAATTATAGTGGTGTGATACTGTAATATTTGGAATGTTTTTGGTTTATCCGAAGCAGATAGACATTTTGTTTAGTAAGAAAACAAACGTTAGATTATAATTATTTAGTTTTATAGAACATGGTATTAGAGCCAAAGGAGAATAAAGGATTGGGGAAACTAAGTATGGGGTACCTACGTTACAGACTCTGTGCCGGCAGAGTGGAGATGATGTAAGACCACACTGATGACTGTAGTAATCAGTATGGGATTACAGAATCCCTGCTGGAAAGCGCATTAAAACACACAAACCGTTTACTGAATCCGATCCTGTAGGGGGCACATTTTGTAACTCTGAAATACAATTTTATTTAAAAGCACAATGCCTCCCCCTACCCCTCCGGAGACAACAGCATGAGGATCTTCAAAAAGAGAGTGAAAAGATTTTTACATGATCGCCAACGCGCGAGTGATGTCCCTGGTGTTGCAAGCGTCCATGTTGTGGTACCAAGCGGTTACCATAACCTATGGTCCATCAGGCGGGTCCTAGGCTTCTTTGCCACCTTAGTGGTTAAAAAATCCTCAAAATTCGTAGCGATGCTTGCAAGTCTAGTGAGGCGACTATACTAAAAAGCCTAATTTCCTAACAATATCACAAGTAGCCTACTTAAACCTCGCGTAACTTTCATTTCTAATCACTATCAACTTTTCCGACCAGTGCTATAAACATTATAATGATAAGAGTTAAGACAACGTCGCACTTTATATAGTTTATCTTACTACGATGCCTCGTTAGCTCGCTTTGTTAGGAGGAAGGCGAGGACAGACGGACACGTAATTATTGGATTTATTAGGGGCTGGTGTAGTGACGTGAATATTGAGTAGCACGGGTCATCTTTGTGAACATTTGGCTATGGATAGCAGTCTCGGGTAGACGGCACGTTCCATGGCATTCATGCTGCGGCTTGGGAATAATTATACCTATTATTTATCTATTGGGTCACCAACAATTTTTACATACATACGAGTACAATGGCTCAGAAATTCAGAATACAAACTACATGTAGTTTACGAACTAAAAGTGTACAATTTTATTAGGTAAACACCACATCCAGAAAAACCCCCGACTCCAACTAGAAATGACTTTTGAACGGCTGAACTGATTTTCGTGAAACATAGCTAAGATGATAACCGAATGAGCTAGATTTCAATTTGAAAATAATAGATTGAAGTCGGTCTATCCGTTTTGGACCTACTATGCTACAGACAGATACACAGATCCACAGATACACACTACAAACTTATAACTTATGTCAAAGGCAATTGTTCTGCGTAAATTCTGAGAATTGCTTGAATTGATTTCTTAAAAAGTTAATTATAATTATTATGTTCATTGCTCCTTATCTGGTTTACAATGAGGATTATTTCTATTCTATTCTATTCTGCTTGTTAGTTGCTATTGGATCATACCATAGATATTGGATCATACCATAATATTATCCTCTTTTCCATTTTCACCCTTCATAATTATGATGGGAATGAGCTACTAACTATAAGAGTTCTTAGAAGAAAAGTGGCCAGCTCCCTTAAACTGCTAGAAAAATAGACTTGTAATATCGGGAAATCGTTATTAGAAAGAACAAAAAAGGCAAGATACCTTTACAATCAATACAAAAACAAACTATCAATAAAAGTAATTCTAATTATCATAACATGAAGTTATTGAATGCCATGTAATGACTTCCAAGCATCTACATACCTTTTATGAATATTCCTCGGAATCCCTCACGGATCACAGAATTAAGGGAGATATGGCATTTGAGCACTTATTTTTTCCCATCAATTCAACCTATCGCACTGCTGGATATTGGCATCTTTCAAAAAGGAAAGTCTACACTGGACGAACACGATGGTGACCGCAGCTTAAGTCTAGGTCACACCTTTTTTTTATGCCATCTGTCATTTTAGGGTTAATGTGTGTTACAGGTTAATGTGTTTTGAAAAGTTTTAACTAATAGTATACGTTACAAAAGTCCTGTGTCCTATATTTGCGGGGACAACCCTTGACTATTGGTAGAAACATATAGTGAAGTAGGTAATAGAGAGTCGGTCTTTCTGATCAATTGCTTTTTTATGAAAATTCTCTAAAAGCTTTCCTCCCTTGCGGAGAATTAAGAGGGATACACATACACGGTAATAACACATCTCCTGTTTCGAAGATCCTTGGTACTTATACTTATTAAGAATGTCTATGATGGATGCAAGCACGCGTACATACTCGTTGGAGGTTGGAAGCGGTGTCGCTCAAAAGTGGCGCGGGGCATAGCTTCCGCATAGCTTGGTTTTTAGCCACGTTCCCTGCAAGCTGCCTGCTCACCCGCCCGGGATGCGTAGCGCGTTGATATCGTGGCTCGGATGTGGGAGACGTATTCTAAGATTATTCAGCGAGTTTGTTAGTGGTTGTTTGGTTTTTATTTCTTGCTCCAAGGAGGTGGTGTACGTCGAGATGTGATGTTTTACTATTTTTTACTGAAGATAAACTTGTCTCATAAATGTTAAACAATTGCCTCACTCATTTAAAAATATCAATAGTAGTTAATAACACAGAGAGTGAAGTAGGGGAAGAGAAAAAATTGATTAGAGGATCCTGTCTAACTGCAGTCGGGATAAATCACTTGGTGAGATGACTCTACGTATAGTTACGTATACGCGGATAGTTCTATACATGACCAGACTCAATCTTAAAGCTCTGTCTTAGATTGAAAAAAATGAGGACATTTACGAAGAAGATGCCCATTTATTTACGCCTTGAAGTCTAAATGGTTATAGCTTTTTTTGGAAATATATATAAGAAAGGTCCAGTGCAATAATGATAAAATATATGTCCTTTCTGTGTGATTAAGAGATATTTGCTTTTAAACGTTACGAATAGATATAAAATCTTTGACATTCATCATTATAGCAGTAACCTTCATAATATAGACAAACTTTCATTATTTAGCAGTCCTTCATATAAATTATGAGGCAAATGTTTTAGTAGCGGCGGAATGTGAACAACGCAAGAATAGAATCCGGCCTTTATTAGGCTTCAAATATTTTTCGAACACTTAGAACTGATAAGTTTGACTTTTCGCAGATAAAGGTTTGTGGTATGTGGTAGTAGATTTATTAGGTATGTTCGTAGACTCTCTGATAATGGTGTTTGGTTTTTGCTCATTAAGAATCTACACCTGGTGACAGTTTTCTGTGGTGTGGTGAAAAGACTTACTAGCAAGATGCCACTCTCGTTATTGCTTTCCAGAAAGAGGTAGGATCTTTGGAAGCACCTTTCTTCACTTCACTTTTCATCGTTCTATTATGACAATTCTTGCAATAATTAGTGACCATTCTATTAAAAACCTTATCGTAAAGTAGTAGTGAGGCCGAAAAAGCATTCACAAAGATTGACACGTCCCCAGCGTCGAGAAGTTCCACTAAGAAGCCAGCGACAGTTTTTTTTTTAAATCTTTGTCTCACTTGGATTTCTCCTGTATTGAGGGTACAGGTACACACACACACCCCGACCCGAAACAACTATCTGAAGATCATACAAATATTTGATCCGTGCGGGGATCGAACCCGCGGCACGTAGCGCAGAAAGCTAAACGCTTAGCCACTGCGCCAACCGTGTCGTCGATCTTCACAGAAGCTACATAGAAGCAAGGTGGCAGGAAGGCATCAGAATAAGTCACAACAAGACTGACATGTCCCCGGCGTCGATAAGTAATTGTCCACTAAGCAGCCAGCGACTGCCATTCGGTTTTTGTGTCGGTTCGCCCGCGCCCGTAAATGTCCTGCGGTTTGTACAGAGTAGCCATGGTGTAGAGACGACAGGTTATTTTAAAAATGACGCTTTGTATATCGTCTTGTTCAAGACGAGGTGTCTGTTGCTTGTTTTTAAAGTGAAAGCAGAAGTGATTATTTGAAATATTTTTTGTATACTCTATGATTATGGGCTTATACCTATAAATGTCTTTTATTTCTATACTTTAAATACGTTGCCTTTGGAAGTATTCCTGTTTCCTGGATGCATTTTCAAATACAAATCTTCACATGCACAAACATCAAGACTCGGTTTTTTTTTCTGTAGGCCAATATTTGTATCGTGCGGGAATCGAACCCTTTGTATGCCAACAGAATACTTCTATACACCTGACAGCAATTATAATTAAATTTATAAAATCTGTGATCAGCTAATAAATTGTATTATTTTATTAGACACTGTTCTTTGCAGTCAATCTTTCAATTACCTGTGCCAACCGTGACGTCAATTATGATTACAATATAATACGTGAAGAGAAAACTTTGTACCCCTCTATAAACATTGCGCGCACGGAGGATTTAGCGATTTGGCACAGTTAAAGTTTATATGGAGAAGGAGCGCAGAAAGCTAAAATTTATATAGAATATTACGGTCGAATTTCGACCACTGGGCGACCACTAGTAATATTTAAACCTAGCTTTAGCCTGTATTCTAGAAGTGGTTAAGTCTGGTTAAGTTTAAGAGCTTCGAATTAGATTAAGGATCATTATGTTCAAAACTGCCATAACTTCCAAAACCACACACTCTGGTTTTAAATTGCATTTCTAGGATGTCATTGTTCCCTTGCCTAACTGACTTTGAGCTACATCCTGCCTCTGACTAGTTCACCAATATTATTGCCAAAACATAATCTGCCTCAGCCTACTCTGTGGCACGGTAGTCCATACAGGGATAATGGCTGCGATTAGTCGCCATTGGGCCGCGACTTTTTGTGCGACTATCTGTCAGATCGCATCGCATACATGTTCGTAGTCCCAGTTATGTTATTACACTTGCTAAACGGAGTTTTTAAAGTAGATTGATGTAGCCTTTCGAGAATAGTTACATGGTGTTGGGCGAAGAATGTTGTCTATGGCATGTTCTAGATGGAGATGACTAATAAGTAAAGTGTAACATTTACAATTTTCATTAGAAAACGCAATCAGTGTGTTCTGACACGTAGGACACAGGGTTTTATGGAATGAAATTTTCTGCGTACATTCCTATATGACCACTCCCAACTTCGCCATGGAAAGAGATGGGGTTTTGACTTCAAAACAAAGAAAACTACGGTAAATCTATGTCTATCTGTAAGCTGATTGTATTTAATTAGGCAAAGTATTTTTAATATTGAAAACGCGTTCTTGAAATTGAATCTTACTAGCTCAAGTATAGTAGGAAATCAAAGGTCATTGATATGGTCCGTAGCAGTACGAAGTGCTTTGTTCGACATCCGATCCGTATGTCATAACCGGGATCCAGCAGAATATCAGCGTCAGGTGTCATAGCCTGGCCCATGCTGAGCTGGACACCCATTTGCTACAGCTCGGGACACGCACCGAATAGCCAAAGGCAAGGTGATGCTCAGTTGGTGCAGTATACCCACATAATTTTTATTTTTTCTACTTAGTTTTACACTGTTGCCATCCTAAGAAAAATGTCTTCTCTGTCTATGCACCTGTCATCTATCATTCTAGTGTGTCTTGTATTTGTGGCAATTAAATGTTTTTTCTTTCTTTCTAAGTGATATCAAGGCAATTGTACATGATTTTGATACATCATTATTACTAACAATTCTAGGAGTGGTCCTCATCTCACTGTCGGTATAATCTTACATCTTACGATAGCTATTCTTATTGCACTGCTTCCCATTGTTCGCGCCACATCACGCGTAGCATTTGCGTAATCATACACTACGGGATGCTCTTCGACTTAAAATTATTGTTGTTCCATAATATAAGGTATCTAGATGAAGAGCAATATAGGCCAGACCAAACCAGACGCTTTATATACAGGCAAGAATAAATGACCTAATGAACTTTGGTCTGTTTTAGCAATAAATTCGGAGACAGAACTATTTATTGCAGAATCTTGGGTATGAAAATTTTCACTGTCCATTGTGATAGAATCTGAGGTCATAAGCAGTTGTACACTAACTGAAAGCGTCAAGATATCAACAAGGTATGTTGTTAATCATTATTTATTTCACATTGTCTACTCAAGTATAATCTCATACTACAAAATTACGATCACCAAACTGACATTTGAAAATTGTTTCCGCCATTACTTGTAGCAATTTATCTATGTGCGGTAGGCCTAGCTAGTGCTGTAGATATTGAGGTACACGTTGATATGATGATGAGAGGTGGAGGACTAAGTTGTGGCAACTTGGGGCCTATATCAAGCAGTGGACTGTGATAGCTGAATTTTGTTGGTCCCATAGAGAAAGTTATTCAGTTTGATGGTCTGATCCATAACATTAAATATGACCACGCATTTCTGTTACACATTGTACCTATAACATCGATACGTTTTTATTTCTAAGCCCCATCCATATAAGTAATCTTCGCACGCACCAACCCCTTAAATTAATAACATTAAGAACTCTCCCCTCAAGCATAAATGTATCAGACACGAACTTTTCCAGCCTCATAAACTAGAACTTCTTCCACGAAAAACGCTATAAATTTCACAAATCTCTTCTGCTATTAAATATGAAGGCCATAAAGGGATGCAGGGGTGACCGGAAGTACGCCGCAGCACTGGAAATGAGTAATTAGCGTCCCTGGCTGGAAAGATAACGTAACTCCGACATCCATAGAGGCGAGTCCGCAAGTGCAGCGAAACGAAATTATGCATGTCCGGAATTTTATCGGAACTTGAAGAGACTTTTTGTAATTACTGGAGTGCTTCCGGTATTTTTGAACCGAGACTGATATTTTTGTGATATAGCTATATTTATAGTTGTGTTTATAGGATGAAATCTTTATGTTGAATAGTAAAAATTTGCTGTGTCTAATTACCTAGTGGGTAGCTTTATTGTCTTAGATACAGGATAATTTTTTATGTAGTGCGCATAATCTGTAGAGTTACTCAGTCTCTGCTCCTAAACCAACCGCAGTATTGGGATACACTTTAAAACAAAATCAAAATTCGACTTAGTATGGAGGACACGCATAATTTACTAGCGCAAGCCGTAAATAAAAAAAATCCTGTATATCGACTGAAACAACGAAATGTAATGTGCGTATTATATATTTTGGTTTGGATTCAGGTATTTGTTTTTATTCTATAGATGTGAATAGGTACGAGCAAGGTACGAGTGTTGCTTTTTTTAATAAGCAATCATCATGACATAAAGCTGTGAGCACACTTCTGGTAAATAAAAATAAAACGAACCGTATCGGTAATAGTGCGAAAAATAAACAAATAGCTCAACACAATTTATCCAAATTTTTAAAAATATATATTTTTTTTTTTTTTTTTTTATGTATTAAATGCCTATTTGTAACAATTATTATGGACAAAGAAGTAGAAATTATCTAGTTCCAAGAATTTATAATGACATACCTTTCGACCCTAGGAACAAGCCTAGTTTCGACCTAAGTATTAAATGTCAGTCAAGGAGGTCGTTTAGAAATAAAACAAAAAAGTTTCTTCTTGAACGCTTTGTTGAGAATCTGAATTCATTGGAGTTTTTATGTGATTCAGTTTTGTAATTATAGATATTATATTATATTAGTTATCCAGATATTTGTAGTAGACTGTGTAAGGGGAGTTGCATCCGCCAACAAACTGTTTTACAGTTTGGCGGAAGTACAGAATTAAGTGTAATATGTTGTTTTTCTTGAATAAACATTTTTTCTTTCTTTGTTTCTTCTTTTTTCTTTCAACCTATCTAATCAGTCTATGGCAGTTCACTGCTGGAAATAGGCCTCTCCCAAGTCGGGTAAACAATTATGTTCTGAAAAAAATAGCGTGTATCATTGAACGGCTCATAGTAAAAGAACCATGTCCCCCTTACAGTCATGCGTATAATGTTGACGGATTTGAGATTCACAGCATTGACAGATGACAGACAGACAAACTAATAACGGTTTTGATATAGCAAATGAGTAACTTTTAATATCATAGGAGTATAACAGAACTTTTTGTTTCTGTGTTTGTTCTACTTTTCCGCTTGACTAGTTGACAGATCTCTATTATATTTTGCGTACAAGTATAAGTACGCGCAAATCTTTATGAGCCCTCTGAACTATCTCCCTCTCTCCCTCTAGCACCTATAATAGTACCTACAGACTACAGTATAGTACTTAGCGCTTATTATAGGTGCTAGAGGGAGAGAGAGAGAGAGTTCAGAGCTCATTTCAGGGCTCATAAAGATTTGCGAGTACTATATGTAGGTATCCTTTATTTTCATGATATATTCTAATGAGATGTACTTTGTTTTTTTTCCTTGTCTTATTTAGTAAACAGTATTCACACAACTTATTAATGAAATAATCATTTATAAAATACAAAAAATCGTTCACCACATGTAGATTTGGTTAAAGTGATTAATGATAAAATAAATGTTAAATTTAACATGATTTTCATATATTTAAATAATGTTTTTCGATAAAAGTCATATGAAAATCATTTATTAAATAAGACAAGTAATAAAAAATAGAGCCTAAATAGTAAATTGGTTTTTTTAACATATCTGGCCATGTTAATAAAAAAAGAACTTGAAATAATGATCCCACGACCTCTGGCAAACCGTGCCATTGCTCTGGCCGACTGAGCTAGTGTGCCTCCGTCAGTACCAAATAAATTCAAGCTTTCTTTATTTTCTACAAGGTTGCTTTCAGAAAATCTAAGGAATTCCCCAATAAATTAAAAAAAGAATGTTTATAAAATTATAATGGTCCCTATATTATACAGGGTGGAATTTTTGAAGCGTACCTGGAGGAAAAGTACTCTAAATACTGAAGACAGCAAATTTTACTCAAAGGAAACATTCCTTTATTTTTACAAAGAAACAAAACTGCAAATAAATAATTTTGTAAATACGCTTGCCACACCCGGGAATCGAACCGACTAAAATCCAAAAAAATAGCATCCTGTACTTTTATGGCACCAATCGATAGGGTCAATCATAAGGATCAAATCTCTCTAACAAACATGGTAAATTAAATTAAACAAAAACCATGAAATCTAAACTTATTTTATTCGAACGATAAAAGCGAGTACCTAAATTAACTAATTAGTTGCTCGAAATGAGCTCCATTTTCTTGGATGCACAAAATTCTTATAAGGAATTAATTTTGAGTAACTTTTAGTAGCGCCTTGTGGTGAATATTGAAAATTGTATTGTGAACCTCAGTTTTTAGCTCGTTTACAGTTGTATAGGATTTTTGGTAAATTTGATTTTTTACATATCCCCATAAAAAAATCTAAAGGGATGAGATCTGGAGATCTTGCAGGCCATCTGCTTGTGCCGTTTGTACCAATCCAGGTATTAAAATGGTTATTAAAATTATTTTTGGATTTTAGTCAGTTCGATTCCCGGGTGTGGCAAGCGTATTTTCAAAAATATTTAAATGCAGTTTTGTTTCTTTTTAAAAATAAAGGAATGTTTCCTTTGAGTAAAATTTGCTGTCTTAAGTATTTAGAATACTTTTCCTCCAGGTACGCTTCGAAAATTCCACCCTGTATATTTTTATTCAATACAAACATTTTGTGTATGTATATTTATAGTAAAATATTAAAAAATATAATAATACAATTCAACGGGAGAATTGCGCACAAAAAATTAACAGTTTGAAATACAAACAAATCAGATATTGTTAAATGTGAAAGGTATTTAATTAGTTAATTATCTACGTGTCAGTGGATAATAAACGAGTTGATTGATGATCATGATTTGCACATCAGTTTAATGATTTAAAAACATACCGTAAGTATATTATGCCTATGATTTCTAGCGAGAAGTCTAAAAGTCACCAGCCAGAATCGAAGACCTGGAACAGCTAGGGTAGCCTGGATGTGGACATAGGATTTAATGCTGTGTACAATTTGGGCCAGGCTTATGTTTTATTTTATACCACTAAAGGTGTCAAACAAGTATTCGGGCCACCTGATGGTACCTACATGGTTACGGTAGGCTATGGACGCTTGCAACACCAGGGGTATAAATCGCGCATTGCCGACCTTATTAAAATCTTTTCACTCCCTTTTTGAAGAACCATCTGGCCCTAACTCTAGTCTCTTGGGAAACCCTTGGTACCACAACCTGATTCCACAACCTGAGCGTGCGTGGGAGGAAACTGAAACCAATAACGATAGAAGTACCTATATACCTAGACCTAGAAAGGCTTGTAAATGGCTTTAAATTTTGTATGGTTAAGAAAAACAGTAATGTCAATAGCTGTAAGTTATCCGAAAATACAGTTACTGTTAGCCCCCCTCATCACAGGGCTGGGCAAAGGCCTCTCCCCACGATTTCCAAGCTTTTAGGTCTAGAGCCAGTGTGAACCATTCATTATTAGTTTTATCAAGTTCATCCCGCCATCTCTTTCGTGGCCTGCCGCGTCGCCTTCACGTCATATCAATTTTTTTTTAAAATCTTGGCTCAGAGTACATCAGGTATCCGGCAGACGTGGCTAGCCCAATCCCGTATGAGCTACGTCAGTAATTTGTGTTTTGGAGCGCAGTGTCCGAGTGATCCGAAAATAATAAAATTAAAAATTAAATCATTCATTGTTCTATTTTTAATGTAAGCTGCAGTCAATTTTTACGATTGGAGCAAGATAATAAACCATTGAAATATTAACATTGCCCTTAATTATTTTTTTTGCATTTATTAAGCACCTCTACATTCTCTATGGATCAGTGTACCTCCTTTTATATGGGTTTCCGATTAAAGTGGATTATTATTAACAATGAAAGGTTTTCAGCGATATACTATTGTAGTCTTTGGTTTTCAGTTTAGTTTTAATCCCGGCTGTACGGGGCCTATGGCGCTTGATTCGACCTACATTATAGTAAATTGGAAACTTTGCATATCTGGATAATATTATTGGATTAATACCCACTTACCAATAAACGATGATTAAACTTTATATAACTAAACTAACTCTTAAATCTCTTACCATCTCTATTCATTGGCATACAAATGATAAGGACAGGTATAGTTAAATCAGTATTTTAAAATTAAAAGGTTTTATTAGTAAGTAGGTAAGACAGTATTAAAATAATATTCGATTATCATAAAACATAATATATCATTAGTATTAGAGATCAAAACGGGGTATTTACGGGGTACCCCGTTTTGAACTCTAATACTAATGTTAGTGACCATGACAGTTTAAAGGCTTATAATATTTCATCACAATTAGATGATCAGATGTTTTTATAAACAAAACAATAGCTCTATGCTAAATGCTATGAGGGTCAATGAACTGACCATAATTATAGACGGTGTATAAGACCGCGCAAGGCAAAAGAAATTTAATTGAAAAGTACACTCAGACCAAATGGGATCTAAGTAGTAGTACATATGTATGAATTAGGCATTAGTAAAAGTATCCAAAAAAAAATCTAAGTATACAGACACTTCTGTATTAAACAAACATAATGAACATTTAACAAATGCAAAAAAAAGCAAACATCACTAAAATAATGAAGTCAAATCGCATTTACGCGAGCGACGCAAAACAAAACGTTCTGAATAGAGCCGTAGCCCCGTGGGGAACCTTAACAGCTCAGGGGGTAAGCGAGTTATGAATTAGTCTCAGGTACGATGGGTGCGTGGAGTACGCATTCTTCTGCAAGGCCCAATAAGAGCGTCTGGCGAGGACCCGTCCCTATTGTGAGGCTCGCTGTATAAAGATCTTGCTCTAATAGACCACTAAACTAAGTTATAAGCAGAAATAAGTGAGTATTTTTTGATATAGAGCCGAAGAAAATAATACATAAGAACCGATTTTCCAATTTGGATAAATATCTGATAAGTTATTCCTTTACAAAAACTATTTTATCTTTTATTTGGCCATTGAAAACCTGAATATCTAGGCACGTTCATTAATAGTATTCTAATCTGAACCGCTAAATATTACAATAAGAAACAACATAAATGATTACAGTAATAAGGCTTTCGATAGCGGAAGAGAGTACTCAGCTCCGCATCAACAAAGAGCGGTTCGTTGATGTCGTTTGTACAACAGAGTAATTTATACTATCTCCTATCTAATCAAATCACACACGATATTAAAAACACTAAACTTTCACTGCGCCGCCGTAGCCGCGGTCGCGTATTGCGCGCGGCCACCATCCAGCAAAGCTCTCGGAGTCTCGGCTCTCAAAGCTCCGCCGTCCGCGCCCCTTCAGTCCGCCGGCGGCATTCGACCGGCGCGCACGTGCCGCACGCAGCGCCTTCCCACGGAAACTTTACGCGAGTGTAGTGACAGTGAGTGAGCATGCCCGCCCGCGCCGTGGCCCTCCTAGCCACCGCGGCCCTCGCGCTCGCCGCCACCCCGCCCGACCCCTGCCTGGAGGATGGCCGCCCGCGCCGCTGCATCCCCGACTTCGTCAACGCTGCCTTCGGAACCCCCGTTGTCGCTTCCTCCATCTGCGGAAGACGAGGCCCTGAACGCCTTTGTGACCCCCCTGGAGAACAGCCCGCAGAGAACTCTTGCAGAGTCTGCGACGCTGCCAGATCCGACCGACGGCACCCTCCAACTCATTTAACTGACCTGAACAACCCTCACGATGTAACTTGTTGGAGATCTGCGCCGATACCCCCGACCTCCTACGACTCTCCTCCCGACAACGTATCCCTAACCTTATCTCTTGGCAAGAAGTACGAGTTAACTTACGTGAGCCTCCAATTTTGTCCAAAAGCCGCTCGACCTGATTCTGTTGCTATCTACAAGAGCGCGGACTACGGCGTGACCTGGCAGCCGTTCCAGTTCTACTCGAGTCAATGTAGACGGGTGTATGGAAGGCCTAACAAGGCGACTGTGACAGCCGCGAACGAGCAGGAAGCGAGGTGCTCAGACAGTCATAGATTGACTGGGGAGAGCTCTGGAGGAGCGAGGCTGGCGTTCAGCACTCTTGAAGGGCGCCCGAGTGCCTCAAACTTTGATATTTCCCCTGTTCTCCAAGACTGGGTTACCGCAACCGATGTTAGAGTGGTTTTTAACCGCTTGCACATGGTGAACGAGGGTGACGAGATTGACAACAAGAAGCAAGCTGCTCCGGGAAGTCAACATTACGCGGTCTCGGACTTTGCAGTTGGGGGTCGTTGCAAATGCAACGGTCACGCTTCTCGCTGCATTCCGATGAAGGGCGGGGAGGTTGCTGCCAACGGAGGGGTGCAGCAGCTGACCTGCGACTGCAAGCACAACACGGCGGGCAGGGATTGTGAGAGGTGCAAGCCCTTCCACTTCGACCGGCCCTGGGGACGCGCCACCGCAAGGGACGCCAACGAATGCAAAGGTGAGAACTGTTATTCTGCTTGTCGATGTTTTGTTTTTAGAAGTTGTAGTTTTTTTTTTTGCGGTTGTTTTATAGATTGTCTATGAAGCCTTAATTTACATTCTTGTGTTCTCAACTTCTCAGACAATTAGATGACTCGCTTATTTTTTGTGGCTCTATGTTTGTATAATAATGTTTCTTTAAACTATCTTATTTTATGATGTCCATAATAGCTCTATGATAATCGCAGAGCAATCATTAAATTCTACATACGAACATTAAATACGATCGTAGAATTTGGCTTAGTAATTATAATACCAGAATCGTGAAATCTATGTAGTAACGAAAACCGGAATCAGTAGAAATTAAGATAACAAAATAGTAGCAGAGACAGAAAATATATATCTGATAATATTCCTGCCATAACCTAACACATAACATAGGTCTTTAAAACTAAACTAAAATGGCTATTAACTAACGAAGATCATCGTTCTCGGGCAACGTATTAAAACTATCTGCGCGGTTTTGCTCCTTATAAATATGTTTCTAAGGAAAAGAGTAATTTCATGGTAGCATCAGATAGGAACACAAATTCCATAGAAGTTGTCCTTCCAAAGTCAAAGTAGTTTACTAAATTAGTTTATTTAAACTTTTATGTATTGATTGACATTATTCTCAAAGAAAGGTGATCCATCATTGTTGAAATAGCATATCCAATAAAGGCCTATTCAGACCTAAGCGGTATTCGCTACCGCCTGCGGCAGAGAAAACCCAGTGGGTATGCGGTAATATTACTGTTCAGACCTAAGCGGTATTCGCTACCGTCTGCGGCAGAGAAAACCCAGTGGGTACCTATGCGGTAATATTACTGTTCACACCAAAACGGATTTCGCTATCCTTGTGGGTAGAATAACGCGCGGTAGTCGAGTTTCGCTCAGAGAGGTAAGAATTTTTCACCAGTTAGTCATTTCTGAGTCGCTAAAGAATATATGTACATACTAAATACCTGAGCGAAACCCGCGCGGTATGTACCTCTACCCACAGCGGCAGCGAATATCGCTCAGGTTTGAATAGACCTTTATACACATCTGATTTTACAACCTCTAAAATCAGTAGGACACAACATAGGTAAATTGATTATTTCTCGAAAACAATCTCTTTTATTTTCGGCGATATCAATTGACTCAATCGCGTGAAAGATATCAATAACTCCGAAATAATAGGTTTCTACAAACAGTAAGAGTAAGTATAAGAGATATTTAACCCGATCATGCCGCGGACATAACTGCCGGTTAAAGCAATTGATTTATTGCATGGCTGTCGGTTAATTAACATTTATGAGATATAAATTTTTACGCTGCGAGCTCGAGCTACGGTACCCCATCCATCATTGATTGATGGTACTCAACTTTATGAGAATATCATATTAGAAAACTAGAACGTGGGGGAGAAAATAAGGTATCGAAAAAGATTTTGTCTTGACTAGATGGAAATGTGATGTAAATAGATAAAAAAACATGGCACCATCATTTTTATATTCAGTTTCTAATAATAATGTCGTCCTTCTCGTTTAAAGCATATTATGCCTGTATAATTAATATGTAAATAGTCTGATGTTCCATAATAAAAACTTTTAATTTATTAGCAAAAAAAAATGAATGTACCTATAAATTGTATCGTGTAGATTTACTGTTAGTATAAGTTGGTAAAAACAACTGTCTCCTTCATCTCAGAAAAAAAAAACCGTTTTCTTTAGAACTTTAAACTTGATGTAGGTACTTGAATAAATTGCAAGTTCTGTTTCTGAAGGATCGATCTTCCTCAAGTTTAGCTTTGCTATTATTCAGTAGATAATGTTTAAATAACGGTATGGTTAAAATACGGTTAAAAGCGGTCTAAAGCACGCTTTCTGGGTAATCTTTTGATGAAGTTTCCGAGTTAATAATTTTTTAATTTGTGTGGAAAGCATTTTATTAAGAAAAGCTCTTGAAATTCAATATTTTTAAGACTGGATTTGCGTGAAATTGTATTAAAAATAGCTAATCAGCGCACAGGCTCGACGTATTTTCTGAAACAATTATCTGAAAATGGCTAAACATTAATAACTATTTAAATAATTTTGTATCGCACTTTGACGGAGCCTAAGACAATAATTTAAATCTTGAATTCCAATCAGCATTTATCTTCATTTTTGTCCTCACGTAATTACCCATCCATTCGGTATCACAATGTAGAGCTAACAAACTCCACCGCGATAATAGAGCTGCGCCCACACATCCCACCTCTATGATTTGTGGTCCACAAACGCATATTATCATAAATTTACAAACTCTACTTTTAAAGACGCCTCAAGGATTCTCTTTTCATTCGTTTACTATTATTATCTCCCCTAACAGTAATGCGTAAGTCTTATTTAGATTTTTATGTACATCGTTAATATCTTTTTTGGATTGTTTTATAGATTATTTTGTAACTGAATTAATTGAATTGTGTAAATCGACGTCTGCTACCTTAATTAGGAAGGATACTTTGTTACATAAATTAGAAATTTCATAGAATTCGTTATATATAAATACTAGGTTCAACCAGCGGCTTTGCCTGCGTGATATCTTTATAAATTATAGCATATGTTACTCAGTGAACCATTCTGCTGGTGAAAGAATTTTTAAAATTGGTCCAGTTGTTCTTCAATCTTTTCTCTTTATAATATTAGTTAAGACAATAAACTTTATTGTAAGCACATTAATTTGGCAACAATTTGTGAATAAAATTTAGGCTACAAGCTCGCTCTGCGGATCTCCCGCGTGACTAAAATGATAATGAACATAAATTTCATTGCGATCGTGAGAGACTAAACTTCGAGCTACCTCGTAAAAAATTTACTGATCATGAAGTTGGAAGACTGTACTTCATGATCGATATGTTACAAGGTAGCTCAATGTTTAGTCTCTCATGATCGTAATGAAGTTTCTTACCAGAGTTCATTACCATTTTAGTTACGTGGTAGACACACCGTTTACTGTAAAATGCGCCTACAAGAAGCATACGTTTTCCGATAGCTCTGTGAAGCCTATGTTCAGCAAACAACGTTTATTGGTTGATATGATGATGTTAACCTTTTTTGAGGAAAACAAGCATAATAATAAAGAACGTGTTTTCGCCTGACAATGTTTTAAAGAATTCCTATTCAGATACTTACTGCATGAAATATAGGCCAAAACACAACTTACAAACAAAAATAAATACGAAATAAAGTCATAAAAACCATGATTCTGTGTAATAAAGCCCATTTCGAGCCATTTCACTATCGCGGGCCATTCAGAAGCACCCACATGTAGCCGTGAAATATAAATAACGCCACACTTTTATATTATTTCAATAAATATTTCAATAAAACGGTATAAGTTGTTTTGTTAGTTGACGGGAATCTTGATAAATTGGGTCTTGTGTGAAATGTGGCGACCAGTGTAAAATGACCTATGATATTTACAAATGGTACTGATTTTGATAGCAATTAAGGGTTGATAAAGGTAAACGAACAGTGGTTATTAAAAAAATATGTTTATAATGTAAAAATGGTAGTTCTTGCTGATTTCGTAATCGAAAGTGGATTAAGTGCAAATATAAAGTTCTAATTTTATGATAACGTTTTAAATATAGCCTGTGTTAAATTATAACAACATATTAATTAGATGTTTTTGAAAAGTTTAATACACTATGAATAAAAGAAAAACATCTATTATTTTTTCTACGAAACGCATTTATTTTTAAATTTCTCTTAATTTAATAATGATAATATTGTTTATTTGGAACAAATACACGTTTTACATAAACAAACATGAAAACGAGGACAGCTACAATAGTATAAAACTATGGTTTACCATCAGTTACATTTTTAAATACCCTGAAACTACTATCAAATTATGTCTACTGTAATATAGTATGTAATATTTTTTATTCTAGTAAGTAGTAGGGGGCTCAGAGCATACGAGTGAATCCTGCACCGAGCCATGGGTGGTTCGAGGACACCATGCTGTTTTAGCCAGGAATAGTCATAACTCTTAGATAAGAACCTAGCGAAGGGAATCCATGATGGATTTCAGCACGAAAAAAAAGGAAAAAGGGTTTTCCCCCAACTCTAATAAGATTTGGATCGTTCGAAAGATTATTTGAACGAATAACAATTAGTTCGAATTTTCTAGATTTCCATTTTACTGAGTTACGATTTTACGACAATACACCGTCTGTCGACGAACGTAAGCTCCTTAAAATGGTTTGAATCTTAACCCATTTAAGGCTGTAACTGCTTAATAGTTACGCCTGTGTCACACCGATAAAGATCTAAGATACCTTCCCGTCACACCAAGTAATGTAAAAATAAATAAAAATGAGAATGAATCACAGCACGGCGATCGGTATGGAGATGATGTAATTTTATTGTGCTAGTTTAGTGTTAAACGTGGTGTTTGTGTCTCGTACTCCTACTTTATGGGTTTGCACCCCACATAGGGCTGGCAGGATCGAAAACGTGTGTAAAATAATTTGGACACATTTCTACGAACATAAACCAACATTCAACTCTATTTCAGTTAGCCATGTAGCCATTTTAAACAGATTTAGTCGGCTCGTAATCTCACTAAAAGGTTGGGACACAAAATGCTTTCTGCTCCAGATAACTTAGTAAAAACAAAACTGATAACAACTACCTAGGAATTTGCATTGGAGTAACCGGAAATTTATAAAAAGGTTTATTGAAATCGGTTTTAGCATTCCAAAGATATGTAGCTAATACCTCGTCCAATTAACAATGCTCCTCGCGTAAGTCTAGCCCACCCTATGGTTTTCAGTGGGTGAAAGAAAGAAAGAAAATAAGGTTTATTGGTTATAAGTGTCGCAAGATTTTGTATCGGGTGAATAAAAGTAAGATCTATACTCTGATGCCATCACACCGCATAAATCCTGAATGTTAAGAATTTTGTGGTTCGAGCAACAATCACTCCTCAACCATTCACTCCCATAGACTTATTATTGTCTAGGTTTTTAGAACGAAAAATTCGCTTGTTTCAAGAGTTCTTTAGCAGAGCGGACTTTCGCAAGAAGTGACACATAGTTTAGATCAAAAAGCTGAATAGAGTTTAATATGGGCTTCGAATGGAACTGTAGTAAGTAATATTATTTAGAATTGTAACTAACATACCTAATACAAAAAAAAAACATTAAACGTAATGGTAACAACCCTATCGTTTCCAGTGATTGATATTATCAAGTTATTTGTCGAGATATGTCGCTATAGCTTGTTTCATTGCCTTAGGAAGTGATAAAAACCGTGTATTTGATTACCAATGGCTTATTTCCTTTACGATATATCTAATGGGTATTTATTTTTGGAGAACAATTGTCTATTCTTATTATGTTATTGTCTGTGGACAAGGTTACGTTAGGTTATGCGGGCTGGGTAGAAGACTTGTGGTTTAGTAACCTAAGCTCAATATGTCGTTGGAGTTTTAATTTTAGAGATGCGTTTAATAACTCCAGGTAATGTATCTATTCTATATTTTATACTTTTTACTTTTATGTTTGTAATTTTGTTTGTTTGTATGTAGGGGGTAATTTATAGAACTACTGAACTGATTTTAAAAAGTCTGTCACTTATAGAAAGCTACACCATCCCTGACTGATATAGGCTATATTTTATTTTATAACAGCTAGTTTATTATAATTTTATTTGCATGGCTCCATGACTCGGCTCAATGTTTACCTAATAAAAGAAAAAGACAAAACAGATAAATTATTTGTCAAACATGCGCTTACAAAGATGTTAAAATTTTAAAAAGCACGTACATTTCTTGCCTACAAAGGCGCACAAATCAAAATAAAACAAAATACATGTAAAAACTAAAATAATCATAATTTATATGGGTAATAAAAAAATAAAAAAGACACATTTAATAGTGTCACTCAAGAAATCACATAAATGCTGCTAACTGTAATGCTGGCAACACTTGAATATATTTTTAAGAATATACTGAATCCTTTATTTAATTTGTTCAAGCCGGTGTTAGGTGATAGTGGACTATCTTACCTTTCTATCGAACCCCATGTAGATTCAGCGATATCGCTTAGTTTAAGAAATATTTGTCTTATTCCATTTTCTGTGAAGTCGCCTTATTATCATAATGTTATTTATTGTTCAAACAAAGGCACTCATGGCGTTTTAAAACAGTACCCACAAAATTTAAATACTTATTACTCTACCACTAACTTATGAATATGTGTAGAAATAGAATAAAATATAGAATACTTAGCAATAAGTAGGAACACGGGTATTTACAAAAAGTCATGACTGATACTGTATACATCTCACAGCTAATTTCGTCAACTAAATGCAGTAAAAAAACTTCAAGATAAGCGGACGAGTATTTACGGCCGAGTGTTTATCGGGAGCTATCTAGTCGAGTTGGCAGCGCCTCAGCGGGCGAGCTACTGGCGCGAGCTACTAGCGCCAGCGATAAACGCGATTACCTACCTAACATTTTTGTTTCGTTTTGTTTATTTTTGTATCGTGCTTTCAAATGACGGATTGGCAAAACACGTATGGATTTTTTTTAATTAGTCACGTAGCTTAGATGAATTGCTTAAGTGATTAGTAATTATAAAATATTACAGTTAAAATAGCTTCATAAATAAACTTAAAACAAGATTAGACAGCCATAGTTATGAATAACTTATTGCTCTTAGTTTTATCGTAAGAAAACGATATTGACAGTTAAGATTTATTGAGTGTTTATGGATGCCAATTTTATAAACCGCGTGGATAATTTATTGATTTAATATAGAAATGAATTGTATCTCTATAACAGCACCCGTAGCATTACTAGTTCTATTTTTCCAAGAATAGACAAAGCTCTTTCTATTCATCTGGACATTTATTTTATTAGGTAGATATAATCGAAATTTTTCTTGATTGTGTAAAAAATTTCGGAGCCGACTACCTAAAATTCTATTTTTAAAATTCATTCCCGCCCAGTGAGGGAAGAATCGCGTTTCTACGTAGAAAAAGACAAAATAATATTTCGATAACAACGGGGAAGTCGTTAGTAATGTAGTTATTCTACCAAATCCTACCGAAAAGTTGAAATATTTTTCTGTTATTTTGTCTATTCTTCCGTAGACAAAACCCGTTTTTATGGTGGTCATGCTACGCCTGCTGACGTTCTGGCAGAAGCAATAGTTTGCCAAACTGGCCCTGCATAGGTAGATACGTGCGTATTATGCAGTACATCATAATACAGTTATTTTAATTACTCACTGTATTATTTCCAACACAGATCTCAAGTAGGCAGTGCTCTAAAATAACACTTATCATAACTGCTTGACCCATTATGGATCATGAGCATAACATTATACCTTATGGCTGTGTGATTGTTTAATATACAGGATGGTCCCATGGCAGCTATTTTTTAGCATTGACTGAGAAAATCGCCTTGATTGTCGTTTACCCTTGAATATAGTCATTCCATCGTAACGTGGAGTGTTTATGTGACCCATTTTTTTTTATAAAAAATGCAACTATTTACTTTGTACTTGGGTCTGGAAAAATGTGTATGGCGAAAAATGATCTCTTGAAGTCTTGATAGATTAGGAAGCAACTTATCTAGACGTTTTACAATGTACTAGTGGTGGCCCAGTGGTCGAAATTCGACCACATATTATGGAGAAATTTTAGCTTTCTGCATTCCTTTATATATAATTTTTAGCTTTCTGCATTCCTTCTATGCTTACAAAGGGGTATAAAGATTTTTCTTCATGTATTAATATATAGATACTTTTTGAACCATCCTGTATGCATTTTACATGTGCACATTAGCATCAAAACATTATCTTGGAAGTGAAATAAAGCTAAAATCTCCAGTTGGCGTGTCCCCAAGTTTCCTATAAAGCTACCCATTCACAAGTACGGAGCACAATGAGATAGTTAAGTAATTCTGTGTGACAAAGTACCGTTGTTTACATAATAGCCAGCCTTATTTTGCATAGATATTATATTAGATGTATTTCAGAGTATGTATTTTATGTAGCTACGTATTATATATAACGTTTTGTAGTCATATGTTTCGTTTTCGAGTAGATATCATATTTGTTTATACATGAAGCCAGGATGTTTCTTTTGCGGGATGAAAAATTTCAACATTATTTTTAAGTATTGCTGATTGTTTGGAACAAATCAAAGGATTCATTATTTTGTTTTTGCCAAAAACTATTTTTTATAAGGTATAATTTTATCTTTTTTTTTTTTTTTTTTTTTTCAAAATTTTATTGAAGCTTCTGTTCGCCTTGGTGACTATGCTAGCCTCGTAAGGTCACTCTTATACAATAAATGACAAAAGTTAACATTATACTTAAATTAATCATGACTACGAAAAACTACTATATTTAATGAAATCAATTTATAATTATAATCTCACGTTCTTGGTATGAAAAATATTTTTTATATTCGATCAGTAAAGGTATAGGCTTATAGCAATAATGGTTTGACGAACTATTTTATTTATAGTTTGTATTCATCACTTTACAATCCATTAATTTAGTTAATGATCATCGCAATCATCATCAAGCATTACGATTCCAAATGAATCATTGACAGCGGCGGCAATAAGATTAAAACCAACACATTTTCAAACAATTACGGACGAAGTAATCATTCAAACTTTTGTTTGTTCACTAAACGGTACAAAACTGACAGTAGGTCCTTTATGTCACAATTTTACACAATTATTGTACTACTACTCCCTAAAATCACATCACACTTTATCACAAAAAGCATAAAGTTGAAATTAGCTTGAATATTAAGTGGTATAGTAGCAAATATAGTGATGTTTTTAAACGTCAATATAATTGATGCGTGGTGTCAAGTTTGGCCGCCCACCATGCTAAAACTATTTTTTATCGCTTCAAGTACAATGGTGGTTCAAAAACAATGGGACAATATTGAAATGTGGGTATGTATGTACCTGAGTAGGGATGTTTTGGCAAACGTAATAATTTGGAGCGTACATCATGCTGTTTCTACCGATAAAATTCTTGCCCGTTTAGTAAACGTTCTTTTGTGTTCGCAATGATCAATGTTTCTACAATCTACATGTATACAACGTCCGTAAACCTTAAGGGTGGTCGCCCACGAGTGACAATCGCTGAGCAATTATTTTGTCGCCGAATATAAAACATGCAGAGTTCAATACTGAAACGCTCACGTGCTACAAAAAGGCGGTCTTAAACTCTGATGTTTTAAATTTATTTATATTTAACCCCCGTCAAAAAAAAGGGTGTTAAAAGTTTGTAGTGTGTATCTGTCTGTGCCACCGTAGCTCCAAAACGAATGGACCGATTTCAATGCAGTTTTTTTAAAAATAGAATCCTTGTTTATTTGGGTATCATCTCAGCTGTTTCATGAAAATCTGTTCAGCCGTTCAAAAGTTACAGCTCTTTTTCTAGTTGGAGTCGGGGGTTTTTGACGGTTAGGTTATGTCCAGGCTTTTCCTAATTCCCTAAGGTGTAAATACATTATATTCCTAAACGAGGTCTTCCGCCAATCTACCGTTCTTCATAGCGGGCTATGAAGGAGCTATGTTGGTCAAAAATAGAAGCTGGTTTAATATCTAACTAGGTGAGTACTGAGTAGTAATCCAGTGGTATCAATATAACCGTGTCGGCATCAGTCAAAGCCTCGAGGAGCAACGTGTTGGGTCAGAGATCAGAGCTGAACGCAAATATAACAGGTTGGCTTACTGCCTAGATTTGTAAGTTTAACTGATTTTTATAGCATGCGGATAAAGAGGTTCACCAGAAAAATAAAAAAAACCCGATTTGATGTCGCTAGTATCGGTATTATTAATTAATTACAGTTAAAGTAATTCATAGTTTAAATATTAGTTCTGAAAAAATTCACAGCATGGCGACTTTTTTTTACCGACTTCATATAAAGGAGCAGGTTCTCAATTCGACTGTATGTTTTTGTATGTTTGTTACGCGATTAGTCCGCCGTGTTGAAAGCATTTGAAAGGGTATACTTTCGAGGTGGTCCCATTTAAATTTGGTGAAGCTCTGATGAAGATCTTCGGAGATAGATAATGGAACTATTGAATGAATGACAGCATATCACTCGCGATTGCAGTAATCGTATGTTTATGTATTGTTTATGTCACTCAAAATAGAAAAATAAAATAAACTTTAAAAAAAGGAAAATCCGACTTAAAAAATAAACAGCTTCTGATTCTGAGGTCAGGGCCTTTAATTCTTCAATACACCTAGCTTGGCAGTGGTACCGATTTCAGAAGCTGTTATGTTTTTAAGAAATATATTTTTTACTTTTTAGATTTTTTAAGTCGGTTTTTACATTTTTTTACTTTTCTGTTCAGATTACACACTTCAATATTATTATAATATTTTGAACTGACAAGTGATAAAAATCGATAAGTAGAAAGGAACAGAAAAGAGCTCGATTGAAAAAATAATAATTATGATAAGTGCCGATATATTTCACACGTTTCCATACCATCATAGAAGTTCACACCATAAAACACTTATTAACATAAGAAACTTTTCAATAAAAACAAACACAATTTATTTCACTTTCTTTCAAAACACCACTTAACTTGTTTCCTCCAAAATTATGTATGTGATCACGCTATTCTTCAATTAACATACAACCATCTTAAAATGACCCCTCATTTCCTTCACTTTGTTCTGAAGACGAAACAGTTTGAAGTTGTTGATGGTCAGTGTAATTTGGCCACTGAGAAATTATTATGATTAGTTTCTTTCAAAAAATTTTTTTTTTTAAACTTTGTTGTCGACTTAGTGGTCACGTACCCTGATGATAATGTAGCCATATCTGTAGTTCGATAAAAGTTCAAGTAGTTATAATTTATTTGAATAGTTTTTGTTTTTCTTATCCCTAACGACCCTAACAGATAAGAGCTCTTGAGATTTTAAGAAGTCTGTTAAATCATAATATTTCAAGGTATTTTTTTGTATAATAAAGGGATCGAATTACACGGATTGCTGTCTCTATTTTATCCTCTGTAGATACATTCCCTCAGATTCGCAGCTTTCTAGTTTCCCTAGATCTATTCTATCTATCATTTTATACCATATAGTGGCCCGAGGCTTTTACACTTCCGGTCGAATACCTTTACCAAAAGGTAACAAATTTTAGGCAACGTCGTCGTACGTCGTACGTCTACGAGCGTGGTGAGAACCTGTCAGGCGAGGGATACCCCGCCTGGGGGAGCGGCGGAGGGGTGTGCCACACTCCTACTGCGTAACCCCACATGGTGGTCGGCTTTAGGCACCTGATGGTGGACCTCAGGAACTCTTGAAAACCGCGCCGAAGAAACAACAACAAACACACAAACAGAAAAACATGTGAGGTGCACGGTGATACTGCTATTTGTAATGTATGTGTGTCGTGTTTTGCAGGAATAAATTATTTTCTTTCTTCCGGTCTGGTCTCTTTGACCATGATCATGAACTGTACTGGTAAAATCTGTAGCCACGATGCTGGGTAACTGATGTATAATATAGAATAGAATAGAATAATAGATATTTATTTGCTTAAAAACATGAACATAAAAGTATGAAGATGTATGCGAGTTGTGACCACCAGCAGACCAAATTTGCTGTCAATAAGACTAATAGTAGTTGTAATTACTACTTGGAAGTACAGCCTAGGTAGGTCCTAATTCGGTCATACCGTGCAGCTTCAGAGGAGTTTCTTCCCACGCATGGTTGCGGAATCAGCTCCCCCCACCAGGGATTTCCCAAGAGACTTATAGCATGGGGTTTTTAAAAAAAGGAGTATAATGATTTTTACATGATCCGCAACCCGCTAGTTATGGGTGGTGTAGCGAGCGTCCATAGGTTACGGTAACTGCTTACCATCAGGCCGTAAGATAGTCTGCCATACAAGAGGTATAGAAAAAAAAAATCACTGGTGATATCTATCTATACCTACTTGTATGAAAATTGTAAAACGTAATTATCCTGGTGTGACTACCAACCGGTTGGTGCTCAAGTGCTGGTGATCTTTAACCCGGCACGTACCCGCACGGATTCTGCACTTCGTACTGATAATGATACCGCTGTGAGTACCGCTGCTACCTGCATCACGAGTGTTAAGATTAATTGTTAAAATATTTTACGAAAAATATAGTTTTTGAAGCGCTAAGAATACAGCTCTAGCTTGCGTGTTCTGTGATTAAGGTGGATCTAGGAATAATGTCTATGAAGGGCCAATTTCCACTAATATTATAAAGAGAAAAGATTTGTATTTTTGATTGTAGTGAAAGAAAGAAAGAAAAATAATTAAAAAAAAGAAGTAAAAACCGACTTCAAAAAACTAAAAAGTATAAAATAATTTTCTTAAAAACCTTAAAAGATTCTGAAGTTGGGGCCACTGCCAAGCTAGGTGCATTTAAGAATTATAGGCACCGACTTCAGAAGCTGTTAAGTTTGAAATTATTTTTTTTAATTGCTGAAATAGATCTTTTTCTATATAGCTGTTGAAAATGGGGTCAAGTTTTAAGTCATAAGATCAACCCTTTGCCATTCTGGTGCCGATATGGTTTTAAAAGTGCTTTTGGAACTAAAAAGCACAAAGTAAAATTCAAAAATCTTATCTCATCAAGGATGTCAAATAAAGTGAAGGTAAATAACAGTAAGAATTATATTAATACCACGAAGACAAAGTGTCAAAAGTCAACCTTTACCACAATATTTGTTCCGGTTGACGCCAGGACGGCCACGGGACACTATAGTCTATTCAAAGATAACATTATTATAGAAATAGGCCCATCCACATTGGATATTAGAACGAGATAATTCAAAAATGCGTTGTTCAGACGACGCCGCCGATAGAATTTAAGCCGCCATGATGGATGATCTCTGATGACATTAATGACGGTTAAATGCGTTCGGATATTCTTATAAACTATACATCGTTAGCTGAACTGGAAGGCTGTATAGGTGTAGACGTGTGCCTATTAACAAGTGTTGCTATTAAAAAATGTAAACAGAGATTGATGTTTCAAGAATTAAAAAAAAAAATGTGGCGAATGTCCAGCAACGTGTCAATACCTACTACTTTAAATGATGATGAAAGCTATTTTCGCTGTCTTTACAAAGTGTATATTAAAATAAAAATAGAAAGAAGACGACATAAAAACCATTCTTTTACATATTTGTGTCCTTGTTTCATTCAGTTCATGGTCAAAACTCACTTTACCGTGACTTCATAAAACCGTCACATATTTTTTTATTAATCACATTTCCTTATTACACGTGCTTTTATTTAAACCCTTTAAATAGTATTCAGGAAGCTATGAAAGTTGCCAGTTATTATATAGTTTTTAACGTCACATTTGTTTAAAATAACGATACGTTTAGTTCGAATATCAGTCATAAAACCGTCGTTGTAATAATAACTAACGCTTTAACTATAGCCCGGTGTAGTGTTGCCAGATATGGTGGCAAGTAATTCGGGACAGCTATATTTAAAAAAATTAAGGTGTTAAACTAAACTAAACTGTAACTGCTATACAAAAATGTAACTGTATTCTATCATGAAAATTCTATGCATTTCATCATAATTCAATTCAATTCATTTATTTGTTTGCGAATATGGGTTGTACATGTTGTTACATAAATAAGGTAAGTATCACCATAAACGGCCATTCAGCATGCAAACATTAGAAACACGTACATAAAATTTACACAAAAATTAATAAAAAATGTCATTCCACCAAACCACCAAATTCATAACCACTTATGTGAGAAAATCGGTATATTATTTAAAAATAGTGGACTAAATTTTACAAATTATTAGTTAAGTACTTAAGTATTGTAAAAAGACAAAAAGACAATTATTCCTTATAAACCAAAAGAGTCTCCCAAGATGCTTGATAAAATCTTAGAATAAAACTAAAAGTTTTTATCTTGATTAAATCATAAATAAAATAATAAATCAATTTATTACAAAATCCAAGCTGCTTTGGAACAAATGTAATACAACTTCGTCCTGGAATCCAAGTCCACCTGGTCACCTTAACCGCAGGTCTATTTTGGCGCGGCGTTAAACGCGCGGTTACTGCTAGATTTATGGCTGGCTGTGTAACTCGACTCTTTGCTTTTTTTCCAGTCGTCAATGGAAACGTTTGTTGCGGCTGTTGTTATGTAATACGAATTTGTTTTGAGAATAAGGACCTGTATTTATAAAATGTTTTTGTTAGGAATTTCAACAGGTGTTTTGTACTTTATTGTTTATTATTTTATTTTTCTGTTTTAATATGCGTACTTTTGAAACCTGTTGAAGAATAAAAATTGTTTAGATAACTTTTATCTGATTTCTTACTTACTGAGGAAGAAATGTAGCTTTACGAAAACAGGCAAACATTTTATTAATAATTATTTTTTAAATCATATGTCACAATATTACACATTGCATGTTGATGTAGTGTCTATTACAGATGGCTAGGTTGAAGTAATTAATCTTGAATAAGCTCGCCTGCATTAGAGATCAAATAGCGAAGACGAGAAAAGGTTAACTCCACTAAATACATAAGCAAACACGAGAAGAGTTTAATTCAACTAAATACATACAAAAATAAATTAATACACTAAACATATATACATACATATATTATTTTTGTGATTTTTCTCAAACTACTTTTACGGGTGCAATGTTCAAAATACTATAATTATTTAGGCTGAAAAAAGTTGGCAGCCCTAGTCTAAACAGTTGATGCTGTTTATCTGTGTCAAAAAATTCAATGGCGCCGGATATTGTCATCATCAATAACAATACTCTTAAAAACGATAATTAAAAGGTGTCCGTAGAATTCTAATACTAGTGCGTTGCACCATAAATACATCTATTTATTATAGTGTAAGTCATATGCTTATCGAGTCATAGGCCGATTAGAGGAATGTGTTTTTTTCTAACATATACCATGGTGTTTGAAAGCAGTGTTTATTTTACTCCAAAAAGAACACATAAACCACTATGTAACTTCAGAACATAAATAAAATTAACTTAGAAACCGAGTAGACTATTTGCCGACCTTCCAACATGCCTATAACAAGATACACCGTTGTCTCACAAATGACTGCAATTTGTTCTATTTCAGGCAAGTAGCCATGCTAGCTCTCGCCTACATAGGATCTTAATTGGCCTTTCGCCAAAATAAGTTTGACTGTTTCCGAATTGTCAAACAAATACCGTATTTAGATGAATGCTTCAGATCTTAAAGTGAATTGTTTTGTGTGATGTATGAAGTTATTAAAATGGTTGATAGCGGTGCATGTAGAGCAATGGCGTGCGTGGAATCGCTGCCGTTTATGGTTATATTCGAATTGTCATGAAATTCTTAAGTTGTTACGTAAATGCCTTTACGTAACTTTACGTAACGCCTTTTCAGTTGGAATATTTTATGCTGAATGACGAATGTGTATCAGGTTTTATAAGACGTAATGATTTTAAAATAAGTTTATTTGACGACGCCGACGGTGGTGCTAAAATGGTCTATAATACAAAATTATGAATGTTATATAATTATGATAGACTACTTTTGAATGATAATTTTGGAAATAAACCCTAAATTATATTTAGATGAAAATTATCAAAATTGTATCATAGACCACTAGCTCTACCATCGTCAAATGTTGCAAAGTGTTTCAGAATTTTCCTTTACAGCGAAATAATAATAATGGCGAGAAAACTTGAGAACTTATAATGGCCTCTATACATTCTTCAAAGTCTTACTGTAATTTGCAAGTCCTTTGACGACTGATTAAAGTTTATACCCATACAAGCAGAAGGTCGGATGTTAAATGTGTCCAGCTTTGGACTTTGTCCAGACTAGTCCAGAGGATCCATTATGTGACACAAGTAACAGATGATGAGAATGACCAGTGTCCCTTTCACACGCATTCATTACCCAAATAACATTAATCGCCTTAATTCAACAGCTGGCTTTTGTTACAATTCAATTAGAACAAATTAAATCGTCCACTAAAACTTAACGCAGATGTTCGCATGTCACATCCGGCCTGCAACTGCAACATTGACACCCCCATTTGACCTGCAGTATTGCCAATATAACAATACAAAATGGACGCCCAACTGTCATCTGATTCCAATTCGCGCGCTTTCTATGCAAAATGTACGACTTTATTGTGTTCGTTAACATTTTGGGGAACTAGTAAATACAGCAGATAATTTGATGTCTGAATAGAGTTAATTACGGCATTTATTTATTGTATCCGTTTCATTGCACGCGGGGGTGGGCACTGCCCCTATTTTTATTAGCAATATGCGCCCTAAACTTTACGGTTTCCACTAGGGTGAGTTTAGCCATGTTGATTTATTTCTTTTGCGACGTATGAAAACATTATTTTTTGTCTATGCCTCACACAAAAGAAGTTACGAGAAAGGTTGGATTTTTATTGAGGTTATGTTAAAATTGGCGGAAAATACATTTTTTTTTGTATCGCCCATGACGATTGTAAACACGTAGAATCGTACGAATCAAAAGAGGGATTTGGCTGTTCAGAAATATAAAGCAAATTCTTTTGTGGAACGAGATTAACTGGAGTTAAGGCGAAGGCTGCGCGTTAGATAATTCGCAACAGAATTTGCTCTTTAAAAGCTCGTTTATCAAGCGGACGTTAATTTATTTAATAAATCAGTTTGGACGATGGCGGGACTGCCATTAGTCAAACAGAGCGTCTTGAGATTCAATATGGGGATAGGCCCGGGCTGGCGGCTGGCTGGAAGTACAAATGATGGTGTATGACGGTGATGGATGGTCGCGCGCTTGTCGTCACACAGACAGACGTTTAACTTAATATAACGACATAACGCTAAGTACTTGGAATTGGAAAACTTATGGGAATAACCGCTTTATTGATGATTAGTGTCGGTTTGCGGTAAACAATGAAAATATTCCATAATCACTGAAGATGTTGAGTAATGACATTGTGTCTAAGGTCACTACAAATTATATTAATCTATTTTACGAAGATACACAAATTCACTTAAAAAAAACATTCTAACAATAGTAGGTATAGGTAGGCCAAATTACATGTCCTTACAATTACTAACATAGTAACAATTACATGCCCTTACAATTACTAACATAGTAACAATTACATGTCCTTACAATTACTAACATAGTAACAATTACATGTCCTTACAATTACTAACATAGTAACAATTACATGTCCTTACAATTACTAACATAGTAACAATTACATGTCCTTACAATTACTAACATAGTAACAATTACATGTCCTTACAATTACTAACATAGTAACAATTACATGTCCTTACAATTACTAACATAGTAACAATTACATGTCCTTACAATTACTAACATAGTAACAATTACATGTCCTTACAATTACTAACATAGTAACAATTTTGCTAGAGCAGGTAGGTATACTAAACTTAGACACAAGTAAAAATATGGTGTCAGAAAAGTTATTGACAGAGTTTTATAAATATCGTCATATTTAGGAGAATAAGTTCACACACAGAGTATTTCTCACACGGGGTACCTACACTATTATTGAAAATGTCAAAATCCGCATCCGTATGATTGTACAATATCCTCGCAAATCCTTATTCTAAGTCTGGTCAAGTATTTATAGTATGTAGGTACCTATGATATAATCATAGGAATATGAACCGTAGTACCTACCTAATCCTACTTGAGTAAGCATAGCGACTTAAATAATAGGAACTCTTCAAAAGTTTGAAACTTTTAAAAACAAACCTTCGGGTCTAAATGTGATTAAATACGGCAGAATTGCGGAAACAAGATTTTTCGGTAATTTTCGAAGGCAGTAAAACCTTTGCCTAAGTTTTTTACGTGCTGAGCTGGGGCAAAGTTGTAATGAGATGAAAAAAGTTTGCCTCCTCAGATCACCAGCAAGAATTCGCTCGAAATAAAATGTATTATGACCAATATTGGGTGCCTTTAAAACAAGTTCTTAGTAATTTATTACGTGTATTCTAACTTTTATATGGGAAATGTTGGGATTTTCTTAACTTGTTTTATATTGGGTCAAAGTAACGGGCTCATTTTACTTACATAAAAAAGAGAAAAGTCTCTGAATATTAAATAACTATGAACAAGTTAAAATGAAGTAAAAAAATCGTCAAAGAATATGTTCGACTCATAGATGACAAATAGTCTGTCGAAGTTCACCGTACCGTTTGATCTTTATGTCATGCTCTAATAATGGTTACGACGACCATAAAACGTCAGAGGAAACATTTTTTACGGAGATTTCTTTCAAATGTCACTTTCATCGGTCAACTAACATTAATACAACAATTTTTTTAAATCCTTCTGCCTTCGCTTTAAGTTCACGTCGCGTGCGCCGCGTTCACGCATACCTCTCGCGGATTATCGCTACATAATGCCGCGGAAGTTCTATCGAAAGTACTTCCCCTTAATGAACCAACTTAACATTCATAATAACGACTTTATTACTTTACCCATAAAGTTTAATTTTCATTGTTTGAGGTTACATGAAGTTTGGGAAAAAAATGTAAGCCCAATATAGATTTAGGAGAAAGACGATCTTATTAACATGAAATAGGGTAGGTTTTGGTTTGTTTAATACAGAACAAACATAGTGGATGGGACCGAACTCGTGTCTACGCATAATATCATTGGCACACACTGTTATTGGTGATGATTTGTCAACTTTACACCACACATTCGATTTTCGACTCTACTTTCACGTCCTGAAGGTTGAGTTTTTAGGAAATGCGTTTTAAAATCTATGTTTTCTTTGAACATAAGTTGTAAAAAGTCCATTCACGCTGTGATCTTGGCAGTATGAGCAGGAAATTATTATAATTTTGTCTTCACAAAACGTCTCTTGAATTTTAAGTTGTATTAAAATCTCGGCTAACTTGATTGTCATGTTTTCTTTAGCGGTAAGGTTTTCTTAATGTCGTAATTTGAATTTTTTCGACAAAGTTTGGACGACCTTCTGCTGTCGTAAACGTCAATATAACGAAAACTATTGACAAAATATTTAAGATGGTAATAAATTGTAGAATAATATGCATTTTCAGGTTAAAAGTCACTACTTAAGCAACTTTCTGAAGAAAGCAAGTCTCTGATTTATACGTGCCGATTAATTAACAACCATATTGTTTAAATAAAAAAAAATCCTACAATTTTTTTTCAATTAGCTAAATATTTAATTAATTTATATTTTGACACGGCAATCGTGTCCTCTTCGTAAGCTTTTACCATTCAAACTGACACCTTTTATTTTATTTTGCCGAATGAATAGGTCTCGTTAATTTTCCAAAGGAAGTCGGGATGAATAAATCATGACGTCACTTCCCGTGCGACTCATTTCAGGTAAATTATTTTCTTTTCGTAGACTTCTCCTTGAACACAAAGATGCTAATTTTGTTTATTTTTGCCTAAACTTGAGCGTATGCCTCTATAGAATATTTATTATTCAGTATTTTTTTTCTTAAACACATTTTTTTTATCAGTATCTATTTATGTCAAAGATTTATGTATCAACAATTCAGCATCATTCATCATCATAACTTGTGTATGCTCGAATTACAGATATAGAAAACGAGGCTTTAGAAGTAAACAAATAGGTAGGTATAGGCCACAAATATAACTGAGGACCCACTACTCAATGACCTACACTACAGTCATCATGATTAATAACTGAATCTGACTTAATCCTTCAGTTATTACTGACTAATTACACGACAAGCAAGCCACAGATTTCAGATTTGCCTATTCGTTAGTCTGATCCGACTGTCAAAGGATGACTGAAGCTTGAAATATACTATAGGTTAGTCAACATGCGACGCCAGTCAGAGTCGGATGCAAGCAACTAAACCAAAAAAGTCTGAAGTATGTTATCGGAGGGGTGTGGTCTTTCGGTCCGAAAAATCGAAAATATGTGCCCAGCCTTAGCCACTGTTCATCCATACTTTACATGTTATTGAACTATAAATTTAACTTGTCACAATTAATAATATTGTCACTTCTATTTCCAGCTACTAAACTATTATTATTATCGAGATAATCCAACACAATCTGACCCATTTACTAGTAAGTTTATTGTCATAGAAGCTGCTAAATCAGATAATAGATACTATTAAGTTATTATGATAATTTTCGCGGAATATTTACATTTATTTGTGATCTAGTCTTAACCATTATATTCTGGAGTGCGACGAAAAGTAGAGCGATTAATTATTTTTATTGTATGTCGAAGAATAGTAATTTAATTCCTTCATGATTACATTTTCACGATTACGATTACGATAGGTCGGTTTGACGGACAGTCTCCCCCGGGAGGCGCTAACAGTCTCCTCCTGTCAGATATACCTACCTTACAGAGCGTGGCACTGTGGCGGTCTTTGGAGACGGTGTCGAAAGTGGACCACCACCGTGGTGAGTTTAGCCGGAAGGAGTCCGGTCCGGCACGCCCCTCCGCCCTCCCAGGCGGAAGATAGCCCAAGATGGGATCTTACTACACAAATATAAAAAAAATACGGTCAGTTGGACCGTAACATTAAGTTTATTTAAGTTTTGTGCGTCATACTGGGCGTAAAAATAAAAACTTTTACTTTCTTTCTTTCTAACATTTTCCTATATTTCTATAATTAACACGGTAACATTGTGATTTTTAATTTACCTGATAAACGTTACTAATGTTCTTCATCAATTTTCCCGACAAGCATCATCTATGACATAATATGTGGCAATATCCGCCTGAATAAAAGTTAGTAACATGACATATTGGTCGCTTCCATGTTTGTTTTTGCATTTTTATAAGCCTATTCTAGACTTGCTGCCATCGAGCAGGGAAGCCCTATGTGCACTGCGGATAATCTGCATATAAAAAATCCGAACACAGGCGGATAATCCACATCTGTTCTCCATCCATCCCTTTGAACACGTAACAAATACACTTGTAACTGTTGGTTTGGATTTTGACGTTGAAATGTACACAGTATTCGTTTTCCAATGCAAGCTCGTATTGTGCATGGAATATTAGGAACAAAAGCTATTTCAACTTCAGATCGGGCTGCACAACTTTAAACATATATTTCGACTTGAATTTATAACAAACAAGCTTAACATTTAAATAACGTCGAATTGATATGGTTAACATCGTTCTAAGCCTTTTTCCAACAAAGATGGATGTATTATTTTATGTGCTCTACGAAATAATGACTAAGGCCTAACCCCTTTTCATTCTGAGAAGAAGCCCGTGTCCAACAGTGGGATAAAAAAGATCTGGAGTTTAAAAAAAAAAGTTAGAATCATCCCCCAATCAGGCTCTGACGTAAAAATATATTCTTCAAATATTAATAGTTAACTTAAGAATAATTATGTACAGTCAAGTTGCGGTGATAATTTTTCAAAAATTAACGACTGCGGCCCGCTTTGAGTTACTAACTCTGCGTTTGAACGGGACTGTACCTCATAGTTGCGACGAACAAATGACCGACTAACGTTGTTGCGACAGCACGTAGTTGCGACGCACGTAGTCGCGACAGATCGTTGTTGCGACACACGTCACTCCGACAGCACGTGGTTGCGACTCATGGAGTCGCGACAGATCGTTGTTGCGACACACGTCACTCCGACAGCACGTGGTTGCGACTCATGGAGTTGCGACAGATCGTTGTTGCGACACACGTCACTCCGACAGCACGTGGTTGTGACTCACGGAGTCGCGACAGATCGTTGTTGCGACACACGTCACTCCGACGGCACGTGGTTGCGACTCATGGAGTCGCGACAGATCGTTGTTGCGACACACGTTGCATCGACACCACGTAGTTGCGACGCACGGGGTCGCGACAGAATTTTATTACGTTAAGACCCTCGCCAAGGATCAACATCCATACCCTGCAGTTTTTCAAGTAGGTGTATCAACGGCGCGCCGCAAGCAAACGATTTTAATTTTCGGAAATCGGATCGAAAAAATTGCCGATTCTACCAAAAGAAAATCAAACCAGACAATGTTTAATATACCTAACACTAAACAATTTCGTTGCTTTAGTGTTAAATGCCGTTTGAAAAGTAATATCTCTCTACCTTTCGTTCTAATGCAGAATGGTAGTGCGATAAAATACTGGTGTAATCGAGTTCCAATCACACGAGGGTCCTAATATCGGCCATAACGTCGGGTATTATTAATTTATTCATAGGACGCCGCGACTTACTAACTAGCTGCATTTTAGTGGTACTTGCAGAGGCACTTAAGGATCTGGGACATACGGCTGTGAAGGACAGCGAGCATTCAAGCTAGATTATTACAAAAATACTAATAATTGTAATAACTTATTAAATGTACTGTACTGCGTTTAATTTCCATCGTTACGTAAAGATTTCCTGCTGACAGCGAAATATTTCGGTTGTGAATAGGGCTTCTTTATTTCGTTTCATTCCTTCTGTCACTACTGATTCTTATTATGAATTGGGATGAGAAGAACAGATTCTAACAATAAGTTTAATTAATTGAATTGAAATAGTCAACTTAATCTCTCGCCAGTTATAAACTTAGTCAAATTACTAGATAATGAAGATGGGAACACCCTAAGAATGAGCAATCAGCACGGTGTTATTGATGTTAATTTAGATAATCTTACACAATTTTCGATTTTTATTACACAAGATGTAAATACTTTAAGGGGTTATTGTACTCATTATTACGATCAACTTTTATTATGGGACCAACCCTGAAAACATACTCCGTATATTTAGCTTAATACACGTGAACGTTATTCATTAGCCAGTCAGACCTAGACCTAATATTCGCCACTCGTCCCGCCCGTGTGTGAATGCCAGCAGGGTGTCTTCATCGCGCTTTGTAGAACACATTGTCAGCCGCGTCGCCTCCGTTACTGCCACTTGAACTGCTAACTGAAGCTGACTGGATTCTTGTGGGCGGAATTCTATCTTTTTAACTTGGTTAGATTTCATACAAGTTTGAGACTGAAATAAGCGGTGGGCGTCATACGCCATATTTTGCAGATTGTATTTTATATTTTGTCTTATGCACTTTCCTATCTCCATTAACAGGCTCAATTCCTAACTGCGACTGAGTATTTATTCCCAGACAGACTTAAGACACTCCCCAACCTTGGCTGGGTTCTTATCCGAATCCGACCCATCTTACCAAAACTCGCGCAGTGCGCCTCACAGGTCATCAACTTCTAGACCTAAAATGTTGAAAAATTCACCAAATTCAAAATTTGATCTTAATTTTTCTCAGCAATTACAAAATATTTGAAACTGATATTTACATCATTTATTTTGTCTTTGGTATCATTTAGTAATTGCGTTACATGATTGGTTAACTTTTACAGTAACGAAAAAGGTCAAAATCTGCTACAAGGAGACGAGACCGATGTAAGCCCTTAAACTTTCTGTATATCTATCTACACTAGTGGTCGCCCTGTGGTCGAAATTCGACCGTAATTTTAGCATTCTGCACTCCTTCTCCATATAAACTTTAACTATGCCAAATATCACATTCCTCCGTGCACGCAATATGCTTAAAAAGGGGTATAAAGTTTTCTCTTCACGTATAGATATAGTTAGAACCTAACCAATCCAACCTAACTAACCTGACTAATCTTAATCTAAACTAAATACACACTTCAATATGGTAATTGTACGTATTTTATTATAATTAAAGAAATTCTATATTATAAACGATAAATACTGTTTTAACGCAATACACACAAGGTAGCTCGCGCGCGTTGTTGTATGCAGCCGATTTGAGATTAACTGATTACCACTGCGTCGCCGTAAGGTGGTTTGAAACCTTATTTAAAAGAAAACTGTTGCATATACATATAGGTATTTTCGAATTCAATCGCCGCGTTTACTGCCATATTAACTACTGAGCGAGCTTATAAAGTAGTTCCACCATCCAATCCACCGGCGTGGGCGCAATTGACGGTGGATCTACCGGAACTACCGATACTGGCGCGTTTACAGCGGGCATTGAAATGTTTGGTAACACTGTAACATTTTACTTCACCATATTTCCATATGGAACTGCATCCGTAGCATGACCATTTCAATTTCGATTCTTCCAAGAATAGACAAAGCTCTTTCTATTCATCTCGACATCTAGACTCACGTTTCTACATAGACAAAGACTAAATATTCTTCTCTTATCAACGGGAAAGTAGCTAGTAATGTAATTATTCTACCAAATGCTACCGAAGAGTAGTAATATTTCTACAATCTGTCGTTTTGTTTGATCTTTCATAGATAAAACCCGTTTCCATGATGCTACGCTTGGTGGTGACAACACATCGAGGCAAGAAATTACCAAACGGAGTTAACGTGTAACTATGGTTGAAATCAAGGTCTACTTACTGTCTTTGATATTTGATAGTAATTTGTGTGTTGCAAATTGATATTCGAGGAATTTGTTTTATTAATTATCCATGCTTGGATTGAGTAGTGAATTCGCCATTATGTACTAAGCAACACCAACAGCAACCAAGCAACAACCACCAAGCTGTACTCTCTGCTCCTACTTCATATTTCTCATGTATTTTATGTGTGCATTAATTGTTAAATAAATAAATAAAGACTGGCACTCTTACTTCCTGATCGTCCATAGTTGCATCAGCAATAGGTCTTAAGATTTCCCTTCGTAAAAGAAAATATGCATTAGATATTGGAAGGAAAGTGTTTCGAAATAAAACCGGGTGTTACAAAACTTTCAAGCTCCATTCAATATTATACGTTTCCTGTTGTTTCCTAAGCCTTGTGCATTGCTCATGGCCGGGGGGTGGACTAGATGTATTTATTTACTTCTCAGAAGTTTTGTAAGGCCTATTCCCTGAAGTAATTTGCTTCTATATTCAGATTTGATATAGGACTTCGCAATCACGGAAGAGGAAGTAACGGACAAAAAATATTTTTACAAATTGTCCTTAATGGTCCTTCCATCCGCTTGTAATTTTTTTGGGAATTTCTTCTACTTCCTGACATCCATATTAAAATATATTTTTTTATCTCTATTCCTGTCTTTACAGTGTAATTACGACGGGATCACTAGGCGAGTTGCCTAGGGCAGTGATGATGGCAATATTCCCAACAAACACTGTCCGTCTATTATCTTGTCCGTCTGTCCTACATAAATGTAATGAACAACATTGTAACAACCTTATTTTATAAGAGTATCCGTGGAGTGTCTTGCCAGTTCTTGTCTAGGACCAATGTTTATTGGAACCGTGCACCTAGAGCCTTTAACATTTCAAACGAACCTAATATTTGGTTAAAAAATCTTTTCTATTCTATTAGGAGGCCCTTTTGTACAGGCCATATATCTGCTATCTCTTACAAAAACCGTTAGCTATCCACCAGCAGGGCTGCAGTATCATAGCAGTGTTTGTTCAGTCCCAAGTGTCCCAGCGTGTTTGCGCACAGTATCCGTGACTCCCAGACGTGCTCCGCCTGCAAGCTGATTGACAAACAAACACAAACAAACTTCAGTATGTAGTGTACTGTATAAACAGGCTTTATTAGGTTAATGACGTATCTTACTGATGCACCTGTGAACCTTGGAGACGTAGAATGAGGTTTACAGCTAGCATCAATGACAATGAAGTACCGTGTTTTACAGGGAGCGCACGTTTCAACGAAAGTGTTATTTGATTATGTCGATTACATTTTATCCGGCAGAAGTAATCTAGACCTAGGTTTATTTAAGAGTCCTCTATAAGAAAACTTATCATACCTACATAATTATATACCTTATTATCTATGTGATTATTAAAAAAAATGTTTTTAATTTTTGTTTTGCTTTTCTTGTTGTATTTTGTTTTTATTTTTATATTTTTGTTTTTGCATGTGGTGCCTTAATTTTGCAACCAAATGAATTATTTTTCTTTCTTTCTTTCTTATCACAAGGTATAAAAAGCAATTTATGTAAAAACTTTAACCTTGAAGTTAAGCTAGCAATTGCTTCAGCCTGTTTATGATACTCTTAGCTATTTTCATAATAAAATGATGTCGGTGACTTACAGGAAAAACTATCACTTCCTGTAGTATTACAGCACCTATAGAAAATGGTAGGTTCTAGCCCAGACCACTCGTCAAGGAAACGTCCACATTATTCAACGACACGCTCGTTTATAGCGAAAACCTCTTGAAAACCTTCGGACTCGTCGCTTAGGGCCTAAGTACACTAACCACTTTGTGAAGAAACGCGCGTTTCTACTGTAAAAAGTGGCTAGTCTAATTCAGAGTTTCAGACCCTAAGCAAATAGTTGAAGTTAAGGTTAAAGATTCTTTATTTATTCAAAAGAACATACATTGTTCACTTAGCGAATAAATACAAAGTTTACAATTAAAATACAGTCCAGTGAATATAGGTTTTTGTTTTTAGTTTTTTCTTTTTTTATGTGGGTAAAGTATAAATTCGTTATTATCACAAACAAGGCTAGGTGAAGTAATTACGTTAGTATTCTTGTATCGTTAGTCACATACTGCCTGAGTTTGGCTTTAAATATGTTAAAGGAAGATGTGTTCCTGATATCCGCCGGTAGATTATTATAAAGTAGTAAGTATTATAAAGTTAGAAGCTGCGATTGACAGCCGATTCATTTTTTGAAAGCAAAATGCAGTCATCTTACGGAAAACGCGCGTTTCTGATGGACAAGGTAGCTCGTGTGCTTCAGGCCTTGCTTACGGCAACTTATCACGTCTGTTAGTAGATATTTAATGAATATTCACTGCGCGAAAGTGAGACCAAACACGAAAGCGTCTTCACATTTTGACATAAATTATTTGTGAGCAAACAAGTGCTATGATATGTGTGGTTTTGGAAATGTTTATTATGTGAAGATGTTAATGTGTTTTTAACTGTTGACTGGAATCGTTTATGCATATTTACCGTGAAGATCGACTAAACTGCTGTTATTTTATGACTTTAGGTAAAACGACTGGTCATTTGAGTTTATCGTATGCGTAAAAATTTTCATCCTTGTCGTCTCACGTATGAATTTAATTAGGAAGCTGCTCAAATGGTTGCGTAATCAAACTGTGTTTTAGTTTCGGTAGATATCGGGCTTGTTACTATATCTCCTGAATTTTGCTACTTATCTGGATGATTTCTTAGCTCCTTGTGACAATTTGGTTGTGAAAACGATATCTAAAATAATAGACTGTATCACAATTTACATAATTCTAATATTATTTAATTTATTTGTCATTTGGTACTTACTTCTTATGAGGCTATTTATATATGAACCCTAAGCTATTGCTGCAAACTTAATACTCGGTAGAAATATAGAAGGTACTGCTTCAACAATGCCAATAATTGATGCTGTTATACCAATTGAAACTTAAGAAAGACCTGAAAGATGTATTCCTACAGAGAAATCATGACTGCTCCTTACATCGATAACATTCTTCTACAGAACCCTAGACAGCAGAGTTATAAATTGTCAGTATTACCTAAGTTATAAATTATTTATCTACTTACTTAATCATAAGTTTTCCCAAGTGAAATTGTATCGAATGTTCTATAGCTTGTGTTTGCTCTAAGTCTAAGTTAACATGCCCTACATCTTTCTCATCCTGGTAAGTGTACATTGGGAAAGTAGCTACTTACTAGTTAGCTGGATCATTTGGTTTATGAGAATTTTAACATTATTTATTATACTGATAGTCAGTAGTATCTGGTTAGACTGGAAGACATCTCTATTTGCAACAGGTTAAAATGACGATGAGGACTAATGCGAAGTAATGTTTCTATGTAAAGTTTGAATTTGAATCTATAATAAGTTAGGTGACGCAGGTCACTAATACCGATGACTAATTTAAGTTTAAAATAGCTTTTCTGGAAATTGGTCCTAAGATACGTAAAAGTTTTTCATCTGAATCTTCAGAAGCATCACTTAAATTGAAAGTATTTTTTGGCTTACATCGATTACACGACAACTCCACTTTTTGGATTAACTGTTTGATGTTATTTTCACTGAAATATTTTCTCGCTATTTTTAGCCATACTTTTGCGTTATACGTCTCTGATATTTATTTATTTATGTACACAAGGAAACATGGTAATAAAAATGTTACAGACATATGAGCACAATGGAACTACTTATTTTTAAAGTTTCTTCCAGTAGTCCCGCGATTGGAAATAAGATATCGATGTCTACGTTTTAATTCAGGGAAAATACTATTTTTTAGTTTCGTGACGTGAGATTTTTAGCAAATAGTAATTAATTTCTTCTCTTTCCATACCGGTGCTGTAAGGGGTAATACTATCAAGAGAATTTCGTCACTTGCGGATACTCTTTTCTTGCACCATCAATATAGTTTAATCAATAAGTGCATATTTTCATGACCATTCCTTGTGGAGGTGTATTAGGATCAAGAGTTCCATATCAATGTCCAATAGTAACCGTCAACGGCTAAGCTATACGTTTTCAGTATAAGCTGACCTCGCATTGTACAGAAAGCCAATGCCAATGCGCGGTCAGCTTATACTGGAAAATTATAGCTTGATAATATGTTGTCGTGTATTTGAAGACGGTGATACAGAGTCGGTTTTTGGAAGTTTCTATGTTCACTTTCCTTATTACTGCAAACATCCTGCTACCATTTACAACCGCGACATTGATGTAACACGTCTTTAATAAAGCTCTAAATCTGGGGAAAGTGGAACAGACGACAAAGTTACGTGTTCTGCGCAGTCGGTGTTATTGCCCAAATATGTCACGGACCCACGAGGTACCTAATTTGGTACAGAACTGCGAAAGATTGCAGTGAGCCAGATTGTTTAGGATTTGAAGGATGTTTTTTATAGATAAGTAACATTTGGCTTGGTTGGCTTGTAATAGAGTCCATTTTAGATGTTTCAAGGATTTTACTTTCATGTGTAGCAACTTAATTCTCGGTTATTTGGGTTTCTTTTTAAACTCCGACAAAAAAGAGGGACGTTGTAAGTTTGTAGTGTGTATCTGTCTGTGGCATCGTAGCTCCAAAACGGATGTACGTATTCCAATGCAGTTTTTTAATTGAAAGCTAGTTTACCGTTCAAAAGTTACAGCTCTTTTTGTAGTTGGAGTCGGGGGGTTTTTGACGGTTAACCTAACCTAACCCAAAATTCATCTATAATTACAACTTTTTTGCCCTGTTCAGTTTTGCGTATAGTAAGCAAGCTATTAAAGAAAGAAAGAAAGAAAACCAATTTATTTTTTGCACACAGGACACCGAGCATGCACACATAACAAAAAAAAAAAAAAAAAAAAAAACAGAAAATTACACAAAATAAAAACAATGAAAAATAAAGCATGGAAGTGTGTGTCCCTCATGTGCAAGAAAATGGGCATCGATCAGCTAGTTGTTGTTGTTGTATTAAGCAATTTTTGGCAAGGTTTTGGTGTTTTGAAACCCGTGGCATGTCATGAGGTGACTTTTGCTGACTAGAAAGCACACACCATGATTGGTATCAGCAGTAAAGCATTTATTTATTTATTTTGTATCTTTAAGTGTCTTCTAATTTACGGTTAGCTATCACTTATATCAACCTTAGCTCATTTAGTATTTATTTTACAGTCTAGCTTAGAAAATTAGCGTTTTATCTAGGATCTTCCTACGATTGGTTAAGTACTTATATTTAACTGAGCGTTAGTCCGTCGTTATTCAAAGGTTACCGTATGTATGAAGCGGTTAAACTGTAATTGCTTAACTGATATTTGTTTTTTAACTGCGACATTTGATATCTTCCGTGTGCGAAAGCTTTCTGGTTACTGTAAGTGTTAAATACGGTATTTAAGTATCTAGGTACGGATATCAGACCAAAATGTTCAAATAGACCGTTTACAGCGACGTAAATTTCTTTTCATACCTATCGATAGATTAACAATCATTAAAATCATCATGTCATGTGTGTGTATCATGTGTTGGTGATTAATCATTATTATTATTTGATTTATTATCTATTTGTGAAAACTTTTAATTGGCCTTCGATAACTAATAATTGTCTAATGTTGTTTTAGCAGTAAGTCTTCCAGAGAAATAAAATAAATAAATAAATTAGCTTATTATAAGTAAGTAAATGCCGTTATTTATAACACAACGTAACTTATAAAGCGTTAGTTAATAAGGAGGTCACGATATTATAGTGCTCGTCCAGTCGTCACGCTTACGTTTGAGTTTGTTGGTTTCACCAAGATGTCATCAATATAAATTCAGACGATGTGCCTCCCCTTCGGACAGTTTGGTTATATGGAACAATTGCCCATTTAAGATTAAATAAATCTTAGAATTCTATCGAATTATCTAAATTGAAATTGAACCCAGTGTGAATTTCATGTTAATAAATTCACAACTTTAAAAATTTAATTATAGGTAATTATCTTTTCATTTGTCATTGACATGCTAATGCTTCAAAGAGAAACATAGAGATACAATACAGTGTACGTTACCAGCTGCCTTCATTGCGCGCGCGCCGGTCCCGCGAGGCTCACGTCGTAAAAGTCATTATTATCGCCCATCGCTAAGTGTAAGTCAAGGTTTATTGCTTCTCGAGTTACTTGGATGCCTCTCATCTCGAAAAGGAAAAACCATGGCCGATAGACGACAGGATGAAACACTTACAAAAAACCATTACATGCTAACATTAACGGTACTGTTGAATTATTACAACTGTACACAAAAAAATATTAAAATTACAAAAACTGAAATCAATAATTAAACAATAATAATAAGTATATCTATTTACAAATAAAACACCTCTTCCAGAGCACCACTGCTGCGTAGTGCCTAGGAGGCTGGCAGCGGTACCTCGTTGGATAGCTAAACCAATTCGTTGGCCGACGTAGCTGCCAGCTCTCTTGTCCGCTGAGGCATCGATGAGGCGCGACGAAAGTTCTTTAAAGAATTGTCTCGCTTCTGGTCCCCACGAACCCATGGTCTCAACGCCAAACGGTACAAACATGAAACCCATAATAATAATTATTATTATGGGTTATTATTATTAACACAAATGGCTTAATTGCCAAGAGTCTCGACCAACACCTCGAAAGGCTCTCGCTAGGTGGCTGGATCAAGGGCCTGATTCAGAAAGCAGTACTCTTTGACACTGCGCGCATTGTTAGGAGGTTTCTCTCTCTAGAGACCTGACCACCGGTAGCTTGGGTCCTGTTCCCGATACCGGTAGCTTACTACTCTCTTATATTTTTTAATGTAGGTATATTATTTTATTTTATTATGTAAAATTATATTAAATTTCTAAAAGTATATGTAAATAAATTGAATAAAGGAAATAATAATTAAATACTCGTATCTTTAATTATCTTTGTAATGACTATGTTGTAACCATGGTTATGCCTTCGCTAAGTAATGAAATTCTGCATAATTATCTACACCTTAAGAATTAATTTGTTGTATCAGTAAAGTGCAGAACATTTTTTACTCTATCTAGTGTTGCAGTAACCATTCGATATCTGGTTGTCAATGCAAATGTGGTGCCATTAGCTGTTAAGGGTCCTACATATCTTTTACTTTATGTTTTAGTACTGCAGACCCTGATAATGTTGTACAAGTCATGGGCGAATAGCGATCATTTATTAAATAGTGTTAGGAGATTCAAGTTCTTTAGCGAAAAAAGAAATACTACAAGAAGATTGCTTACTATACGACGATGGTGTGCTTCAAACCTGCTAGATTGACCCTCATTCATTATAAACCTCCCTGATATAGTATATTTATTTAAAAATACTTCCTTAATTTTTAATTCTTCATATTTAATTATTTTACCTTTTTTGCCTTGCCTTCGTCCGTGTGTCACTGCAGGGGTGCCAACTGAAAATCAGCGCTGGGCTCTCCGCGCTTAGCAAATGCTGAGCTGGCTACCCTTTCGGCATGGGCATGCTTGACAACATAATGCAATATTTTATGATGACTTTTTTGCTTATATTTTGATTTTGTTCTCGTGTCTGTTTATTTTTATTTTTTATTATTTAAAGGTTTATGTTATCTTTTATTTTATTTTTCTCTCGTGTGTTGTCACTGTCCGTGCTGAATAAATGTATTTTCTTTCTTTCTTTCATCATCACCATCATTGACAGCCTGTTTTTACCCACTGCTGAGTATAGGCCTCCTCCTTTTCATGCCATGTTTCCCTGGTCTGTGCTAATCGCATCCAGGTCTTTCCCGCGATTCTTTGCAGGTCATCTGTCCATCTGGCCGCCGGTCTTCCAACACTTCTTCTACCGTCTATCGGTAGCCATTCAATTAGGGCTCTACTCCTCCTACCGTCATTACGTCTTGCCAATTGTCTTGCCCATCGCCATTTCAGAGCAGTTATACGTTGTACGACGTCTTGGACTTTAGACCCTTATTATACAAGAAGCCTATTCAAATCTTCGAAAACTATGTAAATCCGCTATAAAAACAAATGGCATATTTGCTGTGAGCAAACTACAGTTACATGATTGTTTTGAATCACTTGATTTTCTCCAAAATTAAGATTAGATTGTAAATTGTAAAGATTGTAAAGATTGTAAATTGACTTCTAAAAATCGACACCCATCGACACAGAGCATGTCGAAGTTGAGTTGATCGTAAATCCAATATTTGTATCTCTGGCCTGAAGTCGTGGACCCGTAGATTAAGGCCGTAAAATGCTTAGGCTGGCTATGACCTAAACAGTTTCTTCATATTCTTGACGTAATTCCTGGCAACATTGTAAAGAAACCATAGCATATTTTGCAATAAGTTTTACGAATCTATTCCTATAACTTACCGTAGTACTATTAATAACTGTCTTTTTTGATAGCCTTGCCTCGCTTCATATTAGGAGTACGTAGGTAGACACAGATGCGGACGCCCCACGTGGTCGGTAGCCGGCTGTTTATGATCCAGTTTCAGATACAAATCTAGACGTAATGTCTGGGATATTTAATAGTCGTTCAGGTGTTTTGAATTCCTTTAAGGTATTATAATATTCTATTTATATTTTATTTTCTTATTCAGAAAGAAATCATTATTATCCTATGCTTACTTTTTTATTCCCAATAAATTACATTATTCTCGCAGCTCTTACAACATTGTACTAATCACGATAGTAATTTATTATTATAAAATAGTTTCCATGGAGTTTCTTGCCGGTTCTTCTCCATAGGACCTATTTGGAACTGCGCACCCAGAGTCTCGACGATTCATAAGTGCCTGTATCTGGTGTACATGAAATAAAGATCTATTCTATTCTACTTCTAGAACATCATTCTTGTGAAGGAGGAAACTATAGAGTTACAACCACCACGTTTTCTTATCCTTTTTCAAGATTATTTCACACCATTGTCTCAAGATAATTACTGAAATCTAAAGTAGGTATATCTTGCATCACTGTAGCAGCATAATCTCCCCTTACTTCAAAAGTGATTTAAAGCAAGTCAAGTAAAACCTATGTTTCAAATATATCTGTCACTTTCTAACGTCTTATCATAAAAAGAGACCTTAAAACCTTGGTTACAAGACTCGAATCAAACTATCTTTTGTAATAACCGAATTAGGCTACAAGAAGGAATACTTATAGTATAGTAGGCCGCACGTCAGTGGAAACAAAACCAAAATAAGCTGGCTTCGTATGTCTACTGAAAAATTACCTACGACGGTAGACCAGAGGCAGAAGGCCAATTCACGTAATTATATAACGCGCCGATCATATAACAGTGACGCGATCGTTTCTCACTGAAGCTAAGTGAATACCAAATGTGTTCTTTGATCAAAATTTTACTGGAACTGTGGGGTTACTACAAACTCTTATAGCAGGGCTGAAATTGAACTGCCTAGACATTTCCAGTATAAGCTGACCTCGCACTGTATAGGCTTTTCATACAATGAAAGTACAGCTTATTCTGGAAATTTCTGGACAATTAATTTGCAGCTCTGCTTTATGAGCTCGTAGTGAGCCCCCTGCGCGGCAACTGCACTTGTTTAGTTACGTGAATTAGCCTACAACTCTAGATCAAAGTGTTTCCACCATAGACTTAGAATATTTTCGCTTCCCTGTTTCCACAGACGTGCAGCCTACTGTAGGTCTTATCTAAACAGCCTCAGCCTCTCGGTGCACAGTGGTTTGCTTGCTTTTGTTTGAGCTGTTATTAGTGACATCTAAGCAACTAGAACATCTACATATTCTTAAGTTGCGCATGACATCACAAAACAAGGGATAAGCCTAGAAAACAAAAGTAAAAGTAACCTGTGGGAATTCTCTCCTGAAATAAACACATGTATCCATTCACAGGCGTGTTATTTAACAGCGGACAAGCCATAAAGTGAACCTACCTCCCACGCGACCGGTAGATGCAATCGCACCAGCCCTGCGCGTGCGCAAGCGACTTGACAGCCGCAAGTCGACTTTGGATTCGGAATATTTTGCACAATAAAATGTATGGCTGTGTCTGTACGGGATTTTAGTTACGATTCTATGTAGGGGCTTGAATAAAATACTGTTATGCAAGACCATCTGATAATTGGAAGAAGATTATTCCTGTTGTTATTAGTTGTTCGAGGTTGTGGCAATCTTTCCTGGCAAAGAACTCAAGTATCCTACGGAGACAGGTGGTAGACAACCTGGATTTAACAGTTAGCTCTTGTAGGATGGATTGTCCTCTTGGGCTAAACCACACACATTTTCTCCACATAAAGAAAACTGTCCCTTTGCATGATTTGAGCGAGTGCAAAGACAACTCGCTGTTACGTACGCACCTTATGGTTATTCATGTGTAGCGTGTGATTATGCAATAGCATCCATGAGTGCCATGCCGCAGGGAATCAACCGGGCGCCGGTGTATAATAGTGTATATATAATACGTAGTGTATATTATATAAAAATTTATGTATAAATAGTTATAAGTAACTATGCATAATTTACTTGTTTAGTATAATTATCTTGTCCGTGCACCTACCATACTTTTTTCTCTGCATCACCCTTAGGTTGACTGGTAGAAAATGCCTACGGCATTAAGTCCGCCTCTGTACTTAGTGCATAAAGTATAAATAAATAAATAAATAATCCCGGCGTGATTCTCTGATTCTCTAAGTACATCATCACTCACACGTAATATTAAGGCGACGAATTAAATTGTTGGTGGTAGGGATCTCAATTCTCGTCAGCAATTATAAAAAAATTCGGAACATAAATGTAATTCATTTATCATGACTTTGACGTCATTTTTAACCCCCGACAAAAATATGGTGGATCTGTGTGTCTGTCTGTGGCATCGTAGCTCCAAAACGGATGTACCGATTTCAATGCAATTTTTTTTTGGTTTCATGAAAATCTGTTCAGCCGTTCAAAACATACAGCTCTTTTTCTCAGTTGTTCTTAAAAAAATTGTAAGTAAAGGATATTACAACCACCACAGTGCAGTGCAGTGTTTACCACTGCGTCGCCTTAAATACTTCTACCACGTTCGCCTTAAGTTATTCAGTATTATTCAAACTTTGTCTTAACCAAATTTATTGTTTCTTGTTACAGGTAATTAAAATTCCCTATCAGCGTGCGGTGAGAATGTTTAATAGATTAGTTTATGCTGCTTTAAGTTAAGAACAAACAAGTTAACAGCTTTTAATAAGCTCTATAAGGCACATTAAGATTGTGTTGATTTTGACGTATTTTATGTATTATTCAAATAGATTTTAAAAACATTATCTTTAGATACAATTTACAATTAATCATTATGTGATCGTAAGAATGTGTCAAGTGACAAACGACGAATGGAGATCAACAACAGGCTAGCAAAACGATGCCGACTGCGTACTAGATTGAGCGGCGAAATTATCAAGTAAGACTGGAAAAGAAACACAAGAAAAGCGCGACCCAGAGGACTATGTTGTGAGCATGAGAAGGCCTAAATCCAGCAGTGGTTGCAATGGTTAGACAGCAAAATATGTGTATGCTAGCCTATTATTTTTTTAGAGTTTCATTCCAACAAGACCTTGGGTACGCTGATGCAGATAAAGCAGGTGTCTATAAATGAATTCATTCACATAAAAGTAAAGCAAAAGAACTCTCGGCTTTTATAATAAATAGTCAATGCTATTCAGAGCAAGCCTAAGCCTCTTCAGATTTCAAACAAAACAATACAGAACTCGACAATAGTAGATTTAACTGTTTGCTCCAATGAACTTAAACAACTCGCTCTTGACTTGTTATTGTACAGTTAAAATAAACGTACTTAGTTCACCGTCCAATAGTTACATTATTACGAAATAAGTATCGATAATTAGTTAACTCCTACGCAGGGCTTGTTGCGCAACTATTCATGTACCATCACTAATTATTTATAAAAAAATATTGACGTAAATATCATTAGAAAATAATTCAAAAATAAACTTTATTTGTACTGTCATAATTATCAAAATATATTGACAACGAATGGTCGTTAGGTTATTTTACTATTATAAGGTAAGGTAAGGCGCACATAGGTTGTGGTAAAATAATTATGGAATATTTTAAATAATTATAAACGAGCCTTGAGCCTCCGTTTATGCTGTAATAATGATTTATTCATTGCTAAGATTACTTTGAAATTACTTTTCATATGTGCAACTTATGTGTCCCTATATGTTTTCCAGAAATAATTAGAATAATACCTTTATTATAGTACGACCCCTTAACTGAGACGGTTAGTGCGTTTATGAAGAAGTTGCGCGTTGCGGGAGGGATGTGACGCGAGATGTCAGTCACAGGCCCATGATACGCACCATAAAGCTTAGTTTAGCCAATAGGGCGTATTGTCACACCCCCCGCGCACCGCGAAACTACCTCAAATTCAGACAACAACCGTCTGAGTTAAGTGGTTGTATTATAGTGAACCTCTTAATGAAATACACTAGGGGTCATCCATAAAGTACGTCACACTTTTTGACCCCTCCCCCGTCTTTTAGTTGCTCACATTTGTGAGACCCCCCCTCCCTAGTGTGACGTCACATATTTTGCAATTTTACATCTAGAAATTATTAAATTAAAACAGCAGTTCCGAAATTAGTTTTATTTCCATTTAAATTATTTTTTATATGATTTTGAAATGTGACGTCACGAAACTTAGGACCCCTCCCACCCCTTGTCACATAATGTCACACTTCACCGACCCCCCCCCCCCCTTAACGTGTGACGTACTTTATGGATGGTCCCCTACCTATGAAAAATTACGACCACTTACTTTTCCATTTCACAATATTTACTACACTCACTTTACCTACGACTCATTAGGAACACTTTGCCAGCTGTAAAATAAAACAAAATTGCCAAACGCCATTAATTTATAAATAACTGGCAACTAATTGCGAATGCAAACTAGCGCCATTTCTCAGGGCTATCGCTTAGCAACGCGACGTCGATAAAAGGAATAAATAAATAAATATATACAAAATTATAAGTAGAAAAAAGTTTATTTATATGAAAAAAATGTGATACTAAGAGAAATTGTGATAAAAGAATGTGATTTGATTTTAGGTATTTATAGTAATTAGTTAATAAATAACTTAAGGCTGTTTTTGCAAGTGACCCAAATAGTTAAGAAAACTGATTGTTATATTAATAATAAAAATTAACGTAAAAAAAAATATGATCAATAAACGTACTTACTGCTGATTTATATCGATATGTTTTATTTAATAATGTGAACAAAAAATAGTTCACATCACTAGAAGAAAATTTTATGTTGGTGCCCTTCGTGGAATAAAATTAATATTATTTTACTATTCCACGAACCGCACCAAACCAAAATTTGGATCGGTGCCGTTCGTGGAATAGCGTTGGTGCTATTCGTTTTAGTGCCGTTCAGATCGGTGCTATTCGTGGAATACCTCGATAAAAGGTGTCGACGTTAAACAAAAAACAAAAACTATCGATAATTTTTCCCCGCACTAACATTGTGGTGTAAAAATTTGGCTCAATGTGTGAGCGGGGGGCGACAATTATACTAATAGAACGATTTGATAATTAATTAAGTATGTAGTTCTATTATTTTCTTGTTTTGTTTATCTGATACCGTCAAAAACCCCCGACTCCAACTAGAGAAAGAGCTGTAACTTTTGAACGGCTGAACAGATTTTCATGAAACATAGCTAAGATGATACCCGATCAAACTAGTTTTCAATTAAAAAAACTGCATTGAAATCGGTCTATCCGTTTTAGAGCTACGATGCCACAGACAGACGCATAGATACACAGTTCAAACTTATAACCGCCCGCCTTTTTTTGTCGCAGGTTAAAAAGGATTTTAATTCGTAGCGTATTGTAATTATATTTTCTTGTGTATTTACTGACTTGTTATAAAAAGACCAAACGAAGATATTTATATTGATGTCTCAGGAGGCCTCTCCACCTGGGAGGGGGGACCTTCTTACAGTCTCCCTCCCCGAGAAGTTCCTTATCAGGCGTTGCACCGAGGTGGGCTTCGGCGCGGTGTTCTAAGAGTACCTGAAGCCCATCTGTTGGTGCCGAAGTGGACCACCGTGGTAAGTTTAGCCGGTAGGAGTCCGGCACACCCCTCCCCCCCCAGGCGGAGGACAGCCCTATGATGGGTTCTCACAATGTTAAAAAAAAAGAAAAGAGGCCTCTTCAAGTGGTAGTGTAGTAGTTACAACGTATTTCTCGCTGTTATCACCTTTAACCAACTGAACATTACTTTTGCTTATAATGTAAAGCACATACAGACACATATTTAGTAACTTGAATATCAATAAGGATTTAATGTATTCATCGCCTTACTTAAGAGTAAGACCAATGGCGAAATCGCTGCGATCTTATGGCGCGGGCGCACCACTCCAGGGGTCCTCTAATTTATACGAAGGCTCTATTACCAGACACCAAACTGGTCAGATAGGGTTTTCATTTACACACACACACAGTAATGCACATATTTTTTAACAGTCATATATTTAATAACATTCCTAGTCGTTTTTCTGTTGTTATGCAAATTCAATTACTCTATCATGTATTGTGATCTTGAAATATTAAATATAAAGATATTCACGAAGAGTTGCTATTTTTACGAGCTGGTGGGCGGTGCGGGTGCTCTCCTTGAGCACTTTGTAGTTTGTTACTGGTCTGTCAATCCGCCCACGTCCGTATGTTTATTAGATTCGTTTCTAACACACCGTTTTGACGTCTTATAATGGTTTTATTGGTCATATTTTAAATGTCTTCATGTATATAAATATGGATTTAATAATGGTCGTAAATGGTAAGTGGAACGGTTACGGAAATATTACATTTTGTAATCTAAGACACTTTAAAAATAACTCTTCTATATGAGAGTGCTTTAAAAGGTTCATTATCCAGACAGCTGATACACAATAATCAATCACGTGATCATAATATGTCATTTATGACAGGAAAAGATTAAAATATAACATTATAACACTTATACCTACAATTTTTAACATATTAACATTGATGCTCTACAAGGCACTAAATATTAAAAGTACAAGCTATTTATTTATAATAAAATACATGAACATAGCTTATAGCTTAATTTTAAATATCTATTTAATATAAATATCGTAATACCACACGCTGTATCATCGGTTAGCCGTCGTTCATAGGTACCGCGTGAAACGGAGTCAGCAGTAGGTTAAAATTTCCTCTTCACTGCACGGCTTGAAGCAGCACTCATCGACAAGACCGCGCTTGCGCACGACACTGAGCGCCGACGCGCGCCTATACCCAGGATCACCGCTGCGTTTGAGAGAGCTGTGCTGGACGGAATTGCAGAGAATCTCCCGGACTAATGACAGTCTAGGTCCGCAGTAGGTCTGGAGATTCTCGCCAAACACCACGCCGAGCGTCAGCAGCAGGATCATCACACTCTTCATGTCTGTATGCTGAGAAAACTTCTGGATCTAGTCAAGTTAGGAGCACTAACGCTCTGAATAGGAGTCGAAGAAGGTTCCACGTACTTGCTCAAAGCTTCCTGCAGTGCCTGCCACCGTCTTAACCCGGAGTGTGCCCGTCTCAGGGTTCCTCCCAGCTATATACTACACAGCTCATTAATATTCAGCAGTCCATGACACCTGCGCGTGCCGCTGTATATATCTAGGGGTTGAAAATGCATCATGTTATCTTCCGCTTCGGTGGAGATTTGACAGGGTGTGCCTTGATTTTGCATATCCTTGTAGTAGAAGTACGGGCTTTAGTTATTTTTAAGTGTAGAATAGCATTTGTTTTTAACCCCCGACAAAAAGAGAGGTGTTATTTTGTAGTGTGTATCGGTGTATCTGGCTGGTATCATAGCTCCAAAACAGATGGACCGATTTCAATGCAGTTTTTTTAATTGAAAGCTAGTTTAATCGGGTACCATCTTAGCTATGTTTTATGAAAATCTGTTTAGCCGTTCAAAAGTTATAGCTCTTTTTTTAGTTGAAGTCGGGGTTTTTGACGGTTATTCGCTACATTCTTGTGATAGTTCGGATCGGGATAAAAAGCGTAAATGTTTTTTTTTTTTAATCTGTCTAAAATAAATTTTACGAAACGCGAGATAAACAAACTCCAGTCAGAAAATGTTTCATTCATGTAAGTGATAGACCTAGATATAGATTTATGTATTGATAGATCATCTCACTATTTCGGAATGTCGAAGATTAAAATACCGATGTTCGACATGCAGTACAGAAGTCCAATGTACGTTAGTCTAGTTTGACAGTATGGTATACTAAACTTCGAATGTTTACCATTGAGATGTACGCTTGATCGAAAGTTTGTCATTGCGGTAGGTATAAATTTACTTAATATCGAAAGGCTTCCGAGCGAGCGAAGCGAGTTCAGGAGTTCAGATCACTCCGACATAGGCCCTTTAGGTTCGAAAGGTACGGGGGGCACGAGACCTTCGCTGTACCTTCGTGTAGGTTTTATCGGAAGTGCCCGACGGTGAACGAGCAAGGCGAGCGTGCTTCGGCAGCGGTTGCTGAGCGCCAAAACCGGACATATTTAATAATTTCGCGAAATCTCTAGACTCGACTAATAAGTTATACAGCGTGTATCAGAAATGCGTGGTCATATTTAAGGGTGTGGATCAGACCATCAAACTGAACAACTTTTTGTATGGGACCAACATCGTAATCTTTATTTTTCTTTCATTCATAGTCGATAATCGTACTAAATAATAATCAATAAAAGCTGTATAAGTTATGTCATGAATAATTTTTAACCATACGTTTTTTGATTTGAGCTTAACATATTTATGCAGCGTTTAATAGTAAAGGCTTTTAGTTTACGAGTAATCTAAGCTTACATTAGAAACTTGTAGATTTGAATAGCTAATTAACAGCTCTTAGAGTGATTGTTTCAATTTGAATTAATTAATATCAGAACCAGCGTAGCAGGTTTCCATTCTCATCAAGACAATTGCTTATGGAACTGAACTTATTCATATTTAGCAAGAAGAAAGAAAGAAAGTAAAAACATTTATTCGGACTAGACATCAGACAACACAAAGACAACACATATTTTTTTCTTTTACATGTTTTATTCTTTTATTTTTTAATGTTTTAAGGTTTAATGAAACGAATATTGTCTATCCTACATGTGCAAAGTTCGGCCATATTGGAAATCAGACACTGTTGAGTCACTTTTTGTAGGGTGCTCACCGACTCGTGAACTAAAGATGACATGCAAGGTATTCTACCCACACACTTAGATTCTAGATGGGGTTAAGTGTTATATATTACGACATAATTTCTAATAGTTTCTTTACCAAGTTTTTTTTAAACTATGCTTTAAATTAGGATTAATTACAGACATAGTAGTAGGGTCGGTAACCTGCGAGTGATGCCCCTGGTGTTGCAAGCGTCCATAGGTTACGATAACCGCTTACCATCAGGCGGTCCGTATGCTTAGTTGCCACCTTTTTTTTCTCTCCTGTCGTGTCCCGCTCCAGGGAAAAGGCCTCCCTCCCCTCATAAAACTTTACACGGGTAGTATGAAAAAATAAACCGACATAACAGCCATTTAAATAGAAAACAGCCGTTTTCCCATAAAAAAAGTTTATTTTAAACGGCCGGTTTTGTCCTAAACGTACGTCTAACTCTCGTTACTCTTTTTAGAATAGAATAGATCTTTATTTCATGTAAACCAGATACAGGCACTTATGAAATGACTGAAAATCAGCGCTGGGTGTTCCTATGCCCAGCAAATGCTGAGTTGGCAACTCATTTGGTACTGGCATACCGATAGCACATTGATTTTTTTAATTGTAAACAAAAAAAATAAAAAAATATGTTTGTGCACTGTGTTGTCTGATGTCTAGTCCGAATAAATGATTTTTCTCTCTTTTCTTCAAATATCGAGACTCTAGGTGCGCGGTTCCAAATAGTAGGTAGATAGGTTTAGTCATATTTACCAAATCCTTACCTATTGAAATACATTCTATAGACTTATTTCACTTGTTGCTATCAAAACAAAGCTCTGCACTGCTCGTAACTTGTTTATGGCAGTAGTAAACGTATACCAGCTTTAAAACCATAAACCAGGACGTACACGCTTGGTAACTGACCGTCATGAATGGGGAGGTAATGACGGTACCGTTCGATATTTCCCGTGTTGATGATAATAGCGACGGCATTAATATGGTATCGTAAAGGTTAGGTTTGCGAAACTTGTAGCATACCAAGTATATTGCATACCAAGATTGCTCATTGCTGCTCTCAGCTGATTCTTCAGCTTCTGACGTCGGTGCAATTGCCAAGCTAGGTGCATTGAAGAATTAAAGACCGACTTGAGAAGCTGTTAAGTTTTAGAAAACTATTACTAACTATTATAAATTGATTTAGCTTCGTGTGTTCGTGTCTGCGCGAACGAAGATTCACGAGGCACCTTATTTCTTGTGTCATACTGCAAGTCTGCAACTGCTATGATAATCCTGAAAAAGGGTGCTACTTGGCTCCGTTTATGACGACACGGTTGGCGCAGTGGCTAAGCGATTAGCCTTCTACGCTACGTGCCGCGGGTTCGATCCCCGCACGGAACAAGTATTTGTATGATCTACAGATAGTTGTTTCGGGTCTGGGTGGTGTGTGCATGTGACATGTATGTTTGTAAACTGTACCCTCGATACAGGAGAAATCCTAGTGAGGGGCAACGTTTTAAAAAAAAGAGAGAAAGAGAGAAGAGAGAAAAGATCAGTCCTCCTAAACATCGACTTTAAGACTTCTTGACCGATTTAGGTGCAAGTGCAACTTTAATACTCGATAACAAAATTAATAATAATAATCATAGCATTATATTATTATAACATTTACATAACATAACAACAACATAACATAACATTAACTTAACATTTTTTTTTTTGCATTTTTTTTTTTTTATTATTTTTATTATTATAGCATTTATTTCCGATAGAAATTAATAAGTATTAGTAACAATTTTCTTAAGATCTATATAAGTAACAAGCAAAACACTTACAATTTTTACAATTACCTCGTAACGTTTCCCACCCAATATGCCTGTAAGAGACAATGGACACGGGATGCAATAATTTGCAGAATGCTGGTGGTGGTACCGCGCAGTCTTTGGAACAGTGACGCCACACGAGCCACGCATGCGCATGACCCTATTTATATTAGCATAGCTTTAAAATAACCACACTTTGTCTTGATCCCTGAGATTATACATACGCTCTATAATCTAAAAATAAACGCCGAATAGATACTTCGTTCAATATTTAAGTATTTATGTGTAGAGGTAACGGACAAGATCATGATTATAGTCTCAAAACCTACGATAGTACAAGTAGATATTATTATTATTATAGTGATACAACATCGTTTGTGTGGAGAAAGGTAATGGTTATTGTAATGAAGGGTTGGCTTACAATTAGGTTGATGATGCGGTTCAACGGGTTATTGTAAAGGCGATGAATGGTATGGAGTTTATCTGCACTGTTTTGATAACTTATTGTGACGATGTTGGTTTTCTGATACATGGTAAGTTTGACCAGCGTTTTTAAGATGAGATAATGCTAAAAAAAATTGTTTTTGAATTAGGATTACGAAGCAATAAGTTTCTTTCTTACATTTTAAATCTTTTTATACATTTTATCGCTTATATTTGGTGCACCTTAAATATTTTTAGGTACTTGGATAAGGTTAAATCAAATAATAAAACTACTTCTACTCTAGATCAATCATTTATTTACATCACCATACAATATTTTTACAACCAATACAGTTTTATCTACCTACTTAGGAAATCGCTAGCAATATTGAATAAGTTCATCAATGGTGCAGGGTTTGTCACAGCACTCGTCGACAGGCCCGCGCTTACCGCGCACGCCAGCCAGCGCGCCTGCCGGCGGAACCCACCAGCGCTTGTCCACCGCAGGGCCCCAGCACAGCGCCGCCAACGTCTCCGACAGCCGCCTCCCGCAGTACACGCCGGTGCCAGCGCCGCTCTGCGCTGAACTCGACCACGCACAACACGCCAGCACCGCACAGAACATCACTAACTTCATCATGGCTGTTTTACTGTAGTATCTTCAACTCCTCGATGTGATCGTCCCGATGAATGGAGTTTGAATGTGCCCTTGCCTTAGTTTACTACCCTTTTATACTGGGAAATAGCTCATCAATATTCAGAGTAATTTTTGACACCTGAGAATGTGTAGGTTGTCTACTTCCCACTCAGCCCTTAAATACCTATTTACTTAGATGTCTTAAATCTGTCAACTTCCGGGCTTATTGATAACAATTTTCTGAAACCAACTTACACACCCTGCTTGATCTGGTCGTAGCTGCCAAAGTATCAAAGTGCCATGAGCTGTTGGATCCCGGTGGTCAGACAACAGACATTTACTTAAAATCAGATACTCATATCATAAAATTTAATGTTGAAACTGGTTGCTGTCTGTTATGGAAGCAGCAGCTATCGATAATACTGTTATTATGGCCCAAAAACCTTATCTATTTGAAGGATAAGATATGAAACGAGATTATCCGAATCTCTAGGGACTTCATTTTTAGAAGCAGCCAGCTGAAGTGGCCTTTTTTCTCGAAGGACCGATGGTAGCATAAGCAGACAAGTCTAAAAGGAGACGAATCGGGAAACGTAACGTCGTCAGTCAACCCAAATGGACCAATGACATGAAAAAGTTAAATAGAGTAATGTGTAGATGTTCTGGCGCAATTTGGGAGTGAACTATGTCCAGAAATTGATTGACCGAAGAAGCCAAAACAGATCAGTATCTTCAACCGCTAGAAATACATATTTTATAGTGGGTAGTCCACAACCTACACACTCATATGCGCCAAAAACGAATGGGAATATTGATGAGATTATCTCGGTATAAAAGAGTAGTAACCTAAGGGAACATCACATTCCAACCCTATCTATTGGGACGATCACATCGAGGACTTGAAAATCTTACAGTAAAACAGTCATGTTGAAGTTAATGATGTTCTGTGCTGTGCTGGCGTGTTGTGCGTGGTCGAGTTCAGCGCAGAGCGGCGCCGGCACCGGCGTGTACTGCGGGCGGCGGCTGTCGGAGGCATTGGCGGCGCTGTGCTGGGGCCCTGCGGTGGACAAGCGCTTTTGGGTGCCGCCGGCGGGCGCGCTGGCTGGCGTGCGCGGCAAGCGCGGGCCTGTCGATGAGTGTTGTGACAAACCCTGCACTATTGATGAACTTATTCAATATTGTAGCGATTGATTTGGTTTTATGATTGATTGTAGAGCTGTACATAAATGATGGATCCATTGTATAAATTGATTTATTATTCTTAACTGAGACAGTGCAAAAACATTATCAAACAATTTTAAGTAGTAGAAAATGTACGAATTTAACCATAGATACCCTTGTTGTAAACTGCACCTGTCTTATCAGCAGGAGTTTAGCTTAAGATGCGAAGTAATCGTTCTTTGGATCAGATTATCGTAAAAGAACAGCATTTTGGGCAATACCCAGATAACCGCTGCTAACGATTCCTTCTTTCAGGGTAGAAATATTCAAAAAAATAACAAACATCTTCGAAGTATTGTCATTTAGGCGCTTAGCATAGGATTAACTAAACTCTACACGTAAGTAAATTCAATAATCAGAACGAATGAGGTCGCCTTACACCTTCATTCATGTGTAGTCTACGTCGTCGTCGTGTATGTAATATGTCAGTTAGGAGTAATTTCATCCAGCCTTCACACCAGCTGATCGCTTGGCGTCAAAACCAGTCTTTCGCGTGGTCCACTCAAGCGTAAAATGACGTCACTTCATCCCACATCTTACACAATGTGTGATATATGCAGGTTACATTAGGCAGTCTGAAAATGAAGACTTTGAAAGGTTTGGTTCAAATATGGTTGCAATATTTGGAGCTCTTCACTTTGTAACATAAAATTGGCTATAATAGGCTTCATTTTCATAAAAAAGAAACAAACCAAACCGGACCAAAATGGGCAGTTTTTAAAGCAATTAGCGAGAAGCTAAATCAAGACTGGTTCCGTCAAAAATCTAGCCATTCGTGATATGACGTCACTACTTCCTACACTTTACAAATTATGTGTGTCGCATTCAGGTGTTATGACGTATGCACCTTCGTATGAATATTGATGAGGAGCGAGGTATAAACTCGGGAAAGCTTCTGAAACTGAGACATTCGGGATTGAATTTTACAACAACGAATAGACTAACCCTGTTACCTGTGAATGAGGAAAGAAGAAGAGCTTATCGAAGAAAGATGAAAAGCAATATCACCAAATATTAGAATCACTGATCCGTCTGATAAGAAAACAATCTCTAAGACTATATCTCTATCTAATTTATATCTAATCTAATATATCTAGTCTTTATCTATATCTAATGTATATCTGTCTAATCTATATCTTTAACTAATCTATATCTATCTAATCTAATCACTATGCCTATGCGTTCAGTATGGTTTAAATGCTGTGATACTTCTGTAAGGTGAATGGTGATGTTTTCTGTTCAGTGAACGAGGGCAACTAGCTGTGCGATGTACAGCAGAAGATCATAACACACAAGCACGTCTCACTATAGTCGGACCGCAGAACTGGTGTATTGTCTGTGGGGATAGAGGTCCGTGGGAGAGATTATAGCGAGATGATGGGAAATGTGCATTATCGCATATTGTGCCCAGCGAACATTATCTCGGGATTTATCTTAGAATAATAAACTGCGTGTGTACCGATACCGGCCCCCACCCACCTCTTGCCCCGCAAGGGCTACGCCAGTTATGCGGTCGGACTATTATAGGTGCTGAAACTTTTGATCGACAAGCAACAAATATTATGATTTAAAAAAACCATAATATTGTGATGCTTTCCTCTCTTATAATTTGGTTTATTTAACCACCACAAATATGGGTACCTATTGGATGCAAATATACTAATTTGTACTATCGACAATATGAAGAGATGAGGACCATAAAACCGATCAAGTTTATGAGTATTAAGAATTTATGACCACGTCTGGGTGGGCAATACTCTGCGTATGACAGTCATAAGGTTAAGTACATGCGTAAATCAAGCAGATAAAACCAGGCCTCAAAGCTAGCTTTGTTAATTATAAATCGATTTAGTTGATTAATTCCGCCTGTAAAATAAGCGGAATTAAATCATTGTTGAGACGCAAAGTTATCTCAGACAGTAAACTAAGTTAAATTTTACTATTCAGTATTCATTGAGGTTAAATTAAATCTTTGTCTTATTTATACTTAGTACCAAGAATAAGTTTTCTTAGCTTAAAAGCTTTTCAAACATGATGTAGCAAATAACTGTGATTAAACAGACAGCTGTTCGACCATAGATATCCGTGTGTTCGACCTATGCAGTCTTTGGTAAAGTAGTGGCGCAATCAAGTACCTACCATTACCTATATTTAGCAAGTCAAGTGACGCAAAAGAGACTACCTAGATAAAAAATCTATTGACTTGCCGGCGACCTTGCTCACCGTTAGGAACCTCCTGCTAAAGAGCAGTGTTATTTAGCTACGATATTCTGCAAGGTCGAGGTACTTCCCCGTCGGGCAGCTCCAATTTTGAAAGTCCCGCTATGCCCCCCCACATATGAAGGAAGAGTAATGGGTTGCGAAGATGATGATGATGATGATGAACATTATATCATCTGTTTCTCTAACTACGATCTCATTCTCTCTCAATAAAGAAACAAAGATTTATAATCAGCATAAATTAAGTGTAGTTAATAGAAACAAGCCGGGTTATCTGTGCCTATCAGCGAGATCTAGCGATAAGCGGCTGCTAAGTGGCCGCCATTGTTGAACAGCTTATAAACGACTCAGATAATGTGGTAAGATTTATTACTGATACTATTTGAATGAGTAGGTGGGACAGCACCCTAACGCTTGGTACTCACATGCAGGATTAAGAAGAATCCATTTGTGTTTTTAAGAGTAGAAATATTTCCTAAACTAAGTTTTAGTTAAATAGCAGCTTATAAACGACTCAGATAATGTGGTAAGATTTATTAGTGAAACGATTTGAAATACGTATGCGGTGGGCTAGTACCATGATGATTATGCAGCTCGGACGTTCAGGGAATCTTCTGTTTTGAAGAGAATATAGTATACACAGAACACAGAAAGAGAAAAAAAAAGAGAAAGAAGAAAGATAAAAAAAGAAAGAAGAACACAGAACACAGAAATAGACAAACCTCTTTTCTGTGTTCTGTGATAGTATACTTACTTAATAGATAAATAGATCTTCGCAGGTCGCAGTGAGTAAGGGGCTTAGAACCTCTTCCAGAATAATAATAATAATGGCCTACTACTATTTAATATTTTTAAATGTTTAAAAAAATAAATTGTAAAATTATTTAAAAATATCTAAACGTATGTAAAATAATTGGATAAAGGGAATAAATATTGTACTTAATGAAAAATAGAATGAATGTGCAATTTGTACCCACCTGACAGATGGTAGGTTGCATACCTGAAAAATAATAGAGATGTTATTAATTTTTCATTGTTCGAATTTAAAGTCAATGTTGTTTCCCATTTAACCTGTTGAGGGGGATATTGACATTACAGTTAAGTACTTCTTAGAGCCTTAAATCTTGCCACTCTTCTTTAATTGCAGAAACACAACCCCTGAGAAAGCTTCATAAGACATAAATATTGTTAATCAAGATTAGTCGGAAAGAGCAAGGGTTTTTTCGCAATTTTAGCGTGTTGGGTAAAAGTTCTACATAATGTTGATTTGATTGAATGAGATTATTTTTTATTCACATTAAATTACATTATGCTCGCAGCTCTTACCACAACATTGTACTGATCAAGATTGTAATGTATTATTTTACTCCATGGAGTTTCTTGCCGGTTCTTCTCCATAGGACCTACTATTTGGAACCGCGCACCTAGAGTCTCGACATTTCATAAGTGCCTGTATCTGGTTTACATGAAATAAAGATCTATTCTATAATGAGTTATACAATAATCTCCATCCGATTACCTATTAAAATTACCTATACCTATACAAAATATGGATGCGGGAGGATGAAGACCGAATTTTGAGGTGCATCACGTGAGAGGCCTGTATCCAGGAGACTGGGATACGCTTAGTTAATAAAACATAACCTAACCGTCAAAATCCCCCGACTCCAACTAGAAAAAGAGCTGTAACTTTTGAACGGCTGAACAGATTTTCATGAAACATAGCTAAGATGATATCCGATTAAACTAGCTTTTAATTAAAAAAACTGCATTGAAATCGGTCCATCCATTTTGGAGCTACGATGTTACAGACAGATACACAGACACAGATCCACAGATACACAGAATACACAGATACACACTACAAACTTATAACACCCTCTTTATGTCGGGGGTTAAAAATATTTCGTCAAGAGGCTTTTTCTATGGTGTCATGTTCAGAATTCTCATCTAATGTTCTACACACCATGTATAAAGATCGATCTGAAGCGAAGCCGATCTACTTAATGATTTAGAACACACGAACACATTAGCTCGCTAAGTCCGTCTGATCCCATCATATTACTATTAACAGTCATCGCTCGTGACTCCAGCTAGAGAATTATGCATTTGGAGTGTGGTGCAAGCGATAGACTTGAGGTATTTCGTGAGTTTAAATTGTTAACAAAAACAAAACACGGTGAATTTGCAGTCGTTTTGGACACGTACAGTATGGTGAAGAACAACTCTGCAAAAAAAATTGGCTTCACATACAAACTTAACTAGCAGATCTTACACATGACTATATATCAAGCTATACATTTCCAGTATAAGCTGACCTCGCATTTTTCTGAACAATGAGAGGTCAGCTTTACTTTATGTATGGGAAGCCGATTTTTTTATTCGTATGTATAATGATTTTTGCAAAGCTGTTCATTAACTTAAGTACAATCATTCGTTGACGTATCCGAAATGACTTAAATTTCTTCGTGTATATTTTCCAAATATAGATTTTAGGATACACAGATACTTACTATTTTTTTAATCTGGGGGCACGGCAGTGCCCCAGCCAAGTCTCGAGCAAAACGGGCACGGCCGTACCATCTTTTCTCGATGCGATTCGCGGCTGTTTCGTCCCCCCTATATCTTCGACGTGGACAAAGCTACGAGTTTAGGTTTTCGGTGAATAATAGTAGGCATTAGAACAAGCCTATGTTCGAAATTACATGCCAATTGAATTAATAGTTTAGGAGTTACGGTCGATCAAAGTTACACCATTTTGTCACTCACTGACTCATTGACTCACTGACTCACTGACTCACTGACCGATCATCAAAAATCTAAGGTACTTCTAGCAGACTTAGAAACTTCAAATTTTGCACCAAGATAGGTCATTAGCCACATATAAAGGAAAAATTAAAAAAACATTAAAAATAATTATAAAAACATTAAAAAATAATATACCATTGAAAACAATTTTATATTTGCGGTTTGGCAAGAACATTGTGTATGGATTTTGACTGCATTGTTAACTTTGTTCGTTGTTTAAGTATTCAATTGGATGAATAAATACATAGAATAGAAAAGATAATATAAACTGTGGTCAAGCATACGTGGCCCTTTCAAGAGTGACTAGTTTGGGTGGATTACATTTAATAAATGTGATTTTTAGTAGTATCAAAGCTCAGGAGATAGCAATAGCTGAATATAATCGACTCCGAAGTATATATCGTCCAGACTTGTCTACCTTAGAAGTAACGAAGCCTCAGAAAAGAAACAAAAGAGATAGAGATAGAGAATGGGTTCTAAGCAAAGCAGTAGCTGAAGTCCAAGAAATTATGAGGTCACCTAAAAAAAAAGAAAGATATACACTTACAAAAAATAAATGAGATCCCACCAAAAACATTAAATGTAAAAAAATGCCAAGCCTCTCGATGCAGTTTTTCCATCGTAAAAAGTTTTGAGATCTCATAGAAGCCAAGTCCTATTCAAATTATTTTGTAGTTATAAATCAACATTTAGTAATTGTATCAATAGTTTTCTTTATATTATAATTATAGTGACTTGGCAATGAGCACAAATTAAAAGCTGCTTGCAATTATATGCAAATGTTACTGACGAGACCTGTGATCAGATTATCCTGCGCAGTTTACTAGTCTTGGATGAGACTGACTGCCGTTGCCGAAATTCGGTTGGGACGACACGGATAAACCAAAAGAAAATTAATTTTGTGATATTAATGTTTACGCATGCGGTGTGTGACTTTCAACTCCTCCAAATATGCCGTTTTATTTGTTTCTTCTTGTGCTCATTGCCAAGTCACTATAATTATAATATAAAGAAAACTATTGATACAATTACTAAATGTTGATTTATAACTACAAAATAATTTGAATAGGACTTGGCTTCTATGAGATCTCAAAACTTTTTACGATGGAAAAACTGCATCGAGAGGCTTGGCATTTTTTTACATTTAATGTTTTTGGTGGGATAATAAGTTATTCTCTTATAGAATAAAAATATGGCGATGTTAAAACATAGCACACCACCTATTTTGTTTTTAAGATCTTTACCAAAATAACTACCTATGTTTAACAAATAAATTATTTTGATTTCATTTGATTTGTTCAAACACTGTTCAAATGTTTCGCGTCAAAAGTCAGTGTTGTATGAATGTTAAAATGACGCATCTACGTTAGTGTTCATAGTTAACGCTGGTGTGAACAAACCCTTAATTTTGTTTAATTCAACGATTGACATATTCCGATATGTAATAAATACGTGAAATGTTAATCACAAACTGCCACACAATTATACGATATCCAAGACATGTTTAGACAGTTTTCCAAAATTTCGATATCGCGTTTGGTTCTCTGTGGTTTTTCTTTACTACTTATTTAAGACAATTTTATTTGATTATCGCTACAGCTCGTACCTTATGCTGGTACCGGTGCAGCTCCAGGCGGTATCACACCTTCGCTGCGCGCTCGATACGCGGCATTATCTGACACGCCACGAAGCCTTCCTCGTATTGATTGAAAATCACATGTAATTATATCATTTTGTACGATCACGTCTTTGAAATAAGATAAAAGAACAGGATGTAAGGGGTTTGTTTAAGTATGGTACATTATTATTATTTTTTTCTTCTGAGTATTGCTTCGGGGAAGCTTTAAAAGATACAATTCTCGCTTTAAAAAGAAAACGCAAGACCGCACGAACCTTATACCTTGTTAAACATAAACATGCAAACCAATGAGAATGTTTTCTCACGCAGAGCCAGAGGCAGAATAGCAGTTAAAACAACACCAATAAAATTAAACCCACAGCGGAGCTAACAGCTAACAAATCATTAAAATTAAATTTCCACAACTTGACACGACAATTACGAACACAAACATTAATTTCCGCAAGAACTTAAACAAAAAAACCTGTCGCTAGCAACAAATACGCTACATTCCTCGCCCGCTGCGCCCACAATTATAATTGCCTTAACCGCTATACGTTATAAATCTTTCACCAAGATGAAGATTAGGCTGTTTGTAATAAAAATAAACATTCCCTTGCCACGGAACGCGATGATAGTATGACAAATTAATCGGAACGCGCCCGACGCTTTGTAATAATTTGAAAATAGAACGTCGCGTGGCTGAACAGCGTCTGCTCGTTGCGGGAATGGCCTAACTATGTGTAATAATAGATTGCTGTTATTAATTTGAGTTTGAAATTCTCATTCATGACGTTTTTTGTAGTAGACGTGATAAGAATTTATGTGAGAAAATAATATATTTTTGTGACATGTCGTGTCAAATGATCGTGGTGACATAAACATGAGTCTGGGCTAAATTCGAAGTGGATTACCTAAGAACATTTTCACGTTGCGTCAGTCTTTACCCCGAGCATTGTAGAGTTGTGAGGCACAACTGTACAATAATATTTTTACTGATAGATATTCAGCGTACATATATGTAAATTCGCGAAGCTTTCAGTGGTCATTGATCGTCTTCCTATAAAAACACACCTGAAAATGATAACGGAATATTATTTAAAAGATTATGATATTATACTAGAACTCTACGGTTCATTTCTTATATTTTTATTAACAAATTGGATCACGGTTTTACATTTGCTACACAATGGACTGGTAGATAACAATACTGTTTACCTCTGTCACGAACTTTGACAAAGTTGTTACTACTTACTTGCAACTTGCACCCGTTTTTTTTTTTTTTACTTTTTTGTTTTTGTTGTATGTCTAGTCCGAATAAATGATTTTTCTTTCTTTCTTTCTAATTTAATTTAAAACTCTCCCAACGTGTTATCTGCAATATATTATATGTAACTTAAAAACGATACTTTCTCCAATAAATACCATTATCCTATTGTTCTAGAGTAATGACAGTACAATACCTTGTATTGTACTTCATTTATCAGAGCGTGGGTTGACGTAGACCCACCCGTCGGTAAATAATTAGATTTACCAATAATTCAAATTAAGATAACGATGCTTTTTTTTTTGTGCTGGCAACTTTATCGGCGGCCATTATCGAGTGAAATTGAGTAGACATAATGTTATTATTAAACCAAGGTTGAAATATAATAAACACAATTCATGTAAATAACTTATTGGACTAATGGTCGAAAGTGGACAGCTTCGCGTGAGGTGGAAGGTTCTATTCCCGAGTCGAGCATAGTAAAATTGCATTTCCTCTGGGAAATTCTTAGTAGATAGCATGGGGTTTCGAATTGTGCTCATATTACATGGGTCTTAATAACAACGCGGATCTTTTTTTTTTTAAATCTAGTACCTAATTATAGAAAGGCACAAGGAAAGAAAGAAAAAACATTTATATGCCACAAAAAAGACATTAGAATGATAGACGTGAGTAATAAAAAGACGTGGACGTGGACTTAGGTGGCATACAAGCATTTATGTCCCGCCTGATGGTAAATGGTTACCGTAACCTATGGACGCTTGCAACACCAGGGGCTATCACTCGCGCGTTGCCGACCACCACCAGGGTCGTATCCCCTACAGTCAACACGACGCTTCCCCAAGGAGCACTGGCGACCTAGCTTATTGTTAGAAACACAACACTGCAAAAGAGCTGTGTTATTTGGCTACGATATTCTGCAAGGTGGAGATACTTCCCCAGTCGGGGAGCTCCAATCTTGAGCGGAGAGACCCGCTATGCCAAACCTTTCTTAAAAATAGTAGATTTAATATCTTCGTTCTTCAAACAATCGTCTCCTTCAATGTCCCACTCATCGCTCTGACTTCATTCATTCCACCTTCTTCGTTCAGTCTATTCTACTATGGAATGCACTCCCCCTTGAAATCAGGATGGCTAACAGTAAGCTCTCTTTTAAATTTAAATTACGCAAATACTTTCGTGACAAGACATCGGCAGATTCATCTCGACTCTAATTTATCTGAATTGTATATATTTATTATTTATATATGTTTATGTTTATTTAGCATATAATAATACATATTTATTTATATATGTTAATGTTTATGTAAGTTTATAATTATAGTTGTTTTTAAGTATAATAGAATATACCTACCCTCTCATTTAAGTTTTTTTTTTGGTGCATCTACCTTCATTGTCTCTGCATCACCCTAAGGTTGTCTGGTAGAGAATGCCTACGGCATTAAGACCGCCTTTGTACATTGTACATGAAGCATTTTAAATTAAATTAAATTAAATTTAAATTATTACTCCTTTGCCTAACCCTTATACACATAACCCTATGCTATTTCGTATAATTTGAAGTTCAAAACGTTTCTTTGTCGGTGTCCTTTTTCAAAACTTTTTAATTGTATTACTCACAATTATAATTTAAACAGTAATTGAAAAACGTTTTCCGTGCGCAACATGGTTTAAATTATTAATATTGTTATGTCGAAGTTGCGCCGGAGTTTGTAATGTATGGCTTATTGTTCGGGGACTGCACAATGGTGGACGAAGTACTCGACTTGTACAGCGCAGGAATTTTCTGCGTACCTGCAAATCCTGTGATGTTTGTTAATAACTGTATTGGGAGGAGTATGGGATATTCATGGTTATTTTGAGGCAATTTTATCGGTTTCTGTAAAGGTTTGTGGTCTAACAAGTAGGTTTTGTGATAGCTAGAGTTTAGCATCACCTTTGGATATTGACTTCCTACATACTATAAGACGTATTGACCAGTTTCTTCATTTAAAGTAACAGCTTAAGAAAATTTAACTACTGATTCCCCTTTCCACATCATCGGGCGAACCATCACAAGCTCTTCGGAATCTGATTTGACAGAGTTTAATTTCGATGACGCGTTTTTAAGTCCACTTTGTATTATAATAAAGTTAAGTCTCATATACAATATGTCATAATTTATTAAACGCAAAAACTTAGACCATCCAATTAGAATATCTAGTTCAATAATCAAACCTTAAGTTTTTTGAAGTTAACTATAATTTTTAAGAAAATCGTTTTCAGCCTTCTTTGCTTACTGCATTTAAAATTGAGTCTTGAAATAAGATTTAATTTTCGGTTTGGCGAATAACAATTAATTAAAAAAAATACTTATATTAACAGTTACTGATATCGAACAAACTGTATTCAGGTATTTTACGTTTATTCAATTACACCGTGTGTAAAAGAATAGAATAGAATAGATCTTTATTTCATGTAAACCAGATACAGGCACATATGAAATGTCGCGACTCTAGGTACACGGTTCCAAATAGTAGGTCCTATGGAGAAGAACCGGCAAGAAACTCCATGGAAACTCTTTTAAAATAATAGATTACAATCTTGATCAGTACAATGTTGTGGCAAGAGTTTTACTTTATAGCCGCACTACAGCTAGTTTTACTTTAGCTGTGATTAAAGTATGGCTAAACCATAATTATCTTGTACATCTAGTTTGAACATGACTAAATCAGCCTCAAATGATGTGACCTCTATTAACCTTTACCTAGTCGATAACCGCCCCAGAAATACTATTGCAGTGTTAGGAAATACTAGGAAGACGGAAAATTTGCTTAGCATTAGTAAGTATTACTTAGAAATTATTGTGTCACGAAATATTATCTAATGTACAGTCTGTCAATAAAGTCATGAAAAGGATTTTGAAGGAACTAAAATTCTTCTTCGCTTGCAACCCTAAATAAGTACCGTAGGTGTCAGTTTGGGTATAACGATGTGTTTATTTTACTATACTGTGTAGATTTTTTGTGATAAAAAATGTTTTCGGCATTAATATATTGTAAAAATAAACAAGAGAATATACAAGTGGCGCCCTCAATCCTTTTCATGACTTTATTGACAGACTGTATATTAATACGTGAAGAGAAAACTTTGTACTCCTTTTTAAGCATATTGCGCGCAGGGAAGAGTGTGAGATTTGGTATAGTTAAAGTTTATATGGAGAAGGAGTGCAGAAAGCTAAAATTACGGTCCAATTTCAACCACCGGGTGACCACTAGTATTTATTATTAGTAGAGGTCGTCTAGTGACCGCAATTCGACCGTAATATTGTAAATATAGTTTAGGTTTTTGCACTCCTTCTCTGTATAAAACTATAGACTTTAACTATGCCAAATCTCACATAATCTCACGCTTAAAAAGGGGTACAAAGTTTTCTCTTCACGTATTAATATATAGATAAGTAATACTTTTGATACGTTCAACATTTACGTCATTTTAATAGACATGAGCTTGTTACCTCATTTTATGAAGCGTACTTACTGTTATAAGTTTTTAAACTGTCATGGTCACTAACATTAGTATTAGAGTTCGAAACGGGGTATTTACCATGTTTATATCTTGTGTTGAGCTCCCGATATTTCGGCACTGTTGCAAGCGCCATGGTCGCGGATAAACTAAAAGTATTTGCGGGTGGATGTTTATTGGCAGACAAAACGGTCTACCCTCCTTCTGTTACGTTTTACGATACAAACATGGTAAATACCCCGTTTCGAACTCTAATACTAGTACTTACTGTTCCTCATTATTTTGTGGTCGTATGGACACACAGACAGACAAATTGAATTGATCAGTGCATTGTAAGCGAGACAAATGGCAGTTTTATTGAAGCCGTCCAGACTGATGCAAAATAATGTAATGTCATCGCTATGATTTTAATATCAGTGGAACGCAGTACTGACACACTTGGCGGGATGGGCCTTTTACCAGACTGTGGGGAATTAATGGCAATGAGTGTATGGATGTCGGTCATCATTCTCCTGCCCTTATCCCATTTTATTTGTGGTCGGCGCAATATGTCTTCTTCTTCCATTCATCTCTATTAGACGTCCTCTCGGAGTTTACGTTCTTATATTCCATGTCAAATTTCACTCAATCCATCCATCTTTTCCTGGGTCTGCCTCTTCTGTTACATCCATCCACATACATAATTAAAACTCACTTTACTTTACTTTTTTTTTCTTTTTACTTGGTGTATGGATGTCGGTAATGAATATTATTGCTAAGTGTGTCCCGCGGCTCCATATGCCAGTTTTTTTTTTAGTTGTAAGCAATGAAGAAGCTCTAACTGCTACACGCTCGAATTAGGTTCAATTTTGACAGCTTTATATCCTCCAGGCCTTCTGTTGCACATTCGCATGTCCGGCAGCTGATATCAAGCTTAACTTTGTGATAATCAGTAAATAATAAATAATAAATCCAGCCCATTACTGTCCCACTGCTGGGCATGGGCCTCTTCTCAGAATGAGAAGGGTTAAGCATTAGTCTACCACGCTGGCCTAGTGCGAGTTAGCGGACTACACACACCATCGAGAACTTTATGAGGCCCTCTCAGATGTGCAGGTTTCCTCACGATGTTTTTCCTTCACCGTTATTGCAAGTGATAATCAATATCTAATCCACACATGAATCCGAAAAGTCAGAGGTGCGGGCCGGATTCGAATTCAGACCCTCCTGCATGGAAGGTAAGCGTTCAACCGCTAGGCTATCACTGCTTCAGTAAATATTCTAAATATTTTCTCAATAATACTTCATGAATTTTTTTTCTACAATGTATATTTCAATAAAGTTTCGGAATAAACGAAGATATATATTTTTTTTCATTTAATCCCTCTTATTTAGGTTCTCTTTATAGACAAGAGAGAGGAGACGAGATCCTTTAAATTAAACTTTCTCTGATGAACTGTGAACTCATGTTATATCGTAACCTGCTTATCAGTTGCCCAACGCTGAGCGATGTGGTTGCCGAGCCCACGGCGATCCGTCAATACAGCACCGATTCATCTCGCCTTATCTGTATTGTACTCGTATATACCGAGCAATCGAGTGGCTTTGTATGTATTGTTCTCGAAATTTCGGGATAAGTGGATCTCGAAGTAATGCGTAGTAAAATTCAGGTAAGAAGATCGATTAAATTGTCCCTTAGTGTAAACCGTATTGAGGAACTTTATATTCGTATCAACGAGCAAAGTACGGATTGATCTAAACAGAATGGCAACCTTGGCTGGTGCTGATGCCTGGCTTTATTTCTTACCCCTCGACAAAAAATAGAGGTGTTATAATATTGTAGTGTGCATCTGTGGATCTGTGTATCTGTATCTGACATCGCTGCATCGTAGCTCCAAAATGGATGGACTGATTTCAATGCAGTTTTTTAAATTGAAAACTAGTTTAATCAAGTATTATCTTAGCCATGTTTCATGAAAATCTGTTTAACCGTTAAAAAGTTACAGCTCTTTTTCTAGTTGGAGTCGGGGGTTTTCGGTTAGGTTATTATACCCGTGGCAAACAAGCATATGGTTCGCCTGATGGTAAGCGGTTACCGTAACTTAAGGACGGTTGCAACGACATCACTCGCGCGTTGCCGACCCTACTACTAGCGCCGTGTTGGCAGTACGGGTCCGCCCAACACGAGCACTGGCGACCTTGCTCACTGTTAGGAACACAACACTGCCAAATAGCAGTGTTATTTGACTACGATATTCTGCAAGGTGGAGGGTACTTCCACAGTCAGGCAGAAACGATCTTGAGCGTAAAGTCCCGCTATGCCCTACCTCTTTTAAACCTGAAGTTTATTAGCAGATGACCAGTCATTAATCATAAATAACAGCATTGAAAAAGCATTGAAAACATTCGGTTTACAGCTTGCAGCTTTCTAGAAATCAAGAGGATTGTGTTTTTCTTTTTTTTGATTGTCATCCTATACAAATCTTAAGGTTAGAGGAGGATGTAATTTTGAGTCATCTTTATCTACTAGTGGTCGTCCTGTGGTCGAAATTCGACCGTAATTTTAGCTATCTGCACTCCTTCTCCATATAAACTTTCACTATGCCAAATCTCACACTCCTCCGTGCGCGCAATATGCTTAAAAAGGGGTACAAAGTTTTCTCTTCACGTAGTAATATATAGATGTAGATACTATAATTTATAAAGAAGTAACAGTTTGTTTGTTTGTTTGTAGGGGGGCAACTACTGAGCTGATTGTAAAAATTATTTCAGTTATAGAAAACTACCCATCACTAAGTGATAAAGATTTTGTTTTTTAATTACAATAAATAGAATAGAAAGCATTTATTCGATAAATGACATACGCCGTCAGTACAAAAATAAAATAAAATTGAAACACAGGGATCACAAAGAAACAAAAATAATAATAAAAAATAATAACAAACACGGATACAAAATATACAGTTGATTTTACTGCACTGACGAGTGACGAGCACGCCCATATCGATAGGGTTGCCAGCAGGTTAGATCGGGTGTATCCGCGGGTAATAGCTAGTAACTTTAATGTAGTTCAAAATATTGAACATCATTCCTTTATTCATAGGGGGGAGCAAACATTAAACTCGAAAGTATCTAGTCGGTCTATAATAAACATTAGAGATGCTCAAAGTAATTTGTGGCTATCATAAAATATGTTCAAGTAACATTATAAAACAGATTTACACAACAGATAGCAAAACAATCCCTGTAATGTACCAACAAACGGCTGATTACCACATATAAACATTAACTAACCCACAAACACTGTAAAATTAACTCTAGAAACACGATTTAGGATCTAATAAACCAAAAGGATCCCATTAACACCGAATCGTGATCATCCTACAACAATTCTACATTCAAATCGTGAGCTCTAACTAGGGTTGCGAAACTCTCGACTTGACAAGTATCGAGTAACCTAAGGATGCGATAATCGATATAATGAGGGGAGGACGCAATCGATAACGAATGTTTAATGCAGGCCTGCGGGTACGACTTAGGAATTATACGTAGGTTACGCTAAAAGGCTGTGTTATTTATTGAAACTTCGTTACGATATCGAAGCTTATTGTTTTTTTGCAATGCGAGACCAAATTGTTCTTATTATTATTTATTTATTTGAAGAGGTAGGGTACTAAGCCCCTTTGTCACTGAAACCTGCGAAGATCTATTGTGACGCCTCTTGTATTATTACAGCACTGCCTCTAGCCGTAAGTCAATGAGAAAATTGACTATATTCTTGGGGTGGAGGGATTTAATCTCATCTGGTGAGACTATGTGGCCCACCAGGTGCTGACTTCTAGTGTGGTGTACCACGACACACTCGCATAGGATATGTATGGGCGTCTCATCCTTTTCGCGACAGAATCTGCAAATTGTGGTGTCAGTAAGGCCCATTTTTTCATAAATTGTTCTTATGATGATTGTTATATTTTGACTTGCAAATTGTCTGATGCCCGCGGTTTCGCTCGCTTTCTAAAGGAACTACTTCATATTCCCGGATAAAAAGTATCATTTGTCCCAATTAAAGCCATGGTTTACCTGTCTGCCAAATTTTATCGAAATCCGTTTAGCCAATAAGGCGTGATTGATAAACAAACATCCAAATGCAAAAACTCACAAACATCCAAAGTTACACATTTAAAATATTAAGATAAAAATCTGTTTTCATAAATAGTTAGGCTCGCAGTTCACCGATGGATATAATATAAACATTCCCGACAAAATAATTTTAATTAATTGAAGATCTAGAAGAGTTATCATTTAAATTTTACTGTCTACAACTGCGGCATTCAACTGGTTAATCCGTTATGGACATGTCTTTAATTTCCCGAGTAAAACCTGCGTTAATTTTTGAAGACAAAGCTTAAAAGAGCTTTTAAATACCATATCTCTTAGAATACACGTGCCTATGCTATCCACTTAATTATATTCCCAATAAAATTACATTGTTTGAATAAAAATTCCAGTGAAAGTCGCTACATATTTCAAACTGCCATCAAATTTAATAACCCCATAATTTCGGCAGTGTTTATTAACCCTCCAAAACTTGGTAAAATCAGACGCCAATAAAACGTGGACATTATTGGCTGCAAGGTTGATCCCCGAAGTTTATAGAGAGCTCGGGTTAAATGAATTTGTGCTTTGAGCGCGTACAGGCGAGCACAGCGGTTGTTAAACGATACTGTTGATGTTGGCAACTTGTTTCTGTGTTAAATGATATTTGGAATGTATGTTTGGCGGGGATGTTTCAAAATGTTTGTGAATTTGCTGGCTCACAAATTATTACTGTTCGATTGTTACTAATTACATGTGTTTTCGTACGTATTATTCTAACTTTAAGGGTTTTGAAAGTGCCTGCAAAGGCCCAGTTGAAATAAAAATCTTTGATTTTCCAATGGCCAGATAACTTTATCGAAGGGAATAAATATGAATTTTTGACAGCTTTCCTATACCATACCTGTCAAACGTCAAATTTATTCGTTGGATAAAACATTATCTGCGGCGATTGAAGAATCAGCCCTAAGTTTAATAGGCCGTCTATCAGATTCAGTATCCAACCCATCATGGAATACTAAAACAACTTAAGTAATTTGTTTACTAAATGCAGATAAAATACGTAAAATAAAACTTTACCTAAAGTAAAATTAAATTTCTATCTTATAAACGAGTAAAATGTAAGTCTCTAATGAAGAAAATTCTAAAGAAAATACCAACTTTAAACTTCTGTTAGCGACGATACTGTTACTTCGCCCGCGGCGTCCACTGATCCAGACGTTTCATTATTAACCTAACATCATTGACCAACACTTGTTGACCCCTCTAACTACTTCACTCCACCCCTTTTAACCCTACAGCTCAAACATCCAGCGGGGAACGGTAGCTCAACTTTTTTCGGTCAATAGTTTGTACTGGCGTAATTCCACACTACTTGTTCCTGTCAGTTTGTTTGACGGAATTTGCATAGTTATTAGTCCTGGCTTTGTTTATGTGATAGTCTTTATTTGTTTTATTCTTAGTTTCAAAGGGGCTTTTTTAATTATTTTTGGATTTGTATCGTTAAATCGGGATTAAAGTCAAACGTCTGTGCAATCGTTGTTAGTCAGTATCGTGTCAATATTGAGATGTAAATCTCTTTGAACATTTAAATTTAAAAGGAAGAAGATTTAAGAGAAGTTATATTCAAGCAGTCTTTTTTATTTTCAAGTTTTTTTGTAATGTTGTCAATATCGCTTGCTAGATGAAAGAACTCGAACGTAGACTTGACATGATAAGAGAAAATTGTATTTTTCAATTTTAACTGCAAGATTTTATGAACTCGTTCTCTGTCTAGTTTCGTTTTTTGTATTGGCTGAATAAAATGTAGAATTTTATTTGCCTATTGTATTTAACGATTATTTTGTTTTGTTTTACACACGGTGAATTTTAAAGTCGTCTCGGATACGTTATCCCAGACGACTTAAACTTCACCGTGTGTACTTTAAGAGTTAACACCTATTATTGGTAATGTAGGGAGAAACAGGAGAAAAAATTTACATGGGGCAAATACGGAAACTTTTGGAATGCAGGGCGAACAAGCCAGGCGTAAATCATTATAAACCGAGCGGTTTTTTTATTTGCACGCTGTAAATTCTCCTTACTTGTCTATATTCTGATGCAGTGCAATTTTTTTGCTTTGACGATGTTTACCGTCATAATATGATGACTGAAGTGCTTAACTTTGTAAATATTTTGCTAAGTTAAGTCTTATCAAAATTAGAAATAAATTATTTGCTAAAAATTGTAATTTGGTGAAAAATATTGTTATATTTACATTTATGCTTCTTTTTACTTTTTATTAATACAATAAACAGTTATTATTCAATTCGCGATATAATATTATTGTACTTATTGTATGTAGATGGCTGCGTGTGGGTTTGTTTGTCACCGCCTATTGTCCTGTCAGATAGTCTAGCCTAGCCGGACTCGTGGATACGGTGGTGCACACTGTGGTCTGTGACAGCTAGCTTTTGTTGCTTTGTTTTTTTTTTTAGATTAAGGATGTGTAGGATACTTTTGCGTATGCCGTTTAGGGCGAAATAAATCATTCAAGGTATGTTTCATGACATTAAAAATGTATTGATGTCTTTGTGCTTTGGGTAAATTAATTATTTATTAGTTTTTTTAGAAATATTCTAGTTGCCTAAGAGAAGCGGGACTTTCTGTTCAAATTTGGAGCTGAAATTTGGACTGGGGAAGTACTTCCACCTTGCAGAATATCCTAGCCAAATAACACTGCTCTTTTGCAGTGTTGTGTTCCTAACGGTGAGCAAGGTTGCCAGCGCTCCTCGAGCGTCGTGTTGGCAATAGGGAGCCCTCCTGCCAACACGATGGCAGTAATAAGGTTGACAACGCGCGAGTGATGACCCTGGCCCCGGTGTTGCAAGCGTCCATAGGTTACGGTAATCGCTTACCGTCAGCCGTATGCTTGTTTCCCAACTAAGTGGTATATAACCTAACCGTCAAAAACCCCCCACTCCAACTAGAAAAAAGCTGTAACTTTTGAACAGCTGAGTAGATTTTCATGAAAAGCCTAAGATGATAACAGATTAAACTAGCTTTCAAATAAAATAAAAACTGAATTGAAGTCGGTCCATTCGTTTTGGAGCTACGATGCCATGGACAGATACACAGATACACACTACAAACTTATAACACCCCTCATTTTTGTCGGGGGTTAATAAAATTTATACTAAACTCAAAACAGAATATTAAAAAAAAATCGTAAGAAAATAAGATTTGTAGCTTTGAATGGTCAATTGTTCAGCTCATATTACGCATATTATATTTTCTAGGTCCTAAAATAAGCAAAGATCTGTTTTCTTATTTTCCTGTTGTTATCCCGATTCGTCACAACAATTTACCATGTTTGTCTCAATAAACAACAGTACGTTTTCGTCGCTGTGGGCCCGAAACCCGACACGGCACAAACTCGAACCCGCTGACCGTGTGTTCCGCGCTGTGAACACGCTTCCTCCAAGGGACGGGTCCCTTTTATGTAGACATGGCTCGTGAGCAGTCACTGAGATTAACAACTCGCAAATTGTTGTCTGTATAATGTAAGGCAATATTTAAACACTATTCGTGCCCGCGACTTCGTCTACGTGGAAAGTAACCAAATTATTTTTGCTCAGAACCCTAATTCTTTTTTCTTTTTCTAAAATAAAAATAGCTTTAGTTACTCCTTATAACATCAGCTATCTGCCATTGAAAGTCTCGTCAAAATTGGTCCAGCCGTTTCTCAGATTAGCCGGAACAAAAAGGCAGTAAAAAAAGTTTTTTTGTTATTTGTACCATATAATTATACTTTCATTATGCATTTAGGAAAAATACTGATAATCAGCTGCATCTGGTTAGACTGGGAGCCGACCCCAACGTAGTTGGGATAAAGGCCAGGCCATAATGATATGCATTTAGTAAAAAGCTCTTATTATTATGCATTACAAACAGACAATTCAATTTTATTTATTTGTATAGATGTGCGGAGAAGTGGGAATGTAACATCATCTCTTGTAACTTTATATGGTTTGAAATCTCGTTGCGAATCAAAAGAAAGCTTCATATACGTTGATAAGCTGCATAACCCGTAATTATACGTAAACCATTCGTCGATAGAACTTGCAACCTATGTAAACAAACCATTTTCAATTGAATCAACTACCACTAGATACCATCAGCCATCAGCCCAGGGGGCGGAGCCCAATGCGCTGGACTGACCAGATCCGCTCGACACTCGACTCCAGTGTGAGCGACGCCATCCATGCTGCAGGGAACAGGGCAAAATGGCGGAGTATAGTCTAACAGAAGGTGATCATACATAGAGGTCACGACCCTCATCAGTGAGGAAAACGACACATGGAGGAGATACCATCATCGGGTTTCCCGAACACATATCTACGACATGGGGACCTTCCTCGACAATCCCTAAATGTAGGTGAAAACTGAATCAAAATCTAGCAATTATTGTATCGCAATTCCACATACATACTTAATTAGTTACATACATAAATTGAGATAGGTATAGATATATAATATTTTTTTGAGGGATTATTTTTTTGGTTCCAGTCTTCTTCGATTGTACTTTTATTGTATTGGGACAACAGAATGGTACAAAGTGGATGGACATTAGCATCAACCTGTAATACCAACCTATTTTTAACACCCGACAAAAAGAGGGGGTGTTATAGTATGTATCTGTCTGTCTGTGGCATCGTAGCTCCAAAACGGATAGACCGATTTAAATACAGTTTTTAATTGGAAGCTATTTTAATCTAGTATCATCTTAGCTATGTTTCACGAAAATCTGTACTGCCGTTCAAAAGTTACAGCTATTTTTCTAGTTGGAGTCGGGGTTTTTGACGGTTAGATTATTATTTACTTTTTACTCAGTGTTACCATTGACTTATTTATTTATATTTAGATTTAAAGTATTATGTTGACAGTTCGGTGTAAGTTTAGTTAGGAGATACGTGGTCTTTATTTATAGATGTAGATCATGATTATTATTATACTAAATTGCTATCGGGATGATCTAAATTTCCTCAAAGTCACAGAAATAACACCTGTTAGAAACCAGAGGTTCATCATGGCATGTATTAAGGGACTAGCTGATTATTATAACTAAACCGGGAAACGCTAGCAGAGGGATTATTTATTATTTTCGTTTAATAGGCAAACTAATCATTTCTCCAAAAACTAGCGTAAAGACAACCAGTTGGTAATTGAGAACACTTTGCTTACGAAAGGCATATAGTCTCACTGTTACAAAATTAGGCCGCTGGGCCGTCGGGCCACCACAATCGGAGAGGTTAACTCCCTGAGGTTGATCGCTTACCCTTTGTATGTACCTTTTGTAACATAATAACCATAGGGTTATTATGTTAATGGCTGAATTATCAGCTAACGAGCTCGAGATCTCCGTGTTTTATTACTGATAATATTTTCGATATCGATGCCTGTAATAAATCTTTTGAAAGAGTCGGGTCTGTGCACTGTTTTTAATGGAAAAGGTTCCGTTTCTAAAAGCTTTAGAATGAACGGAAGATGTTTTCCGTTTTAGAAATCAGTTTGAAATAAATCTGCCAAGAAGTAATCGATTTCTGTCTGGTTGTCTGTGTGTGTAACGAGAAAATTATTGAACCATTTTCGGTGGAAGTATTATTTATTGAATGTTTATGTAGTATCCCATAAAATGTGAGATGCAGAATGCTCTTAAGTTTGTGAGAGACGACCATACTTCTCTGGGTAATAATAGGATCGTTTTTGAGATGAGCCGGGGCAAAAGCTAGCCATCGGTGATTTTTAAACCTCCGACAAAAAAGAGGGGGGTTATAAGTTTGTAGAGTGTATCTATGGATCTGTGTATCTGTCTGTATCGCTCCAAAACGGATATTTTAATTTCAATACATTGAAATTTCAATTGAAAGCTAATTTAATCTGGTATCATCTTAGCTATGATTCATGAAAATTTGTTCAGCTGTTCAAAAGTTACAGCTCTTTTTCTAGTTGGAGTCGGGGGTTTTTGACGGTTAGGTTATACATTACACAGCCAGAAGGTGGCTTTATTGGGTATAGAAAAAATTGAAGGATATTATCTTTATCCCAAGCTTGGCAGGCGAATAGGTGATTGAGAAACTATTCATCTTATCTTCCCGCGTCCGTCCCACCATTTCTTAATTGTATCTTTCGTCTTCACAAAAACAGCAGGTATCTAGTCAACAAGACCATTCTCTTAAAATATACCCTGGTCATTTTCCCCAAGGAAATACCATTTTATTAGGATACTTGCTATTCCCATCAGCTCCGATTCTCATTACCATCGCGACATTATTCTTGCAGCCTCATACTCCCTCAATATTCCTGGGCCCGCTATAATGGCCCAATAAGTTAATTAAGTGGAGATTTCCGACGGTAGAGAACGGCGTGCGCACAATGTGGAGGGGCCAGCCTCATAAAATTAATTATGCTTAAGTAATTTATTCTGTTAATTTATGGGCAGTGGGAAAGAATGTAAGGTTGTTATGAAATTTATTTGCAAGCTTTTCGAATTGTTCGCAGTTGAGTTTTTTTATGAGGTCATGTGTTACGGGGTCACGGTTGGATAGGGTCGTGTGTTCGAAGCAGGTCTTGGAGTAACTGCAGCCGTCGGTTACCTACATTATGTGCTTTTTTAACATTTAGTGTGAATTTACGGTTTAATGTCGCCATGGTTTTAGTGTCGATACCTTTTAGTGGTTAGCTAGCATTTTATTTGTATCGGTGCAGTATCGACTTTGTGAATGTTTTCAATATATTATTTACGGATAGAATAGAATAGAAGAATAGAAGATTTTTATTTGTCTTTCAAATTACATAGGATATCTTGTCGAAGATTACGACTTTTTTATTTCTTAGAACAAAAATCTATATTATATTAATACGTGAAGAGATAACTTTGTACCCCTTTTTAAGCATATTGCGCGCACAGAGGAGTGTGAGATTTGGCGTAGTTAAAGTTTATGTGGAGAAGGAGTGCAGAAAGCTAAGATTACGGTCGAATTTCGACTATTGGGCGACTACCAGTACTATTTAATTGTCCTAAGGATAATGTTAAGAGTAATATTTATCGATTCTATATTTATCTGAGGAAAAGCGTTACATTCGGTCGATACTTCGACAGGCGCCGGCGCCGATTGACGTCCGAAGTGACAGGTGGTGCGATCAATCACAATAATCCGTAAAGCTGTTTAAATTCCGAACTCTGTATATACTCTGACCTATCGGTATGATATTACGGCTACAGAATTGGATTTTATTCTAACATCTAATAACGTGACCAGAAAAGGGTTGAAAATAGATAAATATCTGACATTCCTATTCAAAATAGCTTTTGTTTTCGTCATTTGACACTTTCCTACTGCTACTGCTCCTGTTATGCAGTCTCCTGTATATTTTCGTCGTCTATTTCCGTAGACCGTCATATAGACTGACCGTAAGCTCGGCTGTGGAAGTTGAGGTCCTTAATTCGATCCCTAGCTAGTCTGGTCCTATAGTCTTTGATTGCGGAGTGTTGCAACTTTACCCAAGAATTGGAGATAGACACCGCTTAGACGAGGCGTAGGTATGCTCAACAAAGGACTACGGTTTCTATATGGCTTACGGTTTTATATGGATTCTATATGGTTTAAACGCTTACCAGAAATGTACCTATTGACTATCAAAAACGGGTAAATGTTCCCCAAATCGCTGAGAAGCTGATAAGTTTTTTAAGAAAATTACTTTATTCTTTTTGGATTTTTGGAGTCGGTTTTTCCTTTTTTTGTAAAGTTTATTTTTGGCAGCAATTTTTGATGATAGAAATTTATTTTGGTGAGCTTTAAAATTTATGCCTTTCTTTACTAATTAATCCTGAGTTCATAGTCGTGACGGATGAATTAATTATCTATTATATTGCTCGCTGTTGACAAGCAACTAATATGTTTATTAGTACATAAACAACAACCGACAGCTTCTGATCCGACATCCGATATCGGATTAATGTTGACAGTTGAATTAATTAACATGTCATTAGAAACCAGGCGGTTCGTTTGATTCTATATCAATATGTAACTAATTTGATTCCACTAAAATAGCTGATGATCAAAATGTGGAAACGAAAATTAACTTCTCAGAGACATAGTATGAATTAATGTCGCTTTCCGCATTTGTCTGTCTAGTACATATATCCGCTAACTTCTCCTAAACCACGCAACAGATTTTGATGCGGTTTTCACAATCAATACCTAATACTTTCATATTTAATGTAAAGATAGTAGAGAAATAGCATCCCCTTTGTTCAGAACAATTTTTAGAAATTACTCTTCTGCATATTCCATCGAATCATCTATAATATTCGCTCATAATTAGTTAACATCAAATATATGCCGTAAAGTTTTCGCTCTACTTAAAAAATCAGCAATCAATCCGACACGCCAACACTTGGCTTCTGATCCGACATCCTACACCGAATTAATATTAGACACGGTAAAATAAATTGGCACATAATTACGAAACAGCCATGTAATATGTTTAGTTGTACCGCTGCCGGGCTCCCTGCCGCCCACGCGAGGTAATATTGTCAGTAACTAATATCCTATTGAACTTATACTCTAGTTTTGTTTCATTATCAGAGAATGTAAACAAGATATAGATCTTTTTATATAAGCGAGTTAGTTATCAAAATGTTCCAGAAATGTGAGTTATATTTTGGAAAAAAATCCTAAGCACGATTCACTTAATTAAGCTGAAGTCCTCAGAAACAATTGTAGTAAAAAGTTAAATTTACTGAATAGAATATAATAAATCTTTGTTTCACGTAAACCAAATACAGGCACTTATGAAATGTCGAGACTCTAGGTGCACGGGTTCAAATAGTAGGTCCTATGGAGAAGAACCGGCAAGAAACTGACGTTAGACATTTGTTTACTTTTTCGTCTAGGCGAAATGAAACACAGTGTACTAGAGCAAAAAAAAAGTGTCTGCAAACAGCAATATGTCTGGAAACGGCAATTAAAGCCCCTAGGGCTGTCGTTAAGTGGTAATTTAGAGCCTAATGTGTTTAGTGTTGTTCAATAATAAATTAATTCGTTTACTGCTAATAAATGAGGGTTTTAGTAGCGCTGGCTAGAATTATATTGGTGCTGGTCGTTTTATTTTATTTTATAGGTATGCTAATCTATTTTCAACATGGTTAAAAATGTCTGAGTGAGTTTATTATTAGGTGCACGGGTCGACTAAGGTCACAAACCCGTTATGCTTTTAATTTTAGAGAGATAAATAATTTAGGCAGCTTTGATGATCAGAAAGCAAGAAAATATTTATCTGTTACAGAGCATCAACATCTTGAAATGATATAATAACATAACTAAATAGTACTAAAGGACCATGCGTGTCTCACGTCTGCGCCAAATAGGCATCCAGCTCAGCATTAGGGTACCAAAGTTGCCGAGAACTGGTTTTCAGCTGAAGCGCTCATACTGACACGCGGATCAAGTGAGGAATTCTATTATTAACAAGTTCCTAGCATGATATGCCTTGTGATTGTGACTAGCCTGGTTTCCCCATATTTCTCTACCGAGTAGAGACCTGGACCCTGAAGAAGGCAGACCGCACTCGCATTGACGCATTTGAGATGTGGTGCTGGAGGAAGTTGCTACAAATCCCATGAACGGCACAGCAAACCAACGCCTCAATTCTCGACGAACTAGAAATGACCACCAGGCTCTTCACAACATGTCTCCGCAGGGTACTCGAATTCTTCGGGCACATTGCGAGGAAACTTGGTGATAACTTGGAGAAAATGCCCAATGCGTTGGACTGACCAGATCCGCTCGACACTCGACACAGTGTGAGCGACGCCATCCATGCTGCAGGGAATAGGGCAAAATGGCGGAGTATAGCCCAGAAGAAGGTGCTACATACATAGAGGTCATGACCCTCATCAGTGAAAACGACTCATGGAGGAGGAGGAGCATGGTATGCATGATTACCTACAAGCAGAAAAACACAGATTTTCTTTAAATCTTCCAGTTTCTTTCTCATCAACCTAAAAAATCTTTAGGTATACTTATCATGGAATACACGGAAAACTATCTCTTAAAAATAACGATGACCTACCACTGTCCACTAACGAGGTTCCAGACGTTAAATCAAATCGCTCGAACATAACAATTGTACGGTGTATCGCCTCGCGTAATTGGTGAGGCAATAAACGTCATCGTATATCGCTTATTGTGAGTGCCGAGACCGTGGTAGGGGGGCGTAGGGGCCTGTTTGCTTTCATTGATACCGTAAACCTGGGATTTTGGTGTGGGCAGCGTTTTATTAGTATTTGGAAGAGGTTGTATATCGTTATGCTCTTCTTAAGGAGTGATTAGGATCCTTAACAGTTTCTTCGGTAATTTACACGATAATTATGAACAAATATGGGTAGCTTAGCTTGCATGGAAATTACTTGAAGACACGTCATTGAATAAAATACAAATAACCTAAGAGATAATGTTTAAAGTAAGTCGCATCTACGCAAATATGGGTATCATCGAACTTTACGAAAATCGTGGAACAATTTGCTCCTTGTGGACTTTTATGGTTTTAAATGACGTAGGAGATATTAAATATCCTACCGAAAGCAGACGAACTCAAATCACAAGTTCCAACATTAGTTTTACGGCATAGACACACCATAAAAAGCCCGTAAAGAAAAAGGGAACATCCATAATTATAATTTACGATAGTCCCGTATCGGGTGCAGTTTCCAAATAAAGCGAATTTACTGGCGCAGTAAATCTATTATTTCTCGCTCCTAACCGGCTCGGGTGTAGATTAATATAATTGTCTTCGTTTTCGTTTTATACCGTTGCTGGGAGAAAGGTCGCGGGATGTAGCAGTGTTTTAGCTCGACTAATATTTTCTGGTTTGTGAAACGGGGTTTTAGAAGAGATTTGGTGTTAGTAGTTTTCTTGGCTTTCTGCTCAGAATATTTGATTCTCTAAAGTCTTGAAGTTAAAGTGTGGATATTATTATGAGCCCTTGTTTCTATAAACATCAAACTATTTACAACCATAACATATAAACTTAAATATGTACACTAATTATTGTTAGATAAATAAATCATAAAATAAAATAAATACAAATATAAAACTAAGCACCTAGGCGTCAAAGTACTCCTCCTCATCGCTGTCAATTGGTAGCGTGCCCAGAAGACTGGCAGCATTGCCACGTTGAATGCTTATTCTTTGACCAAAGAATAGGCCAGCTCTCGGGTATTATTATTTTAGTATATTTATTAAATTTATACTAAAATTAAATACACACCATTAAGTTGCCTTGCTTGCAATTGGCAAATGGTTAGCAATATAAGCTCATACTAAGGCTCATACATTTTATTTGTGCTTTTTTTTCTTTCTACTATAAGCGGGATTTATATTACGCGTAACTAAAGTTTTTTTTTAAATCCCAGATTGTAATTTGACAGGTGCAAATGTCAAATCACACAAAAATGAACTTTATTTCAAACTGCTATGACCAATTTGACGTTTTAGAAGTGTCAAATCACTATCTAGAATTAAAAAAATATAGGTACGTTAGTATCGCGAAACCGTTATTACCCGACTATTTTACTACTGTAAACTTGACTCTCATTATGATTGTTTTAGAAGCTTACAGTACCTACAGTTGTTTTCTCCCTATAACAAAATTCGCGGTCATAAAGAAAACAAAAGAAACATTATACAGCTGTACAAGCTCCAAATACGAGCATAACGAGGGTCAAATTTACAAAGTTACGGTTTTGCGACACTAGTTGCGTTCATCCCGCTTTAGGTAATGGGTACCATAGAGTACCTACTCTATGGAAGTAGGTACGCATGCTTCAAGCAAATAAAGATCATTTCATTTCATTTCATTTTAATACTTTGTGCAACAAATCCGAATCCCGAACGTTCATGATGGGCATTACAGATCTGTCGCACCAACGACATTAGCAAAAATCTTTTTGTCGTATTTCTGAAGGGCACTGATTGAATGAATTGAAATGAAGATCTTGTTAAATTCCGTAATATTTTATCCAACTTATAATTAGTCTACTATGAAAGTTGAGAAGGCCTCTTGGGGTACAGTAATATAATCTAATATTCCCTGTTCCGCTGTCTGGCGTAAATTAATATTATTTACTTTATTTGTTTTATTAATGTGGGTGTCTAGGTATGGCTCGTAAGACTTCTTACAGCAGCTTTGTTGGTCTTATTGCCACTGCGGTTAAGGCTATTTAGAATTTCATTTATTACAGTTTCTATTTTTGAATAATCCGGTTGCATCTTCAACGACAAATTAATCATAATTTTAAACCTTTTTTGACATTTACCTACTTTCACATCATTTCCGGGTCGTAACCAATGAATATTCGAAATCACTTTGCCTTCCCAAACCGAATTGCATTCTTAAAAATATTACAACTCACTCAATACCTAATAGCAGGTAGTTAGACCGCCATCTTGTGTTGTTAATTTTTTTTAGCTTCCTTCGAGTCGTCGTTTCTCAATGGACGACGATTTACGGCAGACATCGTGGCAACAATAAGAACCTTTTTTTTTCAAAATACGAACGCGACTGGTCATTCATAAAAAGGCTCTTATAAAAGCTATATGGTAAATTAGTAGTCAAGAAATTTGAGCCTAATGACTTTAAAAATAAAGTTTATTCTTGTTTGTTAAGTTATAAGCATTTTTTTGTTAAAGTTTATTTAGGACGATTTAGTTCGATGTATCGATGCGTTAATTTTTTTCTGGTAGTTGACAAAATTGCTTGCGGTTAAAATAAGAATGAGGACGCTTAATGATACACATTTTGGGATTATAGCCACAAAATAGATAGGTACAGAAGGCCACGTCAAACTAAGTCAAATGCACGTTCTTTTGACTATGACTGTGGTTTGACTAGAGTTGATATCACCGTACGTACACGTCTATGTGTACCTGTTATCGCTTAATGTATGAAGTCGGCCTTCTGTGCTTACATATTTTGTGTTTTAGGTACCCGTGTTTGTACCAAAGTTTAATGTGGTGCCTTTCTTTTAGAGTTTATTGTTTAAGTTTAATATTGTAGCAGTAGCGTGTAACCTGTAACTTGCAACAGATAAAAGATTGTGTATGTTAGGCTATAATTAAAATTATGTTGTAATTAATCCGAGATATTTAATTTAAAAACTAAATTAATATCCCAATAAACATTGCTATTTTCATAGACTGCCTAATCTGGTAAAGGAAACTCGACATACAGCCTACTTGTTATTTTTTCCCCGGGTCACCCCGGTTCAGACAAAAATAAAAGGTCAGTGCACAATCAAACACGTTAATTACAAACTAACACTGTTTTACGACGTTTACACTAAACATTGTGCTGCACTGTGAGCCATAACACGCTGCTTACATTGTTATTACGCGTAAATATTTGGCTGTCTGTCTGTTTGTTTGAGGGTCTATTGCACCCGCTTTGTTTCAAATTGTATTAGTAGTTACACGTTACGAGATTGTAATGTTCTGGTATTGTTCAATACGTTGTAAATTGCAACCGTTATGGCTGCATCCGATGTGGTCGCATCATGACAGCGTCGAAAACAGAGATGGGCTTAGTGATGATTTTCGATATCAATGACAAAAAAATATCGATTACGGGAACAATGACAAAATCATCAATGATTTTTTTCTAACTGTCACCACATTCACGCATTGCATGTTGTCATCTGTCATTGTCACAGCCGAAGCCGAAGTCCACGTTCATTCAGTCATGGTCACTATAGAGTGATGATTTTAGGCATTGATGATTTTGTCGTTGTCACTGCATGACGAAATGATTTATACATGTGACATGATATCTAACTCAACTCTAGTCGAAAATAAGATCCACTGAGCACCGACATGAAAGCAGCTTGGAATGTAACGACGAATCTACTGTGAAATGAACATTTCAGATTTTTTTTTTCAGTTATATATCTATTATGTATTTGAATTTGGAACACACTCAAGTGTCAAGACGTTGTATAGTGCCACAAACTTATCTGACCCGGTCATGGCGTCGCTGCCGTCGCTTTTACCAATGTCATCTCCCTACAAAAATTACATTTTGAAGTCATTTTTGTTCTGTGGCGACGTTAGTTCCAATTTTGGTCACCGGGTCAGATAAGTTTGTAGCATTGTGAAGGAAAAAGTTTTCGGAATACAATAAAGATGTAACTCATTTCGAAATACAAAAAGAAAAATGAAAAAGAAAGTCGCCATTCAAACTGTCCTGGGATTGACAGAGATGCAGAATTTTATTTCACCATTCAGTTGTCTCTTTCTTAAAAGCTATCTGGTCTCCATCTTCTTGACCACTCGTTCCAGAGAGACGTTATCGGAAAAGATGAAAATTTTACGGTTGACGAGCACAAACAATGGTATTAAGTCAAGATGGCGGCTTGTAGTATGGTTTATGGTTCTTTGTTAGTCGCCGACATTAAATTGATGACTGTTTGTCTTGCATTTGTCGCAGACACTTGCGCATCTGGTTGAAATGTTCGGACATTTGGACGTTTTAAAATTAGCAGGATCTTTACGAGTAGGTAGATCATATTACACGCCTAATATTCATATTGATATGTACTGCATTTTGTAAAAGAATCTTGGACTTGTGCATTTGCACTGAAAACAATTATATTATTATGAGGTGCACATTATACTGTGTTTATTGTTTTTAAAGCTCATTTTATAAACTTTGAACAAATATTAGTAAAGTTGTACAAATATTTAGCTGAATGCAAAGGTAAGGGTTATAATCTGTGGCTCTGAATACAAAAGGAAGCTACAGGATTGTTATTTTCTTGTATTAACCCTTAATTATGTGAATGATTTAAAAAAAGCCTCTTGTTGGCTAATAAATCAGCAGAAAAGGAATAAAATACAAAAAAAAAAATCGCCGATCATATGATATGATAAAAATAATACTAAAGATGGTAGAATTAATGAATAAACATTTTAAATAACATTTTTTTTTAATAATAAATAAAGACAAAATTAACACCATAATCGACTACCTATTTATTAATCATTGTTTATAAACCACATTGCGCATTTAAGCTTAGAGCTTATATTAAAAATTAACCGGTCTTCTAAACATACATAATCCAAAATATTAAAATATATTTATAAAACAAAAAAGGTATTTTTATGGCTGAAAATTTTTCAAAGAAAAATCTTTTTTTTTTTCATTTCTCTTCAACACAAAAGTGAGTCTTTTAATAGAAGTAATATAAAACACAAAAGGATGGCAAGTAGGCGGAGCTAGTGTGCCATAATTATATTCGCGTTTTTGTTATATTATTTCATGTGTGTTCTTATAATTAATTCTTCCATCGTGTTTTGTTGGTTTGTGTCTGCATCTTGCGAAAATTAATAATTTTTCTTTCTTTCTTTCCTTCCTCTTATATTTTATATTCCGTAATAGAACCCTTCAATATTCATTTGTGTTTCTATATTCAATCAAACACATTTCATATCACCGTATATTTACGCATACGTAGACGTGTACCCCAGATGCAACCCCTCACGATATCTTTACGATATCGCTCCATGTTAACAGCTCTTAACTTAGCACATTGCATTGTTAATTTGCATCGAAACGCATTAGCTGGCCAAATATTTACAGAAAACACTTGAAAGCTACACTTTAGATTGTTGCTAATATTTGTTATAAAACACTAAACTTAGTAAAATGTTTGTTTTGTACACTTGGACGTTCGAAGTGTTTTGCGAGATCCGGGAATTGAAGGGAAAGAGATGCTTGTCTAATAAATGAGTTTGTGTGTGTGTCAATAGGGGTGTATGTGTCAATGGGTTTGTGTGCAGTAATATCTGTACGTGTGACTTTCAGTCATGTTGATGCTGAGCTAAGATGCTTGTTAATTAAATACTTTAACTGTTGCTATGTCAGAAGCCAGAATGTCTAACAACTGGTCTATCCTTAGAATAGCGGTATGTTTTTTTTTGTTGTTATAGCGTGATGGGTGACCACTCTCTGAGTGCTCTCGTGATACTCATTGTCATCTGGAACCTCACTTGTTTAGAGGCAATGCGATTTGATACTTTGTCCCAGAATAGCGGTATTATATTGTATTAGCGACCCATCCGCGCGTCCTCGGCTTCGCACGGATGCAGTTTCTCGACTATCGTTACATTAAATATGAAGGTATTATACATATAAACCTTCCGGAAGAAATGCTAAATATTACAGTGAAAACCGAATCAAAATCTGTTGCGTGAGTTAGGAGGAGTTAGCGGATATACAGACAGACATACTAACGCGGAAAGCGACTTTATTTTATACTTAGCGAAATCGTAAAGATATCGTGAAGAGTTGCATCTGGGGTACCTACATGTAAACGAAGGAATAATAAACGGTGATATAATGTTTGAATTAATATTTAGAGGATTTCTCTTACTACGCACTTTAGAAAAATACGTGGGCTTCTCTTTTAAGCGGTTTACCTCAGTAATTAGGTAAGGAAATGCGGAGGTCAGATAGCACTCGTTCCATGTTATAGGTTCTAATATTCAGCTGCATCTGGTAAGACTGGAATACGTCCTCAACCTACTAACGAACAGGCCTAGGTATAGACTTAACACGTTCACTGCCAGAAAGCAGACACAATAGACAATTGATTGTTTGTTGGACACTGTGACCGATATGGCGCTCAAAGACTTCAATGATGAAAAAGATAAAAAACTAAATTAGCAGCAAATACACAGAGCAAATATTATTGTCTAGAAGTAATTCTACACCTTCTAAAAAGCAGCAGTAAATATAAGAAGACACAAGTATATCTAATCATAGCCAAAATAAAATCAAAGCTAGGCAATCTCGTGAAAACTGTAATAAAAAACGTTATTATAGTAAATAAATCAGAAGCTGAAACATCATAAACACGACACCAAAGCTATCTGTAGTCGGAACCCGTTTGTTCTGCCTTTATACCTTCACGCTCGCTCTCAGGGCAAGCAGTATTACTAGCTGGACCGGCGCTAATTGAGTTGCCATTTATAGGTACGACGAAATTTATTTATAGGCCTACGATAATAACTAGTGCCATTGTTGGATCTGGGGGCACGGCAGTGCCCCAGCCAAGTCTCGAGCAAAACGGGCACGGCCGTACCATCTCGGCTGTTTCGCCCCCCCTATATCTTCGACGTGGACAAAGCTACGAGTTTAGGTTTTCGGTGAATAATAGTAGGCATTAGAACAAGCTTAAGTTCGAAATTACATGTCAATTGAATTAATAGTTTAGGAGTTACGGTCGATCAAAGTTACACCATTTTGTCACTCACTGACTCATTGACTCACTGACCGATCATCAAAAATCTAAGGTACTTCTAGCAGACTTAGAAACTTCAAATTTTGCACCAAGATAGGTCATTAGCCACATATAAAGGAAAAATTAAAAAAAACATTAAAAATAATTATAAAAACATTAAAAAATAATATACCATAGAAAACAATTTTATATTTGCGGTTTGGCAAGAACATTGTGTATGGATTTTGACTGCATTGTTAACTTTGTTCGTTGTTTAACTATTCAATTGGATGAATAAATACATAGAATAGAAAAGAATAATATAAACTGTGGTCAAGCATACGTGGCCCTTTCAAGAGTGACTAAAAACATTAAAAAATAATATACCATAGAAAACAATTTTATATTTGCGGTTTGGCAAGAACATTGTGTATGGATTTTGACTGCATTGTTAACTTTGTTCGTTGTTTAAGTATTCAATTGGATGAATAAATACATAGAATAGAAAAGAATAATATAAACTGTGGTCAAGCATACGTGGCCCTTTCAAGAGTGACTAGTTTGGGTGGATTACATTTAATAAATGTGAATTTTAGTAGTATCAAAGCTCAGGAGATAGCAATAGCTGAATATAATCGACTCCGAAGTATATATCGCCCAGACTTGTCTACCTTAGAAGTAACGAAGCCTCAGAAAAGAAACAAAAGAGATAGAGATAGAGAATGGGTTCTAAGCAAAGCAGTAGCTGAATTCCAAGAAATTATGAGGTCACCTAAAAAAAAAAAGAAATACACTTACAAAAAATAAATGAGATCCCAACAAAAACATTAAATGTAAAAAAATGCCAAGTCTCTCGATGCAGTCTTTCCATCGTAAAAAGTTTTGAGATCTCATAGAAGCCAAGTCCTATTCAAATTATTTTGTAGTTATAAATCAACATTTAGTAATTGTATCAATAGTTTTCTTTATATTATAATTATAGTGACTTGGCAATGAGCACAAATTAAAAGCTGCTTGCTGCCTGGAATTATATGCAAATGTTACTGACGAGACCTGTGATCAGATTATCCTGCGTAGTTTACTAGTCTTGGATGAGACTGACTGCCGTTGCCGAAATTCGGTTGCGACGACACGGATAAACCAAAAGAAAATTAATTTTGTGATATTAATGTTTACGCATGCGGTGTGTGACTTTCAACTCCTCCAAATATGCCGTTTTATTTGTTTCTTATTATGCTCATTGCCAAGTCACTATAATTATAATATAAAGAAAACTATTGATACAATTACTAAATGTTGATTTATAACTACAAAATAATTTGAATAGGACTTGGCTTCTATGAGATCTCAAAACTTTTTACGATGGAAAGACTGCATCGAGAGACTTGGCATTTTTTTACATTTAATGTTTTTGTTGGGATTAAAATAATACATTATTAATTTGAATATTTTGAAGTAAAAATCAAAATTCTCCTGCCCTTATCCCATTTTATTTGTGGTCGGCGCAATATGTCTTCTTCTTCCAATCATCACAATTCACTTCCATCACAATCATGTCATGTTTCACATAATCCATCCATCTTTTCTTTGGTCTGCCTGTGATAAGTGGAAACTTATTTATTTATTTCTTATAATTATTAAATACTTCTAAAATTCTTCCCCTAACAGCATTCAATCTTAGATATAGAATATTGAAATACTATCATTGGCTGGAAGATATCATTGATAGGTGAGGTATGCAGCACCTCTGGCTGATCCTTTAATGATCTCAAATGTATCTTATCTATTGATGGCCCCTTAATAGAACCGGGAGGCAATTCTCGTTTCCTGCGAGATCATCTCGAAGTCGAGTTTGCCCTTCGAGCGCTGTTTGACGTTTATGATGGTTCTAATTCGAAATGTACGTCTCGAACGGTACCGACCAGTCGAAGTAATTCGAGCGACTTTCTTTCAAGAAATGTCGGGTTCGACTTTTCCAAAATATGAGAAAAGCTCGAATTCGAACTTTCTTTCAAATTCGTAGCAGTACGAGTATCGCGCCGCGGTTTGTTGTTTGGGTGAAATATAGGGCCAGATAGACTGAAGTATGTAAATAATATTTAACATTACTAGAAAAAGTTACTTATTGGAGGCGTAACATTTCTAAGAAAATTTACGTTTAAATGAAACAAATCAAAATAATTAGCACCTAAATCATAAAGAAAAACATCGTAAACCACGCGACGTGGTCAAAGCTGGAGGAAGACATTTGTCACCATTTGGCCACTGACCGGTCTATTTTAAACTTTTATATGAGTGGAAATATGTAGGTCTGTCTATAAGTACTTCTTATTTCGTCTTCTCTAAGAATAGACTGTTTCTCTTCCGTGGGCGTGCGTATATGTGTAATCCAATTAGTAATTTTACTAATATCACAACAATCATTAGTCAGCAATTTGTTTTTTTTATACCATTTAATGGTGGTGCGCGACAGTCCCAGCAGCATTCTGTGCACTATAGCAGACTGGTGGGATAGCCCCATGCTGGGATATTGGATACGCCTGCATACCACGGCAGCGTAGTTGTAGGTATTTGTCTTTTAGCGTTTGTATACTAACAAATATGGGTTTGTATTATCTGATCAATAAATGATTCTTATTATTATTACGAATCTGCGGTCCATTACTAAAATAGTGGATGTGAGTAAAAACAGCCAAGTTAAAATGGTCGTGGCGGTCATGTCGCTCGTAAGCATGCAGACAGGTGGCCAAAGACCATCATGAGAATAAACAGAGAGGTCAAAAATAAAATCCTTGTGCAATAACGCGAAACTAACAAACAAACTATTAGCTTGTTATTAGCTTGCCTAACTCCGCATAATTGTGGCACACCGCCTACTTGCCATTTCTTCTTGTGTTTTATAATCTATATTCCTCCCAAGTTGCTCCACATCATTAAATCCTCCGCTTTACAAATTCCAAGTCTCAAATTAATTATTAAACCAATTTAAGACAAATGAAACAAGAGTTTCTAAAATGTTCTGAGCTTGTAAGCTGTGTATGATTGGCCCGAGGCTCAACTCTTCAAGAATCAAAGGCCTGATCGTGTATGTATGGAATAATTTATGTCTAGTTGAGTCTTACGAGTAAAACGAATCTTTGATCTTTAGAAATCGGGTAATTCCTAGATATAAATGTACCTACTTACCGTCGAACCAAGAGTTAGATATAACAAGATCACCAGTTATAAAAAAACCGGCCAAGTGCGAGTCGGACTCGCGCACGAAGGGTTCCGTATCAATATCCATAAAAACGGCAAAAAAATCACGTTTGTTTGTTTGATGGGATAAATATTTATTTTATTCTGTTTTTAGTATTTGTTGTTATAGTGGCAACAGAAATACATCATCTATTAAAATTTCAACTGTCTCACTATCACGGTCCATGAGATACAGCCTGGTGACAGACGGGCAGACAGCGGAGCCTTAGCCTTTAGCCGAACCCTAAAAAAGAAAGAAAATTATTATTATTATTATTTTTACATTACGTAACGTTATTCTGAGTAACGTTATTTACAGTAATGTTTCAAGTCCCTGCTTGTAAATATACACGCTATAATAAACCGGTAGCTTAGTTATTACAAACATCAAAACAAATCGATTTACAATTCAATTATTACAAATATTCGAATATAATTACGATCAAATTGTCATTAATCTCTTGTATTTGCTTCAATGAAAAACCAACTTTATTTGTTCTAGTTAAGTTATAAAGTTGAATGTACGTTGTGTTCTATTATGGAGAATGACGGATGACTAAATAATGGGTGGGCACAGATTGTGCTATTTACGCAGGGAATTATTGTTAAGTAATTATGGCTATAATTTTGTCGTTTTGTTTGTCTACTTATATCTGTTGCTCAATAAATAAGTACTAGTGGTCGTCGAGTGGTCGAAATTCGACCGTAATTCATAAAATTTAGCTTTCTGCATTCATAATTATCTATACATATAATACGTGAAGAGAAAACTTTCTGCATATTGCGCGGACAGAGCAGTGTAAGATTTGGCATAGTTAAAGTTTATAAGGAGAAGGAGTGCAGAAAGCTAAAATTAAGGTCGAATTTCGACCACTAGGCTATCACTAGAAAACTTTAACTATGCCAAGTCTCACGCTCCTCCGTGCGCGCAATATGCTTAAAAAGGGGTAGGTACAAAATTTTCTCTTCACGTATTAATATAAAGATTTTGTTGCGTACCTACATCGCTGTTGTAGGTAAAATAGTTTCTAGGTAAAATAAGGACGTACAAAACATGTCATTTTAAGTTCCTAATTATCTAATGTCTTTGTTTCAGGTAATTTATGATATAACCTCATCACCAACAAATAAATGTGTAAGTGCTTAACTTGAGCGTTAGAAGTGTTAGTGCCTGCCTAACATGAGCGTTATTATTAGTCAATCGACTACGGGCGATTTTCACTGATAAAATAACAGATGTTTAGAATAGAATAGAATAGATCTTTATTTCATGTAAACCAGATACAGGTACTTATGAAATGTCGAGACTCTAGGTGCACGGTTTAAAATGTAGTGGGCCGATTACCCATACAAGAATGCCTGGTAGTTGTCATCACGAATCTAGAGACAAGAGACCCAAAACTCCGGATTATGGAGCCAAAAGACCGGATATTACTATCTGAGTGATTTTTACCTTACATAGTTTTAAGTTATCTTATTAGATTTCACCAATTGTCAAGAAAATCCCGCCCGGACGCACCCTGGATCCCTACAAACTCGGACAAACCCGGGGAAATCCGGACGGATGGCAACCCTAAACTCATGCCTATTCATTTGCCAGCCCGTTGCCTAAGCTGTTGGGCTATTGTTACTTCATATATTTATCAAGTAGGTACATAAGTAAAGTAGAAACACGAGTACGATTGTTTGTATATTCAAATATGACTTCCGTGTATATTTTGGTCCAATAATTGCTCAATCATGGGCAAATATGAAGTGATTTTCCGAATTATTGAGCATTAATTTGGTTGTTTGTTTCCGTATTCAGTGATTTAATTCAACGAAATGTATTTTAATCATGGAATATCAAATATTTACGAGTATATAATTGATATGGAAATACTGAATTCAACATAAGTATTGAGCAATTTCTTAAAGATAAGGTCGCTCTGCTAACTCTACAAAGCAGTAATAAAGGTCTTATTGATGAAGGTGTTGCTATACTCACAATTATTGTTTTAAAGAAAACAAGCAGTCCTATTAGATAAAATGACATTTGGTCAAAGAATAAAAACTTCAAATTATACTGATTTAAGGTCAAATCGCACTGAGCGGCATTGTATCGGAGCGACGCGACGCGGCTAAATATTTTTATATGAAATCGTATGAGATATAGTTCCCGCCAGATAGCATGAAAGCATGGTCATTGACCTTTCGATCAGGAGTTTTAAGGAGTTGAAATGTTTCGAATAAATTTATTTGAAGTAGAACAGCTATAAAGAGAGATGATTTGTTGCTGGTCATGAAATAATACTCTATTAGCGTCATTTTGAGTACCACAGTCAATAATATAGGGAGATCAATAAAATGACATAAATAAACAAATCAAGTGTGTTTCTAGTACCTGTTCAACACACCAGGTCATTGGACTTCATTGCCAAGCTATCTGGCGCGAACTATTCTCAATTCTCAATTCTTTATTGCAATCCATAATGTACACAGTCATACAGGTGGTAAGTATAAAATAAAGAAACAATTATGGACCCTGTCGGGCACAGCAAAAGTTTAAATAAGTAGGAGATATAGAAGCAACTACTCGGCAGCGGAACTGCACGACGCGACACGATTTTGATAATATACTTAAACAATAATTGGCCGCGTCGCGTCTCGCTCCACTGCAGTCCTGTTCCGCACAGTGCGGTCTGACCTTAAATATCATTGACTTGTCCATCACATTTCATTGACGTTTCTCGTTCTTGATGATCGGTTATCATATTATTGAGGAGTTGGTATTTTATTATCTAAGCTACTCTAAGCCTTCACAAAGAACTTGATATCTGTAGTTAAACATCTGCCGTTTTTTTGCTCCTGTATTTAACGTCGCCACCGCTTATAATTTTGCCTGTCATCAAAAAAGTTCTTAAGAGTACAGACGCGATATCCTGTTGCGACACTACCAGCATAATAACTGTAGCTAAACGTCCGACAGATTCTTGTTGTATTTAATGACATGACCGCGACCGCGACCGCGGCTGTACCGACTTCAAATTAATTGGTTAAATCGGTAGGTTAGGTACTAAGTGTGTATATACCTTAAACGCCGATCGTGGAGGAAAATGAAGAATGAAATATTAGCCGCGTATCCACTAAAATGATAATTATAAATTATATATCTACTAAAAAAGTTTTTTATTTAAAATTAACTAAATATTAGGCGCTTTTGAAATGTTAAGGTGGGCAATCGTGCGCGTGATTGCCGCTTTATGTTTAGACACACCTTTAGAGACTATATAAGGTGCGCGGTTCCAAAAAAATTGGTCCTATGTAGAAGAACCCGCAAGAAACTCCACTGTGAAGGGTATTGTTAAAGAGAGAAAATTATGATTCTACTTTTTTTATAAGCAGAGTAGTGAACGTATCTGTGACTCGCTTGTTTCGATTTATTTTGCTTTGAAAACTTAGTTTTCGGAATAAATTACAAAAACATCTATGGTATATCTGACCATAGATTTTTAACAATACTAAACTTATAGAATGGCATAGCTAACCATAGATTTGTTACTATAAGCATGATAATACGAATACAAAAATGAAGCTGATCAAAAACCAAATTTATTTGCTAACCCTACTTTCCGGTCGGCCGGTCGCAATGACCATCCCAGCAAGTCGTCATTACAGTATTGGCAAAAACTCTAATAACCCATTGTTTTGCGACCAAACAATCGAGCCGAGCTCAACCACTCGTCGAGGGGTTTTTAGACCCGATTGTAATTTTATCTGAATCCGAAGCTAATTTAGGGTTACGAAACTTAATTCGAAATTATTTCCGAGTGTTCCGTTTCGCGAAGTATGGTGTTAAAGCACGTTATTACATGCGTAAGTGTGAGTTTATGTAGATACGTGTATGTTGGAATTATGGATGTGTGTGTTTGGAAATGAGATGTGATTTTTTACGAAACGTTGATTGATGTGTTGATCTGATCTTGCATGTTATTAGAATCAAATATTATGTGATTGAGTTGAGGAGACGAGTTAATCTGCCTTGATCGATCGTGATTTTAAACTCACTAAGTTAGTTATCATTTTGATGGATGCTAAAATAATGATAAGACACGTAGAATTCTGCTGCAAATTATGATATTACGACATGTTTTTAACTGACTTCAAAACTAGGAAAGGTTCTCAATTCCATTGTAGTTTTTTTTTATCGTTATCAATTGTGATTTCTGAAACGATTTAATGATTGTTTTTTGTTTCATAGAGTATTCTCTCTTTCAAGACAATTTTCTTGCAAATCGCATATTTTGTATTATTTATGCCAGTCAAAATAAAAAAATACATAAATTTTAAAAAAGACTTCAAAAAATTAAAAGGAATAAAATAATTTTCTTAAAAAACCTAAAGTTTATTGAAGAAATAAGGTCCGGGCTTTAGAAGCTGATAAGTTTTTATGAAAATTATTTTATTACTTTTACCTAGTTAGTAAAAGTCGGTTTTTACTTTTTTAAATATAAAACAGTAATGGCTTCTTATTCTAATTAGCTTCCAGATTTGTCTTCTACCAAAAATAGTGTGAAGAATGAACCCTTAAATACTCGACATTTCCCAGTTTTTCGGGCATGACATAAAACCTGTCGAACGGTTGTGTCAAGTTTTTGCGTGGTCGCGACGCTCAGCGGACGGGCGAACAGCCGTCATGTAGGTATCCTGGAAACTCTCATCGTGGCAAAGGGTTTTGTGGTCCAAGTATAAGACAGAAATGACATTAATTTATTATCCTAGCAAGTTTCCTTGGATATCATCTAGTAACTACGAGACGGGGTAAGTTTTAATTGACTGTTAAGTTTTTAGTGGTCAAATTAGAAGAATTATAAAAGCAGGTGACGTGATTATGAAGCTGTGCTTATGAGCTGTAGTGTAGTGTCTCTGCTGTGGTGTGTGTGTGATCGGGGTGTTGGTGTTCAACTCAGTTTTCATACATTCAAAATCTAAATTATAAATCACTAGAAAATATGTTTTAAGCAAATGCAGAGCTATTTTATATTAAAGCAGCTGAAAAAGTGCGAAAATATATGAAAACATATTTTTACTAGGAAATTATGGCCCTTTGGGAAATTAGTTCAACGTTTTGTTTTTGCATACATGACAACGTCGACTTATTTATAAGTTCTTATTTCTTTTTTATTTGCTTGCTGTAAAAAGAATCATATTTACTTATGTGGAAAATTAGTCTATAAACTTTTCTTTAGTTTCAGAATGTCTATTTACTCATTCATAGTTTTCGTCAATGAAATTTTTATCAAAATAAAAAAATATCGCTGTTACTTATCACTTACCGCTTATTTTGTGAACGAGTCTCTTTGATGGGTGTCATTCTGCTTGTGCGCCGAATTTGGGCTTTGCAATTTTTTTTTATACATTTTTTCGTTTACACGTGTTTCGTGTATAAGATTGTTTTTTTTTTTTTTATATTTATTCAAATAATAAATCTTTTTTGTTACCTTTTTTTAGTATAGATATCCACGTGAAAGTATCCATTAATAACTACAGGATCCGGAAATACCTGCGTCCAAAAAATTAAAAAAACTGTCGATAATAGCCAAAAGATACCATCCCGCGTGGTTCTAAAAATCCTGAAAAAACACTGCTCTATTATTTTTTTATTAAAATACATAGCAAGCTTTAAGAGCCAAGAGTCAGAGAGAGAGGTAAATTAAGAGCTTCATAAGCTTTTAAGATGAAGATGGTATTGTCAAAACAGGTGAAAGCTTGTAGGTATATTTTAAACGTGTCGGTCTCACACTATAACTTAATGCCCCTACGTTGCCTGTCACGTGTATTTACGACTAACACCGACAGATAAGGTACCATCACTATATAAATAGGTATGTTTAGTTTGTGGTACTACCATAAAATGGGCAAACTACTGAACCCTTTTTTGACCAAATTCCGTTTCGGCGAACACAGAATAAGAAGATTCAGAAGGTCTATTTCTAACAAAGTAATCTAAGATGACGATAATATGCGAAAAGAGACACGTGAAATTTTAAAGGCAGTAAGCAGTTTGGGATGCATGGGGGAGCCTCTTCGAGGGACGATATCGTACGTCCAGTGCACTGTGGAAAGTCAGCCCAATTCCCTACGAACCTAGCTGGCTGGCTATAATCTCTCCACAATATGGAGGTATGAACAGTTCTTATTTAAAGCTCATGTGGAAAGAAGAGGAAAGAGAAAAGAAGTTCATTTTATATTGTATAAACCTCAAACTTTATCAGCGTAGTTCCTTATAAGGGGTTATAGTACTTATCATTATGAACAACTTTTACTATGGAATCAACCTTGAAATAGCGAAAAAAATCCGCTGTTCCATACAAATAATTAATTATTACTCGATTACATGTATGGAACAGTAGATTTTTTCCCCGATTTCATGTTCGTTTCCTTAGTAAAAGTTGTTCATAATGATGAGTACTATAACTCTTTAAAGGACCTCCGCTATTAAACCTTATATATTTTGTCTCTTTCACCGTCCACAACTGAGCGCATCAGATTTACTTTTCATTGTATGTAGTAGTCCTTCTGTTCGTATTTGTTCTGTGGTTAAGTTCTATGTAATGGGTGTTCAATGTTGAGTTATTGAATATTACGGAGACTCAGCGGAAATTGTGGCTGTTCAATGTGATTGCGAGTCAGAGTAATGGAGATATTATGGCATGTTAGGGGTTCAGGAGTGGTAAGAAAGTTATTAGGGTTTTTATGTGAATCGTGGTGACCGTTATGATATGTTAGGATCGGCCGTCGATACTAGGATACCATCACCATCAGCCTACAGTCCTATCAGGATACCGGCGAATATAAAAATATCATTATGCTGAGATAGGGGGGGGGGGGGGGGTGGTCTAGTACAGGTTGCGAATTTTTTGTTTTTGGTATTTTTCTTGTGTCATTTTCTATACGCGTCCAAAATAAAACTATATTTTTAATATGCGCCCTGCAGTATTTATTATACCTCTTTTAATATTATTCGTATTTCCGAAGACAGGCGAAGATTGTCGAAGCGTATAATTTGTTATATAGTGCGCATAGTTTGCAGAATTATTGAATGTCCAGTACTAAAATATAAACCAAAACAAAATAAAAATTTGATTTTGTATAAGCTTGCGCTAATATAATTATAATAATATTCCATTTATTTATTATAATTATTTATAGTATGCGTATCTTCCATACTAAGACGAATTTTCGTTTTGTTTTAAAATGAGTCCCAATATTGCGGTTGTATTTAGGAACAGACACTGAATCACTCTGCAAATTATGCGCAGTACATAAAAAAATTATCCTGTAGACACATAGGCTCTAATTAAGACTGGAAACGAGTGAAAGGACATGAGGTTATATTCAGTGGTATAGTTTTAAAATGATCACCATAATAAAGGTATTTTTCCTCGTCTCCAGTCCAGTAGAGTACATTAAATAATTAAATCGAAATAACAAACATTTCCCTTGGGAACTAACAAAGTTATAGTGGTGTACACTTGATGTCAGTATATCTGTCACCGGCCAGTCAGAAGTGTTGCTACACACTGTGTAACTAAATAATTCTGGCTCGGTATTCCACAACTGTTTATCGGGTAATGAATAGATAGTTAGAAGTTCTTGAGAACCTAATTCAACTAATTTGTCTGGGAAGTGATTGAAGTCGATTATGTATTATGCTACTAAAAAATAAAATAAATCCAGCCCATTATTATCCTATTGCTGGGCAGCTCATCTTCTCAGAATTTTGTGCAACTATAGATAATTTTTTTTTTTTTTTTTTCATGATTTAAAATACTCAAAGATCTAATATGTTAAAAAAAATAGGTTTTATATGTGAACTTTTAAAACTGCCCAGAATACTGGCTGCAGTTAGTCAAAAACTCGATGTCAGAAGCTGTATAAAAAGAAGAAACAAAAATTAAAAAGTATACTTAATGGCATCCAAAATTTTTATAACGTAACAATGCCAGTACCTATTAAAATGGCTTTGGATAATAGAATAAGTATTTAATCAAAAGTGAATTTAATATTGTCAGTAGTATTTAATGGCTTATATTATGCGCAATAAACCTACAGGCAACATTAAATGTATAGAAAATGTTGAACGAATTATTACGGCAATAAACAATACCTACACACATTTTTCTATTACCCCCAACGTAGAAAAAGAATAAAACAAAGCCCAAAAAGATGAAATCAACCCACATGAGTTCTAGGTACTTTCATTTTCACTTTATAAATTTACTGGTGTAGCTGTGCGCATGCGTGTGACGTGTCATTAGCACCCTATAAAGTGGGAACGGTAAACATAGGGCTAAATACGACCAGAGTTAATTCTGTCCCCAAAAACAACTAGCTATTGGCCACGGTTCTGACCGTGTTGTATCGGAATTTGATGAAAAGTTTATTGGTGAGAGGAAATACCTAAGAACGTTGTGTTTTTTTTTTTGTAACACCTTTTATAGAACTTTTATAATATCTCGTTCTTCTGAGAACTTTGGTTATCTATCTATCCGAAACGTTATTTTCATGTCGTGTTTTGGCATCTAATAATGCTTGTCTATCCACAATTTAATACACATGTATAAACATTTGAAATCTTTATGGTATTCAATATTATTTCATGTAATAGTGATGTTCCTTATGCACGGCACATATAAAAGCTGCATCACTAAAATACAATTCTATTCTCTACAGTTGACACTGACAACTTGCGCGGAATATTAACAAGCTAAAATATTTGCCTGTAGCTTTACTAAAAACGGTAAATGTTTAAAATAACAAATATAGTATATTTTTTAACCACAATGCAAACATAAAAAGGAACACACATGCATCAGATTTTCGGGCAATTAGTCGATATTCCCGATATCAAATGACACGAAAAAAAGAAGATGACTAATAAGCATTCGTTAACTGGCATAAAATACTTCATTACTTGTGCTCGCGCCATTTAAAAAGCGAAGCGAGTTGAAATCGCGCGCGTTTTGTTTATTTTTTAAAAAGATTCTTTTTCATCGGGTGATTGATGGCGTGCACGCGGGTCGTCGAAAGGATGCACCCTGCAAAAAACCTGCTGTATTAAATAACAATTTTTCACTTTGATAAATTTTTGTGCGCTCTTTAAATCTTTATTTATGGAGGTTTTTATGTGTCTAATTGAAAATTCAGATTTTGGTAGACTTTCGTTACGATGGATTTAAAAAAAAATTTACAAGGAGCAGTGAAAGAAAGAAAGAATAAAGTATTTATTTGACACAACACATAAAACAATTTTAAAAACAAACAAGAAAAATAAATCATGTAAAAATAAAAACCACTGTAGGTACCTATTTCACATTCAAATCTGATATGACAAAGGAAAGGCGAGTTATTTTTGTAGCAGAATGTTCAAAATTAAAACTTTGCCCAAAGATAATTTTGCCTAACTTAAGTCCTATTAACTTAATAAAATACCACTGGACGCCGTTCATAGGCTCTCTAATAATTATAAACTACAACAACCCTTCAATTACTACGCGTATATTTTTGACATAACAAGAATCGATTCGGGAATAGCATCGAAAGTTCCGATCGATCGCGGAATCGATCAATCGATAATTTTATAAATAGTTCGCCTTTGATGTGTCGACGGGCGCGATTTGATCAAAGCATTATATATATTAGTGTCAGTTTGTCTGTATGTTGTTAGCTGGTCGACAAGACATGTTTTATGGACTTTCTTCACTAATTTATTGATGTAAATTGAACTAGTACCAGGTAGTTGAGGTATGCGGGAGATTAGCGATTGTCAATCTAGGAATCTCATATGTAAAACGTTAGCATACTAGGGTTTTCAATGTAAATTAAGTTGTCGTGTCGAATAAGGTTAGCTCTAACCAATCTTGTACTACTATTGGAATTTGGAACTGACAGTCGGATAATTTAAGTATTTCCTATACAAGACTCACCTACTTAATGTGTAGGTACTTAAACTACCTAAATTAGGAAACAAGGAACTGTAAACTTAACTGTTTAAATAAAATACATTAAAAACAAGATAAATATTATTTGTTACGTCCATCACTTCTTTAATTTCTTACGACACTCAATGTCACCTTCTAAAGGTAAGTCACGTTTACGTCAAGTGTGTCATTCTTTATCGCCAGACGTTTCACACTGTCGCACACTTCACATTCAAAACGAATATGACATAAAAGTGAAAAATCCACAAAAACGCTTGAAGGCTTGCCGCGCGGTCGCGCGTTATCGCGGCAATTAATCTGGCGCGGCGGCTGCGCGGTTATCGCGCGACAAATCAGTTGGCCGGCAACGCGTTTTATGATTTCATTTTGTCGATGTGATGTCATTTGACACTTTCTGGATGCGACCTGTTTGGGGTTACATTTTGTGTATTGTGCATATTTTATTGTTTCCTAATGTCATTTTGCTATTAATGTGGCATTGTTTTCCTATATAGTTTTAAATTATTATTTTAAACGTGGAAACAGTATCTATGACGGCTATATACGGCTGAACGTGAGCTTTTGGTTTAGTAAATTTTCAATTAATTCTTTATTCTACATGAAATGAGGTAATTAAACAAATACAATTGAGATCGTATGTAGGTACACAGGCGAGCTTAACCCACATAAAAATAAATAATAAGTAAATTTTCTTTCCTTTGTATCTTTTCTATCTTTATTCCCTTTCTTTTCTTTCTTTCTTTCAATTTTTTTGGGTAAATATTAACTTATCGCGGTCTGCAGGTATTATTGGGAGTGTTAATAACCACGCAGCACGCTGTACCATTATGGCATTGCACAGCTGATGTAGATTTTGATCTCCATTTAACTATTAGGTACTAGATAGGAGATGGCCTACAAACCGGTTATCATAATATCCAAAAAATTATGATTGACATTGACTTGAAACTACGTTTTGCTGCAAAATCTATAAAATTGTATTTCTATACAAATTGTGTTATTACTAATGCATAATCGGATTAACTGGGTAATAAACTGCTATGAAAAAACATCTAAATGTTGTATAGGCTTTTATCGCTGTCATTTCATCTACACTTAAATCTAAGCTCGTGTTACTACTACGCAATGATTTTAAACTTTTTATCTCACATAATTTAGATTTTAAAGATATCTATGAAATTAATAAAATACCAAGAAGGTTTTATATTTTTGTGCAAAGTCGTCTGCTGGCTGCAGTCAAAAATATGACAAAGCTATAAAACCAATAAAGAAGTACCTAAAATAAAAAATGAATGGCCTCCTATATTTTTATATGAAAAATTGCCAATATTAGAAAGAAAGAAAGAAAGAAAGAAAAGGTTTTTATTTTTACGCCCAGTATGACGCACAAAACTTAAATAAACTTACACCAAGTCACTTAATGCTAAAAATTGACAAAATGATTATTATGCAAAATATTTGAATAAAATCTAATAACATCACTCACAGGTTAATTAATGTTGCGTAAATGAATTAATTTATTTGTTGACAAAGAGTAAAAATGTCTTTTTTTCTTTCGTGACTCCCCAAAAATAATAAATAAGAAATACTAGAATTAAAGTGATTTTAGTCTAAAAACTCCTTTGTCCTTAACTTTAGAACGACTTTTTAAAAGTGCTGGCCGCCAATTTTATACATCTCAGAAAAGAAACATAATTAAGTACAATATGTTTTACATCCATAACAAGTTCAAAATTAAAATAAGCTCATACACAAGTAGATAGGCTCAAAATAAACTGGCATTCAGACGGGAATTAATATCGCGATCACTGTCAACAGGTGTCACGCATAACTTATAATAAATCCTTATAAGTGCCCCAGCGCACTGTACAACATACTAAATTATTATGTTGATCTGTTGATTTAACACACACATCTAGAACAAAATAATTGCGAACGTTCCATAATAATGTTATCTAAAAACTTAACATTTTTTTTTTCTGTAATTCTATTCGATACCTACGTTCATGACAAAAGGGTTTAAGATTGAAAACTAGAGGAAGTTTTCTTATTACCTATTTCTGCCACTTTTTAAAACGCTTTTATTAGCTTCACTTGTAACTAAGTATGTAAAAAAAATCTTGGAAGTTAAATTTGACCCACTTCCCGGTTTCCGATTGAGCTGAAATTTTGCATACACGTTTAGTTTGGATGACAAAAGCGTTTTCTTTAGTTTTTTTTTTTTAAACTGTAATATTTATTTCCTTAAAGTCGCTTAGAACATCGAATCTCGGACGAACAAAAGTATCTACTATCACTAGAGTTAAGTTTGTCGATAGGTATTGTTTACTACAATGCAAAATGAATATAGGTACTAATGATGTATATTATTTCTTCAAACTGTATGAATTATCTAATCCCTAACCTTCAAAACCCCCGACTCCAACTAGAAAAAGAGCTGTAACTTTTGAACGCCTAAACAGATGTTCATGAAACATAGCTTCAAAGATACCCAATTATACTAGCTTTCAATTAAAAAATCTTGCATTGAAATCGGTCCATCCGTTTTGGAGCTATGATGCCACAGACAGTTACACCGATACACACTACAAAATAACACCTCTCTTTTTTGTCGGGTGTTAAAAATCATCATAGCACACACTTGGAATCGACTACATCTATTCCATAAACAAGCCTTTATAAGCTTTCACCGTCTCACAAATACATAATAGTAATATCATGATCATAACAAGAGCACCCAGTCTTTCGCAAAGCCTTTGCGTGTGCAGTAATCCCTTCAACTAAACTCGTTTGCATAGATTTGAAAACGTCAGAACATTTGACAGACGATGTTTGTTCGCAAAGGGCTTCAACAGTCATGTTGATTCCCTTTCAACATTAATGTCAGTGTTGTTGACGCCATGATAAGCATTTTGTTATAATTTGTCTGCGCTTTGAAGTTGATTTACAAGCGCGAATGTCGGATATAAGTAGTTTATATTCTGTTTTAGTTGACAGTTTTATTGATATAAGTTTATTTAAAAATATTTTGCCTTTCCGTTTACGTGTCAATTAATTTTAATTTTGTTTCGTAGTTTAAAAGGACAGTAGTGGTCGCCTGGTCAAAATTCGACCGTAATTTTAGCTTTCTGCACTCCTTCTCCACATAAACTTTAACTATGCCAAATCTCATACTCCTCCGTGCGCGCAATATGCTTATGAAGGGGTACAAAGTTTTCTCTTCACATATTAATATATAGATATAACTATGGGCGCTTGTAGGAAATTAATATGATGATTTTCTAATTAATTATTGTTTAAATAACGAACATATTACATACAATCTCGTATCATTATAACTTTATATTTATCTAAAAGCATGTGAAATATCAAATAACTTCTTAAATGTACAATTATCAACAATTCCCATCTTAACAACATACTAATTATCTGCTCATTACAACATGTTGAACGTATCTCGTGTTCCCGACACTAACTTATAACGTTGCCGTTGATCAAATAGTTGATAAGCGTTGCCCGGTATGTAAACTGCTGTGTTTATGTCCCGTCGTTGCTCGCCAAATGACGCGTAAACTGTAATATTTACGTGTTCCACGCAATTGGAACGTTTGATGTGGAGAAAGTTGCTCACATTTATTCAAATTTATCGTATTCTTAGGAAAAGCTTGTAATTTTGTTAGGACTAAGTTAAGTTTTGCGGTAGATCTGCGTTATTTACTGTATTAAGACACGTCGCAAGTTGTCTCATACTCAATCATCCTATGAATTTTTCCATTAATGGGATTTTGGGGATATGGATAAAACCATGACCGAATTATTATTAATTTATACTAGTGGTCGCCCAGTGGTTGAAATTCGACCATAATGTAACCTTTCTGCTCTCCTTCTCCATATAAACTTTAACTATACCAAATCTCACACTCATCCGTCTGCGCAATATGGTTAAAAAGGGGTACAAAGTGTGGAAGGTATGGTGTTCCTCCATTGAAAAGGGAGGATCCTCCGACCAGGCGAGGTGATATTGCCTGGCGGGCCGAAGCCCGACGGTTGATGTCGGACAGTTGTATATATGCTAGATACGAATATCTTTTTCCTTGCGCGATGCAGGATTCGTAATCTAGTAGTAGTTCTTCTATGTTGCGATAGATGTCGCTACATCACTCCCCCCCCAGACCGGAGGTCGATACTGATGAGTCTTGAGGTTGCTTGCCAGGGCCAGTGCTAGTTCCAGTGAGTCGGAACTGAGTGCCACGTAGTTCGCTGTGAGTTGGAACTGTGTGCGGTGAAGCGTAGTGGCTGACTGGTGCGTCGACCAGGAGAGAAGGGCTCTGCTAGTTGACCGGCCGAAGTGCAGTGTGCTGTGCCAAGGTCGCTGATGAGGCCGATGGGTGGAACCAGGCTTGCACGGTCGCTGCAAGTATATGGTTACCCGTTGGGGCCGAGAATGCTGGCTGGCAGGAAGAGACTTGCTGAATGCTGCTCGAAGAGGTGCTGGGGGGTGCTTGAGAGGAGTGAAGGCGATGATGCCGAAGGTTGCGTAGATGTTCATTGTCAGGGGTCACCACTGTGGAGGAACGAGGTATGGTGTTCCTCCATTGAAAAGGGAGGATCCTCCGACCAGGCGAGGAGATATTGCCTGGCGGGCCGAAGCCCGACGGTTGATGTCGGACAGTTGTATATATGCTAGATACGAATATCTTTTTCCTTGCGCGATGCAGGATTCGTAATCTAGTAGTAGTTCTTCTATGTTGCGATAGATGTCGCTACAAAAGTTTTCTCTTCACGTATTGATATAGATTTAAATACAGACTAGAAAAAGGTTAACCATAAGAGGCATTATAACCACATAAATCATGCCATAATGACCGATTATCATTCCCATGTTCTTTACGTGAATAATGGAGGACGGAACAAAGAAAAGAGTCCAAAACACACAATTACAAGCTCGTTGTTTCCACACAATTTAACAAAACAAGATGGAAGCCACCCGAGACGTTCTGTAGATAGTTATATTGCCAACCCTACGCTGCGGTAGAGCCATAAGCTCCGACTCAGCGCTTCCCTTATCTGTCGACCGGACATCATTGTTTTGTCTAAGCTTTAGTACTAAGTATTAATTTTCGATGGGAATAATTATAAGGTTTAGAAAGTAGTCTTGTATTAACTCTAGTAAGCTCAGGTCGTTCGTATAATAAACTCTTATTCGATCACCTACTAAAATAGTTTAATTTCTAGTTTTTAAAAAGCTAATTCGTCGCTCCCGAAATCTAACTGGCGCAGCCGGTAGGATTGCTGGCTGTTGCCTTCGCGAAAAGTTCCGTGTGGAAAACTGTGTAAAATCACGACTCACGTGTGAAAAGTGTTTCGCGAGTGGTAACTAACTATATGTAGAGTGCGTTCTACTTACAATCAGTTAGGCGCTCTACATCTGGCAATCCGCGAACCAAATAAATAAGTTACGATAGAGTGGGAGAGCAGAGATGGTGGTTGGACAGTGAGTAACCTTCTACTTCCTTCCCAATTTCCCTACACATTTATATGTTAATAAAATTTTAACTTTGTGTATAGTTTTAAGTGTGTTTTATCTGAAAAATCATATGAAAAATTATTGTTATAATTTTAATATAGAGAAATCTTTTGACTTTAATTGCGAAATAAATTATAGTTAATAAAATCTTTACGTAACTTAAGTATTATAATATTTTACATTTTTATGAAGTTTTTTATACGATTTTCAATATTATTTTCTGATTGTGTGTTACTTCTATTTTATTTTTACAATTTAAATTTTATTAAATATTAAAATGACTGGTCACACAAATTTAACGGAGGCGACGGCAGCTGCTCCTGCTCGTTCCCTTACACCAATGTCTATACAATCACCAGAATTATCAATACCCCGAGATGTATTAAAATTAATTCCTGATTTTAGTGGTGAAACAAATATACTTAGTTTATTTTTACGAAAATGTGAATATGTTATAGCCAGGTACCAAGGTACCGCAGAGAGAAATGAATATTTAATGCAATCTATTACAAGTAAATTAAAGGGAAAAGCGGCAGCCCTAATAAGTGAAAGAGGCGACTTTGAAACTTATACTGAATTAAAATCTTTATTGGTCCAACATTTTGGAGATCCTAGAAGTGAGGAGTGCGTAGCAATAGAGCTGGAAACTTTAAAAATTAAACAAAATGAGACGTATTTAGATTTTTGCAGTCGTATTCAGGACATTCGTGCAATCCTTATATCTAAAGTAAACCAACATAGTTCAGAAACGCTTAAAGATGCTAAACGAGTAATATATAATAATACTTCGCTTAACGTTTTTATGTATAATTTACCGGAGCACATGGTAAGGATTGTTCGAATTAAAAATCCAAATTCTTTAGAAGAGGCGCTTAAATATGTCCTTGAAGAAGTGAATTTCCAGGAACAGTATAACTTACGCAGTAAAATGTTGCAACATCGTCCGCAAAATTCTTTATCAACAACACGCGAAAAAGAAGTATTAAATTCAACAAATCCGAAACCTTCTGCACAAGGTCCCTTACAGTTTAATAATCATTTCAGACCTATGAATCAAACGCAATTTAAATTTGGTATACCTAATCAAAATTTTGTACGCCCTAATACTACAAACCCTCAGTTTGGATTCCAACCTCAATTAGCACAGTTGGGATATAGACCCCCGGTTCAGTTCGGATACAGACCTCCGGCTCAATTCGGATACAGACCTCCGGCTCAGTTCGGATACAGACCACCCGTATTTGGCTCAAGGCCACCTCAACCCCAACAATTTGGCTTCCGACCTCAAGTAGGACAGTTTGGTTTTATACCTCCACAGCCACAAGGCTACCGTCCACCCAAGGATTCCTTAAACGACCGTGACGTAACAATGAGAACTGCAGCAGCACCGGTTAAACCTCAAAAAGATTTTCCTTTAAATGAGCTGTATACTGGTGCAGAACAGTATTATTATGACCCTAATTATATGTGTAACGATTACACCTATAATATGACGACTGATTATGACTATGATCCTATAAACATGTACTTTAGTGACTATTGCGCAAATCAGAGCCCTGACGCGGAATCCGGCGAAAACGTTGATATTCCGCATTCAACTGAAAAACCCGTAAACCCTGAGAATTCAGAGAACGTGCAAAATTTTCACATAAATTTGACTCAAACACATCCGAAGTGATAGAACTTAAATATGATGCTAACCTAAAACACCCATATATATACATACCTGAAATAAACGGAAAATTTATGTTGGATACAGGAAGCACGCGATCCTTTATAAGTCCTGGAAAAGCTAACGAATATTTCCCCAATTTTAAATACCATGAACCGTTTACCGTAACAAGTACGCATGCTTCTAGTACTCATCATGAAGTTGCGAGCATTCCACTATTTCCCACATTTAACGACAACGGTTATCACAAATTTTACATATATGACGTTGACAGCAGATATGACGGACTAATTGGAATGGATTTAATGACTCGACTTAATGCCGACATATGTTTAAAGGACAAGACTCTGAAACTCAACGGCGCTAACATTCCCATAGTTTATAATTCTGATATTCAGATTATATTAAACCCACGTTCAGAACATAAAGTTAGATTACCTGTAACTCAGAAAGATGGCATTGCTATTTTAGATTTTAAACAATTTTGTGATGGCGTTCGAATGCCAGCTGCAATTGTTAAGTGTGAAAATTATTTTGCCTCAACTGTAATACAAAATATAACTGACCTTGAAATGTCCTTGACCATCACAGCTCCATTCAAGGTTACCGAATTTAATAATGATGTGTGCCTAGTAAATAACACTACTGACTTGACAGACGTTGAGATTGATTCAATACTAACTGACAATTTATCAAAATTAAGACTTGAACATTTAAACCGCGAGGAACGTGACGCAATGAATAACCTATGTCTAGAGTACAAGGACATATTTTACAGCGAAGAATTGCCACTGACCTTTACAAATCAGGTGAAACATCACATAAGGACCACTAATGAAGATCCAATCTACATTAAACCATACAGGCAAGCACCGGCTCAAGCAGAGGAAATCAAACGACAGGTTGAAAAACTTCTCAAGGATAATGTGATCCAGGAATCGCATTCGCCTTGGAGCGCCCCTGTTCATTTGGTCCCGAAAAAGGCAGATGCTTCTGGTCAGGTAAAATATAGAATGGTCATAGACTATCGCCGACTCAATGACATAACGATTGACGATAAGTACCCACTTCCCAACATATGCGATTTATTTGACAAACTAGGTAAGAGCAATTATTTTAGCACGTTAGATTTAGCTTCCGGATACCACCAAATTGAGATTTTTGACACCGAGAAAACAGCTTTTTCTACTCAAAATGGTCATTACGAATTCCTCCGTATGCCGTTTGGCCTGAAAACAGCGCCAGCGACATTTCAACGAACGATGGATAACGTTTTAAGAGGCCTACAGGGTATACATTGCCTCGTATATCTAGATGATATACTTATATATTCGAATGGGTTACATGAACACATAAAAAAGTTACGCGCTGTCTTCGATAGACTTCGCCAAACCAATCTAAAAGTTCAATTGGATAAATCTGAGTTCTTACGCAAGGAAGTGCAGTACTTAGGACATACACTGACTACAGATGGACTATGACCTAACAATGACAAAATACAAGTAGTTCTTAATTACCCCATGCCACAGACACAGACTGAAATAAAACGCTTCTTAGGTTTCGTTGGTTACTATAGACGTTTTATCAAGGACTTCTCCAAAATTACTCAACCATTGACAGCTTGTTTAAAGAAGGGTAAGAAAGTAGTAATTGATCAAAGGTTTACCGAAGCCTTCGAGAAATGTAAAGAACTCCTAATTAATGCCCCAATTTTGCAATATCCCGACATGACTAAATCATTTATTCTAACTACTGACGCGTCCGAAGTAGCTATTGGTGCAGTATTGTCACAAGGACCTATTGGTGGTGATAAACCAATAGCCTATGCTAGTCGGACCTTGACAGATACTGAAAGGAGATACAGTACAATTGAACGTGAGTTGTTAGCGATCGTATGGGCTACGAAACATTTTAGACCCTATCTATACGGACACAAGTTTGACATTTACACTGACCATAGACCACTAGTTTGGTTGTACCAACTCAAGGAACCTAATAGCAAGTTAACACGTTGGCGTTTGCGCTTGCAAGAGTACGACTTTAATGTCATTTATAAAAATGGCAAGCAAAACGTAAACGCAGACGCGTTGTCTCGCATTAGACTGAACGCATTAGGCACCGAAGAACAAGATGATACCTCAATGATTGTTAATGTAGACGAAAAAGAGAAAAGACTACAAAGTTACTTAGAAGACGTGACTAAGGAAATTGCTGACATTTCAAAGCGACGAAATACAAACGACTCTAAGACTATTACTATATCTGACTCTGATAGAACGGCAACAGCTAGTCCCATGACTATTCCAGACTCAGACACAGAACAGTTACCCAACTATCCCGTACCATCTGAATCCACTTCTACACAAACAACTCATTCTGCCAAAGATATGGAATCCCATGGTTTACCTATATTGAACGAAGCTATAGACACTAAACCTAACCAAATTCTTGTTTATAGTTGGTTTCGTAATGAAACTCAGGTTAGAAATTTGTCCAGGGACAAGCAAAAAGTCCTTGAGGTCTTTTTACCCCTTCATAACCTTGAACTTATTAAAGATTTTCTTAAAAAGTATATAAAGCCGAAAACAAAATATTTTATCTATTTTGAAAATCCTAAACATAGAAAAGATTTTAGCAATATTATAGTTTCTTTGTTTAAGAAAGGTATGATTAACTTCTATGAATGTACTGAACGCGTAGTTTACATCGAGGACGAACAGGAACAAAGAGCTATAATTGTTAAGCTACACGAAGGCAAGACCTGCCATCGCGGAATTACAGAAACTATCAAAAGAATCCGACGTAATTATCATTGGCCAAATATGAACGAAACTGTTTCTGCTATTATAAATTCATGTGAACAATGTAAAGTATCTAAATATGACCGAAAACCTATTAAACCAATCCTTCAGATTACACAGACCCAGAATGCACCGTTCCAGGAAATCTTTATCGATTTGTTTACCATAGAATCCAAATACTATTTAACCATAATCGATGCTTTCAGTAAATTAGGGCAAGCCATAGAAATTCCATCCCGATCAACACCTGAAGTGGTTAGAGCACTAATGAAATACTTTTCTTATTATGGCATACCACAGAAAATTAGTTCTGATCCTGGAACTGAATTTAACAATGAATTATTAAGAGAACTAACAGATCTACATAAAATTAAATTACACATAGGTACGCCCAATAACCCGAATTCTATGGGACTAATAGAACGTTTCCATTCGACAATCATTGAAATTTATCGTTTGGCTAAGTACGAAAGGAAATTTACTGACGCAGCATCTGTAATGACCTATGCAGTTATGGCTTACAATAATACTATCCACAGTACAACTAGTTTAACACCCTTTGAAGTTGCATTTGGTCATACCGAACTAAATTCCACATTTGACTCTGAGTTTGATAAAGCTTATAAACAACAACTTATTAGAGATCACAAGAAAAGAACCCAAGCACTTTATAAATATCTATCGGAAAAGATAATAGGTCATAAGGAAAAGATAAAAGACAAGCGAGGCGGTGAAACAGGACCCGAATTAGAATTAGGACAAACTATTTTTGCCAAAGCTGTGAACAAAAGACAATCCAAAGATAAGCCTAGATTTCAAAAAGCGATTGTCACTGGTCAAATTGAACGCAACGTTATTCCAATAAAAGTCAACGAAAGAGTTACTAAAGTTCCCATTAAAAATGTAAAACGTCCTCCACAGGTGGTGTATACTCCTGGTGATATGGACGGCGATGAATCAGGCCCTTCCAAACCAAGGTCCCCTAAACCAGGTCCCTCTAATGGTAAAAGTTGATCAAAATCCGGGTATACTTCCAGTAAAGCTAGGGCATGCATTTATTCAGCACGATAAATGGACAATCATTAAAATAATCAATATAAAGGGCATTAGTACAGATCTATCTTTTAATATACAAAAGTACTTGGAGTTTAGTAAAATGATACAACCTAATAAATCTTATGAGGATGAGTTCAAAGGTCTTAAAAATCAGGTGGAATATATATGTAATGAAACTATAGAAAAATTAAAACAGTTAATTCCTTCCAAGAGGTTTAAACGTGGTCTTATAAACCCTCTAGGCTCTATTATCAAAATAATTACAGGTAACCTTGACAATGAGGATGCTGTTAGGTATGACAAATTAATAACTAACATTCAGACGAAAGAACAAGCCACTTTTAATAAGTTTACAGTGATATCTGAAATGTTGGATCATTTTCTAAATTCCACTGAAATAATTGATGAAAATACAAGAAAAATGAATGCTCATATAAAGTTACTTGAAAATCTTGTAAATGATCTATCTGTGAAAGATAACCATTCTATTTATATGACTCATGTATTTGGTCTACTTAACCAGTTTATTATAAACTTTAGGACTATCTATGTAAAACTTAGTGAAATAGAGACAGCTATAGCATTTAGTAAAGTATCTATTTTACATAAAACCATTATTAATTCTGCGGAATTACTTAACTTTCTACAAGAAATTGGAAAACATGAAAACTTAATGTATCCTGTAAATGAACAGAATTTAATCAATATAGAAGAAACACTGACTGTAAAAACTTACCTTAAGCTTGATGAAATAACATTTATTATAGAAGTTCCACTTGTTGCTAATGTAACTTATAATTATTATAAATTGTATTCCCTTCCTATGTCCAACGATTCCAATAACCAAACCTTTATTGTTATTCCTGAATTTCCTTACCTACTCGTAGAAGGAAAGAGATACCGCCCGATCGACCAGCCATGTCAGGAGATAACAGCGAAAGAATACCTCTGCTCTGACAATAAACTTATACCATACACTGAGGAAAGCTGTATTGAACAATTAATGAAGTATCATCATAACCTATCACGCTGCCAGGCCCATCCAGTAAACTCTGAAAACCTAAAACTGCAAAGAATCACTTCATACAGTTGGATTGTATATTCCAAATATAATAAAGTCGTGTCCCAATCCTGTGGCACTGACGACACAAAGGTACGCATACGTGGTACTTACATATTAACCGTAGGAGAGAACTGCGATGTTACCATCGATTACATCAATATCCATGGACGACGGTCTTACACACTGCAAACGGAATATACACCGATCCCTATAATCAACTTACCTGATCTACAAGTACAAGGCTCTGCTGCTGTGAATACGGAACCTGTTGACTTGAAAGGAGTTAACCTGGATGACGTTCAACATCTGAACTTCATAATGAAAAATAGTGTAAACAGTGTTAAAAGTGTTCTAAGTGAAAATGAAACCAATAGTGTTAGTGTCGGTCTATATTTACTGTACGCCATTGTCATTTTATTGTCATTAGTAGTAATTCTGTATAAATACTTACCTATAATAAAGGAAAACCTTTGTAAAAAGCGGGATTGTCACCCAAACGTAATTGGAGACAATCCGGCTCCACTGCAGGAAGATAGAGTTAATCAGAGACCTATAGTATTGGTAGGTTAACTCCATCGCCCTTAGTTTATAAGAGATTATGTACTTTTTAACATTACGAAGTTCTCGGAAAATCTCCTCTTTTCCGGTAACTTCGGTCCAAGGGGGGAAGAGTTATATTGCCAACCCTACGCTGCGGTAGAGCCATAAGCTCCGACTCAGCGCTTCCCTTATCTGTCGACCGGACATCATTGTTTTGTCTAAGCTTTAGTACTAAGTATTAATTTTCGATGGGAATAATTATAAGGTTTAGAAAGTAGTCTTGTATTAACTCTAGTAAGCTCAGGTCGTTCGTATAATAAACTCTTATTCGATCACCTACTAAAATAGTTTAATTTCTAGTTTTTAAAAAGCTAATTCGTCGCTCCCGAAATCTAACTAGATTGTCATTGTGGTGCCTATTTATGTTTTTAGCTCGTTATTTGTTTATTTATTTCTTCGTATTTTTATATTTCTTTATTGGAATTGGCAATTAAGAAAGAATGGGGCATGTCTTTCCGGTTTCCGTCCTATCCACCTAAATCTCGGCCTCTATATTTGACGTTAACGAATAAAATTATTAGAATATTGGAGGGAATGGATAGTTTTCAGCAATATAATATATAAAATACTAGCGACCTGCCCCTGCTGCGCACAAATTTTCCAAAAATCTTCTTTCGTACATACCTTTGACTGGCAATTACGACCACAACAAAAAAAAAACTAAGCCGAGTCGGTCGAACCGTTCTCAAGTGATGCTCCGTCAATACATGTGGCAATTGATTTTTATATTAAATAGATTATTAAATTTAAATTTAAACATTTTTATTTATCCTGTTCGTTGGTAAGCGCAACACTAGAGAACGACTACCGATTTGGCAATTTGTTTTTTTATTTTCGTCATAGACCGAAAAAAGGTATTACGAAAAAAAATATGGGAAAAATTGCCCCGAAAATTGTAAAATTTGGGAAAAGCAGATTTTTCTATGGGATCTTCGCTATTAAGTGTGCAAATGTCGTTTGATAGCTGATTGTCAATAAATTTATTGAAATTTTGGACAGAACAAAGTCTGTCGGGTCAGCTAGTTGGACAATAAAAATAAATATTGCTGGCCCGAGCAATTTCAAAGATATATGGAATAAGCGTTTACTCTTGATCCCTGAGTAACTACCTACCATTGTAATCTTATCCAACTAGTAACATAATAATTGTGGCTTTAGGCTATTCAGATTGACCAAATACGAAGTGTATGCGCAAGCGCAACTAATCTCGGTAAGGAAACTCAGCAGAAACACTAGTAAATAAGCAATCAAGTAGGTCAAATAAAACCCAAAATGGAATCGTGTACAATTTAATGGTCCAATTATACGAATATGGGTTGATTACAGGAGCCAATGGTGTACACTTGTACAGAGTTACAGACATGCAGATATGCATTGTGTGGTCACAGTTCTAATCTAACTTAACTTAAAATTACGATATGCCCAGCCATATTGTGATGTGGCGAAGTGTTTAGCTGGGAATATCAACAAATAGGTTCTCATTGATCCGCCCGACTTTCTATTAGGCACATATGGCGGATAAATAATCGGCCAAATCATGGAGTTTCTTGCCGGTATCTTCTCCAGGACCAACCCACTTGGAACCGTGCACTTAGAATCACTACGTTTTGAAAGTGCCTGCAAAGGGCCAGTTGAAATAAAAATCTTTAACTTTGACATGAAATGGCGGCGAGGCAAATCATGATCTGCCTAATTCTACGATCGGACCACGACATGCATAGACAATGTGGCAAGCGTCAAGTTTTTAAGTGTCAACCGATTATGTACCGAGCAATAAAATCACAGCAATACCCGTATATCATTTTGATATCATCATCTGCCTGGCCTATATCCCAACTACGTTGGGGTCGGCTCCCAGTCTAACCAGATGCGGCTGAGTAACAGTATTTTATACGGAGCGACTGCCATCTGACCTCCGCCACACAATTACTGGGAGACACTGATACCCTAAGGTTAGACCGGTTGTCAGACTTTTTGGGTTGCTGACTCCCGTAACGACTGTCAAAGGTATTCGTATGACAACCGGGACCAACTGCTTAACGTGCTATCCGAGGCACGGAGGGGTCTCGATGTTCGAAGAAATGGTCACCCATCCAGGGACTGACCGCGGCAACCGCAGCTTAACCTCGCTGATCGACTGATCTGCGCGGTAGCTATGTAGCTACGAGCCCCTCCCGTATATCATTTTGATAGTGATTAAATATTTACAACTGCACAATGTTGGGAGCGTGTGTCATCGAGTGGACATTCTACCTGTCATTAGCGTGTCACTGTACGTGTGTAGGGGAGTAGGTGTGTGGTGCAAGGGAGGGAAAAGCGCGGAGTAACTGTGTATTTATATTTACTAGTGGTGGCCCTGCGGTCGAAATTCGACCGTAATTTTAGCTTTCTGCACTTCTTCTCCATATAAACTTTAACTATATCAAATCTCACACTCCTCCGTACAAAGTTTTCTCTTCACGTATTATTATAGGTATAGGATATGGCTGAGATCATCGGAATGACTACCAAATCAGCTTTTTGAGTACTGACTTCCCTCGAGGCGCCTGACTCTTTTGCATTTTGCGTTATAATAATGTCGCTTCTTCTTTCAATTTTCAAAATTCCCAGTTTGTCAATTTATAAACCAGACGCCTTAAACCACTTATCGCACGAAAATGGTCTAATGGTTAATCGTTAAGTAGAGTTTTACCGGTTCTATGTGGAGTTCGAAGTAAATGTTCACCATCTTTACACGTGACTGCTGAGCGTAAGGTCCTGGGTTTAAATCCTTGATCGGCAAAAAGGCACATATTTATAAAAGCCTGTTTAATTTTAATTCTCACTAAACACTCTAGCTGTCTGATAAAAAATCCAAAATTAAAATTACCTATGTTCTTTAACTTATCTATACTAAAAAAGTTAATGAGACCTAATTACCTTTAGTACCGTAGACGACAAAAGTAAAAAAAAAATAGCGAAATTCAACTACATAATATATCAAAAATCAACCTTATCAAAAACCATACAAGTGTCACCAGAATCGCTTCCGCTCCTAACTGACGCTGCGCCATACAAAATCGTTGACAGTATGACAAATTAATACGGTGAGGCGCGCGCGTGCTGCATTAGCGTAGCGTAGCTCGCGATCGAAGGGACACTGCCCTTGGTTGCCCCACTGAGCCGTGCGATGTCCCCGATACGGAAATTGGGACCAGCTACAGTCATAAACACGAAAATGTACGGATTAGTATACCTGTATAAATTCTTGGTAGAAACTGCACAGTGGCACGTGCTTCGACCCATACATATTCATGCATGTTTTAAATATTCCGGCCGCGATACGCACCTGACCTTCAATTATAGTATTAGGTACTCTTTCTTCTTACGCATGCAAATGGCTAAAGCGTAATTAAATTAAATTTTCATTTTATTAAACTTTTTCCTTTTTCAGAATTTGATTATCATTTGCGATAACGGTGAACGATAACATTTTGAAGGAACCTGCACCACAACCACCAAGCTAAAAAAAAAAAAAAAAGCTTAGACCAAAATGTGTTGTTTTGATCAAAATTTCACTGCAACTGCGCGGCTACTGCGCTTCTTTAGTGACGTGAATTAGCTAGGACAAACAAACAAGTTGGGTCACGATCCTCAACAATGAGGGACCGATTTAAAAGAAGAGAAGGTAAATTATGCGTGTCCCCCATACTAAGTCGAACTTTCGTTTTGTTTTTAAGTGTTATCCCAATACTGCGGTTGCATTTAGGAAAAGAGACTGAATCACACTACAAATTATGCGCACTACATAAAAAAAAAATCCTGTATATTGTACAAAATTCACACGGTAACTTCTCCCCAAATTCCTGCGAAATTGTCTTTTTATACAACTTAATTGATACAGCATTTTTGATACCTCCATTACCCGCTAAGTACAAGTACATCATACATTTTTGTATTCCGTCACCACCGCACGATAATTATACAAATTGTCCGCCAGTATTCGGCGGTTATTAATGGCAGTTGCCGGACAATGTGCGTAACGACCGGAATATTAATGCAGCTCGCAAATGCACTTTAATCATAATCCTGTTATGGAGAAATACGAATTTATGCGTGTTACATATGGTTAGTGCTAACGGAGGTTTATTTTGACGGTCAGTTAAGGCTGAAGAGGAATTATAATAATAAAAAATATTTGCTTGCAAAGAGGACCTTAGCCAAAGAGGTCAAGAATAAAGTGTACCTACCTATGTTCAAAAAAGATAAAGAACGTGTATCAGAAATGCGGCGGCCCCGGCGGCGTGTCGATCAGACCATCAAACTGAACAATTTTCTCTATAGGACCATACATCATAATCAAATTATCAGCTGTCCCAGCCGTTTGAGTCGAGTAGGTATTAAAATTTGTATGGGACAGCTGATATTTTTTTTAGAAATATAAACATCCGAATTGAGAACCTCCTCCTATCTTGAATTTAGAACTCGGGAGATAGCATTCCTACTTTTGTGCTATAAAGCAAACATATATCAAACGGCTAATATGATAATGTTTATCATCAAAACCTATCCTAATAATAAAGAAAGGGACGGACAGATAGGTATATCCTTTATTAAGCAATACAAAAACTAGCCCAGTTGAACAAACTTTAAGCCATTTACCAGTTACCAATGTTTTCTAATAAAAATCACAATCATTTCAACAACCATCAAAACTTTTGCTCCGACTCTTGAAAGAGCGGCAACAAAACAAAGACTGGACTGCACTAAAGGGTTGAAACCCATTCGGTGCCCAACATAGGCTCCCAATCACGCAGCTCGGATCCAATCCGCGTCGCAGCCGTCTGTGGAAATAAAACCAAATAAATTCGCTATAGTGAGACACGTTACTGTTCGGAGAGTAATGTTTCTGAAATAGAGATAGGTCTCAAGTATCAAATATGTTTTGTTTGAGTAGAATTTTAAATAAAAATAAATTTTATTTGATATGGATGACAACTACATGGGTTGCTACCATTTTTTCGGGGAAATATAGTACACTTCAAAAAATATAGTATATTGGAAAAATCAAAAAATAAACAAAGATATTATTTGTTACTTATTTATTTTATTTTAAAACTAAGGATTTTTTTGTTGGATTACGGTGTTGAAAATATAGTATTTTTGCATACTATAGGTATATTTCTTCAACAGTATATAGTACGGAGACTCGAAATAAAGTACAACACTATATATTATAGTACGGTTAGACACCCAAAGTGTCACTCAAGCGGCGTACTCACGAAGTCAGTCGGTTAACTTTTAGTTGATCAAGTATAAGGACAAAGTCAAGTTGACAAACTTTTACTGAAAGCGTGTTCTTATGATGCGATCGTCAATCAAGTCGGCAAAAGTCTTAATATCATAATAATCTATGAATACGTGAAGAGAAAACTTTGTCGCCCATATTGCGCGCATGGAGGAGTGTGAGATTTGGCATAGTTAAAGTTTATATGGAGAAGGAGTGCAGAAAGATAAAATTATTATTATGGTCGAAGACTACTAGGCGACCCTGGTAATAATAATATTGTTAAAGAATATCCTTATGGTTACTAAAGAATTTACAAACAGGGACCAGTAAAGCACGGAACAGGAGTACCTAGATTATAAGTAGATTTAAAAAAAATGTAGCAAACGAGCTTTCGGTTCACCTGATAGTAAGTGATCACTGCCGCCCATGAACATCCGCAACACCAGAGGAGTCACTGATGCGTTACCGACCATTTAGGATGGTGTTAGGAAAAAGGGAGGGAAAGGAGAAGGAAGGGGACTAAGGGAGGAATTGGGCCTCCGGCGCTCCACACTCACCGAACGAAACGCAACAGTGTACATACTGCTACTTAACGTCGATATTCTGTGGGAGGGTAGTACTTCCCCGGTCGTGCCGACCAATTCATGCTGGCATGCAAGTGAGACACTAATACAAAAAAAAGGAATGGTAAAAATGAAGAATTTATTATTATTATTTTTCAAAATCTTTCGTTTTTCCTCTTCCTTTTGGGAGGGTCAAAAACCTTCATACGCGGGCTGGAACCAAGCGTATGAGGGGATGATTATATTGAATAAGTGGATGACAGTGTAGAAGAAGATAGGAATTTCCTGGTGATGCGGCAAGTGTTAAGGATGGTAGCTTTCTGAAGCATGTGGAGTGTATGTGTAGGCATTTGTAAGGTGGTCAAACTTTGTCCTAGGGATTTTGGTATGACACCAGTGGATGAGAGAACTATAGGGACGATGTGAACAGTTTGTGCCCTCCACTGTGTTTTTATTTCTATTGCAAGGTCTTGGTATTTACCGAGTTTCTCATTATTGAAGAAGTATGGAGGAATAAACCGAAGTTTAAACATGACTAAACATGGTAGGCTGTAGCTGACCAACATACAACAGCGGTGTATCTACAATTTTTCAATTTCCCATAGGCACCGCAAAAATAACGCATATCAATAAATTGCAGTGTTTTCGTTTGCAGACAGACGGTATTATTGTTTGTGCAGTCTGTGGTCGATTCAACCCGACAGTGCTCATTCAAAACTATTGATGTTCCAAGCAAAACAACGCGTTAGCCAAACCCGCGTACGAATATTTGGGGAATACAAGGGTTATTAGGTTGTTAGTCAGAGCAATGGGAGTAGGTTGAGAATAGAAGAGAATAGAATAAAAAAACAAATATTCGACACAACATAAAGAGAACACAAAGATGAGAAAAAATGACAAATACGAACAAAAAAAATAAACGGTAGAACAGATCAGATCGGTTTGTAGGAGAACTAAATACTCAATAGAGAAATACCTGGTATTTGGAATGACAACCCTAGGCTAGTCAATGTGTCGTAGGTGTTATTATTAGGTACTATCTAAAGTCAGAGAGTGTACAAGCATACCAACATTTAAAAAAGGCCTAAGGAATTATATACTAGACACAGAAGTTTAGCTTTTTATATTTATTTAATAATTTATGTACACACATGAAAAGACACAGAAAACATAGCTTGAACGTCGATAAGTAAACTAAAACCTATTTATTGCTAATGTAGTTAAGTTTCTCTTTATGTGAACTGTAATTTGTTCTTTGAGAAATAAATGTCCTGAAACCGATCTAAAAACAATAAATTGTACTACACAGTACTACACTACAGTTTATTCACAATTTAGACGTTTTTTGACTCCCCTTATATGGTATATATTAATGAATATTTCATTTGTTACAGGTATGTCTACAATCCGTGAAAACAAAGATGTCTAATTTCAATGTAAGTTGGATTTTTTTACTCAATGAAGAAAAATTCACGCATCATTAAACTTCCAAATCATCCCTAAAACGTTAAATAAAGCTTTTAACTATAACTTGACGAAACTCTTACCATGTATCGCTCTATTTCTCCAAGGTTTTACTGTATTAAATCTAAACCGAGCGCGAGTACGAACACAGGACCGCCTTACATATTTATCGGTGCACACGAGACGGTGTGCGGGGCGTGATCCTAATTCAATAACATTCAATTAAGGCTCCCTGCAATTAGAAACCGGCCCTGAGGTGGTGAGCGCCAAAGATTCGGAGAAAAGGATAAGAGAGCTTTGAAAATTTTAATAGCTTCAAATTAATGATTATTTTATCTATAATCCGATTTTAAATTTTTGATGTGATTTGTTTGGGATTTATGTTTATTTTACGTATGTACCACGATATTGAGAAATAAATAAAGTTTTAATTCCACAGTACTCAAAAGTTGTTGAAAATCTGTTTATATTTTGTGACAACATTACACAAAATTAAATAGCATTTTAACAACACTCAAACCTAAAAGTTCACCTGTTATTACACAAAACAAACACAAAATAAAAATAAAATAACATTCTAACAACACTCAAAGTTAAAAGGTCACCTTTTATTAAAATCTTATTTTTATATCGTGTTTTGTAACAAATTTACACAATTTTACACAACTTACAGGCTTATTGATGCAAAAGACCTTTGGGCTAGCCAAAAATGTCATTATTTCGAAACATAATCATACATGTATAGGTATTTTTTTATTATTCAACATATTCTTTCTCACTGCTTGCTTGCTTGAGCAAAGGTCTGTCTCATAGCCTTCCACTCCTCTCTATGTGCCTTCTTTGCTGTTTTAAGTAAGTAAATAAATACTATAAATAGGTGATGTTTTGAGAAAAGAGAATCCTTTTTTAGTACGAATGAACTTTCCTAAAGTTGTCCTATCCACCTCCAAGCTACTCCACGCCAAGTCGTCTAGTGAGATCTCCCTAACAAATTGTGTTGTCATGTTTTCTGTAATTTAAGCGCTATCTACACGCACCGGCCTTTTAACTGATGCACTGCCGGTTGTACACCATACTGTCGAAGGTTTTAGATCACTATCACAGGGAAGTGATACGAACTTAAGTGTACAGCTATGGTGATGGTGCAATAGATTTTATGGGTAACATGGAGGAAAAAAAAAGTTATTACATTTTAGATTTTTGTTTATGAATTGCATAAGATACATGTTTCTCAATGATATTTTACAATTAATCAAATTACAAGTTTTTAAATTGTTATTTAAATATTATTATTTACTAGCGACCCGGCCCCGGCTTCGCACGGATGCAGTTTCTCTACTATCCTTACATTAAATATGAAAGTATTATACATATAAACCTTCCTCTTGAATTACTCTATCTATTAAAAAAAACCACATCAAAATCCGTTGCGTAGTTTTAAAGATCTAAGCATACATAGGGACAGACAGCGGGAAGCGACTTTGTTTTATACTAGGTATGTAGTAATTTATTTACAGCCTACGTTGTCCCACTGCAGGGCAAAGACCTCACTCTTCTTTTTCCACTCACTTCTAGATTTTTTATATAAATATACGGCAGTTAAAATTCGAGTCGTATTTTAAAATACATGTACTAGAAAGTCAATGGTCAGATATGTTTTTAAGAAGATTGAAATACTCAAGCAAAGTTATATTAATTTCCTAAATAATTTGCATACTAAATATGCTTTATGTTCACGATGTAATAATATCCTATATCTTTCTCTTATAAGCTTTCAAAGGTGCTTCTTTAGCCTCATAAAGTGTTAGATATACCTTACATGGTTGATAATGTAGCTTAGGATTAAGTGCATTTGTAATTATCGTGATACTAAATAAAGATATTTTAAAATGAAATGAATGAAATACTCAACATTTTCTAGATCACTCCCCCTGCCCTGGCAACCCTATCAATCCTACATAGAATTACGAGCACGCCGAGTGTTAATAGCCTCCATCTAATAATAATTAATTAATATTCAGCTTGGAGTAACAGGTTTAAAGCGGGCAAGCTCCACACTAACCCACATCCGGGCTGTACTAGACCAAGTCTGAACCGCTCAGCCTTATAACCTCTCCAGACATACTTTATGTTAAAAGCATAGAATCTTATCACTAGTCTGGCGATAAAATCTGTACTTGTAAATAATGTTTTCATATATTATTTTGTATTTAATATAATTTAGATTTAGTTTTATTATGTAGGTATTAATTCTCCGAATTCAAGTCTTTCCTCTTAGTTTTTAACCCCCGACAAAAAAGAGGGGTGTTATAAATTTGTAGTGTGTATTTTTGTGTCTATGTATCTGTGTATCTGCGTATATGTCTGTTTATCTGTGTAGCTCCAAAACGGAAGAACCGATTTCAATGCAGTTTTTTTTAATCGATAGCTAGTTTAATCGGGTATCTTATTAGCTATGTTTCATGAACATTTGTTCAGCCGTTCAAAAGCAGAAATTTGTTTTGAAATGAGCAGTACCCGTATATTTAGTTTTTTTTTTTTTTTGTAGTTTGTATTTAAATAATAAAATAAATAAGATAAAAATCTTGAAGTACAATGCTTATCTAAGCTTATATGCTACTACACGAAATCCAGATTTCCAGACAAATGTTTTTACAATTTTGTCTGCGTGCACGCACGAATGACGTTGCAACTTTAGTTGTATGCAGGAGACGATTAATCATAATTCTTTCATGATATAAAAAGGAGGAGCCCAATACTCAGTAGTGCGTGATAAAAGATGTCAATGGAGACGATGAAAACCATAAATAATTATGATTAATGTTTACGAACAAGATGTGTGAAAGTTAGGACTAAAAAGAAATCTTGTGGTTTTATTTTAAATTGGCAACACGATCAAAGATTATAGAATAGAATAGATCTTTATTTCATGTAAACCAGATACAGGCACTTATGAAATGTCGAGACTCTAGGTGCGCGGTTCCATGGAGTAGGTTCTGTGGTGAAGAACCGGCAAGAAACTCCACGGTTACTCTTTTCAAATAATAGATTACAATCTTTATCAGTACAACGTTGTGGTAAGAGCTGCAAGAATAATGCAATTTAATGTGAATAAAAATAAGTCTAGGATAATAATGGTGTTTATAAAATGACTGATAATCTTTAAAGCTTAAATGTTTTCTTAAAAATATTTTTAAATGACTGTTCTTTATTGTTAATATGGAAATATGAAGCTGTTTAATCTGATCGTGATGTTTAGCAGCTTTGAAAAAGATCATAAGCAATATTTGAAGAACAAACTTAAAATCATAAGCAAACAAATTTTGTTACGTGTAACAAGAACAACAAAACGCAGCTCTTGCACTCCTTGATCGAAATATCGATATGTAGACTCATTTTGAGCAAGTCTTAAAAGTTGAAAGAGAAAAATCCATCATAAGCGAAATTTTATGTACTGGTGAATCGTCTGCTCATTATTCCATGAAAGTTGTTCGAATCAACCATAATTTAAATACGGTATTCCTCAAAAAATCTTCCAAACCACAACTTTCTTTTAACCAAGACCCAAAAACAAAACCTGGTCTTCCAGAGCTTGTTGAATACGTTTGCATATCAATAATAACGGGACTGATATTTTTATGTCTTGTTTGCGCCTGCGACTGCCGGTGGCGGAGATCCACGATAGCGAGTAATGGACGAAAGTTTCACGAATCTCTGTAGTGTGATGTAATTTGTAAACGACTGTGTGGATAATAAAAACAATTACTTAGTTAAATTTATTGTTTCGTAGAAGGGGAATGATGTCTCCAAAGGGAAACAGGAAACACAGTTAATGACTCTACTCTCCCGTCTTAGTGCTGAACATACAAAAATTACCGTAGTGTAAAAGCCATGTGGAACTGGCTAAATTGTCTACCTCATCTGCTTAGCCAGCTAAATAAACACCAGTAATGTGCTGCTAGACAGCAACGTATTTTATAATAAAGATGAAAATAGGTATAATCTGAATATATAAAAATATACCATATTCTGTTTTATCTCTTTTTCATACATTGATGATACCTATTTATCTGAATTCATTACTCTGTATTCGTTTAGATTTTTTCTACGATATCCAACATTTTTTGTACCTCAATCATCTTGTGACTTGGACTTACTCCGAGATCCGGATAAGGGTGGCTCAATAAACTGTGAGACGGCTTTTTTCGACCGCCCTGTAACGACCGATCAGATACCACTTAAACGATCACAATTAAAATGTTCCCATTGTCCGATATCGAGAGGTCTGAGGCTGTATTCCAAAGAAAATAAAACTTTATTGGGTCATTTTGATGATAAAGACGTTTTTTTTTGGGTTATAGGTATATTTGTGATATCAAAAGGCTTCCTACATTTTAATATTCACTTATGTTTAACGTAAAAGCTTGATATATTTATTTCACAACTAAAAGCAAACTAGAAACTGAGCTACGTAGAAAAAACTATACCAAGGAAATTGATTTTCCACAGAAAAATTCATTTCCTAAAACAAAAATCAAACCAAATTTTAACCAAAATTCCATCGATGTGCACTCAATCGGAAACTCAGCGTCCATTCAAGCGTCAGATGAAGTTTTGTAAAACAATAAAATTAAAAAGAAACAAAAGCTATGTTGCCATCCGGTTACGGCGGAATATTTACAATGAGTCGACTCGGGCTGGTTCGATTGTCTCGATTCTCAATTTATTTTTATTCGATTCTTGTCTCCAGATCAGCGAGTGGGAATGCGTGAAGCATTCTCCAAGTTTATATTTAATGTTCACGTTTATTTGGGAAGCAAATTGGTCTTACGTTCTTAAATTAAGACATCGCCTTCTCATTTGTATTAATGTATATCCCTTATGTTCCGTGTTCATCTTCATTGTTTCTTTTTGGTTCATACATCATAAATACTTTTTCAAATTAGTCACCTTAAAGTATATCATTTTTCATGTTTTCAGCAAAGTTGTTTCAGTTGTTGTTAATTATAGAAGAGTTATAATTCTGAGATATATAAATAAAAAATTCTCACGGCGCTCAAAAACATTGTAACGGCTTTAAAGCCCACATTCATAGATGTATTTACTCAGCCTTATTACAGTTTCCTCATCAATGGGAGAAAAAATCATTAAGGAAGTCATACAACATTATTTTACCTTTAAGATTGATGGCCCAATAAATAACATTTATCAGCAATTACTCCTCTTATCAGCACTTAACTTCCTCTTTAAGATTTTTATCGAACAAGTAAAAGATAAACGAATTAAAATTCTTTTAAAGTTAATTAACGTGACTTTAATCCACCATAGACATAAAAGTGGTGATACAAGAATCAGCTTTCACGAAACTCTGTACTCTCATTGTTACAACTACCAACTTAGTTTCGAACTAAATCTTACACCCGTTTAATAACAAACTTTATCACAAAACAGTAGGGAACAGACTTGTAATCTAACCGTTTTCTAACAGAAAACTCAAATTGCTTCGAAACATTCCCTTTGCACTGGACATTATCCATTTTTACGACGGCACCTTAATAGAACCGGCATGTTTTTGTCTACAAACTTATCCTCACACCATTACAGAGAACAATAAGCTCTTCCAGTTTCACTATAAGAGCTACATATGTTACAGCGTGGTTTGAGAGTCGGCGTTTTTGATTAGCAACCTTTAGTACGGCAAGAATTGTTTTGATCTCGAAACTTCATTATTCTGAGGACTTTTAAAAATGAACACCCAGAATAGTAGTGTTTTATCAGAAAACTCATTAAGACGGCAATTAACTCGTGTAGGTAATCTGATTTGATTTGTTTTGAGTTACCCAATTGCTTTGTTCTTTTAACCGGATACAAATATGTGTCAGAATCAGTCATTAAAGTAATATCATAAGAACATTAATCTGTCATTAACATTATTTTGTTTATCGCCTTATTATTTCTAAGAATCAATTTTACATAATGGTACTGCATTAATAGAAGTAGGTAGATATTGGCACAATGTCTACCCAGTCGACGTAGTTATTTCTAGAAAGCCTTTGAGTAGATAATGATAATACTGTTTCAATCATACTACTGCGTTTTACTGTTTCACACCTTGCAAAAGACAACACGCAGCGTTTATTTTACTTTATTCCCACTATTTTACACACGACAGCTCAAAGCGGTCACGTTCTTAAACAAAAACATTTACTCTTATTTTTGCGTATAGCTACCACATTTTGCCAACCATTATCCACAATTTTTCACACAATGCACCAATATTTTTGCAATTTACTTGGTAACAAAGAACGATGGCTTTATCTGAGAACAGAGCCTGAAGCGAAGCAGTCTCGTGTCGTTATTTATACAATAGACTCACCGATTTCTAGATGTTCCTCGTAAAATATCTTGGAGCTATATTTCGATCGAAGCTTGAGACATCAGGTGTGCTGTTCAGATATGTCTATTATGTGTAATGACACAGCCTTGTTATCGAAATGATGCAGCAATTTTCGCTAAAGGACCGGTGAACAGAGCAAGAAATTGAAGACATTTTGTCATTAGACTAAGATAAAAACCTTCGCTGTTCATTAAACCACAACAAACCTAAAGTAAACTTACGGAAAATATCGCGTTAAAACTTCTTTTTATGGAAAAATCCTCCATACGAGCAGTAAATGCTACATGCACATAATTATATCAACAAATCATCAGAACAGTAAACCATTATTAATTCTCCTACCCTTAGTTTATTAGGGGTCGGCGCTGTATGTCTTTGTCTTCCATTCAGAACAACAAATATACCTTAACAAGTGTATTCAAAAATCATTTATAAAAGCATCATGACTTTTAATTCAAACCAATACTTTTAACAAGGTCCTTATCCCATAGAACCCTTAGAATTTCATCCATAAACAAACAAAAACAGAACCCGGTAAATATAAAAATCTGTACTATAACACGATACGCCTTCGCCCATATCATCTTACACCAGATATTAGCTGGCGTAAAATTTGAAACGGCGCGTGCCCCAGGGCACTATCCTAGGCCCAGTACCTCATGCAATCATATCATCTGCGGCCAGCAATCACCAGTTGTTTTGTTTGCTTGCACTCAGCCTCGGGTAGTAAGGCCGACCAAATTATCTGTTAGGATATTCCAGAGGTTTCCTTTTATGTTTTAATGTAATTTTATGCTGCATAATGTTATTATTGTTAATGTATGATAACTTTCCAATGAACATCAATCATGCCAGTAATGAATCATGTATTAACGGAGTAAGTGAGATACAATAATTCGTAACTACTTTCATATTAATATTACATAAATCATTAACAACCAGATGGAAACACATTTTCATGTAAAATTCTTGTATTTTATTGAGTAAACCTGTTTACATTTCTTAAAAACCCCTGAAAACGCAATATATTATCTTAAAATATGAAGTATAAATAAACTATTATTTCCAATATTCCATGTACTCTTAAATCACGTCCACAAACCTTCGGGATATTTCCCTCATGATCCTCTATTCCGTATGAGCTTGTAAGGCATAACTCGGGCTGCGTCGCCCCGGGCTCCCTCCGATTGGGCAAGCGACCAGTTTGCATGTCAGAAGAATCTTCGACGATGTGATCTGTAAAATAAGTATGGAAAACTTTGTGGGAAGGAGTTTTTGTATCAGGTTTAGCTGATTTTGTAGTAGCTTTATATTATTTATTTGTCTTCAAAACCTTATTTCTTTCATCTACATAAGATTTTTAGTTTAAATGCTTACTAATCTTTTATATTTTAACCTAACCACTAACGTATTCGACGAAGTTGCTTGCATCGTTATTGAACGACAATCTTACAATACTTGGTTACAAAAGTAACTTCGAAAGGAAAGAGTTCATTATTTTTCCAATAGACGTAGAAATTCTACCTCCGTGGAGTACTCGCTGCGTAAAAGAGCGCGCTTGCAAACTTGCCAACTTGGCGCCTTGGCGCGAAGCTATGAAACTGTTAAAACTTTTGTCTACTTCTGCGATTCGAACGTTGTTGCGATTGTTTTTCTTGTATTTGATGATTTTTTTCCATAGTTCATTGTTTACTTTACCTTTTCAAAAAGGAAAATTATTATAATTATTATAATAAAGAAAAACGGGGTTTTGATGCAATTCCAATTGCCATTATAAAAATCCGTTAATTTTAATGTTATAAATTTAAATCAATGTCGAAGTTATTATTAATAACTAATAAAGTTTTGCAAATTGGCTAATAAAATAAGTGTACAAATTTTTCTGAGGGGATTACCTGCATTCCGAGATACAGGTTACCACCTAGTTCGGAGGCAGATGCTCCCATTTTATATTATGAAGTACTGTTAGCCTTATAATATTGTACCACTTTGCTGTAAACTTTGTACTTTTTAATAATTTATATAGTTTTCGGTGAATAAATATTAATTTATTATTAATTATTAAAAGTTCAATTAGGCTACTAATTACATTTCAGGAACAGAGCGCCATATTGCCATATTAATCATCATCAATTTATAATTCCACAAACGAATAGTTGAAACAATTAATAATATTTATTAAAACCCATTAGCGAACGCCACCCACTTAATGCGAGCAATGGCCGCCATATTTAAATTCTACAAACAGTACAATGTTTCAATTTAAATAATAAATAATCAATGCCACCGGCCATTTATGATTGCAAAATATTGCCCATATCAACACCACGACTTGAATTACTGTTGCCCCGAGACAAAAATATATAAAATTATCTTATGATTAAGGTGATGTTTATAGATTATTAATTTGTACACAATTAAAAGCCGAGAGTTGTGAAAAAGATAAACTTTCACTTATGGTCATCGCTTAAGGCACTTATGGTGAACAAATAAATCTGTGACTTATGAATGCAATGTCCGGTTTCGTTACTGATACTTTATGGGGAAAATATTGGTAGTGTCGGTTTAATTCATGCTACTCACAAACAAGTGTCACAGTTGTAAACTTATCAGTTGCATTCATGAACTTTATTGCAAACGTCTAAGCTACGAACAAAGTTGGTGTATCAAGTGTTTCTGCTGCCTGGAATTTTGTACAACCAGTTTATATAAAATTTTCATATAGTTTTTAGAACATAAGACATTTATTTAATGCTTTCATCATAAACAAGACATCATTAAGCATTCGAGGCATTACTGTTAGTTACGTCGGCTATTGAGTACCGGAAACTTTAGTAACAAAAAACTTAAATATTATTTAGGCCATTCTTGGTGCAAGATTAGACCAAATTTTATGCGGTGTAGAGAAAATGCCGCAGCATTGTCTATCTACATAAAAATAAAACGGAACACACAGAGACAACCTTTGATGAATAGATTTAATCCTATACATCTATAATCAATTACGCGCACACTTCAATTACATAAAAAAGACAGTCACCTAGCTCATCTTTATTCTAAATTTATTGCAAGTTATTATTCAATGCCCCAAGCTTTCCCATTTCCATCCATCAGGGTGCAATCTTTAATCTGCTGGCCACACTGTAGCGCAGCGTTATATATCATAACACACCCACACGCCATGAAATATGGACGATATTTTTAATACGGAGCTTTAAAACGTATAAATACGATGTAAATGCATTAATTTAGGATTTACGCGATTGCTTTCTGTATTCTGCCGCGCAATGTTGTCAGATGTTCATATCAGTTAAGTATCTGTGGCTTCAAAACGATGACCTAGGTCATCATCACCATCTGGTTGCAAACTTGAAGGAATTAATGACTTCGTGGTCGCAGTACAATATTGCACACCAAAGATACAATAACTAGAAAAAGAGATGTACAAAGGGCGGTCTTATCGTACTTGGCGATTTCTGCCAGACAACCGTACGTCCTATGTTGTTATTTAAGAATAGAACAGTTTTTTTTTTTTTTTTCAATTAAAGCAAATGGTTTTCAGCTGAAAATCAGCGCTGCAGCTAGCTGCAGCTTTTTCCTGAGCTGAGGCCCATTAGACACACCATAACGACACCGAGTTAGTTTGCAACGCCGAATTAAAAAAAAAATGTATGTTTATGAATAGTTTTACTATTATAATTAATTTTAATTGTTGTTTTTTGGTTAATTATTTTTTCTTAATATTTTTTATGGTATATTTTATTATTTCGGTGTCGGTTACTTCGTGATGTCTAATAAACGTTTTTTCTTTATTTCTTCTTTCAAATATTATAAAAAAGAAAGAAGATGAAGGTTATTAGCGTTGAGATGTAGCTGCAGCCCGTGCTCTTGACATAATATCATAATTGATTTTTACAGCATCAACAAGTTTTCTGAAGAGAGGGTGTATTATGTCGGTATCAGAAGACCCGAACGACTCGTTGACATCCATTTGCAAAAATGTTTACTATTAAAAGCAGTTTTAGAGACATCGATTTGTCATATATTATTATACCTAATAGTAAACTATTGAGTAGGACTTACGTAGACGTGTAATTTGGACATGAAAAAGCGCTTTAGCACCTAACATGTCTTGTGATCATTCACTAGAAATGTTGGGGGCTAAAACGCGTTTGTTTATGGAGATAGATATTTCCTTCAAAATAAAAATTTCATGAAGTTTAATTGCGCCTGTCAATGAAAGTAATCTAATCATCTTCAACTTAAATAGGTATCTTGATATTATTATTATTATTATTTTTTTAAAACGTTGCCCCTCACTAGGATTTCTCCTGTATCGAGGGTACAGTTTACTAACATACATGTGACATTCACACACAACCAGACCCGAAACAACTATCTGTAGATAAAAGAAAGCTAATCGCTTAGCCACTGCGCCAACCGTGTCGAAACACAAGTGCTTATAAAAAATATAAGTTTATCAGGTAACAAAAATACGTTATGAATTTAATTTTCATTTCAAAAGAAGAACTCGTGGTTATCAATAATGTTAAAAAAAATAAGATGTGTCACTTTATTATCTGTGACGAAAATTCCTGCCAAGTCCTAAAAAAAAATATCCATGAAAATCTTATAATTATTAATGTTAAAATAAGACGACGGTACGAATCGTGACTATGTAATATATTTCAGGATCCAGACATTATACGTCATTGACAATTTAACACTTTTATTTGGCTGTATGGCATCTATTTTTAGTGGAGCGGAAAGTATCATCGGGTGATTTTTTTTAATTCGAGAGAACGGTATACATTTTACAATTTACGTTTATTTACTGACTCGTACAAAGTATAATTTTATGAATCATCTGCTTTATAACGTAAGTTGCTTTCCTCTCAAAATATGAGGAACAAAACTTTTGATAAGCACAACATTCAATTTTTTCTTTACATCATGTCAACATTTTATTTTTTAAATAAAACGGTTCTTTCTACTTTGCCTTTTTATTTTAAATTTAAATGACACCTCTCCGCATTATTATGGCACATTTTCTTGTAACAAAAGTGTCAACCCTCATTCACTCGGTTCTTAATAGGCCATGACATCTGGCGGTCCACCAACGCAATGGACCATTACATTTTCTCAACGAGATTTTCACGCTCCATTCATGCGGCCGGTACCTAAAAAATGTCAGGAGACCGCGGCATTGCACCATTCATCCTAACCTAATTTCGTTTTGCAACGGTCACTGGCCTGTTAACGTGTTTTATGTGCTAATTAATCTTGCGTGAATTACTAGTTATATCTATAGTGTATCGAATATTAAGACCGTGCGCTCACCATAGTTAAGACTGCGTTAGACAGCTTGTCTGTCTTCGAAAACAAGTTCGTCTAATAATAAACGTCGTCTCTATCCACATTCTACATACATGAGAGAGTTTCGCATATATAGGATGTTAGACAAAGTTTTATTTCCAAGAGCTTAACTACGGTCTGTGGGCAATACTATTTTTTTTTTACTTTAGTAAAATTAACAATGCGCTAGCAAGTAGGAAGCGAAAATTATTTTATGAGCAATGGTTGCCTTAAACACTGCACTTTATTGCCAAACATGTCAATTTTAGTGAGCATTGATTGCACACAGGTGCGAAACTCGGAAGCATTGCCCAACAACAGAAAATAGATGTATTGCTATACCACTAGAAAACGACGCTTCTCCTCGACACATATGCTCGTGGAGTGTGAAATTCGTTGGAAAACCTGTCTCTCAACGTGAAAGACACTGTAAACGGACTGGCCCATTAGCGGCAGAAGCTGCCGAGTCGTACTGGTCCGGATTATCACAATCTTTTGACAGAAAGCTTCCACAGTTGCGACCATAGACTGTCTACTATGAATTTTTTTCCGTTTCCCCGCTCTCGCGACCCGAGCGCCACTTAAGATGACAGCTCAAATTACGAGTCGCGCATGCGCCCAACAATTAATGAGCTCATTTCGCGCGCATTTTATTTATCGCTCGGATATTAGTCCGTGCTTAAAGGAACCGGTGTAATAATTTGTATTTACATGCGCATTTGTCATTTTTATGTTGTATTGCGTTGCGTGTTTTTCTTAGAAAGTTGAGTTCGTGTGTGTTTTAATGGATGAGTGTAAAATAATACGATTTCATTATCAGGAAAATGTCATGCTTTTTGATTATATATTGTGATTTCTCGTTTTAATTAAGTGTAATATTTTATCAAACAAGCTGTTTACTTAAATGCTTAATTAAAACTAGAGAGTTCTAGACCTTACTACCTATAATAATGAATGCCTTAGGCATTAAGGCTTACATTCAGAGACGACAGAAACGAGTCTAAGCGTGAACTTACGCTTCCATCTGTCAAAATTTGTTCGTAAAATTAACATATGGAAGCGTAAGTTCACGCTTAGACTCGTTTCTGTCGTCTCCGAATGTAAGCCTAAGACTGTGCTAAGACCGCCTTTGTATATTTGCATGAAAAGCAATAAATACTAACGCTTAAAAGCAGACTCGTCACAAGTTAACTCATCGTAACTATCGCTTTCGCTGAGTATGCAGTCGCCGCCAGCCTATGGATTAAAGTGCAACTTAGCTTATCAATATCATGTTATTCAATAGAATTGTTTGTTAGTTTAGTTTGTCATTAGCCTTCAATCTAATATCCTGTTTTCATTTAATTAAATCTTATTGTAATAATAAATATATTTTTTTATCTAAATACCCGATCGCCCAAACATAACGATCGATCATAAATTCATAATGTAAATCAAAACTTACCTATAATATTTTAGATTTACATTTGAGTTCTAATTTTTTTTCAACAACTTTTTTTCTTAGCTTAGGTAATACCTAATTAAAAAACCTCTCCCAAACTCCATCTAATTTTCCCGAAAAATTACATTACGTTTCGTTTCACATCTCCGTGATTCCCTCGGCTGCAAGTTTTAAGTGAATTAGAAATGGAACTTTGTTGGAAAGTTTCATTTTACAAAAGTGAAGTTAGCGCACTGCGTGCGAAGTGCGCGAACTGCGTATTGAATCGGACCGAGACGGAACGAATAAAACAATGACCCTGCCGGCCTTGTAGCTCAGGGCTACCAATGACAAAAAAGGATTATTTCGTTTAAAATTAGGTTGGCTAATTTATTTAATGGTAGCAGCTGGAACAGCACTACATGACTGCTGTGTTGTGTTGTTAAAAATAATTATTTTAATACATAGTAATATGAACCCTACCCGTGCTTACATTTTCGTTTTACAAAAATGACATATTTTGTCGAATAATTTCTGAGTATTTTTGATCTGAGGGCCGAGCACGAATGTTTTGACGTATGGTAAAGTAAACGTAAGCATATTTTGATTAAAAAATACGATGAATCTATCGCATTTTTGTTCAATTTTATGCAACATACACACTTGTTTCATGAAAATGTACAAATATTGCATGTATTTCCAAAAAAATATCATGGATTAAACGTGTATTTTTGGTTCTAAATTTGGTTACGTTTACGTTACTATACGTCAAAACATTTTCGTGCTCGGCCCACTGTTTTATGTAGGTAACATTATCGTAGTAATACTCACATAAATGATTTTATAAGTTTTTACTCTGTAAAGGTAAGAAAAATTTCAAATAGAAAATATGAACGTTTCGCATTCGACAGCCCTGAATAGATCTATAAATTCTTAGTTTACAACTCTGCCAATGTATTTTCTAGATATTATTGCAGAAACAATAAAATAGGCTGAAAAATGTTAAGACAAGCTTTCACGTGGGAATAAAACTTAGTTTATGGCGTTAAAAAGTAAAACATCGTAGTAAACGATCTACAATATTGTCGAACAACACGTTTATGGCTCTTATACAAAGTGGCTCACGTTAAACAGACTTTGAAGAATTATACTAACAACTTTGACGGGCCACTTTTCCAAATGATAGAAAACAATCCTTCTAAATGAGCCTAGGGCACGTGTTTTTATTATGGCTATTGCCAATGTCAATATTTATAGCTTTTGCTTTGAAAACTGTATAAACATTTTCAGTACAATATTTGCGGTGAAAGTCATGCTGTGCTGTGCCAATAACAGGAAATACAAACTAGCAACATAATAAAATGTACGTAGAAAATTAAATCGATTTTATCGCGTACACATAATTTTAGTTTACAGCTTAAGAGGAAAATAATATTTAACTAGGGTTGTTCAGCCAATAAAATTAGTTATGCATATAAGTACAGACTTTATCACATTCCTTTTAAAGCTAACTAAATAAATAAATTGTGAAACTCAAGGACTTAACAAGACAAACGAACAGAATTTATAGTGCATTTTACCGCCAAAATCGGACCAACAAGATGGCGTCTTTTTGGCGGGAACTTACAACAGATCCTTATCTTACCCTCAAACGGCGAATGACAGCAGTAAACGGAATTATTGCAACATTCTTTTGTAGATTTCTTCTTTGTGATTTAAATTAAAATGCCGAAATTATGAAATACCTGTTTGTGTGTTGGCTTGGAAAGGAATTTTTATTGTGACGTAAGGTATGCACGCTATGCGTAATATACGTAAATGCGTGTGTATGAAATTATGCAATAGCTATTAATTTTCCATACTTTTATTATATTTTTTGCTAAAGCTATGTTCTTCCGTTCCGTTTGTGTTTGTTCTTTAGGCCTAACCCTTCTCATTCTGAGAAGAGGCCCGTATCCAGCAGTGGGATAGTAATGGGCTGGAATTATTATTTATTATGTTCTTCACCAGATAATTTCTCCAGACTTAATACATTTAAAACGCTTGCTCTTCAGCGAAATCGAAAGAGTAAATAAAGCACCCAAAATCACTTCATCAAAGCAACGCGTTGACAAACAAACATTCTTACCTCTACCCTTGCGGTATAATAAACGGTAATGGTCGGGGTAGTCACCCCGGGCGTACTGTAGGGTACATTTAAAATATTTTATCTTTAGAATAAAATGCATGTCGTGCCTCGGGGCAGACAGTATCTGCCTTCATTTGTATGGAGCCCAAGGTTTCTTTTCTATAAACATTTTACATTGAAATCCGTCTGGCATTCGCAATATTTTAACATTTCAAAAAATTGTAAATAATTCCTTTGTCTCTTCCAAATAGTAAAAGAGGCGATAGCAGCTAAAAAAAAAAATGAAGCGTCCTTAGGTTACCTGTGAGTTAACACTAAAGTTCTCTAAAATAACTTTCAAAGGAATTAATGGCCTACATTTGCAATGCGTTTAATTTTCTTCTGCGTCACACGGAAATAAAATATAAATAAATTATTATCTGCAGAGATGCTCGTTTAAGTATAAAGATATAATGCATTACATTGTAGTATTGTTTAAATTAAGGGTATGTTCACATTACGCTCACAGTTTGTGGCTCACTGTGAGCTATCAGTTAGCGTCCAATACTATTAAGAATAGAGCTTTAATACTAAGCAGTACGCAGTTAGCGGCTAAACATTAGCCGACCCCTTCAATCAGCGGCTGATATGCAGTCAAATTACGCGCGCTAATGACATTTTGCTCGGCTACAGTCTGCTGCTCGCTCAGATTCGGCCGTCAGACAGTACGCCGCTCACTATGAGCATAGTGTGAATACGCTCTAAATCAGGCTTCAGTTGAGTAATATCCAAAAACGTAGACAGAGAACACGTAAAGCCCTGAACAAAACGATCGATACAAATACTTAGCCTTTTATGAAGCAACAAGAATACTTACTTCTAATCAAACTTTGACTTGTTTTAAACAAGATAAGTTTTCTGTTACCTAACTTAGATTACATGTACACGTGAATCAGGCGTCTTTTCAATAAGAGTTTCATTTATTAGGCAAAGTTTTTACTAGGTTTGACGCTGTGGATCACTGTTGTTGCTAAGAATGATTACTGGCTTTGTAAAAGAGAAGATTTTCAGATAGAAAGTTCACTCTTCTCGAAATCTCAACTGTGATTGGTGATAGACTTAACATTACATTGAATATACAGGGCTGTCGAAAGGAAAATTGTGGATTCCATAAAACGAAGGGTATTCTGAAATACCTCTTGTATATTCCACGATTATGTAGTTTCCGAAATATCAATTTCTTTTTAAATTTTCGTGAATTTTTCGTCAGATTGACTTTCTTCATTATTCCTTTTTATTACAATTTTTTACTAGCTGGCTGTGAGTATGCGACATCGAATCTTTCCCGACCCTTCAGGGGTTAGGAACGCCATGGTACATTATGCACCCTATGAGTACAAGACAAGATACGCTAATCTGACAGTGGCAGTTTGTTATCAGTTGATTAAATGAATCTGTTTAAAACACAGCCCTAGCTGATTCCGTGTGTCATATTCTGGCTATTGATCTGTGGGGGAACGGAGTATGATGATCCTCTATTGAATAGGGAGGATCATCCAAGGCGAGGTGATATTGTCTTGCGCGCCGATGTCTAATGGTTGATGTTGGACATTCGTAGTCCGTGAGCATTTTTCATAGTGCGATGTAGAATCTGGATTGCCGTTATACAGTGTTACTGGTTAACCGAGGGAAACATTGAAGTAGGGTATTGTATTCATCATTATGAACAACTTTTACTATGAGACCAAAACTGAAATCGTGAAAAGAAAAATCTGCTGCTCTGTACATTTAGTCGAGTACCTAATATTGATTTATTTATGTGGAACAGCATATTTTTTTGTACGGTCAGATTTCTTTGTACAAACTTACCTATACAATTTTGTATACCTTAAAAATAAACAAAAAGAAAAAATATAGGAAAAAGGAAAATTATCGGGTGCAATCATATTGCAATGCAGCGACCTCTTCCAAGAAAGTGTATTGTGTAAAACTCCAATCAGTATAGTTATACTGATTGGACTTTATTGCACACCAGAAAGAGAAGAAAAGATACAATAAATAGAAAATGATATGTATAAAGGGCGGTCATATGTCCTACATATCCCGGCCTCGGACGGCCATAGTGTTGAATCAAACTCAAACTCAAACTCTTTATTGCTTTCATGTGTATCTAGTTACAGGTGTTATATTTTTATAGGTTTCAACATGAAACCCCGTAAGGGTACAGCAACTTATAACTATGTACTTAGCTATAATAATTAATATAAGTAGGATCAAACGATAAATTTTAATTACTAGTGGTATTTAAATTATATTGAATTGCAAGTATAATATGTATTTTATTTTAAGCATCATGTATTTTAATTTTAATAGTTTTATGTTATATTTGTATATAAATTTATAGTAATTATGTGTATTATTCGGTTATAAGTATAATGTAATTTTAATTGGTTTATGTTATATATATTTATTTATAGGAAAAATGTATTTTTTATAATCATGTTTTTTTAATTGGCTTATGTTATATTTATATAGGTTGGTGTACGCATTTTTATAGCAGATATTATTATTTTCTCTGATGTACTTATCACTTTTGCTGTGCTTTCGAATGTGTCTAACATTAAACTAACACTATTTTGCCATCCGAGTGAAATCGCGGCACACAGCTACACCTAATGTATATATTTATTATTTATATATGTTTATGTTTATTTAGCATATAATAATACATATTTATTTATATATGTTAATGTTTATGTAAGTTTATAATTATAGTTGTTTAAGTATAATAGAATATACCTACCCTCTCATTTAAGTTTTTTTTTGGTGCATCTACCTTCATTGTCTCTGCATCACCCTAAGGTTGTCTGGTAGAGAATGCCTGTGGCATTAAGACCGCCTTTGTACATTGTACATGAAGCATTTTAAATAAATAAATAAATAATGAACGAGCTAAACTAATTAATGAACAAGCACTCCAGCAGATGTGTTTCAGAGAAACTGAAAATCGCAATATTCCGTGAATACCTATGCGCACGAGTGACGAGCATTAAATCTGGTAATTTGTCAAGATTACTGTCACCGAGACGTGTTACTGCTGATTTACTCTTCCATGCTAATTTGGGAAAACAGCTGTCTGTTTTTTATTATTTGAAAAGAGTTACCATAGAGTTTCTTGCCGGTTCTTCTCCATAGGGTCTACTATTTGGAACCATGCACCTAGAGTCTCGACATTTCATAAGAGCCTGTATCTGGTTTACATGAAATAAAGATCTATTCTATTCTATTCTGTGTGAATAACCATTTTTCAGCAAGACAGAAGAGTACCTAGAGTAAAAGATTGAAGGGAGAGCTAGGCCTGTCTCTGGAACTCAGGAGTGATTTTTCAAAGTAACTGATTTCCGATATTTTCAATTGAATGAATGCTTGAATGCCTTCGACATTAATAGGTAAGGTAGGTAAAATCTTTGAGTATCTAGAGCGTTAAAATGTATCTTTTAGTTCAAAAGATTGCAAAAATTACCTACACAATCATATCCTAAGGAATGGATAAAAAATACTCTAAAGAAGATACATTCTATATTAGTGAATGTTTATGTCCAATTGTTGAACATTGACTGAACGTAGAAATGAGTCTATTTGAAAATTCACTCTTCAATTGGTAGTTACACTGTGTTCGTAAAGTAGCAGACTTGCAGCGCCTGGGAACTTGAAATATTAATGGAAGAAGAAACCAGTTTATGCTATAATGAGTAATCATATCAGATTATAAGAGACTAAATAATTATTATATAAGATCCTGCGCGATTACGGGTTGGTTCCATAGTAAAAGTTGTTAATAATGGCGAGTATAATAACCTCTTTAAGGGATCGGACTCGAAAGCTAGGACCCCGTGACTAGAATAGAATATATCTTTATTTCATGTAAACCAAATACAGGCACTTATAAAATGTCGAGACTCTAGGTGCGCGGTTCCAAATAGAAGGTCCTATGGAGAGAAACCGGCAAGAAACTCCATTGAAACTCTTTTAAAATAATAGATTACAATCTTGATTAGTACAATGTTGTGGTAAGAGCTGCGAGAATAATGTAATTTAATGTGAATAAAAAATAAGAATAGGATAATAATGACTTGCTTCTGAATGACATTATATTATAGACATACACGGTGCATGCATTACATTGTCGTTCAGTAAGAAGTGGTGGTAATGCAATATTAATATTTCGAGTGCCAAGCTTACCTCGATGACCAACGTTTGTCCCACAAAGGACTGCACTTTATTCAGCGCATCTTAAGAAAACAGTAATATTTCAGCAGAAGTGCATTATTCCACAACATGGTCGCTTGCGCATTGAATCCGACACTTTATCAAGATTACTGTCGTCGTGAGTAATTTTCACTGATACGGGAACGACGTTGATCAATCGATTTTGTACAAGAATCGATACCGGTGAATCGGATCGCATCGAATCGAACTTTGGCGTAACATCTTGATTTATTCGAGTGGAAATCCGTGGTTTTATGGCGTATTATGGGCCTTAAAGGTCACATTGTTTCTGTTTCTTTATTTGTGAGACGCAGCTTATCGGACGACAAATGGGTAAGGCTGCCCGTCCACTGAAGCGTATCCGGGCGGAGAGGTGACACAATATTCAATAAGATTCCAGTATTTCCTCCGCTCATCTAAGGCGTATCTATAGCCCGTACTTGGATTTAAGCTCAGACTTTACTTAATCTTTGCTAAGCTTATTTATATGCTTATACTTTGATTTGTAATTTATACTCATAACACGCTGAAATTGTGCTGAGCATATGCTAAGACCGACGGAGTCAATAAACAAAGTCTAAAAGTCCATATAGAAATCAGATAATTTGAAAGTAAAGACTGAGCTAAGTCTAAGTACCTACGCTCTATAGATCTCACCCTAAGTAACGTGAGAATATTCGTATTCTATTAATTACTTGATTTCCTCTCCAATACACTTTCAGTGGACAGGCAGCCTTAGATTCTGCGAATTAAACATGTGTCACACTCTCGTTGCACGGTATCGTTCTGTCATTGTAATTCGTGATTTTTTATGAGATTTTCAGACACGGATAAGTCTTACTCATTCACCAGTAATGCGTTAAAATTACCATGAAATACTTAGATTTTTAAAGAAAATTAACAGTGAGTAGCAATTAAACTTTATGTTGAGTCACAAAATGAAAACGAGAAGGCACATAATATCCACGACAAATTGCGCCGAATTGAATTATCTAATGTCTTCGCCGAATCAGCCTACACCTACTGTATGAGTATAAGTTGTCTATGGAGTACACAATTGAGCATTTATTTATAACAGAACATCGAGCCGCTCTAATGTGTCACCCTTTCACGAACCGAACATTGAGCATGGTGCTCAACATTTTGTTACAACTTGATTGTCCGAACAACGGGTGAATTTGTATAATATTTCATCGAGCTTGCTATTATTGTTAATATTTATTTATTTAACAATTTATGTACACACATAAAAACACTTTTTTAGTATAATTATCTTGTCCGTGCACCTACCATACTTTTTTCTATGCATCACCCTTAGGTTGACTGGTAGAAAATGCCTAAGGCATTAAGTCCGCCTCAGTACATAGTGCATAAAGTATAAATAAATAAATAAAAAGACACAGCACATTAAATAGGAGAAAAAAGTACAAAGGTACTGCTTATTTCACAAAAGAAATCTCTTTCAGCAGACCAGCGAGAGCAGAATTTAAAAAAATGCAACCATCTTCTATTTTTATTTTTATTCTTTTTTTCTTTATAATACAACTCATCAAGTTAAATACAGCACATGCGACCTGCAGATGCGACATTTCAAAGAAGAGTTAATGAAAAAGAGAAAGAATTATTACAGATAGGTAATTGCTAAGCAAATTACATCAAACGCAGCGTTGAGCATTCGCAGAAATGTTACATTACATGGAATTGCTCTCGTGTGTACTCACCTTAAGCTACATTGATCTAATATCCACCAAATCAAGCGCACACATAAACAAAAATTCCCCTAAATTCTAACATAAACATGCAAACCCTTTATAATCCTTTACGCTCAGCAAACGTATAATTAGTAATTAAATAATTAATTACAAAACGGAACGTATCCCGTTCGGGGTGTTATTCACGACCCGTGGCATCCCCTTTCGACCCTCAACATGGGGGGACGTTTGGGATATTTGATCCACTCCACTTGTTACAAACAACTTTAATACAAGATGATTGGAGTGCGTATTGTTTTGATACTTTTGAATATAATTTCATTTACTGTATTGTTGGCTATTGTTAATAAACGGAAATTTTATGGTTTCAATCTTATGTTTACGCTCTTCCTATTGTTCGTATTGTATTGTAACAAAAGAAAAATAACAAGTGAAAACATGTAAAATCATTTTGGTGTCTGTATGTATTTATCTGGATAAACTTATCTACTATATTATTCGAAGCTACATGAAATAAACGACATAGCCATCCGCCGCAAATAGTGTTCCGAACCAAGTTATTCGGTTGTTAATAGCAATAATAACTTGTTTATTTCTAGCCGTTACGTTATTTCAGTGTAGATATGTTAACTTTGCAGGCTACATCCAAACCAAGTTCTCGGTTGTTAATGGCAATAACTTGTTTATTTCTAGCCTAGTAAAACTTTAAGCAATATCAGCACTTTAGCCTACATGGTTTCTATTTTTTAACCCCCGACAAAAATGAGGGGTGTTATAAGTTTAACGTGTCTGTCTGTGTATCTATGTATCTGTCTGTGGTATCGTAGCTCCTACATTCGTTTAATTTTTTTTGTGTCATAGATAATTTTATCCCGAGTGTTCGTACCCATGTTTCATGAAAATCGATCAGCCGTTCAAAAGTTACAGCTGTTTTTCTAGTTGGAGCCGGGGGTTTTTGATTTACCTTGTATACAGGGTGGCGCAGAGGTTATCACATTAAACCACTATTTAGTATCACGTCCTGTGACCGTACACAAAACATCAATCAAATCCAATCAGTAGTTTAGACACAGGAACTAATTTAAAATTTCATAATTTTACACTTACCACGATCTTTAGGCAAAATTTGTAAAGTCTCCAACCTATTCTAACCAAAATTATTTTTATTTACACGTGTAGAACAGATAAATGTGACATAAATTCCTACTTCGATGTTCCTTCACCTAGTCGAATGATAGCAGACTGAAATTTGATGCAAAAAAATCTTGCGTAAAAATCGCAGATTTTTTGTGTACGGCGATAACCTCTATGGCACCCTGTATAAGTAGGTACTAGATGTGTGCGCCGATGCCCGCGGCGGCGTCATCGGCGTAATCGGCGTTGATGGTGAAAATCTTATTAAAAACAAATATCTTGCAGACTTATTCGCCAAATGACTGTGACAGACGAAGTGATCGGCAAAACGCGCTATTTAAATTATGGTCATTAATTTTATCCAAAAATGGTATTTTATTGAATTTGCGTAAACGAATACGTCGAAATAGATCAATAAGCATATATTTAGACATTTCTAGTGTTAAGTTTACTAGTATATTGTCTGCATTGTATCTAAAACAACCGTATCCGTCCGTCCATCTACGCCGATGACGCCGAAGCCGGCATCAGCGCACACGTCTAGTAGGTACTTGGTACAGTTATAGTCTAGCCTCGTTCCAAAGGTTAGGGGACTGGGTAATATGTCCCCAGACACCACTTACCACAATAAACATTTTTCCACACTTTGTTTTTATAACCTACTTGGAGGAAATAAATTGGCACTTAGGTTTAACTTTACTCCAGGACTAGAATAAAAGTTACTATTTGGCTTAGTAACTATTATTGTGCCGTTGAACTTTGTAGGGTGAGTAGAACCACCTCCTCAGTCAGAATAATACTTGGAACCCGTATTAGTAGATATTTATATTGGTCACTCATTGTACAGTGTTGGTTGGGACTAACCATTGTCTAGTCACCTGGATTTTTATTTCTGTTTTTGTAATACAATAAGTTTCTCAATGTCCATATTTCAAATCACAAAATAAATCACTAGTAATACATTATCCATGATCAACCAATCAAGATACTAACAGGCCTGACAATAGACATAATTTACATTATTCTCTATGTCCTAATATAACCGAAAATTACATTTTAACTGCATACCAGCTCTACTTATGACCCCACCGCGCACTAAGAGACACCCACACTAAATTATACCTACTACACCCGGACAACGATACCGAACATCGATAGTACATCACTACTCGGCAATCGAACTAAATTAATCACATCAACATCTTCGCATTACGACAGACAGCCCCCCAGACCGCAGGGGGTTCCCTTTGAGTTAACACCTCACTGCTCCATTACGACGCGAATTCGACGGTACTACAGACACGGTAATGACGGGATAATAATGATGTACGGAGAAGTGTTATGACAGTTGCAGGTGAACAAAATCTATGTCCATACTATACTAAAATTTAATCACTATAAATAGTATAAAACAAAGTCGCTTCCCGCTGTCTGTCCCTATGTATGCTTAGATCTATAAAACTACGCAACGGATTTTGATGCGGTTTTTATAAATAGATAGAGTGATACAAGAGGAAGGTTTATATGAATAATACTTTCATATTTAATGTAAGGATAGTAGAGAAACTGCATCCGTGAGAAGCCGGGGACGGGTCGCTAGTTTAATATAATACATATTTGATTTTTTTATGTTTGTTTGTTTGTAACTTAAAAACTACTGGACCGATTTCAAAAATTCTTTCACCAGCAGTGTGCTATATTAACACTGAGTAAAATAGGCTATAATTTATAAAGAAATCACGCGGGCGAAGCCGCTGGCGGAAGCTACTTAAAAATAATACGATGTATTTTGTCTCACACGTTCAAATAGACAGGAATTACTTTTCTTAACCGTGTCTGCTCAAGAATTATCTATTTTTCAAATAAATGTTTCTTCATAGAAATTAACATAAAATCATGAAGCTGTAATTTCATATATTCAAAGTATCAGTCATTACACTGCTGAATGCTGGCAAAAAGCCTATCCCATGTTACGCCATACAAAGTATACTGCTATCAAAATGTTTGTCATGGCGCAATTGTCATTTATTCAAAGCCTTGCCAGCGCCAACAGCCACGGTAATGAGCAAGATAGTAATGACGTACGGTGGAAAGGAAAATATTATAAGCATTACTGATGTTATGCTCGCATTGTAGCTTCATAGTATGTGTGTGTAGTGTGTGTGTGTGTGTGTGTGTGTTCATCGATGTCTATAGATATGCTTAGTGAACTCAAAAAGTGAGACGTGTCAGGTACTCTATTTTCAGAAAAATAGCGTGGTTGATCACCAGTCAAATGCCGTTTAAAAAAATTATTATTAATTTGTGTATTGAATAAAAAATATATAATAACAGTAGTTGTTGTGTATTGAATAAAAAATATATAATAACAGTAGTATTCCATTAGTGTATGTATCGCTGTTCTATTTAAATATAATTCGAACATTGTTGAATTTAGAGTTTGACGTCTTCAAAAAATACGTCTCATTTCTTTAGCTTCCCTTTGTATGACAGAGCGTATCTATAGACATCGATGGTATTATATAGGTATCTATTTCTTCCTTTATGCAATTACTTCTGTTGTTTGCCGCAACTGACATTTGCAGGCCATGTCATTTTCATGTCGTCCATTGTATCGTTTGTAAACAAGACGTTCATCACAGTACTTAGTCTTTCAAAGCACGTCGAAAGTGTTCCTATATTGGCTATTGTATGCAGAGCCCTGTGATTTCATATTGTGTAAATTAGGACAGCATTTTGCATCATTACAGTAACACGGGGCAGGTATAATCAGATTTATAACAAAAATACTTTGATTTCAACTTAAAATTATGTTTAATAGTAACAGCTAAAAAGTGGGAATAATCAAATTGAAAAAAGTAGGCTCAACATAGAATTATAAAAAAATACAACATTCGAATTTCAAAAATCGAGCAGTTCCTTTGTTTTATATTTAAAATTCGAATTTCGTATGTTTTTATTGTTCAAAAATCATGCTCGTCATACTCACGTTCGGAATTTCGCAACAGCATGCAAAGTCCTGTGATTTCAAATTGTGTAAATTAGGCCAGCATTTTGCATCATTGTAGTAACCATTCAATAAGAAAGCAATCAAAATAATTCCATTACAATTTTATCAAACCACCAATTGATATATAATTGACCCTTCAAACAGAATCATCACATTGAAACAACTATTTTTGCTTTTCTTAGATTTTTAATTACTGCACAATTTAAGTGATGTATTTGCATGGGAACAACCCCACATGTTGCAGTTGATCCTATTACTTCCATCCTTCATTAAATGCTTCTCAATTATTAATTCAATAAATAAACCTTTAGCAATTCTCGCATAAGAAATTACTGTATTCAACAGTCTAAATACAGCACCTGTCGTCATTCACAGCAACGTTCATTAGGAGGGTTAAGTCATTTATTTCGACGGCCTCCGCTTCATCGCAGTTAGGGGTTAGCAAATGATATGATGAAATTTTCATGTTTATGATGTGATTCTAGTTATTAGAATTTATATGTATGGTAGGGTTATGGGTGTTAGTCTTATTATTTTTGAATTTATGGTGTATGGTTGTTTGGCCACGTTGGTTGTGTAAATAACTAATCATTTTTGGTACCTCTGAAAACATTCTTCTTTTAAACTCGTACGGTCAGTAACATATTATGTCAATTTGTTCTTCTGTCATGTCGTCACGAGCACATGAGAATGACTGACGCCGTTGTGGTAAGATTAGTCGGTCATTAGTGCCTATTATAACTTTCTTTTTAATATTTGATGTCATAAATCGAAAAGAATACTCGTACTATCCGTGCGGAAGAAGAATGGGATTAGAAAAATCGGTATTTTGGCAAATTTCGAAACTTTTTTGATTTATAGGGCTCGCTTTCTGTCCTATTGACGTGCAGCACGCATATCAGCGACCGTAACTGTGTAAATTTCAGTAATATATTTACCAAAATAGCGCCCCCTCCAATCCCATTCTTCATCCGCGCGGATAGTACCTGCTATAGAGTGATGCGTTTCGAGAAAGTTCATCATCACGTACAGCGTTTACTCAAGTCCCTTATAACATGATTCTTCCTTGGACCGCTTCTTCTCTTTAAAGAAGTAGAGCTTTAAACTATTCGTAAATGGTTAATTCTAACCTGAGACCCTAGAGACTTGGTCCTAAGGCCCTACCAACATTACAACACAAAGCCTCCGGCAATCCGATCCATAATAAAGCCAAAATAACGTTACTATAGAAATCGCCCACTCTTGCGCAGTTGACTGATCGCTTCAGACGCGCGCGCATGCGGGAATGCGCGTGTGTTAGCTAATCAATACGGGGAATGTTGCCATACAACTGATAAGAAAGAGATTATAGAGTAAATTAACAGTATTATGCATAATTGGGAGATTTTATTTCATTATGATATAGGTTGGTTCAGTTATAAATCTAACGAATATAATATTATTTAAGAGTCTGTTTTTGTAATAATATGTCGTTAGAAAGTGACGGATATGTTTTAAACCTAGGTTTTACTAGACTTTGTTTAAACCATTTTTTGTCATAATTGTGTCGGTGATCAGTCGACCGTCTGCTGGAGTCCTTAGACTGTTTTCTGTGAATTAGGGCGCGTTCACGTTGGTAGATTAAATTGTCTAGTACATTAACCAAATCACTTTACCGTTTCAATATCGATTAATACCACTATCACTAGTTAGAGCGTTTACATTATGCTAGCTATCTTAATGAGATAGTAGTTAGTATTAAATAAGCAACCCTTAGGGCGCGATTAGAGCCTTTTAACCCTTAGATTCCACATGTCGTAGAAGGGTTAAAATCACGTCAATGATCCCTGAGAAGTAATTATTGACGCAACGATAACCGTAATTCATTTCATTGTTATTGTAATAGTACTTGAGCCTTAAGCACTAGATATCGATTGCCAGTCAATACCCCTACGTCTGCTGGTTCATTATTTCAATAATAACCTCATCCCTGCCTACCTAACTTATAGAGATGAGTCTGATATCATGTCACATGTATAAATTATCGATATTTTAAAATCATTTCGTCATGCAGTAACAACGACAAAATCATCAATGCCTAAAATCTTCACTCTATAGTGACCATGACTGAATGAACGTGAACTTCGGCTTCGGTTGTGACATGACAATGACAAGATGAGAACTTGCAATGCGGTGTCAATTTGAGAAAAATCTTTGATATTTATTGTTATACCAACATTTTATAATTTTAATTTTGACATCTTATGATTAAAATTTCAATTCAAACAAACTATTCAAATATTTATATAATTAATTAATTGTTGTGATATTTTAATTTACTTTATTGTAATTTTATCAGTTAAAAACGTGATTAAGTTTATATGTGATATGGGTTTTAGCTGAATTAAATAAATTTCAATTTAATAATGAATTGATGATTTTGTCATTGTTCCCGTCATTGATATTTTTTGTCATTGTCATGTCATTGATATCGAAAAATCATTACTGAGCCCATCTCTACCAACTTATACAATAGGTGAGCGGTCCCAATATCGACTGTAAATAATCAATTTAATTTGAATAATAACCACAGAGAACATAATCTAACTTTATCGTAATTACAGGCGCAGGGTTGTCACTTGCTATCTCAAGCAGCAAAGGTATCTTGAAATGTTTCTGCAGTAGACACGACCACCCCTTTACTTTGCGATATTTTCCCAAGCATTTTGCTCATATTTAAGAATCCTTTGTGTTACATATCAAAATAGGAAAATCAGGACACTTTTTAATTGTGTCTTATCTTATAATGTCGTGAAAATAAACAAAAAATCTTAAAGATCTTTTCTTGTACATATTTGAGATTATTGTTTACCTAGGTGAAGTAACATTAAAATAAAACGTTATCTATCTTAAAGCATGTTTTGTAAAACCAGGTTTTAAGATAGCCCCGTCTCTTTTTGTTATATGACGATAGAAAGTGACGGATATATTTAAAGCCTGGGCTTTGCTAGACTTGGTACCTATAAACCTGCTTTTGTAATAATATGTATGTCTGAGGTTACAAAAGTTTTCCAATCGGAAACCTGAAATATTATGGCCTATGAATATTATTTATATTATAAACTGGCCGAAACCGAAACCGAACTTTCGGTCGGTCACTAGTAATAAATACCAGAATAACATAACTACATACTATTTTAACTTCAAGACAATTTGATAGTATTTAGTTATTTCCACAGGTTCGCTCAATCAGAGTTAAGAACACGTACACACGTTCCTACTTACCTTTGTTAAAATAGATAAAAAATAATTGTAGGTAAATCTAAGATTACTAACGCCATCTAGTAAGTATTACCTACTCTGTAAGTTTTACAGTGTTCAAATAAAATTATTAGTCTGTTGCAAGAAGGGTTTTATTCGTTACTCCTTAAAAGTACTTAAATATTTTTTCCGCATCTTCGTGCCACCCCTAATTACGGTGTCGATCGCGAAGTTGATTACAAGTTAATTGGCCCGCCACAAAGCCGGTCGCACACGGGCAGACCGCGCGACTGCTAATGACGACTAATCGCAACATCCGCACACGTGCGCACACGCGCCTGAGGCGTTGCGATTAATTGAAATCGTGTAATTTGAGCTGTGTATGACGCGTAATTTCTTGTTTGTTTATTGGCTGCGGATGGAATTAATCGCTGCGATTAATTGTGGTTCTGTAATGGTTTGTTGACTAAGTTTGTGGTTTTCGTTTATTTCGCATTGTTGTTTTCGTGGTGACCTGTAGATATAGATGTTTGTTAACTATATTTGCCATCTTAGGTGAGTTAACTTATTTCTTGGTAGTAGCCAGACAATGTCTATCATTGGACTGCAATAGGCTGTCGATAGGCGATAGGATGAAGATGTTATCGGAGCTCAATTATGTCGGTCATATACTTGTTAAAATCACAAACAGTTGAACTTAATCTCTACACAGTATAAAATAAAGTCGCTTTCCGCGTCTGTCTATCTATATATCCGCTAACTCCGCCTGAACCACGCAACGGATTTTGATGTGGTTTTCACCATTAGTTAGATAATTTTCCTCGGAAGGTTTATATGTATAATACTTTGATATTTAATGTAAGGATAGTAGAGAAATTGCACTCGTGTGAAGTCGGGGACGGGTTGCTTGTATAAAATATAGATATGTTAAGTATATCGGTGGTTGACTCCTATTAGAGACGGTTTATCATTACTCGAGTTATCAACTTTTATCTGTAGGAGAGCAAATCGTCGATTGATAGGTTTTTGCAAATGGTCGTTATTGGGCAGAGATAACTTAACCTGATTATTAGCTATGTACTACACGAAGTAATTAAAAAACACTTCTAATTTATTTAAATTCATTAACAAAATAAATAATTATCAACATTAAATACATCCCGTATATCAATATAGTCGCAATTAACCGCTACATTTGTTTAAGTAAATAAATAAAGTATGATAATTTATTTAATTTCATTGAGTAATCACCGTTGCGAATGACCTAACGTTCGTAATTGCATGCTAGGGCTGCCGCGAGCCGGCGATTTATGAAATAATATTATTTTCTCTAATTTGATATACAGATCCGTGTTAAAGGAAGCATAGAGAGAAGAATATTTACATCTCGTTGAGAATAAGATTATTAGAAGAAGATTATCCGAACGAAATTGTGCTCAAAAAGCTTTTATCTGAAAAAACTATGGTTTAAGATGTTATATTACGATTTATAAAGGACATCTTACTTTTCAGTCATCGATATATTAATAAATTTAGAGAAAACTTTGTACCCTTTTTTAAGCATACTGCGCGCACGGCTCCTCCGTGCGCGCAGTATTATTAAAAAGGGTGTGAGATTTGGTATAGGTAGTTAAAGTTTATATGGAGAAGGAGTGCAGAAAGCTAAAATTACGGTCGAATTTTGACCACTGGGCGACCACTAGTTTAAATACAGACGCTTAAAACCCAACGTGGATGCAGAATATTTATGATGATATTTTGTCAAAAGAATAACCTAACCATCAAAAACCCCCGACTCCAACTAGAAAAAGAGCTGTAAGTTTTGAACGGCGGCACAGATTTTCATGAAGCATAGCTAAGATGATACCCGATTTAACTAACTTTCGACCAAAAAAAACTGCATTGAAATAGGTCTATCCGTTTTGGAGCTAACGCCACAGACAGATACACAGATACATCAATATACAGATTCACACTACAAACTAATAACACCCCTCTTTTTTTCGGGGGTTAAAAAAGAAAACTTAAGGAGTTTCCTACATCATCATGGATCTTCTGATTTTCTCAAAACAAAATTTCTGTAAGTATATACTACATTTCACGGTCTGAAATATTTGAAATACTGAGAAAAGCCACAGAATCGTCTTGTGTTTTTACGGCGGACTCAATTACGTACGTTTACGACATTTTTCAGTTTATTTCAGTGAGACCACACGCGCTATGTGCTGTAAAGTTATTTCAATGTTTTACTGTTCAGTTTCTTCACGGTAGTTTTTACTTTGGGAGGGGGCAGAAGCAGAACCCTAGCTAAATTAATTCTGGAAGGATAAATTACGCCTCAAACTATATGAAATGTAAAATATGTAGGTAGTAAGCAACTGAGTGTATGAATTATGACTATTTACTAAGCTAAATAAATACGAGTGAATTATTTTTCATAAATTCGAGGTTTGAAGCATTCGCTCCATGTAAATACTATACAAGATAATTTTTTATGTAGTGCGCATAATTTGTAGGGTGATTCAGTCTCTGTTCCTAAATGCAGCCGCAGTATTGAGATATACTTTAAAACAAAACGATAATTCGACTAAGTACCCCATACTAAGTCGCACGCATAATTGTCAAGTGCAAGCCATACGAAATCAAATTTTTATTTCGTTTTGTAGTGAATTTTATTATTGTCCGTTCCCAAACGCATTCCCAAATTTTGCACACTACATAAAAGGTTTATACTGTATTATTCATAATCTCGTTGAGCACTTTGTTTCTCAAAAACTAGTTATACCAACGAAATTCACAGAAATACGATAAGATAGAAACAAAGACAGATCAAATACACTATCTCTTTTCTTTCAAATTAAGTCAGAATGAAAGTCCTTAAGGACTATACAAACTTATCCACTTTATCCTAACGGAATTTTCACAGTAACACACAGCCTTGGATTGTAATAACAATTCTGGAATAGAATGGCAAGGCGCGAACACTTGTATACAATCCTTAACATGAATATTAAATACCCAGTGAATGAACCTATAAGATTATTGTACTTTAGCAAAAGACAGGGCTGGCAATTAAGAAAAAAAACTATTATTTTTGTCTTAATTCTAAAATCAAAACTAGCTTTTATTAACAGCTTCCTATCTTCCTCTATTGCTAGAAATAGGTGTTCTATATTCAAAGAGAAATGAGGTATTGATTGCAGTCACAAAAACAACCTAGCATCAGTGACGTCATTATTGACGCGATACTGTCCAGTCAGAATTCAATTTGAAGTCATTCTCGTCCCACTTTGTAAGGTTAAGGATCAAGTTAAGTAATTTAAACTTTGCTAAAGCTTTTTTATTTACAGAATAGCTTCGTAATTTAAAAATAAACCAAACCATTTGGTCTTGTGACAGCCCTTCTCTCTAAGGAACTCTTACATTCTTAGCATCCTAGAAAACAGACTTATCGCCGAAACGCTTTTATCGCAACGCGTTATAACTCGAGTTATATTATCTGCGATAACGCGTTATTTCTTTGTTAACACATAACGCCAAAATTAACAGCACCCAAGGGTTCCGTAGACTTCCCATATTGTTCTCTCCTTATTGTTTCTTCGCTACGATATCGGGAAATTGGATATTTCAATACAAGATGGAACTTTGTACATAATCTCGTTTCATTGCTTTTGTTCTTGTTATCATCAAGGACTTGTTTGGGAAACTATTTCCAATAAACTGGATCGTGAAAAGATAATCCTTTTGAATACGGGACTGTTGTAATTACTATCGTGGGACCAATGTAATATTAGCGATTTGTTTTATAAAGAGTTGATCATGAATGAATCACAACTTCTAAACTAATGATTTTCGCGAAACATAATTATTTGCGTTTAGATGAATCAAAGGGATCAACTCCACCCAAAAAATTATTTTTGGATCACTATAATTGGACCATCAGGTATAAACAATAAACATATTTGCGATCACGAATCCACTAGGCAAGTGGAGCTAGCTTGTCATCTCATCAGGGTAGAGGGGGGGGGGGGGGGTCGGGGTAGGGTAGGGTTAGATAAGATAAGATAAGATAAGATAAGTCTTTATTTGCCTTAAACATGGTATAAAGGTGTTACAGTAGGTTTTAATATAATGTCCACATGTTCAGCTATACAGAATATGTATGAATTGCATGCAAAATAATAAATAACAAGTCACAGGTAACAATGCTATAAAAATGTCACAGATTAATAATAGTAATTTAAAATTATAGGTACATCATCATTCTTACATAATATACAAATAGGGTCATATTCTAAAATTTAAATTCATTTAAAAAATATTTAATGTCATAAAAGTTATGTCCATTGAGCCATTTATACAGTTTGTTTTTAAATAAGTTTATATTATTTAATAATTTTAGTTCATTTGGAATTTTATTATATATGCGTACACACATCACAAGACAACTTTTAGCATACTTGTCCGATTTAGGAATATCCTTTAATACAAGTCTGTTTGCATTCCTTTTTAGTCGAGAGTTTACTTCATATGCTTTTTTGAACAATCCTTTATTGTTGTAAACGAAATTACAGATTTCATATATGTAAAGTGAAGGAAATGGTAGTAACCCTAAGTTTTTAAAAAATGGTTCGCAGGACTCGTCAGGACGGATTCCACAAATGGCTCTGATGCATTTCTTTTGTGCAACAAATGCTCTATCTCTATCCGTGCTGTTCCCCCATATAATAAGCCCGTAACGTAAAATGGACTCTATATATGCGTGGTATGTGGTTATTGCCGTTTTTCTATTTGTAACGTTCTTTACTTGACCGAGAGCATAAACAAATTTATTAATTCTGTTGCACAAATTATCCAGATGTACTTTCCAACTTAAATCTTGATCTATGAGTACACCTAAGAATTTTATTTGTGTAACTTCTTTTATTTTATCAATATTAAGTTTAAAATTGTATTTAGCATGTTTTGATTTATTAAATTGTATATAATTAGATTTGTCTAAATTGATTTTTAATTTGTTTGCCTGTAACCATTCTAAGATTTTGTCGATAGTGTTATTAATGTCTATTTCATGATCAGCTATTGAGTTAATCTTCTTATCAGAAGTCACAATAATCGAAATGTCATCTGCAAATAATATACATTTATGGTTAGTCAGTAGTGGTATGTCATTTATATATAAAATAAATAATATAGGACCTAAAACGCTCCCTTGAGGAACGCCACATTTTATTTCTCTAGAGTCAGAAGAGTAAGAAGTAAGTACGTTTTCATGTACTTTATTTATGACAACGCATTGTTTTCGATCATTTAAATAAGACGAGATCCACTGCAGTGCTAGACCTCTTATTCCAAGATTTTGTAACTTTCTCAGTAGAACGTCGTGTGCCACAAAGTCGAAAGCTTGCGAAAGATCTAGAAATAGTCCAGTTGTTAAATAATTATTATTGATGCTAGTCAGAACATTGCTTAAAAGAGTAAATATTGCTAGAGTTGTCGACTTGTGCTTTTGGAATCCAAACTGTTCTTTTGCTATAATGTTATATCTGCTGCAAAAGTCAATAAGTCTTTTGTGCATACATTTCTCGAATACTTTTGACAAGATAGGTATAAGAGCAATTGGGCGATAGTTTTTAACGTCATTTTTATCGTTTTTTTTGTACAGTGGTTTCACGATTGATAATTTTAAGGCATTAGGGAAAATCCCTGAAGAAAAAGAAAGATTAATTAAATATGACAATATAGGAATTATTTCTGTACTACATTCTTTAATTATTTTTGTACTAATTCCATCATAACCTTCGGAATTAGTATTATTCAAAGCCATTATCTCTTTTTTAACCTCATCTTCAGTCATGGGACTGAGAAACATTGAGTTAGGAATTGACACATTCTTAGAGTCATTATAATGATATAAATGATTAAATGTCAAAGTATTTGTGGAGTCAATAAAATTATTATTAAAAGCATTCGCTATGTCAGTGGGATTTGTCAGTATTTGCTTATCTAATTGTAAGTCAGAAATATTATTGTCACATGTTACATTCCCTATTTCATGGTTAATAACTGACCACGTTGCTCTGCATTTATTTTGACTTTTTATTATGAAATTAATATTAGAATTCATTTTAGATTTAATAATACACTTTTTCAATATGTTTGAAAAAAAATTATACCGTTTTTTGTACGTTGAAGTTTTATTTTTATAATAAAGATATCGCAAAGATCGTTTGGTTTTACAACTATTTCTTAGACCCTTAGTTATCCATTTTTGTTTATTTGCATTAGAGTTATTAATCTTAATTTTTATTTTTGGGAAGCATAAGTTGTATAACAAACACAAAAACTCGTGAAATTGATCAAAAGCCTTATTTGTGTCCGTCTCTAGGTGTACTTGTTCATCTTCTTATTACCTATGTCTATCATTCTAGTGTGTCTTGTTTTTGTGGCAAATAAATGATTTTTCCCTCTTTCTTTTCTTATCATTACGATCATGTAATGCAGTTTATGTGTAGGCCCTATGTTCAACACGCTTACTCCAAAATTGTTACCTAGATTTTAATTCTTATAGATCCCGTTCTAGCTTTCTATTGCATTGCTTATATAAAATATTGGTACGGTGTTGCCTCATGCATTGCATGACACTAATGTTAAATTCATTGAAAATAAACATAAAAATCCCATGGCTTATTTCATACAAGTATGATGATCATGCCGATAATAAAATGCATTAAACCTTTTAAAACGATCCTCTCTGTCTAACTTCAATATTATATAACATTCCATCTCTATCTCAAAAGCTGCAGCGCAACTAGAAATTCCGACACTTTCACCATTGACCTCCCCGCTGTCGGTCATTAGTCAAAACGTCCAGATACTCATGTCTCTATTATAGTGTGTATTGTGAAGAATGCCAGTTTTTATTAGCTGTAATCGCTAGTAATATAAACATCTAATGATATTAGTAACGCCTTGTTGGCTTATTGGTACATGGAAGTAAAAAACGGTACGCGAAACGTTTTGAAAGTAACGCTTAACGGTATGTTTTTTAGTGTTCCGTATAATAAAAAATAAACTATAAAAAAGTAAAAACCGACTTAAAAAAACAAAAAATTATATATATCAGCTTCTGAAGTCGGTGCCACTGCCAAGCTAGGTGCATTGAAGAATTTAATTAATATAATTTTTTTTATTTTTTTTTTGCACCGTTGGCGCTTTGGCTATGCGATTAGCCTTCTGCGCTACGTGCTGCGGGTTCGATCCCCGCACCGAACAAATATTTGTATGATCTACAGTTAGTTGTTCCGGGTCTGGGTGTGTGTGCATGTTTGTAAACTGTACCCTCGATACAGGAGAAAACCTACAGTGGGGCAAATTAAAAAAAAAACAGGATATAATACTACTAATACTAATATAGACTTTAATACTGCAGTTGCATTTGAGGACCGACACTGAACTACTCTGCAAATTATGCGCACTACATATAAAATTATCCTGTATCTAAATTATGGATAAAAGCCTCGAATAAAATTAAAGATAAAAAAAAAAAAAAAAAAAAAAAACGTTAATACTATAACTATAACTTTCTATGTCGGTTCTCATCGGAATCAATGGAATGAGAACTTGTGAGGCATGCACTGATGCGTGTGTGATACGCAATATTGAGTACCTATTGACTAGTCTAGAACTGTTTGGCATGTAAGAATCTAGCCAAGTTCGAAAGCTCCTTTCACTATGTCAGTTATTTATGACAGCTTTCACTAATTTGGTTATTTCATTTTTGGATTTAGTCTTTAACCAAACTAGAGTCACTTGTTTGTGACACACGGCATCACAAATGGGGCTCATGTCAGCTATTTCAATAAGGTAGTTGAATTCTATTAATTATTATTATTATCAGCCTATGCTGTCCCACTCCTGGGCAAAGGCCTCCCTCCATTTTCTCCATTTCTCACGACCCCGCGCCTTTTCATTCCGTTCTTGAAGAAATGTATCCATTTTGTCCCGCCATCTCTTTCGTGGTCTGCCGCGACCTCGTTTTATTATTTCAGGGCACCAGTTTTGTGCTATTTCTTTCTGAATTCTATTAAAAATTGAGAAATATTGTACTTATATTCCTTTATAGTAGGCAGAATAAAGAAGACCATAGTTGACAAAATAATTGAAATCGGTAACTAATGCCGGAGTTATATAGTTTATTTATTTTATTATTTATGTACACACAACAAAAAGAAAAATACATAGAATAAGGAACACTTAAGTACAAAGGTACTGCTTATTTCAAAAGAAATTTCTGCAGTATAGTTCATACATTTGATCGAGCAAGGTTGATCTTTTAGGATGGAAAGTTTTATTTTTTGTGATTTCAGGGTCAGGGTTAAAGATTCTAGGTGCAATGCTCAATTCCCTAGGTTAAGCATAATCTGCTGCATATTATAAGCTTGTAAATTACGAAATATATAGAAAGAATCGAAATTTCAAAAAAAAAAAACTGCTACGCGCCAGCCCTAACGACCTAAATGATCGATCGACCACAAAAAGCCAAATCAGCTCAGCGCAATGAATTGAAACAATTTGAGCATTAAATACGACAGCGCCGATACGCCAGCACGCCAGCTTCGGTACGCCGCAACCACAGTGATTGATAACAACAGTACGAACTACGAAGCGAAATGAATGTATTCAAATCAATCGTGTTATAGTGTAGTTGTTTTGAGATAGTTAAGCAGCAAAAGGGTTGGTATGTCGGGTAAAATTATTCAGGGATTTATTTCTGTAGGTAAGTATTTACTTTTCGTTATAAAGGATTATAGAATAGAATAGATTTTTATTCATGTAAACCAGATATACGCACTTATGAAATGTCAAGATACTAGGTTCGCGGTTCCAAATAGTAGGTCTTATGAAGAAGAACCGGCAAGAAACTCCATGGAAACTCTTAACTCCAATAATAAATTACAATCTTGATTAGTACAATGTTGTGGTAAGAGCTGCGAGAATAATGTATTTTAATTTTTATTTGTAATAATGTATTTATGTGAATAAAGAATGAAAAATATGATTAGTTGAAGCTAGTTTATTCGGGTATCATCTTAGCTATGTTTCATGAAAATATGTTCAGCCGTTCAAAAGTTACAGCTATTTTTCTAGTTGAAGTCGGGGGTTTTCGACGGTTAGCTTATTCATCATACTTTTATATATTTTTAAATATTTTAACAATATTATTTTAATAATTTTAATTTCTTGTACAAATATAAAAGAGTAGTTAGCCGACCGGCATCGGGAACAGGGTCCAAGTTCCCGATGTTCAGGGCTATAGAGAGAAGAACCTCCCTAACAATGCCATTATATTTAGTGCAGATGTCTGGGAACCACACGACACAACACCATTCCCACACCTAAATTCAAGTTCAATTTTGATACAAAACAATAAAACCCTCAATTTCCTGTCCCATCCGCGTGTCTACAAGTTAGATTTAGTTGGAAAGCTTTTACGAGGCTATGAACACGTTTACGACGCAACCGTCCAGTTCCGTTACCGTCGTGTTACCTTCCCATGTCCGTTCCGTTACCTATACGTACGTAAGGCAATTACGCTGACGGTCGCGGGAAGGTAATACCTACTACTTATTTGTTTTACAGATATAGTTAGGTTTTAGTGTGATGAATGCCTTATGAAAGCCTTTGTGTTGCTAATTGTTAGTGCTGCGGTGTCTAGGTGCTTACCTAGACACCAACCACTTGATTATGTCGGTTATTCGAAGCAGCAAAGTCAAGTCGTTATGTTCAAGGAACTTCAGGAAAGTAATTAGTTAACATAGTTCATAAGAGTTTTCTATAAGGAAGCGATGAAGCTCAAATTGTGATTAGGTTTCTTAACCAAAACGGGGCATTTGAAGAGAAGCATAGAAACCACATATTTAGCTAAAGAGTCTTCCGAAGGACTGGATGGCCATTCGAATAGAACATTGATGGACCTTGGATATTATGTCTACCTATCTCTCAATTAAGTTTGTTTGTATGTTTATTACGCTATTACTCCACCAATAGCAGACCGATTTTGATTTTTTAATTTGGTGAAGATCTGATGAAGACCTTCGGAGATATACAATGGACCTCTTTAATGAATAACAGCACATCACTCGCGATTGCTGTAAGCGCATTTATAAGCATTGTTTAAGCCACTCAAAATAGAAAAATAAAATAATCTTTAAAAAAAGTAACAACCAAGAACCGTATATAACAACCGACTTCAAAAAACTATAAAGTATAAAATATTTTTATAAATAACATAACAGCTTTTGAACTCGGGGCCTATAATGCACTTAGCTTGGCAGTGGCACCGACTTCAGAAGCTGATAAGTTTTTTAAGAAAATTATTTTATACTTTTTAGATTTATGAAGTCGGTTTTTACTTTTTTTATAGTTTATTTTTTTATTGTAGCAGTATAATATTACTCGACTACGTTTAATGGTCATCTCATAAAGTGCAAAACTCCACTGTTACTCTTTTATCGAAATATTCAAATAAATTCATTTATTTTAGTATAGGAACACAAAGGCACTCTTAGTTATGACAAATGTCTGCTATAAGATCTTCTCCAAAATACCTATGTTAAACAAATAAAATATTTTGATTTGATTTCATAAAAATATCAATACATTGTAAATATTCACACAAATAAATAAATTAATTAAATCCTGGCGCCTGTAAAGCGGTGTAGTCAGTAAAATCCTACATGTTGTGTTGCAAGCAGCATTACAGAGGCTTTGTCACTTATACGTAACTATTCTACAGAGTTGGATCTGCCCATGTCTTAACCTCCATAATTATGATCATTGTTATCAACTACACCAAGCTTTTTTTTATTAAATTTGCTTTCACGATATTTTTTTAATGTGTCTCATTCTTGAAATAATTTAGGAATTGTAACAATACCCCAAAGAATACTCCAACGGTCCAGAACCCAGATGCATTTTCCTTACAGCATATTACAAGTAAGTCACAGGCGTGAACCTAAATCTATTTTAAGCTTTCCCGCGCGCCTGTACTTTACGAGCTCGTAAAGTCGCGCGTTCACCTGCGCGTGCGCGTACACTCGCAGACAGCAATGTTTTGTGTTTTGTTTTTTAGAGAAAAATAGTTTTATCGGTTGTTGGTGGTGGTATTATTATAAGTTACCTATGTGTTGAAAATGTAAACACCGAATAAATATTTTTAGTGCATTTGGCATTTGAATAGTTTAATGGTAAAATTCTATGTTAATGTTGAAGAGTTGTATCAAAATTTTTATAACGTTTCTAAACGCCAAAATGCATTGAAAATTGAAACGTCAATATACTGACTGTACTGTGACCATTAGTCGTGTCTGGGGCGCTTATAGCTAGGTCGTTAAAAGTGAAACTATTTCAATAAAGGTATTAAATTAAATGAACAATATAAGCAAAAGTTGACTAACATACAGAACACTAAATATCCCATAAATTGATGAATAGAATAGAATAGATCTAAACACGTTCCTAACGACCTATCATAATGATGTTCAAAGTGCACAGTTGCAGAACAAAAGCACCATCTAATAGAATAGAATAAATTTTTATTCATGTAAACCAGATACAGGCACTTAAGAAATGTCGAGACTAGGTGCGCGGTTCCAAATAGTAGGTCCTTTTTTTTTTTCAACCCTGTAACTCATATTCATGCAAATAAATGATTCTTATTCTTATTCTTCTTATTTGTTGTATTATCTCATTTCGTGTACAATAAAGAATTAAGAAGAAACTCCATGGAAACCTTTAAAATAATAGATTACAATCTTGATTAGTACAATGTAATTGTGGTAAGAGCTGCGAGAATAATGTAATTTAATATAAATAAATAAAATAAGAATAGGATAATAATAATCGCAATTTAAGGATTATCTCGATTTTTTTTTATGTAGTGCACAAAATTTGCAGAGTTATTGAGTATCCGTCCCCAAATGCAACCGCAGTATTAAAATTCACTCCAAAACAAAATCAAAATTAGATTTTGTATGGCTTACGATAGTATATTATGTGTCTCCCCCATACTAAGTTGAATTTTCATTTTGTTTTAAAGTGTATCCCAAATTGCGGTTGCATTTAGGATCCGAGATTGAACACTCTACAAATTATGCGCACTACATAAAAAAATACCCTGTATAATCATAATAATGTTCCATGAAGTTCACCTAACATCTTCAACTCTTCAAACAAAGCCACTCCGATAGCATCATGTCTCGATTATTGTAGTAATCAGCGCGCTGTATAATGCAATTATCGCGTTAGCGCGCGACTGTACGTTAGCACCTGCCCACGCGCAGGCGTTGTGCCGACAAATAAACACTAGCTTGTGCGCGATGGGGTGAGGTCGTAGTGTGAGCTATGAGCGAGATGGAAGATATATCGTGAATATTGGTAGACTGGTAGACTCATGCAGATCCTATCTGAGATAACCTAACCGTCAAAAATCCCCGACTACAACTAGAAAAAGAGCTGTAACTTTTGAACGGCAGAACAGATTTTCATGAAACATAGCTAAGATGATACCCGATTAAACCAAGTTTCAATTAAGAAAACTGCATTGAAATCGGTTCATCCGTTTTGGAGCTACGATGCAACAGACAGATACACAGATACACACTACAAAGTTATAAAACCCCTCTTTTTTGTTGGGAGTTAAAACCTTTCGCCGACATAAGAAAGAAAGAAAGAAAAAGAAAAAAATAATTATTTGACACAGCACAAAAAAGATTTTTAAGATAATATAACAGTAAAAATAAGAATAAAAACTTGTAAAACAAAAAAAACCAAAAAAAAAAACATTCCACCTCTAGCACTGGGCCCCCTCACTAGAGGAGTACCATGTCGGACGCCACGCTCCGAATAGTAACAGTGTACCGACAACTCTACACGGCAGTATCGCCTTACACACTGACAATCGTCTACATCAACACCTCTGTCTTCCCCTGTGTTGAAAGCAGGGTTGCCAAAAAAATTCAATAGGAATATATGAGATTTCCATTTCGGGTGCCAAAAGAACGGTACCTAGACATCAAAAAAATATAGTACTTAATTTATTTATTTTTAAAAAATGTTCAAATTGAAATTGAGTTGTTTTTAGTAGATATCCACTCAATCGGTAGGCAAGATTCATTCAAACGACTGACATGTATGACAAACGGGCTATTTTTTAGTGTTGCGTGATTGCCTCATTGCCTGCTGGCTGGCTAAACTATAGTATAGGACCACAAACTTATCTGACCGGCAGCCTGATTACGGACGCAGCTGACAGTTTGCGACAGACGTAAATTGTACAATTGTTGCTGTCAAACATCATTTTGGTATTACGTACAATACAAAAAAATATGTTTGACAGCAGCAATTGTGCAATTTACGCCTGTCGCAAATCAGCTGCGTCCGTAATCAGGCTGCCGGTCATGGCGTCGCTGCCGTCGCTTTTACCAATGTCATCTCTATACAAAAATTACATTTTGAAGCCATTTTTGTTCCGTGGCGACGTTTTAGTTCCAATTTTGGTCACCGGGTCAGATGAGTTTGTGGCATTATAGATTTGGCTGGCTAGTATATATTTTTTCAATAAAATATATATTCAATATCTAGGATTAATATATAGTAAGATACTAATATTATATAGTATATTTGGCAACCCTAGTTGTAGTTGAGCTTCCTCGAACAATAGTAAACAGTATTTTACGGCTTCTTCCTATAAATAAATTCAGCCTATTGCAGTTCAGTTCTAGACATCGGTCCACTACAGCGCACGTCAACATACGATGCCGACATTTAAAGTCGAGGTATTCCTCATGGTATGTAGACGGCTACAGATCAAGCTATACATGTCCAGTATAAGCTTACCTCGCATTGTATAAGCTTCAGGTACAATGAGAGTTGGACTTAAATCTTTATGAACCCTCTGAACTCTCTCCCCCTCTAGCACCTATAATAGTACGCTTATTATAGGTGCTAGAGGGAGAGAGGGAGAGTTCAGAGCTCAGTTCAGGGCTCATAAAGATTTGCGATTACTATAGATGTCAATTAAAATAACGTGTTATTAGCTGGAATTAATTGTAAGTGAGATTGAACATCTGTCCATCTGGCTACCGGTCTTCCAACACTTCTTCTACCGTCTATCGCTAGCCATCATCATACTCATATTTGAGAAGCATTATTATAATAATATTAACAAAACGAACCATTAAACTTATTATTATTACCAAGAGCAGCGGCCATTGGCATGGCATTGCGTTCAAAGACAAACCCATAATTAAAATGCATACCAGACCAGAAACTACTAAAACTACTGTTCTACTTATCTTGTAAACGGCATAGCGCTATGCATCTAAAGTCACTAAGTAAACTAACAATTATTACAAGTAGCACTGGAAACAATAGCTCTGCCAGGTGCCATACATCATCTGCATTTGAGAACCAATAGGGAAGTGGTGGAGACTACATAAAATTGTAGTAAATTATCCATACGCACTAGTATTTGCTTGCTTTACCATATTTACTAGCATCACTGTAGCTAATAGGCGAGCTAGTAAAATCTTTTAACGGGCGAACAGTTAACCGTAATTGACTTTCTGATCGTAACTGCCATGGCAATCTTATTCAGAGGCAAATGATTATTAGTCTATTCTTATTTTTTATCTATATATTAATACGTAAAGAGAATCTTTGTACCCCTTTTAAAGAACATTGCACACGTAGGAGTGTGAGATTTGGCATAGTTAAAATTTATATAGAGAAGGAGTGCAGGAAGTTAAAACTACGGTCGAATTTCGACCACTAGTTCACATTAAATTACATTATTCTCGCAGCTCTTACCACAACATTGTACTAATCAAGATTGTAATCTATTATTTTAAAAGAGTTTCCGTGGAATTTCTTGCCGGTTCTTCTCCATAGGACCTACTATTTGGAACCGCGCACCTAGAGTCTCGACATTTCATAAGTGCCTGTATCTGGTTTACATGAAATAAAGATCTTAAACAATGTTACTGGAGTTTATGTGCTTTTCATGACTGTATTATTTTGTAGTTTATATTAAATTGGACTTTTTTGATCTATAAACCACTCAAGCTTCGTGCAGTACAGTTTCCTCAACTTTTCATAGAGCAATTTCATGACGCCAAGCCATGTTATTTCAACTTTTAGTCCATATCCAACTGGAATTTTGTGAGTATCATACGTAGCTCTTGACTCTATTATCTGTGGTTATAGGCGTTACTTTATACTTACTAATTTTACCTGCCCATCGCTGTTAGTAGTCTCGAGATGCTTGTTATGTGTAATAACTGCTTATTATACTAAATTGGGTTGGGTTACGCTACATGGGGCGACCATGATTACGACTCGTAGGAATAATCGGCACAAAATTTAATTTTATTCGTCTCGTAAGCATATTATGCTTAAAGTGTGATGATACTTATTAAAGGCTTGTACCTATCTTTGTATAGGTAAAAATTAGAGTTGAGTCCGATATCATGTCAGTATAAAACATCGATATGTTTAAATCGTTTCGTCATGCAGTGACAATGACAATCATGAATGCTAAAATCATCACTCGATATTGGCCATGACTGAATGAATGTGAACTTCCGCTTCAGCTGTGAGATAACAATGACAAGACATGCAATGCGTGAATGCGGTGACAATTATCTACATAAAAATCATTGATGATTTTGTCATTGTTCCCGTCATCGATATGTTTTTGTCATTGTCATGCAGTCATTGATATCGATATATCATCAGTCAGCCCATTTCTAGTTAAAATAACTACCGAATGACCCCGTCTGTCGGTCCAGCGGGTCTACCGCGTAACTAAAATTGTAATGAACATCGACATCGGTATTAAACTTCAATACGATCGTGAGAGCCTAAACTTTGAGCTAACTTGTAAAAAAAATACCTATCATATAGTTGGGACTCCTATCTTCATGATCGGTAAAAAAAATACAAGTTAGCTCAAAGTTTAGGCTCTCACGATCGTATTGAAGTTTAATACCGATGTCGATGTTCATTACAATTTCAGTTACGCGGTAGACCCGCTGGTCAGCTTTGTGGCATGGCATTCTTCTTCAGTTGCAAATCATTAGTATCCGATTCTTATTATTTTTACCACAACATTGTACTTATCAAGATTGTAATCTATAATTTGTCTTCTGTAACTGAGGAAGCACAGGGCTCTAAGATTGTTATTGTAAACTTTTGATGTATTGTGTGTTTCTTGTTCGAGATCTTAATAAATAAATAAATAACACGATTAGTTTTCTTCCATCTAAGCATCAAATGTAGGTAATGTCTTCTTTAGTTGTAGTTGAAAAGTGTTTTATAATATGCACCAATAAAAATACATTGCCAATGCCAAAGTAAGTAATTTTTCCAATAACCTCTGTAGACTTAACCCCAGAACACACAGTAGTAAAACACACATAATTTACCTGTCTGTCGGCGGGGTACAGTCTGTGTACACACGGCCTAACGAAGCGCCGTGACTCGATTTCCTAGCAGTGAGCACCTTAATTCTGTTACCGTTTGATTTCCCAAAGAAAAGAGGAATTTTGAAGATTATTCACATGTACTGTCGCACGGTAAAATACAGAGATTTTCCTACAGTTTAATAAGGTTATTTCGAAGCCTTGTACCGGAAAGAAAAGAAATTAAATATGTTATTGCTAACATAAATTGAAGTAATCTGTGGGCCGAGCACGAATGTTTTGACGTATCGTAACGTTAACGTAACCTTTAGAATCAAAAATACACGTTTAATGTATGTTTTTAATGAAAGAAAGAAAGAAAATACATTTATTCAGCACGGACATTGACAACACACGAGAGAGAAATAAAATAAAAAGTAACTTAAACCTTTAAACAGTAAAAAATAAAAATAAATAAGACAGACACAGAACAAAGTAAAAATAAAAAATAAAAATTAAGTAAAATAGTCAATAATAGTAGTATAGTGGTTTTGGAAATACCTACATGCAATAATTTTTAATTTTCATGAAACAAGTGTGTATGTTGCATAAAATTGAACAAAAGTACGATAGATTCAATGTATTTCATAATCAAAATTTGCTTACGTTAACGTTACCATACGTCAAAACATTCGTGCTCGGCCCTATAGCATTTATCTTATGTATTTCTAAAGCTGGCCGATTAATTATTACTTCTCGGAAAGATGAAACAAGACTTTAGTTGCCCTATTAAATACAACCTGTATCAGAAATGCGTGGTCATATTTAAGGGTGTGGAGCAGACCATCAAACTGAACAATTTCTCTATAGGACCAACAAAGTAATCACGTAAAAATTATCAGCTGTCCCACACGTTTGGGTTGAATAGGTATTGAGGTTTTGTAATGTAGTTTTTTCGCGATTATGATGTTGGTCCCATAGAGAAAATTGTTCAGTTTGATGGTCTGATCCCATAGAAATAGTACAAGTACTGGAACGCTTAATAGTGCCGTAAAGCCGGTATGAGGGAGAATACTTTGTGGTAACCGTGTCCTTGTCTAATAGGGTAACCACACATTTTAGTTAAAAGTAGGACATGATAGAAATATTTAATTATGTTATGAGAATAGTTATTATCAGGTAATTAACTACTGATATCGAATAGTAAGAATTGTTTTTTTCCTAGTAAATAGTGAAATATACGGTCCATACAGTGTATCTAAACGTTCTTACAAATATACATACACCCTTTTGGTTATAATTAGAGTCACAGGCAAGGCATAATATATAAATAGGCATATGCAAGGTTACTATATAATAAAAAAGAAAATTTAGAGAAAATTTCGGACATTGCGGAAAAATCCGGACATTTTCTTATACACAGATTACGTGTATAATAAAATGTCATGCGTGAATATTCCGGACATCTGGCAGCTCTAGTCATAGGAAACATTAGATTTTAACATTTTAAGATACAAATTTAATTCCTCTTCTACTTTTTCTTTCTTTTTTCTTTTTCTCTTTTAGCTTTGCGACCATCCTACGACCTTTCTTTATGAGATCTTTCCTATTATAGCAGAAAGGGTAACCCATGCTTAGTGCTGCAGAATCGAATATCACTTATTATAATATTCTTGTTTGGCAAACTCAAGTATAATCATCATTCACAACATTAAGCAATAAAACACAATGAATGAAAGTCAAAGCAAAACTTTTTTTAATTTCAAATCGGCATAAAAAGGTCGTCGTCGTTTCGTCAAAACGTTGAGATTCTAGATGCACGGTTCCAAAGTGGGCCGGGTTCTATGGAGAAGAGACCGGCTAGAAACTTAATGGTTGATTGTAATTTTAATTGTGTTGGCATTATAGTTGTATTTTGGGTTTATGTGCTTGTTTCCTCTTGCTTTACTTTCTTATTTGGTGGTTCACTGGAAACTGCAACATCTTCCCATTTACTACAAAATCCTACATGCCCTGATTCACCAGATGTTCCTGCACGTACAATTTATTTTGCACGTACAGTTTTTTTTCTTTTTGTGGCTATCTGTAATGTCAAAAATGATCTTCATTATGGCACAATATCTAAGTACAATATCCAATCCAGTAAAAGTTTAATCCATCTAACTATACTAATAGGAAAATATTAAACACAAATAAACAATAAGCAAAGTGTGTGAATCTTAAGTTTGTGCAATGTGTTATACTTTATATTAGTTTATACTATTACAGACCAGACAATTACACACAACATTATACAACAGACACATACAACAACTGATAATTATTAAACATATTACAATAGTACCTATGGTAATATTGAAGGAACTGCTTCAGGTTTTAATTTTATTTTTGCTGCTGTTAAATAATTCATTATCTTTAAAATTTACGCCACAAACACATGCGAACTTTTACACACTAATGTCAAGGTTCGTGGCTGTTATCCATAACACCCTCTGCTTATTATCAGCTGGAATCCTGAAAAAAACAAACATGGAATTTTAATAAAGTCTATCATTTTATAAGAGATACAAAAAAACATTATTATCTATTCGGCACAACAAACAACAAATGATTTCAACAAATTAACTTAAACTATATACAGGGTTATTTGTAAAACACCGGCAATGCTTTAAGGGGTGCAACTACTCATCAATATGAACAACTTTTACTACGGGACCAACCATGAAATCGCGAAAAAAAATTCAAACTTTTCATACATTTTGATGGAGCAAGGTTAATCTTTTGTATGAAAAGTTTGATTTTTTTTTCGCGATTTCATTGTTGTTCCCATAGTAAAAGTTGTTCATATTGATGAGTAGTTTCATCCCTTAAAGCGTTGCCGGTGTTTTACAAATAACCCTGTATGTATACTTATACTATACTTGGAATCACTCAAATTATACAAAACAATAAATGCATCGAAAATATGCTACGCATTACAGATTATGGAAAAACAAATCCAAATTTATTAAATTACGTAAATTATTTAACTTAGTGGACTGTATGTTATGTGAAACGATCTAAAATAAGTACTTGGAGCAACTATATCCCACAAAATAAAAATATATTGTCACACTACTCAATGAAACTTACCTATGGAACGATATTCCACAACCAGGATAATATTCTCGCTTGCACCCAATCATAACTCAAGTATTTACCATCTTGTCGCCAAAAAATTATTCTAGGCACAAAAATAATGTTTGATCACGTTTATTTCTGAACTATGAAAACCACGAATGTTGACAATAGGTTGACAACTAAGTTGACAATGTAAGCCATTTTGAATGATGTAGTGTTTCCCGCATGCAAACTTCTTTAACTACTGGTATCCAAATATTGTAATAATCAATCTTATTGAATAACGTATGGAAATAATAATATTTAATATAATATTTAAAGCACGTCAATTATAATTTTTATTATGTTTATTTTGATAGCCGTGGGTAGAAGTTTCATTAGTTCTAATATGTATGTAAAAACGATTCTGAAAATACCAATTTAGTAGATTACTAAGTTGATGAGTAATGGCCATGTGTGCGAGAGGGACACCGCTAAATCTCAGGTGACTTTCATGTGGGCACAAAATTTCGTACAACTAATTATAGCAGTAAGCTCTCTAGTTATAGGTACTATGTATTATCTCTATGTCTGATCCACACCCTGAAATATGACAACACATTTTTGATACACGTTGTATACACAACCTATCCGTTTACCATGCAGGTTGTATTATAAGAGAGGAAAACACATAACTCCTATTTATCCAAGCTGAAAAATTAATATGACAATAATAAATACGAAATACGTAAACAAACAATATACTCCTTAATTCCATGATATTTACTTAATTCCACCATGTTTGTTCTAAGTCCCTGATGGCTTAATATCGGCTACATAGAGTGGGGTCCTTACTGTAAAAATACGAAGGGAGCCTGCGGCCAGAGAGAGACATTCAAGGGATTATTTTGCGCCGTTAACTTTAATGAGACGTGTTAGTATATGAAATACTGGACATTTTGTATGAGGATGGATGCAGTCATTGAACTAATTACATCCTGGAAATTCTGATGTGTAAAAATTTTAACATAGCTAATGTTATATCAGCTTCATCAGCTGATCGAAGCCCATTTTTTTGCACATGAGGGACACACACTTCCATGCATTTTTTTTTTTTTATATTTTTTCTTCTTCATTGTTTTATTGTAAAGTAACTTTCTGGTTTTTTATGTTTGTTATGTATGCATGCTATTGTGATTCTGGTGTCTTGTGTGCAAAAAATAAATTTAATTTCTTTTTCTTTCTTTCTTTACCTGAGAATGACACTTGAATACTATAAATTAATGGAATTTCGGAAGTAAGTTCTGTACGCTGCCATTTTATTCAGTAGTCGACTTCTACAGCTTGACCGAAAACACTGTGACACATCGATGACTGTGATAGTCCATTTATTAATTATAATTATATTAATTTCTTTTAGGGCTTCATCAATCGCCAGATAATGTTTTATCCAACGAATAAATTTGACGTTTGGCAGATTTTGTATAGGAAAGTTGTCAAAAATTCAAATTTATCCCCTCGGTTAAAGTTATCTGGCGATTGATATAATATTAGTATTTATATAATAAAAAAAAAATAGTGATCTTTATTATAATTATTATTTTTATCTTCAATGTATTTTAACTTATTTCTAGCTATGATTTATAATTATTTTTTATCTTTAAGTATTTTAACAGATTTTTTGCAATGATTAGAATTATGAACATGATATTATCAACTTATTCAATGTTTTTAATATTATTGACTATCTATTCGTGTTGGTTTAATGAGTAAGTAATTAATTTATAATAAATTTATAAATTCAAAGTCCATTTTACTACATCATAAAATAATAACAACAATTTTTGAGTTGCATAAAAACTTACAGTCAGCCAAAATTACTTTTGGAAACTTATGTCGTTTCCACTTCCCCATTTCCCAATCATAATTAAAACAAAAAGAAAATTAATTTCAAAACGAAATCCGAAATCATTCGTTTGTATTTTGCAAAAATTCTAAAAACGTAATTCCAAGGAATTGGAAATGCGGATATGACTGTAATGATATTTGCTCTGTCTGTTTGTGGTGCAAGTTATAAGATTCATTCAGTTTAAAAAGAAAAGGTACCAATGCGTAGCATGAAGGCGAATCAGCCACTCACAGTTGACAAAGTAGGCCAATACAGTCATTGATGATTTCAGAAATCTACAACGAAATGATCATGTAAGTTGATGTAAGTACCTAAACAACTGATAATTAGAAAAACGGTGTACCCACTAAGTCAAAGTTTTTAGTTTAAAAACCTACCAAGTGCGAGTCAGACTCGCGCACGAAGGGTTCCGTACCATGATCTATAAAAATGGCAAAAAAATCAAGTTTGTTGTATGGGAGCCCCCTTAAATATTTATTTTATTCTGTTTTTTAGTATTTGTTGTTATAGCGGTAACAGAAATACATCATCTGTGAAAATTTCAACTGTCTAACTATCACGGTTCATGAGATACAGCCTGGTGACAAACGGACAGACAAACAGACAGACAGACAGACGGACGGATAGCGGAATCTTAGTAATAGGGTCCCGTTTTACCCTTTGGGTACGGAACTCTAAAAAACACAGATTGTTAATTACGAGTAATTGTTTAATTTTCTTACACTTCCTAGGGAGGAAGTGTAAGATAGGGATATCGCCATATTTCTTATTTGAGTAATATACTGGTAAAAGCTTTCACATTTGACCTCCGCCCGATATTTCAAGTATACCTATACCATCACGCTAATCGCTCATGGCTTAAGTACCATGGCGTAGTTAATTTCTGTTTGGGAGTTTCCCTTTGATGTGCAGAGGTTGCATATTAAATTCTCTTAGTCGACGGACCCCGATCAAAGCGCTTCATTATTTTAATGCGAATTGCACACAATTTCGACAGAATTCGTATATTTTCGCCGCCGCCATATTTTTAATAATAATGTATTTACTGAAATGTGTGGTGACGAATTTTACGAGATTATTAATTTTCTTGGGAACTGTGACGTGTTTTTGTTAGTTTTGGACTTGAATCGTTTATTTATTGGTTTGTTTCGATTACTTGGGAATAAAAAGGACAGTGAATCAGATGCTCTGTCCTCTGGCGTCGCGATGTAATCGCAACTCATCCTCATTTTTGCAAAACGTTCTAGATTAGAACCTTTGCTCAAAAATCACATAAGTATAGGTTCAATTAGAACTTCTAGTTTCTATTATGTGTAATTATGGAACATCAAAACAAGCGCGTATATGTAGATAATTGTAGGACTAACGTCAACCATCTTAGTCGGGCTACCTCAAATGATTACGAAGAACTTTGTAGGAGATGTAGATAGAAACTGAACTAAATCTTCCTAGAACGGATATGCACGTACTAACTAGACTAGTAAACGATATCTTTTACCATTTCCTTGAACCATTCAAACTAACTAAGCTCATTACTAACAAAAAATGGTCCCACATTACGCATCCTGTCGTCGACGCATCTAAGACTTTATAAGAACCAATCCAACTCGATTACCGTATCGAGTGGACAATTACCGATGCTCGATAAAACGGAACACCGATTATATCGATGTTTTAGTGTTTGTTTGTGATATAAAAAGGTGTAGATATTAAGCTTTACTGTTAACTTGAGTGGGCAAGTTTGATTATGACCATTATTTCTCACACTTTCCAATATAATAAGGTGCCATTACGAATTCCGGTAGACACAGAATAAGAAGATTCAGAAGCTCTACATACTCTGCTGTAAGTACTAATTTTGTTTGTTTGTGTGAAGGGGTCGAATGGAAAAAGTGCCCTGGACAGAAAAAGTGACCAACGAAGAGATACTAAGAAGAGCAAAGGAGAAAAGACAAATATTGAAACGGAGAAAAAAGAAGAGGAAGCATGATTGGTCACTTGATTAGGCACGATAAGTTCGTTACCAACATTACAGAAGGGAAAATAGAGGCAAAAAGAAAAAGAGGAAGACCAAGAAGAAACTACATTGATCAGCTGAAAGAGAAAGCGAATATAGAAGCATATAAAGATTTAAAAGATTTGGCATTGGATAGGACTGGATGGAAATTGCTACACCGACAAGTGCCTAGCACTTAAATTTTAGATGGATGGGAATGTGTGAAGGGGGTAATTTAATGTGAATAAGAAATGAGAATAGGTTAATAATGATTAATTAGCCTCTGAATAAGATTGCCATGGTAGGTAAAAGCTGACCAGTCCTGACAGATTGCACCCTTCACGAGCATGACACATTCGTTGTATCGATAGCGGTAGCGGAGTTAACCTTCGGCACTTGTTATTCGTGATTCTGTGGTTCGGTAGGCAAAACATCCGAGCTCGAAATTATCGAGCTCTTGATATTAAACGATCATTTATAGCGACTGGTCTTTAGAGAACGGTCAGCAATGAAAACTAATAGCTTTGTCTTAATATCCGTCATAGATTTGAGTTGCTTTATCATACCAAGCAGATCGTAAATGTAGGTAACGGCGTCTCAAGTTATTAAGTTAATTTAGATAGTTTCTATACAATAGTTAGCCCATTTTGAAGTAAGTCTACGGACCTTAACTTGATTCCTGAGACAAGCAAAATTAAAGATAGGTATTACGAATTGAAATATAACCCGAATTACATTATTCTCGCTGCTCTTACCACAACATTGTACTAATCAAGATTGTAATCTAATATTATAAAAGAGTTTCCATGGAATTTCTTGGTGGTTCTTCTCCATAGGACCTACTATTTGGTACCGCACACCTAGAGTCTCGACATTTCATAAGTGCCTGTTTTTGGTTTATAAGAAATAAAGATCTATTCTATTCTATTCATAAACTTCAACCGCTTTTATGATAGTTTGATATCATCGGTCGTTGATATTCTCATACCGCGTAAATAACATTGTTAAACATTGGCGACGACACTACATTAGTTATAGGAAAACAAAATGGTCTGCAACACCAGTTCCTTCCAAATTTGGCTGTTTTTTTTTTTTTTTTAATTAATTTTTTGTTCCTCCTGTACAATTAGCTATAGTCCGCGCGGAACTAGTTGGCCGCGCCTTAGGTATGTGAGCGGTGGGACGGAGGGACGGGGGCGCTTGCTGTCATTACTCAGTACGGCGCCGCCGCGCCGTCATCACTAGGCATCCCGCCGCCCTCACCCCTGTCCCCACCTAAGGCGCGGCCAACTAGTTCCGCGCGGACTATAATGTACACGCGGTATTTAACTATGTTAGTTATATTAGCTGGACTATCAATGACGCCCACGATCTGAACAAATTTGAATAATATGGAAATCGCTGACAATAATATTAATTAACTATATCGATTATGTGAAAGTTTTGCTTGTAATTATTACTTGGAAATGCGTATCTCAGCAAGAAAAAGAGAAAAGCGATTCTACATAACGTGTATGAGGTCATAAAATAAAACGTTATCGCCTTACCACACGACTCTACATTGTGAAAATCGTGATCATGAATTAACGAGATAAACGGCTCATAAACAGTTTCACAATTTAAAAATTAAGCGCATACCACTTGCACTTAATAATTATCTTCAATCTTTACTCTTACAAATTTCGATCTTATCTCGATGTGTTACAGTTGAAATTGGGTTGTATTTAAAATGTTACGACACGATCACCTAGCTGTGTAAGCGCATATTTTTATTTGCATGATAATTGACTCCAATAACGTCAGTCATTGCGTTTTAATTCATCTGCTCCACTGATATTGTTGACATGTTGATCAGGGTAGGAAAATATGGAGGAAGTTCAATATTTATCCTTGACATCATTTTAGTAATCGGTTTACATGATTGGAACATTTACAGCAGAGAAAAAATATCAAAAACTGCTGTTTAGAAACAGAAGTATTCTTTCTACAGGGAAACGAGACATTAGTATTTAAGCCAGCTACAGATCCACAGATACACACTACAAGCTAATAACACCCTTCTTTTTTGTCGGGGGTTAATAAAAGGTTGTTATAGCATTGAACTAAGTACCTATTAAATCAAAAATAAACCTTTCAAACCAACCAAAACATTCAGGTTCCTCATACCATAAACAAGTCGAAAAGACCAATCTTTTCAAAAGCAAGCAACTTTGTAACACCGTGTCGAGTTGTCGACAGCAAGAAAGAAAGAAAGAAAAAACGTTTATTAGACATCACAAAGTAACCAAGCAGCAAGCCTGCAGCATTGAAAAACTCAAGTTCAGAAATAAAGTGCGAACTAAAATCTGACACCCGTGACAAATACTTGTTTAACCCTCTGTTGCAGGTCTCGAAGGCTTTACATGGTGCTCATGTAATATTTATTTGGTTGATAATCAGTGGTAGCTCGCTGGGAAATCAATGCATTCCTTACTAAGTTGTGGGCTGAAGGAGGGACTGTGATAAGCGGAGCGATTATTTATCAATAATAGAAAAAAAACCGAAATAATTCTGAACGTATTTTTGATGAGGTTCTTGCCCAATAAATAATAATAATTCACGTTATTAATTCAATAGTACATAATTCATTAACGTCTCGTTGTTTTGGTTTTCGGTAATCCACGCATTTTTTTCCCAGGTTACTCTGCAACCCTTATGTCTCTTAAATATCAAAAACGAATCTAAGATTATGAAAATCAAATAAACGTTAAAATAAGTAAATCATTTCTTTATCCTCAAATACTGAAAATAATTCACCTTTATAAAGCTTTTCTTTTTATATCTTTTGCAGCCAGTAATGCAGGCCTATAGCCGTCAAAACACGTCATTATTTACGACGTGAACTGACGTTAAGTCATAATAACAACAAGTATTACACGCAAAAAGGGGAGGACGGTAATTGACATAAAGTATGTAACAGAGAAAAATTGCTTCTATGTTTCATTACCTACCTGTGTTTTCATGGGGCGTACAGTTATTTAATTGCTATAGGCTTTATTTTCCAAAAATTACAAGTTTTACTTTTGCATAATTGATGAAAAGCAATCTATTTTTTTTTATTGCACAATGTACACATAAGTTGTTATAAACTAATTATAAACTAAACATCACAATCTTGCAAACGATAGCGATTTATTTACACCCGCTTGTCCATCACCACTAAATTTCCACCTTACAGCATTCGCCACAGGAGCGCTGTTCAATGGCGCCATGTTTTATTCATCCTACTGGCTCCCGAAGACCGGGCAGCCAATGTGTCAACTAACATTTTTAGTGACAACTCATCATGATGACACTCATACATTAATACGTGAAGAGAAAATATTGTACCCTTTTTAAGCATATTGCGCGCACGGAGGAGTGTGATATTTGGCATAGTTAAAGTTTATATGGAGAAGGAGTGCAGAAAACTAAAATTACGGTCGAATTTCGACCACTTCGACCTTTGTAGTTTTCGAGAAATTAATTATTTTGTAATGTTTTCTCCGAAACAGAATTTTTTATCTTGTGATCATATTCTGAGCTACTAGTAGTTCGTAGTTAGTATTTGGTTATTTTGTGTTTTTAACAGGTGAACACACATTCTAGCCATAATACTGACAAGAAAAATCTCAAAGAAACGCCACTCAGAAAAAGTTATATCTAAAACCGCCTACAATTTTGAAAAATCTGAAAATATTACAAAATAATTAATTTCTCGAAAACTACAAAATATCGTAGAACATACATGGGGGTTCAATCGATGAGTATTAATGTCCCCTGACCACAGACCTTCGCTGGTACAGGTTTCCTGGGACACCCTGTATATTAAGCCATTAACATCCAATTTAAAAAGTCTTTCTAATCACATTTGATTCTTAAATTAATGTAACATTAGCTTCCTTGTCAGTACATCTTTACATCTCGCCCGGAGCCCGCAATCCTTTTTCTCGTTTATGACAAACGCACTGCACAATGCGTCCGTTCCCACAAAGTCGCCATTTGCAATGTAAATGCGCGCAAATAAAACCGTTTGGAACATTTAATACAAAGGTCGATACCGTTGTTCTTGGTTTAAACTGTTCACAATTGTGTGGACTGAATTATGATGGATGGGTTGGATTTTATCTGTCTAGCTAAATTAACACTAAGTATAAAAAAAAATAGAAATAACTTTATTTTTCAATGTAGGTATCATTTAAAATAGGTTTTAAACTTTTAATATAAGTATCATACATTACATTCTGCCCTTCTTCATCCTTCTATCAAATTTTAATTTTAATATAATGTCAATTAGCATTCATCGGTTTATGATAATAATTAAATCATATTGTTCATAATTAATTATTTATCCATTATATAAAATATTACCTAATTCAATTTATTTCCAATAAATTCAGTCGTGGAGTAGAAACATTTATTATCTAATAAGTGCTCTAGTTTCTTTTTAAACATTCAGGTGTATTGAGGCTCAATTTCTCAGGGAATTTTATATTAATAGGTAACTGGAGCCATTTGAAAAATATTTTTATAGGGAGAGCTGTTTTTCTATGCTCAACACAGACGCACAAAGCGAAAGCTTTCAGATAGTGTCTAAGTAAATGGGCAATCATGATAATCAGTCATTAAAGACGAAATCTAGAGGAGAGTTCGTTAAGAATAAAAAAAAAAAAAATATATATAATATAATTATATTGTCCAACCCTTTATTTTTGTAGCCTCAGCATCTAATCCTATAATTATCAAGCATAGCATTATCATTTGCATATAGAAAGCAACATAAATATTTTGGTCCTTCGAACCGGATCATCAAAATTCTAATATATTATCATTCCTCATCGAATTTTAATGACACTACATGTCAGGGAGGTCTATAAACCAAACCAATAGATATTATATGTAATAAGTGTTTTGATAGCACAATACAATACCACATTCTAACAACAATAACAATACTTTACACAGATTCAAACCCTCAAGCACATACCTCTATGATCATCACTACAAAAAATTCCAAAGATGAAAGGGATAACAATTACCAAAAATATCAATAATCCAATGAGTATCAATAAATTGCGCTAATCTAGGCGCATGACTAAACGGCGGACTCGCCAACTGGGTGCGCCGGCGATTACCCACCGCCATACATCTTAGTTTGGAACCTCGCCAGGCTTAGTGCGGTGCATCGTTACATGCACTATTTGTGTAAATTAGTCCGTGATTTACAAGCGGATGATTTTTACTTGTTAGTGCCGCTGATAGACAAACTGTCGTCTATTGTCGATGCTAGTGTGAAGTGTAATCTTGATTGCGTGTTTGATGTTGAGATTGTAACGAGTTATATTATGACTTTAATTGGTTGTTTCTCTCTGTTATTTACGAACTTAACAAAGCTTGTGATTTCAAGTTTTCAGCTACTGTTTTGGAAAGTGAGAAATCACGATAAACAGTTTTTTTTTAAATTAACTTTGATGCTACATTTTTTTAAATTAACTTTGATGCTTTAATAGACTATCACCCAAAAGCTCTCCTAGGACATTTTATTTTTTCAAATCTTTATTAACTATCCTATTCTTATTTTTTGTTCACATTAAATTACATTATTCTCGCAGCTCTTAATACAACATTGTACTAATCAAGATTGTAATCTATTATTTTAAAAGAGTATCCGTGGAGTTTCTTGCCGGTTCTTCTCTATAGGACCTACTATTTAAAACCACACTCCTAGAGTCCCGACATTTTATAAGTGCCTGTATTTGGTTTACATGAAATAAAGGTATATTCAATTGTATTTTTTCTACTTGAGTTTTACACTGTTGCCATCCTAAGAAAAATGTCTTCTCTGTCTATGCACCTGTCCTCTTATTATTACCTGTCTATCATTCTAGTCTTGTCTTGTATTTGTGGCAAATATATGTTTTTTTCTTTCTTTTCTAAATTGATATTGCCAAAATAGTTCAGTAAAAGTAAAACTGTAAGCACTAGAAAGGTCCCGCAAACCTGTCACAATTAAACCAGATAAATCGAGTTCAACAGCTGCATACGAAATTAATCACGTCAATTCTTGGGTAAAATGGCGGAAAAATAGGCGTATCAGCTCATTTGTCAATCAGTGTCGCTATGAGTAATGGTCTGCGGGAAATTGGACCGATACCTGACGAGAGGCAATCGAGATGGGAGAGGACATAAAAAATTAAAATTCCTCGTTATTCAGTTTGTAGTCTGGAACTGGTCAGCTTGTAACTGCTATGGCAATCTTATTCAGAGACAAATCTATCCTAGTCTTATTTTTATTCACATTAAATTACATTATTCTCGCAGCTCTTACCACAACATTGTACTGATAAAGATTGTAATCTATTATTTGAAAGGAGTTACCATGGAGTTTCTCGCCGGTTCTTCTCCATGGGATCTACTATTTGGAACCGTTCACCTAGAGTCTCGACATTTCATAAGTGCATGTACCTGGTTTACATGAAATACAGATCTATTCTATTCTGTAGTCTGCACAGATTTTTTAATCTTTATTTATTTATCAAGGTTTAATTACTTTCTCGCATTCAGGAAAACAAAACGTATATTTTACAGTCCAATCTTCGTTTATCTTAAATTTCTTATCTAGCATGAATCATGAATCATTGAATCATACAGTTGTACACTATAATTCATAGCTAAACGACACAAACATACATTAGTCCGTATCGGTACAACACATTGCTACCTCCATCAAACTTCTCTACATCCGATCTGCAGGTACTCAGCAACTCACAATGACATAGCAGACGTAGCTTATTAGATTAACATTGTCTACAGCGGCACACAGTAAAAATCCTACAGAAGGTTCACCGCATACATAGAACATTAAGGATTAACCTAACCGTCAAAATCCCCGACTCGAAAAAGAGCTGTAGCTTTTGAACGGCTGAACAGATTTTTATGAAACATTGCTAAGAAACATCGCGATTAAACTAGCTTTCAAATAATAGAAACGGAATTGAAATCGATCAATCTGTTTTGGAGCTACGATGCCACAGACAGATACACACTACAAACTTATAACACCCCTTTTTTTGTCGGGCTTAAAAATACAAATAAGTGTAAGGAGCTGGCAGACAGTGACGACATACTCATAGCTTCATACATTAATCTCTAAGCACTTTTGAATATAGACGACTGAAAATCAGTTAGGGTTACTAACCGTACTCTAAAATAGAGTATTGGGCTCCATTTTATGTAGGTGTACTTTATAATCAATAACAATAATAAAGTACGGTACTATTTACATTATGCTGAGGTTTTTTGCCATAACATACATTATAGCCAGCAAAAAAATATTTAAATCTATAATACTCTTTTTCATAAGTCTGTATTCTTTATTTACCCTCTCCGAACTACAAAAAAGTAGTCCTTTAAAAAGCTATAGTCTCGTTCGCGGGCCACCCTCAAGTTCTGCAACTGAGACTGTAATGTTTTGTCTGAGCAACCTCCGCAGTGCCTTTCGGAGTACTCAAGCTTGTTATCGTGCGTTATACGAAATGTGCCTTCTGTCTTAATCTGTTTAGTACAGGGGTGCACAACCTTCGCAAGTTATTAAGCCCATGTGTCTATGAGCCGGGATTAATGAAATTAATAAAGTCGTTAACTCGAGTGTGGCAATTTGGCGCCCCTGTCGCGATTTAATGCTGTTAGGAAGTTCAGTTTAGAGACTTTTAGCGCTGATGCGATCATATAAATTGTATTAATATGTGCTGAGTGTGTTATAAGCTTAAATTGGATGGTTATTGGAGCCTTAGGTACGTTATGGCAAATTTGATCGTTATTGCGTTTAAGTTGTTAATTATGGTTAATTTATGTTTTAGAATGAGCATCAAATCAACTTATATATATGGTCTCTCACAGATGAATGGAAGAATAAGACTTATTGCGCCGATCTCAAATAATACATGGTCTCTTTCTGTATTTATTTTATTTTCTGCTAGCCTTGTACAATACAATACACTTTATTGCACACCAGTAATAGAAGAAAAGATACAATAATTAGAAAAAGAATGTACAAATGGAGCTCTTATCGCACTTGACGATTACTACCAGACAACCTAAGGATGGACAGATTTGCAGGTTAAAAGAGAGGGGTAGTTCACGGTGTAACGGTGGTGTGTATTCACATAGTAAAATGTAATTTATGTGTCGTTAAATATAGGTTTAAGTATTTATTGCTAGAATACTACTACGTACTAATAAAGTATCTCTTTCATTTGAACCACCTACGAGATTTCATACAACTCAAAACTCTAATATCAAACAATTCATACAGAAGCTTGATGAAAGCACAATTTACCGTCCATTTACCAGGATCGTTAGGAAATGACAAAAGAAAGATTGGTCGCGTCGAGCGGGCGGGCCCGCGTGATTTATGTAGTCTAACTACGATGCGACAACGATATTTAGCAAATAATGCTCGTGACATGGGGGCTTAATCATTTGGAACTAGAGCTGTTAGGGACTAGGGAATTATGAATGTTAGATGGGATTGTATTTACAAATCTGTAACCACTAAATTAAGGGATTATTTATTATATTTCCGAAATAAATGTTTTGCCGTGTAACCTAGTCCAGTTCTCGATATATTTGCATTTATTCTTCCTGCAACTTTTTTAAATAAATTTCTAAGATCCGCGTTGCTCAAAGAAATTTTGGATTGTGCGTGTTTATTATGTTTGTGATTGAAAGCTAACCGTGAGATTGAGCTAATTAAAAAAAAAGTCTTAAACTTATGGTGTTATCAGAGGTGCATGTAATTGTAGGGGGTGATGCGGAAGTGAATATCCCTCTCAAAAAAGTGATTAGGACACTGCATAAGTGCCTACTTTCCCCCCATTAAGAATACTTCTCTTCATATTCTTGCAACATACACGGAAAGAAATGAGGTGTAAAGATAATATTTGCTAAAGTAAAAGTACCTACCCTACTATAAATTAATTAAAGGAAATCGATTATTGTGTAGCTCCAGCCTAACTTGCCGGCGTTGTAATTTATCACTGTTTTAACTAATAAATTATGCACACTAATTCAAGCGGTTGTCGACTTGAATATACCTTTAGTATGCGCTACTATAGAGCTACAATATGTACATAGGTGCTCCTATAGAATACTACACCTATCTATCGCTGGAGAAAGTGTCGACCTACACGATTGCATGTGGTCCTATCGATTTCTATCAGTAAGCAAAATAAAGATCGGTTTAAAAGCATTGGAAATCGTGACTCTTGAAAGTCTAGGAATTGGCTATTTAACTGTAAAGAGACGATATTGCTGTACGAATTAATTGCTGCGTCAATCTTATCATGGAAAGAAGTAGGTACTTTTCAGATTAGGTTTGTCATCAAAATATTTCCTGGTTCATTTTTCTCTCACTTTATCTCAGATTGAAATATCAACTTCAACGTTTCGCAGTAAACATAATTTATAGCTAAGGTGAAGAAATACCGTAATGAACTCTTTTACCAGCATCACGCCCCGCATTTGTCAAATTAATAAGTAAAAAGTCATTACCGGCCATCTTAACAGTTACTCTCAAAACCCATCATCAGCATTTCTTTTTCATTTCACCTTTATTCTCCATCACGCGCGTCCGCATTGTCGCGAAAGTAGCGTCGGATACGGCCGCTCACGTCCGGCATCCGGTCACGTGCTCACTTGTCCGGCCGGACGGCGGACGGTTGCCGGCCAATCAGTTGCCTCTCTAATTAATTTACTTTGAACGCTTCTTATTGGCTGCTACGTGCTCCAATCAAGACGAACCACTTCAGGAATAGTTTCCGCCGTTCCGAGGTTTTTCGCTGACGTTAATTTCCGTTGATCGGAAACAGTACGGATCGCCTGTTTTTTTTATCCAGTTCGTAGTGGAACCAGATAATTGTAAACCAGCTATTTTTCGATACGGTGCGGACTTCCTGTGACGAAAGTAAGCTTTGAAACGAAAAACATTTAATTTGGACCTATTTACCAGTATGTCAAATTTATATTAAGTAAGGAAGGAAAGTAAAGGTGCAAAGCTGCAACTGTCTGGATGATATGGCGCAATTTGAGAAAGGACATTATCTACAGTAGACTGCGATGACAGTATAAAGTAGTTCAACAGATATTTAGCATAAATCTTTTTGGTCCTTCGAGCCGGATATTTCAGGGAAATTAGTTTAACTATACGATGATGGATATGCAGCTCGTTAACATTTGCGGTGACAATAACCGGTCAGCGAATTAGATATTCTGACTTGTGTGAAGTATGCTAATGCTCATAATCCTTTGTATCGTTGTGGGAGATTCTTGGCAGCCGACGTATCCAGGTCGCTCCGATAGTTTATACCCAAGACGCAGGTCCGCTTCGATTATCACCGGCGCCTGTGTTCATGTTCTATTAGGATCATTCTCAGAATCATCGTTGGACTATGCCAGCATATTAAAATAAGGATTAAAAAATTACACTAGACCAATTTAAATCATTAAGCCAGAAGTAGGTACTGATAATCGGAAATAAATCTCATTTCTTCTGTTACATAACCATTTCTCAAAAATTCAAAGCCTGACTCACGCGCAACTAAAATATCAAAACATAACGCAAAAGACATAACAGTCATTAATGCCATTTCAAAAGTGATCGTAAGTCTGCGCTTGCGCCGCCCCCACCACATAAACCTGTCAGCGGTCGATCTGTTGTTAGCTATTACGTTTAACAGATGGCACTGTTAGAAAAATACCCAGCTTCCCTTTGTAGTGGGACTGGAACGATGATTTGTATGTCAGCGTATGACGGGATGTTGACAGATATAAATCCTAGTTTTTCATCTGCGCGTGCGCTCTTTTGTTTGCGGTTTAATGTGTGTACGCTTTGTCTTAAGGCTGATTTAGATGGGGGGGAAATATAAAATGGATTAATAAAAGATTCAAGATCTGGTTCTTATATTCTGAACAGCGCTGTACACACTGCAGTGATCATTATAACTTATAAGGTCTTTAAATACTCAAAAGGGCGCTGAACTGTACTAAATTTGTATTTCCACAGGACTGAAGAATTAACTAAAAAAGTACCATAAAGGGGCAAAAGTATGTACGCAATCATAAGAATAAAAAAAATTATAATAATAATCAACAGTACCTATCTATTTTAACAATCACCTAGGGATACGATATAATTAAATCATGTGAAATCCTCATAGACTTAGAATATTCTCGTGGAAATGCTTGTATAATATTTGACAACCAACTGATGCTGATTTGATTTATTGAACGTATCCATAAAAGTTGACTATGTATATGAAGTTCAGATGACATTTACAATTGACAGCTGAAAATGCCATTACTCAAAGGATCAAGGTTAAGAGCGATTTATTAATACTTATGAACGATCTTAACGAAGATACAACTCAAAGATTTGCATCCGCCGTCAAAGGAACTAACGGAAACATCCTTTACAGCCTCAGATCACAAATGACCGCAATAAATATCTGGAAACTAAAATAAATTGGCGACCAGCAGACTGTCTTAGTCGATAATTAATCGCAATACATTTACCTCCTTGGATTCGCCGCGGTCGGTTAATGGCGTCATATGTCACTTCGCTAATGCCTGAGTGCTAGACCCTAGTCCAGGCTTATTTCTAACTCGACTCGGTACAAATGTAGATAATGTGTAGTCGTAGGACAGTAGCGATGTATGCTTTATTGGAATAAATTATTTGAACGTATTATGTGGTTTTACTCTGTGACTTTGTCTGTGACATTATGCAGCCGTAAAGTGCCGGGCTAATCATAACCCGTTTGACGCTAGCAAAATGTTTATTACAACTTACAAGAAGATTATTTGATAAAATCTTCCTTTTGACGGTGTCAGATTATGTCATCTTCCACTTTAGGGTGTCATACTCGTAGGTAGCTGTCGGCTAACATTGAGTGTTTCAATAGTACAGTTTAACTTACCCTCTCTTCATTTTGAAATACCGTCGCTTCGTCTTTTAATGTAGCTATTCTCGTCTCATCGCTTGTTCCTTGCAAATAAAATTCTTTATTCTAAAATAACATTAACCAAATTCTCTTTTCTTTCACAGAATGTAACTGCAACGGGCACGCGCGTCGCTGCCGGTTCAACATGGAGCTCTACAAGCTGTCTGGCAGGGCATCCGGCGGTGTCTGCCTCAAGTGCAGGCATTACACCGCGGGCAGGCACTGCCACTACTGCCGAGAAGGATACTACAGGGATCCTACCAAGCCGATCACTCACAAGAAGGCTTGTAAACGTAAGTTTTTTGAGGATATCACTGCTACTAAAAAGGACTGCCGCAGGGAATATTACTGGGCCCATTACTTATAAGTGCATCTGATTTCTATGTTTAAACTCGAAAAGTTACAAACATAATTTAAAAATATATTTTAGATAATTAATATTCATAAATAACGGAATGTGTGGAAAACAGTTATTGAATTAAACATCATAGAGTCCATCTTTATGTGATAAAACGCGAATAATATGTTAAGTTTTTAATCTTGTCTCAACGTTTATTACCTACTAGCAAACTTTGGTTTGGTTTGCTCTTGTTGATTCTAAACAATAATCCCCGGCCAGTCTTTTGTTAGAGTCATAATCTAGATACTAGATTAGAATAAACAGATTTTGTGAAAATAAAGTCCTGAATTCATTTGAAAATATTTATTCCTTTAATAGCTGAAGTTAGTGGGAAAGCTGAAAATGTACAAAAGAAAATGGTCCCATTATTATTATTATTTAGAAGAGGTAGGGTACTAAGCCCCTTTGTCACTGCGATGTACAAAGATCTATTGTGACACCTCTTGTGAGTCAACGATAAAATTGACTATATTCTTGAGGTGGAGGCATTTAATCTCATCTGATGAGACTTCTCAATGGTCCCATGCTTATAGCCTTGTTAAGTCCACTAGGCAAAGTATGTGCTGGTAAGACTTGAATAACGAAATCATGTAGAAGAAATCATTAAAATTCTTGGACAAGTAACTTCTCTATCTGAGGATTGCTTCATTCAGAGAAACTTGTACATACAGACAACAATTTTCTTATAGCGACCGAATTCCATAATAAAACGGGCATTTATTTCAACGACATATAACTCCCTAACAACACATAATTATTTATAAAAGCCATTAAGTTTACTTTAGACTTGCTTTATTTAATAGAACGACATATTTCGTAAACTTGCCGCCTCCAGACCAATTAAATTATTTCTTTGGTGAATCGTATTTTTGTCCTAAAGTTTTGATCAAAACTGATCTAAGTCTGGCGTTATGTGGATTGCTATCTAGTTTCGTGCTAATCAAGGTGATAACGACAATATTCAAGATCAATCGTTGTAACGATCTGCATGGGACTAGTATTGGAAATGCTCCCAAAACCCCAGTGTTAGATGAAGTTCGATGTACACTACGTCGACACTCTGTCTGTCTTGTCGAACTTGAGGATTGTCGAAATTCCGAATTTCGACATATTTTGTGTCGAATTTCATTCTGACACTCCAGAAATAGTGCCTCTTTGAATTTCACAACTTTAAATGACTATAATACTTTTGCTCTTACTCCACGGCTTTAATTCCTACAATCTCAAAACTAACGCCACTTATTACTTTAAAGCACATTACAAAAACCATTTTATTTGTAAAAGCGACATATTTTGAACGCCACAGATAATAATATAAATTATACCAACGATAAACATTTACACCTGTTTACGGACAGACAAACAGCCTGATATAATCTGATAGATATTATCCGTGTTCAAATAGACATGGTCGTTATATAAATACTCGGGTGTAGTTCAGCTCCGTTCCTTGTTGGTATTTGGACGAAAGGTCGCATCAATTTGGAGATTGTGCCCGGTTTTGTAATGTTAAGTTTAGTATTAAGTTTTATGTTACAGTTTTTATATTACTTCGTGAGAAAATAAAAATACAGAGTACAATAATTGCTTAACATCTTGTACAAATCAGATTTAACCGGGGAACGGCGTATTTTGATACTTTTTAACTACTTAAATCTTGACGCTTCGTTCACGTATTAAGTATACTTATTTTGACTTGAGTTCCATCTACTATTTTTACCTATTGCAGAAATATGTTTATAGTAATTGTACTCCGTTAGACCATAAGTATAACATTATACGCTGGTATTATTTATTATTCTTGTGGTTATACTTGGTGGTAACCCCTGAATCTAACAACATACTGCATGCATAACGTTAGACCTTCCTAAGATCCAGCCACAATAGCGAAATTTTACTTTCCCCAATAAAACGATATACGAATGTCACGACATGCCACTGTAAGCCATATAGATTCAAAATTATCACCCACTGTCGCCAGTGCCCAGTAACAACTTCGCAAACATTTAACCCTATCCAAACTAAACTTCTGGTCCCAAAGAAATGGAAATTGCAAAACGAAATGGCGTGCCATCGTAAAATCTGAAAGTAAACGCGTTTCGGCCAACAGAGCTCCCCGTGGTCGCGGGGCCAATAGTTTTCACATAAAACTGGCCGAAAATCGAGTTGGGCCTCCTGGCCGGAATTGGTCCTCCGAGACGCTTCACTTTTATTTGACGGCCGCGTTAGGTTTTTCGCTGATTGAGTCAAGATTGGGGTATGGAAATGTGGACACTTTGTATTGTGTGGGTTAGCCGATAGGGGTTGCGTTGTTACGAGTAGGTTTGATGGTGGGAAGAAGTAAAATGGTTGCATTGAAATTTTATTGAAAGCTATGTACACTCCATGTTGTTTGCGGAACTTTATTTTTTGAAATCTTTAGCATAATTAATTTCTTATGCACATAGAAATAAAAGTATCTTTGATATTCATATTGTGGCATAGTATATTTTGTTATTTGCCTTTTGATTTATCATCGAATAAAACTTTCTATTCTATTTTACCACACAGTGGAGAAAACGAACCATTTACTGTATATTTTAAAACTAACCAGGAAACTCACCATTATACAAGAGGAAATTGTTTGCCAGCCTATAAAATAGAATAGGTTTAGGCAGGCAAACAAATTCTTCTCGCGGATCACAAGATCCTGTTGACCCAAAAACCATTTTCAGTCGAAAAACACAAACATAGAGACTCGGTACGCAGGCCGATACAATTGCCCACATCATTTCCGATCACAATTCCCTGTCATAGTCCGGACCGCTATAAAACGAACTCGGGGTCAACGCACAACTCGACACTTTCCCTGAAACGCACGCATTCCGGTAATTGAGTTCAGAGTTCCACGACACTCAGGGGAGATTCCGATTATCGAAAGAAACGATATCGATTTACTCGATAACAAATCATAACGCACAATAAAATGATTTCTGTTGCGAATAGTTTCGATTACCGAAAATGCTTTTGGGGTTTTTGCTATTTTTTGGACAATTTATGTTTAGATGCGATATTGTGTCGTGTTTTTATATTTTATTTAATCAACATTATTACAAATAAAATATAACGTTTCATCTCCAATACAGTATAACACTCAAATTAGCTAAACTATAACTTAAAACTATGATCGGAATAATTAGGTATTATGATGCGTTAATTCAAAATGCGAAATTCGTTACTGATTTAGAGTTCGATACGGCTTTAGTACTTACAAAATTAAAACTATGTTGTTTAAAGTTCAAATAATTTCCTATAAGTGGCATAAGGCCAATGTTATAAAAAGGTTACCGAGCAAATAAAACGTAATTGTGTGATAGGATTCCAGCTTGCTTTTATTCCAACTATTCTCGAGATTGCGCTGTAATGTGTGCACTGTGCACTAAATTCTATTTAACTGAACGAGCCAATTATATTGAGAGTTTTCTCAAGTCTTATTGTCAGAGCGCTTGGCTTGGAACATAAAATCATGCTGAATTACTTTGCATCCAAGTAAAAACGGGTTATTATTGTTAGATTGAGATTTTAATTGATATGAGAAACGTTAATTATATTAAATATTTATTTTCTGGCTATAGATAATAACATCCACGGGTCCTACATTTGAAGGAATTAGAAGTGTATGGTGAATAACGCTATAATAATTAAGAATGAACAAAAACCTAATCAAGAGAAAGTTTAACTTGAACCGAAATATATTTAATTGAAAACTTGATTTTTATTTGGACAATGGTTTTTTAATCAAAGCCAAGGGATTTTTTTTATTAGACTACAGCACTTACTTTGTCTTTTGTGGGAAATCCCTCATGAAACTTTATGGATACTCTTTAAAGAAGAATCTCATACATGCAACTCCCTTACACATTTCTAGAAACAGCAATTATTAGTTCGTAAAGTCCGCCTTAGCTACGAACGAAGACTTCGAAGTAATCCGCACAGCTCGCAAGTAGACCTTCCGAGCAAATTTACTTAAACAAAGCAAACTTGCCAACAAAACTGTGTTAAGACTTCGTTATGTCCCGACAACAGACTTACTTTGAGAAAAAATGTAATAATAAGGAACAGAAGTATTCTTTTCTTTGCGAAGTCCATATCTCGTGGGAAATGACATTTTTAGATTATGATGTCATTACAGCATGTTTTTCTTTCCTTTTTGGAGATGATGGGAAATCAGATTTTCAGTTGCTAATGAAACGATCGGCCATTGATAGACGAGAGGATACTGGAAGAATTAATTATCGACAGTTGAAAGGCTTGTACCTACTAAGCGATAGCTTGTACTAAGCGATAGCCCCGACAAAAAAGAGCCAGTTAGGTATAAGTTGTAGTGTGTATCTGTGTATCGATGTATCTGTGGATCTGTGTATTTGTGTATCTGTCTGTGGCATTGTAGCTCCGAAACGGATGAACCGATTTCAATTCAGTTTCTTCTAATTGAAAGCTAGTTTAATCGGGTATCATCTTAGCTGTTCAATCCAGTTACAGCTCTTTTCTAGTTGGAGTCGAGGGTATTTAACGGTTAGATTATTAAAGGTGAATATGTATGTATGGTGGATGGATGGAAGTTTGTCAATAACTGGACGTTTACGCTGACATTATGGCGTTTTTTATTTATTTATTTTTCCACCAGCCTGCGACTGCCACCCCGTGGGGGCGAGTGGGAAGACCTGCAACCAGACAAGCGGGCAGTGCCCCTGCAAGGACGGCGTCACCGGCACCACGTGCAACCGCTGCGCCAAAGGGTACCAGCAGTCCCGCAGCCACATCGCGCCGTGTATTCGTAAGATATTACCTTACCCCCTTACTAAACAAAGTATAAAACTACGTCATAAAAAAAAAATGTCATGAGTATTATATTCTTTTCTTTTTTCTTTTCTTTTAAAACATTGCCCCTCACTAGGATTTCTCCTGTGTCGAGGGTACAGTTTACAAACATACATGTCACATGCACACACAACCAGACCCGAAACAACTATCTGTAGATCATACAAATATTTGTTCTGTGCGGGGATCGAATCCGCGGCACTATATTAATTTATTTTAACCATAAATTTGACATATCGTCGTTTAGTCCAAACACGATATAGTCCAAACAAGAGCTAGTCATGTCGAGATTAAGTCCTATAGCTATCTAGTCATATCTGCTATTTAGTCTTATCGAGAGGTAGTCATAACGTTTTTAAAAAAAAAAAAAAAAAAAAAATCTAAGTAAGTTATTTTTGTTATTTTTACATACACAATACAATACACTTTATTGCACACCAGTAATAGAAGAAAAGATACAGTAATTAGAAAAAGAAATGTACAAAGGGCGGTCTTATCGCACGTGGCGATTTCTACCAGACAACCTTAGGATGGACAGATTTGCAGGTTAAAAGAGGGGGTAGTTCACGGTACATACTGTGTCTACGTGTCTATCATCCATATTTCCAGTCGCGGGACTACTGGAAGAAATTTCATTAGAAATAAGTAGTTCCATTATACTCATTATGTCTGTAACATTTATATCACCATGTTTCCTTGTGTGTACATAAATAAAAAATTGTCAATTTCATACTACACCCATATCCTTGATAATTTGGAAACAGAAAGACACTAGAGTAGCCACCTGACTGCAATCCCACGCGTGTTGAAAGTCAATTGCATTTGCAGGTGACGTATCGTAATTGTAAGCGATAAACACGGCATTACTGGTAACAGTCGTAACTTGACGTAACTGCTGTGCTTTATGACGCCGACACTTTAAAACCCTGAGGTAACACCTCACCATGTTCAGAATCAATTGTGGAAACATGTCTCATTATTTACTTGATGTGTGGTCTCTCTGTGGATAACCCGACTTTATCGGGACTTCTAGGTTCAGATCTATAATTCGTACTTTCACTTAGCTTAGACTTTACTTAAACTTTGCTAAGCTTATTTAGCTTAGCTTAAACTTTTATTTGGAATAATAGATAGTCATAATAGCAGAAGAAATCAATTGAAGCTAATGACAGAAACTCCCTGTGAAATAATAAATTAGCCAGAACGCTGTGGCGGTACGAATCATACACGGGTGCAGGAAACGAAACTGAGAGAAATCAGAGACAATCATTTTCCAAAAAAAAAAAACTTCTGTTGCTATGTTTTTTATAACTTCGGTACCTTAAATTAGACTTCAAAGATTGAAATAGAAGTAGAAGAAGCAGTAGGTAGACTGCTTTCTAGTAGGTATTTAAACTGCGAACAATAATCGAGCGCAACAAAATGCTCAGCCCAATCTTTCTGTCATTGTCTTAATGTGAAGTAATTTCGTGTGCAGGTATCCCGCGAGTGGTGACGGCGGTGCAAGCGATGGAGGCCGTGGATGGGGACCCGGGCCGCGGTAAGTAGTAAGTGTACCTTCATGCACTCTCGCCTCACACACACTTGCATGAACAGACACTCAATCATGAAACCAATGTCTACCTGTCTCTAAAGGCAAGCTTCAGTTCAAGCAATCAACTCTGTCTATCGCAATTTTTGGTCCTTCTATACGGTACTTGACGATAGAAATCTTTAAAAGATATTTTGATTGCCCAAAAGCTTAAAATAAAAACAAGATGATCATTGGAAATCGTGTTATAAGTAAACTTTATTAAAATATGTAACTACTTTAATTTAATTATGATTAAAATGAGGATTTGATGTCACCTCCGTACTTTTTAAAATCTTAAAAGATTTATATTTTTAAACAAAGAATTTTTTGTCATAATATATTGTGCTAAGTTACTAACCAAGTTTAATATATCATCAGTGTATGATTGAGTGTCTGTGATACGGAGCATACTGTACATTTACCGGTAATCAATTACAAATTTTATATTCTTCTGTCTTTATACACTTTAAACGTTTTTAAGTCACTGCCACCTAAGCGTATTTTAATTTGAAGAGCAATTGTATCGCTACAAAATAATATTGTTGAGAAATACATACCTAAGCCGTAAAATATCATATTATACCTCTCAATCGCTACATTCTCAATCGTTAAACTCGTGTTATGGGTTTAAAATAACAATGTTGCATGAATATACGCAAGCTTTAAACTTTACACGTTATTGTAATATTCGATATCGAACGGTTACTCTGTACCTAGGGGTTCCAAACTCATTATCAATGTTAGCAGTAAAGTACGAAACCAAAGGCAATTTATAATTTAGACTCGTCAGAGACTAAATCGTAAATCTATATAAGTGCCTATATGTTTAAAAGTATAAAATATCTTCATGTCTTAAAAAAATACTTTAATGAGCTTTACATAATTACCCAGACTCATCGATTAAGACCGCCTTTAGGTACATGAAGCATTTTAAATAAATAAATAGATACTAGGTAGCAGTGACTCTTCAACTTATACCGAAATCGTTTTATATTAAAATAGTACAGTAGCTCCGTCTTATTATTAATTTGCACTTTAATTTTATTTACATGCTTACTACCTTTTGATACGCGAAATTTTAAAACGTCAGTGTCTGGATACAAGATACTTAAATGAAAAAGAAAAGTAATCATAGAGTTAACTTTGAAATGACGAGTAATGTTATCTAATAATAAGTTTGTGCCAAAAGAATATCGCAATATCTACACGTTGAAGGACTGTTAAGTGATACTCAACTGATCAATAACTTTGTAAGCAGTAAAACGTATCTAAAACCACTGAACTTAATTATACAATCTCTATGAATAAAAATTATCAAAGGTAGTAAGTTACTGAAATCCATTCTCACACCACATGACTAATTTCATACCAAAAACTTTTAATCATAATTTTGATCACACCAAGAAAATATATTTATAGCTCTCCAATTATCTCGTTTGTATTTTGCTCTTTTTCTTAAGTGAAAATCTGAGCACTATTTCATTGTATATTATCCAATAAAACCTTTACCTAAGCTAAGACTGCTTGGGATCGAAGGACCAAAAGCTTCAATCAAGTATACAAAAAGGATACGTATATTTTTATGGTGTTTTAATTTGATAGTAGTGTGGGAATGTTACATGTTTTAATGTTAATCTTATGAAGTTAATTTCAAGCTTATTTCGTGTCATCCACTGTCAAACTCATAACTCTTTTTGTTTTATTTTATCAGTGCCGATTGGGAGGTAAACCTTTCATTTTAACATTTTTATATTCATCTTAATTTAAAGTTGTTTCTGCTGTTTCTTCTTGAATATCTTGTATAATTTAATGTAGTATTTTTCTAATCTTACACTAACTAACCTTTTTTACTCGTGAAACTATATTTTCATACTTATTCTCTTCTTCTGAAGATCATAAACTAGCTGAAGTAGTTTAAGATTCGTAATAATAATTACGATGACAAAACTCGTAGGTAATCATTTTATTGATGATAGAAATAATATCAATGGTAAAAAAAATTGAGAAGAAGATCATGAAATTAAGAAGGGCAGAATTACTGAGGATAGCAATTGTTACGACATTTTTTATAATAAAGATGATGCGTCAATACAGTTAAGTGTTGTAACCTATAGTGAATACTGGGTACCTGTAATGGGCATACATATAAGTTATAAGATTTATTTTGTTATGTATGCTGTTCGTATACCAATAATTAAGTTAAGAGCGTATGCTGACGATGCTCTATGTAATGACAGCAGCGGAGCAGTGCGGCCGGTGTCGCGCCGCCGCTCGCACTCTAAATCTCAACAAGTTCTGCAGCCGAGACTACGGTGAGTACTTCTAACTTCTGCTAGGCTTCCCCCACGCGCTCCGATACAGACGAACTTTGGGGAGAATATTGAATCACATTTTGATGTTATCTTATTAAACGTGTAATGTCTTCCAAGCTTCATCTGAAGAAATTTACTTGGAAGCTTTTGTCTTAATGTTGAGCGGCGCCTTAAAAAGGCTCAACCCTTACATCAAGCGGTTTTCCGTTTTCACAGCACGAATATCTTTTATTAGAAAAGTTAATTCGTCAACAATAACCATAAAGTCACTTGACAATAATGGTGTTAAAGCTTTCACTTACAAAATGGTTATAAAAAATTAAGAAAATCCAACTCATGAAATCCGGTACGCGGAATACCGGGTGTTATGGCGTAATTTGCGAGAGGCGTTTGTCGAGTGGTGGACTGTGACAAGCTGATTTGACTGAATTTCCATTTCAACACAGGGGAGTGAGCAAACTTTCTTGACAAACTGTGTTAGAATTTACTATCATTCTGATTGTTGGAATGAATCCAGACTTTTCTCAGTATTAAATTTCTGGAGCAGGTAGTTCAAAATGGCCTGGTCTTTGACTTCCTTAACAATAATTTTTGATTGAATACTAATTTAGTTTGTTTATGCAGTCATAATGGGCAAGGTGGTGGGTCGCGAGGCGAGCGCGGCGGGCGACCAGTGGGTGCGGCTGGCGCTGAGCGTGCAGGCGGTGTACAAGCGCGCGCCGCGCAGTCGTCTGCGCCGCGGCGCCACCGCCCTGCACGTGCGCGCCGCGGACCTCGCCTGCAAGTGCCCTAAGATCAAGATCAACAAGTAAGTCATGGGACATGAAAAGCTTTAGGGCTTAGAAGAAGTGCCCGATATTATCTTGGTCTGTTTGATGCGTCGTCAATCATTATTTTGTCAGTTCTCGTACTTTAGAAACGCCTATCTCTAAGAATGTAAGCATGACACGACTGATGGTAAAATTCGAAATAATGGATTTTTTATATCGATGAATTGTTTTTAACTGCCTACTGACATTTATAAAAACTGTCGCAAATTATTCGAAATTACACATCCGAAAATTGCGTCGCGGTGCCTCCGTTTGACAATGCAAAACCATTATTCAAAGCATTAGGAGTCAACGAGGCATCACTAAGTTTCTCAAGTGTATTTGCAATGAAATTACTCTATTAAACCTGATATTTTTATTTTTGCCAGACATTGTTCGAATTTTAGTATAACCTCTTAGTAGATTTTCGAATATTTGGCTCCAAGGACCACTTTTAAAGTCCACAAGGACTAATAAAATGTTATTGAATATTACTTAATACCCTTAAAATTGCTACTTTCTGCCTGCCAGGTCATACCTAATCCTAGGAGTGGAAAAAGAGGGCGTGTCAGCCGGATTGCCGGGGCTGACAGTCGGCGAGAGGACACTACTGTTGGAGTGGCGCGACGACTGGCACCGACGCATCCGCCGGCTTCAGCGGCGCGCGATCAACTGTCACTAGCGGGCCGCCATCTTGGAATAATGGGGATAAAGCAACCAATGAGAGCGCTTCGTTCTCGTCATAATCCGTCGTTGCAAACTTACGTGAATTGATAAACGTAGTTGTTTTAACTGTTACTGCCATATACGTGCTGTCTATATAAATTCATATTACAATTATTGTCTCAGGAATGAATGTTAATATATTGTAAGACTGATTGGCCCTGCTCTATTAAATATAATTCTATCATAAAGATGTAGAACTACGGAGTTTATGTCAATTCCCTTAACTGTGTTGTCACCCTAAGTATGCTAAATATAAATCTTTACAGAAGTATTATTATAATTATTAATAAAATGATATCACAATAATATGCCACATAGTGATAAGTATACATTATCTGTTCAAACATGTGTCCATTCCTTCGACAACACAAATCATAGACTATGAAGAAAACATATCTGTAATAGAATCAAATATTTCATAATCATTCACACATATTGTGTGCGGATCATAGGCCTAACTCTACCTTCAATTTACTGTTGAAGCATAAATAATACATAATACTAAACCATAGACACTAGATAATAAACTTTAGGCACTCGGTATAGCCATTTTTCCCTAAAACTTCTACTTATTATATAAAAACTGTCCATTTGTACGTAACATTCATTCCTGGGGCATTCGGCGAACGTTTACCTAGTCCGTTTTAGGAATAACGTTAATGATAACTTAGTAGTTCTCACTGTTATTTACGACAAGTTTTTATGCCAAAAATGCAAGAGAAATAGATTGGATGCGCGGGACTTGGAGCCTCGAATAAGTGGCCAGCGGCACTCGAAACAGTTTTTCATAGAGAAGATTATTGAGGACAAAAGAATTTTGTCCGAAAATAGACTTCAATTAACCTGTCTGTAAAATCAGGCTTAATTAATGGATAATTAATTCCTTAATAATATCTTGTCGGAATTTAATATAAAATTATTAAGAGGTGCCGAAGCTTATGGAAAAAATTAATGTTTTCTTAAAAATTCGAGGTAACCAAGGGGCGCGTATCGCAGTCTTCCAAAAAAAATACTACGAAATTTTCCCTTCCTAGGATTTCGTTGAAAGAAAATTGTACATTATTATTATTTATTTTGAATAGTTTAATTTTATAAGACAAAAAAACGTAATTGTATCGTTCCATTTCTTGCATTTTTTGTATAATTGTTATTTTATATTGAAAATGCTAATGTTGATATTGTTTTTATGTGCTGTGGCTGCATGATATCACGATGTCTGTCGAACTTTCCATATCAGTAATTTAATAAACATAAAAATATATTAATCACAGAACTGATCAGTGTTCTAAATCACAAAAAAATCATTGGTGCGTAGCTACTTGAGAAAATCTATTTCATATTAATTATCTTTAAAAATAAATCGAATAAACTAATAACACAGTTTTAAATCTGTTGATTCCATGACTGTTTAGCGGTAAATACTCATTTTTTACCCACTCGTCTATCAATAGTTTGTTAAAAGTCAAAGTAAGTACGATAAAATAGTAGGTATGTAAAACGACGTCATTTATATATGACATGTCATCTCAGTTTGACAGATGACGTGAGTTGTGTGAGCGATTGTACACGTTAGATGTTCGAAGATGAATCACCACATAGTCACAATGGTTTAACGTACCTCATTTAATATATAAATCTTATCACTAAGGTTAAGTGTTTAATTTATATCGTTAGCGCTTAGATTTTATACACTTTAAGCTAAAATATCAATCTCTCTATGTGTTCGTATATTTCTCTTTTTATTTTCTGTAAATTAAATGATTTAAATATTAGATCTTGCCAAAGTAACATTTTTATTTTGTATAGAGTATCTACTTAGTTTCCTCTGTGTAACGTTTTCGCGCTCGAGGACATAACTTGAACAAATGCGTCGTCTAACTAAGGTATGTACAGTATTACTAGCTTTACTAAGAAAAATAATAATAAGGATCTTTAGTTTTTGAAAAAGTACAGTCGTGGAAAAAATCCTTTTCAAAATAAGTAATCAAATTGTCATTATGACTCTACCTATAAATGTCAATAAAAGAGCATGACAGTAATTCAGAAAACTCGTTCATCATAATTTCAAGTCTTCATTCCATGTATTTCAATAAAAACCGAACAATACCATACAAAAAGCCATACAATCATAATCCAAAAAAAAATATTAAACATCTCAATCGGGGAATAAATTCAGAAAGTATGCGTAATCATTTACAATTGAGCTGTCAAAGTTATTTATGCTATCTCCCTGGGCCCGGCAAAGTATACAATGGTATAAATCAAACTGACGGCGGAACATTTTACAATAATCAATGTTGCCGGATGAATCGTTCAGACAAAATTGGCGCAGGGCTGAAAAGGCACTCTTGAAAAAATGGTCATATTATTGGGACTAAATTTTTTGAATGGATCTAGTAGCAACAGAATACCGTGATGGAGAAGTTTTTGAAGGAAGTAAGTAAAGTAACAGCATTTTTATGAAGATTGTACTTTTTTAAAACAAAAGAACGTAATCTATAGATAAAATAAATATTTATAAAACGACTTAGAAGTTTCGCTTGAACGTACTACGGATTGTAAAAAGTGTATTTAGTTGTAGATTGAACTATTAACCTGTTTCTAGTTATGCATATCTTTAGATTTCATAATTTGTATACATTTATAAATTATATTTCGGCGCATTAAACTTTATACTTTAGCTGCTAAAAAAAACACAAATGTCAATTTAGTAACAACGTTCTTTTTTCAAAGTTTACCTAAATAAGAAATAATTAAGCGCCAAAATATAATTTAAAATATCAAAAATATAATTATTATTAATATCTGAACGTAATTGTACCTATCGTATAGTCAGTTTGTATTTTTACTGAATGTAATAATATATGTGAATATTAATTTATTTTTCAATTAATTTATTCAGACTACAAAATTACGTTTTAATACAAATTAAACACAAAAATCAAGAAAGATATCTAATATATTTAGCACTCCTAAATTTTAGTAAAAATGTTAAAACACAGTTAATAAAACAGAATAGCATTTCCTTCAAACTGAATACAATAAAAAACTTATGAGTTATAAAGATATATAATGTAATTCTGAATGATCATTCCTTCACGATAAATCATAAAAGAACCATACTTCCAAATCATTCTGTTTTTACAGTTTATCAAATATTTCATACTAAACCTCTTTTATTTATGTAAAATCTTTTTAATAACCATGACTTAACGGTTACTTATATTGGTTTAAAAATAAATAAATAATTATGTAACGCACAATTAAGGCCTATTATGCTTCCTGTCGTGAAAGTAAAATAGAAATTAAATACCAGTTTAGTTGGCGACATGTACTGTTAATAAATAGTATATAATTCATTTAGTTATACTTATTTATATTTTAAGGGATGTCAATTGAATTTAAGGAAAGTGCGCGAATGCTCCGACCATAGACTCAAAATGGCCGACCTTTTGTCTATGGTCTGTAAAACGTTTGCCGCGCAATTGAATTGTTTTTTCAAGATACCCTGCTCCTGTGATGTAATAAATGTTATTGGTTATATTTATTTAAAATAAAAGTACATTATTATACGGATATGTGGTTTTAATTCTGTCTGCGTCTTCATTTAATAATATTTCTTACTTTTTTTTCTATTATAGGTGGCCACAGGTACCTGGCCACGCACACCTGTACCCTCACCTGTCGTATCAAAACAGTGTGCGCGGACATTTCACTAAACTTTTATCGAAAACACGCGAATATTGTTTTTATACATTTGGTTAGACGGAAATTACAGTCGAGGTCAAGAAAATCTCGGTATATAGATACTGCTATCATCACAATATAGGTACATAGTTTAGAACAAGAATATTTTATATTCGATCAATAAAACTTAGTCAAACTTAAAATAAATACGAAGATCGCAGATTTTTTCTTAATTGTCAGTTAACCTAGATTTATAAATATCGTTTCGAACCTAGAACGTTCTGATCTGGCACAATGGAAACGGGTTATACCTAAAATAATCATTAGATACCTACCTACTACTTTAATTTGAACTCTGTTTTTGAATCTTCCGGCAAATATTGATCAGTACAATGTTGTGGTAAGAGCTGCGAGAATAATGTAACTTAATGTGAATAAAAAAAAAGAATAGGTTAATAATGATTTGCCTCTGAATAAGATTGCCAGGGCAGTTACAAGCTGACCAGCTTCATTGTGTCACAGCCCTTACATTACAACAACTACATTTAACTCCGAACACGTACCCATAAATCAGTTATAAACCCAGCTTCAGACAATATAGGGCTAAGGGCAGGTCGACACTCTCCTGATTTCCCCCGGGACCGCGTCGACGATGCTTCCGTGATGGCTCGTAAGACACACGAATTTTTCTATATTACCATCAATATTTGACGAGATCACCTTGATTTATATTATTAGGGAGATGTTGATGTTTGTTTCAAAATTAAACTAAAACGAATATTTTGTGGGAAATGAACTTGAAAATTTGGACTAAACTGTAAAAATGTAGAACGCACTGCAACATTATTTAAAAAGAATGATTTTGTAGGAGTACGCGTACCTACTACTTACGTAGTACGTACCTATATACTTTTCTAGAAATAAGCAAAATGTCTATATACAGGGATTTCTTCAATAATTTTTCTTTGAAAAAATACGGAAAAATATTGAAAAAGTCCCTGTATACCTATACAGGGTGTAAGTGACATCTTAAAGAAAACTCATACCATGGGTTCAGTACATGATACTGAAAGACTAAGCGAAAGAATTTTGCGTCGGTCTTTTCAAAAATTTTACGATTTTGTTCGCAGTTTTTATACCTAACTAAAAAATCTGCGAACAAAATCGTTAAATTTTTGATAAGACCGACGCAAAATTCTAACGCTGAATGATCCAGTATCATGTACTGAACCCATGGTATGAGTTTTCGTTACGATGTCACTTACACCCTGTATACATTTAGCTTATTTCTAGACAACTGGCGAGTTTAGCGACGGATGCAATTTCTCTACGATCCTTACATTATAATGAAAGTATTCTACATGTCAACCCTCCGGAAGAAATGCTTAAAATTATGGTGGTTTAGGAGTAGTTAGCGGATATACAGACAGACGCGGAAAGCGACTTTATTTTATACAATGAAAAGAAGATGACTATAAAAGATAATTATCGAATTAAAAGTTGGTCTTTCGACAACCCTAGGCAGAAATGTCTGTTAGTTCAAAAGTGTAACAATATGTTTATGTATGGGCAATAAAAACATTTTGTTTACACCTAGCTTCAAAGAATACACGCGTTTGTGGTGAAGCCCACACGTTACAATAAATTCTAAACAATATGTAACCCTGATAACATTGTTGTTGTTCTTGTAGTGCCAGTTTAACAGAAAACGGAACGAAAAATAAGTTGTTGTTGCCTTTTTCTATTTCGTAATCAAAGAAAGAAATAATAAAATAATTTAAAAAAAGTAAAAATCGACTTCAAAAAACTAAAAAGTATAAAATCATTTTCTTGATAAAACTTATCAGCTTCTGAAGTCGGTGCCAGTGCCAAGCTAGGTGCTTTAAAGAAATGAAGGCCCCATCGTAATAAAAATATGATAGTTTAAAAAAAACTATAGAACATGCTTTAGTCATCCAAACTGAAAGTGTATGCAAAATTTCAGCTCAATCGGAAACCGGGAAGTGGGTCAAACTTAACTTCCAAGATTTTCTTACATAGTCAGTTAGTTACAGGTGAAGCTAATAAAAGCGTGTTAAAAATGTTACAGATATAATGAGCACAATGGAACTACTTATTTCTAATGAAATTTCTTCCAGTAGTTCCGCGACGGGAAATATGGATGATAGACACGTAGACACAGTATGTAAAAATGACAAAAAAAAAACTTATTCAGACCACTTAAACTTAAATTTCTTAAACTTAGATCGGGAATCAGGATAGAAGCCTTATTATCTCCATTCTGTCCACACAATTCAAATTCTGAGCAGAACAACTTCCACGCTTCTACATTGTATGTAAGGCTGATTCGGAATTCACACAAACTGTAGCCACATTGTGAGGCGAGGATCGAGATCGGCTCCCAACGCGAACATTTCCCTGAGCTAATGCCCGATCACGATGCACAATTGTGCGATTGTGCGCCGATTGGATAAGGCTCGCTGCATCCTGCCGACTTTACGAACTTGCCTGAGCTTTTATGGGTAACGTGTAACAAGCAGAATTATAAAGTATTATGTGTACAGAGTAAGTACAAGGCGACATGGTAAACGATGGGCTTTCTACGTTACGTGTCACGGGTTCGATCCCCGCACGGAACAAATATTTGTATAGCCGACAGATAGTTGTTCCGGGTTGGGTTGTGTGTGCTTGTGATATGTTTGTTCTATAAACTGTACCCTCAATACAGGAGAAATCCTAGTGAGGAACGTTTAAAAAATGAAATAATAATAATTATTATAAAGATTGCATAAAGCCTGTCACATGCTGGCGACATCACTACGATTATCCAAAACAACTTTCTGTAACGTACGCAATGCCGCATTGAAGTAATTTCAATCAATAGTGTCCAGCTAAACAATCTCTATCCACAATTGTAAAAATAATAATAATCAATAAAATATATAAGATAAATAAATAATATATATGATTAATATAATTTTGCTGAGGTAATACTGATTCGAGATGCATAATTGCGTGATTGTGCGCCGATCCGATAAGGCCCGCAACACGTTGACGACTTTGCGGCTAAATTAAATTAGTTACTTAGCTATATCATAACGAAAAAGAACGAAGAAAGAAAGAAAAAATCATTTATTCAGCACAGACATAATAACAACATAAGAGAGATAAGATGAAAAAAAAAAACACACGTCAAAAGTTGACAAATAAGAAATAAAATATCATAAGAGAATGCTGTGCTTATGGATAGGTTAGGTTAGTAAATGGGAAACTGTTAGTAAAACATGCAGTTTTTATTTTACAATTCGCCGGATTAGTCAAAACTGGAATTAGGTGATGGCTTGATCTAAATCTAATAAAAAAATCTAAGTATGAAGAATTTAAGTCAACATCTATGAGATGAATACTCTTAGACAATTCACATGCTTTAAATAATGAAAGAAAACACCATGTCGCTCGATCGCATGTGTGTAGCCAGCCTTACAAAAGCACGAACTCTTATCCAACAATAGCCGGTAATAACTTTCTTTGTGTTGAAATATAAACTGTACGCACATTTTAATCATGCATTGTTGTTCCCTAGGTTAGAGCAAACATACGGATAGATTCGGATGCCGATGCCGTTAGAACGTAGGCGAAATTTTCCGGGTCTATTGTTCGATCGACACTCATGTTGGAAGATCGTAAATCGTTCGAAAGCACTTTCTTAAGTAAATCGTGTATAACATACGTGTATGTTGTTATTACAATTTATATAGGAATGCTTGAAAGTCACTTGTTTTTGCCCGCGGATTTGCGTGGATTAAGTATTTTACATCACCTACTGCAAAGCCGGACACTTCTTAATACACCAGTGTCAAATTAAACCAATTATTTTCCTATTTATAGTAACGTTGGGGCCAGATCACGTTGAACTGCTTTCTTTGAAGATTAAACTATAAATATTAAATAAGTCTTAAATGTTGTCGTTGTTTTATCAAAAGTTGTCTGAATAAACTTCGACTTTGAATTGTCATCGCAAACAGATAACTCTAGTATTAGAATCGAAGAGAAGGGTGACCAAATTGTTAGTAAAACTATATAGACTAGTGATAAATTCGACCGTAATTTTTATTTTCTGCACTTCTTCTCCATTTAAACTATAACTATGCCAAATCTCACACTCCTTAATATATATAGATAAACAAAACTTGATACAGAAAATAAAATCAAAATGCGTTCAAAATACATTCTTATATTTCCCTAATATACTTTAGAAACATTGAAATAACAATAAAATATTCAAAATAGTGACAAGAATTTCAAGAAAAGCACGTACAAAAACTATTTCCTTGAGTTTGTTTATAAACTTTTAGATTTTTCATCTTGTTTGGTTTGTTATAGTGTTTAACTAAAAATAATCTACACAGTCAGTATCTTCTCGCGAGTTCCTAAAGATGATACTAAAACATTCTCAAATATCAAATAGTTGGGGACAACATCTTTAAGCTATTAACTTAGCAAGCCATGATCATGGCATCTTCTCAAAATCCATAGCAACACTATCTTGAGAAGATCAGGGAAGCCCTGTTTAGAAAATTCATGTCTGTTGTTATCTTTATAACTGCATGCTATTAGATAAGGTATTTTTCCACCGGCGAGGTGAGGCGACCGACTGGATTGGGAGAGAAATGAAATCTAACCAGCTCATGTCCCCCAAATATTGTCATTGCGAACTCGCGATGGCAATTAATATCAATCGGGAGCATCTTGTTTTCCTTGCAGAATTAATAAACAATACAGTTCAATATTATGCCAACAATTTTTTTAATTCTGGTTTCGCATATCCTCGTTAATCCAGACCATTTCCACAGATGCATTAGGAGAGAATTTAAATTTTCCAATAAAGTTATTAATTCTCGCTTCGCCAGAGGAAAAACATCTTTATTCCTTTCAAAAAAATAACACACCATAATCCACTTAATAAGCTCCATCAAAACATTCATAACCCTATTCTTCGTATAGCCTATACTTTCAAAACACGCCAGTATAAGGCGTATTTTAACGACTCCAGTACGTGCCCAAACACGGGTGTTGGTGGCAAAGCAGCGTGACTAGGCAAACGAGGACCGGCAGGCTTTGTGGTCGCCCCAGCGAACCGTGAGCCACAATATTTGCCTGAGTAAGTACTACGTAGGTATATTATAAGTATAATCCTGTGTAGAACTGGTTTACTTGTCAGTGATACCACTGAAGCTGCTTAGAGAAATGTACTGGCTGGTTTAGAGGAGAAATTGTATTTTTTTTATTTTTTTATTCTGTTGTTGTGATTGCAAACTTGCCAGGTTAGAATTTCTAGCAGTTTCATCACTCTATCACTTATTTAGTAGGCAGAACTAAAAAAGGACAGTTTTAATAGCAAAATAATCGTAGTAAGGTAGCTACATAGTACCTACTAAAACCTACAAAGTTAATAGGTATGTACTTAATTTATTTTTCGTGCTGAATTCCATCTTGGATTCCCATCACCCTGGGGAAGGCGAAGGGTTATCCTGAACTCTTACCCGCTAAAACAGCACGGTGTTCATCATAACAAATTTTTAACCCCCGACAAAAAAGAGGAGTGTTATAAGTTTGTGCTGTGTATCTGTGTATCTGTGGATATGTGGATCTGTGTATCTGTCTGTGGCATCGTAGCTCCAAAACGGATTTCAATACAGTTTTTTTAATTGAAAGCTAGTTTAATCGGGTATCATCTTAGCTATGTTTCATGTAAATCTGTTCAGCCGTTCAAAAGTTACAGCTCTTTTTCTAGTTGGAGTCGGGGGTTTTTGACGGCCCATCAAAAACAAGTGAGTTGGGTCGAGAAGCAGTCGACTCATTTTATAATCCAGTACCACTACCATGAGTTTTCCGTGCCGTCTAACGTTCACGTTCACATGCAATATTTGTATAGTGACTTTAGTTCACTATATAGGTATACCGCTAGAGGCGCTGAAAAAATTCCCATACAAATATTGCATGTGAACGTGAACGTTACACGGCACGGAAAAATCATGGTAGAGGTACAGATCAAATGTGTTCTTTAACATTTTTTCCAGTTCTCACGACCTATCTCTTTGGTTCTACTTTATAAGTGTATTTGTGTTGAACTTTGCTGTATAAGTATCTCATTACCTACCTAGTCTTTATCTCTTGCCACAATCCTTGCCTCACACAGTTAAAATGCCATATCGTTTATACTCATTGCGAATAGATGGCAATCAGGCATCAATCAAAGTCGTAAATCTATAGGTTATGGATGTAATCAAGTTTAATGGAGGATGGTGATAATAAACTTAATATAGCTAATTAAGTTTGTAATGGATAAACTCAAAAACTAACGGACCGATTTTAAAAATTCTTTCATCAGCAGAATGCTACATTATCAGTGAGTAACATAGGCTATAGTTTATAAAGATATCATGCGGGCGAAGCCGCTGGCGGTAGCTAGTCCTAGATATATTAGCATAATTATTCCAAGTGACATTGATTAAATTAGAAATTTGTTTCAACTCTCTTCACAGCTTTGTTTTAGGCTCTCCAGCAGGTGTGGCATGACCACCAGACCAACAAAGAAACGGGTTTAATCCATGAAAGAATAGACAAAATAACAGATTATAGAAATATTTCTACTCTTTGGTAGGATTTAAATAACTACATCACTAACTACTTCCCCGTTGCTATGGAAAGAATATTTGGTATTTGTCTACGTAGAAACGCGAGTCTAGATGTCGTGATGGATAGAAAGAGCTTCATGTCTATTCTTGGAACTATAATAAACAGAAATGGTCATGCTGCGGATGCAGCTTTGTCCACCAAACTCTTGTCTTCTATTGTCCAGAATCCAGGACCTTTCTTCTCATCAACAAGCAATCATGTATCCTAATCTTTCAGTTCTTAAAATATGCGTACGTTTCTACAGAAGTGCGACATTCCCACCAGCACATTAAAATTAATTTACAGCCACAATTTCGCAACCGCTTCCTGAGCGATAAGCTCATTGTTAGCACCATTGTACGCGCAATCGTTATGTGTAAATTATAACCGTGGAACACCTGTTCGCTTGTTTGTCATATGATATTAATAACATTAATTAAGTCGTTGAGAAATTGAGGAATGGTGGCGCAATTTTGTGATTGTGTTTGCGAGGAATTTATTATTGACATTTGTCTTTGCTGTAGCGTTTACTATTGCTGTTTAAAAGTAAGCTTGCTTTCTAATTATTGTTTTTCTTATTAACCGCCGACTAAAAAAAGGGGTGTTATAAGTTTGTAGTGTGTATCTGTCTGTGGCATCATAGCTCCAATACGGATGGCCTAGTTTAATTGGGTATCAGTGCCGAAGGGTGACAGTTTTAAAAGGGGAAGCCGTCCCAAAAATGCCCTATAAATTGCTGCTTTTAATGCTGTAAGACAAATATCCATACCGTCTCTTGTAATCTATATACATATAGTCATGTCTGGAAGAGCTCGACCTAACTGAATAATAAGCGTTTTTTTGTCAGTTGGATAAGTAAATAACAATATAATATTACGTTGGTCTATGCACTAACCAATTCCTAAAGGGAAGCCGATGGGAATCGGGTTGTATGGACTTTTCGCCACTGTTGGGTATCATCTTAGCTATGTGCCTTGAAAATCTGTTCAGCCGTTCAAAAAGTACAGTTCTTTTTCTAGTTAGAGTCGGGGGCTTTTGACGGTTAGGAACTTCTCAGGTGAGAAACAAGCTTACGTCTCGCCTGATGGTATATAGACAACAAAAAATGAGTCTGGTTACTTGAAATATACGATTTAATAAATAAAAAAAAGAATAATATAAGCGGCTATCAAAAACTATGGACGCTTGCAACACCAGGGGCATCACTCGCGCGTTTCAGACCCTACTACTAGCGTCGTGTTGGCAGTAGGGTCTGCTTCCCCAAGGAGCACTGGCAATTTCTAATTAAGCGTTCGTTCACCGATACCTGTAGCAGCAGAATCGTGCGTTTTCGCGTTCATTGGCCGCCTTTTGTTTACAAAAAGTGAATATCGAACGCGAAAACGCGGATTCTGCTGCTAAAAGTATCGAGTGTGGATGGGCCCTAAGATAAGTACCATTCAAACATCGCAACCGATGTAGCCACAAATATAATTGTTAGTTCCCAAGATACAGGCTTACCTAGTTTGTAACAAGAGAAGCTGTTGAGTAACAGTGTTTTGTAACTGCCATGGCAATCTTATTCACAGGCAAATCATTATTATCCTAGTCTTATTTTTATTCACATTAAATTACATTATTCTCGCAGCTCTTACCGCAGCATTGTACTGATAAAGATTATAATCTATTTTTTGAAAAGAGTTACCATGGAGTTTCTTGCCGGTTCTTCTCCATAGGGTCTACTATTTGGAACCGTGCACCTAGAGTCTCGACATTTCATAAGTGCCTGTATCTGGTTTACATGAAATAAAGATCTATTCTATTAGGTCTTTACCTATGAAACTGCCGTTTTGTCGAACTGGATACTTTGAATTGAAATATCGGCGGTTTGACTTGGAGTTTTAAATTCAAATAAATTTTTATATTTTGACACGTTATTCTTTTTATAAAAAACATTATTCATTTGTTTTTTGTTTTTTATTTTCCCTCCAATTTTATTAGATTTACAACCATGAAATCTAAGAAAACTCGTGCTATTTTCGAATATGAGTTCTGACGTGGAAATAATGAGTCTCAACCAGCATGCAATATCAACGACGTGTATGGACCTAACACTACTAACGAACGAACAATGTGTTATTGGTTTAATTGCTTTCGTTCTGGAAATTTTGATCCGTCAAACGAACCCCGTGGACGCCCGGAGAACAAGGTTGATAATGGCGTATTGAAGGCGATAGAGGGAGCGGATCCATCTCAAACTACGGCTAAGTTGGCTTCGGCCTCTGATGTTACTGTCAAAACAATAGTAAATCATTTGTGACAAATCGGCAAAATAAAGAAGCTTGAGAAATGGGTACCTCACGAACTGAGCTATCCTCAACGAGAAGCCCGCGTCTAAGCCTGCATCAGATTGCTGAATCGACATAGAAACGACTGAATTTTGAATCGAATTGTTACCTACGATGAAAAGTGGATGCTCTATGATAATCGTAAGCATTAATCACAATGGTTAGATTCAGGTGCCCAAGCCAAACAGTGCTCAAAACGCAAGATTAGCCAGAAGAAGCTTATGGTGACAGTTTGTTGAACCAGTGCTGGTGTTATTCACTATAGCTTCATGCCATCTGGTGCCACAATTACTGCTGACTGTTACCGTCAAGAATTGCAAATAATGATGGATAAACTTGCAATCTTACAACTGAGACTGGTGAACTGTTCTTCGCCATTGCTACATCATGACAACGCCCGGCCACATACTGCACAACAGACGTTAGTAAAATTGCAACAGTTAAAGCAGGAGACTCTTCTTCATCCACCATATTCCCCAGATCTTGCCCCAACAGACTTTCACTTTTTTCGGAGTTTAGATAACTTTTTGCAAGGAAAAAACTTCAATTCTCAAGACTCGCTGAAAAACGCCTTTGAAGAGTTTGTCGATTCCCGTGCAGAAGACTTTTACAACAGGGGCATCCACAAATTGCCCATAAAATGGCGAAAGTGCGTAAATAGTTTAGGTAAATATATCGATTAAATAAAGACATTATTTTAGAAAAAAAAACAATGAATTTTCCTATACATTACGGCAATTTCATAGGTAAAGACCTGATATATAAGTAAGGTGCTCGAATGAAGTATTTTAATAATTTTCACTTTAAAAAAGACCAAATGTAGTCTACTCCTTAGGGGTCATCCTTATAGTACGTCACACTAATTTCGTGATTTTTTGACCCCTCCCCCGTCCTTGTCACAGTTGATCACATTTGTGAGACCCCCCCTCCCTAGTGTGACGTCACATATCTTGCAATTTTACATCTAGAAATTATTAAATTAAAAAAGCAGTTCCGAAATTAGTTTTATTTCCATTTAAATTATATTTTATTATGATTTTGAATTGTAACGTCACGACCCCCCCGACCCCTTGTCACATAATGTTACACTTGGTCGACCCCCTCCCCACCTTAAGGTGTGACGTACTTTATGGATGGTCCCTTATCTGGCAATTGTTTGTACCCATACTTTTCGATACCGAATCGATGGTTTCCATGATATTGTAGATCTCTAGTATCACGGTGGCAGAATGTTGTCTTAGCGTTGAAAAATAGGTAGCAGAAATATGGGTGAATGCTGAAATCCAAGAACTTTCTACGCAGGTTATAGAGTCATTCTTAGATAACTTTAAGTGGTTCCACAAAAGGAATAAGCTCGTTTAACATTAACTATTCAGTAAGGTAATATTAGAACAGGCGAACAGTAGAGAAATCCGTCAAACTCCCCTCAGAGATAAACCTGTCGTATCATATTATGTTTTACGATTGTCCTCACAAAAACATTACATGAAAAGGGTATTTTAGCGCCTTTATACTTTACGACACGACTAGTCGTCTGCATTCATTTAAGTACTATAAACAACTTAAATTTAAGGGAATCAGTTGCGGTCTAGGACTTAAAATAGTCCTTAGACAAGCATATTGAAAAATATATTGTGTTCAACCATGACTAGTGTACAACTACCTATAAAAAATTTAGAAATTATTTCCGACAAAATATTTTCATAAACGGTTACACTACTATTCAGTACCTACATATACAATTAACAGGAAAAAAATCGTGACTGCAGAACCAGACATAACTCATCTGTGACTGTGTTCCAATCTGAAAGACAAAAGAAGAAAAGATATCGCCACCGCCACACAGATCATGAAGGCTCTTAGGCTGACATTCAGAGACGACAGAAACGAGTCGTAGCGTGAACTTACGCTTCCATCTGTCAAAATTTGTTCGTAACTTTGACAGACGGAAGCGTAAGTTCACGCTTAGACTCGTTTCTGTCGTCTCTGAATGTCAGCCTTAGTAAATTTTATTTGAGTCAGAATTGACTTGTGTGAGTGAAGTTGCACTGAAACCACCGTAGGCGCATCTCGTAGAACTCAACAATTATAATTGTAGTGCGCAAAATTTGCAGAGTGATTCAGTGTCCGTCCCCAAATGCAACAGCAGTACCAAAACTCCAAAACAAAATAAAATAATTATTTTGTATGGCTTGCGCTAGTAAATTATGCGAGTCCCACATACTAAGTCGAATTTTCGTTATGTTTCAAAGTGTATCCCACTACTGCGGTTGCATTTAGGAACAGAGACTGAATCACTCGACAAATTAAGCGCACTACATAAAAGAATATCCTGTATGTAATAAACATTGTTTTCTTTCTTTCTTTCTTTATGTTAATGTGGAGGAACGTGGTATTGTGTTCCTCCATTGAAAAGGGAGGATCCGCCGGCCGACCAGGCAAGGCGATATTGCCTGGCGGGCCGAAGCCCGACGGTTGATGTCGGACAGTTGTATATGTGTTAGATACGATATTCTTTTTCCTTGCGCGATGCAGACTTCGTTATCTGATTAGTCAATTCATATTTTCGTGCCACTGTATTTAGCTTTTGCTGCCTTACTAAGTAGTTCTTCTATGTGGCGATAGATGTCGCTACATTAAGTCGTAGGATCTAAATGTCCCTCAAAAGGGCAACTAACCCGTCTCCCTAAAGATTCAATTTGCAAGGGCGAGATTCGCGCGGAATAAAAAATAAAATGTTATCCTCTCTCATATAATAGGTCAACCGTGAACGGAGGCAAAAGGGAACATTTAGACACGTGGATTTGAGCAGTCAAACAGATGTACTGGTAGGATGACGTCATGAAAATGTCCAAGTATGATATTATTATGTTCTTTTTAACCACCGACAAAAAAAGGGGTGTTATAAGTGAGTGTAGGTATCTGTATCTGTCTGCGGCATCGTAGCTCCAAAACAGATAGACTGATTTCAATGCAATTTTTTTAATCGAAAGCTAGTTTAATCGGGTATCATCGTAGCTATGTTTCATGAAAATCTGTTCAGCCGTTAAAACGTTACAGCTCTTTTTCTAGTTAGAGTCGGGGGTTTTTGACGGTTAGGTTATTATTTTTTAAATAATTCTTTTGTAGCAAAATTGAGGAATATATTAAGCTCTTGACGTATACGGATTGAGATGCCGACGACGATGATAGAACAGAATACTCTTTATTGTACACCAATAAATATTTGCCACAAAATATGCTGATGTTAAGCAAAATTGAGTTCTAAAATGGAACATGAAATAGATGTTTAATCATTGATATTGTAATCAATTCAGTGGTCGCGGCAAATGCTGCTTAACCTCACTGATCTACTGATTTGTATGATAGCTATGTAGTTACAAGCCCCTCAAAGACTATAGGAGTCTAATTATATTTAAATCTAACGAGAAACACTGACAAAAGCCATGGCGTTCTATCCCTGCAGTCACATCCACACTTACAATTACCACCATGAACCGTGAATTGTAATTCATCCCCAACAACGTGCTAATTAAGTAAATATGGCGGAGGACACGTGAGGCAGTTGTCATACACCGAGCATGGAATTAAGGGAGATATGGTGACATCGAAAATTAATATTTTTAATGCCTAAGTTACATAATCTGACGAATATTCGCCTCATCTGATACGAGTATATATCGCACGAATATTGTCAAACCAGTGATATTTTAATTTCACTAGTGAAATTATAATTGCATGAAACTTTGTCAACCGCCTCCATTTCTCACAATTTAACGGGCTCATTTCAGTGACGTTATAATTCCACTGGAGTTGGACCCACGTAGTGATATTGCAAGGCAGTAATATTTTGACAATTTCACTGTATATGCAAGGCTGTTAAATTGTGAGACGGTCAATTATTGGTCATATATAACCTAACATAACCTAACTCATTGTCAGTTAACATTGAAAACGAACCAATTAATTTGTTGCCATGTCTCCGCTTCTACGATCCATGTAGTGATTGTATTAGTCAAAGCTGAGCAGTGAGCAGTGCGGTACACGCGGGAATTACGCGTCAGGTATCAGTTTCATTAAGTTGCACCCTCAGGTTAAAGACCTGTGTCACGTATGTTTGAACTTCACTTGTAGAATTGTTAATTTTTACACCCCTTTTTGTTTATGTCGAGCTGTGATTAGAACCGTTCGAATGTGTCTTGAAGGAATTCGAATTTGAGCCACCATGAACCTACCATGGGGACCTACCATGAATATTTTTGACTTATCGTAACTTTAACGTAAGCAAACTTGGAATCAAATATACACGTTAAATCCATGATATTTTTTAGAAATACATGCGGTAAATTTAGATTTTCATGAAACAAGCGTTTATGTTACGTAAAATTAAACAAAAATTCGATAGAATTGTTATACTTTTCATTCTGCTTGCATTATCGTTACGATACGTCAAAAAAATTCGTAGTAGGCTCCCAGGGCATGTAACTCGCGTTCGATTTTCCTTCCATCCATGTCTGTCGTTATCATTGCTCTTTTGTTCCAAGGATACAAAGATTTTCCTAAATGTATATTCAAACAAACCAAAAAAAATTAGGGGTTAAGCTCATCACCAGGGAGTAAAGCCATAGCAGTACGACATAGATGTCTAATGGAACTTGGTGTTTTTATACCCTGATATAATGTATTTTGGTAAGATTTGCATTGTTATAAATACAGGGCCCTACATTTTGAAGGGGTTATTCCATACATCATTATAAACAACTAACTATGGGGCCAAATCTATAATCGCAAAAAAAAATCTGCTGTCTTTCTTCTTTCTTTCTTTCATACAAATAATTCAGTAGTACTCGACTAAATGTATTTAAGAGCAGATTTTTTTTCGCGATTTCAATTTTGTTCCCATTGTAAAAGTTATTCATAATGTTGACTACTATTAGTCAACATTAATTGAAATCATTGAATTGAATTGAAATACATTGAAATCGCGAAAAAAAATCTGCTCTTCAATACATTTAGTCGAGTACTACTGAATTAATTGTATGAAGGAAAGACCACCTTAAAGGGATTGGGACTAGAAAGGTAAGGTCTTATAATATAATTGATTGAACTAGCCATGCGTGCGAAGTCTATAAACTAAACATGATTCTAACATTTATATTTCTTCTTTTCTAAGTATTTCATTGGTCAATAGCAATTCCTGTAACTAGATAAGGATCTAACGAGTGGAAGAGCGCCAAAAAAGTAAAAAACACAAACACACACAGATGTAACGGGGGGCGGGAGCGTCTTAATACGTCATTAGTGAACGATTCCCGATTGTTTTTATACTAAGTAAGGGCTCAGGGCTGGTACGATGAAAAAACCTTCACATAACCTAACCGTTAAAAATCCCTGACTCCAATTAGAAAAAGAGCTGTAAGTTTTGAACGCCTGAACAGATTTTCATGAAACATAGCTAAGATGATACCCGATTAAACTAGCTTTCAATTAAAAAACACTGCATTGAAATCGGTCTGGTTAGCTACACACTACAAACTTATAACTACCCTTTTTTTTGTCGGCGGTTAATAACCTTTTACGTTCTAGCGGCCCAGAAGTTTTCGTTGTAGATGGAAGAATGCCAAACGCTTCCACAGTGGATACCTTCTTGGAACCGTGCGCCTAGAATCACGACGTTTTGAAAGGGCCTGCAAAGGCCCAGTTGAAATAAAAATCTTTGACTTTGACTTTGACGATAGATAATGACAAAAAATCTATTCAAAACGGGTTACTTCAAAGCACACCCCAAAGTTTTTTTCCGTTACCCCAGATGAGGTAACTAGAACTACAGAATATTTTTCAGTATTATAGGTGTGATTTAACAGGAATTTCTCCCCGGATCATCTCCATAGCACCTACCTACTATTTGGATCCACGCACTTAGGCTGGCATTCAGAGACGACAGAAACGAGTCTAACGTGAACTTACGCTTTTTTCGCTTTAAATTTTGACAGATGGAAGCGTAAGTTCACGCTTAGACTCGTTTCTGTCGTCTCTGAATGTCAGCCACAGTTTCGATATTTCATAAATTCCAGTATCTGGCTTACATGAAATGAAGATCTATTCTATTCTATTCTTAACGTTTGTTAAGTCTACGGGGAGGTCTATAATATGGTTGGAATCAAAACACCAACCGTCTGTGTGGACCACGGTGTCATTTTATTCCATCACATCGCTTCCTTACTTGCAATTTTTTTCCCAATTTACCCTTGAACGAAAATAAACATTTTTGTAATTTTTCTCCAATATTTTCACAACATTCCCGAACCGTGGAAGCATAATATTATCTCATTTTTTCACCAATTTTCTCCTGGGAAAGCTTTCGTGTTTCCTACGTGAACGTGACTCGACGCATTTTTTTTTCACACGCATTACTTTCTGCCTTACAATATGAAATGAAAGGGAATACTTTGCACGTATTAAGGCCGCTATATAATATTATATCTGTTGAAGTCAACTTGTAGAATCCGGCACATTACAAAACGGCAGCTGCTTTACAAAACAGCTGTAAGTTCTGTAGAACAGTTAGTTAAGGTTTACGCAGATTTTTGTAGCAACGCGTTCAACTAAGTTGGCCGCAGTTACTGGATTAGGGCACCCCGGGCAGATCGTTTAGGTTAGGTTAGAACTGTGATCTAAGGCGCGCGAGCCGAGCGAGCGCTTGATCCAAGTTGGTCGCACTCTAAACAGATCGTTGGGAATTATCAGCTGTTTTGAAATGTGGCGGATTCTACAATTTGGCTGCGACATATCCACAACCTTCGACTGAAACGAAACAAAACTGGAGGGAATTGTACCTAATCATATCGTGCGTGTGTAAGTCACAAATCCGTTGAGGCCGAACCGGCGCAGTATGGACAGTAGTTCGGCCTTCGTATGTGTGTCGGTTGTAAATCGGTTTCGGCTACGAATCCTGTTACTACCAGTAGTGGTCTGTAAAAGACGTGTAGGGAATCATTTCTATAATACGGACGACACTAATCTGTCTGTCAACTGACGTAATGTTATCCTTTTCGTATTACTGGTGGATGGACCAATTCGCCATTGATTGCGTGGTCATATAGATTTTTTTTTAATCATTCCCCACTCTAGGATTTGTCCTGTATCGTGGGTACAGTATACAAACATGCACACCCGGAACAACTAACTGTAGGCCATACAAATATTTGTTCCGTGTGGGGATCGAACCCGCGGCACGTAGCGCAGAAAACCTTAGCTTAGCCACTACGCCAATCGTGTCGCCAATCCTATGTCCCATGTGTGGTCGGCCGTATGCTTGTTTACCACCTTAGTGGTAGGTATAGTTAAAGACATTAAGTTGACTCGTGTGGCGATAAACACAAAACACGCAAGGAGAGACCTAAGCTCTCCTATTATACATACCTTTAATAACTCTACGGGCCAACTATATTGCCTGCCTTGTAATCGGGTGTTTAAAACCAAGTTTGGCCATATTAGGACTCACGCTACAAGATAATTTATTCTAGGGTCACCGTGATGGAAACCGATGAGAAGGACTATAATATGTATATATAGTGGTATTGCGCCTTCCCATCTTCCTGGCTCGGCAGGCTGTGCGGGCGCTTCAGCTGCAGGCGCAGAGACACTCAAACGGCGCAAATATAATAACCTTATCGATAGTTATATATTTGAGCCGTTTGGTGTCGAAACGCTTGGGTCATGGGGACCGAATGCATATCTCCTCTTCAGAGACATTGCAAAACGGTTGGTCGACGCTACGCGTGACCCGAGGGCTGGCCTATTCTTTGGTCAAAGAATAAGCATTGCCATTCAACGTGGCAATGCTGCCAGTCTTCTGGGCACGCTACCAATTGACAGCGATGAGGAGGAGTACTTTGACGCCTAGGTGCTCAGTTTTATATTTTTATTTATTTTATTTTATGATTTATTTACCTAAAAATAATTAGTGTACATATTTAAGTTTATTTATTATGGTTATAGTGGTATAAAAAAAAACTAACATTCGTAGGCGTCAACCCTAAACTGCCCGTGGGACGGTATCGCTCCGCTAATTCTATCCGTGATTTATATGTTCACGCGGGGGCGGGCTACCGGATTACTTGCCGGATTACGCTGACTCGGGTTCGACGCCCGGGTAGATAATGGCAGATTTAAACCGCGAACCCCGGAAAGAAATGGTAATGGATTGGGCCGTGATTGCTTCTTCGTAAATGTAAATATTGCTTTCTCTTCGATTTCGAGTGATTTGTGTGTCTAGTGTCTTAAAGAGATTTGGGTGTTTGCGATTCTGCTTTTATCCGGTTTGAAATATTGTGTCTCTGATAAATAAATAAATAACGGTATCGTTTTTTTTTAAGCTATTGGGTACGATACGACACAACTATCCGATGTACCTGATCGAACGACCAATGGCAGTCGCTCGCGTAGATAATTTTACAATCAGTATAAAGATCATGTTCTACTGCAGTAATAATATCTTAATAACCGTTTAAGCTGTATTGATGGGAGTTCGAGTTAATCTAAAGGGTTTTAATAGATAAACCAAGCATGAAGATCAGTTCAGTCGTTTAGTTAAGAAAAGGTAACAATAAAAAAAAAAAAAAAAAAAAAAAAAAAACACAGACAGATATACTTTCGCATTTATAAGGGTGATATGAAATAACATGATAAGAGAACAAACACTGCTAACTGCTGCTATTGTTATGAATTATGTTTTGTATAGTATTTATGAACCAAAATTATTTCTTATTATTATTGTTACACCGTGAATGGCCCTCTCTCTTAACCTGCAAATCTGTCCATCCTAAGGTTGTCTGGTAGAAATCGCCACGTGCGCTAAGACTGCCCTTTGTACATTTCTTTTTCTAATTATTGTATCTTTTCTTCTATTACTGGTGTGCAATAAAGTGTATTGTATTGTATTGCTAACAATATCAGACTAAATATTTTTTTATTTGCGTTTTTATTTCGTTTCATGGTCTACCCGCCGCCTTATATCATCTGAACTCAAAAAACAGCAAAGCCACAAAAATATTAGACATTTTCAACACGTTCAATGACCCCCGTGCATCACGCGTTGACGTCAAGGAGATAGGCAGTGATGTATCGGCCGCGAACAATACCACTTAGCATTTGTTTCTGTTAGTTCCCAAACAGAAAGAAAGCATCGCTTTATATTTGAGATGTAAATACAGAAAGCTGTGATGTGTTACAACTGCTTGTTTTATATTTGGAATTTCTACGTCAGCGTAAATAAGTCTAAGATGAGTATAAAAAAAACAGAATACTTGCACATTGAAAAGATAGAACTAAATAATTATGTTACTTAAATTGATCATGGCAGTATATCATTTATCAATGTAGAAATAGAAAATGGTCATTTTGAACCCCAAAAAGAGGGGTGTTTGTAGTGTGTATTTGTGTATCTGTGCGTCTGTGTATTGTATCTGTCTGTGGCATCGTAGCTCCAAAACGGATGGACCGATTTCAATACAGTTTTTTTTTTAAATTGAAAGCTTGGTATCATCTTAGCTATGTTTCATGAACCTGGATGTTACCTTTGTAATGACTAATGATTGCAGTGTAATTACTAGGACTAGAAAGCTAGAAACTACATCATTATATCAGGATCAACCGGCTGACACCCACCAAAAGTTGCCCAAGCTATGGGACCAAAGGAAAGTATTTTAACCGACTCCAAAAAAGGAGGAGTATCTATATTCAACTGAACGTTAATTTTTTATTTATGTTCTCCGATTTCTCCGTCAATTGCGCACTGATTTTAAAAATATTTTTTTATTTGAAAGGGTATAATCTCGAAGTGGTCCCATTTAAATTTGTAGAAGATCTGATGGAGATAAACAATTTATAGTTCTAAATAAAAAAGGCTATTCTTAGCATGAAATGTGGTCCTTTTATCCGCGTACGTACAAAAGCTATGTGCCAGTGGCGGGCACTCCATAAAGACAAAAAGACAATGCCTTCCCTAATTAATTAAGTATCACGTAATACAAACATTAATGTCTGTAATATCAGTTAGTTTAAGTCTTCGGGTGAGGTGGCCAATCACAGACATAATTTAACTTGATAATACAACACATAGTTGTTTTTGCCTACTATGTAAGAATGGTTTGTGCACGCCACTGTGCCTGTATAGACATTAAATCAGCAGTAACGTAGAACCTTTACCGTCAAAATTGCCATATTATACTGCCAAGAGATTGAATTCTCGAGAGGTCACTAGGTAGACCAAAGTAATAACGTTTAATACCTCTTAAAGAAATATGGTGGGTACCGGAATGTCGGTGTTTTAAACTTATTCATGTTGTGAAAGCTGCATTTCATCATGTTTTATGACATTTGTATACTCTATACTAATTTGAAATAAAGGTTAAATTTGTTTGTATTTTTGTTTGTATGTAGGAGGTAATCTCGGGTACTACTGAACTGAATCTAAAAATTCTTTATATATATATAGACAATTTTTTTTTATTTTTTATTATTGAATAATACACAATTTTATCATTGTATTGGCATAGTCCCACAAAACCGTGTAATCGGTTTGACTGTGGGATCTGTGAGTCTAAACAAATTAGATTATTTTGATAATCATGTACCTATAGCTAATATAATAGCTTGTTCCGGCGCATCGTAAAGCGCCTTTACTTTTAGTGCCAAAGTATTTCGTACTAATACGTGATTTAGCTAATAGGCGTTCAAATAGTTTTTGACATAATAATTGTATAGCTTCAATCGGTGAGTCATTCAGCCACCATTCAGCAAACGACTATATTAATGTTCACACTGTATTTTATTAAACATTTATTTTGGAAGATCTTGAAGTATCATTTTTCATGATCCGGTGTATAAACATATATAGCAAGTCATATAAAAAATAAAAGACCTAAGCACACTTACAACTTTTTAAAGCTCTGATTGGCAACTGATTCAATTATAAAAGGAAAATTTAGCTTACAAATGCGAAAATGCGCGTTTCTACGACGATATTGTGGTCATAACATATACAAACACACGTAGCTACTTTCTTTATCAGCATAGTCTATTCTAGCACACTCAAGTCCAGTTCAAGTCAAGCTACAGAGCCGTCGTCGGTGCGCCCGCGCAAGCTTCATAAATCTGCGCTCACTATTGTGCATTGAACTTAAGGTTGTATTTTACGACGATTTCTTACTTTTGAGGGGGTGAAGTATCAGCCTAAGCCCCACCCACTAGGGGAGCTCCGTTCTCGCAATTACGCAATTGACGTATCAGACTGTGTGACACACGTGTCACAGAATAGCAATATTAATTAGCAACATGCAGTATGACACCAGCAAATACTTGAAAAATATAAATCCATAATATCGTATACCCAGTGTCCTATATTACGCTAGAAAATCTGTTCCTCCGTTTTGTATTTGTAGATTTTATACCTATTTAACTATCTACTTATAAACTATCAGTCATACCTATTGTGTATGAGTTTATGCAAGTGCACATAATTGTCTCGACCAACATTGGGCATTTTCACACTAAGCCAATAATGCCGTAACGAAACCGATATATCGGCATGACAAACCTGATGACACTGCCAATGTGTGTGTAATGTTAGAAGAATAAGCCAACTCAAATCCATGCCTTGAGATAATAACCTACTCTCACCCACACCTATAGGAGTCGTCCGTTTCCGTAGTCATACCTACTTAAGTATGTTCACAGGGTTGCTTTTTTACCAAAAAAGAAATTGCATATTCATAGATCAAAACCATATTCCTAGTTCAGATTCCTCACTATGTATGCAGATGAAGAGCTTCAAAATTAAAAGAAAGAAAGAAAAAACATTTAAATCGGACTCACACACGAAATTACATAAACACACCAAAAATTCAAATAATGATAACAATAACCTAACCGTGTAAAACCCTTGACTCTAACTAGAAAAAGAGGTGTAACTTTTGAACAGCTGAACAGATTTTAAGAACCATCCCGATTAAACTAGCTTTCAATTAAAAAAAACTGCATTGAAATCGGTCCATCCGCTTTGAAGCTTCGATGCCACAGACAGACACACAGATTCACAGATACATAGATACACATTATAAACTTATATCACCCCTCTATTTTGTCGGGGGTTAAAAAAGTCCTGCAAGAGGCCAAAGAAAGTCCCTATCTCAGCATATCCTGACAGTTAATCCTGACAGATAAAATAAATACCGCAGCGCTGGTTTTCGGATAGGACCGTGGTGATGCCACGGATAACCACGATAACCCATAATACATATATAAAGGTAAAGATTATAATTTAAATTGGTGAATCATTTTTCTAGTGGACTGCAAAGCCCATAAAGAAATAAAATTAAAAGAAGTAAAATTAGGTTGGGCCACCGACAAATCGGTACCTATAGGGCCGACCGACACATTTTAAAATGTCAGCGTTTAATAAGGAACAAAATTATACAAAATCTAAGGAAACGTAGATCAGTTCAATACGAAATAATAGTAGTTTATGAAACTGTTGCATAATAGGGGGTATTAAAACATCAGTGTGTTTAAAAATCGAGCCACAGGCGAGATTTTTAATAGTATCAGACGATATATCAAAATGATATAAGTACTATGAATATTGTTCTATAAAAGTAGGTAAATAGAATATACAACATGTCCCAAAATTCAACGATAAGCGGGCACCAGAGGGTTGACCAGCTCATGACTACCCAAGAACAAAAAAAAAATAAAAAAAAATCTCAATTTTTAAGAAGTTACATAAAATAATTGAAATCCTTCAAAAATTTACACCCCTTAAGATATTTTTAATTACCATGACCACAATGTTTCAGATATTTCTGAATTTCTTTTTGTACCGGCAACCTAAGTAGCACTGCTATCCACCACAATCCTTAAAAATCCCAGAATGCCTGTAGATTTGACACAAAAATCAATCAAAATTATTTTTCACCCTAAAATTTTGAAAGATTTTTACTTTTGGTCCACTTTTTTATGTAACTTCTTAAAAATTGAGATTTTTTTTTGTTCTCGAGTAGTCATAAGCTGGTCAACCCTCTGGTGCCCGCTTATCGTTGAATTTTGGGACATGGTGTATATAAAACTTCATACTCTTTGTTCTCAACACTACAAATTGTCGTACTGATTTTTCTATACTACATCCTATAAAATGAATTCTTGACGGAGATGTCAAGAAATTATTTTAGCATATTGATTTTTATAAACGAAATACTTAGATTTTCTGAATAAAAGGCAAGTTACTTATACTTCCTGTTGCTTTTTAATAATTTTTTTAATGATTTTACTGTCATTCTTTCTTTTGGTTTTGAATAAAGTGTAAGCGCAGGAAAGTCAAAAAAAATTGCACAGGTCCGACCTCGATGCGCGCCGAAACGCGACTGATTGATGGCAGAGATGACAGAAATCACGAATTTTGTGGTTTTTATCAAATTGTGACCAATATACGTAATATTATAAAAAAATAACAACCGATTTTCGTTGGTATATTTGCGACCAATATTGTGATGTAAAAATTATTTGAAATAATATCATGTTTTAGAAATAATCTTGTAAACACTTTTTTAAAAGGGGTAACTTTGCGAATTTTTTTTATCGAGCCAACTTCATCCAATCATGTATCGGACAACCGTGCAGAGATTGTCACATCTTCAAGTTTGATATATATTTTTTTCGGGACAAAGAAATAAGAATTTCTATTCAAAAAATTGTAAATACAAATCGGTTTTTGCGGCATTCCTGTAAAATACCCCCTTAATACCTCCCACTGTGTTGTAAGACAACTGTGTTCTGATACAATAGGAATTAAACATAAACCTATGTTTGCCTAGTTCATCCAATTTAGTTAAAAGTCTTCAAGATAGCGCGTGCAATAACCTATTTACTTCTAAAATCTAAATTCAAAACTATATATTTTCTGCCATAGCCATAAACGCGCAAGAAACTTAATTATAATAAGTATCTACAGCTTAAATATTGATCTAAGTATTAAGACATCCTACATTTTCACACGAGAAACAACCAGTAAGAAAGAATCCTGCGTCGGCGCAAGTAATTACGAATTATTATGTGCAATTATTGTTCGTAATTATAATTTATGTCCACCATTACGGTGCGCCAACGCAATGCAGTGAATATAGTCATCTGTCATGTAAAGATAAATATTAGCTAAGATAGGCGGCTAGATTTAATGGTTGATATTTAGTTGGGAGCAGGAAAATTGTTGTTTAAATGTCAGTAATTTCCTTACAACAGTTTAAAGTTTGACCTGGTGGTCGTGTGCTACATACAGGATATATTTTTATGTCGTGCCCAAGATTTGCAGAGTGATTCAGTGGCCGTTCTCAAATGCAACCGCAGTACTAAAATTCATTCCAAAACAAAATAGAAATTTGATTTTGTATGGCTTGCGCTAGTATATTATGCGTGTCCCCCATACTAAGTTGAATTTTCGTTGTGTTTTAAAGTGCATCCCAAAACTGCGGTTGCATTTAGGAAGAGAGACTGAATCGTCGAATACAATCCCCCCCCCCTACCCCTCTAAATGAAATCCTGTATCCCAGGATACAGGACAGTCAGGGTACGACGGCAGGTGCTCCATTCACGTCGTTCAGTTACGAGGCTGACCACCAGAGTTGTCGTATTGTCGGCGTTATAATTTTTAATTATGCATGCACACAGCACAAGTCCAATTGTGTATGGCAACACATTGTAATAATTATTATGACTACAACCATAATTTCCGGCTTGCATAGTAAAATGTATAATAAACTCGTTGATTGCCGTGTGATCCCAGCAAAGACCGCCTCTTTTCCCCTTGATTTTATTTATGGCGACAGAAACGAACCAACTTCCTGCAGAGTATTGATTAGTTTGATTTGATTTGTATAACATCTGTGTATCTCTCTGTGACAACGTAGCACCAATATGGATGGACCGATTTCAATGATGTTATTTTTATTAAAAGCTAGTTTAATTGGAAATCATCTTAGCTATGTTTCATGAAAATCTGATCGGCCGTTCAAAAGTTACAGCTCTTTTTCTAGTGGGAGTGGGGGGTTTTTGACGGTTAGGTTATTAAATACTAGCTTCCACCAACGGCTTTGCCCGCATTATATCTTTATAAATTATAGCCTATGTTACTCAGTGATAATGTAGCATTCTGCTGGTAAAACAATTTTTGAAATCGGTCTCGTAGTTTTTGAGTTTATCCATTACAAACAAACAAACAACCATACAAAAATCAAATCTTTTGTCTTTATAATAATAGTTTAGAAAAAAACAATATAACTATGCCATATGCTTCTACTTCATTTACCTACGTGGTTTTTACTGCTAATAAAAAGGTTTTCAGAGTTCCAAATTAAAATATTTAGCTGTTCTTTATCTCCAATCAAATAAGATCGTTTTACTTTAAAAACAACGAAAATTGTCTTCCACAAACAATGGAAGTCCATGATCCTCTAGTTCCACTCAACAAAATAAGCCATCTAATCTGGCTTAGTATTTGTGTTGCGGTCGCAAACAGACTGACAAATTGCGATCGACGTCCCCTTACGATATTGGGCACACTGTCAACAATTTCAGGTCTCTATTTGCTTACCCCCTGTATGCCTTTTGTCCGTAAACATACGATGCGGGGAAATAAAGGTTTCGCTGTCTGTTCAGTTATTTTTGTGACTTCAGTAGTATTGTGAAGGATGGAAGAGAGCATTGAACTTATGGCAAATTAACATTAGATTTTTCTCAATTAATTTATTTTTGACGCCTCATCTTCTTTACATAGTATAAAACAAAGTCGCTTTCCGCGTCTGTCTGTCTGTCTGCCTGTCTGTCTGTATATCCGTTAACTCCTCCTAAACCACGCAACGGATTTTGATGCAGTTTTTACTATCATTTTGAGCATTTCTTCCGGAATGTTTATATGTATATTGTATAATACTTTCATATTTAATGTAAGGATAGTAGAGAAATTGCATCCGTGCAAAGCCGGGGACGGGTCACTAGTTTTGTATAATTTTATATTTGTATTTTTATTTCATGTTTTTTTTTCGGTATCGGATTTATTGTAATTAAGTAATGTCTATTAAACGTTTTATTTTCTTTCTTTCTATCTTTAGGCCATACAAATATTTTTTTCATGCGGGAATCGAACCCGCGACCCGTAGCGCAAGTCGATCGCTCAACCATGCCAATTGTGGTGTTATTGATGCGATTATGTCGCCATAAGTATATTATTTTTATTTATTTAGTTACCAAGTAAATTACCAATAGACTCAAGCAGGGCTTACCTTACCGGAGTTCTCCCTTGGTACTGCACCACGTTCCGGAGAGGTCGATCATTTGATTTGTATCTCAAGTACACACGCACACAATCACATCACATTAACAAGGGCTCTCATTTAGAGGGGATTCCTTGAGATATGATGTTCACACACAACACAAAGGCTGATGCCACACGGTACACTGCGGGAACAGCGCAACGCAAAATTCTGCGTTGCAGTTCACTGTAATTCTTGACGGAAAAACACGACACAAAACTCGAAAATATAAGAAAATGCCCAGAGCGTACGGTTCACTCGGTAACGACGCGTGCGACTTGATAGATAATTCTCTTTTTAAACGTAGGTGATTCCAAAATTACTGCAGCCAATCAGGTCGATTTATTCAAAAATCGATTCATAACGAGTGTAAATTTAAAAAGAATATAGTTGAAAAAGGAATTTTGATTCGTTCTAGGAATAAAAAAAAAACGACGTTAATGTTTCATTCAGCCTAAATTGAATACGAGCTGAGTAGTGCTAACATGCATTCTACATATTTATAAAATTGTCTTTCAAAAATGCCAAAAATTTATGAAAACACTATTGTAATGACAATATTACAACTGTTACGGAACAAGATTTCTTTTGCATTCTTGTTCTGGATAAGAACCTAAATTAATGGAAAAGAAATAATGTTCTCAAATACAAATCATTACCTATAAATGTTCAAAGTCATTTGACATGTGGTACCTAACTAACATTTACTCAAAACAAGCATTCAATACAATTAGCATTACTCATTCAAAAGTCAAAACGATTTACATAATTTCTCCACCTTTCCATTTCCGCATGAAAAAATAGAATTTTTTACCCTGTTTTACCCTAAAGGTGGAAGGGTTGCGATCATTCGCCGGCAAGGGTCACTATTATCATAATGAGCCGGTAGCCAGACGGGAGGAAATAACAAGCCGTAAGATTCTTCATAATTCCCTCCCTTCATCTCTAGGGCTTTGACGCTCTATGAAAACATAGGGCGCAGTAAAGTGGACGGAGATGCTGCGGTATTTAATTGTGCCTTATTTATTAGCCTAGTGAGCAAACGCAGTCGTCAAGCCGCTAGTTGTCAAATTATTTATTTATTTATTTTAAATGTGTTTAATGTAAATGTGGTCTTAATGCCACAGGCATTCTCTACCAGACAACCCTTTGTTCTTTTTTTTTTTTTTAGCGTGGTAAAATCATCAAATTAGTCCTCCCACCCCGGGCAGAGCGGGAGGGACTGTCAGACTTGTACTGACTAAAATCCACGGTGTTCCTTCAATAGCCCTTTACGTTCCGGGGTCACGGTAATGAGATAAGTCCCGCGACCACCAGACAACCTTAGGGTGATGCAGAGACAATGAAGGTAGATGCACCAAAAAACAAACTTAAATGAGAGGTAGGTATAATAAATTATACTTATGAACAACTATATAATTACTTATTTGTGATGTCTACTAAATGTATTATATTTCTTTCAAAATTCGGTGAAATATGAATATGTACCTACAACAAATCTCTCCCACTCCCACAATGTTGATGAAGAACTTTATTATTATGGAAAGCAATGACAGTTAAATACGTTAGCAATAATACAACTGTTGTGATTCTATGTTGCAAGATCTACACAGAGAGACAGAAGTCGCTGAGTCCGTGTGCCGCAGGTTCTTTCTACCGTAGCACGATAATAGGCCAGTGACATCACGTTCGAGCAATATACTGAAACCTAATAGTTTTGTGCCATTGTTGTGACTAGCAATTGGGTTAGTGACTAGCTGGCACAACGCCACTCATGGTCAGTCATGCCACCTCTATCTGTACTATGTGTGACCCCATTACTATAATGCTAGCACTATCGGCTCTATGGCTAAGAACTTGGCTTCCTGGCCTATGAGTTGCAGTTTCGATTCCCACATAGATTTCCACTGGCATAACTAATATTTGCAGGCATACCTACTCAATTATATAGTACGCGACTGATTTTAGGATAAAGGTAATTCATAATAATAGGTTAAACTAGCATTATTGTTAAGTTCATTGCCAATATTGATGTTGTATATAAATATTTGAATGTCAGACCACGCCGAAACATGTACCAGAACAATTTAATTGAAACCTTGTTGTACCATGTTTTTATGTAAATAAATATTATTCTGTTCTTATTCTATATTTTATTCTATCCGGAAGGAGTGCGGGCGACGCATGACGCGCGACGGTGCCGCAGCCGAACACCTTCCGCCGCCATATGCGACAGATGAACAAGCACATGACTTAAGTCGAGTACTTACAGTTGTTCTTTAAGTCGGCCACTTAACTGAGACGGTCGGTGCCTTAGCTTATGAAGAAGTTGCGCGGTGCGGGAGGGGTATGACGGGAGATCTCGTCACAGGCCCATGATACCCATCATAAAGCTTATCTTATACAATAGAAGGCGTGTGACCCCCCCCCCCTCTCCCTCGCGCAACTACCTCATCTTCAGACACCAAACGTCTGAGATAAGCGGTCGACCTATAGTCGAATCATGCAATGCGCAATTATGTAATGTGTTTCGTCGATATAAAAGAAAACCTGTTACCTAAGTATAACGCTTTTCTTAATAAAAAAAAATGCAGACACGTCCAAAATATATTCCCGTATGTAATGACTTGTGCGGGTTTTGTAGCAAATATAATCGGTTTACAGCAAGCGGGTCGCGCCGCGATTTTTATCAAATAACCGTTTGAATGGCGTCTCCTGATTTGCAATACAGGATTACGCCACTCTGAAATATTTAATATCATGTTTATTGCAGAGATGTTTACTGGTAAATGCTCGGTGCTTGCTGGTAATGTATTTTATCTCGTTCAGAATTCTCTGGTGTCTTGTATTGTGGTTGTGGCTTTTCTGAATTTATCATTTTATATGGTAAAAGATTCGAGTTAATTAATGTTGACTGTTTTTCAGGAATTGTGGGATTCTATCAACAATCCCTAATTAAGATTTATGCCACATTCGCCCCCCGAAATTTCGCCTCGCATAAAAAAATCCTGGTTCGCTCGCAATTTATCCCTTTTTGGCCTTGAAATCTATTTTTATTATTTATTTATTATTTGAATCCTGTTTTGCCCCATTTTTTATTCGTATTCGCCTCGATACTTGACATGATCATGATTCTTTTTTTTGAAAATGAGAGTTAGGGGTACTTTTTCACGGTAACAGCTTCTGAAGTCGGGGCCTTTAATTCTTCACTGCACCTAGCTTGGCAGTGGCACCGACTTCAGAAGCTGTTAAGTTTTTTAAGAAAATTATTTTATACTTTTTAGTTTTTTGAAGTCGATTTTCACGTTTTTTTAATGTGAGCTGTACCTACACGCGAACACAATGGTTTCCGATATAAAAGAGGCATTTCAAGGCATGCGGCTAGTTGTTTATAAGAAACACTTATTCCTCGAAAAGAATATCTCTGAAAACATTATTTAAATAGGTATTAAATCATCATCTGCCTGGCCTGTATCCCAACTAGGTTGGGGTCGGCTCCCAGTCTAACCAGTTGCGGCTGAGTAACAGTATTTTATACAGAGCGACTGACATCTGACCTCCGCCACCCAATTACTGGGAGACACTGATACCCTAAGGTTAGACCGGTTGTCAGACTTTTTTTTGGGTTTGCTGACTCCCGTAACGACTGTCAAAGGTATTCGTATGACAACCGGGACCAACTGCTTAACGTGCTATCCGAGGCACGGAGGGGTCTCGATGTTCGAAGAAATGGTCACCCATCCAGGGACTGACCGCGGCAACCGCAGCTTAACCTCGCTGATCGACTGATCTGCGCGGTAGCTATGTAGCTAGGAGCCCCTTCAATAGGTATTAAATAGTAGGTAATAAATAAATAGGTAGATATTGTCACCAGCTGAAAAGAAGTAATACTTCATCTACGATAACTATGATGTATTTAAGGACAGTCCCAATTATCTTAACTTCTGTACCCGGTATTAATACAAGGCGCTCTCGTATCCTCTCAGTCACACGCGGCGAGTGATTGATCTGCGCTAATGCGCTGCCACCTGTGCGGAGCGGGCAGCGATATAGCGCGCAATTTGTCACTGGGAGACCAGCTTAACATGATAACAGAACTGGGTTATTGAGACAATGAGGTAGTTACTTTGTCTATAGCAGGATTCGCTGATTAAAGGGTTATTTGTAATTTACCGACAATATTAAGGCGTTAAAGTACTCAACCATTTGAACAACTTTTACTACAGGATCAAATCTGAAACCACGATTTTTTCATATTTTATAATATTTTGATTGGGCAAGGTTGGTCTTTTTTATGAAAACGTTTCTCAGGGTTGGTCCCATTGTAAAAGGTGTTTTCATTGCCGGCGTTGCCCGTGAATACCATAGAGCAGCTCTGTAAGCTGGATCAACACCATGTACAGTGCCACAAACTTATCTGACCCGGTCATGGCGTCACTGCCGTCGCTTTTACCAATGTCATCTCCCTACAAAAATTACATTTTGAAGTCAATTTTGTTCTGTAGCGACGTTAGTTCCAATTTTGATCACCGGGTCAGATAAGTTTGAAGCACTATAATGTAAAAGAATTAACATAATATCATAGATCACAGCTTATGACTGAGATTAAAAAAGTATTTTCCACCAAAGAGGTGGCCGTGCATTCTCTATGGCGCATGCCGCTATTGTTTTCCTGCGTCTTTTGTCATGCACAACGACCAGTCATGTGGGATCCGCGGCTTTTAATTCTGCATCTTACTTTTATTCGTTCATCCGATAACTAATATGTCTGGGTTTGTATTTATTCAAATGAAATAAGGGAAATCCTTAAAAATGTCTACTAGTTGCAGCTTTTTGAGACGATTCTTTGATTAAAGCATTATTTTATACAGGATTATTTTTTATGTAGTGCGCAAAATTCACTCGATAACAAAATAAAAATATGATATTGTATGGCTTGTGTTTGTAAATTATGCGTGTCCCCATACTAAGTTGAATTTTAGTTTGTTTTATTTTAGTTTTTATTATGCGGTTGCATTTAGGAACAGAGACTGAATCACTCCACAAAAAATTATGCGCACTAAATAAAAAAATATCCTGTATAGGATGTAACCAAAATCGTATTCCTATGGATGAAGGTATTTTTGACTATAGTGAAATAAATTGAAAACGGACCATCAGCTGTTGCCGATAATGAACAATCGGTGGTAATAGATGATACGTTTTTTAATTTAGTTTCTACTGAATCGAAAAACACGTACGCATGTTTTAAAGGATTTACACTATTTCTACTACATCCTGTATAAGCTCCATGTGGAATGCAAAAAGAGCGCTGTATACTCTAGACGTTGGCACGCGTCAACCAACACTTGGAGGTGTAAAGAATAATACTTTCCAACCAAAATATTATCATGCGACAAATTTTGCAAATCATCATTTCTGACAAGAAAAACATGGCGCGGGCCGTGGCAGGCCTGGGTTCACTGGTGTACCAGCGCCCACTTGCCCACACTCCACTCAAGTGGCCCCAAGAGCACGTTTGTTAAAGCTAAAGATATTTCCGATAAATTCCTCCCTCTTGTTACAGTTTTATGATAAAATAGTTGGACGGACGGCGAGCATAGCCCCTATGTTATGTCACTGTGAATTCTTAATATGTTTCAGTTGGCATTTGAGGAATTCGATTGTTAATAAGTTATGTAAAGATGGACATGTTAGCGATGTGTATGAAACTGAGAAACATAGGCTATAACTTATGAAGACAATATCACGCGGGCGAAGCCACTGGCGGAAGCTAGTCGGAAATATAGGTGTTTAGTATTTTGACACGAAAGAAGAAGTAGATCAATATTTTATCACTTCACAACATATTGTGCATATTTTATGTGCCAAATAACTACTTGCGCCATAGGCCTGGTCGTCGGCACAGATTATTCGCAGCAACACAGTGTCGCACAGTGTCGCGGGCGCATTCTTCACTGTGTCGCACGCACGGCGCAATCAACGCCTTTACATTGAAGCCACGACTTTGGGCTTAGCGGGGTGCGGCGCGGCAAGCGGCGCGGTGTCGGCAGGCGGGGCGTTGTGAATGCCACGTACTGCTCAGTAGCGTTAGCGGCGGCAACCGAGGTGGACGTATTTAGACATTTATTTTTTATTGACATGGTGTTATCCAAAGTAGCTCTTCTTTTCCTTGAAAGCAGAGGATATTTTGAATAATTTTGAGAGGAGTGCATGAAGTAAATAAAAACTGGTATAAATATAGTGAATTCCGTGATTTATACAAATAATACAAAAAATATCCGGACACAAATATATGAGTACAAAAATAAAATATATGACAAAAATATGAGTACACATGAATGAGCCTGGAAGCTTTTGATTATATTCTTCAACACATAAAAGTTCATTTCCAACATCAAAATATCAGATCCAAACGTGTTGTCACCAATCGTCGCAACAATCGTCTAAAATATTTTATTCGTCCATTCGCCGCTGAGTCCGCCGCTGCAATGCCGCTCGCCGTACCGCTCGGAGTCGTGGTTGTCACTCGTCCGTACATTTGTTCAAGCCGCGCGCCGCGCCGCCCGCCGCTGCCGCGAACCGCTCAGCAAAAACCGCTAGCGTTGCCGCTGTGAGCGGTGCTTCGTGGCATGATTAATACATTTTTATACATTTTGTTTTTGCCGCTCGCCGCCCCGCTCTAAGCTACCGCTGATAGCGGCAAGGTCGTGGCCGGGCACTTATTGATGCCGTTCCAGACTGTGACTTGTTAGCCGACAGATTCAACCTTGTCCTGTCGGCATGTCTTAAATTTTTTGAAACATTTTGTGTGTGACCTGTCTTGGCTTTGTTTTTGTGTGCCTTATTGATTACTGTTATTAGTGTAAACCGTTGTAATTGAATAAATAAATAAATCACCGTTGTAAATCTTAATTTTCCGAAAACAAAACAAGGGTTTTAATCCCCGTCATGATTAACCAGCGTCCCTAACTAGGTGACACTACGATCCACATTACCACTGGCATCCCTTTGTTCGTTACAAGTGGGTCAGCAGGAGTCCCACAATGTGCTGCTAACGTTCTCAATTAGCGACATCTGTGTTTTTATTGCGACGTTACAAAGGAAATTGCTGGCCCCGCAAATGTGTATTAAGGGTAAGTTCAGACGAACGTGATATGTCGCGCGTTTTTTTTTAGGTAGCTTGACGCCAGACTGCCCCAGCTGCATTGCCGGCCATCATAGATCATAGACAATGGTGCAGATTCAATGTTTTTAATTTACGCGGTGCACGAGGAAACTGCAAATAAAGACTGATCGTATTTTGGTGCATTCCGACAACCTGTTAGACAGACATCTGTAGGTATATTAATACGTGAATTTTAACCACTGGGCGACCACTAGTTATAATAATCCAGTAAGCCTAACCATTGTAGCCAATGACATTATTGTAGCAGCCTTATCCGTGTGAGGACTTCATACTTGGTGGTTTACAAAATTCTTTTTTGTTTTTATTTCAATTATTTTTACTTGTATCTAAATTTAGAAGATTTATTTTTATTTTTATTTGTATCTGCTCTAGCAAAAGTCTTACTGTTAGTAATTGTGAGGATATGTAATTGGCCTACATTGTATTGTTAGTATGTCTTTTTATGTGAATAAGTGCATATAATAAGTAATGCAGCACCTTAAAAAACAAAAAAATCTTTCATTTTGGTAAAAGCCTATGGCCCAGCTGCGATAGGCTGACTTGATTGATTACTTGCACCACTTGCAACAATCTGCTAACACCATTAAACGATCACATAAGCGCGCGATTGTACGAGTACGTGCGACGTCGCGCGTCGCCTTGTGAAAAGGATTGGTAAGTAAACGCGCGTTGTAACGTGAAATAGCGGGACCGTCTGAACTCAGCCTAATGCTCGTGTGACCCGAGAACATTTGCAGGGATTTCGTATTTTCTCTTATTGTTTAGTTATCAAGATTATTAAGGTTCCCGTCTTTTGTGTTCGTGTGGGGTCGTTATGAAGTGTTTGTTTCCGCTTATCTTCAAGTTTGTTTCCCTCATGTGTACGGAAATTCTAATAACACCACGGGGTGTTCGTACCGCAGATGTCCGTAATCAGTGAGAAATTCTAACATTTACGCGTATTATTGTAGAATGCCTTCTTACATAATAAATATAGCAAATTATTTTAAGGCGCTCTTGTTTGGAGACTTTAGGCAAATAGCGGTCGCAAGAGTTGCAATAAAATTCCGCAGGAGACGCGCGCGAACAACGCGAGGCGGCTCGGCTCCCGCCCGAAAAGACATAAATACCCCGTTCTTAACTCTAATACTAATGTTAGTGACCATGATAGTTTGAAAACTTATATTGTAAAGAAAAGGTTTGTATAAAAGAAAATTATTATTCATTATTTATTCATTAGTAAATTACACTCACGCGAAGCCGGGTCGGGTCCCTAGTTTGTGATAACTGTTACTCCTGTAATCCTATTTCAGTCAACTAAGTCCAAATTTTACGAAGCAACTGTACAAGATCCAACCTTTCTAGTCCCTGGAACAACAGATTTTTATTCGAGATTTCCGGTTTGGTCCCATAGTAAAAGTTGTTTATAATGATAATTACAATAACCCCCTTAAAGTACTATTAGTTAATTACCAATAAACCTGAATATCTATTAGAGTAAAGTCAAAGTCAAAGATTTTTATTTCAACTGGGCCTTTGCAGGCACTTTCAAAACGCGTAAAGCATATTAACTGAGCCACATTACATTTCATATTAGAATAAATAATATTTCTTATTTTCAGACAATGGAATGACCTGATAAGAATATAATTAGTAAATTACAGAGATTCACAGCGAAATCAAATAGCGAAGAATATCTCAATTATAGTTGTTCCAGTGTAACTATAGTACAATAACAGTACCACCATAATTACTACAAACTACAAGCTATTCTCGAAAATAAAAGAAATTGTCTATGTTTTTCAAAAGCACAATAATAATGGCGGGAGAAGTTCTCGAAAATAAAAGAAATTGTCTCTGATCAAACAAAAGTTACCACATTTTGTAACAATAAGATTATACCCTGGCCCAGCATGGCGCAGTAATGATAGTGATGATGGTGGAAGCCTTTCATATCGAATGTATTGTTAGTACGGTGGCAAATTACAGGGAACAAGCAGAGAAACTATTTGGATAAGTCAACTACGTATTTTCAATATGGAACGTAGTAATTACAGCTGGATTCGCCCGCCAGCCCGCACGCCCGCCAGTTCGCTTTTCACGACTAAACGGATGAACTGATCTTGATGAAGACAAGAAAATAAAGAAGGACATAGGTTAGCGGTTAGAATAGATATTTATTTCATGTAAACCAGATCCAGGCACTTATGAAATGTCGAGACTCTAGGTACACGGTTCCAAATAGTAAATCCTATGGAGAAGAACCGGCATGAAACTCCACGGTAACTTTTTTCAAGTAATAGATTACAATCTTTATCAGTTTAATGTTGTGGTAAGAGCTACGAGCATGAGCCACGGCAATTGGAAGCTGACCAATTCCGACAGACGGCACCCGTTCACGAGCATGACGCACGTGTCAGCATCGCAAGCTCGAACACAATGAAGGGAACTCAAAGACCCGACACACAACGCCACCATGAGCGAGACATTTTAGTGAGCATGACAGACTCAATAGTACCAGACAACATGTAGCTATTTAGTAAATATCTATAACATTATTAATTACCTTAATAGGCATTGTTTTTTTCTAAATTCGCAGCATCCGAAGTCCCTGTGAACGGAGTCGCGGCCACAGCTAGTCTACAATATAACTACATGTGTCCTGCAAATCTTCAGAAATATCTCATGAACAAATCTCCACCCGAACAACTTAGTAAATGTACCCCTATGTTCCACTAACTAAACTACTGTATCACTTACCCAGTAGTTACGTACGTGAGCCATACATAATGTTATTCACATACGTGCGCCGCGCCGTGATCCAGTAATTTGGCTCACGTAACGCCTACGTTGTAGTACGAGGGACGAAGCTAGCTTGAGTCCCTTACTCACTTGAGTACTCACAGGATTTTCTCGCAACGGATTTCACAAGTTTCACACGAAGCTCATGAGCAATTCCAATGTGATATCTCGTTTCGACTCGACATAAGAAGACAGAAAAAGTACATATAATAATTATTTACAGTGCCTTGCCGTCTACGCTGCTACATTACGCCTACGCGACGCCTACGCGACGCCTACGCGAACCCTACGCGACGCCTACGCGACGCCTACGCGACGCCCACGCGACGCCCACGCGACGCCTACGCGACGCCCACGCGACGCCTACGCGACGCCTACGCTACGCCTACGCTACGCGTATGCCGAACACGCGTCTACGGTCGTAAAGAAATATTGGTTACGTATAAGTGGGTACATAAGGTCCTTACCTTTCTAATTCGGATCCGATTCCGGATTAGATCCGCAGCTAAAGTAAATGATCACTGTACAAAGTTTTATTCGTTTTTTTTTATGAATGAAAGCAAAGTTCTTTTCCTTTTTTAATATTAATTATTATAGAAAAGCTTAACTTTATCTACTAGTCTAATAAAAACAAACAACAATTTTTTTTTTTTTTCTTTTTTATATACGAAATGTTCATTTCCTTATGTCGCCTACTGTTTGTAATATTTTGCACACTGGAGGATGATAATAATTATCTTTTAGTCATCTACCACACCTATAGAAAATCCTTCTATAAATCTGGATCATATCAAATTTTCACATCCTGCAACTCGAAATAAACTAGATTCACCTATGAACAAATGGTAGGGGAAAATGATTAATTCCCTCATTGAGCTGAGTTAGCACCCTCTGGCCGGTTTTATTTGTCTAGTTGAAATAATTGCATTTTCTTGTTAACGCACAGAAATTGTTATAGCTAGCTCCAACTAGTTTTATTATTAACGTAACTAGTTAGTTATTATTCTGAGCATTTCTAGATTTTTTTTTGTAAGTTTATATGATTAAGGTAAGAAACAAAGAAGGTAAGGTAATGTATAATTTGTATGTATAGGATATTATAATAATATAGTATGATGGGCGGCCTTATCGCTGAAAGTAATTTCTTTCAGACAACCTTTCGATGGAATACAGTGACACAAACTAGCTATGATGCAGATTGTGGTGTACTGTAGGCTAATTCACGTAACTAAACAAGTGCACTTGCCGCGCAGTTGCAGTATTTTTTTTATCAAAACAACACATTTGTGATTTTGTATTCTCTTAGCTTCAGTGAGATCGCTCGCGTCAAGTTCGAGCGTCACTGCAATATTATCGGCGCGTAAAATTACGTGAATTAACCCTCTGAATGCATATATCATAGTAATATTATAAATAGAGATGTCCTGATTGACTGACTGACTGACTTATCATCAACGCAGAGCCGAAACTACTGAAGCTAGAGACACGAAATTTAGAGGGTAGGTTCCTTTTGTATCGTAGCCAAACAGTAAAAAAGGATTTTTGAAAATTCATCTCCTAAGGGTGTGAAATAGGGGGTGAAAGTTTGAATAGTTAGAATAGATCTTTATTTCATGTAAACCAGATACAGGCACTTATGAAATGTTCTAGGTGCGCGGTTCCAAATAGTAGATCCTATGGAGAAGAACCGGCAAGAAACTCCATGGAAACTCTAAAATAATAGATTACAATCTTTATCAGTACAATGTTGTGGTAAGAGCTAAGTTTAAGTGTGCGTAAGGTTAATATAGGAGTCCCTTCATTTTTGCAATGAGAAACAATAAAATTGGATGAGGAGGTATGAAAATCATGTAATGAGAAGAGTTTTAAGTATGTATGTGGATGGATGTAAGAGAAGAGGCAGACCCAAGAAAAGATTGATGGATTGTGTGAAATTTGACATGGACTATAAGAACGTAAACTCTAAGATGACGTCTAATAGAGACGAATGGAAGAAGAAGACATATTGCGCCGACCACAAATAAAATGGGATAAGGGCAGGAGAATGATGAAACAAGAAAATTGGTATTTATAAAAAGAAAGAAAGAAAGAAAGAAAGAAAAATACTTTATTAGCACAACAAAAAATAAATAAAACCAATAACAAAGAAAACATATAAAATAAAAAAGTTGTTGTGCCAAAAGGCCGCAGCTCAGCATAATGTCAGGAGGCAGTGATACTGGCCACCTGACGCTGGTTTTCAGCTGCAACCCACGAGCAACGAAAAACGACAACACGAACGAACGAACGAACGAAAAAGGCACAAGCAACATACATTGAGTACGATATAGCTACACGTACGGTATACAATTCGCGTTTTATAACCTTTGTACATCATCCCGGAGGCTACTGTCGGCCGCAGAACAGCATCTGATGCAGCTTTGTGCTTTGTTTAAGCAATAATAGAATTATTAATTAATTTGGGTTGTTTTATCTAGCTAAGAATTTGTATGACGCGTTAATTACTTAATTAATTTTGTACTCTTAAAGCTTGAATGCTTGAAAAACATGAAACCAGTATGGATAATTACGTATGTTTTGTATTTATGTATTAAATACCAAAAAATTCAAGTTCCTACCTTTCTATTCTCAATCCCTTTAAGGGGTTATTATACTCATCAATATGAACAACTTTTATTATGGGACCAATCACAAAATCGGGAAAATACCATCTGTTTCATACAAATACTGAAATACTAGTCAGCTAAATGTATTTATTCATATTATAGTCCGCAGCAGGTAAATTGTCCTTCGCGAAAGAGTAAGCCTGAAAAGCTTACACATCAGCTTTTAAAAATATTTTTTTAACCTACGAAAAACTAACGTGCGTTTTAAATTTTCAGAAAATCAGTCTGTGAGTCGTACCTTTAAGTCAAAGACCAACATTTTGTAAAACATAGCGAGAAAGACTTCATTCCTATAAAGCGAGCAAAAAAAACGTAAAGAAAAAGAAAACAAAAAAATATTTGCAAAATATTTGTATAAACTCCGAGCGAATATTTTTGTACTGAATTCCCGCGAGAAACAAGTCTGAAATTAGTTTCTGCTTTCAATTTTCATGTAGATTAGTTGAAAAGTAAGATAAACATTGAAACACTGTAACCTTTGCTCAACTTTGGAAAATCCAATTTTTTCCCATGCAAAGATAAAAATAACTTATAAAAAGCGAAACCACCTACTTTCCCCATCATGTGATTTACGACAGATTCAAAATTGGTAAAACGAAATACGCAATCATGCAAAAGAAATTGACGATATCAATCTCGTAAACGACATATAATTTAAACAAATACACAGGGAATATCAAGAATATATATCGAGGTGGCGCGCGTCTTCCCGCCAAATCCGCCATATTGATCAATCGTTACGTTCGGAAACGGCACCAAATCAACACCCGCGAGATTGGAACGCGTGCTTCGAATACGCACAGGTTCAATGCAACGCCTCTACTCGTTCCATAATCGTTTTACATAAGAATGCGAATTCACGATCCAGTGACTCGGATAATAGTGAGTGCCGGAGTGAATTCTGTAGGATCACTTGGCTGTATAGCCGATATCATTGCTTTTTGGAACTTTAAAAAAAGGTAACGACCGGAAAATCGCTTTATCGGAAGGTTATAACGGCAGAATGTAAATGTGATATAGGATCAAAGTGGTACCCCATGATGAATATTTTACGCAATGTTGAGTTTTGCAGGTTTTTTTACAGTTACGTCGCGTCGTTGGGGTATCAAAATGAATTTATGAGTTGACGAGAATATTATTATAATTTTATTGAAATTCAGCGCTACCAAAAAAAAGACTGACTACCTGAACCACTTCTTATTCAAGCCAATGAAAATATAAAACAATCATGATTACACTTTCGTCTAGTTTCTTAAGTTTTCTTGAAAATTACAGTAAATCTTTGCTGTAACTTTCAAAACTGTTTCACTACCGAAACCAAAACCAATAAGTTCCGATCGAAAACACATAAATCCGTAAAGGAGATTTGTTTTAAAAAGTAAAACAAACTTTTTAAATCGCAAGCTCCTTATTTCCGCCTCGCGAAATAACCGTTCGAAAACGTAGACGAATCAAAAGGATCCATCCTTTCGATCGAAATGAATTTCCCGCGCTTGGGCGGGCCATTACAATAGCAAGGACTCAACCACAGGCAAAACATTTTAAGACTCATTTTGTAAAATAGCAGTGATAGCCTAGGGGTTGAACGCTTGACTTCCATGCAGGAGGGTCTGAGTTCGAACCCGGCCCGCACCTCGCACTTTTCGGATTCATGTGGGCATTTGATTATCACTAACGGTGAATACGGGGAAGGAAAAAAATCGTGAGGAAACCTGCACATCTGAGATGACCTCATAAAGTTCTCGATGGTGTGTGTAGTCCGCCAACCCGCACTAGGCCAGCGTGGTGAACTAAGGCCTAACCCTTCTCATTTTGAAAAGAGGCCTGTGCCCAGCAGTGGGACAGTAATGGGCTGGATTTATTTTTTATTGTAAAAAAGACAACTTAGCTGATTTAGAAATGTGGAAATCAGAGGAGAAAGGAGTGCAACAAATATGACTGCACAGTTTCAAAAGGAAATAAGTCACTACTTACCTATTACAGATCTGAAAGAGATTATGAAAATGGTAAGTAATAAAGGCTAAAATCTACAGAGAGTACTTAGACTTTGCTTTGGAATTAAGAAGTTTCTTTATTGACTTTTAGACTTTGTTTATTGACTTCGTCGGTCTTAGCCTTGTCTTAGCGTATGCTCAGTACAATTTCAGCATTATGACTATAAATTCCAAATCAAAGTAAGTTTCCTAAAGTCTGAGTCTATCTTTTCCAGGACCTACCGACGTTTTGAAAGTGTCTGCAAAGGCCCAGTTGAAATAAAACACTTTGACTTTGGGCTAAGTCAAAGTACGCACTATTCGATCTCAGCCTTGACTTCGGTTTTCCGGTAGTTTCGGTCTGTAGAGAAGACGCACCAACGACTACTGAAGGGTAACCGTAGACCAAAAGGGAAACCAAAAGGTATATCTGATCGGCTGAAGATTTGGTCCTTCGAGCGACCTCGCGTGTGGACAATACAGTGTAAAAATTTGACTCTGTGAAGTGTTTCACGTGTGAGGTGAACTGAACAAGCAGTGAAGGTGTTTGTACTACCAGCAAGAGCGTAGTACAAAGCAGCAAATATCAACAGGATCAACAAGGATCCGTAAGTGGTGAGCAGCAAGGCTCCCATTTGGACAATCAAGTAAGATCGTTCCATTTATCTTTCTTATCAACTATCAATATTATGTCGTCGTTGGAGGACATTTTAGCCCAACAGCAGCAACTACTCGGTCAGATTGAGCAAATCTACACCAACTTTAAAAAAGATGGCTCCGATCGCAAAACGTCAGACTACATACGACGAAGATTGGACAATCTGGATGCATGCTGGCAAGAGTATCAATCAAATCATATGAAATTGTGCAATATCGAATATGCTAAATCGCATACTTATTTCACTTCGAAGCAATATGACGTTGTGAAAGAGAGGTATGAGAATATCAGAGGAGTGATTCTTAATTATCAGCCAGTAGATGACAGACCATCTACACCATTATTAAAACCTGCTACTCCTTTACCAACTACAAGCGCAGCACAGCAACCTTCAGGTCCATTTTCAAAGTCTCAGGGTTCAAACAGCAAGACAGATGAGATGATGAGAAAACAAGTCAGCAATTTCAAAGCCTTCGAACATACTGTTTCAAGCATTAACCTGGATGTGGTTTCGGAGAAGTGGGAATTTGACCATCTGTTGAGTACAGTGAAAGCTCGCTGGTCAAAAATTGATACCCAGCACTGGGAGTTAGACAGCGAACTAGGTGACAGAAACCAAGAGTACCACAATATGTATCTCAAATATGAGAACACATACAACGATGCTGTGAAGGCCGTCAACAAGAAGATGTCGTCCATTTCTCACAGAGAACATGCTACGCCGAAAATTGAAATACCTTCTTTTAGTGGTAGTTATCATCAGTGGACATCTTTCAAAGACCTGTTCACAGAAGCAATACATAGCAATCCCTCACTTTCTGGTGCCCAGAGGATGCAGTTCCTGAAATCTAAAGTAAGAGGTGAAGCTGAGCGTCTTATACAACATCTTCCAATAAGCTCAGACAACTACATCATTAGTTGGGACATTCTGAACCATCGGTACGGCAACAAAAGGATGATATTCACATCACATATCAACCTTCTATTAAATCTACCTATTTCGCAACAGGCATCAATCAATCATATTAAACGAATTCATGACACCGCACTTGAAACTTTAAACGCCATACGGAACCTTAGCGTAGACGTAAAATCTTGGGATCCTTTGATCGTGCATATCCTGTGTCAGAAATTGGATTCGGAGACATACAGCGATTACAATTCCGCCATCAAGCAACCACGAGAATTACTCGATTTGAACGAATTTCTGACCTTTCTAGAGGGGAAATTTACAAGCATGGAAGCCAGCAGAAGGAAACAGGAAACATCTAATCAAAAACCTTTACCGTCAAATATAAGTAAATCATCAGAAAAAGCAAATAATATTAAGCAATCATATTCAAGTAATAAGGCTATTTCAAAATCATCGAACGACAGGAAATTGCAATATAATACGCAAAATTGTCCAGTCTGCAATGACGCACATGCACTATATTTTTGCAAACAATTTACAGAAATGACACCGGCAAAGAAAAAACAATTTGTTGCTAACCTAAATTTCTGTAAAAATTGCTTATATGACCATAAAGGTAAAGAATGCATATCAGAAAAGCGATGCCGTGAATGCAATGAATTTCACAATACTTTATTGCATGAATCGTATAAGCAGGGAGGTAATTCGAGGCCTTCTGCGCAGCAAAGCTACGTGCGCCCTAATCAGGACAGCACTCAAAAGGGAAATACGCACATGGCTCAACAAGATAGGATACAAGAAGTCTTATTATCAACTGCACTGCTAAAAGTTCAGAAAGCAGACGGAACTTATCAAATCATGCGAGCTCTTATCGACCAAGGCTCGCAAACGTCTCTTATTACAGAGAATGGTGCACAACAATTAGGATTGCAACGATATAGGTGTAACGGTGTTATCAATGGAATAGGGCACTCAGAAAACAGTTGTAAAGGATTGATCAACCTAAACTGCACGTCACGATGCAGCCCATACACTTTTAATGTCGATGCTTACATTATGAAAAATCTTACAAAATACTTACCATCATATACGTTCCCTAAGTTAGCATGCCCATTCCTGGAAAATATAGAGTTAGCTGATCCCGACTACAACATTAGTCGTCCCATTGACATTTTATTGGGAGCGGACGTTTATTCGAATATCATTTTAGCAAACATTTGCAGATTAAGTGAATCACTTCCAATAGTACAAGAGACTCGTTTAGGATGGATATTATGCGGGAGTGTGAAACCGCTAATGTGTAACGTCGTACAAGTCGATCTTGACCAATTACAGCAATTTTGGGAGATCGAGGATGTCACAGAAGATAAATCATCATTCACATCAGAAGATCAAGAGTGTATCCAGTTCTACAAGTCAACAACAAAGCGTTTGGATGACGGAAGATATGAAGTGAGACTTCCACTCTTACCGGAATTCGAAGAAAGATTGGGGCAGTCGAAAAACAAGGCCATCGCTCAATTCATTCAGCTAGAAAAGAAACTACATAAAAGCAATAATATCTTCAATGCGTATAAAACATTCATTAACGAATACATAGAATTAGGACATATGAAACCGTCAATCAGCAATCGGACACCAGAATGTTTTTTACCGCATCACTGTGTTTTGCGCAATGATAGTACAACTACGGCATTACGAGTTGTTTTTAATGCGTCGGCAAAAACAACTACAAATAAAAGTTTAAATGATCTTATGTATACAGGACCAAATCTTCAGCAAGATCTTCAGTCTCTTATTTTAAAATGGAGACAATACCAGTTTGCATTTACTGCTGATATAGAAAAAATGTTCAGAATGATTTGGACTCACCCTGAAGATCAACTTTTACAAAAAATTGTATGGCGAGATAACCCGTCCCAAAAACTACAAGAATATCAACTAACAACAGTAACATACGGCACAAAAGCTGCTCCTTTTCTCGCTATGATGACGCTGAGACAATTGGCGTCAGATGTACGAGACAAATATCCAGAAGCCGCCAAGGTCATTGAAGAATCCTTCTACATGGATGATTTGGTCCATGGGTCAAATTCTCTTGCATCAGCACAACAGTTACAGAAGGATATGATCAATTTACTGAAGTTAGGAGGCTTCAATTTAAGAAAATGGACTTCAAATGATAGTCGACTACTACAGCAAAAATATCAGGACTATCACAATCAAGAAAGCAAGAGTTTTAAACAAGCTGAGTTAACAAAAACCTTAGGCCTCCGTTGGAATCCTTTAGAAGATACCTTCACATTCATATCAAAAATAGATTCTTCTAACATCAAAATCACCAAAAGAATAATTCTGTCGGATATATCAAAGATATTCGACCCATTGGGGTGGATCGTGCCTATCACAACCAAATTGAAGATTTTATTTCAAGAGGTATGGTTGTCCAACCTTCAGTGGGATGAACAAGTTTCAGACAAGATCAGCAAGGAATGGATAAAGATCAAGGACGAATTGGTAAACATCAATCAATTTAAAATACCTAGATGGTATGGCACTCAAACATCAAGTATTATAGAATTACACGGCTTTTGTGACGCGTCGACAAAAGCCTACGCCTGCGTTATTTACTGCAAGGTGAATAACCGTAAGCAATCAATCGTATTAGTAGCAGGCAAATCAAAGTTAGTTCCGTCTAAAAAGGAAGTATCAATGCCTCGATTAGAACTATGCGGAGCACAACTGCTCGCCAAACTAATGGCTAAGGTCAAGCAGTGCCTAGCTGGGCACAATCTGAAAATATTTGGTTGGAGCGATTCCACCGCCGTTCTGGGATGGCTTCAGGGTAATCCTAGTCGGTGGCAGTTGTTTGTAGCAAACAGATCAAAACAAATAACTGCAATCATTCCTCCACAATGTTGGCGATACGTAAAATCAATCGAAAATCCCGCTGACTGTGGAAGCAGAGGTATGACAGTATCTCAGCTGAAAGATTATCCTTTGTGGTGGCAGGGACCGAAATGGCTGCAATCTTTTGAAGCAAAGGAAGAAAATCAAGCAATTTACACAACAGAAGAGGAAGTAAAGGAAGTTCATGTTGTGACCAAGCAAGAACCAAGCATTATCATGAAAATGTTAAGCAATCACAACTCGATCAACAAAGTTTCTCGCATTCTAGCATTCATTTTAAAAATTAAGTCTTATAAGAGAATTAAAAATCTGAAATGTCTAACATTAGCAGATATTAGCAAAGCAAAGCAGAATTTATCATTAGCAGAAATAAGTCAAGCAAAGCAGAAAATTATCAGGGAAGTTCAGCAAGAAGAATTCGCGAAAGAAATAAGCAATATAAAGCAGCAAGGAGAGTTAAAAATTAAAAGTAAATTATTAATTTTAAACCCCTACCTAGATAAAAACGGTATCCTAAGAGTTGGAGGTAGACTAAAAAAGGCACACATCAGCCATGACATGCAGCACCCTATAATTCTTCCACACAGCGGTCGTCTAACAGAATTAATAATAGAAGATGCACATCGAACCATGTTACACGCTGGAGCTCGGCTGACATTGAGCTTCATCCGACAGAAGTATTGGATCTTAGGAGGAAACATTGCAATTAAAAGGAAAATACGTCGTTGCGTAACATGCAAGAAGCAAAATCCGGACTGTCAACAACAAATAATGGGACAGCTGCCGGAAGCCAGGAGTAATCCATCACGCCCGTTTACTCATACAGGGGTAGACTTTACGGGTCATATCTACGTCAAAGCTAGCAAAGGACGGGGAATCAAGAGCACAAAAGGTTATGTTGCTGTCTTTGTGTGTATGGTCACGAAGGCAGTGCACCTAGAACTTGTTTGTGACCTAAGCACCTCTTCATTCATCGCAGCATTAAGAAGAATGGCAGCTCGCAAAGGAACGCCCAGTCACATCTACAGTGATAATGGTCGTAATTTCGTCGGTGCCAACAAGGTGCTACAACAAGAATATCATGAACTTATCAATATCATGCAAAGCAAGGACCTCATGGCAGAGGTATTGAACATGGAAATTGAGTGGAGTTTCAATGCGCCCTCGTGGCCTTCTGCGGGAGGTCTCTGGGAGGCTGCTGTAAAAAGTTTTAAGTACCATTTCAAGAGGGTAATAGGCGACCAAATCCTAACATACGAAGAGTTGTACACTGTGCTTACACAAATCGAAGCCTGTCTCAACACGAGACCATTATGCCCTATTTCTGAAGACCCTGATGATATGGAGTTCTTAACGCCAGCTCACTTTCTAACAGGTGGATCAAAGGTTACCGTATTCGAGACTGAAACTGATTTAAGAACTCGATGGCAGTTGACACAAAAAATCGTACAAGATCTCTGGAAAAGATGGAAAAGTGAGTACTTGGTACAGATAACAGAAAGGAGTAAATGGCGACAAGCAAGCAAAAATCTTATCATAAATGATATAATCATGATCCACGATGACAATCTTCCGCCGGGAAAATGGCTAATGGGCAGAATAATCGAGCTACATCCCGGTTCCGACGGTCATGTCCGTGTTGTGACAGTAAAAACCAAGAACGGAACCTTAAAACGTCCAGTCACAAAATTATCACTACTCCCAGTCCACAATGAATCGTCACAAAACAAGCAAGAAAGTAATAACGATCCTGGGGATATGGAAGATTCTCATACATCGAAGCAATCTAAAACAATTAGAGCAAGACCTCGTTACAACGTTGCGTCGGTTTTTGCAGCAATCATGTTATTTTTCAGCATCATAACAACTTCCCAATGCGCTCTTAACGTCTCTAAATTCAGAGAAAATCAACATCTTTACTTCGATAAGCTAGCAAACATGCAGATTATAAGAGATGAATGGAAATTGATCATTTATTACGATATGGAACCGTATTGGGAAGGAATTACGGCTCTCAATAAAAGTATAATGTCCCTTGAACAATCATGTAAGACTATACGGAAGCAAACACATTGTGATATAATATTATTACAGTTACGTCACGGGTACAACGAACTCGAATACAATAATCATATGTTACTCAGTCAGCATTTTGACACGCGACCGGGCAGGTGGCGGCGCGGTCTTATCGACGGTGTCGGTTACATAGCGAATAGCCTGTTCGGCGTACTGGACACTAGATTCGCGGAACAATATGAAAAGGATATCACGCTCCTTCGCAACAATCAAAAACATATTGTCTCATTTTGGCAAAATCAAACTTCGGTCATAGAAGCAGAATTCAGTCTTTTAAAGCGGACAGAAAGTATTATTCACAAACAACACAAAATTATTCATCAGCAGATGTCAAACATCGAAAATACCTTAGAAGCCCTAAAAGCAGAAACACAGAATATTTCTCTAGCAAATGAGGTTTCTATGGGAGCTGTCGTCGCAAGTAATTTATTACACGATTTGAAGTATTTGCAAAATGCCTTAGTGGACACGATTACGGATATATATCACGGTCGATTTAATCCACATCTGATTACAGCCGAACAATTGCAAGATCAGCTAGGTACTATAGCCAGTCACTTGTCGAATGACGTCACCTTACCTATAGAAAATATTCATACCGATCTTGCACAGATATTTAAACTTCTACGAGCTAAAGCAAGAATGCTTAAGAATTATTCCATATTTGAGGTGCAGATTCCTTTGATAAGTAGAGATGCCTATGAAATCTATAATCTTATTCCAATTCCTACAGAAATGGCTAACAACAGCATGGTAACAGTTAAGCCTGTATCCGATTTCATAGCAGTTAACATAAAAAAGGATGCTTACATAATCCTGACAGAAAGCATTATAAACAGCTGCCTAGTAACAAACATACACTTGTGCTACATTCACTCTCCTGTTTATAGACTAAACAGGGATAAAGACTTCTGTCAATCAAGAACATCGGCGTGCGAAGTCAGTATCGAACCCTGTATAAATCTTTGGATGGAGAGCCATTCTATCAACCACTATGTTTACTTTTGCTGCAGTCAATGTAAACTACGAACGGTGTGTGGAGATCAAGTTACCGCACATCAGTTGACTCACTCCGGTCTTGTTAGTATAGATTATGGTTGCATAATTAAATCTGATAATTTTGAAGTAATTGCACATCAACAAAGAGGAAGCGATGCTAGTATCACCGCTAACGTATATTCACCAATAATTGCATCCATAAATCACATTATCAACGTGTCTATTCCTCATGATATCTTGAATGAATCCAGCATAGAGAGCGATCGAGCTCAATTCAAAAATATAGAGGATAAAATCAAGATCTTGAATGAAAATGGAGTGATAGCAGATAGTTTGTCATATCATGACATACACCATTACACGTTGATCTACGGTGTAATCGGCGTGTTAGCAGCAGTTCTTGGAGTATACGCGTGGAGACGCGCGCGCCCGCGCCTCGCATCCGCGCCTGCGCTGGCGGAAGCGCCCGCCCCTGATGGCGCGCCCTGCGCGACGCCGCGACGGGCTTGCGTTGGTGATAGTGAGGTGTATCAGTGTGACAGTGAAAGGGCAAAAGTGGCAAGTGCGCGAGTGCTAGATAAAGCCACTTCTCCTATTTTAGGTTCTTATACAAGTACCTATTGCTAATTTGTGATAGGGACACTAAGAATTTGAGTTCAACACAAAAGTATCAATCAAAAATCATGAATCATTGTTTGTTCTTTTCTAACTTATTGTATCTTCTCCGTGGGGGAGCATGTACGAGCGAACCCGTACAGTGTCGCTAGTTTTAGTTTTATGCTGACACGCAGCAAATTACAATTTAATATAATCCGCATGCTCGCGGTAAAACAGTTCAGTTGCAATCATCATTTCGGGCTAATAAATATAACGTTTGTATACTCTATCAGTTTTATCATTTATATGTACCCTAACCCGTACAGCAAGTTAAGTGGGTTTTTGTGGTTCTGTCACTAAAATCATTATCACGAATCTGAAACAGTCTTATAGTCTCAGTATCTAAGTACAAATTGATTATTTAATATGTAATATTTAATTTGAAAAATGATGAAAACATACACATTAATAGCGCTTATGATCCGTCGCGTGGTTCGTGGCCACATTAGCTCTGTATCCGCTCGCGCGTCGCGGGTCGGATATTCGTCTGCTTGCAATCCTGTCTCGAAACTAACACCACTACCAAATGAAAACACTGGCTCTATAATACTTCGAATAACTCTCTAAAAATCTTATCAGAAACATTCAATCACAGATTTTATTAAAATCGTATTATTGACCAAAATAAAATCTGATTGACAAGGCAAAAAGAAAAAGGGAAAGAAGAAGAAACTGAAATAATCAACTGAAAGAAAAGCAAATATAGAAATATTTAAAGAATTAAAAGATTTACCATTGGATTGAACTAGATGAAAATTGTTACACCGACAAGTGCCTTTTTTTTTTTTTTTTTTTAGCGTGGTAAACTCATCAAATGATTCCTCCCACCCCTGGCAGGGCGGGAGGGACTGTCAGACTTGTACTGACTAAAATCTACGGTGTTCCTTCAATAGCCCTTTACGTTCCGGGGTCACGGTAATGAAATAAGTCCCGCGACCACCGACAAGTGCCTAGCACAATTTTGGATGGATGGAACAAGGCCTTAAAATATAAGTATAATTCATGTAAGTACCTAAATGAAATATTTCAAAAGGTATTCCAAGACCTCGGGGGCTGTCCGACCATGGACCATGCCCGGTTCGACGGCGCGTTGTGTTCCACGCGCGCCTCAAAGAACGTCAGCAAGATGACGGGGCCCCCCCTGTAGAGGGCCGAAGCCTGCCGGGGTCGCGGGACTTATCTCATTACCGTGACCCCGGAACGTAAAGGGCTATTGAAGGAACACCGTGGATTTTAGTCAGTACAAGTCTGACAGTCCCTCCCGCCCTGCCCGGGGTGGGAGGACTCATTAGATGATTTTACCACGATAAAAAAAAAAAAAAACAAAAAAAAAAGACCTCGGGGGCTAAAAAGGCCGCTTTAGAAGCAGCAATTTTAAAGCGACGGAATGATGATCATTCAAACAAGATTCAACCAAATCTTTTCCGCCAATATACGTCTCTATTTACTCCAACTGCGACTATTCAACGACTTACTTATTTAACAATCTAGTGCACGGGAATGTGAGACTTAGGTACCTACTGATTAGTAGGTACCTAAGCCTCATATTCCCGTGTCATCTGCGCTCTTGATCAACTTCGCGACTGAATTACAATCTACGTACAGTCGGCTCAACTAGCACTTTAGTTTGTCATACGATGCTTTACATAAATCTCTTATCTTTCAATCAAATTACTATCTTCAGTTGCAATTTCTGCTGAAAACAGATTAAATACGGAATTATCTTGGAGTATTGGTGTTACCATAGATACTGTGCTACTTAGTTCGGAGTTTTACTTATCAAATACTTGGTTTATTTATTTATTTATTTAATCAACTTTATATATACAACATTACAGTAAATACCAATACATTGCACAGTTAAAAGGAAAATAACGTAATTATGTAATAAAAAAGGTAGAAACAAAAAATAACGACAATTACAGTAAACAATAGGAATATACAATACAAAAAATAAACAGATATCACCATTTAGATAGGCACCTACTCTACTCATCTCTTATCCATCTAAAAGAAATAAAGTTTATTGGCACATAAATGCTAAAAACACAGAAAATAAAAATAAAATAAAATCAGTATTTGTGCCAAACGGGCCAGCAGCTCAGCATAATGTTGGGTGTCAGTACGTTAATACTGATTACCCAACGCTGGTTTTCAGCTGCAACCCATCTCCCCACAGAATCTCAATACTCAAAATTTATGTCATGAATACCCAGTGTTTAGTAAGATTTCGGGGTTTTCAAGTCAGGATTAGCTTACATAATGTCTTTTATTTCAGCATACAGAAGTGTCGACTGCTAAAAATTGTCGTAGCCTTTCAAGAATCGGCACACGGAATAGAATAGATCTTTATATCATGTACCTAAATCAGATACAGGCACTTATGAATTGTCGAGACACTAGGAGCGCGGTTCCAAATAATTATTAGGTCCTATGGAGAAGAACCGGCAAGAAACGCCATGAAAACTCTTTTAAAATAATAGATTACAATCTTGATCAGCACAATGTTGTGGTAAGAGCTGCGCGGATAATGTAATTTAATGTGAATGATTTGCTCGTTAACGAATACAGCGACCTTAACGACATCCACGGAGATGGTCTAGTATCATTTATCCGCAATACAAAGTTATAATCTATGCGTACCCATGTTCGATGTCTTTTCACTTGTCTTAACACTTAACCATTAAGTTATAAAGATAACTTATCTTGCTATTATTAAAATATTTAAAATAAAACACATTGCATGCTGTGTTTACCTATAATTGACTGTGCAGTAATCTCAAAACCTTATTGTATATGTAAAAATCATGTATTGCTGTAACAGACGTTGGTAGACCTTAAATAAATAAATAATAAATAAATTTGCCTATGAATAAGATTGCCATGGCAATTACAAGCTAACCAGTTCCGACAAACGGCACCCGTTCGGAGTTTAGGAAGATCGATAGTAAGATTTGTCCATGACATATATAAGCTTGTCGGAAAGCCCTTGACAAGATTTGTCCATGACATATATAAGCTTGTCGGAAAGCCCTTGACAAGATTTGTCCATGACATATATAAGCTTGTCGGAAAGCCCTTGACAAGATTTGTCCATGACATATATAAGCTTGTCGGAAAGCCCTTGACAAGATTTGTCCATGACATATATAAGCTTGTCGGAAAGCCCTTGACAAGATTTGTCCATGACATATATAAGCTTGTCGGAAAGCCCTTGACAAGATTTGTCCATGACATATATAAGCTTGTCGGAAAGCCCTTGACAAGATTTGTCCATGACATATATAAGCTTGTCGGAAAGCCCTTGACAAGATTTGTCCATGACATATATAAGCTTGTCGGAAAGCCCTTGACAAGATTTGTCCATGACATATATAAGCTTGTCGGAAATCCCTTGACAAGATTGGAGCACAACAGGGCGAAAAATGTTGTAAAATCCGCTGGCTGGCTTATGGCAGGGCATGTGTGGGTTGACAGAAGCTGACAGAGCGCTTCCATACAAAAAGTATTTTATAATGACTGTTTATTTACTCCGTATCTTTCACTGCAGAGTAAGAATAAGAATAAGAATCATTTATTTGCATGAATATGAGTTACAGGGTTGAAAAAAATTGGTTAGTGAACAGTCCGTCATATTCTACCTTATTATTAGGTGTGCAAACATATAACATAAATTAAAATACTTATATGATGCAAATAATTAAAACAGGATCAAAACACGTAAACACAACATACAAATTATTATTATTTAAATTATAAAACAATTAATTTTTAATATTTATAAATTATATAAGACCGAATATAGGACCGAAATAATAAATATTATAGGACCGAATGGAAATTGCTACACCGACAAGTGCTTAGCACTTAAATTTTGGATGGATGGATAAATTATGATTCACATAAGTTAATTTGGATAGATTGATTATAATAAATTAACAGAATAAGAATTATTTAAAATTATAAACATGTCAAGTGCAGAAAATCTTCAATTGGTACTTACTATAATTATTATGATGTTATGTTTTCTCTGTTAAATAATCCGTATTATAAAAACATTTCATTACTAAATAATCTCTAAGCCTTCTTTTAAATATATTAATAACAGTAATATCTCTCAATTCCCTTGGTAAGTGGTTATATATATTTGGTGCCATGCAGAATAGGTACATTAACTTCTCCTTTTTCGAATCCTAAACCAGTGGCATCCTGTAGTCTGTACGATGTACCTATCAAGCAATCACTGTTCTTCTGTGGACCACTATTCGTTTACTAAGCAGGTACTCTGGTCCATTTTCAACCATCCGTCCGTTTTGCCAGGGTTCCTGTATATCACCACTTCTACCTTGTTTTACCTATAGCAACTCTATTTGTAATTCCTGCTAAGCAACGTAGGTCGTTTATAAAGAAAGTAAGAAATCAGCTTTATTCTGGATTCGCCAGGAAATAACAAATTAAAGTAAAAAAAAAAACAAAAGATAAACAATAACTAAGCAACCTGGACGAGACCAAAAATGGCTCCCATTTCAGCATAACGCCAGAGTTCCCAACTTAGGGGTTTTTCCCCCTTTAGGGGGTAAATAAGTGTGATGGGAATTTTTTAGGGGTTTGATTTTTTTAGGGGTATTTTTAGGGATTTTTTTACTCTTGACTTTTACTGTGAAGTTTATAATGATTGTGACGCAGCTGGCTGTAAACGTTTATGAAAATGTTTCAATTATTTCATATTATTACAATTTATTTATTATTTTTACAGAGCTTTTTTTTGGGGGGGATTTTAGCTTTAGTTTTGGGGATAAATATTTTTGAGAGTTGGTAACACGGCATAACGCTGTAACATTTTCCAAATTTATTCTGCTGGTATTCTGGTATGTAATCATAAAACATGTTTGCTTCCAATACAGCCCGGATATTGCAGCAAAACATTTGATATGAAATCGGTAAATGAGCTTCGAAACGCAAACCCATCAATGTGAACAAACAAAGCTAGCATTAAACCATTTATCCATTAACCATTTAGCATTTAACCATTTATATATTTATTTTATTTGTAACCAACCATTACATGCAATGATATATACTATGATAGCGGTTTTACTGTTATCACATGGTCAGTAAAACAGGGAATGCAATGCACAAAAATGAGCAAAGATCACTTCACTTATTTCAAATAATAAGACTATGGTTATTTAGCATCTTATCTCATCCCTGGCTGGTGAAAAGGCTAGATGTTATAACTAAGATGCGATGGTATCGATCTAAAACCGGGCTTCCTCCGGCAGCGGAGTGGGCTCCGTACGGACCCCGTTTAACTCGCAACGGCAAACTTCATAGAAGTGCTTTCACCAACAAAGAGTCTATCTAGCTGAGAGGACTGAACGAGTAAAAATAATAACGAACTCGTTCTTCATTTCTCTTTTGCAGTAGAAGAAAATTGTCAAAACTCTTTCATAATGGAAGATAAAACCTATTTTAGCTAGTTGGGTCCGTTCCGTCCAGCTATTACTTGCTCATTACCCTTTCGCAGTGGAAGACCGGCTTAACAGTAGCGAAAAACTGTCAAGTTACGTACAAATCGAACCAGTCATTTTTCGTGAATGTCTCTAGATTGATAGAGTGGGTTGTCAGGAACAAATCTACAATGCCACAAACTTATCTGACAGGCAGCCTGATTACGGACGCAGCTGACAGTTTGCGACAGGCGTAAATTGTACAATTGTTGCTGTCAAACATCATTTTTTGTATTGCACGTAATACCAAAATGATGTTTGACAGCAGCAATTGTACACTTTACGCCTGTCGCAAACTGTCAGCTGCGTCCGTAATCAGGCTGCCGGTCATGGTGTCGCTGCCGTCGCTTTTACCAATGTCATCTTCCTACAAAAATGACGTTTGGAAGTTGGAAGTCATTTTTGTTCCGTAGCGACGTTAGTTTCAATTTTGGTCACCGGGTCAGATAAGTTGTGGCACTATACGACGTGTGCCGATGTCACGATTGCACTTCATAACAGTTTACTGCGATCATCAATCCTCTCGGTGGCTCAAACCTTCATTATAGCAGTCTATGGAGTTCCGTTCTCGAGTGGAAGAGTACGGGCTGATATGAATTCTAATTCCCTAATCCACAGGCCAAAGAAAAAGTATAAATAAAACTATTTCATTGAAACGCTCAGGTTTTCGCGTCACGTCGTCGGCGGGACGGTCCTCCGTCCTCCGTGCTGGGCCCCTTATTTACATGTTGAATGCTAATGCTAGCGGGATTGCCAACGATGAGTATTTTATTGATAAAGTATAGATAAGATAGATGAAAGGAATACTCGAAGTTATTTATTTATTTATTATTTATTTATTTATTTAAAACTTACACACTATCTTTACAGGTTGATCCCAATACAGTAATGGTTTGCAATCTCTCACCAAATAAATTGAAAAATAAACTTACAGCTAAGGGAGGTGTTAGTTGTATTTAAATAGTAGTTAAGTACTACTATTTAAATACAACTAACACCTCCCTCTCCCCTCTCTTCCCTCCTCTCCCTCTCTCTCTTTCTTCTTCTCTCCTCTCTCTTTCTTCTGTAGTTGAATTACAGATAAGTGCAGTCTCCAAAATGGGTAAGCAATTAAGGAAGGCTACTCTGTCGTACACTTCTTCGTTCTTTAGTAAACTTTGTTGCAAGTTGTAAGACAGTTGAACGTACCCTGGCTCACGATGGGTGAGCATCATTGCTAGATGTCCTCTTCAGACCAGGTGTAGACATACGTGTATCAATTAAGGGTGTGGATCAGACCATCAAACTGAACAAATTTCTCTATGGGACCAACATCGTAATCGCGAAATAATAATCGGCTGTTCCATACGTTTGGGTCGAGTTAGGTACCTATTAAACTTTTGTATGGGACAGTTGATAATTTTTTCGCGATTACAATGTTAGTCCTATGGAGAAATTTGTTCATTTTGATGGTCTGATCGACACCCATAAAATATAACCATGCATTTCTGATACACTTTGTATGTAACTTATGAGTTACGAAGATAATTTTCAATGATTTTCCGTCTATTCTATTAAATATTTTTTTATAAACTCAAAAAGAAACTATGGGTTCTTCCGTCTTACAAAAATAGCCCACAGATAATTAGAAGACAAAGATTTGGGAACCTGCCAGTCTCATTTAACTCTGCAAAAGACTTTATGAAGTTTCAATCCATACACAAGAGTTTAATTTCAATCAATACCTACATATATTTTCCAAATTATCTACAAACGCGTAACCGAAGGCTACACCTGAAAATAATAAATCATTTAATGTAGACCTAGCAATTCTAGTACCGAAATCATAATAAATGATTTATTAGAATCTATTAGAATATACGTTTTACAGAAAATTTTCTATTAGATAAATTTATATGAGAAAGTAAGTAAAAAAAATACTTTTAAATGTGCTCCTGTAAAGTTTACATATTGGCAATTTATCCATTTTGCTTTTCCAGTGTAGAAATAATTATACAGATAAATCGTCTGTATAAATATTAATTAGTGATCGCAATCACAACAAAAGCGTAGATATCGCCATTTTACCACGAAGTATCGAAGGGTATCGAAATTAGCAATTTTACTAGATATAGATCTGCAATATATCAGGGACTTCCCAATTAGGCAGGGTTAGACGCGGGTACTTATGCAAATTTGATCAGACCCTCCGAGATAACTCTCTTTGTAATTACCGTTACGTCATCACTTTAAAAGTAATTTATGAAAGACGATGAAAGAAATATGAATAATGGAGCACAATTTGAAATTGAAAATTAGATTAGGAATTAAAACTCAAAAGTTCATATCTAATTAGGATTTATTGCCACATTCGCCCCACGAAGCTTGGCCTCGCATAAAAAAATGGTTCGGCGCGAAATTTATTCCTTCTTAGCCTCAAAATCAATTTATATAGACAAACAAGTCATGAATAATTAATGTAAAGAGGATGATGGAAATACATCTATTACTATAAGAACTAGATACCTACTAATAACGAAAATAAACTACGCCAGCGCCGCCTATCAGAGTATAGTGGCAACTAGGGTTGCAAACCGTACTATATTATAGGTATAGTATTGTACTATATTTCGAGTCCGCGTACTATACACTGTTGAAGAAATATATTATTATAGTATGCAAAAACACTGTATTATTTTCAACACTGAAATCCAACAAACAAATCTTCCATTTTAAAAATGGTTAAAAATTGGAAGAACTTCCAAGAAATATAGTTTTTATAAAAATAATAAGTAACAGATAATCTTTGTTTATTTTTTGCTTTTTCCATACAATACTATATTTTTTGAAGTGTAGTACTAGATATATTTTTTGTAGCTTATTTAAAAAAATACTAGGTATATTTCCCCGAAAAAATGCTGGCAACCCTAGCGGCAACTCATCTCATATCCTATACATGCGTTAGCATCCCTATATAGTTTGTGTCCTATACATCGCACCAAAGACTACAGTCTACAATAGTATATTGGACACATCGCACTATGAAAATGATCGTAGTCTATAACCTGAAAACATATACCTTGATATTTGCTGATCGTACACCGCTGAAAAACATAAATTCGTCATAAAGTATTTCCACCTTTGAGTATCTAGAACATTTCCACATAGGCTGCGTCCAAGTATTCTAACTAAAACAAAGAAAACTGAATGACAGCTATTAAACCCCTACAGTACTACCAACTTATCTGTGAAGTGGCAGAAAATGGAACTACAACAAATTCATACGATTTGACAGTTAAAGTCTTGTCAAAAATGCTTTTTCTTAGCCAACAGCGCCATCACTCTGTTCGCAGATAAGTTGGTAGTACTATACCTTACTAATTTAAAACAAAAACAGTGACATCACCGTTCGTTCAGTAACTTAGCAGTTGTTCGGTCGCTCTTTAACTAATTGCCGAATTCACTCGCGTTGATTAAATTAGCATTTACTTACAATCATTTATTACCTCGCTTTCCATTGTTTTCGCAGCTCAATGTGATTGTACTGAAATAATCTGTGCAAGGGATTTTGGGGAAGGGAGTGTTTAAACGAACCATGATGAGACAGGTACATTCTTATGTGTATTGTTAGAATTATTTTTATTTATTTAATAATTTATGTACATGAAAAGACACAGAAAATATTATTTCACAAAATAAATCTCTTCCAGCAGCCCTGCCACTTTTCACTGAAGACTTAATAGATCTCTTGTATCCCATGCAACAATAGTAGAGGTACCTCTTCAATTTATATATTTCAATTTGACGAAGAAAATGCTTACTGTCACTGATAAAGTGATAAATTCTAATAAAGATGTTTCAATAATTTTTCAATTTATGTACTAGGTACACAATATAACCTAACCGTCAAAAACCCCCGACTCCAACTAGAAAAAGAGCTGTAACTTTTGAACAGCTGAACAGATTTTCATGAAACATAGTTAGATGATACCCGATTAAACTAGCTTTTAATTAAAAAAATGCATTGAAATCGGGCCATCCGTTTTGGAGCTACGATGCCACAGAGAGATACACCGATACACAAATACCTACACAGATACAGAGACACATAATACAAACTTATAACACTCCTCTTTTTTGTCGGGGGTTAAAAAGGGTCATGCATTGGCCCAATAAACGCAATTTTCTTTTTTTTCTTTCTTTCTTTCATGCCACTTCAATTTCAAAGGCGCTATCAACTAAAAGTTAAGACCAATCTACATGGCATTTTCCTACTACTGATCCCAGTGGAAGCGCACCATAGGCTCCATTTTCAAGCCAAAAAACGATCTGCAAAGTTATCCCGAAAAATAGAAAGTTCGCATAGACAACGCACCGACGTTTTATAGGAAGTCAAGCCGCCTCCTGGATATACCTTTTTGTTTAAAAGCAGTGCGTACAATCACACTAAACGCAGATTGAAAACCAATAAAAAGCTCGTCCAATATCCAATAAAACAGCGCTCCACGCAAAAAGTTTCAAGCAAATAGGTTTTATTTAACATTCCTCGTGCGTTCCGTTTTACTAAACCGACGCCCAATCAGAGTTGTAAAAGGTAAAAACGTTGAATTGAAAACGGAATGGTGAGAGAAAGAGAGACAGGCGATGATGGCTTTATGTCGCTTTTTTTACGTCTGAGCATAGATTTATTATTATTCTAAGTTTATGCGTCTGAGCAGTATAATTTTTTTTAAGAACTATGGACAGATTGTTTGATCGGAAATTTCGTGATACCTTTACCTCAATGATTCGGTTATATCCATAAACTTATTATTACTAGTGGTTATATCTGTAATTAAATTGGTATGTAGTTTTTGTACTTTCACTCGTAATTTCTATCAGGCAGATATTATGTACATCGAGTTCATATCTAAATAATAATAAAACTGAAATTGAAAAATATTTGTACGCCTTGTATAACAGAACATATTGGAAACTTCACACCATTAATTGAAAGACCTATTTATGTATGTGGAGGAACGAGGTATGGTGTTCCTCCATTGAAAAGGGAGGATCCAAAGAGTATGTAATCACTACGTTTCCTCCGACCAGGCGAGGTGATATTGCCTGGCGGGCCGAAGCCCGACGGTTGATGTCGGACAGTTGTATATATGCTAGATACGAATACATTTTTCCTTGCGCGATGCAGGATTCGTAATCTGATAGTAGTTATTCTATGTTGCGATAGATGTCGCTACATGTACTTATGTTTTCACAAATAAAGATTATTCTATTCTATTCTAAAATATAACAAATAAATTTAGCCCATTACTGTCCCTACTGACACACTGCCCTGTACACACAGCACACTGCACTGCGCACACACACAGTACAGTACAGTACACATACACACACACACACGTACACACACACACACACACAGTACAGTACAGTACAGTGTGTACAGTGCTGTTACTGTGATTACTGCTGAGCACGGGCCTCTTCACAGACTGAGAAGTGTTAGGCCTTAGCCCACCACGCTAAAGCCGAGTATAAGGTCATTGGAAATTTATTTATCACTCCATAGTTCTGTATACTTCTCAAGCCAGGGAAACACACTTTAAAAGCACTTCACACTACGAGTTACTTAGTTCTCAGTGTAAAGCGACTTATCCCGGCGCTCTCACCTCGAGAAACTTCAACAATGACTAGGAATCAGGGTTGCCAACTGTAGAACTTTTTTCCTCGTATATGTACACCAAAAAATCTCGTACTTTGGCTTTGCAACCTCGTATATTCCCCTCAAGCATATAAAAAAAAAGGTCTTCCGGCGTAGACTTTGTTTTCTCAAACAGAGAATGACTATATTCAAGTCAGACTGGGCAGTGGACAAGCGTGTCTAAATTTCATTTAGTACACCCATTGTAGGCAAAACAGTGAAAACCCATCATAAAATGGTAAATCAAAAATCTCGTACAAAATTGTACGAGGCTCATTGTGTCCTCGTACCTCGTACAGCAGATCACAAATCTCGTATTTGTACGAGGAACCTCGTACGTTTGGCAACCCTGCTAGGAATCAGGCCGACATGTTTATGGCTCGAGCTGGATGGAAACCTGCAATCTGTCCCAAAGTTTACAACACCTGACTAGTGGTGCTGAAGTTCAGGGAAGTAGTTTAGTTATAAAAGATGTTGGAAGTTTCCTTTTTAATCTTGGTAATTGGAATAAAGTAGAAGAAAGTTTGGATTTGTTTTCGTTTAACTAAGTGTACTTCGTTAATAGAATTTTTCTGACGGAAAATGCCTCGCGTTCAAAGAAGATAGTGGTGTCGATTCTGTTGCACACTTAATAGGACTAAATTAAACCACACTAAACTAACTGCGATTGTCTCTCTCTGTTTCAATAGAAAAAGAAAGTGACAAATACGTTTAGAATAGAAAAGAAAGCATTTAATCGATACAGGACATACAGTCTGTCAATAAAGTCATGAAAAGGATTTTGAAGGAACTAAAATTCTTCTTCGCTCGCAACCCTAAATAAGTACCGTAGGTGTCAGTTTGGGTACAACGATGTGTTTATTTTACTATTCTGTGTAGATGTTTTGTGATAAAAAATGTTTTCGGCATTAATATATTGTAAAAATAAACAAGAGAATATACAAGTGGCGCCCTCAATCCTTTTCATGACTTTATTGACAGACTGTACATTAGGGTAGTTTAGTACTGTCAAAATGCACAACAGAATAGACACTACTCTAAGCTGAGATCTAACTTACCTAACTCAACATTGCTAAGCTTATTTATATGCTTATCTATCCTTTACTTTGATTTGGAATTTATAGTCATAACACGCTGAAATTGTGCTGAGTATACGCTAAGACTGACGAAATCAATACACAAAGCCTAAAGTCACTAAACAAAGTACCTACCAAAGCAAAGTCCAAAGCAAAGAAGATTTCAGCCTAAGTCTAAATTTACCTAAGCTAAGAACAATAATTATATTAAAAATTCAATAAAAATATTAATATTTTCGACTTTTATTCTAAGTACTTTAACTTTTATTGGAATATAATATCATTTCTTCAAAATTCCAATAAGAAGGATACCTACCTAATAATTAAAATAGTTCACTCCACTTCGTTCTCCTCAAATACTTCTTCTACCCAGAAGTTTTCCCAAAAAAAAAAGCTCCAAACCACGCAGACTGTTTGAAATTAAAAAAGAATTCAATTCGAATTTTGAATTCTCAGTCGCTGAAGTTGCCACCTCGGCGAACTTTACCCATAACATGTAAATGGGGAAAGTTGGACTAATTGCTTGCAAGACTGTCGCCAGACGGCCTCAACTCAGTTAATTAAACACAAGTACAATCTTTACTACGAGATTGCAATAAATTAACTCATAAATAGCTGTTGTAACACCTCATATTTCTAGAATCACAACAAGTGATTTAGTAGAAGGTAATTAGGTACTTTGAGGTGCGATTAATTACAGTATAAATGGGTGGATGTAGAGAAAGTCACCAAATATGGTATAGTATCCTAATATGGAATACCTTGATTTCTCCAAAACTATAAGTTTAAAATGCAACACATGACCATCTTCTACTTCATTCTCTCTCTTTACTATCGCACTCACACCATCGTGTCAATTGCGCGAACGCTACGCGTGTGGCAGGCGTGATTTGTTTTGTCGTCGCACAGAAAATTTAAAAGGTATGTAATAAATGGGTATTATCGGTTATTATGTACGTCTACATACATGTTTTACTATTGAATATAATGATATTATGTTTATTTCATCATTTTGTGATCTTCTGTAATTAAATTATTGTGATTTGATAAAATATTGGTACTAGTTTGAACTAGTATAAAAATCTAAATATGAACAGTCTTTGGTGCCTAATTATGGAATATTCTATAATTATGTACATAATAGATACTTGCTACTATTTCTTTTAAAAATTATATCCTGTTTGATTTTAGAATGTCGGCTTCACAATCGACCAAGAAACGGAACACCTGGGATGAAGAAAAAATGGCAGAAACTATAAAATTCCTCCGGGAAAAGAAAATGGGATATTATAAAGCAGCAGAGCATTTTCAAGTGCCTAGGACAACTTTATTCCGCCTATGCCAAAACGTTGACCAGTCTCATTTATTACTACAATTTTTTTATTTAAGATTTTTTATATTTAAAATTTTATTATGTCTATTTTTGTTCTTAATATGATGACTTATGCTTATATTCCATATATGGGTACCTATTCCATATTTGGTTACTTATTTGTGATTTTGATTTTTGTGTTCGGTTTTTTTTAATAATTATTATATTTGATAAAAGGCTGTTAATTAATACGTATAAATATATGACAGATTAGTAATAACATTAAACTGTTTTAATTTCTTTGAAGTTTTTTTTTTATATCCCTAAAACAAAATGGTATTCCATATTTGGTGACTTTCCTCTACGTTCCTATAATACCTACCTACTACCGCAACTAAACACAAGAGTAGGTAGGTACCTACTTTATTAAATTTTCGGCATGGGCGGGCACTGCACACTTTAGGTACTGGACAACATTTATTGCAAAATTTATAATGACTATTTTACTCTTTTTTTTTATTTCTTTTAATTTTGTTCTCTCATTGTGTCTGTTTTTTTTTTTTTGTTTAAATATATTTATCTTTTATTTTATTTTTCTCTCGTGTGTTGTCTGTCCGTGCTGAATTAACGTATTTTCTTTCTTTCTTTCTTTCACATAGAGTTTTGATAAACAAAATGTTAAGTTTAATGATAACGAAGCTTCTACATCTAAAAGCTTCAAACCGTATCTTCTTAATAATATGAGTGCGCTATGCTTCATATGCTTGTCACATTTTGCTGCTCAGCTCCCTCTCCTGACAATGTAAACAAACCTTGAAATTTAATTACAAAACAAAGTACCTACTTCATAGATTTCCCCATCATGGAGCCAATCAACAAAGTTTTATAACTTCCAAAAACTGAGAAAAATCGATAACCAACAGTAAGGGCCATAGACAAGCTTAATAAAAAGTCTCCCTGCGTTTTGCAACAGTCCGCTGGCAAATGATGTTTTTAAACGACATTTTTTTGGCTATTACTCTTCAATTAAGAGTTTTTGGAGCTAGGGGAAAAACGCTGGGATTTACTTGTTTTATGATAAGCGTTCGTGTAATAAGATGGAACTGTAATGCAGATTTGATCCAATAATGATATTGTTTGTGGCAATTCATTCGAACGGAGCGTTAGTAACGATCATCATGAACCATTGGGTTATTGAAGAGAAATCAACCAGAATTAAATTTTGGTGGCAAAAATAATGGTTTTTCTTTATAAACCTTACTAAATACGTCACTAATATCAAATTTATATTTCTAGAAGAGCTAACTGCCGAACTAGATAGCATATTTAATATTACTAGTGGTCGCCCAGAGGTCGAAATTCGACCATAATTTTAGCTTTCCGCACTCCTTCTCCATATAAACTTTAAATATGTCAAATCTCACACTCGCAAAGTATTCTCTTATAAAGATAGATAAATTGATCTATTTGGATGGACAGGCAAAGGTAATTTTATTCACTACCCTGATAATTATTTCCTTTGACAGTCGAATATTCACACAGCGATGCCAATAAAGCCATTATTTCAATTTGAAATGCATTATTCTAAGGAATACTTCAAAGAATAGTTGCGAGTTTCTCCATCAGGATGGATTACTTTAAATCCGGGCCAAATTGAAGATTTTCCCGGCGCAGCGGGGAAAAATAAACTTGCTATTGTCTATGGGATGGAGTGTACATCTTGTAGAGGCGAATTTACAACTTATGTAGGTATGTCACACGTGATACGCTGTAAAATAAAAGTTTAGTACTTTCGAAGTATTCGTGTTTTGGTACCTTTTTGTAGAAAATATTTTGATAGTAATATCTTTTTCACAAAATATTTTATTAAATATAAAAATGGTAAATTCGGTTTTTTATTTCAATTGCGCTCTTACAGGCTCTTTTATAACGCCTAGCTAATTCTAGGCGCACGGTTCCAAGTAGCTTGGTCAGAGAAGATACCGGCAAGAAAGTCCATAGAAACTCTTTTATAATAATAACATGGGCCGCGGGAACGGCTCTGCCAAAGTTCGATCTGCATTTGGACAAAGTATCTAATATAAGAAATATAAAATATTATAATATCATCATGTTATACTTTAAGATAAACATAAACAATACAAGTACCTTTACAACATACGGTACGGAATGCTAAGTATAACTATGTATGTACCTGTACCTAAATAAATGCGAACATATAGTAATACCTACTAGGTATATTATGTATTTTTATGCGTTTCAAACCAGCGCCTTTGAAGAAATAATAGCAAAACCGCTCAACTTGTAATCTGCCATATCTTCGCAGAACAGGCGTCCTATTGAAGATCGGTAAAAGAGGCTAAAAATATAATAAAACGTCCAGTTACGGGTATTGTTGCAATAATATGAATAGTTAGTGTACCTACTGCCTGTATATAATAAGCTTCAAGGCTGCGGGCGCTGAGTGATGAATAAAAATACACCTTAAAATTACTACAAATCGCAGCTAATTAACCGATTGCTTTCGTTTCTCCTATTGGTATCCCAATAAAAAACTTTTTTACCTTCTTCGTTCTTAGGACTATTTCGTAAGACCCAAAGGTGTGTTGATGTCAAAGTCAAAGTCAAAGTCAAAGTCAAAGATTTTTATTTCAACTGGGCCTTTGCAGGCACTTTCAAAACGTCGTGATTCTAGGCGCACGGTTCCAAGTGGGTTGGTCCTGGAGAAGATACCGGCAAGAAACTCCATGGATACTCTTTTCATAAATCAAGCTTAGGTACTACACAACAAATGTGGGGCTGTGACGACTTCATCACCTCAACACACACAAAACATAAAGCAAATTAAAAAGGGTAACGCACACTGTTTTATTTGGCGATGCTGCTAGTGGTGACCCTTTGGTTGAGGCGTAAACCTAAACTACTATCAATAAATTCAGTCGTTTCTTGCAGATATATACATTTATTTCATTTACCCAAGACAATTTATTGATCCTCTCAGGTACCTAAGCTTTAAATTTGACTCCATAATCTAAATTCTATTAAGAACACCAAGTAGGTCCATAACAACGTAACATGTTAGGTAAAATATATTACCCTCACCGATCTCTAGTAACCACCTAATCTGCATTTAAAAAAATGTTATTAACAAAACCGCAAACTAAAAGCGAGGAAGCGAGATTATCGATAATCGGCTGCTGTAAATGGTATGGGAACTCTCTTGTTGTTGTGTACTTTTGTATAATTATAATATGCATTATGTATATGCTAACATTATAATGAAATCACTTCAAAAAAAATTAAAACTTTAATCTAATGCTTTTATAATAAAATAATCAATCATCAAGAACCATCATTGTATTGATTTAAAAATAACTTGTTTCGTACAACGGAACGTAATATAAACGTTCGGAAACGCTATACCATAGAAATATATTTTGTTGGCTAAAGAAATCTAAAATGTGCTTTGAAGTTTCCAAGTAGGGATTAAAATATTGTTTAGTATAATTTAATGTAGTATTTTCAATAACAAAATTTTAATTACAGTTGTGAAAAACTGACAGTTTTATCGATTCGAATTTGACACGACGACGTATGACGCACGTCGCTGGTGACGTAGTTTCTGAACGCACTATTGTCAATTTAGCTACTTGCGTGTGCATACAAGACGTGAATTTTACCAAATTAGCACAGTTTTTCTAATAAAATTATCATAATTCGCGATCTCAAGTGATGGCTGGGAAGCTGAATAAATTCGAAACGCCCAGCTCTGCCAGCTCCGATAGGTAAAGCGAGTGTGTTAACTTACTGAATTGTTTATTTAAACAGCTGGCTCGTGTTATAAAAAAATGCGCTGTTGAAAAGACCGTTTTCAGTGTTGGCTTAGTCATCGTGCAGCCTGCGAGGTGTTTTCGCGTGTCGTGTTTTTGTGCTAAACATTTTAATACATCATAATTCGTGGAAGCAACGTTGCATTATAACCTCTGCACGCATTGTGATATTTTTAGAAAATCATTTAGTTCATTGGCAGCTCGCTTCTCGCTGAATGATCGCGTCGTGAAAACACGTGGTTGGTACAGAACGTGCCCAAACACGCCGTCTCGGGCGGCTACTATTGGAAATATCGAAGACATGGAGACAGGTTCATTGATCTTCCCAAACCCGTAAGATTTTCAGTCATTACGATGTCAGGCCGGCTATGTGAGTAGCCGCCAGCTTCACTGTCGCTTATGTGAAGTGCAACACGCATAACATGTTATTATTTTGCCTAGAAGTGTGTTACTATTATGTTGCTTTTGCACAAAATGTGATAACTAGCCACATTCTGTTACCGCTCTATTTTTAACTAAGTGAACTTTCAATTGACTAAACAAAAAATATAAACACAGTGTAAATGACCTCCATATGATAATTATGTCTTACATCGCGAAACACAATTTACATCAGTTATAACTGAATTTCAGACTGATAAACAAAAATCACATGATAGGAAGGCTCTTAGTATCTTGATTCTAACATTTAATAATAAATCTGTTATCTTCCGTACCATTTGTTTAGCAAATTGTGTATGTGAATAACCTTGACCTAACAAAAGTATATTATTATCTGTACGCTCTGACAGCTCTATTGTTATCTAAAAATAATTAATAATATGTTCATGACCTTTACAAGACTATCAAAAAATAATAATTCTATTTAGGTACACAGATAAAATCAATCCAGCCCAGTGGTTGAAATTCAACTGTAATTTTAGCTTCCTGCACTCCTTCTTCATATAAACTTTAACTATGGCAAATCTCACATTCCTCCTCCAGTACAAAGATTTCTCTTCACAATAGATTATCTATTTTGCAATCTACACAATATTCAAAACTTAAACTTACAACAAAGGCTTAATAAAAACGAAGAAGCAACCATAGCTGAATTTATAAAAACCACAAAACAGGATATGTTATGACACAGTAAAAAAGCATGATTATTTAAATGTGTTATATTTAAAAATAAAACTTGTGTAAAATGGTTGGTAAACATGACTGCATGCTAAAATACCTAAACATCAGAGTTATTAACATTAATTGCCTGGTGATAAAGATGTAAACACCACAGCACTAGAAGTAACAGTGAAGCAACTTGGATTATACATGGTGACTGGTTGAATGAGGGACATATTGAAGGAGGGGATTGTACTCATCATTATGAACATCTTTTACTATGGGTCGAGCTCTGTCTCATAGTAAAAGTTGTTATTAATGATGAGTACATACCCTTGATCTACCAGTTAACCTGTACATGTGTTGCTGTATCTTATAATCAGATTTTGATGCAGAATAACCATCAATATTGTTCCTTATTTGAGCATATTTTGGGACAATTTTGTACAAGTACACTTTCCTTAAAAAAATATTATTTTGTGCCCTGGAATTGGCTGTAAATACAGTCATGAGGAAACTAACATTTCCGAATGAATAAAAATTTATATTTGTCCTTATGACCTATTTAATAAACCTATGATGAACTTTTGTCTGAAAATAACAAAATTACTTAATTTATTTGAATAACATAATCTATAGCATCTATCAAAAAATATCTGGTTATTTTTTTTATTAGGTAAAGAGTTTAAAATGGCATGATTAACAATTTTTTATAAACATAATAGATTAAGAGAAATACTTTTTTCAATTTAACTGATAATATCATTTGTGATTTGATATTTCGATAGTTGTTATAATTGAGTGATAAGCTAAGTAACTTATATAATTAATTAAGGAACTAATTATTTGATACTGTATTAAAATTCTTCAATATCAATTACTCTATTGCTTGCTAAAAGTAGAATTCTAAATTATGCCTCCAATGCGTCACAGAATAACAAATTAGACATGTGTATTTGTAGTTGCTTTTCTGTCTCTTCCTGTGCTGTGTGCTATAAATAAAGATTTACTTATGTCCGAGATAAAAGTAATTGCATGCACCTTTATGAAAAAATAATTGCAAGTAAACAACAATTAACCGGTCTGTACTCTTGTTAGTTTATTACTTTTTACATTCATTGTGGTTGTGTGTATTACTTAATATTGGGTATATTAATTCCGAAGTATCTCATGAAATTATCCCAGGTAATCCATGCAGTTGTCACTTTTGTTAAGTGGTTTAACATTGCTCCAAAACATATCTGGAATTTTCGTTTATACTGGATCCAAAAATGGCACAAGATTTTAAATAAATACTTATAAAAAGAAACTACTTGTTGCAAAGATAAAGTGAGTCATTGTATATCTTTTGTTATTCCATAAATTACGTTTTGGCCTTGTAGTGAAGTAAATAGGTCAAAACCTTGGTGTATTTTGGGATCTATTGTTAAAATCTCAATAGATCTGAGAATTATATAAAATTTTACTAACTGGCAATTCTCGCACGAACTGTAAATCAATGAGAGAGAGGAACACAATTTAATTAATTTCTGCAAAGCTTTGCCACATACAAATGTCCTAATTACTTATTTAGGCTGCCTAAACATGTATTACTTTTAAGTCATACCATTACGTCTATAGCCAAATGAATCGGTACAGTCAACATGAAAAGTAGGTGATGATCAGTCGAAGTTCAAAATTGCTAAACTATTAATTAAAGTTAATGTAACTCATGGTTTACTAGTTTTGACATGTACACTTACTTTTTAACCCCCGACAAAAAAGAGGGGTGTTATAAGTTTGTAGTATGTATCTGTGTATCTATCTGTGGCATCGCAGCTTCAAAATGGAAGAACAGATTTCGCTGCAGTTTTTTTAAATTGAAAGCTAGTTTAATCGGGTATCATCTTGGCTATGTTTTATGAAAATCTGTTCAGACGTTCAAAAGTTACAGCTCTTTTTTCTAGTCGGAGTCGGGGGTTTTTGACGGTTAGGTTATATGCTAACTGTATAAAAAATTAAAAACATATTTTTTCCTTTTCCTTATTTTACGTAGACCCATTAAACGATGTGCCAGACACACCTCTCACTTATCAACTGTTATCAGACATAATTCCGACTACAGATAACACAGTTTACGTGGTTTTACCATCACTGATAACTGTGATAAGCGTCTATAAAAATGATACATGAGTTTGCACTAATAACAAACATTATGATTCTGTGCAATTTTATGGTAGATAAGACTTCGCCTGCCTATTCTTTCGAAAATAAAAATTACATAACTAAACTTCGGTTCGAAATTCTCCCTACATCCGAACTATTATAGCAATTGTGCGGCCAGGATGCTTACCACAAGCAAGAGCTTGTGGTAAGCATTCTGGCCACATCCTGGATAGTTAGTTAGTTGGGAGACATCCTGGATAGTTCAATTTCCGCCCTGCTATAAGAATAGCAGGGCGGAAATTGAACTGCCCAGGCATTTCCAGTATAAGCTAACCTTTCATTGTACGAAAAGCCTATACAGTGCGAGGTCAGCTTATATTGAAACGTTTGGGTAATTCAAATTCTGTCCTGCTATAAGTGATCGTAGTAAGCCCCCATTCTAACCGTTTTGTAAGTGGCGAACTTATTGTCATTCCCCTGTACAAATACATAATAGTAATACACCAGTTATGCAATGCATGTGTCACCTTTATTTACTAACAACCGATATCTAACGCGGCATTACGTTTGCAGTGACACAGAACTTGCCTTGGAGCTGAGCGAGCAAGTGTTTCTAGACGATGATGAGTACTCGACGCGTGCGCCAGCCTCGCCCACCACGGTCCCCAACGTCAGGCCCTACCGGCCACCTTCAACAGGTAACTGCACCACAAAATTGATCAGCTCATAAGAGTCCACTGCTGAAAATTGGCCTCCTTATTAGCACAAGAATAGTTGAGTAATCGCTGTTTTCAGGGTGACTGATGAGGGTGTCTACCATGCCTGAAATCACGAAAAAATCCTCTGTTTCATACAGTTAGTCGAGTAGGTAAACTAGGTAATATTTAATTGTTTGTTTGTATGCAACAGCTTTTTCGTTTTTTCGCGATTTCAGGGTTTGTCCCATAGAAAAAGTTGATCATAATGATGAGTACAATGACTTCAATATGTCCATTGTTCAACCAGTCATCCTGTATACATAAGAAAGAAAGAAAGAAAGATAATTTTATTTCATTCGGGATAATAACGGCATAATGCACATCATCTTGTTGAGCTCTCACGGAGGATGCTACTGAGTATACCCTTGGGATGATCTCTTTAGTCACCTTTTACGACTCGTACGGGAAAAAATGTAGACAGGGTGACTATTTATTTTTCGGAAAGCACGCAACGGCTGTAAAGTATAAGAAATAAAAACCAAGACTTCATCAGAAGAAATGGAAACACATATTGTCAAAAGAAAATGGTCATTCATTTACAAACATCGTATCGTGGCAAAGAAAACCGCACTTATAAATAGCTTTTCAGGAAAATCACAATCAATTCAATCTCAATTCCGCACAAATGAGTTGTGAAGTGAATCATTCTTGCATGTACCTACCTATATTCCATCGTCTCAGAACACAATGTACCAAATTGTTGACGTTTGCTCGAGTGACTCAGCTGATCTATCGTTTCATGTGTTTTTATGCTATTTCTGTAAACTGTACCGAAGCAGCAATAACCTATGACGTACGACGGGGTCACTCGCCGGAACGATTCGTAGAACGCGAACGTCGTGGAATAGATTACTATATCTAATAGCTTTCAGGATTTCTTTCTTTATGCTCTTCTATCATAAACATGAAAATCTCTTATGCCGTAGAGAGATGAACCGGTCAGCAAGGGTGACAGCGTGCGACAAACGAACCCCCAGTTCGTCACTCATGGAGACTTTCCTTGCACCTTGATTTGGGTACTCTAATAAGTATTAGAGTTTTAAAGTGTATCCCAACACTGCGGTTGCATTTAGGAACAGAGATTGAATCATTCTACAAATTATGCACACTTCATAAAAAATAGCCTATACTAGTGGTCGCCTACTGGTCGAAATTCGATCGTAATTTTAGCTTTCTGCATTACTTCTCCATATAAACTTCAACTATACCAAATCTCACACTCCTCCGTGCGCGCAATATGCTTATAAAGGGGTACAAAGTTTTCTCTTCACGTATAGATAAGTATACATATAGATAAGTTTTAACTTTACTTTGAATGACCTATTAATATTCCTCTGCTGGCAAAACACTCTTTATTTATAACTCCCCCCCCCCCCCCTGCCCAGGGAAGGGAGTGGTTGAGCCATTCCCTATGGTGGAAAGTCTTGACCTTTTTATCCACCGACAAAGAGGCATGTTACAAGTTTGTAGTGTGCATCGGTGTATGTGTGTCTGTGGCATCGTAGGTCCAAAACGGGTTAACCGATTTGAAAGCTAATCGGGTATCATCTTAGCTATGTTTCATGAAAATCTGTTCAGCCGTTAAAAAGTTACAGCTTTTTTTCTAGTTGAGTTGGGGGTTTTTGACGGTTAGGTTATCAAATCGTGAATAAAGACTTTGTTCTGAATATTACCTAAACTTTGTGGTCACGACTCACGATGTAACTTCTTGTATAATTTGAGTGCTTCCCAAAATACATTTCCGGAATTCTATTATTGTTATAGCGGAGGTCAGGCAGTTGTTTGAATTTCCAATCAGTTGCCTATCTATCTAAGTCGACTCGTTACAACTTCGGTCATTTACTGCAGTTTTGAGTGATATAGGTAACAATTTTAATATCTGTGTCTGGATGATAACATAGGCTATCTCTCATCAAATATATTATATTATCTAGAATATGCAACTTTAAAGTTTATAAATAACTTTGAAGATGTATGCGATGACTTTTACAACAGAGTAGAGGTCATGCATTGTTAGTAACACTGACACGCCAATATTGATCCTTATTTCTTAATAATAAAGTTCAGTTTTGATTGTAGTGTTGTCACATTATGATCCAAGGGTTCGTTAGTAAGATGAGCCGCTGTGAATATGGTGCTAGACCCCACATGGTGACCTACATGTGACATAACATGATCTCTGTGTTTTGCTCGAAGTTGCCACTGCGCAGATCATTAAAAGAAATACAGACTAACCGGTAGTATGAAGTATTGATGACATTCTTCGTTCAACAATACTGTTGTTGATAATACGATTTTCAATTTTGAGATTTCGAACCTGGGGGGCTAAAAAGGCCGCTTTAGTTGAATCATAATATGATTCATATTACGAATGTTAAACTATCTACTTAATTGACTCTTAATGTCATCATACGGTTCATATTCAGTAATCATCTGTTTGACAGTTACTATGCAGATCATTAGATGAATTTCTCAATGTGGCCTTTTTAGGCCCTCTGTTCTCTGAAGAAAGTTGTTCAGTTTCATGGACTTGATTAACTCCAATATGGCTGGTAATATTTATTACACGCTGTATAATTATGCGCTTTATTCCTGTCATATAAAGATCCTACTTTTTTAGTGGAACTGGTCCCTTTAAGGGGTTATAGTACTCATCATTATGAACAACTTTTACTATGGGACTATCGCTGTAACTTTTGAACGGCTGAACTGATTTCCATGAAACATAGCTAAGATGATACCCGATTAAATTAGCTTTCAATTTAAAAAAACTGCTTTGATATCGGTCCATCTTTTTTATAGCTACGATACCACAGACACAGATGCACACTGCAAACTTATAACACCCCTCTTTTTTTGTCGGAGGTTAAAAAGGAACGCTTCCACCACGCCACGACAGATTGTGTTTGCTCCATGGGTTTTCAGATCGCAAAGCCTTTTTAGTATAATTAATTACGTACACGTAGTACTAGTACCTAAGTCTTGTCAAAAAAAAAATCGACTTAACATTTGTATAATATGAAATTTTACACTTAGTCACAAAAACACTTACATTATTATGTAAAACTACGCTGTTAATTCCATACAGTTATACATTAGTTCCGCTAGCTAATGTTATGGGCTGCAGAGTATATTATTTCACCTTTTCGTAAACAAGCCGAGTCGAGTCGCCTCGTGTTTAGTTCACGTTTTCCAGCACGGATTAGCAATTAGAGCCGTTTCCACGTGACGTCGCATAACTTCGTCTATTTCGCACAAGTCACATTTTGTTTGCGGGAACAGACTTAGATTTTTTCGAAACTAGATCGAACTTGTGATCTGGCTCTGTGGTGACGTGATAGTGTAAGTGATGTGAGACAGGTACAGTTGGCCAAAGAATTGTTCTACCACCTAAGGGGTCATCCATAAAGTACGTCACACTAATTTCGTGACTTTTTGACCCCTTCCCCGTCCTTGTCACGTTTGTGACGTCACATATTTTGCAATTTTACATCTAGAAATTATTAAATTAAATCAGCATTTCAATGATTTTTAATATGATTTTGAAATGTGACGTCACGAAACTTAGGACCACTCCCACCCCTTGTCACATAATGTCACACTTCGTCGACCCCCCTTAACGTGTGACGTACTTTGTGGATGGTCCCTAAGCCTAAGCAGGTTGGAATTTGTTTGTACGTCATAAAACAGAAAGGTCATTCTCTTGTCAAAATAATGGAGTTTCAATTACTTTTTTACCAGTCGACAAAAAAGATTGGGGTGTTAAAGTTTTTGTCTATCTGTGTATCTGTCTGTGGCATCGTAGCTCCAAAAAGGGATGAACCGATTTCAATGCAGTTATTTTGAATTGAAAGCTAGTTTAATCGGGTATCATCTTAGCCATGTTTCATGAAAATCTGTTCGGTCGTTCAAAAGTTACAGCTCTTTTTTTAGGCTGAATATATACCTATACACCATGTCCCAAAATTCAACGATAAGCGGGCACCAGAGGGTTGACCAGCTCATGACTACTGGAGAACAAAATTTTTTTTAAAAAAAATCTCAATTTTTAAGAAGTTACATAAAAATATTGAAATCCTTCAAAAATTTACACCCCTTAAGATATTTTTAATTACCATGACCACAATGATTCAGATATTTCTGAATTTCTTTTTGTACCGGCAACCTAAGTAGCACTGCTATCCACCACAATCGTTAAAAATCCCAGAATGCCTGTAGATTTGACACAAAAATCAATCAAAATTATTTTTCACCCTAAAATTTTGAACCATTTTTACTTTTGGTCCACTTTCACTCATCGTGGTGTAAAAAAAATGTATGGAGACTACCATGGCAAGTTTTTTTAAAAATTGACGCAACTGTCCAAGATTCCAAAATGGTATAATAATCTAGGAAAACTAGCCACAAAAAAAAGAACTGCGTACTATTTCTGAACAAGAACCAAATTTCATAACTTTTACTATGAGGTTTTTTGTTGTAAATTCTTCGAATTTGAATGATACATGTCCGTAGTTAATAAAATTTAGAAGTTAGAGAGAGATTATACGTTAGAGAGAGATAAATAGATAGTATGTAAAGAAGGAAAGAAAACGTTTTTAAAAATTATACCTCGTTTCTCCACAACTAACAACAGTCTGCTACTCTAGTACGTCTGTGGCGTACCGGTAGCGTAATGGTAGCGGCATGATAAACGCTAAACAGTCCAAAATACGCTAAAAGTTTATAAAAACAGCAACTTCTCTAATAGGATAGCCTATTGTTACTCACAACGAAAATCTACATCGAAATCCGCGAAATCCTAAGTAGGATGACAGGTGATGGTATACCACAGACGTACTAGCAGACTGTTGTTAGTTGTGGAGAAACGAGGATTAATTTTTAAAAACGTTTTCTTTCCTTCTTTACATACTATCTATTTATCTTTCTCTAACGTATAATCTCTCTCTAACTTCTAAATTTTATTAACTACGGACATGTATCATTCAAATTCGAAGAATTTACAACAAAAAACCACATAGCAAAAGTTATGAAATTTGGTTCTTGTTCAGAAATAGTACGCAGTTCTTTTTTTTGTGGCTAGTTTTCCTAGATTATTATACCATTTTGGAATCTTGGATAGTTGCGTCAATTTTTAAAAAAACTTGCCATGGTAGTCTCGATACATTTTTTTTACACCACGATGAGTGAAAGTGGACCAAAAGTAAAAATGTTTCAAAATTTTAGGGTGAAAAATAATTTTGATTGATTTTTGTGTCAAATCTACAGGCATTCTGGGATTTTTAAGGATTGTGGTGGATAGCAGTGCTACTTAGGTTGCCGGTACAAAAAGAAATTCAGAAATATCTGAAACATTGTGGTCATGGTAATTAAAAATATCTTAAGGGGTGTAAATTTTTGAAGGATTTCAATTTTTTTAAGTAACTTCTTAAAAATTGAGATTTTTTTTAAAAAAAATTTTGTTCTCGAGTAGTCATGAGCTGGTCAACCCTCTGGTGCCCGCTTATCGTTGAATTTTGGGACATGGTGTATACTATAACTTACATACAGCATATTTGGCCAGTGTTGATAATACGATACATGGCGCGCAGGTTGCAGTATCGTTTGTCATCGCCCTAATGCCCGCTTAGTGCATAATAATAATATCAGTTAGTGTTATCTCAGTATTGTTATGATTAAACATTGGGAGGCGATTGATTGTTATCATACAGTATGAATGAGAAGATAAGCTATTGATGCAATATTATTGTTTTGTAACAAAACAGCTGGAAATAGGTACATTACTATCTTTAGATAAGTGACGTCTTTCTATGTGACAGGAAGGAAGGCTACTCTTTGTACATTATGACGATATTAGGTCCCCATTCGTTAGATGCGAGCCTTTATCAGGCATAGTTCCAATTCTGAGAAAGTGATTCTTTTACTGATTCGAAATACCTTCAGTTTGAGCCAGAGTTCTCGGTAGGAAACTTTAGTTAGACTAAACAGAAGCTATTAACTAAACTTCTGTTAATTTAACTACAATGTAACCTCGAGCAATTCGGTAGTATTCTGCATGCATTTGAATCTTTGCCAAGTCTTGCAGAGAATCTACTTGCATAAGGAAAATGGTGCGTTCCAAAAAAAATCACTTTTTCACATTTCTAAGATAATCTGAACTGCATTCATATTGCTAATATTAGCAGTTTAGGGAAATTATTTTTCTGTATCCATAACAAGAAGACTTTCAAACTCCAGACACTTTCCATCTAACAAATTTCAAGTAATCTGGGCAACTGGCCCTTGCGATTCTCAACTAACAGAACTAAAATTTGTTCCCAATCCTCCATTCCCACTATGAACAATGGTAGTGGTCATTAACCGAATAAAATCGCATTTGGTTACAACCTTCACGCGTAATTCACTTTATGAGGCGACATTGACCGACCATAAAAAAATAACCTCGTTGTCAAAAGTTATTCGCGCGTTCGACCGAAACTGAAATACTTTATAGTGTTTTAAGTGTTCAGTCTTAATAGAAGTTTGGTTATGGTGTGAGGTTTGTCCAGCGAAGCCTGAATTTCTTTCTGCTCCGATGTTCTGAATCCAGAGAATTTTATATTAAGACTTTTAGTATCTGTAGTGCCCGTTACACAATATTGTTTATAAGTACCTAATAAGGATGTTGTAAATTGTAGGTTTTCCTTGTTAATTAGTTAATTTTAGTTCGTGTTTTGTTTCCTTCGAGTGAAGTGTGTGCGACTGTGAATTCATAAGTTCTTCGTTGTGGTTCCAATAAAATCCACGATAGGATTTCTGGTTGGTATCGTTTATCAGGTTGTGTGATTCTCGGCAAAGAACAAGCCACCCTCTCTGCGTCCGTGGGAGTCATAAAAGGAGTTAAAGCATTCTGTCAAGAGAATAAACAGGAAAGTCCTTTTTAGTGCTAATAACAAGAATCTGCGACCACTAATCCGGTCGAGAAACGTGGTGATTTTAGCAATATTCCACATAATCGTTTACTGTCGCTGATATTAGGAGACACAAGTACTGTCGATGTATATGAATTCATAACCGAATGAGTGCGAGTACCTTTGTTATAAATATTTAATATTATAAAGAAAAAAGATTTGAATTTTAGTATGTTTGTTTGTAATGGATAAACACAAAAACTTCGAGACCGATTTGAAAAATTCTTTCACCAGCGGAATGCTATATTATCACTGTGTAACATAGGCTATAATTTATAAAGATATCACGCGGGTGAAGCCGCTAGCGGAAGCTGTTTTATTATATTTATAGGATTAAACATACAACACATATTACGCCTTTTTTCGGGTAGGCAAAATCGACAGTTCGCCACGTCCAACGTCCCTTACGTAATTCCGAAACATACCTCTTTTGCTTCGATCTGAATTCATCCCACTTTTCATACATGGCGCCGGTTGCGAATACTACGCACAAGCATGACCTACGTGACTATAGGTACAAGTTTTTTTTTACTTTTCCCTACACTAATATCGCCGATAGCGATAAGACCCATGTCAAGCACAAATGTGTTTGGCATTAAGCTGATACCTTTTTGGCCAACCGTGAGGCACATGCCAGTGATGCCCGTGTTGTACAGTATGATTATTGTTTTTTATTTAATTGCTTTTTGTTGTTTTTTCGTCTATTCTTATTTGTTTTTATTGTTTAATTTGTGTATTGTGTCTCTTGCTCTCCGAGTAAAATTTTTATTATTATTATTATATCGCATTTTTGCGGTTTCAATAAAACCCATGTTTTACTTTGTTTGACGTATAATTGAGTGTAATTTTACTAGAGATAAACATAGCGAAGCGTAGTGCGGCGACATGGAGTCACGTGCTTCTAATTCAATGATAGTTATCACTCATCACATCACAATAGTACATTAATAATGATCGGTGCTTCCGTTGAGGTTGGGGTTAATTTATCTGTTTGTTGTTTGTTTCTGGTATGTAGTCCCTGTTGTTAAACAATTCAGTACCTAGTACTTATACTACCAGCCTAGTTTAAATACTAGGGCAGCTACTAGTCTGTCTATCTCAGAATGTTATTGATCCCGTAACAATTGGGATCAACGAATCCATCTGTAAATTAAATATACAAAGAATTCCCACTAAATTAAAATTAAAAAATATAATCATATTTTAGAAGTATTAAAACTTAAAAAGCAATATTTTAATTAATATTTATTTTGTCTTTCTCAGGTTCAAATATCTTAAAGTCACCACGTGCACGTCGCGTGCGCACTACGTCGATGTCCCAACCAAACAAACGGACCACCGCAGAGAGTATACTACACGCGGACAGACGGACCATATACACGGCAGGGAGGCCGCCCTGGTACAACTGTACCGGCGGGCAGGAGGTCGAGCCCTTCCTCATCGGTGAGTCATATCTTACTGCAGCAGAGACATACTGCACGCGGACAGACGGGCCATATACACGGCAGGGAGGCCGCCCTGGTACAACTGTACTGGCGGGCAGGAGATCGAGCCCTTCCTCATCGGTGAGTCATATCTTACTGCAGCAGAGACATACTGCACGCGGACAGACGGGCCATTAGGGACCATCCATAAAGTACGTCACACGTTAAGGGGGCGGAGGGGATCGACGAAGTGTGACATTATGTGACAAGGGGTGGGAGCCGTGGGAGGGATCCTAAGTTTCGTGACGTCACATTTCAAAAATGGAAATATAACTAATTTCGGAACTGCTGTTTTAATTTAATAATTTCTAGATGTAAAATTGCAAAATATGTGTCGTCACACTAAGGAAGGTCTCACAAATGTGATCAACTGTGACAAGGACGCGGGTCAAAAAATCACAAAGTTAGTGTGACATACTTTATGAATGACCGCTTATAATCGGCAGGCCTCTCTGGTACTACTACTAGGATTGTAAAAAGCAAGAGGGGAACCACCCCCCCCCCCTCTCTCCCCGGCGTCGGCGGAGAGTCCCTTGCTTATCGATGAGTCACACTACTGCTATACCGATTAAGACTTCAGTTAACTTCTAGACTTAGATATTTCCAAAGCCTACCTAACCAGGAACACAGGAGGTCATCAAAAAACTTTCATGTAACGTAGTCGGCCAAAGAATTGGTCTAATACACTAAAGTTGCAATTTGTTTGTACCTACGTCATAAAACAAAAATTCCAGATATTCTCTTATCAAAATAATGAAGTTTCTACTTTAGTGATATTTTCTTTGATAGGAAATTCTGTTAAAATTAATAGACCACTTTTTTGGCTGACCGTACTTACATAAGCTGTCAACTGGTCACGCGATCGGTACATATAATCTTAAATACACATGTTTATACAAGTATTTCATGACGATCTGAAATTGTCATTTTGTCCACATTTATACTTAAAACCTATCGAGTACAAATTAGCACCAAAATGTCGATTTCTCCTGCCCATATTATGTTGAAGAGACAAAATATCAATAAATATCGTCTTATTTCATGCACGTTACTGTACCCGTCAAGTTTTAACGTGTTGTAGTTATAGGCCTACCGCTTAATTGGGACGGTTGATGTCTGAAGTTGAGGTAGTTGCGCGATGCGGGGGGAGTCGTGACACACGCCTACTATTGGATAAGCTAAGCTTTATGGTGCGTATCATGAGCCCGTGACAGACATCTCGCGTCACACCCCTCCCGCACCGCGCAACTTCTTCATAAGCTCACAGTGGTGAAGGGTGACAGTTTTAAAAGGGGAAGCCGTCCCAAAAATGCCCTGTAAAAATTGCTGCAAGACAAAAATCCATACCGTCTCTTGTGATCTATTATAGTCATGTCTGGAAGAGCTCGACCTAACTGAATAACAAGCCACATTACGTTGGTCTATGCACTAACCAATTCCTAAAGGGAAGCCGATGGGAATCGGGTTGTACTCTCGACAACAAATTGTATAAATTCGTATAGAATGTTTAGTATTTATTTCTGTTTAAGTGATTTGTAATCTTTAAGAAATAAATGAATTCAAACCGTTGTATGGACTCTTCGCCACTGTAAGCTCAGGCACCGACCGTCTCAGTTATGCGGTTAGCCTATAGAAGTTGTAGTTAAAGTTTGATTTTATTTGAAGGTATATGCGGCGCCAGCGCGTCGGGCAAGACCACCGTCGCGGCCAAAATCATAGAATCTCTCAACATACCATGGGTCACCATAGTCAGTATGGACTCATTCTACAAAGTGAGTTTACTGTTCCATAGTTTTCAGTAGATTTTATTTTTGTATTTTTTTTCAATTATTTTTTAAAAAGGCCTTCGTATTTAAATAGTTATAAGCCAAAAGAAAATCTTGATTTATTAAAAATTTCACACCTAAGCGTACATCTCTCAAATGATTTTCGCATGAAGTACATAATAATTACGGACGATAATAACACCATATCCAATCGTTATTGTTGCGCAAACGCCACATAGATCTAAGTGTTTTACAGTCCGCGCGCTAGCTCCGAGGAATCGGGGTTAAAAAAACCCGATTAGACGTCCGTCTGTGGTGTCGCCTTTTATGATCGTCAGGCGCGGATACAGAGGGGGCAATGGGTGTAGTTGCCCCCCCCCCCCCCCCTGACTCCTATCAAACACGTTATTATGACCAAATTTTTTCAAACGTCATAATGACTTGTTTACCAGAATCGTTATTAACTCATTACTACTTCTATGTAGATTACATCGATCGATCAGTACTTTACTGATAAAAAAACATCGCAATTCAAACATGTTTTTGTTTCTTAATTTTGTATGCCAGTTAATTATATAAATCCAGCCCATTACTGTCCCACTGCTTGTCACGGGCCTCTTCTCAGAATGAGAAATGTTATGCCTTAGTCTACCACGCTGGCCTAATCCAGGTTGGCGGACTACACAAACCATCGAGAACTTTATGAGGCCCTCTCAGGTGTGCAGGTTTCCTCACGATGTTTTCCTTCACCGTTATCGCAAGTGATAATCAAATTCTAATCCGCACATGAATCCGAAAAGTCAGAGGTGCAGCTGAGTTCGAACTTAGACACTCTTGCATGGAAGGCAAGCGTTCAACCGCTAGGCTATCGCTGCTTATTAGTTAATTAATGAATTTTGTTTCTTTCAGGTACTGAACGAGAAGCAGCACCAGGCGGCGACGCGCAACGAGTACAACTTCGACCACCCTGACGCGTTTGACATAGAGCTGTTGATCTCCGTGCTGCAGCGGCTGCGCGAGGGCAAGAAGGTCGAGGTGCCCATCTACAACTACGTCACGCATTCTAGAGAGAACAGGACTGTGAGTATGACCTACTGACTTTATCTTGATCTTAGGCAATATCAGGTGGAAAAGAGCCATTCTATACGACATTCCAGTTTTCCCACCAGCATGTCTACCGCGTAACTAAAATAATAATTTACATGAACTCAGGGCCCTAATTCTGTTATTTGAATTGTAATTGTTGGTTTCTGCAGTGTCATTCAACTTATTTTGACTTCTATTGCGTAGGTAATAGAAGTGAAAGTCGGTTATTTGCCAGTTATTAAGTGTCATTCTACAGATTTTGACTACTATTACCTACACAATAAAAGTCAAAATAGGTTGAACGACACTGGACTAACTTACAAGAACATTTCTGATCGATTGAGACACTATTGAAATAGCAGTTTTTTTCTTCTTTTTTTTCCTTTTAAAAACGTTTAAAAACCTTTTAAAAACGTCACTAGGATTTCTCCTGTATCGAGGGTACAGTTTACAAACATACATATCACATGCACATACAACCAGACCCGAAACAACTATCTGTGGATCATACAAATATTTGTTACGTGCGGGGATCGAACCCGCGGCACGTAGCGCAGAAAGCTAATCGCTTAGCCACTGCGACAACCGTGTCGTCATCATCATAAGTAGGGCCCTGTTAATAAACTTCAATAGACTATCATGAGAGACTAAAATGCGCAGACAAGCTGCGTGCCCCGATTCAATCCCCGTACGGAACAAATATTTGTAAGATCTATAGATAACTTTCTTCCGGGTCTGGGTGTGTGCATCTGATTTATGTTTGTAAACTGTACCCACGATACAGGATAAATCCTAGTTAGGAGTTTTTTTTTTAAATACCTACCTCATTATTTTTCCAAAATGATACTATTTTCACGAAAAGTAACAATGCCCGCTTGACAGTTCACCTTATCCACAGAAAACAATGTACGGCGCGAACGTGATCATCTTCGAGGGTATCCTGGCGTTCTACAACGTGGAAGTAACGAAGATGCTGGACATGAAGGTGTTCGTGGACACCGACGCCGATATACGGCTCGCCAGGAGACTTAGAAGGTGAACTTGGCTGTTACACTGCCGGACACATCAAAAGTTTGTTATTTAAACTGGGCCTTTGCAGGCACTTTCAAAACGTCGTGATTCTAGGTGCACGGTTCCAAGTGGGTTGGTCCTGGAGAAGATACTAACAAGATACTCGATGGATACTCTTAAAAAGATTACTACCAATGTGTTATTCCCAGTATTCTTGTCCGAATCTCATCACTACCGCGCCTGCAACTTCAATTAAGCTAAATGTGCGCATGCGCATGTCCTGTGTCCTATGTAAGCGTTCAACAGCAACACGGGTTTTGTATAGCCTTATTTTGTATTAGTCTTATAGGACAAGGGATTTCCCATAATGTTATTAGTTTTAACACTTAAAAGCTATAAAAGAATTCTAAATCAATGTTTACTTTGATTAAAATGGTATCTAAAACAACGTTTAAATTATAATAGTGTTTTATTATTACTGATGATAGTTTATCTGTGCCTATAAGTAAAGACGGCCATATTGGCGGTTAGCCAGGGTTAGTGAACATTAAAGAGATACGTTATGGACCAGGTGTCGTCAACACATCATTTTGTGATAGCATCAAGGCTTCATTGAGCTAAGTGAACTGTAATTGCTAGCTATTATAGTTTTTAAACAGTTTTTTTTTTTAGAGTAGAATAGAATATTCATTTATTTGCTCAGAATGTAGGTATTTACAATAAGGTGGTTACAATAAGTCAAAGTCAAAGTCAAAGTCAAAGATTTTTATTTCAACTGGGCCTTTGCAGGCACTTTCAAAACGTCGTGATTCTAGGCGCACGGTTCCAAGTGGGTTGGTCCTGGAGAAGATACCGGCAAGAAACTCCATGGATACTCTTTTCATAAATCAAGCTTAGGTACTACACAACAAATGTGGGGCCGCAGGAGCGGCCCCGGCTAAAATTCGACCTCAATTTACACAATATTACAATAAAAAAAATAAAAAAAGAACAGCAAAGATCATAAGTACCACTATAATATTATAATTATACAATACTAGTAGGTGCGTACTTAACACTCAAGTCAGTCACCCAATTAAGAATAGGTACCTACCAAAAAGGTACAAGGGAAGCGTTAAAATTAGTGTGTGAAGACAGGAAGCAGTGGGTCACCAGGGAAGCCGCATGTGCAGAAGATAATCACTTCCATACATCTCTATCGTCAACATAGTCTTTGATCCTGTAATAGGCCTTCCTTATGAGGATAAGCTTAACACGAGTTTTAAACTTTTTATCAGTAAGCTCGGTAATACTTTTTGGGAGTTTATTATAAAAGCGTACACCGTTACCTAGAAATGATTTGTTTGTTTTGGTCAATCTAAATTTAGGGACCACTATTTTGTACTTATTTCTAGTATTAATTTTATGAATATCGCTATTGATACTAAACATATGCAGGTTTCTTCGGACGAACATAATATTCTCCAAAATGTACTGTGATGGCAGTGTTAGAATGTCGGTGTCTTTGAAAAAGTCTCGTAAAGACTCGCGTGGGCCCATGTTATAGATCGCACGGATCGCCCTCTTCTGCAATATAAAAACCGAATCTACATCAGCCGCTGATCCCCACAACAGAATGCCATAGGACATAATGCTATGAAAATATGCGAAGTACACTAATCTCGCCGTAGCTGTATCGGTTAACTGTCTAATTTTTCTAACTGCAAATGCCGCAGAACTAAGTCTTTTGGACAGAGCTGTGATGTGAGGACCCCACTGCAACTTGGAATCAATTGTTATCCCTAAGAATACGGTTTCATTAATTATATTTAGTTCATTTCCATCAAGCATTAAATTTAAGCCTACATGAGCTACATTTGGCAGTGAGAACTTTAAACATTTTGTTTTATTAGCATTTAGTAATAAGTTATTAGCTGCGAACCATTTAGAGAGTATAGTTAAGCTATCTCTAATGTGTAAGACTTCCCTATCTTTTCTACTTATTTTAAAAATGAGGGAAGTGTCGTCCGCAAATAGTATTATATCCGATATTTCGCTCATTATATATGGGAGATCATTAATATAAGCCAGAAACAAGAAAGGGCCAAGGATTGAGCCTTGAGGCACACCCATTTTAACCAAAGAGCCCTCAGATATGATACCATTGACACTTACTTTTTGTTGCCTCTGAGATAGGTAGGATAAAACAAGATCAGCAGCTCGTCCACGAATTCCGTAGAGATTTAATTTACGGATAAGTGTATCGTGGTCTACGCAGTCGAAAGCCTTGGAGAGGTCACAAAAGACGCCAATTGCATCCTGTGACCCCTCCCAGGATTCTAAAATGTGTGTGACTAATTTCACTCCTGCGTCAGTGGTCGACCTACCCTTCGTGAAGCCGAACTGCTGACTATGTAATACTCCGTTTATATTAAAGTGTGTTAACATTTGGTCAAGCATGATTTTTTCAAAAATCATGCTTGTATAATGTCGTAATAATGTCAAAGAATCCTTGTACATTCTACCATTTTGGCATGCAAACATTGATGCAGTTCATCATCAAACTACAAACTTTCTTACACAACTAAAATTTATCAGCTAGGAAATCCGATACGGCGTAGTAACATTTATTTAATAGAAGCACAGTTAGTTTCTTTTTGAAAGTTGTTACTGGTTCCCCTTTTATTGTAAACATTTACTTTGGAGATAGCTTATAACACGTACATTTGCAGTCTACGTGTGTGAAAAGTAGAATAATACAGATTGTGCGATATTTGAATTACACATTGTATAAGTACCTAAATTAAAACTAAACTAAAATAGCTTAGGGATCGTCCATTAATCACGTGATGTTTTTAACAACTTTTTAATCACCCCCGCTCCCCCTGGTCATACGTGGTGACGTTTTAGACTAACCCCTGCCCAAAATCACGTATATTTTAGTATAAAGTATGTTAAAAAAATTCAGAGTATTATCTTTTAATACAGGTATAATCTAATTCTTTTTTAGAATTTGTATTTTTTATTTGCTTCAAATATGGTATTTTAATAGATCTTATAAAAAAAATTACTAGTGGTCGCCCTATGGTCGAAATTGATGGCATAGTTAAAGTTTATATGGAGAAGCAGTGCCGAAAGCTAAAATTACGGTCGTATTTCGACCCAATGGCCGAAAAAAAATATAGTGGCCGCCCAATGACCACTAGTTTTTTTTTTTTGGTATTTTATCTGCGATCAGTCCTTGGACTCTAAGCAAATTTGTTGCTATGTATTGGTGGTGCAGAGTGTTTCTCCAGCGAGAATTCCCTCCTTATAATGCATTAGGCCACATGTCCTAGTTGCTTAAGTCCATTACAGCTAACCTTTTTAGCCGCCTTATGTCATCGGGCTTAGTAACCACGACTAGTATAGATTAAATAGTCAATGAAGTCAATATGAATATGCTAAATACTTGTAAAGTAGTTAAAGGGGTTAAAATCAATGACCTTTCTTTCTTTTACAGGGACATAGTACAACGAGGTCGCGAATTAGAAGGCGTCCTCAAACAGTACATGACACACGTGAAACCTGCCTACCAAAGTTACATCGCGCCTTGTATGGCACACGCTGACATTATAGTACCAAGGGGCGGGGAGAACAAGGTGGCCATACATCTGATAGTGCAACACGTACACAAGCAGCTGCAACTGGTGAGTTACTGCAACATGACACGGTACATGACGTCATAGTACTCGGGCGGGGAGAACAAGGTGGCCATACATCTGATAGTGCAACACGTACACAAGCGGCTGCAACTGGTGAGTTACTGCAACATGACACGGTACATGACGTCATAGTACTCGGGCGGGGAGAACAAGGTGGCCATACATCTGATAGTGCAACACGTACACAAGCAGCTGCAACTGGTGAGTTACTGCAACATGACACGGTACATGACGTCATAGTACTCGGGCGGGGAGAACAAGGTGGCCATACATCTGATAGTGCAACACGTACACAAGCAGCTGCAACTGGTGAGTTACTGCAACATGACACGGTACATGACGTCATAGTACTCGGGCGGGGAGAACAAGGTGGCCATACATCTGATAGTGCAACACGTACACAAGCAGCTGCAACTGGTGAGTTACTGCAACATGACACGGTACATGACGTCATAGTACTCGGGCGGGGAGAACAAGGTGGCCATACATCTGATAGTGCAACACGTACACAAGCAGCTGCAACTGGTGAGTTACTGCGACATGACACGGTACATGACGTCACAGTACTCGGGTGGGGAGAACAAGGTGGCCATACATCTGATAGTGCAACACGTACACAAGCAGCTGCAACTGGTGAGTTACTGCAACATGACACGGTACATGACGTCATAGTACTCGGGCGGAGAGAACAAGGTGGCCATACATCTGATAGTGCAACACGTACACAAGCAGCTGCAACTGGTGAGTTACTGCAACATGACACGGTACATGACGTCATAGTACTCGGGCGAACAGAACAAGGTAGCCATACATCTGATAGTTGAATAATTGAACCTATCACAATACACTGCTGGACATAAGCCTATCCCAAGTTGCTTGATTCATCGTATAATTCCTTTAAATTGTCCAGTATTTATACAAGATGTCACAGAATAAACGCACACCCTTAAAATGCTTTGTTAAATCGGCTACTGAATCAATTTCAGTAACTAATAATGTAGGTATATTTTTCAAAAATTATGAATGATACTGACGGTCGATTGAGACAAAGAAAATTATATCTTATCTCAAGGTAATAACGACTCAATTATAAATGCAGTAAATATTGCAAGGTTCTACTCAATGTTCTTAAAAGTTAGAGTTATATTTAAAATACATAAGTTGTGGTTATTGTATTATGCTTTTAACTCAACATTCTGGGGGCCTAAAAAGGCCACATTGAGCAATTCATCTAATGATCTGCTTAGTAACTGTCAAACAGATGATTACTGAATATGAACCTTATGCGGATTAGAGTTGTCAATTAAGTAGATATTTTGACATTCGTAATATGAATCATATTATGGTTCATCTAAAGCGGCCTTTTTAGCCCCCCTGATCGGTGTGTTTGAGTGTTTACGTCATTCCCGTTATATGTTGTATAATCTTTGTATATTGTTCTAGCGCGGCTTCAAAGTGCGGGAAAAGCTCGCGATCGCCCACATCGGACAGCCCGTGCCAGACTCGCTCTTTGTGTTAAAAGAAACGCCTCAGGTACGACTTCCCTGACATACTTTCCTAAAGGAAATCCAGCCTGATATCTTACAAAATAATAGAAATATAAGGTATTTTTTTATTTGCTATCATGCATATCAAGAATTTATTAGCTTACTTACAATAATTGGAGTACATGAACTCAGAGGCCCAATTCTCGTAATTAAAAATGTTCAAAATATAGTTCGGATCTCATTCCGATCTACTACCAATGTCATAAATGTCACAAATGGTATTCTCCTACCCTAACAAACAACGTCAAACGTGACATTATGAAAGTTCAAAAAAAGGCAAATCGGTATTCTGCTAACATTTTGAACTGACACAGATAATAAAATTGACACTCTCGTCCTAAGCTCTCGTCTATACACAAACGTCAAAAATGAGATTGAAATGAGTTTGTAAGAAGATTAAATCCAAATCATACTGGAATCAGACTGAACTTTAAGAGGAGTAGAATACGTGACTTTTTGTCAATTCATAATATAATCTCAGTTCGGTCAACTTTCAGTCATATTATAAATGAATTACGAGAATTGGGCTTCTGATAAGGCATTGCAACATTATATCATATTTGAATAGAATAGAAAGCATTTAATCATTCATCATTTCATTTAATAGGCATTGAATCGTATTTTATATTTAGATAATAGTATTTTATAATTACTAGTGGTCGTCCAGTTGTCGAAATTCGACCGTAATTTTAGCTTTCTGCACTCCTCCATATAAACTTTAACTATGCCAAATCTCATACTCCTCCGTGCCCGCAATATGCTTAGAAAGGGGTACAAAATTTTCTCTTCACGTATTAATATACAGGTGCAAGGTCTCCACACATTCATCCGCAACAAAGACACTCCTCGCGACGAGTTCATATTCTACTCCAAAAGACTGATGCGGCTCGTGATAGAGTTCGCGCTGTCCCTGCTGCCCTACTCCGACCACGTGGTCGACACGCCGCAGGGATTCTGTTACAAAGGTACGCCATGACACAAATGATAGGGTACCGTCTGTCGGAACTGGGGGGCTAAAAAGGCCGCTTTAGGTGAATCACAATATGATTCATATTACAAATGTCAAAATATCTGCTTAATTGACAACTCTTAATGTCATCTACATAAAGTTCATACTCAGTAATCATCCGTTTGACACATAAAGTTATTATTAGTGGTAATAGAGGAACACAGTGTGCGAGTGAGAAACCGATCTTTACGAAAATCCTACGTGCGAGAAAGAGACACAATTAAATGTTCGTAGGACCGATTTGAAACAATTTATGAACTAGTAGGTACCTGTCAAAATAAGATCTCGTATTATTTTATGATTTTCTTCACAATCGTTCTGTATTTTATTGGATAAATATCAATAATCGAAAAGGTTTCGTGTCCTGTGTTAGACTGCAGTGTAACTTACAGCAATAATGCAAATAAAGAGACCTTTTACAGGTAAATACCGTACAGTGCAATATTACTTTCAGAGTGCATATTTCCATAGAAAATATTCCTAAAATTATTTAGTAATACGTTTATAACATGCAGTAAGCCCTCTATTTTCTAAATAATATATTATTTTAAATAATTATGTGTAAGATAAAAAAATATTGTGTTCGTGAAAATGTGAAAATTAAACCGTTTGGCATAGGTTGTGTGTACAAAATCTATCGATATGTCGATATTTCCAAATTAATTTTTCGTACTACCTAGCTTCGTCCATTGCATAACTTGAGAGTTATTGTTAATCCTTGCTTATTTGTATATTGAAAGGTTGATTTAGTCCGGCCCCGCACATTGTCAGAAAATCATAGTCGGAATATTTCTGACGCACCGGAGGGCACTCGACACTATTCACACCATGTTTGTACTATTACAACATTTTAATAGTACGTACATAGCCCATACCCGCATTTTGTACTAGCCCCACAGATGACAGAATTTTCCGAATCGTACGTCCGCTTCTACAAGAAGCAAACTTACGATTCCGAAGATTCTGATTCTGTCGCACATTAAAATGCATAAAATAGCGCTATTTCCAGACAAAGAGTAGCCTGGTGAAAAAAATAACTTCATTATATTGACTGGCTAACTTCATAACTTCCAGGTTTCCGGACCACATTTCTCGGCCTGTGTCAGTGTACAAATACAGGGACCTATCACCAAAACCTTCAACATCAAAACCGAAACGTCTGACGTCAAGAAATAGTGAATATGATAATGAATGATTACATAATGTTTACAATAAATTTTCTTTTTACTTACCTATTCGTCACTTTCGTGACGTTAATAATTTTGCCATCCTAATATAAACCTCTATTACGTAACTTTTAATATTTTAAAATGACAGATTAAATATGTCAAATATAGTTAATTTTGATAAGTTAAGTGACATACATAACTTGAATACTCGCAATAGAAACAAGCTAGTTGTACCTGGTATTAGACTTAGCAAAACTAGCAAGTCGTTTATGGGAAACAGTGTTAGGTTCTATAACAAAATTCCAACTTGCATTACTGAATTACCAGATATAAAGTTTAAAGCATTTATTAAGCAAACTTTAATGTCCAAAGCCTATTACACCATAAATCAGTACATCGAAGATAAAGATGTCTGGCGTACGATTCCGTCCTGCACACTGCGACCCTCTGGCACTGTCTGAAATTTTGTATGTAGGTATTTACATAATTAAAATGCGATTAATCGCATTAATCTTTACTATTATTACGATGGAGTAATTTATTTATATTGGTGATTAAATTGAGTATTTAATTGGTTTACAAACTTATTTTGTGACATTGTGTATAATGTCCCTATTAATTTTTATATTTTGAAATTATTTTTGGTGTACCAAATGTTTTATTTTAATACCTAATCTTATATAATTGTAAATTCAAATACATACAAAAACTTGTAAACTGTGAGCATGATGTAAGTAATAATGTTATAGATATATTTACTAAATACCTACCTACATGTTGTCTGGTACTAGGAGTCTGTCATGCTCACTAAAATGTCTCGCTGATGGTGGCGTTGTGTGTCGGGTCGTTGAGTTCCCTTCATTGTGGTCGAGCTTGGCGAGGCTGACACATGCGTCATGCTCGTGAACGGGTGCCGTCTGTCGGAACTGGTCAGCTCGTAACTGCCATGGCAATCTTATTCAGAGGCAATTCATTATTATCCTAGTTTTATTTGTATTCGCATTGAATTGCATTATTCTCGCAGATCTTACCACAACATTGTACTGATAAAGATTGTCAAGATCTATTATTTATTTGAAAAGAGTTTCCATGGAGTTTCTTGCCGGTTCTTCTCCATAGGATCTACTATTTGGAACCGTGGACCTAGAGTCTCGACATTTCATAAGTGCCTGTATCTGGTTTACATGAAATAAAGATCTATTCTTTTTTTTAAATTCTGAAGAAGTAAAAAAGTTTATGGTATTTTAGTATAAAGCACATTTGAAAGATTTAATTGGTAATTTTAAAAGATTATAAGTTAGGTACATAATTTAGCCTAGCAGATTCTAAATGATATTCCACTCCTTATTAGTATAGCCGATTTTGATATCGATATTGCAGGGATATTGTCAATTCGGTGATATTATAATTTCACAATAACACGGCCATATCGATAATGCGGAGACGTCAAAGTCACATCCCTAAACTTCACACACATGTCAAATGCGCTAACATACGTATTTCTTTTTTGGTCTCGCGATAATGAAGACAGTGTTCCTCTATTACCACTAGTAATAATAACTTTATGGTTTGACAGTTAATATGCAGATCAGTAAATGAATTGCTCAATGTGGCCTTTTTAGGCCCCCTGGTCAGCTTGTAACTGCCATGGCAATCTTATTATTCTAGTCTTATTTGTATTAACATTGAATTACATTATTCTCGCAGCTCTTCTCACAACATTGTACTGATCAAGATTGTGATCTATTATTTGAAAAGAGTTACCATGGAGTATTTGCCGGTTCTTTTCCATTGGATCTATTATTTGGAACCGCGCACCTAGAGTCTCAACATTTCATAAGTGCTTGTATCTGGTTTACATGAAATAAAGATCTATTCTATTCTAAGGCGCGTCGTAAATCTTCGTTCGCGTGGATTTGAACACACAATCGCCGACAAGACTCAAAGCTAAATTAATTTAAAATCAACCTTATGCAATGCACTTAACGTGTAAATATTGATAGCCGTGCCGTCTATTTCTGTTTCACTCACTGACTGAAGATCACGTCGATAGAGCATTGACGATGCTTTCTGATTGAATACCGAAAGATTTCAATTAATTTTTTTTATACGATAATAACTCTAATTCCTTTCTCCTTTAGGTCGTAAATGCGACGTAGAGAAGATCTGCGGCGTGTCGATCTTACGCGCGGGCGAGACGATGGAGCAGGCCGTGTGCGACATCTGCAAGGACATCCGCATCGGCAAGATACTCATACAGACCAACCAGCAGACTGACGAGCCAGAGGTATGTATTGTGAACATATACTCATACAGACCAACCAGCAGACTGACGAGCCAGAGGTATGTATTGTGAACATATACTCATACAGACCAACCAGCAGACTGACGAGCCAGAGGTATGTATTGTGAACATATACTCATACAGACCAACCAGCAGACTGACGAGCCAGAGGTATGTATTGTGAACAACATGGATTACTGCACCACAATACATTTAGCTACCGACTTTATTTTGTATCAGCACATCTGAAAATGAAGAAAACGGCAGTCGAATCATAACGAGTTTTTGATCAAAATCACGGCCGGTTTATGTAAAAGTAAGCAAAGCTCTTACACCCCCCCCCCCCCCATGCTTACGTAAACATTAATGCATGCATTTTTTAATGTGTTCTGGGGGGCTAAAAAGGCCACATTGAGCAATTCATCTAATGATATGATAAGTAGATATTTTGACATTCATAATATGAATCATATTGTGATTCATCTAAAGCGGCCTTTTTAGCCCCCCTGGTTTATTTATTGATTCATGAGCAGCAGTTATAAGTCTAGAAATAAGGAATAGACTTGGAATAGAATAGAGGACTTTAACATACCTACTTAATTTATTTCAAGAATTTGTACAAAATCCGCGTTTTTTAAATATTCATAAATTACTTTTTATTATTTCCTGGGGTATGTTATTATAAAGCTGTGCTCCCAAATATAGTTATATTCTTCTTTCCATAATTGGTTCTGGGTTTTGGTAATTCTAATTTGTTTCGTCGTCTTGTGTTATATGTATGTATTTTTTTGGAGTGAAAGTTCTATATAGACGCCCGGTATTAGTATTTTTCTGTCACGAAGAAGCGTTACGGCCGCGTGGACGGTAGACGATATATTCGTTGAAGTTTCACTTGTACTATGTGTCCCAGCACACATTTCGTTTTTTTTGTTAAACTGTAATTGCGATTGAATGAATTATTTCGCTGGCGTCTGTCAAGCACAAGGTTCCAGATGAAAATCAGCGTCAAGCACTTAATTATGTGTTTGGCATTAAGCTGATCTGGATACCTTTTTGAGCAACCGTGAGACACATGCCCCGTGTTGTACAATATGATTATTGTCTTTTTTATTTAATTGCTTTTTGTTGTTTTTCTTGTATTCTTATTTTTTTTTATTGTTTAATTTGTGTATTGTGTCTCTTGCTGTCCGAATAAAAAGTTTATTATTTTTATTATCGTCAGTTGTACTACCTGCGGCTGCCCAAGGACATCAAGGACTACCGCGTGATCCTCATGGACGCGACGGTGGCGACGGGCGCGGCCGCCATCATGGCCATCCGCGTGCTGCTGGACCACGACGTGCCGGAGCAGCACATCAGCCTCGTCAGCCTGCTCATGGCCGAGATCGGCGTGCACTCCATCGCCTACGCCTTCCCCAGGGTACGGTACTGCTGGAAATAGGCCTCACACACCATCCTCCATCTTCCATATCCAGTCAAAAATTCCTAATTTCAACCTTTTTTAATCCAAGACAAAAAAAGCGGTGTTATAAGTTTGTAGTCTGTGGCGTCGTAGCTCCAGAACGAAAACGACTCCAACTAGAAAAAGAGTTGTAACTTTCGAACAGCCGAACAGATTTTATAAAACATAGCTAAGATGATACCCGATTAAACTAGCTTTCAATTAATAAAAACTGCATTGAAATTGGTCCATTCGTTTTGGAGCTACAATGCCAAAGACACATAGATACACACTAGAAACTAAAAACCCCCCTTTTTTTTTGTTGGGGGTTAATAATAACCACAGTTGTACGCATATGAAAAACATTGGCCCCTGAATGCAAAAAACCGGGAAAATAATCTAAAAATACGATCAATAATCTGTTACACTAAATCAATATCAAAATTATGTATTACCTATATATAAAATATTTATAGTAGATATTATAAATTTTAGTTTGTAATAGATATTTACCATCATACTTTCTCTATCACTCAAAGGTTTGCTGTTAGAAAACTCAAATTTGTATTAAGCTCGCTTGAGTACATACCATCTCAATTGTATTTGTTTTATTATCTCCTTTCGTATACAATAAAGAATTAAGGAATCAAAATTCAACCTATATTTCTTATATTTCCAGGTAAAAATAGTAACTTCAGCGCTGGACCCGGAGATCAACGGCAAGTTCTACGTACTGCCGGGTATCGGCAACTTTGGTGACCGGTACTTCGGTACAGAGCCGGCCGAAGACGAGTGAGACACTGGACAAACACCGTGTTCAAAGACAAGAGGTATTTTTTATTATATTTGACTGTCTGTGGTACCAATGAGGTTCTTTGAAATGTTAGCATTTAGTTGGTCATGTAATCACACAGTGGTAGTCAGCTGTGCTTAGTCGCGTGTTAGATTTGTGTCTCGAAAACTTCATCCGTTGTGTATCCATAAGAAAACCTAGATGTTTTTAATTGTTTATTTAAGTTTTATATAAAAAAGTGACAGTTTTAGTTGTATACTGTACTATCTCAGTACAAATACCTTGAAATTATTATAATAAATTCATTATTTATTGGTACCACACTCGACTCCTATTTGCCCCACAGATAAAGCCTCCACTTGAGTGGAAAACTATTTATACATAAATTATTTGACATTAAAGACGATTAACATCTGTTATAAGGGGCTTCTGACACGTATTCTTGCGAAATTCGTGTTAAAATTGCACGCAGATTTGTATAAAAATATAAAATTCGGCAAAAATAATATGCAGTGCATAATTATGTTAGTACCACGGATTAGTACATAAATGGAGTGATATAGTGCAAAAAGTTTCAACGTTACCGACCTCACGATCTTAGCGTAGATCTAAAAAGCTAAAATACGTTGTTGTGTGCTGATCAAGCAGTTTGTTTAGTGCTTGTAGTTCAGGAACAGTAATTGTAAAGAAGTCCCACACTAGGATCACGGGACGGTCCTTACAGATGCTTTACAACGCAAATTGCTATCTAGAATGAAATTAATACGACTGTCATTGACCCATCATCTGTCACATGACGTCACAGCGCCAAATGCAGTACTTATACAGGCGTCGAGCACACCTCTGCGACTCTTCATTATTTCTCCATTTGTCTACTAATCTGTGGTTATTTATTATAGTGAATATTGTCGTGGACTGGCCCTGTGTATTTAATTATAGTCGTAATGTTTTCATAATTGTATGTAACTTCGGCATCTTGCTATGGAAGTAGTTACGAAGTTTTTAGGACCTCTAATGTATTCCCGTCCAGTAAGTAGGAATGTCTCGTGAACTGCCATCTAACACCCGTATACCTCATAAATACATACACTTCATGCACAATTACGTTAGTAGAGGCACATACACACCCGCGCGTAATCTCACATCTCACATACGTACATCTACGCACACACGTAAGTGCTTTACGTAAACGCACATGTACTATACTCACGTACATGTATCCGTAATATTTATGGTCACCTGCAAAAGGGGTCATCCATAAACTACGTCACACTAATTTCGTGATTATTTGACCCGACCCCCGTCCTTGTCACAGTTGATCACATTTGTGAGACACTAGGGAGGAGCCCTCCCTAGTGTGACGTCACATATTTTGCAATTTTACATCTAGAAAATTATTAAATTAAAACAGCAGTTCCGAAATTAGTTATATTTCCATTCAAATTATTTTTTAATATGATTTTGAAATGTGACGTCACGAAACTTAGGGCTATCTTACGGCGACTGTCACACTTCGTTGACTCCCTCCCCCCCTTAACGTGTGACGTACTTTATGGATGGTCCCAAACCATGTTGCCAGATACCAGATACTTAATGATACAGTAGAATCCGGATATAATGACCCTCAAGGGGCCGGCGACACTGTCGTACTAACCAGACGACGCACAAACCGGCCTACCTATGACCTATGTACCTAACTATGAAACCTAACTTGAGTTTACATCGTCGTCGCTAAAAACGGTTAGCCGTTATAAGCGAAGTCGTTATATCCAGATTCTACTGTATTACCATGATGACCAACATTTGTAGCCTAATTTCTATGTCGCAGTAACATAGCCAAAATCGGGATTTAAGCAAATCTCCTAGAAACTTTGCTGTACTTAGCTGATCTATGTGTTTTTTCGTATTTTTTATTATAAAATCCATTTAGTAATATACGCGGGGGAACTAAAAACGTTTATGTAAACGGTTGTAGAATTGTCTAGTCTTTACTAACATACAAGTCGCGTAGATCTCCACCCTAAATATAACGTAACAAGTAAAAATGTAGTGGACCTCGAAATAATATTTATTGTGGACATGGGAATGACTCATTCCTCCAAAATGATTATTATATTTATTTTAACTGTTAAATAAGTTCTTGTAATTCGTAAGAAATTGGTTACGTAAAAATCTTCTCGTTTTATACAGGATTTTTTTTTATGTAGTGCGCTTAATTTGTTGTGATTCGGTCTCTGTTCCTAAATGCAACCGCAGTATAACAAAACGAAAATTCGACTTAGTATGGGGGGGACGCGCATAATTTACTAGCGCAAGACATACAAAATCATTTTTTTATTTTCTTTTGGAGTGAACGGACACTGAATCAATCTGCCAAATGATGATGCCAATTTTGGTCCCACCCTCCAATAGCGACGTGTCATACATCGTTGGGTAGGTATATTAGATCTGAACAAAAGTTACTATGGCGCCAAGTTTCAAATCTTAGTCCGTTCAGAGTTATTCATTTTGAAACCAGGATTTGTATGAACTCTGGTCCCACCCTCCAATAGCTACGTGTCATACATCGTTGGATAGGTATTTTTGAGCTGAACAAAAGTTACTGTGGCGCTAAGTTTCAAATCTTAGTCCGTTCAGAGTTATTCATTATTAAACATGTCAGTTTAACAATAGTCAAACATTTTTGTTAACCATTGTGTTTTATTTCTAAAAAACCCTTCTTACGACTCTGATGGTAATGGTAGATAGGTATATAATACTAGTATTAATTCAAAAACTGTATTGTGTTAGGGAAAAGCATTATGTTTAACTATTTTCAAACTGACATGTTTAATAATGCATAACTCTGAACGGACTAAGATTTGAAACTTGGCGCCAAAGTAACTTTTGTTCAACTCAAAAATACCTATCCAACGATGTATGACACGTCGCTATTGGAGGGTGGAGCCAGAGTTCATACAAATCCTGGTTTAATAATGAATAACTCTGAAGGGACTAAGATTTGAAACTTGGCGCCATAGTAACTTTTGTTCAACTCAAAAATACCTATCCAACGATGTATGACACGTCGCTATTGGAGGGTGGAGCCAGAGTTCATACAAATCCTAGTTTCAAAATGAATAACTCTGAACGGACTAAGATTTGAAACTTGGCGCGATAGTAACTTTTGTTCAGCTCAAAAATACCTATCCAACGATGTATGACACGTCGCTATTGGGGGGTGGGACCAGACTTCATACAAATCCTGGCATCATCCTTTGCGTACTACATAAAAAAATATCCTGTGTGTAGGGCTGTGGTGTGGCGCGTTGAATAAAAACAACAAACTTCTCGTAATGAAATATTAGGCACCACATTAAGAGAAAACGATTGGAAATTGGTGATAGTGCAAGAGTGACATACCATTTTTTATCAAATGTAGTCAACAGAGAAAAATAAAATTTATTATTTATATATGAGCCTGTGATATCCCACTACAGGACAAAGACCTGCTCTTTCCATTTCTCCCGGCCCGTTGCGATCTGAGGCCAATCCTTTACATAAGTATCTAACTCATAAATAAAATTAATATTTTAATTTTTTATGGTGTTACCAACAGTTTATACGGGCTAAATAGTACGTCATTTGACGTGCTATGAAATACCACCTGTTCCTTCTCCTCAGCCAAAAGAAGTGCTAGATTCTTCCAAATAATACCCATGTCCAGCTTATAATGCGTAATATTTTATTATAATATCTAACCTTGAACATCTAAGAATTAATAATAAAGTTAACAACTCGGCTTCAACAAGCTAAAGTCACAAAATAGCGCGCCGCCAAAGAATAGTTCTTAGAATGAACTGAAATATATGTAGGTAACAATGGTTGTTATTATATACCTTTTGGGGGGACAACTAGAAATGCAGCCGTAGATTGTTTGTATTTCTCGGATTTTATTATGAGTGCAGTAACTAATTATTATGCTATTTTGTACTACGTCTAATTCTGTTCATTAACGCCGATGGATGGTGTACAATTAATAACAGCGTTAATAATGCTATTATGCGATCAATGTTTGCGTTTCAAATGTGAATTATTCAAGTATTTTATTCATACTTCAGATTCTCCAAAATTAACATCATAAAGTTTGAAAATAGTTTGAATTTCGTCAGTCCTGTTCATATATATATATATATATACTCAAAAGTCGTAATATTTTAATTAATGTTAAAATGTTAAATAAACATACTTCCATAGTAACTTGCCCAATCGGCTGATATTTAGACTGGTATACTAAATCGAATTATACATTAAGAATGTTTGTTAGAAGGGATATATTGCATTATAGTTTTTTAACGCGAGACAAGAGAAATGACACAAACCTACACTAGGCTAAGATCTATAGAGGGTACGATATTGCTGTGCAATTAGGTGCTATTCATTATTGACTTTAGACTTTGTTTATTTGACTTCGTCGGTCTTAGCGTATGCTCAGCACAGCGTATAAATTCCAAATCAAAGTATAAGCTTAGCAAAATTTAAGTAAAGTTTAAGCAAGTCAATATACGCACTAGATCTCAGCCTTAACCTATTTGTATCCATTTAGTTCACCCAATCCGAATAGCACATTTTTAACCCCCGACAAAAGAGTGGGGTGGATCTGTGTATCTGCCTGTGCCATCGTAGCTCCAAAATTGATGGACCGATTTCAATGCAGTTTCTTTTTTAAATTAAAAGCTAGGTAATCAGATTGATACCAGATTAAACTAGCTAAATTAAGATGATTCTTAGCTATGTTTCATGAAAATCTGTTCAGCCGTTCAAAAGTTACAGCTCTTTTTTTAGTTGGAGTCGGGGGTTTTTGAAGGTTAGGTTATATTTTCAATAGAAAACGGCCCTCTCAAAGATGAGACTCAGGCAGCAGTGGGAACTAGACTGATAATAAAACATGGTCACACTTAAATAGTCCCTTCTAACAATGTCTAATTTATATAATATAAAATTAAAATATGTTGCTTTTAATTTAAATTGTGATTGCTTTTTATCATTGACATTACAATGAATTCATCAATGTAATTATTGTTCATATAAATGTATAGATTTTCATAGTCAGCTTTCAATTTATATGAAATATACGAAATTATACGCCTCTGCACTAAAACACAAAACGCAGCGCACATGTAACTTTTTTCAAAAGATTTAATTTTTCAGGCAGTTTGTTAATTAATATTTGTATAAGTAATTTGTCCTTCTACGTCATAGCATAATACCTGTATCCAACAAATTATTTAATTAGAAACGTTTATTATTTCAAAAGAAGATTGATTACCAAACTGCCTAATCTTATATAATTTTCTCTCAATGCGAGGTTGAATCGCAAAGACCAGGGTTAAACTAAACCGGATATTTTTTCAACTTAGTTTAAAATGCGAAATATTTTAAGTAGAATTTTTTATCAAGGATTTCCTAGTTCATCACAGGCTCGCGTGACTAACTTTTTACTAAACGTAGTGTTCCACGAGACGATTTTGTCTAAAATTTTAAACAAAGTTTCATTCCTAATTTACATTATGTACTGCCATTTTTTTCTTTTTTCAGTATTAGGAACTTTGCGGTTTTTCTATAAAGTATTTATGAAAAACTTATTTATATGTATATATTAGAGGAATTGGCATTTTATTTATGAAGAGATGACCTCGCTTCGTGAAAAGAAAACAATCATGATATTATTTAGCGTAAATTAATATTTATTTGACAGTATTCGTGTACTGCTTAGTTGTAAGTTTAGTTAGATTTAATTTGACACTTAATGAATGTGCTTAATTTTCTTTTTACATTGTTGGCAACATTATTTCTAGTTTTTTAATTTATTACGTAAGGTTTTTGTTGTTCTGCCTCCCAGTAGAATCGGTCAATGAACTCGATTATTTATAGCTGTTACAGAATACCGCCAGTTAATTGAGTAATCAAAATGCAGTCGCTGCCGGCTTCTGTTAAATATATTTGACTCGAATTTACAAATGTGTACAAGTTACAACTTGTACAGGAAATAATGAAATATATGATGAAATGCTTGTAAGCTGTTTGAACGCCTCACGACTAGACATGGACTTCCCAAAAAGCTTGTATACATATTAACATATTTTCTGATGAAATATATAACACTATATGATTTTTACAATAGTTAGTATGCTTTTAAGAACCATTTAATGTCTCCTTTTATATCCTCAAAGCTGTTGGCGTTCAAAGAGTTACTAAAATATTATCTGAATAAAATTATTTACACAATATACTCCATTGCACAATTGCTGTGTACAATATACAGGGTTACTGGTAATATGACGGCAATCCGTTATGGGGATGTAGGAGAGATCATTTCCAACCAAATGACTCCTGATGACTCCTACGCAAATGTCAACCATTTTCGAGTAATATGACATTTTATATTTTTTGAAGATATTTACATTATACAACTTTGAACATTGATAAAAAAAAATCCAATGCATACAATATTTTTATATTAGTATTATCTGTTTGCTAACATTTCAGTACATAATATTCAATGATAAAATGATAATTATCTGCAATAGTTTTGAAATCAGAGCTACAAATCGTTACGCCTTTCATAATTTTGAGCAGGTCTTGTGGCTAAAATGGTCGATTTCTGCAAAATAACACGGAAGTACTTTATCGGCAGAACATTTCGAAAACATGTACAACTTTTCAGCTATCCAACGAGATACAATAATCTAACAGAAATCAGAAATTGAGTGAACAGAATACAATTATTGTGATAAAGACAAAATCAACTTCAAACAAAATTGCATGCTGTCCTCCGCCTGAGGGGGCGGAAGGGTGTGCCGGACTCCTACCGGCTAAACTCACCACGGTGGTCCACTTCGGCACCTACAGATGGGTTTCGGGTACTCTTAGAAAACCGCGCCGAACCTAACCTAACCTAACCTAACCAAAACCTAACCTAACTTAAGCTTTTTTTTTACTTGATGAGAACCCGTCATAGGTCTTTCCTCCACCTGGCCCCGGGCGGAGGCGTGTGCCGGACATTGGGTTAAGTCTGGGCATCTTGCTGGCCAAGGAATTGGGCCTCCTCTGCCAATCCATCGATTAGGAAAGTTGGCGTCTAACCATTGGTGAACAGTGATTCTCCAGTCACCAGTTACACCAAGTAAAAAAAAAAAAAAAGCTTAAGTTAGGTTAGGTTTTGGTTAGGTTAGGTTAGGTTAGGTTCGGCGCGGTTTTCTAAGAGTACCCGAAACCCATCTGTAGGTGCCGAAGTGGATCACCGTGGTGAGTTTAGCCGGTAGGAGTCCGGCACACCCTTCCGCCCCCTCAGGCGGAGGACAGCATGCAATTTTGTTTGAAGTTGATTTTGTCTTTATCACAATAATTGTATTCTGTTCACTCAATTTCTGATTTCTGTTAGATTATTGTATCTCGTTGGATAGCTGAAAAGTTGTACATGTTTTCGAAATGTTCTGCCGATAAAGTACTTCCGTGTTATTTTGCAGAAATCGACCATTTTAGTCACAAGACCTGCTCAAAATTATGAAATGCGTAACGATTTGTAGCTCTGATTTCAAAACTATTGCAGATAATTGTCATTTTATCATTGAATATTATGTACTGAAATGTTAGCAAACAGATAATACTAATATAAAAATATTGTATGCATTGGATTTTTTTTTATCAATGTTCAAAGTTGTATAATGTAAATATCTTCAAAAAATATAAAATGTCATATTACTCGAAAATGGTTGACATTTGCGTAGTAGTCATCAGGAGTCATTTGGTTGCAAATGATCTCTCCTACATCCCCATAACGGATTGCCGTCATATTACCAGTAACCCTGTATACATATTTGTATCTAGCTATGTATAAAAGTAAGTCGCTGTGAATATTACGTGAAAAATACAAAAAAAAATACAAGAAAATAATCTGAAAATATGCGAATAATGAAATAAAACAGATTGAAATATTGATTAATTGTTTTATTTGAATCCTTGAGACTAGAACATTGTCGAAGATTTACAATGTCTTCCTAAGCTTACAATACGTATTAGATACTTTGCTTCTCTAAAGTTAGCCGTACTTGCGCAAACGCACCGATTGCATAAGCGCTCGGCCTCCTTATCCCCCACATACTATTTAGACCTAAAAAGCGACGACTGTGCTTGTTGCGTTCTTCATAGGCAAAGTTATAATACGCGTACTGTACGTAAAATATGTAAGATCTCCATCTACTCGTAAGATATCTGCAACTATAAGATTATCTTTCATCCCTCTGTTTCCCGAAGGGTGAGGTGACGGTGTATTGTTGTACATTCACATTTTTCTGAATAATTTGGGCTTTACTTGATCCAGGGGGGCTAAAAAGGCCGCTTTAGATGAATCATAATATGATTCATATTACGAATGTCAAAATATCTACTTAATTGAGGACTCTTTAATAAGGTTCATATTCAGTAATCATCTGTTTGACAGTTACTATGCAGATCATTAGATGAATTGCTCAATGTGGCCTTTTTAGGCCCCCAGCTGTGATGTCCTATATTACCTATCGAATTCTAATCCTTACAGTAAGGCTCAATTCGCATCGAGATGGTAGCGACCGGAAACCAAGCGACGAGCAGTTTCAGTGAAAAATTACGCCGCATTTTAAACTATATCTTCATTAATGTAATCTAAACTTAAGTGTCGATGCTGGCGTAATCGCCGCCTGCAACTGGCATCTCGTTGCGAATTGAGCCTAAGTTGATTTGTAAGTGTGACTTAGCAAAGTTTTCATTATACGATCATGTTAATATCACTATAACTTAACCTCTACGTATGCTTACACTACGTTATCATATATGGTCGCAAGAGTCCAAGTGCCGTTGGAACACCAGATCTAGATGCTCGTACTTCGACGATGGCACTTCACCGTGTGGTTGGTTTTTTCTGTAAGAAAATACATGATTCCTGTCATTCGTAATGTTGACAATTTTAGGTTCATTACCGAAAAGCGTGGTCGAAAAAATATACTGATAGGATATAGATATTTTAGAAGGTAACTTTTATTTTCTTCCATTATGATCATATTATTACCACTAAGGAGGCATACAAGCATATGGCCCGCCTGATGCGCTCATTAAAGCGCTCCTCCTCTCTCCTACTTATTTAAACTTTTGCTGTGCCCGACAGGGTCCATAATTGTTTCTATATTTTATACTTACCATCTATATGACTGTGTACATTATGGATTGCAATAAAAATTTGAGAATTCAATTGATGGTAAGCGGTTACCGTAACCTATGGACGCTTGCAACACCAGGGGCATCACTCGCGCGTTGCTGACCCTACTACTAGCGTCGTATTGGTAGTAGGGAGCGACGCTTCTCGAAGGAGCACTGGCGACCTTGCTCACCGTTAGGAACTCAACATTACAGAAGAGCTTTTCTACGCTGGGTTACGATATTCTGCAAGGTGGAGGTACTTCCCCAGTCGGGCAGCTCCAACATTGAGCGGAAAGTCTCGCCACGCCGAACCTCTTAAAAGATTTTTAAGTTATAAATTCTTACTTATAGTATTCTTCACATTCTTCCATGGAGATGTCACTGCCGACGAGTCGGGAACCGAACCCACTGTTGTATGTTGAATAGCGTTGCTGAAAAAATTAAAAAAATAATTATGGATGACAAATTATCCTAAGCTTAATTTAAATTTTGTAGTTAATGTATTTTATTTTATTTTATTTTCATTTCGAATTTTAATCAATATGTTATTTGTGCTTAAAGTAGCTAGTAGCTCTGTCCCTCTAGCACCTATAATAGTACGCTTATTATAGGTGTTAGAGGGAGAGAGAGAGTTCAGAGCTCAGTTCAGGGCTCATAAAGATTAGGGAGTAGGTACTTTGTTATATGATGGATCTCTGTTGTCTTGAGATAAATGATTATTATTATTATAAGCCGTGGTAACCTAGCGGCATTAGCAGATGGCATTTAAATTACATTAAATTTAACTACTCCTGCTTACCACAGAACAACAAAGCCCAGGACTCACCTGCAAGTGTTTCGTGAGGATCTGCTCAGCGATGACTGTGCAAGCCAGCCGAAGCGCTTTAGCTAATGCATCGATGTACTTGACGTATGTCGTGGTTAGCTCGCGCAGGTCGCTGTCTCGGCGAGGAGATAGCTTTAGGTTTATACCGCCAGGTGGCGCTGTGCCCTAAAAAGATGGAAGATTTTCAATACGAGTTCAGGGAACTAAAAATGTTGGTGACTATATGAGGCAGGGAAGCTAGAACTCGGAATTTTTTTATTTTATTTATTTATTTATTGCACAATGTACACTTAAGTTGTTAGAGTCTGGCTAACGAAAGCGTGACCTGAGAAAATGCGGCAAATTCAAAAAATCTTTATGTGGTATTACTGACTATAGTAGGAGAAAAATGTTTTGATACTTGAGAATTTTTTGTATTTACGACAATCAATTTATTTAGCCTTTTGGTGTGTCGGAGCCTTGTCTGTCATGGATTGAGTAAGAAAACGAATGTGCAGATTTTAATTATTTATTAAATTCTTACATACCATTACATTACCATTACCATTACAGTTTCCCAATTTGATAGTGCATTTATTAATTAGTTCTATGTATTTACCTACTTTTTTTTTGGGTGGGAAATCGTCAAATATCTTTTCCCGCTTTGGACGGAGTTTCAGACTCAGACAGAGAGTCAGACTTTTACCGACTAAAACCCACCCGTGTTCCTTCACTTGCCTGTGCTCCAGGGCCACGGTAAATTTCTTCAACAATATGTTTAATCAAGTAATGGCGTTTTGAGTACGATAATTATTTAATCTTCGTACTGAAAATCCGAGTCTAAAAATTCAACCTCTAAGGATTCTTCTGTATCAGTGGTGTCATCATTACCTACACTTATTATGAATTTTTCCAATACTTCTTCTGTTATGTGATCTCTTTTTTTGTATTTATTTTCCACATTTATTATATGATCCGTCATAGTTTTCCAATCTTCTGCAGTTATTCGGCCAAATGAGGTTTTTATCAGTGTTTCTGTTTCTTTTGCGGGCAGATTAATGTTTTTTTTTGCCACCATACGCTTAGCTGAGCTCCATATAAGCTCGATTGGGTTGAGATCGCAGTGGTAAGGTGGCAGTCTCACTACCTCATGGCCGTATTGTTTCAAAAGTTCGTCAGCTACATACAGGGGGTCGGGTTTATGTTTGTTAACTAAACATAACAATTCTGCTTTTGTTAAGCAATCTTCGTAATTTATTCCGTTGGAATCGAGCCACTCTTGTATTTCAGCTTTTCTGGTTTGTGTCGTAGGAACTTTATTCTGTTGTACAGTGTGGTAGCTCGCATTATCCATCACAATGACACTGGGCTCATTCAAATTAGGTATCAATTTTTCTTTTAACCATTTATTGAAATTTTCGCCATTCATGTCATGGTGATAGTCTGCCAACCTTGATTTTGTACTAAAAACTAACAACGCATTTGGTACAAATCCTGTTTCAGAGCCAGCATGTACTATAATATATCTTTTCCCTGTAGAGATAGGTTCCAGTGGGCTTGGTTGCGGGGCACCACTCGTTGTTGGACCTTGCCATGACATTTTAGGCTTATAATTTTTGTGTACATATGTTTCATCTAAATAGATTATTGCTTTTCCTTCCGCTCGTTTAGCAGCAATTTTTCGTAGATAACGATGTCTCCAAGCAGCAATATCAAAACGTTCGACAAGAACCGTTCGTTCATTTTTATTTTTCTTGAACTCATACCCATTAGAAATTAATATTTTACGCAGAGTTTCTCTACATCCACTAAAGCCAATGCTAGAACGTAATTCTTCTAACAATGTTCGCAATGTTGGGACCTCCTTTCTCACAATATAAAATTCATTGATTTTATTTCTTATTGCATCAATATCGAAACTGTCTAAATTCGACACTGAGCTTCTGTGGGGGCGTTTTTTTCCTGGAGTGCTCCACATCCCTTCATTCGAGGATCCTTCCTTTTTAATTTTTTTTAGTGTTGTGACACCAACCTCTGCTAAACAAAGTATAAAATGCATATTTAAAAACGAAGATACACCCAAATAGTTTGGTGACATCAAATAACACAACGTTGTGAAATGCAACAAACAAATAAAACACTCTTATTGTAACCATACCAGTCAATGAAGATATTTCTTCTAAGAACTTACTCTGAGTTTCTATTAAAGATTTTTTCTCCAAATTTTTTAACGTTTCAACAATGTTTTTAACTTCGCAGAGTCCTTGAAAATCTCCAAGATTATCTATAAACATAAGAAAAAGTATCTTAATATCGTAAAATATATCTAATAATTAATCAGCCAACAAGGATCAACATTACAAAGTCATACTAACCTAAAAAATCCGAGATTGCATCTAAACATTGTTGTTTTTCTTGGAAAACAACTTCTTTCTCTTCTTGTTTTTGTTTAAACTTACTGATCATAGTATGTAGCAGCTTTCGCACGTTGCTTTTTATTGTTTTACCCATATTATAGCACTTATTGTTGAAAAATAATTGTTTTTACAAATTACTGACAATTTCAATCACAGACTTTGACGTGCCTTTGACAGTTTAATAATGTTGCCATAATAAACTTTTTAGAAAAGTCCAGGACACGCTTTCGTTAGACAGACTCTATAAACTAATCTGGTACATGACCCTGTTAGGGTGTTGCAAGTATTAGGACTGGCGGTAACATTAATATTATATTGAAGTTATGTTAAAATGTTTATATCTAATAGTCTATCTATAATTATTTATACTATATTATGTTATAATTAATAGTTATATAATTTTACCATCTTACATATTTATTATAATTATTATTTTACTAAATACATATTAATATTATTAATTTTGGTAATTAACGGACTTGCTTGTCTTATTGCAACATAACATAACATGTAACAGAAATTTCACGGTTGGCGCAGTGGCTAAGCGATTAGCTTTCTACGCTACGTGCTGCGGGTTCGATCCCCGCACGGAGGAAGTATTTGAATGATCTATAGATAGCTGTTCCGGGTCTAGGTGTGTGTGCATGTGAGTTGTATGTTTGTAAACTGTACCCTCGATACAGGAGAAATATTAGTGAGGGGCAACGTTTTTAAATTTATTTTTTAAGAAAGTGCACACATTCACCCCAATTAGGATATTATATTAAAAGCATAATACAATAGTCAAAACTTAAGATTTTTATAACTAATTATTATTTTTAAGAAAATAGTGTTAAGTTTTGCATTATTTACTAGTTTGAGTCAAAAAAAATTAACTCTTATATCAAATTAATAAGACTTAATTTTAAATTAATAAAATTAAGTCTTATTAATTTGATATAAGCGTTAATTTTCTTTGACTCAATCGACAGTCAGACAGGCGGAAGAAATCATTTTTGAAAAAAATACCTACTCGAATTACTGAAATCGATAACAAACTACTTTCAGTGTGTGCGTTTATTATGTAACATGTTGTATATATTGGGTTAGTATTGCCAAGTTAAATAAATCGTTCTCGAAATGAGGGTAATTTTTATTTCGTGTTTGAAGATTAGCAAAATCCCTTTAGTATTGATACTCACCTGATCGACGATACATTTCATCATTAACGTGAGCGTTCTGCTGTCGTAATGGTCCCAGTCATTTGTTACTGTTACACCGCCGAGCATGTTGTATCTGAAAGTGATTAATTATTTGATTTGTTGTAAATTTTTGTATTAACAGCTGATATTCAAATCAGCGCACCTGTCGGTCGATTGAAGAACTACCAACAAAAACTGAAGAACGCGTCGAGGCCTCTTCGTATCATAAAAGGTAAATCAAAGATAATGTTTTAAGTACATACGATCCCATAAAGCAGAGATCGTGACATTATCGAAAATACTTTTTTAACGTTTTTGTTTAAATATTTCTACTGTGCGGGAATCGAACCCGCCAAATTTACAGTACTACACAACGTATGTGGCTTACCGATGTACCTGTGCAGTTGAAACAATTTAAATACGTGGGAAATTCGTCAACCAATCAGAAAGCTGCGCGCCAAAATTGTCTGCCGCTAAACGATACGCGCCATCAACGCGAGCTTCTACAATGACAAGCAGTGTACAGAACCGCGTGAGCGAAATAGACAAAAATGGCACGGCAATCAATTTCACACCCTAAGGGCATTACATAAGGTTGATTTTAAATTAATTAAAAGTTACAGGTGTTATCGGCGATCAACTTTTCGTGTCTGCACGAACGAAGAATGACGAAGTGTCTTATCTTTTGTGTCGTACTGTAGAACCATATTATATTAAATCAAACATCACGGACCACGATATATATTAAGATTAAATAACCACTCACACATTAGCCATATACAGATGATGTCCAGGCATCACGGAAACCTTGTAATATCGATCCAAATTATAATTCTTCAACAAAAACAGACAACTGGTAACATCCCACATGTAAGTATGAATTAAATCACTTTCCCGCCACTGATGGTGTTGCCAGCCTCCGCGAAAATTCCTACTATGGTAGTAATTATTATAATACGGCATTATTAGCAACTGGCATCTATAATTCAATCTGTCTTTGTATTCAGCTGTGAGTTTCAGTAATTTCGCGAATAGTTTTATTTCTCTGGCGACGTCTGTTTGGAAGAGTGTGTGGTAGCCCTCCCTGTACGGCCATATTAGGAAGCATTCTGCGTTCAAACGTTGTGATACTTCTAGACATCTTTTAATTTGTGTGGCCGCTTGGATGAATGTGTTCGCGTCGTTGCTTGTGAAGGCGCCTGATACATATCTGGAAAGTTAAAGTCAAAGATTTTTATTTCAACTGGCCCTTTGCAGGCACTATCATAATGGAAGTTATAGATTTTTTAATATGACTCAATCATAAATCCTCACACCATTGACATAGAAACACATGGATTAAAAACCTAGTGCAAAATTCACGAAAAAAGTGTCCTGAGTTTACATAAATATAAACTTAGAAAAACCAACAAATCATCGTGTATCACAATTCCTAATTTCGCCTGCAACAATTTTTCAGCATTCGAAGATTCGATTGTACCGACACATCGACGTGTAGTTGCTTGCTCGCCCAAATTAAGAGTGACGCGCGATTAGTCTCCTTTTTCGCGTTTTAGTCTACATTAAGTTCGGACTTTTTTGAGGGCTGACCTGAGACCTGAGGTACGTACATGCGTTTCTACGTCATTACCTTACACCCATATTTTAATTTATTTTTGCTAGTCGCCCGTAAATGTGAACAGTGTAGTATAAATTGTGGCTCCTATTAAAATTTCTCTTATCGTAGATGCAGTTACAAAATTTACACGCCCACAAATACCCGGAATTGGAAGTTGGTTCAGGGGGTCTACCGCGTAATAAAATGGTAATGAACATCAGACTCTGGTAATAAATTTTAATAAGATTCCAAACTTCGAGCTACCTTGTAAAAAGATTACTGATCATACACTTGGGACTCCTATCTTAACGATCGTATTGAAGATTATTACCGGAGTCTGATGTTCATTACCATTTTATTGCGCGGTAGATCCGCGGAAGCCAAGCGCTTACCCACTGCGCCAACTGCGCCATGCATCATGAGATTCTATTGTCAAAATAATCAAGAAAAGGTACCTGGGATGGGAATGCAGATCCGGTGCTATCCACAGCAACTTGACGTGGTACCTCTGCGTGAGTTCCTGCACATACTCCACCACATCATCCCAATGGCTCTTGTTCTCGTCCCAGCTGTCCGTCCAGGGTACCAGGTCGGTGTCGAACGCCGTCCAGTACTTGACGCCCAGCTTGGCACACAGGTCGAAGAGGGCCTTGATGTGTCGCTTGTGGTTGTCCATCGAGTCGGTGTTGTCGTCCCAGGATCGGGTGTGGGTTGGCCGGCCGCATGTATCTGAACCTGGGAAATTGTATATAAAAACATGACATCACACCTTTTTCCCATGGGGGTAGACAGAAATTAGAAATCATGGTACAGGACTGCGAAGGATAATTATCCTGATAAAAACGATTTTGTTTGCTTGCTACTACTTTATTTTTTCTGATGTCAAGTCAAACGACAATCGTAAATTTCTTCTTTCTTTTTATATAAAAGTTGCCCCTTACTAGTATTTTTCCTTTGTCGAGGGTACAGTTCACAATATGCACACACACCCAGACCCGAAACAACTATCTGTAGACCATTCAAAATAATTGTTCCGTTAAGGGATCGAACCCGCGGCACGTAGTGTAGAAAGCTAATCGCTTAGCCAACCGTGTCGTCATTTTTCCCATGGGGGTAGACAAAAATTACAGATTGTGGTAGTACGATTCTTGTGTACACAATATAAATAGTGTTTATGTATCAAGTATGACATTTCTAGGCGTCCTGAGATATACATTTGTCTGTTCCTGCACAAAGCCTCTACCAGCAGTGCTGGAAAATGCAGTGCCTTTCCCGTCCAAAATTGAGTGGCCTTGCAGAAAGCGACAACCAGAAGGCCTACTCCACACTTGGAGGCACCGTTATGAACATGCTTACAGCAGCAGGCCAACCGCGAGCCATTCGATGCAGTAACTTGACAGTTCAAAGCATTTATTTTTTTTGTAGTACTTGCTCTCATCCTCAAGTTATCAAATTCAATAAAACATTTGCATATAAATTTTATTGAACATAACAATGTATTATTATGTTCAGTAAAATTTCGTTTATTCTTTTTTTCACCCCAATGGTGTGTATTCTGTTGTGCATTTCGACAGTAGGTACTTAACTAGGCTAAACGCATGTGTCATTTTGTTTTTCTATTGAAACAGAAAGAGATAAATGCTTAGTTTAGCTCAGTCCTGTCAAAGAGCGCATCAGAATCGACACCAATACCATTTTTTTCAATACCTAATAATCCTTTCAACTGTCAAGTTACTGCATCGAATTAAAAATCCAACTAGGTATCAATGACATTTTAGAAATAGACGCGTTGCCCGCGCTCTATATTGGCAAGATAAATGCAAGGTAAATGCCCTGCACGGACTGAGAATGAGCATGCAGCAGCTAATGCCACGTAACTAAACGTCTATATTCATCTTTTTCTAACAACCGACATGGCGTATGGTGGCTTTCATTTTCTTTCCCTATCTTCGCGCACTGTATAATTATATGATGCTATGTAGCTATAGTAAAGTTTACGCCATTTTGTAGTGCATTAATGTTGGTGTATGGCCCGTCTATTTGTAAAATGTCATTGACTATAGACACATTATTACTTACCATTGCTTCTGAAGTCAGTAAGCGACACGCTGTACTTAAGCCAATCCTCCATAGCTCGCGAGTGCACCCGCTCGGAGCTGTTGTAATAGCGGTAACTCGTAGTTTCCGACGGAGACGCCATGTTGTTGTACTCTATTTTATCTATACCTGCACAACAAACCGTATTTACTCAATTTTATTACAAGTAGATGAAACAAATGACGGAATCAATTAAGATAACTGGAACTTATCAGTGATGATCTTGATCCTATATACAGGTGTAACAAAAAGCTGTGTAAATCCCATAAACCACGCGTTCTACAACTTATTACGAACAACTTTTACTATGCAACGAAAAATCATCTGTGTTCCATACATACGTTAAGTAATATTTAATTATTTGTATGGAACAGCAGATTTTTTATCATTATTTTTGTTACTGCCTGTATAGTTGGATCCATGTCCTATATTAATATTACAAATGGAAACTTACCTTGAAAATAGTCAACATTTTCGCCTCTAGGCTCTCTCACTTTCTGTCTCTTAGCGGTTGGCTGGTTATAAGTAGACATTTTTGATACAGTTGATACTAAAATATTAAAACTGTCTCAAAATATAATATCTACAACAGCCTCCTCTTGCTTCGCCTTAGACAGAATGTCGAATGAAAAATATTTATTAATCGAATCCCTTTGTAGTATTACGTTTTTGGTAGTAAAAATTACTACTTGAAACCCAGAAGAAAACCAAATACTATGCTTAGGTAATACACGAGCGTACCCTTTTAACAAAAAACAAAGTGACCTGTCACTACAAACGGGCAGACAGACGTGCGACCATGTTGCGTTCACTTATATAACGCAGCGTGAATGGGCGCACCCGTGCGTGGTGCGCCGCCTTTTGTTCGACAAACTGGATGCGCTCGCTTTTGTCTAGAAGTACTAACAGTAGCCGAGTTTGCAGTGTTTTTATTTTGTTGAGTTTTTGTGTAATATCATACCGAACTTAAGGTGTTTACAAACAGCACAGTTTGGCTCACGATCGGTAGGCCGATCTGTTGAGTTGCGAGTCGGGGCAATCCAACCGCCAAAAAATTACCAGACAACTTGCCGATTGGGGCCCTATTGATTGTGAGCCAAATTGTGTCGTTCGTAGACACAAAAATAAATATTACATTAAATTATCATTTCGATTTAAACGTAAAAGCCCCCCGCCTAATGTAAGGGAGCTCGCCCACGAGTGAAAATCGCTGAGCGATTATTTTGTCGCAGAATATAAAATATTCAAAATCATTTTTGTCTTCTGTCTACCTGTTCTATTCATATAGCTATTTGTGAAAACTTTTAATTGGCCTTCGATAACTATTATTTGTCTAATGTTGTTTTAGCTGTAAGTTTTCTAGAGAAATAAAATAAATACTGTAACGCCCACGTGCTACAAAAAGTCGCTCATAAACTGTGAATCTTTTATATTCGGCGACAAAATAATCGCTCAGCGATTGCGCTCGTGGACGAGCTCCCTTACAAAACGCCGAAGGCGCATTTACGTTTAAATTGAAAAAAAAAATTGGGTGCAATCTCAACCATGGAAATTAACTGGAATACCTCGTCCCAAAGTTCTGTTGTCAATCTTAGATACGCAATATATTACATGGACCAAAGCTGATAAATTCGTATATCAATCCGAGATTGATTCTAAAGACTTAAGCAGTATCTTTTGTCGTCTTTCCTATTTAATTATAATTATTCTTCTTTCTGTGTACATAAACTGTTAATTAAATAAAAGAATGAAAATAAAACACCTCAATATCCTTAAATCTATATTTCTCTATACATAAAGTATTAAAAAAATATCCAGATCAATCTGAAAATCACGGCTGCAAATAACACGATTATCGGTAAAGGTACTTTGGTACCAGTTTTGACACTATAGACACCAGAAACTTCTCCTTTTTTCAGCGGCGCGGTGAGGCCCGCCATCTTTGGTTTGTCTATGGGCTCTCCCATCATAGAGAATTTTGACGCACTTGTAATTTTGACTGTCACCATCTTTCCCATATATTTTTGCTCTTTGGGTACAAGAACTTGTTCGTAGTATTCGTTGTGGGCCACGAAGTAGTTCTTGTCGTGGGATATGTCGGTGACGAGAACTTCTTGTACCTCGCCCACTTTGTGGCCGTACGGTTCGTAGGAGCGGAATAGTTCTGAAAGCTTTTTCGTGCGTTTCTTTACTTCTTGAGCTGGTACCTGTTTAGAAACATGTTGGAATAAGTAAAGAAAAGAAAAGAAAAATCATTTATTTGGACTAGACATCAGACAACACAGTGCACAAACATAAAAAAGCAAAAAGTAACAATAAAAACAACGTGCTGTCGGAATGCCAGTACCAAATGGGTTGCCAACTCAGCATTTGCTGGGCATACGAACACCCAGCGCTGTACGTAACAAGATTAATTTCAGAAGCCCATACTGAATAAGTTGTCCATTTAGTTACAGGGAGGCGGGAACCGTGGTATATTTAAAAATGTGGGATGGAAATCTTGTTTATTATTAATTTCAATTGCAACAAAATCTCTAACACACCGTACGCCATATTCAAATGGCTCTCCGTAGTGTCATAGGCAAACAGGAAGAAAAAATATTTTAACACGCTTTTATTAGCTTCACCTGTAACTAACTAACTAACTATGTAAGAAAATCCTGGTTGTTGGTGTGTTAAATTTGACCCGATTTCCGATTGAGCTGAAATTTTGCATATACGTTCAGTTTGGATGACTAAAGCGTGTTCTATAGTTTTTTTTAAACTATAATATTTTTTATTACATAGACAAGCAAAAGTTTGGTTGCGTTCCCAATTACGCAATTAAATTTCCCGAGGCTATTTTTTTTTTCCAAATATTCCTTTACGTAGCAAATGGAAGGTCAATAATTTAGTAACACGGTTCAAAATAGTAGTTTTTTAAACCCCGACAAAAAATAGGGATGTTTAAATTTTTTGTGCGTACCTGTGTATCTGTCGGTGGTCATTTTGTATACCATTTAAATGGTCAAATATGTGGCAACTTATCTATATGTAATAAGAACTGTACAATATAATACTCTGATCGTAGCTCCAAAACGGATGAACAGATTTCAACGCATTTAAAAAAAATAAGGCTAGTTTAATCTGGTATCATCTTATCTATGTTCTGCCGTTCAAAAGTTACAGCTCTTTCTAGTTAGAGTCGGGGGTTTTTGACGGTTAGGTAATTAACAAGCACATACCTTGGTCATCTTAGCGGCCGGCGTGCCCGGTCTCGCAAAGAACTGGTTGATGAAGAGCGACGGGAACCGGTACTTGTCGCACAGTCTCATGGTGTCGGCGAAGTCGGCGTCGGTCTCGCCCGGGAACCCGCAGATGATGTCCGTGGCTATCGTTATACCGGACACCCTGGGGATGACATTATATACAGGGTGGTGCAAAATCTTGGGGATGACATTATATACAGGGTGGTGCAAAATCTTGGGGCACTAAAGCCGAGCTTCCACTGGCAGAGGAGTGGGCTCCGTACGGACTCCGTTTGACTCAAATACAAATATTTTTATTTGTGGAACATAGGTAAAGTAGGTGAGTACAGATGTTATTCTTATTTTTAAAATGAACGCTATGTCTAGCCGTCAACGGCGTACAAATTTTCTAGTTTAACGCATTACTTATAATAATAAAAAAAACATGCCGATAAAATCAATTATTATCAATCTCTCGCAACGGTAAACAACATAGCTTCCACCAACAAAGTCAAAGTCTAGTAGTACTGAACTCTTTCTTGATTTCACTTTTGCAGTTTGTCCGATAGCTTTTGAGTTTATTCATTATAAATTCAAATTTATATTTTTTTAATTTATCTTTATTTTATTTCGCTGGGGTCGTTGGAACTCGTCAGTCGCGTTCATTTCATCTTCAGCAATATGCTGAAGATGACCTATTTTGTGCATAAATGCGACGCTTATTGGATGTTAAAGAATCCTAATCATTGAGTGCACAGACATTTAATATTAGTATTTTTTTATTTTTTTTTTTGAACTTGTTTTTAATTTTTTACTTTTTTTTTGTCTTAATTTTTTACTATTTTTGTTTTAATTTTTTACTTTTTTTTGTGTCGTAATTTGTGTAAGAATAAATTGGGTTCTTTCTTTCTTTTTCTTTCTTTATAATATTAGTGTAGATGTAGAATACAAAAATATTAAATCTAATTATTACTAAATCATAACTTACTTTTCTCTAAGAAAGTCGACAACTCTTTCGAAGTCAGCGCGCGTGTACTCTCTCTTCATATCTGAGAGCACCTGATCACTGCCCGACTGTACCGGCACGTGAAGGAACCTGGACACAAAACAATATATAAATTAACAATACAAATTAACACTATTATTGTTATTCATCCTAGCAGGTTTATTGCCAATCTCATTGCTAAAATGAATGGGTAGAAATGCACCACTATTTTCTTAAAACTTAAGATGTTTTCTTATGTTTAAGAAAATTGTGGTGCATTTCCGCAAACGGCATCACGGCAGGCCCTGGAGATGGAGGGACCAATTAGACCGACATTCAGAGACGACAGAAACGAGTCTAAGCGTGAACTTACGCTTCCATCTGTCAAACTTACAAACAAATCAAGTTGATTTTGACATATGGAAGCATAAGTTCACGCTTAGACTCGTCTCTGAATGTCAGCCTTAGGATTGGCTCCTAACAGCAGCAATTGCACTAAAGTGTAGTGCACTTGGAACCGTGCACCTAGAATCACGACGTTTTTGAAAGTGCCTGCAAAGGCCCAGTTGAAAGTGTCTGCCTAGTTGACAGTGAATAAATTATTTTTAAGGTACTAATTTTACATTTTAAAAAACTTTGTGTTTTAATTTTTATATTAGACTCAAATGATTTCTTTTCACTTAAATATTCACCCCTTAACCTTAACCTCCATATAGCTTTGTGTAATAGACAATCGGCTCACTTGTAAACCCTCGGATGGTGCATGATCTTGGCCACTTCAGCGAGATGCTCCAGGATGTACGGCGGGTTGGTCATGCCGAGGCGAAGTCGACAGCCCTCCGGTATCACCTCGACTAGCTTCCACAGTAATTCAGGTAGAGACGTGCCGATGTCGCGACCGTATGTGCCTGGAAATATATTATATCATTTAAATCTTTTTTAGGCTTCTAAAGAGAACCATAGTGGTTTCTATGGTTAGAAAGAGAAAGAATGAAAACAGTTTAATTCTGGACTCGCCAGGAACAAATAAAAGTACAAAAATAAAAAAACAAAAATAATACCAAAAGAAAAAAAAATTAAAGCAACCTGGACGAGACCAAAAATAGCCCAAAAATGTCTCAGCATAATTCTGTGGCTTTTAGAAATAGGTTATTCAATAAAAAGCTTACAAACTACAATACAACACTAACAACAACAACACTGTACTATGATATAAAAAGTACATTAGCATGACACGTTTTTTTTGTTCCGCGGTGCTTTATTTCGGATATGTGACATCCATAGTGGGTTAGTAACAATAAAGAAAAAGTTATGAAACCTATGTTAGTAAAAACTTAATATTTAGCCAAAAGGTTGCTGTTTATTTGTGTTTGATTTTTATTTAGTTTATACACCCTGGCATCCTGGGTTGCAGCTGAAAACCAGCAATCGGTGATCAGTATTACCGTACTGACACCCAACATTATGCTAAGCCACTGGCCCCTCAGGTACAACTCTACTAACTTCTGTATGTTTTTAGCAACAAAACCTGTTTTCTGTGTGTTTTGTTTTTGCGTACGCGCAAATCTTTATGAGCCTTCGAACTCTATCCCTCTCTCTCTAGCACCTATAATAGTACGCTTATTATAGGTGCTAGAGGGAGAGAGAGAGAATTCAGAGCTCAGTTCAGGGCTCATCAAGATTTGCGAGTACTATATGTGCCAACAAACAATTTTCTTTCTTTCTATCTTTCTTTATTTTTAAAGAAAGAAAGAAAATTTCCACAGTATTCTTGGCTAAACATTATAATAATTATGGTAAAGGAGCAAAATATTAACTCACCGGTATCCTCACTAGTCAGCCATATCTCACAGACCCCCTCAGTGAACGACTGCCTTGCCCGTTCCACAATCTCTTCCGGTGGGTAACTGCCCAATTCTCCCCGAGCATGCTTCGTCTTACAGTACGTACACTGGTTCAGACACCCTGTGTTGATGGAAATTATCTCTATGAGAGGATTCTTGCGGACTTTCGGAAGAAGGAGCGATGCACCGCCTGCTTTGCGACCATCTACAGTCTTCTTTTGACCGAAGAGCCGGACTGTGTGTCCTGGAATTAAATTAATTTCAATAATAAATAAATGTAGTGGATTAGGTGAAACTAGTGGACGCCTAGAGGTCGAAATTCGACCATAAGTTTGGCTTTCTGCTCTCCTTCTCCATATCAACTTTAACTATGCCAAATCTCACACTCCTCCGTGCGCGCAATATGCTTAAAAAGGGGTACAAAGTTTTCTCTTCACATATTAATATATAATAGACATTACGAAGACCTTAATGATGTCTAGTGTAAATGGATTAATATTCTTTACACAGTGGAATTTGTATGTTGTCAGGAAACTGATAAATACAGTCCTATTTATTCCATTCAAAACCCATTTAATTATATTTCACACAATAGTGAGAACAGCCCGTTACCTTTAAGTGTTTCCTCAACAATCTCCACAATTCTATCGATCTGCTGCACCCCAACCACGCTGAGACCCTGCAGGTAGGTGTTGCGAGGAGCACCCTGTGGCACGCAGCCTGCCACCACCACGTGGATGCCGCGGCTTTGACCTAGCTCGATCTCATTTCTACAGTAGAAAACATATGTTGATGTTTTTAATAAGTCAACTTGTTTGCACAGATGTAAATTATCACTAAATATTAAAAACACAGAACTTTTACACTGCAGCGGGTCTACCACTTAACGAAATGGTAAAGAACATCACTCTGGTAATAAACTTCAATATGATCGTGCAAGCCTAAGCTTTGAGCTACTTTGTGAAATAAATACCAATCATAAAGTTGGGACTCCCATCTTCATGATCAGTATTTTTTTTACAAGGTAGTTCGAAGTTTAATCTCTCACTATCATATTGAAGTTTATCACCAGAGTCTGATGTTCAATACAATTTTGTTACACAAAGGACCCCAATGTCTGTCTTTTAGTTATATTCAAATTTGTATTACCAGAAAAGAAAATTTTCACTAGGAAATGGTATTAAAAGAAAGTGGATCTATTTTCAAAACCATTTGTTTCATTGGCAGCAACTTATGTTTATATTATTCAATACTTAATTTATAAGGGTAGGCAGTGGCTTTTTGTCTATGGAGTGCACGCCACTGACAATACTAATGATATCTACATATCAACACTTATTGAATTAATATTAATCTCACTTGAAATGATCCTCGGCTGGGCTCTTGACAGTGCAGGAGTTGAGCAACCACAGCTGTGCGTCAAACTTGTCCTCTGTGAGTCGGTAGCCATTGGCTGCCAGTAAACCAGCCATGTACTCCGAGTCGGAGTTGTTGTGAGCACACCCCCATGTTTTCACATAGATAGTCTGGGTGCCTGTTGAATAATATAGACATAATTGTAGCAAATTAATGATGATGTGGAAAATTTATTAAAAATTGTTGCCCATGGTTTCCTTGAATGTTTTATTTTTGTCAAAATAAAATATAGCCTATATCAGTTAGGAATAGTGTAGCTTTTTACATATTAGTGGAATTTTTTTTTGAATTGGATCAGTAGTTCCAAAGATTACCCCTCTACATACAACCAAACAAATTTTAAGATAGAAAACACATTAGAAGTAAAAAGACAAATAAAAATAATTTATTCCTGCAAAAACAAAAGAAAAAGATAAAAGCTACCTTAAAACACTATAAGGATTAGATATGGCGTTATCTATAATTCCACAAAATTTTGTAAGTCTGTTAAGACTATCTATCTAATAAGACGTTGAAAATAGTAATTTTTCTTCTAATGTCCAATTATAAGTACATAAATTAAGTCTAACAGTTCCTTTACAAAACATGAATGTTAAATCATTACTTTCCGCTAACTTCACCAACTTGTGAAATACAGATAAGCACTTCACACACTATATTTATGTTTCAATTTATCACAGACATGCAAATTAAAGGAAATAATTAGCGAAAATAAACAAATTTTGAGGTTACCTGGCACTACACTCTCCAAAATAACCTTTTCAATGGGCTCGGAATCATTCTTGTTGTCGCGTTTCCTAGACCTGACGCTCACAGTCTTCCTGCTGGCGTATCTTTCTTTGGGTGTGATGTCTTGTGAAGATATTAAATCTTCTATATCGTCTATAATTTCATCACAAACACCTGGCATTTTCGACGTTTTTGCGCTTTGTTTTGACAATTGGCAATTGACAATTTGACATTGACATTTGCACAGACCATGTATAAAACGTTTTGTTTTTACGGCTGTTTGAGACTTGGGAGAGGCTATATTCGACAATTTAATTTTCAGCCCGTAAGAATCTGTCGCTATTTATCTCTTGACTATCATTCACCCTTTCCACAGACTACTTAGAGATACTACGTATACCCTTTCTATATTACTACCCAGAGAAACAGCACGACTACTAAGACTAAGCCCAACCCGCCCAACCACACCCTTGAGAGTTGAGACCATAGATTATACACTAATGTTGAGACCACATAAAAGGTAGGTAGTAGATGGATAATTGACGCTTGGGAGTGAAGACAGTGTTATTAGCATGTATTTTGCAAGATAAATATTTTTTTCAAAGAAATTATCCTAATTACGTCTCTTACATCATTTTTCCTCTAACACTCAAAGGTTTGCTGGCTGGTAGAAAACTCAATTTTGGGTTAAGTTCGCTGGTGTACCTACATACCATATCAATTGTAATTTGTACCTATTTGTTTTTCTATGTAATTTCGTGTACAATCTAAACTAATATTATAAAGAGGTAAAGAATAAAATCATTAGATTGTTGTTGTTGTTTGGTTGTTGTTGTTGTTTGTTTGTTGTTGATATGTACACTAATACTGACAGGTTCTTTCGGAGTCAAGGTGAGACTCGAATGAGAGCGTTGGTTGCTGTGGGACAAACTGGGGTTCGAATCCGATTTGTTAAACAAATTGTTCAACAAGTCTGTTCCACTATTATTATTCTTCTTTACATGTTTTCGTTAGCTGAACATCAGGCGATTCCATACTTTCTGTAGCAGATTTACAACTAATTGCTAATACAGGCGCCTGACTCTACCATTAATTCTCGTAGGTAGGTACTGCAAAACAATTGATGGCCAGAGACTTTCCTTTTTTTTTTACCGCAATTACAACTTAATCATCATTAATTATATTGAATATTATTATTATTACTTTAATATTTTGCATGCCGATCATTCGGTACCTAAGACATGATGTAGGTACCTACTGGCAAAAACCACTAACACCTTGTAAGTAAAAATACCATGTTTCTTGCAAATAAAATTTATTTATTCTATTAAATATTTATGCTACCCATCCCAGTCAAGAACCAGAAACGGTTAGGTAGGTACCTTCTAAAGTAGTTATTAAAAATATAAATCCTAAATACTTAAATTATTCTAATTATAATTAACTGTGTAGGTATGTTTGTTTAGCTTTAGTGTGAGAACATCGAAGTAATAAAGACATGTTTCAAACAATAATAAGTCGTTAATCAACGGTTTTAATTGATGTTCATATCGTATTAAACTTGAATAACTAACCAAAAATAGGTGTCCTGGTACTTATTGCGATCTTATAGAAATCTCATTTCAATGAAACCCCAATAAAAATGTACACGTCCGATTAATAATAGCACATTAGCAAAGCCATGCTAACATTAAATAGTGTCGTTATTAGCAATAACAGCTCTTATATCATGCGAATACGGGTCAGAATCGGTTGTAATGAATACAAAACATAGCATCACAATAGTGACAATGGGTCGTACAAGCAGCAGCTGTCGTCGTAATGGCGGTAACTAAGGTACTTGTGAGTTTTGGCGCCATTTTTATACAGTTTATTCTATTCAAAGTAAATTGTCCACACTAAGATAGTGTAGGGTTAATAACAAAACGAATAAAATTATCTACCTTGGGTTTTACAGCTTTTTTACTGCTTGCTTTTTATTTTTTAATTGCTTAAAAATTTTCATCTGAATAATAAATCAAAGATGATTAATTAAAGAGGTTGCGTCTTACTTGTGCAGTAATTTATTTTCCATGTATAATCTCTACTATACATACCTAGATGCCTATATTTAAAGATAATCTCGTCAGTTTTGCATTTTATTGCCACTTAATTTACTGATTAGATCATAGTTACGGTGTATGAATATGAATGTAATTGCGAACAAAAAAGCTTGGACCGTTACCGGGGAATATTTTACAATCTCTAGCATAGTTTAGGTGCAGTTTTAAAGAATAATTTCTATAAAATTGCCGTGTTAATTTTTAAAATACCCCTTTCGTAGCGCAGCGAAGCGATCAAAAAACAAAAAGTTCACCTTTCTCCGATCGTGCAATGCGCGTGCTGACTGGCAGATTGCAGAAGCGCGCGCGCGGTAGTCGCGTCAAGTCGCGTGAGGTACTAGTGTCCCTGCCTGTGCGTTTTGTGTTTACTGTGAAACTTTATCGTGCTTGTGGTACTTCTGTGGAAATTACGCATTTTTAAAAATCGAATAGGTAGGTAAGTAATTTTTTTTTATTGTGTTTTTAATTCGTTTAATTCGTTGTGAATAAAATAAATATTGACAAAAGTAAAACTTTAATCAATTCCTTTTGTGAATTAAAATATGTACCTTACTTACTTGTAGAGTTAAATGCGACGGCAATATTTGAGAAGTTTGTTTAAATATTATCCCAATTGGGTAGTTACCTACATAAGTACCTACCTACCAATAGCTATGGTTTCGGCCGGTAATAATACTAAAGCTTAGTACTAAAGACATTCAGAAGATTCAAAGATAACATTAAAAAAAGCTTGTAGTAAATGCGAAAGTAACTCTATTTCTCCGGTACCTTTTCCCGACTAAACGGCTGAACCGATCTTGTTGAAATTTGACAAAGAAATAGTGTGCATAATGAGAAGGAAACAGGCATTTTGTTTTTTTCAATTATATAATCATCCTCTTTATTTCACGCGCACGGAGTCGCGGGCACAGCTAGTAGGCCATTTTCCATGGTATGAAAAATGTAGGAAACTTGTTTTTACATGTCTGCTTACCCAATCTCTTGCACACATAGTTATGAATAAGTTTGCTTACATAATTTCTTGAGGATGCAGACTACTCCCATTATTTCTGGAACTAATAAAAAACAAAACATAAACAAAACGCAAATTGGAAACAGCGAGAGCGCGCGGGTAGACTTAAAAAAAATGTTTTATAGTTTTAAATACTATTTCGAAATTCGAATACCTTTAGAAAAAGCGTCCACAGAACATTAAAAAAAAAATTACTTGTTTCGCGCCCATAACAGGATTTTCTTTTGCTTTGGGTAGGTTAAAGCTGCTTTGCTTTTTGCATTGCTTTGTTACAATAATATGATCCGCATTTCTCACGCTAGAAGAAATTAGAAAATTAAATGCGTAGATTGATAGTACGAGACGCTCGCACATTATCTATCTAGGTAAATACACATAATACGAGTCTATAGTAACAAGGTGTAATGTCCTTTTAATGTACCGTGCACCTAGAATCACGACGTTTTGAAAGTGCCTGCAAAGGCCCAGTTGAAATAAAAAACTTCGACTTTGAGTTTGAATGTGTTGATCCTACACTGTAGTACAACAGTCCTAAATCGGAAAACCGAGTGATTCTCTTTTTTTTTTAAAAATAATGTACGAAGGAAAGTGGCACTCGAGCATCGAAACTTTTTTAAATTCCATTAAATGGTAATTTAGAACTTAGGTGTATGTTTATTGAAATGTTGAAATGACGTACCTAGTTTAGGTAGGGCTGTCAGACAATCGTTTTTCCAAGTATTATTCGCTATACTATTTACATTAAGATAAAATAAATAAATATTGAATAAATGAGTAAGTATAATTCTAGCGATTTTCAGATTTGAAACGTAATTTTGATAAGGATGACTTAGCTTTATGTTTGTATAGCTTAGTTAAATAATAATAATAATAAAATTTTATTTCGGAAGTAACATCCATAGAGTTAAAGGCTCAAGTTCACCGATAACATAACAATCGATTAGAGTAAAATCAGCCGTTTAAACATGATTTTTTGCATGGGTAATCGGTCGATTTGGTTTTGAACATCGATCTGTTAATTTGTCGGTGAATATGGCTCTTAGTCATTTGTATGATAACGTGTGAAGTTGTAAAAACTAAGTAACCTAAGTAAATAATTCAAACCACACGATTACCTATACAGGATTATTTTTAATTCACCGGCAATGCTTTAATGAAGGGGTGAAAGTACTGATCAATATGAACAACTTTTACTATCAGACCAGACATGAAATCGTGAAAAAAAAAACTTTTCATACATTTTGATCTAGCAAAGTTGATCTTTTGCATGACAAATATTTTTTTCTGTGATTTCAGGGTTGTCCAATACTAAAAGTTGTTCATATTGATGAATACTTTCACCCCGCATGCATTGCCGGTGAATTACAAATAACCCTGTATATTTTATACTACCTAATGTTTTTTTCAACTCAATCAGACAAGAAATTTCTCAGTTTCAGAATGCTAACCCTAGCTCATCGTAAACACTGAACATTTAGCCAGAGAGTTACAGACAACGCTGTTAAAATCGCATCGAACTAAAAACCAGCCTGACCTAACATTACCCATACCTAAACACTACACTAGGCAGTCGGCTAAACAAACTATTTATTCTATTTCAAACTATTGCGAAACCAGCACTAAGTCTCGATCATTTAAATTAATCTTTTATTTACGTCTACCTACATTTTTCCAGTGTAAAGATATCGTGTTGTTTGAAGGTCGTTACGGACTCCTGGGCATTGGGTTGGGCAAGGATGCGCATGCGACCCTACGCCCCACGGTGGTCGTAGACGCGTAGCGTGTCTCGCACGTGCCGTGTCCACCTGTCGTTATGTTTTTGAGAACAGCACTGGCATTAGAACAAAAAAAAAGGTTCTAATAGCTTGTAAAAGTAGGTACCTATATGAAGAGACTTTTTTCAATTCCTATCGATAAAAGTTATAGAAAAAAACTAGCGACCCGTCCCCGGCTTAGCACGGATGCATTTTCTCTACTATCCTTACATTAAATATGAAAGTATTATACATATAAACCTTCCTCTTTAATCACTCTATCTATTAAAAAAAACCACATCAAAATCCGTTGTGTAGTTTTAAAGATCTAAGCATACGTAGGGACAGACAGACAGCGGGAAGCGACTTTGTTTTATAATATGTAGTGATATAGATATACTCGTAAAACAGGTGCAGGTGACGCTTGCGATTTTATTATTTGGTAGAATCATAGATCTCTATACTTAATTATTTGTCAGCTAAATTATATTATTATAAATTCGAAGTAATTACGTGTGAATTGCTCATTCGGGAAAATTATTACTCTCAAGACGTGAATTCCCTAATTAAAAAACCCTCGTTAGTCATGTAAGCGCTTGATATTTACAAAATAAAGTTCACGATTAGGTGAACAGTAGTGCTAGTTTCATACACAATGTGCTATTTAGCACTATTTTAACAGTTTTATCAAAGAGGTCGAAATAATAAAATTATTATCGATGCCTCCTACACAGATAACTAATCTATATATAAGTAATTAAGTATCGAAAGTTAGTCCAAATAATTAAATAATTAATTATTTTTATATCAAGCTTCGTGAAACACAAAAAGCACACACAATGTCTATTATAGTGTCTATGTGGCATAGAAACACTGTCCTAGACTTTAGTTTTCCTTTTTTAACATACTTTTAAATAATTAAACAAAGAATTAAAAAAGTAAAGACATTTAAAAATATAAAAGAGTAGTAGCTAGTAGCCCACCGGAATCGGGAACAGGGTCCAAGCTACCGGTGGTCAGGGCTCTATTATTAACTAGGTAATTATACATTTATCAGCCTATGCTGTCCCACTCCTGGGCAAAGGCTTCCCTCCATTTTACGTAGTCACGGCACCAGTTTTGCAATGTAATACCTACTAAGTATAAAATATTATAATTACCTAAGTTAATTTGTTTTAAAATAAAAATATTAAAATACTCAAAGTTGCAATACTCGATAAATCTTGAATTATTATTATAAGTATCAGTTTTAGCATTGCATTCTTGCCAGTTTAGCAAGGGCGCTATAACTGCCCATAATATGATAAAGTCTTATGTTAGCCATTTATATGACGTTAATAAAGACTGGGTGTCTACTAGTGTAGGTTACACTTGAGAACTATCTATAGGTAGGTACCTAACGTCATAATACCCTAATGATTTTAGCATGTTTAATCTGTCTCTCTACCATAGAGTCACAGTTAAGTTCTAGATACTCAAAGCAGTTAAAGGTCTATTAATAATTGTTTTGATGAGCAATCACATTTCACTCACATTCATGTTTGAAATCCGTCTAAACATCAAACTTTTTCAATTATTTGACAAATTAAAGTGAGAAAAAATTACTACCTACGTCTACAGGGTTAGCACGGCGAAATTGGGACGGAGAAAAATCGGAGACAAGATCATCTCCTCTCCGTTTTCTCTCTCGATTTTCCGTTTTGTCTTCTGTGAAGGAGACAAAGGGCAGAGCAAACGGGTTTGTTCACCCGCCATGCTAGTACTAGTCAAAATAAATCTCAAAATCAAATCTTTGTACATTGTAGGTACATGAAGCATTATAAATAAATAAAATCCGTGAAAATATCCAACTTATTCACAGATTTTGAGTGAGAGAGGTCGAAAAAACGTTCCGTGTTACGTAGGCAGGATTGTTTTGGACCGTAGAGGGACTATAATGGTCCTTAAGATAATTATGCTTTTAGTAAAGAAAATCAAGCCTGAAACCTAACAAATAAATAAAAATTAATGGTTAGTAAATAATTGTTTTTATAATTTAGAAGAATTCATGCGACATAAAGATGACATGTGCCTAATATTAAGTACCAATTGTAAAGTAATGTCTAATTTAAATGTTTGATAAATAATAATAATTTTAATAAAGAAATTACCGGCATGCCCAAAACAGGCAGAATGCTATTGTACTTAAACCACCAATATTATATCTGGTAACACGTGTATTCTATGCAAATAAATATTTCTTATTTCTTTTAACAAAAACAAAAGATTTCTATTAATAGTGAACTGACATTTCCTATCAGGCATCGTAGTAGTTGACACTTGACAGCCTGTAGTGACGTCATCAGTCCAAACCACGTAATAGTCAGTTGTTATGCAAAGTTAAGTCATCGCATCGAGACTGGCACAGTTTTATCGCCAGATTTATGTAGAATAATTGAATGTTATCACTTGTTATTGCGCAAGTGACTGTACGACAAGCAGGTCAGAGATACTAGATTCGGTCTAGGAACGTAAACAAATAGTGTCATACTTTAAAACGCGAAGAAATCTCTTTTATCAAGAACTATATTCCTATTATTTGGAGACTTGATCTTTGGTTATATACAATATTTCAAACAAGTAAACCTGGCACCTATTATACCTAAATAATTTTTTTTTTTTTTTTTTTGTTAATAATTATAATATATTATATTATTAGTTTCAAAAACCTACCACTTCTATAAAAAAATCAAAATACATATAACATACGTTTACATTACCTTGAATCTTGAATGTATGATAATAAAATTGTTTTTAATGTACCTATTATTAAATGTCTTAAAAATTATTGGAATCATTTTTTTTTTTTTTAGTTTAACTTTCTAATTTTAGCAATCACATTAATAATCATTTTAAAATAGCTGGACATTATTGTACTAGTGACAGGTTGATTGAACATTTTAATGGAATAATATTTTTTGTAATGATTTTTGTGTAAAATATTTCAATTCAATGTAAAAATTGTTATCAATACATGAAATGAAATGATGAAATAGCGTGTTTACTGCTCTATACGCGCGTACTCATTGACAACTTTAATTAACTTATTTTAGTCACCTCTGAAGCCTAGTTGGACATCCGACGCAGCCGCTCAAGGAAGCGCAAGCGCAGGGGGCGACGCTCATTTAAATTTCCCAGATATTTCATACATTACCATACAATAAGCCAACAGATTACAATCTTCAACATGCTGTTATGAAATTTTATTAATACGCTCCTAGCTACCCACTACTGGACTAACAAACTTCCGTATATTGATTCAAAATTTATTCAAACATGTTGAAATTACATTCATTCATGCATTTAGTAGCAGCTATTGCATTTCAAATAGATGATTGACTGTTTCAAACTTTCAATGTAATAACCTAACCTAACCGTCAAAAACCCCCGACTCCTACTAGAAAATGAGCTGTAACTTTTGAACGACTGAACAGATTTTAATAAAACATAGCTAAGATGATACCCGATTAAATTAGCTTTAAATTAAAAAAAAACTTCAATGACATTGGTCCATGCGTTTTGGAGCTACGATGCCACAGACAGATACACAGATACACTCTACAAACTTTTAACACCCCTCTTGTTTGTCGGGGGTTATTAAAAGGGATTTGAGGGCACTAATACTTAGTTATTATTAAATAAGCTCCAACCTCTCTAGTCCTGAACCCTTTATCCCTTATTATGATCAACTATTACTACTGAACCAACCATGTAATCGCGAAAGAAAAATCAGGTGTTCCATATAAATAATTCATACTCAGCTAATTGTATATGGAAAAGCAGATATTTTATTCGCGATTTCTGGGTTGTTTCCATAGTAAAAGTTGGTACAATAATACTTAAAAGGGATTGGGAGTAGAAAGGTAGGACCTTATATAATGCGCCATGGCGAAACCTTCAATTCAATAGCCCAACCATAAAGTTTCCAGAAGATTCAAATTTTTCCGCGGCTTGCACCATGTTTCCACATTAGTCAATTCAATTCAATAATTTATTGATAAGATAAAAATCTTACATGTCATACACGTACAATAATTGTTAGATAATATAATGATAATTAAAAATATAATTAGTGTATAAAAATAATCAATAATAATGTCTGCATAATAATTAATTAATTAATGGGTACATGGTAAATTATTATTATGTGGCTCAATGAGCGTTTTATCACAATAGAACTCATCTACGCTGTAATACGCTTTGGCGAGCAGTAGTGACTTGAGTCTGGCGAGGAAGGAGCTCGTGCTCGGCGCGCTCGTGATGTTCCTGGGGAGCGCGTTGTATACTTTGACGCCCACATACTGTTCTTGCCTCTGCGACTTGGTCAGCCGTACGGCCGGCAGTTTGAGCCGGTGACGTCGTCTGGTCAGGTGGTCATGGGAGTCAGCCCACGTTGGGTACTGCTCAAGGTTGTTTTTAATGTAAGCTGCTGCTTTCAGAATAAACTGGCAAGGTAGGGTAAGGATTTTAAGGTCCTTGAACAGTTCTCTCGCGGGATGATCCCATTTCACCTCCAACTCTGAATCGGGAATATCCTTACACATTAATACTAAAAGCCACTACTGGTGCTAAAGCTACCTATAAAACTATTACTAAAGCTACTACTGCTGCTACTAGTAAACTGATAAAGATAAAGGAATTAGCACTCGTTAGCCAGATCATGGACCAAAAACGTAAAAATAAATCATTTTACCTGGGATAGACGAAGAACAGTGTTCGTTGTGAACACTATCCTGTTCAGAACGTGATTCGGGTAAAGGCTCTGCGCAGCCTAGACTGAACTGAAAGGCTAAAGACTAAGGAGAACAGGTTATTTTGCATGTACGTGATATATCATATATTAGCATTTAGCGATTTATTACTTGCTGTGTGGTCCTCGCTTAGAAAACTCACTCTGTTAATTCCCAAAGGTATTTCAAACAAATATATTTTTATTCATGAACCAATTCAGGCACTTATGAATAGTTAGACTAGTTACCTCGTTCCAAAGTGTTGATTTCTAATGGATAAGAACGGGCAAGAAACTATGGTTAGTCTCAGAACGTTGTAGGTATATGTCGCAGGGATATTGTCAAACCAGTGATATTATAATTTCACTAGTGAAATTGTAATATCAATTTTTGCCCCCAGCGACGTCCTAAGCCGAGGCCTGTGTTACATAATGGGACGCTCTTAGCTGCGCTATATTGTTATATGAAGTTGAAGGCCCATCAGGCCTCACCATAGTCCTCTCCTGTAGGTTGTAGGCTAGGATCATGGGTTAACGGCGAGAGACAACAAAAAAAATTGATGTACAAGTACTAGAGCGACACAACATAATTATTCTTATTGCTAAAACACACATTGCTATTTCGGTTCATTCAATTAATAGGAATGCGATCGAACTTCCGTGTGGGAGTACACTGGCCACCTCAGGGGTACTCAACCGAAGACTTGTCTGACGTGGCAAACAAGTTGATTAATATGTTTTCAATTGTTTTTTCCATTACTTATAAATTTCTCTTCGCTTTGCTAACACCATGGTTATTTCAAATGTTTTCATTTGCAATAGTTTTCGTCGTTTTAGTTAAAATACGATTTTCAAATAATAATCCCGCGTAAATTGTGGGAAATACAATTTGTTTACTTTACAATTTATTTGCCTATAAAAATAAGATCCTGGATGTGTAATATTACTACCTATGTTTTCTGTGGTTCAGCGGCCGTGGTTCAAATACCCATTTTAGAATATTTATTAAAATTATTCTTAAAGTTATCCGTATAAAACTAAACTTTTACCTTGTAGATTCGCAAATATTAATAAACAAACCAATAATTTATTCATGTGGTTTATTGTTTTTTTGCCGTTGACGTTGGTAGGTTAGTATTCAATGCGGATAATAAAATATTAGGTACCTATCATTCTGCAAACATCCACTGTGCACTGCAAGATTGACCCCCTCAAACAACGCTAGCACAGGACTCTACAGTCTACATACCTACCTTATTATTTCGATTTCTGTGACCGTTTCTATTGAATAGTTCTGAATTCGTGACACGTCACGGGCTCACGGCCCAGAAAGAAATAAATTTCTGGTTGGCAACACGGTCCTTATAAGAAGAAGTTATTGCAGCGGGATAGCTTGAAAAAAAAGGGGAGAGAGGAAATCGAGAACAAAACCATATTTTTACCGTTTTCTCTACACTTTGAACAAATATTTGAAGTTCCTAAAAAAACTAAATGGAAAATAAAATAGGAAGTCGAATAAATAATACATTATTTGCTCAAAAAAAATGTGGCCACCCTACATCACGTCACTATCAAGGTCGTATAATATCCTCTTACTTAAAAAAAATTAATCATACGTAGGTACTACACAGATTTAGAGTAGAAATCTTTATTTGCAGTTAGCCTGGGTGCTATTTATTTAGCAAGCACGTTTCTTAGAGCGTTAGGTCATCAGACTTGAACCGGGCGATACGAACCGCCTTTATGTTATTGATATAAATTAAACAATGCAGCTAATATTGATAGCATTGCACCATATCACTAATTAAAACACGACACGTTTTATACAGAAGTGCAAATCAATACTTTGCTTAGCTTTCGACACGTTTTGTTTTGAAAGTGTCAACAAAGGACTGAGCAGAGGCCCAGTTGAAATAAAAAACTTTGACTTTGACATAAGTTGTAAGTGTATATAATGTCTGTGTATATAAATCTTTGTTATTTTAAATTCCACCAATAGGTACCTACGTAATATTTTTAATTGGCTGTGCGGTTCAATCAACTTGCAAAACAATATTATTATACGTCATCTCAAACTAGAGATTAAAAGTTACCTACCTATTTAAATATTTTCTGGTCCAACCAAATTGGCCCCCAAATCTCTTACACAATATTTTAATATTCTATCCTATCAATATTGTAAATGTATGGGAATGACCATATCGATATACAGGGTGTCCCAGGAAACCTGTACCAGCGAAGGTCTGTGGTCAGGGGACACTAATACTCATCGATTGAACCCCCATGTATGTTCTACGATATTTTGTAGTTTTCGAGAAATTAATTATTTTGTAATATTTTCAGATTTTTCAAAATTGTAGGCAGTTTTAGTTATAACTTTTTCTGAGTGGCGTTTCGTGTATACATATAATAGATTTATTATTAATAAATCGTAACCGTAAGTAGATAATATAGGGTCCTACTTAATTAGCGGATGTACTTTTAAAGGGTTATAGTACTCATCATTATGAACAACTTTTCTTATGGGAAAAAACCTGAAATAACTAAAAAAAAATCTGCTGTTCCACACATAGTCGAGTAATATTGAATTATTATTTATTTGTATGGACCAGCAGATCTTTTTTTCGCGATTTTTATGGTTATTCTATTGTCAAATTCCATAATGATGAATACTATATTATAACCCCATAAAAAGACCTTCGCGAATAATGTAGTCTCGGGCCGATGTGCATCTGACACCTCCGCTGCCTGGTCTGCGGAAGTAGTGGCCTGTCTCCTGGTATCATTTCAGAGCATACTGCTTTGACGAACGCGGTACGTTATGCACTACAGAAACTTCGCGCTGTGACAATCCTTGGTCGGTTAACGCCTGTGCAACCAGTGTTGGTGTTAATGGCTTTTTTATTAGTTATAAAGCACCTTTAGTGTTTGAATTTAAAGCACGAAACACAAAAATTTAATAACTTAACCGTAAACTTTCAATTTAAACTTGCAACTTAGTCGCTCAAGAAACCCGATTCAACTAAAAATCTTAAGTTACGCTACAGTGCACTTAAACATAATGAATTCCCTCTTCAACTAAGGGTAATCATTTTTTGACCTGCCTCCATAAGAAACAATCATCGAAAGCATTTAAACCTTTGTTATCGCAAGTATTTGCGATATCAGCGCCTGGCCAAGATTCCGTGCCGCTGAGTGTATAAGACGTAGACTTTGTATTTTTCCAAGTTGACTGAAAAGGAGATCAATTCATAATGTAGTTTAGTATTTTATATACTATACCATAATAATTATTATTATGATGACGAGCTATTAGCTAAATTAACACTTACCAAAAATGCGGATTTTTCCATAAGCCACTTGCTTGTCGTGCATCCTATTATTCCTAAACAAATAATAAAAGTCAATACAAAAAAATAGGTTATGTAATACTTACGACAAACCACGACAAAGTAAATAAACGTATCTACACAACATTACTCATTCAGTTATTACAGTTTTGCGTGAACTTAAACTTCTGTGTCATATGGCAAACATAGCGGAGTCCATTGTATGCTCTAGATATCTAGGGCACTTATCCACGTTATACTCGTAATTAGTGCAGCCGACTCGTGGCGTCTTCCTAACTGATGTTAGTAGCTATGACACGTTACTTATACGGTGTTAATAGAGTTATGTGATGTGATAATAATGACGTTGACGGTTGACGGAGGTGCGGCAGCGGTGATGATTGGTCATGATTTAGGTTGTGTTAATTTAAATAGTACACTGACGTACGTATTTCGGTGGTTCTGATTTTGTAGATGCGTATATGGAGCTAGTTACTAGAAATAACTTGCTTGAACTTTAAGATTGGAATACTTACCTAAATAATCGTCTTGTTTTCTAATGACTACTTAGTACTGCGGTCGCGAATTCGTTTGGCAAGCGTAGAAATGATGTCAAAGAGAGGAAACCCCCATGTTCATCACAGTTCATGACAGGACAGAAGATGTGAAATCATTTGAGGGACAATGCCTCATCTACATCCCTTCGTCATTTCATCGATGAGGCCTCACTTGCTCATGTTTTAGCCTGCACCTGCCTGCTTGGGTCCGGAGTCGATTTAGCGACTTTCATATAGGCCAGGAGAGACCATATTACGAAACACCTACGTTCGAAGCACTTGCAGTGCAAATCAAATGAATTTTTTTGCTGATCACAGGTATTAAATGAAACAACTTGAGTAAAAGATGTAAAAGTATCAATCTGTAAGTATTTAGATTAGTACTTTCACGTCTTATGTTCTGATCTGATGGATTGCTAGTGAAACAACTACTATTTAGTAGTTAATATAGCTATACTCCTTACCTCCCATAATAGACCAATTGGTCGTAATTAATACGCCTAGTTATAACTCTAGCAAGTCATTTCCTTAAATTAACTTTCTCCAGTTATTGCCGGTACTCTTCATAGACTGTCATTACCAGATTGGCAAATATGAGTCAGTCATGCAAACTAAAATGTCATCACAATAATTTAGAAATAGGTCTGCAGTTCGAACCTTGTGAATTGTGATCAACTGATCAAAGCCGTTTCAAAACGAATTAATTTTACAATACAGTAGACTTACTTATAGATCTTTGCTTTTTATATTCGGCATTTTGAATTAAATGTCTGCCTTTACTATCTAAATGCAAAATCACTGTAAGTGTAATAATTTTGTAAAATCGCCCAGTTTACAGTTCCAGTTATGGTTTCTAGAATCCGGAATACGTTTCTTTGTTCTAGCTCGTGGTATTCAGGTAAAGAACATAGGAATCCGGAACAAAAATTACTGTATTATAAAGTAAAATACGTATAAAAAGCAGTGTTAGATGTTCGGTCCAGCGCACATCGGACGCTGCCTATTTTATAACTGCAAACATTATACTACGTAAATTCTAAATCTAACTAGTTTATTTACTTTTAAAATTTTCTTACGTATTTGCTACAACTATTCGTGCTGCTGTTCTTTTTACAGAACAACTTTATTCGTTTGTTATAATTTTCTTTGTTAAAACTTCAAATGTTAAAGTATAATATATGGTTTTTCGATCAGTTTTTCTTGGGATTGATACAGATAGTACATTTTGATGCCGATTTATGATGGTATCGCCGTATATCATAGATAATAGGTAAACAATATTTTATAAATGTTTCATGTAATCCATTACTTCTTCCTCTACTTGCATTTATCACAGTAGGCCATAATTCACATAAAAACAAAACAAAACAAACAATAAATATATGCTTATAAATATATTTTTAGTTTAAATTTTCAATGGCCTTAAACTGTGAGCCACGTCCATCATTTGGAACATTCGCTTTTGTTATCCTGGAAATTTACGAGTCTTCATAAACTATCAAGATAAATCTATCAGTCGTCCATTCATGTACCATCATTGAATTCTCCCGACTTCTATAACCAGGTGCTGGATTTAGGGCATACGCAGACCATAATTAAGACTACGACAGTCGGAATATTTTCCGGTAGACCATCTTTAAGGTTAAAATCGTTTGCGCCCACCGTCCAAACGCAGAGTTACTAACTCTAAGCAGGCCGCAGTCGTTCACAGCATTTTGATTACGAAAAGTATCATGACTGTATAATCAGTACGATATGCAGTTTCAAATGAAGCTGTAACATTATATAAGTTTACAAATAGAACCCGGTTGCTACTCAATAAAATACAAGCACCGTATATACTATTAACCCATTTCTCTTTTGGCTTCTAGACAATTTTCATAGAATACATAATGAAAAATAACGTGTTGCTTTCACAGTTATATGAAACGTACACAACAGAGCAGTTTCTACAAAATATCTCTGATATTATAATCCATCATTCAAGCAACTCAAAAATAAATAATTATATTCTCCTAATAAAATAGTAAGACATATTGATAATGTAGCTAAAGAAACAGGGACTGGATACATGAATATTTAAAATCTCTGCCTATCTCTCAAACCTCCGGTATACATAGTTACAAGTAAAAAAAACAAAGAGAGAGTACCTACCTAGAGTCTAATTTCAACCACAAATTCAAGTTTTTCTATATTTTTGACTTGACATTTCTCTAAGTTTGGTAACTTCGTAGATGTCATAACCTCTTGACATTTCTCTAAGGCATGGGATGATCATATATTATCGACGAGCAGCAGCATTGGCTAGACTGGCACGTCAACTGGCAAATCAACGGGCCTCAACCATCCCCAAGATAGATTACCTATCATATTATGTAAGGTCCAAGTAGATTACCTATCATATTATGTAAGGTCCAAGTAGATTACCTATCATATTATGTAAGGTCCAACCTTCCTAGTACCGATCCCTTTATGGGTTTATTTTATTCACCATTATGAACAACAAGAAAAAATATCAACTGTTCCATACAAATAATGAATATTACTCGATTAAATGTATGGATGTCTAAAAATGGACGACGCCACCGAGGCCGGCTCAGAAAAAGGTGGCGAGATGATCTAAACGAGTATCAGAGGGGCTAGTTCGAGGAGGCGCAAGAAAGAGACGAGTGGAGGAACTTGAGGGAGACCTTTGCTCTGCAGTTGGGACAGTACGGGATAATAAAAAATGTGATGAACAGGTGTTTTTTTCGCGATTTAGTGTTGGTTCTATATTAAAAGATGTTTATAATGGTGAATACAGGGATCGGGACTAGAAAGAAAGGTAAAGAAAGGAAAGGTACGAGGAGGAAGGTTGGACCTTGATATATCTACTTATGAGGAAGGTACAATTCATTCAGCTTGCCAAGTCTTTCTTAAAAGCGAGTACGTTAGTAGATATTCTAAATCTGTCTTAATGTAACATGAAAACGTATTGGAACCAATCAATGTTTGAAGCCCAAAATATCATCCACTTGTTATAGAGCCATGAGCGTCCAGCTGTCTGCCCTTACGTCATTGCATTTCACAATCAAGCTTTAAATAATATTCACGGAACCAAAACATATTGTTACAAGTATTAATATTAAGATGTTTGCCACTGTTGTCTGAATTACATGTTGTTTGTTTTGTAAGATTCTTGCAAATCTTTCCAGTTTTCCTCCTTCGATATCGGAAATTCCAGAAATGTTAGTTTAGAAATAAACAGACAATGTAGCCGATTTTGTACTTGCATAAATTAAATCACCACTCACCATCGTCAATATTGGGTGGGATCGTAGTCAAACACATGCTAAAAATAACTAGTTACCAATAAAAACATTCCAAACTCAACGCAAAAACTTTTAATCTTGAAGTAACTGTGATCCTTGTCGTAAACGTCGTGACAGTTTTGAGTATCATATAATATTGTTTCAAAAAAATGCCCTACTTCCTATACAAGGTCCTACTTATCTAGTTCCGATCCCTTTAAGGGGTTATCCCTTCAAAGGGACTAGAAAGGTTGGACCTTACATAATTTATTTAAATTAGCAATTCACATATAACGTAAATCATTTTGATCTTTCACTGCTGTAAATCAGACCTTATACGTCGACAGTCAAGATAGCTACAATAAAAGTATTACCAATTTATGAGGAACAAACCCTTACTCTAACGACTTCCAACAGTTCCAACGAAGGAGATAGGCTGTTCTTAGTTGGTGACTTACTAACATACATTTTCGTTACGTCACCAAGAATAAATTACCCAAACCTAAAAACCCCAAGTCTAGACAATGTATTGACTCATGGGGTAATTGTTTTCTCCTTTTTTCGAAGACTGCAGTTAGCCCAACGAACCGAAATGACTCAACTCAAGCATCACATTCGCTCCTACATGATTCAGTCAGAAACTGAGTCAGCATGTGTTTAGTTTTGAAACGGTATAATTTTTGTATGCACAAGTAATTAATTGTTGATATAATAACATAATTCATAAATATTATACTTATGCGGTTACTTGCAATGACTAATATTACAAATAGATGGACATTTTTAAATTAGCTTTACTTATATCGGTTGCTTTTCTTGTTCTATCAACCTCACAGAATATCCAGGGCTCCTAAGTATCCGGGATCTACAAGCCCAATTCTGCAAGGTCTGACTTCAGATATTATATTTTTGGATATCTATTTGTAACATATAGGTAAATGCTTCTTCTTCCTAGCGTTATCCTTATTTTGCTCCGATTCGTCCAGTCTTTGGCATCCTCAACGGTTAGGTTGTAGACTCTCATCACTCATGTCGACTATCACAACATCCAACCAGCTCTTTTTTAGCTTACGACGAGGTCTCATTTCCAGGAACCCTAGTTAGTGTCGGACCGTCAAGTCATCCAAAGAAGCGGCTGCTCTTTCAAGTCAAGTCAAAGTTTTTTATTTCAACTGGGCCTTTGCAGGCACTTTCAAAACGTCGTGATTCTAGGTGCACGGTTCCAAATGGTGGCTTTCAGCGTCTGTGCTAATGTATTCCCAGCCTTTTTCAAATTGCGCTATCATAATAAGTTCTTCTTATCAAACTATTGCACCAACGCTTACTGTGGGCGCAACAGTTTGATAAAAAGCTGTTTTCCTATGAAGATAATTATGAACAAGACGCACATGCGGGAAAACAATGCGAGTAATGAATGGAAATAATTCCGTCACATACCTACTTTACTTTTGTCGAAGAATAATATCGTAACTGCTCGTAAGTGTTGGGAAGTTATTCATGAGTTGATTCACGTAAGATAAGATTAGTTGCTGACTTACCCACGTTGAATTACCTAGACTTCAGGCAAGTCATTCAATGTGTCACGTAATAGTCAGCAACTTATATTTATTGCGTGGACGTTCCACGGTGGCACGTAAAATACTTTCCTGGGATCTATGGTTGGTTTAAATATCGGTTGCCGTTCCTTTTAACATTTATTGCTTAGTATTTGCAGTTTGCAAAGCCAGCAAATCTATAAATGAGCTGTAATTTTGTTCGGTAGCAAACAAACACTTATAAGTAAAATGATTTTCCGAATAAAATGGCCTAGAATGTCGGTTTTAATAATTCAACCTTTTTTTTAATACTACATGGGCCCAACTGGCGTCCGGTTCACCTGATGGTGCTCACTGCCACTCGTGAACATCCGCAACACCAGAGGAGTCACCGATGCGTTGCCGACCTTTTAGGATGATGTATGTAGGCTCTTTTCTTGAAGGTCCCCATCTCGTATATGTTCGGGAATACCTCTGATGGTAGTTGATTCCATAGTTTCGTGGTGCGTGGCAAAAATTGCCGCGTAAATAGTCAATAACTTTGATAATAGCATATCGGATGGAAGGTCCCTTCATTTATTTATTTATTTGCTTTTATTAAAACGGTACGAAACCAATTACAACAATTAAAGATAGGCATAGAGGTAATTAATTACACATATAAACAAAACAATATAGTCATACAACTCTCTCACAAAAAAGCAGACACTCCGACAATATATCCGCCCATTCATCCGCAAACATCTCTTAGCTCGGAGCAAGCAGAGGTGCGCTACGGACGCCTTGTAAATAGGTACCACGGTTGGCCTAAAATTCCAATATTTCATACATAACCACAAACCGAAAACATTTATTTACGAAGTTGTTGATCTGCGACTGTGGTGGGGGACCAAAATAAAAGCTATCGTCACTTCGGTCACGGTATTATTAGTCAAACATTATTTACCAATATTATATATTATGAAACAATATAATTAAATAGGTACCTACGTTTATGCGTATTGCCATTTTGATTTCCAGCAAACGATCAATAAACAAACTAAAGCGTAAAAATATTTAAAACCGGTTTGATAATTGTTTTTTGTAGTGCGCAAAATTTGCAGTGTTTCAGTGTCCGTTCCCAAATGCAGTAGATAATAAATTTCACTCCAAAATAAAATAAAAATTTGATTTTGTATGGCTTGCCCTAGTAAATTATGCGTGTCGCCCATACTAAGTCTATTTTTCGTTTTGTTTTAAAGTGTATCCCAATACTGCGGTTGCATTTAGGAACAGACTGAATCACTCTACAAATTATGCGCACTACATAAAAAAATATCCTGTAGTGTACCTACCTATACAATTATTTATTCCTTTGTAAACTAAAAAGTTTCGTAAAAGTCTTTCTAAATGTGAGGTATGGTCTTATTATTGTCTGCAATCTTCGAACTGGTATAGATGACACATTGTATGGGTGGGTACCTACCTTCGTCTCGTTTCTCTTACAGAGAAAAATGTTTATTCTATTCCACTTCTGGAAACGGTTGTGTGAGATAGAATTGCACATGCAGTGGAAAGATTAGCCAGTTTCGTAACGCAGCTGACTACCACTCGGGATTGTCAGATTGTCACTCGGGGAGATTTACTCAAGTCATAATAACTACGGTAAGCACGAAAATATACTCGTCAAAACAAAATAAGGGCCACTTGCAAATATCGACATTATGGATGATTTAATGATCATTAACTATATCCATGAGGTAAATTGTACAGCGTTGTGTTATTTTAAGTGTTTGCGAACCCTTTTACAGCATTCCGCTTGAAAAACCGTTAAAATGGGTAGATTTTATGAACTTTTTTGAAACCAATTAATTTTACCCTGTTTTTAACGTGAACTTTAAGCTCATTTAACAATTGTATTGTACTGAAAACAGTTTAGTGTGTCAAGTCAATGCGTACATCGGCATTTTAAGAACGTAATTCCACAGGTTCGACTTCAAATGGACTTAACTACAACGACCAGGACCATAACACTCATCCAAGAAGGCTATTCGTAGCGATCTGTAGTTTTACAGCCGAGATTTTCGCAGCGAGCGATTCAGAATGCCTGGAATTGCTTTTATGAGATCCAAAATTTCGTCAGAAGTCAGGAATTAGGCAGAGCCAGAGGAATCACCGCTCAGGAAGACCGCTACATAGACTTACATGCATGCAGAGAGAGCACCGTCACTTCCCGCTCTTTGCAAACCCGCTTGTGCCTGGCCACAGGCACGTGACTAAGTGACCAAACAATTAGAAACCAGTTTTATGAAGACCAGCAATTGTCCAGGAGTCAAGTGGTGCGAATTCCATAGACCAGTATTCATCATGCATATCAATAAACATCCGCAAGGCAACAATTGGACTGTAGCGTAAGTGACTGAAGCACATTGCTTTTTACAGATGAGAGCAAAGTAAAAGTTTTTAGTATTGACCATTGCATAAGGGTGTGAAGATGAAAAGGGAGCAATTTGCAGATTCCTGCATCCACAACAATGATCGATTTGGGGGGTCCAATGTTATGGTGTGGGGAGGCATAAGCCAAACTGGAAGAACTGAGCTCATAATTCAGAACCAGGGTACAGTGACAACTTAACGATACATCCAGGAGGTCATAAGACTCTATGTGGTGCCATTTGCATAGCAAATGGGTGCAGGTTTAAAGCTGTTGCACGGCAATGCACGCGCTTATACTGTTAGAGCCACCAGAGAGACACTAGAAGAGGCTTGTATACAAGTGTTGCCGAGGCCAGCGAACAGTTGGGGCTTGAACACAATTGAACACATGTGGGATCTGTTGAAAAGAAGAGTACAAGACACAAATTGATCAGTGGACAATGAAAGACAGCCCTTAAACGTCCTAAAATCGAGCTAGGAACAAATCTCTCAAGAAACAATGCGGCATCTGATAGAAAATGTCCTCTAGGCTTCAAGAATATGTTCAGAAAAGAGGAGGTTACACCAGATATTGATTCAAAAAGGAAGAAGAATAAACGCCGTGGAATTTCTTTTTTAATTGCATTTTTAGTCCAAGTGTACTTTTTGCTGAAATTGCACTTTTTCTTGAAAATGTTGTAAAATTGTTTTTTTTTTCTGTGGATTGTGTAAAATTTAAACTCATTTCATTAAAAACAAATCATTGCAATGAATTTTACAACTTAGAAACCTAGGAACCTCATAATTTGCCCAGAAGATCAAAAATATAAGTTGGCCCTTATTTTGTTTTGACGAGTATATGTCAAGCTATAGGTATGTTTTCAGTATCACCTCTCATTGTACGAAAAGTCTATACAATGTGTATCAGAAAGATCATTTAAAAAAAAAGCTTTTAATTCTGACTAAGTCCATATTAGTAGATACACAAAAATCTTACATAATAATGTTAATTCTTAAATCTACCAAAAAACCATAATAATTATAAACACTACTGACACTACGCCACAGTGGCATGTAGACGTATCCATCCAGTGCCCCAATAAAGGCCTATCCCACCTGTCGGCTTTAGTTTTCAGGGTGCTGTTGGCGTGTAGGTGCCCTGCGCATGATGGAAGCGCATCGGTTGCGCAAGATGTATGATGATGTAAGATGTATTCGACTATCAAACTGATCAAATTTCTCTATTTCTTTCACACGTTTGGTTCGAGTAGATATTGAAGTTTTATATGGGACAGCTGATGATTTTTTTGCGATTACAATGTTGGCCCCAAGAATTGTTCAGCTTGATGGTCTGATCCACACCCTTTTAATATGAACACGCATTTCTGATACTTACACATTGTATAGTGCGAAGTCAGCCTATACAACTTACTGAATATCTTATAATACGAGTATGTAGCCAGTAGCCGTGAAGAAAAAAATAAAAGAAAATCAGTTTAAAAAAATAATTGAAAATTCAAATTCAAATTCATTTATTTTGTGACCATAGAGGTTACATACAAGATGTTAAATTACAAATATACTTAATATCCATCCATGATCCGCCGATAGGAATACTCAAAAATTCTACAAATTAAAATTCAGTGCTACGATAATAAAAACAAGAAAAAAAAAACATCTATTAAAATCTGTTTGTCAAAATCTAAGGTCAAAATATAGCACAAGTCCCAGGGAAGAGACACTATAATATTTAAACATAAGAACATGTCTATCTCCATCATTTCCACGTCACCATAAATACGCTCAAGGTCTTTTAGCCATATTTTCGTCTTTCGTCCAATTTGATCGCCCTTGGACAAACAGTAGAAACGGACGACTGTTTGCTTACTATGATTTACAAGGATTTACAGTTTACTCACAAACCTGGACCAAGCTTGCGTAATAATTTGCAGGAAATACTACTGACATAATTCTGCCGTATTTGTATTTTCGGAAACTTAGCCGATTATAGCGAGTATGGCGACTATAACGGATATTGCCTCCAATTTAGGAGAGGCCGATGTCCAGCTGTGATAGATGTAGATATCAGTGCCACTTTTGATGTTCTGATGCTGATAACTGTAGGGAGGCCTTTATTAATTGTGAACAAACTGTATTCTTGGGCTTTATTGGCTAAGCCTATGATCATAACATGTCGTGAACTCGTGACTCGTGTCACGGTTAAATCACTCTGACCTGCGTCATTCTTATACAAAATTTGACAGATGTTAACAAGTTTTTTTTAGCTTTACCCTTCATTATTTTACATGATATGAGCGTGTTTGTCTTAGTAAGAAAAGAAAGAGAAAACGTTTAGGTATTAAACATCACATTGTAATCGACACCGAAATAATAATAAAAAATAAAAAATAAATATAAGACAAAAAAAACAACAATTTAAATTAATAATAATAGCAAAACTATTTATAAATATAGATACTTAACTAGGAGAGAAACAAAAAACTCGTACGTAAAGAAACACGGGAAAAAATCGAGAATAAGGATGTTTGTGAGGACAGGTCAGCTTCACTGGTCCGCAGTAATTGTTATCATCCATACTTCCATACTAATAGATATTATAAATGCGAAAGTAACTTTGTCTGTTTGTTATCTTTTCATAACAAAATAAATAATAATAAATAAGTAATGAAATCTTTTATTGGCCAAAAGACAAGTACAAAATGTAGTTTATACAATAGTAGTGTGGCGAACCACTTCTACATATTATTTAGGTTTCTAAACAGTTAGTACCAGTGAGCCCCAAACAAGACTGTTAGTCTGTATCTTGGGGCACATATTACTAAACTAAAAAATTAACTAAACGGCTGAACCAATCTTGAAGAAGGACATAGCAAAAAAAAAATCTATTACTCCTGCATCCGCTGTCTACGCGGACGAAGTCACGGGCACAGCTAGTTAGAAATAATTTTAAAGTTGAATTGAATTAACCTTCACAGTAATATCTCGTACAATCAACATCAATGTACCCACAGTCGAATTTCATAATTGCTGAACTGATTCATTAAACATGCATGCTCCAAGAGTTGCGAGGCGCCATATGTAGGCTCGGATTCCTCCGAATATGTAGGTATCTTAATTCTAATAAATACAAGTACCTACCTATCTTAATTCTAATAAATACTAAAATTTGTCTAGTTTCATCATTGATGTCTATTTCATCCGCCTTTCACAAACTCAATATCTATAAAAGCGCGTTTATCAGCGAAAGCCGAGAAGCGCCACTGGCAGGAAGATTAACTAATTAACTCGTCAAACAATCGACATTTTATCAAATTAATGACGTCACTGGCCGCCATTTTTGGCGCGCAGTTAACGCGGCCAGTGACGCCCCCGTATCGATTGGGGCTCTTAGTAAATTAGTGATGTGTGCAAACATCCAGCACTCGATGAAATTGGATTGACATCTGTCATTAACCTGTGTAATTTCCACTATTTGTTAATACGATATTTCGCGTGTTATTATTTCGTTAAACGATAGGTCTGGCAAATAAACTAAACAGTTACTAATATTTATGTGTAGTTACATTACGTGTGTAACTAAACGTGTTTGATGCTTTCGCTTTAATACTGAAACTCATAGGTTTAAGAATATACATTCATCACCATAAATACAGTCTAAATGGACATCTTGGAAATCGTTCCGATTAATGAAGCATTAAACGCATCGTCTATCAACAGATCATTAAATTACGTTAAATCACTTCTTCGGCGAGAACAATCGACGAAAGTGATTGGTGATTATGATGTACGAAACTGCGAACATAACCACATACTCGCCATATATGAGCAAGAAACTCATAAAACTGCTTTACGAGACACGCCAACGACAATAAATAATTATCTCGTTTAATAATAGCAGCAAATGATATACGGCAAATCACGGACAATAATCGATTTAACTGCATAGTTAAAATTTCAAGATGGCGGCAGTAATGATGTTATGATTTACGCCGTATTGTACAGATCATACGCATGTAGACGTCAATAAACAGCGGCTTCCCGGTAAAACGAAGAATTGTAAATGAAAAAGCTTTATTTATGGGGATTACACACGAGTTTCCGATTTTAAAAGTAGCTTTTCCACAGATTTCCACTCTTTCATATATGCCAATGATGTTGGCTAAAGATACCGAACGAGCACCATACAATTTCCACCATTTAGAACTACTAAACTGCTATCTAGACCATAGACTTACGGAAGCGAAAATATCCTAAGTCTATGATCTAGACTACATAATAATTTTCAATCGCCAGAGATTGAAAACGTCAACATTACGAATCGCTTGAATGTTTGACAGCTTTATTGTCAAAAATTCAATTTTAAACATCTTTCATTTGCATTCCTTGGCGGTTAAAGATTTCTCATTTTTAAGGGGTCAAAGGCAAGTCTGTCGACGTTATTCATTATACTGTGTCTTTAAAAAAGAAAACCCCTTTTCAAAAAGTCATATAACACTTCTCGTAGGTACTATGAATCCGATGTTCTATTTCCATAAACATTTCACTTCAATCTACGGAAATAGAGTAGCGGAACTTTAATACGACATTTATGAACAGCAAGACAATAACTATTCTAAAGAGTTGTAAACCTTTCAGCTAGAAACACTAACAAAGTCAGACACTTCAAATTATCGTAGTTATAACCTCGTGTTGTTATGAAATCCAAATACTTTCCCACACAAGTGTTTTAGACGGCGCCAGCAACGGGCGTAAATGGGTGCAAACGATCCGGTCTGTACTCTGTAAACTAAAATAAGAATGTGATCATTACCCAGCCGGATCTTCTAGCCGCTTGCCGTTGTCTTTCTGTACCGATGTTGTTACAATAATTATAATATTAAAATTTTTCACTGTTCAATGAAAGCGACGCTAAACAAAAGTTTTGGAAAGATGAGTTATGCACTGATTCTGAAATCCATGAAATTCGGCGCCTGCGCAACTTTTGAAATATTCAACGGATTCTACATGTCTTGAACATTGATTTAAAACGTTTTTAGGATTGGATAACAATTAGTTAAGTTCAGCAGTGCACTGCGATAAACTTGAAGAATTAAAAGTCGGCATGGCGGGACTTTCGCAATCAAAATTGGAGCTGCTCGACTGGGGAAGTGCCTCGGTCTTGCATATCATAACCAATTAACACTGCTCTTTTGTAGTGTTGTGTTCCTAACGGTGAGCAAGGTCGCCAGTGCTCCTTGGGTAAGCATCGTGTTCGACGTCGCTATAGTAGTAGGGTCGGCAACACGCGAGTGATGCTCCCGGGGTGTACTACAAGCTCTTATAGCAGGACTGAAATTGACCTGCCCATAAATTTCCAGAATAACCTGACCTTTCATTGTACGAAAAGCCTATACAGTGCGAGGTCAGCTCATACTGGAAATGTCTGGGCAGTTCAATTTCAGCTCTGCTATAAGTTAAGTTCGTATTAAGCCCCCTGGTGTTGCAAGCTGCATTCATAAGGTATGGTAACCCCTTACTATAAGGCGGGCCGTATGCTAGTTTGCCACCTTAGTGTTATTAAAAACAATAATAATAATACTTTTTCTACACAAATGTGTTCAAATTTCAGAATATTACCGCCAATACAAATTAAAACACATTACTCCTATTTCCTAAAGAAACATTTAAAACTGGCTGTTTAGATTAATGAGACCCCTATGCTTGACTCTTTCTCAGAACATTTTCTTAATAAGGATGGGAACTCATCGGCGAGTGGCTGGCCACTTAACAGGGCCGTCATTATCGGCATATTAATAGCTGTTTGTATTCACAGCCTATACGGAGGGACAACGGGTGACCGCACCGTAAACAAAAGAGTCCTTGAAATGACAGATTGGAATTGCGAAATGTCAAGATGTAGGTACTTATGTCATTTGAAAGAAACCTTTTACCTCTCCAATCAGCGCAAAGTAGTCACAATAGAAAATCTATTGTTTCCGGATCCCATGACTCTTCTACGTAGCTTGATGAACTAACTCTCGTTTAGAAAGAAAGATAGAAAAATAATTTATTCCATAGATTAAACGAGATCCTACAGTAATTCAAAAATTATTCGGCAAAACATCCAGAACCTGGACAAAGATCGTTGCTGGAAAAGACACCAATTTGACTGTTTTACAAAGGGTTTCTTTCAAAAAAACCCTACAATTAATGATGCTAAAAACCTATCTGGTCCAATCCATCTCCATCTTGCGACACCTTCAAAGAGTAAAAGAGTCGTTTTTGATGGTCAAACGAAACCACGCAACACAGAAACTTAGTTCAAAGAATCAACTTATGAGCGTATTATTTTTCTCAGACAGCATAAGAAAAATATGTGTCAGTGTAACGGAACTGCATTCGAGTGATAATAAGCGTGTCAGTGCTTACTGGTCAGGCGTGCGTTTATGAAGTAAGTTATGCTTTCCATACATCCATGTCATGTAAATCCATGCTAATTGTTCACCTTTTTGCTGCGGCGAGGAAAAATACGTGGAAATATCGTGATAGTTGCTTACGCACTACATGGTATTAGTATCGGGAGTGTTTTTGTGCTACGCACTACATGATATTAGTATCGGGAGCCTTTTCTCAAACTTCCGGGCTAAATATCTGCTAGACTCGAAGCCAAGTCATTCTACGGGCGTATATCAGTTCTTTTTATGAATAATAGACTTCTGTGCACGGCAATACATGTTCTGGAGACATCGAAGTCCGAAATATACCCGTTGACCGTTGTTAACTTTTTGGCCTTCTATCTAACTGCCCGTTATGATGGTTATGCGGCCTTCCACTGTCGAGACTCGATGGCGGGTAATCTTACCTACATCTATATTGGAGTTAGAATTCATTATGATTAGGAACTTTTTTTTTTTTTTTTTTTTTTTAGCGTGGTAAAATCATCAAATGAGTCCTCCCACCCCGGGCAGGGCGGGAGGGACTGTCAGACTTGTACTGACTAAAATCCACGGTGTTCCTTCAATAGCCCTTTACGTTCCGGGGTACCACGGTAATGAGATAAATCCCGCGACCCCGGCAGGCTTCGGCCCTCTACAGGGCCGTTCCCCGTTCCCCGTCATCTTGCTGACGTTCTTTGAGGTGCGCGTGGAACACAACGCGCCGTCGACCCGGGCATGGTCCATGGTCGGACAGCGAGTTAGTTGCCCTTTACTCGCTGTCCGCATGCCCAATGATTAGGTACTTAGCGCAAAAGTTTATCTCGATATCCCCCGAATACTCAAACGCTTCTCAAGTTTAAGTTGCTATTAACTCTCGTGCTGTCACTGTAATTTTAAAGTAGACAGTAGCGACAGAATGACTTTTAAGAGCGTCTTTAAAATTAAGTTGTGTTTCAGTATTCGGCGGTATGTCTCTCAAAACTCGGCGTAGATCTTGTATTTTTTATTGTTTACGTACAAGAAGGACCATAAAGTTTGCGAATGATTCAATGTGGTAGCCTAATGTACAACTAACCATAAATAACGAACCTCCCACAGCGAATGATTGGCATAACAATAATTTATTATATTTATGATCTCGTAATGAGATCATAAAATCTGGGAGGGCCACAGCACTGAAATGAGATCAACTTGTTGAAGGCCTAAAATGTGTTTACTTAAAAACAGCCAGCCTTCTGTTATACGTTTAATATTAACTGGAAATAGTTTATTTAATAAACAAGATCCTATTACATTTACAGGAGTCCCACAACTTAGCTCTGAAAATTTTCAATCATCGTTTGTTTTTTTAACGTCACATCTTCTAAATTTAAAACGTCTTATTTCTTTTGTTTAATTCGTTTACAAACAATATATAAATTATTAAATTTAAGTTTTATTTATCGAAGTATTCAAGTAACTTTGCATAATTTCTTAGAAAGAAAGAAAGAAAGAAAGAAAATTTGTTTATTGGCACATATAAATCATCAACTACATGATAAGAACTAGCATTTACAATTATTACAAAATAAAAGTGTATAATAGAATTAAACATAAATTTGCCGTAGTGCCAAAAGGGTCACAGCTCAGCATAAAGTTAGGATAATTTCTTAGGTACCGTGATTAAGCCGAATATGGTGACAAAAAGTAATAAATGAATTTACGTAGCCTAAATGACACTGATCTCCTTGACATTTCCTTAAAAAGCTCGAAGTTGGTTTAGGTATAAACTTTATATTTGTAATATGACTAACAACACGTGCTTAACTCATAAAAACTGTGTAATATAATCCTTGCTTTTTGTTACAGATTGTACGCAGTGCGGTGTCTAGGAAGCAACATGGCTGCAAGTTACGATTAACAACACAATGCTACAATTAAAAAGTTTAAAATGTCAAGAAAGAATTCTAAATTAAAATTTCAAATCCAGTGAAGTGTTAGTGAAGTGCATAATCATGTCTGATTTATCATTCGATATTTATGAAAACATTACAATTAATATGGAACAGAATGTTACTCATTATCCGACTGAGGCCACGATACTGGCTGCAGCTTGCGCTTGCATCTTCAGTGTCGTCGGGGTCGTTGGTAAGTTACTATTCAATGTCGGTTTAAAGACATTTATTTCTCAGATAAGAACAATTACAGTTCACTTAATTTGAGAAAAGTACATATAATAATCATGCATAAATCTGTGGATCTTAAAGACTAAGAATAGCACATAGTATGATGTATTTGGTATCAGTATTGTTTTCTAACATATTCTTGTAGGCGTTTTTTAAATATTATTAAATTTTTGCTTTTAACGATTTCCTCGGGTATGTTATTATAAAGCTGTGCTCCCTCATATAGTATATTCTTTTTTCCATAATTGGTTCTGGGTTTTGGTAATTCTAGTTTGTTTCGTCGTCTTGTATTATATGTATGTGTTTTTTTGTTAAACTGTAATTGTGAGTGTGTATTTTGTGTAATGATTTTTCTTATTAGAGTGCACGTTTTAAGGATATATAGTTGATTAATTTTAAGTGTTTTTGTTTCATTATATATTTTAGTAGTTGGTGTCAAGTAGTCGTAGTTGTAAAGGGTTTTGATTATCTTATTTTGCAGGATTTGTATCTCTTGAATGTTGGTCTTTGCAGCTGCTCCCCATATCTCAACAAGGTATTCTATATGGGGTCTTACTAGGGAATTGTAGATAATGTAGACTGTTTATCGATTAATATTGTTTACAGTGTCGATTTTATGGGCCGTACGACTAACTGCATGCCCGATACCGATGCAAGTATTCGAGGAAAGCGTTGAAACACTGTTTGTTTATGACGTCCCGCTCTACAAACAATGTGTCATATCATATGATCACATCCTAATAAACTACATTTCACACTTCTGTATCATTGATAATTTCATCAACTTGTTTTCAAAAACTCTTTCCAAATGGTTTAGTGTTAAATGGATTTCCAGAGATAGTTAATAGCTGTATTTACGTTACGGTGCCTTGTTTAAGGCAAATCAGGAACTAGGACTTTCAGCTTGTTTAAATAAAAATGTTTATTTGTGAATCTTAGTTCACAATGGATTATACTTATCCGATTATTTTAAAGTGCTATAAGATCTTTATGCTTTTGTCAACAAATAAAAGAAAGTTAAATAGCACTGTCACTTGCTGCTTAATTCCGTATGTGAAATTGAACCTTTAAAGTTCAAATCGTAAATTAGAACATCACAGCACGAAGTGAATTTTAACTTTACCAGTAAAGGTTTAAGTTTCTATTCGGCTGTTGTTTTTTTAAGTACGCATTTGTTTGCCGCTCGATGTACTCACTATCACTAGAAAGCGTTCAATAATCGGTCACTTAACACGAAAGCAACATAAAACGCTAAGTGCCGGTCGTAATCGGACATCAAACGGTTTGTTACACGACTCGATACGTACTCGGGAAAGACGCGCTCTCGGACGCCCAGCTGCGTAAACAAACATAGCTTGCACATCACTAGCCAGTTGCGTTCGATGTTTAAATTATTATTTTTAAATATAGATCGAGATGTGGTTCTATACTGTACACCATCGGAACATAGCCATAACCTATTTATACTTTTTAAACATCCCAAAATAGACGGTTAAACTTAATTATTTGCGATATTTACGTCGAAAGGAGAGTAGAAAATGATAGAACGTATAATTATTTTCCTAAACCAAATGTTATGACAACTTTCAAGGAGTAGCGTAAACAACGTAATTATACATTTTATTTCGCGACTAAACTCAGTGGGCTTGATCAAAATATTTTTAAAAACATTTCTAATATCAGACAGTCTTGACTGCTGTTTCAATTTAAATTATTGTTGATCATAAACAATCCTCCTTTCTGTAATTTTCTTTTCAACGTCGCTATGAACTTGTACTATCTAATTCTTCATCTCATATGACATAAAACAGTAATAAAATCTGGCGCGAGGGCAACAGCCAACAGCCCTTACAGTTAATGAATGGGACCTTTCATGACGGACATGACTAAGCCCTTGGATGCACCACTGAATGTTTAGCTGGAATTAATTTACAAGTTTTATTATAAGCGGGTCACATTTCAAATGTAACATTAATTTGTCAAATAACTCTATTGAATTGAACCGGGAATAACACGTTTAGAATTGTAATTTAGACGTTGATTCTTTTTTAAATTTTATTGAGAGCTAATGTTGACTCATGCAACAGGATACAGCATTTTACAAACCGGTCTAATTAATTTAACATATTTTGATCCTGATGCTAAAACCGTGTCGAGACTGTGACGTCATTATTTTTAATCCCCGACTAAAAAGAGGGGTGTTATAAGTTTGTATTGGTATTTTTCTGTGGCATTGTAGTTCCAAGACGGATGGACTAATATCAACGCAGTTTATTTTCATTGAAAGCTAGTTTAATCGGGTATCATCTTAGCTATGTTTCATGAAAATCTGTTCAGCCGTTCAAAAGTTACAGCTCTTTTTCTAGTTGGAGTCGGGGGTGCTTCAGCGGGGTAGTAGGCAGCTAGTACGAACAAGGGTCGGGGTGGGGATTGTACTCACCACAGAACACAGAAAGAGATTTTTTCTGTGTTCTCAGAAGTCCCAAATAGGATAACGTCAGAAATAATTAGCATACATAATCAATGAACTTCTGCTTTTATATATAACGATATCCGTTTCCGCAATTAACAATATAACTGCTAAATAAACCTGTTGCAATTTCCGAGTGTAGCGCGTCGTAATAAAGCAAACATTGGACTATCCACAAACTGGCTCATGTCTATGGCCGTACAGCCAGCACGGGGCTTATTATCGAAAGCAATTAGCGCTCTGGGGGACGGTGGGACACCCGCACACAATAACACCCCCTATGTATCAAGTTATAAATAGAAAACAATAAAATACTGGCTTTGTTATTGCGAGGTTTATCGAGTCTGTAACTGTACACAGGGTTACTTTTGAACTTTTACTATGGTTATCAATCCTGAAATCGCAAAATAAAACAAAACGGTTCCTTTAAATAACAATCTTTATATTAATAATACATATATATATTTCATATATATTTATTCATTTTTTACTTTGTTTTTTGTGTCGTAATTTGTGTAAAAATAAATTGCTTTTCTTTCTTTTTTTTTCTTTCTATATTTATTTATTTTATATAATTTATTATTATAGCATGTTAAGTACTTATTTATAAAAAAATAATTCAATGGAATACAACAGAAATACTCATTATCTATTCTATTCTATTTCTATTGTTTTTAAATACATTGCCCCTCACTAGGATTTCTCCTGTATCGAGGGTACAGTTTACAAACATACATGTCACATGCACACACAACCAGACCCGAAACAACTATCTGTAGATCATACAAATATTTGTTCCGTGCGGGGATCGAACCCGCGGCACGTAGCGCAGAAAGCTAATCGCTTAGCCACTGCGCCAACCGTGTCGTCAATATATGTGTCGTTATAGTACCTACATCAGATTAAAAGGAGCAATAAACATAATAGTTACAATATATAATTGAACAATAATATAATAATTAAACAATAAATAATAATTAACCAATATTGAATTGAATTACGCTTACAATTGAAGTGAACTTAAATATTATGTCGTAATTATAATGTGGTTTTATTATCATATATTAGCTAACTAGCCACTATTTTGAATTGTATTAAATATTAATGGTTTTTGACGTGTAATGGAAATTACCAATAAATTGATTTATGATTTATACGTGAAGAGAAAACTTTGTACCCCTTTTTAAGCATATTGCGCGCACGGAGGAGTGTGTGATTTGGGATAGTTAAAGTTTATATGAAGGAGGAGTGCAGAAAGCTAAAATTACGGTCGAATTTCGACCATTGGGCGACCACTATTCAATATTATTCGACAATATTAACGACAAATATTTAATTCGCTATTTCAGTGTTCCCTTCGTAAAAGTTGTTTATAAGTACAATGACCCCTTAAGCATCCTGTATACTTACACAGCGGGTCTACCGCGTAAAAAAATGGTAATGAACATCAACTCTGGTAATAAACTTCAATACGATCGTGAGAGACTAAACTTCGAGCTACCTTGTAAAAAAATTACCGATCATATAGTTGGGACTCCCATCGTCATGATTTCCCAGATCTATTCCTTTTAATATTGGCTTCTAGAGGTATTCCACGAATGGCACCGATCTGAACGGCACTAAAACGAATAGCACCAACGCTATTCCACGAACGGCACCAATCCAAATTTTGGTTTGGTGCGGTTCGTGGAATAGTAAAATAATATTAATTTTATTCCACGAAGGGCACCAACTAGGGTTTTCGTCCCGGGAGTCTCGAGTCTCGAAGTCCCGGGAGTCTCGTAACTATTTTCATCGAGACCGAAACTTACTACTCCCGGGAATTTCGAGACTAGATATCACCATTATAAAACGTTCGTAATGGCGATGGCGCGGGCAGCGCGTCGTCTCGCTGGTCGGCCGCTCGCTCACAGGTCAATTTAGTCAGCTGATTGGCTGGAACCAAACTCGGCGTTCACAATAGTCCTGACTGTAGACTCGAAATGAGGGTTTTTAATTGAGACACTACTCAAACAACTTGTCTAGGGAACAAGCAAATTCTATCAACTAGTTATTTGTGAAAACCCTTTACAAAAAGTACTGGCCCTCAGAGTATTGACAATACTATAAGTCTTACATTCAGAGACGACAGAAACGAGTCTAAGCGTGAACTTACGCTTCCATCTGTCAAAATTTGTTCGTAAAATTGACATAAGGAAGCGTAAGTTCACGCTTAGACTCGTTTCTGTCGTTCTCTGAATGTAAGCCTAAGTACTGGCCACTAATAATTGTAAATGTAGGTTGAAAGTGCATAAAATAATTGTTTGAAATTTTGAAAACTCTAACAAAAGAAGCAAAAGCTTTTTGAAATAAGGAGGGAAAACTTAACTTGCTCGCTGAGTCGGGTTTTCAAACGTAAAGAGTTGGGAGATTATTTTCAGTTCTCGTTTCTTTTTTCTTGTGAAGCACAATTTTATTGCTGCTTTCTAGTAATTTTTGTGACTCTGAGCATGATATCACCTCGTCATTTAATGCGGGAAGAGATGCTCAGGGCTGTAGGTATGTTGGAAGCTGGGCACAGTCAACGCGAAATTGCGGACGCTCTTAACACGCAACCAAGGAGTAATTAAGGGCTACAGGAGATATAGCCAAGTATCAACGAGGAAGATACTGGGGCACTTCCCAGAGACTGTTTTCTGCAGCATGCTGCAAGAAGGCAGCCCCAGATTGCATTTCGGCAGTTAGTAGGAAGACTCCAGCACCAAGTGTCTGTCAGTAACCAAACTGCCAGAAGATTACATTAAATCAATCTTCACGCTCGCAGACCGCTAAGAGTTCCTGCTCTGCGACGTGGAAATCAAGGGCATCGCTTATTGTGGGGTAACGCAAATTTGCGATGGGCCGACAATGAGTGGGCAGGTATTCTGTTTTCCGATGACTCTCGCTTCGGACTTCATCCCGTTTCAAGGAGTGTTCATGTTTGGCCAATTTCTGGTCGCAAGAGTCGACTCCAGAATCCTCAGGAAGTTCATCTTTACCAAGGCGGAACGATTATGGTGTAGGCTGGAATTCGCCTGGGTAGAAGAACAGATCACGTTTGGATACGAGGCAATTTAAATGGGAGCAATACCGTGGCCAGGTCTTGCACCCTCTGGTCATCCCTCCCCCTCCATCTTCCCCTACGATAATGCACGTGTACACACCGCATCAAGGCTGGTGATGAATGTGTTCAGCGAGTACAATATCAGGGTATTTAGTGGCCTGCTCAGTCTGCCGATCTCAATCCCACTGAGCAAACTGAGCATGAGTGGGATTTGCTCGTGAGAAGAGCTTTCAGTGATCTTCCCCAAAATTTGAACACGGAACAAGAACTTTTTTCACGTCTTTCCGGAGTATGGAGCGTTATTCCACAGGTGACAATTGATAACCTCATACTCAGTATACCATGCCGATGTAGAGCCATCGCTAACGCCTAGGGAGATCTAACAGATTATTAAAAAGTTGTTAGGAATTTTTTTTTTACGTATGCGTAATTTTTTTTTAATTACAGGTGCTATTTTTTTCACTTTTGACAGTATTTAAGTTTTTCTCGATAATTTTTAATTTGGTCTCGAATTTCCCGAGAGTCCCGGGACTAGGGTGTTCGTCCCGGGAGTCTCGAGTCTCGAAGTCCCGGGAGTCTCGTGACTATCTTCATCGAGACCGAGACCGAGACCTAAACTTACTACTCCCGGGAATTTCGAGACTTGTTATCACCATTATAAAACGTTCGTAATAATCAAATAATTAAGAAAAATTATGATCTACTTAACGGGTAAAAGTCTGTAATTACACTAAACAAAATAATTATCGATTTGCTTATCAAGAATAATAATATTCTCAATTCGCGCGCACTGCGAACGGCGTGGGCGGCGCGTCGTCTCGGTGGTCGGCCACCCGCTCACAGGTTAACTCAGTCAACTGATTGGGTGGTGGAACCAAACTCTGCGTTCACAATAAATAGTCCTGACTGTCGACTAATGAACTTCAAGCTCCCGGAGCCAATACTCTCTCTCTTCCCGACTGTCTATCCCACATGGTGGTGGGGACAGCTTTCCTTGTATTTTGCTTCCACTTCGCTCTGTGTTTTACATCCGTGTCGGAAACTTTTCATGTCGCCATATCTCTGTGCACTACATCCATCCACCTGGTTATAGGTCTCCCTCGAGATCTCCTACCAGTTAAGGACAGCTGCAGTGCCAGGTTGCCTACGTAATCCGGTAGTCTTCTCTTTACATGTCCAATGTCCATACCATCTCAGCCTACTCTCATGCAGCTTGTCGGCGATGTATACCAAGACTACCCCTAACGTACTAAAGTAAGGGTTTTTAATTGATACACTACTCAAACAACTTGTCTAGGGAACAAGTAAATTATATCAACTAGTTATTTGTGAACCCTTTAGAAAAAGTACAGGGCCACTAAAATTGATAAATATAGGTTGAAAGTGCATTAAATAATAGTTAAAAAAATTAAAAATTCTAACAAGAGAAGCAAAAGTTTTTTGAAATAAAGAGGGAAAACTTTAACATGCACGCAGGGTCGAGTTTTCTAACGTAAAGATTTGGGAGATTGTCAGTTTTCGTTTCTTTTTTTCTTGTGAAGCACAATAATTATTGCTGCTTTCTAGTAATTTTTGTGTCTCTGAGCATGATATCACCTCGTCATTAAATGCGGGAAGAGATACTTGGGGCTGTGGGTATGTTGGAAGCTGGGCGAAGTCAACTCGAAATTGCGGACGCTCTTAACACGCATCCAAGGAGTAATTTGCCGATTATGGGCACGCTACAGGGCTACAGGAGATATAGCCAAGTGTCACCGAGAAAGATACAGGGGCACTTCCCAGAGACAAGACCGTTTTCTGCAGAATGCTGCAAAAAGGCAGCCCCAGATTACAGTTCGTCAGTTAGTAGGAAGACGTGCTGTCTTCCTACTAACTACAAGTGGTTGTCAGTAACCAAACTGCCAGGAAAAGATTACGTGAAGTCAATCTTTACGCTCGCGGACAGCTAAGACTTCCTGCTCTGCGACGTGAAAATCGAGGGTATTGCTTATTGTCGGGTAACGCACATTTGCGATGGACCGACAATTAGTGGGCAGGTATTCGGTTTTCCGATGAATCTTGCTTCGGACTTCATCTCGTTTCAAGGAGTGTGCGTGTTTGGCGAATTCCTGGTCGCAAGAGTCGACTCCAGAATCCTCAGGAAGTTCATCTTTACCAAGACCGTACGATTATGATGTAAGCTGGAATTCGCCTGGGTAGAAGAACAGATCACGTTTGGATACGAGGCAATATAAATGGGAGCAATACCGTGACCAGGTTGTGCACTCTATGGTCTTCCCTCCCTTCCTTCATCTTCCCCTACGATAATGCACGTGTACACACATCATGGCTGGTGGTGAATGTGTTCAGCGACTACAATATCACGGTATTGAGTGGCCTGCTCAGTCCGCCGATCTTAATCAGACTGATCATGCGTGGGATTTGCTCGGGAGAAGACCTTTCAGTGATCTTCTCCAAAATTTTAACAAGGAACAAACCCTTTTTTCACTTCTTTCCAGAGTATGGAGTCTTATTCCACAGATGACAATTGATAACCTCATACTCAGTACCTGTGCCATACCGATGCCGTCGCTAACGCCTTGGGAGATCCAACAGACCTTTAAAAAGTTGTTAGGAATGTTTTTTTTAAATTACCGGAACAATTTTTTTCGCTTTAGGCAGTATTTTAGTTGATCTCAATAATTTTTAATTTGGTCTCGAATTTCCCGAGACTCCCGGGACTGGTTTTAAAACTCCGATACTGGTCCCGGGACCAGAAATACCCTCGAGACCGAAATCCCTACCCGGGACTGGCTTTAAAAATTCGATACTGGTCCCGGGACCAGAAATACCCTCGAGACCGAAATCCCTAGCACCAACGTAAAATTTTCTTCTAGTGATGGGAACTATTTTTTGTTCACAACATTATTAAAACATATCGATATAAATCAGCAGTAAGTACGTTTATTGATCATATTTTTTTTTTACGTTAATTTTTATTATTAATATAACAATCAGTTTTCTTAACTATTTGGGTCACTTGCAAAAACAACCTTAAGTTATTTATTATCTACTTACTATAAATACCTAAAATCAAATCACATTCTTTTATCACAATTTCTCTTAGTATCACATTTTTTTCATATAAATAAACTTTTTTCTACTTATAATTTTGTATTTTTTTTTTTTACTTTCTACTGTATAATAATTATTATTATCATATGTTAAAGTATTTCAATTACTAAAATCATTAATACCAGCCTTGTATTTGGATTATTTCTCTAGTGACTTTGAAGAAGCCGCTGTTAGAGGAGTGCTGGCAGTGTTTCCCAATGTTTTAGTAAAAAGATGCTACTTCCATTTTAAAAAGGCGTTGAAAAAGAAGGGGAAGGATCTAGGTCTCAATAAGAATAGCGTAGTCAGGAAGCACGTTGCTTTGTGCACCGTCCTACCCCATCTGCCACCCGAGGTGCTGGATGATGCATGGCTTTACGTCATGAGTGAAAGTCCACGACAGGAAAACGTGACAAAGTTTAACGATTATATGGTCACACAGTGGATCGAACACAGACTGTGGTCGATTAAATGGTCTTGTAAAAGATGCGATTTTAAATCTGAGTTGGTTTGCAAGAGGAATACTAATGGCAATAAAAAAAAACCAGTAAAATGTTGTATAGGTAGATAATACTAAGAAAGACTGATATTGTAAACCTTAATTGTGATAATAATAATTAATATACAGCAGAATGTAAAAAGAGAAATATACAAAATTATAAGTAGCAAAAAGTTTATAGGTAGATAATACTAAGAATGACTAATATTGTAATCGTTAATTGTGATAATAATAATTATTATACAGTAGAAAGTAAAAAAAATATACAAAATTATAAGTAGAAAAAAGTTTATTTATATGAAAAAAATGTGATACTAAGAGAAATTGTGATAAAAGAATGTGATTTGATTTTAGGTATTTATAGTAAGTAGATAATAAATAAATTAAGGCTGTTTTTGCAAGTGACTCAAATAGTTAAGAAAACTGATTGTTATATTAATAATAAAAATTAACGTAAAAAAATATATATGATCAATAAATGTACTAACTGCTGATTTATATCGATACGTTTTATTTAATAATGTTGTGAACAAAAAATAGTTCCCATCACTAGAAGAAAATTTTACGTTGGTGCCCTTCGTGGAATAAAATTAATATTATTTTACTATTCCACGAACCGCACCAAACCAAAATTTGGATCGGTGCCGTTCGTGGAATAGCGTTGGTGCTATTCGTTTTAGTGCCGTTCAGATCGGTGCTATTCGTGGAATACCTCGGCTTTTATACCTTAAAACAAAATGTCTAAATAAATGATATTATAGATGGCAGAAACTCGATTTATACACTGCAAGTTTAGCGATAGCCAACCTACGACATACAAGCTGGGCTATTGTGACTTTTTAATCATCACAATGAAGGATGGAACTACTGTACCAGGTACCTCACACTCTAGGCGTATTCTATTCTACAAAAGGAATACTTATGTGGCTAACCGCAATCGTAACATACACATGATCGTAACCGTGGCCGTGGTGCAGTAGCACTGAGTAGCAGAGAGGTTCTAGTTTAAGTTTCAATAATATCGATTTTAATATCGATTGTACCTACGCAGGGTCGCGCACCTAAAGTCTCGACATTTCATAAGTGTTTGTAGGTATTAATCTGTTTTACATTAATTAAAGATGCTTAAATTTTATTCTATCAATCTGTTGGTTCCGTACCGTACTTATTGTACGCTGACTGCACGATTTTTTTTGTAATAAAATTATTTACCAGTATTTTGAGTCATGTTGCTGAGTGAGTTAATATCTTTAAAACAATTCTACTAGACGCAAAACCAATCCTCACAACCAAGAAATGAACTGCATACAAAACATTTTTTCTTGCCTTATCACACTTAGATATTGCAATATAAATAAACCTGCCAATAAGCTGATTAATTACGAAGATTTACGCCGACAGCGAGCAGGCCAGAGGGGAGGTTGATCAATCAACCTGTCAGTTTATCACTCGTTGTTGACCGACGACCGAGGGCCCAGGGCCCAGAGGGACGATTTAGCAGAGGTAAAATAAACATGTGTGGCATGCGACCGGATGGTTAGTGTTTATTGATAATCTTTTTTGTCTTCTTTACATAGTATAAAATAAAGTCGCTTTTCGCGACACTCTGTCTGTCTGTCTGTATATCCGCTAACTCATTTTGATGCAGTTTTCACCATCATTTATCGATGACTTTTATGCAGTCATGCGTAAAAGGATTGCATCCCTGATGCATCGGGTGCGGGGTAGTTCCAACAGTCTTCTGGCTATTGTGGCCCAGGATTTCGAGTGTTATTATGAGACACTGGCTGGTTGTGCAAAAGCCAGCAGCCATGCTCGTCTCAATTAAATAAGTTTTCTTAATGTGTGTAAATATACCTAATTCTATGGACTGATGTTTGTTCGAAATAAATGATTTATTATTATTATATTAGAGCAATTCTTCCGGAAGATTTATATGTATAATACTTTCATATTTAATTTAAGGATAGTAGAGAAATTGATTCCATGCGAAGCCGGGTCGCTAGTTGTTTATATTTCCATGCGTGCATAGGACATGCTATTCCCGTGTGAAGTTAAGTAATGTCTCAAGATTCACTATGCCATGTCGATAAATATAAAGCAAGTAACGCGATTGGTATAAGATAATTAAGTAAAGGTCTATTCAAACCTGAGCGATATTCGCTGCCGCTGTGGGTAGAGGTACATACCGCGCGGGTTTCGCTCAGGTATTTAGTATGTATATTCTTTGGCGACTCAGAAATGACTAACTGGCGAAAATTTCTTACCTCTGAGCGAAACTCGACTACCGCGCGTTATTCTACCCACAAGGATAGCGAAATCCGTTTTGGTGTGAACAGTAATATTACCGCATACCCACTGGGTTTTCTCTGCCGCAGACGGTAGCGAATTCCGCTTAGGTCTGAACAGTAATATTACCGCATACCCACTGGGTTTTCTCTGCCGCAGACGGTAGCGAATACCACTTAGGTCTGAATAGGCCTTTAGCAATGAGGGCTGTAGATATTAGAAAGACCAAAAAGAAATACGATTCGAATGATCTTCCCATCGCTGAATACTACATAAGTATAGGCCTGTTTCCTCGGTCCATGGTAATCGCAGATATCAATTTGTCTCAGCATTTACAAAATATTCGAAACTGATGTAAATTATGTAAGTAATTCATGTATAATGTCTTTGGCAACATTTTGGTAATGGCTTTTCATGGTTTTAACTTTTACAGCAGAGAAAAAAATATCAAAAACTGCTCTTTAAGAACAGAGATTTTCATTCTACATGGAAAAGAGACCGATTTAAGACTAAAATTCTGTATACAATGTTCTGACAATGTTTAGACGCAATACGCATAACTCGCGCGTGTTTTTGTATAGCAGTCGACTTGATTGTTTACCACTGCTTCGCCTAATCCTGTGATTTGGGTCAGTTAGACGTCCTACGTGTTTTCCATACCATGGTCTCCACAGTAGGGTATAACTATAATAATAAATTGATCACTAAATAATCCTATTGTACGCACGGCTATATAACAAGCTATACATTTTCAGTAGAAGCTGTCACTGTACGGAAAGCCTATTCAATGCGAGATCAGCTTATACTGGAAATGTCTAAGAAGTAATATCGATGTACCTGCTCGAACAACCAATGGCAGTCGCTCAATCTTTCCTAACTTAGGACCCATCCACACTGGATGCTTTTAGCAGCAGAATCGCGTGTTTTCACGTTCGTTATTCACTTTTTGTAAGCAAAAGGCAGGCAAAGAACGCGATTCTGCTGCTAAAAGTATCGAGTGTGAACGAACCAGAACGAACGCTTATTTGTCAGCGTAAAGATCATGTTTTACTGCAGTACTAATAAACATTCGCGGTCTTGAAGACGCGCGCACTTCGGAAGTGCTCGGTTTTACGAAGTTTACCGATGCGACTTAGTTGTGTCTATAGCTTGATATAGTTTATCTAACGTTAATACAAATATTTTTAATTGATTATCAGCTGGGGCGCATTGTTGACTCGGTCACAATAAGTGCCCACTGACCGGTTGGTCACATGCGTTTGACGGACGTGTGATATCAATACAAACAACTGCGTCATACGTAATCCTTTTACATCGAGGATTCGTAATTAACTAAGCGTCATTATGAACAACTGTTAAATAATTATGGTGCTTACAGGTGCTCGAATTTATCGATCGAATAATGTCTAGTAACGTGGAAGTTAGGGCCTTAGCTAGCTGATTTTGCAGCAGAATCGCGTGTTTTCTCGTTTGTTATTCGTTTTTTGTAAGCAAAAGGCAGCCAACGAACGCGAAAACGCCCAATTCTGCTGCAAAAAGTAGCTAGTGTGGTATGGCCTTTTACGAACGGGTGTTATGAAAGTGCCCAAAGGTTCCGAACAGACGGCCGACTGACCATCGACACTACTTAAGTCGTAATGTAAAACTTTGGAAAATTGAGTTAGTGTGGTGCGCGCATACTATGTAGAGGCCCCTACTCCCCTGAGCAATGTAGAATGAGGATCCAATCATTTAATAAATCTTGTGTAACCTCTGAGATTTTCGAAAAACAAAACTATCTTGGTAACGTTTGCTTCTTTTCCTCTAGGTATCTACTTCAATGCTTTCTATCTTTATTTAAACAAAAAGTCTTATTTTTCTTGGGTCCCGGGCCCCTAAGCTACCATGGACTCAGGCGGTTGCCTTCTTTGCCTTTAAGTTAATCCGGCCCGGTATACGGGATATAACAAAAATCGTCACGCTCTCTACTGCTTATTAAGAACAACTTTTACTATGAGAACAACCCTAAAATCGCGAAAAACAAAGTGCAGTGGGCTTACTACGAGCTCTTATAGCAGGGCAGAAAATGAACTGCCCAGACATTTCCAGTATAAGCTGACCTTTCATGATACGAAAACCCTATACAGTGCGAGGTCAGCTCATACTGAAAATGTCTGGGCAGTTCAATTTCTGCCCTGCTATAAGGTGTTCGTACTTCGTAGTAAGCCCCCTGTTCCATACATTTAGTCGAGTAATATTGATTTACATATTTCTATTAATTCTTATTGAATTGATTAGTTTGCATCATTCTCTAGTTTCCTTTTATGAACGTCGACCATGCTTTTTAGAAGACTTACGGTCAGCAGAGCACATTTGCAGGTTGATAAAATGCGTCAGAAACGCAGGTTATACATTTTTAACTAACAAAAACTACTTTGTAGAGTATTGACAGATCTTCTTGTGGAGCTAATGTCAACAACATCGATTCGACAAACAAATTCTTTCAACAAAGTTGATCGGCACAATTGAGTAGATCTGTAAGCACCATTAGCTGGGCAAACGGATCGAGTATTTGCCTTGCTGACGTGTTGTGTGTGACGACCATTTCGGCTACCTGGAGTGACGTAACATAACCTAATAATTCTTGATGAGTTTAACATTTAACAGAATAACCAAACTGTCTTAAAGGTAAACGTTCGATGGAAATGCAGTACTGCTCGATACTGGTGAAGCTAAAGGTACCCGTCTACCGCGTAACAAAATGGTAATGAACATCAGAGTCTGATAATAAACTTCAATACGATCGCGAGAGCCTAAACTTCGAGCAACCTTGTAAAAAAATTACAAGTTAGTTCAAAGTTTATTCTCTTACATTATTGTATTTTAATGACTTCTGACACATCCTAACTTTGTCATTTGATTATATAGAACCACGTCGGTTAGATAGAAAAATAGATAAAAAAATCCGTAATAAGCGTGATATCACTAACTCAGTTTACCTAAAAACGTCAGTTAATTAATTTTCGCTCTACGGGGACGATGTGCCCTAAATATTACCATGAATAAATAAACATGGGTAGGCACTAGGCATGCCCTAAATAACCTACGACCATTTAATTTTCGAAAGTAACGACCACCGTAGGTTTAACAAGAGAAACTAAAAATGACTTGTAATTTGTACCGTAAAATTATACATAATTACACATATTTCTGAACTTGATGTATTTTCGTATGTATATTTTATGCAAAACAATGAAATGTGCAAAGTAATAAGTTACTGCGTCCGGGGTATTGAACTTACACTTATAATAAAGTGCGATAAAAACGCTTCTTTGTTATTTAATGAGTGATAGACTCATATCATTATGTAAGGATGCTGATGAACGAATCCGAAAGTCTTACAATTTCAGAATTTGTAGAATGTTTTGATTGACATCCGTGAGTCACAAACGGATGCAGTTGAAAATCAGCGCCGCGCGCCGCGGGCTATGTCTGGCATACGCTGAACTGAACCTTTTTGGTGCAGCCGTGAGGCCCACTTGATTGTGGTATATCCTACATACTTAATATAATATCTATGTGATTATGTTAATTTTTCTTGTTTTTTTTTTTTCATTTTTACTTTTTTTTTTGCATGCGGTGCCTTAATTAGGATGCATCCAAATAAATTATTTTTCTTTCTTTCTTTCTTTTATAATTATTGGTTTGTTACTCAATAGTTAGCAATAAGTAGTAAGCAGTGATAGCCTAGCGGTTGAACGCTTGCCTTCCATGCAGACGGGTCTAAGTTCGAACCCGGCCCGCACCTCTGACTTTTCGAATTTATATGTTTGCTTTAGTGTGCCATTTGTGGTGGCCGAATGTTGTGTAGGTAACCTATCATTGCTCATAACGAATATATGATAGGTTTTTTTCAGGTTTATGAAACACGTCATAAAAAGAATTGTTTTGATTGCTTTGCTTGATATAAGTACCGATGACTAATGGCGATTCAATAAACATGTTTAGCCGGCTATTATATAAATAAACGTAATCTACCTATTCGCTAAGCTAATTGCGTTGAAATATATTTTTATTTAGGTACCTTAGTAAAAGAATTTAAAAATAAATTCCAATGGATGTTTCAGAAAATTTACAGCTCGTTGTCATAAACCTAACCAGTGGCAGTGGTACCTAAGCGAGATCTCAATTTTCGAATCATTTCCCTACCTATGAGGGGGGCCGTCGCGGGGGTCATGACCCCCCCCCCCCCCCCCGAATTATCCACACAACCGGCAGAATACTCACTCTAACATCCGGTTACCCCGAAACTGTTCTAATATTATTATTTTTTACCAAAATGACCCCCTCCCCAAATTCGTGGGGCTGCGACCGTAGTTAATAGTACAAGTAGGTAGGTATAATACCGATTTATAAACAGTACTTATTCAAAGGTATCGTCACACGCGTCTCAACGATACCGTGACGTGTGAAGCACGTAAATCACACGAGTTTGATGTATGGCGTGAGTTCCGATGACCTGTCGGCCTTTGGGGCCCACCCCGAAGCGCTTCTAAATTGATTGCTTCTAAACTGTCATTTGAACTTGAAGATAAGAAGAGATTTTATTGAGTTGAGAACGTGCACTCTGGTTAATAAGCCAGATGTCAAAATTACTTGGGCCAAGAATAAACTATCGATCTAGTCTATGGACCATTTGTATAAGATGCGAATTTGAGAGTTTGAAAAATCAAACTATCGGACTCTATAAAAATATAATTACCTACTTATTTATTTATTAAACTGGGTTTTTTATAAAAAAAATCGAATGCACAACGACAAACGACGAACTTTTTATATAATTCAAGTGTACAATAAAGTACAGGATATTTTTTTATGTAGTGCGCAAAATTTTCAGATTGATTCAGTATCCTTTCCGAAGTACTAAAATTCACTCCAAAACAAAATAAAAATTTGATTTTGTATGGCTTGCGCTAATAAATTATGCGTGTCCATACTAAGTGGAATTTTTTATCCCAATACTGCGGTTTCATTTAGGAACAGAGACAGAATCACTCTACAAATTATGCGCACTACATGAAAAATTATCCTGTACTTTATTATACACCTGAATATTATTTGTAAGTACTTACCTATGTCGTCTCCTACAATTCTATTACAACAAAAAGATAGAAATATTACTGTGTTCTACGTACAATACAATACACTTTATTGTACTAGAAGAAAAGATACAATAATTAGAAAAAGAAATGTACAAAGGGCGGTTTTATCGCACTGTGTACTTATCTTACTTACCTAGTGTGAGCAAACGCAGCCACGACGAGGAACCCAGAAGACAGAGAGTCAGATGTATCACAACTTAGAAATCTATGTACCAGTGAACTGCAAAGACCGGGTCGACTTATTCATGAAGCAAAAACGCTCCTAAGAGAATCCTGCTAAAAATAAATGGCTGTTATGTCTCGTCCAACAGCTCGTTTGCGTGTAAACCACAGAGCGTTTAGATATCTGTGGTGTAAAGTTTACCATGTAAACGGTCCTTCTTATAGTTCTTATACATGATCTAAAATTGCGAGTGGTATTAATTCTTAAGTGGGGCCACTCGATCGTATTGCGTTTGAAAGCGTTGCCAATCAATCGAAGCGTTTTGTTTATACAACGTGTATCGAAGTGCGTGGTCATACAGGGTGTGGATCAGACCATCAAACGGAACAACTTTCTCTATGGGACCAACATCGTATTCGCGAAAAAATTATGAGCTGTTCCATAAAAGTACTCGACCAAAACGTATGAGACAGCAGATTATTTGAAAAATATTTTTTAAGACTCAATTGGTAATAATTTATAGGATTTTCGCCTCACCAGCTTTGATGGCTGATTTCAGCAAAGTGCCACATTTAAGTACCAATTTTTCGTGTTATTATAAGAACTTAGGTTCCTGTGAAGTTTTTAAAATTATCCAGAAACATGGAAACATTTTTAATTTGAATTTATTTCAACTCTTTCTCGCTCAAGCGTAAATTACTCAAACTTACTTTCATCAAGATTTTTTTAACTTGCATTAATTGGAAGATGATTATGTTATGCATTAAAGTACGATCATAATTATACAAAATAAAGTACCGAAAAAAGACAACTCAAAAAAAGAAAGAAATTTTAAAAGCCGTTCCAACGAAAAATTGTCGATGATGATCTTTGATGATGTGTGAAAAACAAATGATAAGTAATTCGAAAACTACAAAAAATCGTGGAACAGGGTATTTTCGAATACCCCTGGGTATGAGGAATCAAAACATTTCCTTTAAACGTCACTATTTGTCCACCCTGTATGAAAACTATCTTCATTTTTTTCTGTAAGTAATAGCACCATGGTCTTATTATATCCGAGTTAAATAAAAGCAAAGGCACATCGATCCATTCATAATATAATTAATAATTTCCTTTTCTCTCTGAGGTACGATGCCTCCCAGCCTTTGCTTTGCTCTTTACGAGTGCAAGAACTCAACAAAAAATCGTTGTAGCAAGATCGAGTGGAATCTAAACACTGCAATTGTTTGTTTGTGTAATCGACTGCAATTCGGGGCTGCCTACGTGACTGGGAGAGCCGTACTCCAACAATTATAAATTTTGCTAAGAATCCGATACATTTCGTGCATTTTCCTATGATAACACTACATACATTACGTTGATTGATTTAACAAGAAATATAGAAATTCAAAATGCAGTAAGCAAAATTACACTTAGGTTCGCAAAAAAGGACGCCGCTACGTAGATATTATTTTTGTTCAACGATCTATGACTGCGAATTACAGTTTTGTTTTCTCTTTTTCGGTGAAATAGCGCTTTCAGGAGTAACTAACTACATGTGTTATGTATGACTGTACGTGTTGTGTATTAGCCTACTCCCTATGTAGAATCAGAATGTTCTTTATTTGCATGAAATATGTGTTTGCACAGTTCTTATTACATACAGATAAGTTGCCACATATTTGACCATTTAAATGGTATGCAAAATAGGCTTAAAAATAACGTAGTATTTATCTTAAGATTTAAATTAAAATATTATAAATTATACAACAACAATAAGTTATCCAAAATTAAATGCATTGTAAAGGCAAAAGGGATTGTAGCAGGCCAGTGCTGTCTGTATTCCTTCTTGATCAAAATTGATAACAATGATGTAAATGTTGTCCGTTTAGCTTCCTTAGAGAATCGCGCCGTCATAACATTTCTCGGAAATACCTGTATTTTTTAATAACGTCTGCATTTTATTGTTTGTCTAAAATATGTCTCCAACATGAAGAAGCATTATCAATTCTCAAATTCATCCTATTCTTCCATATTCTAGGTAACCTGGTAACGACGGTGGCGCTACTCATGCACCCGAAGCTCCGCGGCCACGTGACTACCATGTTCGTGCTCTCGCTCTGCGTGTCAGACCTGCTGTTCTGCTCCATCAACCTGCCGCTCACTGCCAACCGGTACATCAAGCAGCACTGGAGCCTCGGGCCCAGTCTGTGCCAGATGTTCGCCTTCGTGTTCTACGGGAATGAGGCAGTGTCGCTGCTGTCTATGGTCGCTATTACTATTAACAGGTGAGTTTCATTTTTATTTAGGTCTTATTTTCAAAAAATACTTTACGTTACCTTGTGGTAGTAAGAAATTAGTTAGTATAGCTCAATAACAAAGGATAAATTCTAGTCTAGAAATCCATTACGCTTAAGTCCTTGAGTCATACTTGTCTGCCGTAAAAAAATAACCGAATCATACAAGGTAGTTCTTTTAATTAGGTAAAAAAGTTGAATGGCAAAAACAACATATTATTGGCAACCTACGTATTTACATAAGAATATTACATCATTGGAAAACACGTATACTGACTCGTAATAAGTATCACATTTTTTTTCCTGTGAAGTGGTGTACCACAACCACAACGGACGAGTATGCCAACGAGAGGCCTCTAAAGAATTCTGGAAAATTTACTACGTACGAACTACCACTGTAGACTGAAGACACTGTCTGGGACTGCAGTGGAAAAACACTAGATTCCAAACTTTATATTGTTTCACTAAAGTATGTACTTCGCTAGACGCTGCTGATATTTTCCGAATAGATTTTCAACGTGGGCATCGTAAAAAATACATTTAGTGGTGGCGTGAAACAGATTATAAATGTCGACGGGTTATTTATCGCGCCATCCCACCACTCAGCCGTGTACAGTTGTAAAACAAAACACTTTACTGACGCCATGTAAAAAAAAACTCCTCATTCACGCCTCTATTTATAGGTACCGGTTAGAAATAAATGATAGCTCTATATTGACCTAGTGCAGAATGCGAACTAACAAAATGGTTCTCAAATTTTACTTATATTTATGCTTGTACAATCCTAGTCTTAATCCATCAATTTTATGTTTTATATCCGTCTGTTTCAATTGAATCAGACTACTCAAATCGATTGAAGGAAATAGATGACGTGGGTGCTGTAGCAGAGCGAACAAAAATAGATACAGACCAACAAACAACATTGTACACAAAACGTCACTTTCGTTTCGATAAAGCTGTTTATGCAATTCTCAAGAAATTGAAACAATAAGACAATTTTACACACATTGCCACACAATATCCCATTGTAGTCATTTTGAAACCAATATATTCGGTTCGTCGACCCTCCCTCAGATTAAAGCATTACCATAATACTGGCGCATTAATATTAATGCGTGGTAACCAATTTAAACTGTCCTCGAGTGTACGTGCGCGATGCATAGGCGGCGCGGGCGCTGCGTTCACCTTCACTGCTACGAACATGAAATTATTTTTATTAGTTTCTATGTTATAAAGTTAAGTAGGTTTTAGTGAAAGGGTAACTTTATGTTCCAGTTTTACTAGCAGTATCGACGAGGATAATTTGAAGCAATCTTTTAGCCTCGTACGTTTGCAAGATCTAATATCCTTATGCATCAGTTCTAACTTCTATGACATGCACTTAACTCGGTAACCTTTATTAAAAGTATTAAAAAATTACATTAAAAACGTTAATAACCCAATCCTCAAAAACCCCCGACTCTAACTAAAAAGAAATCTGTAACTTTTGACTGCTGAACAGATTTTCATGAAACATAGCTAAGATGATTCCCGATTAAACTAGCATTCAATTAAAAAAACTACATTGAAATCGGTTCATACGTTTTGAAGCTACGTTACCACAGACATACCTACACAGATACACACTACAAACTTATAACACCCATCTTTTTTGTCAATTACGTGATACGGCGCTGTAGTAATCCATATTCTGATGACACTTACAATTGACCAAAAAGATAAACAAATCTCTCAAGACGTGTTTGCGAGATGAGTGTTTCCCCGTATCAGTATGAAAATCTAGGAGAGATAAAATGACGTTTCGATCCCTATCTTATGTGGGTGCATAAACGAGGATAAATAATGTGATAAATAAGAATAAGATTTGCATAGTAGATAAAAATAAAATGTCTAGATTATAATGAAAATTGACGTAGCGAAACGGAACGGGGAATCTTTGAAGGAATAAAAAGTAGGTCATTTTTATTTAACGCGAGTGTATCCAGTGTCCGAGTCTTTGCAGAAGTGCATGTTATCACACAATAATAATAATATTATAAGGGTCAATATCTGTAAATGAAAGTTTTTGTCAATTTTGGTGGCTAAATATTTTACTGAAGAACATATTTAGCCACCAAAATTGACAAAAGTTTTCATTTATAGATATTGGACCCATAAATGCGAAAGTAACTGTTTCTCTTAGTCTCTGTCTGTTGATTACCTTTTCACGGCATTATAAACGGCTGAACCGAGCTTTATGAAAGACTAGGAAATTGTGTGAGCTTTGAATATGACTAGAGCATGTTCACAGATTCGACATTATGAGTTAGATTCGAATCAATATGCGAGATGATCTTTCAGAATAGTCATGCTGTGCTCAAGTAGAGATCACTGCTGAGTGTCTTTCTTGAAATTTCGGACTTGGAGAAGAGCTATTTGAAGGGAAGCATATAATAATCATCAAGTCATAGTAGGTAGTAATAATTTTTTATTTTCTATTTTTTAAATTTTACTATTTTTTTAAATTAATCTTGTTTTGTGTTACTTAGGCTGACATTCAGAGACGACAGAAACGAGTCTAAGCGTGAACTTACGCTTCCATCTGTCAAAATTTGTTCGTAAATTTGACAGATGGAAGCGTAAGTTCACGCTTAGACTCGTTTTTGTCGTCTCTGAATGTCAGCCTGAATGTCAGCCTTAGTGTTCACAACTGAACTACACAACGCCTTGGTGTTACACTGTTATGTTGTGTATTATGTGTGTAAATAAAAATATAGGAAATAACCTATTAAACACTAAATAGGCGTCACTCAACAAATTGTCCCTTCAGTAATTCATGGGTGTTAACAATTTAAAGTTATATGGGGGTCCGTACTATTTAAATACGAGGGTGTTAATGATAATGGCAACATTTCTATTGAATACGGAGCCCTATTGTTACAAAGATTTATTTGTGTGGACAAAATTATTGACGCAGTATTTATAGCGATATCCATCGTGAACGAAGTTTAGTTAGTAAGTACCACAGAATATATAAAGGTTTTGCTTAGCTCGCATCGCAACGAGTCTTTTTCACATTTTCGTATTCACTTTCTTGCATTTTCTAACCGTACTGCTAGTAGAAATAAGAATTTATTATGTGTATGGAGGACGTTCTTCCAATTAACTATTAATGTGTTTCCTTGTAATTACTAATTTGTATCTTTATGACCCATTAAATTGATTGACGTATAACCACAAATCAACATCATCTCACCCTAGTTCGTGAAATTCCTAATTCGTCCTATTCCTGATTCGTCCTATTCCTTATTCGTCCGATTCCTTATTAGTCCAGGTGTAGTTATAAAAAATTGCATTGCTTTAAATTCAGACCACTTTACTCAGTATCCTTTTCTATCTTTTACGATCTCGAGAGTTATGAACTATTATTATTACATTTTGTGCTTTGCTTTTACTCTTAGAACGTCGTGGAATGTCCTTTTCTTAAAAAACACTTTCGAGTGGAATGTTAAAGTTTTGGCGTTCCTGTATTTTTTTTCGACAGCATTTTATGTAGGTAATTTAATGCTCTTCATTCCAATCTTAAGAAGTGGCACCTGAAACCCAAAGATACAGGCTGACTGATTGAACGAGGGACATGTTCCATACAAATAATTTAATATTACTCGACTAAATGTATGGAATAGCAGATTTTTATTCTGGCGATTTTTGGGTTATTTCCAAAGTAAAAATAGTACATAGTGGTGAGCAGAGCACGAACTCAAGAAAATTCTGTTAATAAAAAATTTGGGGTTCACCACAGGGCAAACAGGTAAATCTAACTGTGCCCGAAGGGTGCTGTGTACACTGTGCATTTGTCTAGGTGAAGGGACATCGAAGTAGTGGTAACCTTTATCTGTTTTAAATGTGTAAAAAAGAATTTTTTTTGGTTAGTATACGTTGGAGACATCTCAAACTATGCCTAGAGATCGTGATACGTGTAAAATTATGAAATTTTAAATTAGTTCGTGTGGCTAAACTGCTGATTGGATTGTTTTTTGTGTACGATCAGAGAACGTGATACTAAATACGTGGATCCATTTAATATGATAACATCTGCTGCACCCTGTAGGTAGGTATAGTAGGGAAGGCAACCCCAGGGATCCCAACTTAGGGGTTTTCCCCCCAATTTAGGGTGTAAATAAGTAGGATGGGATTTTTTTAGGGGTATTTTTAGTGATTTTTTTACTCTTGACTTTTACTGTGAAGTTATAATGATTCTGACGCAGCTAGCTGTAAACTTTTTGAAAATGTTTTCAATTATTTATTTATTATTTTTACAGAGTAGATATTATTTTTTTAGGAGGATTTTAGGGGTTATTAACTTCAGCTTTGTGGATAAATATTTTTGAGAATTGGTAACACTGGGCAACCCTAGTTTCATTCCATTCATAAAATATATGTTATCTAATTAAGTTTTTATTCTAGGCTTTTAAAATTCATTTGCCATAAAAACTATTTTTTTTTTTTTTTTTTAAACCTTGCCCCTCTCTAAGATTTCTCCTGTATCGAGGGTACAGTTTACAAACATATATGTCACATGCACACACCACCCAAACCCGAAACAACTATCTGTAGATCATACAAATACTTGTTCCGTGCGGGGATCGAACCCGCGGCACGTAGCGCAGAAGGCTAATCGCTTAGCCACTGCGCCAACCGTGTCGTCTAACTCTAAAGAACACTAAGCTGTAATGAACATATTTTAGAAGATTTCCACTCAATGGTGCGTTACAATAGTTGGCATAGAATGTAAAAGAAACTCTACAAGATAACATATAATTATGTGTAGCCGTGCGTAGATACTTAGTAAAACTCCATCATCATCTCTATCAGCTCTGTCATTAGCTATCAAACTGAATGCATTATTCAAGTTAGGTCCAGTTTCGCAAAATGTTCTATGGTGTGGTGTCTGACAATGCTTAGACCTGAAGCCCAATTCTCGTAATTAATTTACACTATGACTGAAAGTTGACTCAACTGAGATTATATTAATCGGTATTCTACTCCTCTTAAAGTTCAGTCCGATTCCAGTATGATTTGGATTCAATCCTCAAGTTACAGACTCTTTTCAATCTCATTTTTGACGTTTATGTATGGACGAGAATACCAATTTTATTATCTGGTCATAATGTTAACGAAATACCGATTTGGCTTCAATCAACTTTCGGCCTCATTACAATTTAATTTCACGTTTGACGTTGTTTGTTAATTTAGGAGTATACCATTTGTGACATTTGTGAGATTGATACTAGATTGGAACGGGATCGGAACTATATTTTGGAAAAAAAAAACAAGAATTAGGCCTCAGCTCCCCTGCTTGTGGGTGTCATAAAAGACGACTAATAGGTAACTTACATCTAAATTATAATGAGAAATTATGTTAAAAAATCAATAAGAAAAGTTGTGAAGCTTTAATGAAAGATTTATTCAAAAATTATACCTATTTTACAAACGTATCTAGGTATCTTTATTATAAATTACGTAAAACGGAACGTTATTTCAAACACCATCATCCAGTTTATGACGGCCATACGGCAGTCACACTATCTAGGTCTTCACAACGCGGCAATCGTTCATTCATTTGTTACAGCGGGTCCAAACTCAAGATTAGTGCAGATTCGTAACAGACTGTGGAAATGAAAACACGACAGCATGGTTGGCGCAGTGGCTAAGCAATTGGCTTTGTGCGCTACGTGCCGCGGGTTCGATCCCTGCACGGAGCAAATATTTCTACGGCCTATTGTACAGATAGTTCCGGATCTGGGTGTGTGTGCACGTGACATGTTTGTTTGTAAACTGTACACACGATACTACATGAGACATCCTAGATTTGGGCAAAGTTTTTAAAAAAGAAAATTAAAAAAAAAAATATGTGAGCTATGCACTTGCCTAATATTACCCTACATTTGAGACAGTACAGGACATTCGCACTTATTCAGAAATCGGAGTCGCTTCTTATCACGATATTTTTCAAGCCTGAAAGCTAGCAATAACTACGTCAATAACAGTACCATACGTCACAATCCAATATACATATGAACTAGATATAAAACAACACAAGTATCACCTACATAAACTCGTGAGAGTCGTAAATGTCGCTGAAATGTGTTACTTCGGGCGCAGGCGCACGATGAGCCATAGAGTTGTAACTAGGGGAGAGTGTGTATGAAAGAGCCAGGCTTTGAAAGAGCCGCTGGAATTTTCTCCCACTTGCCAAAATCAATTCAAATTTAATTTTACTCTTTATATGACATCACTGAATAGCTGTGACCCACAGACATTCAGTGTTGTCATATAAAGGGTAAAATTAAATTTGGATTGATTTTGGCAAGTGGGAGAAATTTGCATCGGCTCTTTCAAAGCCTGGCTCTTTCATACACACACTCCCCTATTCAAATTCAAATTCAAATTCAAATATTTTTATTTGTTGAACATAGGTAAGACGAAAGAACAGGTGGTAATATTATTAATGAACGCTATGTCCTGCCGTCAACGGCGTACAAACTCATAATTAAAATAACAATAAATTAATTAAATAACAAAAACATTGAAATATTAAGTATAATGCAAACAAGTTAAAATCATACAATAAAATAAAATTACATAATAAATGAAAAATAAAGCATTAAATTATAATATCATTAAAATTAGTCAAAAAATTTCTGTTAAAAACTCAGTTATATTGTAATATGTTTTATCTATTAAAAATTTACGCAGTCTACTTTTAAATTGCACCATATTTAAATCTTTCCAACTTCTTGGTAATTTGTTGAAAATAGTTGGGGCCATGCAGTAAACACTCTTGCGCATCAATGTAGTTTGGCATGGTACTTGACAGAGTTTGCTATTGTCACGCCTATTCCTTGGGAATACATCAGCAAGGCGTTCAAAACGGTTTGGATTTTGCTTTACAAACATAGCTACTTCGAAAATATAAATACACGGAAGTGTCAAGACATTATATTTCTTAAAAAAGGGCCTGCAACTGTCTGTAGTTTTAAGTTTAAATAATGATCGGAGACATCTTTTTTGGGCCTTAAATGCTGTGTCTCTATCAGTTGAGTTCCCCCAAAAAATGATGCCGTAGCGCAGGTGAGATTCAACTATGCCGTAGTAAGCTGTAAGACGGGTTTTGGTATCCACTATGGAGGATAATCTATATAAGACATATGCAGATGAACTCAGTTTTTTACACATCATCTCTATGTGTGCTTTCCAATTTAAGCTGGAATCTATTTGTAATCCCAAAAATTTGGTGTCACCCGCTTCCTTAATATCGTCATTTTTGTAATGAATATGAAGATTAGTTACACCGGGAGTACGCTGTCTAAAGTGCATAATCTTAGTCTTACCTAAATTTATATTTAAATTATTCATGTCAAGCCATTTAATTAGTGAGTCAAGAGAATTATTAATGTCATTTTCGTATGTTATTGCGCTTTTACAAGGGATCGTCACTGTACTATCGTCTGCAAACATGGTCATAGGTTGTTCAAGGGACTTGGGCATGTCATTAACATATACTATAAACAGAAACGGGCCCATAACAGTCCCTTGTGGCACACCGTATGAGATTTTACGCTCATGTGATCGTGCTATCTCTTCATGTTTTTTAGCTATATTGATGCGGCTAACTTCGGTTATTTGTGTTCTATTTTCTAAATACGATTTTATGAGTTCAAGCACGTTACCTCTAATACCGTAGGCTTCTAATTTGTTTAATAATGTATTGTAATGGACATAGTCGAACGCCTGCGTCATATCACAGAATATAGCACATATGGGGGATCGTTTATCCATGTTTTTAATAATAGTTAGCAAAAAGTCAAAAATTGCCATATTAATGGTTCTGTGCTGTCTGAATCCTTTTTGTTCTTCACAGAGTATATTATTTTTTTCCATAAAATTATACATTATATTGCAATTATTCACACTGAAACAAACAGGCAAACTGGAGCGAAAACGAAGGATTACGAAGGTTTGGGTCTTTACCAATACTCATTTGACTTTTACCAGGAGTAGATATTATAGGAATAGGTAGGGGAGAAGTGGTATGAAAGGGGCAAGTATTGAAAGGGACAATTTAAATAGCTAGCAAAAAGAAAACATTTTCGGGTCAACACTATTTATGTCGTATGGCAGCCCCAATACGCAATTGTTCGCGACTAACTTCACACTCCTGTCATTTCAAAGATGGCGTAGTCGTGCAACTGTTTTTATTAGCGTTAAAAAGTATTTTTTCTGTTAAAATTGCGAAACGCATTGTCAAGTGCTGCGGGTTAACTATTTATATGTTGTCCACTGTTTAGGATCGGCTAGAGATTGATAAATACGTGAACAAAAGTTCAGTAAATTTTAATCTAAAATTGTAAATTTTGTTGTTATGTTTTCCATTTCGATATGATATTTATGAAAGGGACACAACAAACGGTTATGAACGGGACGTAAGAACTAAGAAAAGACTTATAAATGTTTCAATTCTTGTTAATTATAACGAGACTGTTGATTGTAAGGAAAGCAATAATAATTTTATAAGTAAATTATGTCTAAGAAAAGATTATAATATTGTTGATTTCTATATAAATTAATTTTAATTCACTTAAGTTTAATTCTGTTAGTCTGTAAGATGGAAACGGTAAGACTTGATTTTGAAACATACCTAAGTTGTTATTGTATACATACTTCATATTTTTAGAACATGTTTAGCAAAGTGTAATGTGGTGTTCCTTGATTTTTATGTGCTGTCCCTTTCATAAATCGTTGCGTCCCTTTCAATACAGGCTATTCATGAAAGGGACAAAATAGATATTTTTTAAAGATGCGAAAATAAATAACTAAGAATAAAGAAATGTCAATTAGTGCATTTTATTTCAATAGTATAATAATGGAAGCTTCCCATTCGACTTCAACCTGTTCCAAATATTATCTCAATCACTTATCAACTCAAAAACAAAAACAAAAACCTCAACATCAAAAATGTCCCTTTCATGCTACCCCTCCCCTAATAAGAAAGCGCGTCATTTCAGTAAAAAATATGTAAAGTAGGTTATTGACAAAAACAAAGGGAAATTAACTATACAGGGTTATTGGTAATTAACTAATACTACTAGGATTGGTCATCACTCGCACATGATAGAACAGCATGGAAATCAAGAGGCCTTTGCCCAGCAGTGGGATGATACAGGCTAAGAGTAACCGTAACTAATGCTAGTGGTCGCCCAGTGGTAGAAATTCGACCGTAATTTTAGCTTTCTGCACTCCTTCTCCATATAAATTATAACTAGGTATGCCAAATCTCTCACTCCTCCGTGCGCGCAATATGATTAAAAAGGGGTACAAAGTTTTCTCTATAGATTACTTGGGACAAGCAAAGAAATCGCGAAACCGGCGCTTTCTTACAAGTGAATCACAACACAGCATGAGCTAGGTATTCTTAATTGACATACAGCTAAGAAGTCTATCATAGCTAAAACGATACCTTTTAAACTAGCTTTCAACTAAAAAAACTGCATTAAAATCGGTCCATCTGTCTTGGAGCTGCGATGCCACAGACCGATACACAGATCCACAGATACACACTACAAACTTATAACACCCCTCTTTTTTGTAGGGGGTTAAAAGGAGCCCACAGGTCACGAGTCGACAACAATAAAATTAACATGTCTATATCTAAACAAATGCAGACGCGGTCACGAACTAACCTAGTAAGTCATATTCGGCAAGATTTAACGTATATTGCATCTGCTAACCTACATCATATTCTTAACACTCGCACGCGCAGATTTTTAGTTCCATTTATTACATTACCACATGTAAGAGCTGAAATGAGATGCCCAAAACCTTAGGCGGTGGTGCAAGTTATAGGCGACAGCGATTTTAGAGGGTTGCTATAGAATAGAATAGATCTTTATTTCATGTTCAGATACAGGCACTTATGAAATGTCGAGACTCTAGGTGCACGGTTCCAAATAGTAGATCCTATCGAGAAGAACCGGCAAGAAACTCCATGGTAACTCTTTTCAAATAAATAATAGATTACAATCATTATCAGTACAATGTTGTGGTAAGAGCTGCGAGAATAATGCAATTCAATGCGAATACACAGAAGACTGGATATGTTTTCGTTACCGGTTTTGTCAGTCCATCCTTCTTTTCTTTGGTCTGCCTCTTCTCTGATAATCAACATTAATACTTACAACTCTTCTTATAACACGATTCTCATCTCTCTGCGTTACATGTCCATACCACAACAGCTGGTTACTTTACAGCTTTTCTATAACTGGTTCCACTTCCATACTTCCTATAATATCCTCATTCCTGATTCTGTCCAATCTTGAAAACTCAATAAACATGTCAGTGTAAATTGATAAAATGTCACTTTTAGTTTTTATACCTGCGCGGCCTTATGACCTACTAAACCATTATATTACTATCTAAACAACACGTCAATATTTGCCAAACGGTCACGGATCATCCGCATCTGGTATCACAGATTTAATCCATCAATTTTGTTCCATGTGTGCGCCTACGCATCTGTCCTGCGCCCATGGATGCAAAGGGCCCGAGCCAAACAAAAATAAACCCATTGATGTTGCACGGTGGGTCAGTAGCCGGCGCACAAAGAGCCCACTGTGCACAATGCGTGCTTGTGCTGAGACTTTTTGTTTTGTTTATGATGATAGCCTTTTAGAAGCTTGTTGTAAACAAAATGGTAATGTGTGTGTCTACTACTTACTTCTGTATTTGTATGAAGGTTTATGAAGCGGGTTAATCTCGTGTCGGTAATCTATATAATAATACGTGAAGAGAATACTTTGTACCCCTTTTTAAGCATATTGCGCACGGAGGAGTGTGAGACTTGGCATAGTTAAAGTTTATATGGAGAAGGAGTGCAGAAAGCTAAAATAACGGTCGAATTTCGACCACAGGGCGACCACTAGTTAGTAGTAATTACACTTGCGATGGAACGAAGTTTTTTCATAATAAAACCAAAAGATGAAGCCAATTATTTCTTAGAAGTGCCAAGTTTTATACCTAGTTTTGTTTGTGTTCTGCGTTAAAATATAATTTATAATAAATTGCAATGTGTTTCTAATCTACACAGAAAATTTAGGGGCAAAAATCGTCTCGTTTCCCTGAAGAATGAAAATCTTTGATTTTAAAGAGCAGTTTTTGATACCTATTAAATTTCTCTGCAACAAACATTTTCATTTCGTATAATTTTGATTGTCATAGTCATAATATTGATTGGCATAATATAAAATGAAACATCAGGGTGGTTGCGTCACCGGTTTGCAAAAAATACGTATTTAGTTTAGTCATACCTAGTTCATTAGCATGATTAAGTATTAAAATGGGTAAGAAAATAAATGGAAGAATTTGAATACTTGCCTAAAGACTCGGACCAACCCCAATGCTGCGAACATGTACACACAAAAGAATTTTGACCAAACTCGAACACTGACATTATGCGTAATCGGGTTATATGCGGATAGACGGTATGCGAAATAACGAGTATGACAAGTACCAGTTATGCGACTTATGGGTTATGCGAGCCAATATGCAACCGCTCAAGGGTTCAGCATCGAAAATCTAGATGATAAGTATTAAAACTGTGCTCAAACTCTAGCCAGACAGTATAATGTTTCTACATGCCAAATTGTACAACTTGTGAATGATTTAAAAGACCAATCACATCAATTTTAACACACATTTCCTTTACCGTTTTTACTTAATCAATTCTTCCCATAACCATAATATTATAATAACTAGTTAAGCCACAAATCGTTATCTCATCCGTGATAGCAAACGTGCTTGCTTTCCCACGACAGATAAGCTGAGTGGAGTCGAGTACCCTGATTACACTATGAAAGCGAAAAGTAAATGCTATCAACTTAAGTGGGGCTGGCTTGTTTGTTTTTATTGTGGTCTTTCGAAGATGGTGAAATGTACGTGTGAATACAAATCGTAGATACTCGTACATAATTTGTACTACTGTATGAAATTGTTTATACATGTCTCCGCAGGGTGCTCGAATTCTTCGAGCACCCTGCGGAGAAAGCAACAAGCAAGGAAAAAAAAAGCAAGCTTGCAAGGAGCAAGGAAGCGTGGTGATAATTTGGAGAAGATGCTCATGACGGGCAAGGTTGAAGGGAAAAGACCCAGGGGGCGGAGCCCAATGCGTTGGACTGACCAGATCCGCTCGACACTCGACTCCAGTGTGAGCGATGCCATTCATGCTGCAGGGAACAGGGCAAAATGGCGGAGTATAGTCCAGAAGAAGGTGATCATACATAGAGGTCACGACCCTCATCAGTGAGGGAAACGACTCATGGAGGAGGATGAAATTATTAAAGATAGAAAGCTACTACTATTTACTACTACTTTTACTATCAGTCTTTTTTTCTTGAGTAATAAAATGTTGTAATGTTATTTTAATAATTATTTAATTAAATTAACAATAATATAAATATTTGCACACCTTATTATGTAATGATAAAGAGCACCTACTTTATATTTATTTGTAACATTTGTTTACCTGTTGAGCAAATAAATAATTTGATTTGCTTTTGATTTGAAAGAAGAACGAATACAGTTTTATTTTGGACTCGTACGGAAAATACGTTCGTTTTCACTATTTCGTATTTTTGTGTATCTTGACGCAGTATATCAATATGTATGTTTTCTTTTATGGTTTATAATATAACGTATATATGTATTTATATATCTGGATCTTAAATTTTATTGTTTCTTTCAAATTATTGTTTATTTACGTTACACCTACCGTGTTTGTCTCTGCAGCACCCTAAGGTAGACTGGCAGAAAATGCCTATCGCATTCAGTCCGCCTTTGTGCAGTGTTTTTTTACCTGTGCATAAAGCATTAAATAAATAAAATTAACAAAAGAAAAACACACAAAAAAAAGCAGCCTGTATAACACCAAAAATGGCCCCCATCTCAGCATAATGCTGCGACATTTGGAAACTGTCTTACAATTGCCAGAGATTTTCGTGATTTCCCTGACTCAGTTTCTGATCTAAAACTAACTAAATTGGACTGCTCTAAATCGATTTAAATCCACTAGGCTCTTCTCTTTCCTCTCTCAATTTGTTTACCGATTTTTTTCTATAAATAGTTGAACCGTATCTGTAAATATAACCTAGATTGTCGACCGGAATACTCTCCGACTATTCATGTTGATGCTGATCTTCAAACTTTATTTATTATTAACACCTTACATTACAAGTTTTAAAGTACTGTATACAAATGTTCTAACAAATAAAAATCTTATCTTATCTTATCTTTTTGTTTCAGATACACGTTGATCGCGTACTACGATATGTACGCTCAGATTTACACAAACACTAAGATCTGGGTACAGCTCCTGCTTATATGGCTGGTCTCGTTCGGACTTATGGTGAGTACTAGCGTTTTCAGCATAAATTGTCAGAAAAACAATAGAATAGAATAGATCTTTATTTCATGTAAATCAAATACAGGCACTTATGAAATGTCGAGACTCTAGGTGCACGGTTCCAAATAGTAGATCCTATGGAGAGGAACCGGCAAGAAACTCCATGGTAACTCTTTTGAAATAAATAACAGATTACAATATGTATCAGTACAATGTTGTGGTAAGAGCTGCTAGAATAATGCAATTCAATGCGAATACAAATAAGACTGGGATAATAATGAATTGCCTCTGAATAAGATTGCCATGGCAGTTACGAGCTGACGAGTTCCGACAGATGGCACCCGTTCACGAGCATGACAATCTTACTTTTCTCAGGAATTAGGGTAGGAGTAGGGACTTAGATGCATCGATTTGAGTTAGATATCATCGTATTCCGCTAACATTTTGAACCGACACAGATAATAAAATAAATTGGTATTCTCGTCCATACATAAGCATCAAAAATGAGATATTATGAGTCTGTTAGAAGATTGAATTCAAATCATACTGGAATCGGACTTAACTTTTAGAATAGTTGAATACTGATTTTTTCGGTTAACTTTCAGTCATAGTGTTAATTAATTACGAGAATTGTGCTTCTGATGGCAGTCGCTCCGTGTAAAATACACTATAAACGACCCAAACCATATTGGATAAAAGTTTCCTTTTAATTTCTAGGATCCCAAATACGATAAGCTATCAACACCTTTTTGTATTAAATCCCCTAAGAGCCTGCGCACACTGGCGGCACGGCACGGCAAGGGATTTATTTCTAATAACTCAAAATAAATCTTCTAAGTCCATTCCATAAGGTTTATTTTGACTTATTAGAAATAGATACTTTGCCGTGCCGTCCCTTTAGTGAGCTCCGGCCCTTACATAGATACATATAACATACATACTGAAACCCTGAAACAAAGACACACCCAGGTGTTAATATCTCTAACTATTATCGATAATGGATTATGTTATCCGTAAACAATCGACGTATTTCGTAATAACCCAAAACCTACATCATTATTACATAGTCCAACGTACGGTAGGGATCAGAAATGCATGAGCAGTCTCACAAAGCAATAGATTGACGCTAATGGGTTGACTTACGACCTTCTTTTACGACGTAGTTTCTATTTCTATACTATAGACACTCACACACATGCACTGTTGTCTGCAACTGATTGTATTCCATAATTTCAATACTGCCAGTATATCTCAAGCCAGCTAAGTTGATAACGTTCCCTGGTATTCATTAGTGATTGGTGAACTGTAGGTTCAAACCTCACAGGCAGTGATAGTTTTTTTAAAGTTTTAATAATACTCATAAATCTTGAGGCATTTATTCGTCAATGTTTAACGTAGTAGTTCGATAATAATAACAGGCCTACCTACCGCGATGTCTCGTTCATATAAAATGAAAAGTTAGCAGGTAGACAACAGAAATATGAATAAATTATTTAGATTTCTGTAAGGTAGACAGATGCAGTTACGACTCAAGTCATTTAGATCGAATAGAACGTTGTTAGTGTTGTTATTATTGGTTAGAATGGTTAGTGATGTGTGATTAAATCTATTAGCGGTGCTCGTAGTTATAATATTCAAAATGCAGGCTAATATAATCGAAGCGAGGGGGGAATATTATTGCACTGTCTAAAAGTGTACGATATGATTATAATATCTACAAATTATATCTAATGAAACCGGACTGACTGTGAGTGTTATTCATGATCTTTAAATAAAACTAAAGAAAAAGATAAATCATTTTAAAGTTTATTTATTTAGATTAATGATAATAATAATGATGAATAATAAATTTATTCTAATAAATATATTCTTATTATTGTTTGGTTTCTTAATTAATATATAGAAGTATAATAAACATGTGTTAAATATATATAGATATAAGTAATATATAGATACGTATAATATATATATATATATATATTATACCATATATATAGTAATCAGTTTTAGTATTTTGCCTATAGATGTTTATTAGTATTTCTTTTTTTTGTTCTAGAGAAATACTATGAGGCGGTGGGTTAAGGTTAAGACCATGAATGAGGAAGAAAGTAGCCCTGGTAGTCGATTGTGAACGAATATGAAACAAGTGGTTACATAACAACGAAACATTTTGCAGAATTATTCGACATTTCATTACTAACTGTTCGCCATGCACTCCACCCTGAAGGTTTCCATCACTGAAGACCAGCTAAAAACCCTTTTTGACAGAAAGACGTAAACAAGAACAGTTCACACGAAAATAGTTATTTATACTTACTTCAACTGGGACACTACTATATCTTCAGATGAAATAATGTTCAATCTAGCCAAAAGGGAAGACTTCATTTATGGTGTAAGGATAACACACGCTGTAGTGAATAAAACATAGTTATGTGGAAGTATTATATGATAATATGTCATGCTGCCTACTGTGCTCATCGTTTATCCAGCTGAAGAGTTTAGAGATATCTTCTGTCCAGGATAATTGTCCGATTCACCGGGCGAGAACCAAAATGTTATAGTCTTCTACTAAACGTGTCGACACTTACTTGAGTTAGTTAATCACTCATGGTTTATTCGTAAGGGGTAAAAGATTTAAATTTGAGGTTTAGTTTCAATCCTCTTTTCGTGAAGAAAACGAATACTTAAACTATAACCTCAATATCTAAATAAGTGTTACCTACTGTATAATGCGTCAACACTTACTTGACTGTATTGAGAACAGCTGTGGAAGTTACAATAAATATTGGTAATTTTAAAATGTTATACCCCTTACTAATAAAAGCTTGTAATTTTTGTTCACTCATTGTCATTTTCATATCAAAGAAAAGAGATTACAATAAACATAACCATATGTTATTTACTGTCTGGTCATCGTTTATAGGTATAATATTTAAGCCATATTACATATAGGTCGTTAGTTCAAGAATTAAAGTTGGTCTAGTTTCAATCCTCTTTTCGTCAAGAAAATGATTAAGCTATAAACTCAATATCTAATAAGTGTAACTGTTTTGTTTTATAAAGATAGCTTAAAGCCCGTCACACACGTAGCTATAATATATATTATAGCAAGACATATTACGATATATTTTCCATAGTAATCTTCGAGCGACTTCAGACGCAGCTATAATATATATTCTATTACGTCATCAAAATATGTTATAGTATAGCTACTACTGTGGGGGTTTGCTATAATGTAATATATAGCACAGTATATTAATATATATTATAGCTACGTGTGTGACGGGCTTTATTGTAATTAAAACAAATAAACGTTTTTGTTTTGCTAACAATCCTTTTTTTTTACAATTTTGTAAAGATAACCCAGAATATAATCACTTATATTAATATTTATCATTGAACGAATCCACCTATTAATAAAAAAAGGATAATTAATATCTAAACAAAATAACAGTCTTCCCTAAGACTCGAACCTACGCTAAGTTAATCGCAATCCTATGCACTATGCATCATAGCTATCGGTGATTGTTAGAATTACTTGAAATAAAGCAATACAATGACATCGACGAATGAATGTCACCAAGGCACAGTTTAAATATATAGTAAACAGTTGGTAAGCTACGTACTTACGTTCCGAATTCAAACACACACAGAGACGTGTGCTCTACAGGGATTTCTCGGTTAGGCTCGGTAAGGTAACAGCGAAATATTCAAAGGTTGTCAGTCGGTGTTACTTCGAGTCAAAGTCGGTCACGATTTGTGTTGCTCCCATATTATGTGATATTTATTATAATGAAAGGACTATATTGTAGTGTTTACGGCTGCTTGAACTCCTCAATATCAAAACCGCAGTTGGTTTTTTTTAAATTTCCTGCTGATGTCGAAAGGTATAATGAATGTTCAACTATTTCTCTACGAATTTGTTGTCAATATTGACCGATTGCTTTAAAAATGCGTGTCTTCTCTGAAATCGTAATTATGGTCAGAAATAAAAAAAAATGGCGGCCATTTTGATCTTTTTTATTACTGGACCGATTATATACAAAATCGATATCTGAGAGTTCGTATAGTCTCTAAATCCATATATAAAGACGGAATTTAAAAAATGGCCGCCAATTTGGACATTCTTAGTTACTGGACCAATTGCTTTCAAAATCGATATCTGAGAGTCCCTATGGCTTCTGAATACTTATTTATAGTCAGAATTTTAAAAAGTTGTCGCCTTTTTGATCTTTTTAGTTACTGGACCAATTGCTTTCAAAATCGATATCTGAGAGTCCCTATGGCCTCTGAATACTTATTTAGAGTCTGAATTTAAAAAAGTTCCCGCCTTTTTTATCTTTTTAGTTACTGGACCAATTGCTTTCAAAATCGATATCTCAGAGTCCATATGGCCTCTAAATCCTTATTTAAAGTCAGAATTTAAAAAAATTGCCGCGTTTTTTTCTTTTTTGTTACTGGACCAATTGCTTTCAAAATCGATATCTGAGGGTCCGCGTAAAGTGGGATAGTTGATAGTGATGACATTATCTTTTTCAGCCGGTCCAAATTGCTTCGTTTGATTTTCCGAGATGATTCAGTAAAGAAACCGGCACTGAATTATCGTGTTTCTGAAGAATACTTTAACGCTTAGGATATTTTACCAGGAACAAATCGCAATTATTAAACAATATCCATTCCCATCTTTTTTTTTAAGAATTATCATATGTTTTTAATTCCTGTTTAAATATCGTCATATAGTTTACATACTACTTATGTACTTACGAGCGAAGCCCTGGGCCAATACTAGTATTAATTTATGTTTGCAGTAGGTAAATGTAACTAAATAAAATAAAAACCATTTTTCAAAAATATTAGTGACATCCCTAGCGCTCCGCTTGTCGATGTCACAAAAACGTCTTAGCTGAGTTACTGTATGTAGTATATATATACTGTGACCAAGGTCATGCATACATTGACAAGTGACGGCAAATAGATTTACAATTTCGCTCACGCTCACACGCTAGATTATAAATCTATGCGACGACAATATACTTTGTTTCATTTTATTTAACTTCTTAGTGTGTGTGTGGTAAATGTGGTGATGTCTCATTACGTTGTGTGTATAACTCACACAAACAGCTCGTACGCACCATCGCGTTGCATTCGAATACAGTCTTTAGTATGCTCATGCATTTCTGATCGTGTACTGTACGTACTACGTAATGAATTTTTACCATAAAATTACAAGCGTTTTTACTCTCATTACGCTCTCAAACGAACAAATATACACGAATATTTAACAAATGGTTACTATCAATCACTAGGCGGCGTTTACACTGAATTGCTGGGTATTTTGATAACCAAAACATGCGCATCACATTGAAATCAAAACAGAAATCCGTCCATCAGTCAACGGGTGCTTCATCAAGTTCTCGCTAGATTTGTTAGGTTCGAAATTTTACAAAACTTTATTACTTAGATAAATGGATCGCCACTGTGGGAAAATTTTAAACTGTAGAAGTTGTATCGGTGAAGGAACTTCGGCTAGGTTTGCCTAAGCTCTCACGTTTTGTGTATCGTCTCCTATCGTCTGTCTAGTCGCCCCAAATGGCCCCGATGCGTATCCTCCTTTACATTTTTGGAAGTCTTTTTGATTAGATCATTTCCTATGCCGTGCTATATAGAGAATCAATTTTCAATATATAAAAATACTAAGTTTTGCTCGCGACTTTTGTTCGTGTGTTGAGTGTGGTATCGTCCCCATACTACTAAAGTAATAATAAATAAATAAATTTATTCAGTTCTGCGTTACATTGTATGTGATCTTAATTTTAGGTGTACAAGTGTTAAGTGATTCTCTACATAAATAATATATAAAATAAAGTCTCTTTCCGCGGTTGTCTGTCTGTCTGTCGGTATATCCGATTTTGTTGTTATTTAGGATAATTTTTCATGGGAGGTTTATATGTTACTGCTACTTTGATATGGATAGAGATATTGCACCCGTGGGAAGCCGGAGACGGTTCGCCAGTTTTCTATAATTTTTTATTAAAACAATTTTTTATAAAAACTTACACTCATCAGTCAGAATCATTGTATTATAAACATTTACATGCCATAGTTGAAATATATTATGGTATAAACGAATAAAACTCATAATTTTTATCTATGAACCATCTGTTTAATGTCGGTAAAGGGATATGAATAAAAAAGGGACCCGAAACAAAAACCAGCAACATTTTATTACATTAACAAAATATTACTGGAATTAGAATGATAAATTCATACATTTCACGGAACACACACAACGCTGCCATTGAAGGAGCTACCATACCATGTTGCCCACAAATAAATAAACTTTTAAGAGGAAGCTAGAATAATTAGTTCGTTGCACTTCCACGCTGGATGGTTGATTGTCCTGAATTAACTGACATCCTCTGGGCTACGTAGAACAACAAGTTGCTAATTAAGAGCCTGCTTCGTGACTAGCCGATTGTAATCAAAATAGAGCGTCAAAACATATTATTTGTGCTTTTTTATAGGATTTCGGGATTTTTGACAGGTTTCAATAATCGCACTTTATAAAAAGTTTATGAATACAAAAGTTAGGGACATAATTATGTTTTGTACAGGTACCACAGACATGAGAGAATAACAGTCCAAACGTTCGCTGAAAATTCCGTAGCTATTAGGCACACATAGTGAGTAGTAATACAGGGCCGGACCAAGGATATTATACTACTTATATTGAGATTCAGACTACTGAATATCAAAGATCTGTGCTTGAGAATTTTTTTAATGATTCGTGTTTGGTCTGCTCTCTTATATATATGTCTGTGACAGGTACTGAAACACATGATAAAATTAAACTGGCATCACTAGAAATGTCTATAAGGATACCCTATAAAACGACCAATGTCCATACCACGACCTTACGAAACAATCAAGAATTAAAACCATTTGTTGAATGCGGGTTCTCATAAAACTGTTGAATAATTCAAAAGGGTGTTAATGTTACGGAGTATTTAAATACATTTGGACTCATCAACTCGACTCGCACGATTGAACTAAACTGCTGTTTCATTACTTTATTAAAATAAGACATAATTGACGGCGCGGTTGGCGCAGTTGCTAAGCGATTGGCTTACTGCGCTACGTGCCGCGAGTTCGATCCCCGCACGGCGCACAGGTCAAATTTTAATATTTGTATGGCCTACAGATAGTTGTTCCTGGTCTGGATGTGTGTGCAAGAGACAAGACAAGAGAAAAGATATTTTAAAAAAAAAAAACAAAAAAAAATAATACTCATTTTCTGTGGTCGTTCGTCTACTGATATCATAATAATAATATTATTTCCAACAGGTACCACCTCTCCTCGGCGTCTGGGGGCAGCTAGGTCTGGACCCTAGCACCTTCTCCTGCACAATTCTCCCAAAAGATGGCAAGTCTCCCAAGAAGTACCTGTTCGTGTTCGGGTTCGCGCTGCCATGCGTGGTGATCATCGTGTCGTACTCCTGCATCTATTGGCGCGTGCGCCAGAGCAAGCGCAAGCTGGAAGGCCGCAGGTGTGTATGTGGGTGAGAATCGTTACGTCACTAGCTGTGACTAATACGGTGGTGGGTGTGGTAGATTTATAGTTCTAGTTTTTATAGAGGTGTGTGTGATAAATGATAATATGGTGGTGGTTTTAGGAATTTCAGATTATCAAAATAAGGATAACAAGGGCCTTATTAATGAGCTCTAATTGACAGATTTTTTATATGTCCTGTCATGTCATTTTGTATGAAAAATGACAGCGTAAGACTGGCAACTGACAGAACATTAAAGGTCATATTAAGTTCCCTGGTAGATAAACAGCAAAATCCAGTTACAATTATGACATTGGACAGTAAAATTCAAATGCAGCTGTTAGTTAATATTTTGTGGCTATCTTCTGCAAACTAACATAATTATTACTCAAGAAATATCGTAGCATCCCTAGCATCTAAATAATCAACATCGTAAGATTGCATATCACATAACAATAATGTAACATGTTCTTTTGTCTTCAGCAAACTCTCCGGCCAAACAGCAAGAGAGAAGGAAGAAGACTCCCGCCTCACAACGCTAATGCTGACCATCTTCTTATGCTTCCTCGCGTGCTTTCTCCCCCTCATGATCATGAACGTGGCGGACGACGGCATCTCGTACCCCTGGCTGCACATCATCGCCTCCATCCTGGCCTGGGCGTCCAGCGTTGTGAACCCTCTTATCTACGCCGCCACAAACCGACAATACAGAGCCGCGTACGCCAATCTTCTAAAATTTTGCAAAAATAGCACCGTAGGCAGACGCACCACTTGGGGCAGCAAGACTATGGGACATTCGTCAAACTCCCCACATTACGTCGAAAAACGAACCCATTTGAAGGATAAGCCCGCTAACTTATGAATCAGCCAGTGACATCTAGCGGCGAGTAGTAAGAACTAAATTGAGAATTATGGTTGATGCATTAAACATATAGAGTGCAGCACCACTGATTGTACCTTTAATTTGGTGTCGCGACTCGCGTATCAAAATGTGAAATATTACGACCGTTATAATTTGACGATTATCCCGTGGAATTAGATTAAATAAAAATAACAGGAATGTTTACTGCATACATCATTAGTTGTTTATTGTCGCGTATGTAAAATCTAGTTCCACGATTAGGTAGGGATCAGCAAACATCTTGAAAAGTGACTCTACTCTCTCGAAAATTTACACCTTCGTCAGGGGGCGAAAGAGAGTACGTACGTGCACGAACTTTCCCCCTACGACGCTTTTTGGTCAAGATATTTGCCAGGCTCAGAATCTACCTACTATATTCTGAAATTTGGAACTTCTGGGAAGAGAAGTTGTAGGTAGGTAATTTATATTCTTCCTTCTCGAAGAAACATATATTTGTTTGTATAGGTACATTTGACCTCTATGTCTTCAAGAACCCAGCGACACTATGTCTGTTAGATATTGTTTTATCCGTTTTATCCAATTCTGCATTTACTTTTATGAATCTCATTACTACAATGTGCAATTGATTACATTTTTGGATCCGAAATGGAAATGAAAAATGATCACGGTTTTGTGAAAATACAATGTTAAAAGTATGAAAAGTTTGATCCTAGAATATGGGGCATAATACCGTATGAAATAGGCGGTATGCGGTATATTTATAATGATCTAAGTTTACCTATAGTCAGCTCGCGACTTCCGAGGAATCGAGGGCTGAGGAAGCGAGCACTTTGCGCTGAGACCGACCGTCGCTCATACCCCGCACTCTCTCAGTACCAGAGTGGTACCCTGACTCCTGAGACACTGGTACAGGAAGAGTGCGGGGTATGAGCGACGGTCGGGCACAGCTCAAAGTGCCCGCTTCCTCAGCCCCCAATTCCTCGGAGCTCGCGCGCGGACTGTAGTTACTGTATTTCATATAAACAATAATGTGAGTGCACAGTTAATAAAACTTCCAAATCTTATGTAAATATAATCATAAAAATGTATATAAAATGAAAGGCAACTACTTTTCAATAGCTAATAATGATGCTTACCATTTAACGTAACCAAAGTAAAATATTACCTTTTTTTATATAAATAATCATTTTTACGATAAGAAAACACTTCTAAATAATTATTTAAACATAAGAATGCATTCCTTTAGATTGTAAATTATGTTTAGTTTTTTTTATGATCAGTTCTGTAAAATTGGGTCCAGACACTAACTGCATTTTGATTGTAATTTGGTTTGTCTGCATAAGCCTCAAGTGAAATACGATAATCGTTTGATGTGGTCAATGTTAAAATAACATAAGTATAACTAGTTTAGTATTTTAATCGAATACAAATAGGTAGATAATCTGTGAAATTGGACAAAATCTTTGACATGATCAATGCTTTCCGAAGAAGTGCTGTTTTTAATTTTGGTGTTAATATGATAATAATGATTTTATTACAGTTAGTTAATTTAATTTTTTTCTTACTTTCAGCTCCTAAAAACTAATAATGAACAATTCCGTCCGATATTTTCTCAGGACCCAGTGCTATGGTCTAATAAAAAGTCCATAATTATATCCAGTAGTAGACGTTTATTTATGGTGTTATTTGTGGAACAGCTCTGTTGATCGCAGCAAATTATTGTCATCTTTCCATTTTAGCAAAATATTATTATATAGTTCATGTGAAGACTGATATGTAAAAGTCAATTAGGATAAATAGCCCTCAAACATAGCTAACGTCGGAGTTAAATTTATGTTGGCTTTGTAATAATTATAAACATTTTTGTTACAGAATTATTATTTATCACGATAAGTAATACTTATCATTGTTTATTGAGAAATAGAAAATATTTGTTTAAAGTAATTTATTGTATTAATTAGCATAGTTTTGTTAAATAATAAGTGAACCAAAGGTAAAATAAATGTATTTATATGAAAAAAGTATTTGCTTTTATGTTATACCTACCGCGATAGATATCTCGTTGATCGATGTTTGCTTATCGCACGAATGTGCAGTCGGCACGGAAGCGGCGAGCACGTGACATGACGGTCGCGTGCGCATCACGCTTCCATGGTACGCTGTTCAAGCGTGAATAAAAAATCCTTTATCTGTGCCAAACGTCGCGCTCTGCGTTTTATTAGCGGTAGAATCCCATTTTCATACCCGGAACATGCTGTTCCTATCGAGCACAAACAGAGCATAATTATAAAATATAGAACGATATGCGCACACGGCACTCTAGTCGCGTGTAGTCTTCGAGTATGTTAAATGCTCTAAGCGTGTGGTCTGGCCAACAAAAGCTGTCCCATACAAACGGTGGTAATTTAAAAAATCAAAAGCTGTCCTCATCTCCTCACTGACTATCTATACACTACATAATATCTTGAAATGAATGTTGGTGTTGATTTTGTTGCGCACTGTGACAGGACCAAGGAATATACTAAATTAAACTAAGGGTGTGTGGAGGAACGAGGTATGGTGTTCCTCCATTGAAAAGGGAGGATCCTCCGACCAGGCGAGGTCATATTGTTGTATATATGTTAACCATGGAGATAGTATATAATAATATGGTGTTAACTTAGATACGATTATCTTTTTCCTTGCGCGGTGCAGGCTGCGTAATCTGATTGGTCGAATTCATATTTTCGCGCCACTGCTGTTGTCAGCTTGCTGCCTTGAAAGTAGTTATTCTATGTGGTTATAGATGTCGCTATAGGTGTTTGTCTCTTTCTGTTTCAAGTTTCAATAGAAAAAGAAAGTGACAGATGCGTATAATCTTAGTTTAGAACTGTAAAAATACGCAACTGAATCACTACTGCTATCTCACTCACATCACTCACATAGTCACATCACTTCAATATTCCTTGATTAATTAACAATTCTGAAAACGGCCATTCTGTTTTCAAGTTGGTAGTTCATCGACCTCGGATTCGGATTCAGCGACCCCGAAAACCATAGCCGAAAACATACAGTAGGTATACATACATAGTCAGACCGCTATCCAGGTTGTTTTTTTTTGTTTGGTTTTGTACTCAGCCGATTTTATTATAAACATCTGTTTGTGGGTGCAAATGGCCCTAAATGTAAGTATGGACCAGCTGTATTCTTTCACGATTTCAGAGTTGGTCCCATAATAAAAGTTGTTCATAATGATGAGTTCATTAAAAAGGAACAAAATCCTAAGCCAACGAAAGCTGTCCAAGAAAAATTGCGGCGTTCTCACTGAATATACACTGCTTAACGGAATTAATACAAATTAATATTCAAGGAATATTCAAGGATTCTTTAATACTATCAACTCCGTTTATAAAGTGTATACTCAGTGAGGACATCTTTAGATTTAAAATTGCCGCCGTTTTTCTTGGAAGGCTTTCGTTGCTTTTTTCGTTGGCCAGTTCTAACATTTATTCTTGGCCAGACTTCTAATGCCAGATCCACACCGGCTGAACGAGCGCAAACGAACGCATCTCTCAAACTCCGCACAAGAGATGCTCATGCTCCCTTTGAGCGAAAGAGAAAGAGATGCCTTCGTTCGCGCAGCGCGCTCGCTGGGCCGCTCGGTGTGGAATTGTGGATGCGGCTTAAAGAAAATTATATCCATAGACTAAACTTCAACTGAGCAAAAAGACTAATAACCCAATTTCTAAAATTAAAAATACCAATTTAAAAAAGATTTTTATTGTCTCTAGTCGTTTGACTACTTCCTCTGTCAGTCGCGTAATTTTAAGAAATTTAGATTAAAAATCGCCAAAAAATGGCGAAAAGGATTGCGCAGAGCTCCGTAAATTGGGCGGCCCTTGCCGAGAGGGTGCCGGCCGAGCAGAAGGTGAACCTTGCGGCCTTTAAAATTAGATCCGACAGTTATCTCCGAAGGTTAGTTTTGATCGATGGGTTACATAATTTTCGTCAGAACATTTTGGTTATTATCATTTATGTTTTAGAGTTTTGGCTAACCCATCTGAGCCGCCGAAGATTAACTGGTCGATGTACAAAAATGCTGTGCCCGTGCCCGGCATGGTTGACACCTTCCAGAAGCAATATGAAGCGTTGAAGGTGCCCTACCCCGCAGACACGCAGTCATCGCAGGTTGATGCCCAGTGGGCTGAGGTCAAGAAAGCTATTGATGCTTTCGTCTCGGATTCCAATGCGAGCATTGCAAAGTAAGTCGCGAATTTTTTATTGTGTTCACTTTATATCCCCTGCAAGGAACACTAACCAGACCAACTATAGAGTTTTTAACAGTGTCATATAATATTAAATGTAGCAGATAATAGTTGTATGAATTGTAATGGTAAAAGGAAATAAAATATCAGTTGTGTTACAAAAGATGTCACACGGGTACTGAAATATTTTTAATATGAACTTTGTTGCTTGAAGATAGAAGCTGAAGCTAACTTTTGAGTTCATTTATTTACGTATTAACAAGTCTCATAAACACACCTGACAGATAATTCAATGCAGAGCTATTTCATAATTATCAATATGACATAATCTGCCCTCAGTTATTATTTCCCAAATAATTCACCTTCACTATGTTTAATTCCAGCTACCAGAAACAGATCAGCGAAATCAAGGCCCTCCTGCCATACGACCAGATGACATTGGAAGACTACCGCGACGCGTTCCCACAGGACGCACTCGACCCCATCAACAAGCCTACCTTCTGGCCCCACACTGAAGATGAGCAGCTCGGCTACGTCGACCCTGACAAGCCAGCGCATTCCGGACATTAAATTAATACATTCAATACCTTAACCCAGCTTCAGCAGTTAAACAGTCATCATAATATATCCGATCAAAGTGATAGTTGACGGTTTTGTGAAGTTTTGTCAAGGTTACTTACTAGGAAGTTGCAATCATGTTCTATAATTTATGTAGGAATAAATGAAGTTTAACAACAAGCTTGTGGTTTTCTTTTCAATTTCTCCAATATTCATAAGTTTAGCCAAGATCAGTAGTTTATGACTTATCTTTTGCATGTTGTATTTATAATCTGGGTATTTTGGACCTTCTTGGTAAAATAAGGTGACCATAAGTACTGCGTTTAGTAGCAGACTGACTTCTATACATAGACAGATTGCTTCATAGATGAAGGATTTCGCTTGTTACTCTGTCTATGCTTCTATAAATACAAGGTGTATAATTGAGTTCAGTGCGGAATAGAACTAGTTGTATCAAGTGCTGCTATAATATTAATAAAAGTATGGTTGAATTAATAGTTGTTTTATTTACATGAATCATGATATGAAAATTGCATTACGTTTAGCCTAGAGGTGGCATGCAAAAGTCTGATGATAATATACAAGACTGGGCGGGTCACTTCAGTCGCGTCTATCCAGTGGGCAAATGTCTACAGTGTGCCTGAAGATCGAAGCCGGCTCAGGAAAAAGTGGACAGATGACATTTTCCAAAATTTGGAAAAGACTATCTCAGATGAAGAAGCCGCTTACGCTAATTGATAAGCGGTCGGTGCTACTATAGTAAACGATTTCACCACAGCGGTGATCAATGATTTTAGACAGGAATATTTTGTTTCATGTTAAGGTCCATAAGGTTTCATGCTTTTATTTCATTTTTCGTGGTCGGGATTTAGCTTCATTAATTAAATGACCGCCGCAAAATGTCCGTCGTCCGCGGAAGGCATAAAGTACCTGGTATTGTTTGTAAGTTGACTTTTATAGGTTGAGTAAGAAATGAAACGAGTAATTTGATTAAATTTTATTTTATTTCCTGTGTTGCACATTCATTCATCACCAGCGGACACAAAGTTATAAGGAATGTTGTTACATATAGAAAAAGAATCTATTTATCGAAGTGCATTGCTAAAACTGTTGATGTGCGGTTGGGACAAATCTTTAAAATACTCAACTATTATGCTACTTAAAGACCCTTATTGACGCCCCACCCGAATAAAGAGGTAATGTCATATTTCACTTTTCATTTGCATGTTGGGATTTCATTCACCCAAATGCAAATAATTCTTATTCAGAATTTTATAACCATAACTCGCCAAATTATAACGTTCTGATATCATTCTTCGCATACGGTTTGCAGCCGATTATTGTTTGGCATATTACCGCTTTTTTCGGTTGAGGCGTGGTTATGACTGGTGGACAATTTCTAGTACCATTCAGATTATTTTGAGATCAAACAACAAATCTAGTTGGATGAAACCCTAGTGAATTAACTATGTATAGATTAAATTCAAATAACAATAAGATTCAGGCAGCAATCGATATTTTTCAGAATTTTAATAAGTTTCAAGTAAATCACACCCTAATAAGTATTCTTATCTATCCAAAATAATAATAAAAACATACTAAATATCGTATTTTTCTCGTATAGTAAAAGATTTTTCTAGAGTCGCTAACGTATACAAACATGGAGCTATATAAAATACGATATGATCGAGTCTCTAACCTCATAGGTCCATTCCAACCCATCACTGCACAGAAACTTAAATGTAAAATTATAGCTATTATCATTTTACAACTAGACGCGACTGAAAAGATGATGTTAATTGTAGTTATCATAGGAGGGAAGTTTTTGGTGTCACAATTTCGTAGCTACATTACAAGCTAAAGGGTGCTTTTAATTCATACTATTTGCAGCGGAACACCTTCGTCCAATGGATGTTTACAGGATGAAATGTCACGTGCAGCGCAACAGAACCACGATCGTAGCATAAATTTTGTTTCAAATATATAATTTTTTGTTGCGCTTGTCGTGCAACTGTTGGGCGATACGTGACACTTATTTAATTGTGAGAAAATTTCGCATTACAACAGTCAAATTACCAATTAGTTGCGCTGCAAGTTGCTTAAATTGAAAGCACCGTAAACCTAATTGTATGAACATCAATTTCACAGCACATCCAGTCGAACTTATTCTAAATAAAATTTCTATTTAGCGGCGAACTTGGTGGCCGGGGGAGGCGGGGGCTGCGCGTACATGTTGTAGTAGCTCGTGGGCGGCGGCACGCTGAAGCCCTGCGACTGGCTGAAGCTGTTGTAGGGCTGCGCCGGGAAGGGCGGCGCCTCGCCCCCCCCGCGCCCGCGCCCCCCCCGCCCCCGGAAGCCGTTGTCCTGCCGGAAGTTGTCGCGGCTGTTGTCCCGGTTGTAGCTGGAGCGCGTGTTGTACGGGTTCTGGTTGGCGCCGTAGTCGTTGTTTGACTCGTCCCATCTGGAACCTGTGGAAGAGACTGTTGTATAATTGGATTTTGTCCAAAAAATGTTTAATATTTATAGAAAAAAATTAAAAAGCCTCTAGGATTTCTTTTTTAGTCGTCTCAGTACACTTCAAGATGTATCTCACATGCATACACAAATATCTGCAGATGAAATGATTATTTTTCCTTGCGGGAATCGAGCCCGTCATCCATTGCGTAGAAAGCCAATCGCTTTATTAGCGACAGCAAAAATCGGGTCATCAAATTTCTAAAAAAATAAACACTGCGCGTCGGAAATTATACAGTATGTAGCAAGCGGCGACCAACCAAGTAAAATGAGCAACTAAAATGAAACAAACACACAAATAGTACTAGATAAACACACAATTAGTACTGACTCCTCTCTCCCCCGAAGCGCCCCCGGCCGCGCGCCCCCCCCCCCTCCGCGGGGCGCGTCCCTCCCGCGCCCGCGCGCCCCCCCGCGGTCGAAGCGCGCCGTGCTGTCGTCGCGGTCGTTGCGGTAGCGGTTGCGACCTGAGGATTACAAACAATAAGTATTTATTTATTTATGTACACACAAGAAAACTTGGTAACAAAAATATTACAGACATGAGCACAATGGAACTAATTATTTCTAATCAAAATTTCTTCCAGTAGCCCCGCGACTGGAAATATGGATGATAGACACGTAGACAAGTATGGGATTAGGGAGATCCTTGATTTTTTGTTATTATCTGAATTTATCTGGTGTTTTAATAAATATTTTGGTGTAAGTCAGCTATATCCGGCTGGATAGATTGGCACCACAGTTGTCTGGCAAAATATGTAAATACTGAGCTTAATACTTATAAGTCTGTCAGTAGGTAATTATTCTTTGAGGCTAACCATAATAGTTCAAATGACGTATTGATGTTTAATAAAAAATAAAAATATCTTCCATGTAAATTTTATATTTTAACTTATTTGTAGCAATAATTAGAATTATGAACATGTTGTTAATTTTTTAAATATAAATAATAACTTAACAATAAAATTGTTATTTTTTAACACTGATTAAATCATACCTGTCCTTGTCATTTAAATGCCAATGGATAGAGATGACAATAGTCGAGTAATTAAATAAATAGTATAAGTACGGAGCTGAGCACCACAGCAAAAATAATCCGTATCAAAAGACCACTTAAGGTAATAAAGGTAGGGGTAGGGGTAGGGGGGGGGGTAGGGGTAGGTTAATAATTGGTCCTTCAAAATATTTGATTGAACAATTCATAGGTATAATAAGGAAATCAATAAAATGTGTCGAAGGTACTTAATTGTGAGTCTACTTACCATACTTGCCCTTGAATCCCATGCCACACTGTGCCAACTCCATGAGTTTAGGGTTCACCACCTGGTTGGCCTCTTGCAAGACGTTCATCAGATCTCTAGCCTGTGAACATTTATAGTTTTATTTATTACATATTTTTTCAAAGATTATTTTAAGTTCGTTTTCGTAAAGTTTTGTTGTACTTTGGGTACAAAAAATATACAATACAATACATTTAAATATGTATAGTAAGAAATACTGTGTGGGTTCTTTAGGTCTGCATTTGTAATGTCCTTAAGAAATATTTTAAGAAGTTGAAGTACACAACTTTTACTATGAGAACATACCTGATACTGGTGAAAAAAACACAAGCTTTGCATGACAAGACCAACTTGTATGAAAACTTTTCGGTGTTGGTACCATAGTAAAAGTTCTTCAAATTGGTGAGTACCTCCACTTCTTAAAATATTTCGTGTATGAATGGAAGGACCATAAATTGAATTAAAATAATTTTAAAAATACTTTACAACTATTAACATAGAAATGTTTTTGAAGGTATAAATATGACGAAACAATGGTATTTTTTTTATTATAATGGCTAGTTTCTGTGGTAAAAAAATATCATGTATTGTATAAAATTGAACAGATTTACCTTAGCAGAGTTATTGGGCGTGAAGAGTGTGTAAGCAGTGCCGGTGTTGTGCGAGCGACCCGTGCGTCCGATACGATGCACATAGTCCTCCGAGTTGTTGGGATAATCATAGTTTATCACAAACTTCACGTCTTCCACATCTGTGCCCAATCGGTCATGTTAGCATGGCGCAATGTTGATGTTACACAATAAATGTATGTATTGGAAATTTAGAAGCAAGAGTGTTTGAGATGAGTATTCGTATATAAGGACCAAAAAAGGAACAAAAAGACCATACAAACATTTAAAAAAATTGATAGCTGAATAAAATGGATGGATGGATTTGCAAACAATAACATTGAAATCTAGTAAATCAACACTTAATCATCTCAAATTTAAATCGCCGAATACTTAAATGCATCATAATTTTAAGATGCTCGCTACAGTCATTCTGTTGCTACTGTCTACCTTAGTGATGATGAACATAACTTAACAGCTACTCAAAATAAAAATGGGTTTTGAGTATTCGGCGGTTAGTAATATTATAGTAATTTCTATCCATTTTCAGTAGTTAGAACCCTCATCTCAAACAGTAAAGACACATAATATTTACCTTAGCGTGTCGTCGGCCCGTGAGGCGCCGCTAAGCTGGAAATAACTGTATTATGCCCGTCAGTCCGGAGTGTGCAGGCCAAGAGTCGGTGTGCTGACTATGTTAGCGCCCTCTTACCGCGTCAGTTGCGTAGGGCAGGCCCTTTAGCTTGCGATTAAATCTCTCATGACAAATAACCAAGCATGTATTGCTCTAATATGGCCTTACTAAATTTCAAACAGATTTTAACGATGGATGTTTCGACAGAGCAAAAATTTTAACCCCATTTTTAATTTCCAGAATATTTATCTGTATGCAAGACCATGTTGATATTAAGTGATATGCTTAATTCCCACAAATATTAGAGGCAGCATGCTCATATTGAAACAGTGTGCGCTGACAGTATTCTGTCATTTACATCGTTACGATATGGTAACAAGGTTTGGTCAGGTCAGCAACACACCGATATTCTAGCCGTTAACACTGCACGCATGCGCCTCTGAAATGAAAAACAATCGAGAATAATGCCGAGTCAGTCATGGAAATTTATTTTATTATTATCGGGCTAAGATGTTGGGTCTGTGGTAGATTTTTACAAAATAAAGTACAAGAAAATTACTAAATTAGTCTGGATACTATTTCTCAAAAATACACACATTACTTATTTGTTTAGTATAAATATCTACCATCAGAATACAATTTAAGTTTATCGTGGCCCGAGAATATAGTTGTATCACTGTACCATTGCTGTGTTTACTAGTATTTGTGGCCATGTTCCAATATTCACTTTTCACCACCACACGTGCATAATATTTCTAAGTGTTTTCATCATATTTGACAAAAAAGAAACAGCATCATCCTACCATAATGTTGGAAATAAAACTTGTAGTACTTTCTTTTCTGAAAGTACCTTGTGCAAAATCGTGAATACTGGAAACTATTTTTACAGATGCATGACATAGCAACTGTTTATCAATGTTACTTAGCAATGGCATCAATACCTCCTCTACGCCCCTGACAACTCTTAGACCTTAACAGCACCCCGGTGGAACAGTGCGAGACTCCACCATTTACTTTAGTACTCGCAACTGCGACATTTCATCTTTTGTTTGATGCCTCATTACCGGCGGGAATTATCACCACCATAGAAATAATATGAACAGTTAACTTTGATCGGTGGCACAAACATAAGATAGTAACTTCTGGGCAACTTACAGTGACAATTTCTTTTGTTTGCAAACTTCGAAAGCGAATAGTGCTTGTAATATCTGACATACATTTAGTTTATTGCAGTGTGAATTTCATTTTATTCAGACATATGAAGCCCTAAACATTTTCGTCACAATATTCTTCGTGTAATCCTATGTTTACCCTACCATATGGCGATGTGTGCGGAGGATATTCTGTGCGTACTTACCGAGGCCTCGCGCGGCGACGTCGGTGGCGACGAGAATGCCTCCGTTGGACATGCGGAACTGGTTGAGGACATAGTCTCTGTCTTGCTGGTTCTTGTCTCCATGAATGGCGAGCGCTCGCCAGCCCGCGCGGTTAATCGTTTTTGTTATTTCATCAACCTTGATATAAATTATGATGAGGATTTTGGTGACAAAACCAGTGCTTTCGCGAGTTTGAATAGAACAGAATAATGTATGGATCTTTATCCTGAAGTTCATTGAATACAAATTTCGACTATTTCTAAAATTTATAAATCCATTCATAATCTAGATATAATAATGTATTTTTTATCAACGAATAACATTCTATCAATGATATATCAAAATATTTGAATTATACCATTTGCTCAAATACACTAAAATAATAACCTACCAAAATATTTAGGTAAAAAACTTACCCGTCTCTTAGTCTCAGCAAATATGATGGTCTTAGTCTCTTCCTCAGAAGATATCTCAGTCAGCAGCGTGATAAGCTTATCATTCTTCTCCCATTCCTCACACACATCCACAATCTGTAGGATGTTGTGGTTAGCAGACAGCTGCAGTGAACCAATGTTGATCTGGATGTAGTCGTGAAGGAACTCCTCTGCAAGATTCTGTACTTCTTTCGGCCAAGTAGCTGACCACATAAGAACCTGCGACAATAATTTTAAACTTCACAGTCAGTTTTTAAAGAGTTTCAACAATGAAGCTACTGACAATAGTGCAGCCGTAGAATGCTGTTATGGAGCAATGAGGTATGACGTTCCTCCCTTCATTAAAAGGGAGATCCACCGACCGGCCGGGTCACGATACTACTTTTTTTTGTGATTCTGCTCTAGTCTGGATGAAGTAGTAAGTTGGCACTGTTGGCAGTCACTCCATGTAGAATTCTGAGATTCTGATGTTAATAATTATGGCGCGTAACCCACCTGTCTGTCTGGTCTTATCTGTTCAATGATCTTGCGAATCTGTGGCTCGAAACCCATGTCCAACATCCGGTCAGCCTCGTCGAGCACCAAGTAGGTGCAGCGACGTAGGTTTGTTGTATCTGTTGACAAATTCAGGTATGAAAGGACTCGAGACGAATTGACGCGTATATAATAATATTATTAAAAAAATTACTTATTCAACTACCGAGACAATTTCAAAAAGGCTAACAAATAAAAGTGGTCCTTTTGGTTATAAATATTTATCCATAAGGACCAATTTTTCTTATGATGATGAAGAAAATGAATATTTTCTAGCAAAAACTAATAAAATATTGAAGGAACTCCTTTCCTGTGCCTTTACCTTTCTCTAAGAAGTCAATAAGTCTTCCAGGTGTAGCGATAATGATCTCAACACCTCGCTCCAGACACCTGCCCTGTGGTCCTTTGGGTGCACCGCCGAATATACAGGTGTTGCGTACTTGCACGCTTTGGCCGAAATCATTGGCCACCTGCAAGTGGAATATTCTTTCAATTCTCTAGTAGTGACGTAGTTAGACGACCAGATAAGATAAACAAAGAAAAAAATACTCTGAATAGCTATGTAAGAGTGGATCAAGAAAGTCCTTTTTAACACGCTTTTATTAGCTTCACCTGTAACTAACTATGTAAGAAAATCTTGGAAGTTAAATTTTACCCACTTCCCGGTTTCCGATTGAGCTGAAATTTTAGCATACACGTTCAGTTTGGATGACTAAAGCGTGTTCTATAGTTTTTTTTTTAAACTATAATATTTATTATTTATTTCGACTACCAGCTCGATTCTAAGCAATTTTAAATAAAAATCAACCATTATATTTAAGATTGAGCTATACAGTCAATACTGAATGGCTCAGATTAGTAATGAAATGATTACTTTGTTGTATTGAATAGAGCTCTACAGTGAAAGCATATGTAACTATGTTTATTTTAAAATAAAGAATTAATTTATAACTGATTTATTATCAGTGACCTTAAGGTCAATTTTGAAGGACTTAAAATGCTTGTGTTCTTGTCAAATAATACTTGTGCAATATTCAGAATCATTAATGTTTGTCAAATTAACTATGGTGTGGGTCACTACAGCTACAAGAATCCTTTCCATTTGGACGATTGCTTGGAGTGCAACAGCTGCGCGTGAACGCGATGGTCCTATCAAATGTACATTTTCTGCGTCTGCCGTATTATTGTACCGTAAATGTGACGCCGCAATCCGTCGCCCAAATAAAAAAACACCTTAACAAGTGGATCCTAGTTGTGGTGAACCGCACCACTGAACCGGCCTCTCCATAATCTGCTCTTACATACTTATAAATCAGAAATGAAAGATATAATGGAAGCACGACAATAGGGTGACATACCAAAGATACATAAAAATAGAAAAATAAAACAAAATTATTCTACTGGACATGTGCTTCCAATGTTTTCAGTTATTTGAATAAAATGTTGAATTTAGAGTCCCAGAACATAGATTTATGTTTTACTTTAGTAAAATGAACCCAATAATTCTAAACAGTTGTCCTTACCACAAAAACATATAAATATTTGGAAAATTGGTAATGAATTGCCCACTTTTCTATTTTAAAACATGTTTGTGGTGAGGCTTCCAATTTAAATGTATGTGTAGACAATTGTCATTGTTATTTATGATAATTTAGACAGAATGGTGAGGTGAATAAGCAAACTGATGTTTTCAACATAATATTATTGAAACTACAGTAAAGAAAGCATTCCACAGATAAGCTGTAAGGTCTAAAAGAAAGAACAAAAAATACTTGTGCCCAAAACTAAAAAACTAAGGTTACGTTCAGAAACCTCACCTAGTAAAGATAAAATTTAGAATTTGGGATATCATAAAACGAAAAATACGAAAAACATTTCAATATTTTTATCAGGTTTTCGAACATAGCCTGCCTGCAATAAGCTAGTTCTACATATTATATGTAATGGGATAAATTTACTATTTCCAGGTCGCTCGGATTGTCCGTCATCTCCGCAGCGATTCCATTCATTGAGATCAACGCCTGGAGTAGCACAATGGAAAACAAATACTCAACTTATATTTTTGTTATTAAAAGTATTTATAATATTAGAGATATTGTTATTAATTCTAGTGATTCTTCCATGAGGCAGTCATGTGTCAGTCCAATTGCAGGCCTAATTGATATTTGTATATAAATTACTGAAACAACAAAGATAAGTAAGATAAGAAAAATAATAACCTGTTGGATCTGTTGAGCAAGCTCTCTAGTCGGAGCCAAAACCAGGACAATAGGCCCCTCATCCCTCAGCAGTCGAGGCTGATTGATGATGTGGACAATTGCTGGCAATATGTATGCCAGGGTTTTCCCAGAACCCGTTTGAGCAATTCCCACCATATCCCGTCCAGACAGCGCTATTGGCCACCCTTGAGCTTGAATAGGAGTTGGATGGGGAAAACCTTGTTTCAATATTTCCTTCATAGCATAATCTGGGAAGCCACCCTCCTCAAAATACATGCTGGGCGCCGGAACTTCACGTCCCTTCACAGTGATCTGGTTTTGACTGCGGTAAGCTTCTATTTCAGCTTGACTGCGTGCCTGGACGTTCGGGTGCGGTACATAGAAGTTTTTCTCGAACGGAGTGAGCGTGACGGTGTCCCAGCGGATTTTTCTGAGGTTACCGCCCGGTTGGTCATTTTTGAAATTTCCTCGGAAGTCGTCACGGCCGCCACCGCCGCGCCCACCAAATCCACGGCCGCCATCGCGTCCTCCTCGCCCACCGCTGTCCCGGCCCCGGCTGCTCCCAAAGCGGCTGCTTCCTCTCTCCTGAGACCTATCACTCGATCGCCCTCCGCGCGAGCCACCTCTGCCGCCCCCACGACCTCCGCGGCCACCGCCTCGGCCTCCACCACGACCACCGCGTCTATCGTCGTACCTAAGACAGATCTCGTGTAAATAAATACACCAAGCGAAGCGACATAAATTAGGACAAAATCTGCCAACTTACATTTTTACTTTTCACAATGATGGAACACTAACACTGATAAATACTGGATTTCTGAGCAATATAATTAGCTTAATAATAACTTATATGCTTTTTTAATAGGAATCAGTAAATAAAATCATAGAATTGCTAGCGTAACAAACATTAGGATTGACTTTTATTGCAAATGCCAAGTATCCGCCATATTGGTCTCTAATCTCGATCTGACAACTAGTGTTTCCGGTCTCTCTTGTCAGGTTGAGGGACTTTTAAGAAAATTGAAAGATTAATATTTCAATTTTATATTAATAAAAGTTTATGGGCATTAATTTAATTCGTATGTAATTTATGGTAGGTGCAAATAACATTCTTGACAAATCTTAATAGCCGTACTTTGTAAAAAAATCTGGTATTTCCGGACCAATAATGGCACGAATTTTAATTTTTGGCGACGGATGTCTAGTCGATGAAGTAGGTACTTATAATATTCATGCTTTGTCCATGGTCTAAATTTCTACTTTCTAGATCCAAGCTTCTAAGAATCTAGGTCACCTGGTATTCATATTGAAATATTAACATTATGAATCTGACTTTCATAAAACTATAAAAATGAAAATACAGTAGGTAACCTTGAATGAGTGAATATAATACAAATTGATGCCTCGCTCTTTAGGAGAGTCCGAGTGGCCTTAGCTGCTTGATCAATTACAATAATAATTTCGGTTTATTATTATGTTTATATAAAAAAGAATATTTAATTCACTAGAAAATAAGTATATAATATGGATTGAAGACATGCTCTAGGAAGTCTATCTGCAAGACCTTTATTTTATTGATCAAACAATGCGACAATTTCTTGCATGTTATAAGCAGACGAATTTTCAGCTGTAGTGTTATTATTTTATTTTCTAACAAAATGGACGCTTCAATTCCGGTATTTGAAAAACCCCATAGTCGTCTGACTGTGCTAGACTGGACAAGAAACATTCAGAGACTTCAAAATGAAGCTAGGCTCCGTCGCTTCGAGTCTTACGAATTGAGGCAAAGATCTAATCAGTTGAGGAATGAAACTTCAGTCACTACGAGATGGGATAACTATGTCAACAATGAATTATTGAGGGATAGGTAAGATAAAACAAAATGAGTGCGACCAATACCTTATTTTATCTGAATCTGCACTTGAAAAAGAACCTTAAAAAGGATACTTATTGCAAGTGCTGCCTTATTTTATTAGTATATCTAAGGCATATGTAAGGGTATGTATCCTAAAACTAAATGAAAAGGTCACGATACACGCGTCTTTTTCAGGATATTCGAAGTCCACTCTTGGAGGGAGAAGCAGAGGTTCACAAGAGAGTGTGTGAGAGACGAGATAAGAGTTTTGAAAGAAGAGAAGCACGCGACAGAACTGCACTTAGAGTCTTTACAAGTGCCACTAATGGTGATGTCCCAGTGTCTCTCCAACAGAGACCAGAGGGTGCCCCCGGAGTTGACGAGGGACCAGCTAGGAGAGGAACTTCATAAGGTAATCTATCCTAACATATCGCTATAAGTACTTACGTTGTGGAAAGATCTTGGTGCCTTCTAACGATGCTGCACGTCTACTGCTGCTCCTGCAGCCCCAGATACTATTGTAAATTTGTTTTTAAACAGGACTTTTCCAGGACCAACCCACTTGGAACCGTGCACCTAGAAACACGATGTTTAGAAAGTGCCTGCAAAGGCCATCTTGAAATAAAAAACTTTGACTTACTTGATACCATAAAGTTATTATTACTAGTAATAATAACTTTATGCTTAATACCTTTATTTCTCGCTTCTTTCAATGATTTAGCATTCTAAAAAGGGAAGCAGGTAGTTAGTTAAATGTTTCGAGCAATGGATGCAGAAATTTCGTCCGGGATGACTTATTTTTTGCTGACTTTGTTGTACAAACTGAATCCCCAGGAGCTCCATATAACAGAGAACAGTAAGCGCAACTTGATGGACGTGTGCCACATGGGCTGGGAAAAGCTGAAGGAGCTCACCAACGTGCTGTGCCGCTTGGAGCGCGAGATCAAGAACAAGGACGAAACCCTCGACTTGGAGTACCACGTCAAGGATCTCACTAGAGACAGCGCGGATATTAGTTTCAAGCTGGACCCTACTAGGGTTCCTACAGAGTAAGTTACATTACCATGAGTGTAGCTAAATCTGAGCCTAACACAGCTACCGTGTGATACCTATGTGGTGATGCAAGTATACATTCTTTCCCTCTTATCATTCTTCGAGACTGAGCCAAAGTATCATCGCCTACTCAGGAGATCTATCAATGCCTTCCACAACAATGTGGAAGGCATTGATAGAACTCCTGAGTTTCTCCCGAGTCTGAGAGCTTTTGCTTAGTTAATACACCTTGAATACATTACTTCTACGCTTCTAGAACAATGACAGAGGAGAGTTACGTGCACTGCATAGAAAACACGGTAAAGATAGCTGAGCAGCTGATGTCTGAGTCCAAGACTCTTCGGGAGACGATGTTCAAGAGCCGGGAGCAGGCCCGGAACCAGATGCACGCGCAGAGTCAGCAAGTTGAACTAATCATGCGCAGGAGGGTGTACGATATACAGAGGGCCAGGAATGAAATGGAGTGGCAGAAGTATAAGGTAAGTATGATGTTCTTCTTTTTAGAGTTTCGAGGGAGAATTTGAGCGGAATACGCTTTTAGTGAATGATGTGGTCGAACTGGAATGATGCTTACAACAGACGTGTTAAGAAAAAATGGTTTTATTGTGCGTCCAACTTTAGAGAGAGTCTTTTTAGTTTCTTTTTCATTCCTATAATTCTTTTAGTTAGTTACCTTTAGTTAGAAGTAAAGTAAGTTGAAATGGTGGCTAACTAGAAAGCACGTCTTGAAGGTGACATTAGTTAATTGACACGAGGATCTTACAATTCCAGCTGGAACAAAATCTGCGAAATGTAGATAGAGAGATCGAAACGCTACGAGCTGCGGTAGCTGACAAAATCAACCCGACTAAGCTGGTTGAAACACGACTGGAGACCAGAACTAGACGACCAGTTCTTGAAAGAGTTCAGGTGAGGGAATTTAATTTTGCTCTTCGGAGTTTCATACAAACTTGAAACTAGTTTTCTTTTTTGTTGCACGTAAAGTTTTTCTAGGTACCGAACTTTTTAAACGTGTTGTAGCAATTTCGAAAAGCTCTAGGAACTTCCAGGAGTCAAGGTTCCTCTTCAGCAGCGATTGTATATTAAAATGTATGCCGTTACAGGACAAACCGATGCGTGGTCTTATAGAGGAGTTTGAGAGAGTCCACATGAGCCACAGCATGCTAGAGAAGAAACTGGAAGATGCGCTGTGAGTATAATCATGCTAAAAATTTGCTATTCATAGATTAGTCTAGAATACGAAAGTACCATGACACAAAAGGGAGGATATCTCGGAAGCCTTTGGTAGATATTACAATGAAGTGGGTAAAAAATGACGATTTACTCAATGACTTCCTGTTGGGCCTACTGCATCTCGTCGTCTTCCTCCTTTACATGTGCCCATTCAAACTGCACACATGCAGGGGAGCGTTCGCGAGTGGGACCATCTGATCTGCGAATGGGATCATATGCGATCTCCCATCTCCAACATTTTATGGGTGGAACATTTGTGGACGGGATCATCTGCAAGTTTATAGACGGGGCCTTCTGCGTTTGAGGCTAGCTGCGAATTCTTTTCCGCTCAAAAATTACAATTATTCATGGCATATTTTTCTTCTTTAAACTTTACCCCCCACTAGCATTTCTCCTGTATCGAGGGTACAGTTTACAAACATACATCTCAGTTGCACACATACCCAGACCCGAAACAACTATCTGTAGATCATACGAATAATTGATCCGTGCGGGGATCGAACCCGCAGCACGGAGCGCAGAAAGCTGATCACTTAGCCACTGCGCCAACAACCGTGTCGTCATTTATGTGTATTCAATCAGTAAAACAATTTTATAATTCTAAAATGTCCCGTCATCCTGCAGCACGACATACCACGGTATGTACAACCACCACCAGCGCGTAACCAAGGATCTGCAGTACAAGAACCAGGCGTTGGAGACGGACAGGCGGCTGATAGAGATTAGGAAACAGCTGCACTCTGCGGACGAGACCGAGTTCAAGAGAAACGTCGGGTATTGTCATATGAGCGATGAACTTGTTACCGATTGAGGGCAACACTGGTCGTGAAATGATGGCTGGCAACATTAATCTAGAATTGGCAGAATGTATGACAGTATTGCTAGTTGCAAATTCCGCAAAACTTGCACATGATAAATAAGGGCACTTCTTTTCGATGAACTTGTTACTGATTGAGGGCAACACTGGTCGTGAAATGATGGCTGGCAACATTAATCTAGAATTGGCAGAATGTATGACAGTATTGCTAGTTGCATTTTCAGCAAAACTTGCACATGGTAATTATTTATAGGGCACTTTTTGAAACCACCCTTGTAGATATATCTTTTTTATAATATGCTTTCCATGCCAATAATTTTAGTGGCAGATTTCAACAGTAAGTAATAATCCTTGCATAATATATTATATTATAGTTGATAAGTATCTGAAACTTACAAGTAGATAGGTAAAGTTAAGACTGTCACCATCAGCGGTCGTGTTCAAAGTTATTAGTAATAAAATATGCATTTAAAAATACTCATAATATTTATTAAACATAACAAGCGCTGTGCTGAATATTATTATATTATCATTATATTATATAAACAAGTCAATGATCTTTGTGACAAACACCCTGGTAATAATAAAAGCATTTGATGTAAAAACACACATTTGTAATAAATATTATCTTCGTTAAAATATACTATTATTAAACTCGTAACAATATAATACTTGCAGTTTATTGGAATGTGTTCTTATATTGATAAAACATTTTTACATCAAATTACAATCAAGGCACTATTTTTGAAGGGAACACTGAGTCAATTCGATGTACTCGAGAAGCAAAAATAATAATTATAGGTATAATTAATTATAATTTAATTTAATAATTATTATTATTATAGTTATAATGTTCGTCGACGTGGACTTATTATAATACGGTTCGCCATGAGTACACTGAGTGCAGCGATTACGACCAATACTAATATCGCTATTAAAAGTATTAATTGGTCAAGGTAGTTCATTTTGCACAATTCAGACTGCGCCTTTTATCGGCTTAGAGAAGTCCATTGCTGGGAATAGGCTTCACCCTACCTGCGCCACATCAAAGACAGAGCACGTATCGGTCCGTGCTACTTTTCTTTTTTAGAATGAGGAAGAACTCATTGTTAACATCTTAGAGATTTACTGAACCACAAAATGACAATTGGTATATGATTAACCGATCGTTAGGCGCAACTCTCCACCATTATGTAGGAGCCAACGCGATTTAATTGATTGACATCCGGAACCAACACAATATTTTAAACATCGTCAATATATCGTTTGTAAAGATAAAAAGGACATTCATAAAAAAAAAATAGGAAAGCCGTTTATAGGTTTTGTATTTTTTTTCCATTGCTTTAATTATTTGGTTAATCTCACCTATTTTTTTTAAACGTAGGTAGATATTATTTTGTGATTAAGTTCACACGACATGATTTCCTCAAATTTGTAATTAATGAAAGAAGAAAATAAGTTATACAGACGCAATTCTTGTCTCAAGATTTTTATCAAGAAGTATTTTTATATCAAATAAAATAATAATTAATAATAAATAAAAAAGTTCTTTCTTCCTGGGTGTAACGGCGCAAAGTTGGCGAAGCCTATTTCCAGCAGTAAACTATAATAGAGATAAACTAAGATAACATGGCGCGCCCCTCCAAATTACTGTTTCAATATTTCTAGTCACATCTCCTTACCGAGCAACAAATCCTTGGATTTATTTTTGTTTGACGGCCGTCTCAGTATGCACACATACGTTGTGAGTCTTGGTGGTAATTTGTAAATACTTTAAAATGTTTTGCATTTTGGAGGGGCGCGCCATGTTATCGTAGTTTATCGACACTTAGTTGATAGTTTGTTGGAGTACATCAATTGGCAACACAGAATATTTGCCTTATGTAAGATCCAACCTTTCTAGTCCTGAATCCTTTTGAGGCGTTTATTGTACTTATCAGTATAAACGTTTATGGTATAAACAACACTTACTTTGGGATCAAAACTGAAATCGCAAAAAACAGTTGTTCCATACATTTTCACCAACAAAATAACAGATGTTTAAAATGAAATCGGCCGATTACCCATACAACAATTTATGTTTAAACGGCTGATTTTGCTCTAATTGTCTGTTATGTCGTCGGAGAAATTGGGCCTTAGTCGCGTAATATTGAATTATTAGTATGGAAGAGTTGATTTCTTTTTCACGATTTCAGGGTTGCTCTCATACTAAAAGTTGTTCATAATGATGAGTAGGTACAGTAACCACTTGAAGGGATCAGGACTAGAAGTGTAGGGCATTATAATACACAAACTAAAAATTAATATTATATTATTATAAACAATTAGATAGTGAAGTAGACAGTGAAACTAGCCCTTATAGCTTATAGCCAGTTGTAGCAAAATATAACAATATTATGAACAATGAGGTTTTATTCGTAATACTTACGTGTCAAGTTTATTGTAAATGCACTAATACTTTTTTCTCACATAATAAGGCAAAAGAGGTAAATGGTGTGCCGGTAGCCCCACTAGGCAAACAGTTTGCAGCTAACTATTATTTTACATTGATCGTTCACACTACGCAAAAATTTGTTTGCCGACTCTTCTGTCGATCGGCTGTTCCCTTAGTTAGGCCGTATCCACCGAAGAAGATATGGGCAGAGAGGAGAGAAGAGCGGCTTTGTTGCTGGTGTGAAAGTGAGGGCCGAACACGAATGTATTGACGTTATGGTAACGTTAGTGTATGCAAATGCGTTTATTATATGTTTTGCGTTTTGATTATAAAATAAAAATAATCTATCGCATTTTTGTTCAATTTTTTTTTCATGAAAATGTAATAATAATAACATATTTGCAAAAATCTAGATTTTCCGGTTTCGTTCACCAACCGTCACTAAATTGGTATCAAAATGTTGCTAATGTATTTAGTCAACGTTTGCCAATCCCCTGGTTCAAGTCCCTCGACTAGTTTTTGAACGGAGACGAAATCAAAAATAAAAAACATCTCAAGTGGCCGTGCCGTGGGACAGCATTGCGCGCCCAAAGGTTTTTTATTCATGCTGTGGGACAGCAAGCGCGCGCCGTATGGGTTTGAATAAAACGTGTATTTTTAACTCTTTTGCGTATGTTAACGTTACAATACGTTAAACATTCGTGCTCGGCCCTCTGAGCGGAACTGTGTGCTGGTTAGAGCGGCGGCGGAGCGGGACTAGCGTCCCTTCTCGACATTCGCCGAATACCGTTCATATTTCCTCTTGTCTCCGCTGCTTACTTGCAAGTCACCACACACATCTCCGCTTTGATCACGCCAAATAAATATAAGACATCTCCTCTCCTCTCCGCTTGAACTGTGTCCACTGAAGCTAAGCGAAGAGTTATGTCTTAACACATCTCCTCTCCGCCCATCTCCGCTTTGGTGGATTCCGGGCCTTAGTGACGTCTCGCGCATTCAACCACCAGTAACATCACAGTCAGCCGGCAAACTGTAAGCTGCAAACTGTTTGTGTAGTGGAGCCGACCCCTATTAATTACACCACAAAATTGGGCAAAAAATTGCTACTTATAATCAAAACTATTGTCATTTAACACTATCAAAAATGATTTTATATTAATAGCTAAAAACTAGTGATATTTGGAATAAGTTGCACGTGTTACATGATCAAAAATCATTTGTTAACAATAAACGTAGCATATATTGTGCATTAATTATTTCTTGAACACATTATTCTATATATTCTAACGCGTTCCTTAAATGGTAATGAACATCGACCCTATAAATAAACTTTGTGGAGGAACGAGGTAGGGTATTCCTCCATTGAAAAGGGAGGATCCTCCAGCCAAGCGAGGTGATATTGCCTGGCGGGCCGAAGCCCGACGGTTGATGTCGGACAGTTGTATATGTGTTAGATACGATTATCTTTTTCCTTGCGCGATGCAGACCTCGTAATCTGATTGGTCGAATTAATATTTACGCGCCACTGTATTAGCTTGCTGCCTTGCTAAGTAGTTATTCTATGTGGCGATAGGTGTCGCTACAACTTCAATACGATTGTGAGAGGCTAAGCTTCGAGCTACCTTGTAAATTCTTTACCGATCAGTGTTGGGACTCCCATCTTCATGGTCGGTAATTTCTTTACAAAATAGCTCAAAGTTTTATTAGCCTCTTCCGATCGTATTGAAGTTTATTACCAGAGTCGATGTTCATTACCATTTTAGGTACGCGATACTATACAAAGATTCTATCCCATATTTCTGATTTCTGACTCCAATTGTCTGAACTGACGAATTATCATTATCCATCTCACATATTATACTGGATGACTTTTTTACCGTCCGGAAAATATTAAATGGTAAATGCCATTGGCTTCTTCTCCTTTTACCTATCACACCCATTATTTTCCTGACAGTAAAAAAAGTCACTCAAGATATAGTACAGTACAGTGGGCCGAGCACGAACACTTTGACGTATGGTAACGAACGACTAACGGAAACGTAAAATTTTGATTATAAAATACAATAAATCTATCGCATTTATGTTCACTTTTATGCAACATACATACTTATTTTATTTATTTATTTAATTTAAAATGCTTCATGTACAATGTACAAAGGCGGTCTTAAGGTCTTATCTTAAAAGGTCTTATTTCATGAAAATGTAAAAATACTGCATGTATTTTCAAAAAATATCAGGGATTAAACGAGTATTTTTTATTCAAAATTTACTTACGTTTACGTTACCATACGTCAAAACATTCGTGCTCGGCCCACTGTACTGAGTCAGACTGTCTATGGACGCCCTGTGCTTGCTTCCAACTCGGGTGTCCGATATTCGGTGGATCAGTAGTATTATCGCAAAATTAGCAGTATTTTGAACTGCAAGCACTTTCGGAGTCAGTCAGACAATCGGACTAGCTAATCATAACGGAACTTTGAGCCCAGCTCATACAGGATGTAGTGGCTTATTTTTTATGTAGTGCGCATAATTTTTTGTGATTCCGTCTCTGTTCCTAAATGCAGCCGCAGTATTGGGATACACTTTAAAACAAAACGCATAATTTACTAGCGCAAGCCATACAAAATCAAATTTTTATTTTGGTTTGGAGTGAATTTTAGTACTTACTGCGGTTGCTTTTAGGAACGGACACTGAGTCATTCTGCAAATTTTACGCACTACACACAAAAAATATCCTGTATATATCTATCTTAATTGCCATGTTTTATATTTCAAACTTCAACATATTATATAACAACAATTTGGCATTTTATCAGTACTTATTATTAGTATAACAATAGTACCAGCTCGCATTAAAACCTTCGATGAAAATAACTATTTTCTCGACTAAATCAAGTGCAAAAATATAAATCTGATATGTCTGATTGGCCAGTGCTATTAAAAAAATTGCCTTTACAACAAAGAAATTGTACTTCCCGCCAAAAACCATAGACAATGCAAAAGGCAAAGGTATTAATCTATACAGCCTGTAACTCAGGTTTAGGACCTACTTTTTCGTAAGCTTCGTCTAAAAGCGAGCAAACCAAGCTGATAGTATCATCTGTAAGTTTCGTGCTAGCAGCTAACCTTATAGAAGGTTCGGGACAGTTAACTTCGGCGTCTCGTAAGTAGGCGGCAACTGTCATGGCCACGCCTTTTTCCAGACAATAGTTAGTGATGTTGCGAAGGTATGAGTGCTTAAGTCTGTCTGTCAGGTCGGCTTTCTTGAGGTACACGTGCTTGACTGGGGAGAGGCCGTCGCCGCGGAATGTGAAGTGCTTCAGTTGGGAAAGTGACCTGAAAATAATTGTAAGATTGAATATATTTCTGTGAACCATCAAAAACCCCTGACTCCAATTACAAAAAGAGCTGTAACTTTTGAACCGCGGCACAGATTTTCATGAAACATAGCTAAGATGATACCCGATTAAACTAGCTTTCAATGAAAAAAAACCGGCCAAGTGCGAGTCGGACTCGCGCACGAAGGGTGCCGTACCATTATCTATAAAATCGGAAAAAAAAACACGTTTGTTGTAATGGGAGCCCCTTAAATATTTATTTTATTGTTTTTTAGTATTTGTTGTTATAGCGGCAACATAAATACATCATCTGTGTAAATTTCAACTGTCTAACTATAACTGTCACGGTACATGAGATACAGCCTGGTGACAGACGGACTGCGGAGTCTTAGTAAGGGTCCCGTCATCCCGTGTTACCCTTTGGGTACGGAACCCTAAAAAACTGCATTAAAATCGGTTCACCCGTTTTGGAGCTACGATTCCACAAACAGATACAAACTACAAACTTCCAACACCTCTTTATTGTCGGGGTTTAAACATAATACGGGGGTAACAATTATAACTACATAAAATGCATTGTTTGTTGAGTCACACCTTGCCTTGACATTATAACTAGCAAAAAAATTTTCGTATATTGACAACATCGACTTATCAAATCGTACAAAGTATGCTATCAATATGCCTCATGTATGTGCAGTCTTGTACAGTTATTCTATCTCAAGAAGGTGGTCGAGACATTTTAATTTCGACCTTATGTCTCCAACTCATAGAGATGATATCGACGAGCTAATCGTTAAATTATTTAAGTACCCTTTCCGCCTAACCGTTTATTTTATGCGAGATTAGTTTTTTATCAATGTTTTACCCTGCTGATGCTACGTTAAAATACATTTGTAAACAATGCAGATCCTTTAGACCTGTGGTACAATTTCCGCAAGACTTACGCTATCATGTTTTCCTTAAGTACAAGGAAATAACAACATCTGCTATTATGACGAAGGGAGTCAAGAATGACCCACATTGTTTTTTTGTTTTGCCTTATACACTACTAGCTTCCGCCAGCGGCTTCACCCGCGTGATACCTTTATAAATTATAGCCTATGTTACCCAGTGATAATATAGCATTCTGCTGGTAAAAGAATTTGAAATGACAAACTGATTGCGTAACAAACATTCTCATTTACAATAACTGTAAGATTTCCTCACAACTGTATGTTGTTGTAATATGTCAAGAGGGCTTTTTACAGCGCTTATAGGCTCATATAATGATGAAGACCTTACAAAACCCCTAAAAAATATCCGAATCGAATGTAGACTAAAACGGGGAATAGTAGACTAATAGCGCGTCACACTTCATTTGAGCGAGCGAGCAACTACACATCAATGTAACAGTGCGGTGCAGACGAATCTTCGTATGGTGAAAAGTTATTGTAAGCTAAATTAGGCATTGTATCACAACATAGGATTTAAATCAGTAAGTACGAAAAAACTGTCGTGAATTTTGTACTAGACCTTAGGTCCATGTGTCATTCTACGTCAATGGATAAATATTAAAGCTTTATTCTGACCTGTTAAGTTTCTTGGAGTTTTCGTTGAGTTCTTCAATAATGTTGGGCTTGGACTCGATGATGTCGAGTGCAGAGGTCGCAGCCTGGGTCAACATCGGTGGTAGCGACGCGCTGAAGCAATATCCTGTAACATTCATGATTATTTAGTATTAGTCAAGTACAGTGTAGAACTGTAGAGCCTCGACACGATGGTCGAATGATTGTAAATACCGTAGGAAGGCAGGACTTGCTCAGGAAAGTTTGCCATCAAGTTAGAACAGGCCTACCAGCGTCTCTTATTGCAATTATGATTAAGACTTGAAATGAATAGTTCTGTATATGCGTACCAGGATGTCTCAATTAAAGGATTTTTAAGTTGAGAGAAACGAAGAGGTAAAAGCATTGCTAAAAAAAAAAATTGAAAGAAAGAAAGAAAACAGTTTTATTCTGGACTCGCCAGGAACAAATAAAACTACAAAAGTACAAAAAATAAAATAAAATAAAAAACAAAGAAAGAAAAACAATAATCAAAGCAACCTGAACGAGATCAAAAATGGCCCCCATCTCAGCATAATGCTGTGACATTTAGAAATAGTAAATGTCACAGCGCTGGTATTCTGATGGGACCGTTTGGGAATTTTAAAGGAAAAATAAAATGTTTCAAGGACCCAATTTCCCAGTCTACCCAAGAATAGCCCAGCCCAGAGTCTGGCAACAACATCACCAGATCAAGAGCTCTGACCAATCGCGTGGATTCTCCGGGCAATAACTCCCATTTGGGGAGAGCTTATAACCAGTGGTGGACTAATATAGGCTGTTGATGATACATACCGAGTCCTGAGAGCCTCTGGTGTTCTACTATGAAGTGTGTGCCAGCACAGAAGCCGCCAACTGTCGCGAAGGAGTGTTCCAGTGAGCCCACGATCAGGTCAATCTCGTCGCGTGGCACGTCGAGCAGTTCTGTTAGACCACGACCGTGCTTACCTACCACCTGGATCAAAGTTCGTATATTGTGAGATATTTTCTTTATTTTCAATACAACTGGAAGTGCAAGGGTTAGAACGGACCGAAAAAAAAAACCTCGCGCGTCTATCCGCGTTGATACGTGCTCCTTTGTGGGGGCGGACTTTCATGTCGAAATTGAGAGTGTCACTAGCGCGGATTATGCTGCATTTTCACCGCGAGCGCCCGTAAAATTTAAACACTAATTATGCGATCACTATAACAACAAATTGGATGGAGATTTCCTAGAATAGGGAGAAATGGGAGGGACTGGAGGAGGCTTTTAACCAAAGGCATCCGTGTAAAAATAAATAAATATAGCAAGCTAACACATCTAACATAGAATAAGAACCACACATTTGAAATTTAAGTACTATAACATAAAATATCACTGATTAAATAAAGCTTTATAAATAAATTTAAAAAACAAGCTTGATTAGACGCTCTGGAATTCCAGGATCATGGTTTTTTTTTTTCTAAAATGTATTTTTAATGTTACATGCAGCCATAAAAGTTGACCATTGAAGTTGAGTTGACGGGGTTTGTAAACGAATTTCGAGCGGTCTTTACAGCTATAACAACAAAATAGAACTTCCAAGTATTTATCAACTAATTATATTAACTCGGTTATGAAATCGACATGCAATGACCGAATTTTCTAAATAGTTTCCATAATGAAAGCTAGCAGTGAAGTGCTAACTAATGTTAATTTAATTGCCATGAGTTTAATTTACCAATGATTACATTATAAGTTCTTATTTGCTTGTTTGTCGAGGAGCCATATAAATAACCAAATACTTCTAACTATTGGAAATACAAAATTTTCTTCAGCCTGGGGTGGCTAGGAACAGTCACATTTTCAATCAACTGTTAATAATTTTAGTTTTGATTTTTGTGTCCTTTGGAAAAACCTTACTTATTTTATAAATGTAGGGTTCTTTATAAATTATTATTACATAGTCAATAATATAGTTTAAAATACATGTTGCACTTGGTTGGCTGAATCCATTAATATGCAAATATTTTGTTCACATTGTCTTAACTAACTCGTGAATTTCTTGCATAACCTTAACGGGAACTTTACATTTTAATTTGCGCGCGTTTTTATTGTACTCTATGCATGACCGTCAAGCCTGTGATTCTGAAGGATAGACAAAGGTGATACCCGCTCGCATAATCTAATTCTTCTAACCTTCTTTCTTTACATTTAATAGTATGGTGACGGTGGTGACATCTATTAAAAACAGTTAGTTTACTGAACCAGAATGTTTCAGGTTTGAGTCCAGCGGGTCTACCACGTAACTAAAATGGTAATGAACATCGACACTGGTATTAAACTTCAATACGATCGAGAGACTAAACATCGAGCTACCTTGTAAAAAAAAATATCAATCATGAGTTGGGACTCTTATCTTCATGATCGGTAATTTTTTTGATGATTGCTCATAGTTAGCCACTGTCGATCGTATTGAAGTTTATTACCAGAGTCGATGTTCATTACCATTTTAGTTACGCGGCAGACCCGGTGCTTGCAGTGGAATTTTTCGCTCCACATAAAATATTGTTTACATAGAACTTTATAGTACCTATATTAGATAGATAGATATAGATGTTAGATATTTAAACTCACCCCAATAGTCAAACTCTCATCCAAAATAATCCTTAGCTTGTACTTCCTGGCCAGTTGCACCAGTCTTTTCAATGGACACATTTCTCCTGTATTATAGTATATAGCCTCAGCGATCAGAAAGGCTCGTCTGCGAGGGTTCAACTCCTTCTTCTTCTGAGCTTCGGCCAGCATTTCCTCGAGGTGGTCCATGTCATTGTGTTTGAAGTAACAGACGGTGCTGCGGGATGCATCGATGCCTTTCTGGATCGCGAACCAGACGCATTCGTCACTGAAATGTGCAGTAGATATGTATTGGAGTAGGTTGTCATGGGTATGGTAGGATCAAAATGTGAAAGGATTCTCTCATAGCCCTTTGTAGATAGGGACAAGTGACATTGGACCCCAAGAACCTCTTTGGGAGGCTGAGCCAGCATAGCAATTTGCAATTGCAATTTTCTATATTTGGTAATAAATGATTATGAATTAAGTATTAGGAAAATGTATAACTTAATAAGTCTCCTTCTATATTAAGCCTCGTGAGGCGCGGATACAGGATTTCGGTAAAGGGGGGGGCAATATTGGCTATAAAAAAAGAACTTTTATTTGATAATCATGCAAAACTCCATTACTTGTTTTCTGTATGGACAAAAAAAGAAAAAAAAGAGCCCCTAGCGAAAGTAAGGAGTCAGAGGTGGGCGGGCAGTTGCTTCTGTATGTACTGCAGAAGCAATTGCACCAATTGCCCCCCTTCTGCAAGCAACGGGTTTAAAACAGTAACGGCCACCCACCACTTGTGCCGACCACCGACCACAAGTGTTGGTCGCGCGCTTCCGCTACTTAGTAGCCATTAAACAGGAAAAATAAACATTTTCCTTCATATCTTTGCATAAAAAGATTTTCCATGTTCTGCTACAGATGACTGTGGGTTTTTATTGTTTGAAATCCTATAGCTATATACATATATTTTGTTGGGACCTGCATATCAATCAATCAGCTTAGCCTTGGTGCTCCCACACTGAGGTCATATCTGAACTAATATTATAAAGAGAAAAGATTTGATTTTTTGTATGTTTGTTTGTAATGGATAAACGCAAAAACTACGGGACCAATTTTAAAAATTCTTTCACCAGCAGATTTCTATATTATTATGGAGTAACATAGGCTATAATTTATAAAGATATCACGCGGGCGAAGCCGCTGGCGGAAGCTAGTAAAGTAATAAAACATTATAGCATTAGGCTAGTGATGATAGCAGGTGTTCCTCCAGCCTAGAAAGAGCATAGGAGCCCTGTTTTCGAGTGCTATGTGGTAATTTCGTTATCACCCAAGAGTCCTGAGATAAACTTTATCAATTAATAAATAAATGTTGAACAAAAATATATATTGCGCCAACCCCAAATAAAATAGGGTAAGGACAGGAGGATGATAATGATGCCTATAGACATATTTACAACAAAACATTATTTTGTCTTGTCTATTGTACCATAGTGTCAAACAATCAGAAAAACTCATCCAAATAAAAATATTGATCTATCTCAGACAGGCAATTCTATTCTATTTGTATTGATTGTCTGGGTTATAATGATATCACAAAGATTATAAAACAAGATCAATAACATACTCGACTCATAAGAAATAGTTATCATTTCAAAGAAAAAGTTGCTTCACAGCAAAAACCTGTTATTAGTTTCTACATTATTTAACACTATTGAGATAATGACTATTAATAAGTACTATTTTAGGGTTTTGGGTTACTTCTCAAGTAAATTAGCAATTTCCGTATACCAACTTCACTAGGAGCTAGTTCAACAAGGAAAATATAATAGACATATTAAATACTTACGCAAAAATAATATCTTTCCTCTTAGCATAGGCGGGTATTGCACTGGCGATAGTTGAGAACCCGTATGAGTACACACAAGTTTCCTCCACCTCCAGGAAGGTAGCCAGACGTTCCTCCAGGTCTAAATGCACGTCAATTGTACCATAAAAGCCTCGGGGACCACAAGAACCTACACCATATTTCCCAAGAGCTTTCAACGCAGCATCCATGATGTATTCCTCTTTATCAAGGCAAAGGAAACTTGTAGAGCCTACATTCAGCACATTTTCATCAATTTTACCCATCATAGGAGGTTCCTCAACAGTTATATCATGCTCCACTATTGGGACAGGTTTCCAATCTATTGCTTGCCCATTGCATAGGGGATCGTAGGACTTCGGCTTCTTTTTGGTCCAGAAAAAGTATGTGGATATCACTATCACTTGTAAAGCGATTACCAGCGTCCACCATCCCGCCTATAAATAATTTATAAATAAAATAATATTAAATCCAGTCCATTACTGTCCCACTGCTAGGCACGGGAGTTTTCTCAGAATGAAAAGGGTTCTATGGCTATTACGCCTTACTCCACCACTCGAGGACTGAAACCCTCCTTCATGAAAAGATTTCATTTTTGTAGGCTTTGGTTATGATGATGAGTAATTATTAAGAGAAATCTTACCATATCGTAAATGTCGACTAATATCATTTTGTAAATATTTGTACACTTAATGAATTCACGGTTCAGCAATTGCGGCAAAATTCTATGTTATCTTCTACTCTACTAGGTACCTATACTTATAAAAAATGAACTTGGGACTTTTTGTAAATCACTCGTTTCCAATGTTTCCAATTCAACGCCCGGTCACAGACTGAAAAATAAATGAAAGAATTTAGTGACACTGACAGTTTAGAGTGGTATAAAAACTAACTAAACTTGATTCTTTTAGTCGATTTTCATGAGTATTATGAAATATATTAATGCTTTTACATTAAAATATCCGAACTTATTTTATTTCCAAACATTTACATACAAACGTCAAAACTGCCGATGGTTGTCTGTCATGTCATGTTTTGAAAATCAAATTGAAGTGTTCACGTAGGATCATAACTCGCCTCAATACAAAATTAAAAATTAGCAAAATTCCAAGACAATCACAATGAATTTCGGCGGCACTTTAAGAGTAAATAAGTTTGCGTGTTTCACGTTAGGGTTTATCTTATTTCTGATTATTTATTGGCGAACTGGGAGCACGAGTTTTCCCATTGAGAAAAGTGATCTCATTAACTTGAAAAGCTTGTTAAAAGCGGCTGTACAGGCCGCTGAGCGCGGTGGAAAGAAGGTTATTGAGGGAAGAAACCATGAATTGAACATTAAAAGTAAAGGGAAAACACAGGAAGGGGCAAATGACCCGGTTACAGATGCAGATTATGCATCGCATTGCGCAATGTACTATGGGTTGAAAAACACGTTTTCGAAGTTGACTGTGGTTTCAGAAGAGCATTCAAAGAGTGATCCAGTTTGTGAAAATCAACCAGTGATCGATATAGACCAAGTGTTAGAAGATAATAGGATTGTGGAATACATGAATGATGAATTGGTGTATGTGAAAGATGTTACTGTTTGGATTGACCCGTTAGACGCAACACAAGAGTACACAGGTAAAAGAAATGTAACGTTAATTAGAAAAAAAAATACATTCTTCATTTCACTTGCATGCATAGAGAACAAGAAATAAAAGTAATGGATTTTGCATGTGTAAAGCCATTCCGTCCGACTATCGTAAATGTTGATAACGCCGTAATAAAAATGTAAAAGCACAGATGCAAAAAAGAATAAAGTAAAAAAAATTGGAGAGGTTTTCTATGCTTTCATGGTAAATTTGGTAATTTAAACAGGTATTACACAATTTACACAGGGAGCTTCAAATATTTTAACTGAATTGAATATAAAATCTTATTAATTAAGAGTGCTTTAAGTAAATTATAAAGTTTATCAAAATAGCAATAAAAAACCGATTTTGACTGTGCACACTGTCCATTAATTAGTTTTGCCATTTAGGATTAGTTAAACCAACTTCATTTAATAAATGTTTTTAAAATTTCAACATAATTTCATAGATGTAGTTCTATCACGTACCCACAGCTACATTATAGAGTTAAGCATTGGTGTATCATCATTCATCTTACATCCACGGCTATTGGACCCGTTACTATGTCAGTAAATTTTAAGGAACAAAGGAATTATATTTTGCAATATTTATGTTATAATTTTGTGAGCAGTGATATCTTAGCAGCTGAATTCTTGACGTACATGCTGGAGAGTCTAAGTTTCTAGGGCTTGCAATCAAAATGGTAAAAAAATTACCTCTCATGAATACCTATGGGAGTCCCAAATGCACGGTGGGTAATTTTTTACAAGGTAGCTCAAAATTTAGTCTCTCACAACCAAAATGAAATTGATTACCAGAGTTACACATGTTCATTATCATTTAGTTACACAGTAGAACTGCAGAATTTAATTATTGCTTGCAATAACAGTGAAGGAAAACATGATGAATTTTTCTATGGTCCACCACCTAGACAATTCCAGCATGGTGGACTAAAGCCTTAACCCTTCTCATTCTGAGAAGGGGCCCATCCCCAGCAATGGGACAGTATAAATCTGAATTATTATAATAAGCTGTAATTTTGCCATTTTCCAGAGGCACTGTACCAGTATGTGACAACCATGGTGTGTGTCGCCATCCGAGGAATTCCGATCATAGGAGTGATCCACTATCCTTTCCCTCCGCGGACTTATTGGGGCTGGTACACCAAGAAGCCATCATATAACATGCCTATTGTGGTCCATGTAAGTTACTAAGTCACTAAAACTCTGTGCTTATGTCAAAATCCCAGAATCGCTTGTTGTTGAAATCTATGGGGATCTATGTCCAGCAGTTGACGCCTTACAGCCGATCATGATGAACACCATAATCGGCCACATGGTTATATTCATAGCCAACGATCCTAGGCTGTATAACCTAGCCTACCTAGTAACAAGATCCTACCTTTCTAGTCCCGATCCCTTTAAGGGGTTTTTGTACTCATCATTATGAACAACTTTTGCTATGGGACCCAACCCTAAAATTAGGAAAAAAGATAGTTCCATACAAATAATTCAATATTACTCAATTAAATGTATGGAATAGCACATGCAGTGATAGCCTAGAGGTTGAATGCTTGCCTTCCACGCAGGAGGGTCTGAGTTCAAACCGAGCCTGCACCTGTAACTTTTCGAATTTATACAGATCGCAATTTGATTATCACTCGCATTAACGTTGAAGGAAAACATCGTAAGGAAACCTGCACATCTGAGAGGGCCTCATAAAGTCCTCGATCGTGAGTGTAGTTCGCCAACCTGTACTAGGCTAGTGTGGTGGACTTAGGTCTAATCCTTCTTAAGCCTTAAGCCCGTGCCCAGCAGTGGGACAGTAATGGGCTAGATTTAAACCTATGGAATTGCTGCTATTTATTTGATATTTCAGCTTTGGTCCCATAGTAATTATATTCACAAAGCTCATATTCCACAATATACATTTACAGAAAGAGGAGAACAAAGAACACCCTCGCGTGGTTGTCTCTCGTTCACACCCTGGTAAGGTGGGAGACATAGCCAAGGAAGCCTTCGGGCCCAAGACGACCGTATCTCCAGCCGCGGGCGCCGGCTACAAGGTCATGGAAGTCGTCAACGGTACGTATGACGTTTATCTCCACGCGACCACCATTAAGAAGTGGGACTTGTGTGCAGGTGATGCGATCATAAAGACTGTTCACGGCAAAATGACTACCACGACAGGCGAAACCATTGACTACTCGCCTGATAGTGATGTTAAAGTGACTGGTGGAATCCTGGTGACACGGTTTGATCACGACTACTATCTCAACAAGATGCCCAAAGTGATGGCTGGGCTACATTAGTTGGAAGTGAGATGGTTGCGGTCTTTTGACTGATTTTCAGTAATGTATTCTTCTATCGGAAGATTATTCAAGTGAAATACTTTGTTCATATTAAATTGGTGACTAACGAACTGATAGGAAAGCATTATAATAGTGCCATTGTGTGAAAGTTCAAGCTTCAATCATGGTACTATTACGTCGGTTTTTTATGGCAGACTTTCTGATAAGGTATTTTCGATTAATTTGTGTTAAAATCCTGTTAGACAGATATAAACGATACTGTTATCAAACTAAAATTAATGACTGGGTCATGTCACAGGGTGATTGGCTAAACATTGGACTTAAGTAATGGAAGTAGGGTATTGTTCTCATCACTATGAACAACTTTTCCAATGGGAAGAAAGCTGAACTTGCGAAAAAAAATCTGCTGTTTTATACAGTTCTTAGTCAAGTAATATTGAATTATTCGTATGGAACAGCCGATATTTTTTGGGAGTTCAGGTTTGGTCCTATAGTAAAAGTTGTTCATAATGATGAGTACAATACCCTCCTTCAAAATGTCCAATTTCAACCACCTTGTATATCAAACAACATTCAAAGTGGATAGGGACGGCTGTGAAGTTAAAGTATTGATTTCAATTGAATGGTTGTATAATACTTCTCGAATAGTTAAAAAGTAAAGCATTTTAAATTTAATAATTAAGAAAATCATTCACCTAGAATTTTGGTAGTTACCCTCTTATTCATAAACGATGATTAAACGCTATTTAACTAAACTAGCTCATAAGTCTATTGTCATCTCTATTCTACTGTCGTACAAATGAAAAGGACAGCTATAATTTAGTCATTTTTTAAAATGACAAGTTTTTAATGAAGAAGGGGGTAAGTCTATAATAGGTTACTTGGACGTAGTGTAAATACGTTAGCTAAATGCTAAGATGTAATCTATAGCATTTAGCAATAGCACTGAATTGCCCTCGGAAAGAAAACAGCACAACTAACATTTTATTCAAAATTGAGTTATGTTCATGTTCGATGTCAGGAAAAAATGGGAATAATTTTGAAAAAATGTAAGTTGTGCCTTTTTTCGTTCCGAGGGCAGTGATGTGTTAATTTATTTATCGTTAATAAATCTGTTCAGTGTCTGTACGTAAATTCAGAATTGTACAAAATCTTTGTTGTAAGTAACTCATTAAGCTTGAGACTTAAAAATGTATTATTTATTTGTAATATTGTAATTTTAGAGAAATAATATTATTATATATTTGTGTAAATATGTAGTTTATTTTTATAGATTAACATGATTATCATTTTTGTGATTAAATTCAATGGGAAATAACGAGGTATTGTTCTATAGTGTAGATAACAGTTTGAATCAAGTTTATCTACATATTTTATAAATGGTCCAACCTTTCTAGTTCGGATCCCGTTAAAAGGTTATTGTACTCATCATTATGAACAACTTTTATTATGAGACCAAGCCTGAAATCTGTTAAAAAATGTTTCCTGTTCTATACAAATAATTTTATTCAATATTACTAGCCTAAAATGTATGGAATAACCAGTGGCGTGTATACCATACAGACAAAAAGAACTGCCTATCCCATAGACTTAGGCTATTTTCGGCCTACCCTTATAAGGTTATAGAATAGAATAGAATAGAATAGAGCGTTTATTTGCAGGAACAGTAGTTTAATAATAATAAATATAATAAGTAATAATAAAAAAATATTATAGTTTAAAAAAAAAAACTAAAGAAAACGCTTTTGTCATCCAAACTAAACTTGTATGCAAAATTTCAGCTCAATTGGAAACCGGGAAATGGGACAAATTCCAAGATTTTTTACATAGTTACAAGTGAAGCTAATAAAAGCGTTTTAAAAACGATAATGAGGGTGAGGTGATCAGTCACAAACTATGGTCACAAACATAATTTAACTTGAAAATACAACACTCAGTTGTTTTTGCCTACCCCGCAAGAAATGTCTGCGCACCACTGGGAACAGCAGATTTTTTGTTCGCGATTTTATTCTCGTTTATAGTAAAAGTTGTTCATAATGAGTACGAAAACCCCATAACGGTATCGGTATTAGGAAGGTAGGACGTTGTATTGTATTTTTTATTTGTATAGTAGCACACAACTGAATAAACAAGTGTCACTGATATGTTTATACAAATGCGTAGTGTTTATGTTTCTGGGTGAAAAGTACCTACCATCCCTGCGGTCCGAATTGCGATAAAAGTGATAATATCGCGAATCCGACCAAATGTAATAGTCACAAAATATAAGGCAGATTCAGAGACGACAGAAACGAGTCTAAGCGTGAACTTACGCTTCCATCTGTCAAAATTTGTTCGTAAGTTTGACAGATGGAAGCGTAAGTCCACGCTTAGACTCGTTTCTGTCGTCTCTGAATGTAAGCCTAAGAGCTATTGAGTAATAATAATACTTGTGACTTTGGTCGGATTCGCGATATTATCACTTTTAGCGTAATTCGGACCGCAGGGCATGAATCATGATATGTCGGAACACAACGCATTTAACGTCATGGACCAATGTGTTCCATTGCATATGCGAGTCATGGGTTAATAATAACTGTACTTTTGAGATGAGACAGTCTGCTTCGCATGAATTATATTTTTATTTCTTGTATAGTTCGATATTTTATTTTTAATAATAAATATTAATTTATAAACGTGTTTGTTTTATCTAGTTGTTTTATTTCACGCAAATTCTTGGTGTAACAACATTGCAGCTTAAAATTGAGAAGGAAAAGAAATTAAGTAGATGTTAATAAAAGTAATAATTAACATTTTGCTATCAGTGGATGTACAAAACGCTGTATAGTCCACTGATCCACTCGCCCACCAAAAGAAATTGGTGACCGAATTGATAAGGGGACGTTAGAATTGAAACTGGCTATCAAGTTTATAAATGTTTGGAATCAAGGAAAGAAAGAAACGGAAGGTTGTCTGGCAGAAATCGCCAAGTCCGATAAGACCGCCCTTTGTACTTAGCTTATTCTATTTTTCTTCTCTTTCTAGTGTGCAATAGTGTATTGTATTGCATCATGTTTTGGGGCAGTGCGGACGGACCAAGTGAGCAAACCATAGATATGAGGTGTTTCCGGAACTAAAACGATAAAAAGGATTCTTAATTGAGCCTGTTTGCTATTATTCTTAGCGTCGATATCCGTGGAGCAAACGCTATAATTTATAGGTACCTATTGGAATAAAATACGGACACATGTTTAACTATATTTTTAATTCAATAAATTAAGCAGGTTGTTTCAATAATACACAATTATAATGCATTTCAGTAAATCATAAGGGTACACTTCACCCAACAAATTTTTATCTAATAATACAGGAATGTGTTGGTAGCCTAGTGCAAATGTTGCCATTCACAGGTATATGAAAATAACTATTTGACAAAAACGAATTTATTTAGTTGTTGAGTTAGCACCGGTACAATATTGCAAAATAAATTGGGATTATATATTTTTACTTTTAACAATTTTCTTTTTCAATGAAACCATATTATGTTTGAGGAAAATAAAATTTGCCCAAAACACCTGGAAATACTCTGACGAAGACTAGTTGTTGAATGCATTGAAAGGAGGTCAGTGAATACGTATATATATTATGTTAAGGCGCTGGTCGGTCCCTGAGGCGGACAGTATTATATTCACATCGAGTATAACTATGCATGTAAAATGTTAGTCTATGATTCAATGAATCCCTTATTGACATACGTAAATAAAATTTCATACAAAATTACATTCATCATCGCGTAGAATATTTATCTACAAATATAAAAACAGAAATTATTGAAATTTATTGCATTCCAGTATGATCACAAAATATCCTATGAAAATAATAAGTCTGGCTAAATAATCAACTAATATGAACAAACATTAAGCGTTTTTGACTAAAGTTCCCAAAGCCTTAATGCAGAAACATTTTTTTTAAATATAAAGCTTTACAAGGTAGTTTTCATCATGGTGTTTTAATTGATTTTTGTTACAATTCAAACTAAATGCCTCAAGCCTCAATTTGTTTTTGTAAATTATTATATGAAGAAATACTTGAAGCCAGGTGTAATAATCGAAGCAAATAACTATTATATTCCAGTACCACATCGACATAGCGTGAATAACCTGCAATCAGCTTGGTAAAATCACAATAATAGTAAAAATAAAAATTATATACAACTAAACAAAGTATGACTGATGCGTGCACAGACTCCAATATCCGGTACATTATTATTTCATACCCTATTACTCTACTTACAGTTTATCTTTAATTTAGCACTGACAATTCCTATCTGTTGTTAGTGATATATTTATAGCTAGCGCATGAATCGCTCGACTTGTATCAATTACTTACTATCACTAACGCTGTGCCCACACTTGTCAAATTCGTCGGAAATGTCGCTAATGACTGCTATCACAAAACTATGATATGAGCATGTAATCGTGTACTTTAAGGCATATAATTGTTTCAAGAAACTTCAAAATGTAGGGTAGTTAAACATTGCGAAGATTCGCTAGCTATAAACTTTAGAACACAGCTGCAATATTGAAAAATCTGGGTAAACTTAATTGTTTTATACATCAGAACATTAACAGGTTTCATGTCATTAACCACCAATTATCTCAATTAACCAATAAACTAATTAGTTCGACACAAAATGGTTGAATCTTATCCTGAGATCGAATGAACTAGTTAATTCGACACATAAGTTGAATTACATACAATCGTTAGTCATGTTAAACGTAGCCAGCTACTTTATAAACGGAACAAATTATAAATTGTACTATTTAGTATTTACCCAAATCTTCAATAGGTCCCAGCTCCTCCGCACTCGTAAATTTAGCATCGCCAACATCGGCGCCGGCGCCGGCGGAGCCGCGCGCGCACGCGGGGGCGCCGCAGTCGCACACCTCGTATGTACATAACATTTTACAATAACATACCGTAAGTTATAACACTTAACACATACTGAGATTTATCGTCCATGCTCGATACAGCGACGCGGTGTTTTGTTAGACGGAGTCATCTGGAAGGTACAAACAGGCTGTTAAGATTTGTAGATAATTGCTGATAACTTATCATATCGCAAACAATTTGCAATCAAAACAAATACAGAAGTGTCTAATTTTTTTTCGCGATTTCTGCTTTGTTTCCATATTAAAAAATGTTCATAATGATTAGTACAATAACCCTATAAAGGAATCGGGACTAGAAAGGTTGGATCTTATATTTTATTTTGATAATAACCTAACTGTCAAAAACCCCCGCCTCCAAATAGAAAAAGAGCTGTAACTTTTGAACGGCTGAACAGATTTTCATGAAACATGGCTAAGATGATACCTGACTAAACTAGCTTTCAATTATAAAAAAACTAAACAAAATCCGTTTTGGAGTTACGATGCCACAGACAGATCCACAGTCACACACTACAAACTTATAACACACCTCTTTTTTGTCGGAGGTTAAAAATTTAATGCTCTGGTGAAACCCCGGGATACAGCTAGTATTTAATAATTAACTAGTGGTCGCCCAGTGGTCGAAATTCGACCGTACTTTAAGCTTCCTGCACTCCTTCTCCATATAAACTTTAACTATGCCAAATCTCACACTCCTTCGTGCGCGCAATATTCATAAAAAGGGATACAAAGTTTTATCTTCACGTATTAATATACAGGGTGGTGACGACGTAACGACAATAAATGAAACCACGTAGGTATTTGGTATCACGTTCTGTGACCGTACACAAAATATCTATCAAATCCAATCAATAGTTTAGCCACAGGAACTAATTAAAATTTTCTTAATTTTACACATATCACGATCTCTAATTTGAAGTCTCTGACTTGTTCTTACCAAAATAATCTTACTTACTTACTATTGACATAAGTTTCAACTTTGATGTCCCTTCACCTAGACGAATGAAAGTAGAATGAAATATTATGCAAAAATTATATGCGTGAAAATCGTTGATTTTTTTGGCACGGCTTCAGAACGTGATACCAAAAACGTGGTTTCATTTATTGTCGTAATGTCGTCACCATCCTGTATAGATAATCAATTCTGATATAAGTCAAGTCTCGAATTAGGTACTAGTTCTTTCATCAACCAGATTGCCTTGCATTATTAAGTAGGGCTAAAATAAGAAATTAATTCGTTCTAAAAATGGATGGCTTAGTTCTAAAAGTCACAAGTCCATTTTTATCGATTTTGAGTTAGCCAGTTCAAAATAATTATCTTTATTTTCTCTATCGATTAATCTAATCCTTTTTTCAATTAAATGACTTACGAACTATTGTTTTATTTATTTTCCAAATTTATATAAACAGCCATTACTTTTTAATATGATTTTTTTTCACTTTAAATTATCATATCTCAAAATGAAGAAAATGGAGTTAATGACTTTTAGAACTGAACAGATAAACCTGCGTTTGCGTTGGTGGGGCTTAGTGATTTAAGTGTTTATTATAATTATTAATTAAAAAAAAAAAAAAAAAAAAAAAAAAAAAACTAATCCATCCAAATAAGCGCTTTACATACTATTGATTTCGTTATCTATGAAACTGTCAGTTTGATGTATATTGATTGTTCAGCAACATTTGACTATTACTGATATGCTATCTAACCAGATAAGGCACACAATAGAGCGTGACATTGTTTATGGAAAGTGTAACATTAATACTGCCTTGTGGTTGTATGACGTTTGATACTTTGTTTCAGCTTATTCTTGATAGATATCACGATATTATTATATAAACAACCCGTCCCCGGCTTCGCAAGGGTGCAATTTCACTACTATCCTTACATAAAATATCAAAGTATTATACATATAAACCTTCAGTGGAAAATTATCTAACTGATGGTGAAAATCGCATCAAAATCCGTTGCGTGGTTTAGGAGTTAGCGGATATACAGACAGACGCGGAATGCGACTTTACTTTATATTATGTAGAGAAGAGATGATGCTCCGTGAATCACCTGTATAGTCATTATCTGTCTAGCCTTTCCCATAATAGGTCAGCTTCCTCTAATTAGATGCGGTATTTTACGCGGACTAACGGCTTAACGTGCTCTCAGGCTGACATTCAGAGACGACAGAAACGAGTCTAAGCGTGAACTTACGCTTCCATCTGTCAAACTTACGAACAAATTTTGACAGATGGAAGCGTAAGTTCACGCTTAGACTCGTTTCTGTCGTCTCTAAATGTCAGCCTCAGAGGCTCAGGGGTTTCGATGTGTGGAGAATGGTCATTCATCCAAAAAATGACCGCACAGCTTGAACCGTCACTAATGATACAACAAAAGCACCGGGACAGGCGGTCACTGTTCAGAGGTTGTACTGAAGGTTCAAATTGCTATAGTAATGGGGTGAAAGGAAATAGCCTTTCTGACTGACCATTCCTAAGTAAGTTCCATGCTGAAGCAGACGGAGGTAGCGCGATAAATGCCTCTCGCTTGGCGTACTGTTTATAGTACAAGTTAGTATGTTCGAGGGAAGGCGTGAGGTGGAGTGTGGTTGGTGGTTGCGGGTCCGTCATGTTTAGCCGACTGGCCGGTAGCGAGCGAAGCAATATGAACTTTAGCATCGTTGCAATTGAGTTCAAAATAGCGTATTTCGATCAATGCAGTGAACTATCTGTTATGAAGTAGCTGTCATTTAATCTGTGGCTCAGGGGGGCAGTTGACCCCAAACTTTGTTGACTGGGTAATCTTTCCACGCCATGAACCGTTTCTATAGAGATGATGACGAAACGACAGAAGAAGCTTTGTTTGCTGACCTTTGTTGATACGAACGATGGGTAACAAAGAAGAAAATTGTAATTAACTCACCGTGATACCACCATTTCGTTTTCTTAGGATTTTTATTGCAGGTCTTAACGTAAAATGAGTTATCTGGTGGCCGTTTCTGAAAATAAAGATAGCTGTATTAGTTACGGTTTATTTGATAAATAACAAAGTCCAAATAAAAAATCCGGGATTCTTTTTTAATCAGTAGTTTTAGTTATTTTAGGTTAATAATCTGGTATTACGCTTTACCTACTGTTTAAGAAATTTATATAGAAGAATACGGATGGACCAACCCGTTTTGTCCTTGACAGAAGACAAAACGAATAAAAAAATCAAAAAGCCCGACAACTTGAATAGTGAACTTTAAATAAAAACAAAAAAAAAACGAAGATTTTGGCGCCAAAAATTTGCCATATTAATAATTTTGATATACCTAGTGTCACTCTCACAATCAAGACGAATCTAACGACACCACTCAAGCTAGAATTCATCCAGCTGTTGAGGCTACAGACCGTGCCAAAGAAATATACATACATACACTCGAAAAACATAACCCTTTTTCTGGCGCAGTCAGGTAAAAATCGAGAGAGAAAACGGTAGAGATATTTTGTCCACGATTTTTCTCTCCCTTTTTTGCCTTGTTAGTCCTTCTGGTCTTTCTGTGGGCGTTATGAGAGCCGTTCAATGAATGATATTCTTTAGTGATCACAAACCAACTATGTTAAGACCCATCATAGGATAGGATCATAGGGGGTGTCAATGGACATCGTGAGTATGGACATAACATCCAATAGATCTTCGCAGGTCGCAGTGACAAAGGGGCTTAGTACCCTACAGGGGCTTAGTACCCTGCCTCTTCAAATAAATAAATAATGGACATAACATACATGAGCGTGGATACGATAGATAGAGGGCTAATTCACGTAACTTTATGACGCGCCGATCATATTGCAGTGACGCTCGAACTTGACGCCAGCGTATCTCACTGAAGCTAAGAGAATACCTACTTAGGTATTCTCTTAGCTTTTTGTTATCTTTGTTATGATCAAAATTTTACTGCAACTGCGCAGCAACTGCACTTCTTTAGTTACATGAATTAGCCTACAGACAGATAAACAGCGCGTTGCGCAGGCGACCAGTCGTCCGTGAGTAAGTATGGAGTATGTGCGGATATAAGAATATATACCTGTATAATATTAATATGTACCTATAACTTGTATGTGTAGATTTACTGTTAGTACAAGTTGGTAAATAAATAAATACCGTTTGGACATAACATACCTTCTCCTTACAGCTACTGAGCATGGACACGATAGACAGACAGACAGATTGCACTGACAGCGCGGGCGACCAGTCGTCTGTGAGTATGGATAGGCAGATGTGGCCATTGGAGTATACGTGCGGATGTACCGGTATGTTGTTGCCTATGAACGTCACCTGGAAAGTGAAAGCAATGGGAAATGAAACCATGAATGTGTATTTTTGAACTATCTGGCTTACTTTTTTCATCAGAAAAATTGCTAAAAGTTCATTAAATTGAATGAGTATTAGCAAGGGCTTCTTTTCAAGTCAATGCGGTAATGGACGGTCTTTTAACGGTTGGGACTATTCATGTCAAATTTAGGACCAACAACAAACAAATTTAGGATAAATATGTCCAAAATATTGGAAGAAAAGATAACGAAGAACTCGTTTCGTGATCATGTACAGCTCAAGAATCGAGTTATCATCAAATATGTAACCAATCCGAATACACAACTGTTTTGACTGGATAACGAGAACCTAATAAAGTTCTCTATAAACACCTTAGAAATACCCACAAATAATTAAAATTTTATGTTGACATTACAATTTAATGCTTAATTTAGCTTGCCACATTTTTTACTATACGAAGATTCGACTGCACCGCACTTTCATATTGACGTGTAGATGCTTGCTAGCCCAAATGAAGAGTGACGCACGATTAGTCTACTTTTCGCGATTTAGTCTACATTCGGTTCGAACATTTTTGAGCGCTGATCCGAAGTATGTGTTTCTACGTCAATGTTAAATACCTTCAAAGCCAAAAGGTTTTGTGTAATATAATACCCAACGCATTTAATCGCCTTATTACTACCGGGTCAATGGAATCTGGAGCTCAATTAATAAACGATTTAAACTCACTTAGCGAGGGAAGGATAGTCGCCCACGTTCCAAAGGATCGTTCCCTATTTAATTTGGTCTGAACCGGTGAACTGCGAGGTGAGTCATTTTTAACCAGCTTATTCAAGTTCTGATTGGGCGATGTTCGAAAATTATTCCGATCTATCGGTACTTATTTAAGTAATTATTTATGTCAGTTTAAGTCAGTTCGCCATATTCGTTAAATTTTGAGGGGATTAGCTGATATTAATTGAACTAAAAGTAATTCGAGATTGATTGAGATTGATACGATGCCACAGACAGATACAGATTACAAACTTATATCGCCCCTCTTTTTTGTCGGGGGTTAAAAATTGTAGGTTACAAAGCGGAATGTCAAACGTGGAGCTGGTAATCCTAACTCATTCAGTGTCGTTTTGTGGTGTTAAAGCATTTTATTTTATTAACTTAAAATTGCTAAAGTGCCCTTCATTCGTATTAGATGCTCTCGATTAAATATTATCTTTTTACTATTTTTGTAGACATATTATGATGTGCTCAACTCGATATACCTAAGCATCGTGTAACGATTTTTAGTAAATCCAAATTCTCACTAAATTAATTCTCGATTCGGTAATATTTTCTCAAATCCCAATCAAATATTAATGTGACAAATCCTATTATTTATCTGCGAAAATTTTGCTATTAACATAATTATTTATTTATTCATTTGATCTTACAAGCTAACAGATGTGACATCCGAAACGATAATAATAACGATAATTATGATAAGTCTGTGTAAAATCTTCTGGTCAAAATAACATACTGGTTTGACGAAGAGTATTTTTTTATTTCCTAGATGTAGTGACGTCATAATGTGACATACTGGCGTTAATTTTAACAGCACACAACTGCTGCCCACTACCGGCTGATTGAGAGAGAAAGTTTGATGTAATCTTACGAGTGAAGTCTATTTGCATACATACATACTTTTGCATAACTTGAGTAGGTTAATGTTTTATGATGACCAACTTCTGGTTGTGCTCATGCGAGATTTATCTCATTTCACTATTACTAAATTCTTTGCCTCTAATGCAAAACGTAAACGCGATTTAATCTAAAAAATGCGATTAAACTTATGTGTCTTATTATTATGACGGCGCGGGATAAACAAGCTACGCGTCAAATTTTGTCTATGAGTGAGTCAGTGTGACAACAGGTAAAAGAACGAGATACTATTATCCATTTGGCGCTTTGTAGGTACAAAAGGGATAATGAATCCTACCCATCTAATGGATTCATGTTTGTACTGGTATTATACGTCTGTGAGCCGGACACATGTTACCCATGGCCTTCAAAAAAATCGCTACATTAAATGTTAAGGTAACATTGCCATACCCACTACGTTTGACAAACGTGTCGGATATAGCAGTACTTATAACTACTTATGTTGTTATTAGGGCATAGAGTATATGGATGCTGCTCTTCATTTTGACCTTTCTTTCCTTCTTTGGCGTTTCCAAGAAGCGATTTACATCTTTAACTTACATTGTTAACTTTAATTCGTTTGGCGAGAGTTGGTTATCTTTACTTCACGACTTTTTGTATGGGTAATCGGCCGATTGCATTTTAAACATCTGATAAATTATATTTCGGTGAACATGGCCCTAAAAGATGACCGACTGACTCGCTTTGTGAGAACGCCGCCGCCGCTTTAACCGAATATTACGATACCTACTCACGGGAATAGAATGTTATATATTATTAATATACACTACGAAGAATACCTAAGCCTGGATTTAAATCCTGCATTTTGCGGAAAACCACAAAATAAGGATGTTATATATAAAACAAAGTTTCAAGTATAATATTTATGTTTGGATAACAAGTTTGAGAGAATGGAGAATGCTAGGATGGACTTTGCAACTAGGTTTATTTTATTATATCCTATTAGTAAACTATCTGTAAACAACTTAATGCAAACTCAGATCACTCGAGAATGGCGCAGCGTAGCGTAAAGTTATTTATAATTAAATTTATTGAAGTGCTCCCCGCATCGACAGTTTACTAGGTGAGGTGAGGCAACCGCTTGGCTGGTACCGCATCATTTCCGTATCTTTTTAGTTTTACCAAAGGATCTAGAAGGAATTTGACAGAATTGTTTCGGGTCCCTTATACTTAGGTACTACTTAAGTATATTAACTTCACCTAATAATAATAATGACTATTGCATCTACCATGTTGTCTCTGCATCACCCTAAGGATGTCTGACAGACAATGCCTTAGGCATTAAGACCGCCTTTGTACATATTTGTATGAAAAGCATTAAATAAATAAATAACCCCGATACTCAAGATTTAGGGGGTCTTCAAATCCAAGCCTTTCAATATGCAACTCGCTGTCCGACCATGGACCATGCCCGGGTCGACGGCGCGTTGTGTTCCACGCGCGCCTCAAAGAACGTCAGCAAGATGACGGGGCCCCCCCTGCAGAGGGCCGAAGCCTGCCGGGGTCGCGGGACTTATCTCATTACCGTGACCCCGGAACGTAAAGGGCTATTGAAGGAACACCGTGGATTTTAGTCAGTACAAGTCTGACAGTCCCTCCCGCCCTGCCCGGGGTGGGAGGACTCATTTGATGATTTTACCACGATAAAAAAAAAAAAAAAAAAAAAAAGCCTTTCAATATGTATGCGAATACAGTTATGGATGTGCTGGACTAAAACTCAAAAGCGCGGCTGCCGAGTTCAAAGTGTCAGGTATTGGCTTTATTTCCAACTTTTACTGCGAAATTATCAGAGATGAAGCCATTATTACAGCAAGGGCACAAAAAAATCTAGCAATTATGTCATTACATACATCCATTAATAGTCATTACATACCATCCATCATTGTCATTACATACATCCATCATTACATACAATAATAGTGTTACCTACGTAAATTTTCTCAACCCTTATGACGGCTAACTGTAGATGTACCAAAATAAACTTCTAGCCGTGAGTTGTAATGAGTTAACTGCATTAGTTCGCTCGATATGGTCTTTAAACTTTATGTTGTTGCATATGGCTTCGAAACGAACTGACGTGACGTATCGATTGCAACTCACTTCGAAAATACCACTGGCTAAAGGTCATTAAGTGCTTCCAACACGTCATAGACAGTAAAACAAATTATTTTACTTTTGTAGCTCTATTTTGGAGCTCTTGTAAAACATTATTCTCTATTTATTTGAAGTTTTGTCAGATTCAATCTAAGTATATATTAATACGTGAAGGAAAAAGTTTGTACCCCTTTTTCAGCATATTGCGCGCACGGAGGAGTGTGAGATTTGACATAGTTAAAGTTTATATGGAGAAGGAATGCAGAAAGCTAAAATTTATGTATATTACGGTCGAATTTCGATCATTGGGCGACCACTAGTATTAATAAATTGGTTTCCAGATTTGGTGACTTATTATACTAACTTCATATACCCGCCATACCTGAAGGGTACTAAATAGGGTAACAACGTATTTGATAATAGGTGGGATAGTACAGAGGCCCAAAGTAGGACATTCCGGGAAGTTTTCCTAATGCCGGATCAGCAGGCAGTCATAGAAGAATGCACCTACTATAATTAATCCACTATTCGTCGATTATTGTAATAGGTCGAACGTTGACGAATCAATAACTATAATTAAACATTATACGGTTTATACGCCAATCAGGTTTCCTCTTTGACGTCAATACTTTGTATAAAATTAATTGATCACAAACATTAAGATACCACTAGGTGCAGTGCTCATCAGTTTGCAATCTAGTACCTATGCAAATGAACCAAATAAATAAATTTATTATTTATGTACACACATACACATGACAAAGAAAATAAGTAAAGATATCAAGTACAAAGGTACTGCTTGTTTCTGAAGAAATACTAATAATAATTAATTAATATTAGGTTCGCATCTTCAATAGACGACTATAACTGAAGATGGAGCTTCGTCCACTGATCTAGCAAAAAGGTTCTAGAGAAAGAGCTCAATATGGCTACAACGAAATATACAGGAATTTTTTTTATGTAGTGCGCATAATGTGTAGAGTGATTCAGTCTCTGTTCCTAAATGCAACCGTATTGGGATACACTTTAAATCAAAACGAAAATTCGACTAGTATGGGGGACAAGTATAATTCAATAGCGCCAATATCCATACAAAATTAAAAAAAAAAAGTTTTGGAGTGAATTTTAGTAGTGCGGTTGCATTTGGTAACGGACACTGAATAATCTGTAAATTTTGCGCACTACATAAAAATATATCGTGTAAGGGGTAGATCTGTAAGACGTGGTAGATATTTAGGTCTTATGTTTCTTAACTGCCATTAAATGATAAACTCTACTAAAATAATTCAAATCTTTGATGTTGCCACGATTACCACGCTCTGGCAAAAGTTCTATTCATTATAATATTATCTCAGTATTCATTTATGTGTGAAATTGGTTCTGTATGGACTTTACTGCATAATTATGATTTTCATTTGTCGCACCCATGGTAATGATCGCAAATTATCCTAGTATGGGGCTGGCTGGTCGCGGGACTTATCTCATTACCGTGACCCCGGAACGTAAACGGCTATCGAAGGAACACCGTGGATTTTAGTCAGTACAAGTCTGACAGTCCCTCCCGCCCTGCCCGGGGTGGGAGGACTCATTTGATGATTTTACCACGCTAAAAAAAAAAAAAAAAAAGTGTGGGCCTGGCAGTGAAGCTATTGAGTAGTTGGGAGTCTTTAGACGCAATACAGAGGGTTTCTTAAGTTTTATTAAATAACATAAGCCTTTGCATGTTGTAAATTACACTAATAACCTACTTTATAAAATATTCATTTGAAACACATTCAAAATGCAAGAAATAGGACTATTTGTGGTAATAGGTAGGATCAATTACCCATGATGTTGCCTCGACAGTTAAATAGAACTATCAAGGCGTTTTACTTTTAAAATGATCAGTTAAATGCTGCAATTGTTTGGATTGAGCATTTGTTTTTTTAATATAGAATTTTTAATTAATTAAGTCATAGTCCTAGTAAATTACTTGTTTATGCTGCTACAGGGTAAAAGAAAGAGTTGGATGATGCAACTGCTTATCATATTGTGACTTTTAAGTCCAAAGTGCTAATAATTTTAGAAGGATGGGGAAAGGAAATTTTTCATACAAAAATACCGCTATTTTCAATTTATATCAAACGTGGCTTCTAGTTGTGATGCAAAATCTCCAAGCCAATAATCATAACTCTCTATTCATAACATAAGAGAATACTCGTGTAGAATTGATCTTTATTTCATGTAAACCAAATACAGGCACTTATGAAATGTCGAGACTCTAGGGCCGCGATTCCAAATAGTAGGTTTTATGTAGAAGAACCGGCAAGAAACTCCACGGAAACTCTTTTAAAATAATAGATAACAATCTTGATTAGCACAACGTTGTGGAAAGAGTTGCGAGAATAATGTAATTTAATGTGAATAAAAATAAATTTGAATAGGATAACTAATAATATTATTTATTTGCCTTTGAATAAGAATGCCGTGGCAGTTACAAGCTGGCCCGACAGTCGGCATGAGATCGGCGTGTGATCGTATGTACCGACGTATGTAAAATAGGTACGAATATATTTGCTCAACTTACAGCACAAGGAGAACGTTATGTCAAGGAAAACCAAATAGACTAGATACTTGTTATTCTAGGTAGATCTACTGGCGTTAACTTGAAGAATAATAATAGTTTTAAAAAACTATAGAACACGCTTTAGTCATCCAAACTGAACGTGTATGCAAAATTTCAGCTCAATCGGAAACCGGGAAGTGGGTCAAATTTAACTTCCAAGATTTTCTTACATAGTTAGTTACAGGTGAAGCTAATAAAAGCGTGTTAAAAAACATGTTAAAAAAGATGAAATATGTTTCTTCGCATTTATTAGCTGAAAGGTTCAGAAATCTGTAAAACGAACAGTCAGTTGTGTAAGTCACATTGCAATGCATAAATAATGGGGCATATTTATTCCTCTCAAAACAATGTTTTGTTTATACTTTGTTTTGGACACAAAAATGGATATAAACAGTTTTGCTTCGCGACGTTCTCGATAAGATAATTTTGTTTCATACTAACCCAATTCAAGTAATCTAATCTATAGGTTCATATGAGTTTTTAAAACAACACGGTCTGGTATTACTCATTTACGGAAATTATAAATATCATTATGGCAGCCACATACAAGAACGATTGAAATAATAAAATAATGAATTAATGTCTTCTTTTGATAAACTACTAAGTTAGTGACCAATATTTATTTTTCATTCTTTTTAATACCAATTGGCAAAAAAAAGCTTCTGACCACCACCGCTATTTGATTCTCTTGATGAAGTGAAACTTCTATATAGACGGGGGGTATTAGGATTTTTCTGTCACGAAAAAGCGTTACGGCCGCGTGGAGGGGGTAGATGATATATTGTCCGTTGAAGTTTCACTTCTACTATGTGTCCCAGAATCCCAGCACACATTTTTAACCCCCGACAAAAAAGAGGGGTGTTATAAGTTTAACGTGTCTGTCTGTGTGTCTGTGTATCTGTCTGTGGTATCGTAGCTCCCAAACGGATGAACCAATTTTTGTTTAGTTTTTTTTTGTGTCATAGATAATTTTATCCCGAGTGTTCTTAGCCATGTTTCATGAAAATTTGTTCAGCCGTTCAAGTTATTATAAGCCGACATTGGCGGAAAAGACACGACTATAGCCGATTATGAAGTACAAAACTCCTTGCGTAACAACTGATGGTTGGAATATCGGGAAGGAGACTATTCTCCCGCAATGGAACACCAAAACCCATAAGCTAATAAAAATTTCCTTGCTTCGTCATGGTAATTTTGGAACTTCTATGGGAATTTAACAACACAGCAATTCGAAATCCTTGATGTGAATCAGGGCTATTCGAATTTCTCTTTCCTTAAGAAATGACTGACAGTGTTGCTGCGGAGACTGTTGAGGGCTTTTACTTTAAGATAGTAGGTATGTGCTAATCTATTTTAAATTATTATTTTTCTCTCTTCCATGAAGGGCTCGCAACCAAGACCTCAATTTTTTCCTGTCCAGCGTGCGTGTCTGGCCCGCGTCCGTATCTGATCCGCATGTGTGTCGCCTGCATCCTATCGATTCAAACATATCGCCTGCATCCTATCGATTCAAACATACTTTTCCTGTCTTACCAGTCTTTGGCCAGACATGCACGCGGGCACAAATTCGCGTGACAGGAAAAAGGCCCGTAAAATAACCTCTTGATTATGGATCATAATCATTGGATTGAGTCCAATTGTAGCAAAAAATGTTTTGTAAGTGCGGCATAATCTATTATTTGTATCTAGTACTTCTTGTTTTTTTTTAATTTAATATGTAGATATGGTCTATTCACTATTCAATAATGTAGTAGGTACAAGACACCTCATAAAAGTTACAAAATTATTTGAGATACAAAATACTTTTGGAAATGGTATTTGATTCAAATATAAAATACGTACGATTTTTAAAAATAAAATACTTTTTCAACGAAAACTAACTTTAACAATTTAATACAAACGAAAATAAATAGGGCACGGCAAAGGCAGCGCATGAACAATGGCAGACAGAATTAATTAGACCATACAGTCTATTGCTACGATAATAACATTTTAAGGGGTCGTTTAGTTTTGTCTATATGATGGGATGCGGTAATGTAAAAAAATACATGGGTAACAGTGGCGAAGGGTGACAGTTTTAAAATGGGAAGCCGTCCCAAATGCCCTCTAAAATTTGCTGCAATTAATGCTGCAAGACAAAAATCCATATCGTCTCTTGTAATCTATATATAGACAGTCATGTCTGGAAGAGCTCGACCTAACTGAATAACAAGCCATATTACGTTGGTCTCCACTAACCAATTCTTAAAGGGAAGCCGATGGGAATCTGGTTGTATGGACTCTTCGCCACTGATGGGTAATAATTAGTAAAAGTATCTTAGCAAACTTAGTATTTACAAAATACTAATGCTAATAACTAAAAGTATTAAGCAAAATACTATACTAAAAGAACGTATCTAAATACAAGATACAAAATGAAAATTAAAAAAAGGTTTTTAGATATAAGATGAACATACGTATTTTGTATCTTGTATCTAAAATAAATCACATCTGTGGTAGTGACACAGGTCAGCATATCAAGGGGAAATTCGCCATATCAGGGTCAGTCACGTATAATATTATTTTTCCTTTTGGTGAGGAAGACCGCGTTTTCCTTACAATTTGTTTTCTTTATCAGAATCTCTGCAAATTCTGCGCTACATAAAAAAATATCCTGTATTGAGTTGACAGGTTTCAGTAATTCGTGGTGCAATGAAAGCCTCCACGAGTGACGGAAGTACGTCACCTCAGACCGTTTAGCGCACCATGATTCAGAGTCAGATTTTTTATTGTATATAATATTAATTACATAAAGTCAAAATGTACCTATAATGTACTAGAGTTTGTACTGATAAAAATAAATAAATAATTTGGAGTATAAAGTGCACTTACTTCAGGAGAGTCAAATGGGTACTTGTTTGTGAATTTAAACTGCAATACAAATTTTTCGCCTTCATATAGTGTGCCGGGAACGCCTTCCATGTGTACTGTCCACCTGACACAAATATAAACAAATATTTAGTACTTTGGAAGCAGTCTTGATTATGAACAGTGATCGGAATAGGTAGGGCTAATTAACCTTAAGTACACTTTATATATATGCTTTATTTTTACCTCATTGAAAGAAAAAGAAAGAAAATCAATTTATTTTTTGCACACAGGACACAGAGCATGCACACATAACAAACACAAAAAATAAAAAAAACCAGAAAATTACATAAAATAAAACAATGAAAAATAAAGCATGGAAGTGTGTGTCCCTCATGTGCAAGAAAATGGGCATCGGTCATCAATCATTGGTGACAAGTTACAAAAATAAAGTCATTATAAGCACCAACATTGTATTAATTTATTATTATTGGATGCATATAAATTGGAAATATAACAAGGTTCACCCTTCCTTATTGTAGTGGTCATCACTCATTTTTCAGTCACGGAGTGCTTTACAATTTTCCGAAACTAATTTTTAATGGAATCCAAGGCTATCATTTCATTAGCATTAACATGGAGACGCTGGCATTGCTATAAAATCCAAGAGTGAAAAAAAAAGTTTTTTGACATTGTAATGAATGTTACTTCATTGACCACTATAATAAATGGTACTTCATTGACCACTATAATAAATGGTACTTCATTTGACCACTATAACAAGTGGTACTTAATTGACCAAAATGGTACTTCATTAACCAATATAATGAGTGGTACTTAATTGACCACTATAATAAATACACTACACTACACAACGCTACACTATAACAATAGATCCCTTTGAACACCAATTCTGAGAAATCTGTTATGTTTTCAATGTAATCTGACCTTAATCGAGCGGATAGGTTGAAAACTAATAGCTTCAATCATTTTCCTTCTCTTATCCAGTATATGCAGTATATTTAAAAATCTGAATGTAATTTTAAACATTCCTAATTAATCTAGACTTAAAATTGTGATGACAAATCATTAATTACAAAAGTTTAATATGTAAAACATGGTCAGTGATGTAACACATACATAATCATGAATAAATAACATCTCATGACACACATGTTGCAAAATGCAATGCAAGAAACCCAGTTTTGATAGAACACGTTCAGTTTAGTTACATCATAAGTCAATGTGAGTTTCACATTAATCTTCTTTTTTTTTTCTTGCTAATGTGAAATATGTTTTTTTTCCAATTATAATACACACACAAAATTCCAAAAAAAAGGTAAGCTAGGATATGTAACAATATTTTCAAAATTTTCTTATAAAAAAATTGTTAATTTTTAGTTAAGAATAAATACAACATGAAACCACTGTTCAAATGTTGAGTCATTACTAAATAAAATTCCTATTTATATCATTGTTTACATCACCACATTATGTTGTTTTGGCATCACTAATGTTGTCTATACTTTAATCAGACAAAGGCTCCTATAATATACCTGAATTTCCTACGCAATTACTGCCTTTTTATTAATTTTACTGTACGACAATGCAAATTCCTAAATGAAACTGTTTCCAGATGTTTTAATTTCTACTTCTAAGTAGGTAATGGTTCTTTTGTAAAATGTTTGTAGTAATAAACAGCAGTTGTTTACTCACAGTGTTAGATTTTGGCTGGCCTGATCTCCGTCTACGGTGACTCCTGGTGGCGGTTCCTTCATCAGGGACATGAGTTCTTTCTGTAATCTCCGCTAAAACAGAATGAACGATATTTGTACCCAAAGAATAGTGATTTTATTTTTTGTTCATGTACACCTGATGCTTCTGCACACCAGAAAAACTCATAAAATTTCTATATGTTTCACCGTAAAGCTTATTTTTCTTCGATACAATAAAAAAATTGACAAAAAATCTAATAGCAAAACTGTCACAATAGGATCCTCATTAAAATTAAGATTTTACTGGTATAAATGTAAATGTTTCAGTATAATTATAAGTAAAGCTTTATATACGTAAAACATTAATGATTATTGGTATACGAAAAGCGTAATATTTTAATTATTTTTTACTTACCTCAGACGGGGACATAGCCGCCATTGTAATCCAATTAGACGTTTGATGTTACTAGTCTAAAAAACGATTCTCCTAACATTTCCTAATATTATTTCACATACTTCTGTCATTTTGGCATTATTATTTCAAATTCTGTATAAAATTTCATCTGTATTATAATCGAACGTTTAAATGCAAAAATATCTAATATAATTAAACTGAAAGATTTGTAGAAATAATCTTGAATAATTTTGTAGTTATAATATTTATTCTAATTGCAACACCGAACATTAAACGTCATAATAAATATCTACTCACCGTTCGGATACTTGCGGAGTTCACCATTCAAGCCGTGAAAATAATCGACTAATAGACAAAATTATCATCATCTCCACAGAAAGCTAGGATCTCCTCTACTTTTCCATCGATTGCGGTCGACTTGACAGAATAAACTTCAGATATTTTTGTTATCTGTGATTTTTGTGAAATAGTTTGTTGTTTGCACTTGTGAAATGGAAATAAAATTAAAATTTTATTTCATTTGCTATCGGAAAACAAAAATAGTTTCTATTTTCTTCGCTGATCGAATCTGTAACTCGTCATTTTCATAGGCGCGTTATGTTATTTTATTTGCCTTAGATTTGTTCCTCTACTTTTGGCGAATTTTTACATGAAATAAAGTGGGCACTATGGGTTCAAGTAAAAAGACTTCAGCGGAGTGGATTATAGATCAGTTGAATGTGCAGAATGCAAAGCTGGTGGCATTTGTGCTGGTTATAGGATTTATCGGATACCATGGGATTTTGCACCTCAGATATGGTGACTATAAAATTCAAACTATTCCTTTCTTGAATATCCGCTCATTGTATAATATCCTATAAATTCGTCATAATGATCCATTATTTGAAAAAGGCTATCAAGGTTTTTTTCAAGAACATTGACATAGCACCTGAATAATTATGACATGACTTCTTGACGCATCAGAAACTTTTGTCTATTCTGTATGGGTATTCTGTACAGGAAACATAATCTATATAAAGTATGTAAGATAAATAATAACAAGTAAAAAAATTCAAGTCATTTCTCAGTGGGCTGAATATAAAATTATGTCAATTTGTAATGAAATCTCTGCAAACAAAAGTACTTTTAAAAAGTCAGCACAAGGCTCAAGATGTCTGGCATAACCCTGTACTAAACCTTTTTCATATAGTCATGTGTACACATTATCTTCATTTTTTTACTTATACCGCGATCATGCAACCAATAAACTATTGTTTCAGGGTCCGACTCATGTACATGGCTCCTTACGTCGGGCAGGTACAAAGGCGACCATGAATGGCAACCGTATGGATGTATGCTGCATAGATATTCTAAAACGTAAGTTTTATATTACATTTTATTGGATTACTCAGCTTTATTATTATCATTCTTTATTGTTCAGACACCTAAATCCGTTTTAGCTGCTGTTGCTGCTGCTTTTTTTCTTTACTGGGAATATTTGGGTAATAGCGTAGGCTAGATGCAGGCTACCACCTACTAACATTAAATTACTAGTTACTAAAGAAAGTGTGTATATAGATGCTTCTCACAGATTAGGGTTTATAATAATGATGAAACAAACCAAAACTGTTGTACTTCAAACACATGACAGAAAATGAAATCCGATGAGCAGGTTAGCTTGACTACATCATGCTGCTCTATCCTCTACGGTAGGCCTTCTAGTTCCAGCAAAAACATCAATATTGAGATCACAACTCTGTTTGCCAAGGGTGGATAGTGTGTTCTGTCTGTTAGAAGGCGCGAATTCAGCAATGGATTCGTATGATAAATTTATTCGGAATTTATCCTTCTAGTAAATTTTATCAGTATTACATTACTTAAACATGGTATGCGTACTATGCATCAGTGATTCACTATTAATATTATGGGTATCAATATGAAGACTGTTTGATATAGATAATAAGAGTACCTAGTACCATAGTAATTGTGTCAATAATTGATAAGAACTTTTTTGGAAATCAATGAAAAACGGCATACAGTCACATCTGATTAGATAAGATTAGTAGCCAACCCTAATGTAACAAAGTAAAAGGATGGACTAACCTTCTCTTTCTGTCGAGTGGGCACGAGCTAGAGAGAGAGCTAGAGAGTCCAATATCATGTCACATGTATTAATTATTGATGTCTAAAATCATCACTCTATAATGATCATGACTGAATGAATGTGAACTTCAGCTTCAGCTGTGACATGACAGGGACAAGATGACAACATGCAATGCGTGAATGTGGTGACAGTTAGAGAAAAATCATTGATGATTTTGTCATTGTTTCCGTCATCTATATTTTTTGTCTTTGTCATGTAGTCTTTGATAAAGTCTGGCCAACGAAAGCTGTCCAAGAAAAATGGCAGCGAGTTGAAACAATTTAAAAAATATATCTACAGTAGCCAAGCCATATGTAGTCATAAGCTTGAACAAGGCATTAATTAGTTCTAATCCTACTCACCAGTTTTAATTAAGTGACCCCGAGACCGTCGTGTTAAATGTAATTAAGGATTAAGATCATTGCTTGCATCATTCATACACATACACACATATAAATGCATATGACCAATTGAACATCATTATTAAAAAAAAAGTCAATTGCTCAGCAACTGCTGCAATTTTTTAATATTCGTATAGGTACCATGCAGCAGGAGTAGGTACTCATTATAATAACAAGCAACATAAATAAATAATCAAGCAATCAATAAACGGTAATTTATTTTCACTATATATCACATTATAACCAAACATTTCCAACGAACCCTCAATTTACGATACTATAGTCTATGCCACGATCACAGGAGCACCACAGCACCATATTTGTGTGTGGTACAAAATAGTTTCTATCTTACAAGCAACATAATTATAATCAATCAATCAACAGTAATTTATTTTCACTTTATAACATATTATAACCAAACATTTCGAACGAACCCTCAATTTGCGATACTATAGTCTACGCCACGATGACAGGAGCACCACAGCACCATATTTCTGTGTGGTACAAAATAGTTTCTATGTTACAGAGATGCGCGGCGCTGTCTCAGATACTTGGCCTTTTGGGGCAAGTATAACAGCTTTGCGTTCATCGGGGACTCCAGGCTCGAACAGTTATATGAATACTTCATAGGTAAGTTATACTGGACAGTTTTTTTTTTATTCGTCGTCGAGGTGTTTAGGCACTGTACCGCTGGTTTTCACACTCGCGAGCATAACGTACCGACCAGCAGGGTATCACGATGCACGCTCGAAATCGGAATCGATTCAATTTTGTCAGTTCAACAATGTACATTGCGCAATACACACAATATACAGGATGGAATTTTCGAAGCGTACCTATAGGAAAAGTACTCTAAATACTGAAGACAGCAAATTTTACTTAAAAGAAACATTCCTTTATTTTTAAAAAGAAACAAAACTGCATTAAACGATTTTTGAAAATACGTTTGAAAATACAATTTTTTCGGATTTTAGTCGGTTCGATTCCCGGGAGTGGCCCGGGAATCGAACCGACTAAAATCCGAAAAAATTGCATCCTGTACTTTTATGCCACCAATCGATAGGGTCAATCATAAGGATCAAATCTCTCTGAATTCAAACCCGGTCCGCACCTCTAACTTTTCGGATTCATGTGCGGATTAGAATTTGACTATCACTTGCGATAACGGTGAAGGAAAATGTCGTGAGGAAACGTGCACATCTGAGAGGGCCTCTTAAAGTTCTCGATGGTGTGTGTAGTCCGCCAACCTGGAATAGGCCAGCGTGGTGGACTAAGGCCTAACCCTTCTCATTCTGAAGAAGAGGCCCCTGAGTAATGGGCTGATGAATTTAAGTTACCACTACCCCATTCTTGTCGTAGGTGTGGTCAGAACCCGTCTAGACCTGGACACGTCTTACTCCACCGTGGATCACCGCATGCCAAACTACACGTATGTGGACAACAAATTGCGGCTATCCGTCACGTTCATATACAGCGACGATGTGTCCAAGACCATGGTGGACCAGTTTCGGACGTGGTGAGCAAAAAAACAGATCATTTTCTAAATAATTTGTTCCCAAACGAAAATATAACTGTCAAAGTCAAAGTTAAGTTTTTTATTTCAAATGGGCCTTTGCAGGCACTTCGTGATTCTAGGTGCATCGTCAAGGGTCGCAGCTTTGCAAGCGCACATGTGGAGCGTAAAGTCCTTCACGGTCCTAGGTTCCATACTAGGTTGGGCAATGTTATTTAGTTTTTCTGTTAGGAAATTATGATCTGTTTGTGGAGCTAATCATTCTTTTTTTTACTTCATACCTCTTCGTGGCGCGAAGTTATAAAAAAATATGAAACTATTATCGAAATATCAACTCGATCAATATAAAAAATAACTATATTTTAAACGTTTCTTCGAACATCGAGACCCCTCCGTGCCTCGGATAGCACGTTAAGCAGTTGGTCCCGGTTGTCCTATGAATACCTTTGACAGTCGTTACGGGAGTCAGCAACCCAAAAAGTCCGACAACCGGTCTAACCTTAGGGTATCAGTGTCTCCTAGTAATTTGGTGGCGGAGGTCAGATGGCAGTCGCTCCGTATAAAATACTGTTACTCAGCCGCATCTGGTTAGACTGGGAGCCGACCCCAACGTAGTTGGGATAAAGGCCAGGCAGATGAGGATGATTTTAAACTTTACCACTATGTACTTAAGACTTAATTTCCAACAGGCAGCGATCGGATCTACCTCCTTCAGTAATCGTAGCGTCGACCGGCCTCCAACTGCTGAAAACTCGGAACACAACCGACTTAGTTCTCGACGAATACAAAAGGAACCTTACGCATTTGGTGCAAGCTATAGATTCGCTTGCAGCGAGGAACACGCAAGTACTATGGAAGCTGATTGAGTCGGTTGATGCTGCTAAGTTGAAGAATGACTATAAAAGGATTAATAATAATGATATTGATGCGTATAACAAGGCTGCTATTGAGGTAAGCTGTTACCATACTTGTATGATATGTTATTTGCCTGTTGAATCTCAATTTGCCAATTTGTGTCTTATACTTAGAAAGAAAGACAGAAAAAAGAAAGAATACAAAATATGCCACAATAAAAGACACTAGAATAATAGATATAGGTAGGTAGAAGAGAACAGATGCATAGACAGAGAACATTTTTTTTAATTTGACATGTTGGTTACAATGTATTAAGTAGAAAAAATATATTTTAATAACCTAACCATCAAAAGCCCCCGACTCCAACTAGAAAAAGAGCTGTAACTTTTGAACGGCTGAACAGATTTTCATGAAACATAGCTAAGATGATGCCCGATTGAATTAACTTTCAATTTAAAAAAAGCTACGCTACGATGCCACAGCCAATTATATAGATACACACATACATAGATACACAGACACACTACAAATTTATAACACCCCTCTTTTTTGTCGACGGTTAAAAAGATTTAAAAAATACTCCGTTCGAAATAACATTAGAAATTTAAATAACTCCATTTACACTTTATTCAACCGATTTTGACTTCTATTACGTTGGTGACATGACAAATTACAGCTGCAGTAAACATTTGTTATCGTAAATACGTTTTTGCTTTTAATGCCATCCTTATGCGTACGGAATAGAAGTCAAAATCGGTTGAATACACTGTAAAAGGGTTTGTTAAACGTGTCTAATCTTATTTCAAACGGAGTATAGTACGTTTTGGAATTGAGTTCTTCAATTACCCCCCTATCTATAGGTAAACATTTCCAGATCTTAACTCACAGTGCAGCTAAAATCTGGAACTCGGCCCGTCTGGTCGCAGAAGATGGCGGCGGTGACGTAGTGCTGAGTGCTACAGCGCTGCGCCACGCGGCGCAACTGTTGCTCAACATGTTCTGCAACGACCACATGAACTTCAACGACGGCTCTTGTTGCGCCGAGCCCGAACCTTATACGCAGCTGCAGATTCTTACCTTCGCGCTGTTTCTACTATGGTAAGACTTTTGTGAAGTGACCTTAGTACATAGGCAAGCTATAGAGCGCACCTAACCGAGTATAAACAGTGCATCATGCTCGGGTGCCGAGTGCCGGAACTACGGCCGTTAAAAATAAAATTACGCCACTAGTCCATACTAAGTTACTCAAACCGTGTAACGTTTATTACCTACGTCGACTTGTTTAATAACCCGTTTTCTTTGAGAAATCGCTGAAAATTTCGGGATAATTTCCTTGTTTTCTCAAAAATCGTAGGAAAATCTTTACATTTCGGGTTTTCGGTTTAATCAATAGGCTTTTGGATTAATATATTCGAATAATTATTTATGCCTCTATTAGTTACAAAATTCATAAAATTACTTTTCAGTAGCCGCCAACCGCCCTCAATTTTGCCGCTCTGGGCATTTGCCCGGCTTACCCCCCTTAGATTAGGCCCTGATTAAAAGTGACCCAGAGTGGTAGGACAGACTCGTAAAATCCATAGCAAGTAATAACAGTGTGGTATCTGTAGCGCAGTGGTGTGGCTGTGCCGCTCGGTGTGGTGGTGCTACTGGTCGGGCGCGGCGCGGCTGCGCGGGTACGCCGCGGTCGGCGCGCGCGGGCACGCCGCGGTCGGCGCGGCGCCGCCGTCGGCGCTGGCCGCGCTCGCCCGGCTGGGCCTCATCATGGCGTACTTCTACCTGTGCGATAGGACCAACTTCTTCATGAAAGAGAACAAGTACTACTCCGAGTGGAGCTTCTGGTTGCCTGTGGGATATGTGTTCGCGTTGGGACTCTTCTTCACGGATGAGTCTAGATCTAACACGTGAGTACCTTTTATTTACTGTTTTTAGTAATGGAGTTCAGTTTGAATACATTGAATTTGATCCTTCGGAAATCTGTCGGGACTGGTCAGCTTGTAACTGGCACTGTAACCATGGCAATCTTATTCAGAGACAAATTATTATTTTACTCTTATTTTTATTCACATTAAATTACATTATTCTCGCAGCTCTTACCGCAACATTGTATTGATCGAGATTGTAATCTATTATTTTAAAAGAGTTACCATGGAGTTTCTTGCCGGTTCTTCTCCATAGGATCCTATTTGGAACCGCGCACCTAGAGTCTCGACATTTCATAAGTGCCTGTATCTGGTTTACATGGAATAAAGATCAGGCCACGAGACTGTTGGCACAGTGGCTAAGCGATTAGCTTTCTACGCTACGCGCTGCGGGTTTGATTCCCACACGGAACAAGTATTTGTATGTTCACAGATACAGAGTTGTTTCGGGTCTGAGTGATATGTGCATGTATCATGTATGTTTGTTAACTGTACCCTCGATACAGGAGAAATCCTAGGGAAAGCTTAAAAAAAAACAAATATGTTTTTTCAACTTATGGTATTTAAAAAAAATCTCCCAGAGTTCTTCACCGCGAGCAAACAGACGAATGGAAGGGTTGGATGCAGCTGGTCATCCTCGTGTACCAAGTGACGGGAGCCAGCAAGGTGCTGCCCATCTACATGCTGGTGCGCGCGCTGGTGTCGGCCTACCTGTTCCTGACGGGCTACGGCCACTTCTACTGCACGTGGAAGTCGGCCGACACGGGGCTGGTCCGCTACTTCCGGGTCATCTTCCGGCTGAACTTCCTCACCGTGGTGCTGTGTCTGACGATGAACAGGCCCTACCAGTTTTATAGTTTCATACCGCTGGTCTCGTTTTGGTATACTTTGGTAAGTATTTCGTGATTATTTAGTAATAATAATAATGAAGAATTTATTTCAAGTATCAAGACTCATAGTGTTAGTTACACTTTAAGTAGAGTATTTATTTTTAAGATTAATAACGAAATAAGAAATAGTAGGTAAGTCTAGCTTTGCCTGGATCAAATTATTGTCTATGTTACTCAGTGATTATAGAGCATACTGCTGGTGAAGGAATTTTTAAAATCGGTCCAGTAGTTTTTAAACAAACATATAAAAAATCAAATCTTTATAATATTAGTTTAGACTAGCTGTTGCCCGCGGTATCACGCGTTTTATTTTTATCAAAATAAAATACATCCATCACTCAGAGATAGTGTAGGTTTCTATTAGTGAAAGAATCTTTAGAAATGATTCAGTAGTTACAGAGACAAAAACAATCAAATTTTACCTCTTTATAACCTGTGGTCCGAATTGTGATTTTAGTGCTCACGATGCTGACGACTATAATCGTTGGTCCGAAACAAAAGTGCACTCACAGCGCTGTCAGCGTGATAATGAATCTGACCTATGATCGGATTTCTTTTTTGTTACAACAACACACACATAGAACCACACACACTACAGAAGACATTCACCCGAATTCGCTCGTTTATTCTCTTGTGGCGTCTAATAAAGCGCAAACTGTCTCCCTGTACCTTCATCTCTTACTGGGATCGCAATTTTCTCAATTTTTCTTCCATTTATTTCACAATTCCACAAAATGGCAAATGATGCAAATGTCAATTTGACGGTTTGCTCACAGTGATTTCACGCAGGAGCAAAGGCTCTGTAAGTCCAATATGGCGCAGCAATGACGTCACACCTGTCGTTAGCGCGCTCACGCCGATTCGGACCGCATTATGAGCGATATTATCGCTTTTGACGTGATTCGGACCACGGGGTAATACTACTAGCGACCCGTTCCCGGCTTCGCACGTGTGCAATTTCTTACATTATTTATTTATATATTTATTACATTAAATATCAAAGTATTATACATATAAACCTTCCTTGAAAAATTATGTAACTGATAGTGAAAACCGCATCAAAATCCGTTGCATGGTTTAGGCGGAATTTGCGGATATACAGTCAGACAAACGCGGAAAGCGATTTTATTTTGTACTATGGTAGAGAATAGAGAATCCTATGTAGAGAAAGTACAGATGAGTTTATGGTACAGGTTTTTAAGCGATATTGTGTGTGATGTTGAACTCCTAATGGTGGCTCATGATCAGTGATCCGAATAGGTGGTGCTAATTCACCTAAACTTCGAGGCACAGAGAGAAAAAGTGGAGACTTCATTACGACAACATTTTTTTGGGATAAAAATTGTCCTAGGTTTCGGGACATCACATAAGTACATTTGGTTATATGCAATCGGTTCTACATCCTATGATAATAAAAAAGAATAGAGTTTAAATCTAAGATAACGAGAAAGTCTTCTATTTATGAATTTATGTCAATTCGGGGAAACAAAAACCAGAATTCAATTCAATTCGCTTACTGTATTATTAACATTAATTATTAAGTACATAAGTTATGTCCCGAAACCTGGGAAAAATTTTTGTCCCAGAAAAAATGTTGTCGTAAGGAAGTCTCCACTTTTTCTCTCTGTGCCTCGAAGTTTAGGTAAATTAGCACCACCTATTCCGATCATGATACAGGATTTTACATTTTAGTCCAATACTTCAAACCTAACTCAATTTCTAACACATTTTGTAATATCTTTCTCCCACCTTCCAGATGTTCTGCATCTTCGCGCTGCCGCCGCACATCACGCCGTCGTCGAGCCACACGCTGGAGTCCAAGCCCTACCAGTACCTGTACATCGCCCTCAAGGTCATAGGCCTGCTGGTCATCGTGACAGTGCTGTACATGAGCGAGGTGTTCTTCCAGAAGATATTCGTCACCAGGCCCTGGAAGGCGCTGTTCGTGAACTCGGATGACGATATCCATCAGTGGTGGCTGCAGTGGAAGCAGGATCGGTGAGTTTGAAAAGCATTTTAAATTTCTGGTTTTTAACCCCTGACAAAAAAGAAGGGTGTTATAAGTTTGTAGTGTGTATTTGTGTGTCTGTGTATCTGTGTATATGTCTGTGGCATCGTAGCTCCAAAATGGATCGATCGATTTCAATGCAGTTTTTTTAATGGAAAGTTAATGTAATTGGGTATCATGTAAAGCAAACCAAAATGATGTCAAAAAACATGATAAAGCTGTGAAAAATTGAGATCCCTGTCGCTAATAATTTCAGTTCGTCGCCTTATGTTTTATTTTATTTTTTATTATTATGATAATTTATTTACTAACATACCTAGAAATAAGTTTGTTTTACTAACATTTATATGGATTTATGTGATCTGAAATAAATTAATTTAATTTAATTTAATTTTAATCTCAAGTTCAGTGACACGGAGCTAAAGTAAAGTTAATATTGGCAGCTACTCGATGGCGTACGGCATGATATTCGCGCTGGCCTACCTGCTGGCGCGGCGCCACTCGCTGCTGGACGACAACAACCACAGCAACCTGTTCACGCCGGGCGTCTCCCTCAGCGCGACGCTGCTCGCCTTCATCGGCGTCGGCAGCTACGTAACCTTCACTTTCTTCTGCACCAACACCTTTGACTGCAACGAAATACATTCCTACGTTGCATTCCTACCTATAGTCAGCTATATTATTCTTAGAAACGTATCCGGCGCGTTGAGGATGCGGCATTCGAGCATGTTTGCGTGGTTTGGAACGATTACTTTAGAGTTATTCGCCAGTCAGTCCCATATTTGGTTAGCTGCGGATACGCATGGGGTTCTAGTACTTATACCGAGCGCGCCGATACTAAATCTTATATTAACTTCGTATATTTTCGTGTGCACAGCCCATGAAATACGGAAGTTGACCAGTATAATACTGCCGTATGCAGTTCCTGATGACTGGAAGTTGGTGCTCAGGAATTTTGGTATATTTCTAGCGATTTTAGTCCCGATTGGTATACATGATGGTATGTTTTAGGTTTTAAAGTAATTTTGGCTCTGGGACATGCAATATTGATTGTTTTTTTTTAAAATTAATGGTTGTCATTACCAATGCTTCTAAAGTTTAAGAGAATATTGTAAATAATAATTCAGTGCTGATAATTTTTGTGTTTTGGATCAAAAGTCATTATTGTAAATGTACCTTAAATTATTAAAATCGTCGCACTTGCACGGTAATATTTTTATACTGCGTGTAAGTGATATCATAATTAAATCTGATACCATAGACACAGTTCCTGGATCTGGACAGATTAGCAAGAGAATAATGCGTCGGCCTTTTCAAAAATCTTACGAAATTTTGCATAGGTTTTGCCTCTGACTAATAATAAGAATAGTGTTTTAAGAAGGGCCGTCGCAATCTTCTTAATCTTAGGTTTCCAGAATCATGTACAGAAACTATGGTATCAATTTTCGTTACAATATCACTAACATCCTATATTATTATATTAGCCCAAACTGTAGATCTGCTCTAACAAGCGTGATCAGCCAAGATAAGGCTTACTGAAACTTTGTCCATCAACATGTAGCGACATCTATCGCCACATAGAATAACTACTATCAGATTACGAAGCCTGCATCGCGCAAGGAAAAAGATATTCGTATCTAGCACATATACAACTGTCCGACATCAACCGTCGGGCTTCGGCCCGCCAGGCAATATCACCTCGCCTGGTCGGAGGATCCTCCCTTTTCAATGGAGGAACACCATACCTCGTTCCTCCACAAACACAATATCACGATTCACGGCTTTGAGAAAAATTGCTTACTAAAATATAATATTGATTGATTAAGAACATCGATCAAATCTTAGGCAACTTTAGTAAAGTTTTGTACAATTTACACCTAAGGTATAATTTATTTTATTATGTAAATAATAGCTTTTATAAATGTATTAAAGTCTAGTCTGTAACATAGATCGTGTGAATAAATATTAGATATTAATTAGGATATCGGAGTGGTCACATAATAAAAGTTGTTCATAGTGATGAGGAGAATAACCTCTTAAAGGTTTGGGGACTATGAAGGTATACCAATACCATGTACGGGAGAGGCCAGTTTGGATCGTGTACGGCAGAGACAGAGCTCTTTGATAGAGCCTTGTTTTTATACAGCGTGTCTGGTCACCGGTGTCCGACCCGTTAAGGCGAAGCAATATGATCGATCTTATCGACAAATCCACCATAATAAGGCATTTTGCCCCTACTGTTTTGAAATGGCGGCCATTTTTTTTTTTTTTTACTGAGTGTGGTTGGGTTCAATTATTTTGCCATATCTACCGATATTAGAGGCCCTACAGGCATAAAAGTGCAAAATAGGCAATAAGTTCACACTAAAAAGTTTATCAAAAACTCCCATCAAAACCTTTAAAAAATACTGGAAACTTAAGTGTGAAAAAATTTGAATGGTTTTTTTACTTTTTAATTGTTTTGCAAAAAAAAAACAGTAGGGGCAAAATGCCTTATTATGGTGGATTTGTCGATAAAATTGATCACATTGCTTCGCCTTAACGGGTCGGACACCGGTGACCAGACACATTGTATAACAAAGTACCTAGTTATTAAGTTTTTAAGCATTCTGAAATTCCTCGCATTAATTAATTTAAATGTACAATTTTGCTGTATATATTTGTATAAAATAATAAATTATGGTTGCTAATACCGTCTTGTATTTCATCTACTTTGTTCTATGAATACATACTACAAAGTTCTGCATTCCTAAAAGTAAATCTACGACATCCGCTACAAAATAATTCGAGAAGAAAACGTAGGTACAATAGGTGCTTGTAGGGTCCGCAACGCGTGAATGATACCCCTGGTGTTGCAACCGTCCATAGGTTACGGCAACCGCTCGTCCATCGCGTAACTAAAATGGTAATGAGGCATGTTCTCTGGTAATAAACTTCATTACGATCGTGAGAGACTACTTTGAGCTGTATCAATTTTAATTTTACTGATCCAGAAATTGGTCTCCCAACTTCATGATCGGTAAACACGTAAAGATGAAATATAGAAATAGCTTTTTTTAAAAAACCAAATGTTTTTTACCATTATATTATGTGTGCCAGAGTTTACCATTTTAGTTACGCAGAAGAAGTTTTTAATGGTACAAGCAATAAATAGGTCTCTAATGTACCAATAACGGTAGGTTTAATGGTACAATAGCAACATCGCCATTTTACAGTATGACAAAACTAAGAAGTAACATTGATATACCTGATCGTACAACCAATGGCAGTCGCTCGGTTAGATAATTGTACAACTTATTGCGTCAGCGTAAAGGTCATGTATCACTGCATCTAATAAACATTCGCGGTCTTGAAGACGCTCTCAGTTCGGAAGTAATCCTCACGAAGTTTAGCGATGCGACTTCGTAATTGTGTCGTACTATAATAGAGACAAAATGGGCCAGAAAATAAAAACAACATTTAACAAGCAAAATTTATTTACCTTAATATTTTACATTGTGAATAAGACGTTAATTTATTGAATATACACCTTAATTATTATCCGTATGGTGTAAAACATATTTACATTACTCGTTTAGTGCTACAAACACCACCAATCATTTGAAACCATTACAAATTAGAGAAAGAATTTAATTTTATAAATTAAGACATTTAAATCAGATTTAGGTAAATCAAGATACATTTAAATTAGCTTTAGGTTATCCTACTCATAGCGGCTCGCGTCTTCGTAATCCCATTCTTATAATTATAGTATTGAAGTTGTGGTTAAAACCATACCAAAACCAGCTCTGTAGTGATTTTAGAAATTATAATTATCAACACCGTGGAAAGATTCTATCGGTAAGTACGAAATGTTGTCACATGAATTTATTGTGGTATTTTTTCTGTAACTATCAATTTTAGTGAATATTCAAAATAACCTAATATTTATTACGTCAAAGAATGTTCATATTGCGCTTTTTAAATTATGTCACGGTAAAGTTGTATAGACGGACAAAATTGGAAATGTCTGGAATTATTAGAAAATATGTTTACACCTATCGCAGTTTTTTTTTGTTTACTTACACCATCAGAAGAGAAGAATCTTCTTTTTCTTCGAGTTTATATATTCAAATTAATTAATCATTCTGTAGACGACACCTAAACCGCATTTTGAGCTACTCGCCTTCAATCACAGAATTTTTTAAATTTATGTTTAAGATACATTATTTTTATTTAGGTACTAATTTTATAATAACGTATTGCTTACAATAATTGGGTGCTCTCACGATGATACTTATTTTGACTTTTGTTCTATTTGGATTAATAATATTTAACATTATGTAGTTCAAATTGCAACAGGCAAATACATTTATCTTGATTGAATTATACAGTGTAACAAAAATCGTGTAAAACCCTTAAACCATCTGTTGCCATCGCTTTACTGTTAACGGCATTCTAGCGCTCCGTGCGGGTCATCAAACTTATGAAGGCGCTCCGGTGGCGAGTGACAAAGCGAGCGGTAAGTTCGATGATGCACTGATGGTAATAGTCGTAACAGATGATTCGTTTTTGAAGTACATTTTTTTCTGAATCGAAAAGTCTCATCCAGGATGATTCGGAGCAGTAGAGCGCGTGGGGTATTTACACCATTTTTGTTACACCTGTATATTTTAAAGATATATAAATGATGTTTTTTTTTATTGATGCAAGTAGAGGATTTGCCTGTTGATTATTTGTTCTGAAATACTTATTTTATGAGAAAGAAATAGAATCTAATTGAAAATTAGAAGAATGAAATTGATTGAAATTTAAAGACGCCAAATATTTTTGTGTCTAATCTAAAATTTGTTAATGAAAATCAAACCACGTGTCGAATCGTGCATGATAAATATTGTTTTTACATAAGACGAATCGTGAACACCGAGACTAACACGTGATAATTTAACTTGGCCAATGTTCATATCTACAAAATGTCGACAGAATCGAAGGCACAGAAACGTAGATCATTAAGATCTCAGGGCCTCAATTAATAGAACTACAGACAGAGTAAATGAAACACATCCACACATCGATCGAGCGAGAAACGAATAAGCGACATTTTAAGAGTTAAAGTTTTAGAAAATCAGTCTCAATGAACAGGCCATTATTTTTCATAATTTTTAGTTATACTATTTTACATTAAGACGCGTTCTAAGCAGAATAGACATATTAATTAGTTAGGACTTGGGCAGGAGAATGATCTACTACTAATCAAACCTCTTGAACGTAACGCTAGTTCCCCTTTACGACCGCTGAACGTCCAAGGTGGTGATGATGTCATTAACCCTTAACTTGACAAGTGTACCAGAAGGCACGTAAAAAGATGATATTAATTTCCGCACGGGTCTTAAAAAAAATTACACTAAAACATCGAATGATGTGTTTTATCCATTTGAACTGTACTTCGCTTCCTAAATAAATAAATAAAATTATTATTAAAAATAATTACTTCGGTATGCGTAAGCCAACTCAAAGCAAATTTTATAAAACAATCTCATATTGTATTGACGATTTTACACTTTGCCAGAATAACTGGCAACTTTGCATTTTGCCAAGATATGCCAAAACATATTTTTAGTTATTAGCTAACGTTCAAAAGGTATAATTACTAAATTGTATACCAAGTACCTACGCATAAACGCTATACTAGTTATTGTTTGAATGAAAATTGAGAAAATTAAGTAGTTTTTATCTATGGCCACATAATAAATGAAACTGATGTTGCAGTAGTAATACAAAATAAGACATTTTGATTTATGTCTCCATTGTTATGCTGTTCTACAAAATACTTTTTAAATAATATTTAAATGAAAATTATAAACATCGAACACATAAACAGTGCCTTACATAGGTATAAAAGATAACTTAAACATTAAATATATGCATTTAATATGGTACACATTGAAATGTAACATACAGACGTCTAAACTTGTTAGTGCACAAACAATGTCAGTCTTTGTACAGTCGAATCACATAAAATTATTGCTGAAACTGTATCTAAGCATCTAAATTATGATACTTATTACTAATGAATTAGAAATAAATAGAACATAAAACGAAAAATAAAAAACTGCTTCATGTTATGGTAAAGGGTACGATAGAAATACTTGAACTACGACTAGGAGAAAACAAAGAAAAATCTATAAATCTATATTATATGGATTGTTTTTTTAAGGTTTTTATATTATGTTAAGGCTAACTAAACTAGGTATCTATTGATTACAGGTATTTTTTCTATTCTGGCTTAAAAATAAATATGCATTAAGAAGTTATAAAGGAAGAGGGAGCTATTCAATAGGATATCTATGAAGGGAGCCTTCAACGACTCTTAATAAGTGTTGGTTTATCTAAACATCGATGCAGAGAACTATTCTATTGGTGCGTCAAGTAAGTACATACTTAATTCAAGATATCAATATATATCTTAACATATAATGAGTGCTTATATTCATATATATAGTTGTATATAAGTAATAATTGTGCAATTGGTATACAGATTTTTTTTTGGGCCTTTCATTTTGTTTTATCCTTACGTTCTAGAACATTTTACATGTAATTTTTTTGTCAAGAAAAAGGAAATGTTTTCTCTCGAATCCCGATATTTACAATAATAAATAAGTTACATAATTATTATATATTTACAAAATAGCAAAAAGTGCGCAAAAAACGATTTCACAAAATATGCATTTGAGCAATACGTTTTAATATAAAAGCATTTTATACATAGTATATTTAACAAAAACTACAAATTAAGTAAAATAATTAAGGAGCTGTAAAACACGCTAGATATTAAAAAGTAACGCTCTATTGTTTAAATAAAGTAAAAATGATGACTTGTCGTGTCCTACATTATTACCTATACGTTACTAGATTACTTACAGTAAATTATTTCATCCTACAAATCTTCTACAAATAAGTTATTGCTATAGAAAATTTATTTACAACATGAAGCTATCGTTACAAATAGTTTGAAACATCAAAAGTGAACTGAAGGAAATTAAAATATTCGATTCCCTAAATATTATACCTAATTCAAAAACAATAACATTCCTACTGTTCGTGTCGCTTAGTTTAATATATCACATTAGATTAGAATCTTGTATACTCATGTCAATTTGATAGCTGTTAGAACATGGAGTTTATTCGTAATGTCCAAAAAGGATATATTACTTCAACTTAGAACACTTAACTCACTCAGAGGCTAATAATGTTACTTATGTACCGTACGTTCATAATCCAATTTCGAAATACTATTAAAAATTGTATTACGGGATGATAATTTTAATGGCACTGTATTTTTCAACACATAGGGTTTAAATTCAGTCGGAATTGTCTTGTCCCGCGGCAGTGTTTAATGTCCTTGTGTCTTCACTTATTAACGATCTATCATAACGTCTTTGTCTTGTGATTTTGGGCCTAACTGCACTAAGTAGAGGGGCTGATATCGCGTGGCTCGGTATTCGACCTAAGTCCTTCCGTCCTTGGAGTAGAGGTGAAGTGACGCTCGAAGACTCGTCTCCTTCGTCGTCGGAAAGAGCTGGGTAACTTTCTTTCATTTTCAAGCTGCGCTCTAGCCGTCGGAGAAATCTGGAATGACCTATTTGATTAACAAAAACAGATACTTTTCTTATAATGACATGGGAGTAGGTACTTAACGGCTAAAAGAATTGTCATCGCATATAAATAGGAAATATGAAAATATAAAACTTTAAAGAGGAAAAAAGAGCTGCTTTCGACGTACTGATATTGAAAACATACCTTATCTGATTGCTGATTGTCCGCAACTTGTTGACTTTTTGCGGTTTTCTTGAGTCCTCTGTGAGATCCAAACTCGAAGATATTTTAGACGACGTGTCCTGGAATTTTAAAATAGTGTGAAATAGATGCACATTCACTATATGGACTACACTTTCAACTTTCTAGTTTCATATACCATGCCTCTATGGTATTTTTGTAACTATAAAAAGATTATATGAGTTTCTATACGCATTCTGAAATGATAGATCTAGTCTACTCGTTACATTCACGAGATGAAACCTACAGAAATAATTCAGAAGATAAGTATAAAATTTTACGGTCTAATGTTTCGATAGAACATTCATAATAGATATTATGGTAAATTACATACATTAAAAAAAAAAGAAGTAAAATTAACGCACTAAAAGAACTAAAAATTGTAAAGAGCTTGAAGAAGGTTCGCAAATAACATTTCAAAGGGTATGAAATCTTAAAGCGAAATATATTTTGCGAATGTAGCCCTGTACTAAGAGATAAACGAAGTATGGTAATCGCTTCCATAATACAATCACCTCTGAACTACGGCACTTTTGTCTTCTGAGCGGTTTCCGCAAGCGCATCGGCTCACAAGGCTGAAAATAATCCAACACATAGCTACAACCTACCGTCAAATAATTATAAGAAGCTAAAATTATAATAATATTTAGAACTTAATATATTTGTTGAAATTAACAGCGTGAATATAAGAGGTGCAGAGAATTCAGAAGAAAGTTATTGGGGAAGTATTTTGGTTAGATTTTTTATTCAGTGCTTTATTAGGTGAGAATGAATACGGAAGGATTCACAAAATGACGAACATCTAGCCAGTGTTAACATACATAAATCTACATTTACGAAAAAAATTAAGTTAACAATTTATTTTAGCAAACAATTTAGTTGTCTGCAGCCACTTGTAAATTGAATTATACATGTATAAAAGTAATAAACAGTACAAGGAATAAAAGTTTAGAACTAGTAAAATAATATACAAAGTCTATTCTTTCTAGTCCCGAACCCTTTATTGAACATTTTTGACTACGGGGACAAAATTAAAATCGCGAAAAAAAAAATCTGCTTCAGAGTTCCATAGTAAAAGTTGTATAAAATGATGACTACAATAACCCCTAAAAGGGACCGGGACTAGAAAGGCTTTATATTTTGAAATTCCTAAAGTTTAAGGACTAAAATTATATTCCTAGTCATTTTAGAAAATATTCATTTCACAAAGTGTCTGCCACATAGATTTTACTTTTAGGTATGTTTAATTATTATTTAAACGCCCAGAATAAGTGATAATTTATTTAAACGTGTGTTTCTACGACAATTATTATTTAGACCAGTAGGAAAATTTAGGAAGCCAAGATATTGAGAAAATATTATAGATGTTTAGGAACAACATAACCTCATACCTGCATTTCAATATCAGGCAGCCTCAGCTCCCTGGCGGAGGCGACGGAAGCCACGCTGGCGTTGGACACGGAGTCCTCCGACGACGACGACGACGCCGGCGCCGGCGCCTGCGAGCGCGAGCGGCGCCGCCCCCCCTTGCGCCCGCGCGCCGCCCCCTCGCGGCAGCCCGGCACCTGCAGGGGGTTCTATGTTGTACTAGTAATGCAGTTTTGGATGCCTATGATATGAACCAGAGGTCCAACAACATTATTACTGTAATAAATGCGAAAACCCGGTAGGCATCAGGCATTGTGTATGTGTAAAACACGCCTCAAAAGGCGTACGGTAATAATTTATATTTCTTACCTCCAACAAGTTATGCATGGAGTGCGGCATATGCGGGAGCGTGGACTTAGTGGTGCCGGTGACCTCGTGCGAGGTGGTCCGCGTGGTCCTCCGGTCCCGCTTTCTGCCACTTTTCTTCTGAGTGTTACTGCCCGACTTGTTGTTCGCGCCCTTCACGCATTCCGAACTCGGAAAGTCGTACAACCCGTCAGAATCTGTAAACGGCAGTTGTCTACCGTAAAATTGCGGTGAAAATCTTCCCAAACCAGTTTTGTCGCTCAACGGACTCTCGCTCCTCGAACTGACAGGGCTCAGAGGTCTACTACCTTCCGATAACAAAGTGGGAGGCCTCAAACTAGCCTTCTCGTCCAGTCCTCTCTCAACACTAATACACTTAACTATAGAGCACTTTGTCACTCCACTAGGAGAGCACAGCGTCGCTTGTGGGATCTCTAAAGTCTCTTTTAGCGCAACCAGTTCCATCTCTTTCGCACTCGTGGGCACGTCGTCTACTCTCTCGTCTGTCCCTATGCCCTCGTCGTTGGACTCTAACAGGGGATCGTCGGATAAGGTCTCGGAGTCGGATCGTCCTCGCCTACGTTCCTTACTGTCGTCGTTGGAGGCGGCGGGGCTAGAGTTGGTCTTCATGAGCGGGCGGCGCCGCGACTGGAAGCAGGACGGGCCGCCTCCCGAGCCGGGGTCCTCCATCTCCGACGGACACAGCGGGTTGCTGGAGCCGCAGCGAGAGGGACCCGGGCTGGCCATGGAGCTGTACCCTGACGAGGACAGGTTTGACTCTGACGGCGCTCTCTCTCCTCGGGCGGACATCGAGAACGGGCTTAAGTAGCACATGTTGCCCGAGGGTGGGGGTGGTCTGGGGGACAGTGGTTCGTCGGATTCTTCGCTAGCGTTATAGGTGACGGTTATAAGGGGAGGTGGCTGGAACTCTAGGTGCGGAGGCGTGCGGCGGGGCGGGGGCGAGCCGGGCGAGGGGCGCTCTATGGTGAGGGTGGGCACGCGCAGCGCGGGGGGCGCGGGCAGCGCGGGGGTGGGGGACGACAGCTCTCGCTCGGAGTCCTGGCTGTGCGTAAAGCTAGGACTAGGAGAGTCTGTTACGTGGGTTGATGGCGTCGGCGTCGTCGTCGTCGTGTCAGTGCTGATGAGTGGTTGACGTAGCTGGAAGATTAATTCAGACATTATTTAAAAGAATGGCAAAACAATCTCAATTTGGATCTAGAATGTTTATATTGGGTTTACATTCTAGAAAGATTTTGAGAGAAATAAAATATATACTTAACATTGTTATCTTAGATTATTGATTAGTTTCCGCTGCCGCAGCGGAAACCAATAATATAATTTATCTAAGATTGTTATATTTGAAACAAAACAAATAATCTGATGATGATCATTAGTTACCCTTGAAACCACTGTCATCACCGATATAATTTAGCAGAAAATGAAATTACCTTTAATCGTAAACCAGAAGTCGGTCTTTCGATCTTCGTTTCATATCTGATCTCATCCATTTCATCTTCACTGGGTGACATGATAGTCCCTGTAGACTCGCTCTTAGCATCCATCTCCATAATAGCCCTCGGCATCCTCGGGGATGGCAGGGGGGTAGGCAGGGGAGTAGGGAGGGGCGTAGGCAATGGGGTAGGAAGTTCTCGGATAGGAGACAAGCATTTGTTGATACCGCTTGGTATTTCTAGGAGTATGGATGGAGGGTGAAGTAAGTTGCTGCCTAATGATGAAGATTTGTGAGCGCTGAGTGGGTCCAAAACCTGTGGAAGTAAACGTGAAGTTATTTGGTTATAGAATAGAATAGAATAGAAAATCTTTAAACGTTTAAACGTTACGTTACGTTACGTTTAAACGTTATACTTTGTATTTGGAATTTTAAATTGAGCTTGCGTTTGACCACTGTCCCATCTGATGGAATGTGATGAACTGATTTATGATGAACCTTAGGTACCTAGAAGATGTTTATAACAGACTCAACGATCAAAATTATTGTTTTGAAGGCTAATTTATTATATCTACCTACATACATAAGGTCTTATTTTAATAATGCTAAATATTTTAGGAGATAAATCTATAGGTTACAGAGACTCCATTTAGCAAAAAAAATTAAATAATATCTACATATTTTTATACGTTTTCAAAATTAATGTTGATGTTTCCGTTTGCATTAAACCTTTATTCCTCTATGATTTTGAATGGCACTACCTAATTCTTTCTTTATTGAAATAGTTCTTACTCTGAGTTACTTACTTGAATCTCAATTGTATTATGCGGCCTGGTGACGGGTGAATCCGGTGCTAGCGAGGGTATGTGCGAAGAAGCCAGCGATATGTCATCAGCGTCCACCGTGTCGTCTTGTGGTGATGATGCCGAAGGTGTACTGGACACAGAGACTCCTCCCGAAGACGCACGGGAGACTATTGCAGCTGAAGATGACGAGAAATTCCGGAACATCGCAAGAATGGAATCTGCGCTGGAGACTTTTGGAGTCCTGAACAAAAATTAGAGATTAGTTGAAGTTACGATTCATATTGATTTATTGGATTAAGCCGTATATTTATCTTATGTAATGATACCTATTGATTGTTTTGTAGGCTACGTAGTTTTTTAGCAATCTCAATCTTTTGGGTCTAAAGAATACAGAATATGAAAAGTAGTTAGATGCGAACCTGGAATATTTCTTCAATGCAGCATGTGTCAACGTCAAGTCGAGGCTCGACATTGAATCGCTTCCTTGATTACTGGATGTGCTGTGGGGCGACCTCACTTCCACCCCCGGCGAGGGCGGAGTGCTCGACGCCTTCGCCCTCATTCCCCTGTCTGCTATCACTGCCATCGGAATTGTTATTGTATTCACCATGTCCACATCAGAACTAGAGCTCATCTCCGCTGATACTTTGTTCAGCAATCGTGCGAAAGTCACCTTCTTCTCCAATTTAGGATCGGATATATGTCTCATGGATGGTGAGGTGGACGGCGTAGACGCTTCACTTGCAAACGAAGTCTCTTTATTCTCATTCCCATAGTCCATGAACGCCGGCGCACTCTCTACTGTACTTAACGTTCTTTTCTCAGACATCTGTATCAGCTCGCCCATTGTTATTTTCTTTGAATGATCGTTTGCTGTCGCAGGGCTTATTAGTTGTTGTAAAATTTGCTTTTTCTCTGCAGCATTTTTCTTGGTCGGGGTGGAATTATTTCGTTTTTTACGCGGTGACGGTGTTCCTGTATCAAAAGACTCCCATATACTAAATTATTGAGTGAACAAAGTACATGAGAAGCGACGACATTAAATGTTCATGACAAAAGCGACACAATATTTAGATTTTTAAATGGGGTTTTACAACAACAGTTATTGTCTGAGAGATCACCATCATGCCTTTGATCTCAGTGCACACTAAGGAAGCCAATTCTTTAGGGTAAGTGCCAATAGTCGAAAATTTAGGAAGTGCCAATCAGATTTTCGTTTAGGTGTTCTGTGTCGTGTTTATGACATTGGGATGAGTAATGGAGATGTTGATCTGTCATGTTGTATAGTTATTGGAACAGGAAAGCAACATGGAAAGCTATAGACAGAGTGAGTTTCAATAGCTATACAATACGAGTAATTAGACAATGTTTTGCTTTTAAGTCTTATGTATTTTTTAACTAAGAAAACTTTGCAATACTATGCTCTAGATCTAGAGTCTAGATTTAGATTTTTTTGTGGTAATATAAAACAATGTCTGTTTATTAGCATGCTAGCAACATTCATATACAAAAAAGGCCTTTGGATTGTCAATAACATTGATATTTTCTATCACAAAGAAAATCTAGATATTTATTCACAATACGGTAAAAGTGCACCTATCAATATAATTGACAAAGCAGAGGCCGAGTTAGTTGGACGATCTAGAAAGGTGTCAACGAAGGAAGGAGCGGCTACATTAGAGATGCTGTGTTTGTGCTGTCAGGGGTGCACACATCGACATCTGAAGAAATAAGAACGAGGGAAGCGGGCCATGTTACATTGGTCTTTGCATTCCACATAGAAATTTCATTCACAGCAAGGACACATCCAGTGCTAACCGTACCGGCCGCCGCGCGCTCCGCCGAATGTTCGAAATGTTTGCGATACTGTATGATCTTGCAAATGATATTGAAACAAGTACTAGTAAAGCCCTGTGTCCAAAAGCAAGTTTGGAACAATTACGATGTTTATTCTACGTTTGTGACTCTCAGTAAGGCAGTATGAAGTATGAATAGGCAATTCGAGTTGTCACAGATTGAGACAAAAGGCTTTAAGCGTTCAAGTTTGATATTCTATGAATTTGTGATTGATATTAATATGAGGGATACAAACAAAAGTTTGTGTATTCTATTCTAACATAACAGCTAACAGAAATCTTGGATTGCTGCATTCTACCTAGACAAAAATATAGGACATCAAAATGACCAACAGTTTTAAAGTAGCAAAAGTATCTAAAGTTACTATTTGAAATGCAGTCGCAGTCTACATGATTACTACAGTATGTATTCGCGGGTGGTGCGGAGCGCGCGGGTCGCGGATCCTAGGAACACATCGCTCCAGTCCTTACGTCCGGGCGGCGGCTTTAACAGATCGTCCAAGCTAAAGGTGCGCGCGGCTCGCGGGTGAGGCGCGAGCCCCGACACCGACGGCTTGCGGATACCCAGCCGCGTGAGCAGCGTGCGGTGCGGCGGAGCGTCGTGCAGCACGCCGGCTGTGGACAAACGCCGCGTCATGACGTCACGCCGCTAGCGCTCCTCAGTGGGCACGGCCGCGTAGCGCCGCCCGACCCGCCCGCGCCGCCCGCCCCGCCCGCCCCGCCCGCTCGCGCACCGCCCTCGCCCCGCGGACGCTAGCCCCACACACACAGGATTGCCAGATATGCCAGACACGGGTGAGCTTTATTAAATTTGGATGAGAGTGAAAGTACATGGGTCCAGTCCATTCTGTCAGTCCGAGTCCAGTATGACACAAATAATGGTTATTTTTTAATTCACATTGTCTCGTTGGGATTTGATTTTGTAAGTTTATTGATATTACGCCAATTTTATCCGGTCGGATTATAACTTCTGGCAATCCTTTTCAAGATAACTATTGACACGATTATTTTAACTTGCCGATCCGAAGAGTGGATTTACCAAAACACTTATAGACAAACTAACAGATAGACGCTACTTACTGTTTGCAGTGCGTGGATCAAGTTAAAAGAACCGTGACTGAACGGATTCCAGAAACTTGAGAAATCTATCGATAGACAGTCATCTAAATCAATACATGCATCAATGCAGCAATATTTACAGTATATGTCACATTCAGTTTCTGGACCCGCCACAGTAAAACATAGAAAAGAAGAGAGTCAAAGGAGAAAGAAAGTAAAATTACGCAAAACGTGTCCTTACCATCCCAGAGACAGTGCGTTTATCGAGAAAATACATGAGTATAGCGGAAACAATCTGATAAAATGTTAAACAAAGCATTATTGTAGGTACTGTGAGTCACAAATTATACCTCCCTTCAAACGGTCAAACTAAGTTACCGTGTAATTATTAACTGTGAAAGTGGGAAGCCGAACTGAACGTATATTGAAAGTGTGCTTATGGAAGAAAAGTTCTTTTGGTTTTTATACTTGAGTCAAATATTGGGCCTAAAGATTTGTCCTCCGTGGTGTTTGAGGGGGGTACTTACGTCTAGCGCATCTGTCGGCCTCCTCTGCGAGGAGTTTCTCGATCTTCTCGGGGAAGTGCCTCTTAGCGCACCAGATGAGTCCAATCATGCCGAGCACTACAAACACTGTGATGAGGCCCAACCAAAAAGGCTCTTGGATCATGCGCTGACCCAAGCTAATGATATTGGGTGACGGATTGGGGACTTCGCATCTGAGGAGAATATAAATTCTTATTACATAGCTAATTCTTATTATTTGACAATTGTTTTCATTTCTTTTGGTTACATTTATTATGAGTTTTGTGGATAATGTCAAATTAAGTTGATTTTAATATGGTCCTTCGAGCCGGATTGCTACTCACGAACTCGCAGACGCGTCTCTCCAGTTTAACACGTTACTTGACTGTTACGCTGTGTACGCTCTATACCTCTTGTCCGCACACTCACAATTCTGTATGGTCTTCCAGCTTAGATTGTAGCCATCACATTCCCTGTAAGTTCCTTACGTACCTCTTCCCCTTCCACGAGGGGTTGCACTGGCACAGGAAGGCGCCGTCGCGCTCGGTGCAGGCGCCGCGGTTGTTGCACGGCTTGGACGCGCACGGCCGCACGCGCTCGGCGCAGCGCCGGCCGCGCCAGCCGCGCGCGCACGCGCACGAGAACGCCTCGCCCGCGCCGCCCGCCGCCAGCGAGCAGTTGCCGTACATGCACGGAGACCGCTCGCACGCTGTTACTAGGCAGAACAGACCTGGAAAGTATCAAACAGTTTAAGTTAGCTCAATGTAGGAAGTCACTAATCGTAAGAAATTGTTTTGAGACAGCTATACGTAAGAGCCGATTGATCCTTGATTGATGATCAAGGTAGGAAATGCCCACCGGAGTTACAGTTGTCAAAGCCTGTAAGGCATTCGTATATCATACCAGCATAATATCCAGCGCACTGACAGAAGCTCTTCGTATCTTCTGTGGCACATCTCCCGTCGTGCAGACACGGGTTAGGGTAGCAAGACTCCAGGCTCGTTTCCTCTGATAGTAGCAGCACTTTGCTGTGGTATTCTGGATCTATAACCAAATGAAATTTTCAAGTGGATCTTTCTAGACAGAATTCAGGTAAATAGAAAATTTAATAAAAGAGCTTTGGACTTGCGGGTAGGTGTTGCAGTGTGATCTTGACTGTTTTTGCAATACACAGAATTGTCCTGAATAAGGACAAAATTTATGTTGTGCTGAGCTCGTGTAACGTCCTTTGATGCTGCTGTACACTAGTTTCTTCTCTCTTCCTGTATGTTACCTTTGTTGACCATGAGCGACACGTCCATGTTGACGCCGCGGTCCCCCGCGTGCTGCGTCACGCTCAGCGAGTGCAGGTACGAGTTGATCACGAGAGGCGCGCTCGGTTCTAACTTCCTCTTGCTGCGGTCGACCTCACAGAGAGTCCATTCGGTTCCATTGTTGTCGGTGTAGCTGTCTTTTACCTGTATAGGATGGTAGTAGTTTTTTTAAATTATTTTGTTTTCATTTTCGCATGCTTTTCACAAGTAATGAGAGACAAAAAAGTTATTTATTTTTAAGTTAAACGACCTGAATCCAGCCAGTGCCCTCTCCGCACGGCCAGGCGGGCGCGGCGGCCACGAGCGTGGTGGCGCTGAAGGCCAGCGTGAGCGTGTGCTGGTGCGGCGCCACCACGCGCGTGCGCAGCGCGGCGCGCGCGGGCGCCGGCGCCGGCCAGTTGGGCGCCGCCAGCCGCCCGCCCACGCCCGACGCTACTTCTACCACGTGGGACGCGTTCAGGTAGCTTACTGGAAACAAAGAAGGTAGGTACAAATATGTAATCATGGGGAAGCAGAATTATGAAGAAGTTGGTGTTTAGATATGTGGCTCGAGTTTTATCAGCACATAAACAAACAACGACAATGCCAAAGCGACAACTCGAAGAGAGTTCATCAAACGTCTTCTGATTAAGTAATGTAGCTTCTGCTAAATGATTATAAGTTATTTTTTGTCGAAATGCTTTAGTTTTAACAGACGGCCATAATTTTTTTCCACAAAAATAATGAAAAATATTCTCTGTTTTTTCTTTTTTAGTGCATGACATTCATTTATAACATGAATAAAACACTCACTGGTTTTAAAGTGCGCCAGGAACCCCTGTCCCGTAATATTTTCGCCTGTTTTGATCCTGAGCCGTAAAATCTCGAACTGGGACACAAATAAGCCGTTGGTCAAGATGTTGGGGTTCAAGAACGGCCTTATGGGTGGGCTTTGCAGGTCTATCTGGATGTCGATGAAGGAGTCCTCAGGTATGGCGTCTGAGACGTTGATAGGCACACCTTTTGCGAATACCCCGTAACCGAAGTCGAAGTGGCTGATGTTCAGGAATACGCGTTTGCCTGGAAGAGAAACGCGTTCGGGATGATTGACAAGATATCTATTAATGGAATATTGCTCTGTATTCTACTGCCAACAGTTTGGATTAGGTCAGTTCTTGCGTTTGAATTACATTAAGAAAGCTGGAAATGCGGGAATACCCGTATGTCTTATATATTGTCTATACAATTAGAACACTTTTTGCTGATCTAACTACTCAGTAATATCGATGAGAGCGCGCGGAGGACAGAACATACTCCAACAGCAAACCGGGTGCACTCGCCTTCATTTCCATTACATATCATTTTAGCGTAGCTTTTCTTTGTAAATCGGTACTAAAATAAACTATTTTATCGAGTAAATCATAGCGTTTTAGTATCCATCCCAGCAGTCCAATACCACTTAGGTCGCGAACTCCGTTTAATAAGATCTGTATCAGGCAGCAGCGTCACTAATGCGAAAGGAGTAGTTCTGGATTCGGTAACTGTTTTTCAGGGATGGCTTCTTCATCAAGCCCTTTAAGCCCATGTTCCCATGGATGTCGTTAATACATAAGCATTTGACCAAGTTGATCGGCAGGAGATATGCCTACGTATATCAATTGCTTTTTAATACCTGTTGGAGCTAAGATGTCGATGGTGCAGTCTAGGTTGGGCAGCAGGAAGTGAGGGTAGTTGGGGCTGCGGAGGACACCTTCCTTCGAAGTGATTGTTTGAGATGGACACCCAATCAGCTCCACTGCACGCCATGTCACGGAAAATCCTGAACCTTGGATGCTAGGAACAGAACATTTCATTTTCATTTCGATTTTACAATTATTAAACCGTTTGAACTTTGAAGGTACATGCAGCGGATAAAAATTAGGGTTCTAATGGACGAGCGACATAGTTATCAACGACTGCTGACGATCATGCCGTCTGGAGGCGACGACAACCGACGACCGAGTGATTCAGTCGGTTCTCTTCAGTCGGTCTAGTTTTTTCGTAGCAATTAAAATTTAGATTTCTATATCGACTTTCATAACATCCAGCAACTGAGCCGAATACCTTGTATGTTCTTTAGATCATACTGCTAACCTGTAATCAGAGTGGAAGTACAGCACGGCCTTGTTGGTGGAGGCGACCCAACGCGCTTCGCCGACCGAGCCGCAGTACCTCGATGACTTCATGCTCCATACATCGCGAAGCTGAAAGAGGTAGAACTAGAAATCTCATACACGTTCAGTTTTTTCATGTCATCGTTGTGATCGGCCAGTTATGGATTGGTCTTTAACTTTAGTCTCCATGCGCGCCTAGCCTTAGGAAACCATAGTCCAACTTTCAAAGTTCCAATTTCGCTACGAAGCAACACTTCAAGCTACGCAATTTTGTGGTGCCAAGGAAAAATGGGATACATCATAAAACTAAATTTTTGATCAGTTTTTTTGGTACTCTGTAAGTACCAAAAACACTTACCTACTCAGTAGTAAACTCAATGTACCGTTTTCATTATTGACATAATTTTATTGTATTTATGCCATGGAATAAAAACATTCGATATGATCGACTTATTACCGTAACACAATATCGATGTTGTGAAACCATTTATGCAAAATCTAATTTTTCAAAATATTTGACTTATTCCCTTTTGTCCTTAGCGCTACAGATATTTTACTTACCTACACAATTATTAAGTAAGTACTTATAACAACTTAATTATAGAACAAGATTCTTGTAAAAGTAAGAGTCATGTAATTTCCCGGAAGGCTTCAATCCCAACAATCGGTCTACATTAAAATTAAATTATAATTTGAACGAGAAGGTATGCGAATTGTTCATTCCATATCGAGATGGCTTACAGTATGACGCCGAATAACAATCCGTAATGGAATGTTTATTAATATATTTTCAAAAACCAATTTTGTACATTATGTTTATGTAATTTACGTCATTTCAATCTCGATTTGAATACATGGGTATAACCTTTTTTTCATTTGTTCGATTATAATAATTGATCAATGTCAGGTAAAAATGGAAAAGGAATTGGTTGGAATGTGTCTTGTTTTTTTTTTCGTGTAGGTGGTCAAGTCGCATTGTTGTATACGTACGGATTTTAACAAAAATTTACCCATGTGGAGATTTAAATTCTTTAAGTGAACCCCTATTTTGTATTTCCATTACAAAAGATGGTTTAAAGCAAGTCTAGTAAAACCCAGGTTTTAAATATGTCCGTCACTTTCTAACGTCATGTAACAAAAAGATACGAAGCTATCATTAAAACCGGGTTTTGCAAGACTTGCTTTAAACCATTTTTTGTAATAAGACAGTATATGTTTTAATAAAAATATTACTTACCTCAACAAAATCATATAGACAATCCTTCTGGTACTCTAGATCCACATTCTCGAAGACAAAGACCAATCGTGTGTCAGGTGGCCCCACCACGTGCACCCAGAAGTCCAGGTTGTTGTCATATATGCCAGGGTGATTAGGACTTGTCAGCACCCCTTAACATGGTAATCAACAAATAAAATGTAATTTAGTACCTACTTACTAGATTGGTTGTATAAGTTTCTGGCCCCACGTTGGGCGCCATCAAAATTAAGTAATGACCGAAAATAGTTATTTGTTATACAAGAGTGCAAAGTTGCTTTTTAACCGCGTGTTCAATTTTGATGACCGAGCAAGCGAAGGATTCTAAAATTGAATCACGAGCGCAGCGAGTGATTCAAAATTAGAATCCTGAGCGTTAGCGAGGGAATCAAAAGAGCACGAGGTGAAAAATCTTTGCACTCGAGTGCAACACGTAACTTTTCATTCCACCTCAGCGAGGAAATGACTAAATGCAAAAAAAAAACGTTTAATTCACAAACTTAGTGCACACGATGTTCTAAATTCAATTTACTTTATCCTCTAGAGAATAAAAACGGCTTTTCCACTCAGATATTGAAGATTAAAAATACTCTTTCCGAGATGGTGGGATGAAAATTTACTTTATCCTCTAGAGAATAAAAACGGCTTTTCCACTCAGATATTGAAGATTAAAAATACTCTTTCCGAGATGGTGGGATGAAAAAATAATAATGTAATTAAAGTTTCTTGAGAGAGGTAATGTATTTTGATTATTTTTTTGTATCATAGAAAATTGAGTTCTGAAATTGGATTCCAGTTTAATCAACTAACTAAACGAACTTAACCTAATTTGTTTAGCTACTGTTATTAAATTTTTTCAAAGTCAAACTCGGCTACTTTTTCTACATTGCTTGCTTTTTGCTACATCTTTCAATATTGATGCTCAGAAGGAGCGTGCTTGTCCAAGAAAAACGTCTGTTACTCGATCATACCTGAAGTCCCTTCTACGGTTCTGTTCTTGACAATATGCTCTGGGTTCAACCTTCGCTTGCACACATAACCGCCGGTCACCGCGCACTTGTGCAGGGTCCAATACAAGCCACTGGGTTGAGATGGTACCGGTGATGTTTTCCACTGAAAATTATATTGGTATTAAAAAAAAAATTGGCGCCCAACGAATGATCGACACTTGTACGTATTTTTTGGAGTTATCAGTTTACGGAATGATCTTGACAAATCGGCATCAAAGCTTGATAAACGATAGGAAAAAGTCTTTACAAAATAATTAATTAAGAGAATCAAACTAAAACTAAAAGTACCTATGTAACAAAAAAGGTAACCTACGACGAACTATGTACCGCGTTATTTAGATAGTTTACCTCATAACCCTTGCAACCTCAAGTATCTACCATAATATGTAAACGTGCGTGTAATCAACATCTTGGGTACATATAAGGGTACGAAGCTTCGAAAGATCAAATTAAGGTAATCCAAGAAATCGTCGAGACCCACAATCCGAGCTCGCAACGCCAGTTTTCCCTGTTTGTTAAATACATCCAGATTCAGTGGTGGGTCCAGGATGTTGGTTTGGGAGGGGCTTGACCTAGCTGAGGGTAACCTTTATCAAGGTCACGGAAACACCTTATACTTAGTAATTAAAATTTTGAAAACATACTATACCTATTAAAAGTGGATTATGTGATGAAATTTGTACTGTAGGTAGAGTAGTTCTAAGAAATTAGGATAATATCATGTTTCATTTGAGATCTGTCAGGGGTGGATCCAGATACTTGGGGGGGGGGGGGGGGGGGGGGCTCTTAACCCCCTGGATGCACTATTGTCCAGATTAACATATTTGACGTTATAATTTTGCTTAGGTTATGCTATCTGACTACACAGGGAGATTTTTATTTATTGCGCTTACTTGTACTCCCAAACACGCGTCACCGATATCTTCAGTATCATTATAAGGCGGCCATCCCTGGTACCCTACAGCGCTTCCATCAATCCAGCTGAAGCTGTCCCCATCTTCCCTCGCTTGACGGGCTCCCAGCCAGTAAACTGATCCAGCGCTGTAGTCGCTGCTTTGTCGGATCCCTGAGACAATGAAGCGCTCCTCGTCTGCTGAATGCACTGATGACAGGTGCATGCTTAGGCCTTCACACATCTGTCCAGAAAGTAAATGTTAGTAATTTTGAAGTGAGTAATTTTAATCCAGAAATGTAAAACCGTGAATACAGTCATGTGATTTGCGGACGTTTCACGGTTCACCAATCACCAATGAATACCAGGGAGCGTTATCAACTTAGCTGGCTTGAGATATACTAGCAGTATTGAAATTATGGAATACAATCAGTTGCAGACAACGATGCATGTGTGTGAGTGTCTATAGTATAGAAATAGAAACTACTTCGTAAAAGAAGGTCGTAAGTCAACCCATTAGCGTCAATCTATTGCTTTGTGAGACTGCTCATGCACTTATGATCCCTACCGTACCTCTACAAAAAGTGAAATAATGATATCCGCCTCAATTAGTGATTGTACGGATAGCAATTTGTATATAATTATCTAAACTAATGTTATAATGAGAACAGATTAGATTTTTTGTATGTTTGTTTGTTTGTAATGGATAAACTCAAAAATTACGGGCCCGATTTTAAAAATTCTTTCACCAGCAGAATGCTATATTATCATTGAGTAACATAGGCTATAATTTATAAAGATAACAAGCGGGCGAAGCCGCTGGCGGAAGCTAGTAAATTATATTTTTGTTAAGAGAAAAAAACAAATTACAACATCAATCACTTTTAATTCAGACCGAAAAACGTTGCGAAGGGTTGTCATGGCGGAAAAATAAAAAGATTTGGGAGCAGTCGCGAAGCACAACAGACATTGTAATGACATTGCAAAGCCCCGAGGTCGCACGGACGAAATATTCGGCGAAAAGGATTACGTCTAATCCCTACCATTATTTCTAAGAAAATTATAATTTAACGAGCAACCAAACTGGAACAAAAGTTTTCGCAAGTTTGTTGTTTGGATTACTTGTAAAGTATAATCAATCTTTGTAGACCAAGTGAACCGTACTGGATTCGGAAGAGACGGTGTCTTTTGAATATTACCTGAAATTAAAACGTAATAACAAAAGGGTAGGTATTTGAGTGTAATTTTTTCATCGGAAAATATGAAGCTTTTCCGAAAAACTTAAGCAATAAAAGAAAGAAAGAAAAGAAAAGAAAAAAAAATGTTTTTGTTTTTACGCCCAGTATGAAAAATAAATAATAAGTGTAAATATTTGTAAATATGCCTAAGTCATACCTAAGCTTTTTAAATTTCTTAACAGACAGCGATGGCGCTTCTGAATTGTGACATCATAAACTAGTAATATCATAGTAAACTGTGACAGTTTCATAAATTATTCCATTTTGCGGGAAAAGGATGGATAGTGCCTAATATAGTTTCTAAAGCTTTATAACGCCGGCATTTATTAACTGATTTTAATTATTTTGTCAACTATGGTGTTCTATATCTGCCTACGAGGGATTAAACAATATTAGTAAAAAAAAATAGTAGTCAGCTACCCTATCGTACACCTTTAGCTAACTCTTCGGGGAACAATGGCGTGATGCTATGCTATGTAGTAAGGTGTAAATAATAATAATATTATCGGTGAGGAATTCATCCGCATACCCTAGAATCACACTGGCCTCGTACCGTGTGATTCCAGAGGAGTTTCCTCCCACGCACTCTCAGGTTGTGGAATCTCCTCACCAAGGTTTTCCCAAGAGTCTATAGCATGGGGTTCTTCAAAAAGGGAGTGACAAGATTTTTGCAGCCTGGTCAGCAACGCGCGGTTAAAGCGGCTGTTGCAAGCATCCATAGGTTACGATAACCGCTTACCTACTACTATACAAGCTTGGTCCGTTTTAACCATGATGTATGGATGCATCATCGCAAAATTGATGTTGTCTGCTAAGGATCCTCTGGCTTATGAATCACCTTAATAACATGACAGATGAGGATTTCTGTAATGTGTCATCAGATGATGAAGGTATCCCATGGATCTATAACACCATTGTATGCCTATGACCACCCAAATTTCAAATAACCCTTAACGTATAATACAGACGGACTCACGGATACTCTTTTATTTAACAGAGCAGCATTGTCTGGAGGACAGGGGATTAAGGGGATATAAATCATTGAGGATTACGCGACAGAGGGTCCAGGCGGCTTTGCTTTCAGCGTTATTGTTGCGTTCCAATTTTGGAAGCTGTTTTGGTGTAGAAATGGTGGGTAATGGATGGAGTGTTATGGTGTTCCTTTTAGTGATAATGTTGGTAGTTTGTGGGTCAAAATATGTACCTCTTCTTTTGAGTGGTCTCATGGGTAATTTGGAATATTTTTGGGCATATCTAGGATCCGCAAGCAGTGATAGCCTAGCGGTTGAATGCTTGCTTTCCATGCAAGATGGTCTGAGATCGAAAGAGGCCCGCACCTCTGACTTTTTAAAATGTGCGGGTTAGAATTTGATTTTCACTTTTATTAAAGGTGAAGGAAAACATCGTGAGGTAACTTACACACCTAAGAGGGCCTCATAAAGTTCTCGATGGTGTGTGTAGTCCGCCAACCCGCACTAGGCCAGCGTGGTGGACTGAAGCCTAATCCTTCTCATTCCGAGAAGAGGGCCGTGCCCAGCAGTGGGACAGTAATGGGCTAGTTTTTTTTTTATCTGGGATCCTCATTGTTTCAGTTTTGAACTTCAAGTAAACCAAATTTACTGCGTACGTAATTATGTAATGATCTTGATGATATATTGATTTGATTCGGTTGTCAGACTTTTCAAGCTTAGTGTCTGGTATCATAGGTATTATTATGATTAATGACAACCAATTCGAGGCACGGAAGGGTCTCGATGTTTAAAGAATGGTCATCCATCCAAGGACTACTTGCGGCAAGCGCAGCTTTACCTCGCGGATCGAGCGAATTACGCGGTAGCTACAAACCCCATAACGTATCTACCAGTGGCGAAGGGTGACAGTTTTAAAAGGGAAAGCCGTCCCAAAAATGCCCTCGAAAAATTGCTGCAAGACAAAAGTCCATACCGTTTCTTGCATGTCTGGAAGAGCTCGACCTAACTGACTAACAAGCTTTTTTTTGTCAGTTGGATGAGTAAATAATAATTATAATATTACGTTGGTCTATGCACTAACCAATTTCTAAAGGGAAGCCGAGGAGAATCGGGTTGTATGGAATCTTCACCAGTGGTATCTACTCTACATAATGTCTTATTCTGATTGACGTTGGCAATACTTTACAACTTTGACTACCGCTTACCTGTTTGGCAGTTATCCAAGATGCTTTTGGGTAACCAGAGAAGAGGTAGCAGTGCCCGTTGAAGAGGACTTGCTTGGAGTCCATACACGATTGAGCTGAGAACAAAATTAATCTTATTATTCTTAACGTAAAGAAGACAGGGAATTCCTCCGTGTTAATTAAGTGAATGAAAAATGTTACCAGTTATTGTAAGCGAAAAGAAAGTTTTACTCTGTAAATAGGTAATAAATGTGCTAATGATCCTTATCCATCGTTTGAGTGTGAAAATAATTAAGGGAAAACAAAAGATAAAAGACTTTTAATATATTTTTCTTAAACTCATGAATTTGCTCCTCTAAAATCAGCTCCTTGATCCATAATAAGGTAAGATTTTCTAAATTAAACACATATTTACGAAGGCGCGTTCCGGGTTTACGCTCTAATTACTTAGTATTATAAATGCGAAAACTCGGCGTATCACCAGTAGTCTTATCAAGTAGCCTTACTACTAAGATTACTGGGAATTTTCTTCCCAGTAGACTTACTGATTAGACCACCTGCACCTGTCCTCTTCTTAATATCTATGTCTATCATTCTAGTGTGTCTTGTATTTGTGGCAAATAAATGATATTTTCTTTCTTTCTTTTCACTAAGGAAGAAAAATCACACTAGGTCGATTTCATACGTCTTCATTGCTGAACTCCAACCGATTTTGATAAAATTCAGATCATATCCTGTTTAGTTTGACTCCAAAAGTCATATCAATACTCTAAACCGCATTCGCAGATCAAATATGCATTGCCAGAACCTTGAACCGTGAAACCTTTTCACGCGGGTGTATTTGGGGGCACAGCAGCTAGTAATGCTATTATTACTATTATTAATCCTCCATTGATTGTTCCGAGCTTCTTTCCATAATAGTAACTCGAATTCAGCACACAGGCCTTGGACAGCGACCATTATTAAAGATATCTATTGCGAACACTAATTATAGACGAAATACTTTCTTCTCAGGCAGCTATTCTTCCCGTACACTTTAATATTAATTTATTCAGCACTAGTTTAGCCGTATTAAGACGCATGAATATTTTGGAAAAGATCGTGATTGTTTTTTTTTTTGAAAAAAAATGTTTTTACTTTGTTATTTATTATTCTCTTTTTTATAGTATTAACTGTTAGGTACTGAAATACCTATAGGTGGAGGCTTGTTATTAGCAACTTATTTTACCTTTTTTATAATTCTTATTAGTCCGTAAGCGTTCCAAATAATAAATAAATAAATGACAAAAATATAAATGACACGAAAAATTACGACATTAATGTCATGTTTTCGTGTCAAGCCGCTCGTACATGAAATATTTATAAGTTAAGCGATCGGGGCTCGCCGCGCCCCGGCAGTTTGTGCGCAATGGAGCGACTAATCTCATTGGCAGGTGTAATGTGCCGAATTTTGGCGGCATTTGTTGCTGTATTATAGGGGAAGAAGTCTACTTTGACACGTGCTCTCGTAGTAGTAGACTTTCCTCGTTTCATTGTGTTCTCTGGGGGTCTAAAAAAGCCACATTTAGCAATTCACCTACGAATCTCCATGGTGACGCTTACGCGTATGATATTAGTAAAAGTCATCAAATAAGTGTTTATTTTGACATTCGTAATATGAATCATATTATGATTCATTTAAAGCGGCCTTTTTATAACCCCTGGTTTCCAATATCTACTTTCTCTTGAAGCTTAACAGTAGTGTCGATTCTGTTGCGCAGTTTAACAGGATTAAACTAAACTAAGGGCGTTTGTCTTACTGTTTCAATAGAAAAATTAAGTGACAGATCTATTTAGTGTAGTATAGTAGGTACTGTCAAAATGCGCCACAGAATTGAACACAACAAGTTTCCGTGCGTACACACGAGGAAATTAATGAAATTGCCAACATACACACACGTGTCGCCAGCAGCAAAAAGAGAGAAAAAGTTTATATCCAAATTATAAAAATGTTACCGTAAAATAGGGCTATTTGGGAACCGCGGGGTTAATTGGGATTTAGTAAAGGAATAATGATTTGTACTTCTCATGTTAAGAGATTTCAACCGGTGGTAGTAACTATTGAATGTTTTTAATTCTAAAGGTATTTTCGATTAAGTTTAGAAAATATGACCAAATTCCTAAAAACAAATGTTAGTACCAAATAGCCCCATGGTTCCCAAATAACTCTGTTTTACCGGTATGTTAATATTTTACACTAAATAAACGACGAGAGAGTTTAAAATTCCGGTCTAACTAACTTAGTCAACAACCATGCTCTTATTACGTATTTATTTAACATTTAAATGTCAGAAGCACAAAATAGTGTCTTTTATCTCTGAAAAGGAAGGAAGAACTAGTATACACTGGCGGCACTTAATTAGCATGCCAAGAGCGCTAAAAAGTATTTTAATTAAAACATGCGCGCGCAGTTCGTTCCTCGACACCGTTGCCACGTGGCAATATAATCGTTGGGGTATATTCATTAGCTGAATGGCAAAGTGGTCACGCAGCCGGAACACAGGGTGCGACATGACATGTCGTCAACGACGAATTTTAATATACTGGTCATTGTACAGAGAAAGAGTCAGAAGTCTTGCTACGGGAAAATGCTATGACTATCTGATGGGTGGGACACAACCTCGCAGACAGTATCTGCTTCATAAGTGAATGATTGAGGGAGTGAGTGGTTCTGTCTCCGAAGCCAAGTCCAGCTTTCCATTCTCTTTTCTAGAAGACCACACACACTTTGTATGAAACACATCACAATCAACCACACAATGCACACATTAAATTATATTATTCTCGCATCTCTTACCACAACATTGTACTAATCAAGATTTTATTCAAATTTTTTTTTAAGTTTCCATGGAGTTTCATGCCGGTTCTTCTTCATAGGACCTACTATTTGAAACCGTGCACTTAGGCTTACATTCAGAGACGACAAAAACGAGTCTAAGCGTGAACTTACGCTTCCATCTGTCAAATTTACGAACAAATTTTGACAGATGGAAGCGTAAGTTCACGCTTAGACTCGTTTCTGTCGTCTCTGAATGTCAGCCTCAGAGTCTTGACATTTCATAAGTACCTACCTGTATCTGGTTTACATAAAATAAAAATCTATTCTATTCTATTCTAAAGTCTGTGTTCAATCATAAAAAAATAGAGGTAATTAATTTGTCAGTGTAAGTAGACGGAAATATCCTAAAAAATCACGAATTTTGCTTATAATGCTGATCCGTTACGTACCGTAACGTTACTTCACAGCCAAATAAACAATCGATGGACGAAATAAATAACATGGATAACTAATAATGACCACAAGCCAGCGCCAAAGTACACAAAATATGTAATAAATTGTAATTTAGTTGACTTTTATAACCATGCATATTGTCAGCGTTATATTCGCTCGAGCATAATATATCAAAATTAATGTTAATAATTCAACTATTTGCACTACTGAATTGGCTAGAATGGAGCACTAAATAAACATAGACTAAATATCGGTCAGACAAGACTACTGATTATTCTGTGCCACGCTGTATACATTTTTGAGTTTTAATTGGACGCGCCCCCTCTAAATTTTAAATGAACGGTAAAAAGGAAGGAGCGTTTACGCTCGGTAAGGCTTTGTTATGTTTAAGTTTTCAGTGTTGAATACTTAATTAAGGATTCGTAGTAAGAGAGCGTTGATTAATTTTGGTATCGGTCGTACTTTCGAAGAGTATCGCTTCTCTTCTCTGAATTATGGCGAAGAGTGTTAACAGAAGTAAATAAAGGTAGGGTCCGGTAGTTTAAGAGTCGTAGCAAAATATGTGTTTATGTATTATGTAACCTATTTTTTGGGATACGTATCAAGACTTCTTAGGACATGTTTCACCACTTGCTGATAAAAGTGTCCGATAGTAATCTAAGTCAAAGTCAAAGATTTTTATTTCAACTGGGCCTTTCCAGGCACTTTCAAAACGTCGTGATTCTAGGCGCACGGTTCCAAGTGGGTTGGTCCTGGAGAAGATACCGGCATGAAACTCCATGAATAATCTTTTCATAAATCAAGTTTAGGTACAATAATATGTGGGGTGTTGAATTTACACAATATTAAAAAAAGAAGAACAGCAAAGATCAACAGAAAAATATCCAGTAGATAAAAAGGCAACTACTAGATCTTGCCGTTAATGAATCAGATGGTTTATCGGATAGAACTTATTTATCAGACATTTGTGAAACAAAAGTTTGATCGTATTCTATCAGATAAATTGTGGATAGGCAATCAGTCATACATTTAGTATGGAACAGTTGATTTTTTCTTCGCTATTTCGTTGTTGGTCCTAAAAGTTGTTCATAATTATGAGTTGGTACCTACAATAAGCCCTTAAAGAGATCTGGACTAGAAAGGTAGCACTTTATAGGTATAGCCATTGAATGGAACTTCGATTCGGAAATGAAGACTGCGTCGTGTCTTTGTTTGAGTCGAAATAAAGTCCCACTTCAGTTGTACCAAGTCCATAAACAGGACATTCTTCGTTGGCGCCTTTCGTTCAAATAATCACGATCCATTGTTTCGGTGAAGTTATTGTCTTGTTGATTGAGAAACAAGGGAAATACTCATGGATTTATGTATTTATTTGATGTATTTTTCATTAGATATAAAGGTGCACTACGCGAGGGCGACAAACGGGTGCTCGAACAACTGAAGTGCCGTAAAACTGACATCCGACTCACTGTAGACTGAATGCACGCTACGGCGACACACAGATTTTTTTGTAGTTATACATTTCAAAAATTAGTGTACTTGACTTTACCGTAAAGAAGTAATTTTTCAACACTCATCTGATTCACAAAAAATAAAATAGAATAGAACAGTTATTTATTGCCCATCACAGGTACATAAAAAATGATTTTAATAGTAAATAGCAAGTGTCACTGTAACATACCCATTGGGTGTACAATATTATAAATTGATACAAAAATAAAAATCTTAAAACACAACAATTACAATAAAATACAGTTTACCTGGGTGATTCTCCAAAAAACATTTATCATTCCTCGTCATAAATCATACCATCCTTCCTTCCTTTGGTTGTAATTATCACATTTATGTTTGAATTGTGATTATTCTTATGACATGGCAGTAACGTAGGTAGTAGGTTTGTCATAAAAACATTATGTGATTTAAACTTCTGCATTGTTAACTTTGAGGTAACGGTAATGACGTACTTAATTGTTTTTTTGGAGAATCACCCACCTACTAGGTACTATGGCATGTTAGTAATGCAAAAAAATGTGCTATTATTTATATTACATTAAATTATTGAGAGATATAACATTAACTTAGTCAGTACCTACTCTTATCAACCAGAAACTCTGAATGTAGAAATACCTAACCTATGTAATTATACCTAATACGTGCTTTTACCTCAGCGTGACACATCAAAGACGCTCGTTAGATCAAATTATGTTCACCTCTTGAAAAAAACTCGGCAAAAACGCGCTTCCTCGTTAACTAGTTCCATTCATCCATTCATTCGTTCACTCGTTCGCGACCGAAAAGGAATCCCAGGCCCGTTATTCAAATTTTAGTTCCGGAAATGTTATGAATTTAGCTCACTTGTTTTCATTACTTTGGGCTATAAATAAATTGATTTTGTTTTGTAGGTACTAGTTGTTAATATGGCTGAAAGATGATAAAGTTGTATAATTATCGAGAAGAATATACTCAATAAGTTTTAATAACTGCTTTACTCATTTACCTACTCAATATATCAAACCGATAAAAAAAAATCGACAGGTTAATTAGCTATCCGCGATCACGACGACTGTAACAACAGTTTCAGACAGATAAGCAATCATTTCTGTATGTACCTATATTATGTTTAAAGTATATAATATGTACGTGTATATATTTTTTAGTGTAGGTAACCTATATGTATATTTTAATGTATAGCTATGTGTATTGACTTACTTAGTTTCTACTTAAGTACACTAACCTCACCTAATAATAATGACTAGTGCATCTACCATGTTTTTGTCATCACCCTAAGGTCGTCTGGCAGAGAATTCATATTTGTATGAAAAGCATTAAATAAATAAATAATTCATTTCTGTCTATAATAGGTATATTTCTGATTGATAATTATAATTAGGCATCGTCGCGGTTACAGGTAGATAATGACACTATCGGTGACCTATTCTTACAAAAGTATAATGTTAGAGACAACGCTAGAGCTGAGTGCCCAGTGTGTCGTACCCTAGAGGTGCTCAATGCCCAATGCTCAATACTCAATGGAATGTGATATGTTTGCGGGTGGATGGAGTATAATTATGCGAGTGTGTCTGGTGTTTTGTGAGAGAAAGTATGCGAGGATTTCCATTATTCCATTATAATACACAATTATGTTTCTATGTTGTCGTTGTATGTCGAGTGGGCAGAAACCGACATTGAAAAGGAACATACATGTGACGAAAGCGACACGCACGAGGCGCTCCCCACAGAGGCATCAACATCCTCGTCGCCGAGGCCACGGTTTCTGCCCACTCGGACGTGGTATCTGTTGTCGTTGTGGGCTCCGGTAGTTTAAATTCTTACATAGTACAAATGACGACGAGATTACTTCACACAATTGAGGATCACTAGGTAAGTTAGTCCAAACTATATAATTAAGTATTTTTTTTAAATAAAAAAAAATCGTATTCTCTACGTCTTGACTATTTTCTTTAACAGCATTCTAATTGGTAAAAGTTCCATCACTTCGTATCCAAAGACATGTCCATTTATACTGACAACCGTGTCCCAATACAGTCGATTCATAGCAGGCTGTTGCTAGGTACTAACGACATGTTCGGCACTACACCAATTTTCCCATTGTCAGCGGAAGCAATTTGTCTAACGGCTAGACAAGTTGAACATGACGTGCGTATGGTTTGGGTTTTGTTTGGTTCGCAATAAAGGGTTGAGCCATGTAAAAAATTAAATGTTTTATTATTTATACAGGTTGATTTTTAAACGAGGCTCATAATAAAATTATTCGACTAGTAATAAATTCTTATTTCAAATTATGTGAAAAAATAAAATATTGTAGTTTAAAAAAAATAGAACACGCTTTGGTCATTCAAAATGAACGTGTATGGCTCAATCGGAAACCGGGAAGTGGGTCAAATTTAACTTCCAAGATTTTCTTACATAATTAGTTAGTTACAGGTGAAGCTAATAAAAGCGTGTTAAAAATACATGACGTTAACTAGCTTTTTAGATATTTTTCTTATTCTTATTCTTTATTACAAATAAAATACATAAAAGCAAACCGAGTGAAAAAGTGTCATATAAGAATAGGTTCATAGGACAGACTCAAGTGCAGAACAAAATCATTTTATCAGTTGAGGTTCGAAAATTCACCACGTATAACAGGAATTCTCAATGCCAGCCATCAATTCCCCTTTTTATTTAAAGCCAATTAATATTTGATACTAAATCAATACCTAACTGAAAAACGTATCCACTTATAAAAATTCTTGCGCCTAGCAACGTTGCCTTCAGATCAGAGAATATATTTTCATAAAATTCACGGCTTAGGTACATTACGTAGACTATTCTAATACCCGATATAATCTGTGCTTATATTAAACGGCTTTTCCATGCAGCTAATTCCATTATTGTTTAGGATTTTGGCTTCGAACCGAGCTTATTACGCGGTTTCATTACCCGTACTAATAAACTCACACAACTTGTTAAAACGTGAACATGTTGTACATTGAAGAGTACGTTCATTAAAGCGATGTTCGTAGTAATTTGGGAGACGCAGTGTATTGCGCATGGTTTAATATTGTCGTATAAAATGTTTGTTGGTTTGGTTTTCGTTATAAACGGTACGTTATTTACTTTGTATACGTAGGAGTTATTTTAATACGTTGTGTTTCAAATGGATTTTATGAATTAACCCAGATAGCAACGTTCTCAGAAATATGAAAGAATAAAGGTCTTAAAATTAAGCGAGTATATAACGCTGGGCGTGTTTACTTGTGGTATGAATAAATACGTAATATATCATATGCTCTTAGGTTTTCTGTGGAAATGTGTTACCAAAGGAATAAGGTTTGGGACGTCAAGACAAGTAAAGGCAAATGCCCACTCTTGGCCAGTAGGTAGGCAGGTTCGTTACACCAATGTGAAAAATACAAAGAAATATCTTATTTAGTAACTAAAATATTGTTATTATTTATTTGTTTGTAACACTCGGGAATTAAAAACTTATATTAAAAAGACATTCAATCAATTATGCATGTGATGCAATCTTCATTTCCGCACGTTATGTCAATCTTATAAAAGTAGTGATGGCAAATGTCACAAAAAATCGAAATCAAATAAATCGAGAACTGAATGATCTTCTGAAAATCTTTTTTCTTTTGTTTCGCTTCCTATATTAAAACGTTTAATTTCTATAGAATAGGTAAAATAAATGTCTATTGATTGTCTCCCGAAATCTATGCAGTGCTGGTTCCAGTTTATTAAAAATATCGATTCATAGCTCTATAACATCGGTTTTTGATAAATCGATGCCGAATCGCCATCACTACGTCAATGATAATTGAAATTGACAGTCTGTATTGACAGTTAACATTTTGTTTGTTGCGGGTTGTTTGTTGTGCTTTGTGAATTGTGATTTTTCCTACACGGTTTTGCTATTTTCTATCCGATGACTTTGATTAGTATTATGGCGATGACAACCTTGGCTTTACATTGGATTCCGTACCCGCTTACCACGACGACACTGGCTTACCAGTCAACTCCATGTTTGTTTTATATCAACCTTGAATTTTTTTCATACAATTTTAAAATTCTGTCCAAGTTTTATGTAAAAAATTGTGGTTGATTTTGTTTCTATGATGTCAACCCTAATGCCTATGATTTGCTGTATTTGTGGACGCCACTTGGCCAAAACCTCCTTAACGAATGGGCATATCCCTTTATCGGGTAGGCACCGATCACAATACAGGATCAGGATCAGAACAGATCACAATACAGGATCAGGATCAGGACAGGATTGTATAATTTATATTTTAATGCTATATTTTTTAATATTTGAATAATAATAATTGTAATTTAATAATCTAATGGCCCGCTAACAACATTTGTACACCCATGTGGGTATGTCACAGTGGTCTCTTTGATATTAACACCTTTCTTTGTAACTTATGTAAAATCTGTGAGAACAAATAAAACTGAATTGAATTGAGGATGAGTTTTTTTGGGACCGAAAAACATATTTTAAATAATGCTTAAATGCAGTTTCAATGCGTTTCAAAAACTCCAGTTGGATTTGTAAGAACAAATCTTCCTATCTCTATCTATCGGAAAGCATAGCTGCCATAGAGATCCTTAAAAAAACTAAACCTGTATACCGCGTAGTACGTACAAATGGCCAGTAAAGTTTTCTTTGGAGGTTTTAAAAGTTAAATTAATAAGATATATATGTATCTCGGCTGTGCAAAATTGATTTATGTTACTTTTATGAATTAATCATGTTTTTAATTTTTTTGTTTTGTTTTTTGTTTTTTTTTTTGTTTTTGTTGTTACTTAGCAACTTCAAGCAACAGCTTAGTTTTCATACTTTTCGTGAAAACTGTCCAATACAACAGCTACTCGAGAATTGAATGCAGCCTAAGTGGGCTGACTTTTTAATCGCCAGATAATGTATTTTTCACGGATATCGAGTTTTATCCAACGGATAAATTTGACGCTTGACAGATTTTGTCAAACGTCGAAACGTCGACCTGTCACAAATTCATTCCCTAGGCGCCTTGATTACGTAAGAAAAATCTGACAGCCACAGCGACCAACAAACAATGCATCCCTTTCTCGCTTATAAACGTTTTCATAAGAGGATACAGAATAGGACGTTTGCGACAGTAACTGTCATATTTATCATACGTAATCAGGCGGCGGATAAATTTATCCGGCGATTGAAAAATGATCTCTTATTTTATTATGCATGCATTATGCATGTGCATGCTGTGGTCCCCTATAAGTGAAGGAGTACACCTAAACGATACGTATTGTATGGATACCAAAATTATTTTGTGAATGTGTGTGAATATCTTTTGTTGGAGACCCTAAATAAAAAATAAATAAATAAATTACTCAGTATAGCACTGCATTTAGCTGTACGATCTTTACTCTACTCACTATTTTGCCACGTTATACAGGTAGATTTTTTGCTCACGCGTGTTTAAAGTTTGCCTATCGAAAATGGCGTCCGCCACTCTTGTATCGATTATCGCCTTAAGAAACAAGTCGGAACAAAAAACGAGGAACATAGCTGATACGAACCGAGTCTTACATAGCCGCGGTTAATTAAAACTAGACTGAGCTTTATTCCACTTGCCTCGCTACTCGACGAACATACTACCGCCGTTCATTCAATAATAGACTTTATACCCCACTAATAAGGTTAGGTTAACTGCATCGACAAGTTTGTTCCCATTGTTGTTGGTGTCAAGCGAATTTAAACTTTATGTTGAGGCATTACAGATGTTACGGATGGCACAATAGGTAAAGTTGGCAACTTTATTTGTCGAACAGTCCGTCCGTTCCGTTCCGCCGACGTCCGCACGGAATATAGGGAAAGTTGAAATTGAAAAACGAAACACGCCGAGATTTTTTCTGTATGAAAGCTGAAGTTCTGTGAATGTATTTGTTAAACTTTTGATAAAATATACTTCAAAATCTTTGTAGAAAAATGGTAATGATATACCGACGTAGTATAATCTGATTGAACAAAGTTTTTAGAAGGACTAGGTTGCCCTCATTTTATTTGTCGCTGGAATGCTGAGTTTTAGAAGTTTGTCAAGTTTTGTACCTATTATTTAAACTTTTCTGGAACTTACTACTTACAAGGCTGGGCAGGAGACACATGTAGGTACGCTGTTTTGGCGGTAGGGCCCCTCTACTGTTACCGGAGAGGCTAGCACGAGGAAGAAGGAGATATAATATTACGTTTACCCTGAATCCAGCATAGTGCCTTGAATAGTCTGCTCTGAATCGCTGTCTACAGCATTGCCACGGGATTGGTACCCGAACAGTTTCACTTTGCCACAGGCACAACAAAGACAACTGATGTACTTGCTAGTGTACCTAGAATCACGACGTTTTGAAAGTGCCTGCAAAGGCCCAGTTGAAATACAAAACATTGACTTTGATATTGAGTATAGCTAATATGATTTACTTACAATCTGTAACAGTGACTTTCGCCTTAAATCCAGCGTAGTGTCGGGAGTGGTCTGCCCTGAATCGCAGCCGCAGCACGTTGCCACGGGATTGGTACCGCAACAGCTTGAGTTTGCCGCTCCAGTCGCCGCAGAGACGACGGGCGCGAGTCGCGTGTGCATCGCGTGACCAACCCGCGCTGATCGCGTCCGATTCTGGTAGCTGGGTCTCTGTTTCTTCCCATATCTAGAAATAAATTTATTATATTATTTCTATTTATATTTTAAAAACCATACCATAAAACATTTCGTCATTGACAGGTCTTCAAGACCATCTGAGTAATCCATCTTATGTAATCTGAAACTGCAGAGACGTTGCATTGTGTCCTGCTCGTATTGAGCACTGTAACTTACCTCAGTGTCAGAGCTGAACGCCTCGTGTTGGTCGTGCAGCTGCCACTCCTGGGAGTGCTCGCTGCTGTTCTCCACGCCAGCCTCCATGATCTCCAGGTAGTCGTAGCTGCAGCTGGAAATAAAGGTTTATTTTAAAATATGATTATCATTACAAACTTAGTGTGCGTATGAGATTTTGATTTTTTTACGGCCGGAGCAAATGCCAGTGCGTATACCACACCTTACGGGGAAATGGAGTTATGTAGAGCTCGCATGCACAAAAATCTCCGCTGTGAGTAGGCATCAACCTTAAGGCTGCCTGTCCACTGATACAGAGCGGAGCGGAGAGGTGGCGAAGTAACCAATAAGATTCCTATGTTTTCTCCCCTCACCTAAGTGACGTCATAATACTCGTATTCTATTGATTACTTTCTCTACTCTCCGCTTCGCTTCGCTTCAGTGGATAGGCAGCCATCCATTTATAATCTTACCCATGAACTATAATTCGATTTACAGGTATGCGGAGTTATGTCGGGCTCGCATCCACTAAAAACTCCGCCTTGAGCCTACTCACGACCTACGACGCCTACGTCACGTCCGAAAAGGCCGCTATATTTGAATCATAATTTATTATGATTCATGTTAAAAATGTCAAAACTCCACTCACTTGATGGCTCTTAATATAATTCACGTAAGGCTCATATTCAGGAATCATCTGTTTGACAATTACCATGGAGATTCATAGATGAATTGCTTAATGTGGCCTTTTTAGGCCCCCAGAAAGTAGTTTTATTTGGGCACACCATTGTACCGTGAACAGACAAATTAATGGTGAGAAGCGGATTTTTATACTATTCGTTTTAATAATCATGAAGAATTGAAGATGTTAAAAAACATAAAATTGAATTCATCGGTCAACTAAAGGTTATCTTAAGCTTGATTCCGGTGCTAAAAGTCTGGACTCTCGATTTGAAAAGCGTTCGTTCACACTCGATGCTTCTAGCAGCAGAATCGCGAGTTTTCGCGTTCGTTGGCTGCCTTTTGCTTACAAAAAGTAAATAACGAACGCGAAAACGCGCGATTATGCTGCTCGAGTGTGAATGGGCCCTAAGTCATTACTTAAACTAACTTAATTTAAATCATTGAAAGTCTGATATTTCAGTCAGTACTTGAATGAAAACGTTGTCCAATTACGAGATTGGTAAATATTGAAAACATTCCTCTTAATTAATTTTTTTGGGAAATCGTTGCTTTTAAAAATAAACCACGAATACGGTTATCATAAAAATAAAAAGTTTCAAAAGAGTTTTATGAATGAAATTTTGCATACAATGACAAACAAATACCAACGACAGTTGAAGGGTATACTAGATGCGGAAGGGGGAAGTTGTACGACAAGACATTTTGCGAAAAAACATGAAAATTATGTATTAATTTCCCCTTTTAAATTTTATACAAACCGAAAAAAAAAAGAGGGAATTTATCATGCTGTGGTGGAATTTGTCAGTCAGCAGGTCCCGAACTGGGTTGAGTACCCAGGGTGCGCCGGACGTATTTACTGGAGTAGGCAGTAAACCTCATGACCGAGTACCAAGCTTTTGTCCTAGGGACGGGCAAATTACGAATTTACTTAGGCATAGACCAGCTTTCGGCTTAGGGGGGCGGCAAATCAGGAACTTATAAGGGCCTATTTGTATTTTTAACGCGCGCTTCGGATATATTCGGATATTCGGATTCTAAAACTTACCAACCTTTACTTAGACCAAGTTTTAGAATCCGAATTTCGTTTAAAGCGGGTCAACGTGGATCAACTGCGCGTCGTCGGCAAATACGTGTGCATAGGCTCTTAGGCGTAGGCCAGCTTTTAGGCTAGGAGCAAGTCGGGAAATTATTTAGGCATTATGCACATACATCAGCTAAATTGTATATAATGTAGCAAACTTGCTGGCTATCTAATGATGTCGATACAACGGGAAATGAATAATAGAATAGATCTTTATTTCATGTAAACCAGTTACAGGCACTTATGCAATGTCGAGACCCTAGGTGCACGGTTCCAAATAGTAGGTCCTATAGAGAAGAACCGGCAAGAAGAGCCATGGAAAATATTTTAAAATAATAGATTATAATTTTGATTTCCGACAGACGGCACCGTTCACGAGCATGACGCATAATATGCATTTATATTACGCATATAAATATTATGATAAATTCCCGTTACGCCAAAAAACGTTACATATCCTAAGTAAAATGTCATTTAGACAGAATGTTAGACATGGGTTCCCTTTCAAAGCAATAAATGTTAAATTTTGCACATAACTCATTGTAGGAAATGTTATGGCGGCATTAAAGATGGCTGCCGATAATGGGGCTCTTACGTAATTTTAGTTACGTAAATGTTATTTTGATTATAGTGTCAATTACGAGGCTTTTAGTCAGGAAGTAAAGGTAGGAAGGATTGGCGTACTGGTTGGAATCGCGTCTGCTGAACTGGGTTCGAGTCCCAGGTTGGGAAATGTGGACGGTTTCATTGTGTCCGGTAGATGGTAATGCTGGACCCTATTCTAAGATTTTTTAATACTTTATACCACTAAATTTGGCAAACTGGCATACAGCCCACCTGATGGTAAGCGGTTACCGTAACCTATGCACTCACTCGTGCTTTGCCGACCCTACTTCTAGCGTCGCGTCGTGTGGAATTGCTTTAAACCATGTTTTTACCCGACTACGGCGATGGATATATTTTTGACCGGTATGTATGCTATGTATGTATGTTCATCATTGTTCCCTCATAACTTCTAAACTACTAATCATAATTTGACAAATGAGGTATCGTTGTAAGCGTCTTGATTGTCCGCTAGTTATAGGGTAACAAAACAATACATTAGTATTAGAGTTCAAAACGGGGTATTTACCATGTTTATAATGTTAGTGACCATGACAGTTTAAAAACTTATAAAACAATACATTCTTACAGCCTTTTTTTGTTTTTTTTTTTTTTTTTGTTTATCATGGTGAGAACCTATCATAGGGCTGTCCTCCTCCTGGGGGGGCGAAGGGGTGTGCCGTACTCCTACCGGCTAAACTCAACACGGTGGTCCACTTCAGCACCTACAGGTGGGCTTCGGGTACTCTAAAAAGACCGCGCCGAAGCCCACCTCGGTGCCACGCCTATTAGCAGCCCTCTTTACACTCTCGCTCCCCGAGAAGTGCTTCTCGGGGAGCGAGACTGTAAAGAGGTCCCCCTCCCAGGCACGTCCCGGGGGAGACTGTAAAGAGGTCCCCCCGGTACCCTCGCTGTGCGGTGCACGGCGCGCAGGACCGACCAGTGCGCGCCGTCTTCTCGGGGGTCGCTTCGGTGAGAGCGTCTCAGAGTCCCCACTCTGTGCGCTCGCGACCCCGGAGGCCCCCCGCCAGGTGATGTCTGGCGGGGGGTTAAGGCGTACGCGCCGAGGCGGTTGCTCCTCGGCGCCATCTTCTCCGAGCGGGATCGGCCCTCTCTCGATCCTGCTCTGCGGTCTCTTTCTGGAATACATTCTTACAGCCTAACCTAAGCGATCATAAGCTTTAGGGCAAAGTGGCATACGACCACGGCTATCCTCTGAATATCACTATGAATATGTGTTAATATTTTCTTGTTTCATACTTTTCCAGTAGTCGGGTATTAGTTTTTGAACGATTTTTTTTTGTAATAATGGGGTTTCAAATAGATACCTACTCAGGGGTTATTCCTTTGTAAGTTTACTTCATTAGCCAGCTCACTACAGTGTGCTCAACGTAATTTATTTTCATATTAACCAGCCTTTGTGAACTTATCGTTAATTATATTCAACAAACCAGAAGCTATATTGAATGTGTTGTTAAACTCGATTTGCGGTGCACCACAATTATATACAAGCACGTAATTATTATTTATGTAACAGACCGAAACGTACCACAATACATCATTTCGATAAATTATTCTGTATTGAAAATTGTTTTAACTAAGTTATTACTCGTAATATTAATTTGCCTCAATATTCTAGTTGTTGTGTTGAGCGTCGCCGCGTCGCTTCCGAGCGCGAGGTTTTACGTTCCATTTTCAAAGGTAAAGTGTTGTCGGTAAGGCTGTAGGCAGGTATTTATTTGGAAGGGGGGGTCCTGAACAAAAAAGGAGATTAGAAACAACTTTAAAAAAACTGTTTTTAATTCAATGCTACTCGACGGGACTTGTCTTGGGAGATAAAGTACTGGATCATTATCTTTAGATTTGACGGTGTGATTTCACTGTCTGAGGTTTCGGGCTATGGCCTTGGTTGTCGGGGTGTTAGTTAGGGCTAAAATACTCGATACTTTTAGCATCAGTGACTAGCGATAGTCGCTTTTCGTAAGCTCGATACAGCGACTGAACGGTACATATTTCCCCATCATTTCTCCTCTCCGCCATATGCAGCGAGTCGCCAAAACGCAACATCGATGCAATCACAAAACAAACAAACATAATGCTATACATATTGATCTCAAGGCACTGCAAAGCATTTTGTTTGCGAAATGTATCACCGGAACGTATCGTGACCGTACTTACTTTAGCGCTTTTGTTATTTGGAAACCAATAAATTTCTCACGCGTAATAAACGGCAACAAAGTCGAGAATTCTTCAAAATAGTGTCTACAAAATAAAAGTGGAAACCTAGAAGCCGTAAACGCTTACTTTATGTACCATTCATGAGACCCGAAAGACTTATAAACTCCATCCGACAAAACCAACACGATTCCAAGACAAAATAAAATCAACAGTACGACTCATCTAGCACATTTCTACTGGAAAAGTCCATTCGGTGCGGGAAACTGCTGATTCATTGACGAGCGAAGATCAATGTCAGCAGACCGAGTTGTGGCTAGCTAAGGTTAGCGACACATGTAGAATGATAGAAATATATTATTATTTTTATATAGCTTCCGCCAGCGGTTTTGCCCGCGTGATATCGTTCTAAATTGTAGGCTATTTTGCTCAGTGATAATATTAGCATTCAGCTGGTAAAATATTTTTTCTAATTGGTCCAGTAGTTTTTGAGTTTATCCATTACAAACAAACAAACATACATAAAAATCAAATCTTTCCTTTTGATAATATTAGTTTAGATTTGTAAGTTAACCGAAATGATACCAAAGTATGACCGGCTTTTGTAACTAGAAAATCTTTTCACAATGGCATGAGTAATTTCCATTTAGTTCTCATGCTGACTTAAGTAATAAAGAAATAACCGAACCGTGTAATTGAAACAAACCGACTTATTTCTAGTGAGCAGCAGATGGGGTTGCCAACATTTAATCACATGATTTTAGTATATTTTAGATTAAGCTTTAAAATATATAGTGGGTTCAATTCTTTGAGTATCTTAAAAATAAAAAAGTATTTTCTGGAAAAAGACAAAAGTAAATTTTACAAAGTGAGGGATTTGCTTGTAATTAGTTTTGGTGTTGTAAAATAAAGATTGGATCCATCCATCCAAAATTTAGGCTAGTGCTAGGCTCTTGTCGCTACCCTTTTAAAGATTGATCCATCCAACTGAAATTATTATTTTTGCGAACTACAAAATATAGTACGTTGACGCGAAATATAGTACAATAGTATATCTATAGGTACCTATATTTTAGTACGGCTGGCAACCCTAGCAGCAGAATACTTGCAGTACTAAGACGTACAATAAATTCAAGTAGGATTCCTAGTATTTCTGTAAAATGAACTATTTTATCTTGTAATGTCTCAAGTCTGCCGTGTTCTCGGAAATGCATTAGCGTTTACCTGATATTACATGTGAATATTTCATGTAATGCCCCAGCAATGGCTGCAGACTGCTATCACATGTGCATATTTGTAGGTAAGTTATAGCTGCAAACGCGACTGCGAAACAGTGTTACCAACTCTCAGAAATATTTATTCCCAAAGCTGAAGTTAAAATCCCCTAAAATCCCCCAAAAAAAAAATACTCTGTAAAAATAGTAAATAAATAGTAATCTTATACAATAATTGAAACATTTTCAAAAAGTTTACAGCCAACTGCGTCAAAATCATAATAAACTTCACAGTAAAAGTAAGAATAAAAAAATCCCTAAAAATACCCCTAAAAAAATAAAACCCCTAAAAAAATCCCAGCCCACTTATTTACCCCCTAAATTTGGGGGGAAAACCCCTAAGTTGGGAACACTGCTGCGAAATTCGAGGTCTTTAGCATCCCCAGGTTGAGATTTTCGGGCGAGCTTCAGGCGTTGCAAATGTTGCTTCGTCCTTGGTTAGCAGTGGTCTTGTTTGCCCGCTTCCAAGCCTTGTTTTTAACCACCGATAAAAAAAGCGAGGTGTTTATAAGTTTGAAATGTGTATGTGTGGATCTGTGTATCTGTCTGTGGCATCGTATTTCCAAAACGGATAGACCAATTTCAGTGCAGATTTGTTTAACTGAAAGCTTGTATAATCGGGTAGCATCTCAACTATGTTTCATGAAAATCTGTTCAGCCATTCAAATGTTACTGCTCTTTTTCTAGTTGGAGCCGGGTTTTTAGACGGTTAGGATTTCTTAAATCCTTCCTTGGTGATGTCCCTATTCCATATTTGGAAGTGATATGATGGCAATAGCCTCGCCCCCTATTACATGGGACACAACGGCATCAGCGAAATACAGGTGTACAAGTACACCTAACCCTTTGGGGAATACAGGGAGTGATGCTATGCTAGATACTGTGAGGTTTTATGGATGGGGACAACCTTCTTTAAATAAGGGTTGGCAGTAAATAAACGGCATTCGTATTTGGATTTGAATTTATAATAAAGTAGTGTTTTCTAGTTTTTCAGTGATGCCAGAATAGAATAGAATGGAAATACTCTTTGTATTAAAATTAAATATAATAATATATAGATTAAAATCCGTCCGTCCGTGCTATCCGTGCCTCGGATAGCACGTTAAGCAGTTGGTCCCGGTTGTCATACGAATACCTTTGACAGTCGTTACGGGAGTCAGCAACCCAAAAAGTCTGACAACCGGTCTAACCGGTCTAGTCTAGCGTATCAGTGTCTCCCAGTAATTGGGTGGCGGAGGTCAGATGGCAGTCGCTCTGTATAAAATACTGTTACTCAGCCGTATCTGGTTAGACTGGGAGCCGACCCCAACGTAGTTGGGATAAAGGCCAGGCAGTTGAATATATAGATTAAAATATCCGGTAATTTTTTAAACAACCGGGCATTTTTTTGTCCATCTTATTGTCTGGACTTTTCAAATTTCAAAATGGTAACCCTAGTTGTAAGTCCAAAGAAAGAGAGATATAAAATAATAAAGCTTCGTAAGCAAGATTATTTCGGAATTGTAAGGGACGGGTCATGTTTAGTAATGCGAACCACCAGCTGACGATAAGAATTGACGGATGGACTAACAGCCTGATTCTAATGATGCGAAAACCTCTGTCACAATGAAGACGCGATGGAGCGATAAGCTCTTCCGATTGATTGATTTTTGACGGCCCGAATAGCGCGGCGTTGCAGAATATACGTCGGGTTAGGAATTATTCACAAAGAAATGATAAGTCAAAGTGAAAGTTTTAGAATAGAATAAATCTTTATTTCATGTAAACCAAATACAGGCACTTATGAAATGTCGAGACTCTAGGCGCACGGTTCCAAATAGTAGGTCCTATGGAGAAGAATCGGCAAGAAACTCCACGGAAACTCTTTTAAAATAATAGATTACAATCTTGATTAGTACAATGTTGTGGTAAGAGCTGCGATAATAATGTAATTTAATGTGAATAAAAATAAATTAGAATAGGATAATAATAATGATTTGCCTTTAAATAAGAATGCCATGGCAGTTACAAGCTTATGCTTTTTTATTTCATCTGGGCCTTTACAGGCACTTTTAAAACGACGTGATTCTAGGTGCACAGTTTCAAGTGAGTTGGTCCTATGGAGAACATAACGGCAAGAAACTCCATGAATACCCTTTAAATTTTTAAACCATGGCTGCGATTATAAAAATAATATTTTTTATTCCCCCGTTAGCTCCAAAAAGTCACCCCAAAGGTTTAATGACCTCCCGTCAGAATACCACGCAATATTCATGACATCTATTATGTTGTGTCGTAAAAAGGACATTTATTACAAAATGTTTTTATTCACAAAGCCTTTCAATGCAAAATGACTCTCAAATCTAAAACTGTTGATGTTACGCATTATTTGTGGACGTGATCTGCCCACAGACGTAATAAAGTCGTGTTTGGATTGCAAATAAAGATGGTAATGGAATAAATTGAAGTGTTATGTTCTATTTGTTTAAGGTTTACATAAAACGATATATTTTGTCCGGCGATACCGTCATTTATTCAGTTTCAAGTCTACTGCGCACAATAGTTTTAACAATGAAATTTTATGTCATTGAGTTTTAAACAATGTTTTTGTCTATACGTTATATTAACACTGGTAGAACTATGCTATGACGACAAAAGAAAAGATTGCACAAATGCACACACTGCCTGATTTCTAGTTGCAATCCTTTTTCCTTATTTTAATTTTGGAACGCAATTGTAACAGCTTCATTCTGCTTGAATTTAACTTTAGCATTCAATTGGAATAGATTAGAACACAATGAGTGTGCGCGATAGCTATTAGTCAATTGTATAATAGACGCAACGAGTGTGTGGGATTGCTATTAGACAGTCGTAAATGCAATGAGTGTGTGCAATAGGTATTAGACAGTCCTAAACGCAATGAGTGAGTGCAATTGCTATTACACAATCGTAGACGCAACGAGTGTGTGGGATTGCTATTAGACAGCTGTAGACGCAATGAGTGTGTGCAATAGGTATTAGACAGTCCTAAACGCAATGAGTGAGTGCAATTGCTATTACACAATCGTAGACGCCACGAGTGTGTGGGATTGCTATTAGACAGCTGTAGACGCAACGAGTGTGTGATTGCTATTAGACAATGGTTACTCAGCTCTAGCTAGCTATTATTATAGTAATCTGTGTTCAGCCCTAAAGTGTCATTGTTTTAAGTTCTTTGCGACGTAACTAGGCTAACTTAAATACTTAAGTAAGGTGACTCGTCTGGACTTATTGGATACTGCCGAATCATGCAAGGCAATACTTTAATGGACTTAAGGTGAAATCATTCATAAAGGCCACACATATATCGGTAAGTGATTGATTGAACGATTGCTTTGGTCTCGTGAGTTTATAAAATAGACGATTAGAACAAATGACGTACCTACTTAGGTATAATAAAATAAATAAAAGGTACATAAAAGAGGGGCGGTATAAGTTTGTAGTGTATATATGTTTATCTGTGTGTCTGTCTGTGGGATCGTAGCTCCAAAACAGATGGGTCGATTTCGATACCGTGTTTTTTAATTAAAAGCTAGTTTAATCGGAAATCATTTTAGCTATGTTTCATGAAAATCTGTTCAGGTGTTCAAAAGTTACAGCTCTTTTTCTAGTTGGAGTCGGTGGTTTTTAAATTCATATAAAATTGATATTAAAAAATGTGTTATGGTTCAGAAACTATTTCTATTTCTCTGTCAACGAAATACATCACTTTAAAATCCACTTCAAGGTTAAAGCATTTTCAGTTCGTAAACAAAGCTGTTTTCAAAGAAAGTTTGCTGAAATAAAGTGGTAGTATACAACAACGTTACAAAGAATTCCATCCGATAGATTTATCAAAGACGCTCGTTGTTAGGAAACGTCCACACACTCGCGTCTAGTTATCGCTTGATCAGCGGACGTATTCGGGCGACTTCGTAACTCGTTCGGTTTTGAGAACGCAGATAAAAAGAAGTAGAACTTTGAAACGTTTTTCTGGTTAAACTGGGAATTATTGAAAGAAAAAAAAAAACAGCATATACAGTGTTAAAAATAAGTAATTCTATCAAAAAGAACTCGTTTGGTTAAAACCTATAAAGGTTGTCTGTAACAAATCATCGAATGCGATAATCCGTCCATAGAACAATATAAAAAAAAAAAATTGTAGTTATGTATTTATTTAATAATTTATGTACACGCATGAAAAGACACCGAAAACATTAAATAGGAGAAAAAACTTATTCACAAAGCTTATTTCACAAAAGAAATCTCTTCCAGCAGACCTACGAGAGGAGAGATTATGTTCAATAATTCTGTAAACCTGGTGTACGATAAAGAATATTTCTATTTTATTTTATAATCTCAATAATTTATCAAAAAGTTGAAATGTGAAAAGGACTTTACTTAGTGAAGTTTTCTTTATTTTTGTAGTGTTAATAAACTCTTTTTCTTTCTTTGCCTAGTGTAAACTTTTATCAGTCTCAATTTTACGCACCGTCCGCATTTTGCGTGCCGACTGGCCCGCTCCAAGGTCTTCACCAATCGTAGCATAAAACGCGGGCGATGCGTTAAATCTTGATTAAAAAATCTTGGATTAGGGCCTCAGAATACGTAGGTTAGTCAATACCGTCCATTTCCGAATACGGATCTAAGGCGGTGCGGTATGTGATTTATTACGGCTATCTCGAGGACGTTCGACATGTCCACACGACCACGCGGCCGCCTGGGTACACTCAGCACTTACTCAGAGAAATAGATTGCAGTCGAGGAGTGGCGGTGGATGGAATCGATTTAGTTTTATTAGATACTGTCGTCAGGGGCGTATTTACCATAGGGCCAAGGGGGCCATGGCCCGGGGCGGCAGGTTGCTAGGGGCGGCAAAGCCGCCCCTCGCGGCCTTCTCTGGGCGCCTTTTATTGTCAAGCTTACAGCTTTATTGTTAAGGTTGCTTTTTTTATATTTTAATTGACATTGAAATTAAAAACAAATGAACGCTTCGAACCTAACCAATTGTTTACAATACAAATTACAAGTACCTAAATATAATTTGCGTTCAAGAACTAGGGTATTTGTTATACATTTATTTTGTAGGTACGGCGTAACTAAAATAATTAATAAATGTTACGCGGCAATGTCTATAGCATGACTTTTGCCTTATTTATGCCATCTATCGTGGTACACTCTATATTACTCAAACTTTCGGGGCGCGGGGCAAACAAACAGCGCAGAGCACACGCGAGGCGGCGCGGCGCGGGCGGCGCGCAGTGGGCTGAAAATGAAGCTCCATATTTTTTTTTGGAAAAAATATATACTAGCGTACTCCCTTACTGAATAGGAACATTTTATGTAGTAGTACTTTTTTTCATAAAGCCATTATTTTGTGAGTTATTTGCGATTTTATAATTTTTTGTATGGAGTATCAACTTTGAAGATAAAAATATATTTTATATGCATGTTCTTCATTTAAAATGGATACTAATTGCAACGATAAGTCCTTTCTTCCACAGTTCCTAACGAGGTGAAGAAGTAAGCGCGTTTTTATATATTGGTGGCCCCAGGAAAACGAATCCAATTAGAAAATTACAACAAATGTTGAAATTAAATCAGTTAAAGCGAAGTGTGTAGTGTTTAGCTTGAGTCACTTTCTGAAAATCTGAACCGTGAACTAGACCCATATCCACAAAAGCGAAGTTTTCTTTCTCTGTATCGACCTTGTCATCAAAATGATCATAAATTTTTGATTAGCTTTGTGCAGCTTTTTATAAAACTTTGTATTTCCTTTGATTTGAACACCTAATCCCTATGTATTGGTAAAAGGACCTAAGCTTCATAGGAAACACAATGTTTTGTCTTATGCTGCACAAAGCTTATTAAAAATTAATGATCATTTTGATGACGAGAGCAATACAGAGAAAGAACTAGTCCACGGTTCAGAAAATGACTCTGGCTAAACACTACACTTAACATCGCTTTACACTAATTTAATTTCAATATTTGGTGTAATGTTCTAATTGGATTAGCCTTCCGAAACACCAATATAAAAAAAACGTGCTTACTTCTTCACCTCGTTAGGTAATGTGGAAGAAAAGACTTAAAATTTCAATAAGTATCTATTTTAAATGCTAATAATAATATGTTTTTACATGCGTTTAAAATATTATTTATCTTTAAAGTTGGATATGACAATATTCCGCGAGGGTTTCTCAGAATTAGGCTTTGATGATAATATAGCATAAATGACGAATCTTATGAAACAGGAAGCTATTTCTTAAGAAAGTGAATTAGGAATAAAAAACTAACTTCTGCTCCGTACAAAAAATAAAGAAATCGCAAATAACTCACAAAATAATGGCTTTATGACAAAAAGTATTATAAAATGTCCGTTTTCACTAAAGGAATACGTTGGTACATTTTTTTTCCAAAATAACGTACATCATTTTCAAGGCGTCTATGGAGCTTCATTTTCAGCCCACTGTGCGGCGGGGGTGTGGAAAGTCGTGTTTCGTTTCAAATTAGCGCATCAAATAAACGAAGGATGTTTTAATTTGTCTCGGTGAAAACTTTTTGTCAACCAATTTGTGCGCAGGATAAAATGTAAATATTTACCTAGTGAATAAATGGTTCATTTTGGGAAAAAAATATCCATTCATCATTTCACACCACATAGTTACCTATTGCAGGTATTTTTTTCTTAAATGAAATATTTTATCGTTACTTAATGGGGCGGCAAAGCCAACTGGCCCGGGGCGCCAAATCCTTAAATACGCCTCTGACTGTCGTATGGTAACTTGTAAGAACAGCGTAGTTATGGCGGAAATAATAAAGAAGACTGAAATTCGAGTAAATGTTGGCTGCATTTGATTTTATGACAAAATCATTGAAAAACTTACCCGTCAAAAGGATAGCGGGTTTTTTTTTTCTTTTTCAGACTCTAATTTTTCTCGAGTAGGTAGGTACCATGGGTACAATGTACAGACATATTTATATCTAAAATACGATATCGCCATTGACATCCCTACTGATCTAACATTGTTAAATACCGCGTGTGTACAAAAAAAACAAAATTAAGTTTCCTCGTCTGTAGGTATCTCATTGTGAAAGGCAATTCATAAAATAAAAAATCTCAATTTTGAATTTAACAATGTTTGTTACGCGGTATGGATAATAATATCAATAACGATAAATTATAATAAGAAAATATACGCCATCAAGAGAAAATAAAGCCAATCATCGACACTTCCTCCAACTAGTCGTGATCCAGATTCCAGTAACCTGTCGGCATATCAAACGTATCCACAGACACGAGCGAATAATGAATCACATCCGACCCGCACCGTCTCGCATCCGCAATCGGAATCGACTCTATGAATGCCGATACGACTTGATCGGAGAGAAATCGATTATCGAGGTTTATTGGCAAGAACCGAAGAAAATTATCTGCTATATTTATTTCAATTGCAAATTATATTGATCGTTTGTATTTAATGGAATGCTTTTGTAGAGCCATCACAACCTATTTGATGGCTCGGTTGGTTGAGTGGCTAACCGATTGGCTGTGTGAGATATTTATTACAGTAGTGGGATCGATGCCGGAACCGCACAAATGGCCTACAGATCCTTTCCTAATGATTCCTAATGATGATTCCTAAGATCATCAGAAAATATGACGACACAAATCTCTTCAGAATGAAAACTTATTTTATTTATTTATTGAAAAATTCACGAAATTACACATAATTGGCATAGTCCCACAAAACCGTGTATTCGGTTTGACTGTGGGATCTGTGAGTCTAAACATATTAGATAAGGCATCCAGACGTACGTACACACGTACGTTACGTATTATCACATATTACATAAATAGTATCTAAATAATTTTCTTTTAAAAACACCTTTTTTGGGCTCGAGTCTTATTTCCGCCGGCAAACTGTTCAATATATATGGTAAACGTTTTTTGAGTGTTCTGTCACCAAAGTAGTTGATGACTCTGGGCACATTGAATTTGCCTGCGGCCATAGACCGCGTATTATGTTCATTAGTTACATAAGTCAGGTGCTGCTCTCGACTGCCATGGTTGTTTACAGCCAAGAGAAATTTGTGTTTTAAGCTAATCGGTAATATTTTACATATTTGAAATAATTTTCTGTACTCGCCTTTGCAACTATTTTTAATCTTTTTGTTAACAAGCAGTTTTAGAAATCTAATTTGTAACGTTTCTAATTTATTCATATCAGTTTTAAATGTTAGTCCATAGCAGTCCAGAGCATAACCTAATATGGAGTCCACCAATGACATATATACACATCTTAATGTACTTAAAGGTACTTTAAAACTTAAATGATAAAATTTACTTAGTAATATTCTTAATTTACTACAGATATAGTCTATATGTTGGGACCACGAAAAGTTTTCATCTATTTTCATACCAAGATATGTTACACAGTCAACTCTTTCAATAGGTTTACATTTACAATTTTGCAGATTATTATGAAAGCATGAGAATTCATGAGTAAATAAGAGCGGAGGATCAGTAGATAGGGTTAGATAAGGCGAATGAATAATTAGAATCTTAGTTTTGTCCGCGTTTAATACAATGCCGTTATCATGTGACCATTTTACAACAGCGTCTATATCGTGCTGTACTAACCGGCAAGTGTCAATGATATCGGTGCCGGCGCGTAGTGCACACAGATCATCTGCAAACATGTATGCCGAGCAATGCTTCAGCACACCGCACAAGCTGTTCATGTGCATGAGGTAGCAGACAGGTCCGCATCCCGATCCTTGCGGCACCCCACACCGCACCTCCATCCTGTCACTGAGCGTATCACTCACCTTCACACGATAGGAGCGTGCTGTGAGATAATCGCGGAACCATTGGTTCAGCGGTTCTCCCACACCACATTCCTCCATCGCATTAAGAAGGGTATCTATTTGCAAAGTATCAAACGCTTTTTTATAATCGAAAAATACTGATACCACAAATTTTTTGTCCCCTAAATAATTATTAATTTCGTCTGTAAATTTTGACAATAAGGTATTTGTACTTTTCCCTTTTAGAAAACCATGTTGACACTTATTAATAATATGATGTTCTTGCAGATAATTTCCTAACTGATTAACAATACATTTTTCCATAATTTTATCAATACTTGACAATATAGCTATGGGTCTGTAATTTGAGACAATTTTACGATCTCCTCTTTTATGTATTGGACGGACTATTGCCTCTTTTAGTTTATTGGGGAATTTATAATTTTTAACAGATAAATTTACAAGTTTTGCCAAGATTGGACTCACCTTATCAACAACAAGCTTTAGATCGGACATACGCACGAGATCGCAACCCGGTGATTTGTCAGAGTTCATGTTTTTAATTACGTTTTTTATATAAGTACTGGTAACCTGTTGCCATCTCATGCACATGCTCGAGGACTTTACATAGGACTTTCTGTCTAGCCAGATTTCATTACACAGATGTTTTATAATATCAATTTCTTTCGAAAAGTTAACTGCAAATGAATCACTAATATTTTTAACACTTCCTTGCTTCTCCATGTTTGATAATATTAATGTATCTAAAGAAGGTTTAGTATTTCCCATCATTGTATTAATTTTTTCCCATATCTTTTTAATGTTTTTATTACACTTTAGTATGCTTTCTTTTTCATATGTATTTTTACTTTTATTAATAGCTTTTTGGCACTTATTTCTAAATTTAGTATAATTAAGACGCTTTAACATATTATTATTACATGAGAGCTGATATCGTTACGATCGAAAACTTGGTAGAAACTAGCCGATGATCATGTTGTTCTTTCAGTAAGATTCATGTATGGATCATGCTCGTGAACGGGTGCCGTCTGTCGGAACTGGTCAGCTTGTAACTGCCATGGCAATCTTATTCAGAAGAAAATCATTATTATCCTAGTCTTATCATTTATTCACATTAAATTACCTTATTCTCGCAGCTCTTACCATAACATTGTAGTGATCAAAATTGTAATCTACTATTTTAAAAGAGTTACCATAGAGTTTCTTGCCGGTTCTTCTCCATAGGACCTACTACTTGGAACCGCGCACCTAGAGTCTCCATATTTCATAAGTACTTGTAACTGATTTACGTGATTTAAAGATCTATTCCATTCTAGAATGTCGTTAGTTTTAAGTTAGTTAATGTTTGAGTGATGAGCTGGACTCCTATCTAAAGGATTGGCCCCAAATTGCCACATAGATCGGGAATAGTGGAAGGAGGGCAGGGAGGACTTTGCCCTGCAGTGGGAAACTAGACGCTGGTAAAAGAAAAAATATTTGAGTGAGTTGAAGTTAAACCACAGGTTAACAATTATAGTAAAGTGTATTACGATACGTCACAAAGTAGGTAAAAGTTGTATGCCAAGACGATTATTATTATTATTATTTATTTAAGACGATCTGATTAGAATTAATTTGTTAAATACAGATTAATTCTAATTAGATCTTCTTTGTCTTTTTATTTAATTATATAGTAGTTTGTCGTAGTCATGATTAATTTAAGTATATGTTAAGTTTTGTCATTTATTGTATAAGAGTGACCTTACGAGGCTGGCATAGTCACCACGGTGAACTGAAGCCTCAATAAAAATTTGAATAAAAAAAAATAAAAATAAAGTAGGTAAAAGTTGTATGCCAATCCGTGGCAATTGTAGGTTACAATTTGTCAACGAACGTTAATATTTAAAGTATCGACCACTAAAAGTAGGTCGCTTTGTCAGCAACTGTCTGTACGTAAACCGTACAATGAAATTCTTAACAACGGGTTTGTAGTTACCTTCCTTTATTTACGTGTAAGAGGATTTATGTTATGATTTTAACCCCCGATAAAAAAGAGAGGTGTTATAAGTTAGTAGCGTGTATCTGTGTACTTGTGTATCTGTGTATCTGTCTGTGGCATCGTAGCTCCAAAACCGATGGGACGATTTCAATGCAATTTTTTTAATTGAAAGCTGGTTTAATCGGGATCATGTCACGGTGTCATGAAAAACTGTTCAGCCTTTCAAAAGTTACAGCTCTTTTTCTAGTCGGAGTCAGGGATTATGACGAATAGGTTATTTCAATATTGCTTCAAAGCAGTGGCGAAGAGTGACAGTTTTAAAAGGGAAAGCCGTCCCAAAAAGCCCTCTAAAAATTGCCGCAATTAATACTGCAAGACAAAAATCCATACCGTCTCTTGAAAACTATATACATAAATAGTCATGTCTGGAAGAGCTTGACCTAACTGAAAAACAAGCCTTTTCTTGTCAGTTGGATGAGTAAATAATATAATATTACGTTGGTTGGCACTAACCAATTCCTAAAGGGAAGCCGATGGGAATCGGGTTGTATGGACTCTTCGCCACTGCCTCAAAGCAACCAAATTTTTTATTTTTAACTTTTTTATACATATTATTAATTAGTCCTCGATAGGCCGAGCTCAAAGAGTAAAAGAAAGCAGTCATTTTTAAAGAAAATACGAGAAATATAACCAACAAACTCATGTATTTACCAAAAAGCATTGCTCATTCGCTCCCAATCCAATTAGCTATCTTTCCGATCGGCAACAAGTAATCTCGTCGATTCCGAATTCGGACATGATGCGATTAATTACTGGTCGCTATCTCGATCGGATGCGGACAATCGAAATCGACATCTGAATCCCACCCACAATCCCACCACTAGTGAGTGTATCGATAGACGAGCTTTGTTCGTGGCTACTAATTCGGAGAGCCGAATACGTTTTGGTTTGGATTAAAATTGAATGATAACTCCGATGTTTGAGCAATGAAAAGAGAGCAAAGGAAATATGAGGAGGCCGGCGGAGAGTGAAAAAAAAAAGTAAGTTCAAAAACTCAAACCCGACTACTGAAGAAGTATGAAACAAGAAAATATTAATACATATTCATAGTGATGTTCAGAGGATAGCCGGTCGTATGCCACTTTGCCATAAAGGCTCATCATGATCGCTTACTATTGTTAGACTATATTGTTTTGTTAGGGTAGATGGTAACTGCACAGCTAGCCTATACTAGAAAGAAACAAAGAAAGAAAATACATTTATCAGACATCACAAAAAAAACCTAAAAATCCATAAATAACTAAGTTACTAAGTTATGACCCTAGTTTTGTGAGTCTTTACGTCATAAACATTGACGTAGAAACACATGAACCAAGGGCTTAGTACATTTACGAAAAGTGTCCTGAGTTTACATTATAAACTTAGAAATACCAACAAAGTAATTTAAATCCTTTGTTATCATAATAATGCCTAATTTAACTTCCGACAATTTTTCAACACACGAAGATTCGACTGCACCGTACACATTGACGTGTACTTGCTCGCTCGCCCAAATGAAGAGTGACGTGCAATTATTCTACTTTTTGGCGTTTTAGTCTACATTTGGTTCGGAAATTTTTGAACGTTGCCCCGAACTTCACGTATTTCTACGTCAATGGTCATAAACACCACCCACATGTGTGGCTTACTAAGTCTAACATAGTTGTAAGTTTTACTAATAATCTTGTTGAGTCTTGGTTACTACAATAAAGAAAAATTCTAATTCTAATAAATGATAAAATATATCAACGCAGACTACTAGACATACAAAAACACATTCATTGCAATATTTTTGTTAACCTAGATGTTTTCACTGCATATCTAGGTTAATCAGACAATGTCGGAGCTTATTCTCAGCTACGTGCTAACGTACCATTGATATTATTTTATATATATATGTCAGAGGGGAACTGATATTTTACATAGTAATTGACGACATAATGCAATAGGATGACTATTTTACTTTTATTTATTTTATTTATTTATGTACACACAAGGAAACATGGTAATAAAAATGTTACAGACATATGAGCACAATGGAACTACTTATTTCTAAAGAAATTTCTTCCAGTAGTCCCGCGATTGGAAATAAGGATGATAGACACGTAGACACAGTGTGTAAAAATACTACGTATGCACTATGGTACTTTTATTTTTTATTTAGTTCTGTGTTTGTTTTATTTTTTATTTTATGCTGTTTAAAGGTTTAAGTTAATTTTTATTTTATTTCTCTCTCGTGTGTTGTCACTGTCCGTGCTGAATAAATGTATTTTCTTTCTAATTTCCACCATCACCATTGAAAATTGTAATACAGTCAATAAAATAACCTAACCGTCAAAAACCCCCGACTTTAACTAGAAAAAGAGCTATAGCTTTTGAAGGTCTAAACAGATTTTCGTGAAACAAGCTAAGATGATTCCCGATTAAACTAGCTTTCAATTAAAAAAGACCGCATTGAAATCGGTCCATCTGTTTTGGAGCTACGATGCCACACATACATAGATGCACAGATACACACTACAAACTTATAACACCCCCCTTTTTATGGGGGGTTAAAAAGATAAGTGATGATTGTTTAAAGTTTCAAAAGGGTTTTAAGTATGAATAGTTTCTCATTAGGCTCAATTCACACTGAGATAGCAGCGGCCTTATCGTCCTAATCCATATAACAATGTCAATTATAAAATTAAAAAAAAAAGCTCAATCAATATATTTCAACTGTCTCAGAAGACATAGATGAAGTTTATTGTTTGAGAAATATATTATTCGTTATTCGTTACAACTATACAGAGTGGCAGGTTCAACAAAGGAAATATTGAAATACAAATACAAATATTTTTATTTGTGGAACATACGAGTAGGTAAAGTACATAGGTGAGTACAGATGTTATTCTTTATAAAATGAACGCTATGTCTAGCCGTCAACGGCGTACAAATTTTCTATTTTCTAGTACAATACCCTCCTTCAATATATCCACTGTTCAACCTGCCACCTGTATATACAATTAGGTTTGGGAAGAAAATAATATACTTCAAAATCCACTATTTCTGTCGTGTTGGTATCATCACCGTTAGATATAATTATACCAAGCAGTAATTGACTTCTGGCTACGATTTTTTTTTTATACTGATCCACTGTATATATGTAGATTTTTCTTATGACTAACGAGCCCATATTGGTATTTGTGTTCCTTTAAAAATTGCAATGAATTATTTAAATTAAAATACTCTCATACATAGTCACTCGCGTATAAAATACGACAGACTTTTGAAGTCATTCAAATAATAAATGAGATACAGGATTGAGCTGCAACGAAGCGCATTAAAAGCCCGCTTTTATTCATATTTCGGACATACATTAACTCGTTCAAATTAATTTTCAATGCATAAAAATATAAAACTGAGCACCTAGGCGTCAAAGTACTCCTCCTCATCGCTGTCAATTGGTAGCGTGACATTGTGTAAATAATAATCATTATAAATGTGTACAATAATTCTTCTGTTGAAATGTAATTCGATATCAATTTAGGTACAAAGTTCTAAAATTAAATGTTTAATTTTCAATATAGCATTCTGAGAAATAATGATACCAACGTGGATTAAATTAATGATAGAAGAATAACTTTTGAATTCGATTTTGAGATTTTAAAAAAGTACTGCCTTTTTAAAATATACCAAGGTTGTTTGAATTTTAAATACTTTAATATCCTTTAATCTGTTTTAAATTTAAATATTTTATTCACGTAATATTCTACATGTTAAAACCATGTAGGTAATAATCTGGCTATTAATTTAAAAAATGCGTTTTATCTTTCCACACAAAGTAATCCTTAAAACGAAATGGATTTCAGCTGTTCGGGCTGTTTTTAGCCTGAAATAATAATAATATGTAATACGCAAAATGTGTAATTGAGTTTTTCTTTTAGGTTGAGACTTGATATTTTGTCCGACTGACAGAAGATTTTGTCACAATTTATGAAACGAATAGAATAGAATAGAACTTTATTTCATGTAAACCAGATACAGGCACTTATGAAATGTCGAGACTCTAGGGGCACGAATGAATCTGATACAAAGTGTCAATATTGTATATTTCCTCTTTTATTTAACATTGGTTCTCCCTAAACAAGCCCTATGCGATTGCACTATCGATGTTTATAATTGTGTAGATATCATTAGAATAGAATAGATCTTTATTTCATGTTAACCAGATACAGGCACTTATGAAATGTCGAGGCCCTAGGTATGCGGTTCCAAATAGTAGGTCCTATGGAGAAGAACCGGCAAGAAACTCCACGGAAACTCTTTTAAAATAATAGATTACAATCTTGATTAGTGCAATGTTGTGGTAAGAGTTGCGAGAATAATGTAATTTAATGTGAAAAAAAAAATTGAATAGGATAATAATAATAATTTGCCTTTAAATAAGAATGCCATGGCAGTTACAAGCTGACCAGGCCCGACAGACAGCAACCAGTTCATGAAAGAAAGAAAGAAGAAAGAAAGAAATAAAGTTTATTGGCACATAAATGCTAAAAACACAGAAAATAAAAATAAAATAAAATCAGTAGTTGTGCCAAACGGGCCAGCAGCTCAGCATAATGTTGGGTGTCAGTACGTTAATACTGATTACCCAACGCTGGTTTTCAGCTGCAACCCAGGGTGCCATACGCTCGAAACAAAAAACAAAGATAAATCAAGGAGAAAAAAGAAAAAAAAACAGTAAAATGTAGTACGAATAGCAGCGAAGAAATTAAAGTAAGTAACTATCCATAATTAGTGCAAGTTTGCGGTGTAGGTGAGCATGAGCATGACTCATGCGTCAGCATCGCTAAGCTCAACCATAATGAAGGGAACTCAACGACCCGACACACAGCGCCACTATCATCGAGACAATATATAAGTGAAGATTAACTTTTTATTTTTTATTTTTTTTATATTTCTTATTTGTCATCTTTTGAAGTGTTTTTAATTTTTTCTCTTTAATCTTCTCTTTCTTATGTTGTCAATATCAAAATCAAATCAAAATCAAAATTTCTTTATATAAGACAACAAAGGATCCATTGTGTTAGTAAAAAAAAAAACTTATAATTAGTGTTAGTAATACACGCCATATACAAAAATAAAATAAAAGTTTGAAGCAATATGCGTGCTGAATAAATGATTTTTCTTTCTTTCTTTTCTTTGAAGAAATTCCCAACATAAATAGGATAGCTGCAAACTAGGTACTCAAACTGTCAACTCATAGACAATACCTACACTAATCTATTCTAAGTAATCGAGTCGACGGGGAGCTAACCCACAGACCGCGACCAAACCGTTAGTTAAAAGTTCAGCCGTCAAGTACCAATTCTCTTGGAGCACTAGTTCTATCAAGAGCCGCTGTTATTGGGACAGACACTTAATTAAGTAGCTCGTTTAAATTTCAAAGAACAAAGCACGACTTTGAACAAAACTCCTGGCAAAGACTAGGTCAGTCGTAGACCCTGGATCTTGTAAGAGGTGACGGAGAGATGATGGGTGGCAGCTGCTAAAGCAAACGGAAGGATGTTATCCTTTCTGTACTCATAGCTGTGCGTCACTGCAGGAACCAACTGAAAATCAGCGTTGGGCTCTCCGCGCCCAGCAAATGCTGAGCTGGCTACCCTTTCAGCATGGAATGCTTGACAACATAGTTATATACCTATTTCATAAATATTTTATTTCTTATTTTTCAACTTTTGAAGTGTGTTATTTTTTATATATTTTTTTTCTTTAATTCTCTCTCATATGTTGTCAATATGTCTGGGCTGAATAAATGATTTTTCTTTTATTTATTTATTTATTTAATGCTTTATGCACAGGTAAAAAAAACACTGCACAAAGGCGGACTTAATGCCATAGGCATTTTCTGCCAGTGCCAGTCTCTTTTCTGTGAGTCTAAAGTTATAACCCTGCCTGCCTGCCTGGACTGTGTATACGTAGGTCACTGTTATGCCGTCTCTCATGGGATGTCGGAACGGTGACGGTTATTTCTGTATAATTGTTTTCCTTGTTTTTGTTCAGTGTCTGTGCTTGCTAACATAGTCGTAAGTTTTACTAACGATCTTGTTGAGTCTTGGTTACTTGAATAAAGAAAATTCTATTCTATGATTTCCCCCTCAAGTACCTACTTATAAAGATGAAGTTATTTATTTTGAAGTCTTCTAGTAATAAATCAGTCACTCCGGTACGAAGTATTTCTATTAGTTCTCGAGATATCGTGTACGGAGTCTGACAAATAATAAATCAGCATTATTTTTATCGTTTTATATTCGTACGACTCAGCGCAGACATAGGTATATAATATAGGTACAACATGTTTCAGAAATGCGTAGTCATATTTAAGGGTGTGGACTTTTAAATAGAAGGAAAAAAAAATGTTATTTATTTCTTTCTATTCGTAAGTTCCATTGATGTACCTTGTAAAGATACACTCACATAATATATGGATTAAAGTTGCATTGCTCCGATTACAAGTAACATTATACATATAATTAAATTAATGAATAAAAAATAAAATATTTTTTCTTTTTGTGAATTGAGTGATATATTATATTTCATGATAATAATCATTAATTTATTTTATATAAAAATAGGATTTCAATGTTTAATTTGAGTGTTCATGATAACATAGACGTGTCACATTCGAACTAGAGTGACACAAACTTATCTGACCCAGTAATAGCGTCGCTGCCGTCGCTTTTACCATGTCATCTCTATACAAAAAATACATTTTGAAGTCTTTTTTGTGCTGCGACGACGTTAGTTCCAATTTTGGTCACCGGGTCAGATAAGTTTGTGGCACTGTAACTTAACATCTTCCACATTTCTGACATTCACAATCTTTTATCCACGAAAGAAAGACGGACTTATTTGTAAGTCCGTCGGTACGCGGAGATACACTCGCTACCAAAGTAACGGATTTATTACTAGAAGAAAATAGAGCTTTATTTCCCAACTGATCTGGCAGACAGCATGCAGTCTGGATGGGAATGCAAACGTTGAGAGATTGAGAGAATTGCATAGTATGCAGTTAAGAATACAAAAGTATAGTTTGTGGCAATTGCAGTATGTTTAGTTCTGAGTTAACGTAAGCAAATTTCAATTAATCTATCGCATTTTTTTAAAATTATATGCTACAAGCACACTTAATTTATGAAAATGTAAAAATACAGCATACGTATTTTCAAAAAATATCATTTATTTATTTATTTATTTATTTAAACAACAAATTTTATCTTCACAGGTATACACCCAATACGATATACGATATCATGGATATATCGTTACGCTCGCAGTATCTCACTGCTAAGAGAATAAATACCAAATGTGTTGTTTTGATCAAAATACTGCAACGGCGGGACAACTGCACTTCTTTAGTAACGTGAATTATCCACACCTACGCTTTGGTCGACCTTGTCGGCGATTTCCTCCGTCAGGCCACTAATGAGTGACAATCCCTGCCCACCTGTCCGCATGCATACGAGCAACATGGCCGACCCACTCGCATTTTAGCTGACATAGAATAAATCGCAAAAAAATAATGTAGCTATAATTTTTTTGCCTTCGAAAGCAATACACTGAGAGACTCGGATACTTTCATAAATCTTTGATATTACACTAAACGATTACATCTCTGTAACAATAAAAGTATGAATATATTCGCCGAGGACAGAATTGAGCTTGTTTTGCAAGATCACGTACTTGCTCTCAAGAACATTACGTAAGCTTCGTTGAAGCTGAGACGTATTTTTTGTTCGAGACAACGATCCGACGGCACTTTCGACGGTAGCTAAGACATTAGTTTTCTGCACTACGTACCGGTTCGATTCCCGCACTGAACAAATATTTGTATGATCTACAGAGTCGTTTCGGGTCTGGGTGTGTCTGCACCTGACATGTATGTTTGTAAACTGTACCTATGATACAGGAGAAAGACTAGAAATTCGCAATGTATTTAAAACTTATTTAAAAATAAAAAATGAAACTTTTCTTCATTATAATTGGCCCGTAAACGGATACTGCTGAAGATGTTTTCAAAATAGTCTATCAGGATAAAATGAAAGAAAGAAAGAAAGAAAAAAGTATTTATTTGACTCAGCACAAAAACTATTATAAAGATAACTTAACATAAAAATAAAACATGTAAAACAGAAATAAAAATAATTATCTTAAATAAAATGGATTGTACGTCGCAGCTGTGTCAAAAAGGCTTCCGTTCAGCATATGCTGCCGCGCTGCGAGCATCCCGACAGCGCTTTCAGTGGGAGCCACATGGTGCTTTGAAGTAAAATGGTTAACAGTTACACTTCAAGAATATTTCTAAGATATATTTGTTCACACAGTGATCGGAAAGTGAAGACTGCGGTAATTTCATTAGTCGATCGGTAATTTCGGTCACTGTGGGTCAAAGTTAACTATGTGTTCTCAAAGTATTGTTCTTGAATACGGGCCTATTCATTCCCGAGTAAACCTTCTCAACTAAATGATTCCATTTGTTTCCATTAAAGTTACGCAGTGGTAAACAATTAATCTCAGATCACCAGCTTGTGCCGTGTGCATCCAAACAGTAATTTGTTGTTTAAAATAAAAAATAAACGTAACGTGACGTTTTATTTTATAAAAATCTAATTAACATACAGGATAATTTTCATGTAGTGCGCAAAAATTCAGTGTCAGTTCCCAAATGCAATCGCTGTACAAAAAATCACTCTAAAACAAAATAAAAGTTTGATTTTGTATGGCTTGAGCTATTAAATTATGCAATGTGCGTGTCCCCCATACTAAATCGAATTTTCGTTTTGTTTTAAAGTAAATCCCTATACTGCGGTTGCATTTAGGAACAGAGACTGAATCACTCCACAAATTATGCGCACTACATAAAAAAAATATCCTGTATTGAAGTGTATGTTTAGACTTATATAGGGTGTTTCATAATTAGGTACAAATATTTTAAGGGCTGCTCAAGTACATCGAAACAATCCCGTTATGCTTAAAATAAAAAAGATATCATATTAAATTCCGTAAAAAAAAAAAAAAAATTGTTCATATGGGATACGTAAAATAAGTACATCATTCTGTGAAAAATTCACACCTTCAACTAATTTTGGTTTTTATTTTGTGCTGAACGCGATTGGTTTTAAGTAAGTAAGCAGCCCTTAAAATATTTGTACCTAATTTGGAAGCACCTTATATATCCAGAAAATTTTGAGGCTTAAATCAGTTTCGTTTCTCTGCATAATGAAAATATCTATTTTTGAAGAGCAGTTTTGATATTTTTTTCTCTGCTGTAAAAGTTAGCCAATCATATAAAGCAATTACCAAAATTATACCAAAGACACGATAAATGAAATACATAAATATCAGTTCCAAAACTTTGTAATTGCTGAGAAAAATTGAGATTTCTGCTGACAACATTTTCAATTCGTCTTAACAAGGTTCTTCAGACCGACACCGACAGACAGACAAATAAAGCCGTGGCGATTCTTTTTATTGACACACATTTGTTAGGCTTAGCGCGGATATACTACACTGTCGACGTAACATAATTCTCAGAGCTTTGACGCAGTAAGTATTTTCCTGGTTCAATGACCTAATAGGCTGTTGGCACATGACCAAACAAAATTCCAGATATGACATACCATAGTAGATTCATTTACTTAATTTTATTATCTCCTTTATTGGTATAATTATCTAAACTAATATTATAAAGAGAAAAGAATAGATTTTTTGTATGTATGTTTGTTTGTAATAGATAATCTCAAAAACTACAAGACCGATTTGAAAAATTCTTTCACCAGCAGAATGCTATATTATCACTGCTTAACATAGGCTATAATTTATAAAGATATCACGCGGGCGAAGCCGGCGGAAGCTAGTATTGTATAAATTATATTTTGAAATATAAATTACATAAGTCAATAAACGTTATTTAACTAAACTAGTTCTTAAATCTATTTTCCTCTGTATTCAATGGCATACAAATGACAAGGATTGGTATAATTTAATAAGTATTTAAAAAAATTGTTTTAGCTTTATAATACAGAAAAAAAATCTTCTTAAAAGCTAACTTGACAAGGCAATGAATAGGTGTAACGTTACATTATTTCTCCCATCAAAAATTCTTTTTACATACAATAAATTGATATCTGAGTGACGACCCCTTTTTGCACAGATGAGGCGCAACGTTACTTGGTAGTTTATAGATATTATGTATTTAATTTCGCTTAATCCTTTTTTGTTCTTACTTTTTGATATATTATTTTATGTGTTTTTATTATTTACTAGTGGTCGCCATATGGTCGAAATCCGACCGTAATTCTAGCTTTCTGCACTCCTTCTCCATATAAACTTTAACTATGCCAAATCTCACACTCCTCCGTGAGCGCAATATGCTTAAAAAGGGGTACAAAGTTTTCTCTTCACGTATTAATATATAGATTCTTTCGTCGTGTTTTGTTAGCGTCTTCATCATGCAAAAATATATATATTTTCTTTATTTCGATAAAATTTAACTCTGATATCTCATGTAATTTATCTGTTAGTATTCGAAATGCAATTCACCTTTTCGTATATAAACAAGCTAAACTTTCATTATTTCTTCCAGTTTAGTAGAAAAATAAAGTTTTTCTTGTAGCAATAAATCCATCACTCCGATATCGGGTGACGGGTGTTTCTATCAGCACTCGAGACACTCATGACGGACGGACAAATGGGATCACGAGTTTTTATAGATATACATTTGTAAGGCTCAATGCGGATAGATGAGACTATTGAGATAAAACAACGGAAAAGAAGAATGTTGAAGATCTTAAGGAGTCATAAAATAACTAACGTTGAAATTTTAAGAAGGATGATGAAAGTCTTGAATTATTCAAAGCAGTTAAGAAGAAGAAAATTTCATATTTTGGGCACATTTATAGAAACGAAAAATATTATATTTTAAGGAAGATACTGGAAGGCAATATAGAGGGCAAAAGGAGCAGGGGAAGAACGAAATCAAACAACATCAATCATCATTATCATCAATGGATTGATAACATCAAAAGCTGGACCAACATCAATGACGCTGCCAGTCTGTGCTGTACCTCTATCATAAGTTTTCCGTGCCGTCTAACGTTCACGTTCACATGAAATATTTGTATAGTGACTTTAGTTCACTATTTATACCGCTAGAGGCGCTGAAAAAATTCCCATACAAATATTGCATGTGAACGTGAACATTAGACGGCACGGAAAACTCATGGTAGAGGTACAGATTGGCACAAGATAGAGACGAGTTCCGTGTGGGGGTCGCCGTCATCCGCTGAGGATATGGATCATGAAGAAGAAGAAAATCCGAAAATCGGTGCTTCACATCAGGGCAAAGACTGTTTCTTTATAAGTCGTAAGTTCGGCCCTGTATGGAGTACTATTGTCATTTATGGGCGAGAACCAGGACACTAGCTCGCACCCTTTGACTCGGTCGAACTCGCGGCACCTAGCGCAGAAAGCTAATCGCTTAGCCACTGCGCCAACCGTGTCGATAAACGTGTCTTCCGCCACCTAATTACTGGGAGTTACTGATACTCCAAGGTTAGATCAGTTGTCAGATATTTCAGAAAGTTGACGGCCAGTTGTGACAAGGACCATTTGACATATTTCTATAACACAGTTGGGGCAAGACTATCAATCTTATTCGCAAACCTGTCGGGACCGTTGAGTACAACTTTAGCTACTGAGTACCGATTAACGTTGGAGTACCAATTTTGTCGAGAGCCGATCACTCACTGCGATACCACCTAATTAAGTAGCTTGTTAGACTATCAAAGAATAAAATATAGGCAATTGTGTTTCAGAAAGTAAATGATGACATAATCATGTCTGAACACAGTCCAGATTTATTTTAAAATTTGTTTTATAAGAAGAGTATCCATGGATTTTCTTGCCGGTATCTTCTCCAGGACCAACCCACTTGGAACCGTGCACCTAGAATCACGACGTTTTGAAAGTGCCTGCAAAGGTCCAGTTGAAATAAAAAACTTTGACTTTGACTCAAGGACAGAGCTTCCATCATGACGAAACATGAAACCGTCTGGTGGATCTTAGCTAAGCACGGAAGTCACGGATGGCGCAGTGGCTAAGCGTTTGGTTGTCTGCGCGACGTTCCACGGCTTCGATCTCCGCACGGAACAAATATTTGTATGGTCTACAGATAGTTGTTACGAGTCTGGCCTGCACATGACATGTATATTTGTAAACTGTACCCACGATATAGGAGAAAAAATTGTAATTCTCCTCTCGCAGGTCTGCTGGAAGAGATTTCTTTTGTGAAATTAGCAGTACCTTTCTACTTTGTTCTCCTATTTAATGTTTTCTGTATCTTTTCATGTGTACATAAATTATCAAATAAATAAATAAGACTGAAAGAAGCCTGAAGAAAGACCACCAAATACAAAGGTTTAAGACAACCTAATTGATTCGACAGATTTCAACCTTCCATTGGCATAAAAGTCCTCAAATAGTTGAGTGCCAATGTGGCATGTAAGAAATCGGACTCGCTAATGGTGTGACACATTTTGTCACTATACTATAGTATCGAAACGTGCCATAGATAAAGTATAATGCGTCGTCGTCGTCGACTTGAACATCAAAAAGCGATTTATGTTAGATAAGGCGCGTTTCCAGGCGGTGCGATGTATAATTCAAGCTGATATAAACGTGTATTGGAGTAGACAGTACCGAACCTTTTGAAGACACTGCTCATTGAGATATTTATACGTTAGAATAGAATAGATATTTATTTTATGTGAACCAGATACAGGCACTTAATAAGTGTCGAGACTCTAGGTACACGATTCCAAATAGTAAGGTCCTATAGAGAAGAACCGGCAAGAAACTCCATGGAAACACTTTTAAAATAATAGATTACAATCTTGATTAGTACAATGTTGTGTTATGAGCTGCGAGAATAATGTTATTTATTGTGAATAAAAAATAAGAAAAAGATAATAATGATTTGCCTCTGAATAAGATTGCCATGGCAGTTACAAGCTGACCAGTCCCGATAGACAGCACCCGTTCAAGAGCATGACGCATGCGTCAGTATCGCTAAGTTAAACCATAATGAAGGGAACTCAACGACCCTGGGCCGTTAACACCAACAAGTCCCTAACGATAGATTAGAAGAAATTGTTTTGTTAAAAGTTCGCACACCAACCAAACGATTCGCACTTAACGTGTGAAAAATTTATTCCGAATTCCGTAGAGGACATGTTAGCGAATTGGGGCATTAACTCGCTTTTAACGACACACCTAAAACGGATGGAGTAATCGATGCCAATCAATTACAACTCACACCTTACTCCGACTGTAATCAATATCGTAACGCACCTAATTGAAATTCCAGTCAATTCGCCTAATGGCAATTCCGTGTGGAAATTACAAGTTAAATAAGCTGCCGTAAGTAACATTAGTCGGTCCATAATGTGTAATTTACATATGATGTCACCGGGAAGTGTGAGGTTCCCTAACTGCGCTGAACTTTAAAAGTAAACGCAAACTTCGCCGCGACCCACTAATTACCGACTTACGCTATCTGTGAAGGAATTTGGTTCCCGCAAGGTGGGAACGGCGGCGAAGACGTTTAATGTACTTTTGTGAACGGTTTCTTTTGTGTTTTATTTTGTTTAGTGTATATATTTAATGGCATGCATATTTAACGGCACATTTGTATTGACAGCACCGTTGGTGCAGTGGTTGATCGACTGCTGCGCTACGTGTCGTGGGTTCGATTCCCGCTCGTAACAAATATTTGTATGGCCTACAGAGTTGTTCCGGGTCTGGATGTTTGTGTATGGGAATATTTGTGTTTGTAAACGCAGCGACGATACAGAAATAAATATAAGTCAGGGGCAAAGTATTAAAAAAATCAGTTTATTTAGCTTTGTTTTTAGCACTGGGTACACAACAGGCTTTGACAACAATAGTGCAATAGTACCGTACAAAAAATTCACGCTTTTTCGTACTCCCAGATATAAAATTAAACATGTGTGTAAACTAAAAAAAATGTGTGTGTTACGCGTCGGCGTAGATGCGAATGCAGCTAAGACATAGCTGGTGCAGAGGCAAATGCGGCTAAGACGGTGCTGGCGTAGACGCCGATGCAACTACGATGTAGCTAGCGTAAATGCCCATGCAGCTCCGACATAGCTGGCGTAAATACCCATGCAGCTACGACGTAACTAACGTAAATGCCCATGCAGCTCCGACGTAGCTGGCGTAAATAACCATGCAGCTACGACGTAGCTGGCGTAGATGCCCATGCACCTACGACGTAGCTGGCGTAGATGCACATGCAGCTACGACGTAGCTGGCGTAGATGCCCATGCACCTACGACGTAGCTGGCGTAGATGCACTTGCAGCTACGACGTAGCTGGCGTAGATGCCCATGCAGCTACGACGTATCTGGCGTAGATGTCCATGCAGCTACGACGTATCTGGCGTAGATGCTGATGCAGCTACGACGTAGCAGGAGTAGACACAAAATATCGATCTCGTAGCTGTCATAGCCGCGAATGCAGCTACGACTTAACCCAAATCCGGTAACGTTGTTACTGGCGCATAGTTACTACGATGCAAATCAAAAAATCTATAATTTATTTATACTGCAGATAACGTAGTCGCTTATATCTCTCCACTGATACCAAACGCCAAACCCTCTGAATATGTATCACATGTTGCATGAGTAACTTCGTTAATTCGATAATTCAAGCGAAATTAGCCTTTATATCCGCGTGTATAAGGTTTAAATCGACTTCAGCTAAGTCAGCGGCCTGATTCTTGGCTAATACACTAAATTCAGATTATATAAACTTCGTCAGCCTAAATTCGTCGCTAGGTGTCTGTGGTTTGTTGAATTAGAAGCACCTTTGCCGGTCTATTTTAGATTAATGGTATGGGTTAAACTTTCTATTTATTCGCTTTTTCCCAGACTTAACTAAAAATGTTTATCAGTAAATAATATCTATTAGTGACGGATTGTAGCAAGAATCTGAATAGAGTAAGGTTACTATAATGCTGCTTAAAAAATATAGAATTAATCAAATAGTTGAGTATTCATGTCATATGGAATACACAGAACGAATTGAATAGTTGAGCGTGCATTTAATTTAGTTTGTATGGAAAATACAGAATGATCCAAATAGTTGAGTGTTCTTATATGGAAAATACAGAACGAATCAAATAGTTGAATGTCCATTTGTCTGTATGGAAAAACAATGTAATGCGGATCAAAATGAGGTCAGTTCATTGTTTCTACCAGGATAAACGAATGTTGCCCTCTCAGTACCACCATGAGCCTAGGGCCGTGGCCTAGATCCGCCATGCGGGCCTAGTCTTGGAAATTTTGGTCCTAGTACAAGCCGGGTTTCCTTAAGATATTTTCCTTCACCGATAGAGGAATGGTGATCAAAAAGGCGAACACAAGTCATGAAGTACCCATGGACATCATATAATGTTTATTTGCACAGTAGTATGTGTACTAATATAGTGGGCGCCCAGTGGTCGAAATTCGACCACTTAATATATGTAAATTTTAGCTTTATGCACTCCTTCTCCACATAAACTTTAACCATGCCTTTCTCACGCCTCAATGCGCGCAATATGCTTAAAAAGGGTACAAAGATTTTTCTTCACGTATTAATGCCTCTATAGATTTTATCTTAATACACTCCTTCTCCATATAAATTTTAACTATGCCAAACCTTACGCGCCTCACTGCGCGCAATATGCTTAAAAAGGGGTGCAATGTTTTCTTTTCACGTAATAATACCTATAGTGGTCGCCCAGTGGTCGAAATTCGATTGTAATTTTAGCTTTCTGCACTCCTTCTCCATATAAACTTTAACTATGCCAAATCTCAAGCGCCTCAGTGCACGCAATATGCTTAAAAGGGGGTACAAAGTTTTCTCTTCACGTATTAATATATAGATTGTCTTTGCTCCTAGCTGTGCAATTAGTCTCGCTTCATTACATTAGCTTGTTCTAGGTAGCTGTAATCTTCGGCTCACATCGGTTCAATACGTCCATTGTGTGCGCGTAATGCCTTTGAAATGCGTGGTCTGTACAATTAGGGATGCCCAAAAGAGGAAGAACTTTTTTCCTAGCTAGCCATAGCGGACAGTTGACTACTTCGTAAATGGACTGGTTAGAACGGAGAAGGTTTTTTTTACTCTGAATGCCAGCGCAAGGCTAATATGATATATAATATATACAACACACACAGACTGACTTCCCCCATAATTTTAATCTTTTCACTCTGTTCCATCCAAAGGTTGCCTGGAAGAAATCACCGTATGGGATAAGGCCGCCCATTGTACAATTTATGTTCGTGCAAGAGTTATATGTATATATAAATTATGTTTTATTGGTATACAATAAAGAATTTAAATAAATAAATATATGTAGTGTATAATAAATCGATTCCTATGTTTATATAGTTATAATTAACTATGCTTATTACAGTTTATTTATCTTGCCCGTGTACCTAACATATTTTTTTCTCTGCATCACCTTTGCTAAGGTTGACTGGTAGAAAATGCCTCAGGCATTAAGTCCACCTCTGTACATAGTGCATAAAGTTTATATAAATAAAGTGGCGGTTGGTGTTGTTACGTTATTGCGGTAAGGGAAGAGAAAGATTATGACTGACGAAAAGTCTTAAGTGATTCGACTTCCCAATTTTAAAATGCCATAATATTACAAAAAGCACGACGGCAACAATTCCGAGAACAATTTAGGTAAGCAATAAACATTTAGTATGATTACAAAAACCGTCACAAACAATAAATCTACAAAATGCCGTGTCATGCCGTGCATTATGCCAGACAAAAAGCATAAAGCTTAGCTTATCCAATAAATAAACTTGTGACGTCCCTAGTTACAAGTCATGCTAAACACAACCACAATGCGACGTCTTTGTTCAACATTTTAATATTAACGCTCCTGGACCGCTAGCCACAGATTAACATAATTTGGCGCAATATTCCACGTCAAAACAGAATTTAATATACTGGGTAAAAATGGGCATACGATTGAAATTCAACGGACATTACTATGACAGACGCTCCTACGACAAGCTTTATCTTCAACGGGGCTCATCTACGACAAGACTTATCCTTGACACAGCTTATCTCATGTATATGTCGCCGTAGGATCGCGTAATGCCGTAATAAATGTAATAAATTACTAAATAAAGGTGCAATATAAGAAAGAAAGAAAGAAAGAAAAACGATTTATTACTTACACAAATTACGACACACATAAAAAAAAAAAAAAAAAAAAAAAAACAAATAAAAAAAGAAGTAACAAATGAAGACAAAAAATAAAAAGTAAAAAATTAAAAACACGATCCAAAAATAATAATAAAAGTAACAATTTTTAATAATGAAAGTCTGTGGCTTGTATTCATTCGTCCACGCTTTGAACCTACGCTACGCTACGCTACGCTACGCTATATCACAAATCTATCAATTTTTTTTTGTTTTGGAGTGAATTTTAATACTGCGATTGCAAATTTTGTGCACTACATAAAAAAATATCCTGTATAGTATGATTTAACTATGTATTGTGTTGACCAATAAACCATATTTCTTTCTTTCTTTCTTTCTTTCTTAGTTAAATCACTGTCATTCACGTCAAGTACGTGAACCAAAACAAATCACTGAATTTAGAACAGCGTGACATATTGAATTACCATAGGGACATTCGACTAATTGAACTACTTACCCAACAACCAGACGACGTCGTAAAATAGTTACTGCACGTCAACCAGAATAAACTCAGTTTGAATAATAATGACCGAGTGCTTTTATATTGTTTTTATGTTCCAATTGACGTCTGTTTCGCAATTAAGGAGACAAAAGTTTTAAATGTAATTTTAACATTAACTGGATTGCTCTGAGAAAACATAAATGATACAGCGTTTATTATCTTAATTGTAATTCTAGTTCAATCCTAGTTCAAAGTTTTTATTTTATTTCAGTTAAGTTTTAGTCGCGCAGATGTTTAGGTGTTAGACTGGTGAAAAGAAAGTATGCGGCGGAGATGCGAATGTTGAGAGGGATGTGAGAAATAAAATATCTCTTTATTTCGTGTAAACCGAATACAGGCACTTATGAAATGTCGAGACTCTAGGTGCGCGGTTCCAAATAGTAGGTCTTATGGAGAAGAACCGGCAAGAAACTCCATGGAAAGTGTTTTAAAATAATAGATTACAACCTTGATTAGTACAATGTTGTGGCAAAAGCTGCGAGAATAATGTAATTTAATGTGAATAAAAATAAATAAAAATAGGATATTAATAATGTTTTGAGATAAGCCGGCAAGAAAATCCATGGATAGTGGATACTCTTTGAAAATATTAGATAATAATCTTAATTCATTTACGGTTTGCTTGATGAACAAGATATTATAAATTAAGTGATTAACTGATATTTAGTATCGGTATTTTACACGGAGCGAATTGTACCCCACCAACCAACCCTATTAGTCCGATACCGATACCCCATTGTATCCAAATTATAGAAAGGTTCGATATTATCGCTATTATCACAAATTGCATATCGTCAATTCTGTGTAGCAGGACTACGAAATGTCTACGACGACGTAGCAAGTTTCTACGTTTGCTACGCTGCCGTAGTAAGCGAAGCACATCGGCTGATAAACCGGGCGCAATTCGAAAACATATAAAATCATTGACCTAGTACTACAAAGATGGACGGCGGGTCTAGAATCAATTTCAAGAAAAATGTGTCCCGGATCAACTAAGCGTAGGTAAATTTATAGTAATATAAAAATATATAACATCCTAATTCAAACTGTATCGTCGTAAGTAAACAGCTTAATTTTACTTGCGACAATTTATCAGCCTATTCAACATATTCAAAACTAGCTTCCGCCAGCGGCTTCGCCCGCGTGATATCTTTATAAATTATAACCTATGTTACTCACTGATAATGCAGCATTCTGCTGGTGAAAGAATTTTTAAAATCGATCCTGTAGTTTTTGTGTTTATCCATTACAAACAAACAAACATACAAAAGATCTAATCTTTTCTCTTTATAATAATTATGTAGTTTAGATACAGTACGGCATTTTTGACGTGTATTCTGTCGGTTGACAAAAAGACTGGCACGTGATTGGAACTCTTTTTTCATTTTTAAAAGCTTTTGGTTGGGACACTTTTGAGCGTGGACCCAATGTTCATTGTATTAGTAGTTTAATGTATAAAATACATAGCTGAATTTGTTAAAAAAACATACAAAAAAAAATATTTTTTTTGTTTTCGCATCCCGCTTTTATTCATGACATCCCTTCACTGAAACTAGTGATAAATATACGTAGCGTAACATGATAAACGAAAAATATATATCAAAAACACAAATAACTCACCACTATACGTTATCGCCCACGCGTGACACGCGACGCGACCCCACTATCTATCATATAACATTTACCTAAACTAATATTTTACTTTTATCCCGAAAGTAATGTCCTCTCTCTTGACTTACACAGGATGTTTTCAAATGTACGTGGATGGTCCAATTCGAAATGATAAGAAATACCGAAAAATACTCAAAAGAGTCTCGGGGTCATTTTGTGAAACAAATTACAACATTAAATTGTAGAAAAAAATATATATATCCGGGTATTGAAACCGTAGATTTTGGAAAAACAATCATTCCTTGTATCTGGGGGCACGGGAGTACCCCCGCCAAGACGAGCCAAGCGAAACGCAAGGGCACTACCTACCTTATCTCGCAGCGCTTCGTCGTTTTTTTGAACCCTTATAATTTGGGTTTGGATTATTATGTATTATTAACCAGCCTGTGTCGCATATAAGGATCAAATTCTGTGAAGTAGTGTTAAACTGAGTTCCCTTCATTATGGTTGAGCTTAGCGATGCTGACGCATGCGTCATGCTCGTGAACGGGTGCCATCTGTCGGGGGTCAGCTTGTAACTGCTATGACAATCTTATTCAGAGGCAATTCATTATTATCCTATACTTATTTTTTACTCACATTAAATTACATTATTCCCACATCTCTTACCACAACATTGTATTAATCAAGATTGTAATCTATTATTTTAAAAGAATTTCCATGGAGTTTATTGCCGGTTCTTCTCCATAGAATCTACTATTAATTTGGAACCGGGCACCTAGGGTCTCGACATTTCATAAGTGCCTGTAGAAGTTTACATGAAATAAAGATCTATTCTATTCTAAAAAAAGTTGCAAACTAGAGGAAAGAGCTCATTTTTAACAGTAGGTATACTGTTTTATATTTCTTACATTATAATGGCCATTATTTTAAAAATCTAATCGTAGTCGTAGTAGTGAAATAAAATCGGATCCCACCCTTATCACCTCTAACTTATTTCTTAGTCCAAGTAACCAATATTTCTCTGGAACATTCCACGAAATATTGCACTCACATATCATATAAATTCCCCCGTGTTGTTTATGGTTATTACTGAACAACTTACCGGAAGAGCTAGAATCTACTGACATACATTATGTAACATATTTGATAATAAAATATCTTTTTTCAATGTTTTAGAATAAAAAAAGTTTTATTCCGGACTCGCACAGGAAATTACAAAAATATAAAGTGAGAAAATACAAACTAACAAAAAAAACATTTAAAAGGCTTGCGCGGTGCCTAAAATGGCCACTATCTTAGCCTATGCTGTGACAGATAAAATAAATGCTGCAGCGCTGGTTTTCGGATAGGACCGTTGTGATGCTACGGATAATTAAGATAACATATAATGCATACTTAAATAAGGGTAAATATGTTATAATATACTTAATGAAAATAAAAAGTTGATAATTATAATATTCATAATAAAAAAAAATAAAAAAAAAAACAAAAAAATACTAGGTATTATATAGTCACCTACTATTAACAAATTATTAACAAGACTACTATTAACAAGGTGGTCTTAACTTCTTAAGTACTTACTGCGGCTCATGTTCTGTGAGCAGTTCTTCGAAGTGCAGTCTCAGCGTGTGCGCAGGCGGTGCGCGTATCTCGGTCACACACTCGACGTCATCCGGGTACGGCAGGGGGAAGCCGGGGCTCAAGACGATAGCGTGCGGGTGCGAGTGAGACAGCAAGATCGTCTCGTTGCACTGGATTTTTGATGCTATGTAGGGGTCTGGAACAAAATAGATATTTGTAAAATTCTGATTTCGTCTTAGCACTGCGCAGATAGACTTGCGCGCCGGATGAACTAATGGATGCTGGTCCTTGTAGTTAAGTTCTGGGCTGGGACTTGTATAAGGTCCTACATTTCTAGTCCATAACCCTTTAAAGTGATCGGGATTAGAAAGATGGTTCAAAGTAAGTCTAGTAAAACCAACGTTTATATATCCAAAGTGTATATATCCGTCACTTTCTAAAGTCATATGATAAAAAGAGACGGGACTATATTAAAACTTAAAGCTGATGAAGAAACTGGCCTTAAGAAGAAAAGGATCAGCCATTTTTGCGATCCCTTCGAATTCAATAGAAAGATTTTACAAGATTTTGAGATTAAAGTATAAATAATTTCCTCAGGCGCAATTTTCACTCGTTTAATTTGAAATTCTAAGCAGATTCAATTCAATTCTAAACACTCCGGGTAGCTACAAATTGATGCCATAATAATATTCGCGAATTGGCTTTGGCAGGGTGGATAATAATTGTGGCCAAAAAATTCAAAATCGATTCGCTATCCATATTTTTTTTAAATTATGATTTATCTGTCGCTATCTAAATATAAAATCCGCCTCATTACAAAACGTCTAGCCGCTTTAAAAAACTGCTGATAGTTCCCAACGATCAGTTCGGGATGCCGCGATTTTTTTTAATTCGCTTATATTTCTCCTGCACCGACGGTACAATTTAGTTTACAAACATACATGTCAGATGCACAGTTGCACACACACCCAGACGCAGAACAACTATCTATAGATCATACAAATAATTGCTCCGTGCGGGGATCGAACCCGCGGCACGTAGCGCAGGAAGCTAATAGCTTAGCCACTGCGCCAACCGTGTCGTCAAACTTGGATCAAGTGCTCGCTCGGCTCGCTCGGCTCGCGCGTTTGATCGCAGCTAACCTAATCTAACCGATCTGCGCGGGGTGCCCTAATCTAGTAACTGCGACCAACTTTGTTGAACGCGTAACAACAATCCGTGTAAACCCTAACTAGCCTACAGAACTTACAGTTTTTTTATAAAGCAACTAGCGGATTGTACAATTCAGCTGCCGTTTTGTAATGTGGCATATTCTACAATTTGACTTCGACATATCAAACGCCTTGGAAGCATGAACCATTACCGATATGAAATAAATCGAAATATTTATTCGCAACCGAATAGAAAATACTAAACAAACAAAATATTTTAAAAGCGAGACTGTTTTGCATATCAAACGCTGCTAAAAAGAGTACACATTTCAAAATAAAACGACGAACCTTTAGAAGCATGAACATTTAAACCTATATGAAATAAATCGAAACGTTTTTATTCGCAATCAAATGGAAAGTTTTTACAAAACAAACAAAATATTTTAAAAGGGAGACTGTGTTGCATATCATAACGTTGCAAATGACAGTTCCATAGTATACCGATATCAATACTCTTCACGATTTGAAGTTGCGAACTCCGCTTTGTCTACACGAAGTTTGAAATTCGAATATATATTTTTGTGACGTTTGCTTGCACTGTGGCACAGTATATATATGTAGACTGTGGTCTGTGATTTTAAATGTGTCGTATTTTATTTGCGGAGTCCAATGGAATTCAGTTGTAATTTATATTCAAATATGGACAGTGCAATATATTGGTTCAAAGTCTTTGTTTTAACAGTAAAAGGCATCCGAGTGATGATTCTGAAGGCTCAATTTACATGGTGGAAGAAAAGCGAAGCGACTTTAATTTTTGTTGCTTTTTTAAGTTTATCTCCATTGTGTAACGTATAAATAAGACATAAAACCAAAAACTGGTAGCGCGTTTTTCCGAAAATTCTCGCAACTACTGTCAACGACGTCGAAGAAATCCTCGTGAAAAGGCGCGAAGAGAGGCACAGTGCAGTCGCGAGAATTTGCGCGAATTTCCGACAATTCTCGCGAATTCGCGCGCCTTCTCGCTTTCTCTTCGTTTCTTTTTCGCCAAAATGTAGATTGACCCTAAATATGTGTGGTGTATCGTACTTAAATAGCCTCGTTCCGATCCTTGCTGGCTGGGTAATCTTTCACGACATGAACGATTCCATTATTTCTCACACTACAAAAGAAGAAGCGTCGTTGGCATGACAATCTATTTTATCTCCTGTATCTACTTTTATAGCAAAGTTGACTTAAAAAAAAAAATTGATTTGTATATAAAAAAGTCCAACACTAAGCCCGCTGCACAGTGGGTTTATTACATACACAAACTTTATTCACAAAAAATTAAAATCCAGACTCGTAACAAACACTTTGCACATCATACAAATGATATCAGAAAACGATCTCGAACTCGACTCTTCTACAGAAGGAGAAATCTTCGCCAATACACCATTTAGGAATTCATTAACGTCGTTAATCTTTACGTCGGCAACTTTAGAAGGTGTAAGCAGAACATTAACATCAACTATCCCGACATAAATCAACCATGCAGCGTTTACGACCACCACGAGGACAATAATAATTAATTTCGTTAATTACCTCTTACAGATAATGATTTATAGCAATCAGGGGAGTTGTTTTTGTGTGAACTCCTTTCAAACAAATACATAGAACTTTTCAGAACGTCTATATCAGCCCATTAACGTCGATTGCTAAATATGTGCTATCTCACTCACAGATCAGAAAGAAAGAAAGAAAGAAAAATCATTTATTCGGACTAGACATCAGACAACACAGTGCACAAACATAAAAAAGAAAAAAAAAGAAAAAGTAACAATTAAAAACAATGTGCGTATGCCAGTACCAAATGGGTTGCCAACTCACGAACACCCAGCGCTGATTTTCAGTTGGCACCCCTTCACACCCATCACAACTATAAATGAACGATGATGAGTAATTTACGCTTAGCTAAGAGGATGCTGCCGCCTATGTCGCTGATAGACTCATTTACTTCGCCTTCTAAGAAAATGACGGTAAAGTTCTCCCCACATTTCTACGCGGAATCAGCTTAAGCTGGTCGGAAAAAGCTTTATATCTACGGTATATGGCTCAGACTATATGAATCCGTTTTCCGTCAGTCCGGAGAGCTATTTTCCACGTTAGCAACGACTACATATTTTATTTTATTTAGTTGTATAGCGGTACACATAATAAAAACATTCTAAAGATGCAAACATAAACTCACTTGAGTTTTACTGTTACATGCACCCGGAATATCGTCGGTACGGGAAATAACACGGAGCATAACAGATTCCATCCAGCAGTCAGTAGTATTTTCAGAAATAATTCCGGATAACGGATGCGTATAGTCCGAGCCTAAGGGACAAATCCGTCGGCTGCAGTTACTTTGCGGCGTTTGGGCTGAGCGGAGGCGAGCGACGTCGTTTACATCCTTAGACATAAAGCTTTTTCCGACCGGCCTAAGCTGATTCCGCGTCGATAAATGTGGTGACAGGTGTGGTGACCCTAAGAGAACACCATCCTTTTTTTGTAGAATCCACACGACTTCAACATTAGTTTATTAATGTTGCTACAGCTTCTTTGGGAAGCGACGAACACGATGCTGGTAGTGGGATTGGCAACGCGCGAGTGATGCCCCTGATGTTGAAAGCGTCTGTAGGTTACGGCAACCGCTTACGATCAGTCGGGTCAGAGGCCTTTTTGCCACGTTGTACAAAAAAAAAGAAACATTCCGAATCGATTGGTGCGTGTCACATGGCTTCGAATTTTTGGTGCTGTCTAGGACATGTTTTCCTCACGATATTTTGCTTAACCGTAAGAGCACTGATGATGAACCCAAGGATCCAGGGATCCAGATCCAATTCAGTTACTTCTATTGTATCCTATCCTGTTTATTTTCTAAACTTATACGTCACTACGTCACCGTGTCCCCGATACGCCTTTGTCCGTTGTACAGTCGAACGCAGCCATTGTTTTACACTACGCTTCCCGCCGTTTGTCTCGACTGTACTCGAGAATGGCCGCCGCTACATTGTGCTTTTATCTGTCATTGTACACTGAGGTATTACTTTGATATTTTTATTGTAACAAACGGTGGACATTTATATATTTATATGTAAAGTTACAGTTTGCTTGCGAACTTGCAACTAATCGAGGACAGATGTTTGTCCGTGTCGTCAAAGGTTTTGACTGCAATTGAAGCAGACCTAGTAAACATGGAACGAAAGGCAACCCGTCAAATGGCGGCCAATTATTAATGTAACATTATGCCCTGTTCATTTATTTAAAGGAAAATATACAGCATTAATTATTCCAGTGAACCAAGTTACGTGCCGCTGGTTCAATGCGCACGGAGCAATTATTTGTATGATCTACAGATAGTTGTTTCGGGTCTGGATGTGTATGCATGTGACATGTATGTTTATAAACTGTACCCTCGATACAGGAGAAATCGTAGTGAGGGGCAAAGTTTCTTTTTAAAAAAGAAAAGATAGAAAGAAAGACATAGACTTTATAAAGTTTTCAATATTGTGTAAACATAGAGTGAATAAATTTAAAAGTACAAAAAGGAAAAAAAATAATTAAAAACGAGATTAATCTTTTGACAATTTCTAGTAAATACTATACTATATAATACTTTACTAAATAATTACTACTAGTGGTCACCCAGTGGTCGAAATTGACCGTAATAAAATAAATAGCTTTCCGAACTCGTTCTCCAGTATGCCAAATCTCACACTCCTCCGTGCGCGCAATATGCTTGAAAAGGGGTACAAAGTTTTCTTTTCCCGTATTAATATAAAGATACTATTCTATGAAGAATAAGACGAAGATATAACCCTATTTGCCGCTTCAATGTGTAAGCAGAAGGCGTAAACTCAACACAGATAACAACTTAACGTAAGTACACAGCCCATCCTCCTCAACCTATCACTTGGATAAAGATCACAGCCTTCACGCGTTTAACTTCTCCCGTCTCTCCAATTACGTATTCCGAAGCCGTCTTTCTTCCCCTATTGACTTGTTACAGGCCATTCGATATTTATCGCCTCTCCCTTTCTATCGCCAACGAGTGACAGAGATGGAGGACCGGATTATGTAAAGGATAGCAAGGAGTACGGATGGATTAAGGGGTGTAGCACACTAGCAACTGTCTGCGGCCGAATCACGCGTTTTCGTGTTACTTATACAGTTTTTGTAAGCAAAAGGCAGCTAACGAACGTGAATCCGCGCGTTTCTGCTGCTAAAATTATCGAGTGTACTATGCCCCTTAAATGTATTTTATTTCACAGCCATTTGTTTGGGTTCCATGTTAGAGTGTTCGTACCTTTTTACATGCTTGAGTCGTAGAGGGGTTGTGAATGGATTTTTAAGGGTTAAATACATAGCATAACGCCTGTATTCCTTGAGAGGTTAAGCAGATACGTGTACCCACGTTGTAAGGGATACTTACAGTTGGAGCTCAAATAAAACCCCAGGTTAAAGTTGAAAGTCAGATCGCCATATTTATTCAAAATAAATAAGCATAACGACACGGTTGGCGCAGTGACTAAGCGATTAGCTTTCTACACTACGTGTCGCGGGTTCGATCCCCGCATGGGGCAATTATTTGTATGATCTACAGATAGTTGTTCCGGGTCGGGTTGTGTGTGTATGTGACATGTATGATAGTAAACTGTACCTTCGATACAGGAGAAATACTAGTGAGGGGGAAGTTAAAAAAAAAAACCTCATTCGTTTCATAACACCATGCGATACGTTCTTCTATTACGTAAACTTAACTTTAAAATTAATTACTTAAACTTAATTTCTTTAATTAATTATTTAAATAAATAAAGCACTAAATAAATAAAAATCGTTTTTAGCGGCATTTCCGTAAAACCTCGCCTTTAATTTTATTCCATTTAGTAGTGTTTTCTTGTAACACTGTAGTCTTCGTTTTATTTCTCGCTGTCATGACCTCAAAAGAGGTTCATTACGACACATTAACAGTTCTTTCCTTAGCAGAGATATTTTACAAAGACTCTGTAATAAAGAGTTGAGCTCATAATCTTAGAAAATGTAATAGTTGTACCGTTGTTGTGTTCTAAATTAATTATTGTTATATTCGCTTACTGTGGAATGTTATCTAGGTAAAAAAAAAGAACTTTTTTTTTACTAATTATACAGAGAAAAGATTTGATTTTTTGTATGTTTGTTTGTAATGGGTAAACTCCCATCTTCATGATCAGTAAGGTAAGGTAAGTAAGGTAGCTCAAAGTTTAGTTTCTAAAGATCACATTGAAGTTTATTACCAGAGTCGATGTTCATTACCATTTTAGTTACGCGATAGACCCACAGAACTGATTTTAAAAATCTCTTTCTAATAGAAAGTTACTCTATCCGTGAGTCATATAAGCTATATTTTAATTTGATATTATCCTAACCGTCAAAAATCCCCGACTCCAACTAGAAAAAGAGCTGTAACTTTTGAACGGCTGAACAGTTTATCATGAACCATCCATGCTAAGAACCATCCCGATTAGATTAGCTTTCAATTAAAAAAAAACTGCATTGAAATCGGTTCATCCGTTTTGGAGCTGATGCCACAGACAGATACATACTACAAACTTATAGTACCCCTCTTTTTTGTCGGGGGTTAAAAATAAAACGTGCGATGAAACACTTAGTAACACCTAGTATTTAAGAAGTATGATGTCTATATCACCACCCAGTTGTCATACGAATACCTTTGACAGTCGTTACGGGAGTCAGCAACCCAAAAAAAGTCTGACAACCGGTCTAACCTTAGGGTATCAGTGTCTCCCAGTAATTGGGTGGCGGAGGTCAGATGGCAGTCGCTCCGTATAAAATACTGTTACTCAGCCGCATCTGGTTAGACTGGGAGCCGACCCCAACGTAGTTGGGACACAGGCCAGGCAGATGAATGCCTGTATCACCAAAGGGCTTCGCAGAGATCCTACTCCCACGTTTCACAGATGACTGTATTTATAAGTTCCATGTAATAGGGATTAATCTTTTGCTATTAAAAGGGCTGAATTTGAATCTCTAAGTTGCTACAAATAATTCACAATCAAATTCAAATGACGTCAAAAATAGGTACAGTAAAAAATATAACAGAATTATTGCAGTTTTAACCAACTGCACATAATAAAATAAATTTCTACCGTTTTCTCAGAAAACACCCAAAACAGCCATTTTATGTCACACAAACACACTAAATCCAACATTTTAACCACCAATCTGGAGGATACATAAAGCCGTACGACCTAATAAAAACGCAATATTTTTTAAACTATCAAAAAGCTTAATAGTCTTGCAGATATCCAATCCGGTGCGATCTCACTTAATGTAATCACATAATAGATAGGTAAAGACAGAAATTCCAATACAAACAATGCGCAGAAATTCGCCCTTGTACTACCACCAAAACAGAAGCCTTTCCACCTTAAACCTTACCTTATATTTTCATAATTGTCAACTTTTGATGTGTGTTATTTTTATAGTTATTTATTTTTATGTTTTTATCTTCTCTCTCTTATGTTGTCAATGTGTCTGTGCCGAATAAATGTTCTTTTCTTTCTTTTCTTTCTTAACATTGCATTTTGTTCTACACTTGTGACGAACTCCTTCTTTAGCACCTCATTTCCATTTAATACTGGCAATCTCCTTCATCACTGGCCACTTCATGCTTCCAAAATTATAATTTAAATTTAGAACGTTGCGCTAGATCAGCATTTTTTAATTTTTCCTTTTTCGTCATTCGTTCTGCTACTTCCATAGGAGACACAGCTGTTGTTGTTATTAATTATTAATTTTACAAGTTACTTCAAGATCTGAATTTTATTATTAGATTTAACATTCTATTTTAAAGATCAACTTTATAATTTTTATTATAACGATATGAATCAAGTTATACAATAAACCGTTCTTCCTGTCTGTTCCTGTTACTGTCATTCTTCTGTCCTTCCTACTTTTCCACATTATAACAATAGCATTTAAATTTGAAATTGAGTCTATTTGCGTTGTAATAAGATCTGATTTTATTTGGCTCAATGAACAGACTGTTGAGCAGTTGAGCGATACCTATTCATAATTATTAAAAAGGGTGTGCTTTTATTACGTTACATGTCATTTAAGTATTTCATACAATACGTCAGTTGCGAGTACAACGCACCTAATTTGTTTGAAGGACATCACCAAAAAGGTCGGTCGCTCAACTATCAGTGGGAGTACTCTGTGGCTGCAGTGGACATTTAAATTTTACGTACACTTTAGCAATTATGTTAAAATTGCACTCCATTAGTCGTGCGTAAATGGGAATGGACCTTCTGTGGTTTCTTATATCATGCTGGTTTTGGGAGCGTCGGCCGGAGTGGGGCTTTAATAGCTCCGTAAAACTGCTGTAAAGATCAAAGTTCGGTGCCCCAGATGCGAATTAAATTGGATGAACGAGTTGGCTGCAGTTCTTTGTAATATTTTATTAAAATTTTGTTTTTCAAAGATCGAGGAAAATAACTTATTTAAAATGCCCAATTGTCAATATATGCATAATCTAACAAGCATAGGTTAAATATAAATTATAATGTTGGATGAAATAACAGATTTTTTTAATAAGTAACAATAATAATTATATATAATTATTATGTGATGGATTTGCATAAAATAAGTTGATATAAGTCAGTAACGTCTTCACAACAGAGTATATTTTTAACCCCCGATAAAAAATATATTATAAGATTGTAGTGTGTATTTGTCTATGGCATCTTAGCTCCAAGACGGATGGACCGATTCCAATGCAGTTTTTTTAATTGAAAACTAGTTTAATCGGGATGGTTCTTAGCTATGTTTCATGAAAATCTGTTCAGCCGTTCAAAAGTTACAGCTCTTTTTCTAGTTTAAGTCGGGGGTTTTTGACGGTTAGGTTATAACGAAAACATACCAGAAAGTGGAAAATAGTCCCTTTCAATTTTTTTTTACTTAACTCGAGTTAATTTACCGCTAAGTAATATAAGTACAACCCTTTACCTGGAATACTAGCATTGTATTAAATAATACAACTTCATTAGTTCCTTTGTTAAGACTCGAGCTAAGTTATTACGACTACTAATGGATATCTTTTTCTTTAGTTTTTTAAAACGGTTTTATTAGCTTCACTGGTAGGTAACTAACTATGTAAAAAAATCTTGGAAGTTAAATTTGACCCATTGCCCGGTTTCCGATTGAGCTGAAATTTTGCATACACGTTTAGTTTGGATGACAAAAGCGTTTTCTTTAGTTTTTTCTTTTAAGCTATAATATTACTGTTCAAAAGCTTTTAATAGCTTAATAAGCACTATGTTAATAAATATTGCTGTATCATTTCTAAATGTTGTGTTCTGCAGCATAGGCTGAATGTTGTACTGAGTTAAAACTTTTTAGATTCATAATAAATCTCTTGCAAATGCTGAGGTTTCGAATTTGATCCTCAGATCAGACAGTGTAATTGAGGGTTTATAATATCAGCTTTAGTTGAAATCCGATAATAAATCTTTGGGGATAAAATCGAAAACAATAACTTAACCGTCAAAAACCCCCGACTCTAAATAGAAAAATAGCTGTAACTTTTGAACGGCTGAACAGATTTTCATGATTCATAGCTAAGATGATAATAAATTAAACTAGCTTTCAATTTAAAGAAAAACTGCAATGAAATCGGTCCTTCGTTTTGGAGCTATGATGCCACAGACAGATACACAGATACACATATCCACAGATACAAACATATATTACTCTTTTATGTCAAGCGTTAAAAATAGTCTTTACCAATATAATGATTTTGAACGATGGCACAGTTTGTCCAATTTTACAATACTGAATACATACTTACATTGATTAGTTAAAAAATATAAAACCTTCAAATAATTTTAATGTATGTTGCACCGGATATCTTCTTTAGTGTCAAAGAAAGCAGATAACAGCAGAAAACAATAACGAGGATTGACTTCTGAACTGTTATAAAAAAAAATGCTCAATGTACACCCAACCTAATTTCGACACCAGCAATGAACCCCATGCTAACTTGAAAAAGTCGATTTCACACCAGAGTCAGTTGAAGCGTAATACTTACACACCGGGCGATTACAAAAATTACATTCACTTAGCATTGTGTTTAGTTTAAAACTCCTTTACTTTTTGGAATTTTCATATGATTTATTTTGTATTAATTTATAGTCCATACGATAAACATTTTGGCATCATAAACAGAAATTGCCCAAAATTCAAGTTAGCCTAGTATTCATTGCTGGTGTCGATTTATCAAGATAAATTAGTATTTTATACTACGACTTTATTCGCTGGTATCAGTACACGGTACAGGCATTTTAAGGTGACGTAACGAACCACTTTCGTGATCACGGCCCGCTCTAGCGACGGCAGGTAATTTGGCACACCACTAGCGGTTGCCAGCGATGGGTGATAAAAGTGGATTGACATGCTTTGTGTGAGGTTGTACGATCAGTGATACCAGCTGTATCTATGCTCTGATTCACCAACCATTCCCTAACTAAATCATAGTAGCTATGTATGTATCTTTATTTATTAATCTTTTACTTATAAATTACATACAAAACCATTCTCACTGTTAGTCTGTGGAAACGGTTTTTTTTTATAAAACATTGCCCCTCTCTATGATTTCTCTAGGATAGTTTAGAAACATAGGTATGTCACATGCACACACACCCAGACCCGGAACAACAATCTGTAGATCATACAAATGTTTGTTTCGTGTCGGGATCGAACCCGCGGCACGTAGCGCAGAAAGCTAATCGCTTAGCCACTGCGCCAACCGTGCCGTCAAAAATCCACGGTATTACAAAATAGGTTATGTTTTACGGACAAGTGTTCAACCGTACAATACGTAATTTTAGCGTTCTGAGCCCGTAATTTCACCACGTATCTCGTGACAGTTTCATAATCCCTGTAGTCTGTATGCCTTTTTATTCTGACCACGTAAGATAATCCCCAACAGACAGGCAACGCGGAAGGCTGGCAACACTGGCCAACGCTAGTGCAGTGCAATGTTCCGACCGCTATATGTAGGTCGGCCTACGTCATCTCTAATTCTCGTTTTTAAATTCGGAACGCGATTAGAATAGATTTTTGAATTCATTTTCGTATTTTCATTTTTCGAATGCCAGCAGACGTTTTGATTATTTTTTAAAGCAATGGAATTTCTTAATGTGCCTATTGTACCGTTTGATTTTCGAATTCAGACTAATTATATTACATGTTTGTTAAAATGCGAAGTCCTTAGTATTTTTTATTGTAATACAAAAAATGGTTATTTTATGTCTTCATTCTACATTATAGATAAAGGTAAGTAAAACTGTAATAAAATTTTATTACATACCAAAATCATACAATATCTTTCACCCGATCACTCAAACCAATAAAAACCTTTCTCAAAGTAGTTGAATTCGCATCAAAGACAGAACTTTTACAATAAAAGGGGCAGATTAATTCAGTTATGAAACGTTAAGGGGCAAACTTTTCAAGTTGTAATTATTTCTAATTACATAGCGCTTTTGAGATTGGACTTTGACTGATAGATGACGTCATTTATAAGGAGACAAGAAACTTTGTCTTGACAGTCAGAGAGATCCCTAACGCTTAATAAAAAATTAAAAGTAAGAAATCTTATTTTATAAAAGGAACTGAGAAACATTAAATTTGTTCCTAAAATGAGTTTTTTTGCCCGACTACGGAGAGGGTTATATGTTTGACCGGTATGTATGTATGTATGTTCATTTGTTCACTCATAACTTCTAAACTATTTATCATAAAAAAGTATGAAACAAGAAAATATTAATATAGGATAGCCGTGGTCGTATGCCATATACCTTAACAAAACAATACAGTCTAACAGTAGTAAGCAATCATAAGCTTTAGGACAAAGCGGCATACGACCACGGCTATCCTCTGAACATCACTATGAATATGTATTAATATTTTCTTGTTTCATACTTTTCAGTAGTCGGCTTTATTTTATTCTTTTTTTAAAATTTTTTGGTCGATGCTTGTGTCTTTATTAATTTAATTTAATTTAATTTATTCTGGGCATTGGAATAGAATAGAACAAATCTCCATTTCATGTAAATAAAATTCTGGCACTTATGAATATAAATATTATACTGCGTTATTATTGAAAATTTACTTTTATTGCAAATAGAAACAGATAACATTACAATTTATGTTTTATTCAACTGGTTGGATAGCACTGAGGTAGGTATAGCTATACAATTCCAAATTATTGTCCATCGATGTCTATAGATACGCTCTGTCATACAAAGGGAAGCTAAAAAAATGAGACTTATTTTTCGAAGACGTCAAATTCTAAATTCAACAATGTTCGAATTATATTTAAATAGAACAGCGATACATGCACTAATGGAATAGCTACTGTTATTATATATTTTTTATTCAATACACAAATTAATAATTATGTTTGTAAACGGCATTTGACTGGTGATCAACTACTCCATTTTTCTGAAAATGGAGTACCTGACACGTCTCACTTTTTGAGTTTACTAAGCATATCTATAGACATCGATGTTATTGTCTAGCACAATTTTGTATGTAAATTGCGTAGAATCACGACACAACTTAACAATTGACTTAAATTTGCATAGACTTGCTTGTTTCACGCAGAGAAGATACAGAAGACCAATTTATAAGAACAAGCGAAATATTAACCACAACGGTATAATTAATTACATTTGAAGACACGGTTGGCGCAGTGGCTATTATAAGCAATTAGCTTTCTACGCTACGTGCCGCGGGTTCAATCCCCGCGTGGAACAATTATTTGTATGATCTACAGATAGTTGTTCCGGGTCTGGGTGTGTGTATGTGACATGTATGTTGTAAACATGGGAAATATAAGTGAGAGCTAAAAAAAAAAAAAAATATAAATATCGGCTTCTGTACCGGTAAAAATTGTCAACTTTGCCTCATACAACAATGGATAAGTTAAGTTAGAAGTAACTTTGCCTTATTTACTTACAACATTTCTGGACTAAGCGTTACCAATATTAAGACGAGTACCCATTGAGAGAGAACAAAATTCACGAAAAATGTGTCCGGAGTCAACCTGTATAATCCTAAATACATTTATAGAAATATAAAAAAACTATAACATCCTAATTCAAACCGTATCGTCATTAGTAAACAGCTTACTTTTACTTGCCACAATTTATCAGCCTATTCAACTTGGCATTTTTGACGTGTATTCTGGCGGTTGACAAATTAAAGAATGGCGCGCGATTGGAGCTCTTTTTTCGTTTTGGAACTCTTTTGGCAAGGACCCAATGTCCTAAGTAGTAGTTCAATGCGCGTACCTAAGTAATTGAAGGTATTCCATCCCAGGTAATGTTAGAAGTCTAGACAATGTAAGAAGTCTAGGCAATTTTAGAAGTCTAGACAATGTTAGAAGTCTAGGCAAAGTTAGAAGTCTAGGCAAAGTTAGAAGCCTAGGCAATGTTACAAGTCTAGACAAAGTTATAAGTCTAGGCAATGTTAGAAGTCTAGGCAAAGTTAGGCAGTTTTTCGGTATCTTATCTGTATTGTGCCAGAAGGCAATAGACATAACGACTACGCTGAATCACTGTTAAATCAACGCTGACACGCAACCGAATGTCCTTGAATAGACAAAATATGTCGCGTGAACACGACATAAGGCTTTTAATGTTTAGCTCACGCTTTTTAAAATTAAAGGCTATGTTCACCGACTACATAAACAGATGATTAAAATAACGGCCGTTTATATACAAAAGTTCATGTTAAACGGATGATTTTGTTTGAAACATCTGTTATATTGTTAGATTAAGGCCCAAGTTCGCCGACAACATAACATATGATTAGGGCAAAATCTGCCGTTTAAACATCCATTTTTGTATGGGTAATCCGCCGATTTAATCTTAAACAACTGTTATATTGTCGGTGAACATGGCCCTAAATATCTTCCATCTTTTTCTTGTTTTTTATTAGAAAGAGACATAGTGAGACTAAATTAGTTAATACATAGTTTGCAAACAGAATCAGAACCAATGTCTATCAAAAACCACTAAATTCGCTGTACTGTAATCGTCAAACACGATACAATCCCCGTTCAGATTTGGTTCAAAAAATGCCTATCACAAAGCTCTGTGCATCACCGCAGTCATTTGGCTGACAATGGGTAGTGTCCAACTAGGTCATGCTGTGTACGACCGTCGAACCGAACGAACCAGTATTTTTTGACCCAATCTACCCCCTTTACTTGGTGTTAAACTCGATGCTAAAAGCACTAAAAGTGTTTGCTTGAGGTCTACATGTTTTGGTCGGTACTTACGGATATATTTTTGAGATTCGAATTTAGTATGTTGGATCCGATTTTTAAGAACTATACTCCTCGAGATCTAAGAAGTCCCTTTTGACAGATTTAAAGAACGATAGCATGTAACTTGACAATGTTACTATAGGCTGTGAATAAAAACCATTTTGAATATACACTTGATAATAATTATGAAAATAATATAATTTTTTGAGATACGTATAAATTAGCATGGTATGTAATTTCATAAGTATTGTTATAGCATCGAAATATTTTTAATATGCATGTTTATGTACTACCGAAATATCATAAAAATGGTTACGTTCTCAATCAATTATTTTTTAAATAAAGGGATGTGATCACTAGAATCGTTAAAATCGTTTGAAAGATCAGTATAAAATTACGAAGGTATTAAAAACTCTTTAAAGGCTGTATGACACGTACATTATATTATTATAATTAATTGAATTTCTCTATGATCACAATTTGCTTGACACTGGCAGTAATGACAATGACATCTGTGCAGTTTTTCGCGATTTTTCCAACTAATTGTTCGTTCTCTCAACGAGTATTTCTCGGATACCTCTGTTTTTGTGATCTGGCCTTGATTTTGGACTGTTCCCGCTTTTAAGTTGACTTGGCTTACTATAGGTACATGGATTCTCACAACTTGGTTTGGAAACTATGTGAGTACTTCGAAAGTGAATCAATAACTGGTGGACCATTATTACCGGTACAAGTGGATAAATAATTTTGGCATAAAATTATGGATATGTTTTATTATTCTATGAAGATACCTACAGAAATGCGATTTCATATAAAATTCGGTGCCTACTACATTAATAAATTGCTTATCAGATGAATTTCTCGATTTTTTATTCATAGTTTTAAACAATTATATACTCTTAGAATTTTAAATCGATTTATTATAAAAATCGATATTTATGGTAACAGATTTATACGCTCCACATCCCAAATTAACTCAAATGATATATGTCAAAAGTGGCTTTTTAAATCTCGAGGACTGTAGCGATTAGAATGTTTTACTGCAACTGAAGAAAATTACTTACCTACTCATACGGCGAGTTGCAAAAAGCAGTTTTTATAATTTACGTTCGTAAAATCATGATAGTGATTATGTTTATTGAGTGACAGATCATATTATATGCATTTCGCATAATGAAAAGTAGGCTGACGAAACCCACCTGTAATGTTGCGTATGATCTCAATGTATTATGTAGAGTCTACACAAGATAATAATAATATTTTAACCTATTCATATTTTTTATTCACATTAAATAACATTATTCTCTCAGCTCTTACCACAACAATGTGCTAATCAAGATTCTAATCTATTATTTAAAAGAATTTCCATGGAGTTTCTTTATGATTTTTTTCCATAGGACCTACTACTAGGAGTCTTGATATATCATAAGTGCCTGTATCTGGTTTACATGACATAATATATCTATTCTAATCTATAAAAAATGTAATCTCTACACTGTAGGGATTACATTCTTTATAGTCAAGTCACTGTTAGTATATGTAGGTAGGGGTAATATAAAATATAGGATTACTGAATGAGGAACATGTTGAAATATATAAGTTTACTGACTGGTACCAAATACATAATTGGACCCTGTTATGCAGAAAAGATCCAACCAACATTTTTTGTAAAATCGAGTTATCTACGTATCCATAATAATACTCATCAAAATTTCATATAATTATGCACAAAAGATTTTCTTAACTACAACATAACTTTCAAATAGGCATCATATGATTTTTTAATTATTTGCCTAACGTTAAACTGCCTTTACTCAAAAGTATGAAACGTTGGTTGGATCTTTTCTGCTTAACAGGGTCCAATTATTTTTTACAATAATATGTCGACCTAATTATGTGCTTGCGGGGAGACGACTGCTAATGCAATTGTGCGCCTGAGTATAAAAATCTAATACGTCAGCAGTGTCCCTACGGTATAGATCTGCAGACACAAGACGTAAGCAAAGTCCTGACGTCAACTGAACTGACGTAATCGTACAACGAAGCTCCAACTATGCGCTTCACCGACCCTATTACAAAACCTCATTTTGTAGTCTACGTATCTTGAAAAGTCAACAAATATAGAGCAACATTGTTTAATCATTCGCAACGATCATAAGTCCTTTGACTCCTACCCTTTCATCCTGAAGCTTTGTTGCATAAGACAAAGAAAATCTAAGGGCAACACACTTGATAATTTAGCATCTGCGACTAGCGATTTTGCGATTGCATCGATGTTGCATCGCGTTTTGGTGACTAGCGTGGAATCAAAATCGCGCGTTTTAGGGCCCATCCAGACTTGATACTTTTAGCAGCAGAATCGCGTTTTCGCATTCGTTATTCATTTTTTGTAAGCGAAAGACAGCCGACGATTGCGAAATAGCGCGCTTCTGCTGCTAAAAGTATCAAGTGTGACCGAACGCTTAGCGCTTCACGTCAAAGGAAATAAGGCAAGACCATAGATAACAAGATATTCGCCCATGCATAGATGTCCACAAGAATTTGTCAGATAGATTGATTTGATGAAAGATTGTTCATAGTGATGAGCACATTAACGCCATAAATGGAACGGGACTAGAAAGGTACAGTACGACATAAATAAGAAGTAACATCGATATAGGTACCTAATCGAACACCCAATGGCCTCGCTGAAATAATTGTGCAACTTATTGCATCAGCGTACGCCATACAGATCATGTATTACTGCAGTACTAATAAACATTCATGGTCTTGAAGACGCGCGCAGTTCGGAACCGATCGGTTATACGACGTTTGCCGATGCGACTTCTTAATATATATATCTTTCTATCCGAAAACCAGCGCTGTGACATTTATTTTATCTGTCGCAGAGTCGCAGCAGATGCTGAAATAGGGGCCATTTTTGGTCTCGTGCAGGAATTTTTAATTAGATCTTTGTTATTATTTTAATGTTTTCTTTCTGTATGTAATTTCCTGTGCGAGTCCGAAATAAATCTTTTTTCTGTCTTTCTTTCTTTCTAATAATTGTGTACTGTAGGAGCTTGTATTGTCTGTTGATTAACTACGTTCACTATTATCTACCGCTCAAACACAACCGCCTTTAATGACACACATTCAGGGGTGACCGTAGCGGTGCGAACGGACCGACCGTACCGGGTATGGCGCAGGGGAGCGCCGAAAATGCAATGATAGATCTTATGCCCAAAAAATAAAACCCAAACACTTATACGACTAAACCCTACCCAGCAAAATAAAAGATTATTAAAAAAAATTGTTTTCGACGAATTAGAAATCCAACTTACTGAATTTATCATTACCTATCAGTGTTGAATAACCAGTCAAAAACCCCCGACTCCAACTAGAAAAAGAGCTGTAACTTTTGAACGGTTCTACAGATTTTCATGAAACATAGCTAAGATGATTTCCATTAAACTAGCTTTCGATTAAAAAAACCTATATTGAAATCGGTCCATCCCTTTTGGCGCTACGATGCCACAGACAGACACACTGATGCAACGATACAACGATACACAGATACGCAGATACACAGATACATACTACAAACTTATAACACCCGTATTTTTTGTCGGGGATTAAAAAGAGTATCTTCATTTGTCCGTCGACATAAATAAGCAACTATAAGCCATACAGTGGTGCTACAATGAGATCTCGCACCACCAAAAATTTGCCACGGTCGCCCCTGCACACATTTATAACTGCTTTACTCGGTAACCCGCTAATAAATGACTTGTACTAAACCAGTGTTTTTATCCCTTAGAAAAATTACTGTAGCGGATCATGTGTACTTAGAATAAGAGGGTGATCTATCCAATGTAGAGGTTTACCCTTATCTGTGGTCGCCGTTGCGTGTAGGCTTTTTTGGCATCCTATAAGGATAAGTTCTGTGTCCTCCTATGTGATATTTCTATACGTAATAATATTATAGTTTAAAAAAAACTATAGAACACCTTTAGTCATTCCAACTGAACGTGTATGCAAAATTTCAGCTCAATTGGAAACCGGGAAGTGGGTCAAATTTAACTTCCAAGATTTTCTTACATAGTTAGTTACAGGTGAAGCTAATAAAAGCGTGTTAGTTTTTTAAACTATAATATTTATTATTTATGTTTGGTACGCTATTATTCCACGAATTGCAGACCAATTTTGAATGTTTCTTTTTTAAACTCACTCTCGAGTTAGTCCCATTTAAATTTAGTGAAGGTCTGACCTTCGGAGATAGACAATGGAACTCTTGAATGAATAACAGCATATCACTCGCGATTGCTGTAATCACATGTTTATGAGTATTTTCCAAATCGGTCTGCAATTGACAGAGAAATCGGTGAACATACACAAAAAAAAAATACATAGAACTTCCTCTTTTTTTGAAGTCAGTTAACAATTTGATATAATTATGTATTCGAAACGTTAAATGTCACACTCGACACACAATAAACAGGGTATCTTAGTTAATCACAAAATAGTTAGTCAAACTACTCGTCACAATACTACAGACGGTCGTAAACAGTTTAAATACGTTGTAAGTAATCCATCGCAAATGGCAGCCATTTACTAGAATGGCTGCCATTTCGTGAACTATTAGTTGTTTCTCGAGAACTTCATTTTCGTTTCCACTTTGATGAATGTCAACTTGTCTGCAAATAAGATCTTCAATTAATGCAATCGACTCCTTAACAGTTTCTCTTTGAGTTCTCTCAATGAACCTCCTCCTTTTTTGAAGTCGGTTAAAAATAACGCGGTCCCTGACGGGTTAAAAAAAGTCATTATTGTCAACTTCTTGAAAACATCACGTTGACATGGAAACCATAGCGAAGGAAACAATAACAAATCCAGTCCATTACTGTTCCACTGCTGGGCACGGGCCTCTTCTCAGAAGAGAAGGGTTGGGCCTTAGTCCACCACGCTGGCCTAGTGCGGGTTGGTGGACTACACACACCATCGAGAACTTTATGAGGCCCTCTCAAGTGTGTAGGTTTCCTCACGATGTTTTTTCTCATCGTTAACACAAGTGATAATCAAATTCTGATCCGCACATTGCAAAGTCAGAGGTGCGGGCCGGGTTCGCACTCAGACCCTCCTGCATGGAAGGTAAGCGTTTAACCGCTAGGCTATCACAGCTACGATATTATTTTTAAGCCACGACAAAAAAGAGGGGTGTTATAAGTTTGTAGTGTGTATCTGTGGACCTGTGTATCTGTGTATCTGTCTGTGGCATCGTAGCTCTAAAATGGATGGACCGATTTCAATGCAGTTTTTTTAAATTGAAATTTAGTTTAATCTGGAATCATTTTAGTTATGTTTCATGAAAATCTGTTCAGCCGTTCAAAAGTTACAGCTCTTTAAAAACTGTAAAAAAATCTTGGAAGTTAACTTAGACCCACTTCCCGGTTTCCGGTTGAGCTGAAATTTTGCATATACGTTTAGTTTGGATGACAAAAGCGTTTTCAATAGTTTTTTTTTAAACTATAATATTTATTACCCTAGTTGTAGTCGGGGGTTTTTGACGGTTAGGTTATTTAATTCCTTCTTCTACCTGTACGATTAACAAGGGATGAGAAGCGACTTAATAACTTTAATGTATTCTAAAGAACATTCACCGTAGTAAAAATACAGTATGTGCAAATGCATTAGCAAATTGTCTATAACTTGAAATGCTCAGCGCATTACAGTAACAGTTCCACGTCGGTTGTTCGGAACGGTTATCGCGCGATTCTCGCTGCAATTTCCGCGCAATTGTTGCAACGCGCTTAGAAAACGGTAAAGGATAAGTACGTACGTTGTTATGAGAAAGTAGCAATGAACATAATAATTACAATTAAATTGTATAATTGAATTGGACTGAATTCTTCGAACATCGAGACCCCTCCGTGCCTCGGATAGCACGTTAAGCAGTTGGTCCCGGTTGTCATACGAATACCTTTGACAGTCGTTACGGGAGTCAGCAACCCAAAAAAAGTCTGACAACCGGTCTAACCTTTGGTTATCAGTGTCTCCCAGTAATTGGGTGGCGGAGGTCAGATGGCAGTCGCTTCGTGTAAAATACTGTTATTCAGCCGCCGCTGGTTAGATAGGGCGCCGACCCCAACGTAGTTGGAACAAAGGCCAGGCAGATGATGAATTGAATTGAACTTATTTATAATGTTATAATAGTAGTTCATGAAACTGTTGCTTAGTTAGTATCTACTATAACACAAGTGTTTCAATACCTAGTTATCTGCTGTTTCATATACTTCTTTATCATCATGATAACAAATTATAAAGTACGAAACACAATATAGATCATACAGATTTTTTTTTAAATTTATCTTTCAACATCTTTTTCAGATCCAAATTGTATTTACTCAGGCTTTTGGAGTAACTAGGTTTTAGTATATCAATTCAAATCAAAATTAGTACCAAAACGGGTCATAGTAATACGCCGAAGAGATGAAAAAGAGAGGATTCTATATTTTATTAGCAACTGTCAATAAATAAATAGTTAACAAGATGTAGGTGAACAAAATTCGTCGCAATGAAAGAGAAATTGCCTGTCAAACTGTCTGGTAAGCGAAAAAGAATTCAACATTGAACTGTCCAAACGAAACACAATTTATTATTATTTGCTACAAGGCGGTTTCTATCAAATAGTAAGTATTATAAGTACCTATATCAATCTAGGAATCGTCTTTAGTAAAGCTAACTATGTTCATTAGAGTAATTATACTAAACAAATAGCGATCTACCCAAAGTCAATTAATTTTATTTTCCGAACATTTCCTTATTTTTTTGTACTAAGTTCTGCCTGTGGCTTCGCCCGCGTGGATATTTTCCGGGGTAAAAAGTATACTCTATCCTTCCCCAGGTTGTATATAAGTTGTATGCCAAATTTAATTGAAATCGGTTCAGTAGTTGAGGTGTCAAGAAGGAACAAACAAACGGACACACACATAGATTAATTTGGATCTATTTACGATTACGCGGTGAAGTTTGTCCATGTGCAAGTTGTATGTTCAGTCCAGCATCAATTAATAATAATTAGGCTACCTAGCCCTACATTTTGTCAAATATTTTTGGGTCATTTTATTGTATTTATACTAAAAAAATTACAATTTAAAACAATATTTGAATTGAGATGACGTCATAGGCGAGCATAACTGAAATTTGAGTTTTCTACCAGCAAACCTTTGAGTGATACAGAAAGTATGAAAGTAATTGAGTGATTTTATTTCTATCTGTCAACGTTTTCTAATTATCAGCACATTCACATCAAATGACAGGAACGTCCAGAACATTCTAGAAGGATCCACGTCCCACATACCCGCTTACCATTAGTGCAGTAATAATCATAACACTTGCACTCCAACTTATATAATTGTTCCGACTCCAACATGGCGCAGTTCTGAACTATCGGGACTTTTGGTATAACGGGTTGCAGTTATGTTAGTACAAGTTTTTGATACTAAAACATTTAATGATGGTCGAAGTTAGCTAAAATCTAAATCGCGTATGTGTTTTATCAATGTCACTGAGACTGACACATATTTTATTTTATATTAGTTATATTGACAATCTTTGTATAAATAACAGATATATCGTGACTTGTTGTTATTATACAAAAAATATAATAGTAGTAAAAAATATAATAGATTATAATGTGTTTTTAAAACATTAATTTTAAAATTAAATATTTGCATGACCGCAATGTCGAATAAAATCTTTACCATCATGTAAATACAATAACTTATATTCTAGCAGATTCTAGCAAATAAAGCCATCATTCAATTCATTCATTCAAAATTATAAGGGCCTGAGTAGATTATATTCGATACTAGGTAGACAGATTACTTCTCTATGAAAACAATGAAGATGCGCACACTACGAAAAAGCCGTTCATTGGACACGCAGTTAGAAAGAGACCGCAAAGTGGGATCGAGAGAGGGCCGATCCCGATCGGAAAAAAAGGCGCTGAGGAGCAACCGCCCCGCACCTGCTGGCGGGGGGCCTCTGTTGCGCTCTCGCCAAGTGGCACCGCCGGGACGTGCCTCAGGGGGGACGTTTTTACAACTCCCTCCCCCGAGATGTGCTCTAGGTTTGGCACCGTGGTGAGCATCAACGCGGTCTTTAAGAGTTCCCGAAATCCACCATCACATCCACATCCACCACCGAAAGCGGTCGACCATGTTTAGTTTAGCTGGTAGGAGTCTGTCACAACCCTCCGCCCCCCTAAGTGGAGGATAACCCATGACGAGTTCCCACCACAATAAAACAGATAATCAAAAACCATCATGATGTATTGGCCTAGGGTGCTGATATAATCCAACCTACCTCCAACGCTGGGCTTCTCGCATACAAAGTAGTTGTGCTCCCGGCAGCCCCTGTCGTTCCACATGAAGGTGGGGGCGACTGCTAGAGGCCGCGGGGGGAACTCGCGCCGCGCCTCCACGCAGTCCTGGCCTGAGGTGCCGTCGTCGTTGGGCTGCCCACTGTGCTTGCGCCAGCCCGGGAACCAGTCTGAGGAGAAGATGATAATATAATTATTGAGCCCATTACAGTTCTACTGCACCACAGAATGAGATGGGTTGTCTTATATTTTTTATTCACATTTAATAAATTACTCTGTTCTCCAACTCAACCAACATTTTACAATCAAGATTGTAATAACTATTTTAAACGAGTTTCCATGGAGTTTCTGGCCGGTTCTTCTTTATAGGACCTACCATTTTGGGACCGCGCACCTAGAGTCACGACATTTCATAAGTGCCTGAATGTGGTTAAAATGAAATAAAGATATATTTAATGAATTGAATTGTTGGACGTTACAACCCCAACATATTGTAAAGCCCAATAGAATTGAATTGAATTGAATTTTATTCTATTCTATTGGCACGTTGGCCGGATTTAATTTGGTGGCCTGTACACACCATTGCTAACTTTTTGGAGTTCTCTGTGATGCAAAGGTTTCTTCACGATACATCATCATCATCATTTACTGATTGATTACATCCTGATCCGCACAAGTATTTCAAAAGTCAGAAGTTCAAAAGTGCGGGTCATTGTCGAACTCAGATATTCTTGGACAGAAGACAAGAAGTCAACCGCTTAGTTATGACTACCTCAAAAACCTACTGCCACATTATAAGAGGTCTAACTATACATGAAGAGAAAGCTTCCATGCTTCCATGTTCCGCGTAACTACTCAGATTGCAAGGTTCGAGCCCCATCATGTTATTACAAGTCATTACTAGGCATGGGTAGGTACAGACATAGCAATTTTCTCAAAAGGAACGTACTCGAAGCATATTACTTTGTAGAAAATTGCTATGTACTTATTATATGTGAGATAGTTGAAGTACTTTCTCGTAGGTTGTAGCTTTTGATATTTTAAAACAAGGTTCTCTTTGTTTTAAAATTCCAGGTCAAAACTAATGTTGATTTTTCTAATAAATCTATCTACCTATCTATCTAATAAGATAACGTTCGACGGCGGATGCTAATATACAGACACAATTTTGCAATATTGTTATTTTTTGGTCGAATAAAAAATATTATTATTATTATATGTGATTTTTATTAGTCGGTTAAAATAAAAACCTAATTATGTTTATGTGCGTAGTGTGAGGCAAAACGAATTAAATAAATATTAGATCCGAATGTTTTGTAATTACAAAATATTGCTGAGAAAAATTTCGATCCTTACCGCCAACATTTTCAATTATTCCGCGTCGCCCATGAAGGAATATTGCCATTATTATCATACTCGGCAAACAGAAAAAAAAAAGAAAGAAAAAGTTTTTATTTGTACGCCCAGTATGACGCACAAAACATAAAAATATCTAAGCTTAATTAATACTAAAAAAAAAACATTGTTCTGAGAGGCTTCTTTGGTCATTGGCTTTGTGCAGTGACGTTAAGGCTTCTTTGGTCATTGGCTTTGAGTATCTTTATTCAAAGTTGTTCTGCTAACAGATAGTTTATCGTATTAAACCAAAGCGACAAGTCCTAAAAACGTATAGTTTATTCAGATAATGCAAATATAGTTAAAAACACAATTATAGACGCATATCTTTTTATTATGGCACTTAAATTTTAAACAACTCTCCGTCATAAAACTACAGTTCCCTAGTTGGGAATAAAACAGCAACATCGAGCAACTCTTGTTGCTGCAACATATAAACCAAGCTTACTTTGAAGCAGCATTTTAGTTGAGTATCAAGTAACTAGTAGCAGTGATATCCTAGCAGTTGAAAGCTCGCCTTCCATGAAGGAGGGTCTGAGTTCAAACCCAGCCCGCACCTCTGACTTTTCGGATTCATGTGCGGATTAGAATTTGATTATCACTTGCGATAACGGTGAAGGAAAACGTCGTGAGGAAACGTGCACATCTGAGAGGGCCTTATAAAGTTCTCGATGGTGTGTGTAGTCCGCCAACCCGCATTAGGCCAGCGTGGTGGACTAAGGCCTAACCCTTCTCGTTCTGAGAAGAGGCCCGTGCCCAGCAGTGGGACAATGGGCTGGATATTTAATATCATGTGCAAGCCCGGTCCGGACAATTTAGTCGAATTATTATATTAATTAAGTTCGGTGAATCGGTTCACCTCTAGTTTTGACGTCAATGATCAAAAACCGTTATTACATGCGATCGGCTTTGAAAATTGAGGGACACGAATATATTGAACAAAGCATAGAATTAATATGTACTTTGTTCTATTGTATAAATATGTACTTACATACACGTGTAAGTACATATTTATTCAATGGAACAAAGTTATATTGTTCTACTTCGTTTTATTTACTGTTACACTTGTTCGGAAGCCCATTTACAGCAGTGGATTATTTGCTGAAATGACGATAATATTCCGCTGCCGGACATAACCTAGAGATAATATTGAAAATGTTGGCCGCGGGGATCTCAATTGTTCTCAGCAATTACAAAACATTCTGTCTTTGACATCATTTTGGTAATTGCTTTATATGATCGATTATTTTTTACAGCAGAGAAAAAAAATATCGAGAACAGAAATTTTCATTCGACAGGGAAACGAGACCGATGATGCCTCAAATTTTTTTGTACAGATTAGTCTAAGTACACTTCAATATGATAATTGGATTTTAGAAAACTAACGATAGCTTTTCTTATAAACGATTAATACTGTTTTGATAGCTCGCACGCGTTTTTGTACGAATATGTAGCCGATTTGAGATAAAAAAATTACCAACGCGTCACGCACATCATTTTCTATCAGCATTAGTTATCTCAGCCAGTTAGTTAGTTAGTCAGTCAGTTAGTTGTGTTAGGTAGCGTTAGTTGTTAGTGATAGTTGTGTCAGTACCTACAGTAGCCCATGACATTGCCCCAATGTACTTGTAACTTCGAAAGTCGCCTTTTTATATTTTGGTCCTATACCTTCTTCAAGGAATAAAAAAAATAAAATTATAAACAATCTTACCATGTAACTAAGCAATAAAAAATGCGAAACTTTCTTCATGAAGGTTTTAAGTAGGTAACACAACATAAATTCTTTTTGTTAGAAATTAATGTTTAGAAATTTTTTTATTGAGAGTAGACATGTTGTTTACTAGATTTTTCGTTCCCTAAGTACCCCTATAAGTTGTAAATCATAAAGTTTTTACTCTTATTTAGCTTACATTCTGAATTGTGTCAAGAATAGCGCCAAACTCATAGAAACGCACAGGCAGCATCTCTTGCAACAGTTTAACAAACTTAGTTCAAGAAGATTGCTCACACATGCTCACTTTACTTCTCAAAGCGAAGCGTGAAGGATTTGGCCAGTTCTGAGTAGAGTTTAATGTGTTTCATCAATGAGAATTTTATATAACATTCTAGTTTTGTGATATTCTTCTAAAGAAGGCGATTTAATTTATTATTACATTTCCTGAAGTCTGGATGTCTGCATTCACCTTTATTTTAATTACAAGTCTCCGATTAATAACAGGAGCGCAGCGTCGAAGTGAACCGCTGACGAGTCTCCCGCTCTTTTGTGGCGGCCATCTTATCAAGATGGCGGCTAAACTGATTTATTACCACCTATTGTTGCGAAAGTGAGTCTTACATTCATGATTAATATGCTAGGCCTAGATTTCTTGAATGGTAGAATAAACTGTATAATGTATAATTATTGTATTGAATTTTGGATGTATTGTTTCGCTTGGCCTATGGCTACAGTTATCAGGCTTTGCCAAAAATATTAATGCTACCGATTAGTGGCGTGCATCTCTATAAAGACAAAAAGACACTGCCAACCCTAATACATTAAATATTAAGTAATATAAACGTAATGTTTGTAATATCAGTTGATTTTAGTCTTAAGGTATGGTTTCCAGTCACAAACATCATTTAACTTGACAGTACAACACTAATTTGTTAATTTGGTTTTCCCTACTCTATAAGAAATGTCTGTGTTATATTGTTATTTATAATCAAACAAATAAAAAAAACAAACGAACCAAGTGTCGATCGAAATCTGCCTTTTTTTACTACCAGATGGCGTTGGCGTCGAAAAAGATCGCACTGTTTCGTTACATGATTTTATAGTTCAAAAAATATATTCCGCACCGAAAGAAAGAAAGAAGGAAAATTGCGTTTATTGGCACAATTAAAATTAAAACACATAACATTGAATAGATGAAAAATTAAGTTCAAAAACTAAAACCCGACTACTGAAAAGTATGAAACAAGAAAATATTAATACATAGGTGTTCATAATGATCAAATCAAAATCAAATCAAATCAGTTTATTTGCTTAAAATGCGGTATAAAAGATGGTACATTATATCTTATCTTAGTGCAAACACATGATGATGATGTTCAGAGGATAGCCGTGGTCGTATGCCACTTTGCCCTAAAGCTTATGATCGCTTACTATTGGTAGACTTTGTTTTGTTAGGATAGGTACACGACATCATTATACAAAAAATTTTTTTAGTTCATCACTCTATGTCCTCTAGAGGGCGCCATATTAAATTAAATATGACGTCACATAGCCTATAACCAGCGGACAAGTATGACGCTTCCAACGTCACCTCATTTGTCGAATTATGATAAGTAGTTTAGAAGTTATGAGGGAACAGATGAACATACATACATACCGGTCAAACATATAACCCTCTCCGTAGTCGGGTAAAAATAAAAAAGTTTATTTATGCCAAAAGGGCCTCAGCTCAGCATAATGTCAGATGGCAACACCAGGTGCTACCACCTGACGCTGATTTTCAGCTGCAACCCACGGGTGCCATACGCTCGAATGCATCGACTAGCTTAGATCCACACAATATGTGGTATTATTACTTTCAACTCATCATCATGGTCATCGATGAAAACCAGCGTCATTGGTGTTGCCAATGACAACAAGCTGATCGATGCCCATTTTCTTGCACATGAGGGACACACACTTCCATGCTTTATTTTTCATTGTTTTTATTTTAAGTAATTTTCTGGTTTTTTTATTTTTTATGTTTGTTATGTGTGCATGCTCGGTGTACTGTGTGCAAAAAATAATTTTTTTTTCTTTTCTTTCAACTCTATTATTGTTCACAAATGCTTCAAATTATCAGCTCGGTAATTAACAATATTTATTATTCCCAATAAACAAAATCAAATAAATGGAGACTTAAATATGTACACTAATAACGAGAGGTATCAAAATATTAAAGAAAGAAATAAAGTTTATTGGCACATAAATGCTAAAAACACAGAAAATAAAAATAAAATAAAATCATTAGTTGTGCCAAACGGGCCAGCAGCTCAGCATAATGTTGGGTGCCAGTACGTTAATACTGATTACCCAACGCTGGTTTTCAGCTGCAACTCAGGGTGCCATACGCTCGAAACAAAAAACAAAGATAAATCAAGGAGAAAAATGAAAAAAAAACAGTAAAATATAGTACGAATAGCAGCGAAGAAATTAAAGTAAGTAACTATCCATAATTAGAATTATAAAAACTATAGAAACTTAAATCTATTACTAAAAAAATATATAATAATATGTAATTAAATATTAGATATAATCTATAAATAAAAAACCTCTTCTAGCGCACCACTGCGGGGAATAGTGCCTAGGAGGCTGGCAGCGTTACCTCGATGTATGGCTAAACTTATTCGCTGATTAATTAATATTAATATTATTAACAATATTATAAATTATAATTACATTTAATGCATTGTATAGATGAAATTATTACGTGATAATGTAAAACATTAAAACTTTATAATTTAGTTATTATCCTCACAATGTTTTTTAATTAAACTACAAGGTCTTACAGAGAAAGTTCGGTAAGATTTCACAAGTAAATGTAGTTAATATTGCCCTAAGAATTATGAATAAATCCTTGGTGAGAACTTAGTCTGCTAGCAAGCTAAGCACGGATCACAACTATCACCAAAAAATACGGGAAAATCTACATAGTTAAGTAAGCTGGTAATTATAAAATAATAATATTTAATGACTCTAATGAAAATATTACTCTATAACCTAACCGTCAAAAAACCCCGACTCCAACTAGAAAAAGAGCTGTAACTTTTGAACGGCTGAACAGATTTTCATGAAACATAGCTAAGATGATAAGTTAAAGGTTTTTATTTCAACTGGGCTTTTGCAGGCACTTTCAAAACGTCGTGATTCTAGATGCGATTTCTGATACCCGAATAAACTAAAACTAAAAATCAAAAGCTATGATTCGGTCAACCTGTTTTGGAGCTATGATGCCACAGGTAGACACACAGATACACACAAGAAACTTATAATATCCCTCTTTTTTGTCGGGGGTTAAAAATTACGTCTTTTTGAGAAGAACGTAAGGATAGAATATATTCCGCCGACCTCAAGTAGAATATATAGCATAACGGACTATGAAGGTGGACAATTTAATTAAAGAGAATAATTATAATAACTGTAAAGGTCGTAAAATGTTTCTGGATTTTATAATTACTTTGAAGTACTTGTGTTACTTTAAAACTGAAGTTTCAATATTAATTAAGTACAAGAGTTTTAATATAAGTATACGATACATTTAATAAAATTGGTTTGTTAAAACTTCCAGAGATTCGTGATGCTACGAAAGTGCTACGAGAGTGCTACGTCTCTACAATCTAGCTACGAGTCTACGTAACTGCTACGAATATTTTGAACTTAGTGGAACTATGGAATAACACACGTTGTGGTGCGGCGCCGCATGCCGCAGCGGTGCGCGATCGCCCGGCGCATACAAATTTCCCCGGGCGGATGCGGGGTGCTGTGTGCCAAAACTCGACAAATTACCTATAAAATGGTACAAGATTTGACAGTTTACCGCCGCGGCAAGCAACGCCACATCGTTTCATGTAAGTAAGTACGTACGTTGTGTGTAAGTTTTGATTGAAATAAATAATAAATAAATGTGTTATTCTCCTTAAATTTGCTAAAGGGACAATTTTCCCAATGTTATGAATGTTCTTGAAACCAAAAGGATAAAGAAATATTAACAATGGGCCGGAAAATTGCTAGAACAGATATTATTATTCAACCCACAATTTCACACCTCGATAAAACCCGACTTTTCACCCTTTTATTAACCCTTCCATATTTATCAACATCACAACTTCGTTAAAATAGGGATGTTAAAATTAACAACATGTTACGTCACAAGGCAAGGTTGCGACACCGCTGCGGCCCGCTGCGGTCTGCTGCGGATCGTTGCGGATCATCGCGGTTCCAAACTTGTTGAATGCAGACGTCGGCATTGTAAACGGGGATAGTCGTCCCTTTCGTAGGGTTGGCGAACGTAGCTTTGGTTATTGGTATTTTGCGAGATAGTGAGTTAATTAGAGATTTTTATTGTTATTTTTGTGTCTCTTATTCTTGTTGGCAGTGCTATGGTGTTCACAGTATCTTTTCCTAAACAACTACTATACGTGAAGACTTATAATTGGCTGTCAGTCCAACTTACTGTCTTTGTTCTGTTTTGTTTAGCTGTAAGTCTTCCATAGAGTTTAAATAAATAAATAAAAAATAATTAAGAAATGATATTGGAATGTTTGTTCATTAATGGCGCATTCGTTTTGTACACTCAGGCGCACGATTGCGTGGCGCAGCGGTTATCTCCCCGCAACCGTTTAGTTAGGTCGCAATTAATACGTAAGATAAGAATTGCCATTCAACATGACAATGCTGCCAGTCTTCTGGGCACGCTGTTAATTGACACCGATGTGGAGGAGTACTTTGACGCCTAAGTGCTCATTTTGTACAGTATTTATATTTGTATTTTTATTTTATGTTTTAGATAATAAGGCTGTGTTTTAAGTGTTTAGTTGACAAACGTAATTAGTCTTGAACACCTTATAATAATTTTTATTCTTCATTGGAAATAAAAAACCGTCTTTATGTAAAACCTTCTTATTGTCAAAATGTATCTATGCTTCTTTTGATGCTGATCAGGGCATCATAAATTTTAATATACAATACTCTTCTTTATCACTCTGTACTCTTTATTTACCCTTTGAAATCAGATATACTTTATTAATTCTAATAATATTATAATTAATGGAATATTATTATTATTATATCTTAATTCTATAAAAACTTGACAACCCTACCTCCACACTGCTACTCGAAACGCCTACATGGCAACCCTGGTAAGCGGCTCCATTTAGTTTAGGAGCGATAATATATTAATAATGTGTTTGTTAGTGCTGTTCGTTCTCCGATTATTACTTCTGGAACCTATTATTAATTAATGTTAAGATATTGTCGAACCCAACCGCCATTGACCGAAATTTGGGTTGACCGGCCACTGTTATGATCCAATGTTTCTAAACATAGAGTATACTTAAGTGAGCTATAAGATCCTGATTCCTTTAATGGGTTATTGTATTCATCATTATGAACAACTTTTACTAAGGGACCAAATATGAAAGCGCGGAAAAAAATCTGCTTTTCCATACGAGTCGAGTAATATTAAATTATTTGTATGAACAGCTGTTTTTATTAATTAATTTATTTATTATGTATATTATATATTGTATATATATATATATATATATATATTATTATTATATATATATTTATTTATTTTATTTAAAATATTACTTTAATAAAAATTAATTATGCTTAAATTATTGGTGAATATACCGCCCGCTCACTGGTTAGTTTCGTAACTAGAGCCCAACACAGTTTCCGTGCACCATTATAAACTGCCCAACACAGTTTCTGTGTTCATTATAAACTGGGACACTGTACGCATACAAAATGCATGTTCTGTATGTAATTAATAACTGCATGTTTGTCTAGCTTTACTACATGTTTCTCAAGATTTAATTTGCGGGAATAGACAGCAAAGCGACTGAGAGCTCGAACGTTTGTGGTGATCACACTTGCACTGTATTCGCATTGAATTGCATTATTCTCGCAGATCTTACCACAACATTGTACTGATAAAGATTGTCAAGATCTATTATTTATTTGAAAAGAGTTTCCATGGAGTTTCTTGCCTGTTCTTCTCCATAGGATCTACTATTTGGAACCGTGCACCTAGAGTCTCGACATTTCATAAGTGCCTGTATCTGGTTTACATGAAATAAAGATCTATTCTATTCTATTCTACTGTTAGTTTAATTTTTTTTTTTTTTTTTAAACATTGCCCCTCAGTAAAATTTCTCCTGTATCGAGGGTACAGTTTACAAACATACATGTCACATGCACACATAACCAGACCCGAAACAACTATTTGTAGATCATACAAATATTTGTTCCGTGCGGGCATCGAACCCGCGGCACGTAGCGCAGAAAGCTAATTGCTTAGCCACTGCGCCAACCGTGTCGTCAAATGAAATAGGAAAAGAAAGGAAGAAGGAAGAACATCGTTAAAGGAAAGAAAGGGATGGTGAACATGCGACGCGCTGCAGTATCTTGGAAATCCGAGGAGGATGCGGTATGCATCATTGTACGGAGGGCTTACTACGAGGTTTTATAGCAGAGCAGATATTGAACTGCAAAGACATTTCCAGCATAAGTTGACCTTTCATTGTACGAAAAGCCCATACAGTCTAAAATATCACACAAGTTTTATTCGTTCGTGAAATATTTTCATACAAATATTTACACAAAATAATGTAAAATGTACATTGCATTGTTTGAGTAACAAACACGAAAAGTAAATAGTTGTGCATTTGTGAAATATCAGATTGGCGGTAATAAAGTGACAGTAAAAGTGTTTACATTAGTGTCACGCTACATTTTGCGTGGCTAGTATATCTGCTGTTCATATTATAATATATGTTTGTATGGAAGGCAAGCGTTCAATCGCTAAGCTATCACTGCTAGATTTTACGTAAACTCATTTTAATCAATCTCTCCGCTCGATTAAGGTCCGATTAAATTGAAAACATAATAGATTTCTCAGAATTGGTGTTCAAAGGTATGAAATGTGCATTTAAAGTCAGATGAAATTAATTTGTTCTGGCTACCGCCCGCAGCTTTTCATTGTAATTTCCGCCCTACTCGCCTCGCTCAATCATTCATTCCCCAATCGGTTTTGGAATAAATCATTCGAAAACAGTGAATATAGAAAAGGGTATAATATTTTATGTTTAATTTTATAGCACGTATGAGGGATGACTAGATGGCCACGCGATCAGTCACGCGCCAGTGGGCACCGACTTTGTACTATCAACGACATTGACAAAATGAGTACTACCATATGTCAGTGCCTAACATTTTAAGGACTACAGGCGTGATACTGTTTGTATCGCGCGTAGACGACCCATAGTGAAATCCAAAGTGTATGAACTTGTTTAGCGTAGGTACTAATTACTGTTTAATAATTATTTGTAATCTGTGTCTTGCTTGATTGGGCACGGCATAGATTATAAATTCTTTTTATTAATTTTTTTATTTCTGTTGCAGTCGGTATGGTTCATTGTTGCTGGTGTGGCAAATATTTGGTATGGATACTGCTATTTGTAACCTATGTGTGTCGTGTTTTGCAGAAATAAATTATTTTTCTTTTTTTGTATGTTTTTATAAAAAAAATAGTTCGTACTGAATACAAGTACGTTGACGTTGGTTACAAGACTGTTTCGGTCTCATTTATTATATGGATGAAAGCAGTTTGTACAAGCCAGCCGCACATTTTGTACCGTCAGCAAGTTCTGTTACTCGGGTAACCTACATCAATATCAACTTATAAAATGGATGACTCTACGCTCCGTATTCGAACAGCAAACATTACTACATTTCATATTTTATGTACACACATACGTACATGACAAAGAAAAGAAGTATTATAGTTATCTAAGTACAAAGGTACTGCTTATTTCTGATTTGTGGTAGCTAAGATCGTAACCAAGAGTTTAATTGGGGGATGTTGAACCATGAACAAGAAAGGCAATTAAAATTTTAAAACTATTTTTAATTGAATGCTACATTTTGCGTTTTAATTGAATGAACGAGATGAAACCTGTCCTCCACACTTGCACTCAAGATAATAAGTATCCGTTCCATTTTTGAAACAATTCCTACATTTTATTTTAAAGAATAGCCCACTTAACTTCGTGCCCTCAAAAGGGTAAATAATTTGATGTATGAAGCAAATAAACATGCGACAATCGCATGCAACCGTCGCCACTTCGTCTAGACGGCGACTGAATGGGGCTTACCCCCGATACTTCTTGGCACCCATTGATGCTTTTAACCTTTTAAGTGCACAGGCGATTAGTTTTTTTTCTTCAGAGCTATTAAATTCGGTTTTTAAAGTTATGTAAATTGAGCGTTGTGGTTGACCGTGGAGGGTTATTTTTTATGAGTTTGTGAATATAAAGAATAGAGAAAAACATTGTCTTGAATTGCATGTTATCAAAAAGTTTGTTTTATAGTTTCTTCGCAGATTATAGCTTACTAGCTGTTACCCGCGGTTTGACCCGCGAGTTTTATTTTTATCAAAATAAAATATAGCCTATATCAGTAAGAGATAGTGTAGCTATCTGCTAATAAAATAATTTTTGGATTCGGTTTAGTAGTTTCAGAAATTATCCGCTAAAACAAAAAAACAAAAAATTACCTCTTTTTAATATTAGTTGGTATAGATAAAGTCGGAAATATTATTATTGAAAATAATTATAATTAGTACCACATACATACATTTTATGACTGAAAGTATTAATTACGTTGAAAAAATATATTTATACTTATTTATATTGAAAACGACATCGATATTTGGCATAATCCTTCACTGCTGAAGCATTTTGTGAGTACATCATGATTTCTAAAGATTTGTTTTTTATGTTTGTTTGTTTGTAATGACAACTGAACCGATCTTAAAAAAAAAATCACCAGTAGTATTCTATATTATCACTGAGTAACTTAAGCTATAATTTATAAAGATATCACGCGGCTGAAGCCACTGGCGGAAGCTGTAATTCATAAAAGCAAACGTTCAGAAAATTAAAATCCAATTCTTATATTTACGTTACGACTACTTTTAGTCTTTATGAGGTTATAACAAAGCATTTATGACGCAACACATACGTTGAATAAACCCTCGTGTAGTGTTTATGCTGCAATTTCAATGCATAATAGATACTGCAGGCTCATTCCCTCTCTTTTCCTTGTTTTATGTTTCTACGAGTACTTCAATATTTCCTTATTAGATGGTCATATTTAGCCTTTCAAATCCATTGGTTTTGATCCTCTAAATAAATAGTAATACTTCAGCCTTTTCTATCCCATTATCTCAGAATGAGAAGGGTCGAAGCCTTAGTCCAACATGCTGGTCTAGTGCCGCGCCGGTTGGCGGACTACACACACCCGAGAACATTTTGAGCCCCTGAGAGGGCTGTAGTCCAGAATCATGAACTGATTGATTATACACTCTTGATTCAGTTTTCAGTACGATGTCACTTACACTAAGTATGTAAGGTAAAAATGATAAAGAATTAAAATGTATTTATTTAACAGAGATTCCTTTTTCATACTAATATTTTATTAGACCCTTTACTCTAACAAGCCCTAATAAAACTAGATTTGAACACCACATTCACGTCGCTAAACCACATGACACTAGAGTCACGACAGCCCTCGTGCGGAGAGCTCTTACGGCGCACTCAATACCATTCCGGACTCTCAACTCGCTGTTGACCACACAAGCTCTTTTAAGTGTTCGTAATTTATACAGATATACGTATACATACTGATGTAACACAACACATTCATGTGTTGGTAACACGGCACTTGAATCACGAGGCTCTTGTGCGGAGAGCTCTTACGACACTCTTAATACCATTGCGAATTAATTCGCCGTTGACCATATGAATGAAGTAAGTAATAATATTATCTTCTTCTCCATAATTATGCCATATCCTCAGCGGATGTCGACGACCACCACACGGAACTCGTCTCTATCTTGTGCCAGTCTGCACAGACTGGCAGCGTCATTGTTGTTGGCGCAGCTTTTGATGTTATCGATCCAGGAGAATCCAATTTCTTTCTTCCTCTGCTTCATTTGCCCTCTATCTTGCCTTCCAGTATCTTTCTGAAAATATTATATTTTTCGTTTCTATAGATGTGCCCAAAATATGAAATTTTCTTCTTCATAACTGTTTTTAATAATTCAGGATTTTTCTGAAGTTATAGATATTTACTAAATACCTGCTTGTTGTCTGGTACTATGAGTCTGTCATGCTCACTAAAATGTCTCGCTGATGGTGGCGTTGTGTGTCGGCTCGTTGAGTTTCCTTTATTATAGGTGAGCTTAGCTCGTGAACGGGTACTGTCTGTTGGGACTGGTCAGCTTGTAACTGTCATGGTAATATTATTCAGAGTAAAGTCATTTTTATTCTATTCTTATTTTTTATTCACAAATTACATTATTCTCGCAGCTCTTAACACAATATTGCACTAATCAAGATTGTAATCTATTATTTTGAAAGAGTTTCCATGGAGTTGCTGGCCGTTTCTTCTCCATAGGACCTAAAATTTGGAACTGCGTACCTAAGGCCTCGAAATTTCGTAAGTGCCTGTATCTGGTTTATATGAAATAAAAATTTCCTGTATTTTAATTCTATAACAGTTTTTATCATTTAGACTGATATACGTAGGTATACACAAAAGTTTAAAACGTGTTTTAATAATTATTTAACATTAACAATTATTATTATACTGTCTATCTACGGTGATTACCTACCGTTTATGATTTCACACGATGTTGTAATTATATTAATGTAATATATAACAGTACTCACGTGCAAATGAGAAGGGCAGTCCGTCAGACCATCGGAACTCGCCTTCATGGACGGAATCGGTCGCTCCGATCCAGTACACATCGTCGACTCCCGCGCCGGGACTGGAACAAAACACATTTTATACCAAACACGACAAGGATAACAACGATTTCCTAAATAATAAAACTTTGTAACAAAAAATTTATTTAACTAATTTGATTTTGTTTAGAAATTGGATTATTATTGGAAATGGAAATATTTGTACACTAGAAATGATAGAATTAAAAGACCAAATAAACTGATCTTTCTTTGTTTCTTTCAAGTAATTGGGATGCAAGGAAGGAGTCTCTACAAGTAACGAAACAGTTGATCGTCTGTCGTAACCTGCATGGGCTGTCAGCTCCGATACCACCATTGCCGTCTACATGGCTCATCCTTCCATAAATGTAGTTTTATTTATTTATTATTTATTCATTTATATATTTATTTATTGCACAATGTACACATAAGTTGTTATATTCCTTATTGTACACATAAAACTTGTACGAACAAAGGTAAATTGTACAATGGGCGGCCTTATTGCACACGGGGATTTCTTCCAGGCAACCTTTGGATGGACAAGAGTGAAATGATTATGATTAATGATTATGTTATTTTAATGAGTTTCAATAACTTTAGATGGATTTCTAAGAAGAAATCTTCCTACAGTTAATGGTAAGCAGAGCAGATATAAAAATAACTAAAAACAAAAACAACATGTATAAAAAAGCAGTTCCTAAAATACCGGTATTTTAACGTAAAATATTGTTACTGTACAGTCGTTGCAGTAAATATTGGAAGCATTTTGGGTCAATCATTTATTACTGAAGTTGGAAATATAGTGGCTCAATAATATATTGGTTTTGTTAGCGAAAGTTTCAGGTATTTTCACAACTATTATGGACCTCACAAATAATTCAAGGAGCTGTAAAGTTCTATAGTTAGTTTTTTTTTTTACATCTTCTCTCGCTAGCCTTTCTCCTGTATAGTTTACCAACATATATCTCACATGCACACACACCCAGACCAGAAGCAATTATCTGTAGATCGTACAAATAATTGTTCCGTGCGAGGATTGAACCTGCGGCACGTAACGTAGAAAGCTAATTGCTTAGCCACTGCGCTAACCGTATCGTCAAAAGATATTAGGGATAAAAAGAAAGATTAGATAGAAATGAAGAAAAAAAAGTAAGTAAAAAAAATAAAACCCGACTACTGAAAAGGGAGAAAAAAAAATAAAAGAAAATATTAATACATATTCATAGTGATTTTCAGAGGATAGCTGTGGTCGTATGCCACTTTGTTCTAAAGCTTATGATCGCTGTATTGTTTTGTTCTGCAACTTTGGACATATTCAAGATGTTTTGTTTTTAATTGTTTTTTTCTTGTAACGCTTTTGAGAGCGCGCCTGTACCTACTCGAAATTAATTGTTTAGTTTCTTTTTATTATAATAATTATACCAGATTTTTAATGAGCATTTTTAATGAGGATTGGATAAAATTCTTCACTAAAAGCAATTTTAAAAATATCACGATGCATAAGTATGTAATTAAATAAAACTATTAATTAACAAAAAAGTCTGTCGGGAATATCAAGTTCCACGAGCTTTTTTGTAGGTCACGGCTCCCTTAAAATCCTTATTGTGACTTGACGTCGAGTTCATAGTCACCATGTATAAAACGGAACAACCTATATTCGAGTTAAGTAGTCGTCTGAGTCCATTTATCTTTGTAAAAAAGAAATTATGCCGTATTTTATGTCTACAAGGGTAATGATTTTCGCGTTACTTTTGATTTAGATAAGCATTTTACGAGAGTTTAAATGCGTTAACTCAAGATTTTTTGTAAGATTAAATATCTACGCATTATTCAAGAACTAAGATAGTGTCACTAACTACGCCTATAAAATAGAGTAGAAATTTAAATGTACTTGATAACGTATCTAATGTTTTTAATTATTATATTTAGTTATACGAACTTCTAAAAGCTTTTCAAGAGCAAGTAATTTAATTTATGTTAATTTTATAGTTTATTCATTAGCATGTTTGGAGATATTTTCACCCTTGTAATTTTATTATTAATTAAGTATTCTTGTACCTGTATTATTAATTACAGTTCATTAGCAAATAGTTGGAGGAAATATTAATAAATTCCACTTACGCATGTATAAGTAGTTGGTCCATAATCTGTTGCTGCCTCTCGTTGAGCACACTGGCGAGGTGTCCCCCGAGGCGCACGCACTCCGCCTCGGCCTGTCTCCACGCCTTCTTCGCCTCTCTCACCGCTGATATGCAAAAGTCCCCCGAGAGCACCCACCCGTAGTCACAGTGACCCACAATCTCTTCCACAGCCTTATCCATCCACCACACTTTCAGCCACATTGCTGATTTATTCTTCTTCGCTGTTATACTAATATTCAAACGAACTGTGTTTCCCTCTGAAACTATCTGGACGCTTCTCAAAGGATCTCCAGGTTGAGAACAGTGCCTCCACTTGGAGTCTCCATCTTCTAAACTTAACTCCATACCTCTACACAAGGCTTGGCCGTCTTCGTGTATAATGTTGGACACATCGTTTTCTTTCGCGTTCATTGGTCCTGTGCCCATTTGGAGTCGCAGAGCGACGCGGTTGCCGTAAGGCAAGTGGATCTCATAAGAACATGAGAGCTTGACGGTGGGGCTGACTTCGAACGAGCCGTTTCTTGCCGTAAGTGGAACATCATGGCAATGGTCCACTAGACGGTATATCGCGGCGAACGTGGGTCGGCCGTGGAGCTCTATGGCTGGGTTTTTTGAGGAGGACGCGTAGAGGAACTTTCTGTTGGGTAGCGGTATTTGGTCCAGTTTCCCGCAGAGGGTGGGCGTGTTGGGGGCGAAGCGGATGAAGCCCGTGGAGCAGGGCACGTTGAGTTTGTGCAGCTCGATGAGGACGGCGCTGCGGGCGGTGGGCGGGGGCACGAGCACGCGGCACCCGTGCGTGCGTGGCAGCTGCCCCGAGTGCACGCGCCCCACACGCACACTTCTCAGGCGTATTGCACAATCTGTAACAAAGATTATATCTGTTAAAATTAAATTTGGAGGTCATTGATTTCTGGCCAGATATAGAGAATGATAAACTAGGATATTGATTAGACCTTTCCATATTTAAATTGGGTTAAAAACCATAGAACACTCGATACTTTTTTAGTCGCTTTTCGAAAGCTCGATGCAGCGACTGAACGCTTCCGCAAACATTCAAATGCCGGTCGCAGCGATTAAAATCTGATTTTTTTTTATCTTTCTTTCTTATTAATTGAGGCTTTGACGTGCTACCACCCCGCCCGCTCTCCCTCTTGCTTTACTTCCCTTCCAGACGTAGTCGACTAAATGCGATGCATCATCGAAGCAATCGCAAAATCGCTTGTCATCGATGTTATTTGGTTATATAAGTAGTTATATAAAGTTGCATCTTATTTATTTTAGTTGTATTATTTTGTAAGTTGCAAATGGGATATATAATATTATATATTGTGTACTAACAATACTAACATGCACTTATGATTATTGTTACACCGCGAACTACCCCCGTCTTTTAACCAAAGTTTTCTGGCAGAAATCGCTAAGTGCGATAAGACCGCCCTTGGTAGATTTATTTTTCTATTATTTTATTGTATCTCTTTAACCCCCAACGAAAAAGAGGTGTGTTTAAGTTTGTGGCGTGTGTCTATGTATCTATGTCTGTCTATGGTATCATTATAGCTCCTGAACGGATGAACCAATTTTAATTACGTTTTTTTCGTTTGAAAGGTGTCTTAGTCGAGTGTTCTTAGCTATTTTTCAAATAAAATCTGCTCCGCCATTTGAAGATTATCACCTCTTTTCTAGTTGATGAAGAGATATAGTTCTAGTTGGAGTTGTGGGTTTCTGACGGTTAGGTTATCTTCTCTTTAATAAGAGAATATGCAATAAAGTGTATTGTATTGCATTTCTATTGTACTTAGTTTCCATTAGCTTGTGCATATTAATTGGCACTATTATTATTGAGTACCTATGGTACGACTCAGTCTCAGTGATATCAATACATATTATGTCAATCTATTCGGCTTGGAGTATATCATGACAAGGCATTGTAAACCGTTAGGTAATATTATAATTTATATGTATATGGTCAAGATACGCCCTCTTGTGTGTTGGGTTCGGTTAGGTACCTACTACACGCTGCCTTTGGCATAGTTTCTAAGAACAATGTCCGTTAAATCTTGAGGTGTACCATGACTATGTAGCTGTAAAAGTTTAAACTAAACTATTTTACTGGTTTTTAGGATACAGGGCGATAAATTTATGAGACTGTTTTAAGCTCTCATGATCCACACTCTAATAAACGTAATGACAGTGTAAGGCGCGGGAAGACGACGGATTTTTTGTCCGGCAAACTACCGCGGACTAGAATGATTGTGGTTGGTAGTTGTTGCCAGTGAGGACACTAGAGTTTTAACGACAATTACAAACAAAATAACTGTCGTCTACGTTGAGTCCATCCCGAATATTCTTGTCTGCGGCAATTTTTTTGTCGTAAAATTTCTTGTCCGTGGTAGTTTGCCGGACAAAAAGTCCGTCGTCTGCACCGCGCCTAAGTGTATTTTGTTTAAAAAAAAACCGTTCAATGTGGCGGTTACTTGAGGTGCATGTTGAACAGTGAAGCTTACGAGCTGATAAAATGAAAGTGACTAATTGTAACTGCTTATTCTGGTCAATATCTAGATATACCAATGATCTACCTTTGCTAGTAACATATCTACTCATATACCTACCTACGTAAGTACATGTCATACAGTGAAGTGTAAATTAATATCTGATTGTTCTGTCTGTGTGTAGTGCTAATGTAGTATTCTGATTTAATTGAAGAGACATTGACGCGTGTAATAAATACTCTCGGGAGCAATAAATCCGGGTCACCAAATAAACCTTAATAGCTTGGAATTAGAATGTTAGCTTATTCAAATAAAAAAGATTTTATAGACAACTCAACCTCTCCACGGACAACGCTATAGTAACAAAACTGGGCAAAAATGATTTAGTATGAAACCATTGGCACATGACCTGCTTCACTTAAAAATGTCGTCTATGCAAAGTATGACACCTTTTTTTCGATATATTATTTATTTATTTATTTGAAGGAAAATCTACAGCTAACCATACAGTTGTAGCGGTAGTGGATATAAACAGAAAGCCAATAACAGATTTTCACATAATTATAGTAAATTGCGTAGGTAAGTGATGGTGTTAACAATAATTATATATAGTCTTAGCAAGTTAAGTTTATACCTGATGTAAGGGTTTATATAGTACAATAATTCAGAGTTATGGAATGCAAAAGGGTATTACTACAATCGCATGAAAGTAAGAGTACGATACTGTATTTGATTCAGAAACTATTGAATCTATTCTTTTCATCGCTAAGAAATTAAAGTATTTAATTTAAGTAAAAGTTATAAGTCAATCCATGCATGCGTTACCTTGAGAAAAAATCAAGTGTTAAGAATTAAATCAAGTGTTATTATTAGCTAGTACCCCTCTCTATATACACTATATCCATTGGTGCGCAAGGTGGAATAGAAAATAAATATTTTCCTACTTCACAATTCCATGGAAACTTGTTCTGTCACCTTAGGTTTCAGCCGAAAATCACCGCTGTAGAACACTACAGCGGTGATTTTCAGCTGAAACCACACACAACTTGAACAACTGCAGCTGCTGAGCTGAGGCCTTTTGGTCACGCAATACCACACCGAGCCTAATTTAATGTCATAGCTTACATTTATGTGCGCAAGTGGGACTGCTGCAATGTACAATTATTGCTGTGTCACTCCCGGCTATTCTATTTTCTATTCTATTCACACGAACGTAGACTTCATCGGCATGTAAACGTCGAAGCAATCCAGTTGCTCGATAACACGGATATAGTGCGAAGACTAAAAAGAACTAAACCTTTTGAGTTAGTGTAGTGTAGTGTTTACTTAGTGAACAAATAAAACTAATAGTGCTGTGTACTCGTATAAAACACACGAACAAAGTGTTTTCATATTATCAGACTCTAGGAATGCGCAATAGACGTTACTCACAGACATAATTTTAATCACGTATAAGTTTAAGTTAAATTAAAATTACTTATTAGTCTTATAGGCTAGATTGTAATTCATTATTAAGAACATGGTTCTTTCTAATAAAAGAAAAAAACTCCCGGCTATTCTGTTTCTGTATTGTATATAGTGTGATTTAAGCATGTATTGTGTTGACCAATAAACCTTATTTCTTTCTTTTTAATTTTTATTTGATGCGCACCACGCGTTTCCTCTATGTGGAATACTCTGAGTACGGTTCGAATCGGTGCGCTAAATGGCATGCCTCACCATAAATAGTTACCAAAAGCGATGATGTTATGTAACGTATTTGCATCAGTTTTATGACTTTCTACTTTTCTGTACAATAACCGTAACAGAAGAATTGGATCAAATAATCATTTCACCTATCCTTGTATATTGTTGTCTCTAAAAGTAATTTCGTCATGTACTACTGTAAAGGTGTACAGCCTATAAATAGACCACAGTGTTGCGCATACTGAGCGCTAGACGCTGCACCAGCACGTGTATCGCGTCTAACAATGTTTGTTTATGTGCTATTATCCTGAGCACGCGGCTTAGTGCGAGCGGGCGCGGGAGCGAGTGGAGTCGAATAGGAAGGGCGTTTTACCGCTGAGTTTAAAAATTAAAAAATATAAAAGTATTTTCTTAAAAAGTCACATATGGCTAAGCTTCGCTTAAGTGATAAATTTAAAAAAAAACGCCAAAAATACCACAATGTGGTCTCAACCTAGCCAATTGCATTGATACGACTCTAGAGAGCCGCCGCACTCTCCTGGGGCGAGAAAACCGCGTGCAACGTACGGATCTGTACACAATATACTACTGGATTTATACTTGTTATCTATAGCTCTACAAGTAACCTACTAATGCAATTCGTTGTGGGACCATTTTTCTATGATAAAAGTGAAACAAAACACGAATAATAGAAGTTCAATGCTTTGTCTTTTGTTTTTTTTGGTCTAAGGGCCCGTTCACACGAGCTACTTTTAGCATCGGTGACTAGCGATTTTGCGATAGCATCGATTTTTATTCGTATATCCTGGGTGCTCATGTTATTCATAAATTTTGCCTATTCCAGCACTTAAATGTTTATTTTATTTTGGTAACATTAATTCCCTTTATACACTTTTCTCAGACGAGCGTATCGCGTGTAACATATGGGTTCCTGCACAATATTCCCGCGCCTGTACAACATGTGCGGATTCGCGCTTTGCTAAATAAAGCGACCATTTATTATACCTACTGTGTCGTACTGCGCAACTTTGTTTTTAATTTAGTTTCACTGGTTTTTACTTTGTGCGGATGTGCAACAATTTTGTAATTTGTTAAAGGGCAGTTGTGTACTGTACCTCTACCATGAGTTTTACGGGCCGTCTAACGTTCACGTTCACATTCAATATTTGTATAGTGACTTTAGTTCACTAATATACCGCTAGAGGCGCTGAAAAAATTCCCATACAAATATTGCATGTGAACGTGAACGTTAGACGGCACGGAAAACTCATGGTAGAGGTACTTGATAGTAAAGATCTAATAGTTGGATTGTAAAAGTGCGCCTAGAGTCTCAATATTTCATAAATGCCTGTATCTGGTTTACATGAAATAAAGATCTATTCTATAGCTGCGGTAGAATCAGTGGCGTGCACTCCACAAAGACAAAGAGACACTGCCTACCCTAATAAATTAGGTATTAAGTAATACAAACGTTAATATGTCTGTTATATCAGATAATTTAAGTCTTAGGGTGAGGTGGCCAATCACAAACATCATTTAACTTGACAATACAAAACTGAGTTGCTTTTGCCTATTCTGTAAAAAAAACTGTGCACGCCACTGGGTAGAATGGATGTGTATCGAGGGTATAGTTTACAAACATACATGTCACATACACACATCCAGACCCGGAACAACTATCTGTAGATCAAACAAATAATTGTTCCGTGCGGGGATCAAACCCGCGGCACGTAGCTTAGAAAGTTAATCGCTTAGCCACTGCGCCAACCGTGTCATCAAAAATTGTTGCAATTATCTGAATAAAATTACTCATCCCATGAGTTCCCTTCATTGTGGTCGAGCTTGGCGACGCTGACGCATGCGTCATACTCGTGAACGGGTGCCGTCTGTCGGAACTGGTCAGCTCGTAACTGCCATGGCAATCTTATTCACAGGCAAATCATTATTATCCTAGTCTTATTTTTATTCACATTAAATTACATTATTCTCGCAGCTCTTACCACAACATTGTACTGATAAAGATTATAATCTATTTTTTGAAAAGAGTTACCATGGAGTTTCTTGCCGGTTCTTCTCCATAGGGTCTACTATTTGGAACCGAGCACCTAGAGTCTCGACATTTCATAAGTGCCTGTATCTGGTTTACATGAAATAAAGATCTATTCTATTACCATCATAAATGTACATAACAAAAGCCGGACTCACCACTTTACATGAATTATACGAGATGAACTCATTATGACTGTTTGTGCATTGCTCAGGCGGCTCTCAATCACAGCATTAATTTACAAATTGTTTCAGCAATTTTCGCAATATGGAAACGTTTGCTATTTACTTTGCCTTTTATTTATATAAACTGCAGTGCAGATGTGTACCAACAATTTATGTCGTTACAAAGCTTTTATGTGAAGCAGTGATAGCCCAGCGGTTGAACGCTTGCCTTCCATGTAGGAGGATCTGAGTTCAAACCCGGCCCGCACCTCTGATTTTTTGGATTCATGTGCGGATTAGAATTTGATTATCAGTTGAGGTAACGGTGAAGGAAAACATCGTGAGGAAACCTGCACATCTGAGAGGGCCTCATTAAGTTCTTAATTATAATACGGGGTGTAAGTGACATCGTAACGAAAACTCATACCATGGATTCAGTACATGATACTGGAGCACTCAGCGTTAGAATTTTGCTTCGGTGTCATCAAATTTTTTACAATTTTGTTCGCAGTTTTTTTAGTTAGGTATAAAAACTGGGAACAAAATCGTAATTTTTTTTAAAAGACCGACCCAAATTTCTTTCGTTTAATTGTCCAGTATCATGTACTGAATCCATGGTACTCGTATGAGTTTTCGTTACGATGTCACTTACACCCTGTATTATGGTCGACCACTAGTTATAATTTATTTTGTGATTGTTTCAGTACATTCGATTATTCATGTATGTCTAATGCAATGTATTCAATTATGATCCAGTTAATTCAATAGCTCTGTTGGTTTAGGCGTGGAGGGTGTTTCCAGGAATACATGGTATTGTTACTAGTTTAAGTGGATGCAGCGGTTAGGCACACATTGTATTCAATTTGACGAATAACTGGATATTATTCGTTATGTATGAGGCTAACATGGTTATGACGATTGTTAGTTGAATACAATTTTTTTTATACACAAACACTTTCTGAGGCCCAATTCTCGTAATTAAAAATGTTCAATATATAGTTCGGATCTCATTCCGATCTACTACCAATGTCATAAATGTCACAAATGGTATTCTCCTACCCTAACAAACAACGTCAAACGTGACATTATATTGTAATGAGATCGAAAGTTGAATAAAAGGCAAATCGGTATTCTGCTAACATTTTGAACTGACACAGATAATAAAATTGACACTCTCGTCTATACACAAACGTCAAAAATGAGATTGAAATGAGTTTGTAAGAAGATTGAATCCAAATCATACTGGAATCGGACTGAACTTTAAGAGGAGTAGAATACATGACTTTTTGTCAATTCATAATATAATCTCAGTTCGGTCAACTTTCAGTCATATTATAAATTAATTACGAGAATTGGGTTTCTGATCGTAAGCGGTTACAGGAACCTATGGACCACAGAACACACTGTGTTCTGTGCTATGGACGCTTGCAACACCAGGGGCATCACTCGCGCGTTGCCGACCCTACTACTAACGTCGTGTTGGCAGCCGGGGGGACCAATTCTGCTAATACTACGCTTCCCCAAGGAGCGCTGGCAACCTTGCTCACCGTTAGGAACACAATACTGCAAAAGAGCAGTGTTATTTGGCTACGAATTTCTGCAAGGTAGAGGTACTTCCACAGTCAAGTAGCTCCTTTTGAGCGGCAGCCTGATTACGGTAGAATTAACTGACAGCCACCCGACAGCCACACGACAGCAGACGGTTTGCGATCGGTCGCGAACTGTCAAAAAAATTCGTATTACGGACGGCGATCGTCCGCTGTGGCAAAATTGTCGCGTTTGCAGCGCCACTAGCGATAAAACAGCAACAGGTGGAACTAAATTAAATGAGTTTTTAGTCGACTTAAGACTAAATGACTAAAAACTCATTTATTTTGCTGGATTGTATATGGTTAGTTTATTTGTTTTTTTTATGAGTGTCAACCATGTGTCAACTGTCAAGCGGTAGCGATGATTAAATAAATTGAAAAAAGTAAGTTGGTAATTATTTCTAAATTATCCAAGATACAATTAGTGCTATTATTTTGTACTTCGTTAACACGATTTGGTAATTATTATTCTAGTGGAACATCGCGTATCCAACGTGCAGATTGAGGAGCTCCTCAATCATTTGACCATGTACGAAGCTCTTGCCAAAGGCGTTAGTTTGGATGAGAGATTGAAATAGACCGTAGATCGCCGCATCACACCTTCACCAGCGACTCAAGTTATAAATTCTCAGTTAAGCAGAGGACAGACTTGAAGAGTATGTAAGTTAATTTTACATATTGTCAGTCAGTAAGCTTTTACATAGAAAGATTAAAGTAAGTTTTAATATGACTGCCCTGAGCCCCATAGCGCAGCGACGGCCCACGTTGAGCTCTGTTACGCGTGAAGCTTGATGCCGTTAGTCTTATTGTATCCACTATTAAAAATTGACATTTTTATCATCATGCTCTTTTCTTACCCAGCATAATATAACGATGTCAGCGAATAAATGGCAGAGGTATATTAAGTATGTACTTAATTGTAAAATTATCTTTGTCGGCCCAGTACAAGAAGGGACATGCGATGTATACAGAAGTGGGGAGAAATTACGCTCTTTAAAATAAAAACGACAGACATTCAGAATAATCAAGCCAGATAATTTATGTTTTATTTACACTGACTTAAGCATCTCATAAATGTGACAGATCCATCATGCCAGAGGATGGAGTAGCACTGGGTCGTCGAGATGGAGAGATGTCGGGTGGTACCCGAGGTGAAATAAGCCGATGCGGCCATGGTTTCAGCGGAGGCTACTCGGATTTCGCCCACGCAAGCAGACGCAGTGAGCATGCAGGCGGAAGCGTCCCATGACCAAATGGTCGCGCTCGGTATCACCGATTATAATTTTAATATTATATCGATTTACGGACTTTATATGTGTTTTATTTTCTTTGTCAGTAAATAATATTTTTAACCGACTTCAAAAAAGGGGAGGTTCTTAATTCGGAAGTTAATAAAATTTTTTATGTATGTTTGGGCATAACTCCTATAAATATCTAATAGACGGATTTGCAAAATTATTATTTTGTTCTAAAGGTTCTCTCTAATTACTATGAAAGTCTGATATTTTATTACATAAGTACTATGCCAGAAATAAAATTCATTTAATTTGTATTTATTATGTAATTTGTAGTTTTAAATTATTGGTTGAAAAGAGATTACTGAAATTGGTAAGTAAGTACATAGACTTAGGTAGGTGAAATGAAATAAAATTGTTTATTTTGAAACTAGCTGTGCCCGCGACTTCGTCAGCGTGGTATTTAACTTTTTTTTGCGCATTTCTCTAATTCTATCCAAAAATAAGAGTAGCCCAAGTTACTCCTTCTAACATCAGCTATCTGCCAATGAAAGGCCCATCAAAATCGGTCCAACCATTTCGGAGATAAGCTGAAGCAAACAGACAGACAGATAGATAGACAAAAATTTAAAAATTGTTTTATTCTTATTGAGATACATACTTTCATATTACATATAGGCACATTTAGTAAAAAGCTGTTATTTTGACATTATAAACAGACACTTCAATTTTATTTATTTGTATAGATTAGGATTTTTCAGTCACTTTAAGGGCCTGCGCCCACTGGCGGCACGGCACGGCAAGGGATTTATTTCTAATAAGTCAAAATAAACCTTATGGAATGGACTTAAAACTTACATGCTACAGACGCTCATGCATGCCACGGGATGCCGCGGCACGCCGCCGCGCCGTGGCATGCTTAAGCTGCTGTGTCGTTTAAGTCCTAAGTCCATTCCATAAGGTTCATTTTGACTTATTAGAAATAGATACTTTGCCGTGCCGTCCCTTTAGTGAGCGCCGGCCCTTACAGGCCTTTTTAGGGTTCCGTACTAAAAAGATAAAAAACTAAAAAGTTAAGAAACAAACTCTGGAGTCACAGTCAATTATTAATAATGACCAAAGAATGCTCTCTTATTATTAAAGTTCAAAGAAATTCTCGTAAGGTTCTGTGTGAGTACAATGTAAGGTAACGTCTAGTACCATAGCAGTTTGAGCTCACTAGCCCCGACAGATGGCAAACAATTAAGTTGAGATTTGGCAGGTATTTAATGACTCATCGACCACAAGCTTTGGGCGAAAATTGACTGTTGTCGGAGATCACACTCCAGCATTTTATAATAATCATTTGCTGGATTCCCATCGAGATTCCCACCTGGTTCTTGTTAGTTGGTCTCTGTCGGCTTGTGTGTCATAAGGTGATAGTTCTAGTATGGGCAACCTGCTTCTGTTGGCCATGTACCTATGCAACACACAACAGACGTTCACTGTCTGCGCTACTGTTGGGGATAGGTTCCCCAACAGTGAAGGGTTATTGTTATGTTTGATAGGTTCGGCTTCTGCTGTCCGACCATCATGACTATTGAATGTTGATGCAGCTGTTGTCGCTTATAATAAAAACACCGTGCTGGTTGAGTGAGTTTATTAGACTAAAATGTTATAAATGTTAAAAGATGTAAAAGCTGCTCGTACATAGCGCACAGTCATCTAAATTATAGAATAACAATATAGGTTACACCAGTTACAAATATTGACTATGGTACAAAATATACGGCTTGCCCATACAGCTACCACATTGTGGTCGTAGTAAAGTACTCGATGAGAGAGTAATTCATCGCCAATGCACCTTGAGTACGCCTATTCACCGTGCGATCGTTTTCCTTGCACCATCATGGACATCAGTATAATATCCCCTCGAGTGCCAGGGTCAGCGTTGAAAATAGGCGTCAAAACCTTGGCATCAAAGGGATCTGATTCACCTGAAAAAAAAGGAAATGTTGTAAGTATCATAAATTGAATCGTTGGCATAGTGGCCGCAAGCATGGCTAACGGAAACAAATAACCCCAGTTTTACAATCATGAAAATATTTGAGTACCTATTTATTACCTCCTTACATTCTAAGCTCACTTTTGTGTGCCTTTTTGCTGTGGGCATAAGTGGCCTGAGGGCAGAGCACAACTCTTCGAGCAAAGGCTTTGTCAATCTGTAATGGGCTTTGAATGGCACGTCGTCGTCAGTCAGTTCCATACCTAGCACCTGCTTGTTGGCGAAGGCTATGATGCAGGCGACCTGTGGTCAACCCACGGTCTCGACTTTCTTCAGCGTTGAGTACGTCCAATAAATAAGAACGCGTGCCTTGTCTTGGAACCATAAAAAGTAACAATGAACAACTGTGTGAACAACAATCAGAAAATATTATAGGTAGATAGGTACCTGTTGAGGTTGAGGCTATATTTTTACCCAGATTTTATTTTAACAACATGCCAACCATAAGATTTGTAAAAAACTAACAAAACTTACCTCATGTTTATTTATTTATCACGTTTTTTAATCTTCTAAGCTTCTGCTTGTGGCATACGACGGACATATGAATACTCTAAGACGACGGCTAAATGCTGTATGAGTTGTTGCTATTTGACAGATCAAATTGCTGTTGTGTGGCTGTCAAAATTTTTACGGTAATACCAAAATGGTAAATAACAGAGCAAAATATGCATTTTTTGTTCGATTGTTGGCCGCCAGAGGGCGAACCCGGAAGATGTGGCTGTCGCGTTGCTATCGGCAGTTACGTAATACCAAAATGATGTTTGACATCCACAATTGTACAATTTACGCCTGTCGCAAACTGTCAGCTGCGTCCGTAATCAGGCTGCGGATAGTCCCGCCCTACCTCTCACAGAATATCGACGATAAGTAGCAGTTGTTGCATACTGTTGCGTTTCGTTCGGTGAGTGTGGAGCGCCGGAGGCCCAATTCCTCCCTTAGTCCCCTTCCTTCTACTTTCCCTCCCCTTTTCCTAAAACCATCCTAAAAGGTCGGCAACGCATCACTGACTCCTCTGGTGCTGCGGATGTTCATGGGCGGCGGTGATCACTTACCATCAAGTGAACCGCAAGCTCGATTGCGTTCAATCTTAACACCATAAAAAAATATACATGTATACGAGCACAAAAACTTTGCTATTGTAACTTTATCTTCTAAGAATCAACAAGAAAATCTAATAACATTAATAAACCTAAAATAAACCACACACACATTATCTTGGAGCATAATTCCCGTGTATAATATAAAGCAATTTTAAAATAAAGAAAACATTCATTGTACACAAACAATGAACGTAATTAGCGTATGTTCCCGCGCTTTTCACTACGCCATCTTTGTTTCGTGACGTCACTAGGTTATACGAGCACGTTTGCGTGTTTCTGGAGACATTTATTGCATGTGGTATAATTTAGTGGCACTTTATTTATTTTTCTTAATATTAATAGTTTTAATCTTTCAGATGCATGATAGCAAGGTTTGTTACTTATTTAAATTGTACTATAAACCGTGTTAAAGTGGAACGAAAAATGAAAAAAAAAAATTGTTCTCAAAATTCTGTTTATCCTTTTGTTTAGATTATTTTTTTACAGTGTATAATTATGTAACAAAAACCTCTGTCCAATATAGAAAAATATAAAGCTTCACAAATTTAAATTAAATTAGGATAACATTTAACTTTAACTTGTATTAAAAGAAATCAATTATCATTCATTTGCTTAGTCCATAAAGTTGACGTGCGGGCAGTGCCATCAGAGATATGGTCACGTGGAAATTTTATCGATAAAGTTTAAAACGCAATGCAAGCACAGTTATACACCCACATTTCATATTCAGAGCCTGTGATTCTGAATGTGGGGCGATTCTGAATAATTCATATCACTCAATACGAGGGCGCCAATCTGGGAATCAACTGCAATGGCATCGCTGAATGATGCAAACGTGAAGCATATGGTAGGATAACATACGGTTCTCAACGATGTATGTAAATTGGTTGTTGTGACATTTATAATAATTATATTAATATTTTATAATTATGTACCCCATATAATGTTGCATGCCTAAATTGGTAGAACATAGTGAACTGCGCATTCACCCAACATCTTGCAATGTATCAAATTGTGCCTGTGTTCAGCAATAAAGATTTGATTTGAAGTCAGGTCGTGAAGTGAAATATGGGGTACCCCAGGGAAGTGTTTTAGGACCATTTCTTTTCATATTGTACATTAATGACTTGCCTAAATGCATTGAAGACCCAGTGACCCTATTCGCGGACGACAGTACTTTGTCAATACCTTGTAAAAGTGTAGAGACGTATGAAATTGATATTAATAATTGTTTAAAATCAGCTATACAATGGATGCAAGAAAATAATTTAAAAATAAACCTAAAGAAAACGAAAGCTATACATTTTACCCAACGGTTACCTAGTATGAACCTTAACATACAATACTGCAATGAAAACATAGAAGAAGTTAACTCAACAAAATTTCTTGGCATTCAGATTGATAAAAACCTTAACTGGAAAACACATATTGAAAGTTTATGTAAAAAGCTTAGTATATCTGCATACGCTTTACACACACTTTCATTCACATTATATACGGATGCTCTACTTACAGCGTACTACGGTTTGGTAGAATCTCATCTACGCTATGGGCTAATATTTTGGGGTAACTCGACGGAAAAAGAATCGGCATTCAAGTCTCAAAAAAGATGTTTACGAGCGATGTTTAGACTTGAGAAGACGAATAGCTGCGTGCCTTATTTTAAAAATTACAAAGTGTTAACTTTACCGTGCTTGTACATATTAGAAGTAGCTGTGTTTGTTAAGTCGAACCCGCATTACTATAAGCGTCTAGCCGACGAATTTCCACGCAATAGACGCGACAATAGTCAACTTTGTCTCCAATCCGCTAAGACGACCCTGATGCGCAAAAGTGTGTACTGCATGGCACCAGTCATTTATAATAAAGTACCTAAAAGTTGGAAGGAACTGCCTCAATCTAGGTTTAAAAATAAACTTCATACTTTTTTGACCGCCAGAGCATATTACAGCGTGACTGAGTTCCTTAATGAAAAAGAATTTGTGTTGACATAATTAAATTTATTTCAAGGTATCTGTATTCTGTATAATTATGCTGATTAATCTTTTAATTTCACTAACCCGAATTAACATTAGAATAAGAATATATGATATTTTTTACCTGTATCTCATTAAAATTTTATAATTATTATTTTGCATGTCACGCTGTGACAAACATGTCTGCACTAAATTTATTTTGTCATCTTGTATATGCACTTGTTTTGTATGTACACACACATGTTTATGCAAATAAAGCTTATCTTATCTTATCTTTGATTTGATATGTGTGCCGTCAGTTGCTCAAAACTGCTCTTTCCTAAAACGATATACCATGTTACTTAGAAGGAATTAATCCCTATGTTTGACCCTTTCGATCGGCATCATAAAAAGACATATGTTGTTCTTTTGACATTTGGTCGGTCCGAATCTCATGAGGCAGGAACATTTTAAAAATCTTTGAATGCAGTATTACTTACTTTAAAAAATTTAATAATGTCTCCATGAAGCAAAATAACCCATCTACAACAGTTAAAGTTCCCTCCATGTCCCATAGCCGTCGGACATTCTGTAATAACCTAACCATCAAAAATCCCCGACTCCAACTAGAAAAAGAGCTGTAACTTTTGAGCAGTTAAACAGATTTTCATGAAACATAGCTAAAATTATTTCTGATTTAACTAGCTTTCAATAAAAAAAAACTGCATTGAAATCGGTCCATCCGTTTTGGAGCTACGATGCCACAGACAGAAAGACATACAGATTGACAGATACACACTACAAACTTATAACACCCCTCTTTTTTGTCGGCGGTTTAAAACTGGCACTCGATACCAAGAATTTTAAATCCGAAGCCAAATTCTTAACTAGAAGTTCTATGTATATTTAGGATACTATGTTTATGTTTGATTACAGATCATGTCGGGCTTTGGAAGTAAACATTTGTCCTAACTTACAAGTAAATAGTAAATACCCAATAGATCAAATGTACACACATGACATGCCTGTAATCCGGCAAGTAGATAATGTTCTAGCAAATATTTATACAATTTACTAAATAAATAGTGGACAAGAATTACATAGTAAACAGTTGTTTGGAAAAATGTAGGATTTCGGTTACCGTAGGTAGTTGTAGTACCTAGTATTTGAGCAGTTATATCTATACAAATAAATAAGATTGTAGTGTCTGTTTGTAATTTCAAAAAAACAGCTTTAATGCAATTTTGTTATTTACCGTGTTTGTCTGTGTCTGTTGAAACTGAATTTTGTAGTGGACAGTTGATTAGTTGTTATTCAACATTGTATTTAAAGGACGTGGAGTGTATTATAAGCTAAAAGTCTCTTGAATATTCTAGTTCTAAAAGAGTATCCATAGAGTTTTCACCAACCCACTTGGAACCGTGCACCTAGAATCACGACGTTTTGAAAGTGCCTGCAAAGGCCCAGTTGAAATAAAAAAATGTTGACTTTGATTTTTACTATACAGGCTGTATATTTAAACAGAACACCGACTTTAAGGGGTTGTTGTACTCATCATTATGAACAACTTTTACTATGAGACCAACACAGAAATCGCGAAAGAAAATCAGCTGTTTCATACAAATCATTGAATAACTCGACTAACTGTATAGATCAGCAGATTTTTTTTTCACGATTTCAGGGTTTGTCCCTTAGTAAAAGTTATTCATAATGACGAATACATTAACCCCTTAAAGGAACCGGGACTAGAAAGGCAGTACTTTGTATAATATTCTCAGATAATAAAGATTTTGGTCGACAAAGAAAAAGTAAAAAAAAACTTGACTCGTATTTCGTAACAATTAAAAGACGAGTTTGATAAATCTGACGTGATAACTCAGTTCAATACAGCCGTGAGCCTCCGACATTTATCAGCACCTAACAATGTTCCTATAGCAAAAACTTTTCAGCACCAGTAACTCCAATTTATTACGTAGTCAATGTAATGAGACATGATGAATGGTTTCTTGGCATACAATAAGGAATACTATTTTTTCATGTTAAAAACTTTGCGTGTTTCGTGAATGTGTAATATTCATGTTATTTAACGTTTAATAGTAACATTGTTGGAACAATTTGTTTAAGAAAGGAATTTATGATACAGGAGAAATTGCTCAATTGTCGTATATGTAATTCAAAACGTTATTTTGGCTTGTTTATGTAATTAGTAAAATAACGTAACTGTCAAAAACCCCTGACTGCAACTAGAAAAACAGCTGTAACTTTTGAACGGATAAACGCGAGGCGCGAGTGATGTGCTGTTATCCATTGAAGAGTTTTATTGTCTATCTCCGAAGATCTTCATCAAATTTAAATTGGACCAACAAATTCGAGAGAAAATACTTACAAAAAAAAAAAAATCTGTTCACAAGTTTATTGGCGAAGATATAACTGAGCAAACAAATAAAAAAACATACAATCGAATTCAGAACGTCCTCCTTATAATTAATTCGGTCAAAAACTCAAATATCTGACAATAAAATGTCTGAGAAAGTCGAAGATAATTTTGCGTTTTCCCCTTTGCTAAACTGCGTTTGCTACGCGTAGCAGTCGTGTCGTAGGCCCGGTACGCTTCCTACGATTATGTAGCAGATAACTAATCCGCGAGATAATTAACTTTGTTCTGCATCTGACGTGTACACTACTTGGTTTGTAGCTGTTTATATAAAAAATTGTCAGACATTTTACGTTCTGAAGGAATTTTAATAAACAAGCCATCCCATCCTGTCCTCTTTAGGTACCTACCTACCTGGTAGTATTATTTTTATTACACGAAGAAAAATAAGTTTAGTATATTTGTAAGAAAAATAAGCTTAGTATTGTTTTCATTACAGTTATTAATATAACAATAACAATTCTCTGAAATATTATCTACAATGATAAAAATAACGTTTAATAAAAATCTAATTCATCTTTCTAGCGAACTGGAACACTTCAATATCTTAGTGTTGGAGATTGAATGAAAACAAAGTGGAAAGAAGAAAGGTACTTGATCCTAAAATTGGAAATTTTCTTTTATATAACTTTAATGATCAGTGAAAAATTCTCAAAGGTTTGAAATGTATAGACGGACGGACGTTTTTATTTTTATTTTCGGGATATTTTGTAAGCTTTTTAAGATTTCAGTTTCAGCAAAAAAAAAGTGAATTTTGAGAGAAAGAAATATTATAATTTAAATTAATAGACGCTATTAAAATAAAAAAAACTCAAAGCCATTCACAAACCAAAACCATTCAGTAATTTGAAAAGAAACCTAGTCTGTCTGAGTACTTATTTGATTCTCTAAAGAGGTCTAATTAGACCTTTTCATCTTCACAAATAATAAGCATTGGCCACACAAAGCCAGCCATGCAAACATCCATTAAGAAACAAAAGGTTTTGAAAAACGAATGTTCGCCATATTCGAAAAAGGAATGCTTCGCCATATTATTTCGTGTGCACGACTCGATTACTCCTCTGTTAATATTTTAGGGTGAATAACGTCCGTCAACGTCCCGTGAAAACCGGGACACGGGATGTCCCAATTTTTTGACACTGTTATTAATAGTCTCGCAATTTTCATGTTTAGACAACTGTCACTTAGCCGTAGCTGACCGAACATAGTATGTTTGTTGTTTATGGAATAAAATTGCGTGTAATATAATTGTTATACAATTACGGTTGTATTGGACTATCTATATATTAATACGTGAAGAGAAAACTTTGTACCCCTTTTTAAGAATATTGCGCGCACGGAAGAGTGTGTAATTTGCCATAGTTATAATTTATTGAATGCGATCGCGAATCCCGCGCCCCCGGCCAGGCAGGAGTAAGGAACACCGCAGGTTTTTAGTCGGTAAGAGTCCGACAGACCCCTCCGCCTTCCCCTGGGCGGAGGACATCCATGAGGATTTTCCTGCTATAGAGAAGGAGTGCAGAAAGCTAAAATTATGATCGAATTTCGACCACTGGGACGACCACTATATTGGTAAAAGCTACTACGCAGCTGCAATTGTTTGGTGTATTGTAACAATGAATGAACTATAGTTTCAATGCAATTGGCTTCTACATCCATGGTATCCATGGTTGGGCTTCCGGTCCTCTCACTTGCCAGCGAAACGCAGCAGGAACTTTATGCAAGTATACTGCGCGAGTGAACTTCCCCGGTCGAGCAAGCCCATTTACGAGCTGTAGTCAGATTTTGATTACAGCTAGGCTTTAGCACAAGAAAAAATCCTTCAATATATTTTATCCCTCGATCAAACAGTCACCCTATATAATTATTTGATTAAGAAAGAAAGAAAAAGAAAGAAAAATCATTTATTTGCCACAAAAACAAGACACACTACAATGACAGATACAGGTAATAAGAAGAGGACAGGTGCATAGACAGAGAAGACATTATTTTAGGATGGCAACAATGTAAAATTGAGTAGAAAAAATAATAATTTAAAAGAATGAAAAATATGTGGGTATCTGCGACTGCGCATCACCTAATCAGTGTGTGTCCCGAGCTGTAGCAAATGGGTGTCCAGCTCAGCATGTGCCAGGCTATGACACCTGACGCTGATAAAGGGCTAAAACTGACCATGCCACTTTTTAAAATAGTTCCAATTTCCCACACGGACAATAAAAATTGCATACAAATACGAATACGACGAATGTTACATACACGAACATAACATTAATAGGAAAACAGACATGAAATTAGCATGACAGACAAATAAAGCGTCTTAGAATACGAGTAGAATATCCCGAGGGAAAAATTCATATCCCACATTTTACAACGAGCGCCATATTGTTTTTTGAATTGGCAACACTAGCATGCAAACTACTTTGACAGTTCGTTTTCTGCAACGACTTTCGTTATTTATGTTTTGTTTACAGTTTGGAATAGCAATTGTTTCGTTTTATGGGAATTGGAACTATAAATTAAATAGATTAGGTTAATAAATAACTACAAATATTTAATGAAGTTGGTTGTTCTTAAGATTTATTTTTTATATTTTACTATGCATGAATTTATAGACATAGTCTCTCTTATTACAAAAATCTTCAAAATCCAGGTTTTAAGATAGCCCCGTCTCTTTTTGTTTTAATAACAATAGAAAGTGACGTATACATTTTTAAAACCTGGGTTACACTATACTTGCTATAAAATTATTATATATATTACGACAGTAAGTTTAAAGGGAGGTCGAGTTGTTTAAAGTGCTATTTTAATTTTAACATGTATGCATTTGCATACATGTTCATGGTCTATTTAGACCAAATATTTGTTTAAAATCAATTATAAAGAGACATGAGAACGTATTGAAACCGTCATAAATTTAAAATCATATTTGATATTCATCTATAAATGAATCTGAGACCGTTTCGGCGCTCGATACCAATATCGTATCTATTAATGTGGAACCGCTCTAATCTCTGAAATACGGAAACCATATTGAAAGAAAAGAAAGAAAGAAATAATGTTTATTGCCACATTAACAAAAAAAAACAACTCTAATACACGTCTTAAAATTAAAAATCTGTAGTATGGCTATAGGAGTGGGCTCAGCGGATGTTGATCCGTCTGCAGCATGGCTACAGCACAGGTCAACGCTGGTTTTCAGCCCGCTCCTTAGTCTCTACCTAAATTATTATCTACGGGTACAAGTATAAGTATTGCTGTATAAGTTTACGAACTTGTATAAGTACAGGAAAGTAAGTGAGATAATAAACCAGTAAACGCTCGCCCCTCATATCAATTAAGCCATAATCCTTACAAGAAAGGCGATAGGGGAGCCATTACTAACGCTTCGTGTACATTCTCAACAAATCAGGGCTTCTCCTTAGGGCCAACACAGACGTGATACGGCGAAAACCGCGCCGGTGCGACTGCGGGGAGCTGAGGCGACTTGTGGGAGCGGATAGCATGAAAACGTTGCAAAGGCTCACTCACTGGCTGGGTATAATTGCGCGGGATATTAGCCAAAAATGAGTTTATTCAAATTGGCACTTTCGTGTTTATATAGGAGTCGTTTTTGTGTTTTATTGCATCCCACTTTTTATTACATATATTATTTATTTTTATAAGTTTGCGTTCTTACTGCACCAGAATGCAGGTCGAGTTAATATCTCATTAATAAAAAACTCCGAATTGATGAATTGCATTTCAAACGCGGGGATAAATCAGTAAAATTTTATGAATTTGTATTGGCGATTCGCTTTTCATCATAAAAATCGCTCATTCCCGTCTGTCGGAACTGGTCAGCTTGTAACTGCCATGGCAATCTTATTCACAAGCAAATCATTATTATCCTAGTCTTATTTTTTTTCACATTAAATTACATTATTCTCGCACCTCTTACCACAACATTGTACTGATAAAGATTGTAATCGATTATTTGAAAAGAGTTATCATGGAGTTATTTGCCGGTTCTTCTCCATAGGGTCTACTATTTGGAACCGTGCACCTCGACATTTCATAAGTGCCTGTATCTGGTTTACATGAAATAAAGATCTACTCTATTCTATTAATCCGATGCGAATAGTATCGTGTCTGTATTGGCCCTTAATTCCGAGTAGCCGAGATAAACTAACACCGCCAGCTTGATTTCGCTCGTCGATCTGCGAATCTTCAGAGAAAGTTACTGTCTGGTCATTTTATTGATTTTTCTTTGCCTTTTCATTGATTCCCGAGTCACGCATGACAAGAATGACAGCAAAGTTATTGTACAATGATGTATGAAGCCTTTGTGGTGGCACCCCTTATTGTTGAGTGGAATTGTTATGAACATGGGCGAGTTTTCTAACTTTTGGATAAATACGTACTTTTTTTTGGTTTGTGATAAAGATATATTTTTTTACGAATTTCCTAATAAATAATAAGGATGGTCTAAGATGAAAATTTGTAACACCATGGTTACAATTTTCAAGTATTCTTTGTATTTATTTGTACCGAAAGAATTATTTTCTGCTCGTAGATAATGAAATTTATATTCAATTTAGGTTAAATATTTCATGCATTGTCCTCTATGGAAAGCATAGAATTCTCATGAGATGTCTAGCTGCTAGACTTTCACTATTTTATTGCGCAATAGAGCAAAAAAGAATAATTCATGTTCATTCCAATAATAAAATCAATCACATCGTTCACGATTTTTTAAATTTCGATCGAACGATGTATGCTTCATGACCCCTAACCATTTTAGGGGTGTAGACACACATGTAGAGTATATAGAATTAACTGGGTGTTGGTTCCTGATGCTGACGTGGGGATGCCCCATGTCAGCTTACCACAGATCGGGTTATACCCGCGGAGGATGAAACTTTATGAGAAGCCCAAATTAGATCATAAATATTGTAAGACATAAAATAATTATGCAAGCTCACGACAAAAAAAATACTTTTCGTTCGTTATTTATGGCTTTCTAATTATTTATTTTTGTCTGGTCTTTTACAAAAGCTAACAGAATTCTTTTAAAATAATAGATTACAATCTTGATCAGTACAATGTTGTGGTAAGAGCTGCGAGAATAATGTAATTTAATGTGAATAAAAATGAAAAGGTCATTACCTACTATCCGAAATTCGTGCGCACTAACCATAAAATATCAGTGTGCCTTACGACTTGCCATTCTGAGTCTGTAAGAGAACCCTTTTTTAACGTTTCATATAAAACTGTCACAAATACAGATAACGGCAATTCTGGTGGGAATTTATAAATGTTTATTGCCCCCATAATGTGTGTTATTTGCTGCCCTTACGTAGGGTCCCCAGATGTGAAGGCCATTTGGGATTTTTTCTCATTTTCTTGTGATGTTTTATGTCTGATTAGTCTTATAACTTCAGTCCACTGTCCAATTCAGCGTCAGTTTTATCATGATCGTTTACAACGTAAATCTGACGATCTCTGGGTATTTGGGAAAAACGCCTTGTATTTTCTGGAAGGGTCAAAATGTGTCAACGTATGAAGGGTCAATGAAGTTGTTATTACACCAATGGTAGATACAATAAATATAGAAATCGACAGAATAAAATCAAAGACGGCCGCCGATTACATTGTAAAAATATTAAAAAAAAAATTGGAATCAAAACATGGATTATATCCTGCTATCTTGTTTCTAAATCTTACACACTAGGTATCCAAATATGGCTACCCTACACACTGTTGACAAAGCGTCATATCTCTTATCGAACAACACAATATGCATTTTATTGCTGCACATTAAGGTCTATTTTTCCTCACACGAGAGGTACATTACACTGAAAAATGAACAAATTCTGCGGCAGACTATACATCCTTCGGTTTGTTGTGAGTATCAGTGATGTGTACGAGCTTATCTTAACTGCCCGTTTGATCGTGTCGATCTAGACATTGACCTAGTTATAGCACGGCATGAAAAGAAAATGAAGTAGGAAGAATATCGCATTTTGAGGCCCTTTTTAGGTAAATATACCTATCTTAGTAAGCTCTAGATTTTGGGTAAAAGCGTCAGTACCAAGAGATCATAAAGTTATCTTTAAAGATAATGATTTAGGACGCCGCGGGCTAAGTGAAGTTATGGTCTCTAAGACTTCCAAGAAATAATGATTGTAAATTATAAGTCTTCAGCTTCAGAAAAACTTTTAGAATTTTGTGAATAAACAAGCTTATTAACCCTTTTCTTCTGCCTAATCTTTTGAAAGCAAAATTTAACTAACTAATAGACGCTTTATGTAGAAAATAAGGTGTACTTGTATACTAGGTATAGATTTTTATTTTTTTGTTCATTTGAATTAACAGTAATTGTGTAAGGGTTGAAAATGACATTATTTTTTCTTTAAAAAAAATTGTTGCCCCATTATAGAATTTCTCCTGTATCAGAGGTCCGGGCAGGAATATTTTGACGTATGGTAACGTAAACGTAAGTAAATTTTGATTATAAAATACGATGAATCTATCGCATTTTTGTTCAATATTATGCAACACACACACTTGTTTCATGAAAATGTAATAATATTGCATGTATTTCCCAAAAAATAACGTGTATTTTTGGTTCTAAATTTGGTTACGTTAACGTTACGATACGTCAAACATTCGTGGTCGGCCCACAGAGGGTACAATTTATAGATAATTATAATTCTCATAATTAACTATACTTGACTTGAATTGCATTTACGGGTGTAAGTACCCGGAAAAACTGTTTGTAGGTCATACAGATATTTGTAATTCATGCTCTGAGGCTGAGGTCTAAAGTGCATACTTTGACTTAGCTCAGAGTTTACTTAAACTTTGCTAAGCTTATTAATATGCTTAGCATATACTTTGACTTGGAGTTTATAGTCATAACACGCTGAAATTGTGCTGAGCATACGATAAGTCCGACGAAGTCAATAAACAAAGTCTAAGTACTTAATTCCAAAGAAAAGTCTCAGCAAAGTCTAAGTACGCTCTATCATCTCAAAATGCATAATCAAATCAGTATATTCCACTATACTTTGGTGTTTTTATTAGTATTACGTAGTTATTTTTTAATACCTCTCGTTTCGAATGTCCCGAGACTCCCGGGACTGGCTTTAAATATCCGATACTGGTCCCAGGACGAGAAATACCTTCGAGACCGAAATCCCTAATTCCAAAGTCATTGGACTCAGAATTGGTTAGACAAAAGCCCTTTCCTATGTGGCTCCTCTGACATAATATTACAAACTTAACCTAGATTTTTATGAATTAAAATGATATTTTAATTTGAATGTACTCACCTAATCTTAAATTTTTAGTAAAGAACACTTGGTATATGGTGGCACTCGTCGTCTTCCTATAACGTAACCTGAAACAATACAAGAAATACATTAGTACCAATTTAATAACACTACTGATATGGCCGTATGGTTGAATGTCACTTACATTAATTTACTTGGGGGGATAAAAACCCTGGAATGTAGATTAAGAATAGTAAAATGTCACATTTCTGATGCATGTTAATCGTAAGTAATTACGTATTACTCACAATTTAATGAACGAACAAGGGGTATTGGCATAATATAATGTCTTATTTTAATAATGCAATATTTTAAGAGGTAAACAACAAAGACTCAGTATAGCAAAAAATAAATTATAATAATTCAATATTGTTTTATGTGCATTAAAGTAATCGATGGTTCCGTTTGCATAAAACCTTTAATACTCTATGATTATGAATGGCACTAAGGTCATGGACTCGACCACATGACCTGGCAAACTCGGCTACTCTGACACACACGCATCGCGTCGCCGCGCTGCCCGATGTTAATGCCTACATAATTTTTGAATCTACTGCAGCTATAATTTATATTTGAAATTAATTCTATACCATTCCCAGAGACTAGCTTTAAAATATTTTGTATTTTTAAAATTGGACCTTAGAGATACATAATCTGAACAGTAGGGCAACTACATAATGATGCTTCGAATTGAAGCACTCACGCTCTCTACTGGACCTCAAGGTAAATTTCTGTATGCTCTGCTGCACTGCTAAGGTATTGAAACTCGCGTACACCTATAGCGCGCATCTGTGTGAGTGCACTTCGGAGCGTAAGTTAGTATGGAGTTACCCGACTGTTTAGATTATGTTCTGACTTCTGTGGTACGGTGGAGTTTAAAAGAGTTTCCATGGAGTTTCTTGCCGGTTCTTCTCCATAGGACCTGGTATTTGGAACCGTGCATCTAGAGTCTCGACATTTTCTGGTTTATGAAAGAAAAATATAATCTATTCTATCATATAATTTAACTGATAAAACACTCTAACACGCGCCTGTTTCACTACATACCAGGGAATAAAGAAACTCTATTCAAGGTTCTCCATCTATCATTCTTGTAAATCACGACGCTGGTCGCTGGGCGGTTCAGCCAGCCAATCAAGCGAGCAGCTGATGGATCGTCGTGACCTTCACTGACGGCGCTGACCGTTAACCGGCTTGTTTATAACATAACATCACGCTTCTATTCCCCAAAGAGTAAGGCAGAGGTGTACTATTGTAGGTTTAGGAAACGCATTCCTTACATATTCAACGGATTGCCCGAGGGCATAAGAAACGAAGACAATAAAAGCTTTAAAGCTAAATAAAAAAATACACCTTTTGGATACCTTACCATGAATGTATCTACCAACTCAGAATGCATTAAATATACTTCATTTCAAAATGTCAAATTATGTTACTTATGTAAATTTCTTTGTTGATCCCACAGTCAAACTGTTTGTTCATTTTTGTGGGACATTGTATCTAGTTCATAAGGAAATATTGAATGGTAACTAGTAAATAAATAGGTGCAGATAGCAAAAAAGTAGCTGATCATTGTACAAAGATAGATACGTATTTTACCAAGTTTTTACTAACTCGCTTTCTTGGGGCCAAGCAGGTATGTTTTTAACATAAACTTAATATTACTAATGGTAAACGTTTATGGTTTTTAACGCGTAAGCAAATTAATTACTAAGACAATTCAGACATTTATTATTAAGACAGGACTAAATTAGGTATCCAAAGAATAAAATAAAATTACTCCTTATATTCTGTGGTAGCTTCCGTCTGTGATCTTACATATTAAATATTACATATATACAGCTTATCTCAGAGGGTCGTATACGGAAGTATGCTTATCGCACTACCACAAATTTTATACCTCCCTCCCACATTCCCTTCAGAAACTCATGCTGGACAAAACATGCATAAATACATAATTACTGGAAATACAGAAATGATTTTCTTTCTTTCTTTCTGTTTAGTGACTGAAATCCCTACGGATACTACGAACTCGAACAAGATGTCGAATATGATAATTAATAATATGACAATTATCGAATAAAAAAAACCTAACAAAAACGACAGAAGCCACGACATCGAAGAATAAAGGAATTGTTATGAACGTATTTACTTAATAAATATACAGATTCGTTCAGAGACTGTTAGAACGCGGCCGTCGCTTAGTAACAAGTAAAATTATTATTTAATAGTTTCCCCGCAACTACCTCCTCTATCCATGTAATACTTTCATTGTTTGTGGAGCAAATGTTACTAAGCTTAATAGAAAACTTATATCACGCACCGATACACAGACCTTGACCGCGAACGAGCGTTTGAAATGGTCGAGTAACTAGCTTCAGTAACTATTATAACAAGACTCATCTACAGGTAGGCAAAGTCAAGGATTTTTATGTCACCAGTACCTCTACCATGAGTTTTCCGTGCCGTCTAACGTTCACGTTCACATGCAATATTTGTATGTGAATATTTGTCAGCGCCTCTAGCGGTATAAATAGTGAACTAAAGTCACTATACAAATATTGAATGTGAACGTGAACGTTAGACGGCACGGAAAACTCATGGTACAGGTACAGGTAGGCAAAGTCAAAGATTTTTATGTCAACTGGGCTTTTACAGGTTGCAAAGTGGAAAAGAGATCGGTAAGAAAGTTTACTAATGGTTACCATTGATACCTACATTAAATAACTTGACATGCTTCATGTATATACAAGAATAGAGAAAGGGCCGTCACTCAAGGGACAACATTACTGTTAAAATGTACCTACATCGGGTCATATAAAAATGATGAATTTTGGCTCAAATTATATAGGTAATTCTTCCTAGGATATTGGGACAGAATATTTCAGATAGCTAGCTCCATAAAAGTAGATAAATAAAAAAATAAATAAATTGTGAACGATACCTACTGGCAAAAATATCGAACGCCAACAATTGCATACTTGACTTACTGAATCGCAGTTTACGATGCTCACCAGTAAATAATACCAGTAAGAAAGAAGAGAAGTTTGAAATATGAATAATATTTTAATGGCGGAGCAGATAAATTAAAAGATATTAAAATTACAGCCATCTTCAATTTTCTTTTCACTTTTTATTCGACGACAAAAATATAATATTTCACAATTTTCATCACATCTACGTTATTAAAATTCTACTTGAACCAAACATCAGTGAACCGAAAAATAAATATTTAAACAACGAAGGTAGGTAATAAATGAGTAAATGAAAAAATGTTTTCCTTCTCTGACATTAGGTCTCGGGTGGCAGTTACATAGATAAAATTGTCCTTAAAAAGGATTCCACAGTTGATTTTGGAGGAGACAGGAATATTTGTTTACTTTATCATGTTTAAGTAGGACAGGGATATTTGCTTCATGATTTGGGGCCATCCATAAAAGTACGTCACACGTTAAGGGGTGGGGGGGGGGGTCGACTAAGTGTGACATTATGTGACAAGGGGTGGGAGGGACGTTCGTTTCGTGACGTCACATTTCAAAATTTAATACATCTAAGTGTTAAAATACCAAATTTGAACTATTAAAGAAAATCTTAAAAATATTTCCAATTCTATCTGTAGAGTGTAGGCAATTGATTTATTATAATTTAAATGGAAATAAAACTGATTTCGGAACTGCTGTTTTAATTTAATAATTTCTAGATGTAAAATTGCACAATATGTGACGTCACACTAGGGAGGAGGGGGTATCACAAATGTGATCAACTGAGACAAGGACGGGGGAGGGGTCAAAAAATCACGAAATTAGTGTGACGTACTTTATGGATGACCCCTTTCATGAATTGGAAGGAATATTATGTTGACATCCTTTGGGAAATAACTAGAAGACACAAGAAAATACAAGAAAAGTGACTCCTCCCGAATTACTGACGTGAGACGAAACAAACGGTACAAGTAGGACGCACGTCAGTAAAAACAAAACCAGTGTAAGCTGGCCTCGTTTCCCATTGAAACTATCTACTATGGTAGACCAGCTCCAGGTCAAAGTGTCTCCACGGACGTGTGGTCGTGTGTTTATCTTATGGCATTCTTATTTAACGGCAAATCATTATAATTATTATCTTATTCTAATTTATTTTTATTCACATTAATTTGCATTATTCTCATATCTCTTCCCACAACATTGTACTAATCAAGATTATAATCTATTTTATTTAAAAGAGTTTCCGTGGAGTTTCTTGCTGGTTCTACTCCATAGGACCTACTATTTGGAACAGCGCACCTAGAGTCTCGACATTTCATATGTGCCTGTTTCGGTTTACATGAAATTAAGATCTATTCCATCTAAAAACATGGAATACTTTCGATAATTGAAATGTTGTCAGGTTTTGACTTTGAACAAATACTCGTATTTGAATGGTCTAAAGATAGTGGTTTCGGGTCTGTAATGTGCATGTAAGATGTTTGTTTGTAAACTGTATCCACGATACAGGAGAACTACTAGCTTCGAATCTATACTTCTATATTACATTTATACTTATACTACACTTCTCATCAAAAAAATCGAAACACTACCAATATTTTTCTTTCTGGCGACAAATAACCTAAAAAGAGGATTAATTCTTTAAAAAAAATACACCATTTTATAGCTGGCAGTTTGGCCTTTTCAGTGGTGTATGAGAGTTCCAAATTTGAAAGAAAATTTTTGAATTTTCATCCGATATATGAAATGGAACATTATTTTGAGGCAACGCGTTTACCGTAGTACAGTTAAATGGTGTGTAATAAACACAAAATAACGATTTATTTTAAAACTTACTTTTGGTAATTTGATTATTAGGCTCTATGACATCTGTTAACAAGATTTTTTGTCACCACGCAAGGATACTTCGCCCGCAGAAGCCGCTCAAATCGTGTCGTCGCTGAATTTGAGTCTTAGTCAACGTGTTGTGGCTGCAAGACTACATCTAACCCTCTCGTCTGTTCATAGAGTGTACAAACGCTACCAGGAGACTGGTTTATTCACGCGCCGCTCAGGATCTGGTAGGAATCGGGTCAGTTCTGTGCGAGATGACCGATTTATTGCAACAGTTTCTTTGCGAAATCGACGCCTTAACGCTTTTGAACTGCAGCAACAGCTCCGTGTTGTTCGAAGGGTGACTGTGAGTGACTCTACAATTTAACGAAGATTTAAGGAACGTGGATTGGTACCACACAAGCCAGCCAATGGGCCGAAATTAACAACAGACCATCGAAGAGCGCGCCTTCAGATTGCACGTGATCACTTAAATTGGTCATACCTACAATGGAGCAAGGTTCTCTTTTTTAACGAGAGTAAAATTATGCTGTATGCTAATGATGGAAGGAAGAAGGTATACAGAAGAGAGGGAGAACGTTATGTACACTGCTGCAATGAGGGAAAAGTAAGTTATGGTGGCGGTTCATGGACAGTTTTGAGGGGCATTAGTACCGACGGTAAAACAGAACTCCCTTTGGTATCTGGACCACGCCTGCCTGAAATAAACGGTTGTCGTTACATGATAGAATGTCTTGAGGCTCATGTGGTTCCCTATGCACATTTTATTGGCAAAGATTGCATATTCATTCATGATAATGACAGGGCCCATGCCGCAGGAATCGTACGAGATTATCTCAGTGAAGTCAGTATCTCCGTTATGGAGTGACCAGCAAAAAGCCCGAACATGAATTCCATAGAGCACCTTTAGGATGAACTAAAGAGACGAGTTCAAACAAGAGATCTTACTCCAGAGACTGTTGGCCAGCTCAAAAACGCAATTCAAGAAGAATAGAATAACATTCCACAACATGAAGTCATGACTCTCAACTAATCCATGATGAAATGTATGGAAGCAGCCCTAAGGGTCCGGGCAGGGAATACAAATTATTGAATAAATTCTACTTAAACATTTTTTTTATTTTCGTGTTTTAATTATTGCATTTCATAAAATCTCCATACGGGTTAGAAGTGACTTGTTAAACAAAACAAGAAGCTTATGAAAATTTAATTTGAATTTGGAACATTACCATATGGAATTTGAAACCTTGTACTACCTACTATTAAATGACATTTTTATTATTTTCCGAATAAAACATTTTTTTTTAATAATCCATTAAAAACATAAATTTGAGAAGTGTTTCGATTTTTTTGATGAGAAGTGTATATACTTATACTATTATGAAGAGAATAAAGATTGGTTTGTTTGTTTGTAATGGCTAAACTCAAAAACTATTGGACCGATTTTTAAATTTCTTTCACCAGGAGAATGCTATATTATCATTGAGCAACAGCTATAATTTATAAGGATATCCCTCGGGTGAAGCCGCGGGCGTAAACTAGTTATTTAATAAAAACAGAAAAATGAGAACAGATTTATATTTTGGAATTCGAAATCAAATTGGAATATAAATTGCGAATTGATTCGAAAACTGGGAAAATTTAATTTTATTAAACGTAGCAAACGTTTGGGATTCAGAAATGCAAATAATCTGCCCAGACGAAGATTAAGGATTGGAACAACAAAATAAGATTGTTGTCATTCTTCGTCGAGAGATCTTAGAGCCGATGAATAATTCATTTCGAAGAACATTTCTCGGAAGATGACTTATTTCAAGGTGACATGCGTTAGAATTTAGATGATAGATTTAATTCGCTTACGAAAAATAATAACAATAATTACTTACTTGGCTGATATAAACCTTTTTAGTCCCGATCCCTTTAAGGGGTTAAGTTACCCATCATTATCAATCATCATTATGCAAAATAGACAATCCTTTTAATGTGTACTGGGCAGATGTGCTCCTGCACAAAAATAGGAAGTAGATTTTGGTAATTATTGTGTAACATGTTTTGTTTAATAACCAATTAGTAACACCTTTTATTAACACGCTTTTATTAGCTTCACCTGTAACTAACTAACTATGTAACAAAATCTTGGAAGTTAAATTTGACCCACTTCCCGGTTTCCGATTGAGCTGAAATTTTGCATACACGTTCAGTTTGGATGACTAAAGCGTGTTCTATAGTTTTTTTTAAACTATAATATTTTATTTGTATTTTATGTGTACTACTAACAACTCTTACTAACGCTATTTTTGTAAAATTTATGGACTATAATGTATGTCTGAAATAAAGTTATTAAATTGAATTAAATTATGAACAACTTTTATTAAGAGGCCAGCTCTGAAATCACGATAAAAAACTGTTGTTCCTTAAAAGTAATTTAATATTACTCGAATAATATATTTAGTCAAGTAATATTAAATAACTATCGATCCCTTTAAGGGGTTATTTTACTCATCATTATGAGCAACTTATACTAAGGGACCAAAGTGGAAATCCCGAAAAAAAAAATCCTGTTCCATTTTAGTCGAGTTATATTGAATTATTTGTATTGACAGCAGATTTTTTATTTCGAGATTTCTTTAACAGTTGAGTAACTCGCCTGAACTAAATGCAGCACAAATTATCAAGCTCCGACTGCATATTGATTTCTGTAGGAAAGATTGCGCGGTCAGCGTAATTACTAGCGGCAAATAATAAATTATTCATTACATAAAGGTTTCCGATCACTACACTGTACCATACAATGAGTAATCGTATCGAACTATTGAAAAAATATATTTGCGTGCTTTCGGCATTTTGTCGATGGTCATGGCAAATAATTTATTTTAAATATCTCATCATATACAAAGTGTATCAGAAATAATCAAACTGAACAACTTTCTCTATGGGATCAACATCGTAATTGCGAAAAAAACATCAGCTGTACCATACATTTGGGTCGAGTAAGTATTGAAATTTTGTATGAGACAGCTACCACTGACTTTTCGAGAATACGATGTTTGGTAATGTACAAAGTTGTTCAGTATGATGGTCTGATCTACATACCTAAATATGACCACGCATTTCTGATACACGTTGTATGGTACGGCGTAGTGGTTGGAAACCTTTAGTAGGTCGTATTTTTTATTTACAAATATACCTACTACTGTAATATTTCTACCCTTCTGTCATTGAGGTAAAGGTCACAACGAACTGCGTATGACTGATGGTGTATCATTAGGTTACACTTTTCAAGGTAATATATTAGTGTGTTATTATAGTAAAGTGCTCATGTCCTGTACTCCTATACCGAGATTTTTCGCTCTCGACCGTATTTACCGTCAAGCAAAAAATGTATAAAAACAACATGCGCACGCATTTGAGTGATTACTCAATTAATTGTATGGAACAGCAGATATTCTTTTTGCGATTTTACGGTTGGTCCCATAGTAAAAAATGGGCCTTAGTGACACCACAATTTGCAGATTCTGTCGCGAGAAGGATGAGACTCGCATAGGATATGTGTCCTATGCGAGTGTGACGTAGTACACCACACTAGAAGCCAGCACCTGGGGGGCCACCTAATCTCACCAGATGAGATTAAATCCCTCCACCCCAAGAATATAGTAAATTTTATTATTGACTTACGGCTAGAGGGAGTGCTGTAATAATACAAGAGGCGTCACAATAGACCTTCGCAGGTCGCAGTGACAAAGGGGCTTAGTGCCCTATCTCTTCAAATAAATAATAATAATAGTAAAAGTTGTTCATAAAGATGAATACAATTCGACGACACGGTTGGTGCAGTGGCTAAGCGAGTAGCTTTCGCTACGTGCCACGGGTTCGATCTCCGCATGGAACAAATATTTGTATAATCTACACATAGTTGTTTCTAGTTTTAGTGTGTGTGTATGTGAGATGTATGTTTGTAAAGTCAATACAGGAGTAATATTAGAGAAGGGCAATGATTAAAAAAAAAATCTTCAATATGTCCAACCCTGTATAATACGATACGATGGCTACAATCCCAGAATCTCTTAATTCACTCCACAATCTGTTAGATAAAAAATTGCTTCCTTCAACCGTTCTTTTATTAAAGAAAATATTTCAAGATTTTTAAAGAAAAGCGAGATAAAAGAGAATGCAGTTAATTTACTTAAGCATAGAGTCGGAGCTCCTTGAGATGAGCCATTCTGTGGTTTATAATGGATATTATTTCATCCTGTAAGCTTCGAGCTGAAAAGGTGTGAGCTAAGCAATAAAACAAGGTGGCTTTGGTTTCAAAGTTGATATAGGTACCTACTTACAATCTAAAAAATGTCTGGTTGAGCAGGCATTCTATAACGTGAATGATATGGCTGAAATGATTTAATTATGATTGTTGTTATTATTTTGATTTATATTTAGATTATTTTAATTTCGAATTTATTATTGATTATAATAATGTTGATCTGTACCTTATTATTTACCAATTAAATACTATGACTATATTTATATTTTTATTAATTTTTATTGAGTCTTTTAATAATGTGTTAGTCATTATTTTGAATTGTAACAAGTAATAATGATTTTTGACGTGTAATGAAAATAACAATAAATTGATTTATGATGTATTTATTGGTTAGTAGCAGTAGTTAGTAGTGTCGTGATTCGATGTATTTTACTCGATTTTGTCGGTTTATTAATGTGGCAACACTAGATTTGCTAGCTGGAACTTTTAAAAAGTAAAGGCGGGGAATGGTGGGGATTTGTTGGGTGATGAAATCAAGTAGTCAGTTCGGGGGGCAGTGTAAAAAGAACAGCGAAAGCGAACAGTGGTGTAAAAGTTACACATAGAATTAAAATAGAATTAAGTTCTGATTGTAAGAAGAGGAATATAATATTTGAAAAGATTCAGAGTTATTATTTCATAAAAATTCAGAAGTGGTGGATCTTCAGCCCAGTAAGGTATGTAGAATAAATCACATAATTCTATTTTATTGCAAAATGAAGCATTAGTACCTACTTTATTTGGAGCACTACTTTGTCACGTTTCTTTTACATATTTAGAGAGTAATTCATAAAAGAATAGTGTATGGCTAAATCGGATAACATTGAGTCGGGGCAACTCCTCGACAATGTTACTCTGATAAACAAATGCTGATATATTGTGTGGATCATTTGGTCGGGGCTACTCTTTGACAATGTATCCTACAATATGGCGCAGCTTTGAATCCGTTACTATTTAAAAGTAATGTATTATGAGAACTTATGGTTAAATCGGATAACATTGAGTCGGGGCAACTCCTCGACAATGTTACTCTGATAAACAAATGCTGATATATTGTGTGGATCATTTGGTCGGGGCTACTCTTTGACAATGTATCCTACAATATGGCGCAGCTTTGAATCCGTTACTATTTAAAAGTAATGTATTATGAGAACTTATGGTTAAATCGGATAACATTGAGTCGGGGCAACTCCTCGACAATGTTACTCTGGTAAACGAATGCTGATATATTGTATGGATCATTTGGTCGGGGCTACTCTTCGACAATGTATCCTGCAATATGGTGTAGCGTCATCGAAAATTATACTTACTCAATATTATCCTATAATGAAATTAATTTTGACGTCTGGTAACATTTGGTCAGGGCAACTCCTTGACAGTGTTACTCTGATGATGCTATTTCATTCAATCGTAGAGACCATTTGGTCAAGGCTGCTCTTTGACATTGTCGTCCTGCGATATGGATTAGCGTCACATTAATTTCAATTTCATTTCGGGTATTGGAGGTTTTAATTTTTGCCTTTTAAATGCTTGAAGAATGTATGACAAAGATAGTGAAAAGTACGTGCTCTTCTTCGCACAATTTTTACGATTTTAAATAGTTATTAATATTAATTATACGATAAGTATCACAAATCAGGGCCAGGTGTGTCCTTATAATAGTGGCCAGGTGTGTCACAAATCAGGGCCAGGTGTGTCCATATAATAGTGGCCAGGTGTGTCACAAATCAGGGCCAGGTGTGTCCTTATAATAGTGGCCAGGTGTGTCACAAATCAGGGCCAGGTGTGTCCTTATAATAGTGGCCAAGTGTGTCACAAATCAGGGCCAGGTGTCCTTAGAATAGTGGCCAGGTGTCACAAACCAGGGCCAGGTGTGTCCTTATAATAAGTAGCCAGGTGTATCGCAAATCAGGGCCAGGTGTGTCCGTATAATAGCTTGACCAGATGTAATTTCATAATTATGTTAATATGACCCAGTGTGTCACGAGTTAATCTAAGTCCACATGATGGTGGCCAAGACTGCCATAGTTCTAAAATTTATTTAGACAAATCTGTCTAATGCATTGTTTTTGTCTCGAGGTTATGGAAAGATCTGGACTAGAAGAGAAGGGGCATGCCCGCCTGCGCAAACGAAGGAGGATACTTTCTCCATCACCAACGTCGCGACGTCGTATATCTGCGGCTACGAGAGATTCGTCGATGACTCCATGGATTATTGAAGAGGTGGAATCGGACCAATTCATTGCGCCTTTACCAAATCAGTCGCCGGAACATTCTGTGGATCCCACTCTGGGATTTACATCCGGGGAATTGCTAAAACTCTTCTCCAATTTACAAAAAGAAAAAGGAAAGTCTCAGCAGTTTAATAACGCTTTAAATAATGTTATTCCAGAGTTTGACCCGAAAAGTAAAACCCAGAGTATAGATAGTTGGATTAAGAAAGTAAATGAGTGTACTAGCATTTATGAATGGGACGAGAGGCAGACCATACATTTTGCATTGCAAAAACTCGCTGGCCTAGCTAAGAAATGGTTTGAGGCTCTGCCATCTGTTGTATACAATTGGGACGAATGGCAGGCTAAACTTAAAAAGGCGTTTCCCAGCGAGCAAAATTATGGTCGGCTTCTTGAAGAAATGCTAACTCGTACTACACGAAGTGGTGAGAGTTTACGTGATTATTTTTACGATAAACTTACATTAATAAACAGATGCGATATTCAGGGCAAAAAGGCGGTAGACTGCGTGACACATGGTATAGTAGACAAGTCGATTAGGAATGGTGCGCAGGCTTTGAATTGTAAGGAACCAGAAGACTTATTAAATTTTCTCAATTCTCAAAAACCCGTAGATATTCCACTTATTAAAAAACGGAACGAAAACTTTGGTAATAACCGACCTGGGCACAATTTTGCTTCCACTTCAGCAGACGGTATAATCACATGTTTTAACTGTAAGTCTAAAGGCCATGCTTTTTATAAGTGCCCGAACCCGTTGGTCAAATGTCAAAAATGTAAAAGAGTTGGCCATGATTCTGCAACGTGCACGTTAGAACCAATAATCCCTCGAAATGAAAATAGACCCACGAGCAATGAACGGAAGACATTAGCAATTTGTGCTTTTAATAGCTGTAACGATAAATTTTTTAAGAAAGCTGTTGTTCAGTGCAAGGATTTTGTAGCTTACATTGATTTCGGCAGTGAGTGCAGCTTAATGCGCGCAAGTGACGCTGGTAGCTTAAATTTAGTGAAAAATTTAAATTCATTACCTGCCAATAAAGGTTTTGGCAACTCGTCAGTAACACCCTATTATAAAAGCTTGATAACTATAAAAATTGACGAAATTGAAACTCAAATCGAGATTTTTGTAGTCGACGATGAGTTTCTACAAACTTCATTACTAGTGGGTCAAGACTTCACGGAGCTCCCATTTATTACAGTCATGAAAGATAACAATAAATTACTCTTTTACAAAAGCCCCAGTAGTAAACTTCAAGTTCAAGACGAAAGCCTAAAATTGTTTCTCTCAAATAAGGTCGAATTGCAACAGGTCAGTTTAGTTAAAGTCCATACAGACGATCCCACATTTACTGGTGACATATATATCAATGGGTATAGCAATGGTCAACCAGGTAAAGAGTACCATCTTCATCAGGGTGTTTTTACCATAATCAATGGAAAAGGACAAATAGTTCTAACAAATTTAACAAATGAACCTCTCTTATTAGAACCCCATATAGTATTAGCTCGAGCAATGCGCTTTACAGAGAGAGAATTTACAAAGGTTAATATTATAAGTAAGGATATTTCATCCATGAAACCTCTCAATAAAACTGATATAAAAGTAGGTAAACATATAAACCATGATACTTATAACAGATTGTATGAGCTTTTACAAACGTATCGCGACTGTTTTGCGTTGAACCTTGGTGAGATAGGATGCGTCAAAAATGCGGAAATGACGATTGAGCTAATTGATGACAAACCAGTCGTGTATCGCCCTTACAGGTTATCGCACTCGGAAAGAGAACAGGTTCGTACCATAATTGATGATCTAATGCAAAATAATGTTATTCAGGAATCCAATTCTGATTTTGCAAGTCCCATAATAATGGTTAAAAAAAAGACTGGAGAACAGCGTCTTTGTATAGACTTTAGAGCTTTAAATAACAAAACTAAAAAAGATTGTTTCCCTCTGCCCTTAATAGATGACCAACTGACTAACCTAAGCGGTAACCGTTATTTTACCACCCTAGACTTGGCTTCCGGGTATTATCAGGTCCCGATGGCGGTAGAAAGTCGCAGAAATACTGGTTTCGTAACGCCAGACGGACATTACGAGTTTAAAAGGATGCCGTTTGGTCTAGCTAACGCTCCAGCGGTATTCCAAAGATTAATTAACCGAATGCTTGGACCGAAACGTTTTGAGTCTGCACTTGCTTATTTAGACGACATTCTCGTACCATCGGTAGACTTGGAGCAGGGATTCGTAAGGTTAGAGGAAGTCTTGATTCTCTTAAGGGAGAATGGACTTACACTAAAGTTATCGAAGTGTACATTTTTTGACGATAATATTAACTACCTGGGCTACGAAATTTCCCAAGAGGGAATACGGCCTAACCAACAGAAAATTCTGGCCGTAAGAGAATTCCCTGTCCCCAAGAGTGCACACGAAGTTCGTCAGTTCCTCGGTTTAGCGAGCTACTTCCGTAGGTTCATTAAGGGTTTTGGTGAGATTGCAAGGCCACTTACAAATTTATTAAAAAAAAATATGTCCTTTTGTTGGAGTGAATCAGAATCGCGAGCATTCGTTCTTCTCAAAGAAAAATTGATTGAACGCCCAGTGTTATCATTATATGATCCCAAACTTGAGACGGAACTGCATACTGATGCAAGCGCGCTAGGTATCGGAGGTATACTATTACAATGGCAAAGCAACCCCTGTGTTTTAAAACCTGTTGCCTACTTCAGTAGGCAAACAACGCCTGAAGAACGTCACCTACACTCTTATGAGCTGGAAACTTTAGCTATTGTCTGTTGGCTCAAGAAATTTAGAGTCTATCTACTAGGTTTGAACTTTAAAGTCGTTACAGACTGTAATGCACTGCGAACTACTCTTACCAAGCGTGATTTAGTCCCTCGCATAGCCAGGTGGTGGTTACAGATTAGCGAGTTTACGTTTAGCATTGAGTATAGGCCGGGTACACAGATGAATCATGTGGATGCGTTAAGTCGCAACACTAATCTGACCGATATAGTTGATGATTCCATTACTACTACAGTGTATGCCATTGAAAAAGACCATTGGTTACTAACATTGCAAATGGCGGACCCAGATATATCACGAATTGTTAGGATCCTTAAACCTGAAAATGACGAAGAGTCAAAAGATATAAAAAAAAACTATATTAAAAAAAATCACAAAGTTTATAGGAAAATCGATGATAAATTATATCTTGTAGTCCCACGTAGTGCGCGATTTCAAGTTTGTAAGTCAAACCACGATGAAATAGGTCACTTAGGTGTTGCAAAGATGGTTGAGAAAATTAAAAATCAATTCTGGTTCCCAAAGTTGCGCCGTTTTGTACAAAAATATGTTAATTCCTGCATAGAATGCGCTTATAACAAAGACAACGGTAGTAAAAATAAGTCTGGTTATCTATATGCAATAGACAAAGTAAATATTCCATTTCATACAATTCACATAGACCATCTGGGTCCATTTGTAAAAAGTAAAAATGGTAACGCATATGTTTTAACTATCGTGGATGGATTCACGAAGTATCTATTCGTTAAACCCGTAAAAAACACAAAAACAAGAACTACCGTCAAAATTCTTGAACGAATTTTTTACGATTTTGGCTTACCCTTCCGAATAATTTCGGATCGGGGCACTTCGTTCACGTCTGCAGCGTTCAAGAGTTTTTGTGATCTTTATGGGATAAAGCACACATTAAATGCGGTCGCGTGCCCTAGAGCAAATGGTCAAGCAGAACGCTTTAACCAAACCATTTTAAATGCAATGGCAAAGTATAATTTAGGTAAAGATGAACGCGAGTGGGACAGGACTCTTGGAAAAATTCAATGGGGTATTAACAATACCATTAATGCCACAACCCAAAAGACGGCGTCGGAAGCTCTATTTGGTATACGATTTCGTGATAAATTATCGAATCAAATTGATGTTGAGTCAAATAAAGAGCCTGTAAACATTCAAAATATAAGAGATAAAGTAAATGAAACTATTAAAACAAATCAACAAAAACAGAAGTGTAGATACGATGCTGGAAGAGCTCCCGCTGCCGTTTACAAAGAGGGTGACCTAGTAAAAATAACAAGAACGAATTATTATAATCAGGGTAATAGTACAAAACTGTTGTCTAAATTCATAGGGCCATATAAAATTGTAAAAGTACTCGGCAATGACAGATATAAAATTGCAGACATACCTGGTTTTAGCGAAAAGAAAAGACTGTTTGAGAGCGTTGTTGCAGCCGACCGAATAAGACCATGGATAAATACGAGATTTTCAGATAAATCTTCAGACAATCATTCTTCGTCTGATAACAGTGAAGATGATCTTCCTCTGTCGGAACTGCAGCGACGCTTAAACAAACAATAAATGTAAAATGTTTCTAAAATATACGAATGTCGTGATTTGTTAACATAATAACTTCTTAGCGTTAAGTTGCTTATATTTTTCTATTGTGTATGTTTATATAATAATAATAAAAATTGAGTAATTTATTATCTTCTCCATAGGGTCTACTATTTGGAACCGTACACCTAGAGTATCGACATTTCATAAGTGCCTGTATCTGGTTTACATGAAATAAAGATCTATTTTATTCTATTCTATTCTATCACAGAGTTGTTCAGTGTATATAGTGGTTTAGTTTTAAATCTACTTACCTTTGTTACTACTGTTGTATAATTAAGTTACTTAAAATACACTTACGTTTGGTTACGTTACATAGTCATTAAGTTTAATCAGGCGTACCTTGTTATCCTCAGTTGTTAGAATCTCTTAGTGGTTTAGTTCCAAGAATTGTACTTGACGATTTATTCTGATTCTGATTTAAATCTTACAAAGTATCCTAGACTAGCTGACTACTTGATGGACGTGCACCGGGAGGTTGCACTTATGTGGATGGCCGAATGTCGTGATTCGATGTATTTTACTCGATTTTGTCGGTTTATTAATGTGGCAACACTAGATTTGCTAGCTGGAACTTTTAAAAAGTAAAGGCGGCGAATGGTGGGGATTTGTTGGGTGATGAAATCAAGTAGTCAGTTCGGGGGGCAGTGTAAAAAGAACAGCGAAAGCGAACAGTGGTGTAAAAGTTACACATAGAATTAAAATAGAATTAAGTTCTGATTGTAAGAAGAGGAATATAATATTTGAAAAGATTCAGAGTTATTATTTCATAAAAGTAGTACCTATAAAAGATCAATCTGGCTCAATCAAAATGAAATGATTAAAATGAATGAAAGAAAAGAAAAAAAAGTTAACAGTTTTATTCTTGACTCTCCAGTTGAAATAAAAATCTTTGACTTTGACTTTGACTTTGACTTTGACTCCAGGCAAAAAAAAGTAAAAAAAATATTTAAAAAAATAAGGCTACCTGGAGCAGACCAAAAATGGCCCCCATCTCAGCATAATGCTGTGGCATTTAGAAATAGAAAATGTCACAGCGCTGGTATTCTGATGGGACCGTTGCAGATGTCACGAGCAACCACGATACAATTATATAAAAATAAATATAGGTACCTAATATCTACTTATTAAAAAATATTATAAAAATGAAAAGTTTGAATATTTTTTTCGCCATTTCATTGTTGGTTCCATAGCTAAAGTTGTTTATATTGATGAGTACCTAGTTTCACCCCTTATAGCATGGCCAGTGAATTACAAATAACCCTGCATGAATCTATACTACCTCCATTACGACTAATGTTTCCGCTGATGTGTTTCGAATCACACTTTATTATAGCAATCATTTTATTTTTCTACCAAAGTGGCTTTGGAATTACAAGCGCCCTGACATTAGCGTGGGTGTCATTGAAGCCTTTTAAAGGGCGTTGTTTGGGCGGAACTGTACTTTGAACTTGATGTTGGTTGTTAAAATATGAATATTGATTAAGTTGGGGATATTTGTTTATTTATTTATATATTCTTTATTGTACACCAGTAAAAATATTATACACATACAACTTGCACAAACAGAGGTAATTTGTACAATCAAATGGGCGGCCCTATCGCACACGGCTATTTCTTCCAGGCAACCTTTGGATGGACAAGAGTGAAATGATAATGTTATGGGGCAGTCAGTTATGTGCATTATATAGCATTACACATTTACAATTCTTTTTATTTGTTGTTATGCTATACAGCATAATTTTTTGGATTTTTTTTTTTATTTGCAGAGTGATTCAGTGTTGGTCCCCAAACTCAACCGCAATACTAAAATTCACTCCAGAACAAATTAAGAATTTGATTTCGCATGGCTTGCGCTAGTAAATTTTGCGAGTCCCCATACTAAGTCGAATTTTCGTTTTGTTTTAAAGTGTCTCCCTATAATGCGGTTGCATTTAGGAACAGAGACTGAATCACTCTACAAATTATGCACATTACATAAAAAAACATTCTGTATAAAGTCCAACTTTTGCAGTCCCGACTCCTTGGGGTTATTGTATTCATCATTATAAACAACTTATACTATGGGGCCAACCCTGAAATCGCAAAAAATATCGACTGCTCCATATATTTAGTAGATGAGTACCTAATATAGAATTATTTGTATGGAGTAACAGACTTTTTTTCGCCATTTGAAAGCAAGAAAGAAACTGCATTTATTATCCACAACAACACAAACATTATTATCCACAACAACACAAACACACAACAACAAATATGCAATAACGAATGAACAAAGGGTTACAGAAAAACTAAGCAAAAACACAATAAAATAAAATAAAACACCGAAATAAACAAGTACACATGAAAAAGGAAAAAAAAAGAAGACAAAATCAATGTTACTGCAGGGCGTTGGTTGGTAGGCTCGGTGTGGTATCGTGTGGATTTCTTGTTTGGTCCCATAGTAAAAGTTGTTCTTAATGATGAGAACAATAACCCCTTAAAAGGATCGGAACTAAAATAGTTATGTTATACAAGAGTGCAAAGTTGCTTTTTAACCGCGTGTTCAATTTTGATGACCGAGCGAATCAAAAGAGCACGAGGTGAAAAATCTTTGCACTCGAGTGCAACACGTAACTTTTCATTCCACCTCAGCGAGGAAATGACTAAATGCAAAAAAAAAACGTTTAATTCACAAACTTAGTGCACACGATGTTCTAAATTCAATTTACTTTATCCTCTAGAGAATAAAAACGGCTTTTCCACTCAGATATTGAAGATTAAAAATACTCTTTCCGAGATGGTGGGATGAAAATTTACTTTATCCTCTAGAGAATAAAAACGGCTTTTCCACTCAGATATTGAAGATTAAAAATACTCTTTCCGAGTTGGTGGGATGAAAAAGACTTTGTATATGTAAACCTCGAAAACTTTTTGAAAACCGCACTCAACATTCTTTCACACAACATTACAATCCTGGCAGTCTTTTGTCTTTGAAACAAAAGCCTTCGTTTGTCTCCGGGTGCAGCGAGGTGGCGCGGCAATCGCAATTAGGCTAAGCTTCCCAAAAAAGGTGTCAAGTTCTTCCTTCACAAGACCCTTGGCATTAGCAAGTATGTTCCTTCAGCTTTTATATTCGCTTTTGATGCAGAGCCGTAACATCTCTACATAGTATAAAATGAAGTCGCTATTAAATTATATTAAAGCGGGGCTGTAGTACTATTTTTCTTTTTTTGAACCTTTGTAAATGTAACTAACGTAAACAAAATCATTTTATCAAAATTGAACATACTGTCAAGTGCTACGTAAAGATAGAAAGATAAACCATAATAATTAGCACGTTAAAAAAAAATATTATGATGATACTGAATCGCCATATCAAACTTGTACGTTGCTGAAAGCTTCCAACATGAAACCATTTAAAAGTTATATCAAAAGATAAGCTTTATTATTTCTTAGGTTATATTTTTCATGTTTTTTTTAGATAATAACGAGTAGGTGGTTCAAGTATTCATACGAATGTCCTAGAACCAAAGAAGACTTGGGACATCCAGGAATCCGTACTAAACCTTGACTAAACCCACGTGATGAAAAATTTAAACCATTTATTCAGCACCGACACAGTAACAACAAAAGAGAGAGAAAAGAAACCAAAGGTTATCTAAATAATTATATAAATATAACTAAATGTGAAGAATTAAAATTAAAAGTGCATTTTTAAATAAATATAACTAGGTACTTTTTATAAGATAATAAAATATTATAGTTTAAAAAAAACTATAGAACACGCTTTAGTCATCCAAACGGAACGTGTATTCAAAATTTCAGCTCAATCGGAAACCGGGAAGTGGGTCAAATTTAACTTCCAAGATTTTCTTACATAGTTAGTTACAGGTGAAGCTAATAAAAGCGTGTTCAAAATAAACAAATAAATGCATAGATAATAAACGCGCGTGCGTTTTTGTAAGTCATTTATTGTTATACCAATTTATTTTCGTTATTATTATTGTATTTTTGTTTTGACATTCTGTGATTATAATTTTAACTCAATCAACCTACATCGAGAGCAATGAATCCGGGTCACCAAATAAATCTTAATATCTCGGAAACTAAGAATGTTAGCATAATCTAATTAAAAGTATTTTATAGACTACTTAATATCTATTACTTAAATAAAATTAATAAAACTTCTTAGTTATTATTTATTTTACTTATTAAAAATACATTATTTAAAAATGCATAAATATTTCTTTTTTTTTTATATCCCCGCTTTTAATAGAAACTTATATCATATTCTCACTTTTAGTACTTTGTATTACCTCCGTGTGTTGTCAATACAGATGTCATGCGATTCATACGGCACAAAGTGTTTGAGGCGATGTTGGGGAATATTCTCACATTCCTCTATCAATACAATCTCAAGCTCTCGAAGCGTATTATAACTTGTGTAGTATTAAATAGTCTAAAAAATACTCTTTATTTGAATGAGCTATCATTCTTAGTTTCCGAGATATTAAGGTTCATTATGTTGGTGACTGTATAATTCATAATATTTGATAATTTTAATTTTAATATTCCAATTGTATTGATATTTTAATTTAGTTTATTGTAATGTTATTCTGTTAAAGTTAAAGACGTGATTAATTTAATATGTAATATGGGTTTTAGGTACCTGAAATAAATGAATTTAATTTAATTTTTATTTAAATATTTTTTTTATAAATAACAAATAAAAAATTACCATTGCATTGACTACACTATACCTACCTATCTTTTTTCGCCGTCTTTTATTTAAGCCACTCTTGCTAAAAGTCTTTGATCGTGCGAGATTAGTGACGATATCCCAGATCTAGATTAATCATACTTCATTTTCAACAAATTGGCGGCCATTTTCCGTAAACGGTAAATCAGTATCTTCAATGTCCCACCTTTCGTGATGATCTTTGGTAAGCGAGACATTTAAAATTACACCTTATTCGTATATTGCTAAGTCTCAATTTTGAAAGGCACAAACAATGGGGCAGGTGGAAAAAACATTTTGTAATTGGTATATTTTTAAGGGAACGACTGCAGGCCATCAGAGTTATTATGCTGGAGGTTCAATATAATATAAATCAAATCATAATGTTTGTTTATTACCTACATTTCCTTTTCCGGTATTATTAAGACAGATTCCCTTCCATTTTTTATTATGTGAATTTATTATTGTTCATTTTCATCATAATTTACTTCCTCTTACTGCTGCGATCCGCTTTGTTTTAAGGGTTGTTCTGATATCTTTTAGGATATTTTATTTCTTTCCGTCTTCTGCCTGATAATAATACTATCTTTTAGTAACTAACTAGTCACTATTTTGAATTGTATTAAATACTAACCTCCGTCAGCGGCTTCGCCCGCGTGATATCTTTATAATTTATAGTCTGTTACTCAGTGATAATATAGCACTCTGCTGGTGAAAGAATTTTTAAAATCGGTCCAGTATTTCATGAGTTTATTCATTACAAACAAACATACAAAAAAATAAAATCTTTTCTCTTTTTAACATTAGTTTAGAGAGGTTTTGACTTGTCATGGAAATTACCAATAAATTGATTTATGTACTGATTTATTATGATGCAAAACGTAGTGATTATTGTAGAATTGTCGTTGTTTGTCAATGTCAATCTATCGGGGACGTACAAGGGACGTCTCATAGAAATAATAAGTAGGGCTCCCCTTTAGTTAATAAGTCTATGATGTATGTATACGTCCCATAGACTTATTAACATACATAGAGCAGTTATGACATAAGCAACCAAGAAAATCCATTAAATCATTTCAGTAAACACGTAAATATTTCCACAAGAATAACAAACTAGACTTACAAAAGAAAAAGATAAACTCAACCAACAAAAAATAAGTCAGGTGTTCGCAACCTTTTGTAAACCCATTCAAAAAGATGTTTAACCAACAGGAAAATATTTACCCTGGAATTTGGGCCGTTACGTCTCAAGTTCCTTTATATTTCCCTTTCACACCGAATACGGCATAGATAAGAAATACGTCTTTGATACCCCACACAAATAGCTAATGGTAATAATGGATTATTTCGCCCGAAACATTGATATAAAATCTCAAGATGCACGTAATGATGAACGTAATGAACGTAACATAGTGTCGTGTTTTTTTTAAATTGAAACTTCTCTATATACGGGGGTATTAGGATTTTTCCGTCACGAAAAAGAGCGTTACGGCCGCGTGGAGAGGGAGACGATATATCAAGTTTCACTTCTACCTACTATGTGTCCCAGCACACATATCGTTTTTTATAAGTAGTCAAATGCTATGCCATTCCCCAGGATAAAAAATTGTCAATAATAACCCCCAGTTTCTCAAAGGCTGGTCAATTTGACGGCAAGGTTGGCACCGTGGTTAAGCGATTGGCTTTCTGCGCTTCGTGCTGCTGGTTCGATCCCGCTCGGAGCAATTATTTGTATAATCTACAGATAGTTATTTCGGGTCTGGGTGTGTGTGCATGTGTCATGTATGTTTGTAAAACTGTGTCCACGACACAGAAGAAAATCCTAGAGAGGGGAAATGTTTTTTTTTTATCTCTAATCATGTTAAATCTCACGTTAGCTGTTGTGATTGTTTGATCAACATCAACAATCAATTCAATAACTTATCATATCACTTGATATGATAAGTTATTGTATATATACACCAAAACAAAGTACTCAGGGATATCGTCCGCGCACCTTGGTACATAAGAAACGACGACCTCCATCGGGACCTAAAAATGGACCACGTCAACAAGATTATCCAAAAATTTGCTGAAGCACACGAACGTAGACTTCATCGCCATGTGAACGTGGAAGCAATCCAGTTGCTCGATAACACGGATATAGTGCGAAGACTAAAAAGAACTAAACCTTTTGAGTTAGTGTAGTGTAGTGTTTACTTAGTGAACAAATAAAACTAATAGTGCTGTGTACTCGTATAAAACACACGAGCAAAGTGTTGAAAACATATTATCAGACTCTAGGAATGCGCAATAGACGTTACTCTCAGACATAATTTTAATCACGTATAAGTTTAAGTTAAATTAAAATTACTTATTAGTCTTATTAGGCTAGATCGTAATTAATTATTAAGACCATGGTTCTTTCTAATAAAAGAAAAAAAAAAAAAAAAAAAAAAACTTGATATGAGATTTGACGGCTGGTTAAACTTGATCAGCCTTCGAGAAAGTAGGTGTAAGTCACTCACTTACTGTATTACTGTACTAGTTCATTTCATATTGTAAAACTTAATCCAGAAATGTTGACTAGCACAAATTTACTAATGTAGTTAGGAGTTGGAGTTTAATTGTAACTACTTAGTTATTCAGGTCAGAGACTTTGTTTTTAAGCCCCTTTTAACGTTCGTAACGCAATATTTTTAACCCCCGTTAAAAAAAGGGTGTTATACGTTTGTAGTGTGTATCTGTCTGTGGCATTGTAGCTCCATAACGGAAAGACCGATTTCAATGCAGTATTTTTTAATTGAAAGCTAGTTTAAACGGAGATCACCTTAGCTATGTTTCATTAAAATCTGTTCAGCCGTTCAAAGTTACAGCTCTTTTTCTAGTTGGAGTCGGTGGTTTTTGACGGTTAAATTATTACAATAATAATATAATTATTTAATAAATTAGTCTGTTTATTGACCGCGTATTGCAAAAACTCTAAACAAATGAGTAGCATAATTTTTATTTGTCGCGTATTTTTTTCTACCATATTGAATAGCTTTTTTGTAAAAAAAAAAATGTAAGTAAACGTTGATTGTGTATCTTGTCATTTTATATCAATGTTCTGTTTGGATATTGAATTGTAAGTAATATAGCTCAGAACTTGTGTGGTTATAATATTTCGGGTAAGGTTTGCGAATTATATAATATTATTGGAAAATTATTAATATAGCTTCTTGTCAGTCGTATGTAAGAACGATGATGTGGGTCGGAAACGGAAGTAATATACTTGGTTGATGTTTGATAAATAAACAGAATAATAATATATTTATCTCATATTTATATTAACTGTCACCGCAATTTTATTCAGACGCAAATCATTATTATCCAATTCTTATTGTTTATTTACATTAAATTACATTATTCTCGCAGCTCTTACCACAACATTGTATTAATTAAGATTGTAATCTATTATTTTATTATTAAAGTATCGAGTATGTGAAAAAGTCTTGATACCTAGTAAAGTATCAGAACTAAAGTATCGAGCACAAAAATACTAGGTATCGAAAACAAAGTATCGGTACTACTCAGGTATCGATACTTTTTGCGAATCCCTACTTATAATAATTGAGGATTAAAAAAATTGTCTTACTAATGTTGATACCATATCGAATATCCCTCATCCCGTAACGAAAAAAAGGTGTAATGATAACGGCTGCGGAATTAAACAAGTCATTAATCACAGCGATACGCCTTCGTCCATTTCTATCAGTTGAAGAGACGAGGGGAGAAATGTCAAATGATTCCCATTCCGATTGGCGCGGTAATTAGTGGGGTCAAATGTTATGGGACATTTGTATGGGATTCGATAGGAATGAGTAATATTTGCGTTTGCGACTCGTATGATAGGGAGTGACCCAAAAAGGGTGTCTTTTGATGTCAAACCATCATAATTGGATTGTTAATCTATATATTAATACGTGAAGAGAAAATTTATGACCCCTTTTTAAGCATATTGACATAGTTAAAGTTTATATGGAGAGGGAGTGCAGAAAGCTAACATTCATATCTACCTATTTATTTAACAATTTATGTACACACAGACAAATAATAATTATAATTACAGTCATAGTGCCGATCGTCGTTACGGCCAATGGCTTAATAGCCAAGAGCCTCGACCAACATCTTATGACGCTCTCGTTGGGGGGTTGGATCAAGGGCTTGATGCAGAAGGCGGTACTCCTCGACACGGCACGCATTGTGAGGAGGTTCCTCTCTCTGGAGCCCTAGCCACCGGTAGCTTGGACCCTGTTCCCGATGCCAGTTGGTTCCTATTTTTTTATGTTTTTAAATGTATATTTGATTTTGTTTTATAATATGTATTTAAAAATGTAAAAAAATATGTAAAATAATAAATAAAGGAAATTATAATTAAATAGGAAAGAGGACACAAAGGTACTGCTTATTTCTCAAGAAATCTCTTCCAGCAGACCTGCGAGAGGAGAGTATATAATAAGTGGTCGAATTTCGACCATTAGGCGACCACTGGTAATGTATAGTTGGGCATAGAAATAAGGAATGGCCTGTTGCAGAACATGCGATGGAATTTATGTTGACTGCACTGCGGTTATTTATATCATGTTAGAAAGAAAAAAAGAAAAAAGTATTTATTTGACACAACACAAAAACAATTATTTTAAAGATTTTTTGACGACACGGTTGGCGCATTGGTTAAGCGATTAGCTTTCTGCGCTACGTGCCGCGTGTTCGATCCCCGCACGGAACAAATATTTGTATGATCTACAGATAGTTGTTTCGGGTCTGGTTGTGTGTGCATGTGACTTGTATGTTTGTAAACAGTACCCTCGATACAGGAGAAATCCTAGTGAGGGGCACGTAAAAAAAAAAAAAAAAAGAAAGAATTTTTTTTTAAAGATAATATAACAAAAATAAAAGAATAAATAAAACAAAAATAAAATGAAAAATATTTATCTTAAATAAAAAATGTTTTGTACGTCGCAGCTGTGTCAAAAAGGCTTCCGCTCAGCTCAAGCTGTTGCCAAGCTGTTGTCAAGTTAGAAAGTTATTTAGAAAAAAGAAAGAAAGAAACGTAATTTTATTCTATACAGGGTGACTGGTTGGACGAGGGAAACATCGAAGGAGAGTATTGTACTCATCATCATGAACAACTTTTATTATGGAACTAATCTACTAATCACGAAAAAACACAGCTGTTCCATACATTTACTCTTAAAGTAATATAATTGAATTATTTATATGGAATTGCTGATTTTAAGCTAAGTCTTTTATGTCAAATGCATCGTCAAACAAGCATCCCGAATAACAAACAGTTATTTACAGCTGATTATCTCGTTTTTAAAACGCTTTTATTAGCTTCACCTGTAACTAACTAACTATGTAAAAAAATCTTGGAAGTAAAATTTGACCCATTTCCCGGTTTCCGATTGAGCTGAAATTTTGCCAACACGTTTAGTTTGGATGACAAAACCGTTTTCTTTAGTTTTTTTAAAACTATAGGTTATATTTTTTTTACATACGGAAATCTCAAGTAAATTATAACTTCAGTTACATAAATATTTACGTGCAAAGATTTATGACCAGTAACCAAACAAAACTTTAATATCTGTCATTAGCTCCAAAAGACATTACTCAGAACGCCAGACGATCCAGAAATTCAATTAACGTAATTGAATTAGACCCGACGTTATGCACATTTTTAGCGTTCGTACCATAAATGTTTAATTTGCGGTCGCTGCCAGCCGTTTACAGTTTGATAACTCAAGAGTGAAACTGGAAATTTTAAAACATATTTAAAATTAAATACATGTGTGCGTGCATTTAAATATCCCCCGACTTCAGAAGCTTTTAAGTTTTTTATGAAATTATTTTTTAAGTTTTAGTTTTTTGAAGTCGGCACTTAAAAATGAAATATTATTTCTTTTTCTATTTTGAGTGGTATAAACAATACCTACATAAACATGCGATTAAAATAATCGCCAGTAATTTGCTGTTATCCATTGAAGAGTTCCATTGTATATCTCCGAAGGTTTTCATCAGATCTTTACCAAATTTTAATGGAGTCATCTCAAAAGAATAATCTTTCAAACAATAAAATATATTAAAATCAGTTTACAATAATTGGCGAAGATATCGATAAACAAACAAAAAAAACATAGGTAGATAGGCGAATTGCGAAACTCCGAATTTTTGAATACAGTTAAAAGAAAAACATACGGTCGAATTGAGAACTTCCTCCTTTTTTGAAGATTATAATTATGGAGTTGAATGATCTTAAGATATAACCCTACCTGCCTACTCGTAACCCTTATTGATGGTATAATTTTGTCATTAATTCGTACTAGTGGTCGCCCAGTGGTCGTAATTCGACAGTAATTTTAGCTTTCTGCACTCCTTCTCCATATAATCTTTAACTATACCAAATCTCACACTCCTCCGTGCGCGCAATATGCTTATAAAGGGGTACAAAGTTTTCTCTTCACGTATTTCTTCTCAAGGACAGTCAACATGCATAATCTGTTCACTATCTTTCGATATAGTTATACGTAAGTTCAGCAAGGATGGGATATATCAGTTAGAAACAACTAACTTATATGACAAGTTGAATATACCCTCTACAATAAACTTATCTACTATACAGATAAGACGAGAGACGTATATACTTGACATAACTTTACACAACATATACAGGGTCTAAGTGACATCGTATCGAGAACTGATACCATACCATGGATTTAGTACGACACGGACGACACAGTGGGTTGGCACAGTGGCTAAGCAATTAGCTTTCTGCGCTACGTGCCGCGGGTTCGATCCCCGCACGGAACAGATATTTGTATGATCTACAGATAGTTGTTTCGGGTCTGGTTGTGTGTGCATGTGACATGTATGTTTGTAAACTGTACCCTCGATACAGGAGAAATCCTAGTGAGGGGCAACGTTTTTAAAAAAAAAAAAAAACCTCCTCGCCTGTGTACATACCATCTCAATTGTATTTGTCATTTATCTAATTTTCGTGTACAATAAAGAAAAAAGAAAAAGAAAAAGAAAAAAAAAAAAAGTACATGATTCTGGAACGTTTAGCGATAGAATATGCGACGGTCCTTCCAATTTTTTACGATTTTTACGATTACGATACTAAAAAATCTGGGAATAAAATCGTAATTTTTTTGTAAAGACTGACGCATAATTCTAACGTAGTAAAGTCAAGAATCATGTACTGCATCCATGGTACCAGTTTTCGTTACTGTCACTTACACTTGTACATGTACATATATTATTATTATTAATTTATTTCAGATATTAAATCCATAATTACAAAATATCAATAATTTTAAAATTAATTAATTAAATTACGTATAATATTATATTATTATTATTGTGTTAGTAAAATCTTACAACCTATGTTAGTCAACAGGCGCATATATGTAGGTATGGCTACATATGTACGCGCCAGTCCAGTCTCCTGGTCCACATTATGAAGAGGTTTAATTATTCACCTATGCTGGATTTAACCACAATGTTACCTAAATCTCTACATAGTATAAAATAAAGTCGCTTTCCGTGTCTGTCTGTATATCCGCTAACTCCCCCTAAACCACGCAACGGATTGTGATGCGGTTTTCACTATCATTTTGAACATTTCTTCCCGAACGTTTATATGTTTATTACTTCTATATTTAATGTAAGGATAGTAGAGAAATTGCACCCGTGCAAAGCTAGTGGGTCGGTAGTGTATTATAAAAAAACAATATAAAAATACAAAAAAAAAAATACACCAAAAACAAACAAGAACAACAACAGTTATATAATAACTCTGACTCTGGCGGATTCATCTCGACTTTGATTTATCTTGATATTATATATATTAATATGTATGTATATTATTTGTATAGTATGTAGGTACGTGATGTATCTAATAATGTAGGTAATTATATATTGTAATGTAAGTAGGTATATGTGTATTGTATTGCTTAGGTTCTACATAAGTAGGTATATTATTATCCTCACCTAATAATAATGACTAGTGCATCTACCATTTTTTTGTCTCTGCATCACCCTAAGGTTGTCTGGCAGAGAATGCCTTAGGCATTAAGACCGCCTTTGTACATATTTGTATGAAAAGCATTAAATAAATAAATAATTAAATAACATTACTTAATTCGAAACTTTCCGAAAGCTTGAGCGATCGAGAAAGAAAACGTAATTACATTTTGTGTCTCATCCCCATCTCTTAAGCTTAAGGATTTCGATCATAATCTTTTCTTAACCGAGACGCCTAATAACCAATATCGGTTTAATTTACTTTGTAATTACTTTCGTAACGTTACAGGAACCCAAAGAAATACGTTCTAACTTTTCATTGGTAGAGTCAACGAAGAATTACTTAAATGATGGTTGTACAAAAGATTATGCTCAATGGCAGTCTCAATTTGCGCCTTAATAAATTTACTACCGATTTGATTAAGACCTTCGGAGATAGTGAAACCACAGTTTAAATAGGTGAAACTCTTCAATGGATAACAGCAGATCACTCGCGATTGCTTAAGGCCCGGACTCCAAAGCGGAGAGGAGCGGAGATGTGTCGTAACTACCAATTATTGATGCTAAGCAGAGAGGAGATGTATAAATTACGATATACCATTGGTTGTTAAGACACATCTCCACTCCTCTCCGCTTTGGTGGAGTCTGGGCCTTAACCATGTAATATGTATTGTTTATGCCACTCAAAATAGAAATACAAGTAAGCTTAAAAAAAGCAGTCAAAGCCGACGTCAAAAAACTACAACGTAGATAAGTATAAAATAATTTCAGATCAGAAAAAAATAATTAACAGCTTCTGAACTCGAGGCCTATAATTCTTCATTGCACCTTAGCTTGGTAATGGCACTGATATCAGAAGCTGATAGATTTTTATGAAAATTATTTTTCATCCCACCATCTCGGAAAGAGTATTTTTAATCTTCAATATCTGAGTGGAAAAGCCGTTTTTATTCTCTAGAGGATAAAGTAAATTTTCATCCCACCATCTCGGAAAGAGTATTTTTAATCTTCAATATCTGAGTGGAAAAGCCGTTTTTATTCTCTAGAGGATAAAGTAAATTGAATTTAGAACATCGTGTGCACTAAGTTTGTGAATTAAACGTTTTTTTTTTGCATTTAGTCATTTCCTCGCTGAGGTGGAATGAAAAGTTACGTGTTGCACTCGAGTGCAAAGATTTTTCACCTCGTGCTCTTTTGATTCCCTCGCTAACGCTCAGGATTCTAATTTTGAATCACTCGCTGCGCTCGTGATTCAATTTTAGAATCCTTCGCTTGCTCGGTCATCAAAATTGAACACGCGGTTAAAAAGCAACTTTGCACTCTTGTATAACAAATAACTATTATACGTTTTAGATTTTTGAAGTTGGTTTTTTGCTTTTTGTTAAAGTAGGTACCAAAAATGTTGGTCAGAAAAAAAACAAAATTGGACAGGACACCAAAAGCACAATAGCATGCATACTTAACAACCAGAAAATTACTTTATAATAAAAACATGAAGAAAGAAAGAATAATAAAAAAAAAACAATGCATGGAAGTGTGTGTCCTTCATGTGCAAAAAAAGGTTGTGTTAGTTGAAAATATAAAACACAATCGAGCCGATTTATGATTGTATGCAAAAATACAAGTAGTACAGTCATGAAAGTAGGTACTTAGAATCTGTTACCTATTGTGTTTCGCTAACATTCTACAAAAGAAACACAATTTTAACTTCCCATTGGAACTCAATAAAAGTTGCGAGTTTTCTTGCAAACTTGTTGATTAATGTGTTTTACTATAGAGTTATTGATGGCCGTATTTTGAGCAGTTTCCGTTAATATGTTTATGTTTCAAGTTAATGCCTTGTTTCTGAATATATTTCAAATTAAGATGGTTTATACTTTATAATTTTATTGTTGTTTGAAGTAGCAATCTCGCGTAGTATCAGAGTGTGTCTACTACGTGATTGTTTTGAATTTAGAACTTCGGGAGCTGAAACTTCGTAGAATCTGAGACGGTTTTAGATTCAGGTTGCGTTGAATGCATTGTACGAGTACATTGACATTTAAAACTATTTTTTTTACTATAAAATACCAAGGTACTATATGCAAAGAATACTAACTACTACTACGTACTATATGTATCCATCTACATGGATTTGATAACAATAAAGTTCAATTATTATGTAAAAAAATAGTACTTACGATAACGAGGAAGGAAAACATCGTGAGGAAAGCTGCACATCTGAGTGGGCCTCCTAAAGTTCTCGATGGTGTGTAGTCCGCCAACCCGCACTGGGCCAGCGTGGTGGACTAAACCCTAACCCTTCTCATTCTGAGAAGAGACCCGTGCCAAGCATTGGAAGTATGGGCTGGATTTATTTATTTATAAGAAAGAACGAAAGAAAAAGAAAGAAATAAAAGAAATTTATTTTTACACAAATTACGACACAAATAAAATAGTAAAAAAATTAACCAAAAAAAAGCAATAGTCAAAAAGTCGAAAATGGTCAAAAAGTGGTAGTTATTTATTATAATTATTCGTATTTCCGAAGGCAGACGGAAATTGCCGAGGCGCATACTTTTTATCCTCGTCCTGTAATCAAGGACACAAAGAAAAATAATCCACCAGCTCATCATCAAAATCACGTAAACAATAACTTTATCCAGTTTCTGCCAAAACTGGCAAAAACAAAATGGCGAGCGGCTAAGTAAAAACATATTACGCAGAGGTTCATTAATCTATGTTATAATGTGATCGCGGAAAATACGGGCTCTATAGGCTGCTCCTGATATTATACAGGATGGCTATTAATTTCAATACTAGTTTGGCACAAATAATGACAAATAGGTAGAATAGAAAGAAAGAAAGAAAGAAAAATGTATTTATTTGACACAGCACAAAAAAAAATTTAAAGATAATATAACAAAAATAAAAGAATAAAACATGTAAAACAAAAAAAAAAGAAAAATATTTATCTAAAATAAAAAATGGATTGTACGTCGCAGCTGTGTCAAAAAGGCGTACGTAAGTAAAAGTTTAATCGTCGCTGAATATCAGTCCATTTTGCACGTATATGTTATAAGGTCTTATTTTAATAATGCTAAATATTTTAAAGCTAGGCTCTATGAATGGTATACGATTCATTTCAAATATCAAATAAATATGTAGGCATTATCATCGGGCGGCGCGATGCGTGTGTGTGTCAGGGCAGCCGAGTCCGCCAAGTCATGTGGTCAAGTTTATGACCTTAGGGCCATTGATAATAATCATAAAGGAAAAAAAGGTTTCATGGAAACGGAAACATCAATTATTTTAATTAATTTTGAAATCGTGTAAAAAATGTTAATATTTATTGTTTTAATTATTATTTTTGTTAAAGAGAGTGATTGTTACCTGTAGGTTTACCTCCTAAAATATTTTGCAGTAGATATTAATTTAAGACCATAAATATGACCCATTTGCCCGTTATTAATAGTCCGTCCCTAAGCTAAGAAACCTTAAGAAACATATAATAGCATTGTCAAACTGTTGTCAAAATTAGAAGTCAAATGGACAAGATTTCTTTTTCACAGTCAGCGTTTGAAATCGGCTGAATTTGTTTTGTTAATTTGTCTATCGTATGCAATTCTGACGTCCAATCCTGCTTGATCACAACTTCATACACCCTCCAATAGTCGGTTCCGATTTATCGGACAAGCAAATCGGAAACATGTGTCGAGGCTTACAGTAAACTTTCCTTTTAGCAAATACCGTTTTGAATAGAATTTACAGCTACTAGCTAGGCCTTCTAAATTCTATTCATCAGCTTTTTGCGCTAAATAATTAACAGGGTGTACATTATTCGGCTTAGTATGGCTTTCAATAAGCGATCGATCACCAGTGAATGGCGGATTTGTTCACAATTCAATACTGTTCGGAGGTAATTATGCCTACATTAAACCATGGTGGCGTGACATACTGCTGTGCCGGTTGTATACAGGGTTGTAATGTTAAGTGTGGTTAATATAACGCTCGGGCCTAGATGGTGGCGTGCCGTGTTCCGCGCGAGCCTTTCCACGAGGATGTGCCGCACAGGCTGCCCAAAGGACGCGATCCGACATTATTAAATATTGAATAAAGGAAATAATAATTAAATGTTTGTTTTTTAATAAAATAAAATAAAACTATTTTGTAAAAATATTTAGAAGAAGAAAGAAAGAAATAAAAATCATTTATTTGGACATAGATATCGGACAACACAGTGCACAAACATAAAAAAGTAAAAAAAAAACAAAAAGTAACAATAAAAACAATGTGCTGTCGGTATGCCAGTACCAAATGTCAAATGCCAACTCAGCATTTGCTGGGCATACGAACAAAATGTTTTGTGTGTGTAAAAATAAATGAGGAAGAAATAATTAAAGATTGAATTATAATAAAAAAATACCTATTCTATTCTATATAATAAAATTCATCAGTTATGATTTGATTTGATAATGCTTCTAATTATTCTCCATAGTAAATGACAAAAAAACAAAAATCACAAAAAGTAAAAATTTCCAATCAAAGCGGTTGTATGTCACATTGGCTCTGAGAAAAACGGTAATTTATCTTCGTCAGGCCGTTTTAAACTATGTTTGGTAGACTTTGAAAGGTAAATGACGCATTGAGCGTTTTATTGATGTACTGGTTGCTTTGTAAGGAAGTCAGGAGATTGGTATTGGTAATCTGAGGTTTTGGTCCTATTATACACCCGCAAACGATCGACTAGCCGGATTGTTGGGGTTAATACAACTGACATTTGTGACAAAATTACGGTTGGGTTGGAGTTGATTGAGTAACTATGAATTCAATGAAGTATATTCGTAGCCTACTCATTTTAACTATAAACTATTGTTGAGCAAAAAAGTAAGGCATTGTGTAAGCAAAAGAAAAAGAAACTAACTTGGTCCTTGCATCCGAAACCGAGGAGTGAATTTGCTTATTCCGCGATCAACAAAATGAACTGGGTTATTAGGGCAAACATAGGTTAGGAACAGGGGCGGGGTTAGGGGGGCTTTCTTTGTATTTATTATTATCTGTCATCAATTATAGAAGAAGGAATCAAAACGAATTTATTTGTTACTAAAAAGACACACTAGTCATAATCATAATTATAAGAGGACAGACTGATGCATTGACAGAAAATAAATACATTTCATTGTTTTTAGGTTGACAACAGTGCAAATTTAAAATAGAAAATAATATTAATTATGCACTTTTGCGACCTTTATCCCTACAAGCAATCCTCGTGGAATAAGCCGACAAAGTTTGATCATAATGATTTGACATCCTCTCACTCTGAAATAAAAATGACAAATGCTAACTAAAAACTAATTATTTTTTTATTAGATCCTTTTGAATGTAAAATATGTCACTCATCATTCACCAACTGCTTGAGCAATTGCATTGCTGTGGAAATACAGTTCATCTTTAAATAATATTTATGTGGTTTAATTCAACTACAGATGCCTGCCACACCAAAACTGGAGGTTTTAAATTCCGTTTTCACTGAAATTGTAGCCAAACATAAAATTATTTGATATATTTTTAACTGGGTTACTTTTTCATCCAGTTTCAACTTTTACGTCAAATAAAATGTAGGTTACATTAATCTTCCGTTACGCAATTTTTATACTTTTAGCTTTAAAGGAAGACTACTCAATTTACAAAAATATTTTTCGTTCCTTTTATTTATTAAACAGAAATAGAAAACATTAATTTTATATTAAACGACATCTATCAGTGGCGAAGGGTAACAGTTAGGGGAAGCCGTCCCAAAAATGCCCTCTAAAAATTGCTGCAATTAATGCTGCAAGGCAAAAATCCATACCGTCTCTTGTAATATATATATATATGTAAAGTATATGTAATATATGTATATGTATATATATATGTAGGTATATGTATGTATATGTATAGTCATGACTGGAAGAGCTCGACTTAACTGAATTACAAGCCATATTACGCTGTTCTATGCACTAACCAATTCATAAAGGGAAGCCCATGGGAATCGGGTTGTATGGACTCTTCACCACTGGTACCTATCTATATACTTTGATCGTCTCAATAGTTTAGTAAAAGCAATTTTTAAGAGAGGTAGATAGCAGGACTTTCCGCTCAGAATTGGAGCTGCCCGACTGGAGAAGTACCTCCAACTTGCAGAATATCGTAGCCAAATAACACTGTTCTTTTGCAGTGTTGTGTTCCTAACGGTGAGCAAGGTCGGCAGTGCTCTTTAGGGAGGCGTCGGGATCCCCTTACCACCAACACGATGCCAGTAGTAGGGTCGGCAACGCGCAACTGATATCCCTGATGTTGCAAGCGTCCTTATGTTACGGTAACCGCATCAGGCGGGACGTATGCTTGTTTGCCACATTAGTGACATAAAAAAAAGCTCAGCTACTGAGCTAGGTTCTTGAGTTAAATTCTTGGATTGGGCAGTGATATATATTTTGACGACACGGTTGGCGGAGTGGCTAAGCGATTAGCTTTCTGCGCTACGTGACGCGGGTTCGATCCCCGCACGGAGCAAATATTTGTATGATCTACAGATAGTTGCTTCGGGTCTGGTTGTGTGTGCATGTGATATGTATGTTTGTAAATTGTACCCTCGATACAGGAGAAATCCTAGTGAGGGGCAATGTTTAAAAAAAAAGCAAAACCTAATTCCGGGAGACCAAGGAGATATATTTACAGAAAAACCTATTAACTCGGTTAAAAAAATCTTGGTCAAAATAAGTCGTCAGTAAATTACAAAGATAATAACAATAACTTTATATCAGCAATCAAAGGTAAAGTGAAAAGATACTATACCATAGAATGCTATAAAATGTACTAGAATTTAAAATTCATTTAAATTTACTTACTTTTTATTGATTTTTATTTTCACCATATTTTTTTTTAATATTTATTATTTATTATAAAGCCCCCTCCATTATTTTCATTTTTTTAAATCATCCGATTTGGGTATAATGGTTTTTTAGCGCCATCCGACGGGCCTAAGAGATAATTAAGATAACTCAAGCTTGCTAATATGTTTTTACACCTTTAAGATGGTAAGATTAAAACGAAACGTGATTACAGCAGAAATTAGGGATAACATAATATGTTAAATCTTGCAAGACTAGCAGATTATCCTGCCAGCATATTGCCTAAGGGTTTACGATCGTGTGACGGGATCATAAACTGCCTGTTTGTCTCAAGGGAAATAATAACGTGGTGGGTACAAAACAAGGATGTTATGCCATGCATATCATATCATTTGGTACATTGGGTTGGGTGCAATATTCAAATGAATAAATACAAAGAAAGTTTATGGGGCAAATATATTTTTGTAAGAATCAAATGGGTCAATTTTGGTGGCTAAATATTTTCTTCAGTTTTTTGAGAAAATAAGAACCTGGTATGAGAAAAGAAAGTCCACTAAATAGACTTTCTTTTCTCATACCAGGTTCTTATTTTCTCAAAAAACTGAAGAAAATATTTAGCCACCAAAATTGACAAAAATTTTCATTTGCTGATATTGACCCAAATATAATGATAAAAGTTGGCTGTAAGAGATTTTAATCAGCCTAGGACTACGTCAATTGCGAAATATAGTACCTTAGTACCAAGCTAGTCCATAGATAAACTAAGGGTCTCGGTGGATTAACTTTAGTACACATAGATAATCCATGTTTAGGTGATAAAATTGATTTCATAATAACGTTTTATTTAGTCCGTGATACTATATACCGTCCGTGAACCTAGTAATAATCCTAGTACCATATTTAGTCCGTGTTTTGGAATAAGACAGTTAGAGTCATTTCTCATACTGGATGACGCATTAAAAAGTCCGAAGCGAAATCTAAAGTAAAAAAAATTTGTGGATAGAAAAATCGATCGCGAGCCAAAATCGAACCTGCAACCTTTTGGTTCAATACATCAGCCGCTCTAGCCTCTGAGCTATCGCAATCCCCGCTCGCAGTATCGAATCATTTCACATTTGTACACCTTGGAGAATATCGTAGCCAAATAACACTGCTCTTTGTTGTGTTCCTAACGGTGAGTAAGGTCGCCAGTACTCCTTGGAGAAGGGTCGTGTTGGCTGTCCGCGACGCTCGTAGTAAGGGTCGGCAACGCGCGAGTGATGCCCTTGGTGTTGCAAGTGTCCAAAGATTACGGTAATCGCTTACCATCAGGCGGGCCGCATGCTTGTTTGCCACCTTAGTGGTATAAAAAGAAATCTAATTCAAAATTTAAATAAATAAATAAATTACATTACTCATCGTTTATTAGTAGGTAAGTATACTGTTAGTATTGAATTAAGTCGCCTGTCTCTAAAGACCAAACAGATTAGGACCAAGAAATTACGAATACCGCAGAGGTCGTAATTGATTTTTTAACAAAACCTAACTTTATTGTAATTAATTATTCCAACAGCAATTTGACAAATACAACATAAAGAGGGCTTTTAGTAGGAGTTTTGTTGCTAAAGCTTTCAAAAGATTCAGTGATTGTCCGAAAATTTACGATGTGAGACTAATGTATTTCTGTTAATAGAAAAAGTCAATTATGTTTTCTTTTATAAGTAAATAACAGATTTATTATTTGGAAAAAAAAATACGGCCTGTAGTGAAGTAACAAAAATGCTTACAAACAGCAAGCTTAATTTTAATTAATGGACGAATTTTTTGCCTTTGTAATTCAATAAATCAAGTTGTTTTAGATTAATTATTATTAATTCCATTAATATAGGTTAAATTATACCTAGATATGATTTTAGAATTTCTTGTCGCTGCCATCCCCATCAATTATCCTGTCCATTTTTTTTTTATCAGTCATCATCCTGCATAATTTCGAAGTTAAGAGGAAATGCAGAAGGTTCTTCTTTCTTTCTGGTTTATGACCTTAAAGCAATGATTTTTTACAGTAAAGTTAATAATATAATAACTAATTGTATGTCCCTATGTTTTCCTTTTTGATAATATCTATACTCCGTTTGAAATAAGATTAGACACGTTTAACAAACCCTTTTACAGTGTATTCAACCGATTTTGACTTCTATTCCGTACGCATAATGATGGCATTAAAAGCAAAAACGTATTTACAATAACAAATGTTTACTGCAGCTGTAATTTGTCATGTCACCAAGGTAATAGAAGTCAAAATCGGTTGAATAAAGTGTAAATGGAGTTATTTTTTCTAATGTTATTTCGAACGGAGTATACATTATTTTTATAAGCACTAGAACCCTAAAGAAATGCTCAAAATTGCCTATTTAGGCCGCTGTCAACAAAGGCCTTTTTTTTTTTTTTTTTTGGCGTGGTAAAATCATCAAATGATTCTTCCCACCCCGGGCAGGGCGGGAGGGACTGTCAGACTTGTACTGACTAAAATCCACGGTGTTCCTTCAATAGCCCTTTACGTTCCGGGGTCACGGTAATGAGATAAGCCCCGCGACCCCGGCAGGCTTCGGCCCTCTACAGGGGGGGCCCCGTCATCTTGCTGACGTTCTTTGAGGCGCGCGTGGAACACAACGCGCCGTCGACCCGGGCATGGTCCATGGTCGGACAGCGAGTTGCCCTTTACTCGCTGTCCGTATGCCCGCGCCTACGGTGGCCGGAGATCGTCGGCCGGCGCCCGACGCCGTGGGCGACTACCACTGCGGCTGGGCTGGAGGGAGGACGCCATCCTCTCCCTCACGCGGCCCGCCTCCTCCTTCGATAGCATGACTGCTTCGCAGAAGGAGGCGACCGCTTCCCAGTCAACAAAGGCCTAGTGTACAAATTTAACAACTATAATAAAAAAATAAAAAAAACATAAGGACACCGTACATATCCTTCTTACTCAGTTTATAGAATATCTTTTAAATTGGTCCAATATTGGAGGAGGAAATAGGTGAGAGCCAAACCTCGAATTATGACTTTTTACTTAGGCTATTCAGTCGGATCTGCAGTTGTCCTTATCGCACGAATTTGAGGGCGGACCGCTCGCAGAGAGAGAGCGGTAGTTTCTTCAAATACCTAATTTTCAAAAGTCTCTCCGCTCTCATTTCCTCTTAACAGTATTCACCGTTTACGGAATAGGTCAAGAAGGACATCATCATTAGGTACTATGTAAGTAAACAACAACCACAAGCTTCCAAGATTTCCAAAATTGATTTCCAAAATGTATCTCGCCTGCGGCTCGATTTTTAAACACACATTATGCAACAATTTCATGAACTACTATTAGAATAATTACTCATATAGGTACATCAGGTACTTTAATATCTCAATTTAAAACTTTAAGTCAAGGCCCATATCAGAAACGAATTATCGCACTGAAAGGGCAGAAGCAGGAAAATTCATCTGGCTGTTATTTTTTAATTCGACATCGTAAACAGGCCAAGGAACAATGAGTGTAATGCCACAAAGGGCTATAAACCGTTCGCGGCCACAATTCAAATAATTTTTTTTAAAAATCCACATTATTTACGGATGCAACGTTATAAATGTACTTAAGCAAAACGCAAAAATAAAACTTAAATCTACCAAATAGAGTTGAGTTTTGAGTGCAGCAACTTTTTTGTTTTGTTTGGATATTTTAAACGTTTCTATTCTAAAGGCTTCTGAGATTGTTGGAGTGGGCCGGGACACTTTGGCTATCCATTTGTTGCAGTAATTCTGTGAAATGCGGGATCGTTTTGCAATCCATTATGTTTTGTATCTACACATCTACCGCTATTTGCGAAATAAGGTTGTTTTGTATGGCGACTTAACTGTGGAAGAAATCTAGGTACCAAAGAGAGAGGGACTCGTTCCACTGGAAATCCTAGAGTTCTACGCGCCTCTTGAACACGACTACCAACTTACATTTTTAAAGAATCATTAGCCACTGATATTGAAGATTTCCTCGCAAAAAGTGTAATTATGAGGGATTGTGTGAAATGCTTTTGTAAGTAATCCTTTGGATTTCAATGGATGTACTCAGGTGAAAATTAGAGATTTTAGAGGATCAATTTAATTTACAATACCAGGCTACCATAAGTAAAAAGTTTTTGCCACATCAAAGTTATAAGGGAGGCATCATAAATGTTCTACAGTGGATGTCTTTTAAATAAATAGCATGTTTATCGCATTGATGTCTAGAGTCATAAAACAAATGTTCCACAAAATATTATTGGTGCTAAAGAAAAATATAGCTCCCAGCGACAAAAGCGACACGAGAGTTCCAAATTCCATAGAGATTTGTAGAAATAAGATCCTGTAGAGGGATCGTAAGGGGCGATGAATACGGGTAAATTATGATGATAGGGCTCCCGGGGCTCTCGGATTAGGGTCAGATAGGCCTGCGGTCAGTGTTATCGTGCGTGAAGGTCCAAAGTAAAGTATTATTAAGTATTAAGAAAAGTCCGGTCAGTAACGAAATGTTTGAAGTGTAGAGGATGTGTACTCGAGGGATCATATTTTGGGGAAAATTGTGAATAAATTTGGAAGTAAACTTGGTCAAGGGTTTTCAAGCCCTTTGCATAAATGTGTTGGCAGATCTTATGAAGGATGAACGAATGATTAATTATGTATATTTTGTGATCGCGATTAAGTTAGCAGTGATAGCCTGGCGGTTGAACGCTTGCCTTCCATGCAGGAGGGTCTGAGTTCGAACCTAGCCCGCACCTCTGACTTTTCGGATTCAAGTGCATCAAATTTCAACCACGGACATAAAGCATTTGTCTGTGTTTGTAGCTGTGTATAACACACATATAATTCCATGTAATTCTACTCTCATATCGACATTTCTCGTGTATGCATGACGTCATGAAAGCATCATCCATTTGCTGCATGCTGGTAGGCAATTGTGAATGTTATGTAGATCCAAAAGAATGACATTCGTGGAAACAATAAACGTTTGGTGCAATTAATTAAACGGTAAAGGATAATGTAATGAAAATAAGTAATTAGGTTATTTTTACGTTATTATATTAGTTGTATCAATTGCACAATTATCTATTGTGTTTTGTATAATAACATAAATGTATACTCAGTACATAAAATAAGGTATTTCTCTCTAAAATCAAACACCTAATGAGAAAACGAGAAGAAATGGTTTCTCAGTTTGGAGACTCATCATACAACGAAAAATTGTTGATGCGTTCCAAATAGTAACTGACACAACTGCATGTTTTACGAAGACATCAACAATTTCATGAAACAATTTATTAAAACGAGCAAATATAATAAAAGTCACTCACCTAAAAACAACACTAGTTCCTTCACTATCTAAGTGCATCGCATCGTTCAGGGACCACTGCAGCAACACAGCCGTCCTGCTGGCCAGCGGACCGCTGACCACCCGCGCCGGCAAATACCGCCTTCTCATGCGCAAACTCTTCGAAATTCTCCTATACACCGACCGCTCATCCCTACTATAACTACGGTACTTTGGTCTGAAGTAATACCCATCACTACGGCTATCTACACTTTTTATTCTAAAGTCTTCTAAAGTCCTGAACGAATCCCCGTATCTTTTAGACTTTTTGGTGTGCTTCGATCTTTCAGAACGAACGTGTTTCGGTAGAAAGTACGGGAGGGCTTCGTCTCTGCAAGGCCGTTCGGTGAACGAGGTCGGCGTGAAGTTGCCTCGGATGAAGTTGTTCACGATCGAGTGGAGGACATAGTCCCGGAGTGTTAGGTCCTCGAACTGCAGGTGAACTGGAAAGAGAGAAAAGATTATGTTAGTTTTCATAGGTAATGAAGTATCTTCTGCTATCTCTGATTTTCTGCTATCATTAAGCTAACCGTCAGAAACTCTCGACTCCAACTAGAAAAGGAGCTGTAACTTTTGAACGGCTGAACAGATTTTCATGAAACATAGCTAAGATGATAACCGATTAAAAAAGCTTTCAATTAAATAAAACTGCATTGAAATCGGACCATGTTGTCCTGTATCAAACCGTTATCTTTACTCTTGATAAGTTTCGACTTAGACAAAGTATTACAAACCATTTGCACTGCGCAAAAATATAACTCATTTCACGTATCTACAAAATACAAATGTCATATCCAGAAAGGAAACAATCTTTCAAATGCGTCAGCACAGCTCAACCAATCACAAAGTATGTCAACCTTCGGCTAGATTCGGAAGCGTCCATTGACGCCGGAACTGCTGGGCCCCAAAAACGTCCACCAAAGGGGCCAACTTCCTGCAGACTGGACACACAGACAGACGATGTTTTATCTTTTTTATGTAGATCCGTGGGAACATTTTAGAAGTGGTATTTCTGAATGGAATAATTGAAAGGGATAGGTTGATGGAGCGATTTGTTTCGAGATGATTAAAGTTTTCTCTTAGGGCTGATTTCTTGGTGAATAAATTTGAATTTTTGACGGCTTTCCTATACAAAATCTGTCAAGCGTCAAATTTATTCGTTGGATAAAACATTATCCCTATAAAAATCAGCCCTTAATTAAATGTTTTCTTTTTAATTTTTAATTTGCTTGCATGTTGCATCATGGTATAAAAATAGTCTTACATGTTTCGCGAGTAGAAGGAATGCATTTTTTTTTTTTACTTAAAATAATTTACAAGGTACCTAGGTACCTATTTATTTATTTGAAGAGGTAGGGTACTAAGCCCCTTTGTCACTGCGACCTGCGAAGATCTATTGTGACGTATATATACCTACCTATTACAAGAACAATCAAACAATGTAAATGACAATGTTAAATGGAATGTCAAATATAATAATAATAGTCATGTCAAAGTAATGTCAGAAATAATTATGTAAGTTAAAATATAATTCAAGATTGGGTCCAAAACATTACTGTTTTCGAAAAAATTATAATGAGTTTCAAAACGTAACAAAGTTGCATTGCAAAGTCTCATAGGTCTTTATTAGTTCAAACTTGTAGAATAAGTAGGTGCCTCGACTTTCAAAGTAACATTTTGAATTTATAACTCTCATACCTTTTCATGAACAAAGTTTTATTAGAAGTTCTATGAATAAATAAATGGAATGCAGTTATTTAGTTCAAACAATTCACAGAATCTCATTTGCAATAAAAACTTTGTAAAAGTAATACGCAAATAAAGTAGAATGAATAATTCTTTATTTATTTTTTAAAACGTTGACACTAAGCTTGCTCCTGCATCGTGGGTACAATAATTTTTTTGCTAAACATCTCCAAGATGCTGGACAGGCGGTAACAAAGTTTTGCTGTCGTAACATTTCACTGCGCAACAAATTGTCTTCGCGCTGCGGCGAAAAGTGTACCTACCTATTTAATTAATTGCAGCCCTTAATTAACGATCCAACAAATTCTCGTTAATAAACGTCGGGAGGCAATTTATTATTGATTAATTGACATTATTTTTGGAGGGTACTTTGGGTAAATTAATCTTTTAATTTGTGGCCCTCATTTGATATTCGTACTTTTAACTCATCAAATTAAAGAAGGGCCCGCAAATAATATATTTTATATTGTCTGTTTTTTGAAGGGAATTAAAATTAAAATATTCAATTTTGTTATGACCTTCAGATAAACGCTACAATGAAGGTCATATTGCCATAATGGGCACAATAAGCCGATACCCCCATCTAGCTCGAAATCCACAGGCCCGATCAAAAATATTTTATTTAAACTTATTTTATGTCGTATTCTCTTCAACAAACACCTGTTTAAAATACCCTCATTAGTATACCTAATTATTGAATATTACTTGTAGAAACTATCCTAAATTAAAAGTGACCCATACAAACGCACTCAATAACACCTTATCTGCTGACCGTAAAATCATTAGGTACACAATTCCTATTCCAACTACGGGTTATTAAAGAGAGAGGTGAGGTCCACAAAAACGTCGAGGTAAATTAAACTAATAAAGGGTCACCGGAGCGCCTTAATTAATTAATATCGACCCTTTTCTTGTGTAAGTGGACCTCGAGTTCGGTTTTTGAAAATAGTTTTTCATTCTGGCTATGAGATTTTAGTTTTAAAACACTTTTGGGTAAAAAATCATTTAAGATAGACAATAGATGCACCATGCCAATATTCCTTTAATTTTACGACACATCTCACAGGCATAGACACCCAAATACAGAACGACTACCTGTACAAATATTATGTATTCGGAGCGGGAATCGAATCGAACCCGCGATCAGTGGCTTAAGAGGGCACTCAAAATCAGGGCATAATATATAGAAAATAAAATTGACCTGTTATAAAGAAAGAAAAGAAAGAAAAAGAATTCATTTGACACAGCACAAAAACGATTTTAAAGATAACATATCAGAAAAATAAAAGCATGTAAAATAAAAATAAAAATATTTATCTTAAATAAAATGAATTGTACGTCGCAGCTGTATCAAAAAGGCTTCCGCTCAGCATATGCTGCCGCGCTGCGAGCAACCCGACAGCGCTGGTTTTCAGCGGGCGCCGCATCGAGTGACGGTAATGTGAGCGCGTGTACAGAAAATAAATAAATAAAATATGAATTGAAATAAATGAAAGTACTTGTGAGTGTTGAAATGATTTGTGTATGAAAATAAATACGTACGTAATCCATCGCTACCTATACAGGGTTATTTGTAAAACACCGGCAACGCTTTAAGGGGTGAAACTACTCATCAATATGAACAACTTTTACTAAGGGACAAACCAAAAAAAAAATTCTAACTTTTCATACAAAAGGTTAACCTTGCTCCATCAAAATGTATGAAAAGTTTGAATTTTTTTTCGCGATTTCATTGTTTGTCCCATAGTAAAAGTTGTTCATATTGATGAGTAGTTTCACCCCTTAAAGCGTTGCCGGTGTTTTACAAATAACCCTGTATATCTCGAGACGAAAACCAAATCATCCACATATCAAACACGTCTTGACAACTAGCTGAACACCCATTATTCCTGCACTCATCGGCTCGGTCATAAATCAATCTTTTACAGCCTATCATATGTCAATGTAGCCGTTGGTTGTCTGTCTGTAGCTTTGGCTAGCATTGACTATTCGGTTTGTAGGTCAATCGATCGATGGTTACTTTTGTGCCGGCCGGTGTACCATTGTATTTGGCTTGCTCATTTATAGCATTTCATAGATAAATGGCATGCCAATTCATAGGGATATAAGGTTGTGTTGAAAAAGGATTAGAATTGGCAGCGAATGGTAGACCGACTTTTTTATGTGTGTCGTAACCATCATCATCAAAATTAAATGCCATTCGTTAAATAATAACCGACAATAAGAGTGATATTCAAATCAAGACGCGAGATGGTATTATAGAATAGCTATGCTGCAGTGAAATCACCTCATGTATAAAATAAACTAAAAAAAAGTAAAAACCTAGGTACCTACACTACCTACTTCAAAAACTAAAAAGCATAAAAATAATTGTCCTAAAAAACTTAACAGCTTCTGAAGTCAGTGCCACTGCCAAGCTAGGTGCATTGAAGAGTTATAGGCACCAGTGGTGAAGACTCCATACAACCCGATTCCCATCGGCTTCCCTTTAGGAATTGGTTAATGCATAGACCAACGTAATATGGCTTGTTATTCAGGTAGGTCGAGTTCTTCCAGACATGACGGTATGGATTTTTGGCATAAACAATACATAAGCATGCGATTACAGCGATCGCGAGTGATATGCTGTTATTCATTCAAGAGTTCCATTGTATATCTCCGAAGATCTTCGTCAGATCTTCACCAAATTTAAATGGGACCACGTCGGTAGTATATCCTAATCAAACAAAAAAATTCTGAAGAATTTTCAAAATCGGTCTGCAACTGGCGGAGTAATCGGTTAACAAACATACAAAAAAAAAACATTCAGTCGAATTGAGAACCTCCTCCTTTTTTTGGAAGTCGGTTAAAAATGTACAGCTTTCACCCTTCTAGTTTTCTTTTGTACCTTGATGGGTCACAAAAACAAGCCTGAGAAAGGTCACACCTGGCTCCTTGCACGTTTCCTTTGCCTCTCATGAGTGCGCAAAATAAATGGGGTATCGTCATACATTATGGGAACATTCGAATGTAGAACGTTGAGTAATGTGCCAGATATCAGAACTCCGGTAAAAATGTGGATAAGTTGGCAACACTTACAAATTGGTGGCAGCCGGAATGTTTGGGAAAGTGATTTATGTGTTGCTAGGTTTTACCCAGAAGTTAGGGACTTTTGATTTAGTTTAAATTAAATAGTTTTGTTGTTTGGTTGGTTGTAGTTGATATTTATAGGTTGCGACCTATAAATATACAGTGAGTTGCAGAGAAAGTTCTTCGTTTCTGATACATGTTGTAATATAAAATACATACACGGCCTATCTACAAAAACATCTAATAAATATATTATGATACAACTTATTCGTCTTGATACTGTCAAAATAATTGTTAAAATTCTCTGCAGCTCACTGTATAATATTTCTCGTGATTATTTTTAATATCTTCTAGATACATTTTAATCCCCGAAGAGCAATACGTGAAAATCACTGAACATAATACTTCTATTGCGGGCACATAATACGAATACTGACTGAAAAAGTAAAAATTCAATCTCTATCTTGAAACAAAATCACTTTTATTACGCAACAAAGATTTCCATACACTGCCAATGTCATATTATCATATTAAAACCAACATTGGTCACCAACTTTGTCAGTATCACCAACTTCCAATATTTGGTGTATCTTAGTCACCATCGGCATAATCATAGCTGTTCTGGGGACCTTTATACCCGGAGATCCATTTTCCGTCAGTCCGCAAACGTTTTATTTCTGTTACCGACACGGTTTGAATTTAGAACTCAAAGAAATGTTGGCGGTGACTACAAGAACCCGGACGAAAAACGTATAGTCCGGTATGTTATTGTAATTTTTTCTACGACATAGAAATTATTCTGTATACTTCGCGTTGAAAAATCATCTTTCCGAAATTGTTGAGTTGGGATATAATTATGACATCTACACGCTACTACTAGAACAAACTACCTACACGTGGCCGCTTATAATTTTTACATACCGTGCATCGTACACAAAAGATAAATAATTCCGATTGCAGTCTTACTAGCGCCACATTTGTTGAATTGTGAGGGGATTAGCGGATATTTATGGAACTAAAAGACACGTTGAAATAATAATTATGTTTGAGAGTAGTTATGTATCTAACCCAGCCGTTGATGCAGCTGAATATCAATAGTGCGTTGAGAGCCTTTGTTTAACCAACATTGGTCCAAATATTGTAGTCATAATTTCATGATATTTTCCGACATACACCCCAGAGACGAACATACTTGAGTTCTGGAAATCTGTTTCACGAATGGTGCATCTATTTTGATGAAAGTCTAGCTTTTACATTTTTGCGATGGCAACGTTCTGTTTTCCATTTTCAACGGCATTTGAATATTTTGTAGTGAAACTGTAACGTGTTTTTGTATTAGAATAGTTATTTTTTCGTCTATTGTGCTCGCTTTCACATTTTCGGCCTTTTGATGGATTCGTAAATGGTTTGATGGAGTTTTTGTATGCAAATGGAGCGATGAATGATGAAAACGTGTCAATATGGCCACGTCAGCCACAGTTCGACGTACTTGTCGATGCTTGAAAGTAAAAAGATGTATCTAAAAATGATACTGTTTGCGTATTATACAAGATACTTTTTTATGTAGTGCGCATAATTTTTAGAGTGATTCAGTCTCTGTTCCTAAGCAACCGCACTATTGGGATACACTTTAAAACAAAACAAAAATTCGATTTAGTATGGAGGACACGCATTATTTACAAGCGCAAGCCATACAAAATCAATTTTTTAATTTTGTTTTTCAATGGGCCAATTTCAATGCAGTTTTTTAATTGAAAGCTAGTTTAATCGGGAAGTATCTTAGCTATGTTTCATGATCTGTTCAGTTGTTCAAAAGTTACAGCTCTTTTTCTAGTTGGAGTCGGGGTTTTTGACGGTTAGGTTATCCTCAGCGTTATAATTATGATTTTTAACTTTTTAATTGAGACTTTTTAATTTTGGCAATTATTTGAATATTCACATTTTTAAATTCGCCTAATTATTTTTATTTTTATTTATGAAGTCATTATAACATTGGGATATCATTCTCGTACAAAAAGTGGCGCGCGCTAGATATTGCCTTAATTATAAATTAATGAAGCATGCTTGTGAAGTTTAATTAAATGCAAACGGTTTCAGTTTAAAATGTATGTTTGTGCATTTAACCATTCGTGTTAAGCTGACCTAAAAAAGAAATACGCTTTATTCAACAAGTGATTGATGAACGAAACTAAAATTGTGTTAAAATGATCATTGAAACGTTATCAGGCTGAATTATTAGGAAAACGAACAGCATCATAATATACAGGATGAAATTTTTTACTATACAGGGTGCCGGAGAAGTTATCACCTAACTTTGCCCTAGGCTTCTACGTCTATCATACCTATTTTTTTTTCCGACAGTAAAAGTGGTCAGCCTGTATACCCCGTAAGTAACTCAGGCCCGCTTTCGTCAACGCGGGTTATCACTGTTAATTTTCTATGAAAACCAAAGACAATTTAGAACTTTAATCCTGGGTATTAGATAACTCGCGTTGATGCAAGTGAGTAAGTGAAGCGCAGCGAAAGCCTAGCGGTTCTAAGTAGGAAGGTCTAAGTTTAAAAATGGCCCGTACCTGACATTTCGAATTTATGCGGATCAGAATTGCGGTAATGGTGAACGAAAATAATCGTGAAAAAACCCTTCACAACCGAGAGGGCTCCATAAACTGTCTTGAAACATAGACATGACCGTGTCATGCATATATTTTATCCTTGAAGTTAACCCTCAAAAATACTGGAGATAAAGACTCACAAGTAAGCCGTGTACACCAAACAATATCATGGTTGGTTTACGATCGTTTTCGGGTTCAATCGCGTTTACATCCAATTGTGTGAACCCGTTTGATCCCCACTTCAGAGATTGGATGGGGTGACTTTATTTGAAGCTATAGTACAGCCTTTAATTTTATAGACGATTCCTTAAATAATGGAAGCAAAGCTTTCACTAACAAACTTTAGGAATGATTAGAATCCGCAAGTTGACAGTTTTTTTTTTGTTAACTGTTTAATTCTGCAGGATATTTTTTTAAGTAGAGCGCATACTTTGTAGAGTGATTCAGTTTCTGTTCCTAAATGCAACCGCAGTATTGGGATACACTTTAAAACAAAACGAAAATTCGACTTAGTATGGGGGACACGCTGTTACAAGCGCAAGCCATACAAAATCAAATTTTTATTTTGTTTTGGAGTGAATTTTATTACTGCGGATGCATTTGGGACCGGACACTGAATTACTCTGCAAATTTTGCGAACTATATAATTAATTTTCCTGTATAGGTAATTCTTGTCTGACTAATAACAAACATGGCGCGCGGAAAGTGAATATTTCGACGCCACCTGAAATACAAAAGGCGGCAAGAGCCGTAACAGAAAACGAATTTTAAGTAATTTCAAATTATTAGTTGTATGAAAATTATTAGTTTGAATATATATCAAAAAATTATACCCTTAGGGTCGCAAACCAGCATACGGGACGCCTGATGGTAAGCGGTTACCGTAGTCTATGGGCGCTTGCTGTTGCAAGCACCCATACCCTGGTGTTCCAGGGGCATTACTCGCGCGTTGCCGACCCTACAATTAGCGTCATGTTAGCAGCAGAGGGACCCCTACTGCCAACATGATGCTTCCCCAAGCACTGGCGACCTTGCTCACCGTTAGGAACACAACACTGTAAAAGAGCAGTGTTATTTGGTTACAATGTTCTGCAAGATGGAGGTAATTCCCTATGGTAAAATTAATATCCGTGCTGTTTGAAAAAAGTACTATACAAGCCTTGGTGGCAATTGGGTATTGAAGGATTCATGTATGTGTTACCTCGGCGCGTTCGTCCATCAATGTACTAATTTATTACTAGTCACAAATGCGGAAATGCATAATCAACCATTGATATCTAAAAAACTTGTTCTTATTGCTCGTAAAATACATTCGATAACTGTTTAAAAATCCAATTAAAATATAATTATTATTAAGTAGGTATATTTGCATATTTCTCATTATCATTAATTGAAAATAGTTCCGTCTTATTAAAGAATATTGTTAAAACAAAGTTGTGTATAATCAGTTAATGACATGTAAGCAGTATGTTCATAAGTTGCTTAATAGTCTTATTATTGTGTAAGTCTTATCTTATGACTTTTTTGTTTCTGTTTTTAATTAGTTGCCTTTATTTTGTTATTAAAAATGAAATAAATCCAGTCCATTACTGTCTCACTGCTGGGCTAGAGCTCTTCTCGGAATGAGAAGGAAAGAAAAGAAAAAAAGAAAGAAAATACATTTATTCAGCACGGACATTGACAACACACGAGAGAAATAAAATAAAAATTAAATTAAACCTTTAAACAGTAAAAAATAAAAAAATAAGAAAGACAGAACAAAGTAAAATAGTCATCCTATTCATTAGTGTTGTCAAGCATGCCCATGCCGAAAGGGTAGCCAGCTCAGCATTTGCTGGGCGCGGAGAGCCCAGCGCTGATTTTCCGTTGGCACCCCTGCAGGCCAGAAGGGTTAGGCCTTAGTCCACCACGCTCGCCTGGTGTGGGTTGGAGGACTTGACACACCATCGAGGACTTTATGAGGCCCTCTCAGATGTGCAGGTTACCTCATGATGTTTTCCTTCACAGTCAATGCAAGTGATAATCAAATTGCGATCCGCACATAGATTCGAAAAGTCAGAGGTACGGGGCGGGGACGAACTCATGCCCTCCGGCATGGAAGGCAAGCGTTTAACTGCTAGGCTATCACTGCTTTTGCTTTTTTTATTAGTTGTTTTAATATTAATAGTAGTTTATGAAACTGTTGCATAATACGGGGTATTAAAACACGAGTGTGTGTTTAAAAATCGAGCCGCAGGCGATATTTTTCATAGTATCACACGAGTGTTTTAATACCTAGTTATGTGCAGTTTCATACATATACATAAATAAATAAAATTCGTACTTATTTTATTTTACAGCGTTATGTTTAAATGCGAAACGTCACAAGGAAATATTTGAATTAAATGCCGATGATATTGTGGAATCGGAGATTGGAGATGTTTACGAAGCTCGATCTCGCTTAAATAGTATTACTGATAGCCCAGACGAGGGCACTACTCCTATACAAACAGGAGGAACGCCACGCGAGGATGACGATACAAAAAATAATGCAATAACATCTAAACATAGGCCAGCAGCGCAAGCAAACTTGAACATATTGACCACGATTCTACCTCACGGAAAATTGTATAAGAACATAACATTCACTGATTTGAAAATTAGACATATGAAAAGGACGATAGAACGCATCTTAAGCAACGATTTCCACTTGATAACTGATTTCACAAGCGTTGCGCATGATCCGGACGAAATAACACGAAGATTCGACAAATTAGTTAAGAAGAATAAAGCGGCGCACGTTGAAACACGCCGTGAATATTATTTTGATGGGGATCCAGATAGGTTCAAGGATCAGAAGGCGAGGCTACATAGGCTTATGGCACAATTCGTGTACGAGTCACGTTACAAGATGATCATCGCGCAAGTATTGAGAAAGAAATATTTCAACGAACACAGGTACAAACTCGGATACGCATTTGCGTTATTGAGACATGTCAAGAGTCAGCAAAAATGGGTATGGTGGTCTATTAGTTCCTGGTATTTACATTTCTCAACACAATATTTCAGTTTAAAGATGTTAGAAAAAGTTGTGAGACTGGACGTTGATATAAAAAATATCATGAAATTAATTAAAAGATTAGATTACCAGAGGAAAATGCATCATAATCCTAAATATTATGATTACAGTTACGAGAGTAAAACAGAGAAGAATGCGTTCGGCCCCGTTGATCCACGTGACCGGCCTACAACTGCAACGTAGAACAGTGATCAGCCGAAATAATAATGACCAACCGAAATAATAATGAGCAGCCGAAATAATAATAACCAGCCGAAATAATAATAACCAGCCGAAATAATAAATAATAATAATTATTATAATTATATATATATTTTTTTTTTTATAATTATTATTATTATAATTTTCGTTTATTTTACGTTGCACCCACCATGTTTGTCTCTGCATCACCCTAAGGTAGACTGGCAGAAAATGCCTATGGCATTAAGTCCGCCTTTGTGCAGTGTTATTTTTACCTGTGCATAAAGCATTAAATAAATAAATAATAATGAACAGCAGATAAATAGTGACCAGCAGAAATAATAATGACCAGCCGAAATAATAGGGACCAGCGGAAATAATAATGACCATCAGAAATAATAATGACCAGCCGAAATAATAATGACCAGTCGAAGTAATAATGAACAGCAGATAAATAGTGACCAGCAGAAATAATAATGACCAGCCGAAATAATAGGGACCAGCAGAAATAATAATGACCAGCAGAAATAATAAAGTTAGCTTACTTTAGTGAAGTAGGCAGCCACTTGGCACAGCACAGCGGTATGCAACCAATACACATTACACACCAAACAACACAGAACGAACAACTATTCAAAATTAATTCAGTCAGAAATATTTTTCATGTTTCAAGATTTGCCGTAGTTGAGTGTTGGACTTTTTAACTTTTATTTTTTACGAGCTGTATCCGCGGTTCCGCCTGCTTAAATTTCGGACGCACGAATTTTGTTTTTTAAAGTATATTTCCAAATAAGTATGATGTTGATGTAATTCATTTAATAAAAACCCTTAAATGCGTGATGTTTTTTATCATTCTCAATTATTACTTTGAACTTCTATTCGTTTTTATTACCTATGCATAGGAAAAATATGTTCTATGGCCATTGAATATGAAATGAAAATTTTGATTAAACGTCTCGTAGGTACCTACCTATATGAAATATAGGATGTATTTACCGCGAAACTGATATTGGCTCGTTTTTATCTTAAATTACTTTTAAAGTTCTTCTTATTTCGCCTACTTACTTAGTTCAGCATGTAAATTTTAAACTGACTAAAATTATTCAATTTTTTTTTTTTTAGTTAATCGTTTTTGTTGATAATAAAGTTAATAATGACTCGCCAGGACCAAATGAAAGTACAAAAATAATAATTAATATTTAATAAAATACTCTAGGGCCGATTTCACCAAACTTTATTATAACAATACTAGGAATTATTTAACTCTACATATTTACTCTTGGCATCGTTTATGTTTCACCACATTACCCATCCATCCAAAATTTAAGTGCTAAGCACTTGTCGGTGTAGCAATTTCCATTCGGTCCTATCTAATGCCAAATCTTTTAAATCTTTATATGTTTGTATATTCGCTTTTTCTTTCAGCTGATCAATGTAGTTTCTTCTTGGTCTTCCTCTTTTTCTTTTTGCCTCTATTTTTCCTTCTATAATGTTGGTAATGAACTTATCGTGCCTAATCAAGTGACCAATCATGTTTCCTCGTCTTTTTTCTATATGTTTCAATATTTGTCTTTTCTCATTTACTCTTCTTAGTATCTCTTCGTTGGTCACTTTTTCTGTCCAGGACACTTTCTCCATTCGACGCCAACACCACATTTCAAAAGCTTCTAACCTTTCTCGATCTCTTTTAGTGAGGGTCCATGTTTCACAAGCGTATAGGGCTATGCTCCATATATATGTCTTAATTATTTTTTTCCGGATGCTTTTATTAATTTTAGCTGATAAAAGGGATCTTTTTTTGTGGAATGTTTGCTTTGCTATGGCTATTCTTGTTTTTATATCAGTTGTAGATCTTGCATCCTCTGTAATAATGCTACCCAAATATTTAAACTGCTTTAATTGTTCTATAGGGCTATTGTCAATGGTGATGGGATTTACTATTTTGCAGGGGAACTTTGAAGGTACAACTATTTTAGTTTTGTTAATGTTAATTTTCATATGAAAACGGCTAAATACTTGGTTCATTTTGTTTAAAATTTTCTCAAGGTCATCTCTGCTGTTTGCGAGAGCGGCAATATCGTCTGCAAATCTAATAAAAGTAATTTTGTTCCCGTTTATACTGATGCCTTCTGCAGTAGATTCTTCTAAAATGTTTCTTATGGCTGATTCTATAAAGATGTTAAATATAAGTGGAGACAAAGAGCAACCTTGTCTTACCCCTTGCCTAATTTTAGCTATTTCTGTTTTGTCATTTACTTCTATTAGTGTTTCTTGCTGTTTGTATAACTCATAAATAACCACATTACCATGGGAATAAATTTAATCTCGTATACATAGTTACTCTGTGACGTAGGTTCAATCCGAATTAGACGTGTGCGCCGATGCCGGGTTCGGTGTCATCGGCATGTATGGTCGGACGGATACGGTTGTTTTAGATACAATACAGACATATACTCGTACTAGTAAACTAAACACTAGAAATGTCTAAATATATGCTTATTGGTTTATTTCGACGTATTTGTTTACGCAAATTCAATAAAATACCATTTTTATATGACCATAATTCAATTCAATTCAAATTTTAATTTAATGGCTCCATCGTTACTTTGCGATGATTCTGCCAATGTCGAGGTTGAGTGAAACAGGAGAATGTTGAGGATGGTCGGTAAAGTGGCGCAGAAGGTGTCTTCTCTGGTTGAGTAACCTAAAAAGGACATCACAGACCTTAATTTAAATAGCGCGTTTTGCCGATAACTCCATCCGTCACAGTCAAGCTTAGTGTGAACGCAACATTACTATATTGAAAAGACGATTACACTGCATTTTGTCGTTTAAAAATAATAAACTACCGACTGCATGGTTCCGGAAAAAACAAACCAAAGAATAGGTTGAGAGCAACAAATGCTTTTCATCCATGTTCATTTATTTAGACTCGCTGCGAGATCTGGCAGCCTGCCAAACGTTCTGGCAACATCGGGCAAGAATATTCCAAAAAAACTTGGCAATTTTTTAATCATTTATTCGTTTCGTTTTTATTTTATTGTACACAAAAGGAGGAATATACAAAGACACAGTATAAGTTATAATGCACAAAGGTGAGAGGTTATTTCATGGCATTAATAATAAAAGAAAGAAAGAAAGCAAATAGTTTTATTCTGCACTCGCCAGGAACAAACAAAAGTACAAAAAGAATATTACAATTTAACAAAAGCAATAATTAAAGCAACCTGGACGAGACCAAAGATGGCCCCCACTGCAGCATAATGCTCTGTGGTATTTGGAAATAGAAAATGTCACAGCGCGGGTATTCTGATCAGCGGGTCTACCGCGTAACTAAAATTGTAATGAATATCGACATCGGTATTAAACTTCAATACGATCGTGAGAGCCTAAACTTTGAGCTAATTTGTATTTTTTTTACCGATCATGAAGATAGCAGTCTCAACTATATGATAGGTAATTTTTTTACAAGTAAGCTCAAAGTTTAGGCTCTCACGATCGTATTGAAGTTTAATACCGATGTCGATGTTCATTACAATTTTAGTTACGCGGTAGACCCGCAGACCGTTGTAGTGATGCAGCTACAGTACAAATAAATATAGGTAATACTTATTAAAAAATATTACATAAACAAATTATAAAACTTCAAAATAAAGCTATTTTATACGTCATTATAAAAATAAATGAGTAAAAGACCAGTGGCGGAGTGGTCGTGGCCTCGGCTTTCGAGTCGTAGGTTGTGGGTTCACATCCAGGCGGGCGCTAACCAATAGGTTAGATTTATTCATGACTCATATGCGCATTTTCATCACCATAAGTAGTGAAGAATGCGCACGGTGATGGTCTGAACATTGTTGGGCTTCTGGTTCTCTCACTCAGGGGCCGTTCAAGTACCTATTACGTAAGCAGTTTTTTTGCAATTATTAACCCCCCCCTCCCCCTCGTCCACAAAAGTACCAAAAGTACGCAAAGCTCTTACCCCTCCCCCCCCCCCTCCCATGCTTACGTAAACATTGATACATGCATTTTTCAATGTATTCTGGACTGTCGGAAGAAATTTAGACGAAGAGTTTTGAATAGCGCGCGGTAATTCCCCTACTCGGTTTTAAGCGAGTAAACATACCTAATTATCCATTATTTCGAGAATCCCTGAAAATGCGTTTCGTTTTCAAGCATAGACAAGAGTAGGACTGCCATATATGTTCAAACCAAATCGACTAAATTTTCTAGAAAATCCGAAAAATTAAAAGAATAATTACTACTGCTGACGTAATCACCACTCCGTCCCCCATGTCATCAAAAATAAGCAAAGGAACCCCCCGCCCCCCTGTAGTACTTACCTACGTAATACTTGCATGGCCCCTCACCTGCGCATCGCAGCAGGATGCTACTTTATAGTATTCTGTGAGAGTGTGATACTACCCCGGTCGACCCAGCCCATTTACGAGCTGAAGTCAGTTACCTCTTTACCGTTTGCTCTCTCTATTTATCGTTTTGTCTTCTGTCAAGGAGACAAAGGGTGGAGAAAATGGGTTTGTTCACGAAAAAGTAGAGGACAAAAAAGAAAGAAAATAAGAGAAAAGAAAAAATAAAGAAGATTTACTGTTTTTGTGTTCTAGATTTTTCGTTTTGTCTTTTGTAAAAACAAGGCAAAGAGTGGAGAAAACGGTTTGGTCTACCAGCCATGTTACTCCTGCAGGTGTTGTATTACCTAGCGCACCCGCCTTCATTCAGAAATGATTTTGTAAAAGTCTTCAGCGCTAATTTAACAGTTTTGTGGGGTTCATGGTGAAGAGTCTGTGTGAACTAATAAATATGTAGGTAGGTACACTATTTCCGTACAAATACTGTAATTCTGGTACACAAAAAAAATCCACTTAAATTAAGCACTTTTGGAATAATACTAACACTTTAACAATATCTAATATTTTAAGTTTAGAAATAAATTCAAAGATGTCGGCCGATCAGATATTTTCACGACATTGCTTAAATCATCCCTACTCACGTACAAAAATAAAGCTCCTTTCAAATAGACGCGATTAATTACACAACGCTTCACGCGATGTTAGCCGCGCAATCAAGCGTCTTGGCGATATTACGGATGTTACAATATACTATTGCGGCTTCCTTATTAGTTTTTTTGGCGTTCTGCCAACTACCGCATAGGCAAGTCCTTCGATAATATTTTATGTGCTAATGTTATTCTGTTCGATGCTTCTCATAATTTAGGAGTTATGGCTATTTGTCCATGTTGATCTGGAGGCAGGAAAATGTTGAAATAAGTTTGCTTTGTTCATTAAACGATGTTCTAGCGACTATTTCATGTAAATGGTTCGTTTTAAACCATTTATTCAGCTATATTTAAAAGCTGTTATTTTGACATTACACACACAAGACACTTTATTTAAACACACACACATACATCCAGCATATTATGCTGAGTTGGTAATCGGCATATTTTTTATTATTTTTTTATTAGAAATGTACCTATTTCTCTTCTTGTGTTTAGTTTATTGTGAATGTTGCGCCGTCATTATCCCGTATGGATATTTTTTTTTCTTTTTTTCTAAAATGCATATTATGAAAGGATACTAAGGGAACTCAACGAGCCGACACACAAACGGCCACTTTAATTTTATTTATTTGTATAGATGTATGGAGAGAGAGAGTATGGAGCAGCAGATTCTTTTTCGCGATTTATTTATTTATCCTATAGTAAAAATTATTCATAATGATAAGTTCAGTAACCCCCTTTAGGCTTTATTCACCCTGTCCGAGAAACCGTGTATATAAAGGTAGAAAACTTTTTAATTACCGTATTTATACTATCAACCGAAACATCGCGTGGCAAACAAAACATTTTAACCAGAATCTTCATTAGAAATCGTATCGCAACGCAGGGCTGTCACGATATTTTCGTATAATAATATCATGCAGCACGCAGTTTAGGGTTATTCCCTTAGAAGAATTAGGCCAGTGGCACAGAACTATCGGTGCAAGGTAGTGACGTGTTTTGATAAAAAAATTACCCGCCCAACGCACAAAATCATTTTTAATAGAATAGAATAGATCTTCATTTCATGTAAACCAAATACAAGCACTTATGAAATGTCGAGACTCTAGGTGCGCCGTTCCAAATAGTAGGTCCCATGGAGAAGAAACGGCAAGAAACTACATGAAAACTCTTTTAAAATAATAGATTACAATCTTGATTAGTACAGTCTTGTTGTAAGAGCTGCGAGAATAATATAATTTAATATGAATAAAAAAAATAACAATAAACCTTAAACCAACCTACTCTTAAACCTAAAAAACCTAAACCTTATTCCCACCTAAACCAACCACCCATAAACCTTATTTATTTCTTTCTTTCTTTCAATAAGATAACAATGATTTGTCTTCTCTAAGTTAGGAATAAATATCTTCTAGGCAAGCGTGCTATATTTTTGATGGTACTGTTACTTAATATTTGTGAAATAGTAATCAAAAAATATTTTTATTATTCGAAATAAAAAAGTGCTCCGATTTATTCACCTATGTACGCAATACATCTAATGGCCGCCATGTTGTGTGCAACGCGCGAGGTGGCGACGCTTTTGATGCGCGTTTGCAGATGTGTTCACGCCCTTATACCAAGTGATCCATCAAGCTGGATCAGCAGTGGAAGACTATACACAAAAAACGATACAAAAAATATAATTATACAGGCTGCCATACATATAATTATATTTTTTATAGGTATTTAGTAAACGCACTTACGTGGTATGGGATTTTTTATTTATTTATAGTAAAGTGAAATACATAACCCGCTCTCTCTTATAACTTAAGCTTATAGAAATGTGAGTATCAATAAAAAAATATAATCGTATGATAAGTAACGCCTTTGTTAAGCTCCACTATCGTTTTGACCCGGAAATGGAAGTTTTACAGGAATTTATGCTTTATAGTCCGATGATTAGGTACGGAATCGCGTGCACAATGCAACCGTTAGTTTTAATTTGCTTTCATAATTTTGTTAATAGCTTTAATTTAGAAATGCTGTTGTTCTTTTTGCATTTAAATATTATGTTAATTTTATTTCATTGTTCTGTATCAAATAAGGAAATATTTTGAGGAGATAAATGATCTTGTTTTGTGTTTAACGTTAACAGAGACCGAAGATTATATAAGTACATACAGAACTAAAAAATAATATCATTATATTAAGCCCGTCACACACGTAGCTATAATATAAATAAATATACTGAGCTATATATTACATTATAGCAAGCCCCCATACTTGGTAGCTATACTTGACATATTTTGATGACGTAATAGAAATATATATTATAGCTGCGTCTGAGGTCGCTCGAAGATTACATGTCTTGCTATAATATATATTATAGCTACGTGTGTGACGGGCTTTATATGAAATTATTTTTAGTTCTGTATTGTTCGTGTCTATATTAGTTGTTCATAATGATGAGTAAAATAGCCCCTTGAAGGGATCGGGAGTATGTATGTAGTACTTATGGTTAATTTGTGTAACATGCGACAATCGTTCCCCATAGTACGATCACATACACCTTTCTTACCCATAGCACCCATGGGAAGCGCTTACGTGGCTCTATTTTACATGCATATAGTGCCGTCGAGACTCCATTTCAACATCAAGACAAATATTTGGATAGCCTACACGTATTTGTTTTAACGATGCATATAATCATTCATTTCATTCATTCAATTCATTTAATTACTTATTACTTTGGATCTAAAACATAGGATGTACAAGTACACTAATCAATGTTATCAATTACAGGAGACCACAGCGTCCTAATTTAAGGCGAGGCTTTACGGAAATACCGCAAATGCCTATTTTAATTTTCAAATTTTTAAAAACTCTTTTTTTAATACAAATTCTTATTCTTATTATTCAACCAGTTGCAGGTGTCATACTGCGCGTTGCTAATTAATATTGCTATTCTGTGGCACGCGTGCAGCACAATTTGACCCTTCAGATGCGTAATAGAAACGAAGTGCGTGTACAAAGCTAGTACTGATACTCCACCCCCTCAAAAGTACGAAAACCTCGAAAAATACAGGCATAATTCTGCCCTCTGAACGAAAAAAGGCACAACTTAATTTTTTTTCAAAATTGACTGTGTACTTGTAATTGTATACGGTATTCCTTTTTTTCCTGATATCGAACATGGTTATTACTCAATTTTGAATAAAATTTTAGTTATGCCTTTTTTCTTCCCGAGGGCAGAATTGCTAAACAAATAAATGTATTAAATCTAAAATAATAGAAGCAAATTACAACAAATTTAAATATAACGTCCAACCCTTTTAGTTCCTATCTCTTTAATTAAGGGATAGTTAAGGGGTAGGTAGTAAGGGATTAGTCATTATTATAATAAACTTTTACTAAGGGAAAAAATAATGAAATCACGAAGAAAAAATCTGCTGTACCATTATAGTATGGTCAAGTAATATTTATTTATTTGTAATGAACAGCAGTTCTTGTTTTCGCGATTTAATTGTTATTTCTTGTTTAGCTCTATTGAAGTATTGAGTTTACGTGTACAATAATACCTCGTTCAGTTTCAATGTAAACTCGACAAACCTCAGTCCCAATATCGAGAAACTGTTTCCCAAACACCTATTTATCACCAATGTCGGTTTATTTTATGAGTAATAACTAAATGGACCAATGGCCTTTGCTGTACCAAAACAAACATTGGAGCCAATAACCAAACGTGGCCCAGTCCTTATCGGTAGCGTTTTCCGGTTAACTGCAACATGTCGTGACATGATTTATTCATGTTGGAACTAGTCCAGATGTTTTTGGAGCATTCGGAATCATATGGAGTTAATTCTTGAAGCGGTAGTACAAAATGGTTATTTGTGGCGCACAAGCCCCTAAGTATAGCAATTTTTGTAATAATTTTGTATCCGGTAGCATCTGTAGTTTATTATTACAGCCATAATTTCTTTTGGTAATTTCCGAACCGTAATAATAAAAGAATATAGCAAAAGTTTTAAATCGAAAACAAAAAGTTTTAAATAAATAACACCTGTCTTGCATTCCCCTCTTTTCTTTCGCCTCAGTACGAAACAAGCTCAAGCATGTCTATTAACCTGGGAGATAACTTTCCCTCGCCAAGTTAGACTTAAAAACTTTAGATTAATATAAACTAAAGATGCAGTTCGCTACTTTAACATAATTATAATTATATTACTATTCGATGGCACGGTTGGCGCAGTGGTTATGTGATCGGGTTTCTGCGCTGCGTGCTGCGGGTTCGATGCCCTTACAGAACAAATATTTGTTTGATCTACAGATAGTTGTTTTGGGCCTGGATGTGTGTGCATATGAGATGTATGTTTTTAAACTGTATCCACGATACATGAGAAAAAGAATCGTGGAGCAAAAAAAAAAGAACTAGGTACATATAAGCAATGTTTATTCAATTTTCACGAAGTAGGGTTTTAAGTTATCATTGTGAGTATGACTAAGCAAGAGTTCCGAGAAACAATTTGCCTTGTCTATAAACTTCATATTGTTCAAGTTGTTCCACGAATTGAAATATACCCGACTAATAATTATGCGGTTATTTATTATAATTGTCGTGTTTATTGATTTGTGTAACAAAGCACTAAGCAGACAACGGACTTTTTGTCCGGCGGACAGCCCCGGACAAGAATGGCTGTGGATGGTAGTTGTTGCCAGTGAGGAAAAATGACCGTCGCGTGCGTTAAGTCCGAGTTCTCCCCGACCCTCACTCGCGCCAGCCCGTGCTGAGTCGATAGATCTAAACGTCCCTAATAATAATAATACAACACAGACACAGCAAGCCCTCTCTTCTTGCCACATCAGCGTCGCCCTAGCCGAGAACCGTGTCCCACTAGGGGACGCCCTAAGCTGCGTCACGCTTAAAATCAGCCTCACCGAAAGTCCGGTTAAATATTAAAGGGTTGATGAGCCAAGTGAGAGAGAAATAAAAAAAGAAAAATGTTGAATCCGCACCTTTTCTTGAACGCGAATTTTTTTGTCGTAAAAATTCTTATAGGCAGCCCATCGGACAAAATGTCCGTCGTCTGCTCAGCGCCTAATAGGCGGAGTTGTAGTTGCTCGCTGTACTGCGGAATCAAATACGTCAACCGAAAAACATAGCACAAGATCGAGGAAGGTAATTTAATCGTACGAAACTTTGTCAACCGCCTCCATTTCTCACAATTTCACGGGCTCATTTCAGTGACATTATAATTTCACTGGACCGTCTCACAATATTGTAACGGAAGGACGTAGGACGGCCTTGCACATACAGTGAAATTATCAAAATATTACTGCCTTGCAATATCACTGCGTGGGTCTGTGTAGTGTATGTGTGTGAATACACACACACACACTTACACACTTTGACTACACGGTTGGCGCAGTGGCTAAGCGATTAGCCTTCTGCGCTACGTGCCGCGGGTTCGATCCCCGCACGGAACAAATATTTGTATGATCTACAGTTATTTGTTTCGGGTCTGGTTGTGTGTGCATGTGACATGTATGTTTGTAAACTGTACCCTCGATACAGGAGAAATCCTAGTGAGGGGCAATGTTTTTATAAAAAAAGAAGAAGAAGAAGAATAGACTGGGTGAGAAAAAAAGTTACATGTATGTATTAAAAATAATACTTTTATCGTCTCCTATCAACGAAAGAGTATTATCCCCAAAACACACGGAAGAACACAAAACTCCAACCAATCCGTACCTCCCCGAACATCTGCCGCGACCTTTCAATAAATATTGTTTTCATTTCAACTTGCTCCGTATCGGTGTATCGCTGTATCGACGTGGCCCGGCCTCCTCCACTCAATTTCCTTAAACCTTCAAATTGAAAGGGGAGGCGAGAGTGTACTGGGGGATATTGGCACACTTATCGAGGGTAATGACTGGCTGTGGACTTGCAATTTTAAAGTTATGCATCGTTTAGCTTCGTGTAGATGTGTCGTGTTTATATTGCAATTTTTGCTAGCTTGCGTACATTACATAATATTTTTGTTTGTACATTTTTATTGTGGATACATTCCGCTGAAAACCACCGCTGTCGGGTTGTTCGCAGCGCGGCAGCATATGCTGAGCGGAAGACTTTTTGACACAGGTGCGACGTAAAATCCATTTTATTTATGATATATTTTTATTTTTGTTTTACATAGTTTTATTTTTCTGATGTATAAATCTTTAAAATAGTTTTTTTGCTGTGTCAAATAAATATTTTTTCTGGTAATATCATGTGTAAGTACTGATGTAAGACAAGGAGAACAATGAAGAAGAATCATCCTAGCCTTCAAAAAGGGACAGACAGACAGCGGGAAGCGATTTGTTTTATACTATGTAGTGATGTGGTGCCTTAATTTTGCATCCAAACAAATTACTTTTCTTTCTTTCTTTCTTTAGTTGTTCTTACAGAATAAGCTTTTCTGATTTCCGTCTTATCTACTTAGCTGCGAGCCATTTCAAAAGAGGTATCTAAGTAACAAGTCATTTCTAACTTTTAACCGTTTACCGTTTATAAAAATACCAAACAAAAACTTATCTTTTACTCGACTCGAGTCAAAACTTTGTAACATCCACAAACTCCAGATGTAAAACGTTTAAAAAGAATGGCAATTTATATCTAAGACGGCATTATGTTTTATAAAGTCAAGTCACTGATATAAAAATTCTAGATGTCTTTCAGCGACAAAAAAAAATAACCGATAATATTTATGCGCAAAAATTGAAAAAGTGAGGCTATTACTTTGAATTTCGTCCATCGATTAATAAAAAAAGAAACGAAATGTGTGCTGGGACACATAATAGAAGTGAAACTTCAACGGATATAATTATCGTATACGCCACGCGGCCGTAACGCTTTTTCGTGACAAATATAAAAAAAAACTGGTAAAAGAGTAAATATGTTCAATTTTCATGTGATCAAATCTTATTCGCAGTACTCCACAAAGCCATATGTTGGCGTCATTTGGCTAAGTCCACCAAATAGTCGGGCTATTTAGTGGCGGAGTGGACAATATCTCATCCGACACCGACGCGGGACGACGTGAAATCGATTTGTTCGATACGTTACGTGTACACACGGAATCAAATAATACTGGAATAGAAATTGTGTGAATTACGAGTTTACGGTTTTTGATGTGGAATAGTAGAATTTAGAACGAATGAAAAGCATATTTATTTAGCAAGTCATATAGGGGAAATAATTTAAATTAAAAAACAAAATAACATTATACAAAAAAAAAATGGGTGCCTCACGGCTACCCTAAATAAATATATTATAATAAATAGCTTAGCAAAAATGCCAGACCACTACTGGGATTTTTTTGTAACATCATAGAATAACCGAACTGTGTTTTTAAAAATAATATTAATTATCTTCTACATCTTATTCAACTATGCTTGAGACAAAGTATAAACGACCTTACTTTGTTCTTTTGTGGTAAAATGCGAAACTAGGCAATATTATGGTTGGCGGACTACACACACCATCGACAACTTTATGAGGCCCTCTCAGATCTGTAGGTATCCTCACAATGTTTTCCTTCACCATCATCGTAAGTTATAAACAAATTTAAAAAATAAGGTATAGATAACCTAAACGGCTGCCTGATTACGTATGATAAATATGACAGTTGCTGTCGCCACTAAACGTCCTATTCCGTATCCCCTTATGAAAACGTCTATAAACGAGAAAGGGATTCATTTGAGGTTTGTTGGTCTCTGTTGCATATTTTTCTTACGTTATCAAGTGTCTAATCCTATCTTCTTTAATCCTTGACAAACCATTCCCGGTTCACGCTGCACCATTGTTATTCCGCTGACCTGGCGTCACTCGTTTGTTTTACGATAGTTATACGAACATATTCTGACAGCTACGGTACAAAAGTCACACTGCATGCGAGTTTGGTAGCGAAAAGTAAGCAAAAAAGCTTCTTGTTTTGTTTTTAAAAACATTGCCCGCTCTCTAGAATTTCCACTGTATCGTGTGATTAAATTAATCTTTTGAAATGGAGTACACTCGGTAGTTGAATTTTAATACAGCTTATAATTTGATTATCACTTGCGATAACGGTGAAGGAAAACATTGTGAGGGAACCTGCACATCTGAGAGGGCCTCATAAAGTTCTCGATGATGTATGTAGTCCGCCAACCCGCACTAGGCCGGCGTGGTGGACTAAGACCTTCTCATTCTGAGAAGAGGCCCGTGCCCAGCAGTGGGATGGTAATGGGTCGGATTTATTATTATAACCTTGTAAAATGGAAATTCTGGAAACGGAATTTTATTATCACTTGTGATAACGTTGAAGGAAAACATCGTGAGAAAACCTGCACAACTGAGAGGGCGCTATAAAGTTCTCGATGGTGTGTGTAGTCCGCCAACCCGCACTGGGCCAGCGTGGTGGACTAAATCTTCACCTTCCTCATTCTGAGGAGAAGCGCGGGCTCAGCAGTAAGCATATGCGTTCACACTCGATACTTGGCTTGGATACTACAAATTGGCAGAATCATCTCCGCTTTCTTACTACTTATAGTATATTTATATATATATAATTATATTTATATTTATTTATGTACTAATAGTGTATATATATTATATAAAAAATTATCTATAAATAGTTATAAGTAACTATGCATCATTTACTTCTTTTAGTATAATTATCTTGTCCGTGCACCTACCATACTTTTTTCTCTGCATCACCCTTAGTTTGACTGGTAGAAAATGCTTACGGCATTAAGTCCGCCTCTGTACTTAGTGCATAAAGTATAAATAAATACTTTTAGCACCAGAACCGCGCGTTTTCGCGTTCGTTTGCTGCCTTTTGCTTACAAAAAAAGAATAACTAACGCGAAGACATGCGATTCTGGTGCTAAAAGGTAGTAATAGTTAGTATTCTTTGCTAAAAGTATCAAGTGTAGATGGGCCCTAATGGACTGAATTATATTATTATTTGTATAATTATTCCTGTATATAAGAATTCAAAAAATATTTCAACGTATCTAAATCATTAACTTCATTATGATTTACTGGTACTCATCGAACAAAACGTAAAAAACCTAACTATAGTTTCGGCGTATTTGTGCTTTCATTTCGTGGATGACCTTTTCAAAGGCCCGCATTGCCGTAGGGCATCTTCACTCAATACAGACCTTTACAGTTGTAATATTGTAACTAAGTTAGCAATGTATGTGGCAAAGTACTATTTTGAAAAGAATTCATTCAATGAATTCGACTGCCGTTAAATAGTAATCGCGGCGCCACTGACGCCTACTATTTTTATAATAACTAATAGTATTCAATAGTCGGTATTAAGTATATACTGACTCTTCACCAGGGATGTGCCAGGATGCGTAAAGAGGAATATGTGCAATATCCACCAATAAAGAATAACTAATAATATAATATTGATAGTTTCAAGCGTATGGCACTCGTGGGTTGCAGCTGAAAACTAGCGTCAGTACTTAGGTACATATACTAATAAACTAAACACTAGAAATGTCTAAATATATGTGGTTTATTTCGACGTATTTGTTTACGCAAATTCAATAAAATACCATTTTTACATGACCATAATTTAAATAGCGCGTTTTGCCGATAACTTCGTCCGTCACAGTCATTTGGCGTATATGTCAGCCATGTTTTGTTTTTAATATGATATTCACCATCCACGCCGATTACGCCGACGCCGGCATCGGCGCACACATCTAGTAGGTACTGGTATCGCCAGAACCAAAATAAAAACGCTTTCCAAAACTTCCCTTAATGGAAATCCAATCGACATTTTTGTATCGCGTCGACGTATATATCGACGTATCGCGTTTTAATTATATACCGCGGTAGGGTGGAAGCACCGGTTACACTCCTTTCGCGTTCTAGGTGGCTATAGGATCTACTGTAATTATATTGTAGTTATTGTTAGGTTGGCGATTCTTTGCTCCACGGATTTGTAATAAAAAATAACTTGTGCTGCCATCTTAATTCGATGTAGATTAATTAATATAGAGTCAAAGATTTTTATTTCAACTGGGCCTTTCCAGGCACTTTCAAAACGTCGTGATTCTAGGTGCACGGTTCCAAGTGAGTAGGTCCTGGAGAAGATACCGGCAAGAAACTCCATGGATAGATAATCTTTTCATAAAACAAATCTAAAAATAAAAAAAAACGGCCGGCTATAATTCGACCAGAATTTACACAATATTACAAAAAATAAATAAAAAGAACAGCGAAGATCATATTAAGTACCACAATAATTTAAACTGTAAGTAATTGTGAGTAACTGAGTAATTGTGTGGTTCGGAATACGAATTGAAAAGGCTTAAAGTTCTATCAATATAATAGCAACAGTTATGACTATAAGGTTGCCAATGACACTATTATTATAAACTATAATTAACTATTAAAACCTTCAATCAAATTTCCAGACGTGAAAATTATAATTAATTTAATTATTTGCAGCGGCAATACAACATGGATTGTTTTTTTTTAAATAAATATTCCTATGCAACGTAATCGTATGTTTGAATCGTGTACATCAATGACATTTTACAAATAGACGCGTTGCCCACGCTCTATATTGGCAAGATAAATGCAAGGTAAATGCCCTGCACCGACTGAGAAAATGAGCATGCAGCAGCTAATGCCACGTAACTAAACGTCTATATTCATCTTTTTCTAACAACTGAAATGGCGTATGGTGGCTCCCATTTCTTTCCCTTTCTTCGCGCACTATATAATTATATGTACTGCTATGTAGCTATAGTAAAGTTTACGCCATTTTGTAGTGCATTAATGTTGGTGTATGGCACGTCTATAAGTAAAATGTCATTGGTGTACATGATGTAAATAAACTACACCATGTATTGTTTACACGTCCTTATACTATTATGTAACCATGTTATCGGAGGTGGCGAATTGATTTATGGACGTAAACTTACTGAGAAAATAATATGTTATTTATTTAACCTTTCTAATCTTGACAGAGAACTATTACTAATCTCTGCATTTCGTCACTTGATGAAATTTCCTTAAGGCGTCGGAAATAAAAAAAATTGCTTGTATTGTGGGTAATGTGGCCTTACGTATTCCTTTTAGTTAAAGTATTGAAAAAAAAAAAAACAATCACAATAATTCATTTTTTAATTTAATTTTTTTTAATTGATTGTTAATTCTTGATGTGAAAGCATACGCAGTTGAATGCTTGCCTTCCAAGCAAGAATCCGAAATCGACCCGACCGGCACCTCTGACTTTTCGAATTCATGTGCGGGTCAGAATGATTCTCACTTGCGAAATAATCGTAAGGAAACCTGCACAACTGAGAGGGTTTCATAAAGTTCTCAATGGTGTGTGTAGTCCGCCAACCCGCATCAGGCCAGAGTGGTAGACTACCGGTAACCTGAGAGAAAAAATATTCAACTGTCTATTTGACTATTTCTATTTTTAACCCCCGACAAAAAAGTGGGGTGTTTTAAGTTTGTAGTGTATATCGGTGTATCTGTATATTTATTTGGGCATCGTAGCTCCAAATCGGATGGACCGATTCGAGTGCATTTTTTTTTATTGATGTTTAGTTTAATCTGAGGCCCAATTCTCGTAATTAAAAATGTTCAAAATATAGTTCGGATCTCATTCCGATCTACTACCAATGTCATAAATGTCACAAATGGTATTCTCCTACCCTAACAAACAACGTCAAACGTGACATTATATTGTTGTACGGGTTAGGGTACATATAAATGATAAAACTGATAGAGTATACAAACGTTAAATTTATTAGCCCGAAATGATGATTGTAACTGAACTGTTTTACCGCGAGCATGCGGATTATATTAAATTGTAATTTGCTGCGTGTCAGCATAAAACTAAAACGAGCGAACCCGTCTACCTCCAACTCTTAGGATACCGTTTTTATCTAGATAGAGAGTTAAAAATTAAAAGTAAATTATTAATTTTAAACCCCTATCTAGATAAAAACGGTATCCTAAGAGTTGGAGGTAGACTAAAAAAGGCACACATCAGCCATGACATGCAGCACCCTATAATTCTTCCACACAGCGGTCGTCTAACAGAATTAATAATAGAAGATGCACATCGAACCATGTTACACGCTGGAGCTCGGCTGACATTGAGCTTCATCAGACAGAAGTATTGGATCTTAGGAGGAAACATTGCAATTAAAAAGAAAATACGTCGTTGCGTAACATGCAAGAAGCAAAATCCGGACTGTCAACAACAAATAATGGGACAGCTGCCGGAAGCCAGGAGTAATCCATCACGCCCGTTTACTCATACAGGGGTAGACTTTACGGGTCATATCTACGTCAAAGCTAGCAAAGGACCGGGAATCAAGAGCACAAAAGGTTATGTTGCTGTCTTTGTGTGTATGGTCACGAAGGCAGTGCACCTAGAACTTGTTTGTGACCTAAGCACCTCTTCATTAATCGCAGCATTAAGAAGAATGGCAGCTCGCAAAGGAACGCCCAGTCACATCTATAGTGATAATGGTCGTAATTTCGTCGGTGCCAACAAGGTGCTACAACAAGAATATCATGAACTTATCAATATCATGCAAAGCAAGGAACTCATGGCAGAGGTATTGAACATGGAAATTGAGTGGAGTTTCAATGCGCCCTCGTGGCCTTCTGCGGGAGGTCTCTGGGAGGCTGCTGTAAAAAGTTTTAAGTACCATTTCAAGAGGGTAATAGGCGACCAAATCCTAACATACGAAGAGTTGTACACTGTGCTTACACAAATCGAAGCCTGTCTCAACACGAGACCATTATGCCCTATTTCTGAAGACCCTGATGATATGGAGTTCTTAACGCCAGCTCACTTTCTAACAGGTGGATCAAAGGTTACCGTATTCGAGACTGAAACTGATTTAAGAACTCGATGGCAGTTGACACAAAAAATCGTACAAGATCTCTGGAAAAGATGGAAAAGTGAGTACTTGGTACAGATAACAGAAAGGAGTAAATGGCGACAAGCAAGCAAAAATCTTAACATAAATGATATAATCATGATCCACGATGACAATCTTCCGCCGGGAAAATGGCTAATGGGCAGAATAATCGAGCTACATCCCGGTTCCGACGGTCATGTCCGTGTTGTGACAGTAAAAACCAAGAACGGAACCTTAAAACGTCCAGTCACAAAATTATCACTACTCCCAGTCCACAATGAATCGTCACAAAACAAGCAAGAAAGTAATAACGATCCTGGGGATATGGAAGATTCTCATACATCGAAGCAATCTAAAACAATTAGAGCAAGACCTCGTTACAAAGTTGCGTCGGTTTTTGCAGCAATCATGTTATTTTTCAGCATCATAACAACTTCCCAATGCGCTCTTAACGTCTCTAAATTCAGAGAAAATCAACATCTTTACTTCGATAAGCTAGCAAACATGCAGATTATAAGAGATGAATGGAAATTGATCATTTATTACGATATGGAACCGTATTGGGAAGGAATTACGGCTCTCAATAAAAGTATAATGTCCCTTGAACAATCATGTAAGACTATACGGAAGCAAACACATTGTGATATAATATTATTACAGTTACGTCACGGGTACAACGAACTCGAATACAATAATCATATGTTACTCAGTCAGCATTTTGACACGCGACCGGGCAGGTGGCGGCGCGGTCTTATCGACGGTGTCGGTTACATAGCGAATAGCCTGTTCGGCGTACTGGACACTAGATTCGCGGAACAATATGAAAAGGATATCACGCTCCTTCGCAACAATCAAAAACATATTGTCTCATTTTGGCAAAATCAAACTTCGGTCATAGAAGCAGAATTCAGTCTTTTAAAGCGGACAGAAAGTATTATTCACAAACAACACAAAATTATTCATCAGCAGATGTCAAACATCGAAAATACCTTAGAAGCCCTAAAAGCAGAAACACAGAATATTTCTCTAGCAAATGAGGTTTCTATGGGAGCTGTCGTCGCAAGTAATTTATTACACGATTTGAAGTATTTGCAAAATGCCTTAGTGGACACGATTACGGATATATATCACGGTCGATTTAATCCACATCTGATTACAGCCGAACAATTGCAAGATCAGCTAGGTACTATAGCCAGTCACTTGTCGAATGACGTCAGCTTACCTATAGAAAATATTCATACCGATCTTGCACAGATATTTAAACTTCTACGAGCTAAAGCAAGAATGCTTAAGAATTATTCCATATTTGAGGTGCAGATTCCTTTGATAAGTAGAGATGCCTATGAAATCTATAATCTTATTCCAATTCCTACAGAAATGGCTAACAACAGCATGGTAACAGTTAAGCCTGTATCCGATTTCATAGCAGTTAACATAAAAAAGGATGCTTACATAATCCTGACAGAAAGCATTATAAACAGCTGCCTAGTAACAAACATACACTTGTGCTACATTCACTCTCCTGTTTATAGACTAAACAGGGATAAAGACTTCTGTCAATCAAGAACATCGGCGTGCGAAGTCAGTATCGAACCCTGTATAAATCTTTGGATGGAGAGCCATTCTATCAACCACTATGTTTACTTTTGCTGCAGTCAATGTAAACTACGAACGGTGTGTGGAGATCAAGTTACCGCACATCAGTTGACTCACTCCGGTCTTGTTAGTATAGATTATGGTTGCATAATTAAATCTGATAATTTTGAAGTAATTACACATCAACAAAGAGGAAGCGATGCTAGTATCACCGCTAACGTATATTCACCAATAATTGCATCCATAAATCACATTATCAACGTGTCTATTCCTCATGATATCTTGAATGAATCCAGCATAGAGAGCGATCGAGCTCAATTCAAAAATATAGAGGATAAAATCAAGATCTTGAATGAAAATGGAGCGATAGCAGATAGTTTGTCATATCATGACATACACCATTACACGTTGATCTACGGTGTAATCGGCGTGTTAGCAGCAGTTCTTGGAGTGTACGCGTGGAGACGCGCGCGCCCGCGCCTCGCATCCGCGCCTGCGCTGGCGGAAGCGCCCGCCCCTGATGGCGCGCCCTGCGCGACGCCGCGACGGGCTTGCGTTGGTGATAGTGAGGTGTATCAGTGTGACAGTGAAAGGGCAAAAGTGGCAAGTGCGCGAGTGCTAGATAAAGCCACTTCTCCTATTTTAGGTTCTTATACAAGTATTGCTAATTTGTGATAGGGACACTAAGAATTTGAGTTCAACACAAAAGTATCAATCAAAAATCATGAATCATTGTTTGTTCTTTTCTAACTTATTGTATCTTCTCCGTGGGGGCGCATGTACGAGCGAACCCGTACAGTGTCGCTAGTTTTAGTTTTATGCTGACACGCAGCAAATTACAATTTAATATAATCCGCATGCTCGCGGTAAAACAGTTCAGTTGCAATCATCATTTCGGGCTAATAAATATAACGTTTGTATACTCTATCAGTTTTATCATTTATATGTACCCTAACCCGTACAATTGTAATGAGATCGAAAGTTGAATAAAAGGCAAATCGGTATTCTGCTAACATTTTGAACTGACACAGATAATAAAATTGACACTCTCGTCTATACACAAACAGAAATAAGTTTGTAAGAAGATTGAATCCAAATCATACTGGTATCGGACTGAACTTTAAGAGGAGTAGAATACATGACTTTTTGTCAATTCATAATATAATCTCAGTTCGGTCAACTTTCAGTCATATTATAAATTAATTACGAGAATTGGGCTTCTGGTATCATCTTAGCTATGTTTCATGAAAATCTGTTCAGCCGTTCAAAAGTTACAGCTGTTTTTCTAGTTAGAGTCGGGGGTTTTAGGCGGTTAGGTTAGTTACAGTTTGTAGAGTACGGTAACGATGCGTTTCACCCTATAAAGTGGGATATAGAGGTGTGCGCCGATGCCTGCGGCGGCGTCATCGGCGTGGATGGTGAAAATCTTATTAAAAACCAAATATTGCAGACTTATTCGCCAAATCACTGTGATTTTATTTATTTATTTATTTATTTTATCTTAAAGACATCTTATTGCTAACAATTTTTAGTCCATGCACAATAAGAGAAGATGATGGACGAAGTTATCGGCAAAATGCGCTATTTAAATTATGGTCATATAAAAGTGGTATTTTATTGAATTTGCGTAAACAAATACGTGGAAATAAACCAATAAGCATATATTTAGACATTTCTAGTGTTTACTTTACCAGTATATGTCTGCATTGTATCTATAACAACCGTATCCGTCCGACCATCCACGCCGATGACGCCGATGACGCCGAAGCCGGCATCGGCGCACACGTCTAGTGGGATATAGAATAGTGGCCACAACCACCCGCCGAATTTATTTGCAAACGTTTTAATTTCGTCCATTCCAGCAGACACCTGTTTAAAATTGCTTTTAGTTTTGTGTGGTGGCACTCAATACTCATACTGAAATATTTTCAGTGTATTCAAGCTTTTAACCGTATTTTTCTTTCTGAAAAAGTTGAACAAACGGTACAAAAAATATGCCGTTCATCAATAAAATTAATAACTCTCGCTGTGCTACAGTTCAGGTTCGCTTCCTGGATAGAAACCATTAGGGCTCAATTATGGAGAGGCGGAAAGTCGCGCGGCGCGCAAAGCGGCGTGTCGCTCTCTCGCTCGCTCTCCATAAACGGAGATACGCGCCTTTCTCCGCGTTGCGCGCCGCTTTGCGCTCCGCGCGACTTTCCGCCTCTCCATAATTGACCCCTTACTGGGCAGAGATGTTTAAAGAATGTTCACCCATCCATTCCCTGACCGCGGCATGTGTTGCTTAACCTCACAGATCATAATATTACAATCTGTGTGGCAGCCATTTAGCTATGATTCTACGAGCACGTCGTACGTTGGGTCGTTATTAAAAGATTATATTGCAGACGGCATTGTAATAAGGTATGCTCGCTTCACCCATTTTGGAACATAACACTGTAATTGTGATATATCGGTGCAGAGAACACAGTTTTGCTTAACTTTGGGGACTTATGAGTACGGCGGTTTTGCTACCTATTGTTCATTTATTGTAGTGAATATTATTGAAGTTATAATTTTATTCGCATGCGATGCGTCATAAAAACTTAGAAAAAGTATATTTTTATTGTATTGAAAGTCACGATTTAGTAGGACCTGCATCAGGAATGCTAAGCCGCAAGAACTATGGTGTGCAATGGAAGTGATCCACGCTCAAATGACTTTCTTTAAAAAAATGATTCTACGACACAACTAAGAAGTCGCTTCGGCAAATTTCGGAAAACCGATCACTTCCGAACTGAGTGCGACTTCAAGACCACGAATGTTTATTAGTACTGCAGTGAAACATGATCTTTACGCTGACGCAATAAGTTTTAAAATTATTTAACCGAGCGACTTCCATCGGTTGTTCGTACAAGTTCATCTATGTAACTTCTTAGTTCTATCGTACTGTACCTACACGAGTCCTTATTAGTCGTGGCGTTAGAATTTTTAGAATATAAAGGATATTTTTTTATGTAGTGCGCATAATAAGTAGAGTGTCTCAGTCTCTGTTCCTAAATGCAACCGCAGTATTGGGATACACTTTAAAACAAAACGAAAATTCGACTTGGTATGGGGGACACGCATAGTTTACTAGCGCAAGCCACACAAAATCAAATTTTTATTTTGTTTTGTAGTGAATTTTAGTACTGCGGTTGCATTTGGAAACGGACACTGAATCACTCTGAAAATTTCGCACATTACACAAAAAAATATCCTGTATTATTGTTTATTGTGCAAAGTGAAGTGCTACTAACAAAGTCCTAAGCCTTATTTTCTAACACATTTTTTGTATTTAACTTTATGTAGGTATAATAATTATTTATTGTCATTTACCTCCAAAGGTGCCCAAGATACAGGCCTAGCCTAGTTTGGGACCAATGGAAGGTATTTTATATTCAATATTGTAAATATTTATGAAATAAATTGAAATTGAAATTAAATTGAAATTGATTCATAATATCAGCTATCTAAGACATGTTTTTAAATTTTGACTTGGTAAATCTTTCCCATTCTCATTATGTGTCAGTTGCTGTTATCCCGCGGAGCGTCTGTCATGTAACCTTCGCTTATAATACCAGGGGGCCTACCATACACTTTTAAATTATTTGCCAAGTGCAGGACAGTTCAACTCAGTCGGTTTGCCTGACAGGTTTACTATTTGTACCATGACCTCTTATGGCTGACCTGCTCCATATCGATAATTGACCTGCCTGATAGTCTCTGGTTAGTTTGCTGGCAGCCACAGATTATATACACCAAACGTTCTAAAATACTTTACCGGTTTTCCGGTTTTATAAAAACACAAATTAATTATCAAAATTCAGCTTTAAATTAAAAAGAGTAACTACGGGAGCTTCGTGGAGCGGTAAAAATACATAGTTTACATGATCATGATATAAGAGGCCCTTCTATCTACATATAAAGTTTCAAACATTTAAGAACTCATTTTCGAACGAGCTTTACATACCAAGGAATTCCAATGTTTATCTTACGAGGTGTTTTGTTTTGGTTAGTGGAGTCCTCGGTAGAGTATTTTGATAAGTATTATTTAATAAAGAATACGAACTATTATTGGTATTGAGTTGATTTAAAAAGTGTGCGGATCAAACAGGAACATATAAATTTTTGTGTCCGTGGTTGTGCGTATAAAACTACAACTTCAAACAAAAGTTTCTTTGTGAAGAGTTTTGTGTGCAGTGTCAGAAACATTGTGGGATTTCTTAAATACAAAGATTGGCTACAAATAAACGTAACAAAACTAGTTGAGAACTTTATAGTTTCGGCGGTAATGAAGGATTTAGTCACTGTGGTGGCTGCCATAACAGCTAAAACAGTTTGTTGTGCAATAGAATGTGCCGCCATCTCTCCGTTTATTTATGATCGAATCAGTGGCATAATTTAATGAAAATGCTGTGAAAACCTGAAATAAATTAAGTACTTACACATCAATTTATAAATTCTGTTTTATTCCCCCAAATAGATAAATTGTGTAACAATACTTTTTTATATTATCTAGTACCAACCTTGACCTCAATCACTAAATTATTTAACTTTGTAGGGTGTATGGGAGTGGCATGAAAGTTCTTAGCTACTAAAACTATGCCATCTTGCCTTTAAAAAGGTTTTACTGTGGTTTTTCCTAAGACCATCTTCCTCAAGTATCCAAAAATGCCGTCTTTATTACACATCATAAATAAACAGCAAAGGCGTTGTATTCGTAAGTTTTTTTTACATAACATAATCTTATATAACCCCGCAGTGATATGTATGCACAATTTATCAATAAATCGTGTTTTTCTATTCAAATTAAACTAAAACAGGTCAATAAAAGTTAGTTTTTCAAGCCTGCAAATTAGGCCTGCAGGGCAGGCCAACTGTAGAGTGTTATAATGTCAGAAAAGAGTGTATGGTACGACATTTGGCAGGTCAGCCCGCTGACATGTCGTGACGTATTCACTCGCCGGTTTACGTCATGTGACCGCTGGCTCGCCTGCTACATGGCGTAGTCATGGTACAAAATAATATGTCAGGTCACTTTTCGTCGATAATTGACCTGCTATAAGAGTGTATGGTAGGGCCCCAGCTATACAATTCCAACAAAGCGTAAGTGTGCTCGCCCACGCTTCGCCTTGGCATTTCAGCTAGTTAGATGCCCTTTACACGACCGCGTTTTGGGGTTCCGTTAAAAAGGCCCTCCGTTTACTCAGCTCGCGTTTCTGTTTTAGAAACGTAAGTGGGTTTTTGGCCAGTATTTATTATTTTTATATTAGTAGTGATCTCAGTAGAAACACGTACATACAATCATTATGTGAATATCTTGCGAATAAGATTGCCATGGCAATTAAAAGCCGAAGCCGAATTTTTAACGTATCTTATCGTTAACATAAGCTTTCGAATAAAACGTACACGTTTAATCCAAGGTATTTTTTGAAAATACGTACATAATTTTTACATTTTCAATGTTACATAAAAATTTACAAAAATGCGAAAGAGTCATTGTATTTTATAGTCAAAATTTGTTAACGTTAACGTTACGTAAACATTTGGCCTCGGCCCTCTGACCAGTCCCGACAGACGGCACCCGTTCACGAGAAGGACGCGTGCGTCAGCATTGCTAAACTCAACCATAGTGTAATATGTGTAGGTATGTACCTACGGCTAACAGTAAGCTCTCGTTTAAATTTAAAGTACGTAATTAATACTTTCATGACAGGACGTCGCGCGTCGGCAGATTCATCTCGACTCAGATTATTCCGAATTGTATATATTTATTATTTATGTATATATAATTAGTTTATTTAGCATATAATACATATTTATTTATATATAATTATGTTGGTAATGTTTATGTAAGTTTTTATAGTTGTTTTTATGCACCATATATAATATATTATATATATATTTATATATAATAGTTATACCTCTCATTTAAGTTTGTTTTTTGGTGCATCTACCATCATTGTCTCTGCATCACCCTAAGGTTGTCTGGTAGAGAATGCCTATGATATTAAGACCGCCTTTGTACATTGTACATGAAGCATTGTAAATTATTTAATAATGTATGAACTTAACGAAAAAAAGTTGTCAGGCTTCAGTTTTCGTATCAGATGCGTAGTTAATAACAGCTCTGTGTTCCCTAGAATTTTTTAATCTACCCCCAAACCAAATTACTACCGTACAAAGATAAATTAGCGTGGACATTTTAATACTCGCGCAAAAACGCCCACCCTCCAGCGGACAAGGGGCAGATCACTCATTGTATTGTTTTTAACAAAACAACACCGTCCATGGCGCGATAGCTCCCAACAATGACTTTATTAATGACAGTGGTTGGATCCCCTTTTAATTTAATTTGTCCATTAGTGGGGTAAATTATTTGGGGTAGTCTCGTGGGAGAACTTGACATGGTTTAACATGTTTATATACAACATATGTACATAAGTGGATGCGGTCACAGTCAGCGGCAGCGCCTAAAATCGAATGTTTGGAATCTAAATTATTTTATTACTTTAAAATAAGGGCACACCGAATAATCTGATTGTACCTTGGCTTTAAGAGAATCAGCTCAAGTTACAGCCTTCCCATACAAACGTTTTGTACAGTGAGCTCTTTGTTGGCATTAATTTCCTAGTAATATCCCTGTAAATAAGTAGTGATAGCGGTAGAACGTTCGCCTTCCATGCACGAGGGTCTGTGTTCAAACCCGGCCTGCAACTCTGACTTTTCTGATTCATGTGCGGATTAGAAATTGATTATCACCTGTGATAACGGTGAAGGAAAACATCGTGATGAAACCTGCACATCTGAGAGGGCCTCATAATATTCTCGATGGTGTGTGTAGTCCGCCAACCCGCACTAGGCCAGCGCGGTGGACAAAGGCCTAGCCCTTCTCATTCTGAGAATTCTGGACTGTGCCAAGCAGTGGGACGGTAATGGGCGGGATTTCTTTATTTTATCCTTGTAAATATTTTTCCATTATGAATGAATAGATATAACTTTTTGTGTATGTTTTATATTATCTATACCTATTGTACCTAAGTATTTTATAATTGAACATGTTTATAGAGACATTATACCAAAGATTCAAATCTCTTCTTCTAAAAAATCGTCTTTTAATTTCGCTGAATTTGTACAATATTTTTTTATGACTTTATTTATATTATTCAAATAAAACACTTGAAAGTTACAATATAAATCGAGTTGTATTCTTACACCGTTTCTTACTTAACTTCGCTTTTGTTAACCTTTCACGATATCTCTTAAAACAACATAAACATTCAATAAATCGGGATCAATCTCTACGAAAGGGGGAAATAATCCGTTATTTTGGGGCGCCATTATGAATATTTCATGACGAATATTTATCGAATGAATTACTTATTAATGTTCAAACTTTGTGGTTTTATGGACAAAGTAACCTAAGCGGTATTGATATCGACTTTTTACTTCTTTAGTGATCTATTAGTGAAATAACAATTTGAAGAATCGGTTCAGCAGTTTCGGGGATTACCCCCTACATAGGTAGAAAAAACAAATGTTACCTCTATAATCTATATAATATTAATATGTGACGAGAATATCCACTTTATACCCCTATTTAAGCAGATTGTGCGCGCGGAGGTATGCGAAATTTGGCATAGGTTAAAGTTTATATCGTCAGTGGAAAGCCAAAAGCGCCAATTCGTTGCCAAACTAACTTAAACTTTAAAATGTGCCCCTGTAAAGTTCAATTTAGTTTGGCAATGAATTGGCGCTTTAGTAGTTTTGGCTTTTCACTGATGATATGGAGAAGGAGTTCAGAAAGATATATTTTTTATACATAGCGGTCGAATTTCGACCATTAGGCGACCACTAGTATAAGTGTAGATAGCTAAACATGGCTACATATCAAGCTATACATTTCCAGTATAAGCTGACTTCGCATTGTATATACTTTTTGTACAATGAGAGTTCAGCTTATATACTATACAGGGTGGCCCAGGAAACCTGTACCAGCGAAGGTCTGTGGTCAGGGGACACTAATACTCATCGATTGAACCCCCATGTATGTTCTACGATATTTTGTAGTTTTCGAGAAATTAATTATTTTGTAATATTTTCAGATTTTTCAAAATTGTAGGCGGTTTTAGTTGTAACTTTTTCTGAGTGGCGTTTCATTGAGATTTTTCTTGTCAGTATTATGGCTAGAATGTGTGTTAACCTGTTAAAAACACAAAACAACCAAATTCTTACTACTAGTAGCTCAGAATATGATGACAAGATAAAAAATTCTGTTTTGGAGAAAATATTACAAAATAATTAATTTCTCGAAAACTACAAAATATCGTAGAACATACATGGGGGTTCAATCGATGAGTATTAGTGTCCCCTGACCACAGACCTTCGCTGGTACAGGTTTCCTGGGACACCCTGTATACTTACTTATACTATATGAGTATAGCTTGAGTACCTAGTCGTGCGTACATAAGTCACAAGTTCATGCCAACAATACAATATAATTTCCCCAATTTCCAAAATCAACATCAGATCGGAAACGAATCAAATCAAATCGGCAAGTCAAACATAAACAATAAATTTTCTTTTGTTTGCTATAACGAATGATACCTAGTGATCATAAATAAATCTTGTTTCGGCTCCCAGCGGCCGTCAATCGACGCGCCTTTCAGAAAAAGGTCATGAATGTATTATGGCATGAAAAATTGATGTTGAAAGATAAATGTTTTGTAAGACTTTGTGCATGGTTATGTAGGTTCCCTTATGGGACTTACAATCGACAGACTGTGTGGAGGTCCAAGGAAATATAAGAGTTAGAATAATAAATAAAATACTTTTATTTCAGGCAACAATGATGAGCCCATAAAACACGTAAATACAGAAAATACATTTAACAACACACAACACAACACACAGACACAACTACCTGCATGTCTGCTACAGCAATGTCTGATGTAAGGGCAGTTAAGTCGCCCTGCAATCATCATCAGGGCAGTATTGGAGCTGGCCCACATCCTGCGAACCAAGGTCGCGCACCGCTTGCGCCATGACTATGCGCGTTATTATTATTATTATTAAATTTCTTTATTCAAGTAACTAGGACTCATGTGTTAGTAAATACATTAGCACTTAAGTTATGAGAGGCCTTGACTACGTAAGAAAAATCCACAGAACACAGAAAGAGAAACCGATTTTCTGTGTTCTGTGGAAAAATCTGACAGCCACAGCGACCAATACAATGCATCCCTTTCTCGCATAGGTATAAGTTTTCATAAGAGGATACGGAATAGGACGTTAGCAACTGTCATATTTGTCATAATTAATCAGGCGGCGGAATTTTCCACCCAAAGTTGGAGCTGCCTGACTGGGGAAGTACCGCCATCTTGCAGAATATCGTAGCCAAATAACACTGCTCTTTTGCAGTGTTGTATTCCTACCGGTGAGTAAGATCCCAGTGCTTGTTTGGGAATCGTCGTGTATACACGGCGCTAGTAGTATAGGGTTGGCAACGCGCGAGTGATGCCCGTGGTGTTGCAAGCGTCCATAGGTTACGGTAAATGCATCAGGCGGGCCGTATGCTTGTATGCCAAAAGAAAGGCTCAAGATTTTTTTTAATGTGCCAAAATATCCGGCCTTCATATCGTAACAAAAATTGTTGGTATTTAGTACGGATTCAGTACATGTTTCTAGACCCTTCAGTATTAGAACAGAAATATTTTTTTTCATTGTACAGAAAGCCTATACGAGTATAATACGAGGTTAGCATATACGGGAAATGTAGAGCTTAATACGTAGCCGTGTGAACAATAATAATCTTAATTTTTAACACGCTTTTATTAGCTTCACCTGTAACTAACTATGTAAGAAAATCTTGGAAGTTATATTTAACCCACTTCCCGGTTTCCGATTGACCTGAAATTTTACATACACGTTCAGTTTGGATGACTTAAGCGTGTTCTATAGTTTTTTTAAAACTATAATATTTTATTAGTAGAAATACTTAGTAAAAACTACAATATAAATATACTTGTTCAATAATACTATATATTAATACGTGAAGAGAAATATAATTTAAAAGCTTGTAGTCAAAAAAGGACGACAGCTCTGTCTACGTCTGAACGTTTTGAGTGTTGGATAAGGAATGACGAACAAAACATGAAACTTGTACCTACATGTTATTCCAAAGTACTTTTAAAGGTAGATGGGAAATACTTTAACCAAATATAAATCATTAATCCAGCCCATTACTGACCCACAGCTGGGCTCGGGCCTCGTCTCAGTATAAGGAGGGTTTGGCCTTAGTCCACCATGCTGGCCTGGTGCGGGTTGTTGGACTACATACATCATGGAGAACTTTATGAGGCTCTCTCAGATGTCCAGGTTTCCTCACAATGTTTTCCTTCACGGTTAACGCAAGTGATAAACAAATTATGATCCACACATAAATTTGAAAAATCAGAGGAACGGGCTGGGTTTGAACTCAGACCCTCCTGGAAGGCAAGCATTCACCCGCTAGACTATTACTGCTTCATGCTTTAACAAAAGTATTTATTTATTTATTAAATGTAGATAGATAACCAATTTCCTTCATCCACAGTCTATCAAAATTGGCACACTGGCAATACTAAAAACACTCAAATAAAAATAATTTACCCAACACATCAATTGCCAAGATAAAGCCTAAACAACATAACATACATACGTTCCATTTGGCAGCCGCCGCCAGTACGTCTGGCAGGGCTCCAAATGTCGGCGTAATGATGCCCAAGTTACGTCCCAACCGCACTAAGTACATTATCTGTCTCCTAGTTCCGGTAATTAGAGGTTCTGGTCCAGTTGTAGTGATTAATGGACCGTATTTATTGGTACTTTTATGCAAATCGAAGGCTGTCCTCATGGCCACTCGGAAACTCGATAAAATAAATGCTTCCTTGGATGAAATGACTACTATTGCTAAGGAATAAAAATGTAAATCAATTGTTAGATCGCGCACCTAGAGTCTCGATATTTCAAAAGTGTCTGTATCGTCTATCGGGACGGATCACTGCTTGTCATGCCAATCTTATTCAGAGGCTAATCATCATTTTCCCATTCTTGTTTTTTTTTTACATATTCTCGCAGCTCTTACCAGAATTTTATACTAATCAAGATTGTAATCTATTTATTACCTATTTTAAAAGAGTTCCATGGAGTTTCTTGCCGGTTCTTCTCCATTGGATCTACTATTTGGAACCGCGCACATAGTCTCGATATTAAATAAGTGGTTTACATGAAATAAAGACCTATTCTATTCTATTCTGACGGCACAGTAACGGCGGTGTAACATCGTCTCTGGTAATAAACTTCAATACAATCGTGAGAAACTAAACTTCGAAGTACTTCTTTCCTTTGCCTTATCCCACACTATCTGGGGTCGGGTCTCATTATCTCCCTTTTCCACTTATCTCTATCCTGAGTGGTTGCGGCGTCTATGTCATTCTCCTTCAGATCCGTCTGGACTGTTTTCAGCCAAGTGGAGGAGGGTCTTCGGCGGTTTCACGTCGCCGTCTGTAGATTAAGGGCTACTCGTTGCACCATTTGGTCTTCTGGGTGACGGAACACATGTCCATACCATCGAAGGCGATGCTCTTTGACCTTCTCAGTAATGGAGGCAATTTTATAGGTTATCCAGCAGTGTAACACCCACTGACCACCGTACCATGCGAATTTCCGTCGTGAAACTAAACTTCGAAGTAAAAAAATTATCGATCGTGAAGTTTGGACTCCCATTTCCGATCACGGCCAACTCGGTGTGACTATAAAGTCGCGCGAACTTATCTCATCTGCGCCGTATTAGCATATTCCAATAAGCTCAATGGGAGCTCTTTGAAGTTCGCCAGTTTGCACCATGAGTAGTTCTTGGCACATATTTGAACGAACTTTATTAACTGCAGTTAGTGATTGGTGCAACTTTGCCGGGACGTTGCGAGCTGAGATTTTTTTCAAAAGATTTCTTTGTGATTTTGCTTTTCGTCTAGAATTGCACGTTATTATGATCGAATTTCTGCGCGTGTTATATTCCCGTACGAAATAAATATTTGTATGGCCTACTTCCTAGTAGTATGGAAATATTTATCGATACTACTATGGAAAATACATGTACATAGGCGAACATAACTGAAAATTGAGTTTTCTTACAAAAAACTGAGTAAAAAGGGTATTTATAAATAGGTTCAGAGGGTAGACTCAAGTGCACAACAAAACATAAACATACTTTCAAACAATATAATAATATACTATAACTCAAATATATATAATACACGACGAAATATATATAATATACATGCACGACATGCCTACAAAATATTGATTAAATATGATACATAAATAATATATAAATATTTATTATATAAAATATACCATCTTTCCAGAGTCCAGTAAAGCTAATATGACACAAATTAATAATGTTCAAAGTTTAACAATACAAAGCCATACTTCCATTCCGTAGCAGGACATAAAAAATAAGTTACAATTTACGACACTTTCACGTTTTCTTTGAAGTTTGGGGTCCTTGGAGTACCTACTTACAACTAAAAGCTCTAATTCCCTAGGTCCTAAGATGGACTAAACTATCTCTTATCATTATGCCATTTCGGTAGGTTATATTTGTACTGTTACTTCAGCAAAGTTTTCTTAAAGGTGAGTGTTAAGTACCCTTAATATGGGTCTCGGTACTTGAAGTTAGTTTGTCTGTCTGTCTAGAAATTCACAAGAGGTTACAATATTGTGTCCCAGGAAAGGTAAAACTGTACGTGTTTATCTTGTTTAGTTCGTGTTTAACTTGGAATATAAAAACCTTTTCACACGAACAAAGCACAGCTATTAAATGATATTTATGTAACTAACTTACCTGTACACATATTTACAAAAATATTTTTGTGTACCTGTGAACGATTCTATTCTATTCTAAAAAAAGTGGTCGCTGTGTCCGTATAGGTACCTACTATGGATTTTCTATGAAAAACCTAATATATTTTCTGCACAAAGGATACTAAAATTATAACTTTATACATATAGTATCGTAGTATATCAATACTATAAAGTGTGATTAAATTACCAGATTTTTTTTTTTTATTAAGAAAATGATGTTTTAAACTGCGTCGCCTGCCGGGTTAAAATTAAACCACGATTAATTTAACAATCATTAGTTACAACGCGTGACCATCAGCGTTGCTAAACAATCAAAATGTTTAAATACGAATTTGTTTAACTCGATTTTCAGAAATAATAAAAAATAATAAATCTTAAATAGGAAATTAGGCACGACAAAATCAATCCTTATAAAAAAGTAAACAGACTATGTAGTTCTTATTGTCTGAAATTCTGAAATGTCTGTTTCAAAACTCATACATGCGTATGAACTGAAGACAACTTGCCAAAATGGTTATTACATCCTTTTCACATTACTCCACACTTCCTCTTTTGTGCCTTAAAAAATCTCTCATGAATTCATAAAGTAATAAAACACTAAAATTCACATATTTTGGACCACCTCCAGATAAAACATTTACCGTCCCTCTCACACTGGTACAGTATGACACAAGTAAGAAGTAACATCGATGTACATCGAACAACCAATGGCAGTCGCTCGGTTTGGTAATTTTAGAACTTATTGCGTCAGCGTAAAGATCATGTTTTACTGCAGTACTAATAAACATTCGTGATCTTGAACTCGCACTCAGTTCGGAAGTGATCGGTTTTACGAAGTTTGCCGAAGCGACTTCAACTGAGTACGTGTATCATACTATAAGGCCCCATCCACACTCGATACGAGCAGCAGAATCGTGCGTTTTCGCGTTCGTTATTTACTTTTTGTAAGCAAAAGGCAGCCAACGAACGTGAAAACGCGCAGTATCGAGTGTGAACTAGACGTGTGCGCCGATGCCGGCTTCGGTGTCATCAGCGTGGATGGTCGGACGGATACGGTTGTTTTAGATACAATGCAGACATATACTAGTAAACTAAACACTAGAAATAATATAATAATAAATATATGCTTCATGGTTTATTTCGACGTATTTGTACGCAAATTAAATAAAATACCATTTTCATATGACCATAATTTAAGCGCGTTTTGCCGATAACTTCGTCCGTCAGTCATTTGGCGAATAAGTCTGCAATATTTTGTTTTTAATAAGATTTTGACCATCCACGCCGATGACGCCTATGACGCCGCTGCGGGCATCGGCGCATACATAGTGTGAACTAACGCTAACTCCACGTGAAATCAAACATTTCCGTGACTGCAAAACAGTGAAATTCCCAGTAGCGTACTCTATCCCAAATTGGCTCGAGTTACAAAACAAAAGCCTGGGAGATACGTTTCGATATTGGAATATGTCCAAAAGCTGACTGCGTATTGTAACTACTTAGTTCCATATTCGGTTGCACATTGTGGTTGGCGGTTAGCAGTGGATATTCAAGTGTTTCGAGTGTATTGTATGCTGATTTATATAAAGGAAATTCAGGCCGGAAACCAGTGTAATATATTGAAGGCGGAAATTATAAAAAATACAAGGAAAATAGATAATATTTTTTATATAAAGGTAATCCACATAAGTTGATAATACTAAAGTATATTCCCAAAAAGAATGACACTTACGTACTAAAGAAGATACAAATACAAGACCCACTAGAATGATAGACAGGTAATAAGAATAGGACAGGTGCATAGACAGAGAAGACATTTTTCTTAGGATTTCATTTTTCATTCATTGACAGCCTATTTCTACCCACTGCTGAGTATAGGCCTCCTACTTTTCATGCCATATTTCCTTGGTCTGTGCCAATCGCATCCAGGTCTTAGGATTGCAACAGTAAAAATTAAGTAGAAAAAGGTTTTTTTTTTTTTTTCCTAGTTTCATTTGCTATCAGTATTTATTACTATGAGCAAATTATTATTATTATTATTATTTTTTCCCTTTTTATTTCGGGTGAAGTACACTACTGCACTTGCACCCTTGTCACAGTTTAAATATATAGCCCTTGTGCTTCGTCTTCAATTATGTCTCTGCGCTTCAACCTTCTCCGATAGGTAGGATTCAAGAGCTGCCGTGCCAATTGGTTGGGGTGGTTAACCAGTTTTTCCCGGTATGTCTTTACATTGCTAAAAAGGAAATTTAAAAAAAATAAAAATGTGAGTGTACTGCACCGACTGAGCATCACCTTGCCTTTTGACTATTCGATGTGTGTCCCGAGCTGTAGCAAATGCTACAAAACGCTACGTACTACTATCCAAACATACTACTACTGTTGCTTCTTACGTTTAACTTATCATAACGACGATTGCAAGTAGGTAATAAGCATCTGACCTTTTAGAAAAACTTCACCAGCAAGGTCAGTGAGCGTATGCTAAAATGTGAGCTGCTCATTTTCTGTCAAGAAAATAAACTATTGGGATAGTGAGCTATTAGGATAAGCTTTTACTAGCGATGGGTTGTAACAGTCAATTGTGTTACATGTTATCCCTGTAACTGTTACGCAAAAATAACAGGATGAAATATATGTTACTAAATAACAGCCTGTTATTTTCATACTACCAGACTAAAACCTATTAACTAAGTATATTTGTTTATGTATATTACTCGCCAATCTTTATGAACCCTGAACTGAGCTCTGAACTCTCTCTCTCTCTCTCTCTCCCTCTAGCACCTATAATAAGCGTAGGTACTATTATAGATGCTAGAGGGAGAGAGGGAGAGAGTTCGAGGGCTCATAAAGATTTGCACGTACTATATTAAATACTAGGTGTGTCTCCTTTTAGCAAGCATTAATCCAGTTAGTAAGAATGAGAGCAAAACTGATAATTAACAAAATAACAAGCAAGGTTCGCTGTGAATGTTTGTGTCTGTTATTCGATAAAACAGATAATTGGCATTGGCAGGATTTTTTTTAACTGTTATCTTTAAATATCTGTTATTTAACTGTGACGATAAACACGCCTCACCGCTAGCTTAAACGAGTAATAATGTTCATAAAAGTATTATTACTCGGTGAATATACGCAGTTAAACATGGCCACATCTATAAACCGCTACCATAAACAATGGATACAGTGAAATATTAGCAGATTTGCCACGCTTGACGAAAAATAGATTGTTGTTGCGTAAAATTATTACTACCAAAGAAGACACTACTATTATCTACGTATTACGTCATCAATTAAACAAAAGCTATCTAACCACAATGAAAAAAAAAAAACAACACGGAAACAAAATCTAAGAATAATTTATGCTTTTATATCTAATAGGAACCTTATTACTCAAAGAAAGATTAACGTAATAGAACAACGAATTAAATAATAATAAAAATTACATTTTTGTATCTTTAAGAACCAATACGATTTAAAGAATAAAGTAATAAAAACAACGAACAAATAACAAAAAAAGAACATTTTATATCTAATAAAGGAACCAAATATGAATGAATGAATAACTACAAAAGAACAATTTATTCTAATAAAAGTATCAATAGGAGGATCTCTAATACATCTAAAACAGAACATTTAATATATTTCCTTTTAAATCTATAAGTGAAAGTCCACTTTTATCCATTCCCTTGCGAAGGCTTACTTCTGCATCAAAATGAGGATTCAGGTCTTCACTTATAGGTACATATACATTGAATCCAGCAGTTTTTCTTGTCTGAATTTGATTATCAGAAATTTTCTTTAGTGGAATTTCTGTGGTAGATTCAGATTGTTCTAGAATTGTGACTTTGAAAAGTGGTTTATCAGTGACAGTGGCTACATTTGAAGATCTTAATTTCTTTGTAAAAATGTTTTCGCTTTTAATTTCTTTAGTTTGTGTATTTCCTGCGGTTGTTATCTCTGTATTTTCTTCGATCGTGTTGTTTGTTATACCAGAAATGTTTTTAATTTCTGTCATTTCCACTTCAGTACCTTTTTTATCTTCCTGAACAGTTACTCGAACAATTCCTGGCGTGGTTGCACTAAAATTATAACTTTTTGATACACTCGGGGCACCGTTCACTTGGAATTTGATATCTTCCAAACGAATTAATTCCGCACAATACATTTTAATAATGAGAGCAATAATTATAACGTTCACACAGTACATTTTGGAAGGTTTACAAGTTGTTGTGGAATGTGCGATTCTGTGACAAATCGCCTTCAGAGATGAAGGTAATTGCTTGGATTTCACGCTGATTCACATGCATTGGTTCCAATTCCGAGCAAATAATTTAAATTAAAAATGCCTTCGTGTACACTCGGTGTGCGATGGTAATGCGATAGCCGAGGTGTTAGCGTTCCTCGTTTTGTAATAGAGAGAATTAACGTAAATATTTCTATTGTTGGAATAATTTATTTTTAATTATAAGCGCATTGTTTCGTGGATATCTCCAAACAGTGATATGATCAAATGTGATTGAACATAAATATTAGGAAATAGGTACTTTATTTTAGTCATAACCACGTTGGTGTTTTTCAGAAAGAATAGAATAGATCTTGATTTCATGTAAACCAGATACAGGCACTTATGAAATGTCGAGACTCTTGGTGCAAAGAAAGAAATGTTTTTGTTTTTGCATGATGAAGACGTTAACAAAACACGACGAAAGAAGGAATGATGAAAACACATAAAATAATAACAAAAAAGGATTAAAGAAATTAAATACATAATATCTATAAACTACCAATTATCGGTGCGCCTCATCTGTGCTGTTCCTTATATTGTCTGTGCAAAAAGGGGTCGTCACTCCGCATAATGCTGTGGTAATGCGCAGTGCAATACTGCAATAGTGCAACACCAGCAGCACTGGTTTTCAGTGACAACCTTGGCTGGTGACGTGTGACGTCACACCGGCCGGCCGCTCGGCTCGTGAATCGTTTTTTCCGTGAAACTTTATTTTTATTTTTTGCACAGTTTACACATAAGTTGTTATAAACTAACCTGGTACATGACCCTGTTAGGGTGCTGCAAGTATTATATTTAAGTTATGTTAAAATGTTTATATCTAATATTCTATCTATAATTATTTATACTATATTATGTTATAATTAATAGTTATATAATTTTACCATCTTACATATTTATTATACCTACTAATTATTTTACTTAATACAGTATTATTATTATTCTATTATCAATTCTATATTATATAAATTATTTACCATTTATCATCCATAAACTAATAACTTAAACTTCTGGTAGAAGAGATAAGTCCTAGATATTATAACAAGTCCTGTAAATACCTATCCATGTAAATAATATCCCTTTTTATAATAATAAGGGATAAAAGTGTATTCGTCACTTGTAACTTGATAACGAGCTAAGCCGATCCAAAGAAAGTAATCGAGTCCTATTAAAATAATAATGTTGTAACATCCATTAAAATAAATATTAAAGGTCTCTATTTCCACTAGCAAATTTAATATCTAAATTTTGAGAATTTAATTTATTTTTAAAGCTACGAATTTTATACGATACCTACAAATATTATAATAACGACTCGGTTGGGGCAGTGGCTAATCGATTACCTTTCTGCGCTATGTGCCGCGGGTTCGATCCCCGCACGGAACAAACATTTGTATGGTCTACAGATAGTTGTTTCGGGTCTGGTTGTGTGTGCATGTGACATGTATGTTTGTAAACTGTACCCTCTGTACACAGGAGAAATCCTAGTGAGGGGCAATGTTAAAAAAATAAATAATTGCAACATATAGATTCTATTAATATTTTATTATTACTTTAACAAAATGAAAATGGTAAATCATTTATATACTTTTTTTTGTAGTAATACAATACATTATAATAACAACATAAAGATTCTATTATTTTATTATTACTTTAACAAAATGAAAATGATGTACATTTATATTTTATTTTTTTTGTAATACAATGACAATACATAGGTTCAGAGGATAGCCGTGGTCATATGCCACCTACCCTAACTAAACAATACAGTCTAACAGTAGTGAGCGATCATAAGCTTTAGGGCAAAGTGGCATACGACCACGACTATCCTCTGAACATCACTATGAATATGAATTAATATTTTCTTGTTTCATACTTTTTCAATAGTCGGGTTTTAGTGTTTGAACTTATTTTTTTTTATAAATGTTGTTTAGGCATTCATCCACCTGGGTCTGCGTCGACTGGGAATTTTAAATTGGATGGCCAATTGGCCATATTAGCATTCCCCCGGCTTTCCTGTTACGTGTCCAAACCACCGGAGCAGACTTTCTCGGGACTTGACAGAGCCTATGTCTTGTATAACTCACAAAATCTACCGTAATTCAGACTACAGTAGATTTTGTGGTCATTGAGGCTCATTTTTAACTGACTTCTAAAAAAGAGGAGGTCTATATTCTACTGTATGTATGTTTTTTTTAATGTAAGTTCACTGATATCTCCGTCAATTGAGGACTGATTTTGAAAATATTTTTTTTGTTTGGAAGAGTATTCTCTCGAAGTACCTAGTACCATTTAAATTTGATGAAGATCTGATGGAGATTTTCGGAGATAGACAGTAGAACTCTTCAATGGATAACAGTAAAACACGAATACTGTAAACGCATGTTTATGCCACTCAAAATAGAAAAATAAAATAAACTTCAAAAAAAGTAAAAACCAACTTAAAAAAACTAAACAGTATAAAATAATTTTCTTAAAAAACTTAACAGCTTCAACCCCAGATATTATTGTAAAGTTTTATGAAAAGAGGATATTATCCATGGAGTTTCTTGCCGGTATCTTCTCTAGGACCAACCCACTTGGAACCGTGCACCTAGAATCACGACGATTTGAAAGTGCCTGCAAAGGCCCAGTTGAAATAAAAACCTTTGACTTTGACTGTATTAATTAGTTTAATTCTTACTTATTAAATTATGTAGGGAAAACCTACTTATTATTTCTATGGTTTAATTCAATCAAGTTTGGAGGAACGCACTAATGAGTCTACCAAAGGCGTCAAAAGGTTTGCTCCGGGTTGATTAACAAATATTTGCGACCGTTCTGATACTAACGAGAACGCACGGTTCATTGACGTCTCATCAAATATGGTTTGGAAATACGCTAGTCATTTTCAGTTATGTGTTTACCATGTTCCAATCAATGTGAATTAGTGTGAACACACTGTAGTTTAAATACGGCTTTGATTGCAATACCTCCACGCTTTGAGCAGATCAAGTTATTTTTAATATTGTCCCTCACTAGGATTTCTCCTGTATCGAGGGAACAGTGTACAAACATACATGTCACATGCACAAACACCCAGACCCGGAAAAATTATCTATAGATCATACAAATAATTGTTCCGTGCGGGGATCGAACCCGCGGCACGTAGCGTAGAAAGCTGATCTTTGTTGTTTCACAGAAAATCCAACACCACAAGCTGGTGTGTACAGTGTACTTACTTTGCATACGGTCTTGAATAATTAATTTTTTATATAACTTAATTTAAAATAAAATACATCATTAATACTTTAATACTGTTAACTAATTGCGTCTTTACACAAACAAAAAGAAAATGTCTGAATGGATCCGAAACATTTACATTTACATTTAAAAAAAGAAAAAAATATATATATTTCAACTTTGAGAAATCCTATTACGCGCTTACTTACCTTGAAAAATATTTATTTGGTTTAGACCTTAGAGTATAAAAAGTATAGAGTGATAACACACTTCATTACCTTGTGCGAAACGTGAGCAGTTTGCATATAGATCCATTTATAGATGGTACACTAGTGACTTATCGTCGTCGGAAAAAATGTCGTTAAGAGTCTTTCGTCATAAGTTCTCGGTAAAAGTACCAAACAAATCGAAAATTACATTATTCTCGAAGCTCTTACATCAACATTGTACTAATCAAGATTGTAGTCTATTATTTTAAGAGTTTCTATGGAGTTTCTTGTCGGTTCTTGTCCATAAGATCTACTATTTGGAACCGCGCACCTATAGTCTCAACATTTCATAAGTGCCTGTATTTGGTTTGCATGAAATAAAGATCTATTCTATAAAAAGAAACGAAAAATTGGTGTTATGTTATCAATTCGTTTACTATGTTTTTTGAATCATTCTTACATATTTTTTTCAGAACTTTTCACCGTTTTCACGGCTAAAAACTACCTGTATCGCTCCAGGAACCTACTCTACTCGCGGTCGTTCGAACTATGAACGCGGGAGTTCGTGTGGCGGCTGCGTTCTTCATACCCGTGCTGACGGTTCATACTCCTGTAGGACTGATCGCTCTATACTTTTAATACTCGAAGGCATTATAATTCATTTATGCATTTACTGAAATAAAATAAATTAATTTGCAAGATTAAAAATAAATTGTTTTAGTAAAATATTTATTTATTATTTATTTATTTATTTCCACACTTACAACTATCCTTACAGGCTAACCTAATGCGATAGATGTATATCTTATTAATATTACAATTCCTAAATATAATATAACCCTAATATATGTGAAATTATGTATAAAACACATGTGTGTGTGTGTGTGTGTTATGTGTGTAAAATTTTACGATTTTGTTCGCAGTTTTCATACCTAACTAAAAAATCTGCGAATAAAATCGTAAAATTTTTGAAAAGACCGACGCAAAATTCTTTCGCTCAGTCTTTCAGTATCATGTACTGAACCCATGGTATGAGTATTCGTTACGATGTCACTTACACCCTGTATATATAAATACTTTAACATTAAATCCACAAATCTTTTCCAGCTCCTTCTAGATTTTTTATTATACCAACACCTTAATCTTTTAAGAAAGCGACTGAATTATACTTTTGTTATTCAAAAACAGCCGCAAAAACGTTTGCCGCACCAATTTTTTAAAGTGTAACAATTTTACGAGCAATCTCCTTTGTTTTATTATCACTATCAGCTGAAAATTAAGTTCATATTTAATGAAGGGAGCGGCGGGCAATTTGCATGCAAAATAAATGTTATCTTGGCGTGGTACACCTGTTGGGTATGACGTCATGTTCGACATTAGGCTGTATTATGACACCGGGTATACTTTTTGAGGTTTTAGGAATATAATTGGCTTAATTTTGTAGCGAAGTCCTTCTCTATCACCTCATTATCATTTATTACTGGCAATCCCCTTCATCACTGGCCACTTCAATCTTCCAAATTATAATTCAAAATTAGAACAGTGCGCCTCAACATCATTTTTCATCTCCTTTTTCTGACACTCTGGTGAGATACTTTGAGAGGGACACAGCTGTTGTCGAATTTAATTTAATTTATTATAAATCCATCTGAAATTATCTGTAAGTTTATATAAAAATCATGTATGGTTATTCAATTTTAACTAATTAACTATTTTTACTACAAGATGTACCATAATGAACAATACACTGTGTTCCTGGCTGTATTTCTATTTTTCCTACATTTCAGCGTTGTTTCGTGAGTCCTCACTCCCAGAGACTGAGCACTAGCCGTGGCACATATTGGGAAGGACTCCGGGACAAATTAGAGAATTATATTAACCTCACATAATAATAATAACCACCATATAATACCATAAGTTTAAGTGGACTAAATAAAATAAATTATTAAATAATAATGACTAGTGCATCTACCATGTTCTCTGCATCACCCTAAGGTTGTCTGGCAGAGAATGCCTTAGGCATTAAGACCGCCTTTGTACATATTTGTATGAAAAGAATAAATAAATAAATAAATGATAATGTTTGAAAACTGTTTCGTCAAAATTATCTACAGACGACTACAGAAAGACATGGCAAGGAATTTAAAAAAAAAAGAAAAATTATTTAGAACCAGGTGAAAAGGCACTTCTCGTTTATCTACTAAGTGAAAAAGTTATAAAATGGCTATGTTCAACTTATTGCAGAAAAAAAGAAAGAAAAATGATTTATTTCTCAGAGATACACACACAGAGTACCTAATTTTTATTAAATAGATACTCTTGTCACTGTTGACCTTAGTCAACTGTGACAAGACGGTGACTACTCAGCATAATGCTGTGCTATGGCGCATGGCCGATTTTCAGGTGAAGTTCGGATATTAAATCTGCTTATAGTAAACGGAGGTGGAAAGTAGCGCGGAGCGCAAAGCGGCGTGTCGCTCGCTCTCCATGAACGGAGATACGCGCCTTTCTCCGCGTTGCGCGCGCTTTCCGCCCGCGCGACGCACCGCCTCTCCATAATTGAGCCCTCAAGGTATAAGATAAGTAAAATTATAATATTAAATATAAATTAAATAAAAATATAATATAAAACATTATTCAATTTACAATATCATAACGCCATTTCAGATCTAGCGTCAGTTCATTACATATCTCTCTCTGCAAACCCATCACACAATCAAAACAGCGCGCAAAAAATCCCGCTCTGAAAAAAATAAACAACAAAACAAAACAATCCCATTCACAATACAATCACGGTTAAAAAATGTGACGTGAACAGAAACAATAGACATGTATTGTGCACGAAATTGGTTCATACCACTCGATAGTGCTGTCCTACTCAATATTGAACGGGAACGGGATATAAAAATACGGGGCTTGAATTTTAAAGCGTTTTATCGATTCTGCACCGAACGGCGCTGAAAACTACTTGGGGCCGCGTTTAAATGTTAAAGAGAATGACCGGTTACATTACTGATTTTATAGGGTTGCTGGTGCTGGTGCATTTAGGTATATGGGTTTAAGTATACTTGGGCTTCTTATGTAGAATACAGAATACCAATCGATGGTTATCTATGTCAAATAACTAGAACACAATTTCGGAATTCTGCACGTAAACCATAAAAAGTAGGCCAGTGACATTTCAGCCAACTGACAGCTGCTCTAGTTACAATTTTGGAAGGATAAGAAAAGAGACCGACACGATCGCTGGCCGTAAAGTTACTCGTTTGCAATTTTTGTTATGTTTACTTGGCCTATTGCCAAAGTCTAATTTACTTGTGGGACTTGCACGTACCCTGGCTAAGGTCTATGATCAGTTATGGCGATGATCTGATTTAATGTGGGGTGTCTTGATACGAAAGCCACCATGAAACACAAAATCTTTTTATACATTATTTACACCATATGAAACTGGACGGAAGACGGCTGTGATGCTGCAGCATAAGTGGCCTATTCATCATTAAATATGATAGACTGAGTAATTTAAATCCCGTAGGTAATAATATCAAATCAGAATATCCCACAGAACCCTTAAACCGCCCAACACTATAGTTCGTATTCCATAATTGAAAATATCGAAATAAGGAACAAAACACAGCGAGTTTATTAAAAACGTATTCCAAAAGGAATTTCATTCGCGCTCAATTTGCTCGTTCCTATTTCGTTACGTGCATACCAAACAATTTGTATGAGGTAAAACTGCATTGAACAACGCAAATATTTTTCATCTCTTCTGGTGTGCAATAAAGCGTATTGTATTTTATTTTGCTAGAATATTAAAGGGGAAATTCAAGCAAGAGGTAAGCTGTGTTTTTTCGATGTTGCATTCGTTGATCGTTCACCAAACACGTTGAAAAAATAACAACACCAACACAGCAACGCTTTTCCTATTCGATTTGGTTTGTTTTTGCTAAAACGAACGGCCATAAACGGAGATATAAAGCTGAATAATATGCATTTGGTGCTGTAATCCTATGTTCACTAAAAATACCCTTTTTTATACCACTGAGCTGACAAACCAGCATACGTCCCGTCTGATGGTAACCGGTTACCGTAACGTATGGACGCTTGCAACACCAGGGGCATTAATCGCGCGCTGCCGACCGGCGAGTCTACCGCGTAACTAAAATGGTAATGAACATCGGCACTGGTAATAAACTTCAATATGCTCGTGAGAGACTACACTTTGAGCTACCTTGTAAAATAATTGCCGATCATGAAGATAGGAGTCCCAACTTCATGATCGATATTTTGTTTTACACGGTAGCTCGAAGTTTAGTCTCTACGATCGAATATAAGTTAATTACCAGAGTCTGATGTTCATTACCTTTTTGTTAGAAAGAAAAAGAAAGAAAGAAAAATCATTTATTTGCCACAAAAACAAGACACACTAGAATGACAGATACAGGTAATAAGAAGAGGACAGGTGCATAGACAGAGAAGACATTATTTTAGGATGGCAACAATGTAAAATTGAGTAGAAAAAATAATAATTTAAAAGAATAAAAAATATGTGGGTATCTGCGACTGCGCATCACCTAATCAGTGTGTGTCCCGAGCTGTAGCAAATGGGCAATGTAGCACATGTTACGCGGTAGACCCGCAGGCTGTGAGAATCCCAATCACTTACCCCCTCCCCACATTATTTCCATATATGTGGGGAGGGGCCCACATTATTTCCACCGGTTGAATGAGGTTGCTAAGGTGGAAAGTCAGCTGCTTTAGCCTTACTGAACACCTAGTTGAAAATTGGCCCGGACTCTCGAAAAATTCTTAATTCAAGAATATTTTGAATAATGTCTTTATTGCCTCATTGTTTCGGGTCACACGCGCTGATACCGAGTAAGGACATGGGTTCAATTCCCAGGTCTGGGAAAAAGTTATCGGTGCTTAAAATTTGCTTTTGCTATATACCTTCGTTTATTTCAGTAACGTTTACGTCTGAAATATGTATCCTTTATTTTCGTGTCTACATGAAAAGCGTCTCTACTATATTCAACGCGATCCTTACTAAGCAAAAACCATTTGCGTTCTAAGGTACAATAACAAAGTAGGTAAGTATTTATTTATTTATTTATTTATTGAAAAATTCACGAAATTACACATAATTGGCATAGTCCCACAAAACCGTGTATTCGGTTTGACTGTGGGATCTGTGAGTCTAAACATATTAGATAAGGCATCCAGACGTACGTACACACGTACGTTACGTACTATCACATATTACATAAATAGTATCTAAATAATTTTCTTTTAAAAACACCTTTTTTGGGCTCGAGTCTTATTTCCGCCGGCAAACTGTTCAATATATATGGTAAACGTTTTTTGAGTGTTCTGTCACCAAAGTAGTTGATGACTCTGGGCACATTGAATTTGCCTGCGGCCATAGACCGCGTATTATGTTCATTAGTTACATAAGTCAGGTGCTGCTCTCGACTGCCATGGTTGTTTACAGCCAAGAGAAATTTGTGTTTTAAGCTAATCGGTAATATTTTACATATTTGAAATAATTTTCTGTACTCGCCTTTGCAACTATTTTTAATCTTTTTGTTAACAAGCAGTTTTAGAAATCTAATTTGTAACGTTTCTAATTTATTCATATCAGTTTTAAATGTTAGTCCATAGCAGTCCAGAGCATAACCTAATATGGAGTCCACCAATGACATATATACACATCTTAATGTACTTAAAGGTACTTTAAAACTTAAATGATAAAATTTACTTAGTAATATTCTTAATTTACTACAGATATAGTCTATATGTTGGGACCACGAAAAGTTTTCATCTATTTTCATACCAAGATATGTTACACAGTCAACTCTTTCAATAGGTTTACATTTACAATTTTGCAGATTATTATGAAAGCATGAGAATTCATGAGTAAATAAGAGCGGAGGATCAGTAGATAGGGTTAGATAAGGCGAATGAATAATTAGAATCTTAGTTTTGTCCGCGTTTAATACAATGCCGTTATCATGTGACCATTTTACAACAGCGTCTATATCGTGCTGTACTAACCGGCAAGTGTCAATGATATCGGTGCCGGCGCGTAGTGCACACAGATCATCTGCAAACATGTATGCCGAGCAATGCTTCAGCACACCGCACAAGCTGTTCACGTGCATGAGGTAGCAGACAGGTCCGCATCCCGATCCTTGCGGCACCCCACACCGCACCTCCATCCTGTCACTGAGCGTATCACTCACCTTCACACGATAGGAGCGTGCTGTGAGATAATCGCGGAACCATTGGTTCAGCGGTTCTCCCACACCACATTCCTCCATCGCATTAAGAAGGGTATCTATTTGCAAAGTATCAAACGCTTTTTTATAATCGAAAAATACTGATACCACAAATTTTTTGTCCCCTAAATAATTATTAATTTCGTCTGTAAATTTTGACAATAAGGTATTTGTACTTTTCCCTTTTAGAAAACCATGTTGACACTTATTAATAATATGATGTTCTTGCAGATAATTTCCTAACTGATTAACAATACATTTTTCCATAATTTTATCAATACTTGACAATATAGCTATGGGTCTGTAATTTGAGACAATTTTACGATCTCCTCTTTTATGTATTGGACGGACTATTGCCTCTTTTAGTTTATTGGGGAATTTATAATTTTTAACAGATAAATTTACAAGTTTTGCCAAGATTGGACTCACCTTATCAACAACAAGCTTTAGATCGGACATACGCACGAGATCGCAACCCGGTGATTTGTCAGAGTTCATGTTTTTAATTACGTTTTTTATATAAGTACTGGTAACCTGTTGCCATCTCATGCACATGCTCGAGGACTTTACATAGGACTTTCTGTCTAGCCAGATTTCATTACACAGATGTTTTATAATATCAATTTCTTTCGAAAAGTTAACTGCAAATGAATCACTAATATTTTTAACACTTCCTTGCTTCTCCATGTTTGATAATATTAATGTATCTAAAGAAGGTTTAGTATTTCCCATCATTGTATTAATTTTTTCCCATATCTTTTTAATGTTTTTATTACACTTTAGTATGCTTTCTTTTTCATATGTATTTTTACTTTTATTAATAGCTTTTTGGCACTTATTTCTAAATTTAGTATAATTAAGACGCTTTAACATATTCTTTGGTTCATTGCTCCATACCTCAAATAATCTATCTTTTTCCTGTATCATAGATTTTAAGTTATTACTAATCCATCTTTTGTTATTTCTATTACTAATATATATACTTTTAGTTTTATAGCATTGGTTATAAATATCTATGAATAATTGACTGAATGCATTATATATATTGATTTTTTTTTATCATTTGTTCAGTAGGTACCTACCAACTGCCGTACTTCTACATTACCTATTTCGACCGATATCCTCGGGTCATAAGCCCGTCGATATTAGCAACTAAAAAACACATGGTTTCTTTTTTTTTGTTTTTTTTTTTAACTCATTTCTGGGCGTCTCTTAGACCAAATTCCATAACGAGACTGGCAATGCCCTTTATACAATGATCAGCTACTTTTGTCGCTAACAGTACATATATTCTGAGATATATACGTCTACGTGAAGTTCCAACAAGTTTAAGGACTCGCTAGAGACTGGCTGGTTCGCCGCCGGCGATACTCAGATAAGAACCGAACTTTTCAAAACAGCTCTAGATAAGCACACCACTATTCCTTTTGAATTTCGAACAAAAAGCTAGATCTTCAATACGGCCTTCATTATTTCGGGAATTCTTATTGGACCTTAGAACAATCATAATATAAAAGGTCGACTAACTATCTTGTCTTGTTCTTGCAAATTGACAAGTGTATTGTCGAACGCCCTCCAGCCAGATTGGACTACTAACCGAACCGACAAAAACCCCCGACTCCAATTAGAGAAAGAGCTGTAACTTTTGAACGACAGAACAGATTTTCATGAAACATAGCTAAGATGATACCCGATTAAACTAGCTTTCAATTAAAAAAACTGCATTGAAATCGGTCTATCTGTTTTGGAGCTACGATGCCACAGACAGATACACAGATCTACAGATCCACAGATACACAGATACACACTGAAAAACCTCTATTTTCTGTCGGAGGATAAAAATAGATTGCATAGACTAAGGTCTCAGTTTAATTACGTCCTTTAGTCATATAGATTGATTGATACGACAATGATTATACTATTTACTGACCTCTTCAGCCTGTTAATATTATGTTGGGCCACAGGTCTCTTCTGTCGGAAAGGGACTGGGGCGTATGTAGAGTACCACAAATTATCTGACCCGCGGGTCTACCGCGTAACTAAAATTGTAATGAACATCGACATCGGTATTAAACTTCAATACGATCGTGAGAGCCTAAACTTTGAGCTAACTTAGTCTTGGCGTCGCTGCCGTCGCTTGTACCAATGTCATCTCCCTACAAAAATGACATTTCGAAGTCATTTTTGTTCTGTAGCGACGTTAGTTCCAATTTTGGTCACCGGGTCAGATAAGTTTGTGGCACTATACACGTGCCGATAAAACAGTCCAAAAATAAGTTTTAAGTAAAAACGTATTTCTTTCCAAGATTAATAAAATACTTTGAAGACCTCCAGACGATACTAATAGTTAATTTAATTACACTTTTTTTATTCTTGATAGCAATTTTAACTTAAATACTTAATAATTCTAACATTAACAATTTAAATTTAAATTAACGAGAAAAACTACTTTGAAAAGTTAAACAATTTCGAGTTTCACAAGAAAATTGTTTTAGTAATAAGTTTATCTTTCTCATTAATTTTCTACTGTTCTGTCTATAATAATATATATACTAGCTGCGCTTGCGACATCAAAAGAATACTAAAAGAAAGAAAAAGAAAAAAATTGTCACAAAAAACAAGACACTATAATATTAGACATAGGTAATGAGAAGAGGACAGGTGCATAGATAGAGAAGACATTATTCTTAACATAGCAAGAGTATGAAATTAATTAGAAAAAAAAAGTTGTTATACTGTGTCCTTCCTCATAATGCACACTATTTTTTTATTAAATTTCATCAAGATCGGTTCAGCCGTTTACTCGTGAAAAGATAACAAATGAACAAACAGAGTTACTTTCTCATTTATAATATTAGTGTGATAATAAAAGCCCGTACAGATCCAATGCTGAACATAGGACCCACAATGACCACTACAATGAACGCTTGGTAGACAGATAAGTGATCACACCACTGGAAAATACCGGCGGCACCCATCCTCTTGAATTGGTCATTTACGTCACACCACGGGGGGGAGGGGATGGCAAGCTGGCGCAAGTTTTCTTTCTTTCTTTTCCCACATTCCGAGAGCAAAATGGAAAGGAAAAACAAACAACCAGTTAGTCATTTCTTTGAAACAACACTTGGAACAGACATCCAGCAGATGTTGACCCCAGACGACAAATAACAGATCTCGCAAAACTTTGTAAACTGTCAAGATTTTAATTTACGATTAGCTAAAGTTCATGCAACGTACGCTAACTTTAAAGTATAAACATGCTTTTGAATATTTTGAACCGAGAACTAATTTATTTATTTATTTATTAATAAGGATCAGCAAACAGCTACACTATACTGTTTCACAGATAATTTTAACAATATACAAATAGTCGATAATGCAGCCCACGACGCTGTTCACAACTATTGTTGAGAACTAAGTATATTAAATTTTCTTCGTTTGTTTTAAGATAAATTATTATAGAAAGAAAGAAACTACATGACATAACCACAACAGCACTCACACAATTATAATTAATAGGTAGGTATGCAGTAACTAATAAATAAATAAACAAGGTTACAGAAAAACAAAATTACAATATCACAAATACCAAAACAAAAAAACAGATTTTTTTTTTTTTTTCCAAAAACAATTGCTCTACGTATGGAACCCTGCCTCTTAAACTAGGTTAACACCTGTATCTCAAGAGGCAGTATTAATGTTTTTCTGTGATCCTGTATACTATACCTAATTTAAGTGATCAATATTCTAAATTCGACTCAAGTTCGACACAACTACGAAGTAGCATCGATGTGACTGATCGGACAACCAATGGCAGTCGCTCGCTTAGATAATTTTACAACTTATTGCCATCAAAGATCATGTTTGACTGCAGTACTAATAAACATTCGTGTCTTGAAATCGCACTCAGTTCGGAACTGGGGGCCGAGCACGAATGTTTTGGCGTATGGTAACGTAAACGTAAGCAAATTTTGATTATAAAATACGATGAATCTGTCGCATTTTTGTTCAATTTTATACAACAAATACACTTGTTTCATGAAAATAAAGAAATATTGCATGTATTTCCAAAAAATATCATAGATTAAACGTGTATTTTTGGTTCTAAATTTGGTTACGTTTACTTTACGATACGTAAAACATTCGTGCTCGGCCCACTGATAAAAAAAATATTTATTCAATTGTTAGCCGGTAAACAGCATGCAACGATTTCTGCAAATAAGTCATTCAAGAAACAAAATTAAGTAAATTCAGCCAGGAAAAAAGTACTTAAAAATAAAGTGCAAATTAGTAGCTAACCTGCACACTACCAGAGGGGGGCTAAAAAGGCCGCTTTAGATGAATCACAATATGATTCATATTACAAATGTCAAATTATCTACTTAATTGACAACTCTTAATGTCATCCGCATAAGGTTCATATTCAGTAATCATTTGTTTAACAGTTACTATGCAGATCAGTAGATGAATTGCTCAATGTTGCCTTTTTAGGCCCCCAGTACATTCGTGCAACAAGAAACTTGCATCAAAAAACGTTCTAACTGCATATATCAACCCTCCACCACCGATGCCGCTCGGTCTCGTATAGTTACTGCAACTTTACCGGAGCTTACCGCATTTCCCGTGACCGGCCGCAGCGAGCGACGACCTCAGGCGAATATAACCGGCAGTAATGGACGCCAATTTTGCTAAGCTAGCGGAGTATTTTTAGAATTTCGCTTTTTGAGGGTAATTTGGGTTATATTTTTGAATAGGATGTAGAAAGTGCAGTTATTAATAGGTGTTGTATGGTGGTGGTTGTATAATGATAACCGAATTATGTTTAAACTTAAAGGTTTTAACTTTTTTAAAGGTAGAGCAATGAAAACGACCAAAATAGGTCGATTTTATTATTGTAATGTATGTTTTTAAACATATTTACGGATTATTTCTTTTATTTTAGTTATTTTTATGTTTTCTTTTTATTTATTTTTTGATATCCTTTTTTATGTATTTTTTGACTTGTGCACAAAAGAGTTCAGTTGAAAATCAGTGCCTTTGATGCCTTTGGTGCCATTGATGTCTGGCGCATAAAGCTGAACGAAACTTTTTAGGTGCAGCCGCGAGGTCCACATTATACCCTTGTTTTTTTTTTAATGATTGTGGTGTCTCGCTTATGCTACCGAATAAATAATTTTACCTTCTTTCTCTTCTTTTCTTTATTTACCTATATTATGTAGATAGTATCGAATTACCTAAATAACTAATGAATAAGCTAAGTTTTGTTACTAAAATCTATTTTTAATTTTATTCCTCGCATAATATCTATTCTGATGTATTTCACTTCTAAAAAGTAATTTACTTTTTGTACTTATTTATTTTTAAAATGACTAAATTCCTTTTTACGCTAAAAAATATGCGTTGAATATTTTAGTTTATAGCGGTCAAAGGGTTTGAAGTGCTAGTGAAGGGAAATTGTTCAAATACTTGTAATTCCACACAGCGATAGTTCGTATTATAAGTGACACGTGGCACCACATATCGTTATATCGAACATGTACGATTAAGTGTTAAAAGAAACCATTTCTTACACATTCATGGGTCAAGATTAAAGCATTATCCACACACTTAACGTTATATTACCACTAATAACCAGCATAGTTAGACCTCTCCGTAGCAGTGAGCTCAAGAATTAGGTATTAAGCATACACTTAACAAACACAACCAGTATACCTAGATCTATCCATCGCAGTGTGAAAACTAGACTTAGTTGTACTGCGACAGGCCCATTCACCTACTACTGGCGCTAGTCGGGTCATTGACCCCGTATCGATGGCCGACCAGGTCGTTAGCCCGTCCACCTGTGACGTCAGAGAAACCCAGATAGTTCTGTTTTCCGCAAACTTTTTGCTTGCACAAACTTTTATACTGCCCGGTTTTAGTAGATAAGTAAGCCATTCTGTATGTCTGTGCACGTAAAAAAGCAGTATTCGTTTAAGAATGTTATTCATTAGTACAAAAAGTACATATTTTGTGATATTTTCCTGTTTTCTCAGTTAGTGATTGAATGGGAATAGGAAAAGTTATGCATTGCAAGAACATGGCAGTTCTTGCTAAAGAAAATCAGAATAAGTTTGTTTGGTATTAAAATAGGTCAAAGTCAGAGTTATATGAACGGGAACGTAATGCCTTTTTTAATATGTGTCGTGTTTTTGCAGAAATAAATTATTTTTCTTTCCTTTTTTCTTTGATAAAAATGTTGTTTTTTGATAAAATAAATTATAAATATTTCCCATAATAATAATTAATATATCATCATATATATCATAATAATTAATATATGTACCTATTTCTTTTTAAATCCTTTACGAATTGGACTTGGATTGGGTAAAATGGGAAAATGACCACATATCATGCGGATGAAGTCGCGGCCGATAGCTAGTCTATCTATCTAATCTAAAACTATTTTTTTATAGAGAAAAGATTAGATTTTTTGTTTGTTTGTTTGTATTGGATAAAATCAAAAACTACTGAACCGATTTTAAAAATTCTTTCACCAGCTGAATGCTATATTATCACTGAGTAACATAGGCTATAATTTATATTTTTTTTGTATCCTATTGTTTACTGTAATTATCGTTATTTTTGTTCCTACTTTTTTATTTTTTACATAATTACGTTATTTTTGTTTTTAACTGTGCAACGTATTGGTATTCACTGTAATGTTGTCCATGTAAAGTTGAATAAATAAATAAATAAAATAAAATAAATAAATAAACACATAACGCGGGCGGAAGTTAGCACTAAAAAAAAAAATTGTTTGTTTGCATGTAGGGGGTAATCTCAGGTACTACTGATCCGATTCTAAAAATTCTTTCACTGATTGAAAGCTATATTTTATTTGGATAACAATATAACGCGCGAGGAAAACCATGGTCAACAGCTAGTCTCATATAGTACCCCGTCCATGATATCGTGACGTGTCATTATCGTCCCGTAAACGATAAAAGCACTATCGATCAAGTGGAAACAAATACTTGGAACCGCTAATGTTACAGTCAGTTCATTCACCAGCCCCCGTACTACGAACTCTTATAGCAGGGCCTAAATTGAACTGCCCAGACATTTCCAATATGAGCTGACCTCGCCCTGTATAGACTTTTCGTATAATGAAAGGTCAGCTTATTCTGGAAATTTCTGGACAGTTCAATGGTCATGCTATTTATGATCGGCTTGAAATTTGGTAAAAAAAAAAACAAAGCAAACGAAAAAAGGCATAGGCCTCCTAGAAGACGTATCAAGTGTAAAATATCTTTATTAGTAATATCCTATAGTGTCAATATGCATCTTTTATCTAATTAATTATTATTTACCCATATTTAATTTATTAGTTAGGTAGCCATATTTGGATGCCTTAGTTCTAAAAGTCACTAAGTCCATTTTTATCGATTTTGAGTCAGCCAGTTCAAAATAATTCTATTTTTTTTCTCTATCGATTGGACTAATCCTTTTTTCAATTAAATGACGTACGAACTATTGTTTTATTTTTTTTACAAAATTTATGAAGCCATTTCTTTTAAACATGTTTTTTTTTCACGATCATTTTTTTCATGATCATACGAAAAAAAAGAAAATGGAGTTAGTGACTTTTAGAACTAAGCCATCCATTTCTATTATTGCAATTTGAATATTTGTTATTTTCAATTACTGAATCGTTTATTGATAATAGTTTTTGTATGTCTAGTGTGGGGTACTTACCAATGGATTGTGTTCCAGAGGCATACGATTGAATACCTTGTAGCAGTGAGTAATAACATATTCTATTTCAAATCCTATATTATGCATTTATTATCATTTAAATAATATTTTCAAAAAGAACTCCTCCATTATTATGGGAAACGTATTGATCTGTTCAGCTGTTCAAAAGTTACAGCTCTTTTTCTATTTGGAGGCTGAGGGTTCTTTGCACTATTCTTAAAATTCTCGTTAGTCGCCATTCTCACCTGGATGCCTACTTTGGTATCTCCCAATCTAGGTGTTAATTTGAAATTGGAACAGATTTTGTCTAGACTCTATCAGAGGAACATCTTATCCATCTTAAAGATTAAGGACACTACAGTGTTGGGTTAGGCTCATTGAATCCGCCCACTGAAGCATGGTGGTCTCTGTAAAGGTTACATAACCTCCCATGTTATGTAAGGAATCAATAGAGTTTGGAAGTATGCCAGTACTGCCAGCAGTAGACAAGGAGGGCATCGCTGAATCTTAAGTCACATCGCGTACTGTTTGTTTTATGTTGAAGAGAAATATGCCGTATTTCTGAGTGTCTATATTTTGCTGGGAGCTGATTTTATGTTGATTCAAGTGATACATCTTCTGCGTTTGAAATGACACACGAAAATAACCAACTCCAACTAGAAAAAGAGTTGTTACTTTTGAAGAGCTGAACAAATTTTCATGAAACATAGTTAAGATGACGCCCGATTAAACTAGCTTTCAATTAAAAAAAACTGCATTGAAATTGGTACATCCGTTTTGGAGATACGATGCCACAGACAGATACACATACCCACAGATACACTCTACAAATTTATAACAACCCCCTTTTTTGTCGGGGGTTAAAAAGGATCGTAATCGGAATTTATAGTTTTTATAGGCCGAGCACGAATGTTTTGACGTATAGTAACGTAAACGTAACCAAAAATACACGTTTAATCCATGATATTTTTTTGGAAATACTTGCAATATTTATACATTTTTATGAAACAAGTGTGTTTGTTGCATAAAATTGAACAAAAATGCGATAGATTCATCGTATTTTATAATCAAAATTTGCTTACGTTTACGTTACTATACTATACGTTAGTAAGTCAAAGGCCTAAGTTCACCGACAACAACAGCTGATTAGAGCAATATCAGCCGTTTATATATGAATTTTTGTATAGATAACCAACCGATTCACTTTTAAACATCTGTTATATTATAGGTGATCATGGCCCTTAGGGCTATGTTCACATTGTTCACCGCCAATATAACTGATGATTAAAATGGAAACGGCTGTTTACCCATACAAAATTTCATGGTAAACGGGCGTTTTTGTTTTAATCATCTGATAACTTGTCGGTGAAATTGGGCCTTAGTCTCGTTCTAAGTATACCTTAATAACATTTGTATGCGCAGCCCCTTAAGTAAAAATTTTGAGTACCTAAACTTTTTTTTTTTTTTTTTTTATTCAAATTTTTAATGAGGCTTCAGTTCACCGTGGTGACTATGCCAGCCTCGTAAGGTCACTCTTAAACAATAAATGACAAAACTTAACATATACTTAAATTAATCATGACTACGACAAACTACTATATAATTAAATAAAAAGAAACTGGCTTTTCCATTTCTACATTTAAGAATATAACCTGACATCCAAACCGCAGTTGCATTTGGCTGAATACCGGGTATCCGGGTCACGCACAGGGTAATCCGGCTCTAAAAGGCTTTCTACACTAAAATGTTGCGAATCTAAAACATGTACCTAACGACTATATTCTGAGTGACGCTGGGATGAGAGAAAAATGTTAAATTTAACATCACGAGAGATGAGCGTCATAAAAAGTTTACATAGGTAGATAGCAGGGAAGTTACAGCTGTATTTTTAACCCCCAACAAAAAAGAGAGTATTGTAAGTTTGTAGTATGTATCTGTGTGTCTGTCTGTGGCATCGTAGCTCCAAAACGGATGGACCGATTTCAATGCAGTGTTTTTAATTGAAAGCTAGTTTAATCGGAAATCTGTTCAGCCGTTCAAAAGTTACATCTCTGTTTCTAGTCGGAGCCTGGGGTTTTTGACTATTAGGTTATTGGGTTATCATATTGACACGTCGATCATAATTATCATACTACCTCAAACTCATAGTAGATCTATTATGAGTTTATAAATATATAAATAATATTTTTCATCAACTTGTGGCAACTTAAAAAATGTCCATACATTTTTTTTTCATTGTAGGTACACAGGAGGATATAATATATTTGGGTGAAAAAAACGAAATGTGTGTTGGGACACATAGTAGAAGTGAAACTTCAACGGATATATCGTCTACCCTCCACGCGGCCGTAACGCTTTTTCGTGACAGAAAAATCCTAATACCCCCCGTCTCGAAGTTTCACTTCAAAAAAATACATTCTATCGATTTCAAAATGAAAAAACATGCACACAAAAATCTTTAAAATGCACGTAGTAGTTTAAAAAAATCAGCATTAATTAATAATAAAAAAAAACATTTTCTTTAACGATTAGCATCAATCCAGCAAATGCTGAGCTGGTAAACCTTTCGATATGATGCTCATCGGTTCAGTAAAATTTATTTTTTATTTTTTGTTCGTGTTTGTTTTCTTTTTACCTTTCTATTTTTAAATTTAAGTGCTGTTAACTGTGTCGAATAAATATTTTTCTATTCTATTCTATGCATGGCCACCATAAAAAAATCTGAATTAAATGACACTCGTGTACTCTCCTGGCAACACATTTTGAATAAATGCGGCAGGATAAATCCTCAGATATCTATGAAGGTACTAAGACATTACCCTATTATATTAAAGTAGATATTCTTCCAAAGTTTCCTTGTTATTTCTCGGCGGGAATTTAGGACAATTTATATTTAAAATCTAGAGGCTACGTGGTCGGACTGTGAATGGTCCACTTTGAAACTGTTTCGGGAATAAAATGGAGGTTGCCAAGAAATTTTAGAGTAGTAGAGAATATTAAAGCTATTTTTAAGTTAAGTTGATATATTACGTATAGAGTTTATAAATTAAATGTGATATATAGAATGATTTTTTGAGAGTTATATTCTCACGATTATTCTTGTTAACTAATAAAAATGTACAAAAATCACCTAACTACAGAAATATAATGAATTTAAGTTCAGAAATGGCGTGGTCTACGAGCTCTTTCGATTGATACATGTGGACAAAAAAGAAGGGTGTTATATGTTTGTCGTATATATCTGTGTGTCTGTGGAACTATGTATACATAGTCAGGTGTGTATAAGTATAAATCGGTCCACCCGTTTTGGAGCTACGATGATACGATGTAGCATCGTAGCTCCAAAACGGGTAGACCGATTTCAATGCAGTTTTTTCAATTAAAAGCTATTTTAATCAGGTATCATCTAAGCCGTGTTTCATGAAAATCTGTTCAGCCGTTCAAAAGTAACGGCTCTTTTTCTAGTTGGAGTTTCAGGTTTTTGACGGTTAGGTTATTGTAAGTTTATTATGTACGCGTAGTCGCTGTTACGGTCAAGAATATAATTTATTAATGAAAACCGGCCAAGTGCGAGCCGGACTTGCGCACGAAGGGTTCCGTACCATTATCTATAAAAACGGCAAAAAAACATGTTTGTTGTATTCAGCCCCCTTATATATTTATTTTATTCTGTTTTTTAGTATATTTTGTTGTTATAGCGGCAACGGAAATACATCATCTGAGAAAATTTCAACTGTCTAACTATCACGGTTCATGAGATACAGCCTGGTGACAGACGGACAGACAGAAGAACGGACGGACAGCAGAGTCTTAGTAATAGGGTCCCGTTTTAAATTTTGGGTACGAAACCCTTTGAAATTAAGCAAATATTAAGGTTTTTTTATGCACATTTTTGTGATATAATAATCGATGACCTTCAGTATGTTCCGTCCCGTATTTGACGATAGATTGTCGGAGTGGATGTAGCTTGGCTTTCGATCTTCAAAAAAATATTTGTATGACCTTTATATATTTATTTTGAGTCTAGACTCACCTAGGCGTTTGTGGATGTGAGATTGGTGTTTGTAAATACAAACATAAGGAGAGAAATACTGCGGGACATAATATGTTAAGTAACAATGATTTTACTTTTAATAATTCTTCTTGTAATAAATATGCTCCGACCCGTATTTGACGACAAATTGTCGGAGTGGCGAACGCTTGGCTTTCGATCTTCAAATAAATATTAGTATGGCCGTGTATATGTTTTGAGTCTAGGTGTTTATTGATGTGAGATTGGGGTTTGTAAATACAACCATATGGAGAGGAATAGTGTGGGACATAATATTTTAAGTAGGTACCTAACAATTATTTTTACTCTTTTTACAAAATGATTAGAAAAAAAATACTTATAAGATTTAAAACGAAAATCGTGGGGCGCATGCATTCGATAATTCCGCTGTGACAGACGGACAGACAGACGGAGACGCACCATAATGGTTCCTTTTTACCTTTTTTCTACGGAACCGTAAAAAAGAAAGAAAGAAGTTTACAAAAATTCTCTATGCAATCCAACTGATTACACAAAAGTGTCTCAGCATTTTATAAACATAAATAACAAATCCCTTTTACTTGGAGCTAAAACATTAAAAAGTCATTAGGAAAGATTGCTAGAGATCGGTGTCTATGCAAACGACTTATCGTAATCCGTAATCATCTTAGATGTAAAACGTATTATTTTCTAAGAAGTCATTTCTTTCTGTATTTCTCAAGTTTCTAAACTTTGAGAGTGGTTGAATATGGTGGTTTAAAGATTTGAATTAATTAGTTTAATACATTTCTACTTTAATCTGATAAGGTTAGAAATATTTTAGAGTAGAATAGAATAGAACTATACTCTACTCTAATATATAAAAAAACATACAAGATATACAGGGTGTAAATCTGTTAGGGTTGCCAACCGTATCTAAAATAAGGTAAAGGAAGTACCTATCATGTATTGAGACTTTGGAAGGTATTTTTTTTTATATTAAATATATTCTTGTCGAGGTTTTAGTGTACCTTGGTGACTATGCCAGTTTTATAAGTCTGTACTCTTTATTTAACCTCTCTGAAATTATTAGATATGAATTATTTTATTTATAGTTATGTGGAAGGTATGAGCACTACTGATTGCGAGTTCAGGTGAACGGTAAATAAAATAGTCTTTAGTACTCACTGTTATAATGTTCCACAAAACATAAAGTTACAGAAGGGGAATACACTTTAACAATCCACAGCACATGAAAGTTAGACACAGAACAAGTATGACCTAATTTATGTAGATTAGGTGATCAGCGTAACACAAATTGAAATGATATTAGCGGCGTAAGCTGCGCGTCGCGATAGCGTAGATCGGACTAAAGGTCGCGACAAGGTTACTGACCGCTCGCTGCGGTGCGCTCCCACTACTCATCGTTGCACCGCTGTGACGTAGTTAGCAAGAAGCGCGGGTCCAATGCACCGCGCCTACGATCGATATCCGTCATCATAACATATTATGAGGAATGAATATCGTTATGAATCATTGTTGTGTAAATATTATAATTAAGGTTCTGTTTATGTTAGTGTTAATATATTTAATATTCATAAATTTTAATAATGTAAATGTATATAATGTTGATGTATATAATGTTGTTGTTTATAATGTATATAACGTAAATATATAGATAATGTACATTAATTAGTAAACATATAATAGGTAGGTAGCCTACATATTATTAATTTATGTGTTTTTATCATTTATTCTTTCATCATGTTTTGTTAGCGTCTTCACCATGCTATTTTTTTTTCTTTCTTTCTTTCTAGATTTTATTTTATTATCTACTTATAAAAATCTTTGGCAACCCTAGCTCCTTTATCCATTCAGGGAAATGGCTCGCGAAATCGTGATCACTTATTCATGAATTGACAACATCTGCGGTGTCCCTGTCATTTGTTCCGTCATTCGGATGATGACGTCAAGAGATATTCTGTTCATCTAACTGTGAGGTCAATGCCTGATTTTATTGGTTTGATTAAATTCGATTTGTATGTTATATTGATAACATGGTTTTGACCGTATGGTCAGTGTAGTAGGTACTAGGTAAGCGCTGTGCGTTATGCGCTTTAGGTTACATGTTCGACTTCTGCAGGGAATAAATACTTCTATGGGCTACTGATAGTAGATATATAAATATAATAAAAAGCAAAAAAAAAGAATTAAAAAAACAAAAATCTCTTTATAATATAATTTACTTACATGTATAATTTTATATAATTAAAGACACATAGTGCTTCCTACATTGCTGTGCCCGACAGGGTCCATAATGATCGAAATAATTGTTATTTTACCACCTAAGAAAATTGCATTGTGGAACATAATAAATATTGAATAGTAATTATTCCAAGTCTAGGTGTGACGTACATAGGCGATTGATACCTATAGTTCCGAGAAATTACGAATATCCAACTACGATATTTTGAAACTATATTTTTTCATCTTAATGCACCTCAATATCACAGATTATCGTTGCTTTTGTATGTAAGGCACAGCCTCAGTATAGTCATACACCAAACTTCACGATATATTAGAATACAAAATGTCCATTGAATTTTTTTTTTCTTATTCTTTATTGTACACTTTAACACGAATAAAATACCCAAAAGAAAAATACACGTAGGCGACCTACATAAGCGAGGCCTACATAGGCGAGATTAACTCAAAATTGAGTTTTCTTACAGCAAACCGAGTAAAAAATTAAATTGATTATTCGTTCAGAGGTTTTCTTTTTTATAGATCCCACTTTTACACAAAAAAAATTGCAGCTTAGCTTAGCAGATTATTCCTAAGTGTAAAAAAACGTAGCTATTTCCGCAAAATTCCAAGTTAGTTGCACATTCCGCAATACATTCACAAGGAAACCCAACTAACGTTATATATTCATCAACCCTACAAGCAAGGAAACCGCATTTTTTCGCAGAACATTAAAAATTTAAACTGAAACAAACCGCATGAGGCACAAACAAGACGGTAGAGTTACGAGGTGGCCGCAATAAAATTTGCGGCTAACTGCGGCCTGGCGGCTTTATTATCTGGGCCTTCATTCTATAAGAACATTTTCCATTCGTATCTCACTATATCATTGTCGGTTGATATTACATTAGTACCCCCTACATACAAACAAACAAACGAATTTTATCTCTTTATAATACTATCATAGTATAGATAATACCTACTAAAATGTATGAATATTTAAGCAAGTTAATAATTTTATTATTTATTTTATTTTAAAGAAAGCTCACAGACTATTAACAAACTTTAAATATGTAAAGCCGATCAATTAACAGTTACAAAATATAGAAATGCAAAATGTAAGTACTCTCATTTACATAGAATATAAATGAGAAAAAAATATACTAAATAAATACAATGATTATAAGAGATGTGTCGAGTCGTGCAATCAGCATTATTTTGTAATAATTAAAAGATAGAAAAATAAAGAATAAAATACATATCGAAATAATGCTAAATAATGGTAGCTTGGTTGCTTAAGTATGCCAAGCATAATTCGGAAGAAGTGAAAAAAACGAAGTAAACTTATTTAGGAAGCTGGAACAAAGCTCAAAAGAAGAAAACACTGCTTATCTTCCATTCCTTAACAAATTTAAATGGACTATACTAAAACGTCTTTCCTAATACTCTAGATTAATTGAGAGCTCAACGAGTATGGTGCCCAAGCTTCAGTCTACCACAAGACTAAATAACGAACACCTAGTCTCGACAAGAACCCTCTATAAGCTGCACTAGACGTCAATAAGCTTAATGCTACTCAGCCGAAGTTACGAACTCAAGGAAATTAGTTTGAAACACGATTTTGAAACATATAGGCTTCGCTGAACGGCAAACTGGGATTGCTGAGATAGTCTCGCAAGTAGTGGGTGTAGTAGCGCGGTGAAGATTATTGTTTGTAAGTCTTCATACTTATGTTTTTTAAGGGAAATACTTTATTTTGTTTGAGATGATGCGGTAAACTTAATATTAGCTCATTTTGAAAGTTTTACGGATGTAAATAATCGATTAATTTTGTTTAGGATAAAGTATGAAATATGTATAATATAATATCAGTATTAGAAAAAAAATACGATCTTAACTTCAATAATTTTGATTTGGTTTTTTTTAAACTTTGCTCCGCTATATGATTTCCCTTGTATCGTGGGTACAGTTTACAAAAATACGTGTCACATGCACACACACTGAGACCCAGAAAAACATTATGTTAGGCCATAGAAATGTTTGTTCCGTGCATCTGAAAGCCACTATACGCCAATCCCACCGGCAAAGTCTATCACACAGGAAATGTAAAAAAAAATAAAAAATTGTAAAGCAATAGTGAGGAGTAAAAAGAAGGAAACAGGTTTTGTTCATGGATCTAGGTTAAAAAAGAACTCAGAACGTACCAGTTAATACTTGAACCATAAAGTCGTAAAAGTTCACATAAAATAAATACTGTTTTTAAGAGGCGACGAACTGTAGTTTTTTGGCACTAAACGAAACCTTACTTGCCAAATAGTTCGCTGGTACCAATTGTAGTTATCTCCGTAAAACATTAAGGTTCCGGCGAACAGTGCCCACAACTACAATTCGAAGCGAGTACAAAAATCGGCCTGAATATTGCTATTTCTTTTTGACTGTAGACGCGCGGGCAGCGGTGACGAGATATCACTAGAGCCGTTCAGAATTTGTTATAAAATTGATTGTGTTCCGTAATACCAAGAATAATGAACAAAAACTTAATGTTTTTTAAATTTTTATTTCATAATCCGTAATTTGACAATATAATCTATGTTTCTGTATAAAAGATTTTATAAATATTGATGTTTTTAATACGAAATAAATAAGAAGAAAACATTTCGTTTAAATGCCGTACAAACATGCAAAATGGAATTCCCTCACATTTCGTTTTATGTAAGTATTTTGAAACAAAAAAGGCCTAGGAACCTAGATAAATACTATACAAATGCGAATAATATCATAGCGGAAATATGCTCGAATTATAAATGATTTTCATTTTGCGTTTGTATGGGCAACTCATCCTCCGCCGGCCTCTTAACTCATTACATAGATGTAGAAAAACTTTTCCCTAATAACTTGAACTACTGTTATTGCGATACGATCTAACACCCAAGTACCACTAAAGTTCTAAGTATGGTTAATTACCAGTTAAATCTTTAAAACCGATCGCAAATCAATGGGACCTGTTATAAATTACGTGCGAGTTGTTCTTGATTAAGTGACCCATTATTAACCTGAGGGTCCTAAGAGGCTCTCGGGGCCCAGCACGGCTCCAGATAATTATACTTGAATTAACTCGACGATCATAACCGTTAAATGAACTATATGGCTCTTTGGACCCACTTGGTTTACGTAGGAATTTTCTTATTTGTTTTAAGATAAAAAAAATTGTTTGAAAGAGTTAAAGTCATGTGTTTTTTGTAACATATTGTTATAGAACTGGATTTATTTTAGTGTGATTTCTAACAGATAATTTTATAAATAAGTACATGTCTAAAATTTTGCCCTCGTAACGAAAAAAGTAACAACAATTTTTGTGTATATAAATGAAAGAAAGAAGAGAATGAAAAAGTATTTATTTGACACAGCACAAAAACGATTTTAAAGATAACATAAAACAAAAAAAAGAAACATGTAAAACAAAAATAAAAATATTTATCTTATATAAAATGGATTGTACGTCGCAGCTGTGTCAAAAAGACTTCCGCTCAGCATATATGCTGCCGCCCAGCATATATGAATAACACGACAGCGCTGGTTTTTAGCGGGAGGCACGTCGAGTGACGGTGTGTGTGCCTGCGTGTACAGAAAATAAATAAATAAAATATGAATTAAAAAATAAAAGAACTTATGTTTGTTGAAATGATTTGTGTATGAAAATAAATACGTAAATCTTCACCCTGAACGGACGAACGAACGGAATGAACTAATTAATAATTTTAATAACAACGTGCGTTATGTTATGGTGGTGTATTTATTTCATTTATTGTCGTAACGTCGTCACCACCCTGTATAACAATTATTGTAATTTGTACACATGAAAGCAATAAAAAGTTTCGAGTTTGAGTTTCCTCTCCCCATAACTCGCCGAGTAACTCCAGATTTTAAGACAAATCAAATTGTCAGTGTCCCTGAGACTACCTTTTTTCTGGGGAACAAAATACGCTAGTAGTTAAACAAAAGATAATTTACTTCACGAATTTCTAAGAACGTAAAATAATTATGTATTTTTTGCGTCGCCCTTTCAGTCCGCCGTCACTCACAACGGGGCTTGACTAAATTCTTTTTTATTTTCCTAAAGAAAAACGTCTGTCCTACGCAATGACTAAAAATCCTTTCCGTCCTGCGTAGTAGTGACCTTTGCAAGATATATTTTATATAAGTTTTTAAACTGTCATGGTCACTAACATTAGTATTAGAGTTCAAAACGGAACGGGTTCAAAAGAAGGTATGAACATGGTAAATACCCCGTTTTGAACTCTAATACTAATATAGTTTATACTTTACTGGTAAATAGAAATGTGCACTTGTGAGCAACACACTTACTTACTTTAACTTCTGTGTGACTTGAGTATGACACAATAACCGTCAAAAACCCCCGACTCCAACTGGAAAAAGTTCTGTAACTTTTGAACGGCTGAACAGATTTTCATGAAACACAGCTAAAATGATTTCCGATTAAACTAGCTTTCAATTAAGCAAATTGCATTGAAATCGGTCCATCCGTTTTGGAGCTACGATGCCACAGACAAACACACAGATACACACTACAAACTTATAACAACCCTTTTTTTTGTCGGGGTTAAAAAGAAGGCGCGTCGTGATTCTTCGTTCACGCAGACATAAACACACAATCACCGACACTCGAAAGTACATCAATTTATAATCAACCAATAATGCCATTAGGATATAAAAAATAATTGCCGTACCATCTATTTCTAATTCGCTCACTGACTGAAGGACAGGTCGATGGCGCAGACCGCGACGTTGCAACTTTGCAACGCATCGTATGGATAAGCCCTTATCCTCACGAAAGAGCAGGGGGGCTAAAAAGGCCGCTATAAATGAATCATAATATGATTCATATTACGAATGTCAAAATATCTACTTAATTGACGACTCTTAATGTCATCCACATAAGGTTCATATTCAGTAATCATCTGTTTGACAGTTGCTAAGCAGATCATTAGATGAATTGCTCAATGTGGCTTTTTTAGGCCCCCTGATCATTAGATGAATTGCTCAATGTGTTTTAGGCCCCCAGATCAAATAATGTTATAAAAATCTCAATCGTTTTTCTAACATAAATAATTCCTGAAGTATGTTCACATAAAAATAAGCCTCAACGCCTAAATAAATAGTGATAACCTACATTTTAACATACACCTATAACTTTTAAAACCGAATAACTCTTATTCGCGCCCACAAATCTAACGAATTTATTGCGAACAATTTCAGATGTACTCGTGGTCGTAATATCAGGGATCTATATAGAGCTGTTATCGAACGATCCGACCGACATCAATTATTTAAATCGTTCGTAATAACTAGAGATAACGCTTCTACAAAATGAGCGGAATATTTGTTCAAAAGATTTTGGTTGCTGTTTTAATTACAAATTATAGTTTAAATTTATCGTTTGGGCATATCTTTTATCTATACTTACATAAATATACATTTCAGAGTCGAAATGTCCATTGTTCAACACGCCTCTTAACAAACTAGGCCTAAGGGAATTGCTATAAAAACCGCACTTGGCAAGCGAATTTATTACAGCTGTGTTACAATACAAAAAAATAAAAGAAAGTGAAAACCGACTTCAAAAAACGAAAAAGTATAAAATAATTATCTTATGAAACTTAACAGCTTCTGAAGTCGGTGCCACTGCCAAGCTAGGTGCATTTAAGAATTAAAGGTCCTGTTAGAATTGTCAGTCACCAACAGTCCATTATTTAAGCCTTTTCCACGGCGTACTCTAAAGCCTGATATTATAGAGCCATTTACCAGCATTAAACTGAGACAAAGGCTTAATTCTGCGAGACACGCCGGTCGCCGGTAATAAATATAAATGGAGGAATGGAACCCATTACCGATGGACAAGAAGCTGCTGAAGTTAGGAACGGTGCTAGTTAAAATTGTTTGAGATAAAAGTGTTAGTGAATACTCTATTAAAACTAGGGAGTTTTTTTAATTACGATGGGAAAGTATTTTCTCAATTATGATTAGGTATATTTTATCGTATAGAATAAAATAGAGATAATATTTACTGTACACCAGAGAAACAGGATGATGTAATGAGCATTTTTTTTTTTTATTATTTATTTAACTCAACTTTACATGGACAACATTACAGTGGATACCAATACGTTGCACAGTTAAAAACAAAAATAACGTAATTATGTAAAAAATAAATAAAAAAAAGGTAGGAACAAAAATAACGATAATTACAGTAAACAATAGGATACAAAAAATTGAACAGATATCACCATTTAGTTTATAATCACAATTAACATTTTAAGAATATACAATGTGTGATCTTATGGCAATCGGCGATTTCTTACGGAAACCTTTGGACCTTTCTTTAGTACAGCATGCAAAAACTAGGGTAGGTAACTTCAAAACTTAAATTAAACACAAGTAAATAAATATTCTATGATAAACATATCATATTAGTAATATAATACATGCATACACCTCCAATAACATGGGACAATCTCACTCGGGATAAAACGATGGTGAGTCCTTGTGATTAGTGTCATGGTATTAATTTAGGTGGATTTAGAGCTGAATCCAGCATGCTTCCATACAGACGTATTACTAGCAATAATGAAACCCACGTGGCAGTCGCTTATCGTGTCATCTCAGAAGCTCGCAAAACTAAGGATGAAGCTACGGTATTTTTTAACGACGCAAATTCTGACAATGATGATTTAACAACCACTAAGATAAAGAAACCTGAAGAAAATGTACCTCAAAGGAACAAAGAAACTCAAGGCCAAGGTCGCAAGATAAAAGCCCAATAGATTATAACACAAACTAAACACTTAACACTGCGCTAGAAAAACAAGTAAAAGGATCTATAAGTCAAGCCATGATTCATGTAAATAAACTTTATCGCTATCAAGTTCGGTTTCTGACTTAGCAACGATGAGCTCTTAACCTAATTGCTTTTCGAGTTTCCAGTTTGGAGTAATATATTAAATGAGATCTGTTCGTTTAGTTTTTTCTCGGAATTTGCTACTCACGTTTATAGTATCTAGATCCTGGATTCAATTTACAGGTTGAAGAATAATGGAATGTAGATATCTGAAAAACAAAATCTCATCTCGTTACAGTACCCGTTATGGGGGAAGATGTACTGTTACAAAACGAAGTACCTTTGTACAAGCACTATTGAGACACGATTGAAATAGCAGAAATAGGGCCCTGGCCAATTTCTAGATCTTTTCTTCTTTCATTTATTAATTTTCGTAATTGCTTAAGTACTATATTTATGTAAGTTCATTTTCTATCGAGCAATTGTATGTGTGCTAGCTCGCGTGTAGTAAATAAGGCTATTGTAAATGACAGCAGGGAATGTGTTGCTACTGTTGCTAGGGAGTTTGTTCCGCAGCTTCTTCTCAACAGCTCACATAGGAAGCGATGAAGAGTGCTATGCTGTCTTATGTTTTGACGTTCAACAATTTTTTTTACGAGAATTTTGAATTAAATATTTTTACTTTTTACTTTTATAGCAACAATTTAAGTAGTAGATACACGAAACAAAGCTGGCTTTGAAATAAGCTCATCAGCAATTATTATCACTCCGAGTTTGGAATGATCGAAGAGCAAACAATGTTTCAAATTGTGTTGTAACTCTCCTAAATCAGATTGCCACCGCCATCGATCCTGGAACTTCCCCTAACTTTGACAAAGTTTTTTGATAAGTTAATCTAATTATAACGATCTGTTTTCCGTGAAGAGTTACTTGTTTTCACGCCTTTTTCCTCTTTGGGCTACACGGAATATTATTTTTTTTGTCAAAAGAAACTTTGTGATATTTTAAGATTGGTATACAGTAAGACCCGCTTCAGAAGGCACGTAGCAGAAAGCGGGAAAGCGAATTAACACGTTCACTGCGTTACGTGGCGAATTAAACCTCGTACGACGTCCGCACTCAGTGCGCGGCCGAAAAAGCTATTCCTCTCGCTCGTGCGCATTGAATTTCTACTACAAATTTCGTTGTATGAGTGAAATGACTAAAATAGGTTTGAAGACCTTCTTCAGTAGTATTTAATTTTTGAATAAAAACGTACGAGATATTATTCGCCTCGTACCGACCCAATAGTTAATGTTTACTTTACGTGCGGTACAGGGTGCATAGAACCTCGTAACGATCTCGTACGAGGCAGGTCGATAAATCTGAGCATTGTTGTGACTGTGTCGATAAGTGACGGACGTAATTAATTATGGATGTAAACAAAACTATACACAGGAAGAGATCAAGGAAGATTTTAGAATTATCGTTTAATATAACATAATGTTACTGGGCTAAAATCCATTTCGCTCTACAAAGAAGTGTATAGTCGTGCTTCTCATCAGCTGGTAGTACCATATATTTATACTAGTCCTAGCTCAGGGCATACATTCCAAGAACTAACCATCATTGTGGCACCGAGGTCACCGTCCCATACTTATGATAACAAAGTAAGCGATTCCATTCTTGATTTGTCAACTACCCCCAAATCGACGGTGAAAGTAGTAACGAAAGAAAAATTACTACGCTATCGCATAATCAGAATGTTACTGATATTTTTCCTTGTCAAAGTCATAGAAAACATTATAATTCAAAAGAAGCTTTCTTTTTTAAATAATTGCTCCTCGATAATTGTGTTTCTTGTTTTGTTTACATCCCTATTTGTTTATCGATATTTTGGAATAAGATGCAATACGCGGTTGAGCTCGCCTCGTATTTTGATTTCTTTGGGTGCGGGGCGGGGTGTTAATCATCTCGTAATATGTTTTATGGGATTACTATGTCAGTTTTGAACCAATCCTCGGGCGTGCTGACATATATAATATACAGACAATACACTATTTAATGGTATAATCCAAAAAAAATCCAAGCAGTTTTCATGAAGATATTCTAGTTTAAAGTAACAGTACCGTACGAGATGCTTTTGACCTAGCTCCGCACTGGAAAAAAGTCTAGTACGACACGATTATTGCCCCGTAACGCACCAGTTTGAAGGTACCCAAAATTACAGCACGCAGTGAACGTGTTAAGTGGAAAAAAAATAATTGTTTGTATTTTTAAAGTAGCTTTCAAATGCATTATAATAATTATCTCCATATTACATAATCACTTTTTTCGTTGGACTAAGAGATTTTGATGTGTTAGTAATTACAATACTTTCGATATAATTTAACTAAACTACGAAACCTGAAAGAAAGTATAAATAGCGTTAAATATAACAGAAATAGCGTTTGTTCAGCACGAACACATTGTCAACACAAGACAGAGAATATTAAAATTTAATTTTAAAAAATAGTACAAAAAGGGAAAAATAAATAAATTCAGCCCATGATTGTCCCACTGCTAGGCACGGGCCTCTTCTCAGAATGAGAACGGTTAGGCCTTAGTCCACCACGCTTACTTAGTGCGGGTTGGCGGACTACACACACCATCGAGAACTTTATGAGACCCTCTCAGGTATGCAGGTTTCCTCGCGATGTTTTTCCTTCACCGTTAACGCAAGTGATAATCAAATTGCGATCCGCACATAAATTCTATAAGTTAGAGGTGCGGGCCGGTTTCGAACTCAGACCCTCCTGCATGGAAGGCAAGCGTTCAACCGCTAGGCTATCACTGTTTGCATAATATTTACACAAAAATCGAAAAAAATAAAAAATAAAACTCTAATAATATATAGATATGCTGTCAAGTATGCTCATACTGAAAGGGTAGACAGCTAAGCATTAACTGCGAGAATGATGACATGAAAACAAAAACCGTAAACAGAAGAACTGCCACCAAAAACCACTTTCGCAGTAAAACCAGTATATTATATTCCTCATAAACCCATCATACATATCCACACACCAGAGAAAAGCTTTTATAAACATGTTGATATCAATTTAATCTTCTTGAAAAGACACAGTAAAGCTCTACACGGTTCGCAATTTATGCAGACCTCTGAATTAATCATGCAACAAAGTTATAAGAGGTCGTGCTAGCTGGTTATTACGTCATACGCAATTTTCTGTCATAAAGCTCATGGTTGAATTATAATGGACTTGTAACCACTGTAATTATACTTTGATAACTTGGAGTTTCGCCTATTTTCAGTGCAGTTTCAGGTATACTATTTGTCAATGTTAATTAATCAAACAACAGTGTTTCTTAGTAAAACATAAAGGGTTAAACATTCCAAGGGTTATTATTATACGATTACGGAAAAAAGTAACTTTGCAGGCTTCATCCGAACCAAGTATTTGGTTGTTAATAGCAACAACTTGTTTATTTTTAGCTGTTACGTTTCTTCAGTATGATTACACTATTATTTATTTATTTATTTTATTTATTTATTTTCCTCACTTACAACTATCCTTACAGGCTAACCTCATGCGATAGAAGTATATCTTATTAATATTACAATTACTAAATTCTATAACTAAGCACAAACAATGCTGCCCTTGTGAATTCACTCAGAGAACAACTAAATAGGTCCGTCTCATCAGCTATGAGGTTGAGACTGCGGAGCGCACGCGTCAGTGGCGCTTCACATAAAAGGTTGGTCCGGCCGCGCGGCACCGCCAGCAGCCATTATTTAGTATTATTTATTTTCAGCATGTGTTGCATAATATGTAATTACTCATCTGTATACTGTAATGACGTGTTGTAGTGTTTATTACTGTATTCACTTCTGGTTTTTGCTAGTAGGCACCGGTTTTTTCGATTGGAGTCAAGCTCGTCCCGCCGTCTTCGCCTCGGTCTGCCGCGATGCCGTTTAATATTTACTGGGACCAGTTGTTCTTTTGGCCCAAAGTTTACACTAAAAAGTTTCCAATTATGATATGAATTATAAAATAGTTCAGAATATCAACGACATTTCGCGTTTCACAGATAAAAAAACATCTCTTCTATTTATTCATCCAACAAATATTACCAAGAAACCGCGAGCAAGGGCCAATAAGTACAAGTAATGACTCACCCTTTTTTACTACTTTCCAAATCATCGCAAAAAAGAAATAAAACAAAATTATCCATAATTCCGAACTCATTAGCCATTACCGTCAACTTCGCGACATTGAAGCGAATACTTTCAAAACATGGCGTGCTAAAATCAAAGCCTGGCAACTGCTATACGGAAGTGTACAAGTCATAGAATAGATACAGAAGGTACACTACATACAAACAGCGACGTACACACGGATACAGACGACGAACGAAGGTTAAATATTTTGCAATATGCATTTTTTTTTACGACTGTTTAATTTTTCCTAATACGTATGGTAGCCAACATCTATGAGCAATTTCCCATATGGCTCAATTCACTCACTCAATTTTATCTAGCTGGCATGCCTCAATTCACTCACTCAATTTTAGCTAGCTCGCATGCCTCAATTCACTCACTCAATGTTATCTAGCTGGCATGCCTCAATTCACTCACTCAATTTTAAACGGTAGTAGTGTCTCGCTGGCATGCCAACATACCAGTTTGAATGGGTTGGCACGACCGGGGAAGTACTACCCTCCCACAGAATATCAACGTTATGGAACTGTATGCATACTGTTGCGGATGTTCATGGGCGGTCACGGTGGAGCTTCTGCACCCTTCTCATTTTGCCTTGCAAATTACTTTCTCACAACTTCACAATGGCCGCCGACTTCCTTAGTGCGTCACGCGATGCGAGTTGCGCACGACATCACTCAATTTTGAGCTATTTGCTACAAAACTTGCTCACGTGGAATGATTACTGAAAATTGGATGGCCCAAGGTCGTGACGTGACAGAAATTGTTCTAACTATCACAAACCGTGACTTAGTGTACCTGCCGTGTGTACCCTTTTTCCATGTTAACCTTCACTGTCAGATAATCTATGAGCCAAAATAGCTATGGAGTAAAGAAAATGGCGTCGCCAGAGACCAGAACGCGTGCGCCACCTCGCTCGTCTTACATGTATACAAATCACAATATTATTGTAATTTTACAATACTGAAAGCTGCTGCTAGTGGAGAAAAATATAAGTTAAAATAAATGTGAATTTAATTAATAAAGGGTAATTACAATCCAATGCAAAAAAAAAAATCCAAAAAAAAAGAAAAAAAAAAGACTTATTGCCAGCTGAAAACAAGATTTTTTCAAAAAATCTGTATTTTTATCCACCTGCAACCGGATTTCGTATTTTAGACCCTGGCAACCCTAATTACGAATGAAACTATCGAATACCGCTATCAAATACTAATGACGGTTGGTGCTTAATTGTGTTGAAACCGAACGCGAAATTGAAAGGTATGTGGTTCAAATTACGACAAATCGAACGCACCCATCGTTTCCTGCAAATATGAGGTAGCTAATGGATTGTGAAACAGAGTAAGTTCCCTATTCTGTTGAATACTGTTGTTCTATGTCTGTCGTGCTGTAGGTTCTCATTAGCGTTGCCAGGATGTCCCAATTTGCGTGAGACATCCCGATTTCCAGGAGACCGTCAAAAAAAATCCACGCACGCAGTTTTAAAGAAAAAAAACTTTTAATTGGACTAGACACCAGACATTGAACAAAGAAAAAAAATTATAAAAAAAGAATAAAATTATTCGTACTAGATACTTAACTAGGCAATGGAGAAATCGAAAAATTGCTGCATACCAGTACCGAATGGGGTGCCAAGTCAGCATTTACTGGGCAAAAGAACACAACACCCAGCGCTGATCTTCAGTTGGTACCCTTGTAGTGATACATGGACGGAGGAAATAAATAAATAAATAAATCTAGCCCACTACTGTATCACTGCTGGACACGGGACTCTTCTCAGAATGAGAAGGGTTAGGCCTCAGTCCACCGCGCTGGCCTAGTACGGGTTGGCGGACTACACACATCATCGAGAACTTTATGAGGCCCTCTATGATGTGCAGGTTTCCTCACGATGTTTTCCTTTAGTGTTATCCCAAGTGATATTCAAATTCTAATCCGGACATGAATTTGTAAAGTCAACTGCTAGGCTATTACTGCTGCAGGAAACAAATATACTAACTTAATTGTGCAACAAAACTAGTAAATAAAATATAACTTAGGCTTGAAATAGGAATAGTAACAAGCAACCAGCTAAGTTGGGTGTTAAACGGTAAAGTTTAAAACTAAAGTTTAGCTAAGTTACGCGTTTCTTAGAAGACGATAAGCAGCCGTGTGTAAACTTTATAGGAACTGCAGTTAAAAGCTTATTCGTGTGGCCAAATCCGGGTACTTACTAACGAACTGTTACCGAAACCGTTGCATGTTGCTGTTACCAGAAATCGTAGTGTGAACGTTGCTCGCGAGCATGCCGCGAGCGTTCGCGCTTGCAGCGAGTCGACGATTGCCGGTTTTTGTTGCAGATCAAAAGGCGCTAGCAATGCGCATACTAGAACATCGTCACTGTATATGTACTGTTACGGTTACAGCTTGCTAGTGAATATCCAATTACATAAGTAAGTAGGTAAATGAATTATACAACCACAGACAAAATCCTCGTTTAAAGTTTCGGAAGTTCCAAGATGTCGGTATTCGTAGGTGCGTAGTTGCGTACTGCATGTGCGTGCGTACAGTTACATGCGACGCCAGCAATGAACGTACGTCATACGCGCTGCTGTAGCATTGGTCAGCACTCAGCAGTCGACGCGTCGACATTTGTAGACGGTTGGTGCCGGAGTTTATGAAGAAGATGCGCGGTGCGGGAGGGGTGTGACGCGAGATGTCAGTCACAGGCCCATGATACGCACCATAAAGGCCTATTCAGACCTAAGCGGTATTCGCTACCGTCTGCGGCAGAGAAAACCCAGTGGGTATGCGGTAATATTACTGTTCACACCAAAACGGATTTCGCTATCCTTGTGGGTAGGATAACGCGCGGTAGTCGAGTTTCGCTCAGAGAGGTAAGAAATTTTCGGCAGTTAGTCATTTCTGAGTCGCCAAAGAATATACACGTCAGTCACGTTGTACCCACAGCGGCAGCGAATATCGCTCAGGTCGCTCTAGCCGCGGTACTTGATACTAAATACCAGAGCGAAACCCGCGCGGTATGTACCTCTACCCACAGCGGCAGCGAATATCGCTCAGGTCGCTCTAGCCGCGGTACATGATACTAAATACCTGAGCGAAACCCGCGCGGTATGTACCTCTACCCACAGCGGCAGCGAATATCGCTCAGGTTTGAATAGGCCTTAATGCTTAACTTAGCCAATAGTAGCGTGTGTCACACTCCCAGCACCGCGAAACTACCTCAAATCAGACACCAATACTATAGGGATTTTGCACACGACGAAATTTTCGGGCATATTCAAAGCGCGTCGTACATGCTACTGTAGCATCGGCCGGCAGTCGACGCGTCGATATTTAGAATCTTTGCACACGGCGACATTATGCCGCGACGCGTCGACTGCGCGACAAAATGTCACAGTGTGCAAAGACTCTAAATGTCCTTATTTCGTCCTCAAAAACAACTTGTAGGTACCCTCAAATTATTCCTTACGTACACCACGATTTATGTGAAAGGTGACTCGGCAAGTAAATTTATGTTCTGATTAGCTAAACAAAGCGGTGTTCGGGTTACTAGGGACTTATCTTTGAACCGCTTGTTTACTCGTGCAGATTATTTAGAAATGGAACAGAGTACAAGTTTATTGTACACTCAACATCAAAGTAAGTGTTAATCATTCGAATTTCAAAATTGATGAACATGTGTGACATTATAGTTATTGTCACACAATGTCATTGTGTGTGTGTTTACTCGGCAAAACGCCCATGACAGGGCGGCAATTCTTGTTTCTCACGAGATCAGCTCAGTTTGCGCTTCGAGCGCTATTTGACGTTTATGATGGTTAGAATTCGAAATATACGGCGGTTTTCCTTCGAGAAATTTTTAGAGGTTTTATATCAGCATGTTAAAAAGATTTTTCAATCTGACATCTGAATTTTTACTGTTCTATTTGACGTCTTCGGAGTAAATTTTATTTCTCATATAATTCCGTTCTTTTTCTTTACCTATTTTCCATACTGCTAAACATCCACCCCTCAAAAGGTTATGGGCCCAGGAGATACGATGCAGACGCGGATCGAGTTATTAAATAAAAATAATTACGACACTTGGAAAATTCAGGTACGAGCCTTACTTATAAAAAGTGATAATTGGGACTATGTAAGTGGGCGAAATGAAAAACCGGATGAGGAGATTGCTAATGAATTAGAACTGAGGAAGTGGTTGATGAATGATGAAAAGGCGAAGGCAGACCTAATATTAGCTATCAGTCCCAGTGAGCTAAAACATATTCGGGGATGTTCCACATCTAGAGAAATATGGTCAAAGCTTGACGCTACATATGCTTCCAAAGGTCCTGCGAGGAAAGCTATTTTATTGAAGGAACTTACTTTAAGTCACATGAAGGAGGGTGACGATATGAGCAATCACCTATCTAAGTTTATAGATGCCGTGGATAAACTCGGTGATATGAATATAAAAATTCATAGTGATTTATTGTCGATTTTGCTGCTATATAGCCTGCCTGAATCATATACAACCTTTCGATGTGCAATGGAGTCGCGTGATGAACTACCTGATATAGAATTTTTGAAGATAAAAATTCTGGAGGAAGACATGTCGAGGCGACAGTTGAGTACAAGCACGACAGAGGTACAAGGTGCGATGTACGTAAAACGAAGTGGACCTAAGAGAAAATCGAAAACAAACCCGAATACGACGATTTCCAACCAAAGTTTCAAGTATAAATGTTACAAATGTCATAATGTCGGACATAAGGCTTCTGAATGTCACTTAAAGACAAGAAACCAGGAGACAAGGTGTGCAACTGAAATAGAAGAACCAATAAGTGAATGTTTAGATGTATTTAATTGTTTAAATGTTTCAGATGTGATTAATAAGCAATCATGGGTTCTTGACAGCGGCTGTACATCCCATCTCTGTAACGACAAAGGCATGTTTAATGATACATTGTTACCTTATGGAGGAAAGTTGAACCTTGCTTGTGATCTGTCAACAAATGTTAACGGTAAGGGTAGCGTTAGATTATGCACTGCGAATACGAATAATACGCGACATATTGAGCTTCGTGACACCTTATATGTTCCTGATCTTAGGAGCAATCTAATATCAGTAGCTAAAATCACGGATAAGGGGCATGTAGTCACTTTTGACAAAGATGCTGCTTATGTAACTGATGCTAATGGCACTGTGAAAATGACTGCTGAAAGGATAGGAAATTTATATTATGTGAGAAAAGTAAATGATGTGATGATGAATGCTAGGAATGTAGATTTACGTTTATGGCATGAGCGTATGGGGCATTTGAATGCAAGAGATCTAATGAAGCTACTGAATAGTAGTGGTGTTGACGTAAGGGAAGAAGATCTAAAAGAAGTATATAATTGTGGTGTTTGTGTGAAAGGTAAAATGAGTGTATTACCATTTTTGAGGTCTAACGGTCCATGTAATGAGTTATTAAGATTGATACATTCCGATGTAGTTGGTCCAATGAAAAATACATCTCTTGGCGGAGCAAAATACTTTGTCACTTTTATTGATGACAGTACACGTTGGTGTGAAGTGTACCTTTTAAGCAAGAAAAGTGAAGTATTAAACACGTTTAAGACTTACAACAGTTATGTTGAGAAACAGACTGGTAGAAAGATTAAATCTCTACAAAGTGATAATGGTGGAGAGTATTGTAATAAAGAATTTGAACAATTCTTAAAGGAAGAAGGTATTCAGCAAAGACTTACTGTACCTCACACTCCACAAATGAACGGGGTGAGTGAGCGTATGAATCGCACATTGGTGGAAATGGCGAGATGCATGTTGTTATCATCTGGCTTGTCTACAGGTTTTTGGGCTGATGCAGTAGCGACCGCTTGTTATGTAAGAAACCGATGTCCTACTAGCAGCTTGAATGGCGATACACCGTATCAAAGATGGTATGGAAAACCAGCGAAACTAGAAGACCTTCGTAGCTTCGGAACAAAAGCGTTTGTTTTAGACAAGACACCAGGAAAAGATAAATTTTATGCTCGTGCTCGAGAAGGAGTAATGATTGGATACCCAAAGACTTCGAAAGGTTACAGAATCTGGGTACCGGCTGAAAATAAAGTTGTTATTGCCAGAGACGTAAAATTTCATGAAAATTCTTCAAATATTAAGGTAAGGAACGATTCTAAAGTTTTATTAGAAGTGACCAAAGAAAAAGATGAATTGAAAGAAGAGGAAAATTATAGAGAATTTGATATAGTTTTACCTAAACAAATAAAATTTACATTGTCAAATATTGACGAAGAAATACAGTCTAATGCCAATAATAGGATTGATATTGGTGATCATGAACAAGTTGATCAAGGATTAGATATCAATTCAAGCCAGCAATTGACAGATAGGTTCACTGTGGATAGTGATGAGATACCTAATGAGAGTAATATAAATCCTATTAGTGAAGGTGGGACACCGAGACTTAAACGTGGTCCTGGAAGACCAAAGCTGTTGAAAGGTCAATGTGGAAGACCGAAAAAGGTTTATCATATGCAACCAGATACAAGTGAAGAGGCAAATATAGAACCAAATCAACAGGATGATGAGATGGAATACTTTTCAGCGGCAGCAGAAATTTCACTTGATGAAGTATTGAAAAGTGATGAACGCAATGGCTGGGAGGAAGCTATTCTATCTGAAATTAAAAGTCTTGTGAAGAATGATACTTGGGATATAGTAAAAAAACCGATGGATCGTCGAGTCGTAGGTTGTCGATACGTTTTAACTATAAAACAAAACATCGATGGAACGGAGAAAAAGAAGGCACGACTAGTAGCAAAGGGCTATAGTCAGAAGTATGGTGTTGACTACCATAGAACCTTCGCTCCAGTGGCTAGACTTCAAACGATCAGATTGCTATGTGCTCTTGCTGCTGAAAAAAATCTAGAAATACATCAAATGGACATAAATACGGCATACTTGAACGGATCCCTGGAAGAAGAAGTTTACATGCAAGTTCCTGAGCTTTTTAAGGATAGTCTTCGTAAACTGATGAAGGAAGAAAGTCGAAGTTCTGCTGTAGGAAAGCGCGCTAGGCGTATGTTCAAAGATCTGGAGGAAGGAGGCAATATCTGTCGATTGAAAAGATCTTTGTACGGTTTGAAGCAAGCAGGTCGGCAATGGTATCTAAAGTTGGATGAAAAACTGAAGATGTTTGGTTTGAAACGAACTATAAATGAGCCATGTATGTATCACATGAAGAGAGAAGATGGTGCAATGCTCTTAGTGACCATATATGTCGATGACATATTAGTGGCAAGTCAGGATAGAACGTGGATAGACACTTTTAAAAAGGATCTAGCTAATAAATTTGAGTTAAAAGATTTTGGTACTGCCAAATACTGTTTGGGTATTAAGATTGAGAAAAAGGATAATGTAATTTCTTTGTCGCAAAAGCAGTATATTAATGACCTTCTTAAGAAATACAACATGGATAAATGCAATCCTGTTTCGACGCCATTGGAAATAGGACAAAAGTTTGAAATTAATAAGGAAGACACGAACGAAGTGTGGCCTTATCGTGAACTGATAGGTGGTCTTATGTATTTGAGTGTAGGAACGAGGCCTGACATATCTCATGCTGTTTCTAAGCTTGCTCAGTTTACTACATGTCCTAAGAAATGTCATTGGATTGCGGCGAAACGTACTCGTATTCTTCGTTATTTGAAGAAAACAATTAATTATTGTCTTGTTTATAAAAAGACTAGTAAAAGTTTGCAAGGTTTTGCGGATGCGGATTGGGGTAACTGTTTGATGGATAGATGTTCATATTCAGGTTACGCATTCATACTAGGTGGTGCGGCCATTTCGTGGAAATCTCAGAAGCAGAGAACAGTAGCTACTTCATCCACTGAGGCCGAGTATGTAAGTTTGAGTGAAGCCATGAAGGAAGCAGTATACTTGAATAGCTTACTTAGCGAACTTAATTTATGTAATATGTCACATGTGTCAATGTACGTAGACAATCAAGGAGCCATTTGTCTAGCAAGAGATCCTGTGTTTCATAGTCGTAGTAAGCACATTGACATAAGATGTCATTATATCAGGGACGTACTCAGGGACAAACCAGTGGTTCTTAAATATTTGTCGACCGATCACATGTTGGCAGATATTCTAACAAAAGCCTTGCCTGTTTGTAAGCATATTAAGTGCGTAACAGAGTTGGGAGTACATGCTGATTAAGGGGGCGTTTTAGAGGTTTTATATCAGCATGTTAAAAAGATTTTTCAATCTGACATCTGAATTTTTACTGTTCTATTTGACGTCTTCGGAGTAAATTTTATTTCTCATATAATTCCGTTCTTTTTCTTTACCTATTTTCCATACTGCTAAACATCCACCCCTCAAAAGAAATGTCGGGCACAACTTGTCTAGAACAGATCAAATTAATTACTAGGTACTCGAGAAATGTCGGAATTCGAACTTTTTCGGGAATTCGAGACTACTTGACTGACGGTAATTGCCCCCACGCCAGCGATAATAATCTAATAATTATAACCTAACCGTAAAAAAACCCAGAGTCCAACTAGAAAAAGAGCTGTAACTTTTGAACGGCTGAACAAATTTTCATGAAACATAGCTAAGATGATACCCCATTAAACTAGCTTTCAACTAAAAAGAACTGCATTGAAATCGGTCCATCCGTTTTGGAGCTATGATGCCACAAACAATACACAATACAAACTTATAACACCACTCTTTTTTGTCGTGGTTTTAAAAGGGAACAGTATCTAATGGCATGAATTATTATTTATACGTTCGACTCAATTCAAGTTTCTGAAATAGCGGTTAGACAGTATAGCGCTCTAGAATGCCAGGGTGCGATAGTAAACACTCGGGAAACAGATTGCTTCTCGCTGTAGACACTAATGACACTTGTGTCAGACAGTGAAGTCGCTAAAACGATTCATTAGACGACGCGGTGGAGAATATTCGTACTGGGAGATTTAAAACGCGTTTAACAATGTTATGTAACATAATTATCACGACGTATGATGACGTATGATGTATGTGACGACACGGTTGGCGCAGTGGCTAAGCGATTAGCTTTCTGCGCTACGTGCCGCGGGTTCAATCCCCGCACGGAACAAATATTTGTAAATACGAGTACACATGTACGAGTATGTTTGTAAACAGTACCCTCGATACAGGAGAAACCCTAGTGAGGAGTAACTTTTTTTTAAAAAAAAAACAATCCTCTTTATTCATAAAAATACCATTCATAATCAGATTAATAATTAATTTGCGAATATAGGTAAAATTTATGTTATTACAATAGTACTTTTGTGCAGCTAAATTCGGCCAATTGGTATGCAAAAATAAAGGGTAGCTAAACTCGTTAGGGGTACATTTAGTCGAGTTGCTGTGACTGTTACTGTTAGCCGATATCATCCCACTGCTGGGCAAAGGCCTCCCCCCTTGATTTCTATGCTGTTCTATCATGTGCCAGTGATGACCAGTCCTAGCTGAATGTGTCTAGTTCGTCCCGCCATCTAAGTCGAGTTATATTTAATTATTTGTATGGAACAGCAAATTTTATTTTCGCGGTTTCAGGTTTGTTCCCGTAATAAAAGTTGTTCATAATGATGAGTACAAAGACCTCTTAAAGGGATCGGGACTAGAAAGGCAGGACCATAATTATCGGATCCAATATCGTGTCTAGTAATATAAAAATTATGTTAATAAAATTCGTATAAGCTACAATATAGCTACTAATACATGTTGATTCCAATATTTAGGTCACATGAGATATGGTGAAACGAAATATTAAGTACAAAGTGTTGTAATGCAATTTAACAAATATATGAAATATTTTTATACGACCCTAGATAGCATTGGCATAAATTCGAAAAAGCTTTTAGAATATAAAGATACAGCAAATTCGAAGGTTATAGAAATATATCTGTCCCTAGAGCCTCGGGTACGATAAGCTGGTACCAAAAGTCACGATTTAAATTTTCATAAAGTGGAATAAAATTTATATTAAAATTTAAGCTTAATTCGTACATTTTACTTTAAATGTGCCCATTATTAAAGTGCTCTTTAGTTTCGTTTTTATGACTAGCAATGTTTTTAAAGAGCCGAGTGAAAAAAATTAAGTATAAAGACTGTTGTTTATTATATTATAGTTTTCGGCTGGCGAAAAGGGTATTCGCTACGGGATATTAATCTATGATTATCTTACCGCGACGATTAGCAAATTGGCGAATGGGTCTCAAGAGAAAATTATTCAGATTTGTTGAAGCCTTTACAGGCCTTTTAAAACATCGAGACTTTAGGTCCACGATTCCAAAGTAGGTTGGTCCTATGGAGAAGAGTCCGGCAAGAAACTAGCGACACCTAACGCCACAAAAAGGAACTACGTAGCAACGTAACAAGCTAAATACAATGAGCGTATACAATACGAATTCGACCAATCAGATTACGACGCCTGCATCACGCAAGTAAAAAGATCATTGTATCTAACACATACTATTAAGTATCCGACATCAACGGCTTCGGCCCGCCAGGCTCCTCAGAGGAATAACAATATCTTTTTCCTCCCCAAAAAAAATATTATAATAAATGTAGGTAACAAATAAAAAATCGACTCGTAGAGAAATTTAAATTATCTACATCACAAATGTTGGGTTACTTGAAAACAAAGAAAATAATAAAGCTGTTAAAATCGTACACATTTAATTTTACTCTAACTTCTTGTACCTACTACTTGCAATCTTCGTGTATCCAAATTAGTACAAATATGCATCCAATGTCCGACTCACGAGATATTATTTTATCCTGATTTTTTTTTTATTGTTTCACAAAACTGTTCAATCTTACATACAATATAAAAAGTTTAAACTTTTTGAAGTGAAATTTCTATATAGACGGGGGGTATTAGGATTTTTCTGTCACGAAAAAGCGTTACGGCCGCGTGGGTAGACGATATAATTATTGTCCGTTGAAGTTTCACTTCTACTATGTGTCCCAGCACACATTTCGTTTTTTATATTTGATTGACATTTACTAGATGTGAATCCAGCATGAATATTTAAATGAGACACTGCTTATCATTAATCGTAGTAGGTACTTTACGAGAATTCGTTCGTAGTACTTTCTACTTCCTATTATAAGTAATAGGGTCACTGATAAGACACTCCTAGTTAGAAACTGGATCCTTGCCCTAAGTTGAGTTGGTATTCGGAGCATGAATCATTAATTTACAGCGCCAGCCTGTTATTATCCTTTAGACGTGTCCCAACTTGTTTGACAACCTGGTTTAAACGGTTTTTGATTAAATTTTCAAAGACAAACATGAAGTTTGTGAATATTGCCAAGATAAACATGTTTTCATAATTTTTGGGTTACCATATTTTGTATGTGAACAACGGTGCTGGGTTTAATTACAGTTTATTAGTTTCCAACAAGTTTGTAAATTATTGTTTCCTACACAGAATATGTAGGTTTCTAGACTCTCTGACTAGCTTTAACCGGACCTTAGGGCTCAATTATGGAGAGGAGGAAGGTCGCGCGGAGCGCAACGCGGAGTCAGACGTGTATCTCCGTTCATGGAGAGCGAGTGAGACAGCGACACGCAACATTGCGCGCCGCGCGACTTTCCGCCTCTCCATAATTGAGCCCCTACTCGTACCAACCCGCGCTGAGCCATGACCACAAAAACAAGTTCCTAATAATAATCATAACCAGATCAAGCAAGTCCTCTGGGGGGGACCCAGCATCGCCCTAAGCCAATCGCCGCTTGACCGATTAAGGAAAGAAGGCACCCTGAGCAGAATGAGAGAGAAAAGCGTAAAAAAACTGTGGCTTTCTAGATTTTGGGACTTGGAACACCTAGAAACCATAATCACTGGGCCATTTCTAAAGCACAACTTTTATTACGGGACCAACCCTGTTCTTTTTAGTCCAGTAATATTGAATTATTTTTATGGAACAGCCGTTCCTTTTTCTTTCGCGATTTCTTGGTTGGTCCCATAGTATAAGTTGTTCATAGTGATGAACCTTAAGACTTTTTAATCACAACCGGCCGCGGTGGGCCTAGAGAAATATTAATGTCTGTGTTTAGTCAGATGAGTAAAGGACCTCTGCTAATAAAGTAGGATATTGTATAATTATTTATCATATTCGTCTTATTCAAAGGAACCGACAATTAGTACAGGCGTGCATTAATTATGAGAAACATGCAAAGCAAGTTGATTTGAGCTTTATTAATATATGCATAAGGTTTGAAGAGGGTGTATTAGGGCTTCAATAATTAATTTTAACCTCTGTCAAAGCAAATCCTTGCCCAAAGAGTTTAGAGAATCAGCAAATCACACAAGATTTTGATTGAAAACGTAATTACAATTTAATACGCTATAAGTTTTAGTTATGTTTATTGCAATAGCAAAACTATACAAATCTACCCCCGAGACAAAAATCAATTAACGGTTCGCTCAGTGTTACGGAATGCGAACCTAGTGCCGTAATTAATGGCGTTAAACTTAGGCCTCAATTATGGAGACACGGAACGTCGCGCGGCGCGCAAAGCAGCGCATGACGCATCGCCCGCTCTCTATGAATGGAGATATGAGTCTTTATACGCGTTGCGCGTCGCTCGACTTTCCGCGTCTACATAATTGAGCCCTTAGTGTGGTCCCAGGATCACTAATTTAATAAATATGAAAGTTTGGTAAGTTTGTAATTTATTTATTTTTATTGTAAAAAAAAATTGAAATAAATGTTTTTTTTATTTTGACTGTATCACGCATTTTAAACGGTTGAATGGAATTGTATGAAAGGATATTGCCAGGATTTAGTCCAAATACCGTTCAGAATCAACTGAAACGATATTATGTACCTACTTATATCTCATCAGGGGCATCATTCTTCACTATTCAAATAAAAAAAACAAATACCTATCCCGGGAAAAAAATCTTACGTCGGTCCTTACTTTCATTGCCTTTGTAATGTAATTGCACAACTCTAGCTGAAACCCTCTATCTAACCCTTTGGGGAAACCTATAAAAGCAAAAAATAAAAACACCCTTTGGGGAATGTAAGGTCCTACCTTTCTAGCCCCTATCCCTTTATGGGGTTAGTAGGTACTCATAATTATAAATAACTTTTACTATGAGACCAATCCAGTAAACGTAAATGAAATATGCTGTTTCATACAAATAATTCAATTTTACTCAACTTTTATTAGGCGTAGATAGGTGTAACCGTGTATAGTCTGTCAAGAAAGTCATGAAAAGGATTGAGGGCGCCACTTGTATATTCTCTTGTTTATTTTTAATATATTAATGCCGAAAACATTTTTTTATCACAAAAAATCTACACAGAATAGTAAAATAAACACTTCGTTGTACCCAAACTGACACCTACGGTACTTATTTAGGGTAGCGAGCGAAGAAGAATTTTAGTTCCTTCAAAATCCTTTTCATGACTTTCTTGACAGACTGTAAGTTGTATCATGGTTGTATCACAATGTCTGGTAATAATTTTGTTTTAAAGGAATAGTAATATGGCCGAAACTAAAATATTTTTATCTGTCAAAGACAATGACAAAGATGACAACGTATTTTTTTCAGTTTTTCAGTATTATTTTCCAGACTTCTACATTGTTTTAGACTGATATCCTCTGAATGATTTTGATGCGGTTTGATTTCCAGTCTCAAGTAAAGTTTTTATTTATTTATTTTTTTGCCACCGTTTACTTAAAAAATATTTCTAGGTCCTTTACATAGGACAATTCAAAGTCGTTTATGTAGGACCGTACATTGACACTGGACTATGAAAGGGTTAAATTTAATCGTAGTCATTAAATTCATCACATTTATCGCATTAAACTGCCACTCCTTCGGAATGCTAATCGCATAAACACGTCCAAGTATGTTTATGTTTAACAAAGCATAGCGAGAACGCTCAACATGTCACAACAGGGTTGTCCGTCAAAGGACATGTTTCTATAAATGAACAATAAACATGGACTATTTATCATAATGTCAACCCTGCGATAAGGCTTTGACGGTTATTACATTTAAGGGAATAGGAGGATGTTTCCGGTAATAATGGACGCAGCTATCTCTTTCCGTAAATATAGTAGACAAAGGGGTCGGGATGAGAAGTAATATTAACGTACAAAAGTGATAAAGCAGTCGAACATAATTATGTATATTATGAATAACCTGACCGTCAAAAACTCCCGACTCCAACTAGAATAACAGCTGTAACTTTTGAACGGCTGAACAGATTTTCATGAAACCAAGGTAAGATGATACCCGATTAAACTAGCTTTCAATTTAAAAATATTGCATTGAAATCTGTCCATCCGTTTTGGAGTTACGATGCCACAGACAGATACATACTACAAAATTATAACACCCCTCTTTTTTGTCGGGGGTTAAAAAGATCCATAATCCTATTATGCAACAGTTTCATAAACTACTAGATTATTGTACACCTGAATATATTATAAAGTTTGTAAGTAAAGGAGATTCAGTAATATAATACAATGGGCGGCCTTGTAAGGTCTTGTAAGGTAAACATATTAGCGACGTAGTTTATGACGGTATACCAACCGACGTAAGTTCCGTCATTTGGTACTTTTAGTGTCCTGTTTTTATGTGTTGGTACTACATTCTCACTTGTCTTCATATTAAAAATAATCCGTATTTTTTAAATTTTAGAATATGAAACGATGTGATAATTTAATATCTACCAAAACTATTCAAATGTCCTAAATCGAAATTAAATTACCAATTACGTTTTTGTATGTGTTTTTAAACATAATTATAACCTAATACGAAAGAGATTTGTCATATTAATAAAAAAATCTCAACTTCTCAGTGAATTAAAACTTTTTTGATGAGTTTACATAAACCAAATTCAAAAGTACTTTTCAACAGCACTCCCAAAACGGTCACCTTTCAGAATTTTCTAGTGTTTTACCTGGGAAAAAGAAACGGCGTAACAAACTACCCAGCAACACGTCTGTCTGGTATTCTCATATAAAGATTTTATATAATAATAAAAACCAATAAGGTTACAATAACCAAAAAACCGAAAAACATTACCCTCTTTCTGGGGCAGTCACATCATACGTGATAGGTAGGTCATATAGTCAAACGTTTACGTACAAATAGCTCTGTATTTTCCTCATCGGGAATTACGGTAGGTATTTGTATCATTACCCTTATAAATCACGACCTAATTCATCATATTGTAGCGGTGCACAATGATCCGTCAGGGCTTGTACAAGGGACCGTAGCTACAACAATGGCCTCAATTGAGTCCATTGTGTCCCGGAGCTGTGCCCAATCGATTCCAGAAGCTTTTAATATAAATCGCGAGGTGTTGGTATATCCGGAATGTATAGTTAAGTTTGGAAGACTCCATTTTATAGAAATTTGATTTTAGGCACACAAAAAGAGGTCTACTGTCTTAGTTCTGTCATCGCAACCGCGGCTGCTGAGCCTGAGGTCTTCTAGGATTACCAAAGTATTATTGGGATAGGATAGAATCTGATACTCTATAATGTAGGTACACCGATTTTTTTTGACATAAAGTATGTTTATAAATGGTGTGTACTTATGTCTTATCGAAGTTGGTGATCTCTTCCAAACAACTTAAGGATGGACGAGAACAGAAGGTGAAAAGACAAGGTTAGTTTGCGGTGTGACAATTCAAAATAAGCATACATAAATATATTTTTATACTAAATAATACACTCGGGAGCAATGAATCCGGGTCACCAACATAATAAGTCTTAATAATATCTCTATCTATCTATTATAATAGGTAAAACAAGTAATAAATAAGAAGTTTTATTAATTTTAATTTTATTTGACTACCTAGTATTAAATAGTCTATGAAATACTTTTTATTTGATTATGCTAACTTTCGTAGTTTCCGAGATATTATGGTTTATTTGGTGACCCGGATTCATTGCTCGCGAGTGTATTATGTGAATATAAATAAAACATAAGTTATATACATACCTATACTAAATAAATATTAAAATATAATACACCTAATATATTTTCTGTTTAGAAATTCTCAGTAGCAGCCTGAAGATTGAAGATGCTAGCTTCTTTAATAAAAAAGAGGTTGACGTAAAAACGGAACAGATGACGTGGAAGACAGGATCCTAAACCCAGCTAGTCAAAGATTTGGCCAGTAAAATAGAAATAGACAGACATAAAAATAAACAACTTTTACAGATTTCTTTGTTCCCCACAGTTGTAGTCACTTCACTATTTCTTTATGACTTCGTAGTCACTACATTCGTGTGATGACAGGTGTCCGAAACCTAGAGATAAATGCTTGACATAAACAACACAAGATAGGATTAATAATATGTAGTTCAAGCACTTGGCTCTGACTGGAATCGATCTCGCGGCTCGAAGGACCAAATTATGAACCATTGTTGATTAGGATTTTTTTCGGCGCGGACTTTAAGAGTTCTCGAAGTCTGTCTCGGATCTGGTACTTAATAGCTAAATCGATGAAGTTTAGAAACTCTTCAAACCGCTTATCAAGCAAACTTTTGTTCACAGAACACGTTAAAAGTTGTACCAGGCGCACATGAAAATAAAGATCTCCCCTCGCATGTTAGCAATGTATGCTAAATGCTGAAAGTGGACCACCGTGGTAAGTTTAGCTGGCAGGAGACCGGCTCACCCCTCCACCCCCCTTCAGATGGATGATAGCCCATGAGTGGTTCTCCCCACGCTAATAAAAAATAAAGGATTTTTTATCATCACCCAGGTGTTCTATAAAATATCCAAGATAAACAGTGGTATTCTGAACTGTTTTACTGAAATAACAATGCAAAGCTTTGCCTGTCTTCAAGAGCTATTCCGATCGACTCTTATTTTAGAGAGGCGCCTTGACTCGATTGGACACAGACAGTAAATTGACTGAGCTCACAAAGGAAAGGAGGGCTGTCAAAACAGGCAATCCATTCAAAGGACTCGCTATCAAACAATAGTGTGATTGATCGGGCGATGAAATTGAATTGAAGGAAAAATATAGAAACGTTATAAAATATTTCAAGAATAACCCACATGGAAAAATCGTCCGACTCCAACTAGAAAAAGAGCTGTAATTTTTGAACGGCAGATTTTCATGAAACATGAATCTAATGCTAAGATGAATCCTGATTAAACTACCTTTCAATTTAAAAAAACTGTATTGAAATCGGTCCGTCCGTTTTGGAACGACGATGGCACAGACAAACACACAGATACACACTACAAACTTGTAACACCCCTCTTTTTTGTCGGGAGTTAAAAAGAGGACATTGTTGTATACCTACATAAATCACTAAAATAATATTTAATTATTTTCGCACTAACGTTTTACTTATTTATTGCGGATGAAGGATCACAATAATCACACATACACAATAATCAAGAGAGCTGTAAGCCATACAAATAATAATTTGTTAATGTAAGTAAGTATTTTTGTGAACAAATCTGTGATTGTGTTTCTACGTCTATGCTCCAAACACAAAAGGATATGCAACTGCAAGTAAAAAAAAAAAAAATTTTTTTTTTTTACCTACATGTGAACTAATTAATGTAAATATTTACTGAACATAATTAACAAAATATTAAAACTATATAGAAACTTAAATCTATTACAAAAATAATAATAATATATAATTAAATATTAGATATAATCTATAAATAAAAAACCTCTTCAAGCGCACCACTGCGGGGCATAGTGCCTAGGAGGCTGGCAGCGTTACCTCGTTGGATCGCTAAACTTATTCGCTGGCCGAGGTAGCTGCCAGCTCTCTTGTCGGCTGTGGCGTCAATGAGGCGCGACGAAACTTCTTTAAAGAATTGTCGCGCCTCTGGCCCCCACGGACCCATGGTTTCAACGCCAAACGGTACAAACATGAAACCCTCACCGAGAGCCGCCTACATGTTTTTTATTCTTATTTTTTCTGTTATGTTATCTTTAAAATTCGTTTTTATGCTGTGTCTAATAAATACTTTTTTCTTTCTTCTTTGCAAGTCAGAGGCCGGGATCGACCTCAGACCCTCCTAAATTTCTAGCTACTCAACCACCAGGCTATCAATGATTGTTTTATTATTTAGTAAAAAATCCGTCTTTTAATCATGTACCACGAGCAATAACAAGTTGTTTTTTTTTTTTTAAACTATCTCAAGTCTCTAATAGCAAACCATTTCCCGCAGTTAATCTCAAATCTTGTGTGGGTTTATTAAAACAATGTTTACGATTAATTCGAAATCTGTAAGGATTCTAGGAACGGTTACCCTTATCATTAATTTATAATAACACCCTTTATATCTTGTGTTCGGGTAATTTTGTATTTAATCCATAAATATTATCTATATATTAATACTATATACTAACCTAACCTAACCTAACCCTATGAGCCTTGTTCTCGAAATAAAGTTTTTCTATTCTATAATACGTGAAGAGAAAACTTTGTACCCCTTTTTAAGTATATTGCGCACACGGAGCAGTGTATGATTTGGCATAGTTAAAGTTCATATGGAGAAGGAGTGCAGAAAGCTAAAATTATGGTCAATTTCGACCACTGGGCGACCAGTATTAGGTAATAGGTGTGTCTCTTAGGAGGAAGAAATACATGGTAAGCCCAACAAATCTACCATAGTCGATCCTGATTAACTCTTTTAGCTTAAAATATTACGACACACACAGCACAGTATCACACTATTCACTTTGACTTTTACTAAGAGATAAATCGTGAAATCTCGAAAAAATCTGTTGTTCCAATAATTCAATGTTACTCGACTAAATATAGATACCTACCTTGGAACTGTTGATTTTTTTTCGATTTCAATTTTGATCCCACCGTAAAAGTCATTCGTCTAGATGAAGGGATATCGAAGTAGAAATTTAATTCACTTTTATCTGTTCTATACGTGTAAAGAAAAATAACTAGGGGTAGAATAGGTAGCAGACTTTTCAAACTTTGCCTAGAGATCGTCATAAGTGAAAAGGAGAAATTTTAAGTTAGTTCCCGTGGCTAAGCTACTGATCGGATTTGATTGTTTTATTGTGTACAGTCACAAAACGCGAAACTCAACACGCGGATTCATTTAATGTAATACCATCGGCGTCTCCTTGTATAATAATATAAATAATAAATATAAAATCATCTTTATTCAGGCAAATTACACCCATACACAAGAAATAATATAAATGTCACACCAAAAAAAAATTTAGTAATATCGAAGTAATAATTATTAATAAATACAAATGTCAGCTAATATCAAAATGAGATAAGTACATAATACACAAAGGGATGAAATGTCAGACTAATTTATGTAATTACACAATAAAATAAAATAAAAATAAAAATCAATCATGTTACAGTTCGGAAAAAAAGTCAATATTAATATTTTCTCTCCGACACTTGTACTGCGATATGTCTGTCGCAGCAGTGCCTAATAATATGGCAGTCCAGCCTTACTAATAAATACATTAATGTCAAATTGTAAATGAAAAAATAAAGATGTCTCTGTAGTTGACGCTGTTTAGATGTTCGTATAACTTAAAGCTAAGCTGAGAGAGGATTAAAAATAACTATAGAACAGAAAATCAATGAATAGCTCAGTTATCGAGGCTTCAACGTGAATATTAAGTGACTTTTCGGCTTCAGTGAACAAACCCTATTCTAAAACCGAATCACATTTCAAAGATTATGGATTTTACATAATAAGATAATATTCACCACTTTACATAATGTATTAATTGTCTGAGTACCATACCGTTGGTGAACATACCATGCATCTTCATGATTTTTTATGGTTCTGTTCACAAGGATTTATCGGTAATGCTTATTTGCTTAATTAAGTTTGATTTCGGATCCCTAATCAGGATCTGTTCATGCAGTGAGGTCGTGTCCCGAAAATAATTATGAATATCAATCACAAAAGTTATGACTACATAAGCGTTGATAGGGAAGAAAATTGTTGCAATTTTCTGATAAAATCTAGAATTTTTATGTCGGAGGATGCTGACACTACTATTCGTAATAAATTGAAATAGGCTTTTCTCTATAATGTTTCCAAACTATGAGAGAAACAATTTAAGATGTGCTTACAGGAAGACGGTTCGAAAATAGAATAATAACCGATTCTTTTCAGAATCATTTTGAAGAAAGCTGAAAACATCTGATAACTTTATAAACCGAATATAAATTATGAAAATCTTTCCTAACTTATGTAAATCACTTACCGTCATACACGATTCCTCGAACCAGTTCATCTGCTTCGAACACAGGATGGCTAAGTGTCAAATTAACGTCACTATCCTCGTCACTCAGCGTGACAATGTCATCACTGTCACTCGGGATCCTCGCGAAGGCACAAGCATCACTGATATCCACCGTCCTTTCACTCACTTCCTCTCTAACTGTCGTTGCTTCAACCACTTCATCACTAGTCGTTGTTTCATCGTAAACCTCTGGTATATCTAGAACTTTATCATCTGTTGACACTTTTTTCTCGTCAAGTGTAGGTGGCCCTGGAGATCTGCCAGGTGCAGGATCGCCGTTCGGCAAACTCAACGTGGAACTATAAGGCAACAGAGCTAATATGATTATCGTCATCAGGAAATTCATTGAGAACCTGTTCATTTTGAATTTGGTCGGCTGTTTTATGTTGCTCTTCACCGTTTGCCATTGCATTGGTTTTCGGCATTTGGACATCAGAAGGTTGTTTGATGTCATTTTATGGAGTCTCAGTTTGTATCGTTTTATGTATCAACTTTGAATTTGGTTCTGTCTCGGTCATGTTTCTTTATCGATTATCTGTGAAAGAAATAACTTTGATTAGAATATTTATTCGCAAGTTTTCAATATGTAATAGAAACCAATTATCTAATTAGTTAAAATGTCAATAACATTTATAATAAAACCCTAAAAAATCGAATGAACAAATTCGATTTTAAAATTTGACAGTTGTCGCTCATTATACCTTTCTTTTTGTTACAATTGCTTATTACTCGTTGTACCTATATAACAAAGTACATGCCCAAAATACCTTATCTGATGTTCATTAATAATTCCATTCAAAGCCCACTTTAATCTTCGTATTTTCGAATAACAATAGCATCAATCAATATTGTTTTCACAAACATGTTTTCAGGGGTGTACACCAAAAAAATATTTTCCGAAAATTCTTATAAAGAGACTAATAGATTACTCTTGGCATGCTTTATGCCAAGCCGGGATGCGTCCTAGAAACCTATTTATCAGTTATAATAAGGGCCGAGGTACAATGAAAGCTATTGAGAGACTGAATAGAAAATATTTTTTTGTTGAGTTTGATTAGGGGTGCTTAGGACCTACGTGGTATTATTATATAGTCTAAGATCCCTTTAACAACGACCTTCACCGAGATATTTATTTAATGAAACATATTTTATATTTAATTTAATATGTCAATAAATATATTGCATATGGGTTGCCTAACAAATTTCAGTCCAGTATATGATTAATTAATAATTTAAAAAAATATTTTTTTAAACTTTGCACCGGTCTGATTATTGAATAAAAATTAAATGAAAATAAAGATTATTTCATTATGAACACGGTGGTATAGGGTTGCCTGCGAAAAATCAGTCCCGAATTCCGGTTGCCGAATTTTGAAAAGTGAAAACTGATGCGAGTGAATATGTGCGACATAATTTTTTTTTCAAAGCCGCTTTTTAATCCTATTAATATATATATATTTGAAATGTGCTAATTAAGCCCTTTCATTTGATACCCTACACGACGTCATTAAACATTTTTTTTTTTTTAGTTCATCACTCTATTTCTTCTTGAGGGCGCCATATTAAGTTAAATGTGACGTCACATAGCCTATAACCAGCGGACAATCAAAACGCTTCCAAAGACACCTCATTTGTCGAATTATGATAAGTAGTTTAGAAGTTATGACGGAATGTTAAAAAAATTCTTTTTTTCGATTTTTTGCATTTTCTGAGAAAATTTACTATAGTAATATTTAATTTTTTTTCACCATCGGAATGTAGAGATTTCAACGAACAGAAGCACACCAACTTTTTGAAAAAATCTGATATTCTGACGGTGAATTTTCGATTGAAAATTAGGGTACTTTTTCGATATTCATTCAAAATAAGGTGAAAAAATAAATATTTCATATCAAATAAATTACAGCGTTTTTGGCACATAAAAAGGTAAGTTTTCACCAAATTTCATGAAAAAAAAAAAAAAATTGTAAAAGATAAAAATAAAAAACCAAAAACTTGGTTTTTTGAATTTTTCACATAAATTTTGAGGTTATGTGAAAAAAGTGTAAATAAAAAAGTTTTAGATCTTTTTATTACCTACAACTTTGCCAATTGACTTTTTTCCATAGGACTTTTAGTTTTGCCGGAAATCGAGAAAAACCGTTTTTTACCATTAACCCCCCCCCTCTTCCCCTTCCCGACCTCAGATCGCCCGTAAATTATTTTTCCTTTCATTTTTATAATATTCTCCTCCTTTTCCAATGGGTTTCATCCTACTATTTTTTTTTTTTATGTGCCAAATACGCTGTAATTTATTTGATTTGAAATATTTATTTTTTCACCTTATTTTGAATTAATATCGAAAAAGTACCCTAATTTTCAATCGAAAATTCACTGTCAGAATATCAGCTTTTTTCAAAAAGTTGGTGTGCTTTCTGTTCGTTGAAATCTCTACATTCCGATGGTGAAAAAAAATTAAATATTACTATAGTAAATTTTCTCGGAAAATGCAAAAAATCGAAAAAAACTTTTTTTTTTACCATTTCCTCATAACTTCTAAACTACTTATCATAATTCGACAAATGAGGTGTCTTTGGAAGCGTTTTGATTGTCCGCTGGTTATAGGCTATGTGACGTCACATTTAACTTAATATGGCGCCCTCAAGAGGACATATAGTGATGAACTAAAAAAAAAAAATGTTTAATGATGTCGTGTAGGGTATCAAATGAAAGGGCATAATTAGCACATTTCAAAAATATATATATTAATAGGATTAAAAAGCGGCTTTGAAAAAAAAATTATGTCGCACATATTCACTCGCATCAGTTTTCACTTTTCAAAATTCGGCAACCGGAATTCGGGACTGATTTTTCGCAGGCAACCCTATACCACCGTGTTCATAATGAAATAATCTTTATTTTCATTTAATTTTTATTCAATAATCAGACCGGTGCAAAGTTTAAAATTTTTTTTTTTTTAAATTATTAATTAATCATATATTGGACTGAAATTTGTTAGGCAACCCATATGCAATATATTTATTGACATATTAAATTAAATATAAAATATGTTTCATTAAATAAACATCTCGGTGAAGGTCGTTGTTAAAGGGATCCTATACTAATAGGTGCTATGAAATAAAATGTAGTTTCTGGTCGGGATCTATTATTTTCATGTTTTTTTTTTAATTTATACCATCAACAAGCATACGGCGCGCCTGATGGTAAGCGGTTACCGTAACCTATGGACGCTTGCAACACCAGGGGCATCACTCGCGCGTTGCCGACCCTATTACTAGCGTCGTATTGCAAACTTGACGCTTCCCCAATGAACACTGGTGACCTTGCCCATCATTAGGAACATGACACTGCAAAAAAGCTGTGTGATTACGAGATTTCTAGAGCATACGATCTTTAAATTAATGGAGTCTAATGTTTCTTCATGCGTATTGTCTTATCAGCTTTTAACAGTTACAAAGAAAGCAAATTTATTTTGGAAAATCATATAAGGGAAAGAACAAATAACAAAGAAAAGATGGATGGACTGTGTGAAACATGAAATGAATGCGAAGGAAATGAATCCGGAAATGACGTCTGATAGGAATGGAACAAAGACATATTGCGCCGATCCCAAATAAAATGGGATAAGGGCAGGAGAATGATGATGACGATGACATAAGAGACATAATTTAAATTAAACGACATAAGAACATACACAAACTTACTGCTAATTGTGTGTCTTATGGCCGTGCGATAAATAGGCTCAGGGGCTTACCTTCTACGAACTCTTATAACTGGGTAGAAATTGAACTGCCCAGAGATATCCAGTATGAGCTGACCTCGCACTGTATCGGTCTCATAACAAAAGATGTGTTAAACCTGAGTTTAGGCCAGGTCTAACAAAACCAGGTGTCAAATTAAGACCTTGGTTTAAATCTTACAAGCCAAATCTGAGGAAAAACTCAGGTTTAGGCTCTGGTTTTAGAAAATTGTTATTACAAAACAAAGTTTAACGAAAATACTCAGTTTTATCTCGGGTCTAAAATAAACTAGGCCTCCCCCTGGTTTTGCCGTGGTTTAAGTGACGTGATCTACCTACGTTTCGTTTTCTTGAATACATTAATTATGCCTAAAAATCCTAGTGATTATAATAAATATTCTTTTTGGTATCGTAACACAATTTGGTTCTGTAATAAGACCGTATAGGTTATACGTACAATGAAAGGTCACCGTATACTGTAAATGTCTGGGTAGTTCTATTTTAGCCCTGTTATAAGTGTAGTAATCCCCAGTTCTTTGTTTGCCATCGTCTTATCTTATTCAGACCATCCTATGTTCAACAGAAGACTGTACCTACCATTTGGGAAAGTACCTACATTATTAGGTAGGTACCATCTCATTTTTGTTTAATTTTATACAACATACACAATTGTTTCATGAAAATTTAAAAAAATCATTATATTTTTTTAAATGCATGCTGTATTTTATGCTTTCCTGTTGTTTTTTTTTTAATTTTGAACAAAGAATAATTACACATTTAATCTATTTATTTAAACGTGTATTTTTTATTCAAAATTTGATTACGAACGTTACGATACGACGAAATTCGTGCTTGACCATCTAAGCTCACCCATCATAATTCATAACACAACATAGCCAGCAATTGAATTAAGTGTAAAGTTGGACACAGTAATTAGTCGGCCGCCATTTTGAACCTTACCCACGTAATGGAACCAAAATATTCCGTGTTGTTCTAAGCTTTATCATTAGACATATAATAATTTTGGTAGCAATAGCTTAGGTGAGTAACAGTCTCGCAATTTTTTTAAATCTATTTTAAGTTTAAGAACTGGTCAGCTTGTAACTGCCATGGCAATCTTATTCACAGGCAAATCATTATTATCCTAGTCTTATTTTTATTCACATTAAATTACATTATTCTCGCAGCTCTTACCACAACACTGTACTGATAAAGATTATAATCTATTTTTTTAAAAGAGTTACCATGGAGTTTCTTGCCGGTTCTTCTCCATAGGGTCTACTATTTGGAACCGTGCACCTAGAGTCTCGACATTTCATAAGTGCCTGTATCTGGTTTACATGAAATAAAGATCTATTCTATTCTATTCTAAGTATTTTCAATTATTATTTATCATTATTATTACTTAATGCTTATTATTTATATTTTAGTATATTCTGTGGAAAATGTTATTGGTTACACATTTGCTCATATTTGTTAATATTTTTTAAAACGCTTTTATTAGCTTCACCGGTAACTAACTAACTATGTAAAAAAATCTCGGAGGTTTTTGACCCACTTCCCGGTTTCTGATTGAGCTGAAATTTTGCATACCTACACGTTTAGTTTGGATGACAAAAGCGTTTCCTTTAGTTTTTTTTAAACTATAATATTCATTTCATATAAAATGTAATGTGTCACGGTTTGTTTTCCCCAAAAAGCAAAATAAAAAAAATAAAACATTTCTTATTTTTTCTTATGTAAATTATGAATTATTTTATTTTATAATGCATGGGTTGTATTTAGGAACAGAGACTGAATCACTGCAAATTTTGCGCACTATATAAAATATTATCCTGTATATACATAACTATATACCTTTGGCCTTCGGCAATAACAGGCCTATACGCTTGCTACCTCTACTATGCAAAGTTGACCGTAATAGAGAACAATACCACAGTGTGGTCCCTACTTAGCTGACGATGGTCACGTAATCATAATAATAATGTAACTTTATCCTCACGCCTTTATCCAACCGGGGTTTACAGGTTTATTTTATTAGTGTCAAAATCAAAGTATTTTTTGCAACTAGGCCGTTACAGGCACTTTTAAAACGTCGAGACTCTGGAGTCCAACCAAGGACCAACTAACGAAGGACCAACCAACCAAGGACCAACCAACCAAGGACCAACCAACCAAGGACCAACCAACCAAGGACCAACTTTTTCCAAAGTTGGTCCTATAGAGAAGATACCGGCAAAAATCGTCAAAGTACTCCTCCTCATTGCTGTCAATTGGCAGCGTGCCCAGAAGACTGGCAGCATTGCTAGGTAGAATGGCAATGTTTATTCTTTGACCAAAGAATAGGCCAGCCCAATTAGTATATAAATTATGCACGCTGTGATGGTCTGATGGATAATTTACCTATCATCACCATTCCCTGCAGTTTTTATCCCAGCAATTTATTCACATGACTCGTACGAGTACCAATGCTTAGTTGGAAGATAATGGATGATAATAATAGACAGAGGCACAGTGTTTTGTCTGTCATATTAACTGACTGTGGTCACGTAATGGCATGGTTTATTATCAGTGCGTATGATACTTGTATTCAATTTATGTTGCTCGGTATGACGTGTAATCTCAAAAATGGGCAATCATAAACGATGGTCTTTATAAAACAGCAGGAGTTATATTAGAGATCTTGAAATTCTAACCGTGTCAAGCTTTTAGGAAAAAACATTCATCAAAGTGAATCCAAGGACGAGAGACAAATACTGGACAGGAAAAGGAGACACGATATACCGATAAATATAGTGCCAACTCTCAATATGGTGAAACTCAGATTAAGAAAGAAAGAAAGAAAGATCTTAAAAATATAGTGTATAATAGAGAATATAAGCTAAAGGCTTTTGTTATTGAAAGACGCTTATATTCTATAGATGACTTATAATAATCTCCGATAGCAACATACAGGATATTTTTTATGTAAATAAATAAATAAATAAATAAATCCAGCCCATTTCTGTCCCACTGCTGGGCACGGGCCTCTTCTCAGAATGAGAAGGGTTAGGCCTTAATCCACCACGCTGGCCTAGTGCGGGTTGGCGGACTACACACAACATCGAGAACTTTATGAGGCCCTCTCAGGTGTGCAGGTTTCCTCACGATGTTTTCCTTCACCGTTATCGCAAGTGATAATTAAATTCTAAACCGCACATGAATCCGAAAAGTCAGAGGTGCGGGCCGGGTTCGAACTTAGACCCACCTGCACGTCAGGCAACCGTTCAACCGCTAGGCTATCACTGCTAGTGTTATGTAGTGCGCATAATTTGTAGAGTGATTCAGTCTCTGTTCCTAAATGCAACCGCAGTATTGGGATACACTTTAAAACAAAACGAAAATTCGACTTAGTAGGGGGGACACGCATAATTTACTAGCGCAAACCATACAAAATCAAATTATTATTTTGTTTTGGAAAGAATTTTAGTACTGCGGTTGCATTTGGGAACAGACACTGAATTACTCAGCAAATTTTACGCACTACATATGTTTTTTTCCTGTATATGAGTGTAGTCCTTTCTTTTCATGTTTGTGGTCCTTCCTTTCTGTACATTTATTATTATGATTTAAATGATTTTCAAAATTCATTTCAAAAATTTCTGCTTCTAAAATCATATTACTCTGTAAAAGATTACCTATCTGATAAGGATGAATATCTGCAATAATTAATTGGTTTTGGTCTGTCTGAGTTGTGTAATTTATTAAAGTTTTATTTATTATAGAACCTAATTACTATTCATTTAAATTTGTACGCCACCAAAGGCTAGACATAGCGATCCCTATATTTTATATTTTTTAACATCCATTTATACCTATGTTCTACATATAAAGATTTTGACTTTTGACTTTGACTTTTATGTTCCAATAAATACTGCCGTAATTTATGTAATGATATTTAATTAATTCTTGAAGTGTATCATAACATAATTTTGTATTTTTGTTTAGACTGATTTGTTGTAGTTATAAATAGCTGTTTGATAAGCGTGAGAATAGTAATTTAATTTTGTTAAGTACCTAATTTAAAGTTGTAATGTGTTTTCAACACAATGTAAAATTGTTATGAATAGGTAAGTAAATTGAATTGATAATTACTTCTACATATTTATATCAATTGTAGTGACACCAGTCCGCAAAATACTTCGGTACCGAGCGAATGTCGCTTTTATACGCTCCCGTATGCTTTTGCGCCTAACCAATCCCATGGTAAAAACTAATTACTTTGCCTAGATCTATCTGTTATTGTGCTTGTGTTATTGAACTGGAACCTGTGCTTGTTTTATCACCTTCATTTTGTTTTCTTTGTGTCGGACAATAAACAGCCGTGCGATTGAGCGACAAATTTTTATTTACCTATGATCGCGAGAAGCAATGCCCCCATCGACACATCAAAGTCAAAGTCAAAGTCAAAGATTTTTATTTCAACTGGGCCTTTGCAGGCACTTTCAAAACGTCGTGATTCTAGGCGCACGGTTCCAAGTGGGTTGGTCCTGGAGAAGATACCGGCAAGAAACTCCATGGATACTCTTTTCAGAAATCAAGCTTACTACACAACAAATGTGGGGCCGCGGGAGCGGCCCCGGCTAAAATTCCACCTCAATTTACACAATATTACAATAAAAAAAAAGAACAGCAAAAATCATAAGTACCATTAAAATAATAAAATTATACAATACTAGTAGGTGCGTACTTAACACTCAACCTCCTCATCCTTTACAATAAACAAGTACATCTCAGACACAACCAGTACAATCTTTATTTGCGGCACTGTATATAAGACCGCCAAATTGAATAATAAACTATTCGGGGTTTAAACAGCATTCAAACCAAACATATGCTATGGAAGTCGATATTGACTATCAATTCAAAACTTTTGAGGTAATCGGTGATAATAAATATCCCGAAGTCAAAAGATGTGTCAAAGATATAGTAAAGAAAGAAGGCTATGTGTCTTACGATGTTGACAAAAAAGTGTTCACTCCAGACGGCGGGAGTTATCTCGGCATTCTGTGCGAAGTCAACATTAAAGGTGAAACTCCTAAAGGGAAAAAAGAAACTAATATATTCATGAAGATCATGACACCAGTAGTCCAAATTACTATAATTTCACTGCCTGAAGCGTTTAAACGGGAATTATTTGCTTATCAAGAACTGTCCAAAATATTCGCAGAGTTGCAAAGCGAAGTGTGTTTACCAAACAAAGAGCGGTACAAAATGGTCAAATTTTATGATGAAAGCAACCCAAATGTGATAATTCTCGAAAATATGAGCAAGAAAGGCTTCAAAACTAATTTCAGGATGGACGTAATCACATTACAATACGCAGAGATTGCAATCCAAGAATTAGCAAAATTCCACGCTTTGTCGTTCGTCTTAGAATCAAAGAGACCTAAATATTTTGAAAGAAATATAAAAACGATTGACAATCCTTTTACTTTCGATGAAGATTGGGATGGTTTTCTTCAAAATATGTGCCAAATTACGCTGAATTATTTGGACAAAGATAGTCGGGGAAAGTTGGAAGATTTCATTCCCAGTTTCAATGAGAAGTATCGCAAATATTTATATGGCAAAGCTGGAAGGCTATGTTTGCGTCATGGTGATTACAGACCGAACAATATTTTGGTGAAAGAAATCGTAAGTATCTTTAATGTTATTCGTTGAATATGTTTTATTTCACGTACACAATTTAACATTTTTATATTTTTAATATTTCTAATAACTACTGGACGCCTGCGGCCGAGGTCAATAATGTATGCCTTTCGTCACTTAATGAATTAATTGTTATTAAATTAACGACGTCTGTAGAAATTTTATCGCTTATATTATTTAGATTGGCAAACTTAAGTTATTTGGTTCTGTGTAGTACGTTATCAGTTAACACCAAGTGTCCTAGGTCAGCCATTTGATTGTTGAAAATAATAAACAATTTCTTATTGTATGTTTATAAATTGTTTTTATCTATTATGAGCGTTCAGTTCCTGGCTACGACAAAATACTTATCTTCAATTTACCATTTTCTTGTTACAATTATCTATGGCTATGACTTGTTATTTGTCTATGACTGTCCATCCTAAGGTTGTCTGGCAGAAATCGACAAGTGCGATAAGACCGCCCTTTATATATTTCTTTTTCTAATTATTATATCTTTTCTTCTATTTCTGGTGTGCAATAAAATGTATTGTATTGTGATTATTTCAAGTATTATTCCTGTAAAGCAGAATAAAGTGGCAACTAAAATTATTATAACTGGCAATTATTCATAGGCATCATCACATTTTAAAACGTCACCGGCTTGCTTGCCCAGCGATGCTTTTACTAAAGCCTTTTCTGTGTGAATTCTTTCTACACTATTTGTCTGCGATAGGCTGATAACGTTTCTAATTCTTGTAATTCCCTCCTCTCCCACAGAATGGCGAAGTCTCTGAATTGATACCAATCGACTACCAGCTCATCTGCTACGGGTGCCCAATATTGGACTTCATCTTCCCATCTACAGACCAGAAATTCAGAAGAGCTCATCTCCCGCACTTAAAGGAACTTTATTATGAATCACTTAGAAAGTTCTTAAAATATTTCTCGCTAGATATAAACAGTGTTTACGCTAGAAAGGATTTTGACAGTGATTATACTGAAATGTTGGATTATGGGCTAATGATTTCTATCAATTTGCTACCGTTTCTAATGGCTTGTGAGAATGATATACCTGATATCACTAAGGAACCGCTAGCAGGACTTAATTTTAGTATTGATGCTAAGTGTAAAGAGAGGTTGGTAGGGCTCGTTGAGGACTTTATTGAGTGGGGATTTTTGTAGGGTAGGTTTTGTACTAGATAGGTAGTAGTAAGTAATACCTACATTAGATATATTTTTTGTTAATTAAATATCCACAATGTACAGTTTATAATTTTCATTCGCACCAATAGGAACAGGTATCTGCTCTTTTTTAAAACTTTTGAAAAATATTAAGAATTCTTTTAAAATATGTGTAAGATATCGTGTACCTAAAGACACTCGCTCGTCACTCGGCCAACATCTCTAGCGACACGTGTTGCGGAACATTTGTCTCCTACTAAATACGAAGCTTGGCGTATCGCCTGCGGGATAAGAGATGGGTGGGGGCGGGGTACCGGTACACACGATGTTAATAATTATCCCAAGATAAATCCCGAGATATGTTCGTTGGGCACAATATGCGATAATGAACATTTCTCTTTATAAATCTTGCTATGAACTCTCCCGCGGACCTCTTGCCTCGCAGGCAATACGCCAGTTATGCGGTTGGACAAAATTTAAGTACCTATGTATTTAGTAAACACGCTATTTATTGAACTTTGGCCAATTAAAATAGTTCATGAATAAAATGTAAATAGTTTTATTTAGATTGTAGATTCATTTCGTTCCTAAAATATAATCGTTCATACGTACACATACCTACGTCAATGAAAAATATGTTAAACTAGCTGTGCCCGTGACTCCGCCAGCGTGGAATAATGAAAATAAGAAAAAAAATATCCTTTCTTATGATGAACACAATTATATCTATTGTCTTTAATCAAAATTGGTTCAACTGTTTAGCCGTGAAAAGGTAACAAGCAGACAGATAGACAAGAGTTACTTTCGCAATTCGCATTTATAATAATATGTGCGTGAAATCAAAAATTACTGATTAAAGCAAAATTTTAGTGGGATTGGGCTGGCCGCTTCTGCCGGATACCTAATGAACTATGAGACATAGAAATGTGTGGCCCTGATGGCGAGAACGACGATAATTTATAACACGGTCGGCGCATTGGCTAAGCGATTAGCTTTCTACACTACGTGCCGCGAGTTCGATCCCCACACGGAACATTTATTTGCATGATCTATAGATAGTTGTTTTGGGTCTGGCTGTGTGGGCATAACTAGTATGATAAACGTACACGGTACGATGAGACAAGGGTTCCCAACCGTCGCGGTCCCGTTTCCACGGCACAAATAATGCATCCCGTGATGCGTGTAAATCTGGCCCAGCTAAGAACAGGGTTTTAACTTTCATTACAATTGCAAAGACGTTTATACTTATCTACGTTTTGAAAAAAATTGCTCAAATGTGCCAAATCACAAGATAAGTACTCCTTCTAAAAAAAACTAATTGTCTTGTGATTGGGCACACTTGATTGGGCCAAGAGCTTTATATAATGATTTGTGTTCAATTTTTTTGTGATGATCTAGTTTACTTTATTTCAATTTTTAAAATAAAACAATACTTACTTCAAAATAAAACAATACTTTAGTCTTCTCGATATTGAGATTTACCTGCAAGATTAATTAACTATAAGGTAATATATTACAGTGGAGTATTAATCTTAGTTACTGACACTTCATTAACCATACTCCAACGGGTGCCGTGACTAGGCCACATTATCTTGAGAGGATTTTGCTTAATTGATTTCTGATATAGATTTCGTTGTATTCTTATTCTTAAGTTAATCTTTTATTTATTTATTTTTAATAATTCAATTACCTACTCTCTACACTTTCAATTTCAACCAACACGTGTAGAGAGTCAATAATATTTAAAAAATAATAAAAAGGTAATAATAGCATTCTAATAATTTTCACAAAAATGTTAAAGTTTTTTTTTATACCTATTATATACATGTAGCGGCCGTACTCGGGTTGTATACCAATTTTATCTATAAGTCTTCATCATCAGGAAGTGTTAGGAAATTACTTTAGTTAAATTTTGAAAATGTTAAAATCCCTTAATTGTTATTTGAAAAAAAGTAGTCAGCGAGAAAAAATATATTTCTCAAAAAACCTTAGTGGAGCTCAATCGACTCTATTTCTCAACACTAATGTTTCCTTCAAACAATCGACAAATTCGTACTTACCGAAATTGAGAAAAACACTAAATTCTATTTATTTTTTATACATTTTCTATGCAAACATACCTTCGTATACACGTAAGCTAAAATCATTGTGCCAGACACTGATCAATTAAGTTTATTGTTATGCTTAAGCATTGTACTTGGCGTGATAAACCATGGACTTAAAATTATTCCCTCTTCCGCATCGAGACGCATCGCCTAAGTTTAATAATTCAAACTCCGAAAGTGCGATGCGGTTGGAGTGCCGACTTGCACTTAAAAATTCAAACTCATTTTTTAAACAAGCAGACCGCAGCACGTTTCTAGTATTAGAGGCTATCTAATACATTTTATATAGCTAGTTTAGAAGTCCAAGACCTACTAAAACAATGGACGGCGGGTCTAGAACAAAACTCACAAAAAATGTGTCCCGAGTCAACCTACATATTAATGCGTAGGTAAATTTAAAGAATATAAAAACTTTATCATTCTAATTAAAACCATATCGTCATTAGTAAACAGCTTAATTTTACTTGCGACAATTTATCAGCCTATTCAACTTTTTCACATTACTGTATTCTGCGGGCTGAGCACGAATGTTTTGACGTATGGTAACGTAAACGTAAGCAAATTTTGATGATAAAATACGATTAATTTATCGCATTTTTGTTCAATTTTATGCAACAAACACACTTGTTTCATGAAAATGTAAAAATATTGTATGTATTTCCAAAAAAATATCATAGATTAAACGTGTATTTTTGGTTCTAAATTTGGTTACATTAACGTTACGATACGTCAAAAGTTTCGGGCTCGGTCCATTCTAGGTTGACAAAACAAAGCCAGGTGCGCGATTGTAACTGTTTTTCGTTTTGGAACTCTTTTGGCTCGGACCCAGTGTCCATTGTAATCGTAGGTCAATGTCCAAGACAAATCTTCTTCAGATAGATGGAAAGGCTTAGCACTAACAGCTACGTATATTTGTCTTCCTGAAATGGGTTTCCGCAGTTTTCAAGTAAAGTAAGGCAAGATAACAACGACTTTTCTAGAGTTTTAGAAATAAATGCAGGTATCTTTTTTTTGCGTTTATATTCCTTTTATATTACAGGCTATTGTTATGAAAATTCCTATTATTATTAGTTACTCGATGGGTAAAGTTTAAGTGAAAAAAAGAAAGAAATAAATAATTTATTTATCACAAAGAAGGCAAGTGGATTATGTTTTATTTTTAGTAGATATCAATGGTGTTCCTCCATTGTAAATGGAGGATGCTCCGACCAAGTGATGTGATATTGCCTGGTGGGCAGAAGCCCTATGGTTGATGTCGGACAGTTGTTTAATGAGATACCGCAATCAGTTTACTTGCGTGATTCAGGCTTTGTAATCTGGTTGGTCGAATCCGTATTGTATACGCCCAACGTAGTTAGCTTATTACGTTGTTACTATTATTTATTTATTTGTTATTATTAGTTAGTTTATTATTGTAGCGGTAGATGTCGTAATAGTCTTTAAAAAGTATTAAAACCAAAATAACCTAACCGTCAAAAACCCTCGACTCCAACTAGAAAAAGAGCTGTAACAGGCCCCTTTGTAATGTGTGTCAAATTATATAACAAAATACCTACGTCCATAAAAGCCATGGAAACCATGAATTTATTTAAAAGAGAACTGCACTCTCTTCTGGTGCGGAAATGTTATTATACCCTTCAGGATTTTTTATCTGATAAAATAAAAGACAATGATAAATAAATAATATAATTAATAAATTTAGTTAGAAATGGAATATATTTAATTTAATTGAATAAACAATATTATTAGAAATAAGACATAATTTGACCAAATGAATGTTATTAATTACGAAACTGATAAATGTATTATTGTGTAAAAAAAAAAAAAAAAAAAAAAAAAACCTACTATTGTAAAAATTGCAGTGCCCTAACGGGGTTCATGTTCTGGAAACAACATAGTATAAAACACCAATGTATACCACATGAAGCAATAAACGTTCTGATTTCTGATAACTTTTGAACGACTGAACAGATTTTCATGAAACATAACTAAGATGATACCCGGTTAAACTAGCTTTCAATTAAAAAAAACGATATAGAAATCGGTCTAACCGTTTTGGAGTTACAATGCCACAGACAGATACACAGATACACGCTACAAACTTATAACACCCCTCTTTTTTGTCGGGGGTTAAAAATACTCAAGATTCGTATCGTGGATATTACTACGTGTTCACAAACATACTTAAATAATTCGAAGATTGAAATATTAACCTCAAAAAATAAGACTATAAGCTCAAAGTCTCTGCCCGGAGCAGGTTCTATTAAATTCGGAATTGATTCCGCCCGGCTGGAGTGGGATGGGCAAAGTGGGTAATGTGTACATAAGAATTTTAGCAGAACTCCTTTAGGAGGACCACGGTTCAATTTGATACTTGACGATGGGCTAGTGAATTAATTTCTTCAATAAGTATTGCTTATGAATTATTAAGTTTTGACTGCCTCATAAGACTAGAAAATGTACAGAAAAAAAAACTAAAATTAAAAAAGCAACAATGTCTGGTGGGGATTGGTACTTATTTTTCCAAAAATCCCCACTAGGCTACTTTATATCAACTAGTGGGGATTTCTGAAAAAAAAAAAAAGATCCCCACTGGTGGGGATTTGTCGGTGGGGATTTCTGGAATAAACCATGAAAATGTGCGTAGTATACAACGAGTATCAGAAATGCGTCGTCATATTTAAGGGTGTGGATCAGACCATCAAACTGAACAACTTTCTCTATAGGACCAACATCGTAATCGCGAAAAAATTATCAGCTGTCCCATACGTTTGGATCGAGTAGATATTAAAATTTTGTATGGGACAGCCGATAAATTTTACGCGAATACGATGTTGGTCCCATAGAGAAAGTTGTTCAGTTTGATGGTTTGATCTATATCTTTACACAGGATATTTTTTAAGTAGTCCTATGCGCACTACATAAAAATTTGTTTGTAGAATTATTCAGTGTCCGTTCCCAAATGCAACGGAAGTACTAAAACTCACACCAAAAGAAAATAAAAAAAATATTTTGTATGGCTTGCGCTAATAAATTATGCGGGTTCTCCATACAAAGACGAATTCTCGTTTTGTTTTAAAATGAGTCCCAATACTGCGGTTGTATTTAAGAACAGACTGAATCACTATGCAAATTATGCGCACAACATAAAAAAAATCCTGTATATAACCATGCATTTCTGAAACCCGTTGTAGCCATGTTCCATCTTTTAAATATTTCTTGAGGCGAAACAGATTAAGTATAAGAAAGCTAAAATAAAAATAGAGAAAATAAATACACTAAGATATCTACGCCATATAGTAGTGCTGATTTCCCTAGACACAGCTGTAAAAATTAAATAAGCAAATAAGGTAGGAAACCGGTGTAAAGTTCGATTTACTTTACTATTTATTGAATTAGCCACCCCGTGCCGACAACTATCGCGTACCCTTATAAATTCGCGCCCTAAATAGGACAGATTGTTGGACGGAGTCTCTTGTAAAGGTTACGGTGTTCGAGGTTTTATTGAAGTTTCAAAGGCACTAAAAGGAACTTTGTGTGTTATAAAAAGATGGACGATCAGAAATAGTTAGGTACAATATTACGTGTCGTTTAGATTCTAAAGAGTGACTAAAAAAACAAGGTCTATAAATCTTAATAATATAAATAAATATTATAGTTTAAAAAAAAACTAAAGAAAACGTTTTTGTCATCCAAACTAAACGTGTATGCAAAATTTCAGCTCAATCGGTAACCGGGAAGTGGGTCAAATTTAACTTCTAAGTTTTTTTTACATAGTTAGTTAGTTACAAGTGAAGCTAATAAAAGCGTTTTAATAAGTCCAGCCCATTACTGTCCCACTGCTGGGCACGGGATCAGAATGAGAAGTCAGGTGGTCAGGGCCGCAGAGAGAGGAACCTCCTAACAATACGAGCCGCGTCCAGGAGTGCCACCCTCTGTACAAGCTCCCAATCCAGTTGTCCAACGCGAGCTCTTGGGGTGTTGATCAAGGGTCTTGGCTAACAAAACATGACTGTAACGATCAGTACAATGAGTGCCAAGCCCACACCCCACATGTCGACAACATACGACATTATTATATTAAGATAAGAATTTAAATTAAAGGTGAAGGAAAACGTCGTGAGGAACTTTGCACATCTGAGAAGACCTCATAAAGTTCGCGATGGTGTGTGTAGTCCACCCACACTAGGCCAGCGTGGTGGACTAAAGCCTAACCCTTCTCATTCTGAGAAGAGGCCCGTGCCCAGCAACGGGACAGTAATGGGCTGGATTTATTTATTTATTTAATTGTTATATAAATTTTAAATAATATATTCTAAATAACAGTTCCCAAGAGAAGTCCTTATTTAGTCCACCGAATTCGTAAATATAATAAAAAAATAATATATTTAATATGAACCTTAAATGAAGATCTCATATTACACGTCTCATTTATTAATTTACATTATACAAGAGTAGGTGAAGCAATTAAGTCCCGTCTGCCCTCGGGGGACATAATTTAAGCAGATGTACGGGTCCCGTAGGATCTTCCGTTGAAGAAACTTGAGCATAATTTTGTCTATTGAATCTGCCTGAGCTTATTTTGCTCAATAGGATTGGCATGAATTCATATAATTAGTCTACAATAAATGGGAAAGATGCTAGAATGATATAAAGGACACTAAATTATTATGCTAGATGTGAAGATGGCGATTTTCCCCGAATACAGTAGTAACAGATGTTTCCTAACAAGTCAAAGTCAAAGATTTTATTTCAACTGGGCCTTTGCAGGCACTTTCAAAACGTCGTGATTCTAGGTGCACGGTTCCAAGTGGGTTGGTCCTGGAGAAGATACCGGCAAGAAACTCCATAGATACTCTTCTCATAAATCAAGCTTACTACACAACAAATGTGGGTGTGCAAACAAACATGATAATCAATTCTTAATTTAGTATTATACTTTTTTATTAATATTTATGAGAATCTTACGTAATAACAGTTTTAAAAAAATGGTCAAAGAAAATAGCTTGTCATTCAGACCTCAATCATTTTCATGGGACGTTTGGTTGTTGTGTTATTCAAATTAAATTTTAAATTTTCCCTAAAAGTCGTGGTTTCGATAATAAGACTTTATTCGGTGGGGGGTGCGAGATATTCTTTATTTTACACCAGTAAAATAAATTTATTATTTTACTGGTGTAAAATAAATACACATAAGGCTTACACAAATATACACATAAGGCTTGCACAAACATAGGTTGTATTTTTAAGATTTCGAAATGTATTTTTTTATGCTACTAAGGTGGCAAACCAGCATACGTCCCGCCTGATGGTAAGCGGTTACCGTAACCTATGGACGCTTGCAACACCAAGGGCATCACTCGCGCGTTGCCGACCCTACTTCCCCAAGGAGCACTGGCGACCTTGTTCACCGTTAGGAACTTAACACTGCAAAAGAGCAGTGTTATTTGGCTACGATATTCTGCAAGCTAGAGGTACTTTCCAAGTCGGGTAGGTCTAATTTTGAGTGGAAAGTCCTGCTATATCCTACCTCTCTTGAAATAATTGATATTGAAGTTATACAGGCGATAGTGTTTATTCGAGTATCAACACCGTGGTGTTAAAGTTTAGGAAAAATCACGTTGTTTTTGTACGTATTTGCAATAAAATTATACTCCGCACCATTTCAGAATGTGTTTTGACTAAACGAATACATGGTGTTTAGAAAAGAAAATACCTAAAAGAAAGAAAATACATTTATTCAGCACGGACAGTGACAACATACGAGAGAAAAATAAATAAAAGTTAACAAAAACGCTTCTTTTTTTAAAATAACTGACGCTTAAGAGAACAAAATTAAAATAAAACATAATAATTATACATATCATAATATAATTATAATGTTTTATTTAATTTTGTTCTCTTAAATTAGCTGTTTCCTTATCCTGATGAGCGGAGAATTACCATCGTTAGCAAGTCATGTAAATAACCTACTTACACTAACTTTTAATACGCGAGAAATTTGAAAAGTTGGATGGCACAACTTGACTGCGTTCAACACGTTTTTTACAAGCTTTCTTATAACTTACATTGGAAAATGTTAAGTAATAATATTATCGCTTTACTTTGTTGACGAAAACTAATAATCCTAACAATAGATATAAATAAGTATTCAAAAATATTCCGCATGCCTAAGCAAGTCGCATAATGTTATCTTAAAAAAATGTAGTTTTTTTAGGATCTCTATGGCAGTTAGCTAACCGTTAGAGATAGGAAAATTTGTTCTTAGAAATCAATCTAGAGTTTTTTAAACGCATTAAAACTGCATTTCACGGTTTGAGAAAATATTTATTTTTTAATCAATATCTAACAGTTATCATAGCTGTCATAGAGATTCCTAGAAAAAATCTCAACCTGTATATAAATAACGACTGCGAATGAATTCTTCTGTCGAGAGGAATCTCTGATATCGTAGTAGAAATATTTGCCAGTCAGCAATGGTGATATCGAGGCTGACTGCCCAGGGTACATCAGCCGATCTCATGTTTCGTCACTACTACTGATCAGTTAAATATAATAGGGTATGCCATACTAGTCACCAACGTAATTACAATTCAAGTAAAATATAAGCCACAGCCGACAAGAGAGCTGGCAGCTACCTCGGCCAGCGAATAAGTTTAGCCATACAACGAGGTAACGCTGCCAGCCTCCTAGGCACTATGCCCCGCAGTGGTGCGCTAGAAGAAATTTTCTATTTGTAGATTATACCAGATTATACTACGGAGAGGGTTATATGTTTGACCGGTATGTATGTATGTATGTATGTTCATCTGATCCCTCATAACTTCTAAGCTACTTATCATAATTCGACAAATGAGGTATCGTTGGAAGCGTTTTAATGGTCCGCTGGTTATAGGCTATGTGACGGCACATTAAATTTAATATGGCGCCCTCTAGAAGACATAAAGTAACGAACTAAAACATTTTTTTTTGTTTGATGTTTGCGTGTTGGGTATCAAATGAAAGGGCTTAATAAGCACATTTCAAAAATATATATATTGACGGCAGTTGTTGGCGGCTCTGAAAAAAAAATTAAGTTCAAAAACTAAAACCCGACTACTGAAAAGGTATGAAACAAGAAAATATTAACACATATTCATAGTGATGTTCAGAGGATAGCCGTGGTCGTATGCCACCTACAGCTACCCTATCAAAACAATACAGTTTAGGGCAAAGTGGCATACGACCACGGCTATCCTCTGAACATCACCATGAATATGTGTTAATATTTTCTTGTTTCATACCTTTTCAGTAGTCGGGTTTTAGTTTTTGAACTTATTTTTTTTTATTAATAGATTAAAGTTTCTATTGTTTTAATATTTAGTTAATTTTTTGGTCGTCAATTTGTAAATATTATCTATTAAAGTGTGTTTATATAGAAAATATATATACTTTAGACTACATAAAAAAAAGTAAAATATTACACACATACATATTGCAACAGGTACCTATGCTCATATACCTTCCATAGTTATACGTATAACTTACCTCGCTGCAGGGTCCCGGGAGACCCTCTCTTCGAAACTTCGTTCACACCGAAATGTTGGCAGATAATTAAACAATTCCATTTTACACGTCAGCAAACATGTTACCTCTAGGTATTTAGCGAAACATGCCTTTGTATTAATTTCGTACACAAGGATCAATTTTTTTACTTGTGTTTTTTATGTTTACATTTTGAACTGGGAATACAGAAAACAAAACAAATTAATTATTTAAAAAAATATTTTTTTGCTAACGTTGGTACTACTCCTCTTTACTCAGTCTCTTTGATGGCTTGATAAAGTCTTTGTGTCTTTATCAAGTGTCGATTATTCTGAGGGTGTAGTGTAAAGGGTTATTATTAAAAATATTTTTGAAAATCACCCCTTTTCTTATTTGTTGATTTGAAGTTTAAAAGGGGAAAATTCGCAATCTCTGCGGATGAAGTCGCGGGCAAAAGCTAGTTGTATATGAACACACCTCATTAATATCCTAAGCGTATACATACTGCGTACACTAACCGCACTCAACGACTTTCGTGCAAGCCAACCCGGAGTGCGATCTATTCGCTAACGAATTTAAAGTTTTAATGTCTATGTGCCGCAATTTTTGTAAATGTTTAAATAATATTATGTTTATTTTGTTTTTCATTTTATTATTCTTATTCTTATAAGTACACAAAATATGGAATATACAAAAAATAAGCAGTGCCTAAGTCCAGTGGTCCTTTGATACGAAAAATCTTAACCACACGCAGTCACCTATACCTATAGTGACGTGCTGCCCATCCCTCGTTAACACTACCCGATCGCGCTGACCTTGGTACAATCGACCTGTTTAACCAGTACACACCCTCCGGCTACAATACCTACGTACCTACCTGTTGACTTTTTGTTTATGTAACTACTTTTACATATGGTGTATGCCAAGCTCCAGTTGAGGAGACGCGCGTGGTAGTGAGCATAGCCTCCTCACCTGGAGCTTGGCATTCAAACAGTGGTCCTTCAACCCGGAAAATATGTTCCTACGTCACATCACTCACATCGCGCCGTGCGGCAAACCGCTTTGGACGAGTTCAGAGGTGGTCCACGGACCACCGCGAGAGCAAAATTAATGTCTGCGAAACAAAAGTATAAAATCATAATAAATTAATGTTTATGCGGGTGCTTAAAAAGTCACTATGTTTTTTAATTAAAGTAAAGTCTATTAAAGTATAGATATTTTCAAATTTTCAGAAATTTAATAATTATCATATCAAAAGAGAAATCGAAAAAGAGAAGAGAGTTTTACCTTCATTATCTCTATAACCAGTCGGTCACTAGAAATAGACTCAGATGATCATCGTAACGATAGGTGGAATACCTATGGGGCTCTGGGCTTCGTTATGGGCCTTTTTACACCCGTTAGATTCTGTGCTACTTGTAGGCAATAAACAAGCAGGTTAAGGTTAAAAGCTCATTGCTAATCACACGGGCGTTGGTGTTAGAGTGTGTTGGTAGAAACACCATTGTATATGACAACGCTGAAAACCATTACCACGTCAAAGCTGTTGTGGCGGTTAATTAATACAAAATGGATAAGGAAGCGTTTGCGCTTGCGCTTGCGCTAACACTCACGCTGACGCTACTACAACTACTCAACGCTAATAGATATCATATTAGCATTTCTGAGCTCATAGTTCATAATCAACATGTTACGAGCACTTACTGATGGCTACTATTGAGACTGTTTGCAGAAGGGGGGGGGGGGGTGACCGAACACGACGCTAGTGGTAGGGTCGGCAACGCGCGAGTGATGCCCCTGGTGTTGCAAAAGTCCATAAGTTACGGTAACCGGTTACCATCAGGCAGGCCGTGTGCTTATTAGCCAGCATAAAAAAGATCTACAAAATCCTATTTAATCATTCCAAAAGTTATTTAATCGAAATCCCTAAAGCCCTGTTATTTTCTAAGCGGCACCAAGCATCGCTTTAATATTTCACCTGGCATCAGCCACTTGTGACATAACTTGGGTGTGGACTGTGGAGCCATGTGCTGTGACCTTGTCGCGGCGCGCGGCGGTCGATTGCAAGACGCACCTTCAAACTTGCTACATAGATACAAAATGTTTACAATCCCTCTGGGGATAGTTTTGCAAACTACATACACTCAAATTGTCAAGGTTTAGCAGTGAGGTAAAAGACTCAAGTATTGGGATTTCCTAAAGTGAGTCCACTTTAGGAAATCCCAATACTTGGATAACCTTCAATATCTTATTATGTCTCAAACGTCATGAAATATAGGTAGGTACAAAAATACGAATTATCCATAATAAAAAAAAAATATAATTATACTTTTTTTTTACGTACAATAGGTGGATCTTATCACTGACCGTGATTTTTTAAAGACAATTCTTATTGCCCTCACGCACGTTTCGATTTCTTTGCGCATGTTTAGGCTTGCTAAAGTTCAGCAGTTACGTGTTTATGAAGAATTCGCGCAAGTATCTTAGCTTTTACAAGCTGTAAGTAATACAGCGTCACGCAGACTCGTGCAAGTCAAAACTTGCGCAAAGTAATCGTTACTTGTGTAGCCATAAGATGGACATTATAAAATGGGATAATTTTGCTGAGCTATGTAGGTCACAATTTAATTAATAGGCTCCATGGCAAAAAGGTCGCAGTCCCATTTGAGATGCCACTTGCGTCGTACCTATGCTGCTTCGCATCTGAACCAAACGCTGAATTCAGCTGAATCAGCAGCTGAGAACGTAGCGAGGCCACCCTGGAGTCAATGTACGACTTTGTCCCGTATGCCGTCGAAACAGCCGACTCCTAGGGTTAGGAGCCAAATCCTTTATTAAAGATTTAAAGATTTAGGCCGATGTTTAAGGGAAAATAGCCACGATCCCCGCTCTCGTTCCTATGTACAACAAATATCGCTCGCCAACGCCATACAACGAGGGAACGCGGCCAGTGTGATTGGCACCTTTTGCTCCAAGGCCCATTCAAATAACATTTTCTATATTTTTCGAAGCAGTGATAGCCTCGCGGTCGAACGCTCGCCTTCCGTGCAGGAGAGTCTGAGTTCAAACCCGGCCCGCACCTCTGACTTTTCGGATTCATGTGCGAATTAGAATTTAGTTATCACTTGCGTTAACGATGATGGAAAACATCGTGAGGAAACCTGCACATCTGAGAGGGTCTCCTAAAGTTTTCAATGGTGTGTGTAGTCCGCCAACCCGCACTAGGCCAGCGTGGTGGACTAAGGCCTAACACTTCTCATTCTGAGAAGTGGCCCGTGCCCAGCAGTGGGACAGTAACGGGCTGCATTTATTTATATTTTTTCTGTAAATATGTTTCCATAAAATACATAAAACACACATTTTATTTCATATAAATAGGCCATAGGCATATTTTAATTTTGCAATGTAAACTGTATTTTCTGATAAAACTACCTTCTTTAATGGATTATTAAGTACTTTGATTAAACTTTCAAGCATTACATAGGAGGAAAATGATTAGTTTAATAATAAATGAACGTTTATTAGAAGTTGAGTCATAGAGGTCGTTCGCATTCTGAATTAATTGTACGATATAATATTATTTAACACATACTCGTAATTGTTTATATGTGAAAGCACACCTGTGCCACGTGTGTTTAATATAATTAATTAATTATATGAACAAGTACTGATTAATTATATGAACTTGGATGCTGTGGCCTCCTATAATTGAAGGAGTACACAGATGTAATACTATTTGTGATGTTTTGTGATTTTAAGTGTATGTCCTTTGTTGGAGGTCCTTAATAAATAAATAAATAAATAAAGGCAAATAGGATCATAAAATTACAAACTGTTTATAATGTACATGAATTTTGAAGTTAGAACGTAAATGCTTTGCATAACAAAACCGTAGTACATTTGAAGGTAGTTTTTGTTCCATGCAGTTTACTATAGAAATAGTACATATATAATATCTCCATGAGTTTACTACATAAACTTATAAGATTCCAATGGGAAATTTCATAAGGATTACTATTTAACCATGTTCTTTTTTTTGTTTTTTTTTTTGTTTTTTATTATTTGTTTATTATATTTATTATTAAGCCTCCGCCAATTTCAATTTAAAAAATCATCCGAGTCGGCTATATTTGCTTTTAGCGCCATCCGACGGGCCTAAAGGTTAACGACGTTAGTGCGCCACCGCCATTTGCATTTTAAAACCCATCCGATTCTGCAACCATTTCGCTATACACCTGTCCGAAGCGCTAAGAGGTAACTAACTAAAACTTGGATAAAAACTGTTAAATATATTATAATTTAATTTACTCGACGTGACGTCATTTATTATTATTATAATGTACTGTAATTTTACTGTCTGAGGTTTCGAGACAATAACTAGCTGTTCTCGCAAATCCACGGACAAGGAAATGCGAGGCCGTGATTCTTGAAAAAAAATTGCTATTTGCTCGTCAAATTTCATCAAGAACGGTTTAACCGTTTAGTCCTGAAACGGTAACCACACAGAGTTACTTTCACAATTATAATATTAGTATGGATACACATTGTGACAGACAGACGCTCTAGAAATGTGGTGCTGGAGAAGAATGTTTGGGAGTACCAACACTACCAACGTCTCAATAATTAAAAAAGAAAGTTTATTTTAAAAATCAAAAAACCCAACTACTTACGAGTAATTAAAAAGTGAACTTTAAATAAAAAATGACTTTAAATAAAAACTGAAAAGAAAAATACAAGTCCAGTGGAATTCTAATGCGGAACAAAGCAACTTTACAGTGGGGCCCATTAAAAATCGAGACCGGCTCAAATCTTCCCAATAATGCCAGTGTACTCTCACAATTAAGACGAATCTAACGACACATCTCAAGCTAAAATCCATCAAGCCGTTGAGACCACAGAGCAGGCCAAAGAAATATACATACATACACTCGAAAATAATTACCCTCCTTCTGGCGCAGTCGGGTAAAAACTGGGCATCAAGCAGCGCCTATCTGCCATCGTCCCGACTCGCATATTGGTATTCTACGAGCACGTCTCGAGAAGGGAATATGACTCGATAGAGCGTCTTATCGTGCAAGGTAAGGTGGAAGGCACGAGATCGCGCGGAAGGTCATATGCGATGGACCGACCAAATCCTGGGTGGACGGGCCCTTGCATGAGCGCACCAGAATGTGTGCCAATAGAAACCGATGGTGAGATATCGTGGGGCGAGTCACATCTGGCCCTGACAATGGTACTACATGAAGACCACGACCTCTTTCAAGGGTGATAATGAAGACACATTTTGAACGCCATTTTAGATTGTAGGCTAAATATAGACGGAATATAAAACAGAATTCCGTGGTATTACTATTGTATAATTATTTTACTAATATTTATATTACGTTGACAAACATTTACGCTGTAAAAATTCCATAGAGGAGATTGGGTCTGAAAGGCTGATTGTGGTGTTTTTTCTAATATCTTTTATCGAAAGGCAGTCTAATATTTCGAGTTTTGGACAAAAATACAAATTAATAATAGTTAAGACAAAATTATAAAATAGATTTTTTTTTGTGGTAAATCGGATTAAAATAAGTTTAGGAAATCACAAAAATTAAATGTTTTGAAGCCAAAATTACAGTAACGTATTGCTATTGTGACCATACTTTTGTGAACAACCATCAGACCATCCTATCCCGAGAACTTCCAGTCTCGTTCTCCGCTACGATAGAAACTAAACTATTTTCAAATATTTATCTACGTATCTTATCTTTAAAGGAAACTTTATTCATCTATCAATAGAGGTATTAGCAAATATATTATTAGTTAAAGCCCCCATTGATTGAAGTACAATGGGTTCAATATTAGATATTAGACTCCATTATCTTGTCGACTGACTTCGCGGTAGGGTATGTAAGGTATAAATGGCACACTTTTAAACTTAGGAACATTATGACTAGATATACTCATAATGTTGTTAAAATTGATCTGTACTTTTATAACTAGAAAAACTAGAATCTTCATAGGCTTTTGTCATCAGTCGTCTATAAATATCTACTATAATAAAACTATAGAACCCGCGTGTCTTACGTCTATTTCTATATTTATAAAAGGCTTTGCTCACTCACTGATCTATCAGTGCAGAGCCCAAACAAACGGTTTGATGTATAGGGCTGAAATTTGTAATTTAGGTAGACACATAAAAAATATTGACGTTTTCTAAGAAATAATGTTGCAAAATTTCGACGAGAAATGGAAAAAAGAAAGAAAGAAAAATCACTTATTCGGACTAGACATCAGACAACACAATGAACAAACATAAGAAAGTAAAAACAAAAACGAGATGATTGAAATAATTATTCCCTAAATAAACAAATACCTACGACTTCTACGATTTTATTATAGATATACGAGTAGATAGATAGTTCATAGGCCACAGTAAAATAGACATATATTTTATTTTTTATTTTTTAGCTTGGCGATATCCCATCTTTGGCTGTCCTTCACCTGGGGGGGGAGGGGTGTGCCAGACTAAACTAGAGATACCTACCGCAGCAAGAGCCGCCGACGAGCTGCACCGAGATTTATAAAAATATGTTATATTCTAAAAGACCACAAATTCTAAGGTGTGTCATTTCATCCCACACCTCCCTATCGTAACATCAGTGCGACAAGATAACGACGACGACAAGATCACGGGGTCTAGCTATCATTATTCATACATACTTTGGACATAATAACTAATTCTTTGTTAAGAAAAAACTAGTAGTTCTAAAAGTCATTGTAAGGTTTGTTCCATAGTAGGTACTTACCTACTATTAATACAAAACTTTTTTTATAAGGCAACTACTAACTAGCGACCCGTGGCTTCTCACGGGTGCAATTTCTCTACTATCCTTACATTATACATCAAAGTATTATACATATAAATCTTCCGTGAAAAATTATCTAACTGATGGTGAAAACCGCATCAAAATCCGTTGCCTGGTGTAGGAGGAGTTAGCGGATATACAGACAGACAGACGCAGAAAGCGACTTAGTATAAAATATTATACTATGTAGAGATTTATCCGATGCCGTCCTAAGACCAAAGCTGGCACACTGGCTGCGTGCCGGGGAAGCATCAGAATAAAAAATACGAGTATTTTGTGTGATAGTAGCGCAAACAGAACCACCTGCCAAATATTTTAATACACAGCAGTGGCGAAGAGTCCATACAACCCGATTCCCATCGGCTTCCCTTTAGGAATTGGTTAGTGCATAGACCAACGTAATATTATATTATTTACTCATCCAACTGACAAAAAAAAGGCTTGTTATTCAGTTAGGTCGAGCTCTTCCAGACATGACTATATATAGATTACCTACAAGAGACGGTATGGATTTTTGTCTTGCAGCATTAATTACACCAATTTTTGAGGGCATTTTTGGGACGGCTTCCTCTTTTAAAACTGTCCCCCTTCGCCACTGATACACAGTGAATTTTAAGTCATTATCCCGTACGGAATAAAATCTTCTCTCCTTTTTTCTTTCTTTTTTTCTAAGTCGTTTCAGATACTTTAACGAAAGATAGTTCTCATGGTAATGAAAAACTTTGCAAAAGGAAAACCTTTTCCATGCGAATATTTATTTTGACTTCCATACACAATCGTACGGTCAACTGGTTGAGTTAGTACGTGAAGACGAAATAATTTTTGGGAGAAAAAATAAAATTCTTTTTCATCCCACCATCTCGGAAAGAGTATTTTTAATCTTCAATATCTGAGTGGAAAAGCCGTTTTTATTCTCTAGAGGATAAAGTAAATTTTCATCCCACCATCTCGGAAAGAGTATTTTTAATCTTCAATATCTGAGTGGAAAAGCCGTTTTTATTCTCTAGAGGATAAAGTAAATTGAATTTAGAACATCGTGTGCACTAAGTTTGTGAATTAAACGTTTTTTTTTTGCATTTAGTCATTTCCTCGCTGAGGTGGAATGAAAAGTTACGTGTTGCACTCGAGTGCAAAGATTTTTCACCTCGTGCTCTTTTGATTCCCTCGCTAACGCTCAGGATTCTAATTTTGAATCACTCGCTGCGCTCGTGATTCAATTTTAGAATCCTTCGCTTGCTTGGTCATCAAAATTGAACACGCGGTTAAAAAGCAACTTTGCACTCTTGTATAACAAATAACTATTGCACATTTGTTCATATCCGTACAATTCTACAATCATTCTATAACGAATCCGAAACTTAAAATTCACCGGGTATACAGGATACTTTTTATGTAGTCCGCAAAATTTGTAGAATGATTCAGTGTCCGTTCCCAAATGCAACCGCAGTATTAAAACTCACTCCAAAAATAATGATTTTGTATTGCTTGCGCTAGTAAATTATGCGTGTCCCCATACTAAATCGAATTTTCGTATTGTTTTAAAGTGTATCCCAATACTGGGGTTGCATTTATGAACAGAAACTGAATCACTCTACAAATTATGCGCACTGCATAAAAAAAAACCTGTATAATAATATGCCAAGACTATATAGGTTGACAGACCGAACAAAACATCAAATTCTAGGGTACCAGGCAAACCATAGAAAGGAAAATATTCACCCTAAACAGGGTGACTTTCTCATTAGGTGTTTTAATGTGTAAACCGAAGGTTATAGAGACCAAACTGACTAAAATCAGCTTCAACGTAGAAAGGCCCTTATATTGGCAACGTTTTGTTATAAATAGTATTGTACTTCTTAAACTAGATATTACTGTTCTCGCGTCCATCAGTTTGTTCTGTGTCCTTCAATTCAAAATGGAAGTAGAAATATATTCCGAAAACTATCAGCAAAAAGACAAAAAGAAATGTGCAAATAAGCCTTCATCTAAACTCGACGAGTCTATAAATAATATAATTAAAAAAGAAGGATTTATACAATACAAAATAGATAAACAATGTGTATCTACAAATGGCGGTAACTACTTAGGAGTATTATATGAAGTGGATATCAATGGAAAAACCAAAGAAGGTGATAAAGAACTTAACATATTCATAAAGAGTGTCACTCCAGGCGACTGTAATATGAAAATAATATCCGTACCAGACGTGTATAGGACTGAGTTGTTTACATATAATGAACTTTTGAAGATATTCAATGAGCTCCAAGACGAAGCTCATGTGCCATTAGATGAACGATACAAAACGGTTAAAAGTTACGATGAAAGTAACACAGAAGCGATAATAATGGAAAACGTAGCAAGAAAAGGATTTAACACGGGTCATAGAATGGACGTGGTGTCTTTAAAATTTGCTAAAATGGCAATTCGAGAACTGGCCAAATTCCATGCCCTTTCATTCATAATAAAAGAAAAACAACCCGAATATTTTAACCGTCAGATTAAAACTATGAAAACGCCTTACATATTTGGAGAGGAATGGCAAGGATTTATTCAGAGCATGATTAAAATAACGATGGGTTACATTGACGAAGATGTTAAGGACAGAGTTGAAAACTTTTCCATCGGAATTGCAGACAAATTTGAAAGAAATTTTATGGATGAAACTATAATGCGTTGCTTGTGTCATGGTGATTACAGGCCTAACAATATTTTGACAAAAATGACCGTAAGTGTTTTAATATTCTTTTCGTTTGCAAGAAAGGTTATTTCTTAGTATTTTTATAACATTTATTTCAGAACGCTATAGAGCTAAAATATAGATGATAGATTAATAATCATGGTGCAGTAACCGATATACCCATTTATTTTGAACGTGTTTGAGTATACCTAAGCATACATTGTACCGTGATACTGAAAATCAGCGTTGGGCTCTCCGCGCCCAGCAAATGCTGAGCTGGCTACCCTTTCGGCATGGCATGCTTGACAGCATACCTATATACCAATTTAAAAATATTTTATTTCTTATTTGTCAACTTTTGAGGTGCTTTTTTTTTCTTCTCTCTCTTATTTTGGCAATATGTCTGTGCTGAATAAATGTTTTTTTCTTTTCTTTTCTTTCTTTTGATAAGAGCGATATGTGTATTTTGAAGTCCTGCAACTTCTATAAGTACCTACTTTTTTTGTTTAGGATGGCGAAGTATCAGAAGTGATTCCGGTGGACTATCAACTGCTGTACTACGGATGTCCAATATTGGACTTCTTTTACTTTATATTCTCCAGTACAGACCAAGAATTTCGGAAGGCACATTTATCACAACTCAAAGAAGTGTATTATGAAACTCTGACGCAATTCCTGTCATACTTTGACATCGATACAAAAGCGGTATATCCTAGAAAGGAATTTGATATGGACTATATAGAAAAGATGGAATATGGTCTTATAGTTTCATTAATTTTGTTACCTTTCATGTTTGCCTCCGAAAACGATGTGCCTGACATAGTGTCGGAAGATATCACATCTATAAGTTTCAAACTTGATGATAAATTTAAGGACAGAATTAAGGGAAATATCCAAGATTATATTGACTGGGGTTTGATATAGTCAAATATAGATGGATATTTGGACAATATTTAAAATGCCCAAATATAAAAACAAACTAAATGGGTTGATTCAAAATTATTCTTAGATAATAAAAATATTAAGTAAAATTTCTAAAAAGTTATTGGGGTAGTGGTTAGCAATAAAGACTTCTTTATTTTAATTTTATATTTATTTTTACGTATTTTTCGTGAGTTAATTTAGCTTTATGCACAGCTTATCTAAAATCAAATTTTCGAATAGCAGATATTTTGTTACGTGTCTATATTCTAAGATAACACGATTCCTGATTTATTTGAACATAATCATTTAGCGCCGCTATCGTTCAAGTCGCGCCATTGCGTTGACGGAAACATCCGATCATTTCCGAAGATTGTCGAACGTTGCCGATCGCGTCACTCGCAGTGTGCGTACACGACGGCATGGAACATTAATACAATTATTTCTTCTTTGTGCATACCAGTTAAATCATTTGTGAGTCGATAAGTATATGCCAGTTGTGATTTTTGTTTTAGTACATAATAAGAAAATCTTCGGGTATAATTTTAAAGATTTTTGTGGTTATAGTTTATTTGTTTATTTATTTTATAACCTACAAACGTGAGATCGCAGCTATTTGTGTGAGAGGGCCTCACTAGGTGCCACTGATAGTAGCATCTTTTTTTATTTACTCATTCTTATAGGTAACTGATAAGTGAAATGTGATATTAAAATTGGTACCAAGTGAGTTTCTTTTAACCTGTATCATTATTAATCTTTTGTTAATCTTACATATTTCCTTGAATAAAGATAAAGATTTCAAGTACATAATACAGTGTCTATTTACTTTGAATTTGTATAATATGGAGGCACAGCAGAGTCAAAGCGATTCAATTAATAATTTGCCACCAAAATTGGAAGAATCTGTAAAAAGCATAGCCGAACGCAAAGGTTTCGTGACTTATGAAGTATTTAGTAAAACTATATCAGCAAACGGCAGTTATATGGGTATTCTATATGAGGTAAATATAAAAGGAAAAACTGCTGAAGGCGAAAAGGAATTGGATATATTTGCTAAGAACATTATTGAAAACGAACAAATGAAAATATACTCAGTACTAGACGTTTTTAAAAGAGAAGCATTTGCTTATAAAGAACTTTCTAGAATCTTCACAGAGCTACAGGATGAAGCTAACGTCCCTGTTAATGAAAGATTTAAAATGGCCAAGAGTTATGAAGAATGCAATCCAAAATCTATAATTCTGGAACATTTGGCTAAGAAAGGATTTAAAATATACTGCAGGATGGAGACCATTTCTTTAGAATATGCCAAACTGTGCATACAGCAGCTAGCAAAATTCCATGGTTTATCAATGGTCATACAAGAAAAAAGACCACAGTATTTTAAAGAGAAAGTTATAACGATGAAGCAGCCATTTTTTTTTAAAGAAGATTGGTGTGGATTTGTCAAAAATATGTTTAATTATTCCATCAGTTGTCTGGATCCTGATGTTAAGGAAAAAGTTGAAAAAAGGATTTTGGAAAAAGTGGAAGATTACCCAAAGTATTTGACTGATACAACAGGCGTGTGCACGTTATGTCATGGGGATTATAAGCTTAATAATATTATGGCTAAAGAAGTGGTAAGTTTCAATATATAAAATACAAAAAATAAATATCCCAAAAAGCAACGACAATCCAGAAACGAGTGATAGGATATAATAGAAAAAAATGGTTTAATTTATAGTTAGGTTATTTAGAGTTATGTCCCAAAAATAATAATTAATAAAAATAAAGATTTGTAGTCACAATACTTGAAAGGTTACCACAGGGTATCAATATTCTCGATATTTTTTTAATGTCTATAATATTAAAAGTATGACTAAGACTTTCTTTTTCTGATATTATGTCACCAGTAGGCTAATTCACGTAATTAAAGAAGTGCAGTTGCCGCGCAGTTGCAATAAAATATTGATCCAAACAACGCATTTGGTAATCTTCTTCTTCTTATTTAGTTATGGCAATTGAGCCGATGTCAACTATTCTGCCATTTGGTATCCTCTGAGCTTCAGTGAGATAAGCTCGCGTCAAGTTCGAGCGTCACTGCAATACGATCGGCGCGTCTTAAAATTACGTGAATTAGCCCTCTGGTCTAATAGCCATTTCCGGCTTGACGTTGTTTTTTGGGACATTATGTACAGTGTATAATAATGTAGTGTATATCTATTATATAGGTACCTATGTTTATGTAGATATAATTAACTATTCATATTACAGTTTTAATTATCTTGTCCGTGCACCTACCACCCTTTTTTCTCTGTAGGTTGACTGGTAGAATGCCTAAGGCATTAAGTCCGCCTCTGTACATAGTGCATGAAGTATAAATAAATAAATACTCCTACTTTCAATCATGAGTATAGCCTGCGATACACATGCCTGTGAGTAGAATGCCAGGCACTGGCACAGCTGGTCAGCTGGTACTGGCATTATGTGTCAAAATGATACATGCCTGTATTTGGTATGCCAGTTTCGCTCCCCACTTGCACACAAGGGGAAAAATCTAACGGCTTGCGATGTCCTGGTATGTTTTGTACTGGCAAGTGAGATAAAGATATAAATAATACAGATATTTGAGTTAATTATAAAAACAGCGAAAAAAGTATTTTTTTTAAAAGACCTATAATTTTTTTCTGTCTTTGACTGATTCAGAATCATATACTGAATCCATGGTACTACTTTTCTTTATAATGTAACTAACATCCTGTACCTTTCAGAATGGAGTACTTTCAGAAGTAATACCAATTGACTTCCAAATAATGCACTATGGGTGTCCAGTTTTGGACTTTTTGTACTTCATTTTTAACGGAACAGACCAAGAATTTAGAAGACTCCATTTGTCAGATCTCAAGAACTTATATTATAAAGATCTAGTGGAATTTCTGGAATACTTTGGAATGGATATTGGAAAGATCTATCCTAGAATGGAATTTGAGAGGGTTTTTAGAGAAAAGTTGGATTTTGGTTTAATGATAAATGTTTTCTATGTTCCGTTTTTATTTGCCGCCGAAGACGATGCTCCTGACGTCGCTAACCAATCGCTGACAACTTTATCATTCAGGGTTGATAAAAGATTCACTGATAGATTCCGCGGTATTGTTAACGATTTCATAGAGTGGGGTTACCTTTGAAGGAAAAGGAATTTATTAATTTATTTAACAATGAATGTACACTTATAAAGGAATATGAAGTAGGAGCGTAAAGCACCAAGATACTGCTCATTTCTAAAGAAATCTTTCAAAATACCTGCGAAAGGAAATTTTGAAAATGAAGAAACATTGTGTAAAGGATACGTGTAAATTAATAGATATTAGTAGTAAAAGTATTATTTTAATTGATTTAGTTAAGAAAATATTTTGAAACAGTCTTTTATGTATTAGTATAGTAGTTTTTGTATTTTGGCTAATATGATTTGATTATTGGGAAATAAATACAATATAGTCGATTGAAACCTACCAGATATTTTTGAAATAACAATACTCCCGCTGACTGTGCCTTTTAAAAAAAAACTATTATTGCGGTTTTTAATATCTTTAATACTGATCCAAAGGTTCCAACTCTCTAAGAATAAAAAGCCCACCTTGATGCCTCAAAAAATTGCGCCATTCTAAATATTATAGGTACAATATTTAGCAATTTGTTTTAAAATTTATATACAACAGCGTATTTCGTTATAAGATTTTTTTAAAGGACCTTCCTAACTGTTTTTTTTCACGTTATCACATAATAGTATAATGTTAATTTAGTTATGTCAATGAAGTTGTCTTGTATAATTATACGTTACGATGTTTTTATATCATGCTAATATAATAAATTATAGTCAACGTCTGCTGTTATCTAGAAATAAATATACAGTATGTACCTAACAGTAGTTTGTTTAATTTATTTTATAACATATTAAATGAGTATGTAAGGTGGGTTAGGTATAGTTAGAATAAAAAACCGGCCAAGTGCGAGTCGGACTCGCGCACTAAGTGTTCCGTACCATTATCTATTAAAACGGCAAAAAAATCATGTCTGCTGTATGGGAGCCCCCTTAAATATTAATTTTATTCTGTTTTTTAGTATTTGTTGTTATAGCGGCAACAGAAATACATCATCTGTGAAAATTTCAAACGTCTAACTATTACTGTTCATGAGATACAGCCTGGTGACAGATGGACAGACAGACGGACAGCGGAGTCTTAGTAATAGGGTACCGTTTTACCCTTTGGGTACGGAACCTTAAAAACGATAGGTTTAAATAAAGACATAAGTATTACTGTGTTAAAATTAAAAGATATTATAAATATTTATATCTGTTATGGAATGCACTTGTTTCTATTCACCTCAATTTTTTATATTTTATTTTTAAAATTACTGTAGTAATGATATAAATAAAAGCATATACAGGGTTACTGGTAACTCGACGTATTCCTTGCAGGATGTCATAGTAGGGTTAAAATGCAACAAATTAAGCCACCAAATGTTCTACCGAAATTCAGTACCTTTTGAGTTATTTAGATTTTTATGAAAAATCCAAGATTAAATCATTTGAAGCTAATTTAAAACTGATTTATGGCGCGACTTTACTGAAATTTAAGTTATTATCATAGTTGATTCCGTAGCAGATCTTTGTTAATAATTAAAAGTTCAGAAATCCCTAAAACTTTGGCAAAGATCACTAATCAAACATTAAATTTTTTGTAATTTTTGCCATTACTTCATAAATAACGTTGTCTAGTACAAAAAAATATTACTGGGCCTGATGTACAAATTACTAGAAAAATATCCTTGTGTTATCAGCTATCCAAAAAGGTATAATTGTCAATACTTTTGCATGTGTGACAGGGCAGACAAGAGTTTTAAGAGGAGCAGGTAAAATTACGAGAAAATCAACCTACTGTTTTCGTATTCGTATTAATGGAATTTCAATACAAACACAGGTTACACATTTTTTTTTATTGAGCTGTGCGCTTGATTGCTCCCGTTTGCTATTTTTAACCGACTTTAAAAAAGGAGGAGGTTTCCAATTCGACATGTATGTTTGTTACCTCAGAACTTTGGACTGGGTGAACCGATTTTGATGATTCTTTTTTTATTTGAAAGCTGGTGCATTCCGTGTGGTTCTATTTCAAATTGGTGTAGATCTGATGAAGAATTTTGGAGATATACAATGGAACTCTTGAATGAATAACAGCATATCACTTGCGATTACTGTAATCGCATGTTTATGTATTGTTTATGCCACTCAAAATTGAAAAATAAAATAAACTTAAAAAAAAAGTAAAAATTCAAAAATAATTTTCGTAAACAACTTAACAGCTTCTGAAGTCGGGGCCTTTAATTCTTCAATGCACCTAGCTTGGCAGTGGTTTTTTATTTTATTCACTTTCCCAGCTACCAATAAAATAGAATACACGAATATACGTTTACAATTGAAGTGAACTTAAATATTATGTCGTGATTGTAATGTATCTATATTATCGTATATTAGCTAACTAGCCACTATTTTGAATTGTATGAATGATCAATGGTTATGACGTGTAATGGAAATTACCAATAAATTGATTTATGATTTATTTTATGATTTATGAATGGATATTTATATCATGTAAACCAAATACAAGCACTTATGAAATACTCTAGGAGCGGGGTTTCCAATGGTAATGGTAGGTCCTATGGAAAAGAAACGGCAAGAAACTCCATGGAAACTCTTTTAAAATTATATATTACAATCTTGATTAGTACAATGTTGTGGTAAGAGCAGCGAGAATAATAAATTGAATATAATGTGAAAAAAAAAATACCAAATAACCAATCAGTATTTCGCGGTTTTCATTTATATTACCCAGTCCATTAATCATGAAAATATGAAAACATGCAACAGTAAAGAAATTATGCTTTATATTATAAAAACTAATTTGGTTTCAGACAATGAAAACAATACGCCATTAACATTGGTACCATTATGATCACCAATAAACAGTACGCCGTTCGTACCATCACGACCACCAAGAGTCGGCTAGGTGCTAGGCACGATCTGTCACCGACATTGTACACATTTTTGCACAAACATAGACGACGAACAACAAAAGTCTGGAAAATAAATTAGGTTACATGTAATTTTGTTGAGGTTTTGAAATTCAATATTTATTTATGGCAAGTAGATGAAAAATTAAACGAGCTTTTTGCCAATGTAAAATTGTAAACACTTAATGACGATAGTTAAATGTATAACTATAGAATACTTGTCACTTATTAACAAAACAATTTGGATAGCAGTGTATCGTATCTACGACACAACTAAGAAGTCACATCGGCAAACTTCGTAAAACCGATCAGTTCCGAACTGCGCGCGTCTTCAAGACCACGAATTCAGTTTTTTAGCTTATCTTTGTATTACAAAGCGTACCTATCTATAGAAATGGATGATTATAAATTATTTCGTGCTTTCCACGTACCTGTGTCATAAACCTCTTTTGTTTATAACCGAAGCCGGTCAGTATATGCCATATTCACACTCTTCTATTGCACTAACATTCTTTTTAAAACGCTTTTATTAGCTTCACCTGTAACTAACTAACTAACGAACTATTTAAAAAATGTTGGAAGTTAAATTTGACCCACTTCCCGGTTTCCGATTGAGCTGAAATTTTACATACACGTTTAGTTTGGATGACAAAAGCGTTTTCTTTAGTTTTTTTTTAAACTATAATATTTATTGTTTTGGGCATCCGCAGCGTCTCTTACCAATTTTTTTTAAAATACGTTCACAATTTCAATTATCAATTAATTTTGTATTGATTTCACCTCCATAAAATGTTTTTTATTCAGAAACTTACTAGGTATCTACTCGCTTTCTTTTTTTCTACTATTTTGTTCCGTCTATTCATTGATCCTTATTATTTTTATCAGGCAAAGGTCATTAATGACATACAGCTAATAGTGTGAACGTTTCGAAAACTGCTCTTTTTGCTCTCGTAGCGTCCTTCAAGTCAATTTTTGTTTAGTATTTAAAATATTGAACTATATTAATGTAATGACAACCGGGATTAATTTCTTTAGGCACGGAGGGGTCTCGATGTTTGAAGAAATGGTCACCCATCCAAGTACTGACCGCGTCAAGCGCTGCTTAACCTCGCTGATCGACTGACCTGCATGGTAGCTATGTATCTACGAGCAAAAAACACTTCTTGTTATGACGAGTGAAATAGATAGAACTGTAGTATAGCCCCAGTCGGGCCCGTAATATGGAAAGTCTATATAGGTACTCAAAAAGTTGTTTTCTCATAATTGCTTTACAATCCCTCATTATTCCTTATTCGGCCCTCATTAATAAATTACCAAAAAACATCATTTATACTTTTGCGAAATGTAAATCCCTAACATACCGTTACATTTACTGGTCCTTTGAGCCAGATAGCGGGATTAAACCCAGTTACAATATTGATCCGTACCTTTTCTATTCTCTGAAAAGATTGGAGGCTGTACGTAACATAATCACATTATAAAGGGATTATACGTACCTAGAATTGTTTGATAGGGATTTACATTCAATGGATAGCTAGCGCTAATAACTGCTAGATAATAGGCCTTTCCTGGAACCATAAACTTGCCTTATGCCACAGTATACATTATCTTACCAGTACTACGTACTGTAAGGCTCTATGGCAGAAGCCAACCTCTTTATAGGAATAATTGGCAATCAATAATTTGGATCGGCATTTGAATTTTAAATATTTAATGGTAGAATATCTTGGAAAGTGATATACGGTATAATTCAGAGATGGGATTAGATCTGTTAAGGCAAAAAAATATAATTATCCTAAATATTTATTTCTTATTTGTTTTTATTTTTTTTAATTTGTTTCTTTTTTTAATTTAGTTATATTAATATTTATATTATATTTAGGCTAGTCGAATATTGTTGGATGCTGTGGCCTCCTATAATTGAAGGAGTACACAGATGTAATACTATTTGTGATGTTTTGTGATTTTAAGTGTATGTCTCTTGTTGGAGGTCCTTCATAAATAAATAAATAAAAATTCAATGTTAATTTAATTTCCCTGATCCCTACAGTACTAACGCTCCGAATTGCAATTACACAGATGCCCGTTGTAGGGGCGCTCGAGTCGAGTTTCGATACCTATGCAATGCATACCGAAACTCACCTCGAGGTCCTGCAGCGCACGAGTGAATGTGAGTTCATCAGTTCGGAGCGTTAATACATAGGTACTCTACTGTTTAAATTATATGTACTGGACTTATGCCTAAAACACTAGGAAGTGGTGATGGGTGGGGTTTTTGGGATTGCTGTCTTACGTTGACAGCCTTCTGTTATTCTAAATAAATGCTTTTGTGTTTGAATTTATTACACGTTACTTGTTGTTTTTTATGTAAAATATGATATATTTTTTTGTAGACTCATACTTTTTGCCTTCGCATTCTGAGAAGAGACCCGTGCCCAGCTGTGGGTCACTAGAAATTATTAATATATTTTTTTAATTATTATTTATAGTTTTATATTTCACTGGAATATAATTTTCACGTACATAAATATATATTATATATTAGTAAGAAACGATTTTAAACGAATATTCACTCTGTTTCGTAGTCAAACTTAAATTTAATTAATTGCTACCGGACTACAGCTCCGTTACAGTAAACAGAGAGACTAATAAATGAATATTCATAATACCTGCAGTCTCTTAACTGGTCCTTTGTAACTGACAGTTTCAGTCCGCATCGTAAACTACTGGAACTAGGTTTCATTGCAAATGAAACGAAGCTTCGCTGCGCCAATGTTACCTCCAGGTATACGCTTGTGAAACTCGTGATTGATCGAATTCTGTTTTCCACAGCTTTACACCTCAACTTCTTACGTCAATGCCCGACGGTTCTAGTTGCACAAAGCTAATTTGATATAAAATTAACAAAGATTACAGAAAAATATTCAGTTATTACTAAGGCACACACACAGACAGTTTTCTCTTTTTACTTTACTTAAATAAACATGGTCCATTTTTTTATGGCCTATGCTAATTTGCATTTGATGGACCATGGACTATTTAATTTCCAATTCGATGATTATTAAATAAGTATCAGTAAGGATGTTTTGTTAGCGTTTACTTATTAGCGTATCAAAGGACCAATAGCAGGTTCGGTATCAAATACCCTTCATCTGTCAAATAACTAATAAAAAAAGTATCAATAGCAGATACAGTGTCAATTAACAATCTGACCTTCAAGAACTTTATTTGTAAACTAGCTGTTAACCACAGTATCACCCGCGCATTTTATTTTTATCCAAATAAAATATAGCCTATATTACTAATGAGTATGGGTAGCTTTATATTAGTGAAATATTTTTTTTATTCGGTTTTGTAGTTCCAGTGATTACCCGCTCCTACAAACAAACAAACTAATATTAAGTATAGATTTAATATAGACAAAATAAACTTGTAACATGTAAATTATATAAAAATTGATGATAAATAGAAGTAGAGAAAGAAAAAGCCACAAAGCGAAACATTCCTTAACACGAACAACAAAAACATTATAAGAAGTATTTTGACCCTTTTGCTTCGAACTCCAAAAAATTCTTTTAGAATATTTCTTTAGGAGAAAGTTGTAAAAAATTATGCGGACAGAAGGTTCTATTTTATTATAACAAAGCAGTCAAAAGGTATTATTCTCGCGATGTAGCGGCGCACACAACGGACGGTTCCGAAAGAATGAATGAAAAAGAAACGAGTGCAAATCTTCAACGATACGGGTCTCGTAGTTTTCTTTTTCTCTGTCGTTACAGTATTATCTGCCAAGATGGTTGTTGAGGTATAGGGTTCGTTCTTGTTTTTTTACAAGAAAAATTCAATGATATTAATTTTAGTATTCTTTTTTATATCACTATGGTGGCCATCATGCATACGGTCTGCGGGTCTGCCATATTGGCCTTATGGTGTAGGTAATTATGTGTGCCAATATGTGTCTGAATTTGTTTCATTTTTTTTTAATTTTTTTTATGTTTACTTTATACTATACTAGCTTCCGCCAGCGGTTCCGCCCGCGTGATTTCTTTATAAATTATAGCTTATGTTACTCAGTGATAATATAACATTCAGCTGGTGAAAGAATTTTGAAAATCGGTCCAGTAACTTTTGAGTTTATTCATTACAAACAAACATACAAAAAATCAAATCTTTTCTCTTTATAATATTAGTTTAGATTTGTATGCGAGTCATTGGTGAAACGTGTACAAAAAACCCCCGTATTTGTATCATCTTATAAACCAAAATATTTCCATGGCCTGCTAATAGTCGTTCCGGGTCTGAGTGTAAAAGCTTGTGAGAGTTATGTGTGTAAATCGTACGCTGGATACAGGAGAAATGGTAAAGTGAGGCAAGGATTTCTGAAAAACTGTATACAATAAATTCTATTAAAGATAATTTTAATAAACTAAAGCGAAAGTATTATACATTTTTTTTTTTTTTTTTTTTGTATTATAGTTCTATTGCAAATGAAGGACATCGCCTTTCACATGCAAAACAGCGATTTGAAATCTCGCAACGTTTAATAAAGACATGAAAAATATTGTATCGATATAACAAATCTTGAAATATTTTATTCTGATATGATTTTGATAATTTTTTCTTAACCTAACCCCCAAACAACCTATTAACAGTAATTAAAACCACAATCACAATGTTAACTCTGCCCCCATTAACTTCAATTCTCGTAGCACGTCTACAAACGGCTACGTGCGCTACGGACCGTAGCCGGCTGTAGCACATATTAATAGATAAGGCTTTACCTAGATTGGAACACTATAACCAATTTGATTGGACTTAGTGAGGAGGCTAGGTATTCACAGGAAGTGTTTGTTGATAGAACTGATAGTTACTCGTACGAGTAATATACCTATAAAATGGGCTGATGGTAATTGTACTTTTAAAATAACTTGTATCTTATAAAATAATACGTTATTTGCTTTCTTATTTTCTGTACTATATAATTTCAATTGTCATGTTGGTAAGCTCAAGCTATTGGTCTTTTTAACTTCGTGTTTATATTTTTTATTAAATTAATTAATTCAGTCCATTACTGTCCCACTGCTGGGCATGGGCTTCTCAGAGTGAGAAAGGTTAAGCGTCAAAGAATAAAAAAATTAATACATTATGATCTGTATATAAATAGGTACGTGAAGGGAAAGCTTTGTACCCCTTTTTAAGCATATTGCACGCACGGAGGAGTGTGAGATTTGGCATAGTTAAAGTTTATATGGAGAAGGAATGCAGAAAGCTAAAATTGCGGTCGAATGTCGACCACTGGGCGACCACTAGAAATGTTTAATTCTACAATACAATGTACATTTAATTGCATACCAGAAAGAGAAGGAAGGATACAATAAATTAATAGAAAAGGAGATGCACAAAGGGCGGTCTTATGGCACTTACGGCACTATTTCTGCCAAACAACCTGTGGATGGACAGATTTGCAGGTTAAATGAGATAGTTCGTGGTATAACAATAATCATAGTATATAATACTAGCTTCCGCCAGCGGCTTCACCCGCATGATATCTTTATAAATTATAGCCTATGTTACTCAGTGATTATATAGCAATCTGCCGGTGAAAGAATTTTTAAAACCAGTCCAGTAGTTTTTGAGTTTATTCATTACAAACTTATCAAATCTTCTCTTTATAATATATTATTATATGATAGTATAGTTATAGATAATATCTATAGCTATATAATGAAATTAATGGCCGTTACCTTTAGTATTTAAAAGGCTATTAGCATAATTGCATGAAATATCAACGGTCAATTCAATCTAGTAATTAGTGTGTAGTGTTTCCGATAATGACTCGTATTATGATCGGTATGATACCGTCATTATCGAAATTAGATTGATTGGGCGTAATTATACTAATGAAGCATTCACGTTCATTTTACGGTATCTCACGTGCGCTACGTACGTATTCAATGAGCAGAGTATACTTTATTGCACACACAAAGTATTTATAATTATAATAAATAAAAAAAGAAATAAAAAAAAGAAAAAAAAAAGAAAAAAAAAGAAAGAAAGATGAAAGATGGAATAAATAATCTAACCGTCAAAATGCTCCGACTTGAACTAGAAAAAGAGCTGTAACTTTTGAACGGCTGAACAGATTTTCATGAATCATAGTTAAGACTACCCTAAAAATTGCCTTGCAATTTTGAAAAAACTGGTTTGAAATCGGTTCATCCGTTTTGGAGCTACGATGCCACAGACAGATACATAGATATACACTACAAACTTATACCACCCCTCCTTTTTGTCGGGGGTTAAAAAGAGATAAAATTTTAATATACTAAAATGTTGTCCACTCTAACAACAACATGGTAATGCTTCTACACGGTTATAACATTTAAAAGTGGAACATCGCGAGTGACGTGGCATCACCGCTTACATTAAGCCCGGGATTCGATTTCCCGCACCGACGGATCAATGTCATCTCTCGCGCAAACACCGGGATGTTTGCCTTCCATTATTTTTTATAAGACCGAATCAACCCGGATGGCGGAACCGACATACATTCATACATATAAATAAATTTGTATCGGGTTACAATAATTATCAAAAGGATTTTCGGGTTGTTTATAAAGAAGAAGCAGTGATATCCTCGCAGTTGAACGCTTGCCTTCCATGCAGGAGGGTCTGAGTTCGAACCCGGCCTACAGCTCTGACTTTTGGGATTCATGTGCGGATTCGAATTTGATTATCTTGCGATAATGGTGAAGGAAAAATACCGTGAGGAAATCTGCACATCTGAGAAGGCCTCATAAAGTTTTCGATGGCGTGTGTAGTCCGCCAACCCGCAATAGGCCAGCGTGGTGGACTAAAGCCTAACCCTTCTCAATCTGAAAAGAGGCCCGTGCTCAGCAGTGGGACAGTAATGGGCTGAATTATAAATTACCAATAATTCTTCTAAATCGCTTTAAGTTTATTCCTCACACGGCGTCAAGCCCTACCTATCTATAGTTCTAATGGCTCCAATTATGCCAGTGATTTTCTGGATTGTGTGTTCTTGTTTTAATTCGTGGTTAGCTACTAAGCTCTATTACCTCTGGGTTATTGAGAGGTTAATCATCCGATAAGCAGTTATGTAGAGTTTAAAACATTTGGAACTGTTGTGAATAGAAATCATAACCTAACCGTTAAAAACCGACTATAACTAGAAAAAGAACTGTAACTTTTGAACGGCTGAACAGATTTTCATGAAACATAGCTAAGATGATACCAGATTAAACTAGCTTACGATTACAAACTGACCATGGCTCTCAACATCACTATGAATATGTATTAATATTGCTTTATACTTTTTCACTAGTCGGGTTTTAGTTTTTGAACTTACTTTTTCTTATATCATGGGCACAGAACATATCTATATTTGGAAAGCATTAAAACGAATAATTCATAATTGGAACACCGTGCGGAGCTATTTAAACGTAACGGGGCGGACGGGCCGTCACGACACGTATCCGGGGCGATAACGGAACGAAGAGTGCCACTCCACTGTTACTGCTAATGGAATTCCGTTACTGTCTTTACACTCCGTGCCTTTTGTTCAAAAGGTTGTTAACCTCGATGTGGCAGTTGCATGGCATGGTTCTTAATCTCTGTGACTACCACGCTCGTATGCAATTCTCTATTTTTTGCTTCTATTGTATTTTAACTGTGTGTTTATTAAATAAAGAATTTATTATTATTATTATCTCCTTTATTCATCATTAAACATATTTTTTACATTTTTAAATACATATTATAAAATAAAATAAAATATACATTTAAAAACATAAAAAATAGGAACCAACCGGCATCGGGAACAGGGTCCAAGCTACCGGCGGCTAGGGCTCCAGAGAGAGGAACCTCCTCACAATGCGTGCCGTGTCGAGGAGTACCGCCTTCTGCATCAAGCCCTTGATCCAACCCCCCAACGAGAGCGTCATAAGATGTTGGTCGAGGCTCTTGGCTATTAAGCCATTGGCCGTAATGACGATCGGCACTATGACTGCTGAGTCCACATCCCACATGTCGACAACCTCGTGAGCCAAGTCAAGATATTTAATTTGTTTATTATTATTATTATATATACAGCGTGTAACAAAATACGAATAAATCCCATAAACCACGCGTTATACTGTTATTATGAACAAAAGAGCAATCGCGAAAAAACATCTGCTTGTTCTTACATTTAGTAGTCATATTAAATTATTTGTATGGAAAAGCAGTTTTTTAAATTATTACTTAATTTTTGTGGAAAAGTTTCAATTTTGCTAATAAAAATACTGTCTAATACCCTATTCATTTATTCGCAAACACTAAAATCCGTAAAAACTATCTGTAGGTCATACAAATATTTCTTCTATGCGGGAATCAACTCCGCGACCCGTAACTTAGTTAATCTAGCCAATCAGCTCACAAGACGAGGCTAACAAGCACACACATTTGCTGAATAAGGCTACATTTCCTCCAGAGCTGTGTGAGCTAGCTAAGCGGTGCGCGAGGAAAAAATCTACCAATAGGATTACTTCATTTCACAGCAACCTAAGGCTTTCCGTTAGCGCCAACATTGGCCAACTAAATCAGTCGCTAGACTTGCCGTTGGCTCCAATATTGGCTTACAGCATCAACACACACGAGTACATCAGAATAATTACCCAACTTGTCAGTGTAGTTGATGTTGGTCCATTTATCTTAATGGCCAGTAATATCTGTCGGCTCGGCTTAGGCGGAGCGCACATGTTGCTTTGCCAAATAATCCTGCTGCAGTCAGAACAGAAAGAAGGAAAGAAAATCGTTTATTAGACATCACATCACAATAACCCTGACACCAAGAAAAAAACATAAGAATATTATCTTTAAATTAATACGTGAAGAGAAAACTTTGTACCCCTTTTATACCATTACTCGTTTACACCATTATATCAATAGAGTGCTTGTATTGAATACCGAGCAAGCGAAGGATTCTAAGAGTGAAGCGTAGCGAGGGTTTGAAAGGCACGAGACGCAAATAATTTTGCAGCCGTACGAAACACACAACGTTTCATCTCACTAAAGCGAGGAAAATGTTAGATGCCTAATTATATTTGAATTGTTTTTCTTCACCACTCTACACTTGTCCAGGGCCCCAGTCTTCTAACTCCTGCTATCTCACTCGTGGCAGAATGCTCTCGGAATTACAACAGACTTGGGGCCCAGGTCTGTGCTCTACACCATAGTTCGTTACGTTCGAATTTCGAATAACTTTTACACGCTAGCGGATAAAATAGACTTCAGCGCTCAGATTTCGAAGAATAAATAAAGCCTTTCCAAGCTTGTGAGATAAAAAGTAATTGATCAGCTTCAGCCACCTAAGAGGTCATCATAAAGTACGTCACACTAATTTCGTGATTTTTCGACCCCTGCCCTTGTCACAGTTGATCACATTTGTGAACACCCCCCCCCCTCCCCAGTGTGACGTCACATATTTTGCAATTTTACATCTAGAAATTATGTAATTAAAACAGCAGTCCCGAAATTAGTTTTATTTCCATTCAAATTATTTTGAAATGTGACGTCACGAAACTTGGGACCCCTCCCACCCCTTGTTACATAATGTCACACTTCGTGGACCCCCTCGCATATTGCGCGCACGGAGGAGTGCGGGATTGGCATAGTCAAAGTTTATATGGAGCAAAAGTGCAGAAAAGTAAAATTACGGTCGAATTTCGACCACTGGGCGATCGCTAGTAATAATGAAATTATTAAAAAAACCACAAAAAAAAAAACTGAAAAGTAGGTACTTAATAAAGAAACAAAATATAGGAACACCCCACACAGCAGCCTGTAACGCACTTTGCATACATCCTTCTTGCAAATTTCTTACAAAATTCGATGGCAGACGGCTGAACATATTTTTAAGATCATTGGTATTTTTATAGACATGTTCTTATTGCTGACAATAACCCTGTCATTGAAGCAGGAGGCCTTTAAAGCCCTCAACACATAAGTAAGACTGTATAGAACATTGTCAAGCAACTCTCATTTTAAATTGAATAGAATTTTCTTTAATTGTATACCGATAATTTTTTATTTCGTATTATGCTTATAAAAGATATATATTAATCTCAGTGTTCGACCGCCCTTATACTGGACTATGATAAACTGTGTACAGGCTGTGGTACTGGTGAGGTCAATATGAACGACAATCGTTAAAGTTATGAGTATGGAATGGTACAGTCAGCGACAAGTCTATGAACATGTACAATGTTCCACAAATCGTTTACACCATTATATCAATAGAGTGCTTGTATTGAATACCGAGCAAGCGAAGGATTCTAAGAGTGAAGCGTAGCGAGGGTTTGAAAGGCACGAGACGCAAATAATTTTGCAGCAGTACGAAACACATAACTTTTCATCTCACTAAAGCGAGGAAAATGTTAGATGCCTAATTATATTTGAATTGTTTTTCTTTGAATTGTTTTTCTTCACCACTCTACACTTGTCCAGGGCGCCAACCCCTCACTCGCGGCAGAATGCTCTCGTGATTACAACAGACTTGGGGCCCAGGGGGCCTAAAAAGGCCACATTAAGCAATTCATCTACTGATCTGCATAGTAACTGTCAAACAGATGATTACTGAATATGAACCTTATGCGGATGACATTAAGAGTTGTCAATTATGTGGATATTTTGATATATTTTGTAATATGAATCATATTGTGATTCATCTTAAGCGGCCTTTTAAGCCCCCCAGGTCTGAGCTCTACACCATAGTTCGTCACGTTCGAATTTCGAATAACTTTTCCACGCTAGCGGATAAAATAAACTTCAGCGCTCAGATTTCGAAGAATAAAGAAAGCCTTTCCAAGCTTGTGAGATGAAAAAGTAATTGATCAGCTTCAGCAACCTAAGAGGTCATCATAAAGTACGTCACACTAATTTTGTGATTTTTCGACCCCTGCCCTTGTCACAGTTGATCACATTTGTGAACACCCCCCCCCCCCCCCTCCCTAGTGTGACGTCACATATTTTGTAATTTTACATCTAGAAATTATGTAATTAAAACAGCTGTCCCGAAATTAGTTTTATTGCCATTCAAATTATTTTGAAATGTGACGTCACGAAACTTGGGACCCCTCCCACCCCTTGTCACATAATGTCACACTTCGTGGACCCCCCCCCCCCCTTAACGTGTGACGTACTTTATGGATGGTCCCTAATACGGTGACCACCATAAGGTTACAAATGTCGGTGAGAGTCATAGAAACTTTATCGAACACGGTCATACCGCAAAATTTCGTTAACTTTTAGAAAATGTAAATTCTAGTTCATATTCACGGATTTTTATCGAACTGACGTGTTCTCCACGAATGACACGTTGTCGGTGACCGAGGTAAGCAGCCGTCGCTAGTCGGCGAAAAAGAAACTCATTACTTACGTAGAAAATATTGTAATTTTCCAATAAAAGTGAGGGCATCGCAATTTTATTTATATTTCAAACAATTTGTACGGTTTGGAAAAAATGACGAGCAATTTATCATTTTATCCTTATTGTGAATACTAGACGTTTACCATAAATTATACTTTTTTATTTTTTTGAATAATCTGTCTAGTCATGAAAAAAGAAATATGAAAAAAGGTAAACAATCTGTTGATCTAATGTATGTAATGTCAACCACCCCATTGGTCGCCCATTGGTCGAAATTCGACCGTAATTTTAGCTTTCTGCATTCTTTCTCCATATAAACCTTAACTACCCCAAATCTCACACTCCTCCGTGCGCGCAATATGCTTAAAAAAGGGTACAAAGTTTTCTCTTCACTTATTAATATAGATTGGAGAAACCTATTGTTATAGTTGTTTATGTTATACCACAGACAATATCTCGCTGCAGGCAGGATCATAAAACCTGGGAGCCAGATAGAGCATATAGAGTGAGCATACAGTGAGTGAGTAGGTATAGCAGTGATAGCCAAGCGGTTGAACACTCGCCTTCCATGCAGGAGGGTCTGAGTTCGAACCCGGCTTGCATCTCGTGACCTTTCAGATTCTTGTGTGGATTAGAAATTGACTGTCACTTGCGATAACGGTTAAGGAAAATATCGTGAAGAAACATGCACATCTGAGAGGGCCTCATAAAGTTGTCGATGGGGTGCGTAGTCTGCCAACGTGGTGGACTAAGACTTAACCCTCCTCATTCTAAGATGAGGCCCGTGCCCAGCAGTGGGTCCTGAAGTTCCTGGGAACACTCTCCGGAATGAAACCTGTAGAAAACCGATAGGCAAGCGACATTGTGCAGATTCTCGAGGCTTTGGAGCTTTCCAAAATTACCTGGAATGATATGCAAACCCTTCTTTGTCATCCATTCAGACACCCACACAAAAACATTGAAAATGTAAAAATGCCATAATGGCAAAAAAGCGGCCCTTTCATTAAAACTCCCAAGCAAGCGAAAATAATCAAATTTTGTACCAAAAATACTTGGCCATGGTGTTCCGGCTCTTAAAAATAAGTATTCAAAAAAGATTAGCCATTATACAAGGTGGTGTTAACATTAATACTTATACAGAGACCGGAAAACATTCGCCGCATAATGGTGGCCGCAAAAAGTTAATGGACGCTTTCACCACCCTGTATTCGAGTTCGGGGCTATTCGGGATGAGTCGGCATGATTCGGCTGTTACGCTTGCGCATTTCCTTTTTATGTAACATTTTGAATGAGGAGCGATATTTTATGTTTGTTCGTGAATATGTTATGTTTTGACAGTCGTGACGGGGGCGGCTTTTAGGGGCTGTATAAGAACGATACATTATTAAAGGGGTTGGCTTGTATAAATTCAATGAGATTTTTGACGTGTATTGCGGTTGTTGTTAAAGTCATAGGTCAATGAGATTAATAAATGTGCTATCCTATAACTGAATAGGCGCTAGGCGCGGATACAGGATTTCGTTTAGGGGGGGGGGGTTACTCTATTTTAAAAAACGTTGCCCTTCACTAGGATTTCTCCTGTATCGAGGGTACAGTTTACAAACATACATGTCACATGCACACACCACCCAGACCCGAAACAACTATCTGTAGATCATACAAATACTTGTTCCGTGCGGGGATCGAACCCGCGGCACGTAGCGTAGAAGGCTAATCGCTCAGCCACTGCGCCAACCGTGTCGTCATGTATATTGTATACATAAAATCAAACTTACTGGAGTTATCATTACCTTAATACCTACCTATTAACAGTAACAGTCTTGAAAAAATACATTTCAAAGATATCTATGGCCTTCGACATAAATTACCAACTACATATTATAAGCTATACAATAACGATACAAAGAGATCTCGCACCACCTGAAAAAATTGCTAGGGCCGCCCCTGTGTGTACATACCCTTACAAATTCCTTCTCGTAACATCTGCATGATATTCACGCCAGCGAGTATTCGCGGATGAATGAACAACATGTTCATACATGCAAATGGCTTATTTGCTTAGTCCACGTTCCGCTACAATATTAATAACATTGTTCCAATTATTCCAGCTACTATTCATTGTTGAGATAATATATTAACATATAATTTGATATGTTTATCTTAATAATGTTTTGTCAGACCGGCACCCTAATTACGTAAAAATCACCTGACAGCGACCCGACAGCCACGCGACAGCAAACGGAACGCGATCGATCGCGAACTGTCAAACAAATTCGTATTATGTACGGCATTCGTCCACTTGTTGCTACTTGTCGCGTTTGCAGCGCCAAGTATGAACTTTTTAATTCGTTTATTGCCCGCCAGAGGGCGGACCGCGGTGACTGTCGCGTCGCTATCAGCAAATACGTAATACCTGCCTGTTGTCTGGTACTATGAGCCTGTCATGCTCACTAAAATGTCTCGCTGATGGTGGCATTGTGTGTCGGGTCGTTGAGTTCCCTTCATTATGATTGAGCTTAGCGATGCTGACGCATGTGTCATGCTGGTGAATGGGTGCCGTCTATCGGGACTGGTCAACTTGTAACTGCCATTGCATTCTTATTCAAAGGCGAATCTTTAAGAGCCCATACTACCTCAAACGGCTTAGCATGATCCTCCGTTACGCCGAAAATACTGCAGCATTAATTTTGAAATAAATATATGTTAAAGCTGAGGATTAATGCTAAGTACTATGTTAGACGAAAACACGATTCCATAAAATTTTCTCGATAGAAAAAAAATCCAAAGTTACCTCTAAACTGAACAATAAACCGCTGGCATTAAAAAAATACTTCAAATTAGATCATGAAACTTTGCATACTAACTGAACCAACTATAAAGCAGGTCTTATGTTTTTTATTTTTTTTTATTTCACATTATTTTCACCGTAAAAAGAAATTATCTAAACTATCCGCGCCTGAAGTGTGTTCCCTGCCGCCCGACACCCTCGCTCAGTCTCACTTCGGCTTTCGAACGGGATAGCTGTGTCGCATGCGTTCAGAACACAAATTACGTAACAGGACGACGTAAAATTAAAATATTGACGTACTTAGTGTTTTGTGTACTTAGTGAGTGTTGGCGCAATGGGAAATAAACGTAATAAAAATAAGAAGCGAGTGGGTTGGCGTAAAGAAACAGGCAAACATATGATAAACGTAATGAAGTAAGTATCTACTGACCTATCTACTAACAGTATTAGTGATCTGATTACAAATATTATGTAGTTAGGTATATAGCCTACGACACGTTTGGTGCAGTGGCTAAGCGATTGGCTGCTGCGCTACGAGTCGTAGGTTTATCTTCACAATCTGCATGTGAAGATTTGTGTTTGTAAGCGCACCGTCCACTTTTATAAAAATAAAAAGAAAAGTTACCTAAATATGTTTGTTTTTGTCAAAAAAATATAGGTACCTATCTATGTAGTATGTAATTGTTTTTTTTATAATGTTGCCTCACTCAGGATTTATCCTGAATCGGAGACGGTGCGATTACAAACACAAATCTTCACAACTATCTACAAAAAATTGCAAAATATAAATTATAATGCATCTTTCCAGAACACGTCAATTACACAGGACTGAAGACAGTGGTGATAAAGAGAATATTCCAATAAATTGGTGAGTATCTTCTACCTACCTAAACCTAGCCGTGCTACATAATTATCTAACTATACATTTCCAGTATTAGCTGATCTCACACTGTATAGGCATTCCGTACAATCAGAGGTCAGCTTATACTGGATGTAGCCACGCGTCCCTGCACCAAATTTTTATTGCTATAATAAACGTAGGTAATAGGTAGTTATACATTGTTATTCATGCGCCGAGTCTGCTTTTATGGACGATTTCGTCTTCTTTTGTATAGTTTTAGGGTTCCATATCCAAATGATAAATAAAAATATGTAAGGTAAAAGGTAGGTATTATTAACTTGCCATGTGTAATTGTTACAGGACCCAAATACCTTTTCCTTAGGCGAAAATGTATTTTCGGAGTATGGTCTGGGTGCGACAAAGACATCAAAGTTGAAATTATAGAGAGAGATGACCAATATTGGGAAGAAATGGAACCAAAATTAGAACATTTTTATAAATACAACATGCATGTTGCCTGAGCTATGCGATCCCAGACATGTTCGAAATATGCCAATTAGAGATTTAAGCGAATTAAAATAAATGTTGTATAATTTTGACGATGTATAATTATTTTCCAAAAACTTATAGTATATAGGTACCATACCTACCTGGGGGGTAGGTAGGTAGGTATGGTATACCCTACTTACCTAGCCTACCCACCTAGCTACCTATCTACCTGCATACTTACGTACCCACGTACGACGTACCTACCTACCCCCCTACCCTACCTACCTACCTACATACTTAAGTACCCACGTACAACGTACCTACCTACCTATCTACATACTTACCTACCTACCTACTTTGTATATTTTACAAACCGTGTCCTGAAGATCACGAACACAATAAAAAAAGAATTATCCAAATTGATTCAGTCCTTCGGAAATTATGCGCGTACATGCATTTCGGCGATTCATTTTTATATAGATGCATAATAACTAAGAAAGTAGTAATACAAAGTAAAAACTATATTATGAGATTGTAAAATGGCAAAGCATAAACTTACTACCAAGCCAATGTACCTACAGAACCCTCAGTGCAATGGTGACTCGCACTTGACTAGTTTTTTGCAGTGGCTTATAATCGGTTTGAGGAACCCTCAGCGCAAAGTTGGCTCGCACTTGACTAGTATTTTGTAACAGTAGGTAAAATAGTGCGCACGGCTACACATCAAGCAATACCATTCCAGTATAACCTGATCTCGCATTGTATAGGCTTTCCGTACAATGAGAGGTCAGCTTATACTGGAAAATATAGCTTGATGAGTAGCCGTTAGTAGGTACATTGAAATTAAATTTGCGATTTATAATTTTATGTTCATATAATGACAAGATATATTTTTTTTAATGACAAATTAATATTAACTTATAATTGATAATTTTATTACATATTACTCGTCCGATAATAGTGTAGTTTACTCTAACAATATCGCTTCGACCTCGTGTGCTAGCGCGACCGCGAGCAGTAGTGTGCGAGCGAGATAAAGAGTGAGGTGGCGCGGGGAAGTGCGGGCGAAATAAGAATTTGAGCTGAGGTTGTATAGACTCTTAATAACCTATTTTTATTTTTTATTCACATTAAATTACATTATTCTCGCAGCTCTAACCACAACATTGTACTGATATAGACGGTAATCTATTATTTAAAAAAAAAAACCTATAGTTTCCATGGAGTTTTTTGCCCATTCTTCTCCAGAAGACCTACTATTTGGAACCGCGCTCTCCATCTCTTCTATTCTATCTAAAATCATCTATTCCATTCCAAAAGAAGTCAAAATTTATATCATTTCTAACACCTTTTGCCGCATCCATCCATCCATTTATTATTTATGCCGACAAGTGTAACATCTTAACTTTCGAACCTCGGGGAGAGAGGGGAAACGAAGGCAATATCTCACCAAGCCGTCTCATTGACAATTCAATAAAGGAGGTTGGGGATTCTCGGACCTCTTCCGCCTTTTTTGTTATTATCGTATCGAGTGCCGCGGCTTGAGCTCTGCTTATCCTCCTTCAGTTGGGGGGTAAATATTGTTGAGATGAGTAGATATGGATGGTAGCATTTTGTGAAGTATTTGTGTTTAAAAAGTGTGAGACATCAAGGTTTACTTGCAACAGGTTTAAAATCAGTGTTATATTTCAAATTTTATAATTATAAAGGTATTAGGTACTTATTCAGAAATTAAATACAATTTTTTTTTTTTTTTTGGTGATAATAGTGTCTCGCTGACATGCCAGCGTGATCATATATCGGCACGACCGGGGAAGTAGGTACTTCCCTCCCACAGAATATCGACGTTAAGTACCAGTATGCATACTGTTGCATTTCGTTCGGTGAGTGTGGAGCGCTGGAGGTCCAATTCCTCCCTTAGTCCCCTTCCTTCTCCTTTCCCTCCCTTTTTCCTAACACCATCCTAAAAGATCGGAAACGCATCAGTGACTCCTCTGGTGTTGCGGATGTTCGTGGGCGGCGGTGATCACTTACCATCAGGTGAACAGCAAGGTCCCTTGCCCCCTTCGACAAAATGCACACACGCAAACTCTTTTACTGCTTTGCTCGACATCCGTATGTCATAACCGGGATCCAGCAGAATATCAGCGTCAGGTTTCATAGCCTGGCACATGCTGAGCTGGACACCCATTTGCTACATGGAGCACTCAGCGTTAAAATATAGCGTCGGCCTCATCAAAATTTTTAGAATTTTGTTCGCAGATTTTCTAGTTAGGTATAAAAACTACGAACAAAATCGTAATTTTTTTGAAATGACCGACCCAAATTTCTTTCGGTTAGTGGTCCAGTATCATGTACTGAATCCATGGTATCAGTTTTCGTTACGATGTCACTTACATCCTGTATAAACTAGGAAAGGGGTTATTGTACTTATCATTATGAACCACTTTTACTATGGCAACAAGACTGAAATCGCGAAAAAAAAAACTGCTGTTCTTTACATTTCGTCGAGTAATCTATCTCTACATAATAAAAATAAAATAAAATAAAAATAAAAAAGCCTTTTATTTGACCACGCTACAGTTTATCTTAGTTACTAAATTGATTAATTTACTACAATTCTAGGTGTACATACAATTTCCCTACATAGTATAAAATAAAGTTACTTCCCGCGTCTGTCTGTCTTTATATCCGCTAACTCCTAAACCACGCAATAGATTGATGCGGTTTTCACCATCAGTTAGATCATTTTTCACTGAAGGTTTATTATGTAGATATATAATTCTTTGATATTGAATGTAAGGATAGTAGAGAAATTGCACCCGTGCGAAGTCTCCGTGTCGCTAGTATTTATATATTTGTATGGAACAGCTGTGTTTAATGTTGATAAAATACAATTTAAACTTGTGGAAGTGGTTTGGGCCACTTACGTAAGAAAGAAAGAAAATTAATTACGTACCACTTGTTCTGCAAGTAGTAAATTGGCATTGTATCATGGACAGCCTTAACACATCTGTTTATTTCCAGACAGGAAAAGGATTAAGCTATCGCTACACATAATAATTTTGACATTTTTATACTTACGTGCTGTTTAATTATTGATTGGAAATGTATGACATTATGTATTTTATTTGTTGACATTTTTAACATTACACTATATGAATTATTGATTACCTATATTTTAAGTTACTATTATCTCTGTAATTGTCAAGTATTCGAAAATCTGTAACATGAGTAAATAAATGGTCATTATTTAATTAAATTATTAATAGCGCAATGGGCATAGTGTGTGTAATATGTACCATGGGATACTTAAATAAATAAAAATCCGAAAAATTACTGTTGCATGCCCATAACAGGCGGAACATGATGTACCTACCTCAAATATTGTTAACATCCCATAACCATGTTTCTTGCAAATAAACATTTCTATTTCTATTTCTATTTCTATTAATGCGAGACGCGAGTGCAATTAAGTTGAGATCTCGGCTGGATCCCAGCTGGATCCCGGCTACAGACAACTTAATAAACCCGATAGAACATTCCACGAAACGCCCGCGAAACACTTGGATGAGTTGGACATTCTATGCAATATTGCTTGTTTTATTTAACTACAGGGAAATCTTAAACCTAAGGAGCTACACTTGACTTCACAAACTCAGCTTTTGAATACTAGGTAATAATTATTATTGGCTGTAGAACAAGATTAATGATAAATTAATAAAAATGCTATCCATACAAATATTTTATCTTTACATGTAACTGAGTCGATTAAACCAAACAAATGATTTGTCAACTTTATTAAATTTTATGGAAAGTTCACGCTTGACCAAAATTTTTAACTTCAATTACCATTTCGACCCAGTTAGGTATCCATTTTTCTAAGTAACAGGCAGGCAATTCTCGTTTCATGCGAGATCATCTCGGAATCGAGTTTGTACTTAGCGCTTTTTGACGTTTATGATGGTTCGAATTCGAAATGTACGTGTCGAGCGGCTTACCTTCGAGACATGACAGGCTCGACGTTTCCGGAATAAAAAATAAAATAAATCCAGCCCATTACTGTACCACTGCTGGTCACGGGCCTTTTCTCAGAATGAGAAGAGTTAGGCCTTAGACCACCACGCTGGCCTAGTGCGGGTTGGCGGACTACACAAGCCATTGAGAACTTTATGAGGCCCTCTCAGATGTGCAGGTTTCCTCACGTTGTTTTTTCTTCACCTTTAAAACTAGTGATAATCAAATTCTAATCCGCACATGAATCCGAAAAGTCAGAGGTGCGGGCTGTGTTCGAACTCAGACCCTCCTACATGGAAGGCAAGCGTTCAACTGCTAGGCTTTCACTCCAGAGTAGCTCATCTTAATTACCACTTGAGAAAAGTTCAAATTCGAACTTTTTGTCGAATTCGAGACTACTTAAATTGCAAGAGAATCCACACGGGTGTTTCTTTTTCTCGATTTCAAAGATGGTTCCTTATTAAAAGTTGTGCTACTCAAAAAAAGGTTATTCATCAACCGCCCCCTAATTACCGATGTAGCAGCGATTTGCGACAGGCGTAAATCGCGCGGTAGTTGCTGTTAAACATCACTTTGGTATTACCATGGAGAAAGTATAAATATATATAGGTATTTAGTTAATATCTATCAAAGTCAATGAGTATCTTAATGGTGTATATGGTTCAATTGTCATAATATATGTTCTGGATATTTGCCAGATTAGGTTATTCGGCCGTTTACCAAATAGCGTAGCACCGACCTAAATCTTTGTTCCGGAAAAAGAACACAGATTAATAAGTTATTTTGTCTGTAGAATAGAATAGAATAGAATAGAATAGATCTTTATTTCATGTAAACCAGATACAGGCACTTATGAAATGTCGAGACTCTAGGTGCACGGTTCCAAATAGTAGATCCTATGGAGAAGAACCGGCAAGAAACTCCATGGAAACTCTTTTCAAATAAATAATAGATCTTGACAATCTTTATCAGTACAATGTTGTGGTAAGATCTGCGAGAATAATGCAATTCAATGCGAATATAAATAAAACTAGGATAATAATGAATTGCCTCTGAATAAGATTGCCATGGCAGTTACGAGCTGACCAGTTCCAACAGACGGCACCCGTTCACGAGCATGACGCATGTGTCAGCCTCGCCAAGCTCGACCACAATGTAGGGAACTCAACGACCCGACACACAACTGTTTTTTTATATTACCAAAGTGGCAAACATGCCTACGGCTCGCCTGATGGTAAGCGGTCACCGTAACCTATGGACGCTTGTACCACCAGGGGCATCACTCGCGCGGTGCCGACCCTACTCCTAACGTCGTGTTAGCAATAGGGGGCCCCTACTGCCAATACGATGCTTCCCCAAGAAGCTCTAGCGACCTTGCTTACTATTAGGAACCTAACACTGTTATGCTTACTATTAGGAATATAACACAAAGGAGCTTTGTTATTTGGCTATGATATTCTGCAAGGTGGGGATACTTCCCAATATAGTTTGTAATGCCACACAAAATAGAAAAATCTTTAAAAAAAAAGCATAAACTAACTTCCAAAAGCTAAAAAGTATAAAATAATTTTCTTAATTAAAAAACTTAACAGCTTCTGAAGTCGGTGCCACTGCCAAGCTAGGTGCATTGAAGAATTAAAGGCCCCCCGACTTCAGAGGCTGTTATGTTTTTTAAGAAAATTGTTTTTACTTTTTTGTTTTTTTCTTCAGTATTTTCGGTAGTAGTGCTGCCTGCTAAACTGGGTCGCACTCTCGGGATTACCTCTGCTCACATATTTATTAGGGTTTAGTACGCACGTTCTCAAGGACGAGCGGAGTAAGGAATGTACTTGTGACTACGGTTACCGTCCGTCGATATATCTAAACTTTCGGCCTTCCCTATTTCCGCGTTGGTCCGATATTAAAACTTGCTCATAATGATGAGTACAATTACCGCTTAAAGCTGTTAAAATTTACACCATTTATATATATTTTTCCTTAATTTAAAAGTAAAAGTAGCGTTCTCCTTATAACATCAGCTATCTGCCAGTGAAAGTCCCATCAAAATCGGTCCAGCCGTTTCGGAGATCAGCCGGCACAAACAAACAGAAAGACAATTTTTTTTTGGTATAATTACCGTTAAAATACTTTCATATGCATTTAGTAAAAAGCTATGTTATTTTGACATTACAAACAGACACTTCGATTTTATTTATTTGTAGTTTGTATGTAAGATGTACAAAGAGTGGTAACCTCATTATATAACGTGAGTCTTCCTTATAAAATACTTCACCGCTCGCTCTTGTAAATCATTATAAGTTTATACCTACATATCAATAGCGTCCCTACTAAGCCGTCCTGGCAACAGCCCGGAATGCCTAGGAATAACTTCACGGTATGAAATAGTACCTACAGCCGAACAAAGAGATAAGTTTATAAATATACACTGTCACCAGTTATACAGGCTGATCCATCATGATGGGTTAGTACGGAGAAGTCTGAAACTTTATTAGATAGAGAAATACCATAATACCATACCATAATTTTACACTGTTGCCATCCTAAGAAAAATGTCTTCTCTGTCTATGCACCTGTCGTGTTCATAATACCTATGTCTATAAAAGAAAGAAAGAAAGAAAGAAAAAGTTTTATTTTTACGCCCAGTATGACGCACAAAACTTAAATAAACCATATCATTCTAGTGTGTCTTGTTCTTTGTGGTAAATAAATGATTTTTCTTTCTTTTATTTTCTTTATAACGTCGATTTTAGAGTTATTAAAAACTGGCTTCAATTTTATTTTTAAAAGATATTTTTTTTTTTTTTTTGCCTTTATTAACCAGTATTGATAGTTCCGTATAAAATAATTAAATCTATTTTTTTATTGTTTTTTATTGTAGACACGTGATTCCATTGTAAGATTTATTCTATACAACCTACACAATAAAAGATTTGTAATAACATATATTTTATTAAATTAAATGACCAGCTTTGTTTCCTGAGTTGGGTTATAGAGTTTTTTCCCCAAGGAGCATAGGCGACTTTGCTCACCGTTAGGAACACAACACTGCAATAGAGCAGTGTTATTTGGCTAGGATATTCTGCAAGGTGGAGGTACTTCCCCATTCGGGCAGCTCCAATGTTGGGCGGGAAGTCCCGCTATGTCTTTGTTTGCCGTTTGAGCGACGAAGCTGCTCACTTTTAGACTTGGTTTGTTCATAAAACATATAATATCGTCGTAAACCTAATTGTCCAATATCCTGAACCTGAGTTACAGCCTCTTCAAGAGGGCCGTAATTCATTGAATTGTTTCTGCGTCATATAAAATGATTCTCGCTTTTTACAAGATAGTAATAAAGTTTAATGAATGTTTTATTTTATTGTTAAGAAGGTACACAATATCTAGGCCGTCTTATTAATAAGTCAAAGATTTTTTATTTCAACTGGGCCTTTGCAGGCACTTTCAAAACGTCGTGATTCTAGGTGCACGGTTCCAAGTGAGTTGGTCCTGGAGAAGACACCGGCAAGAAACTCCATGGATACTCTTTTCATAAAAACAAATTTACAATAATATCTGGGGCTGCAGGACATGAATTTACCCAATTATAACAAAATAAAAAATGTGAATAAAATCAAAGTGACAGATGGGTGTAGTCGAGTCTAGGTATTAGTTCGATAAAAAAAAATACATAGTGACAACACGTAGAGATAATAGATTATCTTAGGATGACATTGGTTTCGCAAAATAGCACTAGGTAATTAAGTTTAAAAAAAATAAAAACCCATTTCAAAAAACTAATATTCCTAAATAACATAACAGCTTCTAAAGTCGAGGCCACTGCCAAGCTAAGGTGTATTGAAGAAAAGAAGGCCCCGACTTCAGAAGCTGCTAAGTTTTTATGAAAATTACTTTATACATTTTAGTTTTTTGAAGTCGATTTTTACTTTTATTAGATTTATTATTTATTTTTCTATTTTGAGTGGCATCAACAACACATTTATAATTATGAGATTACAGCAATCGCGAGTGATTTAATGTTATACATTGAAGAGTTTATGGTCTATCTCCGAAAGCCTTCATCAAATCTTCACCAAAAAATGGAACCACTTCAGGAGACTATTCTTTCAAACAAAAAAAGACTAAAAGACGATATCGCTCAACAAACATACAAAAAATCAAACTAAAATAAAAACATAATGTAGACGAATTGAGAACCTCCTGGATATAATCCTTCGAGATCAAGCTAGCTCAAATACGTAAGCAGATTAGTTTCTTGCTAAAAGAAAAACAATTCCCTGGCCCTTTGATTTTAAGTCTATACGAAAGCTTTTACCGAAACTCTGAGATAACTCATCCGTTTAACCTATTTGGAACATCAAAGGATTCCCTTTTCAGAAATAATGCCTACTATGAGACAGGATTTAAAGCAGCGTCGATGGATAATCGTAAATCATCTAAAAGCTATCATTGCTTATCGTTTAAATTAAATATAAAATTATGAGGATTTTTTTTTAAACGCTGAATTCCTATTAACAAAATCAATGTTTTTAATTTGTTTGAACACTAAATATTTATTTAGGTACAATCTTTCCGTGACTAACTTTAATATTTTTCATATTAACGTATTTCGTAACCTACCAAAATATTAAAAATACAAAATATACCTATTATTAATAAATACATAAAAATGTTGATTTCGTAGGTACATTTTCTCGTGTTTTTTACAAAATGAACTTGTCCATTTCTTGTGGAGGGTTTTTTTCAAGGACTGTCAAAAACTAATTAAAGTGGGCTTTGTGTGATAAGCGTCTCTGAAATTGTCGTTCATTCAAGATAAATATTATCTACCAACTAGGTATTTATATTCTTTGCTTAGCATACCCACGGAAATTTATTACACATTTCATTACAAATATTCTTCCCAACAAAACTGTCAAGGAATTTAATAACTAAATGGAATGCGATACGTGTAAAAGGTCCTCCACTCACCTGCTATTACAGTTTGAAAACAGAACACGCTCAGTAAAATTCTACCTTCAAATATTTCCACAGAACACAACACCGCCACTAAAAAAATTAAAAACTTTTGTTAATGTTGCCAGAATTAAAACACAAAATACACTCAATATCTTTTGAATCCGATAATCGCGTGCGTTGAGCCGCGTCGCGTGATTTTAATACTTTATTATATTTCGTCTACATTTTTTTTCGTGTTTATTTTTGTAAGGGACGCGACACGTTGCGTCACCCGATCGCGCCTTGTTACACTGGCTGGAGGGGTAGGAAACCCCTACGCTCCGATACTACGGGGCAAAGAGTATGGACATTATTTTTACAGACTGCCCATTTTCCTGCATCGGGATGAAAAATGATCTACCAAACACAAATTGCTTAAGTGCCTGTATCTAGTTTACAAACTGAAAATACGATACATTGTATGCCTTCGGTGCTTATTGTTATGCGAAAAGTACCCATATTATTTTACGCACTTCTTGCTTTAAATGTCTCCTACCTCTTCTACTTCCTCTCAGCATTAGTTCACATTTAAATATTCAATATAAAGCCATAACTTTGAAAATCTAAAAGAAAAATCATTACATCATTACAGATACATAATTTTAGTAAACACTCCCTATGATCTGAGATACAAAGCTTTACACTAATTAAAGAACAGTGTTCCTTATTTGAATATTTTTGTGCCTACCATCGATGTGTCGATGGTAGGCACAAACCTTCCGCTCCAAATAATCTATGACACTTTCCGGGCCGCGCTAAAGCAAGACAGAGTATATCAGAAGCTAGGTGGAATGAAAGAGACGGCACATATCGACGGGCTTAGACCATGTTTGACCAAGTTTTCTTTCTATTCAAATAATTCATGAGGTTCCGTGCCGTTTGAGTGCGGACGCGTGACATTATAAAGCATTGCCTATTATCGATCAATGAAGACCAACTTGATAAGGGCTTCTGTTACTTGGTAACTTCAATGGCCTTATGTAACTAATTTTCTTGGTAAATATTGACACATTTAACGCCACTATTAGCAACCTGACACATAGATTACTGGTGTGTCAAAAACCATGATTATGTAGGTAATTGACGAGTCAGAGATTAAAGGCTATTTTTACCCGACTGCGGCGAAGCCCAAAAGGAAGGTAATGTTTTTGGTTGGTATGTATGTGTGTATGTCTGTGTCTATGTTACCTCCTAGAGGCTAAACGAACGAGGCGATTTTAACAAATAATGTGTCCTTAGATTCGTCTAGCGCGAGTGAATTTTTTTTTATTTTTATTTCTCACGTGATCATGGTTCGGCATGATCGTGTATCAAAGTACAGGGCTCGAGTAGACGATTCCAAAAATATAACCCACTCAAAGTTAGAAATAACTAACTTCATAATTTTATTTACCAACTAAACTTAAATAAGTAAACATAAAATAAAAATACATAATTACGTTGTACGTTGTCTACGTGTCTATCATCCATATTTCCAGTCGCGGAGCTACTGGAAGAAATTTAATAAGAAATAAGTAGTTCCATTGTGCTCATAAGTCTTTAACATTTTTATTATCATGTTTCCTTGTGTGCACATCATAGTAATATTATAAAGAGAGAAATCCTGATTGACTGACTGACTGACTGACTGACTGACTGACTGACTGACTGACTGACTGACTTATCATCAACGCACAGCCGAAACTACTGAAGCTAGAGTCACGAAATTTGGAGAGTAGGTCCCTTTTGTATTGTAGGCAAGCAATAAGAAGGGATTTTGGAAAATTCAGCCCCTAAAGGGGGGAAAAAGGGGGTGAAAGTTTGTATGGGAGTCCCTTAATTTTTGAAGTGAGAAAGATGAAAATTGGGATTTAGGCTTTTGGTTACAAACAAAGAAACACGTGATTCTTCGTTTTTGGAAATTCATCCCCTAAAGGGGCGAAATAGGGGTGAAAATTATTTTTGAAGTGTAAAACGTGAATATTGGGATTGTTTTTGAAGTGAGAAACGTGAGAATTGGTGTTTCGGCTTTTGGTTAGAAATAAAGAAACACGTGTTACCGCGTTATTGGAAATTCATCCCCTAAAGGGGCGAAATAGGGGTGAAAATTGTTTTTGCAGTTAGAAACGTGAAAATTGAGATTTAGGCTTTTGGTTAGAAATAAAGAAACACGTGATACCGCGTTTTTGGAAATTCATCCCCTAAAGGGGCGAAATAGGGGTGAAAATTGTTTTTGAAGTGAGAAGCGTGAAAATTGAGATTTAGGCTTTTGGTTACAAATAAAGAAACACGTGTTACCGCGTTTTTGGAAATTCATCCCCTAAAGGGGCGAAATAGGGGTGAAAATTGTTTTTCCAGTTAGAAACGTGAAAATTGAGATTTAGGCTTTTGGTTAGAAATAAAGAAACACGTGATACCGCGTTTTTGGAAATTCATCCCCTAAAGGGGCGAAATAGGGGTGAAAATTGTTTTTGAAGTGAGAAACGTGAAAATTGAGATTTAGGCTTTTGGTTAGAAATAAAGAAACACGTGTTACCGCGTTATTGGAAATTCATCCCCTAAAGGGGCGAAATACGGGTGAAAATTGTTTTTGAAGTGAGAAGCGTGAAAATTGAGATTTAGGCTTTTGGTTACAAATAAAGAAACACGTGTTACCGCGTTTTTGGAAATTCATCCCCTAAAGGGGCGAAATAGGGGTAAAAATTGTTTTTGAAGTTAGAAACGTGAAAATTGAGATTTAGGCTTTTGGTAAGAAATAAAGAAACACGTGACACCGCGTTTTTGGAAATTCATCCCTTATAGGGGCGAAATAGGGGTGAAAATTGTTTTTGAAGTGAGAAACGTGAAAATTGAGATTTAGGCTTTTGGTTAGAAATAAAGAAACACATGACACCGCGTTTTTGAAAATTCATCCCCTAAAGGGGCGAAATAGGGTTAAAAATTGTTTTTGAAGTGAGAGACGTGAGAATTGGTGTTTCGGCATTTGGTTAGAAATAAAAAACACGTGTTACCGCGTTTTTGGAAATTCATCCCCTAAAGGGGCGAAATAGGGGTTAAATTGTTTTTGAAGTGAGAAACGTGAAAATTGACATTTAGGCTTTTGGTATGAAATAAAGAAATACGTGTCACCGCGATTTTGAAAATTCATCCCCTATAGGGGCGAAATAGGGGTGAAAAATGTTTTTGAAGTGCGAAACGTGAAAATTGAAATTTAAGCTTTTGGTTAGAAATAAAGAAACACGTGTTACTGCGTTTTTGGAAATTCATCCGCTAAAGGGGCGAAATAGGGGTGAAAATTATTTTTGAAGTGCGGAACATGAAAATTGAGATTTAGGCTTTTGATTAGAAATAAAGAAATACGTGTTACCGCGGTTTTGGAAATTCATCCCCTAAAGGGGCGAAATAGGGGTGAAAATTGTTTTTGAAGTGAGAGACGTGAAAATTGAGATTTAGGCTTTTGGTTAGAAATAAAGAAACACGTGTTTCTGCGTTTTTGGTAATTCATCCCCCAAAGGGGCGATAAAGGAGTGAAAAATGTTTTTGAAGTTAGAAACGTGAAATTTTGTATTTAAGCTTTTGTTTAAAATTAAAAACAAAATCGGTTTCGTGTTTTTCGAAATTCAACCTCTAAGCGGATGAAATAGTTATATGAGAGTCTGTATTTTTTGAAGCCGAAGCATTTGTAAGAGGTCAGGAATTGATGAAAATTAAAAAGTATCTACCGGCTAATTTGTACCCGAACGAAGTCGGGACGGGCCGCTAGTATCTAAATAAATAAAATAAATAAATAATCATACAGGATGCCGTAAATGTTATTACATCAAAATAAACCACATATTTGGTATCATTTTCTGAAGCCGTACTCAAAAAATCTGCAAGTTTAAATTTAACTGTGCTACCATTCATCTGGGTGAAGGAACATGGAAGTAGAAATTTATGTCACCTTTATCTGTTCCACACGTGTAAATATTATATATAAAAATTAAAATACCTATGGTACATTGTGGAATGCATTTACATGTGGTCGGTAATTAAAAATACGTATTATCGTAACTATAATTAAATATTTTTATTACCAATTTTATTAAATCAATTTTTATTAACATCATGTACCTATGTATATCCAAAACGCAATATATCGTCTTACTGTACACACGCGATAATGTTTCTAATATAAGCAGCTATGTTAATAAAAGTGATTGGTGAGTTACTAATTAAATACGACATTAATCTATTATTTATAAACTAACTGTTCTCCGCGGTTTTAGACGCGCATTATATATAAATTAAATTAAAATATAGCCCTCGTGAAATATATCACTGAGAAATAGAGTAACTTTTTATTAGTGAAAGAATTTTTAGAATCGGTTTAGAATTACCCCTTACATACAAACAAACAGACATACAAAATTTTGACTTATTTTTATTATTCATAATAATAGATAATTATTTATGAATGTGAAGAAAGTGAATCCGGAAATGACATCTGATAGAGATGAATGGAAGAAAAAGACGTTGCGCCGACCACAAATAAAATGGGATAAGGGCAGGAGAATGATGATGATGATAAACGACGATGATGATGTTGACGACACGGTTGGCGCAGTGGCTAAGCGATTAGCTTTCTACGCTACGTGCCGCGGGTTCGACGTACGGTTCCACTGCTGGGCACGGGCCTCTTCTCAGAGTGAGAAGGGTAAGGCCGTAGTCCACCACGCTGGCATAGTGCGTAGTATATTGGCGCGTAGTAGGTTGGCGGACTACACACGATCGAGAACTTTATGAGGCCCTCTCAGATGTGTTTTTTCTTCACCGAAAAAACACATCTGAGAGGGCCGATAATCAAATTGCGATCCGTACATAAATTGAAAAGTCAGAGCTGCGGGCCGGGTTCGAACTCAGACCCTCCTGCATGGAAGGCAAGCGTTTAACCGCTAGGCTATCACCGCTTCACATTGTATGGTAAAAATAGGGATTAATTTCAATTTCTTGTTTTTCTAGGTATCTTGTTAATCGTAACATTTATCAGTTACACACATACAAACAAAGCACAGACAATCCCACAAGCAAACATCTATAGAAATGCGACCAATCGCAATGGCACTTCACAGAAGTCGGGATGGGAATTCCAAGATTACTTGAAAAAATTCGAACCCAGTACTATCTGGGAGAAAATCGACAAGCAAAGGAAATACCACGGCCGCATTATATCTAATGAGGAACAGACAGAAATGATGTGCCAAGGAATGGACCCAACTGACGAAATTCTACGACTCCAAATCGAAAATGGAGACGCAAAAATGATTCTCGATAAAGATGGACGAAGATGGGTACCTCCAAGGGGGTTAAGTAAAACTTTTAGAGATAAGTTTTATCTCAGACGGAGGTTATACGAGATGATGAAGCAAGCTATATATCAAACGCGAAACAAAATGATTATCATGCAGGCATATCGGGAAAAATATAGCAATTCTGCTTTATACAGAATGGGGTTTTTGTTCAATAAAGCGGATAATAGTGCCAAGACTTTTGGAAAATTTTCTTTTAGAGCATTTCGAGGTTGCTTGTTAAGCAAAGAAACTGTTATAGTTAGATTGCCCCTATTCGACTTACTGAACGCACATGAAAGGCAGCTGCAACTCTGGTTCAATGTGGAGCTGTTGGCTGACCTGATCAAGATAAATGACGTTATTTGTAGACAATTATTTGAAAATCAAACCACTAAGCGAGCGAAGGCTTTTGACGCTTTATTTGTACCATGATAATTTACATCATTTACCTACTGTAACTGTATTCATTAACACCCTTGTACTGTATTCTTATTTTATTTGTAGGTATGAGATTTCAATTATATAGGTATATTACACTGACAATTACACTTTTTATTGAGTAACATAGTTTTAATTGCCGCGGTTAGTCCTTGGATGGGTGACCGTTTCTTCGAACATCAAGATACCTCCGTGCCTCGGATAGCACGTAAAGCAGTTTGTTCCGGTTGTCATACGAATACCTTGACAGTCGTTAAGGGAGTCAGCAACCCAAAGTCTGACAACCGGTCTAACCTTATTATATTCTAATGTATTGTATTGTACCAGAGCCTCCTTTCTTTCTTTCTTCTTTCTTTCTTCGTCAGACAGTCGCAGTGGCAGTCGCTCCGTGTGTGGTTAGACAGGGAACCGAATCCAACCATTGGAAAAAGGCTAGGCAGAAGATGATGGGTGTGATTGGTTCATTTTCCTCAAATCGTTACTTAATTATTCTTGGAAGTCTCACGGCCGGTTTTAGGGCCTACATTGGCCCCGTGCTCTATAACGGTAACAGTTCGTTATAGTCCAATCTTGTTCGGGAATTCCCCGAACAAACCGTGTCTTGTGAACATCTGCACGTTCGCCTGTGTGTGTGTGTTGTGTGCGTGTGTTTATCCGTGACCATGGCGCTTGCAACAGTGCCGAAATATCGGGAACTCAAAACAAGATATGAACATGGTAATTTACCCCGTTTCGAACTCTAATATGTCTTCTTTGACGACACGGCTGGCGCAGTGGCTAAGCGATTAGCTTTCTGCGCTACGTGTCGCAGGTTCGATCCCCGCACGGAACAAATATTTGTATGATCTACACATAGTTGTTTCGGGTCTGGTTGTATGTGCATGTGACATGTATGTTTGTAAGCTGTACCCTCAATTCGATACAGGAATAATCCAAGTGAGGGGCAAAGTTTTTTAATTAAAAAAATAAAATAAAAAAAATCTTTCGTAACTAACTTAAAAAAAATGGCAATTAATAGGGTCGTCGGCCATGATATTAGATAGTATCTAAATATATTATACGAGACAATTCTGACACGTTTGAGACATGATTGATATAGCAGAATTAGAGCCCTGGTTAGGTAGGAAGGCCGGGTGAAATTATAGGATGACTTTCTTTCAAGCCAACTTCACCCTGTCGACAGTTCATCCTCATAGGATGTTCATGAATAGCGATCATTTATCAACATTTATATATATATATTAGTAAACTGTCACTTGAAAAGCTCGTATACGTTCTCTATTATAAAAATACTGTAAGTACTTTTTCATTTATTGCGGAAGCGTCGTAAAATTTTTCATTATGATTTAATGGATTATTAAAATAATTTGAATTTAATGTTCACAATTTAATACTGTTTAATAACGAGAAAACCTTTGGGAAATGTGGGTGTTCGCATTACTAATATTATTTTGTAAGTACCTATCAGTAGCGAAGAGTCCATACAACCCGATTTCCATCGGCTTCCCTTTAGAAATTCCTTAATGCATAGACCAACGTAATATTATATTATTTACTCATCCTACTGAAACTATGTTCACGTGCTTTTACCTAACATAACGGCTACAATTTTTTAATAGCCATCTTGTCATCTATTGACCCTTGGCAATTGACACATTCTTTGACAAATTATGCATTTATTGGAGTGTTTTTTTTTTGGTAAGGAAATTTTGGGACGGCTTTCCCTTTGAAAATTTGCACCCTTCGCCACTGGTACCTATACTTTTGCAAAGATACAAATGACATAATATTAGTATTAACTTCACCTAACAATAATAACTAGTGGTCGCCCTGTGGTCGAAATTCGACCGTAATTTTAACTTTCTGCACTCCTTCTCCATATAAACTTTAACTATGCCAAATTTCACACTCCTCCGTGCGCGCAATATGATTAAAAAGGGGTACAAAGTTTTCTCTTCACGTATTAATATATAGATGACTAGTGCATCAGGTGCATCTACCATGTTTTTGTCTCTGCATCATCCTAAGGTTGTCTGGTAGAGAATGCCTTAGGCATTAAGACCGTGTTTATACATATTTGTATGAAAAGAAATATTCTCTATCAGATGCCTCATTGTTTCTTGAGAAATTTGTTCCCAGCTCAATTTTAGGACGTTTATGTGTTGTCTTTTATTGTGCACTGATTAATTTGTGTCTCACACTCTTCTGTCCAACAGATCCCACATGTGTTCAATTGTGTTCAAGCCCGAACTGTTCGCTGGCCTCGGCAACACTTGTATACAAGCCTCTTCTAGTGTCTCTCTGTGTGGTGGCTCTAGCAGTACAAGCGCATACATTGCCGTGCAATAGCTTTAACCTGCAATGCAAATGGCACCACATAGTCTTATGATCTCCTTGATATATAGTTGAGCTGTTACTGTACCCTAGTTGTGAATTACAAGCTCATTTCTTCATGCTGCTAATACCTACCCACACCATAACATTCAGACCCCCAGATCGATTTACTTTTGTGGATGCAGGCATTTCAACTAGAAAAAGAACTGTAACTTTCGAACAGCTGAAAACAATTTCATGAAACATAGCCAAAAGGATACTTGATTAAACTAGCTTTCAATTAAAAAAACTGCATTGAAATCGGTTCATCCGTTTTGGAGTTACGATGCCACAGACAGATACACAGATACACACTACAAACTTATAACACTCTTTTGTATTCTTTGTCGGGGGTTAAAAATAAAACGCACAAGTGAAACCGCGGGCATCAGCTAGTCATTTATATAGATGATAAATAACAGCGGACTTAATAATAAATTATTTTTCAGTCAATTCAAAAAGCTATTACTAATAATAGGTTTCAAACATTTATAGATTTTACGTTCAACAATGGTGACGACATGTTTCCTGACGAAATTCAGCATATGCTGTTCGGTAACTTAGCATCAATGAAAGACTTGTTCATCAAGGAGGGGACAGACGGACAAGGGACCAAGCCACCCAACGACAATGATATTATTGATGACTCGGAGAACGAGTTCTCCGATTCCTTCCACTTTAGCGAGGCTAACCTATCCAAACACGCCTTCGATATATTCGACTACAACATGATTTATGAGAAGATAACCAATTTATCTAAAGCACCGAAGAATTTAACAAGAAGAAGAATACCTTTTATGCCTAAGACATATAAACATGTTGATTATGATGATTATTATCTTAAGGAAGATGTAGAAGATTATAAACGGCAGTTGCTAAGAAGCATTTGTACACAGTTTTTAATGCATGTCAGATACGAGGTGGGAAAATCTCTAACACAACGCGCCAATTTAAGAAGTGACAAAAGGTATAAACTTGGCTATCTGTTCAATAGACTTAGAAGGTTGAAAACTGAACAGTTGAAGATTGTGGCTGTTGCGTTTGCGCAGGAATCAACCGAATATAAATCCTTTTTATCTATGATGAGGCTATATGAAAGAGTAGTTCACATGGACGTGGATATGAGGGACACTTGTAAACTTATCAGGGACATATACGCAGTAAAAGAGCCGTATGATTCATTCTCCCAGAACGGATCTCAGACGAAAAACTTTGAGGTCGGAAGTAATCCATACAGCAACCAAAAAAACCCTTTTGGAAAATAATAATATTATGTTAGATATGTAGCGTGCGTTGCATTATTATTCAGCTGAACTGGTAAATAAAATGGATTTATTACTATTTTATTTCCTTTATTCCATTTTACACCATACTTTTATAAATATATTTTTACAAAGAATTCTTTTAAAAATTATAAAGACATTTTAAATTATAAAAGAGTAGTAGGCCACCGGGAACAGGGTCCAAGCTATCGGTAGTCAGGACTCTAGAGAGAAGAACCTCCTAACAATGCGCGCCATGTCAAGGAGTACTGCTTTCTGAATCAGGCCCTTGATCCAGCCACCCAGCGAGAGCCTCTCGAGGTGTTGGTCGATACTTTTGGCGATTAAACCATTAGCCGTTACGACTATCGACACAATATTGCTGACTCCACGTCCCACTTATCGACAACCTCGCGAGCCAAGTTTAGATATTTGATTTCTTTATCTTGTTCGGCTTTCACGAGGTTCTCGTCGTGTGTCACGGTAACGCCAACAACAGATGCTGATCTATCTTTCACCACTATGTCAGGCTTATTGGCATGTACGTTACTCCAGCAGGTAAATCTCTTATAGAACAAATTGAGTTCAACGAATAATTAGAGCGTAATCAGATACAAATGTGCGCCAAATAAAAAAAATTGTGCGTGCCGTGGTTTTGGAAAATAAGCGGAAAAACGAATCCTGCTGGAGTAACGTTGTTCCAGCAGGAAGATTCTAAACGAATGGTCAGAGAGAGAAATAAAGTACATGGGCAGATAGCTTATATTTGAACAACAGTCCTGTCAGTGATGATAGGTCGATCCCAATATAACGTGACACGACCATTTTCGAGAGCTGGTTGGAGCACATACTTGTAAGTTGTAGTACGGTACTTCAGAATCCACAAGATTGTACTTCAAATCAAGTTGCTGGTGAATTATCCTGGCCACTTGGTTATGTCTATGCAAATATTCACCGCTAGCAAGATGAGAGCAACCCGATATGATATATCTAAGAGACTCGCCGGGACAGTGGCATGCCCGACAAATGTCAACAGTCCCATCCACAATATATTTCCGGTAGTTGTTCGTCATTCTATCTAGCTATTTTATATATATATAATATTATATAATATTATGTTCCCGAGTTTACCCACTGCAGGCCAAAAGCCATCCCCCCTTTCCTTTCTTCCCGGTCCGTTGTGTTCTGGGGACATTTATTTACGTAAGAGTCCAGCTCATCTGAGAGTTCATCTCGCCATCTCCTTTTGAGGAAGCTGTGGTGGTTTTCTGTAGCGATAGGCATTAAACCAACGAACGGCTTTTTAAATCAGGTTTTATTATTTTGGGCCCATTCACACGCCATACTTTTAGCATCGGCGACCAGCGACTCGCAGGCCTGTTCACACGAGCTACTTTTAGCAACCAAAGGTTAAGTTAATTTTATTTCTCTCTCCTGTGTTGTCACTGTCCGTGCTGAATAAATGTATTTTCTTTCTTTCTTCAACCGCGATCGGACGCAGCAAGTCGCTAGTCGCCGATGCTAAAAATAACTCGTGTGAATGGGCCCTTAGATAGGCCTTGTACCAGGCATACTTCATGAAAAAAAACGGAACCATTATACAAGAAGTACGTAAAGAGCCGCGCGGAAAAAAATTGCTGTTCTATACAAATTATTTAATATTACTAAACTAAATGTACGGAACTGCTCCAATGACATTTTACAAATAGACGGGCCATACACCAACATTAATGCACTACAAAATGGCGTAAATTTTACTATAGCTACATAGCAGTACATATAAAATAATTATACAGTGCGCGAAGAAAGGGAAAGAAAATGAAAGCCACCATACGCCAAGTCGGTTGATAGAAAAATATGAATATAGACGTTTAGTTACGTGACATTAGCTGCTGCATGCTCATTCTCTCAGTCAGTGCAGGGCATTTACCTTGCATTTGTCTTGCCAATATAGAGCGCGGGCGACGCGTCTATTTGTAAAAGTCATTGAACTGCTCATTTTTTTTCGCGATTTCAAGTTTATTCCCGTAGTTCAAGTCGTTCCTGACTACAATAACCTCTTAAAGGATTAGGGTCTGGAAAGGTAGGAGCGTGTAGAGATCCAAGAGCAGAGTGTTTATGCTAACTTTTCTTGAGAACCTCACATATAATCCGACCTGCGCAGTAAACAATAAAAAATAAAAAAATAAAAATCATCAAAATCGGTTCACCCAGTCGAAAGTTATGAGGTAACAAACATAAAAATAAATAAATAAAACACGTCGAATTGAGAACCCCCTCCTTTTTTTGAAGTCGATTAATAATAACAAGACCAAGTCATTGTACAATTCCTTCTTAATTATTTTACCCGAAACGAAGAAGCAAACTCCTGCTGATGTGATTGACGGGTGCTTCGGTGTCGAAATATTGTTGGAAAAATAAACTTAAAAAAAAAAGTAAAAACCGACTTTAAAAAACTGAAAAGTATAAAATAATTGTCTTAAAAATCTTAAGTCGGTGCCACTGCCAAGCTAGGTGGATTGAAGAATTAAAGGCCCCCGACTTCAGAAGCTGTTAAGTTTTTAAGAAAATTATTTTATACTTTTCAGTTTTTTGAAGTCGGTTTTTACTGTTTTTTAAAGTTTATTTTATTTTTCTATTTTGAGTGGCATAAACAATACAGAAACATGCCATTGCAGCAATCGCGAGTGATATGCTGATATTAATTCAAGAGTTCCATTGTCTATCTCCGAAGATCTTCATCAGATCTTCACCAAATTTAAATCTACCTACCTCGAGAGTATACCCTTTCAAACAAAAAAAGAATTTTCAAAATCGGTTTGCAATTGGCGGAGTAATCGCGTAACAAATATACAAAAAATAACCTCCATTTTTGGAAGTCAGTTAAAAATGAAAATATAAAATGCTTTTATTTAAGGCAACGATTTTCCCGCCCGCCGCGACAACTGCCTGGCTCGACTTGCCAGTCTGTGATTTTGGCGCCATTTTTCACATGATTACACCTTTTTATTCTTTTTCTTTTCTTTTGAGGTTATTTTTATGCCAGTGTCCGTCTGGACATTTTTATTACGTTGCTTAATTTTCCAGAATCAAATTAGACTAGTGGTCGCCCAATGGTCGAAATTCGACCGTAATTTTAGCTTTCTGCACTCCTTCTCCATATAAACTATAACTATGCCAAATCTCACACTCCTTCGTGCGCGCAATATGCTTAAAAAGGGGTACAAAGTTTTCTCTTCATATAGGTATTATTATATAGATTATACCTGTATTTAAAGATAATATTCTGAAAATATTTAAGAAACTGACGTTTAATAGAGATGAATGGAAGAAAAAGACATATTGCGCGGACCCCAAATAAAATGGGATAAGGGCAAGAGAATGATGATGATCCTGAAAATATTTAAGAAACTTTGTACGAAAAATATACAAGTGTTTTCAGGGTTTTAGGGGAAGGGGTTAGTCTAAAATCTCATCACGTATCACCAAGGTGTTAAAAAGTTGCTAAAACATATCACGTGGACGACCCCATAACACTGGGACCACGCGTTCAACAGCTCCACTTACGACAAATAAACTGTTATGGAAGGAGGTATGTACCTACTTACCGAATGTTAAAGTTTAAAATTAATTTTATTGTAAAAAATATATTAACTTAATACATTTTGCTGTGCCCTACAGGGTCCATGATTGTGCCTAGCTTTAAGCCAAATGTTTAACATCTTTTATACATACATTGTGGAACGCAAATAAATAATATGAATATGAATATGAGGTATGGTGTTCCTCCTTTGAAAAGGGAGGATCCTCCGACCAGGCGAGGTGATATTGCCTGGCGGGCCGAAGCCCGACGGTTGATGTCGGATAGTTGTATATGTGTTAGATACGATATTCTTTTTCCTTGCGTGATCCAGGCCTCGTTATCTGATTGGTCGAATTCATATTGTCATATGTTCATATTGTCATATGTCATAATGTTCGCGCCATTGTAGTTAGCTTGTTGCCTGTTACTAGTTATTCTATGTGGCAATAGATGTCGCTACAAGACTAATGAGCAGTCTTAGTGGTAATTTTACTGCATATTAATTAATTGCATATTGCATTATTTTATTAAAATTAATTTTATATTTTCATAAAACTTAACGAGTATTTCTCTTAAATTTACTCATTAATGTTGTCTCGAATATTAAATTAATAATGAAATTGCTTGTGTTGCTGTCGTGTAAGTAATTTTACTTGTAAATAAAATGAATACAAATATAATGTGTGAGTTGGGCACGGCAAAGGATTGGCCATTTCCCAGTTAATTAATTAAAACAAACAAACAATTTAAACCGTTGTTTAACGGGCTTAACGTAATATGGTCTAAAGCACTGGTCCTTTTCCGTTTCTAGTTTATTGCAATATTTGACCGTCCTAGAGGTCTATCTACTAATAGGTACAAACTGCATAACAGGAAACATTTCTTTCAGATGTCTTGCCCGTTGTTCGACAACAGAATATAGCTAGTAACAGAACGATTGACGCTTCAAGCGACACAGATTTTCGATTCGACGTATTCCCCAATCTTGAAGATGTCTTACCGTCACTTGTAAAAAAGACACCGGCAGGCTTAGGAAACATACCGAATACGCTCCTCAAAAATGTATCGATCGACATAGATAAAATAAACATAGACAAGTTTAGGAAAAAAATCGATCTCATCATAAGTAAAATGGCGGTAGATGAAGAACCGAACGTCAATGCATCGCGGAGACAGGCTCTTATACCGGGAAGTCCCCCTGAAACCAGACACATTAACTTAGAGGCTAACAGCCAAAGGATCAGGCGCAAAACTGTGGACCTAATGCTGCAAACGGTGTACATGACTAGACACAAAATAAAACAGCTTGAAAGCAGTAAATACTTCTCTGTAAAAGACACCGGCTTCCGTATTGCGTTCATATTTCGACGACTAGAGCGATTATATAGGAAAATGATGCAGATATATACATATGCGGATAGTAAAAGAGTAAAATATTTCTCTTTCCCCAACGCCCAGACAATTCTACACAGTAAGGCGGTGAAAATTCACGTAGACTTCTTATATCTTTGGTGGGTTCTTATAAAAGTAGATGGAAAATACAAAGAAAGTTTAGTGAAACAGGCAAAGGCTGACAGGGAGAAAAATGCCACAGGAACAGGTAGGAGGTAACAATTTATTTTCCGGGTACAAAGTGCAGCGGAACATGCAATTTTTTTTATAAATTTATTTATGCTATATGCACGGATAAAATATGTCTATTAAAATAAGTAATATAAGCATAGTTACTTATAACCATAGAACACAGAAGTTCTGTGCTTAAAACTATTTATACATAAGAATATACACATAATATATACCTACAGAATGACGCAGATGTTGCCACAATCACGTTCTGTTATCGTACTTTATTAAATCTTTATCAATGCTAGCAAGTAGCATCCTTACAAAGCTATCATTATAAATTAAAAATTCGAACATGCGAAATTAAATCTATTGATAACAGAAAGATGTTCAAAGCCTATTCTATTCTGCAAATCTCCGTAAGCAGCCCAACCATCAGAATGAATAACAGAAACTAAAGAGCCGCTTCACATCCAAGAGCCGCATGTGGCTCGCGAGCCGCAGGTTACCGACCCCTGACCTATACGAATGATAGAAGAGTGAAAATTGCAAAAAAAAAACTTGCGTAAAAATCACAGATTTTTATAGTATCCTATATACAACTTCAGAACATGATACCAAATACGTGATTTAATTTAGTGTGATAACTTCTGCAGCATCCTGTATATACATTCATTCATGTTTACATAATACATTCCATTCCATTAAATACAAATCTTATCTATTAAGACCATATTATACACGACCTACCAACTATTATATTGGCTAAAAACTAAATCATTTCTGTACCTACTAATAAAATTGAATACAAAATAACTGATTAATGATTATGTTTTTTTTTCATTACCGTTTTGAAAGATCCTTGTACCCAAACTATTGACACAGTTAATTCCTAACGCGGTGTCCTACGTGAGCGAGAGAATACGACGCGACGCGACGTGACGCGACGCTGCGAACGCGGCGAACGCGATCAACTCAACGGCATATCCTGCTTGCGGCCTATATGGCAGTCTGCGGCGAGACGCGACGTAACGCATAGGTACTTATTTTGAGGGCGACCAGACGCGACACCACGAACTACGAAATGGTTGATTCAGAAGCGTTGATCGCCGCAGAGCGTGAGCAAAGATTGTTGTGGGACAAAAAACATAAACATTATAGGAATCTATAAATTACCCATGATTCAGCTGAATATCAGCATTTTACACAGAGCGACTGCCATCTGACCTCCGCCACCCAAACTGGGAAACACGATACCCTAAGGTTAGACCGGTTGTCAGACTTTTTGGGTTGCTGACTCCCGTAACGACTGTCATTGATCATATGACAACTGGGACCTACTGCTTAGCGTGTTTTCCAAGGCATGGAAGGATGTTCGAAGAAACGGTTACCCATCCAAGGACTGACCGCGGTAAGCGCTGCTTAACCTCGCTGATCGACTGATCCTGATCCCCTGACGACACACGACACCCACACAATACGGTTGGCGCAGTGGCTAGCTAGTAGTAGCGATTAGCCTTCTGCGCTACGTGCCGCGGGTTCGATCCCCGCGCGGAACAAATATTTTTATGATCTACAGATAGTTGTTTCGGGTCTGGTTGTGTGTGCATGTGACATGTATGTTTGTAAACTGTACCCTCGATACAGGAGAAATCCTAGTGAAGGGCAATGTTTTAAAAAAAAATAAGAATGATGCTGATATGCGAGTATTCTCATAAATTGAAGACACGAGAGTGCAGTCACTCTAAGTTTGATACATTTTCACGACAGACATGGAAGGAGAGGAGATATACACGTCAAATTTGATTCTATTTAGTGCTATAACTTTCAATCTAGAGAGGTTTAAATGACTAAAGTAAAAGATTTTGAGAAAATAAATTGAAAAAATCACAACTTCTAAACTAACCGATTGTCGTTGTTTCGACATGTAATGCGGAGAGATGATATGAAATCATGATGAAGTCATGTTATAATAAGAGTTGTAAGTATGAATGTGGATGGCTACCAGAGTAGGGGCAGACCAAAGAAAAGATGGATGGACTGTGTGAAATGAATGTGAAGGAAGTGAATCTGGAAATGACGTCTGATAGAGATGAATGGAAGAAAAAGACATGTTGCGCCGACTACAAATAAAATGACGTAAGGGCAGGAGAATGATAATGATGATGATGACTCGACTAAATGTAGTAGATCCCGCCCCTTGACCGATTAAGCAGCGGAGACACCGTGAATAGAATAGAATAGAAGAATAGAATGTCTTTATTAAATGAATGATTATTTTTTTTGTTTTTATTGTCGTGGGCCACATGCGAGAAATAAGCGGAAAAAAAATACGATTTCGTGGTTGATCCCTTATTAAAAACTATTCATAATGATGTATAGAATAACCCCTTAAAGGCATCGGGACTAGAAAGTTCCTTGTTTGAAAGAAAGAAAGATTTATTTCTGACTTGCACAGAAAATCACATAAGTACAGAGAGAAAACATTACAATAATGAAAACAAAATAAAAAATCCTGCAAGAGGCCAAAAATGGCCCCTATCTCAGCATATGCTGCGACAGATAAAATAAATTTCACAGCGCTGGTTTTCGGATAGGACCGAGGTTTATTATATTTGATTGTATTATCTATTTATTTTTAAGTTATTGTAATAACTAAACTAACTAAACTAACGTAATTGTGGTAACTCCAACTAATGATTTAACTGTTTCCAATAAATAATAATAATTATTAAATATATGGATGTAACAGTACCTACACCTCTGCGAACCTCGGTCATTAACAAGCTTGATGTTATGTAAAAATACATTAGCAATAAAACTGCTATTATTTATCTGAAGCTATAAATAGTAAACTGACAAGCTTATACAAGCATTAATTAATTATTAATAAATCGACCATAACCGGATTGTATAAATCGAATTAAATTTGAATTTAACATTGAATTTTAATTCGATTCACGTGTCCGATAAGAAAAAAGTTATTTAAAAAAAAATGCTGTATTTTGCATTAATTTTTATATCATGTAAGTAATTAGTAAAAGTGCAACTCAAGGTTTGCCAGCGTGCCTTGGAGGGTGTTAACACAACACTACGCTCCAAAAAGCATATCACTGAAATAGATGAAAAAGCTGATAATCTAAATTGGGTTAGGGCTGGCCACGTCTGTCTTATCGTAAGATGTGGGCCAAAATAACCAGGCAGTGGAGCCGTGAACCAGCAACGCGGCGCCACGGTTAACCGCAACAGTGAAAGCGGGCTGAAAGACCTGGACATAGTGGACATTCAGCATAGACTGGTTATCAACAGTCATCACTGGTATGCAATCAAACAACCAAGGAACGCTTTTGTCCAACAGTGGGATGCGACAGGCTATTATAGTGTAAGTAATTTCAGCAACTGCTTTAGTTAAGCGTAGGTCCAACTTTTACCGACACATAGATGGTCAACAAACGAAAAAATTATCTGCAGTTAATTAAAATATATTCATAGCAAAAATAAAATACTTACTAGGTACATACCCATACACTTATTTACATGCCCTGTGACATTTATTTTATCCGTCGCAGCATATGCTGAGATAGGGGCCATTTTTGGCTTCGTGCAGGATTTTTTATTTTGTTTTTTGTTATTATTATTTTAATGTTTTCTCTTTGCATGTAATTTTCTGTGCGAGTCCGAAATAAATCTTATTTCTTTCTTTCTTTCTTATTTTGCCAATTAGTTCAAGATGATGCCTTATTATAAATAAATCGCAGTAAGTTGTAATTTGGCGCTCAGTTTTTATGTGCATACTGCACGCAAAGAACCACGGCAGAAAGTTAAATGACCCTTGCTGGCTGGCTAAACTTTCCATCATAACATGAGCAGCGGGTCTAAAAAGGCCGCTTTCAATGAATCGTAATATGATTCATACTTAGTAACCTCTATGGATTCATATTATTACAAATGTCAAAATGTCCACTTAATTGATGACTTGATGACTATCATTCACGTAAGGCTCATATTCAGCAATCATCTGTTTGACAGTTACCATGGAGATTCCCAGGTGAATTGCTAAATGTGGCTTTTTTAACACGCCTTTATTAGCTTCACCTATAACTAACTATGAAAAAAAAATTTGGAAGTTAAATTTGACCCACTCCATTTGGATTTGGTCTCCGATTGAGCTGAAATTTTGAATGACAAAAGACAAAATCGTGTTTTTTTTTTTTAATCTGTGATATTTTATTAGGCCCCCTGTTCTCGTCCCAAAGCTTATGCCAATATGGCCAATACGACCAAAGAAAAAGCGTGTAGTAGAATGTTTATCCTGTCACCATAACTCCTTAGTCGCTTTTACGACCCCATGGAAAAGAAAAAAACGGTTGAATTTATCTGTATAGTTAAATAAACTTGTTCTTATTTGCATGGTGACATCTCATCTTGGGCTGTCCTTCGCCTAGGGGGGTGGAGAGGTGAGCCGCACTCCTACCGTCTAAACTCACCTCGGTAGTCCGCTTCGGCACCTTAAGGTACTCTTAGAAGACCGCGCCGAAGCTCACCATGACACTACGCCTCTCAGGGCACTTCTCGGGGGGAGACTGTAAAGAGGTCCCCCCAGTATCCTCGCTGTGCGATGGACGGCGCGCATGACATAGTCATAGTCATAGTCATAGTCATAGTTAGTTCAATAACCTAGATCAAGCTTACAAAATAATGTAAGAGTAGTTACGAGGCTAGCATAGTCACCAAGGTGCACCGAAGCCTCAACAAACATATGAATTAAATAAACTCCAGTTTCATCGTCAATCGTTTTTCAGACATACATACCTCAGTATGTATAAAACCAATCCCCGGACGGGCAGTGCCATACGCGGAAGTCCTCGAAGATATACTATCCCGACACCTTGGCAACACTAGTTACACCGACAACTCCGTCTACGACCTCTTTCTCGAAATATCCAAAGAATCTAATGATACCAGAGATATGAACTACACAGACGATAATCTTGACGTGAAGATACTTGACGTCGACAACGTGAAGAAAATTATCAACTTAGCCAAGAAAAACTACATGGAACCGCCAAGCGGAGACGGACGACGCCAAGTTTTATTTTTAAAAGAGAATCGACCAGAAATCAGAGCAAAAATTTGGCACATGATACAACAGAGCATGTATCAGACCAGATTCAGAATTAATGACACGAGACCTTTTAGGCAAAAATACAGTTCGGATAAGTATCATAAGAGTTACACTATCGCAGTACTGTACGGTGCGGGATCAGCAATCATATCCAAAATGGAAGCTATGCTGGCAGAGATGCGAACTCTCCATCCGAGAACCCATTTTATATGGTTCCTAATAATTTACGAGAAAATTATGGCGTGCAATATTGATATCGAGAATATCATAGAGAGAATATTCGCACTACAAGCCGAATATGTCGTAGAGAGGGGGGCGAGAAAGAAGAAGTCGCTCGACCCAAAAAAAATCTTCGCTACACCAAAAGGGTAGTCGAATTCTTTTAAAAATTGACAAATGTTAGATATTTCCTTAAAGTAGATAGATAGTGGAAAAAATAATTAAAATCTGTGAATAATTTAGATTTAAGCTTTTGAAATTTCATATGAGGATAATAACCATCCTTTTCCCGCAAAATATAATAAGGTGTGAAACTATCATAGTTTATTATGACCTTACTTGCATACGAAACTATGATATGGGAAATGGTTCCGTCGGTTGTGTGGAAGAAACATTCCTGTTGGGAAATACAGTCACTTGAGCCCCATATAAGTAAGTTTTTTTTTAGAAATGACTATTTTCTCGCTCACTTAACCTTTTTCCTAAATCTAATAATGGGGTTTTAAATATCTTCAAAATTCATCTAACGTTCCTGAAAACTGAGGGGCTAAAAAGGCCGCTTTAGATGAATCACAATATAATTCATATTAAAAATGTCAAAATATCTACTTAATTGAAAAACTCTCTTAACACCATCCGCATAAGGTTCATATTCAGTAATCATCTGTTTGACAGTTACTATGCAGATCAGTAGATGAATTGCTCAATGTGGCCTTTTTAGGCCCCCTGAAGTACAATTTTTGTAATGCACCCACCCAACCGCATTGGACAAACGTGGTAAGCATATGATGACGAATCCACCAGCATGGCTACAAGGACTGTACCGACAGCCGGAATTGCGCGCCACCACGTGTTATACCTACTTATTTGGTTTTTTTTTAAGTTTTTTATCCTGTATTTTGAGTATGTTTATATTAGAATACATATTTAATTGATAGATGTATATTACACTGGCGGTCAATAAAATCGAGCCACATGTATCTCTGAATTCAAACGCTTAATATTTTCTATCGTTTAAATGTTCTGGTTGATAACTACTAACCTAAACAATACCCTTGCGGAGCTTAGAACGGCCATAGAAAGAAAGAAAGAAAGAAAGAAAGAAAAGAAAGAAAAAGTATTTATTTGACACAGCACAAAAACGACTTTAAAGATAATATAACAGAAAAATAAAAGAATAAAACAAGTATAACAAAAAAAAGAAAAATATTTATCTTAAATAAAAAATGGATTGTACGTCGCAGCTGTGTCAAAAAGGCTTCCGCTCAGCTTAAGCTGTCGCGGTGCAAGCAGACCGACAGCACTGATTTTCAGCGGGAGCCACAAAAGCAAAAAAAAAAAGCAGAAAGCGAATGGAATAACATTCTACCGACTACATCTTAGAAGGTTCATTAGGTCGATGAAAACGATGTGATTAGAGCCAGAGGAGGCTATAGGAGTTCTTAAAACATTTTTTTACAATATATTTTACCCTTATGATTATAAACGTTATCTTTTCATTAGCAATTTTGCTTCCCTTTGTATTTTCAGCATTAGGTCCTAACGATGTCTGAGCATAATATGTTTTTATGTCAACAAGAAAGTCAATAAAATTACCTGTTCAGTAATACCATTTTTCCTATTGTAGGAGTTATAGATTCTAAAAAAAACCACTGTTCATGAAACTTGCAAGTGGCTCGATTTCTTTGTCGACCAGTGAATATTTTCTTTTTAAAACGCTTTTATTAGCTTCACTTGTAACTAACTATGTAAAAAAATCTTGGAAGTTCAATTTGACCCAATTCCCGGTTTCCGATTGAGCTGAAATTTTGCATACACGTTTAGTTTGGATGACAAAAGCGTTTTCTTTCGTTTTTTTTTTAAACTATTATATTATTATTCTGTTTCTATTTCTTTGCCTTCGTCCGTGCGTCACTGCAGGGGTGCCAACTGAAAATCAGCGTTGCGTTCGCCGCACCCGGCAAATGCTGAGCTGGCTACCCTTTGGGCATGGCATGCTTGACAGCATACCTACATATTTTTAAGAATTTAATATTTTATTTCTTATTTGTGTCTTTTTGTAGTGTTATTTTTTATCTTTAATCTTCTCCCTCTTATGTTGTCAATGTGTCCGTTTTAAATAAATGTATTTTAATTCTTCTTTCGAATCAAGGGGAGAGACCTTTGCCCAGCAGTGAGATGCAACACGCTAATCGACAATACTAGAGTTAGCCATGAAGGGAAGACGACAGGATAAAAACTATACATAAGTACTTAATTTCCTTTTATTAACGTATCAAAAACAAAACTAGGACAATAATCCTTGACTCTATAAATTAAACAATTCATTTTATTCGTGACACATTACTAAGACTTAATAATATTGAATAACTAACTATTCTAAAGGAAGAACAAGGTCGGAAAACTTTAATTGCACTAAGGGTATTGGAAAATAATCTCAACTGTATTTATAATTAGCGTCATTTTAGCTTGTACTGATAACTACGCCCTTAAAATTATCACATATAACAGATGGCCTTCTAAATATCAATTTACGGTGAAGAGGCCAATTATTGGCTTACTTATGCACACAGTTTTGAAGTATCACCTACCTACGTTAAGCATACATTAATTACAAATTACAGAATAGAATGCACTTAGCTGTTAATTACTAAACAATAATAATCACTGCCAATAATTGACTCATTCACTCTACAATCTATGGAATAAGGCATAACAGTCTACCTATTCACAAATAAACAGTTTTATACTAAACATTTTTAGAGGGTGAATTGCAAACGCAATAGTTTCTAGAATCAAATATATTCGACACTGGAAAAGCATAATGGCTAAAGCGCCAATATGTAAACTTTACAGGGGCAAATTTTAAAGTTTTATTTTCTGTGAAACCTATATGATTTATTAGTACATACGTTTTACAGAAAATTTACATCCAATTTTTTTTTTTTTATATTTTAAAATATCCTCCTGTAAAGTACATACATACGTAGTTACATATTAGCACTTTAGCCATATTAATTTTCCACTATCGAATATAAATATATTATGCCTACAAAATATAAAAAGTACTTTTAATGATATTGCCAATCTTACTATAGGATTTGGTCCAAATGGTGCCCAGAAATGAAACTATAAGCTTTTGGTTACTAACATCGACTTAAGTCTGGAAATCAAACCGCATTAAAATCGGCACAAGGATATCTGTCCAAAATAATGTAGAAGTACGGCAATTATTATTGAATAACTGATAAAAATATATTATCTTTATTCAAGTTTTTAACATACTCTTTTATATATTATAGAATTTTTATAATTTAAAAATATAAAAGAGTAGTAGGCCACTGGCATCGGGAACAGGGTCCAAAGCTACCGGTGGTCAGGGCTCTAGAGAGAGGAACCTCCTAACAATGCGCGCAGTATCAAGGTGTGCCGCTTTTTGAATCCCGCCCTTGATCCGGCACCCAGCGAGACTCTCGAGGTGTTGGTCGAGACTCTTGGCAATTAAGACATTAGCCGTTACGACTATATATTATTAGAGGTGTCATAGCCTGGCACATGCTGAGCTGGACACCCATTTGCTACAGCTCGAGACACACACCGAATAGGTATTTATAAGGCAAGGTGATGTTCAGTCGGTGCAGTATCCCCACATTTTTTTTTTTTCAAATTTTTATTTTTTCTGCTTAGTTTTACACTGTTGCCATCCTAAAATTGTATTCTCTGTCTATGCACCTGTCCTCTTTTTAGTATCTATGTCTATCATTCTAGTGCGTCTTGTGTTTGTGGCAAATAAACGTTTTTTCTTTCTTTCTTTTTGAGAGATAAAATACTAATATCTTGGTGTCGGACTTGTTTACATACTATTACTTAAACAAATCTTTTATCCTACATAGTATAGCATCAAGCCTGTATTCTCCAAAGGATTAAGCAGAAGTTTGCACCCACAATAATATTCAATTACATTCCAAAGGAAATAACCTATCCGTCGAGAACCGGCTCCAACTAGAAAAACAGCTGTAATGTTTGAACGGCTGAACAGTTTTTCATGAAACACAGCTAAGATGATTTCCGATTAAACTAGCTTTCAATTAAAAAAAACTGCATCGAAATAGGTCCATCCGTTTTGGAGCTACGATGCCACAGACAGACTTATACACAGACATTATACAAACTTATAACACCCCTCTTTTTTGTCCGGGGTTAATAAAAGTTACGACCTACGTAACTTTTGTCCTGGGATAGTTTTTTTTTTCTCATAGTTAAAAATTTAACTCCTAATGAGATCTACATAACTAGTAATGCCATTTGATTTTGGGCGGCATTTGTCCAAATCCTGGCAATGAGACCGATTCTAGCACTAAAAATGCAATATTCATCTTATTACGTTACTATAGTTCACGCAAATCTTTATGAGCCCTGAACTGAACTCTCCCTCTAGCACCTATATTAAGCGTACTATTATAGGTGCTAGAGGGAGAGAGTTCAGAGGGCTCATAAAGATTTGCGCGTACTATACCCACCCGGTATAAATGTTATCTTACCTATATTCACATTCCAGTAATCTGCAGCTTAAGTCCCCAATAAAAATCAATGTCGCTTTTATACTTTTCTCGAAAATCGATGTAGGTATATTCTGTCTCTTTTTTGTTCTTACTTGTCATAAATAATAAACAATTTTCACGTGTCCTTTTAACGAAAACGGTTATATCAAAATGTCTTTCATAATTAACCAATATTTACGAAATCTACATGTGTAGTAACTGATTTGTTATATATATCTAATATCTACTATCCTAATATTATAAAAAGAGAAAAGATTTAAATTTCTTGTATGTTTGTTTGTAATGGATAAACTCAAAAACTACTAGGAACCGATTTTAAAATTCTTTCACCAGCAGAATGCTGTATTATCACTGAGTAACATAGGCTATAATTTATAAAGAGATCACGCGGACGAAGTTGTTGGCGGAAGCTAGTATTTTATAAATGATAATTTAATTATTGAGTTCTGTGAAGATTGTTTACTGAATAAGACGAGTAAGATAAAACAGAGTATATGTTTTTATTCTCACTTGATTGAAAACTATATTTATAAGGCAAGTCAACATAAAACAAACATTGCTACGCTATAAGTTTGGGTCATATTATAAATCATTATTCTGAGCCAATAAAAATATATCGTAACGTAATTATTATAACAACATAATATAAGATCCAACCTTTCTAATCCCGATCCCTTTAAGAGGTTGTACTCATCATTATGAACAATTTTTTCTATGGGACCAACCCTGGAAACGCGCAAAATAAATCAGCTACTCCATAATAATCCAGAGGGATTGGGACTAGATATTGGACCTTGTATATCAATACAAATAACAAAATAATTATAATGAAATACTTAGTGTATATTTTATTATGAATATGTGTAAGGTCTCAATTATGGAGAGGCGGGAAGTCGCGCGGCGCGCAAAGCGGCGTGTCGCTCTCTCGCTCGCTCTCCATGAACGGAGATACGCGCCTTTCTCCGCGTTGAACGCCGCTTTGCACTCCGCGCGACGCACCGCCTCTTCATAATTAAGCCCTAAGGGGCGTGGAAGCATATTATAATTCATGATAATCATTGTGTGTATTAGTTTATTTAGTATTCAACTTAGCATCTTGCGTTGTCTTGCGCATGCGCTATTAGAAGATGAACACTACAGTAAATACCATGATACACGGGGCATGAACCCACAAAATAGATAGGTACAAGAAAGCCGACTCTATGAAACAAGCGATAGCGTACGCGCACATAGTCGCGAAAATCAATCGAACGTTCGTTTTTCATTGAGCTGAGATTGCCGTAGTTTTGTGTTTACCAGAAATAATTCTTCATAGTCTCAAGCCGGATTTCCACTGCGAAAGAGTAATGATCAAGTAATAGCTGGATGGAACGGACCCCAACTAGCTAAAATAGGTTTTACCTTCCATTAAGAAAGAATTTTGACAATTGCCTTCCACTGCAAAAGAGAAATGAAGTAAGAGTTCGTAATTAACTATTTTTACTTGTTCAGTCCTTTCCGCTCGACTCTTTGTTGGTGGAAGCATTTATATGAAGTTTACCGTTGCGAGTTAAACGGAGTCCGTATTGAGTCCGCTCCGCTGCCAGTGGAAGCCCGGCTTTACACGTCACTTTGTAGCATATTAACGCAAAGCCATATCTATCAGAGGACTGTGATTAGGCTAAGATTTATATTTAGTTATATCCATAATTCTGAAGAACTGAATCCAAAAAAACCAAATTAAAATCCTACAATCACATTCTCGTCGTTTCTTTTCTTTCTACCCTCTTTTGGGTATTTTCCTATCACTAGGGCACTTCACTGCAGACGGTCGGGATGTGAACAGGCAACCCTCACTGAGCCTTCGGCTTTTGATGCATTACTTGAGTTGCGTCACAGGAGAATATGAATGAGAACTCCGCTTTCTTCTGCGCGTACGACATGAATTCATCTGTAAAATTATAATTTTCTTTAATAATATTAACATAAAATTTTATTGGCCAAAAGTTGTACGAAGTGTTGTTAAAATAATAGTAGGTATTCTTATTATAACTAGGTCTCGAAACAGTTCATACCTGTGGGCCACAAACTAGACTGTAAGGGCTCAATTATGGAGAGGGGGAAAGTCGCGCGGCGCGCATAGCGGCGTGTTGCTCTCTCGCTCGCTCTCCATGAACGGCGATACGCGCCTTTCTCCACATTGCGCGTCGCTTTGCGCTCCGCGCGACTTTCCGTCTCTCCATAATTGAGCCCTTAGTATCTTGGGGCACATGATTTACAACGAACGTACGAATATTAATAAACCTCCTAGAAATTAATCTATTAAACAAAACTAGAATTAAGGCTGTATTTTTCGAAGAATACGTATTTTTAAAGGGGTGAAGTATCAGCCTAAGCCCCTCAGCCCTCAGCCTCATTAGGGAAGCTTCGTTCACGCATTTCGTTTATATAGCGCAACTGACATATCAAACTGTGTCACAGAATAGCTATATTAGTTAGCAACACGCAATATGACAACTGGAGCTTTTTTCCGGTGATAATATAAATATATCTTTTAAAACAAACACAACACAATAAAACAATTGCAAATAAAATTCGATTATTACGGCATTTCCGTAAACCCTCGCCTTAAAGAAAGAGTGGATTAGGGTCTAACATTTAGGTATGTAAATCATGGTTATCACCTCAAAGGACGAGACCACAGTGCCTTCCATACTCACCATAGGTTAAATATCCCTTTTCATCCAAGTCCGCCTGTTGGAATATGTTGTGGGCGTCTTCCTGACAGAGCCCAAGACAGCGCGTCGCCACTTCTTCAAAATTAGCAACATTTAGGCGCCCGGTCCGGGTACTGTCATATAGCTGGAAATATAAAGGGTCATTACTGGTCAAACACTAGTTTATTGATTGAACCCGAATTAGAATACATCTTTATTTGATGTAAACCAGATATAGGTACTTATGAAATATCGAGACTCTAGGTGCACGGGTCCAAATAATAGGTCCTATGGAGAAAAACCGACAAGAAACTCCATGGAAACTCTTTTAAAATAATAAATTACAATCTTGATCAGTACAATGTTGTGGTAAGAGCTGCGAGAATAATGTAATTTAATGTGAATAAAAATAAGAATAGGATAATAATGAGTTGCCTCTGAATAAGATTGCCATGGCAGTTACAGGCTGACCAGCGGGTCTACCGCGTAACTAAAATTGTAATGAACATCAACATAGGTATTAAACTTCAATACGATCGTGAGAGCCTAAACTTTGAGCTAACTTGTATTTTTTTTACCGATCATGAAGGTAATTTTTAACAAGTTAGCTCAAAGTTTAGGCTCTCACGATCGTATTGAAGTTTAATACCAATGTCGATGTTCATTACAATTTTAGTTACGCGGTAGACCCGCAGTTCCGACAGACGGCACCCGTTCACGAGCATGACGCATGTGTCAGCCTCGCCAAGCTCGACCACAATGAAGGGAACTCAACGACCTGACACACAACGCCACCATCAGGGAGACATTTTAGTGTATAGGATACTATAGTGTACCTTGAATGCGATGCTCAGGAGTTGTGTCAGTGGCGCGTGTTGCAGCGACAAGAATGCTGCACACAACAAATAGTCGGGGAAGTACACCAGACCACTGGATCTCTGCAACGAAACATCTTTATTATTATTATCTCCTTTATTCGTATTATAATAATAATAAATCATTTTATTTCGAATAACTAAGAGATCCATAAATTGTTAGTAACAGGTTTGCACTTATAACACTATTGTTAGTAGCTTAAAATAATGACGAATTAATGAGAAGCCCACTACATGGCAGACTACGGTATAAGTCTTCTCACAAATTGTCATATTATGGTGGAGGAAGTATCTGCAGCCACCGCTTTCAGAATACTATTGTGACTGCCTCTTATTCTGCTCAAGAGTGAGGCCGTTTTTTTGCGGATTATGGCATGAAATGCATCGGTATGGGTATGGTATTATATACCTACATATTTTTTACATTTTAAAAAATATATTATAAAATTTAATAAATATACAAATAACAACATAAAAATAGGAACCAAAAGGCATCGGGAACAGGGACCAAGCTACCGGTGGCTAGGGCTCAACCTCCTCACAATGCGTGCCATGTCGAGGAGTACCGCCTTCTGTATCAAGCCCTTGATCCAAACTCCCAACGAGAGCCTCATAAGATTTAGAATTTACAACTATTAACAGCCTATGCTGTCCCAATCCTGGGCAAAGGCCTCCCTCCTTTTACTCCACTTCTCGCGATCCCGCGCTGTATCGGGCCAGTCTTTAAGGAATGCATCCAATTCGTCCCGCCATCTCCTTCTTGGTCTGCCGCGACCCCGTCTTACTGTCTCAGGACACCAGTTTGAAACATCTTTATTTATCATATATAGTATAGCTAGTTAAACTGGCCATATTATGTTAACTATAAGGTCTCCCGTCCACCGTCCTTCTCACAGACAAAGTCCAAACCTGCATGAATATATCGAAGAGTCTCTGGGAGCGATTGTCGAGGGGCACTCCTAGTCGTTGCGCGAACTCTTCAGCCGCCAGCCAGCGGGACCTGCCCTGCAGACCCTGGGCCACCAGGTGCAGCTCCAACTGAGAACGCTCTAGCCTGAAAATGTGCACATACTAAAATTATTTTGTGTTGTGGCAAAAATTCCCGGTCCGTGTTCCATGGATTATCTATGACATGGGTCTCATTATCTAAGTAATTATTTATTTATTATTTATTTATTATATACTTTATTGTACACCTGAATATAACAATTTTGTAAGTACGGAGATTACAATATTAAAGTACAATGGGCGGCCTTATCGCATAAAGCGATTTCTTCCAGGCAACCATTGGATGGAATAAAGTGACAAACAAGTTATGGGGCAGACAGTGGTGCACATAGATATGATGTTGAAATAAATTATTTTATCCAAAATTAAAAAACAATTAAATATATATGACTCAATATAGCACAAATACATTACAAATACATATAAATATCACAGAGAGAAAGAGAGCATTGCGAAGAAATAAAATAAAAATAAATTAAGTGTAGTAAAAATTAAAGTGACAAGTAATGTTCCTTCACCATCCTCTTAAATACTGGTAACGACTGAGCACGCCTAATAGCCAATGGCAATGCATTCCACAAACGAGCGGCTTGAACCGTGAAGGATTTGTCAAAAAAAGTTGTGGAATGCGTTATGCAATCCACAACATTTTTCAGCATCAGCATTTTTTTTGTGTATTATTATTGTTGTGTATGTTATTATGTTGTGTTGTGGTTGTGTGTTGTATTATGTGTACCCTAATAGAAATTCGAGATCATTATTCTTGTTTAATAACAAGTTACATGAATATCGATATAGTTCTGATGTTTCTAAATATAGTATTCCATACCAGACTTCCAACCTTCCTACCTATACCTATGTCACCAAAATACATGGACGATAATTATTACACTGGAAACTTCCTTTTTTCACAAAAAATATATTAAATATTATAGTTTAAAAAAACTATAGAACACGCTTTAGTCATCCAAACCTGATTTCGGGACATCACTTAAGTACATTCATAATTATTGTTATTAATACAGTAAACGAATTGAATTCAGGTTTTTGTTTCTGGCAAAAATTCAGTAGACACGTTTTTTATCATTTAAAAAAGACTTTCTCGTTATTTTATATTTCTTGCTCTATTCGTTTTTATTATCTTAGGATGTAGAAAATCTGATTAATAATTAGCAATGGTGGCAAACGTGTCTACTTAATTTTTGTCAATTCTATGAAACAAAAACCTGAATTAAATTCAATTCGCTTACTGTATTAATAACATCAATTATGAATGTACTTAAGTGATGTCCCGAAATCTGGGACAATTGTTGCCCCAGAAAAAAGTTTTTCGTAAGGGAGTCTCCACTTTTTGTCTCTGTGCCTCGAAGTTTAGGTGAATTACCACCTATTCCGATGACTGGTTATAACCCATCGTTACGTTGAACCACCCGCAGTCATACTGTTGTGATATTTACCCGAGCTGTCCTCTGATCTCGCTGACTTCCCGGGCAGACGTAGCGCTCGGAATGCCGAGCTGCTTGGCGCGAGCGAGCAGTCGGCAATCATCGTACGTGTAGTCAAGAACTGGCACGCCCAGGGCTCTGAAATTGGTATATAAATATTAAAGTAATAAAAATAATAATATACAGAAGGCGGTACTCCTCGACACGGCACGCATTGTGAGGAGGTTCCTCTCTCTGGAGCCCTAGCCACCGGTAGCTTGGACCCTGTTCCCGATGCCGGTTCCTATTTTTTATGATTTTAAATGTATTTTTTATTATTTTTTTATATTCTTAAACTGTCAAAAGTGAATCGATCCCGATTACGAGTGGGTATCGTGATTACCCTACAGCTTGTAACTGCTATGGCATTTTTATTTAAAGGCTAATCATTATTATATTATTCTAATTTATTTTTATTCACATTAAATTATTTAAATAATTAAATAAAGATCTATTCTATTCTTAGTAGCAGCTGGTGATGCCTCATTATCTTGAATGTACTAAACTTACTTAGCCATAACATCTCGAACGTTCCTGGCGTACAGCTTGGGGTCTCGCTTCTCCTCCTCACTGGGGTAGTACACGGGGAGGAACTCGATCTCGCAAGAGCTGTGCACTTGAGTCAGCGTCAGCCACAGCAGCTTTAACCTGGAATAAAAAATTCGGTAAATATTCGTTGTTGTAATGGCTCATGGACTCCATCGGGGTAACAGGAGCGCCGCGACATAATTTGTTGACGCATTATCTTGTGCGGAAATAGATTTTTAAGGCCGTACACATATTGTTAGGTATAAGTATATTAGAATATTTCTAACGCGAGCCGGAAGGCACTCTGCATTATGTACTAGACCCCGCAGACCGGAAGAAGTTCGTTGTACTGATCGTCCGCTTCTAACGCTCACCGGATGCATGCCAACCCGCAGCTTAATTACTTAAAAATCACCTGACAGGGATCCGACATCGACAGCCACGCGACAGCAGGCTGAGCGTGGTCGGTCGCGAACTGTCAAACAAATTCGTATTATGTACGGAATTCGTCCGCCCGTGGCTACTTGTCGCGTTTGCAGTGCAAAGTATGCACTTTTTAGTTCGGTTATTGTCCGCCAGAGGGCGAACCCGTAAGCGGTGGCTATCGCGTCGCTATCGGCAAATACGTAATACCAAAGTGATGTTTAACAGCAACTACCGTGCGATTTACAAATAAACTGTCTACTACATCGGTAATTAGACCCCCGGACGTCAGAAATTTGTCTTATCAGAATGTCGGAGGGCGCGCTCTCCATAAATTTTGTACTAGACCCAGCACACAATAAAAAAACGAATTTATCTGCTTGCAGACGATTGGGGCCAGTCGCGAACTGAGCGAAGAATCGGCGGTAGTATGCAGAAGGTTATACAGTAATTGATTGGGACATATACCTAGCAGACTTGGTTATGAAGACCGGGGGCATCGATCATCCCTTTAAAAATTTTGCATATGACGATCATCTGTCATACCGTTAAAGAATTAAATCCCAAGCTACCCAAAAGGAGTTCAAAAGGCAGTAGGATGACGAAGTACTCACGCGCCAGGACCTTCCCAGGTCCAGGTGACGGTGTCCCTCGCGTTAGGGTACCGTATGGTGACGGGCTGCACTGGCACTCCTGGGTAGAACCCACCCGGCTTGAAGGTGATCAAGCACGAGCGGTTCGTGCAAGTACCTTCAGGGAATATCAGGACCTGAAACGTACATCACATAATTATATAGCTTTGTATTGTAGCATGGTACCCGCGGACGTCGTAAAAGACACCATGTGCTTGAAGGCAAATAATACATAACACCATATGGAAGTCGTTTTTAACCGACTTCAAAAAAGGAGGAGGTTCTATGTTCGACAGTATCTTTTTCTTTTTTAAATTTATGTTCACCGATTTCCACGTCAATTGCGGACGGATTTAAATTCTTTTTTTGTTTGAAAGGGTATTAGGGATCATCCATAAAGTACGTCACACGTTAAGGGGGGGGGGGGGGGGTCGACGAAGTTTGACATTATGTGACAAGGGGTGGGAGGGTTCCTAAGTTTCGTGACGTCACATTTCAAAATCATATTAAAAAATAATTTAAATGGAAACAAAACTAACTTCGGAACTGCTGCTTTAATTTAATAATTTCTAGATGTAAAATTGCAAAATATGTGTCGTCACACTATGTGATCAACTGTGACAAGGACGGGGAAGGGGTCAAAAAATCACGAAATTAGTATGACGTACTTTATGGATGTATTATACTATGTATTGCTGCGTAGACGACGGACTTTTCGTCCACCGTACTGATGCGGACAAGAATGGCCGTGGTTTGTAGTTGTTGCCAGTGAGAACACTAGAGTTCTAACGTCAACTACGGACAAAATGACTATCGTATGCATTGCCTCCGTACCACAATTTAGTGTCCGGGGCAATTTTTAGTCGTAAAAATTCTTATCCGCTGCAGTCCGCCGTTGGACAAAAACTAGTCCATCGTCTGCTCAACGCTTAAGGAAATGAAACCACAACACGATAAGTTTCATGAGCTAAATACTTACTATCATAATACTAAGTTTATATTTAAAATTCAATAAATTACAACCCTTCTTTGTTTTTATAGAACTAAACGTAATATAATTTAGGTGGTACGGGGTGGTAGTACCAAGCTGTACCAAAACCAATAACTATTCGCTTTTAGTTCAATGATAACCTTTGGTACTGCCACAATAAAAATACACTAACTTCAATGCAATCTTCACAAACGAATTCTTTTTCTTCACATAATGTTTCGGTTGCATATCGAGACGTGTGCGGCATACCATAGTATCGAATAAGATGAATATTTTCTATTTTATTTTCATTTCTATTTCGTTTTTTTAGGTTATGAGCTGATGACGGACTTTTGTCCGACGAACTTTTTGCCGCGACGATAGAGCTTATGGAACCTTATGCAAAAACGGTCACGTCCGCCAGTCAATACGCCGCTAGTACCCCGCGACGATGCAAGAAGGCGGACAAAATGTCCGTCATCTACGACACTCCGACGCTCAGAGTTTATTGAGCAAAATAGGTAAGTACAAGGACCCTATACAGGATATAACCTGCTCGGCTAAGCCTCTCTACAGCAGTGGACTATTAAGGCTCCGTAGAGGGATAGATAGATGAATGTACTCACCTGAGGCCAGTCCTCTTTGGATGTAGCCCTCTCAATGATCTCCTTGATGGTGTTCTGCCTGGAGTTGGGATCATCCCGCCACACGTATACCGGCTGCGTGTAGTTTATCAGCTCTGGAACATTAAAATGTTTCTTTTAATACATGGCCACGCTGAAGTTGAGATAGGAATGAAGGAGGTTTTCTCAGCGACCTTTGCAGATGACGAGAAGCCGGTCAAGCAAGTTCCAGGAGACCAGGGGGCTTACTATTAACTTATAGCAGGGCAGAAATTAAACTGCCTAGACATTTCTAGTATAAGCTGACCTCTCATTGTACGAAAAGTCTTTACAGTGCAAGGTCAGCTCATACTGGATACGTCTGAGCAGTTCAATTTTTGCCCTGCTATAAGAGTTCATAGTAAGGCCCCAGTACCTAAGGACCTAGTGTAAGTTTTTTTTTACAAATTTTGGTTTTTACGCAGCGACCGCATTCGTCGCTCCGATTGGTGAAGAGCTCGGAGCAGGCCAATCGGCACGCAGAACGCGGTCGATGAGGTAAATCGACATTTTTAAAAGAAACTGGGGCCTCTGTAAACAAGTTTACAATCTGTCGATACAGAATAGAAATGATAGCAAAATGTACTGATTTGGCTGGTTGAGTGAGTTTATTAGAATCCCCTTGAAATCAGGATGACGAACAGTAAGCTCTCGTTTAAATTTAAAGGACGTAAATATTTCGAGAAATTCATTTTTTTTCTCGAATTCGAAACTGCTTCGATTACACGAGAACTGCCTTCTAGTAGACGCACGCGCGCCTTTCGAGTTTCAATACCTATGAAGAGCATACTGAAACTCACCACGAGGTCCTGCAGAACGCGTCTGTTTGAGCGCTTCAATTCGGAGCCCGTACGTAGTTATCCTACTGTTTAGATTATATATACTGTGGTAATTATAAAGAAGGGGGAGTCGTACTGACCCAAATTGGATTAATCCTTTATCCAGACAGTCCAAAATTACACGATAACGGCACAAAATTATATTCTAAAGCAAGTTTAATAGAAAATTAGCTATTTAAGAAAATAATAAATATTTGAGCATGCAAACTAATACAACATCTACGAGTTTATAATAATTACACAGTCGCCACTGCACGATATTTCATTTTTTTACGAACAAGGAAAGATAATATCAACAACGTTTCATTAGATGTCGGACCAAAATACTTCAAAGACCTATAAACATGTCCGACTTCAAAAGATTATTTCTGAACTCATAATCCGAAAGTACATCATAAAATCACGGAATAATCGATAGGTTCGATTCTCGCACGGAACAAATATTTGTATTGCCTGATTGGCCCCCTTAGTGCTCTAAACCAATCGGAGCGAAGAACGCGGTCGCTACGAATAAACGAGATTGGTATAACCTAACCGTCACAAACCCCCGACTCCAACTAGAAAAAGAGCAGTAACTTTTAAACAGCTGAACAGATTTTCATGAAACATAGCTAAGATGATACCCGATTAAACTAGCTTTCAATTAAAAAAACTGCATTGAAATCGGTCCATCCGTTTTGGAGCTACGATGCCACAGACAGACACAAAGATCCACAGATACAGACTATAAACTTATAACACCTCTCTTTTTTGTCAGGGGTTAAAAAGAAACGAACACTAGAGCTGATTACAGGCTTGGTTAACTACGATCGTCCATCAAAGTAAATTAGATTTTTCCACGAATGTCTAGCTAGAGGCCAAAAACCTCAATTTCCTTAAAATTCTAGACTCACGCGACAGTAACAAGGACGGTTAACAACCTTAAACAGTTTAAGGTCGAACAAACAGCAGTTAGAACAACCAGTTAACGTTTTACTGATGATATAATCTACAAGTCGTTTTAGCTGGCGATGTGAGAGCAGGCAATACACCAGCGGTCATACGTCATCATTAGAAGTCTGACGTTTTGCTGCCGCATTTTAGTATAGGTAACTAGATACTCCTGCACAGCTAGTACGGCAAAAAAGGGAGAGAAAAGTTGGAGAAAACTGGTTTTTCACAGAAAAATCGTCGATGAAACCATCTCTACCGTTTTAGATTTTTCGTATTGTCTTTTGACAAGAAGACAAAGGGAGGAGAAAACGAGTTTGTCCACCCACCACGCTAGCACTGCAGGGAACTTGTGAAAGATCTTCCCGTCCCTTAACGGGAAGATCTTTCACAAGTTGTCCTCACGAATCCAGGAAAAATACTCACAAAACTCCCGATTTTGGAGCTTAAACTTTGTACATTACGATCTGAGACTTATGTTTTTCCTTACACTGTTATAAAAACAAAGCTCTTATTCTCAACTCTAGTTTATGTTTTCTGTCGAAAACTGCCTGCAATATCTATTAGGATTGAAAAATAAGAGCAATCTCATTTTTACTTTGTTAGATTTCATGGAGGATATAGAAAACCCCGGCCAGACCCACCCGGATGCCCTTCAAACTTGGGCTAATTCGAGGAAATCCGGACGGATGACAACCCTACGCTTAGGGCACCAATACATAATAATTATTATAAAAAAATGTTTTAGACGAAATCTATATTCGTACAGGCTCACAATTTTCTTAAGATTGTTATCTATGTTTGTTATACAAGAAAAACATTATTTCTATAATTTCCTCGTCATGATTCCCACCCATTGGGTCAATCATTACGGAATGCAATCATTTGCAAAATGCTGTTGGTTCTGCCGCTCAGTCTTTGGAACAATGACGCCACTTTCTTACGCATTACGGCATTGAAACCGTCAACGCGTGCATTTGCGTACATTAGTGACGCACCGCGCAATTATAAGCCCTAAGCGTAGAGTTGCAGTAGTATCGTGATGTTTTAAGTCATAGTTAAAAAAGGAAAATTCAGCAGCTCAATTCTCGTAGATAAGTAATTTAAAACGTTCAAAATATAATAATAATCATTTATTACCAAAAGAGACAGTACTAAGTTATTTACACATTTCCTTACAAAAGATTAACCTTGCTCCATCAAAATATATGAAAAGTTTGATTTTTTTTTCGCGATTTCATGGTTGGTCCCGTAGTAAAAGTTGTTCATATTGATGAGTAGTTTCACCCCTTAAAGCGTTACCGGTGTTTTACAAATAACCCTGTATATAAACCTCAAAAATGATAATATTGAAATGAGTCTGTAAGAAGATTGAATTCAAATCATACTGAAATCGGACAGAAGAATTCGGCGCACTACATAAAAAATTATCTTGTATAGCATGTATAGGTGTAACAGATGAAATGTCCTTCATAACCAAAGACGTAACGACCGTATCGTGTCGAACCAACCTTGGGTTCTAGACGATGCCTAGGCAAAGGCGTCGAGAAGCCTTAGCATTGCATGTCACACGTTATTTCTAAATATAACAATAATAAAATAATACTTTGATACCTAAACACTGTTTGTCGGAAAGGTTAAATAAAACCTAAAGAGGGATATTTTACTCATCATTATGAACAACTTTTACTATGTGACCAACACTGAAATCGCGAAAAATTCAACTGTCCCATACATTTAGGCCAGTAATATTGAAGTACGCGTCAGTCGCGTTCCAATACCTCAGCAATATGCTGAACGACACTGAACGATGACCTATTTTTTGCACAAATGGGACGCATAATGAGTTTAAGGAATCCTATTCATTGATTCCATATGCACTTATTATTAGTAACTGTTATTTTATACATATCTTTTTTTTTTTTTTTGAACTTTTTCTTAATTGTTTTACTTTTGTGTTTGCCTTAATATTTTACTTTTTTTTGTTTTTATTGTTTACTTTTTTATTTGTGTCGTAATTTGTGTAGAAATAAATTGCTTTTCTTTCTTTCTTTCTTTAAATATATTATGCACAACAGCAGATTTTTTTACGAGATTTCGTACTTGGGCCCGTATTAAAAGTTGTTCATAATGATGAGTACAATAACCCTCTTTCGGCTTAATATACCATATTCAACTAACCGTGTTTTCTCTCTCTTTCTCTGTAACTCTTCTAGTCCCGGGGTCATAATGCACAATTTTTAATATGGAACCAACCCGAAATCTCGAAACAAAAACCAGCTTTGCCATACAAATGATTCAGTATTACTCGACTAAACGTATGGAACAGCTGATATTTTTTCGCGATTTCAGGTTTGATCACATAGTAAAAGTTGATCATAATGACGAGTATAATAGCCCCTTAAAGGGTTCGGTGCCTTTACCATGAGTTTTCCGTGCCGTATAACGTTCACGTTCACATGCAATATTTGTATAGTGACTTGAGTTCACTATTTATACCGCTAGAGGCGCTGAAAAAATACCCATACAAATATTGCATGTGAACGTGAACGTTAGACGGCACGGAAAACTCATGGTAGAGGTACGGAACTAGAAAGGTAGAACCTTTTATATCTTAATTTTTTCTGTACATCGAAGCCATCTTAGAACTAAAATTTTATTACGTAATTGACGTACTTTACGTCAATTACGTAATCAATTTTTACTTCCGCGTGACAAGGTATACCTACATCAATTTCCCTTGGAAGTTGTACTTAGATCTACATAACTATTAAGTAATTGTGTGATTGTGCACGCGAGTTATGCAATAGTCAGCGACCTCAAACGCGCAAACATTACATTGTTAATAACAATTATTATATAAATTTTATTGTTTTTTTTAAATTATGGACAAACTTAAAAAGAATCCAGCCCATTACTGTCCCACTGCTGGGCACGGGACTCTTCTCAGATTGAGAAGGATTAAGCCTTAGTCCACCACGCTAGGCTTGTGCGGATTGGCGGACTATACACACCATCGTGGCCCTCTCAGGTGTGCAGGTTTCCTCACGATGTTTTTCTTCACTGTTATCGCAAGTGATCATCAAATTATAATCCACAAGGACTTAGTTACTATAATATCATCTGTTTGAAGAAATCTATATATTAATACGTGAAGAGAAAACTTTGTACCCCTTTTTAAGCATATTGCGCGCACGGAGGAGTGTGAGACTTGGCACAGTTAAAGTTTATGCAGAAAGCTAAAATTACGGTGGAAATTCGACCACTGGGAGAATAAGAATACTTTGGTTATGATCTCAACACACAGCGGTACAGTCATCGATATAAGTCTAGTCTAGATTAACTTTTCGTAATTTTGAAATTAATTTATTAAAGATAATAATTATTGTTCTTTTTTGGCAACGCGAGTGATGCCCCTGGTGTTGCAAGCGTCCATAGCTTACGGTAACTGCTTACCATCAGGCTGGCTGTGTGCCTGTTTGGAAACGTAGCGGTATAAAACAACCTTGAAGTTGTGGTCTTTTTATGAACAATAAGGTATTGTCTTTGCTTTGAAGCATAGACAATACGTAATTGCTTTTAACCATTTCTTGTGGCGGAAGAGACCAATGTTGCCGATTAGTGGTTTTTGGAGAAGATTTGTCACTTATCCAGCTAAAAGTTACTCTTTACCTTGAAATTTAAAAGTAATGTTGTTTGTTTGTAACTGTACCAAAGTAGCTCTTACTGTCTCCATCCTGTATATGTGCAACTTGGACATAATTATGCACGCTCACATAATGCATGCATAAGCATAAAGCAGTTATGGCATAAATATTATAATAATAAATAATAATAAAAGACGATAACAGTGGTTCTAGCTACTTTCTTTTATCACCCTGTGAAAGCTTCGCAACGTGTTTCCAACATCAAAGACAGCTATTAGCATAAAACAGTAAATATTTATAGCAACCGGCCTATACCTTTGTTTTATTGCCAAGTTCCGGAAACATGCACTTGACACTTGACTGTTCAATCGAAACGAGTTATTTTGTTGTATTGGCAATCTGGTTGTACAATTAAGGCGCTGGTTTCCGTCAATTTGATCTATTACAAGGTATATTTTTCGAAAATTGTTTTATAATGTTCATTTGGATAAAATAAATCTGTTTTGATATTTCTTTTTTATTTCAACTCTAAATCCATTTTTTTTTTAAACGTTATTCGGCTCGAAACTGCAATAATTTGTCACGTGATCTATAACGTAATCGTGAAATAAACGTAAATCGTAACGTTAACGTAAGCAAATTTAGAATAAAAAATACACGTTTAATCCATGACATTTTTTGTAGTATAGCAGTATTTTTAAATTTTCAAATACATTAAAGGAAAAATTAAGTTTCGTATGTAGTATTTTTGACATTCATCTATATTCAGGCCAGAAATCGGTCTCGTTAAAAATAATTCGTCTACAGAAGTAGGTAATAGGTACCAGGTGCAAAAAAAAAAACTGCATGCTAGACAAAATAAAAAAACACCATTTTTACTAAGTAACCCAGACAACTAGACTGCATGGCAACAAAGTATGCAGCCTGCAATTTAATAACACAGAATTGAACGAGTGAAAGTCCGTAGCGGATACCATCACTACACTCCAGTGCTTTTAGTAAAATAATCACCACATTCATCATTACATTGTAAGCAGGTAATACCGTTACGTACATATTTTACCCGACTATGATCGAAATTATGGAAAGAAAAGTTTCTGACTACGAATAATAATAAATGATTTCGGAAAAAGAAGTATAATGGGACTTTTTTTTTTTTTTTTTTTTTTTTTTTTTATAAATCATTGACCCTCTCTAGGATTTCTCCTGTATCGAGGGTACAGTTTAAAAACATACATGTCACATGCACACACACCCAGACCCGAAACAACTATCTGTAGATCATACAAATATTTGTTCCGTGCGGGGATCGAACCCGCGGCACGTAGCGCAGAAAGCTAATCGCTTAGCCACTGCGCTAACCGTGTCGTCAAACACGTCGTGTGTCGTTTTTATCGGATTAGAAGTCCATTTTCGCCGGAGCTGCTCCTGCGGCCCCAGATATTATTGTGCATTTGTTTTATAAAAAGAGTATCCATGGAGTTTCTTGCCGGTATCTTCTCCAGGACCAACCCACTTGGAAACATGCACCTAGAAGAATCACGACGTTTTCAAAGTGACTGCAAAGGCCCAGTTGAAATAAAAATCTTTGATTTTGACTTTGAGCAAGGAAATGACGACACGGTTGGCGCAGTGGCTAAGCGATTAGCCTTCTGCGCTACGTGCCGCGGGTTCGATCCCCGCACGGAACAAATATTTGTATGATCTACAGACAGTTGTTTCGCGTCTGGTTGTGTGTGCATGTGACATGTATGTTTGTAAACTGTACCCTCGATACAGGAGAAATCGTAGAGAGGGGCAATGTTCAAAAAAAAAGAATGCAACGTAACAAAATATCTTTTCTGAACCTGGTTCGAAGCTTGCATCTTTTACGTCATGGCATTAATAATTAATCTGCCTTATTTAGAGGTCAATTTAAGTTTAAATAAATAACAATATGCAAATCATAAATGTTTATCTGTACTGAGAGCAAATAATTTCTTGTTCTGTTTGATCAGTATGGAATATATTACTATTAACTAAATATTTACTTAAATGTTTATTATCAGGTAACAATAGAAATTATCTTATCACGATTAGATATAGTTCAAAGCAGTGGTGCTCAACCATTTTTTGTCCGGGACCACTAGGACTTTTTTCTTGGTGCAGGAAACCCACGGTTCAAAATAAAAATTTCGTTTATTTTATTTTTTTATATAATAGATAGAGTAGGTACAAACTTTAACTTTTTTAGAAAATCAATGTTAGTTTTGAGCCACCCGCATAAATATTGATTTATTATGGGTTTATAACTTTGTTAAGCGGACCCTTATTTAGTTCTCATGGAACCGTGGTGACCCACTGGCCACCAGTTGGGAACCTCTGGTTTAAAATAAGATCACAAATAAATCGCGCCCGGTCGCCGGGGCCCGCACACTACAGAATAATTATGTTCCATTATGTCTACGTTTGAGTTTGAACACTTGACGGGTTAAATATTTAGAAAATAAAACATAACGATTATCATCATTATATTATCTGCCCATCAACGCTGAACGATGACCTATTTTTTGCACAGATACTCGTACCTACGACGTATATATATATATTTTTTTTTCTCTAATTCTTAGTTTTTTTTATTTTATAGTATTTTTTATAGAATACATTTTTTATTTTAATGTTTAGTGTGTCGCTATTTGTGTGAAAACAATCTGGTTTTCTTTCTTTCTTTCTAGATGTCTACTGCTGAATATAGGCATCCTCGTAGTCCGCTCCATCACAGCAACTTAATTTCAAGTCCATTTGAATTCAGAATGCATTAGAGTCGCGTTTTACAGTTGTATATTATACTCTATTACTGAAGTTAATCTATGGATTACAATAATCACATTAAATTACCACCTGGGGCTAGATTTTCGTCTTTATTAGATACGGATGAGCTCAATTAGTTATAAGAATGGTGCAACCCCAAAAACGAAAGGCTGTTACACACGGCAGCTAATTATTTATCATAAGATCACATACTGTTTCAACATGTTCCGTATATTTCGAATGGGAAAGCATATTATCTTAAAAGAAAGAAAGAAACTACATTTATTATCCACAAAAACACACACACACACAATTATAAATAATATACAATAACGAATAAATAAATAAACAAAGTTACAGAAAAACAAAAGCAACAAACAAAAACAAAACACCAAAATACACATAAAAATAGGAGAAAACAAAAAAAATACTATACTATCAACCATCGTAACATCGCACGCTTCAATCCACATCTTACGATACATTACGCTACATTATAGCTGCCGTGTGTGACGACCTTAATTTAGATAAATAAAAAAATCTCTCGTCATCTGACCCACACACTATAGAGAGTACATTCTTGACCGCTACAACGAATCAAAACCGGGAACCGGTTCTCACAACGAAGTACCGAACACATCAAATATCGTTTATGGTGAAGAAACACCATAATTTACATCGCTACGGGTGATGAGTGGTTCAAATAACCGATATTATTTTTAAGTCATACATGACTTATTTATTTTAATTTTTTTGTCATTTTTACAAACACTTTTGCACTTCTATTATGTCATTTGTGTAGAGTCCTGGGTTGAATTCCTATTTCGGATGAGATTATAATGTTTTTCTGTTAGAAAATTCTCAGTAACAGCTGTGACCGGTATGATAGCTGTATACCGTACGGATATAACATTTGATACATACACAAAACAAAAAAAATGTACCACATTATTTCAACACCACACATTTTTTGTGGCCAGCTGCGTGTTTGTCCCACCACGACCACGCTTACATCTTTTTAGAATAGAATAGAATAGATCTTTATTGCATGTAAACCAAATTTTAATAAATATATAAACAATTTTTTTATTGATTGTGATTTTTTTGATTTTTATTTAAGAGTGAATTAATTTTTAACTTTAAGTATAAAATATCGAGACTACGTGCGCGGTTCCAATTTGCTGTTTTTGTTTTTTGATTTGCTCAAAGAAACTACTTAGGTGTTGTAAGACTGGTGTATTGTGTCTGGACCTAATAATTTGACATCCAAATACGAGAGTAAGTGTACTCGTGCCTAACCTTTAAGAGTATAAAAGGCGTGACACTTTGTAATGTTATTTCCTCTACACGAATCATGCTGCATGCAGCATCATACCGTGTCTAAACGGGTCAGCAACAAAGCCGACATGAACACTAAAGAAGAATCCATTCCATTCATTGTGAGCCTTTGCACGTGAGCATACACAAAGCTTTGGTAAAAACACACACAGCGTGACAAAATACAAATACGACTAGAAACACGCCCCATTTGTTCCGGTTTAAACATGGAACGAATTGATTAAAAGTTTGAATTGTCAAAGTTGTTTGAATGTAATTCAATGCACATAGGTTTTGATCTTTAGTGCCCATAGGTACCTACTAGTCACTGTTATACTGAAATGTATAGTGTGATAATTTTGCTCTAATGAAAAAAAAAAGACATTAAACTCGACGAATCTAAATAAGGTGTATAAATGCATTGTTATTAAATAATATGTATTATGTAATCAAAATATATACAATATGCAATATACAACGTGTATCAGAAATGCGTGATCACATTTAAGGGTGTGGATCAGACCATCAAACTGAACATCTTTCTCTATGGGACCAACATCGTAATCGAGAAAAAAAATCAGCTGTCCCATAAAAAATCTCCAATATACTCGACATACGCACGACTCCCATACGTTTGGGACGTATGGGACAATTGATATTTTTTTCGGGATTACAATGTTGGTCCCATAGAAAAAGTTGTTCAGTTTGATGGTCTGATCTCCACACTCTTAAATATGACCACGCTTTTCTGATACACGTTGTATAATTGCGAAAAAGTTTAGTGTTGTTGTGTATTCCCATATTGAAAGTCACCTTTACCACTTGCATAAAACGGACTCCTAGAAAAAACATGCAAACAAATATACTATTAATCCACAAGCTAACCACCACAAATTAATCGTTATCCCATTGTTTCTTTATGTATTTCTAAACCCCAAATTAAAATCACCACCACTAAAACTTTCCCTTCACTAGAACACCACCTTAGAAAATAACCACCATATAAGAAAAGAACAACCACCTTAAAAAAAGTCCCACCACCTCACAAAATCACCACGTACTTCCAACATAATTGTCCATGCTCTCCTTCCTGACGATGACAGAAGACATCTTTGTGGCATAGACAATACAGCTGTCAAGAAACGATGAGTGTGGTGCGACCACCAGAATAGGCGCCTCTTGCCGGCTGGCCTGCCTGCCTCGAATGGTTATCGCCATCCCGCCGGCCAAGTACGACATTTTCCCGATGAAACATATTAGCGGCTTCAGGGCCCTATAAAAATAAAATGAAAATCTCAAATAGCAATTTTGCCCCCATTTTTGTTTTTACAAGTCTTGAGACAGCCAAATATTTCCGTGGATGGCCTGAATTTGTCATAGGCCTGGTCATTTTTTATTTCAATTGACCTATGCGATTTCCAGGTGAGAGACCTATAAAATAAAAATAAGAAGCTGAGAGACTAAAGAAGAATGAGACAAAAAAACATACTTCGACGAGTCTTGAGTTTATATCTATTCATTGCGAAGATACTTATAGTCTGATTTTAAAATCGGCCTAATCAAGATTTTTTTATTGCGAGTCGGTGAAGTCTGTTACCGTCTTCAGGGCTATAAAATTAATGAAGCATCACAAATATCAAGAAAGTATAGGCATGAATCCAAAATGATGTAAATAACCCGAAATAAGCACTGTTTTATTAGATCAAATCACAGTATTGGTTTTGGGAACTTACAAAAAATAAGCATGTTACAGGTTGTAACAAAAAATCACGATCTATTGCTTATTATTATGAACAACTTTTACTATGGACCAAAACTGAAATTGCGAAAAAAATCTACTGGTTCATACAAATCATAGAATATTACTCGACAAAATGTATGGAACAGCTGTTATTTCTTTATGGGATTTTTGTAGTACCCAGACGGAAGCTCGAATGTTTTTGACGTATATTAACGTAACCAAAGTTTGAACGAATAAAATATTATAGTTAAAAAGAACTATAGAACACGCTTTAGTTATCCAAACTGAACGTGTATGCAAAATTTCAGCTCAATCGGAAACCGGGAAGTAGGTCAAAGGTTCTTACATAGTTAGTTACAGGTGAAGCTAATAAAAGCGTGTTAAAAAAACAACAATTCTATCGCATTTTTTGAAATAGAAATTCGAACTCCTCGTTTTATTTCGCGCTATCACAGAATCGACTGAATGAACTCTAAGCCACCTTCCTTACATCTGCAATGCGCAGAATTTTAATCGAAACATTCTAGACATCTATATGTTCTGTATGATATAGATAGTTCTACTTCATGGTTAAGCTCTACATTGTGTGTTTGTAGGTAGTATTTTCAGCCGCACGCAATAGCCCGGGCGCACAGTATGCTTTTAAAATCATTCCGTTCGACAATTGGAACAACGCAATAAATGCAAATATTCATTCCATTGTACCAAAAAAAGGCGTATCCTTTTTTTTCTAAACGAGAATATCAAAACATGCGTTAGCAATACGCGAGTCAGCTGTTTATCTGTCGTTTGAATTAAGACTGAGGAAAGAATATAGAAAGGGCCGTACGATGACATGGTATGTAAACAGAAGGTGATGCGCAGTGTCATGAACCGCTTATCGCCTGAGGGTTTAAAAATAACTAGTTCTCATATACTTATTACCTCTATACAATGTTTATGTGGGCTAGAAGTGATATCCTATCCTTTCAATTTTATATGATGCCTTTCTAACCCCGATCCCTTTAAAGGGTTATTGTACTCATCATTATGAACAAGTTTTAATATGGGAACAACCCGGAAATTGCGAAAAAAAATCTGCTGTTCCATACGAGTCGAGTAACTTCTCCTTGAGTTTTCTTCTTTTTTCTTGTTAGTCGAGTCATGTTATTTGCGTGGATCATCCGATTTTTTTGCGATTTCAGGTTTGTTTCCATAGTAAAAGTTGCTCATAATGATCAGTACAATAACCGCTTAAAGGGATGGGATTAGAAAACCTTATAGATACTTATAACTATGTATAATAATAAATATTTTAGAATAGAATTTCTTCCCAAAGATAATAAGAATTTCATCGGGTGATGTTGTACCTAGGTATAATATACTTCAAAGTCAAAGTTTTTATTTCAACTGGGCCTTTACAAACACTTTTAAAACGTTGAGACTCTAGGTGCACGGTTTCAAAGTGGATTGGTTCTATGGAGAACAGAATAGCAATAAACTACAAAAATACTTTTTTTTTAATCTTTAATTTTACAAAATAGATGGCTTTGTTCTAAAAGTCACTAACTCCATTTCTTCGTTTTGAGATATAATCATTTTAAGTGATAAAAAAGACATTTAAAAGTAATGGCTATATAAATAAAATTGGAAACATAAAACAATAGTACGAATAATTGAAAAAGGATTAGGATTAGACCAATCGATAGAGAAAAAAGAAGTAGAATTATTTTGAACTGGCTAACTCAAAATCGATAAAAATGGACTTAGTGACTTTTAGAAGTAAGGCACCCAAATGAAAAATGACGTCACAGAAAAATTCAAATTAGCAACGTTTCAAGTAGCAAAACATTGTTCATTGCCAATAGTTATTAGGTTAGTCATCATTGAGGAAGTCTTATTATCATGGAAACACCTTCATCACACCTTGGAGACTTCTAATTTGCGAATGAAGTTCAAAAAGTCAAGGTATACCTAGTTATAAGTAGGTCACTATCAAAATATAACCTAGCGAACGATTTAGCCGATTCGTCATTGGCATTGAGTAAACCGTTTAAGTACAACGACGCCTCAATCTAACCGTTTTAACCATATTAAAACCTCTGACCATAATAATAAAATAAAAATAAATTAAATATCGTGACTTGGCTCACGATATTGTCGACATGTGGGATGTGGAACAGTCGTAATGCCGATTGTCGTTACGGCCGATGGCTTAATAGCCAAGAGCCTCGACCAACATCTTATGAGGTTCTCGTTGGGGGGTTGGATCAAGGGCTTGATACAGAAGGCGGTACTCCTCGACACGGCACGCATTGTGCGGAGGTTCCTCTCTCTGGAGCCCTAGCCACCGGTAGCTTGGGCCCTGTTCCCGATGCCGGTTGGTTCCCATTTTTTTTTCTGATTTTAAATGCATATTTTATTTAAAAAAATATATTTTTATGTATTTAAGAATGTAAAAAATACACAAATAAAAACAAATCAAAATGACACTAATGCGGATTAAAATTTAATCGGCGGAAAAAGTTAATTTCTCATAATATGGTTAATCAAAGTGATAATTATCCATTTTAGATTTTAAAAAAGATTTAAAATAATGAGATGTTGAATAAATAATTAAATAAACTTTGAATAGTTTCTGAAGCTGCCAAGCGAAACAATAAACAAATTTTATAAAGTCGATAAAAAATATAACTACGTACATTTATTATTTTCGTTAACTGTAGGTTCAAATTCACTTTGTATCTTTATTGTATCTTTATTAAAATGTTAAAATCATGATGACGGTTGTCAAATAATAGGAAATGGGTGATGTGACAGATTTGACAACCCAACGAGACCCAACTTGATATCCTATTGTTAAAGTTATACATTGTACAACCCAACCGGACATTGTAGCAAATCGTCACATCAAACTGACCTATTCTACAACAACGTCACATTGACAAAAAACGCAATAAAAACGTTTGACACAGTGAAGTGTAGGTTCAAAGGAACCAGTACAAACATACTATGGCTTCGCTATTCACATGGAATAACGGGGCAATGTATGTTAGGGCTCTTACACATAGCCGCGGCGCGGCGTCGCTACGCAAACGCTACCGCAAGTTCATCTATCTGTTATATTCTTTTAAATTTATATTAAAAGTTGACAGACTCAACGTCAATGCCTACACTAAATTACAATTTGGGAGAGTAAAGTCAGGACCATAAGTAATTAACGAAATTACAAAATATAACGTCCCCGTCAAAAACCCCCGACGCCAACTTAAAAAGGGCTGAAACTTTTGAACGGCTGAACGGATTTTCATGAAACATATCTAAGATGATACCTGATTAAACTAGCTTTCAATTTAAAAATACTGCATTGAAATCGGTCCATCCGTTTTAGAGCTATTATGCCACAGACAGATACACAGATCCAAATTCCACAGATATTTATAGATACACAGATAAACACTACAATCTTATAACACCCCTCTTATTTGACGGGGGTTAAAAATATCTTGTATGAATGTAGTAATATCCGCAAATTACTACATTCATACATGATATTTTTAACCCCGCGCACTGCGCACTCCTAACGTAAGTATATCTATACTTATATAATAACGCTGAAAAGTTTGTTTGTTTAAACGCGTTAATATCTGGAACTACCAGTCGGATTTCAAAAATTATTTTTGCATTTGATAGCCCAGCTCTTGCAGAAAGTAATAGGCTATTTAACATCACGCTACGGCCCTTAGGAGCCGAGCAAAAAGGATAGAAAGGCGGAAAGAACGCGAAATAAAAGATAGCGCGGGCGGGCGATGCGACGTGGGGGGTCGGTGGCCATCTGATTTCTTTTAAATTATACGGTGGGTAATACCGCGAGGCACAGATAGTTTTTATATAAGGTTGGAGGCTCTTCAGGCCTCAACTCAAGTCCGATTAAACAGAAACGGTTCCCTGAGCCAAATGAGAAAGAAATATAAAAAAAAAAAAAAAAACTCGTAATTTTTTGTGTTATTTATGGCCCTTAGTGCCTGCAGATAGGTAACGATAAGATTGATTGTAGTAAATTAGTGTTGACGGTTAAAAATAACTTTTATAGGAATTAAGTTGTATACAGAATTATTTATTTATGAATCAAATGCTTTGTTTGTGACACAATTTGTATAATATTTTGGGTGGGGCCCATGTGGGCCATACGCTGTTGATTAATTGTTTATTTATACATACTAATGTATATTGATGATGTGTTTATAACGGAACCTAAGTAAACATTCCTAAATATCTTTTAAAATCGAAATTTGGGTTAGGGAGTGCATAAAAAAAGTAAGTTTAAAAGAAAAAATATTTGCCTAGCTCTACGACTTTCCAAAATAAGAAAAATAAAATCATCTCCCGTAAAATGTTACCGGTCAGCATGAGGAGTTATAACAGGAAGATAAATGATTTTGTTTCATGTTCAAAAGCCTTGGAACTAAATATTTAATGTATATTTATATTAAGCAGAGTAAGTCAGTCAGACACATGGCTACATATCAGCTATACATTTCCAGTATAAACTGACCTCGCATTGGAATATAATAAAATAGATGAAGAAAGAAAGAAAGAAAGAATGAAAAAGTTTTTATTTTTACGCCCAGTATGACGCACAAAACTTAAATAAACTTACACCAAGATCACTTAATACTAAAAATTATCATTGTTCTGCTGTGAGTATCTATACTCAAAGTTGTTCTGCTAAACAAAACATAAATTAAATTAATTTAGTGGCAGCACCTTTACTTCATGTTAATCAAATACATACACTTATGAAATATCGAGACTCTAGGTGCGCAGAACTCTAGGTGTATTAATGCTTTCTGTACAATGAGAGGTCAGCTTATACTGAAAATTTGTACGTTGATATATGTATAGCCGTACGTGGTAGGTAGGATGTATAGCGCTATTATCACCAAACAAAGTTTTATAGACCAGAAGGATACACTAACTGAAAAGGAACACAGGGAACCAACTAATTCGTGATTTTTAAATCTGTCAACGTGCAATATTAGTATTTATAGGAATGAACTTGAGTTTATTTGCCATAGCCATTTTTCAGTGGATGCTTACTTTACAGGCCGGTATAATGATGATAGGAAAAAACAAATATTCATGATAAAAAAATAAAAACTGCTGAAACATAGCGGTCAAGGAATCATTCTTGGATGTCGTCTGTATAACTTTAAAGAGGTATTTATGTTTGTATTTATGTTTGTATTTATGTATTTATGTACCTGCCTAAGTAACTACTTCAATGTAACATTCGGTTTCTTGGTTTGAAAACAAGCTAAACCACAAAAAATGGTTTACATGATTGATTTTAAAACGCTTTTATTAGCTTCACCTTATAACTATGAAAAAAAATCTTGGAAGTTATATTTGACCCACTTCCCGGTTTCCGATTGAGCTGAAATTTTGCATACACGTTTATTTTGGATGACAAAAGCGTTTTCTTTAGTTTTTTCTGAAACTATAATATATTTTTTTGGAAATAATAAGTGGAGGAAAGGGAGGGAGGCCTTTGCCCAGTATTGGGACAGCATAGGCTTGTAATAAATAATAAATAATTTTTTATTTTTTATTATTTTGCAAAATAAAATGATCTATTATCTGACATCTGACAGAATACCGCAATATCTGCAATAGATCACGTTGTTTAAAGCGTGCAGTTTTTATCTAGAACTAGTATAATTATTATTTTTTTTATTTTTTTATTCACATTTTTGTTGAGGCTTCAGTTCACCATGGTGACTATGCCAGCCTCGTAAGGTCACTCTTCTACAATAAATGACAAAACTTAACATTATACTTAAATTAATAATGACTACGACAAACTACTATATAATTAACTAGCGGCCCGTCCCGACTTCGTACGGGTAGGTACAAAGTTAGCGGTAGATACTTTTTAATATTCATCAATTCTTGACCTCTTACAAAGCGTTCCCGTTCTCGAATACATCGCACCGTACATCACAACGTCGCGGTCCTAAGGTTATGTAAAATTAGTGTCAACTTTCAAAGAACTTTTAATTTCTCTTAAACCATCGATCGTTTCTGACTTCAAATCAATTTTCACCCCTATTTCGCCCCTTTAGGAGATGAATTTCCAGAAACGCAGAAGCACGTATTTCTTTATTTCTAACCAAATGCCTAAATCTCAAGTTTCACGTTTCTCACATCAAAACTAATTTTCACCCCTATTTCGCCCCTTTAGGGGATAAATTTCCAAAAACGCAGAAACACGTGCTTCTTTATTTCTTACCAAAAGCCTAAATCTCAATTTTCACGTTTCTAACTTCAAAAACATGTTTCACCCCTATTTCGCCCCTTTAGGGGATGAATTTCCAAAAACGCAGAAGTACGTGTTTCTTTATTTCTAACCAAAAGCCTAAATCTCAAGTTTCACGTTTCTCACATCAAAACCAATTTTCACCCCTATTTCGCCCCTTTAGGGGATGAATTTCCAAAAACGCAGAAACACGTGCTTCTTTATTTCTTACCAAAAGCTTAAATCTCAATTTTCAAGTTTCTAACTTCAAAAACATGTTTCACCCCTATTTCGCCCCTTTAGGGGATGAATATCCAAAAACGAACAATCACATGTTTCTTTATTTCGAACCAAAAGCCTAAATCTCAATTTTCACGTTTCTAACTTCAAAAACAATTTTCACCCCTATTTCGGCCCTTTAGGGGATGAATTTCCAAAAACGCAGAAGTACGTGTTTCTTTATTTCTAACCAAAAGCCTAAATCTCAAGTTTCACGTTTCTCACATCAAAACCAATTTTCACCCCTATTTCGCCCCTTTAGGGGATGAATTTCCAAAAACGCAGAAACACGTGCTTCTTTATTTCTTACCAAAAGCTTAAATTTCAATTTTCACGTTTCTAACTTCAAAAACATGTTTCACCCCTATTTCGCCCCTTTAGGGGATGAATATCCAAAAACGAACAATCACATGTTTCTTTATTTCGAACCAAAAGCCTAAATCTCATTTTTCACGTTTCTAACTTCAAAATCAATTTTCACCCCTATTTCGGCCCTTTAGGGGATGAATTTCCAAAAACGCAGAAGTACGTGTTTCTTTATTTCTAACCAAAAGCCTAAATCTCAAGTTTCACGTTTCTCACATCAAAACCAATTTTCACCCCTATTTCGCCCCTTTAGGGGATGAATTTCCAAAAACGCAGAAACACGTGCTTCTTTATTTCTTACCAAAAGCTTAAATCTCAATTTTCACGTTTCTAACTTCAAAAACATGTTTCACCCCTATTTCGCCCCTTTAGGGGATGAATTTCCAAAAACGCAGAAACACGTGCTTCTTTATTTCTTACCAAAAGCTTAAATCTCAATTTTCACGTTTCTAACTTCAAAAACATGTTTCACCCCTATTTCGCCCCTTTAGGGGATGAATATCCAAAAACGAACAATCACATGTTTCTTTATTTCGAACCAAAAGCCTAAATCTCAATTTTCACGTTTCTAACTTCAAAAACAATTTTCACCCCTATTTCGCCCCTTTAGGGGATGAATATCCAAAAACGAACAATCACATGTTTCTTTATTTCTAACCAAAAGCCTAAATCTCAAGTTTCACGTTTCTCACTTCAAAAACAATCCCAATATTCACGTATTACACTTCGAAAACAATTTTGACCCCTATTTCGCCCCTTTAGGGGATGAATTTCCAAAAACGCAGAAACACGTGTTTCTTTATTTGTAACCAAAAGCCTAAATCCCAATTTTCATCTTTCTCAGTTCAAAAATGAAGGGACTCCCATACAAACTTTCACCCCCTTATTAACCCCTTTAGGGGCTGAATTTTCAAAAATCCCTTCTTATTGCTTGCCTACAATACAAAAGGGACCTATCCTCCAAATTTCGTGACTCTAGCTTCAGCGGTTTCGGCTGTGCGTTGATGATAAGTCAGTCAGTCAGTCAGTCAGTCAGTCAGTCAGTCAGTCAATCAGGACTTCTCTCTTTATAATATTACTATGATATGATAAAAAGACAAAGAAGATATATTTTTAAACTATAATTTTAATCTAATCAATTCAGTCTAAAATGCCGCAATAGATCACGTTACAAAGTATAAAACAACGTTATCCACACCGCATGGCCGCACTTGTATCACTACTTTTTTTACTCTATTATTTAAATACCTATCCAATTAATTTAATTCAACAAATTTGGAATTCCGTAATATATCACGTTGCAGAATATATATAGGCCACGTTGTCCAAAACGTGCAATTATACTCGGCTGCACCTCGACCCTCCAATATTACTCGTCTGTCAAATGCTTTATTTCGGGATTGGGGGTCTATCGCGTAACAAAATGGTAATGAATATCAGACTCTGGTAATCAATTTCAATACGATCGTGAAAGCCTAAACTTCGAGCTACCTTGTAAAAAAATTACCCATTATATAGTTGGGACTCCCATCTTCATGATCGGTATTTTTTTTTAATTTAATTTATTTTATATAAAACTTCACTATCAAAACCTACTTTAGCTTTTAATTTACATCATACTTCACACAGCACAAAAAAAACACATGACTACATATAAACAGAACAGTCAATATCTCAAGAAGTGCATTTTAACAGGGCAGTATCATTCGTTTTCTTTTTTAGATTCACTAAAATAGTTTCCGTTTTAAATGGAGTCATAAATACAGGTGTTCAGAAAATGGACCGTAGCTTTTAGAACCTCATTAAGAACAGCCATTGCTGTAAATACCTTAAATCCAAAGACTAGATAAAGTACAAAAAAAAAAAAAAAAAGTACACCTCGCGTCAATTTTTATGGTTGCTCTGAATTTGCGTGCTCGCGCCTCTACAACGTATGTACATACGTCCGTCCGTTTTGCGCACCGGTACTTACGCGGTTAATATTTAATGGACCGAACACAAAAGTTATTGACGTTATCGTAACGTTAACGTAAGCAAATTTTGAATCTACAACCTAACCGTCAAAAACTCCCTACTCCAACTAGAAAAAGAGCTGTAACTTTTGAACGGCTAATCAGAATTTTACGAAACATAGCTAAAATGATACCCGATTAAACTAGCATTCAATATTAAAAAACTGCATTGAAATCGGTACATCCGTTTTGGAGCTACGATGCCACAGACAGATACACACTACAAACTTATAACACCCTTTTTTGTCGGGGGTTATAAATAAACGTTTAACCCATGATATGTTTTGAAAATGCGTGCTGTATTTTTACATTATCATGAAACAAGTGATGTTTTTACGTAACATAGAACAAAAATGCGATAGAATATTGTATTTTTTTAATACAAAATTTACTTACGTTAACGTTACGTGACGTGAGCTGCAATAAATCAGTTTTCGATATTATATTATTTGTTACCTTCGCAAGAACTTGACATTGAAATATTATAAACGCTAAACAGAAGGTTAATGTATTCATATTGACGTTATTAATTTATTACCATCGAAATTGCGGATAAAATATTTCAATTAGGAATATAATCAATGCTGGTATCGATTGGAATTCGTGATCCTAACAAGGCAAGCAAAACTTAATGCAAACCGAGATCTTCACTATGTAGAAAAACATTAGAATAATGGCAAGTTAACATTACCTTCTAAAACACAACTCGGTTGACAACCTTTCCCAAATTACTTTGCCTACATTTGCAAAATAAAAATTAAACATTACCCTCCTTTGCGTCGCGGAGTCAGGTAAAAATTATTCCCTTATGCTATTTATTAGCGAAGATCAAAGCAGCCTATATCCTGTGTTGATATCTTTTTTTTTTTTTTTTTTTTTCTCTATTATCTGTTTCAATAGCAGTTAGAAATTAGCAAAAAATTTCAAATTAAATTATACAAGGAAAACAGTTTGTTCCGGTTCCATAAAAGGCGAGGAAAACCAGTACTCATGGCTTGTTATTTAATTGAGGGATTAGCAATGACATATCCAAATCTCAAAAGTTGATTATTCTAAATTATTGTTGTGAACTTTAACGTATTTTTTTTAATCTTGCCTTCCTGTAATATTTTATTTTATCTCTGAGAAAAAGAAAGTCAGTTGAAATAGGAACCTTAATTACAACTGATTGATCTGTAGGTCTGTTTCATTATTTACCCAGAGCAGTGTCAGTCAATGCGATAATTGGTACGCGACAAGACAATCGACATAATTATGTGGGAAGTGTCGTACTCGAGACTAGAAGCCCAATTCTCGTAATTAAAAACGTTCAAAATATAGTTCGGCTCCCCGTTTACGTATGGTAATTGTGACAGTTTCTGTTGCTAATAAACATGCTATTCCCTATCCTCTTATGAAAAAATCTATAAGCGAGAAAGAGATGGATTGTAGAAGATCGAATTCGAATACCGATTTTTTGTGAATTCATAATTATAATCTCAGTTTGGTCAACTTTCAGTCATAGTGTAAATTAATTACGAGAATTGGGCTTCAGGGGGCGTACCGTGATCTTTTACAATACCATCATATTTCAGGAACGTTTTTTTTTTCAAGCTTAAAGTAAAGTCAATTAAATTCGTACAATGACATTTCAAGAATAAGAATGTTTTGTCTATTCCTTGCTCTAAGAGAAAACGAGACGGAATGATTATGACGTCACAAAACTTCTTAGCAATACAATAATAAAGTTATCTTGCTGGGATGTTATAATACGAAATTTCGAAGTGAGGTTGAAACGTAAGAAATGGTGACCAATAACACTTTTTGACAAAATCTATATATTTATACGTGAAGGGAAAGCTTTGTATCTCTTTTTAAGCATATTGCGCGGATGGAGGAGTGTGAGATTTGGCATAGTTAAAGTTTACATGCAGGAGTGCAGAAAGCTAAAATTACGGTCGAATTTCGACCAGTAGGCGACCGCTAGTTTTGATTAATCCTTGACCTAACACGCCAAATTGGTTGCAGCTAATATTAGCACGCACAAATGAGGAATCAATATTGTAAATGCATACAGGAAGTTGTTATTCAAGACCGCAACATTTGAAATATTATACACGTAAATATTACCGAGAGAATTTTTATTATTAATTCAGCAGACTAATTGGAATCGGGAAGTTAATTCTCATAATATTATGTGACGTCATTACCATAAACCTAAATGACGCATTCTGTAGTGCTAAAGAATGGAATTCCTTGCGGTCGTCGAGTGTTTCTCGATAGTTATAACCATAAAGTTACTGTAATAATAACTTTATGGTTATAACTACCAAGCTGACATTCGCAACAAAGATTTGTCGTCATGACAATACGAAATAATGCCTAAATAAAAAATTGTAAATAAAAATCGGATTTTGCGGCATTTCTGTAAAGCCTCGCCTTAAAAACTGCTTCCGCACGACATAATGCGACGACTAGTTTAATAACAGGAGCTGTGAACATGACTTGAGAATGTTCACAGATCGGTTATTAAGTTATCGTATGTCGATTCATTAAATATCAACTGATAATAAGAATGAAATTTGAATTGACATTTCTTTCTTTCTTTTTTATTTATTTCTTTCTTTCTTTTTGACATTTCTTTCTTTCTTTCATTGACATTTCTTTCTTTCTGGATCATCTTACAGAATAGCTATGCTTACCGCCGAATACTGAAACACAATTCAATTTTAAGACACTCTTAAAAGTCATTCTGTCGCTACTGTCCACCTTAAAATGACAGTGACAGCACGAGTTAACGGCAACTTAAACTTGAGATGTGTTTGAGTATTCAAGATGCGAGTGAATAGGTTACTCCTAGGCAAGCGTGCAACATCTTCGATTCCATCATAGCTTAACATCAGGTGAGATAGTGAAAAACGCAAGCCTATTCAATTTTCAAAAAATAACACCTTTTGTGGGATTACTTTCTGAAATGGATACGGTAGATAAAGATTCACAAAAGGATAATTTTGTCGTTGGACATTATTTTCCCACCATGTCATGGTATGAATAACTATCCAGGTTTTGTGACTACCGCAACGCGATAATGCAGCATTTACTTAGGTCTCTTTATGTGCCACAATACGAAAATTTCCTAACATGAATCGGAAAATCAATAAAGCATTGTGGTCAGGGTTTTTAACTGAACATTTACAACACGTAGGTCTAATAACCTACACATAAATAGTTATTTGTTATACAAGAGTGCAAAGTTGCTTTTTAACCGCGTGTTCAATTTTGATGACCGAGCAAGCGAAGGATTCTAAAATTGAATCACGAGCGCAGCGAGTGATTCAAAATTAGAATCCTGAGCGTTAGCGAGGGAATCAAAAGAGCACGAGGTGAAAAATCTTTGCACTCGAGTGCAACACGTAACTTTTCATTCCACCTCAGCGAGGAAATGACTAAATGCAAAAAAAAAACGTTTAATTCACAAACTTAGTGCACACGATGTTCTAAATTCAATTTACTTTATCCTCTAGAGAATAAAAACGGCTTTTCCACTCAGATATTGAAGATTAAAAATACTCTTTCCGAGATGGTGGGATGAAAATTTACTTTATCCTCTAGAGAATAAAAACGGCTTTTCCACTCAGATATTGAAGATTAAAAATACTCTTTCCGAGATGGTGGGATGAAAAAAGTATTACAACCGTTTTTGGAAGTCAGTATAATACGTAACACTTTGATCCACTCAGACATGAAATAGCAGTTCTTTCTCTCCGAAGAGTGTTCCAATCAATATCGTCGTGGAGTATTTGCTAAGCACTCTTCATTTTTATGTCAACGTGTCAGTTTTCTATGGCTTCGCTTGATGTTGCAATTTTGTGTTATGTAACTGCTAAGACAAATTTAGCACTTACTTTCTGTTATGGTGTATTTTTACCATCATAACCAACATTCACATCAGCTACTATCGCTGCGATAAGTAGTTTCAAGTAGAAACAATTCCATTTGGTACCTATTATGTAAGTAACTTCACAGATAAAAAAATCATCATAACAACCTACAAAATCCATAGGTTCAAGTGGAAACAACCATTTGGTACCTATTATGTAAGAACTTCACAGATAAATAATAAAATATTATAGTTTAAAAAAAACTATAGAACACGCTTTAGTCATCCAAACTGAACGTGTATACAAAATTTCAGCTCAATCGGAAACCGGGAAGTGGATCAAATTTAACTTCCAAGATTTTCCTACATAGTTAGTTAGTTACAGGTGAAGCTAATAAAAGCGTGTTAAAAAAACATCATAACCTACAAAATCCTAAATATATAGAACTGTTCTAGAGGAAAATCAAGAATAACGTATTAGCAGATTTTTCAGCCTTTCAGATCGCGACTATAACCGGAAAATTTTTTATGTAGTGCGCAAAATTTACAGACTAATTCAGTGTCCGTTCCATATTGCAACTGCAGTAATAAAATTCACTCCAAAACAAAATTGGAAATCCAACTAAAAAAGAATAGTTATCTACCGCATGTTCACTATAAAGAAAACATTGCATAACTTAATGTTCTGTAACGTCAAACGTAGGTACTTTTAGTATCTACCACTGCCATACGGTGACTACCATACGGTCCGACATAATGGGGTTGATTTGCAGTCGGTATGAATGAAATTCTCAAGTAGTTAGCGCTCGTTACAAACTTGTACGAGTGTGCTCTAAAGTTCTCAACAGTTCTCATTTGACTATCGCTCATTTCAGTGGCGAATCCAGGATTTTGTTTTGGGGGGGCCATTTATTATTTATTTGAAGAGGTAGGGTACTAAGCCCCTTTGTCACTGCGACCTGCGAAGATCTATTGTGACGCCTCTTGTATTATTACAGCACTCCCTCTAGCCGTAAGTCAATAATAAAATTGACTATATTCTTGGGGTGGAGGGATTTAATCTCATCTGGTGAGATTAGGTGGCCCCCCAGGTGCTGGCTTCTAGTGTGGTGTACTACGTCACACTCGCATAGGATATGTATGGGCGTCTCCTCCTTCTCGCGACAGAATCTGCAAATTGTGGTGTCACTAAGGCCCATTTTTTGCAGGTGCTTGTTTAGTTTGCAGTGCCCAGTCAGGGTTCTTGTCAAGATCCTAATACGGCTCCTGTTCATAGAAAGCGCTTGTTCCGTAAACTTTCTGTTGTATGGGGGGGCCATACCCATCTAACGGTAGGCTTTATCACAGTCACGTAAGTTTTAAATTTCTATAAGGTGTTTTTATACTGTTACTGTTAGCCTGTATCATCCCACTGCTGGGCAAAGGCCTCCCTTTGAATTCCAGGCTGTTCAATCATGTACCAATGATCGAACACCATGGCAGAATTTTTGAAGTGAAACCTTTATAAAGACTGGGGTATTAGGATTTTTCTGTCATGAAAAAGCGTTACGGCCGCGTGGAGGGGGTAGACGGTATATCCGTTGAAGTTTCACTTCTACTATGTGTCCCAGCACACATTTCGTTTTTTTCTATTATGCAATACATGCGAACAGACTGATTATGGAGACATTGAAGATCAAAATCACAACATTTTTTTACATTTTTGCTGAATACTGTTTTGATTATAATGCTACTAGCGACCCGTTCCCGGCTACACCGGGGTGCAAATTCTCTATTATCCGTACATTAAATATGAAAGTATTATACATATAAACTCTTGAATCACTCTATCTATTAAAAAAACCGCATCAAAATCCGTTGCGAAGTTTTAAAGATCTAAGCATACATAGGGACAGACAGACAGCGGGAAGCGACTTTGTTTTATACTATGTAGTGATTACTAAACTTTCTTTCTTCTTTCTTTCTTTTTACTTTTTTTTCTTTTTTTTTGTAGTTTTTTTTAACGTAATTTTCTTTTTTCTTTTCTTTCTTACTCCCGCACCCATCTGTCCAGTTCTACACACACGTAGTACAGTCTGTTGCGCGTTATATTGCGAGCTACAAAAAATAGCTTATTCTATACCTAAAAAAATAAGTCGTTTCCCAGCAATTATTTTTGCACAACTTTAATTGGTTTGATGTAATTGGGGCTTACTATGATCTCTTATAGCAGGACAGAAATTGAACTGCCCAGACATTTCCAGTATTAGCTGACGTTTCACTGTACGAAAAGCCTATACAGTGTGAGGTCAGCTGATACTGGAAATGTCTGGGCAGTTCAATTTCTGTCCCCTGTATGCGTAGACTTAGCTTCGTTATGGGTCTTTATACATCTACTATGTAGTGATTTGTTTGTAGTCGTTAAGAAACATATTATATTTCGTATTAGATTAAACACATCGTTGGAAGAAGCGGCGTTAACGATTTAATATCAATAACGCTAAGGTGCCAACATTAGGATCCAAAACGAAGCTGTATATACATCGTAAGGAAAAAAACGTGAATAACACACAATACACTAATTTGCTGCGACCATTGCTCAATAACACAGTGAAGGCTGATTCATGATTCTGCATATTAATTCATGCTCTAAATACTTTTGACGGCCAAAAAATAAATTGCTGAAACCGATAAGGATGTTGTATGTCAAAATCAACAAAAATATCTGTACAAAAAATTATAATAGCATTAAAAAAAAATAGACAGAGACAACGCGTGTAAAACAAAAAAAAGCTAGCAACACAGCAAGCACAGTAAACTACAACATCGCAAGCGAAAACAGAGTGTTCCAAACTTGAATTCTAACGACCATGCGACCATAGACCTACGTCCGATAAACGGCAGCCGCGCAGTATCCGCTTTGGCGACCACGCTGGGTGCGCCGAGGCAGACGATGGCGATTGCGTCGAAGAAGGTTGAATGCGGCGCGATGACCACCACCGGCGCGTCCCGAGACTTGGACGGCACGTGTTCACGACCCAGCACCCTCACCCGGTGGAAACCCGCCGCGACCACCACCAACCGCATTAGCGACAAGATTGAGAAGCGCAGTTTGCTGTGGAACAAATCTTATTGTTATGACGATTGACTTGAACAAGAAACTAGAAAACGGCGCCTTAATTACGTAAGAAAAATCTGACAGCCACTGCGACCAACAAACAATGCATCCTTTTCTCGCTTGTAGACGTTTTCATAAGAGGATACGGAATAGGACGTTCATTTGCGACCGCAACTGTCATATTTATCAGACGTAATCAGGCGGCCGGTCCTAATGAATGTTGTAGATCCTATGTTTAGAAAATATAAAGATGTATAGTACTCGCAAATCTTTATGAGCCCTGACCTGAGCTCTGAACTCTCTCTCTCTCCCTCTAGCTCCTATAATAAGCGTACTATTTAGGTGCTAGAGGGAGAGGGGGAGAGAGTTCAGAGGGCTCATAAAGATTTCCGCGTACTATAATAAAACAAGAAAATGATGTGTTGTGTAGTTTTGCACAAACTTTGTACAAGAAAGCTGCCATCTTGCTTCCATGTGGAATAGAAAGTGTTGATTATTCATTAATCTTCATTCGAACGAGCGGCTAGAAGGTGACGCGTAAGACATATAAATTCGATGAGCAGTATGTACGAAAAAGCTTTAAAGATAATTGAATAAAAAAGTTAGTGGCAAGTACTCCTCCCGGCCTAGCGTAGTATAAGAACAGAAGTTTCATTCTCATACAAATTCATACTTGTACGATAAACTTCGTTATAGTACTACTTAGCTAGGGAATTCAAACCGGTTTCAGGAAAAACCGTTTTTTTGGCATATTTGAAATTATTAAAATACCCGGGCTTTTTTTCGCGTTTCCGGTTTTTCGAGTATTTTCGACAGCTGGTTATTTCTGCAGCAAAATACGGTCTCGTCTTAATGATTCTTAAGATCTCACTTTCTTACCAAAAACGTTTAAGTAAATCTATTGATTTTTTAACCTATGTTTGATGACTTTTTATTTGACAATCGATTAAGTATATTTAGTTATTAATTAGAACAAAGTATAATTAACGTGATTGAAATTAATATTGATCTCTTTTCTACAACACACAACTAAGAAGTCGCTTCGGCAAACTTCGTAAAACCGATAACTTCCGAACTAAGTGCGACTTCAACACCACGACTGTTTATAAGTACTTCAGTAAAACATGATCTTTACGCTGACGCAATAAGTTGTAAAATTATCTAAGCGAGCATCGGCCATTGGTTGTTCGATCAGGAGGCTTACTATGAACTCTTATAACAGGATAGAAATTAAACTGCCCAGACATTTCCAGTGTGAGCTGACCTCGCACTGTATAAGGTTTTCGTACAATGAAAGGTCCGCTTATACTGGAAATGTCTGGGCAGTTCAATTTCTGCCCTGTTTTATCAACTCGTAATAAGCCCCCATGTTTCGATGTAACTTCTTAGTTGTGTTGTATTATAATAGACTTAGGTATTACATAATACTCGGCGGACAAGACACTGCGTCAAAAAGAAACCAACCGTAAAACGCTTATCGCTTCTTGCTGCCAAATAAATTTTATTTCATTCTTTCTTTTTTTTAAATGACCGTGAATCGTTTTTTGTTTCTTTTTTGTGTTTATACCTAGTTTTTATGTCAGTGTACTGTGTAAGTGAGTAGCTAAGTAAATGATTTATATGGTTTTAAATAGCCGTTTTTCGGTCCGTTTTTATTTACCTGTACGCGAATGCAGACGGCCGCGTTGTTCTCTTTAAGATTACCTTACGTTATGCCTGTGTTTACAAACACACTTCCCACACCTCGCACTGTGTCACAGTCAAATCATGCAGATGCACCATGTAGTAAAGACTTTGTACGTGCATTCGTCGTACTATGAGCTCTTATGGCAGGGCAGAAATTGAACTGCCCAGACATTTCCAGTATAGGCTGACGTTTCATTGTACAAAAAGCCTATACAGTGGGAGGTCAGCTCATACTGGAAGTGTCTGGGCAGTTCAAAACTCTGCTCTGCTATAACAGTTCGTAGTAACCCCCAGTTATATCGTCTGACAGCTCACGAGCCGAGAATTCCATGTGAACAGGTGTTCTGATGGATTCTAGTATATTGTGCACATTGCGTCTCGACTTGAGCCAAGGGATTTGGATCTTTATCGACGTACCTTTAATGTATTTTTTTTTACGTTATCTAGATACGATATTGTTTGGGGTGAACCTTCTGCATGAATTTTATGACCCACACTTTCTTTACTACAAACCACTGTGAATAAAAACTGCGCGCACGCACGCAACATCATGTGAGTGGAATTTTAAAATTAAATCGAAAGCAGTGAGTCAGTGTTTAGTATGAGATTGAACGAGTTTACATTATTCGTCCTTAGAACAAGTCTTATTCTCGCAAAAGTTCTAATATCGACGGCTGAAAGGCTATTTATAGTACCTACTTTAGGGCCCAGCTTCATTCGATACTATAAGCAGCAGAAACGCGCGTTTTCACGTTCGTTATTCACTTTTTGTAAGCAAAAGGCAGCCAACGAATGGGAAAACTCGCGATTCCGCTGCTAAAAGTATAGAGTGTGAACGAACGCTAAGACACATTTTTTTTTTTAATTCTTTAATTTTCATTTTTCTATTTACCATACTTTAAATTACTTTTTACTGTAACATTAAAAAATGTCGCTTAGTATTAAAAGCCTTTCAACCGTTGATATTATATTTTTGCATTCGAAACCAAATTTTAATTTGTTTCATCTACTGATTCTAAATTACCATTTCTTTTTCTATGTAATTAAATCATTGCTGATGATTTTTTATTAATGACGAGTAAATGACATTAATAACAATATCGTGATCATTATTGATTGATGGTAATTTCTAAACAATGATGGAATGAGGTATTTTTGAAAACCAATTGCCACTTGTATTTTTAAAATTGATATTGGCTTGTTCAGCTAAAATATAAGGACCTACTTCATTAATATTGTTCTCATAATTAAAAAAACTTTTACGATGGGAAAAACTCTGAAATCCCAACAAAATAGATCAGCTGTTCCAAACAAATAATTAATTACTACGCATTAAATGTATGGAAGAGCATTTTTTTTCGCGATTTAAGTGTTGTTCCCATAGTAAAAGTTGTTCATAATGATGAGTACTATAACCTCTTGAAAGGACTTATATTGTTATTGTTTGAAAGTATGTTTGTTCTTTTTTTTGTACACTTGAGTCTGTCCTCTGAATCTTTGCTTAAATTCACTTTTTACTCGGTATGCTGTAAGAAAACTCAATTTTGAGTTAAGCTCGCCTATGTAAGTACATGTATTTTTCTTTTATGTATTTTATTTGTGTTTACTTATGTGTACAATAAAGCATAAGCATAGGACTTCCGCTAATTAAGTAGGAGTCTATAAATCATAAAAATCTTAATCTAAGTATTCCAAAAGCTTAGTAAGAATTTAACGGAAGCGGAAATAAGTATAATTATTCCATAAATTAATAAGATATCTACATAGATAAAGGTCATCCGGTCAAAAATCAACATGATATCTAATAAATGTCAATTCTGCGCGTTCTTTTTGAAGGTTATTATGCTATGATAATTGTTATGTGATTATTATAAATTGGATTCACTTAACTGCCTATGGTAACTAACTATTATACACAATTGAGTTTTTAGTCAAAAACTTTTTTCATGCGATTTTTTTTGGCTCCCCTTACTTAGTGGTATGATCAAATGGTTGAGTACGTGAAGTTGGAAAAAAATATTTTGCAATGTTATGTAGTACAATCAGTCTCGCTAAAGTTAATATTGCCGAATTTACATTTTTTTAAAATTATTTTTGACAAGTTAGTTTATTAAATGAATTGTTTTTGCTAAATTACATTATTAAATTGTTTTTGCTAAGTTAGATTTATCACGTACCTATCTCACTTTACCAAAGACAGAAATAGGATTTTATTAGTAGCTTATCAGGTTTTTTAAGATTTTCCCTAAGAAAAGGAAATTTCTAAAATAGGAGTCACTCTTTTTCCTTTGGGAAATTCCGTTGTTAGTGCTAAAAATCATTCTTTCTTTTTCTGTAGAGTCGGCACGATGAACATGGGAATCGCTCATCCCGTAGTAGAAAGATTTGCCTGTAAGCAATGCTGGTATTGAGGCTGACTGCCCAAGGTGGGACAGACGAACTCAGCTTGGGTCATTCGTGGAGCCTGGAGGCTCTTTTCTTGCACCCTAAATATTAATGTAGGTACTTAACAATACCTATGGCTTTACAAAGAAGTTGCTTGAGGCATAGAAAATGCTAGAGGTGTAACGAATATATTCATAATAGGTATGGGGTATTATAATATAAGACGCGTATATTCATATTGAGATATGCAAATATAGAGTAATAGGTACCAGGTATTAGTCAAATAATAGAAAAGACGCGTGCTATCCGTTTCGCTAGGTTATAGGTACTTAGGTATTCGTGGATAACCGTACATATTCACGAGATAATAATATGTATTTCAATTTTCATATTCATATTCATTACTGTGGAGAATTATATGTAAGCTTAATATAAATATTATATTCCATTAGGTTGATAGCGAATATTGAATCCGTTCACTATTATTTGACTAATACCCAGTAATAGGTATGGTATCATAATATGAGATAACCACGGATATTAACGAATATATTCAATATTAGGAATATCTAAAAATGATATAACATCTCTAGAAAACGCCTGGAAAAACTATTGGACGATGAAATCTATAATGAAGGGAACTCCCCCTCTCACACTAAAGAGAAAACTCATGGACATGTGCATCCCCCTACCCTCACCTATGAAGCGCAGACATGGTCATTAACAATTGTCCAAAACTCCACACTTGGGGTTTGTCAGCGAGCAATGGAACGCAGTATTCTGGGAGCCAAACTTACAGATCGTATAAGAAACTCGATACTGCGTTCCAAAATTCAAATTGCCGATGTAAGTCAAACACCAAACTCAAATGGAACTTTGGAGGAGCTGCGGGCAAAAACAACCACACAGTGGGCTCCAAACAGCAGAAAACGGCATCGGGGCCCAGAAGGAGGTGGCGGGACGAGTTAGACTCATATTTAAAGGATTGGTCCCTAACAGCAGCAGACAGGGAAAAGTGGAAAGATAGGAGGAAGGCCTTTGCCCTGCAGTGGGACACCGTATAGGCTGATAATAATACCTATTTCAAATTGACGATGAAACGATGCCACATAATGCATTATGTTTATTGCAAAAATTAGCAATTGTGGTTATACAACGTAGTTCAAATCATGATCATACCGCACCTTTGTGGTAAGTATTACCTATTCGGTAAAGGCAAACGCCCACTCTTGGCCAGTAGGTAGGCAGGTTCGTTACACCAATGTGAAAAATACAAAAAAAAATCTTATTTAGTAACGAAAATATTGTTATTATTTATTTGTTTGTAACACTCGGGAATTAAAAACTTATATTAAAAAGATATTCAATCAAATAAGCATGTGATGCAATCTTCATTTCCGCACGGTATGTCAATCTCAAAAGTAGTGATGGCAAATGTCACAAAAATCGAAATCAAATAAATCGAGAACTGAATGATTATTCTGAAAAACTTTTTTCTTTTGTTTCGCTTCCCATATTAAAACGTTTAATTTCTATAGAATAGGTAAAATAAATGTCTATTGATTGTCTTCCGAAATCTATGCAGTGCTGGTTCAAGTTTATTAAAAATATCGATTCATACCTCTATAACATCGGTTTTTGATAAATCGATGCCGAATTGCCATCACTACGTCAATGATAATTGAAATTGACAGTCTGTGTTGACAGTTACCATTGGTTACCATTTTGTTTGTTGCGGGTTGTTTGTTGTGCTTGTTGAGTTGTGATTTTTCTTCCACGGTTTTGCTATTTTCTATCCGATGACTTTGATTAGTATTATGGCGATGACAACCTTCGCTTTACATTGGATTCCGTACCCGCTTACCACGACGACACTGGCTTGCCAGTCAACTCCATGTTTGTTTTATATCAACCTTGAATTTTTTTCATACAATTTTAAAATTCTGTCCAAGTTCTATGTAAAAAATTGTGGTTGATTTTGTGTCTATGATTTCATGCCTAATGCCTATGATTTGCTGTATTTATGGACGCCACTTGGCCAAAACCTCCTTAACGAATGGGCATATCCCTTTCATTGTTTTGCGGTATTCGTATAATAACAATGTAGAAATATTCAGCGACGTTCACTTCAGAATTGGGTAGAATCAAGGTTCAAATGATGAAATACCGTGGACGGTGAAATACTGAATGATTCAGCATGTTTTTAGAAGACCAAAGACAAAAAAGAGTTTCGTTAGTCTTTGGAACCTAGACCTACTTTTTGCAACTCTAAAAAGCAATAAATAAAGCTAAACACAAAAAATTGTTGATAGAGCCCAAAGAAAGTAGATAATACTCGACTAAAAACTGGTTCTGACGTTTTTCTCAAAAGTATTAATTAAAGCAAACAGATTTTAAAGTAAATTGCGTGTTAATTATGAGACGTGTTTGAAATTCTTGGGATTCTTACTTTCTACAAATAAATCAAAAGCCAATTACTTGACTACATGTAGGTACATTGTTCTCACGTAAGTTAATAACATGAAACATGTTGGACTTTAAAGGAGACATTGACCCCTGAGTTTGCTTCTATGTTTCTTCTCAGAGGTAGTCAGAAAATGCCGGTGCCATCTAGTTTAAAAATAGGTAAATAAATATATTTTATATATCCTAGAATTAGGAAAATATTCGTATGCCTCTTATAGTAGCGGATGTGTTGGGAAAACTAATATTTATAACATCTTTTGTACCATGTCTTTGGATATTTATCTTTAATAATTATGAGATGGAAAAGAGTTTTATAAGAACTATTTACAGAATAAACAATTTCATTTCATTTTGTTAGAGTTTATAAATGCACTTCATTCTCAAGCCTCCATTTGTAAGTATGAAAAACAAGAATTAAATCAACTATCGTGATGTTAATTACATTTACTTCCCTAAAACAATAATAACACAAACTTAGAGCATGTTTCATGCACTTCCTTCATATTTGAACATCTATCACTAGGTAAAATTAATAAGATGAAAATGAATGTCTACGTTCCGTCTACACATTTTAAACATGCCAAAATTCGTCATTATCGCACATGCCAATTCTCAATACATTTTGGCAGAACAACAAAAAACCTCGTCTTTTATCGATGCACATTACTATGCATGTAAGTACAGTAGGCCAAATAATTGGTCTACCAACCTATAGTGACCCAAACTTATCTGACTCGGTGACCAAAATTGGAACTAACGTCGCTACGGAACAAAAATGACAACAAAATATCATTTTTGTAGGGAGATGACATTGGTAAAAGCGACGGCAGCGACTACAAGGCGGCACTATAAGGTTGAAATTTGTTTGTACGCCATAAAACAAAAAGTCTATGTTCTCTTGTCAAAATAATGGAGTTTCAACTTAAGTCGTCGTTGAGTTCCATTAATTGTGGTTGAGCTTGACGATGCTGTCGCATGCGTCATGCTCATCAACGGGTGCCGTATGTCGGAACTGGTCAGCTTGTAACTGCCAGGGCAATCTTATTCAGAGGAAAATCATTATTATCATATTCTCATTTTTATTCACATTAAATTACATTATTCTCAGAGCTTTATCACAACATGGTACTGTTAAAGATTGTAATCTATTATTTAAAATGTTTCCATGGAGTTTCTTCCTGGTTCTTCTCCATAGGACCTACTATTTGGAACCGCGCATCTAGAGTCTCGACATTTCATAAGTGCCTGTATCTAGTTAACATGAAATAAAGATCTATTCTAAGTGATATTTTCATTTGATATGATGTTCTGTTAAAAGTTGATAGACCACTTTTTTGGCCGACTGTACCTACCTAGGTACATTATGAGAGAGTGGACAATTTTTACAATTTATTCAAGTTTTGTAAATGAATAGATATCTACTTTATACTCGTACCTATATCCTTATTTGTTCCCGCGCTATTTTTTTTTACATTTCGGACATCTGTTTGGTACTTTACTGATTACTTTGAATTTTTTATTTTCATTTTTGACGTTGCCCCTCTCTAGGATTTCTCCTGTATCGAGGGTACAGTTTACAAACATACACTTCAGTTACTGATAGAGTTCCTAAATATCTTGGAACTCTACATGAGAGATTTCGTGGAGAGTTTGAGATGTTTTATACAAGGGATCTCTCACTGCGGAGCAATACACAATAGGATTATTGGATTTGCTTGTTATATTGCGGCAATATAGTCTTGCTCCGATATGATATTTTGTAATATTTAATATTGCTACGTTAATCTGTTGTCATCATCATGAGCCTATTGATGCTTCCATTATTGGGCGCCATTTTTCCTCTTCACTGCACTCACATTCATGTCATTCAATGTAATATGTATATGTAGTCATATGTAGTTAATTGTATAGAGATTTATTATGTTTTTTTAAACTTTGCCCTTCACTAGTATTTCTCCTGTATCGAGGGTACAGTTTACAAACATACATCTCTCATGCACACACAGCCAGACCCGAAACAACTATCTGTAGATCATTAATATATTTGTTCCGTGCGGGGATCGAACCCGCAGCACGTAGCGCAGAAAGCTAATCGCTTAGCCACTGCGCCAACCGTGTTGTATTTGTGGATTTTTTTTTGTAACTTTTCTTATTTTTCATTTGTGTCATTGTTCTATTATTCATGATTGTGTGTGTGTTGTTATGTTTAATAAATTCAGTTTCTTTATAATTAAGACAGTCCGAGTACCTATATACCTAGCAATAAAGATGGCTCCCATGACTGGCAACTTTTGCATCATAGATCTATTATTGGTATTTTTTGTCTACAGAAGCAAGATGAAAGCGATTTTTAAATTACTTATTCCAAAGTCTAAATGATAACTTTCAATTGTACATGGTAGTCATGGTACAAAAACTAAGTACCTACCTATCTTGATTTTATATTTTTTACGTTTGGGCATGGCCCATATTTGTTTTACTGTTTTTTCATAAGTTGATAACTACTTACTATAGGTGTATTTGATGTACGATAGGCACTAGACCAAGCAATGTTGTGACTTGGTGTTCGCAACTGTTGGTTATTCAAGAAAAATAGCAGTAGGTATAAAAGAAAAACAATGGGGATTAAAATTAATGGTTTTAATAAGGGGTTGTATCCCAATGTCTTACTATTACTTGGAATAGGTCCCACAATCTAATTCCGATCCCTTTAAGGGGTTGTTGACGTTGTTGTACTCATCATTATGAACAACTATTACTATGGGGCCAAATCAGATAAGTATCGGAAAAAATAAATCTGCTGTACATTTGGTCCATAGGTACCTAATATTAAATTAAGTATAAATATGCAACTGATTTTACTTTCGTGATTTCATGGTTGGTCCTACAGAACACAGAAAAGAGGTCCTCTTTCTGTGACACCTCTTTCTGTATTCTGTGGTTGGTCCCATAATAAAAGTTGTTCCAGATGATGAGTACAACAACCCCTAAAAGGAATCGGCACTAGAAATATAGGACCCTGTATTTTATCGGATAAATAACTGGTTTTATTTCACAATCGTTACGATATTAATGTTCTAACGTCTAAATTAGTTCCTACAGTCTACTTTTACAATCTATAAAGTTTTATAAAATAAATTATCTTCTTCTAATAAAGTGTATGTAATCTACACATTTAATTCTTCATAGACAATACGTGTTACATAATCCTAGGGAAGGGCAAACATATTTGCTTTAATTTACATAAGGTTAATTAGTAATCTCCTACTTCACACTTATGCTACTTATGTAAAGCTTTGATTGTTAATATTATGCTTATGAGTTGGTAAAATTCTCATTTTTATGAATGGCAAATGGTTTGAATTTTTATATTATGTATCTATTTAATAATAGGTACTTACGTGAAGTGAAAACTTTGTACCCCTTTTTTAAAAGTATTGCGCGCACAGAAGAGTGTGACATTTGGCATAGTTGTTTATATGGAGAAGTGCAGAAAGGTAAAATTAGGTCGGAAGTCGACCCCTGGGCGACCAAAAGTTAATAAATACAAATAAATAAAAAATAATAAAGTTAATAACATAAAGTTCATTATAATTTATGTAGGTACCATATCGACAAAAAAATAAGTACCTACGTACTTACCTAAATGAAATTTTCTCAAGAATTAATTATAAAATATAAGGATGCATTCGAGTAATGCCTATATTAATTAATTAGGCTTAGTTGAACTACCTACCTATTGTGTTTATGGTCATATAATAGGTACCTACCTATGTATGGTCATTTAAGTCAGATTTCTCAGAATACATTCACATAATTATGTACTTAATATTGAGAAAACAATAATTAAATGGTAGCTGTAGGTACCATTGCCATATAAATTATAAGAAAATTAATTAAATACAAAACATGCACGCATTTCAGTACCTACCTATTTGAATAGGTACTGAAATAGTAAGTAACTGTAGTTACAGGTATAGATCAACAATTCAACACTATTTCAGAGTCATTATTATTTCGACAATATTATAGCACGATTTATTTACCTACATTACGGGAAATGTATGAACGATGTGTACGACGACCAAACAAAATAAGATTTAGGTACACGATTTACACGTATACGCCATCAAAGACCGGCTTTTACCGAAATTACCGGTTTAGCATTTACACAATGACGTTCGACGTAAGAAGAAGAACGCATCCGTAGCCGCGTACGATGCTATTTTTGTCTTTCACTTATTTTTGACTAAGGTTTCACTTTCATAAAGCCAATGACATTTTTTATCTAGGTATTTTACGAATCTGTCTCAGCGTGATCTTTAACACTATCGACAGCGTCATCAAGGTCACGGGCAGCAAGAAATCTCGTGAAGCTATCACATCATTTCACATTGAGATCGGGCACCGTTTCTGACATACATTCCAAAGAAAGTAAATTGCACAGATAAGTAGGCACTTATTTAACCAGTGTTTATTTTAGATAAATTGTTTGCATTATCATCGTTTTAACAATGATTTTAAAACTATTTTAGTCCAGTAATATAATATTGAACCAATATTTGTGATTGCAAAATAAATGGAAATCGTGAAAAATCTATTCGTCACTGCCAATAAATGAAAAACCTCTATCATGCCGATTGTTTAAAATTAACCTTGTACTCTTTGTCTAGTTAGGTTTGCGAATCCGTGTGACCGAGAGTTCTTACATTCCCTCGCAAATACTACACAAATGACCTACTTGTTATATGCTTGGGTGAACAGCAGACCAGTACCTACCTATCTAGCTAACGGTGGGATCGAATCATGTTAGGAACACCAGCGGTTAACTTAAAAAAATATTAAAATATCCAATGCCATTTTTTTATTTGTGATTTTCCGCAACTATGAACTGAATATTAAAAGATAGAGGTAGGTAGTAAGTAGGTAAACAGACGGAAATGTAATTCGTCACAATCAAAACCGCTGACCTTGAACAAACTGGGTTAGATACATTAAGGAAAAAAATAGGTACCTATTAATTACCTAGGTACAAATATAGGTTTTTTTGTTTGTAGAAGTATTTAGCATAGAATTTAACGTACTTAAAATACGCATACATAAAGCTTATTAGGAAAATAAATGTAAATCATACTAAATAATTTCTTCCTTTCTTTTTCACCTAGAAAAAGCTAAACCACTAGAATAATTGGCATTTCAAGACTTCGTAATAGGCATGGTTTCATTACAAAGAAATAATAATGGGTTTACCTTCTCCATCCTGTCATTGGCTCGCGCCTGAGGTCTTCTTCTTTCAGGCCATAGAGGCCAATACACGCGAGGAACCATGCTGTCACTATTAGGTAACAGATGACGATAACGCGGAAAGGCAATAATATTATTGTGAATATCGCCGTCTGTAACAAAAGATAAAATAAAATTGTACATAATACAGTATGTAGGTAATTCTGTGGGGCTGACTAACTTACGAAGTCGTAATACTAATAGGTAGGGCTGCCAACACCTTATAATAAATAATATACCATTATAGATTTTATTTTGCAGCGCAAAACGCTTGCCGTCCATTTATGTCTACGCTATTTATAAGATAAGACTTCAATCGTTAAATGATATGACAAATTTTGAAATGTACGTAAAGAGTTCATGGTAGAATTTATCGCCACTTTTACCACTCGTGACAGATTTTATCCAAAAAATTTGGGAAAACATTTTTTTTTTTTTTTTGTTGACTAAAGAGGCCAAAGTCTTCTTTATCCATAAAAATCTGAGTTAAAAATGTTTTGGAACTGGGTTGATGAAATATTTATAACTACTAGTGGTCGCCCACTGGTCGAAATTTGACCCTAATTTTAGCTTTCTGCACTCCTTCTCCATATAAACTTTAACTATGCCAAATCTCACACACCTGTGTGCGCGCAATATTCTTCAAAAGGGATAGGTACAAAGTTTTCTCTTCACGTATTAATATTTAAAGATATGGCCAGGATTTTTTTACAAATGAACAAAACAAGTCAAGAAACTTATTTTTATCTGCTGTGGATATGTCTACAGCTTATTAAACAGGTCAAAAAGGTTTTTCAAGTTTTTGCTATTATCACCACATTGGCAGACGGGTTGGTGATGGCAATATGTTTTTATTATTAGCTCAGGAAATGCTGCTGCTTATTCTCTTGAATTAATAATCTCTACAAATTTCTCGTTGTTTACGTGTATATTTCATCATAACTTTCTCTTTTATCTTCTTCTATTCAACTATAAAAACGTTTACCAAAAAATGGTCTCGCAACATGGATATTACTTATGATTATTTATTGAACAATATGGTCACAAATTCAAAATCACATTACAGATATTTTGGAATTAAATTTTACAAACTGTTGAGGTAATATTACATTGAATCTATAAGTTAAAAACGTAACGTGGGTCTGATTTCTTTAATTTCGATACTTATCAACTTTTTTTCAAAATGGATAATCGATACAATTTTACAATCTCAGAAATCCATAATTTGCTATGCAATGGTCGAAATGTCAAGCGATTCAACGGTTAATTAATTCCCGAATTGTTGTATTAATATTATCACCATACAACTCGATGGTTTAAAAGATAGTGTTCGCGAAAGTTTGTTATTATTTACATACAACTGACATTTACGTAATTACGAATCGTGTAGCGCTATAAATAGATATGTATGCGATACACACGTGTTTGATTTTCGTCGCCTGTTGATCACTATCTATGCCAAATGAAATCTGTAATAAGAGTTTGATAAAATATTCACTCTGGTTTAAACGACTTGGCATATTTTTATTGTTTCTTAATATAATATTCACAAGCTACATTGTACACAAACAGGTTAAGCTGTGATAGGTACATTTCAGAGGATTATAGTAGGTGCCTTACAGTACACCTACCTACCTACCAATCAGAAACTACACTTCTATCGAAAATCATAAAATGTATTGCGTTTGACTTGGAACTACAACTATTATTAACATTACGGACTAGCTTTTCTTATGGAGATGAATTTAAAATAGACAGTAGGTCCCTAATAAGCTTCGGTTACGCAACAAAGATAAATAAGTAACTTCATATAGGTATCAAAATACTTTCTCTAACAAACTGTGTCCCTTGAAATAACAAAACACACACACGTTCTTTTTTACTATTATATACATAGTCATTTGTTTATGTATTGTATTACATAATAAGTAACTTCAAATGGAAATCGAAAGAAAATTATGTCACTTTCATCGGCCGATTGCGTGACCGGTGTTGTGTGATGTCTGTCTGGTTATCTGCGCAAAACGGTACCGCAGTGTGCCTATCATGTAAATTGTAAACTACATAGGTACTAACTTTCCCTTAGTAACGGTTTTCTGTACACAACCTGTGATTGAATCTGTTTTTGGTGCCCCAGTTTTTATGAGTTTCCTATAACATGCTTCACCTCGTCTTCATATCGCATTAAAAATTATCGTAAAAATTAATACAGTAAAAATACTTACCTACTGAAACAAAATTTAATCTTCTAAAGCTTTTTCATAATTATTATTATTTAATAAATAATAATGAAAACCGTAAATACCTACTTTTCAAAAAGAAACATCACTATTTTGGTACTCTGAGTACTATTAAAATTTGTAATAACTAGGTAGGTACTTCAAATTTATTTACTAATACATAATTTATATTTCTAGTAAATTACGATTGATTGAGATTGCTATTCCCAACACTAAAATATTTATTATTTTAGAAAGCATTTACCTAGATACCTAAACTATAACTACCTTTCCAATGTAATATTCACAATAAATTAGTTATGGTAATAATTATAATTTGTTACTGCATTTTTACATTTAGTTACGAAATATTCTTTTTTGAATTAAAATATACATTTCAAGCTATGGTTAGCTACCTATACGGTATCAATTTGTATTATAATATTGGATACAGAATACAATAACATCGATTGTATTCATAGTCTAGTATATTTCGTCCTCTAAAGTAGTCACAGTCCGTAACAAACGATTTTTTTATATGTATATATACTTAAAAAAAACAGTCTGAAGGTCTCGTTTATTTGTAATCAATTCAGTGTCCATACAAGGCCCTGAAGACAAACGTTTTCTAGAGTACATATTTGGCTACTGTATTTAATTTAATTGTTCCTTATTCAATGCTAAATTAATTTTGAATAAATTATATTGCGACAAAGTCACAATGTACTTCCAGCATGGATCTATTATGTCAGATGTAACATTTTTTCGCGCATTATTGTTTATGTTAGCATCGTTTTGCTACTTTAATGCTTATTTTATTTCATCCTGTCTTTATTGAAATTAGACATGCGCAGAATACTTCAATATCTAGAAGAATCTTTAAACATTTACTACATTAACAAAAATACTTTCTCTTTATTATGTTATGCAACTCAAAACCTGATTGTTTGTTTCCATACCTTTATTTTGTCATATGTGTTATCTAGCTCCAATTTATGAACGAAAGGGTTCAATATTTCGGCGCGCATGTCGTCAGACGAGAAAGCGCCGGTTTCACTATGCAGTTTGCCATTCATTTTCACAAAAGCAAAAACACAATATTCTTGAGATTAACTCAGATTAAATCACACCATTAACACTCATGTTTTGTCACTCTTCATGAGTGAACAAATAAACAGACACTTAATATTTTAAAAGATCTCCGACGTGTTTTCATTTAATAAAACGTGACGAATGTAGACATGCATTTCTCCTTAAAACAAAATCAAGACTGGTGTCATGCTATGGCAACTAGGAGTAATACAAAAATTTCGCTAAAATACTGAAAACAGCGCCGTCTAAGAAAAAGTTAGGAGAAACAAAATTACGGTGTTGCTATATTTAAATATATGATTCTTATGCTGGGAGTTTCCATAAAATAGAAATCAATAAATAAAATAATTATCACAAGTTATTGGTAAAGTGAATAAAGAAAAATAATAGTGTAATAAATTCAAGCATATTGAGGTTATTAGCATCAGCACAATAATACAGAAATCATATTTTTGTATTTAAAACGTGCACAGTTTTGTTTTCTTATGGGCACACTTGTATTGCAAATGGCCGGTGTGAGAGTGTTTACGCTCCTGCGCATTTTCCTTTTGCAATAAAAGTCTCATTGTTTCGCAAGTGCATCTGCTATCCACGTTGAGTTGAGCCTCTGTTCCTCCGTGTTGCCGTGCCGCGTTACAATATTTCTTTCGTTTGTAAGTTTGTGTTGAGTTGAGTATCCTCCTCCGTGGGACGACATACCGAAAGGATTAGAAAACTTGTGAAGTTACTGTGGATTACTGACTGCGCATAGGCACTCTTTAGAGTTTGGACCCATAATTGCAAACAGTGAACAGTGAACTTCAACCATGTCACAAAATTCTTGCTGTGTACCAGGATGTGTTGTGGTTAGGAAAGATGGTATGTAAATTTTGTTTTTCTACCTTTATTCGCCTCACCTGGAGGGTTACACTCTATTCGTCATTATGTTTCACATATTGCTATTGTAATAGCCGCAGAGTACATTATATAATATATACCATTTACAAGGAGGCCAACGTTATAACAGTTATTTTTATCAACCTATGTACTACAATGCTACATTAAATTGAAATTGATGTAAATACTAATTGTAAAGGTCTCCTTGGTAATTTAGTGATACAAGGAATATACTACTCTCTAACGACAGCAGGTTAATTGATTATGGGATATCAATTTTACGGTCTAAAACAGAAAATTACTTCTTTTTCAGCGCAAATTTCTCAACAACTTTATGATATCCGATTTTTTTAATGCATAGTTATACATCTTCTATTTGTCTATGCAGTTGGAATTATGATAACAACTCAATATAAATTAGGAAAAATAAAAATCAAACACGTTTTTACGTAAGCACAAAACACCAACTTTTTCGATCACTTGTTTAACTTACTGGTAACGAATAACACTGTGAAAAAAAACGTTAGTACTGGGAATAGTTTATTATGCAACCTACAATTTAATTTTTAAAAGACAATTGAATTAGTACTTTAAAAAAATCCTTATAAAATCATGTACAAAACCGACGTCAACGCTTAAGAATTTATTGAAAATTGCAATTAAGTGGTGAATATTTTAAAATTTGAGGTGTTTATCTACCAAATGAAATTATTTTATTTTATTTTTGACTAAATATTTAGTTGTAATAAAACATCTAAATAATGTCTTATAAGTTGAAGAATTGCAACCGTTGTTTAAAAAAATTAAATTCATAGACTTAATAGATATAATAACATAATAATTTTTCAGTGCAATAATTTGCACTGAATAAGTCGAATTTTCTGTTTTTCGAACTCGAAACTGATAGGGACCCTTAATTATATACATATTTACATCTAACTAGTTGTGTCATTTTTTCAGGTGTGCCTCTACACCATTTCCCGAATCCAGAGACACAGCCAGAGAGATTTAAAACGTGGATTTCGAATATTGGTGGTGCAATAGCTACATTGGATCATCTTACTGTCTATGAGAACAAACGTGTCTGTCATAGACATTTTGAAGATATTCACAAGTATCCAACGAAAAGACTGAGTAAATTAGCAATTCCAGTATTGCATATCCCAGGTAATATACTATTGTTATACTATAATAATCTTCAATACATTTATTTTGTAGAAGCAAATAATAAACATAGACAATTTTTTAATATTATTCTAGATCTGGAGGCACAATCACTTGGTGAAGCAGTGGTTATGTCAGTCTCTGAGAAGTCCCAACGAAATCCACTACGGGAATATAATTTTAATACATCAGGTATGTCTTTTATTACAAAATTTTTTTTTGGTTCAGATTTATTATCTTCTTTTCAAACCGGTGTGTGATTGCTTTTTTGAGCCTCAACTGAATAAAGTTATTTAATTTTGTATTTCAGGACAACATATCATTGAAGCTACGAGTATAATAAACAAGCCGGCCCTAGCTTCAACATCAGCTGTTTTAAAAACACAGTCAGATGATTTGATATCAGGTTTGTATATTTTTTATAAAGTGAGCTGAATAAACACCCAAAATAAACATTATGTTTAAATATTTTTATAGATTTATTAAGCAATCAAATCATTTATTAACAGATCATAAAATCCAATTTGTTAGTAATTACATACACTTCTTAAACACTAGTACATACATTTGGCCAATTATGGTAATAATTATTAATACTTATTAATGATGTCAACACAATCAAAAATAATGTCAAAATCATTCATCATAATGTCGAAATCACCACTAACTAAAAACAATAATAATAAAAATAGTCAAAAATCTATAATGATCAATAAAACATTATTTCAAAGCATGATTTGAAGGTTTTTTTTTATTTTTATTGAAAGATAAAATCAGCATTAGGATAAGTTGTGCACAGTTACTAGCAAGACACCATCTTTTCCATGAAAGTATTTTTTGCAGTGCCTCTCATATATTTAATAATATACAGAGACCTATTTGAGACATTCCTAAAATAAAAATATTTTTGAAGAACCTTCATAATGTGTTTCAAAATGCTACTACTCTGTAAAAGACTTCTTATCTACAAATCACTCGTCCAAGATAACTTTCTATATACAATTATATTTTTTTTAGGATATTAGACTACTTATCTGGTAATGCAAGTAATGATAATTTATATTTAATTTCTCTGATATGTCATTTTAATTATATTGATAAAAATACCTTGATGATCGATGACATCGGGTTTGAGATATATTTATTCTCATTAGAATTTACAATTCACTTACATGAGAACACATAATTATTAGCACAATGACATGTACCTGCCTAATTCTGTTTTAATTTAAATTATAAACTTATATCAAAATCTATGTGAAGAAAATGTATTCTGTATCCACCTATGTAATGTGGATTACATTATAGATTATAATAATGAATATAAAAGACATACATTACATATTTACAATATAAACTATTTGACAATAAAATAATAGAATAAATTCAGCCCATTACTGTCCCACTGCTGGGCATGGGCCTCTTCTCAGAATGAGAAGGGTTAGGCCTTAGAGGCCCTCTAAGGGGTGCAGGTTTCCTCGCGATGTTTTTCCTTCACCGTTAAGGCAAGTGATAATCAAATTGCGATCTGCACATAAATGCTAAAAGTCAGAGGTACGGGCCGGGTTCGAACTCAGATCCTCCTGCATGGAAGGCAAGCGTTCAAACGCTAGGCTATCACTGCTTGACAATATGAATATTTAATTTACAGGACATCAAAATGTTGTTGTGGAGTTACAACCTGACCAAATTCAACGCAGGACCCAGAAAAGAAAGAAAACAATGAAATCAAAAAGTATGTATATAATTTAATATAAAACACTATTACTGAATTGCACAATTAAACTGGAATGAAGATCCCGCCCAAGGTTAGGTCATAAATGTAAAAAAATACTTATTTACTTTGAATACTTTGAAAATATTATCAGCTACAATGAGAGGCTAAAACATTATAAAATCACCTCGTTAGCAGACAGAAGGAAACTGGCCGACCTGATATTCCCGCACAAAATATTTAATGGAAGCGTTTGCCGCGAATAAGTAGCTATAACCTATTTAATAATATCCCATGATCCAGAACAAACCTAGGGCATTTCGCCGTTCTGTAGGCAATTTAAAGACATATCAAAATGTTGTGATTTGGATATTGCTCTCAGTAAAATAATGTTAATTTTACTAGTGTTTCTTATTTTTGAATACCTTGACTGCTTGGAAACCACTGGCGTTGTGTTTGCTACCCTAATAATGACGGTTTGAATGACCTAATATATACGACGTTTTTGTTGATCCGATATATTTGTGCAAGATGGGTGTTCTGAACAATTTGACGACCATGGTTGACAGGATATCAGTGATTACTTTGGATGTTTCTAAATATTAGGTCACTTTGACTGCCCCTAACAATATGATGATGACTATACCTAGTAAGTGAATGCTGTGGTCTCCTATAATTGGAGGCGCACAATTAATACCAACCAATGAAATTATTTCAAATGTCATGTGTCTGTGTAGACTTTGTTGGGAGGTCCTATAAATAAATAATATACTTCATTTTTAACTCTTGAATATGTAAATCTTTTTTAAAGCTTGATTATAATTTTGTTTATAAGAAAATACGTGTTTTTCAGGTCCTCGTGTAACTTTGGCGCAACATAAGGAATATAAATCGATTTTGAAAAAGTTAAGAAAATGTGAAAGCGTTAAGAAGTCTTTTAAAGCAAAATACATGATTGCTAAAAAAATGAAAACAACAACTGCATTCAATATTGTTTGTAAGCATATGTCTAATACTGCGAAGTTATTTTGCCAAATGCAAGCGTCTCAAAGCGGCAAGAAAAAAAAAGGAAGGCGATTCACGCTTGATGAAAAAATATTGGCGTTGTCTCTTTACAAACCATCTCCAAAGGCATATCGCATACTGAGCAACATATGTATTTTGCCAAGCCGAAGAACCTTACAAAATTTACTACACAAAATAAACCTGAAAGCTGGAGTAAACAACATAATATTCGAAAATTTAAAAAATAGAGTCGCCAAAATGCCTAACAATTACAAATATTGTGTTTTAACTTTCGATGAGATGGCAATTGGACCCGGTATTTCCTACGACAAAAGAAATGACAAAATATCAGGATTTGTAGACAATGGTGAAATAACCGGAAAAGAATATTGTGATCACGTACTGGTTTTCATGATAAGAGGCGTTGTGAAAAAATATAAGCAGCCTCTGGCCTATTATTATTGTAGTGGAAGCACTAAAACTATGGAATTAAAGAAACAAATAAAGATTATTATAAAAAAAGTGCAAGAAACAGGACTGAAGGTCGTGGCAACAGTATGTGACCAAGGCACCTCCAATGTGGCAGCTATAAACTCCTTATTGAAAGAAACACAAGAAACTTTCTTACGCAATGGACAAGAATATAAAGAGGGTTTTTTTGAGGTGGAAATGGATAAAAAATTTCCAATATATGATCCACCTCACCTCATAAAAGGTATGAGAAACAACCTACTTACAAAAAACCTTAAATTTACCATTAAAGGTAAAGAATGTATTGCAAAATGGGACCACATTGTGACATTGTACAAAAGGTGTCCAGGTTATAGAGGCGTGAAGCTGGTGCCTAAATTAACGGCTCACCATGTATTACCTGCATTAATACCAAAAATGAGGGTTAAACATTGCACTCAAGTGTTCAGCCAATCAGTTGGAGTAGCTCTTGGATTTATGGCAGGTAAGCAGTTTGTTATTTTTATTAATTTATTATTGTGAATGTTTATAGATACATAGCTTTTAATTTCCTATCTGTCTTTACTAATGTTACAATCGTGAAAATATCAGTCAGGTTTTTCAATGATATAGGCCCAAGTTCACCGACAATATAACTTATGATTAGAGCAAAATCTGTCGTTTAAACATGAATTTTTGTATGGGTAATCAGACCATTAATTTTAAACATCTGTTATTTTGTGGTTCAAAATGCCCCGTAGTCTATTATCATACAGCCAGATTTAATTGCCAACTATCGTGATCTGCGGGTCTACCGCGTAACAAAATGGTAATGAACATCAGACTCTGGTAATACACTTCGATACGATCGTGAGAGATTAAACTTCGAACTACCTTGTAAAAAAGAAAAACCTATCATGTAGTTGAGACTCCCATCTTCATGATCGGTATTTTTTAACAACGTAGCTCGAACTTTAATCTCTCACGATCGTATTGAAGTTTATTACTAGTGTCGATGTTCATTACCATTTAGTACGTTGGAGACCCGCTGAATATTGCCATAACCACCACCCTCGACAAAACAGATTTGTAATCGCAGTATGTTAATTTCAAACATGATGATGCTACTTCCAATCTTGTCATAATCTCTTAGTAGATATTTAAAACGCGCACAGAAAATGATAAGGTGGCCATGAGAAGACAAGCAATTGTTATCGATACAAAAAAATAATAATTAAGAAACAAAATAAAATAAAAACACTTGCATCTGAGGGCCATTTATTTATTTATTTAATTACAACGGTTGTGTTACAACCAATTACACTGCCAAAGTACATTAGCTACATTTTTCAGCAGAATCCTTTTGCTTACATTAAGTGAATAATGAGTGCGAAATAAGCCCTTAATAAGTCGAAGTGTGTGTGTGTGTGTGATCATATTGTTAATCAAACTAAGTCCAATGTAAATAAGTTTCGTTCATAATCATCATACTCGCCTGTTAAGTTCCATTGCTGAACATGGGCCTCCCAATGACTGCTACCATAAACGGTCTTTTGGGACATTGCCAGAATCACCACACTTGGTATACGGATTGCTGATTGCATGTTCTTAGCACAAATAAGGATGCTGTTGTCCATCCTCTTTACATGATCCCTAAGTCGCCTTTTACGACACGCTCAGACGGAGAGTGGTGGTCTATTCTTTACCGAGAATCACACCGATGGATAGTCGTGTTAATATATTTTATCTACTTTGCAGGATATGGAAGTCTAGAAAAGGAAAGTACCGACACAGCAGATTTACTCATGTTCTTCGATGATTTGTTTGACAGCGTCAATGGGAGTTTTAGCGGGATAAAAGGAGGAAAAATCTACAGGGCTGCAGTGACCCCAACCTCACCTCACCACAAATTGTGGAACTATAGTCTACCTATTCTCAAAACCATGAAATTTATTAATTCAAATAACCAAGGAGTAGTGCCTTCGTTGTCAAGCTGGATCAAAACCATAGAAGGGTTTAAATTAATTGTAAAATATTTAAATTCCAAAGGGATTAACTCTTTATTGCTGCGCAATTTCAATCAAGACGCGTTGGAAAACTTTTTTGGGGCAATTAGAGCTCATGGTTACAGCAACATTATGCCTACGTCGTCTGCATTTGAAGGAGCCTTCAAAACTCTATTAATTAATAATATTTCATCCTCACATTCAGTTGGCTCAAACTGTGAAAAAGATGACGGTGTTTGTCTCCAATCACTAAAATATTTTTTAGCGAAACCAGGAGACAACAGCTCTACTGAATGTGAAGGGGAAATTGACAGTGCTCATTTAAATGTAGAACTTTTAAATACAGACGACCTAATACAGAGCCAAACTCCAATGGACGTTGAAAGAAGCGCAGCAATAGGGTATTGCAGTGGGTGGATAGCACAACTTGCCAAAAAGCATATTTATAAAAACTGTGTGGCCTGCAGAAACAATATGGAAGCAGAAGAGCTACAAAGTTTCCACAAATATATAAAAATGAAAGAATTTGGCAACAAAAGGTGGTTGTGCTATCCTACAAGAGCATTGTTTGATTTCTTTGCCCAAGTGGAACATATATGTATAGAAATATAAGCAATAAAGAATATATATCGGCATATATAAAATTAATTATAAATGTAAATGTAAATTTATCATATATTACTTGTGCTGAACATAAAGATAATTTGCGTAATTATTTAATAAATAAAAGCACAATGTTTTTCATACACAATTGGTGCAAAGATATCAACAATGTTCTCATTGGAAAAATAACCTTTTGGGATATAAATGATCCTATGAAAGAAAAGGCAAATAGACACTATCTAAAACATAAAGGAAGAAAAAGAAAAACACAAAATAACATATTAAATGTATAATTTAGTTTAGGAGTACTTAGACTCTCATTTTGTACCTATAAATTCAATATTTTCCCAGTTTTTCGTATTTTTACATAAGTAAACATTAGATATTGATATAATTTTGATGTCTGCGACAGCAACACATTTTATGTAGATAAATTCAAATGATTGTTTGCCTTTAAAATAGCATGGTTAAATAGTATTCATGTAATGTTTATAAAAGTCGCAAAATATACAAATTTACACCATTGATTGAATTTAGAAGATATTTATAGCATAATAAGTGCATAAAAAAATATTATGTTGATTAATAAAAATAAAAATTTACACAAATAACCAAATACTTCTCAAAAATTTCTCTAACATATGCAAAATTGCAAAAAACCTGGATAAATATTGAATTTTCAGCCACAAGCTGGAGCATCCCTTTAATATGCAGTGTACATAGTTAAATTTATTTTATAATAAATTATGTTAAAATATTAACTGTTTTATTCATAATTTTCAATAACTCTTCCTACGTCACTTGACATATAATACGTACCTAGTATGCAGCGTACAGCTATAGGTATATGTAGCTATAGCTAGGTACCTATACCCTTAGTTCCCCTACCGAAAAAATAGATGGCGTTGCGGTTGATATTAAGGTTAATAATAAAAAAAGGCCGAGCTGCCTGTCTATGTCCGATATACTATTGTAGTCTTTGACTGGTGTTTTTCGAGGTCAAACAAGAATGCCTGCTATTGGTTCTATATTTGACAGGTGCAATCGACCAGCCGCCGATTTAAACCGAACGTGAAAGAAGTTAAAACAAGAGTTACCTACAATAATTATTGTACAAATATTTTAAAAAACGTACATTGAAAGAAACGCGTTGATTAATATTGTCGAGTGTTTATAATTGGTTTATGATAACTTTAATAATTCTGGTAAATACCGGTTTTATAATAATGACGGTTCGTCTTCTAGTTCATTTTACTAAAGTTTGCGAAGAAAGCTACAGACTTGATTCGAAAAGAATAATCAAATTGTTTTAAAAAAAATTGTTCGTGATTCTTTGCAAAAAGCATTTTAATTTTTGTAACAAGGTTGTTTTTTAATATGGGTCTTCCATCGTAGGACTTCGGATTACTGGACGAACGTACGTACATTATGAATAATTGGATTGATATAGTATTGAAAGCGTACTGTGTAAACAAACCATTGTTGTCATTGTCATTTTATTTCCCTGTGCTTGTAGCTGCTCAAGTCTTGTGATTTTGTGGAGAATAAAACTTAGTTATGGATTTTCTCATAAATAATGGAATCAAAAGTACAAAAACAAATAATTGACTACTATTCATATTTTGACGAATTTCATACCACGGTGAAAACAAGTTTGAAAGATTGCCAAAACTGTGCAGCGTCTATAAATAAACTGATAAAGCGTTGTAAGAACATTAAAGAGTGAGTGAAATCATAGAAATGTTTATTGTTTGTGTTTTACGACTGTGAGTAATCACATTGCATGTTCAGGGCTGTCGTGACGGGGACACCGTTGGAAGAATTCTACGGATTACAAAGCAAATTGTGTGCTTCCATACATAACCTAATCTCGGAGGACGTACAAGAAATACGCAGCAAATTGTAAGTACTAAGTATCTACTAGTCATAAAGTGTAAATATAGTCAATAATGTACTTTTAACTATGTCATAAACGTAATTTATACAGTGTGTTATCAATATTTAGATAATTATGTGTTAAATTGTTCTGCATTACACTGCGAAATTAATCAGTAATTATGTTTAAAAAAAATAAGTTACATCATGGGCATGCCAGTACTTTTTATGAATGTTTAGAATTTAATTGAACAGTTTTATTTCAAAGAAACTATAATAATATATTGTGCACTTTTGAAACATTAAACAGTAGTTATTTTGATTCTGTGTATGGATGGGATATAAACTCATATTTTATGTAAGTATCACATAATTATGTGTGATGGACAGTATCAATTGTTTTTTTATTTGATTATTTTTAAGATATTTGCAGAATATGTCTTTGTTGGTATGAAACTGATAATGCAAATCAATGGTGGACATAAATCCCTTGCCTATGTTATTGTCATAGTGAATATAGAATGAGCATAGATAAGGAACCGGTGTCACTCTTTTTGCTGTAAAAATCATTTGTTACAAGCAACTACTTACTTTTAAATATTTAGGTACATACATGTACAATGGAACTACCATGATGATGTAACAAACGAAATAAATTTATTCTTATCAATTGTTGTTGTAAATAATTATAACATTCCTGATTCCAGATGTACCCTAGAAGATTTATTTGAAAAACTCTGCAACAAAAACAAAATTCTCAGAGATAGCTGCAGGGAAATTGATTTTGAAGATAACTCTGCACTCGTTAAGGGGACTCCCCTTCAACCACCACTAAAACAATTGCTAGAGTTTGCCAATGATACAATAACATTTGGCAGCCAAGTGTGTGCTCAAATTGAGACCTCTTTAAATGTATTATCATATAAGGAATTAAATACCGAGCCATTAGGAGATAATTTCCAGTTCCCACGTAACTGGCAGAGACGTATAACAGAAATAATACAATACACATCATTCATAACTGAAAACCAAATATAAAAATGGATCTACTAGACTCAATACTTAATTCTATGCAAAAACCACCATCGGCAAGTGAAGCACAGAAAAATGCTATGCGTAAACAAAAAGAGGCGATGGAAAACAGACAAAAAGAGGAGAGGAACATGATCAACAGATTCAGGAAACGAGTTGAAGAGAAAATAAGTAACTTCATTAAAGATGGCACAAAACCACATCTGCAGTTTGAACCGATGGAACAAATGTACAGATCTATTATCAGGGATGTGTCCGAGATTGCTGGTTTGCAAGTATTCTCCTTCGGACAAGAAGGTGTAGACCGTTATTCAATTGTATACACGAAAGACAATGGCCCTTCAGAAGATGAATTGACAGTACGTAGACAAGGCGGAGTCTGGGATGAAGATAAAGCCGCAGAAATGGCTCTACAGCATTTCGCGAAGAAGAAACAAGCAGCTATAGATTTAGAAGAAGAACGGAATAGAAAACGTAAGCGAGGTAAAGAGGAATTAAGTGGTACTTTCTATAAGCAAAAGTATGCTCATTTAATTGGTCAAGAAGCTGCTATTGATGCAGCACACAAGACAAATGTCAACAAAAGTTATGGAGAAGTTCCTAGTGAGAACAAAAAGGATCAGCGGTCAATTGAACAGACAATGGCTGATATAAAGGCAAAGAAGATGAAGAAAGCGGAGACTGAAAAGAGGGATGCGGATAGTAGTGAGCAAATTTAGTTAATAGTTTAAAAATACGTAGTTAGTCTGTTTTTAGTCTAATTCTTAATATATTTGTGATCTGTGGCCATGATAGGTGTCTAATTAGCCATTTACACTATTGTGCTGTTTCCATTCAGAGTCTACCGCATAACTAAAATGAGAATGAACTTCGACTCTGGTAATAAACTTCAATACAATTGTGAGAGAGTAAACTTTAAACTACCGTGTACAAAACACTTCAATCATGGAGTTAGAACTCCTATCTTCATAATCCGTAATGTTTTTACAAGGTAGCTCAAAGTTTAGTCTTCGGTTGTATTGAAGTTTATTACCAGAGTCGATGTTCGTTACCATTTTAGATATGCGGTAGACCCACTGAATATATTCATTTGTTTAAGGTATGCACCGCTACATATCAAGCTATATATTTGCACTATAAGCTGACCGGTCATTGTACAGAAAAGCCATCTTATACTGGAAATGTATCGCTTGATATGTAACCCTGTGTACTTCACCTTCATCTCACCACTGGGCAAAGGTTATTCTTCATGATTTCTATAACCAGCCGTTTTCTTGTATTGGATAAAAAAAAAAATGTTTTTAGTGAATGTGGTCCAAATAGATAGTCTATTTGGACCAAGGAATCTAATATCTGCAGAATAGTGTAAATTGATAACAAGATTGGTCCTTCACACAATGGAAACTGGTGTTCCTATCTACATTGAAAAGTGTATAGAATTGAAATGATCATCTAATCCCACCTGTAAGTTATAGAAATAACATCAGGCTGCCTGTCCACTAAAGCGGAGTGGCGTGGACAGTAGCAAAAATAACCAATAGAATACAAGTATTATCACGTCACTTATGTGAGGGGAGAAAATACCAGAATCTTATTGGTTATTTGGTCACTTCTCCGCTCCGCTTCACTGGACAGGCAGCCTAAGCCACTTGTATACTATGCGGGAATTTACGATACCAGACACCACGCCCATTACACTATCTTGGTGTTTCAAATTAATACGAATATGCAGCCAATGTCCGGCCGTCCGCGACGTCAGTCAGTCACGAGATATTCTTTTCTTATTATTCGTATTTCCGAAGACAGACGAAGATTGCCGAAGCGCATTACTTTAATAGTAGTAAATTTTACAATACCATACACCGACAGTGAACGGTGCTTCCGATAATTGGACGTAGTTACATGAAAAGGATCCAATATATATTGAGCTGGTTTTTTAGATATTTAATTTTAAAGTTTTCATAGTAATTCTTCATTGATGTAGTGCTGTTTTGTTGGTTTTATTAGAATTGAAGGGCAAACTTTTTATATTTTTAACTTTAATATGTAGTTAGATTTGGTTTCATATATTTTTATACTAGCTGCCACCAACGACTTCGCCCGCGTGATATCTTTATAAATTACAGACTATTACTATATAAGTTACTCAGTGATAATATAGCATTATGCTGGTGAAAGTATTTTTAAAATCGGTCCATTCGTTTTTTAGTTTATCCATTACAAACAAACAAACATTCGAAAAATCAAATCTTTTCTGTTTATTATATTATTATTAGAGCAGTATTTTAATATAGATAGATGATATAAAATTAAATATATCTCAAAACTAGCTGAATGTGGGTTGGATACTTTCCGTTTAACTTCGTCCATAATAACTGTCGATTCAGTGTACATAGTACACAGTGTTACACACACATTATCAATTGCTATAATATAATCTTGTGGTTGTTTGAATCCATCAAAGAGACCAATATATTGTGGTGGTAGTACAAAATTGATGAATAAGAGAGAATATTGTTATAATTAACAAGAATTCTCCTCCACACAAAGTCTACCATTTATGTAGATACCTACGTTATTATTAATCTGTTAGAAACAGCAGCTATACATTTTCAAAACTGTCTTTTAATATGAACGGTTGGTCGGAAAAGGTATAAGCTAAAAAGGGGGTTATTTATGTACTCCTCATTATGAACAACCTTTACTGTGGGATCAAACATGAAATCGAAAAAAAAAGAACTATTTTTCCATACAAATAATTCAACATTAGAAACTCGACTAACTGTATGAAACAGCAGATTTTTTTAGTCTTGGTCCCATAGTAAATGTTGTTCATAATATCCAGTCCAATAAACCCACTTTCGGTTTTATGTGGAAGAAATGTGAATTTTTGCAATAAGTTTGCATGTTAAAGTTTAGTCGAATTTTCGTAATTTAGGTAAGGGTAATAGCACACTAGCTAAATTTTTCCGAAGATTCGCACGTATTCTCGTTCCTCGGCTGCCTCGTGGTTACACAAAGTGAATAACGAATGCGAAAACGCGCGATTCTGTTGGAAAAAGGAGCTAACGTGTTATGGCCTTAAGTACTTAATTTGGACATACTTGCCCATATGTAGTTGCATTTGTCTTTTTTCTAAGATGTGGCAATTGGAGCCCTATCGGAGGCTCCCTCAGTTTATCCAAATAGTAGATAAATCCAATATAGGAAAGTCAAAAATATACGTATACTGTGGCTCGCGACTCGGTCCGCGAAAAAAGATTTTTCATACTAACTTTGAACCCCCGTTTCGTCTCCTTAGGGGTTGAAATTTGGATCCTCCTTCCTGCATGAAGAGGTATCTACCTGCTAAATTTCAAGATTATAGACTTTATAATTTATGTGATTTCGTGATCAATCAGTGTATTTCGCTTTTAATAAACGTAAATTTTTGACTGAGTATGATTTACGAGTATATCCCCAATCTACCGATTGCTAAGGAATAGAACGGATTAAATTAGGGCCATTTTCACCAACAAAATAACAGATGTTTAAATTTAAACCTGTTTATTACTCATACAAACATTCATGTTTAAACGGCTGATTATGGTCTAATCGTCTGTTTTGTTGTCGGTGTACTTGGGCTTTAAGCTTTTACATATCCATATCATTTGACGTTTCTAGTCCTTAGCCATCGGAGATTGCCATCCTGTCGAAAGAAGCCCCTGAGACAGAATTGAAATGACATAAGCCATTGAAAAGTCACGTGTCCTAACGCAGACATAAGTATTGTTCACGGCCACAGGTGGCCGCTCGTTAGCTAATGAGTAAGGGCCGGCGCTCACTAAAGGGACGGCACGGCAAAGCATCTATTTCGAGTAAGTCAAAATGAACCTTATGGAATGGACTTAGAACTTAAACGACACAGCAGCTTAAGCATGCCGCGGCATCCCTTGGCATGCATGAGCGTCTGTGGCATGTAAGTTTTAAGTCCATCCCATAAGATTTATTTTAAGTTATTAGAAATATATCCCTTGCCGTGCCGTGCCGCCAGTGGGCGCAGGCCCTAAGGATCTCTGCACGTGGGCCACCAGCTACAACCACAAAACGACGCCACCGGCATAATATTTCCTGTAGTTTTCATACATTTTATATGGACTCGCCACACACGGTTGACACCGGTGGCCGCCTCACGCTACAAATGTAAAATGTATGAAAACTACAGGAAATATGCCGGTGGCGTCGTTTTATGGTTCTGGCCGGTGGCCCGCGTGCGGAGACTCTTAAAGCCTAACCAAAATATAGGGTCGGTCATGTTGCGGATAATGTCAGAAGTTCAGAACCATAGATAATACATGGTCCAGCCTTTCTAATCCCGATGCCTTTGAGTGCTTATATTACTCATCATTATGAACAATATTGACTATGAGACCAAAACTGAAATCACGAAGAAACTAATCTGTTGTTTCATACATTTAGTTGAGTCCCTTAAAGGGATCGGGACTAGAAAGTTTGGACCTTATAATATATAATACTCTACTGTTAGAACGAACGTTATATTGTGTCGATCCATAGTGATACTAGCAACATCACTTCAGAACTCATATTTTCTGGCTAAGCTTTACTTTTTTTTTTTTCTTCTGGCAGAAAGTGACCGCCGAATACTCTAAGACAATTTAATAATAAATTGGCTCAAGTCCCAATAAAATTAGAAATTCGTTAAAATTACAATTATGTATCACATTTTTAGATTTAACAATTAACATTTAAATAAATAATTAATTCATTTAAATTGTCATTGTCAATGCGCTCTTACAAGTTTTCCTGTTGCTGCATGTCCACCACTTTAAAGTGACAGTGACAAGCATGAGACTTAAGCGTACTTTGACTATACTCAGGCTTTACTTAAACTTTGCTAAGTTTATTTAAATGCTTAGCCGTTATTTTGGAATTTATAGTCATAACACGCTGAGATCGTACTGAGCATACTCTAAGGACTAACGAAATCAATAAAGAAAGTACTTAATTCCAAAACAAAGTATGTAATATGTATGTGCAAAGTCTAAGTACGCTCTATAGATCTCAGCTTTAGGGCTTGTTACACCACTTGCTGATATACTGGCAGATTTCCTATCCACAAGTTAGTGGCTGTCATTTTTTTTTATCTAATAGATATTTTAACTGCTCAGACACTTTATCAGCAAGTGGTGAAAGAGGCTCTTAAAGTCTACAAAATTGAGAAGCATTTGAGTATTCCGCGGTTAGTGATGAGAACTGACAAGTTCTAACAGTGTCCTCCATATTCGCGCCAATATTGGCCTTAGTTATTTATCAAAACGATAATTTAGTATAAAATTAATCCAAATATAATACCTCATATAAAATGTACCTTGATTGATAGTATCCATAGTAGATACAAGAAAAAAATACATATTTTTTTACCCACAATGAAATAAGACTGGGTTGAGTTGATTAGATAGCAATAAATAATTGTTAATTGATTATTGTAATTAAAATGTATCTTTTGCAGTTGAAATAAAATTTGATTCAGTGCTTATGTGTTTATTTTTTAACATAAGAATTTCTAACGATGGTTTTATATCCCAACTATCTATTTCCACTCGACGTACTCACGGGCACAGCTAGGTACCTACTCAGTATACTGTATAAATTTTTACTAATGGTGACTTACCCTGCGGTCCGAATTGCGCCAAAAGTGATAATATCGCGAATACGATCAAAGTCACAAGTATTATTATTACTCAATAGCCCTTATATTTTTTTACTATTAAATTTGGTCGGATTCGCGATATTATCACTTTTATCGCCATTCGGACCGCAGGGTAAGATGTAAAAATCGTCTGTGCAGAAATCTATTATGAATTTTAATTTTCGTAATAATTAGCAACGTGACAACGTCGCATGAGTATTAGTGTGTAATCTATGGTCGGATGTTATTATAAAAGGGATTTCCCAGTAGACAGTAGAGTGCAATTCAAGTAAAACTAAATAAATGTTTTTAGAACGTTTATTTACCATCAACATATTATTAGGCATAATGTACTTACACAGAAACAACAATATTCGCGATAGGAATTTATATTCTCATCGCGAAACTATAACTAACCGACTTAGGTTTTTGATATGCTAACACTTCGCACCGATCATCGGTTTTGAGACCTGAAAGGAACTAAGTTACATAAAATAAAATAAATAAATACCAAATTTAAAGGCACGCATCCATTTGTCCACAGCGGGCGCATCGCGATTTTGCGTGTATCTAAGAAAAAATTATGAAACGAAAATATACCTATTTAAATAAGTTATGTGTGAATGTATTGAGATTTATCGGACTACTACTTAATAATATTTTCAACACACTTGCTCATAAAATGGCTCTAATTTCACCGCAATTAGGCACATAATGACACCTGTAATCAAACTGTGACTTTTTCTTTACTATTATTCACAAGTGAGTTATAGGTTTTTTTTTTAAATTGGTTGAGTTGCTTTGTTTTAAAAAAAGTTTCGAAACAAAAAAGATCGTGTTCACAGTTAATTATAATTTTACCAACTGCACATTTACTAATTGGTTCTCTAAATAATCATTTTACTCACTAAATTAAATGGCTTTTTAGTATTATTTTCTTCACAAGTGTGTTGAAAAACGTCGTATGATACACGTGTGTATTGATGATTACCGTCCTCGGCTCTCTTAAGACCCTCACCTAACGGCTCGGGTCTCAATGGCGCCTCAGCGGTAATCACCAACATTACACACTTGTACCATAATGAACTATTAAATAGGTACTTAAGTTGCAAATAAACTTATAACAAACTTAGCTTAAAATGATGACGGTGCGATTTACTTTCTAAGTTTTACACATCGTTGTTGTTTTCTTAATTCTCACGACATTCCTCTTTATAATTTACTATACAAAAGTTATTGTCAAGCTAAACACCTACTAGAGTTAATAAAATGTTACGTTAATCATAAGATAATTATACATTGTTTACAAAGATGGGTATGTGTAATGTTAGCACATAGCAATAGGTAGTACCTATCTAGGTATTTATTTATTAAAAATATGACAGGACGAGGAAATTTACGATATTCTTTTAAAAATCTTTATAAAATCAAGTCCTTCAATTAACTTTTGATATATTTTAATAATGGCATGCCCAGGTATGTTCGGACAGCATTATGTGCACAAACATATGCTATGCTGAACTGTGTTGCCTGCGAGGCTTGCGTCTTCGACAGCTAGGCAGGTTGTACGCGTATTGTGTATACAAGCATCGAGACAAAAATTATACAGAAAAAAATGGTACAGGTTTAAAAATAATTGGCGATTCAAAATTCGTTGTGCGTTCCTAAATAAAAATTGCGTCATCAACATAGGCATCTTAAAATCTAGAACATCATTTTACTTTGCACAACAGGCTAAAATGTGCGATTTTTAATAAGTTATATAAGCTTAATATTTGAAGATTTGATGGCGTATCCAATAGATGTAAGATTTTTGTTACTTTTAAATTATTTTCAATAACTATAGAGTGTTAAATTTATCATTAGATAAAGTTTATAGTAATTAATTGACGTCAATTACTTGCTGTTTTCTCTTTAGCGCAATTTTTTAATTAAGTAGGTAGGACGTACACTAGAATTTTGTTTACATAGCACGCAGGCGCAAAAATGTTGGAATTTGTGTGCGCGCGTCAGCTGTTATTTGATTAATCTTAAATTTTGCTTTATATAGGTATACTTCTCTAGTGCCTGCTCCAAATAACTTATATTTAGAAAGGTACCTCTTAATTCAGTTTACCTACGTTAACAGCATTACAACTATTTACAGTAACATACGGATACACCATACATATAAATAAATAGTTATAAATACATTATGGAGCTATATAATCTTAAATTTAATTTTGTATGGCATAACAACATCAATTGGCGTTATATTTTGTGCAGTGTCCTAATGCCCTAATGTATTTAAATATATATTTAAAAAAATGTAATTACCTAAAAAACATTATAGTATCTAACTACCTACATTACACGTAATGTCTCTGGAAATAATTCATACTCAATTAACGGTAAGACATTTTAGTCAGTGCGAATTAAATACTTAGTAAAGGTAATCCTCATTCATACCTATTTCTATTAAATCATTCGGTTGATATTAAAATGCACAAAAAAGATAAGAGTAGGTAGAGTAATCTACAAAACAATAGTCATACATACCTAAATAGATACAGTTCGTAACAAGATAAATACTTACCTAGTACCTAGGTAGGTACTTAAATACAGTCCGTGTCAGATACACTGGAAAAGGTGTTCATATAAAGCGTTAGCATAAACATCTTAGGTAGAAAGGTAGGTATCTTCTCACTTTGGCTCTGCAAAAGTATTCAATTACAGTGGAATAAGGCGCTCCACCCACTGCACCGCGCCCCGTCGCGTAGCGCGGGATGGCAGATTTTACCATTGTATGCAAGTATCTCAATTTATATAGAAATCACGTCTAGCACAACACACTGCCGACGCGGAAATGCGCGGGAAGGCGCCCCGCCATACAATGGTAAAATCTGCCAGAGGTGCAGTGGGTGGAGCGCCTTTGCAGAGTCGAAAATAATGACCTTAGATGTTTCGCTCTATTTGGACAATTGGACATCTTTCCTTCCAGTGAAGGTATCTGGCGCTGACGGCACCTACTTATACAGGTTATTTGTAATTCACCAGCAGTGCTGAGATGGAAGTAGGTACATACTGTTTGGATTACAATTAACCCTGTAGATATAAAGTTTAAACTATCAATAAGATAACAACGGTCGACTCACATCGACTCTTAGCTTTATCGTATCGATATTTTGCATTATTATCTGTACAATATCCCGTTGGTATGCTCTGAAGGGTAAGTAGAGGTGTAGGTGTCTACTGCACCTGCATTCCGCCAATACCGTTATTAAATCCTGTCTCTGGGCCTGTCATTTACCGGGATCAAGTCGGCTCGGGTGCTTTTTTTTTATAGAAAACATTGCTCTCGGTTTGGAATCCCGGGAAGTCACACACTACAACAATGAACTGTAAAACCTTTTGCAACTAAGCGGCCAGTCGCGGCTGGTAGGCCGCGCGCGATTCATGTTATTTTCCATTAAAGAGGTTAGTGGCGCGCGGCTAGCCACACAGCAGGTAATTGTATGTATGTTGCATCGGGCCCGGCTAACTTTCGCATGATCTTTCGCAATCAATCAAAAATAAATTAATTTTCTTTCTTTCTTTCAATCACAAAAATTTCCGAAGCGAAGTTGCGCCTGTGGGTATAGCATACCTACTTAGGTATAACTTGTTTAAACGCGCGCGGCTCACCTCTCGCGACTAGTCGCTTAGTGGAAAATAAGTCTTACAATCGCATATTTATTTATGGAAATATTGGTAGATATAGCAGCCCAGCATTTTAAATTGTTTACTGGCAATTAAAAGGTGATTCTTAGGTTTCGCTGGAACTAATCTAGTAAACGCATAGAATCTACATGTCTAATCACACAAATCTACATGATAGATAAAATTCATATCAACCATTTTCAACATCAATTACTGCAAGGAATTCTCACCCTAAGATTTGACATTTAAAATACTTTTAGTGGATATTAGTGCACTGGTTACGAAAAAAAAACACATCGAAAAAAAACTGACTATAGAAGCTTCGAAACAAAACAAAAAAGATTTCGCAAAAGTTTGTAACGTACCACTATTTTTAAATGTATGAGTAGGTACATAAAGTTTCATAATAAATACTGTTTTCTTTATACACCTGTTTCAGTAACTTTAACATGGAATTTTCACGTCATTTTTCAGTAAACAAAAAAGATCGTGGGATAAAAAAAATTGAGTGTATATTCGTAATCAGCAGGTCAAAAATTTACAAAATACGAAATTAGAGGGAGAGATAAAAAAATCTGCATAATTGTCTATGTAAGTAGACATGTGTATCAATGGGATAATTAAAAATATCTAAATACTTCATCAAAATCAAAGATAGGTACCTACAACAATTAAGTGCCATTTTCTAATGGTTAACAATAATACAGTAGGTACTAGGTAGATACTCATAATTTAGGAGTGCATTTATATTTTATTGCTTGTACAGTTAGTATAAATACCAATGCACATTTTTAAATTACTTTTAAAAAGTACCTAGAAAGTACCTATATTTACATTTTGAAGCAGCTAAATACAATATTGATATTTTTATTGTCATTAATACTAATTCAGTAGAACAATATTTTAAATAAATACATCTATGCTTAAAAATTAAAATATTATTTTCAAAAATTCAACAAATATTAGCTTGAAGCGTAACGAATGTATAAAATTGATAAAAATTATATAATGACATACAATTTTCATTATTTTTAGATTATTGTCGTATATTTTTTATTCGAAATAATGAAATATATAAAAAATACCAGTCTTCAACAATAAAAATATAGCAATAGCAACATTTATAATAAGTTACAAGGGTTAAGGGATTTTTCCTTTTATTGTCAGGACATTTTATATATTATTGTCAAATATTATTTAGCCATCATTATAAAGGCTAGTTTTCGAAGACGAATGGGTATATTGTTTATTCTCTATGACTAAAATCCTATAATAGTAAGTAGGTATATGATATACAAATTCAACAGTTAATAGATTCAATACAAACGGCAGGATATGATTCTAGATATGGACTAAGTATTAAAACATTTTGGATATGTCTCCAATATCTCAACAATAATGTAGTGGATATGTTCAATTTAAGATAATTTTACCTGCTTACTTGTTTAAAAACATTGAGCTAAATCCTGAATAAATACATGCCGTATTTATTATCAATGTAGGTACGTATACCTAAGTAATGGAAAACTGTTTACACGCCTCCTCCTGAAGGCATAACATCTTGTAAATATTCATTCAATAGAAGTTTTTATGTATAATATGGTGCATTTTCGTCATAGTTTTCTTTCAATGACGTATTTAACGAATAGATTTTAATAAATATGTCATGAGTTATTGTCGTATTCGAAAGCTACCACACCATCAATTAAATTATCTGTCAGTATTAGTAATCATAACTCTAAATTCAAGTACTTGCTGTACTGCAAATCTTGAGCAATTGTAGCGCAACAGTTGCTTGCAACTTTATTGTCATATCGTCAAACAACTAATACGTGATGCGATCGTTTGATTACGTTTCCCTACAGTATCATATCAAACCTTCAACTGAAACCAGGTCTACTCTTCATCGTCAGTTTCGCAGCACCCTGGCCAGCAGCATGCTTCGGTCCCGTCGGGTCTGGTGCAGAACAGTAGAGTCTCCGTCTTGGAAACAGGTCTGGGCTCTATACCGTGGAAGTCTCGTAACTCCTCGGCAGGGAACCACGCGCGTTCCTCGTCGTCTATGATGGGGATGCCGAAGTATCTGGAATAATTGGCAATTTATTAGTAAGTTTTCTGGTGACTTACAGTGTCACGTGTACGTTAATATCTCTTTTTTTTATTTTTATTTTACGTGTTGAGAACCCATCATAGGGCTGTCGTCCGCCTGGGGGGGGGCGAAGGGGTGTGCAGACTCCTACCGGCTAAACTCACCACGGTGGTCCAAATAGGCACCAACAGGTGGGCTTCGGGTACTCTTAAAAGACCGCGCCGAAGCCCACCTCGGTGGTGCCACGCCTATTCGGGCACTTCTCGGGGAGGGAGACTGTAAAGAGGTCTCCCTCCCAGGCACGTCCCGGGGGAGACTGTAAAGAGGTCCCCCCGGTACCCTCGCTGTGCGGTGCACGGCGCGCAGGACCGACCAGTGCGCGCCGTGTTCTCGGGGGTCGCTTCGGTGAGAGCGTACAGAGTCCCCACTCTGTGCGCTCGCGACCCCGGAGGCCAGGGTCGAGGCCAGGCCAACCGCCCGCCAGGTGATGTCCGGCGGGGGGTTGGTCTGTTTCTACAAGGTAGCTCGAAGTTTAGTTTCTCACAATCGTAGTAAAGTTTATTACTAGAGTCGATATTCATTACCATTTTAGTTACGTGGTAGATTTCCAGGATACACAGCACCAAAAAAGTATCTACGCCTAGATGGAATAGTGATAGGGCAGAGTAGATGCTTAAATGCTTGGTGCGCCTCACCATGTCCAATTGTCTGTCTCTATCATTCGATTACGGTGATATTTTTTTATATTGAATATATCCAGCAATTAATAGTGCCCTAACAGGGAATCGAACCCGACAAGCAGGTATTTTCCTGTTATCATTTCCATTGTTTTTTTTTAAACTACTTATGTAGCAGACAAGCTTACGGCCCACCATGAACCCGCCTGATGGTAAGCGGTTACCGTAACCTATGGACGCTTGCAACACCAGGGGCATCACTCGCGCGTTGCCGACCTTACTAGGTACTAAAGCTTCCTCAAGGAGCACTGATGGCGACCTTGCTCACCGTTAGGAACACAACACTGCAAAAGAGCAGTGTTATCTGGCTACGATATTCTGCAAGGTTGACGACACGGTTGGCGCAGTGGCTAAGCGATTAGCCTTCTGCGCTACGTGCCGCGGGTTCGATCCCCGCACGGAACAAATATTTGTATGATCTACAGATAGTTGTTTCGGGTCTGGTTGTCTGTGCATGTGACATGTATGTTTGTAAACTGTACCCTCGATACAGGAGAAATCCTAGTGAGGGGCAATGTTTTTCAAAAAAAACAAAAAAAAAAAAACAAAAAAAAAACAGGTACTTCCCCAGTCGGGGAGCTCCAATTTGTAGCTCCAAATTGTTTGGTAACTAACCTGAAAATAGCGACTACAGGTATCCACAGCACGGAAGCCAGTACAAGCACCAATACCAGCAGCACAGCCCACACTGGCCAGGGTTTCCTCTCCGTGTCGCCTATGGACTTGATCCACGCGTCGTACGCCGAGCCCTCCGTGGCCAGGTCAACGAAGGAGGACACGAGGATGGACAGCATTGCCAGGGGTGAAAGGTACTTCCAGCAGATCAGCCAGTAGATCCCTGGACGCTGGCCCGTCATTAGTTGGATGTCATCTGCAAATCTGGAATTGAGACGGTTCAGTCATAAAATAAAGCCGAAAAATTATTGTGTTTATCTAAGTATAGTCCAAAAGACGAATGTTTCGTACAGTCAGCGTAATAAGTAGGTAGATGAACATTTTTATAATATTGAACCTTAGTTGAACTTAATCAGGGACCAAAAACCACTATAAATTAAGGTACAGGTATCGAAGAATAATGGTTACTTCTAAGAATACGGTTACCGCTATCTGGATAATCAAGATAAATAAACATGTTACCTCTAAATTGAGGCACATAACAATTTTAATACCGGTAATCTAAAAATTACCGGTGATATACACATACCTACTTACACACACAGGCGCTGCCCGCCCTTTGACTTTATGCCAACGGCACGTGTAAGATAGAGGTAATTTTATTTCGGTAACCGGTATTAATACCGGTTGTATTCTGTTTGATGGAAATACCTTAAAAATTAAGGTTACTTTTAAAAATACCGGTAAAAATAACTAAAGTTGTAACCGAGAAATACAGGTATTGGTGATACCGGTTTCGGTCCCGGAACTAAATTCATCATCATCATTCTCCTACCCTTATCCCATTTTATTTGGGGTAGGCCGTAGGGGCAATATCACTTGTCTCAACTAATTTATAAAAAAAAAGCATTAAAGTACCAATCTATACAGTAACAGTTACGTTATTTCATCATAAATTGTAACAAAAAATAATATAATTGCATGGTTTTTATAACCTACCTATATAAAAACACATTCAAAACTTTAAAAGTATTTAGCTACTTTTGACGCTAACTGGTAATAGCGTAAGTAATTAAAGACCTTATCCATAATTTTAAAAGGTCATATTCTAGCTGTAGGTATATAAAAATAAAATAAAATTAAAAAAATACAAGTAGCACCTGGCAATCCCCAATCCCAAAGGAAAGTTAAAATTGGGTAGGTATAAAATATGATAGGCTTTGTTGTTATGAATATAAATCCGGCCCAAAGGGTGTCCAAAGTTTTCGAACGACGCACGTGCCGACAACAGTTTCAAGAATACATAATATTAATGAATAAAGTATTATTTTTATCCTTCAAAATCGAGGGTCGGTGAAACCTCCAAATCCGAGTTAAGTCTAATAAACTTTAACAAAGAGTAAAAATAAGTATTATGCTTTCAATACAGGCGAGCCGAGAGAAGTTATGAATCTCAACAACGACGCCAGCTTTATTCTCTTGGAGGCTTTATTTCGTTCTGGCTATTGTTTTGCTAAAAATATTTTTGTTACAAGTTTTCGTTGTTTAAAATCTATATTAATACGTGAAGAGAAAACTTTGTATCTACCCTTTTTAAGCATATTGCGCGCACGAAGGAGTGTGAGATTTGGCATAGTTATAGTTTATATGGAGAAGGAGTGCAGAAAGCTAAAATTACGGTCGAATTTCGACCACCCTGCGACCACTAGTGTACATAAATATCTAACATCACGCTTTTTTTCTATAGGAATAGGTACAGAACGCCACGTGCTCCAATCCTTACATTATACCTCTTAAAAACTGTGGTTCATATACATTCAAAAATGGAAGAGAAGTATCTACCTACTATGGTTTTCTGTAATTTAGAAAAACAATAGAATTAATATAAAGAGGAAAAATTTTGTTTGTTTGTTTGTATGTAGGTATGTGAATTCAAAAAAATCTTTCGCTAATAGAAAGCTACATTATCCCGGAATGAAATTGGCTATATTGTATTTTGTTAAAAATAAAACGCATGGGTGAGACTGCGGACAACAGGTAGTAAATAAAATGAGGTAAAATTGGTTTGTCTGTCTCTCTATCTTCTCTGGAACTACCGAACCGATTCTAAAAGTCCTTTCACTAATATAAAGCTACACTAGCCCTGAGTGAATAGGCTAAATTTTATTTTGATAAAAATAAAACACGCGGGTGTAGCCGCGAGCAACAGTTGGGACATAATAAATGTAAATGGAAACTTGTAATTGGCCTTAACTTGACTAAAAACTGTACTTATTCTTTGTTATTAACTGTAAGTTTTCCTAGTAAAATAAAAATTAATGTTTGCTACATAATATTCTTACTAGCGATAACTATGCGATATAGCGATGTTTAGCAATGCTTGCTAGTCCCGTGAAGCACTTTGGAAACTCATTAGCGTCGCAAGCCTGCAAAGTGTCCATCGATCGATTGGAAGTAGGTTATAAATTCGGTTACAAGATTTTCTGACACACATTGTACCTGTACTACTGGTCGTCCAGTGGACGATAATCCCGTACCGTACCGAAAAGTTTAGCTTTCTGCACTCCTTCTCCATATAAACTTTAACTGTGCCAAATCTCACACTCCTCCGTGCGCGCAATATGCTTAAAAACGGGTACAAAGTTTTCTCTTCACGTATTAATATATAGATTTATAGCGAAATTCAAAACCAAATAATAATAGTACGATATTCCTACGTATAAATTCTCTTTACCTCGTCAAATTCCTTCGGGAAACAGCCCTTTGATACAATCCTGTGACAATGTAACAATTTGATAGGTTTCCCCGTCTTACTAAAGGACCATCCATAAAGTACGTCACTCGTTAAGGGGGAAGGGGGGGTCGATGAAGTGTGACATTATGTGACAAGGGGTGGGAGGGGTCCTAAGTTTCGTGACGTCACATTTCAAAATCTAATACATCCAAGTGTTAAAATGCCAAATTTGAAGTACATGATAACAAGAAACTTATAAATATTTCCAACTCTATCTGTACGGCAATTGATTTAATATATATTAAAAATTAATTTAAATGGAAATAAACCTAATTTCGGAACTGCTGTTTGAATTTAATAATTTCTAGATGTCAAATTGCAAAATATGTGACGACATACTAGGGAGGTCTCACAAATGTGATCAACTGTGAGTTGTGACAAGGACGGGGGACGTGTAAAAAAATCACGAAATTAATGTGACGTACTTTATGGATGACCCCTAAGGACAACTTCTTTATCAGAGACGCGCTTTGAGACTTGAAGCAAAGGCTTCGTCGTTTATAAGGATAGTTTCTCGTTTAATATACAACTATGTTGAACACCGGATTTAAGTGAATTGAGTACCGATAGTTTGTTTTCTTTTATTTGGCACAGAGTCCCTACTCAATACTTAACTGTTATTTTGATCGAACTACCTAAACTAATGGCTCTATTGTTCAATCCATTTAATTGGCACAAGACACGCTTATTTATTACCCGACTGTGCCACAAGGAGGGTTATGTTTTTCAAGTGTATGTATGTATATATATTATATTTCTTTGTGACGCTCTGTAGCCTAAACAGCTTGATGGATTTCAGCTTGAGAGGTGTCGTTAGATTGATCTTAATGTGTGACATATCAAAATTCTAATAAAATAAATGGCCGATTTTTTATATTATTTCTCGTTCTGTAAGAACATCTCCATTCGAATGTCACTTTTACTATCGGTTGATATTTGACCTTATCGTATCGGAACTATGAACTTGCTCTAGCCATGTTCACAGCTCCTGTTATTAACCTTTTGAACGCCATTGTCACATATATGTGACAAACGAAATCTTACCCTGAACGCCAACGTCACAAATATATGACAAAATCATAATGACAGAAAAACTGGCCTGGCGTCAGGGGTACGGCGATACGTTTATACTCTGCCGTTCAAACGGTTAAGTTACACGTTTATAATCGTATGTCAATTCGTGAAATATTTATCGACCGACAATAACAGTGAGATTTGAATCGCGATGCGAGATGTTACAGAATAGCTCCCCAGTGCGGGATGCATTCGAAAATCAAATCTTGTAATTTATTTGACAAAATTGACGAATTTTATTTTTTGTTTCACAAAAATAAATCGTTTGATGCCCATTGCCTAAACAAAATGTATCGTCGCTTATCGGTGACTGGGATTTCAATCGAGCTGAGAAAGGTTTGTTAAGCCTACCGAATTCTTGAGTGTAGTCGAGGAGAGTTTACGTGGGCGGGCCTCATCTGCTGGCAGTAAAAAGGATTATTTTTAAAGGCACCCTTTCATAAAGCCTCGCAATATAATTAGAAAGAAAAATCATTTCTGCGAAACAAGACACACTAGATCGACTGACATAATAAGAAGAGAACAAATCTGTTAAATATACAAACTTATTTATTTTTAGGTATAAGAAAAGGAGAAAAATATGTTGTGTCAAGTTGTCGTTACAATAAATTAATGTTATTTTCAGTATTTCTTTTCTCTACAAATCGATAATCTTATTACAAAATCCATAGACAGAAAAGATAATTTTCCCGTGCTAAAGTTTCGAAGAAGATGCACGTTTTAATTCTATATTTTAGGTGTTTTATAATCGCCAATTTCTACAGAATAACTGAATAAAAAAAAAAAAATGTTGCTTTTGAAGTAGAGATTCAAAATCTTTAAGACTGTATTTTTGTTAGATTTTTATATTGTATAATATAGTATTGATCCAAATTGTTTCTCAATACTCCTTTGGTTTGTAGCTGTAGTAAAAGCGTGTCTTAATACCCCAATTATTAGTTAATTGAGTAAGTTAGTCCTTGAATAGACGCAAGTCGAGCACTTTGGAACAACAACCTTAACACCAATTTATTACGAATTATTGATATTGTTGCCTAAATAATTGAAATAGTTGTATTTGTAATTTATTTCTTAAACTTGTTCATTCTTACGATTAGGGTTGCGACTTTTATTTTGAGAAAATAAATCATGATAAGTTTTCTAAATTAAATAAAATCACTACAACGTGTGAAAATTAAGTATTATTTATTCGACTTGCCATTTTTTTCCATGGTGTATTTTTTCTTGTTTTTACAATTATACTCACTTTTGTTTCTTTAATTAAACTAAAACGTTGAAAAATCAAAACAGGTAAAATAAAGTACTTTCACGTACGTATTGCTCTCATAAATTACGACTGGCAACCCTATTTACAATCAAATGAGATTGGTGTTCTAATTTTGAAAACGAAAAACTGAATGCTATTTGCATGCTATTTGTTATAAATTAGCAATTCAGGTAGTTCATGAAGTATTTGCCAAATTATGAGTCCCATCTCAAATATCTTTTATTTTCGAGACTCGATGGCAATCGCGAAATTTTTGAACGAAGATGAATGAACGCAATCTTTGCGAAGGACCTTTTACCCATTAGGTATCTACTCATACTCCTACAAGCACTCGTATTACGTAAGAACAATGGGACATTTGCAATAACTATCTCTTTTTCACTTATATATTTTTTCATAAGAGGAAACGGATAGCATGTTTATTAGTTATAGCCACTGTCAGATTTGTTTACGTAATACGGGGACAGGATGCTTACTTTAATGTACACAGGTCTGAGGCATTAAAAATACTATTGGTCGCCCAGTGATCGAAATTCGACCATAAGTAATTAAATTTAGCTTTCTGCACTCCTTCTCCATGTAAACTTTAACTACCTATGCCAAATCTCACACTCCTCCGTGCACGCAAAATGCTTAAAAAGGGCCTACTTACCTACAAAGTTTTCTCTTCACGTAATAATATATGGATTTACTTTATGACAGTTTTTGGGAAAAGCTTCATTTTTGCAAATAAAAAAATTACTGTCAAATACCCTATTATCACATGGGATAGTTATTATCCGGGTACATGAAGTAGTTTCTGTCAAATGCGAGTGAACCGCGGGTAACAGAGTAGAGAAATAATATTCAAAATGGCCGCCAAAACGGGTTCAGGTTCAGGAGTCAATAGTCAACCTTCACGCCGCGTTAAACTGATTCGAGACCCTTCACACGCTTGACTGAGCCCACAATTTACCTTATATTGTTTCTTTTGCTTTAATACTGTGTATTTTCTTGAAAACATTTATTTTGTGCGGCCTTTGTTTATCAATTTTCTTTCCCTTTAAGAAAGTGAAGTATCCATCTGGATGAAAAATATCTATACCATGATACCTACATTAATTTGAAAATCATTCTTACCCAAATTCCGCAAAATTAAAAGAAATAAAAAAAATCTCCTGCCCTTATCCCATTTTATTTTTGGTCGGCGCAATATGTCTTTTTTTTCCATTCGTCTCTATTAGACGTCATCTCGGAGTTTACGTACGTGTACAATAAAATAGTTATAAGTCTATTATAAAGTCTATCAAGGTTTATGATAAAGTCTATCAAGGTTATCTATTCTATTCTAAAGTCTATCAAGGTTCCTAACTCTGTATAATGACCTACTCGTTATATCTAAAACGGATATATAGGTACTATCTCTATGCTAAAACGTTATTACCTAATTGTCTTTATCTGTGCCCACGACCTAAGGTTTCGCTCAGCAGTTTAAGAGCAGACCTACTTAAATTCTACGTCAATATGGCGAAGTAACGAGTAAGCACCTGAAGTATCCTAAGCTAACAAACTTGTGCCACAAGTACGCTGAGGGCTGCGAAGTAAAGTGTCCCTTATAATTGACTTGAAGCTCAGTCCCCAGTGTTTGTATTTAATTTCGCTGTATCCTGAACCTGGTAGGTACCTATCTATACCGGGTGTAACAAAAATTGTGTCAATCCATTATACCACGTGCTCTACAGCTTATTATGAAAATCTTTTACTTTGTCACCAGAAAGGAAATCGCGAAAAAAACTGCTGTTCCATACATTGAATTACGTTGAGTAATATTGAATTATTTGTATGGAATAGCAGATTTTTTTTGCGATTTCCATATTTATCTCATAGAAAAAGTTGTTCATAATAAGCAGTAGATTGCGTGTCTTATGGGATTTACAAGATTTTTGTTACACCCTGGATAGCATATTTGGAAATACAATTTTCTTAGGGTTCAAATTTAAAATCCTTAAATAATTACACACCGACCAAGAACTTCAATATCTATTCTTTAATTATTTTTGTACCGTATGTAGGTATTTGTTACTTTGCTGGATTAGTATGTAATTTGGAATGTTCCCTTGACGAAATTTTAACTTTCTGGGGGAAAAATTACGGGCGTAATAGCTATCTTAGTCAAAAAAAACCAAACAGGAGATAATTTAAATTTAAATTAAAGGTAAAAAAATAGAATAAATACAATAATACCATTATACTAATGACTAGTGCATGTACCATATTTTTGTCTCTGCATCACCCTTAGATTATCTAGCAGAGAATGCCTTAGGCATTAAGACCGCCTTTGTACATATTTATATAAAAAGCATTAAATAAATAAATAATTCACTCACCTCTTAACTCCATACACGTAAGCAATTCCAACACACTCGAAGAACGCTATGATCAACAACGGAAAGTTCCCACTGTACATATCAAACAGCAAGAATATGTAGCTGCCAGACCCATGAGCGAAGGCCATAGACAACAGACAGCAAAGGAGGCACAATCCTCCCGTCAGATACTCCTTTCTCAAGTTTGGGAATAGCTTCATGTCCACGATAGATGTTACGACGCCTTCGAGTGTCCCGAACTGAGAATCAATTCCCAGCGTGAACAACATCAAGAAGAAGAGAACGGACCAGAATTGAGCGCCAGGGAACTGGTTGATGGCTTCGGTGAAGATTATGAAGGCGAGGCCCGTGCCGGAGGCAGTCTGGGGGAGAAAGAAAACACTGTCAAAATTTTGGTAAGGCAAAATGGTGGTCTGGATTTTTATTAGACCGCATTCGCGGCATGCTCGTGAACGGGTGCAGTCTGTCGGTACTGGTCAGCTTGTAACTCCATGGCAATCTTATTTAAAGGCAAATCAATAATGTCCTATTCTTATTTTTATTCACAATAAATTACATTATTATCGCAGCTCTTACCCCAACATTGTACTGATCAGGCTTGTAATCTATTATTTTAAAAGAGTTTCTATGGAGTTTCTTGCCGGTTCTACTATTTAGAACCGTGCACCTAAAGTCTCGACATTTCATAAGTGCCTGTATCTGGTTTACATGAAATAAAGATCTATTCTATTCTTCACCGCTTTCTAATGTAAAATTTTCCCCAAAAATGTTTATATACGTATACGATAGCTTAGTTTTTAGAAGTGTCTGTTTACGTGACTCTCCATCTTCAATAAATTCCAAACGAAATCTAAATCCAGATTGAATTCAAATATTTGCTTACATTCTTCCTTCAATTATTTCGAGCATCTATTGATCGCTTTCGATAAATACCTAAGATAAGGGATTTTTATGAAACCGAATACCTACTCCGTGAGAAATAAGAGGATGAATTGGATAATTACTTTCTTCTTAACCCCTGACAAAAAAGAGGAGTGTTATATAAAGTTTGTAGTGTGTATCTGTGTATCTGCCTGTAGCATCGTAGGTCCAAAACAAATGGACCGATTTCAATGCAGTTTTTTAATTGGAAGCTAGTTTAATCGAGTATCATCTTAGCTATGTTTCATGAAAATCTGTTCAGCCGTTCAAAAGTTACAGCTCTTTTTCTAGTTAGAGTCGGTCTTTTTGACGATTAGGTTATTAGAATATAAAAATATTAAATTTTTCCATTCTTTCAAAGATTTGATATTAGAAAATGTTAATAAATAAACTTACATTATCCAACTCCTTCTGCAAGTCGCATTCTGGAAGATGTGGCATCAATACAGACGTAAGGTTCCCATTCAGAAGCAACGTCACCATCTGCCCAGCTTCAGGCAGCATCAAGGACTTGTAAGCCGACCCGAACGCCTCTAGCAAAGTCTCATTCCTCACGTCCAAGCACTTCTCATACACCATCGTAGCTTTAAACCCAATTATCGAGAACACCACGATGCCAGCAAACATCGACGTTAAGCAGTTCGTCATAGAGACCATTATCGCATCTCTATAACAGTTATTATCCACTGGGTTGTACGATGAGAACGCTATCAAACCTCCAAAAGCCAAGCCAAGGGAAAAGAATATCTGTGTGCCTGCTTCTAGCCATACAACAGGGTCCAAAATCCTGTGCCATTTCGGCGTGAATAGATGAATTAGGCCATCGCCCATGCCTTTAAGTGTTATTCCTCTGAAGAAGAAGATTACAAGGACTATGTAAGGGAAGGTGGCTGTGACGTAGACGACCTTGCCTGAGGAGGCTATCCCTTTGATCATGCAGAGGTACACGAGTATCCAGGCGATGACTAAGGCTAAAGCTACTTTGTAGTTGAAGGGTGCTGGGTAGTTGATATCTTCTGAAATCTGTAGTGTTGTGCGGTACCAGAAGTATTGAGTCGGACTGCTTACCTGAAACAATAGGAAATTAAATATTAATTATAATATTAATATTTCTTAATAAATAGCTAGAATATACAGGGTGGAATTTTCGAAGCGTACCTGGAGGAAAAGTACTCTAAATACTGAAGACAGCAAATTTTACCCAAAGGAAACATTGCTTTATTTAAAAAAAAAACAAAACTACATTTAAAGATTTTTGAAAATACACTTGCCACACCCGGGAATCGAACCGACTAAAATCCCAAAAAATAGCATCCTGTACTTTAATGGCACCTATCGATAGGGTCAATCATAAGGATCAAATTTCTCTATCGTAGCTCCAAAACGGATGGATCGATGTCAATGCAGTTTTTTAATTGAAAGCTAGTTTAATCGGGAATTATATACATCGATGTATATAATATCTAGTGTTATAAAATGTTATATAACATTTTATAACGTTTGTGTACCGTAACCTTGAGAATCTTTGACCCAAATAATTGTGTCGGCGAGGGAAGAGAGGAATTTGTTCAGTGGTGGCTATCGTAATGAGTGGGATTGAAGATACGGGTTTTATTTGTTCGGGGATTTATTTCTTATTAGTCATGAGAAAGAGGGATGTCAAAGATGTTATTTATCTTGTCTTTATCAAATTATAATTAGAAAGTAACCTTTCCATAACACCTAACCATAAGCCACCTTCTTCAACCTGAGTGTATTTTTTTCATTAATTTTTCTTTCTTTTTTTAAATGACATATTTATAATATCTATATGTATATTTCAAAATAAACTTCACAGTAAGCTTCACAGCTCAAAAAAAAACAAATTAACTTTTTCTCATTAAAACAGCAACTAACTTATTTGGGTGATTTTTTGGTTTATTATACTGACAATTGTTTTTTTTTTTTAAATGGGCCCACCCATTTTTTGTAGATTTTACCTATCGTCTAAGTAAAAAACAATGTACATTCGGAAACAAAACGCGCACGCCGAACCTACATTAAAAAAAATTAACATATTCAATCGGAATAAAAGAAAAGCATTCGAATTTCGAAATTAAAGAAAAAGCGGAATGCCGTAAGTTTTGCCAGCCAGATGCGAATCTTTATTAATGAAAAAGTCCGTAATAAATTTCCGAGTGATTCATTAAGATTTTTGTAGATAGCCACAGAGCTTGGTTCAATGGGTTCACTTACAACTTTAATACAAACGACGATTAAAATACTAAACCATTGCAAGAGCTCTAATAAAAAAATAGATACTATATTCTTACAGAAAAATAAAAATACCAGCAGTTTCGATCTTTAGTTTTTGGATTGCGGTCTATCTCATACATTATTAGGGCTTTTCTTGTTACAAATTGGCTTTAGTATGACCTCTTTCAAGGCAACCAAGAATAGGAAATTAAAAAATGATGACCAACAAGGCTATCTATCAAGAGGTTAGCAAAAGCTTTCGAGCAGTGCGGCACAGTACAATAATTGTGTATCCCGCGCCCCCGACCGAAGGCAGGGACCGAAAACCGCTATAAATTAAGGTACAGGTATCGAGGAATTATGGTTACTTCTAAGAATGCGGTTACTGCTATCTGGGTAACCAAAATAAATAAACATGTTACCTCTAAACTTAGGTAACCATTTTAATACCGGTAACCTAAAAATGACCGGCGATATACACATACTTACACACACAGGCGCTTCCCGCTCTTTGACTTTCCTGCGTGAATAAAACCGGTAAATCAACATAAATTCAAAATTCAAATTCAAAATTGTTTATTTGCTGAAATATGGTATTGTTACAGGTGTCATAAACTTAAGATTAATTACAGCATATTCTGCCCCTTGAGGCGTGCAAATTGGATTTATACAAAACAGGAAAAAAAAAAAAAAAATGTTAGTGCCCTTGGTATCTTATCTTCGAAGTATTCTTTAACACTATAATAGTTTTTACTCATTAAGAAATTGAAGTTTCATCTTAAGGTTACCTCATCGATTGTCTATGAAAGGATCTTAAACATTTTCAGAACTAGCTAGTATGGAAACTGATCCAAAAATCATAATTATTTTCCTTATACTTTAAATACAAAAGATTTATTCTATCGCCATCGTTGCGTGGGACACGGCCCTATAAGCCGAGATTTATTAGACGTGCCAGTGCCAACTAACTTGACAGAAATCCGATTTTACTCCATCAACCTTTTCTACTCCAATACCCAATACCAATTTTCGGAAAAATAAAAATACAAGCTGTTTGTTTCTTTTAACGAAATGTGAGTGTTTCTCATTTTAGAGCTTTAAGAAAACGTTTTTATAACTCCCGACACAATAAGAGGGGTGTTTGACTTCTATGGGTGTCTGTCTGTGGCATCGTAGCTCTCAAACGGATGGACCATATTCAATACAGTCTTTTTAATTGAAAGCTAGTTTAATTGGAATAATTTTTACCTAAGTTTCATTAAAATCTGTTTAGCCGTTCAAAAGTTACAGATCTTTTTCTAGTTAGAGTCGAAGGCTCTTGACGGAAAGGTTATTTTAAAAAAAAATGGCATAATAATAAAACAAAATTAATTTAAAAATATACAAATTCGACTAGCTTACGAACTAATGAATAACGTACTACACAATTAGATATAAAAAAAAGAAAAAAAAAAAAAAAAAAAGAAAAAAAATATTTATTTGACACAGCACAAAAACAATTTTAAAGATAAAGTAACAAAAAATAAAAGAATAAAACATGTAAAAGAAAAAAATATTTATCTTAAATAACAAATGGGTTGTACGTCGCAGCTGTGTCAAAAAGGCTTCCGCTCAGCTTAAGCTGACGCGCTGCGAGCAGCCCGACAGCGCTGGTTTTCAGCGGGAGCCACATCGAGTGACGTTATGTGTGCCTACGTGTACAGAAAATATATTAATTGAATATGAATTAAATAAATAATTCATATTCAATTAATATATTTTCTGTACACGTAGGCACACATAACGTATATATAACTAAACCCTTCAAAATAAACCCCTTCAATTGATTCAGCTAAACAAAAAGGTTTACAATATTGAAGCTTATACAACTGAATTTATCACCATTCATTGACTTCCAGACTTTTTAACTTTCACCCGACTTTAAAAATAAACAGCTTAAAAGTCTAAACAAAACTAACTTTTACTAGTTACTTTAAATGCAGACTATAACGTCCTTTGGGTGACAGATAGCAATTTGGAGTTAACAAACGACGGGCGGTTGAAGGACGAGGGCCCTGGCCCAACCCTTGTTTAAGTGGAGCTAATCTAGTTCTTTGGGCTAATATAGATAAGTACCAACGTATAAACATAACGCTGTTAGTAGTTTCAAATTAATTCCACGATTTTTGATCTTTCTAAACGGTGATATTTTACTGAGAAAAACGTAAAATAATTAATTATTGAGTTCTTCAATATCTTCAAATAATTAATTCTTAAATGCACCTAGCTTGGCAGTGACATCAACTTCCGAAGCTGTAAAGGTTTTTAAGAAAATTATTTTATACCTTTTAGTTTTTCGAAGTCGATTATTTCTTTTTTTAATATTATTGTTCGCCCAATGTAGTTGATGTTAGTTTCCTATGTTGTTACGTAGTTACTTTTTGTGTCGCTACGTAACTATCTCGTTCTTCTTCTTTTGTCGTGTCGGCGCCACCCATCACATGGCATGGCATGTCACTCATGCGCACTCGATAGATATAAAACATACTCATTATTTTTACAACGAATTATTTTGATTAGCAGCTAATTTCGAGGCATGCCATTTAGCGCACCAATTTGATGCTCACCCATTCGAACCGTACCCAGTAGTATTCCACATAGAGCAAACCAGGGGTGCGCATCAAATAAAAATTAAAAATATTTATTTTCTATTCCACCATGCGCACCAACGATTAAAGTTCAACATAATCCCATTTATTTATTTTCACTCAAGCTAGTAAAATACAATTATATTTATTTATTTTCTCTCAAGCTAGTAAAATACAAAAGCAATTTTTCAATAGTCATCTTTCAACGACGGAACCGAGATAAATGGAACAGCTTATCCGCTACTTTCATCCCGCCATAGATATTAATAAACTTGATCTGCTGCAAATTCAATTTTATACACAGACTGGAATATTTTATTATTCATAGCGCGCGGATTCATATTTCCAATTATTTATTTATTAAAAGTGTTTCATGTAGGTCAATATACAAAGGTGTTCTCTACCAGACAACCTTAGGGCGATGCAGAGACAATGAAAAAATCATGAATGTATGATAGAATCAGTATCTACTGGATGTACCACGCCTAGCACATGCTGAGTTGTTAACCTTTTCTACATGGGACTGCTTGACAGCATATTTAGGTATATTTACCAACGTAAAATTTTACTTTAATGTTTTTTTTGTGACTTGTGCTGTCTTGTGTGGAATAAATTATTTTTCTTTCTTTCAATGAAGGAAAATATAATATTACGAAGTTTGCCGTTGCAACTTCTTAGTAATTGTATCGTACTATACGTGTAATGAGTAAGCGGACACCCGATCAAGCGGGACCAATTTATCGTGTAGTGTGATATCCCCTTAAACAAAACTATAACAAATACAGCGGTTTTCCTGAAACGAGATGCAATGGGAAGCAGTCACACATATGTTAACCCTCTTTAACTCCTGCAGCAATTAAAAACCAATTAAAACTTATACACCAACAATCAGAAACAAAGCCACAAATGTTTCCGACCTCTGTATCACGCAGGGCTGTCAACCGTTCACTTTAAGAACTGTATTATCTATATGTTAATACGTGAAGGGAAATCTTTGTACCCCTTTTTAAGTATATTTCGCGCACGGAGGAGTGTGGGATTTGGCATAGTTAAAGTTTATATGGAGAAGGAGTGCAGAAAGCTAAAATGGGCGATCACTAATAAACTTAATTTGTCCAAGTTCCGATTAACGTCATCAGCCCATATTAGCCTTCCAAAAGATAAAATTCGTACTTGAGGAATTTAACAACGAATCTTCCAGAAAAATATCTCTGTTTCACATTACATCGCAGATTTGGAATTTGGCAACCCTAGCGTAACAGCGGGAAATCCATCATAACGACAAAGGGAAGGGCACAATGTGGGTCGTCTTTGAGGACGGTGACGTCACAACCTATTCATCTTAACGATAGGGTCTTATTAATAGAATGAGCCGTATTGGTTGTACTTTTACAGCTGGCTATGAAGTACTGAAGGTAGACAGTAGAGGTGCGTCATCGGCGTGGATGGTGAAAATCTTATTAAAAACAAAAATATGGCAGACTTATTAGCCAAATGACTGTGATGGACGAAGTTATCGGCAAAACGCGCTATTTAAATTATGGTCATTTATCTATTTTATTCAAAAACTGTATTTTATTGAATTTGCGTAAACAAATACGTCGAAATAAACCAATAAGCATATTTAGTAGACATTTCTAGTGTTTAGTTTACTAGTATATATCTGAATTGTATCTAAAACAACCGTATCCGTCCGACCATCCACGCCGATGACGCCGATGACGACGTAGAATATATGGGATTCATTTAGCTTAATTTAATTTCCATGTCCAAGTGAATAAAGCAGATGGTCCCTGGACCAAAACCCCAGAATGAATTGGAACAAACTGTTTATCAATGAACTGCCCTTTTCTATTTCTTCCAAGTCATGTCCATCCAAAGGTTGTCTGGAAGACATCGCTTTTAGCGATAAGACCGCCCATTGTACATGTTTATCTTTTGTATTTCTAGTGAAAAATATAGTTTATTGTATTGTATTGTAGTGTTTCTTATAATGCACAATTCACCCCACCGAAGGGGCAACGCTGAAATCACTGGGGTATAACAGGGGCTTCAGGTTAACATACCTAGTTGAAATAATCATATTTGACTTGTGATTTTTACCAGTTTTCACAACTTCAATCATTTATGTCATAACGACAATAACTATTAACTTAGCTATGATTCATGAGCCGTTCAAAAGCTACAGCTCTTTTTCTAGTTGGAGTCGGGGGTTTTTGACAGTTAGGTTATCATATAAGAACATGATAACTACACAATAGAAGAACAAAGGTTACAAACAAATAAGGTACGTAATCACGTAACTTCAAAGTCTAAAGCACCCGTGTCGTAAACATGCGTGAACTTGACTCAATCTGCAATCGTTTTCCTGTACCCGACACGCCATCTTACAAGCCATTGTCCCATCTTCTTGTGCTTTTTATTTCTTTTTCCGTGCACTTTATCTTGCAAGTTGAACGCGGGTTTATCTGTGTTCTTTTTGTTGCATTGTTCAAATGTGTTGTTAGCACACAAATATACAGTGATAAATAAGGTGTTAGGTAGTTACAGAGTTGGAAAAATTGCTTAGAAAAAAACAACCGATTTCTAGTAGATCATACCAAACAAGAACGCATAGGTAATAGGTATATATATATATACGGTAAGCTATTATTACTATTATATTAAAATAACTTCGTATCACATGAAAAGGTCACTAAAGTTAAAACTTTGTAGTGACATCTGCCGCCACATTGACCAGAAAATAGCTTAGCTATTCGTAACCAACTTCACACATATAAAGATCCGTCTTCTCTTCTGCTTCTCGTTCCAACGTGTTGAATTGTTTCATTATTTGAACCTCACTTCACAGACAAATAGATCCGCTCCACTGTAATAATCGTAATAAATTATATTGCTCAGATTAACAATTCAGTGTCAGTACAACATGTTGACATGACGCCTCAAAGTTTTAGTTACCAAGGACGTGTAAATGGGGCCTTAACAAAAGCCGAGTTCTAAAACTAATATATTCTCGGGGAGGCAATTTTGCCCGCTAAGAGTATTCTTCTATGTCATTGCCCAAATCAATGAAGTTGAAAAGCTTATGATACTTTGCAAAAGATTTATCTTCTAGAAATAGACTAATAACTTATCTTGCTCAATTTGCTTAACGTAAGCAGTAGACATGGGTATTTTTTGGATAATTTAAACGCCTAAACCTTCTCATTTTGTGAAAAGGCCCGTGCCCAGCAGTGGGACGTTTATGGACTGAATTATAATTAACACAATTTTTTTTCTTACGTACTGAAATATATGTGCTAGGAGAAGACCATATTATTATGAAAAGAGTATCCATGGAGTTTCTTGCCGGTATCTTCTCCAGGACCAACCCACTTCGAACCGTGCACCTAGAATCACGACGTTTTGAAAGTCTCTGCAAAGACCCAGTTGAAATAAAAACTTTGACTTTGATTAAATTTTCGACGTTCTCTTCGATAAAGACACAAATTTCGTAAAAAAATACACATCACTACATACGATAAAATAAAGTCGCTTTCTGCGTCTGTCTGTCTGTATATCCGCTAACTCCTCCTAAACCACGCAACGGATTTTGATGCGGTTTTCACCATCAGTTAGATAATTTTTCACGGAAGGTTTATATGTATAATACTTTAAGGATCGTAGAGAAATTGCACCGACTCGTTTTCTACATCTTCTGTCTCTTTAACAGAAGACAAAACGAAATATCGAGAGAGAAAGCGGTAAAGAAGTGGTCTCGTCCCCGATTTTTATCTCTCCTCTTTTTTGCCGTGCCGAGATGAAAGGGGTGGTTATTTTTAGACCGAGGCCACGCAAATCAATGGTATGCTATTTATTTAAAATAATCACATAGGTTTTTATTTTTAAGCGTTCAAACAGTGGATTATGTTTTCTCGGAATACCAATTGTATCGTATTTCGACATAAAAAGAAAAAAAAAACAACATAATAAGTTCATGTCTGTATGCAAGTACACCAATTTCAGGGAAATATCACAACCAGAACACACAAGACAAATTACTGATTTTAACTTCGCTCGTAGGCGCGTAGGCGTTGAGTATAACGCCTACGCGCCTACGAGCTACGCTTCGGAATGCTTCGCTTAACTACGGCGTAGGCAGCGTGCCTACGAGGCTACGCCATAGTATCAACCGTAATATTCCGTAGCTTTTATTTATATACAGTTTATTTTGAATTGAAAATATAATAATGTTTACTGAACTTGATGTGATGGGTCACGAAGTATCAAGCCCGTCTTCCCGAGGGTGAGGTGTATTGTTGAACAAAAGCTGAGTTGGCAACCCATTCGCTACTGGCATACCGAAAGCACATTGATATCGTTAATTGATTTTTTTAGATTTTTTTACTTTTGTGCATTGTGTTGTCTGATTTTTTTGTTTTACATAAGTATGTGCCGTAGGTATATACTTTCATATTATGCATTTAGTAAAAAGCTGTTATTTTGACATTACAAACAGACACTTCAATTTTATTTATTTGTATACAGGGTGGCGTAGATGTTATCACATTAAATAAAACCACGTATTTAGTATCACGTTCTTTGACCGTACACAAAAAATCAATCAAATCCAATCAGTAGTTTAGCTACAGGAACTACATAAAAAAATCATAATTTTACACTTATCACGATCTTTAGGCATAGTTTGTAAAGTCCCCAAGCTATTCTAACCAAAATTATTTTTATTTACACGAGTAGAATAGATAAATGTGACATAAATTCCTACTTTGATGTTCCTTCACCTAGTCGAATGATAGCAGAGTGAAATATGATGCAAAAGAAACTTGCGTAAAAATCGCAGATTTTTTATGTACGGCTTCAGAACATGATACCAAAATATGTGGTTTCATTTAATATGTGGTTTCATTTAATATGTGGTTTCATTTAATATGTGGTTTCATTTAATATGTGGTTTCATTTAATATGTGGTTTCATTTAATATGTGGTTTCATTTAATATGTGGTTTCATTTAATGTGACAACATCTGCGACGTCCTGTAGAATAGATTATCCTTTTCTAAAATATGTGTGGTATTCTAGAATAGCTTTTAAATAAATTCGTAATAACCCTTTAATTTTCTGACTCCCATTTCGCTTCAACCAGTACAACAAAGTTTTCCCAACATTTTGGTGAATAAATTAAGCGAATCCCGAGTGTTTGCATCGAACACTCGTTAGCGAGTTTTAAATTATGTTTTAACTTCGCAGACTTTAATAAGAAATACATTTAGAGACGTGCTGAACTCAGTAAACGAGTTGAAGTTATAATTTGATCATCCTAGGCTTATTTCTTCTGTTGTGTCGGTATGGAACTTGCTCCAGCCGTAGCGGACAGCCAATCAACGATGTGCGGTCGACTGAAGTCTGCACCTCACAGGACTCGGAAAAAACGACTTTGCTCCTCCGAACCAAATACTCGGTTGTAAATAGATAGCAATAACTTGTTTATTTCTAGCCGTAACGGTATTTCAGTGTAGATATTTTAACTTTGCATAAAACCTTTATTCCTCTATGTTTTTTTTTATTGAACGTTTTCCCTCTCTTTTGTTTCTCCTGTATCGAGGGTACAGTTTACAAACACACATCTCACATGCACACACACCCAGACCCGTAGCATTTGAGGAATATTCAGCGACACAATTTACAAGATGTACAATGTATTACGAGACCAGGCAGCCGCAGTTATATCCGCAAATTTCCGTTGGAATATTGATTTTGCTGTTTGTTTGTGATGTGGATGGCGAACAAAAAGCTATTTACGTTACATAAGCTACATGCATGTGCTCAGTGTCGTGTATACCTATCGCAGTTTCGCGTCAATTTTGTACACAAAGAATCTACGCTCAGCACATTCATTTAAGTATTCTTTTTACACTATTATGTTACAGTTCAAGTCATAACCGTAAAAATCTATTCGTCTTTATCTAACTCTTAAATTCGCCTAAGTTACGCTCTTCGCACTCAATGAAATGACATGATTTTTGCGCGCACAGCGTTTCAATCACACATGAGGATTTTTCAGCCCCATAACGCAATGAACGTGATAAGGAAGCATAATAAAACTTTGAGCACGGCATTCATGTTAATAAAAAGGCTACAATCATTCATCCCTGTGACGTAACCCTACATATTTTACCTGAGCGACCCTCCACAACCCTTTCGGCAAGGGTTATCCATAAAAATGTTACATATTCGGTACTAACCCCAATTCACATAATGTATGGAGAATCAATTGGTATTTTTGCTATTCAATATATACACTTAGGTATATTATCGGCAGTAGGTATCAAACAAAGAGATACGGTTTTTTTTATACAACTAAGATTGCTAACAAACATATGGCTTGCCTGATGGTAAGGGGTCACCTTAACCTATGAGCGCTTGCAACACCAGGGGCATCAATCGCGTGTTGCCGACCATGTATAATAAAATGCCTAAAATATACCTTTTAAAAAACCTCATGCTGAGTGTAGTCTATTAGGAAAACCTCGGTAGGGAGCTGTTTGTCAATCTGAGCGTGTGTGGGAGGAACTCCTTCGAAACTGCACGGTTCGAGACCAGTGTGGCTCTAGGGTGTACGGATAAATTCCTCGTCGATGGCGAGAAGTGCGATGGTAAAAAGTAGCCGTTGACACCATATCAAACCACTAGCTTCCGCCAGCGGCTTCGCCCGCGTGATATATTTATAAATTATAGCCTATGTTACTCAGTGATAATATAGCTTTCTGCTGGTATTATTTTTTTAAACTGTCTATTCTTTTTTGAGTTTATCCATTACAAACAAACACAAAAAATCTAATCTTGACAGCTGGTTTAAAAAAATCCTATTATTTACAGTTTGATAGTACAATTCGCGTAGATCTTTATGGCCGCTCTGAATGTAGCCGCGTATGGCTGCGCAGAACGTTACGCGTATAAGCGGGACGGATAAACGTTGTAGAGGAGCGAGCGGGTGGTGTGCGGCTACATTCAGATTGGCCAGATTGACGCGAGCTGTATATGGCAATGCTTGACAAAAGGTTCAAATCACGAACGCCATTGAACGCTCACCTATTGTGTTCGAAAGTTCGAAGCGTAATGTGGGGTAATAGAGTGGCTTGGAACGGTCGAAGTTTGAACTTTATTGCTTCCCAACCCCACGTTGATATGACTCTAAAGTGGAGAGCCTAAAGACCTCTCTATTTGTATGGTAGTAAAAGGTTTGTAATTATATCGATCTTTGGATTTCAATGTCAAATGTAGTGTTCGTACCGATCTTGCTACAATTACAAGATGTTGACTCTATCCAACGACGTAGTAACACGTGGATTTAGGGTCTAGTAGATCTACAAAATTCAAGAAAAAAGTGTCCTGTGTTTACATACAGGATATTTTTTTTATATAGTGAAGAATTAATTCTTCTATGCACCTAGCATGGCAGTGGCACTGACTTCAGAAGCTGTTTTACTTTTTTGAAGCCTATTTTTACTACTTATAAGTTTTTAAACTGTCATGGTCACTAACATTATTATACAAGAGTGAGAGTGTACAAGATATAAACATGGTAAATACCCCGTTTTGAACTCTATTTTTACTTTTATTTAAGTTTTTTTTTTTGGTAAAAATTAATCGCTCTGGTGAAACCGTAGGCAACAGCTTATTTATGAATGTAAAAAAGTATTATTGGAAAATACCCCAGATTCATGTCGGTAATAATATGGACCAAGCCCATAAAGAAACTGCGGGTCAGTTCGAAAACGTAAATCGTAGTTTTCATCTTGTAAGGTACCTACCTAAACTTATTTCCAAGAAAATAAGTATTTTACACTTTGAAAGGGAATTTTCCGTCTAGTTTACGAAGAATACACAAAGAAATACGGCAGAAAGCGAGAGCAGTCATAAAAGGGAGGTGAAAAATGTATTCTTTTATTTAATTCTTAGTAATAAAGTTGGTCGCTGCTTTATGAGAGGAGCGCCCCGAGTTCTGCGACAATAGCTTTGTCGTAAAAATATCTGCGATTTTATCGAAGTTACTTGAACATTAGAAATTGGTGTAAAATTTTATACTTACTGATAATTTATAAGTTACTATAGCTGTTGCCCGCGGCTTTGCTCGCGTGGAAGTCGATATTATGGATAGAATTTCGAACAAACTTTCACCCTATTTTAACGTCTTAGGCTGGAATTTTCGAAAATCCAGAACCACGTGTTTCTTTATTTCTAACCGAAACACCAAATACAAAATTTTATGGATTTAACGTCAAAAATTACGGATTTTCATGCAAACTTTCATCCCTTAATTTACTTCCTTAGGGGTTTTTCCAAAAAATCCCTTCCTATGGGTGCGTCCAGGTGCGTCATACAAAGAATCTACCGTCAAAATTTTAAATTTCTATCCCCAGCGATGTAGGCTGTGCGTTGATAGGTCAGAGTCAGGATCACGTCAGGATAAGTCTTTTTATATATGTCGTATGTATGTTTATACATTTATATATGAGCTTTTTATACCTATGTATCTAAGCTATGTATAGACTAAAGATAGACACATAGATTAGAACGTCTTCATTGTCCATAAGTATTTTGATGTGATTTGATATTTCGAGCCACTTTCGAGCTAAATAAACATAAGAGTAATATTATGTACACTTCGCGGCTTCATTCTTCGCGATTGAATTTATGATTTCTTTTTTTGTTTCTATTTAGAAGACATATTATTATTATTGTATATTGATTATAAATGTAAATTGTTTTTTTTATTAATTATCTAATGTACCTATTACTGCTTTTAAAAATAAATTATTGTAATCTCTTATTGTGCATTGACTTAAAACTGTTAGCAATAAGATGTCTATAAAATAAATGAATAATAAATATTTAGATAAAATATTTGTTCAAGCATCCTAATTAGATAATAGACCATATTATTTAACCAAATTAATTATAAATTTAATTTTGAGACGAATATTGCTTCTCTACATTCTCAGCTCCCCACTGTTTGCCAACTGCCCATATTCGTCGAACTAATCGTGTAACGACTAACAACCAAGTTCAAACCACGTTGCTGCGGTCTACACTCCAGTCTAGACCAACTAGTTCCGACCACGTTTCAGTGTCGAAATAGTGTCTAAGACAGTGTACTTACGTTGTTTTACAAGCATGTACACAAATAGAAATTAGTTAATTTTCCAAATATAACTGGTGATTGCGGAACACAGATGGTACATGTATAAAAGGTATCACTGTATTGTACACCACTACAACGGTGTACAATGCAGTAAAAAAGAGGGGGGTTATAAGTTTGTAATGTGTATCTATGTATTTGTCTGTGGTATCGTAGCTCCAAAACGGATGGACCGATTACAATGCAGTTTTTTTTAATAGAAAGCTAGTTTAATCGGGTGCCCAATGCGTTGGACTGACCAGATCCGCTCGACACTCGACTCCAGTGTGAGCGACGCCATTCATGCTGCAGGGAACAGGGCATAATGGCGGAGTATAGTCCAGAAGAAGGTGATCATACATAGAGGTCACGACCCTCATCAGTGAGGAAAACGACTCGTGGAGGAGGAAGAGATTAATCGGGTATCACCTTAGCCATGTTTTATGAATCTGTTCAGCCGTTCAAAAGTTACAGCTCTTTTTAACACGCTTTTATTTGCTTCACCTGTAACTATCTAACTAACTATAAGAAAATCTTGGAAGTTAAATTTGACCCACTTCCCGGTTTCCGATTGAGCTGAAATTTTGCATACACGGTCAGTTTGGATGACTAAAGCGTGTTCTATAGTTTTTTTTAAACTATAATATTTTATTATTCTAGTTGGAGTCGGGAGTTTTTGACAGTTATTATTTCGTAAATTAAACCTTTGCATAATCTTCTAACGATTCCTAAACAGTGGATTGATCTATCCATTCAAGATATTATTTCATTGCTAAATCGAGTCGTAATAAATTGCTTCCATTTCTGTATAGCTAGACTTCGCTCCATTGTGAGTTCGTAAATTACTTTTTTTATTGATCGTGCACTTAAAAGGAGCACGACCAGATTAATTTTAAACGCATGACTGATTCACAAGGATTATTTGAGAACAAATTAATAGATATTAACCTATATTCTAAATGGTATTTTAGGTCCAATATCCTATATTCGAACAAGTATCTTAATATCTTTGGGAAGATAGAAGGATCTTTGACTATACAGAGTGAATGGTAGAACGAGGCAATCATTGAAGGAGGGTATTGTAGTCATCATTAAGAACAACTTTAAGTATGGGACCGAAATTGAACTCGCGAAAAAAAAATCTGCAGTCCCATATACCTAAATACTTCAATATTATTCGACTAAATATACGGAACAGCTGATTTTGTCTTGTCATAACATACCCCCTATAATTTTATCAGGGCATAAGCCTATACAAACGTCAAATGGTTATGAACTGCAATTACCATTAAGAGGGTAGCTCGGGCATAACGATAGAAGTGCCTTGTTGGCACCCGGCCTTGTAATCTTTATAACAATTCTGAACTGCCCATAATAAGGAAAATAGGCTTTTTTAAAGTATCTTTCTTGTTCTTACAATTTCGAAGCGTTTCTAATGGTGATCCAACATAGTTTAAGTATGTATGTATCATTGTAGGTATATGTTTTCATTTTCTTATAAATCACAGATTTTTGTTTCGTTTTTCTTTCTCTCTCAGATTATTTTCAAATTCAAATAATTTATTTCATAGTTTTTTATCAATAAATTTCATGTCTCCTCAATTTACATTACCTACAAAAGTAAATAAACTTTTTTTTTTTTAAATCTGTTTTAAATGCCTTAAATCCACCAACTTTTTAACACAACCCGAGCACTTTACGAGTTTGTCTTCCACTTGGTCTGACGAACCTAAAATCAATATCAATGCTCTCAAAAAGCAATATTAACTCTATAGTCTGTCGGTAAAGACAACTCAGACTCTAGAACTAACTAGGCTAAGTATAATTGATTGATATATCTAAAAAAACAAAGTAAAACAATCAATATTACTTGGCTATGGAACAGCCGACTTCTTTTTTTCGATTTCAGGGTTAGCCCATGGTAAAAAAAGGTAAACCTATTTTTTTTCCATGTATACATTGCCCCGTAACATGACACCCAATAAGTACCTAGCTCTTGTAAGTTGTAACAATATTTTAGATGTATTAAGACTCATTAAGCTTACTTTAAATGAGAAAACAGACGTTTACTACTTTGGAAGTTTGGACACGACATTAATATTGTCGATGTAATAACGATCTCATCCTTTAAGAAACGTGTAAAAGAACATTATCTCTCCATGTCATAATATCTTCTGTTTGCAATTTATGTATGTATGTATTTGTATTTATTTATGTATATTTTTATATTTATGTGTATTTGTTTGAAGTATGTATTTTATTTATGTTTTTTCTTTTTTAATAAATTTAATTTGTATCTTGATCTATTCTTGTGCATCGCTGTCTACATTTCATGTTTTAAATTCTCCTCTCGCAGGTCTGCTGGAAGAGATTTCTTTTGTGAAATAAGCAGTACCTTTGTACTTTGTTCTCCTATTTTTAATGTTTGCTGTGTCTTTTCTTGTGTGTACATAAATGATTAAATAAATAAATAAAATTGTCTAACACGAGAAAAATAGAAAGAGAAACGAAACGAAAAGTACCTAATTGGTACAAGCGGACTGTTCGACCGATTCTCCCATTAACATCATCTGGCATCAACATGGTCCGCTTGCTATCGATCTTAAGGCAGGTTCACATTGATACAGCGACTGGCGCCCGTGAAACTAGTACAAAATTCACGAAAAAAATGTGTCCTGAGTTTACATATAAACTTAGAAATACCAACAAACTAATTTAAATCCTTTGTTGTCATCACAATGCCTAAGCTAGCAACAATTTTACACCATAATGAAGATTTGACTGCACCGCACATTCACGTGTACTTGCTCGCTTGCTCCAATGAAGACTGACGCTTATTGGTCAAATTTTTCGCGTTTTAGTATCTATACATTCAGTTTGGACATTTTTGAACGCTGACCTGAGGGTCCAAGCGTTTCTACGTCAATGACCATGGCATGAGAAATTTTTATGTCATGCTCGTGCTAGCATGACAGACGAAGAAGCGCTGCGCTGAGGTGCCACGTTGCTAGTGACGCTAGCACCAGTCGCTATACTATTGTAAACCTGCCATTACTAGCAACAGGGAATATTTCTAACAGCCATTGATCAAGAAGGTAAACCAGGGCTACCACGACAAAAAAGGGGAGGGAGAATTTCGGGGATAAAACCATTTCTATACCGTTTTCTCCTTCGATTCTTCGTTTGGCTTCTGTCAAGTAGAAAAAGGGAGGAGAAAACGGGTTTGTGCACAGAAAAGTCTGAGACAAAACCATCTATTTACCTTTCATCCCCGACAAAAAAGAGGGGTGTTATAAGTATGTAGTGTGTATCTTTGTCTTTGTATCTGTGTATTTATCTATGGCATCGTAGCTCCAAAACGGATAGACCGATTTAAATGCAGTTTTTTTAAATCGAAAGCTAGTTTAATCGGGTATCATCTTAGCTATATTTTATGAAAATCTGTTCTGCCGTTCAAAAGTTACAGCTGTTTTTCTAGTTGCAGTCGGGGGTTTTCGACGGTTAGGTTATAATTCGTTTTGTATTCTTTCAAGGAGACGGGTGGAGAAAACGGGTTTGTGCATCCACCGTTTTAGTCTTGGTTTGCAAAATTGCTTTGAACTCGCGTACGGGATAGGAGATAAATTTCATGTGCAATGAAAGTTGTTATTTTATATGGTTATAGAACCCTTGCCAATGCCCTAATATTACACTATTACGATATGTTTAGTTTATTGGTGAACAAAAGATGTTTCACCAAGTAATCGATGATCTCCTTCAACATCATTGATCATAATAAATTCATGATTATTTGAATAAATATGCATTATTAACTCCCTGTTGCTAATGTTGAAATAGTAATAGATTTTGGGTTTAGGTACATTAAGAGTGAATGTTTTTTTAATATCTCAGAGTTATTGGTACGAAATGGCTTTCTTAGAATTGGTTAATGGTTATATTAGGCGAAAAATGGACGCCACTGCGCTTAATCTTATAGAAATCCCTTTATAGTAGCATTGTTCACCAACAATACAAAAGAAGCAGTTGTCTATTCAAGTCAAAATCTAAGGACCATGGTGCATTCCAAAAATCTATATCTTTTGTGAAGAGAAATATCACAATGAAATAACTTACTGCACACTCTGGTTCGGTGGTATAAGATCCATTGCTGAAGTATTTCTTCGGGCATTCGGACCACGGCAGCTCGGCTTGGAAGCTCTGGGCGAAGTAGAACAAGCACCAAGCGATGATGGAGTTGTAGTACAGGGCCACGTTGAAAGATACCACCGCGGAACTGATCCCAATTCCTCCCAAGTACGGAGACACCTGGTGCCAGACGCCTATAGCACCCTTCCGCAGACGCTGCCCAATCGCCAGCTCCAAATAAAATATAGGAATCCCCTCGATCGCTAACATCACGAAATATGGAATCAAAAATGCTCCTCCGCCGTTTTTCTGAGCAAGATATGGGAATCTCCAAACGTTGCCCAGACCGACGGCGTACCCAACAGTTGCTAGGAGGAAAGTCAGCTTGCTGTCCCAAGATTCCCGCTCGACTCCTCCACCCTCAGGTTTTACCGCGCCGCGGTCTTCGACGGAGCTGGCCTTGCTCGTCGGCGTTTCTGATGATCGCCTGGGGCTGGTATCCTCGAAGGCCTCATTGGTAGCACCGTACATGACGTGTGAGCGGAGGGATGGGTGACCATTCTCCATGGTCACCAGCCGACCTCGTAGCTCCTTCATCTCCATCCTGTCTATGGACCGCTGTGCGTAAAGATCCCGCGAGCTCTGTCGCCTCATCAAATGAGCTGTGTTCGCCATATTTCAAATTTTCTATAATTTTTCTATTTACACTTTAATTATTGTCGTCTTATTGTCATTATTTGGTTTTAAAACGATTCGGATTCCGTGTCGTGGCACATAATGAGAACCATTAAATTACATGTGAAAGTTATGAGCGCTTTTATGACTAGATTTAACGGCATGTCTATTGATTTATGAGTGAGCATTATTTTATAATCACTATCGACTTAGCTTTTTACACGGCACTGAACTTTTGAATATAAGTACACAAAGCTGTATAAAATATCATTTTTCTTTTCTTTTTTTCTTTGTGATGGCGGCCGCGCGCCCGCTCGTCTCTGGCGGGAAACTCGCCCGGAATGCGGGGTGTGGGAGGAACGACCATGCACACGCATGCGCCACTATAAAGCCCCTTCATGGAACTTACACCCAAATGGAGATTTTTCAATGAGAAGCCTGAAATCTGAACGCCTACGAATACAAATAGAGCGTATTGTAGCTACGAATACATTGATTTGGCAATTTGACAACGAATGAATGTTGAACAATAACAACAAAGACTTTGAATATCTATAATTATTTATAGAAAGTACTAAAAACAGTTTCATAAATAAACAAGTGAAGATGTCCTACTAAAGTCTGTAAAAAGCTTCTCAAATATGAATGCCGTGATTATGTGCCGTTACTATAGTAATTCTATAATTACTAGATTCCTATGAATTTATAGCTAAATAGGTTACCTATTTATTATTCGATACACATATTCTAATAAAATTTGGGTCACGGCGATGAGACAGCAAAAATGATCGAACATGACCCAGATAGCCAACATCTCTTTGTGATTAATTATTAATTGCATTGTTTATCTAATTGAGTTGAAACCTAATTACCTTGACATATCAAGGTACCTAATTAGGGTGTTCGACATAAAAATTATTTAATTTTTATACAGAAAGAGCCAAACGCCCTCAGTTTCGTTTACTCCTATTAAAGTGCGCAACAGAATAGATAGATACCATTCTCTATTTATTTTACCAACTTATATAAAAGACTGTATCTGTTAATGTTTTTAAATAGAGATTGAACGTGTACCTACCTTATTGATAACTGATATTTTTAAATTACTATGGTAGATCGAACGATCGTTCTTTATTTAATAATTAAATTGATTTTAATTATATTTAGTTAAGTTTCTCATCTAAGTGAACAATGTTGTTCTTCTGAGAAATAAATGAATCTTTAAACCGAACTTTTAAATAAATCCCCACAATTCCTGAATTAAGAAAAAAAATTCAATACAGAAAAAAAAACAATTTGCTGGACAAGTTTTAAGTTTGAGAGAGTTAAGATCTAGAAACTTGTGAATGAAAAATGTTTATATTGCAGGGGCGTTAGTGACACTGATTTATGATCAGCCGACGCTTGATAAATAAAAGAATTATGCTACCCATATATACCCCTAGTACCATACGGTGGAAGAGAGGGAGGTAGGGGGAATTGAACCCCCAGCTCCACCACAAGTAAATCTCACCTTCACCTTCGTGCACAGTGAACACTGAACAGTGCTCTGAGTAAACAGTGCTCCGAGGCACTCTGATGTGTCTGGCCAGATTACTATCCAACTCTCAATCTCAAGTAGATAGGTACACATAGGGATTTCGGTCTCAAAGGTATTTCTGGTCCCGGGACCAGTCGGATTTTTTAAGCCAGTCCCAGGAGTCTCGGGAAATTCGAGACCAAAGGTATTAAAAAAAAAACTAGGCAATACTAATAAAAACACCAAAAAAACTGTCAAATGTGTATGTTTAAGTAGTAAAAATGTTTAATATTTAAGTAATACTTTAATCCTAGCCGTAGCCCAGGCAGGTAGGTTACATTACGTGTGGCATTCGTTATTGTGATCATTTAAATGCTCAAAAAGAAATTCAGGGTTTTTAGGGTTCCACAAATACAATTTGCTGCTGATAACCTTCAATAAATTTTATATTAGTCGTAGAATTCCACTTTGCACCCGCCATCATTATTTATTAATGAATGAGAAGAACCGTAGTGTTAACTGCTAATAATTACCTTTTCATTTCTCATACTCGGAAAGTAATGTTTGTTTGATCTGAGTAGCGAGTGGAAAAAATATTAAGTACTTTTTCGAAAGTATTATCGGGAAACTGTTTTCAATATAAAATAGCGCTGTTCGCGATTTTAAAATAAACGTCGCGAAAGCAGTGTTGACATCGCGAAACGAATTATTTGAAAATAATAGGAAAGTACCCTCGCGACGATATATACGTGAATATGATATCGGCTTTAATTCTTTAATTTCGAGAAAACACGCGACGTTTCGCGAAATCTTTGATTATGGCGTAAAGGCGGTCACAATACGCGTTTTCGTGAAACTACGAATAATGCGATGACCCCGATATGAGCCCGAAATCCCTCGAAACAGCTACTCGTGGTCAACGGATAATAATCAATCATGTTGTCCGACCTGGCCATTGTCCATCTACGTACCTAGGTAGGTACTTCTATGAGCGAGTGAGTAGCTCAGTTTCCTTGATTATAATATAGAACATACATAAGTTACCCTGGCAGGAATAACCTCGGGATGCCGAAAATTAACTGACATGTAGAAATGTACAGTTAATCAATTTATACATGAGGGTCACCCATAGATATCCGTGGGGTCACCAGATATTAAGGTAGGACCTTCCCTATAAGTGGTTATTGTACTAATCATTTTTACTTCGAGACCGACACTGAAATCGCGAATTAAATACAGCTGTTCCATACAAATATTCACTTTTACTCGAGTAAATGTATGGTAAAGCAAATTCAATTAGATATTATTGTTCGCGATTTCACGGTTGGTCTCAGGGTGGTTCATAATAATGAGTAGGTACTATAACCCTAAAGGGATCGGGGCTAGAGAGGTTGGACCTTCAATGAAGGTTCAAATTACATGAAAATTTTGAAGGTCGTGCTCTGCTCATCTCTTCTATTAACGGCACAAAGCGGAAATCGCAATAAAAAAACTGCTGTTCTGTGTGTTGATTTATTTTTATTAAAGTAGGTATTCCTGTCCTAATTTTTGTAAATGTTCCAAATCACCAGATAATTCTAGTTACATAAACAAATAAAAATATATTTGTGCGTTAAAATTGTTATTTTATTGAAAGTAGCTCATAAAATATACCGTTATTACTCGGATTTTTTCTTTCTGGCCCAGTCCACTGTCATTTCTCCGAATCCAACGTATTTTTGAGCTGATTCACCTGGATTCACCGTCGACTAGATTCTGGACATGGCAACATTTAATTTACCAGCTGCTGTGTGGCCTGGTTCTGAGGGCCTGAGGGCCGTGCACTTAAAGTCGGCTAAGATCCTAATGCTCCAGTGTTACCAAGATCGATCTATCAGAACCTGTGTCGGCCTTTGGCAGCGCTCGGCTTTTCGTCACCTTACAGCTTTTGAATTATGTCAGCGAAGCCATCCAAAAAATTGGTCTGATTAGTAAATTCCTATTGTCCACATATTTAATACTACATATCTGATTATGGATTAGCATTTTGTAAAAATAATAAAATAAACTTTAAAAGAAAAATTAAAAACCCGCCTTCAAAAAACTAAAAAGTAGTTATAAAATAATTATCATAAAAAACTTATCAGCTCCTGAAGTCGGTGCCATTCCCAAGCTAGGTGCATTGAAGAATTAAAGGCCCCGACCCGATTGGAGAAAATATCGAAAAATATACTTTAAAAAATAAATACACAGACGAACACAGAACCTCCTTCTTTATGCAAGTCGTTTAAAAAGAAATTAAATATACCGCCGCGCCGCGCGCCGCCCACCGTCGCGTTGATGCAAAGATAAGTTACTACGCAAGTTGAAATGTAAACGTGTTGAATGATAAGGTGTATGGTGTATAGGAGTATACAATTATTATAATGAAGAGTTTTTTTTCTATTTCAGCCTTTCCCACCAATATTCGACCGTTTTCAGCACAGGTTTCGGCCATTTTTTTATTCATGTGCTGGCAATACTGTTATGCTCACATCTGTCAAAAATTAAACGCAAATCGGAATTCGGAACACTCCAACTCTGTCAGTCTGTCAACATTTTCAGAAAAATTTATGAAGTTATCAATCGAATCATGTCGATTACAACACCAACGCTAATCCACGTTAGTGTTACACGATAGTGTTCAACATCTGCACGCGTTCTCGGCGAAATGTATTGTTTGCAATGGCTAATTCCCGTGCTACTAATACCGAAGCCCGTGAACCCGGCTTTAGTGAACACACATGTTATGTTCATGGTGTTATATCTAATAGGATTTTTCCTGGAAAGGAAGCCTTGTACCGTGTGCAGTGTAGTCTTCCTTGCAGCAGTGGTATTAATTTGTTATAGCGGTATTGGAAACTGTTTGTTCTGGGCTAGTCAGTGCGAAGGTGAGAAGTACGACACTTAACTGCACCAGCAATTCTTCCAGAGTTATCTTATTATCTACATAAGTGCTCAAAGTGAAACACAGTGTTCCTGTCAACGAAGGGCGGGAAAAATCGTGACAATGCAAGGCTGAACAGCAATACCAATGCCTTGTGCAGTGATTAAGAAAGATTTTTGTATATTTTTGTATTTAGAATTTATTTTTATTTCATTACATCTTGTTCTCCAATGTTGTAGTGAATAAAAATTCCAAAATGAAAGTAATGTGCCGATCTGTATTCTGTACTTGATGATGTGATGATGATGATGATTCTGTACTTAGCATTCAAATAGTTATGTTATTGTTAAAAAATGTGATGATGTACATATTTACCTCTTGTGGAATGCCATAACTTTATCTGTACTCAGCTAAGACAAAAACTTACTTTTCAGTTATTCATAGAGATATTCATATTGCAACACTTAGTACAGAAATTTTGACTAATTAAGTGCAGTACAGGCAAAGTTGGGAGTACAGACAAAGTTATGGAGTTAGAATATACAGTAATTATTGTTAGTTATGATATTATTGCGAATTACAATTTGGGGATACAACATTTATTTTTATTGCATCAATCATTCCATTGTTTATTTAGACCTTGATACTTAATGTATTCTGAATTGCTTGATTCCTATCAAGATAATGTAGTGTATTACATTGTTATTTACATCATTGACACCATCAGCAGGTCTACTGCGTAGCTAAAATGGTAATGAACATCAACTCTGGTAATAAACTACAATATGATTGTGAGATAGAATAACTAATGTTTAAATTCGTATATTGAATTTTTAATTTATTGTAATTTATTATATACTTTATTGTACACCTGAATATAATTTACCTTTTAATCTAAAACAAACTATAAATATAACCATAAAATATAAACTTAAATATGTACTAATAATGAGAGGTATCAAAATATTAAAACTATAGAAACTTAAATCTATTACAAAAAAAATATATATATAATAATATATAATTAAATATTAGATATAATCTATAAATAAAAAACCTCTTCTAGCGCACCACTGCGGGGCATAGTGCCTAGGAGGCTGGCAGCGTTACCTCGTTGTATGGCTAAACTTATTCACTGGCCGAGGTAGCTGCCAGCTCTCTTGTCGGCTGTGGCGTCAATGAGTTAAAATTTAAAATTTGTATATCAAGAATGGTGAAATGTGAATATCTATTTTAATCTATTTTCCACCTTTACCTGTATGTACCACATTTCATTGAAATAAAATGAATTGATTTGATTTGAGAGACTAAACTTAACTTTGTGCTACCTTGTAAATTTTGTGCCGACCACTTTGAGTATCTAACCGATCATGAAGATGAGTATTTACTTTGAGATTGGTTTTTTTTGTTACAAGATAGCTCAAAGTTAAGGCTCTCCTGATCGTTTTGAAGTTTATTACCAGAGTCAATGTTCTTTACCATTTTAGTTTCAGGCTGGAGCCTATGGAGGCTTGCAACACTAAGGTCTACTGTTAGTGTTGCAAGCCTCCATAGTCATGTGCTTGCAGGTGTTCAAAGCAGTGAAAGAGCATGGAGTCAATAGGTTTACAGAGATATTTTTCATTCATCTAGGCTGGCATATTATACTGTACATGAAAATATTTCATTAGGAAGTCTGTATTCTAGTTTCGTGGTCGTTAGATCGGCTGCTCATCGTGATGTCCAAAGAGATACCCCAACATACGAAGTAGCTGTAAGATAACTTCGGTTTTACTGTTGTAGGCTAATTCACGTAACTAAAGAAGTGCAGTTGCTGCGCAGTTGCAGTAAAATTTTGATCATAACAACACATTTGTATTCTCTTAGCTTCATGAGATACGCTCGCGTCAAGTTCAAGCGTCACTGCAATATGATCGGCGCGTCCTATAATTACGTTAATTTGGCCTCTGTACTTCTACCTAACCCCGGCGATCACGGCGGCGCGGCGGCGGTGTTATGATTACCTACTGTCAAAAATAGGTAGGTACATCGCACACGTCGATTCCTTGGGTAAGTAAAGTAAAAAAAAAATGTAAATTAATTTAAGCATCAGCTCTGGCCATAGAAATAATAAGTAATTAGATAATAAGTCTATGGCTCTGGCTAATTCATAAAATATAAATAAATAAATAGGACTTGAGAGAGGAAAATCTATGTCAAAGGCAATTTACTAAGAAAATAATGTAGGTAATTTACTTTGCTCACATATGTTAGGCAGGCGTTTAGGAAATGGATCCTTTTCAATTATGTACATATTTACATAACTACTTAGATCTTCTCATGTGATCCGTATTTTAGGCTTTAATCTAGTAATGGGAAGACCAGAGGGCTAATTCACGTAATTTTAAGACGCGCCGATCGTATTGCAGTGACGCTCGAACTTGACGCGAGCGTATCTCACTGAAGCTCAGAGGATACCAAATGGCAGTATAGTAGACATCGGCTCAATTGCCATAACGAAAGAAGAAGATTACCAAATGTGTTGTTTTGATCAATATTTTATTACAACGGCGCGGCAACTGCACTACTTTAGTTACGTGAATAAAATTAGCCTACAGACCCGGAACAACTATCTGTAGGCCATACTAGTATTCCGTGTGGGAATCAAACCCGCGATTCGACGTAATACGGCAAGCCAACCGCTTAGCCAACCCTAGATTTTAAATAATTTTGTTACAGCGAGATGTATGTTTGTAAGCTTTACCCAACGACACAGTGGAAATTGTAGTGGGGCAACGATTTTTTTAATCCTAACCGTCTAAAACTCCCGACTCCAACTAGAAAAAGAGCTGTAACTTATGAACGGCTGAACAGTGTTTCATGAGACATACCTGAGATAATAAACAAGCTTTCTATTTTTTTTAAACTGCATTGAAATCGGTCCTTCCGTTCTGGAGCTATCATGACACAGACAGATACACAGATACCTACACACTACAAACTTACTTTTTTGTCGGAGGTTAAAAAATAAAACACGCTACGCTCAGTAAAGAAAGTACCGAATTCCAAAGTAAAGTCTAAGTACGCTCTATAGATCTGTCTTACAATTAGCTTCAAACATGGTTGTGGCGGCTAAGCCAGGCTTCCATCTAACAACTTCAAGATAATACACATAATTTACCCTAGAGGTGCTCAATGCCCTCCTGATTGCCAATCTGGAATGTGATATGTTTGCGGATGGATGGAGTATAATTATGCAAGTGTGTCTGGTGTTTTGAGAGGGAAAGTATGCGAGGATGTCTACTATTCCATTATAATTATGTTTTTACGTTAATTCATGTAATTGGTATGTTACCGTTTTGATTAACTATAAATTAATAAAGTACCTACCTACTATTTACGGAGAGGTGAAATTCTGCTACTCTTTGTGTTTATTTTTATCTTTTTCGTGGCTTGGCTTCCAATCAAACTAGAGGCTGAACATCAGTATTTACTCAAAGACCTGCCATTTGACATCAGGATTTTTTTTCTATAGTATAGGGCACAAACGAGCCTTCAGTTCATGTGCTGGTAAGTGATCTCTGCAGCCTATGAAAATTCGCAACATTATAGGAGTCACCGATGCGTTGCCGACCTTTTAGGATGGTGTAAGCTTGTCTTGAAGGTCCCTATGTCATAATTATGTGCTTGGGAAATGCTGATGGTAGTTGATTCCAGTTTTGTGGTGCATGGCAAAAGTATTAACCAGTTAAATGCCACATTTGTAGACTCAATAAAACTGTGTCCCAAGTTGATGTATGTTATGGCATACAATTTAATATCCTACAGGGTCATGAGGTAGGCCTGCATAGATATTCTGTTAACCCTTTGAACACCAATTCTTGGAAATCTATTATGTTATAGGTAAATTTAAACATACCTTAATCAAGCGGAGAGGAAGAATATCCAGATTCAAATCTTTAATCTTCCTTTAATTTTCAGTTGATATTTGATGAATTGACATATAAACATGTAACTTAATATCAGGAGCTGTGAACATGTTTAGAGCATGTTTACAGCTCAAAGAAAGAAAAAAAGAAAGCAAGGCAAAGAAGCCTTAACGTCACTGCACAAAGCCAATGACCAAAGAAGCCTCTCAGAACAATGACAATTTTTAGTATTATGCTTAGATATTATGTGATCTTGGTGTGAGTTTATTTATGTTTTGTGCGTCATACTGGGCGTAGAAATAAAAACTTTTTCTTTCTTTCTTTCTCCATTATTAAGTTATCATATTATGTCAATTTGGGCAATAAGATTGAGATTTGAATCGAGTTGCGAGATATTCTTATAGAAAAGCTGTGTTATATTAATGTATTGAGTTAAAATGAAAACAACAGAATTACACCAATAAGTAGTTTATTATGTAGGAGTACAATGAGATAATCATCTTTGACGGTTTCTTAAAGTTAACATAATAATTTGGATAGATGGTACACAGCGAACCTTAACCTAATGTACAGCTACCACGACCTGGAACAAAGAAATTAATAGTTATAAGTTAATAACTTTTGGTACTGGTTACTGTTTTTACAAGTATTTATACAAAATTGCTAAAAATCATGATAAAGTCACTTAATGATAAACAATTCTAAAATTATTAGTTGGCGATAATCTTTAGCAGGGTTTGCGGTTAGGTCAGTCATCTTTGGGGCGTCGAGAGGCCTTGAAAAGTTAACTAATGATACAGTAATCAGGTCAGCCCTACATTTTACAGCGACCCGTTATTTAGCAACATAACCTTCAATACATCTTTTGTATATCGTTGTAGAAGATAAAAATAGAAGTGTTAAAGAAATGTAAAAGCTATTTACCACTTATCGCAGTCTCCTGGCTTCACGCTCAGACTCGAGGAGTGTCAGGATATCTCCATCACGCACGGGTCCCTTCACGTTCCTGATGATCTGACGGCTAGTCTCTCCGATGAACTCAACCTTGACCTGGGTACATTGTCCCTGGGAGCCGGTTCGGCCCAAAACCTTAACGACACGAGCTAAAACGTTTGGCTTATCCATTTTAGTTTAGATATCGAGCAATCCGTGAATAATACACGTGCACCTTGAATGGCGTGTGTAGAAAAGAAATTGACAGCCAAAGTGACGTCACAATTTAGTAACTAGCTCATACTAATAATGATAGTCGATTTTACCGATAGTTGGAATGCATTCTCGGTGAATATACCGAACTCAAAACATGGGTGTTTTACGGTTTTTAATTATTTTGTTTGTATTAAGATGATTCTGTAATCTGTACGCAAATTAATATTCAATTATTAATTTATTAATCATTGAGTAAATTCATGTCGTAATGAGGTATCCTGAACACCAAACAAAATAACGGATGTAAAAAAACCCTAAGGCTGAACGCACAACTGTCCGAACCGACCGCGCCGAACGAGCCGAACGAAACGAATTCTATAAAATCCTATGAAACCTCGCACACCTATCCGCGCCGAATCGGACGAATCGCCGGAAGAATTCGCTAGGCATACAAATCCCAGACGAATTCGGATGACGTCATCAGATTCGATGCGGACGATTCGGACAGGGTTGCCAGTGGGCTCGAGTCAAAAGTTATCTGGATCAGTGTTGCCAGATGTATTAAGATGATCTGAAGAAGGAACTGCTTATATCTAAGTTTTTAAACTGTCATGGCCACTAACATTATCATTAGTTTATGAAACAATGCAAAACATGCTAAAACAAAGCTATATGCTAAAGCAAAACATGCTAAAATCTGTATAAAATCTGAATGATATTCTAATCTGTATAGGCTTAAGAACCTTTTAAAAAATATATAACCAGTCTAAGTATTTTGTTCTGCTTCTTTTAAAAACCATATTTAATTAATAAATCTGTGATTTCAGAAAACAAATTATGAAACTAAACGTAATGAACGTGCGATATGCGTTAAGGAAATGCACGCAACGAAATGTCATTTCTTTCGGCGCGGTCGATTCGGTCGGCGGCCGGCGCGGACGATTCTTTCGGCGCGGACAGGTGTGCGAGGCTATCAGAAACTTCGGCTCGTTCGGCGCGGTCGGTTCGGACAGGTGTGCGTTCAGCCTTATCGAAGCCGAGGGCCGGCCATGTATTCTTCCCTTGGTTACGGTTATTTCTTCACAGTGTTACTTAGTTTGATGTTCTTAATGTACATGTAGACTTTGCCTTCGTTATGGGTCTTTTTACACCGGTATAATATAATAGATTTGAGTTAAAAAATAAAATCAAGCCAATTAGAAACAAAGGCAGAAAAATCTGATGGCAAATAAAACAACTTTACAAACCAATCTGTTTTTTCCGATTACCGGTTGTAAAAAGGGCGCATCACTAGTGACATAAGATTCCACGTCAATCGAGTTGGAAAGAAAATTGGCATTTTGCCTCAAGTTTCTTGCTCCGTTGGGCTGTTTGTTACAAAAGTGAATGGCCTACAATCTAGTTGGGTAGTCGCCGCCGTTTTTTTACTCCTCTAAATAGTAAATTAGAACTTAAATCAAAATGAAGTTTATATATTTGGCGTTCCTGGTCCTTCCTGCAGCTCTCCTGTGTTTCCAAAGCGGTAAGTGAACTGTATAATGCTGAAAGATATGATTTATATAGTCCTCAGTACGTGGCATCGTGTTATGATCGACTTTTTGAGAGAAAGTCAGCATCCAAATTATATTTTTACATTCCCAAGTCTCTTTCTTTGTGTTCTACTAGAATGTTATTCCATTTGATAAATTATTATGCTATTTAGTAACCTCTTGTTTTATTAGATAATCTATTAGCAGTATGTACTGACTTAGGTACTGTTAGTATATTATCTAATAAAATATCCATATACTGTTATGGATTCATCATACACCTTTGCTTGAAAAAATTACTAAATTCTTACTTCCTTATGTTTCAATGAGACCATCTGAAAACTCCTATCTGACCTTAAAGACTCCCATTAAAGATATAATTCTGTCCTATTAAAAAAGATGGTTTAAAGCAAGTCATAAAACCCAAGTTTTAAGATAGCTCAGTATCTTTTTGTTATATGACATTAGAAAGTGACGGATATATTTTAAAACCTGGGTTTTACAAGACTTGCTGAAAACCATCTTTTGTAATAAGGGGGTTTATGATAACATAACCCCTCCCCTCTATAAAATGATTTTGTATCATAATGCATATTATTAAATTACATGTGCTTATTATTTAAGCTTCATTTATTCATAACTTTCTTTTATGTACTTTCAAATCCTAAAAACTTCAGATCCAAAGCTTTTGTAACACTATCCAAATGGTTCACAAGTGTTGTGGATTTGAGTAAAGTTTAATTTAATAAGTTGCTATCATAAACTTTGTTGCTAAAACAAGTAATCTTTTTGAAGGATATTTTATATTTCCTGCTATTCTATTAGATTTAAATCTACTATTGTAAAAGAGCCCATGGAAAATTCTTTCCGGTGTCTTCTCCATGGGACCAACCCACTCGCACTTTGCACTTAGAACCAGTTGGACCAGTTGAAAAAAACTTTGACGCAACAAGTTCATTTATTGTCAATTAGGTTTTGTTACTAAATCATACAAGACAAAAAAACTCATACTTTAAATTTTGTTTTTTTTTATGCAACTATGTTGAACATGACTAAAGAGAAAACATAAGAGAATCCCTTCTAATTTGCCCTCCTTTTCACAAAGATGCAAGTCTTATGATGAAATGTTCACTTAAAATATGATTTTAACATTATCAATTATTTATTTTTAATTGTATCAGTCAGTATAGTTCTTTATAATTACACATTTAACATGAACTTTCATATTAAACATTTATTTATACATATATTTCTTATATTAAAAGTCGGCCACAAACAATGACTAACTTTATATTTATCACCTTACAGGCAACACAATCCTCGCGAGAGCGGAGGAAGACGAGCTTGATGATGTAGTGGACATTGAGGGTGAAGACAACCAAGTGGTAGGGGATGACACGCTGGGTGATGACGATGACTCCGTTGTGAAGTCCTCACAAGACGTTGATACCACTATCCTGTTCATCAAACCTATTACTAGCTTAGGAGATGCAGTTTTCGGTAAGAATTTTAGATTTTATGTTTACTTATTCAGGTTATATTATATGAACCAAAAGAAGTTTAAGTGATGTCATGGTTTCCGGCAATAGGGTTATGACTTGCAAAATCTGTTTTTATTTCCGAAAAACATTAAATTTGGTCTTATTAATATTTTTAAGTTACTGCATCAATTTAAAATTCCAACTATACATGTCCAGACATACAGTCACAGTCGCAGTCGCGGCAGTCTAGATACTGTCCTTATGTGCATGCATACTGGCACGCACGCACACGTTCAAGCCGCGTTCGGTACCACTCTATGAAGATAACATACCTACTTTTCTGTTTCTACTATGTCAGTACCTACTCCAACATTTTTATAATCATGCACTTACCATACAAAAACAAATAATACTTTGTAAACAGCTGTTAAAGGCTTACAGTTTACTATACAAGTATACATAATAACTGTTATTATCAATTGAATTATTATTACTTATACTGTTTATAAAATGAAGAATCCACAAAATGGAAATGTTTCCATTTCGTGTATGGCGCATGTATGTCGGCTGTCGTACTGGTAATAAATCGCTGGTCTGCATAACGCGGAAAAGGTAATCAAAATACAATAACTGAAGAAAATTGACGTTTTATTTTTTAAAACGCGTTTATTAGCTTCATCTGTAACTAACTATGTAAAAAAACCTTGGAAGTTAAATTTAACCACTTCCCGATTTCCGATTGAGCTGAAATTTTGCATACACGTTTAGTTTGGATGACAAAAACATTTTCTTTAGTTTATTTTTTAACTATAATATTATTAATATCTGTGATTTCATGTAAACCAGACACGGGAACTTATGAAATGTCGAGACTCTAGGTGCACGGTTCCAAATTGTATTTCCTATGTAGAAGAACTGGCAAGAAACTCTATGGAAACTCTTTTAAAGTCTCCCGCATTGGCCTATCTAACGCAAGTGTGAAAAAGAGCTATGATAACCTCGGTGCATTTGAGCAATAACCTTGGCTACCGCCCAACTGTTCAACTTTATGATGCCAATATAGTTGCATAATAAACAAACTAACAATATAAATACCGGACCATACTCATACACAAATCTTGGAGTAATTATCTGGGTTTTAAAATAAACCAACTAAAGCTCTGAGCTTATTTTGGTGTATCTTCTCATAACTAGGAAACACCGGCGCCATCTTGCATAGTACAACCTCAAATGTAAAACCTATTTACTGAATAAATATACTGATTTGAATAAACACTTCCACCAGACATTCAAGCCGGCTTCCCAGTAGAATTCCTGGTTGGATTCACCAACAAGGGTGCTGAGGACTACCTGGTCGAGTCCATGGAGGCTTCGTTCAGATACCCCATGGATTACACATACTACATCCAGAACTTCACCGCTCTGCCTTACAACCGTGAAGTGAAACCTAAGCAGGAGGCCACGTTTGCGTACTCCTTCATTCCCAATGAAGCCTTCGCTGGCAGACCATTCGGTTTGAACGTCCAGCTCAACTACAGAGATGCCAGTGGAAACTCTTACCAGGTGCGTTAAGAATAAAACATTTTATAGACAAATTCAATATACTCTAAATTCTGAAAAAAAATTCGCTAGCCATTCTCGTTTCTACTAAAAAAGCTAATTGTTTCAAAATATACCATTTAGTACTTTTGGGACATCAAAATAATTATAAAAAATAGTACCTATTTTGTTTTAGGCGCTGAGCAGACGACAGCCTTTTTGTCCGGCGGACTGCCGCGGACGAGAATGACCGGGATTGGTAGTTGTTGCCCGTCACTCAACTCACACAATGGTCATTTTGTCCGTAGTTCTCGTTAGAACTCTAGTATCCTCACTGGCATCAACTACCAACCATGGTCATTGTTGTCCGCGCCAGTTCGCCAGACAAAAGAGTTCGTCGTCTGCTCGGCGCCTTGTTTCGCAACAAGATCACAATGTTGCAACATACCAAAAAGCTTAATAAAATTAATACTACCAATAATAATAATAATATATTAATATTACTTTCGATGTGTTATTTTTTTTTAATTTTTATCTTCTCTCTTATGATGTCAATATGTCTGTGCCGAATAAATGTTCTTTTCTTTCTTTCTTAATTAAGTTTGATCAACTTCTCTCGTTTGGTGATGCGTGTCTCAAGCTGTGCTTGTATGGATAAGCTCTTTCCTATTTAATAAAATGTCATTTTCTGCAGGAGGCTGTTTACAACCAGACATTGAATATTGTGGAGGTGTCGGAGGGTCTGGACGGCGAGACGTTCTTCCTGTACGTGTTCCTAGGCGCCGCCTGCGTGCTCGCGCTAGTGTTGGGCCAACAGGCGCTGTCGTCGCTCGCGCGCCGTCGCTCGCCACGCGCTGCTCCCAAGCCGCTTGAAACCGGAACCGCTAATGATGTAGACTACGACTGGCTGCCGAAAGAAGTCGTCAACCAACTCAGTATGTATTCTTTGGATATTTATTTCTTTAAACTGTGTTAATATTCTAATTTATAAAAATATATACAGCACTTTCTGTGCTTCAAAATTAATTGCAACATATTCTTTCCATCGAGTTGTACATGCTGAGCATAGTCTTACTTTTGGAGACTTCAGGCCCAATCACTATAGAGCTTTAGCAATGTCCTTTTGTTATCATCAAATAATTAACACAAAATGTTTTATTTTCCAGAAAAATCTCCCAAATCACCCAAACAGTCGCCTCGCTTGAGGAAGGCGAAGAGATCAGCTGGCGACGACTAATTCCACCGTCGTAAGCTTCAGAGTAAACCAAGCACAATCGCGGGGTGCTAAGCGAACGACCGCGACGCGGCTAAAATAACAATAGGCCCGTTAACTGCACATAGGCACAACAAACTCCTACCGTTGCCTTTAAAAAATCAATCTGACAGTTACATATTCCATAGACATTTTTTTTTAAGTTATTTCGGCCATGTCTAATGTTATTTTAGTCGATTTTTATACACAGACTGTGGTTTGTAGTTGCTAAGTTAAGTGTGTTGTGAGAGTAAATTATGGAACAAACAGTGTGGAAGCTTTTTAACAACGTGAGCGAAAATGAGAATATTATTTAATAAAAATGTTAAATTTTTATTTGTTTGTTTCTTCTCCACTAATTATAAATCCAAAAATGTACAATACTCCTAAATCCTGAAACAGATTTTTAAAAATATATTTGCCTCCCTTTGCAATGGAGGAACATCATACCTCGTTCCTCTATAGAGCTTCGGGTAAATATTAACCTATATTATTTCAATGGAAAGTACTAAGTAGAGCTCCCAGAAGCTTGTAAGTTTTTATGCCAGAGATTTTGCATCGATGGTTTTATTATAGCCCCATCCATTACACTATTTACGTGGACGCACTCCTATCACGAGCATGTTAGGCGTAGTAGGAGGATCAACAGAACCTGCGGGTCTACCGTGTACCTAAAATGGTACTTAATGAACACCGACTCTGGTAATAAACTTCAATACAATCGTTTGAGGCTAAAATTTGAGCTACCTTGTAAATTTTTAACGGTCATGCTGTTGGGATTCCGTTCTTCACAATTGATAATACTTTTAAAAGGTAATTATTATTTTAGATAATGTAACGACTGATATTTATTTAAATTGTTTGCAAATATAGTCTAATTCATGGTAACTATATTATATTCAGGGAAGCACCCAATAAATTATATCTACTTGATTCTAAAACATTAAACATCATCGCCTCGGATAACAATGGTAAAAAAAAAAAGTTTTGGTCCGTAAAATTTTATGACGTTGCAACACTATAACACTAGTTGTAGTAGTCAGGGTTCCCAACTTAGGGGTTTTCCCCCCAAATTTAGGGGGTAAATAAGTGGGATGGGAGTTTTTTAGGGGTTTAATTTCTTTAGGGGTTTTTTTACACTTGATTTTTACTGTGAAGTTTATAATGATTGTGACGCAGCTGGTTGAAAACTTTTTGAAAACGATTCAATTATTTTATATTATTACAAATTATTTATTATTTTTACAGAGTTTTTTTTTTTGGGGGATTTTAGGGGTTTTTAGCTTTAGCTTTGGGGATAAATATTTTTGAGAGTTGGTAACACTGGTAGTAGTTGATAATCGAATATTTCGAATGTTGGCTTCAGTACGTTGATACAATTTTTGATTAAAAAAAACAGTTTTCTCTGCTATTTTAGGGTATAAAAGTTCGTGAGTCACCTCTATTGTAGCGGTGCAAAGGTAAGGTTTTCAAATATTAATGATAAATCAGTACCTAAGCATGCATGTGTTTTGATGCCAGTAGTACAAAACTAGTTTCCAGAAAATATAGCCTATTAAGGCACGGTAGTTACATTAGATTTTTATTCTTTCTTGTTATTTACGGAGATAATTGTAGGTAGGTACCTACTTGATTTTGGTTAATGAAAGGCTTTATTTTTAAGATAGTGTCCTCTTAGTTGATCTTAAATACCATATTTTTAGGCGCTACTAGTTCATGAGGTCGAATGTTTAGGAATTTAAAATCAACTCAGGTAGTCAAACTTTTTCGTTACCAACTGAACAACTTCCAGCTACCTAAAGATGGCAATAAAACTACAATATATTATCTACGTATTATTTAATTAACCACATCGAAATATTGTCCCCAAATTATCCTGTCCATATCAATGAGTGAGTCATGGCCATAATCACAATAATACTAACTAGAGGTCGCGTAGCGGTCGCAATTCCCCCGTAATATTATAAGCTAGCTTCCGCCAGCGGCTTCGCCCGCGTGATATCTTTATAAATTGTATCCTATGTTACTCACAGATAATGTAGCATTCTGCTGGTGAAAGAATTATCAAAATCGGTCCATTCGTTTTTGAGTTTATCCATTACAAACAAACAAACAAGCATACAAAAAATCAAATCTTTTCTCTTTATAATATTAGTTTAGATATATATTTTAGGTTTCTGCACTCCTTCTCCACATAAACTATAACTAGGTATATACCTACCAAATCTAATAGCAAAAAAAAACGGACCATTTTTTGAAAATTAGCCAATAAATCACAAAGTCACAAGTGCATAATCTAAAACTTAAAGTTCTAAAAAAATCAATACACGAAATTGTGAGTCGTAGGCCCTGAGACCTAGGTAAACACGAGGTTTACAGAGTTAACTTATAGCTCCCTTCGATTGCACAGAGTTAAGTAGTTTAGGAATACAAACTATATATACATTTAGAAAAATGTATCTACAGAAGTTAGTAGCTATTATTTCCCTGCCGCAATGCCGTCTGCCGTGGGAGTGAGCTAGACAAGTGTTTAATATTTTTATGTTTTATTAAGTAATATATCGAATGTAATGTAATACGAAAGATATAGCTACTCTGAAACATATTTTTGATCATGTCCTTGCTTATCAGCAAGCGCCGCACCCCCGCACGTATGCGCCGCCGCCCCCGCGGTTTATTTCAAACTCGGATATAGGTAGAAGAAATATTTAAAAAACTACAGAATAATATGTAGTTCTAAGGATCCACGGCGGCTGACAGCAGTGATATTATATCTACCTTTTTAATTAGGTACCTGTGTTTGTGTCAATTAAAGAATTTTTATTTTGAACCGCCATCTTGTTTGGTACAAGATATATCCTATATCTACCTATATTTTTTGTTTACAGCTCGGACCGATAATCGTTTACAGATTGAGAAATGGAACCGAACACTGGTGATAAAGAAGTGGAACCGAACACTGGTGATAAAGAAGTGGAACCGGACACTGGTGATAAAGAAGTGGAATCGGACACTGGTGATAAAGATGTGGACCCGAACACAGGAGATAAAGAAATGGAACCAGACACTAGAAGTAAAGAATTTCTTGAAAGTCCATATGAGGAAAAGACTATAGTGTCAAAGTTAGATGATTTATGCAAAGCAATACAGGAAGGGGACATAGACGGTGTTATAAAATGTACCGACTTTTTACATGACAATTTATTGCGGATAACAGAACTATTACCTAAACTGTACAAAAGCGGCAAATGTAAAACACAGAATGATTTAATAATTTCCGCCTGCTCACACAAACAAACCGGTATCCTATATTATCTGTTGAAAGAGACTGACATTTTGGATTACTTGACGGACACAGACTGCGATGTTAATGAAGTGGACCAACAGAGAGTGGTAGCTTTCTGCAATGCAATCGAATCCGATGATTTCAGGATGGTCGAAATGTTGTACGATTATTGGTTGGAACGTGACAGTACTACATTAGTCCAAAATAATATAAAAAGGCTCGGAAGTTTGCTCGAAGAGATTCGCACCAAGTATCAAGAATATTTGATTCCAAAACAACAAACGCTCATTAACGTCCATTGTCTTATCACGTTTAACGCTTTTCAACAGGCACTATATACAAAATTACATGAAAATAAATCGGAGTCTAATACTGGCGACAATGACAAGAATGCGGAAAAAGTTGGAAACATGCTTCTGCACGTTTTGGATGTTTATAATGAATATTCCAATATGGATAAGATAAGAATTCCGCAGAGCATACCCGAACAAGAACATACATTAAAGCAGAAGTTGGAAGGCAACAGCATCTATTATAGAGGGTTGCATTACATACATTATGAGGTGTATTATCGTAAACTGGACTTTTACGTCTCATTACTTATATTGCAGAAATGGAATGTTCTCAGAAATCATTTGAAAAAATGTTTAGACACACCAATATTAAATCCCAGTTACGTCCGTGTGGCGCAGTTTTACGAAGAGTTTGAATGCACGCTGTATCATTTCATCTATCGTACTCTAGAAGATTGGAGATTATACTTACCTTGGAAGAGACAGCAATCTGTAAAAAAGAATCGTATAGGCGTTCATGAAGGCCGGATATATTCAAATCTTGAACTAAAATATGATGAGTATAAACTTTTAAATGCACCAGTACTATTTCTTGAGCGAACAAAGTTGAATGATTATTTTAATGAGTTAAAAAATATATTAATGGATTTCTTTATTGATACGCTTAAGGAGACGAAGGAAAAACAGCCAGCTGCTAAAAATCAGAAGGCTTTGCTAGATAAAAACTATCTTAAACAACTGGCATACATGAGAGATTATTATTCGCTGAAGAAGATACTTTATTATCTAAAAGCCGTTGAAAATGACAATGAATCAAATATTTTAATAATTGAAAGAGCTCTTCAAGTAGTTGGAGAAATGTTGAAAAGTACTGACGAATCTCTTCATTTATCGCCATCATTAAAAGCATTGGTACAGACAGAAATATCTGTTGAAACTTTCATACATCTTCGTAACATAAGAGAGTACTTATCACATGTAGATGAAGGCCAGGTGAGTACAAGGATTGATGTCGCAAGAAATCAAAAGGAAATATTTGTCAATGTCCAGAATGACTTGAAAAAACTGCTTGACTGTCTCAACCGCTTAACTGATGTTTATAAATCAATTCTAGATAAAACAAAACTTGATTATGGGTTGAGTCTTTTAAACAAAAGATTAGATTGGATTGGATTGGATGCCGGTGGAGCGAAAGAATACGAAAAGTCTATGAATGAGAAAAAAATTACCGGTTCAGAAAACGAAAAACAATTTCAGAAAGAAATCGATTGTATAAATAATAATATTCATTATTTATCATTTAAAAGACATCAAGCTTGCACTCGCATTAACGATTTCGCTGTAAGTATACTTCCAGAATATATAAAAAGAATGAATCGAATGCTTACATCTATAACGGAGAATTGTAAAGAAGTGAAAAATAAAAATAAAGTGATTATAGAGTTAAGCAAATCCAAAAACAATAAAAAAATTATTCCTGAGCATCCGAGTAAGGATATAAATATGGAACTAATATCAAATAAAATTAAGAAACAGATTAGAAATAAAGACTTATTTGAAAAGATTAAACAAATAAAGGACTTATCAATACATTGGCGTTCTATAATAGATGTGATAATTTTTTTTCGGGATGAAGTTAATTGCGAAGTGCTTAATCCTGAAATACACTTAGATGTTGAAAAGACAGATCCGGATACTATACATAAAATTTTAGAAAATATGGAATCCTGGTTTCTTTTTAATTCTGGACTCGCCCATTCGGATGCAAGTGAGTCACAAGAAATATTTGATGGAATAAAAACATTGGCTAATGATATCTACAAGAAGAGTCTCGACGAGAGAAAAGACAAAAGTCTCGACAAGGAAAAAGATGACCCATCAAAAATTAAAAGAAAACAGTTAATTAAATGTTTAATAAAAAGAGTAAATTTGTTAAAAACTACGTTACAATCAAATACGAAACATCATCTGTCAACTAAACCTGCCATGAGTCAGCTCCTGTTAAAGTATAAGCGCGAACGGAAGTTTCAGCTAGAGGTAGAGATTCTACTTGCCGACATAGCCAATATTTTGGCCCATTTTAATATAAGATTAATGAAAAAAACTAAGAACTTACTAGAAGGCATAGACATGGGTAATGTGCTAGACCACGGCAATCCATTTATCGAGGTAATTGGTGATGTTTTGGATACCCGCGACTTCTCAAGTGAATTATTGTCAAAAGCGATTATGTTTGCTGAACACGACGAATCAATCGTGGCCCTCTACAAATTGTTTGAAGATAACATAGACTATGAAACTATTAAATGTGATCACCTGGACTTGATGAACGATGACCAGAGGAAAAGCTTAGATATATTCAAACGTTGTGACAAATGGGAGCTCTATTTGAAACTTATACCTAAACCTAACACCAAAAGTGAACGGAAATAACTCAAAACTAGGTGACTGGATCAGAGTACTTCCATGGATGGAAAGTGATTTTGCCGAACGACTCGGTAATAATTTTTGAAGAGTCAAGAAAAAAGAAAATGTTAATTTCAGTGTGTAACTATAATAATGCTATTAATGCTAAGTTGCTAATCTCTTTAGATTATAATTTATATTTAAGAAAAGATTAACATTATAATGGATCAAATTCAAATGGACCCAGAAACATTTTATTAAAGTAAGTATTGCTCCTGGTCCTGCCTCATCAGCAAACGCTTGCTCCTTAACATGGGCATTCTTCTACGACGAGGGAACATTGTCATTACTGCTACCCGTTCTCCCAGTCTGTGACCCTTAAACATTACCTAATAAATAGTAATAATAAATCCAGCCCATCACTGTCCCACTCCTGAGCACAGGCCTCTTCTCTGAATAAGAAGGGCTGGCTAGGTAGGCTTTAATCTACCAAGCTGGCCTGGTGTGGGTTGGCGGACTACACACACCATCGAGAACTTTACCGAGACCCTCACAGTTGCGCGGTTTCTTCAGGATGTTTTATCAAATTCTGATCCGCACATGAATTCGAAAAGCCAGAGGTGCGGGCTCGGTTTGAACTCGGACTCTCCTGCATGGAAGGCAAGCGTTCAACCGCAGGTCCAACACTGCTACTATCTATTACCACTAGGTACCTTGTGTACTAGTGTATTATTCCACAATTCTTCTTACTAGTCTTGTGTTCTTCACCTAATGCTATGGGAAACTAAGCGTAACTACCCGTTTTATCCTATTTCCCGCGATAGGATAGTTTAGAGAGATAATACCATCAATACCTAATTTACTTTTCAGGGCAGCTGTCGCTAAGCGCTTCTATAAAAAACACTAGTTATCAATTATCAACAAAATACTAGGCACTCGGGCGACCTTACCAAAATCTTAAGATTGATAAAAATATCTTTAATTAGGTATTTTGATAACATTCAAAAATGTATTCACATTGAAGCATAGAGATAATATATAGTAGGCTATACTATTTCTATGCATTGATAAATTTTTATTTGACATTTGTAATGATTTTTTATGTTTTATTGAGTTTCAGTTTGAAACTATAAAAAGTGCGTAATTTATCGAAAGTTTCGTAAAATGAAGAGTACAAAACCCTTCTAGATATTATTCATGAATAAGTCTAATGTTATAAACTTTGACCTTGTATCGAGACGGTTCCAAACCGTTTAGTCACTGATTGAAAGTATAATAGGTACCTACTGTAGGAGTACTAGTGATATGTCGGTTTAAATGATTCAAGAAAGCCAACTCATACATTCAATTTATTGGGTAGGTACTGAACTGTTAGGCCAGGTGGAGACTAGAGAAGTCGAGACGGAAAGAACAAAAATATGAGGTTTAAGTACAATTAAGTAAGTAGGTAAGTAATTACAATTAAGTAAGTTAAGACGACACGGTTGGCGTAGTGGCTAAGCGATTAGCTTTCTACGCTATTATACGTGCCGCGGGTTCGATCCCCGCACGGAGCAAATATTTGTATGATCTACAGATAGTTGTTTCGGGTCTGGGTGTGTGTGCATGTGAGATGTATGTTTGTAAACTGTACCCTCGATACAGGAGAAATCCTAGAGAGGGGCAAGGATATAAAAATAAAAATAAAAGTGGACCAGGCAAAACGGAACCAATACGGGAATGAGAAACGAACCATAAAATACAAAATCAACCACACAACATATTTTTTCGCTCATGTTTGTCTAAATAGGTTCAACGGTATTAATAAATAAAAATGTAGTCGCACGCACAACACTCACACTCCTTTAGCCTTTAGGTAGGTAGGTACCTAATGTAGCTCACAGTACCTAGTACCTAACTACGTTATTTCATTGTAACTACTTATAAAGCTAGTCTATTGAATAATTGAATTAATATTTTCTTTAAATCTATCTTTCTATATCCCAGTAAAACTAAAAAAAAAATATTCAGATTGATACCAACTTAGGTTACCAATTAATATGTAGTTTATTTTTATGACTCCCAAACTTATGAAAATATCACCGGCGTCCTATATTTCTGACGTTTATATAATTACACACGCCTGGCTTTGAAAATGTCTAAAACTAATAATATAATAAGTTAAATCATTGTACGCCCAGTGTAAACAAAGCACTACGATGATTATCAGTGCAAATGTATTCCGCAGGGAGCAGCGGTCACTTCCAATAAAACACAAATTCAGTAACGATTTCGCCGCTGTGCCGCGTAATACTATGGCTGATAAAGGTTGCATAACAATCATATCGAATAATAACAATTTTGCGACGTAATTAATCATGAAAATTCATTTGTTTCACAGTTGTAAAACTTGGCTGCAATGCGTTTATTAGGCGCTATGGAACCGCACAAGCGCAAAATCCGCCAAAATGTGATTTTGTACCGAAAAAATACACCGTGAGTTTTTATATTTGATGTGTTTTGTAGGAATGTGACTATACATAAGTAATTAATTAAAAAATCGCATTGAACTGATGATTAACTAGAATTAGGTAGGTATAGGTACTTTATTTCCTAAAAATACATTGTTTGGTAGTTTGGTACATCTGCCGCAATTTTTACCGTAATTACGTTATTGTTATTCTGAAAATTATTTTCAAAAATAATTAATAATATCTTTGTTCTCATGTACATTCAGCATTAGAAGTCCGATCTGCAGCTGATTGATATACCTACATAGGATCAAAAAAATATCTAAAAAAAATAATAATAATGTCAACGCTAAAAAATATCGATGGATCTAAAAAATATAGGAATCCTCCTATATTTTTTAGATTCAATCTTTCTTTTTTATTTCTATTTCTATCCATGTTTATTTTTTAGTCAACGTCAGAAGTCTGACCTACAGAGCTATTGTACACAATGCTAGACTTTAAAGCAAGTCTATTCTATCATAATTTGAGTCCTAAAACACTTCTGAAACTTTATTATGGTACCTTCGTTGATAATTCGTCCACTACGACCGTTCTTTCCGAAAACAACTCGACAACTATCTGATTCTATACATTCCCTAGGGTCCATCGTTCCAAAAAACGGACAAAATAAAATCGGAGCACCTACCACCGGCGGTGTACAACATCTACAAGCGGCCGCTGCTGCTGCATCAGGGCCACAAGCAGTGGCTTTACGACCATGAGGGCCGCCGCTACCTAGACCTGTTCGGAGGAATCGTCACCGTCTCTGTCGGACACTGCCACCCGTAAGTGAGATGCTAGCTGCAGCATGTTACTTACCTACTTATAAAATTAGTTATATCTACAGAACGGACCGGATCGTGGGTTCAGTTGAGGATAGGTACTATTTTGTTACACTGCAGACATGATAAGGTGCTTCTTATAAGTTGGGGCTCTATTATGGAAACGCAAAGCGTTGCTCGTGCAGTTAAACATTTATGGCCATCTATAAGAGCATTCATGCAGAAGAATAGGTACCAAGAATAGGTCCTATTCATTGACTCCATAGGCATTTATTATTAGTAACTGTTATTTTATACATATCTTTTTATGGAACGTGTTTTTAATTTTTTACTTTTGTTTTTGTCCAAATTTTTTACTTTTTTTGTTTTTTGTTTTTATTGTTTACTTTTTTATTTGTGTCGTAATTTGTGTAAAAATAAATTGCTTTTCTTTCTTTCTAAGAAAATATGGATTAATAAATAATTCTTGATAGAAATGCTGCTCATAAAATTTTCATGAGCAGCATTTCTAACAATACATAATCGTTTGAAAGTATCTAACAATGTATTTTACAAGTAACTTATATGCATTAATTTAAAATTAAAATACCTAATGACAGCCCAGTAACACGTTATTTTGTGGCCGTAGTAGAATGTAATTTCACGTGTCACCGGAACCGCTCTACTAAATTTTAATTCGCTCAGACACTTTTCGCAATGTGTGCATAGCGTGGCGCTTCGCACTACGAATTCACGCAGAGACCGGCCCGATGTCCCCATGGGGCTCTGAACAACTGGGGCCCGTCGTCGCTTCCACACAGAGTCCGTTGGGCCATGTCCCAATTTCGACACCTCACCTAAATAAGCGACCCAACGCACTGCAAATTCGCAAGCAATGCCCATCATGAAAACCCCGAAAATTGGAAAAGTTGACCGCCCTAACATCAACAAACGGATTGGTGACGGATAAATTTATTTAAAAATATTACTAGCGACCCGTCCCGCGTCCCCCGCTTCGCACGGGTGCAATTTCTCTACTATCCTTACATTAAATATCAAAGTATTATACATATACATATACCTTCCGTGAAAAATTATCTAACTGATGGTAAAAACCGCATCAAAATCTGTGGCGTGGAATAGGATGAGTTAGCGGATATACAGACAGACAGAGGCGGAAAGCAACTTTATTTTGTACTATGTAAAGAAGTTATAGAAGAAGATATATTATTTCTACATCATTTTAAATAGCCCTAGGTAGTTCATAAACTAGGTTATCACCTGTATCTCAAGAGGCAGTTACATGGCCGATGCTGCTACCTGCCTTCTTGAGATACAAACATTTTTTCCATTTCAGCAAGGTTGTGGGCGCCTTACAGGATCAAATCAAGACCCTGTGGCATTGCACGAATATTTACCGACATCCTCAGATTTACGAGTACGTCGAGAAATTGGTGGCCAAGTTCCCTGGAGATTTGAAGGTACATAAATAAAGATTTTGGCTAATCCCTAATCCTATACCAAGTTAATCCATACTTTAACCCTCATCAATTCTGAAGAAAATTAGAACTCAACCGCATTTTTTTTTTTTTTTTGTTATTTTTGCCAGAATGTCTACGGAACACTTTCAAGTGCCTGTCTTTTTCGAGATTATTTGCTTAGGGGTAATAATTAGGAACGAATTCCTCCGAGGCATGTTGATGTTTTAAAATTATTTTGAGGAACTCTTCCTTAAGATGAAAGCAACAATTATTATATTTTCGCTGCGGCTACGAGTCTCATTTCATAAAATAATAATAATAATAATATTCCACAACTATCACACAACGCCATCTAGTCCCAAGCTAAGCAGAGCTTGTGTTATGGGTACTAGACAACTGATAAACATATCTACTTATATATTTCTAGATACATACATAATATTATAGATAAATTACATTAATAAATTAAATTAAATGTGCGGAAATTATCTAACTAATTAGGGATTTGGCCGGATATCTGATTATTGGACCTGGTAACCCTGGACGCGAGTGAAACCGCTGACAAGCGCTAGTCAAATACCTATATCGCGCGGAAGAATAATTATTTTCCTTCACCAAAACACCTGTATTTAACATCGCACTTTACTTACCTATTTATGCGTACTACGAATATAGATAACGTCAATTATCTGACTACCGCTATCTAGCTACGCATAAGGAATCGATTGTATCGTGATTATAAGACAACGTTGTTCCTCTTATACGAACTCGACCTTGCACTCCATACCACATTACCACCCACCCACACTCAAGCTGAGATCTATAAAGCGTACTTAGACTTTGCTTAGACTATCATTAAACTATGCTAAGCATAATTAAATACTTAAACTTCGATTTGGAGTTTATATATTCATAAAGTCATCTTGCTGAAATTGTGCTGAGAATACGCTAAGACCGACGAAGTTAATAAACAACTTAGCCTAACCGTCAAAAACCCCCGGCTCCAAGTAGAAAAAGAGCTGTAACTTTTGAACGGCTGAACAGATTTTAATGAAACATAGCTAAGATGATACCTGCATCTACCTGCACCTAAAAAATCTGCATTGAAATCGGTTAAAAAACAAATTAAATAAAAAAATGCCCATCCTATTTATATATTTATTATTATTATAACCTAATAAATAAAAAACAAATCCAGCCCATTACTGTCCCACGGCTGGGCACGGGCCTCTTCTCAGAATGATAAGGGTTAGGCCTTAGTCCACCACGCTGGCTGGTAACGATTATTTTTTCGAGAGATTTTTGTCGTGCTCCGGCTTTATCCCGTGAAACATGATAATAACTAATTTAATTTGTATACTAATTCCAGGTGGTGTACCTGGTAAACAGTGGGACCGAAGCGAACGACCTGGCCACACTCCTGGCGAAGTCTTACACCGGCAACCTGGACGTGGTCTCCCTGCAGAGCAGCTACCACGGCTACTCCTCGGCGCTGATGGGGCTGACGGCCACTCAGTCTTACAGAATGCCGGTGCCAGTCCCGCCTGGATTCTATCACGTGAGACCACCAGCATCCACTGTTAACCATAATTATGTGCACTTGGGACTCTAAGGCTTACATTCAGAGACGACAGAAATGAGTCTAAGCGTGAACTTACGCTTCCATCTGTCAAAATTTGTTCGTAACTTTGACATATGGAAGCGTAAGTTCACGCTTAGACTCGTTTCTGTCGTCTCTGAATGTAAGCCTTAGTAGCCACACCCTCTACGATTACTTTGTGCAAGTTATAGACTTGCACAAGTCTGCGTGACGCCTTAGTGAGCACAGACGACCTATACAAGCCAAGATACTAGCGCAAATTCTTCCCATACACGTGAATGCACACGTATTCTTGCCGGTTCTTCTCCATAAGACCTACTATTTGGAACCGCTCACCTAGAACCTCGACATTTCATAAGTGCCTGTATTTGGTTTACATGTAATAAAGATCTATTCTATTCAAATAAAATTAATATTTTTTTTATAAACCAGAAAAATACATGTTTAATGTTTATACACAATTTTCTATGAGCTACTTATAGGCAAGTTTAATAATAATCATTGTACAAATTGTGTCTGTTAATTAGCATCCACAGCAAGCAGCCCGCCCGCTTTGCTTGCGCAAAGAAATCGTAACGTGTGTAGGGGCCATAACTCGCGTGGCAAACGTATTATAGATATAGGATGTTGATTATTAGGGTACAGAAACAATGATACCTGCGGCTGCTTTATGTAAAGAAGAGCAGTGCATTTCGATAGTCTGACGCGTTCGTTTTTCACGTTTTTTTTTTTATCTTTTCACAGACCATGTTACCGGACCCGTTCCGAGGTATTTGGGGTGGATGTCGAGACTCCCTGTCGCAGGTGCCCGGGGCTTGTGCTTGCCCCGGTGATTGCGTCACCTCCGACAAATATATTCACCAATTTAACGAGGTAAGTTTTGGAAGACAATATTAAATGTAGTAGATTGCAAATTGCAATCACTGCATTAATTTGCTGGCCTAATCTGGATGGGAACAGCTAAAATTATTACAATAACTTGTTTTCTCGTAACCATCAGTCGAATTCCTAAATTACGGAACTATTAATTAAAGTTAATGAATAGGGTACAACAAAAAATAAGTTTTTTAAATCATTCTATTAATTTAAGGAAATAATGTTTAGACAAGCAATAAGTAGGTACTCGTAGTATCTACTTAAGTAATGCATTTAAAATAATTAAAAAACAAAACAATAATAAAATTAAAAAAAGAAAGGTTTGAAAATAAATATTCTGTAAGCTGTTCCATACATATAGTCAAGTAATATTGAATTATTTCTTAGAAAAACGGTTTTTTTTTGCGATTTAAGAGTTGGTCACGTAGTAAAAGTTGTTCATAATGATGAATACAATCTAAAACCCTTTAAACGGATCGGGACTAGAAAGGTAGGAATAGCGAGAGACTCAACTCCTACTTATGGCTGAACCTGAATGATAGGCCTCCTGCCAGCCCCTTTGGCTCAGCTATGTATGTATGAAGCAATGGCGAAGGGTGAAAATTTTCAAAGAGGAAGCCGTCCCAATAATACTCCTCCAGAAAAAAAAACAAACACCAATAAACGTATAATTTGTCATAACACTGCCGACAAAGCATCAAGATTTTGGCTACCACTAACATCGAAAAACCCCCTCCTCTACCTACCTCACTGTTTGTTGGTCTATGCACTAACCAATTTCTAAAGGGAAGCCGATGGGAATCGGGTTGTATGGACTCTTCGCCACTGGTATGAAGTGTACTTAATTATCTACAAATCGTTGTATTTATCTCTAGCTTCTAGAAAACTCGATACCGAAGGGCCGATTGGCAGCATTCTTCGCGGAGTCGATACAGGGAGTGAACGGTACAGTGCAGTTCCCCAAGGGCTACCTGAAGAAAGCTCACCAGCTCATCAAGAAGTACGGTGGCTTGTACGTCGCTGATGAAGTGAGTATGATGTGTGAAGAGTTCTGTTATACAGGTGACCGGTGGCCGTAGCCTGGGGTAGGAGGTTCATAACCCCCCACCCAACATCCCCGAAACGTCAGACACATTTAAAAAGAAATTGGTAAATCCCGTCAGTACCTTTTTTTGTAATTTAAATAATATAACAACTTTTTAAAAGTTTTTCCTTTCCTCTAAGTTTCCTGGCTACAGCCTTGCATTTGAGACGTCAGACACAAATAAACACAAAATAACTTGAACAGAGGTATTATAATGGGTTTTCCTGTATGGAAATTCTGAAGCCTGGAGTTTAGAACTGCCTGGATTGCAATTTTCAATATCATCATCATTCTCCTGCCCTTATCCCATTTTATTTGGTGTCGGCGCAATATGTCTTCTTCTTCCATTCATCTCTATCAGACGTCATCTCAAATATTAAGCCATTTCAAATTTCACACAACTCTTCCATCGTTTCTTGGGTCTGCCTTGACTTAGGATATTTTCGCTTCCTTCTACATATATGGATCTGCATCTCTTCTCTTATAACCAAAGCTTATAACCATCCACATTCATAACTAAACTCTTCTCGAAATTTCATTAACATGGGGCTTATGGGGCTTCGGCTGTCTGTACTCAGTGTACCTCTGGCGAACCCTTGGGTAAAAACAGGCCAAGTATAATGCATATGTTATGATACCATATGCATGTAGCGTAAACTGAACAGATGGCTAACTCACGTAATTTTATGATGCCGATCATATTGCAGTGACGCTCGAACTTGACGCGAGCGTATCTCACATCTATAGTTACGTGAATTAGCCTACAGACTTCATCATGCCTTCTCAGGTTCAAACAGGCTTCGGGCGTACTGGCGACGCCTTTTGGGGTTTCGAGAACCACGGCGTGATTCCTGACATAGTGACAATGGCCAAGGGCATAGGCAACGGGTTCCCGATGGCAGCTGTAGTCACAACCAAAGAGATAGCCGCTGCGCATTCAAGAGCCACGTATTTCAACACCTTTGGCGGGAACCCTATGGCTGCGGCAGTGGGCAAAGCTGTTTTGGACGTAAGGTTACTTGTTATACCTACTAGTTGTTGTAGAAAAAAAAAAGGCCAATTGCAACTTTAACCAAAAAAAAAATTCACTAATACACCATCTTAAAATTAAGAAAGTGTGTAGTATGGCAATAGGAGTGGGCTCAGCGGAAGTTGATCTGTGTGCAGCATGACCCAGCACGGGACAACGCTGGTTTTCAGCCCGTTTCTTAGGCTCTACATATATTATATCTATGAGTGCGGGTGGGTATGTACAACAACTCTATCGACGACTCTATATACTCAGACTATTTGCACTTCATTGAAAGACAGGAAGAAAAGGAAATTTATTTAGTACAGGGACAACAAAAACATCCAAAAAATACAGCTAATTGTAAAATAAATATAACCTAACCTAAACCAAGCCTCAGCCTAACTCAAGCCTAACGGTGTGCTCAATATGTCTGTTGAGCATTGCTGGAAGATATATGCCACTCCAGAAAATAAACTTAAATTCTCAAACATACAATGGGCAAATGAGTTCACGCAGTCTTAGTTAGTAGATTTCTTCGCGTCGTTTGTACTCTGTGTCCCTTCACTGGGATATGGTTAGCAAGTTGAATGGATCCTGCGATCTGCCCTAAAAACCTTTGTAACGATAGATGTCTCACCACACTGCAAGCACATGCAACATAATTGACCTATAGAACCATTAGCCACCAGCAACCGTGCTAAAATAAGCCCAAAGAGTACCTACGTCAGTCAAATCGTGATAAAAATATTTTCATAACTCAAAGATTCCATGTAAATTCCAGGTCATTGAGGAGGAAGGACTGCAAAAGAATAGCAAAGAGGTGGGGGCGTATTTCGTAGAACAACTGATGCAGTTGCAGAAAGTACACCCGATTATCGGCGATGTGCGAGGAAAGGGTCTCATGTTGGGCATCGAGTTCGTGAACCCGGGGACGAAGGACGCGTTGAGTGTGACAGAGGTTAATGAAATACACGAGAATATGAAGGACTTGGGCGTACTTATTGGACGTGGAGGAAGATGGAGCAACGTAAGTATCCTCATGTTGCATGATTTATGTACCTACTGCACTACAGCGAAATGACGCGGTCAAATACTATTGAGTTTTATATTTTTATTTATTTATTTACCATCAGGCAACAAAGACCCGTAAATGCAAATACACAAATACAGAATCTTATACCTATACATATAAAACGAAATGTGTGCTGGGACACATAGTAGAAGTGAAACTTCAACGGATATATCGTCTACCCTCCACGAGGCCGTAACGCTTTTTCGTGACAGAAAAATCCTAATATATCCGTTTATACCTATATAAGTTTCACTTCAAAAATACTTATAACTAACTTACACGCATTGTTGGCGTTGTTTTTCGCTGTTTTATATGAAATCGTATGAGATAGAACAGCGGAACTGCCCGGTGCGGCACGATTTCATATAAACAATAGATATTTGGCCGCGTCACGTCGCTCCGCTGCAGTGCAGTTTGACCTTTATTGTTCCCATTTCCACTTATAATAGCCAGTCAAATGTGCTTATGGCTACAGTCAATGCAAATTCAAATGTGGTTCCGCCTCTTCTATCGTTCGGCGTGAGTTTCTCGTGGAAGACTAAACGACACGGTTGGCGCAGTGGCTAAGTGATTAGCTTTTTGCGCTACGTGCCGCGGGTTCGATCCCCGCACGGAACAAATATTTGTATGATCTACAGATAGTTGATTCGGGTCTGGTTGTGTGTGCGTGTGACATGTATGTTTGTAAACTGTACCTTCGATACAGGAGAAATCCTAGTGACAATGGTTTTTTTTAAAAAAATGAAGAAGAAGAAGAATGAACGTGGAAAGATTAGCCAGTCGACAAAGTCGTAATGGGGCTGACTAGCCCGCCCCTACTCTTTATACGTCTATGATTACCCTAATGCGCCGGTCGTACTTGGTATCGGTATTTTGGAATGAGAACCTGCCCATCCTTATTTAACAGCTATATATATTTTTACTATTTCTATTATGAATTAAACGACATTAAAATGATTTTATTATTTTTACAGGTAATGAGAATAAAACCCCCAATGTGCGTCAATAAACAGGACGTTGACTTTACCGTTTCTGTATTAGATCAAGCTATAAAGAATTATTTAAACAATAAAAACAAATAAATCATTATTTTATTTTACCAAGTTTCTTTTTATTTGTTGTTGTTGGCAACATTATACCTCCTACTTTATGGGGGGATACCCTAATCCTCAGTAGGTATTGAAAATCATCACCAGCTGAGGCTGAGTTACAGCACTAATCCTTAGTGTAATGCAGTCAATTTACTTAATAATTTGAAGTATCGATACACGATGACATTAATTTAGGAGATGTCATATTTCGAGAAAATTTTGTCGGCGCGGTGATTTGACTTGATTTGACATGATTTGACTTGCTACGCTAGGCTAGGTGTCGCGGGTTTCGATTCCCAAGTGGATATGGAAACAGAAAAAAATTTAATCTCAATTTTCGAATGTCTGAGATCGATTCACGGGATCGATCCGTCGTTTATAATCGATTACAAAAATCGATTTTCTTGACTCAAAATCAATTCCTTGAATAATCAATCTCAGATTGCCATCCCGAGAGTGAGTGTTGTCTGTTAACAGTTATGGATATACTTAAGTTACCTTTATGATCATATTTAGCGTAAGCGGGTTCTTGAGGTTTAAGCTGTTCACTGGCGTTTTTGGATATTTTTGTCATCGATGTGCATGCATCGATATCACAGATGCGGCATTCGGTATCAGCATCGTTATTTTTGGCATCGATGCCTATTATAACAAGATTTTCCTGCCGCCAAATGCGATACGATGCTGATATTTGTTAATGTTACGCATCCAACCGAAATCAACGATACCTACCTACAACTACATAGATAGCGGATGTGGCATCCGTTTTCAACATGACACGACATCCGATATCGGCATCAATCCACAGAGTAGGAAGGTACTTTTATTTAAACCATCAATCTATGTTGGCATCGATGCCTGGCATCTGGTATCGATAATTTAAAAAAGCCCATCTCTATTGTCAATCAATTGTCAAATCATTATTTATATTCGCCGGATTCACAATTTTATATTGGTCATTATTTGGTGTTTGTAATAAGATTTACAGTTGCAGAAAATTACTAGAAAGTATATCTTTGCAGCATTCAAAGTCCGATTTATAACCAAAGTATTTTTATTAAATGATAACCTCTAATTTTGCTATTTCTAATTTTGGATTGTAAGGTAATTCCGGTAATTCATAGAAATGGTTTTCAAATGCCAAGAAGATAGTTTCTTAAAGGCGGTAAGTATCAGTTTATAATCTTGACCATTATAAGTCAGGCCTGGACATAGGTAGTCTTTCCTAATTTTTTTAATTAGTCATTGGTTATATACTCTGAATTTTCCTGGTCATTGGTCCTGGGGATATAAACAGAGTACTAAGCTCTGGGAAAAGTCCTTAGGCCAAGTATACTCCAAAGCACTTCTCACAGGCTACAAAATAAAGTTTACGGAACAACCGCTTTCCATGAACAGGAGCCGTATTAGGATCTTGACAAGAACCCTTACTGGGCACTGCAAACTAAACAAGCAACTGCAAAAAATGGGCTTTAGTGACACCACAATTTGCAGATTCTGTTGCAAGAAGGATGATATGCCCATACAATCCTATGCGAGTGTGACATAGTACACCACACTAGAAACCAGCACTTGGGGGGTCACCGAATCTCACCAGATGACATTAAATCCCTCCACCCCAAGAATATAGTCAATTTTATTATTGACTTACGGCTAGAGGGAATACTGTAATAATATAAGAGGTGTCACAATACTCACAATAGATTTTCGCAGGTCGCAGTGACCAACGGGCTTAGTACCCTACCTCTACAAATAAATAATAATAATAAAATACTCTGAATTATTCAGGCATACGTATAACAATCAGATACAACATACTGGTTAAATACTCTCTGAAACAAAGAAAAAGAACATCCATATCTATTATCTTGAGGTTTAACTTATTCATCAACTGTCGGCTGCGCTAGCCTCAATAAATTTAAAAATAAACCTAGGAATGACAAAAGTTAACTTTAGAACTCTACTACAAGTGAAATATAATTCACTCCATTACTTTGATGTGGACATAATCAGCAAGCCTGCTTCATATCCATAATTGAAAAATAAAAAGTTTTTATTATATTTTTTTGTAAAAATATCTAAAAATGTAAAAAAGTATGTAACTATTTGAATAAAGGATAAAATAATAGAATATTACAACTCCATCAAATTGAAATAATATTTAATATCAAACTTGCATGATTAAAATTTCCTTCTCAAAAACATATTCAATAGAAATGTAAGTTTATCTCTTCTTTTTAGTTCTCATCAATTGTGGTGAAATGTGAACCAACTAAGGAACCAATAGTAGACTATGGAAAGATTACAAAGTTTGAAGGATACCAAATCACTTTGGAGGATACAATATTGTTCCCTGCAGGCGGGGGCCAGGTATGTTATGAATAGCAAGTCTTATAACCATAAAATCTTTAAAAAACATACAATAAAGCCTATTAGTCATACATATGAAGTAGAAGCAGAAGGGAAGGGTATTTCCTATTCATCATATAATTTGGATTAATTAATTATCTTGGATTGCTTCATTGATTTACTGTTGCAAATGCGGCTGCAGAGCATTAGGTCCTGAGTTCAATGCCAAGGTCATGTATAATGTTAATGGAATTGAGCCTTATTTATGATCGCTCTGTACTTCTGTCAAGTCTGCCCGCTCACTTCACTATGCCCCGCTCATACCCACCAAAATTTTGCGTTCTTCACATCAGTATGCGGAGATATTCAGAGTGCCCATAAAGGTTATGGGCTGGACCTATACCTACGCTTACTCCTTTGGGGAATCAGGTGTGATTTTATGAGTTTTTATGTAATCATTGAAGGTCAAAAGCACCAACATTATATTCAAAACTTCTTGAATAGATATTCAGAAGTTCTTTAGAACTAATATGGATGTTATGAAACTTCAGCCCCATGACATTGGATGGCTAAACAACACAGAAGTGTTACAAGTACTTCGTAAAGGTGAAGAGGCTCTACACTTCACGAGAGCTCCCATCGAGGTGGGCACAGTTGTAGAACAGCAGGTCAACTGGGAGCGAAGGTTTGATCATATGCAGCAGCATTCAGGTGAGATGTTAGACTTTTATATACTACTTTGGTGGTAAATAGGCATACTGTCCACCTGATAGTAAGCAGTTACGTAACCTATGGACGCTTGCACAGACAGATACACATATCCACAGATAGATAAATACACAGATACACACTACAAACTTATAACAGCCCTCTTTTTTGTCAGGGAATAAAAACGCTCTTTTGCGGTACTCACAGAAAGTGGCAGGGGTACACACACAATGTTAAAGCAAATAAAATAAATATTATAGTTTAAAAAAAACTAAAGAAAACGCTTTTGTCATCCAAACTAAACGTGTATGCAAAATATCAGCTCAATCGGAAACCGAGAAGTGGGACAAATTTAATTTCCAAGATTTTTTACGTAGTTAGTTACAAGTGAAGCTAATAAAAGCGTTTTAAAAAAAGTCTTATCCCATTTGATATTTGTTTCCAGGCCAGCATTTATTGTCAGCAATTTTAGAAAAAGAGCACCTTCTACCCACTACTAGCTGGTGGCTAGGTCTAGAAGAGAGTTACATAGAATTAGAATCAAAAGTTACAGAGGACGTCTTGAGAGCCACTGAGGAGAGGTGCAACGAGCTGATCAGGGAAGCACTGCCAGTTACTGTGAAGTACAGCTCTGCTAATGATCCTGAACTAAATGAGGTATTATATTATCTATATCTGATCAACCCTGGCAGCGTTGCCAGACGTACGAGAAATCTCGTAACTTTACGAGATTTAGCAGCTTTGTACGAGATACGAGAAAAATAAAAATCTCGTACAGTTTTTTACGAGATTTTAACAATGTTTGTCTGCGTCATGTATACAAACCGAAAGCATTATAAAAAAAGGAAAAAACGATCGATTCAGTACATCACTTAACTAGATTCATTACCTCTTGTAAATGTTTATGTGGTCGTTGACCGGGGAATCCCGCTGAGATGTATTTTTGTATTATTTTTTAAAGATTTAAGTATCTTGATTTAAAAAAAAAAGAATTTTTACTTACAGTGCCACAATCTTTTCTGACCCGGTGACAAAAATTGGAACTAACATCGCTACCGAACAAAAATGACTTCAAAATGTCACTTTTGTAGGGAGATGACATTGGTAAAAGCGACAGCAGCGACGCCATGACCGGGTCAGATAAGTTTGTGGCACTATACCCCTGACTAGCTAGTAATAATACATAGTGTAAATTATGGACAGTAAGAGATTTTGATTTTTTTTACTTTTACGAGATTAAGTATTGAAATTACGAGATTTTTGGCTGCTCGTTACGAGAAAAAATATTTACCATCTGGCAACCCTGAACCCTGGAACTGCCACTGAATGTGGCCTTCTTATATAAACGACGGTACGCCGGCCAAGTATTTGACGTTCATCAGGCGTGCTCGATTTTCTAGCGCAGAGGTTTCCAACTGGTGGTCCGCGAAACCTAAATTAAGATCCGTGGAACAACAATAAACACATTAAAAAAAATACGCGGGTAGGTCAAAATTCAGATTGATATTCAGTTAAAATTTCATTATTGTAAAAAAAGTTTATTGATTCACTAAGTTACGATTTTTTTTTTTTCATATTATCTGCATTTTTATTTTGAATCTTGGGAGCTCCAAACAAAAAGTCCTAGTGGCCAAAAAAAGGTTAAGAACCACTGCTCTAGCGGCTGGTCATCGTAAAAACATCGCGCACCTGACGCGAGCAACCTAACAAGGTTAATTAATAATGCTTATGATAGGATTATGTTTAGGTCAATATCACTTACTGTTAGTCTATCTATATCATTCTACTGCTGAGCAAAGTCCTCCCCCATGACTTCCAAGCGAGCCAGTGTGGACCATTCCTTATTATAGTGTGGTACCAGTGTGGATCATTCTATCCAGCTCGTCTGTCCAGCTCCTTCGTGGTCCGCCGCGACGCCGTTTAGCTATGTCAGGGCTCCACATTGTGGCAATTTTGACCCACAGCTCATCAGGCATACGGCAGATGTGGCCAGCCCAATCCGACTTGAGTTTCGATAAATTTTCCAGGCACACACTAGAGGATTGCCAAAGGACTGTATGGATACGATTAGGATCATATGCATCGGTGACTGTTTCGACGAGAATATGTGTTGCGGCACTCATGTCTCAAACCTGAGGTAACTTATATTTTTAATTTCGAAATAGATTTGTCTTGCATTATTTGGATCAGAGTGGATTGGACCAGTCACCCAGTGGTCGCGGCCAGAGATCGAGGGTTCCGATTAAGACACTTTTCAAACGAAAAAAACTTAATCAAAATCGGTTCATTCGTTCAGGATCAGGACCTATGATGCCACAGACAGACACACAGATACTTCTTTTTTTTATTATTGTATGTCAATGCGATGTAATCGCCTTATACGAATTGTAATGTGCCAAACTTTGTAATGACCTATATAAGTTTATAGTTATAAGATTATGTTTTCGAACATAAAAGCTGTAAAGTTTGCTATATAAATAAATACACACTAGACACTTGTAACACCTTTTTGACTTGTTTTTCGTCGTGGGTTAAAAAGGCTAGCTACCCTTACTGCCCCAAAATTCTGTGCCAACCTGTATATAGAATTAATCGTTTTTCAGTCAACTGCAAATGATAAAGCTGATAGGAACAGAGCCAGGAAAGAGAGGTAAAACGAACCTAAAGTTTTTGGTGGGCAACAGAGTCTCCAGGAGCTTCCAACTTATGTTGGATAGAGAGAAATCATTGACAGCATTGCTGAAGTAAGTCACATTGATATCATACTAAAATCAATTCTATTATTCATTCAGTAGAGCCGATTTTTCCATGTCTAAATACTCGGATAATTATTTCTATGATAAATCACAAAAACTTTCAATTTCAAATTAACTACTAATAAATACAGCTTATTTATTTGTACTAGTGGTCGCCCAGTGGTCGAAATTCGACCATGATTTTAAATTTCTGCACTCCTCCATATAAACTTTAACTATGCCAAATCTCACAATCCTCCGAGCACGCATTACGCTTAAAAAGGAATACAAAGTTTTCTCTTCACGTATCAATATATAGATGTCCTTTGTTGTAGAAAGTCGACACTGTGGATAACTTAATATAATTAAAAAAATATTAAATTGTAGAAACGAACCAACAAGACATGAAGAGTTGATCCAGAAACTGCAAAAGAACATCAAAACGATGAACAAGAACCTTCAAAACGTTTTACTAGAACTGGCGCAGTATGAAGCGGACAAAATAAAGCGTACTCTGCCGAAACCGAAATATGTGTTTATGTTTAAAAAGGAGGCTACTCCTGAATTCAACCGAGCCGTCATCAAAGGGTTGGAAGGAGAAGGGTTGTTTATGTTCTTGGCGTCCGAAGAACCGGACAAACCGAAGGAGGGACAGATTATTATACAGGGACCGGAAGAGCATTGTAACGCCTTGGGCGATAAGTAAGTTCTCAATTTAAATTAGAAAGTGTTTTTTTCAGACTGACGAAAAATCGGATACATATTGAAGCGACGACGCGCAGTTTTGGTGTAAACTTTTATAATGCTTTGTAGACTTTAACTCCATAATTTTAATATAATTCGACGGCACGGTTGGCTCTGTGGCTTTCTGCGCTACGTGCCGCGGGTTCGATCCTCACACGGAACAAATATTTGTAGGGCCTACTACTAGTTGTTCCGGGTCTGGGTACGTGTTCTTGTGACATGTATTTTTATAAAATGTACCCAAGACACAGGGTATTAACCAAGAAGAATGGGGCTAAGAAAAAAACTTTGAGAGCAAAGAAACGGTAAAATTATCGCGAATTCGCACCACTTCAATCTAAGGTGTCGAGGGAACCGTCCAAAGTGACGCCAGGGAATCGTGATACAGGAAGAGCGCCCGGCGGCAGCGCAACTATCTTCAAAACAGATTTTAGACGATATTAACGCTTCGAGTCCAGAGTCCACCAATATAAATTGACCCTTACGGAGCCAGCTTCAATAAGGAATACTAATAGTAATTAATTATGTTTGATAATTTCAGAATAACAGAATTACTGAAAGGCAAGGGCGCGTTCAAAAATGGTAAATTTCAAGGCAAAGCTGGAGACATGGGCGGCATCAATAAGTGCAAGAAATTGATCGAGGAATACTTTATTAACGCATAAATAAAAGTAAACTAGTCATACCTCTGTTCGTGTCTTATTGAATATAAATACCATAGGCGCGGATACAGAATTACGTGAATTGGGGGGGGGGGGGGGGGGATATTTATGATTAAAAAAAATCTTTTATTTGTTGTTCATGTAATATTTGACTAATTATGGAAGCTGGATAACGTTCCATTACTTGTTTTTGTATGGAGAAAAAACAAGCGCCCGTAGCGAAAGTAACGCGAACCTCAAATTCTCCATACTAAAGTGGTTGGTCGGGGTAGGGGGGCGGGGGGGGTTGCACCCACCCCCTCCCACTCTGTATCCGCGCCTGATATTTCATACACAAGTTGTGCAATATGAAATGGTTAGAAGTAACATCCATGTAATACGTCGCGCTTAACGCCTGGCCATTGAGTTCCTAGCGTTGCCAGCGAATAGTCCCGTGGCCAGACCGTTAAGCAGAGTGACAAGCCGCTTGAACATTTCCTCCAAAACGCGTGTCTATAGTACGTAGATGTTAATACAACCAACAAAATAACAATTCACTTAAAGTAAGGAATGAAGTTAAATTATATATAATTTAATAATGATATATTAACATTTCTAACTTAACATATTGTATTCAAATAATAATTAATTTTTATTCACACATCTTGTGATTTTGGCAAAATCTTGAACTCCTTTTGATATTTGGATCAATAATTGTATACTTCTATAATTGAGACTGAAATGTTACATTATGGAACCTATATCCATAACCTACCAATTTTTAATGAAAAAAAATCTGTCTTATTACAAAAGATGGTTTAAAAGCAAGCCTTGCACCCTCAGGTTTTAAGATAGCCGTCTCTTTTTGTTAAATGACGTTAGAAAGGGACGGATATATTTAAAATCTGGGTTTTATACTTTCGTATCTTTTAAAGGAGTTAAGGTTCCAAAATGCCACACGGTGAAATTAAATGCAGTATAATATCTCCTGATACAATTACAGAGGGCCCTATAACAATCCATAACACAGTAATATAAAATTCTTATATTAAAGTTATATAATAAATTACTCTAATACCACAGCCTAACTACCTTCTTCCATACTGTGTTCATCGCATTTTATATTGCCTTTTACTTCTGCGCTCCGAGTCGCAAGATCGATCACCACATGGAAATTTTGAAATGATTTAGCCCGTTACTTTCCCACTGCTGGGCACGGGCTTCTCAGGATGAAGGTCCACCACCCAGGCTTGATGCGGGTTGGCAGACGATTGTTCTTAGAAAACGTTTGCGATTACTGACTGTATCTAATAAGAATGGTATTTAAAACTGTGGCAATATACATTTTCCTAAATATTCCCTTAACATTATCGGTAGAGCTTCTCATCATCCTTGCAATCGATGGTGTTGGAAGCGTTGATGCTGGCAATCAGCTTCTCAATGCCGAGGTTGGTCCAGTCCTGCGACAGATCGTCCAAGTAGTTGTCGAAGTCTATGAGATCCTTTTGGACACCACGCTGCAGCAAATGCGAGACCGTCTCTAGGACGTATGGGGTTTCTGTGAAGTAAGATTACTCTACATTATACTTTGAGCAATGATAGTAAATATTAATTTCTAACTGGCATGTAGATAAAATAAATAAATAAATTGTGGACTGTGAAAAGTGCTTCAAATGGTTCATGTAAATATACCCATGTCGTACACCTGCTGACTTTCAGTCAGGAATCGTGAACGTGACTTTGGTTGACTTGGATGATCCTGGGTCTCAAAATACGAAGGTAATTTTTTTGAGGTTTAATAAGTTCCAATCGGGGTAACTAAGAATGCTTTATTGGCAGTGTAAACTGACCATGTGAAAGTGACGCCGCTTGCAGGAAACAAGTCTGCCAGACTGGAGACCACAAATAGTAATTGCAGATTTAGTAAAGTTATGGCTCTAATTTACATTTGCAACGGGCAGTTGGTCATGGTAGTAAGTAATGACTTCATAAGGGAGGGCATGCTACTTACGGAACATAACTTTGTTGGCATCTTTAGGCTTCCACTTCCCGTCGGTGTACTTGTGCAACTTGATGGCGGGCGTGTCCAGATGCTGCATCATCCTCTTGTTGTCCACCTAGTTGGGGTAAAGGATATTATCATATTGCTACATTGAAAAGAATTTCTTTTATATTTGCTCATTTTTATTTTTATTTTTTGGCCTCATTATTCAACAACCGGGAATGAGTCTAATAGTATAGGATCCCTTTAACAACGACCTTCACCGAGATGTTTATTTAATGAAACATATTTTATATTTAATTTAATATGTCAATAAATATATTGCATATGGGTTGCCTAACAAATTTCAGTCAAGGATATGATTAATTAATAATTTAAAAAAATATTTTTTTTAAACTTTTCACCGGTGTGATTATTAGACAAATGCTATACCAATCGAAAGTATGAAGCCCATAGAACATGCAAACGTTAGGTTGCCTATTCTTTTCCGGTCACAACTGTCGGGTTGCCAGGTATAAACAGGTAAGTCGACATAGCATTTTGCACCGGTCTGATTATTGAATAAAAATTAAATGAAAATAAAGATTATTTCATTATGAACACGGTGGTATAGGGTTGCCTGCGAAAAATCAGTCCAGAATACCGGTTGCCGAATTTTGAAAAGTAAAATATTGCTGCGCCATCCCATGCGATAGCGAAGACAAAAGACAGAGCTAACGTGCTAACAATAAAACACGCCATGCTAATAACAATTTAACACCAAAAATTATACATGGCAGCCAAAAGATACTTCCGGATATCGCAAAAAAAATGTTGTGATTATAATAAATAATAATATAATAAATCGTTTATTTTCAAGCATCTACAGACTCATATTTTGTTAGTAAAAACATACACTTACTCGTACAATCTAAAGTTAGTATAATACATATTATAATTAATTCACAACAACGAGAGCCATACAGCAGTGGTTCACGTATGGATAGTCGACCCTGTCCGCTATCATAGTCAGGATGCTGTTGGAGCTGGCCTTAACCCTGCGCACCAGGGAGGCGCATCGTTTCCGGATGGTCGCTTAGAAACAGTCGACGCGCGCTTCTGCAAACATCCCTGATGCGCTGCAGAATCGCGGCAACCCCAGCAGCACCCTGAATGCGTTATTAAACTATATACTTATACATATTACATATAATTATAAGTTTTTATATTTCATTGCCATAGTTCAAAATTTAAAATTAATTTGGCATTTTATTTTAGCACTTTTAAAAAAAAATAGATTATTTTTGTAATTTTTTTAACAGCAAGTTAGCATATTTGGTATTAACTAGCCAAGTTGCCAACACTGTGTATGCTGTGCTAGTGTAATTGGAAGTTGAATGTAAGTAGATCAGTCCAGAATTCCGGTTGCCGAATTTTGAAAAGTGAAATAATGATGCGAGTGAATATGTGCGACTGAGAGGTCCCAACCAACCATCCAATGCGATAGAAGAGGACACAGCATAGCAGTTGTTTGAAGTCCGTCCAGTTAAATAAAGAGAGTGCGCATGCTATTTGTTCTTGAAAATGAAAAGTATAGCGATAGACTCGTGTATGCTGTGCATCATTTTGGAGTAGTTTATTATTAAAATAGAGGAATAGTTTTTTTTTATGTGTGTATATATTTTAGGTGACATTAAAGTATATATACATCTTTAGTAAAAAAGAAGGTTATAGTAATACATATTTCGTCAGTGGAAAGCCAAAACTACTAAAGCGCCAATTCGTTGCCAAACTAACTTAAACTTTACAGGGACACATTTTAAAGTTTAAGTTAGTTTGGCAACGAATTGGCGCTTTAGTAGTTTTGGCTTTCCACTGACGAAATATGTATTACTATAACCTTCTTTTTTACTAAATAACTATAATAATAATATAATAATATAATATATATAATATAATATATATAATAATATAATATAATATATATAATAATATATACTAATAATACTATAATATAATAATAATAATAATAATTGGCAACACTAGGTGTCAGGCTGACACATATTTTTCTCATATTTTCCTGAAATTATACAATTTAAAATCTTGAAATTTGCAAATAGGCATAATGTTTTAAAATGAAAACTACAAATAAGTAATAGATATCAGTCACCCAAAGTTTTTTTTGAAATAGATACCTAATCAAAAATTCGCAATAAATAAAATGTCAAGATGACATATCAATATATTTCTGTGAGGAATGCTGTGATGTCAGTCAATGATAACTAGGAGTAAAACCAGATGCGCACCCATACCATCTTCGGCTTCGTCGCTCAGCTCCGCCTCGCAGCTGCCGGAATCGGCCTCAATAGTGAGTGCTGACACAGCGGCCGCTGCAGTCGCGTCGAGCTCGAGTGACGAATACTTTTCCCCGCCGACGAGCCCACCACCACAACGACGGCGAGGAAGAGGCCGACCGCCGACGAGCTTGGGACCTGGAGGCCCACCGGCCTCTGTCGGGATCCCCGCTTCCGGCGGACGTGTGCAGCGCATGCGATGGACACGGTCAATCGACGAAAATGTCATGCGCGCATACTTTGGGGCTACAGAGGGGGAAACTAACCTCACAGCGTACCGAGGTCGGATGCTCTCTCTGTTTCAGGAGCTTGAACCAGCAATCAACGTGTCAGCCCAGCGACTATCGGATCAGGTGCGGGTCATCCAACGTAGTCATAGGTTGGATAACACCGTACTTGATAGGCTTCGCTCAGAAATGCAGGGTCGCTGTGTTATCCCTTCCTCGTCGCAGACCGCGGTACAGCCACAAATACCACCTGTGGCTACGCCACGGCCCGGCCCCGCTGATGAGGAAGATGATGACAGAGCTATGTCTGTAAGTACTCAGTGCAACGAACAATTGAGGAGTGCTTTGGAGGATGCGATTGGGGAGTATCGTTTCACATCTCCCGAACTCAGACCGCGTTTACCTCGTTTGCCTATGCATACAAGAAACAAGGCGTTAGTGTGTGCCCTGGATGCGCAGTTATCAAGATATTTTGATGACTGCGTAGACCTTGTCGATACCCATTCGATTCTGTACTGCGCTGCCGTTGCGGCATGTCGCGTAGCATGTGTTAAATTTCCTAAATATGATACATCTACACGACCTAATACTACGATACCAACGTGGCAGTGCAGAATCGAACGTCGTATTGGCGAGGCTAGGGTACTCATTGGCAAGCTTATCTGCTTCAGGGAGGGCAATACACGCCCCAGAGTGATGCGCTTTGTGAGACGGGCGTTCTCGGGGACTGGAATCAGTCCCCAAGAATTTGCATTTCGGGTCACAGAGCGCATCGACTTCCTGAAGCAGAAAATTTATGCATGGGCAAACCGTATTCGGCGATATAAAAAGCGTGTAGAGCGATATACCCAAAATCGCATGTTCCAAAGCGATCAAAGGTGGGTATTTAGAACTTGGGAACGACCAGACCAAGGTGTGATTGATGGGCAATTACCGAATGATGACGCCACTAACACATTTTGGCGCAACATTTGGTCGATGCCTGTCAATCACATCGAAGGTAGTTGGATACGAGAAGTTGAGCGTGTATGTGATCCAATAGAAGAAATGGAGGCCATCACCATTGACCCCCAAGACGTAGCCAGTGCAGCCTGTCAGTTGCCCAATTGGAAGTCTCCGGGCCCGGACGGACTGCACAATTTCTGGCTAAAATGGTTACGCAGCTCGCATACTCGCTTGGCGTCTCAATTCCAGCAATCCCTTGAGTCTGGGTCGTTACCACAATTCTTAACGACAGGCTTCACCCACCTGCTTCATAAAGCAGGTAGTACCGTGGATCCCAAGAATTATAGACCGATAACTTGTCTACCGACGGTCTATAAACTTCTTACATCCATTCTGAGAGCAAAGATTAATCATCATATCGATAATAACTCCATCATGTCTACTTCTCAGAATGGATGTAGGAAAGGGTCCCGCGGTACTAAGGAGCTTCTCCTCATAGACATGACCATTAGTCAACAGGTTCGCCGTAACCGTAAAGATCTAACGACATGCTGGATAGATTACAAGAAAGCGTATGACTCGGTGCCCCATACATGGCTCATGAGGGTGCTGGAGCTGTATAAAGTAAATACAATCCTACGCACCTTCTTAATGTCATGTATGAGGCAATGGAGGACGGTCCTTCAATATCCAGGATGTCGGCGGATTTTGGGAAACGGTGAACCGATAAGTATTAAGAGGGGCATATTCCAGGGTGACAGTTTGAGTCCCTTATGGTTTTGTCTAGCTCTGAATCCTCTCAGCACTCTACTGGAGGAGTCGGAGCTAGGATATCGCTTGCGGAGAGGCGGTCAGGTCATTTCTCACCTTCTCTACATGGATGACTTGAAATTATTTGCCCCCACCAACTTACAACTGATGAAGTTACTGAAGGTAACTGAAACCTTCAGTAATTCCATCAGGATGGAGTTTGGTGTGGACAAATGCGCAGTCATGCATGTGAAGCGAGGTGTGATTGTGGAATCAGATGGATTTCATCTTTCGGATTCCACAAACCTACGATCCCTCTCTTCAACTGAGACCTATAAATACTTGGGTATGTCGGAGGCGTTAGGCATCAGTGAGGCTGATATGAGGCAATCATTGAAGGAGCGCTTCTTTGGCCGCCTAAAAAAAGTACTTAAAAGTCTTTTGTCAGGCGGAAATAAGGTGCGCGCCTACAACGGTTGGGTCATGCCAGTCTTAATGTACTCCTTCGGCATACTCAAATGGACTCAAACAGAACTGGATACCCTGGATAGAAGGGTCCGAACATTGCTGACCACAAATCGCATGCATCACCCACGTTCTTCGGTAATGAGATTGTACATCCCACGGAAATGTGGGGGTCGAGGCTTTTTAAATGCCAAAACCCTACACAACTGTGAGGTGTACAATCTTAGAGAATATTTTCTCCACGCCAACGTGGGGATGCACCGAGATGTGGTCGCAGTGGACAAAGGGCTCACCCCTCTCTCATTGGCTAAAGAGGACTGGCGCAAACCTGTAATACTTACTACTAATGATCGCAAGGAAGTATGGCAGAGCAAGGAACTACACGGACGCTTTTATCGGGCCCTTCATGGGCCCGATGTTGACTTATTAGCGTCCGTATCCTGGTTACGTTTCGGAGACCTATTCGGGGAAACCGAAGGTTTTGTATGTGCAATAATGGACGAAGTTATCATGACGAATAATTACCGGAGGTATATTGTGAAGGACGGCACGGTTGACATCTGTCGGGCATGCCACCGCCCAGGTGAGTCCCTTAGACACATTATCTCTGGTTGTTCACGTCTTGCTAACGGCGAATATTTGCACAGGCATAACCAAGTAGCCAGGATTATTCACCAGCAACTCGCTTTAAAATACAACCTTGTGGATTTTGAAGTACCGTACTATAGGTATGTGCCCGACCCAGTTCTCGAAAATGGTCATGCCACGTTGTACTGGGACCGATCTATCATCACTGACAGGACTATTGTTGCCAATAAGCCTGATATAGTGGTGATAGATCGGTCAGCGCGCCGCACGATGATTGTTGATGTTACTATCCCACATGATGAGAATCTCGTGAAAGCCGAGAAAGATAAACAAATTAAATATCTTGACTTGGCTCACGAGGTTGTCGACATGTGGGATGTGGACTCAGCAATCATAGTGCCGATAGTTGTGACGGCCAATGGCTTAATTGCCAAGAGCCTCGATCAACATCTTATGAGGCTCTCGTTGGGGGGCTGGATCAAGGGCTTGATACAGAAAGCGGTACTCCTCGACACGGCACGCATTGTGAGGAGGTTCCTTTCTCTGCAGCCCTAGCCGCCGGTGGCTTGGACCCTGTTCCCGATGCCGGTGGCCTACTACCTACTCTTTTGTATTTTTAAATGTTTTTTTTTTTTTTTTATTTGTAAAATTATTTAAAAATATGAATGAATGTAAGTATAAATATTGAATAAAGGTCATAATAATAACTAAATATACTTTACTAAATATACTTTAATGTCACCTAAAATATATACACACATAAAAAAAAACTATTCCTCTATTTTAATAATAAACTACTCCAAAATGATGCACAGCATACACGAGTCTATCGCTATACTTTTCATTTTCAAGAACAAATAGCATGCGCACTCTCTTTCTTTAACTGGACGGACTTCAAACAACTGCTATGCTGTGTCCTCTTCTATCGCATTGGATGGTTGGTTGGGACCTCTCAGTCGCACATATTCACTCGCATCATTATTTCACTTTTCAAAATTCGGCAACCGGAATTCTGGACTGATCTACTTACATTCAACTTCCAATTACACTAGCACAGCATACACAGTGTTGGCAACTAGGCTAATTAATACCAAATATGCTAACTTGCTGTTAAAAAAATGACAAAAATAATCTATTTTTTTTTAAAAGTGCTAAAATAAAATGCCAAATTAATTTTAAATTTTGAACTATGGCAATGAAATATAAAAACTTATAATTATATGTAATATGTATAAGTATATAGTTTAATAACGCATTCAGGGTGCTGCTGGGGTTGCCGCGATTCTGCAGCGCATCAGGGATGTTTGCAGAAGCGCGCGTCGACTGTTTCTAAGCGACCATCCGGAAACGATGCGCCTCCCTGGTGCGCAGGGTTAAGGCCAGCTCCAACAGCATCCTGACTATGATAGCGGACAGGGTCGACTATCCATACGTGAACCACTGCTGTATGGCTCTCGTTGTTGTGAATTAATTATAATATGTATTATACTAACTTTAGATTGTACGAGTAAGTGTATGTTTTTACTAACAAAATATGAGTCTGTAGATGCTTGAAAATAAACGATTTATTATATTATTATTTATTATAATCACAACATTTTTTTTGCGATATCCGGAAGTATCTTTTGGCTGCCATGTATAATTTTTGGTGTTAAATTGTTATTAGCATGGCGTGTTTTATTGTTAGCACGTTAGCTCTGTCTTTTGTCTTCGCTATCGCATGGGATGGCGCAGCAATATTTTACTTTTCAAAATTCGGCAACCGGTATTCTGGACTGATTTTTCGCAGGCAACCCTATACCACCGTGTTCATAATGAAATAATCTTTATTTTCATTTAATTTTTATTCAATAATCAGACCGGTGCAAAATGCTATGTCGACTTACCTGTTTATACCTGGCAACCCGACAGTTGTGACCGGAAAAGAATAGGCAACCTAACGTTTGCATGTTCTATGGGCTTCATACTTTCGATTGGTATAGCATTTGTCTAATAATCACACCGGTGAAAAGTTTAAAAAAAATATTTTTTTAAATTATTAATTAATCATATCCTTGACTGAAATTTGTTAGGCAACCCATATGCAATATATTTATTGACATATTAAATTAAATATAAAATATGTTTCATTAAATAAACATCTCGGTGAAGGTCGTTGTTAAAGGGATCTTAGACTATAATTAGTTATAGTATAGTATACGCCCACAAAATATATAATTTTCATTCTAGCATTTCGGTACAGGCAAGCATCAAGTTTCTATAACATTCAGGTTATTAAGGTGTTGTAGATAATGAACCATGTGTGTGGCAACAGACAATATGGCAAAAATGCGATCTGCATCATTCAACAATGAGCCAGAACAATTGAACAATGTGACTAAAATTACAACAAATCAACAATCAAGAATTGTCTAAACTTATTGATAAAGATTTTCAGAATGTTGTGTATTTTATCTTTTTATGTCAATAGTAGGTTTACAGACTTTGCTAGCCCAGAATTTTACCACATCTTATGTAGATGTGGTAAAATTCTGGGCTAGCAAAGTCTGAATAATTTTAAGATTTTTGGAATGTGTACTTACCACAATAAACACAGCGGAGGGAAAATGTTCAGCAATTTTCTCTGCAATCTTCTGCCCAGGACACTTCTCAACGGTATTGTCTTTGAAGTTCTCACAGGCTGCATAGTAGCCGGCTATTATACGGTTGTCTGTCTGAGCCACTGTCTCTATCTGAAGTAAGGATCATCATGTGAGTTTGTCAACTAGTATTAAACATAGACTTATAATTTATAAAAATATTATAATTTAAAAAAAAACTACAGAACACGCTTTAGTCATCCAAACTGAATGTGTATGCAAAATTTCAGCTCAATCGGAAACCGGGAAGTGGGTCAAATTTAACTTCCAAGATTTTCTTACATAGTTACAGGGGAAGCTAATAAAAGTGTGTTAAAAAGGAAGACACTGCTGCCAACCTCAGAACATAGTATCTTAGTTGTTTTAACAACACCCACAGCTGGAGAAGATATTTATTTTTTGGAACCACACTTCTAATTTGATATTTTTCATTAATTATAAAGTTTAATATAATATAAAAGAATAGACTCTGTTGTTCGTGATTTTCACCCCACATTTTATTTTTATCGAAACTAATATTGATGGTTGAAAAGCGAGGCGAGGTTGATCTAAGCGACATTATTTTGTGGATTTTTTTTTCCAAAACGAAAAATGTTGCTTGGTTCAAATAGCCTTTCAACCGTCAATATAGTCTTTATAACTCAGGGATAGTATCGCTTTCTGTTAGTGAAAAGATTTTTTAAATTAGTTTAGTTGTTCCACAAATTACCCCCTACATACATACAAACAAACAAAACCTCTTTATAATATTAGTATAGATTTCTTCACATTATTACAACATTACATTACATTATTACATTATTCTTTACATTATTTATTGTCAATGCTATAATGCTAAGATCTAAGTGAGGAGTACCATTGGATTATTAAAAATCAGCCTGCATCAAGTCCTCTTAGATATAGTTGATGGAGACAACAGGAAAGACAGCAAGTAGGACATAGATTGGGGGCTCTAAGGACCTTACTACTAGTTCTAGCACATCGTGTTACTATACGGACTCGTATGAAGACTTTTTACAATTACAGCCAATAATTTGCTCAGGAAACGTTTGTCATTCAATATCATAAATTAACCTAACCCACATTTTTCTAAAGACGAACTCACCTGAGTCAGCGCTATCTCTGCCATCGGCGACAAGTAATGGCTGTGATGGAACAGCGGGACTGTATCCACAATATCCAGGTCTTGATTTTTAGCTCCATCTCTAATTTTAGTGGCATCCGCTAGAAGTACGCCATTGACCGCACAATGCGGGTATTTGGCGGCGTGTAAGATGATTTTAGCGTAAGCCGACGTTTCTAGTGATACTTCTCCCATTATTTTGATAAAAATATATCAAGCAATTGAAAGCAATACCAATAAATTCAATTTCAAATTAACACTAAATTGCACATACACTTTCCGTCACCTTGCGTGATTTTAATTTTGACAGTTTGACACCAGGGTTGCCAACTGTAGAACTTTTTTCCTCGTTTATGTACACCAAAAAATCTCGTACTTTGGCTTTGCAACCTCGTACATTCCCCTCAAGCATATAAAATGCCAAAATAAGACATAAAATGAATGTGATCGTGTAAAAAAAAAAAAGGTCGTCCAGCGTAAACTTTGTTTTCTCAAACAGTTAATGACTATATTCAAGACAGACTGGGCAGTGGACAAGCGTGTCTAAATTTCATTTAGTACACCCATTGTAGACAAAACAGTGAAAACCCATTAAAAAATGTCGTATATCAAAAATCTCGTACAAAATTGTACGAGGTTCATTGTGTCCTCGTACCTCGTACAGCAGACCACAATTCTCGTATTTGTACGAGGAACCTCGTACGTTTGGCAACCCTGTTTGACACTAGAGTAGAGAGTAGGTAGAGTTCACAGACTATTTATGAGATGCTACGTAGGTACGTAGAGTGGGATATAAAAAAAAGCAAAAACCGAGTTCAAAAAACTAAAAGGCACAGAGGGGAAACCATTTTGAAAAGTGCCTTATTTAGGGAAATTTCACGAGGAGTCTGGGGAAAATCAAAATCAAAGGGTGGCGACACTGTTGACAGCTGATCACTGACGTTATTTTGACTAGCGATGGGTTATAACAGTCAATTGTGTTACCTGTTATCACTGTTACTGTTACACAAAAATAACAGGATGAAATATCTGTTATTAAATAACAGGCTGTTATTTTCATACTACCAGATCTTTGAGTATATTCAAAGTACCAGATAGACTATCATATCACTGTTATCAGCTGTTATTCGGATATATAAAATTACTGAAAAGACGAGTAGGTACGTATTCACATGATGAAAATCCGCCAATGTCCACAAAATGGTCCCAAACAACACTGATTCTTTTATTTACAATAGCCATTGTTCCTAAATCCTACCCTAACTATGTACCACTATTAAACACTGAAATATACAAAACTACTATTAAACACTTATTTATACAAAACTATACCTAATAAACAATGGACATTAGCCATAAAACTATGATAGAATACTCAATTACACTTGAAATACCGCTCAAATCGAACCAAAATTGAATGATTCGTATTTGGAAATTCACAGTACTAGAGAATTTAATTCAAAATGTAAACAAACAACAACAATAATTTCAATATCCTCTTTATTTCTATACAGATAAGGTCTAATGAAATAGCAAAATATTTCGACCAATCCCGTTAAACTTGATAAAATAAGTTCGGATACGCGTACATGGGTTGTGGTTGCAGTTTAATCATATCATTAGGTGTAATGTAGTAGGATGAATAATTTTTAAACTTTTTATAATCATGATTTTATTATTCTATCACATTTACATACGATATTTCTATAACTTTTTAGTTTACCTTAATTTTTATATTTTTACGTACTAAATCTATAAAAGTTTCTTTCGAAAAAAACATGTATCCGAATAGATAACAGTGACATATTATGCTATGTTTACTAATTCTGTATCTATGGGTTCTTATATCGTACCCTGCGGTCCGAATTGCGCTAAAAGTAATATTATCGCGAACCCGACCAAAGCCACAAGCATTATAATAACTCAATAGCCCTTATATTTTGTGACTATTAAATTTGGTCGGATTCGCGAAATTATCACTTTTATCGCAATTCGGACCGCAGGGTATCTTGTAAACTCACTAACTACCTATATCTGTTTATGTATGAAATACTAGGTGTCTCTCTTTTTGGCAAGCAGTAATCTAGTTAGTAAGAAAGAGAGCAGAACTGTTATCTGACAAAATAACAAATAACAAGCATGGTTCGTTGTCGTTGTGAACTGTTGTGAATTGTGAACCATGAACCATTGAACAGTTTGTGCTTGTGAATGTCATTTGTGTCTGTTATTTGTTATAACAGATATTTGGCATTCGCAGGAACAATTGTTATCTGTTATTTTTAAATATCTGTTATTTTGAACTGTGACGATAAATACGCCTCACCGCTAATTTTGACAAACAAGTGACACAAACGGATTACGTAGGTACCTACCTATTTGCTAGGTCAACAAGGTACTCTACAATAGATTTTTTAAACATTTCAATGTTTATTACAAAAAAAATATCAATAATCACCTGATTATGGATAAATATGATACATCTCAGATCACAGAATTCCCTCGTTTCGAGTCTGAGTCCATTCAGAGTGGTGTGTCGACGTTCTTCAATAAATTATGGAAGTTTCCCCTATTTTCGCCAAGTGAAGCTGCAGACAGTATGCAAAACAAAGCGATGAGTGACGGTAAAGACGCCCCTCAGGCCGACGACGAGAAGCGAGATTATGATGAAGGGAAACCCGAGACGGGATCGTACGCCGTAGAGTTGGAAGGAAGAAGTTTACCCAACGTTTTGAGAAGAATAAGCAGTTTAGTTGCACTTGGATCTGGTGTAAGTAATTTTGTTTGGCCATTTGAGTGGTTTGGCCATTATGTTAGATTGAGTGCTTCCTGGGTATGGCTTCTCATCTGTATAAAAAGGGGTAGGTTATTTAAAAAATATTTATTTATTTAAAAAATAAACTACAAATTTGATTATTTTCATTGGTCTGTTATTGTGGGATACTATTTTGTCACATGACACAACTATTCATTGCTATTACTATTCATTGTATTGGCGTGAATCTTACTTCATTTAAAAGCTGGTTAGACAATGAATAGCAGATTTTATATGAATTTTTTAAGAAAAATTCAATCTTTAATTGGCTCTCCTGTAAAATTGCCTATATGTTGCTTAGTCGATTTTGCCTTTCCGCCATCAATATTGATATTATCTTCTAATTATAATGTAATTTATTGCAAATTTTAAAAGACAAGCACACACTTTTATTAATTAAGTATAGCATTTTGTGTGCCAATTTTACTTATTGGCCTTGAATTATTTAATTAATGTACTTTATCTAGACCAACTCAATATCCTGCTGTCTCTTTTGTTACTAAATACCTATAGGTTGAATTTTGTTGCTTCTTGTGCAAAATACTTTATTATATCCCATATCTTTTTAGAATGAAACCCATTTCATTTTCAACTACTATTTCTGTATTTTAATTGTATACTATTGTGTGTTAACTCATTATTTCCAGAGCGGAACAAAGTATGCAGATACTGAGTTGGCCCGCTATTGGATGCCAGATGACATATCGCGTGAATGTTACGAATGCGCGTCGCGGTTCAGCACGCTGCGACGACGACACCACTGTCGCGTATGCGGACAAATATTCTGCTCCAGATGCTGCAGCCAACGAGTGCCAGGTAATTAATGTAGAGGCTACACTACTTCATACATATTTATAGTATATTATCTATGACTATGTTGTGTAACTTACTCCACTAGTACTTGTTGGTATAGTCTGAGCTAAGTCAAAGTACACACTATAGATCTCAGCCTAAAAAAGCAAAGTAAAACCTAGCAGTACCTAGTCTTAAAAATTTTAGGACAGATTGGTAGGATAAGAACAATGTTGAACAACTATATGAAACACTAGCTTCCGCCCGCGGCTTCGCCCGCGTGGTATCTTTATAAACCTTTCATTGAATATGAAAGTATTATATATATAAACCTTCCCGAAGAAATGCTCAAAATGATGGTGATATTCACATCAAAATCCGCAGTATAGTTAAGAAGTAGTTAGCGAACAAACAGACAAGCGAGGCGAGTGACTTTATTTTATAGTAAAGTAAATCATATTCCTTTACCCTAGGACACATTTTCGGTTGCGCCGGCGGTTTGCGAGTGTGCAACTACTGCTGCAACGTAGTGCTCAGTTATCTAAAGGAGAACGACATGACGGGCGAAATACCGCCAGACCTGAGGACCTTACAGGAAAACTTGCAGGTTCGAATAACTGAATTAAAAATAACCTAACCGTCAAAAACCTCGGACTCCAACGCGAAAATTAGCTGTAACTTTTGAACGGCTGAACAGATTTTCATGAAACATAACTAAGATGATTTACGATTAAACTAGCTTTCAATAAAAAAAAACACATTGAAATCGGTCCATCCATTTTGGAGCTGCGATGCCACACTGCAAACTTATAGCACCTATCTTGTCTTTTGGGGGTTAAAAAAAAAAAAAAGAACTGTGAATAAAGTCATCCAAATGTTAATCAGGTCAAGTTCCCGGAGAACAAGTCGCAACAAGCGAACAAGTTGCGCGACAACTTCATGTTCGCGCGCGAACAGGAAGAGCGATGCGAGCCGCGCGGGTCACACAAGGAAGCGTTACATGACGTGTTCAGACAGCTGTCCTTCACGCTGCCCACGCAACAACACAGGTAACACACGAGCGCCGCAACATGTTGCAGGACAAGTTATTTTACAAAGATGGAGTACACACATGGGTGTACGCAGCTTAGGGGGGAGCAAATCAGAAATTTCTTAAGCCGGGACCCCTGCTCTTGTTTTATCCTACACACTACACGAAGACACCTACACTAAGCATTGGCTGTACCTATGTAGCGTGTAGGGGAAATACACACAGGAGTCCCTGCTTTACAGGTAGTAAAAAAAATAAACATAATAATATTTACACAGCAACAACAGTAGACCCGTAGATATACAAAACCCAGGGGAGGCAGCTGCCGCCCCCTGCCCCCCTGGGTACGCCCATGAGTACACAACAAAGTAACCATAGAGTTTATTATCTGGGGGTCTAAAAAGGCCACTTTAAATGAATTATATTATGATTCATATTACAAATGTCAAAATATCTACATAATTAATGACTCTTAATATTATACGCGTAAGGCTCATATTCAGCAATCATCTGTTTGACAGTTACCATGGAGTTTCGTAGGTTAATTGCTAAATGTAGCCTTTTTAGGCCTCCCGTTCTTCTCCATAGGAAATCAACACTTTGGAATGCGGTAAATAGATTTTAACGTGAGATAATAAACAACTAACATTAATAAAAATGGGTTTAATTTTGCCAGTGTTAGCCATAATAAAATAAAAATAAAGGTAGTAATTTTAGAAGGTCTCAATAGGATCTATTAGTTGGAACCGCGCGCCTAGAGTCTCGACATTTCATAAGTGCCTGTATTTGGTTTACATGAAATAAAGATCTATTCTATTCTATTCTAAGGTAAAATAATATTTTTTTCTAATATTGTAGGTACCGTCTCGTTCGTTACAATGGCGTTTGGCGCGGCTGCGACGTTCTTCAGTGGGTTATGGATAACACTAACAATAAAACAAGGTAAGCATATGGGCCTTTCTCTTTCTTATTGCTTTACCTGTAGCAGCCTTCTGGAAGAAATGCTCATTTTTTTTTTTTTTAATATATTTATTAACTGCCATCAGTCCTCATAGAACTATTATCAGTTAGGTAGTGTGACTTATGCGTTCTGGATGCAGCAGCCATCGCCCCTGTCGGCCAATCACAGTACTTGACTTCTTTTTAGTCGGATTGCTATATTCGTAGTGTCTAGCAGTTCCACAGCCAGAGGATTAGGGTGTACGGCTAGGCGATCTGCGTAGCGTTTCTTTTGGTTTGATATGCTCAAAATGATGGTAAAAAGTAAAAACCGCATGAAAATCTGTTGTATAGTTAAGAAATAGTGGCTCCCGCTGAAAACCAGTGCTGTCGGGTTGCGCGCAGCGTGGCAGCATAAGCTGAGCGGAAGCCTTTTTGACACAGCTGCGACGTACAATCCATTTTATTCAAGATATAATATTTATCTTTTTTTTTTCTTGTGTTAATCTTTAAAATCATTTTTGTGCTGTGTCAAATAAATACCATTTCTTTCTTTTTTCTTTCTTTCAAAAAGCGAACAGCCAGAAGCGGCGGGCGACTTTATTTTATACGATGTAGTGATCGTGATGAAACCAGATGGCTACTCACATAAGCCAATCGTGTTTGTGTCTTCACAAATTCTGTTGATAGCATTAGTTGTGATTCGTTTTCAGAGCCCAAGCCACGTTAGTCTGCCAGAACCTCCTAAGCGCCGGCTACATGGAAAGTATGACGGAACTGCCCCAGTTCGCAGACTACGCGCTGTATAAGCCTATAGTAATACCCCCACGGCCCACCGAGGAGGATGAATCACGTAAGTTGGTTATTAAAAAAATAATAAAAATGGTTGGCCACTAAATCAGGGATGTAACGAATATCCGTATCCGCATCCGCATAAATTTTGATATCCGCAAAACATTCGCTTCCCCAACTTTTGATTTTAAAAGCTCCGCACCCTGATCCGTTTCCTCTTAATTTCGATGGAGATGTGAGCCTACGTTGTTTGCTCAAATTGTGAATTTTTTTTAAACGCGCGCCGAGCTTTATCCGCAGACCTTAGTGTGAGTTACGCGTTCCTATTGGCTGAATTCGCAATGTCCCTGTCCTATGACAGACGAGCGGCCGCACGTGTGACGTGGCAATGGCATGATTGTGGTGTCAGTGTCACAATTTAAGTAAGTGAAGAGAAGAGAAGATTGAGGAGGAGTGAGGGAAGTGTAAGTTGTATTTGTGGCAAATAAATGATTTATCTTTTTTTTCTTTCTAAGTTACTGGGTTGCGTATTATTGTTTATCAATAAGGAATTTTCCAATATTCGTATCGACATCCGCATCCGCATCCTCAATAAGGAATTTTCCAATATCCTCATCCTCATCCGCATCCTCAAACCCGATTATCTCGATATCCTCATCCGTTACAACCCTGCACTAAATACCCCAGAAATATCTTAGTGATGTATAAAAAGTATTGTCATATTTTGGTCTACAATGGTCCTGTCTGTTGTTTACAAACTAACCTAATTCAGTCTCACTATGTCTCTTTCTAACATAAACATAGAAAAGGATAGAAGATATTTAGTCCTATCAAATTAGTCCACTTGCTTCTTATCAACGTGAATTTAGTCATGCTAAGACTAACCAAAGTGGTTTAATAGCATGTCAGGCAATGAATATTACCTATTTGTGAAATTAAATAAATAATGATAAACTATTTTTGTTTCCAGCTGAAGAATGCAACCGTTTGGTCGAGAGTGTATCGTCGTACTGCCTCGATCTGAATCTCGGTGAAAACTCGGCGAGGCTGATAAAAACACCCAAAGCAGGTACTATTCACGCGATCAATCTGAACACGGTAAATATAATAGTTACTAGCTGACCCGGCGAACTTCGTACCGCCAAGAACTGTGCACCTACCTACCTACCTACCTACCCACCTACCTACCTACCTACCTACCTACCTACCTACCCTACCTACCTAACTACCCTATCTACCTACCTACCCTAGCCTATCTACCATACCTACCCTACTACTTACCCTATCTACTATTCCTACCCTACCTACCTACCCTATCTACCCTACCTACCCTACCCTACTCTACCCTACCTTACCTTCTCCTTACAATTATAACAAACACAACAAAAAAAGAATTAGCGAAATTAGTCCAGCCGTTCATGCGTGATTGCATGACCAAGGGAAATAGGGATTCATTTTTATTTTATATACGCTTAACTCAGACGGTTGATGTCTGAAGTTGAAGTAGTTGCGCGATGCGGGGGGAGGTGTGACACACGCCTACTGTTGGCTAAGCTAAGCTTTATGGTGCGTATCATGAGCCCGTGACAGACATCTCGCGTCATACCCCTCCCGCACCGCGCAACTTCTTCATAAGCTCAGGCTCCGACCGTCTCAGTTTAGCGGTTGGCCTATAATTGCTTCAATGTAATTTCTTGTATTATTTCAGAGACTAAATCGACCTCAAGTGAAGAAGAAAATCCTGTTTTGGAACAAAATGAAGGTAAATATTGTTTAAAGTTCTACTGTGCATTACAAAGCTTAGGATATTGATCTGCTATTATGTATTACAGTCTGCGAACTACATACATTTTGTATAACCGAAAATTGGGTACCAATTCTGTCAGTAACTAGTCCGTATTATTTTTTTGTATTTTATCGCCGACAAATAGATCATTTTTCAGTACACTGAAACCTCACAGATTTTTTAAAGATCCGTTTTTAACTCCTAACAAAAAAGAGGGGTGTTATAAGTTTGTAGTGTGTATCTGTCTGTTTCATTGTAGCTCCAAAACGGATGGACCGATTCAATGCAGTGTTTTAATTGAAAGCTAGTTTAATCGGGTATCATCTTAGCTATGTTTCATGAAAATCTGTTCAGTCGTTCAAAAGGTACAGCTCTTTTTCTAGTTGGGAGTCGGAGGTTTTTGACGGTTAGGTTATCAATACTTCAGAATAAGTCCAACAAGCTATTTAGACTTACAAAAGAAAATTTTGCAGTTTAACACTTAGATGTATTAGATTTTGAAATGTGACGTCACAAAACTTAGGACCCCTCCCACCCCTTGTCACATAATGTCACACTTAGTCGACCCCCTCCCCCTCTTAATGTGTGACGTACTTTATGGATGGTCCGTAATGTCGCCAACAGCAGAGACTCGCAACATATGCAAGGCGATCGTGGTATCAGGCGAGGAGCACCTGCGCCTCCTGATGCGGCAGTGCCTCGCGCGGCAGGCGCTGGCGGGCGCGTGGCTGGACGTGCTGTACCCGCTGTGCGTGCGCGCCGCAGACACTATCGTGCTAGGTACGACATCTACACGCAACATATGCAAGGCGATCGTGGTATCAGGCGAGGAGCACCTGCGCCTCCTGATGCGGCAGTGCCTCGCGCGGCAGGCGCTGGCGGGCGCGTGGCTGGACGTGCTGTACCCGCTGTGCGTGCGCGCCGCAGACACTATCGTGCTAGGTACGACATCTACACGCAACATATGCAAGGCGATCGTGGTATCAGGCGAGGAGCACCTGCGCCTCCTGATGCGGCAGTGCCTCGCGCGGCAGGCGCTGGCGGGCGCGTGGCTGGACGTGCTGTACCCGCTGTGCGTGCGCGCCGCAGACACTATCGTGCTAGGTACGACATCTACACGCAACATATGCAAGGCGATCGTGGTATCAGGCGAGGAGCACCTGCGCCTCCTGATGCGGCAGTGCCTCGCGCGGCAGGCGCTGGCGGGCGCGTGGCTGGACGTGCTGTACCCGCTGTGCGTGCGCGCCGCAGACACTATCGTGCTAGGTACGACATCTACACGCAACATATGCAAGGCGATCGTGGTATCAGGCGAGGAGCACCTGCGCCTCCTGATGCGGCAGTGCCTCGCGCGGCAGGCGCTGGCGGGCGCGTGGCTGGACGTGCTGTACCCGCTGTGCGTGCGCGCCGCAGACACTATCGTGCTAGGTACGACATCTACACGCAACATATGCAAGGCGATCGTGGTATCAGGCGAGGAGCACCTGCGCCTCCTGATGCGGCAGTGCCTCGCGCGGCAGGCGCTGGCGGGCGCGTGGCTGGACGTGCTGTACCCGCTGTGCGTGCGCGCCGCAGACACTATCGTGCTAGGTACGACATCTACACGCAACATATGCAAGGCGATCGTGGTATCAGGCGAGGAGCACCTGCGCCTCCTGATGCGGCAGTGCCTCGCGCGGCAGGCGCTGGCGGGCGCGTGGCTGGACGTGCTGTACCCGCTGTGCGTGCGCGCCGCAGACACTATCGTGCTAGGTACGACATCTACACGCAACATATGCAAGGCGATCGTGGTATCAGGCGAGGAGCACCTGCGCCTCCTGATGCGGCAGTGCCTCGCGCGGCAGGCGCTGGCGGGCGCGTGGCTGGACGTGCTGTACCCGCTGTGCGTGCGCGCCGCAGACACTATCGTGCTAGGTACGACATCTACACGCAACATATGCAAGGCGATCGTGGTATCAGGCGAGGAGCACCTGCGCCTCCTGATGCGGCAGTGCCTCGCGCGGCAGGCGCTGGCGGGCGCGTGGCTGGACGTGCTGTACCCGCTGTGCGTGCGCGCCGCAGACACTATCGTGCTAGGTACGACATCTACACGCAACATATGCAAGGCGATCGTGGTATCAGGCGAGGAGCACCTGCGCCTCCTGATGCGGCAGTGCCTCGCGCGGCAGGCGCTGGCGGGCGCGTGGCTGGACGTGCTGTACCCGCTGTGCGTGCGCGCCGCAGACACTATCGTGCTAGGTACGACATCTACACGCAACATATGCAAGGCGATCGTGGTATCAGGCGAGGAGCACCTGCGCCTCCTGATGCGGCAGTGCCTCGCGCGGCAGGCGCTGGCGGGCGCGTGGCTGGACGTGCTGTACCCGCTGTGCGTGCGCGCCGCAGACACTATCGTGCTAGGTACGACATCTACACGCAACATATGCAAGGCGATCGTGGTATCAGGCGAGGAGCACCTGCGCCTCCTGATGCGGCAGTGCCTCGCGCGGCAGGCGCTGGCGGGCGCGTGGCTGGACGTGCTGTACCCGCTGTGCGTGCGCGCCGCAGACACTATCGTGCTAGGTACGACATCTACACGCAACATATGCAAGGCGATCGTGGTATCAGGCGAGGAGCACCTGCGCCTCCTGATGCGGCAGTGCCTCGCGCGGCAGGCGCTGGCGGGCGCGTGGCTGGACGTGCTGTACCCGCTGTGCGTGCGCGCCGCAGACACTATCGTGCTAGGTACGACATCTACACGCAACATATGCAAGGCGATCGTGGTATCAGGCGAGGAGCACCTGCGCCTCCTGATGCGGCAGTGCCTCGCGCGGCAGGCGCTGGCGGGCGCGTGGCTGGACGTGCTGTACCCGCTGTGCGTGCGCGCCGCAGACACTATCGTGCTAGGTACGACATCTACACGCAACATATGCAAGGCGATCGTGGTATCAGGCGAGGAGCACCTGCGCCTCCTGATGCGGCAGTGCCTCGCGCGGCAGGCGCTGGCGGGCGCGTGGCTGGACGTGCTGTACCCGCTGTGCGTGCGCGCCGCAGACACTATCGTGCTAGGTACGACATCTACACGCAACATATGCAAGGCGATCGTGGTATCAGGCGAGGAGCACCTGCGCCTCCTGATGCGGCAGTGCCTCGCGCGGCAGGCGCTGGCGGGCGCGTGGCTGGACGTGCTGTACCCGCTGTGCGTGCGCGCCGCAGACACTATCGTGCTAGGTACGACATCTACACGCAACATATGCAAGGCGATCGTGGTATCAGGCGAGGAGCACCTGCGCCTCCTGATGCGGCAGTGCCTCGCGCGGCAGGCGCTGGCGGGCGCGTGGCTGGACGTGCTGTACCCGCTGTGCGTGCGCGCCGCAGACACTATCGTGCTAGGTACGACATCTACACGCAACATATGCAAGGCGATCGTGGTATCAGGCGAGGAGCACCTGCGCCTCCTGATGCGGCAGTGCCTCGCGCGGCAGGCGCTGGCGGGCGCGTGGCTGGACGTGCTGTACCCGCTGTGCGTGCGCGCCGCAGACACTATCGTGCTAGGTACGACATCTACACGCAACATATGCAAGGCGATCGTGGTATCAGGCGAGGAGCACCTGCGCCTCCTGATGCGGCAGTGCCTCGCGCGGCAGGCGCTGGCGGGCGCGTGGCTGGACGTGCTGTACCCGCTGTGCGTGCGCGCCGCAGACACTATCGTGCTAGGTACGACATCTACACGCAACATATGCAAGGCGATCGTGGTATCAGGCGAGGAGCACCTGCGCCTCCTGATGCGGCAGTGCCTCGCGCGGCAGGCGCTGGCGGGCGCGTGGCTGGACGTGCTGTACCCGCTGTGCGTGCGCGCCGCAGACACTATCGTGCTAGGTACGACATCTACACGCAACATATGCAAGGCGATCGTGGTATCAGGCGAGGAGCACCTGCGCCTCCTGATGCGGCAGTGCCTCGCGCGGCAGGCGCTGGCGGGCGCGTGGCTGGACGTGCTGTACCCGCTGTGCGTGCGCGCCGCAGACACTATCGTGCTAGGTACGACATCTACACGCAACATATGCAAGGCGATCGTGGTATCAGGCGAGGAGCACCTGCGCCTCCTGATGCGGCAGTGCCTCGCGCGGCAGGCGCTGGCGGGCGCGTGGCTGGACGTGCTGTACCCGCTGTGCGTGCGCGCCGCAGACACTATCGTGCTAGGTACGACATCTACACGCAACATATGCAAGGCGATCGTGGTATCAGGCGAGGAGCACCTGCGCCTCCTGATGCGGCAGTGCCTCGCGCGGCAGGCGCTGGCGGGCGCGTGGCTGGACGTGCTGTACCCGCTGTGCGTGCGCGCCGCAGACACTATCGTGCTAGGTACGACATCTACACGCAACATATGCAAGGCGATCGTGGTATCAGGCGAGGAGCACCTGCGCCTCCTGATGCGGCAGTGCCTCGCGCGGCAGGCGCTGGCGGGCGCGTGGCTGGACGTGCTGTACCCGCTGTGCGTGCGCGCCGCAGACACTATCGTGCTAGGTACAAAGGCTTCTGCACCCTTATTACAAAATTATTCCGATAGATCAGTATTGCATTAATGACAGACCGTCTCACTAGCGCCACATTTGTTCAATTGTCAGGCGATTAGCGGATATTTATTGAACTAAATGACATTGTAATTGAATTGACATTGAAATTATTTTCGTAAGTCTGTCATAACCCACCTGATGTGTGTGATCTACATAATCGGTATTTCTCCGTTGAAAAGGGAGGATCCTCCAACCAGGCGAGGTGATATTGCCTGGCGGGCCGAAGCCCGACGGTTGTTGTCGGACAGTTATATGTGTTAGATACGATAATCTTTTTTCTTGTCTGATGCAGGCTTCGTAATCTGATTGGTCGAATTCGTATTGTATTGTATACGCTCATTGACGGCATATTTTAGGCAAATAAAAAATTATATTCTATTCTGTATTTCTGACTGACTAAGACGCGATTTTTCAATAGCTAGATAAACCTCGGTTAAGTTATTTCTCTGATAATTCCATATAAAAACTGTTCCAATTTCAAATTACTAGCTAGATATATTTTATCTGGCCATTGAGAAATCAGCCCTTAATCACTAAAAATATTTGTTAACTAACTTACCTCAATTGAATTTTTATTTTAATAAACTTCCTACGTTTTTTACATCCCTATAATTTCCTTATTATTAAAGTTCGGCGCAGTAGTTTAATTTCAAGAATTGAAATACTGAATACTTCTAAAATTGAATCCAATTGAAGTAAATAATTTTTTCAAGGATATGTATTATTAATTTATGTCTATGTTATACAGACGTAAACTGCAACGACATAGACGTGCGGAATTACGTGCAAGTTAAGAAAGTTCCGGGCGGCGTCGTGCGCGACAGCTGCGTCGTGCAGGGCGTCGTGCTCACGAAGAACGTGGCTCACAGGTGAGCCGAACCCTTAATTTAATAAAGAAACCATATATAATTAACTTACTACCTTTGGAATTCTCTCCCACACTCTATTCGGGCCAGCCCATCTCCTAACGTCTTTAAGAAAAGAGTTAAGGAACATTTCTTGTCAGCATGATTTTCCTTTTGTTATTTGCTGGTATGTATTTAGATGACGATGATGAGTTATATAAGTAGTTATATAATTCTTTTTGATACCTAAGTTGTAATTTAATTGTATTGTACGCTTGACTTTCTCACTCTATAAAATGTTCATTTCTCTTTCACCCAAAGGTTTGCTGGAAGAAAACTCATTCTGAGTTAAGCTCACCTTTGTGCATATATTTTTAAATTGTTTATTTTTTATATTATTCAATATTTTGTGTACAATAAAGAATAAGATTATTAAGAATAACAATGGACGTCGGGTCTAGAGCAAAATTCACGAAAAATGTGTCCCGAGTCAACCTATTTATGCGTGGGTACATTTAAAAAAACGTAAAAAACTATAACATGCTAATTCAAACCGTATTGTCATTAGAGCATAATTTTACTTGGGACAATTTATCAGCCTATTCAACAGTTACTACGAACTCTTATAGCAGGACTGAAATTGAACTGCCCAGACATTTCCAGTATGAGCTGACCTCGCACTGTATAGGCTTTTCGTACAATGAAAGGTTAGCTTATACTGGAAATGTTTGGGCAGTTCAATGTCTGCCCTGCTTTATGAGCTCGTAATAAGCCCCCAGTACGGCATTTTTGACGTGTATTATGTCGCTTGACAAAAAAAAAGAATAGCGCGTGGTTGTACGACCTTTTTGATTTTGGAACTCGTTTGGTTCGGAAACTTTTGAGCGCGGACCCAACGTCCATTGTTAGTAAGTCATTGCCGATGCCGTCATTAAGTCGCACAATTCTAAACTTCGGACTACCTGAGAACCTCCATGAGTCGTTTTCCTCACTGATGAGGGTGACCTCTATGTATGATCACCTTTTTCTGGACTATACTCCGTCATTTTGCCCTGTTCCCTGCAGCATGAATGGCGTCGCTCACACTGGAGTCGAGTGTCGAGCGGATCTGGTCAGTCCAACGCATTGGACTCCGCCCCCTGGGTCTTTTCCCTTCAACCTTGCCCGTCATGAGCATCTTCTCCAAATTATCACCACGCTTCCTTGCAATGTGCCCGAAGAATTCGAGCACCCTGCGGTGACATGTTGTGGAGAGCCTGGTGGTGATTTCCAGTTCGCCAAGAATCGAGGCGTTGGTTCGATGCACTGAGAACACTTTGATTTCATTTAATTACGGTATTTGTCTATTACAGGGGCATGCCGCAGCAAATATCGAATCCCACGGTATTACTTCTAGACTGTTCTATCGCGTATCAACGAGTGGAGGGCAAGCTTACTTCGTTGGAACCAGTCTTGATGCAAGTAAGGTTGTCGTTGGATTGATTTTTTAATTTATGTAAAATTAATTTAACCAAGTCCCATCAATATTTGTATAGGTTTATCATAGTTTGACGACACGGTTGACGTAGTGGCTAAGTGATTAGCTTTCTGCGCTATGTGCCGCGGGTTCGATCCCCGCACGGAGCAATTATTTGTATGATCTACAGGTAGTTGTTTCGGGTCTGGGTGTGTGTGACATGTATGTTTGTAAACTGTACCCTCGATACAGACAGCTTCAATAATTGGTTACCCCTCACATATTACCATGGTACCAGGAGCAGGAGTACCTGGTGCGGTGCGCGGCCCGCATCAGCGCGCTGCGGCCGCGCGTGGTGCTGGTGCGCGGCGGCGCGGCGCGCGGCGTGCAGGACGCGCTGCGCCGCGCCGGCGTGGCGCTGGCGGCGCACGTGCGCCCGCGCGCGCTGCGCCGCTCCGCCCGCTGCGCGCGCGCCGACACCGTCACCTCCATCGACGCCAGGATAGGCATGCCCAGGCTGGGGACCTGCAAAAACTTTTACGTCAAAAATTGTAAGTTATTTTCTTAATTCCGTACTCGACTCATAGAGGAGCCTCTCTCGATCCTAAAAACAACATATATTATATGCTACTAAACTAGGTAAGCTATAAATAAAGTATTTTATTTATGTTGCACATAAAAAACATGACTATTATCTTTGCCCACAGATTCTAGCAAAACACTAATGGTTTTGGAAGGATGTGCTGAACCAAATTTAGGTTGTTGTATATTACTCCGCGGGGCATCCCTACAAGAATTAGTAAAAGTAAAGAAAGTTGTCAAATTCATGCTCCTAGCTTGTTACAACTGGAAACTAGAGAAAGCATTTTTAGGAGACATTGAAGCGATCCTTCCCGAACCGGGAATGACGTTTGATGATGAAATTAATGATAGTGAGGTTACCAAAGATGACGTCGCGACAAATGATATAACAAGTAATGATATTGAAAGAAATCAAAGTGAAAATGGTATTGTAGAACGAAAAGTCTCGTTCAACGAAGAATCGAGAAAAAGTAATGAAACTGATAGCAATGAGTCGTCGAGATCTGATAATATATTTACAAATTCTAGTGTTAAAGAAACTGCTAAAAGCGACGATAAAAGTGATGTTACTGTTGATGATACAAACAGTAACGATGCAAAGAGTAATGGTGAAAATAATACTAATTCATTAGATGAAGACCCTTTGCAAAGCGCGAAGCCGTTTGTGCGTAAAACGGATAGTGATAAAACTTTGAGTTGTGGTGTTCCGATTAGGGATTTCAGTGATCCATTGCGCGCTACGTTGTCGGTCGACGACGATGTCTTCTTGCCAAAAGAGGAAGCTAAGTTGAAAGCAGACACGCATACCGATCGGTAAGTGCTTTTTTTAATAAAGTTCAATCATCTGCAATCATTTGTGCTATAATGACTCTTTCTGTAAAATGTCTTGAAGTAATATTTTATCGTTTATGTATTCAGTTATTAAAGAGTACTTTGTTTACTACGTTGGAATTTTATACCTATTGTGTGATTTTAAAGATAATAAACATGTCATTTGCATATAACACACTGAATGTTATTGTAATTATACATACATATTTAGGCAAGTCAGTCATTTCAATAAGAAACAGAAATGGACCCAGAATTGATCCCTGCGGAATCCCCATGATAACAGCCCTTCGTGCAAATCTCTTACCATTGACATCAACCCGATAAATTCCATTGTTCAAATAGGAAGTTTGAAGGTCGACACTCGACAGTTTTGTTCTTTATTCAATACTGCACTAGTGTGATTTCCGGATAAGTATATAATGATGGATACAGTCGAAGGCTTTAGACAGTTGCAGGTTTCCAAACTTTCCTTACTGCTTTTAAGTTAAATAATAATTTCACTAGTATAATTTATTTACTGGATTCTAATTCGACTGTTTATCTGGCGTCCACCTGAGTATCCACAGACCAAAATGTATCAGCATAACCGTTCCTAGGTGGTCAACAGACGACGTGGTGTTATCTATGTCGCCGAACATGATAATTCCAGCGCCCTACCTGGAGACAGAAGCGGGGCGTCGCTGTGCGCTGCGGGGCCAGTTCCCCGCGCCGCTGCTGAGCGCGCCCGCGCCGCACCACACGCCGCGCGCGCCCCGCGCCTCCACTAGGGCGCACCACACCGACCGGGTGCTCAAGGTACGATACACAGAGGCGGGGGTCGCTGTGCGCTGCGGGGCCAGTTCCCCGCGCCGCTGCTGAGCGCGCCCGCGCCGCACCACACGCCGCGCGCGCCCCGCGCCTCCACTAGGGCGCACCACACCGACCGGGTGCTCAAGGTACGATACACAGAGGCGGGGGTCGCTGTGCGCTGCGGGGCCAGTTCCCCGCGCCGCTGCTGAGCGCGCCCGCGCCGCACCACACGCCGCGCGCGCCCCGCGCCTCCACTAGGGCGCACCACACCGACCGGGTGCTCAAGGTACGATACACAGAGGCGGGGGTCGCTGTGCGCTGCGGGGCCAGTTCCCCGCGCCGCTGCTGAGCGCGCCCGCGCCGCACCACACGCCGCGCGCGCCCCGCGCCTCCACTAGGGCGCACCACACCGACCGGGTGCTCAAGGTACGATACACAGAGGCGGGGGTCGCTGTGCGCTGCGGGGCCAGTTCCCCGCGCCGCTGCTGAGCGCGCCCGCGCCGCACCACACGCCGCGCGCGCCCCGCGCCTCCACTAGGGCGCACCACACCGACCGGGTGCTCAAGGTACGATACACAGAGGCGGGGGTCGCTGTGCGCTGCGGGGCCAGTTCCCCGCGCCGCTGCTGAGCGCGCCCGCGCCGCACCACACGCCGCGCGCGCCCCGCGCCTCCACTAGGGCGCACCACACCGACCGGGTGCTCAAGGTACGATACACAGAGGCGGGGGTCGCTGTGCGCTGCGGGGCCAGTTCCCCGCGCCGCTGCTGAGCGCGCCCGCGCCGCACCACACGCCGCGCGCGCCCCGCGCCTCCACTAGGGCGCACCACACCGACCGGGTGCTCAAGGTACGATACACAGAGGCGGGGGTCGCTGTGCGCTGCGGGGCCAGTTCCCCGCGCCGCTGCTGAGCGCGCCCGCGCCGCACCACACGCCGCGCGCGCCCCGCGCCTCCACTAGGGCGCACCACACCGACCGGGTGCTCAAGGTACGATACACAGAGGCGGGGGTCGCTGTGCGCTGCGGGGCCAGTTCCCCGCGCCGCTGCTGAGCGCGCCCGCGCCGCACCACACGCCGCGCGCGCCCCGCGCCTCCACTAGGGCGCACCACACCGACCGGGTGCTCAAGGTACGATACACAGAGGCGGGGGTCGCTGTGCGCTGCGGGGCCAGTTCCCCGCGCCGCTGCTGAGCGCGCCCGCGCCGCACCACACGCCGCGCGCGCCCCGCGCCTCCACTAGGGCGCACCACACCGACCGGGTGCTCAAGGTACGATACACAGAGGCGGGGGTCGCTGTGCGCTGCGGGGCCAGTTCAGATATAGCCGGAAAAGGGAGATAATGCTGATTGTTGGCACACCGCGCGCACCGTTGTGCTGAAAGTAAACTAAGAAACCACGGATTAGAAATAAGCAGAGCAGCAGTTCAGATTCCTCTACACAAGAATTCTGTATCGGCACGATAAGACAAAACCAAATTATAGTATTTTTCATTGAACGAAAACTTTTCAGTACACCAGGCGCTCTTGCCAAATTAGCTACCGAAATATTGACATCTATTTTATCTATCTGTGTATTTATTATCAGGAGGTGCACCCGTTTGCACAGATGGCCATAGCAGCGTCCGCCGATGACCCGGCACTAAAAGCTGCGCTCGCGCACTACAGAGCCACTGGCTGCCGGCTCGTTAACGACAAACATAGAAGTGAGTTACAAAAAGAAAAAAATAATAAGAAAGACCGATAATTGAGGGAATAATGCCGTGATGACACGCTTGCCAGGCAATTTAATGATCGTAGTGTGAATTTTGGATCATTAACATTAGTGATGGCTACTGTCCACAGAACGATTTTTTTGACAAAAGGCCAAACCCTAGGTCATCAAACGCCTAACCCTTAACATGATAGGTCTCACTAAGTAAGGATTTTTTTCCAGAAGTGCACGAAAATTGGACGATTCCTCTTGCCACGCGAAGAAAGTCGCAGGAAAAAGATATTTAGTATTAGAGTTCAGAACGGGGTATTTACCATGTTTAAAGATTGTTTTGAGCTTCCGATATTTCGGCAGCGCCATGGTCACGGATAAACTCCACTGACCCTAACACTGTTTATCCGTGACCAACAGTGCCCAAATATCGGAAGCTCAAAATAATCTGTAAACATATAATAGTAAATAACCCGTTCTGAACTCTAATACTAATGTTAGTGACCATGACAGTTTAAAAACTTAAAATTATTTGTCTACAAATCTATGTAATTTTCAGCTCAATGTCCAATGTACAAGCCATCAGTAGTGAAGAAAGTCAAGGAGCCCGAACAGGACCCGAGCGAGAAGCCGACTGACAACGAACCCATCGATCCTCTGGCGCCGGAAAACCATCAGCAACTGAGCCTGCTGCTGTACAGCTTCAGCAACAAGTCGGCCAATGTGCCCGACTTCTGCGTCAATCCCTGGTAAGTAGACACGAGTCAGATATTATATCAACAAATCGTATCGTATCGACATTCCGAACTAGACAAACCGATTTCACAAAACTACGGCAAATCTAAATCGACCTCACAATCCAAACTACAAATCCAAGCCTACAAAATCTGGTCGCGGGACTTATCTCATTACCGTGACCCCGGAACGTAAAGGGCTATTGAAGGAACACCGTGGATTTTAGTCAGTACAAGTCTGACAGTCCCTCCCGCCCTGCCCGGGGTGGGAGGACCCATTTGATGATTTTACCAAGCTAAAAAAAAAAAAAAAAAAGAAGCCTACTAAATCTACAAATCCAAACCGCACCGCGCAATCGTTTGTTACACACAGTCACAAACCAATGAGATTCGCTTCCTCTCTTTCTAACTAAGCCAGCGTGGTGGCCTCTTAGATGGACGTTGTCATTATGTACGTTTTTATTTATTTATTAGGATCTCCAACAATAAATACACAATACATCAAAAGCTTACATTATCAATCTTCCAGCCCTGTGCTTCCTCAGTTTCAGGAGACCACAGCATGCATATTTGAAAAAAAGAACCAACAAACAGTAAAACAAGAAAAACGAAATAAAAATATATTTGATACCTACATGAAAAAAAAACAAAAAACATTAACTTAAACAATTATACAAATTAAAATAATAGAAGAAAGAAATGAATAAATTAATTATAATTTTTAAATACTAATTTTTAGTTTTCAATTGAGTTATCATTAGGTTTTCGAAAAGTCATTGACTTCGAATATTTGTGTATTATTCAGGGTAGTGACGATGGAGATGTACGGGCGTCATGACATCTCGCTGGGCGCGTTCCTCGAGAAGTATTGCTTCAACGGCGACTACAAGTGCACGTCTCCCAACTGCAACGTGCCCATGAACCAGCATGTGCGCAGGTCTGTGCTTTTGTGTTGTATTTCTGCAAACATTTGTCTCTTTGTCACACTGGGGGTCATGTTGGGGTCACCGGGGGTCATGTTTTGAGTCATTGGGGGTCATGTTGGGGTCACCGGGAATAATTTTTGAATCATTGGGGGTCATCACCGGGGGTCATTTTGAAGTTGCTTGACTACAAGTACTGCTTACTAAATAAGGGGTCATTTTATATGTTCTCGCTCCATAGAGTCCCTAAGGCATACCCAAATCAAACCCGGTTTTGAAGTTCATAAGATTACTTATAGCTCTTAAAAATATGTTACCACATTTTAGTAATATTTATAGATTTATTTATTTATATTTAGGTTCGTGCACGGCGACGTGTGCATTACTATAACGTGTAACACTATCGGGCACAGTAACGTCGACAAAATGAAAGAGGAACAAAGTAAACAGGTATGTTTTAGTTAATATTAACTAGTCTTTGACCGGCAGTTCCTGGAAATCTATTATGTTCGAAGGCCGATCTGCCATGCATTGAGTTGAGGGCTAGTAGTTTTATGTGAAGCTTTTGAGGAAAATATAGTAATAGAAGAGTGGTTTATATTTAGCTGAATAAATTTTCTCTAGGCATTAAATTATGCTGTTTTGTATTCAGGGTGGGTTCTATAATGGCTCCCATATATTTTGAGTTCTCTTCGGATAAAACAACTTTTTTGGAATTTCGGATGCTGTGTTTGCCTTTAATGAACGACATGTTTTGTGACGGCAGGTCGAGTATAGATAACTGACTGGTTGCCTAGTAACGGTAAAAGATCAGGGGGCCTAAAAAGGCCAGATTGAGCAATTCGTCTACTGATCTGCATAGTAACTGTCAAACAGATGATTACCGAATATGAACCTTATGCGGATAACATTAAGAGTTGTCAATTATGTAAATATTTTGACATTTGTAATATGAATCACATTGTGATTCGTCTAAAGCGACCTTTATAGCCCCCTGTTGGCAGCCTACGCGAAGGTCTTTTGTCATGTAGACATGAACCAAGCAGGTGCTCACAAAGCATGAGCCTGTCCCGGCAGGTGATGTTCTGGTCGCGCTGCGAGGCGTGCGGCGGCGCCGGCGCGGCGCGGCGCGTGTCGCGGGGTGCGCTCGGGCTGTCGCTGGCCACGTACGTGCGCAGCCGCGCGCACGCGCACCGCTACGTGCGCGCGCACACGTGCCCGCACGCGCTGCACACGCACGCGCACGCCTTCGTGCAGCAGCTCACCACCGCCTGCTTCAGGTGAGACTCACCGCACTAGCCGCATAACCCGTGGGAGGGGGCACTATTTGCGAATAGTCATTGACCACGCGCACCGCTCCGAAATAAACCCTTACGGAAACTGGCATGAAACAAAGTGACTCGTACTCGTTATACAGAATAATAATTGAATTGTAAAATTTTTGACATAAGGAAATAATTACATTAATTTAATTATAAGTATATTTTTTTTTTTTTTGTGACTTAATAACGTAAATTTTTAATTAATTATGTAATAATTTGCTAATTGTAATACTAATTAATTTATAACTAAAATTGAAAAATATTTGTACGCCTTGTATGGCAGAACATATTGGAAACTTCACACCATTAATTGAAAGACCTATTTATGTACCTATGTTTTCACAAATAAAGATTATTCTATTCTATTCTAATGATGGTGCAAAATTTTGGGACAATAAGGGTGACTACACTTTCTGGTATAGAAACATTAGGTGAATTTGGAGGAAAAAAAAAAAAAAAAATTGAAAATCTGAATGATCCTAATGTCTCTTTTTTTTAAGTTACTGTCAGAGATCGTTATAGTGTTTGTACTTTGATTATGATAAATGACATGACATGGGAGAAATTGAAAAGAGGGGCAAAGCTAAAACAAAATGTTATCAATGTGACAGGTACAGCAAGATAACGCCATACGAGATCCAGCTGCCGCCCGACATGATATCCATACACTACGACACCAAACAGATGCGGGACACACTCATCTCACAACTGAACGAACTGGTGCAGAAAGGTATGACCGAACGATCAATCAATAGGGTATTTAATTACTATTAAAAATTGACAATTATTGTATACTAGCGACCCGTCCCCCGCTAAGCCCGGGTGCAAGTTCTCTACTATCTTTACACTAATTATCAAAGTATTATACATAAAAACCTTCCTCTTGAATCACTCTATGTATTAAAATAACCGCATCAAAATCCGATGCGTAGTTTTAAAGATCTAAGCATACATAAGGACAGACAGCGGGAAGCGACTTTATTTTATATTATGTAGTGATTTCCTTATAGTAGGCAGATAAAGGACCATAGTTGACAAAATAATTGAAATCGGCGAATAAATGCCGGAGTTATAAGCTTTAAAAAAATAGACACTAGCCAACCTTTTCTCGCAAAATGGAATATGTATGAAACTGTCACAATTTACTGACATTACTAATTTATGACGTCAAAATTCAGTAGCGCCATCTGTCTAATAAGAAATAAAAAAACTTATAACTTAGGCGTATTTTACAAATATTTAATTTATTTATACACTATTGCTCAAGTTTTTCTGAAAAGCTTCTTTTTTTTGGCAGTTAAAAAAATTATAGTAAATACCCAATTCAATCTGTTAGTTCGTTTTACTACAAAAGAAGAAAGAAGAAGCGCCGAGAACCATGATGATGTGTTGATATGTTCTTCAGGTCACGAGATATTCAGCGGCCTATCGGACGGCGACGCAGAGAAAGACTACCAGGCATTCAAACAACACATGGAACAGATACACCTAGCACTGACATCCGCCAGCCTGCACGAGAACAACACCACAGCTGGTAAGCTAATACAGGGTGCTGCAGATAATTATTCGCGATTTCATGTTTGTTATTTAAAAAGTTGTGTAAAATGATGAGTACTATTATGATTCCTTTATTCATCATTAAACATATTTTTTACATTTTTAAATAAATATTATTAAAAAAAAAAAAAAAACATTTAAAAACATAAAATATAGGAACCAACCGGCATCGGAACAGGGTTCAAGCTACCGGCGGCTAGGGCTGCAGAGAAAGGAACCTCCTCACAATGCGTGCCGTGTCGAGAAGTACCGCTTTCTGTATCAAGCCCTTGATCCAGCCTCCCAACGAGAGCCTCATAAGCCTCATATTATTATTAATAGCCCGTAGTATCCCACTGCAGGGCAAAGGCCTCCCTTCCCTCCTTCCACTTTTCCCGGTCTATTGCAATTGAGTACTATAATAGTCCTTAAAGGGACCTCCGCTAATAAAGTAGGACCTTATATGCAAGGTCTTACCTTTCTAGTCCTTTAGGGGCTCTGTTGGGGTTGTAACGCCCAACAGTGAAATGATAATGTTAATGTTGTTTCTGTTGGGGTTGTAAAGCCCAACAGCGAAATGTTATGATATGTTAATGTTAACTCGGAGTTTTAACTCTTGCTGTTAAAACATCCGAGTGTTTGTTATGTTATGCCATGATAGGTGCGGATACTGTTGTCCGACTATCATGGCTGTTAATGTTGATGCGGCTGCTGCCGCTGTTAATAAAACAACCGTCCTGGCTGAGTGAGTTTATTAACAGCGGCAGCAGCCGCATCAACATTAACAGCCATGATAGTCGGACAACAGTATCCGCACCTATCATGGCATAACATAACAAACACTCGGATGTTTTAACAGCAAGAGTTAAAACTCCGAGTTAACATTAACATATCATAACATTTCGCTGTTGGGCTTTACAACCCCAACAGAAACAACATTAACATTATCATTTCACTGTTGGGCGTTACAACCCCAACATATGGGCTCGAAGGACCAAAATGTAGGGGCTATTGCCTTTACATTTAATGTTGAATGTTTGAATAAAATAAAATAATGTTGATGTTCATAAATGAAATGTTTAATTGAATTATTCACTAAATTAATGTTACATAAAAAACTACTAATAAAAATGTTAAATGTTGATAAAAATGTTAAATGTTAATAAAAAATGTTAAATGTTATGCGCGCTCGATGCTAACCGAAACACTGACGTACTTGCGTACGTGACGGTGCTATGTTTTATAAATTGATATAATTTGCACAATTTCGTAACTAGGCTAAAGTGCCAAAGTACAATGTGCACCGTACAGGCTCAATTACGGAGAAGCGGTGCGTCACGCGGAGCGCAAAGTGGCGCGCAATGCTGAGAAAGGCGCGTATCTCCGTTCATGGAGAGCGAGCGAGAGAGCGACACGCCGCTTTGCGCGCCGCGCGACTTCACGCCTCTCCATAAGTGAGCCCTAAGGGGTTATTGTAGTTATCATTATAAACTACTTTTATTATAAGAAGAAATATGAAATCGCAAACAAAAAATCTGCTGTCCCTACAAATAATTCAATATTACTCGCTAAGTGTATAAAACAGCAGATTGTTTTCGCGATATTATCAAAGTATTATGTTGTAATAAATTTATATTGTTCCAGCCGTAGTGCGTAGTCTGTGGAGCGTGTCAGACCGCATCATCTCGGGAGAGAAGATGCTGCGCGACGCTCAGGATAAGTGGTCCAGCCCTCCTGCAAAGAGCAAGTCGCAGCCCGACAATACTGGTATATTTATAATGTTCAGTTGTTAACCCCCGACAAAAAAGAGGGGTGTTATAAGTTCTTAGTATCTATCTGTATATCTGTGTCTGTGGCACCGTATCTCCAAAACCGATGGACCGATTTCATTGCAGTTTTTAATTGAAAGCTAATTTAATCAGGAATCATCTTAGCTATGTATCATGAAAGTCTGTTCAGCCGTTCAAAAGTTACAGCTCTTTTTCTAGCTAAAGTCGGGGGTTTTTGACAGTTAGGTTATTGAAACTTTGACGCTGGGCTCATATTATAATATAATTCCCAAAATATCAAGATACCGACTAGCTATGCCCGCGAATCCAACAGCGTGGCCTCCGGGTGATACGATATTTTAAAAAAAATTGCCTATCAAGCACACAATTTCTTTGTAAAATTTCATCAAGATCGGTTCAGTCGTTTAGTCGTGAACAGGTAACAAACAGACAGAGAGACAGAGTTAATTACGCATTTATAATATTATTGTGATTATTTTTTGTTCCAGTTGAAGATAAATCCGATCTTGATGATTCCTCTGGTGATGACGGCATTAAAGACAACTCAGGTATTTAACTTTTTATCTTTCTTACTTGAAGCAGTGATAGCCTAGCGGTTGAACGCTTGCCTTCCATGCCGGAGGGTCCGAGTTCGAACCCGACCTACACCTATGTCTTTTAGAATTTATGTGCGGATCATAAATTGATTGTCAATTGTGTTAACGGTGATGGAAATATTCGTGAGGAAATCGGCACACTTTACATAAGTTCATAAAGTTCTCGATGGTGTGTGTAGTCCGCCAACCCGCGCTAGGCCAGCGTGGTGGACTAAGGCCTAACCCTTCTCATTTTAAGAGGCCCGTGCCCAGCAGTGGGACTGTAATGGGCTGAATTTATTTATTTATTATGAGCACGATGCTAAACTAGTTTTTTTTTTTCTCCTAATTTATCTACACGAAGTTGTCAAGCTTAAGTATGTGTTTTTCACAAAATATTTGATACTCTATTAAGGGCATTACGCCAGCTTCGCGCGCCTCGCGTTTCACTCATACAGCTATACAGTTAGCACGCACACAGCCGTCTACGCGTCTGTGTTGTTGGAGCGCGTATCATGCACCGCATGCACCGCATTGAATCAACATGATACTTTGCCAGCTTTTACTTAGTAGGGAATGTTTTAGTTTTTGCGTAAGTAGGGTTTAAATTAATTTTTAGTTGTAATAAATGAGCAATTAAATTATTATTAGGTTAGAATAAATAAAATAAAAAATGTGTAAAATAAAATGTTAATATTTTTCGTCTCAAGTGCTTTTTTTTACTCATGACGCGACGCGACAAAGAATCGCCTGGATTGCCGTCATCGGTCTGATATCACATAAACGTGCGACCGAAGAAAATGTATGGACGGTCGCAAATGTTTACTGACCAAATCGTACGATATGACAATATCGCTCACAGATCTGTTCGATGTCGAACCGCATACGTCCTAATGACATGCGATATTACTTCAAATGTACATTTTACATACGTGAGCGCGGGTGCGATCGACTCTGTTTCGACTTACATGCGATTTCTTGTTAGGTATATCGATGAGCGACTTCAGTTACGCAACTAGGTTTACAACTAGTTAGATACTTATCTCTGTGTCAGACATCCTAGTTTGTATCAATAATAATTGCTTTAATATTTAAATAAAATGATCAAAATACCTTTCTAATCGCGATCCTTTTATCCGGTTATTGTACTCATCATTATGAACAACTTTTACTATGGGACCAACACTGAAATCGCGAGAAAAGAAATAGCTGTTCCAATTATTGGTATGGAACAGCCATGGAACCGCTGATGTTTTTTTCGCGATTTCCTTGTTGGCCCCATAGTAAAAGTTGTTCATAATGATGGGTACAATAATCCCTTAAAGGGATCGGGATTAGAAAGGTAGTAGGTATAACTACACCCTACTATAATATTCACAGCGCCATGCAACAGAATTAGCATAGAACACTGTTGCTAGAAAAAGCAATACTGGTAAACGCACGGCTACATAGACATACCAAGCTTAAATACATTTTTAGTATAAGCTGAACTGTCATTGTACGGAAAGATTATACAATGGTAGGTCAGCTTATACCGAAAATGTTTAAAAAAAGGAGTTTAAAAGGAGTTTGTCTAGATTTTATAATCAATCAATCAATCAAATCTTTGTTGCTGAACACAGGTAGGTACAGTTTAGTACATTGCAAGATGTTGGGTGAATGCGCAGTTCACTATGTTCTACCAGTTTAGGCATGCAACATTAACTGGGGTAGGTACACAATTATAAAATATTAATATAATTATTTAAATGTATAGCTTGATATATAGGCTTGTTACCAATTTTTTTTTTTATTTACATTATTCTATCTACCTACCTACCTACTTACCCTACCTACCTACTCCATGTACCCACGTACCAACATACCTACCTACTTACCATACCTACCAACATACTTACCTACTTACCATACCTACTTACCTACCTACTTACCTACCTACTTACCTACCTACTTACCCTCACTACCTACTTACCTACCTACCTACCCTCACTACCTACCTACCCTATCTACGTATTTACCCTATCTACGTACTTACCCTATCTACGTACTTACCTAGACCTACACTAAATACCTTTTCTACCTACCTACCTACCCTATCAACCTACCCTATGTACTACCTACCTACCTACCTACTTTTTCTTTATTAATTTTTCCCCTAAAGCGCTTTTTGTAAGCCATATCTTAAAAAAAAGTTAAATTAAAACATACATAAAGAAGTCTAATTTAATCTTCCTATGTTATTTGAACTCCATTACATTAAAATATATTATGTACTCGCCAAAGTTTTGTTTATAATAAAAAGTATCAATACGTCCCAGTCGCGCTAAAAACTCGCGAGCCCACGATATTATTTTATGCAGCACGCGACGACGGGAGCGACACACGTCCTACCTCTGAAAGGCCTCGGCCGGGAATGAAAGCTGACGCGGTTTCGCGCCGATTATATAGCAGTACTAAATAATTCATAGTAATATAAACATATAAGTTATTAGAAAAATATTTGAACTATGTTTTAGAACGTAAATGTCTTCATTTAATAGGTCTAAACAAAAACAAAAATACCCCAGATTTCAACCTAAAGTAACACGTTTAATATCTCGAAAAGTGGCTAAAATGACAGTTTTGATTATACTTTTCTTGAATGAAAATTTACAGTAATCGAGTGTTTTTGTTAAACAATCACTAATAAATGTTATTATTTTTCATAAAGTAATATTGTTATAAGTTTGTCGTATATGGTTTTACTAATATCTCGCATCAAAGAAGACCGTCGACCGCTAGTTTAGTTTAGGCTTGAATAAAAACTGTTCTAATAGGAAAAATATACGAATATATGGAAAAAAATAATTACCATGCAATAGATTATGAAATTCTCATTAATATGACGTTATTATTATATTTAAAAATTAAACAAGTTATGGTTTTGTTGTCCGTTGAAAATCATCAATTTTGACTGTAGCGTGGTTCTAACGCATGAACGCTCTTAACGATATTATTCGTTGCCCATTTTCTAAACAAATTTAGAACTAGTTAAAATATTAACTGGAGTTTTTTATTCCAGGTACAACGTATGTGTTCACCACAGACAATAACAAAGAATCAGAAAAAGAACATACCGGTAAGTTACAAATATTTATTCTGAGATATATATTACGTACTCTGACTTAGCTCGGACTTTACTTAAACATTTATATACTTAGATCATACTATGATTTGGAATTTATAGTCATAATCACAAGGTCATAATAAGCTGAAATTGTGCTGACTATACGCAAAGATCGACGAAGTAATAATATAAATAAATAATAAAAATTTATTCAAAATTACAATGGTAAAAGCACAATACAATACCTATAAATCTTAGAAAAAATACAGGTATTTCACTGCCTAGGTGCCTGTACTGGGATAAACCTGTGCCACAGGCGGGAGGAGTGCTTACAATATGTAACTTAAAAGGAACAGAGTTTTTAAACAATATTTTACATTAGTAATCTAAAAATTTAATACACAAGTAAATTATTTTATAATGATAGACCTAATTAACCTAAGTCTAAGAAGTCAATAAACAAAGTCTAAAAGTCCATGAAGAAAGTACCTAAATCCAAAGCAAAGTCCGTTGAAGTACGACCAAACGACGTCCTATCTTTTATTAAAATATGTCAATATCACTCGACTAAGGCGCAAGTTCACCGGAAACATAACAGACAGTTAAAATGAAATCGGCCGATCACCCATACTAAATGTCATGTTTAAACCGCTGATTTTGCTCTAATTGTCTGTTATGTTGACGGTACACTTGCGCCTACATGTATGGAACAATTATTTTTTCTCACGATTTCAGTTTATGTCCTATAGTACTAAGAGTAAATGATAAAATTTTCAATATAGATGAACATATTATCTGATTAATCAGTTCCAATCCCATCTTCAAATTACACCGTATGTCACTTTCTCAGACATTCTACTCTTAAATATAAAAAATTCAAATGCCAATGACCAAATTATTGCTTGCCAATCATTCCTTTAAAGAAATTAGCTTCTGCTGTAAAACTTTACAGTCCTACAGTAAAAGTTGTTCATAATGATGAGTACAACCCCTTAAAGAGATCGGGACTAGAAAGGTCCTTGCAGATCACAGGCTTGAGAGTCAAAAAAGTTACCATAGTAGCCTAAACCTCCTAAGAGACGGTGTTTTCATACGATTATTAAAGAAAAGAAGTTAAAAAACCATTTAAACGAACTAGACAGTAGACAACCCAAAGCACAAACAAAAAAAATGAAAATATATCCACAGGGACAGAAGAGGACGAAGAAAAAGGAGACAAGAAAACAGTTCGACAGATACTGTCGCAACTACTGTCCAACAACCAGCCAGCCAATCAGGTAACGCAGATCTTTATCTTCAGTCGCGTAAGCTATCATCACATGGAAATCGCTCAAGCTGTGGAAAGATTAGTTAATAAAAAAAAATTGCCAATCAACAAATCAAATCATTTATCTATATTTCGAATACGTTAACGCAGGGTTCTTCAATCTTTTTAGCGTAAGTGCCACACTGACTCCTCCACTAGGTCTCAATACCTTTTTTTTTGTAAAACTTGGTAAGAATCCATCATAGGGCTGTCCTCCGCCTGAGGGAGGCGAAGGGGTGTGCCGGAGTCCTACCGGCTAATCTCACCATGGTGGTCCACTTCGGCACCTACAGGTGGGCTTCGGGTACTCTTAGAAGACCGCACCGAAGCTTACCTCGGTGCCTGTTAGGGCACTTCTCGGGGAGGGAGACTGTAAAGAGGTCCCCCCGGTATCCTCGCTGTGCGGTGCGCGCAACACCGACCAGTGCGCGCCGTCTTCTCGGAGGCTGCTTCGGTGGTCGCGCAGCCGAGTCCCCACTCTGTGAGCTCGCGACCCCGGAGGCCCCCCGCCAGGTGATGTCCGGCGGGGGGTTAAGGCGTACGCGCCGAGGCGGTTGCTCCTCGAGCAACCTCCAAGAACGCCGGGACAAAATTTTGTCGTCGTAATATTATCTCGTGCGGAAAAAGGTTTTTAGAGGCATTATCTCGTCTTATCATGACGACAAACTTCCGTCGCGGCGCGCATGTTAGCCTAGCTGGATTAGTTCCCTTACCATGCGAGTGAAATCGCGGGCAACATCTAGGAAGGGATATTCAGTTTGGTGGTTGATGTTTGTTGTAGAGCGGGATGATCCTGTGGGCGGGCGTGGTGCCGGTGGTGGTGCGCGCGGCCGAGCTGGGCTCCGTCATCGCCGCCACGCTCGCCTCGCACACCTACCGCCGCACGCGCACAGCGCACCGACACAGGTAACACAGCGGGATGATCATGACAAGTTTATTACCAGAGTCGATGTTCATTACCATTTTAGTTACGCGGTATTCCCGCGGAACACTCTTATTATAATAGAGACGGTAGCCACCCTTAATGCCCCAAAATTTAGCATTACCCTGTATATTTTAACAAAGGCCTATTTAAAAAAATCCAACATCAGTTCTAGAGACATCTACATTTTGGTGACCCTGGCCAATTGGCCGTGTATACTGTGTAAGACCATAAGAGTAATTTAGGAGTGGGAGTATCAATTAATAAATTTTTGTGGTACCGATCCTGCTTTCATTACAATATAACCTAACCGTACTCCAACCAGAAAAAGAGCTGTAATTTTTGAACGACTGAACAGATTTTCATGAAACAACAGCTAGGAAGATACCCGATTAAACTAGCTTTCTATAAAAAAAATGCATTGAAATCGGTCCATCCGTTTTGAAACTACGATGCCACAGACAGATACACACTACAAACTTATAATGCCTCTCTTTTTTTGTCGGGGGTTAATAATATATTTAAATTAATATTATCGTATTGCCAGCACACAAACGGAGCAAGAAGAGAATGAGAACACGAACTCAACAGGCAAGGACAAGACTGAGGGAGACAAGTCGAAACTTGCCAAGTCTAATGACAACGTCGAAGTGCTGCTCAAGGTAAATAATGATCATTCATCAACAAACGAACGTCATCAATTAGCCATTTTAACGTAGCCATTGAATTATAAGTACTAACGGTATTGCTGATTTTTTAAGATTATTCGATAATTTTAACCGACGCCATCTTGAATCTAACTAACCGATTTGGTTCATGACGAGATTTTTGCCTAAAGTATTTATATACCTACCGAGTTTTATTAAAATGTGTCAAAAAATGCGCTCTCTGGAGTGGGAACAAGTTTTGTGCTACAGGTGTCCCAAAAAACGGGGGATAGGCCAGGTGGAGACAGAAATCAGAAAAAAACATCTTAATGGATGTGTACAGTTAATACGGCGGACGACGCTCGACGACGCACCGATCGTCCGGGCGATCACACCAAACCGTTCAGTTATTTGAGCGGGCGTCGTCGGGCAATCGCTCCTGTCACCCCGTAAAATAGTAGGGTAAAAGTCGCACTCGGTCGCACTGCTATCAACCGACCAATGACTGTAGTTATAGGATCCAACAGATATTTTTAGGTCGTTCGATTGGTCACTCGCTTAACGCAGCTGTGAATTGCCCGAAGGCGTTCCATTATTCCCAATGAGCGAGTGACATTCGCATGGGTGACTTTCACACCAAAAAATTAGTTACTGAACGTAGCCATGGGCCTACACTAAGGCCTACACCTACCCACCTGTCAATGTCATCCAAGTTCCAAATGATCTCTGACGATATATGGGCCGAGCACGAATGTTTTGACGTATCGTAACGTTAACGTAACCTTTAGAACCGAAAATACACGTGTAATCCATGTTTTTTTTTTTTGTAAATACATGTAATATTTTTACACTTTCATGAAACAAGTGTGTATGTTGCATAAAATTGAACAAAAATGCGATAGATTCATCGTATTTTATAATCAAAATTTGCTTACGTTTACGTTACCATACGTCAAAACATTCGTGCTCGGCCCACTGTACAGCGAATACACAAAAAGTACCTACGAAACTGGAATTTGATAATAAAATATAAAGAAATCGAATGATAAGAAAACTATAACTGCTTGTTCTCAGGACGGCCTAGTATGCCGCGTGTACTACGCGTCCCAATTCCAGCGTCTGCGACACATGCTACTGTCTCCGCTGAGCGCGTCGCTCGGGGCCGACAGCCGCGCCGACGCGGACCCCAAGTGTGGCTGCTATGACGATATTAAGGACAGGGCTGATAGTAAGTAACATTTGTATAAAGTTAGTCGGAAAGTATATAATTATGAACCCGGAAGGCTATTACTGTACACATCATTATGAACAACTTGCTTTACTATGGGAACACAACTGAAATCGCAAATAAAAATCAGCTGTTCCATACAAAGAATTTAATGTTAATCGACTAAATGTATGGACCAGTCAATTTTTTTAAAATTCTTTTGCAAAACAATTGATGGACATAAAGTACAGGTGGTCCAACCAAATAAAGAAATATTGCTCGAACGTATGGAACAGCAGATATTAATTTTTTCGACATTTCAGCCTTGTTCCCTTAACAGAAGCTGTTCATAATGATTAGTATAATACTCTACTACAATATATCCCTTGTTCAACCAGTCAAAGTCAAAATCTTTATTTGTAGAGCATAGGTATAAAAGGAGGTTATAAAATATAGAAATCGCTATGAGTCAATCTGTATACAGGACTTTGTAGAGGTAAAAGTACTAGAATACCGTATACCAACTTAAATCTGAAGGTAGGAGTTTGTAGGCATTGGTGATTAGGCTAAATAAAAATATTATTATTAAAAGCCTATGCTGTCCCAATACTGGGCAAAGGCCTCCCTCCCTTTCCTCCACACCTTACTGCGCTTCAAAACGCAGATAATTGATGTAGCTCAGAAGGCCGCTCAGCTTAAGTGGGACTGGGCAGGACATGTCTGCCGTATGCCGGTCGAACTGTGGGCCCACATAGCACAGAACTGGTGTCCTGAGACAGTAAGACGGGGTCGCGGCAGACCACGAAGGAGATGGCGGGACGAATTGGACGCCTTCCTTAAAGACTGGCCCGATACAGCGCGGGATCGCGAGAAGTGGAGGAAAAATAAAAATAATTAATTAATATATTTATTTATTTTTTATTTATTTTTATTTAATAATTGCAGAGGGTCTGTGTGAGATCGAGGAGGGTTTCATTCGTTCGCTGGCGCACTGTGTGCCGTGGGCGGCGCGCGGCGGCAAGTCCGGGTCTACCTTCTGTAAGACTAAAGGTAACTAGCATTTATTTAGATTTTTAAAACGCTTTTATTAGCTTCACCTGTAACTAACTATGTAAAAAAATCTTGGAAGTAAAATTTGACCCACTTCCCGGTTTCCGATTGAGCTGAAATCTTGCATACACGTTTAGTTTGGATGACAAAAGCGTTTTCTTTAGTTTTTTTTTTAAACTATAATATTATTAATATCTGTGATTTCATGTAAACCAGATACGGGAACTTATGAAATGTCGAGACTCTTAGGTGCGCGGTTCCAAATAGTAGGTCCTATAGAGAAGAACCGGCAAGAAACTTCACGGAAACACTTTTTATATAATAGATTACAATCGTTGTTAGGGCAGCTGCGTGGTGTTTTGAGCGAATTGAAACAACGATAAACTATAAGAAAATATGACTGTTATATTTAAAACCTTTTTACAATAGTGAATTTTATTACTAAGAGCGCGTTTGTGTTCGCGTCTCTCCTTGCTCGAGAATGTATGGTCGGCCGCCGCTGTGACGTGTGTCGATGTGTGCGTGACAGTCGACGATACTTCGCCCCATACGCACCGTATTAACATTTTTTAAAACGTTTTTATTAGCTTCACTTGTAACTAACTATGTAAAAAAAACTTGGAAGTTAAATTTGACCCACTTCTCGATTTCCGATTGAGCTGAAATTTTGCATACACGTTTAGTTTGGATGACAAAAGTGTTTTCTTTAGTTTTTTTTAAACTATAATATTATTTATTTTATTATTTATGTAGGTACACACGACAAAAAGAAAAATACATAGAATAAGAAACACTTAATTACAAAGGTACTGCTTATTTCAAAAGAAATTTCTTTTATTATTATTTCTTAAATAACTACCTTACCTAAATAATTTTATATTCTAATTTCTTGGTTCTGTGTACTTCTATAAGTGACAAATTCACCATAATCTGGATCCTTTTTAATACATTATAATTAATGTCTGTTAGTAGATAAGTCGTTGAAGTACCTTTAAATAAATAAATATTCTTGTAACAGATGACAGGTATGTTCTGAAAGAGATGACGAAGCCTGAATGGCAGCAGTTTCTGGAGTTTGCGCCGCACTACTTCGGTTATGTCACCAATTGCAGGCAGAACAAACAGCCCAGCTTGTTAGGTAAGTCCATACCACCAGCGACAGAATAGAATAGAATAGATCTTTATTTCATGTAAATCAGATACAGGCACTTATGAAATGTCGAGACTCTAGGTGCGCGGTTCCAAATAATAGACACGTTAAGAAAAACAGCTACGGGTCTACCACGTAACTAAAATGCTGATGAACATCGACTTTAGTAATAAACTTTAATATGGTCGTGAGGGATTAAATTTCGAGCTATCTTATAATAAAATTACCGGTCGTAAAGTTGGGACATAGCTATCTTCATGATCAGTAACGTTTGTACAAGATTGCTCAAAGTTTAGTCTCTCACAATCGTATTGAAGTTTATTACCAGTGTCGATATTCATTACCATTTTAGTTACACGGTAGACCCGCTGAACTGAAGAGCTGACGATATGGTTGGCGCAGTGGCTGAGCGATTAGCTTTCTATGCGGGTTCGATTCCCGCATGGAGTAATTATTTGTATGATCTATGGATAGATGTTCTGGGTCTGGGTGTGTGTGCATGTGACATGTATGTTTGAAAACTATACCCTTGACTTGATACAGGAGAAATACTAGTGAGGGGTAAAGTTAAAAAAAAAAACCTTGTTAATATTTCGTCCACTGCGACCTATTTACCGAAATAGATGTTTGATATAAGTGTTGTGGTCAGCTCGCATCCTGGGCGTGTACAGCGTGGGCGGCGCGGGCAGCGGCGTGCTGGTGATGGAGAACGTGTGGTACAGCTGCGCCGCGCGCGCCAAGCGCTTCGACCTCAAGGGCTCCAGCCGCCACCGCCTCACGCCCGACTCGCAGCCGCTGGCCGTGCTCATGGACGAGAACCTGCTCAACCGTACGCCCGGCTGCCTAGCCCTTATAGTATAAAACTGTGGACTAACTAGCTGACCCGCCGAACTTCGTATCGCCAATAAAAAAACTGTGCACCTACCTACCCTATCTACTATACCTACCTACCCTATAATACGCGCAAATCTTTATGAGCCCTGAACTGAGCTCTCAACTCTCTCTCTCTCCCTCCCTCACCTATAATAAGCGTCCTATTATAGAGGGAGAGAGTTCAAGGGCTCATAAAGATTTGCGCTTACTATACCTACCCTATCTACCATACCTATCTTCTCCTTACAATTATAACAAACACAACAAAAAACTGGACCCTATTAAGCAGAAAAGATCCAACCAACGTTTTACACTTCTGAGTAAAGCATAAAGTTATTATTATAATAACTTTATGGAGTAAAGGCAGTTTAACGTTAGGCAAAGAATATATTTTTTTTATGATACAATACATATACATTAAATAAATCTTTTGTGCATAACTATATGATATTTGATGAGTATTATTATGGATACGTAGATAACTCGATTTTACAAAAAATGTTGGTTACATCTTTTCTGCACAGGGTCCAACTTAGTGTTGTACTGTCAAGTTAAATGATGTTTATGATTTACCAACTCACCCTAAGACTAAAATTAACTTATATAACAGACATATTAACGTTTGTATTACCTACTTAATTTATTAGTAGGTAGGCAGAATCTTTTTGCCTTTATGGACAAATGGACAAAAAGATGATTGCTGAATATGAGCCTTACGCCTATGATATTAAGAGTCATCGATTTCACTATTAATCCATATATACACAATATAATTACACTGGTACTGGGAGAGTTAAAAATCTAGAATGTATAATTATTATTATTTGATCGCTATTACAATGAGTGCGGGGTATGAGACGGTCGGGCGCAGCGCAAAGTGCTCGCTTCCTCAGCCCCCGATTCCTCGGAGCTCACGCGCGGACTATAGGTAATCAAGTTTTAAAAAATCTAATATCCGATATCACACATACACCATTTTTCAATGAGTATAGGCAGAAAATACAAAATGTGCTTCGATGCTTACGGACCATCCATAAACTCCGTCACACGTTAAGGCCCGGTAGGCGGTCGACGAAGTGTGACATTATGTGACAAGGGGGGGAGGGGTCCTAAGTTTCGTGACATCACATTTAAAAATCATATTAAAAATAATTTAAATGGAAATAAAACAAATTTCGGAACTGCTGTTTTAATTTCTAGATGTAAAATTTTCAAAATATGTGACGTCACACTAGACCCCCTCACAAATCTGATCAACTGTGACAAGGACGGGGGAGGGGTAAAAAAACACGAAATTAATGTGACGTACTTTATGGATGACCACTTATTACCCCTTTTGCTTCTTTTGAATTGAATATGGAAGTTGTGCGTACACCCCAGTTCGCTGGGAGAGCCCGCTGCACGTGCAGTCGCACACGGGGCGCGTGCTGTGCGCGGCCGTGGAGCGCGACACCAGCTTCCTGGCGCTGCACGACGTCATGGACTACTCGCTGCTGCTCGGCGTCGATAACAACACGCTCGTGCTTGGCATTATTGGTAAGTCTCATCATCATCATCATACAGCCTGTCATCGTCCATCACTACGATGAATGATCTTGATTAACCGATTGGCGATAGTGGTTTTGACACAGAATTTGCACTTCGCAAAATTGTACTTGACGCAAAATGTGTATTTCGCAATTGGTGCAAAAATGCGTATTTCGTTTTGAGATGTGCACCTATTGTAAAATGCACATTCTGCGAAGAGCATTTTCTGCATCAAACCGATAGTAATGCATTATTTGCGTGAAATATTTCAGCGGACATAAAAAACGTCACTTGAGCAATTGCTCAAGTAAAATATATGAAAATTTAATTATTGTAATCCATAGTTTTCTGGCCTGCTGGTAAAATATGCCTGACCACTGAATTTTTTCTATGTCACCATGTTTTCTATTAACCATATTAGCAAAATAAATAATCTTTAACTTCATTAACAGATTACATCCGCACATTCACCTGGGACAAGAAACTGGAGCACCTGGTGAAGAAGAACCTCGGCTCGGGTCAACCCACGGTGGTGTCGCCCGAGCAGTACAAGAGCCGGTTCTGCAGCGCGACCAGGAAGTACTTCCTGCAGTGTCCTGCGCACTGGGACCATCTGTACAATACTATACATGTGTAGCAAGCTAGCAAAGAAATTGCACCCCTACAATAAACTTAAATATAGCAATTAGAGGTTAAAATTGCAATGTGAGGCAATTCAAAAAGGTTAAAATTGGATCTGAGGCCATACAAAACGGTTAAAATTGGATCTGAGGCCATACAAAAAGGTTAAACCCTGAGGCTAATCAAAAAGTTTCAAACTGTCTATTCAAAAAGTTCAAATTGCCCATTCGTAAAGGTTCAAATTGCCCATTCATAAAGGTTCAAATTGCGCATTTAAAAAGGTTCAAATTGCGCATTCAAAATGGTTTAAATTGCATTCTGAGCCTGGCTGGCGTGAAGCTAAGGTGTATAATAACCAAAATTGCAACCGGAGGAGTTGTACAAACAACAAGATTAAAATTCCAGTGAAGTTCCTAGCAGTAACGTAATCGCGTTTTAATTGAATGATAAGCACTTAAACCAAATAGTTATAGAGCTTATTGTAAACATTCTGCTTTAGATTAAAAACCGATCAAGAGCGTGATAGGGGACCATCCATAAAGTACGTCACACGTTAAGGGGGGGAACGTCGACGAAGTGTGATATTATGTGACAAGGGGTGGGAGGGTTCCTAATTTTCGTGACGTCACATTTCAAAATCATATTAAAAATTATTTTAATGGAAATAAAACGAATTTCGGAACTGCTGTTTTAATTAATAATTTCTAGATGTAAAATGTGACGTCACACTGGGGGGGAGGTCTCACAAATGTGATCAACTGTGACAAGGACGGGGGAGGGGTCAAAAAACCACGAAATTACTGTGACGTACTTTATGGATGACCTATGGTTTGCCTATCGAAAGACAACCACAAAATTACAAAATATAAACCGTCCCGCATACACAGATATATAGAGTAACTGAAAAAATACTGAAACTGACTAAGATCTTTGATACCGACACACCGAAAAAATTACTGTTCTTCGAGACTGCAGAATCCTAAAAAACGCCTCTTCATCATTTTTATGGTTGTAGTTGTCAATATAGTAGCTTAAGTCTCAAGTCACCCCGAGATGGCAGCGCGGCGAACAGTTTCAGTGCTAAAAATTACGCAGCATTATAAAATTTATTTTCAATACTAAAATATATATGTAGAATCATTTGAAGGGACGAACGGCCTGCGGCGGGCGGCCGCCTCACTACGGCCCACGCTTCACTGCGTCATTCATGTGCTTCATTGGTAAAGGTACCAATTATTCACAATGGCTCAAGGATCCGCCACAGTATACTTAATCTAAACAGTAGGGTAACTACGTACTAACGCTCCGAATATCACTCACACATTCGAGTTTCGATACCTACACTGCAGTGAATACCGAAACTCACCTAGGGGTCCTGTAGAGTTCGCGTCTGAATGAATGCTTCAATGTGGAGCGTTAGTAATTAGTTACCATACTGTTTAGATTATGTATACTGTGGTTAGGCGGCCGCGTGGCTGCTACGGCTGGGCTTTCGCTTGTTGATGTCGATGCCTGCCGATGTAGATGCTGCCGGTCGCTGTCATCTCGATGGGAATTGAGAAATAAGTCTCGTTGCTTCCACTTGTTGTAGATAAACGCGATATTATTAAGATTTTAAGAAACAATAACACATAACATTATAAGAATCTTTTGTTTAGTTATCAGATGTTATTTTAATGTCAACGTGCAATAACAGTGTGCGACACTCACAATCAAAGATATTATTTAGAACAATTTTGGTAACGCCTGATGAGGCCTAGAAATTTAAGAATTATTAAATTAATTAATTTAAATATACACACGCATTCCTGTAAATGTTGAAGATAATAAATAAAGTTTGTTTCCTTATTCGTTTTATTTTATTCAACCCTCCGAATACTTGCGGACGACACGTTGACAGCGACTAAACGCCGTCAAGTCGATATACGCTATCCCCTTATAACAATAGATGGTTTAAAGAAAGTTTAGTAAAACCCAGGTTTTAAATATATCCATCACTTTCAACATCATATGACAGTAAGAGACGGCTATCTTAAAACCTGGGTTTTACAAGACTTGCTTTACACAATCTGTAAAGACCGTATGGGTCCTAGAAATTATAAAACAAATACGTTTTAAAATAATGAATCACAGTTTAATGTACAATAACATTTGTCGAACAAGCACAAATTAGTTTTAAAGAGTATCGGACTTTACACGAAACACATATATCTATAATTCAGATATGGAGTCATGATGATGGCAGGACGAACATTCAAGTTGATACCAAGCAATGTTTGTTCACTACGTAAATAAATACAGCCTCAATGGCACACAAAAATATATGTATTTGTTCGTATTTACAATTTTAGCGAAGATTCCGTTAATCAATCGAACAAAGAAAGGTATTTAATATGTTACGGGACATCGTTGGAATTATCTCAGGACATTATGCATGAATCCGAGTACCTATATCATTTAATAACAGACAGATAGTTGAACATTTTATTTAAAAATATATTTTTGTTAAATCCTTCGCCATTAATTGGTTATTTATAGTCGAAAGGGCGTTATTGTATTCCTAATTATAAACAACTTTTACTATTAGACCAACATTGAAATCGCCAAAAAAACAGCTTTTCTATACATTTAGTCGAGTAATATTGAACTAGTGGTCGAAATTCGCCCGTAATTTTATATATAGATTTTAGCTTTCTGCACTCCTCCATACAAACTTTAACTCTGCCAAATATCAAACTCCTCCGTGCAAGCAATATGCTTAAAAAGGAGTACAAAGTTTCCTCTTCACGTATTAATATATAGATTATTTATACTGTCAACGACAGTCGACATGGCAATTTTCTAGTCATTTTTAATACACAACTACAAGCAACAACGTGAGCGAGATCGAAATCGATAAACGCAGTCGATTCTGACTCAGGCGCTGTGCGGGGGTGCGGGGCTTCCCCCTCCACGCCTCACTTCATTCATACCCCGATTGCCATGTTGCCCTTCTGTTGGCTGTATGTAACAGCAGACTTTTTTAGCGATTTTTAGGTTGTCCCACAGTAAAAGTTGTTTATAATGAACAGTGCAATAACCCCTTTCGTCTTTATCTACCCTTTCTCACTAACCATGTAGATCTGGTGATATTTACCTGTCTTTGTTCTGTACCTCTAATATTAAACAGTATTCGACATGAATACATTATTTTTCACAGCAAAACAATGTATTTGGAAATATTATTTAATACATTACATTTGTATATTAAAAAGGCCAGGATTACGACCACGCTATTGAATAACATTAGTGATGCTAATAAAACATTGGCATGATGTAAAAATACAGTTTCTTCATGATCCTTCATAATTAAATTATCATGGTTAATCTGGAAATGAAAATCAGTATTTTTTTTGCACACCATACCCTTAATTTATAATAAAAAGAGAAAAAATTGGACCAACTCTAAAATCGAAAATAAAACAGCTGTTCCATACAAATTTTGATACCAAACCAAGCAGAATCAAAATATATGTAGCAGTCTTTTTTTTTCACGATTTCATAATTGTTACCATACTAAAAGATGTGTAGGAATCATACGCAGAGCATTCTGGTAATTAAACATTAGCTGTCATTATTACAAAAGATGGTTTTAAGAAAGTTTTGTAAAACCCTGGTTTTGAGATAGTCCCGTATCTTTTTATTTCACTATACTTGATTTAAACAATCTTTTGCAGGGGTCTATAGTATTAGTAACCCGTAAGGTAACATTGTTTACAAGCAATGATACTGGACCCTAATTCTGCTATTTCAATCCTGTCAGAATGATCTTGTAATTGTTGATTTTTATAGTGTCGTTTAACCGAATTTGACTTCTATTGCGTAGTCAAAACACTTAATAACTGGCAAATAACCGACTTTCACTTCTATTACCTACGCAATAGAAGTCAAAATAGGTTGAACGAAACTGCATAAACCAACAAATTACGAGAGCATTCTGACACGATTGACATAGTAGAATCAAGACCTTGAGGACGTACAACACAAGTTACAAGTAGAAATCTGTACGTCCAAAGCCAGAGAAACTTATCGTGAGCACAATACCAGAACACTCCATAACTTGTAAACCTTGTATAAAGTGTAGTTTGAACAAAATGAGATGATTCATATAGTACGCGCAAATCTTTATGACCCCTCTGATATCTCTCCCTCTAGCACCTATAATAATACGCTTATTATAGGTACTATAGGGAGAGAGAGAGAGATTTCAGAGCTCAGTTCAGGGCTCATAAAGATTTGCGAGTACCGCAACTCTTGAGAGTTTTGGAGTGTGCTTCCACAAAATGTGTAAATTTTTTTAAAGGCAAAGGATTATGTAAAAATACAGATTCCATTATTACAAAAATTATATTTCATGGTGACGCAATTTATACTGTTTTTAATTCCCAGATTAGCGTAGAAACATGTTCAGCGTAAATTCATACTATAGTGCAGTCGAGCTCAAATGTTTTTGACGTATCGTTACGTTAACGTCAGCAAATTTTCATAATAAAATACAATGAAACTATTGCATTTTTGTTAAATTTTATGCAACATACACACTTATTTCATGAAAATGTAAAAGCACTGTATGTATTTTCAAAAAATATGGATTAAACGTGTATTTTTAATCCCCAACAAAAAAGAGGGGTGTTATAAGTATAAAATATTTGGTATATAAGTAAATATATCGTATTGCAGCGATCACATATTCACTATAGTATAAATTTAGCTTCAATATTCGTCCTATATGTTCTCACATAAGGCCAAGGAGCCTTTGCACACGACGACATAGTCGCAGACAGTCGATGCGCTTCAAACGCAACTAAAACGCGCTACGCAAGTCGCGGCTTTTAGTTTCTCAATGTGCCGTGCATCGCTGTCGACGATTTCAGGAACGCGCGTCGACTGCGCGCAAACATGGCGTTATATGCAACAACTCTCATTCAAATCACAAATCTTAGAACACATCAGGGGACCTAAAAAGGCAATTCATCTACTGATTTGCATGGTAACTGTCAAACAGATGATTACTGAATATGAACCTTATGCGAATGACATTAAGAGTTGTTAATTAAGTAGATATTTTGACATTCATAATATGAATCATAATGTGATTCATCTAAAGCGGCCTTTTTAGCCCCCCAGACCTCACTTATTTCATTCATTCATTAGACAACTCTAGGCATTCGTCAATCTTAATGAACAATATGGAAGTTCATGTTCGTTAGTGTGGTCCGTATTACAGAACAACGTTCAGCGGTGAACTCTATTTGGCGTCCTTTGAGTGACGTCATCATCATTGTCCTTTGAGTGACGTATTTGTATGAAATTACAGACTCAAATCAGCGCTCATAGAGATCACCGCTGAGCGTTGTTTAGGAACTCGTACCATAAACATCTGTTTATTAGCCGGTCAACTTGGTCAATACAGGTTTTTTATGTAGTGCGCATAATTCGCAGTGATTCAGCCTCTGTTCCTAAATGCAACCGCAGTACTGGGATTCACTTTAAAACAAAACAAAAATTCGACTTAGTATGGAGAACACGCAAAATTAACTAGCGCAAGCCATACAAAATCAAATTTTTATTTTGGTTTAGAGTGAATTTTAGTACTGTATTCGCATTTGAGAACGGAGTCTCACTCTGCAAATTATGTTCACTACATAAAAAATTATCCTGTTTACAGATTACAGAAGAGTCATTATGTTATAACGTCACTAAACTAAGAGATAAGTTTAACTCAGACGGTTATTTGCCCTCCATATTAGTGTACCCCAACCCTTCTTTATCGTCTCGTTCAAATGACTAACTTTTTTTTACTAATAAACTAATACAAGTGGGCTACTAACTGGACACTATTCTCAACTTTTCCAAAAGAAAATAATAGAAAATTCTGTAATAGGGAAGTTGCATCTATATTAAAATGAGAATTTATGATAAAAAATTAATAATAAAAGTTGTGTAAAATGCTTTTTGTTTGCTTTGCTTTTAATTTATTCAAACATTATATATATTTTTTTTAAATTACGGAAAACGGAACGTTATTTCAAACACTATCTAGTTTTGACATCACTCCTTCGTGTTTCCTTGGTAACCATAAACACGTTATGAACGAGCAATGTCAGGTGACTCTGTGATTTGGCGCGAACATTTAAAAGACATATTTTTATTTGTGATATTTTAATAATATTTTCGCATAAATTCTTATTTTTGTGTTTATACTATGTTTATTTAAGCCGCCATCTTTATGATAAATATACACACAACTTCCCTATTAGAAAGAGGTACGATATTTTCTAAAATGGAGGTATGGAATTATTGACCTATTACTACAATTGACATTGGGTCCGCGCTCAAAAGTGTCTGAGCCAAAAGAATTCCAAAACGAAAAAAGAGTTCCAATCGCGCGCCAGTCTTTGTTTTGTCAACCGACAGAATACACGTCAAAATTGCCGAACTGTGTTGTGAAAAAGTTGAATAGGCTAATAAATTGTCGCAAGTAAAATTAAGCTGTTTACTAATGACGATACGGTTTGAATTAGGATGTTATAGTTTTTTAAATTTCTTTAAATGTGCCTACGCTTATATAGGTTTACACGGGACACATTTTTCGTGAATTTTGTTCTAGAACCACCGTCGATTGTAGAAGTAGGTCCATGTATAGAATAGTTTAAGTGAATGTTTAACTCCTGCTACAACCAGTTAAAAATAATAGCTAAATGTAATACAACTTACAGAAAAATGGAAGATGTATAATACTATACACAGTTCAACTTCGATGATCATTGTATTAAATTAATATCCGTTTTATCAGCTATATTCCGACTGGAGTTACTTAATTCGATAATTTAAATAAAAGTATTATTTTTCAATTCTCAAGATGTCGTTCGTTTCAAAATGGGTCGCCTATAGTCCGCGCGGAACTAGTTGGCCGCACCTTAGGTGGGGACGGGGGTGAGGGCGGCGGATCGCCTAGTGTTGACGGCGCCGTACTGAGTCATGACAAAGCGGCCCGCCCCTGCGTCCCACCGCTCACATACCTAAGGCGCAGCCAACTAGTTCCGCGCGGACTATAATAAATAGCACCTCACCTTAACCAATCTATGTTAATAATATAAATGTAAGTCCAATCGGAATATATCTTGACACTATTCACACGTAGAGGTAAACAAATGGACTGCTAAATTAATATTTCTGCCAGCAATTAAACTCTTGCGCAATAGAACTCGTCTACGCGTCACATGACGCGGCGTCGTTATTGGCGACTGCCGCGGTGACATATCGTCATTAATAGTCCCAACTAACACTATTATATTATATACCGCGTATATAAAAATAAATTTTTATTTTTTTAATACATCCGCGGTATATACGATTGTTAGTTACGCGGTATGTGACTGTCAACAACGATATGCAGCATTCTATGCGTCCAGCGCACGTACAATAAGAATCATCATTATTTTGATATTTAGGAGTACGAAATTTTGTTAACCTATTCTAAGTATTCGGTAGTCTATCTAACATTGTTACGAGCATGCGCATTTGAGACATGTTGCCACTAGCCAATCACCCATATCGGTGAATATGGCATCTCATTCTAACTGCTTTTATACTATACCGTCTAAAATCTACTGATATATCGGTTTCCTTGAACCGTCATTGAAACCTATATATCAGTAGATTTCGTTACGACTTCGAAATAACGTTGGGACGCCGTGGAGGCTGATTCGGGTGGACATATTATAGTTATCGCAAAACTTTATGAGCTCTCAGAAGTTGAACGCGAGTGGCTGCGCATTACGCTTATTACAGGTGCTAGAGGGAGAGAGAGAGAGATTTCAGATCTCAGTTCAGGGCTCATAAAGATTTGCGCGTACTATACTTGACACGATCATTAGTTTTGTATCGTCTGTCCGACCTAAATCGGCCTCGAGGCCAAACATACATGGTTGAGATTTCCATCTGATCAGGCACGGCCTGAAGATTGACCGGATCGTGTCTGCAAACCTTTACAATTGACATAATATGCAATGGCTTTTTTTTCTTTGCGTTACTATTTAATTTATACTCTGTTTATTCTTACTCGTGTTAAATAGTAAACAATTTCACATGTCTTATTAACGAAATACATTATTTAAAAATATGAAGAATTATGTTAAAAATTGTCTTTGACAAAATTAATCACTTTTTACCGAATCTACATTGTGATAAACGTTTTTTTGTATTTTATAAATCATTATTTAATTAATTAGTTGTATGAAAATTGTTTATTAATTAAGACAAGTAAGAAAAAAAACCGAGTATATAGTAGTGTGATTCAGTCTCTGTTCCTAAATGCCACCGCAGTATTGGGATACACTTTAAAACAAAACGAAAATTCGACATAGTATGGGAGATACGCATAATTTATTGGCGTAAGCCATACAAAATCAATTTTTTTATTTTGTTTTGGAGTGAATTTTAGTTCTGCGGTTGCATTTGGAAACGGACACTGAATCACTTTGCAAATTTTGCGCACTATATAAAAAAATATCCTGTATTTCTATTTCTTGTTCTTTCTTTTTAACTGCTGACGTGAATGCGCTAGCTACTCCATTTGTTTACCATCTGTGTTCGGCTCATCCGGAAAGAGATGCGGAGAGAGGAAGGCGGGGACAGCTCAGCATCATGTCGGGTCCAGGCTCGTGCTCAACGTCTTTAGCTGCTCGAGTCCCGCCAGGAGCTCTCTGTAATGTTCACATACTTGTGTTATATTTATATTGAATTATTTCTTTTTAATAATTTTTGTGGAAGGCTATGAGGGAGAGATCCTTGCCCAAGTTATGAAAGGATTAATAAAAAAAAAATTGTGGTATATTCTTGATTTCCCTTGAAAATTATGTGTGTACTGAAGCCCAATTCTCGTAATTAAAAGAACTGAGACACAGTTTAAATATATAGACTGAGATTATAATATTATGAAATGACAAAAAATCGGTATTCTAATCCTCTTAAAGTTCAGTCCAATTTCAGTATGATTTAATTCAATCTTCTTACAGACACATTTCAATCTCATTTCTGACATTTATGTATGGACGAAACCACCTATTTTATTTTTCATTTTGAACCACCACCTCCTCCTGCGACAACGACATCTCCTCCTGCGACACCGACAGCTCCTCCTGCGACAACGACAGCTCCTCCTGCGACACCGACAGCTCCTCCTGCGACACCGACAGCTCTTCCTGCGACACCGACAGCTCCTCCTGCGACACCGACAGCTCCTCCTGCGACACCGACAGCACCTACTGCGACACCGACAGCTACTCCTGCGACACCGACAGCTCCTCCTGCGACACCGACAGCTCCTCCTGCGACACCGACAGCTCCTCCTGCGACACCGACAGCTCCTCCTGCGACACCGACAGCTCCTCCTGCGACAACGATAGCTCCTCCTGCGACACCGACAGCTCCTCCTGCGACAACGATAGCTCCTCCTGCGACACCGACAGCTCCTCCTGCGACACCGACAGCTCCCCCTGCGACACCGACAGCTCCTCCTGCGACACCGACAGCTCCCCCTGCGACACCGACAACTCCTCCTGCGACAACAACAGCTCCTCCTGGGGGGACATGTACCTGAGCGAGGTGTCGGCCACGAGCGTGGCGCGGCGCAGGCCGGCCGCGGCGGCACCCTGCGTGCTGCGCAGCGATGCCACCTCCTCCTGCGACACCAACAGCTCCTCCTGAGGGGACATGTACCTGAGCGAGGTGTCGGCCACGAGCGTGGCGCGGCGCAGGCCGGCCGCGGCGGCACCCTGCGTGCTGCGCAGCGATGCCACCTCCTCCTGCGACACCAACAGCTCCTCCTGGGGGGACATCCCTTCATTAACATTACCGTAGCACCAAGTCTATATCTCCGCAGAGGACAGAAGTGTATTGTGACACTCCTGTAGCCATCGACATAGAAGCACATGGACAAAGAGTCTAGTACAAAATTCAAGAAAAAAGTATCCTGAGTTTGCACTTAAATAATAAAGTTATAAAATACTAGCGACCCGTCCCCGGCTTCGCACGGGTGCAGTTTCTCTACTATCTTTACAGTAAATATCAAAGCATTATGCATATAAAGCTTCCGTGAAAAATTATCTAAATGATGGTGTAAACCGCATCAAAATCCGTTGCGTGGAAATAGAAAACGACTATTTTATACTATGTAGAGATATCAAAAAACCTAATTTAAATCCATGTTATCATCACAGTGCCTAATTTAGCTTGCAACATCTTTGACCATACAATAGATTTTTTATGTATTAAATAATTACCTTTAATTTCTTAATTTGATTCTTCAATTTAGCTATCGTAGATTCAGCCTCCGTCGCTCGAGTCTGTAAAGATGTCAAAGTTCTGTTTAGTTTTGGTTCCAGGAGACTACAAAGATAAATCAGATATAATATAAAAAAAAGTAATGTGTGCTGGGACACATAGTAGAAGTGAAACTTCAACGGACAGTATATCGTCTACCCCCTCCACGTGGCCGTATCGCTTTTTCGTGACAGAAAAACCCTAATACCTCCCGTCTATATAGAAGTTTCACTTCAAAAGATTTTCTAGGTGAACAACAAAAAATTAAAACCCCCGACTCCAACTAGAAAAAGAGCTGTTACTTTTGAACGGCTGAACAGATTTTCATGAAACATAGCTAAGATGATACTCGTTTAAACTAGCTATCGATTAAAAAATACTGTATTGAAATCGGTCTATCCGTTTTGGAGCTACGATGCCACAGACAGATACACAGTACAAACTTATAACACCCCTATTTTTTACAAGGGTTAAAAAAAATTAATAGGCTGTGTGTACCGCGGTGTCAGAATTACGTTTCAGTTGCTCTTAACTGTCTATGATGTGTTCGCGTTAACAAGAGTTACTTTGAGGTACAAAACTCCAGCGTTTGATGGTCTATCACCTTACGCGACACTGACGATATTGTGGTCATTCCTTCACAAAAGCTGCTAACTAAGAGTTTGAATTGAAGTCTTTTCGTTCCGTCTGTCTGGCATAAATTGGTCTACCTTGGTAGGTTGGATTCCTACGATTTAAGGTAGACGTCGTCTATTTTTCTTGTGATTTCAGTATTTAATCAGATCCTGTTTCCTAGATTATGAGAGCAATTTGTACTAACCGCGGCATCACAGAGACTGTTTTCAGCGCGCTCGGTAGCCACGTCCAGCTGCCCCGCGAAGTCCCGCTCGCTGCGCCTGGCGTCGCTGCGGCGCGCGCGCGCGGCGGCCTCGGCAGCGCGCGCGGCGCCGGCCTCCGCCCGCAGCAGCGCGTTGGCCTCGCGCGCCCCCGCCAGCTCCTCCTCCGCACGCGACCGGCGCGAGCGCTCCGCGAATAACTCAGATCTACGACAAGTAATCAGATGCTACCCGATAACGATAACTTGTCACTATGCGACTTTCGCTTCCACATATTATGTCCCGTACGGTCATGCTAGATGCGGGCGGCAAGGCCGTTACAAACTTTAGAAATTGAAATTACATCGTGGTGTTGAAGTCAATCCAAAAACGACTATCCACAGCTTTACCTCCAACCTATTATTGTTTTTAAAATTAATTATTGTAATCTCTTATTGTGCATGGACTAAAAACTGTTAGCAATAAGATGTCTTTAAAATAAAATAAATAAATAAACGATAAGTCCCGTTGAATAGCATTCAATTCAATATAACGGTTTTTTGTTCTGTTTTAGTTAATAAAACTATTTTTATAAAGTTATTCCTAATTATTGTCTTTCGTGTTCAGTATTCAACCTCCCCCGAACTTAATTTCCTGGCTACGGCCTGGGCGAGCGGGCGCGTATGGAAATGATTCATTTATCATTTTCGAGTAGGAAAGTCTTTGTCCTCTGATTAATATGAGAAAGGACCTCTCATCGTCTAACACAGAAGCGGTTAATATATACGTACGATTTTGCGAAATGGTGCCCGAACAGCACCTCATGTGAATTTGTATTTTTATTTACAAGAGTATCAATGTTGCTTGCCGGTTCTTCTCCAAAGGACCAACTTTCTAGAACCGTGCAGCTAATGTCGTCCTAACATTTAAAAAGTGCTTATGATAGGTTTATTTGAAATAAAACCTATTTCTATGATATATGAGGCTTGTACCTATGTGTACAAGCGTATCTCTTGGGTAGAACATTCCACCTCGGGCGAATAAACGCGCAAGAATGTTCATTGTAATTTTCGACATAAAATAACCAAATTTTCAGTATCAATGTAAGTGAAATAGCTATTTGAACTTTTTCGACCTTCCCTTTCAATGTAAACTGATTTAAACATACAGACTATGCAAATGTAACATAAAAACAATTTGCAATCTGGACACGCGGTCGGGAAATGACGGCGTCATGTCGGGAATAATGAGCATGCGCACGTAACAATTATATTATACGCACGTCCGGACCGAACGGCAAGCGAACGCAATATCAGTCGCGTCCACGGCTAAAATGACCCTTTGAACAGCTTTAGCTTAGAGCGGTTACAGATAATCCGACAGGATATCACTATCGGAGAACAGGGGGCTTACCACAAGAGCTGCCCAGACATTTCCAGTATAACGGTTTACATGAAATAAAGATCTATTCTATTCTTGCCACTTCACGGTACACAGAAGCTTGTCACGTGATTTTTTTTGTTTCTATACCTATCATTAACTTGCTGTTGACCTGTATAAATTAAATTAACTATAGTGTTCAATTAATGTTTCTAACAATTTGCTTTGGTATCGTGCGCTTATAAACTTGCCAGTGTGTTGCTAAGTTCAAATCATTACATGGCAGTTCAATCAATTAACTCGGCTATCGTAGTCCACCGCTGGATATAAGCAACTCTCAAGTTGAATTAGAAAACTCGATCCTCAACCCCAGCTGCCTTCTTATGTAGATGGCAGCGGCTTTATTTCTTCTGAAAAACTATTAGAGATGTGCCGACTATGACTTTGGCCGACTAGCCAATTAGTCGGTTGTAAAGAGACCGACTAGTCAGCCCAGCCGATCACGGTTTCGGGGGTACTCGGAAATGTCCGTGACGCTTCGTTTACAGCTGATTCGCGCGCAAATAGCAACCACCGCCTGCGAACATGTCGAGGTTGTTCTTGATTTTTGCTTTTGCACGTGGTCACTGGTCAGAGCGGTGTTTTTGTGTGAAAATATAAAGACAATACTCTTATTGTACATTAAAGTGAAAGAGCTCAACTAAAATTTAATCATGTCAAAAAGAAAGTCTCGTGTATGGTTTTTTATTGAGAAAAACATACAAAGAAGCCGGATAGTCGGCGCTTTTTGCCGAATAGTCACCGACTAGTCGCCAAATACGAAAGTGGCCGGATAGTCGGCTTTACCGACTAGTCGCCGACTAGACGGAACATCTATAAAAATTATTGATTTTGCTGCATCAAAGTCGACCGCATCCTTTTGGTTGAGATTGGAATGACGTCACAAACCTGGTGCGTTCCAGCTCGACGATGATCTGCTGCATCTGCTCGTCCTGGTGCTCCGGCTCCGGCGACGTCCGGCCCGGGTGCACCGGCAGGAAGTCCGGCAGACACATCGACTCCGCGCCTAAAATATTTCCGATGACGGCTTTACACTTTGTTATTAGGGACCCTCTAAATAGACTTAAGCCGAAGTTTATCGACAATATAACAGGTGTTTCGGACAAAATCAGCCGTTTAACATGATTTTATATACGGGTAAAGGTCAGTTTAAATTCTAAACATCTGTTATGTTGTCGATGAACATGGTCTTTAAGGCCTCAAATACACAGATCCAATCCTTAGTTACTAAAAATAGGTATTGGCACTATTCGAGTTACAAAAAATAGTACGGTTGTTGGGCCCAGCGCGCAGCGTCGTCAGCGAATAAGTATAATAAATTCTTATTAAAGTATTTAGTATATCAATTAATCACTTCTCAAAAATACGTAACGATTTTTTTTTTTTATAAATGACGCATATAAAGCCTTTAAAATGCAGGATATGATTTGTAACAACATTTTGCTATTTATTCTTGACGTAATACAACCAAGTTGGCACAGTGGAAAGGTTTCTGCGCGAGGGTTACGTGTTCAATTCCTGTACGCAATCAATATTTGTATCGCCAACAGATAGTTGTTCCTCATCCTGATATAAATGTGAGATTTATGTCTGTAAACTGTACCCACGCTACAGGAGTTACATGGGGCGCGTTTTTTTAATAAGCAGCTGACAGTGTATTTCTGTTAGGGGAAAACTCAAGGCTAATTTAAGTTTAATGGTCCGTCTATCCTGCACTCAGTGTACGTCACCCATTCTTGAACTATTTCAATTGGTTCCCTTAGTTCAGGCCGTTGTAATTATTTCATTCTGTACAATTTAATGTCTATCACATGTCGCGTGACGTCATATCTCGTTCACAACCCAACCCACTTGGAACCATGCACCTAGAATCACGACGTTTTGAAAGTGCCCACAAAGCCATCTAATGCCCAGTGGAATGACTTTTGACTTTGACTTTGAATAATGAAGAGGTAGGTATTACCAAAATCTCCACATATCAGCGATGGAAAACTTATACTACAAATGTGAAGATTTGTGGAAATTTTTGGGTATTTGTTTCTCAATCAATCGTAAATGGCTGAATGAATTTGGATGAAATTCGGCGCAGATAGAACATGTTCTGGATTACAAATAGGATACTTTTATCCGGGTTTAAAGTATGTCGAGTGCAACCGCGGGAAACAATATGTATAACTTTAAAAAGAAAATTGACCATTTCAGTTTCTGAATTACATTACCGAAAGATTAAACTACAGTAAAAAATTAAATTACCGAACAATGAATAAAAACGTAATTATTTGCTATGTTAATTTATTGGCATTGCACAGATAATAGCAGAAGTTCAAGTGAAATGAACCATTGATTAATGAATATAAATTAACTGTATTATGTGTTAATTGAACCATTATAATATGTCTCATTAAAATTTAACATAGTATAAAGGCGGTGTGACTATGTTTTAGAAATAGAAATATCTTTATTTAACAGGCATGTTAGAGCCAGTTTTAGAAGGGCAATGATCGCTGCACATGTAGTCAAAATAATGACAACTTTAGTACTTCCTTGACTGAAATGTACATTAAAAAGTTCAACTGCTTGTTGAATCAACTGAGCAGTTGGGATTGGGAAAAGCAAGACATTCAAACTTACATACAATGTGTATCAGAAATACGACGTCATATTTAAGAGTGCGGATTAAACCATCCAACTGAACAACTTTCTCTATAGAACCAACATCGTAATCGCGAAAAAATTATCAGCTGTCACATAAAATTTCAATACTTACTCGACCCAAACATATGGGACAGCTGATTATTTTTTGCTATTACAATGTTAATTCCATAGAGAAAATTGTCCAGTTTGATGGTTTGTCCACGCATTTCTGATACATGTTGTTTATGGCAATAACTCTGCTTTTGTAAAAAGTTTATGTGAAGCTATTTGAAGGGAACTTTCCAATGGTTTTTGTAATGCTTCAAACTATGTTTAGGTATGTCTAAGCTAAGCTAAGCTCTATGCTAAGATGATGCCCAATTAAATTAGCTTTCAATTTAAAAATTGCATTGAAATCGGTCCATCCGTTTTGGAGCTATGATGCCACTACTACCTTATAATGTCGCGGGCTAAAACATAGCTTTAATTGCATTTTTAAATTTAAAATGGGACAATATTACGGCCACTTTACACGTTCGCGCGATTGACTCGTAAAGCTTTCACAATCTACTGTTTGAACATCACTGGTATATAACATCTAGTCACTATCCCTTTCCCTAGTAACTATTTGGTCATTCTATAAGCTTCCAGTAGGTAATTTTTGCTATCAAAAAGATGTGTCAAGGAAATAATTGTTTTAAGAGGTTCATAAAAAGCATACATGAATATCACAGAAAATTAAAAAGAATGAATACTCACCAGCATTAGGAGGCAGATCTAAAGGGAAAGTGTTTCTTGGAGACACATTCCTCCTGTCTGCAGAGTTCACAGACTCAGTGAGATCCAAGCTCAGGTGTGCCGGCAGGTCCAAGGGCATGGGCCCTGCGGCTTCAGCACCCACAGGCAAATCCAGAGGAATCCCACTCCCCGGTTGTCCAGCCTCATTTGAAGTGGATGCCGCTCCCATATATGATTCATAATCATAACCCCTACCACCATAGTTGCTGTTATTCCTCCTACCCAAAGAGGAAGAAGATCCCGCATTGAAACTAGTATTAAACGTAAAGTCCGGTAAGTTATCCAAATCCACCGATATGGGGCCATTAAAGTTCAAATATGCCTGCTCGACCAATATGTGGTCTTGCACAAAATCTGGCAACGAAGGCATCCCTAGTGGCTCCGATGCCAAGTTTGGTCTGTGATAAAACGGCACGTCATTACTGTCCGTGTAAAAGTTATGCTTAGAATCAGAGTTGTCCACTACACTAAAAGGTATTTCTACGGAACTACTTGAGGATGTGTTGTCACTTATACGATGGCTGCTGCCCTCGCTAGTCTTCTCTTTGGCTTGGGAGTCGCTCGAGCGGACCTTGTCCCGCCTCGAGTCGGCGTGCACGTCTATCTTGGTCGGCGAGTGCTGCACCGTGTTCGCGTACACTTTCGGACGGGCGCCTGTGTTTTCATACGTCGAATTACCAGGCAACGAGAGATCTCGCTTCAAAAAATGCCGAAACGAAAACGGGTTCTCATCTTTCCGCGTCGCCCCCGTAGACTCTGCAAGAAAAACGAACAGTCGACGAGGAATGCCTTTATATTTAGGACAAAAAACAACTTCGTAAACTCACTGGAAGAAGAACTTCTCGCCTCCGTGAGCGATGTGTCGCCATTTTCATTACTATTGTACTTTGCTTCTTCGATACCTAAGTCTGGTTTCGCTGCATTTTGTTCGTTTTCTTGCGAGGGTCCTTCGTTATTCGCATTTTGAGGCGATTTCTTATTCGAAACACCATCCTCGTCCTCCGCCATGATAATGAAAAATGACAGTTGGCGAATACGTTCAGAAACCTAGTTATTATTCAATATTTATAACGTTCAAAAATCACAGGCGTGATATTCTCAACAATTTTATTTCAGTGACTTCAGTCTGGTCAATGACATAATTTTAGGCCAAGTACCTACATAATATTTATTTCTGGCTATGTGATTTCTGAAGATGTCCTGACCACTCCGTCCACGCCTGACCACAATTTTTTTAATTTTTTCCCTATATATTTGTGCATGCCACACACTTCCGGCCATACTATTAGATGTGTACCGCATTTCCAAGCTAGATTTATTTATATGGAGACGGAAAGTGCTACACTTTGCTCTGTTTATCCATAGATTAGACACATATCTTTGCAAACGTAACTAATGGCCCCAAACAATGGTCCTTATTCCTCCCGAGTAATAGCCAGATGAAAATTACTCCATGGCAGACGAAACTTACGTGTTGGTAGACGGAACTAACAAACCGCTCATTCTCCTGTTTTTTCTTCATCACTCATTAACTCATGAATCACCGCCACGCACCCCGTGGCGCTCGAACAATGCTTTAGCACCACCGTAACCATACCTACACGTTACACCTGCTGCATTCGTTTTCGCTCTAAGCCATGACACTTTACGTCATGGGCGCACGTGGCGTGCACAGCGCGAAAGCCCAGTTGGATGGCTTTATGGAAAGGAATACTAGCTGTGACGACGACTATACGAGACGACATCCGATCCGAATCATCCGATACAGCGATTTATGAAAAAGAAAATTGTCTGACTATTTCCTTGTCAAAATCAAGGTCGGTTCAGCCGTTTAATAGGTAAGCCGTGAAAGATAACAGACAGAGTTACTTTCGCGTTTATAGTGCGCAGTGTGTGTCATCACAGACACGTGCGTGTTCGCTCATGACGACTATGCGCGATAAGGGCACTGAAGGGATTATAAATGATTAGGTATTTAATTAATGAGTTGTGTGAATATTGTTCACTGATTATGACAAGAAAAAACTAAATACATTCATAATAGCAAAGTTAATGTAGGTAGGTACCACGATTAACGAATAAAACGACAATTAATAGTTAATGTTTTATTACATCTATTATAAGGCTTCTTTTTCACCATTTCATATTGTACAATATCGAAGTGATTCGCTACGTACTTTACAACAAGTATTAAAATAATAACAGTGGGACTTTTTAATAAAATAACACAAAATAAATTCGTTAACAATAAATGCATTATTTTTAGACTATAATAATTATGTTAAGTTTTTTTATTATAAAAATAGTGAAATAATTTGAAGATTCTGAGCACAGGTATAATTAGGTAGGTATAGTTTTTAAGCATCACACCTCTAAAAAGATTTTAAAAGTATAAAATGTAATGAAGAAATAAGTATTACGCAATGAGGTCGAAATTGACGCGTGTTATACAGCATGTTCTTTTTTAATAATAAAATTAATAAAAAAGAAAAATATTACAATTTCGATCTTATCGAGTATTATGTAAGTTTATTATAGGTTGACATTAAATTTGGAAATCTTTCGCTAATTTAATGGTTAATCAATCAGTTAGGTCATAATGATTCAGAAGTCTTTCGTCCATAATAAATTAATAATGGAATCGTACAAATATTTTGGCTAAGGCGCAAATAAAATAAGAGAAATTACTATAATAATTTTAGCCAAAATTAAGAATAACTTTTAAATATAATTTGGCACAGACCATCATGAATAGGTGTGTGTAACCAACAATGTGAAACTTTAACAATTTATTGATACATTTATAATGGAGCAACATTTTTCAAATAAGTATCATTTTTGGTAAGGGGAGTCTGTTGCCGAAACATACACAAAAATACTCAAACATAAAACAAACAACAATTATAGAGTGACACCATTCTAAAAAATGTCACTTGAAACGGTTGCTTATTTTAGTTTTTGATTTAGATTTGTTTTTGACTAGTCAAAAATCTGGGTACCTCCATGCATGAAGGTATTATTATCTAGAGAAGGCATTAATGACAGGCAGTATTATAAGACCTTACAATTCGACCACGTTATCCGTGAACAGAGTGATGGCGCTGTTAGCTAAGAAAAAGCATTTTTGACAAGACTTCAACTGTCAAAGCGTATGAATTTGTTGTAGTTCCATTTTCTGCCACTTCACAGATAAGTTGGTAGTACTGTAGCTATGAGCTATGAGCTATGCCTATAACTATCTCTCAGTCACCCATAACGGCTTTTTCCAACTGTCGAAGTGCCTTCTCTATACAGAATTAGAAATAATAAAATCGGTTCTATTTTTCCATATAGGTAATATAAATAAATGAATGGCACTGATCGTTGTAAGGAGTATTATAATAATGATACAATTACCGATTACAAATTAGCTAAGCAAATAAACTAAACAAAACGTTCTCTATTCTCACCAAATAGAAAAGGAAAAAAAAAAAAAATTATACATTCAAAAATGTTTCTGATTTTATTACTACAACGAATGTGATTCAAAGACGTCATATACATACTATACATTGTATAAAATAATTTAACAAAATAATGCGATAAAAATGTTTTTTTATCTCCTCTTAAAAATTATACATTTTTATTATTGTTGATGGTTTTTCCCAAAAATCAGCAAAGGTGGTCTAGTTACAAACAACAAATTATACAATTTTATATAATATTTGAATGAATCAACTTTAAAATTTAAAAAAACAATCCTCTAAATATTTGACTATATGTAATCTGACTGCAGACTGCGGAAAGAAATACAAACAAAAATCAGTCTTTAGGTTATATAGGAAGAATGATTTTAATCAAAGGTTTTAATGGATTCTTGATAACACGCCAATTTTATTGTTATAAATGTACCACTACCTACCTTATACATATTTAAAGTCTACATATATTTAAACACATAAAACTAACTCGGTTTTGTAGTTGTCTGAAAAATAGGGATAGGATTTGGAAAAAAATGCCTCTCGCATTCATCTATTTCATCTATTTGTATCAAATTAGCAGTGGCGAAGGGTGACAGTTTTAAAAGGGGAAGCCGTCCCAAAAATGCCCTTTAAAAATAGCTGCAATTAATGCTGCAAGATAAAAGGCCAAACCGTCTCTTGTAATCTATATACCCCCTCCCCTCTCCCCTCTCTTGTCTCTTGTAGTCATGTCTGGAAGAGCTCGACCTAACTGAATAACAAGCCTTTTGTATCAGTAGGATGAGTAAATAATATATTATAACGTTGGTCTATGCACTAACCAATTCCTAAAGGGAAGCCGATGGGAATCGGGTTGTATGGACTCTTCGCCACTGCAAATTAGTAGACTATAAAATTTTGACTGAATTTAATTACAAAATCAGTGAACACAAAAAATATCACAAGACACTATTTAGTAAAAAAAAAATCGTTATGTAGTATAAATAATTACTAACATCCCGAGATCATAATCTCATTCTAATATTGCACGTAAAATTTCGATTACTTAATTAGAAACACGCAACCCATACATACATCCCGCAAATATTCTATCGTTTTAATTCTTCGAATGAAAAGAACAACTTTTGTTGGAGAAATTGGTGAAGACAAAGTTTAATCTGGATAATACCTACATCGGTGGAGGGTAAAATATTACAACAAGCTAAGACGACAATATATTTTTAAATATTTAAATATCCCCGTTACCGACGATATATCTGACAAATGTTCATAACAATACATACACTAATACATTAAATATTTTCAATAATAATCGCTGTTCGCGACGGTACCTTAGTCTCATTTCATAAGATTAGATGCCAAATACTTTTTTAGTAATACATTGCATTGGCATCAAAAGAATGCGTACTGTCACAAGCAAACGAGTTTAGCATAAAATATTACATTGTATTTTAACTTTTGTGATTTGAGACACCAAAATACATTGGCAGTTAAAAACTTTTTAATATCATAAAATCATAAACTACTTTCACAATTTAACGATAACAAAAATAGAAAAGAACTTTAATATTATAAACTGAAAACGAGAATTATAAAGTGAAATAATGCAAATTGTTATGTTGTAAAATACAGTGGTAGGGAACACGCAAGTCACGCTATCAGATCCACGACAGAGATCGACGAAAACAACGCGGTAGGCATGCGTGTACCCGCATTTTACCCTTGTTAAATAAAATGAACCGCAAGTTTTGCAAGTGCAGTAAATTAGAGTTTAACCCCCACTAAATTACTGGTTAATCTTCGTTTTAAAGAGTTACGTGACAAAATTATAAGAGTAGAAATAAATAAATGATATCAAAAACTGTCAAAAGCATAATAAGTAAGTAATTATAAATATACATTTTATAAAAATTTAAAAATAATGTTTTACCAATGCTCAATTCGATTGCTTGTGATAAAATTTGGCAACAATTTTAATACTAAACACTACCATACAGATTCCGAAAAGTATGTTATTTATTGAAAAAAATGTTGAAAAATAATTCGTCTACGGTATCTGACTGGAAAATCTACGGATTATGTACATTTCATACATTATTTGGTTTTCCTTAAACCTTAAAACTATTGTAGGAAGAGAAAAAGATGCATGGAGATATCACATTCCGATTGCTTACTTATTATAAAATGTACATCACCATAATATCTATCTCTGTATCTCGGCTGTGCAATTTTAAAACCTAGCAACTGACATTTTTAAAAAAATCGGTGTTTTTGCATTTTTCACTTGTTAAGATTGTTAGCAAGTGAAAAATGCAAAAACACCAATTTTTAAAAAAATGTCTGTTGCTAGGTTTTAAAATTGCACAGCCGATCTGTTTGTGGCATCGTAGCTCCAAAATTAATGAACCGAGCTTAATGCAGTTTTTTTAATTGAAAGCTTGTTTAATCGGGTATTATCTTAGCTATGTTTGATTAAAATCTGTTCAGCCGTTCAAGAGTTACAGCTCTTTTTCTAGTTGGAGTCGGGGTTTTTGACGGTTAGGTTATTGTTCATTAATGTGAAATGAAGCAATATACGGCCGATACTGTATGTATTTTAAGAACCATATTGGTTTATCAAGGCCGTTTTATTGTCATTATCACAACAATATCGAAACCTTCGTGTATGTGTAACATCCCGCGGACTGAACGGAATGAGGTATCTCCACTTATCTTTTCATTTCAGCTAGCGTTTTACGGTAAAATGTTCTGTTAGAGTGGACTCTATATACACACTATAGAGTTCATTATTCAATGTGCAACTCACTAAAGCTATTTGGTTCCGTCGTAAAACAGACCTTGTCCCGACCTTCACGCTTCATATTAGACGTAACGATTATCAATTGATAATGTTTGTACAAGCGGTTTGCAATACAATAATTGCATATCAAATATCCCGGTGCATAATATCAATACCGCAAATTCATTACAGGCTTGCGGTTTGAGCATTTTTCTTAGTAATTGAGAATTATTGTAAATAAAAAATTATGTTAACACATTCGACGGCGATTGTACCCAAGACCAAATGTACATACAAAGAGTGAATAATAAGATTTTAAATATATTCTCTAGCGTCTCACTTATGGTAGTTGTCTATACATGTTATAACTATTATTATATTTTAGAAAGTGCCTTAATTTTAGGAACAAGCCGTTTTATAAACGTGATAGTAAATATTTTTGGAAATTTAAATATTATGTAATTTCTGACAACACGAAGTAATTTAGGAAGTTATTGTGTTGGGAGTTACTACGTCACTCGTTTGGAAACAAGGACACTCTATTTCGATTTTTATTCTATTTTAACGATTCCGAGTATTCTCAGCAGATGGATGGGTGCATATCAGTCTTGAAGGCCGAGCCTTTTTACTTTAGCTATGAATCTAACTGGCTATAATATCGACCCTTTTTTTTCCTTTTGCAACTCTCTACTTCTTGTCTATGATGTTAATTCCATACACTTTTGCCCCTATTAAGTGCGGTATTTTAACAGGTTTATAGTTCAGACTGTATTTACAGCCTGAATAAACTTTGTTATTTTATATGATGCTCAATTTAATTCGTTCCAATTTGCCGTCACCTTGTTCACAGCAAGTTGGCATTATTGGATTCATTCCAAAGTTCGTATACCGGAAAAAATAATGAACAATGTTTTTTTTATGAAGTGCAATGCTTTGTGTTGGGGTTGCCAATGAACAACAGCGTCCACAACAAAAAATCTAGGATATGAATAAATGTTCTGGACACAGATACTTTTAATTAAATTAAATTAGCACACACTGGTATCTATGTCTCGGAATCTTTTTAAAAATCCTTTAGAAAAATTCCATTTGCAACATTGTATTGTTATAGAGCTTCCAAATTAAGAAAATATATTTTTTTATCAATATTAGCATTATTTTCATAAACTAGGATCTTTATCTTTAATTTATTCGAACGCTAACAAGTGCAATTTAGTGTATTTTCACACAGAAACACTATCGCTTAGTAGCTTCTCTTCATAAACGACTGGGTTTCGTTCTCACTTCTCTCGTTAAGCCAACTGTTGTCGACATGATTGACAGTAAAACGAACAAACACACCATGATCCTCGTATTTTTGTGACGAATCCGTTTGTGACGTTCGCAACCTTATCTGGCAACAATCCTACACATTATACACGCACATTATCGCGTTAATTCCGGTTTATTTCAGTAACACACGGATTTATTGACTCAGTGGAGATAAATTAACTTCGCTTCGTTTCCAGCGAAGCGTGTCCGTTCAAACAAACGTTTAAAACTCCTGACAATCGAATGAATCCTTGTCAAACTTACTATTCAACACACGTCAGTCGCAGTCCTTACTGAGCGAGATTCATTGTGGCCATCACATGTCTATTACACACCTTAGGTAAAAATATATTACAAGGAAAACTTACGAATATAAATATTTTCCTTCCAAGTTCCCCACGTAATTAAACTAATCCTCTTGGAGGTAACATGGCGATTATAATATAATATCACAGGGTTGTAACTAACCCTTTTTACTTTTCATACAGAAGTTTCTTCGCAGGCTTCGAACGTGTGTCGGAAGCAGGCGTAGGGCTGGCCCTAGCTCGACGGTTCCTCGGAGACGCTGTCCACGTCTGTGGAAGCCCTGGGCGTGGGCTAGCTGATGGAGGAACTACTTGAGGTCGATATCGTCTCTCGGCCCAGTTCCGCCGCCATTATCGCTATCGTGAGCTCCTTGCGGGCCTTCTGCACCACCCACACCATCAATGTAATGCCGATCAGGATCTGGAAACAATTTCGGTTTATGTTTAGTACGAATAACACACGCAACTATCCAGCTCTGCTGCCTTAACTGTCACCTGGCGGCTGGCAGAGGTGTACTTTTGGACACCCAGATTTTACCGATAGTTTTATTCAGTCCCATGGAATAGGGAATGAGGCTTTTGCCATCAATACCGGACATGCATATCTGTGTATCTGTCTGTGGCATCGTAGCTCCAAAAAAGATGGACCGGTTTCAATGCAGTTTTATTTAATCGAAAGCTAGTTTAATCAGGTATTATCTTAGCTATATTTCATGATAATCTGTTGAGTCGTTCAAAAGTTACAGCTCTTTTTTTTGTTGGAGTCGGGGGTTTTTGATGGTTAGGTTTTAAACATTAACGTTTAGCTTATAAATTAAACATCACCACCCTTCACAAAGGGGAGGTTAGGTTGTTAATATTATTTAAGGCACGGGAAGTCAACTTCAACTGACTGACTTATGTCAGAATGTAAACCATAATTATGTAAGAACTGCATGCAATCCTTGAATTTTTGAATATCATTACAATGCTTGAACGTTGGTGACCTAAATCTAGACCACTTACCTACTATAATAGTACTAACTTAATCATATAGGGAAAGCGGGGAAAGCAATATTAGGGATTTCGTATAAAATTCTGGCTTTATTAAGAAGCGATTCATTTGAAATCCGCATTAGGTAAATTAAAGTCGGTTTACTGCTGTTGTTATCGGGACGTCATCGTCTCAGTTTTACACTTTCCAATGACGCAATTAGCGGAGCAAATCATGTCAACATTCTATAAAGTATTAACTATTTGAAAATATACTTATTATTCCTCTTTTTTTAACAAGGCAAATTATCTATAATAAAACGGAACTTTATTTCAAACACTATCATCGAGTTTTAACGTCACTTCGTCGAGTTTACATCAAAGTCAAAAGTCAAAGTCAGAGATTTTTATTTCAACTGGGCCTTTGCAGGTACTTTCAAAACGTCGTGATTCTTCTACTTGATAAACTGAGGCCCGAGCACGAATGTTTTGACGTATGGTAACGTAAACGTAAGCAAATTTTGATCATAAAAGTACGATGAATCTATCGCATTTTGTTCAATTTTAATTAACAAACACTTGTTTCGTGAAAACGTAAAAAATATTTCATGTATTTCCAAAAAAATATAGATTAAACGTGTATTTTTGGTTCAAAATTTGTTTACGTTGACTTTACGTTACCATACGTCAAAACATTCGTGCTCGGCCCACAGGTAGGTATTCACGTATTCACACATTACGAACGAGCAATGAAATGACGTCAATTCATATGATTCTGTATTTTGGCGCGAACATTTGAAAGTCATACTTTCATTTTATAATATTTTAATTATTTGTGCATTTTTAATTTATGTATTTATGTTTATTTAATCCTTCAATCTTGACGATAAAATAAAAATTATAAGTTCCATATTGGTGTTTAAATTCAAATACGTTTATGGTAATAAAAATCATTCTAAATGAATATAAAAGTATCGCTACTGATAATGTAATAATAGATTCTTATCTCCTGTGTATTACACAATGCGGCAATGAAAGAAAATTTGCAATTCCATGCCACTTCCTCTACTGATAACACGTGATATGCTATTACTTACTTACCTATGTACTTTGCTATAGTGTACTGTAATAAAGTAATGGTTATAATAAAACTGGTGGGAGCGAGGGAGGAAAACAATATTTAGTTGATTCATTTACGTGCGCAAAATGTGGTATGGAATTTATATAAACACATGATTATTAAATAAGTGGAGCGAATCAGATACATTACGCCATATTAGTATATTGTTGGCATGGAAATACATTATAATTATATTATCAATATAATATCCAACTCAGTGATAGCGGTAGCGGATTTTTGTCTACTTATAAACACCCTCCCGCAATAGTAGTTATTTTAATATTAGTTTTTTTTTTAAGGAAGGGTTACATAATTATAACACTGTATAATTACATAACACATCTGTGACCATGACGCTTGCAACAGTGCCGAAATATAGGAAAAACACAGAAAAATTAACACAATATGGTAAATAAGTAAATATCCCGTTATCAATTCTAATAATTTTTTTTTTTTTTTTTTTCATAGAATTCATAGAAATAAGAAATGCTTAACAACAATAATATGAATGGCGTGCAATGTAGGAAGTCTACTCAGCAGCATAGATGATTATGGGCCGAGAAACCAGAAGAAAACGCCGGATCATCTCGTGGATGTCGGGAGAAGAGACTTGGAGAATATTATCAGGTAGCAAGGCAGCATGTTATCTACCATAAACTCTTAAAACAGATCAATTATCGCAAAAAAAAACTGACGTGCTATTTTGTACCATGAGTACATCATCATTATCAGCCGATAGCAGTCCACTGCTGGACATAGGCCATGAGTACGCCAGAACAAATGTGGGAAAGCTTGGTCTTGATGATAGCGTAGGGACACCTATGGGAAGAAAGGGTGGCGAACCACAAGATAATGGCCATGTCTGCCGGATGCCTGATGTGCTGTGGGCCAAGGTAACCACTAAGTGGAGCCCTGATATAGCGACAAGGCGACGCGGCAGACCACGAAAGAGATGGCGGGACGAACTTGATAAAACTAATAATGAATGGTTCACACTGGCTTTTGGACCGAAAAGTCTGGAAATCATGGGGGGAGGCCTTTGCCCAGCAGTGGGATGATGCAGGCTAACAGTAACAGTAGTATTGCGACTTGTTAGCAATATAGCAGATGAGGGTCTCGCCTTGCCCTTTAATGAACGCAGGTCCTGTAAGCCGTACGCCAAGAAATGGCTAACATAAATAAAGGAACGTAAAACTATTATCCCTAATGTAAAAGCCTAAGTGAGCTGGTCTGTTTGTCCGTTTGTAAGTCTGCGTCTAACTGGCCAACCGATTCTGATGCAAATTGGCACGGCGATGTCTTTAAAACTGTACCATGGGGTACAGTACAATAGATCTTCGCAGGTCGCAGTGACAAAGGGGCTTAGTACCCTACCTCTTCAAATAAATAAAAGGGGTAACTTTCTGAAAATTTAAAAGCCGAGGAGCCGCTTATTTTCCTATTTATGTAATACATGTGAGATAACTAGTATCCTTGATCATTATTCGTACATTTGCAAGGTTCGCATACTAATTTGGCGTCTGTTTTAGATAGTTATCGTCAACGCGATAAGAGTCGAGTGTGTCGTGTCAATTCGTCGTAGTCATACGTTTCGTGAGGCGATAAGGTGTGTAAACAAGGCGAATCTTGTTATAGCGAAGGATTAGCATAGCTTTGCCAAGATTCTTGATATTATCTGCTACGAGCTCTGTCCAAGATAACGTTTATATGCATTTTTTTTAGTTTTCTGGTATTATTAAGTCAGTCAGTGGAAACAAAACTAGTAGCAGTGTGCCAACATGGCGGGCGTCTGGGTTTCTCTCGGACACTTGGGGAACTCCGCCCGGACGCCCTCCTAAAATAGGACAAATCCGGGGAAATCTGGAAGGATGGCAGCTCTAGGTACACCCAAACTTTCGCAATTAGGTAGGTACCTATAATATCGCCTCGTCCTGCCTGTAGTTCCCGCAGAACTTTACGAAGGAATACTATTACCAATCACTTTTCTGGGGGTCGCATCGATTTCCAGTATAACCTGATGCGGCTGAATATCAGTATTTTAAACAGAGCGATTCCCATCTGATCTCTGCAATTCAACTAATGGGAGATTTCAGTAAAGGTCGGGCAGTTGTAAGTAAATTTGTTAGGCTTCTGATTGTCTGTGACCTTTATATGCGGTTTACAATCGTCGCAGAACGGACGGTTGTAACGTATAAAGAACGCGGATCAGCCATAAGCATAAATGGGAGGCGGTAAAGGGGGGCGTTTTGGGGGTGCTGTCCGATGTTGACGTCAAAAGGTAGGTACCTACATAATATAACTACTCTATTTTGAATAGACGCTTTTGAAATTGAAATAAGGAAGGAAAAATATCGTGGTACGCATGCCTACATAACTAGTTATACATTTTCAGTATAAGCTGACTTCTCGTTGTACGGAGAGTCTATACAATGCGAGGTCAGCTTACACTGGGAATAGCTTGATAATTATGTAGCCGTGTCTATTAGCTTATCGGGCACAATCCCAAACTAATGATATCGGGTAAAACCGAAAGTTATTATAATTATACCTATAAGGAAATCAGGAATTTACTCGAGCATAGGCAATCACTATAGTATAAAACAAAGTCGCTGTCTGTCTGTCCCTATGTAAATGTATGCTTATATCTTTAAAACTACGCAACGGATTTTGATGCGTTTTTTTTAAATAGATAGAGTGATTCAAGAGGAATGTTTATAAATGTATAATACTTTCATATTTAATGTAAGGATAGTTGAGAAACTGCACCCGTGCGAAGCCGGGGTCGGGTCGCTAGTAGGCATATAAATTAGCTAAACGTATGGGAGGCTGGCCAGGCAAAAGGGGGCAGCAACCCCCCCTCTGCCCCCCCCCAATGTACGTCAATCTACTGTAAGTCGTTAGACCACAATAAATAAATAAGAATCCGGATAGATTGTACAAAACATGTCTGCATGCATTGATGACATTGAATCAATACCAAAGACAGCGATATTGAAATAGAATCTAGGTTACAAAGTGTACACTGATGTTTATTGATAGGAAAACTTCATAAATAATATTATATCATATCAATGTTGTTTTGAACTACATTGTGTGAATCAGAAATAGCTTGCAGTTATTTTTAACTTATTAATTTTAGAAACATTTTTCCTCCACTATTAATTCCAAAATACATCACAAAAGCATTAGAATTAATAGCTTTTTTATGGAAGTACATTAAAAAATAATACTAGGTAGTGCACCTACAATTAATCAACTGTATTCATCGATATCGGAGAGAAAAGGTATCGAGTTTGGTCAAACTCTTTTGTACACACAAATGTTATGTCTAAGGAATTGATGAAGTTCATTGGTTAAAGTTGTCTGTCCACTGAAGCTGAGTGGAAAGACAGTTGACAAAAGATCCAGTATTTTCTCCCCTCATCTAAGTGACGTGAGAATATTTGTATTCTATTGGTACTTATTTTTTTCTCTGCTTTGCTCCACTTGACAGGCAGCCTCGTCTTCATCACATCAGCCTGTGCAGACTACTGATAAACAATGAAAGACCTCCAAAAAGATCGGTACAGGAAGCGAAAATATTTAAAGTTTATGGGTACAGTCGTGTCGGATTTCTCTATAATTAATCACTAAGAAAAACAGTTTGCTGATAAAAGTATGTTATAATAATTAGCTGTCTATACTCACGACATAATTATTATATTTATACTCTACATCGCCCTAAACGACACGCATAGGAAATTATATTTCGATGTTACATCCTCGAGATTTAACCAACCATGTAGTCCGTTCTCCAGCATACTGCATCATCACACTCTTCATAGTATAAAAAACAATGATAAAAAATCGATTGGTCGATTATTCTTGCACCACTCTACCATTTCCTGCTGACAGCGCTCACCTCTATAAACGTCATTCGTTCTTCGTGTGTGCGCGCATCATTACCGCCTAAAAAGTTTTACAACAAAAGTGCTCAAAACTAACATTAATAATGGGAAGAAAACGAAAAATAAAAAGCGAAAAAGACATTCGAAAAAAGATAAGACGTTTGGAAGCTAAACTTTTACTTCAACGTCAAGGTTAGTAAAAAAGCAAGTTCCGACTTGATCTCCATATTGGAAAACTTCGTATCTTTATCTTTTTTCGTATATGTTATTAAACAAAAATTCTTACCTACTTGATGTGGTAACACGTGATGTTATCCTGTGGGTAAATGTATTGTTCCCTAAAGTGGTAATACGCGATATTATCCAGGAACAAATTTGTCGCCATTCTACTTTCTTAGCGTGGTGGTACGTGATGCCATCCTGAAAGTAATATATAATATCTTACCTGTTTTCTGGCAGAATCTTACCGTCGTTCAGAGACGCCGACGCCCGTTTCGTCTTCTGAACAAGACAGAAATTCACAAAGTGAAAAATATACGTCTGATGAAGATAATGTGCCCATGATCGAGGTAACGTCGCCATTGCCATCGCAAGTACACCCGACTCCAGTTCTTCCATCAGAGATAAGTATGACTGATCCGATTTTGCCATCCACCTCCGTTCCTGAAGAAATTCTAAATATTCTTGGAGATGCCAAGAAAATGGAACAGGAACTTGGCGAAAAAATACCTCATGAGATATCTGAACGCTGGGGTAGAATCCTCCTAGACGGGTTGGGTAAAGAACAAAAAATGGTTCTTTTAGAGAAAATGCTGGTCCCGGAAAACTTTTTATTGGTGCAAGCACCAAAGCTGAACCCGGAAGTGGCAGCAGTTCTATCCGATACTGCTAAAAATAGAGACAAACGCCTTGAAAAATCACAAAGCCAACTGGGCTCTGGCATAGCAGGCCTAGTAAATTTAACTAAGGATTTAATAAAATCGGATATTGATAAGATTAACATCATAAAGAGACTTTCTGAATTAAGCCAACTACTACTTGACCTGCATTATGAAGAAACCATAAACAGACGAAAGCTAATTGTACCACTATTAGATAAAAAATTCTGGACCACCATTCAGGGTGTTAAAAGAGACACATACTTATTCGGAGACAAACTTGGGGAAAATATAAAAAATTCAAAAGATATTGAAAGATCCAGCCAGCTAATAAAGAAGACTTTTCAAAATTTTCAAAGGAAGCCTCCGATGTCGGGAAACTCACGTTTTCCTCCTCGTCAGCAAAATACAAAAACTGTACCAACAGCAGCGGGTCGCCACAACGACATACAACCCCCAGCTGCAGCGAGGAGGTACACCGGCACGACACAACCGCGGGGCCGGGCGGCGCCAGCTCCCCGCGACCGCCATGTCGACCGGAGGCGCAAATAGAGGTACCACATGCTGGTCGCATACAACTATATTTTAATAATTGGTTAAAAATTACCGATGACCCGGTTATTTTGTCTTATGTAAAAGGATACAAAATCCCGTTTACGCATAGTTTTACCCAACAGACGGAACCAAGTAACCCTCCATTTCCAATAGTAGAAATGGAAAATGCCATAGCGAAATTGAAAGAATTAGGTGCTATTTCTGAGTGTGTCAATGAACTTGGTCAATATGTATCACCTATATTCTTAACACCCAAAAACACTGGAGGTTTTAGATTCATATTAAACCTAAAGAAATTAAATAGATATGTTTATACCCACCATTTCAAAATGGAGGATATACGCACCGCTACAAATCTAATATCTGAAGGCTCTTATATGGCAAAAATTGATCTCAAAGAAGCATATCTCTTAGTCCCTATCCACAGTTCATGTAGAAAATACCTGAGATTTAGATTTGGTCAATTGTTTGAATTTAATTGTTTACCCTATGGCCTTAGTTCAGCTCCCTACGTTTTCACTAAACTTATAAAACCATTACTGTCTTATCTTAGAAGAAAAGGGCACACAGTGGTAGCATATCTAGATGACATCTTGTGCATAGGCAAGGATTATAGTACCTGTAAAAACACTATTAATATTTTAAAACAAAATTTAGAAAAATTAGGATTTGTAATTAATATAGATAAAAGTAACATGATTCCAAATCAAAAATGTCAATTTCTCGGCCTGCAACTTAATACTTTTGAAATGTGTTTACAACTACCTCATGAAAAAATTGAAAAAATTTGTAAAATGGCTAGAAAATTAATGTGTAAAAAGTCAATTATAATACGAGAACTTGCAAAATTCATAGGTACGCTTACTGCTGCATGCCCTGCCGTTGCCTATGGTTGGCTGTATACCAAACAATTCGAACGCGAAAAATACCTAGCATTATTAAAAAGTAATGAAAATTATGACTCTAGGATGTCCTTAAATAGTTACCTACTACAGGATCTTACTTGGTGGGCAGATGTCGCCAATAAAGCTAAGAATAAAATAAGAAAAAGTAATTTTCAATTAGAAATATACACAGATTCGTCCCTTACTGGATGGGGAGCCGTGTGCGATGGTGAAGTGACAAGAGGCCACTGGTCAGATAAAGAAATGAAACATCACATAAATTACCTTGAATTATTAGCCGCATTTCTTGGTTTAAAATCTTTTTGTCAAAGTTACACAGATATAGATATTTTACTTAGAATTGATAACACCACTGCCATCTCATACATAAATAGAATGGGTGGAATACAATTCCCTCACCTTAATCAAATTAGTAGACAAATATGGCAATGGTGCGAACAACGCAACATTTATATTTTTGCTTCCTATATTAAATCCCGTGACAATACTGACGCAGACAGAGCCTCTAGACACACCAACATCGACACTGAATGGGATCTAAACCCAGCGCGTTTCCAAGAGATCGTCAGCAGGTTTGGTCAACCAAACATAGACTTGTTCGCATCCAGACTCAATAAGAAATGCGATAAATATATTGCTTGGAAACGAGATCCAGATGCATATGATATTGACGCATTTACTCTGAAATGGAATAAATATTTCTTTTATGCATTTCCCCCATTTGCTCTTGTACTAAAATGCCTTCGTAAGATTTATAATGACCAAGCCACAGGCATCCTTGTTGTTCCATACTGGCCAAGTCAACCCTGGTTCCCCTTATTTTTGTCATTAGTAGACTCCGATATTATTTTTTTCAAACCTAATATAGACCTTTTATTATCACCTTCCAGGGAACAACATCCGCTATGGCACAGTCTTACCCTGGCGTGCGCAATATTATCAGGCAAGCGTTTTTAATGAAGGACATCTCGGATGATTCAATTGAAGTAATGTTAAATTCTCTATCTAAAAATACCCTCAATCAGTACAATGTAGCATTAAAATTGTGGTTTAAATATTGTCAAACGAAGAATATTGATTATTATAATGGTTCTGTACCAAATATATTAAAGTTCCTAACTGAACAATTAAATAGAGGGGCAAGTTATGGTACACTAAACTCATTTCGATCTGCCCTATCTCTAATTACTAGTAAAAACATTTGTAAAGATAACTGCATCGCAAGATTTTTTAAAGGCGTTTTTAGAATGAAACCTAGTTTACCAAAATACCATTCAACCTGGGATCCAAATTTAGTGTTAACTTATTTAGCTAGTCATTATCCTAATGAAAACTTGTCAATGGAGATTTTAACGAAAAAGGTAGTAACTCTCCTCGCGTTGTCTACAGGACAACGTGTGCAGACGTTGTCAGTAATTAATCATAGTGATATTATAACCCAAGAATCTTGCTTATTTATATCAATTAATAATATTATTAAAAGTTCAGCACCAAATAGGTGTAATCCAAGACTGATTGTTCCATTTTTTACAGAACGCGACGCTATTTGTCCAGCAAGGGCTCTGTCTTCTTATGTGGAAAAAACGGCTCAGTTTAGAAACTCTCCCAACACAGATAAGCTTTTCTTAACTATAAAGAAACCTATTCATAATGCTACTTCTCAGAGTATCAGCCGATGGATTAAGCACTACACAACACACAACACAACAGTGCACAACAGTGGTGTGGACGTGACAACGTTCACAGCGCATAGTACGCGCCATGCCTCCACCTCTGCAGCAAACAGGGCTGGTGTGTCCATCGACTTAATTAAGAAAACAGCTGGTTGGTCTGGAGATTCCTTATGTTTTGCAAAGTTTTACAATCAACCTCTCGCCGATTCTGAAGAAGACAGATCCTTTGCTGAAGCTGTGTTCAATGTAAGCGTTCTTAATTAATTAAGTTGATTTTATGAAGCCTTGATAACACCAAGTGATAAATTAAAGTATTTTGATTAATATTAGTGCTTTTCAACAGTCTGTACAAGACTATAATTTTCCCATTCTGCAACATTCGCTAAACATCTACATGGTTGGTTAAATCTCGAGGATGTAACATCGAAATATAATTTATGGTTAATTGAACTTACCTGTAAGTGAAGTTCAACCAGAATTATATGAGATGTTACATCCGAAGAGATTTAACATCCCACCCACCCAACGGACAGACCGCGTTAGCGCAGTCAAGCGCCGCACTCTGTCTACCCCATTGGTTGCAGAACGTATACTAGACGACTCCAAACTAAATGACGTTTATAGAGGTGAGCGCTGTCAGCAGGAAATGGTAGAGTGGTGCAAGAATAATCGACCAATCGATTTTTTATCATTGTTTTTTATACTATGAAGAGTGTGATGATGCAGTATGCTGGAGAACGGACTACATGGTTGGTTAAATCTCTTCGGATGTAACATCTCATATAATTCTGGTTGAACTTCACTTACAGGTAAGTTCAATTAACCATAAATAGTAAGGCACTCTTTGCCTTTGCGGGAACGACAATCAGCCAGTCACGCAAGTCACTGTTCAAATCTAGACCTTGTCGTGTCAATTCTAACTGTGGTGCTTGTAGGCTAGCACATGTTCGTAATTTATTCAGAAGTGTGACCTTTGAGGCTCACCTTTGGCCAGAAATAGCTTCCCTGTTAGGTTTCCGCTACAAATGCACCACCACTCCCAGTGGGCCAATCGCTCGCAATGGCGATGGGGTCCTTATGTCAGTGAAGAACTGAGTACTAGGTAACGGTTTCGTGCTCTGAGCACCACATAAATTGTTTAGGGCTTCTGTGGTTCTGAAGCCGTAAGAAAAAGGGAACGCATGAATAAAACAAGGGCCTGTTACTTTATAACAAAGCTTCACAGTTTAGCGTGAAAGCTTTCCTGAACAATTCACCAAAGAACTTTTTGGGAGAACTACATCATCGCCATCGTCTTTACGTGACCTTCGCGTGATTCGTTTTCAAGTTCAATCTGATATCTCAATTCCGTTTTGATAAACATTGATGTCAATTTGTTACGTCATGGAAATGGCGGGCGTCGAGGGGACTATGTGCCCCTAGTTCCCTATTACGGTAACGACTGTTCTTTGTTATACTGTGACGTTATCTAATATCGTAGTATCAATGAAATCAGCTTATCGCAGTCCACTTCTGGACATCAGCTTCTTCCAAATTGCGAAACAACATCTGGTCCTCCAATCTACTCTGAACTGCCTTCTTCAGGTCGCTGGACTATCTGGTTGGGATTGTTCCATTACATTTACCGATCAGCGGTCTCCATTCAAGGACTCGTATTCTAAGTTCCAACGAACTGTGATGTAAATTATGGCTATATTTCTTTTAGAAAAGTGCGTATTTGATCTGTCTAAGCATGTTTCTTCTTTATCTTTGGCCTTAGCGCTCTTGATGTTTTCTCTGACGTAGGTTTATATTTAAACATACACATTTTATGACTAGAATCATCTGGAATTCAAGCCTTACCTAGATGATGGTTTATTTGACTTCAAAACATTAGAACTAAAAGGACTTTTCCACTCGTAATCTAAAATTAGAGAGTTGTTATGTAAAGCGCTCCGAGCGAGTTGATTGCAATCCCCAACATAGCCTACTAATCAGTCTACTGCTGTCCTACTGGTCATAATGCCCTCTCAAAAAGTTAGGTTATGCCCGTTGTCACCAAGCTGGGCAAGCGGGCTGGTGACAGAACCAGTCTGCTGGCACCAGTGACACTTCTGCTGGTCTTGGTTATTTGGACTACTAAGTTGGATGTTTATCTCGCCCTATCGTTCGTTAATCTCATTCGACGTACTTTACGACTGTTGAAGGGCACATTTCGGCTGTTTTGGTCGAATCGGGTCGTCCGCGATCCCAAAGTTAGCCATCATCAAACCAAAGGGGCATTTTACCAACTCTCAAAAATTTCCGCTCAATCTAGTTCCAATGTCCTTAATGGATGATGTAATGTGTGTGAATGATGAGATAATGTTCCTATAATGTAATTATAAATTGCATTGTTTTACCTTCAAATTGAATTTCAATATTTTAGTAATTTTGCACGCTGCATTTAGAGAATTGTTCTAGATCTGTATAAAACTCGACCAACCATACCACCATCGACCATATGTAATGTACTTATAATTCTTGCAAAATAATAAATTATTATTTATTTATGTATCTATGTACACACAAGGAAACATGGTAATAAAAATGTTACAGACATATGAGCACAATGGGACTACTTATTTCTAATGAAATTTCTTCCAGTAGTGCCGCGATCGGAAATATACATATATTACAGTTCAATAAATATCAGATGATTTCTTCAAATAAGGCAAATAAATAATAATTTATGAATATGGCGCTGGTGAAATAAATAAACGAATCGGTGTAAATTAGTTTCAAGAGGAAGGCCCCTGAGAAACCTTGCCTGAGTTTAAAATATAACTCGTACTCAAACTACTAGTAATACTGCTCAAAATAAGAATCGCTTTCATAACAAGCTTTATGTTTACATTGTCCAAAGTCGAGACATACTTCTCTGTTCTATCGAACGTACCGAACTATACTTAGTAGAGTTTGAAATAACTATTTTTGAACGCGCATTGTGTATGCATGGTTCGTTCTACATAATAAGTCACGTCATAACCTAGACCTCATTCTAAACTCTAGACTGTCTTGGCTACGAAATACTACGAGTTGACTGCATATTACTACCCGGTGGTCCGGTAATTGGAGTCTATAGAATATTTTAAGGATAACTAGATGGGCAACATAATGCCCTACTTCCTACTTCCGTAGGGCGACAGAAGGCAACGCGAATATCCATTGTACGGCAAGGCTATAGTGCGAATCACGATTCAAACGTTCACATGCACGCTAGTACGACAAACGGTGGATCAAGTTTAATGTAGTAGCCTACCAGAGTCATGGGTGTATCCAGGGTCCGAGGGGGCAGGGGAGGGCCACTGCCTTCCCTGGATCTTTCCTGCCCCGCATACATTTAGCTGGTTAATTATGTGCCTATCTATACCTGAGTACTGTTGAAATTTCTGATTTGCCCCCCTAGGCCGAAAGCTGGGTATACAGAACACAGAAACTTTCTGTGGCTGGGTACCTACGTCCATGGCGACAGTACATCACCTACGGTCATCGGTCGGGTAAGTGACTGCAGCCTGTGACTGCAGCACTGAATCCTCTGCCCAACAGAATATGTAGAGAGAACTGTTACTACAGAGGCAACCTTCCGACTGTCGCAGTAGCGTGTAGGTATTCGAACTACAGTTTTGTTGTGTTTCTGACGCATTTCCGTAGGGTTCTTCGTGCTGCAGTCATCCATTTACTAATAAAAACAAAACGAGCGTGTTGTATACGTAGTATGTATACTCCACGAACGGTCCATAATATAATTTCCTTTTTGTTTGTCAAATACATTCGCCGAACATTTGCATAAATTTTGCGAACGCGAATGTCAAGAATTAAGCGAATATTTCATTACATAACTAATACCTACCTATATACATAACTTACAATTAGTACTATATCTATACGGTTGGAAGCTGTTGCACATTCTCCTGGTAATTTATTATCCTGCCGCGTATGTTACGACACTCGCAGGGATCGGTCAGAACAGGAAATATACAATGTGTTAGTTATCCGCAGACTAACCGGACCGCATGCGTGTCGTAAGCAACGGATTTCTCGATTTGCGTTGTTCAATAACCTAACCGTCAAAAACCCCCGATTCCTTTTGAACGGCTGAACAGATTTTTATGAAACTATCTAAGATGATTCCCGATTAAACTAGCTTTTAATTAAAATAGACTGCATTGAAATCGGTCCATCCGTTTTGGAGCTACGATGCAACAGACAGATACGCAGACACACCCTACAAACTTATAACACCCCACTTTTTTGTCTGGGTTAAAAAATGCCCACAATCCGGCGCGAACGGTAGTGGCGTAGTTCTACGAAGTATCAGAAATCCTTTGCGTGCCATGCGTGCGTTCCGTTTACGGCCGGTCAACGGACCCAAGCCTTACTTTGCTGCATATTATACGTTCTACTCTCGATACCTTCTCGGACTTTCGATTATCATCGGTATCGATACGAAAGTTCCCAAATGTGTGGCGAAATAAACCGAAGTGTTTTATGACGTCATTGCTATTCGCAAGGACACGGCTATTGACAAGGATAAGTAATTGGTTGCAGTGAGCTTGACTTGATTATTTCCACGATATCTTTAAAGACACATAAGGAAGTACTACCTATTATTGCTATACAAACATAGGCGAGTAGACATATAATACTATTAGTGCGCGATGCGCTAGCGCAAACAATAGGAATTGCTTACATAATATTGTTTCAGCCCATGCAATCATTATTTTTGTATGAGATCATTGCGTTCCGTTCGATCAGGCTTAGAGCCCCATCACCGATTTGTCTATTTAAGAGGGGAAAAAGAACTGGTATGCTGAATCAGTGATCGAGTCTTTAGATTATCGTAGGTAGTTTGCTGTTAACCTTTCCTATGCACATCTCAGAGGGTTCCATAAAGTTCACGATGACAACACGCACTAGGATAGCGTGGTGGACATTCGTTTCCATTTATCAGTGGAACAGTAAGAAAGAAAGAAAGAATAATATTTTATTTCTGCAGCAAAAACGACACACATACAATACAAATAGCAGCATCCATACCTACCAAACATTTGCCATACCAGCAACAAAACAATGAATAGGTAAGTATACCGACGACCGCAACACAAACAAAAACGTAAAAAGAAAAAAGAATTTATAATCTATGCCGTGCCCAACCAGCAACATTCCTGCCAGTCAAGCAATGCAAGACACAGTAATGGCCTGAGTTATTTTAAAGTATAGTCACCTGAAACGCAAACACGACGTATCCAGTGAGATGCGACTCGTGCAACACATCGTGCATGGACCGCAGCGTGGATCCGAGGTACACGTTGATCATCTGCGCCGGCAGCAGGCCCAGCATCGTGGCCAAGTGATAGCCGCAGCCGCCGACGTCGCTTACCTACGAACATAAAACAAGCCTTATCTATCGAGGTCTGTTCCAGGGTTCCCAATTTAGGGGTTTTCCCCCCTTTAGAGGGTAAATAAGTGGGATGGGATTTTTTTAGGGATTTTTTTACTCAAGTTACGTTTATTGTGAATTTTATAATTATTGTGACGTAGTGTAAACGTTTTGAAAATGTTTCAATTATATTATATTATTACAATTTATTTATTATTTTTACAGAGTATTATTTATTTAGAGGGATTTTTAACTTTAGCTTTGGGGTAAATATTTTTGAGAATTGGTAAGTGGTAACACTGGTCTGTTTGACACTGGCCCGCATTTCTGACTTTTCGAAGTCATATTGCCAAAATCTTTGCTTAAAGCGCAGGATCAAAGCAGTAATCTTACAATTTGTTTTGACAACTAGCTAGCTATACACCTGTATTCTATGCAAATAAATATTTCTTATTTCTTATCTATTTAACTAACTTCCAATCATCAAATACATTTCCAGAATTCCTATCCATTTATGAAATCCTGATATTTTCAATTTGCGTGCGGTAAACACATTTGGTTTTAAAACAATGTAGATTTGGAACACGTCAATCCTATTAGCATTTGTCAAGATCATAAAATTGTGTGGTTTCGGGTAAATGTGTACAGAGTTATTTTAGTGGATAATTATTTGCTAAGTACTGAGTCACGACAGGTACCTAGATTGTTAAGTAAGTTAACGCCATAGCTCCGGCGCCTGGTAAATTAAACAACAATTTTCACGAACGTTTAGCATTTCGGAATAATTTCCTAAATATAACGCACGCAAAGCAAGCACGCAATAATACACTTAATTTTTTTATTCGTCATGGAAATTTGTTTGTTTGGTGAGGAATGCTTTCCGTCACAAAGAATTCCAGTGGGACAGTCCTCTAAAAAAGAAAGATTGATTGTTAAGATAAACAAGTTGTTAGTTGACCGATCTGCAGTGGCCTTGACGACGGCGGACGCGCGTATGTGTTCCAAGTAGGCCAATTACCGTCCGCATGAAAGTCGGTGTGATGGTAAAATTACTGTAAATACTTCGTCTATGCTATGCCTATAGGCTATGGCTGGCATAGGTACGCTGAACTAAACCTTTTTGAAGCAGCCGTGAGGCCCACATGATTGTGGTATATCCTACATAATATATTATATATTTTATTTAATATCTATGTGACTTAATTATTGTTCTTTTTTTAATTGTTGTTCCTTTTTTTTTTGTTTTCTTTTTAATTTTTTCTTTTTGCATGTAGTGCCTTAATTTTACATCCAAATAAATTATTTTTCTTTCTTTCTTTCTTTTCTTTGTCTTCATCTACGAATACTTACAATTATTATTTATCATCCCAACGAGTTTCATAAATATTTAACATGACGATATTCCAGTCCCCGAACGATCGCTCGTTCGCCTATCTGATATTCAGCCGATATTTTTAGAATATTACTGTACGTTGTAATGAAATTGCTAACGGAACATAAATATTCCTCGACATAAAATAAACGTTTTATTAGCTAACAAACTGGTGCCGGTATATTTGGCTTGGCCGTCGTAATGTTTACAGCTATCTTTCCTGAAAATATAGTCGCTAAAATACCTATATTTTTCGCAGCGAAAAGTATGGAAAACACTGTGTATATAAATCAAATGAGAATATCTTTCCCTGTACCTAATTGTTTGAACTATCGACTCATTGTCTTACCTACTCCTTCACGTGCAATTCAGTACTTTCCCCAAGAAATTGTAATGATAATACGCACTATGTATTGTCTGACCACTTCATGTACAGTAAGGGGACAAAAGTCCAGTGGCATGTTAGAGTTCATAATCGCATGCTTCGGGGCGTACGAGCTGTTTGTGTGAGTGATGACTCAACGCACACAACGTAATGAGACGTCACCACACACACTCAGAAGTTAAATAAAACGAAAGAAAGAATACGTCTGTTTCGCTTGTCAGTATGAATGACCTTGGACGGTCCATTCCACTGTTGTAATTCTATAATTCAAGAAATTGCAATAAGCACCAATAGCTACATGCGTTATGCGTAGGATTTAGATTTACGAGGCGTGTGGGTTCGAATCCTTGACAAAACATTGTATTTCTTTTTTTCATTTTTATTAATTGATGAATTCGCTTAATGATTTAATACTATAAAGTAAGTGATCATTTTCTAGGTCATTAATGCAAAATTAAGAAAAATAAAAAGAATTATAACAAAATACGTTTATTTGTTTTAATTACAATAATAATCCTACGACAAAATACGTTTATTTGTTTTAATTACAATAATAATCCTTACAGTAACACTTATTACTTATTGAGGTAAGCTTAAAGTATTCGTTTTCTTGACGAAAAGAAGATTGAAACTAAACCTCAATCTTTTAATTCTTTAATTACCGACTAACTATAATATGGCCAGCAATTACAACTTAAATCTTTTACCCCTCCATCGTATACTAATATTGTTATCTCTTTTCTTTGATATGAAAATGACAATGAGTGAATAAAAATGAAGTGTTAAATAAGGGGGTAAAGCACTTGCAAATTTTCAACATTTAGTATGATCTCCATTGTTCTCGATACAGTCAAGTAAGTGTCGACACATTGAGCACAAGATTAAAACATATTTACGTTCCTCTTATATTTTCTCATATCTAAAGAAAAGAAAGAAAGAAAACACATTTATTCAGCACGGACAGTGACAACACACGAGAGAGAAATAAAATAAAAATTAACTTAACCTTTAAACAGTAAAAAATAAAAAAATAAACAGACACTGCATGCAATACGACATCATATAATACTTCCACATAACTATGTATTATTCACTATAGCGTGTGTTATCCTTACAGTAGTTACACCATAAATGAAGTTTTCCCTTTTGGCTAGATAGAATATATTTTCAACTGAAAATATAGTAGTTAATTAAGTGTCTCAGTTGAAGTAAGTATAAATATTCTCTTGCGAAACGTTCTTGATTTTCTATCAAAAAGGGAGCTGGTCTTCGGTGATGCACACCTTCAGCGTGGAGTGCATGGCGAACAGTTAGTAATGACGTGTCGAATACTTCTGCAAAATATTTAGTTGGTATAAAACCACTTGTTTGATGTTTCATATTCGTTCACCATGTGTCGTCGCTGCCAGGCCTTCCACTTCGCTCTCGACTACCAAGGCTACTTTCTTCCTCATAGGTATCTCTTAACCCATCGACTCATAGTATTTTTCTAGAACAATAAAAAGAAATACTATTAAACATCTATAAGCAAAATACTAAAACTGATTACTATTATTATTATATATTCTATATTTAATATTATTTTAACATTAACATAACATAACATTAAATACTTATATTATATAACCTAACTTCCTTTTCCCTGAGGGTCTAGGGCGCCGGGGTCGGGATAATACACCGGGATTTTAAAACTTGTGAAGAAAGTCCGTTTCTATACATTATATTATAATGTATAGAAATAGGTTATATATAAGTATTTATTATATAATAATATATAATTAAAAATATATAATTATACTTATATATCTAATAATTAAAGAAACAAAACAATATTAAGAATAAAATTATTAGAATTCTTATTCATCATTCAATAATCTTATTAAATAAACTTATACCTAAATGATTTATCTTTTTCTTTTGTTTTATTTGAACATCATGATCAATAATAAACTTTTGAAAAATAATTAAAGGATCATCAATCTTTGATTTAGTTTTATGTTTAATAAAATATATAAATTACTCACAGTCAGTCCGATTTCATTCGATATTTGTGTTTTATTTATAACGTCCACTTTTAGGCAGAGCAATAATAGGTATTCGCTCTCGCTTCGATAATACTATTGCCTGTATTTTAAAAATGTTATTTCACAACACCGATATAATAGATTTAACCACAAATCACTAACCAACAATAACTTCCAACAAAGTTCTATTCGATCTAAATGACTGAGTCGTAACTGCATCTGTCTACCTTACAGAAATCGAAATAATTTATTAATATTTTTGTTGTCTACCTACTTACTTTACAATTTATAATTGAACAAGACAGCGCGGTAGGCTTGTTAATATTATCTAACCACTATGTTAAACTTAATGAATAAATGCCTTAAGACTTAAGAATATTTCATAAAACTTTAAAAAAACTATAACCTCACGTGAGATTCGAACCCACCGCATACCTTAGTTTTAATACACCTATCACAGCACCTTACACGCTACGCTAGCATGCCATATTCTAAGACGATTGAAATTATGAAATACAATCGGTTGTGGTTGCAGACAACAGTGCGTGTGTGTGAGTTTCTATAGTATGAACACGATATCGAGTATAGAAACTCGTAAAGAAGGTCGTAAGTCAACTCATTAGTGTTAATCTATTGCTTTGTGAGACTGCTACTGCATTAATGACCGAGACTGTACATCGAAGCAATGAACGATAAATTAATACGGATACAGAGTGAACGATAGGTAGAGATGACATCAAATGCGCGAGATATTTTAACGACGACCAAGACCAAGACTTCTGCGCAGGCAGGTATGTAGTTTTGAAATAATAAAATGTAAATACGTTTGGCGGAGGACCAAGAAAGATGGCGACAAGTTTACTGCCCTACACCAGATACAATCAGGCTCAGTTAAGATAGCAGCGGCTCATATCTACCACCATTATAACGATGAACTGCCAGGACACCGAGTAGCTACAATGATAAATACAAACTTGTTAACATGAATTCAAATGATCTAGTCTTGATAGTGATAAGGAATTCGCATTAATGATCTTGAAATCTTAATCGGAATCAGACAGTTTTGATAAATTACTTGCGGTAAAGGATTATACTATGCATTTGCCACCGTTCGACGCGTTCAAATCAAGACTACCTATCAGAGAGTGGTAAAGGCATGGATGACATATTAAATCTGAACGTACGCGGTACGGCAGAACGGACGATGGATTTTTTTTCCGGCGGACTTTGCCACGACTATTAAGCCTATGGAATCCTATGCAATAACGCACACGGCGGCCAAAAAGTCCTCCGATCAATACAACGCTATTGCCCGGCCACGCGACGGCGGACAAAATGTCCGTTGTCTGAGCTGCGCCTATTGGCTGTTCTGAAGCAACGCTCCATCCTCCTATCATCATCATCCACATGCTATTAATATCATCCTCATGCTGGGTCGCTCCTCTACAACGCACATCCGTCCCGCTCGTATGAGCGGGTGCAGATCTTTATGGCCGCTCTGAATGTGTACGCGGCTACATTCAGAGCGGCCATAAAGATTGACGCGAGCAGAGGAAGGATTCTGAAGATAAGTAATCATCGTAATAATTGCTGATAATGCAAATCAAATTATTAGTAATCACAGGTTATTTTGATAACAAGGATGCAAGGATGTCAAGATTACAGTCACCCTCTATGATGGAATGCAAAACGGGTATGTAAGGATCCTATCACGTGGCGTTCTGTATTTTTGCCTATCCTGATGGGAAAAAGGCGTGATATTATGTATGTATGTAATAACTGATTAGTCAAGTAAGATGGTATGTAGACTATAAGAGCGGAGAGAATCTAAATTTATTTTTTCTGACGCAAAACGCGAGCGCACTTTAAGCTGTCATTGGAAAATGTTCTTATGGGCACACCGTGACTTGCGAGTTGTGATTGTGATTAAGTTCTTTAAATAGCGTCGATGGTTATCATTTGTTTATTATTGTACTGAGAATTTTGAAGACAATGACACGACTGCAATATGCATATACGTCAGAAGAGCATCACTGAAATTAAACGCATTGGCAATTTGATATTGGGACAATTGCACATTTGATCGCTTTACGATATTCAAAGGTAATGAAGTACCTATCTTTATCAAGTTTGCGTTGCATAAAATGTTGAGTATTGGACGATAGATAAATGGCAAAAGTCTGGTGCACCTGGATCCCTTGACGTGGATACTGACAACAGTCACTAATATGACTTGCAGAATAAGGAGGATAGAGCAGAGGAATCCTTGAATGGAGACAGCTGATGGGCAAATAGAACTGGAATTCTCCCCAGCCAGGACTGACGACTTGAATAACGCGACTGGTACTCAGACCTCGACATAGCTTTTCTTAAACATTCAATGAGTTCCACATTTGTAATTCTAACGATCAATTCATACGAGCCAAGTTTTTCGAATCAGCATGCATCCAATACAACATTATTCGATGCTAAGTAGCAGACCGAGTGGAAACAGTTTTATTTGTTTATGATTTGGACAAATCTCGAATAACAAAATCTAAATATGGCTTAGAGCTTGCGTGGGCGATTCACAATAAGAATCAATAGAACGAAGTTGGGTCGTAATTGTAACGTATATTAGAAAATGTCGCCAGTCCGCCGCGCCAGCGCCAGTGAAAGCGAAACGGGCCAAGTAGGTGGTTAAGCGCGATCGTCCTAGATACCACGCCAAGAACAATGGCTAAATGTTATCATAAAGAATGAACGTACTATAGTTATGTGCGCGATCGCAAGTTGATGCAATTAACCTGCATTCATAGACAACGCACTTTATGATAACAATTTGTAATAACGTCACCGATATCTACTGTATTTCTTATACTCAAGAAAAACCTCTACAGCAACCTATAAACGTAATTTGCTGATCTTGAGCCTCCTAATAAAACTGCTACAACGAACGGTCGCGAGGAGACAGTGCACGCTTGACAAACGCTTTGGTGTGGTGACAATGTTGTTATGAGGACAAGAGAATACTGCTTCTAGATCCTCCTGAAATAATGCCTATATCATTAACCATTTAGGAGTTACACAGGATTCGTTATCAATGCCGGCCCAAAAGGAATTTGTTTACTTAAATAAATGGTTAAAAATGAGGAAAAGTAAAGCCCACATTTCGCAAACGTTACGTGTAAGGTGACGGGTTTCGCCGTCATTGGTGAGGGGACTTACACGCTGTGATCGGCTAGCTATAGCTAGTGTATTGACAATGGGTATTTATCAAATATCGTTCACAAATCAGTAGGTAATCCTGGCAAACGTTATATTCCATCTTGAGATTCATTATGATTATTATTTATTAGTCTACGGTGTCCCACTATGGGGCAAAGGCCTCTCTCTCCACTTTCCACTTTTCCCTGTCTAGTGCTATTAGGCGTCAATCCTTTGAATAAGAGTCTACCTCGTTTCGCCACATCCTTCCATCATCATCCGCAGCTGTTTGGCCTACATCGGCCATTTGAGATTCTTGGTCTGACGATATTTAATACCTATAATACCATAAAACCCCAATGCACGCGTTTTTAATACTTTTTCGTACTTTCTGCGATAAAGTCTTGTTTAATGGTTGATTTATATAACGTCGAAACCCATGCAAGTTACTGCACAAACATGTTTTTCACGTCGAGGACGCAATATGGATTTTAATTTAATAGAGAAAACTAGTACCGCATGTAATCTTTAAACAAGCTATTTTAAAGTATTCCGGTGTTACCAAGTTTAAGAAGAAACCATCACAAGATATGAAACATCTAAAATAAATAAAAGTTCGAACTAATGGTTCGATCAAATCATTTCCAAATTGTTTCTACTCTTTCTGTTATTCGACAAAAGCATATAAACATCGAGGAAAGTATTTCATTCAAGTGAAATTTTGCTCCAACGCAAACTTATCTGATTAAACCTTTGATTAAACGCTGAATAATGTATAATGTAAAAATGGTTGGCGCAGTGGCTAAGCGATTAGCCTTCTACGCTACGTGCCGCGGGTTCGATCCCCGCACGGAACAAGTATTTGTATGATCTACAGATAGTTGTTTCGGGTCTGGGTGGTGTGTGCATGTGACATGTATGTTTGTAAACTGTACCCTCGATACAGGAGAAATCATAGAGAGGGGCAAATTAAAAAAAAAAAAACAAAAAAGTATGAAAAATAATAAATACAGGGGTACAGTAAGGGGTTAATTAAATACACAGTGCATGACCTGGCATTGACGAAACGCCGAATATACGGGATAAGTATCAACTTAGCCAAATTAAATAACTTGCCACTGACAGGGTATACAGCGCGAGTGTCAGCGATACGAGAAGGCTACCGCTGCAGATAACAATCCTCATCTTATCAATCAACATCTTGTATAAAATATTTGACCAGAAGGGAACTATGAAAGGATTAGCCCCTTAACTGTCAAAAACCCCCGACTCCAACTAGAAAAAGATCTGTAAATTTTGAACGGCTGAACAGATTTTCATGAAACATAGCTAAAAGCTAAAAATTATAAAAACTGCATTGAAATCGGTCCATCCGTTTTGAAGCTACAATGTTACAGACAGACACAGATACACACTACAAACTTATAAAACCCCTCTTTTTGGTCGGGAGCTAAATAAGAAATTTAAATGAGATAAGCTAAATGAGAGCATAATTTAATTTGGGAATATTATTTTTGTCTCGTGTGCCGTAAACTGTCTGACTCATTGCTAATCCATTTGTTTACTAGCTCCACGACTATCCACTTGCATAATGACGTCGCAAAACAGAGCTACGGGCTAATTGAAATTAATTTGAGGCAATTAATTTTGATTTATATACGTTGCCGATATTGGTGTATTTTCTCTCTATACAATAAAATTATTTCGGAAGAAATTTGCAGCAACTTTAAATATGCATCTTTGAGCTCTGACAAATATGCTAGATACTTCCTAATACATAAGATTTCTGAAAATGTATCAAGCTAGCAACGAGGATAGATCTTGGAGGGTCAAGGACTCAAGGCACCAATCTTTAATAAGCTGCATCGAAGACTGTAGGATAAACTGCACATGATCCCTGACCTGTACCCGTGAATAGTAAAGCAGCTGTACAATGTGCCTTTTTAATTTATTTCTTTGTTGCTGCCAAACTGCATCTTTCCAGGGATTTTCACATTTTTGCGTTTTCTTCAGTCAATGCTTTAAGTATCAAAGTATCAATATCTTCATATCAGCATTCTAGCAAATTTTAAAGAAGAATATGCATGTTGGTTCGCATTCCAGTCACTGTGCGACAAGTTACATTTAATCAAATATTGTCACAGAAAAAAATCTCATATTTTATGTAGATGAATCAACAACTAATGTGTTAATTAGATCAACTTCAACAATCGTTGAATCAAAAAAGCTAGACACTATGTCCGGTCCCCGTATCAAAGCATTACAACGCGGATTACGGGCATTCTGACATTTCACTAATGAGGTTAATTGACTGCCACAGCGCCACGACAATTTATCTCTTCATTGAATTATGTTTTATAAGTGGTTCGTGTTTATTTCACATTGGTTGTATAACGTTTTGACATGGCTTAACATAAAATTATATTTAATTTACTTTTTGGGTTTCAGATATATTATAATCTAGCTTAATGTTTTATACAACAAAGTTGCGTTTGAGTATACCGCCGAAATATTTCATTAATAAGTGTGAAATTTATTTAGTATTGTATTTAACCACGATCTCTTTACAATACAAAATGCAGGAGAAAATGAAATTATTATAAACTAGGATGAGGATGAATTGCTGAAAAGAATATTTACTTTATGTAGGTTATTTTATACTTAGAACAAAAGATATAAAGTTCGAGAACTGAATTCGATATAAATAAATATTAGAATACAAAAAACTCAATCAACTACTTCTCTATCTTCTCTACAAACCTAGTATAAAATAAAGTCGCTATCCGCGTCTGTCTGTCTATCCGCTAACTCCTCCTAAGCCACGCAACGGATTTTGCTGTGGTTTTCACAGAAAGAGGTCTTCTCTTCTGTTCTACTCTTTTCTGTGTTCTGTGGTTTTCACCATCATCAGTTAGATAAATTTTCACGGAAGGTAAGTATATTACTTAGATATTTAACGTAAGGATAGTAGAGAAATTGCACCCATGCGAAGCGGGGGATGAGTCGCTAGTAAATAATAAAAATGTGGAATAGGGAAAAGGATTTTTTCATAATAGATTTCTCAGAATTAGTGGTCAAAGGGTTGAAGAAATTGTGGAACCAATACGTCGGTTTGGCGAACTTCGACCGAAATGAAGCGGATAAGTGTGTCGAGACCTACAATATCTAAATTAGTAATAACAAGTCCTATCAGCTTATGTAAGAGATTTAGCGTCATTATATCAACCTCATGACGTTGTCACCTCCATACATTTATATAATGAACTGCAAGATAATCAAGATACACGTAATCGTAAATTTTAACAGTGGAACAGTGTTCACTGGTTCTAATTTTATATCAATGCTTGATTACGTTGAACATTACCGTAATTATACTGATCTGTGACATCAACTCGTTCTTTTCTCGATGCGGCGCAGGCGGCAGGGTGTCAATGCTTAGTTCGTGATTCAAATAATTAATTACTGTCATTAGTTATAATGACAGGTTTTCCGTTATCTAACGAAAGTCTACACGCGATTTTCACATGATGATTGCTTATGCTGAGTGGAACGATTAGTCAGTCAGCAATTATCGAGGCTGACTGCCTAGGATGCGTCAGACGATCTCAGAATTCGTCACTCGTGGAAGGTCTTTCCTCAATCCCTTGGTGATTATGGCAATATTTTATCGACGTTCACTCTTTGCTTAGGACTGTTTTTATTTAACACGCTTTTAATAGCTTCACCTGTAACTAACTAGGTAAGAAAATCTTGGATGTTAAAGACCCACTTCCCGGTTTCCCATTGAGCTGAAATTTGGCATACACGTTTTTTTTAAAAACGTTTCTCAGCACTACAATTTCTCCTTACGTAGGGATAGTTTACAAAAATACATGTCACTCGCACATACATCTAGACCCGGAACATCTGTCTGTAGGCTATACAAATGTTTGATTCGTGCGGGGTTCGAACCCGCGGCACGTAGCGCAGAAAGCCAATCGCTTAGCCAATTCACCAATCGTGCCGACGAATTATTATGGTAAAATCGTGAGCACACCATATAAAGGGCTCTCTACAAGTTCGGCGAATAGCGGCGAATGGAGACCATTATGGTAGCGAACACGAACGTGTGAAGGGCGCATTTGCCTGTATTCGTTGACATTAAAAGACTTTATACTATAGTAGAACAGTAACATAAACGGTTGGTTGGTTAAACGGCTGAACTAGTCGGTGATAGTACAAACACGTGAGAAATCTGCTCCGCCTGCGGGGAAGAACTTATTGGACTGCTTTTAAAATATTACAAGCTTATCAGTAAAGGGCAGGAAAAGCCTTGCCATTAACGAGACCCAGGTATATCTGGCGCATCTTGGTCATTCAGCATTGCATCTTCACTGCTTACAACTGGCTAATATTTTTACCACGGCTAGGGTTGCCAGAAATCCGGGAAATCCGGGAAAGCCCCGGAATTAGGCGTCTGGCCCCGTCTATAGTATTTCTTCGTTACTGTCCCGGTTAACTAGATAGTTACTATAATCTATAGTCACTAACATCAAAATATATCTCATAAATTATCTAATTTATTTGAAATGCGAAATACTGGAAAAATATTGAATTTCCCGCCGCGGAAGTTATCTTTCACCTTATGTTCTTTTTATGGTCACCATAAAGTTGGCAGCCTTGAATACCCGAGGCATATAGGATTAACTGTGCTGGTATTTATGTGGCCTTCACCTCACGACACCCTACAAGCAGTAGGGGTGAGAAAGGCGAAAGAAATATTTTATTACATTGTACAAGGAATTTATGCTATACAGCCTATGTGAATTTAAAATATTTATGGTAATTATTTGATTACAATCTTGAGTCTATTTTTAAATAAGAGTTACATTTAAGTAATTAAATGTTTTATGACCCAGGTTGAACAGGGTAGGTAGATGGGTTTAATATGATGTGAGTTCTTATTTGATAAGATTTTCTGAATATAAATAGAGGAGGAAGGGTCTGGCTGGAAACCTCATCTTCTTTAAAATTATTATACTATTTTGATTTATAAAATAATACATTTATACAACTTTATTTAGGTTATGTTGATTAACAGATTTTATAAACTATTGAATGATTCTGACCATACTCACACTATTAGAAAGCAATACTCTTCCAAAGAGAAAGGAATATATTGAAAGAAGTTGTAGGTTGATATTCTTTAACATAATTACAATAAAAATAGTAAGTACCTCTATTAGTTAGGTATGTATTAAGGAAAAGTTTTTTTTTTATTGAATCAATCTGGTACCAACATAAATTTATTAAATTAACTAGATGTATATAATGTGAAATCTGTCCAGTTATGCATCTATACTGAACTGCTTTTTCCTACACTTGTCTTATGAAGTGAATAATTTTAACACAACACAACACATTATTGTTACTGTTAGCCTGTTACTCATTAATGAAATAATTATTTAATTAATGAAACACAACAAATCGTTTATACCATGTAGATTTGGTAAAAAAAGATTAATCATCAAAGACAGTTAAAATGAACATGATTTTCATATTTTTAAATAATGATTTTTGCCATAAAGGCATATGAAAATTGTTTACTAAATATGACAAATAAGAAAAAACTGTTATAGTTCTGTGCACATTGTTTGGAGAGAGGATTAATTACTTGACAATTTCTTGTTTATATTACTGTATATTACTATTACTATAAAAATAATCTAGATTGATAGTTTATGGTTTTATATTTTTAAGCTGTTTATTTTGTAAATATAGTAGAATTTAATAGTAATTAATCAGCTAGTAGAATGTATTTCATCTTTTAATGTTCAGTAAAAATTAATAAAAGATTCATAGGCATTTTTTTTAAGTAAACATCATTGTTTTTGTAATCTTTAAAAACACAGAAAAAACAATACCTACCTATATTAAAATGTTTATCTTTTTTAACAAAAAAATCTTGATGGAACAAAACACAATGTAAGACAACAATGAAGGCATGTGAATATTCTCATGAATTTATAAATAAGGATCTTTGATAATAACAATTTAATTAGTGATTTTCTTAAACATAATTATATTTTTAAAATATTTTTTTATGGAGTTTAGTAATATGAATGTTGATGGCTAAGAGAAGAGGCAGACCAAAGAAAAGATGGATGGACTGTGTGTAACATGACATGAATGTGAAGGAAGTGAATCTGGAAATGATATCTGATAGAGGATGGATGCAAGAAATAGACATAATTTCCGCAGACCCCAAATAAAATGGGATAAAGCCAGGAGAATGATGGTGGTTTTTGTAATTTTAGCACACAGAAGTTACTTTTCCTTCTTACTTTCTTGGCACTGTACAGGCTAGGGGATGCACACCCAGCTATTTATCTTCTGCCAATTTCGTGGCATGAATAAAAAAATATATTTCTACTTTCATTGATTATTTTGATATTTATATAAGTATGTATTAGAAAGCAAATGCAAATTCAGAGTTGAATAAAATTCAAATCACTGCCATATTATATTTACTTTTAACTCTTATTAGCCAATACTGAGCTTGGAGATTATTATTATCAAAAAGTATTATTAGCATCAACAAGATTTATGTCCATTCGAATCAGGAATAAAGATTGCCTTATCTGACTCATAAAAAATTACAAATACTTACAGCAAATATTGTGTTTTGTAGTCCAAAAGGTATTGGCGTCAGTCTCGCGAAAAATACTATTTTGAAGGCTTGTGGGCCCGAGATCACCTTCAGCAGGGCCCGCGCCGTCTCGTTCTTGAGCAGCCGGTCTAGAGGCAGGTAGTTCCGTAACGCTTTCAACGTAAAATGAGCGACCGCAACACCAAAGTTAGCACTCACTAAAACAGTAACTAAACCCTGAACAATCCCGAACAAATATCCACTAGTTATTATTAACACTAAATAACCTATCGTCACTGGAAAACTGACTATCAAAAATAAACCCATAAACAACAAAAATATTATCCAGGGATCCTGTGCGTCCACCCAGTATAAAAACGTCTTCAAATATTCCTTGAAAAAATAAAGCACTAGTACCAGACAAGTGAGCAACAGTATTGATACTACAATGTTGAACAAGTAACTGTACGTCGTCCTATTGTTAATTTTAGCCCATAAACTTTTCTTTCTTGTGACCGCTGTAGGGTCGGGTTGGCATTCTTCGACGTCGACAATTTCCATCATGATTTGTCCAGAATTAAACACGGCCTATTTATGGTTGTGCTATTAAGTTATGCACAGGGTTTCGTTCGCCATGGCCTAATTCAAGCCACTGTTTATATCACGTTTTTACGCTTGGCAGAGACCAAAATTCAACGAACATTCGACTACAATGATCACTATACACACACAGACTACATATCACACTACATATAAAAATAAATTCTCCGTTCATTTTTTGACATTTATCTTTATGTCAAAATTGACAGTTTGAATTGACCAGTGTTGTCGCTTCATCGCAGATTTTTTTTAGAAATATTTTTGTTTACTATGGCTACGTTCAGTAATTCAGTTTTCGGTGCGAAAGTCACTCGGGCGAATGTCGCTCGCTCATCGGGAATAATTGAACGATCCACAACTGTGTTACGCGAGTGAACAATCCGGACCAATCGAACGATCTCAAATTATCTGCTGCTGTATCCTATGACTACAGTCATTGGTCGGTGGTTAGCAGTGCGACCGAGTGCGACTTTCACCCTCCTATTTCACGGAGTGACCAGAGCGATCGTCCGACGACGCTCGCTCAAATAACTGAACGGTTTAGTGTGATCGACGCTTCTTACGTCATTGGTGATCGCCCGCGTCGCCGTCGAGCGTCGTCCGGCGTAATAACTGAACACACCCCTTATTTTGATTAATCAAATCATCATTTATTAACAGTCACTTTCTTGGGGCCCAGCATAGACTAATAGTTGTCCTATGTCTATGGGGCCCAGGCACCAAGTGAAGTGGGCACTGTTTTGGTTTTAATAAGGTTTTAATATATTTCGGTATACAGAGCTGCCATTTTTTTTTTGTATATTCATTTCACATTTAATTTCTGTGGTCAAACCCATAGATGTAGAGGATATCAGGGTTGCCAACTGTAGAACTTTTTTCCTCGTATATGTACACCAAAAAATCTCGTACTTTGGCTTTGCAACCTCGTATAGTCTGTCAAGAATGTCATGAAAAGGATTGAGGGCGCCACTTGTATATTCTCTTGTTTATTTTTAATATATTAATGCCGAATACATTTTTTTATCACAAAAAATCTACACAGAATAGTAAAATAAACACATCGTTGTACCCAAACTGACACCTACGGTACTTATTTAGGGTTGCGAGCGAAGAAGAATTTTAGTTCCTTCAAAATCTTTTTCATGACTTTCTTGACAGACTGTATATTCCCCTCAAGCAGATAAAATGCCAAAAAAAGACATGAAAAGAATGAGATCGTCAAAAAATAAATAAAAATGTCGTCCAGCGTAGACTTTGTTTTCTCAAACAGAGAATGACTATATTCAAGATAGACTGGGCAGTGGATAAGCGTGTCTAAATTTCATTTAGTGCACCCATTGTAGGCAAAAAAGTGAAAACCCATCATAAAATGTCGTATATTAAAAATCTCGTACAATATTGTACGAGGTTCATTGTGTCCTCGTACCTCGTACAGCAGACCACAAATCTCGTATTTGTACGAGGAACCTCGTACGTTTGGCAACCCTGGAGGATATTCTACATCTATGGTCAAGGACTGTCAAGACCTCTGGCGTTCCATATATTTTAGAATATTTTATATATTAGACAAGGACAAATATATCTGTCTCTCAACAAGGAGAAGCGGGATGGAGTAATTTATACCAATGATTGAAATTCTGAATACTGGAACGTCAGCAATTCATTCCCATCTGGCCGCGGTGGAAGAAGATATTTACCTTTTCTTTATTACGTGTAGATTATCGTAAAACGTAATATTTATGGTTAAAAGCCTTTAAATTACATGATTTAGCTTAAGGAGAAGGTTTTTTGGTAGTTTTCTATTAATTTGAAGGTTCGAAAAACCACATAACCATGCCGCCGAAGAAAACCAGCAGCGCTAGCGCTGCAGGCGGTGCCAGCAAGAAGACGGAATCGAAAAAGAAGGAGAAAGTTATTGAGGTGACTCTTAATAATGTACATTATAAGCTCGCCTAGTATTGCTATGAACACCAGACCTTTTATATATTTCAAATAAATGTGCTGATTGTACTCTTGACTTGGCATTAGCCTATGTAGGACACTGAATATTCTATGATCTAGAATCAATATTTTGCATGGGTTATGAATTCTTAGTATGTAGTTAAGAGTAATAATGCTTTACAAATTCACACACAACAGCATTCTTAATAAATCCTGCACAAGTCATTATTTGACAGAGCTAACTGGAACCCCAAGAAACTTCCAGCCCATTACTTTCCCACTGCTGGACACAGGTCTCTTCTCAGAATGAGATGGGTTAGGCCTTAGTTCACCACGCTGGCGGGTGCGGGTTGGCAGACTACACTCACCGTCAAGAACTTTATAGGGCTCTCTCAGATTTGCAGGTTTCCTCACGATGTTTTCTTCTTCGATAATACTGAGAGACTAAACTTCGAGCTACCTTGTAAAAAAATTACCTATCATGAAGTTAGGACTCCCATCTTCATGATCGGTAAAAAAATTGCAAGGTAGCTCAAAGTTTAGTCTCTCACGATCGTATTGAAGTTTATTACCAGAGTCGATGTTCATTACCATTTTCGTTAGGCGGTAGACCCGCCAGGTCTGGATTATATTATGTGTATGTTTGTATGAGTACACTGTACCCACAATATAAGAGAAATTCTAGTATTTTATATATTTATATGTAAAAAAAATGTAAGCTTGAAAATAATTCACAATTATTTATTATCACAGGACAAGACTTTTGGTCTCAAGAATAAAAAGGGAGCGAAACAGCAAAAGTTTATCCAGCAGGTTGAGAAGCAGGTGAAGAGTGGCGGGATCCACCCTGCCAAGCCTATGGATGACAAGAAAAAGGACAAAGAAGCCAAGTTGAAGGAACAGAAGGAATTGGCTTTGCTTTTCAAACCCGTCAATACACAAAAAGTTGAGAAAGGTATGCTGAAATCACAAATATGAAAAAATGCTTTATGTTAATCATTTTTAACATCCGGTACAGTAGAGTAGAATAAATAGTGAAACTTTAATTGAATCCTAATATTTCGTTTTTTCTAGGAACGGACCCTAAATCGGTTGTTTGTGCTTTCTTCAAACAAGGCCAATGTACAAAAGGAGATAGGTGCAAGTTCTCCCACGACTTGACTCTTGAGAGGAAGGTAAGGTATCTTGTCCTCGGGACAAATTAATGAATGCACAATTAGTCCCAAGAATCTTGTTGATACCTTAAAATAAAGTTTAAAGGGTGCTGTTAGACAAGCGTAATTTTGTGAGACGCGTTTTTCAGTTCCATACATTATTAATATTATGGACACATTTAGCGCCACATTCGTAAAACCGAAGTAAATTACTCGAGGCAAAAAACGCGACCACCTCCCTCAAAATTGCGCTGGTCTAGCCTCAGTCGAAGCCGGTAACAAGCTTGTAACACACCAAGCGACGCAAATAGCTCAGGCTCATTTACTGTATTCCATAGCGTCGGTCTCAACTCTACAAAGTGGCCAATAAGCACATGTGGGATGGCGTCGGGTGTGTGTTAAGTGTGTCTGGCCCTTAATTTACTTAAAATTTAATTTCCAGGCTGAGAAACGTTCTTTGTACGTAGACATGCGAGATGATGATGACACTATGGATAATTGGGACGAGGAAAAGCTGAAGGAGGTGGTAGAGACGAAACACGGCGAAGGCGATAAGCAGCGACCGACCACGGACATTGTAAGTAATACCACAACTACAATTTATTTGAGACTAGCACTATTAGGCCAAATAGCCGAGCACGACATAAAGATAGACTTCAGCTGCCACCAATAAAACTAAAATGATTTAAGAAAAATGTATACTGCATGTCGATTATTATTTACAATCATTTACCAAATAGTTTTCAAGACTTACCGCTGACAATGTTTAAAAAAATACTTTTCAATCTATTATTATATATAAGATATTATACCAATTAAGGACTATTTAGAAGAAAAATCAGTAGAATCTATAATTTGTAATGTAGATTAATTGATTACTGAGATAAGTTGATTAATTTTTTGATTTGATTTGAATACCACAGATTAAATAATAGTTAATTATTACGGAACTAACTCACTGATCTGGATCATTGAAGTGATTCGAAAGATTGATTCAGAAATAACATTTCAAATGCATCATTTGGATCTGAAACATTACGTTGCTCTGGGGGGCTAAAAAGGCCGCTTTAGATGAATCATAATATGATTCATATTACGAATGTCAAAATATCTACTTAATTGACGGCTCTTAATGTCATCCACATAAGGTTCATATTCAGTAATCATCTGTTTGACAGCTACTATGCAGATCATTAGATGAATTGCTCAATGTGGCCTTTTTAGGCCCCCTGTACTTACCGCGCGACGCGTCCCCTGCGAGGCGACGGAGCAGTGAGCGAGAGAGGGACACTGAGACACACTAGTTACTTTACTTCTGAGTACTGACTCACGAGTAGCGAGTGAGCGGGTGATATATTACAATCTTTACGATTCAGAAACAGATACTAAATGAGATCACTCATACTCTCACAGTTTTTCATTGTCGTTATCCATGCACGTAAAAATTACCACTAAAGCAAATACTATAAGGTCGTTTTTTGCATATAATGTAAATGTACTATATGTAATATTCTGTATTTTATATCCTTTGAGCCGATAATCAGAATGAAACATTAATATCAGTGTTTCGGATCATTTCAGTGATCCAGATGCAAATGTTCCAATCGCAAAAATGATACACTTCGTTTACACCTACTGGTAATACCACGGACCATTCAGTATCAACACGGTTAATTCTGTGCAAACTGTGGATTAAGACAAATAAAAAATATGATATTTCACCTAAAAAGTTACTCAAATCCAAAAGTGGTGTGTTTTGTGGTTAGAAAATTATTTTGGTGGCCGTAGGCGCACCCTACCTGTCGAGATTGGTGGTTTTATTGAAACACATTTCAAAAATTAATCTATAATAATTAATTAATTTCATTACAGATCTGCAGACACTTCTTGGAAGCTGTGGAGAAATCAAAATATGGTTGGTTCTGGGAATGTCCTTCCGGTGGAAAGTGCATATACAGGCATGCACTACCGGCAGGCTTCGTGCTCAAGAGGGACAAGAAGAAGATGGAAGAGAAGAAGAATGAGATCTCTTTGGTGGACCTAATAGAGAGGGAGAGGGCCGCGCTTGGCCCCAACCAGACCAAGATCACGCTGGAAACCTTCCTCGCGTGGAAGAAGAAGAAGATAAGGGATAAGCAGGTTTGTACATATTTCTGTGTACTTTTTCGGCTCAATTGATACATCAGGTTTGAGATAACTTTATTTCTCATAAGAATACACATATTCACTTACATGAGAAAATTAACTAATATAATATAAAAATAATTTCTTGGCGTACAAATAATTCTTAAAATGTTAGTAAGATACCATGTACAGTAGAATCCGGATATAATGAACCTCATGGGGCCGGCGACACTGTCGTATTAACCGGACGACGCACAAAACGGCCTACCTATGACTTACGTACCTAACTATGAAACTTAACTTGAGTTTACATCGTCGTCGCTAAAAACGGTTAGCCGTCATAAGCGAAGTCGTTATATCCGGATTCTACTGTATAAATCTTCTATATTTGCAGTAAACAGTTTACTTTAGCTTTGAAAATCTAACATATTACTTAAATTATCATCGACAACTGCCAGCGCCAGATCCAAATATAAATATTCTTAGTCAAAATTTAAGATACTCAATGTGCTTTTGACTAAAAATATATTTGTAATGGTCCTTTTTTAGATTATGATGCAACCATTTTTTTTTTTAAGTAGGTATTATCTTTATTTCATTTTTGGGAGGGTATGTAGCCATAAAACACCACGCTGGCCAGTGCGTCTTGGTGAGTGTTCGTTATTGCCTCGTCAGTATTAAGCAGGGTGCACCACATGCAGGTGAAGTTGACTTGGGGCAGAAAGGTGTTATATTGCACCCTCGCACCCTTAATCGCGGGAAAGACCTGAATGCGATTAGCAGACCAGGGAAATATGGCATGAGGCCTATACTCAGCAGTGGGTGGAAACAGGCTGTCAATGATGATGACGATGATCTTAATGTTTTACTTTACAAAAAAATATTTACATAGCATTTTATTATATACCATTACCGGCCCGCACCTCTGACTTCAGATTCATGTGCGGATTAGAATTTAATTATCACTTGCGATAACGGTGAAGGAAAACATCGTGAAGAAACCTACACACCTGAGAGGGCCTCATAAAGTTCTCGATGGTGTGTGTAGTCCGCCAACCCGCACTAGGCCAGCGTGGTGTATTAAGGCCTAACACTTCTCATTCTGAGAAGAGGCCCGTGCCCAGCAGCGGGACAGTAATGGGCTAGATTTATTTATTTTATTTATTACTGCGTGTAACAGGAGGCGCTGACGAAGGCGGAGGACCAGCGCCGCACGGACTTCAAGGCGGGGCGCGCCGTGGGGCTGTCGGGGCGCGAGATGTTCTCGTTCGACCCCGCGCTGGCCGCCGACGCCGACGAGGACGACGACGAGGCCGTGGACCTCGCCGGCTACGGCCGCGACGACGCCGACGACGACGACGCGCACTACCGCGAGGTGCAGTTCGACCTCATCGCCATGGAGGCCAGCGAGGTACTATTTTCATTTACTTCTTTCTTTATTTATGGTCTCCAACAAAAGATATACACACACATTCACAAAATAATTATGGTGTCTGTACAATACGTATCGTTTAAGTGTACTTCTTCACTTATGGTATAAGCAGCATGCACAGTTAAATTACCAACTAAGCTAACAAAATCGAATTAAATATGAAATAATTTTAAATCTATAATTATGGAAAACAAATATAATAAACAGGAAAAATACAAAAAAAAATCGAATTATTCTCGGATCTCTGTCAAAATACAAGAAATGTATTTTGACAGAGATCCTCTGCATTCTACGAGAGTGATTGGTATTGGATTAATGTCAGATTGCACTCTCACTAACGCCAAATTTGTTGAGGAATTTACTGAACTAAAAGAAGCTGGAATTGGATAGATATTGAAATTATTTATTTTTACATATTCACATCATATAATATTTAAAAATAATCGAAAATAACCCACCTGTTCACTATGAACTGACACCTCACCTGTGTTCAATAATAATAAGCGTCAAGTTATGATGAATGCACTGTACCGCGCGAACCCTTTCCACGGCTCGTATCGATGATTAACTGTTGCTCAAATCGAGTTGCTCTTTCCCATCAATGTGTAAACACGCTCGGACGTACAGCGAAATATAGAATACACATATTTGTGTACATTATGAGATCGCTAATTGCGATAAGGCTGTCCATTGTACAAGCATGCCTTAGTTAAGCTCCCTTTGAGCTCCAATTCTGAGAAATCTATTATGTTCTCAATTTAATCGCACCTTAATCGTGCGGAGAGGTCACCTAAGTACCTGTATAATAATTATTGAAGTTTATACAATCCATACGAAAATACCACAATATTATGATTGTCTGTAAGGCGGACGACACCGGCACCAAAGCGACGGAAGACAGACTGCAGCAGCTGGGCCAGGGTCTGGAGAACGGCAACGGCGACGGACCCGAGGCAGCCGACGAGGACGCCTCGCCCGACACCGACAGCGCCGCCGCCGTGCCCATCAACGAGAACCTCTTCCTCGACGAAGACTTAGATGAAGAACTCCAAAACCTCGACTTAGATGATTAGGGCCCGAATTAATAAACCGCTCTCAATAACTGAATCTGGGGGCCTAAGAAGGCCACATTGAGCAATTCATCTACTGGGGGGCTAAAAAGGCCGCTTGAGATGAATCACAATATATGATTCATATTATGAATGTCAAAATATCTACTTAATTGACGACTCTTATTGTCATCCGCATAAAGTTCATATTCAGTAATCATCTGTTTGACAGTTACTATGCAGATCATTAGATGAATTGCTCAATGTGGCCTTTTTAGGCCCCCTGATCTGCATAGTAACTGTCAAACAGATGATTACTGAATATGAGCCTTATGCGGATGACATTAAGAGTTGTCAATTAAGTAGATATTTTGACATGTGTAATATGAATCATATTGTGTTTCATCTTAAGCGGCCTTTTAGCCCCCCTCATCATTTGACTCTTGAGATGTGATTAATATAAGTATATTTTGACGCCTCAACTGAATCGGGCGTGTTACACTGTCAATACTGTATCGTGATATTATTGAATTATTGCGATACGGGATCGCGATATCGCGTATCGCGATCCCGTATCGCAATAATATAATATTTATAGTGTAACACGCTATAAAGCGTTAAATATGAATAAGGCGCAAAATAATTACTGCAGGAGCCAAAAAAATTAAGTCTTGTCAAAATTTACTTATGGGTTCTAGATACTCAAGGACTTATGGTGACCTGAATAATATTCCTCTGATTTCCAACATCGCTCAGTAGTTTTCGTTATAAGTAATATATTTACCTATGTATGGCGTTTTTTCGACAATGGCCGACGCAGAATCATGAGAAACGATGTGGTATAAACAGAAATTGGAGTAATATCGCTCAACTTGTTCAAAGTTGGGAGCGATTTATTAATACGGGCCTAGGATCTATTTAAATAGCTTCTAAAATAATATTCACGATGGTTTTCACTCATTGGGTGAGTAGATTTTCGAGTAGTGCCAACGAATTAGGTTGTTTTGTTTCAAAATGGGTATCAAGTAAATATTATAGCGGCCGTACTCGTTTCGGCATACTTTACAAGTATATCGTCAGTACCAAGGTAAAATTACTAAAGCGCCAATTCGTTGGCAAACTAACTTGAACTTTACTGGGCACATTTTAAAGTTTAAGTTCGTTTGCCAGCGAATTGGCGCTTTAGTCATATTATCTTGGTACTGACGATATGCACTTGCGCTTGAATCTTGTACAAGTATACTTGCGCGTGTTTTAAGTTTGTACAAGTTTAATAACTATTCGGCGACTTGATTACCTATACTCCGTTCGAAATAAAATTAGAAATTTAAATAACTCCATTTACACTTTATTCAACCGATTTTGACTTCTATTACGTTGGTGACATGACAAATTACAGCTGCAGTAAACATTTGTTATCGTAAATACGTTTTTCCTTTTAATGCCATCCTTATGCGCACGGAATAGAAGTCAAAATCGGTTGAATACACTGTAAAAGGGTTTGTTATACGTGTCTAATCTTATTTCAAACGGAGTATAAGAACACTGACAGACACAGCGACCAACAAACAATGCATCTCTGTCTCGCTTATAGATGTTTTCATAAGAGGATACGGAATAGGACGTTTATTTGTGACCACAACTGTCATATTAATAATTATCATAAGTAATCAGGCGGCCGGCCATTGTCTACTTGTGCAAGCTTCAAGTGCAAGTATACAGTATCATGTATGGCCGCTTTTACAGTTTCCTACAAGTAACAACCACAAGACAGAACATAGTTAAAAACCGGCAAGTTCCGGTTTACTGAACCGTGTTCAGTCCCATCTCTTTAGGCCAAACTGCCTATTGTTAGTGCCGTAATACGATAAAAATATCAGCTAGATATTTTAATATACTTATCAGTAGGAATTTACTATATTATGAGTGAGACATGACCACATAAGTAACTTAGATGCTGTTCTATCAGTAAAATTGTTATAACGATAAGATAATGTGAGCCTATTGAATTATTCTTTCTGCACAAAATGAAAATGAATTTTCAACCATTGTCATCCAATTTAGTTCATTCATATTAATATGGATGTTCATAACTTTTTAATAATACATAATATTTGGTTCAGAAAGTAATGTATTTGTAAATAAAGTAAAATATTTTAATGGATCTTGTTTTTATTTCATCAAATAAAATACCCCACCCGTAACGTTACTTAGACCACAAGCAATACTGTGATATGCAACCCACATTGCTAATAAACTTTTTTAATATGTATAAAAATAAATACAGGAATATTTTTTTTATGGAGTGCGCAAAATTTGTAGATTGATTCAGTGTCCGTTCCCAAATGCAACCGTAGTAATAAAATTCACTCGAAAATAAATGTATTATTTTGTATAGTTTGTGCTAGTAAATTATGCGTGTCCCCCATACTAACTCGAATTTTCGTTTTGTTTCAAAGTCCCAATACTGCGGTTGGATTTAGGAACAGCGACTGAATAACTACAAATTATGCACACTACATAAAAAAATATCCTGTATATGATATAACGGCCCGTCACGGCTTCGCACGGGTGATTGGAGTTCTCATAGGTATCCCTTATTTTTTTTAAATAAAATAAAATATAGCCTATATTTCTCAGTGATATAGCATTCCACTGGATAAAGAATTTTTAAAATCGGTCCTGTAGTGTTTTTGTGTTTATTCATTAGTAAACAAAAATACAAATCTTTTATCTTTATGATACAAATTGTAATAGTTAGGCATAATAGGTATCAATTACTTATCAATAGCAAGCCATCGTGCCGGGTTTTGAATGGTGATTTTGTCAATGAGATCCTGAGAAAATCCTTTCGTCTTCATCTTGGGTAGCACATTGTTGATGATGTGTGAATAGCCGTGACCTCCAAAACGGGTCTGCAAGCAGAGCAAAACATTGATAAAGCCTACCGCATTAAGACCGCGTTTTTACATTTGTACATGAAGCAGCATGAAGCATTTTAAATAAATAAATAAATAGTGCGAACCTTCATGAGTGGACCTACTTACATGACAGTAGAAACCCAAATTACCCATAAACTTAGAATATTTTCGCTTCCCTCTTACCTCAAACTACAGGGCCACAAACTTATCTGACCCGGTGACCAAAATTGGAACTAACGTCGCTACAGAACAAGAAGCACAAGAACGAAGACAGGTCTGTGCAAGAATTTAGTGACTACAAAATGTCATTTTTGTAGGGAGATAAGTAGGGCTCCCCTTAGTTAATAAGTCCCATAGAGAAAGTTGTACAGTTTAATGGTCTTGTAGCGACATCTATCGCAACATAAAATAACTACTATCAGATTACGAAACCTGCATCGCGCAAGGAAAAAGATATTCGTATCTAGCATATATACAACAGTCCGACATCAACCGTCGGGCTTCGGCCCGCCAGGCAATATCACCTCGCCTGGTCGGAGGATCCTCCCTTTTCAATGGAGGAACACCATACCTCGTTCCTCCACAGTCTGATCCAAACCCTTAAATAAGACAACTCATTTCTGATACACGTTATACAGGTACTTGGTATTATAAACTCACCAATCTATGCTTCGTATGTATATCGTGGGACATTAGTATCCGGTCTTCCCGGCCCTCCTTGACCAGTAAGTCTAGCTTTTGGATCCTCTGTGCATCGCTCAGCATGTCCGTCGCCACATTGAGTTGGTAGTATGACACTTCTACTCCGAACAGGTCGAATTGGCAGTAGGTGCCGAACTGAGCAAACTCCAACAGGACATCGTCTTCTAGCAGCGTTCCTAGAAAGATTATTATATAGGTAAGAACCTACGGGTACATTTGGTGGTGGAGTGGGGCTGAAGTAATTCCCCCATTTTCAGCTTTATTATGCTATCAGCTATCAGTCCCATAATAAAGCTGACAGATTTGAAATTAACTATTATTTAGAGATGTTCCGAATAGTCGGTAAAGCCGACTATCCGGCCACTTTCGTAGTCGGCCACTATTCGGCAAAGAGCGCCGACTATCCGGCTTCTTAATTTGTAGAATCCTTAGATCGAAGAGATCATCGAAAATTTCAGTTATCACTGTATCGTACCAGCAGATATTGCCAAAATCGGAAACAAGGTTAAGTATATACCTATACCTAGTATCTACGTAAGTCCCCACGATATGTATGTATAGGTGAACAAAATCAAATTAGTTACTTACGGTCTAAATGCGACATGACGACTTTGTCAGCGGAGCCCCCGGCCTCCAAGTAAAGGCGGATGATCTCGAAAGGAGCCTCCTTAGTCCTGTCAGGATGGAAGCTCACTCCACAACCGATTTGCGGTTGTAACTCTCCGGCCGCCAAAATAGCTTTACGTTCAAAATCTAGAAGGCAAAAATAAGTAGATGATATTAATTCAAACCACCAAGATTTAAAACCACTACACTCGTTGGTTTGTCTTCTTTACAACTAGATAGGTAAATACGAAACTCCTCGATTATGATTCCTATAGTGAGCCACGGGGTCAGATGGTAGCTATATTCATCTTATGTGAATGTAGATCAGCCTACTATCGTCTGTCTATCTAGGCTCATACTAAAATTAAAAGCGATAATTTCAAAAGGTTTCCCTTCTGTCTTTCTCTTGTAAGAAAAATTACCCATGTTTCGTAGCTAAAATTTACAAATATAGGTATACTTACATCCAAGAATCTAAGATTCTTGCTTACATCTTATTATGCACACAGATTAAAAACAACTACTTATTAGGTCATACAAATATTTTGTTCCATACGGGAATCGAATCCGCGACACATAACTCTAAAAGCCAAGTGAGCATGACTGCGCGGATCGTGTCGTCATATGACGTAGGTATCTCTCGACGTTTATTGTAGGTCTCATCCATCCAAATCTCGTTGTTGTATTCTTTTAGCCTTGGCTTGGATTATGAAATCATGGGCGGTACCCAGCTTTAGGACTGGGGGGGGGGGAGGGCCATGGCGACATCCCGTGTATTTGTATGCCCACGCCAAGAATAAAATAGATCTTTATTTCATGTAAACCAGATACAGGCACTTATGAAATGTCCATACACTAGTTGCACGGTTCCAAATAGTAGATAGATCCTATGGACAAGAACCGGCAAGAAACTCCAAGAATCCATTATGAGAATGAGATTATGTATGATTCATGCAAGGTACTGACCTCTCAAAGGCCATACGCTGCCGATCTCTCCCATAAAACCGGCTTTAGTCCCCGGAGCTTCAGCGAACCCATTTGTTAGCTCCCGCATCATATGATTGTACGTATCCTCAATGGAGTTGTGTAGACTGTTGTCAGTCTGTAAGTCTGCGATGTAATGGCCCGTGCCAGCCACCACGTGCACTCCGCTGTTTTCTGACACCTTCTTGTAGAATGCGATATCTCTATCAATGCCTACTGTTGTGTTTTCCACAATGGTACCTGAAATAGAAAGATATTGTACGCGCAAATCTTTATGAGCCCTGAACTGAGCTCTGAACTCTCTCTCCCTCTCCCTCTAGCACCTTTAATAAGCGTACTGCGCAGCCACTCGCTTTCACCTTCCAAGAGCTCATAAAGTTTTGCGATAACTATACTTGGCTATAACTCCGCAAGTTATATACAGTTGCTGATTCATGATTGCACTAACGGATCACTTAACGGAGTGGAGGAAATCAATTTCTCTTAGGATTTGATGTTACAGAAATTATGGTCGAGCCACGGACTGCTTGAACGCAAGTGGCATGGCATTCTGACTGAACTGTTGAGTTACTTTCGTAGAAAACTAACTGGGTCTTCGAGGTCAATAATATACGCTCATCTCTTCAAAATTTAAAGAGAATGTGGATCTAGTTAGACTGCAAACAGACGTAATCAGAACTATTTTCGGGAGTATCCCCCATGACAATTTCTGATCGCCGCTATACCACCATAATTATTTTTCTCATATCGATTGTTTCTATTCTCCCGCAATTGGAGATTACCTATTTGGAGTTGGAGTTGATAGTGCTGCACGAACACATATTTACACAGAGCGCAGGCGCAGGTATCTACTATAGGACCACGAATAGTGGATGCGCACTTCATAGCTACCTATGAAGTGCGCATCCACTATTCGTGGTCCTACTAGGTACCTAGTAGGTAGGTACCTATATAGGTACTACCTACTTAGGTCTTTTAGAGCTTCGGCTACTTTCCCGTGTTGACAGATATTATTGAGATGAGTGACATGACGGTAGAGACCCAAACTACACACTTTTATTAGTAAGGGGGTAAAAGGTAAAAATATGAATAAAGATAACCTAACCGTCAATAACCCCCGACTCCCAACTAGAAAAAGAGCTGTAACTTTTGAATGGCTGAACAGATTTTCATGAAACATAGCTAAGATGATACCCGATTAAACTAGCCTTCAATTAAAAAAAACTGCATTGAAATCGGTCCATCCGTTTTGGAGCTACGATGCCACAGACAGATACATAGCTCCACAGATACACACTACAAACTTATAAGTATAACACCCCACTTTTTTTTCGGGAGTTAAAAAAGGTAGATGTTTCATCTCTAGGGTACGTACCTCCGCCGTAGCTTTTATATGCGATGACGTCATCTAAAACAGCATAATTCGCATATTCGTCATTTAGTATCAAGTTGTATTTCAAGCTGTATGGATACTGTCGGAGGAAACCTATCGTTTCGAGACTTGGTTTGGACTGGAACTGATTAGCTAGAGCTGCCGGCGGCTTTCTGTAGAAGTATTCGAAGTTCATGGCCAAGTGCTCATGCGTAAGAGTACGGCCAAGCGCACTCGGGCTCACGTCGCCTAGCACTGGAAAAAAACGTTAATTTATATACTTATTAGAATAGATCTTTATTTCATGTAATCCAAATACAGGCACTTATGAAATGACGAGACTAGGCGCGCGGTTCCAAATAGTATCTAGATCCTATGGAGAAGAACCGGCAAGAAACTACACGAAAACTCTTTTAAAATAATAGATTACAATCTTGATTAGAGCTGCGAGAATATTAGGTATATAATGTGACGGCATGGTTGGCGCTGTAGTTAAGCGATTGGCTTTCTGCGCTACGTGCTGCGGGTTCGATCCCCGCACGGAACAAATATTTGTATGATCTGCAGATAGTGGTTCCGCAAGCTTGTGAAGATTTGTGTTTGTAAACGCACCCACGATACAGGATTAATTCCTAGTGTGGGGCAACGTTATAAAAAAAAAATATGTGAATAAAAATAAATTAGTACCTATAGGATAATAAAAAAACTAAAGTTAAAAGTAGTACCTAATACAGACTGCAAAATAGTTACGAATATATGCTACTAGCGACCCGTCCCCGGCTACGCCCGGGTGCAACTTCTCTATTGTCCTTAGATTAAATATGAAAGTATTATACATATAAACCTTCTTCTTGAATCACTCTATCTATTAAAAAAATCCTCATCAAAATCCGTTGCGTAGTTTTAAAGATTTAAGCATACATAGGGACAGACAGCGGGAAGCGACTTTGTTTTATACTATGTAGTGATAGCGCATCAATCAATCAACTCAGCCTATCGCAAACTGCTTCCCACTGCTGGACATAGGCATATTTCCAAGTAGTGCCACAACCCTTTGTCCTCCGCGTCCAATCTGCCCCAGTTACGTTCTACAGGATGCCGATCCAAGGTGTCCACTCAAGGACTCGTCTGCACCAATGACCATCGGTCTTTTGACAGAATATATTATAAGTATTCTATAGCGCATATGCATGACAATACGCGTCCAGAGGAGTGCGAGTACTTCTGCCCTTTCACGACTTTATCAAAATGCAAATATAGAAACTTTATCTCTGCCCGTCTTTACAGAGATGGTTTATGGCGGTAGGTATGGTATAATAGGCAGGTATCCATATCCTCTTGAGTAATATTGTTCTGTGCAGGTATCTAAGCCATGTCACAGAATAGATTGAATCTAATAGATAGTATTTATGGGTATTTCGATGGATTGATTGGACAGCGGGTCAGCAGCTAAGCGATTGGAATTAAATGTGCTAATTAAGTTCACGGATTCGATTTCCGCAGATTTGAAAGCCCTATGTTGTTTCAGATCTGGGGTCTATATTGTAAGTTTCTTTTAACAAACTCGATTTTACGCATCGACCGCACTCTGCATGTTGATTGGCTTGGTCAGAGTTCTTCACCAATCGGAGCGTCGAACGCGGTCGATTTTACCTACACTAGGGCTCCTGATTGGGCAAATTAAACCCAAAATAATAATAATAAGTAAATTCCTTATTTGAAAATTTTAAATCATAAACCAACACTCATACATATATCCTCAGATAAGAACCCGCTTCGCTCAGCATATGTACATATACATTGCCTCCTGATTCATACAAACATTATAAAAATAAATTATTACAAAAATAACTTACCGGTTTGTACTCTTGGAGCACTTGAAGACATTTTTGACACTAAACAAACTGCACCTTTTATAATTTAATTAGCAATAATACGACACTATTTGGATTGAGAGCAGTCTACTTATTTGGTGCTTGTTAGGAACCTACTGTTTACTTTATTTTATCACAACTTATCAATGCAAAGAGCACATTTATACCCGATTGGTTATCAGTTTATGATGTTGTATTCGTGGATGTTTTTGTTTTGTCAGCTAAAATGTTCTAGATACTCAAAGGCTAAAATGTTTGTCCAGAATAACTCAAAATATATTTACTAATAAACGGGTTATGTACGTATACTAGGTATACCTATGGCAACCTATGGCAAGGGAATGCTAACTACTTATAATAAATTCTAAACGAGGTCAAGTTTACAGGCGGAAACGGGCGGAAAGTATGCCATCACATTTATTAATATGTCACAAGTCTATTTATCTGCGTGTAATGGAATAAAAATGAGCGCCAAATTCAAGATTGTCTCCATTGCCATAGCGACGTTACTTGTTTTCTGGGCTGCTTTACAACTGCAAGTTGTAGTGTCGTATTTTTTAACAAAATGCCCATAATTGTGAAAGATTACACGTGGTCCCAAGCAAATAATGTAGTACACATAAGAATACCGTTAAATCCAGTCAGCCATGAAAAAGTTGATCTATTTCCTACTGATAAATACATCAAGGCCCACTTTAGCCCTTTCTTATTCGAAGTATTCCTGCTGCACGATGTAGATATTAAACAAAGCAAATGCACAGTACAGGAAGATTTAATAGTTTTAGATTTAGTGAAAAATGAAGAGATTGCATGGGAGTGTTTGGAAAAAGAGCTGACGAAACAAGAGAAAATGAAAATAAGGCAAGAAGTTCTTGAGAAATGTCAGGAACAAGCAAAACAGGATTCAGAGGATAGACAAATAAAAAAGAGTCAGTTAGACAGATTCACTGTTCAACAGGCGATGGAGATAGATAATAAGCACCACAACCTGATGGATTCTAGACGTGATGCGGCAAGGAAGAACGCTATGGACGCATTAGAAGACTGGAGAGTTGGCAAAGGAGACACAGATAACAAAGCGTCTCCTGAACATGAACAGAGAGGTGTACAAATAGTTGAACTACCTCCATCAGACGACGAAGGAGATGGTAAAGACGCTACTAAGAAAGAAATGCCCCCAATAACGACAGTAGCTACCGTAAAGAAACCGTCAAGAAAACCTGCCAAAACTCCAGTTAAATCTGAATATGTTGAAAAGAAGAAACAGGAGACAGCTAAGAGGGTATTACCAAAATTGAGAGAAACAATTAAATTAGAGGTGACACACACGCCACGGACGTTTCCGACGCCCAGTAGGGAGTCTACAGCTAACGAAGAACAGGCTTGGCTGAAGAATATAACATTGGCTAGAAGAGCAACTGGTAGGTAATTATGAAGCCTTGTTTTTTTTTCTTCTTGCTTTGAATGTTGTCGATTAATTGCAGCATGACCGCCACTTATTACCTTTCTAGTCCTGATCCCTTCATTAAGGGGTTATTTTACTTATCTTACTTATTACTTACTTAAATTGTACGTAATAGCTTTTACTATCATCAACCCTGGAGTCGCGAAAAAATAATAATCAGCTGTTCCCTTCAAATAATTCAATATTACTCGACTAACTTATTATTACTAGACTGTTATTGAATAGCCGATTATACTTTGCAATTTCAGGTTTGTTCTCATAGTGAAAATTCATAATAATGAGTACCTACATTGAAGCTGCAGATAATGAAATGTATTTCTTTGTAAGTATGTAGGTACCTACATACGAAACCAGATTCATGGGCATGGCAGCCCCGTCACAAGAATTAGATACACGATTCAGAAAATATCCTGTAGGTAGTTCGAATATTAGATAGGTACCTACTTTACTTGTCTATTATGTGTAGGCTTCATGTCCGAGGACTTGCGGCCCGAGGAGCAGGACCCGCAGTGGTGTAAAGAGAAAGGCGACGAGTTCTTCCGAAGCGGCAACTTCCTCGGCGCGATCAGTGCTTACACCCACGGCATCACGTTATCCGATAAGTTGCCCAGCCTGTTTGCCAACAGATCCGCTACGCATTTCGCGCTCGGCAATTTTAACAAATGTGTAAGTATCTGTATTATACTTCGTGCCTCGTCCTCAAGATTAGCAATTTACACTTGTAGTACCACATATAATGTCGCCACTCATGCACTTAGTTTATAGAATAACTCATTTTTTTTTTTTTTTTTTTTTTGCGGGTAGATAATTATCCTCTATTCTGTTCACCGGCAATACTTCATTCACATTTTAGTGCTCCGCCAGTCAGCACGCATTTTAACGTTATTTTAGATTTTTCGTTAAAAAGCGTTAGTTATTATCATGCTGAAAAGGAAGCGTTCTGATAGTGACTCCATCGACCGCCTAAAGAAGAAACTGAAGAAGTTAGAAGAAATTGGCGCGGGAACGACGCAAGTCATCGTCAAGTTCGGATGTTTCTACAAGGTCACAGGACCCACAAGGTATTGTTATTTTTATAAAGGTTCACGTTTCAACGAATCGAGTTGTTACTTACCTGTAAACAATTGAGACTAACGTCACAACGATTTGAGGTGTGACTTGTCTTGGAAATAAACTCGGGTTCACGGTACAACGCTTCGAGGTGTACCTTACCCGTTGTTAACGCATTACAATAAAATTATCTTAATGCATGATTACTTGACCTACTTTAGTGCTGCTCCCGCTATTGCTTGCAGAGTGGGTAGTTGTTTTAATAATCGTATGCATTTTTATGCACAAATACATTGATTATAAGTACACTGGTTAAAGTAATCACTTAATTCATATCACGAATATGAATCTATACCTACCTTCGATATCTATTACGCAATACATATCATAGGTACTAGTAGAGTAAGTTCTCTAAATATGGACCGGTCATGTAATATAGACCACTGAACTATTTCGGTAGATGTCACTGCTATTCAATTGAAGTTACCGTAATTCGACGCCCCTACCCCCGCACCACATCGCCTGTGATCACAGTGGAGTTGCCTGTGCGTTTCTATTAATGGCAGCCATTTTAATATTTTTGCACCATTTGATATGTTTTTTCGGTAAGTTTTGTAAGGATTTGACTACTTTATTAATAATATTTAAGCTTTGATTGTCCACATAGTAAAATATAAACATATCAATAGTTTTTTTCTGATATAACGCGTAAATGTAGCTCCCTTCAATATTTTCTTAAAATTAAATAACGTCAACAAGTAACCATTTTATAATATGGACCTATCAGTGAGTTTTAAATATGGACTAGTGGTCCATATTATGGTCCTGTGGTCTATCTTAGAATTCTAATTATTTTTGTTTATAGGACATGGCATCGACATCAAAGTAACCAATTCGACAGCAATGGGACAAAGATTCTATGACAATTGACAATGGATAGCCATAGTTAGTATAGACTAGCAGTGCAAAATAAAAAATGGGATATTAAAAAGCCTCGAAAACCTTCCGAGTGCTAAAACTCAGTATTATATGTTTATGTCAAAACAAAAATAAACCTTTGGAAAAGGTGACCAATATGAAACGTGTAAGGAAGGCAACATTTCCATATAGGACACTAATTTGGCTGATATACATATACCTACTTCAGTTGGAGGAATCAGGATTTGGGTCAACACGGCGTGATAGACATTATTTTACAGGGTATCAATTAGCGGAAAAAACAAACAAAAGAGAAACAGACTGCTGGTAGAACGTGGAGAACAGTGGATACAATGTCCTTCTTGCAGCCGATGGGCACATGAATAATTTGCTGGTGTCTTAGCTACCAAAATGTTACTGTGGTCCATATTCAGCACCCAGGGTCCATATTAAAAGCCTAGTGGTCTATATTTAACTACCCTTTTCATAAGATTTAAGTTTGAGCTTTTGTACAAATTATGTAAATTTGTTAGAAATTTTGTATTTTTACAACTTTTTAAGTATACATTGTTATTGCTTATAAGTTTATCAACTGATTAAAACAATAAATAAATAGATAGCTTCTAAATTGTGAGTTTTATTTCAAAAAGTCGATATGGTGGTCCATATTTAGAGAACTTACTCTAGGTATGTAAATATTGGTATACTGAATTCCAAGTGAGCCAATAGAATCCGACATTGTCGAAGATTTTACAAGCGAACCAGACACGGCTGCGCCACCTGGCGGCCAAGTGTCGGAAACTGATTGCGAGCCGGTAACACTTCCGGCAGTGATGCAGTCGCTGCTGCCGCCCGCTATACCGTTGGCATTGCCATCGGCGTCCACGGCTGAAACATCAGTCGCCGAGTTAGACGAGGTAACATTGTAGATTTTGGGAGTGGATCCCTCAGTATATAATTCCTGTGGAAAAAATATACAAAAGGATTTAGCAATCCGTTATGCACATTTACATAGTTACTTCTGGTTTGAATAAGGAGTTACGTAAAGAACTTGTTGACAAGTACTTACCTCCTGGCAACTGTTGTCTGATTGACGCGCCTGTTTTGAATCCCGAGATTAAAGCCGCTGTAACCGAGATTGTGATCAAGAGGGATAAAGCGATTTTTGATAAACAAAAACAGACTGCGTCTGCAATATCCTCAGTCAGTGAGGCAATCACCATGCAGCCGTGATGTTATCGAAAGATGATAAAGATCCCTCAATGTTAAAGATCTTAATGGATACACGTAGACTATTGCCTTAGGCAGTAAGACCGTCTTTGTACATATTTGTATGAAAAACATTAATTAAATAAATTAATTATTGTGTGATACACAATATAACGATTCGATAACTAGGCGTAATTTTTTTTCTAACAGTTCTAAAGAAGGAACTAAAAAATCAATGACAGCGAACAAAAATTGAAAAATTTTTGTTTAGTGAAGAATTACCAGAAACATTAAAAGCAATTCATAATTTTACCTATATGTAATATGGGTTTTACCTGAAAGAAATGAATTTAAATTAGTTTAATTTATAAGTCAGGAGCAGAATTAAAATCGACACCTCAATCAAAACCTGTGCCGAACAAACAAAACCTGCCCCTGCAAAAAACTGGAAAGGTCCGCCCCCGAGGCGCGGGCCGCCGCAAGCGTCGCCATCGGGGACATCGAGGACCAGAGAGCCTGCGCCGACAAAGCTTCAGCGCTCGCACTCGTCGAGAGCGTCGCAGCAGACGCACTTCAGCAGCCGCCGCTAGATCCGGTACGCTACGCTGGTAAACTATCATATTTTTACAAGCAATGGTTACGGATTACATCCGATAGAACCATACTTTACTGGATAACCGGATATGAGATTCCATTCTCATGTCCACCTATCCAAAATTATACTATACCTACTTGTAAAAAGTATACTGAGGTAGAAATAGTTCAATTCGATCAAGCTATTAACAAATTGTTAACAATAGATGCTATTTCACAATGAAAGCCCTGTGAAGGGCAATTCATAACTAGCAATGGTAAAACTAGGTTTATTTGAATTTGAAAAATCTTAAAAAATTCATTGAATCAAAACATTTTAAACTAGAGGACTTACGTACCACTATAAAGTTAATTTCTACAGTAGGTTTTATGAGCTCTATTGATCTAAAGGATGCATACTTTCTAATTAAATTCAAGAAAGTTTCTGCGGTTCATATGGAAGATTAATTATAATCTATATCAGGGTAACCGTAACATACCTATATAGCAGGGGTGGTCAACCTGATTAGACCCAAGATCTACTGTTTACTGACGAAATCCTGTGCGATCTACCAATTACATACTTCTTGAAATTTTAAATGAAAATGAATATTAAATGGTTTTTGCCTTGTCACGGTCGACTGGACTAATAGCCGCGATCGGCCGGTCGATCACGATCGACCAGATGGCCATTCCTGATCTACATGAATTTAACGTCTTACCATTTGGAGTTAATACAGCGCCGTATATCTATACAAAAATTATGAAACCAGTAGTTAGATTACTACGCTCATGTGGTTTCATGTCTACCATTTATTGGATGACCTTTGTTTAATATTATTATTTTTTAATAGCCATAAATATTACGAATGTAATCGTAATATTGACACCACAGTCAAACTTATAACAACTTTAGGTTTTATTATTAATACAGAAAGTAAAATAATACCTAGTAATACCTGCAAGTATGTTCGATATATAGATTCTATAAATCTGCAGATCAGCTTACCACCTGAAAAAGGAATAATAATTAAAAACGAATTAATAAAATTTAACTTACTTACCCGATGTAAAATCCACGAATTTGCACGCCTAGTAGGACAACTGTCGTCTGCCTGTCCCGCTGTAGAATACGGTTGGTTATATTATACACCAAACAATTTTAACGATGCAAATTCCCAAATCTTAAATCTGATGATGATTATCAAAAATATATGTCCATATCAAGTTCATTACATTCAGATTTCGAATGGTGGATAAAAGCCATTGACCATTCTGTCAACAAAATTAAATTCGACGAATATTGTGTTGAGATATTTTCGGATGCCTCAACTACTGGGGGGGGTGTTGCCTGTGCAGACGAGACAGCGAGGGGTATTTGGAGTAAAAATGAAAAACTCAAGCATATAAATTATCTAAAACTCCTTGCAGCTTTCATTGGACTAATTTGTTGCGTATTGATAATACCACAGCAATATCATACATAAACCGCATGGGTACAATCCCCTTACCTCACAAATATTACTAAGAAGTTATAGCAATGGTGTGAGGAACGTAATTTATTTGTATTTACATGATATATTCGTTCAGCTGACAATCATGTTGCAGATACTGAGTCAGGGAAAAACCATCCTGACATACGAGTGGGAACTTTCTGTTTACGCCTTTCAAAAAGTAATAAACACTTTAGGCACCCCTAATATAGACCTTTTTGCAAATAGGGTCAATAACAAATGCCAAAGATATATATCATGGCTTAAAGGTCCAGATGCCTATGCCATAAATGCCTTTTCTGTAAATTGGTGTGGTTATTTTTGCTATGGTTTTCCACCTTCTTCAATTATTCTTAAAACCTTAAGAAAAATCATGTCAGATAAAGTTAGAGGTATACTTATAGTACCTTTATGGCCGACCCAACCATGCAGCCGCCAAATACATCGGCGGACTACCCTGGTGGCCGGTATATTATCCGGGCATTTCTATTGAAGAAGCAAAGGGCATGTCACCCTATGCCATAGACGTCATGCTGGCATCGCTCACTGAAAATTCCTTCAAGCAATATTTGAAGAAATGGTATTTATTTCTGCCAAAGAAGAAGTTTTGATATTTATAATATATCGGTATCAAACATCGTAGATCTTTTAAATAAAATATTTAGTCTACTGCGCAGTACGGTACTGTAAATACTTACCGTTCTTCTCTGGCTCTTATTCTCAGACGTCAGATTAGCGAAGATGATATCGTTAAACGTTTTCTTATAGAAGTATTTCATTTATGGCCCTCGTTACCCAAGTACGATTCTACATGGGATACTTTAATAGTGTTAGATACTCTAGCCAATTGGGTTCCAAATGAGAACCTATCATTAGAAAAAATTCGCAAAATGTTAATCACACTACTCGCCTTAGTAACGGCGCACAGGGTACAAACATATTCAAAAATCTTAATTAAAATATTGATATTCTTCCTAACGAAATTTCAATAAAAATCCCTGATCTTATTAAAACATCTCGGCTTGGTTCCCTACAACCTAGGCTTGTTCTCCCATATTTTGAAAACAAACCAGAAATTTTCCCCGTGAAAGTACTTTGTTTGTACCTTAATTTAACAAAGACCTCATCATGTTTGCGTAAAACATTAGTTACTGTTTATTAGCCAGAAAAAACCTCATAATGCAGTATCTTCGCAAACTTTAAGCAGGTGGATCAAAAAATACATTAGCATCAAGTGGGATTGATGTTTCAATATTTTCTGCGCATAGTACCAGACATGCTAGTACATCAAAAGCCCACAGTTTAGGTGTAAATTTAGATATTATTAGAAAAACTGCCGGATGGACAGATAATTCAAAATCTTTTGCAAGATTTTATAATAGTAGACATGTAATATGCTTCTAGCATAATTCACTCTTAAATAAATAAGAATTATTTTTTCTTGTAATTACAGAGATGATTAAAGAATAAGTTCAAGTACAACTGTTCTTTCATCTGATATTTTACGATAATTTCTCAAGATCTACAAGTGTAAATTGCTAATCTTGAGGACGAGGCACGAAGTATAATTTGTGATTAAACGAACTTACCTGTAAGTGAAGTTCTATCATAATTATACGAAGGGCCTCGTCCGAAGAGATTAGCAACCCACCCTACCCATTACTTTTCAGTACGTCCCCTATACGTAAAATATCAGTTGAATTGCATTATAGCTCTAAACTTAATGAAGTATTGCCGGTGAACAGAATAGAGGATAATTATCTACCCGCAAAAAAAAAAAAAAAAAAAAAAATGAGTTATTCTATAAACTAAGTGCATGAGTGGCGACATTATATGTGGTACTACAAGTGTAAATTGCTAATCTCTTCGGACGAGGCCCTTCGTATAATTATGATAGAACTTCACTTACAGGTAAGTTCGTTTAATCACAAATTATGTCTCTACCCCGGTAACTCGAAGTTTAGTCTCTCACGTTCGTATCAAACTTTATTTACCAGTCTGATGTTCATTACCATATTGTTACGCGGTAGTCCCGCGGACTTAGGACCTCATGTTCAAGTTCAACGCTACGTGTACGGAACAGTGACGCGTGCAACAGCATGATTAATGTTCATCATGTTCTATACCACGCGCTAACATGTTAGTAACTGCAGCGTAAGTCATGTCGCATAATAATGTTCAATTGTCAAACTGTCAATAATGTTTACGTTTTAGTTGAATGACTGCTCCACGGCCCTGGATTTGATGAAGCCAGCATGCGAGAGCAATCGCCGCAGTCGCGCTAAGTGCATCGCTCGACGGGCGGCCGGGCTCGCCCGCCTCGGGTTCCTCGGCAAGGCGATAGACGAAATGAAAGCCGCCGGCAAACTGATGCCAGAAGACGAAACTATCAAGAAAGATATCTACGACATGGAAAGAGCTTGGGAACAAAATCCTGATTCTGATTAAACCTACATAAAATTCTAGCTGTAATAATGTATAGTTTACACGTACACCTTGTCCTAGCTGGGCGGCGCGATACATCAAGTTGAGCGTATTGCGGAGTCTTCGCACTAGTCGCATTGTGCTTTAAATAGAACTGACGTGTCTTTGATGACCTTTTGTTATTTCATGCATCTATATAGCGCAGCGCGCCTTGCTCGCCAGCTAGGACAAAGCTTCAAAGCCGCATTGATGCGACAGGGGCGCATGATGGACACTATGAAATACAGAAATTGTTATAACAGAAACATTATATTAGGAATAAAATTATAATAATACATAAACTAAATGCTTCATGTTTTACTCTTCAATAACTTTTTTGGGTAGACCAAGATTCTTAAGCAATGCGTGTGGAGAAGGATCCCTGCCGCGGAACCTCCTGAACACTTCACTGGGGTGACAGCTGCCTCCCACTGCCAAGAATGTTTCCCTATACCTCTTGCCGACTGCAAGAATGTCTTGGTCACCTTTCCTAGCTTCCTCAAATGCACTATAGATGTCAGCAGCTATCATTCTGGACCACAAGTGGCAGTAGTATGCACTACCCCATTCTTCAGAGAAGATCTTGGTGAATGAAAGGGGATGAGAATCATACTTGTCGAAAGGTAACGCGTGATATTTAGGCCACATTTCCCTCACAATATCTCTCCAGAAAGTCTTTTTTGAATGCAGTTCTAAATCAAGTTTTGACAGGTAGAGTTCATTGCACAAGTTGTATCCTGACATGTGTCCTCTAATATTCTGAAGGTTCTTCACAATTTCCTCTGGTAAAGGCTCATCGGTACTGTAGTGCCCACTCACTGCTCTGATAGTGTGTGGATCATATAGCCAGTGAGTCATTACTTGGCCACAGACTTCAGCAGCATCCCATTCTACATTTGACAGTCCAGCAACCTCAGAATAATTAGCTGTGGTCAGTAAATGGCGCAGTGAATGTCCAAATCTTTGGAACAAAGTGCCAACTTCATTGAAGGTCAATAAAGAAGGTTTACCCTCAGACGGAGCTTGGAAATTGAATATTAATGCTGACATTGGAGTTGTATTAGTAGATTTGCATTTATTTTGCATTGCAATATGCCACCCTGCATCATCATAAATGCGAATTTTTTGGTCCTGACGTGCATATGGGTCTAGATAAAAGTGGGCTACTGGAGTATTGCCTGATTCATCATACACATCATAGAACTTTACATCTTTATGCCAAGTGTGGACGCCTGTGCGCTCAACTATTTGGATTTTAAACAGCGTGCTGCACAAGTTGAACAGACTAGTGATTACTCTGGGCAAAGGGAAGTATTCTCTAATTTTGTCTTCATCAAAACCATAGAGTGACCATTTCTGTTTTCGTTGCCAATAAGGTATATCCCAGTGTTCTAACTTGACATCAAATCCTCTCTCTTGTGCATATCTTTGCAGTAATTCAATTTCTGCATCCTGCATCGATCGAGCGCTCTCCAGTAAACTGTCAAGGATGTTATTAACATTTTCAAGTGATCCAGCCATTTTGGTTTCCATACTCATATCTGCAAAGGATTCATAACCCAGTATCATGGCTTGCTCTCTCCGTAGACTTCTTATGTTCTCCAGATTAGAGCCAGTTTCGATTTCTTTATTCATATAGCCAGAACATCTTTGTACATGGGCCTGCCAAGTATTCCAACGTAGCTGTCTGTCGGGACAATACTGCATGAATGGTTCATAGATGTGAGGCTGCAAAGTGACTTTCCAGGGTCCTTTACTGGGATCAGCACCCATTGCCATAGAGTGCACTAAAGTGTCAGGACATTCTCTCAGGAGACTTCCATCTTGTATGGTGTTTGTGAAAAGCTTGTTAGCTATGTTAACTTTGTCTCTGAACATTTGCCTCTCTTTCTGTAACCCTGAGAGAATATTATTCAATCTTTCTCTCTTGATGCCCTTGACATCTAAACCATTTAGTCTTCCTTCTAGAATGTACTTGTCAAGAAGTCTCTGTTCCTCATCAGTTAACTTTTTAAGACGATTCTTTTCAGTGACGGCTGCTTGGAAGATTGGTATGCTGTTGAATTTTGTGGAGCGAGCTTTATGGGCTCTTTCATGTATCTGTATGTAGGACTTTGTAGGCATGAGTGAACTGTTCCCAAGATATAATGTCTTTGCCATGCCCCATGTCAGTTCCAACTGTGAATCCAACTTTTCCAGTGGCTTGAATACTTCAACAAAAGCATTTTTGCAATTCTCTGTTGAGTATTCAATCTGTCCGACTCCATTTTCATACTCCAGGCTCTGTTTGCTGATCGCTGCTATGCATTTTTCGATAGATATGTCATTGAACTCTGGTAATCCGTTATCTGAGAGAAGAGTATTTTCTGCATCTTCGCCTATTTCTGGTATACTGAAAAAACAATGTGAGATAAATGGCTAGTCTTCACTGGTTATTAGTTAGTAGTTAAAGATTTTGATCTGTCTGGTGCTATGCACTGTATGTAGAATGTGGTTTATCACAGTAAATGTTACGTAAATTAAACGCTACATAAGGGGGCCAATGTATTGATTAGTTATAATTTAATCTCCATAACATGTAAAATGGAACTGGACAATGTCGGAATTACTGGGTATATGAATCGACATTAGATCTTTTATTTTGCACTAGTACAGTTTTGTTATTAGCAGATAGATTTATACCCAAAGATAAAAATCAATGTTACTTACAGGACCACATAACCAGCGTTGCGTTTATTTTGATAAAGTTGTCTTTTAACATTCCTTGCAATAACACTACTACGTAAAAACGATAAAGCCATTATTTAACGATTATTACAGTATATTTCATTAGTTATTATTTAATTCATAATCCAACAGCCGCACTAAATTACGATCTCAAATGGTTTTTTGACAATTGACACTTGACAAATGACAATCTTGACTTGACAACAAATGACAGCTGAGTAAACATAGACATTTTTTGATTATTATTTTCGTGCATATTTGGATAAGCAAAGGGAAGTGAGCTTTTACAGCATAGTTATAGTTTACATAATTTAAGTTTTACAGCCATTTTTCATAGAAACAAGCAAAGAGCAAAAAATATACTGAGAAAATATAATCTTGATCGTTCAATAGATTACAGGGATTCAAGATGTCTACAGACATACATACACACATATACACAGACATAGATTGACTATAAATATACTCTCGTAGCACTCGGGTAGCTTATATATCTAATAATTATTATTTATTTACACTAAGTTTTCATACATAACATGTTTTACTTGACTTGGGCTTACGCCGTGTGATTCCTGGCAAAGAATTAGCTACCCTTCCTTCTACGAGCCTCAAGCTATTTATTCTTAAATAATAACACAATAATAGTTTAACAATTTTATTATTTCACCAAAATAAAATCCACTTTCTCACTGTCTTTCTCAATAACTGCCGCAACATTATCTACCAGGGAAACATTTACCATTTGGCAGGAGCATAAAGCATTGCATGTTTTACAATTATGTAGTTCAATGTTCGTTTCCTTTCCGTCTTGCTTCATATTGGTTTCCTTGACTGGTGGATTACAACAGAAATCAGTGTCCAGGCCCATCTTCTCCCCATCTTCCAAAGTCTGAGGGAGTTTCTGATTCAAGGTTTCTGGCAACAGCAAGCTGGCTATGCCTCCTGCTACGAGTAAGGCACCCATTATGATCAACGGAAGAACCATCATGTCTGAGCCCTGAAATGATACAGAAACTATTACCTAGGTATTCGCACAAGGATATTGCTAGCCAGCAATGTTGGTAATAACGTAATAACCTAACCGACTCCAACTAGAAAATCAGCTGTAACTTTGGAACGACTATTTTCATAAAACATAGCTAGGATGATTCCCGATTAAACTAAAAAACTGCATTGAATCCATCCGTTTTGGAGCTACGATGCTACAGACAGACATACAGATACACAGATACATAAATACACAGATACACACCACAAACTTATAACACCCCTCTTTTTTGTTGGGGGTTAAAAATGTAGGTACTGGTTTGGTCACACGTGGAGGCTACTTTAAGTATGTATAGTTGGATCATTTCACGAAGGCACGTGAATCATTTGAATCTTAAACCACCGCACGAGCCATTATACAGTAACGCGACTAGATATACTTGCACTAATGCAAGGTATCTATTCAATAAAAAAAACAATCGCATAGCACACATTGAACACAGCAAAGTTCTTAACGAGGACGTGCTGAAGGCCTGGGGTGCGCCGGCGCTAGTCTTGCTTATGTACCGTTACTCGGAGAGGCTCATTCCGTGCACCCTTGAATTACCTAATACACTTTATTGTACAGCAGAAAGAAAGGAAAAGATTTAGTACATAGAAAAAGATATGTACAAAGGGCGGTCTTATCAGACTCGATTATTTCTGCCAGACAACCTTGGGATGGACAGATTTGCAAGCAAAAAGACTTACCCAACTTTACCTTTACGGATATGAAACTGTAATTATCTAGACACAACCCAACTAATAAAATTGCCTTATAAATAATCATTTAAAAGAACTGAGGCGCTATAAAATGTTTATAAGTGTTCTGACTAAGATGATACATCTTATAATGACATGTAAAAATAAACAACCTACAATTTTTTATTACCAAATAAATTACCATTACCAAATAATTGACGAGTGGTATGAAAATGGGTCCCAACATGCCGAGTACGGAGCTCAGGCTCATGCCGAGGCCCCTTACGACGGTGGGGTACAGCTCAGAGGCCATCAGGGGCAGCACCACGAACGAAGACGATATCCCCATCTTGCCGACACAGTACAGAGCTAGCGTTACGTAAGTTTCTGTAAAATTAACACCATGTAGTTAAGTTATATTTGAATTTTTTAGAGGAAGATTTGTTTGTCTTTGCTCGAGAGTAAGCAATCACAGTCGCCCATTAACCTCGGCAATCAATCGTTAACACAAGTGATAATCAAATTCTGATCCACAGGTCATGATGAATTTGAAAAGTCAGAGGTACGGGTCGGGACCGTAGGTACTCAAAGCCCAGATTGTTCTGAATGGAAGGCAATTGCTCAACAGCGAGGTATCACTACTATATATTAATCAAACTGTTATAGAATAGAATAGAATAGATCTTTATTTCATGTAAACCAGATACAGGCACTTATGAAATGTCGAGACTCTAGGTGCACGGTTCCAAATAGTAATAATAAACGACCAAAAAAAAAAACTGCCACATACCGTGCTGCACCAAAAAGGTCGTCAAACACGCAATACCTCCGACCACCATGCTCATACACAACGTCCATCTCCTCCCGAGCCTCTCCATCGACGGCCACAAGAACAAATAAGTTGGAAGCTCCACGATCCCGGCCAAAAAGAAGTTCAGGAACTCATCTCCTCCCAGCACAGGGGCATAATACGAAAGACCCACGTACACACTCGTATTTGTGAACCATATAAATGTTATTATGATAGTTTTCTTCCTCAAATTTGGTGTTCTGAATAGATCCAGAATGCCATATTTCCTGGTCTTTGTCTTTTCGATATCTTGGTTCAATTTGTTCGTTTTGTATTTACGATGTAGTTGCACCATGTAGTTTGCTGGCAAAGACTTTCCATTTATCCTGAAAAATGTTATTTATGAGTTTTATTAGGGTGCAGTAAAATTTTTGCTGTCTCTACGATTACTCTTTTCTATGTAATTTTTTAGTAGGAGTCAGTTCAGGGCTTGGATTACACACAGATGCATATGCATATAGCACACCATCGATTTTGAATTTAGCATTTACAAAAAGTTAACAAAGAGAGCCTAAACTGACCTGGCCATATTCCTCAAAATAACCTCAGCTTTATCGAACTGTCCTCTAGCAAGGAGCCACCGAGGGCTCTCAGGCATCGGCCACAGGTACAGGAAGAAGCAGACGAATGGCAGAGTGGTAGCCAGGGCTAGATGACGCCAGTCTCTCACCAAGTAGACCACACCAGCGAGTAGGATCAGCCCCGTGGAATACGCGATGTTCGAGAGTATGGTGCACAGCGTCCTGCTCCGTGGACCCACCAGTTCTATTGCTAAAAAAATAAAAAAAAACCAACCATCGATTACGCTGCAGTTACAGTCCCATTTTAAACCCATTAAATCTCCCTGACCCCAATAAAAGTTTACTTCTCAATATCGACAAAAAAGAGAAACCCCAAGGTTATGCTAATTGTTCTTAAACTTGACTTTAAAAGTTGTAATGAAAGATTTCGAATAGTGTTAACATTATCTTCATCGCCAGCCAAAATTAAATGAAATGGTTACGTTTTTGACTTACCTAAAACATAAGGAGTTGTCATTATAGCGGGCACAGTGAACCCCACACCAACCCTATAAATGCTCCATATCACGTAATTCTGAGAGAAGGCGGTAGCAACTCCGAATATACACTCGATGAGAAGGTAGATGAAAAACGACGGTTTTCTTCCGAAGCTGTCTTGGAGGTAGCCGAAGATATAGTTGCCAATGATGCCTCCGACAGCGAGGAGGACCAAGCCGAGGGCCGGGTAAAAGTCTTTTTTGCATACCAAGTTCCACTCAGTAACTATGGTACTCTCATAGATGCTCTTGTCAAAGGTCCAGCCATTAGTACAGGGTACAATATCTGCCGAGGAGCCTTTCAGAGTAGCGCCTTCACTACCGTAGTTCTTCGCGATGTCGCTGTAGTTCAGATTGTACATGGTGCACTTTGAATACTCCAGTTCACCATTCTTCAGCTCCATTGGGATACTAGAATTGAACTTAGATAGTAAATAGGTTGAATGAATTTGAATTGACTTGCTTTATGGCTAATCGTAACATTCTTGCCACGAATATTATCTTCGGGTTCGCACAGATTCTGAATCATCTCAGCAGGACTAGCACGGCAAAAAACGAGAGAAAGAGAGAGAATCGGGGACAAAATCAAAATGGGTTTGTCCACCCACCTTGTTAGCCCTGCAGAAAGTCTTGTTTCGTATCTCGTTGCAATGATATAAGAACCCTTAGGACACGGAACCGAAAATAACACCTTGATTTCATCGGTCTACTAATCTTCGACCATTTGATTTTTAATTCAGGATCTAATGAAGGGGACATACCTCAAATTCTTGGCAACATTGATATCCGAAATTATGTCTAATTCAGGCACCTTGCACCAGTGGTCCACATGTGCCGCCATGAAAAGCTGCGCGTAGGCATGGAACCCGCAGGGAATGACTGCAGGGAGGAGGATCAGGTAGATCACCATCTTCTGGTACCTCCCGAACGGACCCACATCTTCTAAAATGGCGTCGAAATCCATGCTGAGGGAATTCCTGAATGTTTTAGGCCGAAAACGGGATTATTTTTATGTACAGATAGCTGCATTAATTGGTTACTGCCTCACACATGAGATAACCAATTCATGCAACTGTCTCTACGTTATATTAACGTGCACATATAATTTTTATTTTTTTAATTCATATTTAATGCTAAGAATTTCAAAGTCAAAAATTTATGAAATTGCAAACTTACCTTTTATTCAGAATTCACTTAGAAATATGTAAGTTCCATAGTCCACTCTACCGAGCGTAGTTATCCTGAATGCCAGATTGTGGACTGTTTCGTCATACCTACTGTACACAATCATATTTACGGGACCCTAAACACTGCCGCGAATACAGGCTGATACAAATATTGTAATATTTTTTTGGGATATTTTTTACCTGCCAATAGCTTAGCTTTGTCAACAAGGGCTACTCTCTTTCATTGCGTACCTAATAATAAAGGTGATTAAGAGATTATTAAATGTCAACTGAATGGACAGCAACATTCTGTAAGAACATATAATGGAGCATGGATACATGGAGCAGAAAACACAGGCTATTCGCTGTGCCGGCTTGTCGCACCGTAGCGCGTGCAAACTCGCCTGTACCTCGTTCCCTAACTGCACTCAACGCTCTCCTAGAGGCCAGTGCAGGTTGTGATATTTTTGCTGATGTATGGAATAAATTTATGTTAGTATGTCTGGAGTATTGTGAGAAGTCTGTGTGCTAGTTGCGTCTTAATTTGTGTAAGTGGCCTGTGGCCGTTCTAATTAAATAAAAAAAAAAAAAAAAAAACATATAATACAGTGCTACACATACAACATCTTCGGTCATCAGAATCTCATTGGTAAGCAACAGGAAGCTTGATGGCTTACCAATTCTGCCTTCACTTAAGGATTTTATGCTATATAATGGATGCATACCGATTGGTGGGCAAATGTCTCTTAACAGGAGCCCGATGAAGGACGATGCCGCCGAAGCCAGTCCGGAAGAAGGTGGCGAGATGACCTGGACGCGTATCAGAGGGGCTGGTTCGAGGTGGCGCATGAAAGATACGTATGAGGAACTTGGGGGAGGCTTTTGCCCAGAAGTGAGAAAGTATGAACAATTTTTTTTTTTATAAAATACAGTGGAAGGCTAACGAGCTTGCGGGTCACCTTGCGTCGTGCGATACCCACTGCTCATGTAGACATGAACCACAACTGCGTTCTCGAAGTTAGAATTCCTTGTGCTTCGGCACTCGTCAGTTGCAGCTGAAAACCAGCTTTCGGTGGCAAGTAATACTGCCACCTAACTTTATGCTGAGCTGTGGCCCTTTTGGCACTATGCCAAAATGATGTATATTTATAATAAAACTTATATTTTTTAATTGTAAATCGCTTGTTCTTTTATTACTGTTGTTGATCTATCTATATGTGCCAATAAACACATTTTCTTTCTTAATTTCTGGCTGTTTCTACCCTTTTCCCGAAACAACGACTCTTACATTTACATACATCTACATCTGTATACATCTTACATTTGGTACTGGCATTCCGACAGCACGTTGTTTTTATTGTTACCTTTTGCTTTTTTATGTTTCTGCACTGTGTTATCTGATGTCTAGTCCAAACATAGAGATAATATATAGTACCTAAGTCCAAATAAGTGATTTTTCTTTCTTCTTTCTTTCTTTCTTTACATTTAGTTATTATGGCAGGTCAAATAGACACTGTGGTGTTGATTAGCGGCCATTGGCGGTGGTAATAGATAACCACAATTTTTTTCCTTAGAATAAAATAACCTGATCTGAAACTGCATGTAGATAAAATGGGATGCGCGTGGGCAATTATCCCATTCGTGGTCCAGTCAGTCAATTCGATTAGCGATATAATTGGACCGGCCAAAGGACTGCTCCCTGACTGCCCAACCAAGGTCGGGGGGCAGCGATACTTCGGCTATGTATACTATACATCGACAGCTGTGTTTCATTCATCAAAAAATTGATAGATTATAACAAGCATTGGATAATCAATGATTTATTTAATCGTTGGGAAGTCGTACCCAAGGTTTTGTCATGGTCTTTAGTATGTATTTATTTTATTACCCGCTACGATTTGTTGTTTCCTTCGCATCAATACGAATCATTAGTCCTTATCATAACAACGCGCAACGCGATTGTGATCCCTCCTGACTAACAGGCTAAGTTATGCAGAGCTTACTTAGATCTTCGACTTCTTCTGAGGTGTTCGGATAAGGTCTCATATCAATAAAGCTCGTCTCATGTTGTACCTACTGGAAATATTAGCCAGGCAGCAAGGATCTTAACGGGACTGACTACTGATGATTAGAGACAATAGTGTAGGTACCTACTACTTATACGTAAATATAAAAAAAAACCACGGTTTTAAAACTGACTAAAAAGTATTAAAATAATTTCTCTTATGAAAATAATTACTTGTAAGATTTAAAACGAAAAATCTGGGGTGCAATAGATAATTATAGTAGGAAGGGGAGAACATTATGAGGAATTGCAATTTGATTTCCCAACAGACCAACAAACAGACTCAAAATGTATACCGAACAGACAGACAATAAAGCGAGTTAATATTATAGGCACGGTTGGCGTAATGGTTGAGCGATCGATTGCTGCGCTACGTGTCGCGGATTCGATTCTTGTGTGTGTGTGTGTGTGTGTGTGTGTGTGTGTGTGTGTGTGTGTGTGAGTGTGTGTGTGTGGTGTAAATATTTGTGTACCTATGTTAACGCACCCACAATACAGAAATAACTGCAAGTGTGAGGTAATGTTTAAAAAAACAATGAGTTAATATAATAATATTTAAAACTGACTAAAAAGTATTAAAATAATTTCTCTTATGAAAATAATTACTTGTAAGATTTAAAACGAAAAATCTGGGGTGCAATAGATAATATATAATAATCTTAGGTATATTTATTCAATTTTTTATAGTGTTTTATTTCACAATGAAGAACTTAGTTAAAATAATACATTAATTAATTCAGTCAGTTACAGGAAGACAATGATGTTGAATCTGTTGCGCAGTTTGACAGTGATAGGTAGTATCGCAAAACTTTATGAGCTCTCGGAAGTTGAATGCGAGTGGCTGCGCAGTAGTGCTAGAGGGAGAGAAAGAGGGTGCAGAGCTCAGTTCAGGGCTCATAAAGATTTGCGCGTACTATACTGGGCCCTAAATCTGTTATTTCAATCGTGTTAGAATGATCTCGTAATTGTTGGTTTTTGCAGTGTCATTCAACCGATTTTGACATCTATTGCGTAGGTGAAACATGCCAAAATCGGTTGAACGACACTGCAAAAACTACCAATTATTATACCATTCTGACACGATTGAAATAGCAGAAATGAGGGCCCTGAACTAAACTTATCTGTCACTTTCTTTTTCTATTGAAACAGAAAGAGACAAACACTCTTACAGTGCCACAAACTTATCTAACCCGGTCATGGTGTCGCTGCCGTCGCTTTTACCAATGTCATCTCCGTACAAAAAAATACATTTTGAAGTCATGTTTGTTCTGTAGCAACTTTAGTTCCAATTTTGGTCACCGGGCAGATAAGTTTGTGGCACTGTAGTTCAACAGAATCAACAAGATTGTAAATAATAAAGGCACTTTCTCAGTCAAAAAAATAATAATAAAACAATCGCGAAAATGTGCACGGCCGAATCAAAATGCTGCTTCATATTTTGTGACACATTTTTCTGTACCACTCGGGGTCATTTTTGGCGGCTGTCTCTGGTCTTCCATCCTTATGCCTGTAGTGGAACTCGGACACTCCTCGGCCGGGCACGTCGTTTACAACAAACTTGCAGAACCTCTCGACCATCCGCGCATCCCATTCCGATGACACGTAGTGTACTGACTCGTATTCAACGAGCACCTGATAAATAAATTTCTGTTATTTTCGCAAGTCCCTCATCAGCTCATACATTTGAAAGTATTTCATAGATATTTCTTATGTATTTTATGTGTGCATTAATTGTTAAATAAATAAAGGGAGATTTTATTTGTAAATAAATATGATATTTATGCAATACAAAGTCGCCTTTTTAGTCCCGATCACTTTATGGGATTATTGTGCTCATCATTATGAACAACTTTTTAGTAAGGGGCCAACACAACCATGAAATCGCAAAAAAAATATCAGCTTCCCTACATTTATTCGAGTAGCTAGGTAATGTAAATTATAGGTAAATAGATCAGCTGACTTTTTTCGCGATTTAAATGTTGGTCCAACAGTAAAAGTTGTTTATATTGATGAGTACAAAAACCCCTTAAAGGGATCGGGATTAGAAAGGTAGGGCCTTATCACTGACAAGACGTGACACCTTAAAACCTTCTCATACTTCACGAAGCCCATGTCCACCACTCGGACAGTAATGGGTTGTATTTAATTTATACCTGAACAGTATACTCCTGGTCGCCCGCCTGGAATCGGAACGCGTAATCTTTCGGAGCGTCGCCGTTCTCTCCATGTTGGTAGAGCTTCATTTCCACCCATTTTACTGGCAACACCTCGCCGCTCGGTAACGCTATCTGACCAACTTCAAAACTGAAAGGAACAAGAAATTGTTGAAGTTTCACAACAAACTGAATAAACTTTAGACGGACATTTTAAGTAAAAATCCAATTTATGATTTACTCTATAAAATGGATAGGTAACAGTATGAAATATTGCGTGTTTTCACTGTTGCTTTTTTGAAGAAGATTTGGAAAATAGTCAAGCATCCCACCACAGTTAACTGACAAACGACACACGACGACACGGTTGGCGTGGTTGCGATTAGCTTTCTGCGCTACTTGCCGCGGGTTCGATCCCCGCACGGAACAAATAATTGTAAAATGATCTACAGATAGTTGTTACGGGTCTGGGTGTGTGTGCATGTGAAATGTATGTTTGTATACTGTACCCTCGATACAGGAGAAATCCTAGCGAGGGGCAATGTTTATTAAAAAAAAGAAAAAGAAAGAATGAAATGGTACAGCCACTTACAGCAAATTACTTTTGGTCGGATGAAATGATGAAATGTAGGGCAGACGTCCTAAATCAGAAGTTAATTAAGAGCTGATGGATAGTGTTGAAGAAGACTTACACGGAGGCAGTGGAGGGTTGGCAGATGACTCCCACGCTGATGCTGGAGCCGTCCTCCAGGAAGATGTGGTGGAACGCGTACCGGTGCATCAGGGTCCAGTCACGTTTTTTACCTGGTATAAAAGTTATAGATAAAAATAATTTCCCTCACATCGCTCGCGACTTCATTCAGCGATCATCTATCCAAAGCAAGGTTGTTGCTGATACATATTTTTTTCACATCAGCGGATGCTGATGCTGATGCCGATGCTCATTTTAATTATTTTCTTAATAAAGCAGGGAAAGATAGTGACCATTATGAATTTATATCTAAAATTTGCACAGCTTTCCTCGGTATTGAAATAAAAGATTGTTTAATTTTTTTTGTGACTTTTAATAAAATTATAAGAATCAAACTAAGTAGTTTAGTAACCATTAGTACTAGATTAGTAATTAAGTACCTAGACTACCTACTAGACATACCTACTGTAATAAATCATAGTCAATGTTTAATCTTAGGTCATTTCACGACTTGAACTCCAGCATGAATAATCAACAACGATCAATGCGGATGCTGATGCTGATGTTGAAAATGATGCTGAAGTTCCGCCGATGCTGATGTTCGCAACAACCCTTGATCAAAAGCTTGTCCTCAGCAACGATAACTTGACTTCCTAGGTCGATCATTTTGCGCGCAAGCTATTCATCATGTCAAATAGTAGGTAGGTACTCGATTATTGTCCCATCCCAATTTAGATTAAAGGTGCATGTTATTACATTGTGTCTTTGAGTAAAAGCCATGGAAGTAGTAGTAGAAGCGCACCAAGTCTTACCGAAACTGTGGTCCCGGAATGAAGGAAGTGTTAACTCAAAAATTTCGTTATCAATCTTGAGCTTGCATTGCATAGTCCCGAACTGTTCGTAATGCGACTGGTGAGCTCTGTAAAATAAATATAATAAATGAGGGTAGACGGGAAAGAATTGCCTTGTTCAAGAAGGTACTTCGACTAGTAGGTAGCAGTACAGTATTTTAATAGTATTTACACGTTTAAGGGCAGATTTTTCAATTGCCTTTATCCCAGGGAATAAATTTGAATTTTTGACAACTTTCCTATAGGTACAAAATCTGTCAAGACGTGTCAAATGTATTCATTGGATAAAACATTATCTGGCAATGGGAATATCTACCCTTATTGAAGGTAATGTAATGTATGATGGATGACAAAGGGAAGTAGAGATGACCCAGAAGTGTACCGAAGGGCTAATTTTAGAGGCATTAAAGAGGATGCGTGGAAGTATGTTGCCCAGAATAGAATAGGCTAACAACAAAATATAACGTAATTTGTGTACCTAAATTAGAAAGAAAGAAAGAAAGAAAAAGTTTTTATTTCTACGCCCAGTATGACGCACAAAACATAAAAAAATATATATATAAATATTAAATACACAAAACATAAAATACTAAAAAAAAATCATTGTTCTGAGAGGCTTCTTTGGTCATTTGGTCATTAAATGGTTCTTATCTCTAAACTTACGTCTTAAGTCTTTCGAAGTATTCCCTGCTCCATTTCTCCTTGGCAATGGACTTGATGATCGTGGGCGGATAGAGGTCGGTGTCGAAGTCGAAGTACTTAGACGTAGCGTTCCATTCTCCGAAGAAGTCGACATCAACCAGCTTATCTGGCTCGTTCTGGAACCTGGTGATTTTAAAGACCATTACGCCTGTATTCTTTACAGGGTTAGGCAGAGATGATGCCGGTATTAAGTCCCATGGAATGCCGTTATTAAGTCCTAAGGGGTGACCTATTCCAAACTCCGAGAACGGCTGCTGAGTTTTTTTTTTCAGAAAACCGGATAACATTGCCCTTCCTGGGAATCGAACCAAGGGGCCTCACGCTCAACAGTTGACCTTGTAACTCGTAGACCAAGAAAGCAATAAATTGTGTTTATTATTACTGTAGCGACATCTAGCGCTACAATAAGAAACTACGTAGAAAGATAAAAAGATAACTACATTGGGCGTAAACTTACAATGCGAATTCGACCAATCAGATACGAAACTATAATCACGTCGGGGTCACCAATTAAATAGACTTATGTGCGTTGGTAGAAATAAGTAGGCACAAGTTCTTGAACGCTTAAAAAACTGTACTTGCGTGTTTAGAACCAAATATTGAGCGTTGCCATGCAGGTGTACAAAATATGTTAACAAGTTGATACATATTATGACCATTATTCTTTCTAACGTTCTTTGCGAAGTTAGGTGAAAATGAGCTTACCACATCTGTCCTTTGTAGGCGACGGTCCATTTTTCCATAGGCACAACAGGGGTTATCTTGATCCCTTCGGCCCCAAACTCCCCAATATCGGCTCCGAATAATACTGTATCAGGTATCTTCTTGCTGCACAGCAAGCCTTTGTTAGGCAACTAGAAATAAAATGGTAATTTTAGACGAACAGTTTAAATCGTCAGATACATCGAAACAAGATTATCATCAAAGCATTTTCCGTTGACGAACGTTCTGTTTTAGCTCTGTCACGTTATGTCATGTTGACTCAAGCGACTTTAAAACGTATTTCAACGGAATAAGGTTTATTTTTCCTAACTGTTTCTATATGTATGAGCATTTTGGCTGTTTCAGTGTAACTGACGTTGACTGTATCACTTTTTAACCAAATGAGCAAAAAAAGTAGTTGGCGAGTGCTTATTCTACTAATGCGCAATGGCACGGCTACAATTATCAAGCTATACATTTTCACTATAATCTGACCTCTCATTGTATCGAAAACCTATACAATGCGAGATCAGTTTATACTGGAAATGTATAGCTTGATAAGTAGTCGCGTGTACGGCTAGTGACGTCATTAATTACTTACTCCAATATAAATCAGGCCGTTGCACATCCCCAAGGGTCTTCGCTCGCAGCCGGCTATCACATACACTCCTTTATTTTCTTCGCTCTTCGCTGATATGAAGAACACAGCATCGAAAGCCTGACAGGAAAGAATAGTTGGTTAGTGTCTAGGCCGTATTCCGTGAGGGGCACAATCCAGGCTCCACAATAACACGTTTCATGCTGACGAGGCTCTGGAGACAAGCACATGGCGAGATTTCCATTGAAGAGCACATTTCCAGCTGGTTACGAGCAGAGTGCCTAGGTAACATTGAGTACGAGAGTGGCTCTTCAGTCGGTGTGCGGAACTGCCAGCCCACGGAAACTCGCTAGTAGCAAAATTTCGCGGGAGTTAAGGTGGAAATCGTGGCGGTGATCACATCTAACAGTGGCATGGCTGCCGCTCGTTAGATTTCGCGTCGCTGGCACTCCATGGCTATGTGGTAAACTCAGCCGTCGACTGAATTGAATTATATTTGTTTATTAAGGTAATTATAGTGTCTTCTGTGTATTGGAACGACTATAACAGGACTCAATCCGAGAACTGTATGCTAACATCTTCAGCCACACTCAGGTACCTACCTACAGCGCGCGTTCTGGCACCCTCCTGGATGAAGTCTTGTAAAATAAGTTCATGAAAGGGCAGAACTGCAGGGCGTCTGTGACAGCAGTCGTAGATAGCGGTCGCTGTAGCCGAAATTAGCTAGAAGGGAATAATAATAAAATAAAACCATACCTTGGCATCATTACTCAGTTGCTGCGCCCTGTCCATGAGGGTGGTGTCAGCTATAGCCTTCACACCCTGCCCCGCACGCCCCTCTGGTCCAGCCGCTGCATGTTTGCTTACATACTGTAATGAATAAGCATTTGAGAGATGAGAAGAGAAACACTAAAATGCCCCTACTGGGTCGATTAACGAGAGAAAAACAACTAAAGCCGAATCTGCTTGAAACGCTTGCTGTACGGTCTCAGCAACCGCACATAATATTTGCTAAATCCGTAACTTACTTATAGCTTATGCGTCACAAATGTTGTATCTATAATTAAAACTTAATGACCAATTATATATGACGAGTCCGATAACAATTGTGAAACTAAACACTTGTATTTTCAACGTGTGAACGATTTAACTTTTAATATAACTTTTAACTTAATTTGTGGTTCTTTTGTGTGCTCCATTAACTTAATCAACTTCTACTGATAATGTATGATGCCTACTACTACTGGCTCCTACACTTGCAAACATCAATGTAGAACTACTGTTTGACATGACACCTTCTACCCAATGGTTGGTGCTACTCCGCCAAGGCTTCTCACTGGATATGTCGCTGATCTTAATTAATTTATTAACCCCCGAAAAAAAGCCCTGATAAGTTTGTAGTGTGTATCTGTGGATCTGTGTATATGTGGATCTGTCTGTGGCGTCGTAGCTCCAAAGCGGATGGACCGATTTCAATGCAGTTTTTTTTAGTTGAAAGCTAGTTTAATCGGGTATCATCTTAGTTTCATGAAAATATGTTTAGCCGTTCAAAAGTAACAGATCTTTTACTAGTTAGAGTCGGGGGCTTTTGACGGTTGGGTTATAGACACTGGAGTGGTTAGGCAATTGCTCATAAAAGGCTGGACCGCGCAGCTACGTCGTATAATAATTAACAAATAATACGAATTAATTGAGAGCGAGACTGATCGGTACTACTTAGTATTAAAATTAATCAGTCCTGCCTGAGTTTCACGTGAAGTAGGTACCAAGATAATGTTATCGGTTGCTACTGGTAAACATGCTTCGTTTACTTAATGACGTTGCATCAAGCTATGTAATCACAACTCTGTTTTTAGTTTGATCCGTTTGTCCTTCGATGAGTAACCGTTCTCTACACATGAGACTCCTCCGTACCCGGTGTACGTTATGTAGTGGAATAGGTACCTATGACGACGATCGGTTTAACCTTAGGGTAGGTACTTCCCAGTAGCCGCAGAGCGAGATCGAGATAGGGTCGATCCGGAGAAGAAGGCGCTGAGGAGCAATCCCTTTGGCGCGAACTACGTCGTAACCCCCTGCCTCACACCATCTACCGCCTCCACCAGGTGGGGGGCCTGGTCGCGAGCACACAGAGGGGAAACTCGCGATCTCGGGGGGGCGCTTTCATCGAGCGGCCCCTGAGAAGACGGCGACGCATTGGGGTCATTTGTACTGGGGGACGGTGGGACCTCTTTACATCCCCGCGAGAAATGCCTGAGGGGGACTACCTTTGTCTCTCCCTTGAGATGTGCCCTAAAATGCGTGGCACCATGGTAGGCTTCAGCGCTATCTTTAAGAGTTCCGAGTTCCATTATCTGGTGCCGAAAGTGCAGCACCGTGGTGAGTTTAGCTGGTAGGAATCTGGCGCCCCTCTCCAAGCGAAGGATAGCCCACGGTGGGTTTACACCACTATAATAAAAGTTACTTCCCTGTAACTTGGGTTGTGGAGGTCAGTCTGGCTGACTGAAAGCCGACTCCAATATGGTTGGGAAGTAAGCTAGACAGATGATGATGTCCAACATTACTTGATGGAATATGAACGGAATTATAGCAGCCGGGAACAGATTTTGCATATTTTTTAGAGTAAGCAAACAAAACATTTCCTTACTTTGTACCTTTGTACTTGATATCTTTACTTATTTTCTTTGTCATGTGTATGTGTATACATAAACAAATAAACATTGTTTTGTTTCAAAGCGTTTTACCTGCTCCCTATTCGGAGGCAGCTAAACAAGTTTATAGAAATGTGTAAACAACTACGTAATTGTTAAGTTTAAACTAAGTTACAAATTGGTAGTGCTTATGTATTGTTTGTAACAAAAGAAGTGGAATATCTTCAAGCGCTGTCGGGCTGCTCGCAGCGCGACAGCTTAAGCTGAGCGGAAGCCTTTTTGACACAGCTGCGACGTACAATCCATTTTTTATTTTAGATAAATATATATAATTTTTTTACATGTTTTATTCTTTTATTTTTGCTATTTTATCTTTAAAATTGTTTTTGTGCTGTGTCAAATAAATACTTTTTTCTTTCTTTCAAGATAAAACTCCCGTAGGTAAACAAATAAGAATATAAAAAAAAACAAAATATCGGGAGCTCAACACAAGATATAAACATGGTAAATACCCCGTTTCGAACTCTAATACTAAACAAAATAACGTCTTCTAATTGGTAAAATTCATGAAGCTGCCGATTGTTTTCTGATAAAAAACGTGTTACTAATAGATTCAAATGGACAACGCGTGATATCTCTGATTGTGCTTATTTATTTACAATTAATACCAAATTAGTAAGTTATCAAACACCTGCAACAGTCACCAGACAGCTGATACGGACCCTACTGATATCAGTGACAAAGTACCTATTTAGCTTATCATTCTGTGACAACGGAAGAGCTGGTGAATTAGTTAAATTCATCATGTATACTGTTCGTTCCAATAAACTAACCAAAGATTCTTCATTGCTATTTAGAAAGTAGCAACATTATTGATCTGTAAGTCTATTAGATCAGTGGACCAAGCATGAATGCTTTTGTTGTATCGCTAAGTTAACGTAAGCAAATTTTGAAGATTAATATATCCGAAATCTACGAATACAATGCTGCAAACCAAGTACATACCATTTTGCAGAAATAATTGCTGGGAAACATCTTTTAAATTAATCGTTAAAAACCCCCGACTCAAACTAGAGAAAGAGCTGTATCTTTGGAACTGCTGAACAGATCTTCATGAAACATAGCTAAGATTCTCGATTAAACTAGCTTTCAATTAGAAAAACTCCATTGAAATCGGTCGATCCATTTTGGAGCTACGATGCCACAGACAGACACAGATGCATACTACAAACTTATAACATCCCTCTTTTTGTCGGGGGTTAGAAACAGCTGCTAACTAGGTATATTGCGCGACACAGACTTATATGTTGTGGGGTGTGTAGAACGGGACGGGTGGGAGCAGATGCTTATAATAGTTTGATAATAATAACATTAGAAATCTTTTAATATCGTGTTAAACATAAAAATAGCGTCATTGACCTGCCTTGAATATCTCGGCAGCCAGTCGGTTCCCAGGTATGGCCCAATACAAAAAACCTTCGTATTGATGGGAAGAATACATGACTCTTGGCTTCGTTATGCGTCTATTAGCACCCGTTATAGCCTGTACAATGTTGCATCAGCGTGGAGTAGAACTGCATGATCAGGTAGACTAATCCTTACTATTAACAACAAGGGCGTGATACTGAGTTGTATTAATGTTGACCTTGACCTTGACACAGACATTTCGCCGATACCGATAAATTAAGTCAAGCGAGCCTTCTGCCAGCCACCGGTCTACTATCAAGAATTTCCTTACACAAAAAGCCAATAGGTATCACTTTTATCGGCCTGGGAATCGAACCCAGGAGTTGGCCTTACCTACTCTTAACGTACTAAATGGATCTTTATCATAAATAAACTAAATAAAAAATTATCAAAAGAAAAATGTGCCAACTGTACTTACTTACTTATCTCCTTACACAATTATTTATGCAATTAAAAAGATAACATAATAAGAATAAGCTTACCTTTCTAAAGTAATACAGAGCAGCAAACAAAACATATTTCACGTAATACCACTTCCCTGGTACCGCATACACCCCAAGAATTGGCTTAGAATCTTTCCTCACATAGTTGTAAATAAACAAAATTAAAATTAATCCTCCGATGCACAGCGCGAGGGACATGTTGTTAGAGTGTCACAAACCAAAGTGTTGCGGAACATTGATAATGATAGGTAGGTTAATGGAAGATAACGATTTTCCTTGTTGTTATGCCGGTATTTTATACGTGTCACAACTCACAACGAACAGTCTGGTAGTTACCTACCTATAACATCGAAATTCGTGCCACGCTATTGTTTTTGTGATTGGAACAACTAGATATTTGTTAGGAGGGGTTGTCAACTTTCTAAGGATTCTTTTTTGGTATCTATTTTTGTGGTTTCTTTTTATTTAATAACTAGCGGCTCGTACCGGCTTCGCACGGGTGGACATTTTTAGGTAGATACACCTCGGGTTACATTATTGGAGATTTATATCTAGTTTTGAGTACCTACCCGATATTTTAGTATTTAGTGTAGATGAGTTTCCTAAAGTTCCTGCTTGAGTGGCACTGTTATTTGATACGTTGCCACTATTTTGGCATCACAAATGTCACATTTCCTTTCATTCTCTGTTGTTAGGTGTATAACCTGGAGTTTCCGAAGATAATGAATAGGTACCTATAGGATATGTTTTGCTCTTTGACACCTATGTCGTATGTACTTAGACTTTGCTTTGGAAATAAGTAGGTACCTACTTTATTGACTTTCAGACTTTGTTTATTGACTTTGTCGGTGTTAGCGTAGGTATGCTCAGTACAATTTCAGCGCGTTATGACTATAAATTCCATACCAAAGTTTATGAGCATAAGCTAAGCAAAGTGTAAAGTCTGAGCTAGGCTAGTTCAAAGTACGCACTATAGATCTCATTGGATTGAAAAATTGTGCGTGGTGGTATGCGGTGCTCAGATTGGGTACAAGACTAGGTAATATTAGATAATTATAAATATCTATTTTACTAATACGATAATTGTCTCGTGATTAACACAGCTGGCTGTTCGTCATTTAGTTAAGTAGATAAATAAGGTTTAGAAATATAAATAAAACCTTTAAATAATAAAAAAACTGAAGAAATCAAGAATATTATATAGATACGTCACATAATATAATAGGCGACTCATTTGCCCTGAGTCAAGCACATATCACAGACTACATAGAGATACTACGTAGGCTATAAAAGTGAGAGAAGAAGAAGCTGCTTCGAATAAAAAAACAATTTGTAATAAATTATTTCATACATAAGCAGTCAATATTTAAAAATAATGCAAACCATAAAGTTATTATTAGTGGTAAAGTAATAATAACTTTATGATGCAAACAGACACGAGTTCGCGATGTGACGGTAGGGTGAAATTTTGTAAAATGAAAGCCTCCTTGAGATATTGAATAAACTTTTTATTTATAACTCTTCGTACATACAATAAAATAAACATTACATAGATATTTCGAACAAGAAGACGACGACGGATTTTCTCAGCGTCTTGCAAGAATTTATGAAAAAATAATTCTTAGATAAAATATTATGTTAGTAGCATAAACATATTTACCATACATACATATTTAGTATAATAAGTTTATGGTTAGTAGGCCACCTACTTAATTAGTTAAACATTTGATCAATTACAAAATATGTAGGTAGGTAACATAAAAAGTAACCAGAGATATAGGTCTGTACTATGTCAGCCAAAGCTGGCATTTACTTTCTTTCCTTTGTACCTACTCATCTACAAAAATACTAGGCCCTACCTTTCTAGGCCCGATCCCTTTAAAGGGTTATTGTACTCATCATTATGAACAAACTTTACTATGGGACCAACCCAAATTATCAGCTGCTCCATACAAATAATTCAATATTACTCGGCTAAATGTATGGAACAGCAGAATTTATTTTCGCGGTTTTTTTTTTGCTCCCATAGTAAAAGTTGTTTAAAATGATGAGTACAACAACCCCTTAAAGGGATCGGGACTAGAAAGGTACCTACATTAGGACCTTATAATATATTAGAATTATATTTCCTTGCTATCAAAAACCACGACGCATCTAAATACCTTATGTGGATTTAACAGCTATTATTATATTCAGTCCATCCATAATGTAAAAGAAACAACTATTACCTACTCGGTTTAATACAATATTGTAGGTATAGACTGTCAAGAAAATCATGAAAAGGATTGAGGGCGCCACTTGTATATTCTCTTGTTTATTTTTAATATATTAATGCCGAAAACATTTTTTTATCACAAAAAATCTACACAGAATAGTAAAATAAACACATCGTTGTACCCAAACTGACACCTACGGTACTTATTTAGGGTTGCGAGCGAAGAAGAATTTTAGTTCCTTCAAAATCCTTTTCATGACTATCTTGACAGACTGTACATAAATGCGACAGCTAAGATAATAAAATAAGAATAAATTGAATTAGTACTTCAGTACCTTTTTTAAAACTATATTATTAAGAATAATTTTGTGTATACTTACAAGGCAAATGCACATTAAGAAACAGGAAAATATAAGCGTGTTATTAATAGGTATTGTATTGTCAATGCTTTTAATAATTAAGTATAAGTAAGAGGCATATTGTTTTTAAATAAATTCCCTTATACTATATTAGACATATTCTATAATAGTTTCTAGGGCGTTTCCACAATTTTACATCAACTACAAATACATATTTCGAGACTATAGCAATAATATTTAAAAACTGTTCCTTATGGACTTACTTAACTGTAGCCAATCGCTTAAAATTATAGAAAAAATAAAGTCGTGATAAGAAACGACAAAAACAAGCTGTCTGTCTGTCTGGCATGTCATAGGAAACTATCGACTATTTGCAGTAGAATTGTACGTTTTGCGTTCGTTGGCTGCGTTTTGCTTACAAAAAGTGAATAACGAAGAAAGCGACAATGTGCGCTACTGTTGCAGAAAGTAGCTAGTGTGGTCTGGCCCTAAGAGAGTGAAACAGCAGTATTTTCTGTGACAGCATCGAAGTTTAGAGAAAGTGCTTCTCCAGAAACTAAGCTATAACGAGAGTCGCACATTGTAAGACAATTGTCTCGTGTTCCTGAAACACCTCTCATATATGAAATTCAATAACATACTCACTATGTCTGTGTCGGATCGACATGGCTCGCAAGCTAGGTTAACATGCGCGACAGAGGTTTGTCATCGTGACAAGACTCGAGATAATGCGACGACAAAATTATGTCGCGGCGTTCATGTTAGCCCAGCTGGACAAGATGTCTTGGATAGGTACGTAAGATATGACGTATGATGTAGGATACATAAGATAAAATTCTTATATACCTACTCCAGACAAAATGCTTATCTAGTCAAGACAATGTCTTTTAATGTACATTAAGCTACTTAACAGAAATAGTAATTAACTTCTTGATTGTAGTACCTACTACCGTGAACTTTCGTGCTTAACTTAGGAAGTCATAAATTAAATTCCTACCAAAGTGAAATCAATATTTAAACAAAATATTATTTTATGCACCGACTACTAATCATCAGGTGCTAATAAACTAATCATAAGGTTCCTTTATTTTAATAAAAAAAAATTGTTTTAGGCAGCACCTCATCTTAGGATGGATCACGCAAACCTAAATAATGCCTATTCACTTTCTAGGTGCAGTAGTAAGGTAATAATAGGATTATCTTGGTTTAAAGTAGTGCTGTGTGAATTACCTTCTTGTTATAATGCAGGTTTACGAGGTAAAGAAAAAACATAACTACTATTAATATTTTACATTTAATTAATAAAGGAAAATAACAAAAACCTTAAAATAAATTCTATCTTTATAATTATAAATTATTATAATTAGTTCTTAAGTCTGAAGGTATAATACGGTTGTGATGTGAAGAATCTCTGGTTAATGTGTAGGCACAAGACATTGTATGCTTCTAAAAAGCTACAGAAAACCTATGACATAATTGCGACTAATTAGAACAAAACTGCAGAACTAGCAGTCAAACAAGACATATCTCTTCTTCTTCTTTCTATATGGCAATTGAGCTGATGTCGACTATTCTGCCAGTTTCAAGTAAAATAGTTAATAAGTTAAATAAGATAAAAAGTAAAGATGGTTATTGATACGCCATCTTGAACGTAGACGGAATTTCTACGGATCAATCGACAAAATGACAGCCAACCGTGTGACGTAAGCTAGCATTTATTGACCCCGACAAAATTTGTCACACAAGATTCGACGAAGTCGTGTCACATGTCTTGTTTGACATAAAACAGATAGTGTTTTTTATTAAAAATTATCTGTTCGTTTGAAGATTAGACATATGTACCTAAAATTTATAGTAACATCAAATATAATAAACGACAATACATGGAATAGCGTAAAGTTTTAGAACAACCGTACTAAGCCCTGTGTTATGAGTGTATAATAGAGCTGATAATATCACAATACTGATTATTTTTACTATTGTAGGAGGCAGGATTTTACTTACAGCAACTCTATGGTATATCGTTTTAAGTGTCACCTTTGTGCAAAGGTTTGACGAATAAGGCCAATATTATGTCCGTTATTCGATGAAAAATTGTTTATATAATATTATGTGACATCTTCTGATGCTATAGAAATATGACAGCACACAAAGCTATAGCGTAGAACGAAAATTGTTGCGCAACTGTTGCGCAACTAATTATCACATACAATAATTGTGTGTATAATTTATTAACAAATACTCCACGTTATTCAATGCGTTTTAAATATCAAAATAGGTGGACGGGGGCCATTTTGTCACGGGGGTCATTTTTGGGGCCACATCTACTGATCTACTCACTTCAGTTTAGTGAAATGAGCAGATGTTCACGAAATGGGCCTGTTATGATGTGCCCCGTCCACCTGCATTTTTTATATTAGAAATGCCAAATATATCATCGCCTGTATCAACTAATCTACACCCAGTTTACAAATGATGCTATTGTGCCCATTTTCTGTGCAATTATTTCAGAAGTGCGGCGCAACAGTTGCGCAACTAAATCGCAAACGTACTGGCTTTTACGAAAATAAGTAGATATATCTATATGCTAGTGGTACAGATTACAGTGTAGAGGCGACTTTACTATATTCTAGTGAGATATATTGTTTACAATATTATTTTGTTTCCAAACGACATGGCACGTCGCTTTCCTTATTGTCTATCGAAATAGGGACATATACATAAAATTCTCAGTTTCTCCGGGAATAAAGCATTTTGAAAGGTTCATAGACTAGATTTTTTTAAACTTTAGAATTCCTGTAGATATCCCTTTCTGACGAACCATGTCGTATATAATGATTTCCAAGGGCGACGATCCTTGCCACACTAAATGCAAATTAAATTCCACCACAAGACAATTAACACGAGCAAATAAAATTAATAATAATCACGAGAAAATTTGGAAACAAAATTGTATACTTTCGTTGGAATAATGAAGGTTCGATTGGTATAAGATGTTGGAATAAATTAAAGTTTTTTTTAATTGAGATAATATAAGAAGCTAATGCCTGCAGTGTTTTAGTGTTCGCATAATATTTGAAGAAAACAAAAATATTTTTCTATTAAAAATGTATTTATTATTAATTACAACATGAAAGTACAGTTTGAAGAAAGTATTAACCTAACCTAACTTGTACTGTATTACAAATAAAAATATTAAACCGAATATGGTCCAAGTTCGCCAACAATAACAGATGAACTATACTGCAACGGAGCGACTCAGCCAAAATCGTAGGAAATATAACGCACTACGCGGTAGCGGAACTGTAGGGTAATTCACGTAACTAAAGAAGTGCAGTTGCCGCGCAGTTGCAGTAAAATTTTGATCAAAACAACACATTTGGTATTCTCTTTCTTAGCTTCAGTGAGATACGCTCGCGTCACTGCAATATGATTGGCGTGTCATAAAATTACGTGAATTAGCTCTCTGCACGGCGCGACATGATTTCATACAGGGTGATGTAGTGATGAGGGTATTGTACTCATCATTTTTAACAACTTTAAGGAAACATGAAATCGCAAAAAAAATCAGCAGTTCCATATTATAAATAATTCAATATTACTCGACTAACTGTATGGAACAGCTGATATTTTTTCGCGATTTGATGGTTGATCCCTTAGTAAAAGTTGTTCATAATGATTAGTACAAATACCCCTCCTTTAATGTTTCCCCCGATCAACCAGTCGCCTCTATAAAACAATATTCGGCCGCGTCGTTTCGCTGCAGTGCAGTTTGACCATAAACAATCTGCTACTGAACGTGCTGGGGGCCTAAAAAGGCCACATTGAGCAATTCATCTACTAATCTGCATAGTAACTGTCAAACAGATGATTACTGAATATGAACCTTATGCGGATGACATTAAGAGTCATCAATTAAGTAGATATTTTGACATTTGTAATATGAATCATATTGTGATTCATCTAAAGCGGCCTTTTTAGCCCCCCTTGTAAACGGCCATTTAAATAATATACGTCTGTTAAACCAATGAACAGGGCCTTTAATATGCGAACACCAAAACATTGCTACCCTCAATCGTACACAAATAATAATCAGCTATCACACTTCAAACTTGACCGTAGCCCTTAATTCCTATTTTAGTCCCTAGCGGCTCCAATTATGGTAAGAATGTACAAGAAGATGTTTATGATGTCCAGGTAAAGGTTCAAAGCAGCGAAGATGTACTCTTCAGGGGAGATGCTGTACTTGTGCTTACCGCCCATCATGAGTTGGGTGTCGTAAATAAGGTACAGGGAGAAAATCAGAGCTCCGATTGACGCGTACACCAGTGTCACTATTTTGTTGCCAGGAATAAATATGGCGACGATTCCTGGAAAAAATAAATTAAAATAAGAACAGTGTATAGCGACATATAATTATAGCAAAAAGTGGGATGGTCCTTGAGAAGATACCGGCAAAAAACTACATGGATAGGTACTCTTTTAAAAAAAAACACAATAATGTCTGCGCTCTACTACTGTAAGAGCGACCCTCCCGATAGTTTGCGGGACGCGGGGCGGCGGGTGTGCATGGATGAACACGGTATATTATATACTGTGATAGATAGATAGTCTATACAGGTCGTCATAACGTCACTAGGGATTTATACTATATGTGGGATTAGACAAGAAATTAAAGCCTGAAATACTATCACAAATTAATTATTTTAATTTTTAAGAGCAAGCACAACTTCCCTTTTACATCGTTCCGTTCATCCTTCCATTCCTCTCTCTTGCACCTCTATCCCTTTCGTTCCTTCCGCTTACGTTCCATTCCACAAATTTATATGCATATCTGTGTTCCGTTCCCACATAATATATCACTACATAGTATAAAACAAAGTCGCTTCCCGCTGTCTATCTGCCTATGTATGCATAGATCTTTAAAACTACGGAACGGATTTTGATGCGGTTTTTTTTAATAGATAGAGTGATTTAAGAGGAAGGTTTATATGTATAATACTTTCATATTTCATTTAAGGATAGTACAGAAACTGCATCCGTGCGAAGCCGGGGACGGGTCACTAGTATACTATATCCACGATACAGTGGGATATACGGAGAGCCAGTAATATTAGTGGTGTTGTTTACATAATAAAACATGCTAGAACTCACCGAACACGAGTAGTACAACGGTGGCACACAGTAGGAAGCCGCCCATCACGGTGAAGTCCCATTTAGTTTGGAAGGCGAACAGCGTCAGCGCGAGGCATACAGCCGCCGTTATGCCCACAGCCATCAGTACCTGTCAAGAAACATAAATGTAAGTAAATTGGGTAACATTAGATAATGAGGTACGTATGGAGGTAAGTAAGTTTTAAATTTTACAAGTATTTTCATACGAGAAATCCTTTTATACTTTTTAGACCGTCTAAAAAAAGTGACAAATTAAAAAAAAAATTGAAATCAAGCTGCCGCTTGGGGCCCGCTATTAGGATTATGGCCCAGTCCCTCTTTCAAAGAGGCCCGATTTCTAACAAAAAATTATGAAAAATGTATAGGCTGTAACACTTCTGGGCAATTTGGGCCCGCATGTGTCACAGCACAGCTCACCCTCAGAGACGCGAGTCAAACATTAAAAGTATCACACACACAAACAGATAGACAAGGGCGACATAGCTTATTGAAAAGAAAAAGACCGCTTAGCTCTTTTGCCTTAAAGAGCTATATCACTCTTTTAGCTCTTCTATAGCTCAGTAGCATAGACGCCGACTGTTAGTTCACTTGACTCACGCGCATCGCATGTAAATATTCCGAAGCGAGCCGAATGAGCTATTCGGTGACTTCAATGTCGCGGTGACGTGGCGGTCGCCGAGAACTATTGAGCTATTAGGGCCCGTTTACACGAGCTACTTTTAGCATCGACGACTAGCGATTTTGCGATAGCATCGATGCTGCATCCCGTTTTAGCGACTCGCTGCGACCGATCGCGGTTGCTAAATCGCGCGATTTAGCGACTTCATCGATGCTGCATCGTGATTTGGCGAGTCACTGCGTCCGATCGCAGTTGCTAAAAGTATCGCGTGTGAACTGGGTAGCGATCGATCGCTGCATCTAGCTTCCGATCGCTAGTCGCCGATGCTAAAAGTAGCACGTGTGAACGGGCCCTTTATGAGTAAGTGAGTGAGCGAGAGCGACATCAATCGAAAATAGTCAGCACTTTTTTATCATTCGCTCACGAGCTCCCCAAGTCTAGTATCAGCATCTTACAAGTATCGACACTTACCGCATCCACTTGGTAGACACTGGACGTGACGCCTAGCAGGAAGCTCTCCGCCACGGTGAATATGCCGAGGAATATGAAGTTCATGGGAGCCTGTCGCCTCACGTTGTGGCAGCACGCCATCACTATCAGGCAGACGAACACCACCGCGAACGCGACCCAGCTGGAAATATATTAAGTACAATATTAATTATAATGTATATTTGTTACTCAATAAGTTTTAAATTAAGGTAAGAAGATAAGAAGGTAAGAAGCACTGGTGACCTTGCTCACCGTTAGGAACACAACACTGCAAAAGAGCAGTGTTATTTGGCTACGATATTCTGCAAGGTGGAGTACTTCCCCGGTCGGGCAGCTACAATTTTGGCCGGAAAGTCAGCAGACATTGACGAAACTAAAACACATTGGATTGACTACTAACTAATCTATCTTTAAAATTATGTATAATTTCAAAGTATTAATAACCTTATTACGTACAGATTAAAGCATTTCCGATAAAATAAACATTTTAGAACTAGTGATGTGGGTCAAGCTGCTGGTACATCTACGAGTATCAGTGGCGAAGAGTCCATACAACCCGGGATAGCGGGACTACTGGAAGAAATTTCTTTAGAAATAAGTAGTTCCATTGTGCTCATTTGTCTGTAACATTTTTATTACCATGTTTCCTTGTGTGTACATAAATAAATAAATAAATACAACCCGATTCCCATCGGCTTCCCTTCAGGAATTGGTTAGTGCATAGACCAACGTTATATTATATTATTTACTCATCCAACTGACAAAAAAAAGGCTTGTTATTCAGTTAGGCCGAGCTCTTCCAGACATGACTATTTATATAGATTACAAGAGACGGTATGGATTTTTGTCTGCAGCAATTTTTAGAGGGCATTTTTGGGACGGCTTCCCCTTTTAAAACTGTTACCCTTCGCCACTGACGAGTATGTTAATGTTTATTGGACACAGAAAAGATAACTGATAGAGTATACTTACAAGAGATAACTATTTTTATGTGCCCACTCTCGTGTCGGTGCGTGGAACAGGAACAGAGCGATGAAGGACATAGTGACTAGCAGCTGACACATCAAGATGGAGTACACCTGGAATCAAAAACAACACATTATAATGGTGACCCATCAGAATGATTGCGGGGTGACATGCGCGTTGAAATATCGGGAACTCATTTCAACAAATAATTACGGAAGATATCCCGTAAGTGACAAGAATAGTAAAGACAAATGTCCGATATTCGATTCTGTTATTTATAAATTATAACCTAACCGACAAAAACCCCCGACTCCAACTAGAAAAAGAGCCGTAACTTTTGAACGACTAGACAGATGTTCATGACCACCAGATACCAGATTAAACTAGCTTTCAGTTAAATAAAACTGCATCGAAATTGGTCCATCGGATTTGGAGCTACGACTCCACAGACAGATACAGAACAGACACAAAAAACTTATAACACCCCTCTTTTTTGTCGGGGGTTAAAAATTAGTTAACCAGACAGAATTAGCACCATTAACTCCGACAGTTACGGCCCACCAGGCCGAAGATCCGACCTTTGCGATGTAGGAACATCATACCTCCTTCCTCCATATTGGTGACCCCGACGTGATATTGGTGTTTCAGAGGTTTTTGAGCGATACACCCATTCCCTGCGTTTTATTATTGTCTTGACACAGACACCTTCGGCTGGTGTGCTGACCTTATCTAATGTAAACATTGAAAGAAGCTCACTTTGCGAATGAAGTTCCTCCGTATGGATTGTTCGGTGAAGTCGAAACCTTTAACCTCGCCATCTTCGCCCACGGCATCTGGCGGAGCCGCGTACCCTGCTGGCTGGAAGAGAAATAATTGCTTATTAGTGAACTGTCATTTGTACGCGAGAGGCCGGGTGTTGTGGTTGTGGTGCATCTCGGAGAGGCCTATCTCCAGCAGTTATTAATTGACTTGCAGGTAGCCAATATTGTTATAAACTTGTTCAAATTGATAAAGAGGATAGAGAGAGGTTAAAAAATTGTCCTGAATATGCACACAGGATGATTTTTTTAATAGGTACATCATTTAAATTTTTTAATGTCTTTATCGATATAATCAACCCAAACATCTAAAAAAATTAATTATTAAAAAATACCTATCGTTACAATAACAACATTTTAATTTGGCAAACAAATTATGAAATAGTTATCTTAAAAAAGAAAATGAATAAAAAAAAACGATACCATAAAAAAAAATTAATTAGGGTGACAAATTAACAAACATATTTATGTTAGAATTTACAAGTCTGCTAATGCGATCGAACGCGGTAAAAATACCCAGCCTAAGCACAAACAAAATGCAGACGTATTTTCAATCAATAAACAATAACAGGGTGTCAAGGACATTGGTGATAGAGGTGTACTTAATGATATTTAATTCATACCAATTTTAAGTTTATTGATCTACTTACTTAATTACTTTGACTGGTTCACAAAAAATGGTCATAGATAGAACAAGAAAATAAATAATAGTAGGCACAAATCTACAAACAGTGGATTTCAAAGTAAAACTTTTTTCAGACTTGTTTTAAATTTTGTACTGCCTTGGAAATGTGAAAAATAAAATACCTTTCCTCTTCCTCATCTTGTTTAGATACCGATCACCGATCGGCGGGTCTACCCGCTGGTACTAATTTTAAGACGAAATTTTACCAATCATAAAGTTGGAGTCCTAACGCTTAATGAGCGATAATTTTTTTACTTACGGTATAGTCTCTCACGATCGTAATGTTTATTACCAGAGTTCATGTTCATTACCATTTTACGCGGTAGACCCGCAGGCTGTCGAGTTAGTATTTATCTTATTCCCAAATATAAATAAATAAATCCAGCTCATTACTGTTCCACTGCTGGGCAAGAGGCCCTAAATTTTACAGCCACTAAAATGGCATGGCGTTTTCAATAAATTAAATGTTTCGTTGTATTTTGTTCTTATTTCCAAAAGTGGCAAAACAAAACTACTTTGCGAATAAAAATAAATAAAATGTGTATAATGCAGTTTAATGTAACATTTTTCAATACCAGAAAAAACCTCTGATAAGTTATTCATCTGATTGAAAAGGATTGAAGTCCACACAAAACCTGTTCTAAATTCAAACTAAACCTATTAAATTATTAATTAGCTGTTGCGTAAATTAAGGCTGCCTGCACATTACCAGTCTTGACTAGATAGCATTTTGTCTTGACAAGTCAAGAATTTTATCTTAAGTATCCTGTAGGATAATATAATAGGTTATAAGTATCTAAGACATTTTGAAGATAATAGTCCGAGGTGCAAGTCATATGATTTTTAAAAGTGACGAATATATATTTTGAAGCCTGGGTTTTACTATACTTGCTTTAGACCATCTTTTGTAGTAATGGGAGACTGAGTACGATAACATTGAATTTTTAAAATTTGAATATTTTTAAAATTACGTTATTTTATTACTTATTATATTATATATTTATAATATTTAGAAAAATAAATATATTTATACTTTATTTATTTTTTGGTAATTCATATATTTAATGAAATAAGGAGTAAAAGTTAACTCTTTCTTTTCAGTCGAAATTAAATGCAAAATTGCTTCTTATTTTTTACCTATATAGTTAATATTTTTTTATATTTGTCTCATAACTCATAAGACACAAGACAATATCTTACAACGTGCAGGCGCTCTTAAACAGTAGTGGACTTCATGCGGCTGATATAATGGTGTTGATGATACAACTAAAACATGAATGACAACATTTTTGGGGCCTATAAACTTTTGCGCATACTATTTCTGTAGAAACAACTGCAAGATAAAATAAATATACACACACATGGTACAGTGCCATGAATATTGATGATCGTCAGATATCACAGTAACCTGTATTCGGAATTGTAAATTAGTTTTAAAATATTTAGAACTACCATTATTTTATATGTTTAAAACATAAACATGAAGTATACAGGGTGTAAGGCTGACATTCAGAGACGACAGAAACGAGTCTAAGCGTGAACTTACGCTTCCATCTGCCAAAATTTGTTCGTAAGTTTGACAGATGGAAGCGTAAGTTCACGCTTAGACTCGTTTCTGTCGTCTCTCAATGTCAGCCTAAGTGACATCGTAACGAAAACTGATTCCATGGATTCAGTAGAATTACACGGAAACTATTTGTTTTTGAGACATTTTTAATTATGTAAGTTTTAAATGAATTACGTAATTGTTTTGATCTAATTGTAACACGAATTAGTAAAAGAAAGAAATTAAAAGAAATTAAATTGTACACTTGTATGGCAGAACATACTGGAAACTTCACACTATTAATTAAAAGACCTATTTATGTACCTATGTTTTCACAAATAAAGATTATTCTATTCTATTCTAGAAAATCCTGTAATAAATTTGAGACGGTCTTTTAAAAAAACTACAATTTTATTTACAGTTTTTACAACTAACTAAATAACCGATGCCCTTCATTGAATTCGGTCCATCCGTTTTGGAGCTACGATGCCACAGACAGATGCACAGATACACACTACAAACTTATAACACCCCTCTTTTTTGTCGGGGGTTAAAAAGGCAGTCGATATCATGAGTGTTGCAACTTCACGTTGTATATTTTGAAACTAATAATGGGGTAGGTTATAGGACCGGACCGACGAGACGCCGAAATGTCTGGAGCAGTGGATCGATTGTACGCGACGGGAGTCGGGAACCTAGCGGATGACCTTCATTATGGTTAAGGTGACGTAATGGTAAACAATGAAGCTCACATCGGCTGTATACAAAAAGGCGCCCGAGTTAAGCTTTTGCGTATTTCGTCTGTGTATCTGTCTGTGGCAACGTAAGTCCAAAACACAGTTTTACACCTTGCACCTAGCTTGGCAGTGGCACCGACTTCAGAAGTTTTTTAAGAAAATTATTTTATACTTTTTAGTTTTCAGAAGTCGGTTTTTACTTTTTAACGCTTTTATTAGCTTCACTTGTAACTAACTATGTAAAAAATCTTGGAAGTTAAATTTGACCCACTTCCCGGTTTTCAATTCTTTAGTTCTTTTTAAACTATAATATTTTTATGTAGAGAAAAATATGATTTTTTGTATGTTTGTTTGTTTGTAATGGATAAAACAAAAACTAGTGCACCGATTTAAAGAATTCTTTCACCAGCAGAATGCTATATTATCACTGAGTAACATAGGCTATAATTTATAAAGATATCACGCGGGCGAAGCCGCTGGCGGAAGCTAGTATTATATACCTACATTTACATCTATCAATTGCACAAAAATCCAGACACGAAACAAATACCTATCGGTCGTAGTGAAACGACAAAAATTTAACACGTTTTACAAGAATTTTCGACAAAAAATACCTGAGACATGTATGTATGATGATCGTACAACGACACTTTGTATACTAACTTATGTTATCAGACCTTATCAGTAGGGACTAGGGTGATAAGCCGATATAGAAATACTAAGTTGGGTAATGGATGAAGCGAAATTGATACCATATCAATAGGAGTAGACGAAAATATTGTGGAGACCTCTGTGTGATTAGACTGATTAGTTTTTAGTTTAGTGTAATGTACAGTGATTTTAGATTACGTGCATAAGAAGGTATGTTTTTTATATTTTTCTCAAATTCGGTAAGTACGATTTCGTTGGCTGTTTGGAGAAACGTTCCCGTCGGAAAATAGAGTCGATTGGGGCCCACTTAACTTTTTTCAGTAATGTAAATTTTCTCGCTGACTGTACCTTTTTTCAGAAAACTAATACCGAGGTTTTAAATATCTTCAAAATTCACCTCAAGTGTTCTAAGACCAGAACTCTCTATCACAGAAAGGGTAGTCAGGTCACCCTGCCCCAAACTTTTGCGCCACCTGTATATCGGGCTAGTATTTAACGATGTTACAATATTTCTTTTTAGAAACACCGAATTTACACGAATACTATTAGTTAATTCTGTGACTATTGTAACAAGGGCAACTAGTAAAACAAACACAGACACTTGTGTCAATTGCTTGTATATTAAACTAATGATGATGACCAACCATTAAACCATTTTTAACGTGGGTGGTAAATGAGGTGTTGATCAATATCAGGATTGCCAACATAACGACATTTTAAACTAATTTATCAGCAACATCCTAGCTACTAGCTAGATAGTTCGCAGCGTTTGAGATACGCTGGTATTTTCTGAACTTCAGTGAAATACGCTCGCGTCAAGTTTGAGCGTCACTGCAATATGGTCGGCGCGTCATAAAATTACGTGAATTAGCCCACTGGAGACACTGAATATCAGTAGATATATTATCTTTACAGGGAGCAACTAGAGTAAATTTAGGGTTGTACGATAGCCAGGGCCGGCCCGAGCAAACTCGGCGCCCTAGGCCAAAGAATTGAATGGCGCCCCTTTAAACATTAATAACTAGCTACTTCGTATGGCTTCACCTGTGTGGGTTGTTTCCGGGACAAAAAGTATCCTTTGTCCTTCCCCAGGTTCTTTTAATTAAGTCGTACTTCTACTTGTGCCGATTTTGTCGAAATCGGTGCAGTAGTTGAGGCGTCAAGAACAAACAGACACTTTCGGATTTCTAATATTAAGTATCCATGTCATTCATGATATTATCAAGGTCATGATATGAATCCAATATTCAGCACTAGGAGGGCTTGTACATTTGAATTTCCAAATTCTATAATAGCGCGTTAGGCCGTTACCTACTTTTCCTATTATGGTCAGGCCAGCTCTGACGAATGCGATATTATGAAGTATCCACACATGACTGCAAACTTATTGATGGGTGTTCCGCCACTGCTATCGGAGAACTGCGACGGTAACCCCGTGCGGGAGGAATGTTCGGAGAATGCGAAAGGAACGCTCATACTTGGCAAAGTTGACACTGCTGAGGGTAATACCACCGGCATTTAAAGATACATTTTTTTAATTAGAAAAAGGATATTTCCACACGACCGTATGTCGTTCATTTGTTCAGTTAGAAAATAAGTGATTAACAGCTTTCCAGATTAAACTTATTAATTTGTATGATATTGATAGATAGATATATTAAAGCAAAAATGTGTGATTACTATCAATCTTAAAAAATCTATCAAATTGATAAGATGTAAGTTTATTACTCCGAATATTTTAAGGTGAAGTTCATTCGTTGTTATAAGAATCAAAACCGGATTACCTTGATGCTATTATCTAATGTTTAAATCGTTGACTGACCTTGGTTAATTAAATCTACTATACATAACGCTTGATGTTATGTAAGTTGGTGAACTATCGTTAAACAGTCGATCACTCACCCCCAACTCATCCTTTGGGGTCTGTAAAACATTTTTAATCACACATAATTACATTTATGTGTTTAAATGTTCTACACATTACATCAATAGTGTTGGGAGTAGGCCTCCTCCTTCAAATACGACGCTTCCGCTTAAAAAAAAGACTGCAATAGAGCAGTGTTATTTGTCTACGATATTTTGCAAGGTGGAGGTACTTCCCCAGTTGGGCAGCTCCCAATTTTGAGCGGAAAGTCTCGTTATACGCTACTTCTCTTTATTTAATTATGAGGTAGGAAGGGCTTAGGAGAGGCAGGCCAGTTCCACCTGCTCCCCTGCTTCCCCTCGGTACTATATCCGCAAGCTTTTTTCTATGTTCCTAAAACCTCACCAGCGGCTCAACAACTGTGTGGAACAATAACACTAATTGCTGCTTTTGACAAGCTTGGTGATTATTACAGGACTCCCCTAGATCCATTGTAGCGTTCGAATGGGATGGGAGGCCCATGTCCAGCAGTGAACATTTACGGTTGATGATGAAGATAACTAAAACCGATCCCGGAGGCTGACCTCCTTATTCGGAGCCAATTGACACTGATAGCTTTCGCTCCGTGTAAATTACTGGTATTACCGCATCTGCTTAGACCGACCCCAACATAGTTGGCAAAAAGATAGGCAGATGATGATGATGATGAAGACAACTATGCCTGCGACGCGAGGCTACAATTATTTACGGCTATGACAGATGTTATTGCGTATAATGTCGTAAGGTGACGCTAATTACTAGTGGAACTGATAGTTACTTAACACCAATACTGTTATGAGTTATTTTCTCCCTCCAGCTCATAAAACCTACTTAATTTAGAATATTGTTAGTATATTTTCGTTTTTTTTTTTTTTTTTTGCGCCGTCTATATTCTAATCTACGACCTACGCTTCGAAAGTCGGGACCACGACTATGGGCCATCACTGCTCTCTTTCTCGTAGTTTAAACAAACGGCTTACGTCATCAACCTTTTCTTTGATATCCACAAAGGTATAGCATTTGAAAGAACTTACGAATAAAAGAAAATGCAACAATAGGGTAATGACTCGGTGTGTGAATTGGCTATAAAAAAATCGATGACAATTACTCACAAGTCTAAAACCAAGGGCACCTAAGTCCATTCCAAGTAATATACGTATATGTAACTGGGTAATTGAATTCGTCCATTTTGAGCGTAATTTAATTATTTTCCTAAACCTGTCATCGTGGCATACTAGATCGATAAGCATACTTATATCATTAACTATTATGACAGTTATAATGGACTTACAATCGTGATGTCTCCTATACAATGAGTAATCTATTATGCCTATTGCTACCTTGTCTGTCGCGTAGCTAAAATGATAATGAACATCGACTCTGGTAATAAACTTCAATACGATCGTGAGAGACAAAATTTTGAGCTACCTTGAATTTTTTACCGACCATGAAGTTGGGATTCCCAACTAGAACAACAACAAAAAAATTATAAGGTACGTCGAAGTTTAATCTCTCACGATCGTATTGAAGTTTACCAGAGTCGATGTTTATCACCATTTTATTTACGCCGTAGACCCCCGTATGTGATAGGGATCACAAAACAAAAGAGAGTAGATACTTTATCTCTTTCCAAGTTCTATGGCGATGATGTTGTCTTTGCGTTCGTTCACACTCAATAATTTTAGCAGCAGAATACCGCGTTTTCGCTGTCGTTGGCAGCCTTTTGCTTACAAATATGAATAACGGACGCGAAAACGCGCCATTCTGCTACTAAAAGTATCGAGTGTTAATGGGCCCTTTAACATGGGATGTTGGGATGTACCTATATTAGATATAGGAAGTCGATTTGGGATGTTTTAAAACAGTTTGTAATTTTTCAGTGCAATTTGTACATTCTGCGCCTAAATTGGGTGCATACCGAGACTCCGAAAAGACTGACGGGAGTGTTCCGCGTTTGCTACCGTCTATAGAACTTTTAGAAATAATGTAAACAACACAAATCATGACAATGATCGCTGAAAGTGGATCGTAGAACGTTTGAACGGTCCATCTGGATGAAAAATTTAAACCTATATGGCGCCTCATGTGTCTAGGCAAAAATAGCGTTTTTAACGATCAGTTAGCATTGTTACCTTGAACTCGAAACATTGCAATTTGCGTGCTTGCGAAAATTGTTACGTAGGCGCTGAATACAATGCCACATTGCTACACAAATTCATTCTTTGAAAAAAACTCATAGCTTGAAATGCACTTGTCATAGACTTAGGGAGATTGCAAAGTACTAATAAGATTACCTATGAGCAATGCTGCAGCCATTATTAGCGCACCTGGATCAGGACGCTGCAATAGCATCCTGATGCATGATGCGCTAATAAAATTTGATCACCTATCCGTTTGCCAGGGGCAGTGATAGTGGCAATATTCTCTCACGTAGGATTTGGAGAGGTAGGTACAGAGGCCTATTTTCGTCAGGAGAGGCGACGTTCACAGGAAGATATAAAGGTATTTACATCAACAGTATAGCCCACAGAAACCTAACAAATAAGTAAGTCAACTTATTTATTATTAAGATTTCCTAAATACGTTGGGGTCATCCTATCACCATCATTCTCCTGCCCTTATCCCATTTTATTTGAAGTCGGTGTAATATGTCTTTTTCTTCCATTCATCTCTATCTCTATCAGACGTCATTTCCAGATTCACTTCCTTCACAGATTTATTATTCTTTTATTCGCGTTGGGTTGTGTTAATACTATAAATATTAAGAATACGTTCAAACGCCTTACCTCGCCATATCCTGCGCCGTATGCTGGGAAACCAGGTTGTGGTGGAGGCGGGTATCCCTGTTGTGGGAACCCTGCCTGTGGGTAGCCGCCTTGAGGGTATCCTCCTTGTGGGGGCGGGGGATAGCCTGCCTGTGGGTATCCACCTTGTGGGTAACCACCGCCTTGCTGTGGGTACCCGCCTTGATTTTGATCTGCAGGTATTTAAAATGATAAATTAGTACAATATTTACCTACAGAAACACAGTCAAAACCCATTTGAAATATTATTATCACATCCTGCCAATTATAGGTACTACTAATTGGTGATTATTTCAAATAACAAGCATCGGAAAAATTTAATAGAATCTGCAATTATTGATTAAATACGTATTATGTTTTGTTTTATAGTTTTCATTTTAAATTTCCCCATAAAATAATTTCAAAACTTAAATGTTGAATACTTCAACAAGTTCAAGGTTATTTAAATATAGTATGTAGTACCTATTACGTATTCTGTGAAATTATGATGAAACCTAAAAATATACGGTAGTGTTTTTATCACGTAAACTAATTGTTATTCAATGTTAAGGCCACATCATATTTAATCATATATTTTAGATAAGTTTCTCTATTAAAATGATTAGGGCTATTTTCCTGTCCTGTGTGTGGCCCGCAGCGCGCTAAAAGACGCATGCGGGCCGGTCCCCATAGAGTATACAAGCCAGAAAAATGCAACTTAGGAGAGGCCTATGTTCAGCAGTGGACTATGACAAGCTGAAAGAGTGTGCCCCGGATACTCAATCACATCTCAAGTTTAAGTTGCCATTAAGTCTCTTGCTGTCACTGTCAGTTTAAGCGTCAGAATGACTTTTGATACCGTCTTAAAAATTATTTGTTTCAGTATTCGACGGAAAGTATGTTACTAGTAATATATTATCTGTAGTTAAGGAAAAAGTTACCATTCCAATACTGTTGGAAATGGTAACTTAAATATTTTGGTCGATCTGTGTCGTTTTATCGATACGGTCATATTTTAAGTGATGATATCGTTATTTGACGATTAACGACGTCACTGCGTTTATGGCTAATGACATTTTTGGTGATATGAGATCATTTTATAGCTGTAGAATTACTGTTACGGTCCGTTCATACGGCAAACTACTATAGGGCGGCTGCTTTTTGCCGGATTCACTTTAGTGGCCCACATGTTTCAATACAACACAAAAGTACCCCGTTTTGCGGGATCCTACACGTTCGCCTCTAAACGGATCCTGCAAAGAGCAGGATGTTGCCATGAGAACGGGCCGTTATTTATCTGAAAACAAGCAGTGGCATTGATGAGGCAATTCGAATCAAGTTCGAAAATTATTATACCAAACGTCTCAGATGCTTCTATTTTTATCGAAGATTATTATTATTAAATTCAAACCGGTCATAGTTATGCCTTGTAAAGAACAAGGCATAACCGGTTTGGATATAATTATTCCGATTTATATGACGTCTTATACCAATTTTGAGGTCTCTATTGACAATGGGCAGCAATGACTGTGACCCTCAGACGGCCACAGTGGGCCTGTCACCTCTCTGTATTAGAAATTATATTTTATTATTAAATTTATCTCTTCGTTTTCTGATATTTGAAAAGAAACAAAAATATTTAACCAAACTTAATATTTAAACAAAATATTTAATTTATTTTATTTAACTACCAGGGAACAGAATTATACAAAAATAAAAATAAATAAGTTAACATTGATTGGTTGGCTTGTTTATTTCTACTTTTTGCTATTAGAGTTTAAACTGTTTTTTGCTAAGAATAAAGCAAATCGTATTTTTAAAACCATAGAGTCTTCTTTAGTCACTTTTTTTAGCTGTTTTTGACATCGTAACCTGAGCATGCAGCATTCAGGAGCATTGAAGTTGGGTCCATTTTCTGGTACAAGTAGACTACTGAGGACCCAAGAGAAGTGGCAGGGTTCTCTATTAGTAACTAACTATACGGATATGTTATAAATTAGTCAAATTAAGTATTAAAAGGGAAAAGAAGGTAGTTATCATAGATACATAGACTGAAGGACCCGAAAGGGAGAGAAACGGATGTTCGAGCACCCTATGTACAACAGTGGACTGCGATAAATACTTATAAGGTCCTAAATGAATCCTACTAACAAAATACAAAATCATTTATATATTCGAGAAGATAACCAAATAATTTTAGTTCATTTTGTGATCTTCAAGGTAAGTAGCACACATTACCACAGAAATGTTTGGACTCAAAACGAGCGCAGCCGCCTATCTTTAGCATTAATCCTGCATTTCACTGGTACCTACATGATACATCCTTAGAGTCCAAAACCATAATGAAAACTTGTTAGTACAAGCCTGGCATCTATCCTGAAACCTCAGTTGTTTTGTTTTTGGAATTGTGTAACGGCTTCATAATAAGATTAGGCTAACAAATTCTATGAACGGAACTCTCATTTCTTTTATAGAAGAAGTACACAGGTATCACATTGTAAGAACGATTACAGACACACACACACACAATTTTTTTCCCAAAATCACAAGCAACACACCTTTAACTTCCGACATTGCATCCGCACTTAACGAACAAGAATGAGAATTGAAATGAGAATGATGGACGGATCACAGACATAAATTACACTGGAACTCTATAGTAATTAGTAATATCACATTTTTAACGTGCCATTGTATTCTAGTCTCTATTAGTACTAGCACAAGTATTAAATAAGTTTGTGCATAGTGCAATCATAATACACGACTCAAATGACATGAGCTAACGAAACATTAAACATAAACATAAATATCAAGTGACTGCAAGCCATCCAGTAAGGGAATACCGTTATAAATATATTCTGCAGTTTATTTCAAAAGTGTTAAGGTCCAAAGTTGATTGTGTAGAGCTATATGAACGGTGTTGTGCGATAACAAACGATAATAAAATGTGCGAACTCGCGAAGGTTGGATACGTTTATGCTATGGAAGGGGAATTCCCGACAACTGATTTCATCGAGCTTAGATGAGACATAAATGCCCGGACGGGGGGCTATAGACTGTTCGTAGGGACAACCACACACAAACAAAGAATAGTGTTGCCTAAACATCGATAGTAGCCCTTGAAAATCAGTTACACTAACCATACTATGATACTATTGATAGCGTGGTACATGACAAACAATCAAAGATATTGGACATTGTCAATGACTATAGGTACTTATAGTGATAGTACTTATTTCAAAATTATCGATAGTATCGGTAGGGCTGTCGATACTATCGATTTGTCGTGGAGTATCGATAGACAACACTATGTGAATAAGATATGGACGTTATGACGGTGTATGTTATGAAAGGGGTTTCCCCGACCGCAGCTTTATCGACCTGAATTATTTCTACGCGCTATAGATATTTAATAAAGATAAACTTTACAGTTACGTTGTTGTACTACTTAGGTTGGCAATAAATAATAATTTCATCTAATAAATTTTAATTGAAATTACCCGATTGTCGTGTCTCAATAACAAAGTCTAGACTTCCAGTACAACTACAATAAATTAATGGACTCGATTTAGTTTCTCATTGGACGTGCCTATTTACGTAGTATGTAGGCTGCAGGAGAGTCACCAGTCCGTTCTACTGGAAATACCGGACTCCTCCACGTGGCGGCCACTGGGGACTTTAAGTTATAGGAGTCCAGACGCAACGGTTACACTGGGAGCCGACCCAGGGCCGGCGCGCCCCTATGTGCGAAGTGTGCGGCGCACACAGGCGCCAAGACAATAGGGGCGCCGCCATCGAAATTATTCTTACTTAAATAAAACTGGAGAACATTTATTTCGGTCAAATTTAACAAATAATAAAAAATAATAAGTTGAAACATGAATATTCGTAAAAAAAAAAAGGGCGCTTCATAGGTTTCGCACACAGGCGCTGTGGGCCCGGTTGGCGCGGCCCTGAGCCGACCACAACATAGATGGGAAAGGCCTAGGCAGATGATAATGATTCCTACAGTCGAAAGTAATCCTCCGCCTTTCCTAGGCTGAGCGGTATTCATGACGAATTTCCACACAGATAAAAAGGGCCATGACAAGCAGTTAATACTGTTTTTGTCGTACTCATTACCCCTAATGGCGTCTTCAATATCGATCTGTCTATTTGAAATGAAGCCAAAATGTTTGAAAGACTTCGACTGTTTACTATGTTTTATATCTGGCGACTTTGTTAGTTTATGTATGCAATAAGTACTAATATAATTTATCGTATGAGTAATGTTTTCTTAGAACAATGTAAAATGTGCCAAGTTGTTTTAGAATGATAAAAACAAAAGACTTTCTTGTTTATCAGTCTACAATCCACAGTATCACAGAATAAAGAATAGTTTTTATTAATATTAAGATTGCCTAACATTAACTACGTAATGATCGCTGACTCATTAATGATACAAGGTGACTAATTACCTGAACATTGGACTGTCGATATTAATGGAAAATTCTTTTTTTAGAATAAGCATGACAGCGATTTGATGTCCACCGGCTAACAGAAGATCTAGGAGACAATCTGACAAATGTCACAGTCACTACGCTTGGCATACGTCGTGACAGGTGACAGTTCAAGAAATTTGCAGAATGACAGGTGAAAGTTGCACAACCACCTGACAGATTGACACCTAATTCCGAGAAGGTAGGGGGCTTAATTCAGAGTAAAAACTATACAGAGCAAATTACTATGATAATTTAATAATCCTTCCTAAATAATAAACTATCTACTTAAGATATTTTAAACCCAAGCTAAGGAATAATAGGAGTTCAATATCCATCCATGCCGCACTTTCTACGTAAAGGGATGAGGAAAATACAACGAATAAACAGTATACGTCATAGGTATAAACTGGGAAATCCCCGCACTCACACAGATAAATACTTTGGAATTCAGTTTAAAGGTGAACGTGCACCTACACGCGCTGAACTTGCCGCAGGAATCGAATTTAAAAGAATTCTTGGTATGAAATTTAAAAAAATATTTCTGTAAAAGGTTGAGGTTAAAGGTTTATCGACGACAATATGAAATTAAAAAAATTATTTCGCATTTGCGAATGAATTAATCAGATTCGGCGCTTACTGCGCGAGCGGGCGGCTCAGTTTTGATAACGTCATCCGCATTCTGCCCCAACAATTCTGCGATTCGATTGTTCGGCGTGTATGGCGCGTTTGATGCGGATAGGTGCACGAGACTATCAGCAAATTCGATTCCGGCGGTGCGCGTTCATCTTAAATGTTTTATGAATCACCAATGCACTAATGGCTTGTTTGTTTGTCATTGTACATTTACGTATACGTACGATTCAAGCTCATATAAAAATATATTGCATTATGTGTCTGATGAATAAACTTCCCTCAAACATGTGTGCGTGAAATTTTTCTTTCACGAACTCTCTCACAAACACTTATGCGTGCGTGCGTGCACAATGTGTAAGATTAACTCAAGTACTACACCTATTGATGCGGTCATACAGGAGGTCATTTTATGTAGCTATATAATATTCGTACATACGAGCGAGGACGACTGGCTTCGGCTATCTTCGGCCCAGCCAGTAGAAAGCTGAGCATACATAATGCAAATGAAAAGAATGAAATTGAAACTTTGGAATTCAGGTCATAAGATAACAGCTTTAAAATACGCAATGAAGTAGGACACGTAGAACATGCCAGCCTAAATGCCCCACGCAGGGAAAAATTGTGAGGAAACCGGGCTGGGATATCCTAGCATCAAACATTTTATGACTCCATCCACCACTCACGATTGCAGCCGAAAACCAGTATCAGATGGCCCGTATCTCTGCCTCCTGACATAATGCTGAGCTGTGGCCCCGGGTATTATGTCCATCTTTTATCTTATTTTGAATGTTGCCTATTTTTTTTTTGGTGTGCCAATAGCCTCTTATTTTCCGCGCTGGACCCACGTGGTGGGTGATGGTCCAGGTCTTCTAAGAGAACGCCAAAGTAAGTGATCATAAATAGGCTGAAGAAGTTGAGTAGCGTCAAAGCGGCAATCTTGTCAGGTAATAATCCGCTTACCTAGCTATATGGAGCTACAAATAATGCTCTTTTCTAAAAAAATAGACTTCTATGGACTGAATATAGTCTACTATCTATTAGGCAATCTGGGCTTTTTTCTGCATTATTTATTTTGGCTTCGCTTATAAGCAAACGAACGAAGAGAAACAGCTTACAGAATAGTTACAGTTGCCCTAACTAAAGGTTAGAGTCTAGACCGACTTATGTATGTACTCGACTAACCTAGAGAATACTTAGCAGGTCTTCTTTCATAGTTGTTTTAATGAAAGATGCTGCTCATCTTGAGGCTATGTTCCTAAAAGTTGTTTAAACAACATGATTAACGTACGACATCAATCGACATGTGTGTAAAAAACCGCATAAAAACGATATACAAAAAAACTAAAGGCGTAATGTGAGATTCGTACGTACTTTCTACATAACTTACTTTATAGAAAGCTACTTTCACACTTGGTACGTATCAACATACATAATAAATAAATTGTTATTTAATTTAAAATGTCACGTACCACGTCTTTTGCCAAAACCGAAGTGGCAAAACCTACTTGGTGAAGGAAAGAATACACCAGCCTATAATTTTTAAGATGGTGGATGAAATGATCCTCCATAAACCCCAGAATCGCTTTGGGGTCAGTGGGAGAAGCCCGTCTGCAGCAGTTCCAGTACATGTTCCTATATTATTATCCTTGCGCACGCGCAGTTTTAACGTAAATCGAGCAGAACAGACACGTTATGACATTTTAACCACATAAGGTCATGTACAACACAACATTTGAAAACGCATGCAAGAAACAACATTGACATACTTGAAGCTAAACAATAATTACTAATTGACAGTTCCATACATTCGTGTGAATACAACACTGCCGAAGGTTTGTGGTACCTATGTATAGGACGGAAATATAATAAGCGACAGTAGATTAACGGCGAATCGGTCGCGAATATCGCGTTCAGGGGTATCCTGCCGGATATGAACTCTTTTGGGACGTGTGGAAGTCAAACCGACTCTGGATACAAGTGGGCGGATGCAGGTACAACATGAGACAGTAAAGCTGTAGCGAAGAAACGGCGACAGGTTGTAGATGTAGCGTTGTCCCTCGAACAATGTCACATCTACTTTCCTGCTTATTGGGTCCTAACCTCTTGAGCGATCTCTGCTCTGCCACTGATAATGCCAAAGAGCTGGCAAATTTTTTGTCTGAAGAAATTTAGAGATGTACCGTCTACACAAATTAGAAGGGGTTTACTTGATGTACTTAGGAGACGTTACTAGTACCTAGGAGACTTACTTCCAGCAGTAGACTGCAATGGAATAATTTGATTGATTGAAGAGGTTCTCAAGGAAAGCACACCACAAAACACAAGTCATTCTTAAAAAAAATAGATTTACACAAGAAGCTTGGAAGCATTATTTATATACATATAATAATAAAGGATTTAGGAACTTGCTTATCATTTAGCCTGATTTATGAGTTCTTAAACAAGCCAATAATGATAAATATAGATAGGAGATAATATTCTAGAATACAAACACAAGGTTTCATGTGACAGTGAATCATTGTTTGTTCGTCACTTTCAGAACAGCAGGGACAGATAAAAGTGATGTCTTTACCATCATGAATAAACAGAATAAAATATTGTTATTATTTAGAGCATCAGGCTATGTACTCAGGTATATCTATGATATAGTTTTCAATCTGCAACTTACTATTTTTTATTACCATAGAGTAAATTTTTTTTTGTACTTGAGAAAGCCCCAATTTGGCACATTTTCTTTCATAAAATTTCAGTTAGCTGAACAGTAGTTTGAGCATAGTATAACAGCTAAATTTAAGATGTTGAGGGACACTGAATGCCTATTGATCTATAAAAATAAATCTACTATCGTGTCACATACACTGCCCCTCATTGTTTTGGGTATTTTTAAGTGGTAATTTTAATACTGATAACTACATGTAGGTAACACGAATCAGTTGATAAAATACATAGCTATATAACGCTAGCAGTGCCAGTGCTGGGTGCGATGCAACATATAATATCAATTAAATGATAAAAGACCTTTTTGGTTTAATGTTATTGTTGATTAATATACAGGTTATCAAATAGTGCGTGTAAAATAATTTGGCTCTATCAAATTGTCTTCAAAAACAAAAAAATATTCTTTAATATTGAATGTTTTGTGATTGTTATGCAAGCATGTGTTTACAGAATCAATAAGAGAGAAAAGTGTTTATTTACAAAATATAATTATATGAAATCATAGAAATATTATAGATCATAGGTATCACTGATTAGAGTTGTCAATGTTAGATAGCAATCAACAATGATTACTTTTTTATTTCTAAATGGCTACATCACTATTTTATTTTTATTCAGTTAGGTTCTCCAACATTGTTTACACTTAAATCATGATAGTCTTATACTAGAACAATTCAAAATAAAAGCAACTATCACTACATAGTATAAAATAAAGTCACCCACTGCATCTGTCTGTATGTTCACTAACTACTTCTATTACTATCCAACGGATTTTAATGCGGTTTTCACCATCATTTCAAGCATTTTTTCCAGAAGGTTTATATGTATAATACTTTTATTATTACTGTAATGATAGTAAAGAAATTCCATGCCTTTATTGGTTTGTAATATAGCATATTTCCATTTCTATTCAACATAATAAGTATACTTCATTTTTTATTTTAAATAGTACAATTTAAATGTAACGCCAATTAGTGTTGTTAGTTTCACCTTTTGCTAAGTTTTTCCCTATAAAATACCCATTTAACAGATCTTTTATCATTAAATTGAAACGGTGATAATAATATCAATGTATTGACCTCCGGGATAAACACCTGGGCTCTGCCACATTGTTCCGAGCTGTAGAAGAAATTGATTGATTAGAAATAATAGAAAAAATACATACACATTGTGTTGTAGTTCGGTTGCTCTTTCGAGTTTAAGTTTTCGGTAGCCGTTTTGAAAGTTGTTCAGCACTTACACACTGATAAGCTGTAACAATGAAAACAAAGATTAGATTAGCATAATACATCATTCATAGACTCATAGAAGGTGTAATAGAAAAGATGGGAGCACATTGAATATTTTACTAGATCAATAGATTTAGCAGTATTACAAGGATTTCTCATGACAGCATGCAGTATGACATACAATGGATTGAATTAATTGTAGAGGATTAAGGTTAAAGTAGGCATCTTAGAATTACCAAAATATTTTGATGCTGATATTTGAAGAATAATAAACAAAATGAAATTGCAAGATAATATTAGGTATGCTCAGTTGTGCATTTAACCTGAGTGACTGTCATTCTAAAAATACGCTTCAAATTCATAATATTGATTTGTTGGACAAACATGAAATCGTGTTGCAATTCAGATTTTATTTCTTCATTTAGACAGCTTGTTTCACTTTTTAATATTATTACCTCAACAACAGTACATTATCTTAGCTATCTGTATAAACAAACAGAAATATCCTGGAAAGTACTAGAGTGCGTACATAAGTCGCAATGATCGATCAGTTTTCAAATAAGGTAAATATTATTACATCAATACCTGGTATGGGAAGGAATTTGCTGCTGCGCAAAACAAAACAAACACTTGCCAAAATATCACAAAATTATATCCGACAAAATAACTTTCCGATAGCACAAATTAAGTCAATTTTCTCTCGCAATTGGACACGAACTGTTTTCAATTATACAATACAAAGGAAATATCTGGAAATTTAATGAATGATGAGTAATACTAGATTAGCACCATTGGTGGATATTTTAGAATAACTGTACGCTCATTGGCCAATAACCTGTAGTCATATATTCTGCCCAATCCATTCAGGTGTCATATGACGTTCGTTAATTTTGTTTTCTATTGCATGATAGTGATGACATCGGATGACATCTTGAAATCCATAGACCTTTTTTTTTTGGTTCTTTCGTCCCTCTTTGGCACAGGCAAGGGGAGCTGAACCCATACAGCCATCCATAGACTAGACAGTCCATTCTTGACCTCAGTCCAACGTTGCCATATAAACCGATTTTTCCGTATAAATAGATATACAAATTTTCGATGTGAGATACAGCACTGGATACTGAATTTTCACTTTCTATTGTTTAAAATTACCTTACTATGCATAAAACGAAACATAGCATAATATAACTTAAAACCGCTTATAACTGCTACCATCTAAGAGCAAATACTATAGAGGGATTATATCAAGTAAGAGCAGGAGACGTATATATGGCCCTACTCTCACTAATGTATTAGCTGTATAAGCAAAGTGAGATAGCGATAGAGTTTCTACGTCATCTTGAAACGCTGCGTGCCATCAGTCGAGTTGTTTTCATCAAGCTGGAGGGCTCGGTGCGTCAAGTGTTTTGTGAGATTATCTTTGAAAATATCAAGTGTGTGGTGATTTTAACTATTTTGCACATACACTAATGACATTACTGTGTGCAGCTACCGGCTGCAACAGCCGGATGGGTGTTTTGACTGAAAACGGTCAAAAAATGTCTTTTCATTTTCAGTATAGTAGTAGTATAGATAGATGTTTCTATAGTACAAATGGCCGCATTACTTCGCTGAGCGGTAACAGATAGAATATAATCTATCTCTATAACTCTTATGCTTAGATTATGTAAACTGACGTTTTGTTGATTATGATTTTTTTTTAACAAATAATGTTATTTTTTAGTACGGTACATTGCAAGTTGTATTTTTGTCAAACGAGGAGGCCCTCATACTTTTTAAATAATTACGTACACTAATAAAATCATCATTCTCCTGCCCTTATCCCATTTTATTTGGGGTCGGCGCAATATGTCTTCTTCTTCCATTCATCTCTATTAGACGTCATCTTAGAGTTTACGTTCATAAAGTCCATGTCAAATTTCACACAATCCTTCCATCTTTTTTTGGGTCTGCCTCTTCTCTTACATCCATCCACATACAAACTTAAAACTCAATAAAATATAATCTTAAAATTTTAAATTGCATTTAATTTTCAGGACTATTTTAATAATCTTTCATTTCATGTACGATAATCAAACCCTTGCTTTTATCAGTTTCTGCTAAATAAAAGTCTCAATACATCAGGCAACACTGATTCAGACAGTGTCACTGTCACATCACAATCAAAAAGTAACCTCAAATTTTCACCTGTTTCAAACAATTACAAAAATAGTGTCATAAATCTTTAAAAGTAACTAAAATCTAAGTTATAAACATGAGTGTATTAATTAAAAAGGCAGTAACTATGTCACAAGCAATAGAATGTAAATAGTTTCCCCATACTTTTCATGTAAAAATGTGTGATAAGTTACTCCTGGTAATTCTACATTTGATTTCAGTGATATCCCGTGGTTTGAGTACCACTCCTGCTGTTTGGCTAAAGGCATGGCGAGTGCAGCAAGGCCTACCTCATAACCGCACTGCTGAAGGAATTCTCACTGATACTCCTGATTACACTTACTTAGATGGACGACCAACCCCACTACTGGTAGATATTTTTACTGCTCACAAAATAGGCGTAGAAGTTCACTGCTAAGACAGTATACATTGAAAAAATTAAAATGTTCACTTGTGTTCCTCAGTACTAAGGGTTGTTTGTCAGTAATGAGGGACAGATGTAAGGAGTAGGAGGTACCTCTTACGCTTAAAATAAGTGGGACAATAATTAAATGCTGTGTAAAGTTATTTTTGAGTTTTGTTGGTAGATCATTCTGTGGCCATTGAGGTAGGGTTTTCCTTAATTGCTACTAGTGATAAGATATTATTAAAGGCCTCTGTATTGATTATTAGAACTATAATATACAAAAAGTCTTGTATTTTATTCATAGAAATTTTCCTCTCATCAGTCCACTGCTTACTCAAAAGCCACACTGGAAAAAAATCCTTGGGATGTCTAGTCATTAATATTGTGTTTGTTTTACATTTTTCAGCACAAACAAAAGAAGAGAATTCTGCAGCAGAGAGAGTATGCATCAAAGTTAGTGGAACTGTGTTCCGAGCTTGAATTTGCAAAAGATAGACATCATAATATGGAGATAGCGAAGGAGGAAGAGAGACAGAATATCATTGCTAATAGACTGAAACCCAAAGGAGTTACCCTGAAAAAGAAGAAGTAGATTACTTTAAATAATGTAGACTAGCTGTAAATATATTTGTTGTTAGATTACGTTATGACATTTTATTGTATTTACCCACCTCTGTTAACTTTGGTTGTATGTTTTTTTTAAGTATTTGATACCAAATTTTATCACCAAGTGTTCAACAGTTAAATATGAATTCACACTGCAGTTACTTTTAGTAGAGCACCATTCAATTTCGAAAAGTTACTTATCGTTAATTGATATTACAGTATCAAGTAATATTGCCCAACTTTTAAAAACAGTCAACATGCCGTCGCCGCTTCGCTGCGTATGCAAAATCCACTATGTCTTTTTTCGGTTCAAGTCTATGTTGTGACGTGTGTCTCCTGCACTTCATAGAGGATTTTTAAAGTCTGTTTTTGGCCAAAATTACATAGCTGATTTTGCTAACTTTTTACCAAATAAATGATTAGAAAATAGATTCAAAAACCGTTTTGAAAAAAAAAAAAATACATAGGAGATTTTGCAGGCGCAGCGCTGATGCGATAACTTGCAGTAAAATTTGTTACAGGATGTTGCTTAGCAACACCTCAATTATTTAATTTCTATAAAATTTCAAAACTTTAAAGGGATATTGTATTCGTCATTACGAACAACTTTTACTATGGGACTAACGATGAAATCGCGAACAAACAATCCCTGTTCTTTGCATCTAGTATAGTAATATTGAATTATTTTTATGGAACAGCAGATTTTTACTTTGCGATTTTGCCGTTCGTCCCTTAGTAAAAGTTGTTCTTAGTGCAGTATGTAGGTAATCCAATTTGGTGTCGTGCGTGTTACCGCCGAATGAACGAATGTTAGCTTGCTACTTTGCTACGTAGTTCCTCATTTTTTCGCTAGATGTCGCTACAAGTTGTTCAGGCAAAGAATACTAGTTCAAGTGCACTGAAAAATTTGGTACCCACCATCTAATCTATGGTACCGGTACGCACTACCCACGGACTGGTTTTTTTAAAAGTTGCCTTAAACTAATATTTCGCATGTATTGTGGGTACAGATTATAAACATACATCTCACATGAACACACCCATACCCACCCAGTACTACTTACCTATCTACACACTACACTTAGGTACACTACCTACCTATGTTTTCGTGCGGAAATCGAACCCGCGAATCGTATCGCAGAAGCCCGCTTAGCCGCTGGTCTAGTACCTATGTAGGGACTTATTCCGTTTATTGTACGCACGACTACATAACATATTTATGAAGTTATACATTTTCAGTATAAGCTGACCTCTCATTGTACGGAAAGCCTATAAAATGCGAGGTCAGCTTACACTGGAAATGTATAGTTTGATATGTAGCCGTGTGTTCTAGATACTCAAAAAGCTGTCTATTTTCAAGTTCTTAGGTATCTTTCTAATCCCGATCCCTTTAAGGGGTTATTGTATTCATCAGTATGAACAAATGTTACTACGGATTAACAACGGTGAAATCGTGAAAAAAAAAATCTGCTATTTGATACAAATAATTCAAGATTGCTCGACTAAATGTATGGAACATCTGATATTTTTTTCTCAATTTCAGGGTTGCCCCATGGTAAAAGTTGGTCATTCATCATGATAGGTAGGAGGACTTTGTATAGTGGGCCGTAGTTATGAGGTGATGTTTATTGACATATTTTCCATCTCATAGTTTAAACTCATTAGGTTGTGTACGATCCATTACGTAGGGTCGCCCACCGGTCGGAATGTGCGGTATATGAGCCAAACCCGTCGCGGTCGCGCTAAATCTGTTATCTATGCGTTTCAATACAATTTTCTGACCCGCACGTAATTCAATTTACCACTAAAATGAGCACGGTTTGTTTACTAGTTTCGGTAGGCTGGTGTAAATCTGAATGTTGCAAAATGAAGAGAAGCAGTAGGTATATAGATATTACCGGTTTGAATATTCCCATCCAATATTCTGCTTCATTTACTTCATTATGTGTAACTACACTGGTGCGCTTTCAACTTGCATAAACGCATGCGTCATGTGCGCTGTTGAATTAATGCATGCGTTAGCGCAAGGGTCTGCGCATGTGCTGACGTATGCGCTAACGCGTAGATACGCAGACGCTTGCGTCAGTGCAGTCTACCCAGGTTTAAAATACATATTATTCATTTAAAATTTCAAGAAGTATGTAATTGGTAGATTGTACAGGGATTCGTCAGTTAACAGTTTAGATCTTGGGTCTAATCAGGTTGGCCACCTCTGACCTAGGGTGTAAGCCACATTCAAAGCGCAATGTCCCAGCAAAGTAATTAAAACAACAGCGAGTGCGCTCAAGTCGAGCAGAGCCGGATTACAGTCTAGTTTAGTGTAGTTGCATTCACTTTAGTAGAAATTATATGTTTGTGCCAGAAGTTACCGTAACTCCGTCTGTGTTCCAAGTCTGGGTATTATAGAATTACTAAACGTAACTCGTAGTTAGGCAGGGTAATTGAAAAAATAGAGTAAGTTCTCTAAATATGGACCGGTCATGTAATATAGACCACTGAACTATTTCGGTAGATGTCACTGCTATTCAATTGAAGTTACCATAATTCGACACCCCTGCCCCCGCACCCTGATCGTCTGTGATTACAGTGGAATTGCATGTACGTTTCTGTTAATGGCAGCCATTTTAATATTTTTGCACCATTTGATGTGTTTTTTCGGTAAGTTTTGTAAGGATTTGACTATTTTATTATTAATGTTTAAGCTTTGATTGTCCACATACTAAAATATAAACATATCAATAGTTTTTTTCTGATATAACGCGTAAATTTAGCTCTCATTAATAATTTCTTAAAATTAAATAACGTCAACAAGTAACCATTTTATAATATGGACCAATCAGTGAGTTTTAAATATGGACTAGTGGTCCATATTATGGTCCTGTGGTCCATTTTAGAATTCTAATTATTTTTGTTTATGGGACATGGCATCGACATCTAAGCAACCAATTCGACAGCAATGGGACAAAGATTATATGACCACGGATAGCCATAGTTAGTATTGACTAGCAGTGCAAAATAAAAAATCGGATATTTAAAAGCCTCGAAATCTTTCCGAGTGCCAGAAATCAGTATTTTTCGGTTATGTCAAAATAAAAATAAGCCTTTGGAAAAGGTGACCAATATAAAACTTGGAAGGAAGTCAACATTTCCCATAGTGTTAGAAACTAATTTGGGTGATATACATAATACTTCAGATGGAGGAATCAGGATTTGGGTCAACACGGCGTGATATATAGACATTACCTAAGCGTATCAATTAGCGGAAAAACAAATTAATCCATGCGTTTTCAAAAGAGAAACAGGCTGCTGGTAGAACGTGGAGAACAGTGGATACAATATCCTTCTTGCAGCCGACGGGCACATGAAGACTTTGCTGGTGTCTTAGCTACCAAAATGTTACTGTGGTCCATATTCAGCACCCCGGGTCCATATTAAAAGCCTAGTGGTCTATATTAAACTACCTTTTTCATAAGATTGAAGTTTGAGCTTTTGTACAAATTATGTAAATTTGTTAGAAATTTTGTAGTTTTACAGCTTTTTAAGTATACGTTGTTATTGCTTATAAGTTTATCAACTGATTAAAATAATAAACAAATAGATAGCTTCTAAATTCTGACTTTTTTTACAAAAAGTCGATATGGTGGTCCATATTTAGAGAACTTACTCTACTAAAATACTCTCAGTACTAACTTTGTATTATGACCCTGAACAACGTTTGTTCTACGATTTTCATAATTCGTAACAGTATTTTTCATACGAAAATATGAAAATACTCTGTAGGTAGTTTGCATATTCTAACGGAGACAGCCGAAAAATGGATTGGAATGGAAGAGTTGACCTTTGGTCATTCTGTACCTTAGTCTTGGTACCTACCTCTAGCTATTCTGTGGTTTTTTACGTAAATTTTACATATGAAAAACACCTTTTTTGGCTAACCTGATTGGTCAAAGTCGTAGAACAAATTCAGTGTTTTTAATCACGGATTCACATTCAGAGCGGACGCTGATGCTGATTTTAATTATTTTCTTAAAAAACAGCGAAAAAGTAGTGACCATTATGAATTTATAACTAAAAGTTGCACAGTTTTCTTTGGTATTGAAATAAAGATTGTTTCAATAATTTTGTGACATAAAATAAATTAGTACTTTAGTAATAATTAGTACCTACTAGATTAGTAATTAAATACCTGGACTACCTAGTATGTACCTATTCTGTTTCCTGTTGCAAACAAACACAAACTTGTCTCATTATGCACTAAATATAGGTGCATAATGAGCGAAGTTTGTGTTTGTCTGCAATCGCAATCACCGTAGTCGACCCCTGGATTGGTCAAAACTCGCAAGCGAAAACAACACGTGCTATAATCCCCGCCCCCTCTGCGGTCATGTCACGACTTGAACATCAGCATTAATAATCAGCATCGATCAATGCGGATGCTGATGTTGAAAATGATGCTGAAGTTCCGCGGATGCTGATGCTGATGTACCTACGCAACAACCCCGGTGTACAGTTTGTGATGTTTGACGGGTTAAAATGAATAGAAATTCTACGGTTCAATTATTCCAACTAGGAAGTTACCAAAACACCGTTTAGTAGCAAGCAGTTCGCTCCATGTCGTAATAACAGACTAATAATTATGCTCCCAGTGTCCCACATAGTAATTTAGCAAGGATTAAAGATAGCTTCATCAAAACGATGCGACGACAGGGCGGTAATTAAAATCTCAGCTGGTTAACTCAAGTCGGAGGAGGGGAGGCAGGGACGGACTAGTGTGGGGTGCACTAAGGGGGTGCAATTATAATGTATTAATTAAATTGGGGGCACTGCCGCGTGCCTAATTGTTGGCTGCGTTAGAGATCGTAACAGAGTTGCTTACCTTACGTTAGATATTTGAGCGATAATATTTTTGGAGCTTCCATCTTAATTTTCTCCGGCTTTTTTTTATGCAAGGTTAGGAATAACGGATACGTTCCTTTGATTACTGTAAGAGATGATCAATATACGATTATAATTAGGACATGGATGACCGCAGCCATATAGGTACTTATTTGATTACATTACATTATTATCTTGGCATTATTAAGACAAGCGTCGTGATAGCGATCTCTTGAGGAAATTAGGGCCTTGTACTAATATTCTGTTGCAAAGAGAGATCGTCAAATTGATCACAGTTCGGCTGTGCAATTTTAAAACCTAGCAACTGACATTTTTAAAAAAATCGGTGTTTTTGCATTTTTCACTTGTTAAGGTTCTTAGCAAGAGAAAAATGCAAAAACACCGATTTAAAAAAAAATGTCAGTTGCTATGTTTTAAAATTGCACAGCCGAGTTGCGGAACGATGAGACGCAAGCGATCAGAAACAGTGCTTCGCTGAACGTTCTCAAACAGCATTGGAAATCTTCCGGCAGTTAACGAAGATTTTTAGATACATTTAAGTGGGCTAAGATAAGGTTTCGATTGTCTCTGTTCAAAATATATCATCATGAGTCGGGCTTGGAGCTAAGTGACACTTGTTCGATCCACTCAAGAAATAAAATATACAGGAGGTAACAATTTTTTTTCTGTATCTAATGTACTTTCATCCAGATTGGGTTTTTATGAGCAGTACCTAAGAAAGAAAGAAATACATTTATTCAGCACGGAAACAGTGATAACACAAGACAGTGAAAAAATTAAACGGCAGAGCGTGCATGTAGATCGCGTGGTTTAAGGGATATACACGATTTCTGTTATCTACAGCCTGTATTTGTGTGACTTACGGATTTAAGAATAGAATAGAATAGATACCTATACCACTACGATTTTAGATCCTCTACGATAGATACCTCTACGATTTTATTACCTAATAGGTATAGTAGGTATAATCGATGAAATTTTACTTTATATGGCTAGCCTGTATTATCAGTAGATTCACGAACTGAAATTAATGTTACTGTCAACGTACCTTTGTCCTCATTCTATTCATGTAAATTGTACGGCTTCAAAAGCTCTTTATTGTGGCTCTTTATTAACCAAGTAATGCCCTTGGTTATACAACTTACATTTACTGAGATATCATTTAGAATAAACCAGATTTATTGAAAGGTACATTTTTGTTTTAATATTCGATGCACGGATGATTGTCCTTCTAAATGGAAACACATAGCAAGGGATATATGATTGTATTTACATTTGGACAAATATACGATCGATGATTATACGTTATCAATTGAAATAGCTCTAAACTTTATAATTGCCATCTCTATTCATTGGTATACAAATGACAAAGGTACCTACAATATAATCAGTGTTTAAAAATTACATGTATTTATGATTTTAGTGTACTTCAGCTTTCTGTAATACTTCGTCTGTGGCTTTAATATTAAATAATCAATTAATCTAATTTAAAAAAAAATATGAATTCAGTTTTCCAAGTCCGTCTCTGAGTCTCGTTGCAATCTTGGCATCTATAATTAAAAAGAGTAACAGTGAAAAACACTGAACTAAACACGCAGTTCTAGTGTGTTGATCAACAGACTTCACATTTACACATTCTGTGTATCAGAAATGTGTGAGGAGACCATCAAACTGAACAACTTTCTCTATGGGACTAACATCGTAATCGCGGAAAAATAATCCCCTGTCTATATTGTTACTGGTACAAACCAGCGTGGAGCCGTATAAACAACAGTACAAGTACAGTTACAGTAAAGTAACAGATTAGTGTAACTGTTCTATCCTTTTTCATTTTCAAACATAAGACAGTGATAGAAGATGAAAAGTTACTCCTGGGATTATCCAAGGATTGTTAATCCTAGCATGATCTTTGTTTATTATTAGGGTCTTCCAGTTATAACTTGTGGAGTTAATCCAAATTCGATGTACTTGATGGATGTCTTGTCTTCAATATCCAATATCTATTTCCAGATTGTCTTGGGAAATTATAAAGCAATCGCAAGGCATGATATATGATGTGAACGAAGAGGAACGAAGCCCCAGGGGATGTCAGTGATACCAAAATAAAGGGGGAAAATTTGTAAGTCTAGGTAAATACTTTTTGATATGATACTCCTGGCGTCTCGACTGTATTGTGTAATGTTATACACCCACATTTTACCGTGGATAATTTCATGTTCATGAAGAAGTTAATATAATATCGTTACCTGGGTTAATTAGTGTAATTCTTTTGTTTATTTTTAGTTGACATGTCTCGTGTTGAATAATGATAATAATTTTGTAATATAATAATAATAATTTTTCAATACTATAATGTAATAATTTTGCATGCCGTAAGGTAGAATGTAGTGGAACTTACCTATTTATGTACAACATCTTATACCTGTACATACATTGAAGGCAAATAAAATGATTCTGATTCTGATTCTGAGTTCGAACGCGGCCCGCACGTCTGACTTTTCGAATTTATGTGAAAGAAAGAAAGGAATAAGATTTATTGGTCAACATAATACATAGATACTTAAATCACACCATATACAGTACAAAAACAGAATAGCCGGGAGTGACACAGCAATAGTTGCACATTGCAGCAAGCCCACTTGCGCACATAAATGTAAGCTATGACATTAAATTAGGCTCGGTGTGGTATTGCGTGACCAAAAGGCCTCAGCTCAGCATATGCTGCAGTAACACTACAGCGCTGTTTTTTAGCTGAAACCTAAGTTGCCTCACAGAACAAGTTTCCATGGAATATGCGGATTGCAATTTGATTATCACTTGCGTTAATGGTGAAGGAAAACATCGTGAGGAAACCTGTACATCTGAGAGGGTCTCATAAAGTTCTCGATGGTGTGTGTAGTCCGCCAACCCGCACTAGGCCAGCGTGGTGGACTAAAGCCTAACCCTTCTCATTCCGAGAAGAGGCCCGTGCCGAGCAGTGGGACAGTAATGGGCTGGATTTATTTATTTTATTTCTTGCAAAAAGAGAGGCCTATGTTATCCACCGAATAAGGGGCTGAGCAGACGACGGACATTTCGCTTTTTGCCGCGCGGATAGAGCTTAAGGAATCCTTTGCAACACGGTGGACATAAAGTCCGACGAGTAATACACCGGTAGTGCCCGGCGACGACGGACAACGGCGGACAAAATGTCCGTCGTATGCGCCGCGCTTACATTTCCAAACTCCGAGATAAGAATTTCCTAGTGGAAAAAACCAAAAATACTAGGGAATCAAACATAGAACTCCACCTTGCGACCTGAATTAGAACAACAAGTCAAGAGTTTCTTACTTCAGTCAAACGAATACATTTTGTAATACATTTTTATTTCAAATTCTTAATGGCGAAGAATAATTCTAAACAAGACATCTCTCTCTTTCTAACATTTGACTTAAACTTAGGGTGCTTAATCTACTTATTTATAATTTACTTTACTAATATCTACAAATCTTACAAAACTAAATGTACTATTTAAAACAATAATTCACACTAAAATATCTGGCATCAAGCTTAAGGTTCGACTTAAACAAAAAAATTATACAATAACATAGTATTTTCTATTTAAGTATATAGATTATAGGTATATTATCTTTATCACAAAATATGACATCTCATTTACTAAATATATATTACACGAATTTGGGATGCTTATGTACAGCATTGCATACTAGAGCCGATAATATAATGACTACATGAAAACTGACATCGCTAACTTATGGAAAGAATGAAGCGAATAAAAATGGTCTTCTCTGTACGCAGAAGTCTATCGACCTCACAAATATTTCTCCTGTTTCGTGGCGAATGTATACAAACATACATCTCACATTCACACAGACTTGGAACAAATATCTGTAGACCATACAAATATCTGTCCCGTGCGGCAATCGAATACGTGACACGTTGCACAAACACTAATCGGTTAGCCACGCCACCAATCGCGCTGTCAATATTGGCCTGCCTTATAGAATCAATTACCCTGTAGTCCGCCAACCCGCACTAGGCCAATACGGTGGATTCTGCAGGCGCGGATCCACCATTAAAGGCACGGTGACCATGCCCACAACCCTGATCGTTAATCGATAGGCTGATATGCCTAATAAAGTAAGTATAATTTTAATTAAATTCAGAATTTGATGAGCTTTTAAGCTGTAAAAGTTTCAATCAAAATCTAGATGTGTGATATTGTGATGTGCAAACAAACACATTTAATTTTGTAATTTTCGTGAACAGACTAAAATTTTACAGGTTTATTAATTTCCTATTGTTGCCCCGCAGCTTCGTCCGCGTGGACCTATATATTGTACCAGTACAAGGTCTTGGCCGGGGCGTAATTTTGTAAATGTCTCCTTTGTAGGAATGCAATGTATCGAACGTGAGCGAGTCAATAGTCCGACTCTCACTTGGCCGATTTTATTATTCGGGTTTTTTTTTCGGGTGGCCGTGACCACAACCTTTTTTGAGGGCTGGATCCACACCTGGGACTCCGACCTTAACCTTTCTCATTCTAAGAACAGGCCAGTGGTCAAAGCGGTTGGACAGGGTAATTATAAGATCGATTAACCTTAATGCATTTTACCGGCCAACTTATGGTGGTTCATAATATAATTGATGCTATTCTTGCCACCAATATTGGAGCGAATCTTCTTACTGGCGTTAACAATACCACTACCCTTATATTTCTTAATGTAGGATTTAACGTAGAAATCTCCAAAGAGGTACATGAAGAGAACGGTATTGAAGCAGACGGAAAAGACGAGGATGTATGCTGGTCGGCAGTCGGACACCACGTGGCTGACAAGGATGTGTAAGAACATGAGAGTGAATTGTACCTGAAAGAAAAAGTTGATGGTTATGTCATACAGGAGAAACGCAAGGGAATAATGAGACATAGGCATTAAAAAACAAAAAATCCCTCTAAGATGGCAAACAAGCATACGGCCGTGATGGTAAGCGGTTACCGTAACCCATGGACACTTTGGCCCTATTTAGCATCGTGTTGCCAGTAGGCCCCGACGTTTCCCCAATAAAGCATTGGTGACTTTGCTCACCATTAGGAACACAATAGTGCATAAGAGCAGTGTTATTTGGTTACGATGTTCTGCAAGGTGGAGGTAATTCCCTATAATTTGAGCGGAGAGTCCTGCTATACCCTACCTCTCATAATATATTACAATGTCAAAAAGGTAACAAGAATAAGATTTTTTAATTTGAGGACTTTTATCTAGAATTTATTGTCAGTCATTTTAGTTAAGTACCTATAAATAAATTTATAATCTAGCCCATTACTTTCCCACTGGTGGGCACTGAGAAGGGTTAGGCCTTAGTCCACCACGCTGGCCTGGTGCGGGTTGGCGGACTACACACACCATTGAGAACTTTATGAGGCCCTCAGGTGTGCAGGTTTCCTCACGATGTTTTCGTTAATGCAAGTGATAATTAAATTACGATCCGCACATACTCGTAAATTAAAAATGTCAGAGGTGCGGGCCGGGTTCAATCTCAGACCCTCTTGCATGGAAGGCAAGCGTTCGACTGCTAAGCTATCACTGCTTCTAGCTAGGTATCTATACAAGTAATATAACAAATTGGCGATATATCTGTATAACCATAGTGTTGGAGCACTCTATGACTTGCCTATGCTTATGGCCAAAATCGAAATTAGATACTTACAAGTTGCATCATAGTAATATACTTCTTCCACCACAAATACTTGTTCAGCTGCGGGAAGACTGAGAACCCGTAGTATGCATACATGATGATATGGACCAAGGAGTTGATGACTCCCAAGAAGACGGTATTGTCAGTCCTGGAATACTTGACAATGGACCAGGTAGCTACAACCATCATAGTGTGGTGGTACACGTGGAGGAAGGAGACCTGGTTTTGCTTCTTCCGGAGAACAAAAAAGACTGTGTCGATTAGTTCTATGACTTTGGTTAGGAAGTAGAAGTGACTGCCGTCGATTATCTGGAAGAATAAAATAGAATTATTAATGAAATGAAATTGTTTACGTCTTTTAAAACTCTTTTACATGTTATATTTTATAAACAAGATGGCGCCGGCATTTCCTTTGTTTGATATAACATATTTTTTTGTAATTTATGTAAAACCTGTGTTATGTCTGTCGGAACTGGTCAGCTCGTAACTGCCATGGCAATCTTATTCAGAGGCAATTCATTATTATCCTAGTTTTATTTATATTCGCATTGAATTGCATTATTCTCGCAGATCTTACCACAACATTGTACTGATAAAGATTGTCAAGATCTATTATTTATTTTAAAAGAGTTTCCATGGAGTTTCTTGCCGGTTCTTCTCCATAGGATCTACTATTTGGAACCGTGCACCTAGAGTCTCGACATTTCATAAGTGCCTGTATCTGGTTTACATGAAATAAAGATCTATTCTATTCTATGAAATAAACTGAATTGAATTGATGATACACTTAATATCGTGCCCCGACACCTGGATGCAGGGTAAACTCAGGAATAGAATAGAATAGAAAAGTACTCTTTATTGTAAAACTGATAAAAAAAGTAACGTTATTTATAATACCGTCCTTACAGCCAACTCTTGTCAGTGTTGCCAGTGGGCTCTGGCAAAAGTTACCTGGATGTGCCTGAAAAGTGTACATGTATTTTTTTTCATGTTTTCTCAGAACTTTTCGAAGAAGGTAAATAATTTTTGTCATTTTTTTTAATAGTAACGAATGCTTTCTAATAACTCCTGTACAGTATGAGCGATTCTCAGCCGACTCTAGTCATCGAAATACACGTGTCTTCGAATTTACGTCTCGGTATATTGTATGAATACTTACGTAGGTATTTGATAAGATTTATTAATTAATAGTGGTGTAGATATTATTAATATTATAATCCGATCTGAGACTCGAGGGTAATATTTTGATTATCAAGCGTTTATGTATAATGTAGTGCTACGCGTAGGGTGAAGATACCAATTGTCGTTTTACTATTAAAATAAATTTTATCATAATTACAATCATGATCGGCCGATGTACTATTACAATCCTCTATTCTGATAATATGCAAGAAGATTTCTCAGAAAAAGGAGGTAATGATTGCGTACTCACAGCAGCATTAAAATGGTCACCGAGTATATATATGCATCTTTGAGTATCTCTATAGAACATGTGCACCAATAAATGCATCTGTTTTTCCCATAGACTTAGAATATTTTCGCTTCCATCCTACATCTATGGTTTTTCCACTACGGCACGACCGATCACCATTGTGCTTACACAATAGAAAAAGAAATTTGTTAGAAATAAAATTATATGCAGGAGGACTGTCATCGGTGGTAAATCTATGTCTCATCGGTATTTCGATTAGTAGGCAAAAATTATAAAACAATTATGTTACAAAAAGAGTCACCCGAGAAAAATCCTTCCGATCCCACCTCGGGAAAAGGCTGGGACGATGAAATGTAGCAGAAAACTGGTCCGTTTACCCTATACTTAACAATAGGCGAAGTGGGAACGCCCGTAAGCCTATTATATTACAAGACTCTAATTATTATTATACCTATGTTACATACTCCGTAGTACGCAGTATATATTAGCATAATTCTCGATACTGTTGCCTACTTGACAGGACTAAGCTAAAAGTAGTCGGGTAATATAACGGCGATTGTTTCTTTTTGTTTCAATAGAATAACCTAACCGTCAAAAACCCCCGACTCCAACTAGAAAAAGAGCTGTAACTTTTGAACGGCTGAACAGATTTTCATGAAACATAGCTAAGATGATAACCGATTAAACTAGCTTTCAATGAAAAACTGCATTGAAATCGGTCCATCCATTTTGGAGTTACGATGCCACAGACGGAAACACAGATACACTCTACAAACTTGTAATTTACTAAAAGAAACGATTAAAAATAAACTGACAGATAAGTTTAGTCTAGTCTCATAACGTTCAAACTTATTTTTTTATGAATTACGGTCGAATTTCAACTACTGGGCAACTGATATGTGCTCTACTAATGGTAGAGCACATATCTATACAAATAAACAAAATTGAAGTGTCTGTTTGTAATATCAAAATAACAGCTTTTTACTAAATGCATATAAAAGTATAACAAATAAGTTGTTTTTTTTATTTTTTTCTCGGTGTGTTTGTTTGTTCCGGCTAATCTCCGAAATGGCCGATTTTGATGGGACTTTCACTGGCAGATAGCTGATGTTTCAAAAGTAAGTAAGCTACTTTTTCGTGCCTGTAGTAAAGAAGTTGTATTTATTTTGCGTTAGAGAACTAAGTGCATTTTATTCTTACCGTTTCTCCGGTGCCATCTTTTTCGCAGTAGCAGGTTGAATGCCACAGTCCGTACTGCCATAGGAACTTGGTACCCTGAAATTGATATAAAAACTTAGTCTTTCGCATAAAATTACGATGCCCAACAGTGGACCTGTTCGGCTTAATAATTTTGTGTATCAATCACGTCTTTGATCATACGTAAATATTTTTCAACATTTCAAAATCTCAACGGTAGTCATGGCAGAGGTTAACAACCTTCACTTTCGAAGTTCAAAACCCAAACATGAACTTTGTTTGTCTCATAATTATTGTATGTATATCGGCTATTGGTAGTTGAGACAATGTGATGTTGAACTCAGTAAGTGAACTCGCTTGTTGACAAAACAATGGGTGTCAGCCTTGCATCTGTCGTGTTACATTGAACCTTACATATCGACTTCTTTGTAATTTGTGTAATAATTTATTGGTTCAAAAACAGATTGGCTTGAATAATTCAGCACATTACAGTCCCATTGCTGGACTCGAGCGTCTGCTCCATACGAGAAGGGTTCATACCTTGTCCACAAGACCGTAGCTGGAGGAAGGGGGGGAGGGGGGTTCTAAAAGAGTTCTCATGGAGTTTCTTGCCGGTTCTTCTCCATAGGATCTACTATTTGGAACCGCGCACCTACAGTCTCGACATTTCATAAGTGCCTGGTTTACATGAAATAAAGATCTGTTCTAAATAATGTTTGCCACATTTGTTCTAGCTATGTTTTTTAGCATTTAGCAGAGAGAAGAAAACATACTTTTGAAACAGTTGGCATAATTTTGAAACAGTTGGCATAATTTTGAAACAGTTGGCATACTTCTGAAACAGTTGCCATGCTTCTGAAACAGTTGGCATACTTTTGAAACAGTTGGCATACTTTTAAAACAGTTGGCAGTTGGTACTTACCATAGCGAAGAGTTTGAACGATATAACAACTTGCACAGCGTTGTAAAATAGAAGCCAGTTCCTCAAGTTGAAGGGCGGTCGTTTCTTCATATAGTGTGGTCCGAATTTCAGCACAAACCAGAGGTATGCGATCAGTATCGCTGTTACTGGGAACGGGCTGCTCATTAATAACTTTCTGTCACTGTATAATCCTGTAAAGATTTAAAAGGTAATTAATGTATAACAAAGTACCATTCAGTGACAAGTAGCCAATGCGTCGTCTATAAGAGTGTTTCCCAAACATTATTCTGCCATGGCCCGGTAATTTTCACACTGCCCCTTTGTGACCCACTTAATACTTTTAAACCCAAGCTGGTTCCATTAGGTAAAATAATACACATTTATTAATAGTAAAAATGTTTTATTATTACTACAAATTTTAGTGCGAAGTATGGAGCTGCTGCTTATTTTTCAATAAAGGATCCAAGTTCGCGGAAAATGACGAAAGTTTTATCCTAAGGTCCCGAAGGTGCGACCCGGTATTTTATTTTGATGTCCCGGTACCGGGTCGCGACCCGGCAAATGGGAAACGCTGCTCTATAACATTATTTACAGCCTACTGTACATCGTTCTATACCAGTAACTTGTAGGTACAGTTTACGCAAAAATCGTATAGCGCTCTTCGTGTCCAGTATAATAATGCTTTCAGGGTGCTGGAGGGGCTGCCTCGCTTCTGTAGTGCGTCAGGGATGTTCGCAGAAATGCGAGTTGATTGCTTCTTTACAATAATGCGGAAAAGATGTGCATCTTTGGTCCGCAGGGTGCGAGTCAGTTCCAGCAGCATCCTGGGTATGATTGCTGGTAAGAAATTCTGGAGTAGCGATTCATAATCCGGCGATTATGAATCGCTACTCCAGAATTTCTGCTGGGATTCTGAAGCAGTGATTCCTTTAGCAAACTTAGTTATTAAGAAATTGTAAATTGTCTACTAACATAGGTTATGTAAATTTTTGTTATTGTTATTATCATAGGAACTCGAAATAAAGAATATAATAATATCAGCTTGTTCAAACGAGTGATAAGGCTAAGGCTAAATTTAATCGTTGTGATTTTCGTGTTGCTTTAAAATGCGAAATGAAATCCCTAACGAATTCTTTTCGCAGTGCGCAGTTCGGAATCATCAGGCAGGCAGTTGAGACAACTGGTAAGTGCCTGTATCCTGCTGTTCCCCACTGGGTTTCAGTCTTGCAGTTGAGAATATTTGTCAAGTCGATTTTTGAACTGATTTACGTTTTGGGCTGAGTCTACGTTTTCTGGGTGCTTATTCCACCGCCTGACTGTTGACCATTGTTCACAGATTGGCGATTATAATCCGCAACGATTAAAATTCGTAGTGCACGCTTAGCCTGACGTTGACAAAGATGGCTATTTTTTTTATCTTACTTTTTATCCAATTCCCTATTTTTGATGTACGCGTAAAACTGTTCAAGTGACAAATAAAACGAAAAAAAAAAACGGTGAAAGTGCGACCCTTGCGTTATGCAGCTACGATGCCACAGACAGACAGATACACATATACCTACACAAATCCACATATACACAAATACACACTACAAACTTATAATACCCCTCTATTTTTTCGGGGGTTAAAAATAAAAATATTGGAATCCTTTAAAAAGTTCATTAAAGTTTATAACATAATTTTGAACGTGAAAGTTTAGCCGACGCCTTAATAGGCTACTTGCTACTTTACAATGTCTTTCGAACTAGTCTCCTTCGGGCCCGAAATAAAAATTATAAAATTTCATATTTGAGACAAGTATCTCAAGCTCTCAAAAGTTTGAACTTATTTATTCTCAGTAGATATGAAATGTACACTTAGTTCGCAATAAAGAATTTGAGTTTGAATTTTAGTTTTATTTTTTATTATCACTAGTTTATTACAGATATGGCAAACTGATCACTTTTGTAATAATCTCACTTACCTTCTCCTTTAAAATCCCAAAAGAAGGTCTCCGTAGTAATTTTCTCCATTTTTATTAAAAAATATATCTTATTCCCGCAAACTCTCGTGCTTCCCCGATCCCGTACAATGGCAGGTAATTCCGTAGGGTCTGTTTTAATATACAGTGTTTAAGTACGGTTGGCGTAATCGCCTTTCAATGAAACGAGTTGTGGGCGGATTAAGAGCGGATTATGCCAGGCGTTACGTACTACAAGATTCTCATTCTGTTTTAATGAAATGGATAATTTTATTACAAAAAATAATATTTAATTAATTACATGTTGTGCTGTGGGTGTCCGAAATAAAGGAATTTACCCAAAAAAAATCTTATTATTTTACCGATTTCAAAGTGGAGGAGGTTCTCAAACTGACTGTATTTTTTTAAAATATTTTTTTACAATACTACCTCTACAGAAGATTAAGTTCTTATTCTTTTTTTAAAGAGATTTTCCAGATAATATCGTATTTGGCGGCAAATTGAAAAACCAAGGCAAGAAACAAAAAAGGACAGAAATGTGTTACTTCATGTGCGCCCGCGTGCGTGTCTCACCCGCATGCGAGCGGCCCGTATCCTATCGTTTTTTACATGCTTTTCCTATCCTGCGTGTAGCCCGTAGCGCGCTAACTCACGCATGCGGACCAGACCCCATAGATTACACAGGCCAGATACGCACGCGGGCGCAAAATCGCGTGACAGGAAAAAGGCCCTAAAAATCAAGTTTTAACAACATTTGGGACTAACTCAGGAGCTGTCGGCTGAACTTGGTGTATTCCTCTTTGCTTGCATCTACCTAGAGCAGAGAACGGTCGCTTGATTACGTATGTATGATAGTTGCTGTTGCAAATAAACGTCCTATTCCGTACCCGCTTATGAAAACGTCTATAAGCGAGAAAGGGATGCAATGTTTGTTCGTCGCTGTGGCTGTCAGATTTTTCTTACGTAAGGCACTTGTAATTTCTTAGTAACCAACATTCCGTTTAGTGAATCTCCAACGTCCAGTCCCTTAAAAATATCAAAAGCAAGAAAGAAAGAAAAAAAAAGAAAAAAGTATTTATTTGACACAGCACAAAAACAATTTTAAAGATAATATAACAAAAAAAAAACTAAAATAAAAAAATGCATTGTACGTCGCAGCTGTGTCAAAAAGGCTTCCGCTCAGCTTAAGCTGTCGCGCTGCGAGCATCCCGACAGCGCTGGTTTTCAGCGGGAGCCACATCGAGTGACGTTATGTGTGCCTACGTGTACAGAAAATATATTAATTAAATATGAATTAAATAAATAATAATTATAAAAGAACTTGTGTGTGTTGAAATGATTATTATATGAAAATAAAGACGTGAAGGTAACATTTTACTATTGTATTATATCTAAAATAGTAATTGAGTGAGGGTAACTACATAATAATTTTAAATAACAACGCTAATTAAACATTACCAGTTTCAGCTATAACATTATCAGTTTCACTTGCAGGCGGACAGGAAAAACGTCCCCAAACACTCCGAAATCGCTGTTATCCGCTTATAAGAATCCGCTTACACTTGCAACCTAACAATAAGTGATTCAGATTAAAATTCTAATGAGAAGCACAATTAATTGAGCAATGCATGAACTTGGCATTGTTTTGTGTTCACGAAAATTTAGCCCAATGGCATCAGTGACAATGTAGGTGATTATGAGCTAAGAGGTTGAGTGATGCAATGAGATGAAATTGTACAAACATATAGATAATCTGCAAGGGCAATCTTATTTTCTGGTGACCTAGCAGACAAGGTATATTATAATATTAATGAATTTCTAAGTGACAGAAATTTTGTTAATTATTTTTTTTTTTTTTTTTAAACATTGCCCCTCACTAGGATTTCTCCTGTATCAAGGGTACAGTTTACAAACATACATGTCATATGCACACACACAACCAGACCCGAAACAACTATCTGTAGAATTAATAAATTAAAGAATTTATATACGTAATGCTGCATTTTTTTAGTATTAATATGTAATTATTGTAACCCTGAATGATATTATAGATTTAATGTAATTATTTTATGATACAACAAGTGATCAGTGTATACTACACTTGCACTGTTTCTTTTTGATTTTTTGCACGCCTACTGTAGGCTAATTCACGTAACTAAAGTAGTGCAGTTGCCGCGCAGTTGTAATAAAATATTGATCAAAACAACCCATTTGGTAATCTTCTGCTTCTTCTTATGTTATGGCAATTGAGCCGATGTCGACTATTCTGCCATTTGGTAACCTCTGAGCTTCAGTGAGATACGCTCGCGTCAAGTTCCAGCGTCACTGCAATACGATCGGCGCGTCTTAAAATTACGTGAATTAGCCCTCTCGTAAAACATGGCTCAACCCAAATTCTTCTATTCCACATTGCTTTGTGTATTACCCATGTTTGTAAAATAAAAATATCTTTATCTTTAGTATACCTATCTCCTTGACAATATATATTATTCCTTAATTTTGCCCTTGAAGTATTTTTTTCGTATCGGCCTGACATTTCTCATGCGGAAATTGTTTATTCTATGGAAATACTTGCCTGTTAGCAAAGTTAAAGTATAACGGCGCTAATTGTATCGAGTGAACTGGACGTACTCGGAATGACCCTAACCTTTTAAGGTAAAAAATAAAAAAAAAAATTGTGTCCTTGATAAACCACATTTTTTTTATTATCATTATACTGAAATTTCGTTTTCGTACAACCTCCAGCTTATACGTGCCACCAAATAACTAATTCAATGTTTTATCTTTATCGTTGATAAATCATAAAAAATGCTAAAATTTCGTTTTCATACTACATATTACTACCTCTGTTTTTCTCGCCTTTATAAAGGGTTAAGTGTGCAAATAGAAAGAGACTTCTTTGTTAAAATAAATTATCTTCAAGCTTTTGTGTCAAGTGGTGTGTGTAGACAGAAAAAAATATAATAATAGGCTCGATAAAAAAAAACATAAATATGACAAAAAATCGCTATTTCAAACGTCGTGTACTTTGCTGAAATTCCATCTTGAAACCACACAACAGAGAACAGATTTTTATACAGTCGTTAGGTTTTTTTGGATGAAATAAAAATTGATAAAATCGTGTAAGTACTGCCCGCCGCGCGGCGCCTTACACGGCGCACCGTAAAAGAAACCCTATTTACTGCGAAATAAAGTATATTTGTATTCACATTACTAAACATTCTACGGTAGTCGGGATGAAAACTATTATGCTTGATAAAATTCCTCCTGAGTGCTCATAGATAATTATTACGAACCGTTTGAAACTACGTCCTGACATAATTTCCATAAAGTGAACACGTGTCGTGTCTAAACGAAGCAGCACGTTCAGAAACGAGATGACGCGACGTTAACAGCCTTTGCGACGACAATGTGTTTACTTTTACTTCATTTTTTAACGAAGTGGCTTCGGAAATTTACATTTTATATTATTCTCCTTCATCTTGACGTTTCCATACTTATTTTTTATGATTCGTTAGGAAAATACATGACATGTATGTTTGTAAACTGTACCCTCGATACAGGAGAAATCCTAGAGAGGGCAATGTTTTTTAGAAAACAAAAAAGAAAACGAAAATACGTATAAATTTAGAAGAAACAAAAGTCATGTATGCTCGTTGCATGTGGCGTTACTTAGTTTTCCAATGGGAATTGTTAGAATTCCTTATGTTCGTAGTAAGCATACAATGCCTACAATTTTTTAGTCCATCTGAGAATCAAACAAGCGATGGACTTAATTTTTTTACCTATAGATAAATATATTATATATAAAGTAATAAATATGTTTATGTTCACGGCGGGTGGATATAACCGTTTTCTCCTCCCTTCGTCTCCTTAAAGCGAAAAGAAAAATCGAGAGAGAAAAAAAATCGGTAAAGAGATAGTTTTGCCCCGGATTTTCCGTGGACAAATACGTTTTCTCCCATCTTTGTCTCCTGGACAGAAGACAAAACGAAAAATCGAGAGAGTAAACGATAAAGACATGGTTTTGTCTCCAATTTTGTCTCTTCCCTTTTTTGTCGTATATATGTATGTATATATTCAAGAGGGAATTGTACTATAATAAGTATTATAGTATAATAAGTATTATCGTCACAATAGATCTTCGCAGGTCGCAGTGACAAAGGGGCTTAGTACCCTACCTCTTCAAACAATAATAAGTATTATGCCGTATCCAGGGTGCCATCTGTCGGAACTGAGGCTTAATTCAATTAATTTTATGACGCGCCGATCATATTGCAGTAATACTCGAACTTGACGCGAGCGTATCTCAATGAAGCTAAGAGAATACCAAATGTGTTGTTTTGATCTAAATTTTACTGCAACTGCGTGGCAACTGCACTTCTTTAATTACGTGAATTAGCCTACTGGTTAGCTTGTGATTGCCATGGCAATCTTATTTAGAGGCAAATTATTATTATCCTATTCTTATTTTTATTCACATTGAATTACGTTATTCTCACAGCTCTTACCACATTGTACTGATCAAGATTATAATTTATTATTTTAAAAGAGTTTCCATGGAGTTTCTTGCCGGTTCTCCTCCATAGGACCGACTATTCGGAACCGTGCACCTAGAGTCTCGACATTTCATAAGTGCCTGTTTCTGGTTTACATGAATTGAAGATCTATTCTATTCTATACAAACAGTTAGTATTACAAAACGTTCCATTATGCTGCTTTCAATACAAAAGCCAACTAGCAGTAGTTGCGAAGAAACAAGAGGGTAAGCCGTAAAGGGAACAAGGTATAATAAGGCCACAGCACTGATGTGAGTAGCTTGTAATGTGCGCAGTGAGCTTACTTTGTGCTTTTCATAACGTTCCTAGCATAATTCTTGTTGACTGCTATAATGCGAGGCATAGTAAAATTTTATAAGTAAGTCAAGTCCGGATTGTTTTTCAAATCTATGAACCGTTAGACCACATAAATTATATAGAAGCGTCTTTACATCCTACGTTAAAAAATGTCGTCCTTTTTGGCTTTCTGCGCTACGTGTCGCGGGTTTGATCCCCGCACGAATATTTGTCTGGCCTACAGGTAGTTGTTCCTGATCTGGGTGTGTGTGCATGTGAGATGTATGTTTGTAAACTGTACCCACAATACAGGAGAAATCCTAAGGTTAAAAAAATTATAAATAATAATGAAAACAAAATACTTCTATTCACATATTTTACCATTACCACTTCTGAGGATTTGGGTTTCATTCCCTGGTCGATCAATCTGCAAGTTAAACAAGTCATAAGCTCGGGATTAGTATTGCATCCAATAATATAAATAATAGGCTCATTGGACTTAATACCGTCATTAGTAAACGGAGAGAATCGGAGATTACCGGGGAACGGGGAACGGGACAAGATCTGAATTAAATTAGCTGTCTATACCTTGTGGCTTTAGCCGTCCAATAGTCAGACTTTAACCTATTGCAGACCACAGAGCACAGCCCAGCAGAGGCTGGGCATAAGTATCACCTAAAAATATTGAGTTATAGTAACGCTGAGTAGGTGGACGTGTAGCTGTACATACTGCTGCTCTCCATCATCTGCAGTATTAGGCAGATAAGTAGAATAGTGTTCAATGTAGACGTTTGGGTCTTAATTCCATGCACTTCGTTTTGGCCAATTTTGATGCTAAGTTACCATGTCGAGTTGACTTACTGTTTATTTTGTACTATGTCAATCGGTGTACTTTTTAAGTTGGAAAGCGATTCGAAGTGGAGGATTCGCGCATGGCTGGCCGCTCGAAATGGCTTAATACCAAGTAAGCAAAGCCATTCTAGAATGCTTAAAGAAAAATACCCCGTGCTACTTTGAGAATAAGTAAATATTATAACAAGAAAGTGGTACTGCTGTGAGTAGTTTAAAGAAGAAATTTTATTTAGAGTAAATTATTATGTAGATTATTACAAAACTACAGAGTAATAGAAAAACATAGAGTAACATTGCTGTGTTTTTTTAAGCTTGTTCGTGTAACGTTTTATTAAAAATACTAAGGCAAAGGCGCCCTAACTGCGTATACGTTGTTTTATGATATACAAAGCTGAAAGATTTGTAAGTACCTTCTATGGAGCAAAGTAAAAAGCTTTGAGTTTGAAAATCTAGCACAAAATGATGATGGGAGTCACAAACAGCAAGATTATTCGCGTTTCGTCAGAATCACATTACGTCAGAATCCTATCTCCCTTTGTCAGATTCGGGTTTAATCGTTATAACAGCAACTAAATAACTAAATATTAACTATATCTATACATAGATATACTAGATGTTTATTCTGGTCAGCTTGTTACTGCCATGGTAATCTTATTCAGAGCCAAATCAAAATTATCCTATTCTTATTTTTTATTCACATTAAATTACATTAGGTATTCTCGCAGCTCTTACCACAACATTGTACTAATCAAGATTGTAATCTATTATTTTAAAAGAGTTTCCATGGAGTTTCTTACCGGTTCTTCTAACCTACTATTTGGAGCCGCGCACAGTCTCGACATTTCATAAGTGCGTGTATCAGAAGCCCAATTCTCGTAATTAATTTATAATATGACTGAAAGTTGACCGAACTGAGATTATATTATGAATTGACAAAAAGTCATGTATTCTACTCCTCTTAAAGTTCAGTCCGATTCCAGTATGATTTGGATTCAATCTTCTTACAAACTCATTTCAATCTCATTTTTGACGTTTGTGTATAGACGAGAGTGTCAATTTTATTATCTGTGTCAGTTCAAAATGTTAGCAGAATACCGATTTGCCTTTTATTCAACTTTCGATCTCATTACAATATAATGTCACGTTTGACGTTGTTTCTTAGGGTAGGAGAATACCATTTGTGACATTTATGACATTGGTAGTAGATCGGAATGAGATCCGAACTTTATTTTGAACAATTTTAATTACGAGAATTGGGCCTCTGGTTTACATGAAATAAAGATCTATTCTATTCTATTGTCTGATCGTCCCTAAAATGAGAAGTAGCCATGTTTGCATGTTCACAGAAACATAAATAGGTACTTACCTATTTAAGATTATATTTATTTAACTTGGCATATGAGTGCCGACATTTCTGTTTTATTATTCACGACTTTTAGCCCCATATGAGCGAGTATTTACTTATGTATGAACGTAAATGCGCAATACCTTCGCTATATAAGATGGCTGATTTTATGAATTTTTTATAGATTAATGCGGAGGTTTTCTTATTAATATTTCGGCACCGCTATTTATTATAACACTTCAAAGTTCTTTCCTGACAAAGACTAGGAAATCTCTTTTTTTGGTGGGGGTCGTAATACTAAGGTATTAAAGAGGATGGGGTAATCCCCATATGCGCTCCTATGTGTGCTTATCAAAACAAAGTGCGATCTTCAATCTGTTGACCTCTGCTGGAACGCAGTACCTACTATTAGATATTATGTGCTAGAACGTCTTGGGGCTTGGGCTTGGGGGATTCCCCTGTACTGCGAAACCCACACAGGAAACGACCACCATCTTTTACAGAATCATCATGTTTCAGCAACGTTTAGTTTCAAGCTTAAAGTAATGTCAATGAAATTCGAACAATGACATTTCAGGAATAAGAATGTATACAGCCTTAGATTATGTAAACTATACAGCAGTGCAGCAGTGCCACCGAGTCCCACAAACCGGTGATCAAAATTGGAACTAACGTCACTACAGAACAAAAATGACTTCAAATACTTCAAAATGTATTTTTTGTCATAGATTATAAGATTTTTTCAGACATGACATTGATAAAAGTGACGACAGCGACGCCATCACCGGGCTGAGATAAGTTTGTGGCACTGTAGTCGATTTCTTGCTTTAAGAGAAAATAAGACGAATGATTTACAATGACTTCACAAAACTTCTTAGCAATACAATATTATAGTAATCTTACTTTAAGGACGTTATAGTACGAAATTTCGATGTGCCTAAGGTTAAAACAATACTACTCTAAGAGATTAGGTTCTATACCTCTTTTAAGAGTTTATAAGACTATCCAATAATACAGGGTGTAAAAAGAGTCAACGAAATCGAAGTCTACGCATACAGTACCTAGGTATATCAAACCAAGTTACGTTTTGCTACTATTACTAATTACTTTTATTTTCAACCGAATCACGTAACTAGTAACTACCTGGTGTTAGCTTTATATTTTAATATAACTAAAGTATAATGATTTGTGGGTGCCATAGACTAATAACTATAAGACTAGCAACGGTATTGTTAGAATAAGATGGGTAGATACGCTATGGTACGAGTGCGAAAATGATACAGATACTTTTTTCTGTCCTTATCGGCGTATTCACTTTTTTGCTGGCAGAGATTGATATCTGTCAAAATGTCTGCCAAACAAAAGATCATAATGAATAGTTCATGTTTTCGTGTGGTTTTATAAGTTAAACAGTGCCGTATTTTGTGAGAACTCGTTAGAGAAAAAAGACAAAAGTGTGTTGATAATGGGTGGTTGTAGCATTTTAGGCTGTGATAGGCATAGTGAAAGAAAAGAAATGGGAATACAATTTCAACTCGTAAGTAAACATTTACGTATTTTTTCACCCTTTGATTATGCTGAGAATTTCCATTCTTATACATTTATTACCCACTTTGGTTAGTACATGGCCTACAAGGTCGTTCTATACCAATTTCGTCATAAAATATCATAATAAACCCAAACAAACTAACGACAGAAGAAAATAGAGTTGCCAGATAATTAAAAAAAATTCCCACTAAGTAATGATGTACATTCTACAGGTTTCCATCTGACCCTAGTTTACGAAAAAGGTAGATTAATGCTACCGGACGTCAGAATCGGCTGCTACCAAGAAAAAATATATTTATCTGAAGCCATTCGCTGCACCAACCAAATACGTGAATTATATTTATACATATCAGAATTGCTAAAGAATGATTTGGAAGCGGAACAGTCGACAAATTCTAAATCAAACAAAAAAACATACACCCAAAAATTAAAATATTCCACCGCCACGCGCGCCCGTGAAGAAACAAAAGTTGGTTAGTAAGTTTGTAAATTTAGTTAGTTTTTTTGCATATTAATTTATGATGTCATCTGTTATATCATCTTAGTATGTCGCCTCATAAATTGTTGCAGGTCGAGATTCCAATCAGCTAATGTACGACAATATATATATACAAGAAAAAAAAAATGGAGGAGCTTTAGTAAAACAATAACCGCGGACTTTTAGTAAGTAGTGATAGCCTAGCGGTTGAACGCTTACCTTCCATGCAGAAGGGTCTGAGTTTTCGGATTCATGTGCGGATTAGAATTTTATTATCACTTGTGTTAATGATGAAGGAAAAGCATCTTGAGGAAACCTGCACATTTTAGAGGGCCTCATAAGTTTCTCGATGCTGTGTGTAGTCCGCCAACCCGCACCAGGCCAGCGTGGTGGACTAACGCCTAACCCCTCTCATTCTGAGAAGAGACTCGTGCCCAGCAGTGGGACAGTAATGGGCTGGATTTATTTATTTTTAGTAAAACATAGATTCTATAAGTATATTATTTTGCATCTTATATAAAGGTCATTGAATAACTGAATATAAATTACTGTTGTAAAATTGATCTCATTTCTGCTTATTGATTCGAATTTTATAGAATTTTTAATTAATAATAATAACAGGTTTTTTTAATATACACTTTTAATTTAAACCTAACATGTTTCATTATTGTGAATTCCAAGTTTTTAGTGGATAGAGAAGAACTTCTATATTCGCATGTTTATTTCGAAACCAGTTCTAAACGAAATTAAATATCAAATATATAGGAGATGGCGTATAATAAATTAATAACTCAATTTCGTGAAAATATCATTTAGTATCGGTTTCAAAATAAAGATGAGAATATGGCTGAATTTACCCTAATGTAGTGGAAATAGTATTTTGATGGCAACACACATTGTTAAAGCGAGACACATTGACGTAGCCACGTAAGTTATCCGTCTAGTTGTCCTATGTCTATGGTGGGTGCCGATATATTTTCCTAAATCGGTTATTGATTTATTTGACATTTGTTGTTATGCAACTGACTTCCGGTGCTGTAAATATTATTGGCGGCAACGGAAGTCAGTAGCGAACTTCATATAATTATATAAGATTTATTTCCGGAAGTAGCTCGGCGCGCCACCTATGATAAGTTTAAGATGTAAAAATAGTATAAAAGCAACTGTGATTGTATTTTCGAGTTAGTTATCGGTTGAATACAGAATTGCGACGTAACTCTGTTCGTTTTATTGCCGGGAACCCTCTGATTTCCTATACTGGTAACAACCTTCTAAAAAATTTACCGATCATGAAGTTTTCATTGAAGGTTTCATTTTTTTACCACTTCGTAAGATTAGCCTCTCAAGATCGTATTGAAGTTTGTTAGCAGAGTCTGATGTTCATTACCATTTTGTTATGCGGTGGACTCCCAGACCCAGGACCCAAACGAGAATTATAGGCGCGGGTGGCAGTCCTGCTATGGCATTCGGATAAATCAAGGTGTTGAAGCGTCACTGACGACTCCAGGCGCTTTAGGGTAAGCGGAACTCAAAGAAAAGAGCTCCAAGCTTAGGGTGAGCCTTATAGGCAGGTCTCAAAGTCAAAGTCAAAGATTTTTCTTTCAACTGGGCCTTTGCAGTCACTTTCAAAACGTCGTGATTCTAAGCGCACGGTTCCAAGTGGTTTGGTCCTGGAGAAGATGCCGACTAGAAACTCCATGGATACTCTTTTCATAAATCAAGCTTACAATAAATGTGGCTAAAATTCGACCTGAATTTACACAATATTACATAAAGAAAAAAAAGAACAGCAAAGATAACAAGTACCACTATAATATATACAATACCTGTACGTACGTACGTCTTGTATGGGATATCAAGCGGCCATGTACTATGTGGTTATAAACTTTTCTCCTAGCTGTAGACCAATGAGAAAGTGTTCCTTGTTCAAATATTAAATGTAGGTAGTGTACAAACTTCGAGCGACTAGAACGAACTTTTTATTGGTTCTTATCAGTTGGCGCGAAGTTCCGATCAATTTATTATAGGGTTTTCATACTACTGTCATGGAATAAAATAGGTACCAGAAGGTCTACTCTTCGTAATTAAACAACTACATGTAAAAAAAGATATGCGCATGATATTTCGCCTGTATGGGTGGGTTATCTTCAGAGGCTGCCAATTGATCAATAAAATATTATAAAAAAAAAATATATATAATTATCTAAGTATCTACCTAATTTGAACTGATTTTGAATTGTTATAAGTCCAACACTGTATCATTGTCACATTCTATATAAGTGATTCGAATATAAAAATAATTGAAGCTACTGAACTATAATTAAAGCATTTTAATTGGTTTTTTTTTCTTATTACCAAGCGACGTTTAGCAAACACTAGGAATATACAGAAGAGGATTTTAAACTGATCGATAAACAACACTAATAATGAATTTTGTTGCATTACACCACCGCGACACAGAAATATGTGACCACGACTACATTCCATCCAAAGACTAGGTACAATAGAGTTTTGTTGTCATGAAAAGACGAGATAATGCGTAAACTAAACTAAATTAATAAATTACCTAATACATTAAAAACACTTAATCGCAGGCTATTTAAAACTAAATTGTATCAATGGCTAAATGAAAATAATTTCTATACTGTTAAGGAATTTTTTGAACATAAATTGTAATGTGACTAGTTTGCATGCTTTAATTTTAAGCAAAACATGTATGATCTCAAATTGTAATATAACACCTTTATATACCATGTTTTACGCAAATAAATATATTATTATTAAATTATGTCGCGGCGTTCATGTAAGCCGATGTTGCACAAGTCACGTATCTACTCGCAGGACCTATGGGTGTGTGAGCTAATCTATGAAGTAAACCTTCTGCACCTAACTATTCTGTGTTGAACGTTGTTGTAGTAGCTCTTTCCCTTGGGATTAAAACGTACTTAAGACGCGAATCGGAACTGAACTAGTAACGCTACAACTTTCTCGAATTAACTACAATCGCTCGTTTGAATTGTATCTAGGGTTGTCACCTCTACTTTGTAAGTAATGTACGTTATTTCGAGCAAACGTACTTTATACTTTGAGAGCAATAAAGTACGTGAAAATAGCAATTTTTTCTGCAATCCATCTTTATATAAACTTTAACTATGCCAAATCTCATACACCTAGCTCCGTGCACGCAATATGCTTAAAAAGGGGTACAAATTTTTCTCTTCATAGATTATACTTATTCAAACAAAATATAAATACAAAAAATACAGTTTACAGATATAAGCACAAAGGAGAGCTTAACTCAGAATGAGTTTTCTTCCAGCAAACCTCTGGGTGAAAGAGAAATTTGAAATTGAAATTGTTTATTTAAATAAATTTTTGTATAACCGGAGTATTGTCAACGGCGAAAACCCAACAGCAAGGAAGATTTAACTCAATCATTACGTTTTATAAAAGGCGACGTCTCTAGAAGATTAATTCCCCCTGTATACAATTATTTTCAGATGAAATGTAATATTCTTGTGTTGTTGTTTATTTTTGGGTTATTGTGTTGTCATTAAATCTGATCCGTTGTTCGGGGTAAAGGACTTCCACAAACAATTTGTCTGGTAATATCTTGAGAGAATATAGGCACCTATAGGTACGTAGGTATAAGGAATGTTCCGTACGGGAATCAAACCCGCACATAGTGCAGAAAGCCAATTTTTTAGGTACTGCGCTAATCGTGCTTTCAAATAACCTAAAATTACGGTCGAATTTCGACCCTTGGGCGACCACTAGTTAAATATTAGGTAATTACATAAAAAGTCAACGTGGCAATGCTGCCAGTCTTCTGGGCACGCTACCAATTGACAGCGATGAGGAGTACTTTGACGCCTAGGTGTTTATTTTAATTTTAATGTGTAAATAATTAGGCTGTGTAAATAATAATAATTATATATTGTGTATAATAATTCTTTTGTTGAAATAAAAATTATAATTATCTTCAACACACTTGCTCGTAAAATAATTAAATACCCATATAATATTATTATTTCTTCGCCTCCACAGAAAAGAAGTGAATATTATAATTAAGCCAGGGACGGGGGACTACACAGCGACCCCAGGGCCTAATTAACAAAACATTCTTAAACAACCTTATTGTTCACGACCTTGCAAGTTCTGTTACTTGTGTAACAAGCTTAAGCTATTTAAGTAGTATTTCGAATAATTGGTACGTGAATAACGAAGCAAGGTGCTCTGTGAGCTCCAGCGAGTTTGAAAGGAACGGTTATTATGAGAGAATGCATGCTTGGATGAACAAAAATGTGGAGAAATTGCCAGGTATAATGTTGAAAATACACACTACAGTAAGCAACCTAGAATAAGTTGCATACTTACCTACTTTAAAAACCCACTTTCTGCGCTGCGTGCCGCGGGTTCGATCCCCGCACGGAGCTGCAATTATTTGTATGATCTACAGATAGTTGTTTCGGGTCTGGGTGTGTGACTATATATATAGGGACTACTATTTGGAACCGTGCACCTAGAGTCTCGACATTTCATAAGTGCCTGTATCTGGTTTACATGAAATAAAGATCTATTCTATTCTATTCTATTCTATTCTATTCTGTGCATGTGAGATGTGTGTTTGTGATGTTTGTGAACGTACCCTCGATATAGGAGAAATAAAAATGACGGACAACGTATTAAAAAGAAAAGAAACCTTATATGCAGACAGCCGCGTTATTGTCCGTCGTCCTACGTCCTAACCACACAGCGGGCCCTTTTAAGGTGTTATTAGTAATCCTCAAGAACAAATTTTTTCTAGGTATAGGTGCTATGAAATCAACACAGAAATCGCGAAAAACAATCTGCTGTTCCATACAAATAATTTAATATTACTTGACTAAAACGTAATCGTTATTAAGAACCTTAAATAGATAACGTTCTGAAATTTAAATTAATTTGAAATAAAAACTGTTCTAATCTAAATCACGTCTTAAATCTTCTCTCTTTAATAAAAACCCCCGACTCCAATTAGAAAAAGAGCTGTAACTTTGAACGGCTGAAAAGATTTTCATGAAACATAGGTAGCTAAGATGATACCCGATTAAACTAGCTTTCAATTAAAGAAATTGCATTGAAATCGGTCCATTTGTTTTGGAGCTACGATGTCACTGACAGATACACAGATATACCTACTCTACAAACTTAATCACACCTCTTTTTTGTCGGGGGATAAAAATGAAAATATTTATCTGCATATAGTTAGACTATGAAACCATACCCCAACATGCTAGACCTTAAGCCAAGACTAAGTCGACGAGACATATTTACAACCCCTAAATCAACATTGAAGTGACTAATCCAACGACAAAACAGCAAACATAACACAAAATTGGCACAAAACTGCAATAACAAAGCAATGAGTCTCATTAAGTGTGCGTTGGCAGCCCTGGTCCATCATGTTGGTGCCAAAGTCGTATCCGCATCCGTTCCAATTTTAAAGTCTGAACATTTTTCCGGGCATGTTTGGTGGCCAGTTATAACCGTTATGAGGTTATCTTACACACAGACGAATGAAGAAGGATCTTACACAACACACAACAACAACAACTGACAACTTTGTATCTTTGGGCTTGATTTGCAGGGGAGTGAGTAAGTACATCGAAATAAGAATACAGATATAGATAAACTACGATAACATGGTGCGCCCCTCCAAATAATTATTTCAATGTGTGTAGTCACATCCTTACCGAGCAACAACTCCTTGCATTTATTTTTATTTGACGGCCGTCTCAGTACGAACGCATGCGTTGTGAGTCTTGGTGGCGCTTTGTAAATACTTTCACAAATATTTTCAAACGTTTTGAATTTTGGAGGGGCGCGCCTTGTTATCGTAGTTAATCTATACGCCTATATTGCACGAACAGGGCCTAACTTTTAGACTAAGTTGAATGTTCAGTACTTTGCCAATATGTGCTTTGCTTAGCAACGAGTTATCACGAGCATTCAAATGTGATCCTTAAATGATTACTATAAGGTTTATAATAGAATACATCTACACAGCTACACTGTACTTACCCCTTACCACTTCACCCCCCTCAGAAAGATGCCACGACGGTTCTAAACGAATATGACAAGAAGCTATATCCATAACGTAACAACTTTATGTTAACAACGCGTTTTTTTTCTAATATATTCAATGGGTTAGTAGGATTCTTTACTCCTCCCACTACACGGCATAAAAATAACGAAGGAATAATTGATATTGCCTACAAAATTTTCATCATCATCGCAATAATTGTAAGCATACAAAGGGCGAAGTGAATGGGCTAACAAAATTACGCTGAGCCAATGGTCGGGCCGGCAGTGCTCTAAGTGGATTAACAATATAATGAGAAGTAAGAAATTTACGCCAACAGAGAAATTGAAATGGCCTTTTAGCTGAATTTTGTATGGCTATCACGCTTCAACCCTAAACAGGCGAGTGGAACCGAATTAATTATTTAGTAAGTTCAGGATTTATTTATTTTATTATTTATGTACATACAACAAATAGAAAAATACATAGATTAAGGAAAATTTAAGTACAAAGGTATTGATTATTTCAAAAGAAATTTCTGCCAGCAGACCGCGACTGGAGAAGGTACAGAAGAAAACGTAGACACAGTGTGTAAACTAAAAACTAAGAGGGAAAGACTAGAATACGGAACAGTGAAAGATAGATATAAATTAAAAAAAGAATATAGTAAAAACTTAAATAACTATAATAAACTAATACATACTATAATAATATTTGAAAATTATGAGGATAGGTAATGCTTTTTTCTTTACCAATTAGATTTCATGCAATAGATATTTTTTATACCGCTTATGTGGCAAACGGTAATCATATAGCTCCAATAATGGTAAGCGTTTACCGTAACCTATGGACGCTTGCAACACCAGGGGCATCACTCGCGACAACGCTTCCTCAAGGAGCACTGGCGACCTTGCTCACCTTTAGGAACACAAGACTGCCTAAGGCTTACATTCAGAGACGACAGAAACGAGTCTAAGCGTGAACTTACGCTTCCATCTGTCAAAATCAACAGCTTGCGCTCATATTTGTATTCAGAGACGTTCGGAACACGACTTAAACTTAAAGTAAACTAAGATAAGCCAAGTAGTGAATATTGACTACTTAAGACGACACTAGCGCCACCATGTGGGCTTAGGTGGAGTTAATATCGACAATTTGAGATTTTCAAGTCTGACTAATCTCTTAACTTAAATAAATAGGTTTATGTCTCAGATATTTTGTTTCGCTCACTCCAATTGCAATTGGTATATATGTATATATTTTGGCCATGTGGTCTATAATTTAGAATAATCTACAGCAAGGAATATAATACTCAGGGGAGAAGAATCGTAACTCTATAGTAAAAATATGCAACCATAGCGATACACACATACACGACACTAGCGCCGTAGCGGAATAGCAATAAACCTAATCCGAGCGGGAATATTCAAAACTGGACCTATATTTTAGGTATGGATAGCATGAAGAGGTTTCTTTGTATGGATCGTTTCTTGAGATTATCAAGATATCTGAAGAAACAATCCATACAAAGAACCCCCTTCATGCTGAAATTATAATAATAGTTTTTTATCGCAATTGAAACAAGTAGTTAGTATTGATTTATAATATTTTATTTATATAAGATAGGTCACGCATAGTTTCATAAGGTCACTTGGCACATTTTCTGTAGTTATTAACCGACATTTTACACAAAGAGCACACAAAGTTTTCCACGAATGTAATGATAAACACAAAAAATACTGTGTTTATTTTTTGTGTTTATCATTACATAACTACCATACTAACATATCCTAGCAAACGTCCTGTCGTAACTAAACACTCGATTTATAAACGACTTTTCGTTATAACGTGAAGATTGATTGATTGTGTCCATGTGTCACACAAGATACACTCTAAAAACGTATCTGCAGGTGGGATAAATTGAAATAATAGTTACAACAAAATTATATCAACAAACAATGGAGATTGGATTGGCGAGTATTCAATATGGCGGCCGGTCGGCACAGACAGTGTGGCCAGTTGTTTAATGTTTGATGCTTTACCCTGCGGTCCGAATTGCGATAAAAGTGCTAATATCGCGAATCCGACCAAATTTAATAGTCACAAAGTATAAGGGCTATTGAGTAATAATAATGCTTGTGGCGTTGGTCGGGTTCGCGATAATATACTTTTAGCGCAATTCGGACCGCAGGGTTAAAGTATTCCATTTTTTCTGGTGGTATACATTATCAACACACACATGTAGAAAGTTATGCATGTTGTACAAGCAAAATCGTTTGTATAGAAGACGAGGGAGGTTGGGGGAGATCTACAGGCACATACCTGTCAAAGGGTGAAAGGGGACACCAGGAACCACACAGACGAAGTCAAGGTATATTGCGTTATTATTTTAATTAATTACTTGATTTTTTGGGCTTGAAGGTATCAACAAACCCATAAAAATCCAGTAATTTATTTAGTACATACCAACGTAGAGAAGTCTCAAGATCTCCTTGACAACCGATGACGATCCTAATTATTTTGGGCGTACGGTAGCCATGTTTTTATGGGATAATTCTTTTTAAACAAGTCGTTTCCAATACTTTCTTGTTTCTCTTTTTTTGCTAAATTGTAACATCACAGGGCTTCCCATAGTGTTATATTTTTTTGGATTAATTATTTTTTGCTTTGACATTTTCACGAAGGTTTCAATTGCTCCAAAGCTGTGTTTTTATGTTCTTGTTTGTTTCTGATCGTCAATTCGTCATATCAACTTTATTTACATAATGTATATTTTACTCAAAGGTCAAACCTGATCCCCGAAGGTGGGTGGACGCCTAAAGTACACCCACAGTTCGCCATTGAAGGTACTACTCGTTAAAATCAAAAGCCAAAGTATATCATACATTTATTTTGGACGAAACGGTTGGCGCAGTGGCTAAGCGATTAGCTTTCTGAGCAATTATTTGTATGATCTACAGATAGTTGTTTCGGGTCTGGGTGTGTGTGCATGTGACATGTATGTTTGTAAACTGTACCCTCCATACAGGAGAAATACTAGTGAGGGGCAAAGAAAAAAAAATTGCAAACCAAGTATACAATCATTTATAGAATTTATTTGCTAGAAATCTTAACGATAACATTTGTCACTTAGCGTCTCTTCTTCCACATACGTCAACCCTCTGTCGCCATCGAAATTCTAGATTGACACTTATAATAAAACATTCTAACTAAAATATAAATCTAGGAGAGTCTTTGTCTAACAAAATGTGTGGTCACTATAATGAATCAAGGGTGTTCAGAATTCGGGAATCAATCTGCCCTAAGAGGCTTCACATTTGTTCGCACTAAATTAATATCGGTCGGCAATTTCCGTAGCGACTGTTATTGCGTGCGAGTGTGGGTCGTCCTTAATTAATTTTGGGTTTGGACTGTCAGTCAAAGTCAAAGTCAAAGTCAAAGTCAAAGATTTTTATTTCAACTGGGCCTTTGCAGGCACTTTCAAAACGTCGTGATTCTAGGCGCACGGTTCCAAGTGGGTTGGTCCTGGAGAAGATACCGGCAAGAAACTCCATGGATACTCTTTTCAGAAATCAAGCTTACTACACAACAAATGTGGGGCCGCGGGAGCGGCCCCGGCTAAAATTCCACCTCAATTTACACAATATTACAATAAAAAAAAAGAACAGCAAAAATCATAATATTAAGCAAAAATCATATTATTAAATCATAATATAATTCATAATAATCAGTATGTTAATTAATCAAGATCAGTTTGATGTCCACCAGCAAACTGTGTGTTCTAATTGTTCTTGTACTTTTTTATTGGTCTACTAGTCCAGAGTTCAATTCCCACGTCAGACAAAGTTTTACTGAATTTTTCTGTCAGAAAGAAGCAGCTTATATAACGTGTATCAGAAATGTGTGGTCATATTTAAGGGTGTGGATCAGGCCATCAAACTGAACAACTTTCTCTATGGGACCAACATCGTTATCCCGATAAAATAATCAGCTGTCCCATACAAAACTTTAATACCTACTCCACCCAAACGTATCATAGGTTTGGATTGACCATTATGGTAGGTACATCACCGTGGATGTTCATTTGTTGTCATATTAATTATACCCATGACTAGTTTGTATGGGACAGCTGAGAATTTTTTCGCGATTACGGTGTTGGTCTCATAGTGAAAGTCACCATTCGTTGTCCATATTAATAATTCAATATTACCCGACTAAATGTCCTTAGGAACAGATAATTTTTTTTCAGCGATTTCATTTTGGTCCCATAGTAAAAGTTGTTCATAATGATGAGTACTATAACCCCTTAAAAGGACCGCCGCTAATAAAGTAGGACCTTATATTTACCCTTTAATACAATATTCTAAATTTCTAGCTTCAGCAAGCTTGGTTATAATAAAGCCAAGTGGCGGTTCGTTGGTCACATTATACGTATTGAGAATTAGAATGGAGGTTAAATTCGTATGGAAAATAAATGTAACTGTATATGTAACGGTAACAGAGAGAGATTATTATGAAGAATTCGATTTTTTTATTTAACTTTCTAGTAAATTTCCTCACATGGAAGAACTATAATATATCTAAACTAATATTATAAAGAGAAAATATTTGATTTTTGGATAAACTCAAAAACTACAGGACCGATTTTAAAAATTCTTTCACCAGCAGAATGCTATATTATTACTGAGTAACATAGGCTATAATTATAAAGATATCACGCGGGCGAAACCGCTGGCGGAAGCTAGTAGTCATAATTTTAACCACTTTAACCTATGTTTTCATAACAGGCCAAGAGATATCCTAATATCTGTCCTAGCTGCCTTTTCAGGCCGTCAGTTCATCTAGCTGGGGGCGTCTCATAGTACATTTGCCGATTTGCGGTGTAAGTTCAAGGACTCGTCTTCTCAAACGAGTATTAGTCCTTCAAGTGGCAATACTCTAGTAGACACAAATTGCTGCTATTACATACTCAATACTTTTAGCATCGACGACTAGTGATTTAGTCGTTTTTCGGAAGCTCGATATAGTAACTGCTCACTACTGGAGGGTAGCGTTCACACATTCAGATGCCAGTCGCACTGCGACTGTCGCAGCGATTTATCGAGGCTGTGGCGTGCTACCACCCCGCCCGGTCATCTCGCTTCATTCTCCGCTAGATAGAGCGAGTCGCCAAAACGCGATGCAGTATCGATGCAATCGTAAAATCGCTTGTTACCAATGCTAAAAGTACCAAGTATGCAATAGCCTTTAATAGACAATATATTCTCTAAAGAGAAATGGAAAAGGTCTGCACTTGGCCGGGGGTCAAACGGCAAACACATGGTGTGTTCCATAGCAACCATTCTTCAAAAGAAAATAATTAATTCAGGCACTCAAACGAATGATGAGGGAACAAAATATTTAATAAAAATTCTTTGTACATAAACGCGAACATAATTATTAAGATGTAAAAAACAAAATTGGGGTCCAAAAGATGTAATTTATTCAAAGTAAATTAATATTTGGATCAAAGCTTAATGTGAGGTAATTTTATTAGAATACTAGTTATCCCCGAGACTTCGTTCGGTTGGTGGATTTATTTTTTAAAACGCGCTTTTATTAGCTTCACTTGTAACTAACTAACTATGTTAAAAAATCTTGAAAGTTTTTGACCCACTTCCCGGTTTCCGATTGAGCTGAAATTTTGCATACACTTTTAGTTTGGATGACAAAAGCGTTTTCTATCGTTTTCACTTTAAACTATTTTTTTTTTCTTTAAAACGTTGCTCCTCTCTAGGTTTTCTCCTGTGTCGAGGATACAGTTTACAAACATACATGTCAAATGCACACACACCCAGACCCGGAACAACTATCTATAGATCATACAAATAATTGCTCCGTGCGGGGATCGAACCCGCGGCACGTAGCGTAGAAAGCTAATCGCTTAGCCACTGCGCCAACCGTGTCGTCTATGACAGTTGTTACAGCTTAGAAGCCTGAAAAATATACAACTCATTTCAATTCAAACTTTAACTTTTTGTTATATGAAAATTAATAAATCCACCCCATTTTAGTGTCCAAGTATTTCCTAAACAGAACTCTGTTAAATCACAGTCTTTTATGAAAAGTAAGATTAATTTATTAATAAACGTAGTAATGGCCTCATTTCTGTACTCCGTATTTCAACAAAATACTTGGCTTTTATTAGTATCAAGTTGCAAATTGCTTTTAAAGATTTCTTTTGAATTTCTCTTCAAACTTTGTAAACTTTTGTGGTTTCAGATTTTAAAAGCTATTTCGTTACGTTGAGAACACTTTGGCGTGAGCAAATAATTATGGCATTTTTGTGGCTTGTTAGCTTCCATTCATTTCACTGTATATATTATATTTATGTAAAATATATTTTTAAGACGTTCTCATTAGAATTAATTAGTTAAATACAGACTAATTCTAATTTATTTATTTATTCTTTATTCTTTATTTATTTCTATAAATATTTACAATATAAAATACCCTCCATTGGTCCCAAACTAGGCTAGGCCTGTATCTTGGGCACCTTTGGGGGTAGTTGACGATATATTATTATACATATTAGTTAAATATAAAAATTAAAACAAAAAAAAACAAAAAAAGATCTTTTTTGTCTTTTTGTTTAATTACGTATTACCATACTTATTTAAATATTTGACATAATTATTAATCATTTAAGTATAATGTTAAGTTTTGTTATTTATTGTATAAGAGTGACCTTACGAGGCTGGCATAGTCACCAAGGTGAACTGAAGCCTCGACAAAAATATGAACAAAAAAAAAAAAAAAAATTGTTGTGGCTAGAAATAAACAATGGTTTTGCTATTTACAACCGAGTACTTGGTTCGGATGGAGCCTACAAAGTTAACATATCTACTATAATATAAATAATACATAACATGCGGTTCGGTTATCGGAAATGCGTCCGCCAATACCAAGTTCCACCTTGGTCTAACCGCATTCTGTCTCCAAGGCGACGTTATGAGATAATATTATAATACCACACTATGCACATAGATTGCGGTCAATTCGGCAATGCGGAAAATTAGACCACAATAATAGTGGAAACTGAAATTTAAAAGTAAGACTTATAATTTATATCAAGTACTTTTAATTCATTCAGCCTAATGTTTTCTGTGATATACATGTAATTCCTTTATAAATTATTCATATTCATTTCCGTTTTTAAAAAAATGTTGCCCCTCACTTGGATTTCTCCTGTATCGAGGGTACAGTTTACAAACATAGAATAGAATAGAATAAATCTTTATTTCATGTAAACCAGATACAGGCACTTATGAAATGTCGAGACTCTAAGTGCCCTAGGTACATACATCTCACATGCACACACATCTAAACCAGAAACAACTATCTGTAGATCATACAAATATTTGTTCCGTGCGGGGATCGAACCCGCAGCACGTAGCGTAGTAAGCTAATCGCTTATCCACTGCGCCAACCGTGTTGCGAAACGCGAAACTTCTCCCCCCAGCCCTAAATTATATCTTGCCTGGTATTGGCGCTACGTCGTAGCATAAATTTTGCTACGGCGTAGCAGTCTGTAATATACGTAGACAGAGAATCGTCCACGCTAATATACAACTCGGTATGTCATATTTCATCAAAATGTATTGTGTGTTGTCTTTTGATGCTTGAAAATATTTCATAACATTGAACTTTTTACTGTATTATCATATCTATAACATCTGTCCTACTTAGATTTAACTTATGCCTATCTATTCTGCTCTTGTAACTATTTGTGAAACCTTTTAATTGTCTAATTTTGTTCTAACTGTAAGTTTAGTAGAGAAATAAAATAAAATAAATAAATATATTTCAATTAATTTCGTGCTTAGAATAAGGCTAACATTTTCAAGCATTAGCGTTCGTTCGCAATCGATACTTTTAGCAACAGAATCGTACGTTTTAGCGTTCATTGGCTGCCTTTAGCTTACAAAAAGTGGATAACGAACGCAAAAACGCGCGATTGGCTGCAAAATGTGTCGAGGGTGGATGGGCCCTTAAACGGCTAAAAACTTCTAAGTTTAATCTTAATCCAGGATTAGCAATTTCACGGTACTTCCAATTATATTAACGTAGGTACCTAATTATAAGTTGTCTGTTCTAAATTGTTTTGTATTTTCTTTGTCTTTTGTTTTACCTTATTGTCTGTCTTTAGAATTCAGTCTTTTAGGGTCGGTCGGGTAGGGAGTATTAGTAACTAGCGATTTTAGAATTATTTGCTTGAAATGTTGGTAATTTAACAAATGAAATGAAGTTTATTTGCCTGTAGTATGGTATACATACATACAGATGGGTGGTAAACATATTTTTCAACACACTTGCTCATAAAATGGCTCTAATTTCACCGCAATTAGGCACATAATGACACCTGTAATCAAACTGTGACTTTTTCTTTACTATTATTCACAAGTGAGTTATAGGTTTTTTTTTTTAAATTGGTTGAGTTGCTTTGTTTTTAAAAAAGTTTCGAAACAAAAAAGATCGTGTTCAATAGTACAAATAAATTAATGTACCGGTAGGTACATTAATTCAAGATCAAGATCATCAAAACATGAAGTTTGAGTACCAGCATGATAGGACTGCGACCGATAGTTTCGGAGATATCAGCTTTAAAAAATTTGATCACGTAGTCACATAGAGATCACCAAAACATGAAGTTTGAGTACCAACATGATAGGACTAAGACCGATAGTTGCGGAGATAACAGCTGTCAAAAATTTGATCACGGATTCACTTAGACATCACCAAAACATGAAGTTTGAGTACCAACATGATAGGACTGCGACCAATAGATACGGAGATATCAGCTTTCAAAAAAATTATCGCGTAATCACTTAGACATCACCAAAACATGAAGTTTGAGTACCAACATGATAGGACTGCGACCGATAGTTTCGGAGATATCAGCTTTCAAAAATTTGATCACGTAATCACTTAGACATCACCAAAACATGAAGTTTGAGTACCAACATGATAGGTCTGCGACCGATGGTTTCGGAGATATCAGCTTTCAAAAATTTGATCACGTAATCACTTAGACATCACCAAAACATGAAGTTTGAGTACCAACATGATAGGTCTGCGACCGATGGTTTCGGAGATATCAGCTTTCAAAATTTTGAACACGTAATCACTTAGACATCACCAAAACTAAAGTTTGAGTACCAACATGATAGGACTGCGACTGATAGTTTCGGAGATATCAGCTTTCAAAAAATTGATCACGTAATCACTTAGACATCACCAAAATATCAAGTTTGAGTACCAACATGACTGGACTGCGACCGATAGTTTCGGAGATATCAGCTTTCAAAAAATTGATCACGTAATCACTTAGACATCACCAAAATATCGAGTTTGAGTACCAACATGACTGGACTGCGACCGATAGTTCCGGAGATATCAGCTTTCAAAAATTTGATCACGTAGTCACATAGATATCACCAATATATAAATGATAAATGATATAAGTAATCAAAATATAACTAAATATAAGGTTTCAAAATTTTGATGACGTAGTCACAGACATCGCCAAAACATGAAGTTTGAGTACCAACATGATAGGACTGCGACCGATAGTTTCGAAGATATACAAACTTTCAATTTTTTTATAAAGCTTTCCTGTATCTTCGGTATAGTTGGCTGTATCCATAAATCTCAAAGGCACAACCCGGAACAACTATCTGTAGATCATACAAAAATATTTGTTGGTGGATCGCACCCGAGACACGTGCCGCAGAAATTACCAGTCGCTAGTAGCCAGGTCATAGTAATATAACTAGGTAATGACGATGTTGATCTAAAATAAATAAATAAACATGGACACATAAACAATGTAAATGTTAATAAATATTGTGTACTTGTCACAACCCTATCGCGACACTGTCTAGACATAGTAAGACAACCGCGCGCCGTCACCGCGCGCTCCCGCGCGACAAGCAATATAACTAGGTAATGACGATGTTGATCTAAAATAAATAAATAAACATGGACACATAAACAATGTAAATGTTAATAAATATTGTGTACTTGTCACAACCCTATCGCGACACTGTCTAGACATAGTAAGACAACCGCGCGCCGTCACCGCGCGCTCCCGCGCGACAAGCAATATAACTAGGTAATGACGATGTTGATCTAAAATAAATAAATAAACATGGACACATAAACAATGTAAATGTTAATAAATATTGTGTACTTGTCACAACCCTATCGCGACACTGTCTAGACATAGTAAGACAACCGCGCGCCGTCACCGCGCGCTCCCGCGCGACAAGCAATATAACTAGGTAATGACGATGTTGATCTAAAATAAATAAATAAACATGGACACATAAACAATGTAAATGTTAATAAATATTGTGTACTTGTCACAACCCTATCGCGACACTGTCTAGACATAGTAAGACAACCGCGCGCCGTCACCGCGCGCTCCCGCGCGACCCGCGCGGTGGGCGCCCCGTTCCGCGCGTGTTTCACCCCCTCACATGAAAAATTTCGCTGGGTATATAGCGCTTTAAATTTCAACTTGTACGTTTTTAATAAATACAACTTTCACTCAAATATAACTTTTGTTTTTTCTGTGATAAAGAAAACTTTGAATTACCCATTTTGTACGTGGCTAAAACGCTATCCGAGAAAAGCCATAAAAAAGAAACCTCATTCTTTTAGTCTATGGCCGATCTGTTAGATGCGCGCGCATAGGAAAACTGATTAATTTTTCCCGCCATTGCGAAAAAATTTTCACAACTCGTTTTCACTGTTGAAATTATAGTTATTTTCTTCACAAGTGTGTTGAAAAACGTCGTATGATACACGTGTGTATTGATGATTTCCGTCCTCGGCTCTCTTAAGACCCTCACCTAACGGCTCGGGTCTCAATGGCGCCTCAGCGGTAATCACCAACATTACACACTTGTACCATAATGTACGATTAGACTCGCATACTTCGTCGGAAGAAACAATATGCCCGACATGCAAATTTTTACATAATTATGGGATATAAATTGAGATACTTAATATTGATTGAATTACAGTTTACATTACAGTAATTATTAATTAAAAGAAAACATATCTTTGAAATATAAAAAGTAAAAGCTTTGTAATAACATTGAATAATTAATCTATCTTTTAAACATATAAAAACACTTGTCCTGACTTACTGACTGATCTATCATCGCACGGCCTAAACCGCTGGGGCTAGAACCTTGAAATATTGACGTAGGTTTCATTTTATAACGTAGGCATCCACTAAGAAGGATTTTTTTTATAAATTCCACCCCTAATGTGGTAAAATAGGGGATGAAAGGTTTTAAAGTTAAATCCATAAAATTTTGAATTCGGCGTTTCGTTAAAATTAAAGAATAACGTGTTTCAGGGTTTTCGAAAATTCTGCCTCTAAGAGGGTAAAATGGGGATGAAAGTTTGTTTGAAATTCTATTGTTTCAATTACAATCCGTAATATCGGCTTCAACGCGAGCAAACCCGCGGGATACAGCTAGTATAATATAATATTGAATATAAAATAATTAAAAAATATTATGTCACTAGGAAATCATTTATATTATAATAGTTATTTGTTATACAAGAGTGCAAAGTTGCTTTTTAACCGCGTGTTCAATTTTGATGACCGAGCAAGCGAAGGATTCTAAAATTGAATCACGAGCGCAGCGAGTGATTCAAAATTAGAATCCTGAGCGTTAGCGAGGGAATCAAAAGAGCACGAGGTGAAAAATCTTTGCACTCGAGTGCAACACGTAACTTTTCATTCCACCTCAGCGAGGAAATGACTAAATGCAAAAAAAAAACGTTTAATTCACAAACTTAGTGCACACGATGTTCTAAATTCAATTTATTTTATCCTCTAGAGAATAAAAACGGCTTTTCCACTCAGATATTGAAGATTAAAAATACTCTTTCCGAGATGGTGGAATGAAAATTTACTTTATCCTCTAGAGAATAAAAACGGCTTTTCCACTCAGATATTGAAGATTAAAAATACTCTTTCCGAGATGGTGGGATGAAAAATTATTTTTCCTGAAGCCAACTATTGAGTTGTAGCTTAAGGGGGTATTTTACAGGAATGCCGCAAAAACCGATTTGTATTTACAATTTTTTAAATAGAAATTCTTATTTCTTTGTCCCGAAAAAAATATATATCAAACTTGAAGATGTGAAAATCTCTGCACGGTTGTCCGATACATGATTGGACGAAGTTAGCTCGATAAAAAAAAATCGCAAAGTTACCCCTTTTAGAAAAGTGTTTACAAGATTATTTCTAAAACATGATATTATTTCAAATAATTTTTACATCACAATATTGGTCGCAAATATACCAACGAAAATCGGTTGTTATTTTTTTATAATATTACGTATATTGGTCACAATTTGATAAAAACCACAAAATTCGTGATTTCTGTCATCTCTGCCATCAATCAGTCGCGTTTCGGCGCGCATCGAGGTCGGACCTGTGCAATTTTTTTTGACTTTCCTGCGCTTACACTTTATTCAAAACCAAAAGAAAGAATGACAGTAAAATCATTAAAAAAATTATTAAAAAGCAACAGGAAGTATAAGTAACTTGCCTTTTATTCAGAAAATCTCAGTATTTTGTTTATAAAAATCAATATGCTAAAATAATTTCTTGACATCTCCGTCAAGAATTCATTTTATAGGATGTAGTATAGAAAAATCAGTACGACAATTTGTAGTGTTGAGAACAAAGAGTATGAAGTTTTATATACACCATGTCCCAAAATTCAACGATAAGCGGGCACCAGAGGGTTGACCAGCTCATGACTACTCGAGAACAAAAAAAAAATTAAAAAAATCTCAATTTTTAAGAAGTTACATAAAAAAATTGAAATCCTTCAAAAATTTACACCCCTTAAGATATTTTTAATTACCATGACCATAATGTTTCAGATATTTCTGAATTTCTTTTTGTACCGGCAACCTAAGTAGCACTGCTATCCACCACAATCGTTAAAAATCCCAGAATGCCTGTAGATTTGACACAAAAATCAATCAAAATTATTTTTCACCCTAAAATTTTGAAATATTTTTACTTTTGGTCCACTTTCACTCATCGTGGTGTAAAAAAAAAGTACAGACACTACCATGGCAAGTTTTTTTTAAAATTGACGCAACTATCCAAGATTCCAAAATGGTATAATAATCTAGGAAAACTAGCCACAAAAAAAAGAAATGCGCACTATTTCTGAACAAGAACCAAATTTCATAACTTTTACTATGTGGTTTTTTGTTGTAAATTCTTCGAATTTGAATGATACATGTCCGTAGTTAATAAAATTTAGAAGTTAGAGAGAGATAGATAGGTAGTATGTAAAGAAGGAAAGAAAACGTTTTAAAAAATTATACCTCGTTTCTCCACAACTACAACAGTCTGCTAGTACGTCTGTGGCATACCATCACCTGTCATCCCACTTAGGATTTCAGGAGTGAAAGTGGACCAAAAGTAAAATCTTTCAAAATTTTAGGGTGAAAAATAATTTTGATTGATTTTTGTGTCAAATCTACAGGCATTCTGGGATTTTTAAGGATTGTGGTGGATAGCAGTGCTACTTAGGTTGCCGGTACAAAAAGAAATTCAGAAATATCTGAAACATTGTGGTCATGGTAATTAAAAATATCTTAAGGGGTGTAAATTTTTGAAGGATTTCAATTATTTTATGTAACTTCTTAAAAATTGAGATTTTTTTAAAATTATTTTTTTGTTCTCGCGTAGTCAAGAGCTGGTCAACCCTCTGGTGCCCGCTTATCGTTGAATTTTGGGACATGTTGTATATTCTATTTACCTACTTTTATAGAACAATATTCATAGTACTTATATCATTTTGATATATCGTCTGATACTATTAAAAATCTCGCCTGCGGCTCGATTTTTAAACACACTGATGTTTTAATACCCCCTATTATGCAACAGTTTCATAAACTACTATTATTTCGTATTGAACTGATCTACGATTCCTTAGATTTTGTATAATTTTGTTCCTTATTAAACGCTGACATTTTAAAATGTGTCGGTCGGCCCTATAGGTAGATAGGTACCGATTTGCCGGTGGCCCAACCTAATTTTACTTCTTTTAATTTTATTTCTTTATGGGCTTTGCAGTCCACTAGAAAAATTATTCACCAATTTAAATTATAATCTTTACCTTTATTTATGTATTATGGGTTATCGTGGTTGTCCGTGGCATCACCACGGTCCTATCCGAAAACCAGCGCTGCGGTATTTATTTTATCTGTCAGGATTAACTGTCACGATATGCTGAGATAGGGACTTTCTTTGGCCTCTTGCAGGACTTTTTTAACCCCCAACAAAATAGAGTAAGATATAAGTTTATAATGTGTATCTGTGTATTGATTTGATATCATGGATTTGAGTTGGCTTATTCTTCTAACATTACACACACATTGGCAGTGTCATCAGGCTTGTCATGCCGATATATCGGTTTCGTTACGGCATTATTGGCTTAGTGTGAAAATGCCCAATGTTGGTCGAGACAATTATGTGCACTTGCATAAACTCATACACAATAGGTATGACTGATAGTTTATAAGTAGATAGTTAAATAGGTATAAAATCTACAAATACAAAACGGAGGAACAGATTTTCTAGCGTAATATAGGACACTGGGTATACGATATTATGGATTTATATTTTTCAAGTATTTGCTGGTGTCATACTGCATGTTGCTAATTAATATTGCTATTCTGTGACACGTGTGTCACACAGTCTGATACGTCAATTGCGTAATTGCGAGAACGGAGCTCCCCTAGTGGGTGGGGCTTAGGCTGATACTTCACCCCCTCAAAAGTAAGAAATCGTCGTAAAATACAACCTTAAGTTGCCGCATCGATAACTCTCATAAGGACTTAGGCAATTTATTATAAATTTTAATCGTCATATTGTAACAGTTTTTATAGCACAGTGAAGTATTTCGACTTGGCATTAGTCTTGTTGGGTAACAGACGGTATTCGATGGCATTTTGCCGCACTGCGACGTGCAAATATGCTATGGCATGCGTTAAGGCGTTTTGGTTTTTCGCTGTGTTCGACCATGGTATCAAAATCCCGTGATTTTGCGATTGCATCGCGTTTTATTTGGCGACTCGCTGCGTCTGATTGTGGTACCAATTCTATCGATGCTGCATCGGCTGGCGGAGAGGCCGAGCGTGAGGGGAGCGGGCGGGGTGGTAGCAGGAGCTCACTGCAACTGGTGATTCTTCTCAGAGGCAGTCATAGGAAATGCCAGCGCCATCTAGTATATAGAAAATACCTGTAAAAGTGATCCAAAAATCCCAATCGCAAAATAACCAATTTCATTTTATTAGACTAAATCCACGCAAAAGTAGCCTTAAACCTAATAAATAGAGCCATTATTTATTTTAAACCCTCTAAGCAAAATAACTTTATGAAGTTTATAGTGCAGCGTATAAATTAATTCTCCAACTAATCATTTATAATCTTTTTCTGTATCCTTCTAAACCTGTATCGTAGTCTTGACGGTAACCGTTCATTTTCTATAATCCCACTGTATGACCGAGCCTTCCAGATGAGACGGCACTTTAGTTATGCATACTGGATTAGAACTAAATGGAGTATTAGCTACGAAATTGATGCACGAAACATCGTTAGTATCGATTCATACTATAAAGTTTTCGATACATACGTCGTATTCTTTAGATTCGATAACCTACTCATATTTCTATGTCTACTCGCACCGACGATACAGGAACTTGTATTGTAAGCGTTTGAAACTGAACTAAACTATGCTTGATACTACTGAATTTAGCGTCAGTTTCAGTTTCATATTCAATTGTGGAGGTTGATTGAGATGTTAGGCCAGATTGCCAGTTAGCGCCTCGCTGATGGGCTAATATCGAGGTTGTTATATTGTGCATTCGCGGGTTTTAATCGGGTGCACGGAAAAGGCCCCATATCTACGTACGTCCAGCGCTATTTAGGCAGTCAGCCGTTATGAACTTGGCTGTCCGGATAATTGAAATTATGTTTTTTTTCTGTAAATAGTTCTTTACAGGAAACTTTTATAAGTCTCTTTTAGATCTATATGGCGCTGGCGTTTCCTACTGACTGCTTCTGAGAAGAAACGTTGAAACAAACTCAAAGGCTTCTTTTTTTTAAAGTCGAGATAATATGTGACAGATTATGAGCTGAGAATGGAGGTTAGTCAGGGATGGTATAGTAGCCACGAGCCTCTCAAACCTCTTTTCGATATTAGCATTATGACCGAAATATAATCGAGCATTTCGGCTATTCAATAAACACTATATTTCAGGTGCCACACCCACTTTACTAAAGAGTCGGCAACCATTTCTCCGGCCAATGTCCACTCAACGTAGCATCTGTTTTATTCCACCGTGACATTGGCAGAATAATCGTCAAAAGGATGGAGCCATAAAAAAAAACTATAATTCATAATATTATAATTTAAATTCTGTTATAATTTAATTCGCTTATATTCCAATTGTATTGATATTTTAATTTAATTTGTTGTAATTTTATTGATTAAAAAGTGATTAATTTTATATGTAATATGGCTTTTACCTGAAATAAATTAATTTAATTTAATAAATAAACACTATAGTAAATAAACATAGAAATAGTATTATAGGTATATATATGTACTATCTCCATGTAAATAAATTACCAAAAAATTACACTTTTCAAAATGGCGGACTCATGGCATGGAACCATTCCACAGTAGTCTGATATAGTAAATTTTGCTTAAAGTAGGTACATTTAAAACCATAAACTTATTATACTTTACCACTAATATATTATGTTTATGTGTAAAACCGATATTTAGCGTTGAAATTTCAATACAAAAGAGATAGTAGAAAAAGTACTGGAGTATTATTTTTCGGCGTCAATTTACAACAGAGTTCTTTTTTATTAACGTTGGACAAAAAGGCCAAAGGTATTCAGTTTTTTTTAACAAGGCTTGCACGGGTTAGAATATTTTTGCTCGGATATTAAAATTACAAAATTTTATGCTTTCAGATATTCAATATAAAATTTTATTATATCATATCATAGCAGTGATAGCCTAGTGGTTGAACGCTTGTCTTCCATGCGTTTGAGGGTTTGAGTCCGAGGGTTTGAATACAAACCCGGCCCGTACCTCTAACTTTTAGAATTTATGTGCGGATCAATGGTAGGTATGGTATGGATAATTTATTTACGCTCGATATTGTAGAAATACCTATTTATGATATTTACAGAGAAAATATAAAATATATTATTTAAGGTTGTATTTTACGACGATTTCTTGCTTTTGAGGGGGTGATGTATCAGCCTAAGCCCCACCCACTAGGGGAGCTCCGTTCACGCAATTGCGCAATTGACGTATCAGACTGTGTGACACACGTGTCACAGAATAGCAGTATTAATTAGCAACATGCAGTATGACACCAGCAAATACTTGAAAAATATAAATCCATTATATAAAACTTCATACTCTTTGTTTTCAACACTACAAATTGTCATACTGATTTTTCTATACTACATCCTATAAAATGAATTCTTGACGGAGATGTCAAGAAATTATTTTAGCATATTGATTTTATAAACGAAATACTTAGATTTTCTGAATAAAAGGCAAGTTACTTATACTTCCTGTTTCTTTTTAATAATTTTTTTAATGATTATACTGTCATTCTTTCTTTTGTTTTTAAAAAATTGTAAGCGCAGGAACGTCAAAAAAATTTGCACAGGTCCAACCTCGATGCGCGCCGAAACGCGACTGATTGATTGCAGAGATGACAGAAATCACGAATTTTGTGGTTTTTATCAAATTGTGACCAATATACGTAATATTATGAAAAAATAACAACCGATTTTCGTTGGTATATTTGCGACCAATATTGTGATGTAAAAATCATTTGAAATAATATCATGAGAAATAATCTTGTAAACACTTTTTTAAAAGGGGTAACTTCGCGATTTTTCTTTATCGAGCCAACTTCATCCAATCATGTATCGGACAACCGTGCAAAGATTGTCACATCTTCAAGTTTGATATATATTTTTTTCGGGACAAAGAAATAAGAATTTCTATTCAAAAAATTGTAAATACAAATCGGTTTTTGCGGCATTCCTGTAAAATACCCCCTTAAATGAGTGTCGGAGCAAAAGGTGCCCATCACACTTGCCGCGTCACCTCGTTGTAAGCTAAACGATATTTTTTGTACATTGATTAATTGTTTTATATAATTTGAGCCAAAAAAACAAACTCTGCCCCGGGATTTTTTTGAAAAAATAAGTCCGATACACTCATTTTTTCTAAGACCGACTTAATTAACCAATACGGTTATTTTTACGCGTTCAATGTAAACAATATTTAAAAATTTTGTTTGTTTTTTAATTCTAATAATTGATCGTACTCCTAAAGTTAAGTATTGTGATTTTATGTTCATTAACTAACTATCTGTATGCCATACACCTACTTGTTTCGTGCGGGGTCCGAAACCGCTACTCTTAGCGTAGAAAGCTAATCGCTTAGCTACTGAGGCCACCGTGTCGTCAAAATTTCCGAATGTTCGCTAGTGCGAAGTAGACATGTTCAAAGATTTGAACAGCCTCTTAGAATATCGCTTGAATATCGTGAACTTTATCAAAGAGTTTCGTAAAAATAAATTATCCTTAATTTAAAGATCTTAGTGATTCAAGTATACAAATCTTAGAGCAGACAGACAAATACGTTTCGAGGATTGTAACCTTTTTGAAAAGGTCGAGTCTGACAGTATAAATTTATTGACATACTCGAATATTGAAGAAGGTTAAGAGGCTTGAGAGAATGAGGTGTTCTGTATCTTCGAGTACCTACACTCTACATGATAGAGCCTAAGTAATACATAAGTACGATCTGCGCTTGGGCAGTCAAGCGCAGATCAGCATAGTGTATCTGTGACAAGACGAGTCATTAATAGAATAGAATAGATCTTTATTTCATGGTAACCCAGTACGCACTAATGAAATGTCGAGACTCTAGGTGCGTCTATTACGACTATTGTTATCTATATACTAATATTATAGCGGTAAAGGTTTGTTTGTATGTAAGGGTAAAAAATAGTTATTTGTTATACAAGAGTGCAAAGTTGCTTTTTAACCGCGTGTTCAATTTTGATGACCGAGCAAGCGAAGGATTCTAAAATTGAATCACGAGCGCAGCGAGTGATTCAAAATTAGAATCCTGAGCGTTAGCGAGGGAATCAAAAGAGCACGAGGTGAAAAATCTTTGCACTCGAGTGCAACACGTAACTTTTCATTCCACCTCAGCGAGGAAATGACTAAATGCAAAAAAAAAACGTTTAATTCACAAACTTAGTGCACACGATGTTCTAAATTCAATTTACTTTATCCTCTAGAGAATAAAAACGGCTTTTCCACTCAGATATTGAAGATTAAAAATACTCTTTCCGAGATGGTGGGATGAAAATTTACTTTATCCTCTAGAGAATAAAAACGGCTTTTCCACTCAGATATTGAAGATTAAAAATACTCTTTCCGAGATGGTGGGATGAAAAAATTATTTAAACCTTTCCCCTCTCTTGGATTTCTCCTATATAGGGTACAGTTTACAAACATACATGTCACATGCACACACACCCAGACCCGGATCAACTATCTGTAGATCATATAAATACTTGTTCCGTGCGGGGATCGAACCCGCGGCACGTAGCGTAGAAAGCTAATTCCACTGCGAGAGAGAGCATTGGAAGAGATTCAGCTGCCAAATGAAAATACATAATAACAGAACCTGACAGAACACAATTAATATTGTATCAAAGAAAATCACTTCCGGCGGCATTATGTAACATTATATAAGTGCTATATTCTTGTAAAAGTTAATTTTCCCCAAACAATACGCGACATTTTCCATTTCACTTTGACAAAAATGATATCTCCAAGGAGATTGAAAAGTTGATGAAGTGGCGTATTTTTAATTCGAAAAATGTTTTCCTTATGGCGAAATTAGACAGTGTTATCAATATTCGGGTTCTGTACACAGTGGTCAACATTGGCGAGGTTTAAGGTTTTAAACTGTCATGTTTACTAAGGTATTAAGGTTCAATTGTATAAGAACAGAAAAAGTGCCGTGAGAAGTGCGCGAGCGGACACAGTGAGTGTCGTGTGTCGGGAACAGAATCGAGTCGTGAGTGACTTAGGTGATAGTTTAGATAGTGATTTAAAAAACCGAAAACAGTATGTAGAAATAAATAGATTAGATTTAAAAACTAAAAAAGAACACATATATAAATCAGAACACAGAAACATAATGTATGGCGTTCCACAAGGAAGCGTCCTAGGCCCCCTATTATTTATAATTTATATTAATGATCTACCAAAAGTAACAAATAACCCTATGACCCTCTTCGCCGATGACAGCACCGTAACAGTTAAATGTCCCAACAAGGAAAATTATGAAAATGAAATTAATTACACAATAAATTCTATAATTACCTGGCTAAATAATAATAATTTAAAAATAAATATCGATAAAACGAAACTAATGTTCTTCAGTCAGCGTATAAATGTTAGTGATGACCTGAATGTTCATTATAATAACAAAATTATTAATCGAGTCGATGTTAGTAAGTTTCTAGGCCTCACGATTGATAAAAGATTAGACTGGAAACCACATTTAGAGCAACTAAGCAAGCGTCTGAGTAAATCTGCTTATATGCTCTACAAAATTTCCCCTTTACTAGGTACAGATGCTAGACTTACGGCATATCACGGTATTGTTGGCTCTATTTTGAGATTTGGAGTTATTTTCTGGGGAAACTCAACCCACAGAGAAATAATATTCCGATCGCAAAAGAGATGTATAAGAGCCATGTTTGGGTTAAAAACAACGGATTCATGTAAACCCTTCTTTGAAAAATATAAAATATTAACTTTCCCATCACTTTACATATTTGAAGTTGCTGTGTTTGTAAAATCAAACCCTCATTTATTTAAGAAATTATCGGATGTCAATAACCGCAACCGGCGTGATAAAGACAGATTGTGTGTGAGACCATCTCAAACAGCATTAATGCATAAAAGTGTATTCTGCATGGCACCTAATATATATAACCACTTACCAAGGGAATTGAGAGATATTACTGTTATTAATATATTTAAAAGAAGGCTTAGAGATTATTTAGTAATGAAATGTTTTTATAATATAACGGATTATTTAACAGAGAAAACATAACATCATAATAATTATAGTAAGTACCAATTGAAGATTTTTTGCACTTGACATGTTTATAATTTTAAATAATTCTAATTCTAGTGGTACCTACTGGACCCGAGCGCACAAAATGTAACAGACCGTTTTGTCAGCCAATAAACACTCACCCACAAATACTTTTTAGTTTATCCGTGTTGCGCTTGCAACAGGGGGCCTACCACGAATGTTTTTGACTTATCGTTATGATAACGTAAGCAAACTTTGAATCAAATATACACGTTAAATCCATGATATTTTTTTGGAAACACATGTAGTATTTTTAGATTTTCATGAAACAAGCGTGTATGTTACGTAAAACTAAACAAAAATGCGATAGATTTATTGTACTTTTCACTTTAATTTTGCTTACGTTATCGTTACGATATGTCAAAAACATTCGGGGTAGGCCCCCTGTGCCAAAATATCGGAAGCTCGAAACAAACTATAAACCCGTTCTTAACTCTAATAATAATTGGTGAGGTTTCCATCATCCTACGTCCGACGTAATACAATAAATATGACAGTTTGGATGTTTGTGAGTTTATGAATTTGGATGTTTGTTAATCAATCACGCCTTAACGGTTGGACAGATTTGGATGAAATATCGCACACAGTTAGTCTACCTGTATGGCATAGGATACTTTATATCCGGCTACATGAAGTAGTTCTCCTAGGGCACGAGTAAAACCGCGGGCATCAAATTGTAGCATTTATTAAAATGGTGACCTAAAGACCGCGCGTGAGGTCCGAGGAATCGGGGGCTGATGAAGTGGGCACAGTGCGCTCCGCCCGACTGTCGCTCATGCCTAACGTGACCATTCGTCCCGTTTTGAATGCCACAGTCCCTTTTTTCAATACTCTGTCCCGGTGTCCACTAACAAAGCTTCGGGACTGAAAATTTTCCCGTTTTCCTGCCATTGTCGTTTTCGATTTATCGCGACACAAAACTACGCATAAAATAAAATTCGTTCCAATAGGCAACATTGATAACCGAGGTTAACATTCAAAAAACGTACCAATTTTTTTTTTGTTCACACTTGGAATTATCCCCAGCCATACTATTAAACAAGTCTCTTTACCTAGTGTTTTTTTTAATGATATAAATATTAAGAATAATATACACTATTAATACTATTAATAATATAGGTATACTAATGTTACTTTGTGTTTTTTTATTGTGAACCTATGATGTGGTACCTACCTTGTATAAAACAAAGTTTATGAACTACATATTGCTGAATAAAGGTCGGTGTAATGATATGAAAAAAAAATAAAAAATCGTCACGTTACTCATACCCCGCACTCCCCCAGTACCAGTGTCTTAACGTACCCTAAGAATAATAAATACTTAATAAATATTAAACGAAAAGTCGATACATACTTACATTACTTACCGTTTATAGCAATTCTATTAGAATCACTTCCGCCTCAGTGGTTCCTGCCAGCGTTTTCATGTTAATGCCTTGTAAAATTATGGTAATGTATGGTTATCGTATGTAAATGGCCGATTATAATCTCAGGGGTGGCGATTATGGTGAGGATATTACTTCCACGCTTCGGAACTAAGGCGTGGAGTACTTTGATCCTACCCAGATACTATCAATGTATATATTTATGATAATGTTTTTTTTTGTATTTCTGGTGTACAATAAAGTTTATTGTATTGTATTGTATCAATATAATCACAATATACCTATCGCTAACACAAGGCTACGTGGACCAACACAAAAATCGTGAAAATATAAAAATCTGCCGTTTGAATTATTTGTATGGATCAGCTGATTTTTTTCCGCTATTTCAGTGTTAGTCCTTTCATAATGGTGTTGATAATATTGCGCACTTTGACAGGAGTAAACTAAACTAAAGGCGATTGTCTCTTTCTGTTTCAATAAAAAAATGCGACATAATATGCGTTTAGTCCAGTTGTCATGATTGTGGTATATCCAATCCTACATACATACTTTATTAGATATCTATGTGATTATCTTCGTTATAGTTTTTATGTTTTTGCATGTGGTGCCTTAATTTTGTTACCAAATAAATTATTTTTCTTTTTTTCTTCTTTATTTTCTTTCTCTAGTTTAGTACTGCCAAAATGCACATCAGAGTCGACACCACTAAGCACTTTTGAGAAGTCTCCTCATATAATATTTACATCAAAAGTGGTCTTCATACAAGAACGATGACTATAGAGACTTTCAACTCTAAATTTGTTCTAAGAATACTCTTCGATGATTGACGTCATCAACGTGACCGGCCCATCGGGTATGGTTGAGTGGTTGACGTCATCACAGCGTGACGAAACAACGCATTCGTTCGGAATGTATTTCATACGAGTTTAAACCAATATTTTTACGAGTGTCGGAAATTGTCCATCATTTGAAACCTAATTAATGGAGACTTGTTTTTATTTCTATAGGGCGAACGATAGTGATATTTTTATCTACCTACTTGAAATTTGTACCTACTTTACTATGACGAAGAGAATTCAGATAAACTGAGATAGCATTTAAAGGATTTTAGGCTGAGATCTATAGTGCGTACTTTGACTTAGCTCAGACTTTACTTAGACTTTGCTAAATTTATATTTACATGCTTAGGTTAAACTTTGATTTTGAACGTAAATAGTCTTAACATGTTGAAATTGTGCTGAAAATACGCTAAGACCGACGAAGTAAATAATCAAAGTAACTATTTCCACAGCAAAATCTGAGCAAAGTCTAAGTACGCTCAGATCTCAGTCTAAGGCTGACATTCAGAGACATGACCTTAAGACGGGCGAAGACCGCTCTAAGCAAAGTCGTCGCTAAGCGCATCTTCAAAATTCGTATTCAGAGACGCAGTGTAAGCTTAGCTAAGACAGGATTCTCTATGGCCATTTATAATAGCAAAATGTTTATCGGTAAGTTACGGTTTTTATGAAAATGTGTAAGCAGGCGTATATAAAAATTAAAACAGGATAGCAATATATACAAAATGCAATTGGAGTGAGCGAAACAAAATATCTGAGACATAAACCTATATAATTAAGTCCTAAGGTTAGTCAGACTTGAAAATCTCAAATTGTCGAAATTAACTCCACCTTAGCCCACTTGGCGGCGCTAGTGTCGTCTTAAGTAGTCAATATTCACTACTTGGCTTATCTTAGTTTACGTTAAGTTTAAGTCGTGTTCCGAACGTCTCTGAATACAAATATGAGCGCAAGCTGTTGATTTTGACAGATGGAAGCGTAAGTTCACGCTTAGACTCGTTTCTGTCGTCTCTGAATGTAAGCCTTAGAGTGGATGAGGCTAGCGAAGGAGGTGGTCAAAGGGAGTGGAGACCTGAATACAACAGCGGGTAGTGGCAGGAATGATTTCTTCTGTATCGTGGATGTTGTTGATACGCCTCACATCAAGCACCTGGAACGAGTACTCGTGGCGGTACCTGTTCATCCACCGATCTTAATACACTGTGAATTTGCTCTTTTTTCAATATTATAACTTGCTCAGCCTTGGCATCGAAGGGTCATGTCCGAATGTACGTCTCCTTTTTAGAGACATTGCAAAACGGTTGCTCGACGTGTGACCAGAGGGCTGGCCAATTCTTTGGTCAAAGAATAAGCATTGCCATTCAACGTGGAAATGCTGCCAGTCTTCTGGGCAAGCTGCCAAACGACAGTGATGAGGAGGAGTACTTTGACGCCTAAGTGCTCAGTTTTATATTTGTATTTTTATTTTATGTATTAAACAAATAGACTATTTTTCCTAAATTTATTATTTTATCTGTCTGTGTTACGCGTTTTGTACGCGGCTGGAATGCAGAACCGATTTTGATGTAATTATATACAGAGGTAACACCTCGACCAACACTCGAGGGACGGGACGACCCCCACAGGGCTGGGTGGACGATATTGTATAATACGGAGGTCATGACTGGATGTGTTGGGCACAAGATTGCCAGGAATGAGGGAGAAGGGAAGATAAGATATCCAAGATTGGATCTCGAAAAGGACCCCGTGATGTTGATGATGATGATAGGTACATTGAGGTACTTTAATCCCATAAAAAAATCCTAAATTGCAAAATGAAAAGTACCATAAGCCTTATGGTACTTTTCATTTTGCAATTTAAGAATTTTTAAGAAGACAGAGATTTGCGCTTTCCAAAAAATTCTTGATGTTTTTATATGAAAAAGGAAATTATGTAGAACCACTTAAAGTAATCAAATTTATTGTCAATCATTTTATTTACAATAAACACTAGCTACAGTATGTTACAATAATGATAATATTCTTAAAGGCCTACACACGCTGTGGCGTGTTGAAGTGGTAAATTACTCGGTCAAAGTAAATACAGGCGAATTTTTACTACAGTTATTCTGAATTTAAATGGAAGGCGCAGGTTGGAGACAAGTAAAAATTTTTTTTTAAAAAGAATTTATACCTGAATTATATTTTTTCAGTAACAAATATACAGGATATTCTTTTAATGTAGTGCGCATAATTTGTAGAGTGATTCAGTCTCTGTTCCTAAATGCAACCGCAGTATTGGGATAGCACTTAAAAACAAAACGAAAGTTTGACTTAGTATGGGGGATACGCATAATTTACAAGCGCAAGCCAAACAAAATTAAAATTTTATTTTGTTTTGGAGTGATTTAAGTACTGCGGTTACATTTGGGAACGGACACTGAATCACTCTGCAAATTTTGCGCACTACATAAAAATATATCATGTATGTAGTTGGTCAGTAATTTACCATAAACATAGAATTTGTTTAGGTACAATTTTATTAAGGTTGTTAGTATTTAAAGCAAACTCAATTAAGTATTTATTGAAATTTACCATTAGATAATGAAAGTTATTCAAATAATTTACCATTACAACAATTTTTGTCTAGGCCCACTAATACAAATTCAAAGCTCATACATTTTGCAAAATGCATATAATAATACTAGTAACATTTTATGTACAAAAGTAACACCGCCATCACATTGTTAAGTCTGATGTGCATCGGAGAAACCCCACACAAACATTATTGATACTGCCCGGCTACATCTAGTTGTTTCTCGCAATAACCGGGCGATATCAACATAAACGTATTGAATCAAGCAATATTTTTTATGAACCAATATAATATGTATATTTCTAAAACTAACAATGGGAAAGTATATAACGATAACTAGGGTAGGTATTAATATTTTCACAAATTATCAATAAAAATAGCACATAGGTATTATAATACGTTTTTTAACAATAAAAGGCACTGTTTTGAATCGTAATCCAAAAGACATAGAAACATTAATAGGAGTAATAAAATTGTATTGGTGTTCAGTCATAATGTTCTTGGATGATTACATAATATTAATATTGTTTTATAGGATATTAATTATTGAGTGGACAATATTCATAATTTGAATGGGGTGATTGTAAATTATATCGCGAAATACTCTGATTAGCTTATCACAGTTAACTGCTAGACATAATCTACTGGAGTCTCACCACCGCTCCCGGCTAGGGATGCGGAATGGTTACCAAACTGTCAATTCTCAGTTATTTTTTCTTAATTTTGACGTCACCGTCCTGTTATAATTGTCTATTCATTCTCAAGTTTGATTTTTACTCCAATACCTAGTTGCCAAAACCGCATGGGTAAACTGGAAATTTCAAAACGAGGTCTATTCTCAAAAATTGATTTTGACTTTATATTTGAGATTTAAAGTGCAATGTTTACAATTACCCGGTTCAAATCAGTATACAAAACAATTAATATAAGTAGATTAGTACAAGGATTACAATAGTATATGAACATGTATAAATGTTTCACTTACAAAGTAATTTATATTATTAAATACAACATCAAATCCTTAAGTGCATTCGCATTGATTATATACATTTATAAATTATTTTTATAAGTTTAATAAAATTTAAATATGAATGTATGTGATAGAACAAATCAATGATTACTTATTCTTGTATGTTTAGACTTCTTTTTTAAGTATTTTGGTATAATTTTTATTATGTATTCCTTACTTAAACCAGTTTAGCCACTTTGACCGCCTCCGGTCTGCAAACGGTCAAAGTCATTATTTTTCGATCTTGTAAATGCATTTAGTGTGAGGCATCTAATGTCAATAAATCAGTATTTTACTAATGTTGGGAATTATAAATTTTCATAACAATTTGATCAATTTGTAGGTAACATTATTCCTTTTCATAGTACAAAGTTCCTAATTTCAACACTTTTGGTAGAATTATTTATCTTATAATTAATTTAGGTGCTATAAATAGGTTTTTTTACAATAAACGAATAGGTTTTGGCATGGATGGAAGGAATACGATGGACCCTGGATCAATTTCAACGTAACAAATGTTAATTAGGACGATGGTTCGAATAATGATACTGTTTTCGGATTGTTTAAGTTAGATTAAATAAGTAAAGTAACTACTCCAATATTTTTAGCGGGTTTAGTTTCAAGAAGTCAAATAATATACATAAATATGGACATTTTTTTTTATAACTAGAATCTCGACGTTGCCGTTGTAAAGGAGCCTACAAATCCCCAGTTGAAATAAAAATGTTTAACTTTGCACACAGTATGAAAATTTCTGAGTTTTTATGAGTGGTTACTTCACGAAATCACCAAATGTAGCATAACTGGCAACACCCTCTATTTTCCAAGATAAGTGCTACCAACGCACCCCATCATTTCACTTAATTTTACTCACAAAATACTTCATAAATTATGTAATAACTGGTTAGGTTCAGATAAAATTATAAATATGCCATAATTAATGATATCATAGTTACATAGATTAACTATTAAGATTGGTATATTGGTGTTCTAGGTACTATTTATTCTATAAAATTACGACATGTAACATTTTCGTTATAATTAAATATTATATAAGTACGCATGGTCCAATAATATTAGCATATTATTTATACAATATATAATATCTACCTGATATAATATATCGCTTATCATTTATATATTGCTGATACGTCATTTTAATGATATATTAAAAGTATTCGGGCAAATACTGAACGTCTCACTTATGTGTGTTACTTAACTTACCTAAATATAAACTTAACTAGATAATTTTATTAAATTCTCTCAAAATTGGCACATAACGACTAGTGAATACCAATTTTATATTTGGCATTATTTTTTTGGTTGGCAACACAGCTGATTACGTCGTCTGATCGAAATGTCGATTTTATAAGTCGCTTGTTTAATCTGTCGGAATTTCTAGAATTAATATTAAAGAGATTTCAAAATAGAACATCATTCGCAGTAACCAGCTGCATCATTTTAACATTTAAGTATAAACAAACAATAGGTACCTAACTTAGTCACACAATAGGTACTGGTACTGTCACTGACGAACACACTCAGAAGTCCATTGTCATTAGACGAACACCGGTCCGTCATTCTCTACTCACAGGACATGGAGATTCTCACAATTTTTGAATTTAGAATCCTCCTTCCCAAAAATCCATGTGAACATTTGTCTAGCTTTCATACTTGCGCGTACGACTCCTCGAGACTTATACCAGTGGGCTGGCGACGATTCTCTGCCTCCCTCTGCGGTGTACTGCTGCCTTTTTAGCCGTATTTGGTTGAGGATGCCGACTAGAAGTTCGTCGACGTTGTGGTTGATACCGACTGATACTTCTATGAACTTCGATTTGTAGGTACACGCGAGGCACTTGCCGTCTGTTGGAGAGAAAAGTATATTAGTCGAGTTAATTACTTTTAAGATGTGCTTAGAAGAGCGTTGATGACTTTCCTTTGTAGGCGTAACAAATATAGTTGGGAGACTATACTAGGTATATAATATTAGGTATACAGGGTAATTTTTTATGTAGTGCGCATAATTTGTAGATCCTAAATGCAACCGCAGTACAAAAATACGCTCCAAAATAAAAATAAAAATTGATTTTGTATGGCTTGCGCTAGTAATTTATGCGTCCCCCCCATACTAAGTCGAATTTTCGTTTTGTTTTAAAGTTTATCCCAATACTGCGGTTGCATTTAGGAACAGACACTGAATCACTCTACAAATTATGCGCATTACATAAAAACCTGTATATAATTATTTATACGTATCCTTTACACACTGTGTCTACATTTCTTCTTTTTTATCTCTCCTCTCGCAGGTCTGCTGGAGGAGATTTCTTTAGAAATAAGCAGTACCTTTGTACTTTATGCTCCTACTTCATATTTCTCATGTATTTTATGTGTGCATTAATTATTAAATAAATAAATAAACAGAACCATAATATTTATAATTATACGAAGATAATATTATAGGCTATACTGCGACCAACAAAGGCGGCTTACTGTAATATCTCGGGGGAAATCAACTCGTTTTCAGAAGATAATGAGGTGGATACTGTCCTTAATAAAGATACATATTGGATATGAGAAACTTGCTTTGTTTTTTTTGGTCCACTAGAGATTTTCTCACACTTTCAAGAGAAATTATGTTTACAATGCGTCTTGGCATGTGAGAATACTTGGAAAACAGTGCAGCTAGGATTGATTAACTTAATTATATACTTAAATTCAAATTGAATATTGAAGAGCAACGAAAACCAAATCTTCTTTAGTCAAGTTTTGGTTTAATTAAGTAGGTATTTAGGATTTTTTCTTTAAGATAAGATAAGATAAGATAAGATAAGATAAGATAAGATTCTTTATAATTCTTTAAAATCTATTCTTTAAAATCTATTTTAACACGCTTTTATTAGCTTCACCTGTAACTAACTACTTGACTATGTAAGAAAATGTTGGAAGCTAAAGACCCATTTCCCGGTTTCCGATTGAGCTGGAATTTTGCATACACGTTCAGTTTGGATGACTAAAGCGTGTTCTATAGTTTTTTTAAACTATAATATTTTATTATTACTAATCAAATGAAATTACTACCTAAATGATAAAGTTAAGTCGGCCACCGGAGAGGATGGGACTATACCAAATTATCTTATGTAAAAATGATCACTTACTACAGTTACTACCCATGGTTAACAATATACTCGTAGTTATATTGTTAATACTAAAATCATATTACCTATAACATATTAATTAATAACATGAACATAACCATATTCGCAGATATTCATTACGCTGGGAAACCATTCAGTATCTTATTAAGCACCAAGCTAATAATATTGGCGAACGCGTCCTAATAAGAGCGGTTATATAAAGGTACGTAATATCTTGAACGGCATAGATATTGCTCGATCGTTTTTGTCGTCTAATCAATGGAGAAGCAATTATATATTCATTCTATTTTAGATAGTTTCGATAACGCCCGTGCCATATAAATAAATGTGTGGTATTGGTATTTATTGATATAAAATATTAATGATGCTTTATTGGTCTAAATAATTATGGTCAAGCACGTCTGCTGTGGCGTTTAAATTGAGGATTTAAACAGGTTTAATAGTCCGGTCGTACATTATATTTATGCTATTTTGTTGATTTTTTCCATAATTATTAGTAACTATAGCAGTGATAGTCTAGTGGTTGAACACTTACCTTCTATGCAGGAGTCTCAGTTCGAAACCCGCCCGAAACCTCTGACTTTTCGAATTTATGTGCGGATCAGAATTTGATTATCGTTTGCTTTAACGGTGAAGGAAAACATGGTGAGGAAACCCGCGTCTCAGAAGGCCTCCATAAAGTTCTCGATGGTGTGTGTAGTCCACCAACCTGCAGCAGGCCAGCGTAGTGGACTAAGGCTTTACTTCTCATTCTGAGAAAAGGCTCATGCTCAGCAATGGGACCGTAATGGGTTCGATTTATTTATTTACACAAAACAGCCCAACAATCAATTCTTTACAAGGTAGCTCGAAGTTCAGTTTCTCATAATCTTAATAAAGTATATGACCAGAGTTCATGTTTATTACCATTTTAGTGACGCGGTAGACCTACAGGACTGTTTTCGGAGCACTTTGAACATACGCGGTATGTTGTAGGTATGGATGTCATTAATAGCAACTCACCTTGTGTGGAAACGGCTCGACTTCTGGCCAGGTCGATCTTGTTGGCCACCAGTATGGCAGGCCTAGCGCGCAGCATGTCGCAGTCCAGTAGCCTGGCCAGCTCCTGCTCCGATTTCTGGAAGGATGCCTTGTCCACCACTGAGTATATCACCACGAACGCGTCAGGAGGCTCCGAGCGCTCAATTTCCTCCTACAATACATAGCTTTATTAATTATATAATAAGAAAGAAAGAAGAAGAAAAACAATTTATTTCTACACAAATTACGACACAAAAGTAAAAAAATTAAGACAAAAAGAAAAGTTTTTTTTTTTAAAACACGTTCCAAATAAAATAATTATAATTTAGATTAACAGTTTCTAATATTAATTAATGTCTGTGGACTCAATGAATTGGATTCTTTACATCATAATCATCTTTTCTGTCTTCTTCTTGTCGTGTCAATGGTTCAGTAGAAAAGAATAGAATAGAAGATATTATTGTACTCTAATAGCTACTACGAGTTCAATGTATCTGTATTTACCTTTGTCGTAGTACAATTAACGAAGTACAGTTCTGATTCTTCTCCATTCAACATTATTGACACCTTTTGTTCTGAGCCCTCAGCATCTGGAAAGATATTTATATATTTAGTACTGTGACAATGAGAACTTTTCATAGACACCTACAACGAGCAATCTGATGTCAGAAGTTCAGAACCATCACCGTGGTAAGAGCACAAATGCAGCATTTATTTATTTTACTTTAATGTCAAGCAACGTTCTGAGACCAATAACAGTAAATAAAGTGACAACACAAGACAATTAATTATAATAATAATAAAAATGTATTCATGAATCCCTCTCATAATACTTCAGACATACTAACAAAATCTTCGTCCATTTATCCACAAACAAGACGGCAATTCTCGTTTTCTGCGAGATCATTTCGGAATCGAGTTTGCATTTCGACCGCTTTTTCGACTTTAAAATCTTGCAGTCAATCTCTTATTACACATACGACTTGAAGTTTATTTCAATTAAAGTTAAAATACGAGATTCGAGAAAACAATTCCGATTTGCAAGATTTTATTGTCGAAAAAGCGCTCGTAGTGCAAACTCGATTCCGAAATGATCTCGCAGGAAACGAGAATTGTCCTCCAGATCGTAACTTGGATTAAAATCCAAGAGTTGGTGATGATGGTTGGTTGTTGATGTAAGATAATAATCTTAGCCTACAAAGGAAAAGAGTCGAAATTCCTAAGCAATAACACTTAAAACATCGATAAAAGCGAACAATCCCTTTACGGCCAATACCACTAATAGCGCGGACATCCCAGAGGGACTACTCCGAAACTCTAGTCCAAGAGCTCGCTTAAAATATTCCATACTTGGCAACAAGGAGCTAAAGCTGGTATTAGGGCAATAAAAATAAAAGTTTGAAGTATTCAAAGGCTCGTAAAATGAAGTGTTAGCTGTCATTGCACCCTTGAGAAGGGAAACATGGTGTAAAGCGTATATTTTCGTCCCTTTTGAAATTGAGATTTATGTTATTTTTTCTTTTTTATTTTGCATGGAGTCAGAAAAAAATGGCAATATATTCGTGTAACTTTCGTTCCTTAGAAAAACAAAGTCTCATTTGTTTTTTATCTTCCTCGTATCCTAATTCTGTGTGGTATGCATTTTTGACGTGTGAAGTTAATTATCTTCTGCACATGTGGCTTTTTTGGTGACCCACTGTTTCCAGTCTGATTAAATTATTAATTTTATTTATTGTTATATATATATTTTTGTTTTTGGTGTCTGTTATAACTTATAATGTGTCTAAAAAAAGTTTTTTTTTTCTTCTTACTTTTTTTTCCCTTGTTTACTTGGGTGGTTTGTGTGTAGTGTGCTTGTATTGTATAACTTATATTGATATTATGTCTTTATCAGCTGTGGCCCCAGATATCATAGCAAAATGTAAGCACAGATAAAACAAAATACTTTCACTGTATTCTCATAATAGATAAATAATTATTTTTATAACCTAGAACTTTCCAAACAGCCATTTCGAAGATTCAAGTCTCGCAGCGAGAGAAGAATGAGACTATTTACTAAAAAAATACACAGTTAAGTATATCAGAGATTGGAGATGCGTACCGCGAAGGAACTGCAGAACAATTCGTGGTTTTTTTAACACGACTCCTCACATGTAAATTCGGATCCCCATTTCCAATTTACTCATCATCTGCCTGGCCTTTATCCCAACTACGTTGGGGTCGGCTCCCAGTCTAACCAAATGCGGCTGAGTAACAGTATTATAAACGGAGTGACTGCCTTCTGACCTCCGCCACCCAATTACTGGGAGACCGATACCCTAAGGTTAGACCGGTTGTCAGACTTTTTGGTTTGCTGACTCCCGTAACGACTGTCAAAGGTATTCGTATGACAACCGGGACCAACTGCTTAACGTGCTAGCCGAGGCACGGAGGGGTCTCGATGTTCGAAGAAATGGTCACCCATCCAGAGACTGACCGCGGCAACCGCAGCTTAAGCTCGCTGATCGACTGATCTGCGCGGTAGCTATGTAGCTACGAGCCCCATTCCCAATTTACTAAATACATAATTAATCACTCCGAATCCGGTAGACTTTGATTCATGACCACCATTAGCATTGTCAACTCGATTCGAAACACCATTAATCATGGCTGACGATGTTCTAAATTAGGGACAACGACACGTCAAATGACGTCACGAAGTTCATGTCGATTTACAACCAAATTGAAGGGTGTGCACTGTGTAGACTGTGTAGTAAGTAAATAATTTGTGTGCGTAAGTGTTCCGTGAGTTACAAGTATGTGGTCCCAGGGATAGCGGTATTTTCTAGATATTTTTAAAGAAAAACATAAAGATTATTATCTAAGTTTTAATTAATAATAATAAAATTATCTTGCATTTCCCCTACTCCTAGAAATTGGGGTATGTCACCTTTTCGTTTTTAGTTTTAAAGTTATTAGATACTAGAAAAATCATTACATTAATTCCCGACCAAATAATTTTTATTTAATTGCGAATTTCGCTTGTCTGTTTTGCCTATAATAAAGGTTATGCATTTTTGCTTTACAAAACAAGCTAGGGCGGATCCAAGGGCCCCCTCCCTCAGACGGTTCAAATAAAACCAGGAGCTGGGAGATTAATACGATGCTGCTTTAATAATATTCTTTTCTTTTGCGTGCATAAATAGATACTACCGCAAGTTGCGGCTTCCCTGGTGACCCACTGCTTCCTGTCTTCACACACTAATTTTAACGCTTCCCTTGTACCTTTTTAGTACCTATTCTTAATTGGGTGACTGACTTGAGTGTTAAGTACGCACCTACTAGTATTGTATAATTTTATTATTTTAGTAGTACTTATGATTTTTGCTGTTCTTTTTTTTTATTGTAATATTGTGTAAATTGAGGTGGAATTTTAGCACATTTGTTGTGTAGTAAGCTTGATTTCTGAAAAGAGTATCCATGGAGTTTCTTGCCGGTATCTTCTCCAGGACCAACCCACTTGGAACCGTGCGCCTAGAATCACGACGTTTTGAAAGTGCCTGCAAAGGCCCAGTTGAAATAAAAATCTTTGACTTTGACTTTGACTTTGTTGCAAATTGAAAATATAAAACAAAACTATGTATAATTTTTCATTTTTAACCCCCGACAAAAAATGGGTGTTATAAGTTTGTAATGTGTATCTGTGGATCTATGTATCTGTGGATCTGTGTATCTGTGTATCTGCGTATCTGTCTGTGGCATCGTAGCTCCAAAATGGTTAAACCGATATCAATGCTTTAATTGAAAGCTAGTTTAATCGTGTATCATCTTAGCTATGTTACATGAAAATCTGTTCAGCGGTTCAAAAGTTACAGCTCTTTTTCTAGTTGGAGTCTGGGGTTTTTGACGGTTAGGTTGATAAACCATTATTATAAGTATTTTTTTAAAGTTATTCTTGTATGTCATTGTAAAATAATGAATCCCAAAAACATTGCAATGCTACTGGGTGTACTCATTACGTGTCGGATCCTTGTGCCCCGTCCCTGGTAATCCTAGATCCGCCCATGAAAATAAGATTTGATAAGCGGAGTTCCTCGCGTGTTTAAGGGCTCTAAGTGCTCCAACTGAACATGAATAGTACATAATTCGAAGGCTGGGCTTGTAATTGGCAGAGGATCGTGACGGCGTTGCCTTTTCTCAAGAGACTCTTGACTGAGCTCTGATTCGGTTTCTTTGGGGTTAGAATATTTATTATAAGAAATAGCGTCGGACAAGGTTTGGATCATGGAATATAAAAGACAAGAGGAAGTGGCTTTGATATTTCTTTCTACTAGAACTGGTGTCGCTAAAGTCACACATTCCGCATTCATATTTTTCATATATCCACAGCTCACAAAGGCAATTTTACCTTTAAATATAAAATATTATAGTTTAAAAGAAACTATAGAACACGCTTTAGTCGTCCAAACTGAACGTGTATGCAAAATTTCAGCTCAATTGGAAACCGTGAAGTGGGTCAAATTTAACTTCCAAGATTTTCTTACATAGTTAGTTACCTAGTTACAGGTGAAGCTAATAAAAGCGTGTTAAAAACAAGAGCGGTATGGAATAACGAGAATTTAAAAACCGATTTATTATGAAGTTTGCGTAACTCCGCATAATTATGGCTCACTCGCTCCGCCTACTTGCGCTTTCCTCTTGTGTTTTGTATTCTTTGGTTTGAACAATGTCCCTAGTGTATCTGATGTGTTGTTTTTCATCCCGCCACAAAAAAAAGAGGTGTTATAAGTTTGTAGTGTGCATCTGTGTATCTGTCTGTAGCATCGTAGCTCCAAAACGGATGGACCAATTTCAATGCAGTTTTTTTAAATCGAAAGCTAGTTTAATCAGATATCATCTTAGCTATGTTTCATGAAAATATATGCAGCCGTTCAAAAGTCACGGAGTCAGGTTTTAAAGTACAATTCGTCTCGAGAGACGAATCGATGACTGTTTTGGCTCGTGCCCTGTGACCCCTTGCATGCCACTCTTGGATGCACATTTTCTACGAGACCCACTTGAAGAAAAGAGATGTCCTATTCTTAGAAAATTACACAAACAACAGGGAAGCCTGGCTAATTCTTGGAAGATTAGCAAACAAAACGATTTGTAATCCTGTACTTATCAAGATTAATCCTAATATCTATATTAATTCTCTGTAATTACTCGGCAAACATGTCTGTTGTAGAAGGTATTAAGCGTAATGCCTAAAGGGCAATACACAAGCGCGGCAAGCGACGCACTGCTGGCGGCGTTCGATCTAGTTAGCGACTGTTGGAATAGCACACCAACAATAAGCCCGACGGCTATAGCCGTTGCCGGCATAATCCGACGCCGACTGTCTCAGTGTGTATTGCCCTTTAGAGTTGCCTGTATGTGATGTAATTGGTTTCTGCATCCTGTGTATGTATGTATGTGTGATTCGGAGGATACGGAAGCTTGCTGTGCGAAATTAGTACGGTAAATCAATTAATATTGCTGTTTGATTGTGTAGGGATCATGAATAGTTAATAAATTATTTAAAGTCAACATTGCAATACCTAGTATATTACAGATAAAAAGCTAGCAGTTGAACGCTTGCCTTCCATGCAGGAGGGTCTGAGTTTGAGCCTGGCCCGCAGCTCTGACTTTTCGGAATCATGTGCGGACCAGAATTTTACTATCACTTGCGTTAACGGTGAAGGAAAAACCTCGTGAGGAAACATACACACATGAGTGGGCCACATAAAGTTCCTAAGTGTGTGTGTAGTCCACCGCCACCACGCCATCGTGGTGGACTAAGGCGTAACCACGGATATCTATGGGCGTAACTCAACCCATTTTCAGAAGATGCCCGTGCTTAGCTGTAGGACAGTAATGGGCTAAATTATTATTATTATTTTACTTTATAACATTATTTTTTTGAATACATAACTTTACCGTCAAATACTCCCGACTCCAACTAGAAAAAGAGCTGTAACTTTTCATGAAACATAGCTAAGATTAAACTAGCTTTGAACAAAAACTGCATTGAAATCGGACCATCCGTTTTGGAGCTACGATGCCGCGATGATACACAGATACAAACTACAAACTTATAACACCCCTCTTTTTTGTCGGGGGTTAAAAATATGCAAGAAATCTCTCCTTATTATAAATTATCCCCTGCATTATTTCGCGTCGCATTCATTGTACAGTGAACCAGTGTTTCCATAATTGAACAACGGGAACGCATCAAATATCAACGCTCCCAAACAGCCGTGTTACGTATTCACGCGGGCCCCATTTCCGGGCGGTGTGGAGCGACAAATTTGGAAATGACATGAAAATTGATAGCTTCAACGACCCCTGGGCCGAATACAAGCGATGTCGAGCCACTGGAATCATCGGCCATTTTGTTTTTAATAAATTGGAGCTTATTAAAGCTCCAATTCAGGACCACCGGGTCTTCCGCTAACTAAAATGGTAATGAACATCAGACTCTGGTAATAAACTTCAATACGATCGTGAGAGAATAAACTTCGAACTGCGAACTTTAAAATCGAATCAAATTACTTTTTTACAAGGTACCTAAAAGTTTAGGCTCCCCCGATCGTATTGAAGTTAATTACCAGAGTCTGATGTTCATTACCATTTTGTTACGCAGTTGTCCCCCAGGTTTATGTGTACTAAGTTAAGTCTTAAGTCTTTCTTATATGGTGCCCATGTTGCAATGTTATTAGATGGACACGAAATCTGTTACCATGGATTTATTACATGATTTTTGAAACTCAAAGAGCATCGGTGTTTCTAAAAAATTACAATATTGCTCGCAGTATTTTTTGTTATAAAAACTCATGCAAAATAAATCGTGAACCTTTACTGAATCAACAGTAACAGTTTTCGTTACATTATCAGTTACTAAACATCCTGTATTTAATCACGTATACTTTAGTCGCATACAGCCATACAGCATAGCTGTACAATCCTTCTCATTTGCCTGTCGATCGCGCAGTCAGCGGCAGGCAACGTGCACGGTGCAATACGCTATTATCGAGCGCGCCACTTCCTCTGATTGGCCTACATCGAGAACACTACTATTGGTTCTTAATTTAAATATTGTGGGCTATATCGTTTCGATACATTGTTGCGATCATTTTATACGATAACCTAACCGGCAAAAACCCCCTACTCCGACTAGAAAAGGAGTTGTCACTTTTGAACGGCCGAACAGATTTTCATAAAACATAGCTAAGATGATACCCGATAAAACTTGCTTTCAATTTAAAAAAACTGCATTGAAATCAGTCCATCCGTTTTGGAGCTACGATGCCACAGACAGATATACAGATACACAGATCCACAGATACACACTATCATTTGATTTTCTACTACGGCATGAGCGACTCCCATTAGGTACCTAGTGCCGTAATGACAGAAGAAGAATAAGAATCATAATTTTGTTTCCTCGGCAACGTAGCTTAGGTAGGAATGTGTGGTGAAGGGAGTGGGCAAAAATCTCTGGTATTTACAGCTTTTCCAGTATGGTTAGGTAAGAGGTTGGCGGAAGATGAGCTACCCATAATAACGCAATACCAAAATCATTTATAATTCGAGCATATTGCCACCAAACTATGACATTATTCAGATTCGGAGAGTGTTTATCTAGGTTCCTAGGACTTTTTTGTTTCAAAATACTTTACCTAAAACAAAATGTAAGCGAATTGCATTTTGCATGTTTGTACGGCGTAAATGACATTTTTTCTTCTTATTTGTTTTTATATTAAAAACAACAATTTTAATAAAATGGTTTATACAGAAACATAGCTTATATTGTCAAATTACGGATTATCAAATAAAAATTTAAAAAGCATTGAATTTTCATTCATTATTCTTGGTATTACGGAATTCGATCAAATTCTGAACGGCTCTAGTGCTATCTCGTCACCGCCTCCCGCGCGCGCCTAATGTCAAACAGAGATAGCAATATTCAGGCCGATTTTTGCACTCGCTTCGAATTGCAGTTGTGAGCACCGTTCGCCGGAACCTTAACACTTTGAATCGAGTATCAAGTGAATTATCATAGTAAGGCTCTTCGTGGCACATGACGTCCATTGGTGACACAATGTCGCTTCACCATTTTGATTTATCGCCGTTTTGGCTAGCAGGGATGAATGGACAATAGGCTTGTGGCTATTTATCAACCGAGGACAATTGGATTAAAACTTTGTTTGCTTCGGCAATTCATCATAAATGAACCCGTTAGCGTTCACTGATGATGGGCTTACATTGACCGTTAAGTGAACAGTCATGAGGATTATTGTGCATATAAAGAAATATAGTTCATTGGCACATACATGCTAAAACACAGAAAATAAAAATAAAATAAAATCAGTAGTTTAGTGCCAAACGGGCCAGCAGCTCAGTATAATGTTGGGTGTCAGTACGTTAATACTGATTACCCAACGCTGGTTTTCAGCTGCATATCTATAATAACTAAAAAAAGAAATGTGTGCTGGGACACATTGGTAAAACTTCAATGGACAATGGAATAATCGTCTACCGTCCACGCGGCCGTAACGCTTTTTCGTGACAGAAAAATCCTAATACCCGTCTATACAGAAGTGTCACTTCAAAAGTTTTGGAGTACCTACTTAATATTAACTACTATTATGGTCCTTCCATTCATACACGAAGTATTTTAAGAGGTATACAGGGTGGCGCAGATGTTAAATGAAACCACGTATTTAGTATCACGTTCTGTGACCGTACACAAAATATCAATCAAATCCAATCTGTAGTTTAGCCACAGGAACTACATAAAAATTTCATAATTTTACATAAGACTTATCACGATCTTTAGGCAAATTTTGAAAAGTGTCCAACGTATTTTAACCAAAATTATTTTTATTTACACGTGTAGAACATAATATAAAGGTGACATATATTTCTAGTTTGATGTCCCTTCATCTAGACGAATCATAGCAGAGCGAAGACGCAGTGGCTAAGCGATTAGCTTTCTACGCTACGTGCGGGTTCGATCCCCGCACGGAACAAGTATTTGTTTGATCTACAGATAGTTTTTTCGGGTCTGGGTGTGTGTTCATGTGACATGTATGTGTGTGTGTGTAAACTGTACCCTCGATACAGGAGAAATCCAAGAGAGGGGAAAAGGTAAAAAAAAAAAACGATGCAAAAAAACCTCGCGTAAAAATTGCAGATGTTTTGTGTACGGCGCGGCGGCGTCAGAACATGATACTAAATACCTGGTTTAATTTAATATCTGCGCCACCCTGTATACAACGTGGATCAGAAATGTGTGGTTATATTCATCTTTCTTTTTTTTGTAGGTACGTCTTATAAAATGTTCATGGTTCTTTCAGACACGCTATTGACGTGAAAACGATTGTCTTCTCTTTACATCGAGTGTTCCCATGAGACGCAAAGTTTTGACGGGAAGGGTAAACGGGTTCTTTGTAATTTGTCGAAGAGGAAGGAAGAAAGTGCTACTTAATTATGTATCGATGAAGTTAGGCGAGTTACATCGGACTTTACTTAGATATTCAAGGAAATTACAATAATACCCAAATATACCTAAATATACTTATTTATTTATTTACCTTGTTCAAGCACTCTCAAGTGTGGATTTTTATTTTTATTTTATTGTTGTTTTGGGTTTTTACTGCTTTTTTTTTGTTTTGTTTTATCCATAAGTCTACTTTATTTCATCCAGATGTTATTGAACACCCGCACCCATAGATTATAAGTTAAGTAGAGACTAAGGGGCGGGCTGAAAACCAGCGTTGATCCGTGCTGTAGCCATGCTGCACACGGTTCAACATCCGCTGAGCCCACTCCTATTGCCATACTACATAATTTTAAGACGTGTATTAGAGTTTTAAGTTTTCTTTGTTTTTGTTAATGTGGCAATAAACATTTTTTCTTTCTTTCTTTCTTTCTTAATAATAAGTTTGTTTAAAAATAAAAGTTTAGGCTGATATATTTTGATATACAGGATATGTTTTTATGTAGTGCGTAAGATTTGCAGAGTGATTCAGTGTCCGTTCTCAAATACAATCGCAGTACTAAAATTCACTCCAAAACAAAATAAAAATATGATTGCTAGTAAAATATGCGTGACGCTCATACTCATGAGTCTGTCATGCTCACTAAAATGTCTCGCTGATGGTGGCGTTGTGTGGCGGGTCGTTGAGTTCCCTTCATTGTGGTCGAGCTTGGCGAGGCTGACACATGCGTCATGCTCGTGAACGGGTGCCGTCTGTCGGAACTGGTCAGCTCGTAACTGCCATGGCAATCTTATTCAGAGGCAATTCATTATTATCCTAGTTTTATTTATATTCGCATTGAATTGCATTATTCTCGCAGATCTTACCACAACATTGTACTGATAAAGATTGTCAAGATCTATTATTTATTTGAAAAGAGTTTCCATGGAGTTTCTTGCCGGTTCTTCTCCATAGGACCTACTATTTGGAACCGTGCACCTAGAGTCTCGACATTTCATAAGTGCCTGTATCTGGTTTACATGAAATAAAGATCTATTCTATGTCTATGTAAGTCGGATTTTTGTTTTGTTTTGGAGTGAAGTTTAGTACTGTGGTTGTATTTGGGAACGGATCCTGAATAACTCAACAAATTTTGCGCATTACATAAAAAAAATTCTTGTATACGTCATATACTTACTAATATTATAAAGATGTATTTGTTTTTTTGTTTGTATGTAGGGGGTAATCTCCGGAACTACTGAACCGATTCTAATTTTTTTTTGATTAATAAATATTAAATGTAGTTTAAAAAAAACTAAAACATACGCTTTTGTCATCCAAACTAAACGTGTATGCAAAATTTCTGCTCAATCGGAAACCGGGAAGTGGGTCAAAAACTTTCAAGTTTTTTTTACATAGTTAGTTACAGGTGAAGCTAATAAAAGCGTATTAAAAAGCTACACTATCCCTGAGTCATAATAGGCAATATTTTATTTTGATAAAAGTAAAATGCGCGTGTTACACCGCGGGCTACAGCTAGTTTACAAAAATTAATGAGAATGACAAAGTTTATAAACTTTCCTTGGTTTTGCACTGGCAGGTTAAGTACATATAAATCCACCTTTAATCAACGAAAGATAAAAAACGAATGAACCATCAATATGGGTCGGATATCTGCGGGTAGTTGATTGAATTTTCCGCTGTCAATGACACGAGAATGTGTTGTGGCCAGGAAATAAGCGAGGTTGTAAAAAAACTTGCACGAAAATATAAAACAATCACATTTATTAGTAACTGAAAATTTATGTTTTTTAGATGTCTCAATTTAATAGTTTTGTTGTAACAAAAACAGTCAGAAAGCGAATTGACTCATCTAGATCCATGGTAGCGTCATTTATCTTACAAATCTGATCATTGAAAGAAAGAAAGAAAGAAAAGAAAGAAAAATACTTTATTAGCACAACAAAAAATATATTGCTGATGATATATTTGAGTATAAATCATGACATGATTAATATTATTTAGTTATTCCTATGCTTTAGAAAAGCATCCTAAACAAATACCCCTAAAAATAAACCTGAGCCAAATAAACCAATAACATCAATAGTAATCATAGTAATCTCACGTAAAGTAAAAGCCGTGTAGCTACTCAATATCAATTACACATGTTCACGTGAGCTTTCCGCGTGTTTTATGGCCCCAATCTCCGTCCCAAACGTCCACATATTATTCCTTTAAATGACTTTATTTTTATGGTTAGTTTTTGTCCCTAAAATTTCCAGATTTGATTCTTGTTAGTTATTACTAAGTTTTTATTAAATCGCTTTCTTGTCTGTCTGTTTGATTGTTTTTCTGTTCGGTAGGTACAAATTTTGCAATCTATTTTTAACTAACTTTCTGATGAGCTAGAAGACTTTAAACTTTAAATATAGCTCAGAACTGGATGACAATGCAATGCGCTAAATGATGATAATTGTCGATTAAGATTAATCGTTTTATCACAATTTTTTTCTATATTAAAATTTGGTGACCCTGTATATCAATGTAGGTTGTATATCCTTTCTGTTATAGTTAGCGAGATCTACCTAGTCTTAGGAAACTTAATCCATCAGTGTAAGGTGCAATGATCTTAGATTACGTGCATACGAAGTAATGATTTCATAGATAATGTATGGGAAATAGTATTTTGTATTTTACTCAAATTCGGTTAGTAGGATTTTGTCGGTTGTTTGCAGGAAACATTTCTGTTGAGAAAGAATGGCGATGGAGCAGCACCTAAGTTTTTTGAGAAATGACAATTTTCTCGCTGACTGTACCTTTGTAAAAAATCCAATAATACGGTTTATTTTAATATCTTCAAAATTCACCTAAAGTTTCCTAAGATCAGAACTCTGAACTATAAGAGAAAGGGCAGTGACCCATAATGCCCCAAAATTTCGCGCCACCCTGTATAATGGTGGAAACACTTTCAAACAGTATAAAAACATCTTATTTTATAAAAAGTCTATTTGACGCTGTGATGATTTTTCCTTTCAATGTTCCTTTTTTAATTAAAGTGTTGTTTCAATTATTTCACTTCACAGATTTCACACTTTGCAAGTAATTAAAAACTGCTACGAATTTCTGTTGTGGACGCAGTATAATTGTAATTTTGTTGTCGACTGTACTTGTTCTTTGTTGACTTGATTTGAAAGTAATTAATTGTGTATTGTGTTGCTACAAATCTATTTGAAATGGAAAATCTGGCGAACAATAAGGAGATAATGACTATGTCAAAAGAAACAATCGCTGTCAGAAAAATCCTATTTATTAAAATTAGATATGGCGCCTTTCTAGAAAATAAATAATTCCTACGCCCTTAGGGTGATGCCACACGGTGCGCTGCGCTGCGCTGCGCCGACGTAACGCAGCGCAGCGCAAAATTGAGGGTGCCACACGAGTGACGCGAGCGAGGTGCGAGCGGGGTCCGTTCGAGCAACGCAGCGCAGAAACCTGCGCTGCGTCGCGTCGACGCACGTTATGTCATTACGATTTGTCACTGTCAAATGGCACTCAGTCGATAAATATGGCTCGTGAAAGGCGAATATTTTTCTTTTACTCGCGTTTTTATCTACCTATCACACAAATGGCTGCTATTGAACTACGGCCGCAAGGATTATAATATTTCTCTTGGAAATAGACGATAAGATAGAAACATTTTCAATGCATTCCGTCTTACAGTCAACGTGATTGTGCCTGCCCAGTGTTTTATCTATATTAATGAGAATCACGAAACAATGCCCATGGAATAATCATCCACGACCAGAACTACTTGGAGCAGTGCCTGGCAGCGTACCAGTGGCGTGTAGTTATGTATTCGGCGCGATGGAGTCGATGTATAAAAGTGTCGCAGAAGAAAGTCATGGGATGGTATTTCAGTAACTTTTGTAATCTGTTACGGTTTAGAAAACCTAGCCTGCTACTGGTGTCTCTTATCTTCAGCTAGAAAACGTTCACTGTTGGACAAAAGCGACTCCAACGAATACGGGCTTGGGTTCTTTATATTGCCACAACCACCACGAATGGCAAACCGATTTATGAAACACGTTCATGATTCATTTATTTACGTATATATGTACCAATATCTATAGGTATTGTAGAATAATTGACCAGAAAATGGGTTTGTGGTGATAAATGTGTGTAAAATATCATGTGATTGCATTGTATTGAAATAAATAATCAACACCAATTTGATTTCTTTATTAACCTAACCAAGAATACTCCAAGCAATGAGTTCACACAACTTTTCTGTTTTCAATTATAGATCTATCTTTAACTATTCGCCAAGCTTAAGTTTACAAACACGTTAGGTAGGTATAAAAAATTCACTTGTCCTATATTTTGATTTCAGGCCATAAGCAAAATGTAGTGGTGATTTTTTGTGAAATACATAGTAGATACCTATATATTTATATTTTCTTCAAAATGAATACATAATAATGCAGATAACTTTTATTGATTTCAAATTATGTTACATAAACAACCAGATACCTACTGGACTTAAACATTGTTATTGAAGAGAATAATAATAATTAGATCTAATTAGATATTGTAAAAAGTTTTCGGGACAAAAATTCATTCTTCTCTAAGATCCAATGCTTCATTGTGCGATTCATGTGTGATAATAATCTATTAGTTCAGCTGCAAACGGTTGCTATTACCCGCATACAATAGATTTTCCATTGAGTCTACTTTACGGCACTTGATAGGACTTCTTAGTAATTGTTCTGAGGGACTTCTTTAAACCACTGAACAATATTAATTATAATCTTTCCTCTTTTAGCAATCAATAATTTATTATAACGTAGTGGATCTAGTCTTATCTTAGTGGATAATTTCATAAAGTCAGAGCCTGTCAGAGCAAATGCCTTGACGGTTACCATGGTTACCGTGACTGTAGTCATAGACTAAAGATTTCACTAGTGCTAGGTCTGTGACTGTAGTAATCTCTCAGACTAAAGAATTATAAATAGTATACTAAATTGATTGTTGCTGGATTTGTGATCAATCACTATCCTCCTTCCACTAATCCATATTTCCCAGTGATATTTCCATATGCATTCTTCAAAATATACAGGTGAATTTTTCTTGGATATCTATATGGCAGAGCTACTTTTTGATATGAAAATCAAAATGTTTTTTTTTATCAATTACATAAAAAACAATATACAAGGTCCTACGTTTCTAGTCCCGATCACTTGAAGGTGATAATGTAGTAATAAATATGAACAACTTTTACTATGGTACCAACCGCGAAGACGCGAAATAAAAATCTGCTGTTTCACACAAATAATTCAATATTACTCGACTAAAACCTTCGACTAAAACGTATGGAACAGCAGATTTTTGTAATCTATGTTGTGACCACCATAGACGTAATCGTAATATAGTAATATACATACTATTACCATAAACTTAGTATTAGTCTCAGAGGAAGGAGGTCCTTGCTCTAAGGTATTAATTAGTAATACTTATACATTTAGGATTTCGGAAATACTAAGTTAATCGGCGTATTCTGATCTAGTTTTTTAAAAGATAGGTATTATTCAGCTGCAGTCTATCCAGCAGTAGCAGGACAGCAGGCAGATTAATCAAATCATTGCTAAAGGACACTGTTACCAAGCCAGTAAGAATATTAAAAATTATACGTTGGCATGACATATTGACATATCATTATGATAGCTGACTATCGATGTTGTCATAAAAAAATACTGATAACGGTCAAAAATAATAAAAATTATAATCATTTTTCAACTACTTATCCTAACTAGATGTATTTTTTTAATGGAAGAGTGCATTTACTTCTTTCTCTTCCAGCTGCTCGGAAAAATGTAATTGTTGACCGACAAGTACGTTACACGTACGTTACTTACTTATCTCCTCAGGTAAATAATGTATCAAAGTGTAATTTTATACTTACGATATTTCCCGGCAGTCGATGGGCAGTTAATGTAGCATAATAGTGAGCAAGTAGTGTAGCATATTTTATAATTGTGTACCCCATTTAATGTTGCATGCCTAAACTGGTAGAACATAGTGAACTGCGCATTCACCCTTCTTGCAATGTACTAAATTGTACCTGTGTTCAGCAATAAAGATTTGATTTGATTTGATAAATAAATCTGTTCCTAACTAGTCAGTACCTATTTCATATTGCTAGAAATACCAAAAAATCGATAGGGTTGGCAACACCGCTCTGCTGTGACACCCAAAGCTAAGCGGAGCTTAGCTAAACCAAGCGGTAAGCTAAACTAAGCGGAGCTTAGCTAGTTTGCTGCATGCGTTGGTCTGCGCTACGTCGACGCAGGGCACCGTGTGTCATGTCAATGACTTTTGTATGAAAATTTTCTGCGCTGCGTCGCGTCGACGCACCGTGTGGCATCTCCCTTAGTAATGCATAGGCCATTTCCTCTCATGCGGTGACTTTAGGAGCCGCTGATGAGATTAATGAAATTTCAGCTCAATCAGAAACAGGGAAGTGGGTCCAATATAACTTCCAAGATTTTCCTACATAGTTAGTTAGTTACAGGTGAGGCTAATAAAAGCATGTTAAAAATTGACAAAATTATCTTGAGATGGGTGTTGTAAGTTTGTAGTGTGTATCTGTGGATCTGTGTAGCTGTGGATCTATGTATCTGTGTGTCTGTCTGTGGTATCGTAGCTCAAAAACGGATGACCCGATTTTAATGCATTTTTTTAAATTGAAAGCTAGTTTAATCGGGTATCATCTTAGCTATGTTTCATGAAAATCTGTTCAGCCGTTCAAAAGTTACAGCTCCTTTTCTAGTTGAAGTCGGGTTTTTTACGGTTATAAAAACCTACAGGAAAAGGGAGGGCGGCGTATTATGCCAGAAACCACATAGCAAACATTGTTTTATCATTGTGAACCCGTTTAAAAAAACATTGTACCAGAGACAAAGAGTAAAAAATAAAATAAAACCCTCCAACAACGATGCCGACTCGATTCTACGAGTGTTTCATAATTTATGAGTTCCTGGTACCCGAGGCTGTTATCTCTTCTTTTTCACCCCGTAAGGGATGTTGATTGTAATCAAATGATTTTTTTTCTTATTTATATGGAACCTCTTTTTTACAAATAGAGGTTTTTTCATTTGTTTGTTTTCAGTGTGATGTGAAAGAAAATATCTAATGTTGTTCTGTTTTTCATAACTTTTTCAGATTCATTGTTGTGATTTTTATGCTGTTGTTTTATTTTAATATACTATTTACCATAAACACAATTTTTTTCTCTTGAAGAGTTGTAATCACTGTTGCCATCCTAAAAAAATGTATTCTCTGTCTATGCACCTGTCCTCTTCTTAATATCTATGTCTATCATTCTAGTGTGTCTTGTTTTTGTGGCAAATAAAAGATTTTTCTTTCTTTCTTTCTTTCTATCTTAATTTGTCTTAAATTCGGTATAACTACATTCAGTAATTGCATTACATTTTACTAGTGTAACCAATGTTTTTAGTTTGGGTTTATAATGTACCTGCAGTTATATTTTTGTAGAAACATATTAATTTTCATTCTTTTTCGGATAAACTTCCTGTGCGCGCCAAAATACACATTTGAAGTTTTTATAAATCCTGAAAAAAATCTCTTCTACTCATTAATAAGTACAAAAAATTAAGGATAGTTAACGTAATGTGCGTGATTTAGAACTAGTGGTCGCCCTGTGGTCAATATTCGACCGTAATTTTAGCTTTCTGTACTTCTTCTCCATAAAACTCTCAACTCCTCCGTGCGCGCAATATACTTAAAAAGGGGTATAAAGATTTTACTAACACAAACAAAGGTAAGAAAATGTAATAACAGAATAGTTTAAAAAACAAACTAGTGCTGATAACTGCGAAGTTAAGTGAATTTCTGTCGACGTCCGATGTAGCGGAGTGTAATATAACCACAGAGGAGGTAGCTAGTAGAAGGCCAACGGCGCACACGCAACGAATATCCGTCAAATTTGAAGTACTACAGGCTCAGATAACACGCGTTTTTATTTTTTTGGTAAATTTCTCTCACACTTTGACTTTCGGAGAGGCATGAAGGGCCTCCGACCTATTAAAAAAGTGAATTTAAGCGTAATGCAGCTAAGGGCGTCCCCTAGTGGGACACGGGATTCGGGTTAGGGCGGCGCTGATGGGGCAACAAGGGAGGGCTTGCTGTGTCTGTGTTGGGGAAGTTTAAATCTATCGACTCAGCACGGGCTGCGCGACCGAGGGTCGAAGAAAGAAAGAAAGAACAGCTGATTTCTTTGCGCGATTTCACTGTTGGTCCCATACTAAAATTTGTTCATAATTAATGCCAAATTGTTGCAAATTGTGACTAATTTAATGTCATAGCTTAAATATATGTGCGCAAGTGACCCAGCTGCAATGTGCAATAATTGCTGTGTCACTCCCGGCCTTTCCGTTTCTGTATTGTATATGGTGTGATTTAACCATGTATTGTGTTGACCAATAAACCTTATTTCTTTCTTTCTTTAATGATGAATATACCCCTTAAATGGTTCGGGACTAGAAAGGTAGGACTTTGTATTATCATATTTTGTCTTATTTATATTCCACTAGCGACCCACTCCCGGCTCCGCATGGGAACACTTTCTCTACTATCCTTAGAATAAATATGAAAGTATTATACATATGAACCTTCCGTGAAAAATTATCTAACTGATTGTGAAAACCGCATCAAAATTCGTTGCGTAGTTCAGGAGTTACCGGATATACAGACAGACAAACGCGAATAGTGACTTTATTTTATACTACCGACGCGTTAGAGAAAGACTGGACCTTCTCTGCCTCTGTGTTTGTTGTGCTGTGTTCCAACAAAATGAACACAATAAAGCTTCGAGTGCTGCTGTCCCTTATTCCTTTATTTGGCGTGAACCTTCCAAAGCGTTGTCGTTTTATAAACGCTTCGGTGTTTAGATTGCTTTCTTGTAGTACCTATTCAGTTTTATAATAAAAGGAGTTCTTCAGATTTTTGAACACCGGACAAAAAATAGGGATATTAAAAGTATGTAGTGTGTATATGTGTATCTGTACTGTCTTTGTCATCGTAGCTCCAAAACGGATAGCCCGATTTCAATGCAGTTTTTTTTTTATTCAAAGCTAGTTTAATCGGGTATCATCTTAGCTATGTTTCATAAAATATGTCGGGGGTTCTTGACGGTTAGGTTATATCCAAGCAGAGTGAACAGTGATCTTTATCTATTCTATACGTGTAAATAAAGATTATTTTGGTAAGAATAGGTAAGAGATTTTTCAAATTTCGCCTTGAGATACCATTGACACCCACAGTATTTAATAATGCGGATGGCTTATTCTTGTTACAAAAGCCATTTAAGTAAATACTGAATAGTTATGACTGACTTTCACATCCAAAATTTTCACAGATTGTGTTATAACTTTTGCACACACTAGTTCAATATTAAATAAAATCAATTTTTGCGCGAAGTAATTGTTTATAGAATAACAATATAAAACTATGGTCGAATGATCGCGAAACTGATTTTATTTCGATCAAACGCTAACGCTGTCGGGTCGTTTCTATTTTGGAATAATATTGTAAACACTCAATGGATTATGACGAAATAATTCATATTTTTCTAGGAAAAGCTATGTTTATGCAAACTATTTCATAATGCTCACGTAAAGTTTGAACTATTTGTGTAATAATCTAACCGTCATAAACCCCCGACTCCAACTAGAAAAAGAGCCGTAACTTTTGAACGGCTGGACATATTTTCAAGAAACATAGCTAAGATGATACCCGATTAAATTAACTTTCAATTAAAAAGAACTGCACTTAAATCAATCCATCCGTTTTCGAGCTACGACGCCACAAACAGATACACAGATACATAGATCCACAGCAAAAATCCACAGATACGCAGATACTCACTAGAAACTTATTATACCCTTTTTTTTGCGGGGGTTAAAAATATTGCATTAGCCATAACTTTTGTCTCATTTTATTCGTCTAATTGCAAACGCCGAGTATTACTTGCGGGGTATTATTCGACAGACTACGAGTATAGCAGTATTTAATATATGGGACTATGTTCGTAACCTATGACCAGTGACCAACTGTAATCCAGTTACTGACTTACACATGCAAATTAAAGTTTAGTAGTTTTTAGAAACGTAACGATGCATATTCAGTTAGTGCCATCGAGTTTCGCGAATACTAATTCGTAAGTTAAAATTAATTTAAATTTGTTAATTGGTAAACTCCAGCGGCGGCGGCGGTCGCGCCATGCTCTGTTGACAACTCGAGCTGTATTTTTAACTAAGAATTAATTTAGTTTTATAACTCTATTGGCGCAGTAGCTAAGAGTCTACATGCAAGTTTGATGCCAGGATATTCCCATGATCTAGGAGAAATCTTATCACAAGAGGCGATACGTCATTATGTCTTGCGTACAAGAAGATTAAATATAGACTGAGGCATGATTTTTCAATGTCAATGATTAAATGACAATGACAAAAAATATCGATGACGGGAGCAATGACAACATCATTAATGATTTTTCTCTAACTGTCACCGCATTCACGCATTGCATGTTGTCATCTTGTCACTGTCATGTTACAGCCGAAGCCGAAGTTCACGTTCATTCAGTCATGGTCATTATAAAGTGAAGATTTTAGGCATTTTGTCGTTGTCACTTTATGACGAAATGATTTTAAAATATCAATGACTAGCTTCCGCCAGCGGCTTCACCCGCGTGATATCTTTATAAATTATAGCCTATGTTACTCACTGATAATGTAGCATTCTGCTTGTGAAAGAATTTTGAAAATCGGTCCAGTAGTTTTTGAGTTTAGTGCCTGCAAAGGCCCAGTTGAAATAAAAATCTTTGACTTTGACTTTGACTTACAAACAAACAAACATTCAAAAAATCAAATCTTTTCTCTTTATAATATTAGTTTAGATTTAGATTTATACATGTGACAGGATATCGGACTCAACTCTAAAGCAGATAGCCAAGATAAAACGCGCAGATTGCTAAGTCCTGGTACACCAACTATTGCATCACGGTGTCACGCTACGACCCTGCGATCTAGAAGCTTCTAGATGATTCTAGAACTCACCTCTTTGTCTGTCATAAGCGTTGATGCAATCGCTTGTCTGGAACTGACTGATGAGGGCACTTTTGCCGACGCCTTGTGCGCCCACCATTGCCACGCGGTGGCACGCCACTGGTCTGCGTTCTTGGGTCTCTGGCGCTGATTGGGCAGGTGACGATGGTGCCAGACTGCCAGATCTGGATCGCCGACGTCGGAACGAGTCTCCTCGGTTCACTATGCCTGGGGAAGAAATGGATTTTGTTAATATTGGACAGAAGTCTAGCAAAGTCCACAGCTGTACTTAGATAACGAACGGAACGGAACGATTTGATTTGATTTGATTTAGGAGAGAAAAGAAAGAAAGAAGAAAGAAAACAGTTTTATTCTCGATTCGCCAGAAACAAATGAAAGTACAAAAAAATAACAAAAGAATACAATAATTAAAGCAACCGGGACGAGATCAAAATTGGCCCCCATCTCAGCAGCAGTCCACAGCTGGACTTAGGGTCGTTTAAAACGATACTACCCACAGCTACCATGCCAGACAACATAGAAGAAGCCAGCTGGCTCATCGTTGATGCTGTGCTAGTACGAGTAAGACTACTATCAGTCTTTGAAATCAAATCAAAATAATAATAAGTTATTTCCTTAAAAAGTTACAATAAAAGATTATCTATTGATTCCAAAGTAAGCGAGGCCTATATCTTAGGCACCTTTTGGTGGTAGTTGCCATTGATTATACCTTACTTTTAAGTTTAAAGGAGCCCAAGAAAGAACCTTCCGAGTAAGGAGTAGGATGGTAATGACGGTAAAATCGAGATAACTCAGTATAGGGAACTATAAAACCACCTTTCATAAAACTCTTAACAAAATGGTTTCTAAAATAAAAAATGCGGTGTTACCTCAAAACATTTGCTCGAACGTGTAAAACAGTGTTGGCATATGTAATGAAAGCTGGAAAGTTTTGCGTTTATTTTAACTGTTGCAGTTCTTTGTTGAACGGGTTTTTTACAGAAAAGTTTCCAGCAAAGGCGATTTTTTCTATTTAGTTTGGGATTGAAGTAGTGGAAACTGGAATATAGTAGTGTAATGGAAATTTCTGTGGCGCCAAGGAAAAAGGCGACAAAATTGAAAATACGTTTTTGCATGGCTTCACATCATTTATGTATTTATTTATAGCTAACTGTAACAGCGATATGTATTACGGTAATATGAAGATAAATCAATAATATCGTAAATTTTTATTCTATGGCATAATTTGTGGTAATTTCTTAAATATCTATTAGGTCAGCAATGACTTGCAATGCCTCTTTTTTAATTGTTTTTTTTTATCATAAACTTTCGCCATATTCCGCACTACAACTCACCCAAATTTCATACTAATCGGATGTATGATTTCTATGGTATAGGAACGCATAGAAGACGATTTATTTTATTAGAAACCTCCCATTCCCGAATTCCCGATCGCGCGCACTACAACTAACCAAAGTTTAGATTATTATGGACATGAAAAAAACGACTTTTTGAATGCGCATTAGCCGGGACTTTGGAAATCCCGGGTTTTTGTGGTACTCTTCGAGGAATACTCATTAAAATTCTGTGCAACTTCATATTATAGGGTTGGAATGAATGAGAAACCTTGGTAATTAAAACTAATGTTCCGGAAATTAAAGTTAGTGAGGCGCGCAAGCGGTCCTTTGTGCCACCCTTTAGTAAATGCATGTAGGTATGTATAGTTACAGTATTTCCACTTGAGGAGAGGAGATGGCCCTTGAGATTGGGATTTCAGATTGGTACAAGGAACGAATGGGTTCGGAGGTGGATTCTACATGAGTACCGGTCAACCGCAACAACTTTGCCTAGACTCCTAACTTTGCCTGTGATAGAAAGTCTTTAATTGCTTAGGTACTTGTCATAAAAATGGCAGCGCTTAGTCCAGAAATGTTGTAGGTACTACAAGGTAAAGTGACCCCTAACTCAGGCGCGCAGAATTAACGATGTTGTACTAGGCGATATTAGGAGTCTAGGCAAAGTTGACGGTTGACGGTATTCATTTTATATTCTATAGATACGTGTAGATAAAGATAATATTGATTAGAACACGTTACAGACTTTTCCAATATTGCCTACGGATCATAATTGGTGGAAAATTAAGAAAATTTCAATTAGTTTCTGTGGCAAAACTAGGGATTGGATTTGATTGATTTTTTGTGTACGGTCACAGAACGTGATACGAAATACGTGATTTAATTTAAAGTCAAAAGTCGTCACCATCCTGTATATACATAGTCAGATTCGGTACCGTAGAACATAGACAAAGAACCAGAACATATTTATTATTCACTACTTCTGTCTGGGGCTTCACCCGCATGGATCGTTTCCGGCATAAAAAGTATCCTGTCCAAGTTTGTTTTTAAGTTGTATGCCAAATTGAGAAGAAACAAACAAACAAACCTTTTCGGTACAGGCATGCTCGACGGCCTTAGAGCGATCGCGCGATCCGATGGGAACTTTCTCCGATATTGGATGCAACAAGCAACGGATCGCGCGATCCGATGGGAATAACCCGCATTTCGACGGCACATTTTTAATTAGAAGTAAGTACCTATTTTCTTTTTGTAATACATTTATTTTAACTTTTGTGCCTTCATTATCCCGTACGGAATAATTTTTAGTTTCTTTCTTTCAAAGAGACACAATTTTAGATTTTTAATATTAGTATGGATTATTTTTAATATCTAGATTTATATGGAAAATAATCACTGATGTATGTATGTGTTTATGATTTCTATATTTAGATTCGCTTCCAAAATATTTTTTGTCAGCTTTTACAACACCCACAGGTAGAGAGGGGTAACCTATTATTTGTGGGGAACTAGAAGAACTACTACCAAATATTCTTCATCCAATTCTTTCCCCATTCGGTTCAGTACGGAAATACGCGGTTTATCGGTACTTATAGTGTTTGGCGCCGCTGCACTGTTTGAGTACCAGTTTTACGGGATTGACGTCAATAGCCGGTGTACGACCACAATAAACCTGACATCACGTCATCTGGGCTATATTTGGGATCCGTGCACTCATTGCGACGTGAAGGGTCGTTAGTTTTGCTGATTTGATTGCGGGGAGAAAGATTAGAAGTTTATGTTGTAAGAACAATGTGTATTCCATTCAAAGTTTGACGTCTGACGACACGGTTGGCGCAGTGGCTAAGCGATTAGCCTTCTGCGCTACGTGCCGCGGGTTCGATCCCCGCACGGAATAAATATTTGTATGATTTACAGATAGTTGTTTCTGGTCTGGTTGTGTGTGCATGTGACATGTATGTTTGTAAACTGTACCCTCGATACAGGAGAAATCCTAGTGAGGGGCAGTGTTTAAAAAATAAAAAATAACCACACAATCACTGTGCCAGCTATTTCGTAAACTACAACTGGAATAGCAGTAATTAATCCATTACCTGACCCGACTTTTATGACTCACGCGGGAGGAAACGCATGTCACAAGTTGGATCTCTTTCTCGATCACAGATAACATTTAGCTTCATTTAGATTCATGGATAGGTAAACAAACACAGATGTAACCGCATGTTGTATCGCCTTGGTTTTAATTTTATTGTTATCGCTTTGAAGTAATCTATTCAACATTTATTATATGTTACTAAGGCAAAATAGAATATAATCGACAAGGTTTTTACTTTATACCTATAGTGACTAACTAAAATAAATTTTAAGTTAGTTACCAAAGTGCGGTGCATCTCTGACGTGCCCATGTAAAGTTACTTACATTATTTTAAATTTATATCTGTCTACATGGAGGATTAGCCTGGTGATCTGTAATACAGGTTCTACCTACATCAGACACCAGTCTCTATTTTACGTGTATTTCTGTGATGATGAGAAATAAAGATATATTCTATTCTATAGTCCGCGCGCTAGCTCCGAGGAATCAGGGGTTGAGGAAGCGGGCACTTTGCGGTACGCCCGACCGCCGCTCATACCCCGCATCATCGATGTCTATAGATATGCTTAATGAACTCAAAAAGTGAGACGTATCAGGTCCTCCATTTTCAGAAAAATGGAGTGGTTGATCACCAGTCAAATGCCGTTTACAAACATAATTATAAATTTGTGTATTGAATAAAAAATATATAATAACAGTAGCTATTCCATTAGTGCATGTATCGCTGTTCTATTTAAATATAATTCGAACATTGCTGAATTTAGAATTTGACGTCTTCAAAAAATACGTCTCACTTTTTAGCTTCCCTTTGTATGACAGAGCGTATCGATGCCCCGCACTCTCTTAGTACCAGTGTCTCGGGATACCACAGATGAAGTTTTTAGATCACTAATGAAATATGGAAGCTATTTTTAAACGACAAGTTCTTATTCTTTGTATATAAAATATGGAATATACAAAAATACGTAAATGCACAAAGGCGAGCTTAACTTAAAATGAGTTTTCTTCCAGCAAACCTTTTAGGTGAAAGAGAAATGAAGATATAGAGTGACAAAGTCAAGTTGTTAAATTTTTTAAACACGGTGCGAATATTTGTATGGCGTGTCGTTCCGGGTATGGGTGTATAATAGTGTATATGCATGGGAGATGTATATTCATATATAATACAGGACATCTCGTAGAGTGGGGCAACATTTAAAAAAAAGTAAACTGAACTATGATTATTTTTTATTCGCTTTTTTTTTTAAACATTGCCCTCGCATTATTTCTTCTCCTGATACAGGAGAAGAATTAATGTGGGGGTACAGTTTACAAATATTATATACCTACATGTCACATGCACACATATCCAGACCCACAACTATCTGTATGCCATACAAATATTTGTTCTGTGCTGAGATAGAACCGGTGGCACGTAGCGTAGAAAGCTAATCGCTTAGTTTCTGATCCAACCATGCCGGCAATAATGTATGCCGACCAAAGCAAAAGGGTTAAAAAAAAACTTTACTGGTTCTACAAAACACTAATTAGACAAGAAGAAAGGGAAGCTTCGACAACTGAGAAACAAAATTACTGCGAACGTGACGGTACAAACCACAGAACACATAAAACCTCTTTCTGTGTTTTGTGGTACCTACAAACAAAGAAGTCAGAGTAATTTTATTTATCTATACAGGATAATTTTTGATGTAGTGCGCAAAATTTGTTCCCAAATGCAAAAACAGTACCAAAAATTCACTTCAAAACAAAATAAAAATTTGATTTTGTAGGTATGGCTTGCGCTAGTCAATTATGCATGTCGCCCATACTTGTCGAATTTTCGATTTGTTTTAAAGTGTATCCCAATACTGCGGTTGCATTTAGGAACACAGGCTGAATCACTCTACAAATTATGCGCACTACAGAAAAAAGAATCCTGTGTTATAATGGAATACTTTACTCTATTTTAATACTTAACACTTTTACTGCCAGCCCAGTTTTCACGATGTCCTTAGCAATGCCGCATACAAATCTTATTGTGATAGGTCAACGCGCCTAGCGCGATGGATTGGATGACATGTTTTTTAGTCAAATATGTAAATAGTTCGCCACTTCATTTGGAAGCTTATCAATTTCTGAAATAGTATTGAATTATTCTCAACGCGCCAGGCGCGTTTGTGCCACCTGGAGAAAATTTTGTAGAACGCTCCTGGCGCGTTGGCGGTATTGAAATTTGTTACATTTTTTTTTCATTGTGTATCTTATGTCAAGTTAGATTTTTTTCAACACACTTGCTCATAAAATGGCTCTAATTTCACCGCAATTAGGCACATAATGACACCTGTAATCAAACTGTGACTTTTTCTTTACTATTATTCACAAGTGAGTTATAGGTTTTTTTTTTTTTAAATTGGTTGATTTGCTTTGTTTTTAAAAAAGTTTCGAAACAAAAAAGATCGTGTTCAATAGTACAAATAAATTAATGTACCTACCTATTGCTTGCTAGTTTCATGCAACTTCGTATTTAAATAGATAAATTTCAACTTGTACGTTTTTAATAAATACAACTTTCACTCAAATATAACTTTTGTTTTTTCTGTGATAAAGAAAACTTTGAATTACCCATTTTGTACGTGGCTAAAACGCTACCCGGGAAAAGCCAAAAAAAAAGAAACCTCATTCTTTTAGTCTATGGCCGATCTGTTAGATGCGCGCGCATAGGAAAACTGATTAATTTTTCCCGCCATTGCGAAAAAATTTTCACAACTCGTTTTCACTGTTGAAATTATAGTTATTTTCTTCACAAGTGTGTTGAAAAACGTCGTATGATACACGTGTGTATTGATGATTACCGTCCTCGGCTCTCTTAAGACCCTCACCTAACGGCTCGGGTCTCAATGGCGCCTCAGCGGTAATCACCAACATTACACACTTGTACCATAATGTACTATTATTTGAACTGGGTCTTTACAAGCTATTTTAAAACGTCTAGACTCTAGGTGCATGGTCACAAAATGCGTTCGTTCTATGGAGATGACCCTGGTCGGTTTAAATCCCGCTTTATCCCCTTTTGTACCAGTAAGTGCTGACGTCAAACGGCGTATGTTTACAAACTTTCCGCTTCCAGCCCTTTCTTGTTTACCGCAGAGCTAAATCCGTACTCAGCTTTCTTACGTTAATTATAGATCATGTTGTAAGAACTGCGAATTTGATTTGCGTTAAATTTGTTAAATCGGTTACTAAGATTATCGGGTAGATCGTACTTCAACTACGTGTACAAAGGTACTTACATTACAGATTAAATTTACCACATTCCTGGCTGAATTCTGTTCTAATCATTCAAAGAGTGATGTTGTAGCGACTCCTATCGTCACATAGAATAACTACTAGCAAGGCAGCAAGCTGACATCAGTAGTGGCGCGAAAATATGAATTCGACCAATCAGATTACGAAGCCTGCATCGCACAAGGAAAAAGATAATCGTATCTAACACATATACAACACTGTCCAACATCAACCGTTAGGCTTCGGCCCGCCAGGCAATATCACCTCGCCTGGTCGGAGGATCCTCCCTTTTCAATGGAGGAACACCATACCTCGTTCCTCCACAATGTCCATAATATTATAAAAATTTACAATATCGCTCAATCTTATTGAATTATGATTATGTACGATATCATTATTTTAAGTGTTTCTTACACGCATTATCTTCTAACTATATTAGACTTTCTCCATACCAATTTTTTCCACAGCAAAGCAATGTTTTAGAATATTTTTAAATTCTCTTAGTTTTTAGTTACCTATTTAGCTAAAGAATCGATTCAGTAAAATGTTTGGTTATTAAATATTTTATCTCCTATGATATGATAAACAAAGTTTCTTGCACAGTGTGTGGTTGACGACAGTCTTCAGATTGTTTGTAGAGCTAGAAATGTTCTGAAGCGACGCGAGAACACTGTGCAAGTTTGATTAAGAACTAAGTTCGTGGTAAAACTTATTAGTGGAAATTAGTACTAATCATAGTTTATTAATTCCTACCATAAGGTTGTAGTTACCGATATTGCTAAAATATAGACACGTTGGTGTATTATTTTTAACCCCTGACAAAAAAGAGGGGTGTTATAAGTTTGTAGTGTGTATCTGTCTGTGGCATCGTAGCTTCAAAACGGATGGACCGATTTCAATGCAATTTTAATTGAAAGCTAGTTTAATCTGGTATCATCTTAGCTATGTTTCATGAAAATCTGTTCAGCCGTTCAAAAGTTACAGCTCTTTAGTTGGAGTCGGGGGTTTTTGACGGTTAGTTTATCTACATATAGTAAGTATAACTTAACACGAGTAAGTACTAAGTACAGCAGTTAACTGAATGGTTCTAGTTAGAGTCAAAGTTGTATGTTCTCAAAAAAATCAAACTTTTCATACATTTTGATGGAGCAAGGTTAACCTTTTGTATGAAAAGTTAGAATTTTTTTTCGCGATTTCATGGTTTGTCCCATAATAAAAGTTGTTCATATTGATGAGTAGTTTCACCCCTTAAAGCGTTGCCGGTGTTTTACAAATAACCCTGTATATTGCAAGTGAAACAAAAAAACGATGCTTCACATTAATATTCCAGAAAAAATAACACACGCACAGATAAGTATGTGCTACGTGTTGGATTCAACCCTATGAACAAGAGCTGCAAAGTCACTGCACCAAAAAAATTTAAAAACACCTTCGAACACAATAGTCCAATTTTTACCATGGAGTTGGAACTCGTAAGGAAAATAGTGCTCGGAAAATTTATGTTACAATAGAGGCTGCGCTTTCAAAATTCCATAATTTATTCCCGTTTCAATCCAGGAACAAAACGAATATTGGAACAGAGGCAGGAACATGGCATATTATTTCTGTGGTGCCAAGGAAAAAGGGGTTATGTCACAAAACATAATTTTACAGTATAAAGTAAGAAATAATTTAAAACTTCTTTGTTTTATTAGATTATAGTCCTATAATTAAAAATCCAAAATTAGTTTTACATTAGATTTACTTATTTAGGGATTTTTAAATGCCTGACTAAAATTTTTTCGCATGAAAAAGGTTTTCCTTTTGCAAAGTTGTTGACTATCATAAGAACCTACAATAAAAATAAAAAAACAGGTTATACCCATATAACATAAAAAATTAACGTTTTTAAAGATAACATTGAAACAAATTAAATTAAGATGTCATAACAATGAATAATTATAAGCGAATAAATAACTATAAACAAATTCGTTAAAATATCCAAAACGATCTATAATTCACTGTATTTAACTCCGACTGGGTACGTAACAGGTGTATGGTTATGGTTATATTGGTAATAGCACATGTATGCAATATGGTCGGCAGTTCTAGCCCAACGTGACTTATTGCCGGCAATGTACACGCCCAGAATTTATTATTAACGCGCTGGTAACCCCACTACGTGTGCCTCTAATATTACAGTCGGTATGAAGAATTTGAATTGTTTGTTTATTGAGAATGCCGCTGTTAGTAACATAGCATCACGCCTGTATTTCCCGGAGGGGTAGGCAGAGTTGTATTGTTGTACGCACGGCTCTATATCAAGCTTCATAAATTTTCAGTATAAGCTGCCATCTCATTACTGCAACTGCGCGACAACTGCACTTCTTTAATATATGCTTCTTTAATGAAGCAGACATGCAGGTAGTTGTGTCTGATAAATTTTGTTAAATGTATTTTCTATTTTCTGTATTTTCTATATTTTCTGTATTTACGTGTTTTATGGGCTCAGCATTGTTGCCTGAAATAAAAGTTTATTTATTTATTTAATTACGTGAATTAGCCTACAGATCGTCATCGCCTCGCCTCATCATCTTGCGGTCAACCGCCGACAACAGACTGGGATGTTCTTTGTTGGGAACTATACAGCCAGTGATGATGACCTGACGTAGATATACAATATATATTAACGTCTGGAGTTCGTCTATCTATCAGTAAGTACCCATTACATCCATCACACGTAAAGGGTTCCTTGAATATTCGAGGTTTACGATCTGTATTGTGCAGATTGAGTCATATTTCATTGAAAATTATATAAAAGTGTATGAAATATCGAGTATGTTTTGCGTAGGTAGCTCGAACTGAAACAATATTTATATAACGTGATATCATTACTCAGTTTGTTTTTGATCTTTTCAAGGTGTTCGGTTTCGAAAGTTATTTTATAATACATAGTAATAAGTACGCGGTGATAGCCTAGCGGTTGAACGCTTGCCTGCCATGCAGGAGGGTCTCAGTTCAAAACCGGCCCGCACTTCTGACTTTTCGGATTCATGTGCGGATTAAAATTTGATTATCACTTGCGATAACAGTGAAAGAAAACATCGCGAAGAAACCTGCACAGCTGAGAGTGCCTCATAAAGTTCTCGATGGTGTGTGTAGTCCGCCAACCTGTACTAGCCCAATGTGGTGGACTAAGGTCTGAGCCTTCTCATTCTGAGAAGAGGCTCGTGTCTAGTAGTGGGACAGTAATGGACTGGATTTTGTTTTAATAGTAATGAGTAGGTACAGTCAGGAACAAACATATATATTTCGTGAACAAAATGCTTTCAACGACTGCGGCCCGTTTAGAGTTGGTAACTCTCCGTTTGGACCACAGACATAATAACTGAGAGAGAAGGTTTGGACGGTGAGCGCATACACCGGAAAAATTGCCGATTGTACATCATTATAATGGGCTGCCTCAATTTCAGTGATGTATGACAATGTACCTATTTCATACATTGGCATAGAGTTTAATAAATAAATAATCAATTAATCACCACAAAATAATTTTCTTAAAAAACTTAGCAGCTTCTGAAGTCAGTGCTGCCATCAAGCTTGAAGCTTTAAAGAATTAAAGGCCAAGACTTCAGAAGCTGCTAAGTTTTTTAAGAAAATTATTTTATACTTTTTTAGTTTTATGAAGTCGGTTTTTACTTTTTTTTAAAGTTTATTTTGATTTTCTATTTTGAGGGGCATAAAAAAAGAAAAAGCCCAGCATTGATAAAGTCCATTTTCAATTAACCTCTGAAGGAAACCGTAAAGACTTTAATTGTCGGCCATCTTGAAGAACATGATGCTGTATAACGATCGCATCAAGGTGTTAGAGACATTAACTCAGTTTCGTTTATAGCCGTGGACAGAGTGGTTGTCACATTAAGGGTTACTGTCTGTCTTATTAGCTTTAAGAACAGATTGCATAGTAGTTGTAAAAGTTTAGGATCAAGCTAAGCATTAAAAGGTTTTAATAGTATTTTTTATTAACCCCCGACAAAAATGAGGGCTGTTATAAGTTTGTAGTGTGTTTCTGTCTGCGGCATTGTAGCTCCAAAACGTATGGACCGATTTCAATGTAGTTTTTTTAATTGAAAGCTATGTTATTTGGGTGTCATTGTCATGTTAGCTATGTTTTATGAAAATCTGTTGAACCGTTCAAAAGTTACAGCTCTTTTTCTAGTTGGAGTCAGGGGTTTTTGACGGTTAATTTATTACATTAGGAGAACTCAGGATTATCCTTTGAAATTTTGCTTACTGTAGCTATGAATAGAGAGGTAAAACACGCCTAATTGCCCCTAAAATTGGATCGCCACAAACTCAATTACAGGCTTAACGTTCCCCCAACACCGATCGACTGGATCGAAAGCTGTCGAAAAGGAAATTTTGAAAGGGATCACCGTCAAAATTATTCTATGCGCGGTCATAACAGAAAAGATAAGTTCTTCAACTTTTGCAAAAAAAATAATAGGGTGGCTTGCATTTCAGAGATCTGCATGTTCATTGGATGGCGATATATTTTTGCTGAATAGAATAGAATAGGTACTTTTTATTGTTAATCGATATTTATTTTACACAAGATAAATATGCTAATATAAGAAATTGTACAAAGGGAGGTCTTGTCGCGGTCGGCGAACTCTTCCAAACCTTAGGATGGTTAAGAGTGAAATGGCAATCAGTTGTGTACATTTTTAAGCACTTACAATATTAAATATACTGTAAGTATAAATAAATATCCAAAGGTACTATATATTTTAGTTAGTTTAGTTTAGTTAGATGCAAACAATAAGGAAATAAAGTACAAGAGAAAATGAATGCCAGGGAAAATAATTATAGCGACAAATAATATTCCCTCACGACACGAGCGAGGTTGTGGGTGTGGAACATTTTGAACTATTCATATTTACAAAAAATCGACCTCCAATTTCAGAGTTAGCATTCAGATACTCAGTTCCAATAATTAACATCAGCTTTTTTGATGTCCATGACTGCTTGGCATCATAAACTTTTCTTTACACCCTCACGAAATATTATTAATAAGACATCAAAGGCTAGAGAAAGCGTTGATGTTAGTAAATATTATAAAATTAGGAAAGATTGATGTCTCGTTTATTTTTAATATCTAAGAGAAATCATGTCGTCAAGAGAATAATAGGTACGTGATAAACATTTTTATTAGAACCAGTCTTAATATTATAAGGCCGCGCCATTTCTCCGTGGTGGAGGAACAATGTGGGCGGAGTCTACATATTATAGTTTACGAGATAAACCCTTTTATCTATTCTCATATCGTAAAGTTCTGATTAAGAATTCAAAAATAGTATATTGACAGACTTTATGCACGTGCAACTAATTGGTTTTTATCATGATACAGTTTTCTTTTCAAAATAATGCTATAAAATAACGTTTTTTCTATGAAAGTACGCTTCGGATCAACCAAGGAGTTTTCATTTAAATTTTTATAGCGGCTACATTTGTCTATGGTGGCACGCGCTAGGGCGCATGCGCTGGATTTGATGCCATTATTACGTTTGATTTTGTTTTAACTTTGGTGTTTCCTATTGAGTATAGATTAAGTACTTAGTAGATGAAACTGCATAAAACTAGGTGTGTTACACTCGTGTTTTAATAACACCTATTATGCGATAGTTTCTACTACGATTTCACTATTTCTACATCGGTCAGTATCAGTGCTAGTTAGTTTGAACTTTTAGTTGTTTTGGGAAAGTACTTGTTTTTAAAACCTCTGTTTAATATCCGATTTGTTAATTTCCTACAAGAAATAATATACACTTATATTTAATTTTGTTATGCATTCACCTGCTATGTATGTAACAAAAAATTCAGAAATATTGTCCAACAAATTCATGATTTTATATTGACAACATGAATTTGTTCTACATGCAGTTGCTTATTCAGATTTTCAATAAGCGAGTTAAATAAATAAATAATAAATTCCTCAGTCTTCAATTCTGCTAACTGGGTTCAAACAAAGCAACATCCGAATCGATTGAACGCATCACTCAACGGGGCACATCCCTAAACTTTACATGTAGGGTTGCTAACTAAACTATAATAACGCTACAAGAACTCAGGCCTCTTATCTGAGGCTAAGAACTATAGAACGTACTAAGACTTTGCTCAGATTTTACTTTGGGATTAGGTAATTTATTTATTGACTTCGTCGGTCTTACCGTATGCTCACCGTACCGTACCGTATGCTGTATTTCAGCGTGTAAACTTCCAAATCAAAGTATAAGTTTAGCAAAGTTTGAGTAAAGTCTGAGCAAAGTTAAAGTCGGCCTGAGAGAACAACTGGGCCGTAAAATTCACCGCCCAGTGCGGATTATTCAAAGTCACAAATCTCCGAATTTTTTATTCTAGGATATTTTCTGTTCGTTTCATCTCGATGTTTTCCTTCATTTTTGAACCATGGTCGACTCAGTATCAGTATGACTCGTAAATCGCCACGATCTCTGCGCTACCACAGCTATAAATTATAGTATTGTACTATATTTTGGCTTTGTGTTCTAACTGATAAAAAATAAGCAAAAAATATTTATCTATACGTAACACCGAGGTATATTTTTCGGTTCTTTATACGTAAAATATTGTAATAATATTTTCTAGATAAAGTTTGGCAACCCTGGTTCCACTTGAAATAAATGTAGCCATATTTCATTCAACATCAAAGGAGGTTTTATTGTGGTGACGTCATTATGTTGTAAACAGGGAAGATAAGAGATAATAGACTTTGTGGTAAAAACCGTAGGTGTACGATAAAATGGTGAATGAAATAAATAGTTTGATCTGGGGGTCTACCGCGTAGCTAAAATGGTAATGAACATCGACTCTGGTAATAAACTTCAATACGATGGTGAGAGCTACCTTGTAAAAATATACCGATTATTAAGTTGGGACTCCCATCTTCATGATCGGTATTTTTTTTACAAGGTAGTTTGAAGTTTAATCTCTCACGATCGTATTGAAGTTAATTACCAGATTCGATGTTCATTACCATTTTAGTCACATGGTAGACCCCCTGGTTTTAACCCATTACCAACGGCAAATCGGTAATTTTTGTGTGACGAAATACAGACACCATGAAAAATCTATTGCTTTTGGAGGCGACAAATTGAAAATGTTAGCGACAGGGATCTCAATTTTTAAATAATTCGAGATTAACTGTTTCCCACTGAGTCGCCTTAATAAACTCCTTAATCTATCTACAAACATAATTTCTGTGCTCATAAAGTGACTTGACGGTGTTCCGACGTAACATTGGACTTCTTCACCAATCCACCTGCAAGTCATGGTAAATACGACGTCATCGCCAGGATTTAACAACAAAGACGGAACCCGAAGAGAAACTTCGGCTAAGTTCGTTGTTTACGGAAGTGACCGAAGTCTTTCAGTTTACCGACTGTGAACGACGAAGTCTTTCTATTTACATTATAACTTTAATAAACTATGTATAAAGAGAACAGATATTAATGATATAAGACAGCGCCAGGAGTAATTATGACGCATGCTGACTCAATCTTAAGTAGTGTACGCTGCCAAATGTGTTAATTAATAGTACTATCTTGTAGTGCGCGTTTATCTGTAGTGATGTTATTATAGTGAATCAGTTCTACGTGTTGTAAATTATTAGTAATTAGATATCGCGTGGTTATATTATATCTAAGGTCTTTAAAAATCGAATGCAGTAGGTGTTAGGATAGGCAACTAAAAGATTAGTTAGAAATCAATGATCATAAAATCTTTTTCTAATTTCAATAAGTATTTCTCTCTTCCTTTATACTTTTTATTATACACTACACACTACCTTCATTAAGATATTTATTTCGAAAAAAAAAAAAAAAAAAAAATTAATTACTAAGTTAATTTATTAAGTTAAGTTATTTACATAGCACATTCGAGCGTATGGCACCCGTGGGTTGCAGCTGAAAATCAGCGTCAGGTGGCACCTGGTGTTGCCATCTGACATTATGCTGAGCTGAGGCCCTTTTGGCATTGATGTACTTTTTTCTATTAAATGTCATGTGTTTTAATTTGAATTGTGCCAATAAACGCAATTTCTTTTTTCTTTCAATAATCACGATTCGTTGCGGTGATACATTTCGCAAACAAAATGCTTTGGACGACTGCGGCCCGCTTAGAAATAGTAACTCTGTGTTTAAACGCCGAGCCCAAACGATTTTAGCCTAGTGATGGTCAACCGGAAATATTGCCGATTGTACACTGAAAAAACGCTTAAGAAAATAAATTTCCTAAATGCTTTTGAGGGTTGACAGTGGCTTAAGTACAAGCCAGAAACATGCCACATAATGGAATATAGAGCTCGATTTGCGCTCACTAATGACAGTAGAAAAACTCATTTGTAAACCACTCTGTAATGGTAGGCATTTCCTAAAAGGAAGAAGTTTACACAAGACAAACAAAACTTCGAAGAAACATTAACTTATAATAACCTACCGTCAAAAACCCCCGACTCCAACTAGAAAAAGAGCTGTAACTTTTGAACGACTGAACAGATTTTCATGAAACATAGCTAAGATGATACCCGATTAAACTAGCTTTCAATTGAAAAAACTGCATTGAAATCGGTCCCTCCGTTTTGGAACTACGATGCCACAGACAGATACACACTACAAACTTATAACATCCCTCTTTTTTGTCGGGGGTTAAAAATTTACAACAAAGAAGAAAAGACGAGACGAGTAAGATTCTACGACATTAAATCAAACGTAATTAGATTTCTGCAGAACCAATAACATAGAATTATAAAAGGAAATTGTACCACCATTACTAGCTATAGCTACAATATATAGCGTCGGTCGGAAGCGGACGGGTGGGCACAAAGCAACCGACACCTTTGATCCTCTAGCTGATAAGCAGATGCGACAGCTGTCCGCTCCGATGCCAGCTCGCTTCATTGCCCATCGCTTATCTGCTTTTCATGGTTTAGGTTTGATTTTCTAGTTATTTTGTAGGGATGGAGGGTTGAGAGGCAACAACATGTATCAGTTATCGTTAATTATCAGATTCAGATGCTTTATTGCATGTAAATAATTACATAAAGTTACAAAATTTAAAATAGTATCTACCTACAGTCATAATAATAAAATAGTATTTTATTTTTATTTTTATTTAAATAAACTTTTACATAATTATTTACAATGACGGTCTTAATCTAAAAATGTATAATGTAATACGATCCTACCTGAACTAGGATAAACCTGTACCTCAGGTATCAAAAGTGCAGGAATAACTTATTGTATAAATATTTCCTAAGATTTCTTAAATAATTTAGGGACTAATAATAATTTAAAAAGTAATTCATCATAAAAATCTAATTATAAACAACATCGCATTTGCATCGCTTGTCATTTAACGAATAGTCACTAGTTACTTCCTTTATGACTATAATAACTTATCTACGTTAAAACACATAATACGGATTTGACCAAATATATTTTATGGAGAATCCTTTTTTTTTACAAAAAAATCCTGTTACATTTGGTTCGCTGGAAATCACGCATTCTGCACTCAAACAAAATACGAGCTGGCAGTCAGGAAATGAATCCAAGCCATTAAAAAAATATTATGCCGACTTCGAAATTCGAATATTTATTTTTGTTTTTCGTACCTCTAATGGATGTAAATTGAAAAAATTGCGTTTGAAACTAACCAGCAACCGACTATCGTGTTGCGTGCATCGTTTGAACAAGGATTGATCGATTTTTTAAATGTTAAATGGTAATAATTGCCGCGAAATCGTAACACTTTAGTCACGTTTCGTGTTGGTAAAATGAAAAAGCGTGTCTGGCTTACTTTTAGACGGAATAAAGCCAAATAAAGTTCGTATTGTATTGTTTATTTTTGGTATAACACCTACGTATTAATGACGGTACTATTTTACTGCTTTCGGTAACCTAAAATCAAGCTTATAATACCTATGTAAATGTGGCCCATTGAGATAAGTACTACTTACTTTTTAAAAGTAAGTTTACCTACAAAATGACAATTTATCAGTTCCTTTTTTTACCTTTTAATCACACAACACCTGAATCTACCCGTGCTGAAAATGCCATAGCTAAAAAAATGGCTTATTAAATACTCAGTGCCACAAGAGTAAGATAAGAAAGTTATAACATAAACTGGGTTCTTTGGTAACTTTATGGTTAATCTGAACGCTTGATGTATGGCGGTTAACTGCCTTAGATTAGGGGCAAGGGCTGCCTTGGTTTGATAGGCTTTCTTGTTATTTAGTAATGACCGACTTATTTTTCTGGCCGAAAAATATAATCCGAAAGAGCAGCAACTCATACACGAACGTTGACCGTGTTCCGTAATAATATTACGGAACAATACACACATCATATTTATGATGTGTGTCATAATAATTAGGGCAACGCATTCATCTTTTGTGGATGAGTTGCATTCTTTCGGCATATCATAAATTGTAAATATTCTCTACCAAATGATGAACAATAGGTACACATAAAAAAATGATCTGACTGAGAAGTTGAAATATTTTTTTTTAGTTTTTAATAATATATTATAACAAACCTCCAAGAAACTTGTTTTGTTGATATTAAAAGTTAGGGAAACGATATTTATAATTTAAAATTAATAGAAATATTGTAATCAGTAAAGTACCACTTACTTACTACGGTACTTTTAAAATATAATATATTTTTTAACAATATCTACACATTCTAAATTCTAATGTTGTTGGATAAAATAAATAAAGATAAATATTTATATATAAACAAATTATTACTTGATAATAATACATGGACAGAAGTAGTAACAAACCTCTTTGGAAGTAGGTTCTATATTTAAAAACACATAAAAAACTTTATTCTTAATTTGATTCTTATAAAAATAATTGTAAGTATCTCATTTTGTCATAGTGATTTCAAACATTTTTTTCCGGCTAGAGGGCTAATTCACCTAATTTTAAGATGCGCCGATCATATTGCAGTGATGCTCGAACTTGACGCGAGCGTATCTCACTGAAGCTAAGAGAATACCAAATGTGTTGTTCTGATCAAAATTTTATTGTGACTGCGCGGCAACTGCAATTCTTTAGTTACGTGAATTAGCCTACTGTCCAGCTATCTCTCTTTAATTACCTTACATATTGATTAAAAGCTGTTTAAAAATAGTATTTTTATTTCCGAATGTGCTTTACCTATTTTCATCTACAAGGCCACAAACGTGAGCTCTAATTACAATACTATAGACTTACCAAACCCTAACTATATTTAGGTCCGTGTTTAAATTTGTAAACACTTGCAGTTTTGCGCAAAATTGTTACTTTTGGCACTACGCCAACGCCATAAGTGCGCGTATTGCTAATATCAATAATATAGTACTAATAAAATTGCTGCATTCGAAATAGATGTGGCTCTATCGTACGAACGGCGTACTTGCAAATTTTGGTGGACAGTGTTATCGTTAAAAAAAAAACTAGCTTGTTGATTATATTGTCACTTTTGTTTCTCTATTACATAATAATAAATAAATAAAAATATGTCTGCTATAAAATAGTTTCAGGGAAAAATGTGTCCGTCTGTGTTTGTAAACAAGTTCTTAGTCTAAAAACGTATTTAATTTCTACTGTTTTATTTCATTTGTATTTTTTTTAAATATTTATTATGGTATAATTTTACTGTTTTAGTATGTAAGCGTTTTGGTTGTACTGTAAGCTTATACAGTAAGTGACATCGTAACGAAATCTGATATATGGATTCAGAACATCATTCCAGAAAAAGAAATTCGAGTAGGTCTTTTAAAAAAAAAAGTATAACTAGGTAACTAACGTAGGTAACGTAGGCAACGTGATAGGTAGGAAATAATACTAAAAAAAATCTTAATCTTTTGAATATACCGACGCAAAATTCTAACGCTGAGGGTACTAGAATCATACAGTACTGAATCCATGGTATCAGTTTTCTTTACCCGAATAGCATCATAAGGATGATTGGTGAGAGAACCGATACTGTTCTGCTCAGTAGGTTCACTGAACTCCACGTGTTGCGAGACCGATGAGCATACTGTGCAGGAGTATACGGTGTGTTTGGTGTCATCTTTCTTGTACTTGTTTTAATTACTAACATTAGTTATAAGCAAAATTCTTGTTTCTAACAACCTTTCTTTCCCTATGGACTTTTTTGTGTGAAATAAAAGATTTTTATTTTATTTTATTTTACGATGTCACTTACTCCCAGTATTGTTAACGAATAAATACGTAAATAAATAAACATCTACACAAACGTTCACTTTTATAACATTAGTGTTATTTTAGTTACGGTTATAATAGTAAGAGGTAGTAGTTGCAGTTAGAATTCGATTCAGAGAAAATAAAAACCTTTGGTCGTCTATACAGGATATTTTTTTATGTAGTGCGCAAACTTTGCAGAGAAAAAAAAAAAAAAAAAAAGAAAAGAAAAATAATTTTATTCCGTACGGGATAATGACGGCGCCACATTCACAATAGACAAAACACAACAAAAAAGAAATAGGTACACTAATTCTAATAAAAAATTGAAAACAAGCCGTGCCGTTGAGGTCAAGCCGTAACAGAGTTAGGTGTCCGTTTCTAAATTCAACCGCAGTACTAAATAATGATAATTCACTCCAAAACAAAATATAAACTTGATTTTGTATGGCTTGCGCTACGAAATTATTAGGATCTAATCATTTAGGAACAGAGACTGAATCAATCTACAAATTATGCGCACTACATAAAAAAATATCCATTTATTACATAAATGTTCGAGATATTCAGTTTCCGTTGTATGAATTTCCACCGCAGGCACTTGACGTCGACGCCAGACTTTACGTCAGTGACGTCATAGTTGTGCCGCAAGACCGCAAGTGTCTATGACAGTATGTAGTATGTGCTTCTGATGATGGAGTACACTCGGCGACATAAGTAGATGAACTTTTCATAAATTTGAAATTAATTACTGTTCATAATGAACTATAACACAAGACAATGTTATTTGTACATTTTCATTCATATAAAAACTTATTTTTGTACTTCAATTTTTAACTGCAGAATATTTCCAACAAGTGTTTTACGGATTCTTTTGTTATTAGAATTGCTGGTTTTTCAAACACACAAATCGGCTTTATTGCTCTTGTTTTGAAACCAAAGGCGTACCTATTTTTTTTATTTTTTTATTGGATTTTTTTTTTAAACTGAGAACCATATTTTATGGTTTGAACTTCAGAATTTTTCTACCGATACCATTCACAACTTAGTTGTAATCTAAGCTAATATTATAAAGAGAAAATATAAGATTTTTTGTTTTTTTTTGTAATGGAGTAAATCAAAAACTACTAAACGGATTTTTAAAATCCTTTCACCAGTAATATGCTATATTATCACTGAGTAACATAGACTATAATTTATAAAGATATCACGTGGGCGAAGCCGCTGGCGGAAGCTAGTATAAAATATAATGTTAAAATACATTTTCGCATCTGTTTTACATTTTCGCAGCACTTCAAACCACGAGCTCTTGACCGTGCCACACGAAGAGCCTACGAGTCCCTCGGTCGGGCAACCCCAAAAATATCTACGTGAGTAAACCAACACGATCTATGTATTACTTATAGACACACAATTCAGTGTCCGTACACACTAAAACTACACCTGTTTGAGAATAATTATTAACTAACAACTCGTGTTAATTTGACGTCGGATTGTAAGAAAATAGATATAAAATAACACGTTGTTTTTATGTTTTTGTAGGTTACGCAAATTGAATGAACTGATTGAGACAAACAGATTACTATACTGAATGTAAGCGATGTTGGCACGGCGACTTAAATTTTTATATAGGTAATGCTATATAATATAACAATCTACACTATATTATGAAGATAAAAGATGTGTATTTTTGTTTGTAATGAATAAACTCAAAAACTACTGGACCGATTTTAAAAATTCTTTCACCAGTCGAATGTTATATTATCTCTGAGAAATATAGGCTATATTTTTTGTTTTTTAATTACGGGCCTCTACGAAAACTCCAATTACTCGGGACGGGCCGCCAGTAATTTAAATTCGTATTATGGTATCGACGGTCTGGGTGTGTGTGCACGGCGACGCCGACGCCTCCGTACAATAAGTCGGTAATGTGCTATTACGGACTTTTTATTGTTATGTCAAATTCGGAACCTGTGGGTCCGAACACATATTGGTAATTTTTTTCCTGTAAAATTTAGTTTTTGCAATTACCGACTTTATTGCACGGAGGTGTTGATGTGAGATATAGGTATGTTTTTAAACTGTGTGATAGAGGAGTAATTGTAACGAAGGACAACGTTTAAAAAAACAAACATAGATTAAGCAATTTTAAACATTAATACTGTTTATGTTTACACACCTATAAAGTCTGGAGTTGGCACGCGAAGGTAACAGACATGTGTGAGGTGTTACATCAACAGAAATTATCAAATCGAGCCCGCTGCGGAGTTGCGAAAATATCTAGCTATCACGTGGCAATATTCAGCCTTATCTGGTTAGTCAAGAAGCCAAAAACATAGAAAAAGGCTCGGCTAATAATGAAGACTTATTATAACAATGACATTTTACAAATAGACGGGGCCATACACCAACATTAATGCTCTACAAAATGGCGTAAACTTTACTATAGCTACATAGCAGTAAATATAATTATACAATGCGCGAAGAAAGGGAAAGAAAATGAAAGCCACCATACGCCATGTCGGTTGTTAGAAAAAGATGAATATAGACGTTTAGTTAAGTGGCATTAGCTGCTGCATGCTCATTCTCTCAGTCGGTGCAGGGCATTTACCTTGCATTTATCTTGCCAATATAGAGCGTGGGCAACGCGTCTATTTCTACAATGTCATTGTATTATAATGATGATGTTACCAGTGCTACCACGAATAAACAAAATCCCTCTTCAAAAATCATTATCACAGTATGTCACCCAATAAAACGGGCATAAAGTGACGTCATCTATTTTATTGTATTTTTATTCTCTCGTCAAAGTATAGTATGAGCACTTGGCCACCCGGGGCGATTTGGCGATATTAACACCAGTTAGTGTTGTTCTAACGAATATATTGCCTCGTAAAATGTTGACGCATGATTCTCGGCGTTATGAAACTGTATTGTATTTTGCTCTGTTTACTTTACTCTTTATGTATTTACGCTTGTGTTCAGTAAAATGTAATCTGGCTCGTCGATTTACTAGATATTTATATGTAGAATCTCAAAAGTAATTTAAATATCGGCGAAGTGTATACCTACTATACCTATCTATACAGGCCTACTATATCTATACAGGGTGGCTTGTTGAACAGTGGAAATATTGAAGGAGGGTATTGTACTCATCATTATAAACCACTTTTACTATGGGACCAATCCTGAAATCGAGAAAAAATAAGACATAGGTACATGTATGTTTCATACATTATTTGAGTTATATTGAATTATTTGTAAGGACAGCTGATATTTTAACGAACATCCAGTTATTGTTAGATTTCTTCTCTTCTCTATTATATATTTTGGCTTTATGCCAGATCTCAATTCCATTCACAAAAAAAAAAAAAAACGAAATAACAATTTTTTTGTTCGTAAACTTTTTAAAATATAAACACTAAAGTTTACTATTATATTCTCACAATCCTTGATTTTAGAACGCTACGTGTGTGAAATGGTTCAATTTAGAAGTCTAAATTGCATCATTTCAAACACGTAGCGTTCAAACGGATAATGAAATCTGGAATAGAATTTGCTGCTTAACATAATTTCACTAGCAGCTTTATTAGAACGGCTCATCCAAATTATGTTTATCCAAGCGAAACGAACACGTAAAAGAAATTTGCGGTGAAAATGAAGTAATTCATTGTTGAAACGAATTCGTACTGTTTAGATTTAAAATAGGAACGTACACACTTTCGTCTGTGGGAACGTAGTACAAAGAAAATGTGCATCTATTCGGTTCGCTCGTTAATATGTCGAACGAAACGTTTCGTACATACCTAACCTAAAATATATTATAGACATTTTCGAAACGATTCATGGAAATCTTACGATTTTATTTTCGGCAAGGAATTACTGAAAAATACTTGTAGAATGTGGATAGAAATTCTTTGCTTGTTAGTTAAGTATTTCAATAAAATAACCGTTTAGTTTTAGGTTATAAACGAATATGTGAAACGATTTGAGCAGTAACCTTTTAGAAGCAATGATTTAAACAATAATGTCTGATAGTTTTTATATGAAATTTGGAGTCTGCAATCTTACCAATTAATGACCTCTTGGATTCCAATACCGCGCTTAATGATCTCTTGGATTCTAATCCAACAGTCGATCTGTTTGCGGATGGATGGGTGAAGATTTTATTGGTATGCCAGAAGTACTGTGAGAGGAATTTATGAATGTGTTGTTACCCTCCTATATTTACTTATGTTTTAACTTCAAATTTTACTTTAATTTGTTTTTCTTTTTTACTTTCATTTTGTTACGTACTCAATGTGTGTTAATTTTAGTTACTGTAATTGGTTGTAACATAACCGTTGTAATTAAATAAATAAATAAATTACCTATCTAATAGTAAAACTTTGTGTAGGTAGCAGTGGCGAAGGGTGACAGTTTTAAAAGGGAAGCCGTCCCAAAAATGCCCTTTAAAAATTGCTGCAATGAATGCTGCAAGACAAAACTCCATACCGTCTCTTGTAATAACTTCTAGACATGTATGTAGTCATGTCTAGGAGAGCTCGACCTAACTCAATAACAAGCCTTTTTTGTCAGTTGGATGAGTAGATAAATAATATAATATTACGTTGGTGTATGCACTAACCAGATCCTAAAGGGAAGTCGATGGAAATCCGTTGTATGGATTCTTCGCCACTGGTAGGTAGGTATACTAACTTCAAGATAAATATCGATTCAATATGGAAGAATCAAAATTATGAAATCATAAAAAGTGAATTTTATTACTTTGTTGACATGAGTTTTCGATGAAACTATCTAAACATTTGTGCTAGCATATGAATGTATCAATTTATTAAACAGTTGGGATCTAATAATATCTACACAAGAATTCGACTAAAATAAACAGCGCAAGTGCAAGAACTCTCTTTCTGCATCTATCAAAATAAGTACCATTTTACAGATCTATACGGAAGCGAGAACCAATTCGCACAATGACAACTTCTTAGAATGTCAAATTCGCATAATGAAAACTTCTCAAAATGTCGATTTCTAACAATGACAATTTCAGTTTATAATTATTGTGCGGCTCGTAGACAGTTCTCCGTCCACGGCGCGACTAGCCGCTTCGTGGACAAAAGTTCTAAGTGCGGATACACAATTAATAATAATCGCTCGGTTAGGTTACAACTGTGACCGTATTAAACGCGAGCCGAGCGACCAAATCGAGAATGTTGCGCCAGCGGTTGGTGACCGCGAGAATACCTACTTTGCTCAACAGATGTAGATCTACGAGATATCGATCTTCCGTTTATCGCTCTAATGTTCATTAAAATTAGAATATTTGCGCTACAGTTTTGTCACAAAATTAAAGTTCGTCACTTATTATACTTTTCGTCTTTATTCTATAATCTAAGAGTTAGCTCTTATCGGTGGAGAAATCATTACTGCTCTCTATCCTCTACCTTCTTTTTGGCCTCTTGATACAACTCAACTCCTACTTTCTCCTTCAGTTGTTGTATAAAGCTTCGTCTAGGTCTTCCTATTCATCTTTCCGTACGATACTCAAATTTTGGCAACGTGTGTTACCATTCTCATTAATCGAATATCAAATCCCAATACCAAACTCCTAGGTCTTACTAATGGTAGTTTGTGGTGTACACTAATTAATACGCTTGTTAACCCCTCCAGCCAAGCGCAATACGTACGGTACAGTACGACCGCGTTGGTGACGGAGTTTATGTTGAAGTTGCGCGGTGCAGGAGGGGTGTGACGCGAGATGTCAGTCACAGGCCCATGATATGCAACCATAAAGCTCAGCTTAGCCAATAATAGGCTTGTATCACATCGCGAAACTACCTCAAATTCAGACACCAACCGTCTGAGTTAAGAGGGCCCTTCCCGGTCCGTCTATTGTCAACGCGAGCTTGATCGAAAAGCTTGTTGTTTCATCCAACGCAATGTTTGAAAGCGGCCATCTCATGCCTACCCCGCACGACTCTCTTCCCGCGAAACCTATCTATATAGATCACAAGATACCTGTGTATTCGAAATATCTAGAGGAAAAATTGTTATAAAGCCATAATCACGTACGAGCGTTTGTATGGAAATTATGACGTATTGGGTACTATAGAGGTTAGGTCAGTGAGTACACTAACAATAGCAAGTAAAATTAAGCTGTTTACTAATGACGATGCGGTTTGAATTAGGATGTTATAGTTTTTTATATTTCTATAAAGGTACCTACGCTTTTATAGGTTGACTTCGGACAAATTTTTCATGAATTTTGTTCTAGACCGCAGTCTATTGTAGTAGGAGGTCAATGGGCATGGCGATGGAAACTAAAAACTAGTTAGCAAACAGAATGCAGTTTGCATTCAACGAATGAATCCAATTTGACCGATAGACTTCATTGAACACAATAGTTCTCGAAACTTCTAAACTAGCAGTGCTGCAACCCGGTCAACTAGGGTTGTCACAGAAATAATATCGTCACGCTTACGATATTTGACGTCGGGGTCACCACTGTAAAGGAACGAAGTATGGTGTAAGGTGTTTCTCCATTAAAAAGTCAACGCAGCAGTAACAGGTGCTGTCACTGGCACGATCGGTTTTACGCAATGAGAACTGTAGGCTAATTCACGCAAAGAAGTGCAGTTGCCGCGCAGTGGCAGTAAAATTTTGATCAAAATAACACATTTGGTATTCTCTTAGTTTCAGTGAGATACTCGCGTCAACTTCGAGCGTCACTGCAATATGATCGACGCGTCATAACATTACGTGAATTAGCTCTCTGTACTTTTATAATGACACAGAACTACATTTCAATTATTTTTCGCATTCTCACAATTAGAGAACAAAATGATTCAAAATGGGTCGATTGGTAGGACGGACTCCTAACTGAAATTTTTAAGCAGAATAAAAGAGTCAATATTAACTTAGGACATTGGGTAGTATGGATGGAGAAAATCATTTCCCCATTTAATCAAATCCAAAAGTAATCAAGTTCTGTAGCAGTGCTTACTTTAGCTGAATAGAGTGACTCTTCATGAAAACCTTTTATTTTTAATCAAATCTTTCAATGAATAAAATGTATTATCTATTTGAGTTCAGTCTACAGGAAGGTCGATAGATACTATTACATCTTTTACTAGCTTCTGCCAGCGGCTTCACCCGCGTTATATCTTTATAAACTATAGCCTATGTTACTCAGTGTTAATATAGCATACTGCTGGTGAAAGAATTTTTAAAATCGGTCCCGTATTTTTTGAGTTTACCTATCCATTACATATAAACAAACAATTATATCTTATCTCTTTCTAATATTATTAATAATATATTATAGTATATTAATAAGTATAGATTATATCAAAAATGTTTTATACAAATTGTAGTTATCTCATCGGATATAACATCCTACCTTTCTAATCCCAATCCCTTTAAGAGGTTATTGTACTCATCATTATGAACAACTTTTACCAAGAGACTAATATCGACAATGAATCGCGAAGGCCTATCAATCTCTTCTACAGAATCAAAATCATCTATAGAAGGACGAAATCCAGAAAAGTGGTAACCCTGAGCGCAAGCGACTTTGGCCATTGGCCACTCGAGACAGTGCAACGCAATTTAAACTTAGTTCAAATTATCTCTAACCAACGTGCTAGTTAAATAGTTGTTATCTAGTCTGTGTATCTTTAATTTTGTGCATTGTCTGATTTGAACTGTGTAGAGGTCAAAAACTATATATCTTTATATTAATACGTGAAGAGAAAACTTTGTAGGTACCCATTTTTAAGAATATTGCGCGCACGAAAATGAGTGAGATTTGGTACTCGTAGATATAGTTAGAGTTTATATGGAGAAGGAATGCAGAAAGCTCAAATTTAATGTTAGAAACAGTTAAAAAAGAATACAAGTACAAGCTGTAATTGTGTTTTTTTCAACTATTACTACAATACAACACACGCTAATGACGTAAATGAATACACTCGCAGCTGACGTAATAGAAAAAAATATATTGCAATGGATAAAGAAGGTATACCTACCTACTTTTGTTAAAAGAACCTCAATAAAGTTCAATCTATTATTTTTTTATTTCGACCACTGTGCGACCATTAGTTATTATTATTCCTCAATTCTTAAAGACAAAAGGGCATAAACCCAAATAATTCTATATTCAGAGGGCCGAGCACGAATGTTTTGACGTATAGTAACGTAAACGTAAGCAAATTTTGAACCAAAAATACACGTTTAATCCCTGATATTTTTTTGGAAATACATGCAATATTTTTACATTTTCATGAAACAAGTGCGTTTGTTGCATAAAATTGAACAAAAATGTGATAGATTCATCGTAGTTTATAATCAAAATTTGGTTACGTTTACTTTACTATACGTCAAAATATTCGTGCTCGGCCCACAGAACTGATTTTTTCTAAGCTGATGGTAAACTATAAAGATACAAAGGTAAATTATTAGAGTTAGAAACAGCTAACATACCTACTACCATATTATTTACGAACCGATTTACAAGGAATCAAAGACAGATCATATTTTTTTGACTGATTTAAGATTTTTACGTAAATATTATCGGAATGCGGTGCAAAAAAAGATGGCGAGATTATTAAACTTACGAGTATAAGCTTAATTTCATACAGACTAATCCTGTCCATACAAACTTCTCACAACCCTTTCAACAATAACACAAAATTCGCGCAGATGTTCTAACATTTTTCTTACAATTAGGATTCTGTTTCAGGAAAGCTGCAAGAAATGCAAAATGCATTTTATTTTTGCGCAAAGCTCGATCACAAAAAAGACTTTAATATTTCCTCGGCACCAGACTGCAGTCTTCATTCAGAGCGTCTGGAATACCAGGGAATGATATTGAAATAGCTTTTTTAATACATTTCTTTTGAATATTGTGCAATTGAACGGTGCTTGGAGGAAGAATTGAAATGTTAAGTGTACTGTTTTTATTTAATTACATTCGGTTTGTTTTTCTATTATATTCTGTCTAAACTATATATTATATAATCTAATCTAATAATAATATTATAATGAGAAAAGATTTCATATTTTGTAAGTTTGTTTGTTTGTAATGGATGGTGAATGATTCAAGTGAAAGCTAGTTTAGTCGGGTATCATCTTAGCTATGTTTCATGAAAATCTGTTCAGCCATTCAAAAGTAACAGCTCTTTTTCTAGTTGGAGTCGAGGGTTTTTGACGGTTAGGTTATTCTAGAATAGCTCAACTTAATTGTCACTCGACAAAAGTTTGATTCGATATCTTTCTTGAATTCGAGAACACTTCGATTGCACGAGAATTGCTCCCCTGGTGTTGTGGTTTATTTGTTGGAAGCGTTTGAAAGCAAATACGGCAGTTTACTTTTTCTTTACGAGTAAACATTTTTTGGTTAAGGTATTTCAGGGTTGCCCCATTAGCAAACTGTTTGTGTAGGTTCAACAGGACACTTCTGTTTCCGCGGAATAAAGGCAGATGTGTTTTTGACACGTGCCATGGCAAAATGTATACAGTGTGAATACAAAATAAGACACAAAAATTTACAAAATTATAACCATTACATTAGATGCGGCTGTGGTTATGGCAATGGTATATTGTGTAAAGAGGTCTTTAATGCAAATGAATATTGTCATAACAATGGAAAATAAAGGACGTTTTCTTCAATGTTAGATATTTATCTTAATGTCGATGTTTTCGTTTGAACAGCTAAGTATATCATTTAAATAAAGATCCAAGGTTCGGATGAAAGGTTTTTATGTTTTCTTAATAAATAAGGTCGTCGATACAAGGTTAACACATAAACAAAAAGATAAAACTGCTTCAAGAAAATTTTAGGTAGAAAAATAATTATAACATGTAGTCGGAACCATTTGTTAAAATAAAGATGTCATAATTTTTCGTAAAGGAGATTCGTATTTCTTGTCATCTTGTTTTTATGTTTTCAGTTAGTTTTTTTGCAGTCGGGTTTTTAGTTTTTTTAATAATTTGTTTTATTCTAAACTTTTTAGTTTAATTAAGGTTAAAGTTAAGTTATTCTAGGTTATAAAATATATGTTTTTGCAATTGTCTCTTCGAGTCTTTCATTTCGATACACAAAATGTTCAATCAGGTCAAGAAAAAATATATTTTATGGCTACATTTATTGGTGTCTGTAATCCGCCATGTTAGTTTATTTAAAATCCATATAGCCAGTGTCACTCGCGTCTTCAAGACGAATCTAAGGACACTTGATTTGCTAAAATCGGTTCACTCGTTTAGCCTGTAGGAGAGAACATAGACACAGACATACATACCAACTTAAAACATTATTCTCCTTTTGGGCTTTGCCGCAGTCGGGTAATAACAATAAGCTAGCCAAAGGGGAATAGCAAATTGCGGGTGTCGGCAACATCACAGAATAATATATCAAGGGTTGGTCCTGGAGGCTGCGGTACACGATGATAACTCTTGCATAATTTTTATGAAAAACTATCTCGGTTCCCCTTGTTAAATATGTAAAGGCGGACTTGTTGCGAACTTTGGTAATTTGTGGCGTGCAAAAATGTTTTCATATTTATAACTTTGCTGCGGAGTATTTTGTATGTAGGATAGAATCTTTTACAGATTTTTTTACGATGTATTTGTTCGGATGAGCTTGATTTACCTACGAGGGGTGAATGAGATAAGTGGGTTGGTTATCTATTTTAATCTTATACAGACAATAAATAAATAAATCCAGCCTATTACTGTCCCACTGATGGGCACGGGCCTCTTCTCAGATTGAGAAGGGTAAGGACTTAGTTCACCACGCTGCCCTGGTGCGGGTTGGTGGACTGCACACACCATCGAGAACTTTATAAGACCCTCTCAGATGTGCAGATTTCGACACGATGTTTTCCTTCATCGTAAATTACAAATATAAATTTGAAACGTCAGAGGTGCAGGCCAGGTTCGAACTCGGATCCTCCTGCATGGAAGGCAAGCGTTCAGCCGCTGGACTATAAAGAATGTAACAAAAATCGTTTTAATTCTTAAACCACGTGATAGCTATAGCTTAAACACCCCCCTAATTTAAAATTAGGTACCAGTAAAAAATTAAGGGCATTCTCTGGTCATGACCAGCATCATCACTGCGTTGTGTGGAATTCTGATTCCACACAACTTTCACTATGGGACCAACTTTGAAATCGGGATAAAAAATTCGACTGCTCTATGCAATGGACCTGGTTAGGTATCCACTTTTGTATGGAAAAGCTGATTTTATTTTCGATTTCTGTTTTGGTCTCATAATAACCGATGTGTAGAATGATAAACAGAGCACATCCATCTTTTCTGGTAATCCTGGGTGAAGGATTATAGGCTTCAGTCAAAAAAATCGATAACAAATCGTCTGTTGTCGTCGTTGGACCGTTAAATGCATTCTGTCGCTCCGCGGGTCATCGAACTTACGAAGGCGCCAGGATGAGTCTATACGTGTAGTGTAAGCGTGTGGTTTTACACACACGATTTCTGTTACATCCTGTACCGTCACGAGCACAGTAATGTACACATGTAGCAATGTACACACGTTCAAAAGTAAATTTTAGAACAACAGTGATTAAAATAAACTTTGTTCATATTACTTGCAAACACAAGTATGTATACAAGATACTACATATCTTTCTAGTTCCGAACCTTTGGGGTAATAACCCTTTAAAACAAATAATTCCATGTAAATTGACTAAATGAATGGAACAGCTGATAATTCTTCGTAATTTCAGTGTTGGTCCAATATTAAAATTTTGTTCAAAGTGATGAGTACAATAACCTTTTATAGGGTTTGGGACTAGAAATTCAAAACAAACCAATTAAAAATTAAAAATAATAAAGACACCGCCTCTCATACTAAATTAAACATGAGATTATGTTCCTATGGTCCTATCAAAACAAGCACAGTCCTCTACAAACACAAGAAATCAATGTCTGTTTGTCTGTCACACTAATTATTCGTATGTAGGGACGGACGTGGGTAGAAAATTAACTATTCTAGATACGATTGTGCGTCTGTCTGTTGATTTTACTACGATTAATCAAATGGAAATAGTTATACTTAGTTGTTCTTTAGTTTTTACTCGACTACGCCTAAACTAAAATGGTTGGGTTGTCCTAACTTGATGAATCATCAGTTTTAAGTTTTACAGAATCCCGCATAGGAATCCCTTTCATTTACACTCACTTTCGTACAATTTGAGCAATAATAACCTAACCGTCAAAAACCCCCGACTCTAACTAGAAAAAGAGCTGTAACTTTTGAACGGGTGAATAGATTTTCATGAAAAAGCTAAGATGATACCCGATTAAACTATGTCCATAAAGTACGTCACACGTTAAGGGGGGGGGGGGGGGTCGACGAAGTGTGACATTATGTGACAAGGGGTGGGAGGGGTCCTAAGTTTCGTGTCGTCACAGTTCAAAATCATATTAAAAATAATTTTAATGTAAATAAAACTAATTTTGAAACTGCTGTTTTCATGTAATAATTTCTAGATGTAAAATTGCAAAATATGTGACGTCACACTAGGGGGGGTCTCACAAATGTGATCAACTGTGACAAGGACGGGGGAGGGGTCAAAAATCACGAAATTAGTGTGACGTACTTTATGGATGACCCCTAGCTTTCAATTAAAAAAAACTGCATTGAAATCTGTCCATCCGTTTTGGAGCTACGATGTCACAGACAGATACACAGATACACAGATACAAATAATAATAATAATTAATATATTGGTATCGAGGACCGAGTATCGCGTATAATTACAATAGAACTTAACTGAGGTAGGTAAGTTCGTTTAAGTTAGTAATTCTATGGTCAATGTTAAAGTTAACTTTGACAGTAACAATAACGTATCCCTTGGTGCAACCCAAACTTAATAAACAAAATACTCAACAAATTGTTCATGGCTTTTTGATGGACACTAGTACAGAACTAACGGAAAAACAAAAAACACACCACTTCATATTATATCAAACAATGTTTCCCATTCCTTTGTATAACGTTCATTCGGTCAGTTTAAACATACAAACACCGTTTCGATTTTTTATTATGAATGGCAGCCATACTTGTCAGGCGTAAAGTTGATTTATTTTGATGAATATAGCAGTCTGGCAGAAAAATAGAGAAATATTGACTGTAAACAGGCCATGGCCTAAAAACGATAGACGCAACAAAGGAGAGCTATGGTTGGTGGAAATGACGAGCAAAATAATCTGACAGCTGTCAGTTTACGGTCACGATATCTTGACGTTTTTGAAATAGTAAAAAATAATTAGGTAATCGTATACAGTAATTCTCTCAAATCAAATCAAATCAAATTATTTATTTGCTTAATACAGGTAGGTATAAACAGATGTTACAAACAAATATAAAGTACTCTGTATATCATTACCTACCTAATAAGGTGTGCAAATATTAATATTATTGTTAGTTTAATTAGATCTTAATAACATTGCAAAATTACATATCAGAATAACATTACAAAATTATTATACTCAAGGGAAAAAAATTAAAAAAGCAATATTAAAATAAAACAAATTCCGAATACTACAAGTGTTAAAAAAATAAATGTCAGAAGAATCATACATGTGATAGACTTAACAATCAAATAAATTAAATTAAAATATAGGTCCAAATAAAAATAAAAAGATACAGACGTCAAATTCAATTAATATAGCATGTCCAGCATGTCACACTATTCCATATATTCCATATTCTATATTATTCTGTTATTTTTATCTCTATGAAAAGTTCCTAAGTTTTATGCAAGTTTCAAGATTTTCCTCTCTCCTAATTTTTGCTGTGCCCGACAGGGTCCATAATGATCAATTTTATACTTTATAGTCCACCTTTGTAACACATTATGGAATGCAATAAAATTTTGAGTTTGAGTTTTGAGTTTGAAGATTTATGGTTTCATTATATTATGCCCCATGGGCCTACCAGCATCAAATAGCAAACGGTTTATTTTCAAACAATTTCGCTATACGTCCTTAACGTCATGAATCGTATTCATTTCGTACTAGGACGTGTCTAAATCATGTCTAATTATCATTTGGCTGAACGACCGAACAAAGTGAACTATTTTGGCCTATAGCGACAATTTGACAGGAGACACTTCAATTATAAGTTTGTATTATGTCAGTGTAATGTAAATTGTAACGTCATGGTATGAAAATAAGTGAACGAAATTTGTTAGCAGCGCGTTTGCAGTTTTTATTCCGTCAACGTAAAAAAAACCTTTACCTGAGTCATCCTGGTACGAATAAGTAGAACTATTCATGTCAAGCCTTAAACATAATTGCAATAAGAGACGCTGGTAGCCCCCTAGTATAGAGATTTTTTGCACAGACATTTAAAATGATTTAAATGTACTTAAATTAGAATTATCTGCTTTCGTACAAAACACTGTTTGACTTTTATTTCTTGTGGACTTGTTCTCCGTCGTCACGTCTGCTAGTAATTTGTTCCGTCTCTCTTGCAGGCTTCGCCAGACCCTTTAATTAGTATATTTTAATCAGTTGTAAAGTTAGTTGACCTTTTTGTCTTATTCGTTAAAATTTACAATACATGTGGGACCGTGAGACATAAATCGTAGGATTAGTTGGGTTTGTTACGGTAATATGTTGGGGCTTTGTTTTTGCTGATTAATCGAGGTAGATTTAGGACATGTGGTGCTGGTATCTGATACCAAAATATTTGAGAATAGTCTAGGATGATGGAAGGGATAAATACGCAATAAGCCTGGTGCTATGTTGAAAAACGCTACAAAGGGGGTGTCTATTAATTATGTAAGCTCAAAATGGGGTGAAGGGTTTGGCAAAACGTTACAACACTAGAAAAGCGAGAATTTTATGTAATCTATTAACTGTGTAGATACTACACAATTAATAGATTTTAAGATCCTTAGGGCGACTTGCACCAAAGTTATTTAAGCTAAACACGTTTAGATATTTTTCTCTCCCTTTCTGTTTGTATCCTGTGAGATAGTGACAGACTGATGGCTAAAGGTGTTTAGCTTAAATATGATTTAAATAGCTTTGGTGCAAGTCGCCTTTAATCTAAATAAATAAATAAATAACGGTGTAGTTGCTTAAATTCTAGCTTGGCTGGTAGCCTTCTGGTCTTGCCTCTTGACCGATTAAGCAGGGAAGGCTTCCTGAGACATCTGAGAGAGATATGTACAAAAAAAAAGAAACCAACAACACGGTAACCTTATCTCTTAGATCCAAAACAACTATTATCTTTCTACAAACAAATCAGAAACTATTCTTAAATTAATGTGAAGCACGTAAATGATATGAGGGTGTGGTTACAAAATTGGCAAGCTCTAAATGCGTCCGGTCAATGGGAAGGCGGGAGACGCACGCATGAACACCAAAACTGTGCGCTTACGCAACTCTGCATTTCGCTTCCCACTTCGACGTTTCACAATTATGTAGGGGCACCATAATTTTCAGTTTAGTGTAATTGTGTTTTTGAAATATTGTTGTTTGGTTTTTTAATATTATATTTTTAAAGTAAGTCTGGCACTGCAATTTAAATACTACTTTCTAATATTATTAGCGACCCGTCACCGGTATCGCACGGGTACAATTTCTCTACAAACTTTACATTAAATATAAAAGTATTATGCATGTAAACCTTCCGGAAGAAATTCTTAAAATTATGGTGAAAACCGCATCAAAATCCGTTGCGTGGTTTAGGAGCAGTTAGCGGATATACAGACATACAGACGCGGAAAGCAACTTTATTTTATACTATGTTTCTACATAATTATCATCTGCTAAAAAGGTATCGGTTCAGTAGTTTGAGAGATAAAGATAACCCCCTACATACAAACAAATTTAACTTTTTCATAGATAGGTATAGATTAGATTATTCACCTATAAAAACATGAAATTATAAGATGGAAAATGTAAAAAGCAAAGCCGGTTTTAAATTTAATTACTGCTAGCTTATGGGATATAATTATAGGTGTATATTTTCTTAGTATAAAATACGCTTTATAATAAAAAACACTCTGTGCTGCGTCATAAACAACCAGTTAAATTTAGTGCTCTTTTAGTTTAGTTATAGTTACACTCGATGCTCTTAAGAATCCTTAAAAAGATTTTTCAAGAGTAACAGTCTGTTTTGCTATTATATAGCTTACTAGAAGAATAATTAAATTCTAATTACATGAAATAAATATAATATCAAAGCTCTAAAATTAATTTGTTTAAGTACAAATCTCACCTTCATTAAACAAGTAGAACATTTTACTAAACTTATTAGAGTTAAAATTTTCTTTGTCTTAGCTAAAGCTTGTAGAGAAAAATAATTATGAATTTTAGGGTAAATCCCCGACATAACTACAAAAGTTCGAAACTATTTTAATTAGGCTTCATAGAAATTAGGGCTCCCGGGCTCCTCTATAGTTACCTAATAGGTCTATGTTAGGCTTATAATTAGTTATAGGATTATCCGTTGCTACGCAACGTGTGGTCATATTAAAATATCTAATTTTAGAACTTAAACATTTCTGAAATAGGGTCAAGAATTACGTCGGCAGTGCGATGCCGTGCGTTCGGCTATTTTCGTACCGACTCGGGCGGGTTCGACTATTTTCGGCACGGTCGTCGGTACGGGTCGGTTGTTTTAAATTTGGAAATGCGTACTCTTTGATGTGAAACAAATGTTGTTTGCGTGTAAAACCGTTATGTAAAAGTGAATCGCTAAAGTGCAACGAAATAAAAGCACCATGTTTTAAATAAAGATGACTTCACTTTGAAGTTGTATCAAAAGAAAACACTCAAATAGTTAACAGTTCTTCGAATAAAACTATTACTTTGAAATAACCATTAATTGTTTGAAAATAAAATAAATAAATGTCACGCTCACGTCACGCTTCTGATCACCGGAGTGCGTAAACAAAGGCTAATCAAAATGCAATTTGAAAAAAAAAAAAAACTCTGCGACGCGCTTGCAATATGAAAATTATGGTAAAAACAAACCCGCATCCAGCGCGTTGCTTACGTGACATCTTTTCACAATTGGCATAACGAAGAGGGCTTATTTACTTAATAAAGAGTTTTCTTTTCTTTTTTCCTTTTGTTTTTACTTTAGTTTACTCAAATATTGTACGTACTCGCATGAATAGATATAAGGATTAGTAGTTAGACTAAGGAGCGCGCTGAAAATCAGCGTTGACACCCCTTTTGCCATAGTAATACATTTTTGTTAATTTATATGTAGCTTACTAGCGACCCGTCCCCGGCTTCGCACGGGTGTAATTTTTCTACTATCCTTACATTAAATATCAAAGTAATATACCTACATATAAACCTTTCGTGAAAAATTATCTAACTGATGATGAAAACCGCATCAAAATCCGTTGCGTGGTTTAGGAGGCGTTAGCGGATCTACAGACAGACAGACGCGGAAAGCGACTTTACTTTATATTATGTAGAGATAACTTATAATATGTATCTATTAATATAATTTTAATGTGTTTATTTAATTACCTTCGTACGTGTGTCACTGCACGGGTGCCAACTGAAAATCAGCGCTGGGTGTCCCACACCTAGCACATGCTGAGTTGGTAACCTTTTCTGCATGGGCATGCTCGACAGCACATTTAAGCATAAATTTGCTAATGTATTTTTTTTTGTATTATTTTATTGTGACTTTTGTGCTCTCGTATGTAGATTAAAATTATTTATCTTTCTTGCTTTAACTTATAAATGAATACTATTGGTTGCCCAGTGGTCGAAATTTGACCACAATTTTAGCTTTCTGCACTCCTTTTTCATATAAATTTAATTACGCCAAATCTCATACTCCTATGCTTAAAAAGGGGTACAAAGTTTTCCCTTCACGTATTAATACTTGTATATAAAAGATTTTAAGGTGGCAATAAACATTTTTTCTCTCTTTCTTTCTTACTATCGTAAATATGGTACTTAGTACCATGCATGAAGTACAAACTCATGTGCTCATACGCATCTAATTTTTCAAGCGATATGGACGAAACTTTACAAAACGCTGAAATTAAATTATTCCCGTTTTATTTGCGTCACGATAGGTATACGAAGTGTATCTTCGTCTAGATTAGGAATAATGTTTAGTTAATTTAATATATTAGGTAGTCAGTAATGGTTGTTTTACGTCTTCGTTTACCTTCAGGAGAGGTATTATGGCCAATAATATGGGGCCATAAAACTACTGGATGGTAAACTAACAGAATCAGTGAGTCTATCGTGTCGGATTGAATCTTAATAATTAACTATACTTACATAATAGATATTTTGTGCTGATTTATCTATTGAAAAATATAAAATGACATAGGTAAATATCTACGTTTTGCAAACTAAACACATTGTAAAACTAACTAAAATCGTTTCAAGAGACAACATTTTTTATATTTCCTGTTAACTGAAATACAACGTGTACCTATCAGAAATGCCTGGTCATTTTTAAGTGTGTGGACCGGACCATCAAACTGAACAACTTTCTCTATGGGACCAACATCGTAATCGCAAAAATATAAATAGCTGTCCACTACAAAACTTCAATACCCACTCTACCCAAACTACCCAAACTACCCAAACATATGGGACAGCAGATTTTTTTTTCGCGATTTCTATCTTGGTTCCATAGAGAAAGTTGTTCAGTTTGGTGGTTTGATCCACACCCTTAAATATGACCACGCATTTTTGATACACGTTGTATAATATATTCAACTAGCGAGTCGCCCCCGGCTTCGCATAGGCGCTACTATCCTTACATTACATATAAAAGTATTATACATATAAACCTTCCAGAAGAAATGCTCAAAATGATGACAAAAATCGCATCAAAACCCGTTGTATAGTTAAGAAGTAGTTAACGAACAGACAAACGGACGCGGCTGGCGACCTTATTTTATACTAAGCAATAATAGAGATAAAAAATACGTTTCAACACTTTTTATTTAACACGACATTTCCAAAAAATTGATAAAAACAGAACAAAAATGCCAAACACTGCAGTGCACTTTGAGCATACCGCGTTCGCTATCTGTCTCGCTGGCTACAAACTTCCATAGGTATTTCTAGCCCATTGGCTCGGAGTTTGTACACTGCGGAGCAAATGGAGTGTGACGTCCCTCCTCTCGTCAAGATAATTTGCGAATAACTGTACCATTTTGGAATTCGTTGTACAGCCCTGGATTTATAGGTCAGAAGTAATTTTCAGCTTGTGGCTTTAGGTCAACGTGACATTCAGTATTTTTTTTGTAATATTGTTTAATTTTTGCGGTGAAGAAAAGCAATCCGTTATGATAACACTGAGAAAAGCAGAATACGATAATGGAAATGGGAATTATTTTTAAAATATTCTAAAGTACCGATAATCTTGGGCTGGCCACGTCTGCCGGATGCTTGATGGGCTGTGGGCCAAGGTAACCACTAAGGAGAGCCCTGATACGGCGAGAAGACGTCACGATAGACCACGAAGGAGATGGCGGGACAAACTTCATAAAGCAAATAATGAATACTCCGCACTGGCTCTAGACCGAAAGGTCTGGAAATCATAGGGGCCTTTGCCCAGCAGTGGGCTGATGCAAACTAGCAGTAACCGATAATCGTAAATTAATTAAAGTTGATTAGAGTTTATCTTTATAAAATCTATAAAGATTGACTATGACTACCTATGTTCAGTAAAAAAATAACCACATTTGAAACCAGAATCTATTATGGATAACAGGCTTTGTGTCTATAGTTCTTAAAAGTTACCTAAATAGCGGTGAGCGGTGAGCGGTGCAGTGTTTCAAAAACAAAAACCTTAGATTGCGCCATTTTCCTCCCCTCATTTCAACAGTTTTTATGAAGTCACGTGGTTATTACCTGAAACAAAAGATGAGGCTAATTAATGACTTATTAATATCCAAGGGTGGTCTCTCAAATGAGAGTTAGATTGGTTTAAATATCTAATTGATAGAATAAAAGAGGTTACCGCGTTCATTAATCAATATAACTAGGTTAAGCTGTACTTGTCGCGGTCGCTCGTTGGATAGGTGATTGAAAATTAAAAAATAGGTAAATAAATTAAAAAATGCTGGAGCGTGCAGCTTTTTTTTTTGCTGCAGCCCATTTTCTTCCGATGGCTCAAACTCTAAAGGTATCTACAAATTAGATCACGGTCATAGCAAATATTTCTATTTGTAAGCAAACCGAGTAAAGGCGTAGTACTATCATTCAAGGAAATTAACATCCATTTTACATTATTATACTTACGATTCTATCCTAACAAGAATATTGTTAAAGTCTAGACATAATAAGTAACTTTACCAATACCCTTGTTGCGTATATTTGAATTAGTCCAACAAATACTTTAATTTAAATTATTTGGCAATTATTACACTTCAGCGGTCAGCAATTTAGTTTACGCTCAAACTCAAATATTAATTCGATCAAATTCGACCTTTTCACAACCAATCAATTGAAAACTTTTTGGTCAAGAGAAATGGAGGTTGATTTTGTTACAAATTAGATATTGAAGTTGTTATAGTTTCCATGGGAAAATCTCATTTTCAGTAGGAAAAGAGGTAACATTGTTCCAGGCGAATTTTTTTGGCTTGTCCGTCGTAATTTCAAATTTGATTCTTGCACTTAGTTGAATGAGTTGTTCAAATAACAGGGATATAAAAAAACCCCGACTCCAACTATAAAAAGAGCTGTAATTTTTGAACGGCTCAACAGATTTCCATGAAACGTAGTTCCATGATACCCGATTAAACAAGCTTTCAATTAAAATAAATTGCATTGAAATCGGTCCATCCGTTTTGGAGCTACGATGCCACAGACACACACTACAAACTTATAACACCCCTATTTTTTGTCGGGGGTTAAAATAGGAAAAGCAAGCACGGAAAAGGCGTCTTTAGCAAACGAATTATAGTGAGTACCCATCTAACTATTTCATCTAGGAAAATCGATAGGTGGAGCAAGAGAATTTCAAATGAATTTCACGGATCCGTCGTCAATACTTTTAATTTAACGAAGAAACGGTCAACTGTATAATCCAGTGGAGCTTTTAACAAAATTCGGCGATGCCTCTTGCCTCAGCTGTACCGTCGTAGTACGGTTCTTAATCAATGTGAAAGCAATTCATCTGCGATGTTTGAGTAGAACATCCTTACCTAGGGGCGGTAGGGCTGGCTCAGAATGTTAATTAGTAGGTACTGGGTACTTATTTATTTTGTCAACTACGGGCTTCAGAAGCCCAATTTTCGTAATTAAAAATGTTCAAAATATAGTTCCGTTCTCGTTCCCATCTAGTAATGTCATAAATGTCACAAATGGTATTCTTCTACACCATAGTTCTACACTAACAAACAACGTCAAACGTGAAATTATATTGTAATGAGGTCGAAAGTTGATTGAAGCAAAATCGGTATTTTGCTAACATTTTGAACCGACACAGATAATAAAATTGGTATTTTTGTCCATAAAAAAACATCAAAAAGGAGAATGATTGGAATGAGTTTTTAAAAAGATTGAATTCAAATCATACTGTCATCACACTGAACTTTAAGAGAAGCAGAATACAGATTTTTTGTCAATTCATAATTTAATCTCAGTTCGGTCAAATTTCAGTCATAGTGTAAATTATTTACGAGAATTGAGATTCAGACCTTTGAAGTTAATGGCCCTGGTTCTGTTTAACACCGGACTAAACTAATTTAATCACATAATTATATCTCTTTCTTACAAAAATAACAGAAGATATTTAGAACCGTATTTGTCTATGCCCTTGTCATTTGCGGGGAATCAGACGCGACCTATGGCGACAGCGACTGCACTCCTGGAAATCCAATAGATCGGATTTCACGTCTGTCATTTTGAATGCCGTGATAATTTTCGTCTCCACAAGAAATCGAAAAATCAACCACATAATGCCAAATAATTATTATGTCACACTTGTCATACTACCATACTACACACAAGGAGGCTTACACTCTACAATTCTAAATTACTAATTGATTAGTGATCTGTCTTGTATACAGTGAAATCAAGTGAAATGTATAATTTTTAAGGGAAGAGCGCTGCTTTCTAAAACACAGATATTAAGATGTTCAGACACAGATGCTCACTGATTTGTATTTATTGTTAAGCTGCATTTCAAAGTGTTTGTATCCTAGAAATTAAGATATTCTTTGCTTGAAATAAATAAATTATTATAAAATTATTATGTTATCCTGGATACACTATAACAATGAGTATAATATTAATAAGCACCAAGTTTCTTTTATTACCTACACAGAGTATTTCAACTAGATTAGATTTGCACGAGTTTAAAAAGAAGATACTGACAGCCCTGTCTATGTTATGTCTCATACGTAAACACAGTTTAAATATATAGTAAACAGTTGGTAAGCTACGTACTTACGTTCCGAATTCAAACACACACAGAGACGTGTGCTCTACAGGGATTTCTCGGTTAGGTTCGGTAAGGTAACAGCGAAATATTCAAAGGTTGTCAGTCGGTGTTACTTCGAGACAAAGTCGGTCACGATTTGTGTTGCTCCCATATTTTCCTATATTAATAATTATATTGACAGGACTATATTGTAGTGTTTACGGCTGCTTGAACTCCGCAATATAAAATCAGCAGTTAGCTTTTTTTAAATTTCCCGCTGATATCGAAAGGTATAATGAATGTACAACTATTACTCTACGAATTTGTTGTCAATATTGACCGATTGCTTTGAAAATACGTGTCTTCTCTGAAATCGTAATTATGGTCAGAAATAAAAATAAATGGCGGCCATTTTTATATTTTTTATTACTGGACCGATTATATACAAAATCGATATCTGAGATTTCGTATAGTCTCTAAATCCATATATAAAGTCGGAATTTAAAAAATGGCCGCCAATTTGGACCTTCTTAGTTACTGGACCAATTGCTTTCAAAATCGATATCTGAGAGTCCATATGGCCTCTCAAATACTTATTTATAGTTAGAATTTTAAAAAGTTGCCCCCTTTTTTATCTTTTTAGTTACTGGACCAATTGCTTTCAAAATCGATATCTGAGAGTCCATATGGCCTCTCAATACTTATTTATAGTTAGAATTTTAAAAAGTTGCCGCCTTTTTTATCTTTTTAGTTACTGGACCAATTGCTTTCAAAATCGATATCTGAGAGTCCCTATGGCCTCTGAATACTTACTTATAGTCAGAATTTTAAAAAGTTGCCGCCTTTTTTATCTTTTTAGTTACTGGACCAATTGCTTTCAAAATCGATATCTGAGAGTCCCTATGGCCTCTGAATACTTACTTATAGTCAGAATTTTAAAAAGTTGCCGCCTTTTTTATCTTTTTAGTCACTGGACCAATTGCTTTCAAAATCGATATCTGAGAGTCCCTATGGCCTCTGAATACTTACTTATAGTCAGAATTTTAAAAAGTTGCCGCTTTTTTTATCTTTTTAGTTACTGGACCAATTGCTTTCAAAATCGATATCTGAGAGTCCCTATGGCCTCTGAATACTTACTTATAGTCAGAATTTTAAAAAGTTGCCGCCTTTTTGATCTTTTTAGTTACTGGACCAATTGCTTTCAAAATCGATATCTCAGAGTCCATATGGCCTCTAAATCCTTATTTAAAGTCAGAATTTAAAAAAATTGCCGCTTTTTTTATCTTTTTAGTTACTGGACCAATTGCTTTCAAAATCAATATCTGAGGGTACGCGTAAAGTGGGATAGTTGATAGTGATGACATTATCTTTTTCAGCCGGTCCAAATTGCTTCGTTTGATTTTCCGAGATGATTCAGTAAAGAAACCGGCACTGAATTATCGTGTTTCTGAAGAATACTTTAACGCTTAGGATTTTTTACCAGGAACAAATCGCAATTATTAAAAAACATCCATTCCCATCTTTTTTTTAAGAATCATCACATGTTTTTAATTCCTGTTTAAATATCGTCATATAGCTTACATACTACTTACGTACTTACGAGCGAAGCCCTGGGCCAATACTAGTATTAATTTATGTTTGCAGTAGGTAAATGTAACTAAATAAAATAAAAACCATTTTCCAAAAATATTAGTGACATCCCTAGCGCTCCGCTTGTCGATGTCACAAAAACGTCTCAGCTGAGTTACTGTATGTAGTATATATATACTGTGACGTAAACTACTGGACGGGCTTTAGGGTTGGCAAAGCGAGGAATGTTAGTGTGTAAGTGTAGTGTAGTAGTGGCTTTTATTTTGTTCTCGGCATTATTACATTAATAATGCCGAGAACAAAATAAAAGCCACATGGAAAGTCATAAATAACAATAAATATAATTCCCCTAGAGATAACATTACAAAAATGAATTTTAATGATAAATATATATATGATCCTGAAAATATCGCCGAGGAATTTAATAACTATTATATCAATCAAGTTCACCCAGTAAATCAGCTTAATAATAATCACCATAAATTTTCAACCATAAATAGTACACTGAACTCAATGTTTATGCCTGCATCTATTCCTCATGATATATATCAAATAATTAATAAGTTAAAAAATACTAACAGCGCTGGTAATGATGATATAATCACCAAAGTAGTTAAGTATGTGGCCATTGAAATTTCTCCAGTTCTAAGTTACATAGTGAATCTTTGCATAGAAAATGGCAGTTTTCCTAGTGCTTTAAAAGTATCAGTTATAAGTCCTTTGTTTAAAAAACAGGACAGACATGACCCCAAGAACTACAGGCCTATCGCTTTGATCCCAATATTCTCGAAAATTATAGAAAAAGTAATATATAACAACTTATACTCTTATTTGGAACGTAATAACATTTTAGCAAATGAACAATACGGTTTTAGGAAAAATAAAAACATAAATATGGCAATGTACGGTTTCATAGAAAAGGTGATAACAGGTATTGATAATCATACACCGACAACCGCCTTGTTCATGGACATGACCAAGGCGTTTGACTATGTTGATTTAAAGATTCTAGCACTCAAACTGGAAAAATATGGAATCCGAGGTAATGTGCTAAACCTAATTAAATCATACTTGAACGATAGGAAACAAATTACTAAAATAAAAAAGATCTGTCCGCGTACTAATATTGAGCTAACATACCTTTCGCAACAAAAACAAATAAAATACGGTGTGCCGCAAGGAAGCGTACTTGGCCCACTACTATTCCTAGTTTATATCAATGATATGCCCCATGTTACTCAATACCCTATGACCTTGTTTGCTGATGACAGCACAGTTCTATTCACTGGGAAAAATAAGTTTTCTTCTGAAACAGACATTACTCAAAATTTATGCAAAATAATAAGCTGGCTAAATGATAACAATCTTAAAATTAATTTAGATAAAACTCATATTATGTCATTCAAACAAAGGATAAAACAAGAAAAACTGAATATTCATTACGAAACTAAGTTAATAGATGAAAAAGAACACACAAAATTTCTGGGACTGTGGTTAGACGGAAAAATGACATGGCGTCATCATATTGAACACACAATAAAAAAGATAAATCAATACCACTATGCACTACATAACCTCAACAAAATTGCAAATCGTGAAACAGTCATAACTGCCTACCATGCTTACGTCTCTTCAACATTACGTTATGGCATAATATTCTGGGGAAACTCTCCAGACCGTGAATTAGTCTTTAAAGCGCAAAAGAAATGTCTACGAGCAGTATCCCAGTTACAGGTTACCGATAGTTGCAAACCGTATTTCATTGAACTTAATATACTGACCTTACCATCTTTATATATATTCGAAGTAGCTATGTTTGTGAGGAAACACTTTAACATATTTGAAACCATCAACAATAAACGTCATAAGAACACGCTTAGTATTAAACCACATAAAACAGCTCTATATTCAAAGAGTTTCCTGGGTATGGCACCAAAAATATTTAATAAGCTACCCAAAAACATCAAAGCACAAGATAATTTAAATAAATTTAAGAAACAGCTTTCAGATTTTTTACTTAAAAAAGCATACTACTCTATAAAGGAATACTTCGATGATAAAATTATTTCTGGTTAATGGTGTTGTTGTTCTAATGTAATGTTTTTATCTATGAGTAGTTAAGTATTACTTAGATATTTAATATTATTTTGTAAAATTATATAGATTCTTTAATTAGGTACTACCAAATATTTGTATGCCTTGCAAGGTGAAACATAGTGGTACATGAAAAACTTTTAATTTTCCACCAAGTTTGTAACTTTTACCTATGTTTATAACAAATAAATTATTTTGATTTGATTTGATTTGATTTGATTTGATTAGCATAAGCGATGTTGTCCACTTAGTTAATTCATAGCATAATTGTAGTTTGGTGTAGGTAGGAGTTAATTTATTTTTTTAGTGCAGTACGTATGTTTTACATATGACACCTTTTTGCTATACTACAAAGGTGGCAAACAAGCGTACGGCCCGCCTGGTGGTTAGCGATTAGGTACAGTAACGTATCGACGCTTGCAACACCACGGGCATCACTCGCGCGTTGCCGACCCTACTGCTGACGTCGTGTTGGCAGTAGGTGGAACCCTCTACTGCCAGCACACTTCCCCAAGAAGCACTGGCAACCTTGCTTACCGTTAGGAACACAGCAGTGCAAAAGAGCAGTGTTATTTGGTTACGATTTTCTGCAAGGATTTTTACGGAAAGCCCTTCTTCTATTACCTCTTCGTACAATAAAGACTGTTCATCATATGAGCTCGAAGAAAAAAGATGGAAAGAAAGAAAGCGATTACGAACATGACTGTTATGTAATTGCTAATAGTTACAAAAAAAAACATTAGTGAAGTTAATCGGAACAATATCTACGTTGTACCTAACATAACAGTGTGTAAGAAAGTGTATGAAAGTTAATACAAAGCGTATATTGAAGCTATAGCCGATGGTAATCAAGTTAGCCACGTTGTTGACGCTAAACCAAGCAATTTGATTAAACGCTCCGAAGCAACTTTGTAGAGGAGGCGTGAACATGAACTGTGTACGTAAATATACCTACATTGGAAAGTTTCAGTCTTCAGTAGAACAAGTCTGGTTTTTTTTAGGTAGGTAGGTACTTTAGAATACGTAGCAACTGTAAATAAGCGCTGGGCTCTCCGCGTCCAGTAAATGCTGAGCTGGCTACCGTTTCGGCATGGGCATACTTGACAACATAATGCAATATTTTATGATGACAATTTTACTTTTATTTTTTATTTTGTTCTCATAAGTCTGTTTTTTTTAAAACGCTTTTATTAGCTTCACTTGTAACTATGTAAAAAAATATTGGAAGTTAAATTTGACCCACTTCCCGGTTTCTGATTGAGCTGAAATTTTGCACACACGTTTAGTTTGGATGACAAAAGCGTTTTATTTAGATGTTTTTAAAACTATTTTTTTTTTTTATTGTTTAAAGGTTTATGTTATCTTTTATTTTATTTTTCTCTCGTGTGTCTGTGCGTGCCGAATAAATGTATTTTCATTCTAATAGAATAGAATTATATTTATTTGCTTATAAACATGGTACCTACAATAAAAGGTCTTACGATTAACGTGATCGTAGACTACATGTTTCGCCATGGTCTGGCATACAAATATTATATACACAGCACATTATTGGACATCATTACTGTCTAAGTTCACTGCCAATATTGATGAATAGGTATTAGCAATAATTAATTAATATAAATATTAATCGGAATTACCTATTTTCTAAAAAAACTCTTTCTTATGATAGAAACCTTTCTCCATGAGCCATTTTTGTAATACAATAGATAGTAAATGTGTTATAACTTTTTATTGATTTTTGTGAATATTTTATATTTTATCCATTCCGTGTATATTTTTATTTCCACCTCGTATTAATGAACAGGGACAGGAAAACCGTGCAAATATAAAAAAACCAAGTGCGAAGTTTTTCACGGCATGTTTTTTTATACCTTCAGTAGTTTTTAACGCGAGGCAGTAAATGGATCCGATGAAGAGAAAAAACGACAGACACAAGTTCCGAGTTCGAAAATCCCGGACGAAATTAAGAGCGTACAGGCATAAAAAAACACTACTAGTCGTGTACAAAATTAAATGAACATCACAATAGTTCATCAACGCCAACTGCGGAACGAACCTTCTAGAGGTCACAAAAAATTTGTAACTGCTGAGCGTAGAGATCTTTTTTTTTCACTTTTTCTTTTTTAAGTTATTTTATATAAAAAAAAACATATTTTATTTATATATTTTCTGTACACGTAGGCACACATACTCGTACCGTCACTCGATGTGGCTGCCGCTGAAAACCAGCGCTGTTGGGTTACTCGCAGCGCGGAAGCCTTTTTTGACACAGCTCCGGGTTAAGATAAACTTTATTCTCATAAGAATACAGAATATTCACTTACATGAGAAAACTTATTAACTGAAATATATTAATTTTGTTGGGCGTGATACAAAAGTAAATAAAAAACATCGAAACCAATACGTTGTGAGGTAGTCTTAAACAGCTGCGACCACAGAACACAGAAAAGAGGTTAGAAAGGCGATCATACGGCGTTTGTACGGGAACCGATGTCGCCAGATGCGACCCCACCTTTTACTACCACCACACGTGCAGTTATACGCACAAGATTACACCAACACATGCAACATCATACAGAGCATTATAATTAGTCGGACCGCTATAAGCACCGCCCTGTCGACGGCTGGCGGGGCGTAAGGCCGCCCCACACGGACTAGCTTATTGGTCGCCCCTCTCGCGTCCCGCAGGCCCTCGGGGAGCATATTGGTCGATATTATTCTGCTCCCGCCTCCCGATGACCGTGGGAGGGCCTTGCGAGGCAACAGACTAAGCTAATTGGTCGATCGCAGAAGTCACTCACACAGAGACAGGTTGCATTGCCTATGTACTGTGCAAAAGCAATTTATTTTACATATACGCTAGTGATTTCAACGATATCGATATTTGGTATTTTATCATTTGAACAAAATTCAAAATGAAAAAGAAAGATTATAATTATACTCGTTTTGGTAGGTATTATTCAAATTTAATCCTACTAATATTGAATTTTATGAAATCCATCACATTAATAAAATGATAAAGGTATTGTAATAAATAGGAAGGGATATGAAGTATATGTAAAATAACTTTTTTTGCCAAACTACATAATATTTATATACCTTGAAACAAAATATATTTATTAAGAAATAACAAAATTAAATATCTACGAGTATTAAAAAAATATTATTTCTTAAACAGTTTACAATTAACCGATGGGCCCGTAGACGCGCGCTAAAAACTAATTATAGCCGAATCGGATGATTTAAAAAAATGCAAATAATGGCGGGGGGGGGGCTTAATAATACATATCGCTGCTTAAATTCGAAAGGGCCACAAATCAAAATCTGTTTTATTGCAAAAATCGTATCAATTCTGTTTATATTTTTATATGCGAAAAAGACACCCAGTATTTTTGCATTATAAATTGTTGTTTCACACTACCGCCCTTTTTGCATTTTTAGGCTTTGGTGGCTAACTTCCGAGCAAAGCGGCCATATTGTTAGTTGCGACCCGGCAATCAGCGTGATCGCTCGTATTCTATGTAAAAAAGAGCCACATTTCCAAAAATATCTCAGTTTCATTGAAAATTTATAGATAAAGGTGCCATAATTTGGAATACGACCGTATCGAATTTAAAATACAAGGAAGTATAACACTATTTTCATAAGCAAAAGTGCCGTGATTTGTATTGCGTTCGTTTTGAATTATAATAAAATTAGTTTTATTAATATTGTATGAATGAAAAGTGCAGTATTTGGAATCCTTCTGTTTTGCATATAAGATTATGGTGAATATGGTAGTATTTATTGAAACGAATATGCAATACATACCTATATTTTGTTTAGGTTGTTATTATCTATGGATAAAGTGTAAAACAAAAATTATAATAATTTGAATAAAACCAGTAGTAGGTATATTTGCTGAATACCAAATAAACGAGTATATACGGGGTGTAAGTGACATCGTAATGAAAATTGATACCATTCAGTACAGTCATGATTCTGGACACCTCAGCAAGTGAATTTCGGGTCGGCCTTTTAAGATTTTGTTCGTAGAATATTTAGGTACTTAGTTATAAGAACTGCGAACAAAACCGTATTTTTTTTGAAAAGATCTACCCATAATTCTTACCCTGAGTTGTCCATAATCATGTGCTGAATCCATGGTATCAGTTTTCGTTACGATGTCACTTACACCCTGTATATCATAATTGGGTGGCTTGAGTGTTAAGTATGTCCCTACTTGTATTGTTTAAATTATAGTGGTACTTCATATGATCTTTGCTGTTCTTTTTTTAATATTGTGTAAATTCTGGTCGAATTTTAGCCGGGGCCGCTACTGCGTCCCCAGATATTATTGTTAATTTGTTTTATGAAAAGAGTTTCCATGGAGTTTCTTGCCAGTAGATCTTCTATAAATAACAAACTTTAACTTTGACTTTAAAATATTCGCCGATGTCTCTGGTCAAATAAGGTTTATTTTCGGCAAAATTGTTACGAAAATTGGTTTTAAAGTTTTCAATAATTTTATTATTGTGTTGCCGCGTCATCACGTTGTTGTACGTATTTACGCTTTGTTGTTATTTATTATTTAGCTAAGAACTTTATTTCTTTATTTATAGAATAGGTAGCCGAGCACTTCGGTTTTTAAATATCATCAAAACCAGAAACGAAGAATGTAAAACCACTTTAACCCGTAACGACACACAATTTAACTCAACTCCTAAATTTGTTTAGATTTGGGTACCTACACATTCTTCTTGAGTAGTTGTTTTATTTAGGTTTTTATGTGACATGGTTACCTATATTGCACAACAAATTCACTCAAAATACTTACTGGCTATCGTAAGACTAGCGAAAAAATAAAAACAGTAACATTTAATGTTTGTAGTAAAACTACTACAAACATTACTTGTTACTGTTACTGTTAGCCTGTATCATCCCACTGCTGGGCAAAGGTCTCCCCCCTTGATTTCCATGCTGTTCGATCATGTGCCAATGATAACTAGTCCTTGTATGTGTCTAGTTCGTCCCGCAATCTCTTTCGCGGTCAATAACCAAACATTACCTAATTCTTTAAAATATTGTGAATTTTTCTATTTTAAAACTGTTTAATGGTTGATTTTATAGAATTTTATTGCAAGGTATTGCTACTATTAAGTTATAATTATTTGTTTTTAACATATTACACAAAACAATAAAGGAAAACATCAAATAAAACCTATTTTTAGTATGATTTGTGGCTTTTTATTCATTATAAGTCCCTTTTGTTTATAAAAATGTACCACAATGTTTATCATTATGGTATTTTTTTATAAGCAAAAGGGACTTATGTGATGTTTTACTTAACTGGGTAAATTTTATAGCAAATATCAAATTATAGGCGAATAGAGGCTTAAAATTAACATCCGATGATATATAGCATATAGGTATAATAAATAAAAATAAATAAAAAATAAACAAAAACAGCGTCCAAAACTTTGATGGGCTCTCCTGTAAAAATTGATTTTTCGACTTATGGCCCTTTTGAATTTAAGCAGCGATATATAGATATAATAAAAAAATTATAAAAAAAATTGTGAAATTAAAAATTAATAAAAATGTAAATAAATGTTGATGAGTCATGCAAATGACGTCATTGGCCGCGCGGCCTATACGCGGTTGTACGAGTTAAAAAACTTATTCACTTACATTTCATTATTACCTATCTACTACAAAACATTTCCAAGAAATAATTTATCGATAAAGTACAATTTACGTCATTAGGTGAACACAGCACTAGAATAAGTGGTCACTTTACGATCGTGACTTCCCGTTTGCCGCGCAATACATTTCGCGCTCATATCGTCAGAGCAAAAATTGCGAACGTACATTGCTGGCAATGTATATTTTTTAGAATTTAGTTTTTTAAATTATCACTACGATCATGTTTTAACAGTTTTTATCTAAAATATTATTATTATGAAGGATATTGAGACCTAGTATGTATAGAAATTCCTTCTTTGGCTACACTTGACACTTGACTTCTTGCTCTGCTAGTAATTATTGCATAAGATGGCATTTTCGAGTATTTTATGAGCCGCTTTCTACAATACTCACTTCGTTGCAGTCCGTGAGTGACTAAACAGCGCGATCGCACGTTTTTTCGACACCTGAGCATTTGCTCAGGCTTGTGGCGCGCCTGCCCCGCCCACAAGGCCATTCTAACCTCTTTTCTGTGTTCTGTGGCTGCGACGTACAATCCATTTTATTTAAGATTAATATTTTTATTTTTGTTTTACATGTTTTTATTCTTTTACTGTTATATTATCTTTAAAATCGTTTTTGTGCTGTGTAAAATAAATACTTTTTCTTTCTTTCTTTCTTTCTTTCTTTCTTCTTTCTTTACGTTTTTCCCTAGCCTGGGGGCTTACTACGAACTTTTATAGACAGACAGACGGACGGACGGACAGCGGAGTCTTAGTAATATGGTCCCATTTTACGCTTTGGGTACGGAACCCTAAAAACTATATTTTATTTCGATAAATTATACCACAGTAAATTAATAGCAGATGTTTTAACAAATCACTGTAAAAACTAAAAACATTTTTTTTTGTCCACGCTACCGCCATCTGGCGTGTTCTCATCGCGATAACCGGAGTTCAGCGGAGTGGAACAATTTGTGGCAATTCTACGGGCCTATGAGCCCGCGAGCCTATTGGAAGTAATTTACAATGAAATGTAGAGATTTATCAACTACTTATCACCTAGTTTAGTGGTCACATGCGTAGCTGCTGAGCGAAAGACAAATGTTTCGTTTCCGGGGGTCGGGAAAAGTGTGATTGAGTTACTCTGTAAAGAAATACTCAGTAGTAACACGGAATGTGAAATTTTGCCCGGTAGATTGCAAGGTCTATTGATCTTTTTCACAATACAGTATGGCATTTTTGACGTGTATTATGTCAATGAAATTGTCATAATATTGTAACTTGACTTGTTCAGTATTATCTGGATTATGCTTTGAGTAGTTCTAGATACTCAAAGGGATTATGATACCTTACAGAACAAAAGTCAGATATAGCGCGTGGAACACGAGAGTGCGGCCATTAAAGCAAATACAAATTTAAAACCAAATACAAACTCCTGTCAGTACGAAACGAAGCGTCATGCTGTTAGAACGTCACATATGATGTCATTTCATTTATTAGGTATTTATGGCTCTCAAGAAAATTTGGTAAATCAGTCCGTAGGAAACTGTGTACCTATTGGCGCCCGTATTTCGACAGCAGCGTTATTCCGCACAGATTGCGTAATGCCAACCGCATAGTGGTTGTTCGGCGCGCTCCATCTGCCTTTTGTTCTGTAATCTGTGGATATAGGTATTACAAACCATTTAGTTTGTAACTAAACTCTTAACTCATGTGGCAACATGTTTGATTCCTTATAACGGAACGTAAACATAAAGCTCGGTCTACATCCATAAAACATCATACAACCAACAAACTACAAATTGAAATCCCAACCAACATCATAATAAAACACAAAATAAAAAGGTATTCCCCCACTATCTCATACCTACAGCCGAGGAAATTCTTTTCAAACGGATTCACGTAAATTTCCATTTAAAACGAACACGATAAAAAACCTTTCACTTCTCACAGAATAAAAAAAGGTTACGTAATCCAACCTATGCCTTGACATTTAAGCCACTTTGCAACAATTCGACGTAGGTAAGCCGCACAGCTCACTGAACCGCATTGCCGCGTAAAGTGTGGCCTATCTACGTCGAATCTGGTAACGAGCAAAGCTAAGACTTGCGTGTTTTCCATAAATTAAAGTGACAGCCATAAAGTAAGTTGGAAAATAACACTTTGTATCCCGCAAAGTCGGAAGGGAATTGGAAAACTTTTATTTACATTTTTATCGTTAGCCTGTCATTGTGGATTGAAGTATTATTTTTTTCAGAATACGGATTTTTATAGATATGACGTCCTTTAGTAAAAAATATTTTATATTCTGTATGTTTTTTTAAAAAACTCCTAATGATATTTTACCATTCCATCTGGCTAAACCCATTAATAGCTAGACAACCTCCATTATTATTACTGAGGATAGGTCAATATTGTTAAATGTCAGGCAGAGGTGTAATTATAGTAATTTTATATACATTTCATAGTTTTTTCAATATTTCTTTTTATAGAAATATAGTAATTTTATTTAACTTTTGCATGTCCTTCATTTAATTTATAATAATATTTGTATAACCGTGTTTCTTGTGAATAAAGGTAGTTACTATTAATAATACGAATTATGTAGGTACTTTCGAGACAAAAATATTATAAGTATCCTTCCAACCAAAACTCTTATAAAAATATCCCTCAGTTGCTTGCTTAGATTTAAATACACCTTATACCTAGAGCGACACCTATCGCCACATAGAATAACTACTTACAAGGCAGCAAGCTGACAACAGTAGTGGCGCGAAAATATGAATTCGATCAATCAGATATCGAAGCCTGCATCGCGCAAGGAAAAAGATAATCGTATCTAACACATATACAACTGTCAGACATCAACCGTCGGGCTTCGGCCCGCCAGGCAATATCACCTCGCCTGGTCGGAGGATCCTCCCTTTTCAATGGACGAACACCATACCTCGTTCCTCCATACCTAGTACACAGTAGAACCCCCACCTTCACAGCCTTTACCCCATTATATTACTGGTTTCCATAATATCAGTGTTTTATACGAATAATTCAATAAATATAAGGCCTTCTAATCCAATACACTTCCAAGTAAGTACATTTTGTAACAAGACTTCAAAAGAATCCAGCACACGGAATAACACACAGATTTTTCTTTTATCGTAAAGAAAAGGGAGGTACAAACAGTATAATAACATTGCTATGGTTACCTATAAATCAAAGGGAATCCATTTTTTAGATGTGTGTGGGATATTGGTTGTGAGAGTTTATGTTCATGTATAATTTCAGAATGTACGAAAATTATTTCTTAGATTGTTCCCTCTCAATAATAAATTGTAATTTTATAAAGAAGTGAGATTTGTTGGATTGCTCAAAAAGCTTCGGTAAAAACGGTGTATAGGTATTATTTCATATGAGGTCAAATCAAGTCAAAATCGAGTATTTTCATACTCATATTCGTATGTGAATTTTTAATCAACAATTTTGTTGCGAGTAGCCCATGCAGCTCATCTAAAGGGTTATCATCGCAAATGAATTGCATTATTTAATTTTGAATGGTTATTTGTATATAAGTTTGTTTTTAATAATTTATTTCGATTGACATGCTGCAAACTCTGAGATTTTCCTTTAATGATTGATGGCAATATTCTGTAATAATTGTTTTGTACACCATTTTTTTTTGTGTTTCATGGTGTTATGATAAAAAATTATAAGATTTTTTTTTTTTTTTTTTTTTTTTTTTTTTTTTTTTTTTTTATTTCACAATGTTATATTATTTTTCAATGTCAATCCAATTCTAAAGTCTATTCCATACATATTAGATTCCTTTTATTACTTTTACAGCAAAAACGCGTGTCTATCACTCCTAATGAATTTTGATTGTAGGAATACAATCACATGATTTACTACCCCACAAATGGCGTTTTAATAAGCTTAGTATGATCACAAAACATAACTTATAACACGCTTCAAACATTCCGATTAGATGTTATCGATGCACGAACATCGTATCAACTGTCACGGATGCGGAAGCGGCGGTGTACCCTCCCCTTAATGACGCATCGATGGTAAAGTTTCTCTACGCAATGTTACGTGACTTGTGGGCGCGCCCTTATCTGTTATTGTAAAAAGTTCGTGTTATTGGGGTATGGAAACAGCTGTCTTACGATTCTGTTAGATTCTTAGATTGGACTAGAACTGTAATTGATGTATTGTGGTCCTACTATTGGCATTTGGCTATTGATTTAAATTATCACCAAATAAAATACGGTTGGAGCACAAAAAAATATGTATAATTATAAGTAAATATACTTACTACGTAATATCTTCTAGACGTATTAATACGTCGACGTATAGAATAGAATAGAATAGATCTTTATTTCATGTAAACCAGATACAGGCACTTATGAAATGTCGAGACTCTAGGTGCACGGTTCCAAATAGTAGTAGATAGTAGACCCTATGAAGAAGAACCGGCAAGAAACTCCATGGTAACTCTTTTCAAAAAATAGATTATAATCTTTATCAGTACAATGTTGTGGTAAGAGCTGCGAGAATAATGTAATTTAATGTGAATAAAAATAAGACTAGGATAATAATGATTTGCCAGTTCCGACAGAAGGCACCCGTTCACGAGCATGACAGCATGATGAGCATGATGTATAATCTTTTAGACAACACTACACGGCCGTTTTTCCTTTATCGAAGAATTAAGGACTCCGACTTCAGAAGCTGATAAGTTTTATAAGAAAATTATTCAATGCTTTTTAGTTTTTTGAAGTCGGTTTTTACTTTTTTTTTATATCACTGCTCTATGGTATCGGCTACGAGTTGGAGTCAGTCTGTTATTGGTGTTTGTGCCGGAAATTGTTATAATAGTTTATTATTCGCCGACGACACTTGTCATAGTTCGGGATATCGCTGGTGTACAGCGTGAAGAGAAGTGGGGAGAGTACAGAGCTTTGAGAGACTCCTGCTTGGGTTCAGCGAAGTGGAGTGTTCTAAAATCCCCAATGGGTGTCGTCTTCAAACAATCTCCTTTGCTTATCCATGCACATAAATTCAGCATGAGTTATACCATGTTATACGCAAGTTGCACACGCCTGGTGACGTCATCTGTCGCCACGCCACCTGCGCTCAGAATTTAATATGAAGCGTAGGGTTAACGGTGTTCCCGTACGTTTTCCAGTGAACATTTATTTACATTTTGTATGTTTGTTTCCCCAAACTAGGGTCTTATTTGGTTTGAAATGGTAGCTGTATGACCGTACCTTTGCAGTGGCTAAGAAAACAAAAACAGGGGTGAATATTTTTACTCATCATGCTAGGGATATCCTATATTGACAAAATGCAAGTCAAGTTTATTTATTTATACTTTATGCACTATGTACAGAGGCTGACTTAATGCCTTAGGAATTTTCTACCAATCAACCTTAGGGCGATGCAGAGGAAAAAGGGTGGTAGGTGCATGAACAAGATAATTTAGTTCTAAAAAAGAAAGTTTTATTGGTCTATACTAATATTATATTTGTTTGTATGTACGGGAACTACTACGAAACTACTGAACCGATTGTAAAAAAAAAACACCTATGGAATCTACACTATCCTCTCACTATCACTCAGATAAAGCTAAGAACAGTTTTTTTTTTTTTTTTTTTTTTTCATATTTTGTAATTTTCTGGCTTTTTATGTTATCATGTTTTATGTAACACGTTATTATGATTTTCGTGTTCTATGTGCAAAAAATAAATTCATTTTCTTTCTTGGCTATATTTTATTTTGACATAAAAATTAAAATACGTTGACTTAAATCCTTCCGTGCAATTTAAAAAAAACTTAGTAAAACAACGTAAAAAAAGAAAAGAAGCATTGAATCCATTCAATCAGCTCATGAAAAACTACAAGGAATGTTCACTTGCATTCAGACAGCGGCCGAGCGAAGCTGTCTGCACTTTAAAACTCTGAACATTTCTTGAATGAAGCCGACATTTATGAATGCCAGTTAACGAGAAAATGGGTGAATAACATAGAAATAATAAGTAGGTATTCCAGTTAATAAGTCTATGGTGAATAACTTCAGTTTCAATATCGAACGTTTAGAATTTGGAAAATATTCACATTATGGCTGCGTTCAGACGACACGCGCCCGCTAAGCGCACGCCACGCGCCCGCTAACCGCACGCCACGCGCCCGCTAAGCGCACGCCACGCGCCCGCTAAGCGCACGCCACGCGCCCGCTAAGCGCACGCCACGCGCCCGCTAAGCGCACGCCACGCGCGTCAGCATCCGCGTCTAACTCACTTTGAATTTTTTTGTATATAATTTAAGTCTTATGACACAATTATCAAACTATAGACCCAACTTTTTGTCATCATGAAAATTATTTTGTTTACGCGTATAATTCTATTAATGGACATAATTATTAAAACCAAGCCTTGATAAAGTGTTGTCACAGATAACCTATTGACGTAACAGCGTGTACTTCATGTAATACGTCGTTAACGTGCAAATTGTATGAATGGAACGGTTTCAATGACACTTCAATGTAATTAAAGCGAAAATGAGAGATTACAGATACAGGGGGCCTAACACGAATGTTTTTGACTTTTCGGAACGTTAACGTAAGCAAACTTTGAATCAAATATACACGTTAAATTCATGATATTTTTTGGAAATACATGCAGTATTTTAAGATTTTCATGAAACAAGCGTGTATGTTGCGTAAAATTAAACAAAAATGCGATGCAATTATTGTACTTTACATCCTAAATTTATCAAATCAAATCTTTATTGCATTCCATAATGTAAAGTTAAAACAGATGGTAGGCTTAATCTAAGGATCAATTATGGACCCTGTCGGGCACAGCATGGTTTGGTAGGAGAGAGGAAAAGCTGCTTTATAAATACTTTATTTATTATAATGTAGTTATTTAATTAATGTAGTTGTTATTTATTATTTCACTGTTGCCGATATATTTTATGACATACTTTTTGTTCAATATTTATTAGTTATCCATTTATTATTATTATTTTGGTAAATTATTTACTTACGTTAACGCTACGATACGTTATAAACTAGATTTTGGCTCCAGATTTTTAAAGAGACGTACAACATCACTTTGTGGATGTTGAACTGAAGAAGGATGGGAGCAGGATCCGGAGTTTTATAGCTTTGTTGTCACATGCAGTTAAGAATAACCTAACCGTCAAAAACCCCCGACTTCAAATATGAAAAACAGGTGTAACTTTTGAACGGCTGGACAGATATTCATGAAACATAGCTAAGATGATACTCGATTAAATTAGCTTTCAACAAAAAAAAACTGCATTGAAATCAGTCCATCCGTTTTGGAGCTCCGATTCCAACGCGACGCGACGGTCAAAGTCGTGCAGCCTTATTGATATTCGTATTGCGTTTCCGTTCGATACGTTTCGTCCTTTCAGCCGTTTTCAAACCAGTTGCAACGACGACCGTTTCTGCGACTTGTTTTCGTCTTAAAAACACGGGTTAAGTTTCGTCTTTAAAAATTTCGACAACGAACCACCAGTAAAGAAATTGGATTTGATTTTGCTACTGCCCACCTGAAAGGGTCAGTATAAAGGATGAGAGTTAATTAATGTGTCTACGTGTCTATCATCCTTATTTCCAATCGCGGGACTACTGGAAGAAATTTCTTTAGAAATAAGTAGTTCCATTGTGCTCATTTGTCTGTAACATTTTTATTACCATGTTTCCTTGTGTGTACATAAATAAATAAAATAAATAAATAAATAAATGGCCACTTAAAATTGAGTATTCTACAAAAAGTCGTCGAAACGATATTTATTTCATAAAAATTGAATTAATGCAATAAAACCGGGCTCTGGTTGAGTGGTGTCACAGATAACGTATCGACGCAATACATTTGCATATACCGTGTAATATGTTGTTAACATGCAAATTGTATGATTGGGAAGGTTTCAATGATACTTCAATATAATTACAGTAAAATGAGAGGTTTTTAATGACATTTTGTTAATGGACCAAGCCTTCACTTCACGCAGTGGTTGACACTAAAAGCGTCCCAGTCAGCGTCAGAAATAGCTATTTAAATTGTATAAATTTTAACATCTTTTTTTACAAAATTTTGTACCTACGATTTCATTTTTTTTTTAATTGTCATTATAGCCAAAGCAAGTTTAGTTTTAAACATAAACTTATTATTACTAGTGGTAATAATGGTCTGACATTTATAATTTAATTCTGTAGGTATGTAGTTAAAAGTACCATTTTAACTACCTACATACAGAAACTACGGTTTTTAGTGTAGAATTAAAATATTTCTCTTTCTATGATTGAAAACTTGCTTTTTGTAATTAATTCATTTCTGAAGCTAATAAGTTTTGTGTCAAAATTATTTTACTGGGTCACCAACATAATAAACCTCAATAACTCGTTAACGAATGTATTTAAATTCAAATAAAGAGTATTTTATAGACTATTTAAAATTACAAAAATAAAAAACTTGTCGAATTGAGAACCTCCTCCTGTTTTGAAGTCGGTTAATTATACGCTTGGAGAGCTGAAAATTGCATTGATAGAGGAATGCGTGAATATTTACCAACAGCGCCTCAGAAACTATGTACCATATCAGACACTTTGTGCCGAACCTCATGACATCTGTATTGACAACACACGGAGGAAATACCAAAGTATTAAAATGTGAGAAAATTATATATCTGTTAAAAATAATTACATTAAAAAAAATGCGATCACGAATTTTTAATTTATGAATTTTTAATAAGTAAATTAAACAATTACTAAGATGTTTTATTAATTTTATTTGAATAGTATTAAATAATCTATATAATACTTTTTATTTGATTATGCTAACATTCTCAGTTTCCGAGATATTAAGGGTTATTTGGTGACCCGGATTAATTAATCCCGAGTGTATTTATTCAACATGAGTGTATTATTATTATTATTATTATTATTAAATTATGGACGAGCAGCAGGCTTGCTGATGTGTCCACATCAAAGTACTGGAGTAAAGTCTATTTCACATGTAGTAGTCCAATGCATAAAAATTCCGTTTTTAATAATTTAAATAGTCATATTCAGTCACGGGTTTGCTTTACGCCACTTATTATTTACTATTTACATTTCATTCGAGCATCAAACCTGTAACCATGATGGAATTAACTTCAATTATTGAGATAATGATAGTGTTTAGCTCATTAAATGTTATTTGCGTGTCAAGTTATACACAGGAGAATTTTTGTGTAGTGCGTATAATTTGTAGAGTGATTCAGTCTCTGTTCCTAAATGCAACTTATTGGGATACACTTTAAAACAAAACGAAAATTGGACTTAGTATGGGGGACACGCATAATTTACTAGCGCAAGCCATACAAAATCAAATTTTTATTTTGTTTTGCAGTGAATATTAGTACCTACTGCGGTTGCATTTGGGAACGGACACTGAATCACTCTGCAAATTTTGCGCACTACATATGAAATTATCCTGTATATTTTATTCGTTGAAAGTTAACAATGATTGCTATAATATAAAAGCTATCATATCAGGCGAACAGAACATGAATTTTGTACGAATTCTGAGAGTAAATTAATAGTATTCTTTATAAAATATAACTAACAAGAATCCAGTACACTGTATTAAATAGCTGTTCGTTTTATTAATTTTCTAAGAGAATATTGAAACTATTTTCTTTGAAAATGCACCGCCGATATAGATTGCCCTAGTCAGAAAGCTTTTACCTCAGTATTGCCTTGTCTGTAGCTATTCGTACGGAAACTGCGGGTAGCTTGCACTTTCCGTGCCAATAAGTGCACTTGCTACAGTATTATTTCAGTTAATAAACGAAATAGAGTTTGTTCACCGGTAAAGAAAGAAAGAAAATACATTTATTTGCCACAAATACAAGACACACTAGAATGATAGACATACGTAATAAGACGAGGACAGGTGCATAGACAGAGAAGACATTTTTCTCAGGATGGCAACAGTGTTAAACTAAGTAGAAAATATAATAATTTGAAAAAAATAAAGTATACCTACATTCATACACTTATATTGCATTTTTCGCTTCTACTGTATTGTATATGGTGTGATTTAACCATGTATTGTGTTGATCAATAAACCTTATTTCTTTCTTTTTTACATATCCCATGTTTTTTTATATATAAAAGAATGAAATAAAAATAATTTTAGTCTACAGGGGACAGCACACCAGTCACAATAAAATTGTTGGCAACACTGAATCTAAACACACATCCCATACAACTAGACCAACAAGGCATCCTATACTTATCAAATATGCTCATTACAATGATCCGAGAAGGTTGTATTTAAATCTTGCACCCACTTCATCAACCAGTCCACACCCTAATTTATATAATACTAGCTGTTGCCCACGGATTTACCCGCGCGTTTTATTATCCCCCGACTCCGACTAGAAAATGAGCTGTAACTTTTGAACGGCTGAACAGATTTTCATAGAACATAATACACATGATACCCGATTAAACTAGCTTTCAATTTAAAAAACTGCATTGAAATTGGTCCATCCGTTTTGGAGCTACGATGCTACAGACAGATACACAGTACAAACTTATAACACCACTCTTTTTTGTCGGCAACCCATTCGGTACTGGCACATTGCTTTTCTTTCGTTGATAACTATTGTTTTTTTTTTTACTTTTATACTTATATAAAATATGTTTGTGAATTGTGATGAGTGATGTCTAGTCGGAAAAATTGTTTTTTCTTTCTTTATTTCTAAAAAATTACTTTGAGGACAAAACATTATTACAGTGATATTATGTTTTTAAAAGATTTATCCACTGTACTCTAGATATATTTTTATAATTATGCTAAATCTTTTCCACGACTTATCCAGTGCACTGAATAAATCTTTTCCTGGGTCGGATAATTGGGTTCTTCGCTTCAGTGACTATGTTAAATGACTGCGAGGGTCAAATTTAACTCAGCACTCTTAAATCAACCAGTCAACACGTTCGTTACCCATCTGTTTTGATCCCTTTATTTCCGTAGCATATATGTCCACCATTTTTCACAGCACCGGCTTTGGGAAAGCGACATTGTGACTATTGTGACGTCATTTCTCATGTGGCTAGGACAGCCACAAAGTGCGCAGTGTCCCTTGTGAAGTATCGGTCCATTTCTTCAGACTACACAATGGGTGTTAGCAATGAAAATAATAATGTATCTCGCCAAATTGCCCGTGTGAAAGTAGGCAGAAATATAATAGAAATATTGTTTTCAACTATTTAAATACAGGCGGCGTGCCTGTTTTTAAATCGTAATCTTTATGATTTGGTGTAGAATGGAGGCTTTATTTTTTAAATAACATATTGATTGATTGATTGCGTTGTTTGTTTATGGTTTAAACATGTGTGCTAGTTGCCATGTAACAAATTAATAATTATTGTAACCTTATTGGTTTTTATTATTATAAAGGGTGAGAATGAAACAGGTACTATAAATAACAGTACATATTAATAGAGAATACTACTTTGTTCCATGCGAGAATCAAATCTGTGACACGTAGATACTGCAGATAGCTCAAATGCCATTGTGCCAAGCTAGCTGTCAAAACGCCTGATAACAGCTGATCTTCGGTAGGGGGTGGAAAACGATTATTAATGATTGTGACCCCATTTTAATGATTGTCATTTACACTGGCGCTCGAGCACTCTAATAAACTCATAGGTACAATACGACTGATAGTTTTTGGGATAAATAGCTATATAAAACGGACAAATAAAATTGTTCTAGCGCAGGGGTTTCCAACATAATCTTCTGGAGGGCCAGGTTTGATATTTTTGTAACCGTAGCGGGCCAAAAGAAATGTCCAATGCCAAAGTGAGATTTAAATATAAATAAAATGGTATTTTTCATAAAGCTGATTAATTAAAAAAGAAAGCCCCAGTTTTACCTACTAATTATTTTTCTTATAATGCATAACTTAAAACCTAATGAGATGACTGACATCGTTTTTGCTTGTCGCTCAAGCGCTATTTTGTAGGTACATTAGTTGTAATACCTACAAACATGTACATTTTACTCACAGTCAATAGATAGATCATCGAATAACTGACATTTGGAGAATTTAATACTGTTCGCGGTATATATCTATTGAAGTGTTATAAAGTTTTAACTAGGTCGCGGGCTGGATGGAGGATTTACGCGGGCCACATGGTTGCCCGGGGGCCGTATGTTGGATGGGCTTGCTCTAGCGTAATGTAGGTACTAGGTATACTATATTATAAATTTTAATTTTTGTAGTTTTAGATGTTATACTGCGTGTTACTAATTAATATTTCTATGCTGTGACACGTGTGTGACACAGTTTGATACGTCAAGTACGTAACACAAACGCAATGCGTGAAAGAAGCTCCCCTAGTGGGCTTAGGTTTATACTTCACCCCTCAAAAGTACGAAAATCTCGAAAAACAGCCTTAATTGAACCCTTTACAGTCACCAAATAATGCCTGTGTGCCATATTTACGCTTCGCAACAACGACGCCATATTCACGCTGCTTTAAATCCTGTTTTACTCGTTTAAAGCTCGAAATAATGATAATTTACGCGCGGTTTGAGGCGGCGATGAAATTTTACATTACTCTCAGCGGTTTACGGTACATCTATGTGAGTGTGATGGGGAAATTGAAATAAAGGAAATGGCAAAGTAATATTATCTCGTGATAGTATATTGTGTATGTATTTGCAAGAATATTTGTCTGTATAGCAGTGGCGAAGGGTGACAGTTTTAAAAGGGGAAGCCATCCTAAAAATTCTCTATAAATTGCTGCAATTAATGCTGCATGACAAAAATCAATACCGTCTCTTGTAATCTATATATATAGTCATGTCTGGAAGAGCTCAACCTAACTGAATAAAAAGCCATTTTTTGTCAGTTGGATGAGTAAATAATATAATACAATAATATAATGCGTTATTTTAGGTTTATGTAGCTGTAAGTCTTCCATGTTTTTATAAATAAATAAATAAATATTACGTTGGTCTATGCACTACCCAATTCCTAAAGGGAAGCCGATGGGAATCGATTGATATATAGAATTTGTCCTCAAGTAGAAATTCGACCGTTACTACGAACAGAAGACATATAGTTTGGGCCGTTACGTAAATACATAAAGGCCTAACATATTATAAATAAACTTGGTGACATACAAAGTGACATTATCAGATGAATGGAGTTGACGTAGGCGGCGTAGCCTTCGTAGCGAGGCCTACGTCGTAGCGCTACGTCACCCGTAGAAGTGTATTGTATGCGTCAGGCGGCACGCCACATTGAAATGTCGTTTTATTTTGAAATTGTGTTCGTAGTGCAGGTACACACGATTGATTAATTTATTTATTAATAAAGTTTTATTAATACTTTTAATCGACTGATGTCAGTATACATAACCGTCTGTGTTATTTTGATAAAAATAAAATGCGCGGGGGAAACCACGAGCAACGGTTATTTTTAATAAATACATCGGCAAAATGGGGATTGTTCCAGATCTCTGCCTCTTACCTTCATAATATTATATTTACCTATTATATTTATAAATTTCGAGCGTATAGCACTGTGGGTTGCAGCTGAAAACCAGCGTTAGGTGGCAAGTGATACTGCTACCTAACTTTGTGCTGAGCTGTGGACCTTTTGGCACTACAAGACAATGATGTAGGTATAATTATCTATACAGGATATTTTTTTATTAGTGCGCAAAATTTGCAGAGTGATTCAGTGTCCGTTCTCAAATGCAACCGCAGTACAAAAATTCACTCCAAAACAAAATAAAAAATTGATTTTGTACGGCTTGCACTAAAAAATTATGCGTGTCCCCCATACTAAGTCGAATTTTGGTTTCGTTTTAAAGTGTATCCCAATACTGCGGTTGCATTTAGGAAAAGAGACTGAATCACTCTACAAATTATGTGCACTACATAAAAAAAAGAAGTGAAGAGAAAACTTTGTACCCCTTTTTAAGCATATCGCCCGCACGGAGGAGTGTGAGATTTGGCATAGTTAAAGTTTACATGGAGAAGGAGTGCAGAGAGCTAAAATTACGTTCGAATTCCGACCACTGGTGCCACATATATTGTTTAAAGTCTCTTAAATCACTTTCCTCCCTTGGGCAACAATCTACTATTATTATTTGACCCCTAAAATGTACAATTACGTTTATTATCCTTACGTTGTAGTACATTTATTTATTTTACGATCATGTGTACTTGTCCTACTCACGACGCGTCGCTCGGTGGTAGTAAATGTCAGACATGACAGAAGGCGTTATTTACTCGTAAAGATAATGTTTTGTGAGAAGATTTATCGTATAAAGTTTATTTATTTATTGGCACATAAAATAGAATAGACGTTATCTTGCACTAGAACTTGACTTTAACCAACTTAATCGTCAGAAAACCCCGACTTCAACTAGAATAAAATAAACTTAAAAAAAAGTAAAAACCGACTTGAATAATCTAAAAGCATATTTTTTTTAAATTATAATCTTCTGAAGTCTGTGTTACTGCCAAGTTAAGGTATGGCCATTAAAGAATTAAAGGCCCATCAACAAAATTCAACTTCAACTAAACACAAAAAATACTATTCATACAGTCGAACATAAAACCTTCTCCTTTTTTGAAGTCGTTTAAAAAGTGCTGTAGCTTTTGAACATAGCGTAGCTCCAAACCTAATGGACCGATTTCAATGCAGTTTTTTTAAGTGATAGCTAATTTAATCGGGAATTATCTTAGCTATGTTTCATAAAAATCTGTTCAGCCGTTCAAAAGTTACAGCTCTTTTTCTAGTTGGAGTCGGGGGTTTTTGATGGTTAGGTTATTATGTAAGTCTCACAAGTCTCTCATACAAAATTTCGATAAACATCTAAAGTCAGAGCGTCTTATATAACGTTTTCATGCCTAGTTTCCACCAAAGTCAATCATTAAAGTTTCCATCATTTCGAAATAATCCGATAGTAAATTTAGTACCTATCATGGCTATCATATTGGTAAATTTTATCAATACCACTTAGATTCTGTGGATACGGACCCCTACCTCGAACGTTATCTCGAATGCCACTTGACAGCGTAAACCGATTGACCCCAAATAAATTTATCTAACGTATCCCTTTCATCTAAATAAATGGTAAAATCCCCTACGGCATAAGAAGGTGTCCACTTAACGGCACAAGGCCTCATATGAAGTGTCGCCTGTCGGGTATCTTATAGAAGACAATCCTCTAGAGATTTACCCTTGTTAGATATTGAAAAGGCTTAACCGAGTGAGACTGGAATCTGAAATGTCTTTTATTATATTTATTGACCCTTTTGATATTCATAATTATAACTCAGTACTTATACACACTAATATTTAAAATGTGAATTTTTGTGAAGATGTTTGGATGTGTTACTTAATTTCGCTTAAACGGCTGAACGGATTTGGATGAAATTTGGCACACAGATAGACCATGTCTTGAATTAAAAACATGATACTTTTCATTTGGGTAAATGAAGTAGTTAGTTTATTATAAATAAAGACAGCGCAGAAAAAAGTACCGAAAAAAACCGACTCAAAAAAAGATATAAAATTTTAATGTAAATCCGGCGACTTTTAAAAAAAAATGTCATATGTAATTGATAACTGGAAAACTACGAAAAATCGCAGAACATACATGAGGTATTTTGAAATACCCCTGGGTATGAGGACTCAAATTTTTACTTTGGATGTCACTATTTGGACCGGCCTGTATATACTAATACATACTATAATAATAATTAAGAGGAGATGTATGCTCTTTAGCGTGTCGTTAGAAAATAGAAATAGATTTAAAATCAAACGTTATTTTAGGGTTTCTTTCCTTCTATCTCGAAAACGGCTCCCAGTTTATTATTTTGCATTTCACCGTGCAATTTAATTAATTAAAATATTTAATTATTCATGTCCACCGAATATTATACTGAAATCAAAACATTAATTATGTTACAATAGTAATTAATAATTTCTGGACATAATTATCTGGCTGTGTAGGTGACTAATGAGAATATCTAATTAACTCATAGTCATGAAATACATTAATTACTGAGTGGTATCATAATACATAATGATACATTAATGTTGGTAGATGAATTTATAATCAACGTATTAATTAAATTGCCAATAGCCCGGCTAACATTGGACTCGATATGAAGGTCGTGGGTTCGATGTCTACTCTTTGCACAAAGTCAAAGTTTTTTATTTCAACTGGGCCTTTGCAGGCACTTTCAAAACTTCGTGATTCTAGGCGCACGGTTCCAAGTGGGCCCACTTGGAACCGTGCGCCTTCTACAGCTTCTGAAGTCGGGGCCACTGCCAAGCTACGAGTAGGTACATTGAAGAATTATAAGCCCCGACTTCAGAAGCTGTTAAGTTTTTTAAGAAAATTATTTTATACTTTTTAGTTTTTTGAAGTCCGTTTTTAGTTTTTTTTATAGTTTATTTTATTTTTGGATCTGCGTACTGTTGATAAAATTATAAAAAGTAAAATATTTCAGTTGAATGGATAATTTTTTATTTTAAAAAAGGTTTTATAGAAAGAAAGAAAGAAAAATCATTTATTTGGACTAGACATCAGACAACACAGTGCAAAAACATAAAAAAGTAAAAATAAAAAAGCAAAAGGTAAAAATAAAAACAACGTGCTGTCGGAATGCCAGTACCAAATGGGTTCTACACTATGGGTTTTATACTATTTCTTCTCTTGCCATAAAATACTATAAGTACAATTTTTTTCAAGTGTACCTACTGGATTTTTTTCATAGTTTATTTTGAATAACCTAACCGTCAAAAAGTCAAAAACCCCCGACTCGAACTTGAAAACGAGCTGTAACTTTTGAGCGGCTGAGCAGTTTTTCATGAAACATAGATAAGAACCATCCGGAATAAACCAAGTTCAATTTTAAAATAAAACTTAATCAAAATCGGTGCATCCGTTCTGGAGCTATGATGGCACAGCATACACATATACACGCTACAAACTTATAACACCCCTTTTTTTTGTCGGGGGTTAAAAATACTATAATAAGCTGAAAATATGTTGGCAACCCTATACATAACAGTATTGCTAGCTTAAAAATGCAATTGTCAATGTAAAAATGTTTTCATCCGCGTCCATTCCGGCTCATTGTCTGCTCTTTGAACAATGAGTGAACAGAGCCAGCAGTAATGGCCGCGTAAAATTGTTCGTCCCAATCTTTGTTCAGGCTTTTTGTTAGAAAATGGTTTAGATGATGGTTAAGCCAGTTTTTCTGTTATAACGTGGGTAGGAGTAGCAGTTATATCGTGCTTAAAAGCAGTAAGGCTATTTGTTTGAACTGACTTATTAGGTCGATATAGGTAGTACGACGCATTACATACCTATTAATAGATACATATTGACATATTCACGACACGGTTGGCGCAGTGGGCTAAGTTCCGCGGGTTCGATCTCCTCACGGAACAAATATTTGTATGATCTACAGATAGTTTCGGGTCTGGGTGTGTGTGCATGTGACATGTAGGTATGTTTGTAAGCTGTACCCTTGATTCAGGAGAAATTAAAGAAAGGGGCAAAGTTATTTTTTTTTAAATGTCCTTTATCGACCAATAGCTCCTCCAGGCACTTTTGGTGCATCGAGCAACTTCTTTATCTTGTGGGGCCTGGTAGGAAACTATTTGGCCCAGTTCTGTCGATAGGTATAAGCTAGATTATTCAATAAATGTCGCCCATTGGCATGATTCAGAGACCAACAAGTAGATTCCGTGAAATATTTCGACAAAGCCTCGATTTTTCAGCGAACTTGTTCAAATGAATTAATTCAATTTAGGTTTAAAACTGTTTGCTTTTGCCTTTATAGTGGTTTCGGTTATTTTCGTTTGAATTAACAATGTTTTCGGTATGAACTTGTGTTAGTAAATGGATATTTCCCAATTTTTCAAGCGCTTTATGGCGCTCTCTGCCAGTCCACTCTTGAATATGAGTAGGTATCTGAAGTGTTTAAAACGTCAAATAAAATTTAATTAATATTTCGCAGTGATATTAAGCAGTGATGACCTAGCGGTTGAACGCTTGCCTTCCATGCAGGAGGGTCTGAGTTCTAACCCGGTCCGCACCTCTGACTTTTCTGATTCATGTGCGGATTAGAATTTGATTATCACTCGCGATAACGGTGAATGAAAAATATCGTGAGGAAACCTGCATATCTGAGAGGGCCTCATAAAGTTCTCGATGGTGTGTGTAGTTCGCCAACCCGCACTAGGCCAGCGCGGTGGACTATGGCCTAACCCTTCTCATTCTGAGAAGAGGCCCGTGCCCAGCAGTTGGATAGTAATGGGTTGGATTAAAATTAAACTTATTTCAGAGTCTGTACATAACTGTTTGAAAAAGTAGTCTAGTTTCAAAACGGTAGGTATTTTTTACAGGAGAAAAACACGACATTAAAATCAGATCCACTTAGTAGTCAGACAAACTGAATACCTAATTTATGAAGCAAAAGCAAAAACAAGAACCTCGTTAAAAATGATTTAGAATATTCTGACGTAACTTAAAATATTTTTTCGCTAGCTTAGTCGCGAAAAGTTATAATATTATTAAATTAATCTTCTACAATGGACGTCTGGTCTAGAACAAAAGTCACGAAAAATGTGTCCCGAGTCAAGCTATTTATGCATAGGTACCAGTGGCGAAGAGTCCATACAACCCGATTCCCATCGGCTTCCCTTTAGGAATTGGTTAGTGCTTAAACCAACGTAATATTATATTATTTACTCATCCAACTGACAAAAAAAGGCTTGTTATTCAGTTAGGTCGAGCTCTTCCAGACATGACTATATATATAGATTACAAGAGACGGTCTTGCAGCAATTTTTAGTTGGCATTTTTGGTACGGCTTCCCCTTTTAAAATTGTCACCCTTCGCCACTGGTAGGTACATTTATAGAAATATTAATAACTGTAACATTCTAATTCAAACCGTCATTAGTAAACAGCATAATTTTACTTCCGACAATTTATAAGCCTATTCAACTTTTTCACAAGACAGTACGGCATTTTTGACGTTTATTCTGTCGATTGGAACTCTTTTTTCGTTTTGGAAATCTTTTGGCTCGGACACTTTTGAACGTCGGGTTGATTATTAAGTACTATATATAGAGCTTAGGGTCTTACGTCATAAACAGTGATATTTTATTACATATCTACTACTCTACACATACATTTACTTTATTAGGAAGGTTTTTTTAAGGGTTATAGTACTCATCAATATGAACAAAATTTACTATAGGAGCAAAAGAGAAATCGCGAATAAAAATATCCATACAAATCCATTCAATATGACGAGTCTATATGTATGGAACGGGTAATATATTTTCGCGATTTCAAGTCTGATCCCACAGTAAAAGTTATTCATAATGATGAGTACAATATCCCCTTAAAGGGTTCGGGACTAGAAAGGTTGGACCTGCATAGTGAGTGGCCAATAAAAAAATAAAAATCTCTACGTAATTCCCTGTAAACAGAAACCAAATAACCTAACCGTTAAAACCCCCGACTCGAGCTGTAACTTTTGAACGGCTGAACAAATTTTCATGAAACATAGCTAAGGTGACACCCGATTAAACTAGCTTTCAATTAAAAAAAAAAATATGCATTGAAATCGGTCTATCGGTTTTGGAGCTACGATGCCACAGACAGATACACAGATACACACTACAAACTTATAACACCCCTTTTTCTTGTTGGGGGTTAAAAACACACACGTGCACACACGAAATGCCCTTTTTTCATTGACCACGTCGGGGTCTCCATTATGTTCACACGCCAGCATCTCAGGTCTTCATTAGTATGTTCCGAGTTGAAAAAAGGTAGGGATACCAAACGACACATGGAAAATAATCCTTTCCGGTTTGATAAATTGAGCCGGATTTGAGATCTGGCAACCGTATTTGTGTGTACTATTTGAAATCCATATTAAAGAAAAAAAGAAAGAATCGTTGAGTTCCCTTCATTATGGTTGAGTTTAGCGATGCTGACGCATTGCGTCATACTCGTGAACGGGTGCCGCCTGTCGGGACTGGTCAGCTTATGGCAATCTTATTCAAAAGCAAATCATTATAATCCTATTCTTATTTTTTATTCACATTAAATTACATTATTCTCGCAGCTCTTACCACAACATTGTACTGATCAAGATTGTAATCTATTATTTTAAAAGAGTTTCCATGGAGTTTCTTACCGATTCTTTTCCATAGTACTTACTATTTGGGACCGTGCACTTACGAGTGTCGACATTTCATAATTGCCTATATCTGGTTTACATGAATTATAGATCTATTCTATTCTAATGATCAATTTATTTGTCAAAATATAGTACAATAATTTCAAGTCTTATACATATTCGCTATCTTTTGTTCTCTTATAAATTCAATGTACCACAATATAATTACACAGTTACAACTTGTTTAAGTTCTAAACACAGCAGAAGTATTAAGTAACCAGAGTATTTAGTTTTCAACTTAATTCTACTGATAAACTTGCAGAACTTTACTTCGAAGAACTTTAGTTTCTAGGCACGTACGTCTTCTTAGAGGTGAGTATTGAATAACCTAACCGTCAAAACCACCCGACTACAACTAGAAAAAGAGCTGTAACTTCAAATTATTGTATGTGGGTAAAATTTTTAATGCAGGATATTTTTTATTTTTTTCTGAAATTGTCTTGAAACATTTAAGATCAAAGTCAAAGATTTTTATTTCAACTGGGCCTTTGCAGGCACTTTCAAAACGTCGTGATTCTAGGTGCACGGTTCCAAGTGGGTTGGTCCTGAAGAAGATACCAGCAAGAAACTCCATGGATACTCTTTTCATAAAACAAATTTACAATAATATCTGATGGAGTTGAGCATTTTTTGCATTTAAAAAAAAAATACAAATCTTTGATCCAGTATAACTTTGAAATTTTACATTTTTACGGAATTCTGACAAACTACAGACACATATTAGTTTCTAGATCGTGTTTATAAAATTAAATTGACTTTATTTGGTTTATATAATATTTAAAATAGGATAACATCGTTTGTATGGAGTGGGGCTAAGGAAAATGGCGTAAATATGTAGTATGTATATTACATACATACTACATTTATATATATATATAATATATATATATGTATATATATGGTAGAAATAACCCCCAAAATATATTTCACACGACTTTTCTTGAAGTGTCGGATATATCGAGATGAAAGTAAATGTTCAGTGGAGGGAGCGAATTAGGTCAATGACCCAAACCCTTCACTCGCTGCTTGTACTAAGGGTTGTGTTTCACAATGGATTGAAGCGAAGGTTTGAAGCCTATAGGGCTTAATTCATACTGTATTGAGACAACTAGTGCCTGACTATTCATAAGTGCTTGAATTGGTTTACATTAAATAATAACCTAACCGTCAAAAACCCCCGACTCCAACTAGAAAAAGAGCTGTAACTTTTGAACAGATTTTCATGAAACATAGGTAAGATGATACTCGATTAAATTAGCTTTCAATTTAAAAAAACTGCATTTGAAATCTGTCCATCCGTTTTGGAGCTACGATACCACAGATATAAATCAAATCAAATCAAATCTTTATTGCATTCCATAATGTAAAGTTAAAACAGATGGTAGGCTTAATCTAAGGATCAATTAAGGACCCTGTCGGGCACAGCATGGTTTGGTAGGAGAGAGGAAAAGCTGCTTTATTAAAACTTTATTTATTTTAATGTGGTTTCTATTAATTTTTTCACTGTTACCTGATATATTTTATGACATACTTTTTGTTCCATATTTTATAAGTTATTTATTTATTATTATTTTGGTAAATTATTTAATTAAAGTAAAATACTCAGATACACACTACAAACTTATAACACTCCTCTTTTTTGTCGGGGGTTAAATATGTGATCTTAAAATACATGTAACACATAGGTAGCAACTAGCAACTGTGTATCTGAAACGAATACATGGTATATAAACAGATTTAACCGTATTTCCTGTTCTAAACTCTGTTGTTAATTTGATTATGTGAAAAACGATTACACGTGTGTTTCGTTACACGATACAGTATTACTTTGTACTACAGCTGTGTAACTTTGTAGTTTTGTAGTAGTAATTTTTTAGTTCACCTTACTCCGGAAGTGTACGTGAACTAAACTGCAGCTTACCTGTAACAAAAATATATAGTTAATTATTTTTAAAGGAAGTAAAAGAAATATAAAATATATTGCTACCCAATGACCATTAGGTCGCGGGATTTATCTCATTACCGTGACCCCGGAACGTAAAGGGCTATTGAAGGAACACCGTGGATTCTAGTCAGTACAAGTCTGACAGTCCCTCCCGCCCTGCCCTAGGTGGGAGGACTCATTTGATGATTTTACCAAGCTATAAAAAAAAATAAAAAAAACCAATGACCATTAAAATATCCGATAAACTTCCAGGAGGACTGCATGTTATAATTTTTAAAAAAGGATACGGTTTTCTTTTCATCTTGTTTCCATATTTTTAGTTAGTTTTATGCAGTCGGGTTTTTTGTTTTTTTATTTCTTTTGCACAATATGGCGTCTGGTTGTCGCCATATTGAATTTTTATTACTGTCATGTATCAGTGACACTCGCAAGATTAAGACAAATCGATTGACGTAAGAATCATCAAAATCGGGCCAGGCGTTTGGTGTCTAGAGCGCCATAAAGGAACAAACATACGTACATAGGCTGATTTGACATTATCCTCCTCTCCGTCGCGCAGTCGGGTAAAAGAACACCAATGTTTACATTTAAAGATATTAAAGATAAAAAGGGACTGTAGTGTTGGTATTATTGAAATATCAAAGTTTGTGTCGTAGTCAGTTAGTTCTTAATATTAAACTGTACGCATTTTAGTTGGACAGCTACCAAATCTTGTCGTGTTACGAATAATGTTACAGTTATATACGCTTCACCACGCCCATACAATAATATTACGTATCAACTTTTATATGCGTTGGCGTATGAAATTTATTTGTTTTTATTAACCTGCGTATTATAATAATGGGTTGAAATGTAATGCTCAAGAAGACAGCTATGTGACGGGTTATCTTTCTGTTTTGTTCATATTTTAGAGGGTTAATTATGTAGTAATGATTTGCGGTAAGAGAAGAAACGTTTAACCTCGCGGAATATAAATTATTCGTAACATAAGTATGAAAAAGGGAGCCAAGTTCGGTACGAAAAACAGAGGCTGTCAGTTTCACTGATAAAAGAATTGAAATCTAAATGGTTGCCAAGTTCTAATTTCCTTATATCATAGTTGTTGTTATTTATTCTGTGGTATTTTTTATAGTATAGGGGGCAACCCAGAAGCGAAAATATTCTAAGTTTATGGGGCAACCGATCTTGCAGTTCACCTGAGGGTAAGTCGCCACCCATCAATATTCACAACAACAGAGGAGTCACCGATGCGTTGCCGACCTTTTAGGAGAGAGTTTATAAAAATATACAACGTTTCTTTCGATTTAAAAATAATTTGTCATATTCACTACTAAGTATGTAACTTTATACGATAAGATTATGAAAAATTGGAAGTTACATACTACGTCAAATAGGTTTTGAGTTTGGGGAGGTCAGAAGTAGCTCGAAATGGTTCATGTAAATACACGCGGTCGTGCGCACCAACTGTCGGTTACCGAACTTGGCTTGACGTACTGCCGTGTCTTGATATTTTGGCGGACAATTTACAACAATCTTACTACAAAAATAAGTCAAAACTGTTTCCAATTTACAAACAGTTTGTAGTTTCTGGGAGTGTGGATTTAATCAATATTTTCCAAAGAGTTTCCATGGAGTTTTTTGCCGGTTCTTCTCCATAGGACCTACTATTTGGAACCGCGCACCTAGAGTCTCGACATTTCATAAGTGCCTGTATTTGGTTTACATGAAATAAAGATCTATATTCTATTATTATTCTATTATCTAGGCACAGCCTTTCCTTTATACACTTAAAGCATTAATTCCCCTCCATGAGTCGTTTTCCTCACTGATGAGGGTCGTGACCTCTATGTATGATCACCTTCTTCTGGACTATACTCCGCCATTTTGCCCTGTTCCCTGCAGCATGAATGGCGTCGCTCACACTGGAGTCGAGTGTCGAGCGGATCTGGTCAGTCCAACGCATTGGGCTCCGTCCCCTGGGTCTTTTCCCTCCCACCTTGCCTGTCATGAGCATCTTTAACCCTTCACAAAACACGTCATTTCGCTGCATATAGAGTAACGATCCTACCTCAGTATTTCAAACGGGCGTCGGGCGGTAACGCTGTTAATAAAACCACTATAGACTATTATATGACTCCATTAAATAAGAGCCAATTCTACCGTCTATAAACAACTCGGTCCAATCATTCTCATGGAATTGTATTCCAATACGAAATGGCAGTAAATTGCGTTTAGAATTGCATTTAGGGTTAAATAAATGGTGGCTACTGTGAAATAAATGTATTTATTTGTCAAGCAGGTTCTAGTAAACTAGCCAGTGTCTATAATTATTTTCTTGTGTGAAAAGACTAAATACTCAATTAATTTCCGAGGTTGTGGTAAGTAACTTATTTATGGTTAATAGTGGGTCGAAATTCGACCGTAACTTTAGCTTTCTGCACTCCTTCTCCATATAAACTTTAACTATGCCAAATCTCACACTCCTTCATGCGCGCAATATGCTTAAAAAGGAGTAAGTACAGTTTTCTCTTCACGTATTAGATAATAATTATAGATTTGTCAATAGCAACTCTTATACATATAAAAAGAACATAATATACATAATTATACGAGACATATACAACGTGTAATATAATTAACGCAAAACCTTACACATCCAGTTAGAATATCTAGTTATTTTTTTTTTTATCAAAACGAGATTTTTAAAGTTAACTATTATTTTCAAGAAAATTGCCTAAGCTAAAAGCCTAGCATTACTTACTGAATTTAAAATTGAGTCTTATGGTCTTTGGTGGTTTTGACATAGTCCATGTCGTTCGTCGTCGTATACTTTTATCGAAAGATAATTGTTCCCGATAGCTATAGTCGTTGAAGAGGTACAGATTTTTGCCGTGCCCCCGTGTCGCAGTGTCTCGCGAGCCAAATCGCCCGTTCCTGGCAGACTGTCCGCGTTTAACGGCCTCTTGGAGGTCAAGCCTGAATGTGACGTGTTTGTGGATGGATAGAAGTCGCTAATGTTGGTATGCTTGGAGTACTGTACACTCACAGTACTCCAAGCATACCAACATTAGCGATGAATGCTATATGTGGTATTACTTAATAATCTCATGATTGTGTTTAATTATCATAATTGGCCTATAATGTACCTATTGATAAAAAAGATTTTAAACAACATTAAAATTGGCAACAAAATCGTACCAAATGGCTGTATTAAGTTGCAGCGCCTATAAACGTTTATTTACATCCAACAACTCCCATGGAATAGGACACCCTTAAATTATAGGGGTCATAAAACGCGGTCGACGCAGCCTGTTCAAAGTTTAATACTGTCGTAGTTTTCTAATTGTCTTATTTATTTTCACGACCATTTGTCCTTGGGGAGTGGGCAGGACTAAACACAGTATAAATGTTAGTATTACCACCAACAGATGCTTAGTATGTATCTGATAATGTCAAACAAAAAACTACGCATTTAATTAGTTAACTGCGTAGGTATTTGTTTAATTGTAAAGGTAATTTTGTTCGGTGGGTTCGGTGGGTGAGCTCACCGTGTTTATGAATGAACAGCAGGCATATTTATATACACTACACTGCCAGGAGTTATGTTAAATAAGCATATAATTTAAAAAAAAGAAAGAGAAATACTACTTAGACATTATTATATATTATTATTATATTATATTATTTTATTTTTAATAAAATGCTATCTGAATTGTTTGTTAGCTTATTAATAACAAGCAGCAAATTAGTAATACTAATTTGCTACTTGTTATTAATAATAAATAATTTGATGCAATATACTAGACCTAGATAAAAGCCATTTGATTTTATCAATAATGCACAAAAAAACTGTTGAGAATGATCCGATCTTCGCGCTAAATGGAACATTGTTTGCAAATACATACCTACTTGCAATTTTGCTTAACCTTTAAATTCCAAAAGGAGGGTATTATAAATTTCAACAAACTGTCGAACGTCAAACACTTGAAAAGTTAAACTAATGGGATATTGAACAGACTTGTTAACCTTCTCGATGCAAATTGGACATATTCGGGAACCCGCTCCTTAGGGGTCGACTCAGCCAAATGGGGCGAAAGAACGAAATTGTGACGCCGAACCTTTTTGTAATGTAGGTAAGGTTTTTAATACTTACTAGCTTTAGGCAGTGGTCCCACCGCCGGCGAGAAAACGACTAACTATCGGCGATTTTCACTCTCAAGAAACGTACAATAGATATACATTCCGTGTCAACAAAAGAGATGCATATATTAATAGTTGATCGCTGACTGTTCACACTGCCAGCGAGGACTCCAATCAGTAGATTGTCGCTGAGCGACAAGAGCTATCAAACATAATACTCGCTCAGCGATACTCGTTCAGCGATGCTCGCTCGCTTGATCATTTCTTTATAGTGCGGCATTGAAAGTAGACGCACAGGACTGAGCGACCGCGGGCGACTGGCGCGAGTAATCGCTCGTCGCACTTGCACACTCGCTTATAGCCCGGCGACAAAACTGTCGAAAATAAACACCCGCTTCCCGCTGATCGCCACCTCGTTTATAGTTTCTAGTTCTACTCGTTTCTCGTTCATCGTCGCCGGTGGGACCACTGCCTTATTTAGGCTGAACCGATACGATTTGGGGACGGCGATGATGCTATCGTTCTTAATATTCTGTAATGTACAAACAACGCTAGCGCGGCTCCAGATATTACTGTAAAGTTGTTTGAAAAGAGTATCCATGGAGTTTCTTGCTGGTTCTTGTCCATAAGACCTGCTATTTGGAAGCGCGCACGTAGTCTCGACATTTCATAAGTGCTTGTATTTGGTTTACATTAAATAAAGACCTATTCTATTCTAATTGTTTTGATTTTACTCATCGACCGCGGTCTGCATGCTGATTGGCCGGCTCCGAGCTCTTCACCAATGGGAGCGCCGAAAGCGATCGATGCGTAATAATGGAGATGGTAAAAAGAAACTTATACTAAGGGCCTCTGTATTTAGTCAAACATTATCGATTTACCGAAGACGAGCCATTCCGATACCCCCCATTGAAGTCTTCATTTCGATTAAGATCACTTCAACTGATTTCGTGCCAAATTCGTTGACACCGAGAATGTCAAACACTCAGCCTAAAATTGGAACGAAATAGGTTTGTCTAATAAAGGTGAACGCTCACCAACACGCGGCGAAAGCGCCGCACGCACTGCAGGAATCGAATTTGCAGATGGTCCTGCGCACCTATAATATCCGCGCCGAATACACGTAATGCGCTGAACGATCAGTATTGTCCGAATCGCAGAATGCGGTCATCCGCATCCCTATCCACGTTGTCAAAATCGAGCCGCCCGCGCCGTACGCATCGAATCTGAAGACGTCATTCGAAAATGTGGCTGTAATCGGTATACCTACAGCATTTTACTGAAATGCGACATGTACAGCGCGGTAAAGTGCGCGAGGTTGCATGTAATTTTATACAAAGAACACTAAAATTCGATTACAGGGGAGTTTTCGGCGCGTGCAGCGCGTATAGGTGTGCGACCACCTTAACTCTGCTTGCCGTCGAGGACATGTGGCTGTGCTCAATAGTGTGAAGAGGCCTTGAGGTCAGCCCTTCGGAAGTCGAGTGGCCCTCGAAATGTCAACGGTACCTATATGTAGTGATTTAGCTTGGAGAACCGAGAAATAGGGCGATTAGTTTGATGGTTTACTGAGCTAATTGTAAAGGATAGTTCCATAGTGATTGGCCCCGGAGTCTATAAAAGAAAGACTATGCTCACCATGTACAACTCGATGAAAACTTTTATCGAAATAAATTTTAACACTTGGACAGTACTGGATAAATTTTTATTCAATAAGAAAGAAAGAAAGAAAGAAATAAAGTTTATTGGCACATAAATGCTAAAAACACAGAAAATAAAAATAAAATAAAATCAGTAGTTGTGCCAAACGGGCCAGCAGCTCAGCATAATGTTGGGTGCCAGTACGTTAATACTGATTACCCAACGCTGGTTTTCAGCTGCAACCCAGGGTGCCATACAATAAAATATTAACTAGTTAATTTGAGGTTATTTTTTGCTTTCAAAACTTGTGTCAACTACAACGACTAAGTTATCGGTCGTCATCGGTCGATTTTAGAAGGATAACAGATAACAAAAGTACAATACAACTAGTATTGTATTGTACTTTTTTGCACCTAGACCCGGTACAAATATCTGTAGTCCATACAAATATTTCTTTTTCAATCAATGTCATCTTTCTGTCTTCATTTGGAAACAAGAAGACTTGGCTCCACCGCTCCACTTTTAAATTCACTGGATGGATAGAAGAATTAGGTAAGTAATATGGTTCCGGCCTTGAAAAACTAACAAAAGCTAATAGAAAACAAAACTTGGCTGTATGGGATAAGTGCCTTTGCATATCTGAAAAAAAGATGTATTAAAAAAAAAGTCTTCCGTCTTGGGTTGGCGGTTTTGTTCGTGTTTGGGTTAAAGTTTGAGTTCATGCAATTTTAATTTTTAGCAAAAAAATCCTTACATAAAGAATTACAGAGTACAGTATCGAAAAAAATGACAAAAGTAGTCGTAGTTTCTATTAGTGAAATCATTTTTAGAATCGGTTTAGTAGTTCCAGAGATTACGCAATACATACAATCTTATCAAATTATAGTATAGCCATAGCTGTAAAATATAGCTTATAAATAAATAAATACTTCCTTCGTACAAGATTACTAACCTAAACCATTACCTCCAGAGCATAAATGTCTTCAGAAAAATATTAATCGTACAAAAGCAATTTCCTACGCGAAGCAACTGTTTGACAAGAACATGTCTATATTGTCTGTGTCAACGATGAACATGTTAGCGTTATTGTACGTTGTTTGACTTGTCCGGACTTGTTGTAAGACGTCGGTAGGAGTACATATGTTTATATACCTACTTTTAAAAGGATTTTGTTGGTTTTATAACGGGTTATGTACTTAAAAATCAAGAGATATTTATAGAACTTAGGTACGTTTTATTAAAATGATTGTCACGACGACCACTCCTGGTTAGCGATAGACTTTAAAACTGTAAAAATCCAGCACACCAGTAGTTTGTTTTTAGTTGGGAGACCAAACAACACTCAAAGGCTAAGATTTATTATATTAGGTCCTACTTTATTAGCGGAGGTCCTTTTAAGGGGTTATTATATTACTCATCATTATGAACACCTTTTAATATGGGACAAACCCTGAAATCACGAAAACAAAATCACCTGTCCCTTACAAATAATTCAATATTACTCAACTAAATGTATGGAAAAGGAGATTTTATTTTTCGTGATTTCAGTGTTGGTTCCATAGTAAAAGTTGTTCATAATGATGAGTAATATAACCCCTTAAAAGGACCTCTGCTAATAAAGTAGGACCATAACTAATAAATCTTAGCCAAAGAGTGTTGTTTGGCTTTGAACTAAAAACAGACTTTGCTGTGGTGGCTTTTTAAGCCTTCAAATTTGGTATCTAGGTTTCTTACATGGTGTAAACATCCGGTAACAAAGGATTTTACGAAAATTTGCTCCTAAGGATGAGAAATGCAGGTTGAAAGGTTGTATGAAAATTCTTTCTACGCGGGCCGAGACGTGGACAGTTAGTATTTCTGTAAGTCTGCTTCCATTTATATGGAACACTGAGGTTAAGCTAAAAAGGATTTAATGTACGCCGTATTTTAACCTATGCAAATGTGAAGACCTTCCGCGCAGTTCCTTATTACTATGCGGAAAAAAGCTGTCTGCACACTAGGCGACTGACGTTGAGAGGCATGTTGTCATTTGCCACTATTCGATTAAAATGGAGGATCACACATTGAGTGAATATAATTGCGTAACATCTACGTTATAATATATTTGTTGATTATGAATATGGATACCTTGATTCTCATGTGATCTAAATAACATTTTGTAAGTTGCGAGATATTAAGATAAATGCATCTAGGTAACTATTCTAACAAATCTTATGTACATACGTAGTTTATGATCTGAAGTTGTCACCAGAATGCAATGCAATTAGAACGATGGAATGTTCTACAAAAACCTAAATAATAGTCCCAAAAAAGCAAATAATTACTTAAATCATAACAATAAATAACCTAACCGTCAATAACCCTCGACTCCAACTAGAAAAAGAGCTGTAACTTTTGAACGACTGAACAGATTTTCATGAAACATAGCTAAGATGATACCCGATTAAACTAGTTTTACGATGATACAGATAGATACACAGATACACACAACAACCTTATAACACCCCTCTTTTTTGTCGGGGTTAAGAACAACAAGAAGTTATTGAAATGATCTACCTATAAACCATTTACCCATGTACCCATTTGGTACTGGCATACTGACAGCACATTGTTTTTATTGTTACTTTTTTGTTTTTTTTTTAACTTTTTTATGTTTGTGCACTGTGTTGTCTGATGTCTAGTCCAAATAAATGATTTTTCTTTGTTTCTTCTTTATAAAAAAAAGTGTGTAGTTTGATTTGTGTGCATCCGTGTTCAACATTAGTTGATCGTGTGTGCGCGTCTTAACAGATGGATTATTTAAATAGCTCGCCCTTTGAATTGGGTTATTTTTGTAAATCACACCGGTGTAAGAGCCGATTTGTGCCGTGAGTGTGACGCAAGCGAGCAGGATGAGATTTTGGGTGGAGTTCATATTGTAAAGGAAGGAGGTATGGTGTTCCTTGATTGAAGGGAAGGATCCTCCGACCAGAGGGGCTAAAAAGGCCGCTTTAGATGAATCACAATATGATTCATATTACAAATGTCAAAATATCTACATAATTGACTACTCTTAATATCATACGCATAAGGCTCATATTCAGTAATTATCAGTTTGACAGTTACTATGCAGATCATTAGATGAATTGCTCAATGTGGCCTTTTTAGGCCCCCAGCAGGGTAATCATGATACACACTCGTAATCGGGATTGATTCCTTTTTGACAATTCAAGAATATACATTGCGTTGTTCCAATTGTCGATCGGAGTTATTTTTAAACCGCACTGCGCAATCTACTTTGTTAATCTATCGAACATCGCCAGTCCGATCTCAGACCCATGCATGCGTGCTTGGAAGGCAAGCGTTCAACCGCTAGACTTACATAGCTGACTACTCGTTTAATTCCGAAAATTGTGTAAAAGTTCCATTCAGTGTAAAATGTCATGGGTCCAGGAAACCGGCTTCCTACGTCTTTCATCTTCAACCCATCTGACCACAAGACTTGACTTGACTTTAACTTTCAATATTAATTATCGCCACAAATTACATAGCTGTTAGTTAAAGGACCCAAATAACTTGAAATATTTGGTCCTATCCAGCTACCCGCAAATTGGCGGCATTACTACCTACTCCATAAGGGACTGCTTTGCAAACATTGAGAAGCAATAAAGGGTAAAAATAGCTCAACTTGTAAATAGGATGTTATCTCAAAAATCACATTGATTTTTAACTACAAGTTGTCTTTTATAAACAAATACATATATATTCAAATATTATTCCATGTTTATTGCATTAACTAAAAATTATGACTCAAGTAAAGTATTTAAATTCTCAAAAAATATATTTTCAAGATTGGCGTTTCTGCTCCGAACAAAAAAGTCATAGTGGTCTTTATCAAAAAAAGGTTGGGAGCCACTGCCCTAAAGAAGCATAAAGTTTTATAGGTCTCATATCTCCTGCATTTATTAGCTCTCAACATGGCGACAAACTCGTTCTATTCGCTTCGTTTCTCAGTATCAGATCTTTGGGTACTTACCTAAGTAGAAGTGCGCATTAAATGATTTAAAAGTGCGATAAATAAAACGATTTCTTCGGGTGAAGCTATAAGATACAAATATAAAAGACCCGGAAGAATAAAAATAATAGCTCCAACAAACTGAAGCGCAAAAGGACAGGCTAAGGCGAATAACACATGGAGCCGTGTGGCGCCGCAAGCCGCGGCGGTTGTGCGGCCGAGCGCATCGAAATTGCTCCGTGCGGAAACGTGGTACCGTGTGCCAAGACTCGACAGATTACCTACAGAGTGGTACAAGATAATGCGCACTGTCGCTCGCGGCAGACGGTGCACCGCTCCGTATGTTATTTGCCTAAGCATAGTAGAAACAGAAACAGTTTCTACTACGCTAAGGCTGCACAACTTGTTTATAAATGCGTGTGAGATTGTTCCAAAATAGTCAAACTACAAGTACTAGCAACTCTCTAAACGAGTGAAAAGGGCTTAAGATTGAAGTTGGCTTTTAAAGGAAGCTTTTATAAGATAAAAGCCACTTTTAACTTAGCAAACTATGAACTTAAAAACTCAACTACGACGTTAACTCCACAACATGACCCCTGCTCGCCTTTCAAGTGTAACAACCGTGAAGATAAACACGGCTGCTCTTTGCCGAGAACCTCCGAAGTTGCATAACTTAATTGTTTAGTAACTTGCTTTCATAACTTGATGCTAAAACTAAAATTTAACTAAGTTTATCCTGTTAACTGCCGGACATACATTTAAGTCTTTGATCGTGTCCACAATACGTATACGGTAACTAAGCATGTAAAATGTATTTTAGATGTACCTATGTATAATCTATCTACAGGGTGCCGATTGAAACCATTATTATAGTAGGTATCATGTTATGATACCGTACACAAAAAATCTGTGATTTTTACGCAAGTTTTTTTGGCATCATATTTCACTCTGCTATCATTCAACTAGGTGAAGGATCATCGAAGTAGAAATGTATGTCAACAGCTATCTGTTCTACACGTCATGTAAATAAAAATAATTTTGGTTAGAATAGGTTGGAGACTTTACAAACGTTGCCTAAAGATCGTTATAAGTGTAAAATTATGAAATGTTCCTGTGGTTAAACTACACGGTACGTTCACAGAATGTGATACAAAATACTTGGTGTCATTAACACCTGCGGCCCCTTCTTTTTAACCGACTTCAAAAAAAGGAGGAGGTTCTCAATTCGACGCGTATGTTTTTTTTTTTTTTTATGTTTGTTACCTCATAACTCTCGACTGCGTGAACCAATTTTCGTGATTCTTTTTTTATTTGAAAGCTGGTGCTTCCCGATTGGTCTAGTTCTGACAATGGGATCCATGAGAAAACCATATAAGTCTTAAATTTGCATTAAGTATGTGCGCGACAAATGGTCGAATAATTCAATATAACGCAAACCGATTTCGATGATTCGTTTTTTGTTTGAATAGGTATACTTGCGAAGTGTTCCCATTTAAATTTAGTGAGGATCTGATGATGAAGATCTTCGGAGATAGACAATGGAACTCTTGAATGAATAACAGCACATCACTCGCGATTGCTGTAATCTCATGTTTATGGCACTCAAAATTGAAAAATACTTTAAAAAAAAAGTAAAAACCGACTTCAAAAAACTAAAAGTATACAATAAAAATAAAATAATTTTCTTAAAAAACTTAACAGCTTCTGAAGTCGGGCCTATAATCACCTAGCTTGGCAGTGGCCCCGACTTCAGAAGCTGTTAAGTTTTTTAAGAAAATTATTTTATTCTATACATGTTGAATTTCAAGTCATTTCGCATACGTTAACGAATGATTGTACTCATAGCAAGATATATACAGTTACTCTACTCCAAGGACCTCGGCAAGTTGAAAACTTAATTGTTTACGAACTTGCTTCATAACTCGATGTGATAACAATTAGTTAAAATGTTGGTTTAACATGTAATTGGGGCCTTAACTTGTGCCGGTACCCTGAGACGCCAATTAAAAGTTATGACAGTACTAAGTTGTTATAATGTTGAATTTTGTAATCAATGCTGATTGACTGCTATATACAGGGTTATTTGTAAAACACCGGCAATGCTTTAAGGGGTGAAACTACTCATCAATATGAACAACGTTTACTATGGGACAAACAAGGAAATCCCGAAACAAAATTCAAACTTTTCATACAAAAGATTAACCTTGCTCCATCAAAATGTATGAAAAGTTTGATTTTTTTTTCGCGATTTCATGGTTGGTCCCATAGTAAAAGTTGTTCATATTGATGAGTAGTTTCACCCCTTAAAGCATTGCCGGTGTTTTACAAATAACCCTGTATAGAGTAGTCGAGTTGTTTGTTGATCACAAAAAATAAACACAAGCGTTCATCTCAGCGAACAGCTGTTATGTATAAGATGAGAGTTTTGTGCTATGCTTTTAAACCAGCCGTGCGTAGGTCAGTAAAGGTGAACGCACCTACACGCGCCGCAGGAATCGGGTTTTAGTATTCATGTACGAAATTATAATTATGCAATCTCGTGCAATAACGCGCACAACAGAACAATGCGCGCAGCGGAACAATGACAATTTTTAGTCTTTAATTATATCTTGGTGTGAGTTTATTTATGTTTTGTGCGTCATACTGGGCGTAGAAATAAAAACTTTTTCTTTCTTTCTTTTCTTTCTTTCGTGCACCTAACTGCGCCCTACGCGCCGCATTTCAGTAAAATGTTGTAGGTACGAGTATACTGATTACACCCGCATTTGCGAAAGACGTCATCAGATTCGGCCCGTACGGGCGCGTACGGCGCAGCCCGCTCGATTCTGATGACGTCATGAGTATGCTGCTATTCGGATAATACTGATCGTTCGGTGCAGGAGACCACCAACCAGAAAATTCGATTCCTGCGGCGCGTATAGGTGCACATTCACCTTTACGCACTGGTGAGATTGAAACGTTAGATGTAGTAGGTATACAGCATGTGGTCTCCTTATCTAATTTTGTATGAAGTTTGTATGTATGGGGTGTCTTCTTCATATCACAGAACGTAACAAATACCTTTCCAAACACGGCAACGTCTTGACAATTTTTCGTCTCCTGTTTTTCCAAGTAAACATAAAACCATTTCAGTTTCGTACTGCGTCAGTTCAATATCGATTCAAATGCGTACCACCATCTCACATAACAGCTGGAGTTTCAAAGAAAACAAGCTAGAAATACACGGGCGGCCATATTGTAAAACAATGGAGGGTTTCAGTAAACCGTACCGTTAACTGCTGAGTCTCGGTCGTAATTAATAGTCTTAACTTTACGTGACGTTAACGATCATGATGGGAGAGATGAGGAAATAGATTATGACGAAATAAGGTACAATGTTCCTCCATTGAAAAGTGAGGTTCTTTCGACCAGCAGGCATGACCACCATAGAAACGTGTTTTGTCCATGGAAGAATAGACAAAATTGTAGAAACATTTCTCTACGTCATATATCTTCCCCGTTGTTATGGAAAAAATATTTTGTTTTTGTTTACGTCTAGGTGGATAGAAACAGCTTTGTCCATTCTTAGAAGAGTAGAAGATCACACAGATACACAGATACACTACAAACTTATAATACCCCTCTTTTTTGTCGGGGGTTTGTGACTCTGTGGCATCGTAGCTCCAAAACGGATGCACCGATTTCAATGCAGTTTATTTTTAATTGAAAGCTAGTTTAATCGGGTATTATTAAGATAATACCCGAACAAATTTTCATGAAACATAGCTAAGGCTATGTTTCATGAAAATTTGTTCAGCTGTTCAAAAGTTACAGCTCTTTTTCTAGTTGGAGTCGGGGGATTTCGACGGTTAGGTTATCTCATGAATGATTATGAACCCGAATATCGAGAATAATGACGTCCTGTCGAACTTGAGACTTGTCGAAGTTCTGTAAGTCAATGTAGTGTTCGTCGAACTTCAATCTGACACTAGATTCACTGGAAGCAACTAAGTTGCATCCATAGCTTAAGCCTCAAATTCGCCATCCAAATAACTGATGTTTGTGTCATGGTCGTGTACGGGTGCCGTTTGTCGGAACTGAGGGTCTACCGCGTAACTAAAATTGTAATGAACATCGACATCGGTATTAAAGTTCAATACGATCGTGAGAGCCTAAACTTTGTGCTAACTTGTAAAAAATAACCTATCATATAGTTGGGACTCATATCTTCATGATTGGTAAAAAAAATACAAGTTAGCTCAAAGTTTAGGCTCTCACGATCGTATTGAAGTTTAATACCGATGTCGATGTTCATTACAATTTTAGTTACGCGGTAGACCCGCTGGTCAGCTTGTAACTGACATGGCAATCTTATTCAGAGGCTAATCATTACTATCCTATTCTTAATTTTTATTCACATTAAATTTCATTATTCCCGCAGCTCTTACTACAACATTGTACTAATCAAGATTGTAATCTATTATTTTAAAAGAGTCTCCATGGAGTTTCTTGCCGGTTCTTCTCCATAGGACCTATACTATGCGCACCTAGAGTCTGGACATTTCATAAGTGCCTGTATCTGATTTACATGAAATGAAGATCTATTTTATTCTATTCTATTCTTAGGCCAAAAACACGTTTACTATGAATTTTGATAATTATTGGTAATCGGCCGTTTTCATTTTAAATATCTGTTTTATTATCGGTGAACATACCCTAAGATGATTATCTTAAAAAATATTATGTTTAAGTATGTTCTGTAACAATTCTACGAAAACAAAGCTTTAGTAAAAAAGTTGTTATCGTATCAACATGAAACTCAGTTACGAGAAGCACAGGAAATCCTCCTACAGTTTTGTTTTTGAACTTAATGAGCTCGGCGTGGGAGCAGATTTAAAAATCACGAACGACTTTATATCACACTTTGTAACGAAGAATAGCGACTCACCTGGCTTTGCTCAGCAATCGAGTTGGAGATAAATATATACTGTGTTTATTCGGAAAAAATAAATCGAATATAAAAACTGACTTCGAAAAACTATGAAGTTTTTTTTTTCTTATCAGCTTTTGAAGTCGGTGCCACTGCCAAGCAAGGTACACTGAACGATAAAAGGCCCCAATTTCAGAAGCTGATGAGCTTTTTAAGAAAATTATTTTATAAAAGTCATAATTTTTTAAATTTTTTTTTATTGTCTAAAAATAAATTGCTTTTCTTTTTTTTTTCTTTTTTTTTTTCTTTTTTTTTTAGGTTTTCCAATGCCATGCCAAAAGGGTAGCCAGCTCAGCATTTGCAGGGCGCGAAGAGCCCAGCGCTAATTTTCAGTTGGCTGTGGCAGTTGGCCTGCTGTGACTAATGTTCAGTTTTGAAAGAGGTTTATATCGAACTAGTAGCTCAACTGTTGCGTGAACGCATTCGAATCAATATGTTTTTAATTTTAGTTTTTCTCTGTTGTTTTTGTTTTGTTTTATTTTTGTATATGGTGCCTTAATTTGCATACAAATGATTTTTTTCTTTCTTTATTTGAAACAATACGAAACTGAAACGCCTATAAATAGGTACATTTTTTTAAGACTTTTTAGTAAATTTTATTGTATTTCGGTTACGTGTAGAGTGACACGGCGTTTAACGTTATAAATAAAAATCACAAACTCAGGAAACACGAGTTTGTTTTTTCCAAATAATATTAGTTGACAGATTTTTTATACTATAAATATTTGATCAAAGAATTAAAATAACTGTGACAATTTTATTACAAAATTTTGGCAGTCGATAGATATGTTGTACGACATAAATTTATATAAAAAATTATGCGGAATATGTTTTTGTTTCCGTGTTGATGTAAAGGTCCGCTTACACGACACCGATCATGTCTGTTTATATACGAAAAACAAACGGACAGCTTTCGTGTGAACAGGTATTAATAATAATAGAACACAGTACAAAAATTGTGTGTGGTCTTGCTAAGAATAAAACGTAGCTCTCGCGGGAGCAGTGTAGGGTTAGGTACTTAAATGTGCCTAGGGGGAGAGACTGTAAAAAGGTCTACTGTTACTGTTTCTACTAGAATCTCTATTCTTATCTACAGGATTTTTTTATGTAGTGCGCATAATTTGTATAGTGATTCAGTTTCTGTTCCTAAATGCAACCGCAGTATTGGGATACACTTTAAAACAAAACGAAAATTCGACTTAGTATGGGGGACACGCATAATTTACTAGCACAAGCCATACAAAATCATTTTTTTGTTCTTGTTGCAAATTTTGAGCACTCAATAATAAAATATCCTGTATATCATGGAACTACCTCGGCCCCATGTATTGGAAGAGTATTTTAGATAAATTTTATATAAATTTGGTTATGACGCACTTAATTGAATGGAATATTTCAGTCTCAAGGTCTGACGTCATCCCACGTGGAACATTTGCTTCCTCCTCGATAGGAACCTTCCTTCAAATTTAAAAATAACATAACATCACGCCGTATTCCCCGAAGGAGAACGCAGAGTTGCATTAGAGCAACAAAACAGCGTACAGGCAGCGTACATGAACAAAATGAGTCTGTTGTTCGGAATTTACGTGTACCCACAATTTTTTTATTGTCTTTTTAATTTATTTTTTGTTCTTGTTATAAGAAAAATGTTTTATATTATTTATGTTTTATTTGTAGGCCGCAGCTCTTTTATTTATTTATCTTAAGTATGAATTATAATTTTAAATAGTATCGTATTTACCATATCAATATGAATATTTGTTTCCTCCGTCCGTGTGTCACTGCAGGGGTGCCAACTGAAAATCAGCGATGGGTGTTCGTACGAGTATGCCCAGCAAATGCTGAGTTGGCAATCCATTTGGTACTGGCAATGACTGGCATACCGACAGCACGTTGTTTTTATTGTTACTTTTTGTTTTTTTTCTTTTACTTTTTTATGTTTGTGCACTGTGTTGTCTGATGTCTAGTCCAAATAAATGATTTTTCTTTCTTTATTGTGTACCCAAATTTCGCAGGTACCGTCTGTCGGGCCTAGTCAGCTTGTAACTGCCATGGCATTCTTATTTAAAGGCAAATCATTATTATTATCCTATTCTAATTTATTTTTATTCACATTAAATTACATTATTCTCGCAGCTCTTACCACAACATTGTACTAATCAAGATTGTAATCTATTATTTTAAAAGAGTTTCCGTGGAGTTTCTTGCCGGTTCTTCTCCATAGGACATACTATTTGGAACCGCGCACATAGAATCTTGACATTTCATAAGTGCCTATATTTGGTTTATATGAAATTAAGATCTATTCTATTCTATTAAGTCCCATGTAAAAGGTGCTGAAAGAAAAAAAAAAGAAATAACCTAAATGTCAAAAATATTTGATGCCGATACTGATAATAAAATTTAAAAAAAGCGACAATGTTTCAGAATTTTTTTCATAACCCTCGTTTCGCGGGTTACACTCTAATTTCCCCGTGTTTTAAATTAAAAATTCCTCGAATTCTTTTCAAATTAAATTCAAGTAATCAAGGCATATATTATGTGCCTGAATACACACATAGTCTACTTTATTTCATCCAGATGTTGTTGAACACCCGCACCCATAGATAATAAGTTAAGTAGAGACTAAGGGGCGGGCTGAAAACCAGCGTTGATCCGTGCTGTAGCCATGCTGCACACGGATCAACATCCGCTGGGCCCACTCCTATTGCCATACTACATAATTTTAATTTTAAGACGTGTATTAGAGTTTTAAGTTTTCTTTGTTTTTGTTAATGTGGCAATAAACATTTTTTCTTTCTTTCTTTCCTTCTTTCATACTGACGGTAATTATATTTACATATTTTATCGATATTCCGTGCTCATCCAAATAAATCCATATTTTTGGACATAGGATGCTTTCAAGCTGTGACGTCTTCTCTTTGATTTCAGCATTCTTTCGGCGCATAAAGAAATACAGGGTGATTGGTAAATCGAGGGAATCGTTGAAGGAGGTTGTTCTACTCATCAATATAAACAACTTTTACTATGGGACCGAAACTGAAATCGCGTAAATAAAATCAGCTGTTCCATACAAGTAATTCAATATTAATCGACAAAATGTATGGAACAGCAGATTTTTTTTCGCGATTTCCGCTTTGGTCCCATAGTAAAAGTTGTTCATAATGATGAGTACCATACCCTTCTTCAATGATTCCCTCGATTTACCAGTCACCCTGTATTTACCAAATAGATTGAATCTATTTGTTAAATGTTTCTTTATTAAGAATTTTTTGTTATTATTTTTACTCAACTAGAGTTTTTTGAATTTCCAAATAATATAAAAAATAACAATGGAAATGTAAAAAAAAAATTAAATTAAAATAATCCATCTAACTTTTCTAGGCATGCAATACTATCCATCTGTGTGCAACGAACACATGTGTGTGTGTGTGTGTGTCCATGATCCAGTGAATAATATATCTGATTGGCTTGCACAGTTAAATGGCTACGATTTATTGTATCGTGTGCAGCCAGCTTTAGCTATCCTTGCATTGGAGCGAATAGCGCAAGCGAACCAGTTTTGCCAAATAGAAATTGTGTACTTTTATGTGAATATTTCAGGCACTGTTATCGCGACTGATGTAAATAAATCCAGCCCATTACTGCCCCACTGTTGGGCACAGGCCTCTTCTGAGTATGAAGGGATAGAATAGAATAGATCTTTATTTCATGTAAACATTTCATAAGTGCCTGTATCTGGTTTACATGAAATAAAGATCTATTCTATTCTATTCAAACCAGATACAGGCACTTATGAAATGTCGAGACTCTAGGTGCGCGGTTCCAAATAGTAGATCCTATGGAGGCAAGAAACTCCATGGAAACTCTTTTAAAATAATAGGTTACAATCTTGATCAGTACAATGTTGTAAAAAGAGATGCGAGAATAATGTAATTTAAGGTTGTTGTATCATGTAGGTTGAATGCCTACATGACATTAAAATGTTACTGGCCACTCACAATTGTCACTTTTTGTTTCTCTTTTGTTTTATTCTTTTGTCATGCATTTTACCTAATAAAATGTAGTTGTTATTTATAATGTTTTATTATTATATTAATAACTAAATACACTACAGTGGCGACGAGGATAAACAAATTACAACGAAAATAATGTCGATTGGAAAAATAAAGGAATTTGATGTTCACAATGGAAACTGGACTTTATATTGTGAAAGAGTGGAATTATTTTTCAAAGCAAATGGAATCAAAGAGGAATTGAAATTACCTACATTAATTTCGTTAGCGGGTGAGCATGTTTATGAGCTTATGGTGAACTTAGTGAGCCCTAAAAAACCTAGTGGCTGTACCTATGATGAGTTAGTGAGTATTGTTAGCTCACATTTGCAACCACGGCCGTCTATTCTGGCAGAACGTTTTCGCTTCAGACAGCGGAGACAAATAAATAACGAAAACATTGCACACTATATTGCTGATTTAAAAAATCTGTCCAGATACTGCGAATTCGGCAGCGCTTTAGACGATAATTTGCGAGATCAGTTTGTGTGCGGTTTGTCAAATGATTTAATTCGTCAAAGATTATTTACCGAGGGAAGTTTGACTTTCGTCAAAGCTACGGATTTGGCTATTTTGTTAGAAGCAGCGGAAAGGGATTCTGCGTCGGTGGAAGCCTCCCAATCTAGTATTGTGAACAGAAATAGCACAATAGGTAATCAAAGTCCGTCTGTCAATGCTCTAACTTCCAACTCTACGTTACCCAAGTTGGTTAAAAATGTACGCAGTTTGTCAGATAAGCAGGAGTTGAACCAGACGTGTACTGTGTGTGGTTATCGCGGGCATGATTCGATAAAATGTCACTATCGTAACTACATATGTGATAATTGTAAAAAGAAGGGACATTTAAAGCGTATGTGTTCCTTACCACTGAGACGAGAAATGAATCAGAAAAGGAATCGCAGTCAGCATGTCAGGAGAGGTGGTCAGCGCAATAACTTTTTTACTAATTTTAATGAAGAGGAAGAACAACAGGAGGAAGATGTGGAGCCGGTTTTCCAAATGTCTTTAAGCAAGTACAAGCCGGTGAGTTTAATACTGTTGATTAACGGCAAACCGCTCAGCATGGAAATAGATACCGGCACGCCTGCGTCCTGTATTAGTAAAACAACTTATGAAACGTTTTTTAATGAACTTTCCTTACAGAAGGTAAAAACTTGTTTTAAATCATACAATGGTGACAAAATTAGTCCTCTAGGTATAATTACAGCAGATGTTCAATTTAAAAATATTAAAAAAACTCTTGATATGTATGTGGTAGATAACGGCATGACTAGTTTGATTGGAAGGCAATGGTTAACGGAGTTTAATGTCTTGATACCTAGGTTTTCACGTAATAAATGTTATATCAAGGAAAACCGTTGTAATAATGATGTTTTATGTGGTAATGTTGCAGTTAACAAAGCCTTAACTGGTATACTTGACAGATATAAAGAAGTATTTGAAGAGGGTTTGGGTCGTTACACGGGTGGTACGGCTACTTTGCGTGTAAGGCCAGACGCGAGGCCGGTGTTCTGCCGCGCGCGCCCCCTGCCGTACGCTCTACGTGAGCGTGTAGACGCAGAGCTCGACGCGATGCTGCACGAGGGCGTCATTGAGCCGGTTGACTGTTCCGATTGGGCGACACCACTTGTCCCCGTTCACAAGAAAGACGGAGGTTTGAGGGTGTGTGCTGATTTTAAGGTAACTTTGAACCCTGTCTTGCTGGTCGACAGATATCCTTTGCCGAGGATTCAGGATATTTTCGCTGAATTAGCGGGAGGGGCTCAATTTTCAAAAATTGATCTCTCCCAGGCGTATAACCAAGTGGTCTTGTCTGAGGAGTCGAAACCATTTACTGTAATTAATACTCATCGTGGGTTATTCCGTTATAATCGACTGGTTTATGGGTTATCATCTAGCTGTGGTATTTTTCAGAGGATAATAAGTAATTTAATAAAAAATATTCCTAATACTCAAGCATTTCTAGATGATATTATTGTTACGGGGGTAGACGAAAGCAGTCATTTGCGGAATTTAGAAGCAGTATTTAAGCGTTTACGAGATTTTGGTTTAAAGGTTAAAAGTAGTAAGTGTGAATTTTTAGCGAATGAGATTAAATATTTAGGTTTTATTATTAACAAGCAAGGAATCAGGCCAGACCCTAGTAAATTACAGTGTATTAAGAATATGCCGACTCCAAATAATGTGTCGGACTTGAAATCGTTCCTTGGTATGGTCAATTTTTATGCAAAGTTTGTGCGTAATATAAGTGATTATTTATTTCCTCTATATGAGTTATTAAAAAAAAGGCGTCGCTGGTTTTGGAATTCTGAATGTGCTCAAGCTTTCAGGAAAATTAAAGAAATGCTATTATGTAGTGATGTTTTAGCACATTATAATCCAAGTCTTTCTCTAATATTGACATGCGATGCTAGTTCGTATGGAGTCGGAGGCGTATTATCGCAAATAGATCAGTTTGGTGCCGAACGGTGGCTTACATTTCTAGAAAGCTTAACAACGCGGAGAAAATGTATTCCCAAATACATCGTGAAGCACTAGCTATTGTTTATTGTGTTAAGAAATTCCATCAATATTTATATGGTAATCATTTTACACTGAGGACTGATCACAAACCGTTAGTTAGTATATTTGGTCCACAGAAAGGAATACCGTGTATGGCAGCTAGCAGGATGCAACGGTGGGCTCTTATTTTGTCTGCCTACCGATTTAATATAGAGTACGTTAGGTCAAACCTCAATGGCGCTGATGCATTATCAAGATTGCCTGTTGATAATAATGAGGATTGTGTGCGTGAAAATAGCCCAGCTGAGCAATCTTATTTACATTTTGCATCATCGTCTCTTTTGCTAGACAGTGAGGATGTTAAGGTCAAAACTAGACATGATCCGATAATGAGTAGAGTTTATAATTATGTAATTAATGGGTGGCCTCAGACCTTGGATATTGAAAGTTTGCGCCCTTATTGGAATAGGTGCGATGAGTTATACACGGAGTTAGGATGTGTTATGTGGGGACATCGTGTGGTTATTCCGGCGAAATGTCAACAGGAGGTGCTCCGTGAACTTCACGAGCCTCACATGGGAATAGTTAAGACTAAGGCGATGGCGCGTAGCTACGTTTGGTGGCCAGGAATCGATGAGCAGTTGGAGGCTTGTTGTAAGAGTTGTACTATCTGCGCAGAAAATTCAGCAGCTCCACCAGCTGTTCCTCCGTCACCGTGGCGCTGGCCTAGTCGTCCTTATGAAAGGATACATATAGATTTCTTAGGTCCTATTGACGGACACACTTATCTAGTTTCTATTGACGCTAAATCTAAATGGATTGAGGTTTTTAGAATGTCTCGTACTAATGCTGAGAGTACAATTAAAAAGCTTAGAGAATCCTGGTCACGTTGGGGAATTCCTAAGCAGTTAGTATCGGACAACGGTCCTCCATTTTCTAGTTCGGAGTTTAATGAATTTTTAAAACGCAATGGTGTCAAACATATGTTCGCCCCACCTTATCATCCAGCCTCCAATGGCGCAGCTGAGAACGCTGTGAAAATTATTAAGGGGGTTATTATTAAAGCTAAACGTGCAAATTTGGACATTGAGACTGCTATTTTAAGGTTTTTAATGAGTTACCATAATACTCCACATTCCACTACAGGTGAAAGTCCGGCAAAGTTATTACAAGGTAGGGCGCTCAGGACTAGGTTGGATGCTTTGAGACCAGACGCTAATATTTTAGTGACCGAAAAGCAAAGAAATATGATCAAACCTTGCAGATCTGTAGATAGGCAATTTAAAGAGGGTGACTCAGTGTTTTATAGAAATTATAATTCTGATGGTAAATGGTTGTCGGGGCAAATATCTAAGCGTTTAGGCAAGAACAATTATAATGTTGACTCGGCAGAGGGTTCTGTACAACACAGGCACATTGACCAACTAAAAAGGTTTCCAAGGCGCTCCTCATGTGTCTACCCTTGCGACTTGGAGACTCCAACCGGTTCAACGCCAGCACATGTAGAGCGTGAGGCTGGGGTCGCGCGTGACGAGTCGGTGTTAGATCCGGGCCATACTCGGCAAACGAATGTTGATGACCCTTGCATTCAGTCTGGTAGTAGAACAGCAGTTAATAGTAATGAGCAGATTGATATACCGGTTGAGGTTGAACCCCACTCAGAAGCTGAGCCAGTATCTGTTCGACGATATCCTTTTAGACAAAGGAACCCTGTTAAAAGGTATGGTTTTGAAATTGATTAGAACTTTGTTCTAATAACATGTTTAAATTTTATTTGTGTTTTCTTAGAATTATTTTATTATATACCCATTTCAAAAAAAAATGTAATTCTAGTTTAAGTTTGTAAATAGTTATTAAAGATTTAAGGGTGAAGGTGTTGTATCATGTAGGTTGAATGCCTACATGACATTAAAATGTTACTGGCCACTCACAATTGTCACTTTTTGTTTCTCTTTTGTTTTATTCTTTTGTCATGCATTTTACCTAATAAAATGTAGTTGTTATTTATAATGTTTTATTATTATATTAATAACTAAATACACTACAAAGGTGAATAAAAATAAGAATAGGATAATAATGATTTGCCTCTGAATAAGATTGGCATGGCAGTTACTGGCTGACCAGTTCCGACAGACGGCCTACGGCAGACGGGTTAGGCCTTAGTCCACCACGCTATAGCCTGGTGCGGTTTAGCGGACTACACACACCATCGAGAACTTTATGAGGCCCTCTCAGATGTGCAGATTTCCTCACCATGTTTTCCTTTCACCGTTAGCGCAAGTGATCATCAAAATCTGATCCGCACATGGATTTGAAAAGTCAGAGATGTAAATAATAAAAACATCTAATAAAACCACTTATAGGCTTTTTAGAATTCTGAAGTCAATGACCATCTGTCTAGCTTTTTCCCAGTTTAACCAGATGCAGCTGAATGTCAGTATTTTTTACAGAGTGACTGCCATCTGACCTCCACCACCCAATTACTGGGAGACACTGATACCATAAGGTTAGACCGGTTTGGACTGCTGACTCCGGTAACGACTGTCATAGGTTTTCATATGACATCCGGGACCAACTGCTTAACCTGCTTTCCAAGACACTGAGGAGTCTCAGTGTTCGAAGAAAGGATCACCCATCCAAGGACATCATCATCATTTCGGCTACAAATAAAATGCATATTTTAATTTAATAAAATTGATGTCCAAATGCCACCAAAAATAAATACTATGACGATTTACAATAACACATATTTTTACTATGTAATCCACTAAAACAATTGCCAACCGTTAACAAAGACGTAAAACGTTGGTGAAATATTAAGTGCTAGTTATATGGCAGCCCAGTCGTAAGCAACTTTAAGTGCTGCCCATAATGTAGCCCCCGCACTATAAACAAAAAGCAATTAAAAAGATTAAGGCCACATTTTGCGAACGGAGAATTCGGTAAGAAAATTGTCGTGAACAGAATTCATTATGACAACATTTCAAATGTAGAACCATTGACCTCCTACAATATGGACGTTGGGTCCGTGGCTCGAAAGTGTCCGAGCCAAAAGAGTTCCAAAACGAAAAAAGAGTTCCAATCGCGCGCCCGTCTTTCGTTTTGTGAACCGACATAATACACGTCAAAAATGCCGTACTGTATTGTGAAAAATTTGAATAGGCTGATAAATTGTCGCAAGTAAAATTAAGCTGTTTAATGACGATAGGTACGGTTTGAGTTATGATGATAAAGTATTTTTTTTCTTTAAATGTACCTACGTTTATATAGGTTGACTCAGGACACATTTTTCGTAAATTTTGTTCAAGACCTGCCGTACATTATTGAGCCCTAGGCTAATACTTACGTAATAACGATTTAGTAATCTAATACAAACAATATTCTTTCGTTTTACGTTATCGGTTTTAGCATAGTAACGAGTACACACAACACTTAACGAACGCATGGTGCGTTTACGTTGATATCGCGAAGTCACGCGAACGCCACATTACATCAGGAATCGTGGGCAGTTTTCCATGTCAATAACCTTTTCCCTTCACTTCATTGTGGTGGAGGCGCGCCGTTTTATGTTTATTGTTTTATTACTGTAAATCAGGGAAATGTCACAATTTTATGTCAGTACACACTCTGAGAGTACACAAATACAGTACTTAAGTGCTAAAAAAAACAGTGTTTGTATATTTTTAAGTTAGGCTAGATACTGTGGACAGACTTAAGACTTAAGAGCTTTGTAGACCTCCAGGTCTTGTGAATTGGGTCGTTTAGTTAGAGGTTGGCAATAAATAGATGGTATTCTTGACAAAATATTCTTATTCTAAACGTTCTTGAAACATGATGGTTTTGTTAAACATGGAGGCTTCATGTAATTTTGTGACGCGCCGATCATATTGCAATGACGCTCAAACTTGACGCGAGCGTATCTCACTGTAGCTAAGAGAATACTAAATGAGTTTTTTTACTTTTTTAGTTACCTTTGCAAGTTATTTTAACAAGCGTAACTCCAGATTCATCCCGCTCGAGTGTTTTGGTTTCATTTATATTAAATGAACCAATCAATTTAAAAGGCTGAATATTTCCGTACGACGATTTTTAATGTAAACATAACAGCAATCAACTTTGTTTAGATTTTATAATTACTTTGTATATTGATTTCACGTACATTGCGAACAACATACTTGCATTGTTTGTATTTTTTGTTCGTATTATGATGCCAGGGAAACATTCTCATTAGCAGATAACCATTATGCAGTTTCTAGTATACTCGGGAAAGGTATCTATAGCGGAAAAGGGGTTATTGTACTTATCATTTTGAACAACTTTTACTAGGGGTTCAACACTGAAATCGCGAAAAAATTAAATCATTATATTTAGCCCATACATTTAACTCAGTAATATGTATTTAATTATTTGTATTTTGCCCAATTTCAGGTGTGGTCCCATAGTAAAAATTGGTTCATAATGATGAGTCCAGAAACCTCCTTTCTGCTTTTTATACACTTTCCAAGTATCCGTATATCATATTTATGATCTATTTGCAGCTTTTACGTAAACAAAGTTTTGGTCCTTAAATATTGCTTTAAATTCAACAACAGCGCTGAAAACTCGTTCGGCATATTTTTAGACGTATCAAAAAAAAAAAAGATTAATACAATATTTATATCCAAATCTATTTGTATATAAAGAAAGAAAAGAAAGAAAAAGTTTTTATTTCTACGCCCAGTATGACGCACAAAACATAAAAATATCTAAGCTTAAATAATACTAAAAAAAAACCGCACCGCTATATCACCGCTTTACCCCATAACAGATAACAAATATGATTGATTGGTACATACAATTCAATCCATTTGCAAATATTTCAACGCAGATTGACATGTGCGCAACAAAAAAGTGTTCGCGGAGCAAAGGACCAGAATTTTTTCGTAAGTTTGATACTTTTTCCGAATGTCTGTGACACATGATTTTATTTACATTACAGTACAGTACAGAAAAGGTGTAGGAAAGTCAATATAAAAGTGGCAATGGAGGAACACGTTCTATTTATCATTCGCCTAAGTTTGCCTAATGTTCGGTCATTGTTTGAGTAATATTGAAGAGAAAAATTGTTAACTGTTACTTAGTTATTCTATGCAAGCTGTTAAAATTAATTATAGAGAACAAGTTTGCGAGAGATGAGCTATTTATTATTCTTCCACTGGTAATATTAACTGGAAAACTACAAGCGTAGTTTGTACTATTATTTAAGTGGGTTCTAAAATATGAGGATAATAATTTGATCATTAGGTATCTCACAACCAAAAAAATAAACCCGAATTGTTTTGTCAAAACATAACGAAGACAAACGACCATAAATTACAACACTAATCAAGCACAGTTAGGACCGAAAACGATTTATTTATGGTACAAATAAAAATGTCACTGGCATTCGCAAAACTTCGGCAAAAAGAATTATGAAAAACGTCGGTCCTTTGCACCACGAACTTATTTTTCTTTAGTGTTATTTTAGTATTAGTTCCAGAAGTGTTTACGTTTGTTGTATTATGGAGGTGACATGTTCATGTGTGAACAAACCTCCTATAATAAATAATCATTAAAAAAAACTTATTTTTCAGTTTCAATATCTGGAACGCAAGCGAGTTTGGCTTCCTAGGAAAAGAATTATTATTTTTTATTGTTTACAGTCCCAGGATTAAATTGCGATAGGCTGGTTCTCTCACAATACTTCATGAGGCCTGATACCGTCTTTAGCGAGTGTGGGTGTTCAACCTTACCTTAACACAAGAACCCAAATTAGGAACAAATAAGTAGGTAGTATCAGAACCTTTACCCCCATAATTTTTTTTCTCTGTGTGTGATACGAAATGTATAAAATCCAACTCGTTATCTCAATTAGGTGACGCACGCGGTTTCACAAAAAAAAATCTATATACCTATATAATATTAATACGTGAAGAGAAAACTTTGATCCCCTTTTTATTGCACGCACGGAGGAGTGTGGGATTTGGGATACCTAGTTAAAGTTTATATAGAGAAGGAGTGCACAAAGCTAAAATTACGGTCGAATTTCGATCACTAGGCGACCGGTAGTAATAATAATCCTATCCTATATGTTTAACGAAGGAGATGGTGGGACGAATTGAACGCCTTCCGACTGGCCCGATACAGCGCGGGATCGCGAGAAGTGGAGGAAAGGGAGGGAGGCCTTTGCCCAGTATTGGGACAGCATAGGCTTGTAATTTTTTTTTTTTTTAAGTATCCTATTTATTACTCCAGGACATTTTCTATTTATGTGCCGATTTCATACACATCCATTCAACCGTATATAACCGTTACAAACATCCAAACATCTAAACATCCTCACAAACTTTCACATTTACAATAGTAATATTAGGATACTAACAGCTGTTTAAGAATAAAGTAAGACTACATTATTCAAAAAATTTCAGAAATAATCTAGACATTACATAGCCAGTCTAGATATTAGACAGGTTTAGTCTGTGTGAAACATGATATAAGCCTTGGTTTAATCCTGGTTCTAAATGGACCTCTCTGAAATAATATTCATCCCGCTTTAGTTATTAAGTAAGGTGGCAGGTAGCTCTGAATATAAGGTACAGTAAAATTATGATGGAGATTAATTAGCAGAATTTTGAGAGGGTCAAAATTTACATTATTTTTAGTCTTATTACGTTGGACGATTTATTTTTAATGAAAGTACTTAGCTTGTTATGGACACCGACAATCTGGTTGCTCCTATTTGAACTCCTGACCTGTCAAACTGTAATCGAGGCTTTTCTGTTTTGATATAAGGAATTGATTCTTGTCTGTTGGGACTGGTCAGCTTGTAACTGCCATAGCAATCTTATTCAGATGCTAATGATTATTATCCTATTTTTTTTTATTCACATCAAATTACATAATTCTCGCAGCTCTTACCACAATTGTTAGATCAAGATTGTAATCTATTATTTTAAAAGAGTTTCCATGGAGTTTCTTGCCACTTCCTCTCCATATGACCTACTATTTGGAACCGCGCACCTAGAGTCTCGACATTTCATAAGTGCCTGTATCTGGTTTAAATAAAGATCTATTCTATCATATTATATTTATCGTTATTTCAGTGATTCCATACGAAAAATTGCATTCATTTCATGTAACTTATTTTCAATGCAACCGGGCGCCAGCGGCATTTTAAACCGGCGGACGTTTTGTCTTTCTTGTGCGTTGTTGCATAGGATTTCATAAGCTCTATCATGTATCATGGCCTTATATCCGCGCAGCGCATTATTATAGATACTAGAGGTCACCAAGTGGTCGAAATTCGACCGTAATTTTAACTTTCTGCACTCCTTCTCCATATAAACTAACTATGCCAAATCTCACACTTCTCCGTGCGCGCAATATCCTTAAAAAGTGGTAAGTACAAAGTATTTTCTTTACGTTTTTTTTGTTTTTTGTTTTTTAAGTAAACATTGCCCCTCCCTAGGATTTCTCCTGTGTCGAGGGTACAGTTTACAAACATACATGTCACATGCGCACACAACCATATCATCGTATGCATCGTATCGTATTATCTAATATATAGATAAAAAAAATGAAGGACAGGTTAGAGGTGAGAGGAAAAGAGAGACAGTATAAAATGGGAAGTATCCTTCATAATTGAATCGCTTTGTCCTATCTTCTCTTGATTTTCGTCGCTTTTATAATATTCAATTGAATTTCTAATAAAATTACACTGACTCTTCAAAAGCGTTTTAGATCGAATGCCTACGTTACATTGGGTCAGTCTTAATGCTTGGCTAAATTCGATTTGAATTCCTTTCCTGATTCGAATTCAAAATGTAATAATTCCTTTATACGGCGCTCAAAGTGATTTTAGTTCTTCTTTTGAACACCAATAAGATTTTGTGGGAGTAATATAAAGTGTGGCTCAATATGATTGATTCAGTTAAAGTATAAGTTGGCTTACGTATTTATAACCACGACAAAAAAGAGTGGTGTTATAATTAATGTAGTGTGTATCTGTCTGCGGCATCGTAACTCCAAAACGGATGGACCGATTTCAGTGCAGTTTTTTAAATCAAAAGCTAGTTTAATCGGGTATCATCTTAGCTGTTTCATGAAAATCTGTTCAGCTGTTCAAAAGTTACAGCTCTTTTTCTGGTTGAAGTCGGGGGTTTTTGAGGGTTACGTTATGTATTGTGCTTCAAAAAAAAAATCATAAACAGATACACACTACAAACTTATATATACTACTATAACACCCTTTTTTGTCGGGGGTTAAAAATAAACAACCAGATGACGACGGTGGAACTGAAAAGGTCTATTCTACAAAATTATAAATGTTACATAGACCACTTTTGAATGTTAATTTTGGTTGAAAGAAACCCTAAAACCACCGTCGTCAGAGTGCTTTCCATTGTTTGTGGTTTTTAACGTTCAGGGAATGAACAAAAGGTGTGAAACCACTTTGTGGATTTTTACTGTAAGTAATCTTTGTTTATACAATTTTTAGATTATCTTTTTTTTTAATTACGTTTTTAAGGAAGTAAGTATTATACGCTTGTTTATTGTGAAAGTTTGGAGCTGCGGGAACTGGTTATTTACTATAGCTATGTACAAATTCTGGTGCATTATTACGAAACTCCCGCACATACATCCGAAACATGCTATTCTAGTAAGTACCTAAGTATATTGTATCATAAAGTGTATTGTCTCGCAACCCTTCGAGTATTGTAAACATACACACAACGTTATACAGCCCCTAGTACTACAAGCAGCGAGTGAAGGGTTTAGGTCACTGACCTAATTCGCTCCCCACTCTTACATTTACTTTCATCTCGATACTTCCGGTAGATCCTTCAGCAAAAGTCTTTTATTCTAGTCTATGGTTTAAAAGTAGAACAAAAAAGCGAAAGCTTGACATAGCTTTATTAGTAGGTACTATTGGTCGCCCAGTGGTCGAAATTCGACCGTAATTTTAGCTTTCTGCACTCCTTCTCCGTATAAACTTTAACTATGTCAAATCTCACACTCCTCCGTGCGCGCAATATGCTTAAAAAAGGGTACAAAGTTTTCTTTTCACGTATTAATATATAGATGAGATTAGGGTATACCTAAATTAAGCGTACGGTACATTTTCAATGGAAAATGCCTCGCAAAAATACTCTATGGATGGAAATTACAACAGCAAGAGCTAGTACAAAATAAAACTTAGAATAATGGAGGCTTTGTAAGTTAACCTTTACCTCTGGGTTAACGCTTACTGCACAAATAGACAGAACTTGAAAGGTCATTATCTGTGGTCATGACCCGTACCCGACCTTTACAAAGCCCTCTTTTTCTGAAAATATTTGAAGAAACAAAAGAATCTTGCAATTTTTTGTTCGTTATTTTATGCTGAAATATAAGTGTAATTAGGGTCCATGTTACAATAGCAAACTGTATAAGCACACGTAGCACAAAAAAACTGACTTTTTATATAAAAGTCAAAAATTGCTAAATCGAAAAAAAAAAATCGTTATTTCTTAAAAAAATATCTACGATTTTCACGCAAAATATTTTTTGCATAATATTTCACTCTGCTGTCTAGGTGAAAGGACATCGAAGTAGAAATTTATGTCACCTTTATCTGTTGTATACATGTAAATAAAAATAATTTTGGTTAGAGTACGTTGGAGAATTTTCAAACTTCGCCTAGAGATCGTAGGTAAATATGTGTAACAAGTGAGCTTATGAACAAAAGTGGGCTACGCGTGCCATCTGCGTTATTAAGAAAACCCTATCTGTTGCACATTCCATCATCATCATCAGTTCATTGCACGTATAGGCAAAACTCATACATGATAAGGGCGAGCAGAACATACAACTCAATTTGTCAGAGTGTCGCATCGATGTCTATAGATATGCTTAGTGAACTCAAAAAGTGAGACGTGTCAGGTACTCTATTTTCAGAAAAATAGAGTGCTTGATCCCCAGTCAAATGCCGTTTAAAAAAATAATTAATAATTTGTGTATTGAATAAAAAATATATAATAACAGTAGCTATTCCATTAGTGCATGTATCGCTGTTCTATTTAAATATAATTCGAACATTGTTGAATTTAGAATTTGACGTCTTCAAAAAATACGTCTCATTTTTTTAGCTTCCCTTTGTATGACAGAGCGTATCTATAGACATCGATGGAGTGTCGATGTTGATGTTGACCAATTTTTCACCAGTGTTCCATAACTAAAAAATATTCTGTGTGATCACTTTTTCAATAGTTGTATTTTATAAAGTTTAACTTTTTATTTTATTAGTATATTAACTGTCCTGTACTTACATTTTTGTCTTCTGTCTACCTGTTCTATTCATACCTATAGCTATTTGTGAAAACTTTTAATTAGCCTTCGATAACTGTTGTTTGTCTAATTTGTTTATAGCTGTAAGTTTTCTGGAGAAATAAAATTAAGAAATTTAAAATGACTTCCTGTCTAAAAATCTATCAAATTCAATCAGTAGTTTATTTCATAGTTTTATAGATAAGGTCAAAGAACGTGATACTAAATACGCGGTTTCATTTAATTTGATACTGTTGAAAGAAAGAAAGAAAGAAAGAAAATTGCGTTTATTGGCACAATTAAAATTAAAACACATAAAATTTAATAGAAAAAAAAAGTACATTTATGCCAAAAGGGCCTCAACTCAGCATAATGTCAGATGGCAACACCAGGTGCCACCTGACGCTAATTTTCAGCTGCAACCCACGGGTGCCATACGCTCGAATGTGCCTAAAACTACTATGTAAACTAAACTGCCACTGTAACTATCTGTTGTCGCCACCCTGACCACGTCACGTCACCACGTCAACTGATTTATGTAAAAACGCCACATATTTTCGAAAAACGAGTATTCTGTATTTCCTGCAGTCCATCAAATGTAATAAAACCGTATTACTGGAGTAATAGGGCAAAACAAAACGTTGTGTCTCCATCAAGACGGTCATAAAGTTAGTTTACGAGCCGCCCTTAGGTCGGTGACCCTTTATTGACGCCTTACACTAACACTACATAGATCGTTATGGCTTTACGAACAATATAAACAACCAATCTATTGAAAACTACGGCCGATTTAGAATTTGTATCAATGAAAATTTTGCTCTTAAACGTAGAATATTAATAAAGCAATTGTTTACACGGAATTTATTTTTAACCGACTTCAAAAAAAGGAGGAGGTACTCAATTGCATGTTTTTTTTTTCATATTTGTTTTTGCAAACCTATTTTGTAAATTCTTTTTTTGTGCTCTCAAGTTGGTCCCATTTTATAGTGAAGATATGATGAAGACCTTCGGAGATAGACAATGGAACCCTTGAATGGATAACAGCATATCACTCGCGATTGCTGTAATCGCATGTTTATACATAATCATGCGATTATACAATATCTACATGTATTGTTTATGCCACTCAAAATAGAAAAATAAAATAAGTGGTACCGACTTCAGAAGCTGATAATTTTTTTAAGAAAATTATTTTATACTTTTTCGTTTTTTGAAGTCTGTTTTTTTAACATTTTATTTAAAGTTTATTGTATACATGCCTAGTGATAATTATGATACATGAAGAGAAAACTTTGTACCCCTATTTAAGCACATTGCGTGCACGGAGAAGTCTGAGATTTAGCATAGGTAAAGTTTATATGGAGAAGGAGTGCAGAAAGCTAAAATTGATTTATCATAATGTGGTAGAATTTCGACCACTGGACGACTAGTTAATAATAATTTAGCCCATGTACCACTGCTGGAGAACACAGTAAGGTTCAGTACAATAACTATGTGTACACTGTGTTGAACACCGTGTTGTATAGAGTCAGTAATAGATTGTGGTATTACCGAATGTTGTTTGAACAATCTAATATTAGAACCCTATACCTAAATAAATATCGGTATGCGAACGAGAGAATGGTGTCAATTCTGTTGCGCTCTTTGACAGGAATAAATTGAACTATAGACGTTTGTATCTTACTGTTTCAATAAATAACCCAACCGTCAAAAACCCCCGACTCCAACTAGAAAAAGAGCTGTAACTTTTAAACGGTTGAATAGATTTTCATGAAATATAGCTAAGATAATACCCGATTAAATTAGCTTTCGATTTAAAACAAACTGCATTGAAATTGGTCCATCCATTTTGGAGCTAGAGAGAAGAGAGAGAGAGAAGAGAGAAGAGAATTTTTTTTTGCACAACAAAATATAAATAAAACCAATAACAAAGAAAACATATAAAATAAAAAAGTTATTGTGCCAAAAGGCCGCAGCTCAGCATAATGCTCAGCTACGAACTACGATGCCACAGACAGATACACAAATACACGCTACAAACTTATAACACTCCTCTTTTTGATCGGGAGTTAAAAAATATAAAAATTCAGGCCGTCTATTTATGACCGAACAAATCAAAATCACAAACAATTTACCTAATTTATTTCGGTAATCAGCAAATTTTTAACAAACCTTAACTCAAGGCCCATATCAAACAATTTAGTTAAAATAATATATTATTTTTATTAACTAGGTACCTACACAAAAACAATATCAAAAGTCACGCGATAAAAGAGTGCCGTCATTTTGAATCACATGCGAACGACACATAAAGTACTGAAAATAGCTGAATTAACTGTGATAGCTGTAACACGTGCTCTCATAGCCGCGCCCACGCATCAAAACGGAAACGTCAACTACATTGTTATTATTTTCGAAAGTCATAGTAGGTATATACATTCTTAAAATATTATTGATGCTCACGTGGAACATAGTAAGTGCCGCTTTTAAATGAATAGAATAGAATAATATTCATTTGCTTAGAAACATGGTATAAAAGATGGTAAAATACAAAATGGTCTGGGATGGAATGGGTCTGGTTGTGTGTGCATGTGACATGTATGTTTGTAAACTGTACCCTCGATACAGGAGAAATCCTAGTGAGGGGCAAAGTTTAAAAAAAAAAATGTCAAAGAATGTCATGTCACAAATCATGTCACAATATAATGTACTATCTCCATGTGTCACAAAGAATAACAAAATACAAAGTAAGTATATTTCTAAATATTTTGAATCTTTACCCATTCAGAATATTTAGATAATCTACTTATAGCCAGCCGAACACTTAGGTGAAATTATTTATACATTTAGGTGAAATAAAGAATATATCTATACTATATATTAATACGTGAAGAGAAAACTTTGTTCCCCTTTTTATGCACATTGAGCACACGGAGGGGTGTGAGATTTGGTATAGTTAAAGTTTATATGGAGAAGGAGTGTAAAAAGTTAAAATTTACATATAATATGTGGTCGAATTTCGACCACTGGGCGGCCACTAGTGAAAAATAAAATCTCGAATTTTTATTTTATTTATCGTGTTTACTTTTTATGTTTAGATACTTGTTTGGTTTCGTGTGTGTGTTTTTTTATATGTGTAGTTTTGTGCTGTCAAATAAACGTTTTCATTCTAAAGAAAAACTTTGTGTCAAATATGATTTATAGCTTAATTTTTCATCAAACTACGAACACGCGCTTACTATCAATAGAATTTTTATTGTATGATGGGTTATAAACTTTTCGATAATCTTGTATAATTTGTTTTTCATTATAAAAAGAGATCGTCGATTTATAGTATAGTTACGGTTCGTAAAAGTTAATAAGATGGAATTTAACTAAACACTGAAATTAGTTTCGTGCCAGGCATTTTCATGATTGGCAATCATATTATTATGTATTTCTTTGAACACGCAACTTGCCGCCACGCCGCGCCGTTCCAGTTACGTTAAGGTACAGTTACCTACATTGTTGTACCACAGTTCGCCGATAACTTTACTTGGTCCCCAGAGAGTTGCTCTAGAGCAGAAAAGCTATCAACTATTGGTCAATTCCAATCTCGCGTTTTGATTAAGATTTTTTCTGTCCCAAAAATGTTTTTGATCAAATGGGAGCCAAATAAAAATTATATTCCACATAATCCAAAGTTATGTTGTGTTCCTTATAAATACACAACACAGCTAAATTGTATCAACTAATTATTTTGTTGTTTCCAATTCTTGATGCTTAGTGGAATTAAGATCGCTGAGTACCTAAGTAAAAAGTAGGTAAAGTAGGTACGACACAACGAAGAAGTCGCATCGGGAAATTTCGTAAAACCGATTACTTCCGAACGAAGTGAGACTTCAAGACGTCGAATGTTTATTAGTACTGCAGTAAAAAATCGTCGCTGACGCAATAAGTAAAAAAAATATCTAAGCGAGCGACTGCCATTGGCTGTTCGTTAGGTAAATCGATGTGACTTCTTAATTGTGTCGTACTGTAGTTAGCTTTTATTTAGTATGAGACGAACAAAACTAAACACATTTTGATGGAATTTTTTCACCATGGTTGATTTAGGGCTTCAATCTCAGACCAACATTCTAATGAAAACATAGAAATAAATAGAAAAATACGCCTCATAAAAAGTTGGCACACTCCTTGCACGTTGTTTACGTTCTAGACAATGTGTTTATTATTAACCAAATACAAAGAAAACATATTTGAAAACAGTGTATGTTTTTTGAGATAATTACTTGTAAACGAGATTTTTGGCTAATGCTACCTTGTAGCAAGTTTTGGGCTGGGACAATCTAGACTGCTATCATAGACTGTAGAGATATTGATAAGCAGTGATTTTAATTCATCGCTATACAGGTGGAGCAAAATTTTGTGGCAGTAAGGTGTACCCTACCTACTACTACCCTAAAATATATTTTTTCTGAGTCGATTGAGACTTTCGTTTTTTTTTCAATATAAATTTTCTCGTTGACTGTACTTTTTCAAAATACTAATAATGAGGGTTTTAATGTTTTGAAAATTCGCCTAGTTTCCTAAGACTAGAACTGTCTAACTATAATTGCGTGACCAAAAGGCCTCAGCTCAGCATATGCTGCAGTAAAATACATTTAAATAATTATAACATCGATATAAAATAAATAAATAAAATAAAATAAAAAATAAAAATAGTTTATTTCAGTAACTAAGTTTAGCTTATAGTATTAAAATATGAAACGTCCTTTTAAGCAAAGAATGCTTGTGTTAGGACGTTCCGCTCTTCCACCGGTTGGTTACAATCTAAGCTTTTAAAGAAAAGTAATTACATATTTGAATGTGAATGAACAAAAACAATGAGAATATTTTAGTTTAAAATAATAAAAGGTATCATGCATGAGCGTGCGCGCGCCACGTGGGTGTGTATGTGTGTGGGGTGTGTGTGGATGTGTGAGGGGTGTGTGTGTTTGTGTGTGGCTAGTTTGTATAGGTGTGGATGTGAGTGTAGAGGGGGTGCATGTGTGCGATATATAAAGTAAGATATAGATAAAGTATGTAGATAAGTTATTATACCATAATCGAGTGTCCCTCACGGCTGCACTAAAAAGGGTAGCCGGGCACAAAATTTTGGGGCAATGGGTTTATTGCCCCAAAATTTTGTGCCACCCAGTCTTTTTCGGCTTGTTTTATGACATCTACAAAGGAACATGAGGGTAATCCTATGATAAATATTCACTGGCCGCCCATATGAGTATTCGCAATTCGTAAATACAATTTTACTGTCCAAAAAAAAATACCGTAACATTTTGCACACATGCCGGCGGCACGTCCCGGCGGTTTTTGCCGCACCGCGGCAATGCCGTCGTGCTGCCCGGCGGTATGCCCGGCGACCGACCAGTCGGCATAGTGTGTAGGAGCCTCTATACTTGACAAAAATATATTATGATGATTACAAATATATTTATAATTTCACTTTCGCGACCAACTCATACAAACTGACAAGCAGCTATTTCACAAGCAAATTGTTATTTTATGGTTTCAGTCATTTGGCACACGTTTGCGGGCAAAAAATTATTGTTGCAAACCTTGCAGAACAATGGACATGACCGTCTGTCCTATTTTACATATCACTCGGTTTTGTTGTCACGCTTTTGATCCAGAAGAGCGTAAACAGAGTTTCAGGTGCCAAAGAGCTTCATAAAATAATTGTTAGTGAAAATATCGTGGGTCAGTTATTAGCGAGTCCATTAACTTTGTTTGTATGCTTTGTGAAAAGAGAATGCAATCTGTTTGCTCATAATATCAGGGTTTGTACATTTGAGTAGGTGATTAATGTGAATGTTTGAAATAAGAATAAAGACGCAAGCAGACAGTGCAAAGAGTCATGTCACCACGGTATATGACGTTTGAAAATTTTAGCGACGTCACTTACCGTAACTGTCCGTAATTTCACATACGGGGGGGGGTCATCAGAATCCAGCCCTGCAGAGCTGCAGCAACGTGCTGAGGGCGCAGGATTAACTCACGTATGCGCTGTACCCCTAGTAGGCCTTAGTCCGCCACTTGTATTGGCGGACATTATCCACGTGCGCGGTCTAAGGCTCAGATCATAGCCGTGGCTCAGATCTATAGAACGTTCTTAGGCTTTGCTTTGGAATTAGACTTTTAAACTTTGTTTATTGACTTCGTCAGTCTTAGCACAATTTCAGCGTGGTAAGACTATCAATTCAAAATCAAAGTATAAAATAAGCTTACCAAAGTTTAAGAAAAGTCTGAGCTAAGTCAAAGTACTTTTCAGTCTTAGGCTGACATTCAGAGACGACAGAAACGAGTCTAAGCGTGAACTTACGCTTCCATCTGTCAAACTTACGAACTAATTTTGACAGATGGAAGCGTAAGTTCACGCTTAGACTGGTTTTAAGGTTTCTGTCGTCTCTGAATGTCAGCCTTAGTGCCGCGCAATGCGCGCGGAACACTACTCGGCACCATCACAAGCCTGTCTAGGTAAACGTTCTTAGAAGACTGTGCTAAACTTTTGAACATATTTTGACCTGCATTCACAGATTTTGAAAAAAATTACAATCGGCAAGAAAATGGGTAATTTGCACAAAAACTTTTTTTTATTCCAATCGATCCTGTTTCTTATAAGGATCAAAGACTACTGGAACGACCGGATATCTATGGGACCAACCACGGATATCTATGAGACCAACTGAGGTTAGAGTACTAGAAAAGTCGGAAATTGCAAAAATCTTTCTCCATACATTTCGCAGGAAATGAGACTCCATGTACTTTTATACTTATGAAAACGTTTTATTCTGGATAGACTGGAATCTAAAACGCAGCAACGTAGGTACCTGGCCTTACTACCCCATTTCAAAAATCCACCCTGTATATTTCCAAGTTTGTGGTCTACAGACCATTCGCTCGGGACCTTTAATTAATGTGGTTGATTGAAACTAACCGCAAATTCCGGCCACTTGAAATTAAATTACGCGCCAATTAGCCGAGACCTTAGACAGGCTAGCCAGCAGAGCAGAAAGGTTTGGTCACAGCCCGAATAATGGCCTATGCATGAATGATGAAGGTGCTTGAAATGTACTGAGAAACCAAAACGATAAGTGTACATATTATAAGTATTTACAGAGTGTAAAATGACCCTTCATTTAGTTTATGCATACATCAAACAAAATAACATTTTGCAAAAATTATTGCTGGGAAACAACTTTTATTTCTAGGTTTTAAAACTCGCAATGTATCGCTATGAGTGACTTTGTCATTGTGTAGAATAAGAAGGGTGGGAAGTATAGGCGCTTAAAATATATTTAAAAAATTATGACATCGTAAAAAAATTGTGCCTGGACCTTGAATATCTCGATAGCCAGTTGGTTCCCTGATATAGCCAATATCTTCGTGTCGAGTCCCCTAGCTGCCTCGATGAATCACCAACGAACGCGAAATCGCGATTCTGCTGCTAAAAGTATCGAGTGTAAACGAACGCTAACAGAATGGATAGGACGCAATGCGCAAAAAGTTTTTCGACCTTATACATGGTCTAGTTTAATCATAAAAATACACATAATACGTATAAAAAACATTCAGTGGCGCCTAGAATATGAATTGTCTGTTTCACCTTAATGTTATTTTTATTTATAAACCCCGTGTCCCATACCTCAAAATGTTTAGTATTTATACGCTGAATTTTTCAGAAATAACTAATGCCTTGTAATTTGTACGCGTTCCAGTTACAAATGACCAGTGTATAGCCGGCTACGATTGGATGGAATTCCTATATTTCTTGATGATTTGTTATAGGAAAATTCAGAGTAAAACCCAAATTGTCGGCCAGTTTGTTTTTATTAAATCTATTTCATCGAGCGATGCAAAATGTATAACAGTGGAATGTCATTCTCAAAAAAAGGTAGGATAAATCTTGAAACGGTAACAATACAAGTCATCTTACCCATGGGCTGGGGGTTCAAAGCACCCCGGCATGGGCCCCTTCGTAGAGGTTTTCTTGCGACCAAAAAGCACGCGATATTGAGCGAACGAAGCGAGCTTACCGCGACAGCGGCTGCCGAGCGCTAGAACCCAATATAATGTTTAATAATTTCCCGAAAACACTAGACTTAGCTATTAAGATATTATGCGCCCAGCAAATGCTGAGCTGGCTACCCTTTTGGCATGGCATGCTTGACAGCATATACCTATATAAAAATATTATTTCGTCTTATTTCTTTGTGAACTTTTGATGTGTTCTTTTTATTTTATTTTTTATCTTCTCTCTCTTATGTTGTCAATATGTCTGTGCCGAATAAATGTTCTTTTCTTTCTTTCTTTCCATATTATTATGTATATCGCAATAACAAATTGTCGATCAAACGTACGTAGCAATGGAAAACATTCGAGGTTTAGTATTTCGCTATATCATAATTATCGAACTTACGTACTGTAACCATATCAGTATTTTAAATTTCGACATTCCGTAATGCAGTCCACACACGAGTTGCAAGAATACTCTTCATTTACTTACCTAAATTACTTTCCTCTTTCTGAAATGCTAATATTATATTGTTGATATTTTATATTTTAGATGGTCCACCGCTGTTTAATTTACGCAACTCGTAAATTATTTGTACCAGTGTACAACAAACGATCACTGCTACCTATTCAACTGATATCTCTTTGTCTCTGTTTATGACACTTTTGGGAAAGGGGGTTCAATTCAGATATGGCCATGGCAAGATAAGAATCAGATACAATATTAACAGCAGCAGGAGAGCAGTATTTTTCCGAAATTAACTTGTGTTAAAAAACATTTATCATTGAAACAACTCTGAAATTAATTAGATTTGATTTTAATATTATAATTAGTTTCTGCACTCCTTCTCTAACCGTAATATTATAATAGTACATTATGATATAAGTGCGGTAAGTTGAAAATTACAGCCGAGGCGATATTGCTACAAGAAAGCAGAGGCTGTAATTATCAAAGCACACGTATGTCATACGACGTTTTATAACATATTTGCGAGGAAATAAATACAACTCGGACTTTCTTAAACGAATAAATCTTTAATCACTTGTTAAAGCAGTTAGAGTTTGAACAATTTGTGAAATTGATTATTACGTTGCCAGTTGGCATTTTTAATGTTGTCAAGTTATTATTATCTCCCAAAGTTAATTTTATTCATAAAATGTTGACCACTTTTCTGACATAAAAACTCTTTGCTAAGATTTAAAAAAGTACCGTTCGTTTTAGACGGATCATCTTGATAAACCGTGCGTTTTACATTACAATAACGCACAAGTACGTAATGAGATACATTACGATATTGAAATTGGTGAAATAAAAGACCCTTTACGAGCAAATGTGTTATAAACATATTTTAGGTTTCTGCACTCCTTCTCCATAAACTCCATAAACTTTAACTATGCCAAATCTTTCACTCCTCCATGCGCGTAATATGCTTAAAAAGGGTTACAAAGTTTTCTATTCACGTATTTAATATAGACAATACCTTATTAATAAAGGTGCTTAACATAAAGTGCTACGTATATAGTTTAAAAGAATGTCAACTCACAATAAAACGATAAGAAGAGCATTGACACTTCTCAACTTGTTTTCTGAAACATTTAGCAGTGTAACAACTCGGTAATCATGCGGCAGCATTAATGTTATGGTCAGCAAAATAATTTTATTGAATAATATTATTTTGATGGAATAAATAATATCTAATTATTTATTATATTGGTGGACTAAGGCCTAATCATTCTGAGAAGACGCCTGTGCTTAGCAGTGGGACAGTAGTGGGCTGTAATAGATATTGACATAAATTGATTTAAAATCTACATTTTGCCATATTCATATAGAATAATTATGTATTACTACTGTACTAATGTAGGCATGGGCTACACAATCATAGCTTATTCGGAGGTAAAAAAAAAACAGTCGGCAGGTTGGTAGCGGGGCTAACGCCCAGGGTGCGCCGGCGCCGCGCCGGCGACGGACGGATGGATCATATTGAGAAAGAATAATAAGTTGCTAAAATACGATTGAAGGGATAAAAATCTCGTCATTTCCATTTGACAAGATTGAGAATAAAAATTAAAGATAAATTTCTCAGTTTTCACTTGCATAAAACTTACTGGTAGTTGACAGTTGAATTGAGAGAACATACCTGAAAAACAAAGAAAACATTAATTAAAATCGCGCTTTAAAAGTCATATAACCGGTTCAGAAAAGTTACACGGAAGAAGTTACGGTACATAATTTTATCACTCATTATGAAGTAGAGATAGGTTGTAAGTCTCTGCCAATATTTTCTAGTACAACAGTTACTTTTTCTTTCAACTTTTACGACATTACCGACCAAAACACCGTAAAATCGTCAATATCAGTTCGAAAGATTTTAATAAAGACTTTTTTGCTAACCCTATCTGAAAAGCTCAAAGAAATATAATAATGGTTTTTAATAACATTTTATCGGAAAGCAGGCGGCGTGTTTATGACGTCGCATGAATACTCTAAGTAAAAATATACACATAAATATATGTATGTATATGCTTACTCTAAGTAAAAAGAAGCGTGATGGAAAATTTAAATTGATTTCATTTTGTGCTAGAAATTGACTTAGTGATAGGTAGGTCAGTAGGGTGTATAATTTTTCGGCGTATCATGGAATTCCGAGGCATATCATGATCTACCGAATTTTACGATCTATAACCTACTAAAACTATAACGCACTTACTTAAAAGCAATCAGAAGCCCAATTCTCGTAATTAATTTATAATATGACTGAAAGTTGACCGAACTGAGATTATAATTTGAATTGATAAAAAGTCATGTATTCTACTCCTCTTAAAGTTCAGTCCGAATCCAGTATGATTTGGATTCAATCTTCTTACAAACTCATTTCAATCTCATTTTTGACGTTTGTGTATAGACGAGAGTGTCAATTTTATTATCTGTGTCCATATGTCTGTCTGTGTCAGTTCAAAATGTTAGCAGAATACCGATTTGCCTTTTATTCAACTTTCGATTTCATTACAATATAATGTCACGTTTGACATTGTTTGTGAGGGTAGGAGAATACCATTTGTGACATTTATGACATTGGTAGTAGATCGGAATGAGATCCGAACTATATTTTGAACATTTTTAATTACGAGAATTGGGCCTCTGTACTATACCATCATACGCAGCCTACGCAGGCCATAAATTCACTCAAACATACAAACGCACCAAACTCATTACCGCCTTTCAACGTACTGTAATCGAGTAAGAGTGGCAACATAAATTAAACACATTTTCAGGTGCGATTTACATCTGAAACTTAATTAACAAATCAACAGAAATCATAGCCAACGTTTAATTTGTCGCAGACGACAAACGCAGCAATTTGATCGCAACTTTGATTGTAACAAATTGGAGTGGGGTTCCATTGGGAACGGATTTGTACAGCAAGCATTTTAGTGTTAGACGAACCCAAAGTTGTTCCCTTTGACAACTTTAGCTAACTTTACCCCGTGCATGATATATTATATGGTTGCTTTAATTTTTTTTTTCTTTTTTTTTTTTTGTACTTTTATTTGTTCATCCTGGCGAGTCCGGAATAAAACGGTTTTCTTTCTTAATTATTTTCTTCTTTCATGATCCATACATTGCATGCGTCGCAATATCACTGAAAATACTCGGAATTATTACGAAAATCCAAGGAAAACTGCAAAGGTTCGGATGATTGGGAATAATGAACGAATTTCGCAATTGATCATTTATTTTCAGAATGATTGACTATCGAATATTCTGATCGGGATAAAAGTTTTCTATAGAAGAATTTATGCCAGGGAAAGTCCATGAGAATATAAGGAATTTTTTTTAATCATTTTTACTTTCATTTATTTTTATTTCGAATTTTACTTTCCTATTTTATCCGTCTTATGGTGACGGAGGAGACATCTATGGCGGTAGCTCGATTTCCATGAGCAGCAGGTGTACTGAACCAGAAGATCGCAAGTTCGAGTCCTGCTCACGGACGATTTTTTAACGCCACAATTTTTTTTTAATTCTCTGCGCATGCGTAGTCCTTTCTTCCAATATATCTGCATTTAAAAAGTCTTAACGCTATAAAATCCAACGTAGCACAAAGGTCACTGAGTGATAAACTCCGGTATTCGCATCACGTAGCCTTCGCTCATGGCACCGCTTATTTGACAGCACCAATTTACTTCGAATGTTTGAATTGCGCTGCGAGGAATATTGTATGGAGCACTGTGAAGGTATTGACAGTTGAAGTTTATACAGAGCGGCATTTGAATCGGTTTAGACAGACATGATTGGGTGCCTGATTCAGGACCGAACACGAATAGTATGATAATATAACCTATCCGTCAAAAACCCCCGACTCCAACTAGAAAAAGAGCTGTAACTTTTTAACCGTTAAACAGATTATTATAAAAAATAGCTAAGATGATACCCGATTAAACTAGCTTTCAATTAAAAAAACTGTATTGAAATTGGTCTATCCATTTTGGAGTTACGATGCCACAGACAGAGCACAGATATACAGATCCACATGAGATACCCAGTTACATAGATACACACTACAAACTTATAACACTCCTCTGTTTTGTCAGGGATTAAAAAGAAGAAAGAAGGAGAAGAATGTCCACTGGAATACAGTATCCACATATCACCCCTATTTTTAGCAAAATGAATTGATAAGACTTTTTTTTTCATAAAGATTTGATAATTTTATCTAATTGCGCTGCCCGGTGCGGGTTGGTGGACTACACACACCATCGAGGGCTTTATGAGGTCCTCTCAGGTATGCAAGTTTCCTGCAATGACGTTGTTTTCCTTAACCATTAACGCAAGTGATTATCAAAATAATTCGAAAAGTCAGAGATGCGGGCCGGATTCGAACTCAGACCCTTCTGCATGGAAGGCAAGCGTTCAACCACTAGGCACTCATTGCTGTTTTTATTGATTGGTAGAAAATTAAAAAATTGAAGCCGTCCGCAGCTAACTTGGTAATTGGCTAAAATTGTTTAAACCTAAATAAAAAAAATTGGACTAACGCAAAAATTGCCTATTATAGTTTTAACACCCAGAACACAGCATAAAACCGGCTTTTAAACTGAATTATGAAATAATTTCGACGCTATCCAGGACGCAATCTAAAGGGGATCAGTGTAAGCTACGGTTGGGCAACCCCGAGCCGATATCTCGTAGCGGAAAGCGCTGTGGGCTCACATGATAATGAAGCCTATTTTGCTCGCGAATTCAATTATGACTGCCAATTATTATTGTAAATGGGATATTGGTACCAAAGAGACGCTTATTCTAAATGTGAGAAAAATTAGGCCAGAATTTTAAAGTGAAGCAATTTTTTTATTAATGGCTAACGTTTCGTTTTGTTATAAAATAAACTTCAAAAAAAGTAAAAACCGACTTCAAAAAGTTAAAAAATATAAAATAATTTTCTTAAGAAGCTAAGCTTTATATGTATATATAAGCTTCTGAAGTTGGTGCCACTGTCAAGCTAGGTGCATTGAAGAATTAAAGGCCCCGACTTCAGAAGCTGTTAAGTTTTATAAGAAAATGATTTTATACTTTTTAGATTTTTGAAGTCGGTTTTTCCTTTTTTTAAAGTTTATTTTATTTTTCTATTTTGAGTGGCATAAACAATATAGAACCATGCGCTTACGCAAACGCGAGTGATATGCTGATATTCATTCAAGAGTTCCATTGACCGTCTACGAAGATCTTTATCAGATCTTCAACAAATTTAAATGGGACCACCTGAGAGCGTACCCTTTCGAACAAAAATATAATTTTGCAAATCCGTCTATATATGATGGAGTTATGCCCGAACATACATTAAAAAAAAAACCGAATTGAGAACCTCTTCCTTTTTTAAAGTCGGTTAAAAATGGTAAGTGGAATACTAAATTTCTAATGATTTTGTAATGGCCGTTCGAGTTTTGTATGACGAGTGATCTATTTACTCCTAAGTTAATTTCTATTTTCTACAAAGGCACAAAGTATCACTACTGTTATAATGTTACGTCCTTGTTGAATAGGATACCCGATCTGCTCCCATGGCAGTCGTAAAATCGACCAGAGGATTATCTTGAGGTATGGACACGGACTGCCCACGGCCTTTAGTGGCACACAGTAATTTATTTCCCTTTTTAATACAAATAGGTAAGTTGTTAACCCCTCTGTACTGTAGCTATTTAATTGTCATAATTAATGAATTGAAGGATTTAATTTTAATAACCCGGTAGATCGCGTAAGTAGTGATAGATCGAGATCGAACCTAGCCCGCAACTCTGACTTTTCGGATTCATGTGCGGATTAGAATTTGATTATATCACTTGCGATAACGGTGAAGGAAAAACATCGTGAGGAAACCTGAACATCTGAGAGAGCCTCCTAAAGTTCTCGATGGTGTGTGTAGTCCGCCAACCCGCACTAGGCTAGTGGGGTGGACTAAGGCCTAACCCTTCTCATTCGGAGAAGACGCCCGTGCCCAGCAGTGGGACAATAATGGGCTGGATTTATTTATTTACTTAACGCTGTAAACCCCCAGATTGCAAATATCCAAACTATTTTATTTATGTATTAGTAGGAAATATAGACAAACAAACCTGTTCCAAATATCCTGACTGATACCCAATAAACCATTGCTACTTCCGCGGGATATAAATTGTAAAGCACCCACTTAAGCGACGTAGCAGGGCCATTTATTTAACCAAAGCGCAAGGGATTTGACAAAATATTGCTCGAGCAATGCCTAATGTAATGTTCTTTCTGATAAGAGAAAGAAAGGCAGATCTGCTTTTAACTCTTCGGGTTAAGACGTTTATACACGTCAGACTTTTTGATAATTTCATTTCGTAAGATAAGCATATAAAAAATCTGGTGTTCCATACATTTAGTCGACTGATATTTATTTATTTATTATGTACTTTATTGTACACCTGAATATAACAATTTTGTAAATAAGGAGATTACAATATTTAAGTACAAGGGCGGCCTTATCGCATGAAGCGATTTCTTCCAGGTAACCATTGGATGGAATAAAGTGACAAACAAGTATAAATAAGTATATGTATTAAGTATTTAATTATGTGTAGGGAACAGCAGATATTTTTATCGTGAGTTCAGGTTTGGTTCCTTAATAAAAGTAGTTCATAATGATAAGTACGATAACCCCTTCAAAGATCGGGATTAGAAAGGTAGAACCTTAATTACTATATTATAGTTATTTCTGGTCTGAGTATGTGAGATCATATCATGTTAGTAAACTGTACATAAGATACAGAAGAAAACTGTGAAAGTAAAAATAAACTAAATCTACTAGTGCATCTACCATGTTTTTGTCTCTGCATCACCCTAAGGTTGCCTGGCAGAAAATGCCTTACGGATTAAGACCGCCTTAGTACATATTTGTATGAAAAGCATTAAATAAATAAATCAAGATAGAACTTGGAAATCAAAATTGATAGTCTGCCCCAGTCCTTAGCCAAATGAACTGTCATTGGATCACTTAGTTAAGCTTACCGAGTCCAATGGCTTACAAACGATTGAATAGCTTATCTGTTCTGCGGATAATTTCTGCCCAGCTTTTGCCTGTTCGCTTTATTAAAAGTCCGTTCAGATGGAGCGTTTACGAACGAAAAGACAGGCATATCGTACTGTATTTGGAGAATTATTTTAAATGTATATTTATCTCATTTAGAGCCGCTACGGGGTGACTTATGAGATAGATTGTCAAAAATTCACGTGAATAAATTATTGTGCGCAAATTAAAGGTTTGTTTTTTATTATTTTTAACCCCCGACAAAAATGAGGTGTGTTATAAGTTGCTTACTGCAGTACTAATAAACATTCGTGGTCTTGAAGAGGCGCGCAGTTCGGAAGTGTGGGCCAAGCACGAATATTTTGACGTCTGGTAAAGTAAACGTAAGCAAATTTTGAATAAAAAATAGGTACTCGTTTAATCCATGATATTTTTTGAAAATACATGCAGTACTTTTGCATTTTTATGAAACAAGTGTGTATGTTGCATAAAATTCAACAAAAATGCGATAGATTCATTGTATTTTATAATCAAAATTTGCTTACGTTTACGTTACTATACGTCAAACTATTCGTGCTTGGCCCTCTGATCGGTTTTACGAAGTTTGCCGATGCGACTTTTTAGCTGTGTCGTATAGACTTGGTTTGATGTACTGTATGTATAGACATCGACTTCGTTATGGATCTTTTTACACCCTATCAGTGGCGAAGGGTGAATATTTTTATAAGGGAACCCGACCAAAAAATAGCTTGTTCAGGCGTGTCACATGCTGTGCAGTATTAATTTTCTTAACTGTGGCTTGCTCATGAAACAACTTACCTACCGTCTCATATTTATTAATACATAACATTGATACCTACTGGTAATGGCCATGTTTAGAAAGGGAAGCCGATGGGAATCGTGTTATATAGACCATTCGCCACTGCACCCGTATGTTGAGGGTTATAAAACAAAAAAAAAACAAATAACAGAGAAAAAGATTGCATCAACCCTTTACTGCGGAAGTTTTATACTTTCGAACTGAAAAATAAAAAAAGTCCAAAACAAAGAAAACTCAGTCCTTTTTCCGTTTATTATTACAATATCCATATGAAGGTCCCCGAAGATCCATAAGAGAAAAGGGATCCGAAGTGTTGTGCCTTATTGTAGCCCCGGGATTCTTCCGAGATTACCTCGAGAGGAACTTATAATGAGTTTTGTAACTCAAAGATTTTAAGCGATAACAAAGTTTTATTGGGAAAAAATGCCCGATTATGTTTGAAAGACAGTTTTGTCATAAATGATAATCGTGTCTTTTCATGTTCGAATCTTTCATCTCATTTAAATTGAGTGTTATATAACAGTTTTGTTTTGTAATTCGATTAGATTTTTTATTTTTTTATGTATATTTATTACTATTGTAAAATGTGTCCATTTGGGAATCGAGTGGTTTGGGATTTAGTAACAGAATAATTATTTGTGCTCCTCCTTGGTTCTCAAATGGATTAACGAATTTTAACAGCTACCTACGTAGCTAGACATTCAAATTCAAAATTCAAATTCAAATAATTTAATTCGTTAAACATGGGATCAATTAGATATTTAAATATGTAATTAAGTAGGTAGTTACACCTTAATCTACCTTTACAGGCATGCGAAATATCAATATAAGTTTTTAATATACACAAACTAACACATATAAAATAAATTCCATTATGTCCTACCATTAAGGTGTACAAATCACGTGTAAAAGTGTTGCCCTCTCGAAAAACAAGAAAAGACGATATTATCCAGCACCGTTCATTTTCGTCTGGCGTTAGAAGGTCGATCTCGACGTCATATTTCCAAAAGAGATATTATTTGAATGACTCATAATATCACGGTATATTATTATATTATTTGGCAGACTAAGGCGCCATCATAATAATATATTCTGTTTATTTTTGTTTTCGGCACTTACAGTAAGACGCAACTAAGAAGTCGCTTCGACAAACTTCGTAAAACCGATCACATCCGAACTGAGAGCGACTCGAAGTTTAATTAGTACTGCAGTAAAAAAAGAACTTAAGCAAATGCAATAAGTTATAAAGATATCTAAGCGAGCGACTGTCATTGGTCATTGGTTGTTCGATCAGGTACCTCGATGTAACTTCTTAGATGTGTCGTACTGTACCGAAGTGCTTCCACGTGTCAATTCTACAATATTTAAGATAAATAAGAGTCTGCGTGAGGAAATCCCAAAAGAAAGCTTATAAAAAAGAAAATTGACGCAGTAGCTAACCGCTTGGGTCTCTGATGGTCTACACTTTGCGGGTTCGATTCCCGCACCGAACAAATATTAGTATGGCCTACAAATATTTGTTCCTGGGCTCTTTGATATTTATATCTGTAAACTATACACACGATATACAAGAAATTCTGGTGTCGTTTTAAAAAGTACACCAAAAAATGTGACAGCTAAAAATAAACAAGTTATTGCTATTTACAACCGAATAACTTGGTTAGAATGGACTATGCAAAGTCGTTTGTTCCGTGTGTTAAAAATATTGGGTGGTAATTGAATAAAAAAAAACTGTTGCGAAATTCCGAACGTGAGGATGACAAGCAATTCCTTTGCTTGATTTTTGAAATTCGAATACAGTTGTATTTTTTAAATATTTTTATAATCTATGCGTAGAATACTTTTTTAAATTTGAGTATTCCCGCTTTTTAGCTCTAATTATACTTACACAATTTTACATCGAAATCAAAGTTTTTTTATTATCCAACTGTACCCGCCCCGTACAAAAACCGTCAGAGATTAGGTTAGGCTAACGATCGTAAGCGGATCAGTTGGTCATTAGTTGTAATTGACAGGATAAACAGAAACTATAGGTACTATAAATACCACCTCCCAATAAACAGGAAACAAACATTTCCTACAGTTTATGGCGCCGATTTTATTTATTTATTATATACTTTATTGTACACCTGAATATAACAATTTTGTAAGTACGGAGATTCGGCCTTATCGCATAAAGCGATTTCTTCCAGGCAACCATTAATATTTTAGTCAGTTTTAAATCTGATAATACGCCTTCAAATTATGCAGGTAAGTTATGCAGCAATTTTACGTTAAACTAGAACGTGTCCACATTAATTCTATAATAAGTAAATATTTTACTATATGTAGAAAAATACTATATAAAATAAATTCATTAATTACTGTCTGTTCACAACATAAAAACAAAATTACTTTCAAACATACTTGAGATATTTTCTTGATATTTTTTTTAATATAGGTAATGACCTCTCCTTCGTCCTATTCAAACAAAAAGGCAATAGTTGTATCAATCTTTGTTACTACTTTACCTTTCTTAAGCCCGATTGCTTTTTTCTCAATTTATCTTTCAAAGTTACACTTAATACTGTAACAATTTCTACTGAATATATCGAGTTTTATTTATCTTGTAAACGAGTTCCAGTTTTTCTACGCGTGACCATAGAAGCATACAATATTAGGGTAATTTATACACAGTCGGTAAGTGTATATAAAACCAAAAGGGGGATATTGTACTCATCATTATGAACAACTTTTACTAAGGAACAAAACCGCGAAAAAAAATCTGCTGCTCCATACAGTCGAGTAATATTGAATTATTTGTACTCACAGCAGATATTTCTTTCGCGATTTCTGATTTGGTCTCTATTAAAAGTTGTTCATAATGATGAGTACAATAATCTCCTTTCGGCTTTATGTACAATTTCTTACTAACAGTATAGGTACAAGTGACTATTTAAAAAAAATACATTTTAAAATTGAAAGCATAATTTTATTAACATTAGGATCAATTTTCTCCAAATAAAATGTAAAATTAAAAGGAAAATAAAAGCCTAGAAATTAACGAACAATAAGTTAAGCCCGACACGTTGTAACTGAAAGTTAATTTTCAGTTACAGCATGACGTTGACGTTGACATTTTGAAAGGTTGAAGTGATATGGGTCGTATCTGAAAAAAATTACGTTTCCCATATCTGCATATGTCAGTTGTAACGGTTTATTGTATCAAATTATTTCTTTAGACAAAAAACAATTACTCTTTAAGGAAATGTCAAGTACAAAAACAGTTAAATAACCAAACGTTACACTAAGGACTGATTTGTCAACCACCAGATAATGTTTTATCTGAAGAATAAATTTGACACTTGACAGAGTTTGTACAGACGAGATGTCAAAAACTCAAAGGGATATGCCCATTCGTTAAGGAGGTTTTGGCCAAGTGGCGTCCACAAATACAGCAATTCATAGGCATTAGGGTTGAAATCATAGACACAAAATCAACCACAATTTTTTACATAGAACTTGGACAGAATTTTAAAATTGTATGAAAAAAATTCAAGGTTGATATAAAACAAACATGGAGTTGACTGGCAAGCCAGTGTCGTCGTGGTAAGCGGGTACGGAATCCAATGTAAAGCGAAGGTTGTCATCGCCATAATACTAATCAAAGTCATCGGATAGAAAATAGCAAAACCGTGGAGGAAAAATCACAACTCAACAAGCACAACAAACAACCCGCAACAAACAAAATGGTAACTGTCAACACAGACTGTCAATTTCAATTATCATTGACGTAGTGATGGCGATTCGCCATCGATTTATCAAAAACCGATTTTATAGAGCTATGAATCGATATTTTTAATAAACTTGAACCAGCACTGCATAGATTTCAAAAGACAATCAATAGACATTTATTTTCCCTATTCTATAGTAATTAAACGTTTTAATATGGGAAGCGAAACAAAAGAAAAAAGTTTTTCAGAATGTCATTCAGTTCTCGATTTATTTGATTTCGATTTTTGTGACATTTTCCATCACTACTTTTATAAGATTGACATACCGTGCGGAATTGAAGATTGCATCACATGCTTATTTGATTGAATATCTTTTTAATATAAGTTTTTAATTCCCGAGTGTTACAAACAAATAAATAATAACAATATTTTAGTTACTAAATAAGATATTTTTTTGTATTTTTCACATTGGTGTAACGAACCTGCCTACCTACTGGCCAAGAGTGGGCGTTTGCCTTTAATCCCTCGGATAATCTGATATCTGGTGCCTGAAAAATCTGCTCTTAAACAAATTTATCCGACAGATAAATTTCTATTAAATCGGAAATTAAATAGAATAGAAATAATTTATTGTTATCACAGATAAAGATAAGACAGGTGGATAATTTTTAAGTTATGAACTCTGTGATTTACCGTACTGGACAGTGTACAAAATGTACATAATTCAACTAAATAACAAAGTCATACATATTTTAAATCACAATTTTTTTTAATAAATTCAACTTAAAAAAAAAAACGCTGATATAATCTTTTAAAGCAATTTGTACTAGGTATAATAATAATATTTCAAGTAAAATACATCTCACATAAAAATCCGTAGTCAAAATGAAGTCGCACCATAATATCTACCAAAAACTCGCTGAAACATGATTGTAAAACAAAATGCAGATTTGATAAAGAAAGCTCAGCAAATAAGCAAAAATATACCCTTAATATTTCACATTTACTGAAAAGCCTTCAAGACGTTATCAGCAGAAAAAAACACTTTCTATCCAATATCCCAGCGTATAAAATACAAAAAGATCTTATATTTTCCGACACAAACAAGCAGCTACCTCCGAACAATCTAATATGATATTCTCCTAAACATTCGATAAAGCCCTGTTTATTATCTGCCAAATTGATTTCTTTCTCAGACATTTCGAGAAAGCATTTTTGTTTAGTCTGGCTGTATGTCTATTCAATTAGTACGCATTCACAAACGGATGGTAATGACTATTGAAGGACACTAGACGGTGTAGACGGGTATCAAACAGAATGTTGACTTTTTGTTTTTTGTGACGCAAATTGGTGATGAAAAAACGATTGATCTGAAAGAAAAATCATTTATTTGCCACAAAAAATAAGACACACTAGACATCTCACCGCGTTTATACACGAGCAACACGTTAGCAGAGCAGATCTTTAAGATTTACCAAAAATTCCTAAGGTTATATATCTACCTACGATTTCTAAAAGAATACTTTAAATATTAATTCGTTAGATCAAATGAGTTTCATGCCTAAAATACTCGGTTTGAACAGGATTAAACTACTTACAAGTTAATGTAACTTAGCAGTTGTAAAACATATAAATAAATTAACATTGTAATACAGAATTACGTGTACAATCCCAACTAATAATATACCTACAACTTCATGTGTGGGTGTCTTGAAAGCATAAATTTTAATTTGTGTGGTATTATACGTAGATAAGCACAAATTAATATTCAAATACAGAAAAAAAAAATAGCAATTTAAATAGACCTTCGTCGCCTACAATATTGTCATTAATAAAGTCGCCCGCCGCGTCTGTCTGTCTGTTCGGTAACTACTTCTTAGGTATACAACGGATTTTGATGCGCTTTTTATCATTATTTTGAGCATTTCTTCCAAAAGGTTTTTATGTATAATACCTTAATTTTTAATGGAAGGGTAAATAGCACCCGTGCGAAGCCGGGGTCGGGTCGCTAGTCCACAATAAATACAAAAATGTCAACTGAAAATAAACGTATAAAATTCAGCACGGAAATCGATTTCACCTGCGACAAAACCGTTTCAGTCACCGAAAATGTATCATTGTGTTTAAATTTCAAGTAATCGAGAACCCAAAGTAACAAATAACAGGATGCCGAACCGTTACAAAGGAAACTCCGAAGGTTTTATGCCGAAGAAGAACATTCATTTATCTTAATCGTAACCGGATCGATTTTCTTTTCACCTGCCTTAGCCTAAGGAAAGATTACAGACAGTAATTATCAAATGGATTTACCTACCATTAACAAAAACCGGTGACAGGTTACGTATTGTAACGATTTTACAAAATTTGATTTATTGCTATCGATATTGGAAAATGAATTATCTGAGGCAATATCTAAACGCGATATTGATGACTCTGGTCGCGAATTTTTTCCCGTGTTTGGGGAAAATGTAGGTAATTTTGAAAATATGCTTTAACATGGTCTCATTAAAAATTAAATTAATTAACTATGATGTTATAATGTAACTGTCTGGACACAAATTGTTACGCCCTAAGAGGATAGATGTACATCTCTTCTTAGATTATAAGACCTGACTGTAAAAGCTATACAATAAGAAACAAAAAATTTTATAAATAAAATCAATAGATAAAAGCGAGTCGTCAACCATAATAAATAAATAAATCTAATTCTTTACTGTCCCACTGCTGGGCACGGGCCTCTTCTCAGAATGAGAAGGGTTAGGCCTTAGTCCACTACGCTGGCCTAGTGCGGGTTGGCGGACTATAAACACCATCAAGAATTTTATGAGGCTCTCTCAGTTGTGCAGGTTTCCTCACGATGTTTTTCTTTTACCGTTATTGCAAGTGATAATCAAATTCTAATCCGCACATGAATCCGAAAAGTCAGAGGTGCAGGCCGGTTTCGAAGTCAGACCCTCCTGTATGGAAGGCAAGCGTTCAACCACTAGGCTAACGATGCTTCATTAACCATATAAAAAAACATATAGACTGACAAATATCTCACAAAGATGAAAATAGATAATTAAGTCACAATCCCAAACAAACATAGCAGATAAAAACATTTCTCGTAACAAAAGACCAGATTTCCCCGCACTTGGGTCCTTTTCTCCATAATTGTTCACTCTCCCCGTTCCTGGTCCTTTGTCGCGTAGAGCAATATTACCGCTGTCGTACATTAAAAACTGTCCTACATAAAATAAAAGCTTTCTCTACGTTTTCTTAAATATTTGAGGTATCGTCATGAATATTACATTTAATGACGTAAGCAAATCTTTGAGTTGTGACGATATTCGTAAAAAGCTTCGTAATATTATGTTGATTTAGTAACTCGAACCATAATACAAGCTATGTAGCAGATACAGCTATGTATGCAGTTTATTTTGTAGTAAGTATACCTATTATAATATAATATTGATAGTTTCGAACGTATGGCACTCGTGGGTTGCAGCTGAAAACCAGCGTCAGGTGGCCAGTATCACTGCCTCCTGGCATTATGCTGAGCTGCGGCCTTTTGGCACAATAACTCTTATATTTTATATGTTTTCTTTGTTATTGGTTTTATTTATTTTTTATTGTGCTAATAAAGTATTTTTCTTTCTTTCTTTCTTTCTTTCAGATAACGTGTAGAATAGAATAGATCTTTATTTCATGTAAACCAGATACAGGCACTTATGAAATGTCGAGACTCTAGGTGCACGGTTCCAAATAGTAGACCCTATGGAGAAGAACCGGCAAGAAACTCCATGGTAACTCTTTTCAAAAAATAGATTATAATCTTTATCAGTACAATGTTGTGGTAAGAGCTGCGAGAATAATGTAATTTAATGTGAATAAAAATAAGACTAGGATAATAATGATTTGCCTGTGAATAAGATTGCCATGGCAGTTACAAGCTGACCAGTCCCGACAGACGGCACCCGTTCACGAGTATGACGCATGCGTCAGCGTCGCCAAGCTCGACCACAATGAAGGGAACTCAACGGCCCGACACACAACGCCACCATCAGCGAGACATTTTAGTGAGCATGACAGACTCATAGTACCAGACAACAGGTAGGTTTTTAGAAAATATCTCTAACATTATTACTTACATCATGCTCACATTTCACAAATTTTGTATGCATTCAAATTTTCAATTATATAAGATTAAGCAAAATAAGACATTTGGTACACCAAAAATAACTTCCAAGTATAAAAATGTATAGGGACATTATAAACAATGTCACAAAATAAAATTGTAAACAAATTAAATACTTAATTTAATCCAGTATAATAAATTACTCCATCGTAATAATAATAGTAAAGATAGATGCGATTAATCGCATTTTAATTATGTAAATACCTACATACAAAAATTTCAGACAGTGCCAGAGGGTCGCAGAGTGCAGGACGGAATCGTACGCCAGACATCTTTATCTTCTATATACTGATTGATGGTGTAATAGGCTTTGGACATTAAAATTTGCTTAATAAATGCTTTAAACTTTATATCTGGTAGTTCAGTAATACTAGTTGGAATTTTGTTATAAAACCTAACACTGTTTCCCATAAACGACTTGCTGGTTTTGCTAAGTCTAGTACCAGGTACAACAAGCTTGTTTTTATTGCGAGTATTCAAATTGTGTATGTCACTTAACTTATCGAAACTAACTATGTTTTTGCGGATATACAAAATGTTTTGTAAAATATACAGTGACGGTAGTGTAATTATATTTATTTCTTTAAATATTTCACGGAGCGAGTCACATGATCTTAAATTATATATAGCGCGTACTGCTCTTTTTTGTAATATGAAGATAGTATCAATGTCAGCAGCAGATCCCCACAGTAAAAGACCGTAGGACATGATACTTTGAAAGTACGCAAAATAAACTATCCTAGCCGTAGCCTCATCTGTGACCTGTCTTATTTTCCTAACTGCAAATGCAGCAGAGCTCAGTTTGCTTGCAAGTGCCTTGATATGAGGTCCCCATTGCAGTTTAGAGTCCACTGTGATGCCCAAGAAGACAGTTGAGTTGTGTATGGCGGCAGTATGATAACATGACAAAATATCATCTTATTAGTACAGTTACCAGCAAATAACTTGAGTACTCGGCGGGTTGGTAGAGGTATGTTTGCGCGTCGTATTGTCTCAGGAATAAGGTCCAAAATCGCTTAAAGTAATACTGTGGTGCCAGGGAAAAAGGCGATAACTCATAAAACCAAATTTTGACTTCAGAGGAAAAAAGAAAACACTTACCTACTGTAGAAAAGTAGAAGTAAACTCACTCTGAATAAGCCATACCAACCATTATGCGTCCTCTTATCTGACAAGATTTTAAAGGAGAAAAAAAAACTTTTTTTTTATTATAACTTGTATTCAGATACTGAAATTCCAAGTTTAATATTTTTTGACATATTATCGGCTAATAAAATTAGTAAAACATTTAGTTAGTCTAAGAGAATTTTACAGCAAATGGCATTAAAATCAATTTTTGAGAAAAATGTTAGATAGCAGGTATTGGTTGCATGCAGTCGATACAATAATAACATACAATATTATTGACTTATCTTCATAATACCGTAACACATATCGAAATCGTTCAGCAATATACGAAAAAACATCATTTTTCAAAAAAAAATACTTAGGTATCTCCTTTTTTCTTGGCTCCACAGAATTAAGAATCAGTACTCAAGATTCGTTCCGGATATTGTACCAAAGTGTCACTAAACATGATACCTCTCCATAAGCCCAACGAACGATACCGAATAGATATTGCCACAACAACGCTTACAGTACCCGCTTATACGCTGACAACTCGGTAAGGGACTATAAAGCCGAAAAGGGGTTATTTTACTCATCATTATAAACAACTTTTATAGGACCAACCCTGAATCGCGAAAAAAAAAACACGTTTCATATAAATAATTCAATATTATTCGACTAAATGTATCGAACAACAGATTTATTTCGGGATTTCACAGTTGGTCCCATAGTAAAAATTGTTCATAATTATGAGTACAAAAACTCCCTTTCAGCTTGATATACTTTCCGACTAACCGTATTCCACACGGACTAAACTAAAATAATATTAAATTCGTCGTTCGATGTCTCGTCACAAGAAAACAAATGCCTGAAAAACTCGTCTGAATATGTATTTCATATAATAATAGACAGAGAGGCAATTTTTATTTTTTTGTGCTTGGTTTAAATGTCTTTCGTGCGCCCAATGTACCGTGAAAGAAAAAACAATTGGCATAGCATTCAAAGATAATAAAATATATTAATATAAATATAGCATTATTCAGTAAAATGGAAGTAAGACAAATATTACTTATTTTTATTATAGACTTTTACAACCAAAGTTAATGTGCTGAAAATTCGTAGAAAATAATTTTATATAGATTACCTACTGAAGATCACATTTTTAAACGCCAAATTTTTTCGCCATTGTTCTTTTAGCAAGGAAATGTATAGAAAAAACAATTTTCATCCCACCATCTCGGAAAGAGTATTTTTAATCTTCAATATCTGAGTGGAAAAGCCGTTTTTATTCTTTAGAGGATAAAGTAAATTTTCATCCCACCATCTCGGAAAGAGTATTTTTAATCTTCAATATCTGAGTGGAAAAGCCGTTTTTATTCTCTAGAGGATAAAGTAAATTGAATTTAGAACATCGTGTGCACTAAGTTTGTGAATTAAACGTTTTTTTTTTGCATTTAGTCATTTCCTCGCTGAGGTGGAATGAAAAGTTACGTGTTGCACTCGAGTGCAAAGATTTTTCACCTCGTGCTCTTTTGATTCCCTCGCTAACGCTCAGGATTCTAATTTTGAATCACGAGCGCAGCGAGTGATTCAATTTTAGAATCCTTCGCTTGCTCGGTCATCAAAATTGAACACGCGGTTAAAAAGCAACTTTGCACTCTTGTATAACAAATAACTATTTCACTTCAGTAGCTCAAACATGTAGGTTTTGCTGCCTGAAATCAGTGAGCAAAATGCGATTTTGCTCACTGAGTGAGACAAAGTAACTTTTTAATTTTTGTTTTCAGAAAGCCGTGAATATTTTATTCAGCCTAATCATATAATTCGAAACATTCACACTCTATCTCTTTCCCGCCATTAGAAAGAGAGAGAGACAAAGACCAGCCCTTTCGAAGTTCTGATTTTGAATTCGACCTCAAAGACAAACACGTTCGGAATTTCGTACTATATAACTAAAGAAATTTTGCAAAAAGACAATTATGTCCAATGACCAAAGAATCCTCTCTTAATTATGTCTTATAGTGTAATTTATTGAATTTTTAATTTATTGTTGTACTTAAACGAAAATAAGTATTTACTGCAAATAAAACTGATATTTAACCTGTAAATATTTATTTCTAGTTTCAATAATGTTACGTAATATATTTTATCTCCTAAAGTGTTCTCGCTGCTGAAGTGAAAAGTTATGTGTGTTACACGAGAGCAAAGATTTTTGCATCTCGTGCCTTTGAATCCCTCGCCACACTCAGGATTCAACTTTAGAATCGCTACGCTCGTGATTCAATCGTTGAATCCTTCGCTTGCTCAAGATTCAAAATCAGCACTCGCAGCAAAAAACGACTTTGCTCTCTTGTTGCACAAATAACTATTGTGCCTTGGTAGGCCAATTTTGTCTATCTATTATAATAAAATCGTAGAGCTCGAAATATATGAACATTGAAAATATTTTCACAAAAATAGGCTATGAAATATTCAATAGAATATGAATTAATCATTTTCAGAATTCTTGTCTGTCTGCTTGTTACCTCATCACGGGAAAACAACCAAACAGGGTTCAATAAAACTTAACAGTTGCATAAGTATTAGTCTTACTTAGCAACTGCGGTATATTCTATCGCAATCAGTTGATCACACCCTGAGAGACAGCTTATACCCTATATTGTAAGCAGTCCTATACAAAGCAGAGGTCACTCAAAAACCAAATTCGAGTTTTTCGAGCTGAAAATCAGCGCTGTCCGGCTGCTCGCAGCGCGACAGCTTAAGCTGAGCGGAAGCCTTTTTGACACAGCTGCGACGTAATCCATTTTTTATTTAAGATAAATATTTTTGTATATTTTTTGTTTTACATGTTTTATTCTTTTATTTTTGTTAAATTATCTTTAAAAGCGTTTTTGTGCTGTGTCAAATAAATACTTTTTCTTTCTTTCTAGCACCCGAACTCCACGTGGACGAAGAAGTCGCGGGCAATAGTTGTTACTAGTGGTCGCCAAGTGGTCGAAATTCGACCGTAATTTTAGGACGTGACACGTGTCACGTAGGTTCTGTAATGTGTCAACTCCTTGCAACAACTGCCCAACTGCATATTCTACAGGATTCGTCCACATGTGGAGCTTTGAATGCAGCTCTTGTTTGTCTTCCTTGTTGCTTCCGCTCCCGCATATTTGATCTGTACCTTCCTCTCACTGAGATAGCTAGTGACCAGTCTAGAATTTGCTGGTTCTACTCCCTTGGCGCTGTGTTGGTTTAAATAATATGCTGGCCACCATGCGTTGTTAAAGGCTCCTTGTATGCGTATTAATATATAGATACTAAATGGATTATAGTCGGTTTGCAGTCGTGTAAAACACTGTTATTCAACATCTGGTGCTACCTAATAAATAATAGAAAAAACTTGATAAAATTCCATAAATTGTCTGGTTTCGTATTAGAAAATATCCACGTTGCACCGCAATTTCGTACAAATTGCGACAGCTGGCGCCACAACCGCATTTCTGTGAACATTATGCGCTTGAATAAATTATTACCAATTGTAGGTAACTTATCCTCTTATATTTGAATATTTTATCATGAAGGCATTGTTTGTTTTTAACCCCCGACAAAAAAGAGGGTGTTATAAAGAAAGAAAGAAAGATAAAACGTTTATTAGACATCACAAAGTAACCAGTAACAAGTAAAGTAAAGTTATATAAGTGTGTAGTGTGTATCTGTGGATCTGTGTATCTGTCGGTAGCATCGTAGCTCCAAAACGGTTAGAACCATAAAGTTATTATTTTACCACTAGTAATAATAACTTTATGGTTAGAACGATTTCAATGCAGTTTTAATTGGGTATCATCTTAGCTATGTTTCATGAAAATCTGTTCAGCTATTAAAAGTTTAAAATAGCTGCTGCTGTTCCAAATAGTAGATAGGTCCTATGGAAAAGAACCGGCAAGAAACTCCATGGAAACTGTTTTAAAATAATAGATTACAATCTTGATTATTACAATGTTATGGTAAGAGCTGCGAGAATAATGTAATTTAATGTGAATAAAATAAAAATACGATAATAAAGATTTGCCTCTGAATAAGATTGCCATGGCAGTAACAAGTTGATCAGTCTTGACAGACGGCACCCATGCACGAGCATGACGCATGCGTTAGCATCGCTTTTCGTTTCTATATCTTTAAAAACAATATTGGATGGAAATAATAGTATTTCCCTAAAACCAACTTATACGATTTATTAACCCCCGACAAAAAAAGGGGTGTTATAATAGAAAAGGGTAAGACAGGCATGAAAAAAATCGGATATCCTTCTTACAAAGGATTTATAACCCGTGATAAGGAAAGTGGTGATAATCCGCCCCTTCCGGGAAGAGATTATCTACAATGTACTTATACAGGGTGGACTGGTTGAACGAGGGACATAATATAGGCTATAGACTTTGGCGGATTCATCTCAACTTTGATTTATCTTGATATTATATATATTAATAAGTATGTATATTATTTTTATAGTATGTAGGTACGTGATGTATCTAATAATGTAGGTAATTATATATTATAATGTAAGTAGGTAGGTATATGTGTATTGTATTGCTTAGGTTCTACATAAGTAGGTATATTATTGTCCTCACCTAATAATAATGACTAGTGCATCTACCATTTTTTTGTCTCTGCATCACCCTAAGGTTGTCTGACAGAGAATGTCTTTGGCATTAAGACCGCCTTTGTACATATTTGTATGAAAAGCATTAAATAGATAAATAAATAGGCGGAGGGTATTGTACGCATCATTATGAACAACTTACAATGGGTTTGTGTTTTAAGTTGGGATCAGAATCTTTTTTTTTTTTCGATAACAGTTTCAGTCAGTATAATTTGGAAAATATAAAGGTTTCGATGCTGTAAGGAACGTGATCGGAATGATAATACTTTTTATTTCTGTAACAATTTCCAAGTCTCATCTGGACCTAAAACGAAATGGTATTATGTTTTTATTATGATGAAAAAGTACTAATAAAAATGCAATTTATTTAGCTTGACTTTTAGTGTCCCAAAGATAGACCGCGTTCGGGGTTCCGATTTGTGAAGAACTAAACAGTAGTAGGTAGTAGTAGAACTAGTAAAAGAAACCTTATTTACTGCAAAGTATACACCGCAATTCACTGACTTTATTAAAAGAAATTTAAGGTGCTAAAGACCATAATTATTATCTAATCCAAATCAATTTTTGCACAAAACAAAACTCCAGGGCCTAAAAGCGAAATTCTCCGTCATAATAAATCTTAGCAAAACTTCGCAGTCTAATAGACTGGCTTCATACATTTCGGAAGTAATAATAAATAAAGTGCCCTCGGGGTTGTTAAAAGTTCCTCCTAAATGGATCCACACGTAGTTCGGAACTGTTCAAGTAAAAACATATACTTACAGCTGTTTTCGCGTCCTTATAACTACGTTGAGAGCGAGCAATATGAAATCTGACAGATGTTTCGTGTAAGACGAAAAGACGACGAAGGATTTCACCGCAAGGGCATTTTGTTCTTAGTAAGTTCAGAAAATGGCGCTAATACAACGATAGCAAACGTTTTTTAAGTTTTCATGGTGCTCTTAATAACTTCCAGTTCAGTAATCAATATCATCATTGTATTTATATTTAGGTATTATATATTATATATAAAATATTAGTAGTAGGTATTATATTTTAATTTGTGATAGGTATTTATAGTTGTGCACTTGACTGTACCCTCATTTACCATTGTGCTTTCTCTATCACTCAAAGGTTTGCTGGTAGAAAACTCAAATTTGGGTTAAGCTCGCCTGTGTACATACCATCTCAATTGTATTTGTCATTTATCTCATTTTCGTGTAGAATAAAGAATTAAGAATAATACTGTGGGTGCTAATACAGGGTTGTATGTATAAACAACACACTTTAAGAGGTTTTGTACTCATAATTATTATGAACAAGTTTTACTATTGGACCAACAAATTAAGAGAAAAAAAAAACAATTTTTCCATACAAATAGTTCAATATTACTCGACTACAACCGGTATGTGTCACTATTTATTAATTACCAGAAAAAAATAAAGACCTCTGTTCTGTTGATTCTACACATCTTTTGTTAGGGGACCAACTCTGAAATCGAGAAAAAAAGCAGCTGCTCCACACAAATAATTTTAGCCGACTAAATGTTTCAGATTATTTTTAGCGATGAGCTGAAAATGAATTTAAAAAATTTCTGGTAATAAAAAATTTGGGGTGTAAGGTGAAAGCTTTTGTAATTTTGATCCCAAAAGGGGGGTAAGAACCACCGATATAATTTACAAAATAATTTAATAATGCTTTTCAGCTCTAGTCCAATATAAAATTTCGTATAGTCAACGAAATTCCCGATCCAAAACTTAAGAACTTTTTAAACAGTACATAATTGAATAAAAACGTTTGGTCTCAACTTTCTTTTGTTGGTTGAAACAAGAAAGACCAACAATGTATATTTTCCTTAATTAAATAATGTGGTACGATTATTATACATAGAAACAACTTTCAGTAAGTAAATACACGCTTACACCCACTAGGGAATAAAACCGGTAAAATTACCCAGGTAAAATACGTAATTTTCAGTACAATTTAAATATTTTACGTAATGTTCAGTAAAATACGTTTCTTTTAGCGATAATTTATTTATTTAGGTATATTTTGTGCTGTAATCTCGTGAACATTAATACGTTCCCCACAAGTTGTAAAATATAAGCCGTGTTCAGTGTCAGTGCCGTACCAAAGAATAGTTATTAATATCACAGAAAAACGTATACAGTTCCACAACCTTATCTGACTTAGTAATGGCGTCGTTGTCGATGCTTTTACCAATGTCATCTCTCTACAAAAAATACATTTTGAAGTAATTTTTGTTCTGTAGTGACGTTAGTTTCAATTTTGGTCACCGGTCAGATATGTTTGTGGCACTATACGGACAGGCAGATAGGGTCTGTAGGTTATAAATGTTCGATTATGCGGAGTGTAGAATAGAATAGATCTATAATTCCCACCATGTTTGTTTCTGCATCACCCTAAGGTAGACTGGCAGAAAATACCTATGGCATTAAGTCCGCTTTTGTACATTGTTTTTTTTACCTGTGCATAAAGCATTAAATAAATAATTCATGTAAACCAAATACTGGCACATAATATGAAATGTCGAGACTCTAGGTGCGCGGTTTCAAATAGTAGGTACTAGGTAGGTTATAAAAATATTAATGAAATGTAAAATGGTAGGGTACCTAACTATTTCCGTTTTCAACTTTACAAGTTTTTAAAAACTAAAAATATTAAAAAAATAAAAATAAATGGAAATATCGCCCAAGGTTGTCGGTAATTTTACCGTAATCTATATAAATTACCGAAAATTACCCGTATTTTACGCGTATTTTCGGTAAAATTTCGTAATTTTGCAACCATAACACCCACATGTAGAAAGTCTAATAAAGGCCGTTCTCGTAACATGTTATAAGCAGAATTATATACAGAGCGCAGAGTTACATGGTGAGCGTGCTTTTCGGGCTGGTACACCAACCGAAGGTGCTGGAAACGTAGCGGTTGCGCGTTCCGGACGATGTGGGGGCGCGCCCCGCCCCGCATTGTTACATGTGCCATGGGCTAGGACTAACCTACTCAAGTTTGCCCCGATGTCACGAGCCGCACGTATTATAAATAGTATTACATCCGGAGATATTTTTGTTAGCCTGCCTTTTGTAATAGCGGCACAAAGACGATTGATTCTATTTAAGTTAAGTTTTAGTATTTTATGTGAAATCTTATGGTTTAGTTTGATATGTGCTTATAACATCACCTTGGAGTGTTTTGTTCGATGATGTAATGTTATAAACTTAGATTATTGATTGGTTGTCGCAGCCGCTCCAACTAGATACCACACTACCTAAGAAAAATGGCTCCTTGAATGGTTCAACTCATGTATTGACATGTGATTGTCATGTGGTGATTGTCATATTATACAATCTTTACTGATGGTACATATCCCAGTGTCTTTTAAATTTTGGTTGTATTGTTTTTGCACAGTTTTACTACGCAAACCGGCATTTTAATCTGACCGACTCACTCGAGTACGCCTATTCTTGCGTAGTATGTTTTGCCGCATTTTATTAGTACGCCGGCGGAATCTAGTTGGAGCGGCTGCGACAACCAATCAATAATCTAAGGTTATAAATAAATAAATAAACTATCTATCTACATCTCGAATAAGCGCAACGTATCGTGACTGTACATTTTGGAAAGATGTTTTATGAAAACGGAAACGGTATGGTACTTATAACGCTATGAACCCACAGGTAATGACAACTTACTGTCCCTCATTATGACCACTACAACGATACATATCCCTCGCCAAACTTTTTCTTTCACTTACAATGTTCTTTGGAAACCCTCACGCGCCGCCGTAACGTCAATTACCTGACCCTTTGGTGAAATATTTCCCTCATACGAAAACGTTTCATACTTCCCAACATGTATAAAGCTATAGAAACTTTTCTCTTTTCTTCGTGATTTTTTTTACCTATAAGTATTGGTTATGTATCAAAACCTACGACCTTTTTGGTAGCCTTATTACAAATATCTACATCTATAGTTACTAGATGCGACTTGATATTTTCCGGTATTTCACAAATAAAATATGTTACATACAGGGTGGCACCGACGATATCACAATAAATTAAACCGAGTATTTAGTTCAACGTTTTGTGACTGTACACAAAAAAAACAATCAATATCAATAAGTAGTTTAGCCACAAGAATCAATTAAAAATTTCATAATTTTACACATATCACGATCTGTAGGCGAAGTTTTTAAAGTTTTTAACATATTATTTGAACCAAAATTATTTTTATTTGTACGTGTAGAATGGCTAGCTCACACACGTTTTGGTATGCTTCCGATTTGAGATTCATTGTTTACGTCGCCTTATGGACAGTAACGTCCTTCAACGAAGATTATTCAATTATGACCTACAACAGGATCCATCCCAACTATTTCAAGTCATCATTGAAGCATCCTATCTTCTGCCCTATTCAACATAGTTCTTGTCATCAAATTCGACCCCACAATACCCCCTTTATCCCATGTAATTGGATCGTGAACTTTGCCAATTCTGGTCCATTGCAAATTAAATTAAAATATTCAGAAGAGTCTTCAAATTTGATTGAAAGTTATTCGTCTGATGGAATTTGGTATGAAGAGTTCGCCATTTTAAGCAATTAGATGCTTTTAAGAAGTTCGATTGAGAGTTGTTTATTAACAGGATGGGTAAATCTTATATCACGATTTGTCTTCAAGTTCTTATTCTGTTAGAAGCTGAACAGTTTTACAAGTCACAGCTAACTTGTTAGCCGTTATTTACAACTTGAAACTTTGTAAATTCGGATCAATTTTTCAAGCACATTTTTTGGTACATGATTAGCTCTATTTACAAATGGATAATGTCCAGTTTCTCGTTTCAAACAGCTTTAATACCAATTTCTACGGCATCATCATTTTAAAACTTTTTAGTCTCCAAACACACAAAGAAAACAAGATAAGAAGAAGAAAACTAAACAAAACACACAGACACGATACAGGAGAAATCCTAGTGAGGGGCAATGTTTTTAAAAAAAAGAAAGAAAACAAATGAAGGAAACATTAAGAAAAGAGAAGAAGATAAGATTAAAGATAAGTATAGTTATATGTAAGCCTATCTATGGGCTTTAGTTGCCTGAAATAAAGAAGTAAGTAAATAGCCCTTACAACCCTTCTACAAGTTTTATCGACAACAAATCAAACTAAACTCCCTAGAGGAACAGATTTATTAGAAAGAGTAACATCCATGCCAAAATTCAACAGGTGTATCTACAAACACAGTAGGTATTTCTTTACGAATAACACAAAAATATATAATATAATCATTCTATTTCTTTTGCTTGTAAATGAGCCCTGAATGTAGGCCGCAAATGTCCAATTAAGATAAAAGTATTTCTTTTTAACATTTTTCCAACAGAAGCCAGAGATTTTGGCTTCAGTATTATTTTCAGCTCATTAATTTTCATATTAGAAAAATTAGGTCCGCGGTGGACGTATTTTAACGTAATCCCTAGACAGTGTTAAGTAGAAAGCTTAGCCCAAATAGGTATTAAAAATACTGCTCAAGAATTCTTTTAAATTTTTCAATCGAATGTCACTCGCGATTTCTTTTATTGAACGTAGAAATGAATAAACAGTTGGCAAATCACATTAAACTGATAATATCATAAATAACAAAGTTTGTGAAGATGTTTGAGTGTTTGTTACTAAATCACACATAAACGACTGAACGGATTTGGATGAAATATGGCACACATAACATGTCCTGGATTAACACATAAGACTTTTATCCGGGTACATGAAGTACATAGTTTCCTAGGGTGCAAGTCAAACCGCGGCCAATATAGTGAAAAATAAGGTACTAAATAAGTCATTTTTATCATTTTTGCACACTTACGTCTTACATTTATCTATGTATATTTCCAGTCGCGGGACTACTGGAAGAAATTTCATTTGATATAAATGGTTATGCTCATAATGATGTCTGTAACATTTTTATTAACATGTTTCCTTGTGTGTACATAAATAAATACTCGTTTTTCCAAAACAAGTCAGGGAAAATTTCAAAAACTCTTTAAATCAAAGTCAAGCTTTCACATTTGGCAATGTTTATTGATGATGATGACATAGTATCTGTTCATTGACTCACTTTGGCCGCACTTCAACCACTTCATTCAACAGAAGATTCGTCAAAGTATTTAACAATCAATCAATGTACCTACATGATCACAATTTCTGAGAACTTGTTAATAATCAGCCATAGCTTGGACCAAAGATTTCATCCATTTGACATTTACAAATTACACGTGATGGTAAGCTATTGAAAAACTTCAGTTAATTTGAACCACAGAATGAAACTAAATTCCATCTCTAGTTTCGAAGTAAAAACTTTTGTTAAAGTAACTACGCTCAACAACAAAGGCGATAGATAGTAGGTACAGACTTTTTTAGAAGAAGGTCTCTTCGCAACTTATTGGCATTCAAAAGAACTTATTTCTTCGAAATTAGAAGCTACTGAAGCAGTTTCAATAATAATTTCATCGATATAAATATATTCGTAACTTCTACCTTTTATTACGAGTGAGTTAGAATGTTATATAGAAAAATCATCGATGAATTATTAATAAAAGCTTTCTGCAAAGTTCGCGTTTGATCTAACAACAGACGTCGATCTAATACGTAATAATATCGACCAACTGTTGTTTTATCTCGACAGGGACGATGAACAGACATTGTCTCCCGGTGGTGCCTATTCAATATGCATTATGCAAAACAGATGCGACGTTCCATTGTTTACGGAAATGCGCCATTTTGATATAAGCTCTAGCTATTGGAAAACCAAGAACACCTCTAGACGCTCACTTTGACGTACACTGACTCAAGCCGTTTACTTCGTTCAAAGACCCAACGGATATTCTTTGTAGTCAGTCAAAGATTGCGGATCCGCTCGCAATGTGCTGTGTTTTCAAAAGTTAAATCGTCTATAAAGTGTTCTTTCGCGTACGCTTCATCGTGCGTCCCGATTTATTTTTACCTCAAAAGTAAACTCAAGCGTTCTTGTATCTTGATTTATAGTGGCCTCGTAAATGCTGCTCAACATGATTCACGATGACACAAAAATATTTTAACGATAGCTTTTTTAACCCAGATTTTTTCCAAAACGGGCGCGTCTCCCGGGCACCATGTTCTTCCGCGTTGGACTTACACAAAACATTTTCTCCAACGGACCACTTAAAAACTCATCGCAAAAAGCTCAGCAGGCCATCTGCCAAGTTTTCCGTTTCGAAGTCGAATTAAAAAAAGACGTTACTCTAACTTTCGCGCGTGTAAATATAGTTGAGGGTGAACGAACGTGTCGACTAGCACTGACCTCCTTTCTGAGTGACGTTGAACGTGCGTAGCCGGTACGAGTCCTCGTCGGGCTCCTCCTCCGGTTGCGCAGACTTGGGCACGTCCAGGAACGCGTTGGAGCGGCGTTGTTGGTTATGCTGTCCAGGCGGTGGTCGGCGCCGGGCAGACGCCTGCCTTCGGACCTGAGGCGGTGTCTCCGCCTCGGCGAGGCGAGGTTCCGAACTGTACCGGGTCCTGGTCTCCCTATCCAATTGCTGCTGCTGCTGCTGGCGGCGGTGCCTGACGGAGCGGCCGCCGGTGATCCTGGCGGACTGGGAGCGCGCGGCCGGCCTGCGGCGAGGCGCCGGCGTGGTCTCCATGGGCGCCGCGAGGGCTTCCATACTCGCAGAGGCGGGAGCGCATATCGACTGCGAGCGCTTCGTACGTCCGTCCGTAGCCATGGTCGCGACGATACTGAAGCGTCGAGCCGTCATCGGGCGGAATCGGCTCCCTCCGCGCCGCTTGGGCGGGCGGTTACTTGTTGCATCGCGGATTATGAGATAAGTGTTCTTTTAAATGTCACTAATTCTCTGGTCTTTTTATTAATGGCTTTAAGAACACTTCTCGAATGTAAGGGTGCCGTAGTAATTAAGGTGGTTTTGCGCTTCTGTGCTAAATATGTATGTTTTGGTGTACAAAGTTTATTCACATAATGGGCAACTTTCTGGATCAGTGAGCTGCGTTCGTTAGTCGTTAGGGCATTAGATATCTATGGTTATTGCTTACACCTTACCTTAGTTACGGTTTTCTTTGGAAGAAATAGAAAATTCCTATCAGTTGTAAAATTTACATCTTTGTTATAAATCCAGGAGCATTTAATTAATCGCTAAGTGATATGGTTATGCTCAGAATGATTTGAAACAGAACTTTCAGTGTTGTTTCAAACTGGGTTTTTTTCGTACATTTTATAGTCAGTTTTAAATTAATGTCTTGTATTAATGTTCCTTATTTTATGTTATTTTTTACTAGAAAGGTTACTAAGAAAAGTCACGGAGTGGAAGGTGGACCTAAAACTTCTTGTAAAGCGTAAGTAATGTTGTACATTACTATGATGAGACCCAGTAGTGGTCTCATCTCAGAATGAGAAGGGTTAGGCCTTAGTCCACCACCCTGGCCTAGTGCGGGTTGGTAGAGTACACATACCATCGAGAACTTTACGAGGCCCTCTCAGATGTGCCGGTTTCCTCACGATGTTTTCCTTCACCGTTTTAGAATAGAATAGAATAGATCTTTATTTCATGTAAACCAGATACAGGCACTTATGAAATGTCGAGACTCTAGGTGCACGGTTCCAAATAGTAGACCCTATGGAGAAGAAGATCGCAAGAAGATCGTTATCGCAAGTGATAATCAAATTCTGATCCTCACATAAATTTTAAAAGTCAAAGGTGCGGGCCGGGCCGTTTCGCTCCGTTTGTGGCGGGTCTGTGTCATGTGAGTACATATTTTTTTTAATAAATAAATAATATCAATATTGAGCTTAACATAAAGCTACGACAGTTCCATACATTTTCATGATTCATTCATGGACATTGGACATGAAATTGAACTGACGGATCAACCGGCACGTCCATTTGTCCTATCCCTTTCGTAATTGTACCCACCCCACGTATAAATAAATCAAATCAAACGTGGAAGGTGGATTCATAGCTGTCCGCTGGAACATCGACGTAATTGGGTAAAAACGAAGCATATGTATTTTGATCACGTATCTCCGATAGAAGCAGGGTGACGCTGGAAGACTTTTTGTGCTGAGACAGAAATTACAGTGGGTACTATAGAACTGACTTGAATTAAAATTTGGCATCACTTGCGAATCTATTTTGGATAAATAGACATTTTAATTTTTCACACTCTGTACCTATAAAAGACAAGCGTCCATTTATTAGAATAGAATAGATCTTTATTTTATGTAAACCAGATACAGGCACTTATGAAATGTCGAGACTCTAGGTGCACGGTTCCAAATAGTAGATCCTATGGAGAAGAACCGGCAAGAAACTCCATGGAAACTCTTTTAAAATAATAAATTACAATTTTGATCAGTACAATGTTCTGGTAACCTCTGCATGAATAATCTAATTCAATGTGAATACAAATAAGACTAGGATAATAATGATTTGCCTCTGAATAAGATTGCCATGGCAGTTACAAGCTGTACCTCTACCATGAGTTTTCCGTGCCGTCTAACGTTCACGTTCACATGCAATATTTTTATGGGAATTTTTTCAGCGCCTCTAGCGGTATAAATACTGAACTAAAGTCACTATACAAATATTGCATGTGAACGTGAACGTTAGACGGCACGGACAACTCATGGTTCGAGGTACTGACCAGTTCCGACAGACGGCACCCGTTCACGAGCATGACGCATGTATCAGCATCGCCAAGCTCGACCACAATGAAGGGAACTCAACGACTCGAAGATAATTAAACGGGCCTTCAAAAAAAAAGTTGCGCTGGGTGTCCCACATCCAGCATTTGCTGAGTTGGTAACCTTTTCGGTACGGATATTTCTGAGAAACATAGGGTATATAATAATTTTTTTTTAATAGGGATCCCTACCAAAACTCTATGAATGTAACCCAAAGTTTACAATTTTTTTTTTTTTTTTTTTTTTTTAGTTTACAAAATGTATTATATAAATAAATGTCCATCTGTGTGAAGCCGGGACGAGCCGCTAGTATTATAATAAAGCGGAGCTGAAACTAAGCCCCTAAAATGCTAAGATAAACAAATCACAATAAACGAAAAGATAAGTAGATATTAGACATGTCTAGAATACGTTATTAACCGTCTTCAAGACGAAATTGAAACAGAAGAGTGCCTACACAAAGATAGGCCCCGTTCCCACTACGCCGGCGGCGGCGCCGGACTCCGTCGCTCGGATTACATGTTCACATGCAACGTTTAATAAATGCGTGGTCATATTTAAGGATGTGGATCAGACCATCAAACTGAACAACTTTCTCTACATACAACTTTGTTTACATAAATAACGCCGGTCGGGTGTATACCCGCGGCGCTCCACATTGTCATAATGCCGGGCGCCGTTTTTTCCCCGGATCCGTCTAAATGTGATCTGCTTCAAGCTGTTTTGACGGCCCGGTGAAACAGCCGGTCCGGTGTAGTGGGAAAGTGGCCGAAGACGTTATCCACCACAGACAACTGTTTCATATTTCTATGTTCATTTATCATTCGAGACACTTACGTCACTTTGCCTCACTAGGGCAAAAAAGGGCTCTTCTCCTTTAGGCTAACCTCGGTCACTCACTAATGTAAAAATACTATACATTATGATTATTCATCATATTAAAATAAGGGAAACTATGCTTAATTTTATCGACGGAAAAAATATTTAAAAATATCCAAGAAAAAAAAAACAATTATTCGAAAAATATATGAATAAGTAGAGCAGACGTTTGTTATAAAATCACCATAATTCTCAATTTAGGGTGGATTTCTTTTTCGTTATTTTTTATTTTATGAGTACGACCTGGTATTTCCAATCTTTACTGAGTTTGTTTCATCGTATAAATGTAATATATTTATATATTATACAGGTATATAATATATATCACAAATTGTGCAATGGGTGGCCTTATTGCGAACGGCGGTTTCTTCCAGGAAACCTTTGGATGGACAGGAGAAACAGTCAATATGTACCTAACCAATAAATCTATAGGTTGTTAGTTTTTTACTACAGCCATATCAGAGATGTGATTATGATTAATGTATTTTTCTAGAGCATACTTATTTAAGAAGTTAGATACACATTCGCTTTCATATTTCGTAGTCAATTTATCATTCGAAGAGTACGTATGATTTACGTAGGGGAATTAATCTTGCTTCCCCTGTATACAAATTAGATCAGTGGAACAAGAATTTGACGTTAATGATATTTGTATGAAGTGAATAGCTCGCTTGCACCATACAATTACATAATATCTATTCTGTGTTTATACTTTTTGTCACAGAGGCTTAAGAAAACATCTTCAAATGATAAAAAAAAGAAAAAAACATAAATAAAAAAAGTACTAAGTGATTTAAGATCATGCGTGTGTCCCATCTGCGCCAAATAGGCATTCAGCTCAGCATTAGCCGGTGTTGCCGAGTGCTGGTTTTCAGCTAAAACCCTTATAGTGACACGCGGATATCCAAGAGTAATAAATAAATTTAAAAAAACAGACATGTAAATTAAGCATTACAAACTTAATAATCATTATTTAGTTATTAATTTTAATTATTTTATGTATATAAGATAATTCTGTTTTATAACTATTAAATGTAAGTGTATGTATGGGCCTTAATTCCCTGAAATAAAATGTTAAATAAATTAGAGTTTAGTACATGGAAAATGGAGAATGTATGGATAAAGGGCTTCATATATGTGTATTGTTTTTTGGTAATAGTCGTAAGGCTAACTGAGCTCTTCCTAGTTAGAATTTTTCTGTTAGTTTTGTGGAAGAACAAAGTATGATGTTCCTCCATTGTCATGAGGATCCTCCGACCAGGCGAGGTGATATTGCCTAGCGGGCCGAAGCTCAATGGTTGCTGTCAGACAGTTGTATATCTAGTCTAGGCTATTTGTCGTGAATATTTTTCATAGTGCATAGGATCTGAGTTGCCGCTATATTCTAATATAAATAAATAGCAGTCTAGACTTTTGCTTACACCTGGTATAGGATCGCCATATGAGAAAATCTTCAGAAAATCTCCAAATATTTAAAAAAATGTTTTGCTACATTTTTTGTCAATGCAGCAGCCGGTCCTTGGTTCCTACCTACTAGGAATTCGCCGTGTTTAAGAAAATGGTTCTGGTCCTAATAACCGCATAGCAGTTAGAATATAGTTACGTACTCGTAATTCCAAGATTTAGATTTAAACCGCAAGATTATGTACCTATTATAAGTAGCTTCTGAAGGTCTTGAGGGACCGCTCATCCTGAAAGGGTTGGGACCGTCACTAATAAGTTATGAAACTTTACTGTGTTTAAGTAGTCATTCTTAATGCAGACACATTACTTAAATAATATAAAGATAGACCCTTATTCTCTCAGATTCTGCTTGGTGTAAGTGACTTCGCAACGAAAACTGATACCAAACTTCAGTACACTTTCTCCCGTCCTTACCAGAGGCGTATTTAAAGATTTGGCGCCCCGGGCCAGTTAGCTTTGCCGCCCCATTAAATGAAGATAAAATATTTCATTTAACAAAAAAAATGGTATAGGTATGCAACCGGTACCAACGTGCTGTGATTTTTTTTTTCCTAATAATGAACCTTTTGTTCACAAGGTAAATATTTACGCCTTCGCCGCCCCTCGCTGCCTGCCGCCCCGGGCCATGGCCCCCTTGGCCCTATGGTAAATACGCCCCTGGTCCTTACCACAGGAAAAACCCCCAAATAAAGACAAAAAGACACGGCCTACCCTAATAAATTAAGTATTAAACAATATTAACATTAATATTATGTCTGTCATATCATGGTCGCGGGACTTATCTCATTACCGTGACCCCGGAACGTAAAGGGCTATTGAAGGAATACCGTGGATTTTAGTCACTACAAGTCTGACAGTCCCTCCCGCCCTGCCCGGGGTGGGAGGACTCATTTGAAGATTGTGCCACGCTAAAAAACAAAAAAAAAAATGTCTTTCTTATCATATCAGATAATTTAAGTTTTAAGGTGAAGTGGTCAATCTCAAAACATTATTTAACTTAACAATGTTTTTGCCTACCCTGTATTAGAAATGTCTGTGCACGCCACTGCCACAGATACTCAAAAAAGCCGTATGTCAACAAACATAGATCCGTGGAACATTGTGTACGCTGCATAAATAGTATATATGTAAATTTTTGTACAAAATGCGGGATATTCGCTTACGTACGCAAACCAAATGTTTGTTTGGGTAACACATTACGCCGAAGCGAAACGACGTACCTATACATGGCAATGTTGTGTTCCTATTACAGTGTACAAGATACTTTTAATATTAGGAGAAAAGAAAGAAAGAAAATAAATAAATTTATTTTTTGCACACAGGACACCAAAATTACAATAGCAGACACAAAACATAACAAACATAAAAAGCCTGAAAATTATAGTTTAAAAAAAACTATAGAACACGCTTAAGTCAATGCAAAATTTCAGCTCAATCGGAAACCGGGAAGTGGGTCAAAAACTTCCAAGATTTTCTTACTTAGTTAGTGTTACAAGTGAAGCTATTAAAAGCGTGTTAAAAAAGAAAATAAAAATATAAAAGTAAAATAACAATGCATGGAAGTGTGTGTCCCTCATGTGCAAAAAAATGGGCATCGATCAGCTTGTTGTCATTGGCAACACCAATGACGCTGATTTTGATTAGGTTGGTAGGTATAGATCATAAAGTTATTATTTTACCACTAATAATAACTTTATGGTATAGATACTATTTAACTTATAGTGGTACTTATTATGATCTGTGCTGTTCTTTTTATTTCTGTAATATTGTGTAAATTCAGGTCAAATTTTAACCGGGGCCGCTCCCGCGATTCTAGATATTATTATGAATTTGTTTTTTGAAAAGAGTATCCATAGAGAGGCAATAAATGCCGGTATCTTCTCCAGGACCAACACACTTGGAAGGCCAAGAAGGCCAGTTGAAATAAAAACCTTTGACTTTAAGATTATTTAGGCAAAGAATACTATCTATTACTATTTAGGTAGGTGTGTCTTAGGGTGAGGAGTCCAATAACTAATATTATAATAAATCATTTAAAAAAACATTTAACTTGACAATACAAAACTAAGTTGTTTTTTGCTTAGCTAACCTGTAAAAAATGGCTGTGCACGCCACTAACTACAGTTCAGTTTGACGGGTTCACAGTAAATGAAGTAACTCATTTATTACGTCCACATATTCCTCGTAATGCCGAGTATGATTAGGCGTGACTTATGGTCATTAGCCCATACCATTGTGACACGAACAGGACTGAAGCTTGGATTTTCCACTTTTATTTGTGACTAGCGACCCGTCCCTGGCTGCGCACGGGTGCAATTTCTCTACTATCCTTACATTAAATATGAAAGTATTATACATATTAACCTTCCGGAAGAAATGCTTAAAATGATAGTGGAAACCGCATCAAAATCCGTTGCGTGGTTTGCAAGGAGTTGGCAGATATACAGACAGACAGACGCGGAAAGTGACTATAGGTAATTTATATTATGCTATGTAGAGACAGTTTGAGTTCAGCAAGAACTTTAGTAAGAAAGTCTCTACGCAGAATAAATTTTGGTAGGTACCTACCTATATGCTATACCTACATCCCAATTTTTTTTTAGGTACCAGAAACAATTTAAATGGCATATTTGCTCATCATGTTACACAACTTTAAATATGCGATTAAATAAGTAATGGTGAAAAAAAAAATACAGCTGTTCCATACAAAACCGACCTAACGGGGTCAAAATGGAGCAGTCGATTTTTCACGATTTCAGTGTTCGTGCTGTTATAAAAAAAAAATCTTATTTATTTATTTTATTATTAATGTACACACAACAAAGAGAAAAGTACATAGAATATGAAACACTTAAGTACAAAGGTACTGCTTATTTCAAAAGAAATTTCTGCCAGCAGACCTGCGACTGGAGAGGGTACAGAAGAAAACGTAGACACAGTGTGTAAACTAAAAACTAAGAGGGAATGACTAGAATACGGAACAGTGATACCTCCAACAACTCAACTCTCAACTCTTCCTACCTGTTATGACCACATTGGCAGTTTTACTGTATCGGTAGTAAAAATAGCTTCCAAGAGACGCAGACGTAGAAATTCTGGAAGATCTTTATCATCTATCTAGATGAAGGGCATCACAATGAGGACATACATCATACTGTTCAGTTGTACCCTCGTCATACATACATACGTCATAAATATTGTTTGTAAAGGCTTTCATTATGAATGGTGTAGAATGTATCGCGTATGGGCATTGAGCAAATACTGCGTTACATGTGGTCATAAATATTTACTAGTCGTCGCTCAGTGGTCGAAATTCCCCGTAATTCATATTTTTTTTAAGTTTAAACGTTGATGAGGTTTTTTTTTGTCAAACAGTAGGTATACCTATTTATTCATTGAATATATTTTTTTTGTTTTTTTTTTGTGTTAGATTTGGTTAGGTTGCGTGAGTCGTACGTAATTACTGTAATTTCTACGGTAATTTAAATTAAATATATTATAATATTTTGCGGCCACTTAATCTTTATTTATTAAGCTACGAGTATAAGTTCTCATAAAGATATAAAAATCTGTTAACAAATTAGATATTTGAACCAATGAGTGCTTCATTAATCACCACATAGCACTTTGCCTACTTAAGTACTAACTTGGGCATCGACACAGCCTAAACGCGACAGTCTGTCTAGGATTTTAGATCGTTATCCTTCCAAAAGTTCCCTCACACTGTAGTCTAGACATCTTCAAGCATTTAAATAAATTGCTTTTACCTTTCGTGTTATCTATAACAATCTGAAGAGAAATGAAAATGGCGAAACCGAAATGTTTTGCACATTTGATTGTTATGTTTATGTTTATGTTTACTTGTTAAATAAAGGGAAAACATAGATAACAAAAAGGTTCTTCTGCTGTCGTGTCAATGACACGTTTTAATTTGTTTGTAGATATAGATATACGAGTAGATAGATAAATAATAAATATAAATATAAGTAAGTAATTAAGTAATAATATAGATATACCTACCCAATGTTCATTTTTAACCTCCCGACGAAAAATAGAGGTGTTACAAGTTTGTAATGTGTATCTGTATGTCTGTCTGTGGCATCACAGCTCCTGAATGGATGAACCAAGTTTGTTCAAGTTTTTTTCGTTTGAAAGCTGTCGTAATGGATTTAATTTTCTTAGCTATGTTTCAAAAAAATCCGCTCAACCGTTCAAAAGTTGCTCTTTTAATTGACGGTTGGGTTATCTATGGAGAAATTGTTTGTGATAATAATTTAAATACAGCTAGGACTCGGGAGGCGTTAGGATCAACGGGAAATGCGTTGCTCACGTGTAAAGCAACTGGCAGGGCGCACCGGCCGCTTCGTCCGCATTGTCCATGCCGAATCTGATGACGTCCGAAATCGTCTGGGATTTTGGGTACCTCCCGAATTTATCCTGTGATTCCCCCGATTCGGCGCGGATTGGTGTGCGAGGTTTCATAGGATTTCATATAAAGAATTCTAAAATTCGTTTCGTTCGGCTCGTTCGACGCGTTCGGCGCGGAAAATTAATTAATGTGCGTTCACTTTTTCAAACCTCTACTTAGCCCTTCGGGGAATACAAGGCGTGATGCCTAGGTAGTGCTGGTAAATTCAACTACTAAGCCTCAAGTTCACTACGAACATAACAATCGATTAGAGCAAAATCAGCCGTTTAAACATGATTTTTTTTAGCCAATTTAATTTGAATTTTTTCAGTCGATTTAATTTTAAACATCTGTTATTTTGTCGGTGAAAATGGCCCTTAGTCACTGCTTCATCTACGCCATTAGTCACCCACTTATGCGTTATGACGTTAAAGTTATCTTCAGTAATCCCGATAAACAAATTTAGGTTATCAAGGAGATAAGGTAAAAAATAATCAATATTATCATAATGCGGTGAGCTTCTGTACTACAGATACCGTTGAATTTAATAATGATAAAGCTTTTGGGCTTAACTAAGGATATTCCACAAATGATCAATCAGTGAGCTATGCACACGATGGACCTCATGTAGTCTGAATAAAATAAATAATAATATGCTTTGAGCCCCATGTGTGCTATTTCAATTATGTCAGAATGGTCTATGAAATTAAAATTAAAATCGTAATTATTTGACCCAGGAATTGGCGTGATGAGCTGGACTCCTATCTAAAGGAAAAGCCGCAAATTGCCATAGACTGGGAAAAGTGGAAAGAGAGAAGGGGCGTTTACGCTGTACCCTAAAGGGTAAGTGCCCCTTACAGACTACACCACAGACTTAATGTAAAATTATTTGGATGGGACACAAAACATGCGAAAACATTTCTCTATCTATTTTTCGTCTTGTCACAAGCTAAATTACTATAATTATCATTAATCAAATAAAAATGGTCCGAAACAGGAGCGGACATCCGTCTGTCAATGCAAAACATAAAATTGTTTTAAAGTATGTATCTAATAATAAAAACATAATAATATTTTATCTTCAACATAATAATACGATATGACAGCATAGCATCCTGTAGCGGAAAAAAATAGGTATATACTTAATATTATACACTCGAGAGCAATGAATCCGGGTCACCAGAAGAGTAAACCTTAATATCTCGGAAACTAAGAATGTTAGCTTGTTCAAATAAAAAGTATTTTATAGACCTATTTAATACTACTTAAATAATACGATTCGAGAGCTGATCATTGCGTTGATAGAGGAATGCGAGAATATTCCCCAACTTCGGCTGAGAAACTTTGTGCCGTATACCGAATCGCATGACATCTGTATTAACAATACACGGAGGTAATACAAAGTATTAAAATGTGAGAAAATGATATATTTGAAAAAAATTGAAATTTAAAAAAAAACTTGCATTAATATTTTCGCATTTTTAATTTATGTATTTTTAATAAGTAAAACAAATGATAACTAAGTTCTTTTATTAATTTTATTTGAGTGGTATTAAATGGTCTATGAAATGCTTTTTATTTGAATAAGCTAACATTTTTAGTTTCCGAGATATTAAGGTTTATTAATGACCCGGATTCATTGCTCTCGAGTGTAAAATATGAACATTTTAAATTATTAATCCATCGCTTTGTTGCTGTCTACATAATATCACGGTAATCTACCAACCATTTTGGTAGTAGTACTGTCTCGCTGGCACGCCAGCATGCCAGCATGAATTGGTCGGCACGACCGGGGAAGTACTACCCGTGGTAGTACCCTCCTACAGAATATCGACGTTAAGTAACAGTATGCATCATAGATTTACAATTTTGCTCACATATAAATCTATGGTATGCATACTGTTGCGTTTCGTTCGGTGAGTGTGGAGCGCCGGAGGTATCTTCTCCAGGACCAACCCACTTCGAACCGTGCGCCTAGAATCAAAACGTTTTGAAGGTGCCTGCAAAGGCCCAGTTGGCATAAAAATCTTTGACTTAGACTTTGCCCAATTCCTCCCTTAGTCCCCTTCCTTCTCTTTTCCCTCCTGGTTTTACGAAGTTTGCCGATGCGATTTCTTAGTTGTGTCGTACTGTACGAGATTGTCAATGTTTGTCAACTGTATCAGTTTCACTGCACCGGGTAACAACAAGTTTATTTTTTTTCCGTTTTCCTCACACAAAACCATTGCCTTTTGGACTGCGTTACCTTATCGCGACCAAATAGTGATTCATACTTGCTGTTCTGTTGCTGAGAATTGGAACAAAAAATAAAATACAATGTCCACCGCGGTATTATGTTATTGACAACTATATCCGCCTCCGTAATGTAGGTATAAGTGTACGCAATTACACCTAGGCATAGAAAATACCTGCTCCAGCGCTGCACAGGAGCACCGCCGCGGTCCACTGGAGTTTCTTATGCCACTCCGCATGTGCTGAAGTCGGCGAACAAGGTGATTTTAGTGGGTAAAAATCCCACCCAACGCGGCCAGCTTTTCTAAAGGTCGGCAGACAGTTGAAATTTCAATGTAAAAAAAATATATAAAAGAGACGTGAATAAGATCTAACTGTGACTACCGTAATCGTTTACTGACCAAAACTTGGTCTTGGTCTGGTCACTTCTGCGCCCCTCCAGGCTCTGCGACCTGTGCCTGGACACCGTTGGTACCGCCATAGCTATGGCACTGCGTGTGCGTAGGAAATTATACCTATATCCAAAACATCCGCTGTAAAATGTTCGTCGTTTGCTCGGTCTTATGGGGTGAAGGTATGGGAGCGTACGGTACGGAGGAATCTATAACTGAGTATGTGTGTGTGAGTGCACACTGTATGAATTTTGCAGGGGCGTGCGTGGAAGCGGGGGACGTGACAAGTTATCAAGTAGTAGATACACGGTCTATTGAACTTGTAAGGTCACGAAGGTCAATCCGCGATCGCCAACATCCAGTCGAGTGACTCGAGTGACTCAAGTGACGACGCGCGACGCGCGACGCACGGGCAGATCCAGTGGTCATTGAGGTACAGTCGTCATTATCGCGCACCTTAATACCACAGACCTATAAACGTTTAGATAAGACAAGAAATTAATGTTGTTTCAAATAAAATTCCAACTTCAATAATGTAACGCTAGCTATAAGTAGCGGATGGGAAAGGTTTTTGGCTCATATCTGCTTTTTTTTATTTGTATAGGTACTATAGAAAATCCACACCAACGAATATTTTTATAGTGTGACCACGAGCGCTATACCGCTCAAGCAGTTACGTGGCGAGATGCAAGAGGGAAGCATCTCGCTCTACTCTGCCTTGTCACCTTCTACGACATTCGCGAGGGTAACACGCGTTATTTCCACCGAAATGTGTATCCATATAACACATAAGATATTGTTTTTATCTCATGTACGTATGGCATATAGCGGTACATCAGTCGCGGTCACACTATAATAAAATTAAACTTTTAGTAAAATACTTATTCACCGTCTTTGATTCTTCACAATTGTCTCCCACCAAAATACCACTTCCTTTTTAACATGCTTTTATTAGCTTCACCTGTAACTAACTAACTATGTAAAAAAAACTTGAAAGTTTTTGACCCACTTCCCGGTTTCCGATTGAGCTGAAATTTTGCACACACGTTTAGTTTGGATGACAAAAGCGTATGTTTTAGTTTTTTTTTTAAACTATACATAATTGACTATATATATAAAGCTCGATTACCACTGACTGACTGACTGACTGACTGACTCACTGACACAATTGTTCTCCCAGAAGGAGCCGTGGGGGGTAAAAGTCATGTATGAGGGTCGTATAGAAGGGGGTCCAGTGAGTCCGGGAAAAATCCGAAATGACCTGAAAGTGGAACGCTGACCGGAACTGCCCAACGGATCTCGAAAATTACAAGTCGCACACCCATAGTGCTGGAACTAAAAATGTCAAGGACCCTGGGCCGTTTGACGAGCCGGTGAAAAAAAGATGGCGTCCATACAAAAAAAGATGGCGGCCATACAAAATTGAAACGCTCACCGTTCCGAAACCGTTGGAGATAGCGGGGGGGTGTTCGACCAAATATCATAGAGGACGACGGGGGCTTTTCGGTGGGGGTCATAAAAATCCAAGATGGCGGATTCAAAATGGCGGCCAAAAAAAAATATGGTCCGAGCCGGCTGAAAATTGGCGTCCGGGGGTTTTCGGGGGCACCGATTCATAATCCGGGATCAAATTTTTCTTTCCGCCATTTTTCAAGATGGCCGCCATACAAGTGTTCATTTTGGATTTTCACCCAATTGTTCTCCCAGAAGCAGCCGCCGGGGGTAAAAGTGATGTATGGGAGTCGTATAGAGGGGGGTCCTATGAGTTTAGAAAAAGTCCGAAATGACCTGAAAATGAAACGCTGACCGGAACTGCCCTACGGATCTCGAAAATTACAAGTCGCAAAGCTATACCGCCGGAACTAAAAATGTCAAGGACCCTGGGCCGTTTGACGAGCCGGTGAAAAAAAGATGGCTTCCATACAAAAAAAGATGGCGGCCGTACAAAATCAAAAATCATATTTTTTTTAAAGTATGTTACAAGCACCACCTAAAAAGCCCTCGCGGGCCGCATGCGGCCCGCGCACTCGCGCGACCTCTAGTATTATTATAAAGACAATTATCCCTACACTTCAATAAAATGCACGTACTTATAATTTGATACTTATAATTTCAGCGAAATTTTGTAGGTAGGTACAAAACTTTTCTATTGGTTGAAAAGTGAAACCAAATACCTACTTCCTTATAGGTAGGTTGTAAACTTGAACTTTGTGAACTTACGACTCGAGCCGCTCACTGAATTTTACAGTTTATGTGCTTTTAGCACGAAGGCTAAAAAAGGCTAATAGTCACACAATATTAGCATATCAAAACGGATTTCTATTCGTTAGGTACATTTAGAACGGTAGGTTGTTGTAGTTAAGTTTGTGAGTTACGATAATGGTTAAACTAACAATATTGGTATTGCGTCAAAATCTTGAACGAGTTCTATAAAGAAAGAAAGAAAGAAAGAAAATCTATTTATTTTTTGCACACAGGACACCGAGCATGCACACATAACAAACATAAAAAAAACCAAATATAAAATAAAATAAACCAGTGTCATTTCTAAAATGGCAATGGGCCATATTCCCGACAAAATAACAGACAATTAAAAATAAAATCAGACGTTTACCAAAATAATAGTTCATTTTATACGGCCGCTTTTATTATAAACGTCTGTTTATTATTTTGTTGGTGAAAATGGCTCTTAAATGCATTAAAAGCCTATGTGTATAGGGCTTAATTTAAAACAAGGATACATTAGCAACAAGCTGGTACCTACGTATGGTCTATTTTTACACTTGCACCGCTCCCAAGCTGCGGTTAGGCTTGTTAGGCCCACTTGCGTTAACGCGGGCTATCTTTTAACCTAGATTTAACCTGACACAAGTGTGCCACACTCGCATGGCGGTCGTGAACATAAAGTGCACGCCTGTATACGATAGTTGCTTGTAAATTTTCAATGGTCAACGAGAATAATCCATATAAATAGCATTTTTATTTGATTTTTCCAAGGAAAATACTCCATTTTACTACCGTGTTTGCTGCAATGAAAATTCGACCCTCTCTTCTATGGGTATCGATAAAAGCTACTAATGTAAGCCATACACGCTGTGATCCACAGGAGATGTCTACCTGTCCAGGTGTGCCTGCGCAGGTTGGCCACATGTCGTAGCGTGTGGGGGACAGTCCCGTATCCGGAAATTGTCACTCGAAAGAATTGATTTTTGATATTGCGACAGGTCTATTCCAATACATGCTTGGGTCTACTTGCGCAGGTACACCTGCAAAGGTAGACCTCTGCGGTGGACCATAACCTAATTAGTGCAAATATGCCAAACAGTAATTTTCAGTATTTTCAAGACAATGATGTGACTTCTAATATCTTTTAAACGGGTAAAAATCTGTTTAGTGATCATTTAACCCAAGCATATAAACTAGATAATGCCATATCTAACCCTTTCTCGTTCTTCACAGATGCTCAAGCGCATATCCCGTAACAACGAACGTCAGTCTACCGCCATCCGTTGTCGAGCGCGGACGTCATGGCCCGCTCATGTCTTTATTTATTTGCGGTATCGGCGCTATGCTTTGCGAAGTCGAGTGCCCAATACAAGGTGCCACCAGCGAAGTTGGAAGCCATCTACCCTAAAGGCTTTAGAGTGTCTATACCAGGTATGTTGTATTATGTCGTTATTGAAGGGTTAATTTGATTGACTTGTGTGATTGTTTTGTGAGGTTATTTTAGTATAGTAAAGACAGATAAATCCACGGTTTAATCTCATGATAAACTTATCCCAAAATTCCTCTTCCCACCGGTATTGCAGAAGAGAAACGTGGAAAAGTTGAAAAAAAATATAGCTCCCTTCCTATCAAGTTATTCTCATGATCTGTATATCTACCAGTTAGGGGCAGGCGACCCTTGGCTGAGTGCCCCATGCCCCGTCAGTATGTTCACGGTAACCTCTTGACTATATGAGTGATGTGTGACGATGATGTGATGACTATATAAGTTGACATTGCTCATTCTTAAATAAAAAATAAAACGTCGTTATGTTTGTGTGCAACAAACATCAATACGAGGAAAATGCTGCAGTATTATGAAAGCCTGCTAAGTTGTTTAATACAGGTTATAAATTTTTGTCTGTGCCGTCTATACTTTACATTACAGATTTATAAACAGACACAACAATTCTGGTCTTGAAACGAAAAAGGCATAACTAGCATTTTTTCCAAATTAAATTATGTACATATTCGTGATTAGGAAAAAAAGGCATAACTCAATTTTGAAAATAAATAAATTTTTGTTGTGCCTTTCTTCGTTTCGAGAGCACAAAGTTAAGATTTTTAGCAGTGCATTTTTTGTTTTAAACAAATTTTCTTTATTTTTAACCGACTTCAAAAGGGAGAAGGTTCTCAATTCAACTGTATTTTTTTTTTCTCACCACAAAATAAAGTTACCAAGCGGAATTTGTCACAAACCTTGAAAAAGAAAGAGGATAAAGTTATCATAAAGTTAATAAAAAGGGCCATGGACCCTACATTATATCAAAAACATAGGATTGTTGACGTGACCATAATCAAGTTGATAATTGTGCAAAATGACCTGGAAGTTACTTTGTTCAAATTTTAATTAAAATCAAGAGGCCGCGAATAAAATAAACATTAATTCCTTTGTGGTTTGGTATTAAAAACAACTCTGTAGCTAACTGACTCATCAACACATTTTATTAATTTTCTTCTTATTCAGACAAAAATATATTGAGTTACCTTACTTAGAGCCAATTTCACCGACAATAGGTATTTATAACAGGTGTTTAGAATGAAACCGACCGATTACCCATACAAAAATTCATATTCAAACGACTGATTTGGCTCTAATCTTCTGTTAAGTTGTCGGTGAACTTGGGCCTTAGTTACTTCAACCAGCCATTCAGGATAAAAAATGACGGATTTTCCAAATTTAATTTTTCTAAGTAGTAAGATTAACGATGACAAAAAATATCATATCAAAGTCAAAGTTAAAGGTCAAAGTCAAAAGTCAAAGATTTTATTTCAACTGGGCCTTTGTAGACACTTTTAAAATGTCTAGATTCTCTATGTGCAAGGTTCCAAAGTGGAAGTGGGATGGAGTAGAGACCGGTAAGAAACTCCATGGATACTTTTTTTAAAATAAATCACCTCTTATGCCCGGTTTCTGAGGTACTTCTATCGGACGTTTATCTATTCGTTAGCGCTATCGGTTCGATAACTTTAGAAAATGCGTTTCCGAAGAACGCAATGTAGGATACACTCCGTTTAAACTTAGTTTAACTTAACTGACCAAAATGTGCCGTTTATCAGTTCCATAACTTTATTTGACGTTTCATTTGTGACAAAATACATCAACTACTTATAGGTGATATTTCTATTAATTTTCAGTGAATTCAACATACAAATTCTTTGGCTCTTTGTTAAGAAGTATCTTCTCTTTCCGTAAAATATTTACTTCGTTTTTCAGATTATTTTTCCAATAATTAACAATTTACAAAAAAATGCATAACCATTATGGCATAAAATCACAAACGACACCAAAAAGACCACTGAATATAAAATCAAACTGCTGCTAAACAAAAATAATACCACGCGCGAATCAAAAACAAACAATCATCATAACGTCATGACGCTTTCTTTTTTAAAGATTTGACTTTGCTCTTTGGATTTGACAGTCATTTCGTGCATAGAAGTCGCTTATAAATAACGAATTGTCGTAATTTATAACTAAAACAGTATTATGTGATTTAATTACCTGCAAAACAAATATTGTTATTAATTAAACATTTAATAATGATGAATTATAATGATAAACTCAATTTTAGTCTCGATCTCTTGACGAGACCCATCTAGTGGCATATTAAGGAACTGGCTATCGGTCACATAGTTATTGAACGGCTCCTTGCGTATTCAGAAACGCAGTGACAATTAAGCGAAGTTTAACTTAAGCTTAACTTTATTGAATCAATAACTGGTGAGAGTTTAACTTGGAACTTCAGAAACCGGGCATTAGTCAATCACAAATGGTTTCGTTTACATGACTAAAATTTCCGGTTAATTCCATAAAATATTCTTATAAATAACTATAATAATATAATAATATGCTCATAATTACTGAATTTCAAAGATTGTGAAGACGTTTGGATGTTTTTAACTCTATCACGCAAAAACTGTTGAACGAATTTGGATGAAATTTGGTATACAGATAGATTATATATATAGGATACTTTGTATCCGGGTATATGAAGTAGTTCCCATAGGATGCGAGTGAAACCGCGGGCAAAAGATAGTAGTGAAAAAAAAAATGAAAATCTTCGTGCGCTTAAATAAAAACTTTGCCTTATTACAAAAGATGGTTTCTAACAAGTTTCGTAAAACCTAATTTTTAAGATATACCCGTCTCTTTTTGTTAATATGACGTTAGAAAGTGACGGATATATTTAAAACCTGGGTTTTACTTGCTTTACCATCTTTTGATTTGATAGGTAATCAAATTTTGCAACGCAGCCCTCTTCCTCTCTCCTAATTTTTGCTGTGCCCGACAGGGTTTTTTTTTTGTGATGTCTCTCACAGGTAGCTCATTGAGCTTCTGCTGTTTAACCGGGCTTTTGGTGAGACCTGAAGGGTCTCCGACCTATTTAAAATTAGGTGATTTTAAGCGTGACGCAGCTAAGGGCGTCCCCTAGTGGGACACGGGCCTCGGCTTAGGGCGACGCTGATGGGGCAACAAGAGAGGGCTTGCTGTGTCTGTGTTGTGAAATTATTATTAGGGGAATTTAAATCTATCGTCTCAGCACGGGCTGGCGCGAGCGAGGGTCGGGGAGCATATGGAGCGGGACGTCGCGACGGGCCTCGTCGGCGAGGACGGTATGACGGTCTGTTGTGTGTAGTGTTGAAAGCTTTCCGAGCTAATCTGATTTTCTCCTGACGGAGAGTGATTTCGTCGTCCGCATACGTGAGTGTGTGCTTAGGACGGCGAATTTTGGATATCTGGGAGGGGATGTAATCTGCGGCCGCTGCCACGAGAGGGTTCGGGTGGGAGGGGGAGGCGTCGAAGAATTTCTTGGACGCCTTTTTCATAAAGTGCCAGATGGTCGGCAGATTGAGGTCTAAATGGAGCTGATCATTGCGGAGGTACCAGGGGGCACCCGTAGCCTTTCGCATGAATCGGTTTTGTAGGGTTTGCAACCTTTTGAGTCGATATGGCTTCACGTGTGAGAACACTACGCTGGCGTAAGTCATGATGGGACGTATGCACGTAGTGTAAATTCGCACCTTAGATTTAAGGGGGAGTTTGCTGCGTGCATTGAGAAGTGAGTGGAGGCGGCTCAGGGCGAAGGAGGCACGGTGGCGGACTTCCTTCAGATGGTCGTTGAAGGTGAGTCGGTGATCGAGAGTGACGCCCAGGTACTTGGCTTTGAGTTCCCAGGGGATCTTTTGGCCTGACATGGTTATGGGAGGTATGCGGGTGTGGTCGTCGCCGCGCTTAGAGAAAAGGACGGCTGCGCTCTTTGACGGATTCACTTCCATCCTCCATTTCTTAAACCATTGCCCTAGGGCGTTGGTCGCGATTTGGAGGCGGCGGGCTATGACTTTAGTTGTTCGGCCTGTGTAATAGATAGCCGTGTCGTCTGCGAAAAGCGCTAGTCGACACATACCTGCTTTAGGGATATCACTGGTATATAGTGTGAAAAGGAGCGGAGATAGTACGGAACCTTGAGGGACGCCGGCTCTGATGGGGTGGGGGGCCCGACAGGGTCCATAATGATCAATTTTATACTTTATAGTCCACCTTTGTAACACATTATGGAATGCAATAAAATTTTGAGTTTGAGTTTGAAATAAACGGGTGTAGCTTAGTTCTAACTTTATCATTATGAACATTTTAAATTTCAAATCAAACTAATTCTAATGCGGTAAATAATACGGTAAATTGATTAGACATCGAGACGTCATTTGAGAATGCAAATGATGTGGTTATTCAAATGGTCGTGGGTGAAACCTACGTAACAAACGTTATAATGTGTACAGAATGAGAAAACCTGTATCTTAAGAAACTCGTACACTATCAAGAAATTATAAAGCCATTATCATTAAATACCTATTAATTAATTAATTAAGTAACAAGATTGGACAGAATCAGAAATAAGTATATTAGAGGAAGTATGAAAGTGGCACCAGTTACAGAAAAGCTGCAAAGTAGCCGGTTGTCGTGGTAAGGACATGTAATGCGGAGAGATGAGAATCATGTTATTAGAAGAGTTGTAAGTATGAATGTTGATGGCTATCAGAGGAGAGGCAGACCAAAGACAAGATCAATAGACTGTGTGAAACTCAAATGACGATCCCACATAATCTAAGGTGTGAATCATGACAATGAATGTTAAGGAAGTGAATCTGGAAATGACGTCTGATAGAGTTGAGTGGAAGTAAACGATATATTTCGCCGACCCCGAATAAAATGTGATAAGGACAGGAGAATGATGCTTGTCGATAAATAATAATCATAATAATATTCACAATAAATCATTAATTTCAAATAACTATGAGTCATACAATGACATTGACATTAGTAGGTATAGGTATACGTAAAAGAAATATTTAAAAATATATGTTAGTACGCATGGCTACATATCCAGCATAAGCTGACCTCTCGTGTCTATACTGTGTTTCCCACAGTAGTGACAATGAGGAAAATCTTCAGAAACAAAACGTAGATAACCTTGTAGGTACACGTTGACACTAGGTTATAAACGCAATCACTTATATATCATTATAATTGATAAAAAGATCATCTTCGTACTATCATTTTCATTATAACTTTTAAGAAACTATATTACCTATATTTTATAAGAGCTCAACGGCTAAAGCGTCGGAATGACGAATGAGAGGTCGTGAGATAGAACCTGTTGCAATATTGACAACTTATTTACAATGACCCACTCTTATAACCATAGACAACTTAGCCCCTATTAAAAAAAACGAAATGTGTTCTGGGACAGCCGTTTTACTCCCTCTACGGCTGGGACACATATAATAGAAGTGAAACTTCAACGGATATATCATCTACCCCCTCCACGCGGCCGTAACGCTCTTTTTCGTGACGGAAAAATCCTAATACTCCCCGTCTATATAGAAATTTCACTTCAAAAAGCCTTTTATTTAGTAACGATACGAACGACGTTTGACGATAGAGATGTATGGAAGTGATTATCTTCTGCACATGCGGCTTCCCTGGTGACCCACTGCTTCCTGTCTTCACACACTAATTTTAACGCTTCCCTTGTACCTTTTTAGTACCTATTCTTAATTGGGTGACTGACTTGAGTGTTAAGTACGCACCTACTAGTATTGTATAATTTTATTATTTTAATGGTACTTATGATTTTTGCTGTTCTTTTTTTTTTATTGTAATATTGTGTAAATTGAGGTGGAATTTTAGCCGGGGCCGCTCCCGCGGCCCCACATTTGTTGTGTAGTAAGCTTGATTTCTGAAAAGAGTATCCATGGAGTTTCTTGCCGGTATCTTCTCCAGGACCAACCCACTTGGAACCGTGCGCCTAGAATCACGACGTTTTGAAAGTGCCTGCAAAGGCCCAGTTGAAATAAAAATCTTTGACTTTGACTTTGACTTTGACTTTGAATAATGTGCTGTAATAATGGTGCTGCTGAGCGCGTCGGTCTGTGGCCTGAGGAGGTTAATACAGATCTGTGAGGAGTATGCAGGTGTGCACGGCCTGATATATAATGGCAGTAAAAGCCAGTGCATGGTCTTTGGGGTCGGTACAAAATATGCACAAAGTGTTCCACCTGTTCGACTTAATGGTGTTTCCCTGGAGAAGGTGGAACAATTTAAGTACCTGGGGCATATCGTTACTGCTGACCTTAAGGATCATGCTGACATCGAACGGGAACGGAGGGCGCTATCGAGGAGGGCGAATATGGTGGCCCGCAGGTTTGCACGTTGCTCAAACGAAGTCGAGATAACTCTCTTTAGAGCATACTGTACGTCACTATACACGTGCAGTCTGTGGGCTGACTACACGCTGGGGAGCTATAGTGCCCTCCGAGTCCAGTGTAATAACGCGTTCAGAGCGGTACTGGGGCTGCCTCGCTTCTGTAGTGCCTCGGGCATGTTTGCGGAGGCGCACACCGACTGTTTTCACAGCACCATGCGCAAGCGGTGTGCGTCCTTAGTGCGCAGGGTGCGGGCCAGCTCCAATACCGTCCTGGCGATGATCGCTGGCAGATTAGATTGCCTTTACATACGGCGGTGCTGTGGCAGACATGTTGCCTATAATGCTGGTTAGCATGTTGTGTGGCTGCTGTTTTACTTTTCATGTTATTTTTATTGTATTTGTTTTATTTTGTGTTTTATTATTATTAATTTTTTCTTGTTGATATGGGTTTTAGTTACGAGTATTACCTGAATTAAATGAAATTTCATTTTAATTTTAATTTAATTTAATAACCCCTATAACCATAGAAATAATAAGTAGGTCTTCCCCTACAACTATGTAGTATAATAAGTCTATACCTATAAGAAACATGATTTACCTTAGTTGGAGGGGACGACAAAAATACTCACTTCAGATGTGCAGAACATGTTAGGAAGCAGTAAAAAAAAAAACTTTTAACTAATTTTATTCTAATAAATCTGACGTTTCATATTTTCATTGGAGTGACATTCGATTTTATCTGTATTTGAATATTTATTTTCGGAATAACTGTACTATACCTCCTGACGATAGACTGTCACTACATAGTATGTAACACCTCTTTTTTGTCGGGGGTTAGAAATAAATTCGCCCGCCGTGTCTGTCTGTTTGTTCGCTAACTATTTCTAACGAATTTTGATGCAGTTTGTACCATAATTTTGAGTATTTCTTCCGGAAGGTGTTTAGGTTTAATATATTTTATTTGATGGATACAACAACATGTCTTGTTAAATCAGCACTTTTAAATATGGGAAAAGAAAAATAAAGACTTAATAAACTAATGAAACTTTATATAACCAATCTGTCATAAAATAAAATAAAATATTGATCAAATGACCTACAATAAAATACCCACCTACCTACAAATTAAAAGTTTATCCAACTTATATTTTGTTGTTTGACAACAACAAATAAACAAAATTAACGGTAACTTTGACTTCTGACTTCTGATACATCGAATAAATATTTTTAAAGGTTATTTATTCTACTTCGCTGGAACTTGTCATCTAAATTATCGTTCTTATAAACTTATTTATTCAAAAGAATAAATTTGTTATGAATAATTGATTTGTCTCGTTAAACTTACACAATAAACTTAGTACTTACTTATTTGAACAACTGGTCGACATGGTCGGGATTCGACCACATTATGATATTATTATATAAATCTTAGCTTTCTGCACTCCTCCAATCCCACACTCCTCCGTGCGCGCAATGTGCTTAAAAAGGGGTACAAAGTTTTCTCTTCACGTATTAATATATAGATAATTACTACTTACTAGTTTATTAGCGATTACTTTTTTAAGGCTACCTGTTTTTTTAGCCAGTAATTAAAAAATACAGTGGTGTAAAAAATTTAAAAAACTAGCTACTTTTTATTATCTTCTTATTGAAGGAAAATTGTTAACAAAAAATCTATTTCTTCAGTACTGCGTTCCATTTCCTTGAATATATTTCTGAATTCTTCTGAACGCCTTGTTTAGTAAACCTGATAGGATTACCTAATCGGCCCCGACGGCGCCGGCGCCGCGCCGCGCCGCCGCGCCGCTCGCAAACAATACATTTTCTTGTGTCTGCTTTCCGTCGTTTGAAAGGTTAATGGTAGATACATATTTACAAAGTTAAATATTTAAAAATAAAAATAGGAATATTTAGTCAGAATGGTATAAAAAAAAATCCGCAAACATTTTCTAATACAAATCATAAATTCTACAATATTAAGAACATAAAATCATGATTTCACGAATAATTTAAGTCTGGAAGCAGGTTTTTGAGAATTATAAAGAATATTAAAATCTTAAATCCTTTTTGAGTTTTACAAGCTAAATATTATTAATCCGTAATTTGCATATACCTATAGATTTATTTAAACTACTTAATTGCATTTCATATTTTCCTTATTCTTATTCTTTATTGTACACATAAACACAAATAAAATACATAAAAGGAAAAACTTGTACATAGGCGAGCTTAACTCAAAATTGAGTTTTCTTACAGCAAACCAAAAATTTTAAAAGAAACCAGGTTCAGAGGATAGACACAAGTGCACAACAGAAGATAAACATACTCCATTCCATCATCATTCATTCTCATTCCTTGTTTAGTTTATTGACTGTTCTTTATAAAGATAGCACAAGCTCCTATCTTATTTAATAAATTTCCCAATAGCTGGAAGAACTTAAATAATGAAGCTTTTAAAAAAAAGGTTAAAGAATTTCTAGCAAACAAAGCCTATTACAATGTCGCTGAGTTTTTGACTGAAGTGTTTGTTATTTGATATCATCGTAGTCATTTGTTTATTTTATTATTTTTGACATTTAATTGAATTGTATTGTATTGTTGAATGTTTATGTCCTGTATGATTGACTTAAATTTTTAATTGTGAATCCAATAATATTGCATAATTAATTGTATTGCACATTGACATGATTATTTATTGTTATATGTAGTAGAATCAAATAAAATTTGTACGCCACTACAGGTGGCAAACATGACTAGAAATTGTAAACTGTAACATCTTGCATGCACACTTGTAATGTATGTATACTCATGTTTGAACAAATAAAGTTATCTTATCTTATCTTATCAAGTTTTTGGGCAATCGCCTTCATCTGTTGTGCTTAGAGAAAACCTCCTCCAGACATCACCACCAGCGTCCAAAGAATACTCAGTTAAAAAAACTACAGTGCACTTATTATCGTGCACCCCTTTCATCGACCATGTTTAAATTTAAATTGCAAAAATTCTTCTTTCTTCTTTCTTCTTTTTCTTCTTTTTTTTAAAAAAACGTTGCCCCTCACTAGGATTTCTCCTGTATCGAGGGTACAGTTTACAAACATACATGTCACATGCACACACCACCAGACCCGAAACAACTATCTGTAGATCATACAAATACTTGTTCCGTGCGGGGATCGAACCCGCGGCACGTAGCGTAGAAGGCTAATCGCTTAACCACTGCGCCAACCGTGTCGTCGTGTGTCGTCAATTGTTAGTAGACAAATGTTTTTACTCTGTAAAATAATTTTTTGATCGTAATTAATAAATAACCTAAAAATGTATTCAATCTAGTTTGACATTAAATATTTTAATCGACATGCCTATTAGTAATTTATTAATTTTTAATTTGACTTGTAATTTATTCATATCGTGCTACTTACCTATATTTGATTATTTGCATGCTGGAAAAGCAAAAAACATGATAGAGCTTAATTTCATGCGTACATATGACCTGTATATTATATGTAACTATGTTTTGAAGCAAATAAATATTTTGATTTGATGACAAGGCAATAAGCAAACATACCGCTATGGCAATTAACACGAGCCAACGACCGCACCTAGATTAATGTGCCATAGACTCATAGAGGATGATTGATGACCACCTATTTGCTTCGGCTACGACCTGTTGTAGACTTATCTGGGTCTCAAACGATGCTTTTTTGTTTGTGCCATTAATTTTTCTTGAAACTTATCGTTTAACCGCCGCCAAAAATGAGGTATTTTATAAGTTTGTAGTGTGTATCTGTGTATCTATGTATCTGTGGATCTGTGTATCTGTCTGTGGCATCGTAGCTCCAAAACAGATGGACCGATTTCAATGCAGTTTTTTTTAACTAAAAGCTAGTTTAATTGGGTAATAGTATATTTTGGTATGGTATTGGTAGGTTTTTTTGGTATCTTAGCTATGTTTCATGAAAATTTGTTCAGCCATTCAAAAGATACAGCTCTTTTTCTAGTTGGAGTCGGGGGTTTTTATCGGTTAGGTTATGTTGTACTGCAGTACGTTTGATCCTTCTACGTCATCCTCTCAAAACAACGTAACACAATTCTAAATAAAAACATTTAAGTTGATTTAAATGAGTTGAGTTGATTTTTAAAAATATATCCAGTTAACTGATGGTCTATAAGGCCGTACCCGGGGGGATGGGGGCGGGGTATCCAAACCCCAGACAGTAAAATTATATCGTTATGTTGAGTTCACTCCAGCGCTTTATCTCCCAAGATAGGTTCCTTCGAGTAGAATTCATAAGGTTTTATATACTTTCTTACTTTCTTGTTAAGGGTCCAACACCCTCCCCCTGGCTGCAACTAAATTCCTGGCACCGGTCTTGATAATTTTATCAACATAGAGCATGTTCTGTGCTTTACTTTAATCCAAACTTATTAAGTAGGCATACAAAATCTTCACATCAATATTAATTCGAAAGATTTTGCAATAAAATCTCCCGAAAGCGCTTCGGTCTGACCCCCTTCTAAGGAACACAATTTTCATAAATTGAAGCCAAAAAACACACCAAACCTTACCATTCCAATCTGGTAATAAAATTAGCATAACGTGTTATTTGATATTTATTCAAGCACATTGGGATACGACTCTTCGAGATTGGCGACTTTCAAAGGACTCAAAATATTATGTTGAAGGAAAAATGAGGTAATTTTATTTAGACGGATTGTCTTACATAACCTCAAATGCCTATTATTTATGTCCCTCAATCCCTTGTTAACTGAAGCCCAAATTCGTAAATACGTCTTATAAACGTAACGGCCTTTAAATTCTTCCTTAGAAGGTCGAGAAGTCAAACAAAATAAGTATGTAATCTGAGAGCAATTAATGTCTAATATTACGGGCTGCTCATTTTAATTAGTTTATCACCTTCGATCAATGACATTTTACAAATAGACGCGTTGCCCGCTCTCTATATTGGCAAGATAAATGCAAGGTAAATGCCCTGGACCGACTGAGAGAATGAGCATGCAGCAGCTAATGCCACGTAACTAAACATCTATATTCATCTTTTTCTAACAACCAACATGGCGTATGGTGGCTTTCATTTTCTTTCCCTTTTTTCGCGCACTGTATAATTATATGTACTGCTATGTAGCTATAGTAAAGTTTACGCCATTTTGTAGTGCATGAATGTTGGTGTATGGCCCGTCTATTTTTAAAATGTCATTGCCTTCGATCAGAAAATTTAAGAACTGAAAAATCGTCGGTCTTGGTTGTAGTACGAATTGTCTGGCCAAGCTAACTGCAGTAGAATTTTTATAGCAACATCGCAAAGAACTACTAAAATCTTTACGACATTGTCATTAGAAAAATTAGCTTTGTAACTATATATCGCGGTACGGATCTGGTGAGCTAAATCTGCAGTCAAGCGCGGATACAGGATTTCGTTTATGGAGGGGTAATTTTTGTGTGATTTTACGTATCTTCTAGAAAATAGATTCCAAAAAAATTTATAATCTTTTATTTGTTATTCGTGTATTTGATTAATTACGGAGACCGGGATAACGTTCCATTACTTGTTTTTTGTATGGAAAAAAACAAACGCAATCTTGAAAATGGTCATAGTAAAATAATGGTGTTTGGTCGGAGTCAGGGGGGCGTAAACTTTGCACCCATTGCCCCCTCTTTGTATCTGCGCCTGTCTGCAGTAGAATAATGACAACATTGCAAAGTATTTACAGTGATTGTTTACAGTGTTGCCAAAGTGCCACTGCAGAGTTAGCTTGGCCAGACTACGGTCTTCTTATGACTGTTGTACCGAGTAGTCAGAATCATATCGGCCAGCCGCTCTAACCTCATGGTAACGGTATCCTCCAGTAATCTCGTTGACATTCTGGAAGTTGACAAGATCATAGGGACAAGGCTAGGATTACAAATATGATAAAAAAAAATGCTAATTGTTAACCCGTCAATTAACGAAACGTAGACAGAATGGAATGTCGGCGCAGTGGCTAAGCGACTGGCTTTCTGCGCTACGTGGCGCGGGTTCGATCCCCGCACAAAACAAATATTTGTATGGCCTACAGATAGTTGTTCCGGGTCTGAGTGTGTGTGCATGTGGCATGTATGTTTGTAAACTGTACACAGGATACAGGAGAAATCCTTGTAGGGCAAAGTTAAAAAACTAAAAAACTAATGTGTGTGTGTAGCTGTTAACCCATTACTTTCCATTCTTATAAAATACTTATTATTACCAAATTAATAGTTTCGTATGTCTGGTCGCCATTATTCTTCTTCTGATCATTGACTCCTGGACCCCAGAGGTCCATGACGCTACGGAAGCCAATGAACTACAGCATCCAGACTCCAATATAAAAAGTAATACAAACATTGTAATACAACAGGTTTGAGTTTCAATAAAAACTCGAACTCAAATTGACTTGTATGTAACTTACAAAAAATATAATTATCCTTTACTATGTAGGTACCTATTTTTTGTACACATTTTTTCTTAGTCACTTTAATAATAAATACAGTTTATGTAGGTACCTACATAAACTGTATTTATTATTAAAGTCACTAAGTACACGATACTCGATCAGAAATGCATGAGCATGTTAGAGACTGTATTCGAATGCGACGCGATGGTGCGTACGAGCTACTTTAATACACTTTAATAATAAGTAGGTACCAACTTATTATTAAAGTGATTCATATTATTATATATCGTCTTTACGACCAATGGCTTAATAGCCAAGAACCTCGACCAACATCTTGTGAGGCTCTCGTTGGGAGGCTGAATCAAGGGCTTGATACAGAAGGCGGTACTCCTCGACACGGCACGCATTGTGAGGAGGTTCCTCTCTCTGGAGCCCTAGCCACCGGTATCTTGGACCCTGTTCCAGATGCCGTTGATCCCTAATTTTTTGTTTTTAAATGTGTATTTTATTGTTATCTTATAATTCATATTTAAAAAAGTTATAATAAATATAATTTTGAAACCCGCTATAATGGAGTCGATCCAATAGATCAATGAACTTAAAAAATAGCCTTGGTGGACTGGATGTGGTTGGCAAAGGATCAAGTGTCGTGGTGTAATTATTATTATGGAACAAAATTAGGTACACTAAGTTGGTTTGGATTTTAAGGTTTCGACTATATTCTGAATAAGGACACAAAAAAAAATTGGAGTCGCCATTTTTAAACTTGCTGATTTTATTCTACGGTGAACTAATTATTTCTACTTTGTTCACCGTGATGGTATCATTTTGGTGATTTTATTCCGAGGTTGATAAATCCTTGAGACCAGAATCATAAGCTCAATAGACAGTTTACGAAATATACTAGTAAACACATAATATATAGTTCCAGTTTCTCTAAAAACCTATTCCAATCTTACGCAGACGATGGCTTCTCACTCTTCGCATTCCATGGCAACCTTAACCAAGAAATGGAGGGTCTAGAAGCAGGCCAATGGGCTCGCGACATCACCAAAGCCAAGGGAGGAAGGTGGACCTTTAGAGACAGAAATGCAGAGCTCAAGCTGGGAGACAAGATATATTTCTGGACTTACGTCATCAAGAATGGGTTAGGTTACAGGCAAGATGATGGGGAATGGACTGTTACAGGTAAGATCTAAAGACTATTTTGACTATATTTTTTAACCATCTGTGCCCGCGGATAAGTCCGCGTGGAATACAGAAGGTGAGTTTAAAAAAAATATACAATTAGGTGAATTCTTCCGCATGATACAAATTATTTTTATGTCAAATTTCATCAAGATCAGTTGACCGGTTTGGTCATGAAAAGGTAACAAACAAACAGACGGACAAAGTTCTTTTTTCTAGAATTGTTTGTTTACACATACTAAACACTGTCTAAAAGTTTGTCCTGGTATTTTGTTGGAACGTTATGGATATTTTTTTATTTAGTGCTCATAATTTGTAGAGTGATTCAGTCTCTGTTCCTAAATGCAACCGCAGTATTGGGATACACTTTAAAACAAAACAAAAATTCCACTTAGAATGGGGGACACACACAAAGGGGAAAATCACATTTTTATTTTGTTTTGGAGTGAATTTTAGTACTGCGGTTGCATGTGGGAACGGACACTTAACCACTCTGCTTTGCGCACTATATAACATATTATCCTGTGTACCTATATCCATACAATAAATGTATTTAAAAAACGGTTTTCTTGTATCACTATTCTAATAGAAATATCCTTAAATTACAGGGTTTGTAAACGAAGACGGGTCCCCGGCAGACCCAGGCCAGCCTCAACCACCAACCTCTGGCCCCCCAACCCCTGGCCCCCCAACCCAACCACCTTATCAGCCAACCCAACCACCATACCAGCCTCCCACAAACCCCCCACCCCAATGCCAGGCATCGAGCACAGTGGTGGCAGGCCAGAACCCCGTCTGCCGAGGATCCCTGGTGTTCAGTGAAGACTTCAACATGTCTGGACTTAAGGATCTGACCAATTGGCAGGCGGAAGTTAGATTTCCTGAAGAACCGGTGAGTGCATGGACAATAACCTGACCGTCAAAAACCCCCAACTCCAACTAGAAAAAGAGCTGTAACTTTTTAACGGCTCAACAGATTTTCATGAAACATAGCTAAGATGATATCCAATTAAACTAACTTTCAAGTAAAAAAAAACTGTATTGAAATCGGTCCATCTGTTTTGGAGCTACGATGCCACAGACAGATACACAGATGATCCAGATACATACTACAAACTTATATGTGCTGTTTAAACTAATATAAGGACTTGCAATCTTTACGATACGGATGTGAGAGACAGCGAATTGGAGGAGATATATAAGGAAGGCTAACCCCACCACGTGGGATTAAAAATCCAGAAGAGAGAACGAGAAAGGAACCTAATCTTTTATTTCCGTTGCAGGACTATCCCTTTAACGTGTACATACCGGACGGCACGGTGAACTTCGAGGACGGCTCGCTGGTCATCACCCCCTTACTCACAGAGTCACAGCACCACGAGGGTTTCCTCTCAGAATCTATGGATCTCACTAACAGGTTCGTCACACATCACAGCGCAATCTGTTTACACTTTTTCAGTGTCATCATGGAGATAGTATAATAATAATAATAAATAGGTTCCTCTCTCTGGAGCCCTAGCCACCGGTAGCTTGGACCCTGTTCCCGATGCCGAATATATATTTGATTTTATTTTATAATAAGTATTTAAAAATGTAAAAAATATGTATAATATTGAATAAAGGAAATAATAATAAATCATTTATTTCGAACAAACATCAGTCCATAGAATTACATTTACACACATTAAATAAAGTTATTTAATTGAGACGAGCATGGCTGCTGGCTTTTGCAAAGTCAGCCAGGGTCTCATAATAACACTCTCGAAATCCTGAGCCACAATAGCCAGAAGACTGTCGGAACTACCCCGCTCCCGATGCATCAGGGATGCAATCCTTTTACGCACGACTGCATAAAAGTCATCGATGCGAGCCTCAGCGAACATCCCTGACGCACTACAGAAGCGAGGCAGTCTCAAATAATAATATAATGTTTGTTTTGCGTGGGAGTCGATACTGCAGCCCGTAGCGCAGAAAGCCAACCGCTTAGCTACTGGAACAGCTGTGCCGTGATATCTCAAAATGAGTCTTAATTCCAGATGTACAGGCCAGCTAGACACGTCAGAATGCAGACGACAGGCATCAGGGGCCCAGATCTTACCTCCAGTTATGACAGGCAAGATCACCACACGACACAGATTCGGCTTCAAGTTCGGCAGGGTGGAAGTAAGGGCGAAGTTGCCTGCTGGCAGCTGGCTGATACCTGGTACGTGGAATTTTCTAGAAATCTCAGAGTTTGACATAGATTTCTCCGATTGCTTGTAAATAATATAATAAATATTGAAAACTGTCCCGGCTTCGCTCGGGTGGACATTTATTTATATAGTGGTCGCCCAGTGGTCGAAATCTGACCGTAATTTTACTTTCTGCACTCCTTCTTCATGTATTCGATAACTGTGCCCATATTCCTCCGTCCCGCGCAAAAGGGGTACAAAGTTTTCTCTTCACGTATTAATATACGTATAGATAATAATAATTCTGTTGCGCGTAATTTTTATTGATATTTTATTTTAATGTGTATTGGTTTTTTTGATGTCTTCTTTCTAATTAATTGATTCACTCCTACAAAAAAACTAATTCTTCATCCTTACTTCCAGAAATCAACTTGGAGCCAACGAGTAACGTGTACGGGTCTCATCGCTATGAGTCGGGTCTGATGCGCGTGGCCTTCGCTCGAGGGAACCCCAGCCAAGCCAAGGCACTGTACGGCGGTCCCGTGCTATCTGACACTGATCCCTTCAGGTCTCTGCTGCTAAAGGAGAAGATTGGACTCGACAACTGGAATAAAGATTATCACAACTATACCATGATTTGGAAACCTGGTTAGTTCAAATATCTTTTACTTTTTTATTTGTAGTATTAGTTGAAAATTACCCATATTAGTTTTTGTTGAAAATAATTTCCGGCACCAGCATTTTGAAATTATGCAATTCTCGTTATTTTTGTACAAAAAACCGCTGTACTTTAGACCACTGTGGAGGAACGAGGTATAGTGTTACTCCATTGAAAAGGGAGTGATCCCCCGACCAGGCGAGGTGATATTGCCCGACGAGCCGAAGCCCGACGGTTGATGTCAGACAGTTGTACATGTGTTAGATACTATAATATTTTTCCTTGTGCGATGCAGGCCTCGTAAGCTGATTGGTCGAATTCATATTTACGCGTGACTGTAGTTAGCTTGCTGCCTTGCTAAGTAGTTATTCTATGTGGCGATAGATCTCGCTACAACCATTTTTGTCAAAAGTAGCCAAAGAATATAAGATTTTCAATTCCAGAAAAAAATACCGCTTAATATAGCAATCATTAACAATTTGCTTGTAATTCCAGACGGCATCCAGCTCTTAGTGGACGGTGACCAGTACGGCACCATCGACCCTGGCGAGGGCTTCTTCGGAACGGCGCGGGAGCATGCAGTCCCGCACGCCTCCAATTGGCTCAGAGGAACTGTCATGGCGCCGCTTGATCAAACGGTACTTCAATATTTTATAGTCAAGCCTTCATCTTACGTCCTTTTATACTCAAACGAGTAGGAGAATACTGCCTTAGTTGAAATTTGGGAGTAAAACTTGCCAAACTTACCTCTGAAGTTTTGCTCAATAGAATAGAATGGATCTTTATTTCATGTAAACCAAATACAGGCACTTTATGAAATGTTGAGACTCTAGGTGCACGGTTCAAAATAGTAGGTCCTATGGAGAAGAAACGGCAAAAAACTCCATGAAAACTCTTTTGAAATAATAGATTACAATCTTGATTAATACAATGTTTTAGATCAACTTCGTAATCGTGAACAATAATTAGCTGTCCCATACGTTTGGGTCGGGTAGGTATTAGAGTTTTCTATGACAGTTGATTATTTTTTCGCGATTACGATATTGGTCCCATAGAGAGAGTTGTTCAGTTTGATGGTCTGATCCACACCCTTATCTATGACCATACATTTCTGATACACGTTGTATAACGATTCCTTGGTTTTCCTATAGGTCACGTCTTTCACTTTTACTTCAGAATATACCTTCCCTTCAATCAAAATATGCTTACACTTCCGTCTTTTGCAGTTCTACTTATCCCTCGGTCTTCGCGTGGGAGGAGTCCATGACTTTTCTGACGATTTGCCTGACAAGCCGTGGAGGAACCGCGCCAGCAAGGCCATGTTGGACTTCTGGAAGCAAAAAGCCTCATGGCACCCTTCCTGGTACAACACTGACATGAGAGTCGACTACGTCAAAGTGTTTGCCCTGTGAATACTGTGTTATTATTATAGTGAGAACAATGAGATTAAAATAAGTTAATTGTACGAAGATGTTGTTTTCTTTGATATAAAAAATTATATCACTTTTGTGGTAAGCTAGCATACAGCCCGCCTGATTGTCAGCGGTTACCGTAACCTATGAACGCTTGCAATAACCAGGTGTTTCATGGTTGCTAGCGTCGTGTTGGCAGAACGAGTCCTCCCTCCTCTGATGCTAGTAGTGGGCAACGCGTGAGTGATAGACCTGGTGTTGCAACCGTCCATAGGTTACGGTAACATGACGCTTCCCCAAGGAGCATTGGTGACCTTACTCACCGTTAGGAACACAACACTGCAATAGAGCAGTGTTATTTGGCTACGATATTCTGCAAGGTGGAGATACTTCCCCGGTCGGTTAGCTCCAATTTCGAGCGGAAAGTCCCGCTATGCCCTAACTCTTTTAAATTGCAGATCTGTGACAATTTTACGATTCCGATAATTAGATAATGATCGTGAAATTTTGTTTTTGTATTACTCCCGAAAATACCCCCCATAAAAATATGTGAAACGATAGCGAAAACAATATTCGGAGATTTTTTCATTCATAGCAACAAAGGGGTGACTTCAAGAATGATGATACCCAAGTTTAAGTCAGCCCCGAAACAATTTTTGCTAATTGGCTATTTTTCTATCACGACGAACAATCCTCATGTAAAAGCTCATAATCCCTCCCATGCCAGATTCGTGTCCGAAAGTGATTCGTGCTAGGGGCGGCAGACTCAGCAAAAATTACGACCGGAAGTAGGTAACTTTCGGATTCAGCAAAACCGCCATAAGCAAAAAAAAAATTAAGAAAAATTAAATGAAAGCTCCGTCTTTGTGGAATATTTTAAGCCATAGAAGAGGCGAATCGGTCCAGTAGTTCTTATACTATTGAGAATGTAAGCCAACGAGCCGGCCGCGGCAGCCGATGACGCGCGACGGTGGCAGCCTGCGGGACATGGCACTCTCGCCAAAATCGGCAAAACTACTGCTGATGCCGACTAGCGCGTCTCAGGATAAAACAAGAACATTGATGGCAAATACGTCGTGCCTTCTCTTCTCGGAAGTGTCACAGAATAGAGACTGTGTCAACAGGTTGGAGGTAACACCATCCTCCGAAGCGCCGAGGTGTTGAAGATGATATGGTTGGTAAAGAAAACTATCGATGTCTATAGATATGCTTAGTGAACTCAAAAAGTGAGACGTGTCAGGTACTCCATTTTCAGAAAAATAGAGTAGTTGATCACCAGTCAAATGCCGTTTACAAACATAATTATTTATTTGTGTATTGAATAAAAAATATATAATAACAGTAGCTATTCCATCAGTGCATGTATCGCTGTTCTATTTAAATGTAATTCGAATATTGTTGAATTTAGAAATTGACGTCTTCATAAAATACGTCTCATTTTTTTAGCTTCCCTTTGTATGACAGAGCGTATCTATAGACATCGATGAAGAAAACGAACAACTGCATTATAATGGGCTGATATCATTAACGTGTCTAATAATATGAGTATTTTTGAAAAATATTTAAATACTTATCTATTAAACCTAAATTCAAAAACTAAAACCCGACTATTGAAAAGGTATGAAACAAGAAAATATTAACACATATTCTTAGTGATGTTCAGAGGATAGCCGTGGTCGTATGCCACTTTGCCCAGCTTACGATCGCTTACGACTGTTAGACTGTAGGTGGCATACGACCACGGCTATCCTCTGAACATTACTATGAATATGTATTAATATTTTCTTTTTCATACCTTTTCAGTATTCGGGTTTTAGTTTTTGAACTTAATTTTTTTTTTCAGAGCTGCGATCTACTTCTAGCAATATGTTTATTTTTGAAATTTGCTAATCATGCCCTTTCATTTGATGGCCAACACGGCATCATTACAAAAAAAAAATATTTACTTCATGACTTTATGTCCTCTAGAGGGCGCCATATTCAATTTAATGTGAAGTCACATAGCCTATAACCAGCGGACGATTGAGACGCTTCCAACGATACATCATTTGTCAAATTATGATAATTAGTTTAAATGTTATGAAGGAACAAATGAATATATGTACATACATACAGTCTGTCAATAAAGTCATGAAAAGGATTTTGAAGGAACTAAAATTCTTCTTCGCTCGCAACCCTAAATAAGTACCGTAGGTGTCAGTTTGGGTACAACGATGTGTTTATTTTACTATTCTGTGTAGATTTTTTGTGATAAAAAATGTTTTCGGCATTAATATATTGTAAAAATAAACAAGAGAATATACAAGTGGCGCCCTCAATCCTTTTCATGACTTTATTGACTGACTGTAAATACCGGTCAAACATATAACCCTCTCCGTAGTCGGGTAAAAATAAACCGTAAAGGAACTTCAAAATTAATCAACAAGAAATACACCCCAAAAAGAGAAAAAAAAAAGATATTTTTTTTTGTCACAAGCAACTTACAAAAAGAAATGAAAGTCTCGTCTTGGCGGGGGCACTGCCATGCCCCCAGATATTTTGTTCTAATATTTTCCTGGTTTTAGTTACCTGACCTTATAAAACCGGCCTTCCAACAAGATGATTCTTCATATTGCCAAAATTATAATCAGAGTGTTCGAAATCTCGTGTAGACATGACGTGTGACGTCAGAACTATTTTATTTTATCTATTTGTGTTTGTTGCAATATGCGGAGCTCAAAGAAGACCCCAAAAATATCAAGTCCCTACGCCCAAGGTGGAGGCTTTGTACCCAAGAGGCTTTAGAGTCACCTTAGAAGGTATGACCACTTTTTAATCTATTTTGTTTGGTGACGTAGAAATGTGTGATGTCATCGACAGCAGTCGTAGCAACATACTGAAATTGTATTTAACAGTCTAAGACTGAAATGTACAAAAGTTAACGTAATGTACAAAAGTTAACGTAAATGTACAAAAGTTAACGTAAAAAGTCTTAAACTATCATTTTCCGAGCGAGAAGATTAACTATGGAACCCTATATTCTACATAAAGTGGCTAATTTTGTTGTTTTTTAAAGAACCATTACCATAACCGGACCGTCAAAACCCCCCGACTCTAACTAGAAAAACAGCTGTAACTTTTGAACGGCTGAACAGATTTTCATGAAACATAGCTAAGATTTATTTATTTAATCAACTTTACATGTACAATATTACAGTAAATACCAATATGTGATTAAATTATATGATACCCGATTAAACTAGCTTTCGATTAAAAAAAACCATCGATGTCTATAGATATGCTTAGTGAACTCAAAAAGTGAGACGTGTCAGGTACTCTATTTTCAGAAAAATAGAGTGGTTGATCACCAGTCAAATGCCGTTTACAACAAAAATAATTATTAATTTGTGTATTGAATAAAAAATATATAATAACAGCAGCTATTGCATTAGTGCATGTATCGCTGTTCTATTTAAATATAATTCGAACATTGTTGAATTTAGAATTTGACGTCTTCAAAAAATACGCCTTTTTTTAGCTTCCCTTTGTATGACAAATTGACAGAGTGTATCAATAGACATCGATGAAAAAAACTGCATTGAAATCGATCCATCCATTCTGGGGCTTCGATGTAACAGACTAAACTTATAAAACCCCTCTTTTTGTGAAATTAGGAAGCGTTGGCGTTAGCTCTAACGCTTCAAAAATCGGAAGACGTTTTCTCAATTTTAACCATTATTTTTATTATTAAAAGCCTGTAGTATCCCACTGCAGGGCAAAGGCCTCCCTTCCCTCCTTCCACTTTTCCCGGTCTATAGCAATTTTGACCACTTAAGATAAAATTATTCCATTTAATTAAGTTGTGAATCAAGTCATCATGCCAATTTACAACAAGTTAGCTAAATCTCAAAAATGTTATTTAGTTTTTTATCTCTCTTGATAAATACCGGTTCTATTGACGTTCCTATGGTTGAGACCCGCCATATTATTCGCCACTGGAAAAGCAAAATGGCTAAAGTGCCAAAGTGTAAGCTTAACAGGAACACATTTAAAAGTTTCATTTTTAATTAATAAATAAATAAAAATAATAAATAATTCCAGCCCACTGCTGGGCATGGGCCCCCAGCAGTGGGACAGTAATGGGCTGGATTTATTGTATATATGTCTAACCTAACCTAACTAGATATATGTCTAACCAGCTTTTAAATGAAGTAAGAATCATGCCAAGATTTTATATGAATTTTTTAAGAAAAATTCAAACTTTATTTGGCTTTCCACCGTCATCGATATAATTTTTACCATTTTCAGATGACGGTTACTCCTTCTTCGGGTTCCGTGGCAACATAAACAAGGAATTTAACGGTCTTAATGAAGGTGACATAAAGCAAGATATAGCTGGTTCTCCCAACAATGGGAAGTGGATCTACAAGAATCGCTATGAGGAGTTAGAAATTGGAGACACTATATTCTATTGGATTCATGTCATCAGAAACGGTGAGGGGTACATGAACACCGGTCTGGAATATACTGTTAATGGTGAGTGACAATGAAGATCAGGACTAAATTATAATACTAGATAATAACGCGTTAAAGAACATTACCTATCCTTATAATATTTAAACAAATATATATGTTTATCAGTACATTCATGTTATGTATTAGTTTATTTTGGTATGTATCTTTATTATACGTAAGTATATATTTTATTTTTATGTATTTTATTATATTCCTCCTCGTTAGCTTCTTATCATCTACCTACCTTGTTTCCTTTAGTTACACACTGTGTCTTCTTTTCTTTTCACTCTTTCCTGTCGCAGGTCTGCTGGCAGAAATTTCTTTAGAAATAAGCAGTACCTTTGTACTTGTTATCTTTACATAATTTCTTTGTCATGTGTTAGGTGTGTACATAAATAAATAAATAATTTATTTCGTAAAATATGGGTACAATAAGACTTTCAAATATACAATTCAACAAACTTTATTGTATACTAGACAAATAAAAATAAAAATGAAATATAATAAAAAATGTGTCGTAATTAAGTTAGTAGTTAGTTTATATTCTACATTTATTTAAAAACAGGAATATTTTTATTCTAAAGCCGGACGACGTCGGGCAACATCGCACGACCGTTCCTTGTCGACGTGTCGCTTCAGTTGTATTCACTAGGGGAAATGTCCCGCGACACGTGTTGCTAAAGACATCGGGCGAAGTCGGGCAACCTCGACATCGACCGACATCGATCGACTTCGCCCGACACGACACGTGTCATGCGACATTTTGCCTCCTAGCTCTCGATCCCGACCACTAACGGTCGGTGTGTAGAGATCCACCCCGTCGAATAACTATTTCAGAAAAATGGGCGTGCACATAAATATATCCTTGAATATCAAACGGACGGTACAAAGTACATCTGGCGAACCCTGGATAGTCAGCCCCATTACAAAGCGACAACCAACACATGCCAAAATGCCGGTTTTTTTTTTTTCATGAATTTATATTATTTAATTATGCACACACCAGGAAACAGTGTCTTTTTATATTACTTTACACAAAAAATATTAAAACTACAAAAACTTAAATCATTAAAAACAATAATAATTATTAGGTATTTAGAATTATTATTATTCCCTTTATTTTGACTTTTGACTTTATGATGTTATGATAATTATGTTTGCGGACGGATAGAGGATGATTTTGTCAGCATGCGAGGAGTACTGTGAGAGGATTGCATGCTAGTTGCGTTTATGATAAGATTAAGTGGATTTAATTAATTAGTGTAATTGGCTCACGGCCGTTCTAATTACAATTTAAATAAATAAATAAATGACATACTTTTATAATTATTTATATACATATTATTACTATTTAATTCTAGAATTTGTCAATGAAGATGGTACTCCAGTTACTATCAAAAACCAAGCTTCGCCTGGTCCTGCTTCGCCTGATCCTCCTTCACCCTCTTGGCCTGAAGAGCCCGACGAAGACTTGGGTACACGATTTAATACCCCAGACGGAAACTGCGTAATCTCCAAGACAGTGGTGCAAGGACAAACATCAATTTGTAAAGATACTCTGATATTCAATGAGGAATTTGATAAAACTAGTATCAGGGAGTTAAAGAATTGGGACGCAGAAACTAAGTTCCTGGGAGAACCAGTAAGTAGAGATTCTAGAGATGCGACCGATATCATGTCACATGTATAAATCATGGATATTTTAAAATCATTTCGTCATGCAGTGACAACGACAAAATCATCAATGCCCAAAATCATAACTCGATATTGGGCATGACTGAGACCGAAGTTCACGTTCATTCACGTGAACTTCGGTCTCAGCTATGACATGGCAATGATAAGATGACAACATGCAATGTATGCAAACATATGTAAATGCGGTGACAGTTAGAAAAAATCATTGATGATTTTGTCTGTTTCCGTCATCGATATTTATTTGTCATTGTCATGTAATCGTTGATATCGAAAAATCATCACTCAGCCCATTTCTACCAGTAAGTACTTTTCTTCTCCGGGAGCCTACCGCCATTTCTTACGGCAGTATTGTTTTAACCTTAAATCGAAATTTCGTACTTTAACGTCCTTTGCTAAGTTTCGTGACGTCATCTTAAATCATCCGTCTCGTTTTGTCTTAGAGCAAGGCATAGGCAAAACAATCTTAATCTTGAAATTTCATGGTACGTCCGTTTTGGAGCTACGATGTCACAGACAGACACACATACACAGATCCACAGATACACACTACAAACTTATAAAATCCCTCTTTTTTGTCGGGGGTTACAAAAATAATTATTTACGCTGAAATTGTTAAAAATCGTCAATTTATTGAAAAAACAAAAATACCTACTTTTCTCTAAAAAAATGTACTTTACAGGCACATCCAGATAACTTTTGTAATGAAGCTGACATAAAAGACAGTCTTCTAAACGGTAACCAGAGGTGTCGAATATGAACCGTATTGGTCGTTGACTAGGGTTGACATCTAGTCATCTTTCAAAATGCCATTTTTTACACCAGCTTCTAAAACGGAGCTTAATGGGCATTATATTGCAGGATTATCCGTTCAACATGTACATACCAGATGACACGGTGAGCTTCGAAGCCGGCTCACTCGTCATCACCCCTGTACTCACAGAGTCAAGATATTACGATGGTTTCGTCCACGAGGCCCTGGATTTGAACGGCAGGTAACTCATTAAACACCACAGCATCAGCTGAAAAATTTACAGCCCTTCAGTGGCCACTTGGACACATCACACACCGAGTCAGTTCAAAAACCAACGACCCAGAATTCCTAAGGCATATCAACTTCAATAACAAAATACAATAAATAAATAATTAACAAAAAATTGTAATTATTGGACCATGTGGGTTTTTCATGCTATGTCAATCCTATATTCCTTATCCGTACCATGAATAAGTGATATTGAAGCCTCCATAGAACATCTATTCCTCCATGGTACAATGAGCCCCGTCTTACTGGTAACTTTTCGGTCACAAGGACCTTTGCATTGGCATGTCTGTCTACCAGATGGAACTATTACAATATACACCTATATATATACTATTATACCGCTGCCACTATGGGTTAAACATTCGGACTGGGCCGAAACACGTCACAGACTCGGCTTCGTAATAAATCCACAAGCGGTTTTCTCAATAGCTTATTGCTTCAACACCACGACCCTACCCTTGACCACCGCTTTCGTGAGTAGAAATGGACTGCCCTCATCTATAGTAATATTAAGTATATTTCCATTTAATTATTATTACAAGCCTTTAGTATCCCACTGCAGGGCAAAGGCCTCCCTTACCTCCTTCCACTTTTCCCGGTCTATAGCAATTTGGGGCCAATTTTTTTGATAGGATTCCCGCTCATCTCGCCTTCTCCTTCTGGGCCTGCCGCGTCGCTGTTTCCTGCTATTTGGGACCCAATGTGTGGTTGTTTTTGCCCAAAGCTTCTCTAGCATGCGGCAGATGTGACCTTCCCGTTCCATTTTAATTTGGCCGTTTGGTGTGGCCTGTTTTACAATTTGTGTTTTGGAACGTAGTATCGAGTTCCTTATAGGAACGACTAATTCATATACCTTTTCCAGATGTACAGGCAAAATAAACACGGAAGAATGTAAAAAAGAGGCTTCGGGGCCACTAATCCTACCTCCAGTGATTACTGCGAAGATCACAACCCGCAGGAGTTTCAACTTCAAGTTTGGAAGGGTTGAAGTGCGCGCCAAACTCCCCTCTGGCAGCTGGGTTATGCCCGGTTCGTACAATCATGTTTTCTTTAAAAGATTCTTTCTTAACTCGACTTGATAGGTAGTTTTGAGCTCAATTGGATATCTTACTTTTGAGCTCTTATCGCGGACAGATCGTGAGCCAAAAGTTTCCAAAAACATAAATTGCAATAATGATAGCAAATATGGCAATTATACATTATAAAACCGGATACCCAGATTTTTTTCGTGCAAGGTGTACGGTTTTGGTCTCCTGGTGAGATTTTTTGTGTACTTATAGGAGTTTTGCTATTGTATATACTTTTCTGTACCAGAAATCAACTTAGAACCATCAGAACACAAGTACGGCCAGGGTTACTACGAGTCAGGTCTGATGCGAGTGGCCTTCACTCGAGGGAACCCCAGCCTAGCCAAGAGATTGTACGGAGGTCCCGTGCTGTCTGACACTGAGCCCTTCAGATCTATTCTGCTTAAAGAGAAGATCGGCATCGAGAACTGGTACAAAGACTTCCATAACTACACCATGGTTTGGAGGCCAGGTACTGTTCACTGTTATTTGATATAATATCAGGTTAATACAATATATCAAGTAAATTAACTCAGACTTTTATTCGAAGATGGCATCGAACTGCTAGTGGATGGCCAGCAGTACGGCACCATCAACCCTGGCGAGGGTTTCTCTGCAACTGCCATATCGAACGGAGTGGATCATGCTACGAGTTGGCAGACAGGCAGTATCATGGCACCGCTGGATCAGACGGTATATAATAGAGTCTTATTTAGAGTCATAAGCCTAGCTTAGCAAATTTGGTTTATTGAGGATGCACAAAACAGAGTGAAATGTAACTTTGTTGGAAAGAGATCAAAAGAGAAAGCGGATTACACGATATTAAATTGATCCCACTGTCAAACTGATCACACAGTTATGTGGGTTCGTTCCATAAACTAAAATTCAACGACTAACTTCCATGTTATGGCTGGTATAACAATGCTTAAAGAAAAAAGGAAAAATGTAAAATCATCAACCAAATTATACACAAGACGTCTATCTATATTGTCGACTTTAGAATTTAGCTCATCTACAAGATTAACAAGAAAATTTTGGAGACTTCTATTTATTTTGTCGCTGTATCTGATGTAGGGCTCTCCATCATCTCAACTCCCTTTTCATTACAATCTCCTAAACTTCCTTGTACGACATTGCAGCAACATTTTCCTTTATCTTTCTCATCTAGCTGTTCCGTGACCGTCTTCTACCTCTCTTTCCTTCTATTATATTTTTAGTGAAGTTATCGTGTAATATGGCTTAACTTTCCTCTTCATTTTTTTAATTGTTTTATTATTACCGTCTTCTCATTCACTGTTTTAAGCTTTATTTGTAACTTTTTCTGTCCAGATTTTAAATTTCTCGTAACTATCTATGTGAGAACGATTCATCTTTACATATCATATTCATATTTTATTTCATTCTGTCCAGTAGTGGACTGTAACTGGCTGATTTAGAGAATTTGTCAAGACGCGAGTCTAGGATGGCCTTTTGTGGAAAGCACCATAGATTCCTTCAAGTTGCTCCACGTCACCTTGCTGACTACCTTCTGTGTCCAATCTTTCAGACTGGCTATGGAAGCCATAGGTATTGCATTTTTCTCCACGTGAGTCCTGGCTTCGAATATCAGATGGGCCATCTTTTTCTGTTAAGAATTTCTCAATAGCAGACTGGAGTTCGGAATTGTGTTTAGTAGACGGTAGTAGGTTTTATCATCAATGATATAATTATGTGTATGTTTATCTCCGCAGTTCCACTTGACTCTTGGAATTCGCGTGGGTGGAATCAATGACTTTGACGATAAGCTGGACAACAAGCCCTGGAGAAATAGCGCCAGTAGGGCCACGCTGGATTTCTGGAACAATAAGAACTCCTGGCACCCCTCATGGTACAACGGAGCTATGAAAGTGGACTTTGTGAGGGTTTACGCACTTTAGATTGACATGTGATATTGTTTTTAACGAAGTAAAAATGAAATACACATAAATAAATCATTTTTACGATTTTCATAGGTATATTTTATTTATCATACTCGTATTTTCCTAGTGATTCCAGCTAAAGAGGCCACGTTTGTCTTGTAAAAGAGATTGTATCACCATACACCAGAAGCACCATTCCCCTGAACCTTCCCTTCTATCGTGTTGGCTCTCATGAGAATGGCTCATGCCGTGGTGACCATTATCCAGACAGAAAATATCCATTTCCCCTTTCAATAAGAGTCTACTGTCCTTTCCAATTTCCTTTCCTTTCAAATAATTCAATAATACTCGATATTTTTTTTGGAAAGGCAGATTTTTGTTTCGCCATTCTGGATTGTTTCCATAGTAACTAATATCTACTTAATGAGTCTTGATACAAGAAGTACTTGAAAATAAATCTATTTATTATTATAGTAGAATTTGATGAAAATGAGTAAAATTATCCTTTCAATATGTTTTGTCGTTTGGAAATGTCCTAATACTGTGGAAAAACTTGAAATAACTTACAATTTCTTGGCCGTGGCTACGTCACCTATTAATAATCATAATGTTTATGATTGCTATAGGAAGGCAATGACTAAAAAATCCTCTCTTAAATAGGAAGGTCAACAACCAGTTATTTGCTTGAGTAGTGATAGGATCACCATCCGTCATCCGTTGTGCGAAATCCCTCACCATTTTGAGTTTGCAAGAAATGGAGGAACTCAAGAAGATACTTAGGTAGATAATACATTTATGTAAGTTTATCATTTTAGTGTAATTTATTGTATTTGTGGAGGAACGAGGTATGGTGTTCCTCCATTGAAAAGGGAGGATCCTCCGACTAAGCGAGGTGATATTGCCTGGCGGGCCGAAGCCCGACGGTTGATGTCGGACAGTTGTATATATGTTAGATACGATATTATTTTTCCTTGCGCGATGCAGGCTTCGTAATCTGATTGAAATAGTTCTTCTATGTGGCGATAGATGTCGCTACATATTTTTTGTATTCGTTAGTAATAGCAACCTCTTTGGGGCGTAGCCAAACATTCTTGTAATTATTATTTTATAACTGTCCTTTACTTCCTTTCTTTCTCTTTTGTTTTACCATATTATTATGCTTTACACACCAAATATTTGGTTTATTATAGAAACTCTTTCCCATCCCTAAAGCCTCATATTCACTTGGAGACAATAATGTCCCACAATACGTATCGCTAGAGATGTCAGGCGAAGTCGAGCGACATCAGGCGACATTCCCCGACGTCGCCCGCTATCTATAGCGACACGTGTCGCGAGACATTTATCCCCTTGTGAATGCGAGGAACTAAAGCGAAACGTCGACAAGGGACAAGTAAGGCGATATTGCCAGACTTGTCATGCGACGTCGCCCGATGTCGCTCGACTTCGCACTACATCTCTAGCGACATGTGTTGGAGGACATTTGTCTCTAAGGCTTGAAACTCTTGGAAAAATTCTATCTATCCGTCCTGACTCATGATGATGGTGGTAACCCTAACAACAAATCAAGTTAAGTGTGTAGTTTTCGTGTAGGAGCGCGGGATTCCCTGCGCAAATATCAAAATTCTCCTAACAGAATGAATCCGTGTGCTTAGTAAATAACATTCGTTTACCAATGAGGAAAAGAACATACTATATTATAATCAATTAACGAATTTACAAAGCTATGTTTTACCATTTTTTTGTGTTATATGATTTTTTATGTCTAAATGTTATAAATTGATTTGATCAAAGATCGTGAGGAAACCTGCACATCTGAGAGGGCCTCATAAAGTTCTCGGTGGTGTGTGTAGTCCACCAACCCGCACTAGGCCAGCGTGGTGGACTAAGGCCTAACACTTCTCATTCTGAGAAGAGACTCATGCCCAGCAGTGGGACAGTGATGGCCTGGATTTATTTATATACAATAGGTAATAATAACCGCTATAGTAAAAGGGTAAACAGATACTGTACTTAATAATTTATTTACCATCCACATGCATTTTCCATTCACCTCGCGATCATGGCGCTTGCAACGGGCGAAAAACCAGGAACTCATTTTTTAAAAATCAATGTTGATATCTCGTAAGTGACAATACAAAATACGTAATTTTGTCATCGTGACCCGTAGCAATACAAATCTGGAATTATCTTTAATTCCGTCATCTTTTGTTTTATTTTTGGCATAGTTAGCACATCATAATTATTATAATACAATATTTGCGGAAACAAAGGTCAACGTTTACGAACACCTTATTGAATCATCGTAAAATACATTGCTTAAATCATTTTTAACTTGTGCTTGTGTTAAGGTAAGGCCACACAGTTATATTTTTATTAAAATATTTTTTTTATATGAAAAGATTTCTTCTGACAATCATCGTCAAAAAAGCAAAGCAAGCAGTCAAGCAGTTAATCCCGATACCTATAACAGTCGTTACGGGTGTCAGCAGACTAAAAAGTCTGACCACCGTTTTAATCATAGGGTATCAGTGTCTTCCAGTAATTGGGTAGGAGGTCAGATGGCAGTCGCTCTGTGTGAAATACTTTACTGATATTCAGCCACATCTGGTCAGACTGGGAGCCGACCCCAACATAGTTGGGGAAAGGCGAGGCAGTTAGTGAATCGTCGTAAAAAAGAAAGTGAATTTAACTTTGTATGAAGGCGTCTTTTCTTTTACCAACAATTTACTTGCTTTAACTTTCATTGGTTTCATATTGGAGCCATAAACTTATTAATGTAACATCTATGTAGACATGAATGCAATAAAAAGTTTAGTTAATTTACAATAATATTAGAGAAATCTGAAGCTAAATACAATTGATAAGCTTGAAGAGATCAACGAAAAAAATTTGCTCACGTAAATGCAACAAATTTTTATGTAATGAACAAAAAACAATTAGAATTTACAACATAACTGTCCTAATTGGTTATACAAACACGTTTGTGATTGTAATGTGGCCGTAGCTTAACAAAAAATAAATCGGACTATTATTACAAGGAAACCACTCACGTCTCTCAGTCTATCACTACAAACCGACAAATACTGACATATCTAGTCACTACAATATTTAAATTAATTTAATTCGGTTTCATTTAAATGAAGCCAAATAATTACATTTAATTCTAATTCGTGTGTGATAATTATGTTGTTGAGAAAAATGACGAGCGTTTGTGAATTGTTTTTATTTTTATTGTTTTGTTTTAATGTTGTGTCGTGCTATGAAGTTCCTCCGGCAAAATTGGAAGCCATATACCCTAAAGGATTCAGAGTTTCTGTACCAGGTATGGACATTTATATTATTCTGGTTTTTCTTCACGCATATTATCTCTATATTAGACGGGCGTTTTTGGGTATTTTTGTCATCTATGCGGCATCCGATATCAGCATCGATATTATTAGCATCTATGCTTACTATAACAATGTTCGTGTCATCAACTGCGATGCGATGCTGATATGTTGACGATACGCATCCAATCAAAACTAACAAATAGAAACGTTATATTATGTTATCGCTTCTTACAAAATAAATACCAGAAAGCATAAGTTTAGGGAGCGCAAAATTCAAGTCTTGCCCTGGACGCTCATGACCTTACCTACGACACTGACCATGATCGGATGGCTAATTCACGTAATTTTATAACTCGCCGATGATATTGCAATGACGCTCGAACTTGACGCGAGCTCACTGGAGCTAAGAGAATACCAAATGTGTTGTTTTGATCAAAATACTGCAACTGCACTTCTTTAGTTACGTGAATTAGCCTACAGCCTATTGTTACCACGACTGAGGCTCTTGAGAGAGAGACTATGCCGTAATCTACGACTCGGGTCAAGTGCAAATTGGGAGCGGTCAGAAAGTTTTGGAATAAAATAATTCGAATGTTAATATTTATCATCTCGTATAAAATGTATAATACATATATGTATATACAACTATAAATCAATTAAGCTGGGTTATCATGATACGAATGGGTCGCAAGCAATCTGTCATTATCATTACCTACTTACTTATGCACGAGTTAAAAACAAACGCGTACCTACTTTATCGTACCTATAATACTACACGACGTTAATTATCTTTTTTGGGTATTACCGGTATCTTAGTGCTAAAACACATTCAAAACATCGTGGTCAAAGATCATTTATCAGATTTTTATGAAGAGTCAATGACTTTGCAGGCCATCTGATGGTAAGAGTTGACCGCCGCCCATAATGTAAATAACTTAACCGTCAAAACCCCCGACTCCAACTAGAAAAAGGCCTGTAACTTTTGAACGGCTGAACATATTTTCATGAAACATAGCTAAGATGATACCCGATTAAACTACCTTTCTATTTAAAAAACTGCATTGAAATCGGCCTATCTATTTTGGAGCTTCGATGCCACAGATACATTATCCAGAATTTTGAATGGGTACTATAGCTATCACTGATAGCCTAATTTGGAAACTAATTAATTTTCATAAATTAACTGTATGTAGTCTAGCATCGTTTTCAGTAAAATCATTAGCTGTGAGCAACTAACTGCTTTATCATAATAATATTATAACGTTCGTATAATTGGTTTCTAGCTATCTCGTCAAATGAACATTTGATAGTAAACATTATGTGTGAATAAACACAAATGAATCTGTTAATTAATTTTAGTTTAAAATGAATTAACTGCATTGAAATCGATCCACACGTTTTGGAGCTACGATGCCACAGACAGATACACAGATGCATACATATACAGATACGCGGATCCACAGATAGGTACTAAAAACTTATAACACCCCTCTTTTTTGTCGTGGGTTAAAAAAAATCATACTCACGACATAATCCACCGCATGGGCTTAGTCCGTCTTATATAAAAATATAAATAAATAATAATAAAGCTACTTTGGAGATCATCAATAATCCAAAACATTAGAAAGAAAGAAAGAAAAAGGAAAGAAATTAAATAAATTTATTTATTGCACAAAAGACACAAAATTACAATAGCATGCAGACACGAAACCTAATAACAAACATAAAAAGCCTGAAAAATTAATAATAAAACAAAGAAGAAAAAATATAAAAAATTAAAAAAGCATAGAAGTGTGTCCCTCATGTGAAAAAAAATGGGCATCGATCAGCTTGTTGTCATTGGCAACACCAATGACGCATTATTTCTCCAATCTCACGAAAGTATATTATGTACTAACATAAATTGACTTCACTTTGATCATTCCAATTCGCAAATTAAAATATTAAATTACCTTCCAACAATCTTTGACATTATGGTACGTAGGGAAATTAATAATGTTTTCCCTAAAAATTCCTGGAATCCAATTTGGCCATGAGAAAATCGGTATTTTGGAGAAATTGAACTTTTATTACTTAATTACTTTATTTTCCAAATAAACTGTTATTTTCATGGTGACATAGATTATATATTATTTATTTTGTCAGTTTCGCAAATTAGAAAAGATTAATGCTTCAGTAGATATAGGTAATAATAATATTATGATATTTTAACTTTTTTTTTCTTTTTTTACTGCGTGTGCCCACAATACCGGCAGAGAGGAATAGGGAAGGTGCAATTAAAAAAAAAATGCCTTGGTCCTAATAATCTACATGTCTAAAGGCCGATTTAACCAACGTCAGATAACTACCTACTATCCGAGAAAGAAAGATAAAGATAAACTCTATGATAAAGAAAGAAAAAAGAATTTTGACACCCTTTGTATGACAAACCTGTTAAAAATTAAAATTTATCTCGTGTATAACGTTATCTGACATTGGTGGAATCAGCCTTGAATGTGGTAATCCATCCAAGGAGTGGCCGCGGTTAGCCCAGCTTAACCTGACAATCTGTATGAACTGCGCGATAGCTATTCGTATTCGTAGCTTTACAAGCAAAACTTAAATAAACATAATTTGAGATGCCAAACTTGTATTTTCAAACTAGAATTCTATTCACAAACTGGAGTTCAAACCATAACAGCTATTATTTAATTTGTTAATAATTATGACGTCACTTTGGAACCTGTTATTGAGGTTTCCGAACGGTAATGACCTTGCGGTCGTACATTTTTCGAGTAGATCTCAAACAAGTCTGTGATCTCAAATGAGATAACGAACTTCATCACATTTATTTGACGAATAGGTGACTTTTATGCACCGAGAAAATAATATCATTGTAATTACAAAAATTCTCGTGCTATCTATATGTAAAAACAAGAATCATTTTGTAAACTTTATATTGCTGCTGTAATTCATAATTTAAAAAAATTGAAAACTTATCGCAAAGGATGTATTTATAACCTAACCGTCAAAAACACCCGACTCCGACTAGAAAAAGAGCTGTAACTTTTGAACGCCTGAACAGATTTTCATAAAACATAGCTACGTTAAACTAGTTTTCAATTAAAAAAACTGTAATGAAATCGGTCCATCCGTATTGGAGCTACGATGCCACAGACAGATACACAGATCCACAGAACCATAGATACACACTACAAACTTATACCACCCAACTTTTTTGTCGGAGGTTAAAGAGTAAATAAAATCTAAAAAAAAAAAAAAAAATCTTTCTCCTTCCAGACGATGGCTTCACACTGTTCGCCTTCCACGGCAAGCTGAACGAAGAGATGGAAGGCCTGGAAGCTGGCCAGTGGTCCCGAGACATCACCAAACCCAAGGAAGGACGATGGTACTTCAGGGATAGGAACGCTCAGCTCAAGATTGGAGACACGGTGTACTTCTGGACCTACGTCATCAAGGACGGGCTGGGGTACCGGCAGGATAATGGAGAATGGACTGTTACGGGTAAGTCGTATCGACCCAACTATCGCTAAGACAAAAGTTATAAGTTAAGCAAGTGCTAAGACTTAGTTATAGCGTGCTCATACTACCCCCGAATTGGGCACAAATTCTTATAGGCTTCAGTTCTTCAATTGCGATATAGAATAGGTATAGAACGGGATTAAGCTGTATAAGGGAGTTGTAATAATGGTACAATTGCGTTAATCGATTTCTTCTTCTTCTTGTTATTCAAAAACTGTTTCAGATAGTGTTAACGTAAGATTAGCAAATATCTATAAGACAATATGCTTATCCTGCATTGTAGCGACCTAAATCACTACTCTATTTTTACATCTCATACTCGTGTCATCATAAGTACAGCTTTGGGAGATACTATACTGATTTTAAAAAATCTTTTGAATCATCAGAATCTATAGCCGCAGCTACTGTAGCGTAATTTTTTCTCTTTCTAGTTTATAATATCGATCCCCACACGGAAGAAATATTTGTATCACCTACACATAGCTGTTCCGGGTCTGGGTGTGTGTATGTAAAAAGTCTGTTTGTCAATTGTACCCACGAGTCACGACACAGGAGAAATCCTAGTGCGGGTAACTATTTTTTACCGACCTAAAATAATTCTTGGATTTGCTTTTAATTCATGATTTCCATAATAAGCAAAATAAACTCATACATAATATTGTAAATAATATTTAAGTATACATACGTGAGTTATCGTAAGGTCATGAGCACATTGCAGATATTGCAGTAAATTATTACATTTGAGAGATATTTTCCTGCTTCAATCAAATTCATGAATGCTTAAGAACATAATAATACCTATATTATTATAGATAGTATAACATATTTTATAAAAAATATTTGTAAAATTATTTAAAAATATATAAAAGTATGTTACAAAGTTAAATAATAATATTATCTGGAAGAAATGTTTTAAGTTTTTTGACTTCGTCAGGTAATTTTGTCAGCTTCTTATTTAAAAATAACCTGCCTAAAATAGTTGATAAATAAATAAATACAAATAAAATAGATACAACGATATATTTGCAGGATTATTATACTATCAATATATGTAAATTAGAGGTTATTAGAACAATAATTATGTTTTGCTAAGACGAGGATTGAAGAACAGGTTTTGCGCGCATTTTTATCATCGAATGCTTAATAAGTAGTTTCAAGTTTTTTATCTCATATTCGTGATCTCAAGAAACTTCTGCCATCTAGTGAATTAATAAAGAACTAGTTTTCTTGTTAAAGTTATCAAATTATAATAGCGATTAGTTGCAGGTATGTACGTAGTCTTCTATACAGGGTGTAACAAAAGTCACACGACTTTTGTTCCCATAAACCATGCACTCTATTACTTATTACGAACAACTTTTACTATACAACATAGGAAAAAATATGAAATCGCGAGAAAAAGATCTGCTGTTTCATACATTAAAGTCGATTATATGGAAATAGTGGTCGCCCAGTGCTTGAAATTTGATCATAATTCATAAAAAAAATAGGTTTACTTTATTTATTTTAATGTATTAGTAACACTCTTTCTCACTCCTTCTCCACTTCACTTCTGCACTCCTTCTCCATACAAACTTTAACTATGCCAAACCTCACAATCCTCCGTGCGCGCATTATGCTTAAAAAGGGGTAAAAGTATTCTCTTCACGTATTAATAATAAATTACGATTTATTATGGAACAGCAGATTTTTTTTTGTGATTTCAATCTTTATACCTTCATAAAAGTCGTTCTTAATAAGCAGTAGAACGCTTGGTGAGGTATATACACGATTCTTGTTACATTCTGTATAATATAGGTAGTAGGTACTCGTACTAGCTGTTTCCCGCGGTTTCACCCACGCGTTTTATTTTTATTATATTATATTGTTTGCGGCCAGTAGGTCACTGCGGTAGTTTTATTTTCAGTCAGGCACTTTCCCCTTATTTTAACTATCGACCAACAGGCTAATAAAACCATTAATTAAAGGTTAATTAATGGTTTTATTAGCCTGTTGGTCTACTGAACTAATAATAATAATAATTTATTTATTTTCTCTCCACAATATTTCTTACATATATGAATAGCATTTAATAACATAAATATTCTATTGTGGGAGACTGGTGCCTAAACTAGGTAAAACCTGTATTTTAGGACACCAGGTCACCCCTTAAGCATAATTATATTAGTTCTTATAGCCTAGAGAAAATTGTTGAGACATACGAGTATCTATACTATAATAAAATCGTAGAGGCCGAAATGTCTGTACATTGAAAATATTTTCGTGAAAATAAGCTAGGGAGACTAGAAACAAGTAATAGAACACGAATCCATCATTTTTAGAATTCTTCTTAATAATAAAATATTATAGTTATAAAAAAAAAAACTAAAGAAAACGCTTTTGTAATCCAAACTAAACGTGTATGCAAAATATCAGCTCAATCGGAAACCGGGAAGTGGGTCAAATTTAACTTCCAATTTTTTTTACATAGTTAGTTAGTTAGTCAGTTCGTTAGTTAGTTACAAGTGAAGCTAATAAAAGCGTTTTAAAAAATAAAAACATAAGACTAATATAAAACAAAACTAAAAATAAGAATAATTGTAATGTGTCATTTGTGTCTATGTTTGATGTGTGTATGTGCGTGTGTCGTGAATGTCTGCGTGTGTATGTAGTGTATGTATAATATAGGTATGAGTGATTTATATCTACACCACCATTCCAAATCCTCTATTCCAGAGTACGTCGACGAAGCCGGCAACCCAATAAATCAAGGCGCTGCAGCAGCCGGCGGGTTTTCACCACCCAACACCGCTCCAACATCTCCCGAAGTTCAGACCCAGAGTCCTGTTCCCTCTGCACCTGGAGCTCCTGCTACCAACAACCAACCAATCCAGTATCCATGCGAGCTATCGGCCTCCAAGGTCAATGTGCCAGGGTTCGTCTGCAAAGGACAGCTGTTGTTCGAAGATAACTTCAACTCCGTCATCGAGAAAGGGAAGGTTTGGACACCAGAGATCAAGTTTCATGGTGAACCGGTGAGTTTAGGCTACGCCTCCACCAGAGCTATGCGAGCTAACTAAGCAGTACTGCGCACCCGTTCACGAGCATGACGCATGCGTCAGTATCGCTAAGTTCAACCATAATGAAGGGATATGGTGTATAGGAATGAAGGAAATAAGTTGTAAGATGACCACTTAGAAATTCACAGTGACAGTATTAACATGAATATTTTAATAGAGCCTAACCTACTTTAATAACTCTTTTCTTAAGTTGGTACTCAGAAAGTAAAAGTTTTGTTTTGCATATTAATGAGAAAGCCCTCACAACTTTCATCAACTCCCAAGTTATAAAATGCAAGATGTGCCCTTCTTCAATAACTAGGTGTTCCCGCGGTTTCACTCGCAACTTAGAAGAACTACTTGGACCCATCCAAGTAGTTCCTCCTCCTTCCTAATAAAATCTACTTGTCACTCAATGGTAGAAATTCGACCGTAATTTTAGCTTTCTGCACTCCTTCTCGATATAAACTTTAACTATGCCAAATCTCACACTCTGTGCGCGCAATATGCTTAGAAAGGGGTACAAAGTTTTCTCTTCACGTATAATAATTAATTAAGTTAGACAATATAAATGTACTGATTTCTCCAGGACTTCCCGTTCAACGTGTACCTTCACGACCACAACCTTCATGTGAAGGACGGCAGACTGAACATCAAGCCGATCACCCTGGAGTCTAAATATGGAGAGGACTTCCATAGGCAGTCACTCGATATAACAGCCAGGTAAAATATAATCTCACAGATCATGATTAAGCCACAGATTAAATCTTCGCAACAAATACTAACTTGTACACAAAAATCATTGACAAAGTCAAAGTCAAAGGTTTTTATTTCAACTGGGCCTTTGCAGGCACTTTCTAAACGTCGTGATTCTAGGTGCACGGTTCCAAGTGGGTAGGTCCTGGAGAAGATACCGGCAAGAAACTCCATGGATACTCTTTTCATAAATCAAGTTAACAATAACATAATTATGGAGCCACGGGAGCGGCCCTAGCTAAAATTCGACCAGAATTTATCCAATATTACAAAAACAAAAACAAAAAATACATAGCTCAGAAAGCCGCAAAACTCAAGTGGGATTGGGCTGGCCAGATCTGCCGTATGCCTGATGAGCTGTGGACCAAAGTTGCCACTATATGTGGAGTCCTGACACAGCTAGACGGCGTCGCGGCAGACCACGAAGGAGATGGAGAGACGAGCCGGATAAAATTAATAAGGAATGGTCCACACTGGCTCTGGACCGAAAGACCTGGAAGTCATGGGGGGAGGCCTTTGCTCAGCAGTGGGATGATATCAGTAACGGATACTTCACTCCCTTGAGCGAAGTATGCTATTTTGAGCTCAATTGCCGCGCTGCTAAAGTTCATAATACTTCGCTCGCTACCGGCGAGTTGACTAGATCTAACGCACCCTCGCCGCCTAACCACACTCCACCCCGCGCCCTCTCTCGAATATACTATCTTGTACCACACGAGTAAAAATCTCATGTGCTTGTACCGTAAACGGTAGGGAGCCTGGCTGATCGTCAAAATATAGGCTCAAGATCCAGTCTACGGGAGTATGAAATTTTCTCGACTTTTCTCACCCACATTTAGTAGATATCAAAATAGGTGCAAAAATTAAAATTTTCGAATAGATTTTTAAATTTATTTTGACTAGCAGGCGTACCGTGAACTTTTTACATTGTCAAAATCCGTGAGAAAACATGTCATGTTTTAATTTTGCCCATTAATTACCTGTTTTCAATTATAATGGTGCAAGACATAGATCTCTACCGGAAAGACATATAGGTAATATAACTGTTTTATAGGTTAGCTTTCCGCAAACGATAAACAATAATTTTCCTGTTGTTGTAATAGGTTTCGAGAGTGTTTGTACTCTAACAGGAAAAATATTGTAACAGCTGAGACTGTATCTCACAGTCGACCGAATTGCCGCGTTGTATCATTATTCAATAAATTGTCCGAGAAATACTTAAATAACCTTTATTATCAACTAGCGACGCGCCCCCGGCTTCACATGGGTGCATTAAATATGAAAGTATTATATACATACTAGCGGTCGCCAAGTGGTCGAAATACGACCGTAATTTTAGCTTTCTGTAATCCTTCTCCATATAAGCTTTAACAATGCCAAATCTCACACTCCTCCGTGCACACAATATGCTTAAAAAGGGGTACAAAGTTATCTCTTCATGTAAAATATCTCACATCAAAGAAGACCGTCGACCGCTAGTTAGTAAAAAAAGGCTTGAATAAAAACTGTTCTAAATAGGAAAAATATACGAATATATGGAAAAAATAATTACCATTCTTATAGATTATGAAATTCTCATTAATATGACGTTAATATCATATTTAAAAATTAGACACTTTATTGTTTTGTTGTACGTTGAAAATCATCAATTTTGACTCTAGCGTGGTTCTAACGGATGAACGCTCTTAATATATAGATGAACATTCCGGAAGAAATGCTCAAAATTATAGTGAAAACCGCATCAAAATCCGTTGCGTGGTTTAGGAGGAGTTAGCGGATATACAGACAGACGCGGAAAGCGACTTTATTTTATATAGTATATTGTAATATGTAGTGAAGATACGATTACGGGGTGCACAATAAGGCTGACATTCAGAAACGAGTCTAAGCGTGAACTTACGCTTCCATCTGTCAAAATCAACTTTATTTGTTCGTATTTTTGACAGATGGAAGCGTAAGTTCACGCTTAGACTTGTTTCTTTCGTCTCTGAATGTCAGCCTAAGAGCCTACCCAAGCGGAGTTTGGAAGTGCCCGAAAACCACAACAGACACAGACAGTATTTTGATCCTCACATAAGCGTGGATTGACTTTTGTACGGTAAGTGACAAAACGCAAACATTAGTGTTGTTCTTGACCACAGGTGTACCCCCCTGTAGATGATGGGGTAATGGAAACGCCAAAAATATAGTAACAAAGGGAAGAAAGGTTAGTGCGAGCGAAAGTTAACTCAGCGGATACGAATGATATTTTTAACTGACGGTGCTTGATACGAAATTAAGTGTCTAATAAAGGCTGTAGCTACCCACTAAGCTCCTTACCAAACTTTTATTATAAATAAGCCTCGAGAGATGGCATTACATGTTGCAAAATTATTAACATCTTATAACTTAACTTATTTTAAACACAATTATTTGCGTCACCTACTCCCCCGTTAGCTAATAAGTCAACCTCTCGGCTAAATTAAGGTCCGATTAAATTGATAACATAATAGATTTCCAGGAACTGGTGGTCAAAGAGTCTGAGAATGCAATGAAAGAGTCTGAGAATGCAATGAAGAACGCAGTCTCAAAATGAAAATCTTTGTGTCCAACAGATGTACCGGTACCGTGGGCACTACGCAGTGTGCCCAGGAAGCGTCCGGCGCACAGATCCTGCCACCCATCATCACAGCCAAGGTCACCACCAAGAACAAGTTCTCCTTCAAGTACGGCAGGGTCGAGATCAGAGCTAGGATGCCTATTGGTGACTGGATCTACCCAGGTAACCCTATAAAACATAAGCCATTATAGGATATTTTTTTATGTAGTGCACATAATTTGTTGTGATTCAGTCAGTATTAATTTAATCAGTATCTTATAAGATGTCAAAATTAAAATTTAAGAACGCAAGATCACTGGACTTTGATAGTATATAAATGTATGATAAAGTCTAAAAATATTTTTAACCCCCGACTAAAGAGAGGGGTGTTATAAGTATGTAGTGTGTATCTGTGTATCTGTCTATGGCATCGTAGCTCCAAAACGGATGGACCGATTTCAATGCCGGTTTATTAAACTGAAAGCTAGTTTAATCGGGTATCATCTTAGCTATGTTTCATGAAAATATGTTCAGTCGTTCAAAAGTTACAGCTATTTTTCTAGTTGGAGTCGGGGGTTTTTGACGGTTAAATTAATAAGGTAATTGATGTTTCCAGAAATCCAATTGGAACCTCGTGACAACACCTACGGCATCAGCAACTATGCTTCCGGCATCCTCCGCATAGCCACCGTTAAAGGCAACGTGGAATACTCCAAGAAACTGTACGCGGGGCCCATCATGTGCGACTCGGATCCTTACAGGTTTGTATCAGTTCCTTACATTTTGGAATGTAGAAGAAAAAGGAACATCTATACCTTATTCAAATGGGCTTTACACAGTATTAACAAAGACAAGTTTTTTTTTTAAACTGCGCCTTTGCAGCACTTACAAAACGTCGTGATTCTAGGTGCAAGGTTCCAAGTAGGATGGTCCTGGAGAAGATACCGATTAGAAACTCCATGGATAATCTTTTCAAATCACAAAACTATAATAATATATTATGGGGCCCGGCCAAAATTCGACCAGAATTTATACAATCTTACAAAAATAAAAAGAACATCAAAAATATATAATAAGTAGGTACCACTATAAGTTAAACAATACAAGTAGATACACTGAAGCCTAATTATGAAAAACAATCTGACTTTGTCCTTTTGTGGTTAAATACATAACTAGGCAATGAAAAGTTTGATTTCATATATCAAGTAGCTTAACATCACAAAATTTCTGTTTGTTAGAAAATAATGTTTTGATTTTTTTTACAGATTTTTTAAATGTTATTACTTGTTATCAAAGTTTGTTTATAGTTTATCTCGGGTCTCATTAAATAAGCTATAGTTTCCCTTAACATCAACTACCTGACAAGGCCTGGCCTGCTACTAAGAAGCCTCTAAAAGTTATTACATGGCGGAAATAACAGGTTCTGCAGTACATGCAAGCTTGTTTGCTTTCATCCAATCATCAACTTAGTCTATGGCAGTCTACTGCTGGTCCTACCCAGTAGCTCCACAATTTCCTCTTGTGCTTATAACTAATGAAGTACTCCTATGTTTCAGATCGGCTCACCTGAAGGAAAAGGTGGGCTACGACTTGTGGAGCAAAGACTTCCACAACTACTCTTTGGAATGGAGACCAGGTGATTTATTTGGCCTAATTACATAGACTTTATTCTTGTTTTTAGGTTGGGCTTTGGTAAAAAATCTGTTCATTACCGTGGATTCTCGTTTCATTCGGACGAACAGCCGTCAGTCAGGAAAATTATGGAATCCAGAATTTTGAAGAGTAATCAGTAACTCTATACTCAATCCCAGAAGACAAAACCCCGATACCGGATTGAGTGTAAAGGTGATCAGTTTTCTACGACCCATCCACCTGAATGCTTGCAGTACAAAAGATGATGAACTCTATTTTCTGGATACAATATAACATAAATGGGTTGCCTCGTTAGAGAAGACAGCAGTTTAATCAAAATACTCAATTTTAACATGTTCCTATTTTTTCAGATGGCATCTCCCTGTTCGTGGATGGCGAGAAGTATGGAGAGGTGAGGCCGCCGACGGAAGGGTTCTACCAGAGCGCCAACCAGAACAGGGTGCAGGCAGCCTCACAATGGCTCAAGGGAACAGTCATGGCACCTTTCGATGATATGGTAAGATGTAATGTTCTGGCAACTCCTGTGCTAAAAGCTCTTCATTATCAGCCTATGAATGCCACAGCTAGGATTCATCTCTCTTTTCTGAGAGACGGGATGAGCCATCTATCAATTTATTATAGAACAGGCCTATTCTCATAATGGGACAAGAAGGCTATTAATTTAACGGTTAAAAGTTAGTCTTTTAAACCCAGGTTTAAAACAGTCCCGCGTCATTAGAATGTGACGGATATAATTATTTAAAACCTGGGTTTTACGAGATTTCCTTAAACCATCTTCTGTAATAGGTAACCCACTTAAAAAAAACCTGTAAAAACACTTTTTCTGCCCATCTCCAGTTCTACATATCCCTGGGCCTGAACGTGGGCGGTGTGCACGAGTTCCCCGACAGCCCCAACAAGCCGTGGACCAACCGCGCTACCAAAGCCATGCTCAACTTCTGGAATGCCCGCGACCAGTGGTATTCCACCTGGTATGATGACACCAGCGCGCTGCAAGTCGACCACGTCAAGGTTTACGCGCTCTAAATGGTAGGTAATTGGCACATAAATAATAATATCTTGAATTTTTACTATTTTGTATTGTAGGGTGCAAGGAAATTGCCTCCCCACGTCCGAACGAAATCATTTATGTGCTGTCAAATAAATACTTTTTCTTTCTTCTTTCTTCTTCTTTCTTCTTCTTTCTTCGATGCATCCTTTTTTTACCAGCCCCATTACAAAACTTGCTGACAGGCACATGTGTGGACACGACGAAACAGCAGGCATTTCGGACATTTCTGTGAAACAGTACAATCATGACAGTTTCCGCCTCAATCATAATTATGATATAATTTTTCAACGCGATAAAAATACAACTAAATTGTTGCAATAGTAAAAGGCAAAATGACCTATAGATGCAGTGCAAAATGAGCTATTTTCCTTTGAACCTTAAACGGTCTGTCTGTATAAATGAATTTTTAACATCAACGGATTTCCCTCACACCTAAGGTTAGAAAATCCAGATCATCATTAATATTATTGATATCACAGGGATGATAACAAAAATCTTTATAATAAATTTTCTGATACATAACATTGTATTATGATCAATCACCTATAATATTCATTTACGAAACTATTGTGATATTTATTTATATATTTTTTTTTGTTTACAGATCCGAAAGGTTCGCCATTCCAAGACTACGTAGCTGCCTAATTTAAATATGAATAAATGAATAATATTTCTAATATGACTTTTATTGACACCTCCCAGCCAAGAGTGGCTAAAGATGTGTGAGGTCTAGCGTTATCATGATGAAAAACCACACCCCTTCTGTTGATTAATTCCGGCCGCTTTCTCTCAACTTGTTGCTTTAATCTCATCAGTTGTTCGCAGTAGAGTTCAGAATCGATGGTCCTGCCTGGTGGTAACAGCTCATAATAAATAATGCCCTTCCAATCCCACCACACACACACAGCATCACCTTGTTGCGAGTTAACCCGGGTTTCGCCACAGTCTGTGAAGCCTGACCGGCCTTTGACCACGACCTTTTTCGCACGTTCTTGTCGTACGTGATCCACTTTTCATCACCATTTATCAGCTTCTTCAAAAATGGTTCGGTTTCATTACGTCGTAATAAAGAATCACAAATGAGTACACGGTTCATCAGGTTTCTTTCAGTGAGCTCGTGAGGTACCCAAATATCGAGCTTTTTTGTGTACCCAGTTTTTTTTCAAATGTGCCAAAACTGTTTTGTGGTCAATTCCCAGTTCTTCAGCTACGTCGTAACTACTGATCTTGCTCGGCCACGACTACGACTTAATATTCCCAAAAATCTAACATTTTAAAATCAAAATCGATACTTATTATATCATTCTATTAAGAATAATTATTAGTATCCGCATATCGACCATCACTGGTATGAGAGGCTTTAATAATTTTAAAATTGGGTTTGGTTTTCCTTATGAGGAAAATGTAATACAACAAGTTCAATGAGTCATAAAGTACTAAATACAGTTAGGTACGTCTTTGTGAACATCAGTAACAAAATGTCTACCCGCGAGTGCGCACGCGCCGCCGCGTCTTTAATATTATTTATTTTTATACAATTAACATGTGCACTATATGAAATCCCAGAAGTGACGATACAGGCATTAAAACCTAGAGGATTTATAGCGTCTATACCAGGTAAGTGACCTTTTTAAAATCGAGATTTTTACTTTGCTTGTAGTATTTAAATGGTATCTTCAAAGTCTCTTTATGGACCTAAGTTGAAAGCAATGGTTATAAATATCTTTTGGAACTCTTCGATAACAAGTTTTGAGTCGTACTGAGTGTGAATTTTGAGATTCGGGGATATTAATTTTATTCGACCAATATAGAAATCAAAGTCAGAATCATATACTTAGGGGAGGCCGGGGTTCGAAGTGCCGGGGGTGCGTTGTTCCGATGCAAATAGCTTCGCCAAGAAAAGGGATAGCAATAAGTTTAAAGTGCACTGCAAAACGTCATACCATAGCTCACTTTCGGCAGCCATTTTGGTGACGCCTTGACGACGAGCAAGTGTGGTAGTCGCTTGGCGGTACATAAATGGCACGTAAGTAAATATTTTCGTATTTAAACTTTTTGGTCTAATTCGGTCCATTTTTTAGCTATTAATGTGTAACTTGTATTAATTTATTGGAAAAACTATAGAGATCGATTTTTTTAATATCACTGTTGACGCTATGTTACCTATTTTGTAATATTTTATATAACCTTAAAAATGAAATTTGGGGCTCTAAGTTCCGCTGACTGGGGGCTGGTTGTGCCGGGGAACAATCTACCCCAACTATATCTAAATAAAAGGAATCTGATTAATTTAAAAAAAAAATGTTTTAGTATGAGAACCTACATAAGAAAAACGGCACGTGGGAAGACTTCAGGTGAATTTTAGTTGATTGATATCAATTTTAATATTAATACAAAGTCTTAAAGTTTATAAAAGTTGATTATTGATATCTGCTTAGAATTTTTGATTATTTATCAAAGACAACGAGTTTATATAACCTGTAATTCTCATTTTTAATAAACAATACATGGATATTTAATTCAAGTACTTTTGTGTTTGATTTATACATATCCATATACTACTACTGTACCATTAATGATTAAAAATGCTACCAGAACAATTTACCTCAACGATGGAACAACCAGCCCCATGAAGGGGTGAGTTGTTCCTTGTGATCTTTTCACAAAAAAAGTATCCTAATCGAAAAAGTATTATTAATTTAATAAATGCGTCTACATAATTTAAAACTAGAATAAATTCTGCATCTATACATGCCCAAATATTAGAGTCCAGTCCCTTTTCTGACGTTCTTTTTACGTGATATTTAAAAATCGGCACTTCGAACCCCGGCCTCCCCTAGACAATAAATAAAATGTTTAGTATCGATAAATTACTTATACCGTCGTTTAATCTAGTCGATCTGAAAAAGACTAGCGAGAACGCTTGCAAGATCCTAAATAAAGGAAACATTTTATTCAACAATTTAATGAAATGTTTCTTTCTATAAACTTCCATTATTTATCTCACCCACAGAACAGAAAGAGGTTCTTTTTCTTTTCTCTGTTCTGTGATCTCACCCAACATTGTTACCTCATATTGTCCTACAAAATTGTAACATCCTTATTTTAAAAGAGTATCCATGGAGTTTCTTTCCAGTTCTTCTCCATAGGACCAATTCTTTTTGGAACAGTGAACCTAGTATCTTTAACTTTTCAATAGTGCTTAATATTTGGCATATTTGATTTAAATACTGTTCTAAAAAAAGATCTTTGAGATGTGTTACCTACATGTACTCCTAGCATTTCTAAACAACCTTATCCGAAGGGAATTCTTAAGGAGTACCTAGATCATAAATAGTTACGAGAAGGTGTTTATAATCAGTTATAATCCATGGGGTTCTATTTGATTCAAGTCATCTGCTGATATCTTCATCTTCAAATTGAAGATTTTGATTGATTTTGAAATTTCTTTATTATCGTAAAATAAACATACATGTTTTGATAATAACATTATGACTTAATAACTAACGTAATTTTTAGACTAAGTTTCGTATTTATAAAACATATAACAATAACAAAGTAATTATTTTAACAAGGTTGTACACTAATAAATAATCTGTTATTACTACTATTTGACTTACATTTTGTCAATAAATAATATAGGGTAATACAATATAGGGTATTTAGGCAGGTTTATAGAGATTAAAAAAGTCGTCGTAAAAAATCTTCATCTATAACTTGAAGAGCTCCTCTTGTTAGTGTAGTTAGTGCAGCGCTCTCCATATATTCATTTCTCCTTAACCTCCTTGTACGACATGACAACAAATCATTTCATTATTCAACTCATGTAGCTTATCCTTGACCTTCCTCTACCTCTCTTTCCTTCTATCTTTCCTTTCTTATTCTTTATTGTACACAAAATATTGAATATACAAAAAATAAACAATTTAAAAATATATGCACAAAGCCGAGCTTACCTCAGAATGAGTTTTCTTCCAGCAAACCTTTAGGTGAAAGAGAAATGAACATATGTGAACATATTATAGAGTGAGAAAGTCAAGCGTACAATACAATTACATTACAACTTAAGTATCAAAAATAATTATATAACTACTTATATAGGTAACTTATACTATATATCTAAACACATACCATAATACACAGACGAAAGACTTCTTTCGTCTGTGCCATAATATATAAATATCTAAATACATACCAGCAAATAACAAAAGGAAAATCATGCTGACAAGAAATGTTCTTTAACTCTTTTCTTAAAGACGTAAGGAGATTCCTTCAAAGAAGTTTGTAATTAAATTATCATGTATAACGCCTATCATCTTCTTCTTTCTCTTGTATTTTGAATAGTATGCATTATTACTCTCTTCTTGAGTCTTTTTAGTATCTCTTCTATAGCAACTGTTTCTGTCCAGATTACTTTTTAACCCCCGACAAAAAAGAAAGGTGTTTTTGTAGTGTGTATCTGTGGATCTGTGTATCTGTGGCATCGTAGCTCCAAAATGGATGGATATATTTCAATGCAGTTTGTTTTTAATTGAAAGGTAGTTTAATCGGGTATTATCTTAGCTATACTAAAATCTGTTCAGTCGTTCAAAACATATACCTCATTTTCTAGTTGGAGTCGGGGATTTTTGACGGTTAGGTTATTCCATCCTTTTCCAACATCAAACCTCAAATGATTCCATTATCTTTATCATTGACCACATTTCATTTTTATTGCTTATCTTAAAAAGAGTTCAAGAATTAATTGAAGCCAAAATGCATCAGATAAAAAACCCAAAATCAAATTCATTGTATCTAATTTAAATGGGTAACAATATAATAATAATGTTTTGCCCAGCAGTGGGACAGTAATGGGCTGGATTTATTATTTATTGTTTTTCTTTGGGTACTGAATTAAAGGCTACGGCGCGGCGTTAGTAAATCAATTTGAGATGACGTAAGTAAGTACAATTATGGTAAGTTCCTTAACACGTATCATAAGAAAAAAAAAGTGATTCCCCATTTGTTATCTGACTTTATTTATACTTTATAAACATTGGGTCAATACGCGAACTATACCTACATTATATCTACTAAGTTAACTTATCGATGTTTTTATTTTCATATTAAACTATATATAATTATATAACTATAAAGTACCTAACTAACTTTCGGATCCATGTGCGGATTAGAATTTCATTATCTTGCATTAACGGTGAAGGAAAACATCGTGAGGAAACCTGCATATTTGAGAGGACCTCATAAAGTTCTCGATGGTGTGTGTAGTCCGCCAACCCACACTAGGCCAGCGTAGTGGACTAAGAACTAACCCTCTAACATCATATTGCAGACATTGCAGTGACGCTCGAACTTGACGCGACCGTATTTATTTATACTCTTTATTGTACACCAAGTAATAAAAACAGGATTGAGAATCACATAAGGTAATGTATAATGGGCAGTCTTATCGCGCACAGCGATCTGTTCCAGACAACCTTTGGATGGCTATAACAGAAAAGAAATAGCGTATCTCACTGAACTTAAGAGAATAGGTACCATAATAATGTGTAGATAGTTTTGATCATATTTTACTGCAACTGCGCGGCAACTGCACTTCTTTAGTTACGTGAATTAGCCTACTAAACTGGGAGATAAGCACGATATTATAATTTGTATCGAATAGGTTACTGACCGCGGTCAATACCTACCCTATCTGCCAATAAACTACCTTCAAGAATAAAAACGCAAATTACTTAATTAGGCGTCATCCATTAAGTACGTCACACTAATTTCGTGATTTTATGTTGACAAGGACGGGGGAGGGGTCCCCCGTCCTTGTCACAGTTGATCACATTTGTGAGACCCCCCCTCCCTAGTGTTACGTCACATATTTTGCAATTTTACATCTAGAAATGATTAAATTAAAACAGCAGTTCCGAAATGAGTTTTATTTCCATTTAAATTATTTGTTATTATTTTTATGAAATGTGACGTCACGATACTTACGACCCCTCCCACCCCTTGTCACATAATGTCACACTTCGTCGACCCCCCCCCGTTAACGTGTGACGTACTTCATGGATGGTGTCTTACCTGCATTTCAAATGGTCTTCCAGATGCCCCAAATGTGAGCCTCTTCGTGTTCCAAGGCAACGTGAACCGAGCTATCAGCAAGACGGACGTGGGCACCATCTCGGGCGAGGTGCTCAAGGCTAAGGACGGCCGGTGGACTGTGGAGGACACTTACCTGGAGCTGAAACCCGGCGACGTGATAAACTACTACGTCGTGGTGTCTGCAGATAGGGCTGGTTATGTAAAGGATAACTTGAGCTATACTGTCACGAGTACGTACCTGTCTTGATCATCAAATCAAACATCAAATTATTAAAGCGCTCCTCCTCTCTCCTACTTATTTAAACTTTTGCTGTGCCCGACAGGGTCCATAATTGTTTCTATATTTTATACTTACCACCTGTATGACTGTGTACATTTTGGATTGCAATAAAAATTTGAGAATTGAGAATCAGTCTAACCGTTTGACCGCTACTGATTTCTATACAGGATATTTGGACCCTGTTATGCAGAAAAGATCCAACCAATTTTTTTTGTAAAATCGAGTTATCTACGTATCCATAATAATACTCATCAAATTTCTAATTATGCATAAAAGATTTTCTTAATGTTTTAATGATATATTTTTGGAAATACATGCAGTATTTTTAGATTTTAATGAAACAAGTGTGTATTGCGTAAAATTAAACAAAAATGCGATAGAATTATTGTACTTTTCATTCTAAATTTGCTTACGTTAACGTTACGATACGTCAAAAACATTCATAGTAGGCCCCTGTATCTACCCATGATGAAAGAGAAATTCTATTGAGGCACTTAACGTGACTTTTTAAAGAAAAATAAATAACCATGATTACTATAGTTCCTTACATTGGAGATTTTGGCAAGATCCAAGAGGGTTTTTTTTTTTTTGGGTAATTCATATTTTTCCATTTTCCAGCGCTACAAGATCGCTTCGGCACGGAATGCAATCCAACGGTTACAAAGGTGCGCGGAGGAGTCGCGTGCGCAGGACAGACGATATTCGAAGAGAACTTCGATAGTTTCAAAGAGAACGTGTGGCAGATTGAACAATACCTCCCAGTTTATACACCGGTACAGTATTCTACTCTATTTTTAATGTTTACTCAAAGTATTGCTAGTGACTATAGTCCGCGCGGAACTAGTTGGCCGCGCCTTAGGTGGGGACGGGGGTGAGGGCGGCGGGTTGCCTATTGTTGACGGCGCCGTACTGAGTAATGACAAAGCGCTCCGCCCCTCCGTCCCACCGCTCACATACCTAAGGCGCGACCAACTAGTGCCGCGCGGACTATAGGTAGCTGAAAGTAGAGAGAAAACAGAAAAGAGATTTTGTCGCTGATTTTTCCAATCTCCCCACGGTGGTCCACTTCCGGCACTCGATGGTCTATTCTAGACCACGAGAACTCTTAAAGACCACGCCGATGCCCACCACGGTGCCACGCTTTTTAGGGCACATTTCCAGGGGGAGCCATTTTTTTTTTCTTTATATAAATAGTTCTGTAGGTATAAATAAATTTGAAAAAAAATTAAACAATAGTTCGTGCGTCATTTAATTGAAAAAAGGATTAGACTAATCGATAGAGAAAAAAAAATTGAACTGCCTAACTCAAAATCGATAAAAATGGACTTAGTGACTTTTAGAACTAAGGCATCCAATTATTACCCACACTGCAAACAGGTTAGCGACTTTATGTAAAATTGTATAATTCTTGATACTTGTGAGTGACTAAACAGAAGTACATGGTCAAGGGATTTTTTTGTACCTGACTCACTGTATTGCATTTTGTGGTTTTACTTGTTAAGAGGAAATAAGAACATTTGAAGAATAAGTGTTTTAAAAAACTAAGCTGTGTGGCTGGCGTTTGCCGTTCATCGAGAGAGCCTTAAGTTAATCACCCTTTTCGATTAACTTTGACTTATTAGATATCTACTTACATAACCACCTAGTCTCGATATTTCATAAGTACCTGTATCTGGTTTAGGGACCATCCATAAAGTACGTCACACGTTAAGGGGGCGGGGGAGGGGGTCGATGAAGTGTGACATTATGTGACAAGGGGTCCTAAGTTACGTGACGTCACATTTGAAAATCATATTAAAAATAATTTAAATGGAAAAAACTAATTTCGGAACTGCTTTTTTACTTTAATAATTTTCTATGATATGATGTTAAATTGCTAAATATGTAACGTCACACTAGGGAGGGGCCGTCTCACAAATGTGATCAACTGTGACAAGGACGGGGGAGGAGTTAAAAAATCACGTAATTAGTGTGACGTACTTTATGGATGACCCCTTACATTAAATAAAGTATTCTATTCTATTCTATAATATTATTTTGAACATGTCCACAGAACTTCCCGTTCGTATCTTACCAGCGTCTATCCTCCGACCCGACGGTGTCGGTGTCGGACGGCAAGCTGCGCATCTCGCCCAAGCTGCAGCAGAAGCTGCCAGGGTTCACCGATGACTCCATATACACCGGCTCCATCAATCTCTTCAGTGGGTAAATAATTACTTCCATATACTTGACATGGCCATAGATTCCTATTGTAAGAATAGGAATCTATGGCCATGTCAAGTATGAGATGATCTTCAGAGCGGTCAAAACGTTTGGACACCACAGATAGATGTCTGTGTTGGACACTTAGGACGTAGGTACTTATAAATCTTACCTAATGTAGTACCAACCTTAGTACCTACCTAACCGTTTGGAAAATTACTTGTGACGTCCTCAACAAGGACACACTGCTGTGAAGCAGCTGTAACCGAGCTATCGTCCTGCAAAAATCACCACTTAAACCCCTGCCTGCCCGTTTCCACAGATGCACATCATCGGCCGAAGCGTGCATAAAGCAGGCATGGGGCGCAGACATCTTGCCTCCCATCGTCAGCGGGAAGATCACCACTAAGGGCTTCGCGTTCACATATGGAACCGTCACCGTTAGGGCTAAGCTGCCGCAAGGAGATTGGATATATCCAGGTCAGTCAAAACAATGTCGGAATAAACAAACTACGTTATCATGGCCCTCTCCTCAGAAATTAATGTTTCAATGTGTGTAGTCACATCCTTACCGAGCAACAAATCGTTGGATTTATTTTTGTTTGACGGCTGTCTCAGTATCTACGCACACACGCGTTGTGATTCTTGGTGGCGCTTTGTAAATACTTTCTAACGTTTTGAATTTTGGAGGGGCGCGACATGTTATCGTAGTTAATCTCTGTTTTATGTATGTGTGACCTACTAACAAAGGACTGCCTCATTCGTCTAGGGGTCGTTAACGTGACTGTCGACGTCGCGTGTGATTGGTAAGTCCTGGTTTCAATTCCCCCTTTGCCCAGTGTTGTTGAGTTTTTCTGGATATTCTAATATCAGTCTGGAACTTGGAAGTATGTCAGGTAAATGGCAAGGATTGCCTTCGGTTCGGTTAGGTATAACCTACATCACTGCCTAACCCATCAGGTAATACAGCGTAATGCTACAAAGTATACATCTATAATCTCATCATACCGCACTCATGAAAATAAATGTTTGAAATTTCCAGAAATCCTACTGGAACCATTCTTGCAGAAATATGGAAGCCTGCGCTACAGTTCTGGAATGATCAAAATAGCATCAGCCCGCGGCAACAGGGAGCTAACCAGGGGCACTACTGACTACTCCAATAAGGTGAGCTTGTTAAATTAATATCTAAGTACAGTCAGCGACAAAAGTCGATGAAAATGTACAATGTTCCACTAACCGTTTACACGATAAGCATCAAAAGTCGCTGAGCAGCACCGGCAACATAATACGTAGTGTAAATAACTTGTGGAACATGATAGAATGTCAATGTACATCGAGATTTGTTAATAACTGTACTACTTTCAGAGACTCACGACAAGATTGAAGCAGTAAGCATAATAATATACCTATGGCTTTTTGAGCTGCGTATTCAATTGCAATGATAATGTCTCATCCCATCCAATTATGTCGAAATACCTTGCTGTACTTAAGGTATCTACCTATACCTAATAATGTCTACTGTATTTTGAGAGATCCTCCAGCTTCCAAGCAAACGGTAAACCCTTTTTTGCCATTATTTAACTATTCCAAATAAATTACGGTATACTTTGAGTTGAGTCACACGATTCTTATCTCTTTAAAATTTACTTTTCAGGTGCTTTTCGGTGGGCCCATTATGGACTTCCAATGCCATGACACGTTAATCAACAACAAGGTCTCAAATAATCTGTGGGGAGATGACTACCATGACTACTCTGTCCGCTGGGCACCAGGTAATTGGAAACTACCTACTTAATAGATATTAATAGCACATAAAGGAAGACAAATCACCGCAACGCAGTCTGTTACTGGCGAACGTCCCTAGTTGTCAGAATTTGGCCCGTAGAATCCTCGTATTTGCTGAAGTGGTAGTGGGCCAACCATGTTTTCCAAGGACCAACAAAAGCCATTGGAGTAGACGAGTCCATCATTGGAGACCGCGAAAATATAATACAAGAAATTTGATTCAAACAGCTGAGAACTGAGTGATGTGGCGCAGCGGGAGAGCTGGTGTATACGCAGCAAGACCTAAACAGTGACATCGATTTAATTTTGATTGATTGGTGAAAATCTGTAATGTCGCAAGTAAGGTTATAGCACGGTAAAGCAAAAGTAAAAACATTTTATTCAAAGTAAACGATTTTAAAAAAGCACTTTATGAAGGTACGAAAAAAAATGGCGGATCACGATTTATAATTCAGTTGTTTCCGATTCCCAGATCGTATAACGCTGTCGGTTGACGGCACCGAGTGGGCGCGAGTCGAGCCGACGGCTAGTGGACTGCAAGGTCGCTTCCCTGCGCAGTGCACGGAACTCCCGCGCACGCTGCTCGGCCACGGATCCAAGATGGCGCCCTTTGATGCCCATGTGAGTTGATGATCCTAACGGCTGATCAGCAAAGCGTTTTTGAGCCAAGATCTACGGCTTGAATGACTGTACTTGGAATTTTAATGCAGGAACCGAAGCCGCGACAGCACTATACAGGATATTTTTTTATGTAGTGCGCAAAATTTGCAGAGTGATTCAGTGTCCGTCCCCAAATGCAATACCAAAATACACCCCATAACAAAATAAAAATTTGATTTTGTATGGCTTGCGCTAGTAAAATATGCGTGTCCCCCATACTAAGTCGAATGTTCGTTTTGTTTTAAAGTGTATCCCAATACTGCGATTGCATTTAAGAACAGAGACTGAATCACACTACAAATTATCCGCACTGCGCTGCTGAATGTGAGTTCCTAGATTCGACTCCCATGTCTAACAAAGTTGATACCTATCTCGAGAAAAGCAGCTTATGGAGTATGAAACATCTAATAACAAGTTATATTTTTCAATTCAGTTCTACATAACCCTGGGTGTGGGAGCGGGTAGCATCACGCAGTTCCCTGACGGGGTCACCACTGTGAACGGGCGGCCGAAGCCCTGGAGCAACCCCAGCAGAAAGGCTTTACTCAACTTCTGGCAGGATATGGACTCTTGGCTAACAACTTGGAACCAGCCGCAGATGCTTGTGGACTACGTCAAAGTGGTCGCCTTGTGATAATTTTTTATACCTACTAGAAGACTAGTTACTGTTAACCTGTATCATCTCACTGCTGGGCAAAGGCCCCTCCCCTGATTTCCAAGCTGTTCGATCATGTGCCAGTGATGACCAGTCCTTGTTGAATGTATCTAGTTCGTCCCGCATCTCTTTCGCGGTCAGCCTCTTTCTTCCTTCTCTACTCTTTCCTCTTTCGGTTTTGCTGTGTGAGAGCTTCACTGCCTGGTTATTTTGGCCCACAGATTTGACGGCATACGGCAGACATGGCCAGCCCAATCCCACTTTAGTTTAGCGGCTTTTCCGCTACGTCAGTGATTTTTGTTTAGAAGACTAGTATGCATTTACTATTATTTCACTTTTTTTTTTTATAAAGATATTTTAATTTAATTCTACTTTTACATTTTTAAGATTGGGACCTTCTTCTCATTATCTTCTACAAAATGAGAGGACGTTTTCAAAATGGTTCCCGGCCAACAGTTTTCTTATTTGAAATGCGTAGAAGTGTGGTTTTTATAACTTCTACTTTAGGTGTGTTCCTTGTGTCCATAAATAGCTAGTCTTATTACTAGTTGTGATAAAACCTCATAGTGAATAAAATAAATATTAAAATTTATTTAATTTTATTACTATACTTACTATACAAAACCTCTTATTACAAAATATGGTTAAAGCAAGTTTAGTAAAATCCAGGCTTTAAATATATCCGTCACTTTCTAACGTATATATCAAAAAGAGACGGAGCTATCTTAAAACCTGGGTTTTACAGACTTACTTTAAACAATCTTTTGTATTATAGGGGAAAATAGTTCATTTTTCTGTTATTATGTGTGGAATAGATACCGACGCTAATTATTTAAGGTACTATGCGTTTCAAATGAGATAACAATTGGCCGACGTTCATTATAGAAACATATGTTTTACTTCACTAAAACTTCTAAACTCCTAACCTTTGAAGTGAGCAGTCACAAAATGGCCCCCGTCAATCTATTTTCTTGTTTGAAACGCATCGTAAACCTTTAGTTCATTCAGCCTTTTCACCACAAAAGAAACAATTTGATGGGGTAGCCAGAAAATAGACTTCCGTTGGCACCCCCAATCTTCAGGTAGGATAAATATTAAAAGTAAAAGACGTATACACATTTGGGACTATTTTTATTTGCACGGTGTACATGTTCATCCGCATAGCTAAGACATTAGATTCCCTCGCTATGCGATGCATTAACACATTTTCACTATTTTTTTAAGGCTGTTAACACTGTTTCAAGGTAACGAACATGTTATACCACTGGTAAATACTGAAAAATGGCCCTAGAGTCTAGGGCTTGTATTTAAGAATAACGCTCGGCCGCGAAGTCTACTTAAGTAACGGTTAAGTGACTCATTTTGTACGAAATAAGTGACTAAAGGTCGAATACTCAAATGCTTCTCAATTTTAAGTATGCCGCATCTGTCACTTAAAGGTGAAGTGTAGCGACAGAATGACTTTTAAGGCCACCTTAAAGTTAAGTTGCATTTTGGTATTCGACGGTAAGGCCTACGTGCAGCAACGCGAGTTATCTCTAACCCAGTAAAGTTCTAATTTGTCTTTGGTTTTCATAGAAAATTACCACTTCTGTTAGGTTAACTATAGGTTAAAAAATAACCCGTGTTATGCTAGTGGGCTTAAAATCTGTGCTCAAATAGAGATCTCTATTTAAATAGACGAATGTGCAGACGGTTAAAAAATTAAGGCTAGTAGTTAACTACTAGCCTTAATTTTTTAACAGTCTGCACATTATACAAGGTGTGGTTCTCAATTTTACAATGCAGCCTCCAAATTATTCCACTTCGAAGATCAATAATTGTCCGTTCATTAATCTACCCCAAACAGTGTGAACGCCTATTCAGCTGTAAACAATACATTATTTAACTGGTATATTTATTCCACAAATTCACTATTTTACAAAGAGGTGAAAACAGCTTGAGAGATGTATTTAGAATACAAAATATTGACTGGGATTGAAATCATTACCTTAAATTGGCGACATTTTGGTGATTATTTAGTTTTTTTGTCCACTGGAATAATAATTAATAAGGGTTTCAACCCCAGCCAACCTTATAAAAGACTACAAATATTTTGATCAATTAATTTATATTATATATAATATTTTTTTATAATGTCAAATACATTAAAAATTTGCAACCTCCTATATCTCATCGAAATGCCCTAAGTGCCTTATACTACAGAGAGTCAATCCCTACTGTATATTTACTTGTAGGTAGTTTAAAACATCAAATATCTTATATTTAGTGACGGGACACGTCTAGCGAATAAATTAGTCGATTTTCAGAAATATCGACTAAAATCATCATCATCTCTTTGTCTATATTTTTATAATGTGCAATAAAGTGTATTGTATTGCATTGGGGGTGCTTGTTATGAATAAGGATGGATTTAGATTACCTAAATTATATTATTAACGATTTTTCGTTATCTGTTGTTATTCGCTAGACGCGTCCTCGTTTTACTAGTACGATAGGACACAATATAAATCGCAGACACAAACTTACAGGATATGACTCGGGATCACATGGAAACATTACGAACTATCACTTCTATTTGAAAAAAATACACGGTTTTTGAATAACTGAATCATGAATATACAATAATTGAAAATTATAAAAAAATATAAATTTAACGATAAAGTTCGGAAAGTTATCCTAGTAAAATATAGGAAAAGTGTCTCGAACGTTAAAAAAATAGTATGAAAATTACAACATTAGATGTTTTTCTTATTCGATACAACACAAACCAAAAATGGTAATTAATGTACTTAAGAATAAAAAAATAAATTCAATTAATTAGTAAACAGGCATTCAAAAACCGTGTTGTAGAATGTATATCATAAATACTTAAAAAGCAGAAGTTTGATACGTTTTCATAATTTAACTAACAGTAAAGTAATACATTGACTAACAGATATTATGACATCGTGAGACGTTGTTCCGCTAATACCTAACACAATAGGCTCACAAGATTTACATAAATTGTTGATAAAAAGCTAGAAACAGATGAGGCAGCCTAATCGAAGACAGATAATACATTTCTACAAATCCTAAAAATGTAGTACTACACAATGAAACTTACCATACCGTGGTTCATCGCTTTAGATACTTTACGAATTCGGACATCATATTTTTTTTAATAATAAATTAAACCAATCTCAAATATCTATACATCGATGTAGATTTAGACATTCGAGATCAATTTAATTTATTGAAATATCAGAACGTGCCCGCTTGAATCTCATATCCCAAGCTGCAGTAAGGCAACTCGGGACAGGCTCCGCCCATTTCCCTCGCAAACTACACGATTGCTTTGCGCGAACGCTCCATGTAGACGAATTTATAGTTGGGGGTATATATAGATTTAACTGCAGGCACTGTCATAAATGACCGCTCAAATCTGTTTCTGGCAGTCAAAGTACATTACAATAATGAATTCATTGGGGTTAAATTACAATAAATAATGTTACCAACAACTTTCATACACTCTATCAAGCACCATCTTAGACCAAAACCAACTGAGGTATAGAAATATTGGTGATTGTGTAACAAAAGTAGAGATTTACCGTTGTATTTTTTATCAACCTTTGTTCTCCCACCATAGCTATACAGGATAATTTATTATATAATGCAAATGCAACCGCAGCCAGTACTAAAATTCACTCCAAAACAAAATGAAGAAATACTAAGTCGAATTTTCGTTTTGTTTTAAAGTGTATCCCAATACTGCGGTTGCATTTAGTACCAGAGACTGAATCACTCCACAAATTATGCGCACTACATAAAAAAATATCCTGTATTTGGTTGATAAATACAAAAATAACGGTAATAATTATAATTAAAACCTTGTAATATCATCCGGGGCCATATTAATGATTATCACAGCCAACACTCACTCCCAAACGAAATGAAGAGAACATACCTACTTTTGTCAAATCGGAATAATTGGGTACTACCTATTGCCTGCGGTTTCAATCGCACGTTTTTTTTATTTTTTTATTTTTTTAATCACTCTTCAGGCGTAGACTCAGGCGAACGAAAGCAGTCCCAGAAAAACGACGGCAATTTAAAACATCTGAAGCTGTATCCACTGACTATACACTGCATAAACGCAGTTGATACTATTTAATATTCAAGGATTATTAAATAGTATCAACTTCGTTTATGCAGTGTATACTCATTGAGGACAGTTTCAGATTTTTTAAATTACTGCCGTTTTTCTGGGGTAGCTTTCGTTGGCCAGACTCTAGCAAGACCACCATAAAAACTGGTTTTGTCCACGGAAGAATTAACAAATAGACATTGTAGAAAGTTTTCTACTCTTCGGTAGGATTTGGTAGAATAACTACATCACAAACTTCCTCGTTGCTATGGAAGTAATATTTTGTCTTTGTCTACGTAGAAACGCGAGGATACAGAATAATCATTGTATTTCGCGAAATCCAAATAATATACGTTCCCTGGCTGTACTTCATTATACTAGCAGCGACAATTAACTCCCAATTTCACAAAAGCAGTACTTCCATACATGTACAATTAATAATGGATAATAATTTAAAAAACACGATACAAGGGTAAATTTAGAATACTTTCAAATTTAACAAGGAATATTTAAGCTGCATTTTAAGCAATATACAGCATAATTACATTGATTATTATGTTTGATAATTTTATCTTACTGTGCGATTTCACTCGAATTATATTTAGGTACCTTTTAAGGGTTTTATCAATATTAATAAATATACTAATAAATATTAGACCGCCACTTATCCCCGCTACTGTAAATCCCGTTGTAAAGGATTCACAATAATCACGAACTAAACACCGACCAATGATACAAGATACTTACAGCTGATCGTAAGCATACACACTAAACAGCCATCTACAGCTAACAAAGAAATCTCGAGCTTTTAGAATGGTTTTGGTACCGACAGTTGACAGGCTAGATAGTGTTCGTTTGTAAACAATTTCAATATTTTTGTATGGCCTCATATTCAATTGTATCTCTTTTGTATGGATTCACATGCAATTTAAACATTTTTGTTGGGGTATTTTTAACCTTTTGAATACCTTAAGTAATTTTAACCTTTTTGTATGGGTGATTTGACCTTTTGTATGGCTTCATATGGAATTAGATACAAGTTTAATATATTTTTATGGCCTGGTATGCAATTTTACCCTTCTTGTATGGCCTCAAATACAATTTTAACCTTTAGTGTGTTAAGTGTAGTATCAGTGGTATGCCGCTTGCCACCAGATCGCGCTTACAAAAGGACGTTTCTGGCCATTTAGAATGTCAGTCTACATTAGGGTATACTTTGCAATTATATCCTAACAGATATAATTATGTGATGATTATACCATATCCTATATTCAATTTAGTCTATGCAAACGACAACGAATTTTTTAAAATGTCTACTCCTTTTAATGGTAAACCTTTTAATAGTAATTTAATGTAATAAACTCCCCCCTTTGGGTGCCTAGTAATATTAAAAACCATCTAATTTATATTTAAAACATTGCGTTAAACGCCCTCTAGATATCGTCTCATGATAAACGAAATTTTGATATTATAATACCAATTTAAAGTCAACTAAACGTGACAAAAGACTTTTCAATCTTTGTGGTCCACAAAGTCTACTACAGAGTCAAATTTAAACTACAACAAACACCAACAAATCAGTATTCAACCATTTGTTGAATCGTCTATAATTATAATATTTAGTTTTTTAGTAATACATTTTTGACAGGCGTAAAATCGACTAAATCAATACTAAAACTTAGTCGAATTTTCACTACATTACCTTCTCCTTAGTCGTTCCCTCACTACTGAGGATCTTGATCCCCAACTGGTGTCAAAATTCTATGTAATAATTTAGATGTATACATACAAGAAAGTATTAATGTTTCTTAGCCTATAATGGTGACCATTAGACGTTCCATCAGCGGGTCTACCGCGTAACTAAAATGGTAATGAACATCGACACTGGTATTAAACTTCTCCAACTTCATGATGGTTATTTTTTTTACAAGTTAGCTCAACGTTTAGCCTCTCACGATCGTATTGAAGTTTAATACCAGTGTCGGTGTTCATTACAATTTTAGTTACGCGGTAGACCCGCCGTTCAACCGTGACCTTAGATTGATCGTGTAATGTATAGATTGATGACTTGCAGCGTCAATCTCGTCAATCCAAGGTCAGATTGAACTGATAAACGAACGTCTTAATCATCACCTAATATTTCACAGAATTAAATAAAATAGATTCAAAGAGAAACATATCAAGCTTTATACATAGCAATAAGCTAAATAACACACTTCTAGAATGGATAGTCTATTTTGCGAGGGAGATAGATTCTAGCTACATAGTGCTATCCCTCTCTAAATACCGATTATCACTCCAAGATGACGTCATGAATAGTTTACCCGTTATATTACATTATGTATGTATGTTAAGTAGAAAATACAGAAGTACTTTCAATACAAGTACGATACCTATCAGTGTCAATTGGCATTCATAATCATCAGCCACCAATGTTCCCACACACTATCAATGGGGGTGAGGGGGGAAGGGGGTAAAAAAGGCCAACAAAATAAGACATTTCTCCATAACGACTGTCAAACCAATATGAACCTTACGCGAATCATTATTAAGAGTCGTCAATTAAGTGGCCAATTCATCCGTCCAAAGCGGCGTTTTTAAATCCCATGGCCTCTTTTCTAAGAGAGGGTAGGGGCCATAACCCATCTTAAAGGCCCATGGCATTGGTTTATGTTAAAAGTTTCTAAGTCTTTGTTTCTAAGAGCATTTGTCCACTACCGCCGTCACAGAGGAACGAGATTATTCTTGAGATCGGACTGAAGAGACGGCGATCATGACGTGTCCATAGCGACCTATCTTGGAGGTTCAGTTTTGCTCTCATTTTTGTTTTTTTTTTGCTCTGGATCAACAAAACCCATGCCAGCAATCTCAGTTGTAATTGACAAATTCACTGGTATTTTGTATTGCCGGCATTTAGGCCCGTTACGATCTCGGTCCGAATTCTAGCGGTAGCGCCGAAGTACACGCAATCTGGGGGTCTTAAAAGGCCGCTTTATATGATTCATATTACAAATGTCAAAATATCTACTTAATTGATGACTCTTATTATCATACGCGTAAGGTTCATATTCATCATATGTTTGACAGTTACCATGGAGATTTGTAGGTGAATTACTAAATGCGGCCTTTTAAGGCGTCCTGGACAGCAGAGATGACGGCGTTCGGATGACGGATGTGTGTTGTCACCCAGTTATAGTATCTAATGTATGTACACTTGTACAGTGCCACAAACTTATATGACCGGTGACCAAAATTGGAACTAACTTCGCTACCGAACAAAAAGACTTCAAAATGTATTTTTTTTGTACAGAGATGACATTTATTTATTTATTTAAGCGACGCCATGACCGGGTCAGATAAGTTTGTGGCACTGTATCGCTACTTTGGCAACGTTATCTCATTCTCAGTGCCGGCGATGGCGGACAACGCCCGAAGTCATATTAGTTTCCCCACGATGTTTTCCATCACCGTAAGAATAGTTGTCATGAATAAATCTGACTTATATTTGCGTGCGCACCCGCACAGTTACAGTACTACCAACTTATCTGTGAAGTGGCAGAAAATGGAACTACAACAAATTCATACGATTTGACAGTTGAAGTCTTGTCAAAAATGCTTTTTCTTAGCCAACAGCGCCATCACTCAGTTCACGGATAACGTGGTCGAACTGTACTTATGACCTACGACTCCAAAGTCGGGTATATGACCACTGGGTTACTGCAAATTGATACTGATAAATATATTTTCACCTTAATTTCTTTTAGAGAATATTTATAATATAGTTTTAAAACATTTCCTCTTCTTACAGAAGCTTAAGTAACTTCTAGAAGAAAATTGACCGAATAACCTAGAAACTTCGAATGAATAATGTAATTATTAAATAATGAAATGTATAAGTATTATGATTTATTCCTACTTTTCTAGTGCCAATTCCTTTATTTATTGTACTCATCATAATGAACAAGTTTGACTATGGGACCAACTCTTGAAATCGCGAAGAAAATCAGCTGATCCATACAAATAATTCGACTAAATGTATGAAACAGCACATTATTTTACGCGATTTCAGAAGTGTTCCCTTAGTAAAAGTTGTTCATAATGATGAGTACAATAACCGTTTAAAGGGATCGGGGATACAAAGGTAGGACCTTATAGAGTTGTGAAGAGGGAAAGAAACGTCAAATTATAAAGATTATTTTCAGAGTAGCGTTATACAGCAACCGATATTCACTTATGATTATGACGGTACGCAATATTCGCGCATTCATTGTCCCTTTATTTATAAAGGGTGACTGGTAGAACGAGGGAATCATTGAAGGAAAGTACAGCTGTACTCATCATTATGAACAACTTTTACTATGGGACAAAACCTGGAATCGCGAAAAAACATCAGCTGATCCATTTAAATAATTCAATGTTACTCGACTAAATGTACGGAACAGCTGTTTTTTTTTTTCGTGTTTTCAGGTTTGGTCCCATAGTAAAAGTTGTTCAAAATGATGAGTACAATACCCTCCTTCAATGATTCCCTCGTTCTACCATGTATATGCTCCATGATATTCTGCTTCCCTTGTTGAAATATTTAAATCCCAAGTTATCTCGGCACTAAATATTTTCCAAATATATTATGTACTATGGTATTGTCACTGTCAATGGTTCACTAATTCCTATTGTTCATTTTGTATGGCGTTACAGGAACGAAAGTGTCATAATATAAATGCAATATTGTGAGAAATTCTTCTCTCAAGGTCTCCAAGATTGCAGAGTTTTATTATTTTATTATTTAAATGTTCTAATGAGATTTGATACAGTTTAATAACAACTTGAATAAAGATAAGTTATGAAACTTTAAACAATGCAATCTTAGGGTACCAATTGTCTAAAATACAAGCTACTACATCTTACATTATTAACACATAAGTAGCACTCCCATATACGACACACCATACCTATAATTTTTCTAATAAAAAATAAACATTAAAAAATATCCGACCAATTTAATCGCACACGTAAAAAAAGTCAAAAATATAAATTCACTAATTCACTTAGGCACTTAAAATAAGACAAAAACTTAATAAATATAAGGATTCACACAAAAATACTGCGATTTTCGAATTTCGGCCCGTAACTAGAAACTCATAGGAATATTGATTTCGCCGTCGTATATGGAGGAGGTGCGTGTGCGCACTCGCGCCTCACGCGACCACTCGGCTCCCCTACTCTACGTGGGTCACTACAATTTTGAAAGTTTAATTGTCCAAACAGGAGCGACGCGGGTGGGTCACATGGTTGGTCACTCATTGTCCCACAAGTGTCGCACTAGTCCCACGAACGTCCCATGCCGTCCCTAGCCCAGCGAGCCCGCCAGTCCCACGCGTGGGCGATGGGTACTTACTGCGCCTTGCCGTCGGGCTTGTGTCATACGAAGTCCATCGCGTCCCGGGACTTGCCGGTGAACTTGCCGGCCGCTCGCTTCTTCAGGGTTCGCTCGATTAGCTTTTTAGCTTCACTTACTATAAATACACTTGACGTCAGGCATACCAGGAATATTATATCTGGAAAAAAATGTATGGTTAGAAAATTATTTGATAAGTTTATATGAAACTATAGTTCAACACAGCTAAGAAGTCGCATCGGCAAACTTCGTTCGCGCAGACATGAACACTCGACCGCCGACAATACCCGAAGCTAAATCAATTTATAATCAACCTTATGTAATGCCCTTAAGGTTTAAAAATTGACTGCCGTGCCGTCTATTTCTATATCGCTGCGCCGCCGTAATCAGATGCTCACATTGTAACACAAAAACAAAATGGACGAACGTTGACGTACGTTCTTAAGCAAAACGCCGCCAAAAGTTAATTTGTTGCGGCTCCAGACATTTGACAGTTTCAAGTGTTGCGGCGCAGGAATTCTGCTAATAGAATTTACTATGGGTTCCTCGCGTCATAAAACGTAGTACGAATAAAAACACATCAATGGTAGACGTCACTAGACGTTGTGTTAATAAGGACGTGGATAAACGTTGTGTTCTTTTTTTTTATAAATTTGGCGTTAGGTATCATTGCTAGTCTGCAGTTCTGCACATGTTAATTGCAATTTGATACTGCACTGAATCCTGTTATTTTTAGCTACACTTCCGCACATGAATCCCTAATCTATATATTGATACGTGAAGAGAAAACTTTATACCCCTTCTTAAGCGTATTGCGCGCACGGACGAGTGTAAGATTTGGCATAGTTATAGTTCACATGGAGAAGTGCAGAAAATTAAAATTACGGTCGAATTCCGACCACTAGGCAACCAATAGTAATTGTAGCGACATCTATCGCCACATAGAATAACTAATTATAAGTCAGCAAGCTGACAGTAATAGTGGCGCGAAAATATGAATTGACCAATTAGATTACGAGGCCTGCATCGCGCAAGGAAAAAGAATACCGTATCTAACACATATACAACTGTCCGACATCAACCGTCGGGCTTCGGCCCGCCAGGCAATATCACCTCGCCTGGTCGGAGGATTCCCCCTTTTGAATGGAGGAACCATACCTCATTCCTCCACAGTAATAATTATAATTTTTTCCCTGAAAACTAACCATGTCCAGTCAAGGCTTCCGTCTGAAACACTTTCTGCAGCGGCGGGAAGTAGATGACCAGCATCTGCCCCACGAGGCTCAGCGTCACAGCTACCAGGAACATCTTGTTGGAGAACAGACCCACTTCGAACACAGACTTGGTCTGCGAGCGGCAGGATAGCGCGTTGAACATGTCGAACAGCACGAAGCAGGTGAATGTCATTGTGGTGTCGCGAGGGGTTATCTTGTTGTCTGACATCTGGAACAGAGAACGTGTGATTAGATAGGGTACAAAACCGTGTACACAGAAGTGGCGAAGGGTGGATATTTTTATAAGGGAACCCGTTCAAAAAACAGCTTGGTTACGCATGCCACGTGCTGTGCAGTATTCATTTGACTATGGCATGAACACATGAAGCAATTGACCTACCGAGGTACACATACAGGGTGTCCCAGAACTCAACGTCAAGCCGAAACGGGGCGACAGGATTGATTGTAAACATCATGAGAAAAATTAGAAAAAAAATCTATCCCATGCAGTTTGGAAATTATGGGCATTTAAGAAAAACCTAAAAATTTGGTCAAACTGTAACCATTTTTCGGTTATTGTGGTTAATTTTTATTATTTTTGTTCATTTAAACTTTGGAACCGTAATCCTAATAATAAAACATAATAAAGTGAGTAAAAAAAAAAAAAATTGTAAAGTAAGTAGTAGTAAGTAGTAGTAATAAAGTATTTGTGTATAAATGACAAAAAGCACTCAAAATACAAATTCCATTTCGAGATGATTTCGCAGACGAGAATTCTTCTTCTTTCTTTCTTCTTTATTTTTTAAACTTTGGCCACACTATGAATTAATCCTGTATCGTGGGTGCGTTTACAAACACAAATCTTCACAAGCACAAACATCCAGACCCGGAACAACTATCTGCAGATCATACAAATATTTGTTCCGTGCGGGGGTAGCGTAGACAGCAAACCGCTTAACTACAGCGCCAACCGTGCCGTGCCGTTGCCTCGCAGCAGTGGATAACTAAGCTACAAAGGTGACGAACCTCTCGGTTGAAGACCCAGAGCGTGCCCGCGATGATGATGGCGGCCGACAGCAGCACGTTGAGCAGCAGCGCGCGCGAGATGATGCGCCGCGTGGTGTCGCGCGGGCGCCGCCGCAGCACGCTGTGGTCCACCGGCTCCACGCCCAGCGACTGCGCTGGCGGGCCTGCCAATGTACAATATTTGGTTAGATTACTTCATATCAAAAAGGTGACAAGACTGCGATAACTCATCTGCGACAAGACTCATCTGCGATAAGACTTATCCTCGAAAAGACTCATCTGCGGCAAAACTTATCTGGGACAAGACTCATCTGCGACAAATCCCATCTACGAAATGACTCATCTGCGACAAGTGTCGTCTACGAAAAGACTCATCTACGACAAGACTCTTCTGCGACAATACACATCTACGACAAGACTCATATTTGCAACAAGTCTCATCTGTAACAAGACTCATCTGCGACAAGACACATCTACGACAAGACTCATATTTGCAACAAGACTCATCTGCGACAAGACACATCTACGACAAGACTCATATTTGCAACAAGTCTCATCTGCGACAAGTCTCATCTGCGACAAGACTCATCTGCGACAAGATTTATCTCATGTGTATGTCGCCGTAGGATTGCATAAAGCAGCGAAATTACGAAATAAGGTTGTCTAAAATATTAAGAAATCTGCTTCCTTAATAGAATATGGTGGGAGTAAGAGAAGCGAACTCTGGACTTCAGAGCAGATCCTTTAGGTTCAAAAGGTATGATGGAGGATCTTCGCTATACGAACATATTTTGTATGCTTAGTAGCTTCAACAGGATCGATTTTCAAAGTATCTGACTAACAGTGGCGTGCATTCCATAGAGACAAAAAGACACTGCCTACCCTAATAAATTAAGTAATACATGGCTATTTTTCTTTTATGTATGTTTTTATAAAACTATATTATTTATTTTGTTGCTATAAATTCTTATAGCTGCGCGGCGCGGCGGTTTCTATTCAAATATACCCGCGCGGCGGCGGTGCGGCGGCGCTCACTCATAATAACAAGACAGCCTAAAAATTCTTCAAATGTACACATTCAAACATCTATATCCTATACCGACACAAAATTTATCGGTGCAATACACGCACACTAGCATTTTCGCCTAAGCGAGCCTAAGCGTGTTTTTGCGTGAAAGAGACAGATACGCTCGGTGTGCGAGCGACGCGACCACAAGATAAGTCGTATACGCGTTCTCTGTCTAGCGGGGCTCTGAGTGGCTCTGAGCGATATGCATCTGTATTAACCGTCAAATTGCAAAATATGCATGTTCGATGTCATTTCAATAGAGAATAAAGTACATTACAATTTGGTCGTTCAATTTCTGTTGACGTTATAGGCGTAAATCGGTCTAGCGGCGCTCCTATTGGTTGATAATCTGTATTAGCCAATGAGCATGAGCGACAGCTCATGCCACCTCGACAAATGATAATTTAGCAACCGCAGAAGCTGTCATACGCAATTACGCATTGTTTTTGTTTGTTTTTATTATCGTTTGTGGTGAATATCAAGTGAATTACGTTATTAATTATTGCCGAAAATGGAAGAGGTCACATGTGAGAGCTGTCCGGGAAATGTGTGTTTGCAAAAATTTAAGACAGGCGTCTTTACTTCACATAAGTTTGACGATAAAATTTGAGTAATTAAAAAAGGTCGGTGCGTACCGGATTTAGAATTGTTTCAAATAAAAGGTAAAGTTACAAGAAAATTCAATCCTATACAATATCAGACATATTATGGTTGGTTATCAGGTTGTAAACAAACATAGCAATCGTCTCTTGTTTTCCATGTAATTATTTTCAAATTAGCATAATGTGTGGACCGGTTCTGTTTACGAGGACGTACATAATTTCACTACAGCTGCAAAAAAACATGAACGATCTGAAAAACATTTAGAAGCTTCTATAAAATATATTTTATTTGGGAAAAATCGTAGGTATCGAAACGCGTTTAAATTCTCAGTTAAAAATAAATATCAACAAACATAATGCGAAAGTCGATCGTGACCGTAACTTATAAAAGTTTTTTTGTCTACCCTGTTGTAAATGTCTGTGCACGCCACTGCTGACTAATAATAAATAAGTTAGTCGTGTCGGTAATGAATCGTGTTGTAGACGAGTCCCGCAAATTATATTAGCAACTTAAAAATAAAATAATTACAACTATAGTAGAATCCGGATATAACGACCCTCAAGGGGCCACACTGTCATACTAACCGGACGACGCACAAAACGGCCTACCTATGACCTACGTAGCAAACTATGAAACCTAACTTGAGTTTACATCGTCGTCGATAAAAACGGTTACCCGTTATAAGCGAAGTCGTTATTTTATTTATTTATTTATTTATTTAAACTCTATGGAAGACTTACAGCTAAAAAAAACAGAACAAAGACAGTAAGTTGGACTGACAGCCAATTATAAGTCTTCACGTATAGCTGTAGTTGATTAAGAAAAGATACTGTGAACACCATAGCACTGCCAACAAGAATGAGAGACACAAAAATAACAATAAAAATCATAAAACAAAACAAAAATAAAGCACATTAGCAATATAATGGGTTTGCCATCTATTCCTATTCATTTAAAAAACGTTATACGTTAACGTTAAACGTTATATCCGGATTCTACTGTATTTATATGTATAAGTAGAAATATATGTGAACTTGCCGTCCATAATAATATTGATCCATAGTATCTGCATAGCGTTGAGTGGATTGGGAATGCCCATGAGCGTCGCAAGCGCAATGAGCGACAGCGCAGCGATCGACGTCGACAGCTGGAAGCGCACGAAGTTGCGGATGTTGTAGAATATGCACTTGCCCTCTTCTATGGCGGAACTGTGGGAAAATAAGACAAATATACAGTAATGTAGTGACTTGGCTACATGGCAAGAAATACTCCAGCGCCACCTACCGGAGTGAAACAACAACTCAAATTTAAATTTGACGACACGGTTGTCCTAGTTGCTAAGCGATAAGCTTTCTACGCTACGTGCCGCGGGTTCGATCTCCGCACGGAGCAATTATTCGTACTAGTGGTCGCCCAGTGGTCGAAATTCGACCGTAATTTTAGCTTCCTGCACGCCTTCTCCATTTAAACTTTCCATCTCCACTCCACTCCCCATCGTAGTGATGGGCTAAGTATTTAAAAAAAAACAAAAAAAAAACCTTAATCGCGCTATGCGTATACAACGATCGTAACACGTCATTATGGAACGCATGAGTATTGAGTGATAACTTACATGATAGTAGCGAAGTCGTCATCAACGAGGATCATGTCGGCCGCTTCCTTGCACACGTCAGTACCGTTGCGTCCCATAGCGATGCCGATGTCGGCTCGCTTTAGTGCCACCCCATCGTTTACTCCATCACCTAGTAAGCATTTGTACAATTAAACAAACAAAAACTTGTTTAAAGAAAAAGAAAGAAAGAAAAATCATTTATTTGCCACAAACACAAGACGCACTAGAATGATAGACATAGATACTAAGAAGAGGACAGGTGCATAGACAGAGAATACAATTTTAGGATGGCAACAGTGTAAAACTAAGTAGAAAAAATAATAATTTGAAAATAAAATAAAATTATGTGGGTATACTGCACCGACTGAACATCACCTTGCCTTGCCTTGCTTGTATGATCTACAGATAGTTGTTCCGGGTCTAAGTGTGTGCATGTGACATGTATGTTTGTAAACTGTACCCATGATACAGGAGAAATGATGACATGATACATGATACTAGTGAGAGGCAACGTTTTTTAAAATAGATAAGCAAGGCTACACAGATACATGGCATATTTAAAAATTACATAGATTAATTATTATTGTGCTCGTCCAATCATAGGACACCACAGAATGCACTTACCAGGTACTAGGTGTAACAAACATAAAATCTTATAAATATGTGAGAATATTAATTTAATTGTAATTTTCGCGTTCTCTTTGATAATAATGTATTGTGTATTATCTTATTTTATTTATTTATTTATGTACAAAAACAGACACATGATACTAAAAATGTATCTTGTTTTTTTTTTCTTTATTGGGACCCGTTTTTGCTGTAGTCTGTATGATGATGAATCAAGAAGTATTTACCTGTCATGCCCACAATGTTGCCAACCCTTTGTAGTGATTTCACAATAGCCAGCTTGTGTTTTGGTGTCACCCTGTAGAATACGCTCACCTGAGAATAAAACGACAATATTCATTATTCAATAAAAAAAATAATTAACAAATTGTTTGATATTCTATTCTGGTCGATAATAATCACATTTTTGCAAGAAAACAACAGAAATATCGCTAACGGTATTTTGTTTTTAGATCTTTATAAAAAATAATTAATTACCTATCTACAGAAACTTTCAATTATTATAAGATTGTATAGAATATAATATTTTATGTTTATTTCATGTAAACCAAATACAGGCACTTATGAAATGTCGAGACTCTAGGTGCGCGGTTCCAAATAGTAGGTCATAGGGAGAAGAACCGGCAAAAAATTCCAAGGAAACTTAACTTAACGTATTTGGTTCATATGACATAAAGATCTATTTCTCTTATACTCCGTTCGAAATAACATTAGAAATTTAAATAACTCCATTTACACTTTATTCAACCGATTTTGACTTCTATTACGTTGGTGACATGAAAAATTACAGCTGCAGTAAACATTTGTTACCGTAAATACGTTTTTGCTTTTAATGCCATCCTTATGCGTACGGAATAGAAGTCAAAATCGGTTGAATACACTGTAAAAGGGTTTGTTAAACGTGTATAATCTTATTTCAAACGGAGTATAGTTACCGTGTCGATCATCCTGTCTAATTCTTCATCGGACATTGAGTCAAGTTGATCACCAGCGAGCGACTGAGAATGCAACACGTCCAGACCCACCATTTGTGCTGAAATATAAACATTCACTGGCTACGTTCAGTAATTCATTTTTCGGTGCAAAAGTCACTCGTGCGAATGTCGCTCGCTCATCGGGAAATAATCGGGAATAATTGAACGATCCACAGCTGCATTACGCGAGTGACCAATCCGACCAATCGAACAACCTCAAATTATCTGCTGTATCCTATGACTACAGTCTTTGGTCGGTTGATAGCAGTTCGACCGAGTGCGACTTTCATCCTACTATTTTACGGAGTGACCGGAGCGATCGCCCGACGACGCCCGCTCAAATAACTGAACGGTTTAGTGTGATCACCCGGACGATAATGCGTCGTCGAGCGTCATTCGCCGTAATAACTGAACACACCCAGTATATCGATTGGGCGGATCGTGAAATATCGTAACTAGGGGTGCATCCGATACCGATATATCGAAATGGGCGATATTTATTTGTCGATACATCGATACATTTCGAAATTCATCGCTCGTTCATAGCGTGTGAATATGGTTACTAAGGAAACATGAAGGACGACCATCATCCAGACATCGTAATCATAAATTCGATGATGGTGTTTGAAATAACGTTCCGTTTTACGTAATTTACAATAAAGAGAACTTGTAAAAAGGTATCATTTTTAATAAATCTTTAAATAAAGAACTTTTCACAATTTTTATTATTGATTTTTTTAACGTAAGTTCTCATTATAACTTAGATGCAAGTTCCCTTTTTTTTTAAAACAGCTGTTATTATGTTTTAAACCAACATTTCCGACTACTTGAATGGGGAAAAGCTTGAATAAATGATGGCTTAAACATACCGACAGCCAATGCAGTAGGTCGAGCGTCTCCAGTGACCATTTTAACATCAACAGAAGCCCTCGCGAGTGTAGCCACGGCGTCCCGCACGCCCTCTCGCGGAGGGTCGCACACTCCACACACGCCGGTGTACGTCAGCGCCTCCATGCGACTGCCGCGACACAACGCGATGATGCGGAGACCTGCGGGACGACAGAAAATGTTATACATCTGTAGCGACATCTAGCGGTACAATACGAAACTACGTACCAACCACACAAATTCGACCAGTCAGATTACGAAGCCTGAATCACGCAAGTAAAATGATCATCGTATCTAACACAAATACAACCACAGTTTGCCAGGCAATATCACCTCGCCTGGTCAGAGGATCCTCTCTTTTCAATGGAGGAACAACGAACCAGGTTCCCCCATACATTACTTTGGACGAGTTTAGCAAACTAGTCAAAACACACGTTTCAAAAAGGTTCAGGTTCAACCACTCAAAACAACCATTGGCAGGCAGACAGGGGTAAACAATAATTTCGACCGGCCGCATATTTAAGAACCTATAATATTTTATACAACATCACAGATTCACTTCTGCTTCTAACCAACAACTTTACAAAATTCTCAGCGTCCCACGTTGGGTGCCATTTTTGTGACGACATAACGTCGAATTATTATTGTGATAATATGCCGTTGACACATTGGCTCGGACATTTTACAGCGTGGAACTCTTTGTTCCAAAACGAAAAAAGAGTTCCAATCGCACGCCAGTCTTTTTTTTGTCAACCGACGTAATACACGTCAAAAATAGCGTACTGTATTGTGAAAACGATGAATAGGCTGATAAATTGTCGCAAATAAAATTAAGCTGTTTACTAATGACGATACGGTTTGAATTAGGATGTTATCGTTTTTTATATTTCTTTTGTAATATGCACTAAAACTTACCCATTCTGGCAATATTATAAGCTTCAGCGAGGAAGTCGTTCTGTTTCTCCTTGGTCATGGCCGCGTAGTTGCCGCTGCTGTCGATGTACTGTGTGCACATAGGCAGCACGTTCTCAATGGCGCCCTTAACGAAGACCTCTTCTTTTAGTTTGGCGTCAGCGAACTTTGGCGCGCATTTCACTACCATCATCTTTGTTTCAGAACTGAAATAAAAATATTAAATAGAATAGAATAGATCTTTATTTCATGTAAACCGGATACAGGCACTTATCTCGTCCTGTTAGCAGTTTTCGGTCGTCGATGAAAATCAGCGTCATTGGTGTTGCCAATGACAATAAGCTGATCGATGCCAATTTTCTGCACATGAGGGAAACACACTTCCATGCATTGTTTTTTTATTTATCTTATTTTTCTTCATTGATTTATTGTATAGTAATTTTCTGGCTTTTTAAAACGCTTTTATTAACTTCACTTGTAACTAACTATGTAAAAAAATCTTGGAAGTTAAATTTGACCCACTTCCCGTTTTCCGATTGAGCTGAAATTTTGTATACACGTTTAATTTGGATGACAAAAGCGTTTTCTTTAGTATTTTTTAAACTATAATATTTTTAAGTTGTTATGTTTTGTGTATGCGTATTGACATTTTGGTGTCCTCTGTGCAAAAAATAAATGTCTTTTCTTTCTTTCAAGTTCGTACCTGAAGGGTATTTCGTGCAGCCGTGTGTACTGTTCGCGCACGTCGTGCATGCCGTTCTTCAGTGCGCACGCGAGCAGAGCGCCCTCTGTGGGCTGCCCGTACAACGTCTCGTCGCGGACCGTCGCGTTGTTACATAGTACTCCCACCTTGAAGGGAAATAGTCAAGAAATATGTAAGAAATCATGGTGCTCATCGAAGTACGGGTTCAGTTCAATAATTATTATGTTTATCTAATCGTAAAGTTCTAATTTTTAATTCAAAACTAGTAGTATAATGACAGACTTTATGCACATGCAACTATAATAAAATTAAAGTTTTATTACGATACAGTTACCTTAACAAAACAATGCTATAATATAACTTTTTTGTCTATTAGGTATAGTACACTTCGGTTCCAAACTAAGGAGTTTTCAATTCAGTTTTTATAGCAGCCGCGCATTGTCTATGGTGGCGCGGCTAGGGCGCATGCGCGGCGCGCTAGAGCGCATGTGCGCTTCTAAGTTTCGGCGCCATTTTTGTTTATCGTTGTTTATTTACATTGTTAATGTGGTACCTATCTAGCTACCTATTGCATGAGTATAGATAAAGTAGTGTATGAAACTGCACATAACTAGGTATGAAAACACTCGTGTTTTAATACCACCAACAAGCAACAGAGGGCCAAGCACGAATGTTTTGACGTATAGTAACGTAAATGTAAGCAAATTTTGAACCAAAAATACACGTTTAATCCCTGATATTTTTTTGGAAATACATGCAATATTTTTACATTTTCATGAAACAAGTGCGTTTGTTGCATAAAATTGAACAAAAATGCGATAGATTCATCGTATTTTATAATCAAAATTTGGTTACGTTTACTTTACTATACGTCAAAACATTCGTGCTCGGCCCACAGTTTCATAAACTACTATCATTGGTCGTCTTTTATCAGGTGTACAATAAAGAGATATTCTATTGTTCCCCTTTTTGGCATATTACCTCGAGCATAGTGTTGACAGCCATCCTAGCGACATCCAAGTCTCGACCCTTATACGCCCGCAGTTGTATGTCGCCTCGAGCATTGTACCCGGTACCAGTGACCTCGGCAATATGGCCGCCAGACGTCGATATTGTTGTCACTGTCATCTCGTTCTTCGTTAGTGTTCCTGTGGGAGATTCAAGTAGAATTTAAACTAAACTTGTATTAAGGGCCTTTTTCTTGTCATGTGAATTTCAGTGCGTCTGCGCGTCTGACCCGCATGCATGCCGTCCGCATCGTTTCATACATGCGCTAAGGGGCCGTTCAAGTACTACTTAAGCACATTTTTCACAATTATTACTCCGTAAGTATCCGTGCTGATGAAGAATGAGATTAGAAATGGAAGCTCATCTAGCCTGTACTGTCAGCATACACAGTACTTACAGCGACAACGGTGCACATAACGTTATATCAGAAGAAATAACGATATTAAAACGCTACGTTAGTTTATCAACAATAACAAACGAACAAATAACTATCAACCAATAACACGGAAATCTCTCAGAACCTCAGAACACGTCTATCTCACAGATTAGCAAAATCGGACTGAACTGATAAAGCACAGACTTGAGACTACTTATGATACTACGTATGACTGAAGTTATAACTCAAAAAACTGCTATCGCAACGCGTGAATAACGTTTATTTTTGTGGACGCTACCAGCTCGTTTGAGTATAGACAGCGTCAGTGTGCAAGCGAGAGGTGAATAGAGGCGTCGATATTTTTATTCCCATTCTTTATCTACGTGGGTAGTAAAATGTATTAATTTCCAGGCGGCGAACTGAGAATACGCCTAAAACTAATCCACAAATAAAATGTTACTTACCAGTTTTATCGCTGCAGATGACGTTGACGCAGCCCAGAGTCTCAACAGTGGGCAGCTTCTTGACAATCGCGTTCCTCTTGGCCATGCGCATCACGCCCAGCGCTAGCGTCACTGTCACCACGATGGGAAGACCTGGGGATAAATGCTAGGGTCAATATTAAAAATATAAATTACCTGACGGAATTCATAGAAACGACGACCAGTAGGGTTGTTCACGTAACTAAAGAAGTGCAGTTGCCGCGCAGTTGCACTAAAATCTTGATCAAAACAACACATTTGGTATCCATTGGCGTCATAAAGTTACGTGAATTTGCCCTCTATTGAAAGCTAGATACACGGTTGGCATAGTGGTTGAGCGATAGATTGCTTCGGATTTGTCTCCAGTTTGATTCATGCACGGAACTAAGTTTTTTATGGCCTACAGAAGCCCAATTCTCGTAATTAATTTATAATATGACTGAAAGTTGACCGAACTGAGATTATATTATGAATTGACAAAAAGTCATGTATTCTACTCCTCTTAAAGTTCAGTCCGATTCCAGTATGATTTGGATTCAATCTTCTTACAAACTCATTTCAATCTCATTTTTGACGTTTGTGTATAGACGAGAGTGTCAATTTTATTATATGTGTCAGTTCAAAATGTTAGCAGAATACCGATTTTGTTACTTTGATCAACTACCAAAATACAAAATACAAAGTAACATAGGAAAGCAATAGCGGAGGATTCTTACCTTCGGGTATAGCAGCTACAGCCAGACTGACGCTGATTGTGAACATGTCTTGCAGCGCCTTGCCCTGCAGCCAGCCCGTCACCATGATGAAGCCGATGATGCAGAACGAGTACATGGACAGCTGGGCGCCGAGGGTATCCATGGACTTCTGGAGTGGGGTCTTAGGAGCCTCTTCGGCTTGCATCATGCGGAATATGTCGCCGAATTCTGACCGCTCGCCTGTACTCACCACTATACCCTGCAAATTGGAATTATAGTGGTAATTTATTATGTGCTTTCAATAACTCTATAGAGCTCTACTAACACTTCGATAACAAAAGAAGAGAAACCATGGATTTTTGTTACCTCTAAAGAACAGTAATTTATAAATATTATAGTGTAAAAAAAACTAAAGCAAACGCTTTTGTCATCCAAACTAAACGTGTATGCAAAATTTCAGCTCAATCGGAAACCGGGAAGTGGGTCAAGTGACGCTAATAAAAGCGTTCTAATAAAATAGAATATGTCATTAGAACTAAATTCAGGCCTTTATGAAATTTCAAGACTCTTTGTGCACGGTTCCAATTAGTAGATCCTATATAGAAGAACTGGCAAGAAACTCCATGGAAACTCTTTTAAAATAATAAACATAGGGACATTCCTTGTCAACTTCACCTATAAACTGATCAGCTGCAGAGCGAAGAGGCATTTTAGATTCATGTCATATGTAATGACGGAATAACCAATGCAGGTGACGGTATAATCATGGGCATACCCAGCTTTTGGCGAAGGGGGGGCGGGCGGACCTCCTCTGATCACACCCATGGGTATAATAGTTAAAGTTCAATAGGACTATGGAACCTAGCTTAGTCTATTCATAGAACACTCACTAATCACTGGAGTCGCTTACTCTGATACCGACAGGTCATCAGGATCTTCTAGGTTTTATAGGTCTTCTTAATTCCCTGAACGTTACATTCAGTTAAAAAATCTGGTTAATACTAAACAAGGATCTTACCTTTGCATTGCCACATCTGACCAGAGTCCCCATAAACGCGATGTTGTCCTTATTGACCCTCCCAGCAGCCGCTTTATTAGGCAGCACACTCTTGACAGCCGGTTCCGTTTCTCCAGTGAAGGAAGACTCGTCGATGGCTAAGTCGGTGGAGTCGTACAACCGAAGGTCGGCTGGTACTCGGTCTCCAATGTTCAGGTGGACTATGTCGCCGGGAACCAGGTTGCGGGCTAGGAAGTGTTCTATAGCACCTTCTCGAAGACTGCGGAAAAATAAGCAGGTTTAAAGCCAGGGTTCCACTGCGAAAGGGTAATGAGCAAGTAATAGCTGACCGGCGGGTCTACCGCGTAACTAAAATGGTATTGAACTGGTAATAAACTTCAATACGATAATGAGAGACTAAACTTCGAGCAGCCTTGTAAAAAATTACCGACCATGAAGTTCTGATCTTCATGATCAGTAAAAAATTTATATGGTAGTTCGAGTTCAGTCACTCACGATCGTATTAAAATTTATTACCAGAATCTGTTGTTCATTACCATTTTGTTATGCTGTAGACCCGCAGACCGGACCCCTAGATAAAACAGGGTTTACCATCCATTAAGAAAGTTTTGAGAATTGCCTTCCACTGCAATAGAGAAATGAGGAACGAGTTCGTTATTAACTATTTTGAATCGTTCAGTCCTCTCCGCTAGACTCTTTGTTGGTGGCAGCACTTCAATGAAGTTTACCGTTGCGAGTGAAACGGAGTCCGTACGGAGCCCGCTCCGCTGCCGGTGGAAGCCCGGCTGACAGGTGTTGATAATGAATGCTTATACCACGGTTAGTTGGAAAGGGTGTATTATAAAGTCGAAAGGGGGGATTATTGTAGGTACCCATCATTATGAACAACTTTTACTAGCGAACCAAACATGAAATCGTGACAAAAAAATGTGCTTTTTCATACATTTATTCGAGTAAAATTTAATAATTTGTGCCATACTTTTCGAGTAGGTATTGAAGTTTCGTATGGGATAGCTGATTATTTTCTCGCGATTACAATGTGGGTCTCATAGAGAAAGTTGTTCAGTTTGATGGTCTGATCCACACCCTTAAATATGACCACGCGTTTTTGATACACGTTGTATATGCCTCGGAAAGCACGTTAAGGAGTTGGTACCGGTTGTCATACGAATACCTATGACAGTCATTACGGGAATCAGCAAACCAAAAAGTCTAGCAATCGGTCTACCCTTAAGGTACCAGTGTCTCCCTGTAATTGGGTGGCGGAGGTCAAATGGCAGTGGCTCCGTGTGAAATACTGATATTCAGCCGCATCTGGTTAGACTGGGGGCTGACCTACTTAGTTAGGAAAAGGCTAGCCTATGATACTATGATACAAAAGAGCCGTAATTTCCTTCCAATATCAAGACAATTAAGTTTCAAAGTCAATGTCTTCAGCTGAAAAGGGGATTCAGCTGAAAATCAGCGCTGCAGCTAGCTGCAACTTTTTGCTGAGCTGAGGCCTATTAGACACACCATAACGACAACGAGTCTGCTTTGCCGAATTAAATGTATTAATTTTAATTGTTGTTTTTTGTTTTATATGTTAATTATTTTCTTAATACTTTTTATGTTTTATTTTATTGTTTCGGTGTCGGTTACTTTGTGATGTCTAATAAACGTTTTTTCTTTCTCTCTTTCTTATGTCCAATCAATAAGTCCAATAACTAATTGAGCTTGATTACAAGGACACTAGACGCCCCTATCTCCAGTGAATGTCACCGGCAGTCATTAATTAAGAGGTAATCAACTCAATTTTGAAGCCAACTAGATTAATCGAAGCGAATAGTGTGCGTCATCGTGTGATCAATATTTATTATTTACCCTATTTTGTAGGCTACGTGGCGATGGCTCATTAGTTGTTGTCATAATTACTATGACAACCAAATGGGTGGATATAGTAAGATATTCCAAATTATCAGGCGTCCGCGTCCGCCCTTAATTATTTTGAAATAAAAATAGAAAATTATTGTTATCACAGGTATACAAAGTGTCATAGGAAGATCCATCCTAGACGGTGTACAATAATAATTAATACATCATAGATGGATTACCATTATTAAATCATTATTATAAATCTTTATCAATAATCAGCAATATCATAAAAATATTTTTATTTAACAACATTACTTTAAGTTTATTTTTAAATATTTAAATATACTCCTCACTTCGCAAACTTGAGTTAGCGAAATTACTTAAGTAGTCAAGTAGATTGTAAATAGCACTTTTGTTAATTACCTACCTATTTTGCGTTACCTACGTTACTAAGAAATAGGTATCTAATGAAAATCATCGCAGAAAATTATGAGGCATGAGGGCGATTCTAACATGGAACACCATAGTTACTCTGCACAACAGAGCACAATATTATAGTCCAAATGAATAGCCTTCTATAATAAGCTGTGTATGTAAGGGTCACCAAGATACAGGCTCTGCCTAGTTTGGGGCCCACCGCTAGTTCATAAGATGTCTTTTGTATGCACTTCTCTATTTTTTGCTTCTATTGTATTTTAACTGTGGGTTTATTAAATAAAGAATTATTATTATTATTATACTAGAAAATTTTGTGATTGACACCGCACCAGTATGAGTAGACAGACTTTTAAAGCCACCAAACCAAGTCCACAGATATTTTTATTTGAGAAAGCTCTATTTACAGCCGTGAGCAACAAAAGGCCAGGCTTTAGCTTTGACTTTGCCAAGAAATGAATACGATTATCTAGACATTTAAAATGTTGACAGACTATAAAGTATGCTTGACGAACTAAACAAATAAATTATTATGAATTATGAAAATACGGCTTTGGATGCGAGCAAGCGATGCACTTAGTCGTAGCTTCTAAGCAAACAAGCAGTTTCACTTAAAAATCACTGGAATATCCGGTAAGTTACCGTGTGATCAAACCCCACACTCAAGCATTAATCATCCTGCAATCCAATCGTCCGTCATTTACAAACACAAATCGCGCCCACAAATCGCGCCCACAAATCGTGTGTGTCGCGCCACAACACAAATTTCAAGTCGTTCGTGGTGCGGGTTCCAAATCTTCATCTCGAGACCTGCCTCAAAGAAGAGTTTTGGCCGGAGGGTATCGTGTATCGTCGGTTTCGCGGCCGGCTGCGCGAAACCAGTCAGCGAAACATGACGCCGTCATCTACTGTGCAGCAGTAGTTTAAAATTTCTTGTTATTACGTAATATGAATTAGTTTATTAATTTATTGTTATTGTTTTTTATTTGTGTATATTTTTGTATTTTATTGTATGGACCAAGTTGCCTGAAGTAAATGTATATAATATTATTATTATTGATTCAATCTTAGCTTACCAGTTGCATGAAGGCGGCACCAACTTATTAAGCTCCTCCAGCGACTTCTCGGAGCGATACTCCTGGACGAACGCCACTGTAACCACGATCATGATGGCCACCGTTATCGATATGGCGTCGTCGAACTGCCGCATGCACACGCTCACCACTGCTGAGCCTGGAGACAAGAAGATAGGGACAATTAGTAATGTATAGAACAGAATAGAATAGATCTTTATGTCATGTAAATGGCGGAGTATAGTCCAGAAGAAGGTGATCATACATAGAGGTCACGACCCTCATTAGTGAGGAAAACGACTCATGGAGGGAGGGAGGGGGTCATGTAAACCAGATACAGGCACTTATGAAAAGTCGAGACTCTAGGGCTGACATTCAGAGACGACAGAAACGAGTCTAAGCGTGAACTTACGCATCCATCTGTCAAAATTTGTTCGTAAGTTTGACAGATGGAAGCGTAAGTTCACGCTTAGACTCGTTTCTGTCGTCTCTGAATGTCAGCCTAGGAGCGCAGTTCTAAGTAGTCTTATGGAAAAGAACCGGCAAGAAATTATCTTATAAAATACGAGATTACAATCTTGATTAGTACAATATTGTGATAATGAACTGACAGAATAATCTTTTTTTTTTTTATTGAAAGCTAATTTAATCGGGTATCATCTTAGCTATGTTTTATGAAAATCTGTTCAGCGTTTCAAAAGTTATAGCTCTTTTTCTACTTGGAGTCGGGTGTTTTTGACGGTTAGGTTATATTATACACAATTGTAAACAGACTGTGCATAGGAACGGAAGCATTTATCCAAGGGCTAATGTGTAGCATTAGCTATAACACGCGACGCGTAATTCATGGTACAACCTACAGTTATATTGCGTTTTGCCTCATTTCTTACGAGGTTAACCGCCGTGTCACTCAACAGGTGACCGACAAACAATCGATTTTCTATTGTGGCTGCTGCGTGACTGTCAACGTGCTACGTAGAAACGGAAATAACAGCGCAACCTTAGGAACTAAGGCCCAAGTTCCCCGATAACATAACAGACGATTAAGGCAAAATCAGCCATTTAAAGATGAATTATGAATCTCCCACAAAGGATTAAATTTATTCAATATATTGTAAATATTATATCTTTAAGATACCTTTGTGGAATGAAAAAAAAAATCTTATTTATTTATTTATTTTGGTACTTATAGGTAATCGGACGATTTAATTTTAAACTTCGAAAGAAAGAAAATAAAAAATACCTAAGGTTTATTGGTCAATACAATACATATTTAAATCACACCATATACAATACAGAAACGGAAAAGCCGGAAGTGACACAGCAATAATTGCAAAATGCAGCAGGCTTACTTCATCATCATCATGATACTATAAGTTTTTAAACTATCATGGTCACTAATATTATCATTGGAGATAAGAACGGGGTATTTACAATGGTTATAGTTTCGAGCTTCCGATATTATCCGTGACCATAGCGCTTCCAACAGTGCAGCAGTGCCGAAATATCGGAAAGTCGAAAATAACTATAAACATGGTAAATACAGTAATAATAACTTTATGGTAAATACCCCGTTCTTAACTCAATGATATCTCTTATATTGTCGATAAATCGAGCCTATTACTGTCCCACTGCTGGGTACGAGCCTCTTCTCAGAATGAGAACATGGCCCTAAGAATCAGAAAAATAAGGTGATATGAATAGAAGCGATTTTTGAAAAAATATTTCTATGTCCGTCCTCTTGATGCACACTATTTCCTTGTCAAATTTCATGAAGATCGGTTCAGCCGCTTAATCGTGAAAAGTTAACAGAGAGACTGCAGTTACTTTCACATTTATAATATTAAGTGTGTAGTACAGAAGTTAGTTGTATTTTTTTTCTTTCCCGCAAGTGCGAAGTCATACCTACATAGACTACTATGTAGGAAGTGTCCTATGTACAGCTGCGGATATCGTGAATATACTGAATAACCTAACCATCAACAACCCTCGAATCCAACTAGAAAGAGCTGTAACTTTTGAACGGCTGAACAGATTTTTATGAAACATATCTAAGATGATACCCGAATAAACTAGCTTTCGATTAAAAAACTGCATTGAAATCGGTCCATCCGTTTTAGGGCTACGATTACATACACAAATACACATACACACAGATACACAGATACACACTACAAACTTATAACACCCCTCTTTATTGTCGAATTCATAAAACATTCGTTCATTAAACTAACACAATAACAAGTTGTTACTTACTAATCAAGGACTGGATTGTCAAAGATGCTTCGCAATCAAATGGAGAAACTGTTCACTTCTCAAATAGTCCAAGAGCCAACAAAATACATTAGAAAACTAGGTCATAGTGCAATTACACCAAGTGCATAGCATTTGAAGATCACATTCAATATTTTAGTAGCAGCGAAATCGATTTATCGACTAGATAGTGGCGCTACCGCTGCATAATTTAGTGAGGTGACCTCTATTTAAAGACAAGTACTGTTTACTGCAATATTAGAAAGAAAAATCATTTATTTGGACTAGACATCAGACAACACGGTGCACAAACATAAAGTATTATTTATAGTTTAAAAAAAAACTAAAACATACGCTTTTGTCATCCAAACTAAACGTGTAGGGCAAATTTTCAGCTCAATCGGAAACCGGGAAGTGGGTCAAATTTAACTTCAAAGATTTTTTTACATAGTTGTAGTTAGTTACAGGTGAAGCTAATAAAAGCGTATTCAAAAAGTAAAAAAAAAAACAAAAAGCAATAATTAAAAATATAAATATGCTATCGGTATGCCAGTACCAAATGGGTTGCCAACTCAGCATTTGCTGGGTATAGGAACACCCAGCGCTGATTATCAGTTGGCACCCTTGCAGTGACACGGACAGAGGAAAGAAATATTCATATACCACTTCTTCTCCCCATTTCCCCTTTTCTTTTCCTTTTTTTAAATTTTATATATTATATTACTTCATTCATCATGGTTTTATCCTTTGTGGTCAAGCAGAGGTCATACTAACGTAATTACTTACATTTGCCTGACTATTATTTGATAACAGGTACAATCCATTTTTTATTTATAAACGTAACATCAAAGATCACTATCGCTTTCCGATGCCTGTCCGATAATGCTGTCAAAACGGAAGCTATAAAAAAATCAAGGAAATGATAAATATAGCGAGTTTAACCAAAGTCCAAACCGTCAAAAACGCCCGACTCCAACTAGAAAAAGAGCTGTAACTTTTGAAAGGCTGAACAGATTTTCATGAAACATTGCTAAGATGATTCCCGATTAAACTAGCTTTCAATTAAAAAAATCTGTATTAAAATAGGTCTATCCGTTTTGGAGCTACGATGCCACAAACAGATACACACTACAAACTTATATTCCCCCTCTTTTTTGTCGGGGGTTAGCCCTCAGATCCAATATTGATCGATTGGAATCATTTTAAACTGCAAGGGCGTTTCCAATGTAGAAATCCATTGTTTATTGATCTGTTTTAAACGGCAGCTTCCGACGTCGTATTGGATTAGTGGGGAAACGCCGTAGGCCATAAATTCTCGCAATTTGTCCGCACAAAGTTGTTATTTACCAACCTATTATTATTAACATTGACGTTCATGTGCCATCGCAATAACACGGCTTATTACCCGCTTTGATTGAACACGTAATTGTAGTCATCAGAGAACCCTGAACGTAACGTATCTCATCATAAATTGTCACCAGTACGATGTTATGTCGCTTTTCAATTTGTATGTTTTTATTTATGTAGATGCCATACATTGGATGCCGGAACAAATAGAAGTACGGGTGAACGTGGCACTCCATCAAGCCACAGACCGCAGCAAATGGAGATCAATTATCAGGAAGATAATCCTCAGGAAGAAGATCCTCAACATTGAGGGACCGACATTGGAGGAGGAGGAGGAGATGCCATACGCTATATAAATGTACCCGAATATCGGAAAGGCAAAAGACATCTCGTTTGCTGGGAAGTTATTTTTTTTTGGGAAAATGGATGAGTTTTATGGACCCTTTAAAGAATTTCAAATTGAATGTGACAATTCAGTTTTAGATATAAGTACCTACCGAAATTTTAATTAACGCCCCATAGAAAGTGGTGAGAAACAGGACCTAATACCCAATAATAATATAATCGAACAACGAACATGGATACATAGAAAACCAAACTGGCAGATAAGATTAGAAAAGAAAATTAGTAGTTTAAGGGCGAATATAGGTAGATTAACACAGTTTATTAGGGGCAATAGAAATCGAAAGGTAGTAGCTGCTGTAGAAGCAATTAAAATAAAGTACCAAATACACGCGCAATACGAAAATTCAAATTCACAATTGGAACACTTTTTAGACACTTTAAAACAAAAACTCAGTGCAGCATCAAGTAGACTTAAAAGATATTTAACATGTACGAACCGCAAAGAACAAAACATAAAATTTACCAATAACGAAAAGATCTTCTATAGAAACTTGACTACAAACAGCAACACTAGCAACCAAAACATAGAGACACCTCCTTCTGAAATACTTCGAGAATTCTGGGCTAACATCTGGGAAAATCCGGTACATCACAATAATAACGCATACTGGATTAATGAAACAACTGCACAATTCCCTGAGATGGAATTTGAGTTCATACCAATCGACACATTCATAACCGTCATCAATCGCACACACAACTGGAAATCGCCGGGCACGGATAATATTCACAACTTTTGGTATAAGAAATTTACTAGCTTACACCCATATATACACAATCACTTAAACACATTCATTCATTCACCAGACTCGCTACCGACATATATTACACATGGAGTCACATACATGCTACCCAAAGACACAAATGACACCATAAATCCAGCAAAATACCGACCAATTACTTGCTTACAAACCCTATATAAAATTTTAACAGCCTGCATAAGTGAAGAAGTCTATAAACATTTAGATAAACATAATATATTAGCAGAACAGCAAAAAGGATGTAGGAAGAATAGCCAGGGATGTAAGGAGCAACTCACTATTGATGCAATTACCATGAACAGTGCAATAAAACACAAAAAGGACATCCATACAATGTTCATTGATTACCAAAAGGCCTTTGACTCAGTTCCGCATAGCTGGTTATTACATGTCCTAAATCGGTATAAAATACACCCAAAAATCATATCATTCCTTCAAACTTCCATGCTAAATTGGCAAACTGTACTTAAAATAAATCAATCTTCAGTAACTACAGAACCGATCCATATCCAACGCGGAATTTTTCAAGGAGATTCTCTAAGTCCGTTATGGTTTTGCTTAGCCCTCAACCCTCTTTCCCAACTATTGAATGAAACTGACACAGGATTCACATTGACAAACAATGACACACAATACACTCTATCACATCTAATGTACATGGATGATATAAAACTGTACGCCTCTGATAGAAATGCCTTGTTCAAATTAGCAGATACAATTCAACATTTCTCACAAGATATTCATATGCAGTTCGGAGTTGACAAATGCAAAATTATGTCAATTACTAAAGGTAAAATCCAAAACAATAGCTATACACTTGAAACTGGTGAAACGATCGAACCGATGGATGAACATAGCACATACAAATACCTTGGTTTTAAACAGTCTAGACAGATCCAACAAAAAACTACTAAACAGGAACTGCTTAAAAAATTCTCACATCGTCTTAACCTAATTTTAAAAACATACCTTAACTCCAGAAACACAATAAAAGCTATCAATACATTTGCAATACCTATTCTCACATACTCTTTCGGAATAATACAATGGTCAAAGACAGACATCAAAAAATTACAGCGCACTGTCAACACACGCTTAACCAAGTACAGAAAACACCACCCTAAATCCTGCATACAGAGACTCACACTTCCACGCCAAGAAGGAGGAAGAGGATTGGTCGACATACATAATTTACATAACAAGCAGATACTTACACTCAGAGCCTACTTCCATAACAAAACCGAACATTCATCACTCCACAAACACGCAGTCGAAATAGATAGAAAACTTACACCATTAAACTTACAGGATAGAAACCCGCAAACAAATGAACAATTAATAAGCAGACAACAGAAAATTGCAGCATGGGCTGAAAAAGCTCTACACGGTAGACATCGCGCCTGTCTGAGTCAACCACATGTCGATAAAGATAAGTCGAACGAATGGCTTAGACGAGGAGAACTGTTTCCAGAGACCGAAGGCTTCATGCTCGCGATTCAAGATCAAATAGTAGCAACTCGTAACTATAGAAAGTACATAATAAAAGATCGTAATCAACCAACTGACTTATGTAGACATTGCAACACTGCCTCTGAAACTATTCAGCACATTACAGGAGCCTGTAAATCTCTTGCACAAACAGACTACAAACACCGACATGACCAAGTTTCTGCCATCATTCACCAAAACTTAGCTTTCAAATACAAACTTGTAACAGAAATTATACCATATTATAAATACAAACCCCAATTAATTTTAGAAAATAGAAACTAGAGGTCGCGCGGGTGCGCGGGCCGCATGCGGCCCGCGAGGGCTTTTTAGGTGGAGCTTGTAACATAACTTAAAAAAAATGTGATTTCTGATTTTGTATGGCAGCCATTTTTTTTTGTATGGAAACCATCTTTTTTCACCGGCTCGTCAAACGGCCCAAGGTCCTCGACATTTTTAGTTCAGGCGGTATAGGTTTGCGACTTGCCGTTTTCGAGATCCGTAGCGCAGTTCCGGTCAGTGTTCCACTTTCAGGTCATTTCGGACTTTTCCTAAACTCACAGGACCCCCTTCTATACGACTCCCATACATCCCTTTTACCCCCCACGGCTCCTTCTGGGAGAACAATTGCTCCAAAAGATGCGTGTGTATGGCGGCCATATTGAAAAATGGCGGAAAAAAAAATTGGTTCCCGGATTATGAATCGGTGTCGCCGGAAATCCCCAGATGCCAATTTTCAGCCGGATCGAGACAACTTTGTTTTGGCCGCCATTTTGAGTCCGCCATCTTGGATTTTTATGACCACCACAGGAAAGCCCCCTCTATCTTCTATGAAATTGGTTCGAGCACCCCCCCGCTATCTCTAACGGTTTCGGAACAGTGAGTGTTTCAATTTTGTATGGCGGCCATGTTTTTATGTATGGAAGCCATCTTTTTTTCACCGGCTAGTCAAACGGCCCAAGGTCCTCGACATTTTTAGTTCGGGCACTATGGGTATGCGACTTATAATTTTCGAGATCCGTAGGGCAGTTCCGGTCAGTGTTCCACTTTCAGGTCATTTCGGACTTTTCCTAAAATCACAGGACCCCCCTCTATACGACTCTCATACATCATTTTTACCCCCCATGGCTCCTTCTGGGAGAACAATTGGGTGAAAATCCGAAATGAACACTTGTATGGCGGCCATCTTGAAAAATGGTGGAAAGAAAAATTTGATCCCGGATTATGAATCGGTGCCCCCGAAAACTTCCGGATGCCAATTTTCAGCCGGCTCGGACCATATTTTTTTTTGGCCGCCATTTTGAATCCGCCATCTTGGATTTTTATGACCCCCACCGGAAAGCCCCTGTCGTCTTCTATGACATTTGGTCGAACACCCCCCCGCTATCTCCAACGGGTTCGGAACGGTGAGCGTTTCAATTTTGTATGGCCGCCATCTTTTTTTGTATGGACGCCATCTTTTTTTCACCGGCTCGTCAAACGGCCCAGGGTCCTTGACATTTTTAGTTCCAGCACTATGGGTGTGCGACTTGTAATTTTCGAGATCCGTTGGGCAGTTCCGGTCAGCGTTCCACTTTCAGGACATTTCGGATTTTTCCCGGACTCACTGGACCCCCTTCTATACGACCCTCATACATGACTTACCCCCCACGGCTCCTTCTGGGAGAACAATTGTGTCAGTGAGTCAGTCAGTCAGTCAGTCAGTGGTAATCGAGCTTTATATATATAGTCAATTATATCATGTACTGGGACAGGACAATCATAACCGACAAAACTATACACTATAATAGACCTGACATCACTGTATACGACAAAGTAAATGGAATCGTATATCTGATCGATATAGCTATACCAAACTCACACAACATACAAACCACAATATCAGAGAAACTCAGTAAATACCAAGACCTTGCCATAGAAATAAAAACACAGTGGAGGGCACAAACTGTTCACATCGTCCCTATAGTTCTCTCATCCACTGGTGTCATACCGAAATCCCTAGCACAAAGTTTGACCACCTTACAAATGCCTACACATACACTCCACATGCTTCAGAAAGCTACCATCCTTAACACTTGCCGCATTACCAGGAAATTCCTATCATCTTCTACACTGTCATCCACATATTCAATATAATCATCCCCTCATACGCTTGGTTCTGGCCCGCGTATGAAGGTTTTTTTTGACCCTCCCAAAAGGAAGAGGTAAAAAAAAAGATTTTGAAAAATAATAATAATAATGCCCTAGAACCATTTATGGTGAATTGATCCTGAATAAAAACTCTATGGGCCTCTTCTCAAAATGAGAAAGATTTAAGCCTTAGACCACAACTCTAGGTGACTCTAGCCTAGTCATATGAATCGAATGTATGCGTCAGCTTAAGCTGAGCGGAAGCCTTTTTGACACAGCTGCGACGTACAACCCATTTGTTATTTTAGATAAATATTTTTTCTTCTTTTCTTTTACATGTTTTATTCTTTTATTTTTTGTTACTTTATCTTTAAAATTGTTTTTGTGCTGTGTCAAATAAATACTTTTTTCTTTCTTTCTTTTTTCTTTATGAACTCAAGCGCAACCCTCTAGCGGCTACTACACTAACTAAAGTAAGAATTTTCATACTCATATTATTCGATGGTCGCTAGCGAGTATAGACTTGCATATTCATAATAGAGATACAGTCACGATATATTGCGGTGATACATTTCGAAAACAAAATTCTTTGTACGACTGCGGCCCAGTAACTCTACGTTAGGACGCCGCGGGCGCAAACAGGCTACACACGATGAGGCGGCCGAACAGCGGGTCTACCGCGTAACTAAAATTGTAATGAACATCGACATCGGTATTAAACTTCAATACGATCGTGAGAGCCTAAACATTGAGCTAACTTGTAAAAAAATTACCAATCATATTAGTTGGGACTCCTATCTTCATGATCGGTAAAAAAAAATACAAGTTAGCTCAAAGTTTAGGCTCTCACGATCGTATTGAAGTTTAATACCGATGTCGATGTTCATTACAATTTTAGTTACGCGGTAGACCCGCAGATCTGGACTGTCCGGCCAAATCTGTCGTTTGTAGCAAGAAATACCTATCACAAGGAGCGGCCAAAGGCGGCCTGTCATAAAATTAATCTTTTCATTAGATGGCCGGATGGCCTGTTGATGCCGCTTTTACTCTCTATATCCGTCTCTTTCTAAGCCAATCCATTCTTCACGCTTTTTATTTATTTTCTTCTTTTAAGTAATTGCAATTATAAGGCCCATTATAGCCAGAGCATGTATCCCCCCTCTTTTAACCTGCAAATCTGTCCATCCTAAGGTTGTCTGGTAGAAATCGCCACGTGCGATAAGACCGCCCTTTGTACATTTCTTTTTCTAATTACTGTATCTTTTCTTCTATTACTGGTGTGCAATAAAGTGTATTGTATTGTATTGTATTTGAAAAACTGGGTGGACTGAGGGATAAAAGCGCGGCTGATGCGCCTACACACTTCCGAGCAAATCCAGCTGGGCCTTCAGTTCAGATCCGTCCGGCCGCTCCTCATCGTGTGTAGCCCGCATAAGGATGGTCGACCGGAAAAATTGCCGATTGTACCTACAGCTCTGTTCCTCTTCATAAACCACTTCCGTGACAGTTCTTATGTAAAACATTATGCAATAGGTAACATAAAAAATATACTTATTATATACAGTTCGAAATAGATAAAGCACGTACAGACATAAAAACATCTTCATGACACAATTTTATATTTATTTATGCACATTACCCGCGTAAACTATTGCAATAAACATGTAAATTTTATTATTCACGTCAAGATATTGAACCAAAATAAATCTTTTTTATAGGTACGATTTTCTATGCTGATTATGTTAAATAAAACAGAGGAGATTCAAAGAAATGAATAAGTAGTTTAACGAACCTGCATTTTCTTAAGGAATATTTTTCATTTTCTTTAATAAGTAAGTTACTACATAATATAATGGAGATTGTCTTTTCAGGAACGTTATTGTGAACATAAATAAATTTGAATTTGAAGTGGAGAAGCTACTGCTGAAAAGAGGGTAACGAACGACAAGAACAAATCTACATCAGCAAATGCTGAGCCGACTACTTTTTCGACATTTGTTTGTTTGTCTTCTATGCGTTCTTATAGGTACCATTCATTCGATTTAAATGAAACTTCGAGGTGATAATGTGTGCGAAAGTAAAAAAAAAAAAGAGGAATTGCAAGGCATAGCAACGCACAGCTAGTAATTTTATCCCCTGACAAAAAAGATGGGTGTTATAAGTTTGTAGTGTGTTTTTCTTTGGCATCGTAGCTCCAAAACGGATGGACCAATTTAAATGCAGTTTTTTAATTGAAAGCTAATTTAATCGGGTATCATCTTAGTTACGTTTCATGGAAATCTGTTGAGCTGTTCAAAATATACAGCTCTTTTTCTAGGAGTCGGGGGTTCTTGACGGTTAGGTTATTTTACGAGTATCTTTAATCTTCACTCTTTATTATCAGTGTTTCCGTGCCAAATAAATGTACTTTCTTTCTTTCAAGACTGTCACCATGGCCTATGTTCAGCAGTGGTCGTATTGATATTGGATATGAGAGTTGTGGTTGGACCAATGTTGAAGCATTTGGATACTTTTCCTGGCACATAACTTGATACATAAATTTTTATATGACAACATCTTTCCAAGTCACCGAGGAGACTCAATGGATAAACTATGATTGTCCACGCAAGATCTGACAACGCAGCAACATTGCCCGTGTCCGGCTACCGCGCAGATCGATCAGTCTCGAATCTCGATCTGCGCATTAGCCGGACACGTGTCGATAAATAAACATTTTCTTTGTAAAATATGTACTTCGCAACGCCATATACCTAAACAAAATCTCGAAAATATTAATCCAATATCTTTTAGTTCAGTAATATTACAAATGTGGCGCCTATACTGACAAATGCAATATTGATCGATTGGCATTATCTATATATTAATACGTGAAAGGAAATCTTTATACCCCTTTTTAAGCATATTGCGCGTACGGAGGAGTGTGAGATTTGGCATAGTTATAGTTTAATATAGAGTAGGAGTGCAGAAAGTTAAGATTATGGTCTAATTTCGACCACGGGGCGACCAAGTTTAACTAAATACAGCTCAAGATGAAATGCGTAGATCATGTGTTATGTATTACATATTAATACATCAATAATCGTGACTCAGTTACAGCATTAAATATAGAATCATAATATCGATGGTCAACACGACGCTAGTAAAAACAGACTTTCAATATTATTATACTAGAAACAGCTAACATTTGTATTTTTATCTAGCCTTATCTATTAGCAGAACTATTCCTAACATACTTACATATAAATAAAATAATGTACTTTACTTTTACTTCTCGAGTACTATTAAAACAAAAGTTTTAACTTCAGCGGCATCTGCGACACAAAGAGATGCCGACTGCCATCATCATACAGGATATTTTTTTATGTAGTGCGCAATATTTGCAGAATCAGTGTCCGTTCCCCAAATGCAACCGCAATACTAAAATTAACTCCAAAAGCAATAAAATATTATAGTTTAAAAAAACGATAGAACACGCTTTAGTCATCCAAGCTGAAGGTGTATGCAAAATTCCAGCTCAATTGGAAACCGGGAAGTGGGTCAAATTTAACTTCTAAGATTTTCTTACATAGTTAATTACAGGTGAAGCTAATAAAAGCGTGTAAAATTAAAAAAGAAATGATTTTGTATGGCTTACGCTAGTAAATGATGCGTGTCCATATTAAGTCGAATATTCGTTTTGTTTTAAAGTGTATCCCAATATTGCGGTTGCATTTAGGAACAGAAACTGAATCACCACAATTTATGCGCACTTCATAAAAAAATATCCTGTATAATAAAATAATACCTAAGTTGTTAGATAGCCATATCATAGCAAGAGTTGAGGCATAGATATAGAAATAACGTTTATTGGAAATAGACTAATACAGATAGTGCCATACATGATGACACGCCCCACAATTTTTCGCATCTTTTCCAGTTGACTGTAAAGCTTTCTCATGATTGGACAATTCATCTTATTGTGGACCATAGATAAATTTAGTGTGTAATAACTTAATCGGCAAAAACACCCGACTCCAACTAGAAAAAGAGCCGTAACTTTTGAACGTCTGAACATATTTTCATGAAACATAGCTAAGATGATACCCGATTAAAATAGCTTTCAATTTAAAAAAACTGCATTGAAATCGGTCCATCCGTTTTGGAGCTACGATGCCACAGACAGATGCACAGATCTACAGATACACACTACTTATAACACCCCTCTTTTCTGTCGAGGGTTAAAAACTACATAACGTTAACTGCTACAATACTGAAATGCTCCTTCTCCTTATTCTACATTCATGCACCATTTCAGACAAGCACCCGGTTGCGCGTTCTACGCACCTGTCCTCTTTGAAGGACATAGGCAATGATTGTTAGTTCCAATAAACGAACCATAGATATTTTAAAACCAGCGCGCCACAATGATATTGTTGTCTTTTTAGGTTGTCCTCTGTCAAGTCAATGAATGATAAATTTTAATAAGTTTTTTGCCGCTTCATTCCCTGCTGCTTAACCACACCATTTTTTTGTATTTGGATGTCATGCGAATCGACCTTGGGAAATCCAAGCAAGGACAGCAGCATTAATCTGCATATTGACCACAGAGATCTATCATTACGAAAAAACTAAATTTCCAACGGCATGCGGCATACCCCAGTACCGATGTAATTTTGACCAATTAGACATTCTGTCCTACTAGAGGCACATCAATGTTCCATCTCTCGCACACAGAGCCAACCGCCATTAGGGGGTTTAGATGATTCACAATATCATTCCCATTACAAATATCCACTTAATTGCCGACTCATAAAATATGATTCGCGTAAGACTCATCTTCAGCAATCATATGTTTGACAGTTACTGCGGAGATCCGTAGATTAATTAACTATAAACTGGCAGAATTATTAAATTAGCACCAAAGTGCAATGTGAACTAGGCCTAAGCAATGACATTTTACAAATAGACGCGTTGCCCGCGCTCTATATTGGCAAGATAAATACAAGGTAAATGCCCTGCACCGACTGAGAGAATGAGCATGTAGCAGCTAATGCCACGTAACTAAACGTCTATATTCATCTTTTTCTAACAACCGACATGGCGTATGGTGGCTTTAATTTTCTTTCCCTTTTTTCGCGCACTGTATAATTATATGTACTGCTATGTAGCTATAGTAAAGTTTACGCCATTTTGTAGTGCATGAATGTTGGTGTATGGCCCGTCTATTTGTAAAATGTCATTGGGCCTAAGGATTACTTCTACCATAACACAACCTTCACGTCTCTCGGAGGGTACGGCGGTGTATCGTCGTTTACCCACTGTTTGTTATCGGTAATTAGACCCATGTTTTACAAGGTATGCGCGTGTCCTCTCTTAGATAAGCGAAGGGATGGCAAATTGGCAACTTGTCATATTTATGCAGAGGTTGGATTCAATGTCAAACAGTAATTTTTAGGACATGCTCTCTTTACATGGGCGTTTGCGATAATGCCGGAGATGCAGATACGTCCTTTAGTATGAATTCGTTCAAAAGCAATCAAACTGACGTCGCGTCGTAATAGCGCGACGTTAAACTTCCATACAAAATGTGTGTCCGAGTAAACAGGAGGTCTACCGCGTAACTAAAATCGTAATGAATATCGACTCTGGTAATAAACTGCAATACGATCGTGAGAGACTAAACTTCGAACTACCTTGTATTGTAAAAAAATCACCAGTCATGAAGTTATATAGGGACTACTATCTTCATGATCGGATTTTTTTTTTCAAAGTTTAGAAACTAAACTTTAAAAAAAAATTATTATCTTGAATATCATGATTATACAACATGTCCCAAAATTCAACGATAAGCGGGCACCAGAAGGACGACCTGCTCATGACTAGTCGAGAAAAAAAAAGAGAAAAAAAAAAAACTCAATTTTTAAGAAGTTATATAAAAAAATTGAAATCCTTAAAAAAATTACACCCCTTAAGATATTTTTAATTACCATGACCACAATGTTTCAAATATTTCTGAATTTCTTTTTATCCCAGCAACCTAAGTAGCACTGCTATCCATTACAACCCTTAAAAGTTCCAGAATGCCTGTAGATTTGACACAAAAACCAATCAAAATTATTTTTTACCCTAAAATTTTGATAGATTTTTACTTTCGGTTCACTTTCACTCATCGTGGTGTAAAAAAATTGTACTGACACTACCATGACAAGTTCTTTCAAAAATTGGCGCAACTAACCAAGATTCCAAAATGGTATAATACTCTAGAAAAACTAGCCACAAAAAAAAGAAATGCGTACTATTTCTGAACAAGAACCAAATTTCATAACTTTTACTATGTGCCCAAAATTGGTTTTTTGTTGTAAATTCTTCGAATTTGAATGGTACATGTGCGTAGTCAATAAAATTTAAAGTTAGAGAGAGATTATACGTTAGAGAGAGATAGATAGATAGTATGTAAAGAAGGCAAGAAAACGTTTTTAAAAAATATACCTCGATTCTCCACAACTACAACAGTCTGCTAGTACGTCTGTGGCGTACTATCACCTGTCATCTGTCCACAGACTAGACTTAGGATTTCGCTGTAGATTTTCGTTGTGAGTAACAATGGGATAGGTAGAGAAGTTGCTGTTTTTATAAACTTTTAGCGTATTTTGGACTGTTTAACATTTATGACGCCACAGACGTACTAGCAGACTGTTGTAGTTGTGGAGAAACGAGGTATATTTTTTTAAAACGATTTATTTCCTTCTTTACATACTATCTATCTATCTCTCTCTAACGTATAATCTCTCTCAAACTTCTAAATTTTATTGACTACGCACATGTTCCATTCAAATTCGAAGAATTTACAACAAAAAACCAATTTTGGGCACATAGTAAAAGTTATGAAATTTGGTTCTTGTTCAGAAATAGTACGCGTTTCTTTTTTTTGTGGCTAGTTTTCCTAGAGTATTATACCATTTTGGAATCTTGGATAGTTGCGCCAATTTTTGAAAGAACTTGCCATGGTAGTGTCAGTACATTTTTTTTACACCACGATGAGTGAAAGTGGACCGAAAGTAAAATTCTATCAAAATTTTAGGGTGAAATATAATTTTGATTGATTTTTGTGCCAAATCTACGGGCATTCTGGGATTTTCAAGGATTGTGGTGGATAGCAGTGCTACTTAGGTTTCCGGTACATAAAGAAATTCAGAAATATTTGAAACATTGTGGTCATGGTAATTAAAAATCTCTTAAGGGGTGTAAATTTTTGTAGGATTTCAATTTTTTTATGTAACTTCTTAAAAATTTAGTTTTTTTTTTTCATTTTTTTTTTCTCGAGTAGTCATGAGCTGGTCAACCCTCTGGTGCCGGCTTATCGTTGAATTTTGGGACATGGTGTATATATGATTATATATAGAATCTCATGATTATATTGAAGTTTATTACCAGAGTTGATGTTCATTACCATTTTGGTTACGCGGTAGACCCGCTGGTCTTTAAACAATATCGTGTAAAAACACTACACATACAAATATTAATCCAATGTATGATAAATGGATTCCAATGAAAACTATTAAAAGATGAAAACGTTGTTTTCTTTCCCAACCAGCGTGAAACACGCAACTACACTCGAGAGCAATGAATCCGGGTCACCAAGATAATAAACTTTAATATCTTGGAAACTAAGAATGACAGCTTATTCAAATAAAAACTATTTTATAGGCCTATATAATACTACTCAAATAATATGCTTCGACAGTTGATAATTGCATTGATAGAGGAATGCGAGAATATTCTCAAACATTTCCTTAGAAACTTTGTGCCGTATACCGAATCGCAAGACATTTGTATTGACAGGACACGGAAGTAATACAAAGTATTAAAATGTGAGAAAATGATGTATCTGTAAAAATATTATGGATATTTCAAACAAAAATTGCGATAAAATTTACGCATTTTTAAATTATGTATTTTTAATAAGTAAAACAAATAATAACTAATACGTTTTATTAATTTTATTTCAGTAGTATTAAATAGTCTATAAAATACTATTTCTTTGAATAAGCTAACATTCTTGGTTTTTGAGATATTAAAGTTTATTTGGTGACCCGGATTAATTGCTCTCCAGTGTATAACGTTACAAAATTGCATGTCAGTCAGTATTGTATCCTTTTATTTTCATCGGAGTGATGAAGCCATACATGACAACATTGACAACTATTTATATGACTGTGTCTCACTTTTGTTCACATCATGATAAGCGGAATAAAATTGTGTCCTGTCTCTCACACTAGATATAAGTGTTTATAGCGGAAAATATTTGTGATAGATCATAGAGGCATACCCTGAATACTCAAACACATCTCAAGTTTAAGTTGCTATTAACTCTCGTGTTGTCACTATCATTTAAAGGTAGATAGTAGCGACAGAATGACTTTTAAGAGCGTCTTAAAATTGAGTTGTGTTTCCTATCTCCACACGTTTTCCCCATCACCTTTGACATTGGCAGAATTGTCGACATCGGCACCACTTGCCATAATGAAAAATAGAATAAAATAGAGTTGTATTTCAGTATTCGCCTGTTAGTCTGTATTTCAATTCAAAATCATAAAAGAGGTACAAACATAGCAGGTCTTTCAGTTCGAAATTGGAGCTGTCCGACTGGGGAAGTACCTCCACCTTGCAGAATATCGTAGCCAAATAACACTGCTCTTTTGCAGTGTTGTGTTCTTAACGGTGAGCAAAGTCGCCAATGGTCCTTGGGGAAGTATCGTGTTGGCAGTAAGGGTCCCTCCTACTGCTGACACGACGCTAGTAATAGGGTCGGCAACGCACTAGTGATGCCCCTGGTGTTGCAAGCGTCCATAGCTTACAGTAACCGGTTACCATCAGGTGGGCCGTATGTTTGTTTGCCAACTAAGTGGTATACAAAATGTATCATACCGTCAGTCCAAAATAACCTGTATCATATTAATATCTCATCCTTGGCACTGACTCGTAAATCGTGGAAATCAAGGGGGAAGGACTATTTCCAGTAATGGGATGCGACAGTCTAACAGCAGTAGTAACGTCTTGAAAAAATGTGTTACAAAAACATTTATATTCGTTAAAACATAAAGCCTTTTCTAATCAAAATTCTCGCCGACACGTAACCCGAACTAAAAGAATCTACCAGCACATACCAATTCTCTAAATACCTTAAAATCAAAATCCGTGACTAAAACAAAGGCTAATCAAGGCCCAAACACTCAGCTCATAGCTATAATGACTCTTATATACATGCTTCGGAGCATGAATAGCGCAAAAAAGTGCGCAAGAACAGGTTCTGTAATATCAAGTGCATGCGGGCCATGACAATGACCTCGGGTACCGCAAAATAAATAGACATACCACACAAGCTGACTGATGTGTTGTCGAGATGTGCAGTTAGGCGTATCTACAGGAATTTAGATGTAGCTCGAGTTATGTTGCTCTAAAAGCTATACCCCTTAAAACAAACTGATATTTCTTTGACGTCAAATAGCTATTCAAATTCATAAAATGCTTATTCAAAATAGACTAGTTTTAGCAGTGGCATGCACTCCATAAAGACAAAAGACAACGTTAATATGTCTCCAATATCAGTTAATTTAAGTCTTAGGGTGAGATGGTCAATCACAAATATCATTTAACTTGACAATACACCACTAAGTTGTTTTTGTCTATCCTGAAATGTCTGTGAGTTTCAGTACTTTTGTCGTCAACATGCAGCACCCCAAAAAGCCCTTCCATCACCGTTTTCTAGTGTTTAGCTGAGAAGAAGCGGGACAACAAACTCCCCAGCAGAGTATAAGCTTAACATAACTTTCTACTTCTTTGAGTGCCTCTCCGACTAGTGCACCTAGAATTACCACGTTTTGAAAGTACTCGCAAAGGCCCAGTTGAAATAAACATCTTTGACTTTGAGCGAACGTTACCCAGTCTGCTCCGCATATTTCTGTCTGTCTCTCGCGAGGCGAAACACAAGTTTAACATAACTTTAATAGTATATTAGCCGGGGGTATAAGTGCAGTTATATCCTGTACTAATAAATGAATATCTGCATATAGGTTTAAGGACGGTGACGCATAAATAATGCATACACTGACCTTATCGCTGGTGTCTTTTAAAAAGGTCAGGTGCGTAAGGTTACTTAGACAAAAAAGCCTGAGAATGGAAGAAGCAAAAATTATATAAAAAAATATAATTTATGTTTATTGACATAAGCAAGGCTAAGCACAAATCTGTTTAAGTCCCTGACTCCTGAGCTAGGTACAAAGACTAAGGATACGTGGCGTTCTAGAATTCCCCATAAGTGTTTTTTTTTATTTTTTTTATTCTTAATATAATTTATGTAACTCGTTGAATGTATTTTATTTTATTATTGAAATGTAATTTATTTTTTTCTGTTTCTGTTTTATTTGTTAATTTTGTAAAATTGTAGATTTATTGTACAAAAGTATCCATGGAGTTTCTTGCCGGTCTCTTCTCCATAGGACCAACCCACTTTGGAACCGTGCACCTAGTCTCGACGTTTTAAAGGCCCAGTTGAAATAAAAAACTTTAACTTCAACTTTGTATTAACAATGATCGGATTGGAAATAGTGTTTTGTTTGTTCAGGACAGTATTGGGTAATCTACGCTTGAGGCACTGACAGTTAGGTGTCCTTCTAACAAAACACACGATAAGTTTATTCATGATACAGCACGTGTCACTGGCAGACAGTGAAGCGCACAGATATTTCTTACAGGGTACACAAAAACAATTTAATGTTGTAATTTCAAGTTAAACAATGTTTGTGATTGACAATCTCATCCTAAAGCTTAAAGTAACTGATATTACAGACATATTAACGTTTGAATTATTTAATACTTAATTTATTAGAGAAGGCTAGGTAGGTAAACTTTTGTCTTTATGCAATGCACGCCATACTGGCAGGCATACTACTACCTATATTAACATAAGTGTCCAACCACCTAATAACAAAGATAGTATAACAGGGGCGACTCAACAACAAGAGGACATCTTTAGATATAGCTTTTTGCCAGACAATCTCAAAGTTAGACTTGAATACCCCCTTTAGCAAAGAGGGCAGATAAACAGTTTTTACAAGGTGCAAAGCAATATGATTGATTTGAAAATCATTAATCCCTCCCAGAATTACGATGGCAGATGAAGAACTGTTATTCTGGCGAGTATAAATTGAGATGAATCTTAACATTGCACCAAGAATAGTTATTTCAGTTGTGGTTAAAAATATCTGATGCTCGTTATACGCCCTGTTGCATTCGTTGACGTTACAGCAATTCATAATTTTAATATATTTTATATTGGTAAGAATACTTTGGAATTTCTTGTGGTTTGGCTTTTCCTTCATTGAGTCACTTATTGGCATGACTAGGATTGAGGTCTTACTCTTGAAATAATTCCAATCGATCGCTATAGGCTTTATGTCAGTTCGCATCTTCACTAACGCCACCTTTGTTGAATTTTGAGGAGTTTAGGAGATATTTATTGAACTAAAAGATATTGGAATTTTATTGTCATTGAAATAATTATTATCGAGGGTAACCCACGGATAGTATGATTACGACACTACTATATTTGAATAGCAGTGATAGCCTAGCGGTTGAACGCTCGCCTTCCAACCAAGAGTGTCTGAGATCGATTCATGTGCGAATTTGATTATCACTTGCGATAACGGTGAAGGAAAACATCTAGAGGTAACCTGCACATCTGAGAAAGCCTCATAAAGTTCTCGGTTCTCTGTATAGTCCGCCAATCCGCACTGGGTCATCGTGGTGGACTTACAAGCCTAACCCTTCTCATTCTGAGAAGAGACCCGTGCCCAGCAGTGGGACAGTAATGGGCTGGAGTTATTATATCAGTAGTTGTTATATAGTAGACTATTACGAATTTTTTGTTTCCTGGATAAATACAGTGCTATTTTCCTCGTAATTAGTAGCGCCGCTCTGAAGCTTCTTTATTATTCCCTCATACTACTATCACGTTATTTCATTTCATAAATATTACTTTCAAACTGTCAATGGTTACAATCCGGACAAGTTATGTCCGAAGACAGACGTTTTAGTATGCCGTTAGATTACTCATGAGGCCATGAACTTGCGTACGGAATTAGGAGCTCCCGTAACGGGGATCCTAATTTATACCGTCATCTGCTGATACAAGGTCATCGTTACATAAATACGAAGAACTTGTAACTGTGATTAATCTATACAACCTATATTTGTAATGTTATTCATTGCTTGTTGCTTTTAGTTTAAGCAACGAGTATCAGAAATGCGTGGCCATATTTAAGGGTGTGGGTCAGACCATCAAACTGAACAACTTTCTCTATGGGACCAACATCGTATCGCGAAAAAATAATCAGCTGTCCCATACAAAACTTCAATACCTATTCGACCCAAACGTATGGGACAGTTTATATTTTTTTTGCGATTACGATGTTGGTCCCATAGAGAAAGTTGTTCAGTTTGATGGTGTAATCTACACCCCTAAATATGACCACGCATTTCTCATACACTTTGTATAATTATGTACAAACGCATATTTTCAGATTTTATTCATGTAGTTATATCCGCTTTTGTACGAAGAAACAAAGGATGGGAAACATAATTACAATCACAATAGAAATACCGACTTAGGAATTTAACTTTTCTATTTGTGCTAGACATTATTACACTAACATTAGAAATGCGAGTAACTCTGCCTAGAGATGCCACCTTTTTTTAGAGGTATTTTGGGGTATTTTATATCAAAAAATTCAGAGATTTAATCAGCCTTTCAGAAACTGGGGATTTGTGGTTGGTAGGTTGGTACTAATGACGAGCAAAAGAGATAGGACATTTGTTGAATATTTTAGAGCTGTCAACATTAAAATAAAACTGACTATAAATTCCACAAACATTTTAACGGTGCCTCAAAACTTTATAATCTAATTCCATACAGCAACTGATTGGATAACCATAAATTTCTTAAATATTAAATCATAAATAAATAATTTATTCATTTGTTTGACATAGGTACAAAATTATACAAAGGTGTTAAAAATGATAAAGCCCGTCACACACGTAGCTATAATATATATTAATATACTGAGCTATATATTACATTATAGCAAGCCCCATACGCGGTAGCTATACTATAACATATTTTGATGACGTAATAGAAATATATATTATAGCTGCGTCTGAGGTCGCTCGAAGATTACTATGGAAAATATATCGTAATATGTCTTGCTATAATAGATATTATAGCTACGTGTGTGACGGGCTTAAAGAGTGCACTATGTTATGCCAGAAGGCGTACAAATGTGCAGGTAGTCAAAATCTAAATGAGACATAAAGTCAAAATAAAAATAAAAAATGTTATACAATAATAAAATGACAAAAAATTGCTATGTCACTATTACATGAAATCAGAAATTAATTCATTCATTAATTTATAAAATACCGTAGTGGAAAGTATATTAAGTATATCCGTCACTTTCTAACGTCATATAACAAAACGAGACGGGTCTATCTTAAAAACTGGGTGTTACAAGAGTTGTTTTTAACCACCATTTGTAATAAGGGGGTGTTAGTCTAATCTAGATAAGAGTTAAAGATGGGTTATAACCAGTGATCGGAATAGGTAGTGCTAATTCACCTAAACTTCGAGGCACATAGACAAAAAGTGGAGACTTCCTTACAACAACATTTTTTCTGGGACAGAAATTGTCCAAGATTTCGGGACATCAATTATAACTGAATTCAGGTTTTTGTTTCCTAGAATTGACAAACATTCAGTACTACTTAAGTATTCCATATTCTATGTATTTTTTCTTTTCGTTGTGTACATAAATAATAAAATAAATAAATAGAAAGAAAGAAAGAAGAAAGAAAATACAGTTATTCAGCACGGACATTGACAACACACGAGAGAAAAATAAAAACAAAATTAAGTTATCCTTTAAAGAGTAAAAAAAAAACATCCTATTGTATATTGTTGTCAAGCATGCCCATGCCGAAAGGGTAATAAATACGCCTCACCGCTAGATACGAATATAATTATCAGAAAACTAATGGTAAATAGCACTTGACCTGTTTATTAACCATGGAGTCTGTTATATCAGTTAAATGGCAGAAATCTACCAGTAAATAGCACTCGACCTTTCCAATAAGGGTAACGCCAAGACAAGGGTGCCGTAACTGCCACTTATCTCTTATTAACTGACAGTACGAGGTCACAGGCTACCTATAGTAGACATAGACACCTATATAATAAGCATTATGTTATATACTGTCATTACTTATATCGGTAGTGTCGGAACTAATTAAGATATTATCAATGATAAATAAATAAATAATAAATAAAAATAGTTTATTTCAGTAACTAAGTTTAGCTTACAGTATTAAAATATGAAACGTCCTTTTAAGCAAAGAATGCTTGTGTTAGGACGTTCCGATAGCAGTGATAGATAGCCTAGCGGTTGAATGCTCGCCTTCCATGCAGGAAGGTTTGAGTTCGAACCCCGGCTCGCACCTCTGATTTCATCCATAAGAATTTGAATCAGTTGCGTTAACGGTGAAGGAAAATATCGCGAGGAAACCAGCACATTTGAGAGGCCTAAAATCCGTTTGATGCGATCTTCCCGATGCGTACGATGCGAGCCTGTGGACGCTTACCTTTAATAAACATTATCGTTTGATGCTGACAGCGCTAATATCTACAGGGTTGGCACTTTACTATGTATAAACACTCTCAAAGACAAAGGTGTTTTAACTGCCACTTATCCTATGAACTTAGAAGGATAAGGTCACAGGCTACCCTCAGTACAAGTGTTTATACACTGCACATTAAAGTTTGATCCAGACTCCGTTAATATTGGGAGGGTTGGCGCTTGTAATTATGTACACACGACACGACTACAAACTATACATTTCCAGTATATGCTGACCTCGCATTATATAGGATTACGGTACAATGAGAGGTCAAGTTAAACTGAAATTGTATAGCTTCATATGTCACCGTGCGTACGCTTTAATATCAACGTCTGAGCTCGTTTTCATCTTGGCTAAAGGTCACATCTCATCATATGCTATTATCATCATTAGCTTGATGATTAAAATACTCGCTACCTTGGCAATGAAATAGTTACAGCAGTACTTAGTGTAAATTTTAACAAGCGGACGCTTTCCATTCCAAAAGTAAATAAGACATTTCAAAAAACGAACTCTGCAAAGAAAATTTAATAAAAGAATAAGAAAATATATTTTTTAATTTCTTCTTTTGAAAATATTAAACTAATTATGAACGATGATATTTTTTATTTTATTTTTTTTAGTATTATTTAAGCTTAGATATTTTTATGTTTTGTGCGTCATACTGGGCGTAGAAATAAAAACTTTTTCTTTCTTTCTTTCTTTCTTTTAATTCTCGAATATAGGTGATAACCCTACAGCACCAGGTGTGGCCGCTCGCAAATTCTCAGGAACAATATTAAACTTAGTCAAGTCACAGGTGCTCTGAATAAATTTACGTTTAGCTAAAAGCCTGGCCTAAATTGAGGCCCGAAGCCCCGTAACTCATAAATGTTTGAGCGCGTTGATCGATACTGTGAAATCTTAATGTTCGTATTAGATCACGGGATATTCAAAGGATAATTGTATTTGTAACTTTAGGTGAATTAATATGATTGGTAGGAATGGGTAAGTTGGTAATAGTCCCTTTTATAAGTCACAGCATTGGAAACCGTTGTTGGAAACTGATAAAATGAAATCATACATGTATAATGAATTAAAAAATGACAATTGCACTTCTTAGCCGACTAACCGAGGACTTGTACTACGTGATACTAAATACTTGGTTCCATTTAATGTGATAACTTCTTGTATATTATCAACTAGCGACCCGACCCCGGCTTCGCATGGATGCAGTTTCTCTACTATCCTTACATTAAATATGAAAGTATTATGCATATAAAACCTACCTCTTGAATCACTCTATCTTGATAGAATTGGAACGCAACCCTAGTGTGTAGCTGACAGCTCTTTTGACGTTTGTCTGACGTGTGTGTAACCATAAAGTAATAACTTTATGTGTGTAACTCTCCCGCTAAAAGTATCTAATAAAGTATTCTGTGATTTTGTCTTGATCAGTTCTTTATTTTACCACAATCCTTCATATCTATTAAAAAAAACCGCATCAAAATCCGTTGCGTAGTTTTAAAGATCTAAGCATACATAGGGACAGACAGCGGGAAGCGACTTTGTTTTATACTATGTAGTGATGTCGAAGGCATTAGTAGAAGACATTACAGACTATTTCAGGATTATACCTTTTACGTTATTAAGTCAAACATGTTACACGATTATCGATAGACAACCTGTCTATTCTGTTACAATTTATATTTATTTATTCTATGTTAAATAACAAAGTCCTTGAATGGATACAAGAAACATGTAGGTATAAATATAAGATAACAAAAACTTGCGAGTTTTTATTTAGTTTTTCACACATGAGGTCCATTAAATTAATGTTACCTACTCGTAACGATAATATTTTAAGTAGGTATCTTTATTTTTTACAAAAAAATGTTCTTTTAGTAATTTATGTAACAAAACGAGTAGTTAAGTAGGTAAAGTTAGGAATATATTAGCAACTCTACATTTAAATAATCAATTAATGGTCGAAGAACATATTATTTTATCTTATTTTTTTATTTATTGCTTTTCTTTTTTATAATTACTAAATTATCACAAGTAAACAACACGCCTATCAACGTCAAATAGCAAACAGTTTAGGGACCATCCATAAAGTACGTCACACCTTAAGGGGGGGGGGGGGGGGGAGGGGGGGGGGGTTCGACAAAGTGACATTATGTGACAAGGGGTGGGAGGGGTCCTAAGTTTCAAAATCATATTAAAAATAATTTAAATGGAAATAAAGCTAATTTCGGAACTGCTGTTTTAATTTAATAATTTCTAGGTGTAAAATTGCAAAATATGTGACGTCACACTAGGGATGGGGGAGAGGTAAAAAAATCACGAAATTAGTGTGACGTACTTTATGGATGACCCCTTATTCGTACTAGGATGTATCTAAATCATGTCTGATTTTATTCTGCCGGACGACAGAACTAGTCAATTATTTTTTAAATTTAACTAATAACAGAAATTTGACAGCAGACTCTTCATATTTAGGTTTGTATGATATCAATTGTAACGTCATGGTACGAAAATGAGTGAACGAAATTTATGTTAGCAGCGAATTTGCAGCTTAGTCCCGTCAACTTAAAAACATCCTTTAACTGAGACATCCTGGTACGAATAAATAGAACTAAGATAACTGCAATAAGAGGCGCTGGTAGGCCCCCAATACCTCTATTATGAGTATACAAGTCTCGATAGCAACTATCAAACATAAGTATGAATATTTTTAGTTTATGGTAGTAGAATAAAGCTAGAGGAAAGGCGCTTTTAAAAAAAAATAACTTTGCCCTTCAATAGGCTTTCTCCTGTATCGAGGGTACAGTTTACAAACATATATGTCACATGCACACACACCCAGATCCGAAACAACTATCTGTAGATCATACAAATATTTGTTCCGTGCGGGGATCGAACCAACAGTTCGTAGCGCAGAAAGCCATTCGCATAGTCAATGCGCCATCAAATAAAATAGCTGAAAGAGTTTTTATTACTTAAATGGATGTTGGCCTTCAATTTTCATTGATTGCCACTTCAAATGATTGACATCGTTAGGAAACCAATGAACACGATAAAAATGACCGTATAGGCATGTCAAATAAGTTTGTATTAATTTCACGATACGAAAAATTGCGTTTTGTTTCGATTTGTAAACTGACTGCCAGTTTATTTTCAGTTACTCCTCTATTATGAAAGTGTAAGTTCCTTCATAATATTTTCTTTCGTCGTTGAGAGATGGAAGCAGATTGTGTACATAATAAAAAGTATCCTCATAACAATCTGTCTTCTTACTAACGAACAGATAACCAACTCTTACGTTGAGGCCAAATTGAGATTTAAGGGTGTGCAAACTTAGGTGGCAAATATGCATACGGCCCACCTAATAGAAAGCGCTTACCGTAACTAATGAAACCTTGCTACACCAAAGGCATCAATCGCGCGTTGCAGACCCTACTACTAGCGTCGGTCGGGGTCCCCCCTACAGCCACAGTGTCAACACGACGACACCCTAAAGAGCACTGGCGACCCTGTTTACCGTTAGGAACACAACACTGCAAAAGAGCAGTCTTATTTGGTTATGATATTCTGCAAGGTGGAGGTACTTCTCCAGTTGGGGACCTCCAATTTTGAGCGGAAAGTCTATGCCTCCTCCCCATGTTGTTTATAAAAAATATTTTCAGTCTACGCAATGAGATAAAAGTACGCTCTGGTGTAGCCGTTGACAAGGGTAATGTACCTAAAATAAGATATTTATTTCTGTAAAATTTGAATTTGAATTCAATAACGAGTGTATACATTTTAAAAGTAATTTCTGTCTGAGGTTTGGAGGGGGCGGTACTTTCCTGGCTACGGCCTTGCGGAGAGGCGATCATACATAGATTCAAACAACGAACCCTTATACCTACATAACCCTTTAGAATTTAACACTCACCCACGAAAACAATAGGGGATCGAATTCTGAAAGTATCAATATGGTTTCTGATACAAATTAATTCAGAATCGAATTGCTTTCAGACCCGCAAATGATTCTTAAAATGTTATCATTTAAAAATAAGCAAGTACAGTAAATAAGTAATTCAGTTTAAAAATTCAAACGTATAAAAGTAAATTAAGTTATGTATCTGTAACAAAACGGATATTACCCGTTCAATTTAACTAGATATCTTAAGTACGACATTTGCATGCTTAAAACCTGTCTAAATAACAACGTGTATAAGAAATGAGTGGTCATATGTGAGGTGTGGATCAGACCATCAAACTGAACAACCTTCTCTATGGGACCAACATCGTAATCGCGAAAAAATAATCAGCTGTTCCATACGTTTGGGTCGAGTAGGTATTGAACTTTTGTATAGGACAGCTGATAATTTTTTCGCGATCACGATATTGTTCCCACGGAGAAAGTTGTTAAGTTTGATAGTCTGATCACCACCTTTAAATAATATGATCGCGAATTTCTTATACACGTTGTATAGAATACTGTCTATAAATCAAGCAAATCGTTTTTATGGGACGCAAGTCAACGAACTTCACTACACAATATGTATATTTAAATGGAAAGTATGACCGCCAAAATAATATGAGGAGACTTTTAAAAGGAGAAAGTGGGTGCAACAACATGCAAATATTTTTAAACCATGTTTTGAAACATGAGGAGGTTTATAATGAACCTATATTGTTGTTGTCCCTATCACGGCAAACAGGGGGAGAGAAAAATCGGAGACAAAACCATTTCTTTTAAAACGTTTTCTCTCTCGATTTTAAGTTTTGCCTTCTGTCAAGGAGACAAAGGTGGAGAAAACGGGTTTGTCCACCCGCCGTGCTAGCACTGCTGTGCCGACAAAGGAGAGAGGTCGAGGTAGGGGAAGAGAGGGTATATTTTAAGATAAGTAGGGCATTGAGCTACCCGACTGAGGAAATACCTCTATTTTGCAGAATATCGTAACCAAATAACACTGCTCTTTTGCAGTGTTGTGTTCCTAACGGTGAGCATGGTCGCCAGTGATCCTTGGGGAAGCGTCGAGTTTGCAGTAGGGGTGAAACGACGCTAGTAGTAGGGTCAGCACGCGCACGACACGCGCGAGTTTTGCCCGTGGTGTTGTAAGCGTCCATAGGTTATGGTAGCTGCTTACCATCATGCAACCCGTATGCTTGTTTGCCATTTTAGTGGTATACCTAGAAAAAGATCTTCCCTTTCTTCCTCAACTATTTTCAGTCTTGTACCGCCAATCCTTCCTCAAGGAGTCAATTTCATTCTGCCATCTACGCCTGACGTTTTGCGGGACACAATTAGTCGCAATTTTAGCCCTTAGGTCGTCCGACATGCGACAAACGTCCCCGGCCCCATGGCCCTCAGGTTAGTAAGTTTACAAAGTGTGAAAATTATATTTGCTTTCGAAGGATAATGGGCATTAATACACCTGACAGTCAGTGGTTCTATCGCCAGATAGGAAATTCCATTGAATGATACAATCGTCAGACCATATTCAGGAAATACTAAAATCTTGAGCAATGTGAAGCATTTCCTTTTTGGCCAGCCGTAGGAAATGTAAGGCATTTCTCAAGCTTTTTTATAATTCCTCCAATGCGCAACCACATAGGTATATTGGTTCTAGCAATTTTATTGAGGTGTACTCCTAAACGATTTTATTGAGGTGTATGGTTTACTTTCCAACTCCTGATCGAGATATTCATGCGTCTAAAATAGAAACCAATTTGTTAAATCTATTTCGGTTTTATTTAAGTTTGGAGAAAAGTTCTAGGAATAAGAACCTGCAGAATCAAATCATTTGATAAACATTCTCAGACTTGTGTGTGTTTTATGTGTAGGTACATCTCATCTACACCTCAGTGGTCCACCACCATGGAAATCTACTATCACTAAAGCGACTTACCAAGCAGCAGCAGTATGAGCGGGTTCTGGAACTGCTCGATGTACTTCTTCCATGGCGGTTCCTGTTCTTTGACCTGGAACTCGTTGGGGCCCACGAAGTTCATGCGGTCGTTGGCCTCGCGCCATGATAGGCCGCGGCGGACGTCCACGTTCAGACGTTCAGCCACCTGGAGGGACGAAATGAAGGTTTATAAATCAAGCATTAGTCTTTCTTAGTCTTTCTAAACAGAACATTTGGGAGAAATGGGTGCTGTGGCGCATTTTAGAGGTCTATCCTCGGGTGTTATTTAACTATTTTATTAAGATCTCTAACACAATCTCTAATACATGAAAGCCTTAAATAGTATTTCTAGCTAAGTATCATCAACACAACATGCACTGACGACTGTTTGACGACACGGTTGGCGCAGTGGCTAAGCGATTAGCTTTCTGCGCTACATGCTGACGGTTCGATCCCCGCACGGAACAAATATTTGTATGATCTACAGATAGTTATTGCGGTCTGGGTGTGTGTCCATTAATGCGATAATTAACGGCGTTAAACCTCAGTGTGGTCTCAGTCTAAAGAAAATATCCATAAACGCTTGAAGAATATTTTATCTGTATACGACTTTTACAGATAGGAAAAGATCCTATTATATAATTGATCTCATTAATTTTGCGTAGTCGTACTACTCAATAGGTACTGAAAAAATAAGTGACATTATCGTACCCTCGTCTCAGATGTCTATTATCATAAAGAGAAATTCTTTCTCATTTATTCAGAATACGAAATGAAATACAATACAAAGGTTAAAAAATAATAGACATGAACATAATATTATCTTCAACTTTACTCAATACTCAATATTTATTGCGTTCCACAATGTAATTTACTTAGGTGGTAAAATAACCATTATTTCGATCATTATGGACCCTGTCGGGCACAGCAATGTAGGAGAGAGGAAGCACTATGTGTCTATAATTATATAAAATTATACATGTAAGTATTATAATTATATTAAAAAGAGAAAACTTTTTTTTTATTCTATTATATTGCTTTATAATATATTTATTTATCTACAATATATTATTTATTATGTTTTATTATTTACTTATTGGTATAACTTTCAAGGTAACGTCAAAATACCTACAGTGTGACAAACATATACCTACAACAGAATAGTATTAAAGGATCAGTACATATACAAGGTAATACCTTTCTAGTCCCGATCCCTTTATTATTGGATTCATCATTAGGAACAACTTTTACTATGCGACCAACAATGTAACGGCAAAAAATAATTGCTGATTTTTTTCGGTTTCAGGCGAAAAATTAATCAGCCGTTGTATATAAATAATTCAATATTACTCGACTAAATGTATGGAACAGCAGATTTTTTTTTTGCGATTTCATGCTTGGTCCCTTACTAAAAATTGTTTATAATGATGAGTATTAGTTAATTACCAATAACCCTGTATAATACAATTTTTTATAAGTCTTTATTTAAATGTCAGATATACTTTATTACTTAAAAGAAGTTGGCAACCCTAGTGCCAAAGGCAATTAGGTTCTAATATTTGAAATCATCAATCAATTTAATTACAGTCCGACGGTAACAAAATGTAAACTTTCAAATCCAATAATAAGCGAAATTAAGCTCCAATAAATTTCAATAAACCAAATCGATCACTTCTCACTTACAGGTATTTTTAACTTTCCTTTTACGTTTGATCCATTCGTTATTAATTCGCCAGGTCCAACCAGTTATAAGTTATAACTGTTGCCAGTAGTTATCGCGTGGAAGTCAATATGGAACTCAAATACCATTTTTTATGGAATCATCTTCAAAACTGACGGATTTGCATAGGAACTTTCATATCTTAATTAATTTTATGGATTTAACTTTAAAAATTACGGATTTACAAAAACCCCATAAAAGGAACTTACTGTAAAATTTTTAAATTTGTAGGCTGTGCGACGTGCGTTGATAGAGATCATTCAGGCGTGTCACCCCCCCCCCCCCCCTCAAATTCATAAACCAACCGTCTTAGTTAATCGGTCGTGCTATAGATATAAACTTAAAGAATTATCAGTGCAAGTTCTAAATCTGTTTTTTTTTTACTAAATAGAGTCCCACCCTATTAAATGGGACGTTTTTACCTATAAACCCTTATAGGGATAGGATTCAATATATCGGGGGATGTGATTGATCCATTACCAATTTACCTCGAATAATTAGTTTTCCGATTGGATTTAGATTTGGGGCGCGATTGTATCATTCAGAGAACCGTTTGGACACGTTATACTTTTACCCCATATCATTCATCCACAGGAGTTTATTTGAAATAAAATATATTCTTTAATATTCTACACGACTACACAATCCGATACGATATCGGTATCGGACACGGCATCATATAAATAATAAAATATTATCGTTTAAAAAAAACTAAAAAACACGCTTTTGTCATCGAAACTAAACGTATAAGTATTCAAAATTTCAGCTCAATCGGTAACCGGGAAGTGGGTCAAATTTAACTTCCAAGATTTAAGCCATATTTTAAGAGGTAATCAGATCCATGAAAATGAACAACTTTCCTCAAGAAACATACCTGACTCGCGTTTGTATAGATTTAGTTTTAGTTTTTGTTTTTTTGTTTTTGTTTTTTGATTTTAGTTTTCAGATTTCGACCAATGATAGTTCCTTAGAGAAACTATCATTGGTCGATCGAGTAGATCGTTCCTTCGGGAGAGTTCTTCAGTTTCATTGTCCTAATAACCTCCTTAAATATGGGGGGGCATTTTTATTTCACCCAGGACGATACCACAGTTTAAATATATACTAAACAGTTGGTAAGCTACGTACTTACGTTCCGAATTCAAACACACACAGAGACGTGTGCTCTACAGGGATTTCTCGGTTAGGTTCGGTAAGGTAACAGCGAAATATTCAAAGGTTGTCAGTCGGTGTTACTTCGAGACAAAGTCGGTCACGATTTGTGTTGCTCCCATAATTTCCTATATTAATTATATTGACAGGACTATATTGTAGTGTTTACGGCTGCTTGAACTCCTCAATATAAAATCAGCAGTTAGCTTTTTTTAAATTTCCCGCTGATATCGAAAGGTATAATGAATGTTCAACTATTTCTCTACGAATTTGTTGTCAATATTGACCGATTGCTTTAAAAATGCGTGTCTTCTCTGAAATCGTAATTATGGTCAGAAATAAAAAAATATGGCGGCCATTTTGATCTTTTTTATTACTGGACCGATTATATACAAAATCGATATCTGAGAGTTCGTATAGTCTCTAAATCCATATATAAAGACGGAATTTAAAAAATGGCCGCCAATTTGGGCATTCTTAGTTACTTGACCAATTGCTTTCAAAATCGATATCTGAGAGTCCATATGGCCTCTCAATACTTATTTATAGTTAGAATTTTAAAAAGTTGCCGCCTTTTGATATTTTTAGTTACTGGACCAATTGCTTTCAAAATCGATATCTGAGAGTCCCTATGGCCTCTGAATACTTATTTATAGTCAGAATTTTAAAAATTTGCAGCCTTTTTTATCTTTTTAGTTACTGGACCAATTGCTTTCAAAATCGATATCTGAGAGTCCCTATGGCCTCTGAATACTTACTTATAGTCAGAATTTTATAAAGTTGTCGCCTTTTTTTATCTTTTTAGTAACTGGACCAATTGCTTTCAAAATCGATATCTGAGAGTCCCTATGGCCTCTGAATACTTACTTATAGTCAGAATTTAAAAAAGTTGCCGCCTTTTTTTTCTTTTTAGTTACTGGACCAATTGCTTTCAAAATCGATATCTGAGAGTCCCTATGGCCTCTGAATACTTACATACAGTCAGAATTTTAAAAAGTTGCCACCTTTTTTATCTTTTTAGTTACTGGACCAATTGCTTTCAAAATCGATATCTGAGGGTCCGCGTAAAGTGGGATAGTTGATAGTGATGACATTATCTTTTTCAGCCGGTCCAAATTGCTTCGTTTGATTTTCCGAGAAGATTCAGTAAAGAAACCAGCACTGAATTATCGTGTTTCTGAAGAATTCTTTAACGCTTAGGATATATTACCAGGAACAAATCGCAATTATTAAAAAATATCCATTCCCATCTTTTTTTTTAAGAATCATCACATGTTTTTAATTCCTGTTTAAATATCGTCATATAGTTTACATACTACTTACGTACTTACGAGCGAAGCCCTGGGCCAATACTAGTATTAATTTATGTTCGCAGTAGGTAAATGTAACTAAATAAAATAAAAACCATTTTCCAAAAATATTAGTGACATCCCTAGCGCTCCGCTTGTCGATGTCACAAAAACGTCTTAGCTGAGTTACTGTATGTAGTATATATATACTGTGACGATACTTAGGTATTCAATCTATTGGACTCTCAAAGTTAATGTTTTTATTTCAACTGGGCCTTTGCTTTAAAAACCTTGAGATTCTAGGTGCCAGGTCGGTTCCAGGTGCCGGTTCCAGAACAAGGATAGTTATATGGAGAAGAGACAGGCAAGGAACTCCATAAATACTATTTTAAAAATAGTGGTTTTACAATATCTTCAATTTTACATGTTAAAAAAGGTACACACCGTCTACGCTCTTAATAATCCTAACAAATCCTTTTTCAATAAATAAAATCTACGTTAATAACGATCCGTGCTGTACAGATTGAGCAATCTCATGTGTTTGAGGATTGATTTGATCATGATGGCCCATTGAATTCAATCGCAACTGATTTAGCTCCGAGACATGTGTCCAGACACCAATTAGATCTCTCCGAAGATAGATTTAGTAGTAATTGATAATTAAACTGAGGATGATGTAGTGTTGTCTACTAACTTGTTCTAGATTGTTAAACAGACTATATTCTTGAAACTTAAGCTCTTAAGTTTTTAGAATATAGTCTGCTAACAAACATTACAATACAGAAGAGTATTCCTGGTATAAAACGTGTATCAGAAATGCGTGGTCATATTTAAGGGTGTGGATCAGACCATCAATGATCAAACTGAACAACTTTCTCGATGTGACCAACATCGTATTCGCGAAAAAATTATGAGCTGTCCCATACAAAACTTCAATACCTACTTCACCCAAACGTTTAGGACAGCAGATTTATTTCGGAATTACAATGATGATCCCATAGAGAAAGTTGTTCAGTTTGATGGTCTGATCTATACCTACCCATAAATATGACCACGCTCTTCTGATACACGTTGTATTTATGTCTGTGTCCTAGCAATTAAGTTTCGAACCAACACGTAGCGAAATTCAACCTACTGAATTTGAATTGATGTACCTAATAGTAATTAATTGACATCTTTAGATATTGAGCAGTGTTTGTTGAAACTCTAAATGTAATTAACTTTGAAATTCACAAGAAACTGAACTGAACTGAACTATTTTCGTCGAAGTAAAAGATTACAAGTTATTCGTAATTTTTATCGACCTATTTAGTATTTTTGTATAAAACTTGTAAATTCACAATAAGTATTCAAATTAAACTAAAACACCGAATTATAATCTACTAATTTGAATTTTATTAAAGAAAAATACCATACATTAGTCTTTTCTCCATTTTAGTTAGTCATCGAGAACTATCTAATTTAGTTTCTATTTCGATTATAGCATTTGGAACTGAAAATGGCGCTGTAAGCCTTGTCTTTGGTAAGAGTTACGTTAAAATCGGTCCCATAGTTTTTGAGTTTATTCATTTGATTAAATATCACCAGATTCTTTTTATCAGCAAAATTGAAGCTTTTCCTCAAAACTTAATCAATAGTGTAAAAATAAATTAAATATTTAAAAATATGCCTATGTTATAAGATTAATGTGTATGTGTGTTATAAGCATTTTAAATTAATTAATAGACAGAGATGGCCATACTGGTTTGTAACGTCATAAACTAGTAATGTCATAGTAAATTGTGACAGTTTAATACATATTCCATTTTGCGGGAAAAGGATGGATACTGCCTCGTATAGAAATTTCGAAAGCTTATAATTCCAACATTTATTAACCGATTCTAACTATTTTTTTAAATTATCGTGTTCTTTATCTGTCTACTATAAGGGAATGTTAAATATTTTTACATTTTAACAGTAGTCAACTACTCTACAAGAAATTGTTTACAACCTGTCACTTTAACTAACTAAACTAACTATAGTGTTCAGTAGCAATTGCCCCATTTTACAGTCGAACGGTGCCAACACACCGCAACAAAATCACACGATACCACTCGAGGCTTCACTCAGCGCAAAAGCGAAAGCAAAATATAATTCTGTATATATCTGCGAGTCTTTGATCATTTTCACACATTTCCACTTAATTACAGCTCAAGTATTTGTGTAGGCATTTGTAGACAGGTGACGCATTAGATGCGACACCTGAAAGGGCGTATGTTTGATGACGTAGGCACCCCATATTGGATGACGCATTAGAGGATGTCACTTTATTAGAAGTCATAGGGCTTAAGTAGTCCGAGATGTAGGTACTGTTGCACACCCTATTGCCGATACTGTTTAAAAGCGGGTACAGATGAGTGTAATGTAATATATTATCACGAATTCTGCGTGCGGATGGCACTAAGAGCATTACGTAATGCTTGTGCGCTCACTCTGTTCCATCGGGTATCGGTTTTTACGCGAAAACAAAGGCGTTTCCGTGCTCATTTGGAAGAATTCGCGTTGAGCTCGTGATTCGTCTAATGTAACGCGAATTCTGCACGCAGACGGCACTAAGGCTGACATTCAGAGACGACAGAAACGAGTCTAAGCGTGAACTTACGCTTCCATCTGTCAAAATTTGTTCGTAAATTTGATATATGGAAGCGTAAGTTCACGCTTAGACTCGTTTCTGTCGTCTCTGAATGTCAGCCTAAGAGCATTACATAACGCTCGTGCGCTCGCTCTGTTCCATCGGGTATCGGTTTTTACGCGAACACAAAGGCTCTCACAGTGCTTGTTTGGAAGGATTCGCGTTGAGCTCGTGACCCGTTCACACTATTGGCGTTACACAAGCACAACACGACAAATTACATGCGTCTGGACCCGCTTTTAGGTAAAGTAATCACCAACCTGTTTATTATTTGTACAGTTGGTTATACAAAGCAGAAAGCGAATTTTAGTCACAAGCATTAGTTTTTGATTCGGAATAATTTAAGGTTTATTAATAGGTGTGATAACAGTGAACCCATTTGATATCACGAAGACATAAAAAAGATGAACAAAGAAAAGGAACTATGAAGCGTTCGGTAATGTGAAATTGTAGGCTTTACTAAAATAATTTAAAACAAACAATAGTTTCAACCATAAGTCTAAACTACCGTGAAAACTCAAGCATCATTAGTCGACAGTATCTCATCAAAATGAATGGCTGCCATACAATTGATATGCAAACAGCCCATCAGAGCAGGGGATTTAATGCAACATATCTCGGCTCATACAAACTAATTGATGGAAACTGGGTCAGTATGCAAATATGCTTCATAGCTGCCAGTTCCACTTGACATTGATAGCATCTGCAGGGTATAGTGAAAGCTATGTATCTGTGAGTGTGTATGAAATGGGAGTAAAGTGTCGATGTTCATGATAGAGAGTATTGTTTTATGGAAATGAAACAGAAAGGTTAATACAATCAGTTGTTTAAGATGAAAGATTTTATGTTAAATTCATACCATTGACGTAGAAATACATGGACTATGTTCTCCATAGAAGTGACTCTCTTGTTCTATGGAGAACCATTTAAGTTGAATTCATGACATTTTGGTATAAAATAAAAACATTAACATAAAATAGATTATTTTATTTCATGTTATTTTTGTTATGTTTTTATATTTGGCTTTTATTTTGAAATTTAAACAAACATTTAAAGGAAAATATTATGTTGCGTCGTATCTGCGCAAAAATAGGTCATCGTTCAGAATACGCGTTCGTTGACATCTCTACTTAATTCCTTCAAAGGATCAATTACTCAATGAATTGCCATTTGATTAAGACTTTTATGATTAATTTATCTTTCGAGTATTTATAGAATATCTGAAGAAATTAATTTAAATTTTGATGATGACTTTAGACATAATATTTATTTTTAATTATAACAGTATTATTTCCTACTTATTTTAATGATTTACTTCTCCTATTCAAATTATATTGAGTTGTTGTGCCCGACAGGGTCCATGTGAACTTATAAATAATATTAAGATCTAGTAAAACACACATATTGCAACTAGTGGGCGCCCAGTGGTCGGAATTCGACCGTAATTTTAGGTTTCTGCACTCCTTCTCCATATAAACATTAACTATGCCAAATCTCACACTCCTCCGTGCGCGCAAAAAGTTTTCTCTTCACGTATTAAGGTTGTATTTTACGACGATTTCTTACTTTTGAGGGGGTGAAGTATCAGCCTAAGTCCCGCCCACTAGGGGAGCTCCGTTCACGCATATCGTTTGTATTGCGCAATTGACGTATCAGACTGTGTGACACACGTGTCACAGAATACCAATATTAATAAGCAACATGCAGTATGACACCAGCAAATACTTGAAAAATATAAATCCATAATATCGTATACCCAGTGTCCTATATTACGCTAGAACATCTGTTAGTCCGTTTTGTATTTGTAGATTTTATACCCATTTATCTATCTACTTATAAACTATTGGTCATACCTATTGTGTATGAGTTTATGCAAGTGCATATAATTGTCTCGACCAACATTGGGCATTTTCACATTAAGCCGATAATGCCGTAACGAAACCCATATATCGGTACGACAAAGCTGATGACACTGCCAATGTGTGTGTAATGTTAGAAGAATAAGCCAACTCAAATCCATGCCTTGAGACAATAACCTACCCTCACCCACACCTGTAGGCGTCGTCCGTTTCCGAAGTCATAGTCATACCTACTTAAGTTCGTTCACAGGATTGTTTTTTTTACCAAAAAAGAAATTGCATATTCATAGTTCAGATTCCTCGCTATGTATGCAGGTGAAGAGCTTCAAAATTGAAAGACAGAAAGAAAAAATATTTATTTCGGACTCGCACACGAAATGCCTAAGGCATTAAGTCCGCCTCTGTACATAGTCCCTAAAGTATAAATAAATAAATAAATTACATAAACACACAAAAAAATCAAATAATGATAACAATAACCTAACCGTCAAAAACCCCCCGACTCCAACTAGAAAAAGAGGTGTAAATTTTGAACGGCTGAACAGATTTTAAGAACCATCCCGATTTGTTGTATTTAAAATAAATAAGAACTTTCTTATTGGTTATGGACTCAAAATCAAATAACATAGTTTCTTGGGCTTTACTACTTTAGCCATGAAAGTTTGGCCATTTAATGAAAAATCCAGTAATCTTTCCTCACAACACACAGGGGTATCTAACTTAGTCTATCACCTGACACATGGCATAGCTTATATTCTCATAAAAGCAACTCAGAATGCCTCATTTACTGAGTCTCAAACAACAATTAACATACTCGTAACACATATAACTCAGTAATGGCAGCGTTGCATTGCGTAACAAACAATACTTAAAGTCCAATCATCTAATCTTAATAAAATATCCGGAATTCAGCTACCTACTACAATTAATTTATTAGTCTACAATTACAACTAGTAATGGGCCATCGACGGACCGACGGTGCATGGAAGAACCAAACAAATGGTTATAGTTTATTAAATTTTATTTATGTATTTTTCATTAGTATGTATAAAAAAAATGTATGAGTAATAAATAATATATGTTATAGTATAGAAAAAAATCCAATTCAACTGGTTCTCTCGGTAGACAAGTCAATTACGAGGTTTACAAAAGTTGATAAATATACGTTCATTAGTAGCGGGAATATTTGTCGGAGTTCCATCGCTATTTTTATAAACTGGATAATATTGTTCTATAAGTAAATAGAATATAAATAAAACTTCATACTCTTTCTTCTCAACACTACAAATTGTCATACTGATTTTTCTATACTATATCCTATAAAATGAATTCTTGACGGAGATGTCAAGAAATTATTTTAGCATATTGATTTTATAAACGAAATACTTAGATTTTCTGAATAAAAGGCAAGTTACTTATACTTCCTATTTCCTTTTAATATATTTTTTAATGATTATACTGTCATTCTTTCTTTTGGTTTTTAATAAAGGGTAAGCGCAGGAACGTCAAAAAAATTAGCACAGGTCCGACCTCGATGCGCGCCGAAACGCGACTGATTGATGGCAGAGATGACAGAAATCACGAATTTTGAGTTTTTCTCAAATTGTGACCAATATACGTAATATAATGAAAAAATAACGACCGACTTGCCTTGGTATACTTGCGACCAATATTGTGATGTAAAAATTATTTGAAATAATATAATATTTTAGAAATAATCTTGTAAAAATATTTTTAAAAGGGGTAACTTCGCGATTTTTTTTTATCGAGCCAACTTTGTCCAATCATGTATCGGACGACCGAAAAATCCGTGTTACATTTTCAAGTTTGATATATATTTTTTTCGGGGCAAAAAAATAAGAATTTCTATTCAAAAAATTGTAAATAAAAATCGGTTTTTGCGGCATTTCTGTAAAGGACCCCCTTAACATACAGATAAGGAATTTAATTGAATCATTGATTGTAGAGCGCAAATATTTTTTTGGCTACCTACAGGAACCTTTTACTTCCCCGCCTGATTGGAGTACGCAGTAATATTATCAATCCCCCTTCAATTCTTGTTAACAGCCGGGAAACACGTATCAATAACGAACGCTACTAAAACACAGCTGAAACCCATTTATTTTCCGCTTACAGTCTCAAAGTATAGCTTCAAAAGTCTTGGATGTATTCTCTACAACTTGAGTCTCAATTAAGTACCTACTGTGACATTTTTTAGATTTTCCTAAAGCCCCGAACTTTAATTAGAAGAAGTACCTATTTAACATAATATAGAATAGAATAGATCTTTATTTCATGTAAATCAGATGGGTACAGGCACTTACGAAATCTCGAGACTCTAGGTGCACGGTTCCAAATAGTAGGTCCTATGCAGAAGAACGGGCAAGAATCTCCATGGAAACTCTTTTATAATAATAGATTACAATGTTGTGGTAAGAGCTGCGAGAATAATGTAATTAAAAACAGTACCTACTTGTACACACACTCTAACTCATACCACTACTATGTAGAGAACCCCCGACTCCCAACTAGAGAAAGAGCTGTAACTATTGAACGGCTGAACAGATTTTCATGAAACATAATTAAGATGATACCCGATTAATCAACCTTTAAATTAAAAAAATTGGTCCATCCGTTTTGGAGCTACGATGCCACAGACATATACACAGATACACCCTACAAACTTATAACACCCCTCTTTATTGTCGGGGGTTAAAAACCTGTTAATCTTATTCAAAAACGTCAGAACATAACCCACTTCCTTCTTCTTTTAAAAACAAATTGCTTTCAGCAATACATTGACGTGTTTCAATCAATCAGCGGGCATAACAATCGAATTGAGTCCGTAATGCATTGTGATGTTCCATCGATCTCTTGAATCGACGTGTATGTTATTACGGTTGTAGCGTGTTATCTGTTTGTGTAAATGTCAGTTCCTTCCTGATGGTTGTTTAGGGATATTAATTGTTGATGTATCGTATTGTACGGTTACTGTAGTGTTTACGTTTCAGTAGTGAATTGTGGTTTCTGCGAAGAAGTGATCGACGTCTGTTGGAACTGGTCAGCTCATTGCTGTCACGACAATTTTTTACCATTTTTTTATATTGACTATATATATAAAGCTCGATTACCACTGACTGACTGACTCACTGATTGACAGAATTGTTCTCCCAGATGGAGCCGTGGGGGGTTAAAGTGATGTATGAGACTCATAAACCTTGAAGTCCAGTGAGTCTGGAAAAAATCCGAAATGACCTGAAAGTGGAACGCAGACCGGAACTGCCCTACGGATCTCGAAAACGGCAAGTCGAACACCCACACTGCCAGAACTAAAAATGTCAAGAACCCTTGGCCGTTTGACGAGCCGGTGAAAAAAAGATGGCGTCCATACAAAACAAGATGGCGGCCATACAAAATTGAAACGCTCACCGTTCCGAAACCGTTGGAGATAGCGGGGGGGTGTTCGACTAAATGTCATAGAGGACGACGGGGGCTTTTCGGTGGGGGTCATAAAAATCCAAGATGGCGGATTCAAAATGGCGGCCAAAAAAAAAAATGGTCCGAGACGGCCGAAAATTGGCGTCCGGGGGTTTTCGGGGGCACCGATTCATAATCCGGGATCAAATTTTTCGTTCCGCCATTTTTCAAGATGGCCGCCATACAAGTGTTCATTTTGGATTTTCACCCAATTGTTCTCCCAGAAACAGCCGCCGGTGGTAAAAGTGATGTATGGGAGTCGTATAGAGGGGGGTCCTGTGAGTTTAGGAAAAGTCCGAAATGACCTGAAAGTGGAACGCTGACCGGAACTGCCCTACGGATCTCGAAAACGTCAAGTTGCACACCCACACTGCCGGAACTAAAAATGTCAAGGACCCTGGGCCGTTTGACGAGCCGGTGAAAAAAAGATGGCTTCCATACAAAAAACATGGCTGCCATACAAAATCAAAAAACCTAATTTTTTTTAGTTATGTTACAAGCTTCACCAAAAAAGCCCTCGCGGGCCGCATGCGGCCCGCGCACCCGCGCGACCTCTAGTGATATACTATAAAGCTCGATTACCACTGACTGACTGACTCACTGATTGACAGAATTGTTCTCCCAGAAGGAGCCGTGGGGGGTTAAAGTCATGTATGGGAGACATAAACCTTGAGGTCCAGTGAGTCCGGGAAAAATCCGAAATGACCTGAAAGTGGAACCCTGACCGGAACTGCCCTACGGATCTCGAAAATTACAAGTCGCACACCCATAGTGCTGGAACTAAAAATGTCAAGAACCCTGGGCCGTTTGACGAGCCGGTGAAAAAAAGATGGCGTCCATACAAAAAAAGATGGCGGCCATACAAAATTGAAACGCTCACCGTTCCGAAACCGTTGGAGATAGCGGGGGGGTGCTCGACCAAATGTCATAGAGGAAGACGGGGGCTTTCCGGTGGGGGTCATTAAAATCCAAGATGGCGGATTCAAAATGGCGGCCAAAAAAAAATATGGTCCGAGCCGGCTGAAAATTGGCATCCGGGGGTTTTCGGGGGCACCGATTCATAATCCGGGATCAAATTTTTTTTTCCGCCATTTTCCAATATGGCCGCCATACAAGTGTTCATTTTGGATTTTCACCCAATTGTTCTCCCAGAAGGAGCCGTCGGGGGTAAAAGCGATGTATGGGAGTCGTATAAAGGGGAGTCCTGTGAGCTTAAGAAAAGTCCGAAATGACCTGAAAGTGGAACACTGACCGGAACTGCCCTACGGATCTCGAAAATTACAAGTCGCAAACCTATACCGCCGGAACTAAAAATGTCGAGGACCCTGGGCCGTTTGACGAGCCGGTGAAAAAAAGATGGTTTCCATACAAAAAAACATGGCTGCCATACAAAATCAAAAATCATATTTTTTTTAAGTTATGTTACAAGCACCACCTACAATGCCCCGCGGGCCGCATGCGGCCCGCGCACCCACGCGACCTCTAGTTTATATATATAAAGCTCGATTACCACTGACTCACTGACTCACTGACTGATTGACACAATTGTTCTCCCAGATGGAGCCGTGGGGGGTTAAAGTCATGTATGGGAGTCGTATAGTGGGGGGTCCAGTGAGTATGGGAAAAATCCGAAATGACCTGAAAGTGGAACGCTGACCGGAACTGCCCTACGGATCTCGAAAATGGCAAGTCGAACACCCACACTGCCAGAACTAAAAATGTCAAGAACCCTGGGCCGTTTGACGAGCCGGTGAAAAAAAGATGGCGTCCATACAAAAAAAGATGGCGGCCATACAAAATTGAAACGCTCACCGTTCCGAAACCGTTGGAGATAGCGGGGGGGTGCTCGACCAAATGTCATAGAGGACGATGGGGGTTTCCGGTGGGGGTCATAAAAATCCAAGATGGCGGATCCAAAATGGCGGCCCAAAAAAAAAATGGTCCGAGCTGGCTGAAAATTGGCATCCGGGGGTTTTCGGGGGCACCGATTCATAATCCGGGATCAAATTTTTCTTTCCGCCATTTTTCAAGATGGCCGCCATACAAGTGTTCATTTTGGATTTTGTTTTGACCCAATTGTTCTCCCAGTAGCAGCCGCCGGGGGTAAAAGTGATGTATGGGAGTCGTATAAAGGGGGGTCCTGTGAGTTTAGAAAAAGTCCGAAATGACCTGAAAGTGGAACGCTGACCGGAACTGCCCTACGGATCTCGAAAATTACAAGTCGCAAAGCTATACCGCCGGAACTAAAAATGTCAAGGACCCTGGGCCGTTTGACGAGCCGGTGAAAAAAAGATGGTTTCCATACAAAAAAACATGGCTGCCATACAAAATCAAAAATCATATTTTTTTAAGTTATGTTACAAGCACCACCTAAAAAGCCCCGCGGGCCGCATGCGGCCCGCGCACCCGCGCGACCTCTAGTCTCTAATATATAAAGCTCGATTACCACTGACTCACTGACTCATTGACATAATTGTTCTCCCAGATGGAGCCGTGGGGGGTACAAGTCATACATAAAGTCATAAACCTTGAGGTCCAGTGAGTCCGGGAAAAATCCGAAATGACCTGATAGTGGAACGCTGACCGGAACTGCCCTACGGATCTCGAAAATTACAAGTCGCACACCCATACTGCTGGAACTAAAAATGTCGAGGACCCTGGGTCGATTGACGAGCCGGTGAAAAAAAGATGGTTTCCATACAAAAAAAGATGGCGGCCATACAAAATGGAAACGCTCACCGTTCCGAAACCGTTGGAGATAGCGGGGGGGTGCTCGACCAAATGTCATAGAGGACGACGGGGGCTTTCCGGTGGGGGTCATAAAAATCCAAGATGGCGGATTCAAAATGGCGGCCAAAAAAAAAAATGGTCCGAGCCGGCTGAAAATTGGCGTCCGGGGGTTTTCGGGGGCAACTATTCATAATTCGGGATCAAATTTTTCTTTCCGCCATTTTTAAAGATGGCCGCCATACAAGTGTTCATTTTGGATTTTCACCCAATTGTTCTCCCAGAAGCAGCTGCCGGGGGTAAAAGTGATGTATGGGAGTCGTATAGAGGGGGGTCCTGTGAGTTCAGGAAAAGTCCGAAATGACCTGAAAGTGGAACGCTGACCGGAACTGCGCTACGGATCTCGAAAATTACAAGTCGCAGATGCACGGTGCCCGAACTAAATATGTCGAGGACCATGGGTCGATGGCAGAGCCGGTGAAAAAAAGATGGCTTCCATACAAAAAAAATGGCGCCATACAAAATTGAAACGCTCACCGTTCCGAAACCGTTGGAGATAGCGAGGGGGTGCTCGAACCATTTTCATAGAGGATGGAGGGGGCTTTCCGGTGGTCGTCATAAAAATCCAAGATGGCAAATCCAAAATGGCGGCCGAAAAATAAGTTGCTCCGAGCCGGCTGAAAATTGGCGTCCGGGGGTTTTCGGGGACACCGATTCCTAATCCGGGGTCGACTTTTTTTTCCGCCATTTTTCAATATGGCCGCCATACAAACGCATCTTTTGGAGCAATTGTTCTCCCGGAAGGAGCCGCGGGGGGTAAAAGTGATGTATGGGAGTCGTATAGAAGGAGGTCCAGGGAGTTCAGCAAAAAACCGAAATGACCTGAAAGTGGAACTCTGACCGGAACTGCCCTACGGATCTCGAAAACAGCAAGTCGCACACTCATACTGCCGGAACTAAAAATGTCGAGGACCCTGAGTCGATTGACGAGCCGGTGAAAAAAAGATGACTTCCATACAAAAAAAACATGGCCGCCATACAAGTGTTCATTTTGAATTATCACCCAATTGTTCTTCCAGAAGGAGCCGTCGGGGGTAAAATTCATGTATGAGGGTCGTATAGAGGGGGGTCCAGTGAGTTTAGGAAAAGTCCGAAAAGACCTGAAAGTGGAACGCTGACCGGAACTGCCCCACGGATCTCGAAAACAGGAAGTCGTGCTCGACTGAAAATTGGCGGCTGGTGGTTTTCGGGGGCACCGATTCATAATCTGGGATCTACTTTTTTTCTCCGCTATTTTTCAATATGGCCGCCATACACACGCTTCTTTTGGAGCGATTGTTCTCCCAGAAGGAGCCGTGGGGGGTAAAAGTGATGATTCGGAGTCGTATAGAAGGGGGTCCAGTGATTTCAGGAAAAATCCGATAAGACCTTAAAGTGGAACCTTGACCAGAACTGCCCTACGGATCTCAAAAACGGCAAAGCGCAGACCCATAGTGCCCGAACTAAAAATGTCGAGTACCCTGGGACGATTGACGAGCCGGTGAAAAAAGATGGCTTCCATACAAAAAAACATGGCTGCCATACAAGTGTTCATTTTGGATTTTCACTCAATTGGTCTCCCAAAAGGAGCCGTCAGGGGTAAAAGTTATGTATGAGAGTCGTATAGAAGGCGGTCCTATGAGTCCAGGAAAAGTCGGAAATGGCTTGAAAGTGGAACGCTGACCGGAACTGCCCTACGGATCTCGAAAATGAGAAGTCGCACACCCATACTGCCCGAACTAAAAATGTGTAGGACCTTGGGTCGATTGACGAGCTGGTAAAAAAAGATGGCTTTCATACAAAAAACATGGCTGCCATACAAACGCCTCTTAACACGCTTTTATTAGCTTCACCTGTAACTATGTAAGAAAATCTTGGAAGTTAAATTTGATCCACTTCGCGGTTTCCGATTGAGGTGAGATTTTGCACACACGTTTAGTTAGGATGACAATGCATAGTTAGATAACTGACGTCATTCTAAATCCAATATGGCGGACTACTTATGTATTATGCACTACCATGATATGGGTATCAAATGAAAGGGTTTGCTGAGAAGAGTACGAAACTAAAATAACGTCACACTTAATTCAATATGGCGGACGCCCCAAGATGGTAGACAAAATTTTCTTATCTACCAACCTGATATGGGTATCAAATGAAAGGGTCTGCTGGGAACAAAACGAAAAATAAAGTCAAAGTGAAAGTGAAAGTCGAATTCAAAGTCAAAGTCGAAGTCAAAGTCAAAGTCAAAGTCAAAGTCAAAGTCAAAGTCAAAGTCAAAGTCAAAGTCAAAGTCAAAGTCAAAGTCAAAGTCAAAGTCAAAGTCAAAGTCAAAGTCAAAGTCAAAGTCAAAGTCAAAGTCAAAGTCAAAGTCAAAGTCAAAGTCAAAGTCAAAGTCAAAGTCAAAGTCAAAGTCAAAGTCAAAGTCAAAGTCAAAGTCAAAGTCAAAGTCAAAGTCAAAGTCAAAGTCAAAGTCAAAGTCAAAGTCAAAGTCAAAGTCAAAGTCAAAGTCAAAGTCAAAGTCAAAGTCAAAGTCAAAGTCAAAGTCAAAGTCAAAGTCAAAGTCAAAGTCAAAGTCAAAGTCAAAGTTTTTTATTACAACAGCCTTTGCAGGCACTTTCAAAAGCGTGTTTTTATTTTTTTTAAGTTAATTTAAGAGCTCCACCAAAACCGCCACTCGCGGGCCGCTTGCGGCCCGCGCACTGCGCGACCTCCACTTTTTCAAAACCCTCACCGTTCCGAAACCGTTAGAGATAGAGGGGGGGTGCTCGACCAAATATCATAGAGAACGAGGGGGGCTTTCCAGTGGTAGTGATAAAAATCCAAGATGGCGGATTCAAAATGGTGGCCGAAAAATAATATGGTCCGATCTGGCTGAAAATTGGTGTCCGGGGGTTTTAGGGGGCACCAATTCATAAACCGGAATCGACTTCCTTTTCCGCCATTTTTTTATATGGCCATTCAAACGCTTCTTTTGGAGCAATTGTTCTCGGAGAAGGAGCCGCGGGGGGTAAAAGTCATGAATGACAGTCACATAGGAGGTCCAGTGTGAAATGAACTGAAAGGGGAACCCTGACTGGAACAGCCATATGGATCTCGAAAACGGCAAGTCGCACACCCATACCACCGGAACTAAAAATGACAAGGACCCTGGGCCGTTTGACGATCCGGTGAAAAAACATTGCTAACATGCAAAAAAAAATCCCATACAAAATTGAAACGCTCACCGTTCCGAAACCGTTAGAGATAGAGGGGGGTTACAAGTCCAGTTAGTTCAGAAAAAGTCCGAAATGACCTGAAAGTGGAACGCTGATCGGAACTGCCCTACGGATCTCGAAAACGACAAGTCGCAGACCTGTAGTGCCCGAACTAAAAATGTCGAGGAACCTGGGACGATTGATGAGTGTATGAAAAAGTGGAACCGTGACCAAAACAGCCATAGGGATCTCGACGGTGAAAAGTCGCACACCCACACTGCCGGAACTAAAAATGTCAAGGACCCTGGGCCGTTTGACGAGCCGGTGAATAAATAATGGCTTCCATACAAAAAAACATGGCTGCCATACAAAATCAAAAATCATATATTTTTTACGTCATGTTACAAACCCCACCCAAAAAGCCCACGCGGGCCGCTCGCGGCCCGCGCACCGCGCGACCTCTAGTTACTTATATAAAGCTCGATTACCACTGACTGACTCACTCACTGATTGACAGAATTGTTCTCCCAGAAGGAGCCATGGGGGGTAAAAGTCATGTATGGGGGTCGTAAACCTTGAGGTCCAGTGAGTCCGGGAAAAATCCGAAATTACCTGAAAGTGGAACGCTGACCGGAACTGCCCTACGGATCTCGAAAATGAAAAGTCGCAGACCTATAGTGCTAGAACTAAAAATGTCAAGAACCCTGGGCCGTTTGACGAGCCGGTGAAAAAAAGATGGCGTCCATACAAAAAAAGATGGCGGCCATACAAAATTGAAACGCTCACCGTTCCGCAACCGTCAGAGATAGTGGGGGGGTGTTCGACCAAATGTCATAGAGGACGACAGGGGCTTTCCGGTGGGGGTCATAAAAATCCAAGATGGCGGATTCAAAATGGCGGCCAAAAAAAAAAATGGTCCGAGCCGGCTGAAAATTGGCGTCGGGGGATTTTCGGGGGCACCGATTCATAATCCGGGATCAAATTTTTTTTTCCGCCATTTTTCAAGATGGCCGCCATACAAGTGTTCATTTCGGATTGTCACCCAATTGTTCTCCCAGAAGGAGCCGTGGGGGATAAAAGGGATGTATGGGAGTCGTATAGAAGGGGGTCCAGTGAGTCCGGGAAAAATCCGAAATGACCTGAAAGTGGAACCCTGACCGGAACTGCCCTACGGATCTCGAAAATGAAAAGTCGCAGACCTTTAGTGCTAGAACTAAAAATGTCAAGGACCCTGGGCCGTTTGACGAGCCGGTGAAAAAAAGATGGCGTCCATACAAAAAAAGATGGCGGCCATACAAAATTGAAACGCTCACCGTTCCGAAACCGTTGGAGATAGCGGGAGGGTGCTTGAACCATTTTCATAGAGGATGGAGGGGGCTTTCCGGTGGTGGTCATAAAAATCCAAGATGGCGGATCTAAAATGGCGGCCGAAAAATAAGTTGGTCCGAGCTGGCTGAAAATTGGCGTCCGGGGGTTTTCGGGGACACCGATTCATAATCCGTGGTCGACTTTTATTTTCCGCCATTTTTCAATATGGCCGCCATACAAACGCATCTTTTGGAGCAATTGTTCTCCCAGAAGGAGCCGTGGGGGGTAAAAGTATTGTATGGGAGTCGTATAGAAGGGGGTCCTGTGAGTTTAGGAAAAGTCCGAAATGACCTGAAAGTGGAACGCTGACCGGAACTGCCCTACGGAACTCGAAAGTTACACGTCGCACACCCATACTGCCGGAACTAAAAAATGTCGAGGACCCTGGGTCGATCGACGAGCCGGTGAAGAAAAGATGGCTTCCATACAAAAAAAGATGGCGGCCATACAAAAGTGTTCATTTTGGTTTTTCACTCAATTGTTCTCCCAGAAGGAGCCGTCGGGGGTAAACGTCATGTTTGGGAGTCGTATAGAAGGGGGTCCTATGAGTTCAGGAAAGTCCGAAATGACCTGAAAGTGGAACGATGACCGGAACTGCCCTACGGATCTCGAAAATGAGAAGTCGCACACCCATACTGCCGGAACTAAAAATCTCGAGTACCTTGGGACGATTGACGAGCCGGTGAAAAAAAGATGGCTTCCATACAAAAAAAGATGGCCGCCATACAAGTGTTCATTTTGGATTTTCACTCAATTGTTCTCCCAGAAGGAGCCTTCGGTGGTATAACTCATGTATAGAATTCGTATAGAAGGGGGTCCTATAAGTTCAGGAAAGGTCCGAAATGACCTGAAAGTGGAACGCTGACCGGAACTGCCCTACGGATCTCGAAAATTACAAGTCGCAATGCTATACCGCCCCAACTAAAAATGTTAAGGACCCTGGGCCGTTTGACGAACCGGTGAAAAAAAGATGGCTTCCATACAAAAAAAGATGGCGGCCATACAAGTGTTCATTTTGGATGTTCACACAATTGCTCTCCCAGAAGGAGCCGTGGGAGGTAAAAGTCATGTATCGGAGTCATATAGAAGGGGGTCCTATGAGTTTATGAAAAGACCTGAAAGTGGAACGCTGACCGGAACGGCCCACGGATCTCGAAAATGAGAAGTCGCACACCCATACTGCTCGAATTAAAAATGTGTATGATCTTGGGTAAATTGACGAGCTGGTAAAAAAAAATGGCTTTCATACAAAAAAACATGGCCGCCATATAAACGCTTCTTTTGGAGCAATTGTTCTAAAAGGAGTCGAGCGGGGTAAAAGTCATGTATGGAAGTTGTATAGTGGAAATTCCAGTGAGTTTAAGAAAAATCCGAGATGACCTGAAAGTAGAACCCTGACCGGAACTGCCCTACGGATCTCGAAAACGGCAAAACGCAGACCCATATTGCCCGAACTAAAAATGTCGAGGACCCTGGGTCGATTGATGAGCTGGTAAAAAAAAGATGGCTTCCAAAAAAAATACATGGCCGCCATACAAGTGTTCATTTTGGATTTTCGCACAATTATTCTCACAGAAGGAGCCGTGGGAGGTTAAAGTTATGTATGGGAGTTATATAGGGAAGGGTCCAGTGAGTTTAGGAAAAATCCGAAATAACCTGAAAGTGGAACCGTGACCAGAACTGCCCTACGGATCTCGAAAACTACAAGTTGCAGACGCATGGTGCCGGAACTAAAAATTTCGAGTACCGTAGGACGATTGACGAGCCGGTGAAAAAAAGATGGCTTCCATACAAAAGAACATGGCTGCCATACAGGTGTTCATTTTGGATTTTCACACAATTGTTCTCCCAGAAGGAGCCGTCGGGGGTAAAGGTCATGTATGGGAGTCGTATAGAGGGGTGCCCATTGAGTTTAGAAAAAGTCCGAAAAGACATGAAAGTGGAACGCTTACTGGAACTGCCCCACGGATCTCGAAAATGAGAAGTCGCACACCCATACTGCCCGAACTAAAAATGTGTAGGATCTTGGGTCGATTGACGAGCTGGTAAAAAAAATGGCTTTCATACAAAAAAACATGGCCGCCATATAAACGATACTTAACACGCTTTTATTAGCTTCACCTGTAAAATCTTGGAAGTTACATTTGACCCATTTCGCGGTTTCCGATTGAGGTGAGATTTTGCACACGTTAGGATGACAATGCAGTTAGATAACTGACGTCATTCTAAATCCAATATGGCGGACTACTTATGTATTATGCACTACCATGATATGGGTATCAAATGAAAGGGTTTGCTGAGAAGACTACGAAACTAAAATAACGTCACACTTAATTCAATATGGCGGACGCCCCAAGATGGTAGACAATTTTTTTTTATCTACCATCATGATATATATCAAATGAAAGGGTCTGCTGGGAAGAAAACGAAAAATAAAGTCAAAGTCGATGTCGAAGTTAAAGTCAAAGTCAAAGTTTTTTATTACAATAAATTTATTACACTATTCCATACAAGTGTTCATTTTGGATTTTCACTCAATTGTTCTCCCAGAAGGAGCCTTCGGGGGTAAAACTGATGTATAGGAGTCGTATAGAAGGGGGTCCTATGAGTTCAGAAAAAGTCCGAAATGACCTGAAAGTGGAATGCTGACCGGAACTGCCCCACGGATCTCCAAAATGAGAAGTCGCACACCGGTACTGCCCGAACTAAAAATGTGTAGGACCTTGGGTCGATAGACGAGCTGGTAAAAAAAAGATGGCTTTCATACAAAAAAACATGGCTGCCATTAAATTAAAACACGCTTTTATTAACTTCACCTGTAACTATGTAAGAAAATTTTGGAAGTTTTTGACCCACTTCGCGGTTTCCGATTGAGGTGAGATTTTGCTCACACGTTTAGATAGGATGACAATGCATAGTTAGATAACTGACGTCATTCTGAATCCAATATGGCGGACTACTTATGTATTAAGCACTACCATGATCTGGGTATCAAATGAAAGGGTTTGCTGAGAAGAGTACGAAACTAAAATAACGTCACACTTAATTCAATATGGCGGACGCCCCAAGATGGTAGACAAAATTTTCTTACCTACCAACCTGATATGGGTATCAAATGAAAGGGTCTGCTGGGAAGAAAACGAAAAATAAAGTCAAAGTGAAAGTCGAATTCAAAGTAAAAGTCGATGTCAAAGTCAAAGTCAAAGTCAAAGCACTTTCCAAATCGTGTTTTTTTTTAAGTTAATTTAAGAGTACCACCACAACCTCCGCGGGCCGCCCGCGGCCCGCGCACCGCGCAACCTCTAAGCTTTTTAGACCCTAACCGTTACGAAACCGTTAGAGATAGAGTGGGGGTGCTTGACCAAATATCATCGAGGACGAGAGGGGCTTTTCGGTGGTCGTGATAAAAATCCAAGATGGCGGATTCAAAACGGCGGCTTACAAAAAATATGGTCCGATCTGGCTGAAAATTGGCGTCCTGAGGTTTTCGGGGGCACCGATTCATAATCCGGGACCAACTTTTTTTTCCGCCATTTTTCAATATGGCCGCCATACAAACGCATCTTTTGGAGCAATTGTTCTCCCAGAAGGAGTCATGGGGGGTAAAAGTCATGTGTGGGAGTCGTACAGAGAGAGGCCCAGTGAGAAATGACCTGAAAGTCGAACCTTGACTGGAACAGCCCTACGGATCTCGAAAACGGAAAGCCGCAGACCTATACTGCCAGAACTAAAAGTGTCAAGGACCTTGGGTGGATCGACGAACTGGTAAAAAATCATGGCTACTATACAAAAAAACATGGCCGCCATACAAGTGTTCATTTTTGGATTTTCACTCAATTGTTCTCCCGGAAGGAGCCGCGGGGGGTAAAAGTGATGTATGGGAGACGTATAGAGGGAGGTCCAGGGAGTTCAGCAAAAAACCGAAATAACCTAAAAGTGGAACGCTGACCGGAACTGCCCCACGGATCTCGAAAATGAGAAGTCGCACACCCATACTGCCCGAACTAAAAATGTGTAGGACTTTGGGTCGATTGACAAGTTGGTAAAAAAAGATGGCTTTCATACAAAAAAACATGGCTGCCATACAAAATCAAATATCATATTTATTTTGCGTCATGTTACAAACCCCACCTAAAAAGCCCTCGCGGGCCGCTCGCGGCCCGCGCACCGCGCGACCTCTAGTCACTAATATATAAAGCTCGATTACCACTGACTCACTCACTCATTGACATAATTGTTCTCCCAGAAGGAGCCGTGGGGGGTACAAGTCATACATAAAGTCATAAACCTTGAGGTCCAGTGAGTCCGGGAAAAATCCGAAATGACCTGAAAGTGGAACGCTGACCGGAACTGCCCTACGGATCTCGAAAATGAAAAGTCGCAAACCTATACCGCCGGAACTAAAAATGTCGAGGACCCTGGGCCAATGGACGATCCGGTGAAAAAAAGATGGCTTCCATACAAAAAAAGATGGCGGCCATACAAAATTGAAACGCTCACCGTTCCGAAACCGTTGGAGATAGCGGGGGGGTGTTCGACCAAATGTCATAGAGGACGACGGGGGCTTTTCGGTGGGGGTCATAAAAATCCAAGATGGCGGATTCAAAATGGCGGCCAAAAAAAAAAATGGTCCGGGCCGGCTGAAAATTGGCATCCGGGGGTTTTCGGGGGCACCGATTCATAATCCGGGATCAAATTTTTCTTTCCGCCATTTTTCAAGATGGCCGCCATACAAGTGTTCATTTTGGATTTTGGCCCAATTGTTCTCCCAAATGGAGCCGTAGGGGGTAAAAGTGATGTATGGCAGTCGTATAGAGGGGGGTCCTGTGAGTTTAGGAAAAGTCCGAAATGACCTGAAAGTGGAGGGCTGACCGGAACTGCTCTTCGGATCTCGAAAACGAGAAGTCGCAGACGTGTAGGGCTTGAACTAAAAATGTCAAGGACCCTGGGCCGGTTGACGATCCGGTGAAAAAAAGATGGCTTCCATACAAAAAAAATGGCGGCCATACAAAATTGAAACGCTCACCGTTCCGAAACCGTTGGAGATAGCGGGGGGGTGCTCGACCAAATGTCATAGAGGACGACGGGGGCTTTCCGGTGGGGGTCATAAAAATCCAAGATGGCGGATTCAAAATGGCGGCCAAAAAAAAATATGGTCCGAGCCGGCTGAAAATTGGCGTCCGGGGGTTTTCGGGGGCACCGATTCATAATCCGGGATCAAAATTTTCTTTCCGCCATTTTTAAAGATGGCCGCCATACAAGTGTTCATTTTGGATTTTCACCCAATTGTACTCCCAGAAGCAGCCGCCGGGGGTAAAAGTGATGTATGGGAGTCGTATAGAGGGGGGTCCTGTGAGTTTAGAAAAAGTCCGTAATGACCTGAAAGTGGAACGCTGACCAGAGCTGCCCTACGGATCTCGAAAATTAGAAGTCGCAAACCTATACCGCCTGAACTAAAAATGTCAAGGACCCTGGGCCGATGGACGAGCCGGTGAAAAAAAGATGGCTTCCATACAAAAAAACATGGCCGCCATACAAAATAGAAACGCTCACCGTTCCGAAACCGTTAGAGATAGTGGGGGGGTGGTCGAACTAATGTCATAGAAGATGAAGGGAGCTTTCCGGTGGTGGTCATAAAAATCCAAGATGGCGGATTCAAAATGGCGGCCGAAAAAAAAGTTGCTCCGAGCCGGCTGAAAATTGGCGTCCGGGGGTTTTCGTGGGCACCGATTCATAATCCAGGAACGACTTTTTTTTTCCCCCATTTTTCAATATGGCCGCCATACAAGTGTTCATTTTGGATTTTCACCCAATTGTTCTCCCAGAAGGAGCCGTGGGGGGTAAAAGTGATGTATGGGAGTCGTATAGAGGGGGGTCCCGTGAGTTTAGGAAAAGTCCGAAATGACCTGAAAGTGGAACGCTGACCGGAACTGCCCTACGGATCCCGAAAATTACAAGTCGCAAACCTATACTGCCGGAACTAAAAATGTCAAGAACCCTGGGCCGTTTGACGAGCTGGTGAAAAAAAGATGGCTTCCATACAAAAAAAGATGGCGGCCATACAAAATTGAAACGCTCACCGTTCCGAAACCGTTGGAGATAGCGGGGGGGTGCTCGAACCATTTTCGTAGAGGATGGAGGGGGCTTTCCGGTTGTGTTCATAAAAATCCAAGATGGCCGATTCAAAATGGCGGCCAAAAAAATATGGTGCGATCGGGCTGAAAATTGGCGTCTTTGGGTTTTTGGGGGCGCCGATTCATTATCCGGGATCGTAATTTATTTCCACCTTATTTTTTTTAACACGCTTTTATTCGCTTCACATGTAACTATGTAAGAAAATCTTGGAAGTTAAATTTGACCCACTTCGCGGTTTCCGATTGAGATGAAATTTTGCACACACGTTTAGTTAGGATGACAATGCATAGTTAGATAACTGACGTCATTCTAAATCCAATATGGCGGACTACTTATGTATTATGCACTACCATGATATGGGTATCAAATGAAAGGGTTTGCTGAGAAGACTACGAAAACTAATATAACGTCATACTTAATTCAATATGGCGGACGCCCCAAGATGATAGACAAAATTTTCTTATCTACCATCATGATATGGGTATCAAATGAAAGGATCTGCTGGGAAGAAAACGAAAAATAAAGTCAAAGTCGATGTCAAAGTCAAAGTCGATGTCGATGTCGATGTCAAAGTCAAAGTGAAAGTGAAAGTCAAAGTAGTCCAAGTCAAAGTCAAAGGCCAAAACCGAGGCCGAAGCCGAAGCCGAGACTGAGGTCGAAGCCAAAGACGAGGCCGAAGCAGAAGCCGAGACCGAAGTCAAAGTTTTTTATAACAACTGAGCCTATGCAGGCACTTTCAAAATCGTGTTTTTATTTATTTTTACGTTAATTTAAGAGCTCCACCACTACGTCCGTGGGCCGCCCGCGGCCCGCGCACCGCGCGACCTCTAAGCTTATTAAACCCTCACCGTTTCGAAACCGTTAGAGATAGAGTGGGGGTGCTCGACCAAATATCATAGAGGACGAGAGCGGCTTTTCGGTGGTCGTGTTAAAAATCCAAGATGGCGGATTCAAACTGGCGGCCAACAAAAAATATGGTCCGATCTGGCTGAAAATTGGCGTCCTGAGGTTTTCGGGGGCACCGATTTATAATCCGGGACCGACTTTTTTTTCCGCCAATTTTCAATATGGCCGCCATAAAAACGCATGTTTTGGAGCAATTGTTCTCCCAGAAGGAGTCATGGGGGGTAAAAGTCATGTGTGGGAGTCGTACAGAGTGAGGCCCAGTGAGAAATGACCTGAAAGTTGAACCCTGACTGGAACAGCCCTACGGATCTCGAAAACGCAAGCCCATACTGCCAGAACTAAAAATGTCTAGGACCTTGGGTCGATTGACGAGCTGGTGAAAAATCATGGCTACTATACAAAAAAACATGGCCGCCATACAAAATTCAAACGCTCACCGTTCCGAAACCGTTAGAGATAGAGGAGGGTTGCAAGGTACAACCTCCACCTAAAACCACCTCGCGGGCCGCTCGCGGCCCGCGCAGCGCGCGACCTCTAGTTTATATATATAAAGCTCGATTACCACTGACTCACTGACTGATTGACAGAATTGATCTCCCAGATGGAGCCGTGGGGGGTTAAAGTGATGTATGGGAGTCGTAAACCTTGAGGTCCAGTGAGTCCGGGAAAAATCCGAAATGACCTGAAAGTGGAACCCTGACCGGAACTGCCCTACGGATCTCGAAAATGAAAAGTCGCACACCCATAGTGCTGGAACTAAAAATGTCAAGGACCCTGGGCCGTTTGACGAGCCGGTGAAAAAAAGATGGCGTCCATACAAAAAAAGATGGCGGCCATACAAAATTGAAACGCTCACCGTTCCGCAACCGTCAGAGATAGTGGGGGGGTGTTCGACCAAATGTCATAGAGGACGACGGGGGCTTTCCGGTGGGGGTCATAAAAATCCAAGATGGCGGATTCAAAATGGCGGCCAAAAAAAAAAATGGTCTGAGCCGGCTGAAAATTGGCATCCAGGGGATTTCGGGGGCACCGATTCATAATCCGGGATCAAATTTTTTTTTCCGCCATTTTCCAATATGGCCGCCATACAAGTGTTCATTTTGGATTTTCACCCAATTGTTCTCCCAGAAGGAGCCGTCGGGGGTAAAAGCGATGTATGGGAGTCGTATAGAGGGGGGTCCTGTGAGCTTAAGAAAAGTCCGAAATGACCTGAAAGTGGAACACTGACCGGAACTGCCCTACGGATCTCGAAAATGAAAAGTCGAACACCCACACTGCCGGAACTAAAAATGTCGAGGACCCTGGGCCGTTTGACGAGCCGGTGAAAAAAAGATGGTTTCCATACAAAAAAACATGGCTGCCATACAAAATCAAAAATCATATTTTTTTTAAGTTATGTTACAAGCACCACCTACAATGCCCCGCGGGCCGCATGCGGCCCGCGCACCCACGCGACCTCTAGTTTACTTATATAAAGCTCGATTACCACTGACTGACTCACTCACTGATTGACATAATTGTTCTCCCAGAAGGAGCCGTGGGGGGTAAAAGTCATGTATGAGGGTCGTATAGAAGGGGGTCCAGTGAGTCCGGGAAAAATCCGAAATGACCTGAAAGTGGAACCCTGACCGGAACTGCCCTACGGATCTCGAAAATTACAAGTCGCACACCCATAGTGCTGGAACCAAAAATGTCAAGAACCCTGGGCCGTTTGACGAGCCGGTGAAAAAAAGATGGCGTCCATACAAAAAAAGATGGCGGCCATACAAAATTGAAACGCTCACCGTTCCGAAACCGTTGGAGATAGCGGGGGGGTGCTCGACCAAATGTCATAGAGGACGACGGGGGCTTTCCGGTGGGGGTCATAAAAATCCAAGATGGCGGATTACAAATGGCGGCCAAAAAAAAAAATGGTCCGAGCCGGCTGAAAATTGGCATCCAGGGGTTTTCGGGGGCACCGATTCATAATCCGGGATCAAATTTTTTTTTCCGCCATTTTCCAATATGGCCGCCATACAAGTGTTCATTTTGGATTTTCACCCAATTGTTCTCCCAGAAGGAGCCGTCGGGGGTAAAAGCGATGTATGGGAGTCGTATAGACGGGGGTCCTGTGAGCTTAAGAAAAGTCCGAAATGACCTGAAAGTGGAACACTGACCGGAACTGCCCTACGGATCTCGAAAACGGCAAGTCGCAAACCTATACCGCTTGAACTAAAAATGTCGAGGACCTTGGGCCGTTTGACGAGCCGGTGAAAAAAAGATGGCTTCCATACAAAAAAACATGGCCGCCATACAAAATAGAAACGCTCACCGTTCTGAAACCGTTGGAGATAGCGGGGGGGTGCTCGAACCATTTTCATAGAGGATGGAGGGGGCTTTCCGGTGGTGGTCATAAAAATCCAAGATGGCGGATCCAAAATGGCGGCCGAAAAATAAGTTGCTCCGAGCCGGCTGAAAATTGGCGTCCGGAGATTTTCGGGGACACCGATTCATAATCCGTGGTCGACTTTTATTTTCCGCCATTTTTCAATATGGCCGCCATACAAACGCATCTTTTGGAGCAATTGTTCTCCCAGAAGGAGCCTTCGGGGGTAAAAGTGATGTATGGGAGTCGTATAGAGGGGGGTCCTGTAAGTTTAGGAAAAGTCCGAAATGACCTGAAAGTGGAACGCTGACCGGAACTGCCCTACGGATCTCAAAAATTACAAGTCGCAAACCTATACCGCCTGAACTAAAAATGTCAAGGACCCTGGGCCGATGGACGAGCCGGTGAAAAAAAGATGGCTTCCATACAAAAAAACATGGCTGCCACACAGGTGTTCATTTTGGATTTTCACACAATTGTTCTCCAAGAAGGAGTTGTGGGGGGTAAAAGTCATGTATGGGAGTCGTAAAGAAGGAGGTCCTGTGAGTTTAGAAAAAATCTGAAATGACCTAAAGGTAGACCGCTGACCGGAACTGCCCTACGGATCTCAAAAATGAGAAGTCGCACACCCGTACTGCCCGAACTAAAAATGTTGAGGAGCCTGGTCAGATCGTCGAGCCGGTGAAAAAAAGATGGCTTCCATACAAAAAAATATGGCCGCCATACAAGTGTTCATTTTGGATTTTTCACACAATTGCTCTCCGAGAAGGAGCCGTGGGAGGTAAAATTCATGTACGGGAGTCATATAGAAGGGGGTCTTATGAGTTCAGGAAAAGTCCGAAATGACCTGAAAGTGGAACGCTGACCGGAACTGCCCCACGGATCTCGAAAATGAGAAGTCGCACACCCATACTGCCTGAACTAAAAATGTTGAGGAGCCTGGTCAGATCGTTGAGCCGGTGAATAAAAGATGGCTTCCATACAAAAAAACATGGCCGCAATACAAGTGTTCATTTTGGATTTTCACACAATTGTTCTCCCAGTAGGAGCCATGGGAAGTAAAAGTTATGTATGGGAGTCGTATAGAAGGGGGTCCTATGAGTTCAGAAAAAGTCCGAAATGACCTGAAAGTGGAACGCTGACCGGAACTGCCCCACGGATCTCGAAAATGAGAGGTCGCACACCCATACTGCCCGAACTAAAAATGTGTAGGATCTTGGGTCGATTGACGAGCTGGTAAAAAAAATGGCTTTCATACAAAAAAACATGGCCGCCATACAAACGCATCTTTTTGAGCAATTGTTCTGGAAGGAAGGAGCCTTGGGGGGTAAAAGTCATGTATGGGAGTCGTATAGAGGGGAGTTCTGTGAGTTTAGATAAAGTCCAGAATTACCTGAAAGTGGAACGCTTACTGGAACTACCCTACGGATCTCAAAAACTATAAGTCGCACACCCACTAAACCGGAACTAAAAATGTCAAAGACCCTGGGCCGATCGACGAGCCGGTGAAAAAAGATGTATTCCATACAAAAAAACATGGCTGCCATACAGGTGTTCATTTTGGATTTTCACACAATTGTTCTCCCAGAAGGAGCCGTCGGGGGTAAAAGTCATGTTTAGGAGTCATATAGAGGGGTGACCATTGAGTTTAGGAAAAGTCCGAAAAGACCTCAAAGTGGAACGCTGACCAGAACTGCCCCACGGATCTCGAAAATGAGAAGTCGCATACCTATACTGCCCGAACTAAAAATGTGTAGGACCTTGGGTCGATTGACGAGCTGGTAAAAAAAAGATGTATCTCAAACAAAAAAACATGGCTGCCATACAAGTGATCATTTTGAATTTTTCACACAATTGTTCTCCCAGAAGCAGCCGCCGGGGGTAAAAGTGATGTATGGGCGTCATATAGAGAGGGGTCTTTTGAGTTTAAGAAAAGTCCGAAACGACCTGAAAGTGGAACGCTGATCGGAACTGTCCTACGGATCTCGAAAACTACAAGTCGCAGATGCACGTTGCGGGAACTAAAAATGTCGAGGACCCTGGGTCCATTGACGTGCTGGTGAAAAAAAGATGGCTTCCTTACAAAAAAACATGGCTGCCATACAGGTGTTCGTTTTGGATTTTCACACAATTGTTCTCCCAGAAGGCGCCGTCGGGGGTAAAAGTCATGTATGGGAGTCGTATAGAGGGGTGCCCATTGAGTTTAGGAAAAGTCCGAAAAGACCTGAAAGTGGAACGCTGACTGGAACTGCCCCACGGATCTCGAAAATGAGAGGTCGCACACCCATACTGCCCGAACTAAAAATGTGTAGAATCTTGGGTCGATTAACGAGCTGGTAAAAAAAATGGCTTTCATACAAAAAAACATGGCCGCCATACAAACGCATCTTTTGGAGCAATTGTTCTGGAAGGAAGGAGCCTTGGGGGGTAAAAGTCATGTATGGGAGTCGTATAGAGGGGAGTTCTGTGAGTTTAGAAAAAGTCCAGAATGACCTGAAAGTGGAACGCTTACTGGAACTGCCCTACGGATCTCAAAAACTATAAGTCGCACACCCATACTGCCGGATCTAAAAATGTCGAGGACCCTGGGTCGATCGACGAGCCGGTGAAGAAAAGATGACTTCCATACAAAAAAACATGGCTGCCATACAAACGCTTCTTTTGGAGCAAGTGTTCTCCCAAAGGAGCCGCGGGGGGTAAAAGTCACGTATGGGAGTTGTATAGAAGGGGATCCAGTGAGTTCAGAAAAATCCGAAATGACCTGAAAGTGGAACCCTGACTGGAACAGCCCTACGGAGCTCGAAAACTACAAGTCACAGACCGTGTTTGCCGGAACTAAAAATGTCGAGGAGCCTGGTCAGATCGTCGCGCCGGTGAAAAAAAGATGGCTTCCATACAAAAAAACATGGCCGCCATATAAGTGTTCATTTTGGATTTTTGCACAATTGCTCTCCGAGAAGGAGCCGTGGGAGGTAAAAGTCATGTATGGGAGTCATATAGAATCGAAGACCATGGGTCGATTGACGAACCGGTGAAAAAAATATGGCTTCCATACAAAAAACATGGCTGCCATACACGTGTTCATTTTGAACTTTACACGCAATTGCTCACCGAGAAGGAGCCGTGGGAGGTAAAAGTCATGTATGAAAGTCATATAGAAAGGGGTCCTAAGAGTTTAGAAAAAGTCCAGAATGACCTGAAAGTGGAACGCTTACTGGAACTGCCCTACGAATCTCAAAAACTATAAGTCGCATACCCACTGTGCCGGAACTAAAAATGTCAAAGACCCTGGGCTGATCGACGATCTGGTGAAAAAAATATGGCTTCCATACAAAAAAACATGGCCGCCATACAAGTGTTCATTTTGGATTTTCACACAATTGTTCTCCCAGTAGGAGCCATGGGAGGTAAAAGTTATGTATGGGAGTCGTATAGAAGGGGGTCCTATGAGTTCAGGAAAAGTCCAGGATGAGCTGAAAGTGGAACCCTGACCAAAACAGCCATAGGGATCTCGAAAATGAAAAGTCGCACACCCACACTGCCGGAACTAAAAATGTCAAGGACCCTGGGCCGTTTGACGAGCCGGTGAAAAAAAGATGGCTTCCATACAAAAAAACATGGCTGCCATACAAAATCAAATATCATATTTATTTTCAGTGATGTTACAAACATATGTTAAAGTACGTACATATGTTAAAGTTAAAGTTAGTTAAAGTCAAAGTCAAAGTCAAAGTCAAAGTATTATTATATTAGTATTACAATATATTTATTACACTATTCCTTATAAGTGTTCATTTTGGATTTTCACCCAATTGTTCTCCTAGAAGGAGCCATGGGGGGTAAAAGTCATGTATGGAAGTCGTATAGAGGGGGTCCTGTGAGTAAAGGTAAAGTCCGAAATGACCTGAAAGTGGAACGCTGCTGGAACTGCCCTACGGATCTCGAAAATTAAAAGTCGCAAACCTATACCGCCGGAACTAAAAATGTCAAGGACCCTGGGCCGTTTGAGGAGCCGGTGAAAAAAAGATGGCTTCCATACAAAAAAACATGGCTGCCATACAAAATCAAATATCATATTTATTTTGAGTAATGTTACAAGCTCCACCCGAAAAGCCCTCGCGGGCCGCTCGCGGCCCGCGCACCGCGCGACCTCTAGTCACTAATATATAAAGCTCGATTACCACTGACTCACTCACTCATTGACATAATTGTTCTCCCAGAAGGAGCCGTGGGGGGTACAAGTCATACATAAAGTCATAAACCTTGAGGTCCAGTGAGTCCGGGAAAAATCCGAAATGACCTGAAAGTGGAACGCTGACCGGAACTGCCCTACGGATCTCGAAAATGAAAAGTCGCAAACCTATACCGCCGGAACTAAAAATGTCGAGGACCCTGGGCCAATGGACGATCCGGTGAAAAAAAGATGGCTTCCATACAAAAAAAGATGGCGGCCATACAAAATTGAAACGCTCACCGTTCCGAAACCGTTGGAGATAGCGGGGGGGTGTTCGACCAAATGTCATAGAGGACGACGGGGGCTTTTCGGTGGGGGTCATAAAAATCCAAGATGGCGGATTCAAAATGGCGGCCAAAAAAAAAAATGGTCCGGGCCGGCTGAAAATTGGCATCCGGGGGTTTTCGGGGGCACCGATTCATAATCCGGGATCAAATTTTTCTTTCCGCCATTTTTCAAGATGGCCGCCATACAAGTGTTCATTTTGGATTTTGGCCCAATTGTTCTCCCAAATGGAGCCGTAGGGGGTAAAAGTGATGTATGGCAGTCGTATAGAGGGGGGTCCTGTGAGTTTAGGAAAAGTCCGAAATGACCTGAAAGTGGAGGGCTGACCGGAACTGCTCTTCGGATCTCGAAAACGAGAAGTCGCAGACGTGTAGGGCTTGAACTAAAAATGTCAAGGACCCTGGGCCGGTTGACGATCCGGTGAAAAAAAGATGGCTTCCATACAAAAAAAATGGCGGCCATACAAAATTGAAACGCTCACCGTTCCGAAACCGTTGGAGATAGCGGGGGGGTGCTCGACCAAATGTCATAGAGGACGACGGGGGCTTTCCGGTGGGGGTCATAAAAATCCAAGATGGCGGATTCAAAATGGCGGCCAAAAAAAAATATGGTCCGAGCCGGCTGAAAATTGGCGTCCGGGGGTTTTCGGGGGCACCGATTCATAATCCGGGATCAAAATTTTCTTTCCGCCATTTTTAAAGATGGCCGCCATACAAGTGTTCATTTTGGATTTTCACCCAATTGTACTCCCAGAAGCAGCCGCCGGGGGTAAAAGTGATGTATGGGAGTCGTATAGAGGGGGGTCCTGTGAGTTTAGAAAAAGTCCGTAATGACCTGAAAGTGGAACGCTGACCAGAGCTGCCCTACGGATCTCGAAAATTAGAAGTCGCAAACCTATACCGCCTGAACTAAAAATGTCAAGGACCCTGGGCCGATGGACGAGCCGGTGAAAAAAAGATGGCTTCCATACAAAAAAACATGGCCGCCATACAAAATAGAAACGCTCACCGTTCCGAAACCGTTAGAGATAGTGGGGGGGTGGTCGAACTAATGTCATAGAAGATGAAGGGAGCTTTCCGGTGGTGGTCATAAAAATCCAAGATGGCGGATTCAAAATGGCGGCCGAAAAAAAAGTTGCTCCGAGCCGGCTGAAAATTGGCGTCCGGGGGTTTTCGTGGGCACCGATTCATAATCCAGGAACGACTTTTTTTTTCCCCCATTTTTCAATATGGCCGCCATACAAGTGTTCATTTTGGATTTTCACCCAATTGTTCTCCCAGAAGGAGCCGTGGGGGGTAAAAGTGATGTATGGGAGTCGTATAGAGGGGGGTCCCGTGAGTTTAGGAAAAGTCCGAAATGACCTGAAAGTGGAACGCTGACCGGAACTGCCCTACGGATCCCGAAAATTACAAGTCGCAAACCTATACTGCCGGAACTAAAAATGTCAAGAACCCTGGGCCGTTTGACGAGCTGGTGAAAAAAAGATGGCTTCCATACAAAAAAAGATGGCGGCCATACAAAATTGAAACGCTCACCGTTCCGAAACCGTTGGAGATAGCGGGGGGGTGCTCGAACCATTTTCGTAGAGGATGGAGGGGGCTTTCCGGTTGTGTTCATAAAAATCCAAGATGGCCGATTCAAAATGGCGGCCAAAAAAATATGGTGCGATCGGGCTGAAAATTGGCGTCTTTGGGTTTTTGGGGGCGCCGATTCATTATCCGGGATCGTAATTTATTTCCACCTTATTTTTTTTAACACGCTTTTATTCGCTTCACATGTAACTATGTAAGAAAATCTTGGAAGTTAAATTTGACCCACTTCGCGGTTTCCGATTGAGATGAAATTTTGCACACACGTTTAGTTAGGATGACAATGCATAGTTAGATAACTGACGTCATTCTAAATCCAATATGGCGGACTACTTATGTATTATGCACTACCATGATATGGGTATCAAATGAAAGGGTTTGCTGAGAAGACTACGAAAACTAATATAACGTCATACTTAATTCAATATGGCGGACGCCCCAAGATGATAGACAAAATTTTCTTATCTACCATCATGATATGGGTATCAAATGAAAGGATCTGCTGGGAAGAAAACGAAAAATAAAGTCAAAGTCGATGTCAAAGTCAAAGTCGATGTCGATGTCGATGTCAAAGTCAAAGTGAAAGTGAAAGTCAAAGTAGTCCAAGTCAAAGTCAAAGGCCAAAACCGAGGCCGAAGCCGAAGCCGAGACTGAGGTCGAAGCCAAAGACGAGGCCGAAGCAGAAGCCGAGACCGAAGTCAAAGTTTTTTATAACAACTGAGCCTATGCAGGCACTTTCAAAATCGTGTTTTTATTTATTTTTACGTTAATTTAAGAGCTCCACCACTACGTCCGTGGGCCGCCCGCGGCCCGCGCACCGCGCGACCTCTAAGCTTATTAAACCCTCACCGTTTCGAAACCGTTAGAGATAGAGTGGGGGTGCTCGACCAAATATCATAGAGGACGAGAGCGGCTTTTCGGTGGTCGTGTTAAAAATCCAAGATGGCGGATTCAAACTGGCGGCCAACAAAAAATATGGTCCGATCTGGCTGAAAATTGGCGTCCTGAGGTTTTCGGGGGCACCGATTTATAATCCGGGACCGACTTTTTTTTCCGCCAATTTTCAATATGGCCGCCATAAAAACGCATGTTTTGGAGCAATTGTTCTCCCAGAAGGAGTCATGGGGGGTAAAAGTCATGTGTGGGAGTCGTACAGAGTGAGGCCCAGTGAGAAATGACCTGAAAGTTGAACCCTGACTGGAACAGCCCTACGGATCTCGAAAACGCAAGCCCATACTGCCAGAACTAAAAATGTCTAGGACCTTGGGTCGATTGACGAGCTGGTGAAAAATCATGGCTACTATACAAAAAAACATGGCCGCCATACAAAATTCAAACGCTCACCGTTCCGAAACCGTTAGAGATAGAGGAGGGTTGCAAGGTACAACCTCCACCTAAAACCACCTCGCGGGCCGCTCGCGGCCCGCGCAGCGCGCGACCTCTAGTTTACTTATATAAAGCTCGATTACCACTGACTCACTCACTCACTCACTCATTGACATAATTGTTCTCCCAGATGGAGCCGTGGGGGGTTAAAGTCATGTATGGGAGTCGTAAACCCTGAGGTCCAGTGAGTCCGGGAAAAATCCGAAATGACCTGAAAGTGGAACCCTGACCGGAACTGCCCTACGGATCTCGAAAATTACAAGTCGCACACCCATAGTGCTGGAACTAAAAATGTCAAGAACCCTGGGCCGTTTGACGAGCCGGTGAAAAAAAGATGGCGTCCATACAAAAAAAGATGGCGGCCATACAAAATTGAAACGCTCACCGTTCCGAAACCGTTGGAGATAGCGGGGGGGTGCTCGACCAAATGTCATAGAGGACGACGGGGGCTTTCCGGTGGGGGTCATTAAAATCCAAGATGGCGGATTCAAAATGGCGGCCAAAAAAAAATATGGTCCGAGCCGGCTGAAAATTGGCATCCGGGGGTTTTCGGGGGCACCGATTCATAATCCGGAATCAAATTTTTTTTTCCGCCATTTTCCAATATGGCCGCCATACAAGTGTTCATTTTGGATTTTCACCCAATTGTTCTCCCAGAAGGAGCCGTCGGGGGTAAAAGCGATGTATGGGAGTCGTATAAAGGGGGGTCCTGTGAGCTTAAGAAAAGTCCGAAATGACCTGAAAGTGGAACACTGACCGGAACTGCCCTACGGATCTCGAAAATGAAAAGTCGAACACCCACACTGCCGGAACTAAAAATGTCGAGGACCCTGGGCCGTTTGACGAGCCGGTGAAAAAAAGATGGTTTCCATACAAAAAAACATGGCTGCCATACAAAATCAAAAATCATATTTTTTTTAAGTTATGTTACAAGCACCACCTACAATGCCCCGCGGGCCGCATGCGGCCCGCGCACCCACGCGACCTCTAGTTTACTTATATAAAGCTCGATTACCACTGACTCACTGACTGACTCACTCATTGACAGAATTGATCTCCCAGATGGAGCCGTGGGGGGTTAAAGTCATGTATGGGAGTCGTATAGAGGGGGGTCCAGTGAGTCCGGGAAAAATCCGAAATGACCTGAAAGTGGAACCCTGACCGGAACTGCCCTACGGATCTCGAAAATTACAAGTCGCACACCCATAGTGCTGGAACTAAAAATGTCAAGAACCCTGGGCCGTTTGACGAGCCGGTGAAAAAAAGATGGCGTCCATACAAAAAAAGATGGCGGCCATACAAAATTGAAACGCTCACCGTTCCGAAACCGTTGGAGATAGCGGGGGGGTGCTCGACCAAATGTCATAGAAGACGACGGGGGCTTTCCGGTGGGGGTCATTAAAATCCAAGATGGCGGATTCAAAATGGCGGCCAAAAAAAAATATGGTCCGAGCCGGCTGAAAATTGGCATCCGGGGGTTTTCGGGGGCACCGATTCATAATCCGGGATCAAATTTTTTTTTCCGCCATTTTCCAATATGGCCGCCATACAAGTGTTCATTTTGGATTTTCACCCAATTGTTCTCCCAGAAGGAGCCGTCGGGGGTAAAAGCGATGTATGGGAGTCGTATAAAGGGGGGTCCTGTGAGCTTAAGAAAAGTCCGAAATGACCTGAAAGTGGAACACTGACCGGAACTGCCCTACGGATCTCGAAAATGAAAAGTCGAACACCCACACTGCCGGAACTAAAAATGTCGAGGACCCTGGGCCGTTTGACGAGCCGGTGAAAAAAAGATGGTTTCCATACAAAAAAACATGGCTGCCATACAAAATCAAAAATCATATTTTTTTTAAGTTATGTTACAAGCACCACCTACAATGCCCCGCGGGCCGCATGCGGCCCGCGCACCCACGCGACCTCTAGTTTTCTCTTATAAGGCTTGTTTAGCTTAGGTACAGGCCTTCGATAAGTTTCAACTCTTTTGTCTGACAAAGATTGTAACAATTAAGACGGGCGTCCCGCAAGAATCAATACTTGGGCCAATGCTATTCATTACATTCATTAATGATTTGATTGACTTTGTCACAGATAAAATATCAGATTCCATAAATTTAACTGTATTTGCGGATGACACAAATGCTATCGTATCTGCTGATAACATAGACTGTCTTAATTTAAGGGTAAATTAATCGGTAAATGCATGCCACGAGTGGATAGTTTAATATTGTATTACATTCTGAGTTAACCATGACAGTAACCATGGATTTTCTGCCCGTTCTCCTCCATTGGTCAGCTTTTAACTGCCATGGCAATCTTATTCCGAGGCAAATCATTATTACCCTATTCTTATTTCTTATTCACATTATATTACATTATTCTCACAGCTCTTATCACAATATTGTAGGTAATGATCAAGACTGTAATCTATTATTTTAAAAGAGTTTCCATGAAGTTTCTTGCCGATTCTTCTCCATAGAACCTACTATTTGGAACCGCGCACCTAGACTGTCGCGCCTGTCTCGACATTTCATAAGTGCCTGTATATGGTTTACATGAAATAAAGATCTATTCTATTCTAAAACACATAAGATATTTTAGACTCAGATAATTATAAAATATGAAATTTTAAATATTTTTATCCGGGTACAAGAAGCCGAACAAGTTACTAAATAATTTCACACACGTTGCGTGCCTTACCTTTATGAAGACATTGATTTAAAGGTGTAATTTCCTGAGTCAATAAATAGTAAATCATAAGGCTTCGCAACATCCTGGTGTTTATTCAATTATTTAGTGAAAGGTCAGGGGTAGAATCCCCGAGCTGAAGCACGGAAACTGTGTATACTCGCTTATAATATATTATATAAATTCAACAAACAATACTTCATAAGAGCAACCATGGAGGATCTTACTGGTTGCTCGAGTCTTCACGAACCAGTCGTGCATGTGTTTAGCCGTTTATGCGTGATTGAGAATTAAACTTCCAAACATCTTCAAAAAAATCAGATTTTTAATATTTGTCCCGTACCTCTTTCAAATTCATGTGCGGAACGCAATTTGATTATTACTTGCGTTAACGGTGAAGGAAAACATCGTGAGGAAACCTAGGTATGCAGGTTTCGGCGGACTACACACACCATCGAAGACTTTATGTCCTCGATGGTGTGTGAAGTCCGCCAACCCGCACCAGGCCAGCGTTGTGGACTAAAGCCTAATTCTGAGCAGAGGCGTGGGACATTAACGGGCTGGATTAACTTATTTTGAAAAATTTGTAAGAAGATGCTATTGGAGCGCCTACTTATATTTTTCTTTGTAATTTGGTACACGTTGCTATGCCAGTGTGCCAGATATCAAATAGAGGCCACACAAATTAATATTTTAATCTCAAAGACAAAAAGGAAATTTTATCTAGCGCTTATCAAAATACGAGATTTAATTTCTAGAGATGCAAGGTCATTATGAATTGTGTCATCAGTGACAGATTTCTTCATCATCCGTTAGCTTTATCTCTACGTTGAAGGATCTGATTGAAATGTTGCCGGTTCTCATCAAGACTTAGCGTAATAACTTAGTTTAAATAATTTTTCCAGTACAGGGTTTACAAAACCCGAAACCGGACTCGAAACTTGCCGGGCTCGCGAAAAATCATCTGCTGTCATTTAGGCGCGTCATATTGAATTATTTGTATGGATTTTCACGATTTCAGATCAAAATCACAAGATAATATCTAATAGTCTATTGAATATTTTTCTCTTATCCGCTTCAATGCAGTGGATTGGAAGCGTTACGGGCTGATATGATACCATCAGAACAGTCCCTAGCCCCAGCTGCGATTTTTTGCAAATGATAAAAAGAAGTACCAACCTCCTCCCATGCCAGTATGGAGCTCTCGACGGCGCTGATCCACATGTCGCCTGCGCCTGCGGTCACGTCGATCAACCCGCGCCGCCCCCCGCCCCCCTCCTCCGCGGAATGCTGCAACAAGGAAGCCATATTTTAGGAAGATATACAACAAACTATCCATATATGTTACCTACTAGCAACCCGCCCCCCGCTTTGCACGGGTGCATTTCTCTACTATCCTTATATTAAATATGAAAGTATTATACATATAAACCTTCCGGAAGAAATTCTCAAAATGATGGTGAAAACCGCATCAAAATCCGTTGCGTGGTTAAGGAGGAGTTAGCGGATATACAGACAGACAGATGCGGAAAGCTACTTTATTTTACACTTAGTAGAGAAGAAGCGAAGATAGAGAAGTTTAACCAACCATGATTTTACGCAGCACTTAATACTCAAAAAGCACAGCACTTAATTAAAGCATAGGACGAAAGCATCCAGCGTATGCGCTGCGCTTTGACCGTGCCGTTCTGCGTAACACTAATTATACAGGATGGAAAAAAAACCTACCATTAACATGTCTAAGATTCATAATAGTATAGTAACTTAACGAGATAATAAGAAGTTTTGAGAACATTTTGTGAAACAATGTTGACCGTGAGAACGGCATACATAAGGATGTTATTAAATTATATAGGTAGGTAGGTACCTACAGATTTAGAAGCTAATAACATTCCTATAGGAAATTATAATAAATATATAAATGATAAACAGCTGCTTATCAACTTTCATACAAAAAAAGTGTTTATTTATTTATTTAAAGGTACTTCAACGACTTATCCACTAACAGACATTAATTATAATGTATTAACAAGGTTCCAGATTATGGGGAATTTGTCACTTATTAAGTACACAGCACTTACAGAAATTATAAAATAAAATTACTTTTTTATTTATTTTATCAATCAAATTATTGATAGGCAAGCAATCTTTATAAAATTGGCACAAATCGACTAAGGCATACATTATATTACCGTCTAGAAGATCGCTAAGTTACAGAATAACCACTATTTGCAAATGAATCGATCGATTCAATAATGAGAAAAACGCCGGTCGCAGTACAGAAGCAATTAAGAATTTCTCACCCTAGAAAACGGCTGTGCAATTTTAAAACCTAGCAACTGACTTTTTTTTTTAAATCGGTGTTTTTGCATTTTTCACTTATTAAGAATCTTAACAAGTGAAAAATGCAAAATCACCGATATTTTTTAAAATATCAGTTGCTAGGTTTTAAAATTGCACAGCCGAAAACTTGCAAATTCCTTGGAAAATTAAGCGCAAAACTTCTAGCAAAATCACTAAAGAAACTTAAAACAATACACCAGTAACTTCACTAAAAACTCTCAAAATACCAAAACAATACCTGTTACAAGTTCGCAAGTACTACAAGCCACGACAACGTGACAAAATCGATGTTTTTATACGGAGATAAAATAAAAACACGTTTGCACGCACCATCGACCAACGTCAGACTGATCCTATTACTAGTGTCGATGTTCATTACCATTTAGTACGTTGGAGACCCGCTGAATATTGCCATAACCACCACCCTCGACAAAACAGATTTGTAATCGCAGTATGTTAATTTCAAACATGATGATGCTACTTCCAATCTTGTCATAATCTCTTAGTAGATATTTAAAACGCGCACAGAAAATGATAAGGTGGCCATGAGAAGACAAGCAATTGTTATCGATACAAAAAAATAATAATTAAGAAACAAAATAAAATAAAAACACTTGCATCTGAGGGCCATTTATTTATTTATTTAATTACAACGGTTGTGTTACAACCAATTACACTGCCAAAGTACATTAGCTACATTTTTCAGCAGAATCCTTTTGCTTACATTAAGTGAATAATGAGTGCGAAATAAGCCCTTAATAAGTCGAAGTGTGTGTGTGTGTGATCATATTGTTAATCAAACTAAGTCCAATGTAAATAAGTTTCGTTCATAATCATCATACTCGCCTGTTAAGTTCCATTGCTGAACATGGGCCTCCCAATGACTGCTACCATAAACGGTCTTTTGGGACATTGCCAGAATCACCACACTTGGTATACGGATTGCTGATTGCATGTTCTTAGCACAAATAAGGATGCTGTTGTCCATCCTCTTTACACGATCCCTAAGTCGCCTTTTACGACACGCTCAGACGGAGAGTGGTGGTCTATTCTTTACCGAGAATCACACCGATGGATAGTCGTGTTAATATATTTTATCTACTTTGCAGGATATGGAAGTCTAGAAAAGGAAAGTACCGACACAGCAGATTTACTCATGTTCTTCGATGATTTGTTTGACAGCGTCAATGGGAGTTTTAGCGGGATAAAAGGAGGAAAAATCTACAGGGCTGCAGTGACCCCAACCTCACCTCACCACAAATTGTGGAACTATAGTCTACCTATTCTCAAAACTATGAAATTTATTAATTCAAATAACCAAGGAGTAGTGCCTTCGTTGTCAAGCTGGATCAAAACCATAGAAGGGTTTAAATTAATTGTAAAATATTTAAATTCCAAAGGGATTAACTCTTTATTGCTGCGCAATTTCAATCAAGACGCATTGGAAAACTTTTTTGGGGCAATTAGAGCTCATGGTTACAGCAACATTATGCCTACGTCGTCTGCATTTGAAGGAGCCTTCAAAACTCTATTAATTAATAATATTTCATCCTCAGATTCAGTTGGCTCAAACTGTGAAAAAGATGACGGTGTTTGTCTCCAATCACTAAAATATTTTTTAGCGAAACCAGGAGACAACAGCTCTACTGAATGTGAAGGGGAAATTGACAGTGCTCATTTAAATGTAGAACTTTTAAATACAGACGACCTAATACAGAGCCAAACTCCAATGGACGTTGAAAGAAGCGCAGCAATAGGGTATTGCAGTGGGTGGATAGCACAACTTGCCAAAAAGCATATTTATAAAAACTGTGTGGCCTGCAGAAACAATATGGAAGCAGAAGAGCTACAAAGTTTCCACAAATATATAAAAATGAAAGAATTTGGCAACAAAAGGTGGTTGTGCTATCCTACAAGAGCATTGTTTGATTTCTTTGCCCAAGTGGAACATATATGTATAGAAATATTAAAACATCACAGCAATAAAGAATATATATCGGCATATATAAAATTAATTATAAATGTAAATGTAAATTTATCATATATTACTTGTGCTGAACATAAAGATAATTTGCGTAATTATTTAATAAATAAAAGCACAATGTTTTTCATACACAATTGGTGCAAAGATATCAACAATGTTCTCATTGGAAAAATAACCTTTTGGGATATAAATGATCCTATGAAAGAAAAGGCAAATAGACACTATCTAAAACATAAAGGAAGAAAAAGAAAAACACAAAATAACATATTAAATGTATAATTTAGTTTAGGAGTACTTAGACTCTCATTTTGTACCTATAAATTCAATATTTTCCCAGTTTTTCGTATTTTTACATAAGTAAACATTAGATATTGATATAATTTTGATGTCTGCGACAGCAACACATTTTATGTAGATAAATTCAAATGATTGTTTGCCTTTAAAATAGCATGGTTAAATAGTATTCATGTAATGTTTATAAAAGTCGCAAAATATACAAATTTACACCATTGATTGAATTTAGAAGATATTTATAGCATAATAAGTGCATAAAAAAATATTATGTTGATTAATAAAAATAAAAATTTACACAAATAACCAAATACTTCTCAAAAATTTCTCTAACATATGCAAAATAGCAAAAAACCTGGATAAATATTGAATTTTCAGCCACAAGCTGGAGCATCCCTTTAATATGCAGTGTACATAGTTAAATTTATTTTATAATAAATTATGTTAAAATATTAACTGTTTTATTCATAATTTTCAATAACTCTTCCTACGTCACTTGACATATAATACGTACCTAGTATGCAGCGTACAGCTATAGGTATATGTAGCTATAGCTAGGTACCTATACCCTTAGTTCCCCTACCGAAAAAATAGATGGCGTTGCGGTTGATATTAAGGTTAATAATAAAAAAAGGCCGAGCTGCCTGTCTATGTCCGATATACTATTGTAGTCTTTGGACTGATCCAAACAATTAGTTGGTAAATGAACGAAGGCACCGTTTATTCATATGCTCGTAGATGCGGAATAATCAACTGGGTACATAGTAATAAATTATACATTGTAGATATAGTTAGGATTACCATACAGCCCGTATATATTCAGGATAATTTTGTATGGAGTGCGCAAAATTTGCAGAGTGATTCAGTATCCGTTCCCAAATGCAACCGCAGTACTGAAATTCACTCCAAAACAAATTCAAAATTTAATTTTGTATGTTATATAATTAAATTATGCATATCCCCCATACTAAGTCGAATTTTCGTTTTGTTTTAAAGTGGATCCCAATACTGCGTTTGCATTTAGGAACAGAGACTGAATCACTCTACATATTATGCGCACTACATAAAAAAATATCCCATGACTGCCACTGTATTTGAGTATCTAGAATCGAGTCCCGTATTGCTACTTGTCATCATCATCATCATCATCATTTGTTTATCATCAAAATACGCATTAATGTAGGGACTTAGGGAGAAGGGAGGCCCGCGGCGCAAAAAATTAGGAACCTCATTCTGGTGGATCATCTTCTCAACTGTAAACTTAATTTGTTGTTTATTTAACTTGATTGGAGTATACATTATTTTTGTTGTTGTTTGTTTACTGACTATTTACCCGTTTATTTCAGTGTTTATTTAATTTGCACTAGTCGTCCCGTATCAGTTCTGAATTTTTTTGGCGACCCTAGGTATAGTACACTCGCGCTCGGTTCGATGGTACAATGGTATACACGTTTAGTTGGAAAGGATATAATTATAAAGCCGAAAGGAGGTTATTGTACTCATTAACCGATAGGCCCGTAGACGCGCGCTAAAAACTAATAATAGCTGAATCGGATGATTTTTTAAAATGCAAATAATGGCGGGGGGCTTAATAATAAATATATATGAATAAATATATATATAATTACCTATGTGCCTATCTTTTATTATTGTAATTGGTTTCGTACCGTTTTAATAAAAGTAAAATAAATAAATATATGATAAATAAATAATAATAAAATTAAAAAAATAGTGAAAATAAAAATTAATTAAAATGTAAATAAATGTTGATGAGTCATGCAAATGACGTCATGGGCCGCGCGGCCTATACGCGATTGCACGAGTTAAATTATGAACAACTTTTACTATGGGACCAAAAATGAAATCGCGAAACGTCCGTTGTCCGCTGTTCCATACAAATAATTCAATATTACTCCACTAAATGTATGGTATAAATGGATTGTTTTTGTGGAGATTTCAGTGTTGATCCCATAGTAAAAGTATTTCATAATTATGAGTATAATAACCCCTTCCGGCTTTATATTTTTCCGACTACCTATGTATATTGGAGATACTATTGGTAAGTATGCTAATTTTACCATAGAAAACTTTAGCCTACAATTTGAAGGACCCTTTTCGAAGCTATGATGGTAATGGTTATTTACTAAGCTTTCTCTCAAGTAGATAGAGACCTTGAAGTTGCTCTTAAGAGGCATCTCTTTAATGACACATTAGAGCCTGTTCACAAGAGTGTTACCGCCAGACTTACCGCTCAAAGCTCCATAATGTCACATGTCTCATAAAAAATTCTATGAGGTGTGAATGGGTAAGCGTTTACATACAAAAATAGGCATTTGCGTGAGCGTTTACGGCAACCCACGTGTGAAAAAGCCCGTGAAGATAATGTATTAGGTTTTAAGTACAAACTTATTTATAACTCGCGGTTATCTCAATGCTTCTGATCACACTAGCAGTTCGTGCTTACCCATGCGAAAGCATTCGATAGCTTGCAAAGCCCGAGACCTGTTGGAAATAGGTGATTCGATTCGCTATACTATTATTGTATCCGTATGTTATGAACAAAACCGAGGAAGAAAACTTGAAATTGGAATAGATAAGTCCTCTTTCGGAGAAACACACAACTGGAGAGTGTACTTACTGCGTAAGTAAAATGGTAATAAAAAAAATCTTTTATTCACAGGCATCGAGGCCCATAGCATGTTAGTATTACAAATAACTTAGACAACTATGTTAGTAAAACATGTAGGTACAATAAATATCACAACACAATATAACATTACATTACATTAAATAAACATCGACTCTGGTAATAAAATTCATTACAATCGTGAAAGATTAAACTTCCAGCTCCCTTGTTAGAAAATTACCAATATGAAGTTGGGACTTCCATCTTCATGATCGGTAAAAAAATTACAAGGTAGCTCAAAGTTTAGTCTCTCACGATCGTATTTAAGTTTATTACCAGAGTCATGTTCATTACCATTTTAGTTATACGGTAGACACGCTGGAAGAACACATAAATGGTGAAAAGCATGCCTAATAAACATGGTGAACTGCTAAGACCGGAATTTCATTTCCAACAACAATATCGAAAGAAAATAGATAGCTTTACGAAGATAGTGACATTCTAGAACCAACGATACACTTATTTGATTTCACTTCATGCTTAAAATTATATCCTGAAAACCTACTTCAATTTCTCGCGGCTTGTATCGAACACCATAACTATACTGGGCAGCCCGACAGATAACTATATTCTGAAGGTACAATAGATTACAGGTATAGTAGCTAAAAATATTGAAAATCTTCTGAAGAATAAATACAAAAAAATCCGTATCAAATTGTGATTCCATTAAACAATTCAATTATAATTCAGTTCCGATTGACACAATAAAAACTGATTATTCATGGCAATCGAACCATGAAAATGACATTTTAATAAGTAGGTATGCTTACCTTTTGCATCGTTTACTAACCCAGAATATCCATTGCAAATACAAAGAAAAATTCTAACGTATTTTTTTTTTTAAATAAAGCAGTCATACCTGCTTGAGCGTCTGTGTAATGCTTGCACAAAATCATCATACAAACGCTCAAGAAAGCATGCTTGCACAAAATGATTGTTCAATGTTCATGCAGGCTTGGCATGCTCGCAGTTACAGTTCCTGAGCGTATTCTCAGATCGGTGGGACTCCCCTCTGCTGCGCCACTGGGTAAAAATCCAAACCAGTTAATTTTGAATTATTATCTCCTTGTTACTAACACTGGTTATTAAGTTATTTTGTTAATATTAACACTATGGACGCAAGTCTGAAATAAAGAATTTGAATTTGAGTTACATATGTAGCTACCTTTCTGTGTTCTGTGTAGCAACCTTTATGGCAATATCATAAAAATACTATTTGTGTCGCTCTGTGGGAGGTCGATGTTTAGCGGTAAACATGGGGTGATGGTTGTTCATTGCATTAACCTTACAGATCAATAAACCACGACCTTTATTCCCATTCGCCTGACCAACAAAAATGGGTCATTTCATTTCCTTCATTCATGGTTAAAATAACGTATCCTTACAAGCCATCGCCATCGCCATCGTCTTCGTCATCGCTTCAAGTTTTTCCAATTAAAGTTCGCCTTAACGACGAATTGAAAATGAAGTTTGACAACCGGTCTAACCTTAGGGTATCAGTGTCTCCCAGTAATTGGGTGCCGGAGGTCAGATGGCAGTCGCTCCGTATAAAATACTGATATTCAGCCGCATCTGGTTAGACTGGGAGCCGACCCCAACGTAGTTGGAACAAAGGCCAGGCAGATGATGTTGGAGGCAATTGGGATTTCAGCAATTACAAAATATTCGGAACTGATATTTATATGCTTCATTTACTATGTCTTTACCAATATTTTGGTAATTGCTTTACATGATTGGTTAACTTTTTAAACTGTCTTGGTCACTAACATTATTAATAAAGTTAAGAACGGGGTATTTACCACCCACCCGCAAATACTTTTAGTTTATCCGTGATGGCGCTTGCAACAGTGCCGAAATATCGGAAGCTCGAAACAATCTATAAACATGGTAAATACCCCGTTCTTAAGTCTAATGATAATGATTGATTCACTTTTACAGCAGAGAAAAAGATATCAAAAATTGCTCTTCAAAAACAGATTTTCATTCTACAGCGAATCAAATTAATGTTCTGTATGGATTAGGTAGTCTAAACTTACACTTCAAATATGTTAATTAGATATTTTTTTAATTATAGTCTTTTTTTTTTAACCTACAAATACTGACTTTTGGCGCATGCGGCACAAGCTAGGTCACGCGCTTTTTTATACAATATGCAGCCGATTTGAGATTCTTTACCACTGCGTCACCTTAATAAGTAGGTACTGTAAAGGTTATAAAAATACAAAAATGACGCATTTTCCTGGTCCCGTCACCGTTTACTCGAACGATCAGGAAAATCCCGCGATTCTCGATAAAAACAAAAAAAACAACTGATTATAACCAAATCACTATTTATGTAATTATCTCTCTCAATACAGATCACGTAACACAATTATCTGGTTGACACGAAACAGTACTTCTGACGTAAAACTACGACCATCAGAACAAAATTGTATCCTTATCAAGTTAATTTTCTTCCAATCCATGTAAAAACCGAGTTTCGTATGGCTAGCTCGTGTATTCACATTTTGTATTTCACCTTCCGCAATGAAGACTGAAATGCGTAACTATCGATTTGATATACTTCAGAATGCTTTAGTCATCAAACTATCGCCCAGTCATTAGTCCATTGGACATGGCCTCTCCCACAGAATAGATAAAGCTTTTCCGTGGCCTCTCCCATATTGTGCCACAACACTAACACATGCTTTAAATCTTGACACGGGCCCTTACCCTAATTTAGTGATGTCACTTGGCACTCTGCCAAGCCCTTTAATGGTAAAAAAACGTAAAGCAAATGTAATAACATCAGTTTAAGTAGCTGCAGAATGCCCGGCGCGTGCGTATTGTGGAAAATTCAATTTATTAGAACAAAATGAAAACGAAGTTTCCACTAACTGAATCATTCATGGATGTTAGCTGTTGATTGAATAATACAATCACTTGAAAAACCTGTATTTGATTGGGTGAAATAAAACTGTAGTCTTTCTCAACAAATAGAATTCTCAAAGGCGACAATGCCAGCTGAAGATAAGCGTTTTTATCTATGAAAACTTTCTTAAATTTATGATGAATTAGTGTAAGTTTATCGATCGGTATGATGATTTGTTAAAAGACTACCAATTTACCGAGCAAAAAAATAATGATGATGAAGCGATTACGTTAGCATATTGTAGAGGTGGACTGCGCTTGCGTTTAACTAATCAAGATAATCCTGGGACCCAAAAGGGCCATGATACTATGACGTTTTAATCTGGGCTCATCTGGGCACGTAAACTTTAAGCCATGTCATTCAAGACCCTCATATCTACTAAGCCTTCAATGGACGATATCTTTCTCCTTGAACACACCCTGCCCTAGTTGCCCTAGTTTTTAAGCGACTTCAAAAAGGAGAAGGTTTTCAATTCGACTGTATGCTTTTTTTTGTATATTTGTAACGCGATTACCTACCGATTTAGTTTTTTTTTTTTATTGTTTTCTCTCTTGGTTATCGGTACCTTTAATTCTTCAATACACCTAGCTTGGCAATGGCATCGACTATTATTTATACGTTTTCGTTTTTTGAAGTCGGTATTAATTATTTTTTTAGTTTATTTTTGTATTACATGATGAGCAAAATAATGTAACAATCCGTTTTCAGTTTGAATGAGAGTAAACTTTTAACTATTTTGTCTCCTCATTTTGTGACTTAGTTGAACATGAAAAGAACGTAATTAAAACTCATCTCAAAAATAAATAACTTGCCAGACATAAAACTGAACAATAGAGCGCCATAAATAAACAATTTCGCGATCAAACTCCACAAGAGCTTGGCGAAAATTTAACAAATTTAATGTTAACAAAAAGGGTTATAAGTAATTAATGTAATTACAAAGTTTTGATGCCCAAAGCGAACCTTTTAATAATTAAAATTAAAGGCTGCGACATCAACGGAATTAGGTGGAGACTTGACTGTCTGAAGAAAGTACGTGAAGCTTGTACTAAAACCCGTACTTAATTATCAACTAGACTTAACAGCGCTCGTGGAAGCCATTTTGAGGGTGGGGTAACTAGAAATGGGATGTGATGATGAATGATGATTTTTCGATATCAAGAACTAGGTACATGACGATGACGGGAACGATGAAAAATCACCAATGATTTTTTTCTAATTGCCACCGCATTCCCGCATTACATGGCATCTTGTCATTGTCATGTCACAGCCGAAGCCGAAGTTCACGTTCTTTCAGTCATGGCCAATATCGAGTGATGATTTTAGCATTGTTGATTTTGTCGTTGTGACTGCATGAAGAAATGATTTTAAAATATCCATGGTTTATACATGTGACATGATATCGGACTAAACTCTAGGGACAACTCACATAAGTCAAACGCCCACGTAGCTTAAGTTTCACAATTACAACTACCTGAGTCCGAACCAGAGCCTGGACGATCACGCTGGTGTCCTACTACTTCGAGCCCGACCTGCCCATAGAGCCATACCTGGAGCTCTTGAAAAGGGCAAGACAGGATCCAGTAGGTTGGTTATCGGAGGAGACGCAAACGCCAAAAGTAATTGGTGGGGCAGCACGAACGAAGACCCAAGAGGGGAAATTATGTCCAATTGTCCATATCTTGTCCATCTACCACCTACTACTCGTGACTAGCATGCAATATACATTTACGGCCTTATTAATAATCCAAAATCATCCTAAATTTAACGATCTAAGGATGATCCTAGTTGTGACTCTACTTCTGTCACTGTTATTTGTTTGAAAACGAAAAGGTACAGAGCATGTTTACACCAAGCACTTACTTTAATCTGAATCCCAATTGTTTATTCATAAGATGGAGAAAGTATACACTAACAAAACATAGGAGTGTTATAAATTTGTAGTGTGTATTTGTGGATCTGTGTATCTGTCTGTGGCATAGTAGCTCTAAAACTGATGGACCTATTTCAATGCAGTTTGTTTTAAATTGAGAGCTTGTTTAATCGTATAGCATCTCAGCTATGTTTCATGATAATCTGTTCAGCCGTTCAAAAGTTACAGCTTTTCTTATAGTTAGAGTCGAGGGTTTTTGTCGGTTAGGTTATGTTCTAACTATACCAAAAAAAATGCACTTACGGCTATCTGCCAGTTTTGAAAGTCTGTGTTCATTGAATGTATCAAATTAAACATTATCATAATAATATAAGAAAGAGTAAAAGCCACGTAGAAAACAAAATTATTATGATGACGGATTGTCGTGTGGAACTAATTTACGAATGAAACAAGTATGAAGAGTTACGATGAAACGAATTGAAAAAAAAATGGTTACGAGTAAATTAACAATACATACAATATAATTGAACATACCTACTAAAATGTGAAGGTCAACTAATAGACAAATAAAATACGTAGGACCAAGTACAAGAGCAAGTCAGCGTGAAAGGTAACTCAAAAATATTATATTAATAGAATTTTAATTAATTTTGGACCAATTTTAAAGACAGCGCGCTTAGTACATCACTACATACAAGTCGCTTCCCGCTGTCTGTCTGTCCCTATGTATGCTTAGATCTTGAAAACTATGCAACGGATTTCGATGCGGTTTTTTTTAATAGATAGTGATTCAAGAGATACTTTGATATTTAATGTAAAGATAGTAGAGAAATTGCACCCGCGCGATGCCGGGGACGGGTCGCTAGTAAATAATATGCCTAACAAAAAATAAATAAATAAACAACTTTACAGAAAAAAGCAATCAACACAATTAAAATCCACACATAATTAAAAAACCTACAGTACTACTTAACTATTTATTAACGTCGAAACATCAACAACATACTTCAACTACTGAAATTTCTACTTTCAATTACTGAAAGCGACTTTATTTAATACTAGCTTCCGCCAGCGGCTTCGCCTGCGTGATATCTTTATAAATTAAAGCCTATGTTACTCAGTGATAATATAGCATTATTAGACTATGTAGAGATTACTCAGTGTGTTGTTGTTTAAACTAATATTATAAAAAGAAAATATTTGATATTTTGTATGTTTGTTTGTACTAGATAAATTCAAAAACTACTGGACCGATTTTTAAAATTCTTTCACCAGCAGAATGCTACATTATCAGTGAGTAACATAGGCTATAATTTATAAAGATATAACGCGGGCGATGCCGCTGGTGGAAGCTAGTGTTGAATAAATCAGGTTTCTTACTTTCGAGCTTTCCTTAAAATCCTTTCCAATCGCAACTGGCCACATAAGGATTCGAAAAAGTCGTTCGTTTGTCACTTGATGATGATGATGATACAATACAACAATGAACAGCCTTTATAAGTTTTATAGAGACGTTTCCAGTTAATATAATGTACAGATTATCCAACATTAAACCATTATTGTACATTCTACATTATCTTATCAAATGAGAACACTACTTATTACTACAGTATTACTGTGTGTTACTGGACTTTATGTTTATTATGTCTAATAATGTGGAACAAGCTTGTTATAGTAAACAGAGATTTATCAGTTTGTCTATACAAGTAAGCATGGAAACTGCTGCATCCTATCACTGACCTCTACTTTCACTAGACAAACTGTTCAATTCTAAGGAAATGCCTAAATAATGACTATCAATCATTGGGTGTGTTCAGATCGTTCAGTTATTTGAGCGGGCGTCGTCGTCGGGCGTTCGTACCGGTCACCCCGTAAAATAGTAGGGTAAAAGACGCACTGCTGTTAACTGACCAATGACATATTTTGAGGTCGTTCGATTGGTCACTTGCTTAATTCCAAGCTGTTAAATTATTCCCAATGAGCGAGCGACATTCGCACAGGTGACTTTCACAACAAAAAATGAATTACTGAACATAGCCAATATGTACAGCGAGCACAAACGAAATTATGTCATTATTAATGATTGTATTATTTCAAAAGAAATTAATAGAAAATCTATTGATTGTGAAATCTTTAAGCACAGTGTCACAAACCGAGTATTTTATGTAGGTATTTACATATATATTATGTGAACAATATTTGAAGATTTTAATCACTAGTCCTAAAATTTCACTTTTGATGTTGTGTCACTGTATACATATTTATGCTACTGACGTACTTCTAGGCAGTTGCAAGCGACGGGAAATACACCTAAGTAACTAGTCCAAAATGATGACACTTTTCATTAATGTAACAAGATACTCTGTGCTTCATAAACTCTGCATCCTATGATAATAGTGTACATTTTATTACCTAAATTTAAATTAACTACTCATTGAAATCTTGAGAAACCCAGTATCTGTAGACACAGAAGAATAAATGGTAATTAAAATTATAAGATTTTAATCACTATGTTACCTGTTAGTTTTAGTATATAATTGTTTTTGTGATAGTCCAAGAAATCTTACATTTTGCATGCATTTGTCTACTAGTTTCTTATCTTTGGCATATAAAATACTAAATTTAATTAAATTTAGTATTTTATATGCATAATTATAGGATTCATGATTGAATATTTTATGAATCAATTGATTCATAAAATATTCAATCATGAATCCTATAATTTATGTAATGTATTCTATAAAGAGTTTAAATAATATTTTTTTTTTTTCTAAATTAAGAAAACGTAGGTAACACTCTAGGATTTCTCCTGTAGGTATTGCACCCAGACTCGAAACAACGATCTGTAGGCCATAGAAATATTTGTTCTGTGCAGGGATCGAATCCGCGGCACGTAGCGCAGAAAGCCAATCGCTTAGCCCCTGCGCCAACCGTGTCTTCGTTATATTTATGAAGTCAGTCTAAGCAGTAAATGCTCAATTCATAACAAAACAGTCTAGTTTTTCTTTGAGTTGATAATTGCTTATCATTATATATCAGTTAAAAACTGAATAAAATTATGTTTTAACAATTCTAGGACTATTTATACAAGTATGTTTCAAAAGAAAATATAATTGTATTGTTAAATTCTTTAGAGATTTATGACATTTAATGTTAAAAGAAATAGTTTTGTACATGAGTGATGACATGAATATGAACATAGTGATGATGATGAATGATACACAGTGAGTAATGAGGAATAACACAATGCCTTGTAAGAAATTGTTAGTTAAATTGTTATTTTCTAGTATTCCAAGGCACTCTCTTATCATAGTTTTCTTTAATGTAGCGTGAACTGTGAACAATTTGGATAGTACTTAAATTATATTAGGCATTTCTTTTTTTATTCAGCTATGCACCTCTAGAGATTTCTATTTATCCTCATTACAGCCAATAAATATAAACTGCTAAAGCTGAACCTCGTAACGGATGAACAATGAACAGTTGTGTGGGGATTGCTATATCGGCCAAGAACGCATGGAGGCTTATGCCTTGGTGGTTGTTGTCAGCCAGTTATGGATTGATCGCACATGGAATATTTGTCAACCAATTTGATTAATGTCCATGTGCACTTTTATTTAAAACACCTGTTTAACACTGACTTTAGCCTCCATGCACGCCTTGCCTTACAGTGTACACAAAATTTGCACATAATGAGTATGGAAAACACACAATAATTTATGCTTCTTTATATTATTCTTTTTTCTTAATTTTCATTAAAAAAATCTAATATATGAATAAAAAAATAAAAACAAAAACTTTACTTTCTTTTTTGTTGAAAATTAAACAAATCTCTGATTAGTCTATTCTTATTTTGATGTTTAAAAACAACCCTTGTTTTGGTAGATAGGGAAGGAAGGTTAATTTGAGTATGAATTCAACAAAACAATCTTAAAGTTCAATTCCGAAAATATTATGATACCTAGAAAGAAAGAAAGAAAAATATTTTATTTTTCTTTCCTACTTAGTGATAGAACAGATTAATTCAAGAATTCTTAAAATTTAAGAAAATAAATATTGATTTGTATATCTGCTGGCTGCTGTTAAAAATAGTTAAACCCACAACAATTAACAATTAATTACATTTCAAATAATGTAGAGAAATTCGCTATAACGTGTCGAAGTGAAAGTGAAGGTGCGAAAATATACGCATACGAATAGCGGCAAGAAACGAGTCGGCAACGAAACAAGTGCGCAAGGACCATAAATATATTTATTACTTATCAAAAAAAACACGAAAGACCACGATACATTGGTCTGAATCGGCAAATATCTATTCTGTACTACCTAGAACGATCTAGGTCGTATGCCGCGCATACGTAGTAGACGTAGGAACTAGTATGTAGTGAAACCAGCACTAGGGCATTCTCTTGCCGATTCATAGCATTTTCTGTAGTCTTTCCACCACCTCTCATAGGCGCATAGGCATGAAACATATGCTATGACTAATCCAAACACTAATACACGAGAAATCAATAACATCTTATACAGTACACAAACAAAATCAATAATTTCAACAATGAACTAACCACACTGGCGGTGTCTTGGCTGTCTAGAGAATACTTGTCCGTTTCTTTCCCTTGGTGGTCGGTGGAGAAATTTTCATATTTGCGCGTGGGGCTACTTTTCATTGTTCACACGATGCCTTTCAGCTTAGGCCTCGATAGGCATTTTCACACCCAAGAAGACGACACGAACAATCAACGAATGAAAAATCACTGATCACTGACAGAAAGCAAAGGCAACAACTGACAAGACACTTGACAATTCAGTCAGATGACATTACAAACTTTTGACAGTAGAGGTGGAATGATTTTTGCATGGCATGAAACCGTAGACAGAGAATGAAACATAGACTTAGGATTTCGCTTACGAGAAAACCTATACTTTTCAGTGTAAACTACTTTGAGTATGCAAACTAGTAATTCAAATCAAATAATATTATTAAGAAGCTTGAAAATAGATATTGAATACTATTGAATAATGAAAATGGATCAAATCTCATACCTAATTATTTTTCTGTCCACAATAAAAGTCATGTTTAATAGGCAAATGTTTCATTCACACAAAGTTCACACAAAACAACATATTTAGTCGATTCTGTAAATCCATATCGATGAGAAAAAGCACCCCACTAAAGCACGTGATAGGAAATTACTATAAAATAATTTCTCTTTGTCTACCTATTTCCGTTATTTCAAGACGAATCAAATTAAGCTTTTAATTTAATTATTTCTATAGTTAAGCAGAAATAGTCTGGAAAATCACACAGTTTATTTTCTAAATGCAAATTATAACCTCTAATCTAACAACTAACACTAATCTAAAACAACTAAATAAAGTTTCCGAAACATTAAAATCGTAAAATACATAATAACTTTATGTAAAATACTCACATTTGTCTGATCCCAGGATTCATCCCATAGTTGTATTTGTGTGTATTCACCATTTTCATCATTTTTGTTATTTCTACGGAACATCTGTAAATCAACACCATTTTGACACTGGAATTTTATTTTTATTTTCACAACCAAAAAGATTGTTTAACACAAGCACAACACATTTTTTAAAATATTTTTATGTAGGTAATTAAAAATAATAAATTAAGATATTCGTTATTTTGTAACGGGGTCTTATGCCTACTCACCTAAATTATAATATAAATACCGTCACTTCTATGACATGCTAACTGGACAATAACATTATCGACTGAATATAAACTATTCTACCGTGGCTCTTATCTGTAAACGTAAGTAGGCAGTTTCGTAGTAGGTACATAAAAATTACTCACACATTACCAATTAGCATAACAGAATTTCACAAGGCGCTTGGAGTAATTACGTAAAGAGTGATTTTTTTCTTTTGCCTCGTTAATAGGTAGTTTCATTACAACAATTATTTTTTGTCTATTACCTATTTGCCTGTTAATTAATTTAAATCCTTAGACTTATCTGGTAGGTATTGTGAACGATTCGTGTTCAGCCTATTATTTTTTTCAATGATCCGTGTCTCCATTTGGCGTGTGAGGAGTGTATTCCTAAATCTAAGGGCGCGTTTTCATTGGTAAAGTAATTTTTTATTTAATTAGAACGGCCACAGGGCCACTTACACTAACTAAGACGCATAGAGATAATACATAGTACCTACTATGTATAAGGTTCTTGATTCTACACGATAAATTAAAGACGAGGTTTTATCGCATTTCGTCAGAATCGACTAACACTAAAAAGTATACTTACTATCATTGGTTTTAAAGCAGTTTTTTCTCTTCAGTGGTTTTCACATTATTGATTAAGCAAATTAATAATATCATATAATAGCGTAGTCAGTAATAGTACCTACCTAAACAAATGGGCACACAGCTGGGCACGGACCTCTTCTCAGAATGTAACCTGTGCACTAGTCTCGACATTTCATAAGTGCCTGTATTTGGTTTACATGAAATAAATATCTATTCTATACAGGGTTAGGCTTTAGTAATAGTACCTAATGTCAAAAATTGTGCTAGTCTACACAGCACCAATGTAAACTCGTCTTAATAATGTAAGTAGGTAAATAAAGAAACAGAATGATCTAACATGATTTATTTAAATATTGCCTATAAATAAAATTTACAAAACAACTAGATGTTTGGTCTAGGACTTCAAGCCGTCTTGTAGTCCGTAGCCAGCCGGAGTCGGTTCTTCGGTTAGGGAGGTGAGTCCGCCCAGGGGTTCTGATGCGAATCTGCCACTCCTGGGAAAACAAAAACCATAAAACGTAAATTATAGGACGTATTATTTGGAACCGCGCAAATAGAGTCTCGACATTTCATAAGTGCCTGTATGTGGTTTACATGAAATAAAGATGTATTCTGATGAATATAATGGCTTTATGCGTGATTGAGTGCCAAGTGGTCGAAATACGATCGTAATTTTAGCTTTCTGCACTCCTTCTCCATATAAACTTTAATTATGCCAAATCTCATACCCCTCCGTGCGTACAATATGCTTAATAAAAAGGGGTACAAAGTTATATAGATAATTTTATTAGGATAGGATAGGATACGAGCGACTCTGTGCGATAGGCGTATTGTATAATTAATTCTTGGAATAAAGGTGAATGAAAAATTTGAAGTTTTATCGTATTTTGTCAGAATCTTTAATTAGAAACTTTAATTATGCCAAATCTCATACTCCTCCGTGCGTACAATATGCTCAATAAGGGGTACAAAGTTATATAGATAATGTTATTAGGATAGGATAGGATACGAGCGACTCATTAATTCTTGGAATAAAGATGATTTTTGTCAGAATCGACCATACTGAAAAGGATACTATCAGTTTTCTTCTATGTGTAGGTACATAAATTGTTGTTAAATAAACACTTGAGAGAATTTTCCTTATTCTTATTCTTGTGCACAAAAATTTACAGATTGGAACAAATACAATTGAGATGGTATGCGAGTTTATTTTGTATAGGAAATCTGTCAAAAATTCTAATTTATACCCTCGGATACAGTTATCTGGCGTTGGAAAAATCGGCCCTTACATACTAAAAGAAAATCTACTTCAGCACAACTAAGTGTTGAATTATTACGTCGAAACATTTATATAGAAGTAGAAATTTTAATAGAAGAACTAACTTATAATAGAACCCATTAGTGCAACTGTTACGGCATCAAGAGGACACAGGTTCAAAACCCACCACTCAACCGCATTATTGACATAAACTCACAAGCATATATTATTTTTAACTTAGATAAAATACCCAAGTCATGAAAACCATTTCTTTTTTTCAGGAATCTTACTTAACCGAGTTTAGGTAAAGTGATGCAAAAGATACATACCAGGGACCAGGTTTCGGTTTCTCGTCCTTCTTGAGTGCTTCAATCACCTTCTTCGTGTCTTCCACTGACAGATCTTCCTGCGGATTAAAGAAAAATACCATGTGAATGAATCTTCGAACCGTCTTTCGTATTGTCTGGTAAGCACTAAAGAAACGACTGCCCAGGTGCTGTTCCAGTTGGAGCGCAAAGATGTTGAAAACATTCAGCTCAGAACTTTGTGGAACAGTCAAAATTTAAGAAAGTCTATGTTGGCTGGTGGGATGAAGGCAAACACTTTCCGCGTTTGATTATGGAGTTTCCTTTATCCTATACAAACTAAAATATAGGATATGTTTTTATCTAGTGCGCAAAATTTGCAGAGTGATTCAGTGTTCGTTCCCAAATGCAACCGCAGTACTAAAATTCACTCCAAAATAAAAGAAAAATTTGATTTTGTATGGCTTGCACTAGTAAATTATTCGTCGAATTTTCACTTTGTTTTAAAGTGTATACCAATACTGCAGTTGCATTTAAGAACAGAGAATCACTCTACAAATTATGCGCACTACATAATATATTATCCTGTATATTCATATTAATAATATAAGGTAACTAACTAACTATGAAACCAAACATGAAATCACGAAAAAAAAACTGTTATTCCATACATTTAGTCAATTAATATTGAATTATTGTATTTAACAGATGTTTATTTCCCAATTTCAAGGTTGGTTTCATAGTAAAAGTTGTTCATAATGATGAGTACAATAACTCCTTAAACGGATCCGCAGGGTAATCACGATGCACGCGCGAAATCGGAATCGATTCAATTTTAACAGTTCAACAACGTACATTGCGCAGGATGCTTTAAAAAATATTTTAAACGACAATTATAACAACGCAACAGACATTCTTAAATTGTCAAAAGTGAATCTATCCCGATTACGAGTGTGCATCGTGATTACCCTGCAGGGCTAGAAAGGAATTATTTTATTATAGCGTCGATGATTTCACGACTTCATCATGCCTGATCATATTTTGGCTATACTCGGCGTTCAGTCACTATCAAAATCGTACATAATCGGAATCGCAACTGCATCGATTGTTAACGCACGCCAGACGCTGACCATCGCGAATGGTGTACACTATCGATACCTGCATTTGGCATTTATTAAACTCAATATTTTTTTAAATAGATATTACTTACATAGTAATCATCGTTGACCTGAACCATTGGAGCGTTGACGCAGGCACCGAGGCACTCAACCTGAAAAAATTTATTAATAAATTTTAGTTTAACCTGTTAAGAGATAATAGAAACAAACGACGTTAGAGAAGTTGCCCAAGTAATTTTCTTTTTTTCCCCTTAAAAAATCCCCGACAAAAAAGAAGGGTATTATAAGTTTGTAGTGTGTATCTGTATACATCTTTGTGGCATCGTAGCTCCAAAATGGATGGACTGATTTCAATGCAGTCAAAAACCCCCGACCCCAACTAGAAAAAGAGCTGTAACTTTTGAACGGTTGAACAGATTTTAATGATACATAGCTAAGATGATACCCGATTAAACTAGCTTTCAATCATAAAACTGCATTGAAATCGGACCATCCGTTTTAGAGCTACGATGCCACAGACAGATACACACTAAAAACTTGTAACACTCTTTTCTGTTGACGGTTAAAAATAGTAAACTTTAATCCAAAAAACCTACCTCAGAAACTGAGAACTTTCCACAAGGACTGTTGCCTCCGACTGGGCATTGTGTGCTTTCTACGATGGCCTTTAGCACCGCATCGGAGCCGCGGAGCCAACAAGGCGTCGTAGTGCAAACCTGCACGTGGTACTTGCCGATTGGTCGTCTGGAATTTGAAACAAGAACAACATTAGAAAACGATTAGCATTATATTTTTACAAGCTTTTATTTAACTGGCAATGTTTGTATGTATTGCTGTTTAGGTCAAATCTTGCAACTGAATTTTGAACTATTTCCACTCAACCGATTTTGCTGAAACTTTGCATACACTTTTAGTTTTGGTGACAATGCAATATGCAATACTTAATATTTCTTCCATCGACCATCACACTGTATTAAGTGGTTATTAGCACACCGGATCACAATATGAGGAAATTAACCAATCCTCATATCCGTTTAACACACCACATGTTTAAATATGAATGATCTCACCTGATAAACATGGTGTAGAACGTAGCAACCTCGTATACCCTCATGCGTGGCAGGTTGAGGAGATCAGCTACTTTGTGCATGGCCGCAATGGGCAACCAGCCTCCGTTCTGACGCTGTGCCAGGTCCAGCATTGGAATCATAGCACCGCGCTTGTGGCCTTCTGGGTAGATCGCAAGCAGGGCTTCTATTCTCTGGAAAGCGTATATTAAATATTTAATTCCCATAGTCAGTTTTGTATTTTGTTTAATGAATTTTGCAGTCACCATGAATAGAATAGAATAAAATAGAAATACTCTTTATTGTACACCTTAAAAAAAGGAGCAATTAACATAATAATTACAACTAATCATTTTAAGATATTTATTAGATTATTTTTTAGATTTTTATTTTTTTTTTGGTTTTTTTTTATGAATATTGGTGTTGATTCTATTGCGCATTTTGAGAGTACTAAATAAGAGTAAATGCATCTGTCACATTCTTTTTCCTTCGAAATAGAAAGAGACAAATGCCCTTAGTTTAGTCCTGACAAAGCATGCAACAGAATGAACACCACTAAGTAGTCGCTGTTTATTTTAGGTTATTTAGTTACAGTCTTGTACATATTATTATATGAAATTAACAGGTCTTGTAGTTAATAATCAGTAGCCAATTAAGCACATGCTGTAAGGGTGTTTGCAACTAGGTGCAAGCAATTATATATTCACTATTAACCTTTCTAATCTATGGGACTGGCATAGTCACCTAGAGCGAATGAAGCCCCGAAAAAATTTAGATAAAAAAAAAAACCTTAGATCTAATCACAAGTGGCCATAGTAGGCCATGAGAAATATGAATATCTGTTTAGTCAGATAAGTACCTAAATAAAAGGTTAAAAAGATAATAAAGGTTTCAATTTACACAAAACATCCTCTATTTTTAACCGACTTCAAAAAAAAGGAGGAAGTTCTCAATTCGACGCGTATGTTTTTTATTTATTTTTATTTTTTATATTTGTTACCTCATATCTCTCGACTGCGTGAACCGATTTTGATGATTCTTTTTTTATTTGAAAGCTGGTGCTTCCCGAATGGTCCCATTTTAATTTGGTCCAGTTCTGACAATGGGATCCATGAGAAAACCATATAAGTCATAAATTTACATTAAGTATGTGCGCAACAAATGGTCGAATAACTCAATATCACGCCAACCGATTTCGATGATTCTTTTTTTGTTTAAAAGGGTATACTTCCGAAGTGTTCCCATTTAAATTTAGTGAGGATCTGATGAAGATCTTCGGAGATAGACAATGGAACTCTTGAATGAATAACAGCACATCACTCACGATTGCTGTCATCTCATGTTTATGTATTGTTTATGCCACTCAAAATTGAAAAATAAAATAAACTTTAAAAAAAAAGTAAAAACCGACTTCAAAAAACTAAAAAGTATAAAATAATTTTCTTAAAAAACTTAACAGCTTCTGAAGTCGGGGCCTATAATTCTTCAATGTACCTACTCGTAGCTTGGCAGTGGCCCCGACTTCAGAAGCTGTTAAGTTTTTTAAGAAAATTATTTTATATCTAGATCAAAAGTATTACATAGGTACTAATAAAATTATTGTTATAAGATTTTCTACAAGAATTGAAATCAAGCGCAGATCAAGATCTAAGAAATATCACATAATTAGTTTTTATGCCTTTGTAATGTTTTGTTGAATTAACTATAAATTTCTCATAAAGAAAGAAAGAAAGAAAGAAAGAAAAAGTTTTTATTTCTACGCCCAGTATGACGCACAAAACATAAAAATATCTAAGCTTAATTAATACTAAAAAAAAAATTCATAAAGGCTAGTCTTTTTATTGATCTATTTAACTAATTGGTGTGAAACATTTCAGATACTTTATGCATATTCTTGCATTTAATAGCTCAAAATTTCACAATGTTATGTAGGTATAACTACAAAATTATTAAACTAACCTACAATCATCCTACAATAATTGGCCTACAAAATTAATTGTATGATTTATAATAAATATTCCAGCTATACCTACTTAGCATTCAGAACAACATAAAATTAGGATCTTCTGTCACAATCATCGATATTTTGAATTGAGAACAGCGAAAAGAGTATTTTGATAAAAACAGATGACTGTCACTTACCTTTTTATTCGAGTCCGAGAATTCGAAGGGCGTGTTAGGGTTATCTTCAGGGGAATCGCGGTGTACGAACAGGCTGTCATGTTGAAGAAATGAGCTGGTTTGAAGACTCCTGGAGGAAGCTCGCCACTGGAAATACGAACACAAAATCACTATAGTTGAAACTCACAAACGTCAAAACGTTATTATATAATACGATTGTTTACAACAAGCACAGCGTTTATTTTGTATTTTAACTAACGTACCAGGCCCTGAACTCCAGTTCTGAGGCTGGATAACATGGTTGATTTACCAATATTAATAAATTTTATTTAGAATAATATTGCGAAACACTGTTCGCCAACACTTTGAAGTTTGAATTGCGAATAACTTCACTTCAGTAGTTCAGTGTCATATCAAAGGTGCATTCAAAAACCTAAATTTATAAAGTCTTTTACATTGACTTTCATTTATTTGATGTAATTACTATAATAATTTGAAATTTGTTGTGGCTACGTATGTAAGCGCCTATTTAATTATGGTGTTAAACAAGTATTAGTAATTAATTCTAAATAATTATCGTTAGTTTAGGAATATAAAAAATTGTTATTTGGAACGCACAAAATTTACTTCACGCAGGTACCTATACCTACCACGTTTTTTTGCGCCTAACAATTTTTTTTAGCAATATTGTCTTCAAAAGCGTAAGATCTCATTTTTTTTTTAAGAATGCTACCAAATATCAAACATTACGCAATACAATGCTAGCAATGTTGCTTGAGGGTTGCACAAACAGTAATTCCACTGAAAATATTTAAGCTAAATATAGCTCGTGATCGTACCACTACAGCTACTAGATTCACGTCTATGTCAATCCTTTTTCTGGATTCAAACTAACAAGCTATAGTTCGACTGTCCAACAACTCAACCCTTGAGTTGGTGCTGCTAAAACTATAGATACTAGGTACTTATGGTATTCTTCTTTGTCTTCGCCTTTTCCCGTTAGTCAGGGTCGGCTTTCTTAATCATTTTTCAGATCACTTTGGAAATTTGGTTTGAAGTCTTTCTCTCCCATGCTTCTTTGTAGCCATGGAAAGGCGACGTACCGGTCATCCGCCCCAACTTTGCCTAGGCTCCTAACTTTGCCTGGGATAGAAAGTCTTTAGGTAGATACTTGTCATAAAAATGGCAGCGCTTAGTCCAGAAATGTTGTAAGTGCTACAAGGCAAAGTGACTTCTAAAGTCCTAACGCAGGCGCGCAGATTTACCTATCGATATTGTACTAGGCAATATTAGGAGTCCAGGCAAAGTCGGGGCGGTTGACGGTAGTAATCTGGGGGTTCTGCCTGTTCTACAGGTAGCTCGAAATTAGTCTCTCAGAATCATAATTGAAGTTTATTACCAGACTCGATGTTCATTACCATTTTAGTTACGCGGTAGCCCTGCTGGTCTTGGTATTACATGACCGTACCAAGTCAGCCTGGATTATGTGAGTTAAACTATTTATTTACCGAATTTAAATAATAAACTCGTAAGTAAAAGTCGTAAATAAAAAGTCGTAAGCGCTATTACGAACATTTTCATTTTTTTGCGTTTTCATAATCTAGAAATTCAAATACACATCATAGAATTATTTCAGATTTTTTATTGATAAAAATATAAACAGGAATTCTTTTTTCCTCGGAGAAAAATAAAAATATTTGCTTTCATCTTTATAAAAATAAAAATGCGTTTCAAAACTATAGCTCACTACAATTTAATTATTCACGAATCATACGAATACCTAACGTAACTATACTGTTTATAAAGCATTGTCTGCCTCCATGCCTGTACCTATATTTCCGTACGAAAAAAGCGAAACAAGAAAAAAAGAATAGACAAAGCCCGATCGGCAAAACAACGACGTGGTTGCCATGGTAACTGCCGCACCGAGCCGCCATGCACCAAAAATTTGTATCTACATAAGCTGTAAATATTTAAAAAGCAGGTTGTGCTATGCTAGAGGAAAATTGGGAGAATAAAGGTGTAATGGAAACTGATTGGCAGGTTTAATAATAGTTTCATTTTGGAACCAGGGCCTTGATTCTATAAGAAAATCTTGCATCTCAATTCGAATACCATTCTTGTAGTTAATATTAGCGACCCGCCCCAAACTTCACACGGGTGCAATTTCTCTACTATCCTTACATTATATATGAAAATATTATACATTATAAACCTTCAGTGAAAAATTATCTAATTGATGGTGAAAACCGCATCAAAATCCGTTGCGTGGTTTAGGAGGAGTTAACGGATATACAGACAGATAGACAGATGCGGAAAGCGACTTTATTTTATACTATGTAGAGATGATTGGTTATATGGGTTAGATACCTACTTCACCTATCCGACCTGCCCCGTTCATTTGTGTGATAATTCCGGACATCTTAAATTACCCCGCATTCCGGACAAAAAACGAAATATTGAGACATAACCGGAAAATTCCGGATGTATCGGCAACCCTAAACACAACTCTCAAGGTACTATTTTATGGCCTTTGGGTTTTGAAGAGGGTATCTGATAACCAATGGAGAGATGGCAGTGCGATAGAAGAATGTACGAATGTGATTATCCATTGTGTGACAAATCTCTGGCGCGAATCATTATATTATATAGTTCGTTACGTTAGTGTGACAAGCGGAACATAGATAATCCCTAGTAAATACATCGAGTAGAGTTTCCATGGAGTTCCTTGCCGGTTCTTCTCCATAGGACCTACTATTTGGAACCGCGCATCTAGGGTTCACGCTTCGGAGAGCACGTTAAGCCTTGGTTGTTTTAAGAAACTATGAATGATGGAGAAGAATCACTAACTCGGCAAAGTAAAATGCATAATTATTATGGAATTCCTTACTTAGATTATTGCAAGTTACAAAAAAAAAACATATTCTTATTTTTTTATTCACATTAAATTACATTATTCTCGCAGTTCTTACCACAAAATATTGTGAGTCTCGAAATTTCATAACTGCCTGTATTTGGTTTACATGAAATAAAGATCTATTCTATTCTATCTGTCGGCATCTACTTTGTTCGCTCGCTCGGTTCACGCTTTGTTGTGGGCAAAGTTCTATCCTAACTACTGCTTCCCAAGCGTTGTTACCTCTGCTTCTTCTTCTGGAAGAGGTCTAGCTACTTCTTCTCTTGGCGGTGCAGCAGTAGTGTACTGCAATGACCTGAGGTGTTCGTGACCTCGTGCTACTTTTAAGATTGGGGCTAGACGTGATTGATGTCAACTCGTGACGTACCAATTTAATGTATTCGAATTCTTCCTTTTTCATGCAGTAGCTATTTAAATGGCTGCATTATTCGTGAAATGGAAGAAAACATACTATAGCCGCGGAGAGTATCTTGATTGGTTTATACGCAGGAATGAGTGTATTTATTTATCTTCGAGATCTGAATCATGTCCGATTTCACGGCGTTAGGTACAGCCAGCGGCGTCTATGTCATTTTCCTTCAGAGCCCCCTGGACTGTCGTCAGCCAGGTAGCGGGGGGGTAATTATTAGGTACGTAGAATTAAGTGGTAATGAGAGTTTCTAATTTCAAACGGAGAGCCTCAAAACCAGCAGAGATAATAGTTCAAATGCACATTCTATTGCATTTAACGTAGATGCATTTTTTAATGCTGCTGATGTAAATTTCCATATATTTTTTTTAGATCACGATCTATTTTTTTTTAAAACGACTGTACGTTCAGTTTTAAAAATGTCGAACACCAAAGTGTAGCATTGGTCACGGTTGGCGGCGAAATGGCCGTCTCCATTCGTTCAGAAATTAGATAACGGGACGACCAGTGGCACCATTGATAAGGAATTAAATACGGAGCGAGCCAGGCCACTTGAACACGACAATGCAAAAGAAAATTGGAATTTTAGAAAGCATATCGTTGCGTGCGATAACAATTCGTCGATCGGATGATATGAAATTAGATGAACGCAGTGCCTACTCGCCAAAACTATCAGAATAAACAAGGTGATCAAAACAATAATCCAATTAGATGCTACATGATCAAGGGTCATTCATTCATATCTTTCTTATTTTGAACATTCATCACAACGGATTAGAACATTGAAGAAAGTTTTATAAATAGAAGTATCATTTAATATTATGATAGGAACATAAAATAAATGCTTACTAATGGAATAAATTGTACCTATCCATGCAATTAAAGGCAATTTAAAACGACCTGCATCTAATATGATCTGCCTGTGTTAGAAATCGTAATGTTAATTATGGAAATCAAAATGGTATTACGCGTTCCTGAAACCTAAGGACTAGAGTCGATAATAGAAAAATTAGGATACATGATGAAAACTACAGCCAGTTATAATCTGTAGAAAATAATAAATAACATCTTAAAACTAGGCTTAGATGTATAGTCCGTACTTTGCTTAGCTCAGACTTTACTTAAGTCAAAGTCAAAGTCAAAGATTTTTATTTCAACTGGGCCTTTGCAGGCACTTTCAAAACGTCGTGATTCTAGGCGCACGGTTCCAAGTGGGTTGGTCCTGGAGAAGATACCGGCAAGAAACTCCATGGATACTCTTTTCAGAAATCAAGCTTACTACACAACAAAAGTGGGGCCGCGGGAGCGGCCCCGGCTAAAATTCCACCTCAATTTACACAATATTACAATTAAAAAAAAAAAGAACAGCAAAAATCATAATTACCACTAACCACCAATTACCACTTAAACTTTGCTAAGCATATTTAAATGCTTAGCTTATACTTTGATTTGGAATTTATAGGCATAACACGCTGAAATTATGCTGAGCATACGCTAAGATCGACGAAGTGATTGAAAAAGTAAAAAAAGAATACATTTCTTTGGAATTAGGTACTACTAATTACAAAGCAAAGTCTAAGTACGCTCTATAGATCTCAGCCTAAGTTTTTATGACAAATACTTATAGGTCTTAAACTTATTAGCAGTTGAAATGGTCGATGGCTATTTTATTTAATAATCGTTTACAAGAATCTGATGCTCGCAAATAGCTAGTATACATAGCATAATATTTTAAAAGCGATAATTAAATCCTGTATCATATCCACAGAAACCCGCCGGACTCGTTCTGAGAACGTCTGTAGGACAAATGCTCAACATGATTTCTAGAAGTACATAAAAAGTGGAGGTCGTTGTGACCCTAAAATCTAAGTTATGACCATACACACAAAAGGTGAAAAAATTCGGTTTTATTCTGATTTGTGCAGTAAAACAATTATCAAATAATAACACGGCGATAAATAGCAAAAGGAAAAAAATAGGAACTGGCTATTGCAAAAATCAAGTAGCTAGGTTATTAAAGTTTACGATCATAATAATTGCAATGCTGAAGTAATAGTTAATTTGCTGGAACGTATGTTTAAAAAAAATAACAATAAACGAATCAGGCTTGCTATTATTAGTTTAATTAATGACAGCCATTGTGAAGCTACTGATGCGTCAGTTCATGATAATATTATAGTTATCTAAGAAGCAAGTAATCCATCTAGTTACACTTTTGACCATTTTTTACTAGGTAACCATCTCAATGCATTTCTCGAACACGTTCACACGCGATAAACACATTAGCCAGATGGATGTTTAACTGTTGCAGTAAGGAGGTCCAAATTATAGGCCATAAGGCCACTTGCTTCTGTAATTGATTTTTTCTTGCGTAAACAAAATGGAATGTTTTACTCAGTTGAAGAAACTAAGCGTAAGCGGGTTCTTCATCTGAGACGTTCTCTGTCTACGATCTGAAAGCAAGTACTTGTCCGCCATGACAGTTTAGTTCCAAACTTCTTAATAGATGGCGTTGTAAACCCCCCCCCTCATTTCTGAAAGGCGGTGTTAAGATTTTCCGCCGTTTGATCACGCTCGCGGCCAACTGTTGTGAAATCATACTTACCTGGCGTAGGGGACACCGTGATCATGAAGGCGGTTCCCCCAGGGCGAGGCCTTCCCATTGCACTGCGGGCGGGTTGACCCCTGCGATTATCCCTAATGTGGATAACTCGGACGCGTAATTTTTGGTAGTGAGGGACTGCGTTCGCGCTGTCCCTCTCAGAAATAATTTAAAATTGTACAATGCCCTTCCCGCATAGATTAGATCAGGCATAGATTGCACTCATTACTCATAGGTAAAAGGGAGGTTGTCTCATTTTCTGTAAGAAATCTTACGTTTATCAGGTGTACTATAAAGAGTATTAGTAGTACTCTATCTAGTACAATATTTACATACAATACTTATAGCTTAAACTAAGTTAGTATTAGATTCTCTTTTGTCTTTGCCCCTATTGAATACACAAAAAGTAGTAGCATGAAGATTATTTACTAAGATAAGAACTATACAGACATATTATGAACGGATAGGTTCCATAACATTTTATAATAAAGAATTAACATCTCCTTTGCTACCATATAAACGGTTAGTTTGGTTTTACCATACTAGATGGCGCTCGCATGCTCTGCGAAGCAATGAGTTTCAATACGATCATACTTAAAAAGCTTGTATTACACTCCATCGCAAGGTTAGGTGGCTTCCCTGCTTGTATGGCAACCACCTCTATCTCATGCTTTGTTGAATCAGTTTCCTTTCTCCATGATTATATGCCTTCCACCCGATGGGTGGATGTCGGATAGTTACAATGGTTCTTCTTTCGTCTCGGATAGCTTTACTTCATCTCTATAATCATGTTTTATTGAAATGGTATGTAGAAAAAAATGCATATTATTATTATAAATAATATTAAAAGACAAAAAAAAAATAGATGTTTCCCAGGGTATCTACCAGCGCGGCGGCCATCAGAGAGTAGGCTCTCTGATATCATGGAGCAATTCATTCAGAAGACCTTATTATATGTTCCCACCAGTTCAGTATTTTTGCAAACTTTAACTACAGAAACGACTTCAAAATTGTAAAAACCGACTTCAAAAAACCAAAACGTATAAAATAATTTTCAAAAATAAGAAGTCAGTGCCACTGCCAAGCTAAGGTTCATTGAAGAATTAAAGGCTCCGACTTCAGAAGCTGTCAAGTTTAAAAAAAATATATATTTTACCCGTTTTTGATTTTTGAAGTCGGTTTTGCTGTTATTGAATAGTTTCATTGTTCGTTCATTCCATTCCATTACAGTGGAATTGAAAATCTCCTCCTTTTTGAAGGCAGTTCAAAACTTGCATCATTTCGAAAAATTGCCTAGGTACTAGAAAACACTTGACCACTGCCAGCACTCTGTCTGATATTGACTGACAGCTGATTGGTCCAGGTTCAAGTAAACCATGATCTATGTTCTCCACACTTTAAGGTTAGTATATTACCATGCTATTGCTCACTCCGTAGAATAGACGTATAGTGAAGAATGAAGAATCAACTTACGTCTTATAAGCGCCATGTTGACGGTACTGAAAATGACAAAAGAAAATATGAATTCCATAAGTCATTATGTTATAGATATTTACTAAATACCTGCCTGTTGTCTGGCACTGTCTGTAGTCTGTCATGCTCACTAAAATGTGTCACTGATGGTGGCGTTGTATCGGGTCGTTGAGTTCCCTTCATTATGGTTGAGTCATAGAAATAATAAGTAGCATCAATAAGTCTATGGGTTGATTTTAATGATGCTGACGCATGCGTCATGCTCGTGAACGGGTGCCGTCTGTCGGGACTGGTCAGCTTGTATCTGCCATGGCAATCTTATTCAGAGGCAAATCATTATTATACTATTCTTATTTTTATTCACATTCTCACAGCTCTTATCACAACATTGTACTGATCAAGATTGTAATCTATTATTTTAAAAGAGTTTCCATGGAGTTTCTTGCCGGTTCTTCTACATAGGACCTACTATTTGGAACCGCGCACCTAGAGTCTGGAGATTTTTTAAGTGCCTGTATCTGGTTTACATGAAATAAGGATCTAATAATGTTATTGGAAATGAACTGGGTCATCAACTTCATCTTCTTTGCAAAATTAAAATATACTCGTGCAAAAGTTTAGCTAATAAGAGAAAATATTTAGAAAACGAAGTTCTACTTCTTATCAAATTTTCTTTGGTAATTTATAGTTTACAAAAGGATTTTTTTATTCAATCAAAGGGTAATAAGCGAATATAACGTTAAATTAGAAATATTAAGCCAAAATAACATCAAAATCCAGACCAATAAGAAATATTTCTAATAGGTAAAAGCTTAAAAGATATATAAAACTACGTGCTTATACAAAACCATTTCCCAAAAGTCACGTTTTCGAAAATATTCGTGAAATCTAATAAGAATCAATTATGAATACAAAAATCACGTCCGATCATTAACCTGAAATGACATTTTTCATCGAAAATCTGCGACATAACAGTACTTTATAACAGCTCACGTACTTATCGCGATCTTTTTACTCGGGCCGGGAGTCGAATGGACAATGGGTGTCGGAGCGGGCGCGAGCGCAGCGCTAACGGTCGTCCACAAATCAGATCGTCATTACACGGACGCCTTTTTTACGGACATTCTTGAACGCAAAAAGTTTTGATTTGACCGCACTGGAATAGGGGCGACGAGAAGTGGCCACTGAGTCACTTTTCCATGACATAGTCTATGATTTGATGCAGACCAGTGGCGTGCACTCTATAAAGACAGAAAGACACTGTCTACCTCAATTAATTAAGTAATAACTAATACAAACGTTAATAAGTTTGTAATATCAGCTAATTTAAGTCTTAGGGCGAGGTGGTTAGTCACAAACATCATTTAACTCTAAAATACAATACTAAGTTGTTTTTGCCTAACCAGGTAAGAAATGTCTGTACACGCCACTGATGGGACTGATCATATAACATAACTTCAATAAATAATAATATAATTTTATTTCTGTTTTCTTATTTCTATCCTTTCCCTGCTTATTCCAGTGTCCAGTTTGTTGTAAAGATTTGATCGCGATCTAAAGCAAGGGGAAGACCATATTAAAAATTTCTTCATCCAAAGACCAAGATATAATTTCTGCTTTTACATAATGCAAATGCCGTTGGACTTTCGAGCCTTAGAATTGATTTTTGCTATTTAATACTATCGACATACAAATGTGCAGTTTATTGTACATTGATACCATCAGTAGATGGAATCCTTTTTAAAAGTGACTGCTTACAACATAGTAACTGATCTATTTTAGCTGTAGACATCACGACCTTGCAGTGAATGCATTTGCATAAGTTGGAATTCAAACTTATCTTCCTATGTATTGTATTCATTGTCTGGGCACCATTAAGTTTAATTCTGTCATTCTAAAAAAGAGATTGTCTTACTAATTTGGATATTACCATAACAACAACCACTTCACGTCTTACTGACAACACGAAGGCGCCACGCGAACGACAAGTGTTAAATTGGAGCTCAAACGAAACAAGAAAGCAAAAACTATCGGCGACTGAACGAAAGAAAAATAACCTTTGTTGCCGCCGTGTTGCCTAGTGCGAGACACTTTCTAACTTGCTGACGAGATGGGAAGCTGTGAAGTATTTCATGTGACAGGGTTAGCTTCGTAATCGTAGTGTGAGGCACCCTTCTGCCAGATAGATCGACGCCGAGAAAAGGCTGCTGGGATAGAATGAATGGGAAAGGTAGAGAACCAGGCAGGCGCGGATACCACGGATATCTATGGCGGATACCAATACCAAGGGGAGTAATGGATGCAATTGCCTTCTCCCCTGATTCCGACCAAACGCATTATTATGACACATTTGTATGGTGAGGTTCGCCTTACTTTCGCTAGGGGCGCTTAATTCTTCTCCATACAAAAAACAAGTAATGGAAGTTATCCAGTTTCCGTAATTAGTGAAAAATACAAGTATTACATGAATAACAAATAAAAGTTTATAAATTTTTTTGTTTGTGATGATACTATACACTATACAGGATATATTTTTATGTAGTGCTTAGAATTTGCAGAGTGATTCAGTGTCCGTCCCCAATTACAACCGCAGTACTAAAATTCACACCAAAATAATATAAAAAATTGATTTTGTATGGCTTGCGCTTGTAAATTATGCATGTCCCCCATACTAAGTCGAATTTTCGTTTTGTTTTAAAGTGTATCTCAGTATTACGATTATCAAATGCATCTGAATCACTCTGCAAATTATGCGCACTAAATAAAAGATATATCCTGTATACTCCATTGAAAAAGCTAACAATGCACTTGCATCATTTCGCATCGACCATGAAACCCGATAAACAGAATTTTGAGGTCTAATAACTCTAGTACAACTTTTGGTCTATTCTTAACTTTCTTCATTGACGCCAGCTTCACATACTTGTTATGTTCCTCTGTTAAATATTATCATAAGCTAGCTTAAGTTAACTTAGCTTAAGCTTAAGGCGACAAACTGAAAACGTTGGTGGCAGAATTAGAATTTTTCTCAGCAATGACAAAACATTCGGAACTGATATTTAAGTACTTCATTTATCATGTCTTTAATATCATTTTTAACCTCCGACAAAAACAGTGGTATTATAAGTTTGTAGTGTGGATCTGTGTATCTGTCTGTGGCATCGTAGCTCCAAAACGGATGGACTGATTTCAATGCAGTTTTTGAAATTGAAAGCTAGTTTATTCGGGTATCATCTTAGCTATGTTTCATGAAAATCTGTTCAACCGTTCTAAAGTTACAGCTCTTTTTCTGGTTTTTGACGGTTAGGTTAATTTATACTTGACTTTGCTGTGTTCTTCTGGCAATGAAGTCTGTGGGTGTCGCGGAAACCAGAGACAAGTCAGAGGCACTCAGGTAGGGGACAGGTTATTATTAATAATAAGGTTTTGATTTTGAATACGGTCGACTTTTTTTGCCAATAAATATCTAATTTTTTTTTTTTTTGCAGTTGCATCTTTTGATCAACCTGTAAAAATATCGAATCTTGGATGACGATGACTCAATGTACGAAGGAGATAGTTATACTTCCAGTAGTAAGGTTATTTCAGTGGTCTATTTTTAACCGAGGAAGCACGTGCCTGAAAACCGCAAAAAAGTCAGGTTGTAGTGCTGGAAGCCACTAAGTACTTGCTACTGGTGGGGTCAATGTACTTGAGTATCTTAAAGCCAAGTACTACTGGCGCGGATTTATATAGGTAATCAGTTTTTAATCTTGCTAGAGGCTCGCCATTTTATAAGCGCCTGTATCTGGTTAACATGAATTAAAGATCTATTCTATTCTATTCTGATAACATTTATGAAAGGTCTGCAAATTTAGATTTGTCGTCTTACAAAAATTAATAATTAGGTTATCCGTAGATGCAATGTTTATTTTTATTTCGATAATATGTTATTATAGTTTATGAAATTGTTGCATAACAGAGGTTTTTAAAACATGATTGTACCTACTTTGAAAAACCTGGCTGCAGGAGAGGTTTTTAATATATCACACTAAGTATTGTGCAGTTTCATACACTACTTTATCTATACTCATGCAATAGGTAGTTAAAACATTATTATTCTAGGTAAACAACCACAATAATGGCGCCGAAACCCAGCATTAACCGCGCATGCGCCTTAGCTCGCGCCACTTGTAGACAATGTGCAGCCGCTATAAAAATTGAATTGAAAACTCCTTGGTCAATTCGAATAAAAAAATCGATTAAGGTATTACAGAATGACGCTCAGCGGTGATCTCTGCTTGAGCAGCACTTTGACAAACTCAAATCTGTGCTCAAGTAGAGATTTGAGTATTCCAAACAATCAATAGTTTTACTATTTATAGATAACGATATCGATAGCACTAATAGTGACTATACTATCGATAGTTTTTATGCAATACTATCAATATTATAGTCACTATTAGTGTCCAATACTATCGATAGTTTATTGATCTGTCGTGGACGATCGATCGTCATCATAGTAGAGATAACCTTTGAGCGTCGTTCTAATACGGACCTAACTGTAACAGATTGGGTCGAAGCAAAGACAGCAAATTAACTTTTAGAACACACAACTTTCTTTTAGTACTTATTTTTAATATCCAACGTCGAATGAATGTACATGTTTGTTTTTATTTACGTTACAACCGCACTGACTTTTACTTACATAAGCCACTCGAAAACTCCTTCCGTTAACATTCTAACTGAATTCGGAACAAATAAATATAAGAGTTAATAAAGCAATCTTATAAGCGTCATCACAACGCATATTAGCTCTTCAATTACGTAAGCAAAAAATATAAACAGCATACCACCAGCCGACAAATCTTACGACCAACCGGTTGTAACTCGTAATTGTTTCAAGCAACAAAAAGTATGGACATGGAGGCAACTAACCCGCCGCCCGCCGCATGAATGGGACGACCATGCGCCCGGGAAAAATAAAAACGCTCCATATTCGTGAAATGATTAAAAAAGAAAGAAATCGGAAAATAAAAGAAAAGGCAAGTCCGCGGCACGTACGGCGTCCCCTTTTTAAAAAGAGAACTATTTCAACGGAGCGTGAATGAAAAACGCGCCCACTACGCGCCGCGTAACCGTAATCTTCTGATTATTATTTTTATTTTTGAGTCTCGCTTCCTTTTTTATTATTATTTAGTCTTATTATTATGTTATTTTATACGTTTTTATCGCGTGTGGCGTCGTATGTAGGTCAGGACGGTGCGCGGGGGATTTTTTTTGGTTTTCCGCGCAAGGTCGATGTGTTTGCTTGTTTTGGTCGCGGCGCGGCGCGGTAATTGCTGCAGTGCGTTGAACTGCGAGTTAATCAAATAAATATCTATTCTATTCTACGAATTCGTGTAGAATAGAATAGATATTTATTTGTTTAAATTTAGGTTCCTATCTTATTTTAATTGATGTTTTTATATCCAGTAGATACTTACATAGCAAAACTGATTAAGAGCAGCAATGGTCAAGAATAACAGTAAAATGCAGATGAACATGTTATTACGCATAGGTACAGCTAATATGTTTCATATGATATGATACTTAATAATCATCCATAAACATCCATCTATGCATCTCTTGATTAAATTAAAAGAACTCTCGTTGGGAATATTGTTAAGGATATCCTTTCTTCTTTTTCTTCAATTAATTAAATAATTCTAATTACTTACGTCATAATGTAATAAGTTTGTAAACTGTACCCTCAATCTTAGTGAGGTTAAACGGTTTAAAACAATATGTTTAATATTAACTATTATAACAATTTTAAAGCTTCAATGTAAATTCATTTTTTATATTTTAACCTATTTTTAGCAATGATTAGAATTATGAATAATAATATTGATTATTGACTCTCTACACGTGTTGCAACTCAATAATCAATATTATTAACAAATTAAAATGGGACCATTCGGGAAGCACCAGCTTTCAAATAATAAAAAAAGCATCAAAATCGGTTCACGCAGTCGATAGGTATGAGGGAACAAACATTAAAAAAAACCATACACGTCGAATTGAGAACCTCCTCCTTTTTTTTGAAGTCGGTTAAAACACAACACACAACATGTTCATAATTCGTTGGTTGCAAGTTTGCAAACTGAATTTAGAGAGTGATCAAATTATAATAAATAAAATTACTGTAGATAAATAAACCCTACAGGTGCTACAATACAGATGCTTGCAGCGGAAACCATGACAACCATAACATGGTCGAGTTTCGTCAATCAATTATACGTGTCCGAACGGAAAATTAACATATCAATCATATCTACGTCTCAAGATCAGTCTGATGATTGTTTAGTGCGTGTGTACTGAATAAATTGGGATGGATAGTGGGATTTTTGTTTCAACAATTTGTGTAGGTATTTAAAAAATTCCCGAAGTATTAAGGAGCTCTTAAAAAAAGCTACCGGATAACGAAAGAAAAAAATATGTATAATAAGGAGGATAAGGTTATTTATCCGCCTTATTATTTTTCAGTTATTATTATCTGTCAGTGCAATAGAAAAACAGGCAAATTTACGAGCTTTGTGCCCAAATTCACTCACTGCAATTGGGATAAAACCCCGTGATTTTTAGATTGTAAGTTTTTATAATAAATAAATAAAAAATAAAAATAGCCCAGGGTTGGTACCCGGAAACCCTGGAACAGTAAGGGAGTCGTGATGGTAAGCCACGAGACATAGCAATGTAATCGTATATTCCATGTTAATTGGATGAGAAAAGCGTGTGATCATAAGAATTAGAAGAAACGGAGGAAGACCCTGGTCCAAGAGAGGCTGATAAATAATATTAATAAATATTTACCATTTTTAAACAGTTTGGTAGACTTTTGATGCTGATTCTTTTATGCAAAGCGGATTTTGATAATAATATGGAAAACTCAAGGCTGTAGATGACGTCAATATATCTGCAATTAATGTTTTAAAAGCCGGTACTATTGTCTGTATATCGACACCTCAGATTACAAAGGACGTAAAGAACAAAACACGACTTTTAAGAAAAAGCAAAAATCGAAATTTGTAAGTTTTTAGGATATAACTTTTAGAGCTATAAAGATTTCGATCAGGAATAAGTTTATTAAAAAGTCACGGTCTATATTGTAGTGATGCCGGTTCTAGTGTCTGTGCAATAGTTACAAAAATAGATGTCTCATACGCCCAAAGAAATCAATTGTTATTCCTTTACGACCCGCGGGTCTACGGCGTAACAGAAATGGTAATGAATATAGACTGGTAGACTTCAACACGATCATGAGAGATTAAAGGTTGAGTTACCTTGATTTTTTTTTACCGATCATGAAGATTGGAGTCCTAACATTATGTTCATTACCATTTTATTTACGCAGTAGAACTGGAATCTTTCTGGAATTTTAATTGAGAATCGATCATAATTGTTACTACATTTACATAACATTTCAAATGTTTTCCTTAAACACCATTTTAATTATTTTTAATATTAGTATTGTGTCCATAAGTCCTAATTATTTGAAAATTCATATTTGAGAACAAAAACACTTAGGTCGTACCTATATGACATTTTTTTTTGCGAATATCGCAGAGTAGATAAGACAAATCGAAAGAGCGTAAAAAACTGAGTATGATACCATTAAAAGTCATTTTCGCCAATATGTCCTTTACTCCCTTTGTAATCTGAAATGTCGATATTATTTACGTCTCGAAATTCCTCATACCTAATTGGAGCAAAGCCGAGTACTTTGTAAACCTATCCAACTGTATATAGGTATTTAAAACAGGTCTTCTGTTTACGCATTGGGTTTTTCAGAACAAGTCTAGTCAAGTTATCCTGTTTTATCAACTAGAATTCCACTCTACCAGTAAACATTTCCTTCAAAAGAGTAGCCTTTTTGCTGGTAACATTAGGTATTCACCATTTCAAACATCTAGCAGATTGAGAGATATACTGATTTTAGTAAAATCAAAGCACTATCTACCTACAACGTATATTCCATAAATTTGAGAGATATACTGATTTTTAATAAAATCTAAGCATTATCTATAAAGTATATTCCATAAATTCATCATCGAACCCTTTGCCTTATCCTGTATGAAAACGATTATAATAATAATAAATTCTTTATTACAGTAAGGGCACAAAAAATTGGTACAGGAGAGACTTATAAACTATCAATTTGTAACTTCACATAACGTAACAGAATTTTTTGGTACAATACCGGTTAAAATAAGTAACGTTATCTCTCCCTGTGCACTTCACAGATTTTTCAATAAGTTTGGTTTATTTATTTATTTATACTTTATGCACTAAGTACAGAGGCGGACTTAATGCCGTAGGCATTTTCTACCAGTCAACCTAAGGGTGATGCAGAGAAAAAAGTAGTTAGTAAAAAAAGTAGTTTATCCTAGTACAAATACACTAACATTGTAATACCTCTATTATTACTAAGATTGATATACGAGTACCTACAAGGTCCTACCTTTATAGCCCCGATCCTTTGAAGGGTTTATTTTAAATAACATTATGATCAACTTTTACTGGGTGACCAACTCTAAAAAATATAAAAATATTCTGCTGTTTTAAACATTTAGTCGACTAATATCTATTAAATTATTTGTATGGAGCAACAGACTTTTTTTTTTGCGATTTCTGGGTTGGTCCCATACTAAAAGTTGTTCATAATTATGAGTACTATACCTAACCCCTTATAAGGTCCTGTTGCTCGCGGTTACACACGCGCTTTTTATTTTTATTAAAATAAAATATAGCCTATATCACTCGGGGATATTGTAACTTTCTATTAGAGAAAGATTTTATAATCAGTTCGTTCTAGAAATTATTCCCTACATACAAACAAACATATAATATTAGTATAAATCAGTACTTCTAAATTGTAAATTCTTCTGGTGGATACGAGGATAGATAATTATGTTGTATTTTAGGTATAATAAATAATTATGTAAAACATAGTTTACAACGCAATAAATGAATTTATAATAATTATTTTTGGATTTATTTAACCTTTAATAAGTTTTATACACGTTTTATAGGTAAACGTTAATTCATTTTTATTACCTATGGTTAGTCACGTCAGTAGCTATAGCTACCTATACATTTTATATGTTATTATTATTATTATTATTATAAGCCTATGCTGTCCCAATACTGGGCAAAGGCCTCCCTCCCTTTCCTCCACTTCTCGCGATCCCGCGGTGTATCGGGCCAGTCTTTAAGGAAGGCGTTCAATTCGTCCCGCCATCTCCGTCGTGGTCTGCCGCGACCCCGTCTTACTGTCTCAGGACACCAATTCTGTGCTATGTGGGCCCACAGTTCGACCGGCATACGGCAGACATGTCCTGCCCAGTCCCACTTAAGCTGAGCGGCCTTCTGAGCTACATCAATTATCTGCGTTCGGGAGCGCAGTAAGGTGTTTCGAACTCGATCCGTTAATTTAACACCGAGTATACTGCGCTCCATTGCTCTTTGGCAAACCTTGAGTTTGGACTTCTGGGCATTAGTCAAAGACCATACTTGCGCTCCGTTTTATATGACATTTTGTTTTTATTTTAGTTCTGTTTTAATTTACGAGTGTGTTTTTAAATACCTTAGTGTATTGCTTTTTTATTTTTAGACAGTTTAAATCTTACCTACGGATATACGGAACTGCAATTTAAAAGGATATTCTTTCCTAATGGAGCTAAAATCGAACACCAATAGGATAATATACAGGGTGACTGGTAAAACCAGGGAATCATTGAAAGAGGGAATTGTACTCATCATTATGAACAACTTTTAGCATGGGACCAACCGGAAATTGCGAGAAAAAATCTACTGTTCCATATAAATTATTCGATATTATTCGACTATATGTACAGCAGATAATTTTTTCTCGATTTCAAGTTGGTCCCATAGTAAAATTTGTTCATAATGATAAGTACAATACCCTCTTTCAATTTTCTCGATTTACCAGTCACCCTGTATTGATTATTGACACAAAAATCAAAAATGGCTACCAACGGTCAACAATGCTACAGATAATAAATAATAATATGCATTCAGATACACATACCTACACAAAGCACATACCATAAAACAAGCGAAGGACTTGCTACTAGCTTCTTAACGCATTTAGTCATCGTTCCAAGTAAAAAGTAAAAATAACTTTGACCAGACTCAGCATCTCAGTCTCAAGGCCAAATCCTGACTCCTGAAGACAGAGAGGCACATACGAAGCCGCGTATACCAGACAAGGATGGAAAATATTGGTGTCTTCGTCCTTTGAAAAGGGAAAGTGGTAGTTACAGCGGTGGTGAGAGTGAGATAAAAAAATGTCCGAAGGGCAAAACGAGACGGGTATACTTATAGGGTGAATGTGTAAGAAGGATGGGAGATGGGAACCGGTTAATTTTGAAGGGCTCGCGACCGTGGTCCATGCTGAAGCTGCGTTAAGATATAGGTGGGTTTATTTATGGTTATATATTGATTTAAGATTTTTATGGAGGTAAATGTGAAATGAGCCGTAGATTAGATAGTTGTAATAGATATATATGGCAATATAAACTAAATTACGATGGGCAAACAGATAAAATATTTCTATAATGTTTATTACTCTTGACTTTATTTATAATTTTGTTTTCTTTTGCGCTGGGTGTCTCACATCCAGCATATGCTGAGTTGGTAACCTTTTCGGTACGGGCATGCTCGACGGCTTGTTTTCAATTTTTTATTAGAATTAGTGTACCTATTTCTTTTTTATTGTGTTTTGTCTATTGTGAATGTGGCGCCGTCATTATCCCGTACGGAATAAAATTATTTTTCTTTCTTCTTTCTTTCTTTCTTTCTTTACAAGCTTTTTAGCATATTTGAATGGTACTAGTGGTCGCCCAGTGGTCGAAATTCGACCATAATACTATACAGGATATTTTTTTGTTTAGTGCGTATAATTTGCAGAGTAATTCAGTGTCCGTTCCCAAATGCAACTGCAGTTTTAAAATTTAATCAATAACCAAATAAAAATTTCATTTTGTATGGCTTGCGCTAGTAAATTACCTATGTGTATCTTCCATACTAAGTCGAATTTTCGTTTTGTTTTAAAGTGTATCCCAATGATGGGGTTGTACTTAGGAACAGAGACTGAATCACTTTACAAATTATGCGCACTACATAAAAACATATCCTGCATATAAATTTTAGCTTTCTGCACTCCTTCTCCATACGAACTTTAACTATGTCAAGTCTCACACTCCTCCGTGCGCGCAATATGCTTATAAAGGCGTACAAAGTTTTCTCTTCACGTATCAATATAATTTACAATTCTATATTGGAACTATGTAAGCTTCAAAATATTCTTGTTGTTTTTTCTTTTCGGTCAACAAATTAAGCTCCTAATTTTGTTTGCCATTGTACTTAGACTCTAAAGTACCATCTTGAGTAGTTTAGGCAGCTAATTGTACTAAATGACCCATCCATCATTCATTCAAACCGTAAAATTAGTGTTTGGTTAGTAAAATTGTTTGTTATTGGGGTAATTTTTGGATACTTAAAATCTAGTCCAAGAATATGATAAGCAATTTAAATAAATCACCTATTTCATGGTCTGGAATCAAATTTCGGTCAAATCTAAAAAAGTTAGCATTTGCGAAAAAATCGTACGGTCTAGTATATTTTCTGTACAGAAAAAATAATATAGGTATGTAGATCATTGTATTTTAGGCACATTGAAATGTGCAAACTCCTAAGCATTCAACATTATTAGTAATGTAACATTTGTATATACATAAGCTTCGACTTGCGTACATTCTTCATAGTAATTCTAGTAGGGTCAAATTTTCTTATCGTATTGGTTTTTTTACTTGTTGTGATACCTAAGATGTTAATCTTAAAATGATGATTTTGAAATTCCACCTTTTAGATATCCGTAGCACGGTAATAATTATAATAGATAATAATATTACCGTGTCCGTAGCGTGGTGTCTTGGTAAAGGAGATATTAATAAAACTTATTTTAGAAAGAAAGAAAAATCATTTATTTGGACTAGACATCAGACAACACAGTGCATAAACATAAAAAAGTAAAAATAAAAAAGCAAAAAGTAACAATAAAAACAACGTGCTGTCGGAATGCCAGTACCAAATGGGTTGCCAACTCAGCATTTGCTGGGCATACGAACACCCAGCGCTGATTTTCAGTTGGCACCCCTGCAGTGACACACGGACGGAGGAAACAAATATTCATATACCTACTTAAATATAAATATGGTAAATACGATACTATTTAAAATTATAATTAATACTTAAGTAATTAATACTTAATTAATTTTAAGTGCCGGATGGCTCAAATACACAATCGTAAAAATCAACTAGAAAATGAGTTTCAAATTGTTCAAGCCTATGAGGTGCTTCTGCGCATCCGATCGATTCTATTTTTGGTCTTGTCACTGTCTTACTAAGAAATTAATTTGATTGACTGCATAGACTTGTGTGTGTTTTTTATTTAGTTACTTGAATTTCGATTAAGTTATGAGTACCTCGCATGTTAATCAACTTACTACGAGTACAAAGAACTTATTCGGATGCTTGTAAACTTACGCTACGCAAGTTGTACCTTTGTAAGTGGGTTGCTTGACCGGCCGTTGCTTCTTATCAATTGCCTTTTGTAAACTGTTTCAGAAGATTTTAGAAAAAGTGGAGCATATAAATAGGGTAGTTGACTATTATTAAAAATGGATAAATATTTTATATTTCCTAATAGAACACCATAGTTGACAAAATAATTAAAATCGGTGAATAAATGCCTGAGTTATAAGTTTTTGAAATCTCTATATGAGGCACTATCCGTCCTTTTCCCACAAAAGGAATATAATGTATGAAACTGTCACAATTTACTATGACATTAATAGTTTATGATGTCACAAGCCAGTAGTGCCTTAACTGTCTATTTTATAGGATTTTAAAATGCTTATAACTTCTTCAACTAATGCTTAATTTTTTTGAAAATGCTTCAATTTTGCTGTAAAAAAAATAAGTCAAATATTGTAACTTTTTGTTAGTTGCTTTGTAATCAATACTAATCGTTATTTTTTAGTAGGATATTCCAGAAATTCTAAAGAGGATGATGAAATAGTATATTTTTTTATTAAAATGAAATCGTCAATAATATAACGAAAGTTAGGTGTATTTTTTTGTTAACTTGCTGTGTAGATATACATTATACAGAATGTAAATATTATAATTAAACATACAGAGCAACAACTTAGACAATTGGGTAACATTAACTTTGAATGAGAAACAGCTGTAATTTATTAAACTAGTTAAAATTCAGAACCATTTCGTAATCCAGTGATCGCAATCCTTCTATCCAACAACTTTCTTTCCCTGACTTAACTTTTTACCCGACACAGGAGGGTTATTGGCCAAGTGTTTACATTTTCCTCAACCCACATTTTCCTGCGAACCTGTCTTAATTAACCCTCTCAATGCTGAAGCGAATGTGCTCGTACGCGGCAATGTTGGCAACTTGTAAAGTTTACGCGGAATCCCTCCCCTCCCCTGTACTACCTCCCCCCTTTGGCCATGCACCAGCACGAGGGCTGCGCGGCTGATTCGCGGGAACGGGTCAACTCGACTCAAGGTCAGGGGGAGATGGACAGGGGAACTATGGAGCTGATTTAGGACCATATTCACAGAAAAATAACAGACGGTTAAAATAAAACCAACTGTTTACCACCAAAAATTGAATTTTAACGACCGTTATGTCTTAACCGTCTGTTTGTCGGTGAACATGGCCCTTAGTCGTTGGAGCCTGTTGGTCAGATATGAAGGTATTGCTGTCATTTAAAATGTTAGGTAATAATAATTCTTTTTAAGAATGTTGTTCGATTCGGTAAACATTGAAAAATGTTTACATACCTGAATTATATCGATAACACACTGAAAATACCTAACGGCTGGAAATAAACAAGTTATTGCTATTTACAACCGAGCAACTTGGTTCGAATCAAAGAGATTAAACCTACCTACTACAAAGACATTAAATTATACTTGTGTAGTATAATTTTATGTCTTTGGTTCGAATGGAACATACAAAGTCATTTTTTCCGTGCAATAGGAGTAAAGAATGGAAGAATCGATCGCAGGACGAAGAAATGTTTAGCGAGCAAGAGCCGAGGCTGAACAAATACCTAGCAGAAGAAGAATAGAAGATTTTTGGTGGTAGTAGTGTCTCGCTGGCATGCCAACATGAATGGGTCGGCACGACCGGGGAAGGACTACCCTCCCACAGAATATCGACTTTAAGTAGCAGTATGCATACTGTTGCGTTTCGTTCGGTGAGTGTGGATCGCCGGAGGCCCAATTCCTCCCTTAGTCCCCTTCCTTCTCCTTTCCCTCCCTTTTTCCTAAAACCATCCTAAAAGGTCGGCAACGCATCGGTGACTCCTCTGGTGTTGCGGATGTTCATGGGCGGCGGTGATTCTGGGACTATATTACATATTACTATACATATGCAAATCATAAAAAAAAATACTGTGAGGACCACAATCGATTTGATGTTCATGTACGCTCGTTGCTGATTCAATAATAGATTCACATAAAATAAATACTAAAAAAATATTATTAGTAGATAGTGCATCTAAAGCTCTGTTCTCAAGTCAACATTTACCAATAAGTATTTGTGTACGCACACATACGACGTCATCTCGCGGACGCACATGTGTGCGTGTGTCGTACACACTGCACAAGAATGCAACGCGTTGTTGACACAGCCAACTTCGATATTCCTTTATTTATTGCTATAAAAACCCTTTGACTAACAATCACTGAAATTACAACCCTGAAATTTAAAAAATAGAGTTGAATTTGGAATGCTTTCGAAAATCTTACGACGTTCATTTATTTTGGCGTGTCTATCATGAAGTAACTGACTATGGAATGTATTAGCAAGAAGTTAAGGTATACATTGCCTTGTCTACTTCCTGGTTCATAAGTTCGTTCGTGTCTATGAAAGTTGCGATGTATATTTAAATAAGGATTTATGCGTTACGTCTGGCGTTTTGGCGAGATCCGCGGATAAAGGATCGTTTCCAGTGAAAAAAGTCGAGATTCGGTCGCTGATTGTGAATTTTGGAAGCCACAATGGGTAACAGCAGACAGTCCGGTGAGGTATCACCCCTTTAAGTGTCTTGACAATGTTTTTGCTGAAAATGTGATCATTAACAGTTTTAGGGAAAATATATTTTGTAGATAATTTTGTCATTTTTTATCTGGATTTCGTCTGGATGGTAAAATGTTAGTTAACAATACAATTGCTGCTTAATTCACAAACTCTTTAATATAAACCGGTTTCAAAATAACACCATGTTCTAACAACCTGTAACTATCTACTGTTCTTTTTTTCAAGTACGATCATAACGGAAATATCTTTATATTATACCCCAGAGATTTTATCTCCAAAGCGAATGGAGCTCGGTTTTGTACTATTTTAAAATTCCATACAAGATCATAACAGTATTGAGTACGGTTAAATACCAGCATTTTACGCAGTAAATACATGCAAAACGAAAAAATAAGAAGACACGACCAGCTCTTCTACATACTTTGAAACCTGTCCGTCCGTCCGTCCTACGCGTTCTGTTAATTAATGACAATCACTATTGGACAGATGTTGAGTGCAGTTGATTAAAAAAAAAAAGTTGTTTGTGATAGGTTTTTAAGTAAAAAAAAATTAAATCAAGTATAAGTTAAGTTAAATTTTTGACTTTGAATTTATGTTACAGACCTAAAGCTATGGTTTGCTTAAAATTAAAAATAACAAGTGTTTTTTTGGTTGAAACGAAAAAGTAACAAACAACAAGTAAGTAACAATGTCGAAACATGCGAAAAAGGATTAGATTACCCAGAACTTTCACGTTAACGTCTCGAGATAAAATCAACATAAGGATACATAAATTCTGATTGCCTAAACGCAAACACGATAAAAAAAACTGTCCTTAAAATACCTGATTATCTTAAATTAAAAATCCAAGATCCAACATCAACGCATCCACGGACAAACAGGTTATGTAAATTGTACGTGCGCTTAACGAAAACGAGAGTATCTAAACTATCGTGAATCTAAAAAACACTTTCATTAAACTTTTCCCACCAAGATTCGACCACTAAACCCGTTCCGATAGCATCGCACCCAAAAAAACATTATATTAATTTGGGATCCCCACAAAAAACGAAGATACGAATAAAAAAAACTAATGGCCAAAAAAAAAAGGTTCGATCTTTTAAAAAAGTAAAAAAATAAAAAAAACCGGCCAAAGAAAGGGTTAGCTTGCTACAGGTTGATTCCATTGTTGGTTGGTCAGTGCCTTTTCTGTATTTACTCGTATGACATACTTGATAATCTTACTGACTGTAATTTATTACTTGCATGTTATAAATTGCAGTACACAGGATAATTCTTTATGTAGTGCGCAAAATTTGCAGAGTGATTCAGTGCCCGTTCCCAAATGCAACCGCAGTACCAAAATTCACTCCAAAACAAAATAAAAATCTAGATCTAGCTAGTAAACTATGTCCCCCCATACTAAGTCGAATTTTCGTTTAGTTTTAAAGTGTATCTCAAAACTGCGGTTGCATTTAGGAACAGACACTGAATCACTCTACAAATTATGCGCACTACATAAAAAAATATTCAGTATTGTAGGTTTATTGAAAAATATTTATAAATGAGTTAAGTAAATAATTATGAAGAAGTAAGCAGATATATTTTATCTGTCATTCATTAAGGACAAACAATAAAAATCCAAAAAAAAAAAATGGACGAAGTCTTGCCACTAGACTATGCATAATATTCGAGGATTACATTTAAATGTTGACTAAAAAAACTTGATATTTTACAAGTCATAATTATCCAGTAACAAACAAAAAACTAGTTTGCATGTAATATCGTTTTATGTTTATACGAATATGAATGGGTATAATTATTTCTTTAATTGCAAATTATTATTATTCTCATGACTCTGATGCATTTTTGAAGGACGAAAATCTTCCTGATTCAAGTAATTATCATGTAAAGTTAATTTTCAAAATGATTAGCAGACTGATAACGTGCCAAAACAAAAATAAAAAATACACAAAAGTTATCACAACTTCCAAGTTGTCAACTCGACCAATAATTTCATAAGCTTCGGTATTTTTTTTATCAAAAGTTTTAGAAAAAAAGTTAGGTATTAGGATTTTTCCGTCACGAAAAAGCGTTACGGCCGCGTGGAGGGGGTAGACGATCTATCCGTTGAAGTTTCACTTCTACTTACAATATGTCCCAGCACACATTTCATTTTTTTTTATAGCAAGTTTAATCACCTCTAAAAGTTCTCCTAGCCTTTACCATAAAGACGATGCACGCAGCCATAATTACTGAATTAAATCACATTGCTGATGGGGTTTATTTTTATTATCGCAAGATGGAATGTGGTCCCCGAGATCGAAAGTTGCAACTTCCAAGACTATTTATAGGAAACAAGACTTAGTACCGTTGACGTCTTTGTACCCTTTTATTGTATTAAAGTACACGGGATTTTTTATATTTCCTGATTAAGCTCAATAGGTCATTAACATTTTAGCAAAGAGATTGTAAACCACTGTTTTGTCGGTAACTACAATAAAACCTAACTGACGGCGAACGTGATAATATTTAGGAAGTGTTTTTGTAAAATATTGTCATTTACCGTTGAGTTGTATTTTTCTGCGAAGGATTGTCGTTCCTTCTTGGTTTTCATATTATTTTATAATATTATGTACAATATGCAAATTATACAAAAAAACTGTATTTTCTTTTTGGCCTTAATAGGTTTTCATAAAAAAAACTAAATTTCTTAACGTTTTTTCTTAATAATTAGCAAGAAAATAAACCGTTCGCAAAATTAGGTGTCAATGACCTCAATAGTTTTTATGAAGTTCTCAAATGGAAAGCTACTTCTATGTTAGCGGTTATTTACCTTTTCTGGACGTAATGAAAGGGCAACCAGCGCAGGCGATGGACGTGACGTTGTTCTCGTGAATCTCGTGTACAAAGAAAAAGGGCCCCAAGTCTGCTAATTTCTGTTATATCAATCGTGTCAGAATGGTCACTTATTTGTTGATTTTTACAATGTCGTTCAACCGATTTTGACTTCTATTGCATAGAAAATAGTAGTCAAAATCTATAGAACAACACTTAATAATTGGCAAATAACCGACCTTTACTTCTATTACTTACGCAATAGAAGTCAAAATAGGTTGAATGATACTGCAAAAGCCAACACTTAGCGAGACCATTCTGACAAGATTGAGATAGCAGAAATTAGCAGACTTGGGGCCCAGATCAAGTTCGTCGTGTGCGCAGTTTTAGTTTCAACATTTTTGACCAATCAACCAATCAATCAGCCTTATTGATCTTAGATATATAGATCGCAAGCACGATTGCTGGGCGTGAGGTCCTGGATTTAATTCCCGGGTTGGGCAGAGTGTTATTGGGATTTTTTTGTATGAAAATTCTCAGTGGCAGCCCGTAGTTTGGCATTGTGGCATTAGATGACAAGTAGACCTGTAAACCTTTACCCATCCGAGATTAAAAACATGGTGCTATGTTACGACCAGTCAATAAACTTTTGTTCGACCAATTTATTGTTCGCGCAACAATATTCACACATAAGTTGCTGTAACTTGGGGATTAAGTTACACAGTTCTCCGTCCGTAAGTCTCGTCCAGCAATTTAGCAATTGTTGATTTTCAGTTTACTAACATTTAAAATTTTGTTCCCGTTTAATAAAAAAATTTTCGCTCGCCCCAAAATGTTTTGCTCGCGCAACGATGTTCACTCATAAGTTGCTGTAACTTGGGGATTAGGTTACATAGTTGTCTGTAAATATCGTCCAGTGATTTAGCAACCGTAATGTATCAATCACACATTGGTTCTAGATAATAAAAATCGTCAAAAAAATAAATTCAGCAGGTAATACTAATTCTATTCTATATCCACAAATCTCACCAACCTGTATATACGCAGTTGACATGTATACTGCAGTCAATGCTAAGGTCAAACATTCCTCGCGTCCCATTCTGTTGATTTTAACCGCGCTTTTTTTATTAAATCGACAGGAGAATAGCCCTGTTTGAAACAAATGTCATGCTTGTTATCCTTTAAGGTACAGACAGAGATGTTTCTCCCATACTTATAAACGATGGTTAAAGGTTATTTAATTAAAATAGTTGCTAAGTCCATTTACCTACCTTCTCTATTCATTGACTTAGAAATGACAAGGACAGGTATACGTTAATAATTATTACGGAGAGATGGATTATGTATTGTAAATAAGTACTAGACTACGGAAAGATAATAAAATAAAGTGTAAAATTAAAAATCCCCCGACTCCAACTAGAAAAAGAGCTGTAACTTTTGAACGGCTGAACAGATTTTCATGAAACATAGCTAAGATGATACCCCAATAAACTAGCTTTCAATTTAAAAAAAATATGTTGAAATCGGTCCAGCCGTTATGGAGCTACAATGGCACAGACAGATACACAGATCCACAGATACACACTACAAACTTATATCACCCCACTTTTTTGTCGGGGGTTAAAAAATACCGAAGCTTTATGAAATTACTGGCTTTCTGTATTGTATAAGCCACTACAAAATACAAAAATAAAATAAATTATAAAAAAAGTAAAAACCAACTTCAAAAAACTAAAAAGTATAAAATAATTTTCTTAAAAAACAACTCTTAACAGTTTTTGAAGTCGGGCCTTTAACTTTTCTATGCACCTAGTTTGGGAGTGGCACCAACTTCAGAAGCTGATAAGTTTTAAGAAAATTATTTTATACTTTTTAGTTTCTTGAAGTAGGTTTTTACTTTATTGAAAAGTTTATATTTTCTTTATTCATACCGTTCATTAGTATAAAAATACTTCTTGCAGGTTAAGCATACCTAAATAGGTTAAATCATATAATTATTTCCATACAATTTTCCCACGTATCCACCCTATATGCCACAAAAACTATTAGAAAACATCACTCTATTATCTACCTTAAACCATTGTGATAAAGTTGAAGTTGCGATAGAGAAATAGGGTAAGGGTTGAGGAGCCGAACTCGTCCGAAGATTGCCGAACGCCCGCAGCGAACAGGTGCTCTATCTTATACATCTTGATGACCGGACGCAGGAGAGCAATGTGTCTTGATACTTTACTAAATATTTTAAATAAGTTAACAGAAAGTCAATACCTTCCTTAATTCTGTTATGTACCTATGCATAAACTACGGGTATTTATGAAAAATGTAGAAAAATATTGACTTGACATTCAAAAAAATAATTTAAGCGACTTTTAACTTTTTTTTTATACTATTGCTACGACTAAGAATACTACTCGTTACCGATATAATTATGATCCTTATTTTATGTCAATCTTCTGGGTGGCATCTCAATTTCTACAACGTAGGAGTTATTTAGGTACAATATTGGCAACATTATCATAAAAGTTCATTGGCTTTATTTAATTAGAATTCCTAGCCGTTATTCATCTTGGCACGCTCTCCCAGTCATCCCCGTTACGAACTTTGCTGTGTGACCAATCCTTCCACCAAGACAGGGTCAATTATCAAGTGAGAGCTAATACGAAAGGTTCCTTTCCTTCTTTCTCTAAGATGACATCTGATAGTGATGAATTGCAGAAGACTATGTTGTGCCGATTCAAAATAAAATGTGATGATTTCTCACCATCTAAAAACTCAGGTACGGTTCAAGTATCAAAATTCCTAGTTCCCACTATACATCTCACGTGGTTACGAGAATGTAAGGGTTAATAAAGAATGTCGGTTGTATATGAAGTTACCAAAATCGTACTAGTAATATAAAGAGGAGAGATTTGTATGTTTGGGCTTCAGACTGAAACGGTTATCTGATTGATACGAAACTTTGTCGTATCACTGAGCGTCTAGAGTACCTAAGGTTATTTTTGGATTTATGACGACCGATATGGGAATTATCCCTTAACGGTCGTTCCCGGTAGTCAGTCGATTACCTAAAATGACAGTCGTTACGGGTTAGAATCATGGAAGTCTGAGATTCGGATATCGCAGTATCCTTCAGCCATTGGGTTCCAGAGGCAGTCACTCCGTTTAAAATACTGATGCATTGACAAATATCCGTTTGAAAAGTAGTGCAGGCCCAATGTGCTCTTGGCATCATTTGTTACCGTGCAGATTTAAGAACCTACTGCATGTATGCTGTCAGTTGGGACAGGTCAGTTTAAAACTGTTATGGATCTGTCTATAATATCTATAAAAGGCTATTTCAAACTACCCTACATTTCTATGGGTTCGAATCTAGGTGGGCACGCAGGGTCACACTTATTCATGACATTTTTTATTAAAAAATAAGACTTTACCCCGTCACTAGGATTTTACGAGGGTACAGTTTACAAACATACATCTCACACACCCAGACCCGAAACAACTATCTGTAGATCATACAAATAATTGCTCCGTGCGGGGATCGAACCCGCGGCACGTAGTACGTAGTACGTTTATTTAAGTCTTGTGCGTCATACTGGGCGTAAAAATATAAACTTTTTCTTTCTTTCTTTTAGTGTAGAAAGCTAATCGCTTAGCCACTGCGCCAACATTGTCGGCAAATTGTATCGGGCTTTCGTGGTGTAATATGGCCTAATCCCTCTCTTAGAGGCCTTCCTTTCCAACTTCTTCTTCCTTTCCAATTTTATGACGGAATATCACTAATTACCTACTTAATTAGTTCCCAAACTTACGGCGTATTCCGATATAATTAGACCGGGTTTAATTAGTACCCAAATACTATTAAACGCGCGTCGAATGCGCAGACGCAACCGTCCACGCGTGACGTCACAGCGGCCATTGTCTATCTCCAATAAACTCAAGTTAACGGGCTGATAATAGGCGTTGATATCGATCACCTTCAAACTTCACGCCCGTTTCAATTTTAGGGTGAACGGTTTTAGAGCTGTGATCATATTTTGGAACTTCAATTTTTTATTACTATTTTACTGTAACTGGCCAGAAATAGCGATACTCAGGTCTTCTTAAACAACTGATCATACCTAAAGAACAATTTCCATAAGTTCTATAATATTTAAATGTTATCTTTAAAAACGTGTACAATTTCTATGATTATACTCTTATTTATGTACTCATTATCATGCAAAATAAATTATTCTTATTCTTATTCTTATACGAGTTTAGCCTGAAATAAATAAATTTTATTTTTTATAAGAATAATAAATAAGAATATAATGAACCCTTAGATTCTATACTATCTGAATATTAATTCGATTATTTTAATTTTCCGGTTAGAAATAGGCAATATTCGGGATCTCTGTCTTTCAGTGCGTGTATTAATTGGCGACGAATTCAAATGTTGGCGGAACTGATATTTATTCAAAATCAATAAAATCTCACATCAACTTTTTAATTCGGATACTACATATAAGGATATAAGTAAGTTATTAAAATAGATAATAAACAAAAATCAAATTTTAATTATTATAAAACTATTGCTAACGTCTCACGTGAGTAGAAGAAGGGGGGGGGGATGTAAAAAATAATACCTAACATAATTAATATAGACCTTACGAAACTAACTGTTGATTATTTTATCCTAAAAACGTTATTAAACTCCTCTTGCTAAAATAACCTTAATTATTACCTCAAACTAAATAAAACTACAGACGAAATTTATACTATAACCTAAAAAACACAAAATATAAAATATAACCTAAATTGGTAACAGGTTACACGTGAAATTTAAAATATAAGTGGTAGGTACTAGGTAGGTACGGAGGGCTGAATGGTAAAAAATATACATTTGATGGAGTGTAGTTTATCTTACAACTGGGAAAACACGCTGAAAAAATATCGTGCGCCAAGGAAAATATTCGTAAATGAAAAAACAGCAGTCGCCCGACAAGTAGCGCGTAGGGCTGTCGCATTTCGCGTAGTAGGTTGATGTGTCAATATTTTTTTATAAAGAAAAAAATATATTTTATTATTCAAAATCACAATAGCATGCAGACACAAAACATAACAAACATAAAAAAAGAGAATTACTTTTTAATAAAACAATGAAAAAAGAAAGAAAAAAAAATACAATGCATGGGAGTGTGTGTCCCCTCATGAGCAAAAAATGGGCATCGATCAGCTTGTTGTCATTGGCAACACCAATGACGCTGATTTTCATCGACGACCGACGTCCGTGGGTGGTATGACGTAATCACGTAATGTCGTGTCCACCTTCTAGCGATTTATATATTTTTAATTTTATTTAGTACCTAGACTTATGAGTTATTGTCTCTGCATCACCCTAAGGTAGACTGGCAGAAAATGCCCTTTGTGCAGTGTTATTTTTACCTATGCACAAAGCATTAAATAAATAGAGTCTCGACGTTTCTTAAGTGCCTGTTTTACAAGAAATACTGATGTATTCTATTCTAAAAATAATAAATAATACACCTTCTTATCTGGTTTCCTTTCATATGGTTGTCGTAAAAACAAGCCTCATCTTTTTAGACGTATATAAGATACCAGAGATGGCGAAGCTTTATACATCGTGCCAATTTTTTCAAAGAACTGTTTAATGTGGTTTAAATGTGCCAACTAGCAATCTTAATAATAACATTTTTTAAATCTTTTTGCAGTCAGTAATGCCCTGCCCTCCATTTCTTGTCACGTGCCATCCATGCCCTATCCTTTGTCTGTCGTAAATAGGATTTTAATACGCCTTTGTAATGAGACTTTAATATTTCAAGGAAGATTTCAGTTTCCACATTTTTTTATTTAGTTTGTTCCATCTTAGGTTCAATCAGTCAATTTTTTTTTAATGATAAGCTTATTAAGTCATTCTTACCTTCGACAGCCCTACGGAACACAAAGTATATAGTCTGTGTAAACGGCTCTACGTAGAGACCGCCGCGACACCTGCCCGCTAAATGAGAGTTAAAACAGTGCGGCGCTACCTTCACATAGACACAAAATTAGCGGAATAATAATTATTTATTTTTATCTACTAGAAATGTGTCTGATTGAGGAAACTGTGGAGAAATAGTTATTTGTTATGCAAGGCTGCAAAGTTGTTATTTGGTGCGAGTGCTGGTATTGAATACCGAGCAAGCGAGGGATTCAAAGGCTCGAGACGCAAATAATTTTGCAGCCGTGCGAAATACACAACTTTTTATCTCACTAAAGCGAGAAAAATGTTAAAGGCCTAATTATATTTGAATTGTTTTTCTTCAACACTCTAAACTTGTCCAGGGCCCCGCGTCTGCTAACTCCTGCTATCTCACTCGTGGCAGAATGCCCTTGGGGCCCAGGTCTGTGCTCTACACCATAGTTCGTCACGTTCGAATACCGAATAACTTTTCCACGCTAGCGGATAAAATAGACTTTTGCGCTCAGATTTAGAAGAATAAAGAAAGCCGAGCTAGTGAGATGAAAAGATTATTATATGCTGAGCGGAAGCCTTTTTGACACAGCTGCGACGTACAATCCATTTTATTTAAGATAAACATTTTTATTTTACATGTTTTCTTATTTTTTCTGTTATATTATGTTTAAAATCGTTTTTGTGCTGTGTCAAATAAATACATTGTTTTCATTTTTTATTATATAACCTACCTAACCGTCAAAAACCCCCGACTCCAACTAGAAAAAGAGCTGTAGCTTTTGAACGGCTGAACAGATTTTAATGAAACATAGCTAAGATGATACCCTATTAAACTAGCTTTCAATTAAAAACTGCATTAGAATCGGTCCATCCGTTTTGGAGCTACGATGCCACAGACAAATACACAGATACACACTACAAACTTATAACACCTCACTTTTTTTTGGGAAGTTAAAAAAGCGATTGAACCAGATATCTTTACAGGACGCAATTACCTTAACCTAAAACTAAATTTAAAAATAATACATAATAAAAACCTAGCCCAAAAATATATCCAATTTTTAGGCCTAACACACATAGTACAAGATTACTAAGACAATAGCGACCTCAAATGAAGCATCGCGTCGCGATATAAAAACAGTGGTTAAAATCTCCCTCCAGTCTGTGTTGTTTTAGGCCCTCGCAAAATATTGGGCTCGCTAAGCGAAGAATAACAATGGCGCCAGCGCACCACCCTCCCCCCTCTTTGACGTGACGAAAGAGGGGTAATTATGGGGGGGTTATGTTTATTGATCATTTTGTGTCAGTTCGAGGCTGGATGTTTTAATTCTTGTCTGGCAGGCATAGAGGCTTGCCTGGAGGCTCTCCGGTCTCGTAGCCGCCTGCGAGAGACATCCCTACAAAAATATAAAAAGGCTGGTTGTCAGACTCTTGATTTGCACGGTATACAACGTGCAGATCAATCTCCGAGGTCCAGGAACAGCCGGAGACAACTGTTGGATGGGAAACCCATCTTTACTCATCGAAACTCATCTGAATCTCAGAAGTTATGTAAACGATAAACCCGAGCATTCTCTTGTAACAGAACATTGAGCATTCGCTGTTTTTAAATTGTGTATGTAACATTCCCTAGAACGTTGGGGTCGGCTTCCAGTCTAACCAGATAAGGCTGACTACACAGCGATTGAACACAGAGCGACTGCCATAATTTTTTTTTTTTCTACTTAATTTTACACTGTTGCCATCCTATGAAAAATGTATTCTCTGTCTATGCACCTCTCCTCTTCTTATTACCTATGTCTATCATTATGGTGAGTCTTGTTTTTTTCTTGACCTCCGCCACCCAATTACTGGGAGATACTGATCCCCTAAGGTTAGACCGGTTGTCAGAATTTTAGGGCTGAGGACTGTCATAAACTGTCATAGATATCCGTATAAAAACCGGGACCAACTGCTTAACGTGCTTTCCGAGGCACGGAGAAATTCTTTACACCTTCGAAATTCCAAAATTCTCGTTACACAGATCTATCAACAACTATATCGAGGCTAAACTGTAAAATGACCCGTCAACGTGTTACGGTTACAGTAGCCTCGAGGCACTTTGTGTTCATAGTACCTAATGCCTCCAAACCGTGTGATGAGCATGTAATGCCGTCTGAAACTTAAGTATGTTACATGAAAAAGATTTGACCATTTCTTTTGATCTGTTCAAAAACCGCGTGTCCAATTTTGTAAGAATTTCTAAACTGGAAATGGAACACGAAAGCGTAAAAGCTGTCGTCAGTTTACTAATTTTTAAACTAAGTATTGCGTTACAGGATAAATAATTATAATGATACTGGAATTGAAGCGAGTTTACCTTTGTGTCGATCGATTGACGTTTCAACCATGGTAGCAAGCAGACTGAAGTATATTTTTTTTTTTTTTTTTTTTAATATAATATATTTATTCAAAAAATAAGGTACAGGTTAGCTTAGAAACTACAGTGAGAGACAGATATGAGATACAATTAAAATATCCTAAATGTTGCAGTGGTGGACAGAGCAAACACCAGTCTGCTAGGATTCAACCTATATCACTCCGTTGGTGTAGTAGATTTGACTATATCTACCATAGATTTATAATAACACCGTAAATGGGGTACGATGGTACAGGATGTGATTCATCAAAAAATAATAATCCTCAGGATTACTCATTCCGCAAGTAAGTGTACAATCTATTTACTATGGTTATTTCTTATTATGAAGTTCACAAATGTGGCGACTTTGGACAAAATATTTTAACAAAAGCATTTTATTTAATGCCAAGATGAATTATCACACATTAAACAGGCACATTTGAGAAATAACAAATAGGGAAATATGAGAGCTTTTATATCCTCACTTTGTAGTGATGTCGTTGTCGATGCACACATTGACATTACACAAATACATAGACAATTCATTTTTGGTCTCGTTTGAAACTTTACATTACCTGTAATATTATTTGAAAATACCTAATTAGCGATGAATCTAGACTTTCCAATCGGTCGAGATCAAAATTTTTGCATAGACCATAGAGTTGGTAGCCACGCGCCTCGCGGATCAATTCATCGCGCGTGTACAGTCACGCACGTTCTATCTGATCCCGATGACCACTCGATTCGATATCGATTCACATTTTTTCTCATCGGTTTCGCGTTTTTTAAAACCTTTTGTACAAGGCGCCCGTTTTTTGGCGCGCGACGCGCTTGTCTCGGAGCAATCTCTTTGGTAATTTTCTTTTTTTTACTAACCTATTGTCGACGGGCCAGTGCAACTTGTTTTTGGATTTATATAGACCGTTGATTTTTAATGGTTGAATTAAATGTCCGTCGGCGACCGTTACGACCTTTTTTTTGTCCGAAAGTGAGGTGACTTTTTATGAAACTTCGCCACGCAAATTATTTGAGGAAATTGTGAATCTGCCAATGGTTGGCTTGCATTTATACAGTTATCAATTTTTTCAGAAGATGATGAAGTCTAGATATTTTTGATAGTTTCATCATTGAATTTTTTCTGTGAGATCAACAGATTAACTGGCGTGTTAATAGAATCTTAAATGTTTTACCTCGACGCGACGGCCTCAAAAGGAGGGTTAGTGTTTTTGTTGCATTTAGATTACTTATAATAATGTTACGAACCGGCCACGTTTGAGATTTATCTCAAACTTATTTTAATAAATTTTGATAATCAATGGTGGTAGAAGAAATCCGAACCATTTGAAAGCTAAATTATTTGTACTGTGGTTTCCATCTGTAGCGTCAAAAACATACCCAATTTTTTTTATAACTTATAACAAAATACTTTACGTCTTTGAGAACAGAAGCACTGTGCGCACTGTGTGCCCTTGTGTGGTCTTATAACCAGTCAAGTAATTCGCTAACCATCGTCCCGTCAGGTCGCGTGCTGCTAACCATTGTGGAGGACAGGTGTACAGCTCGAGGCGACGACGCGACAACGCCGCCGAATCTCTGCCTCGTTGTCTCGTAAAACTTGCGAAATTCTGTTTTTGTGCTCATCGGGAAAATCGAAATCGGTGAAATCGAAATCGAATTATCGGTGGATAAATTATTCTTGTTAAAGAATATTTTTAACTCCCGACAAAAAAACTAGTAGTAGTGTCTATTGTGTATCTGTGTATCTGTTTGTGGCAACGTATCTCCAAAACGGATAGACCGTTTTCAATGTAGTTTGGCAATGGTTTTTTAATTGTAAGCTAGTTTAATCTTAGACTTTGTTTATTAAGTTTTCGGACTTAGGATACTTAGCACAATATCAATGTGTTATGACCATAAATTCCAAATCAAATTATAAAATAAGCATATAAATTAGTAAGTATTTCAGAGATATGCAAAACCGTTGGTCGACGCTACGCGTGACCCGAGGGCTGGCCTATTCTTTGTTCAAAGAATAAGCATTTCCCACAGATATTGATATATGTCCGTGGCGTTGCCATTCAACGTGGCAATGCTGAAAGTCTTCTGGGCACGCTACCAATTGACAGCGATGAAGAGGAGTACTTTGACGCCTAGGTGGTCAGTTTTAAATTTATATTTTATATAATTAATAATAATTCGGCTGTGTACATTTTAAAGTTTAACTAGTGGTCGCCAAGTCGTCGAAATTCGACCGTAATTTTAGCTTTCTGCACTCTTTCTCCATATAAACTGTAATAAATGCCAAATATCACACTCCTCCATGCGCGCATTAAGCTTAAAAAGGGGTCCAAGTTTTCCTTTCACTAACACATAGATAATATATAGATAAGTAATGTTTAAAGCCTGAGCTAAGCCAAATTACGCACTATAGCTTTCAGCCTAACTGTATCTACAGATATTCCGCTAATATCGTAATTACATAAGTCTTCGTGACGCGTCTTTATTTCGACTGGTACTTGCAGTCTGGCGGACGTATTCATGAAGTTATTAGATTTTTGTGACTAAAGTGCTATTGTCAAATAATAATTGCTACTTTAATGTGAACTAATAATATTTTTATGTCATTATGTTATAACGAAATATGCTAAACTACTGAACTTTATTAGGTATGTGTATAAGGCTGACATTCAGAGACGACAGAAACGAGTCTAAGCGTGAACTTACGCTTCCATCTGTCAAACTTACGAACAAATTTTGACAGATAGAAGCGTAAGTTCACGCTTAGACTCGTTTCTGTCGTCTCTGAATGTCAGCCTAAGAGTGGCGTGCACAGACATTTAATTTTGTTACAGGGTAGGCAAAAACAACTTCGTGTTGTATTGTCATGATAAATGATGTTTGTGATTGGCCACCTCACCCTAAGACTTAATTAAATGATATTACAGACATGTTTGTATTACACAGATTTTATTACTTAATACTTAATTTATTAGGGTACGCAGTGTCTTTATAGAGTGCACGCCACTGGTGTATAACACCAATTGCAAAGGAAATAAAATATTTGAAAATAAAACGATTTGAATTTGAAGATTTACTCAACGTGAAAGCACGGCTGCACGTACGTCACTGCTGCGAAGTTAACTTCCAATCCGACTGGTCTCTGTGATAACGGGGGGAATTAATTACCATATGTTTGAAGAAACTTATATTTAGCAAGGTATATAGAGTAACATGATGATATTCATGTACCAAACCATGTTGTCAAACGCAGTGCTAAAGAATTATGAGATTTTATTGATAATTCTGTAAAATACAATATACATTATCGTGTGTGCATTGCATTATTTTACCTGTAATTAGCTGGATTTTTTTATATTTTTTCTGAATTTATTATAAACATGGTCTTCCAAGATAAATAAATACTGTTTGGAATTCTAGACGATACATTGCCAACTTTTCACAAGCTCAAAAACAAACTGCAGATGTGATATCTTACTAATTACTTTTACTAAGTAAAAGCTAATCTTTTCACTTCCCCTGACGTGAATCGAGCTACCAGAATACGTCTTCTACACGTGAACAAATTGCGGCAAATCGTTTGAAAGGCCATCATTAATTAATTATCTCTGATTGATTGAGAACCTTTTAATGTGTAAAATGGGCATGGCACTCCGCATGCCGAAGCCGGAGATCTGCAAACTGTATTAAAAATTAAGTACTTTCCTTTTTTAATGTTTATTGGGTTCAATTTTGGATAAAATGGAATAAGTCGCCTGGCCTTAGCGGCAATAGCCCAATGGTTATGAGTCCAGCTATCAATTTCGGGGTCTAAAAACAGAAAAATCGACTTTTTCAGCGCAAATTTCTCAATAAGCATAAGACACCTAGTTTTTTTAATGCACAGTTATACATAAAAAATAAAAAAAATAGAACAGTCTCTTTTTAGCAAAAAATAAAAATTGATGTTTCCGTTTGCATAAAACCTTCATTGCTATAAAGGAATAAAGGTTTTATGAAAAATCATAGGAATATAACACTAAGGTTATGAACTGGACCACATGGCCTGGCGGGCTCGGCTACTCTGACACACACACGCATCGCGTCGCCGAGCCGCCAGATCTTAATGCCTACATATTTTTTAATCTACTGCAGCTTTAATTTGATATTTGAAATGAACTCTTTACCATTCATACAGCCTAAGTTGAAACATTTGGCATTATTATAATAAGACCTTAAATAATAATTTCTCTCGATCATTATCATGCGTTACATTTAGATTGCCCTTTACTCTTTAGCATGGAGAACTCGTCCGATCAGTCCGTGCTACCGACTAATGATTGAAGGCACTTAACATTTGTGATAGCAGACATTTTGGTATGGGCTTCCGTCTGCCGAAGCGTGACCGGAGGTAGATAAGTGCGGTATAGACAGCGATGCTATATGGTGCTATAAAATATATTTTTAGTTGTAAGGCAGATTTTTCAGTCGCCAGATAATGTTACAGGTAGTGCTATCCACGAAGACATGGCCATCCCACTTCAACATAGCTCGTGCTGCAGCGAGATCCTCCCAACAAAGCTGCGTCCATACAAGTTCCAAACTTTTTTTTTTTCTCGCAGGAAAAATCCTCGTGGATGTCCTCTGCCCTGGGGGAAAGCGGAGGGGTCTGTCGGACTCTTACCGACTAAAAAACCGGCGGTGTCCCGCTCTGCTCTCTCTCTCCTTTGTGCCGGGATCGCGGATGCGAGCAACATTCTTCCACGACCGTCTAGTCCCGATCCCTTTCATCGGTTATTAAACTCATCATTATAAACAACTTTTACAAAGAGACCAAACAAGAAATCGCGAAAAATAAGATCTGCTATTACATACATTTAGTCGAGTAATATTTAATTATTTGTATTGCACAGCAGATTCTTTTTTCCGAATTTTGTTTGTAAAATGTGCTTAAGAGTACAAAAACCCTTTAAAGGGATCGGGGCCCGGAAGGTTAGACCTTATATCGTAGCATTTTATGACTTCACTCACGAGATTTTTTAGCATAATGTGTAACAACTATATATAATACCTACTTTCTATGTTTTTCAACAGTGTCTCAACATCCAGACATACCTACTTAGGTTTTTGTGTTTCTCTTATATTAAATCATCATTCTCCTGCCCTTAACCCATTTTATTTGGGGTCGGCGCAATATGTCTTTTTCTTCCATTCATCTCTATCAGACGTCATTTCCAGATTTACTTCCTTCACATTCATGTCATGTTCCACACAGTCCATCCATATTAAATAAACAAAAAAAAAGATAACCTCCTGACACATCGCCGCGCTATAGCATAGCTCGCACTACAACACTGGCTTTGCAGCAAAGCTACCGGTACATAGCTAAGAGCATTTTATGTCTTCACTCGCGAGATAACCGCAGCGGCATCTAATCTACTATCTCGATAACCCACGTTGGTGGAATGGACGTAAAAAATAGTATGTTGTAATGGTATCAAAGTATGAATGACATGGGATTGCTAGTCTTTACTGGGAAGATCTTAGGGATTGTTTTCGCCGCAGGATGGCAACTATTAGAATTACCTACTTAGAATGATCATAGCACTCCGTACCTCCTCCTCGTCTAAATAGAGCCTCCATAAAGACTGCTTCTTTAAATGATCGTGAAGGAACACTTTATCGTCATGAATAGCACGCTTCGGAAGCGGATTGCTGGCCAACTCTATGTCAATAGCATCTTTTTCGGGAATAGAATAGAATAGATCTTTATTTCATGTTAACCAGATACAAGCACTTTTGAAATTTCGAAACTAAAGAGTTTCCATGAAGTTTTTTGCCGGTTCTTCTCCACGAGACTTAGTATTTGGAACTGCGCATCTAGGTTCCAAATAGTAAGTCCTATGGAGAAGAACCGGCAAAAAACTTCATGGAAACTCTTTTAAAATAATAGATTACAATGTTGTGGTAACAGATGTGAGAATAATGTGAATAAAAAATAAGAATAAATTAATAATAACGTAGAAAAGACTACACAAGGATTCAGACCGCTTTCATCAATTTTTTTGTTCAGTTTACAGCTTAGCATTAAAAATATTATAAAAAACAAATTGCAAAGCAATGTACTAGCTAAAACCTAAATATCATGATTACTGTTTTATGAGATTCCCAATTATATTACAAAGTACAAGCACAGCTCACTAGCTAGTAAATACAAAACCAATACGAAACACCCCAATCAATTCTAAAATCTATTCGTCTATCCATTATACGCCAGACGACTAATCCAAATCCCGCCAAATGAACTGTCACACATTTTTTGCGCGCCAAAACCGAGCGTGTCTATCATAATCTCTGGTAGGATAATCGTCGCGCGTGCGAAAACTAACTAACAGTTACGACACTGAACAAGCAACTGCAGAAGGCATATAGAGGAGTGTGAGTGATCCAGGAAGAAAGAACATTGAAAATAAAAATACTATCCGTTGTCAAAGTCGAAGTTTTTTTATTCCAATTGGCCCTTTGCAGGCGCTTTAAAAACGTCGTGATTCTAGGCGCACGGTTCCAAGTGGGTTGGTCCTGGAGAAGATACCGGCAAGAAACTCCATGGATACTCTTTTGAAAAAACTTATTTACAACAATATCCTACTTGTATTGTTTAACTTATAGTGGTACATATGATCTTTGCTGTTCTTTTTATTTTGGCCAGGGCAGCTGCCGCGGCCCCAGATATAATTATTAATTTGTTTTTGTTAAAGTATCCTTGGAGTTTCTTGCCAGTATCTTCTCCAAGACTAACCCACTTGGAACCGTGCACCCATAATCACGTTTTAGCTTGTTCAAAGTTTTATTCAGGTTGAACCTTCTATGCTTAACAATACAGTCGTTACGGACCACAAATTGCCACAGATACGAAATACAGAGGTAATTAAGGCCAAGAGCTCACCTGTTTAGGGAACCCCCAGGCTTGAGACATCTAATTGTCTGTCAAACTGACAGATTAGGCTGAATATGTTATTACTGCTGCTGCTTTAGTGGAAGCGCTGACAGATGAGTACGCTTTAACATGGCTATAACGTTCTTTTTTTGAAAGTTTTAATGAAGTATGTAGAACTAGAAATAATGAGCTCTAAAATTGATTTCTTAGAGCAAACTCAGAGTCACTCTCGAACTCACAGATGATGAGGATTTTTTTGCAAACCGCAGTAAGTATAGCGTTCTCCTGCGCAGGTACTTATTTTAAAAATTACGGGTTTAATCATTACGAACATGCTATCTTTCGTAAATACGATTAGCTAGGTATATATCTTTGTAAAACAGCTAGCCTACGTCATGGCAGGTTTATATAAACAGTTGATGCAGTGGCTATGGCTCGCCCAGTATAGCTGGTATGAGACGACTAGGGTTGGAGGGTTCCGGGCCCTGAGACAAAGTTGGCTTTGCGTCAAAGTTAAAGTCAAAGTCAAAGTTTTTTATTTCAACTGGGCCTTTGCAGGCATTTTCAAAATGTCGTGATTTTAGGTGCACGTTTCCAAGTGGATTGGTCCTGGAGAAGATACCGGCAATAAACTCTATTCTCTATTCTCTTTTCATAAAACAAATTTACAATAATATCTGCGTAAACGATAGATCTGATATCGGCAATTTTTTTTCCTAACAATATCCCTTAGTCGTCTATTCTGGCAACACATTCAAGAATATCTCAATTGGCAACATTAACTCTATTAAATGTAACTCAAAGGCCTATTACTGGTTAACCTGTGGTCACAAATAGGCTAATTATGTGTTCGTTAGCCACAAAACTGTTTGTTTAATATGTCTGCGCGTTCAAATATAACTTCTTTTCGAAAACGGTCGTGCGGTCACAGGTTTGTCGATGGTTAGAAGTATGAATTGTGTTTATGGTTCATGTTGTTAGAATTTGATTTTAATGTTGAGTTAGGGCCACGGATATGTTAGGGCCATCTGGTGTCTGCTAAAGAACGCCCTCTTTTTGGATTGGCGTTGTAAAAGGCGACAAAGAATACGTTGCTAGCGGCATCCTTCTGTGGCTTAATAACAGCATACCCGGATCCCGAATCCTTTCGCCAAGCGCCGTGTGACTGTTCATTGAAGATATATATAAAGGGGCTTATGTTCAGCAATGGACAAGATTAGCTTTAAGATCTAAAATTAGCGTGAGATGACCTCTTCGAAAGTTGGATGGATCTGGGATAGACATATTTACTTATACTTGTGGTCGCCTAGTGGTTGAAATAAGAAATTCGACCCTAATTTTAGCTTTCTGCAATCCTTCTCCGTATAAAATTTATCTATGCCAAATCTCACATTCCACCGTGCGCGCAATATGCTTAAAAAGGGGTACAAAGTTTTCTCTTCACGTATTAATATATAGATTCTAACGAATGATTTATCTATACGCTGAATAATTTCAAAGGCACAAAATGTTATTTAATTGAATAAATAAATATGTGTCAGATGAGAGCACTAGATTTCAAAGAAAATCTTGAACTTTTTACGGGTAATGAAACACGAAAGAGGCTCTACGCTACGGGTTGACCGAACCAAGAAGAAACATAGTTTCAGGTTTGATGGAATTACAGTCGGACTCTTAAAAAAATCTTTCATACAACCCTTTCGCTTGCCTTTGCAACTTTGCCTACCCTTTCGGCATGGGTATACTTGGCAATATAATGCCATAATTTATAATGACTATTTTACTTTAATTTTTCTTTTTTTGTTCTCTCATTATGTTTGTTTTTTTTGTGTAAAGGTTTATGTTATCTTCTCTTCTTAATAAATATTTCTTATTAATTATTATGTTGTGTATTTCTCTTTTTGTTTTTTTTTTACTCCTGTGTCGTCACTGTCCGTGCTGAATAAATGTATTTTCTATCTTTCTTTCTTCATTTATATCATCGACCCATCTTGCCATCGGTCTTCCCACACCCTTCCCTTTGATTGACGGAAACAAACTTTCTAAGAGTAAATTTAAAAAAATAAAGTATACGATTCTTGACCAGACAACTGCACTTATTTGCATCGACCATAATTCCCGCAAATCGTTCTACACGAATTTGTATTAGAAACTCAATTTCGCGATGCAGTGTAGCCCAATATCGTCCATTACTTAGAAAGCTGAGGTAGACCACAAAAGAATGTATGTTGAACTTAATTTGGGTCGCTTATCACAAAAGTACACGTCTTCTATCTACACTGCATTATTGGTATAATAAAGAGATGGTGCGTTTGTTTTTTTTACATGAGGAAGTAATTGAAACTTCTTTAAAAAACAAATGCACTGGTAGGTCTCGGTCACATGACGAACGTTTACCCTAATACCGGATAGGAGATTTTTTCGTATAGATATGGCAGTAATCTATTCGAGAAAATCTCGTATCCGGAATATGGAAAAAAATCGATCTCTGTAGAGGCTCTTCATGTCTTATGGTGGATATAGCCCGTACCTATTTCAGATTTTTCTTTTTTTTAATACCCCGCCAACCCGACCTATGTGAAGTTGGCAACCAAGTGTACAATAATTAATTTTAATTATTTCCATTCGATTGTACCCGGTTTGTACCGGATTGTACCGCTTTTTAAATCGTTTGTACCCTAAGGGGGTACGAGATATGGGGGTGCAAAAATTTGGTTGGCAACCGGGTATACAATAATAAATTTTTATGAATTCCATTCGATTGTACCCGGTATGTACCGGATTGTACCGCTTTTTAAATCGTTTGTACCCTAAGGGGGTAAAAGATATAGGGGTGCGAAAATTTGGTTGGTAACCGGGTATACAATAATCAATTTTTATGAATTCCATTCGATTGTACCCGGTTTGTACCGGATTGTACCGCTCTTTAAATCGTTTGTACCCTAAAGGGGTAAAAGATATAGGGGTGCAAAAAATTTGCTTGACGACCATAATTATACAATTCCCAATTTTTGTGATTTGCATTCGATTGTACCCGGTTTGTACCGGATTGTACCGCTCTTTAATTCGTTTGTACCCTAAGGGGGTAAAAGATATAGGGGTGCAAAAATTTTGCTTGGCGACCATACAAAATTATACAATTCTAAATTTTTGTGATTTGCATTCGATTGTACCCGGTTTGTACCGGATTGTACCGCTCTTTAATTCGTTTGTACCCTAAGGGGGTAAAAGATATAGGGGTGCAAAAATTTTGCTTGGCGACCATACAAAATTATACAATTCTAAATTTTTGTGATTTGCATTCGATTGTACCCGGTTTGTACCGGATTGTACCGCTCTTTAATTCGTTTGTACCCTAAGGGGGTAAAAGATATAGGGGTGCGAAAATTTTTCTATACAATTCCAAATTTTTGTGAATTCCATTCGATTGTACCCGGTTTGTACCGGATTGTACCGCTTTTTAATTCGTTTGTACCCTAAGGGGGTAAAAGATATAGGGGTGCAAAAATTTTGCTTGACGACCATAATTATACAATTCAAAATTTTTGTGATTTGCATTCGATTGTACCCGGTTTGTACCGGATTGTACCGATCTTTAAATCGTTTGTACCCTAAGGGGGTAAAAGATATAGGGGTGCAAAAATTTTGCTTGGCGACCATACAAAATTATACAATTCTAAATTTTTGTGATTTGCATTCGATTGTACCCGGTTTGTACCGGATTGTACCGCTCTTTAATTCGTTTGTACCCTAAGGGGGTAAAAGATATAGGGGTGCGAAAATTTTTCTATACAATTCCAAATTTTTGTGAATTCCATTCGATTGTACCCGGATTGTACCGCTCTTTAATTCGTTTGTACCCTAAGGGGGTAAAAGATATAGGGGTGCAAAAATTTTGCTTGGCGACCATACAAAATTATACAATTCTAAATTTTTGTGATTTGCATTCGATTGTACCCGGTTTGTACCGGATTGTACCGCTCTTTAATTCGTTTGTACCCTAAGGGGGTAAAAGATATAGGGATGCGAAAATTTTTCTATACAATTCCAAATTTTTGTGAATTCCATTCGATTGTACCCGGTTTGTACCGGATTGTACCGCTCTTTAATTCGTTTGTACCCTAAGGGGGTAAAAGATATAGGGGTGCAAAAATTTTGCTTGACGACCATAATTATACAATTCCTAATTTTTGTGATTTGCATTCGATTGTACCCGGTTTGTACCGGATTGTACCGCTTTTTAAATCGTTTGTACCCTAAGGGGGTAAAAGATATAGGGGTGCAAAAATTTTGCTTGACGACCATAATTATACAATTCTAAATTTTTGTGATTTGCATTCGATTGTACCCGGTTTGTACCGGATTGTACCGCTCTTTAAATCGTTTGTACCCTAAGGGGTTAAAGATATAGGGGTGCAAAAATTTTGCTTGGCGACCATACAAAATTATACAATTCTAAATTTTTGTGATTTGCATTCGATTGTACCCGGTTTGTACCGGATTGTACCGCTCTTTAATTCGTTTGTACCCTAAGGGGGTAAAAGATATAGGGGTGCGAAAATTTTTCTATACAATTCCAAATTTTTGTGAATTCCATTCGATTGTACCCGGTTTGTACCGGATTGTACCGCTCTTTAATTCGTTTGTACCCTAAGGGGGTAAAAGATATAGGGGTGCAAAAATTTTGCTTGGCGACCATACAAAATTATACAATTCTAAATTTTTGTGATTTGCATTCGATTGTACCCGGTTTGTACCGGATTGTACCGCTCTTTAATTCGTTTGTACCCTAAGGCGGTAAAAGATATAGGGGTGCAAAAATTTTGCTTGACGACCATAATTATACAATTCTAAAGGACAATGCGGGATTTTGTATGGACCCCGTCCCTACCCTCCAACAGTTATAGAATGCGTGTCAATATATTTATTAGGAGCTACAAAAAAACTAACTACCTGTTTCAACCGCAAAATCGATGGGGTTCTTAAAAAAAAACAAAACCTAACCTAACCTAACCTAACCTTTGTTTTTAGATTATGGCGAGAACTGACCCCTGTGGAACCTCGTAGGTTACCTCCCTCCGCTTGACGCCACCGTCCTTGCCCACGTAGTGAATGTGCCTGTCGCGCAGAGATCCGCTTAACCTAACCTAACCTAACCAAACCTAACAATCCGGTACAAACCGGGTACAATCGAATGGAATTCACAAAAATTTGGAATTGTATAGAAAATTTTTCGCACCCCTATATCTTTTACCCCCTTAGGGTACAAACGAATTAAAGAGCGGTACAATCCGGTACAAACCGGGTACAATCGAATGCAAATCACAAAAATTTTGAATTGTATAAGTTTGTATGGTCGCCAAGCAAAATTTTTGCACCCCTATATCTTTTACCCCCTTAGGGTACAAACGAATTAAAGAGCGGTACAATCCGGTACAAACCGGGTACAATCGAATGCAAATCACAAAAATTTAGAATTATATAATTTTGTATGGTCGCCAAGCAAAATTTTTGCACCCCTATATCTTTTACCCCCTTAGGGTACAAACGAATTAAAGAGCGGTACAATCCGGTACAAACCGGGTACAATCGAATGGAATTCACAAAAATTTGGAATTGTATAGAAAATTTTTCGCACCCCTATATCTTTTACCCCCTTAGGGTACAAACGAATTAAAGAGCGGTACAATCCGGTACAAACTGGGTACAATTGAATGCAAATCACAAAAATTTAGAATTGTATAATTTTGTATGGTCGCCAAGCAAAATTTTTGCACCCCTATATCTTTTACCCCCTTAGGGTACAAACGAATTAAAGAGCGGTACAATCCGGTACAAACCGGGTACAATCGAATGGAATTCAGAAAAATTTGGAATTGTATAGAAAAATTTTCGCACCCCTATATCTTTTACCCCCTTAGGGTACAAACGAATTAAAGAGCGGTACAATCCGGTACAAACCGGGTACAATCGAATGCAAATCACAAAAATTTAGAATTGTATAATTTTGTATGGTCGCCAAGCAAAATTTTTGCACCCCTATATCTTTTACCCCCTTAGGGTACAAACGAATTAAAGAGCGGTACAATCCGGTACAAACCGGGTACAATCGAATGGAATTCAGAAAAATTTGGAATTGTATAGAAAAATTTTCGCACCCCTATATCTTTTACCCCCTTAGGGTACAAACGAATTAAAGAGCGGTACAATCCGGTACAAACCGGGTACAATCGAATGCAAATCACAAAAATTTAGAATTGTATAATTTTGTATGGTCGCCAAGCAAAATTTTTGCACCCCTATATCTTTTACCCCCTTAGGGTACAAACGAATTAAAGAGCGGTACAATCCGGTACAAACCGGGTACAATCGAATGCAAATCACAAAAATTGGGAATTGTATAATTATGGTCGTCAAGCAAAATTTTTGCACCCCTATATCTTTTACCCCTTTAGGGTACAAACGATTTAAAGAGCGGTACAATCCGGTACAAACCGGGTACAATCGAATGGAATTCATAAAAATTGATTATTGTATACCCGGTTGCCAACCAAATTTTCGCACCCCCATATCTCGGACCCCCTTAGGGTACAAACGATTTAAAAAGCGGTACAATCCGGTACATACCGGGTACAATCGAATGGAATTCATAAAAATTGATTATTGTATACCCGGTTGCCAACCAAATTTTTGCACCCCCATATCTCGTACCCCCTTAGGGTACAAACGATTTAAAAAGCGGTACAATCCGGTACAAACCGGGTACAATCGAATGGAAATAATTAAAATTAATTATTGTACACTTGGTTGCCAACTTCACGTAGGTGCCAACCCGCACCAAGCCAGCGTGGTGGACTAAGGCCTAACCCTTGTCATTCGGTGAATGGTTATCTCGGGAGGTTCTATAATGCCTGCTTTGTTTAATGGAGCTATAGGACGTTCAGCTAATAGCCTAATTGAAAATGTCATCTCAATCGATTGAATAGATCCTGGATTACTTGATATTTCATAAAACTTTCTGATCCCATATAAAGCACTGTTTCTGGGATAATGGGGCCGTTTGTCGGGGCTGCTCAGCTTGTAAGTATTGCAATCTTATTCAGAGATTCATTATTATCCTATTCTTATTTTTTATTCACATTATATTACATTATTCTCGCAGCTCTTGCTACAACATTGTATTAATCAAGATTGTAATCTATTATTTTAAAAGAGTTTCCGTGGAGTTTCTTGCCGGTTCTTTATAGGACCTACTATTTGGAACCGCGCACCTAGAGTCTCGACATTTCATAAGTGCCTGCATTTGGTTTACATGAAATAAAGATATTTATTCTATTCTATTCTAATAAATAAGTTCCTTTTTTAAAAATGATGTCGTTTTCCGAATTACACATGATTAAAGTCGCGGGCGTAAGTGAGTACAAAATAAAGTTGTTAAAGTGATTTGCTTCGAGGTATTGGTTTATTTTTAAAGAGCCTGCCATCCTCATATCTCGACCATCTATAACTGTACCTCTGTAATTATTATCTTCACTTTGATGGAATAGATTCGGCAAATATAGATGGCCACTCACAAAAGACGTAGGTACGGTCTGCAGAGAAAGCAAAGTTAATGTCACAAAATATAAAATTAAATGGGAAATTCTACTCAATCGATGGTTATCCACTTCTGGAATAAAGAATAGAATAGAATATTTGTTCATTTGTATAGAATGTAAGTACTAATAAAGTTGTTAACAAACGTTTCTGATCCTTGTACACTCTACTCTTGGCATTAAGCATTTACTTGTTTATTTATCTTTAAGTTTTTTAAAAATACGTTGCCCCTCACCGATATTTCTCCTGTATCGAGGGTACAGTTTACAAACATACATGTCACATGCAAACACACACCCAGGTTCGGAACAACTATCTATAGATCATACAAACAATAATTGCTACGAGCGGTGATCGAACCCGCGGCACATAACGTAGAAAGCTAATCGCTTAGCCACTGCGCCAACCGTGTCTGGATAAGTGAAGAAATCTCTATAGTCAGCATACCAGGCGAGTAGTTGGTGATTCCTTAACCGGCCGTAACGCATCTGTGGCACTGCTGTCTTCAGCCTGAAATATTTAAGCTGGTAAATCAGCGGCATTCCCGCGTAACTAAGTTGGTAATGAACATCGACTCTGGTCCATAATTATGTTATTGTTAATTATCTTGATTTATAAAAAGAGTATCCATGGAGTTTCTTGCCGGTATCTTCTCCAGGACCAACCCACTTGGAACCGTGCACCTAGAATCACGACGTTTAGAAATAGCCTGCAAAGGCCCAGTTGAAATAAAATCTTTTGACTTTGATAATAAACTTTATACGATCATGAGAGACTTAACTTTGAGCTGCCTTTTACCATTTCTTGTTGTTGTTGGAGGTCTTGTCGCTTAATGATTTAAATTGGTTTTCAAGATTACTCTTCCCAGCATGGTTATTTTCTAAAAGAGAGTAAGCAGACGTACTTATAAAAAGATAAAAATCGAGATAACCAACACAACAACAACCAACTCGGTATAAAATAGACCAAGCAGATTGCTCTACTTTACTTGCTGACGGTACCGAGTGGCCAGTGGACGCATGCGCGTCAGAGCACGTAAGGAGATGGGCATGACATGCACAACCTCCGCATCGCCACTGACATTACTTCATTAAAATTCTATTAACGGAAGCATTCTCCTTTGGAACCGAGCAAAAACAGCTTATAAATCCACCATTGACAATGCAAAATGAACTTTGTAATGTTGAGATATAGTTGCATATTCCTAAGCATGTTCTATGTAGTTCCACGAATTAAGGCGTAAGTAAACGTGCAAAATATTTTGGACTTTATTTGAAAGTGATAAGGTGTATATCTAGTTGTTTTAACAGTGGTCAATCACAAAAATCTCCAAGAGACGGACATGTAGTTTCCACGATTGCAAATCGAGGATCGGAAGTCAATTTGATAAAAAACTAAAAAGTCTCTTATGGGGAAAGATTAAATGTTATTGTGTTTTATAATGTTTTGTTATAAGTAAAAGCTTTTGGAATGCTATTTCACATGAAAAGTAGCTGTAAAATTAAGTTTTATTTTTTAACCCCTGACAAAAAAGAGGTCCTCTTTTTACAATGGATAAAACAATGGATAAACCGATATCAATGCAGTTTTTTTAATCGATAGCTATATAGTTTAATCGGGTCGGGTATCATCTTAGCTATATTTTATAAAAATCTGTTTAGCCGTTAAAAGTTACAGCTTTTTTTCTAGTTGGAGTCGGGGGTATTTGATGTCGGTTGTGACTTTTTTTTTAAGTTTATTTTATTTTTCTATTTTGAGTGGCATAAACAATACATTTAACTAAACATGCGATTACAGCAGCAAGTGATATGCCGTTATTCATTTAAGAGTTCCATTGTCTATCTCCGAAGGTCATCATCAGACCTTCACCAAATTTAAATGGGACCAACTCGAGAGTATACCCTTTCAAACAAAAAAAGAATTTTCAAAATCGGTCTGCAACTGGTGGAGTAAACGAGTAACAAATATACGAAAAAAATAATTGAACCTCCTCCTTTCTGGGAAGTCGGTTAATTATATACCTCGTTTCTCCACAACTACAACAGTCTGTGGAATAACAGTATTACCAACTTCGTCTACTACGTCGTCGTCCTTCTGGTAAGTACTTACATGCAAGAACAAAGGATGATTACCAATTTTACAAATTTACAATCTTAATCGTAAAAGTTGAAAGTCTGCGGCAAACGGATGGGGTTATTGAAGAAATCAGCATAAATCTTCGCGCCATGTCGGCAGCATGAGGCTTGGCACGAGGGGGCGCGGGCGCAGTGCCAACGACGCTTCCGTTGCCCAACGGACGGCGGACCAGACCCACAATATTTGCACTACATAAATCTTTTTGTTGTTGATTTATATATTTGAATATTTTATATGAAATAAGTACCTATATTATAAAATAATATATATAAAATAAAATTTACTTTATCAGTAACGACATTTAATTTAGTATAATTTAAAGAAATAAAGAAGGAAGGAAACTTGTAATTGCCATGGCATTCTTATTTAAAGGCAAATGATTATTATTATCCTATTCTAATTTATTTTTATTCACACTAAATTACATTATTCTCGCAGCTCTTACCACAACATTGTACTAATTAAGATTGTACTCTACTATTTTAAAAGAGTTTCCCTGGAGTTTCTTGCCGGTTCTTCTCCATAGGACCTACTATTTGGAACCGCGCACCTAGAGTCTTGACATTTCTTAAGTGCCTGTATTTGGATTCGGAATGGTATCGGTATCTTTCAATTGTAATTGGATTGCTGACAATTCCCGTTACCTACACTTTAGGCAAATGTATTGCGCACCGCAATGTGAGCATGTAGAATTAAATCCCCCAGGCGGCAACGCTGCTGCCACCCCACTGGCAAAATGTTTCGGATGGCTAAACTGTCATCTGTCAGTCATGAGTCATGACATCCTCGGTCAGCGGTAGGTTGCGCCGCATATAAGTACATTATAAATAAAATAAAATAAAAGATTAAAGGATTGACTACCCCCCTCTTTTAACCTGCAAATCTGTCCATCCTAAGGTTGTCTGGTAGAAATCGCCACGTGCGATAAGACCGCCCTTTGTACATTTCTTTTTCTAATTACTGTATCTTTTCTTCTATTACTGGTGTGCAATAAAGTGTATTGTATTGTATTGTTGATTTTATGGAAAGCTGAGTGTTGTTCGCTCCTCTTTTCCCCCCACGAAGCATGTTGTGGGATGTAAGCGAATTACAAATATGCCTTAAAAACCTTCAATGGATTCAAGTTTAAGGTAGATTTTCCTAGCTAGGATAATAGAGAAAAGTCTACCTTAAAATTATAAAAAATCAATTTTCCATGAAAGGAAGTGTGGGAAAATATGGGGCCTTTGCCCAGTTGTGGGAGAAAATAGGTTGGGCAAAACACAGACACACAATAAGTAAATGAACGTTTCGTAATTCTGACATTAACTTATCAATAATAAGAAAAACAAAAAAAAAATGTTCTAAACTAACCATTACACTAGTCCAGGAGTCGGCAACCTGCGTATCGCGAGCCACATGCGGCTCTTGGGATGTGAAGCTGCGGCTCTTTAGTTCCATACGCAAATCACTTAGCATTATTTGCCAAACAGACGAGAGATCGTGGAAAAAAAAAAATGTGGCTCTTTAAAACCTATGAATTTTGTAAATTGTAATTTTTGACTCTTCCGACTCAAAGGTTGCCGACGCCTGCACTAGTCGATAAAATTACGCTATTCTATAATAATGAAATAAAAAAATTATACAAAATTGCCAATTTTAATTAATAAAAAACTTATAAAACTTTGTAAAATGATCAGCTACATTTGTACGACTGTACCGTCTACTACTTAACATAGGCGTAGGTACATCTCTTGGTAATTACAATATCTTCAACAACCTTGACAATCTAGACGTGAGTGTTACTGCCCTCTTTTCTATTTATAAACATAATAAAACAAAAAAAAACTTTGTATGTGCTGTTACCACGACATACTAGCGGAGGACCGGTTCATGTGAGATGCGTCTAGTCTGAAAATTGTTTATAATTATTACAATTATGGCTGTTTGGATTATTTGTATATATTAGCCCTTAAAAGGATCTCCGCTAATATTATAGTAGGACCTTAAACACTGTGAATTTTAAGTAGTTTCGGAAATGATAAGGAATGATTGTAAATAAGAAAATGAATAAATCAGAAAAAAAAAAAAAAACATCAGGATTTTTTTTTCGTCTTCAAATGCAAACAAGCGGCTGATCGTACCAATAAAGCAGGGGAAATCGAAAAAAATTTTGGCTAGGAAAAGTTTTCCTTCAGCAAAGTTGTTCATTATCATGAGACAATCATTCGTTAACGTATCCGAAACTACTTAAAAATTACCGTGTATAATACCTACTTAATTAATTCGATTTTATTACTATCACGTAGGCAGATTGACATCGTATGGGGCCGTCCATTAATCACGTGAGGCTTGAAGGGAGGAGGGAGGGTTAGCAAAAATCATGAAATATCACAAGGGGGAGGGGGGTGTAGTAAGATATGACGTGTATTTATTTTTTCGTCAAACATGGCTTGATGATCATGAAAACTGTATTTAAAGACAATATTAAAAAAAAATAAGATTATATGTAGGTACTAAAAAATACACGTGATTTTGGGAGGCGCGGGGGGCGGGGTTAGTCTTAAACCTCAACACGTTTCATCAAGGGGGGGTGTTAAAAATACCAAAAAAAAACATCACGTGATTAATGGACGGCCCCTATAGTCTATTCATTAGAGCAACAATAAACCAAATAATTGGGTGAAGGTAAAGAAACTGACTCAGAAAACATGACTCGTACTCATCTAGCATTAAATGATTGCCTCCATTCCGTGTAAAACATCAAAAAATTCGGAATTCCCCGGTCATGTAACAATAACTCTCATTATAAATTCGTATGTAAGTTAAACCGGGCCGTAATGATACCAAATCTACATACATACATACGTTCAATGTTCGTAAGTTGGAATACTTAATCTTGTAGTGATAGAGACATAAAATTAGCTCGCCGAAGTAATTAAAACTGTAATGACTGGAATTTGCACGTTGTTCTGTAAATGAAGTAAATTAATAATACTAATCGACGGCTGAAGGCTATTTCAAAATCAAATCAAATCAAAGTTTATTTATTTAGGACAACAAAAGATCCATTGTGGTAGTAAGAAAAATAACTTATAATTAGTGGTAGTATTTGATCTAAGCGACATTTTTTTTTGATAATTATTTTACGAAAACGAAAAAAAAAAAAAAAAAAAAAAAAAATACAAAACAAAATGTCCCTTAGAATCAGATAGCCTTTCAACCGCCTTAATATAACCTAACCGTCAAAAACCTCCGACTCCAACTAGAAAAAGAGCTGTAACTTTTGAACGGCTGAACAGATTTTCATGAAACATAGCTAAGTTGATACATGATTAATCTAGCTTTCGACTAAAAAAAACTGCATTGAAATCGGTCCATCCGTTTTGGAGCTACTATACCACAGATAGATACGCAGATACACCGATACACAGATACACACTACAAACTTATAACACGCCTCTTTATTGTCGGGGGTTAAAAATGGGTATTCTTAAGAAGAATTTATTAGCAAAGAAGCATACCTACTATGGATTGAAGACGGTTTTTGGGGCAGATTGGATCCGGAGTATGGAGAACCGGGTATGGTTGCCAACATGGTCTGAAAACCAGGTTTTTTTTTAAACGTTGTCCTGTATTTTTAACATGCTTTTATTAGCTTCACCTGTAACTAACTATGTAAGAAAATCTTGGAAGTTAAAGACCCACTTCCCGGTTTCCGATTGAGCTGAAATTTTGCATACACGTTCAGTTTGGATGACTAAAGCGTGTTCTATAGTTTTTTTTAAACTATAATATTTTTTTATCCTATCGTGGGAACAGTTTACAAACATATATCTCACATGCAAATACAGGGTAGTAGGTTTTTCTTTACCGGGAAGAAGACAGACGTATTGATTGCTTCAAAACGACTACGTATTCCATAATAGCATTTTTATTATAATAATTAGTACGTACTAGTTTATTATCTACTGATTACTTTTTTAAAGCTACCTGTGTCGAGTTTTGTTAGCCAGTAATTAAAAAATACAATATTATAAAAAATCTTGTATTATCTACGCTATGCATACCTACCTGGTTTTATGACTGTTTAAAATTCTAGTTATATTTAGTGATAATTATGCTTTATATGCTTATTCATGTTTTTTTAGACCATATAAAAGTAATATATTAAGATTACATACTAATTAGTACAAGTTAAATAACTTAATATAATTAAAATATTATACAGGGTGACTGGTAGAACGAGGGAATCATTGAAGGAAGGTATTGTACTCATCATTATGAACAACTTTTACTATGGGACCAAACCTGAAATCGCGAATAAAAAATCAGCTTATTATTATAAGTAAAAAAAAAAAAAAAATGTTAATATTAAGTTATTTTACAGAATAATAACATATAGGTAATAATAAATATTGCTGGCAATTAACTTGTGAGCGCTCGGTAGGGGTATTTTTGAGCGTCGGATTGTCTCAGGAATAAGGTCCAAAATCGCTTAAAGTAATTAAAAATCAGTACTCAAGATTCGTGCTAGTCCTACTTCATATGAGTTTTTTGGTAAAAAATTAAAATGCGAAATTTTTATTTTATTAAAAACGCAATTGTTAGTAGAAGAAAGTTACTAAACAGCATAATCTTGATGGTCAGACAAAAGAAACAAGGCTTTTCTAAAAATAGAAACGTAATTTATTACAAACACTAAAACCAAGATTTAACTAAACTACATCTTTTCTACCGCTAAATTAAACTCCACGTTCGTTAACTACACAAAAATATTTTTTGTTACAAAAATTACAAATCATTTTCACTTGAGTTTACAAATCCTAATCCGACTTCCATCCTTTTCCTTCACACCTTGACAGATAGAGACAGCGTATGTTATAGAGTTATAAAGCCACAGAACTGCTAAATTCAGTAGTAGGTGAGTGTATTAGTGGTTTTTTGTGTGTCTAGTTGTTGGTCATTAATTTCCGATTATGCCTGTTGGCTAGGAGTACTGTTACTCGTCTGTATGACACGTTTCACGGGTGTGAGCATGCTGAAAGCATAAAACTACTTAATATTACCATTTTTTGCGAATCTTTGTCATAGTAGAGAAAGACGCAGTAGGTCATGTTTGTGTCACCACGGAGATCTATACGATATATTCATCATTTTCATTGCGGATCGTACAGGAAATATGTTGTTATTAAAAAAATTAAGATCAGCAATGTTTCCCCTTTTAGGCATAGGTACAATCATTAATAACAATAACAAAGGGTGCGTGATTTGTCAAAAATGAGTATTTTTACACTCACCGGTAGTGAGTTAATTTCGGCATAATTTGTAGAAGCATCAGCAATTTCTATAACTATTTGTGAAAATATATATTCCTGAAATACGCATCGAAAGTCGAATAATTGTCGAATTTCCTATACTTACGGTACATACCTACAAAGCGACACTTAATTATGCCTAACTAGCTTTTTTATTTATATTCTTTATTAAAAGTAAACTAGTTAGTATAGTTTTCTTCGATATTTTTTAATTTTTTATTCACTTTATTTTCCTGTCGCAGATGTGATGGTAGAAATTTTTAAACAAAAGGGGGTATTTTACAGGAATGCCGCAAAAACCGATTTGTATTTACAATTTTTTGAATAGAAATTCTTATTTCTTTGTCCTGAAAAAAATATATATCAAACTTGAAGATGTGACAATCTCTGCACGGTTGTCCGATACATGATTGGATGAAGTTGGCTCGATAAAAAAAATTCGCAAAGTTACCCCTTTTAAAAAAGTGTTTACAAGATTATTTCTAAAACATGATATTATTTCAAATAATTTTTACATCACAATATTGGTCGCAAATATACCAACCAAAATCGGTTGTTATTTTTTTATAATATTACGTATATTGGTCACAATTTGATAAAAACCACAAAATTCGTGATTTCTGTCATCTCTGCCATCAATCAGTCGCGTTTCGGCGCGCATCGAGGTCGGACCTGTGCAATTTTTTTTGACTTTCCTGCGCTTACACTTTATTCAAAACCAAAAGAAAGAATGACAGTAAAATCATTAAAAAAATGATTAAAAAGCAACAGGAAGTATAAGTAACTTGCCTTTTATTCAGAAAATCTAAGTATTTCGTTTATAAAAATCAATATGCTAAAATAATTTCTTGACATCTCCGTCAAGAATTCATTTTATAGGATGTAGTATAGAAAAATCAGTATGACAATTTGTAGTGTTGAGAACAAAGAGTATGAAGTTTTATATACACCATGTCCCAAAATTCAATGATAAGCGGGCACCAGAGGGTTGACCAGCTCATGACTACTCGAGAACAAAAAGAAAATTTAAAAAAATCTCAATTTTTAAGAAGTTACATAAAATAATTGAAATCCTTCAAAAATTTACACCCCTTAAGATATTTTTAATTACCATGACCACAATGTTTCAGATATTTCTGAATTTCTTTTTGTACCGGCAACCTAAGTAGCAGTGCTATCCACCACAATCGTTAAAAATCCCAGAATGCCTGTAGATTTGACACAAAAATCAATCAAAATTATTTTTCACCCTAAAATTTTGAAAGATTTTTACTTTTGGTCCACTTTCACTCATCGTGGTGTAAAAAAAAAGTACAGACACTACCATGGCAAGTTTTTTTAAAAATTGACGCAACTATCCAAGATTCCAAAATGGTATAATAATCTAGGAAAACTAGCCACAAAAAAAAGAAATGCGTACTATTTCTGAACAAGAACCAAATTTCATAACTTTTACTATGTGGTTTTTTGTTGTAAATTCTTCGAATTTGAATGATACATGTCCGTAGTTAATAAAATTTAGAAGTTAGAGAGAGATAGATAGATAGTATGTAAAGAAGGAAAGAAAACGTTTTTAAAAATTATATTTATTTTTAGTTATCGTGGTTGTCCGTGGCATCACCACGGTCCTATCCGAAAACCAGCGCTGCGGTATTTATTTTATCTGTCAGGATATGCTGAGATAGGGACTTTCTTTGGCCTCTTGCAGGACTTTTTTAACCCCCGACGAAATAGAGGGGTGATATAAGTTTATAATGTGTATCTGTGTATCTATGTGTCTGTGAATCTGTGTATCTGTCTGTGGCATGAAAATGAAGCTTCAAAGCGGATGGACCGATTTCAATGCAGTTTTTTTTAATTGAAAGCTAGTTTAATCGGGATGGTTCTTAAAATCTGTTCAGCTGTTCAAAAGTTACACCTCTTTTTATAGTTAGAGTCGAGGGTTTTAGACGGTTAGGTTATTGTTATCATTATTTGAATTTTTGTGTGTTTATGTAATTTCGTGTGCGAGTCCGATTTAAATGTTTTTTCTTTCTTTCTTTCAATTTTGAAGCTCTTCGTCTGCATACATAGCGAGGAATCTGAACTAGGAATATGGTTTTGATCTATGAATATGCAATTTCTTTTTTGGTAAAAAAGCAACCCTGTGAACATACTTAAGTAGGTATGACTATGGAAACGGACGACTCCTACAGGTGTGGGTGAGAGTAGGTTATTATCTCAAGGCATGGATTTGAGTTGGCTTATTCTTCTAACATTACACACACATTGGCAGTGTCATCAGGTTTGTCATGCCGATATATCGGTTTCGTTACGGCATTATTGGCTTAGTGTGAAAATGCCCAATGTTGGTCGAGACAATTATGTGCACTTGCATAAACTCATACACAATAGGTATGACTGATAGTTTATAAGTAGATAGTTAAATAGGTATAAAATCTACAAATACAAAACGGAGGAACAGATTTTCTAGCGTAATATAGGACACTGGGTATACGATATTATGGATTTATATTTTTCAAGTATTTGCTGGTGTCATACTGCATGTTGCTAATTAATATTGCTATTCTGTGACACGTGTGTCACACAGTCTGATACGTCAATTGCGTAATTGCGAGAATGGAGCTCCCCTAGTGGGTGGGGCTTAGGCTGATACTTCACCCCCTCAAAAGTAAGAAATCGTCGTAAAATACAACCTTAAGATCTTTCTTGCCTATATCGAGTTTTTCTCAAACTCGAGTCTCGATCGTAGTTACCGTCAAGCCAAAAATGTATAAAATGTGCTCGCGTTTTATATAATTATACTTAGTTAAGTTCACTCAAATGCGCGCGCACCCTGTTTTCATAAATTTTTGGTTTGACGGTAACTTGGTATTGATACTAGATCGCAACTATATTTTGAACATTTTTAATTACGAGAATTGGCCTACAGGTGCATCTTTCTCGAGTGAATCAATCCATAAACTTATTAATCGCATGACCTGAATCCATAAAAATGCAACACAATATTTAACGAGTTAATATTGTTACAAACATCTGCGTCCGCGCACGCAGATTTATCTCCATTTTCCGCTCGTGCGCCGATTGCCGATGCACCTCGATATCTCTTGAACGTTATGATTGGTCGATACTTCCCGCGCTAACTCCTGATTGGCTGAAATCCACCCGAGGCGTGTGATGGCGGATGCGCTCTCAAATTAATTTCACTATTAAATTTTCAGCTTGCTATTGAAGAACAAACACATACGTATTTATGATTGGGGATCAAATTATGGGCTTTTACGTCCAACAGTAAACATAGTTCCGGTTATTTATCGACTGTTTCAAATCTGTGTTTATTTTAAATGGGCATGTGTGTATGCTGGCACTGAAGTGGATAATTAAAGGGTGGGGAACAGTGCAACAAAGTACATAATCCTATGTGCAAATGGTTATAACTTGATTTAATTGAAACATACCTATTTTAAATTCCAGCCGCGCCGAGAGAATGCGTTCCTGATACATGTCAAATATACTGGTTTATTTTTAACCCCCGACAAAAAAGAGAGTTGTTACAAGTTTGTAGTGTGTATCTGTCTGTGGCATCGTAGCTCCAAAACGGATGGACCGATCTCAATGCAGTTTTATTTTATTGAAATCTAGTTTAATCGGGTATCGGTTATGTTTCATGGAAATCTGTTCAAACGTTAAAAAAGTTACAGCAATTTTTCTAGTTGGAGTCGGGAGTTTTTGACGGTTAGGTTTTATAACTAAGATTTCATAGTAGATACCTAAATGGTTTATTGGTTGGTACGGGTTCATTATATAACAAAGATTAAAGATTGATTTTTATAATTTTTTTAAGAATTCTTTTTAATTGAACAGGGTATTAGCGACGCATATTCCCGGCGCCCGCAGTATAGTTTTTTTTTTTTACTCTGCCCCTTTGGGATTTCTCGTGTATCGAGGGTACAGCTTACAAACATACATGTCACATGCGCACACCCAGACCCGGAACAACTACCTATAGATCATGCAAATAATTGCTTCGTGCGAGGATCAAACCCGCGGCACGTAGCGCAGAAAGCTAATCGCTTAACCACTGCGCCAACCGTGTCGTCAAAAGTATTCTTTCTACAAAGCTGTTATTCTTATTTTATTAAAGAGTCGTAAAATCGATCAATCATTGACCAATGCTCACGCACACGTTGATAGCATTATTACAATCAATAGTTAAACTTGTGGCAATTCATTCGGTGTTACCTAAAAACCTGTGAATTAAATCAATGCAACTTGAGTCGTCATTTTACTAACGACTCTACTTAGTAAGGGCTAAGCGTGATATTATGACCATAACCATACCACGATGTGTTATTATGATAACGGGATCATAACGTAATGGCTGCACAGATTACCAACGACAACGTCCAAACGTTAGTACGTTATAACTTGTAATGGGCAGCTATGAATTAGTTATACCTCATCATTTATCGTGTTAACTGTACTCTTCATTAATAACTTGCCTTCAACGAGCTCTTGATATTGATGACTGTAGTTTCAGGCAAAGAATTGTTATAAACTTAAAATAATATTATTATTTTGAAACATTTTATTATTATTAATATAAACGTTTAGTCGCCCAGTGGTCGAAATTGGACCACAATTTTAGCTTACTGCACTCCTTCGGTAAATCTCACACTCCTCCGTGCGCGCAATATGCTTAAAAAGGGGTACCAAGTTTTCTCTTCACGTATTAATATATAGATATAGTACAATGTGTACAATAAGTTGCTAATGACAAATTTCCACATTTATATTATTTCAGTAAAGTAAAAAAAAGTTAAAGAGAAAAAAATCAAAAAATTTTGGTATTTTTTGGATAGTTTTAGTTTTTTATCTCTATATTTGTATATAAAGAAAAATGGATAAATTATATAAAGATTTTTATCGGGCTGAGCTTTGCATATGTGACATTTAAGTCTGTAAACTGTACCCATGACACCTCGCTATTCGTGAAAAGAAACAATTTAAAATTTTGTATCTAAAAAACTAAATAGCACTTTGCCACCTGTGGATTGAAATCAGGACCCCAACAGTGCTTACCCCCACTCCACCAATAAGACGATGTCTATTTAAGTACGCTAATAGTTTTTAGTCGACTAAAATTAAACTAGCTAGCGACTAGAGCCGTTATTTCGAATCGACTTTTCGGCATAAAATTCGTTCTGCTTTGACGAACGATACGGATACGTTGCTCTAACTTTCTAGCTAGTTTTTTTAATTAGTTTGAATTTGGAATGTGTGATAAGAACGTCAAAGGAAAAACAGATTTTTTTTGCTAACTTTCTTTTATCAAAGTATTTATTAGAAACGATAAGTGGAGACAGCCGAGTAATGTATATTTGACTGTAAAAATATTTTGAAAAGGGGTATCTTCACGAATTTTTTTTATCGAGCGAACTTTATCCTGTCCTGTTTCGGACGACCGAGGAAACCGAGCTTTTAATAAAAAATAATTCTTAAACTGTTCAATTTTTTTTTATCAGACAGACTAGTTATAGTATAGGTAATATTTTTATTAGTCTGATAAAAAAAAAAATAACAGAAAGATAAGAATTTTTATTAAAAAAATTGTAAATAAATATCAGTTTTTGCGGCGTTTCCGTAAAGTCTCGCCATAATCTAATCTACAAACTACTACGACTAATAAATTAAAATAATGATTAATTAGTATTATTTATATATGCTCATATAATTTTAAAAAAAAATTTGGACTGACTTTGTATATTCCTTTATCGAATAAATGCTTTCTATTCTATTCTATATATTTTGTAATATAAAAGCCTGCCAGCGATTTTCCAAGCATAATTATGAAACTGGTACTGATCACTGATCACCTTTTTAGAGCTCACTAGGTAGTAATATAAACTATAGTTATTAAAGTAGTCTTTTGTATTCTATTTTTTCTGCAACAAATATCTCTCATTTAGATCTATTTAGAATTGAAAACAACTAGATAATTACACATTAGAATGGTCTAAATTGTTCAACGGTTAAGCTAGACCACACAATACGAATTCTTACCGTATTTTTTATTATCGTTTTTATGTCTCATTAAGGATTACACACATTTCAATATATAGTATCGATTTTCGATTACAATTTTTTTTTCTACCTTTGCTAATTATTTTTAGCTTCACATTTTTAATAGAATTACTTTGTTTCATAGACAAATAAGGCCCATTATAACATCGAAATGTATAGAAATAAATAATATGTTTGCTTGAAACATCAGTTATTAATAAGAAATTCGATAAATAGTGCAATTAAAATATATTGTTCTAGATAATGTAACGTAGGTAGCAATAATTGTCATCAATTCGGTGCAAAATGTATCTATGCTTACATGTCCCTGTAATTTGGCTGATAATTTATATGATTAATTCATTAGTAATAACTGTAAATGTAAGTTGGTTAATAATAAATAAATAAAATAAAATATAATGCTGTTGTTCAGTCAATAAAGTAAAGATGAGCTGAAACTCTATTCGAAGTAATGGTTCCAAAGATATTCTTTCGTTGGCAAGCCACTTTTGTCTATATTTTTTTATAATAAATCCGAGGATTTTCCAAGAAACTGCACCATGGAGTTCTTCAAAAAAGGAGATAAAAAGAAAGAAAGTAACTACATTTTTTATCCACAACAACACAAAGATTTTTACAGGGTCGTCAACGCGCGACTGATATCGCTGGTGTTGCAAACGTCCATAGGCTACGATAACCGCTTACCATCAGGCGGACCCTATGATAGATGGCTAAAAAAACCATTTGGAAAGTAAATGATTGGGAGTCCATGGTAAAAGGCTCCTCGAGTGAAGAAGATGCTACAGGAGAAGACTAGTATCCAAATGAAAACGGCGCTATCATGGCCTTAAAAAATCGTACTGCCAATAGTCTTCGCGACCTCTAAATCTTCCATCTAAATCTCGTCCACTTTTTTGGACATTTACAAAAGAATCGGATTCATGGATGATTAAATAACACTTTCAACAATCAATACTTTGCTTTTAAAGTAAAAAAAAAGCGTGCAAAAAAGCACCTTTCTTTAATTTTTTTTGAATGGTAACATCTATTTCACACATTAAGAGATTTTTTGCGAAGTTTTTTTACTGGAACCTCTTTAAATTGGTTGTTTGATTGACCTCAACCTCATGATTGATAGTCAGGTGTTAAGTAGGTACTTCTTTTTGCTTTCACATTTAATATGGTTATTAGTAGACAAATGGATGGAGATTGTATCTATTCTAACTATCTTGTTTATTCGTGTGCGGTCTGTTTTCGATTTTTAATCGTTTAATATTGGGTATTTTCCGATATAGAATAGCTCGGCATAGAAGGATTCGTAGCTACTACTACGGCGCAGATCAGTCGATCAGCTCTTACCGCGGACAGTCCTCGGATGGGTGACCGTTTCTTAGAACATCGAGACCCCTTCGTGCCTCGCAAAGTATTTTAAGCAGTTCGAATATAACCTAACTGTCAAAAACCCCCGACTCCAACTAGAAAAAGAGCTGTAATATTTGAACGGCTGAACAGATTTTCATGAAACATGGCTAAGAACACTCGGGATAAAATTATCTATGACACAAAAAATCTAAACGAAAATCGGTTCATCCATTTGGGAGCTATGATACCGCTCTTTTTTGTCGGGGGTTAAAAATAGAACTTAGACATGGCCTTTTAAATAAAAATACGATTTTGTTCGCAGATTCGTCGTTCGTCGCCTGTCGGGCTTGGTCAGCTTGTAACTGCCATGGCATTCTTATTTAAAAGCAAATCATTATTATTAAACTATTCTAATTTATTTTTATTCACATTAAATTACATTATTCTCGCAGCTCTTACCACAACATTGTACGAATCAAGATTGTAATCTATTATTTTAAAAGAGTTTCCGTGGAGTTTCTTGCCGGTTCTTCTCCATAGGACCTACCATTTGGAACCACGCAGCTAGAGTTTCGACATTTCATAAGTGCCTGTATCTGGTTTACATGAAATAAAGATCTATCGAAAAGACCAACTTAAAATTCTAGCTCTGATGGGTTCAGAATCAAATACTGAATCTTTAGTATGACTTTTCGTCACGATATCACTTACATTCTACATAATAGTTATATCTTCAATGTTGTTATTCTAGTTCCGCCATTTAAATGATATTTCTTTCCAGTTAATTATAACCAGCAAATAGATAAACAGGATTACATGATATTCCCATAGCAGCGAAGGCCTTTATTGGCAGTCGCTACTGGCTCGCCGCCAGGGTTCGCCTGACGAATTTATGTGTGTACCCTACGTACTGTGTGTATGTTGTGACCGTTTGTACTGGTAATTGTTATTTGTATTTTTGTTCAATTTATTCGTTTTTGTGAAGAGGAGAAGTTTAAGTTTTTAAAAGTTTATTGGAAGAAGTTATCTGCTCGCCATTTTAGGGTACCTAACACGACTTACTACCCTAAAATGGGAGCAATGAAAAGTTATTTAAAATTAGTGTCTAATGTAAATAAAATTAAAATTGTAGCTTCCTGTACCAATCATTTATTTAGAAAGAAACTATATTTTATTATCTATACACAACAACAAATAGTTTTGAATAATATCCAAAAAACAAATGAATAAATAAACAGGTTGCAGAAAAACAAAATATAGATTTTTGTTTCTGATGTAGATAAAATACATAAATAAATAAAATATTATAGTTTTAAAAAAACTATAGAACACGCTTTAGTCATCCAAACTGAACGTGTATGCAAAATTTCAGCTCAATCGGAAACCGGGAAGTGGGTCAAATTTAACTTCCAAGATTTTCTTGCATAGTTAGTTAGTTAGTTACAGGTGAAGCTAATAAAAGCGTGTTAAAAACAGTAAAATTAAAAAAAAAATCATTGCTAGTCAATGATTTGTCTGTTGTCTTTACATGGGCAAAATAATACTTAATAAGACTTTTTTCTTTCCGCTAAAATATAAACTGACTACTTATTTATTTAAAAAAAAACGCTACAAGAACATTATGGACTTTTCTTTTTTTCTTTTTAATCTCATTTCATTCATTTATTTATCTTGAACGTAAGAATTTTTGTTATGACAATTTTTTTCCAAAAATCATTCCCTATTGATCACAACAGCTAAAAGATCACGATACCCAGGCAAACCCGACCGCAGCTCTAGTGGCAGCCGATAATAGCGGTGTATAAGTAACAGCGCACACTATAAATCCATCAGCTTCGTTGGCTCGTCGCCAGTGTGCGCCGCACTTAACGCCCCGACACTCCTCTCTTTCCTTACTCACAGTCCTTTTAAAGGACTCCCTATTTATTCCAATACTGATTTACGCATTAAAAACTATCTATTGTATATTTGCAGTGCTTTAGTGCAGCAAATTTCGTGGTGTCTGTCATAACGTCATGACCACAGAACACAGAAAAGAGGTTTTCTGTGTTCTGTGGTCATGACGCATGCGTCATGCTCGTGAACGGGAGCCGTCCGTCGGAACTGATCAACTGGCAATCTTATTCAGAGGCAAATCATTATTATTCTATTCTTATTTTTTATTCACATTAAATTACATTATTCTCACAGCTACACAATATTGTACTGATTAAGATTGTAATCCATTATTTTAAAAAAGTTTCCATGGAGTTTCTTACCGGTTCTTCTCCATAGGATCTACTATTTGGAACCGCGCACCTAGAGTCTCGACATTTCATTTAGTGCCTGTATCTGGTTTACATGAAATAAAGATTTATTCTATAAAATATGCCTTCAATTCGAGGATGACTTAACAGTACGGGATTTCTCTAGGACAGAGGTTCCCAGTCGGTGGTCTGTTAGAACTAAATTAAGGTCCGCGAAACAAAGTTATAAACCCATAATTAATTATTATTTACCTATAAGCCTGTACTCTATTAGCCACGTCAGAATAACCCAGCATGTAAAAAGGATGCAAGCACAAAATTGACATTCAATAAAAATAATATTTGGATATTAATCTAAGTTTAAGATTTAATTAAAAGTTATGAAAAAAGCAGCAGTAGTAGTAGTTCCAGTATTACAGGGTTAATAAACAGGTTATTAACCCTTTATAATACTGGAATCACAGAAAATACCCTCTCATGGTTTTGTATGGTAATCACCAAACCGCTGCACAAGTGATCCTCACAATATCTTCGCAGGGTCGTCGTCCCCGTCGGTCAAGGAGCAGGCCTATAATCACCATATTCACATATAATATCTATTGATATTTCCCCCTCATATCCCTCATCATCTGTAGCGAAATTAGAATGACATTTCAAATGCTTTTTGTTTCTTACCTACCGTTTCTAAGAGCGCGGAATTATTTACACATTTTTAAAATTAAGAATCACGAATTTCAACTCTAGACGAAACTTGAAAATAATTGTTATTAGGTACTGTCAACTCAATGATACGTTGCAGGCAATCAGGCAAAGGTAAAATACACCAGAAGGCTCAAGAGCTCTCCGGGTTACAAGCTGGGGCCCACATACATGCGCGTGAGCAAAGTCGTAGATACTCATAAGTCATAAACACAATATTTAGCTTTTTCTTAAGCATGATCTGTCTCTGAATACTTTATTAACCCGCATAATTCCTGCCCTCCTAGTACAAGATGCCGCACATACGAACAAACATATAATACATCTTAATGTTGGAGTCCAGGCGCTAACGTGGCGGCCCCTGGCTGCTTGCCAGTGACGAATTTATGGACAAGTCCGGTCGCCATGAGTTCTGACCTCCGTGGCCATTTTTCATAAGTAAACGCCTTTTACTTTCTTATAAATCGGTAAAATTTGGTAATCTATTAAATTTATATTGCGCCAGTAAGTTGAACGTTGTCAGCCAACTCGCACTACGCCAGCGTGGTGGACTAAGACCTAACGCTTCTCATTCCGAGAAGAGGCCCGTGCCCAGCAGTGGGACAGTAATGGGCTGAATTTATTTATAAGTTGAACATGAGGGCTCAATTTAGCCCACCGACTGTAATCAACTATTGGACAAAGGCCTCTTTCAAACTCTTGTTTGGCAATACCAGCAATCAAGCCGACCTACTTGCGGCAGTAACTTGCAGCCTATTACCACCACTGATAGTCGTGGCGAGAGAGACCACTGAAAAAGATGGCGAAGTTGCAACTGGTCGGATGCGCCTGGTACCAATCTAAGGCATGCAAGATGTATTGATGCGACTTCTTATTTATTTATTTATGTACACCACAAGAAACATAAAAATAAAAATAAAATAATAATAAAAAAATAGTGTAAAAAAAAACTAAAGAATACGCTTTAGTCATCTAAACTGAACGTGTATGCAAAATTTCAGCTCAATCGGAAACCGTTAAGTGGGTCAAATTTAACTTCCAAGATTTTCTTACATAGTTACTTACAGGTGAAGCTAATAAAAGCGTGTTAAAAATGTTACAGAATTACGAGCAGAATGGAACCTTATTTCTAATAAAATTTCTTCCTATAGTCCTGCGACTGGAAATATGGATGATAGACTCGTAGACATACGTATTTAAAAATGACTAAAACAACTTCGACGACTTCTGTATTTTATCGGCTAATTACATCTTCGCAACGAGGCTTTTCATAAAAAATAAATGTCCTAAATTGTCTTAAAAATGATGCAATGTCAATCAGGTAGCACTGGGCAAGTTTTAAAACCAACTAAATAAAGTAATTGAAACAAAATACTTATTACGATACTAATTGGCCAAGGAAATGTTTTTCTTGATATTTTTTTTTTTATATTTTCTTTATTGTACAAAACAAATAGTATACACATAAAACTTGCACGAACAAAGGTAAATTGTACAATGGGCGGCCTTATCGCACACGGCGATTCCTTCCAGGCAACCTTTGGATGGACAAGAGCGAAATGATACTTATCTCTCTTGATAAATTTTATAGCAATAAATAAATTATCTCTGATGCCGCAGCTCAGCTACCCTACCAGCTAAAAATAGCGAGTAACGTGTACAAAATAATACTAGATCTATGGTCACCATGCATGCGTGCAATGTTGCTGTGACGCCCTCCGCAATGAATTAGGTTGTAAACAATGTTTTAACATGATTGTAAGACGAATGCTTTATTCATATATTTTGTTAAGCAATTATAGACTCAGAGTGGCGCAAAATTTTGAGATATTAAGGGTGTCTACCGTTTCTATTATAGTTTCAGTTCTGGTCTTAGGAAACTTTAGGTGAATTTTGAAGATAGGTATGAAAAACTACAGCATTCGTTTTTTGGTAAAAGGTACAGTCAGCGAGAAAATATTAATTTCTCATAAAATTTTAGTGGGTCAATCGTCTTTATTTCCCAACAGGAATGCTCCTCCAAATAACTGAGGAAATCCTAAGTGCCGAAATTGAGAAAAAACACAATAACGATTTCCCATACATTTTCTATAAGGGGGTACCCCCTTATAGAAAATGTATCTATGGTCACCATGCATGCGTGCAATGTTGCTGTGACGCCCTCCGCAATGAATTAGGTTGTAAACAATGTTTTAACATGATTGTAAGACGAATGCTTTATTCATATATTTTGTTAAGCAATTATAGACTCAGAGTGGCGCAAAATTTTGAGATATTAAGGGTGTCTACCGTTTCTATTATAGTTTCAGTTCTGGTCTTAGGAAACTTTAGGTGAATTTTGAAGATAGGTATGAAAAACTACAGCATTCGTTTTTTGTAAAAGGTACAGTCAGCGAGAAAATATTAATTTCTCATAAAATTTTAGTGGGTCAATCGTCTTTATTTCCCAACAGGAATGCTCCTCCAAATAACTGAGTAAATCCTAAGTGCCGAAATTGAGAAAAAACACAATAACGATTTCCCATACATTTTCTATAAGGGGGTACTATGGTATGCACGTAATCTAAAATCACTGTACCTTACACTGATTCATTAGGTGTATTGTGAAAAACTTCATTAAAATCTGTTTATCCTTGCAATAAGCCGAGAATGTACTATCAAACTTAACCAAGCACTGAATCTATTTACAGAATAGAATAGATCTTTATTTCATGTAAACCAAATACAGGCACTTATGAAATGTCGAGAAGTCTCTAGTAGGTCCTATGGAGTAGAACCGGCAAGAAACTCCATAGAAACTCTTTACAATCTTAATCAGTGCAGTTGTGAGTGCAATGTTGTGGTAAGAGCTGCGAGAATAATGTAATTTAATGTGAATAAAAAATAAGAATAGGACAATAATGATACAGGTCGGTACTCCAATCGAACTATCCTTATTCTAATTAGAGCCTAATTCACAAACAAACTAGCTAACGAAATCGGCATAGGATCGCATCGCAGCATCAATTAGGGAGGGGCCATCAAAGTTGAGGTGTACCCCCCGGCCCCACAGCGGTGCAATTTTTTTAAGGGGCCACCCCATGCCACCAGACTGTTTGGTGACGGTTGCAGCGGTGTTATAGGGATGCTGTGAAGTGGCCGTTGGTAGAAATTTTGGGAAATATTTGGTTGGATGATTTGAAACTGGATAACAGACGGCAAAGGTATTAGCTGGAAATTATACTTAAAGTGTGTGGGCCTGCAATAGGCAACCCCGGAATGTTTCCTGCACGCCCGCTAGAGGGCGCGCTTGTGACAGCGCGCCAGTGAGCGATGAGACGGGCGAGCGGTTTGTTGATTTTCGCGCTTACTTTTGTAATATTGCGGTACCTAACTAAATTATACCTAGTTTTCTGTATTTTTTCCACCTGTGCGTGGATAATAAACATAATATACTTCGTCCGCGTGGAATTTAGCGATTTTTTTTTCTAATAGATGAGTGGCCTAATTTACTACTTATAACATTAGCTCTCTACCAGTGAAAGTCTCGTCAAAATCGGTCTAGTCATTTCAGAGATTAACTGGAACAAACAGACATAAAAATTCAAATTGTATTTTTTTTTGTTAAAACTGCCGTATGTCTGCTATTTTGATATTACAAACAGACACTTCAATTTTTCATCCATCCTTATTATTCCCTGATAAATACAACCTCGGTATCTTCAAGACAAGAGTGAACAGGTATCTTCAAGGTCTGGCTACAGCTTAGGCCACTTCACCGCTTACCATCAGGTGAGATGGGGGGCAAACGAAAGAAAAAAAAAACAACAACAAGTCACAACAACAACAAGACAACAAGACAAACACAACAACAACACAAGTACAACACAACAACAACAACAACACACAACAACAAGTACCAGTAGGGTACAAGTCTGACAGTCCCTCCCGCCCTGCCCGGGGTGGGAGGACCCATTTGATGATTTTAACACGATAAAAAAAAAAAAAAAAAAAAAAAAAAAGTGGCCCACTTGGTTCTAGATTTGCAATCAACTTTCCGTTGGGCACTGCCGCGATAACACCTTGGCTTAGCAACGAGAGCTCGCTAATGACCTAGATAACATTTTTAATTGTTCGTTGCTTATCAAAAGTAGGTTTGTTTCTACAAAATTGTTCGCCTTAATCACGAATCGGAACACTTGTGCTTGCATTTTTGTTACATTTGGCTTAACACAATCGTTTACGTTACATAATGCCTTATTTTCGGTTTTGCTTGAAATATTATTAAATTTTTTCTCGTTTTTCAATTGGTTTTTATTTTCTCACACCCTGTCCCTATCTGTCTATCTACAGGCCATAGCCATACAAATATTTGTTCCGTGCTGGGATCGAACCCGAGCCAACTGCGCTAACCGTACCGTTAAATTGCGTTGATCAATACAACATAACACAACAACACACTAAACAACTGAACATTGTGTTGACAATAACAATAACAAAATTAATTATATATTTATCACCTAATTCCATGTTTATCACTTACGAACTATTTATTAATAACTATTATTGTAAGTACATTATTTAATAACATTCCCCGCCAGTGGCCAACCCTGTACTCGCACACTACACTCGCGTCCATTTTGACGTGGCGATTTTTTCCGCCCGCCGCGTGTTTTCGTTTATTTCGTTGCACACACTCACCGATCACGATCGATCCGTCCACGTCACTCACACAACCACGAGAATGCTCTATTTTTTCATTTGCATGGGGATTATTAACGTGTTTCCATGGGTTGGGGGTGAAGGGAAAATATTGCGTATTTACTACGTAGGAAGCTATTTATATAACAGTACGTGCTGAATATAAGGCCTTTGATGCAGTTATGAATTACTTTTGAGTGTACACATTTCATGTTTATTAAATTTTATTTCATAAAAGGCTTTTTATAGCTGACTGTACATAGTAGGGTTTAAATGTCGGTTGAAATGACGACAAAAAACATTGGGTAAATCGTATGGTGCCAACTCGGCCATTCGGGCGAGATTCATTCGGTCGAGATGACGAATAACTCTTGATAAGTACGATCGCAGTAAGGTGATGCAAGTAAATGCTGCTATCCACGACAAAGACTTGTCGCCTTTCTAAGTAGGTATGATACCAGCTGGAGACAGGGTTACCTTTCTTGGATGGGTATCCCACAGTTTCTATTGCATGGCAATCTTATTCAGAGGCAGTTCATTATTATCCTATTCTTATTTTAACTTCACATTGAATTACATTATTCTCGCAGCTCTTACCACAACATGGTACTAATCAAGATTGTAATCTGTTATTATAAAATATTTTCATTGAAGTTTGACAACTGGTTTAACCTTAGGGTATCTGTGTCTCCCTGTAATTGGGTGGTAGAGGTCAGATGGCAGTCGCTCTTTATTAAATACTGATATTAAGCTGCATTTGGTTAGACTGGGAGCCGACCACAAAGTATTCGAGAAAAGGCTAGGCAATGATGTGGGAACAATGTGCAGCGTCTGGAATGGCCTTTTGAGGAAAGTGAAGTCGCTTCTTGGCCAGCCATCAATACCTGTCTAATCGGCTCACAATATGGGGTTTTTTGAACATCTTCATTTGATTAAAAACGATAATAATCATCATCATAATACTCCTGTCCTTATCCCATTTTATATGGTCTGCGCAATGTGTCTTTTTCTTCCATTCATCTCTATCAGACGTCATTTCCAGATCTACTTCCTTCACATTCATGTCATGTTTCACACAGTCCATCCATCTTTTCTTTGGTCTGCCTCTACTCTGATAGCCATCCACATTCATACTTACAACTCTTCTTATAACATGATTTTCATCTCTCCGCATTACATGTCTATACCACGACAATCGATTACTTTGCAGCTTTTCTGTAACTGGTGCCACTTTCATACTTTTTGTAAACGGGAACTACAATGTTTCCCACATAATAATTGAAATAAAAAGGCGAGTTTTAACGATACTGACAAGAATAATACGACTGACGTCATAGATCGGTACGCATATGTGCAAGTAATAACGTGTGGTACATGAACGGGAGTCTGCGACTGACATCTGACGTCATACGCGTACGGATAACGGATAACCGGTGACGATGACGCACTGGTTCCATAGTACGCAATTTACAGCTGCGTTGGTGGTAATTTGAAAATCTATTACTGATCTGAATATTTTTAGAACAGTTATTTACAGTGATCATTTTTATTGGATGTTTCCATACGTTTTAATGGCATCATAATTATGTCACCGGCAGCCACACTAATACTGTGATATTTGAATAAAAATTGCTTTAATTTAAAAGGGCCAACCTGAGACAGTAACTATAATGGTGCCTAAATTTAGATTGACCAAAACAAATAAATAATTTCTAGGGTACGGTGTAAGCTTCTATAACAAACTGCCAAAAAGTATTACCGATCTTACTGATAAAAAAATTAAAACTCGTGTTAAACTTGTCCTCATAAAGAAAGCCTATTACAAGATCAAAGACTATGTTGACGATGGAGATATATGGAAGTGATTATCTTCTGCACATGCGGCTTCCCTGGTGACCCGCTGCTTCCTGTCTTCACAAGCTAATTTTAATGACACTTCCCTTGTATTCATAATTAAGAGTGTTAAGTATGTACCTACTTGTATTGTTTAAATGTGTAAATTCAGGTCGAATTTTAGCCGGGACCGCTCCTGCGGCCCCAGATATTATTGTGTATTTTATGAAACGAGTATCCATGGAGTTTCTTGCCGGTATCTTCTCCAGAACCAACCCACTTAGAACCGTGCACCTAGAATCACGACGTTTTGAAAGTACCTGCAAAGGCCCAGTCGAAATAAAAATCTTTGACTTTGACTTTGATCAAGTACACAACTTTTTAAACTCCATATTCTAAGAGAAAGATCCAACAGCGCAGTTTGAACAATTTACAATAGTATAATGATGCATGAACCCAAAAGCATTGATGGCATTACATAAAACGCATTATACTCGTACAAGCATTTGTCGGCATACATCGGGGCCCGATCTGCAAATTAGCAATTAATGAATGCAGTAGGGCCGGCCGGGCCCCGTACCCCCCGGGTGACGGGCCCAGCTTTTTTTGTGACTATATAGGTAGCCTGCGCTGGACTCGCAAGGTGTAGACGGGGGAAGTTCTAGAAGACTTGTCGGACGATTTAAGGGTTAAAAACTTCCTGGATACAAGAAGCGTAGGGTTAAATAAAAAAGAAGAGAGTCGTAATAACTTGAAATCTAGGGACCGTTTAAAGTGAAGATAAAAGGGTTAAGTATAACTAAATCTTTTAAGTTGCTCCTATACTAAGGTTATAACATTTTAGACCAAAGTTACCACTAAGTGGAGCCAATGGGCCAAGCTACTAAGAAGAGCCCTGATACGACAAGAAGACGTCACGAAGGAGATGACGGGATTAAATAAAGTAAATAATAAATGGTCCATACTGGCTCTAGACCAAAAGGTCTAGAAATTATGGTCCCAGGCCTTTGCCCAGCAGTGGGGTTTTTTTTTATACCACTAAGTTGGCGAACAAGCATCTGATCTGCCCGATGGTAAGCGGTTACCGTAACCTATGGACGCTTGCAACACTAGGGCAATAATTCGCGCGTTACCGATCCTGTAAAATAATTTTCACTCTCTTTTTGAAGAACCCCATGCTATAGTCCCTTGGCAAAACCTCGGTGGGGGGCTAATTCCACAACCTGAGCGTGTGTGAGAGGAAACTCCTCTAAAACCCAGATGAGAGTGACTCTAGGGCAAGCGGATGAACTCCCCGCTGATACAGAAAATTTTGAAGCTTAAATCGATCCCGTTTCCCGGTAGAACGAAAATCTCTGTTTTTAAAGTTCAGTTTTTGATATATTTTTCTCTGCTGTTTTAACCAATCATGTAAATCAATTACGAAAATGATGTCAAAGACATGATTAATGAAGTACATAAATATCAGTTCAGAATTTTTTGTAATTGCTGAGAATAATTGAGATCTCTGCCGCCATTATTTTGCAATTCGTCGCCTTAAAACGTCGTTATTTATGACATAACTTTATACAACGCTTATTAATACATATGGCAAAAAATGAAGACTACTTTATAATAATCTATCGGCAGATATCAGGAATAATCAGGAATATCGCTAAGTGATCAATGTTATGTTCTTTTAATTTGAATAAAATATAGAATCTCTAACCTTAATAAGGGGTCAGAGTATCCAACATGAATATAGGTCATCAAATAAAATAATTCAAACCCAGCATCCGAGACACATCGCCAGATCACTAGACCTTGTGCATCCGTCATTTTCAGCGTTTTTTCGCAGCGAGCCCGCAGCATTCGTTTTTCCCGTGCGCCCCCTAGGGGGGCACCCACCACCTCTTGACCCCCTCCCAATACCGCCGTGCACGGAATTTGATTAATGCAATGTTCGCGATAATTATTCCTGTTACTATTTTTTGACAGGATAAAGTTTTTTCGTTCGACGAGCATTGTTTTTTTTTTAGTTTTTTCTTCTTTTTATTTTTTTTTTACGTTGAGCGCTGTTGCGAACGTGATATGAGATTGCGTTGTACGTGAGAGACTATTTTATAGGAATTACCGAGTTTGTATAAATATTTCGTGCATTTATTATAGTTGTGATATTTGATTATAGGATTTTGTTACAGTGGATATAGATCAATGATCCAGTGGTCGTTGACCATAAATCCACTTCAGCAAAATCGCATTAAAAAACTAATAGTTTCGTTTGGTTATATCCAGAGTCCTATTTGATATTGAATGCGTGTGAAATGCATTTGTTTTGTTACGATTGTTAAAAATATCACGCTACTATCACGACGGTTTGATCCAACTATAAAATATGATTATCCATTGTGTGTTCAGTATTGGGAAAAATATGAATACACCGTATTATTATGAATTAATTTGTATACTTTATGACATTTATTTATATACTGTTTACATTTCCTTTAAATATAATTAATGAGTGAATCAAGCCATCGCATTAGTTTGGTGGAAACAATGACGAACCCGACAGTGAGTCAGTGAGTTCGATTTTCAGGCGGGGCAAGTGTTAAATCGGTAGGCTTGCTAACAAAGAGAATATAATTTTAATATACAGGATGAATTTTCGATGTGTACGTGGATGGCCAAATCCGAAACTCTAAGAGATAGCGAAAAATACTCAAAGTAGCCCAGAGGCCGATTTTCAGAAAAATTAAAACAGTGTCATAAGATTTTTGAAAAATGTTTTTTCTATACACCTAACGTACCCGTTAATTTTGAAAAAAAACACTCTCTGTATTGTATTATCCTAGCCAATAGTGTGGCGTAAAAGGATCAAATTCGGTGAAGTATGTCAAACTACAAACTAAAGGAAAGGGCTCATTTTTAACAAAACACTACTTTATTTTTCTTACATTAAATAATTTTTTCAAAAATCGAATAGTGCAGTTATATTATTTTTCGCTATTTCATATAGTTTCGAACTTGGCCAACTACGCACACCGTTGGTGGTAAAATATGATTTTTAGCAGAAACTTATTATACTAGTGGTATCTAGTACAATGAGTTTATGATTTTAAAGCGTAGGTACACCACAGACCAAACGAGAGAATTTTCCTCGAAGCCCTTCTAAGATATAAAATTGGGAACTAGTAACTAATATATCACATTTACATCAGCTTATTAATACTTACAGCAACCCTGCACTGAAAACAGCAATTCCGAAACCGGTAGTATGCAAGAGGCAACCATGAAAAAATTAACTTAACCGCTAGTGAATGTTGAAATAAAACAGTCAAGTCTAGGTAAGAAGTACAAGAGTGCTATCTAAAACAATCTCCGCCGACAATATCCGGGCTGCCTCACTCCTGCATACACCGCTCCAAACTTTGCCCAACGCTTTTATAAGAATTACCTAGGGAAATTAATTTGAGCTAATTTGAACTTTGTCGTGTAGAAGTTAAGGTTTGATTTGGAGGTTTTGATGTTTTAAGGTGTCAAAAAGTGTGTCAGGAAATAAGGAGGTGCAAATCTTTTTCAGCGTTTTGTTCACGTCAGGGTACGACAAGTGTCGAATACAAGAGTATTAGTGAAAGAGAGAAAGAAAGAAAAATGCGTTTATTGGCACAATTAAAATTAAAACAAATAACATATAATAGATAAAATTAAGTACATTTATGCCAAAAGGGCCTCAGCTCAGCATAATGTCAGATGGCAACACCAGGTGCTACCACCTGACGAAAGAAAGAAGTACCCCACTTACCCTCCCCCCCCCCCCCTTACTCTATTTAGAATATATCTTTATTTCATGTAAACCAGATACGTGCATAAGATATGTCGTTACTCAAGCATGCCCAATGCCCATGCCGAAAGGATAGCCAGCTCCGCATTTGCTAAGCACAGAGAGCCCAACGCTGATTTGCAGTTGGCAACCCTACAGTGACGCACGGACGAAGGTAAGCAATAGACAAAAACTCACTTCAAAAGTTGACCAATAAGAAATAAAATATATTTTTAAATTGGTATATAGATAGGTACGCTGTCAAGCATGCCATGCCGAAAGGGTAGCCAGCTCAGCATTTACTGAGCGCGGAGAGCCCAACGCTGATTTTCAGTTGGCACCCCTGCAGTGACGCACGGACGAAGGCAAAGAAATTTGGCTACAGACACAATGCAATCTCTCAAATTTTCACCATCCAAGTAAAAATAAACAGTGCACAGGGTACACGTAATTATCAGACGGCCAGTAATGAACACGAGACAATGTGAAGCTGTCGTGAAAACCAGTGAAAACAATACCACCAGGTTTTAACGAGAAGCCTTTTCTTCAACTCCAATTTCGGCGGATTGAAGCTAAGGAAGATGGTTTTTTTATGGAAAGTAATTATTTCGAAGTTGCATTAAAATTGTGAAGACTTTTTCCTCCGAAACGGGACTTGCATAAAAAAAAATTGTTGGAATCCATAAAAAAAATCGTTAGAATATCAGAAATTTTTTGAAAATACTGCGTTTTTATGAACTGTATAAAACACATGCATAAACACTGATATTGTGTTTTTAAACCGACTTGTAAAAAAGAAGGAGGTTCTTAATTCGACTGTATTTTTTTGGTTGTTTGTTCAGCTCTATCTTCGCCAGTTATTTTAAATGATTCTTTTTTGTTTGAAAGAGTATTCTCCCGAGATGGTTCCATTATTTGGTGAAGATTTGATGAAGAACTTTGAAGATAGACAATGGAACTCTTCAATTGATATTAGCAAATCACTCGCAATTGCTGTAATCGCATGTTTATAATGTATTGTTTATGGCATCCAAAATAGCAAAATAAAATAATACCGACTTCAAAAAACTAAAAAGTCCTTATCTTATCTTATCTTTTTTTAAAACATTGCCCCTCACTAGGATTTCTCCTGTATCGAGGGTACAGTTTACAAACATACATGTCACATGCACACACAACCAGACCCGAAACAACTATCTGTAGATCATACAAATATTTGTTCCGTGCGGGGATCGAACCCACGGCACGTAGCGCAGAAAGCTAATTGCTTAGCCACTGCGCCAACCGTGTCGTCAAGTATAAAATCATTTTCTTTAATACCTTATTAGCTTCTGAAGTCAGGGCCTATAATTCTTCAATGCACCTTAGCTTAGCAATGGCATTGACTTCAGAAGTTGTTAAGCTTATAATATGATAATACTTTTTTTTTTATATAGCAATTCTCTGTAGCCTCTCGGAGTTTATAATAGTGCCCGGTAGACGCCGGTAGATGACAATAGGCCCGCTCCCACAGATATCGCTCCCCTATAATATAGCGTTTTGACAGGAACATTTTTTGAAACAGATTTTTTTGCCTAACCCTGAAAACGGCCCGCGCACAACAGTGGGACAGTAATGAGCTGGTTTTATTTTTTGCGAGCCCTAATATCCAATTCGAGGGAGCGAAACCTCTAACTTCAAGCAATTTATAACGGACTCACCAAAATATAGTTGGTCTATACTGTTATATAGTAAACGTCTGGCTCAGACTTCATTCAAGCTTGATTCTATGCATTCATACAAATAATCATTTGAACCGAGTGCGGAACGAACTCGCAATCTTAGCGCAAGCAAAGCTAACCCACTGCTCCAATATCCATAAAAAATCCAATTATCCTTTTAAAATCTGACAAAAGAATACCAACAAATTACTATAGTGTACTAGGATGGCATGAGCGTGCAGGCTGTGTTGCATAAGATTGATGCGCCGGGGCGCGGGGAGCGGCGGGCGCGGGGGGCGGGTGATGGATGACCAGCCTGCCATTACTAGGAGACTATGGATGCATCAGGAATAATGCGCTTATGGTTCTTTGAAATATACGGACAATTAAGGGTTGTGGAATGTTGCGTTGGGACTAGTGAGGGGAAAAGTGGGTTTAGACAAGAAATAGTGTTGTTATTAATATTGTTTTGAAGCGATATTCTTAGGTATTTTCACGCGATACGTGCAAGAATGTTTCAATGAATATGAGCAATGTTGAGGCAAAGTCGTGTTTTCCTTGTAAAAGTTTAGGATTTTAAATCGAATTAGATTAATTATTTTATTGGGAAAACTTGCTACAAGCTCTTTTGATTGCTTACTTAATCAAATTATGGAAACATAAAAACGCCACCCTTACCGGTCCAAGATTCGAATTCAGTGCGGGCAAAGTCCTATCAGAAAAACTAAAGTTTGTGAAATAATAGACTTGTTGATTATAGGCTGGTATTACTAGATCTACGCCAGCAGATGGCACTCCTTTGCCCAATGCTCACTAAAATGTCTCGCTTATGGTAGCGTTGTGTCGGGTCGTTGAGCTCCCTTCATTATGGTTGAGCTTAGCGATGCTAACGCATGCGTCATGCTCGTGAACGGGTGCCGTCTGTCGGGACTGGTCAGCTTGTAACTGACATGGTATTCTTATTAAAAAACAGCTTCCGTCATATCTGTACGATAAACTTATATGGTCATCTGACCTACACACATACGAAACGAGATCACGCAATCGCCTACTAGTCTTACCCAGACACTCCTTAGTCAAAACCAATGGTCGCTTCAAAATTGCTGCTTCTAAGTGCTGGAACGATTTACCACCACCTATATTACCTTTATCACTTGGTACGTTTAAATCACATTGCCACAGATGGTTATTAATGAAGCAATCATTGGTTTCTGGGACTCAATTATAGAGTTTGCGGTACATCCATTTCATTGTTTACATTATATTACGGCATTTTTATGTACCTATAGATATACCTATTTATTACTATAAAAATTGTGTTCTATTCAACGCATGACTGGCTTCGACAGAATATCAGCAGTTGTGCATGCCTCGCGCTGCCAGCTATTATGCTGAGTCCAAGACCTTTTTGTCTTTTACCTTCTTAAATGATGTATCTCTTTGCTACCTATGTAATTTGAAAGACAAATAAAAATCTTCTATTCTTCTATTCTATTCTATTCAGAAGCAAATAATGATTATCCTATTTGGAGTTTCTTGCCGGTTCTTCTCCATAGGGCCTACTACATGGAACCGCGCACCCAGAGTATCGATATTTCTTAAGTGCCTGTATTTGGTTTACATGAAATAAAGATCTAGGTATTCTATTTTAACCCTTCGCTAAAGTTTGGCATTGCTCAAAGTCCTTTTCACCCTAACAATATTATAATAATACTTATTACACACGGTGTAATTGAATAATCACAAAACCTGAATATAGTTTGTTGATAATGGATTAAGTACTGAATCGATTTCAGTAAATTATAAAATAGGTATTTTTGTTTTAATATAAAAATTCGCCAAACCTTCTCTCGATTGAGCCAAAGAAAATTAAATCTTATTTCAAGACCCAATTTCAAATGCAGTAAGTATTGATAGGCTCAAAATTATATACTTAAAAATATTGATAACTTCAAAAAGCTTTTCAAATAACTTTATTTTTGGTTATTGCATAATGTTTTTAACTAGATATTCTAATTGGGGTGAGTGAGGTTAGACGTTGTATATAGGTACTTTTCTATGTACCCAACTGTAAAATTTCACACATGGCATCACATTAACCCATGATTATAACGACATAACCCTTCAATGCTCCTAAAACCCAGTTCTGTCAACGATATTACCTTTTTTCTGGTCACCATAAAAACACCATGGTCGTTAACATGTAACACGTCATATGGCAATAGTTTTTATGGCAATTATTTTTACATTAATCATGGGAAATTACATGGGTATAGTGGATGTTATGACATCCACTATAATTGTCTCTGTTTCGAAATAGTCCAATTTTATGTAGCCACCTATATTCACGCCTAACTGGACCATTTTAGTAATTTTGTTTGAAAAAGAAACAAAAAGGACTAATTCTGGGATATGTCTTTAAAAGTCTCAGGCTGTATTTCCACTAGAGGGGCGCGCACTAATGTTTTCGTAACGTTAACGTGAGCAAATTTTGAATAACCTAACCGTCAAAAACCCCCGACTCCAACTAGAAAAAGAGCTGTAACTTTTAAACGGCTGAACAGATTTTCACAAAACATAGCTAATATGATAGCCGATTAAACTAGCTTTCAATTAAATTGAAATCGGTCCATCTGTTATGGAGCTACGATACTATAAACAGATACAAAAAAAAAAAAAAAAAACTTTGACTTTGACTTTGACACAGATCCTCAGATACACACTACAAACTAACGAAAACCCTCTTTTTTGTCGGGTGTTAAAACAGCTTCTAAAGTCTGTGCTATTGCTAAGCTAAGGTGCAATGAAGATTTAAAGATCGGACTTCAGATGCTGTTAAGTGTTTTAAGTAAAAAAACAAAAAAAAAAAAAAAGTAAATTATTTTAGACTTTTTAGATTATTGAAGTCGGTTTTTATATATTTTTAAATGATTATTTTATTTTTCTATTTTGAGTGCCATAAACAATACATAAACATGCGACTACAGTAATCGCGATTGATTTGCTGTTATCCATTGAAGAGTCCCATAGTCTATCTCCGAAAGCCTTCATCAGATCTTCACCAAATTTTAATGGAACCACGTTGGGAGAACACTCTTTCAAATAAAAAAGAACCACTAAAATCGGTTCACAAAGGCAAAGATATCGTTGAACAAACATACAGCCGAATTGAGAACCTTCTCCTATTTTGGAAGTCGGTTAAAAAGTAACCTTGTTGTGTGTAAAAGTGACGTTAAAGTATATTTAACGTTTACACGATTAATAAAAACTTCACCTGGCGTCGTAATAATCAACGCAAATAACTATTTATTCGTCTTCCGAACATTCCCAGGACATTCGAAATGATGGGTCAAATGCACGATAAAAATCAAAGGAGCTATTCTTCACGACAAATCACCACAAAAAACAACTTTAACACAAGTAAATAAGCCTCAAAATTAAATGGACAGTCTTCATCCTTACATTTATCCTTGCTCTTAGGTCGTGACTGTCAAACGAGGATAATGCTAACGAATTTTCGACTTTTTTATGTCTAGATTTAAGGTTGATATTCTAATGGTGATGTAGAAGACCTCAAAAGGCAGGCAGGTCGACGGATGAGGGTGGGATCCCACAAAAAGCCGTCAGACCGGTCCCGCGTCCGATCCGGACTCATTCGGTTCAAAACGAATCAAATAGTCCAATAATGTGTTCATATTTTTTTTAAGATCGATTACGTACTATTTGGAACAGTTGTCTTTAAGGTCAATTGGGTTCCATAATCGTATTTTTTATTTAATCGTGAGAAGCAGTTGGCAGCATTTCAATTTGTGTCGTTACTTTTTGAATTTGATTGTCTATTAGATATTTCCTTTAGAAAAAAATAAGGGCGTTATGAAGTTGGACTTAAGCTTTAGCTGCCAGCTTACTATACAGCTTTTGAAGGCGAGAGAAAGAAAGAAAAATAATTTATTCGGTACCTACGAGTCACCACACAGTAAATAAAATATGGGTATAATGTGTGGCCCTCACGGTTGCTCCAGAAAGGTTCAGTTCAGCGTAATGCCAGACATCAATGCCTGGCGATTATGGATGGAGATTATGAAGTAAAAGAAAAAAAAACTCTTTTTTTTATTTCGTTGAACCACGTTCTTAATACGTAATTACAATCTAGCCTAAAAAAATAATAAAAAGGAAATACATACAAAAAATAAAGCGAGTCCAATATAGAGCCGAAAGTAAAATATATAAGAATTTCCTAAGTTCAGAAAACCTAATAACAATTTGCCTTACCTGAGAATCGAATCCAAGACTGGCGGGTCTACCGCGAAACTATAATGGTAATGAACATCAACTCTGGTAATAAACTTTAATACAATCGTGAGAGCCTAAACTTCGAGATATCTTGTAAAAAAAAATACCGATTTATAAAGATGGGACAATCTTCATGATCGGTTATTTTTTACAAGGTAGTTTGAAGTTTATTCTCTCACAATCGTATTGAATTTGATTACCAGAGTCTGATGTTCATTACCATTGTATTCAAATTACAATTCGTATTATAATTCAATTTGCATAACTCGGCACTATAATAAATCATTTTATAATTGTTATTAATTGTCTGTGCTCGGCTGTAATATAAATAACACGATGTTTTTATAAGAAGCATTGATAATAATAATAATCATTTGACTTGTCCTTATATAGTGATTTGATGTCATCTCTCATATTGAGTCACTTGTCATTGGCAAAACCGTCAAAAAACCCCGACTTCAACTAGAAAAAGAACTGTATCTTTTGAACAGCTGAACAGATTTTCATGAAACATAGCTAAGATGATGATCATCATGAACCTAGATTTCAATTAAAAAAAACTGCATTGAAATCGGTTCATCCGTTTTGGAGCTACGATGCCACAGACAGATAAGCAGATACTCATATCCACAGATACACAGACACACACTGCAAACGTATAACACCCCTCTTTTTTCTCGTTGGTTAAAAATATGAATGTTCTGAAGTGCATCCCTGGTACATCATTCCGATTGAGGTTCACACGATTGGGAGTAAAACCATTTGATCTCATCGTTTGAGGTGCAAGGAAAGAGCCTTCCAGAAAAGAAAGAAAGAAAGAAAACAGTTTATTCTGGACTCACCAGGAACAAATGAAAGTACAAAAAAATTACAAAAGTTAAACAATAATTAAAGCAACCTGGGGCCTAAAACGGCCACATTGAGCAATTCATCTAATGATCTGCTTAGTAGCTGTCAAACAGATTACTGAATATGAACCTTATGCGGGTGACATTAAGAGTCGTCAATTAAGTAGATATTTTGACATTCCTAATATGAATCATATTATGATTCATCTAAAGCGGCTTTTTTAGCCCCCCTGGACGAGACCGACAATGGCCCCCATCTCAGCATAATGCTCAAATAATGTTTCACGAGTGATGAAGCCTGAGATCATATGGCGTACCCTGGGCAGTCTGTGCAGTCAGCCTCGACACCACCATCACTGACTGGCTAATCGTTTCATTTCATAAGCGATTCTCTTGTGAAAGCTCGTGACGACTCGACGCAGATGTTGAAGATGAATGGTTCAGAACTTCTGTTTGAATGTGGTATTGCACCACAAAATGGTCCACTTTGCTGCATGCTCATAACCTTAAAAGCGCTGATGAACACAAACAAAACCGTTGCCTGAGGCAGTGGCGTGCACTCCATAGAGACAAAAAGACACTGCCTACCCTAATAAATTAGGTATTAACTAATACTAACGTTAATAAGTATGTAATATCAGTCATTTTAAGGATATTTGGGTTAGTGTATCTTAGGGTAAGGTGGCCAATCACAAACATAATATAACTTACGGAAAGTTGCGCGGAGTGCAAAGCGGCGCGCAACGCGGAGAAAGGCATGTATCTCCGTTCATGGAGAGCGAGCGAGAGAGCGACACGCCGCTTTGCGCGCCGCGCGACGCACCGCCTCTCCTTAATTGAGCCTTAAGTTATTTTTGCCTATACTGTAAGAAATGTCTGGGCACGCCACTGGCCTGAGGTAAGATTTTTTTGATGGTAGTAGTATCTCACTGGCATGCCAGCTTGAATCCACACGACCCGGGAAGTACTACCCTCCCATAGAACTATGCATACTGTTGCGTTTCGTTCGGAGAGTGTGGAGCGCCGGAGGCCCAATTCCTCCCTTAGTCCCCTTCTTCTTTCCCTCCCTTTTTCCAAACACCATCCTAAAAGGTCGGCAACGCATCGGTGACTCCTCTGGGGTTGCGGATGTACATGGGCTGTGGTGATCACTTACCATCAGGTGAACCAAAGCTCGTTTGCCCCCTATACTAAGGTACTGGACTGAACATAAGCTTGCTATCGATTCGATAGTAGAAGAGTCATCAAGGATAGACAGTGAAACTTCTCCAGATTCACACAGAACAGGGCTTCTTTGCCGGGAACTATACGGACGTATACCTACATAAATATAACACTTAGCCCGTCTGTCGGTTCGGTAAAAAATAGGCCACGTTTTTTAAAAAGGTTTTTTTATGAAGTGGCTTAATGACGTGGAACTAATGAGACGAGGCTCATTATGCCATCTATACCGAGCTGATCAGATTAAAGACTTTTTTTAACTGTTAAAGTATATTATGTATTTAAAGTTAGCTTTCGTTATGTTTTACTTGCTTTGTTCTGGGTTCCACACCCAGCAAATGCTGAGCTGGTAACTCTTTCGACATAGGCGTGCTCGTCAGTACAGTGAAATCTCTTGTCCATTTTGGTTTTTTTTAACACGCTTTTATAAGCTTCACCTGTAACTAACTAACTAACTATGTAAGAAAATCTTGGAAGGTAAATTTGACCCACTTCCCGGTTTCCAATTGAGCAGAAATTTTGCATACACGTTCAGTTTGGATGACTAAAGCGTGTTCAATAGTTTTTTTTTAAACTATAATATTTCATTATTTGTGATCTCTTTATGTTTGTGTTTTTTGTTTTATTTTGTCCTGTATCGAATAAATGTTTTCTATTCTATTCTTATTTCTATAGAAAGATGAAATAGACATTTATTTACACTCAATCCACAGTACAGAATAACATACAATACAAGGTCCTACCTTTCAAATCCCAATCTCTATAAGGGGTTATTGTACTCATCATAAGGACCACCTTTTTTTATGGGACCAACCCTAAAATGGACAAAACAAAATCAGCTGGTCCACATATTTAATTTTAGTCGAGTAATAGTAAAAGTTGGTCATAATTATGGGTACAATAAGTAATAACCGCTGAAAGGGATCGAGATTAGAAAGGTAGGAGTTTATAAATCAATGACTTAAAGACACCACTACCCAACCACCACTACCACCACCACCACCACCACTACGACGCCACCACCACTATGACGTTATATCCAACTAACACAGACTGCAGACTTACTTACTGAGCTGTTTGTGTATCATCAGTGATTCAGTGTTAATTTTAATATAAGTATTATACCTAGGTTAAGTTACGATAAGGCTGACATGCCATTATGGATAAAAGCCTCGAATAAAATTAAAGATTAAAAAAAAAAAAAAAAAACTAACTGAAGACAGAAAAAGTAAGCATATTGCCGTGCTCAAATAAGTGTATAATTACGTGTACAAAAGGCCTGAGCTCAGCGAATGCAGCAGATATCTATAGTGATGATTTTCAGCTGAAGCCTGGAGTGCCTGGAGCCTGGGTTCTGGAGTTCGGATTCTAAATGATCCTGTAAAGATTTATAGCTTTAAATGACTTTGAATTTTCCGTTTTGCTTGCGTGGTACTGTGATTGGGATAAAAAGCGGTAATACTTTTTTCTGGACCCTAAAAATCAACCCAGCAGAAGCTCTATTAAATCGGGTCAAATAGTTTTTGCGTGATGCGAATAGGTACAAACAGACAGACCTTTCTCTTCTTACTCATTACATTAATATTGTTAGTTACTCGTAAGTTAAAGGTTCAAACAGATAAACACTTCATGCACATTTTTTGCACTTTGACAATGTTTTTAAAAAAATCAATTTTTTGACAATGTCTAAAAAAAAAACTAAAAAAAGAGATTTTAAGTCAGTTATAAGTCAATATTTCATATGCTACATAATATTGCGTTCAAAACATAGAATTGAATACTAAAACAATTCCAATAAATCATAATTGAACAATAAACAAAATTAAAATTACTTGAGAAATTCTAACAAATTGAAAATGTAGGTACACATACTTAATTTTTAAATAAACATGGAACTTAGACAAGTAGTACCTATCTAGTAGTTTTAGTCCATATACTAAAACCACTTTAACTGTATTTTAACACGTGGCCCAATTTATGATATGTTCAAAGAATTTTTAATAGCATTTCCACATTCAATTCAAAATTTTGCACAAGAAAATTATCTTCCTCAAAATTGATATTGACACACTACGCAAAACAGTAGGTAGGTACGTGTTATTTGATAACTCCATCAACATCGAAAGTCAACAAGGGGCAAAGCAATCAAAGTATCAAAAGTCACGCAAACTATGAGCAAAATCAATTTTATTTAACCAACACAAGAAGGAAGAAAAGGTAATAAGAATTGTACGGATGAATCATCGGCCAGCGGTTCATTTGAAACACTTTTTTGCTACCGCGGTCGAATCACCTGATTGCCAATGCGTTTTCCTTTAGCTTAGGACTCACGAACGATGTAGCATAACTGTTTGGTACATGATTAACAATATCACGAAAAAAATAATTATGGTTGCTAACCAACTTTAAATTGTTATAGGTCCTAAATGGTCACTCGTAATGAAAAATAATAAAAGAAACCTCAAGATGATTTTCAAATATCTATTCAATGACACCCCACTTAACATAAGTTTGTCGACTTATTTTTTTTTTCTTTTTCACAATATGGCATCTGGTTGTGGCCGTATTGAATTTTGATTACTGTCATGTCTTTGGTGATACTCGCAAGATTTAAGACAAATCGATTGACGTAAGAATCATCAAAATCGGCCCACGCGTTTGGTCTCTAGAGTGCCACAAAGGAACAAACATACATACATAAGCTGATGAACACATAACCCTCCTTTGCGTCGCGCAGTCGTGTAAAAAGAAATAGGTTTCAACATTCCAGCTATCATTCCCAGCCTAGACGTTTTTGAACTTGAACTGTGTTGTAGTAATTTTTTTAATGGTTTATTTTATTTTATACAAGCGACCCGCCCGTCCCCTGCTTCGCACGTGTGCAATTTCTCTACTATCCTTACATTAAATATCAAAGTATTATACATATAAACCTTCCGTGAAAAACTATCTAACTGATGGTGAAAACCGCATCAAAATCCGTTATAAGGTTTAGGAGGAGTTAGCGGATATACAGACAGACGCGGAAAGCAACTTTATCTTATACTATGTAGAGAAGAAGTGATCTGTGATGTCGGGTGTTTGATGACTGGTACATCGTCTTTCAAGGGAACTAATTAATTAACACGTTTGGCTACCTCATAGATTAACAAACGTGGCGTTATCTTATTTATAATCTTATTAAATGTGAAAGTTTGTGCAGATGTTTAGAAAGAAAGAAAGACATCACAAAAATCAACACACAATAAAATAAAATAAAAAAGCAATCAAAATTACTACGCACATAGAAAGGATAAGACATAAACAACAAAGAAGTACAACAACAATAATCGACGGTATCAGGATAGTTTGTGCGATGCGTGGCAGGCTCGGTTAGGTCGGTTTAGATATTTATTATTTTTAATAACAAAAAAATGGCTGCACGGATTGAGATAAAATTTTGCACAAAGATAGAGATTGCACATATCCTAGATTAATTAACTCTAGGATACTTTTTATACAGGTACAAGAAGTAGTTTCCCTAGGATTTGAGTGAAACCGCGGGCACCAGTTAATCATGGCACTGTTGGCGCAGTGGCTAAGCGATTGGCTTTCTGCGCTACGTGCCGCGGGTTCGATCCCCGCACGAAACAAATATTTGTATGGCCTACACATGGTTGTTCCGGCAATCTGATTATGTATCATTAATATGACAGTTGATGTCGCAAATAAACTTCCTATTCCGTATCCTCTTATGAAAACTTCTATAAGCGAGAAAGGGATGCATTGGTTGTTGGTCGCTGTGACGTTATCAAAGCGCTGGTCTAGGTGTGTGTGCATGTGACATGTCTGTTTGTAATCACGATACAGGAGAAATCTTAGTGTGGGACAAAAAAAAAAACCCCTATAAATTGTAACCAGACCTTAAAAATAACAAGTTTGTATATGTCTAAGTGCCACTTTCAGTAGCGACAGTCGCTACGTCACTGCGCCAGCGCAGGTCAAGTCCGCCGCATGTGGCGACCTTCAAGGCGTTCATTATCAAGGCACAGACACTGTCAACTGTAGCTTTCCGACACTACAGCCTTGTAAACCCAGCGACAGATATACTGTATATTTGTAAAAATAAGGTTAAAAATAAATAACTCCAACCCATTACTATCCCACTGCTGGGCACGGGCCTCTTCTCGGAAGGAGAAGGGTTAGGCCTTAGTCCACCACGCTGGCCTGGGGTTAGCGGACTACACATACCATCGAGAACTTTATGAGGCTCTCTCAGATGTGCAGGTTTCCTCACAATGTTTTCCTTCACCGTTAACGCAAGTGATAATCAAATTACGATCCGCACATAAATTCGAAAAGACAAAGGTACGGGCCAGGTTCGAACTCAGACTCTCCTGCATGGAAGGCTAATCTACAGCTAAGGAACCAAAGCAAAAAACAAAACTGTTTGGTAAAACCAAAAACAAATGTAGAAAAACATGAACACTTCTCGACTGTAATGGATGGTATGATTTCAGCACTTATTCCACCATATTTGAATACTAGATATACCATATTTGGTGGGCCAAAGATAATGAGTAACTGATATGTTTCGGTCTATGGTCACGTTAGCTGCCTTTTTATGCTACTTAATTAGCTAGCATACATAGAATTTCGACCACTTGACGACCACTAGTTTAAATAATTCTAAAACTTATTGCATCATCGTAAAGATCATCTTTTACTGCTACTAATAAACATTCGTGGTCTTGAAGACGCACGCAGTTCGGAACTGATCGGTTTTACGAAGTTTGCCGATGCGAATTTTAAGTTGTGTCGTACTATGTCAGCCTTGTATTACGTGTATGTATCCCCATCTCCAGTCCACACAGTGTGGCTAGACTTTCTGCAGCGGCCCACTGTGCTTCTTTCTAGCCTCGCCGTCTGTCGCATCCTCTTGACATATTCCCTTAAAACCAGGTGGACCAGTCACCCGTGGTTGTAGAACGTGAAATGAAGTAGCAGCCGGCGACCACACAACATGTACTTTTATTTGTAACCTGTCAAAACAATTTATCTGTGAACGCTGTTTAATTAAGTGAGTAGAGAAAGCTATTAAGAATTGGCTGACAAGTTGTTAGCCCAGTCGTTGTTTATGCAAGAAGCAGTCGGTAGGCAGCAGCAAGCAGCTACTGCATCCTACTATCTTACCCTTCTAATATTATAAATTAATGTGAAAGTTCGATTTTTTTTAGAGTACTTTAGGTATGTGTAGAATAAGTAAGTACATGAATTGTAAAGTGGGTAGGAGATTCTATTATAGTACTAGTTTCCGCCAGCGGATTCGCCCGCGTGATATCTTTATAAATTATAGCCTATGTTACTCAGGGATAATATAGCATTCTACTGGTGAAACAATTTATAAAATCGGTCCAGTAGTTTTTGAGTTACAAACAAACATACAAAAAATCTAATATTTTCTCTTTATAATAACTATTATTTTAGATTTAGATTAAAATAGTCTTAGCTCAACTCTGGTGTTTGTTTCACGCGTTCCTCACACACCAACACATTTGATAAGTACTACCAGAAACTGACAGTTGAAAGAAAGAAAAAAGAAAAATCATTTATTTGCCACAAAAACAAGACACACTAGAATGATAGACATAGGTAATAAGAAGAGGACAGGTGCATAGACAGAGAATACATTTTTTTAGGATGGCAACAGAAAATAATAATTAAAATTGAGTAAAAAATAGAAAAAATAATTGTGAAATTGTGTAAAATTGAGTAGAAAAAATATTAATTTAAAAGAATAAAAAATATGTGGTATACTGCACCGACTGCGCATCACCTATTCAGTGTGTCCCGAGCTGTAGCAAATGGGTGTCCAGCTCAGCATGTGCCAGGCTATGACACCTGACGCTGATATTCTGCTGGATCCCGGTTATGACAGCATCCATTTGACGATCAGCCGGCTTTACCTGCATCAAACGATGCGCGCCGCGGATTTAGATCGCAAAAAAAGTCTGTGGTCTGCGTTAGGTCTGAACAGACTGAACTTGAATATCTTCTCCAGGACCAACCCGCTTGCAACCGTGCACCTAGAATCACGACGTTTTGAAAGTGCCTGCAAAGGCCCAGTTGAGATAAAAATCTTTGACTTTGAGTAGCTTTTACAGCTCATCCAGAATTATTTATAACCGTTGAGATGTCATAACAAAATGGATTCTTAAAAAACAAACACAGGTATTCGATAAACATAACATTGAATCACATTATAACAAAAAACCCACGACATAAAGATTATTATTATAGCGCCACATATTATATTGCTAATAGCATGCTAATCCAGTTCTTACGTAAAATAAAAATAGAAGTATATAAACATAGCGAGTTGCGGTAGGTCAGTCAAGGTCACTGAACGATATTATGGGTACAACGAATACCAAATACAGGATGATGACGTTACGACATTAAATGAAACCACGTATTTGGTATTGGTATTGTTGGTATTTGTTCTGAAGCCGTACACAACACATTAACGATTTTACGCATGTTATTTTTGCATTTCACTTTACTCTCATTCGTCTAGATGAAGGGATATTAAAGTAGTAACTTAGTCATCTTTACTTATTCTATACCTGTAAATAAATTTATTTTTGGAAAGACCACATATTGAACATGTAAAATCAAAATTAATTTCACTAACTGGAGCTTTGCGAAATATTTCTAAATGCGTACCATTTAATTTACGCCATAATATATATAATACATTGGTCAAGCCACATCTGGAATATTTGATCCAGGTCTGGGGACAGGCCGCTCCTACCAATCTACACGACGTCCAAGTCGCACAAAATAAAGTAATCAAGGTATTATTCAACTACAAATATTTAACACCCACTAAAGAAATATATTGTAACACTAAATTACTAAACATAAACAAACTTTATACCTACCACACATGCGTACTAATTAAGAAAATACTTACGAATAAAATTCACTCACAAATCACATTTAAACATAAAACACATCATTACTTTACTAGAAACAGAGAAAATATAGAACTACCTAAGATTAGAACCCTGTACGGAAAGAAAAATATACAATTTGAGGGTGCACAGCTATATAATAAGTTACCAAAATATATAAAAGACTCTGTATCTGTTAATGTTTTTAAAAAAAGATTGAACGTGTACCTTATTGATAACTGTTAGTTTTAAGTTACTATGGTGGATCGAACTGTTCTTTATAATTAAAAATTGATGTTAATTATATTTAGTTAAGTTTCTCATATAAGTGAACAATGTTGTTCTTCTGAGAAATAAATGAATCTTTAAACCGAACAGGTTTAGCCTCTATTCAAATTTCGCGTGGAGTCGTGAAAAATTATCGTGTAAAATTAAGAAAATTTTAGCTAGTTCCTGTGTAGACACAGAAACTAGCTAACTATTGATTAGATTTGAAAGTTTTTTTTTGGTACGGTCACATAACGTGATACCAAATACGTGGTTTCATTTAATGTCATAAAGTCGTCTCCACCCTGTATACATATACCGATGACTTTTATTTTGTTTAATACAGCGTTCGTTGTGAGACATTATTTTTCGATCCATATATTGTAACCTATTTTAGTTTATTACAATTAATACGATTTTATCACTTCGGCCAGTAATTAAGTTTCCCTTTTTAACTAACTTAAAAAAAGGAGGAGGCTCAATATTCGACACGTAGGTATGTTTTGTAAAATGTATTATCGTTTTCCAGAAAATTGGATAACACATATTTACTAAATTGTTATCGTTGTATGATTTACACGAATTTTGTCATTTCTTGGGCTTGTGTCCCACAAAAAACGGACAAATTAATATAAACATTAAAAACTTAACAGCTTCTGAAGTCAGTGCCAAGATAAGGTACATTAAAGAATTAAAGGCCCCCACTACAAAAGCTGTTAAGTTATTAATGAGAATTATTATTTTATTCGTTTTAGTTTTTTTGAAGGCGATTTTTTCTTTTTTATACACAGTGTTTTTACGGTGCGTTGAAGCTCGTTGTCCGCAAGCAATCGTTGCGACTACGTGCGTATACGTGTAGGAAAGCGCTACGAGACTGCTACGCACGTAGCGGTATGCCTACGAGCGTCATTTCGCCTGCTGATAAAGACTGCGACATAGTGCAGCCCGGTGCGAACACGTGCGTCGCCGTCTACCGAAACCGAATGAAATCAGGTCATTATCACGAGACAGCTAGATAAGAGTAGCTGAGGATCGAGCTAGATGGCGTGCGAATGGAGAGGCCTATATCCAGCAGTGGATTGCCACAGACTGATGATCATGATGATGATCAGGAGAGAGCCTACACAAAATGGGGATCCGCAGCCGTTCATATCATCATCATTAGATTAACAACGTCCACTTTTGCACATAAATATCTCCTCCAACTAATAGACAACACTTATCTCTTAATAATCTGTGATAAAACCGCACCTAAAGTGCACCGATGCTGGTAATAGGTACCAAGTGACAGGGGACCACCATCTTAGCGTTAAAATAAAACATTATTTATATTAATTTATTATGTTTGAACTGGTTTCTATAATTTATCATGATGTTTGGCATTAAAGAAATGCACTCATGGGGAATACCAAACAAGAAAATAACTATACAGGGTGTGTACTTAAACAGGACACTTGTTTTAAGGGGTAATTGTACTCATAATTATGAACAACTTTTACTGTGGGTTCAACCCTGAAATCGTGAAACATCTACTGTTTCATAGATTTGATCGAGTAATATTGAATTATTTATTATAACAACACGGTTGGCGCAGTGGCTAAGCGATTAGCTTTCTGCGCTACGTGCCGCGGGTTCGATCCCCGCACGGAAAAAATATTTATATGATCTACAGATAGATAGTGTTTGTGCATGTGAGATGTATGTTTGTAAACTGTACCCTCGGTACAGGAGAAATCCTAGAGACCCGATAAGTTTTTATTTTTTAAATTCTATTTATTGCAAAATGTCAAAAAAAAAAATGTGTTGTGTGTATGTATGTGCAATGTGTAGGGGTGTGTGTTGGGGTGTTAGTGTGTGTGGTCACACACTATGAAAAGGTACCCACTGTTTGTAGGTACTATTATTTACTAGATGTGCCTGTGTGCTGTGAGAATCCGTTAGCGGGAAAGATGTTGCGATTATTTAAATAATAAATAAATAGCCTATGTCTTTTGCCATGACACAAACTATTTCCTTGTCAAATTTCATCAAGATCGGTTCAGCCGCTTATTCAGTAACACATAGACAGAGGTACTTTCGAATTTATAATATAACTAGCGACCCGTGCCCGGCTACGCTCGGGTGCAATTTTTCTATTATCCTTACATTAAATATGAAAGTATTATACATATAAACCTTCCTCTTGAATCACTCTATCTATTGAAAAAAACCGCATCAAAATCCGTTGCGTAGTTTTAAAAACATACATACATAGCAGACATAAGGACAGACAGCGGGAAGCGACTTTGATTTATACTATGTAGTGATTGTGTGATCTGATTCTGTGCTACTGTGACAAACTCATTCGCACTGGTGCTTGGCCACATGCGTCATAAGTATGTACCTACACTACCTACTTAATGCAGTAGTTTGTAGACTGCGACCTTGGCAGGTCGAAGGGGTATTCACTTGGTTTCCTAGTAAATATGCTCCAGTTATTCTAAATTCAACCTTATTGTGTTAGCATATGTGCTATTTTGTATATTATGTCATTAGTGGTGTGATTGTGGGGATCAGGTTTGTTTTCCTTATCCTGCATTATTTGTACGCATTTTCCTTTAACTCGACATTTGTAGTGAATATAGGCACCAACACTACAAATCACAGCCCCGGGGGGCAATTCTCGAATTCGAGAAATTAAAGTTCGAATTCGAACTTATTCTCGAATTCGGGAAAAGGTTCGAATTCGAACTTTCTCGAGTGCAAGTGTGGTAATATAAGTTGAGCTATCCTGGAAATTTCGAGCCCGACATTTCTCGAAGGAAAGTCGCTCGAATTGCTTCGATGTAGCCACGAGCCCCTTACACAGAGTGAATGACTGAACGATCCCACATTGAAGAACCCATTCAGTATTCAATTCTCGTACCAAATAATAATTACGTAAAAAATTGGACTTTAATTTCTAATCTATGTCAAATAAAATTTATTAATTTTTGCCTCTCCTAAACAAGTTTTGAAATATGAAGGGGAAAGAGATCATATTTGCGAATCTTATAACAATATTTTCGATAAGGTTTTCATTGTAATTATTTTATAAGTGTTTTATTTTTATTTAGGTACATTTTTAACCCCTGACAAAAAAATAGAGGTTTTACAAAAAAATTGTGTGTATCTGTGGATATGTGTGTATCTGTCTGTGGCATCGTAGCTCCAGAACGGATGGACCAATTTCAATGCAGTTGTTTTTTAATTGAAAGATTAATCGGGTATCATCTTAGCTATGTTTTATGAAAATCTGCTAATAAAATTTGTCTTAAACATCTGTTATAACATCGGTGAATATGGCCTTAAAGCTCTTACTTAAAAATGTCCGTAAATGAATAAAATAAAGTCTGTACGTAAGAACGAATACTACGGAATGAACAGAATGCTCTTCAGTGTAAGCATTGACAGCGCTGATGTAGGTGGTTACACTTGGGGCGCACAAAAGTACACACCAGTGAAGTTGGCCCACCACGCGACTTCAGAGGCTTTCCATAAATTAGCGGACGTCGTTGTCGTGACGTTGCACCCGCTATGTATACTGCCGGCAGAAAGTAATCGACGTTGATAAATTTTCTTTAAAATTTTAATATAAAAGCTACCATTAAGTAATTAGGCTTACAACTGACACCTTATTATGATAATATGTTAATCGTAGTAAAAACTGTTAAGCCTTTACCTATTGTAGGTAATAATAAACATTTATTTCGGACTAAATCCAAATAATAAATAATTATACATTGTTGGTACCTACCTAACAATAAGATCTGAGAAGAGAAGATTTTGAGAAATTTTACGTGTTGTCATGGCAACCTTGCAGTAGTGTGTAACTGGTAAAATTTAAATTCAAAAGGGTTTGGAAAAGAAGTTGGTATTGGTTGGTTGGTACTTGGTATTACGCAAATGACTGTATTAGGATTCCGCGTCATTGGGTTAAGTAAGGCGCGGGCCGTAAAAACTGCCATCACTGCAAGCTACAATTGGCAAACCTAACACTTTGATAATAAATGTAGTTACTCTAATACCTAAGGCATTAAAAGTCCGCCAAAGTACAATAGAATGGCATAAAGTTTAATAAATGAAATAAATAATTAAATTTTATTGAATCTTTAAAAAAAATTAAGGTGCACTAGGCTATTAAATTTGCTCGGCAGTGTACCGATCTGTCAGTAACTTTTCCCATGCATCGCGCGAAGACGAATGGTGCAAGTTTGGCCACGCAAAAACGGCGCCCGCTTCAAAACTCGATCCTGACACAAAAATTTTTACTTCTACATCACTTTGATTTTTCTTTCAGCGCAGCCGCAGCGGTAAGGCAAGACTTTGCCACAATGAACCCGTGAACTTAATGAGTTAGTGCAGCCATTTTGTTCGTTCTTTTGTGATGTAGAAACGTTTTTTGGGTTTCTGTGGTATCGCGATTTTCATGTAACATAGAATAATTATTTTAGCTTCCACTAATTTCAAAAGGTGATAATGTATTATATGTCTTTTTTACATAGGCCTATGAAGTTTCTAACCCTCCTGTAAAATAGGGAACTTTCATCTTAATTATAATAAAAAAATATGTTCAAAAATCAATACTAAAAGGTTTTTTACAAATTATCTACCATTATATTAAATTATTATTATCTATTACGTAAAACGAAACGTTATTTCAAACACCATCATTGAGTTTATGACGTCACTCCTTCGTTTTTCCTTTGTAAATATATTTACACGTTATAAACGAGCGATGCAATGGCGTCATGTCACGTGTCTCTGTGTTTTGGCGCGGAAATTTGAAAGTCATATTTTTATTTATTTTTATAATTTGTGCATATATCTTTTTAGTTTTTTTTAACTTTTCCGCTCCTTTCGCTCTACCCCAGCCCTGGCGCTGACGCATCCAAAGACAAATAGGTAACTACTCGTATCACTACAGTTTTGCAATGCAATTTATAATTGAATGACACTAATTGAAATTTTGCATGACGAGTCAGTAAAAATGAACGTAATTTTTATTCACGTTTAATGCTAGTACATAATTATTAATAGTAAGTTGTCGGTACATGAGTGAACAAGGTACAAATTGGTGAAAGCTCATCACAAACTCGATCGAGCTTCATTTGCTTTATTTGCTCGAGCCAATCAATTGCCGAAAAAATGGTCAAGCTGTGAATGTTGTTTACTTGAAAAGGTTCCGTCGACTACATGTATGGTGAAGAGAGTAGGACTGTACGACATCTAACGAAAAAGCAATTGGATGAGGTTTTGAATTCAAACATACGTTTGATTTATGAGACTTTTTCTTAGACACTATTAAAGGTAAACATCGTGAAGGAAACCTGAAAGCTTCTTATCTAAGGGTAAGAATCTCTCTTTGGTATTTTAACATAGGTACATTATTAAGGCTTACGCTTCCACAGAGGTCTGAACAGAAAGGTAGACATAATAGGAACCTACAGATGATTCGTGCCATCAAATTTTTCATCAGCACTACATTGTTTTTATTGTTACTTTTTTGGTTTTTTATTTTTACTTTTTTATGTTTGTGCACTGGGTGCACTGTCTGATGTCTAGTCCAAATAAATGATTTTTCTTTCTTTACTTCTTTAATGGTAAGCCAAAGACATACTATGTGCAGAGGTTAAAAATAATAAAATATTATAGTTTAAAAAAAACTAAAGAAAGCTTTTGTCATCTAAACTAAACGTGTATGCAAAATTTCAGCTCAATCGGAAATCGGGAAGTGGGTCAAAACTTCCAAGATTTTCTTACATAGTTAGTTACAGGTGAAGCTAATAAAAGCGTGTTAAAAAGCACATAATTAGTGGGAAGGTCTTCTCTCCCCAAGGACCCCTACAGGACAAAATAGTCAGTCGATCCGCATTGCGCTTTAATCGGAAAAATCAACAGAGGAGCAGCAAATGGGATCGCGTGCATATAATAATATATGTTCAGTGTTCAGTCCATCTGTCCGTCTGTTTGTATACTGAGATTCAAAATGAAGTTACTCATGATTCAGTTGGACTGAGCATTGGAGAGTAGAGCGTTGTTTGTAGATGAAAAGTAGGTAATTGGGATGTAAGAGGAAGCTTCAAAGAAGAAGAAGATCTCGTAAGATTCTGTACCTATGTTTTGTCTCATTACCCCCGAAAAAAAAGAGAGGTGTTACAAGTTTGTAGTGTGTATGTGCAAACACACATCTGTGGCATCGTAGCTCCAAAACGGATGGACCGATTTCAATGCAGTTTTTTTTAATCGAAAGCTAGTTTAATCGGGTATCATCTTAGCCATGTTTCATGAAAACCTGTTCAGCCGTTCAAAAGTTTCAGCTCTTTTTGTAGTTGGAGTCGCGGGTTTTTGACGTTTAGGTTATATTGTGTCCAAATAAATGTTTATTCTATTATATTATAGTCTTTCTATTCTTCAACAGTCTCCTGAAACATCTACTTGTAGGCACGCTGGGCAACATGTCGCTCATGATAGAGTGATGAATGAAAAGGTTCTCAAATGCTGATTAAGTCTAACCAGCTTACGATTTTCATGTCAACAGATATTATGATGGTCGTTGAATTGTCATGTTAAATAGAACAGAATACAAATACTCCTTTTTGTACACCTTATAAAAAAGCAATGAACAAAGATTGTACAATGGGTGGGCTTATCACAATTGGCGATTTCTTACAGACAACCTTTGGGTGGCATGTAAAAAACGAAGGTAGCCCGCAGTGTAGCATAAACTAATTAACATAAAAATATAATTAAACAGAAATGCATTTATATATCTACATAGGAAAATATATCTCATTAATAAAATCTCGTTGACTATTTTGCATTATTTTAAAAGAGTTTCCATGGAGTTTCTCGCCGGTTTTTCTCCATAGAGCCTACTATTTGGAACCGTGCACCTAGAGTCTTGATATTTAATAAGTGCCTGTAAGTGGTTTACAAGCTGATCTATTCTAAAGAAGAAGAATTATTTATTTAATCATAATTAATTAATTAATAGCTGAACCCGTAGTACAAGACTAGTATCACCAATGTGCCAAACAAAATAATGAATTCCCTCTACAATTTTCGAACGTAAATAAGTGTACTTATAAATAATTGGTGTTTTTAATGGACTTCCAATATGGCCGCCGAATTATGCTGTTTGCAATGACAGCCGACGAGGAAATCACGTTAATGAAATAATGGAAAATGCACCAATCCGAGTGGTAGTTAATTAACTGGTTTCAGATAGGTATTTTTATGTTTACTAGGAAAGGTCACCCAATAGGGAGATATTATAAAAAACAAAAGAACAGCCCATTACTGTCCCACTGCTGGGCACGGGCCTCTTCTCGGAATGGGAAGAGTTAGATAGTTAGTCCACCACGCTGGCCTTTTGTGTTCTTTATTTCACCTTTTTTTTAAAAGAATAGCGACTGGAGACCGTCCTGATTTTCTAAGGGTTATAGGTACATATCACTCTGTAACTGTATCAATATTCAAGACTCGTATTAAATTAATAGAATTATTAAAATATCTGTTACCAACCTAGAAGGATATTTAAACAGCCATAGTATTAGGTATTTGGAACCGGATAAATTTCAAAGGTGAAAAGACATGATAATGTCAAAGCAACCTCTTAAGGAATCATTATAGAATTGTTATTAAACTGCGCCCGCTAATCACCGCACGGTTGGCGCAGTGGTTGAGCGATCGATTGCTGCGCTACGTGCCACCCGGTTCGATCCCCGCACGGACCAAATATTTGTATGGCATACAGATAGTTGTTCCGGCACCCTAATTACAATATAGACGATTTTTGGCAATAAATAACAATTCGAGTAAAAAATCTCTTTAATAATACGTGAAGAGAAAACTTTGTATCCCTTTTTAAGCATATTGCGCGCACTACTGAGTATGGGATTTGGCATAGTTAAAGATTATATGGAGAAGGAGTGCAGAAAGCTAAAATTACGGTCGAATTTGGACCACAGGGCGACCACTAGTATTAATAACAAGGGCAGGTTTACTGAATCTGCTGTTTCAATAATTATTCCCAATATGGTTAACCGCCGCAATATGCTGTCGAAGGAGGATACGTTGTAGCCTACACACAGTACCGAACTCTGTTTACCTGACAACAACCTAAACGCAATTTTTTTATTTTCTATCTCTTAATTCTTATCTTAACAATAGCCAAGTTCCAACGAACATTAAACTAATCCGCTCGTATACGTAAACAGTAATAAATATTCAGATATAAAGATCAAAGTATCGTAGAAGGACGGACCGAGGTCGCCGAGTGCATGGTCAAGTGCATCTTATAGATGCATGCATCAAAGCGAATAATGTTTTATAACTGGATATTTTTCGAGCGATATATTATAATACCTATCAAGATTGCCTCCGTCTGTCATACGAATACCTAGTGATTTGCAGCAGCCCGAACAGTGTGACATAGGCCTTAGGGCATAGTATCGGAAGCAAACCCCAACATAGTTGGGAAAATACTCAGCAGTTAATATAATTGCCCAAAAGATATTGTACAATGTGTAGTTTAAACAATAGTATTACTTCAACTATTTATCTATATATTAATACGTGAAGAGAAAACGTTGTAACTTTTTAAGCATATTGCGCGCACGGAGCAGTGTGAGATCTGGCATAGTTAAAGTTTATATGGAGAAGGAGTGCTGAAAGCTAAGATTACGGTCGAATTTCGACCACTGGGCCACCACTAGCTTATTATTACCTACTGTCTCCCCCCCCTCAGTTGTGCCCTAATAGGCATGGCACCGTGGTGGGCTTCGGCCCGGTCTTTAAAAGGTCCCTAAGTCCACCAAAAGGTGCCGAAAGCGAACCAACCCGGTCCATCCCTCCGAGAGTGGGCCACGATGGGTTCTCAACACATTAATCCAAGAAAAAAAATGGAAGCCCATGTTCAGCAATGGATATAACTCATACAAGGATCGCTGAAGGACGGGCCGAGGTCACCGAGTGTATGGTCAAGTGCATCCGATAGATAGATGCGTTGCACTTAAATAACGAGTTTGGCTTGCTTTCGATTCGATATAGGTATTCGTAGATTGAATGCAGTTATACCACTCTGTCTGTAGGTAGAACAGTGACGTAATAGTTAAAAATATTGTTTGGTATTATTAAGGGGATTAACTGGCCCAACGGCTTTGAAATGCCAGAAAAGGATAACAGCATATTCATTACGAAACAAAATGAGATAGCAATAGGGGGTCGCGAGCGAAAAATCGACCAAAAATAGGGTTTTATTAGTTATTTTCAAATGTATTTGAAAAATATAAATACAAATTGTTAAAAAAGACATTACCTACAGTTTTTTTGGTGTAGAATTTATGTAAAAGTCATGACCCGTTATAGAGAGAATTCTGCATTTAGATTAAAAATGGTTTTACATTAAGATTTTTTTAGAAAGATTGTGCAAGTTAATAAAATAAAACAATTCAACTGTTCCAGGATGTCTTTAAGAATAACATATATTTTTTACATGGCTAATGCACTCAAGGATTCATCAAGAAACATTTTAACGTACCGTATTTGAGCATGTAAACCCACAAATGGGTTGAAAATGCTATATTATTTGCAAGGCCTAGCAATGCAAAGCATGGTAAAGTTTCAATAGCCTATCGAAGATGACTGTACGAACAACTTGCGACTTGTCCTTTTATACGTAAGCGTGAATATTTAAGCAATGGAGTCATAAATTCAAATCATATGATAATGTAAAACACGCGAATGGAATGTGTTTTCAGGGTTCTATAAAAGAAAAGAATTCACTTTATTTTTTCCATGCTTTTACAATTGGAGCAGTGGTGGCCCAGTTGTGATCTCGTCATACGGGTAGGTCGTGGGTTTGACTCCAAGGGTAGATCATAATCATAATCGTTTATTGGTTCTAAAAAATTAGTTTACAAAATAATGAACACTGGTAGATGGCAAAAAACGATGGAATTCAGAACGAAAAATAATCGTATCGTCACTGTACGAGACTCTTTCCGTATTACCCAGTACAAGTACATATACCTACCTACAGTGTGTCCCTGGATAATGTGCACAAACGAAAATTGGAGAAATTAAAACAAAGTAGGTATATAACTAAACAAAAAAAAAATTACTTAAAAAAAAATATTATCTCAAAAGCAAGGAAAAACATTTATTCGGACTACCTAGACAACACAATGCACAAACAGGGAAAAATATGCATTTCTTTTTATTAAATATACATATTTTTACTCGTTTATTGCTTATCTTATGACTCCATAACAATGGTATTGTTTTTTTTTCTTAACTCTTCTTTAACTTTGGTCTAGTTTCACCCCTTTTTATTGCTCATTATCCATGGACACATGTGGCTTAAAGTTTTTTTTTTTAACTTTTTCCCTCACTAGGATTTCTCCTGTATCGAGGGTACAGCTTACAAACATACATCTCACATGCACACACACCCAGACCCGGAACAACTATCTGTAGATCATTAAAAATATTTGTTCCATGAGGGGATCGAACCCGCGGCACGTAGCTTAGAAAGCTAATCACTTAGCCACTACGCCAATACTACTACGTGGTGTCGTCAATAACCTAACCGTCCCACCCCGACTTCAACTAGAAAAAGAGCTGTAACTTTTGAACGGCTGAACAGATTTTCATGAAACATAGCTAAGATGATACTCAATTAAATTAGTTTTCAATTTTTTAAAAACTGCTTGTTTTGGAGCTACGATGCCACAGACAGATACACAGATCCACAGATACACACTACAAACATATAACACCTTATTTTTTGTCGGGGTTAAAAACATTGGTAGATTTATTTATTTATTTAATCTCCTTAACACTATCTTTACAGGTGCTATTATACCTAATACGATAGCGTGGCTATCATCAACATATTATTTCTTAATTAAATGTACCTAGTTATTAATTTAACAATACGTGATATACAATTATATACACAAAAAAGATATACAATTGCGTAAAGATACGTCCTACCTATAATTTATACTTCTGCGTCCTTGCCTCGTAACCAATATTTAAATTACCTAATTAAAAGGTCGCAATAAAACCAATTTGACTTCTTTGCCTTTATTTTTAACCTAGATTGAAAACAGTCTTCACTTTTTTGGAATAAATTATCGTAAAGGACATGAAGATTGTTTTCTAAAAAACATATTGAAATTGATTCAAATCATTGCATAAAAAGTCGATAGAAACGAAAATTATGTTAAATAAACAAAACATAATGTATGAATGTCTCATGTTGTGTTAAGGACTGGAATATATTTTGGCATCAGAATCCAGTGATTCTATAGACCTAGTGGTCTATTCACGATGAAGACAAGCCCAGCCGTGGGATATACAAGCTATCAATAAAATATAGTAAATCGATTTGAGACATAATAAGTGGCCTAATTTAGGACTGTTCCAGTGATCAGGGGGCCTTCTTACCAACTCTTATAGCAGGGCTGAAATTGACCTGCCCAGACATTTCCATTATGAGCTGACCTCGCACTGTATAGGCTTTTTGTACAATGAAAGGTCAGCTTATGCTGGAAATTGCTGGGCAGTTCAATTTCTGCCCTGTTATAAGAATTCATAGTAAGCCCCCAAGCCTACTCACTCCTAACAAAAATACTTATTAGATTTTTGAAAAAAGGTGACACACACACAGTGAGAAAATTGTCAGTTCTCAAAAAACATAAGTGGGGCGAAATCCACAATATTTATTTCCAATAGGAATTTTTTATCGAAACAACTGATGAAATCGCACTTGCCAAATTTGAGAAAAATATAAAAAAACAATTTCTCGTACATTTTCTATGAAAACATCTTGGAAAGGTGTCAGTTTCCCTCTCATTAGAAATAACTTAGTAAAGATAAAATAATAACATGAGACATTTCCAATCAATCTCCCTTGTTTTAACCCAGGTTGACCCTATAGACTCTATTACAGGGCTACCAGTTCTAGACACTTGCTCTCGCCATAAAAAACCTGTAATAATATAAATCGAGCGTAGATCAAGTTTAAAGTGATCCGCGGCGTGACCGGCGCGAACCCGCGATCATATATTAAGGATCCGTCGTGGGGAGCAGGGATTAATGCATCATGCAGCTTGTAGAGTGGTCCAAGTGTAAGCGGATGACGGGATGATGACGTAAAGGAAAAGGATAAGGAAGGATGTTGAAATAAAATTATTATGATTATTATCGTGTTATTTAGATTTATTTGATTTATATTTTGATTATTGTATTTTATAATTTATTATTATTATTGATTATATTATGTTGACCTGTACCTTATTAGTTACCAATAAAATACTATGACTATGACAGCAAGTCAACATGAAGAATTCAGCTCGATTTCTTCTCACCTTCAGCATCAGACCCTAAATGGCCGTTCTTTAATTTATTAACAATTTTCGTTTTATTGTTAATCATAAAAATGACAATTTTTTTAAAATTAATACTTGTTTCTCAGGCCATTTTTACCAAAATTTTTAGCTTTTATTTTTTATAGTAAATATATAGAAAACGTATGCTTTAAACACACCGCTTTTACCAAGTTATTCTTAACTGTTTTTAATTATTTTTTTCAAAAAATATAATTTGCATACATATTTTTTACCCTACTTACAGGGAACCTTAATCGGTTTAAGCGTAAGAGGTGGGTCGCTATTTACAAGAATACAATACAAACATTATAAGGATTCTTCAACTTTACATTAAGTAGAAGGATGTGTTTACTTTTGAATACACAATGCTCCAGATCAGTGTGTGTGTGCCACATAGTTGACACCATAACCTAACCATCAAAAATCCCCGACTGCAACTAGAAAAAGAACTGTAACTTTTGAACGGCTGTACAATGATTTCAGGGTTGACCCCATAGTAAAAGTTATTCATAATGATGAGTACAATAACCCCTGATAGGGATCAGAATTAGAAAGGTATAATCCAGTGACGTTAGAGGCTTCTTACGTCATTGGTATAATCGAATCAGTTGGAAATCGCCAAGTGCGATAAGACCGCCCTTTGTACATATCTTTTTCTAATTATTGTATCTTTTCTTCTATTATATACAGTGTGCAATACAGTGTATTGTATTGTAAAGGTATGATTATTTCATTCTCGCGCGTAAGCAGAGACCGCAGCCATTAGATTAATATTCTTATTCATTTCCAAAACCATAATAATATGTCAAAAAAAGATGAATTTTTATTCATAAAAAAAACATACAATCCATTCGTACTCATAGTATATATTTTATTGGTAACTAATAAGGTACAGGTCAACATAATATAATCAATAATAATAATAAATTAGAAAATACAATAATCTAAATCTAAATCAAATACATGTAAATAATACCGAAAATAATAAAAATAATCATAATAATTTTATTTCTATAATGCCTAAAAGTCAAAATGCCTAACCTACAAAATCACACTTCCTTTAACCCTTTACCGCTCCCGCTTCCGCTTCCTCTCGTAACTTGTACCACACCCCATTCCCCGCCCCCCGCGCCGCTCAGCCATCGGTTCGTGAAGTAGATGGATTACAGTGCACAGCGTTTGTTGTACCCTTTACTATAAGTTACACGAGCCATCGCATCTCCTACTTAGTACAAATTGAAAAATACCCCACCACTGATGAGCTGGCTAATAATCACTGATAATGAAGGATGCCATTATTTTCATAGATTATCTAGAAAAGTTTGTACACCTTTTTAAGCATATTGCGCGCACGGAGGAGTGTGATTTGGCATAGTTAAGGTTTATATGGAGAAGAAGTGCAGAAAGCTAAAATTACGGTCGAATTTTGACCACTAGGTGACCACTAGTTTTCATAGAACTAAGTAGGTAAAACCTTCTTTTTAGATCAAGCAATGGATTTAAAATAATAATGTTGGACTATTTCTTTTTATAATATGACACGGCGCAGTGGCTAAGTGATTAGCTTTCTACGCTACGTGCCGCGGGTTCTATCCCCGCACAGAGCAATTATTTGTAATACCTACAAATAGTTGTTTCAGATCTGGGTGGTGTGTGCATGTGAGATGTATTTTGTAAACTGTACCCTCGATACAGGAGAAAGACTAAACAGGATTAAGATTAAAAAAAAATACATCTTTCAGTAATTATAAATACTTACCAGCAATTTTACTATAGACTAGGAGTGCCCGAAAATTCGCTTTTCGTTAAAAAACAATGCCTATGTCCTTCCTCATGATACCCTGTCAAATTTCATCAAGATCGGTTCAGCCGTTTAGTCGAAGTGTCAGAGAGATAGACTGAGTTACTTTCGCATTTATAATATTAGTAAGGATTATAAGCAATTTAAGGTACGTATGACCATGAAATCCATGATTAATAAAGGTATTCCTGTTGACCCTTCTATGTAAATATGCTTGTGGTAGGTCCACATTAACAATGTAACAGCAGAGCTAGCGGCGCGGCGGGTGGACAAACTCGTTTTCTCCACCCTTTTGTTTCTTTAACAGAAGACAAAACGACAAATCAAGAGAACAGTAGAGATGGTATTGTCTCCGATTTCCTCTCTTCCCTATTTTTCCGTGCTAGCCCTGTTAGTGGAGTTCGAACTTACGATCTCAAGCTCGCCAATCCAACGTCTTTAGCCTTTAAGCTATTGCCACTAGAAGTTTATATTAAGGTTATATATTAATTTTACTTATAAAGGTAAAAAGAACGATGTTACTGAGCAACCTTATACACATCGCCTAATTTGTACGAGGAAAATGTTCCACTCAATCCGTGGACAGCAACACATGGCAATAAACCAAAAGCCCAACAAATGGACAGATACAAAAAAATTGATGTTAACACAGTACTCATATAAAAAGCTAAAGAAACAGCACTAAACACGATGTAACCACTTAATAAGTCTATCGGAGCGCGTCGCGAAATGAATAACAACGTCCAATTTCAGGCATTGCAAGAAGCGTTCGAGAAAAAGATTGTTGCACTTAACATTAACACTTGCTTCGAAAATTTAATTCTTTTACATCCTCCGAATCGAAAACCAACTCTATCTAAACTTAATTAAGTTCAAAATCACGACAGCAAGCTCCAAACATACATTCTTTCCAAACTTAAAAACTGCTGAATCACTCAGTCTATAGAAAAAGACGGGTACACACAAAAGTTGTATTTGTTTTCTTGATGATAGAGCGAGATGGTTGTATTTTTGTGGTGGTGTCTTTAAACGTCTGGCTAATGCAGTGCGTCTGGCCGGTGACGAAGATGGATGACTCTTCTGGTTAGCAGTTGAATGAATGCATACCATGGATAAAAAGAACAATTAAGCAAACTTGTATAATAACATATCAAATATTAAATGAAAGTAAATTGAAGAGTTTTTGGAGATAATTTGAATGAAGACTTTCGAGATGTTGGTCCAGTATATTTTTTCTGAGCTGGGAGGCAATTCTCGTTTGCTGCGAGATCATCGAGTTTGCATTTCGAGCGCTTTTTGACGATCATTATGATTCGAATTCGAAATGTTGATCTCGATCGACACCGACCAGTCGAAACAATTCGAGCAGTTTTCCTTAGAGAAATGTCGGGTTCTATTTTTCCAGAATAGTTCAACTTAATCACCACTCGAGAAAAGTTCGAATTAGAACTTTTCTCAAAGCGACGCATTGCCCTATATTGGAGGAGGAGGTGCCTATGTTCGGCAGCAATGAACTGTAGATGCAGATTGGGTTGACCCAAAAATTTGCTAAAAATAACTAAACGTGTTACCATTACAGTGTGTAAAAAGTGAAAAAATCAGAATTCATTTTCAAACCGTCTATTTTCTCCGGAATACTTTAAGAAATATTTTTATTTTAATACAAAGGATATATTTACGATTTCGAAACACGTATTGAAATATAATGAGGAACTATAGATAACACAAAAACCGCCCCTACTACCCACTAATCTGAAAATAACCGACGCAAGTGACGAGCGGCGAGCGGCGGGATATAAAGGGAAATCCCCGATATCTTTGGGTACGCAAACGATAGCACAGAGATACATGTCCAATACACGAACAGCAGGACAAGGACGGCGGGTGGATAAACCCGTTAACTCCACCCTTTGTCTTCTTGACAGAAGAAAAAACGAAAAACCGAGAAATAAAACGGCAAAGAGATGGTTTTGTCTCCGATTTTCTCTCCCCCCTTTTTTGCTGTGCTAGATCTTCTAGTGGTTCACAAATCCAGTCTCACAAAGAGGACTTGGTCGAGCGCTTGAATTGTAGGGGGCAAAGTATCAAATCGGATTGCCCCCACACAAGTAACGTCCTTAGATATAAAAGAACCAAGGGGCGGAAAGAGAGTCCCGAAAACCTAAAACGAAAACAATTAAATTAATTAAAAAAACCCTTGAATTGGTCCGCTAACTTGGTCTGGTTTAACGCTGCTAAGACCCAGGCGTATCTCTTCTTCGCTAAATGGAGTCATTTCAGACTGACTCCAACTTTCCAGGATGCATCCGTGCCGATATCAGACCACCTTGAAATTCATGGCGTACTAATCTTTGTAGTGGTCGCCCAGTGGTAGAAATTCGACCGTAATTAATTAAACTTAGCTTTCTGCACTCCTTCTCCACATAAAATTTAACTATGCCGAGTTCCACGCTCTTCTAAAAAGGGGTACTAAGTTTTCTCTTCACGTATTAATATATAGATATCTAAACTAATATTATAAAAAGAAAAGATTAGATTTTTTGTATGTTTGTTTGTAATGGATAAACTCCAAAAGTACGGGATCGATTTTAAAAATGCTTTCACTAGCAGAATGCTATATTATCACTGAGTAACATAGGCTATAATTTATAAAGATATCCCGTGGGCGAAACCGCTGGCAGGTGCTAGTTACCAATAAATATGTTTATCTGTTTATGCACACATTAGGTCCCCGCTAAACGCTCATATTAAGTCCACCCACCAAAGTCCGAAGCCAAGGAAGCGTCGGGCGGACCGGGCGTCCTTGCGGCGCCCACTTTCCGTTTCTACGGCCCGTGGCCTATCTGGCTAGCACGTCCACCGCCAATTTACACTGGTTTGTTTCATTCAACTGCTATTTGTTCATCATACTAATCTTGGAAGAAAGTTTCCATTAGGAGCTGAAAAACGATTTTGAGATTGATATGAAAGCTTTACAATCGTATGTCCTATCTATTATTGAAGGGAATATAAATCTTCAAAAGAAAGTCTCAAGAGGTCTCTAAAATATTCAAAGGCGGTACATGACTTATCCAGTTCACCAGTTTAAGTATAAGCCCATGGCCTGGCTTATACATTTTTTCTCCTACCCAGGTTATAATAGGGTTATACTGTACTATCTTTCTAGTCCTGATCCCTTTAAGGGGTTATATCGACTGTTCCATACAAATAATTCAATATTATTGTACTAAATAAATATATGGAACAACAGATTGCTTTTCAGTTTTGTTCCCATAGTAAAAGTCATTTATAATGATAAGTTCTATAACCCCTTCAAAACCAAAAAATCGCCAAAAAAAAAACAAACATTCCATACAAAAGAATAATCTTGCTCGATCAAAATTTATGTTTGAATTTTTTTTCGCGATTTCACGTTTAATCCCATAGTAAAAGTTGTTCATATTGATGAGTACTTTCACCCCATAAAGCATTGCCAATGAATTACAAAATATAACCCTGTATACCTGTTTAACAAATACAGCTATACAATATTTTCTTTTTTTTTCCCCTCTCTAGGATTTCTCCTGTATCGAGGGTACAGTTTATAAACATACATCTCACATGCGCACACACCCAGACCCGTAACAACAATCTGTAGATCATACAAATATTTGTTCCGTGCGGGGATCGAACCCACGGCATGTAGCGCAGAAAGCTAATCGCTTAGCCAGTGCGGGAACCGTGTCGTCAATTGTGCTTCTTATCTCCGCTTGCGAAGGTTAAAATGGCGGTTGCTCGGCGAAAAAAACTGAACTCTGCCGCATCTGGTTAGACTGGCAGCCAGACAGACTGGGAAAATCTAGACTGCCAAGCAACAGGTAATCAAATGTCTAGCCGCTTGATAGACGCCGCTATATAATCGTGCTTTTTATAACACTATATTTATTATTTTATTTTTATATTTAAACGGACCCAGAACGGTGTCGACGTAGATCAAATAGCCAAAAAACACTGCTCTTTTGCAGTGTTGTGTTCCTGACGGTGAGCAAGGTCACCAGTTCTCCATGGGGAAGCGTCTAATACCAACGCGCCTGCAACGCGCGAGTGAGTGCGTCACCCGCCCGTACCCACGATCCCTCAAATACGAAGAAATAAATAAATAAATCCAACCCATTACTGTCCTACTGCTGGGCACGGGCCTCTTCTCTGCACGAGAAGGGTTAGGCCATTTATTTATTTATTTATTTAACTTTAATTAAAACGGTACTTATACCACGGCCATATATCCGTGGGTTAGGGCTTAGTCCATCGCGCTGGCCTAGTGCGTGTTGGCAGACTACACACCATCGAGAATTTTATGAAGCCCTCTCAGATGTGGCGGTTTCCTAACCAAATTACGATCCGCATATAAATTCGACGAAAAATGAGGGAGGTGAAACAAATATAACAGTTGTCTTTGATGACATGGTTGGCGCAGTGGCTAAGCGATTAGCTTTCTGCGCTACGTGCCTCGGGTTCGATACCCGCACAGAACAAATATTTGTATGATCTGCAGATAGTTGTTCCGGGTCTGGGTGTGTGTGCATGTGAGATGTATGTTTATATAGGAAAAATCAAAGTAAGGGGAAAAGAAAATAAAATCGTCATCAATCATCAGAAGCAGTCAGAACTCCGTAAAATATGTCTGTAAACTGGAAAGTTCATTTACAAGAACCACGTGACAGTTTCTCCGTGTACATCAGTACACGGAGAAACTGTCACGTGGTTCTCGTTTTTAATTCTGCTGGTTAAACTACACGTCAGACAGACAAGAAAAAGCTAGACTCCTAAGCAACAGGTGATCAAATCTCTAGCCGCTGTAGCTAATAGACGCAGCTATGTAATTGTGCTTTTTGGGAGCGCCCGCGCCGCCACCAGGTAATTACTGTACACTTGTACGAGATTAGTATGGACACGCCGTTAAGTTGAAACTAATTATTGATCGGTGGTGTTTTCGATAAAGACTTGGCCAGACGTTTGTCGAGGGTGTCGTAAAAGGGATTTAGGGATCATGTCAGTGGGTCGAGCACAAATGTTTTTAACGTAACGTTAACGTTAACAAATGAATCAAAAATTCATGATATTTTTGTATTTTTCAGTAGCGTGAAACAATTGTATACTTAAGTTGCGTAAAATTAAACAAATGTGTGATAAATTATTGTATTTTTTTATTCAAAATGTTAACGTTACGGTGCGTCAAAAACATTCGTGCTCAGCCTTTTGAAGTGACATTTAGAAGAGAAAGAGAAGAGTCTTTCTTTTTTATAGAAACCTGGTTTTATAACACCAATGACACCAATGCTCCGGTGAATTAATGAAGGTTACCGGTAGCCAATTTCAGGCAGAATTTAGAGAGCTTGTCGACAATATTTCCCTGCAATAACGATAAATACCGGCTACTCCTCATTAAAGTCAAATGGAGTTGGACAGGACATCTGGCAAGGCGTTGTGATGACAGGTGGAGTAAGGCTGTGATCGAGTGGTGGTCGAGGACTGGAAGTAGGACTTTCGGTCGACCGGGCAGCGGGCGGCGAGATGGGTGGATGACATTATTGCCATCGCGGGTCGAAGCTGGATCAGACTGGCGCAGGAACGTGGAGATTGGCACAATCAAAAAGAGTCCTATACCCAGCAATGGGTGAAGTCGAGCTGTGGATCATAATGAAAGAAAGAAAGAAAGAAAAGAAAGAAAAATCATTTATTCGGACTAGACATCAGACAACACAGTGCACAAACATAAAAAAGTAAAAATAAAAAAGCAAAAAGTAACAATAAATACAACGTGCTGTCGGAATGCCAGTACCAAATGGGTTGCCAACACAGCATTTGCTGGGCATACGAACACCCAGCGCTGATTTTCAGTTGGCACCCCTGCAGTGACACACGGACGGAGGAAACAAATATTCATATACTTAAATATAAATATGGTAAATACGATACTATTTAAAATTATAATTAATACTTACCTATACGATGATAGATTCGTCGTATCGTATGTTGAGTCCTCATAAGTGTTCTTCTTAGACCTTCCTATTTTCAATGATATTGTTCAGTGTTCACATTATACCTGGTTACAATATTTTCATAAAATTAATAGCTGCTTAATTGTGGGTCATGTCCACACTATGTTCGTTCAGGTGGCTACGTCTGCATCTTGATCGCGAACTGTTTACATATGTGGAGTACGAGGAGTACACCTACTGGTGAAACTGACAACAGATGACTTCAGTTATATTGTAAAGAAAAAATAAACAGTACTTATTATATTTCAAAGTATTTTTTCCCATAATTATTTTGCTGTCAGTCCTTTTTCGTGCTCATTATTATATGCAGAAGAATCTTTGAAACACCGGTAAATAATACTAGGTACTTAACTTGAAATAAAATCTTAAAAGTTTCACTTATGAAATGAATTAACTTTTTTATGGATGTTTTGATACTGTAATTTTTAGCTTGAATACTCCATTAATGAGATACCCACCTACCACAACCACCTACATTTGAGTATTTTTGTGTTTTCTTTGTAATTGTGAATATGTGATATAATACAATAATCATTTATCTTTATTTCTTTCTTTTCTTTAGATAGTTTAAAAAGAAGAAGAATAACATAATACTGTTTTTTTAATTAAGACATAATTTTATAAAAACATTCCGCACATTTCAGCATTGTACGGCTACGGGCTGATAATAATTGTGACAATAAAACTTCCAAACCCACTAGTAACTCATCACTTTCATTAGTGTAAAGTCAATCGACAGAAATAATGAACCAATCCATCAAACAAAACAAAACAAAATGAGACAAGACAAGACCAAAACAACAAGTAACTATTTATTGCGATCCACGATCTCTTGCGCCTGTACCACTATGCTACCGTACACTCGCCAGTTACTGACCTCTTTTTCTCTCGTTTTTTTATTTATATTCGTGTCTCTTTCTCTCCTAATAGCTTGGCTTTCGGCAGATTAATACACCGCTGTCTAATGCATATCATTACATTGAGTGGCTTTTCTTTACAGATGTACGTACTCTTAAATGTGAACGTATGTGTATCACGATTTTGCTATTACAACAATTCTATTTGAATCAAAGTCAAAGTCAAAGTCAAAGATTTTTATTTCAACTGGGCCTTTGCAGGCACTTTCAAAACGTCGTGATTCTAGGCGCACGGTTCCAAGTGGGTTGGATTGAATTTGGTTTGATTTTGATTGAATTTGGTTGGGTTGAATTGCTACATTTGTTGCAGGCTGTGGTTGCAACGCGGTTTCTGGTCAAGGAATAGGACCCACCATAGAGTTTCTTGCCGCTATCTTCTCCAGGACCAACCCAGTTGGAACCGTGCGCCTAGAATCACGACGTTTTGAAAGTGCCTGCAAAGGCCTAGTTGAATTAAAAAACTTAGACTTTGACATAGTTTTCGTCTGGGTGGCGTAGAAGATGCTGAAGTCAACAACCGTTACTTGGTAGTTTATAGATAATATTATGTACCTATTTAATTTCTTTGAATCCTTTTTTGTTTTTATGTGTTTTTATCATTTATTCTTTCGTCGTGCTTTGTATGCGCCTTCATCATACAAAAATTAAAATTTCTTTCTTTTATTTTTCTTTCAACAACTTCATTCGCATGCCCACACTTCGTTTATCCCACTGCTGGGATAAACGAGCTATACCCGCCTCCTTTCCTAAGCCGTTTCTATTCCTAATCCCGATACTGATACTAATCCTGTTACATTATCCTCGCAAAGAGTCTCAATATTTTATAAGTGCCTGAATATGGTTTACATAAATAAAGGTTATAGGTATTCTATTCTAGCAGTGATAGCCTAGCGGTTGAACGCTTGCCTTCTATGCAGGAGGGTCTGAGTTCAAAAACGTCACGCACCTCTGACTTATAGAATTTATGTGCGGATCGCAATTTGATTTGATTATCACTTGCGTTAACGGTGAAGGAGAACATAGTGAGGAAACCTGCACACCTGAGAGGGCCGCATAAAGTCCTCGATGGTGTGTGTAGTCCGCCAACCCGCACTAGGCCAGCGTTGTGGACTAAATCCTAACCCTTCTCATTCCGAGAAGAGGCCCGTGCCCAGCAGTGGGACAGTAATGGGCTGGTTTTTTTATTACTTATTTATATTATATTCTAATATTACTTTATCGAAAAAACTTTTAGTTACAAAAATTTATAACTGCAGCTGTAACAAGCCTAATTATGGACTGTTCGACCAAAAGCTCAAGCTGTACTAACTTGCAAGTAAGTATAATGTAAATATTTATTTATTTATTAACATTGCTTGTATTGAGTACTTAAATAAACACTGAATCATGACTTTTTGTTGTTAGAATGTACATTACTCATGTGTATAAAAGAAATGTATTAAGAACAGTTCAGTAATGAATTTAACATGTCAAATGACGTGCGTGTCACGGTTGGCGCAGTGGCTAAACGATTAGCTTTCTGCACTACTTACCCCGGGTTCGATCCCCACACGGAGCAAATATTTGAAGCAGTTTCTAGACACCCCGAGCAGATCATTGGGAACTATCAGCTGTTTTGTAAAGCGGCTAGGCCACTTGTAATGTGGCGGATAGTACAATTTGGCTGCGACATTATAGAGAAATTCGATATTTAGGTAATTTAATCAATTAATAAGAAATAATGAATGTTGAATACCTATAATTATAAGTACCTAATTTACTTGTAGATACTTTTAAGAGCAACTTTTATTATGGGATCAACCCTGAACTCAAGAAAAATAAATGAGCTGTTCTATAGATACGTTTAGTCGATTAATACTGAATAATTATTTGTATGGAACAGCTGTTTTCTTTGCAATTTTAGTGTTGGTCCCATATGTCGCTGGAAAATGACGAAACCAGGGATTACGTGAAACTTCTAGGGATTAATAAACGTCACATTTTTCCAGGATAACATCAAATTAAAGAAAACATAACCTACCGTGGCTTCAGTAGGTAACTTTTGTTAATTGATATCGCATGCACCATATTCGCCATCTTCCGTGATTTCGTGGTATCCCTAGGGATTTCAAGAAATCCCTGATAAGATAACTAAAAGTTACGTCACTTGGGAAAGGATTATCTGCCGCTGTGGACTATGATTGGCTAAGTAATGAGATAGATGCTTGCAATGTAGCCTAACAAGATGGGAATGTGATTGATCAGTATTTTACCTATACAGCGAGTAAATTACCATCAGTACCTCTACCATAACTTTTCCATGCCGTCTTACGCTATCGTTCACATTCAATATTTGTATAGTGACTTTAGTTCGCTATTTATACCGCTAGAGGCGCTGAAAAAAATCCCATACAAATATTAAATAAAATAAAATATAAATAATTTATTTCGGATAAGTGACATCCATAGTGGGTTAGTAACAATAAAGAAATCAAACTTAAGAAAACTATGTTAGTAAAAAAAACTTAATACCTATTATTGCATGTGAACTTGAACGTTAGATGGCACGGAAAACTCATGGTAGAGGTACTGACCACCACACCCTAACTAGCTGAGCCAACTACAAACAAACAAACAAAGACAAAAAAATATGAAATTATAACAATAATTATCTATTTAGAGGTTTTAAACTAGTTACGCGTTGAAGTCTTTTCAACAAAAATAACAAAAATTAAAACAAAACAAAAATTAGTTCTGCCAACGAACCCTTCCTCCCAAACTCATTACAGATCCTATATGCAGAGACTAGAGAGCAATGATGAAAAATGTCGGAGCTGTAAAAAAAGGATTACATTTGCAAATCCCACATCAGATTTTTAGATGCGGACGTGCAGTATGCAGGGTGGTACATACACGTATCTATCATTCATTAGCAGCACAGCTAGAATCCAATACGACATTTTTTACAATCCCCGGGCACAAAGAACGGGCGTCCACCCCCACACAGGCAAAGAACCCCATACAAACAAACGCCGCCAGTGTATGAGTAATAAAAACTTGAAAAAAATCTCACTGACCTGCGCACACACGCGCCGAACCGCGAAAAAAATCACCGACACAAAGAAAGTCCACCGAAAACTTCTATAGGAACTTTTGCACGCACACCGATATAAGTCACTCACACAGCGCAACGTACAAGGAAGTTGCAGTAGTGTGCGTGAGTGCAGCGTGCACGTATAAGGGCTAAACTTAGCTTAGTATGCGTGTAGTGGTGTCCCACAGTTGCAAGAGTCAAAAACTTCGACTGTGTTAGGTTTCGCGGAATATCCTTGTTCCAGGATTTTCCAAAACCGACTTTATTTTAATGGAAAATTAAGTTGAAGTTACCGTGTCGTATGCGGGAGTTGGTACGTTTCTCATTGGGCCAGAAGCTGCGCACCGCGGGTAGTTTTCGTATGAAACTTGGTGGCGCGAGATGCACCAGCTGAGATAGATATACGAGAGTCTGTTGCCATCTCTTTCGCACACCACCCGCCGCCCGGGGCGCAGGGACGTGGGGGGGGCGGGAGGGTGTCGTGTCGCGTTGATGAACATTTTTCTCATTTTTTTCTTTATTTTTACGCGAATCGTTTTTAAAAAGGGTTTCGTCATAATTGCGTCGTCGCTCCTGATTATATTAGCGTGAACGATAAGCCGATCTGTGGCATGTCGGCGTGGCAACAAAAGTACTTTTACTAATTACTGCACCCCAACTTTGAAGTGATATTCGGAAAGTCACATATAATATGTATCACCTTTGGTTAGCTTTGATACATTGCATTGCGTATAATTTAAAATTAATTAGCATAACATGCTTCGGACATGATAATCAAGTAACTAATGATATATTTCATTATTACAAAAAAAAATATCATTATGAATGCATACACCACATTCGTTTGACTAGACAAGTAAATATAGACTGACATCTGTTTAGAAAAAAGGAAAAACATGATATGAATGGAACAAAAAAGCTGTAAAAAGCGTGTAAGATCTCAGGTTAATAGTAAAAAAAGGCGCACGTAAACATTGCGTTACGTACGCATGTCTCGAGTGGGTCGTCTCGGCGGGAAACTTATTTTCCCGCGTTTTCTCGCCGGCCGCCATATTTGTTTTTGTTATTGCTAATGTGAATCTGATTGGAAATCAAGAATTTTCTTATTATGTTATCGCCAATTTTCCTAAAAAAATACTTAGTTTATTAATTAACGAATGAAGCATAAATATTGTTTGAATATCCTGAAAGCAAAGCGTGGATGTAAATGTTTATCCGCAAAAACACTTCAATGAAAACTGAAATATAGCTCGCGTTTCACTGTAAATAGTTTAATAGATAAACATAAACACAATCAAATAATCGGATAATCCGAACTTATTTCAGCCTCATCCTCCGCGTAGAAGGGAAAGAAAAAAAGCATGTTGTCGGGCCCAGTCTCGCAGTAGCCGCGGCGGGGACCGGCCGCATCCAAAACGTTTATATTATTTTACATTACGTGTTTCATTTCGCGTAGACTTTTGGACAGCGGTAGTATGCGGCGCGGTAGTGCAACAAATTGTGACTTTGGACATTAAAAAATGGAACACCGTGAATTTTTCGACAAAAACAATAATAATTTTGACCGGCAAACAAATTTTTCATAACCGCAACTTTACGCAGTTCAAACTAGATTTTTTTTACTGGTTTCTTCAAGTTTTCTTTTCGCTCTAACAAACAAACTAATGCAGTTCAATAAGTTTGAGTTCACGTACGTTATGTTTTGTTTTAAACTGTAACAAACTAGGCAAACAAACTGTAATAGCGACGGACGGAAGAGTCGGTGGGAGTAAAGAAGAGAAGAGAAGATGGCGCTCGCATCTTCTGTGAGCCTGTACTACTCCATAGTGCAGCGGGCTGCTAGGCACTATCTAGAAGATTACTGTCATACAGGTAAGATTACAATAAGAATTTTTCAGTTTTTCAGTTCTGAAATTACCTTTGTATAAGTTCGAGGATATAAATCGGGGATTTTTATGATTTTTGACAATGTTCATTTCTACGTTTTTAATAGGAAATTAATTTATCAATTTTCCTCTTGACCTATCAAGATTCACATAATAAGCTTTAATTAAAATGCAGGTTATTACGCCAAAAGCCAACAGTAAATAGACAACAGTAAAAAGTGCAGAATTATTTATTGTAGAAAAAAAGGCAAAACAATTATTCCTTTTTTTTTCTTATTAAAAATCACTTGTCATTATTTATATTTTCAAAAATGCTGCCACGAGCTACGACAAATACACTCTATCAGAAATTAGTTCCGGCTAGAAAATATATTTTTCCGTTAACAATTTTTTCTTTCTCTAAGAACCTAACACGCATTAACGCAGAAAATTGCGTATATGCATAAAATAAAAATATTACACACAACTTCTACGAAGCATAAGGTTCAAGACATAATAAAATTATGAAAAATTAATAAGTATTACAAAATATTAATAACCGTAATTCAATACGTATTCAGTTTTGGCATTTTCATTTAATAAATATATCATTTTATTACAAGTAGAACTGAAAACTTACTAAAAGCTGTTGCGACTCTACCCGTCTTATGTCCGACATTAAACTATTTAGTTAAACTTCTTATAAATCAAGTTATAACTTAGTAGGAATATAAAATTGCATACTATGGAAACTATATTTTTGTAACTGAAACTATACGAACTACATTTTCTTTGCTACGTCTTTTTCATACATTTCATACGTCCGCGCCGCGCCCGCGCCGCAGCCATCGGCGCCGGCGCACATGCATTTACTTTGTCTTCTTCCATTCTATGTGACACTGTAAGATTGTTGGTTAGATTTTATTACATTCCTTTATACCGCATAATATGTATACATGGTTAGCCAAAAAGGGTTACATTACAGAGCCGAAAGTGGGTTATTGTACTCATCATTAAGAACAACTTTTATCATGTGACAGCTTTACATAGTATAAAATACGTCTCTTTCCGTGTCTGTCTGTATATCCGCTAACTCCTAAACCACGCAACGGATATTGATGCAGTTTTCACCATCAGTTAGATAATTTTTCACGGAAGGTTTATATGTATAAAACTTTGAAATTCAATGTAAGGGTAGTAGAGAAATTGCACCTGTGCGAAGCAGGGGATGGGCCGCTAGTGTGATATAATATTCAGTCCTTATAAGAACCTCTGTTACATAGTAGGACCTTATATTTAACTAATGTTGCCATAAACATTATTATTAAAGTTACCACTGCTGTAACTGTTGGGAATTATGAACAGAAAACTTCACTTCACTAGTAAATAATAATATTTATTTATTTTGAAAAACAAGGCTCCACTAAAAAAAAAAAAAAAAATTATAAGTTTTTTTTCTCTGGGCTACATACTTGGCGGGTTTAAAGTGTGAGGCCGGCGAATGTGAGTGATGATGATGACGAGGTGGTGAGGCATTTTCACGTGATTCATGTTTAGTATGACAGCTTTTTGTAGCAGGTCAAGTGTGGATGGATGTTGAAAATGTCCAGTTTCGTTTTGAGAGTTGTTAGAATGAGTTCTGTTGTCGAAATGATGAGTGGTATAATTATTAATATAATTTCCTTTATTCAATTTACATTTTTTCAAAAAATAATAAAAGAAAAGCTTTAATAAATATAAAATGCAATAGCCCACCGGTATCGGAATAGGGTCCAGGCTACCGGTGGTCAGGGCCGCAGAGAGATGAACCTCCTAACAATACCCGCCGTATCCAGCTTACCGCTTTCTTTTATTATAATTTCCTTTATTTAATTATCTACACATACTTTTTTTCAAATTTATAAATATTTTTACAAAAAATAATATAAAAACATTTAAAAATATAAAAGAGTAGTGGTAGTAGTAGCCCACCGGTAGCTTGGACCCTGTTGCACAGGGTCCAAGCTACCGGTGGCTAGGGCTCCAGAGAGAGGAACCTCCTCACAATGCGTACCGTGTCGAGGAGTACCGCTTTCTGTATCAGCCCATATTATTATTTACCAGTAAAGAGATGTTTCACGCTCAGTATAAAAAAAGTAAAAAAGTGGTAAGCCAGTCACAGATCCTAAGGTTTGATTGCCGATATGACCAAAAATACCAGCATCTTGTAGCTAGCTGGAAGTCATTCAAGGTCGAATATTATTTATTTTTAAGATAGAAGATAAAACGATCTTCCCACACAAATTCAAACTAATCGGTAATTAAAGATGGGAAGTTGATTCTAAATTTTGGTACATAAGTTGTTTGTTACGACTGTTCACCGCTGAAAGATTTCCTTAGCCAATATTTCATGGTGTTTCAAGAATGGCCCAAAGTGCGCCACCAACACTGGCGTGGCATAGAGAAGAAAAGACACGTCCTACCCTAATAAATTAATTATTAAGTAATACAAACGTTAATATGTCAGTAATATCAGTTAATTTAAAGATATTTGGATCGTTGTGTTGTTTTAGGCTGAGATTACCAATCAGTAACTGATAAATTTTAAGTAGATAACATTTAGCCAATTACAGGTCCTATATAGATTATAGTATACTAGCTTCCTCCAGCGGCTTCGCCTGCGTGATATCTTTATAAATTATAGCCTATGTTACTCACTGATAATGTAGCATTCTGCTAGTGAAAGAATTCTTGAAATCGGTCCAGTAGTTTTTGAATTTATCCATTACAAACAAAAATCTAATCTTTTCTCTTTATAATATTATTATTATATCTCTTTCTAATATTATATTAGTATAGAAAACTATTTAATAAATGTGAAAAACAAAATAAGCAATTAGCAATGCTTATTATACAAGTGCAAGATAACAGAATATTTATAAATTAACACTAGTATTATACGACAAATTCGCGGCTTAGCAACTGTCTCACCATCCATCATGTATTATTAAAAATTAAAAAATCATTGAAGTAAAGTTTTGTTTTTAAAATAGTACCAAAGTCCTACTATTAAAGGTAACCATTGCCATTGGTAGATTGAACAAATAAGGTGACGATTAGTAATCTGTTAATACTTTTGCACAATCTGAAAAAGCCTAAAATCCTGCAACCATGAAAAATGTTGCAATAAAGTAAGTTAAATTAAAACATGAAAGTTTTAAAACTAAAAAATACGCCAGCAAACAGTTTCAATTACAATCAAAAACCCGTTAACGTCAGACAGTAGTAATTATGTATATTTATTATGATTTTCAGCTAGCGATCTTATCAGTAGAAAAATAAAATAATAAAGTTTTGAGAGAATAAACTTCAAGACACCGTTTCAAAAAGATGTCCTTCAGAATTAGGTAGGACACGCTCAGTGCATTCGTTGCTTTATAAGACTGGTTACACATTAGCGACGAAGCAGCGGGGACGCACTGTCGCGCGGCAAATCGCTAAGGTGTTGAAACATAATCGCGCGGCTAAGTTAAAAAAATAAAGAAAAATCATTTATTCTGACTAGACATCTAAGCTCAATTCTCATAATTACAAATGTTCAAAATATAGTTCCGATCTCGTCCCAATCTACAACCAATGTCATAAATGTCACAGATGGTATTCTCCTACCCTAACAACCAACGTCAAACGTGAAATTATATTGTAATGAGATCGAAAGTTGACTAACGGCGAATCAGTATTCTGCTAACATTTTAAACCGACACAGATAATAAAATTGATATTCCCGTCCATACATACTTCAAAAATGAGATTGAAATGAGTCTATAAGAAGATTGAATTCAAATCATACTGATCTATAAGAGTAATAGAATACCGATTTTTTGTCATAATATAATCTCAGTTTGGTCAACTTTCAGTCATAGTGTAAAGTAATTACGAGAATTAGGCTTCTGACAACACAATGCACAAACATAAAGAAGAAAAAAAACAAAAATTAACAATTAACGATATCAAAGTGCTGTCGGTATGCCAGTACCGAAGTTGCAGTTACGGGCTTGTCTGAAAGCGGACTTATGTCTTTATAGCATCTGCGACTCCGTTCGTCATAACCTTATGTACTGTGCCTGCAGGGCAAGCGCGGCGGGTGGACATTCCTGTTTTCTCTACCCTTTGTCTCTTGACAGAAGACAATCCGAAAAGTTGAAAGAAAAAACAGTAAAGAAATGGTTTTGTCTCCGATTTTCTCTCTTCCCTGTTTTTTCCGTATTATGGTTTTGTCTCCGAATTTTTCTCTGCCCTTTTTTTCCGTGCTAACTGTGCTGGTTCTAGATATCGGGCTTTAACTTATCAAACCCAGCTCTATTTCTTGTATTTGTCTAATTATGAAATTAACTTTACCAATGCCGTCGATAATATACAAGGTGACTTTTTGAACATTGAACATATTGAAGGAAGGTATTGTACTCATCATTATGAAGAGCTTATACTATGGGACCAAAACTGAAATTGCGAAAACAAATAAGCTGTTCCATACAAATAATTAAATATTACTTTACGAACTGTTTGGATCAGCTAGGTACTAGCCGCTGTATCTAAAAACAGGAGTGGAATATAATCACCAAAAAGCTAGCGATACTTTTTCGCATGGAGACATGAAAACTCAATCAATTAAATATAATTAAAACCTTTAAATAAATAAGTAGAGTTATTTTAATTTTTATCAGTTTAAAACAGAACTTATGTATAAAAATTGTTAATTAATTAAACATATTGTTAAATTATAATTTACATTAAACGTAAGCCAACCGAATAATTTAAGCAAATGAATATGATATTACCTAATTGGTAATTGTGTATAATTATTTTTTTAAACATAAATATTTCTGAAACAAAAAATATTATAGTTTTATTTTGTTCTCAATAGTTACTCGACCGTTTTCATAAGTTTCTACAGTTGTCCAAACTTCCTTAAAATAATAATTTTCCCAGTAATGTGCACAGAGATTACTTACAGGGCTGCAGGGTAGGCAAAGGCAAGTAGGGCCTTTTACACCAATAATATAACAGATTAAATGGGCCGATTACTCATACAAAAATTCATGTTTAAACGGCTGATTTTGCCCTAATCATCTGTTATGTTGTCGAAGAACTTGGGCCTTAGTGCTGTATTGTCAAGTTAAATTGTTTGTGATTGGCCAACCCAAACTTTTTTTTTTTTTTTTTAGCATGGTAAAGTCATCAATTGAGTCCTCCCACCCCGGGCAGGGCGGGAGGGACTGTCAGACTTGTACTGACTAAAATCCACGGTGTTCCTTCAATAGCCCTTTACGTTCCGGGGTCACGGTAATGAGATAAGTCCCGCGACCTGGCCACCCCACAGGACCCCCTAAGACTTAAATGAACTAATATTACAGACATATTAACGTTTGTATTACTTAATACTTAATTTTTTAAGGTAGGCGGTGTCTTTTTAACCCCCGACAAAAAAGAGGTGTGTTATCAGTTTGTATTGTGTATCTGTGAGAAACTGAGACTGTAGCATCATAGCTCCAAAAAGGATAGACCGATATCAATGCAGTTCTTTTAGTTGAAAGCTAGTTTAATCGGGTATCTTCTTAGCTATGTTTCATGAAAATCTATTCAGCTGTTCAAAAGTTACAGGTCTTTTTCTAGTTGGAGTCAGGAGTTTTTGACGGTTAGGTTATTGTCTGTATGGAGTGTACGCCACTGGCGAATGCTGTAGTAGCTATAATGCTTCTGTAGCTACTAAATATTGATGTGTGACTAGTGTGAACCTATACCTACTCCATCTTTGTGATCAATCTCAAAAACCGCTACACCTTTTAAGATAAAACTAAAACAGCACGGTTGGCACAGTGGCCAAGCGATTAGCTTTATAAGCTACGTTCCACGGACTCGATCCCCGCACGGAACAAGTATTTGTGTGGCCTACAGATAGTTGTTCCGGGTCTGGGTGTGTGTGCATGTGACATGTATGTTTGTAAACTGTACCCACGATACAAGAGAAATAGTAGTATGGGCAATGTCCCGGGGTCGCGGGACTTATCTCATTACCGTGATCCCGGAACGTAAAGGGCTATCGAAGGAACACCGTGGATTTTAGTCAGTACAAGTCTGACAGTCCCTCCAGCCCTGCCCGGGGTGGGAGGACTCATTTGATGATTTTACCAAGCTAAAAGAAAAAAAAAAAAAAAAAGTATGGGCAATGTTGAAAAAATAATTTTTATTTGTTTTTTAACCGTTGAAAAATAGAATAAAAAAAATCACTTAATCCAAAATTCTATGTATAAAATTAGTTGATGATATTTCTAAATAATTTTAATGTTATTGTTTGTTATTTTCATTTTCTTTTTGACGTTTTTCGTCGATTTAGTACAGTTTTTATAAAACCTTTAAAATTATATTGAAATGCACAAGTCGGAAATGCAAAATTCAAATACCTATTTTATCAACGGAAATGAAACATTCAACAAATGATTATTAGTTCCAAAACATATTGCAACAACACGAAAAATTGTATCCGTCCTTAAAAGTTAAAAATACAAAAAATATATATTATAATAATATATTAACGTATAACCTTATTAAATAAAATAAAAAATAATAACTCATTACCAATGCAAAAAATGCAATTAATTAAAATTACCATTTAATTAGTGTATTAACAAACTTATGTATGATTATAACTATGATATACCTACATGGATATGCATGCAATTACCTGCACTGGGAAACCATTATTATGCACATTTATTAAAGTATCGTAAACAAAATAATAATATAATTATCGCTTGACCTCTGAAGTCATGAAAAACCTGTATGAAAATTTAATTATCAAAATAAAAAACTTAATAATCTAAGATCCTAATTCATAAAAATCTAACTTCTATGAATATGAGACGACACGGTTGGCGCAGTGGCTAAGCAATTAGCTTTCTGCGCTACGTGCTGCGGGTTCGATCCCCACACGGAACAAATATTTGTATGATCTACAGATAGTTGTTTCGGGTCTGGTTGTGTGTGCATGTGACATGTATGTTTGTAAACTGTACTCTCGATACAGGAGAAATCCTAGTGAGGGGAAATGTTTAAAAATAAAAAATGAATAGAAATGTGGTATTTTTTTGGTGAAGAACGTTGCCCTTCACTAAGATTTATTAACTTTATATAAGTGTAGTTTCACCAAAACTAAAATAAACTAAACGGCAAGTTAAGAACCTTCCTAACTGAGTTCAAAATATAACTTACAAGGAATGAATGCAGTGTTTAATACCTAATTATTTTCAGCAAAACTTGTTTAAGTTATCTTAACCAAACAATCTCAAATCTAGACAGGTAGTTTATTTAATAATATTTTATATTTGCAAGGTTTTACGGACAATAGACGTGTGAACTCGAAAACAGAAGTGCATTGCCATAAAAATATTAAATAAATATTTTGGAGAGAAAATAAAACTGACGCCTTATCTCACATTGTAGTATTGAGATAGCTTCCATAAACAACAAAGTTTACAAACACAAATCTCACAATACACCGAGACCGGAACTTTCTGTAAAGTCATACAAATATTTGATTCGTGCGAGGATCGAACCCGGGACACGTAGCTCAAAAAGCCAATCGCTCAGTTACTGCGCTAACCGTGTCTTCCGTCAAATATCATGCTTTTACTTCATTGAAGCAATTTCGAAATCCCAAGAATCACTTAATTGATAAAATGACTACCTGTAAATTAAGAAAGAAAGAAAAAACGTTTATTAGACATCACAAAGTAACCGACACCGAAACAATAAAATATAAAAAATATTAAGAAAAAATAATAATTAACCTATAAGACAAAAAACAACAATTAAAATACATTCAACAACTCACTCTGGTACGAGACTTCAATACGATCGTGAGAGAACTTCAAAAAAATACCGATCATAAAGTTAGGACTCCCATTTTCATGATCAGTAAAAAAATTACAAGGTAGCTCAAAGTTTAATCTCTCATAATCGTATTGGAGTTAATTACCAGAGTCCGATGTTCATTACCATTTTGTTACGCTGTAGACCCGCTGTTCTGAACTGAGACATTCAAAAACTAGGAACCGGTCATCACTTAGTATTTACACAGAGATATAATTAGAAGGTTCACTCACTTACTAAATTATTCCAAGTACTCTATTGAGTTCTGCTGGCCGTATATGGAACAGCAAGCGTGAGTTTAAAGAATAGGTATACAAAGACATAAATTGCATTAATAATATTTCATTTGCGTCTCTGATTTGATTTTGTTCACGCCCTTTAGCAGCGAAGAAGTACAAACACGTAGAAAAGTATTATCTCCGCGCGGACGAACTTTGCGTGCTTGTACAACTAGTGCATACCGAGAAAGTGTCACAGAAAAGCAGTTTTATTTGATTACTAACGAGAAAAAAATATAAGGCTTAAAATCCACCTATACAATATTTTTCATATTTCTTTCGCATTGCTTAAAGTTTGGTTAAAATTCTGCGTTCCAAAAGTGTATTTTCACTGTAAATGACTTTATTTATCTTGAATCTGTCAAATAAGTAAAAACAAAGCTTTGATTAACACATTTAAAATAAATTAACAGCAAAACCAATTAAATTCATCAGATTGCAGACAAACGTGTGCTTATTCCATTTACAAAACGGACACATTTCCTCCACTAAACAGCAAAAGAAACAAAAATAAACCCTCACAAACACTTAATCGCTAAACAGTACAAGAAAACCAGTTGCGTTCCGTCGCGCCCGTACTTTTATATAACCAGTTTGTCGATAATCGCATCGGCCGCTCGCCTGCGTTTATATGCAAATGCGTTGCATCTCGAGACGCAAAGTTCAAGGTCGCGGACTCGCGGTGCGTCTAGCTCAGTGCGCTAACACTTGTGCGCTCCACTGTACTTAATAGTATGCTAATATCCGCTTAACATTATACATGCGAGCTTAATATGTTCTTTTCACTGAGCTGGATGTAATAAATTGGCTACTGTAGGTAATAGACACTGAAAATACAAATAGAAAGAAAGAAAGAAAAAGTATTTATGAAATGATATCAGAGCTTGAATTAAATTGTTCCGATTAACCAGTAATGCTATTTAGAAAAATATTTGGTGATTATTATCTGGGCTAATACGTACATTCGAAAGAATTTTTAACCCCCGACAAAAAATAGGGGTGTTATAACTTTGTAGTATGTATCTAGTATAGTTTTGAGCCTAGCATTAGTAACTGCATGCTCTCTTAAGTTAAGTCTTGAAATAAGGTTCAATTTTCTTTGGCTCACTCGTGCGATGGGTTTGCGACATTTTTTTTTATCTTCTTATACTAATAGTTACTGAAATCTATTCAGTAGTCAAATATGAACAAATTATATTCAAGTTTTGCGTTTAATTCAATTACTTTATTGTTTATAATATAAAGTCCTACCTTTCTAGTCCCGATCCCTTTAAAGGGTTATGTTACTCATCATTATGATCCACTTTTACTGTGGCACCGAACCTGAAATCGCGAAAAAAATCTGTTCGGGACTAGTAAGGACCTTGTATATAAAAATATTTAACAAACAGTATCACAGTAACAGTGTCCTCCTCCATGAGTCGTTTTCCTCACTGATGAGGGTCGTGACCTCTATGTATGATCACCTTCTTCTGGACTATACTCCGCCATTTTGCCCTGTTCCCTGCAACATGAATGGCGTCGCTCACACTGGAGTCGAGTGTCGAGCGGATCTGTAGGCTAATTCACGTAACTAAAGAAGTGCAGTTGCCGCGCAGTTGCAATAAAATATTGATCAAAACAACACATTTGGTAATCTTCTTCTTCTTCTTTCGTTATGGCAATTGAGCCGATGTCGACTATTCTGCCATTTGGTATCCTCTGAGCTTCAGTGACATACGCTCGCGTCAAGTTCGAGCGTCACTGCAATACGATCGGCGCGTCATAAAATTACGTGAATTACCCCTCTGGTCAGTCCAACGCATTGGGCTCCGCCCCCTGGGTCTTTTCCCTTCAACCTTGCCCGTCATGAGCATCTTCTCCAAATTATCACCACGCTTCCTTGCAATGTAGTAACAGTGTAAGTATATAATAAATAAATATCTTTGTTTATACATCACTAGCGACCCGCCCCCCGCTACGCCCGGGTGCAATTTCTCTACTATCCTTACCTTAAATATGAAAGTATTATACATATAAACCTTTCGAAAGAAATGCTCAAAATTATGGTGAAAACCGCATCAAAATCCATTGCGTGGTTTAGGAGGATTTTGCGGATATACAGACAGATAGACAGACGCGGAAAGAGATTTTATTTTATACTATGTATAGATGTTAAGGTTACTGGCTAAACTTTCACCGTCTATATTCAATAAAATTGTACCCCCAAACGTCCGATAAATCTTACCTGTCACTGTCATTTTCCTTTCTATAAAGCGAGACAGCGATATTGTAAGTCTTTTTATATAGAGGACGTCCTTAGTTTTGAATGTATTAAAGCTTGTTTAGCAGTTTAGCGCAACTTCAATGTCAAGGAAGTTGCGTCTACTGTTGAGTAACACTTGTGTGCTTAAGTGTACTTACTTAGAGACCTCGTTTAGACGATCGACTTAACTGCTATGTCAATGGCACAAGTATAATTTGTAAGAAAAACGGCGGTTAACTTGAGTCGATTGTGAGTAACAAATGCAATTGAGTTTTCCTGTTGTAAGGTTTTCAGTTATTGCCGATAGAGTCGTATTATAACATCATCTTTAATTTCTGATTCGTAATTCACAAGCAGCACTTTAAGGGGTGGAAATACTCATCAATATAAACAACTTTTACTATATGACCAATCAAAACAACGCGAAAAAAAGGATCAATCAACCTTACTCGATCAAAATTTATGAAATATAGAAAAAAAAATTCGCTCTTTCATTGTTGGTCCGATGATAATAATTGTTCATATTGATAAATACCTTCACCCCTTAAAGCGCTGCTGGTGAATTAAAAATGATCCTCTATACCTATATATAGAAGGATTATTATATATATACCTATATAGCAGTGATAGCCTCGCCTTCCATGCAGGACGGTCTGAGTTCGAACCCGGTCCGCACCTCTGACTTTTGGGATTCATGTGCGGATTAGAATTTGATTATCACTTGCGATAGCGGTGAAGGAAAACATCGTGAGGACATCGGCACAACTGAGAGGGCCTCATAAAGATCTCGATGGTGTGTGTAGTCTGCCAACCCGCACTAGGCCAGCGTGGTGGACTAAGGCCTAACCCTTCTCATTCTGAGAAGAAGCCTGTGCCCAGCAGTGGGACAGTAATGGGCTGGATTTATTATACAGACGTATTGCATTCGTACTGTAATGTGCAGCTCAGAATTTATTTAATCAACCTCCTCTGTCCACATCCCAGTAAGAATCGAGTAATGACGTTGCCATTTTTAAAACACATACTAACTTCAACAAGGCTCCAACATCAATCAGTGCAAATTACCCACGGATTTTGCATTCTTATTGTGAAGTCAATAACCATTGGTCATCGAACATCATCCCTAAATAGAAAGCCTTTTACATCTGTTAAAAAAAATACTGATCATAAAGGTTGAACTCCATCTTCATGATCGGTATTTTTTTAAGAACGTAGTTTTAAGTTTAGTCTCTCACGATCGTATTGAAGTTTATTACCAGAGTATGATGTTCATTACCATTTTGTTACACGGTAGACCCCCTGTATCGTTTTTTTTTTTCTATTCTATTCTATTCAATACCTCTACGAGTGACGAAACATAAGATCATCTGGCACACCCTGAGCAGTCAGCCTCGATACCATTGCTGACTGAGTATAATCTTCTCACCATGTGACAGCTCATGCAGACTCCGAAGTAAAAGATTAATTGAACAGTGAGAGTAATTTCAAAACCAGTGTAATATGTACCACCTGTCCTTACTTAGTCAATGACCTCTCTAAAAAAGTATATTTTCCTTATTCGGGTGGCATCACCAAACGCTGTTCGCGCACGCCCAATTACTTTTGAGACAAAAAGTGCAGAGTCACCTGCGCGAGCGCACAGAATCACCGCCCGTGACGTCTGCCGCGTCTTGTTGCAGCTAAATCGACTAATTTTAAACTTTCTATGAATTTTCGGAGGCTTCACGATTAGGATTTTAACTTTAATAATACCAAGCTTCTTTTTTATACTCTATGCACAACTTAAATAACTTAGGCCATTCAGAAACGAGTCTCAGCGTGAACTTACGCTTCCATCTGTCAAAATCGTATACGAGAGTACTGAGAGTTTGTCTAACGAAAGTTAAGACTGCATTCTTTCAACACAAAATACATTTATTTATAACATAATGAGAAATCCATCACAATAATGAGAAATTAACCAGCGCTGTGACATTTATTTAGAGATAGGGGCTATTTTTGGCCTCGTGCAGTATCTTTTATTTAGTTTTTTGTTATTATTTTAATATTTTCTCTCTGTATGTAATTTTCTGTGCTAGTCGGAAATAAATCTTTTTTCTTTCTTTCTTTCTTTAGAAATTGATACTAAATAAAAGCCTTTACCAGGTGAGATTTTTTAATTTCGCGGTTAAATTCAATTTCATCCTTCTTTAGCGTAACTCATACTGTCTTATTACAAAATAACCTAACCGTCAAAACCCCCGACTCCAACTAGAAAAAGAGCTGTAACATTTGAACTGCTGAACAGATTTTCATGAAACATAGACTAAGATGACCACCCCACTTTTTTGTCGGGGGTTAAAAATGGTTTATAGCAAGTCTTGTAATACCCAGTTTTGTTATATGACGTTGGAAAGTGACGAATATATATTTAAAACCTGGATTTTACACCTTCTTCTTTTCTAACAGCTTCTGCCTCAACACACACACTGGTGATGGTGAGGTGGTGGTGTACACATTTCCATGCATGGTTATTACTTTTTTCTTCTCTTTTTTTTTTAGGGCTTTTTAGGTATGTTTGTTATGTTTTGTGTGCATTCTATTGCAATTTTGGTGTCCTGTGTGCAAAGAATAAATTTATTTTCTTTCTTTCTTTCAATTTGTATTCATCAATCTCAAAATGGTACCGAACATTGGTTCTCCATTGTTATTTCTGATGCAGATTACAGTCAAATCGCACAGCGACCAACAATTTCTAAAACAAACAGTTACCAAGCCAAACTATCCCAATTTTCCTGAGTAATCAGTTGAGGTAGAAAGGGCTGCTGGTACACTAAATTGGCGAATGACCGCCGCGGTCAGACCGATCAGCGTTTCGCTTCACGGTACGGTGGTAATCAGGTGTTAATATTTTTACGGTGGCCCGACGCCGATTATAGGTGCGGTTACCCTAGTTCCGAGGATTACGCACCTTTTATTTTAATAAATTGGTTTTAGAAGTAGAATAAAACTAAGAAAAAGATTTATTTCGGGCTCGCACAGGAAATTACATAAATATACAGAAATAACAAAAAACAAAATAATAATCCTGCACGTGGCCAAAAATGGCCTGGTCTATCACAGCATTATGCTGCGACAGATAAAATAAATGTCACAGTGCTGGTTTTCGGAGGACCGTTGTGAATAGAATAGAATAGATCTTTATTTCATGTAAACTAGATACAGGCACTTAGGAAAGGTCGAGATTCTAAGTGCGGGGTTCCAAATAGTAGGTCCTATGGAGAAGAACCGGCGAAAAATCTCCATGGAAACTCTTTTAAAATAATAGATTACTATCTTAATTAGTACAATGTTGTGGTAAGAGCTGCGAGAATAATGTAATTTTAATATGAATAAATTAATGAATAGGATAAGGAGTTTGGAAGTAGATGAAGCCTGAGTAAATTTTTGACATTTAATAAATCTCTACATGAGTTGGGAATGCAATGGACGTTTTCTCCACCAAAAATCGTCGCCTGCATTCTTCTTCTGAAATGAATTAGCTGCCGATCGCAGCTTTAAAAATGCGTGTGTTCTGACTCTGAGGCCCTAAAAGCATTTATTTTTTAAATTTCCCTCATGAAAAACCTCCTTCCGCAAACGATAGGATGTTCAAGAGTGCGTTTCCACTGATGTGGAAGCGTAGAGGAGAAAAAGCAACCAATAGAATACGAGCATTATCACGTCACTTAGATGAGCGGAGAAAATATTGGAATCTTCTGACCTCTTCGCTCTTCTCCGCTTCAGTGGAAATGCAACCGACGGACATTTTGCCACGATGATAGAGCTTATGGAATCCTATACAACAACGAACACGGCGCGGCGCGGCGGACGGAAAGTCCGCCGCCGGCGACGGACAACGGCGGACAAACAGTCCGTAGTCTGTGCTTCGCCTGAAAATCTGAACTCTTCATTCCCAAATTATTATTATTATCATTTACTTAGTTTTCTTTTTGTACCTCTCTATGATTTCTCCTGTATCGAGGGTACAGTTTATAAACATACATCTCACATGCACCCACACCCAGACCCGGAACAACTATCTGCAGATCATACAAATATTTACTCCGCGTGGGGATCGAACCCGCGTCACGTAGCGTAGAAACCTAATCGCTTAGCCACTGCGCTGACCGTGTCGTCAATTGCAAGCTCATTGCCGTGTTCTATCCTGTACTTACACTTTCAATTCTTGCTGATAACACTCACGTGTTGCCACCACGTAGTGTGCTTCCGTACTACTAGCCACGGATCCTTCAACACAAAAATGGTGTTGAATGGAGTCACGTGGTTCACCACGCAACTGAAGTTTACAAACACGGCATGCTGATTAGCACACGTCCGGCCACGATACCGAGTCGCGTGTTATGCCTTTATGAATCGTTAACTACGTGTTTACAATGTAGTTAATCTAGTTTTTGATCTGCATATAAACAAACAACTATCGAGTTTGGGGAGGGATAAGTTTGAACAGCACACGTTGCATGGTGCATCGAAAACGCATGCATATTGCATCGGAGGCGCATCTATGTTAGTAGGTAACTTAACAGGAATTTAAGTAGTAGGTGTTCGCGTGATCTGTATAAAATATCTGGGGGGCTAAAAAGGCCGCTTTAGATGAATCACAATATGATTCATATTACGAATGTCAAAATATCTACTTAATTGACGACTCTTATTGTCATCCGCATAAGGTTCATATTCAGTAATCATCTGTTTGACAGTTACTATGCAGATCATTAGATGAATTGCTAAATGTGGCCTTTTTAGGCCCCCTGAGCTTAGTAAGGTGACTGTTAGCCAGCCTCTATTAAATTGAATGTGATTAGTACTTATGTAGATTTTGTCTCCTGAATGCCTATTACGCGTAATGCAACGATCTGCGAGTAACTTTCCCTGCGTGTCAGTTTATATTCGGAAAGACAGTAACAAACATTCTATCATGTACACAATTTGGATCATCGATATCATAGGCCCAAAAACATCTAATCCTGAATATAAGTCACTAAATCGATATCTAAAAGGAAAGAACAAAGTCATAAATACAACCATTTTTATTACTTAAACTTTCATTCAACATGTTTGGTAACAAGCAAGTCAAACCATTAAGATGCTTGCACACTAGGCGCTAGACGCGCGCGGTACACGTGACGCGACTCGCCCGCGGCCCGTGCCCAATTTAACGACTAATTACGCTCTTATCGCGGGTAAACGCGTGTTATCGCGCGCTCCGTCGGTTCTGTTTATAAACACAAGTAAGAATAGACCGTTACATTCACCTCACATTGATTTTTCTTGTTATTTTGATAACACACTTTGATTTACTTAAAGGTGTACTTATTTATGACGGCATTTTTCGCACAACTCTCGAAGTTTAGCTTACAAAATATATTCAGTCTTAAGTTATCGCCAACTTTACTATATTTGGGTTGTGAAGGTCAGTTACGTTAGCAATTATTGTTGTATTTCATTCCGCAAAATCTAAAACTAGAAATTGATTCTAATACATTAAATAATACATTATTGTCAAAAGGTTAAAATATTCTACCAAAACACAAATAATTTTTCAAAATTATTTTATTTTGTCCCGGTAATAAACAACGATTATTTAATGTGGTAACATTATATTCTCTCAAAGCTTGTCTCGCAACGAGTAATAATGTTGAACTATAAAAATCGGGACCTGTGTCTGTGTGTTGATTTGGGTATTATGTGTTCAAGGACGGGTTCAATTTCCGCAAAAAAACTGTATGGTATTCTGCCATTTTTTGCGTACATATTCAAATGTGGGGTTTGATTCTCTTATTATTAATTATATCCGTTCATATGGATTTTTATTCAATTAATTTTTATGAACAAATTACATATTTATCTGTCAGTTATATTACAAAATAGTCACCAAACAGTTCATAAAAAATACACGCACAAAAAATACGCACCTCGATATTATCATAAATACAATAAAACCCAAAAAACTTTCTACACAAAACAAAGTTGGAAGTGTTAACAAAAACGTTGGGATTTTCTTAACATCCACCTGTAGGGCGCAAAGTTGCGTAAGGGTCGCTCCCCTGCCCTTGAACCGGCGACCTTGAGTCGCGACGCGGGTCACTACGCAACGATTTGATTATTTAACGACACCAGTGTATACCCTCCCTTTATTTAGGGAAGAGATATCTTAGAGGGATATCGTTCCTTTGTTTTGTGTTAGTGATATGACGTTGTTCATTTATTGCTGATGTTTTGAGGGCAAGGTTGTAGCCTAAGGGGTAGCCATAGGGTTCAACCCCCTCCACTTCCCCGAAACCTCAGACAATGAAATTACATCGTGATTTTGAGGTCAATCCAGAAACGGAGTTAATAAAACAGTTTTTTTTAAGTTATTACTACTTGGCTTTCTTATTCAGGGTTCAACAGAGGTTCAATAAATTCAGCCCATTACCGTCCCACTGCTGGGCACGGGCCTCTTCTCAGAATGAGAAGGGTTAGGTCTTAGTCTACCACGCTGGCCTGGTCCGGGTTGGCGGACTATACACATCATCGAGAACTTTATGAGGCCCTCTCAGGTGTGCAGGTTTCTTCACGATGTTTTTCCATCACCGATCTAATAAACCTACCACTACCACTACTAGACCTAATAAATCATAATACTTTTATAGCTTATTTTGTAACGTGTATGATGTACTATTTGAAACATAAAATTATAGTTTAAAAAAAAACTAAAGAAAACGCTTTTGTCATCCAAACTAAACGTGTATGCAAAATTTCAGCTCAATTGGAAACCGGGAAGTGGGTCAAATTTAACTTCCAAGATTTTTTTACATAGTTACAAGTAAAGCTAATAAAAGCGTTTTAAAAACAAACGAATACTAACAGAATAATAGATAATACTGACAAGTTAATCTAACATTTCACGCCATTGTAGGCCAATATGTCAGCAATCACGTAGCTATTTGTGTTCAACACACCGTGTGACGCAATCAGCCCAACATATGTTGGACATGAATAGACGCACCCTCATAGACAACCCTCTATTTGGCTAAAGTAACACCTCTATTAGCCAAACGGATGGGCATGCTAATTCTTTTAAATATCGTTTAATTTGGAAAAAATTCTGAAAGGAAAATCTGTAAACGGAGGAACGAAAGTTTTCCAAAAAACAAATTCCCTCACCAATTCGACAGAAATATTTGTGTAAATAAAGTTTGACAGTTACCAATAAAAACCACTTTAATTCATCCAAGTGAAATGACAGCTGCTTATAAACACCCGCAAATGATTTAATTTATCCGTGACCATGGCGCTTGCAACAGTGCCGAAATATCGAAAGCTCATACATGAAAGTCAATAACATGGTAAATATCCCGTTTATAATGCTAAGTTAATATGAATTCTAGAAACATCCGCTGTTGACTCTTATAAGATCACTACAGTGATAGAACACTTTCCAATAAAAGCTTCAATTATAAAGGACCATGGGCAAATTTGTATGGAATCTGGACCAAACTCTCAACAGTGATGAAACCTATGCCATGTGAGAGCTTTTGGGGTATTATTTAATTCATTCTATGGCAGCCAAGTCGAAATCGAGCGCGAACATGGTGTTTTGGCACATTTTCAATACTGAGAAAATTGCTAGTTTTGCGACTACCGGCTCCTTATTTGACTCTAATATTAGCTTATTTGTGTCTATCTGGTAGGGATGATCGATATTCATCGATGGTAGATTAGCGGGAAAACATCGATGAATGTATAAAAAAAAAAATTGTCCTCAAAAGTATCGACACATGGATTAACATCTATGTGTTGATACTTTTGAGGACAATTTTGAGGAGAATAATATCGGCCCATCGATTTAACTACTCCTAGTCAACTAGCGTGAATTGGGTGTATGTGCTAGATTTCGCTGACTATGTACTAGGTTTCAGAGACTGTATCATAGATTTGAATTCATAGATAATTTTTTATTTCGATTTATTTTTGCATATGAAAACGGTTTCCGTATTTACAAATATTTATTAATTATGATTATAATATTGTTTAGAGGTTAGGTTACGTTTAGGTTAGGTTAGGTTAGGTTAGGTTAGGTTTAGGTTCTCCGTCTGGAGGCGTGTGCCGGACTCTTACCGAGGAGTTCGGCACACCCCTCCAGGCGGAGAACAGCCCTATGATGGGTGTACAACACGCTAATCAATAAAAAAAGTTAGGTTATGTTAGGTTTGGTTAGGTTAGTTAGGTTAGGTTAGGTTAAGCGGACCTCTGCGCGACAGGCACATTCGCTACGTGGGCAAGGACGGTGGCTTCAAGCGGAGGGAGGTAGCCTGCGAGGTTCCACAGGGGTCAGTTCTCGCCATAATCTAAAAACAAAGTCTAGGTTAGGTTAGGTTTAGGTTAGGTTTAGGTTAGGTTTAGGTTAGGTTTAGGTTAGGTTAGGTTTAGGTTAGGTTAGGTTAGGTTTAGGTTAGGTTAGGTTAGGTTTAGGTTAGGTTAGGTTAGGTTTAGGTTTCACAGCATCAGCTCGCGCACAAGCGTGTTGTCGAAGCCATTCTGCCGCACTTCGGAGCCTGGCTCAGGAGGAGCGAGCGCGTCACCTTCCGCCTTACCCAGGTGTTCACCGGGCACGGTTGCTTCGGTGAATACCTGAATAGGATCGGACGCGAGGCCACGGCAAATTGCCACCACTGTGGAGGTGGCCAGGATTCTGCACAGCACACGCTCGAGGCGTGCCCTGCGTGGGACGCGGAGCGGCAGATCCTGGTCAACCAGATCGGGCAGGATCTCCGTCTGCCAGCCATAGTATCGGCTATGCTGGCAGACCAGGAAAATTGGAGGGCAGTGGTCTCTTTCTGTGAAGCCGTTATGCTCCAGAAAGAGACCGCAGAGCGGGATCGAGAGAGGGCCGATCCCGCTCGGAGAAGAAGGCGCCGAGGAGCAACCGCCTCGGCGCGTACGCCTTAACCCCCCCGCTGGACATAATCTGGCGGGGGGCCTCCGGGGTCGCGGGCCCACAGAGTGGGGACTCTGTGGCGCTCTCACCGAAGCGACCCCCGAGAAGACGGCGCGCACTGGTCGGTCCTGCGCGCCGTGCACCGCACAGCGAGGGTACCGGGGGGACCACTTTACAGTCTCCCCCGGGACGTGCCTGGGAGGGGGACCTGTTTACAGTCTCCCTCCCCGAGAAGTGCCCTAATAGGCGTGGCACCGAGGTGGGCTTCGGCGCGGTCTTTTAAGAGTACCCGAAGCCCACCTGTAGGTGCCGAAGTGGACCACCGTGGTGAGTTTAGCCGGTAGGAGTCCGGCACACCCCTTCGCCCCCCCCCAGGCGGAGGACAGCCCATGATGGGTTCTCACCACGTAAAACAAAAAAAAAAAAAACAAAAAAAAAGGTTAGGTTTAGGTTAGGTTAGGTTTAGGTTAGGTTCAGGAGGAGCGAGCGCGTCACCTTCCGCCTTACCCAGGTGTTCACCGGGCACGGTTGCTTCGGTGAATACCTGAATAGGATCGGACGCGAGGCCATGGCAAATTGCCACCACTGTCGAGGTGGCCAGGATTCTGCACAGCACACGCTCGAGGCGTGCCCTGCGTGGGACGCGGAGCGGCAGATCCTGGTCGACCAGATCGGGCAAGATCTCCGTCTGCCAGCCATAGTATCGGCTATGCTGGCAGACCAGGAAAACTGGAGGGCAGTGGTCTCTTTCTGTGAAGCCGTTATGCTCCAGAAAGAGACCGCAGAGCGGGATCGAGAGAGGGCCGATCCCGCTCGGAGAAGAAGGCGCCGAGGAGCAACCGCCTCGGCGCGTACGCCTTAACCCCCCGTCAGACATCACCTGGCGGGGGGCCTCCGGGGTCGCGAGCGCACAGAGTGGGGACTCTGTGGCGCTCTCACCGAAGCGACCCCCGAGAAGACGGCGCGGACTGGTCGGTCCTGCGCGCCGTGCACCGCACAGCGAGGGTACCGGGGGGATCTCTTTACAGTCTCCCCCGGGACGTGCCTGGGAGGGGGACCTCTTTACAGTCGCCCTCCCCGAGAAGTGCCTTAATAGGCGTGACACCGAGGTGGGCATCGGTGCGGTCTTTTAAGAGTACCCGAGGCCCACCTGTAGGTGCCGAAGTGGACCACCGTGGTGAGTTTAGCCGGTAGGAGTCCGGCACACCCCTTCGCCCCCCCAGGCGGAGGATAGCCCTATGATGGGTTCTCACCACGCTAATCAAAAAAAAAAAAAAAAAAGGTTTAGGTTAGGTTAGGTTTTGTTTTTTTTAAGAACCCCATCGATTTTGCGGTTGAAACAGGTAGTTAGTTTTTTTGTAGCTCCTAATAAATATATTGACACGCATTCTATAACTGTTGGTGGGTGGGGACGGGGTCCATACAAAATCCCGCATTGTCCTTTAAAATAAATATATAATAATAACTTTTGATTGGAGTGGAATTGACATCAGCACGTTCTAAACGCGCAGTACCCGCCTTGTAATAACATCAGCATAGTACATTGAGGGTGTGAATATTCATGATATTAAGACAGCGCCTGGTTGGACTCTAGAGAGGCAATAAATGTTTACTACATTTTTTATATTAGACCTATAATTAATTAACAATACAAGCAATATTTAATGCTAATGACAACAACTTCGTATAATTACCGTCGAACTTCACTTACAGGTAAGTTCGTTTGACTATTCAATTTATACAATACAATACAATACAATACACTTTATTGCACACCAGTAATAGAAGAAAAGATACAGTAATTAGAAAAAGAAATGTACAAAGGGCGGTCTTATCGCACGTGGCGATTTCTACCAGACAACCTTAGGATGGACAGATTTGCAGGTTAAAAGATTATTATTATTAGTATTTTAGATTTATTAGCCTGCTCTGTCCTTAATTGGCTTTCATTTCTATCCTTTGTAGGAGGAAAGTGTGCTTCATAGCCCAGTGATTGTAAATCTATGATACAGTCTCTGAAACCTAGTACATAGTCAGCGAAATCTAGTACATACACCCAATTCACGCTAGTTGACTTTCCTAGTCAACTAGCGTGAATTGGGTGGAATAATATCGGCCCATCGATATACTCCTGTATATCGATGGGCCGATATTATTCTCGTAACATCTATGTGTCGATACTTTTGAGGACTATTTTTTTTTAATGTACAATCATTGATGTTTTCCCCCTAATCTACCATCGATGAATATCGATAATCCCTACCAGATAGACACAAATAAGCTGATATTGGAGTCAAATAAGGAGCCGGTAGTCGCAAAACAAAAGCAAGTTTTTCAGTATTGAAAATGTGCCAAAACACCATGTTCGCGCTCGATTTCGACTTGGCTGCCATAGAATGAATTAAATAATACCCCAAAAGCTCTCACATGGCATAGGTTTCATCACTGTTGAGAGTTTGGTCCAGGATTACTCATTGTCCTTTATAAAACAAACAAGTATACTTAGCATCAAAATGATACCCTCGATACAGGAGAAATACTAGTGAGGGGCAAGGTTTTTTTTTAAATAAAATAAAAAAGAAATGATATTTGAAGTAAAAAAATAATTATAAAGCAATATAATATCCCTAAACAAATCACAAATCAATAATTTTAAACAACGAATTTACATGTGAACTTGACCTCTAAAATAGCCCAACAATGAGATAACTAGATTCATCCCCCAATTTAAACAGAGGGTGTAACAATCTAGCCCGAGAACACCCTTTGTTTGCCGCCCTGTCCATGATATGTTCACAACACCCCAGTGTTGCTAATCTAACATAGACGAACACACCGCAATTAAATAGGTTACAATCGTTACAATAGATTTAATTTTGGATTGTTAAAAGAATAGGCCAGCCCCAGTGGCGTGCACAGAGATTTCTTACAGGATAGGCAAAAACATTTTAGTATTGTATTGTCAAGTTAAATTATGTCTGTGATTGATCACGACTTAAATTAACTGACATATTAACGTTTGTATTACTTAATACAACATTTATTAGGGTAGGTAGTATTTCTATGGAGTGCACTCCACTGGCCAACCCTATCCTTTTCCATAGATGTCATATTAGGCGGTGATTAAGATAATGTGTATACAGGATTATTGGTAATTAACTAGAAGTTCTAGTTAATTACCAATAACAATGCATATTTTCATAAGAATGGGCAGTAGTATCCTCTTATGCGCTAACTACAACATACTGCGATGTGGTGTGATAATTTTGGCAATATTCCCTGAAGTCTAGCTTAGCAAGCAGAAAAGGTTAGACGTTAAAGTAACAGCTAAAATAAAAACCATATCTTTTGCTTTGACGTTACTTTAGAGCTATTACTTTCGATAAAGAAACTGGCCGTAAGGAATGGTGATTCCAGTGATAGGCTGAAAATTGCTATGATAACAAAAAAATGTTGGCCTTAAGATATCCAACTACTGGTCGCCCAGTAGTCGAAATTCGACCGTAATCTTCTAACTATGCTAAATCTCTCAATCCTTCTGCGCGCAATTCGCAATACTGAAAAAAGGGTACAAAGTTTTCTCTTCACGTATTAATATTATTAGATTAGATAATCGCTAAAGCTATAATTATTCAAAGAATCCCATAATTTTATCACATCTTTCAAACACAACCATCGATGATTCACAACCATAAACAAAAAGGTAAGCACCATAAAGATTACAACTCTACAAAGTGACGTGCTATAAGAAATAAAACAATAGTACATAAATAAGTAATAAATAGAGTATGGAGGCTCTAAGTTATTATTTATCTTCGGGCCATCACGAGATGTCGCGTGGAAGCCAGACTTGTAAGGTGCCCGTGTGAGCGGATTGAAAAGTTTCGGTTTTGAGAAAATGTTCCGACAAGCAAACTGTATAGCGAACCCGTTTTGGATATTTTTTGGTCAGTTGATATCTCAATTAGGTACTCAATGCGCAATCAAAATAGAAAATATTTATTTAGAGGAAACATGGCTATAAGCCAGGGGTCGACAAGTAATTTTAAATGGGGTCCGGATAGTGTTGAATTTTTTTATGAGATGGTTTTCATGAGATCAAATATTAATCTAGAGTTGCCAAACAAGACCATTGATCTGTCCCACTTAATTTACAGGATATCTTTACGATTTCACTAAGAATGTAAGGTAAGATAAATCTACAAAACATCTTCCACTTTATCAACATGAATATTGGATCCGTTTATAACATACCTAGCCTCTCTTTTTTATGTTTTTCATAAATGCATTTCAAAAACCGGACGCTAATTCTAACGAACCGAACGCTAATTAATTGTTGGTATAGTTTTCCCGGTTATGCATCACTCCCCGCTAGCACATTGGCTGACATAGTCCCTCATTTTTTTTCTTTTTCTTAAATGAATTTTCAAAACCGAATGTTGGTATAGTTTTTCCGCTTCAGCGTCGATCCCCGCTTTCACTGCGGCGCCATCCATAAATTTTACAGAGCTGAAAGTTCGCGGTGGCGATGGCGGTGCTATATGATTTGATATCGTTAAGTTTATTATCGCTGTTAGACCATATTTATGACATGTGTCGAATTTTAAGGTGACGTGTCTGTCTGCGCTTTGGTTTAAAAGAATTATTTCAAGTCAACGGTAGTTTTAGTATAGAAAGTCTACTCGAATTATGTATTGATAATATTAATAATAATTTTATAACCTGTTTTCTGTAAGGGCTGCAGTTAGATAGAAGTCACTTCGCTCCCATCTGGGCATTGTTGAGATGTGGCATACGACCACGGCTATCCTCTGAAAATCACTATGAATATGTATTAATATTTCATACTCAGAGTATTCATAACCTCTATGGTTTCATACTTTTTCAGTAGTCGGGTTTTCGTTTCTTTTCCATACAAAGGGTTAATAACATTAGTTAGAAGCACAGAACATAGAATAGGTTAGAAGAACACTTCATTCTCTTTTCACCATATAAAATCTTCTCTTGTTTCATACCAAAGCGCATCACTCAATTAGCTACAGCTAATGCAAGTAATTGCAATACATTGAACTTGCCGTCTGTCTGTCTGTCGCGAATTGATGTCAAGTGGCACTTGTTACGTAACGCACGGTCAATGTCGTTGCACTCCATGCACTTGCGTTAGGACCTTCAGACTTAGGGTATAAGCAGGGTGTTAGGTATATCATGCAATAAACATAACTATCTTATTCGATAATTCTAATGAATATTGAGGTTACTACGAACTCTTAAAGCAGGGCAGAAATTGAACTGCCCAGATTTTCCAGTATGAGCTGACCTCGCACTGTATAGGCTTTTCCTACAATGAAAGGTCAGCTTATACTGGAAATGTTTTCAATCCCCGACAAAAAAGAGGGGTGTTATAAGTTTGTAGTGTGTAACTGTGGATCTGTCTGTGGCATCGTAGTTCTAAAACCGGGTATTTCATTTTCTGCCCTGCTATAAGAGTTCGTAGTAAGACCCCGGGAGACGCTTGGTTATGGAGTTTTCGTAAAATTAAATATGCAGGCCTATGTTGGAAATCTTCTCAGAATCGAAATGTTTACAATCAGTTCTCCACTCTTAGGACAAAGATTAAGCAGAGAATATCGATGGCTTACGACGAATATATTAGGCACATTCAAACTAAATTAAAACGTGATCCCCATGCATTCTGGCAACATGTAAATAGCCTTAAAGCCAGAGGTGGCTTTAAAACTCGGGTAAATTATGAAAGAAACGAATACGTAGGCTGTGATGCGGCACAGGCTTTTTTGCGATTTCTTTGCCAATGTTTTTCTCCCTGATCTCTCTATTCTCAATTATACAAATTTATATAATGACTATCAGGGCAGCTGTGCCAATGTTAACTATAGGTACTCTATTTCATATAAAATTAGTCAAAATAAGACCCATTTTAGCATGTGAAGAAATGAACATTTGTTACCTTCCAGTAGGGATTTAAAGCAGTATAATGCTTTTATGAACTATAACGGTCCAAGATGAGCTGAAACTCTACTTGAAGAAATGGTTCAGAAGATATTCATGACTTCGTGGGCCACTTCTGTCTATTGTTAATAAATGGAGTATAATATGTTCAACAGTAAATAATTAATGTTCGATTCTTAATTAGTAGATGGGATAATATAAGGATAATTTAAGTGGGGGTCTTTCCACTCAAAATTAGAGCTGCCTGACCGGAGAAGTACCTCCACCTTGCAGAATCTCGTAGCCAAATAACACTGCTCTTTTGCAGTGTGGTGTTCCTAACGGTGAGCAAGGTCGCCAGTGCTCCTTGGGGAAGCATCGTGTTAGACGATGCTAGTAGTAGGGTCGGCAACGCGTGAGTGATGCCCCTGGTGTTGCAAGCGTCCATAGGTTACCGTAACCGCTTACCATCAGGCGGACCGTACCTATGTTCTTTTGTTAATTATACATAGTGGTAAAAAGTCCGTGTTTTCATCCAACATAAACAGTTTAACAGCCATGTAGGGTGGGTAGATTATTGATTTTTAGATAAACAAAAATGAATGAACATAATGTAGGTATTTAAAATTTTCATTTTAACAGTTTTTTATTATTATGATCTGTTAGTGATATGTTATTGCCGAAAGCTAAATGTATGAAACACAAATAAATACTCGTAACAAATGCTTTGAAAAATTCTGCCTTTGTTTTATATGTCGAATGTCCAAAATATAGGTACTTAGTCTTTAGGATTTTGTACAAACAAATTCATATTCAAAGTTATTATTTTATACATTGTATAGATAAATGAATTAGAAGTAAAAAAAAAAAACTTATTCATTTCGAGACCGAGATTTTCGTACAAAAACAGTCCGTGGATTAGCTCATAGAAGTAAAAGTTTAGCTTCAAGTTTATCAGAACAGTCATGATCTTCACATATTACCTATCTTATCTTATCCTATCTTAGCTTATCTTTCCAATACTGAACAAACCTAACACCCTGTATAAAGACACCATATTTTCGCCATATTCAATGCCAAATAACAGACTTAAACACTGTAACACTAAACTGCAGAACCCTGACCTCTGTGTACAAGTGGCTCAATTATGAGCGGACGTGATGTCAGCCACGCACTTCCGGCCACTAATTACATGCGTCTGCGCCGACGGGACATCCTGAAGGGTGCACTATAACTGTATCAATTAGTTTTTTTTTAAACATATTATCTGTTTTAATTTTATACATAGAAGCGAGACTTTTTGAAAGCTATATCCCTATATAGCTACATAAAGATTTACAGTTTGTGTTTGACAGTGGCGTATACTCGATAAAGCCAAAAAGCTACTGCCGGCCCTAATAAATTAAGTATTAAGTAATTCAAACGTTAATATACAGAATATTTTTTTATGTAGTGCGCATAATTTTCCGAGATTCAGAGTCCGTTACCAAATGCAACCGCAGTGCTAAAATTCACTCCAAAACAAAATAAAAATTTGATTTTGTATGGCTTGCGCTAGTAAATTATGCGTATCCCCCATACTAGTCGAATTTTTGTTTTGTTTTAAAGCGTATCTTAATACTGCGGTTGCATTTAGGACCAGACACTGAATCACTCTACAAATTATGCGCACTACATAAAAAATATCCTGAATATGTAATATCAGTTAATTCAGTCTTAGGGTGAAATGGCCAATCACAAACACCATTTAATTTCAAATTGTTTTTGCCTACCCTGAGAAATGTCTGAGCACGCCACTATTTGTAGGATACATTATGCTATATGTCTTATAGGATAGAAAGTAGATGCAGCTGGCCTTGTGTTGTAAGATTATGTCCAGCAGTGGACTTCAGTAGGGTAATTTGACTCAGTGCTAGGAAACAGAAATAAACAGATGAAGGATCTCTTCGTTTGCTTGATACATGCTCAGACCACGACTCCTTTAATTTGTAGAGCTAGAAAAAACTAAGATTGAGACGACCAATGAATTGACTATTTATCATTGTGTTTTAACTGCATGACTTCAAAAAAAGGGAGGGTTCTCAATTCGGCTGTTTTTTTTTTGTATTTGTTTAGCAACACGTTCGCGAATTTTGAACCGATTATATGATTATTTTTTGTTTAAAAATGTATTCTCCCGAAGTGATCACATTTTGGTAGATGAAGATCTGATAAAGACCTTCGGAAATAGACATTGAAACTCTTCAATAGATTACTGCAAATCACTTGCGATTGCAAAATAGGAAAATACATAAAAAATAAAACATACGTCGAATAAAGAACCTCCTTTTTTTGAGTTGGTTAAAAATAAGTTGATATGTAATATGTTTTGAGTCTACCTGCTTAATTATTTAAGAACCAAACATTTCCAAGTGGGAAATGCCACAAGTCAAGTGAGTCATTGTCGATAAGTGATAGGTTTAGGAAGGTTCAAGTTAAAACCCTTTAGTAAGAAATAGTTTAAGAATATTATTGATAACTAACGATATGTTATAAAAATGAAGTGATATATTTTTGTAAAAAAATCTACGAAAAAATAAAATAAAAATCTGTTTGAAGTAATTGACTCCGTTAAATGTCACACTTAATAAATAAACTATAAACAGTTTTTTTTTTCTTTTATTTCACCGAGTTTTTTTAATCCTCAGTAGCATCGCCACTTACCATCAGATGAGGACCAGCCAAACGCACTCAAAATAAAAAATGTTCTAGAAGTAGAAAGGTATAACTGATAATGTGTTTATATTATATTAACGATATTGTTACGAAGTACAAGTAGCTCAGAACATCCTCTTAACCAAGTCTTTAATCTAACGTTTCCTTGACCCAGGAAATACTTAGAAGCGAAACATTTCAAACACAAAACAAAAATATGAAAAATTCATCTCGCGTTAGGTAACCGCCAACACATAACCTAAACTTGAGATCCCGGGGTACTTCCACAAGTACCCAAACCGTCGCATGGCAACACTGAAAAATGCATTCGCGAGACAAAAGCAGGCTATTACCGCCCCAGGATTAGCCCTATTGACACTACGTTACCAATTAAAAAGGGAGGGGTGCCTTTTCGTCTCGGTTTTTTTCAGCAGACGGTTTTTCAGGCCGCGGGCGTCCACCCTCCACATTTCCCCCTAACCCCCCGTAGCTGTACAGAAAAATCAATAACGCAGCACTTTTTTCCGCGCGTAAAGCATGCACCGACACAGAGCGTGGCTGTGTGTGTGTACCGCGACGCACACACGCGCGGGCTGCATTGGGTTGCCAGCATTTTTTCTGTTCGCATTAAAATTTGCTCACAACGACGTTCTCGTGGCTGTCCCAACGCGGATGTCTCTGCCTTTGATTAGTCGGATGCACCTGGAGGGCTTACGCAATATGCTGCGGTCCATTTTAATGCAAATCCTATATAATATTGCGTTCTTTCTACCTTCAGATCTAGCGATAAGTAACGACAGATTACACTCGCACTTTTTATCTATGCTTGAAATGAAAACAATTCGTATCGGAATTGCTCCTCGGGATATCAAAAATGCGCTTCAAAATTTTCAAGACGTTAAAGCGCGAACGGAAAACAATTTTAAAACATTCTATCATCAGCCTTTTGTTCAAATTCTCTACAAGAAATCGCCATAACTCGTGCTCTTAAAAGGATTGCGGTAAAATGAGGAGAGGATTCAACAAGAAAACGAGTGCAGACGTCCTTATATACCTAGCCGGGTATTGTGGGGTCTGTTTAATTCTATAAAGCCGCGGAACAGGCGACCTTGTACTTGGACTGAATGGTATTGCTTCCGCGATCTGTATTTGCGTCTCATCCGATAATGTCATTGAATGAGCGATAAAAGCTTTTAGGAGCATCGCCGGGATCCGGGAGCATATCATTTGCATAGATTCCTAACGCTCAGTGCGCGACAACCGCACAACACTAATTGCTAACGCAGACTAACGTAAAAAAACATCACATTTAAAAAAGGAACGCTTTGCACATTTTTATTTCGCGTTCGCAATGACAGAGGTGAGTCCGTCCCGCTCGCGCGCTATTGTTGCGCGGGGCTCGTCAACACTCCATCTTTGTCTGCCGCTTGCGTTTTTTTGAACGTGCAAAAATATAAAAACGCCGAATCGTGGTGGTGGTGGGGCGCGTGTTCGCTGCTGCACTTGTGTGTGTCGCCGCGATAATGCTTGTTTTAGGGCTTTGCCCCGATCATAAGTCAATACATGCTCCAACTTTGTAAGCGCACCAATAGTGAGGTGCTTTAAAGCTAACACCGCAAAAATTCTTAAAGTAAACAACTGGAAAGGCTGAAATTCGCGAACATTCATTGAAAGTTGTGCTTACGTATAAAATGCGACACCTATTTCTTCACTTAAAACTTCAAAGCAAAATCTTTATTAGTGCCGGTATTTTTATTTCATATCATGCTACACTATCCTGTAAGCTCTATTGCGGCTACCTCATTGATTAATTAACAATTTACTTCGCAAAAACATTAATTCAACTCTCAAGCACTCGAAAACTCATCCAGCGTAACAAACAGATAATAATTAGCTCAGATAATTACCTCCTCTATTTTCCATTGAACGAAAGTGTCTACGACACTGTCTAAATCTATTTTCGTTAGATAGAATAAAAAGAAAGAGCCGCCACACCTTTCTCTGCACCTTTCACCCGCTTACAATTATCGCTCTGTTAATCATAAGATAACAAGTCCAGACTACTTTTTTCTTACGTACCAAATTGGACTAAGTCGATCAATCGAACACTAGACTGCAATTTGGCATGCAGGGCTGTCGAATGAAGAGCACTGGAGACTGAGGCTGACATTCAGAGACGACAGAAACGAATCTAAGCGTGAACTTACGCTTCCATCTGTCAAAGATTGTTCGTAAGTTTGACAGATGGAAGCGTAAGTTCACGCTTAGACTCATCGCTTAGATTCGCCTTAGACACAAATGCCTGCATCGCAGAATAGAGTTCAAAAGAGGAAATATCTCCTAACAATGCAATGGTTCCGTAGTCATGAGTCACTTGGAAAATTTACGAATTTCGATCCCCAAAATTCAGTCTGACCGCAGAGATTTATGATCGTGTCCCGAAGAACAATAGTCTTACATTTCATCGCAACTATTTCCCGGATACTAAACCGTAGCAGCCCTGCGACCAGTCAGTAGTCAGAGGAGCCGTTACCACGCGCGTAATAGTTGCAAATCCATTGATTATTTTGATGCATTAGTTGGTTACAGACGTTACGGTCGCAAACCGCAGACACAGCGAACTGTTCTTTCATTTCTCCAACTAAATAAAATAATTTGACCGTGAAAACAACGGTTCGTGTCAGTTGAACCACATGTTAAAACATTAGAATAAAGACAATGATTGTCTGATTGTAATGACGAAACGTTAGCGCGTGCGCTTTTATGAGTTACGGTATATTTTTGTAATGAATCTTCTCGTTTTTGTTGTGGGCCAAACATCCTTTGGAGTCGTTTTGAAATCATTAAGGTGGCAAAGAAGCATACGGCCCGTCTGTTGGTAAGCGATTACCGAACCTATAGATGCTTGCAACACCAGAGAAAAAAACTATAAAAATGTCGTTCACTGAATTCTATAAATATATACCTATCCTGCTTCTTTCCATGAAATTGTATAACTATATGATCAATGAGAACAATACCTTCAAAGTGTGCAACAGAAATAATCCACAACAATATTAATCCCATCTTCGACATGCAACAAAATCGTCGAACTAGAAAATGATTTAATAAAACCCACGCCAGTTGCACATTGTAGAAAATTTCCTTCTCTTCCTCTCGGAAAAGCGACAAAAAAATCGCCGTCTCCAACGCCGACCTTACGCAGACATCTTTTTATTGCGAACGTGCCCCTGGCCTCACTCTTTCTTACCTCATAACACAGTTTCTCTTGCCTTTTTCCTGTTTTTTTTTCCTCCATTCAACCCCCTGGCGGTGTGTGTAGAAAAAACTTTGTGGCCTCGTAAAAGTCCACTTCTGTGCGAAAACTTGCGTTGTTTTGAATTTAGAACTTTTGTTTCGATGTTGGTGATTTTCTTTTTTTTTAGCTGGTGCCTTTGGAATTATTTAAATTAAGAATAGGTACGGACGGTATTCGGCATGGAATTTATCAGCGTTTGATTTTTGCAAAGGATTTTTGTTTTTGGCGTACTGTTCTCATTTATGTTCTTTAGATTATCTATTATGAAAACACAAACAACGTGGTGATAACTACTTCTAATTAAAACACATTCATAATTTTAAACAAACTAATGCAAAATTAATGATTTGCAACCTTATGCGACTTTTTAAACTCAAGTTCCAGTAATTCCTCAGTTTATTAAAAATCGTATGAACTAGTACTAGTCTTTTCATCAAACTTTAATGAAAGGTATTTCATTAGTGAAAAAAGAGGAATTCTTTTGAGAATTATAATTACGGCTTCGTTAAACTCTACTTTGCTAAGCATAAGTAAAAAAAAAAGCTTTCAGCCGGCTATATTAAAAACTAAAAACGGATCTTTCAAATGAATCTAACCGAGTTTTGGACTTGAAAATGTTTTTCATGGATAACAAGCTTTACACCGAGAAAAAAATCTCGTTGTAATTACAAAAAATGTCCTGCTGTCCTAAGTATGTGATAATAAGAAGCATTTAGTAAACTTTACCTTGATGATGTAATGAATAATAAAAAAGTAAAAATAACACAAAGGATGTATAGATGAAATAGAATATTCATTAAGAACGGCCAACCCGGCATAATTCCCATACAAACGCCCGTAGGTGATTACGGCGCTATAACAATTTTTCCTCTAGATATTTTGAATACATAGGTATCGTGTGGTCTATATCTAGGTTTCTATGTAAGGCAAATAATAATTTTTTTAGAAACAAATTCAGTAAAGACATCTGAAAATCAGCTTTTTTGGACAAATATCTAAATTTTGAGCGTTCATAATGTGTTCATAAATTGAAAAATTTAAGAAAACATTTGCATACAAACCTAACACATGTAATGGAGATTCTAAATAACAAACATTTTTTCCAAAAACTTGTTAGGCTTTTTCAAAAACACCTATTTCTTGGAACCTTTTTTGTGAAATCTTCGAGCACCAATTTTCATTAAATGATCGCCTTCCCACTTGCTTTTAGCCAACGGGTGGTATGTAGTACGCGGGAGTAGAGTCGTGTGGGGTTGGTATGAGACGGCCGTTTCAAAAATTCCCTTGGATGAAACAACAAGATTTTCGATCATGCTCGCGTTGACGATAGGCGGACCGGGAAGGGCCCTCTTAAGGAGTACCTATTAACGTTTAGTTGATGTAACTTACTAAGCGTTAGTAGTATTGTTATCACAATATTTTTCTCCGTGTACGTTTTTATCCGATATAATATAGTGTTCGAATTGGCAACAAAACAATTTTATTATTGGAGCTTTTTCTACTTTGTCAAACGACTGGAAATAATAATAGGGGAATGTCTACTGGAACTACGAGCAAACGAATCATTTTGTAGAACGCGCTTTTATATAATTTCCATTTTAATTAATCTTTTGTCTGGCAGCGAACGCGCCCGTTTCTTTTTCAAAACTAAATCCAAAACAATTGCGCATCGTTCGAATTTTAAAAACTGGATACGTGATACATGACATCGGAGGGGCCCGTATGCCGTTATCTAACTACCCCTAGCATATCGAACAGTATAAAAAGAGCTGTAGAACAGCCTAGAACACCCCTTACTTGCCTTATTTTGTTTGTAGGGAGGCCGGGGCGAGAGGTCGAGCATTTTTGGTGTGTAATGCACATTTTTGCATGGAGCTCCGCGATCGGGCTGGGCTCAGCTCAGCCCTGCAAGCACACACACTAGAATACGATCTGGCTTTGTGTGTGATTACATACACACACATGCATTGTACATGGATTCTGCTTTGTAGTTTTTTTAAGTGCCCAAAAATTCGTGTGTTCCCGATATTCAGCTCGATACATGATATGATTGGTTCTTTGATAAATTGCGGGATATACATACATACAAAAGTGAGTTATATGTACAATTTTAGATAACAAACACGTTTTTGAAAGAATTCTACAATAGGTATGGTTGTGCTACTAAGTTATAATACCAAAGTTATTTAAGTGAATAACCTAATTAAAATCGAAAATAGTGGATCAATGACGACTCGATTGGCGCAGTAAACGAATGGCTTTCTGCGCCACGGGTTTCGGGTTTGATCCCCGCACGGAACAAATATTTGTATGACCTACAGATAATTAGTTGTTGCGGGTCTGGGTGTACTATACTATGTAACTATAGGTACCAACGATACAGGAGAAATCATAGGATATGGCAACATTTTTCTTAAAGAAAATCTTCTAAAATTTATTGCTTCGTGTATGCAAAAATCCTGATGATTTTATAAGATGGGTAGTTTTTTATTCGAGCATGACACACATTCAATTTGATCTTCATAGAAATTTTTCTTAAAAGCGAATGAAAACGCAAATCACAACCACAGTACACAAAGAAATGCAATTGATTTCCGAATACATATAGGTAATCCGGAGTCATACTAATCGAGAGTGACGCTCGAAAAAATCACATCCCCTGGACGCAGACGAGGGGGGTGAGGTGGTAACAGGGGGATGCAGGTGGGGTAGCCAATGTTTTTATTTTTCATGATTGGTGGATTGCAACGGGAGTAATGATCGATGGAATTAACGTGCGCCACAGGCCACCAACGAACGGGGGCTTTGGTTTTTAAATTTTTGAATCTGTATGTTTTAAAAATGGAATTCGATTCTACCGGTGAACTTTGAATATTTTTTCGCTTTTGTTTGTGAAGTTAAAAGAGTGGTTTTGTATTTAAATAAATGGACTGAAAAATTAAACTTGAAAATAATATTACCGTAGGAAGTATTTTCTATGATATTTTATATTTTTGGTCACTTAGGCTCAATTATAAAGCTTTTTTTATATTAATTTAATCATCCTTTTGCTCCGTCAAAATCAAAACCTCCATTGAATTCAAGGGACTGGTTGTACTAATGATTACCATACGTTTAGTCTATACTAATATGGCGCCAGACTTACCAACAAAATTCTGTAAACACCGCAGTATACTCGTAGATGATTCCTTCATTTCCTCTGATGAGATATCCGTGGCATCTTTCCTTGATTTTCGGGTAGTTACATAATCCCATCACTAATTAACATATTGAAGATCCACATCACAGCGAAGTCATATTTAATGCATAGAGTTATAGAAAGAGCTATAAAAGCCACGAAATTCAATAGAATCCACCCGATTACGTTTCAATCCATAAACCGAGCCGTCGCCACTCATAAAAATATCCTAACGCATAAAAATCTTCAACGTTGCAGTTTTTTTTTATTTCCCTGCAGCACGGGACTGATATTGTTTATACAATTCCTATATTCCGATTTCGTTTACAAATTAAACAGACGCCCTGTTTACACCCCCCCCCCCCCCCCCCTATCACCTAGCACATAGCCATACATTAACATACATACAATGATTTATACTCCATACACATTTGGCATAATTGAAAAATGGCCGGCGTAATGGCGGCTGGCGGACACTGTAAATAATAAGCTTTTAGGGTGACGTAACGGAATGTTTTGACTAATTAAGCAATTAATGTCACGTGATATGCTTTGTTCTGATGATAACCTACCTTAGAGTAACTTCGAAGTTTTGTTTAGACTTTAAATCTCGGAATAACGACCCGAACAAGTTTTCAGTAAAACTGAAAACTTTCTGTGAAAAAAGAATAACTTATCAGGTACGATCAACAACAAAATTAGATTAACATTTGCGATGTTCTTATACTCTGTTAAATACAGTAAAAATGCTAATTTGTTCTGTGATTGTTATAGAGCAAGGTGCAGTTTTAAATATCATGTAAATATCTGAATTAATTATGCATCTTTTTTTAACATTTCGAAATATTATTAGTATATACGTTGTTCTGGGGCTGGTAATCTGTGTGACGGGGTTTCCTAGTGCAAATACCAGTCTCCCACAAAGAATTAAATTTATTCAATATACATTGAATAAATTGTAAATAGGTATTATATTTTTAAGATACCTTTGTGGAAGGAAAAATAAAAAAACTTATTTATTTATTTATTTTAACATTGATATTCTAAACTCAACTATGTATCAACTTTTTTTGCTGACTGTAGGTACAATATACACTTGTAGTCGAAAAGGGGTTATTGTACTCATTATTATGAACAACTTTTACTACGGGACCAACTGCTAAATCGCGAAAAAAGAACTGCTGATCCATATAATTAATTCAATATTACTCGGCTAAATGAAGGAAAAGCAGATTTTTTTGACATAATATCAGGATTGGTCCCTTTCAACTTCCACAGTCAAAAAGACGTACGAACAAAACGCATCTTAAACCAAAACACCATAAGAAAATCCAAGCCACTACACGACAGCAAAACGTATCCAATGGCCTTGAAAACTGAATTTATGCTTATAGGCTCAGTAAATAGTTAATGAACGACTGACATTGTAAAGTTGCAGTTCTCGTCCCGAAAGCGAAAGTTGCATACCGAGGTACTTTATCTGTAGGGATGGCAATCTCAATAATTTGATTATGTGTGGGATAAAATGTGGAATTTATGAAAATCGGTGTTTTAAATGCTACTTACTATAGGATGTTAGATATGTGTTAAGGATTTTAGATAAGAGATATTGTAGAAAGAGTGAGTAACCCATTAAAAAAAAATACTTATCTCTGACACTGAATCAATCTGCAAATTTTGCGCACTACATAAAAAAATACCTAGGATTTACATTTTTTTTAAAAAGCAAAATTGCCGTGTTTGCTTTTGTAATTTTGCTAAATAAGACGTTGAAAATTGATAATCATCTCGTTTTTTTTTTAAATAGAACTAAAGCCCCATTTACCGGCAACATAACAGACGATAAGGGCAAAATCTGCTGTTTAAACATGAATTTTAATCAGCCGATTTCATTTTAAACATAAATAACTGTCAGTGAACACGGCCCTAATTAAATTAATGGAAGTACTTGTCCCACAGCTTTAAAAATATTCCACATTCAAAAACACGAACTTTAATTTAAAACATATATGTATTGTTGCAACGCACAACCCTAAGGTAATGTGGCTAAAATACGATGCAAGTTTGGAGCTGCTACTGACAAATCACTTACAGTACCCAGAGTGCGCAGACGCAGTAGTTAGTGAAAGTATTATTACTATTGTTAGTGAGCTTTTCCACGTGTCTAATATTTTATTGACTCAATAACATAATGTTTAATTTGAGTTTCTTTATGTTACATTGAAATTGTATATTCTTGTATTTATATTTTGTGAAAACTATAGGCTTAAGAAAATTATTGAAAGATGAAGATGGTGATGATGATGATAATAAGATGAATTACAGTTTATTTATTTATACGTTTTTATGTAGAGTTTAACTGCAGTAATAGCCTAGCGGTTGAACGCTTGCCTTCCATGCAGGAGGGTCTAAGTTCGAACCCGGCCCGCACCTCCGACTTTTCGAATTTATGTGCGGATCGCAATTTGATTATCACTTGCGTTTATGGAAACCTGCACTCCTGAGAGGGCCTCATAAAGTCCTCGATGGTGTGTGTAGTCCACCAACCTGCACTAGGCCAGCGTGGTGGATTAAGGCCTAACCCTTCTCATTCCGAGAAGAGGCCCGTGCCCAGTAGTAGGACAGTAATGGGCTGGATTTATTATTTATGTAGAGTTTACAGAATTACAAGATCATCAAACATGTGTGATTTCAAAAGGAATAATTAAATAAGCTTTTTTCAGCATTTTATAATTTATAGTCTCAGTAAAAGTATTTTCAGTTCTACAATGTGTTACGAGATTCGGAAACTATCTTCTTGATAAACTAAAGATTATTTATGTTTATTATTTTGGAGTTCTGAAGAAGTTCAATGAGATAAATTTAGGTGTACAATTAAAATTAATCTCTAGTAAGCACCTTTGAGTTTGAATTAAATGTAATATATCTTAATTTTAAATTTAACTCAACGAAGTATTTTCTGTAAACAAAAGTATCAACATCAGTACAGAAATGAACCGTATTTCAGAGACGTTAAAAATTCACGTCAGTCAGTCGGTAGCGACGTAGCAACTGAAGAAAAAACTCATTAGGAAAAACAATGCATTTAAAAAAACTTGAACAAAAATGCACGACATTCTAACACTTAGAGCTGCAGGAAGCGATGCCGTGTCAAACTTCTGAAATGTTCAGCTTTCAGGGGTCGTTCACCTCGCAAGACGTTCACCTTACACCTGCAACACCCTTATTACACTCACACATAAGGCGCATTTTCCCTTGACACTCAACGAATGAGGTTCTTTTAATGACTGTCTTTATGCATTCGTTTTGCCCTTAAGTCTTAGCCGTTAAGGTTTATTTTGCAAAGTCCAAGATGTTTTTATAAAGTCTCTTTGTATAAGAACGTTATGGAAAACGCTTAGTTTTTCTTTTGACGGATTTCGCGTGAAAGAAATTCGGCTTTTAAGAAACTTGCTGACATGTTTGTTTTCTTTTTGAGTTGCGTTGTATAGCTTTAATTATTTTTGCAAGTGTTTTGTGCATTTAAATCGCATAAAAAATACCTACATTTAGGATATAAATAGTACTCTTTTCTGTAATGACTTATGTGTTATTATTTAAAAAATTCGGGTAATATATTAACCCAATGTAGTATACAAATTACTAACCGTGAAAAACCCCCGACTCCAACTAGAAAAAGAGCTGTCACTTTTGAACGGCAGACAAGACTTTCATGAAACATAGCTAAAATGATTCCCGATTAAACTAGCTTTCAATTAAAAAAACTACATTGAAATCAGTCCATCCGTTTTGGAGCTACGATGCCACAGACAGACAAACAGATACACTACCAAACTTATAACATGCCTCTGTTTTGCTGGGAGTTAAAAGACCTTTAAAAGTGATTGAAAAATCGTGATTTCAAAATAAATAATTTCATTTCATTCCAACTCAAATAGGATTAAAGTTATGTATAAGTAAAAATATTTTTTTCTCAACGAGACATTTACTTAAACTTAAGCTCTTTGAACTTAACCTTTAAGGCCTATAACCCTTACTTACTTCTTAAGGCCAATGACGTTATTAGGGCCTCACAATAAAGCATTCTGTAACCAGTTGCAGAATGCAAAACTTACACAGAAGTTTGCGTGTAAAGTTACGAAAAAGGTTCATTGGCTCCCAACTTTATTTATTGCTTTTACTTTTTAATTTAACGACTTGAAGTTAGCACGCGAGCATCGGTATTAGCGTTAAATGCCTGTAAGCTTATTTTCGACGAATTAATAAAGGGTTAAGAAAAGGTAAACGATATGTATCGTTAATTATTACGATATCGATCTTTTAGATAAATTTTTTTGGCATGTGGAATTTTATTTTCCTTGGGAGATGTTGACGTTTGTGTATACTTATATGCATTTTTAAACGTTTTAAAAGATTTAAAAGTTTATTAAAAAAAAAAAAAAAAATAACAAGAAATCTGGTATTTTTTGCTGTAGGTAGATACTATTTAATTAATTATTGCAATATTTATATTCATTTAAAACAGGTTATTGTTATCCGTGGTATTTGAAAACGATACAAATTTTTCTCTCTAAAACAGCAAAAAACCAGCATCAATAGTTCATTATAAAAAGACACAGAGCTTATTATACAGGGTGATATAACAATTAGGTGTAGGTATCCTAGATAGGCGAGTCTTCATCACGCCTCGACGGAAAGCTTGCGGTGCATAATCTGGTAAAAATACACCCTTCGGCACTCAAGCGCCCTCTACCGGCCGCCGGCGTTAACGTCTCAATGATGCCTTCTTTTGTGGCAGGTTTTGTTGCAATCCGCTTCATTTACCTTAGTAGTGATGAGCATGAATCAGACTGCTAATTTATAGTTAGCTGGGTGTAGAAGTTCAGGTCAGGGGGCCTAAAAAGGCCACATTGAGCAATTCATCTAATGATCTGCATAGTAACTGTCAAACAGATGATTACTGAATATGAACCTTATACGGATGACATTAAGAGTCGTCAATTTAGTAGATATTTTGACATTCGTAATATGAATCATATTGTGATTCATCTAAAGCGGCCTAAGGCCACATTGAGCAATTCATCTAATGATCTGCATAGTAACTGTCAAACAGATGATTACTGAATATGAACCTTATACGGATGACATTAAGAGTCGTCAATTTAGTAGATATTTTGACATTCGTAATATGAATCATATTGTGATTCATCTAAAGCGGCCTTTTTAGCCCCCCAGGAAGTGTAGGTATTTTTGTAACTGTTTTAATGCCCGCAAAATGAATGACTAGCTTAAAAACTCTACATGCTACGGATGAAAGAATTGGTCCTTTAAGTAATCCCTAAAATACTCATTTAGCGAATGAATTAAAGATAGAAAAAAATGAATTCGAATACAATAAAAAAAAAGTACGGAGTCTATTGATCTATTCAATCGGTAACTACTTAGCACTTGACTACAACTACAACTAAGTATGTAGTAATAATAATTAATTTTGAATTCCTACCTTGTATATAGCGGTCTAACATTATTATCGGAGGTCCTTTACTCAATTTTATGAACAACTTTAGTATAAGAAAAACGGAGAAATCGAGAAAAACAACTCAATATTACTCGAATAAATGTAACTTAACAACTGCTTTTTTTTCGTGATTTCTGTGCTGGTTTCATGGCAAAAGTTGTTCATAATGATGAGTAGGTACTATAACTACTATATAGTCCACTAATAAAGTAAAACCTTTTTTTTTTTCAAGTCCAGTCTCCACTTTTCATACCAGGGTTGAGATAACTTTCATTCTCTTATGAATACATATTCACTTACTTATGAGAAAATTCACTAATACTAGTGGTCGCCCAATGGTCGAATTTTTTAGTTTTCTGCACTCCTTCTCCATATAAACTTTAACTATGCCTTGTCTCACACTCCTCCGTGGGCACAATATGCTTAAAAAAGGGTACAAAATTTTCTCTTCACGTATTAATATATGGATACTATAAAATAATTTCTTGGCGTACCTACAGATAATTCTTAAAATGTTAGTAAGTGTAGGGCATACAGTAAATCCTTTCTTTTTTAACAACCACTCTCCCTTTCGTAATAATATCAATATTGCCAACCTGACCCCATCAAACGTGGTATTTCACCCATTACCAGGTGGCAACGACCACAGCACGAGGGATCGTTATGCAGAGCACTTAATTAAGGCTGACCACTTCAGGTGGGCCGGGTCTTCGGCACGTCCCGCCAGAGGGCGCGCGCGCCGCATAATTTGATAGAAGGACTTTGTATGACAATGTAGCACTGAGGAAACTGGTCCTAGATTTAGTAATAGAATTTTTACAAGTTGTCATCAGTTTTAGGTGTAATTTTTTTCTACGTATTGTTATTTACGTTGAATTACGCAAAATGTCTGAGCATAACCAGCATATTATTTGACGCAAGTCTTAAAATTCGATTGATGACAAGAAAATGGCAGATGGAGAACTAAGCTGCTTCTACGTATTTATGTCCAGTTTTACGTAGTTTCAAGTTCAACCTACGCCATATTCAATATTGGAGAAAAACTATCGTAGGAAATACTTGCTGAGCAAAACAGAACCATCAACTTATAAATAGGATCTGTTTCCTGCAATTTTAAAACAATATTTGATATTTCCGATCTCAATATTTGATAGGTAATAGAACCCAGTTGTCAAAAGGCACAAAGCCCACGCTTCGCGTAAAAATAAAATCAACTATTCGCGTAAAAATAACATCTGCGTAAAAACAACTATTCGCGTAAAAATAGCATCTCCTACCTCTCTCACTAGGACATTCTGAGAAGTTAAAACTACTGATAATTAAAGGAGACGTATAAATCGTATGATGCGTAGGCAAGCACGTCCGTCGACCGATAATTATCTGAAAATAGACGCGATCCGAACGGGGAGACCAGGCCGCTGCCCCTCCCTAATTATTACACATACAATTCTGATATACACTAGGTATGCCATCAATACATCCTTGGATTCATACATCTTCTTAGCGATATGTTTGTCATGTTTGTTCGTCATGAGGAATCGTTGTATTTCCACCAAACTCATGCACAATATGCCTGCCAAGTGCCTAATGTAATTTTTTTTTCTACCAATCTTTTAAACCATGCACCTAATTTTTCAACGTCTTAAAACAGCCTATAGAGCGCATAGCCATAGATTTTTATTGAAATTGCTTAAAGAAAAATCTAGAAAAATCTATTGAAATTTTTGCAATGAAATCTCATCATAAAATTCTGTTTTACCTGTAAACGACAACGCAAGTTTAGACTAGGTACAAGTGCGGAATACTCAACCGCATCTCAATTTTAAATTGCCCTTAAGTCTGATGGTGTCACTTACAATTAGACTGTAGAGACAAAATGACATAAAAAAATTGAGTAGCATTTGAGGATTCAGGTGTAGAGTTATTTTTCATGAATGTCAATTGTCAATATAAGTAAATACCTAATCCGATTAACTCTAAGATAAGGTTTAGCAACTTTACTTTACTTACTTTTTATGAACCTACTAGGTATCCTATAAGAAAAAAAATGGCTACATTTCAATACTTACATGATTATAAATTACCGGTCCGTAACTAACAGGAACTCTGAGATATAATAAGAATTAGAAGATCAATGCAAAAAATAATAACGACTAAAAAGTAGCATGAAAAGAAATAGCGTAACAAGAGCATCATTACAATTAAATTTCAAAGCAAATCCATGTCAGTCTATTTCAATAGTTTAACTAGTGCACCCACGTCAACTAACTTTCATTCTTATAGAAGTCTAAGAAACGAGTAATGAGCTGTCTGCAACAATAAATAATAAATTAATAACGCATTCCGCTTCCTACCTCGATGACCAAATGTAAAATTAATGAACAAATTATCCTTCCAAGAAGTCCGTTCGTGACCCTGACGAACATGATTCATTTCAAACTAGTCGGTCTAGTTCACAGGTACCTACACATTTTAAAAATATGCAGTATTTATTTATGGTAATTTAAGCGGGAGTTTTTTTGTCTGTTGCACAAAAAATCCATAGATAATGGAAATGTGCCATGATTGATTTTTGTTTTTTAAGAATAATATACTGTTTAGAATTTTTATAGGTACCTATTATAAAAAATATTTAAATTTTTGTTGTCAAATGGTCGAAATTCAACAGTAATTTTAGCTTTCTACACTTCTTCTCCATATAGACTTACTACTATCTAACTATGCTAACTAATCTAACTATGCCAAATCTCACACTCCTCCATACGCGCAATATGCATAAAAAAGGTGATTTAAGTACTTGAGACCCCCGCCTGAACGCCTGCGCACGATTGATTTTACTTCATGTGCTGCATGCTCAAAGGCTGCATGTGAAATTCGCTCCTTATCTAACTTTTAGTATCAGACAACTTAATTCATTTACCTAGTTAGTAAAAAACTTATATTCCTACCCTTGTTACGGAAATTCAGTACATAAGTAATTAATAGAAAATATGCTGTAAAATCGATTATTTATGACATAATAGTAACGAAGTCAAATCAGCTTCAATCATGCAACCAAAATCGATCGATTGTGTAGGTTTTGTAAATATTCTATTAACAATTATTTCTGTAGGTGAATATCACAGCAATGTCAAATCAAAGATTTTTAAATGTCAAAAGACTAAAGATTTTAGGTAAATACCTATAGCAACACATGAGCATAATATGTTATATATGTTGAATTTTAATATCATATAGGTAAGTGGAAATTCCGGGAGGGGACGCCCTAAAAGGCCTTATACTGACCTTATTGGCAATGTTCTTCAAAAAGGACTGGTGATTAGTATTCGCAACCGGCGTGCATGTATGAAAAGATGCATGAATGTTGTAGAAACATCAGAGGTATATATGGAGCGTAGCCCGTGGTGTTTTATAATCTCTGCGTATCCTTATACGAAAAAGGTGTGATTTTTGGCTTTCTTCTTTCATAACATTGGTTTCTTTGTGCCGGTCTTGAATCAAATGATTTTGGCCCAAAAGATTGCAACTTTAGAAAAAGGACTTGAGATCAGCTCTAGACGCTTTGGTACATGAGCATAATCTAATAGGTCAATACCAAATTTCTGAAGCCCTAGTTTCGATCCTAATATCAGAATAGATCACAAATATAATACTCACTTTCTGCGATCTAATAAAGTCATCTGCAAACCGTGAATTCCTGGTAATACACCCAACTGGTCTCGTAGAAAGTCCGGAAATTCCGCGAAGACAGTCTTCAGAAACTAACCGAGACCTTGAGATATGGAAAAGTACTATAATCTATTTTCAAGGCTGTATTAATTGCTCATAAAGAGACAGTATTCATTACCCTTTAAAAGTTTCAAAAATTGGTAATGTATACAAAACAGTACTTATGTCATGAATAGAAGGGTCGTTTACGTTCACGAGTTCATAAAATGATTGGAAAACAACACAATAAAATCATGTTCTCCAATCACTTTTAATCAAAAGGTTATGCATATTATCCGTCATAAAATCGATTGGCGACTGGTTGTTCTGACGGCACTCAACATTGGAATAATAAACAAATAGTGCAGGAATGAGTGTTGCGGTGGCTCGCTGGTGACTGGTCTCCCACTGGAGTGTCCTAGAGGCCGTTAGCATTTGTCGAGCGGCGTCGCGCACTCAAAATAGCGCGGGCGGCGCGTCATCAATGCGCTTCGTTTGCTTTATGGCCAGTTATTGCGCGCGTTTAATTACCACCGCACGCCATTTTGAAGATTTGTGAAACGTCACTTTTGGCGCGAAACGTGCACTTGACAAATTACCGTGCACAGCCGCGGACACAGACTACGCACACAGCCGCACCCGTGAATTAATAGATTTTTTATTACTACCCACTTGTTAACGAACAGGTTTTGCAAATAAAAATATAAGTTTTGAATTAAAGTTGTTTTAATTAGCATACTTTGAATTGCACTTCCGTGCTACGATACGATTTGGGCGAGTAAAGTCCACTTATTTCTGGAATAACAAAGTGCGCCGTGTTACATCGGCTGTATTAAACTTTTATTGCCTTCAGTGCCATTCTTTAGTCCATGCGAGTGTGCGAACATGCCATTAATTACAGCCGAAACCATTTAAAAGATTTATTATATTTATTCTGAAAATTTAAAAGAGCAATATATTTAGGGACACAAGACTGTAGGTAGGTACCTATTAACAAATTAATATTTGACGGTTTATTTGTCTTTCCTGATGCATGAAAGTTTTGAGACGTTATTCTGTATATTATCATAGGGTTCGAAAGTGGAGACAAAGGTCACTTGCCACTTGTAGGATGCTATGTCCAACCTGACCCGGTGACTCGAAGGGCCAACAACGAGTGCCCCTTCGAGTTACCAGGACGCCGAGCACGTCAACTAACTCTAACAGCCTTGATTTGTCTTCGTTGCATTTATTTTTTCCCTTCGCGTTTCATGTTTACTCTCGTTTATTCGTCGCGCAGATCTCAGGGCTGCGTGCGATAAGTGCATTGCCCCGAACCGAAATAAATTGTCGCGACGCGGGCCGAGTCGCGTGGTGCGTACAACCGGTACCGATGTCGTGTAGATATTATAAAGAACCCAATGCCAGACATGGCGGGCGAACGGTCTCCCGCCAAAACGACCTGTCACTTTCGCGTCGTTACGCACTCGGCTGCGCTCGCATGCTGCACTTGCCTGAAGTAATGCATGCTGAACTGGCGATGACGCGGCGATGAACACCGTTTATGTTTATAATGTCGCAGAGAAATTTGTGAATGTCCGACGACCACTTTTTATCCGTTCGCTGACACTTGCGAGGTTTTTTGTAACGTCTTCATTCACTTGTCTTTTCCGCATTCGTTCTTATGCGTGGTATGATTCATATGAAAGGAGTTTCTTGGTTTTTGTAAATTATTTATGGATGTGTCAATTTTTACGGCGCCTTGGCTCGGGCCAACCAATGTCAATGCTTTACTTGTCTTGCACTTAAGTTTGCTACAGGTTGGACTAACCGTAACTATCTATCAGGTTTAGTATATTTATTGGCAAAATAGTCTTCAATAACGTAAAGAAGCTTATATTATAGGAATCTTACAGAAATCATTCGTAATAAATAATTCCAATTATTTCATAGTTCTTAACCCAAAACACTACGCAGTCACCTGCACAAAGCCCTTGCTCTGAAGCTGTAGAAGCCGGCATCTAAACAGTCACAAAGACTCGTGACTAAGCGCGTCCAAGCATCCTGTTTTCATTGTCGATACAACTCTGTAACTGTATGATTCACAAACGCTAAAATAACAACGTGGTTATTACAAACTGCACCAGTCAAAACATTCGTTAGAGAAACGGTTTATATGTAATGGTATAAACTATAAAGTTACTTGGTAGGTGAAACCCCTGAGCTTAAGTATAAGATTTAAAATAACTTGATTTTTTACAAATATATTTTCACTAACTATTGCCCGTGATTTCACCCGCGCGTTTTATTTTTATTAAAATGAAAAATAACCTATATTACGCAGAGATAGTTTAGCTATCTATTAGTTTTAAAGATATATCATACATACACACTAAATCCCTCTTTCCATGCGTCTCTGCGCAACTCGGAATTTCTCCGCGGATCTCCTAGTGAGTGCCATGGTTTTGTACCATATGTAAGCACGGGCAGAACACATTGCTCAAAGACTCCCACTTTAAGGTGCAATAGATCCGAAGTAAAACTAAGGTGAGTGACGTGATGGGCATGATAGCCAGGAAGAAGTGGACATGGGCAGGACACATCGCTAGAATGCACGCTGGCCACTAGACCTCGACCTTGACTTCTAGAGCGGAGACCTCAAGCCAACAGCCGAGGGCGGGGAAGACCGCCGCAGCGCTGGATGGACGTGGACGATATTAGACGACACGGAGGTCATGACTGGATGCGTCGGGCAGAAGATCTCCAGGAATGGAGGAGAAGGGAACAGGCCTATATCCAAGATTGGATCTTGACAAGGCCACCATGATGATGATGATGGCACACTACATAATAAGTATAAGTAAATATCAGTGGCGAGCACTCCATAAAGATAAAAAGACACTGCCTACCCCAATAAATTAAGTATTAATCAATACAAAAGTTAATATGTCTGTAATATCAGTTTATTTAAGTCTTAGGGTGAGGTAGCCAATCATGAACATCATTTTAACTTGACAATATAACACTAAGCTGATTTTGCTTATCCTGTAAGAAATGCCTATGCACGCCTCTGGTATATACAGTGCAACTACTTCAAACCAATAGTTTGGTCTGAGGCAACTACTTATTAAGTTACTTGAGATACAAGAATTATTACTTAACGCTGATTGTCTGTAACTTTACGTATCCTACTTTAATTAGGTTATGAATGATGTAAAGGCTTAGTCTCACTGAATTTGGAAAAGAAAGAATTAATTATCAGTCTACAAGTAAAAGTCGCAGTGATAGCCTAGCCGTTGAGCGCTTGCCTACCATGCAGGAGGTTCTGAGTTCGAACCCGGCCCGCACATCGTACTTTTCGAACTTTTGTGCGGATCAGAATTTGCGGACGAAAACATCGCCTCATAAAGTTCTTGATGGTATGTGTAGTCCGCCAGGTCGGGCCACTGCCAACGTAGGTGCATTGAAGAATTAAAGGCCCCGACTTCAGAAGCTGTTAAGTTTTTAAAGAAAATTATTTACTTTTTAGATTTTTGAAGTCGGTTTTTCCTTTTTCAAGTTTATTTGAATTGAGAACCTTCTCTTCTTTTGAGTCGGTTAAAAACCTTGGAAGTTAAATTTGACCCATTTCCCGGTTTCCGATTGAGCTGAAATTTTGAATACACGTTTAGTGTAGATGACAAAAGCGACTTTTTTCAACCGTCAAAATTGAATCGATTCCGATTACGAGCGTGTGCCGTGATTACCGTATCTAGGTTCATCCTGTACCTAAGTATATTAGAAATGCGTCACGGAAACATGGGTCGCATACCATCCACTCCGTCCGTAATATAGGCGCAATCAAAATAATTGTCCGAAAATCTCCGTACGATACCACAAAAAATCATGTACATTATATTTTATACGCGTTCGATTCTTAACTCCGAACACAACTTTTATTCTACCACATTTTAAGATAATTTTATGGGATTTTGAACCTTGTTCGTTAGCCATAAAGGTTACGTAGAGTGATTTTGATGGTATTATTAAGTTGGTTAGGGTTTTAATCCGGTGGATCGCTGCTGCCAAGCGGGTGACGGCTCCGACCATCCGTGAACCCTGTACGGTGCGCATGCGCAACTTTTGAGCTTTTTTGTTTTATTTTTCTTCCACACTAATATTTCGTTGAATATTAATTAGGAAATTAATTTTAAACATGGTTCTCCATATATGTCACTACAATTAGCTATCGCCTGATAAAATTACCTTATAATCACCACTCTTGGCAAAGGAATTGGTGATTGTGGTATGTCAATATTCTACATCCTTTTATCATCATCCGTTAGTTGCCTTTTAAACGTATACAGTTCACTATTTCAGAATACTTGTACTCTATTTCAAAGTCAAAGTTTTTTTTATTTCAAATGGGCCTTTGTAGGCACTTTCAAAACGTCGGTCGTGAGTCTAGGTGCACGGTTCCAAGTGGGTCGGTCCTGGAGAAGATACCGGCAAGAAATACTCCTTTCATAGAACAAAACATTAATATCTGGGGCCACAGGAGTGGCCCTGGCTAAAATTCGACCTGAATTTACACAATAATAGATCTTAATAAGTACCACTATAATTTAAATAGGGAATACAAGTAGGTGCATACCTACATTACCTACACTCAAATCAACTCAAATTTCAGAGTACTTGTACAATGTACAATTCTCTATTTCAGAATACTTGTACAATATACAATTCATTATTTCACAATACTTGTACAATGTACAGTTCTCTTTTACAGTATACTTCTGACAGTTCTGACTATTCGATACTGAGAGCGCCGGCTCAGGTGTCATTTCCTATTTATCGGCATCGCCATTCCATCTCTATTTTAACCTCAGACTAACTGCTTGTGACAGCCGTACCTCGCACAGTTACAGCTCATTTCGGCCTACGCGAACGCTCTGTTGGTATTTCCAGCTCTATCAATTAGTTCTAAATATTGTGTAGGTAATGTGTTGTTGGTATAAATTTTTGATGGATGTGAAAGAGAATTAATTGTCATCCTTGCTTTTAGCCGAGCAATTTGCAAAAGACATTAAAATACCTGGGGACCTAAAAAGGCCACATTTAGCAATTTATCTACTGATCTGCATAGTAACTGTCAAACAGATGATTACTGAATATGAACCATATGCGGATGAATTTAAGAGTTGTCAATTATGTAGATATTTTGACATTTGTAGATAATATGAATCATATTGTGATTCAGCTAAAGCGGCCTTTTTAGCCCCTGTTAACAAGAATATGAACCGCGCGACCCATGACGTAGATATTTAGATAATAATAGATTAGTTATTAGTAAAAGGTTGAATAAAAATCTGTTACCGTTACTACTAGACTGCATCATCATCCCACTGCTGAGCAAAGGCCTCCCCCTATGATTTCTAAGCTTCTAATAAAAATCACACAGTATAAGCTGACCTTTCATTGTACGGAAAGCCTATATAATGCAAGGTCAGCTTATACTAGAAATCTATAGCTTGATGTGTGGTGCTTGTGGTGTGTACTCGCAACGGCGTGCATGTACTATATTTGTATGAATATAGAACAAGACAAATGATTACATAGGCTGAATCAATTTTGGACAGTGACAAAACCATTCATTCATGATTGTGCTAGCGTTTATAAATACCACCCTTTCCCAAAACTACTTTCTTTCCTAGTAACTCATCTACTTGGACATATAATAAAACAAAAATTCAAGAAATGGTCTATAAATCATCCGTTTCGTATTTGCTGTCGGTGCGATGTAACGTGCGCAGGAAAGGGGCGGTCTGGCCGAACCAGTTCGCGGCGGCAGCGCCCGCGCACCACAGCCGTGCTCCTGCAGCCGTTGCCTACTGCCTCATATTCAGAACGACATTGTTTTAGGACCAGCGAGTATATTTATTCGCTATAGAATTTAAATATTATATGAAATTCGTTTTACTTCATGGCAACACGGTTGAAATGTTCATGTTGATAACGCATAGTGTTAATAGCGTTTTAGGAACGACGTGGTTAATATGAAATATTCTAAAACCTGAGTATATTATTACTATCCAATGTGTTATAAGATTATTTTTTTGTAATAAGATTTAACATGTCATAAATATCGAATACAGAAACATGTAGCGCCATCTATCATGTTAGACGTGCACTGAGCACATGCTCCATCAAGAAACAATCTACAATTTTTTTTTAAATATTAGATTACTAGGGCTTACAACTCTCTCCCAGTGGAGATAGAGCTCAATTTTTTTTTTAAATATTGTTGTCTCTACCTCATTCCTCATGATGCACACTATTTCATTGTTAAATTTCATCAACATCGGTTCAGCCGTTCAGTCGTGAAGAGGTGACAGAGAGGCAGAGAGATACGAGTTACTTTCGCATTTTTAATTTAGTATGTTTTTCTGAGAAAATAAATGTCAGAGGCTACGAGGTTACGAGCTCTACGAGCTACGAGAAGGATAGATATAATGGAATCTTAGATAAGTTTCAGATTTAAATCTTAATATGTTAAAATCATCAAAACCCTACATCGATACTTTAGTAGGTAGGTACTTCAGTATCAATTAGAATCAGAAAGAGATAAAAGGAGTCAATAGATTCGTAGCGAGTATACCTAACAGTAAATGCCTTGGTTTATTTTGACAAATCAGATTTTCGTAGAGCCATATTTTGCTGTATGTGCTACGAATACGCCTAAATACTCGTAGCTATTACTTGCCAGAAGTGTTGAAGGCGACCATTATAAGACTTAACATCCACCTGTATTAATTAGTTCATGATGTTATCCACTTTCGAAGGTACAGCATTCATTCAGGTGTAAGTTGGAGCGGTCTACGACGAATTCGACGTCCAGTAGTGATTTTTTAGAGGCATTATAATGGTACTAGCTGTGCCTGTAACTCAAACCAGAGGACGACGGACGAGGATATTTAAAAAAACACCCTATGTTCTTCCTCATGATTCACACTATTTCCTTGTCAAATTTCGACGAAATCCGTCCAACAAACTGACAAACAAACAGAGTTACTTTCGCATTCATAATATTAGTGGGATTTTGTCGTGATTCTCGGAAAAGTAGAGGAGAATTCACGTAATTTTATGACGCGCCGATCATATTGCAGTGACGCTCGAACTTGACGCGAGCGTATCGTACTGAAGCTATGAGAATACCAAATGTGTTGCTTTGATCAAAATTTTACTGCAACAGCGCGGCAACTGCGCTTCTTACGTGAATTAGCTCACAGTTGATCATCAAAATCTTTGCATAGACTGGTGAATTGGTGATTATAGCAATATTCTCTTGTGATGTTGTTTTAGCGGTCTGTTAGAAGCCTATGTTCAGCACTGACCGTTAACATACTGATTACAAATGCGGTTTTGTTTGTTCAGAATAAAAATTTTACTCGTTGTTATCATATCTTTATGGACGACCTTTTCTTGAATGAGCGAGCAGTGAGCTTTGTCGTCTTGTCTGAACTAAGTGCATGTACCCCGCTCAAAGTCACATGTTGCAGCAACATGTTGTATGTCAAATGACAGTAATAATAATGTTATAAAAGGGTTAAGTAAAACCAAATATCCTCCCCGCCAGTTTCAAAGGAGATGACCAGAATTAATTTCCCGAGTGCATAGTGGCAAAAACCCCTAGTGAAATGTCGCGATGTGTTTTCCATGAACAGGAGCCGTATTAGGATCTTGACAACAACCCTCAACAACAACAATCAACAAACAACAACAACAGTCAACAATTGTTTTTGTGCTGTGTCAAATAAATACTTTTTTCTTTCTTTCTTTCCTCACTGGGCACTGCAAACTTAACAAACACCTGCACATAATCGACCTTAGTGATACCACAATTTGCAGATTCTGTCGCAAGAAGGATGAAACGCCCATACATATCCTATGCGAGTGTGACGTAGTACACCACACTAGAAGCCAGCACCTGGGAAGCCACCTAATCTCATCAGATAAGATTAAATCCCTCCATCCCAAGACTATATTCAATTTTATTATTGACTTAAGGCTAGAGGGAGTGCTGTAATGACACAAGAGGCGTCACAATAGATCTTCGCAGGTCGCAGAGACAAAGGGGCTTAAAACCCTACCTCTTCTAAAATAATGCGATGTGTTTGAGCAGCTGTGCATCCACCTGTGCACGGAAAACAAGGCTGTCTGCTCTTATTTAGTACAAGGAATACGCCATAACGTATGTAGAAGACCTTCTTGTCGACTTGGCACGAACTATCATATGGGAATCGCTCATGCAGGAATGGCAAGACTAGCCACAACCAGCCAGGGTACGCCAGACTATCTCATGTCTCATTATTCGTGGGGGCTTTTTCTTTGCACTAGAGAATAACCTAACCGTCAAAAACCCTCGACTCCAACTAGAAATAGAGCTGTAACTTTTGAACGGCTAAACAGATTTTCATGAAACATAACTAAGATGATACCCGATTAAACTAGCTTTCGATTAAAAATACTGCATTGAAATCGGTCCATCCGTTTATGAGCTACGATGCCACAGACAGCTGATATACACTACAAATAACACACTTCTTTTTTGTCGGGGCCAAAAAATTATTGATTGGAAAGTTTTTTACGGTCAGGAATGCTCGCTCTTATCAAGATATTCCAAAGAGGAACATAAAAATACTTACTTCAAATACCATTAATTAGGTACGTTAATTAAATACTATCACCATACTTCTAAGACAACTTCACACGCATTAAATCACACGAATAATCTTGCAGGATGTAAACCCCTTTCATTTGATTCCCATAACCCCATGTGTCACCTAAGCGCCAACACGTGGTCAAAACCCTTGCGTTAATGTTAACGTCACTAATAAAATTATATGAGAACGCATCTTATACAGTAAACGTATGCATGTCGCAGGGAAATGACGAAACCTGGGATTTAGTGAAATTACGTGAAAAGCCAAAATCAATAATATCTTTGTTTTTTTTAATAACCGCATGAGGGCACGGTAGGTTAGGTTAGGTTAAGTTAAACGAGAAATATTATATTTTAAATAATATTTATTTATATAGATTTCATGAAATCTAGATTTCGACATTTCCCTGCAACATGCAGATTCGGTTATTGACTTATGTGAAAAGGAATGCATCGCAGTTTGATTGTGTATTGTAATTAATGGCATTTTGCACGATAGACAGTGAAGGGAATGTCTTTAGGGCTTCGGATCGCATGATCAACATCCGCATCGAGACAAATATTTTGTCCAAACATGTATTTAAGAATGGCGATACGAAGGAATTCGTATAGAACTTCGTCGATATTAAATACAGGTTTAACAATCCTTATAAGAATTCAAATTAAACCTAACTTAACATGTTGAAAATAATTTCCGGTTGAATCAAATATCTTAAACTGTACCTACTCATCCCATAACCATCAGATTCGAATCAAATTCAAACCTATCCAACTCGACATTGAAAGGGTTAAGATTCCCATAAGATACTGAAGACCACGTCCATACGTCATAACGCTATAATTTTAAAAAGGGTTAAGAAAAAAAAGTTAATACAAAATGACACCCCACATGTGTAGGCATCCGGCCGACCTACGCGTCATTAAAACTTTAGCTGTCAAATGAAGAAATCATTTGGTTTCATCCCGTATTATTTTATCCGTGGCTCGATTATAAACAGATGTTATTCGGCAATAAATCTTCGTCTTTCTGCTTCACATGAAAAGGATTCGTTGTATAAGTGAAACGAAACGTTTTCGCGTATTATTTGTCGTTGGAAAACAATGCGTTTGGTTTGCGCTCCGATGCGATTGTATCCTTTATTTCTTTGACTTTTAATGATTTCAACTTGAATCTGTAATGATAATCCTACTCAGTATCTCAAAGTGCCTCAGAGTAAGTACTAAAGAATACTTACTGCTCAGTACTATCGCTCAACGTCCGCGTCCCAAAACAAGCCCGGAGCTTTGGGTTTGATTCTCTTTTGTGGTAGGCCCTGAACTTGACAACGTAGCTCGTAGGAATGATCTACTTACAGAAGTGTAAATAAATGGTCCGCCTATACTCTCTCTCACTCATAGGTACTTTTATTTATCTATAGAGGTAGGGCTTTCCGCTCAAAATTGGAGCTGCCCGACTGGGGAAGTACCTGCCTTGCAGAATATCGTAGCCAAATAACACTGCTGTTTTGCATTGTGTTTCTTACTGTGAACAAGGTCGCCAGTGCTCCTTGGAGAAGCGACGTGCTTCTTATACTGTCAACACAACGCTAGTGGTAGGGTCGTGAACGCGCAAGTGCTGCTCCTGTTGCAAGCGTCCATAGGTTACGGACTTACGGTAACCGTTTACCATTAATAGGTGCTATGCTTGTTTGCCACCTTGGTGGTATAAAAAAATACGTACATTTATTATAATGTAATTAAAACGTAGGCACATATGAAAAACAATCGTGAGATTAACCATTTAAAAGGCGCCAGAAATAATAACCACTAGGTTTATTATATTGAGTTAAGCTTCAAGATCGCGGTATCGTTAAATCGATTGTCGCTGGGCTAAGTTTATAAGATCCACGATTTTATCAGCGTTTAGTCGATCTTTGGAGTTATTAACGATGCGCGCCCGACGAAGATAGATAGCGCACTTTTTTATGAAGCTGAATGCGTCTACTCCAATGACGAATGACGGGACTACGGGTAGAAAAAGCTTTGTTTAACTTCTCAATCGATGAGATTCTCAAAAGCCATGATTGATTTTGGAGGGAAAAACGAAAACATTATGTAATAATACTTAATCAAGTATAATATTAAAATAAATAAAATAATTCGTCGAAAGATTCAAAAGTGTCGTTAGTAATGTCAGTCATTAGTTCGATTATATTAAGTTGGTTGCTACTGCCTCCATTTTTTTTTTCAATTTTATTTACATTTACTAATCTACCTGTCAGAAACCGTTGGTCTGTGATGGGAGGAAAGCTCAGTACGAGTATGTACATTCAACGACAAAGCACATAAGCATTCTAACAATTTTGTAGTTTAAACTCTGTCTGATACTAATTTTAAAATGTAAAAAAAGATATTTATCGTACAATGGAGTCGGATAATAGTAGAATTTTCAAGTGGTGTGTGTAATGTTTGATGCCAAAAACTGTCTATAATACTGCTTTTCTGATTACGTTTTCGCAACAAACTTTACGTGGAAGCCACGACTTTGGGCTTAGCGGGGTGCGGCGCGGCAAGCGGCGCGGTGTCGGCAGGCGGCGCGTTGTGCATGCCACGTACTGCTCAGTAGCGTTAGCGGCGGCAACCGAGGTGGACGTATTTAGACATTTATTTTTTATTGACATGGTGTTAGCCAAAGTAGCTCTTCTTTGCCTTGAAAGCAGTTCATATTTTAAGCAGGATATTTTGAATAATTTTGAGAGAAGGAGTGCATAAAGTAAATAATAACTGGTTTATATATAGTGAATTCCGTGATTTATACAAATAATACAGAAAATATCCGGACACAAATATATGAGTACAAAAATAAAATATATGACAAAAATATGAGTACACATGAATGAGACTAGAAACTTGATTATATTCTTCAACACATAAAAGTTCATTTGCAACATCAAAATATCAGATCCAAACGTGTTGTCACCAATCGTCGCAACAATCGTCTAAAATATTTTATTCGTCCATTCGCCGCTGAGTCCGCCGCTGCAATACCGCTCGCCGTACCGCTCGGAGTCGTGGCATCTCAATCACTCGTCCGTACATTTGTTCAAGCCGCGCGCCGCGCCGCCCGCCGCTGCCGCGAACCGCTCGGCAAAAACCGCTAGCGTTGCCGCTGTGAGCGGTGCTTCGTGATGATTAATACATTTTTATACATTTTGTTTTTGCCGCTCGCCGCCCCGCTCTAAGCTACCGCTCATAGCGGCAAGGTCGTGGCCGGGCACTTAGAATAGTATATAGATCTTTATTTCATGTAAACCAGGTACGGGCACTTACGAAATGTCGAGACTCTAGGTGCTCGATTCTAAATAGTAGGTCCTATGGAGAAGAACCGGCAAGAAACTTCAAGAAACACCCATTTTTGTAGGCCGTAGCCTGCACGGCTAACATGCGACGCGTGAGATAATTTTCTCGTCGCGTTATCCCGTCCGTCAGACGAGATATGTCATATGTCTACCGGTGCTAACATGGCAGCACAAAAATATGACAAAAACTCATCTCATTCTGTCTAATGTAGACTTCGTGACATTTTCTCGACAAAGCCTAACATGGCACCTTATTTTTCTCGATTTTTGACACTTTAAAACGATATGTTTGTCGTTGATAATTTTCATCGACGACAAGCGTGAGAAGACGATTAAAGTGTAATTGAAGCGCAAAAATAACATGGCGGTGGCGTATTATAATTAAATTTTAACCAAATATGAAGATCGTTCTGCGCAGCACCGTTTGGGGTTTTGTAGTCCCCTGCCGCAAACTCAGGGTGCGCGTACATGCACGCGCATGTACTCACACAAAAATTTTATTTGTGCTTTATTACTCCTAATCAATATGAAACAATGCAGTTCCTTTGGTTGTGAGTTTGATTACATCAATTAATTTCGAAATGCAGATATGTAGTCAAATCTAAGTACTTACGCTTTCTTATGTATTGATGACGCCATAGTATATTAATAAATCCACTCAAATATTAATTTAAATCTTTGAATTTATTACTAAAATACCAATGACCAAAGAATCCTCTCTTTAACTTCACTGTAAAATACCAATGACCAAAGAATCCTCTCTTAGATTCATAACGTCACTGTAAAATCAATAAAATACTCAACATCAACTAACTGCAGTCTTTTCTTTGTTGATTTACCCTGCGGTCCGAACTGCGCAATATAAATCGCAAAATAATAATATTGCGAATCCGACTAAGTCACAAGTATTAATAATACTCAATAGCCCTCAAATTTTGTAACTATTGGTCGGATTCGCGATTATAAGGGCAACAAGTGGGGAAAATGTCTCAAAATTACTGTCAGCTGTCACCAATGTCAATGTCATAGTAAAGAAATGACGTTATATAAAGTCGTTTCACACAAATGGTCGTAAAATAGAACGAATGAAAAGGATCTGTACCGATGTTGCTAGATTAAAAAATAAAATGTTTTTACAACATGGCTACATCTGTTTATCGTCGCGAGAAAACTGAAGTCACGACGAGATAACGTCTCGAGCATGGCGTGCATGTTAGGGCAAACGACAAACGAATCGATTTCGAGCGATTTTGTCATCTCGAACGTCAATTATCTCACGCGTCGCATGTTAGCCCTGCTGGTGTGCCATAGGATAATTATATCTACTATTGGTCGCCTAGTGGTCGAAATTCGACCATAATTTTAGCTTTGTGCACTCCTTCTCTACATAAATTTTAACTAAGACAAATCCCACTCTCCTCCTTGCACGCAATATGCATAAAAGATTATAAGAGGTACAAAGTTTTCTGTACCGACTACAGAGAAATAATCAATGCAAGTCGCATTAAAAAATAATTCTCCTAAACCCCAACAGAACCAAAACAGAAACATATTTATTAGGACCTACAAAACAGTCTCAAAAATGCCAAAAATGGAACGCCATAATACAAATATAATTTTCCTGTCTTACTAATTACGTATTCGACAGTACTTCGATGTAGGTATGTAAACATCAGAAACCTGATACATGGACGGGGGCTGTCAAAAACGTCAAGCGTGACCGCAGCAGTTCACATTACCTTCTCTGCAACTACACAAGTGTTTTGGTCATCTGTGACGGTGGTCAAAACGAAAGTATTACGCACTTACATATTTTTATATTCCCTCGCCAAATTCAAGCCAAAATTACCAAATTTTGATCTAATCTTATGTTCAAAGATCGCTATAAATATCATTACCATAGTCAGTTTTTTGTTTTTAGAATCGACACGTAATTTCAACCTTGATATTACTATTACTTGGTATTTAAAATACTGAGCTGAGTTTTCCTATACCTACAAATTATAACATATCGAATACCCCAGTTTTACTGGTTTATTTATTTATATTTTATCCACTCGTAAGTTTCCTCATTTCATTGCCACCAGATATCGTAATTTTTCATAAGTAACTATGTAAATAAAACAATATAGACAGTAAATGAAAATCTATCCGCCGGCCATTTGCATTTCCCTTTGAGCGGGAAAAGAAAATGATCGCATTTTGCCGCGTTTTTTGTGACCACAGACTCAACACGTCGAGAAAGTGAATCATTAGAAACGTGCTTATTTTATAAGTTCCTTTTATCTCGGATGTTTTCACTGAATGATTAAAACCGTATTATTTCATCGACAGACAGACGTACATATAAACATTTTTATGTAATGGATTTCGATTTGATAAACTATAATAATAATCGCTTGCCCCATTTTCCTATATTATTACTACGAAAAAAGTCTGTAACATGTCTTTTTTATGTTACAACAAAAAGTATTAAAAGTACGAAAAGTTTGATCAAGTCCCAGTGACTTTCTCATTCACGGGGTCCACGACAATGTTCCCTAACTGAAACTACCGAAACGTCTCGCGGCACACAACGTGACATTTTATTAAATTCTTATTCGTTTGGCGCAGCGAGTGTTATGAATCGCGCGCGACACGCGATGTCGCGAGCTTTGCTGTGCAGCTAGTCGCACGCCACCGCCGTTCGTGGCGATATGCTCACCATTTATCACACAATACCAACTCGCTCCGTTGTATGATTAACTAAGAATTTTGGCACATTTGGTTACGAATTGCCATGCTCAAAACGATGAGTCTACCCCGGTGCATTATTTTCGATTTGCCAACAGGAATAAAATTGATTTTATTTGTTTTCAGACACGACAACACCATACGTCCTCTACAAAGATGGCGTGGAGCGAGCCCCGCCGGGCACGCAGTGGGGCGGCGGAGTGCTGGACGGCGGCTACCAGCCCATGCAGCACCAGAGCCCCGGCGGACCTTCACCCCAGCCAGAGCCCCAACTCGCTTCACCAGCGCCGTCACCCTACCCTCCTGCGCCGCCGCCCCCAGACCCCAGCGCGGCAGAGGACGCAGCGCAGCAGCTCGCTCAGCAACAGGCTCAACAACAAGCTCAACAACAACAGCAGCAACAACAACAACAAACTTCTCCCGAGCACATGCAAGTGGAGCAACAGCTCCAGAGCCAACCTCAACCACAACCTCCATCCCAGGACCATCTCGATCGAACGCCATGCTTCGTCCCGCAGCCGGATCTACAGCAACAGTACACGCCCTACTTTAAAGAGGCGAGACCGACGAGCCACATGCTGAGCACCGGCGGCTTCCCGCTGCACTACCTGAAACAAAACGGCGGTGTACTCTCCCTAGAAGGTCCACTCGACCAGTACGCCGCGCCCGATCTTCGCCACTTGCCGGACATAGTGCAGCCTGAACCGCCCAAGCCGCGGAAACACAACCCGAACTCGGAGCTACGTCTGTTCAAGTGCCTGACGTGCGGGAAAGACTTCAAGCAGAAGTCGACGTTGCTGCAGCACGAGCGGATCCACACAGACTCGCGGCCGTACGGGTGTCCAGAGTGCGGCAAGCGGTTCCGGCAGCAGTCGCATCTGACGCAGCACCTGCGCATCCACGCGAACGAGAAGCCGTACGCGTGCGTGTACTGCCCGCGCTCGTTCCGGCAGCGCGCCATCCTCAACCAGCACCTGCGTATCCATTCCGGTGAGAAGCCATATACGTGCGGCGAGTGCGGCAAACATTTCCGCCAGAAGGCCATCCTGAACCAGCACGTCCGCACACACCAAGGCGAGCGCTATTCACACATATATACCCCCCGGCCCCCGCGCGCGCCGCCCGCACTGACCGCGCCGGTCACTGCCGCCGGCGCCCGCGCTCCCCGCCGCCCCACGCACCGTCGATTCGGTCTCGCATCCATTGGCCTTCCTATCAGACAAATTCTCGGTTCCTTCATCGCCCGCATAGCGGAGGGCGCTCGCGAGACGCGGAACCGACCGCCGGACGCTCCCGTAACCGTTCCCAGTTTGATTAACCCACTCGTCGTTTACCCTCGTTTGACCGTCCCACACCTGTGACTGACCAGCTTGTTTGATTTTTGCAGATGTTTCTCCGCATCTCATCTTCAAAAACGGGACGACGCCAACGCTCTGGCCCCAGGACGTGCCGTTCCCAGATGAGAACAAAGAGGAGATCCAATCGACGTTCGGCGACGCAGACGGACAGAACGGTGATCCACGCGGCTCCTGCTTCTCACCCGGTGATACGGCGCAATATCCTGCTTACTTCAAAGATACAAAAGGTCTCAATCATTCAGTATTCAGCTCCGGGCTCTCTCTTCAATATTTGAAGGGCGGCAAGTTGCCAGATGTGCTCGGCGGACGAGCAATGCCCCTATACGTGCGATGCCCAATCTGCCAAAAAGAATTCAAGCAGAAGTCAACGCTGCTTCAGCACGGGTGCATTCACATAGAGTCACGTCCGTACCCGTGTCCGGAGTGCGGCAAGCGCTTCCGGCAGCAGTCGCATCTCACGCAGCATCTGCGCATCCACACCAATGAGAAGCCATATGGCTGCGTGTACTGCCCGCGATTCTTTCGTCAGCGGACGATCTTAAACCAACACTTGCGTATCCACACCGGCGAGAAACCCTACAAGTGTACGCAGTGCGGCAAGGACTTCAGGCAGAAGGCGATCCTGGATCAGCACACGCGGACGCACCAGGGTGATCGGCCGTTCTGCTGCCCCATGCCTAACTGCCGGCGCCGGTTCGCCACAGAGCCGGAGGTGAAGAAGCACATCGACAACCACATGAACCCGCACGCGGCCAAGGCGCGACGCGCCGACGCCTCTAAGACTCCGCGGCCGCTGCCCCCAGCTTCCGCCGTGGTGAAGCCCGAGCTATACTTCCCGCAGTGCTACGCGCCGCCGTTCCAGCAGTTCCCGGGCTCGGGCGAGTTCAAGCCGGTCGTGGGCCCGGGCGCGCCGGTGGCGTGCCTGCCGGCGCAGTGACCCGCGCCGCCGCCGCGGTGGCACCCGGCGCCCACGCACGCGCATGCGCACCACGACCTCTACGCCGCCGACCGTCTCTACAACTGAGCGACGCGGCGACACATGTATACGACTCGCGCGACCTGCGCGAGCTTTCAGTACCAGTAGTCGATGTATCATTAACCGGATCGCTGTAAAACGAGCTTCGATCTGTAAATAACGTCCTGTTTATATACTATATCGGGAGGTCTGTCGCGTTGTACAGTTTTAAAGTTCATCACGAGTAGTGTTACCGTCGAAGAAGCGAGTACAGTTAGCGTTTTTGCCCCGTAATCGTTAAGTTACCACGTAAGAGTTAGTTTCTCGGTGATTCCCGATTCTGCTGAGATTTTCGAAGATAATCCGCGCGGATTTAGCCCGGACATTAGGATTTAAAACACTTCGTTGAAATCTAAAAATTAAGAATTGATCTTTTACCACATAACAATATTTCGCGATGAATGTTTCTGGCGCGACGTTGTGCCTAATTGTAATAAATATACATACGTATTTTGTAGACGTATTAAGTTAATTTTATTTACGAGTATTAAGAGATAAAATCTGGCAAATATATGGGGATTTTATAATGGAATCCATGATGCTCAAAATACGTTTAAAAGTAACGATAAAGAATGATAAGAATTTATGAGTTAGCTTTAGGCAGAGTTCGGTCGCAGGTCTAAAAGAGAGACAAGCGAACATCGTCGGTGTAAACACAATCATGAATGCAAACCAAAAACGTAGGTTACCTTTTGCCATCAACATTAAACTTTGTTAGTGTGTACTTACAAAAGGTTCAGTTACATTAATTAATGCATTTACTCTTAATTAACAATGTGAGATTACTGAGATGTCTTCGTAACACTATAGGTGCCAAATAGTGTAGTGATTTTTAAATTTTTTCTACCAGCTTCTATTATAGTTGGGCTAGTTTAGGTTGTTACCAGTTTTTTCAACGATGTGACAAAATGAGATGCATTTAAGGGAAAGGGTCAGACTGAGAGAGGACTGTGATAGCTAGGTAGGTTAGGTGTCTATTTCGCTCATTTTAGCGTTAAATCTTCGTGTAGAGACGGAATCGAGTATCCATTGTGGAGTCAAGTGAATGGTTGAAAGTTTTCCTTTACGTTTTGTACAAAATTTTGATTTAAATGTGAGTCGACTCGATATCGAAATTATTTATGTTCCTAAATTTTAATTATCTAAAATGTTTGATTGTTTCGGTGTCCGGCTGGTCGTGGGCCGGGCCGTCGCCTTCTCTTGCTTGACTGATTTGATAACATTATTACGATGAGTGAGATTAGTAAAATTTACCAAGTAGGTAACGTGTGTGATTACGCAAAGTGCTTTGTTGTAGTTTGATCCAAGGGACGGAGGGTACGCCAGAGTAAATCTTATTTCTAATTTAGCTTAGATTATTGACTTTCGAATTACCAAGCAATTCGATCATTCATCGCGAAATAACTTAGAATTTAGGAAGAATAAAAATATTATATGAATTTGTGACAATTGTTCGAGTATTCTGGTAATGAGGTAAAAATCTCTAGTGTCTATTATCGCAATCGACATTATCTGCGGGCAGAATAAAAAGCTCAAATAAACTATAAACATGGATAGCATTGATTCATATTGTGTGATGAGGTATATGTAATATGCTAAATCGAATTACATTAACAAAAAAGTCAGGCACACAGCGAGTCTCACAGACTATAAACGACGTGAACATTGCCAGGATATTCCAGCAAACTTTTTAACGTTTTAATATCTCTGTTTGTATCTATAGACAACTTATATAGCTTATTTTACTATATTATTGTGATGGTTTCGTTTTCCTACCGCATAATATGAACTGTTAATTAACTATAGGTGTAATAGTAAGGTGGATACGTGGGAGTCACATAACATATTGATACCATTATATTATTTGTCACTAAGAAGTGATCGATGCAATATTATTATTTAGTGGGTTTATTGTGTGTTGATTTTACGACGAATTTATCGCATTGGGCAATTATGAAAATTAATCGGTCTGTTAGTTGTGAACGACGGCGTAGACGCACGCGGTGAATCAATCAATTACAAAGTATTGTTGCAAAATTGTAATAACGAACCAAATAGTTTTGTATACGAAACGAATCGATTTTAAATCGACTTATACGCACATCATAGCTTACGATTCAATCCATCGATTTAATACTTTCCGCCCTGACCCGCGCCTAGTATTAGACTGCGTTCACAACCAACTAACCAACAGTAGCATTTTATTTTCCAATTTAATTTTCCTATCAAACTTTCGGAGGTTTACAAATGAAAAAAACATCGTTATCGAAGAAAATTAGAAACATTTATCTTCCGTGACTAAAGTTTTCCACATTGTTCACATGGTGTGACCCTCCCGACGAGGTAGCGCGCGCCGCCCCCGTCCTCCACAGACGACAATAGCATAGGATTCAGTTCTATTATATTTTATATCACACAACACGCGCAGCCTTAAACAATAATAGTTGATAAGTATTTTTATACAGTAAACGACATATTTTTTCCATATTGGGCGGGAGTGGCGCGACGCACTCTAGTACAAAGTTTGAATACAAACATACAACACAGTGCCATAGCCAAGAAATAACCTCAGATTTATACTTATTAGATTTTTATACCGATACAAATGGATTTAATTTTTAAATATAAACAAGAAGTGATTAAGTATACAGAGATTACAGATGATATTTTATACATTTATTACATACAATATTATTAAAAAGGTAAATGTGAAATAGTCTTAAAATTAGTGTCGTATTTGCAACGTGCAAAGTACCTAAGTAAAGATTGTATACACGGGAGTTGTGGAAAATTGATTAAAATGAAACTGGTTTCCATTTTGCACAACTTTATTATTACCTATCTATCTGTCTCCAAATGCACGTTGTTTTTTCAAGATTTTTTTTCATTTATTACTTACATTCAGTGTGGTTATTGTAAATACATATCATTGAGAATTTTTGAGGCAGTGTTGCAACACAAAAATCTTACGTTGGTTTTTATTGAAACCGGACTGTTGCAAACAAAAGTGTTAACCAAAATATGTAAATCAAACATGGGTTTCAATTAAGACGAATAAGAATTTAGTCAATGAATGCAAATTACGCGATAGTATCACGTCCCAGGCTGGTCTGTTTGTATTGCTCACTGTTTTGTTAAGTTTTGCTCAATTACACGTGTATGTATTACCTATAAAGTTAATCATATTAGTTTTTATTAAGTACGGAATGATTTTTGTAAAAATATTTTGTGAGAGCACGGTTTTGCTTTCTTTTGGAACTATTTTTAAGTGTCAATGGACAATTAGAATCTTATATTTGAAATTTAAATTGGCAAATCTTATAGTTCACAATCTTAAACACTCATAATAAACAGTATAATGCCGTATCTAAACGTGCCGTCCAATTTTGATCGGATATCCATACAGTATCTACGTAATTCTTGGATTATGTTCCCCGAGGATTTATTTCAATACATTAATTAGGTTTCAAGCATGTTCCTAACCTTTATAATACGTAATATTTATTTATAAATACCTACAATGACATTTCTTACTGACTATCCGTAGGATAGATGATAGAATCTGTAATCATTTTGCCAATTCTTGTCTAACAAACTGTTTCTTGAATGGAATTAAATTCCAGCACACCTTTTTATCCACATAGCGTCTTGGAGAATAATATAAACTACAGACTAATGCAATTTTACCCATAAACAATCTTCTTCGTATTTAATTCAATATCAATATGCCTACTTAATTTTGTATATTTTTAAGTTGTTAAAAATATTAAAAGGAGAGAATAAGATTGCATTGTAAACTGTACTTTGCATATAAACGTAAATAATTATCAAAATAACGTCAATTGTATTAAATACAATGTCTGAGCGATGTAAGTGAAACTGAAACATTGCTAAGCTTGGTAAAAATAATTAGTTTAGTCATAATAGATCCGAAACTTGACAGCTTTCACTAATTCCTTCGTTTAATAATGCATTTAATTATGATCTCAAGGTGAAATTATAATGTCTACATGTAAGATATGAAATTGGCGATACCGTCTCCATTTTTTAATTAATAACAATTAAACATATCCACGTGCTTAGTGACTTTAAACTTACAGAAGGAAGCAATATATTGTAAGTTATTGTGTACTCGACATTACCATTTACGTTTTCGTAAAACAACGCCAAGTACCCATCTGGATAGTACATATTCTCATAGGATACTTATTATTTTGGTCGCAAAATAAAACGATACTTATTATTGTTGGTCGCAAAATAAAACGGTACATATATCGGGAGTATTTATGTCAATGCATGTTATAATGAGCTTAGTGTAACAGATTTAGTTTCATAGAGAAGTTGGCTACGAATTATTTCAACGTCTTCCATTTTCAGCGAAGTACCTATACTACTTTAAATACGGCGTTTCGTAAATTGTGTCACGTATATTTAGTGTTTTGGTACATTCGGGTTGACACGTTGGAATAGCTCTGCCGCTCGTCACGGGTAGTTCACATAACTTTGTTCGCGGTTCTAACGTGTGAATCCGAATTAAGTGTTATTTGCATTATTTGTATAGTTTAAAAGCAAGAAAGCATATATCTGCAGTTAGTGCAGCACCAGTGCAATACACTTGAATATTTGGCGATATTATTGTATAATTTATTTTATAAATGACTTATTTTAAAAATAGTTGTTAGTGTTAATAAAATAATTGGTAGCCAACATAAAAATGGCCTATAATAATTTCTTAAACTAGTATAACCTATCACGTACACACTGCCACTCGCCAACCGCTGTCGGAAATAATAATAATACAAAATAATATTTTTTTTTATCACAATAGAGACTTGTTGAAACAGTTCCACAATAAAATAAGTGTTGTTGAATTTTTTAATAAAATATGGACATATTTAGATTAATGATCTTGTAGTCTGGATTGAGTTTTTTACAGATTTTATTGAATGCAAAGTTTTCGTGTGTATATTAATGATGAAGTTACGTCGCCTGCGCAGCTTATTTTTGCTACAATACTTATTTTAAGCCATACAATAACAGTTTTAAATAATAGTACAATACATAATATACAGAATATACAATTATATACAATAGTCTTATACAATAAAGCGGTGATATTATACATATTTTATTTAAGAAGCGTTGTAGGCGGCGTACCTTGACGCATAAATTGGTTTCATTAATGGGTGCTGATTGTACATATTTATGTAATATACAATAGACTGGTAATTTTACACTGTTGTTAGGTTTCTACAGAGATATCACCTGAGACTGTTCATGTACTGATTAACTAACTAATGTTGTTTTCGTGATTCAAATATATTATTTACGTGAATTACACATCTTCATTAGCCATGTTTAGAAGAATGGTTTATTCATCTTGCCACTAGTTTATAGCAATAAAAGGTTAAGTTATTGTTAACAATCTGTTACAGTAACATATATTATGATAAAATTGTTTATTAAGATGGCCTAACTTAATCAGTATTTAACAGTCTCAGTCCGCATGTTACAATAGAGTGTATTTTCTTACATATGATACCTACAGAGACACCGAATAGACTATATAAAATTCATTTTAAACAATCCCAGAATACAAGATCGAACTTTTTACACATAACTTACAGTTGACAACAGATTTCAGTTGTTTTACATAGCATCATAACTTTTTTTGTTCGGAAACAACAGTTGGTTGCGATATGGTCACAAATATCCAGGCGAAAAATTATAACGTTGGCATTTGTCAAAAATTAATATTATAAAAAATGAAATTGTAAATATATTTTCTAGTTCTTCCAAAATGAATAATATCAGTATTAAATACAAAATTCGACTTTGGTTAGGTCAAAAGTATATGTGTGATCTATAGAGAATTTTTGCATTAGATTTTTCTTGATGTAACTTTAAAGATATTTTAATTATTTTTAATTACAATATTTTCTTTTTAGATATTTTACTTGAATTGTAATGATCTTGCCTAGAATTGCATTTATGTTAGTTACTTATGATACGTTTGAAGTTGATACCATCGTATTTATGTATATTATTATTGTATTAAGGGTTTTGTTTGTTTTTTTTTGTCATTAATAGAAGTAAAATGTTGTAAAAAGTAAGCTCGTTGTATTTTATCAAATAAACACTTTTTAGTCCAACTGAAGCAATACGATGCAGTTTTATTTATTTTTATATTATTTTATTACCTTTTATCCTATATTAGAGGCTGGCAATATAATCGACGTACTAAGAAAAAATACGCAAGCCAAAAGTAACATTGAGTTGAATTTACTCTTGAGAAAACTGGGACGATGGACTCGAGTTATCATAAAACTAGGATTACTAGAAATACCTAGTTGACTACGTAAATCGAATGAAAAATGGTCTCATTCCAGACCTCATTGTCATCCATTGCCTCCGAAAGAGATGGCAATGTCCATAGTCATCACGCTGGTCGGCTACAGAGCCAGTGTCTTCTTACACCGGTGACACTGGCGCCCAACGTGGGGCAAGAACGCAGAATCCATCGCAGTCCACTGCTGGTCATAGGTCTGTCTCATGTTGCGCTATAATACCTGGTTGTCTGCCTTCCACATCCAGTTTGATCCTGCTACCTTCACCAAGTCGTATCAACGCAGAATGCTTAGAATAATATCTGTTGGAGACTAGTTACCTAGGAATCAGTGTCTCATCTCAGCTTTTTTCGTGAATTTTGTTCTAAACCCGCCGTCCATTGTAGTATTAAGTCAATGGTTAGGGTACAAGAATCAAATAACAAAGCTAAAAATTCTTTTCAACAATTTATTCCTAATAACTCTACCTACATGTAACAAGTTTCACTCACCGCGTCTACCCAACTTGGCGATTCGCTCTTCATTTTTATAAATGCACAAATCCATGAAAGTTAAACTTAATAACAAACAGTGGCCCAACATATCCTTCTCTAGATCTTTTTGGGATCTAAACATGATCTGCAACGGCTCAGGAATGTGGGCATGGGAGTTGTTTGAAGATCTTCCGTTCAAATCTCGGAGAAGCATCTCCACTGTTTGGTCTGTTGATACCCTTTCATTGCCCACTAGTGTTCCGTATAATCTGGAAAGTATTAGAATAGAATAGAATAGATCTTTATTTCGTGTAAACTCGATACAGGCACTTATGAAATGTCGAGAACTCGAGACTCCAGGTGCACGGTTCCAAATAGTAGATCCTATGGAGAAGAACCGGCAAGAAACTCCATAGAAACTCTTTTAAAATAATAGATTACAATGTTGATCAGTACAATGTTGTGGTAAGAGTTGAGAGAATAATGCAAATTAATGTGATGTATTGAAATAGTTATACTAGGTACTAGGTAGTAGGTACGATTCAATATGTTGAGTTCCCTTAATTACGGTTGAGGTGAGTTTAGCAATGCTAACCGCAAGCGTCATGCTCGTGTACGGGTGCCGTCTGTCGGGACTGGTCAGCTTGTGACTGCCATGGCAATCTTACTCAGAGGCAAATCATGATTATCCTATTCTTATTTTTTATTCCCATTACATTAAATTATCCTCGTAGCTCTTACCAAAACATTGTACTAATCAAGATTTCAAGGAAGAATCAAGGAATTTCTTGCTGGTTCGTCTTCGTAGGATCTACTATTTGGAGTCTCGACATTTCATAAGTGCCTGTATCTGGTTTACATGAAATAAAGATCTATTCTATTCTAAAATATAAATATTTGGAGAAATGTGGATTTTTTTAAACACTACCCCACGCTGTTTTCCTGTATTATAGGTTCAGTTTACAAATACAGGATGTAACAAAAATCGTGTAAATAACGCGTTCTTCTGCTTATTTGCAACTTTTACTAATGGGATCAATCCAGAAATTACGAAAAATAATCTGCTGTTCCATACAAATTATTCAATATTACTCAACTAAATATCAATAAATAATTAAGTTTTAGTTCAAGAAAAAAAAAAAAAGTTTCAAGTTTTTTTGAGACATCCTTTGAAAGTTCATGGTAGCTGTTACTAGGAGGCCAATATTCAGCAATGGACGCTGAAGGGTGGTATGATGAAGATGTTGTACTGAGAGTGTAAACTTGTGGCTGGTAGATGTCGCTACTTGACTTCGTAGTTTCACATGTAGCGCTGTAGGTGGCGCTACACTATACAAGCACACAGATAGCCATCTGTTATGGTGCTTACTGAAGATTTTTACAACGCTATCCTATGATTTTTAGTAAGTAGGTAACCCTTAAATACATATTAAATAAATATTTATTTATACTTCATGTACAGAAGTACATAATGTGGACTTGATGCCATGAGGAATTTTCTACCAGTCAACCTTTGGGTAGGATATTTTGAATACCATAAGATTTCAGACATGTCTTGTCTTGGATTACATCCCAATAAAAGTGACGGTAATAGGTCCCAAATGATGGCTGGCAAGGCAATCGTTATTTACAGTAACAATTCCTTCAAAAATGTTTCTTATAGGAAAACCTACCGCGTCATTCAATCTGTTCCAGAAAATCATGTTTTGGAGTCGTATGCACAACTATAGACGTGTAGAATAGAAGATAAGTACTGGGAAGTGTTTATGGATTAAGTCAACCTTCTTTGATAAAAGGTCAGCTGTTGAAGAATTAAAAAATATAGTTCGTAACTCGATTTAAGTCTTTTGGTATCAAGACTCCTCAGGCGCGGATACAGACGGGGGCAAACAATTGCAATCCCCTGACTCCGGCCAAACACATTATTATGACACATTTGTATAGACAGATAGAGGGTCGCCTTACTTTCGCTATGGGCGCTTGTTTTTTCTCCATACAAAAAACAAGTAATGGAATTATCCGGTTTCCGAAATTAGTCAAATATACGTATTATAAATGAATAACAAATAAAAGTTTATCAATTTTTTTTGTTTACTACTAATTTTCTGGAAAATAGTAAAATTACACAGAAATCCCCCCTCCCCCCCTCTAAACGAAATCCTGAATCCGCGCCTGAGACTCCTGAACCCCTGAGCTATGCGCACCACACCTAAAGTATCAAGTAGGAAAAAAAAATCGTCGCGAAAAAAGAAGAGACACTAAAGTAAATAAATGATTTCACTATGACAGTAAAATCACCTTCCCAACTTTTTGAGATATACTAAAATAATACTACTTAAATACAAAATAATTTATAAATAATTAGGTATGCATACCTGTACGGAAGTGTAGGCCTCAGGAAATAAACTCTTTGTTTTAAAACTTCTTCATCAAGTCCATCTTCATCGGATCTGGGATAGAAGATCACAAATAAAGTTTGTCTCTTTCTATGGCTAAACCATACCTAATTATTTACCATTCACCTCAAAACCATCGGTTCTCAACTATCGCGAACAAAAATAATTATCAAGGTGGCAACTGGTCAGAAAAAGTCAATTACATTGTTTAAAACAGCAATTCATGAGATTACTGATCGCAGACTGGGGGGCATGGACTCATGGGGCCTATTTTCTTCAAAATTTCCTGGTCATGAGGCGTATTTTCTTAATTTTTTACCTAATCAAGGGTTCCCGTCAGGAAACAGGGTCAAAAATGATGATTTAAAATATAAAACTATCTTATTTATACTTGTAGCATAAATCTGTATCTATACATATATGTCCTAATAATAGGCTGCCTATTATTAGGCACATTTAGGGTTGTCAACCGGATTCTAAAATAGAGTATTGTGTTCTATTTTATATAGGTGTACTTTACAGGATTTTTTTTTATGTAGTTATGTAGTGTTGTGTGTATTTTATGTAGTGCACACTATTAAAGTACGCTAAAATACTGTATTTACAATAACTCTCGTCTTTTTTTGGCTCAAAGTTCACTAGTGCCAGAGACAACACAAAAAAAGTATTTAATTTTTACCCGACTACGGAGAATATAATAGAATAGAATAGATCTTTATTTCATGTAAACCAGATACAGGCACTTATGAAATGTCGAGACTCTAGGTGCACGGTTCCAAATAGTAGATCCTATGGAGGAGAGGGTTATATGTTTTATTATTTATATATATTTATTTATACTCTTTTTTATAAGACTGTACTCTTTATTTACTCTCTTTGAAATCAGATAAACTTTATTACTTCTAAAACAAGTTGGCAGCCCTAGGCACGTTGCTGTGATCACCAATCCTTTCGCCGGGTGGGGATTATAATACGATAATAGGACATTTACGGCCTAGTACTCACTGTTCTTCCCCATGACTCCTGGAATTGATCAAGGCGACGACCATGGCCACCATCTGCGCCTTTTGCAAGTTAACCGCTATAAGCTTCGGGTTGTTAGGATCGCTGCCAGCCGCGCGAAGCGATGTAGCCTCTGCTTTCATAACGTAAATGTCTGCTGTAGGCAGCTGTTGGGTGATGCGCCAGGACTGACAAGAAATAAGTCACTATACACAATCCATCCATCATCAGACTTCGAACCCTGCATCTCAAATCGGGGTGGACCACTGGTTCACAGCGGTACCACAGCTCACTTCTCATTTTATAGCAAATGTTGACCCACACTTGGATTTCTCCTGTATCATAGGCAGGGACCGAGACCGGTATGACCAATACCTCTATTTCTCGGTTACAACCTTTATTATTCCCAAAGGTATTTTTAAAGGTAACTTTAATTTTGAAGGTACTTCCATCAAATTGAATACAACGGGTGTTAATACCGGTTACCGGAATAAAAATTACCTCTATCTTACACGTGCCGTCGGCATAAAGTCAAAGGGCGGGCAGCGCCGCCTGTATGTGTAAGTATGTGTATATCACCGGTCATTTTTAGGTTACCGGTATTAAAATGGTTACCTTGAGGTAACATGTTTATTTATCTTGGTTACCCAGATAGCGGTAACCGTATTCTTAGAAGTAACCATAATTCTTCGATACCTGTACCTTAATTTATAGCGGTTTTCGGTCCCTGATCATGGGTACAGTTTACAGACATCTCAGATGTACATATTGCTGCTGTGTGCTAACAAACACACCCAAATATATGTCGACAGTGGAAATGTAAAATGAGTAACGTGCCAATTCGCTGGCAAACTAACTTACACTTTAAAATGTGCCCCTGTAAAGTTTAATTTAGTTTGCCAACGAATTGGCACGTTAGTCATTTTACCTTTGAATGAATATTAAAAATAAAAGAAACTCAATATTGTGAATCGCAAAGGGAGGTACTTGGCTCTATTACATTCCAACTCACTGGCTGAATATCAGTGACTATTAATTAACACAATCACTTACAATATTCAATATGTCAGTGATCTGGAACCTCTTGCTCTCTGGGTAGTTGATGCTGTAGTACTTCCATTCTTGCACCTCGTAGTTACTCTTATCTATTAATGTCCAACTCACTGAGTTCACTGTTATGTACACTGTTAACACTAACTTACAATCCTGTAAACAAAATTATTATATCATAAGAAGATTTTCAGCAGTGGCAGATTACGATGATTGAGAATGTAAAAAACCGATTTTTTTATAATTATTCACCTCATTTTCTTAATCTATTATTAATGATACTTCGATTTTAACCTTAGAACAAAAAATATAATTATTTATTTTATTTTATTTGGTATTATGCTTTGATTTTACAATCGCTGTTTAAACCTCAGTTAAGTTATTTCTCGGATATAGTCTATATGAATAATATAAGTTTTTAAACTCTCATGATCATTAACACTATTATTTTCATTGAAATCGGGAAATCAGAATCGGGGATTAATTTTATTCTAGCTCGCAAAAAAGTTAAACATGCTATCTCAATTTCGAGTCCATTAATAGTATATGAATGTTCCAATTTCAAATACCTTTCTAATCGCAAGCGGTCACATGAGGCGTCAAACAATACTGTCTGCATTTCGTCACTCGATAAGTTAATAGTTTTATATGTTTTAACTAACAGGCCATAGAAAACTTGGGCCATAATATAATAAAATGACACTCACCTTTATTATGCGATCGCTTAAATTTGGATGTAATATTTGCCCTTTGATTTTGCTCGATACTTTCTTTTCCTTAGACGGGCCACTTAGAATACTATTAAACAATTTCTTGGCTGACCTCTCGGAGAAACCCTCAACATATTCTATGTCGGATAGTGTTTTTATATGTCCATTACTACTCTTCCATTGTGAGAACTTCTTTATATTTGATTTGCTTACTTCATAACTGAAAGGAAGAAAGTTGAAATTAATTATTGTATTTAAATACCGTAAAATGTGGTATTCAGAAATTGCGGGTTAATTGGGATTTAGTAAAGGAATAACTATTTGGGCTTCTCATATGGATTAACAGATTTTAACCGGAGGTAGTATTGTATGATTTCAATTTATAAAAGTACTTGTATTTTCGATTTTGTTTCGAAAATATGGCCATATGTGTAAAAGCAACTGTTAGCCCCAATTATTTTCTTTCTAATATAACTGTTTTATCGGTAATATAATTAAACTATTGTTAGACAAGTCAGTGCACGACCGTCCCACAGGGCAACACCTTTTGCGGGGATGAGGTACTCTAGATGTTAGCAGGGCAGGTAGCTTGCCCGTAACTAAGTCCTTGAAAAAATATTTTTAATTCAATCTTTGAACAATCACCTTCTAGGGATTGAATTTTGGAAAATCTATTTTCTTAGCGAATGTCTGCACCTTTTATAGATCCTGCCATATTTCAAGGTATAAATTCCTACAATTAATCAGTGAATGGTATTTGATTTGATTTGATGTGTTATAAATAAATAAAAACTAGAATTAGACTAGAAATTATACTTTTGATCTTTATTGGTGATAGATTAATGTTAAATTATGGTTACAGCTGTGTGCTACACAAGCCATTAACAACTTACCTTGATAGATTGCTAACATCAGGATCGTTTATAACCTGTAATATTTTCTCCTTCTCAGTATCATTGTATTTGCTGTCTAAACTTTCACTAAAGTAACATTTTTGGACGACAGACACACGACAGCTAAAGCACAGTGGGCTCTGAAATTATTTCAAAATTAGAATAACATGAATAACCGCGAATAAAAAAATATTGTTTTAAATTTGCGAACAAAACCTGGTGCAACTCACCAGTATTCTAGTGGTAGGAAATACAAAACTTAGAAACATAGTATTGAAATAAACGAGGAATTAACTATAGTAAAGGAATAGAGAATTTGACATTTGTAATTAAGTTTCAATAATTAAACAAGTTACAATTACAAATACAAACAAAACAGTTTTTGTTTACATTTGCATAACCCCCAAACCAAAATTGGTCAGGGTCAAACTGACACCTCCCCTGAGTAATAAATTCCTTGCTGACACCTGTCTGCTGCTGTCAAGTTGACAATGACAATCACACATATTACTTTGCGCTCCATTTCATGTCACAAATATTTTAATTATTTTAAAGTATTTTAATTAAAATATAATAAAATTTACTATTATACTCTAACGTTGCTGTGTAATAACGTCTGTTTTATCTATTTCTTTTTCAATCACTTACCCACCTAGACCTCGCGCGCAGTGGTGAGTTCAGTAAATACTTTCGCTTAATAAATAGGCATCCGTAAATCGCATTAATGACGTAGGTACCTATGCAAAGTTTAGAACTAAGTAGATTATCAGCTGATCACACAGTCACAAATCATTTTTTAATAAAGCTTAATCTCAATAAATCATGCACAACAACGCCATCTTGTCGATATATGTTGAATTGATTAAGGTACTTCAACTGAAAATGTATTTTGTCTATCAACAGTAAATTTATATCAACAGTGTTAAACTAACATTATCAATAGATGTCGCTTGTTGAAAGTATTCTTCAAAAGTTAATTCTGTAATGATTGAGTAGGGCATTGGTCGATAGATGTTTACGATGTTTTACATTAAAAACCAAAAACATACCTATTACCTACTTACCCCTATTTTCTGTTTATCACAGTCCAAGATTTATATCGTACGGCGGGCGTACCGCAGTAGGTAAACTTTAAGAAATCTATTTATGTAGGTAGATTTCTGTTCTATAGGTAAGTAGGTACTTACCTACCTATCTACTTAGGTATGGAAATGGTTCAAGTGTAGGTATTTTAGCATGACCTGAGGCTTTTGACAGTTTGATCTGATAGATTCGAAATAGGAAAATAAACAAAATACAATCAAATTCAATGATTTGACATTACCTACAATGTCAAATACGATCGAATAACAGGGCCATCAAGAGGTTTTGGCTTATTTCGGGAGAAAACGATTAAATAATTAGTGGAAACTTGTTGGTAAAGGAGTATCAATGGTCATGGAAGAAGTAGACGTGACAAAAACAGAAGTAAGTTTAGATTAAACATCTTTATTTTCAATGAGTTAGGAAAAGAACAAGACAAAATGACTAGGATCTCTCGCTTCAACACACGAGTCGACGCACAACAAAATGGCGGCTGGCCGTTCGCTCGCCGCGCCGCTTACTCACACATGGATAACGTACACAACAATGCGCATTTGACTATCTTCTTTCCTTCGAGAGAGTTCGTTCGCGGTCACCGCTCTAATTCTGTTTTACCGCTTGACTGCTTTTTGACTGCGTTCACCAAAAACTGGTAAGTCCAGTAATTTTTGTTAAATATTTTGATATTTTATTATAGAAAATTTATCTTTAGTAGGTAAGTAAATAAATTTTCTAGAGATGATAGGCACGTGTACGAGAGTGTAAGGGCATCAAATCAAATCTTCTGTCAGCGTAGTTCAGTACAAAAAAGAATAATCCTCATGTTTTGTATTTTTTTATTTATTAATTAGTATTGTATTGATTTTTCGGTAGATACCCTAGGCAGAAAGATGTTTACCTATTTATTACATATTACACATTCCAACGAGACGAGACCACTATCAGCACTAACAATCATTTTTATTTTTCTATCTGGGTAGGTAGGTATCAATCAGCCAAGTAGGTATTGAAGTCGATCATCGATGTGGCAACGTCGCAATTTTCTACGGTTCAATCTAACATTAGTACCTAGTAGTACGCAAACCACAAAATAATGGACTCTGCTTTAGCTGACAATGTGCAATTTCGCCAAAATTGTTGAAGTTGCCATGTTGAAGCCTGTCTACTTCTGTCAACTTCAACATTTCGTGCGCAGAGTATTTTTTATAAACAGGCTAAAACTGGTACTAGCGCGCATGACATTGAGTGCAAATTGATATGCTGGCTGGCTGGCAACGCCGTCACGATTTTACTTGTGCAGCGTTGCCAAACCGCTGCCATTCTGCTTACATTACCTATAATACTTACTACCTACAATACATTTCTGCCAGTTGTGATAGGCATGATAGGCGGGTTGTTCGTGCTTTATTGTTTCTGATTATATTCTTCTACATCATTTCTACATCAAGTTTTTTTAATGGACCATCGGATCTTTAGCATTGTTTATTTTAATAAAATTAGTAGATAATTTTACTCATTTTACTACGCTATCTTAGCTAAAGGAAAACTGTAGGTATTTATAGCTGTAGGTATTTGATAAATTAATAAATATCCTGTGTTACTAAATGTTGAGAGACAAATCGCGTTTCAAATTAATATTTGCGGGGATTTTCTTTTAGAACGTCTAAATTTTGTTTATGTTCCGCCATCTTGTTTTACGCAGTCGAGGGCATTCATTCGATTTCGGTCTGACGTAACTCCTATCTTGCTCACTCCTACGTTATTGTTACGTATCCAGCATCGTTCCATCTTTGTTTGCACAGTTTCTGATATTTTTTGTCTTCTGTTTGTAACATAGGTATACCTACTTGTATTTTGTAGGAGGATTTATTTCCATTATCAACTATAGTAACATTCTCCGTGAAAGATGGGTGACCTATTTTATTAAAATAATAATTAGGTTCATTATGTTTTTAAATATAGGTACCTATATTACGAGTAATCCCTTTGTAGACATTTTCACGGCATTTCTTCGACACTACCTAATAATAATTCGTCTTTAATTTTTGTTGGCTACTGTTTTTATTGTTCTATGTCCATTGACGAGTCACTTGGTAATAAAGATTATCGCGGACAGCAGCACGAAAGGCAATGTATATACCTAGTGTACATTGTTTAAAACGTGATGCGATTTACGCAAATATTTGCAAGCATAAAATAATAATATAGGTAGGTAATAAGATCTAAATTCTATCGGATTTTATATTTTGAGACCCTTTGAAATAATTTATTTGGCAGCTACCTACACCACAAATTTCATAGGACCAGAAAGTAACATGATTTCGGAATGGTTCCCATAGTATAAGCAAATATAAGTGGCGAAGAAGGATGAGCAGAGCAACCCCTTAATTTTTTTCTGTTCAATAGGGGGGTATAATTTCTACAGAAGTGCCATACCTAACCTAACCTCTGCTCGCCTGATAAACATCCTGCAATGGCAAGCAGGTGATACCTACTAATAGTTGGAAGGGTCATGTACAATAATGAGAATAGAATGCTTACGAATGTCATTATCATTAGGTCTTTGTAGGGATTTAGAGATTTGAATAAATTATATCGGTATTCGGTAGGCATAGAACTACTGATGCTAAGTTCTGGAGTGATGTTAACATTTTCTGATGACCAATAGGTTTTAAAGCCGTCCTGAAGCGTGAAGTATGTTGATGATTGACTTTGACGATCTGAGAGTTCCGTAAAAGTTTTGGTTAAAAATCATAGCTTGCTAGAAAAATAAATTTACATTATTTATTATGATGACGTACCTATAGCATGAATCGGGAGTGTTCGGCTACGATCGGCTGATCTCGGTAACGAGTCAAACGACCCACTCGACTCGGACGGAGTTTTACGTAAGAGCGGCAACGTCGCTCATTCTCGACCTGTTCACAATGTATTTAGAGACCTATTTTTGTGACTATTCACACATTTTACTCGCGTTTTTCTTCTATAAACTCAATTTTCTAACCAAATAATACATCTACTTAATTAATTTTAATAGTCCACTCAACTAACTCCACCAAGAATGGTGAATTTTAAGACCGAAATGACTGTGACAGCGCCCTTCTCATTGACATTGATTTTTTATTTGGTCTTTGAAATATTTTAGCGCTTAGTCTATCGAAATTACCTACTTAGTTACCTACCTATATTAGGTAGATATTACGACAACGCTTAAAGGTACCTAGGTATCTTTTTGATAAAAAAGGAGAGTTCTATAGTTTTAATAATCCAATGCCGTCAATTAAGCCAATCTTGTCGTCACTCATTACGATAGCTCAAACATGCGAGCTGTTGATGACCTTCTGTCAAACAGAAGCAGAACGCAAGAGAACGAGACACCATTATCGTAACGTGACCTTGTTGAATATTATTGTACAGAGTAATGTACAAACGTAGGAGCAACGGTCGCAACGTGCCGCTAACCATTCGCTTTTCCTTTCACTCCTCTGCGTTGTAAATGTCGCTGTCTCGCTCACTGGCCTCCACCCATGTTTTACGATAACAGAAATGGATTCTCTGCGGTACTGTTACTCTGTGTTATTATTTGGTGTTCCGTTTGCGCTCTCTGTCGACATATTGCGGGCGCCATTTTCTTCTCTCTCTATCTGCTGTCAGTATCGCGTCGAACGCGGAACCGGACACTCGTATATTGCTGTGTTTTATATTCTTCTCGATAATTCTTCTACTTCTGTTTCTCTTGCGTAGTCATTAGGTGAGTGATTGTAAACATTTGTTGTTTATTTCTAAATAAGTGGTACTTGATTTAAGTGTAGCAAATTGTTGTTTCGTTCGGGTTTTGTTTTGATTTAGTTGTTATTTCATTAGTTATGTCAATGTCATATTTTTAGTTTATTATTATTATTCACAGAACGTTATAAGCCCGTTTTACCTGTCAAACTATACCAAGCTAATATAACTTTTATTGGGACGTAATAACATTTATAATCGTGTATACGGGAACTCGCATGTTTTATTAGTTTTTTAATTTTGTTTTTTTTTTACTTATCTGATTGAACTACATAAATACCTGCTGTAGATATGAAATTTGTTTACCAATGTTATAAGTCTGAAATTAGGAATATTTTTTTGGAAAATGTAGGTACCTATTTCGTGTGCTTTTTCTACATTCTTTATATTTTTTTTTGTATTTTTTTTATCTTTAGTCCATACCAAATGCCCCGCTAGATATTTGATATGAAGTACCTAATAAGGAATGCATGTTGTTATTTTTGAAAGAAGAATAGTTACCTACTTACCTCACGGACTAGAAAAATAAAGCTTTTTATTTTTGCCATTTTCTTTTTGTTTTGGAGCGGTCAGCATTATAATTTTTACCAATAGCTGTTTATTATGGTAATCCACATTTTATCTTCACCCTCCATAAATAAAATAAAATATCCCAAACACGGTCTTCTAGGCGCAAAGAGCATCAGAGCATATTCCTAAATATATCGCCCCGTCATCCGTGTAGGTAGGTAGCAGTTCAGTCGAGGTTAAGTATGTACTTACTTATGTATCTAATTCTTGGATTAAACTTTTTCATAATTTTTGACTGGCGTCAGTTCTCGTTCAATAGCCTCCCGTCCCTACAGCTTTCCACATTCACCTGGTTCGAATTATTGTCGTTTGTACTTGAGGAAACATATCTGTCTCACTCTCGCGCGCGTTATCGGCGCCCAAACCGAGTGCGATAGCAGGCTCACGTGTTTCATCTTTGAAACGCTTGGCGATCAGCGTTGCAGCTCTTAACCAAGCGAACGGGGAATTTATTCCGGTATTTCGCACGACAGCAGCGGACGGCGGCCATCTTGATTTGATCATCAACAACATTGTGCTCATATTTTAGAACGTCTTTCATAAAGATTTAACTTCGTTTTAACGTTTACAATGATTATTTTTGCACCCCTCAATTCTTTCGCACTGGGTCTTATTCTCATATTTTTTACCTACCTACGTACCTATTATTGGCAAAAAAAGAACATATTTTTTGATATCAATGATTTTTATTGGTTGGATACATCGATGGTTGGATAAAGAATTTTCTGATGTTTTACTCAGACCAATAAAAATACCTAATGTTTACTTTAATTGATTTTAACCCTGTAGGTAGAGGTAGTCATAAAAACCGTAGGTACCTACCTAAAATAAAATAATAATAAAATATGAATAAATACCGTAGGTATCTATAATTTTAAGGCGATGTCATCATTACAACGTTGATGGGTTTAAACACAGGTTTAAATATAATAAACTCAATTATTTAACATGAGTTCATACCGTCTACGCGGAGACGCTAGAAGACAATGACACTGCCGGCTGTGCTAATTTATTCTTCCCTCTACAAGAAGAATGTATTTTTGTGTTGATTTTCGGTGGGTATAAAACCGCCATTTTTGTGGTCCTAGAGATCGTCTCATCTACTGTTGGCTTTCTTCACTGTGTCGCCCGACTATCGTGAAGGCGTGTGTTGAAATATACAGATAAAAAATTATGCAATCATCGAAGTAAATCTTGATATTGTAATGTTTTTTTTAAATGTTTGTAGCATAATGACGTATCACTAGGGGCGTTACTCAAACATGTGATTTGGCTTCACTCCTACATTTTATTGTTTTTACGATCACTCTCGTTATTCTGGTTTCATATAGAATCCTAGAATCGTCTGGTCCTATTTCCAGGTTGCAGGCTCATTAGCAAGTGCACAGTAGTGTATGTTTCTCCGCATTTTGCCACCCGATTTGCCCGCTTTGAGCTTCTTTACCAATCGGAGTGCCGATCGTTGCATACACAGAACACAGAAAAGAGGTTGCATAGAAACGAGATTGGTAAAAGAAACTCGCAATAGGACCTCAGGTCTAGCAACTTCTTTCACGTTTAATATGGTAACAGGTTTAATTTCATTATGTGGTGTTCGTATATTCGTAAGCAGTGAATGGTCTGCATCAGATTAGATTCCGTAGTTGACATTGACATAATACCTACCTCACTAGTTCTTATTTCGACGCAATCGTTATTGTTATTACATTTTTGTTATAGGGTTCTAATTGTTCTAAACAACCGTTGAACTGCTTCATGCTTGGCAATTAGAGCTCTGAAAAAGTCAACAGAACTGCTAATATCTTCTATTGTTAATCCAAAATTGGCTTATAATGTCAATTGGTGATGGGCAGTGCGTGAATCCCTTACGTAACTTCCCATTCATTGTTTTTAGTTACAGATTGTATGACCCATATTAAGGCAAATGAATGATTTGATTTGAAGATTTATGTAGGTATATAATTTCGTCTCCTAATAATTGTAACAGTTCTAAACTGGTAGTTTATTGGTTTTATTTAGCACGAAGCGCGTTCGTAAATTTGCGCGACGTTGTAGGTATATTGGGAATACCGTACAAAAAAAATACCTAATGGAAGTACATAATATTGCGGGGAAAATATTATCGATATTTTATTAGAGTAGTATCGATAGCACTCTGGCTGGATATTTAGAATTCCGCACCCAACGGGCTTGAATCGTCCCATTGTCGTCGTCCACGGTCCAACTGAGACTCTAGTGACGGTGTATTATGTTTTCATATTATTTTTATCTTACTTAAGGTCAGACCGCACTGAGCAGAACTGCACTGTAATAATGTAAGAGCTCAATATTATGGAGACGCGGAAAGTCGCGCAGCGCGCAACGCGCCTCACATTGTGGAGAAAGGCACGTGTCTTCTTGGAGAGTGAGCGAGACAGCGACGCGACACACCGCTTTAGGGCCGGCGCTCACTAAAGGGACGGCACGGCACAGTATCATGTATGGCACAGTATTTAGAACTTAAACGCCTCAGCAGCTTAAGCATGCTACGGCACGCCGCGGCATCCCGTGGCATGCATGAGTGGCTGTGGCATTTAAGTTTTAAGTCCATTTCATAAGGTTTATTTTGAGTTCTTAGAAATAAATACTTTGCCGTGCCGTCCCTTTAGTGACCTTACATGCCGCTCGACGCGACGCTCGACGACGAGCGACGACGGCGACGGCGAGGCGGTTAAATATTCTTTATTATGAAATAGTGTCGCGCCGCGCCGGCACAGTGCAGTTCCGCTGCCGCTAAGTGCGGTCTATCAAACAATACCTATTTGGCAGCGTTGTCGCTCCGCTGCAGTGCAGTTCTGCTCATTGCGATTTGACCTTTAACAGTCTAAAACTTAATTCTTTATACAAGGACCGATAATCGTGATTACCGGGTTTTGGGTTAAATGACTAGTACCTACACTACCCTACCCATAAACTTAGAATATTTTCGCTTCCCTAAATCTATGACCCTACCCACAACGAAGTTGCATAAGTACAATTTTGTTGTATGTTGTAGGATTTATGCAAATTCACTAACATATTATTTTTTTGTCTTGACACGGTAAACAGGTATTGGTGATTAATTAGAATGAACGAGAAATAATTTAAAAATAAAATATCGGCTAAAATTAAACAACATACTAAAGGTCTGAAGCCCAATTCTCGTAATTAATTTATAATATGACTGAAAGTTGACCGAACTGAGATTATATTATGAATTGACAAAAAGTCATGTATTCTACTCCTCTTAAAGTTCAGTCCGATTCCAGTATGATTTGGATTCAATCTTCTTACAAACTCATTTCAATCTCATTTTTGACGTTTGTGTATAGACGAGAGCAAGGAATATAATACTCAGGGGAGAAGAATCGTAACTCTATAGTAAAAATATGCAACCATAGCGATACACACATACACGACACTAGCGCCGTAGCGGAATAGCAATAAACCTAATCCGAGCGGGAATATTCAAAACTGGACCTATATTTTAGGTATGGATAGCATGAAGAGGTTTCTTTGTATGGATCGTTTCTTGAGATTATCAAGATATCTCAAGAAACAATCCATACAAAGAACCCCCTTCATGCTGAAATTATAATAATAGTTTTTTATGGCAATTGAAACAAGTAGTTAGTATTGATTTATAATATTTTATTTATATAAGATAGGTCACGCATAGTTTCATAAGGTCACTTGGCACATTTTCTATAGTTATTAACCGACATTTTACACAAAGAGCACACAAAGTTTTCCACGAATGTAATGATAAACACAAAAAATAAACACAGACTAACATAACCTAGAAAACGTCCTGTCGTAACTAAACACTCGATTTATAATCGACTTTTCGTTATAACGTGAAGATTGATTGATTGTGTCCATGTGTCCACAAGATACACTCTAAAAACGTATCTGCAGGTGGGATAAATTGAAATAATAGTTACAACAAAATTATATCAACAAACAATGGAGATTGGATTGGCGAGTATTCAATATGGCGGCCGGTCGGCACAGACAGTGTGACCAGTTGTTTAATGTTTGATGCTTTACCCTGCGGTCCGAATTGCGATAAAAGTGCTAATATCGCGAATCCGACCAAATTTAATAGTCACAAAGTATAAGGGCTATTGAGTAATAATAATGCTTGTGGCGTTGGTCGGGTTCGCGATAATATACTTTTAGCGCAATTCGGACCGCAGGGTTAAAGTATTCCATTTTTTCTGGTGGTATACATTATCAACACACACATGTAGAAAGTTATGCATGTTGTAAGAGCAAAATCGTTTGTATAGAAGACGAGGGCCCCTGGACGAGAGTGTCAATTTGATTATCTGTGTCAGTTCAAAATGTTAGCAGAATACCGATTTGCCTTTTATTCAACTTTCGATCTCATTACAATATAATGTCACGTTTGACGTTGTTTGTTAGGGTAGGAGAATACCATTTGTGACATTTATGACATTGGTAGTAGATCGGAATGAGATCCGAACTATATTTTGAACATTTTTAATTACGAGAATTGGGCCTCTGATGATGCCTGTGAAAAATATTGTACAAATATCATTGAAGAAAAGAAATATAGGTACTTACTTAATAAAAAATCGTTGATTTTTGTTTACACAATACTTTATTAGCCAATTAGAACTCTATCCGGGTTCTCCACCATCTGTCTTTGACCTTTATCTTCACCTGTCCGTTACAGGGACTAAGTATACACGGCTACATATCAAGCTACACATTTCCAGTATAAGCTGATCTCGCGTTGTATAGGCTTTCCGTACAATGACAGGTCAGCTTATACTGAAAATGTATAGTTTAATAATTATGTAGCCGTGCGTATCACTGTTTTATAACCTATTATTTATGAGTTATAAAGTAATGTTAAGATACAAAATAGATATTACTTTTAAATGTTATGCGGTATAAAATAATTCTAAGCCAGCCAGAGTCAATTAAGTTAGAAAACTAAGTACATCGTCGATTTTTCAAGACATGTCATGGCGGGGATGAAGAATATCAACGAATTGAGATATTTGGCTATAGGTATCTTTCACAAAAAAATCTTTGCAAAAATTATTCTGATATGATACGTCAAATAGCTTGTAATTAAATTTTTTAGTTATGTGTGCGTCGCGGGTTCATCATTCATAGCGAAGTGCTGACTGCACTGAGCGCGAAGATGCGTTGCACGCCTCTGTTAATATTCGCTAGTATTTTATGTTTCAACTCATATTTAATATCGAAACCACAAACTAAAAAAGATTGTGTTGTGCTAAAACATAATAAACTAGGCGGACAACGAGCGCGCCGCCGCGGCTGTGGAGTGACGTCACATGACAAATGCGCGTCCGTGCGAAATATCAAATTTGACGATACTTCACAGTAAAGTAACGTCTAAAACTCCAACTAGTTAGTCTATTCGAATGAAACAAAAAGTGATGTGTTCCTAGAAATTTAGGCTCTATTCTGACAAGATTCAAGCGATTCTACAGATCCACTGATATTCCTCATTGATGCAACAAAACAGTAGATAACAATGTTTATTGCGCAGGCTACTAAATTCTAAATACAAGCCATTTTTATGAATGAGATGAATTTGATTCACCTATGTTTTTGATAGGTTGAATAAACCCTAGCTACGCCTTTGTTCATGTGTAATAATAGTGTAAAGACGAAGAAAGTATAAAGAATATAATTCACCGTTCACGACAAAAAGAAAGTACGAGTATATTGTATATAATTATATCGATAAGGTCGCCTCCCTATCTCGTGGGACCGAATACCGCGCGCTAGCTACTGGCGATCTCTATCTATGGTACGGACGACTGGTACGCGTACCATAGACAGAGATCGCCTACGCGGCGTGCAAAAATACAACAGGACTAACCCGTCGCTTCATTCGAGTAATTTTTACATAATATCCCTTAGGATTTCTAACACCATGTTCAGAGTGAAAGAGACTAGTCCTTTTGCTGACAATTGGGGACCCCACGAGTCAGCTTTTTTGGAACACCGTCAGAACTTGAAAGATGTAAGGCCCGAAGATAAAGATAAAAAAAAGGATAGTTAAAATACTTCTTACGCGTTCATAATAAGATTTTTTTTTTGTTTCACAATCTTATTAGAATGGTTTCATTCCGTGTTGGGTGTCCTAAAAACGAATTCACTGATAATGGAACCAATTAGTTAACCTACAATTAATAATCACATTCGCAATTTACCATTGATCACGACACCGCTTTCCGCGCATGCGGTGTCGTGATCAACAGCTCCTTTGACGGAGAGACACTAGAAAAAGAAGTGAGAGACGCCCGAGTATCGAAATTCTCCGTGTGGGATTTTGAGGACGTAGGGTCGCGTGTTTCCTTTGCGCACATTTGATGAGCTAGGGTAGCGTAGGCGGGAATCCAAGTGCGAGACATTGTAGGACGGCGTCCGCGCGAATTTGATACTTGGGATTGCATATTCGGGAGTCCAATAAAATTTGATGAAGAGGAAAGGGTTGCCTAGTTAGAAACCTAATGCAGGACATAGCTGCACGTTTCATCTAACGCGGGATTTTCGAATATTCGCGTTCCTGCCCATAGATGGCGTCCCAATCACATTGCGATAAAGGGACATTTTGTGTAACGAACAACATTGATACGAGGGATTCCATATTCGGGAGTCCAGAACAATTTGATGAAAAGGAAAGGGTTGAGTAGTTAGAAGCCTAATGCAGGATATAGCTGAACGTTTCATCTAACGCGGGATTTTCGAATATTCGTGTTCCTACCCATAGATGGCGTCCCAATCACAATGCGATCATAGTTAGGAACATTTTGTGTAACGAACAATGGACTTAACGACTTCTGGAACTTTTATTATTGTAATTCTAGTTGAAATCAAATACAAATTGATTTGGTTTCTGATATTTGTGCTAGGTTGTAGTTCTAGCAAAATTATATTTATTACTTAAGCATAATAAGGGCTCAATTGTGGAGACCCGGGGCGTTGCACGGCGCGTTAAGCGTTGCATCGTGCGTTTCGTTCAAACGTATGGCCATGAGAGCGTTCACGGCAGAAGCGTTTATTTGATATATTATTGCGTTCCCTACGGCGGAGCACGCGGCTTTTAGCACGGGGTTACACGCATCGCAGGAAAGGTGCGGGCTATATAGGTAATATGATAAATACCCAAAACCTCTTAATACCAACTTCGTACTTAGAACAATCGCTGTTCAGGGTCATAATATAAAGTTAGAGCTAAAAGGTTTCGGGTATTTTTTCAATTACATTGTAGAATATAGCATGCGCTGCGCATCGCCCCGCGTCTTCGTAAACAAGACTACATATCGCCATAATGTTTGCATATGCGCGTGTGACGCCGCGGGTATCGCTGCGCTTCACTCGCCGCCGCCGTCTCTCCATGAACAGAGAAACGCGTGAAGCGCCGCGCATCGCACCGAATCTCCATAATTGAGCCCTTAATTAATTGCAAAAAAAGTACTTTTAAATAATCCTATTTTTCATTCTGTTTCAGGTGTGGTGACTGTCGTCAGGTGTGGACAGGTGGTCTTTCTAATTAAAACTAGGAAATGATAAACAATGCAATTAATTCTCGAAACTGAGCCCACTTTAGCTATAAAGAGAGACATGTCCACTGACAAGGATATTAAAAATGAGAAAGATGAAAATGGTGATATTGAAAATCATAATGAGAAGAATTGCAATGGGAATAAAGAAAACATAGGAGATATTAATGTAATTATCAGCGATGATGTCAATAAACAAGTGGTAAATGAAGTAGATGATGCTTCTGGTAATACCCCTAATGATAAAAAACTAGAAAATAATGACGGTGAGTTGAATAATTCGGATGTGATAAAAGAAGTAATTAGTAAAGTTAATAGTCCCGAATCTAATGATAAACCAATAGAAGAATCTCAAAATAGTGAAAAAGATGAAGAACTAAAAAGCATCGGAGATATCAAAAAAGAAACAGAACATACACCTGCAGAAACAGCCCGAGAAAATATCGTGGAAGATGAAGAAGACATAATTAACATTAAACAGGAAAATCTTAATCACATAGTTGATGTCGTAGAAAAGGAATCTGGAAATGTTCTAGAAAAAGATGAAACAGAGCTTAAAAAAGAATTAATTTCTACTAAAAAGGACGTTGAAGACATTGATGAACCAATTAAAAGTCCTGCCAAGTGTGAAACCACAACAAATGTAGAATTAGTAGTAGACAATAATGAAACGGAATCTTCTCAAAATAAAGATGAACAATTGGATGATAGCAAGAATGTGAATGAAGCTCCGGTTTGTGATTCTACTGAAGTGATTTCAAATAAGGATGTCCATAATTCATCCCCTATTGAATTAAAAGACGACATGGATGTCGAAGAAATTGTCGAGGAATCGAAAAACGATAACCAAGATAAAATTTCCCAAGCAAACGACACTGCTTTCACTGAAGTTATTTCAAATAACGATGTCCATGATTCATCTCCTATTGAATTAAAAGACGATATGGATGTCGAAGAAATTGTCGAGGAATCGAAAAACGATAAACAAGATAAAATTTCACTAGTAAAAGACACTGCCCCTGTAAAGACTGAGATAGATAAACTTATAATATGCAAACTATCTAATACACTAGATATATTATCTGATGATGAGGAAGAGCCTCCCAAAAAGGAACCTTTGGAAGTCGTGGATTCCAATGAGAAGCAATGCATTAATATAGAAGATGATGATGATATCATGCTTATTGATGAGGACACAAGCTCCAAGACTGACCAACCTAAAACTGCAGATACTGGCAATAAAGAAGCCCCTATAACTGCAGATGCTATAAGTGATTCAGGAACAGTTGAAAAAACCGTTGAAGAAACGGACGATTTATTTGCCAAGAAAGAACAGAAAGGTAAGATCTTTATTTTTTATAATCGTAGGAATTTAAACTAAATTTACCTTCTGGCAACTTTTAAGTAACTCGTGCAATTTTAATTTAATAGTATACAATGTACTTACGTTGGTATTAACAAAACAATGTTAATAATAAATGTAATGTTTCTATTTTCAGAATTGACGCCCCCCGCAGTTACAAATGACACCAGTTCGCAAATATTTATCGGTGAAAAACAAGACGAAAAAGAAATTGAGAAACATGAGTCAGAAGTTCCACTTCTTCCAGAGAATTTCCTAAAAACAGCTAAAAAGAATCTAGCTGACATGACAAGGGAAGATTTAGAGGAATTCTGTATACTGAAAATAGTAGAAAGTATAGTCGACAGAAGCAATTTAAGTGAAATTAAAAATAAACTAAAATCGATGGCTCAAGGTATCGAGGAGTACAGGAAAAAAGCTATGATGCTTACAAAACAGAATCGGGATCTTCAAGTTGTTTTGAAATCGGTACAGGAGGAGCAGAAAAAGATGAAGCCGGACACACCTATAACTCCTCTCAAAATAACCCGGTCTGTGGGCATGCAAGTTTTCATGGAGAAATCAGGTGCCCGAAGAAAAAGTTTAGCGCAATTACAAAACTCAAACAATAACAATGTACTCAACCGCCAAAATGTAAGGAATTCGACTTCAACTCAAAGCCCGCGGCCACAAAAACCACCACAAGTGGCTAATAATCAGCCGATCCCAGTTCCCCGGCTTGTGCCTGCTAATAGTCCCGCAATTAAAACTCCAAGTACGATACCTCTAGTCAATCAAATAACTCCAAGCAAAGCTGCCAGTTCGATCCCGAATGGAATTAAAAATCCTTCGCCGTCTCAGAAAGCGGCTGAAAAGAGGCAACATAATAGAATTATGTCTGTGACAGTAGATTTGACTGACGACGAACCGCCGGCTAAAGTGAACAATCGAACATCTCCTGCTCCTCCAGTTAGATTAGTTCCTTCACAAAATCTGATGGCCACCCCACGGCAGCAGTTCGCATCCACTGTTAGCAGTCCAAGGAAAGTGTATATTCCTATTAGTGGTCCGCAGAGTCAAAGTATAAGGCCTGGACAAACTATCATGTTAAAAACGGTTCCTGCACCAGGTAAGTTATCAAAATATTTAAATATTTTTAGTGAATGATATTAATACCTATCTTATGAGAAAAAAAATCTATAAATATGGTCTTACGTTTTCGTTCCAGGTTTAAGACAAAGGGGTCCTACCCCTCAAGTGGCGAGAATGCCACAAAATGCAGTCAAAATGAACAGGATACAAACCGGAAGACATCCAGCTCCCTTGCCAGATGCTATGAAGCAATACCAACCACCGAATTGGAAGACGTTACCACCAGCGCCAGATCTCAAACTGTCTAAAGTAGAAAACGGAATAGTCATATCTTGGAAAATCGAAGGTTATCAAGAAGACAGTTACGAAGAAATAGCGAGTTATCAGCTATATGCGTACCAAGAAACTACATCTCCACCAAGTACAGCTTTGTGGAAAAAAATCGGAGATGTAAAAGCGCTGCCTTTACCAATGGCGTGTACGTTGACACAATTTATGGCTGGCTTCAAGTACTACTTTGCTGTGAGAGCGGTGGATATCAGATCTCGCCTCGGCCCGTTCAGTTTACCTGGGAGCATACTCCTGCTGAATAAATTGTAAGACTGACGATGTGAATGGACCATGCTCACAATATCACACATTGTAGCTGTGTACACGAATTGAATATGATTGTTCTGGTTGTTTTAGTTATTTATTTAATGTGTATACGGGATGCAATTGAAAACATGACACAAATTGAAATGAGAGGTTCAGTAGCTGATACTTAGTAATTTGGAAATAAAAATATAAAACGTGTTTTTCGTCTTGGATGGTGGAAACTTAAGTTACTGTCTTCAGGTAAAAATAAAAACAAATAAAAATATTAAATTTATCAAAACAATTTTTTTAAAGTATCAAATTAGATGCACCCTATACGCAATCCCATTACATTACAGTACCCGGTTCATTATTTGGTATATTGTACACGCGACGAATGATGAAAGCGATAATACGTGGAATTATTTAGTTGATACTTTAATGTTTTTCTCAATACTTAAAAAAACTTATATTTGTCACGTCTATTCAATTTCGTCCTGTATATTTGAGTCTCTAGTATAATAGTTTTATAAATTTTGTTTTCTTTTTTATTTTATCCAATAACGCCTTTTGTAACGCATTAACATTGAATAACTCTGATTAACGAACCATTATTTTTAATTTCGCTGACAATTATTATTATAGTCTTGTTGCCTCGTAAGATTCCGATATTTTTTATTTGGTTTTTGAAGAATGTTACCTATATATTGATTGTATATTTTTTTTAAATGAAAAGTGTCGTTGTTGACTGATGTTTATTTTCTGAACAATTCAAGTAGTATAATGTAGGTAGTTAGATAATAATAAAATAGTTTTTAATATACTGTCGATATTATATTGTAAAGTTGTAATTTAGCTTTATCACTAAAATACTTAGGCATGTTTAGTAAAGTTGTAAAATTGAAATTGTAATCCAGCATCTTCATAATTTGCCTACATAGAATGTGGACATTCGGATTCCTACTCATGATTACAGATTTAAAATCTACCTGTGTTTTGATTATTCTACGTTATATTTCATTCTGAAGATTCCATTATATCTACTAAGATATCTCAACATACCTACGTACGTTGAATACAAAAAAAATACAAAATATCTTTCTACGTCCAGCCACAATTGAGTGGTCCATTACAACCTTAGAGCAAAAGATTACCAAACATTACAATAAAACGTGCATATAAATCATTTCACGATTCTTTCACGTTCGAGGCAATTTTCAGTTTGAAACTATTTGAAATGAATTAACAAATTCCCTTGATATTTGATTATAGGTAGAGTACGCATAGTACGTACCTACTCAAAGAACGCGTTTATCTTCCGCCTGCCCTGCTAACTAAGCCTGCTAACGACTAGGGGACAATACATTTTTATGGGAGCGAAAATATTCTAAGTCTATTACATAAATAGACTTTTATTAATTCCTTTTTGAACGATATAAACCTAGAAATACGGGGCACACCCATAAAGATAGTACTTAAATAAACTATTTCTATGGCGAGCGTAGACCAACGTATATATCTCTATGGTACACCATCTATAGAGCCATAGATAAAATTAGGTTTCTACCAGCAAAAATATCATCTGTGGATACATTGAGAAACTGAAAATCTACTAATTTAGTACATATTTAATAAATAACGACACTTTTTTGTAAAAAAAAATATGGATGCCAGTTGTTGATTAGAAGCTTTCACTAGATCATTGAGTATTACGAGATGATTGAAGACCTAAAATTGAGCCTTAGAGTAAACTCTGACGACCCATCGATGTGAATGATCCGTACACTAAATGCATTGATAATAATTGGCATATTCATCAAGAGAAAAAGTAGATCCATAAAGTGTTCGGAACACATTTTAATTTTTAATCTCATAAACATAAAAATCATTATTTTCATCGAGCAGTTTTGAAGATACCTACACATTAAATGACTGTATAATATAAGATTCAAAAAATGTGTCCAGCCAAGTTAATCAAAACAGATCTAGGGATCACTACAAATATGTATTAATATTTTCTTGTTTCATACCTTTTCACATTTCAGTAGTCGGGTTTTAGTTTTTGAACTTAATTTATTTTTCAATGCCGCGATCATCTGCTTGGAATATATTTAATTTTGAAATTTGCTAAATAAGCCCTTTTATTTGATGCCAATATGGCATAATTAATTTATTTTTATTTTTTATTTCATGACTTTATGTCCTCTAGAAGGCGCCATATTCAATTTAATGTGACGTGTTATAGCCTATAACTAGCGGACAATCAAGACGCTTCCAACGATACCTTATTTGTCGAATTACGATAAGTAGTTTAGAAGTTATGACTTTATGAAGGAACAGATGAACATACATACATAGCGGTGAAACATAATAACCCTCTCCGTAGTCGGGTAAAAAGGGGTTCCCTTTCGACTTTATATACTCTCCGAGCAACCTTGTATATTTCTGATATGTCATATCATGAGGGTCATGACAATAAGTCATATCGATCAGTGATGCATTGCACAAACTAGTGTGGCCTACTGACTGCAATAATTTTCTACTTTTTTTTGTCAGACTATAAATCTGTGTTGCTCGTGAATAGTAGAATATTATTTAATTTTAGATGTCATCACCACAGTTGACGTCTGTCAAATAACTGTCAGCTGAAAGGTTTTTCGTTTTGTTCGGTTGGCAATCGTAATGTTCCAGTTTTCGATAGATTCGCGTAGCGGTGGTTGGTTTATTTGCTTATCGCTCTAATTTTAAGGTATTCCAAACGAAAAAGACGCAAAACATTCTCTTACATTCATATTTTAGTTGTGAATCAAACTAGTTTCAATTGAATACTTGTGATGACTAGTAAAACTAGTGATAATCTGATAAACTTGAGATAATTTGACGTAGGTAGTTGACATATCATTTCGCAAGTAGTCTCACGGAGCTGGTTTATTTGTGTACATTCTGTTCTTGTGGACGATATCCACACGGATTATAGTGATTCGTGAAGTGTTGTTTGTGTTATACCAAAAAGGTTAAGATTCCTTAGTGCAATTGTATGTTTAGTGTGTGATGTGTAAGCAGTGGACGTTAACAACGTAGCGTTGTCTGTGTTTAGTGAAGTTGGTGTTTGTTAGCGGTTCCTGCGCCGGGAGAGCCATGCTGGCTCGTTCTTGTCGCTGCGACGTTGATGCGCGACCGGTACGGACTACTATACTATAATAAACATTATATAATATACTATATTATTTAGTATTTAGAAGCAATGTGCATTTATTTTCGCATTGATAAAGAAATATCATTATAGACGCTTCCTTGAGCTCGATGAGCTCTTTATCATGGTCCATTTATTGTCCCTGCACACTAAACTAAACTAATTAGTCACATAATCACCTTTCAAATAGAAAATTATTTACTATCGCAACAAATAAGATTAATTACAAAATTATGATTTAGATTTTACTTATTAACTTGGGAGTTGTTGTCATGATTTGTATATTTTATGATGTTTGAGCTACAACTTGAAAAAGTATTGTCTTTTTCTTATTCATATTTTCATTGAGGTTCGTCCATACCTACTCCACACAAAAAATAAAGTACAGTACATCAAGCTTGCTAATCCAACACTTCACTATACTAATATTTTCAGTAATCTGGCACTAAAACAAGGGCCGCAGACATTGACTTAATTAAAATTTCATGAATAATCACTTAAAAATACATGCGAACATGTATTTGTTTTAAATTGCAATTTTGTGTATGATAAACAAATAAGAATAAGAAAAATCAACTAAATTTACCAACATTCCAGTAATCCAAATTTTCTGGTAATCTGCCACTCTTGTGCCAGATTTCGTTGCGCACTTTGACAAGACTAAACTAAACCATAAGGGTGTTTGTCTCTTTCTGTTTCCATAGGAAATGAAAGTGACAGATGCGTTTAGTTTAGTAAGTGTCAAAATGCGCAACACAACCCCGTTGACACCTTATTTGCACATTTTTTCAGATTTTGTATCATAAAATGTACAAAATAAGACATCCTTGTGAGACTATTCTACATGTAATTTAAATAGCAGGCTTAAGCCCCAGAAAAATTGGAAAGACGGAAGGATACCTTTGCCCAGCAGTGGGGCATTATACATTCATGATTACTTAATTAGGTATTCAGACTTCTTAATTTCATGCAGTTGAATAGTGATGAAATAGTTTTACTTGTGATATATTTTGTGTAAAGTGACAAAAACATATCGAAGCACTTTAAATTTTATAAAAATTACTAATAATAGTTATTTATCAGATTTACTATTTTTATAACTAGCTGTGCCCCAACTCCGTCCGCATGGAGTTCAGGTGCCCGAATTTTGTTTTTGAAAATATGTGTTTCTAATATTATAACATTTATTCAATGAATATTATAAAATGTGAAAAAAATAAAAATGAAAAACATTATTAAAAGTACTATATACTGGAACCGGAATCGTGCTCGATATCCTGTCAACTTCTACCCTACCATTTACGGTTTACGGCCAGGCTGCATCTAGCAAGTTGCAATATACCTATGTGTTAAAATAGTCACCCTTAATGTTGAAAATTGATTGCTTAGTTCCCTTTAGATTAAGTCATTTATTGTGATGTTTTTTATCACAAATTATAATTTAAATTATATAATAATAATATAATTTAAAAATCATAAATATAGTAAAAAACTAAAAGGAAATGGGAGTATAAGCACATAAGAAAGTTTAGTAATAACTCCCATCTACATGATCGGTATTTTTTTTACGAAGTTGTTCGAAATTCGAAGTTCGAAATTCGTTAAGTCTCTCACGATCGTATTCAAGTTTATTACCAGAGTCTGATGTTCATTATCATTTTGTTACATGGTAGACCTACAGGTACCAGATCCAGTACAAAAAAACATGTTGTCACGATGGGAAGAATATATTGCTCCCATGGCCCTCTTTTTACACCCGTTACATAAAAATACAACGCGGGCGAAATTAACATATAATATAGAATATATTTGTCAGATACAACTGGGACTGTCAAAAGGGTTAAAAGTGTGGAATTTTTCGGTTTAAAGTAAATAAATGATAATTATGTTTGAATAAAGGCTGATGCATGTAATGTAATTATTGCTAATTACTTTAAAGGTATCTGAACTGCAGGTAGTTCTAGTACTAAACTTATTTGTAATTTAAATTGTTTGTTTACAATGTTGTAGCAGGAAAAATTATTTGTTTCCTACTAACTTAAAGTTTATATTTAATTACTTAATAAATACTAGCAACAAGCCCCCGGCTTCGCGAGGATGCTAATATCCTTACATACATATAAGCCTCCCGGAAGAAAAGCTGGAAAACAAGGTGAAACCCGCATCAAAATCCGTTGTATAGTTAAGAAGTAGTTTATACTCTAAGTTGGTAATCATTTTTTAAGTTTAATATTTACATTATTTAGTATTCCTGCTGTACCCTCCACTGCTAAACATGCTTGTCATAGGAGTGTGCTATTGACATGGGCCCTACACCAATGATAAAGCTTCTACTTCCGACGCCTTAGTCTTTGAGCTATTGCAGTTTTTGATCTAATCTAACCTAAAACCTCACATTTGACAGCCATGTCTGGATTTTGACGGCACGGCTGGCGACCAATGCTGCTAAGTGATTCGGCGACATGTGATACGGGTTCGATTCCCATACGGAACGAATGTTAAAGATCTATGTACAGATACTTGTTCCAAGTCTAGGACTGTAGTAGACAGTTTTTGGGTATTTTTGTCATCGATGCGCATCGAAATCAAAAATGCGGCATCCGATATCAGCATTGTTATTTTTAGCATCGACGGCGACGCCTACTATAACAATGTTCGTACCGTCAACTGCGATACGATGCTGATATAGTTGACAATACGCATCCAACCGAAACCGACTACAAAACTAGATGTCAGTGGCAACCATTTTCAACATGACAGGGCATTTCAATATTCTGAAGAAGGCTTCGATGCTTGGCATCATTATTCTAAAAACACCTAACACTTTCTAGTCTGTATGCTTGTGACAATGTATATTTGCATAGTACTCGCAAATCTTTATGAGCCCTGAACTGAGCTCTGAAATCTCTCTCTCTCTCTCCCTCTAGCACCTATAATAAGCGTACTATTATAGGTGCTAGAGGGAGATAGTTCAGAGGGCTCATAAAGATTTGCGCGTACTTTATACCGTACTCACGATACAGGAGAAATCCTAGAGTGGTCACAAAATTTTATTAAAACAAAATAATATTCAATGGGGCAGTTTTTCAATAAATATGTTGAATAAAGGTCACTGTCGACCATTATGTGTGCAGTTTGCAGAAGTCGTTATTAACTTGTTTGGAAGATATGAATTGATATTCATTCTGTTGCAATGTCGCCGTATTGTACACTGAATGTTTTTGATCTCGGCCTATTGTATCAGGTGCATCAAATGAATATTTAAATATTGCAGCTATGTAGAGTACTTATGCATTGTATTTGTGTTCCTGTCTGCATTTCGGTTGACATGAGACTGAACTTGGCAACTTGTACAAATATATCTAAGTAACAGTGGCGAAGAGTCCATACAACCCGATTCCTATCGGTTTCCCTTTAGGAATTGGTTAGTGCGTAGACCAACGTAATATTATATTATTTACCCATCTAACTGACAAAAAAAAGGCTTGTTATTCAGTTAAGTTGAGCTCTTCCAGACATGACTAATATATAGATTACAAGAGACGGTATAGATTTTTGACCTGCAGCAATTTTTATAGGGCATTCTTGGGATGGCTTCCCCTTTTAAAACTGTCACCCTTCGCCACTGCTAAGTAAGCTATAATAATATATAGTATACTAATATTGTCGGTTCTAGCGCTATTTTTGACAATGACCACCCTAATATAACAATTACATACTTTTAAAATAGGATTGTGTAATATAATTGAATTGAAAGTACAGCTTAAATAATGTGATAGATAGTTATAATTATACTTGGTTGCATCAACCGCTTAAAATCCGTATGTAATGACATGTATTTATTCGGGTAAGAGATGATAATATTAAACTATATATACCTACCTATTATGATATGATGGACCCTAGTCCGGTACCTTTAGCTATCGCACTCCCTTCACTTGCCTTCCGTGGATGTTGTTTTTTTTGAAAATTAATACCCTCAGCATCATTATTAAGATCACCTAAAACTAAAATAAATTTTATTTATAGTTCGTGTATACGGCAGTGCTTCAAAACAGGATATGGAGTGGTTCTGGGGGTAACAAGAAAGCAGTTCTTCCGCACTCGGCTTTCGTTGCCACTTTCACTTGTATCGGACCGGCGCAGGCGCCGCCCCTAGCTACTTTCCCCGAGAACCAAGTGAACGTATCAACTCGATTGACTATAAAACGAATTTAGTATGGCGTTATATCGATTTAATTAGTGTAATTAAACACACGACATTAAATGGCTCATTGTTCTAACAGTCGAATGCAGCTTTCAAGTGTGACTGTGTGAGGTTCGATACCCAGGTTAAGTCTGTGCTTAGACCTTCTAGAGAACTACTTTAGTTCAGTTAAAAATTCGAAAAATATTGCCAAAGCATATGCATATATTAAGGGTTCTGTATTCATAGTCTATCTAAAAAATAATAATGTAATAACTCAAGAAAGGAACTTTTTATTTCGTAAACACCTATTGTTTAAAATGCGACTTTAGCAACAGGAACAATTGTTTGACCCCTTAAAAAAAGCGACCCTGTGACGCTGTATCATCTTTGTTAGACTGCATAATACGCTCCTTTGTTTTTGTCTGTAATTAGGTTCAAAAATTTAAACAACTCAATGCGTTTGAGCGAGAAGCACGACAAAATTCACGCTGTAGGGCTAGCACGCCAGAAACGGGCAGAGAGAAAATCGGAGACAAAACCATCTTATTACCGTTTTCTCCCTCAATTTTCAGTTTTTTCTAGGAGACAAAGGTTAGAGAGAACTGGTGTGTCCACCCACCATGCTAGTCCTACTGGAGAGGCAATTCTCGTGCAATAGAAGTAATCTTGAATTCGAGAAAATGTTTGAAAATTGGAACTTTTCTCGAGTGGTAATTAAGTTGAGAGCTACTCAGGAAAAGTCGAGCTTGACATTTCAAGAAGGAAAGTCGCTCGAATTGCTTCGACTGTTCGATACCGTTCGAAGAGTATATTCGAATTCGAAGTTTCGAACCATCATAAACATAAAAACGCTTGAAGTGCAAACTTGATTTCGAGATGATCTCGCAGGATACGAGAATTGCCACCCCTGATACGACACGACGCGACTCGGAGCAACTCCACAGACACACAGATCCGTGACGAGTATTGTACAATAAATTGTAGACTTGAATCAGTTCAGAACTAGTACTGCTGATTGAGTAGCTGGACTACCTCTAGTACACAGATCCAAATATATGCAAGAGAAACAAAAAGAAATTCCGGTTTCAAAAAGATTTTTATTTAAGTTGCCGACACTTAAGTACGTGTCCGTATCATCGGATATTTTTTGTGTGACAACAAATGAATCAAAATCTTGATCTATTTTTAATTAATTCGTCTTTTTAATGGATGTCATGTTTTACATGATAGTAAATTAGTTTTAATTATGCACGATTCATTTGTTCTGGATAGACTTATCTTCTTAGGGGTCATCAAAAAAGTACGTTACACTAATTTCGTGATTTGTTTACCCCTCCCCCGTCCTTGTCACAGTTGATCACATTTGTGAGGCCCCCTCCCTAGTGTGACGTCACATATTTTGCAATTTTATATCTAGAAATTATTAAATTAAAACAGCAGTTCCGAAATTAGTTTTATTTCAATTTAAATTAATTTTTAATATAATAAATCAGTTGCCATGCAGATAGAATTGGAAATATTTTTAAGTTATTGTTAATATAATAGTTCAAATTTGGCATTTTAACACTTGAGCCAAATATCCGCAAACTCCGACAAAAATCGGCAATTGACGAACTGTAATAAAACAATTCGCAATATTTTTATTCAAGGAGAAAGGGCATGACAGTATGAATGAATTTAATTTATCACCACAAACAGTAATTATGTCATCGGAAGAAATTCGGTCATTTCCATGTTTTTATAAACAAAACATAAACAAATTCTGTGTGAAACTTTTGCTGACGTAAATTGTATAACTCGGCGGGCTTCGGATGTTGTCGACGGGCCAAGTTTGAAGGCTAACCGTGCCTCGCTGAGCTAATTCCACAAGGACGAAAACTTGTCTTGATTACTTACGTGTATCACGCAATGAGATTCAAAATACATAAAAATGGTTCTCAGTTTTTGTAGTTTTTCGATAAACAAAATGAAAGGTCGTTAGGTCCAGTGCAGATCAAATTGTTTGCAATAATTTTTTCATAGTTTCGAAAAAGAAATATGGATGTGAAGATCAAACGAACAATGAGGAATACAATGATTAAAAGATTCTTTCTCAAAATGTTCAAGCTTTGTGTGTTTTGAACATTGATGTCGCGGGCTAAAGCTAAACGAGAACCAGAGCAACTTGAATGCGGGATCATTAGTTTTTTATTGCCAGTGTGGGACAGTTAACAGCTGATATTAAATACTTTAATTTCTTAAATATGGATACTTCTCAGGCCATCACGTCGCTAAGCTGTACATTTTTGCATAGAATATTAGATACTTCATTAAGATTACTGTTCTCTTTGTGAGCATGAACTTACAAAAAATGGGCCACGTGCACAACTGCACATGTATTAACTACAATTTCATTGAACCTTTGTAGCTTCCACAGTATGTGGGTCAAGTTAAATTTAGTTACAGTCGTCTGCTCCATGTAAATCTGCAGTGATCAATTCTTTCAGCATCGAGATTTTATTTTATAAATTCGATAGTCATGGCGCGCAGACGGTAGAATGCTAGGACTAATGTTTCCTTTAATAATTTCTCGCCTATAAGGACATTTGATAAGTAATTCTCAGAGAAGACTGTACAATTAAATAATCATAGACAACTTTGTGTCTGTGCTCTACTTTTTTTTTATTCTACTGATGTGGCAAGCCTACGGCCCGCATGATGGTTAGCGGTTACCGTAAACTATGGTTGCTTGCAACACCAGGGGCATCACTCGCGCGCAGCCTACCCTACTGCTAGCGTCGTGTTGGCAGCAATATAAGTACTGTAAACACGACGCTTCCCTGAGGAGCACCGGCGACCTTGCTCACCGTCAGGAACACAACACTAAAAAAGCAGTTTTATTTAGACGATATTCTACCAGGTGGAGGTATTTCCCCAGTCGGGCAGGACCAATTTTGAGCGGAACGTCCCGCTATGCCTTCCCTGATAATTATATCAAAGCGTATTTTATATTTTAAAAAAAACGATAAATTCCGTTGCGTGCTTCAATTATTTCATTTTAGAAGCACCTTACTTTAATCTGTTCTGTTCCAATCAATCAGAACGCAGACATTGCACATAATTTAAAATTAATTGATTAAAGATGGACGCTTATCACTGTTAATGGCACCATTGTTAGCATCCACGTGTAGTGTAAAATGTTCAAAGTATTAACGGCTGTCGGCTGTTTTGAATAATGTAATCTGAGGTTAATTGTATGCATAAGAAAATTGATTTGTGCTCAATATTATCATAATACTTTTGATAGTGGTCACGTATTCCAGTGAAGGTTTGGCTCCAAAATATTGTTTTTTAATAATTATTAGGTATAGTAAAAAGGGAAAATTTATCGTTTTACGGAAGATTAACGGTCAATTTACAGTTACACATGAATCAGTGTTTTTATCGATTACTCATAGCAGATATCGAGACGTATCTACTTTTGGAGTTTGTACCCATACGATTAGCATTTTTGTATCCATTTCGTGGCCTCATTCGAATACACAGGATTCTTAATTAGCTATCTGTTTTTGGTAAACAAAACAAAAATAACATCTCTTTCAGTAGGTACAAGGTAATCTCCCGGTTTCTGTAGCCGTCGAATCTGATGGCAACAGATATCAATGATTGTTGAATTTTTTTCTGATGTTGGTCAATCAATCAGAATTGCTAACATTATAGTAACAATGAGCAGAAATTTGACTAGCTCTTTCAGAAACGTCGTTTGTCTTAAGTAAGTCTGCTTATTTGGCTGAAAATATTATAATATTCATTTCGGTTAGCTCTTTCAGAATTGGCCGAAAATATTGTATTCGTCACAGATAGCTACAAATCTTCGAGCACATTGAAATTATTATAAACACTTTTTTTTCCTTTTTTGTTTATTTGGTAGAGATCAGTATTTGATCAATGAAATTGTTTCAGGGGGCGAAGGAGGCCAAGCCACACAGTAGTTTTACTTCATAATGGTAAGCCGTTGTGGAATCATTGTTTTTATTTACACTAGAATTTGTCAAGAACTTTTCAACTTTATTTTTTTTTTGCGGAAAGAAAAATTGGACCGCGATCTGCAGGGTTATCAACTTATCACGATACACGCTCGTAATAGGAATCGAATAAATTTTGACAGTTCTAGAAGGTTCATTGCGTTGTTCTTAGTATCGAGGCGAGTAATTTTTAAAGTATACTGCGCAATGTACATTGTTGAACTATCAAAATTGAATTGATTCCGATTACGATCGTGCATCGTGGTTAGACTGCAGGCTCGAACCTGCGACCTTCTGTTCAGCACACCAGCCGCTCTTCCCAATCGAGATACTGGATCACTTTTACAGTCTCATAGAAACGGTGGCGACATCTAGAAACGATTGATTGTTTCTTTTTAAAACGCTTTTATTAGCTTCACCTGTAACTAACTAACTATGTAAAAAATCTTGGAAATTAAATTTGACCCACTTCCCGGTTTCCGATTGAGCTGAAAGTTTGCATACACGTTTAGTTTGGATGACAAAAGCGTGTTCTATAGTTTTTTTTTAACTATAATATTTTATTTTTTTGGTCATTTTAAACAATCAATCAAAAGGCTGTCTCGTGGATTATAATGTATCATTAATCATCTTTATTTAGGCTGGAGTAGCAATGTTAAAACAATGACAATGCGACGGTGTTACGACAAAGACAAATCTCATGGTAAAGACCTCATTACCCATTGCTAAGTTATTTGTTCTTGCCTTCGTCATCGCCGCAGACTTACTCTGAGTCATCGAATTATCACTGTACCCATGCAGCCATCGCTTTAAAGAAGTGAACCGTCTTCATCTTTTACATACACTTATGTTTAAGATTCAATACACACAAAATTACATTATTCTCGCAGCTCTTACCACAACATTGTACCAATCAAGATTGTAATCTATTATTTAAAAAGAGTTTCCGCGGGGGTTTACTATGTGGAACCGCGAACCTAGTCTCGATATTTCATAAGTTCCTGTATATCGTTAACATGAAATAAAGATCTATTCTACACTATTCTAATAGTTGCCAAAAGTAGTGCTTATGGCGATATTCAGCGGTTTATAAATAAAATTTACCGATCATGAAGATACGAGTTCCAACTTCAAGATTGGTATTTTTTTTACAAGTTAGCTCAAAGTTTAGGCTCTCGCAATCGTATTGAAGTTTATCCAGTATCGATGTTCATTACCATTTTAGTTACGTGGTAGACCCGCGGATGGTTCAAACGCATGGAATAAAACCAAACCATAATAGCACAATAATAATTAGCATGACGAATACCATAACAAACTCGCTACACAGTAAAACGCCAGTGAAAGTCTCGCTGATGACACTTTCATCTATCTTGTGACGTAACATGGCGTGGAGGTACCGTCATCGTCATTAACTATTGCGCAACACACTCTAAAGGTCCGGGTGCGTCTTTTTGGCGACGGGGCAATGACAAAGAAATTACATTTATTTTTAAATGGTTATATTTTTACTTTTCACTTCAATTCAGTATAATTGTACATTCAATGAAATAAACGGTATGAGTCGTTTTACTGTAAGTTACTTAACTGATTTTGTTTTATTTATTTACTTAACTTAGATGTAAAACTACTTAATATTTATTAAGCTGTCACAGTTTAATTTTTATCCGACTACGGAGAGGTTATATGTTTGTTTGGTTTTATGTCAAAGAGATTCAAAGATTTATTGCGTACTAAGTGAATACATTGGTGTTACATTTTTTTTTGGTACTTTACTACTTTACTTTGGTACTTTAGTTTTTTACTTTATGTCCTTTATAGGGCGCCATATTAAATTTCATGTGACGTCCCTTAGCCTATAACCAGCGGACAATCAAGACTCTTCCAACGATACCTCATTTGTCGGATTATGATAAGTAGTTTAGAAGTTATGACTTGATGAGGGATTCGGCACTAGCGACATTGTCGACATGTGGGATGTGGACTCAGCAAGTCCACATCCCACATGTCGACAATCTCGTGAGCCAATATTATTATTATATCATCATACTAATTACCAACTTACATAGCTACCGCCCAGATCAGTCGATCAGCGAGGTTAAGCTGCAGTTGCCGCGGTCAGTCTTTGGATGGGTGACCATTTCTTCGAACATCGAGACCCCTCCGTGCCTCGGATAGCACGTTAAGCAGTTGGTCCCGGTTGTCATACGAATACCTTTGACAGTCGTTACGGGAGACAGCACCCCAAAAAAAGTCTGACAACTAGTCTAACCTTAGGGTATCAGTGTCTCCCAGTAATTGGGTGGCGGAGGTCAGATGGCAGTCGCTCTGTATAAAATACTGTTACTCAGCCGCATCTGGTTAGACTGGGAGCCGACCCCAACTTAGTTGGGATAAAGGCCAGGCAGATGATGATAATTACCAACTTATTTAAAGTATATTGCGGGTGATTTCCAGTCTTATCCGATGCGGTTGAATATTAGTATTTTCCATGGAGTGTCTGACCGTCTGACCTTCGCAATTGAACTAGTAAGGTCACCGATGTTCTCAGGTTACAAGTCAGTGAGGTCAAACATTTCTATGTGTGTGTCTGTGTTGGTTTCCAGTTTGCGTAATTACTTTCTCCAAGGAATCTTCGGCTTTGTATTTGTGCACAATTATGATCTTTAACCTCGTCAAGTTAGGTAGTTACTAACATGTGCCACGTGGTTATAAACAGTGAAGAAATTACATGCCACTTGGAATTTTGCTGAATATTTTTTTTTGTATGAAAAACATCTACACGACGAAATGTCGCGAAAGTTTATGAAATTGAAGAAGATTTGCTTGTTATAATTAATTAAAAAGAATACCTTTTAAACCTGAAAATGAGCTTACGGAAAATATCCTGTTATAACCCTCTTTAAATCTATGATCACAAATATTCTGTGCTTATTTTTGATTCAGTCATTGTATGTCTAAAACTATGAAGGATAAGAGAAAGTGATGCATGTCCATATAAATTGGTTTCTTCGAAAAGCGGTCACGACTGTTAGAACTCTCTACGTTCTGCGGTTAAAACATTGGCGGATATTATTAATATGTCCAGTACCTTACATGCTAAGTTAAGCCTGATAGGGTGAAGAATTTAGAAAGAAAGAAGAAAAAGTATTTATTTGATTATGGTAGGCAATTATTTGCATGTTGCGTTGTTAGGTGAATCTTATAAGTTTGGACGGTCAACGCCAGCGAACTGACAAGAATTTATGTTATGATTGTAAGATGGCGTTAAAGACTAATTTAATCAAATTGAAGTGATTTCATTTGGGACGCCGTTAGTTTTCAATAATTACGTCTCAGCAATTGCCTCACAATAGCAGTGATAGCCTAGCGCTTGAACGCTTGCCTTCCATGCAGGAGGGTCTGAGTTCGAATCATGCCCGCACCTCGGACTTTTCGAATTAATGTGAGGATCAGAATTTGATTATTCACTTGCGTTAACGGTGAAGAAAAACATCTTGAGGAAACCTGCACATCTGAGAGGGCTCTTAAAGTTCTCGATGATGTGTGTAGTCCGCCAATCCGCACCAGGCCAGCGTGCTGGACTAACGCCTAACCCTTCTCATACTGAGAAGAGGCCCGTGCCCAGCAGTGGCTGGATTTATTTATTTATTCCCTCACTTGTTTCACCTGCCCTTCTATGCTTAGACTGGAGTCTGGAAATGAGAGTAATTAACGAAAATGACAATAAATAAGATTAACCTGGTCCCGCAAAACAGTCGCCAAAGACCGGTCCTTAATTGTCAAAACATTAGCATACAATGTATTAGTTTGCCAAATTGTAGAGAATTTTAGAACCAATTGCCTTCTCTAAACTGCAGTTGAATAATAAAACACACGCAGACGCGGTAAAACAACATGGTTATGTAATGAAACCAGTTTTCCTGCAGTGATAAGAACCCTATTGGTATTCTAGTGGCGTCGATCGTTCCGCTAAAGTGAACAAGACGCTTCAAGGTCAAGTAATGCCAACAAGTTCTAGAGGCTTCATCACGCTAATGCTTTTACTGAACTAAATGATTATTCGGGTTCTATATTCGGACTAATTAAAAATAAAGAACGTTTTGCCGTCTAACAAAAAAAGTTAAGCATCCTATACTGTATAAGGGGTCGTTCTTTAATCACGTGACGTTCGAATGGGGTTACAATAACATCACGATTGATCACGCTGGGGTCCAGATATTGTGACAATCACGTGTTATTTTCGCGCGAAATCTCAAGCGAGCGAATTTGTGCCTAAAAAGCAACATAACAACAATATTTCGCTCTCGGCTAGCATCTCGCGCGCGACCCTCTATTTAATTAATATTATTTTATTCAGAATCAGATTTTATGATAATTTAATTTTCATTAAAACGAATTCTGAAAATATCTTTCAATAAAAAAATAAACGTGATTTTGGCAGGGGGAGGGGCCTTAAACGATGCGTCACCAAGCGGGAAGGAGGGGTAAAAAATGGTTTAAAAAACCTCATGGTATTAAAGGACAACCCCTAACTGCTCGTGCATGAGTCTCACTGACGCGGGCGACTTGCATGTCATGATGTGAATGTGTGGCTTTAGTCTCATCCGATCAGCCGCCATTTCGCAGGAAGAACGCATGCACATGTATTCTGAGTATAACGAACACATCGCCGTCCAATACATACCTAAGTGGCGCATGTGAGGCATGAGATTTTTTATAGACAAGTTAAGACTTTTGTTCCAATTCATACGTAATTAAATTTTAGTTAATTAAAAAACAAACTTACATAAAAAAAGGTTCCTTGGTTTAAACGAACTACAGAGGCTGCTGAACAAAAGTGCAAGGTCAAAAAATACGGATATAATGTAGGTAGCAATTAGTTGTAGGTACTGTTTTTTAGTGAAGCGATGGGTTCTTAGGTTTTTACAATATGTCATTTACCAAAATGGTAATACTGAAAAAAAGGGATTTAGAACAAAAAAAAGCAAACAAGCAGTCTGCATATCTAGCCGGATATGCAGACTGCTTGTTTGTTTTTTTTTGTTCATGAGCCCATGATGATAAAACAATAATAAAGTAGATCATTGCGTGTAAAGCTAAAAAATACGAAATGTTAGAAAAAAAAAAAGATTGCTCTAGTTAGAGTAAAAGAAAAACAAAGAAATAAGTTTATAAATAAACACTGAACAATGTAGGTATATGAATGCAATAAAGAAGCGCCTTTGTGATTGGTTTTTAATTAGAATACATTGAATTTCTCCACGCTCACTATGCATTCTTTCTGGTCATCGCAATCAATTATAATCAGGAATAAAGATGATTGACTGAATAAAATCAAATGTATTTTTTGTTAAATATTATGATTTAAATCAAAAGTAAGTTCAAAACAGTAAAACAGAAACTAGCCAAAAATATTGCGCACACATGCGCAATGTTTATACTATACACCTTGGTCGGGAATTCGGGATTCGGGGAATCCCCCGAAATTCAAAATCAGAAGTTTTCTTTCATCCATCGCTATCACAAATGGAAATCCTTTCCATTCGTAATAGCGATGGGTTATATTATCATAACAGTCAATTGTGTTACCTGTTGTCTCTGTTGGCAAAACCCAAAATATTAGATTTTTCTTAATATTGCGTTGATTTTCTGATAATTATTAATAGTAAATAACTATTTATCAAAGTGATTATGTGTTTTCTTTTTAATTTACTGTCTAAACTTTGAATTCTAATTTAAAAGCGTTTAAATTATTAATAATTATGAAAAAAAGTCTGATTTAAATAAAAATATACGATTTATTTTAATTTTTGTTAAGCCTTGATTTTCGTCAACCGTGGTTATAGTATTGAGTCTGTTATAACATTTACGATTAAAACTTTAAAAAATGTTACGTTAAAATTGAAATTTAAAAATAGGCTCCAGTTACAGTTTCAAGAAAAGGAAAAACTCACGAGGAAACCCATTCGCTGTTACCTACTAAATAGTCGTCCTAAACGTGTTTTGCGTTCTGAACGATAAATCTCTTGTTTTGGGTTTATATAACAGACTTCACATTGACCTTTATAAACATCAGGTTAACGTTAACGTCATATAACGTCGGCCTTTCCCGTTGGACGCCAAAAGATAAGCTCGAGGCCCTGTTTCCAATACAATGCCTTATCCGCCTGATTGAACTCTCCTAAACTTTTAGTTACGAGTGTATAAATAAGACTGCTTGCAAGCCAACTTCAAAATACAATTCTGAAGCAGCCGGTACATTTTTCAGTTAATCTGCATGGCAATTATACAGCAAATAGAAAGGGCTCAATTATGGAGAAGCAAAAAATCGCGTGGCGCGCAACGCGGAGAAAGACCCTTATCTCCGTTCATGGACAGCGAACGAGAGAGCCATGCACTTCTTTGCGTGCCGCGCGACGCACCGCGTCTCCATTTTTGAGCCCTCCTAACGCATGATGGTAAGGGCGATTCTGCGGTTAACATCCAGATTCCGGATTTACATTTTGCAGTTGAGCTTTCTATTAGAAATGATCTAGTCAGTTTATCCGTCTTTTCCATGGAGTGGCATGGAAGACTCGTCACTGTTCACGAGTTCTAACGAAACTTAATTAGAAAAGTATGTTACATGGGTGTTAAAACGAATCTAACCACACTATTTCTAGAAAATCGACATGCAATTAATAAACACAGGCGTCACTTTACACTCCGTCGTTTATTTTTGCTGCATAAATCATGCATTACGCTGGCTTCACGTTAGTTCCACAAAACAGGTCCAATTAACTACTGTTATTAGTAACCAAATGTTGCGGTTACACACATAACGTTAATATAACAAGGAAAATGGAGAAGTAAGTCTTCTTTAGCCTTCATCGACCAAATTTTCGGTGTAGTTCTCCTTCAGTTCTCTTTAATTTCTTCTGCCTTCGGTAGTTAACATCCCACAGTGTGACTATCACAACAGCAATTAAAAGTTAAAATAATGTCTGTTTTTGGATAAACGTAGTACATCTGAGGCCCGGTCTACTTCAGATGTTAGATACACACCATATCATTGTTCGGCCGTCGCGAGTCGTATAGTAGTAGTTGGTACCACATAAAAAGAATTTACAGAAGGTAAAGGCACGGTTGACGCAGTTTGCTAAGCGATTAGCTTTTGCGCTACGTACCGCGGGTTCGATCCTCCTCGCACGGAACAAATATTTGTATAGCCTACAAATTGTTGTTTCTGGTCTAGGTCTAGATGTATGTTTGTAAACGTACCCACGAATCACGATACAGTAGAAATCCTAGTGAGAGGCAACGTTTTTAAAAGAAAGAAAATCATTTATTTATTATTATATTATTTATTTATACATATAATAAGCTTACACATAAATAGTCGCTATAAAAAACAGTATCGATACCTCTTTTATACGTATCATAGCCGATACCATTTCTGCAGCTAGATTAAATATATGGATGCTCACAGCTCTTCACTAGGGATCCTTTATTTTGTGCACTGTGCTCTAACATGCGTCTCCGCAGAAATGCAAGCACTTCGCCATTACGCCGGCGCAGTGCCATGATGATCGGGTTGTCTTGTTGTGCCAGACTGCCAATTCAAGAGATGAAAATATTACACATCTATGTTTTAATTCGTGTTCGTGTTGTCTCCCATACAGGGCAGATTTCGCTTTCTGATTGATTGGTTGCTTTTACTTTAATATACAGTATATTTTTATTTGCTCCAGCGCTCACGAGACATGGCGGTGAAATACCTATTTAGCAAACAAAATGCTTTGAATAATAGAATAGAATAGAATAGAAGATTTTTATTTGTCTTTCAAATTACATAGGTAGCAAAGAGATACAATGAATGAATGCAGCCCGCTTACCAATTAGTAACTTTGGGTATGGACGCCGCTGGGCGCAATTCAAATAATTTGTATCAAGGATGGTCGACCGGAAAAATTGTCGATTGTACTGCTTGAGCGTTTTACGAATGTTGTGAGAAGTTCATCTACTGTCTTTATCTGATCGTGGTTGGTCCCAAATATTTGCACGTTGGTCGACACGAAGCTGTTTGTTTTGTTGTCGGCACAGACCACGCCTCACGTTTGTGCTTTGTGTTGGTTTTCATGGCCCCAATGTTTGCCGTTTGGTTTAGATGGCCGCTAAATCCGTTTGGCGCCATTATTCCTCTAACTTTAGTTGGTACTTAAAGAGTACCTAAATGAGATTTGGGGACCTGTTATCGCGTTTAGCAGCGACGACCTCAAATTAGTGATGTTACTCGAGTCAGATTTTATTTACCATTCGAGTCATTTTACAATTTCACTCGAGCACTACTCGAGTGCGCGAGACACTCGAGTGGTTTTTGAGTCACACGATCACACGGCTCATTCGAGTGGCCTGTCACAATCACAATCCTTTAATCTGTCATGTTGTATTTAAGCAAGTTGAGGATTAATGAAACTACTATCCTAATAATCAGGAGTTTTATTGCAAAAGATCAACATTTATGATAAAAGAATTGAAATATAAGAATAAAATAACAAACATGGACAGAGACATAAAATGAAATATTTTTACAGAAACCTGTTTGTCTCGATGAGTGATGGGTGAGTGACTCGAGTCCGAGTGAACTCGGTTCAATATTTCTTTCACTCGAGTACCATTTTTGCCTATGTCGTTCTAGACACTCGAGTAAAAATGGCCTTGAGTCGCTTCACTATCCTAAATTTAACACTTTGTTACAGTCGGCATATCTGGTTAATAGATAAATAATAAGTTGAGTAGTGACGTAATGTCAAATCCATCATTACAACATACATCCGGCTTCCTTTATTGTACTGTTAATACTTGCGTTTCTGCATGTGATTTATGTGTGATAAACTAACCCCGGAAGGAAGTGTGAGGTGATTCTTTGATTAAATCATCTTATATTTTACCATCCAATTGGTGTAGGTTCATGCTCGTCTTCGACAGGCTGCTCACGCATGTCGCATGATAATGCTCGGACTGCTATTCTGCCGTGCTAACCTAAAAAGCGGTATCTCAAAAAAAAATCGTAATGCCGATTTTTGTCATCGGATTGCTCATAAAAATACGCACCTAATGAACTAAGTCAAATAACGGTATCTTATTTAAAACAATAAAATAACACCTTAAAAAAGATTTCCCTATCTCAGTTTTACCTCAAATCACTAAAGAGTATATCAATAATACGTAGTTCCGTCTTCACGTAACTGGTAGAATAGCCGCCATCGGCTCAGCTGCCAAACAAAAAATCAATCTGTAAAGTGAAAAGAAAACAAACTAAAAGACAACAAACGTAAACTATATTTACAAAACTTCAATTTTCTCGAAACTAGCTTTACCTGAGATATCGCTTTTGCGTTTAGCACGGCAGTATTGCTCTCTTTGAAAATTCACTTAAAGGTCTTATTCTATTTCTTTATTGTACACATTAACACAAATAAGGTATTACATTATGTACTAGCTATGCCCGCGAAAGAGAACGCGAGAAATTAAACAAAAAAAAAATTGCATTGGGGCTGTCGCGAGTCGCCCGTTTGCGGCAAGACTTAGCCTAGACATGACTTCAAACGTCTAATTATTTACCATTGGGTCATTCCATGGAAGATGACACCTGACAAGTAAAAAGTAAACTTGCTATATTCAATTACTTTTTAGGCTTAAAGTATAGTATAAGGATCATAGCTGATGGAACAATATGAATTATCATTAATGAAACTCTCAATATATATTTTTTTCTTAACTGAACATTGACTCTAAATCCACAATTATGTGATGTTTATTTAAACGAAATCGGCAATTCTTTTTTGGCTATTTGGCTTAAAGCAATCGTTCTAATGTATAATATTAGTATAGATACATTATTCATCTTGTGTTTGAAGCAGAAAAAATCAATAAAAGTATAATATTTTTTAAATTATTGCTACTTGAAGTGATCAATGTCTTCTGTCCCACCCGTCCCATGAAAACATGCATTAGTTTAATTAAACCAAAAACTATAAAAGCTATCAATTAATTACTTTCCAGAAGTAACAATTAACCTTAAACCTAACCATTAAAATTACTTTTGACACCTAATTCAATCATTTAACCGAGTTATTAAGCTTTGAATTGCTGTCCCACCCGTCACTGGAAGGGTGATAAAATTCTTAAAAGTTGAATAAAACCTTTTTTTAGTATATAATATACTAGAATCTGGATTTTAACCAGTTTGCAATATAAATAGCTTTTAATAAATTGAAACGACAATGTGTAAATGCTTTAATAATAACAAAAAAAAAATGTTTAAGTCAGATTATCCTATTATTTACGTTATTTTTTTAACTGTGCAGTGTCATTATTTTAATTTCTGTTTTAAGTTGCATGTTCCGGATGAGAGACGTAAGTCTTGTTAAAAAATGATTTATAGCCCCATAAAAGAGGACAACTAATACGAAAAACCAAGGTCGAAAGATAAATTAAAGTGAAAAAGGATGAATTACAAAAGATATTTAACTAGAGATCTGTGGACAGACAGAAATGGGCTAAAATGAAGGTCTTGATTTGAAAAGAATAGCATTTACAGTTGAAATAGCTTAGAAAAACTTCTACTCATTAGTTTTTGAGATATGGTGTACCAAGTTATCAATAAGTTGGCTGCATACCATATGTTCCTAGAAAACCGCACAAATAACTTTGTCAAAAATCTTTGTACTAAAATAAATTATGATTTTTCCATTTCTTTGATAACTATTATATTCAAACAATATTATAATGACTGCACAAGACGAGCATTTGCTTTTTCCGACACACATTTGGCAGTTTATTCATTGAATTGCTTACTCGTCCCACCGGTCACAAATCCATGTCCCACCCGTCACAATTTTAAAGGCTCATAAAAAAATATAGACATGAATTTTTACATATTTCTTTCGAAATATTAATAGCAACATTATTCAACTATCGTACTAATCCAAAATAAAGGCTGAAATTGGCCTAGTTGATCTGAATTTCATTGACAACCACATGTATCTAATGATGGTAGGGATTTTCGTGTACCACCCGTCACAGTTAGTAATCAGTGATTTTAACTATCTTAAAGGCAAAAACTTAGATTTTTAACTGCACTATCATATGAAACAGTTATCTCGGAATACTATCTGATAGTACATAATGTAATATATACTTTGGTAACGCCTAGAAATATAAAAGTGTATCAAAAAATGGGTCAAAATGTCCCACCCGTCACTATGGAATGACCCCATTACGAATTATCTCGTCCATTCGTTTTCAATTCCTAGTACCAAAGTGTGTTTACTTGTCAATTATCGGCTCGCTGGCGACCGTAAAGTTTGTTTACTGGTGGGCTAACAATGAAATCTGTTTATACCAAAAGTCGTGATTAAATACTTTCTGGTACTACTACGAAGGCAACACTTTGATCCTTTATTAGAAGTTAAGTAAGTACTTCTTCCTTTGTAGTTTTGTCATGAGCTCAGCAAATTTGGTAACGGGATTGACTACCCAAGGTGCCTCGGTTGTACTTTAGTTCGGTCAGTGTTACTCGCGGAGGCCCTTTCCATGCACCCCGTAGTTAGGGTTGTCACCCTACTTTATAATAAAATTTTGTACTAGAGAGCAAAAAGTTTTTACCTTTTTGACTTTTCAATGTTTTATTTTATTGTTGGCTCAGACCAACAAAAAAGTATTTATTGGTCTGAAACTAAAAGATAGTGTAACTTAATAAAAAATGAATTATTTATAATAATCTTAACTTAGACAGAATGGTAAAGATGCTGTCAAGTACCTACTTGAAAGAAGTAGCTAAAAGAAAAAAAATGCAAGTCGAATAAACAATACTTTATTTTCACACGTAGTTTATTTTTTAACTTAGAAAAGTAAATATACGTTATTTGCTAAAAAAAAAGGTGATTACCCTACCCGTATATGTTGCTGATCTAGCGCAGTCACGACGCACCACTCTGTATAAATAAATAGTGTCTTATAGTGTGGGTGCTGGATATTAACACCAAATCTCTTCCCTAAATAGTTAGTCGCTTTCCGCGTTTGTCTGTCTGTCTGTATACCCGCTAACTCTCCTAAACCACGCAACGGATTTTGATGCGGTTTTCAGCATCAGTTAGATAATTTTTCCCGGAAGGTTTATATGTATAAATACTTTCATATTTAATGTAAGGATAGTAGAAAATGTACCCGGGAGCGGGTCGCTGGTTGTATCTAAACCAGGAAAGCAGGTAAGGTATCAATTAATTCCCCAACCATATCCAGTAATCATTGGTTTACTCGTTAATATGTTTGTCAAATATCGGCACGTTGACGGCCACGGAATAACTGTGAAATAGGTAAGTACTACAACTGGCCTTACGCGTATAGTACATTGTGTGCCTTTTAGGGCGGCAATGTCGATTACAAATTACAACTGACATCACAATATTTACCAATGAAAACTATCCATACTATTCGTAGTAAGACTTGTTAAATATCGGCACGATGACGACTTAGTTTGTTAGTTTATTGGCGAGTCGTCCATGATATCTGAAAAACTGTAAATAGCAAAACTATTCGTTTCGTTCGTGTGGTTAAATTATTTATATATTTATTTTTTTATTTATTTTTTAGGAATACATACAGCACAAATTCACTTAAAAAAACAATTTAACAATAGTAGGCCAATTAGATGTCCTCACAATTACTAATATACGAGGGTCATTCAATAAATACTTAGCCTACAAAAAGTAAACGAAAATTTTGGAAAAGTGGGAATTTATTTTTCAACATAGTCTCCTTTTAGTTCGATACACTTAGCCCAGCGATGCTCCAACTTTTTTAATCCGTCCGAAAAATAGTTTTTGTCAAACTCTGCAAAATAGGCCTCCGTGGCGGCGATGACCTCCTCATTCGATCCATATCTATTCCCGGCGAGTGATTTTTTCAGATTAGGAAACAGAAAGAAGTCACAAGGGGCCAAATCTGGAGAATACGGTGGATGGGGCAGCAATTCGTAGCGTAATTCGACCAATTTGGCCATGGCAACGGCAGACGTGTGAACCGGTGCGTTGTCGTGGTGAAACAGCACTTTTTTCTTCGCCAGATGGGGTCGTTTTTTCTTTAATTCGGCGTCGAATCGGCCCAATAAATCGGCATAGTAAAGCCCTGTAATTCTTTTACCCTTCTCGAGGTAATCGATGTAGATCACACCTTGTGAATCCCAGAAAACGGTGGCCATAACTTTTCCGGCCGATTTTACAGTTTTCGCCTTCTTTGGAGCACGTTCCCCGGTCTGGATCCATTGTTTTGATTGCTCCTTGGTCTCTGGTGTGTACCAATGGATCCAGGTTTCATCGACGGTCACAAAACGACGCAAAAACTCCGCTGGATTCCGCTTAAACAGCGCCAAACACGTCTCCGATGTGGTCTCACGGTTGCGCTTGTTTTCTGGTGTGAGTAAACGCGGCACCCATCGCGCCGACAGCTTTCTCATGCCGAGTTCCTCGTGAAGAATATGATGCACTGTTCCTTCTGAAATGCCTACAGTCTCAGCTAGCTCCCGAACCTTCAATCGGCGATCTGCCAATACGAGATCATGGATTTTTTTAATGTTTTCCTCCGTAACAGCTGTTTTCGGTGCACCTGGACGTGGTTCATCAAAAACCGACGTACGGCCACGTGCAAACTCGTTGAACCAATTCTTGACGGTGGCCATCGATGGAGAAGAGTCACCGTACACAGCATCCAAGCGCTCTTTGATTTCGATGCGCGTTTTCCCTTCGAAAAATAGGAATCGAATCACCGAACGATATTGCTCTTTTTCCATTTTTGTAAAACCGATCGACACGTTGGCTTCCATAAGTTGTCAAATTAAAACAAATGAAGGGATTGGAATGAAAATTTGAAAAAAGAATTTAAAAAGAATGTGCTACACTGTGGTAAAACTCTTTTGAAACTACAGCGCCCTCTGGCGATGAGGCTAGGTACTTATTGAATGCACCTCGTACCTACTAAACTTAGACACAAGTAACAATAATAATACTTTTTTTTTTCCATTTTCTATGTTGGTAAGTGTCGTCAAAAAAACAAGAGAAAAAGTTCACACACAGAGTATTTCTCGCGACATCATACTGTCATAAATATGTGACATCTTAACGCTCACATTCAGTTAGGCATCAATTTATGTTGAACTATGCATTCGTTTTCTCGTAAGTGTGTTTGTCAAATATCGGCACATTGGCGACCGAGTTTGTTTGTTTACTGGCGCTCCGCCCACGACTTGTTTACAGCTAGACTTGTGATTCAGCACTGTTCCGAAGGGCTTTGCTTGTGTATCTGATTTACATTTATCAAGAACTAGCTGACCCGGCGAACTTCGTACCGCCAGTAAAAGTTGTTTCTACTGTGCACCTACTTACCTATCTACCCTACTTATCTGCCCTAGCCTATCTATCTACCATACCTACCCTATCTACTATACCTACCCTACCTACCTACCCCACCTACCTACCTGCCCTAGTCTATCTACCGTACCTACCCTATCTACTATACCTACCCCACCTACCTACCTGCCCTAGCCTATCTACCATACCTACCCTATCTACTATACCTACCCTATCTACCATACCTAACCTATTCATTCATTTATATATATTATATAGATTTAATCAAAAGGTGACTATGGTGTTTACATATATACTCGTATGTATGATTCGTGACGTCATGCTGCATATAATCCTTAGATGTTATGGGTATAAGTATTTACTTGTGGGAAAGTATTACTAGGACTATTATGTGACCATCAATAATTCTCACGCTATTGACTGGACTCAATCTAAGTAAAGTGTTGGTCGTATTTTGTGCGTGGTATTGATAATACTGTAATTCTATAAGCAGATCTTAATTTTTTTGATGATAATATTGATTCAATTAAATATTTAATACGAAAGTAAACAAGACATTTCCTGTTATTCGTTTTTCATGGTCGAATGGAAAATATTTTTTCTACGCATGATACGAGTAAGTAAAAGGCTGAATAACCAGTATGGTGGACTTAACCTAATTATAATCTTTAGATAGCTGCCTGCCGTTGATATATTTTTGTAACTTCCAAACCTTGGCCTTCTAATAAAATATAAATAAACTTCTTTTTTCCAAGTCAAAGTCTATTTCAATTTTTAGGGTTCCTTACCCCACAGAACACAGAAAAGGGTTTTTCGTCTTTCGGTCTTTCTGTGTTCTGTGCCGTACCCAAAGGGTAAAACGGGACCTTATTACTAAGGCTCCGCTGTCCGTCCGTCCGTCCATCCTTTTTTCCGTCTGTCACCAGGCTGTATCTCATGAACCGTAATAGTTAGACAGTTGAAATTTTCACAGATGTTGTATTTCTGTTGCGGCTATAACAAAAAATACTAAAAAACAGAATAAAATAAATATTTATTTATTTCTATAGGCCTTTGCAGTCACTTTTAAAACGTCGTGATTCTAGGTGCACGGTTCTAAGTGGGTTGGTCCTAGAGAAGATACTGGCAAGAAACTCCATGGATACTCTTTTCAAATAAAATATTCTATTTTTAACAGACTTTAAAAAGGAGAAGGTTCTCAATTCGATTTTATGCTTTTTTTAAATTTATTAGGCAATGGAACTCTTCGAAGTATCACTCGCGATTGCTGTCATCTGAACTCCGCCACCCAATTACTGGGAGATCCTGGTACCGTACGGTGAGGCGAGTTGTCAGACTTTGGCTTTTTGTACAACACTCCAATCTGTTTAAATAATAATCTAACCGTCAAAAACCCGCGACTCCAACTAGAAAAAGAGCTGTAACTTTTGAACGGCTGAACAGATTTTCATGAAACATAGCTAAGATGATACCCTAATAAACTAGCTTTCGATTAAAAAAACTGCATTGAAAACGATTCATCCGTTTTGGAGCTACGATGCCACAGACAGATACACAAATACACACTACAAACTTATGATACCCCTCTTTTTTGCCGGGGGATAAAAAGCGTAGCATCTGTGCCCCGAAGAGACAGGTGTATTTATAGGACACCTAAAAATTGGCGATTATAGCAAGTCTCATGTCCGTCAGTCCTACCTATTGCTGTAAAAATACATGAAAATGTACAGAGAATACAATTTCAATATTATTGTTTACTGTGCTAAACAATAGCAGCATTATAAACATCAAAATATGGCCACAAATAAATCATTTCTCATTGTCTCAACCTTGTGTTTTGTATTTTGTTCACGATACTCTTAAAATGAAATGTGAATTGTCTGCATGTTATTTGGTTTTCTTGTTGTCTGTCGTTTTGGCGTCGCGGTGTAAATAAGATAACCAGGGGCGTACCCGGGGGGCATGGGGGCGCATGCCCCCTAGATTTTGTATGCCTACTTACCTATTCTTGTCACTGTGTACATTTATTATGTTGATATTTTTGACTGTTTGTAATGTCAAAATAACCATAGATTTAGGATGTACGAAGCGAAAATATTCTAAGTTTATGAAAATAACAGCGTTTTACTAAATGCATAATTATGACGGTATCTAGATACTCAAAGCGGTATCTACAATTCTACACTAACTAATTAAATAAGAAAATCAAATTTAAATTATTTTTTTCTTTGTCTCTTTGTTCCGACTATTCTCCGAAACCTACACCGATTTTGACGGGACTTTCACTGGCAGATTTCAGTGTTTTATGTTTTTGTTGTGCTTATAAACTCTTTTTCTTTATTTCTTTATTACAAAAACAACAGTTTCACCCATAAAAAGTAGACTCAAACGTGTTTATTTATGTGTGTACTTTTATTTGTGTATGTTTGTGTACGCTACAAATGAGCTAGAATGCAAAAAACTCCAAACAAAACAGTATTACCGTCACAAACATGACAATCTCAAAAATGTTCGCTAATTAGAACATTCTACAGCTCTGCATACAGGGTGTAACCGCTTAGTTCACACGTGTACACGCTGTCACGTGCCGAATACACTTCAAAATATTACATAGAATTTAAAAATCAGGGGTCACACGTTTTGACGCTTTCAACTATGTGGGTTGATGGTATTTTATTTTCCACAAATGCTGTTAGATTTCATGAAGTTGAAAACGGGAAATTGTGTGGCTTTGTTCAATCATTCGTGGCACATGGAATTCCGTACATTTTCGGTTGTCAGTTTGTTCTAGATCCATCCGTTCACCCTTAGTGAACGCATTAGCATTATAGGCTTTATTTAAGACCTAATAAAGAAACAATGGGTCATTCCATAGTGACGGGTGGGACATTTTGACCCATTTTTTGATACACTTTTATATTTCTAGGCGTTACCAAAGTATATATTACATTATGTACTATCAGATAGTATTCCCAGATAACTGTTTCATATGATAGTGCAGTTAAAAATCTAAGTTTTTGCCTTTAAGATAGTTAAAATCACTGATTTCTAACTGTGACGGGTGGTACACGAAAATCTCTACCATCATTAGATACATGTGGTTGTCAATGAAATTCAGATCAACTAGGCCAATTTCAGCCTTTATTTTGGATTAGTACGATAGTTGAATAATGTTGCTATTAATATTTCGAAAGAAACATGTAAAAATTCAAGTCTATATTTTTTTATGAGCCTTTAAAATTGTGACGGGTGGGACATGGATTTGTGACCGGTGGGACGAGTAAGCAATTCAATGAATAAACTGCCAAATGTGTGTCGGAAAAAGCAAATGCTCGTCTTGTGCAGTCATTATAATATTGTTTGAATATAATAGTTATCAAAGAAATGGAAAAATCATAATTTATTTTAGTACAAAGATTTTTGACAAAGTTATTTGTGCGGTTTTCTAGGAACATATGGTATGCAGCCAACTTATTGATAACTTGGTACACCATATCTCTAAAACTAATGAGTAGAAGTTTTTCTAAGCTATTTTAACTGTAAATGCTTTTCTTTTCAAATCAAGACCTTCATTTTAGCCCATTTCTATCAGTCCACAGATCTCTAGTTAAATATCTTTTGTAATTCATCCTTTTTCACTTTAATTTCTCTTTCGACCTTGGTTTTTCGTATTAGTTGTCCTCTTTTATGGGGTTATAAATCATTTTTTAACAAGACTTACGTCTCTCATTCATAACATGCAACTTAAAACAGAAATTAAAATAATGACACTGCACAGTTAAAAAAATAACGTAAATAATAGTATAATCTGACTTAAACATATTTTTTTGTTATTATTAAAGCATTTACACATTGTCGTTTCAATTTACTAAAAGCTATTTATATTGCAAACTGGTTAAAATCCAGATTCTAGTATATTATATACTAAAAAAAGGTTTTATTTAACTTTTAAGAATTTTAACACCCTTCCAGTGACGGGTGGGACAGCAATTCAAAGCTTAATAACTCGGTTAAATGATTGAATTAGGTGTCAAAAGTAATTTTAATGGTTAGGTTTAAGGTTAATTGTTACTTCTGGAAAGTAATTAATTGATAGCTTTTATAGTTTTTGGTTTAATTAAACTAATGCATGTTTTCATGGGACGGGTGGGACAGAAGACATTGATCACTTCAAGTAGCAATAATTTAAAAAATATTATACTTTTATTGATTTTTTCTGCTTCGAACACAAGATGAATAATGTATCTATACTAATATTATACATTAGAATGATTGCTTTAAGCCAAATAGCCAAAAAAGAGTTGCCAATTTTGTTTAAATAAACATCACATAATTGTGGATTGAGAGTCAATGTTCAATTAAGAAAAAAATATATATTGAGAGTTTTATTAATGATAATTCATATTGTTCCATCAACTATGATCCTTATACTATACTTTGAGCCTAAAAAGTAATTGAATATAGCAAGTTTACTTTTTACTTGTCAGGTGTCATCTTCCATGGAATGACCCCAATAATATTATGTAAACCAGTAAATAAAGACAACAACAATTCATTATTGAAAAATTAAATCTATTGTTTTTTTTTTCTTTCGGCAAAATTTTTTGATTTTAGAGAATTAATGCCTCATCAATATAAAAAAAAAGCCCGTAAATAATTCTCACCAAAACATTGGAAAGCTTTCGACTATTGAATGAAGTTTATTCTCTTCCCAACCTTAGTCGAAAGGAAATCGCAATCTTTGGAGACAAGGCGATTGGAAATTGATAATTATTTTATTACCCAACCTACCCTGACACTCGGTGGATTCGTTTACCCATCCCTGTACGTTTTAATATAGTCGGCACAGAAACAGCACACACAACACACAGCACAGAAACAACAGTCAACAGTTTTTGTCTTTTACCTTCTTGTATGATGTATCTCCTTGCTACCTGTAATTTGAAAGACAAATAAAAATCTTCTATTCTATTCTAACAGTAATTTTACAACATCCCTGTCCGAAGATATGCTGATTGCTGCACTGAAAAATCCTAACGGCTAGAAAATTGCCGTTTATAACCGAATAACTTGGTACGTTTCGGATGGTCTGCAGTCTTGTTTTCTGTGTGGTTTTCAAGGCCATTATTAATTTAACTAGTGTCCTAACAGGCAAAAAATAATGTGTTCGTAATTCATCACTATCATCGTAGGTAATATTTTTTTGTTATTTCTTCATGCTAAATTCGAAGTCATCAACTCAGATTTGCGGTAAGAAATTGATTACGCAAATGAGGTAACATGTAAATTACCACTACAAATGATTGTTCTTGTATCAGTGGTATAGTTTTTTTTTATTGGTATGACAGTGTTTTTTTTTTGTTGTATGCAACCTGCAAGTAAAGGGCATGATGCCCAAGTGATGAAATCACGAGACCTGAGATTTTCTGTCTCACTCTGAGCAGTCAGCCTCTACCACCATTGCTGACTAGCTCTTTCTATTACGTAATGTGCGATAACTGGCAGACAGAAGAAGATAATTTACTAGTAGCCAGGCTGCCTCATAGGTCTGGTCGCAAGCGCGGCTGTTGAGCGTGAGATCAGTGGGCTAGAATCACAGGTTGACCAGTGTTAGGTTTCCTATAAAAAAAACTCAGTAGCAACTAAGAGGTTCTCACAACTTATTACTTAAGCATTACCGTAGCGTTTAGTACACAAAGTTTTTCTCAAGCGACTCGAATCACCACTAACAATAATAAATTTATTTGATATCCTCCATTTTTTTATAGAAAATGATAACTACAAGTACGATCTGTTTGTATTTCTGTATGTACACAAATTATATCACGCTACTTTACCGTAAAAAAGGGTCTGAAGAATATTGAAAGAAATTGAAAACGGTAAAACTAAGGGCCCATACACACTCGATATATTTAGCAGAAGAATCGCGAGTTATCGCGTTCGTTATTCACTTTTTGAAAGCAAAAGACAGCTAACGAACGCGAAAACGCGTGATTCTGCTGCTAAACCTATAGAGTGTGAACGAATGCTAAGATTCAAGACTGCTAAAAGGTCGATACAAACATTAAATAACAATAAGAAACATTCCTAAAATTCAGATTCAGACGACACGGTTGGCGCAGTGGCTAAGCGATTAGCTTTCTGCGCTACGTGCCGCGGGTTCGATCCCCGCACGGAACAAATATTTGTATGATCTACAGATAGTTGTTTCGGGTCTGGTTGTGTGTGCATGTGCCATGTATGTTTGTAAACTGTACCCTCGATACAGGAGAAATCCTAGTGAGGGGCAATGTATAAAAAAAAAAAAGATGAAAACAAAAAAGATTTATCTACACTCAACTAAGTACTTCATTTTCAACAACTTTAAAATTAATAAAAGCTAAAAATAACCCTCAATGACTCACCGGGAGCCAAATCTAGATAGCAGTCTCATCGTGTCTATGACGTCACCGCTTGACGTCATATCTCACCCGAGGGAATATAATGCTTTATTGATTGCCTAGTCTGGTGTCCAGCTATGAAATTGTATGTGATTAGATGGACGGGACACCTCTAATCTCTGTAGGATTGAACGTAGTGTATTATTGTAATAGAAACCTTTCGTCGATAATAGTCGGTTACTGAAAATGAAACCGCTGTAAGATTCATAAATAGAATAGAATAGAAATAGAATAAAGCTTGGATTAAAATAACGCCGCAGCAGTATTAGTGGTCCGAACCCTTTTATTACCACCACAGAGATGATTAGGTTTTATATTGTGAAAACCTAATCTAATCCCATTTCCCATTGCCCATTTTCTTGCACATGAGGGACACACACTTCCATGCTTTATTTTTCATTGTTTTTATTTTAAGTAATTTCCTGGTTTTTTAATTTTTTATGTTTGTTATGTGTGCATGCTCGGTGTCCTGTGTGCAAAACATAAATTTATTTTCTTTCTTTCTTTTTTTAATCCATACTAACTCTCTCTATATCTTACTAGTTTCCGCCAGCGGATTCGCCCGATAGCCACGCTAAAAAAAAAAAAAGTCCTACTCAGTGATAATGTAGCATTCAGCTGGTGAAAGAATTTTTAAAATCGGACCAGTAGTTTTTAAAATTATCCGTTACAAACAAACATAATTAAAAAATAAAATCTCTTCTCTTTATAATATTAGTTTAGATTGACTCTTCATCCATAGAAACCCTTATTGAAAAATCACAATTATTCTCTAAACAAGGAATCACCTCTTGAAAGTGGTGTAAGAGCCAGCTTCAAGTTTCTTCAGCATCCTATTAATGTTCCTACTGTTAGGACTCAAGCTCTGTTTAGTAGAGGGCGATATTTTAATTATTTTACTCCTCGTAGCCTGATTTACTAAAAAGTAACCCGGTTTTCCTATTAAAGAGAAAAACCTCGGTAAAAGTAATGCCTAATTAGTAGACAATTACCGGTTGTGGTGGTAACAAGCCAGACAATAGATATTCATTACGAACGAGGACACTTTCTAATGGATAGCTGTCGTCATGATTTCTATTCCGAATCCAAATATAAACAGCTAAGGAAAATTTAAAACTATTGATCCGACCCAGGTACACTTGTTTGTTTATAAACAGCTTATCTATATTATAGTTCACCCAGTATTCTATTAGTGAAAGAAATTTAACACTGGTCCAGCCGTTCTGGTGTACATAGGCGGTAATTCTTGTTTAGGGTAACTTTTGGTCACGTCATCCTGTAAACTTTAATAGCTTTTTCATAATCAGATGTTTGTCCAGTCGTGTTAATTATAGCGTTTGTCTTATTAATTTTGCTACTAAACGGGTTAAATAATAATAATAATAATAAAACCATTTATTTCGGACATAAATCCATAAGTGTTAGTAACAATTTTCTTAAGGTCTATGTTTAAAAGATTACAAAACTCCACCAATCTTTAGATCGTGTAAACGATCCTTTATCAGAATCGCGCAAAAGAGTGTGCTTTCAAAGCTCAAGGTCGCAGATTTTGCAGAGTGCTGTATAAATAATGGTTACAGACATTTATTGCGAGTCTTTGCGTTTGTGTATGTTATGGCAGCGGGACCTCTTTACATGTGAAGCGTTTATAATACAAAATCCCGAGTACCTAATGTTGAAATGTAAACGAACTTTATTTCTCATGATATTGTTAATAATTATTATTGTCATGGTTTTTGTTCTCTGAGTTCTTTTTCTCGTAATGGCGTACTGTTTTATAGTCTAAGAATCTTAACTGTAATAAAGTGGAACATTCGTTTACTGGCGCTTTACTTGAGAAAATGAAAGTGATAGGTACTCATCCTATTCATAACCCAGTCACCCAGCGCAGGTTGTCTGTTGTAAAACTAGATCTAGGCTATTTTCTGGTAACCTGTGACACTGGATGATTATTAATATTACTATTTAACAATTATGCTATGCAGTTCTCTCACATCTGAGGTCATAGGTGTGTTCAGCTAGGCTAACATGCGTGCCGCGACAAAAGTTTGTCTTCATGAGAAGACGAGATAATGCCTCTAAAAACCTGTTTTCGCACGTTATAATGCGTTATGCGACGACAAAATTATGTCGCGGCGCTCATGTTAGCCCCAGCCTACAGGTAACCTGTCATATCTCGAAAGAATTTCTTTCTATATTTAAGATTTTTTAATGTTGAGTAGTAATGAGTACCTTTCTGCAATACATAAGCTTGATACAAGTGTTTTGGTTTTATTTAAAAATCCTGTGCTATCTTTAATGACTGTCGTACATGACTTAAGACACGTTTGGCTTATCAGTTGTGCAATAATAAATTGTTATATCTGTGCATTATGTATATCTTCGCCCATATAAGTAGACATACACGTTATAACGTAATGTCTTAGCTTATCTAATTGTAATGTAGACGGAGCTAAAAGACGTAGTAAGCTTAGAACGGTCTTTTGCTCGTGTGAACTTCTATGATGTCATACTATGTAAAGTCGAGACTATCAGTAAGGTGCTTAGGAATTCGAAAATGGTTTTACTGATGTCCCTTACTGATCAGTAGATGGAGCTAAAATACATTGCTAGAAAGGGTATTTTGCTGGGGTTAGCGTCAGTCTAAGTGCTACAGCTAAGAGGTTAAGAGTTTGAATGGTGGTATAGCATTCCTCCTTCCCCTTCTAAGTCGGTACCTTAATGTTGAGGATCACGACCAAGCTGTTCTTTATTTGTAAATCTCTATTGCTACAATTGTTATTTTCTTTGTGGATTGCTTGGTTTGTAGCCTATTGGCACTTTCGATCACGAAGGGCGTTGTAGAATCCATCCTCTTCTCTTGGTCTTTTGCCGTACAATTTTATCTGCGTAATTGTTGTAAATCGTGACACACTTTTAATATTGTATTCAGCATCAGCAACTGACGGCGCCCTTCAATGTGACTTGGACTTCGCTATAGGGTATTGTTAGTTCAGATAGAAATCTGACTAATTATGATTGATAAAGGACATTTTTCAAAGTCCTATTTTGGCACGGCCCTGCTCTAGTAATTGTAGAGGGCGTACAAACAAAATGTGATTAGCGTAGAGGTGTAAATCGACATTATCCTTCACGTCTGTTATTTAGTGCTCAATTTCGTTTAATTTCTGTCGCAACTCGTAAGCTTGCTTGAGAATTCAAAGGGGGAGACGAGTGGGAACTGTTTTAATTAAACTTGGAAGTAATGCTGTCTAATTCTTGAAAATTAAGGACGCTCCAGCTTAAATTAAGAATTCTCAATGGTGATAATTTCAAGGGTTTTATTGACAATTTCTTGAATAGAATCCTTTCAATTCAAGAAATTGTCTATGACACCCTTGAAATTCAGTTCCTTGTTACCCTTAATAGGGAACTATCAGCTATGAAAAGTGTTGAGTAAGTACTGAGACTATTACAATTTAGGAGGATTTTCCTTTTAAAAAACAAATACCTGAAAGTCCTGATCGTCACATGACTACGGTGGAGCTAATATGGTCTATGATACAATTTGGATAACGTTCATGTAAGTACGATTTAGGATCTATTGAACCAAAATTAACATTCATAAGTGGTCATTAACATTCATAATTTCGAAGACCATTTTAGCTCTACCGTCGTCACATACCTACAATCCGAGACACAATGTCGCTAGGCTGTTCCGTAAAAAATACCACAGTGTAATTAGATTTCCAGCCTTCACTATTCTTTTGTGTTGTTCACTGACAAAGGGCTCCACAACATGCTGCACTGTAATCACTTTACAAGCTATGCTTAGCTATGATATTACTCGTGCACCGCCATCATGTCACACATACTTAATATTGTTCTGTTATTTATTATACTTATTACTGACCAATCCAATGTGGTTGTTCTTTGTCGATGCGTCTTTGTTATCGACGTAAATAACAAGTAATGTTACAACAAGTTTTAAATATACATTGTCGTTCTATTGTGTCCATGATTGCAGACTGCATTGTAACTTTAGATAGATGATAGAGTTGTATTTTAATAGTTCTAAATCTTAAGTGTCTTTAGCAAGAATTCTGTTATTTTCTGAGAAAATGTAGATCTGTTACAAATTACATTGTTGAACATTTTGATCTTCTTTGATGATGGTGAACAATAATTAAGGTCTGTGAACATAGTACAACAAAGATGCGGAACTGTCCTCAAAATTGGTTCATAGTCATACTAAATTATAATTTATAATTTTCGCGTAATTATTTTCTAAAAGAACTGGACCAAACCATGTGAAATTAGCACTCGTTTTTATTTCCTTTTTCTTAATGGTCTCGTACCTTGTAAAAATAAGAATAGATGGTTTCGCTTTCCATTCTAACAATGAAAATTTGCATAATTCACACATAATGGTTAAAAAATCTTGACTCTTGGACTAATTACTTCAGTCATTAATTTTTTCAGAATTTTGGTGGGAATCATGTTGAACCGTTTAATTATAAACCGTAATCATGTAGAGAGGTGAACCTCAATCCTTTGTTTTATTACCTGGTGTACAATAAAGAATAATGAATAAATGAATTAAGTCGAAAGTCAACGTTTTTTACTTCGACTGCCTTTAGCGTTCGTTCACTCTCGATACTTTTAGCAGCAGAATCGCGTTGGCTGCCTTTTTTTACAAAAAGTGTCAAAAAAGTCAGTGACAAAAAGTCTACTGCTAAAAATATCGAGTGTAGATGGGCCCTTACATGCACTAAAAACGCCTACTACTAGTTTTATCTCCAGCGATTAGCGTTGTCTTGAGAAATAAAGAAAAAGAGTTTATTAAAACACATAAAAAACATAATAAAGAAAAGAAAAAAAAAAACCTAAAATAACATGAGTTATTATGCCAAAGGGGCTGCAGCTCAGCATAATGTTAGGAGGCAGTGATACTAACCTACAATGTGCTACAAGTGCCATACGCTCGAAACTAATATTGAGATAAACTGGAAGAAAACAAATACCTACCTACCGTTTATTACAGTCTACGAATTCCTATTGTAAGTCCAGCGTGCCAAATACAATTTTAAAAAGACAATATTATTAATTTATTATCATAAACCAAATAATATATTTTTTCTAATCGTTTTTGTGGGTTTTTCACATTTTCCTGTGTTCATGTTTGGCAACATTACCGACAGCAAAATATTATTGTTGACTGTTATTGAATTTTTATATACTGTATTAGTATTTATTTAAAAATGGCAAAACATTCAACGTGTTCACATGAAGCACGATCCGATAACCCAGACCTTTGCGGTATAAATTATTTTATGACGTTTCCACGATTTCGTAGATATGGCCGTGTTATCAGGTTGTGTTTACACATTTCACATCGCTCCCAACGGCATACGGCACTCGTGTACAGCGTGATATGAGAACACAAACACATACTTCACTGGTATGTTTCATGTGAGCAACGACATTGAATTCATTATATTGACACGGCATGACGGTAATGTCTACTTGCTGGCTTAACGAGATCACACATACAGATAATTAATACTTTAATAACCTGCTAACAACACCGCGGAAGGATAACCTTTGGTTACGCATAAGTAGTAACGATAAAACTGTATTTGGATACTGGAATTTGTTGAATTGGATTTATTTAGATTTTAATATATCCTTTTGTTTGTTACAGGCGAGTGCAGCCACGCGGCAAGTCAGTATCGCCGCTCAAAATGTTGCGACCAGAATCGCCACTCGCTGACCATCGCAGCCTCCTCCCACGTCGGTTGCTGCCCGCCAAGGCACAGATAGCGCCAGCGGACAAGCGGAAGAACCGGAGATCACTAGAACTAAACCCCCCCTCAAACGATCATGCTCCATACGACTATTCAAAACTGCTCATATCGAAAACGACCGACTCCTTGAACACGGAATGTCCCCGAAAACTGATCAACAAACAAGATTCGACTGATAGCCTCAAACGGGCATTGCTATCTAAAGACGATAAGAAATCCGCCACCAAGGATTCAGATAAAAAAGGCCAGATCTCAAAACATGACTCCAGTGAGAGTTTGAAAAAGGCTTTGCTGTGTCGTCAGGATTCGAATGAAAGTGTAAAACGGAAAGATGTTGAAGCAAAGCGAGCGCAGAAGGATGAAACGAAAAGGCTTACTGAGGTTAAGAGAGGGAGTGATAAAAAAGGGTTACTGGAGACTGATATTGATGAGCCGTTGAAGAGGATATACGAAAGGCGGACGGGTTGTGCGCGTCCTACGTTGCCGCCAGTGGCTGAGAAGTCAGCACCGTCTCCGAACTCTCCAAATGGCAGCCCGAACACGCCGAGCGTGGCGGCCGTGGCCGAGGGTCTCGCGAGGTGGGGCAGCGGCTTTCTGTCCCCCAGAGAAGAGCCCCGGCTAAAGGCCGCCCGGAGCTGGTACGGATATGGAACGCTTCCAACAGACAGCGATAAGGTAAGGAACAGTTGCTTTCCTAGTTGTAACGAACTGATCTACGACAACGCAATTATTGTAATCGATGCTCTTACATTTCAAGGAGGAATGTAGCGGACAATAATTATGTTACATTGTTAGTGTTGTTTTCATTTATATTTCATAATTTTCCTGCATTGCAAGAAATGCTTCTTGTAATTTCGGGCGTCCTGTTAATTATTTCAGTGGATGTTTTAGGGTATATTCTGAACCCATCAGAGTCAGAATTTCGGGTAGGTAGCTTTTCAAATTTATGAGTTTTTTCGCAGTCGCAAAATATATGGGGTCCTTTAATGTATTTGGAGGCGTAAATCCGCAAGCCTTCGACCTTGCCAAAGCAACACAAATTGTTTAATCGATCTTTTCTGATGTATTTTGATATAAGCAATTTTTTTTAACCCTTGCTTTTTACGTTATTTTTATAGATGATAATAATCATCGTTGTATAATAAGATTCGTGTCTTCATTCTTCCTCGTACTTATCCCCGTTTTCCATCGACGGGTTTTACCCACAAAGGCAATTAATAATTATAGCTTCCCGCATTTTATTTTCCTGAAAAAATTATAAATTGTTTTATTTCGTAGAAACTGAAGATAAATAAATATGAACAATACACATACTTACATATATATGTAGGACTCATCATTATAAACCACTTTAACTACGGGACCAAACCTGAAATCGCGAAAAAAACTGCTGATCCATACATTTAGTCGAGTACTCAATTAATATTAAATTATTTGTATGGAACAACTGGTTTTTTATCACGATTTCAGTGTTGGTCCCACAATAAAAGTTGTTCATAATGATGAGTACAATAGTATATATTATAATTTATTTAAAGAGATCGCGACTAGAAAGGTTGTAACGTGTATTTTTGGTATGAAAATAGAATAAAGTGGTGTACTGTGAATTGTAATTTAGAACGATATTCTGGAAATAAGGCATTGTTCAGACCACGGTTGGTATTAACTCACGCTCCATGTTCACGGCATCTGTGCAAACAATGAGTAACCGTATATTTTCGAAGCTTCTGTTGCTGTATTATGTGGCCAATACGCTGTTTTCAATTCATGAAGCATATCATTTATGAACTTTGTAGCTTTGAAAATGATATTGTTTCTCCGTTTTTGGTTCTCGACGTACGTATTCTGATAGCAAGCAACTTTTTCTTTATAAGCAGTCGATTATTATACAGACAGGTTGTGGAACTACTCGTACGAATTTTAAGATTTAGGCAATGTTCAAAATAGAACACTTTTTTGGGTATATGAATGATGAATATCATCATCATTAGTATTTTGTTCAGGGTTAATGCCCATTTAATATTGGTTTAAGTTTTTGCTAAATATTTGATCGGTGTTTTTCTGTATAGCAATTAAGATAACGACATATTACTAAGATTTTTCGAGAGACAAATAAATAATAATAATCCAAATAATAATGTTCCAAAATCTACTCAACAAGGACGTTTATTAAAAGCAAATGCTAGCCACACACTATTATTAGATGTTTAAATATAACACGTGTGCGAAAATATGCATTACTAATGTCACACGAATCGATGGCATTACAAAGTTGTTCTTCAACTTTCTAGTCGTGGCAAAAACTCACTGGTTGCTGGTGAGGCGCCATGCTTGATTGCGCGCAGTCATTCATCACATCTCCGCGGAATCAGGAAACTGAATACGGATACGGAACGTTTCGTTTTTCAATTTGTTTAATTATGACTGTACAGTTCATTCCCGCGTTTTTGCGTGTGTAAGGAAGCGACAGGAGCGCGCGCGCATGAGCTATGATGGCACCCCGCGACACTCAGCAACGGGTGGTTGTCGCGGTCGGTCGCTGCTACTCGAACACTTTCTTATCGCCACATTCTTGCGTCGCGGACCAATAGTACCGACTGTTTATCAGTCTCAGTGAAGTGAAAATGACGTAATTTTTGATAGTGTGTGTTGATGTCATATAAGTGAAGATAGTAAGTGTGTGAGTGATAACACGTGACCTCAGGATTATTATGTCGTTTATCTGACATTGATTGATTTTCACATTAAGCAATTATCGACAATGCCGAACGAGGTTTACCGTGCAAGGGTAAGGTTATGTAGTCTGTAATATACTGCTATCGTGTCTCATCGCCTGCATTAACTACCAACATAGCACTAGATATTATTTAAGTTTCTAGCCTTCTGTGGTTAATAAGTCGTGGATAATCCCATATCGCGCATTTTCGCATCTGTTATTGTTGCCATTCGAACATGAACATTCGTCCAACAAAGATATCTGATATAATTAATCAAGTTTCTACAACTTACAAGGCTTGTTTTGATACATTTACATTCAGTGTGTTAAAGTGTACATATTTCCTTAGATAGCGTTCAAAGAACGGGGTGATAAATGACACTAAACTGGAAGGTTATCTCCTCTTTATCTTGCCTTGCAAATTGTAAAGTTAATCGAGAGAAATGGTTAAAATAATTACTATGCCTAACTAAAGACTGGCTGGCGTCATTCACACAAAAAAACACTTCAAAAATATTCGTCAATAACGATGACGTGTCAATCTATAATTAATTATAAATGTTGAAGTTGGTCTGTCACTCTGTGTGTTTGTTTCCTTTTCATGACTAAACAGCTGAACTAATTTGATAAGGATGTAGTGTGCTTCATGAGGAAGAACGGGCAACAGTTATTTTTAATTTTTTTTATAATTCGCTGCCTCCTTATTCCATGCCCACTACTTCACGGGCACAGCTAGTATCAAATAAATTGGTATGTATACATTATAAACGATAATATCGGACTATTTTTATACAATTTGATACTTCCGGTTGTTCATGAGATCCTTCTGATATAGCTGGCGATAAGTGACAGCGTTTTAGTTTTTTTTTAAACAGCCGTGTATTTTAAATGCTTCTAAACGCTGGAATGGTGCGAAGACTCGCATGCCATCTCTAGCATGCTTTAATTGTTTATTCATTTAATTTGGACTGACATCTCAATATAATTTATGCTTGGACGTTGTCAATGTTGGTTGTTATTATTAATATATCGTGTTGGCATGAGCTACACAATCATAGCTCATACCGTGGTAAAAAGATCCGCCAGTCAGCAGGCTGACTTCCCACGGTGCACCGACCGGTCATTTAAATATCGTTACTGGTGGAGTTGTTGAATGGGATAATAATTGTGACAGTTTTGACATTACAAAGGACACAATATCAGATTTGGAGATCTTAAAAAAGAAACTTTAGTTTTTGGTTAATGGTAAATCCAAAACCACACAATTACTTAGTATGTATTTGGCGAATATAAGCACCAACGTAATGAAAATCCGAGATCATAATAGAATTTTCATTACTTTCAAGAAAATTAATCAAACAAAAGATGTTGCCGAACTATTTTAAGATGTAATGGAATCTTAATTTTTTTTACATTAAAGCTAGCACAAAACAAAAAACAGTGTGCGTCAGTGACAGAACTTAATATCAAATTATCAATAGACCGATCTATATTTATACAGATACGAAATAGAATTGATATTTCAGTACTCAAAAGCAAGGTTGAAATGTCGTAGGAAGTATCAATAGAAATTTGAAACGTACAAGACAGGAAGAGATAGTGAAGAGTCAGAAGTTGAAGAGTGAATCACTATCTGTAACAACCAATATAAAGCCGATAATAATTTCCGCTATTAACAAACAACCGGCAATCCTTATTTTTACCCGACTACGGAGAGGGTTATATGTTTGACCGGTATTTCATTACTATTATCCATAAACTTACACACTTTTTGTTTTAAAAGTCTGGCAAAAAGTTCTCTCGGGAAGAGTGCTGTACCCTACAAGCCGTAGCCGTTCATACAATTATGATCAAATACAATAAAAAATTACAGGTAAATTATAAAAAGATGGCACTGATAACAGGGCACCGTGTGCAGATAACAAGTTTGCCCTCTTTTGAGCGTTAAGAAGTCAATATAGCGTTATCTCACTCTTATCCCGTGACATTGCTCTGCACTGACGCACGCAGCGTCTGCTAGAACTGCTTTGAATTCTGTCACCTTGTAACTTAACAATTATGTGTATATAAGAATTCGGCCGTCACAAAAAAGTATTTGAAATGTTAAACTAAATAAACAAAACTTGGGTTCTTAAATATTGACCATTTAAAAGGTGCTAGATCTCTTAAGAAAGCCATTCATTATGTAAATATTCCAAATATATTAAAACTAGAGTTCTTACTATAATATCGGATGGAAGTATGCTATTAACTATCAAAAGTCTTAAAAGTTATTGTAACTTATAGTTAACTTAATCACAGGTTCTTTGTTTCACAGGACAGGACCCTTACAATTGACTTATGCCCATCTGTCCACCCATGTCTATAAACAAATGCCCCAACCTTCTAGCTTTCCAACCGCAAGTAAATAAAACTTTCGTTTAAATTATTTCAACTGTCTTGTCTGTCTTCTCGTGTGTTTTGTCCAAATAGGTATTTCAAAACATCTTAAACTCTGCTTATACACATCTATCAGCAAAGATATGTGCCACGGTTCATGAGAATAAATAAACAAAATCTCATTCAAGGAATCATTAATACACAGTTAAATAGGTTTACAAAGCTAATGTTGTCTATACGGACTTCAGCAAAGCCTTTGATAAGTTTCCTCACCACGAAACATCAAGTTTAAAAGTAACTTGCCATCGACAGCACTGGCCCAATGCATAAGTGGGTGAGTTCTTATGTAGTAGACAGCTTTATCTTTATTTAAGTCAGTCTGTTGACTTTCAGTCTACCTTGATTAAATAATCCTTTTGGTGTTCCACAGGGCTCATACTTAGGACCAGTCATGCTAAATTTTTTTTTACAAACAGTTTTTATTACACAATGTTCTGGATAATGATGAATTGGTGACCTGTTCGTAAGAATAGTAGGATCGTTCTTTCATATACATAAAATATAATACAAATAAATACACGAATAAGTGATTGATGAATCAAAAACCTTGATTATATTTATTTGTTATTACCTTACGATGTCTTTTTTAAGTCGTTAACGTTAGGCACATTTCAAACGTCAAAGTTCTAACTAGTTAACTTTTGTGGCAGTGTAATTGTTAAGTCACGGAACTACATTTTGTATCAAATTCCATATCTAAAACACTTATAATATTATTCTTTAATTTGAAACGCATTTACTCATTGTACGCGGTCTCCGCGACGTAATGTAGCGTAAAGTATATGTTTTTTTTTATATCACTAATGTGGCAAACCATCATACGGCCCGCCTGGTGGTAAGCGGTTATCATAGTATATGATGCAAATAGTGGCTTATTACTATTGTTTATAATATTATCTATATAGCAGGATATGGTTTTTATCTAATCATAATTAATGTTTATAAACGTTAAAGCTGCAGTGCGCACCATTTAGTGCAAATGCGATATGCCGCCTTCTTTGCAAAGAAATGTTTGACAAACTTTGTATAGCTTACATTATTATGTCCCCAATCTGAATGTTTGCATATACATCAGCACCTACAGCATGGGTGTTCTTGTTTTTTTTAAACGATGTTTCATAGTAAGATTTCTATTGTATCGTAGGTGCAGTTATACAAAAATCTCACATGCTCTAACACCCAGACTCGAAACAAATATAATCTTTAGGCCGTACAAACTACAAATATTTATTCCTGATGGATATCAAACCTGTTTACCAAGCGCTTAAATCAATGACTGTAGGATATTCTAGTGTAGGGACATGTGTGAAAAGCGAATATTTGATTTATAATTTATGAACTAAAACATCAAGTTTATCGCACTCCGGTTGTTTATAATTATCAGCTGGTTACGAGAGGTTAAGTTAACCAGGTCGCTGGGTGACTCAGGCGCCCTTGAGACGCTTCGCTCTACATTGACAACGTGATTCCTTCCTATAAAACTGGTTGACTTGATTGACTAAAAGACGTTGTTGTTCAATAGTTTCGCTGTATTGCTCTTTTGGAATTTGCCTTTTGGTTTCATGCACGGATCTCAATTTTATGTTATTGTTCGTTTTAAATAAACTATAAGAATAGCTCTCACCAATTTTAATTCAAGATATCAGGCAATTTTTTTTTTATGATAACAACAAACTGAATTATTAGTTAACTAATAGGCATCTATCAATTGAAATACGTTTCCGTCTTATATTTGAAGTCTGTCAAGAGATATTGATGCTCAAGTCTGTAATTACATTTATTAATTTATTGAATATGAAATGGAAAGTAACTTTTATTCTAGAATCACCTCTTACGAAAGTATCGGATGATAAATCATTAATGTTGATTCAATCAAAGATAATGATATATGATATTTTTTAGATTATAGTTAATTATTGATAAATGATGCCCGCTAGTACCTTCAAATGGGTAGAACTGATATGCAAATCCCTGATAAATCTGAATGGAGGTCAAAATAATACATGATTACATCTAAGCCTTTACATATAGAAACACGCAATTAAAAAGTATCTGCACTCTGCAGATAGATAATACTCAATGTTATGTAACTCTACCGCACTTTCCCCTTCTGGCTTAGCAGAGTGCTCATTGATATCAACAACATTCCTATTGAGATATACATCAAATACAGACATCAATGCGGTTCGTATCAGCATTATAAGAAGTAGAGTTTACGATACACACACGATCGAGTTGCCAGTAATCAAAATTCTACGTCATATGGAATGCAATGGAAATAAAGATGAAGAAAATCACAAACCATATTATATTCGCGAATTGCAAGACAAATAGCGAAACATGAATACGTCATCCTTGACTTATTTATAAGACTGTTAAAACAGCAATAGGCTCCTTCTGTATAACATAACTGTTAATAAATGAATATCATCGTCACCAGCCAGCCTTGTTTTTACCGATTATGCTATATTGGAGTATGTGTATTGTCTATACTAACCAATAGAATTATGTATCCCTCGAATGGCACGATTTGTATGCATGTCTTCGAACGGCATCCTTTTGTTTCGTAAATTGCACTCCATTACATGACTTTGGTTGTGCTAGTAAGATGACGGGTGTGCAGATTATTTATATTAAATGCGAAAAAAGTAGTCTAGCATTAGTTTTTAGTTATCAGATTAGCAAGTCAGGTTTCAATGTCACGTTTTTGCTAATCATTAATATATTATGTAGTTTTAAATTCTAAATGTATTCGGAGTGAGCGATAATAAAAATAATTGGTCGGCTGACTGTATGCGTGATCGCCTTGATTTTATTTTCATCACGGCAACCAACTTTTGAGAAAATATTAGTTTTTTATTATAATGAACACAATAGTTATGTCTGTATTTACACCATGTCTTTAAAAACTTCACAAAAAGATGTCCTCATGTGTGCCTAAAATCAACATGAGATACAATGGCATTATTTATTGTTTGAGCGTTTTGATAAAAATCTGAAGGCCGCTATTATTTTTTATAACAAAAAAATATCAATCGACTTCACTAACCACTTCAAGGCAAATGTAGTCATATCAATGATGTTGTTTATTTTTTAATGGATGCGGCTGTTCTAATAACAGCCTAACATCTTTTTAGTACCTTTTGTAGTGCCACTTCCGACTTTTTTGTCTTCCAACATAGCACAAAAGGGTTAAGTAATTGTCCATTATATAAATTGTGTTCTAGGTGAATCTTGAATAAACGTAGATCCTTAATTTTTTATGTCATCTCATTACAGATTAGCTGTGTCTAGCGTTCGCAGACGCAACGGTATTATTGGCGAAGCCGCATACCGGAATCTAATAAGCAGTACTTACAAGCTAAAAATAAACTTGATAAAACCGCTCTACATAATAATATCCTAGTCTAATAGGTGTCAATAGTCGTTCTGTTTGGCTGCGTAAAGGGACATTATATTTGAAACGAAGGTTGAATTATACAGCGGGGCATAAAGACAAGATGTGTAGATACTGCTGTTTTGGTTAGCGAAGTAGCGCGATGGGTCATTGAAGCAACGAAAATCGTAGATCATGCTACATGCATCCAACCTTCGTATTTCAAAAGTCCTTAAATGGATTAATAAGGCTGTGATAGTAGTCGAATTAATACAGCATAACCTACCTTAGATGGTATGGTAGCAAAAGTGTTGGGAGATCAGCAGCCAGATGGACATAATTGCGGGAAAGACCTGGATACGATTGGCATAGACCAGGAAAACGTGCATAAAAAGGAGGAGACCTAGAATATTCAGCAGTGGTAAGATAGAGTTGATGATAATGATGAACGTACCTTAAATTTTGTAAGCACTAGTCAAGACACTAAGGCATCGGCCAAGGGATCACGTCGTGTTGAAACACAGAGCATAATACATATGACTCATACATACGCCACCTGTATCAATATTCTATATACATATTAATCTTGTTCTTCGGCCTCTACGGTGGTCAATTTCCATTTGAAATGTCAATTGAGAACCAGCGCAAATATATGAATGAACTATGCATTTGTTGTGTTAATATCGCAACTGTCATTCATTAGTAAGGAAAACTTGTATCTGTAATCGTGCATAATCACTAGATATATTTATCTTGGCTTATCGCAGTTAATTCTTCGATATATATATCTATTGCTGCACACGGTCCTCCTATAACCTAACCGTCAAAACCCCCGACTGAAACTAGAAAAAGACCTGTAACTTTTGAACGGCTGAACAGATTTTCATGAAACATAGCTAAGATGATACCCGATATATCTAGATTTCAATTTTAAAAAACTGCATTGAAATCGGTCTATCCGTTTTGGAGCTACGATGCCACAGACAGATACACACTACTAACATATAACACCCCTCTTTTTTGTCGGGGGTTAAAAAGCTTATTTTCGTAATGTTGTTTGCCAGTTTTGTGTAAAATTCGATAGCATCTCGTTCCCTACGTCGACCATTAATGTTGCGAGTAAGAATTTATGTGAAATTTCCAATAAAGCTTGTATATTTGGATCGCTTACGTCAAACTTACGTCTTTGACGTACATTTGTGTAAAATGTTCAATAAATTTTAGGGCATGATGTAAATAAAATGCATTTTTATTGCTTCCATTTGAGTTGTCGCCAAGAGGTAACGAAATGGACATGAAAATTGTTTAGGTGCAAATTCGAAAACGCGCACTACATAAAAAATTATCCTGTCTACACATTCCGTTGAATACTGTCATAACTTGTCATTGATTGGGTGTAGGCTAATTATTGTTTTTATTTCTTTCATCTGTCTTTCTTAACGATGTGTCTCACCGTTATCAATAAGATTTAATGTTCTATAGTTTACCTCGATATTTTGATCGATATTATGGATTATCGTCTACTTTTTTCTACTTCATCTAAAAGCTGTATGTGCAAAATTCTAATAATCGTTTTCCTTCCGATCCTAAATTAACCGTTAATAAATAGAACGTCCAAAATGGCAAATGCGTATAGTGGGCAGCTATATTTAGTTCCTTATTGTCTAAAATGTTTTCCTTGACGCAACTTCGAAAAAAATCGGTAGCATCACTTCACGACGTTTATTGCTTACGTATACGGGTCTACGTATTTTTTCCTTATGGCTATAAAAATCGCTACAGTAATTGCTTACGGCATTTATACGAAGACTGTATGATGGTCTATTCTGAGCTGGGAACCACGACTGACGTAATATTATGACGTTTTTTATGTAAACGTATAATATTATTATATATACAAACTGTGTTATTCAAGGATTCAGTCGTGCTTCTGACTATACATTGTATTGTTATGACCCGCGGCTTTCTGCCAAGTTTTCCAAGGCCGTACCAAGGCTTCGGATATTTTCCACTGGGACTATTAGCTATTAAGTAATCTGTACTGTTACGAAGCTCGTAACTGCCATGGCAATCTTATTCAGAGGCAAATAATTATTATCCTATTTTTATTTTTTATTCAGATTAAATTACAGTATTCTTGCAGCTCTTACTACAACATTGTACTGACAAAGATTGTAATCTATTATTTTAAAAGATTTTCCATGGAGTTTCATGCCCGTTCTTCTCCATAGGGTCTACTATTTGGAACCGCGCACCTAAAGTCTCGACATTTCATAAGTGCCTGTATGTGGTTTACATGAAATAAAGATCTATTATATTTTAAGCAGTGATTCTAGATGTCATGCGTTTGCGTCGATCACATTATTTTCTGTCTGCCGTTATTAACGTCGAACTTTAATCTCGTCTCGATAGCTAGCTAACTATTGACTCATAATGGCGTTAACAAACTTTAATACTAAGACGCCAGTCAGTCTAAAATACCTATAAAAATTGTACGAGTATTCTAGGTAGTTTTGATGAACTAGAGAACAAGCGTATTTCCAGTATAAGCTGACCTCGCATAGTATAGGTTTTCCGTACAATGCGAGGTCAGCTTATATTGAAAATGTATTCATCCCTACCTTTTATCCAGCTCAATGGTAACTTGATTAAATTCAAGATTTCCAACAAACATTTGAAGAAAAACCTTGGTTACTACGACCACCTGTGTCGCATTCGTTCTGTAATCACGCTCTTATCTCTATGCTATTGACTTTGAAGTGACATGAATTGTGTGTGTTAGGTGCATTAAAAAGATTGTTTACTGATTTGATATAAATTCATTTAATGAGTATCGACATGTTATCAATCATCGCGCCGACGCATGTCGCCGTAATGGTTTTGCCTATTTCCCTTACAAAATGGGTGTGACGATAGCTGTAAATTACAATGATTAAATTGCTAACTGGGATTTTTGTAAATTAAGATTTATTATTATAAAGTAACGGTATTTCTTGACATGTGGGAATACCGTACGTACTACATACTTTGGTTTTATTAATTTGAAGAAGTTACGCTATTAAATTGTTTTCCACGTTATATTTCCTCGTTTGGGAATTACCCATCTTATTTTTATTGTATTTATTAAACTGTATGCCATTAAAAAAATGTATGTGATGTATAATGTGACTTTAACATTCTAGGCTGGGCCCAGTATAAATCTGCTCATGGGTACTTTACGTAACTGTTACACTTTTTCAGCCAATCAGGCTTTGTGTAATCCCAGCTTAGTAAAAAATTCCGCTCTGCCAACATTTTCAGCTCGCCCATTGCTGGAAGCCGTACAATTATCGTATGTTACTCAGTGGTAGCGTTTTGCTAGCGAAAGTATTTTTAAAATCGGTCTAGTAGTTTTTGAGTTTATCCATTACAAAAAAAAACAAACAAACAATCAAATCTTTTCTCTCTCTAACTTGTGTTATCTTGTCATTAATCGCTATACACGGGAGGTCTGTGGTTTAGATATACCCAACGAACTTATAGTGCTCTCCGGGTCCAATACAATAACACCTTCAGGGCGTTGCTGAGGCTGCCTCGCTTCTGTAGTGCATCAAATATGTTTGCCCTGGCACATACAGATGGGTTCGACGCCATCTGGCGCAAGAAGACCGCCTCACTGCTCAGCAGACTGCGGGGCAGCCGCAGCACCATCCTGTCAGTTATTGCAAATAGACATGATAGCCCGTTGCTATGGACAATGATAGTACGAACGAAATCTGTCCTGCGCATCGAGTATTAGACCACATTTTTATATTTATTTTATTTTATTTTGAATTTTGATTTAATTTTATTGATTTTAAATTGTAATTGACATGTTTTATTTTGAATTTTGTAATTAATGTATTTTATTTTATTTTGCCGCTTTTTAATTAATGTATTGTATTTTATGTTATTGTTATTTGTGCATACTCTGTTATGTGATGGATCTCTGTTGTCTTGAAAATAAATGATTTTGATTTGATTTGATTAATTGTCGAAGTAACAATAATTTTTCATATCCATAAAAAGCTGTCACATAAAACTTAACTGTATGAAAAAAGATGTATATTTTTTTCTACGCAATATGGCTGAAGTATTCGGCAATGATTCTTTTTTACATAACCTCGCCCTTTATGTCAAAATGTTCGTGTCTAGAAGATTCGGGTGGCGAAATATTGTGAGCTATGGTGAAAAATTGTCGACGATCTTTGTGATACGGGCCCTGGGTATGAATGATGGGTTATTATGTATCATCGTGTTATAACGTTTTAGGTCGAGTTACGTACTTGTAGTTAGGAGATGGGTCCAAACTAAAAGGTCGTAACTGTCATTTACGACATTTTTTGCTGTCTCCGCTGAAATTAGATTCCTAATCGAGGTGTTATGAAATCTTAAGCTTGAATTGGTTGTTTGCCTAGTCAATTAGTAGCCTCGTCTACACGTGGCGATTTTTCAATCAGTTTAGTTGGTTGCTGACCCTGCTCCTAATTTCGTACAATCTTTTGTACTAATAAATTAAGAGTTTTATTACTTCCGAAATAAAGGGAGTCTTGGTTTAATGCCAATGAATAGTCTGACGGAGCAGTCTTATTCGCTTAACTGAGGTAATTATAATGTAATTAGCAAGCACCTACTTATTTGATATTTATGATAGTTTTGTTGATGCTTGCCTAAGGAACCTAGAATGGAAATTCAAATGTCAAGTCAAGTGAACTAAGACTATCGCAGTCTACTGCTCTGGTAACACCCGGTTCTCTATCTTATGCCGGTTTCACACAAGGGCAGAGTAGTGAGTTTATAGTGAAAGGCAACTAAAATGGTATTAATGGACATTGACTCTGATAATAAACTTCATTGATACGATCGTGAGAGAATATACTTAGAGCTACTTTTCGAACTGCATTTAGGAACAGTGTTTAAATCACTCTACAAATTATGCTCACTACATAAAAAAGTATCTATAGTGCAATGGAATTGTGAATCAAATCGACAAATATGTCATTATCTCTTATCAATCATGTGTTTTCTTTGATTGTGTCATTGTTCGTTGTGACGTCAAGATAAACTCTATTGATATAATTGGTAAGAAGTGTGCACACAATAAAGAAATGTTTTCTTATCAGAAAATATATAACACAATGATATGTTTTTTATTGCCATTATACAATATAAGTTCCTGGACATATTTTCGGAACCAACGAAATATATAATCTAGAAGGAAGACTTGTATCTTGGCTTTTGGGAAAACTAAATTTTTCATGATGATAGAAATTATAATGTAATTTAAGGTATACGTCATATAGATACTCTATTAAAGCCTCTACAATTTATTATGGTCAACCAGTGCTCCATAACTATTTGTCACGTCATAAGAACCAGTTCTCGATGGTGTGTGTAGTCCGCCAACCCGCACTAACACGGTAATCACGATGACAAATTCGTAGTCGGAATCCATTCCTTTTTGACAATTCAACGATGAACATTGCCCAGTATGCTAGAAAAATCAGTCCGCTTGATAATTGGAACAAGGCAATTAACGGTTTTGAATTGTCAAAATTTGAATCGATTAAAACAAAACGAAAATTCGACTTAGTATGGGGGACACGCAAAATTTACTAGTGCAAGCCATACAAAATCAATTTTTTATTTTAAATTATCCGCATTACATAAAAAAAATATTCTGTATATGAATAAAAGTTATTTTGAGTTCCGACACTCATCAAAATATTGAAGTTTCCATGAAATTGACGTACATTATCAAAGTATGCGTCATTATTTATCAATTAATTAGCCATATTACTCTTATTTGTTCCATATGTGTGACGGAAGGAAAACATGACCCAATTTTACGAGGTAGACGTCTTCGGGTTTTCATCAGTAAAAATATTGATGGAAATTAGGTCACGAACATACTCGTAAATCACTAATTATAATTGCAATCACTAAGAATAAGTGGATTCGGCTTGTTGATGATGATGATGCTGAAACCTGTTTTAATTAGAAGACTGGTTCCATAGTACTTAAGTTTTTTATACGTACTACTAATCTGACCAACATGTGTGGTAACCTATGGACACTTGCAACCATGGAGTACAATAACTCCATGCTTGCAACACTAGGGAGATCACTCGAGAGTAGCCGACCCTAGTACTAGTAGTGTCGTGTTGGTAGGGCTTCCCGAAGGAGCACTGGCGACCTTGCTCACCGTTAGGAACGTCTGCAAAAGAGCAATGTTATTTGGCTACGAATTTCTGCAAGGTGGAGGTACTTCCCCAGTCGGACATCTCCAATATTAAGAGGAAAGTCCAGCTATGCCCACTGTACTTCTTTTAATAATTATCAAAGCGATTGTTTATTTTTTAACACGCTTTTATTAGCTTCACTTGTAACTAACTAACTATGTAAGAAAATGTTGGAAGTTAAATTTAACCCACTTCCCGGTTTCCGATTGAGCTGAAATTTTGCATACACGTTCAGTTTGGATGACTAAAGCGTGTTCTATAGTTTTTTTAAACTATAATTGTTTATTATTAGCATTATTTTATTGAACATATTATAATAAGTGATCAAACGAACTTACCTTGTGATGTTCGATCATTATTATACGAAGTGCTTCGTTCGAAGATATATGTTGTTAACCATGCAGCTTCCTCGATTTACTCGGCAACTGAACGCAATTTTCAGAGCTAAAACTAAACGGTATATTGAGTGCGTTATCTGTGTCCCTACGTCAACTGTCATTCTTTTTAGAGTCTTGTAAGGTTATCTCAATTTTACTGGGTTTAGGGTGGGTAGGGAACATATATCTTCGAACGAAGCACTTCGTATAATAATGATCGAACATCACAAGGTAAGTTCGTTTGATCACTTATTATACTGCATGCTTCGTTCTCGATATATGTTGTTAACCATGCAGATGTTTAGAGACATGGTAAACTTGAGATGAACCTTAGAATCCATAAGTAGGTACTTATAACTTCAAAAAATTTTTTTTTTTTTTTGATAAAAATCAATGTAGTTTTATTTGAAACAATTTAAATATTTTAAACTTATATAGAATTTCCCATACTTAATAACAGGAAATGTTTATGTTAAATTTTTTAACATAAACAAATAAGACTGATTTTAACTTAAAATCAGTCTTAATTGCTAGATACCTAACAATCTAATTTTATAATAAATGAAGGCAAGATTGAGATCAATAGTGACAAAAAAATAAATCATTTAAAATAGGTATTTAAAATTATTCTGCATTATGCACAGCATGGGTAAAATCTACTAAATTAACAATTGGTTGGTTATAAAAATATTCAACTGTTAATGAGTTACTTATTTGTCCAACCAGCAGTCTGACTGATTACATCTGATGAAATTCCTTGTTTCTTAGCCTTGGCAGGAAAGGCGTGGCGTGTACTGAAGATACTGGTATCAATACCGCAGACAAAAGAGTACTTTTAATCCATCTACCAATGGTAGAAGTAGGAAAAGGTTTATGGAGTTTTTTAAGTGTTAAAAACAAAATAATAATCATTATACACTCTAATAGATTCGCTTTGAGATTAAAAAATAAATTGATATAATAAATTATATTTATATATTGATTGCATAATAAATAAATTAACATATCCTGCATTAAGGGATACCAGGCTTGTGACGGCCAGTGGGGTGTGACCAAGATAACTGTTGCTTTTTTTTTTTTTTTTTTGCATGAATTAAAATCCTTAAGGAAATATTCTGTCCAAGCCAGGGTAAAAGCAACAATATTTATTGCCTCTGGATCTGGTTTCCAGAAGACATAGGAAAAATATTTAGTATTAGTGTGAGATGCAAATATCTCTAATAAATCTTCTGTTTTGGCTGAGCAAATCTCAGTATTTCAAAACAGGGGTAGGTGAAGATTTAGCTGGGTTCGTCCCACAGCCAGAGTTTTAATCATATCAGTACTGGCAATATTGACACAACAATTTTCAATAAGCGTTATATTAGGTACTATAATAAGTGATAAAGTTTGTGCTCATTGAGCTGTGCTTAGTGCAAGCAAAACCACCACTTTCTTTGAGATACTTTTAAGACTTTATATCATGTTGGGAATCCAGTTTAATAATCAATTTAGAACTTTATTTGGATCCCATATTCTTTGGTATTTTGCCAATAGTGGTTTAGACTTACAGACTCTTTTAAAGTATCTGACGATTTATTTATTAATTATTTAAAATGCTTCATGTACAATGTACCTACAAAGGCTATATACAGACATATACAGACTATCTATATATCATCCTCCCCAATTTTAGAGCCTATTATCAAAGATAGAGCTGACTTGTGAGAGTTAGTTTGTTAAAAAAAAAAAAAAAAATACATAATAGATTGTATAGATGGAGCAAATGGGTCTATCTATACCATGTTCCTGATAAAAGCTCGACCAAGTTTTACATGTAACATTATACTGTTTTAATGTAGGTATTACTTGAAAGGAATGCAAACATGACATACATTTATGTTGGGGGAATAGCCCTTTTCAGCCACGCTTGCCTGATAATCCCGGCAATCAGATTAAGCTGGTGGTGAAGAGGGTGGTGGTATCTGAAAGAAGAACTTCAAGATATTTTGTGATTACAAGTTTCTGTATCAGGTTCTTAATATTATTATTATTAGTATTTATATTTTGTTATTTTTCTCCCTTCTATGAAGGGTTATTATTATTTTTATTCTTAATTCAGATTATTAAATCTACATAGTAGTAGTAGTAGTGTAGTGGTCGAATCCTACATTAGTAAGATGTGACCACTGCCATATGGATCTGGCCAAGTAATTTAAATATGGTAACTGAGAACCACCCATTCTATTTATTCAAGATATTGCTGTGTCTTAATCTACATGCAATAGGATGTTAGTATTCATAATTCTTTACAAAAAAAGATTAATGCAAAAATATTGCAAGCAATTTTAAATTTAACTTCTCTCCAGTAACCTTAAGCTTTATAGTTTTCGTAAACAGCACCAGTCCTGGAGGCATAAATGAACAGTTCAATATCATGTTTATGGTAAGCAATACTTTTACATACTGTACTGATATTATTAGCCCACCCTTGCAGATCTAATTTAATTTCTGAAGTAATTCTATTTAACAGCATAATTTTCATTGCTGTTATCTAAGTATTTATGCTTATGATGTTCTAAAAATTTGGTATATACCATAAACTTATTATTACTAGTGGGTATAAAACCAATCATAATGGTAGCTGAACACGCTGCAATTAATATTTCAATTAACTTTCCTAGATCATATATAAATAACAACTTTCCAGGTGTGACTTTGTCTTAGGGCGATTCTAATGTCACATTTCTTGTATCAAATATAAAACCTAGAAATTGGTAAGACTGTGATGGTATTATTCATCAATATGTATTATTATATATATATTATTTATTTGTATGTACTTTTGTCAAAATTTATAACAAATCCCAAGCACTTTGAGAGCTATTGTTTCTTGAACATTCTCTAAGTATGATTGATAACCAGATCCTATACAATATAATACCAGGTTATCTAGATATTGTACTGACTTGTAACATTTTGTCTAAGATGTGTCACCACAACCTTAATAATTTTTGTGAAAATATTCGGTGCAGAGCACAAGCCATAAACTCAAATAATTTGTTATATTGAAAACATAGGTATTTCTATATCGTAAAGTAATATTTACTAATAATATACCTAATTATGATTACCTACTTATTTTTTATTTTTTTTTTTTTTTTGTACAATTATTTTTTGGTATCAAAAATATTAGAATAAGTGAACTGGCAGTGGCTTGCACTCCATAAAGACAAAAATACACTTCCTGTCTTAATAAATTATGTATTAAGTAATACAAACATTAATAAGTCTGTAATATCAGTTAATGCAAGTCTTAGGTCTAACTGTAAGTCTTAGGTGAGGTGGCCAATCACAACATCATTAAACTTGACAATACAACACTATGTTGTTTTCGCCTAACCTGTAAGAAATGTCTAATCACGCCACTGTGAACTAGTCTTTACATGACTAACAAGGGGATATAGCTCCCAATTTTAATAAATTGCAAATCATTATATGCATGTCCAGTATCTTCCTCAGCTGATTTTACTGAGTCCCGGTGAGGCATTTATACAAAGGTAATTGAGTATCCTTTGATATGGTCAGGTATGGAATTGTCTAATTTTCTTCCAGCAAGGTAAAAAATGTGCAAGCCTTCCGGCATGACTTACCTCTATGTTTGAGCAGGAGGTTTTTCCCTGTGAGGCATTGTTTTTCTTGGCAGTGGACTGACAATGCTGGCTGTAATGTTACCGGGCCTGCATTGAGGACTGGATCATCTTGTGTCCGTACCTCGCTGAGTTTCCCTTATGATTTGTTGTAGGCTTCTTGATGGATTGGCCACTTTGTTGGCAAGTTTTCAAAACTTTGAACATATCACTAATTATTTCCATAGATATAGTCATCTCTTTTACAACATCTAAAAACTTTGTATCAAGAGCAGGGAAGACCAGGTTTCTCCTTGATTTTGTTTGAACAAAATGTAAATCTGTCAGGATCCTATCAGCATCACTGAGTAGGTACTTAGATTTTTATTGGTCCACTGTATTATTATTTACCAACAATTATAATGCAATATAGACTATTTTTCAAAATATTGCTCCAAATATGAGCTAAATTGCTATTTATAGCCGGAATATATTAAGGTTTATCTGGCATAAGATTGCCCAGTGCTAACAGTACCTCCGAGGTTATTGTTTATGCTGCTGAGGTAGGCTCAGGTTCAACCGTCGCAGTGGAGATATTTTCCACTAAACGAAGTTCAGATTCATTTGGGATTAGATCTGTCACAGGTCCTGGTGACGTATCACTTGGTTGAATAATTTCGACTTCTTTAGAAGTGTCAATAGGTAATAGGTATTGTAATCTGGAAAACGTTATATAACCATACAACTGAAAACAGATTGTACAAGTGATTGATAAAACTGCTTATTGAAGCCTCACGGACTTCACATAAGAGTAGGATGATCTCGTGCGTATATCTCGTATACACCCCGAGTCCAATGAGCACGTCAATGTATCTCGTACACCACCCGTGTCAACCGGTATGAAGGTTATTAAAATCTTTGCGGCCTTAACTGCTATGAAAGCCAGTAGCCGTACCGGTGTAATAGCAATCACAAGACAACGTTTTTAGTACCTGGAATACTAGAACGTAATGTATCACTTAAAACATCAGGCGAAGAATGATTGTCGTCTCGACAACGCTTCATTTTGCGTTCAATTTTTATTATTTTCTTCTTGTAGTAATGTAAATCCTCTTCATGATGCCTTTTAGGCATAGTTTGAGATTGAATTGAGGACATAAAGTTGTAATAATTCAATGAACACAGAGATCCAACGTATCAGTTGCCGCGCAAACGAAAAGAATGACAGTTGACGTAGGGACACAGATAACGCACTCAATATACCGTTTAGTTTTAGCTCTGAAAATTGCGTTCAGTTGCCGAGTAAATCGAGGAAGCTGCATGGTTAACAACATATATCGAGAACGAAGCATGCAGTATAATGAAGATTGTAAAAAAAAACAATTCTCCGTTAATTTAAAAAAAATCTTTCTTCTATACACGAAATACGAGATGAGTACAAACTAAAACCTCGTAACTGTCATTTACGACATTTTTGCTTCACAGTTGTATCTGGAATGCCTTCACAGAAGACTTCTACAGGTGTTTTGAGAATAAGAACCTTTTTTTATTACATAAAACGATTATTAAAGCTCTTTTCTCATTATGTGACCAGCAGTTTAACCTTGATCATAAATTGTTTATTGGACACCATAAAACAGTTATTGGCATTATCTACAGTAAATAACGGGTTATAAGAGGTAATAACCGAACTAGGCCATCATGTCAATGTTATTATGAAATACTAACATTTTACTACTTAACTATGAAAAAAAAAACACAATTATTACAAGTATATCTTACTAACCTTTTTGTTGGTTGAATTTAGCTTAATAGTATTCAATCATTGACCTATTATTAAAATGAATCATTACTTAATAAAAAATTGCCTTTTATATTTAACTTAACTCTCTTTCTATGTACAATGCCCATATATGGTTCATGGCGATTGTTTTGCGAACCGTGAAAGTTTTAATCCGAGTTCTGAAAAACAAACCCATGTTTAAGACAAAGATTGAAGATTGTTGATCAAATTGGCAATCGATATCGTTGTAAGAAACACCATTATGATCAGCATCTCTTCTCAATCAAACCTGTTACTGTCAGCCTATATCATCCCACTGCTGAGCAAAAGCCTCCCCCCATGACTTACAAATCTTCCGGTCCAGAGCCAGTGTGGACCATTGTTTATTGGTTTTCTCTAGCCTGTCTCTCCATCTTCTTCATGGACTGCCGCGACGCCGTCTAGCTGTGTCAGGGCTCCACATAGTGGTAATATTGGTCCACAGATCATCAGGCATACAGCAGACGTGGCCAGACCAATCCTACAATTAACAGACCATGTTCGAAACACGAATCATTGAAGTAGATAAGAAAGCCGCACCTCAAAAAATTAAATTATTAATTTTAATATATTCAAATTTATGGTTATTGTTGCTGTATTATAAATAAATCGTTAGGACAATACCTATAATTATGGAATTTTAAAGTACAATTATTATAATGATCATGCTAACGTCATGTTTAGTGTCAATTTAATGCAGTTGCATCGATCGATATTAATTTTCTATCGTGAACTAGGTTGACGGTAAACGAAGAAGTACAAGGATTTTCATAAATAATTTCCATAAAATAAAAATATAAAGAGGGAATAATAATCAAGAATAAAACCAAAGAGAAAAGTAAAATCTAAACACGTGTTCAACAACTGTTTCTAGTTGTTTCACGCGTAATCTTTAGAACAGTTAGAACCACAGAACACAGAAAAGAGATCTTTCTGTGTTCTGTGGTTAGAACCGTTCAGTACCCGAACATGTCCCTTGCGCAAAAATACTGCACCAGGAATGATTCTAACGCAGCTAAACCCAACGAAAGTTAAGCGGAGTGTGTCCACATAATATCATCAGAAACAATTCATTACCTATAAAAACGGCAAAAAAAACACGTTTGTTGTATGGGAGCCCCCTTAAATATTTTGTTTTATTCTGTTTTTTAGTATTTGTTGTTATAGCGGCAACAGAAATACATCATCTGTGAAAATTTCAACTGTCTAACTATCACGGTTCATTAGATACAGCCTGGTGACAGACAGACAGACAGACAGACGGACGGACAGCGGAGTCTTAGGCTGACATTCAGAGACGACAGAAACGAGTCTAAGCGTGAACTTACGCTTCCATCTGTCAAACTTACGAACAAATTTTGACAGATGGAAGCGTAAGTTCACGCTTAGACTCGTTTCTGTCGTCTCTGAATGTCAGCCTTAGTAATAGGGTTCCCGTTTTACCCTTTGGGTACGGAACCCTAAAAACCTTTTAATTTCACCAGCGCACACTTGTGGAAGGAAGAGGCTTTGGTGAAACTTAAGGATTACTGCACTAACATTACAGAAATTATCTAGATAGGTAAGTCTAGTGACTTGACTCGTACCTATATGAGTTGTTTTTAAAACGCTTTTATTAGCTTCACTTTTAATTAACTATGTAAAAAATCTTGGAAGTTAAGTTTGACCCACTTCCCGGTTTCCGATTGAGCTGAAATTTTGCATACACGTTTAGTTTGGATGACAACAGCGTTTTCTTTAGTTTTTTTTTAAACTATAGTATTTTATTTTCAATACATACAATTAGATTAATTATAACTTTTAGATACTCTTACTCCATAGTGGCCTTTACGATCAACAGACTAGACTGCAATCAACCACAAACATGTTCATCCTGTATAATAAAAACTTTGATATAAATAATACTAAGTCTTTCCACAAAAAAATTGAACATGATTCGTTTAGCATTTTTATTTTGTTTTAGAAACAGCTCATGTTTCTCTTTTTTTTTCTTTTTTTGTGCTAATACAGTATAGTACGACACAACTAAGAAGTAATATCGATGTACCTGATCGAACAACCAAAGGCAGTCGCTCGGTACAGATCATGTTTTACTGCAGTACTAATAAACATTCGAGGTCTTGAAGTCGCACTCAGTTCGGAAGTGATCGATTTTACGAGGTTTGCCAATGCGACTGGCTAGTTGTGTCGTACTGTAATTTTTTGACAAACTGTATTTTTTTTAAAAGAAATGAGTTTAGATCTCTATTCTAGAGTAATTTAATTTCTGTCCCTATAAAATAAGAACATTAATGAATGCTTTAAAATTTTACATAATATTTACAATATTAGGTATATATGTATGTTATATAGCACGGGATTTAAAACAGGTTTTCTCTCACGATATCACGAGTAAATGGTTTAATTTGTTGGACAGCCGCCAGACGGAAGCCATCAGCTGTGAATTAAAAATAGGTCATTTGATACCCTCGGAAGTTATTCAAATTTAGTTAAGAACTATTCAAGGAGCAACTAATAATATATTCCAAAAACAAAAAATTGCAAGCCATGCCTTAGGCAATTAAATAAACGAGATGGCAGAAGACTTTCAAAACTTGCGTTTTGTTGTTCTTTATGATCAATTAAGGTGGTTTTGATTGCCAGTTATGTTGATATCATGGGACTGCATACATTTACACATCTGAATTTAAAGTCGAATCCATAAGTGACAGTGACAGTTGCGTTTTAGCATTCCTCGGTCAGCCTATCAGAGACTGCAGGCTTATTTGTGCCCAACAAGTATTATCGTGGTTTTCCTGGCGGTTCCTTCGTACCGTACCGTTGCACGCTCCAACCTCCAACACGCCATTGCCGCGATCGTTGAAGGAGCGAGTTACTTTCGTATTTATAATAACAAAAAAGATCACTAGAAGTTCTTATTGTCAGAATGTTCGAAGATTTTCGAGATGAATGGGTGAAAGTATGCCGTTGTTTAATGTAAATAAATAAATAAATCGCAGTCTTACGCAGTGAGTAGAATATTTGCATCGATGACGTGACTTTCGCTATCATGCCCGCCATTTTCACGGCCACAAACTTTAATATCGTCTGCAAAACAATAATAAACGGCTTTTAAATTAAGAAACATTCCACAACATCGTCTCGAAATATTCTGGTTTATAAGAAAAAGTGTGTTTTCGCTAATTCCTTCCCACACAAGTAGGAAGCGTCGTTTGAGGAAATGTAAAAAAGTGACGTAATCAAAACGTGGGCTGACTGATAGTGTAAAAAGTTATAATTATACCGTACTAGCGACCCGTCCCTGGCTTCGCACGGATGTAATTTCTCTACTATCCTTACATTAAATATGAAAATATTATACCTATTTATAAACCTTCCTGGAGAAATGCTTAATTAATATAACCACGCATTTCTGATACACGTTGTATTACTGCTAAATATATTATGTTTAAAAAAAAAACAGTATTTTACCATACTGTTACTGTTAGCCTGTACCATCCCATCCCACTGCGGGGCAAAGGGGGTAACCTTGATTTCCATGCTGTTCGATCATGTGCCAATGATGACCAGTCCTTGTCGAGTGTGTCTAGTTCGCCCATATACATATTTTACGATATCTTTCTATAATAAGAATTTTTATTTTATAGCAAAAATCTGTTAAAAGGCAAAAGTTTATTGCAGCAAATTGATGAATGCAAAGAACGCTATGTAGCTTACCTATTTATAGTTTTTTATCTACATTTACGCGAGCAGAACGGCGGCCACCTCTAGTAATAAATAAAAACCATATAGCACATTGGTATTCTTTCCTTATTATGAACAGGCGATGCTAGATTCTTCGAATAAAGCTTCGAATAATTAAACAAAGCAAGGCAATTGCAAATTAAACGTAAATGTTTACGCACCGCTTGCTGACACAGACCGTTTATTTTAAGTGTGTAGTGGAGTTATGCTTATCTGCCCAACTGGATAGGAGTTTATGTATATTACGCTTTATAAAATCGTTGTTGTTTTAAATTTTTAATCTACATTACAACCCCCCCCCCCCCCCCAAATATTCTAAAGTGAAGAGAAAACTTTGTAGGTACCCCTTTTTAAGCATATTGCGCGCACGGAGTAGTGTGAGTTTATATGGAGAAGGAGTGCAGAAAGCTAATATTACGGTCGAATTTCGACGATTATTACCATATATATATTTCGACCATTATTTAATATCGATAGGCCAGCTTTACACCATTTATCGAACAAGGCCGTCCCAATGTCGAATTATTAGATGAAATAATTTTTTTGAACAGCATTTAATTTTTATTTATATGATACACATGGACCCGTATTCAAATTACCCAAGATATGGACAAAACTATGCTTTCATACTAAAAGGAGTTTTTCTAAAATACACGTTTCGCTAAAGCCTTATGGAAATGGATGATGTAACAGAATCCTTACGACCGAATTATGCCAGTCAGTCTGTGCGACTCCATAAATATTACGTCACGCGATTCCAGCGCGGTGTTGTTATTGAATTACATTTTTATGGACATACATTATGTCCTATTTATGTGTAGAGTCGATCTAGATATAGAAACTATTGATAGAGATACATTTAGAGACAGACCCGTTGGCTAAGTCTACTGAATCGTTGCTATGTCAAGTGTACTTTCTTTACACATCGATTAACAAAGAAAGAAAACATTTTTATTCTGGACTCGCCAGGAACAAATAAAAGTACAAAGGTACAAAAATAAAACAAATGAAACAATTGAAACATAAAAAAATAACAAAAGAAAAACAATAATCAAAGCAACCTGAACGAGACCAAAAATGGCCCCCATCTCAGCATAATGCTGTGGCATTTAGAAATAGAAAATGTCACAGCACTGGTACTCTGATGGGACCGTTGTGGTGATGCCACGGGCAACCACGATACAAATAAATAAATAAAATGTAGGTAATACTAATTTAAAAATATACCATTCGATTCGATTCGATGGACAGCTCTCTGTGACTCGGAGACCTTATACAGCACACGATCTCAGTTGTCATACCAGTACTTGGGACAAGATCACGGACAGTCAGACTCTCGAAAGTCCCACAGCTGGTCTTATTGGGTTGCGGATCAAATAGCAGGTGGTCCGTGTAAAAAATCCTTTCAACCACATCGGGATAATCTAGAAGCCGACCGCAAAAGACTTGAGATATGGGTCAGAGTATGTCATTGAAGATAATCAGCGGCATTAGAGCGCACCTAAGGCAATGGACTGATGATAAAAATTCAAAAAGGGATTATTCAAATACTCAAAGTTCAAAACAGACTACTTGCAGTACTTTGTGATGTCAACATAAGACAGCACTCTAAAACTGACAAAACCTTCACCGGTTCTAAGCGTGAACTTACGCTTCCATCTGTCAAAATTTGTTCGTAAGTTTGACAGATGGAAGCGTAAGTTCCCGCTTAGACTCGTTTCTGTCGTCTTTGAATGTCAGCCTTAATGTTTTAGCTGTGAAGAAGAACAACCCCAGAAACTTCAGCCGCAGGATCCACTCCTGGTGGTGCCCTTCCGTCAATTCCTTTAAGTTTCATCTTTGCAACCATACTCCCCCTGAGACCAAAATCTTTGGTTTCCCGGAAGCTGCCCGTCAAGCCATTGTAAAGAAAAAGAAAGAAAGAAAAATCATTTATTTGCTACAAATACAAGACACTAGAATGATAGACATAGGTAATAAGGATGGCAACAGTGTTAATTAAAGAGAAAAATTAAATGTTGGTGTACTGTACCGGCTGAGCATCACCTTGCCTTGTAGTAACGTCAGCGGATCGCTAGATGACATATTTACTACTACTTACTACTTTTTGTAGAACTAGGGCGGTATCTAATCGCCTTCGAATCTCTATGATTGTGATCTAAAACCCCATCCGATGCACGATTGACGTCAAACAGCTTCTAGCTCAAGCACATTTAGCTTAGTTTGAGCCGTAAAACAGATATACTTTACTGTCGGATTCAAATAGGAAATAGGTAAAGACAACATACTGCAAAATTCAATACTTTACTGATAAATAAAACATGTGTAGAGCGATACATTCATTAGTCGATGTTATACGGTTGTGCGTCAACGCTGAACGCCCATCGACATTCTGTGGGCGTCGCGTGTCCCATATAATGTTGCAAAGCAGTCTGAGTGTGTTAGGAATCCAAATGAGTTTACTCATGTACGAGCTAAAGGTTTCCCTGCAATGCCATCGAATCGTAAGACGTCAGTAGTGTTTTCAATATCATTTACGGTCATACCACAAAAATGTTAAACACGCGATTAGGATTTCATCGCGTTTGACATGTATATTAATTTTCTCTAGTACATACATCTATAATAGAAAACTTTGTACCCCTTTTAAAGCATATTGTGCGCATGGAGGAGTGTGTGATTTGGCAATAGTTAAACTTTATATGGAGAAGGAGTGCAGAAAGCTAATTTTTTATATATAATATGTGGTTGAATTTCGACCACTGGGCGACTTCTAGTACGTGTAAAAAGACCCTTAATGAAGCTGAACTCTACGGTCTACATCAAACCAGTAACTTTGTGTTAAATAAGTACTGGGAAACGATTTTTGTAACAATTTTCTGTTCCTCGTAAAGTAACGCGAGCAAGACTGTATTTACTACGTGTGTCTAGAACCGGATGGGTGGGTGTGACAGTATAAGCACGTAAGTAAGTTCAGTAATAACATATATCAAAACAGTTATCACCGAAAATGTAAAAAAAAATACTTGACCTTCAATATCTCCATAATCAGTCTGTTCCTGGGCATGGCCCTATACCAAAAAAGCTTCGTGATGATGGGAAGTATAAATAAAATAATAAAAACGGTCCATTTTATTGAAGTAATTCCATACTGATTAATAAACTGTGTACAGATCATGTGTTACGTCATGAATAACGGCATTCAAAAAAAAAATTGACATGTAGCCTGTAGGTAGTCTTGACGTATCTTTATATTCGTTCATTAGTGAGGGTTTATTTAGTCTTTGCGGAAGCTACATGGCGAATAAAGGCACATGTTTTGTTAAATTAAAGGTAGGTGTAACCCGGAAACACCTTAACGAGACCTACCTACTCAAGGTTTAAAGTAAGGCACCAAAAGATACAAAAACCGCATATCATTGTTTGTCGGTTTGACTCACATACAATCATCTGACCCGACAGAGCTTACAAATGTGCCGTTATGACTTATGACGGTCAGGGTCGCCACTGACTCATTGTAATGTAACTTATTGAGAAAAGGTTTTTAAAAAGAACAGGAATTGTTGAAACTAAAACAATATTTTTCGCGGCTTCCCTGGTGACTCGCTATTTCTTGTCTTCAATAAGCTAATTTTACTGACGCTTCCCTTGTTTTCGTGATTGGGTGGCTTGAGTGTTAACTATGTACCTACTTGTATTGTTTAAATTATAGTGTTACTTATTATGATCCTTGCTGTTCTTTTTTTTTGTATTACTGTGTAAATTCAGGTCGTATTATTGTAAATTTTTTTTATGAAAAGAGTATCCATGGATTTTCTTGCCGGTATCTTCTCCAGGACCAACCCACTTGAAAGCTTGGACCTAGAATCACGACGTTTTGAAAGCAAACGCCCAGTTCAAATAAAAAACTTTGAATTTATTTAAATATATCGCAATAACAAACTGTCGATCAAACGTACCTCGCAATGATAAACATTCGAAGTCTGTTTAGTATATCGCTATATCATACTGTCGAACTAACGTACATCGGACTTCCTGAGCTGTATTCATATCGTAGGTATTTTAAATTTCGACATTCCGAAATACAGTTGTCAATAACAGTGTCTTCTTCTTCTTTCGTTATGGCAATTGAACCGATGCCGACTATTCTGGATTCTGTTGCGCATTTTGAGTCCTAAACGCTTCTATAAAAAATTGTACCAACCATAACAGCGGCCTTCACACAAACAAACTAATTTAACAACATCATCTTATTATACCTTGGCATATGAAACGTTATTTTTCACGTGTAACGGAACAGGAACTGACACGGTAACCTTAAATCGAGTGCCATGAATCCTTATCCAATTAGCTTCATACATTATCTCCATGTAAAGTGTAGACAGTAACGTTTTGCGTTTATTAACATTACAGGTTTATAATTATAATGGAAATGTCACGAACATTTGGACTGGGATGTAAATTAGATTTACTTTTTGTACACACGACAATCACAATCCAATAATGTATGACTATGAAGTATCGAGAAGCGAGAGGTAACGAAAATTCTCAGCAGCAGGGTATGATACGCTTGTAATCGGAATCGAGTAAATTTTGAGATTTAAACAATGCACAGTATGCTTTAATAACCTAACCGTCAAAAACCCCCGACTCCAACTAGAAAAAGAGCTGTAACTTTTGAACAGCTCAACAGATTTTCATGAAGCATAGCTATGATGATTCCCGATTAAACTAGCTTTCAATTTAAAAAAAACTGCATTGAAATCAGTCCATCCGTTTTAGAGCTACGATGCCATAGACAGCTGTAAACTGATACACACTACAAACTTATAACACCCTTCTTTTTTGTCGGGGGTTAAAAATCACTGTTTCAACTACGCAATGAACATTCTTGAACTGTCAAAACTTTATCAATTCCGATTATGAACTAGACATGGTCGAAATATCTCATGCTTCGGTGTGAGGTGCGTACCTTCATACAAAGTTAAATAATCTTCATGCTGATAAATGTGATTCAGGCCTAAAACTTAATTTATTATTTTGAATGTACCAAAACTTTCTATTTTGACAAATTTTATTAAAACGCTTTTATTAGCTTCACCTGTAACTATGTAAAAAAATCTTGGAAGTAAAATTTGACCCACTTCCCGGTTTCCGAATGAGCTGAAATTTTGCATACACGTTTAGTTTGGATGACAAAAGCGTTTTCTTTAGTTTTTTTTAAACTATAATATTTATATAATTGTAATAAAGACTAAATGCATACAAAATCTGTAAAATGTGAGAAGCGTGAGGTAACCAATTATGTTATAGATATTTACTAAATACCTGCCTGTTGTCTGGTAATATGAGTCTGTCATGCTTACTAAAATATCTCGCTGGCAGATAGTGGCGTTGTGTTAGGTCGTTGAGTTCTACGTTACCTATTGTTGAGCTTAGCGAGGCTGACGCACGCGTCATGCTTATTATGAACGGTTGCCGTCTTGTCGGCACTGGTCAGCTTGAACTGCATGGCAATCTTATTCACAGGCAAATCATTATTATCATATCTTATTTTTTATTCACATTAAATTACACATACAACACAAAACACATTATTCTCGCAACTCTTACTACAACATTGTATTAATCAAGATTGTATTATCTATTATTTTAACAGAGTTTCCATGGAGTTTCATGCCGGTTCTTCTCCATAGGACCTACTATTTGGAAGCGCGCACTAAGGCTGACATTCAGAGACGGCAGAAACGAGTCTAAGCGTGAACTTACGCTTCCATCTGTCAAACTTACGAACAAATTTTGACAGCTGGAAGCGTAAGTTCACGCTTAGACTCGTTTCTGTCATCTCTGAATGTCAGCCTTAGTCTCGACATTTAACAAGTGCCTGAATCTGGTTTAAATTAAATAAAGATTATATTCTATTCTTTTGCAGCTCAAAATCGTTGAATTTGTTTGACTAAGGTGGCCCCACACTCCGGTTTTTTTTTTATATGAAAAAAAAAAATCCTCTCATCGGATCGCGGACAATCTAAAAAGGTTCTTTTTATTTTTGTCGCCAAAGTCAAATAAGAAGTAAAAGATCAACATTTGTTATATTTGCCCTTCCTTACGACACCGTGTTGTTAACCTTTTGTTATTAACAGCCGATACCTACGTCAGAAAGGGATCTTGATTATAAATAAAAATATTTGTTTAACAATTTACATAGTGTGATGCCAAAACCTTTTTTTACGAACTCGTTAAATCTAAGGTACTATAAAGTCATTGCAGTTATATCATTTGTAAGTAGCGTTATAAAATGTTATTATATTTATCAGTATTTAGTTAGAAACTATAGATAAACGATCGATAGATAAATAATTTTGAGACGCAAATCATTGTAGATAATTATAAATCACAAATAATTAATTGGCAAAAAAAATGTGGTAGTTTTTTTCACGATATCATTGCCACGTCCCACGTCAAAAGTTGTGTATAGTCCCCGCCAGAAATATTGGCATTAAAGTGAATTGTCCTTTCGATCAGGGGTTTTTGTAAATGTAACAATAACTTATATGCTTAAAATATATTTATTTGAAGTGGAACAATGGACTTTATTACCAATTTTTCTGGCGGAGAATGCCCTTTATATTTTTTTTTGTAATAAAACAATTGACCTCATAGAGATAATACATAGTACCTATCTATTTCTATGATTGACCTTTATTATATCGTGTATTTATCATTAACCAAACTTTTCCCAAGTATGGTGGCCCATTACCAGATGACCATGTTATTTATTGTTAGTTTTTGTCGCCAGATGGGAGCAGGCGCGAACGGGCCTGGTGGTCGGCGAGCGCTGGAACTGATACTGAGTGGCGGGCTCAAGTCCTTGGCAAGACCAGCGAAGCCAGTCCGCAGGGCAGCCTCCAGGGACTCAGTGCTGTCGCAGCCACAACCTTTGCTTGAGGGTGAGTATTTCTACACCGAAAAACCGCATAGATCGAGTAGTTCTGCGATCAACTTGCACGCTGCAATACGAATCTTAAAAGGATTCAAGTTAGTGTTATTATTCAAAAATAATTAAATATTCGAAGGAATTGGAAATGTCGTAACTCGGAGAAGTTGCTTACTTTCTTTTTGTTAGGGTTTTGAACTCACTTGAAAGGAAAATTACCTCTTCAAAAGAATTTTATTTTTGGACCTTTTTATAAGGTTTGGATTTAATAAACGTTTATAGATATTTAACAAAGATAAATGGTATTTAAAATGTCACTGACTCCCAGACAAGGCAGAGAGACGTAATAAATTGTATTTGTATAAACGTTCTACGTACTTATTCATTTAATTTAAAAAAAAAACTGATTGATGTTGGTGCGTGGGAATATTTAATTATTTACAAAAGAGGGCAAAGCGTCATAAAAATAGCAATGTAGACGGTAAACAACTTAGCAAAAAAATATTTTTTTATAAGAACTCGAAATAAATCTTGGAAGAATGGACTTGTACTTAAATCAGGATGTAGTGACAGCCTCAATGCATGCCGCGGCATGCTTCAGGACGCTACTGTATTTAAGTTCATGCCAGGATTATTACGAGTAGTTAAAAAAAAAGTTCCGTGGCGTCATTTGGTGAGTCATTAAGGGCTCTTCCACATTTGCTAGTGTAGTATCGTTCCGATGCGTTGTGGTATAGTTCCGATGCGGTGTTGTATCGTTCAGATGCGGTGTGGTATAGTTCCGATGCGGTGTTGTATAGTTCTGATACAGTGTGGTATATTTCCGATGCGGTGTGGTATCGTTCCGATGCGATGCGGTATCATTCCGATGCGGTGTCAGTACAGAAAATTTTGCCAGCACATTTAATTTAGATTTTTTTGATTAGTTAGTATGTATCAGGTGAGCCAAAATCTAGGTGTAATTTTAGCGAAGCTTGGATATCCATCGTATTTAAATAAAAATAAAAATCTTTTCAGCATCTGTTCGCCAAATAACCGCATGGTTGATGTCATTGTTATTAAATTCACTTATGATTTTAGCGATTAGTGCATTTAACACCCATTCTTGAAATGATAATGACATAGTAGCCAGTCCAGTCATGTTCACTGTAGTGTGTCTGCTTGGTTTCAAAGCACTTGCATTAACCTCTATTTAACATACATAGGTACCTAATATTACCGTGACTGTGATCCGCAAAATACAAGTACTCCCGGCCCTGTACACGTTCAGCGAATAGAGGCGATATGGAGGCGAATACGAACGAGTAGAGGGCGCATTTGCCTGCATTCGTTGAAATACGCCAATGTTTGGCGTCATTCGTCCACTATCTGTTGTGAGTGCACGCAAATGCGCCCTTTACACGTTCGTGTTCTGCTCTATTTTTGGCCCGCCTCTTTTCTGATAGCCATCAAAATTCATACTTAACTCATTTTATAACCTAATTATCATCCCTCCGCATTACATATCCATACCACGACAATCGGTTACTTTGAAGCTTTTATGTACCTAACTGGTGCCACTTTCATACTTCCTCTACTATGTAAAATACTATAAATAAAATCATAAAAATCCAGAACGTTCGCATTTCCCTCGGAAAAATTTAATATTCCAATACATTTTAAAGCTCATAATAAGTTATCCCCTGGGCCCTAATAGCATTCGTAATCTAAATTATCAACGCCTTCCTCGCACGCGATACCCGGGCTCCCTGAGGAAATAGCATGAATTGCCATAAATACATTATCAACATCTAAAACTGGGTCGCTCTGCTTGCACGGATACCTAAATGCTTCAAGGGCCCGATTGCCAATTAATAACGTGTCCGCGCCGACATTTTGTGTAGTAATTTTTCATTGTTGTAATGAAAATTCCACATTGTTCGGGGTATAAAATAACAATGTTATTGCTGTCGATGTCGTGTATCGCGTTTGTTATATTTTTGTGGCTGAATAGCTGGACTAATTGGTGCTCGCGGCAAGGTAACGAGTAAACACAGTAATATAAAAATCTGTGGTGAATCTGTTACATCCCCAGTCCATGCGGCAATGGTTTCGGTAGCGAAAACGGCATTTCAATAAGCCTGAATCCTGCTCAAATCAGGAAGGCGATTGGTAGGCTTTCATACTACTTCAGTATCTACTGATATACTGAGCAAAACGCTTAAATGGTACCTGAACGTAGTATCAAAAAATCGAGCAAAGGAGCCATGTTTTGGAGGAGTATTTTGTATCCTCTAGCATCTAAGCTTACGAGAAGAAATAAAATGGCATCCTAACCGAAGCAGCTACGCTTATCATTTAGAAAGAATGACATAATAATTATAAGGCCTATTAGTGTTGTATTACGCTTGTTGGGTTTTGACACAGGATTCAGGCCCAGACCCTTTCAGAGAGAGGGAAGGAAGAGGGACTTTGGCCTTAATTCACCAATCGATCACAGTTCAAATAAATGCTGTTTATTTTTTCAATTTCAATTCAGATCTTATCACAATGGAAACACAATTTTCCACGCAGTACATTTATACACGTGTTGATATCTCGACTCGTTCTGTAATTGGAATACATCGATTGTTGTCAATATTTGTGCTTATTCGCACAAGTGGCGTATGAGATTTATATTTCTCATGTTTTGCCTTTTGCTGCTGTTCGAATTCATCAGAATGTTATTTAGATAAATGTTTATGTTGTCTTTTGCTGTTCATATTTGTTTTCGTTTTAGAGGTCATTTGTTTAGTTGAAATTAGAAACAATTTCAGAGCAAAAGGACCAGAGATCTTGGGCTTATATTTATATCTATGCAACCAAAATCTGACAAACAGCGATTTTTTATTATAAGTCGCAATATCCAAATGATGTGATCGATTTCTCCTAGCTTTAATTGAGATGAATTAATATTTTTAATTCTCATAATCATACTGTTGTTAATAATTTCACTTTCACACCAAATTATTTCCTTTAACACCAAATCACGTTAATTTACACGTCAAAATAATGAGAGGTTTACCTTTTACGAATTGGAAAATTAATTTTGAAAGCATTTTAAATCCTTGACTTTATATGAAATTAAAGAATATTAAGTCAAGTTATGTCCTGAGGGCCAAGCACGAATATTTTTGACGTATTTTAACGTTAACGTAAGCAAATTTCGAATCAAAATTTAAGAATTCTAGCGCTTTTTAAAACGATTTTATTAGCTTCACCTGTAACTAACTATGTAAAAAAATCTTGGAAGTTAAATTTGACCCACTTCCCGGTTTCCGATTGAGCTGAAACTTTGCATACACGTTTAGTTTGGATGACAAAAGCGTTTTCTTTAGTTTTTTTTAAACTATAATTTTTATTGTTTTAAGGTTTATGTTATCTTTTATTTTATTTTTCTCGTGTGTCATTGTCGGTGCTGAATAAATGTATTTTCTTTCTTTCAACAGTCCGTCAGCTAAAGACCATAACGTTGTTTTGCGTGTACGTTCTACTTGAAATTATACAGCTCGTATGTGTTTAGTGTCAGTACTAGGATATTATTAATATATGATGCGGATGCGCTATTGTATAATTATTTAAGAAGTTTGTTATAGGTTTCCTAGGAACAAGTGTTTGATACGTTACATCCTATAATCAGTGTAATTATAGTCTCGACGTTTAATAAGTGCCTGTATTTGGTTTACATGAAATAAAGATCTATTCTATTCTGTCTTAATTACTTCATATTAATTTAATAATAGGCTTCAGTGCTAACTGTAATTTTTGATCTTAAGTTATTTTTATGCAGTCCACAACTTTATGATTCATGATGATCGAATTTAAGTAGACTTCGATAGAGATATTATTTTTTAACGGGATTCAAAGTCAAAGTTAAAGTTTTTTTATTTCAACTGGGCCTTTGCAGGCACTTTCAAAACGTCGTGGTTCACGGTTCCAAGTGGGTTGGTCCTGGAGAAGATAGCGGTAAGAAACCCCATGGATATTCATAAAACAATTATACAATGATATCTGGGGCCGCTGTAGCGGTTCCGGCTAAAATTCGACCTGAATTTACACAATATTACAAAAAAAAACAGCAAAGATCATATCTATTAAGTACCACTATAATTTAAACAATACAAGTAGGAACATAGTTAACATTCAACCCAGTTTTGAAAACAAGCGAAGCGTTATTAAAGTTAGCTTGTGAAGACAGGAAGCAGCGGGTGACCAGGAAAGTCGCATGTGCAGAAGATAGTCACTTCCATACCTCCATTCGAATCCCTATAGATTTATATTTCAATAACTCCAGACATTTTTCGGTGTGGCTAAGTTATTTGAAGCTGAAGATAAATATCTTTGCAGGAATAACTCTGTAAGAAGAATTTAATAACGCAGCGGAGGTAGCTGAGCACATAGATCCTTTAGGATTCCTCCCTCAAGACGGCGCCGTAATGCCTCCATTAGACGAGACACTAGATTTACCCAAATAATTGTTATACAAGCGTACCTATATTGGTTGATAACATAACAGCATCACGCCTATATTGCCCAAAAGGGTTAAGCAGAGGTGTAACTGTTGAATACATGGCTACATACATATCAAGCTATAAATTTCCAGTATAAGCTGACCTCACATGTACGAAAAGCCTATACAATGCGAGGTGAGCTTATACTAGAAATGTATAAACTTGATATGTAGCTGCACACCAGTGGCGAAGAGTCCATACAACCCGATTCCCATCGGCTTCCCTTTAGGAATTGGTTTGTGCATAGATCAACATATTGCATGGCTTGTTATTCAGTTAGGTCGAGCTCTTCCAGACATTACTATACATATAGATTACAAGAGACGGTATGGACTTTTGTCTTGCAGCATTAAATTGCAGCAATTTTTAGAGGACGAATATTTGGGACGACTTCCCCTTTTAAAACTGTCACCCTTCGCCACTGCTGCACACCCATTTTTGCCGATGTTTTTATTGAATCTTATGAAATATAGGGCGAGCCTTGCCATCTACCGGAAACGATTCCAAAATCCGACCTGCTCCTAAGAAATTTAGAAAAACGCAATTAATTTACTCGAGCAACCCAGGATCCCCACACTCAAAAGTCGTTCTTGTGACTATTAGACCAATGCGGTAGTCAATTGGTTGATGAATTATACTAGTTATAATAGCTATTCGCCCATTGGTCGAAATTCAACCGTAATATTAATATAAATTTTAGCTTTCTGCTCTCCTTCTCCATACAAACATTATCTATGCCAAATCTCACACTCCTCCGTGCGCTCAATATGCTTAAAAAGGGGCACAAAGATTTTTCTTCACGTATTAATATATAGATCACAATATTTACCTTGTTTTTCTCTCTTCCACCAGGTCTTCGGAAATGCTCGACGGTCCTCGCGCTGACTGACCGCGAGAAGACCTCGGAACCTATTAGGGCACATAATAGACTACGCGCGCCCTCCGTCTGCTCCCGTTGTTCGTCGCTATTGTCGCTCGCCGGCGCCGGAGGCTCCAGGTACGTTTGCTCAAAGTATTGTTCGAAGATCGATGAGAACAACCCCAATGGCATTAAGAGCCGCGATCCTCAGTAATGAGGCGATGAGGAATTGCTTTTTGATATCCCTAAGCTACCGCTATCCTGAAATGCGAGGATGCTGTCCTATTACCAGGTACTGTCTCCAAAAATCAATCAACCCAGCTTATTGCAGTCCACTGGATTACTCTAAACCCTTTGCCACTTCAGCTTGCATAGCCTGCTAACTATGACGGCGACTCCCATTCTTTACAAGATAATCAAATTTCAATTTTATCTTTTAAATAATCTCCAAGCCTACCTCACTCGCTGTGAAACTAATTTGCGGACTAACCCAACTGTTACCGTCCATGTCTCGGTCTCAGTGGGTTATTCCGTTTGCATGTAAGAACCCCAGGCCAAAAAAAATAGAATTTCCTTAAAGAAAAAAATTGATTTGATTAGAGGAAAAGTCTTTACAATTTAATGGAAAATCTGTTATGCAAATAGAATAGCAAAGGTCAAATATACCGGAAATGGGTTCGACAATATAGGGAAGAATTTTTCTTTTGGTTTTTTTTTTTTTAAACATTGCCCCTCACTAGGATTTCTCCTGTATCGAGGGTACAGTTTACAAACATACATGTCACATGCACACACAACCAGACCCGAAACAACTATCTGTAGATCATACAAATATTTGTTCCGTGCGGGGATCGAACCCGCGGCACGTAGCGCAGAAGGCTAATCGCTTAGCCACTGCGCCAACCGTGTCGACAAAACACGTGTGTGTGTGGGTATTGTTTTCATGTTTATTTTTGAACCATTGTTGTGCTTAGGTTTTCAGACAATAGCCGTGCTTACGTCTATTTATTCGCATACGTGTATCTTAACAATAGATATCGATTTCTTGAGGTGATTCTTATGATTTGTGGGAGAAAAGTAACAGGAAAAGATTTCGCATATATTATATGTATACTAGCTGACGTAAGATTTTGGGTTATTCAAGATTGCTATCCTTCAAGGAAATAGTTTCATTTATTTTTTTAAACATCGGCCAAATGGTATCTAATCCTCCATTGATTTGCAAGTCAACTTTAATTGGTTTACTGTTACTTGGTCCAGTAAGGTAATCACAATACACACTCATGATTAAAACGTTTCTATCTTGACATTTCAAGAATGTTCAATGCATTGTTCCAATCTTCCGATTGTCGACTGGAATAATTGTTAACGTGTTTTTAGGGTTCCGTACCCAAAGGGTAAAACGGGACCCTATTACTAAGACTCCGGTGTCCGTCCGTACGTATGATATGTTAATGTTATTATTTTGCCTCAGGTATTCCCTGGACGGCGCCGGCGGCGGCTTCGTGCCAGCAGCACCGGTCAACTGCAAACTGTGTTTAGAAGACGCCACGGCCGACAAGGTCACCCTCATCTCCGGCTGTGGATGCACCTTCTGTACCAAGGTCAGTTTTATCATAGATATCCGGTTTATATATACAACTAGATTATTTTAAGCCAACGGCCGGTACCTAGTGTTTTATCAGTGCGGTTCGAACATGCATTGATGATTCTTGTTAGTTAATTTTGGATAGAGTTACTTTCCACTAATCTTCTTAGCGTGTCGATGGCAAATTAAATATACTTGGCCCAGTATTCCGCCACGCGAATAGCAGAATCAGTTGCAGACATTAGCTCCTCACGCGTGCAGGTGGTAGGGCATGCGGCGCAGGATGAGAGGTGGGCCATGGTTTGCGGAGAGACACCGCACTCACACTGCAGGTCTAATCCATAAACTTATTATTACTACTACGTTTATGGTCTAATCCATCTGTGAAATTCCACCTGTGAAGATTATCTTTACTTCGGCTAATTATTTATTTATTTCCACTAATGTAAACTACAGTGGACACTTGTCTTACAAATGCATACACACTTATCATAATTATGCATTATAAACTCGACGATCATTTGTCATTCATGTGACATGACTGTTTTGTTGCTTTAATACTTTTATTGGCGGATCTTGGGTTTACAACAATGCACCTTTGCTCTGTAGTTTCTGCCTACCCCCACGTAAAAAACCCACGTGAAAAAAAAGACGTGAGGTGATGGTATGTACCTAAGTATGTACCTTGCTACGATATACATACACCCTGTACCTATATTTAAACAGGACACCTTTTATTGTACTGCTAATTATGAACAATCTTTACTATGAGATCAACCATGATATCGCGAAAGAAAAAACTGTTGTTTCATACATTTAGTCGATTAAATAAAATATTGAATTATTTGTATGGAAAAGCAGTATTTTTTTTCGCGATTTCTATGTTGGTTCATAGTAAAACTTGTTCATAATCATGAGTACAATAACTCCCTAAAACAGGTGCCATGTTCAAATACACAAGCTGTATACGAGCAACGCTGCCCATACTCTCATCCTCTAGAATAGAATAGAATAGATCTTTATTTCATGTAACCCAAATACAGGCACTTATGAAATGTCGAGACTCTAGGTGCACGGTTCCAAATAGTAGGTCCTATGGAGAAGAACCGGCAATAAACTCCATGGAAACTCTTTTAAAATAATAGATTACAATCTTGATTAGAACAATGTTGTAGTAAGAGCGTCGAGAACAATGTAACTCAATGTGAATAAACAAAATAAGCATAGGATGATAATGATATGCCTCTGAAGAATGCCATGGCAGTTACAAGCTGACCAGGCCTACGGCACCCGTTCACGAGCATGACGGCTCAGCCAAGTAATAACCTCTTTGCCAGAAACGTAAACAAACAGCAATTAGACAGCATACACACTCACAGCTAGCAATCAAGAGATGTACCGACGCTTTCGAAGGTTAATTAACGACTGACTCGTGAATCACTTCACGAGCAGTATTCAGCGTGGATATTAATAGAACTACACGTGTGTGAGAAATGAAACCGAATTAGTTCACAGCCACTGTTTTAGATTAGTGAACTAATTACAACTATATTAATTCATTAAGTGACCAAAAGCAGACAATAGTATTGTAATCTCGGCCACATGTAGGGTTGTCAATCATACTCTAAAATACGGGTATTGTGTTCTATTTTTAAAACGCTTTTATTAGCTTCACTTTAACTATGTAAAAAATTCTTGGAAGTTAAATTTAACCCACTTCCCGGTTTCCGATTGAGCTGAAATTTTGCATACACGTTTAGTTTGGATGACAAAAGCGTTTTCTTTAGTTTTTTTTAAACTATAATAATATTTATATGTTCGGTACTTTATAATCTATACCTCTAATAAAGTACGCTGAAATATTCTATTTACATTAACTCTGACTTTTTGGCACGAAGTTCACAATTAATGCTAGACATGGCATGGCACAAAAAAAAAGAAGTCAGTGAAAGCTAGTTTAATCGGGTATCATCATAGCTATGTTTCATGAAAATCTGATCAGCCGTTCAAAAGTTACAACTCTTTTTCTAGTTGGAGTCGGGAGTTTTGACGGTTAAGTTATAATATTATAACTTCCACATTTTTTTTACTTTACGGCATATTTCACAACGAAACCACAGTGCGTAACCATAATAGGTTTAAAGGTTTTTTATAACAATGAACGTTACCTTGAGTAGTAAAAAGGAAATATTACGGTAATGAATTAATACAGAATTATTCATTATTTCTAAGAATAAAGAACCTCGTTGTTTTAGACGCTATTATTATTAAAATAAATATTATGTACGTATACTATTCGCTTTGTCTAGAAAACTTCGATATCATTATGTAGAAGTTGATTTTTATTGTAAATATATCAGTCAAATATCTTAATTGAAATCTTAATATTAATACGTGAAGAGAAAACTTTGTACCCCTTTTTTAAGCATATTGTGCGCACGTAGGAGTGTGAGATTTGGCATAGTTAAGGTTTATATGGAGAAGGAGTGCAGAAAGCTAAAATTACATATTACATATATATAATGGTCACATTGGCCTCCATATTAAAAAGGCATGACATGTGTTTACAAATAAAGTTATCATACGCGTTGCTACATCTGTCAGGCTTGCGAGGTCAATGACCCAGCTAGGAATAGACCGACACTAACCTAGAACTTGATAACTGAAGTTATAAACTGAATGGTGTGTTTTAGACAATATATATTTTGCTCAAAATAACGTACAATACTTTATTATAAAGTATTGTACGTTATTAATAATAATATTATACATCAAGAAGTACTTATGCATAATAATCGCTTAAAAATACGAATTTATTAATATTATCCTCTATCTTTATCAATTCCCGAATCATTACGGAAGTTTTTACTCCTTATGATTTTAATGAGAAGTTTTTAATATTCCATAACTTGAGGACGCCTGAATTTGGTATACATGTAAATGATGTTTATCTCGAGAAATTTCCCTAATTATAAACGAAAGTTGCTATAAGTTTCTATACATTCTCCACATTGGCTGGAGGTTCTGGTAAAGACACTGACAATGAATTTACATTTAACTTTATGAGTGAAATTTACATTTTATTAGCAGAGGATTTAAATGTGCGAAAAAGTAGAGATGGCGAATTTGGCAAACGTTGGAGAGGTACGACGCCTTCAGACTAGGTGGAGCCATGATCTTCGCAGGGTAGCTAGCGAGTAGCCGAGGATCGAGCTAGACGGCGTGCGATTGGAGAGGCCTTTGTTCAGCAGCGAACTACTATAGGCTGATGACGAATGTACGAAAAACTGATGTGTACCATGTTGAAGAATAAAATTTAAAAATCCAGGGTATTACTGTCCCACTGCTGGGCACGGACCTCTTCTCAGGATGAGAAGGGGCTTAGGCTGACATTCAGAGACGACAGAAACGAGTCTAAGCGTGAACTTACGCTTCCATCTGTCAAAGTTACGAACAAATTTTGACAGATGGAGGCGTAAGTTCACGCTTAGACTCGTTTCTGTCGTCTCTGAATGTCAACCTTAGTCTACCACGCTGGCCTATTGCGGGGTGGCGGAGTACACACACCGTTGAGCACTTTATGAGGCCCTCTCAAATTTGCAACTTTCCTCACGATCTTTTGTGTGTGTTTGTTGTTTGATGTTGAAGAATATTGCTATTAATTTTGAGGTCTCCGTGGTTATTGAATTACAAATTTAAAGGTCAGTATACTGGTAGGTAATGGTGATGTATTTAAATAATATTTGAGTGAGGTAAGATACCTATATAAAGAATGTTTTGCAAGCTCAAGAAGTAATTCTAATGTTAACAATTTTTTGTGGAAACAGAAATTTGACCGCGAGCAGGACTCGAATCTGGGACCTTCTGGTTTAGTACACCAGCAGTTGCCAACCAAGCTACCGCGACCTCCACTTGCAGTGTCCTGGCTGGTGTTATTAAATCAGAATGACGCAGGTTCGAGTACTGCTCGCGGCAGAATTTTTCTTTAATGTAATGTGTATGGATACAGACGTAGTTAATAGGGTTAACAGTAAACATTATCATCATTATCAGCCCACATTCGTCCACTGCTGGTCATAGGCTTCTCACGGTAAGCGCCATTAAGCCGGTCTTCGGCTTTCCGCATCCGCTTTGTGGCAGCCACCTTCCGCAAGTCACCGTTCTACCTGGCCGGGGGGCGCCCCACTTCATGTCTGCCTTCCCGCGGTCTCCACTCGAGAACTCGTCTATCCCAACGGTCATCGGTTCTTCCGCTTATGTGACCAGCCGACGGCCACTTCAGCCAGCTACTTTTGAGGTGTTTCTTTTTTTTTTTTCTTCTCTCTTATATTGTCAATATGTCTGTGCTTATTAAAAGATTTTTTCTTTCTTTCTAAGCCAGGCTATGTTGATTACCGTGGTCCTCTGTCGGATAATCTCTTTGCGGATATTGTCTTTGTTTGACAGTAATAGCAATACTTAACTAATATTTGGAAAAAAAATCCGGACTAAGTGCATATCTCACCGATTGCAGACTTGATTCAAAAATATCAAACGTAGTTGAAGTTTACATTTTTTCGGTAATTTTAATAATAAAACTGTATTAACATAACGTTTTGTGCAACTAAGAAAACAAGATCCAAGAATATAATTTTAAGCTCTGATACGTAGGTATATCGGGAATGTTCTTTTTAAAGAAAGAAACAAAATTAAATTAAATGCTATTTTTAACTCACTTTCAGACAAATCTATTCGGATCATTACGGAAACCGGTCTCATGCGTTTTTATAGTGCAAAAAAAGTTGTCATTTAAGTTTTGCGTCTCAGAATGTTCTCAGAATAACAATAAATAGATTTAGATATTTCCAATCTCATCTTAGCAGGTTATATCTATTATTGCTTCTTATTCTACTCCCAAATAGTCTGGAAGAAGTCAGTTGGTTACCAAAATGTATGAATACAAAACTAATTTAATTCGTATCCGTAATCGTACGTACTTAAACAATGACAGATGACGTAACTGTGGAATCAACTACCATCAGCTGTTCTCCCGAACACATACGACATAGGAACATTAAGGAAAAGAGTCATTTCTCTGGTGTTGCGGATGTTCATGGGCGGCAGTGATCAGTTACCATTAGGTGAACCGTTTGATCGGTTGCTATACTATAAAAAAATAAGAATGATATTCCTAAAAGCGTAATTGTGATGAGATAAAAATCCAAGCAGCTTCGTCGAAGCTACGTGTCCAGGGGGTTTACTACGAACTCAAACAGGGCAGAAATTGAACTGCCCAGACATTTCCCGTATGAGCTGACCTCGCACTGTATAGGCTTTTCTTACAATGAAAGGTCAGCGTATACTGGAAATGTCTGGGCAGTAAAATTTCTGCCCTGCTATAAGAGCTAGTAGTAATCCCCTGTACACAATTGTTTGAAATTTTAAAGGACCACTAATAGTTATTTGTTATACAAGAGTGCAAGGTTGCTTTTTAACCGCGTGTTCAATTTTGATGACCGAGCAAGCGAAGGATTCTAAAATTGAATCACGAGCGCAGCGAGTGATTCAAAATTAGAATCCTGAGCGTTAGCGAGGGAATCAAAAGAGCACGAGGTGAAAAATCTTTGCACTCGAGTGCAACACGTAACTTTTCATTCCACCTCAGCGAGGAAATGACTAAATGCAAAAAAAAAACGTTTAATTCACAAACTTAGTGCACACGATGTTCTAAATTCAATTTACTTTATCCTCTAGAGAATAAAAACGGCTTTTCCACTCAGATATTGAAGATTAAAAATACTCTTTCCGAGATGGTGGGATGAAAATTTACTTTATCCTCTAGAGAATAAAAACGGCTTTTCCACTCAGATATTGAAGATTAAAAATACTCTTTCCGAGATGGTGGGATGAAAAGAATATTTCTGCATTCATATATCCATCACAGTCCTTCAATAGATGTTTGATTTGTAGGAATATGTTCTGGGTTAATTAAAATACAAAACAGGGCCAAAATCTTTAAACTTACGGTTACAGGCATCATGATCATCAATTCTCCTGCCCATAACCCATTTTATTTGTGGTCGGCGTAATATGTCTTTTTCTTCCATTCATCTCTATCAGACGTCATTTCCGGATTAACTTTCTTCACATTCATATCACTTTCACACAGTCCATCCATCTTTTCTTTGGTCTGCCTCTTCTCTAATACAGTTACAGGTAAATGTACAAATATTAGTCTCAAAACTGGGACATTCGTCATCTTTGAACCGCACAGTTTCTACGAACACTATTCATTTATTTGCCATCGTTTCTATGTTAACCACCTAAGCTATTCATGTTGTGGTCTGCGAACTAAGTTTTTACAGTTATTTAAAACAATAACTCATCATTGTTTTAGCTAAAGAGTATATTTCACAAGGCTACTTGTTCGCATCGTTTTCCCGTCATTTGTCTTGCTATTGTGTGTTAAGTACACATTTTCTGTTATGGAAATCTGTCCTACATTACAATTTTTTATCTGACAATAATTCACGTAGCAATTTGTAGCAGCATTTATATTTCACTCGCATTTTCGAATCGAGTGTTGCCAAGTTGTCAAATCAAGGAAGCCTTAGTTTTAATCAATTTTAATAAAAAATTTGAACTAGGCTATAATGAGTTTTGAGGCACGTCTTATTTAATAACCATCTATTGCCCGCGGTTTCACTTGCATCATAGGGAATTACTTCATGTACCCGGATAAAAAGTAATCCAGCAAATTTCATTAAAATTCAGCCGTTCATACGTGATTGAGTAACAAACACCCAAACATTTTCATAAACTTGCACTTTTATAATATTGGTAATTTATGATACTGTTTGTTTGTCTGTCCACCCAATCGATTACCCCAAATATATTTACATGTGCTGTGAATTTTGAATAATGTTACATTGAAAATTAGATGTCTGTACATTCCGCTGCATACTCCCGATTCTCAATATATCTTTGATTTATATAATAATGTGTGTGCGTGTTCTTTCTTTCTAATTATACAACGTATATCAGAAATGTGTGGCCATAATTTTAAGGATGTGGATCAGACCATCTAATTGAACAAAATTCTCTGTGAGACTCTCATATTCCGAAAAAATAATCGGCTGTCCCATATGTTTGTGTCGACTAGTTATTGAATTTTGTATGGAACAGCTGATTATTTAAAAAAAGTTAAAAAATGGATTCAAAAAACAACAAAGTAAAAACTGTTTTTCTTAAAAAAAACTTAAAAGCTTCTGAAGTCCTTTTAAAATTCTTCAATGCACCTTCGCTTGGCAGTGGCATCGACTTCAGAAGGTTTTGTTTTCAATGTAAATAATTATATACGTTTTAGTTTTTTGAAGTCGGTTTTTATTTTTTATCTTAAATACATCAAGTGCTTAGTAGTTTTGTTTGAACTAAGAGATGTCTATATCAGCGTCACCTTGAAATGATTAGAGGTTTTGTTAGCATTTGAAGTGTTAATTTGTTTCCGCTGCTAATATCGTGGTTTTGTTGCTAATTAGTAAACTTGATGTTGGATATGTAACTATCTTAACTATGAATGTATCTTTTGACATCATCAATCAGCGCTTTACCTTTTCCGAAGTAACGTTTCGGCTACCTTGTCTATCATTCGCATAATTTTTCACTCTCGTTTTGAAGATCCCCATGCTTGTAGTCTCTTGGGAAAACCTTGGTGGGGCTGATCCACAACCTGAGCGTGCGTGGAAGAAAACTCCTCTAAAATCGCAAGATTCGTGACCAGAGGGTTAATTCAGGTAACTTTATGACGCGCCGATCATATTGCAGTGACGCTCGAACTTGACGCGAGCGTATCTCGCTAAGAGAATACCAAATGTGTTGTTTTGATCAAAATTTTACTGCAACTGCGCGGCAACTTCTTTAGTTACGTGAATTACCCTACAGTGCGGCTCTAGGTTATGCGGATTTTAATAATAATAAAACGATGTTGAACAAAAATTATCGTATTCATATACAATCAATGGTTAAAGAATTGTGGAAAAACATATATACGCAGGTATGTAAAGCATTTCTCAATGCCTAATAAAACTTAAACAAAAAAATGTTTACAAACCTTTTGTAATTGATTCACCACACGAACGTACCTTAAAGTTAACATAACGCAAATGACCTTAAGGCACATAAAGCAATTAATATGTAATAACATAAGTTGATCAGTAACCTTCCGTCAAGATGTCTTCGCTAAGAGCCGTGCGGCGTGCACTGCCTACGTATTACCACTAAATAAATATGATACAGAATATCCATTCCATAAAACAGTAAAATAGTGTTAAAGTTACGGCGCGGGACAAATACAAGAGGCGTCGGGCCACAGTTTAAATATATAGTAAACAGTTGGTAAGCTACGTACTTACGTTCCGAATTCAAACACACACAGAGACGTGTGCTCTACAGGGATTTCTCGGTTAGGTTCGGTTAGGTAACAGCGAAATATTCAAAGGTTGTCAGTCGGTGTTACTTCGAGACAAAGTCGGTCACGATTTGTGTTGCTCCCATATTTTCCTATATTAATTATATTGACAGGACTATATTGTAGTGTTTACGGATGCTTGAACTCCTCAATATAAAATCAGCAGTTAGCTTTTTTTAAATTTCCCGCTGATATCGAAAGGTATGATGAATGTTCAACTATTTCTCTACGAATTTGTTGTCAATATTGACCGATTGCTTTGAAAATGCGTGTCTTCACTGAAATCGTAATTATGGTCAGAAATAAAAAAAAATGGCGGCCATTTTGATCTTTTTTATTACTTATATACAAAATCGATATCTGAGAGTTCGTATAGTCTCTAAATCCATATATAAAGTCGGAATTAAAAAAATGGCCGCCAATTTGGACATTCTTAGTTACTGGACCAATTGCTTTCAAAATCGATATCTGAGAGGGATATGGCCTCTGAATACTTATTTATAGTCAGAATTTTAAAAAGTTGCCGCCTTTTTGATCTTTTTAGTTACTGGACCAATTGCTTTCAAAATCGATATCTGAGAGTCCCTATGGCCTCTGAATACTTATTTATAGTCAGAATTTTAAAAAGTTCCCGCCTTTTTGACCTTTTTAGTTACTGGACCAATTGCTTTCAAAATCGATATCTGAGAGTCCCTATGACCTCTGAATTCTTATTTATAGTCAGAATTTTAAAAAGCTGCCGCCTTTTTGATCTTTTTAGTTACTGGACCAATTGCTTTCAAAATCGATATCTCAGAGTCCATATGGCCTCTAAATCCTTAATTAAAGTTAGAAATTAAAAAAATTGCCGCGTTTTTTATCTTTTTAGTTACTGGACCAATTGCTTTCAAAATCAATATCTGAGGGTCCGCGTAAAGTGGGATAGTTGATAGTGATGACATTATCTTTTTCAGCCGGTCCAAATTGCTTCGTTTGATTTTCCGAGATGATTCAATAAGAAACCGGCACTGAATTATCGTGTTTCTGAAGAATACTTTAACGCTTAGGATATTTTACCAGGAACAAATCGCAATTATTAAAAAATATCCATTCCCATCTTTTTTTTAAGAATCATCACATGTTTTTAATTCCTGTTTAAATATCGTCATATAGTTTACATACTACTTACGTACTTACGAGCGAAGCCCTGGGCTAATACTAGTATTAATTTATGTTTGCAGTAGGTAAATGTATCTAAATAAAATAAAAACCATTTTCCAAAAATATTAGTGACATCCCTAGCGCTCCGCTTGTCGATGTCACAAAAACGTCTTAGCTGAGTTACTGTATGTAGTATATATATACTGTGGTCGGGCGGAGGCGAGGCATGGGCGCGGCGCCTCTCTTTGATATTTCATACAAAATGTATCCGCACAGTGGGTCGAAACGATGATTTTAGTGACTTAGGAATCAACTTTGTTTTTTTACTTTTTTCTTTATGCGGACCGATAGAACTCATTAACCTCAATAATAATTGTTCTGATGCTTTTTTTCCTAAACTTGCTCCTTTAGGTGGAAAAATGCATTTTGTGATATTTTTGTATGGAGCGGATCAAATTAAATTAAATTACTGCTAAGTGGCGAGTGATCCCGCTTTGAAACTATATTTTTCTTAAAGCTTGCCCAGTCTACTATCATTTGATGCTATGAACATTTGCATAAAGTTGCATCACTGCCAAATAAATAAATCGAAAAAAATGAAAAAATACATTGAATAATTTTTATTTTCTCAAGTTCTTTTAAGTTAAAATTGATGTGGAATAGTAAGTAAAAGCACTTAATAATTCACATAATTAATTAACAACTAACGACAATATATTAAGGTTCGTTATTAGCTTAAATTTACTAATTACGTATTACTTAAAAATGTGGATATCATTTATCTATAAATTTCTATTGACTGTAATTAGCTTGACTTTTTACTGTATAAAAAACAATCTACCTCGTAGAATTCCTACAACCTCATTTCCAGTGTTTCTTAAACTAGCAATTGTAGTAGCTTTCAGTTCATCCGGAGATAACGAAAGCGATTGGTTTATTTGATCAACGCGTCTTCGTTTTTGCTTGGAGCCCAATTCTTCGAAAGGTTTTCGAGGTGTAAATGTAGATGTTGAAGCTTCTGTAGCAGATGGTGGTAGATTTTCAACATCTTCAATATCACAAATGTCGAGCTTTTCCTGTTCAGTGTTCACAGTTTCAGTTATTACTCTTTCGGGCCAGTTTATCGCACTTTCTAACCAATCACCATTTCTTCTTAAAAACGGTGCTAACGTGCGACTACTTCGTTCCCATCTTGCACTTAAATTTGAACAAAAGCGCGTACAGAATTTTTGGAGCTTGGCACTGTTCTCTTGTGTCACGTTTATTTTATTTTGTAGGTATTGGAAGAGTTTTTTACTATCTGACAGCGACTTAAGCTCCTCTCTTAAAATCATAAATAAATCTAAATTGTTAACTAAATTTTCCATTATAACGAAAAGGGACGATCACAATCACAATAGATGTTAATAGTAGTACGAATAAACGAACACTAGTAAATATATAATAAATATGGTAATTTTATACTTCCAGTGACAATCAAATGTTTACTAATATTTCTACTACCCTCATTAACATTAAAGTAATGACTAAAAGTGAAAAACATTGTTTTTTATACAGTAAAAAGTCAAGCTAATTACAGTCAATAGAAATTTATAGATAAATGATATCCACATTTTTAAGTAATACGTAATTAGTAAATTTAAGCTAATAACGAACCTTAATATATTTTCGTTAGTTGTTAATTAATTATGTGAATTATTAAGTGCTTTTACTTACTATTCCACATCAATTTTAACTTAAAAGAACTTGAGAAAATAAAAATTATTCAATGTATTTTTTCATTTTTTTCGATTTATTTATTTGGCAGTGATGCAACTTTATGCAAATGTTCATAGCATCAAATGATAGTAGACTGGGCAAGCTTTAAGAAAAATATAGTTTCAAAGCGAGATCACTCGCCACTTAGCAGGAATTTAATTTAATTTGATCCGCTCCATACAAAAATATCACAAAATGCATTTTTCCACCTAAAGGAGCAAGTTTAGGAAAAAAAGCATCAGAACAATTATTATTGAGGTTAATGAGTTCTATCGATCCGCATAAAGAAAAAAGAAAAAGTAAAAAAACAAAGTTGATCCCTAAGTCACTAAAATCATCGTTTCGACCCACTGTGCGCCGTCTCAGTATGTCTCGCGCCCCACCTCTTCTATACATTTTGTATGAAATATCAAATGAATCGCGCCGCGCCCGCGCAGCGCCCGCGCCTTAGTTATCAAATTGAGTTGTAACTATGCTGTATGACTGTTACCAATACAATGACATCTAACTTCTAAGTAAGCAGTTACCGTAACCTTTGGACGCTTGGTAACACCTCGGGCATCATTCGTTGCCGACCCTACTACCAGCGTCGTGTCGGCAGCAGGGAGAACCCTACTGCCAACACGATTTCCCCAAGGAGAAATGGCGACTTTGCTCACCCCGTTAGGAACACAACACTGCAAAAGAGCAGTGTTATTTGGCTAAGATATTCTGCGAGGTGGAGGTACTTCCCCATTCGGGCAGCTTCAATTTTGAGCGCAAAGTCCCGCTTTGTCCTACCTTTCTTCTTCTCTTGTGTGGAGTTAGTCTTCTGCTTCATCTTATTTTGTGGTTAATTATTCTTTCACGTGACAGTCTGTGTGTAGATAGCACATTTGCATCGCCTGGAAAAGACAATTCTTACGTAGCAATAGAATAAATAAATATTTGAATAGTCATTGGTCGGAAACTAGGTTAATCCTTACGGGCTTCCACTGCGAAACGGTAACGAGCAAGTAATAGCTGGACGGAACGGACCCCCAACCACCTAAAATAGGTTTTACTTTCCAACAAGAAAGTGTTTTGACAATAGCCTTCCACTGCAAAAGAGAAATGACGAACGAATTCGTTAATAACTATTTTTACTCGTTTAGTCCTCTCCGCTAGACTCTTTTTTGGTGGAAGTACCTACTTCTATGAACTTTACCGTTGCTAGTTAAACGGAGTCCGTACGGAGCCCGCTCTGCTGCCAGTGGAAGCCCGGCTTTATAGTTAGACAGCATTTCATGTTTCTTGTAGCCAACTCTTTGTAATATCATGCGAGTAGAGTTAATTGACTGACACTTTCGATGGTGGTAACAGTTTCGTAATAGATTGCTGATAAAATCAATCTGTTACGACAACGCGATCTTCTTTCTGTCGTGTCACGGAACATGATCTCTCACATGAGAATTGTTCTTCACGTGGTCGAAAGATTAGTGGATTATAACGGTGATAGTCGCAAGCGCACCCTGGAAATTCAGCCCCGTTATGAACCTGAAATCCTGAAAACGCGATTTAACTGTGGTAGACATGATTACTCTAACAATAATGCACTTATTATAACTTTTTCTCACGACTTGCTCCGGATTAATTGATCCAGTAACCTTGATATACTGTGAAAACTAATCATGGTAATGAGCAATTCTGCAAAAGAAAAATAATTACGCCGTGATTTTTTTTTTTTACTTTACATACAGACAGACTCATCCAGCTAATCATACCATTAAGTACATACGAAAAAAAAATTCACATGGAAATGTTTTTCTCTTTGCAAAGTTGTTCAGTATCAATGGGTACAATCATTCATTACCGTATCCGAAACGATTTAAATTTCACCGTGTATTTGGTGCAACGGCGAGCACAGACATTTATTTTTATTTTTTATTAATCTTTAATCATGTTTACATACTTACGAACTAGTGATTGGTTTCTTACAGGGTAGGCAAAATCAACATAGTGTTGTATTGTCAAGTTAGATGATGTTCTTGACTGATATTATAGACATTAACGTTTGTATTATTTAATCTTAATTTATTAGATGGAATACACGCCACTGGATTGACGTTAAATACAGTAGATAAATATAGTTTATTTAAGTTTATTTATTTCAATGAAAACACAGTTTACAGAAACTCTGTGTTCGATAACAACTGCATTAGTATAATACTGTGTCGCAGTCATTAACGTCCACCTCCAAAAAGTCGTGACAAAAGCAAAACTAAAAGAAATTGAGTTAAAAGTAATTAAAAATAAGATCAGATAAAAGAGAATTAATATAAATATAAAAATTTAAAATTAGGACCTAAAATAGACTGAAACAATCTTTTCACTATACAAAATACAATATATCGAGTATTCTTTATTATACACCAAAGAAATTATTACACACTAAATAATAATATAAACGGTAAAACTTACGATCTTATCGCTAAACCTGTAATATTTTATTTTCCTTGTCTTGCTTAAACGAAAAACACAAACAACAGTAGATCTAATACACTCGGCAGCAACAGTGAATAATTCAATGCCGCTCCTTGAATGAATATTGTATGAGTTCGAAGTAAGCTACGAACTAGCTCCCCGACTATACGGATGCTGTTTCCTTATTCGAGGGCTATGTTACCGGTTTGTTGTTTAGCGTTGCAAGTTGTAAATACAAGTAGCTTGCTGCACCGTGATGTAGGTGACAGGCGAATGGTATTTATGGTAATGAGATTTTTATCAGAGTTTAGTTCTCGAAACACAATTGTTTTGAGAACTAAAATCTGATAAAAATCTCATTACCATAAATACCATTCGCCTGTCACCAAAATCCTCATTACCACCATTGGGTGCCGACCCTGTTACTCATCGCACCAAACTCATTTTTAGCGCACTCTTTAAGAGACAGAGTGCGATTAAAATTAGTTTGGTGCGATGAGACAGTCTCATGCACATTGTTGAAAAAGTACAGACAATATTTAGAAATGTCGAATTAATCTATGACCTTGTAATTTACGGGAAATTTAACGCGATCTATGCCGATGGCGACTAACACGTTGATAACAAGCAAGTAGACTCATTTTACAGGATTAAATATCTTCCATCCTTTTCTCATGTTTTTTGTTAGAAAGAGACATAGTGAGACTAAATTAATTTAGTTTGTAAACAACAGAATCGGCACAATTATCGTCTTGCAAATTAAATTAAATATAGGCCCTACAGCCTAAGTCATGTGCCTACTGGATGATAACTATGGTAGGATCTGCATCCAGTCCAACCAGATGCGGCTGAATATCAGTATTTTACACAGATCGAGTGCTACCAGACCTCCACCATATTATGTAGACACAGATACCCTAAGGCTACACTGGATGTAAGCTGCTAACTTCCGTAACAACTTTCATAGGTATTCGTATGAAAATCAGGAGTAATTGCTTAACGTGCTTTCCGAGGTACGGTACCCTTTCTCGATGTTTGAAGAAACGGTCAACTATCCAAGGACTGACCGAAGTAAGTGCTGCTTAACCTCGCGGATCGATTGATCGGCATGGTAGGTACTAGGTACGAGCTCCTCAAAGTTACAATCATACTAAACATACCCTCATATTATTCGCACATTTTTTTTTTGTATCTTTAACTCGCCTCAAAGAGTTCGTCAGTTTTAGTAATTACCTTTAAATTGTTCACCCTGTATATAAGGTAGAGTCAGCTACGAATACAGGTCGGACATATTTCCACAGCATCTTTTATCCTCAGATCTAGGTCAGGCTGCTGGGGCCGTGTTCCTGATATGTGACCTACATTACTCTAGCTTCGCAGCTTTTTTCTGGTTACACTTAGTAAATATAATTATAGAAGTGTACTTCTTGACGTGTCATCTCTTTATATCTGTCTGTCTGTATTTCCGCTAACTCCTCCTAAACCACGCAATGGATCTTGATGCGGTTTTCACCATCAGGTAGATAACTTTTCACAGAAGGTTTATATGTATAATACTTTAATATTTAATGTAAGGATAGTAGAGGAATTGCATGCGTGCGAAGCCAGGGACGGGTCGCTAGATGGTTAATTATTTATTTTTTAGCCCAGTAAGTGGCCATGCTTGACGTCTTTCGTGATGTGCAGATATGGGGGACCTATGAGGCACTGGAGTAAGTGTCATATTCAAGAACACCACATTGCCACTGGCTTTAGGATGGATCAATGATACCTCATCGGTTTCCAAGGAAAACCGTGGACGGTTTAGTTTCAAAACGCATCGGTTTAGGTAATATGAATCAGTCGCTCAATTCAAGTTCAAGACATCCTCAATTAAAAACGTCGTGGTCATGGAACAAAACCACAACAGTTTTATTATGATACATACCTACATAAGTCTTTGGACCGCGACGCAACCACAACAAAAGCCTATATTCATAAACTAAGAAGGTTTACCCAGGTTGCCTTACCAACATCAGGACTACGGCACACGTGAATTGCTGTATTAGGCGCGGCGCAAACGTGGACACGTTTTGTTACTGATACGGGACACTATCACAGGAAACTGTGGTTGCAGTGTCCAGTAACGGCAGCTGGACACAGTCGCCGGTGGCTACTACTGGACACCGGGAACAGTACCGTGGTTGTATTCAAATGTCACAATGGATGTCGACGAAGTATTTGTATGAAAATTTATTATTATTGCTTGTGTCTTCCATTAAATTCTGTTTAGTGCCTAGTTGTTAACACCAAATACTTTTTAATCGGCGATCGGTGAATGTCCAGGAAGCAACTGGAAACTACAGTGGCTGTGGCTGCGCCTGCGTATGAAGTGGTCGATTTCTTAGTCATCATATGAAAATAAAATATAGTTAGCTGGCTCCCGGTTGCTTGTATGAAACACGAAGACACTAAAGTGTCTAAGTTTGCGCAGCGCCTTACGGCCACATTCACCGACAATATAACAGATGTTTAAAATGAAATCCGCCGTTTACCCATACAGAAATTCACGTTTAAACGGCTGATTTTGCTCTAATCGTCGTGTTATGTTGTCGGTGAACATGAGCCTTAGTGTCTGAAACTTCTGTCAGAATGTTTGAAGGCCCAGTTGGCACAGTGAATGAGCGATCGACTGGTATTTGTATGGCCTAGAGATAGTTATTCCGGCTCTGGATGATTGAGCATGTGAATATCTGAAAGTGTTTGTAATTAAACGCACCCACGATACAGAAATAATTCCTAGTACGAATGTGGCAACATTTTTTCTTTAAAAAGCAAGAAAAATGAATGTGTTTCCCGGTGCTTACATTACACTACAGCACAAAAGGATGATACATGCACGCACCTAGAGTCTCGACAATTCATAAGTGCCTGTATCTGGTTTACATGAAATAAAGATCTATTCTACATGATGTATGATAGCAAACGCAGTAAGAGCACTTTACAAAATAAAATATTATAGTTTAAAAAAAACTGTAAAACACACTTTAGTCATCCAAACTGAACGTGTATGCAAAATTTCAGCTCAATCGGAAACCGGGAAGAGGGTCAAATTTAACTTCCAATATTTTCTTATATAGTTAGTTAGTTACAGGTGAAGCTAATAAAAGCGTTTTAAAAAAGGAAATATTTTATTTTGGACTCTCACAAAAAACTGAATGCTAAAATAAAATAAAAAATTACAAGAATACGATATAAAAAGATACAATTATTCTTGTTGCTTTTGCCAAAAAAAATATAAGTAAATTTTTCACGACGAACGCGTCGAATACTGAGTTTTATTGCAATATACACGCAGAATAGCTAACTAGAGACTAATTTAAATTCATAAGTACTTAAGTTTCGTCTGTGAACTGAATCACTGAACTAATAAAAATATTGTTACCACGTGTAGTCCGCAAATAGTCACAATTTGTTGCGATAGTAAAGACTTTGTTGTTACACGTGGAACAATCCTACATTCTCGCGTGGTACGGCAATATTCTGCTCACTTTGTAATTGGTATTGGATAGTTCTATACATTATCATTTACGGCCTGAGGTCCGAATATTGCCCATTTAGACTCGACCCTAATGTCGACTACGCGTAGACCAGCGGTAGGTGTCCAATATTCTCTGACCTTGACCAGAATTGTCGGATATTTAAGACATAATTAACAAGATTGAAAGATTTGTAACAAAATGCTTTTATCGAAGTCTTGTGTACGATTGGAGTGAGGGATGGACATAAAAAGAAAGAAGGATAAAGTTTTTGGGCACAGATAACAACACAAAAATATTATAATATTAAACTGAACACCAGTATAGGTAGGTAAGAACCTATTCCTATCTCAGAATAATTATGCTGCTAGATTTTCATTTATTTATTTATTTAAAATGCTTCATGTACAATGTACAAACAACCTTACCAGACAACCTTAGGTTGATGCATAGACAATAAAGGTAGATGCACCAAAAAACAAACTTAAATGAGAGGTATAACTATTATACTTAAAAACAACTATATAAACTTACATAAACATTACCAACATAATTATCATTATTATTTCATGCTGCAGGGCTGGTAATAGGGTTGCCACCCGTACTTTAAAACAAAGTATTGTACGTTATTTTGGACAAACGTACTTTATACTTTACGAGAGCAATAAAGTATTTTGACTTTTTAAGGTTTTATTTTATTTACTAAAAGAAACAAAAGTGTAGCAAATATTTGCGTGTAGGGACAGGTTGTCCCTAAAATTAATAAATTATTTATGAAACTTAACTTAGACATAGAATGTAAAGATGCTAGGTTGTTCATTAATAACAAGTATTTGTTGGATGTTGCTACAAGCAACAAACAATACATTTTATGGAAAAAAATAGTAACAAGAATAAATAATAATTTTTACTTTATAAAAGTAAATATACTATATTTGATCATAAAATGTGGCAACCCTAGCTGGTACCTATCTATTCTGATGGGGTCCCATAAGTGAAGCCACGTATTGATGTGTTTCATACATCTTCGTGTATATAATAAAGTGACGTAGGTACGCACGCTGAGTGAACACATACCATTTATTAAATTTATTTCTAGAAGCAAAGGAAACAAAACATGCGCTCTAAAAATTAAGTAAACATTTACAGATATCGCATTTTTTGCGGCAAGCAACACCTGTATAATGTCTGATGTAACCTTGATTACTATTCCGTTTGGCTAGCAACCGGGAGAACTTGAGTGCGATGCCAAATTTCCCCTGTACAGCCTACTTAGAAAGGTAGGTAGGCAGCTTTTTTTTTGGCAGCATTTTTCTATTGTAACTTGATTTTTGTAGATACAAGTTTCTGAACGAGTAAAAGTTGACCCGTAATTAAAATCCAAAGTACGATTAGCAACAAAATTATATTAATACACATATATTATTAAAACAGTAAAAATATTAATTTGATCGGTGATTGTTAAAGAACCAAGGTGCAGCATTAAATCAAATTAATTAGGCAGTATTCTTTTTTAATATTGATATTAGTAACTCAACTGTTAATCAAATTTTATTGCTGACTGTACGAGTATATTTATTTCTATGTATCTTTGTTTGTGTCTGTTTTCTAATTTCTAGTGGTTCCCTCCATACTTTAAGAGTTCACTTGGCTTCAAGAAACTGTCGAATGTCATAAGTCCATTGACTGACTAGCATTTATGATAACCTAGTACAAACAAATAAAATTGCCCGTACATTGAGCAGTAGGTACTTAAATTTAAATAAGTAGATAGGTACCTGAGTGACTTTTTCTCATTCACGGATTTATATTATTTATAAATGATGTAGTCGGCAGACCAAGTCTTGATCCATTCATAAGCGGCTTCTGATTTTATAATTAAGCCTAAACTGTGACCTCCCCTTCTATCTCCTTGGCCAAAGTTTTTAAATTATCACATATTTTGTAAAAGCAATTAAAATATCACAAACTAAACTTACACTAACATTACAATGTGCTCGTTAATATAATGTTTCGTATGCTCTGATTATCTTATGAAACCCTGAGTTGAAATAATATTACTTCAGATAAATTCTTTTAGTTGAAATTAAAATTTGTTAACTAAGTCACTTGATGTAAAGATTGCAATCTTTGCAACTTTAATTGATGCTACCGACGACATTTTTAAGATAGTTAAACTAAAAACCGAAAATAACTTTTAATGGGGTTTTACTACGATTTATTTTTAAATCAAAACTTCGGAACGTGTGAATCTTTCGGTATCAAATACAATGCTTTTATTTGTCATTAGAGTTTTTAATTTTATTACAATGGGATTGCCCTCTTTTTGCTGATACCTGATAATTTTTTCGCGATAACGATGTTGATCCCATCGAGAAAGTTGTTCAGTTTGATGGTCTGATCCACACTAAATATGATCACGCATGTCTGATACACGATCTAGAATAAAAATAAATATCATAATAGGTGATGCAAACACACCCACGTAATAAAAATCCAACGAATGACCGCAGATATTTGTCAAGGTCTTATAGAACTTCGCTGCGATAATCAATAAAACTATTACTTAAACCTATTATTACGAAATTCTCGAATAAAAACATTCTACACAGAAAAAACGAAAAGGCTAGAAATAAACAACTTATTGCTATTCGATTTGTGCCCATAATCGGTACCTACTTAGTTCGGATGGAGCCTGAAAAGTTAACATATCTACACCGAAATAACGTAACGGCTAGAAATAAACAAGCTATTGCTATTTACAACCGAGTAGGTACTTGGTTCAGATGAAGCCTGCAAAGTTAACATATTTACATTGAAATAATGTAACGGCTAGAAATAAACAAGTTATAACTTGGTTCGGATGGACGTTGCAAAAGCGTTTTTTCTGTACACGTGGAAAGGAACGTAACCATAACAGGTCACACATTCAGTCAGGCACATTTTCACCAGCATGTAGCCCGCAAACCTTCACTTTTGATCATGAAATGGGTGTCAAGGATTGTGAGGTAGCTATTTATTCCTTCCGGGGACCACTACACGGCCAAAAATATGTTATACCTAGTATAAAAAATATAATAGTTTAAAAAAAACTATAGAACACGCTTTAGTCATCCAAACTGAACGTGTATGCAAAATTTCAGCTCAATCGAAAACCGGGAAGTGGGTCAAATTTAACTTCCAAGATTTTCTTACATAGTCAGTTAATTAGTTAGTTACAGGTGAAGCTAATAAAAGCGTGTTAAAAAAGAAAAGCAGTGCTAGCCTAGCGGTTGAACGCTTACCTTTCATGCAGCACGGCAAAAAAGGGGAGAGAGTAAAATCGGGGAGAAAATAATTTATTTGCCGTCTCTCTCTTGATTTTCCGTTTTGTCTTCTGTCAAGGAGACAAACGGTGGAGAAAACGGGTTTGTCCACCCGCCGTGTTAGTCCTGCAGGAAGGTTAAGTTCGAAACCGGCTCACACCTCAGACTTTTCGAACTCACGTGCGGATCAGAATTCGATTATCACTTGTGCTAACGGTGAATGTAAACATCGTAAGCCTGAGAGGATCTCATAAAGATCTTGATGGTGTGTGTAGGGGACAGTTATTCTTCAATAAGGCGACTGGTTACTGTTTATTAATTTTCCAACAAGAAATATCCTTTAAAACGTGTGAACTATTAGATTGCCATTTTCTTAATTTAAATTGTGCCGAAGCGAGTATCGAACTCACTTCCCTACACAACTGTATGGCACGGCTTCGGCTCCGTATTTAGCAACGAAGTCACTCGTGAGTCTTGCCTCAGAAGCCGTGTAGTCCGCGAACCCGCACCAGGTCATGGTGGTGGACTAAAGTCTAACCCTTGTCATTGTAAGCAGAGGTCCGACAGCTGTGGGACTTTAATGGGCTGGATTATTATGCTTTTTCTATTTGGTTAATCATGAGCCAAGGTTTGATTTATCTATATTATTTTACAGGTTGTTTTTTTCAGTTCCTTTCACTTTTTCAGTCATTTTTTACTTTGGATTAAACGTTACTGTAGGTGTTCAGATAGTCCCTACCGTGATGCCGTTGGACAAATTAAGAATAAAGAATACACAGGTGTTAGTGGTTTTTAGCAGTAGGTACATCATGTCTCACCGAATGATCGGCATGCAAAATGTTATTGATTCGATACAAAAAAATAACAATAATACAAAATACAATTATTATCAAAAAAGAATACCACACCACATCCACCACATAGACCACATCTTGGCCCATCAAGCAGGTTTCTGGAAATTCTCCAGTCTCCCATACCTTTTGGCATAATTTATGATAATAATATTAGTAGTTTTCGCGACGTCTAGCGGCTATATAACGTTATGTACAATGAATCATCAGTTGTAGTTTATAAATAAATCTCAAATTGCACACGATTACGGTTCGTTAGATATAATTATGTTGATTCGCTGGCCGCCTACCGTGATTATGATCTGACATCGTAATGCTACGGCCACATTATCGGGTTTCGGCAAAGGTTTGCTGTATCGCGAATTCGCGACAAGTGTAGCCAAAACATTCGTCATTTGAATGAAGTTTATATTGAGTTAACGCGAATACGAATGCTGATAACACCGGTGTTGGTAATATGGCAAATATCAAAGGAATTTATCGCGACAAAGTTCGTTCATCCGATCCCGCAGCTTCGCCAAACTCATTTACCGGCGAGACGTAGACCACTGCACTCGTGCGCTCCGCTAGTTAATTAATATCCATCAGCGCATTTTCTTATTTTTATTTTAAATAGTAAAGGTGCAATGAATCATTATTTACTGCATATAATACAACGTAATTGCGTCCTAAGCTGGTCTGTTTCTAATATGTGGCCGCAGATATCGTCATATAGGTACTTCGCCGAAGGTCGACAGCGAACATTTGTCGCGGTAGCGCTCCAGGAACTGTCGTCCGATAGTGTAGCCCTAGCATTAGCATGAGAAAAAAATATCAATCTCAATACGCCATACGAGACTGAATATTATTGAACTTTTATAAATTGAATAGCTTTCGCTTGCGACCTTGTCCGCGTAATTTCGTCGCTATTTTATCCCCTCCTACGCCCAATTTCTATTAATTCTCCTTGTACGTCATAGGTTAACCTTATTTGGCCTCGAGGATGATATTTCAGTTAGAATCACCTTTTCATTTTATGTACTTAAATATAAGGTCCTACTTATTAGGGGAGGTTCTTTTAAGGGGGTATAGTACTCATCATTATGAACAACTTTTACTACGGAACAACACTGATTAGATTACCCAGAGCCTAAAGTATTTGCGAATGACGAGACAATTGGACAGTTTATGTCAATTTAGTCCATTTTTGTGGCATTGGCGTTGCTATTCTTTGGCGATTTTGCCTAAGGCAGGTGGTATTAAACGTAGCTACTTTGATAATGTCCCTTTCCTTGCACTAAAGAGAATTTTGGTGGTCTTAAATGTTAAGGTCATAGCACACTCGATATTTTTATCAGCAGAGTAGCGCGTTTTTGCGTTTGTTATCTGCCTTTTGTTTACAAAAAGTGAATAACGAACGCGAAAACGCTCGATTCTGCTGCAAAAAGTTGCTAGTCTGCTATGGCTTATCATTTAGAACTCAAAAAAACTGGTCTTAATGGTATTCATAAAATTCAAACTAGACTAGCGAGAATTCTAACTGTTTAAACGGCAATTAGCATAAGAATGTTGAATCCAGATACAATTGAAGCTTTAAGAACAATCTTGTTCTTGTTCTAAGTTTTAACTAACAATAGGTTACGTTTGAACATGGTTTACAAGTAGAATTGTACAAGAAAGAAAGAAATAAGCTAACCGTCAAAAACCCCCCCGACTCCAATTAGAAAAAGAGCTGTAACTTTTGAACGGCTGAACAGATTTTCATGAAACATAGCTAAGAACACTCGGGATAAAATTATCTATGACACAAAAAACTAAACGAAACTCGGTTCATCCGTTTGGGAGCTACGATACCACAGACAGATACACAGATACACAGACAGACACGTTAAACATATAACACCCCTATTTTTTGTCGGGGGTTAAAAAAGATTTATTTGACACAGCACAACAACGCTTTCAAGATCAATAAAACTGTGAGGCCATCATACTGAACAACTTTCTCTATGGGGCCAACATCGTAATCGCCATAAAAACATCAGCTGTCCCATACAAAACTTCAATGCCTACTCGACCCAAACGTATGGGACAGCAATTACTTTTTAGCGATTACGATGTTGGTCCCATAGAGAAAGTTGTTCAGTTTGATGGTCTGATCCACATCATTAAATATGACCACGCATTTCTGATAAACATTGTACTATGTTTCTTTAAACTTCATACAAATCAGTATTCCCGGTCTCTACAATATTATGCCTTTGTAATATTATTGTTTTAGTTTGTTTAAGATTAATCTTATCCAAGTGACATTAACGTTCATGTGCATTTGCCCGCAGTTTCGAGGTACTTATAGAGAAATAAACCCAAAAGAACCAAGAAGAACCATTATTTGCAATGTAATATCAAATATGTATAGTCTTTCCATTATAAGATATAATTTTAAACTCTTCCATAATGTGCATTTTATATACCTACCTACTATACGAATAAATTGCGTTCGGTAATGAGAAGCCTTTGTGAATGCAAGTCTAAGTGCAGAAAACGGGAATTACGAGATAGACTCGTTATGTCTCCGAGACCGTGAAGGACTTGCATGACGTACACTAAATTATATAGCGGATGAGAATAGTGCGACTACCTATTAATGAAGAACTATTTAAAGTAAATTATTCTGAAATCAATAGGAAATTTGCACGTGTATTAAATGCGCATTCAGCCTTTAAAGTAATAATTAATATCGTGTGGGTAGGTACCTAAAAACTCTAAATTTATGTTAGAGTGTACTTACTTAAAAACCTCGTTAGCACTACAAAAATAATTAAAAAAATCTGACCAGCAATTTTTATATTTATTGTCGTGTTGGAAATTGCTGGCGCGTTATTTCGTTACATTTTGTTGCGTTCTGAAAAGAGCAGATTGATGTATTGTTTTGTTTAAAATAATGAAGCAGTTTCCGATCTGGTGGGAGAAAAATTAGAATTTTACAGACCGTTTCATTCTAATCCCACATAGCCAACATAGGTCAGGTTTAAATTTACCTGAAATTCGTGAAAGAAAGTTTACAAACTTTGACGGTAGTTTCAGATTTTAGCATACAGAATTTACCGTGACGAAAGCTTGCCGCTTAGTTTAAAATGTTTTACTAGGAAACTTTACGCAGATGCAAATGACAAGACTCCAACTACAAAACTAACTGTAGCTTAGTGAAATGCAAATGAACACAGTCCTCGGGGTGTAACGAGCGAATCTTATTAGCTGTTTCATCCCATTAACATTATAAATGCGCTTTATAAAAAGATTTAGGAACAGAAGGCCGACCACCAATGTTTTTGCCGTATCGTAATGTTAACGTAAACAAATTTTGAATAAAAAATACAATATTATATAGACCTGCTAAACGCGCTTACTATAGAGGAATCTCAGTCTTATTCAAAGGCAAATCATTATTATGCTAATCAAATTTTTTATCCACATTAAATCAAATTATTCTCGCAGCTCTTACCACAACATTGTAGTAATCAAAATTGTAATCTATTTATTCTAAAAGAGTTTCCTCGATATTTCTTGCCGGTTCTTCTCCATAGGACCTTCTATTTGGAACCGCGCACCTAGAGTCTCGACATTTCATAAGTGCCTGTATAATCTGGTTTGCATGAAATGGTCTATTCTATTCTAGGGTGGGAAAACTTAAAAAAAGTACTTATAGTGTGAAATGTGTGAATCCTGAAAGTTCGAATGCATGCATGTGCGACACATACTGACTGACACGACAAAAAGACCTTACCAATCTGATCGTTTACCATAGGTTTGATACCTATGGTAAACGATCAGATTGGTGGTTAGGAACTAAATATTTATTTACACACATAATACACAACATAACAGTGTAACACCAAGGCGTTGACAAGCCTATGAGTCTATGACCACAGTTTAGTGCGTAATTCTTCATCCAAGATTCCAGCATGTGCAGTATCTCCTTCAGATGCAGAACTAAAAACATCTGCTTCTTATCGTTAATCCGGCTTGTTGCCAGGCTCTGCTTTTCGGTTGATTCTTCTCCACTTTGCCCGATCTTTGGCAGCATCCTCGTTGGCACTCATGTCGGCTTTTCTGAACGTGCAGCCAGCGTTAACTACAAGATCTTGTACTAAGATTTCGCACTAACGTGCATTCGATAGGACCGCCCATTGTACATGTTTATTTTTATAATTAATGTATCTTTTATATTTCTGGTGTATATCAGTTTATTGAATATAGCTTCGATTATGGACTGTATTTCTTTATTGGTATTATTTACAATGGTGTAGAAATGGATAGCCCAATTAGATGCGTTACGAAGTTCGCGGGAGGTTCTAAGAGTTGCAGTGCGGTGCCATTGCTCCCGGAGTATTGAAGGACGGCGACGATGACAAGCCTCGCGCGCCCGCGCAGCGGTCCCAGCCGCGGTGCGATGTATCGAAGTGTGTATTGGGGTGAAGCTTGGATTATGAACAGTCAGTTTATTGTATTGTATTCGAACTAAAATGTCCTCCACCGCTGGCAACGTTTTCTCAAGTATTACGTGAATAAATGTCATGATATTAAAGACATTAATACATGGGCACATTTCCATTCGTGCGTAACCTTGAACAAGGTATTGCGAATTGTAGAAATATCGCAATAATCCGCCATAACATTCGAATGTTATTGGAGTGTATTGTTTTAAAGTCACGGAGGCCAACTTTTTAACTGTATGCTCATTTGGGTAATGATATGGACCAAAATTTTCGATGTGACAGAAGAAGACTTGGATTTTCAGAACGTTTTCATGGTCATCATCCTCACTTCGGTGTATACTCATAATTATCTATAACATATTTCGATAAAAAAATTATTTAAAAAACCAGCCCATTTCTGTTCCACTGCTGGGCACGGGCCTCTTCTCAGAATGAGAAGGGTTAGGCCTTAATCCACCACGCTGTCCTGGTGCGGGTTGGCGGACTACACACAAAATCGAGAACTTTATGATGCCCTCTCAGATGTGCAGGTTTCCTCACGATGTTTTCTTTCACCGTTATCGCAATTGATAATTAAATTCTAATCCGCACATGAACCCGAAAAGTCGGAGGTGCGGGCCGGGTATATTTCGATAATGTACTTTAATTTCTTAATTCATTAAATCTCGAAACACAGACATTTGTAATTAGTACCTATTGCTCTCGTTCACAGTGTCCTCCTATGATCCAGTCCCTTTCAGGTGTTGCTATCTTGTACAATTTTACTGTCGTGTACCAGAACTGCAAGTCCATCAATACTGCGTGAAACATGTAGCACTTAGCAGAGTTTAATGAGGAAAATCGAACATAAACCTGTGTTCTGTGTGTGTGTGCCTTTTTGACACAGCTGCGACGTACAATACATTTTTTATTTAAGTTATATATTTTTCTTTTTTTGTTTTACATGTTTTTATTCTTTTATTTTTCTGTTATATATTATCTTTAAAATCGTTTTTGTGCTGTGTCAAATAAATACTTTTTCTTTCTTTCTTTCTCTTATGTATTTTATTCTTAGAGATCATTCGCAGCCTGCCCGAGTGCCCGCTGATGTCCGTGCCGCCCACCATAGTCCCTATCGTTGGCATGTTCTATCGGATTCACAGTTATTTTTAGACGATTTTAAAATGTATGCTTCAAATGTTTATAAACTTCGGTTATTCTGTCTCAAGATCTACTTTCTCTTAATAGCTTATTTAGTATTCTTGTAGTCCAAACTGCGGGTCTACCGCGTAACTAAAATTGTAATGAACATCGACATCGGTATTAAACTTCAATACGATCGTGAGAGCCTAAACTTTGAGCTAACTTGTATTTTTTTTTACCGATCATGAAGATAGGAGTCCCAACTATATGATAGGTAATTTTTTTACAAGTTAGCCCAAAGTTTAGGCTCTCACGATCGTATTGAAGTTTAATACCGATGTCGATGTTCATTACAATTTTAGTTACGCGGTAGACCCGCTGAACTGATATTTAATTCGACATTGGTTTAGGTCAAAACATCTGGGTCTGTTTCATATAAGATGGTATCAAGTCTCAAAACAAGACAATCATTGAACACCAAATTTGGTGATTGTTATAAAAACAGGTTGCTCCGTTGGACTTGTTTTGGTCGGTTTCGGAGCAGGAAAGATTTTTGAAAATGTTGGCTCAAGTTTTATTTTTGTAAAGTTTAGTTGTATTTTTACCTAAACGAAATGGATTCTGTCATTCCATTATTAAATCAAAAGTAAAATCGGATATTTTATACCTACATTTTATATTTCATGCTAGGTACCACAAAATCAGAAACGCCTGGCTGTCATCATCTTCAATCTTCCTAAGCCCTTCTCTACGGCACTGGGCGGTCAGCGACTGTTAAGCTGATATGTTCAGTTTAAAAAAAAAAACAATTTTACCGCTGTGACGTTAGATATAAAATCTAAAAATAACCACTATATTGTTTTCTGTGCATGTAACACTTAGTTTGAACTTAATCCGATACAATCATCTTATTACGATTGACACGCAATAATTATTGACGTCAACGGCAATTCGCTTCGGATGGCAGTAATCACGGTATCATAACACCACTTAGCAATTGATTGTTAACTGTTGGTTCTAAAGGCGCAAATAGATTGGGCTTATATGACGTTACATACGTGATGGCATGTTCATCAGTATTCATATCATCATCATCATCATTGACAGCTTGTTTCTACCCACTGATGAGTATAGGTCTTCTCATTTTTATGTCATCATTTCATGAATAATATACGAAATACTTAGTACAGTTGAAACGGAGTTTTCTCTCTCATGTGGTGTCACGTCACATTATTTTAATATTATTACTTGTTATTACTTATTGCTTATTGTTATTTTTCTTATTTTTTCTTATGTAATTATGAATTATTTTATTTTAAAATGTATGCTCGAAATAAAGATTTTTTTTAATTGAATTAGCCAAATCAATTTGTGCCTTTACACACAAGAAAAAATCTCTTTAGAATATTAGTCTAGATTCTCTAGATTAAAATATTACACTTCAAAAATAGACTATGTTAAAATTATGTTAATAACAAAATTAAATTATTAATAGCTTTGACATTTGACAAAATATCTAAAAGAAGAAAAATGAAGTGTACCTAATGTTATTTATGCTTTTTTGAAACAAAAGGACAAAAGGTTACGAATACGTCGCGCGTTGATAGACATTATTTTAAATTTAAAACATGTCCGTGTCCTCAATCGAAACATACCAAAACAGTCCGTCATTTAAATAAGAAGTGCATTTATCCAACGTCGTAACACATACAATATGTAAGATGTTGTTCGAATATGAAATCACGCTTTATTTTTGTTTGCTATCGCCCCTGCTTACGCATTCGACGGTACCAGGAGCTCAGTAATGCTCGGAGGTTTCTGCAGCCGCCTCGCTGCACACTTGCACGACCGGTCACGTCCGCGTGCCGCACACAGCATTGAAAATTACGTCATGCATTTTATTTAGCCTTATGTAGAGCTCTGTATACCTATCTATACTTACGCACAACCGGCAAGTAAGTCACGACGCAACTCCTTCGCGTTATAACAGCCTGGTACTTCAAAAGCCAGAAAGGATTCAAAAGGACCTTTATTGCGTGTCTTTTTTTTTGTGTTTTCAAGGTGATCCTAATGAAGAGAGAAATGGGTTCAAAAGGATACCTGCGTTTATTCAACTTATTTATCCTTTGTGTCCTTTCGATGCGGTGCCCTTTATGACTTATCAACATAATTACTTATTTCTGCATGTATTTATTTAAAAAAATAAAGAACAAGTTTGTCATACATTTTAATAGAAATACAGCTCAAGCTTTTCTTCTCCGAAGGATTAGGAAGAGGTCTACTGATCATTTTAATAAATATCATCATTAGTCATGCATCACGCATATCAGCGAAATATTGGGTGTATAAGTAATTCTTTAGTAGAGTCCTTTCTCTTTATTCATTTATATACATATTTTTTATATTTTTAAATACATATTATAAAACTTAAGAAAATATACATTTAAAAACACAAAAATAGGGACCAACCGGCATCGGGAACAGGGTCCAAGCTACCGGTGGCTAGGGCTCCAGAGAGAGGAACCTCCTCACAATGCGTGCCGTGTCAAGAAGTACTGCTCTATGAATCAGGCCCTTGATCCAACTGCCTAACGAGAGCCTCCTGAGGTGTCGGTCGAGACTCTCGGTAATTAAGCCATTGGCTGAAACGACTATCGGTACAATGATCGCTGAATCCACATCCCACATGTCGACAACCTCGCGGGCCAAATCAAGATATTTGAGTAGAGTCCTTATTATTACGAATGATGTCCTTATCTAAGATATTTACACACAAACCTATGTATACTGAACCATAGAGATCGTTATAAAGGTTCGTTTGTTTTGCAGTAACAGGTTTCATTGCACTGATCCCTGGTTTCAGTCCATAGTCAAATCCTTTCAAGGCCTTCAAGTCACATTCACCGACGAATCTGTTTACGAGTACGACCAGTTATTACGCAGTATTACCGGGTAATTTGACGGACTGGCACGTAATGCGTTGAAGGTAACAATGGTACCACGCGACCCTACAATGGACAAATACGAAATGGTAGTTTTATTTCCTGCTGTGATTATATTGAAATGGAAAAATATTGGAGTATCCAAATGTTCTTGTTCATTTTTAGCGTGCACTATTTGCAAATCCTAAATGCGTGGTCATATTTAAGGGTGTCGATTAGACCATCAAACTAAACAACTTTCTCTATGGGACCAACATCTTAGTCGCGAAAAAATAATCAGCAGCATACATTTAGGTCGAGTAGGTAAAGGTATTGAGGATTGGTATGGGACAGGTGATTCTTTTTCGCGATTAAATATCTTAGAACCGTGAAAAAAAAGCTTCACACCGAGTCAAAAATATAGGTATTTTTTGCATATATTAAAAACTTCTAGAATGTGGAAAAACAAACTATGGTTTTTGTTAAATAAATATCCGAGAGACATTGACAGCCAACCATTAGCTGCATAATAAAGATGAATCTAATAAAATAAATTATTATTGGAACCCTGACATAATATTCAACAAAAAACACACATAACTACATACCTACCTACATATAGTACATACATACGTGGAGTTACTTGCCAGTTCTCTATAAGACCGGCTTTTTTTGAAACCGTACATCTAGATTGTTTTTTTTTGAAACAGTAGAATAAGTGGTACATATCCGACGCACCCTGGTCAATCAGTCCCAGTCCCGGTACGATCCTTGCTAACTGGCTGATCTTTCCACTATCATGAGCAGTTCTCATTTGAGATCTTATGCCATCACTTCAGAAGGATAGACAATGTCTTCATAATCCAATCAGCTCTGTACTATGCTCTAAACATAAAATGTAGTTTGAGCCTATAACTGAATCAGAAAAAAAGATAAATCGTAAATTATTGAAACCAAGTCGTATTTCCACGCTTGTGACGTCATTCTCACATGCGATGGTAATTAAGCTCATTAGCAATGCGATAAATCACGGTCAACAGTTGGTTTTCACTTCTTTGTTTCTATTGTTGTAGCGGAATATTTTATTAATATTTTCCGTCAAGCTTACCGGCCGATCCGTCGCCCATGAACGCTTACGTTGGAGGCTTAAATTGGAATAACTTGTGTTCCTGTTATTTAGAATAGAATAAATCTTTATTTCATGTAAACCAAATACAGGCACTTATGAAATGTTGAGACTCTAGGTTTCACTGGCTGTTCCCAGCCTTCAACCGGAACGTTAAACGTTATTGTTATGGCGGGTGTAATACGTAGAGGCTTGCTTGAACGCGCGGATACGCACGTCGCACAGTATTCGCACAGCACTGCAGTAGATGTCGTGGGATGCACAACTGTACATAAAAATTACGTAGGTGGTCAGACAACTCGCTTAGGCGCTTGGCTACGTGCGTAGCGGTACCTTACCGCGCTAAGCTAAATGAAAAGGCTCGCAGCTACGTGCGTAGCAGCGCCAGCGTCCTGACTCCTGAGTGTCGTAGCGCTTTGACGCGCGGCTACGCGTAGCTACGCGCGTATTACCATAGTAATGCTTCCTTGCGAATTCGTGACAACCTCGACACCTCATACGTCGCTTCGTGTGAATGCATGCTTATTGTTGAGATATTGCCGCAGTTGCTGATCGATTTAGGGTCTCAGCTTACCTTGTAACGTAAATTTACTGCATAATGGTTATTTACACGTGAGGGATCTTATCGCGTGTCTAGCGAGACAATGACTCTGTCACGTTTACCGAAAGCACGCTATTATGTTACGCTTAACTACTATGTTTACAACAATACATAACTGTAACTATTAAGTTATCATTATTAACTTGTACAACGCTTAGACATTTCAATAATATCTGACAGTACTGTAAGTACGCCACGCCTTCTGATATATGGCTGTTTTCCGCATTGCGTACACTCATAATTTAATCACAAGATTTGAAAATCGCTGACTAACAAAAGTTTTATTAATCGGCTTCTACATAAGTACATTTGACAATTGAATGGCAGTCTATCATTTATTACCAAAATAATGTGGTTCTTTCAATTAATAAGATACACCATATTAATAAAATTATACCCTTGCTTCATTGGTTACAAGCACCATTCTCAAGTGCTTTGACACATGTGACCCTTGCTATGGAGCCCTATTCATTAAGTGGACCACACGGTCAGTTCCTCCTAATTATTTCAAAGTGGAATTATCTGGCGTCTACATGGCATATTCTGGCCTTAACTCAAGGATAAACGCGTTTTAGTACTCCGGCCACATAGCACGTGGCCATAAGTAATAACCGTTATTAGGGATCGGGCCCACGCGACCATTTCTCGGTAGTGATACAAAAAATGAAAAAAATTCTATGCAATTACATATACTTAACCATAACCTAACCGTCTAAAACCTCCGACTCCAACTAGAAAAAGAGCTGTAACTTTTGAACGGTTAAATAGATTTTCATGAAACATAGCTAAGATGATACCCGATTAAACTAGCTTTCAATTAATTAAAACTGCATTGAAATCGGTCCATCCGTTTTGGAGCTACTATGTCACAGGCAGATGCATAGATACATAGATACATACTACAGACTTATAACACCCGTCTTTTTGTCGGGGGTTAAAAATATGAGTTTTATCTTCACATATACACGTATCGTATTCATGAATGGAACCCTTGCCAAAACCTTCAGATTGCCTTGCTAATAAGCGTCTGATTTGCCAAGTTAAGCGGCTGGCAATAAGCCAGGCCAGCTAGATATGACGGAGAAACTTCATGCAGAACCAACTTCTGCATGAAGTTTCTCCGTCTTCGTTTCTACTATCATCACCAGCTTTTCCCAACTTATAAAAAGCGGCTGAATATCAGAGTTTTACATAGAGCTTTATATTAAACCAAATTGTAATAAAATGAGTAAAATGTGGTGTTGCGTGTCGTCCATACTGTAAATCGACGACGGGCACTCCCTTTGGCTTTTAAACCCTACTAGAAACTCCGGTACTATTTAGCGAGCTAATCTTGTATCATATATTTCATCATCATTGGGGGCCTTTTCGAGATCCAATCTTGGATATAGGCCTGTTCTCTTCTCTTCCATTCCTGGTGATCTTGTGCCCGACGCATCCAGTCATGACTTCCTTGTCGTCTAATGTCGCCCACCTACCGCTGCGGCGGTCTTCCCCGCCCTCGGGTGTCGGCTTGAGGTCTCCACTCTAGGGAGTCTTCTGGTCCAGTGGCCAGTGTGCATTCTAGCAATGTGTCTTATCCATGTCCACTTTTTCCTGGCGTTCATTCATGCCCATCACGTCAATCATCACACATTTACAGTTTTTCTATTTGACATGTTTACGTAATTTCTTACGTCAGTAAGAAATTCTTCGACCTTTATATGTATACAGGGTGGCCCATTTATAGTGGACCATTTTTTTTAATATTCATTTCTAATGAAAATTTACAATCTACAAGTTTGTTAATAGTCTTAAAAACTACCTTGATAAATTTCAAAAATCACAACTTCTAACCTAATGATTTTCGCGGAACGTATGTTGCGTTTAGATGAAAATTAGAAGGCACCTCCACCCAAAAACAAATTTTGGAACACTATAAATGGGCCAGCCTATTTAAGATTTTATAGAAATGGCTTACATTCGGGATAACCAAAGAAGATAATGCGTCTCTGAGCTTTACGAATATTTCTTTTTAGATAATTTTGCCGTTGCCAACGATTTCGACGCGGATAAAGTACCAGTGGCGAAGGGTGAATATTTCTATTAGGGAACCCGTCCAAAAAATCCAAAAAATTGCTTGGCCATGCGTGGCACATGGTGTGCAGTATTAATTTAACTGTGACTTGAACTCATGAAGCAACTTACCTACGTTCACATATTGTTATCAATACATAATACATGGTATTGATACCTACTGGTAATGGCCACGTAAAGGGAAGCCGATGGGAATCGTATTATACAGGGTGTAAGTGAAATCGTAACGAAAACTGATACCATGGATACAGTACATGATTCTGGACACCTCAGAGTAAGAAATTAGCGGCGGTCTTTTCAAAAATTTTACGATTTTGTTTGCAGATTTTTTACGTAGTTATAAATCCTGCGAACAAAATCGTAAAATTTTTGAAAAGACCGACGCCTTGTTCTTTCGCTGAGGAGTTCAGATTCATGTACTGAATTAATGGTATCAGTTTTCGTTACGATGTCCCTTACACCCTGTATGTATAGTGTATAGACCCTTTGGCACTGTAAAGTACCTACGCTCACAGAAATCTAAATAATCAGACTTACTATTTCGATTTGTGTGAACACGATAGTATTGTTTTTTTTTAAATATATAACTACACTGTTCCCGTTCCACGTTTTCCACAATACGTAGCGTGTAGAATGTCCATGTGACTTTACTGTCGTAACACACGACACTACCGCAGAGCACGCGAGTTCCGGATATAAGCTTTTGTCGTAATTAATTAAAACTACCTACCGTACCGCGAACCCAAAGCTATCTGCCTTACATTATTGGCGCTACCTTTGAACACTGCGAGGGTTTTATGTGATACTATTACTGTAAAATTTATTAACCTGAAATACACAGCCTGTACATATTCGATTTCAGGGGAGTAGTACAAAGTTGTTTGCTTGGACGCTTGTAGCACTAAATACACAAATATTATGTGTGTGTATGTGTACCATGATTGTTTACATTATTACATAAACATTTTGGTTTCAGTAAAATTGTGGTGTATTTAGAGAAAGTATCACACTACCTGATAGCTTTTAAAAATTGTACTTATAGGTACACATCAAAAAGCAGTATAGTGCCACAAACTTATCTGACCCGGTCATGGCGTCGCTGCCGTCGCTTTTACCAATGTCATCTCCCTATAAAAATCACATTTGGAAGTCATTTTTGTTCCGTAGCGAAGTTAGTTCCAATTTTGGTCACCGTGTCAGATAACTTTGTGGCACTATATAAAAAGATGAGATATTTTTTAAACGCCGAATCATTTCGATTTTCGATTATTTATAGTTTCATTAATAAAAAACAAATGAAGTATTCGTTTTTTTTATGTGTTTTTAAACATAGAACCTACTTCAAAGAGGTTTGTCATAATATTAGAAACATTTTTGATGTGCGTAGTTTATTCGAGCATCTAGTTCCAGTATCACCTTCCCATGAACATGATATCTAGGCATGTCGCTTTCCTTTCCCTCCCTTTCCACTTTCTAAAGTTTACTCAGAGCCGTGACAGCTGTTTATAACAAAGGACTGTTTTCTATAAAATTATTGTGTTGAGTTTCTCTCCATATTGTGTTCAAGTTAGCCGTGTGATAAGTATCTTTCCACGGTGATCTGCAAACAAAGAAATCATAATCAACTGATGTAATCTGTTAGTCTAGGTTTCTGGAAGCCATGAGGCTTAGGCCCAAGTTCACCGATGATATAACAGATGATCAAGTCAAAATAAACCGTTTAAAGGGAAGTTTTATATGGATAAACGGCTGTTTTCATTATAAACATCTGTTAAATCGTTGGTTAGTTACATTCACGGCTTATATAACACGAGGAAACCACCGCCATTTGCCACCACCACACACAATTCACCACAACCACACACCACTCACCACCACCACGCACTTTTCACCACCACCCCCATTCTCCACCATCACGCACCATTCGCCACCCATAAACTTAAAAAATAAAGTAAAAGCCGACTTCAAAATACAAAATCATTTTCATAAAAATCTTAACAGCTTCTGAATTCGGGACTAGCTCAGGCAGACTAGGATAGCTTTGCGGCAACTCATTGCCAAACAATATACTTAGTTGAATTCTAGAAAAGCGCACTATTCTTTTTGATGTACTGTTTGTGGCCTGAGGAGGTTATTATTTTAAATTTTCAGTCATGTTTAGATTAGGTTCCGATACTGAAACATTGCTTTGACCTTTAAATTATGGTCATAATCGGTTCTTACGATGAAAATTGCTCCCTAGTACATTTTACCATAATTATAGGCAATAAAAAAATTGTTGCTTAATTACTAATGATTCCTGAGGCTGAACAAAATGGTTGTAGTTCTAGAAGAATTACGTTAAAATTTCAGTTCGTCCAAGCAGAGAGGCCTATACTCAGCACTTGGGTATATTCGGGCTGATGATAGACAACATGCAGTGACAAACCCGCTTGCTCAGACTACGGCCATTACCTTGCACTAAGCATAATTACGTTCAATAATTAACGACAAACATTCTAGATACAAACAAATGTTTGGGACAGCTCATAAAAAACAAAAACAAAAAAGTATATCAAAACGAACCCTGTAGCTCTGAATAAACTAAAGATTTAATAAAACACAAATTTAAATAATCCTTCCACTTTTGTATACAAAGCTGAACAAATATTTTTCAAGAATACTTTTAAAGTTAACCCTTCGCCCGCGAGTTATGTTCAGTTTTTGCCTGCCAAGTATTTTGTATAGCAGATTTCGTTGTGTTTATTTCTTCGTCTCGAGCTAATGAACTATAGTCCCAACCAAGGTCGGGACGAACTTAACGAAACGATCTGTCATGTTACTAAACACTACTAAATAAATCAACAAGTCAGAAAGGTCGTAGAACCTAATTTCAGACATTTCAAACCATAGAAATATTACAAGCCTAGAAGAGTAACAATTTTTTGACATATAATTGAACTTTAACGCGCTAGCGTGACTTTTCTATCTAATATGCAGCATAATGAGTTAAAAAAGACAGATATTATATATAATCTCGGCACTCGTCAAATAGAACAGAATCATTATGTAGCCTTATTACGATATCAATGGTCACCAGTCTGGTCACCAATTCCTAAGGAAAATCGCTAAAGTCCTTTAGTTATGACATTTCAAAAACCGGCTTCATTTGGACTTGAATGACAAGTCGATTACAGCTAGCTGTCTCTTTCAATCTCATAAACGCGCGTATTTGATAAAATAGTACCACTACATTTGAAAAGTTCAATTAATAGTTACTCTTCTAGGTTTATCATATTTCTATGTTTCAAACAGTTTTTAAAAATTTGTAAATGGAAATTCAATAGCTATTTCTCAGTCTATGGACCGTGAAATTTTCAGCGAAGGTTGGCTGTGGATGTCACAAGATTGTACAACAACAAAAACAATAGTGATTTACATAATATGCGTAAAAATACACATTAGTTTGGCAAAACCTTTGCTACGCCAAATACTATGCAAATTTTATTTTTCATGGATTTTACAATAATTCTCGTGACGATTAGAATTCTATTGACATTTTTATTTAATACGGATTCTCTTTACTTTATGGAAATGTCCTCCATCCAGGATTAGTTTTTATTTTTTGCAGATTACCTACTCTCTCAATTTGTTCCCAATTTCAGTTATTTATTGGGATTTTTTCATTGTTATAGTGTATGAAAGCGTACGTGGAGTTCGAAGTATGCAACGGTGCGTACGAGGTGTCGTGTCCAGACGCGAGATGCAGAGTGGGCGCGGCGCTGAACCTCGAAGAGATCGCCGACCTGGTGGAGCCTGCGGTCATGGAGAAACACCTCAAGTTTCGCCTCAATCATGGTCAGTATCCTTTTTTTTTATTAGCATGGTGAGAACCCTTCTTGGGCTATCCTCCGCCTGTGGCCCTAGGCCAACCTAGTATTTCACCGTCAGAATAGTCTACTATTGATCAGTGGTTCACTGTAGACAATCGCAACGAATGGCGCTTCTAGGTATCGCAGTAAACGCTTTGCAGGCGCAATAGTGACATTGAAACATGTTGAAGGAGTAGTGTCGTTGGTAAAACAGATGATGCTCATTCCGACATATCATCATCTTCGAGTCCTTATCCCATCTTATTTGGGGACGGCGCAATATATTTTGTCATCCACACATCCTTATCAGATGTCATTTCTGATTTTCCAACATAATCATTAAAATAAAACATGCTGCACATTTCATATCAAAATATTGGCGCCAGTTTCATTAGCTTTTTCAAGTGGGTAATGTTTCAACAGTTCATACATTCTGGCAGTTATCCGGTACACTTAAATGGGACCAATGAGCTAGTATTCTAGCAAAATGCGTCCAATCATCATGCTCTGATTGGTATCCTGCATGGCTCATGTGAGATGACGCGAGTGCGTTCGTCTGCTCCTGACGTTTTGTTCGCTGCGGTCTGATTCACAGCGATTACTCGCTCCGTGGCTGCACATTATTGAACGGTTTGCTCTTTCTGCAAAAACAAAACAAGCATGTGTTGTCATTGACTGGATCTTTTTTGTCTGTAAAGTAAATCTTTACTCTCAAGTATATCCAGAAGATAATATGTATCTTTAGTCTGCTAAAGATGACGAATTTGTAACGACATTGATTTACACTTAGCAAATTGTGTTTTGGACATTAAATTCTGCAGCTGAACAAACATTATCTGTATTGAAATCAATCTTAAACTTCACAACGTGAATGTTTACTTCACCAAATGTGGGACAGAACTCGATTGATCAACGTTCGGAAATGATGAACTGTGAAACCACGCGTGCGAATCATCTGAACCGAGATATTAACATTGATTTGATCAGAATAACCATCCAATTGCATAATTCTTCATGCGCCGTTTACTCTTAATACATAATATCCATAAATTGTCAGACTATCGTCAAATCTAAGTCCATTCCGAACGGTTGGTGCAGAATAAATTGTGTTCCCTTCGATCCATCGATGCCTTTTAAGATACTCGTATCAATGTTTTCAAGCAATTTCATTTAAATTTTATATTTTTCGTCGACGGCGACGTACGATGTGGCTTTTTACCGGAGTAGTGCCGTGTGGAATATTCCATTTCCATAATATTCATTCGGCGCCAGATCGATTTACCGTACAGTACAGATGTTGACCTGTTTCTGTGAAGTTTTTTTTCCCGGAACTAAATTTTGTGCTTAATTTATACATGCGCGGTAAAGGGTTACTTAATAAAACATTACCTTCTCTAAAAAGCCAAGCGGTAGGTAAATGTATGAAATTGATCTTATGTATATAATTCCCAATAATTCCTATACTGCATCGAAATAGATGGACATTTCTGGTATTTTTAAATAACTCTTGTATCAGAAATATCCGTACTTTAAGCCCTGTTTTAAGGCCAAACAAAAATCATGAACATTTAATAATTTAATGGACATAGGAAGCGGGCAAGCGAGGAAAGTAAGTAGGTAGAGGACATTGTGGCCTCACTTTGTTTCCGTTTCCTGATTGTGTGTATCGTAATATTCTGAAGACTATATAGCTTACCATGGATACGTATCTAGCTTATCTAACGAGGATTCTAAGTTTCCCTATACATATCTACATGATGAATTTTAGGTCGTTTCGCGTACGTTAACGAATGATTGTACTCATGGTAATAAAAACTTAGCAAAAGAAAATAAAATTCGCCTCGAAAAAATCTTTCCACTTACATACAAACTCAACCAGCTGATCTCATTATACAGTGGCGCAAAGGTATCCTATCTGTTATAGTTAGAGAGTTCTAATCTTAGGAAACTTAAAGTGAATTTGGATGATATTAAATACCCTACTATTAGTTTTTTTTTTTAATATACAGTCAGTGAGAATATTGAAATTTCTCAAAAATCTTTAAGTGAGGCTCAATCGACTCTATTTTCCAACAGGAATGTTTCTTCCAAACAACCGACGAAATTGTACCTACCGAATTTGAGCCAAATACAAAAACTATTTCCCATACATTTTCTATGAAAACATATCTACCTTCGTATGAACATAATCTAAAATGATTGTATCTTACACTGATTGAATACAAGATGAAGCCTGCATCTTGAATGCCTCGCCACACTTTTCTCGAGCCTTTTTAACACGCTTTTATTAGCTTCACCTGTAACTAACTAACTAACTATGTAAGAAAATCTTGGAAGTTAAATTTGACCCACTTCCCGGTTTCCGATTGAGCTGAAATTTTGCATACACGTTCAGTTTGGATGACTAAAGCGTGTTCTATAGCTATTTTTTAAACTATAATATTTTTTTATCGATACAGTTACACTGTTGTTTGTATGTATAGTGAGATAAGTGTTCTGTTTCAGAGGTGGCGATGGATTCGGGACGCGCGTTCTGCCCGCGCGTCGGCTGCGATACGGTGGTGCATGTCCGCGCTGCCAGCCCCGCGCACTGTCCCACCTGCCGGCACGACTTCTGTTCGCAGTGCAACCAGGAGGTCTGCTTAGTACACTAATATTATTTTTATTATAAGTCAGTTAATATGATAGCATTGAGGGTCGGATTGAACCATGTAGCAGCCCTTAGGCAATGCAGAATCAAGGTCCCACATCCCATTTCAAAATTTTCTTAATTCATAACACAAGTTTTTGGAATTTCGGAAAGAAGTAGTACCTAGTACCTACTAGTAGTTCTTTAATTAAACATACGAGGCCCCTAAGCAACCATGGGCCCATAGGCAGTTGCCTAATTTGCCTTAAGGTTAATCCGGCCCTGGCAGTGATAGCCTAGCGGTAGCCTCAATCACACGAAGCAAATACTCGCTGCGAGCAAATTCGCTCCGTGTGACCGAACTTTTACATGCAGCAGTGTCTGAGTTCGAACTCTGCCCGCACCTCTACCTTTTCGAATTCAAGTGCGTATCAGAATTTGATAATCACTTGTATAAAACGGTGAAGGAAAACATCGTCCATCACTTAATTTTGATGCTGATTGTACATATTTTTGGTCTAACCGCACATAATGCGTTATTGCACTAACAATTCCAGACAAACACTGCCTTCATAAGAAGAACCTTACGACATGAAACTCTACTACTCACGGTAATGCGCCGGAACGGGTCTATTCAACGCGCGCCCCATTGTCAAAACAAAAAGGCCTTCGTCTCGCTTTCCCGCCAAATCCCTTTGTTCATTTTACGCCGTGATACGAAACGAGAACATTCTACATACTGCCAGTAACAAAGATCAGTGTAATGGCTATACCTAGACTAATCTAGACTTATCGTCTAAAGCTTTGATGTCGTTAATTAAATTCATTGATTGATAAAGAGCAAGAGCGACTTATCTTCGGTTGGATCCTTATTTCGTAGGCCAGGCAGTGTATTTTTTTTATAGAACATTTTTGGATTTCTTTTAATAACATGTGGAAAAAAAAATGTGCCTCGGAAAAATCACTTTGCATGTTGCTGAACCCTTGCCGATAAGAGAACAGTGAACATATTTTTAAATAAATAATAAATTCTTTATTACAGTAAGGGAACAAAAAATTGATACAGGAGAGACTTATAAACTAACAATTGTGTCAAGTAACAGTCAACGCTGGAAAAAGATATTGAAATACTTAACTACTGTTCTTGTGATATTTCTAAAGGAACTAAGTGCAGACTGACAATAAATGTTGTAGGTATTTTCGGTAAAAACTAAGCGTCTACTTACATAAAAAACATATCTTTAAAAATGCCAACATGCCGTAAGTTCGTCAAGAAAATCTAGTATCCGGGACAGTAACGTAGTATTACTGGACACGAGACGAAACGCAACATTCCGGGGCATTCCCGGATTTTCCGGTCATCTGGCAACCCTAGTTCAGGCCGAACTGGGGCCGTTCGGTCCATTCAGTGGCCGCTGCACAAAAAACCATTGCAGTTTCAGTGATAAAAATTGACAATTAAATTCTAACAATAGTCCAATTTGCTGCGCCTTGGTTTTTACCAAAGGACCTTTCTAACCCCCGACAAAATAGAGGGCTGTTATAAGTTTATAGTGTAGATCTGTGTATTTGTCTGGGGTTCCATAGCTCCAAAACGGATGGACCAATTTCAATGTAGTTTTTTTTATTGAAAGCTAGTTTAATCGGGTATCATCTTAGCTATTTTTCTTGAAAATCTATTCAGCAGTTCAAAAGTTACAGCTCTTTTTCTAGTTGGAGTCGGGGGTTTTTAATGGTTAGGTTATTACCAAAGGACCTATTGGTCCAAGCATATTCCGCTTGTAATAGTTTAGAAACGTCTGCATACTCCGTAATTGAAGAAGATGAATGGTATTAATATAACCTAACCGTCAAAAACCCCCGACTCCAACTAGAAAAAGAGCTGTAACTTTGGAACGGCTGAACAGATTTTCATGAAGCTAAGAACACTCGGGATAAAATTATCTATGAAACGGATGAAACGATTTTCGTTTAGTTTTTAAACGAAAATCGGTTCATCCGTTTGGGAGCTACGATACCACAGACAGATACACAGACAGACACGTGAAACTTATAACAGCCCTCTTTTTTGTCGGGGGTTAAAAATGTATGTAAATGCCTATGTAAAGTTTTAAATTAAAATGTTAATTGCTTCATCGCTCATTTAATTGAAAAAAAAGCGATCAATTTCTTTAAGTGAGACAGTCGTGTAATTACTTCCAAGAATAACTTTTAATTAGGTATTGGATAATGTACGGTCGGCCAAAAAAGTGTTCTATCAATTTTAACAGAAATTCCTATCAAATAAAAATATCATAATAATTTAATCAACGATGAAGTATGGGAATCTAAAATATGTTTACCAACCGATCTGTGTGTACCATAAAAAGGATTGGGGGGGGGGGGGGGGTTGTGTACCATACTTCAGGCAAATAGAACATAATTCTTCCGACATAGACCAAGATAACAAACTTATGTAGACCCCACTTTTACCATCTAAGAACTTTAATGTAAGGAAGCCTAAATAAAAAACCCTTATTTAAAAAATGCTTTTTAATAAAAAGTACTGAAGTAAAATGTCGCAGTGAAAAACTGGAAAACATAAAATGTAGAATAAATTTTATGTTTTCCAGCGCTTCAAGCACCTTTCAACGTGACATGAGAGCACTTCTAAACATGAAACAAAGTGCATATGCCCTACATTTTATGCATTTTTGTGTAACATGTTAAAGATAGACATGTGACTATGGTAGTATGGACAGAACGGATTCTCGTAACAGGTTTAAATAAAACATGTAACATAATAAATGCAAATCCTGAAATTTGTTTGTTTGTTATTGAATATTGAATCGATTTCAGTAATTTGAAAGTAGGTTTTTTATCAATAATTATGAATTACGCCAAATTAACGGTCAATTCAATTCAATTTATTTCATAACAATTTAAAATTGTGTTGAAAATACATCACAAAGTTCATTAACACATCACAAGATTCATTAATACATCACAAAATTCATCTAAAATCAATTCAGTAAAAGTTGTTCATATTTATGAGTACGATAAACCTTTAAAGGGATCGGGATAAGAAAGCTAGGACTTAGGACCCTTATATAAGCACTATCGTGAACGATTGGTAGGTAAAAGGCGGTTCAATAGAACTGGGTCGAGAAGACACACAAGGCTCTTATGTGGACCAGATTCGCGTGCTGTATATTCGTCGTATATCAAATAAAAGGCAGCATCTGACATTTCGAAAATTGTTAGTAAATGACAACAAATTAATGTATCCGGGTTTGAATTTAGAGTATGACAGATTAAAGTATAAAATTTTTAACCCCGGACAAAAAAGACGGGTGTTATAAGTTTGTAGTGAGTGTTTTTGTTGAAAGCTAGTTTAATCGGGAATCATCTTAGCTATGTTTCATGAAAATCTGATCAGCCGTTCAAAAGTTACAGCTCTTTTTCTAGTTGGAGTCGGGGGATTTTGATGGTTAGCTTATCTATGGAGAATAAAGCATTCAGCTAAAGTAATTTTGTATTCAAAACGCAGCGTTTTGCCCTTTCATCTGGGATTTATCTCGCTTTGATGTCGGGATTTTCCATCTGAACCAGATTTCAGCTTTGAATGGGTTATGAAGCTATTACACAATTTTTTGCAGTTTTATTTGACTAACCCAAAAAAGGGTTGGCATTTTGTCAAGACTTGAATACAATGTGTGTTAGAAACGCGTGGTCATATTTAAAGGCATGGTTCAGATCTTCAAACTGAATAACTTTCTCTATGGGACCAACATCGTAATCGCGAAAATATTATCAGCGCGCGGTCCGATATAAAACTTCAATATCTACTCGATCTAAATGTAAACAGCTGATTATTTTTTCGCGATTAGTGTTAGTCCCAAAAAAAGTTGTTCAGTTTGATGTTCTGATCCACACCTTTAAATATGACCACGCATTTCTGATACACTTTCTTAGCCATTGGCTTTCTGAGTGAAGTGTCGCGGGTTCCATTCCCTCACGGAACAAATATTTGTATTTGTATGGCCCACAGATAGTTGTTCCGGGTTTGTGTGTGTGTGCATGTGAGACGTGTTTGTAAACTATACCCACCAGTGGCGAAGGGTTTATATGTATAACACGATTCCCATCGGCTTCCCTTTCTAAACGTGGCCATTACTAATAGCTATCAATACCATATTGTATTTAGTATTAAATATGTGAAGGCAGGTAAGTTGCTTCATGAGTTCAAGCCACAGTTAAATTAATACTGCACAGCATGTGGCACGCTTGGCCAAGCTATTTTTGGACGGGTTCCCTTATAAAAATATTCACCCTTCGCCACTGGCACCCACTATATAGGAGTAAACATAGAGTGAAGAGTTTAAAATAAAACGTAAGCACAATAAGCAATATCAGAAATTTTATAGGTAAGTACATTCATTGATCTACCAGTACTATGGACGTCGGGTCTAGAACAAAATGCATGAAAAATGAACCTAAATAAGCGTAGGTACATTTAAAGAAATATACAAAACTAGGTATAACATCCTAATTCAAACCGTATCGTCATTAGTAAACAGCTTAATTTTATTTGCGACAATTTGTCACCCTATTCAACTTTTTCACAATACAGTACGGCATTTTTGACGTGTATTCTGTCCGTTGACAAAACAAAGACTGGCGCGCGATTGGAACTCGTTTTTCGTTTTGGAACTCCTTTGTATAAATTAAATACAATGTCCATTGTATTAGTAGGTCAACGGGTACATCTCAAGTATTTATCTTGGAACCGTAACACAGCGATTCGGGATGGGCGCGACGAGTATTTATTTATTAATTTCCACTTAGCCGTAGGGTCCCAATTCCCACTTTAATCTTACGTAGTGGTCATAATACTTTCAGATCCTAGTATTTTACGTCCCTACTTGTTTACTCTCACGCTTTTAGGTAACGAGCGTCAGCAGAGCCTTTGATAATTCGCTTATCTATCAGTATTAAGATTAAAATAGTGCGCCAAAATTTAAGGGACATGCCAAGATGAGACACTGTTTCTAAAAACCTGTCTCCGTACGGGATAATAATAAATAATAGTAACTTCTGTATTTTTAAATGTTTTTATTTTTAATTTTTTTATTTGTCAAATTATTTAAAAATATGAAAGAATGTAAGTATTAAAAATTGAATAAAGGTCATAATAATAGTAATAATAAATAAAGGGAATAATAATAATAAATCCAGCCCTTTACTGTCCCACTACTAGGCACGGGCCTCTTTTTAGACTAAGAAGGGTTAGGCCCTAGTCCACCACGCTGGCCTGGTGCGGGTTGGCAGACTACACATACCATCGAGAACTTTATGAGGCCCTCTAGGTGTGCAGGTTTCCTCACGATGTTTTTCTTCACCGTTAACACAAGTGATAATAAAATTACGATCCGCACATAAATTCCAAAAGTCGAGGTGCGGGCCGGTTTCGAACTCAGACACTCCTGTATGGCAGGCAAGTGTTCAAAGGTTAGGCTATCACTGCTTTTTCACGACATATTGTGACGGCAAAATTATGTTGCACCGTTCATGTTAGCCCGCCATTAATGCAGATGTTATGTTGTACCGCAAACGATTGTACTGTAGCGACACCTAGCGCCACGAAAAGTATCTACGTAGCAAGCTAACTAGGTACAATGAGCGTATAAAATACGGATTCGACCAATCAGATTACGAAGCCTACATCACGCAAGTAAAAAGATTATCGTATCTAATACATACAGCGTGTATCAGATATGCGTGGTCATATTTATGGGTGTGACTCAGACCATTTTTTTTATTTTTTTTTTTTAAAGTACACTCGAGAGCAATGAATCTGGGTCACTAACATAAACCTTAATATCTCGGAAACTAAGAATGATAGCTTATTCAAATAAAGAGTATTTTATAGACTATTTAATACTACTCAAATAATACGTTTCGAGAGCTGAAAATTGCATTTTTTTTTAAACATTGCCCCTCACTAGGATTTCTCCTGTATCGAGGGTACAGTTTACAAACATACATGTCACACGCACACACAACCAGACCCGAAACAACTATCATAGAAATATCAGATCATAGAAATATTTGTTCCGTGCGGGGATCGAACCCGCGGCACGTAGCACAGAAAGCTAATCGCTTAGCCACTGCGCCAACCGTGTTGTTAAATGTTTCATTACATCTAATAAATTCCCCGGAAATTGTCCACAAAGTAAATTAATAAAATACCGCCTCTTTCCTGGAACTTCGTGTTATTGGGGTCTCCAAAGGAAATTAAAATCTCATTAAAAAATAATTAAAATTTAAAATTCTGTGTCACAAAGTCATTTGTTTTGTTCAACAAATCTTGGTTTCTTTCAACGACATTTTACAGTGTTTAGTTTATTTAATAGTCAAATTAACATTTTTAACCCCCGACAAAAAAGAGGGGTGTTATAAGTTTGTAGTGTATCTGTCTGGTGGCATCGTAGCTCCAAAACGGATAGACAAATTTCAATGCAGTTTTTTAATCGATTCGCTAGTTTAATCGGGTATCATCTTATCTAAGGCCCAGTTGAAATAAAAACTTTTGACTTTGACTTTGACTTCGCTATGTTTCATGAAAATCTATGCAGCCGTTCAAAAGTTACAGCTGTTTTTCAAGTTGGGAGTCGGGGGATTTTGACGGTTAGGTTATACATATATTCAAATTATCATTTTTTATGTAATACCTCATGCCGACACAGTATTGTCTTTCAAGGTTCTTATCCTCAGTTATATCACACAGGAGGCGGTGAAGGGTGGGCGAAGCTGTCTTAATTTCATTTTCAAAAAATGGCGTTGATTTTGAAAAATGTTACCTTAATGTTTAAGTATTTCACAGGATGTAGATGTGGCAATGTTCCTCAATCCTCGGTTTTCATTCTGCCACTAATAACGTCGTCGTCTATAAAGGTGGCAAAGTTCTGGGCAGAAGACATACCATCGAAACGAAGAAGTTTAAGGATTTTATTAACGTGTTCAATGTTACATTTCTAGTGGCACGGCAGCCTGTCCTGCGAGGCTGCAGCCGCGTCCTCGTCCGCAGGAGCAGGAGCGCCGCTGCTGCCCGACTCGGAGCTGATCAAGCTCTGCCCCATGTGCCGTGTGCCCATCGAGAAGGACGAGGGCTGTGCGCAGATGATGTGCAAGCGGTGCAAGCACGTCTTCTGCTGGTATTGCCTTGCTTCGCTCGATGTGAGTATATGGTTTTATATGTTAACTACTAGATACATCCCATGAGAGCAGTGGTTAGCGTTCCTTCACACTCGATACTTTTAGCATCAGCATCAGCAGAATCGCGCGTTTTCGCGTTCGTCGGTTGCCTTTTGCTTATTCAGAGGATAGCCGTGGTCTTATGCCACTTTGCCCTGAAGCTTATAATGGCTTACTACTGTTAGATACATACAGTGTGTGTGTGGAGGCGACGGCTCCCGCCATTGTTGGTCGTACCGTCTGCCAGGACAAACTTGCTGGCCAAAACCCCTTTAACTAGAGCAATTCGCACTATAAATAATATCCAAGTCGAAATTGACATATTTACGTGTCACTGGGGTGAATTCGCAAAATTACTATTGTTTGTAATTTGTTACAAACAATGATCTTTATGATCAAAGATGTAATTGTGCTGTAATCTCGTACCTATGATAAAGTATACTAACTATTAATATGTACCTATGACTTGGCTGTCGCATTAGGTTAAGAAAAACCTGTAACGATAGTTTTAAGGCATTTAAATAAATAAATACATACCGGTTAAACATATAACCCTATCCGTAGTCGGGTAAAAATTAGTGTAGTAGTCGATACTGGAGAATTCCTAGGATGGGGCTTTTTATTGGGATTATTAAGTTGTCTACAAATCTATGATTGCGCTCACCAGTTTCACGTGAATTAGTGCCGGGGACGGGTCGCACTCTCAGTTTGTTTTGTAATTAGCCACGGGAAAACCAGCGTTCCCTTGACATCTATTATGCGCGGTTGAAATGTGATTTATGACTGGTAACTTACAGCGAGCGTTTGAACAATGAAATTAAAAGCAAAAACATGTATGTGATTTACAATAATTTATTGTTTGATGTTGTCTGCCCTTAACACATTTGCTAATAAAATGCAAAAGGAGAATGGGCAATAATAACCAACGTTGATCGTAATGCACTTAGCAACAAGAATAGCTGAAGATTTTTAAAGATTCAAGTGTTTTTATGTATGAAAAAAATCCAAATATAGTATATAAAAAATATTTATCTTAAATAAAATTGATTGTACGTCGCACCTGTGTCAAAAAGGCTTCCGCTCATGCTGCCGCGCTGCAAGCAACCCGACAGCGCTGGTTTTCAGTGGGAGCCACTCGTCCCGCCATCTTTGTTTTTTTTAATTAAACAATTATTTGTTTCAGGATGATTTCCTGTTGCGTCACTACGACAAGGGACCGTGCAAGAACAAACTGGGACACTCACGCGCATCGGTTCTTTGGCATCGTGCACAGGTAAGGACTATGATACAAAATTCAATATTATATTAATTCCATATAAATAATTCAATATTAGGTACTCGACTAATGTCCTATCTAAGAACAGCAGTTATATTTTTTTTCGCGATTTCATATTTCTTCCAATTGCAAAAGTTGTTCATAATGATGAGAACAATAACCCGTTAAAGGGATCGGAATTAGAAACCTTGTATTTTAGATTATTTATAACCGACTTAAAAAAAAGGAGGAGGTTCTCAATTCGACATTTTCTTTTCCTTTTTATGTTTTGTTACCTCAGAACTTTCGACTGGGTAAACCGATTTTGATGATTCTTTTATTTATTTGAAAGCTGCCTTCAGAAGCTATTATGTTTTTTAAGAAAATTATTTTATAAGTACTTTTTAGTTTTTTGAAGTCGGTTTTTACTTTTTTTTTAAAGTTTATTTTATTCTAATATTGTTTCAGGTGGTTGGTATATTCGCGGGCTTCGGACTTCTGTTACTAGTAGCGAGTCCGCTTCTGTTGCTAGCCGCGCCATGCATCGTCTGTTGCAAGTGCAGGTACGTCTGAACTTATTGACCGCTTTTATATATCGCTAACAGCGTAGTCTTATAACCTAACCGGCAAAATCCCCCGACTCCAACTAGAAAAAGAGCTGTAACTTTTGAAAGGTTGAACAGATTTTGATGAAACATAGCTAAGATGATTCCCAATTAAACTAACTTTCAATCAATCAGATACCTACATACAAAAAAACTTATAATACCTAACCCTCTTTTTTTGTCGGGGGTTAAAAATAATGATGGGGTTCCAGTCCAGCGCCACCAGATTCAGCTGTTTATACAACATGTAACAGCAATGACGCACACTCTCAAACACTCCAATTAGAATATTGACTTATAAGCATAATAATCAAAACCTATGATTTTTAATGCTAACCATTATTTTTAGAAAAGTGTTGAGTTTTGTATTATTTACTGCATTTAAAATTAAGGCTTATTACTTTGAAATAAGATTTAATTTTCTTTGGCTCAATCGACCGTTAGATTGGTGAAATTCATAATTTTGGAAAAAATACCTTCTTTTAAAACTCTTGAAATCGATTCAGTAGCTGCGGGCCAACCGCGTAACTAAAATGGTAATGAACATCGAATCATGAATTTGGGATTTCTGTCTTCAAGACGAGTAATTTTTTTACAAGAAATCTCGAATTTTAGTGTCATTTAGTGATGTTAGTAAAAGTGGAGTAGGTACCCATACATAGTAGGTACGGGAGGTTAGCTTATTCGTTGCTTACCCCTACGCACCCCTAATGATTAATTTTCCTAATTTCCAGACTATGCAACCCTAGCACAAAGAATCTCGAGGAGGTGGACGAGATCGACAGCATCAGTCCGGGCCGCGACGACGACGCGGATGACGTCACGCGCGACCGGTACCTGTCCGACTGACGGCAACGGTACCGATACTAGGCGCAAACATTACTACACCGCGCTAACCATACAGAACCCAATATGCGATACGAAACTCACGCACATAGTAATTTTTGAAAATAGAATTGAATTACTGTAATATAAAGAATTATCAAAGAATTTGGTTCAGTAACTTTTGCTCTAAAATCCGTCAAAAGTCTGCGACTGCAGTAGTTCAGGACTACTCTTATCATTACCAAACTTAGGGCCAATTTCACCGACAAGATAAGACAAAATCAGTCGCTTACTAAGAATGTTTGTTCTAATAAACAGCTGATTTCAGTTTAAACATCTGTTATGTCGTCGATGAACATGGCCCTAATAATGCTTGTGTAAGTTACTTAACGTTGGGTTTCTGTATACCGAGTGCTGGATCATGACTCCTGACGCAGCATGCTGCCTTGGTACATAGTTGACAGGGCAGAAAGATTACAGGAGAACCGATGATTTCACTAGAAATATTATTAATTATTTTATTACTCGGAAGATGTCAGTGATGGCTACACAATATGACAGTTGATAAAAAGTGAACAGTTTAATCCTGTGCTAACAAAAATAGACTATGATCCAAAGCTATATCAAACGGCTAAATTTCAAGTGATAAATATTGATGATTAGTACCGTATTAAAGAAAACATTTTAAGAATATTAAAAGTGACGGCAAGGACTATAAGAATTTCTGTGATTTTTCAACAAAAAAAAGATGATATAACATTTCAACCAATCCACTGACAAAAATTATTCGATACTAGTGATGTAATCGAATAATTACAACTCTTATTATTATCAAAACTAAAACCGGATTCGAATTTTGTAAGAATTAGCATTTAATTGATGTGACATTAAGGTGACTTGTGAATTTTCAATTCTGATTACAAACTTACTCTTAAAAGCACTCATAGAATGGCCAAATGACAGTTGACTATTATTGGACGTCTTGCTCACTTATAAAGCATAAAGCCTTATACTCAACAACATGTTACATAACAAGAGTTGTCCGCAACATTGGCTGATGTTGTCAGACATGTTGCGCAACCTGTGGATCAAATATGAATTTGAAATTTTGCAACACTTGCCTCCTGCAACGTAGACGTTTCAATACAAGTTGCATAGTAGGTTGCACAGTAGGTTGCGCAACACGTTGCAACATTTATCGCCCAGTGAATATGAGGGTTTAAGTTTAGGGCGCTGTTAATATGACATATTATTGCCGCGGTACTGCTGTACGGCAAATGACAATATGAGAACAGTTTGTGAAAGATAATATCAACGATTTCACTGGTATATTTTTATTTTGAATCTGTGTCAAGACTTGAGGCTCTTGCATGGGGTAAAAAAGCAATTTTAACTTAATCTAACAATGGATTCCGATCCATAATAATGTATGGAAAATGCACTTTTACAATGAAGCCATTTTGTCGCCTTGCAAAAATTAAAAGAGTCCAATATTAGCCAAGATGATGATGATCAGCCTCTGTGTACAACTGTACATGCGCAGGACTATAGACAGTCCCTGAATTATACGGAGAATTTAAATAATGTATGATTTGTACAAACTAACTAGATGTATATCTTAACCTTTTTTGTTTTTGGGTGTTGACTGAGACTTAATTGTAAGCGATAGACTGACGAATGATCATGAATTTGTAAAACAATATTTATTTCAATTTAAAATATGTATGACATGAAGAATGTTATTATATGAGTGATCTGGAGGCCAATATTCTATACGCGTAACTATATAATTATATAAATAATAGTAATTGTATTTATGTCTTTGAAAAAATTCACAGTAGTTATTCTGAACTTGATAACTTCCAATAAAAAAAATCCTGAGAATTATAAATGTTGATACTGAAAGTGATCTTAAAATTATTTCAGACAAACAAGGGTATAATAGTACTTATGTTTAGAAAAATAGTTTTGTGGATTACTGTACATGTCTTTATGACTTGCTTTAAATTATCTTTTGTAAAAAAACAATTAATGTTTGCATGGATTAGGGTGCCTTACTACTTGACAACGAAACCTTGTCACTCCGCACCTCCCGCTTCCGCATACGTCGTCCCTCTGTCGCCCGCAGATCGATAGTGTGCACTCACACAACGCCTCTTTGCCTTAAAAGTGTATAATCTCAGGATTCTTCACTACCTATATTTGTTGTCACTATTCAGAAGAAAATTATAATTAGTGATACTTTAGCATTTCTGTATACTTAACTCGATTTTGCAAAACTTTTGAGATTATACACATTTCATGCGAAGAAGTGACATAATTATGTACTCACAGCGTCGTGTATGCTCTTGACGGGCGCGTGCGTGCGTGTGGGGAAGTGGGACGTAAGAAGTATCGTTGTCGAATAGTAGATGACTTCAGTTTAAATCAACGTTTCCCTAGATATTTAATTTAAAATTCTACCTACCTATTTTGACTATTCGTACTAAAGCCCCCTCTAAAAAAATTACTAGCAATGTACAGGCCGTTTTCGACGTTTCAAATACATAATTATTTATATAGTTTATCATTTAATAATATGTAATAATTATAAATACAACATTAGCATAGGATAATGCGAAACAAACCTAAATCAATGAGAATGGAGGAACTATTGAAAGTAAGTGTAACTGCAATGCAGTGTGTGTCAATGCATGTAAAAATTATTATTTTATTTTGTTCACATATTATGGCCAGAAACGAATGATGGCTCAACACTGTGGCTAACCTTGGCGCATTTCTACATACATTGGCTACGTTCAGTAATTCATTTTTCGGTGTGAAAGTCGCCTATACGAATGTCGCTCGCTGATTGGGAATAATTGAACGGCTTCGGGCGACACTTAGGCACTGACAGCTTCGATAAGCAAGTGACCAATCGAATGACCTCAAAGTATCTGTCGGATCCAATGACTATAGTCATTGGTCAGATCAATGCATATTCCGTCAAATTGATAGCAGTGCGACCAATGCGCCTTTCACCCTACTATTTTACGGGGTGACCGGTGCGTACGCCCAACATGCCAGCTCAAATAACTGAACGGTTTGGTGTGCTCGCCCGGACGATCAGTGTATCGTCGAGCGTCGTCGGCCGTAATAACTGAACACACCCAATGATAGATCAATGGTCGTCGAACAGTGGTTTATTGGAACCTCAGTGCACACTGCTACCCGTGCAAGAACACGGGGCCTTAATATTAACTTATTTATAGTACGTTAAATATAAATATTTATGACTTTATTGTAAATACGAAATAATATTGTACTTAATTTTATAGTTCGAGGATCGATGATGTCATCTTCCATATGAATTGTAATTTACTTGTGAAACATTAATGTTTTTCTGTGATTGCAAGAAAATTCTTGCGTTCCGCACGACCATTAAAAAAGTGCTTTCAAAGCTGTGCGTGGTTTAATGTAATTAAAACTTAGCGGAGGTAATATCATGTTTTTACCTTGACTAGATGTATGTATTTTAAACCGATATTAAGACTCCATCGATCCTTCGTAGCTTGTTGTAGCAAGCTAGTAAAAGCATTTGTAGAATTAATTAAAATTGTCAGTAGTTGAATAGATGTGATAAGCAACAAGTTGTTACACTTGCAATATGGTAAGCTGAGTGTACCACTGAGAAACAACGAACCATAGATTATCTAGCAGATAGTATCTATTCCTTAATATACTGCAAGTCTTTAGATAATGAAACTCAATTAGACGTGTAAATTGTAGCTACTGGACTTTTCATAAGCACCTAAAATTTGTTTAAAAGTTATAGTAAACAAACAAGCACCCACTCTCCTTAAAACTGGAATCGTGTAAATAACTGTCTTTTAGCGTTGAGTAAGTACTGATTACGAGTAACTCGTGGTTGTGACTTAAGCTCCACGCTCAATGAATCTTATTGTACAGGATGCGACTTGTAGGTACTACACCTACACCGTACGATCACAACAAAATGGGCTAAGCGCAAATCGTGCGACCACTTCACAAAATCGGCCAATCTTATTTACGTACTTTACATGCGAGCCTTGCCTTATTCTTAAAATAATGCTGGCACTTCACATGTGCCAGTGTGCCATGGTGTTCGTATGAATATTAGCGTTAAATGGCCAATGCAAAAGAAACCTTTTGTAAACTATACAAATGTGATTTTGCATTAGCCATATAACGCGAATATTCATACAAATACAAGATGTGCAGTGCCAGCATAATGATTATTATCTGTTTATTTTGGACATGATTATTTTTAAGTAGGCCCTTGTTGAAATTTCTAGTTGAAAATAATATTGCAAGTGTAAAACAACCATTACTTTTATGTATCTCAATAAGTTGATTGTAAAATGACTTGTCTATGGTATTGAAAGACTTTCATTTATAAATAATTACTATTTTATTGTTTATGGTAGGTGCAAATATAGGTTTAGGACTTTGGTAGTGATATTGGCTGGTCAAAAGATTGAATACACAAATCAGTATACAATATTTGCATTTACCATTATAAGATAAAATATTATTGTAAATAAAAAAAGAATTTTATTTTTTGTTATTGATTGTACTTCTTTATTTTTGTGTTGAGACAACGTATTTCCGTTACTATAATTATAAACAAATAATAAAGATTTTTCTGATAAATCTAAACAGCTAGTTTTATTTACTGACCAACCAATTCTAAGTTAAGTTCCAGTCTGTGTGAGTTTGATCTTTTGGAAAGAGTTCATGTGTGACATTGGAAACATCTCTACATAGTATAAAATAAAGTCGCTTTCCGCGTTTTGTCTGTATATCCGCTAACTCTTCCTAAACCACGCAACGGATTATGATGCGGTATTCACCATCAGTTTGATAAATTTTCACGGAAGGTGTATACATATAATTCTTTCATATTTAATGTAAGGATAATAGAAAAATTGCACCCGTGCGACGCCGGGGGTGGGTCACTAGTAATATAAATAAAGCTGCAAGAAACGAGAATGTCTAACTGGGATTAATATTGGAGCAGGAATGTAAGTGGTGGTAGCTGGGGTATGTGATATGGATAGTCATTTAAAAGGGGCTTACTGCCCAGACATTTCCAGTAACAGCTGAGCTCGAACTGTATAAGCTTTTCGTACAATGAAAGGTCAGCTTATTCTGAAAACTTCTGGGCAGTTCAATTTCCGAGATCTCGTAGTAAGCCCCCAGATACTACTCGCAAAGCAGGCTTAATTGAGTGAAACATCTACGGAAGAATAGACGACGGAAGATCGCCGTGATTATGTTTGCAATGCTTTCTAAATTACCAGCAACATATTAACCCAATATTACGTCGCGTTTTAGCGAACCTAAAAGCATTGCAGGCGTAAACACTCAAAGCAATTCTTCTGTAATAATGTTCCTTGACCCAGAGCATCCATCATTTTTATTTCGCATGTGTGTCGCTACACTAATAAGTTAAATAAAAAAACAAAATAATAAAACCCAGGATTGATACTGCTAAAACTATATTTACAATAAATACAAAAACAAAAGCACATCAAGTACATACAACAGGGTTGCCACACACCTGAAAAACCTGGGAAAGTCAAGGAATTGCATTAAATAATTAGAGAAAACTAATGACTAGGCAAATGATAAAAACTTGGATCCTCGAATCGGCTCAGTTTTGAGTTTTCTGAAAGTCATCTTTAGGTTCCGAAATTCCAATTGCAGTATGGTATGTGGGTTTCCAAAAGATGGTCACTTGAATTTATTAATTTATTATTATAAAACATAATCATCCAAGCAAACATTAAGAGTAATTACTCTATGAAGCAAACAACATGTAAATTGTTGGTGTGGGCCTACAAAAACCGTTTTGAAGCTACAAGTCAAAATACCTATTAACATTTTTTTTTCTATGAAAAAAAATCATAGAATTTAGTTTTTCAAATTATGTGGCAACCCTGATACAAACTTATTTATTCATAGTTTTACTCCCTCTGTTTATTCACCATTTTCTCATCAGACCCGCGGTGCAGTCAAACAGCAATGGGTTTTTGAACTCTCCCCTCATATCTAGCATATAGTGCATCCATCTGCCTTTTAGTTTAAGCGGCAATTGGACCCTTGCTATATTTCTTGCTTCTTTACAACAAACATTTCCCATGGGAACTGTCATGATACGATTCTGACCAAAAGGTGTGTATGTGACAAATGTCAAGTTCTTGCCGCCTTTGTTGAGTATCAAGTAACGGACTGAGCGCAGAGTGTACATCCAGATCACAGCAAGAGAGCTACCTCCTGCAATAAAGATTAATATATATTTGCAGAAGACTATAATACAGTAGAAATGGAACCCGAGAAATATATAACTGAATGGTACCCGAGAGATAGCAAAAGGAAGACAGGTAAGATGCAGGCGCGGATACAGAGGGGGGGCAATGGGTGCAATTGCCCGCCCCTTGACTCCAACCAAACTCATTATTATGACCATCTTCAATCCAACAACAACATCACACAACTCATAAGGCTGTAAAAAAGTACTTTATTTTATTCTTTCCAAAAAATTTAATTGAAGGATTTGTTCATCACTGTTCAGTGTACGTAAAATATTCGCTTATAGTTCCACGGGTGTTTCTGAACGCCGTGGTGAAAGCTGCAGGAGCGGAATAACTGTATTTAAATCGCAATACTAACCTACTACTAGGGATACAATTCCCAGAGTATTCCTGTACTTATTCTCTCCAAGATTTATCCGTCTAAACCAAGGGGTGTCGTCTGTTATTGTAGATTTGTCCACCGGTGCGTCTCGCAATGTAGAGAACGCAAACACACCCAAATATGTCCAAAACATATACTGAACCACCGCAAATATGTTCATGTACATATAAAACTTGGGATTCTCATATTTAAATAGAATAACATCTTTAATTACGTTCGTATTCACATCATGAATTGTTTTGGTAGGAACCGAACTATAAGACACTGTTTTTATATTATTAACACAGATTTTATATTGAGCAGGAAGTCGTGAGGCTGCAAGTTTTTTGAGTACGGTCGAAGCATATGATATTAGAGACATTTTACAATAATATATTAGGTTCTTATTTCAATGAATACATAACCTAAAAGATTTCATTATCACTAATGTCAGATATGACGTTTGAATTTTGATTGAGTAAACTACTCTAAAGGTGAACGCGAACTTACACGTCCCGTACGCGCCGCATGCGCTGCAGGGGGGCAATTCTCGTTTCCTGCGAGATCATATCTGAATCGAGTTTGAACTTTGAGCACTTTTTGACGTATAAGATGGTTCGAATGGTACCGATCAGTCGAATTAATTCGACCGGCTTTCCTTTGAGAAATGTCGTATTCGACATTTCCAGAATAACTCAACTTAATTACCACTGGAGAAAAGTTCGAATTCGAACTTTTTCTCGAATTCGATAGTACGTCGATTGCACGAGAATTGTCCCCCCGGAATCGAATTGCTGATGATCTCATGCACTACGTTTACAATCATACATCTCATAAGCACACATGCCCATTTTAAAGTAAATGTTTTTATTTTCGTGACCTTAGAATAAGAACTTTAATTGTTTATACATAACATTGATAATCCGGTGTCACTGTTTCGTTTATATTGGCATTCTAATTGTGAGCGAAAGAAAATGATGTGTGTAAGAGAGACATCAATAATCCCGCGCTCAGCACCCGGCTCGCTCCCGTATTTTGTCTAGTGAAGTGTACGTTATCGAGCGAGGAAAAACGAGGTACTCCCTCATCCTTACACAAAATAGACGAGTGAACATCACTAGAATTGCAGAATTATTGGGGCAGAATGCGGATGACGGCATCAGAATCGATGTGATCGACACCGCGCCCTTCCCGCCAAATCTGATGATTTAATTCGCAAATGCGGGTGTAATCGGTATACCTACAACATTTTACGGAAATGCGGCGCGTACGAGGCCGTTAGATGCGCGAGGTTGAATATAAATTCATACAAAGAAAACTTAAATTCAATTTATGCGGCGCATGTGCCGCTTCGTCGTGTGTAGGTGGCCGTTCACCTTTAACAGTTCAGTGCTACCATAGACGTACAACAAGGATCTTGGTTGGAAAAAAACGATTGGAAGGTTGGTCCAATTAAGTTTATAAACGATTGGATGGTTGATCCAACTCATTAGACCGCATTAAACCCTGTTTCTATGCCTTGTTTTATCATTCTAGTCTGTGGTCCAACTGACGACGAGACACGTCAGTCTAGCTAGACACCTCGAGATCAGGCGAAATCCTAAGTCTATTTTACAGATTTTAGTTCTAAATGAGAAGTAAAGAAACGACTTGTATCATATAGCTCAGTGATGAGAATCAGGAATAACTGGTGATAGCCCATTTTTCTATTCGCTCGTACAAACAACCTTCTGCTTGACCAATATTGCATCAAGCCTTAGCACGAAGATCACTTTTGTTGAACCCGGTAGTGGTTTTATTAAACCTTTTGGTGTAGGTAACCAAAGATCGTGTTAGTGTTCCTTAGAATCTCAGTAGAACCCACATAAGAAATAAAAACCCTTGAACACTGAAATGAAATATACATAATTTCTTGAATGGCTAGTTCTGAAATGATTACGGTCTTTGATTTTCAAATTTGGGCATAGACAATAACAAGTCGCTTATAGAAAAAAAAAGGGGCTTGTTTATTGGTATTCTTGGCGTCTGCGTTATTTCATCGCAGTCGTGTAATTCTTAGTAAAACTTAGCTGAAAATGTTATTTTTTAACCGCGAACGTAATTAGTGCACTATTTGTTCTGGTTTCCAGACAAACCCTATTTCGCGTGAATCGCACGCGTTATAATAGCACTCATAACAAGATGGCTGATATAAAGGTGAGCAAAGCATTTGGCGGCATTTTGATTGCTAACGGCTAAATTTGTATTATTTACATAAAATGACTTAGATTAGAATCAAATTGTATGTTTCCCTATGTATGTGCGGCAGAAGTCACCAAGTTAAAGAGGCGAATACCCATTTCTACATTAGTTATTACAGTAGTTAGCTACCTTGCATTATATTTACAATAGCAGAAGCTCCACAAATATGTTAGCGCTTTTTGTCAAATAGGTACCTAACTATTTGATATTTATTTCAATTCGTTTGCAGTCCTAGCTTTTCCTTGTCTACCGTCAGGTAGTTTTGGTTGGGACATTTTATAACTACCCTCAATTTATGTAATTATCCAATGATTACTTGTTCTTGTGCAAAATTGAGACTTAGAAAGTGAACTCTTCCTTCGATGAGTCTCCATAAGGAGAAAGTTCGTTGATCTTGTACCTGGACTACAGGTAATCCTGAATTTCTCTGGAATCCTCTAGTGGGCTGAGGTTTCTATCAATCTCTTGATGAGTTCAGCCTATTACAGTTCACTGTAAGGTCTCCCTGATCATGTCAATTATCATCCTCTTTGGCAACATCACAGTCACACATTGTGACCCCATCATGCATTTTATAGCTTCGGAGCCTTGTTCTACTGTTCTGAGTATGTAATGTGAAAGAGGAAAAGACCTATTTATACAAATAAACAGTTTTAGGCCACTAATTCTGCATTATTTAGATTAGACCTTGAATAATGTTGTTTTTGTATCAAATATTAAATTTTACTTTATATAATCATAAATACTGTTTATAGTTAGCTTAGTTTAAAATAAGTGATCAGAGAGCGCCACACTTGTGTCGATCAGAGCTAAGAAATGCGAAATAGGGTTATTATTATCCTTGTTTCATTTTTCGAATATCATAATTTATGTTGTCTTTCTAGGCTATGTTCAATAAAATGAACAGCGCAGCACAGAATGGTACGGCGGAGGGGGCACCTCCAGCAAAAGTACCAAAGGGCACTATTGAAAAGATTTACCAGAAGAAAACCCAATTGGAACATATCCTCCTTCGTCCGGACACATACATCGGGTCTGTTGAACGGACCACTGAGTTAATGTGGATCTTCGATAAATCTAAAGAATGCATGGTCCAAAAAGATCTGAACTTTGTGCCAGGTATGTTATGTTTTATTCTTATTTTACTCTACCATTAGAATGTTATAAGTATTATTGCTTCATAATTCTTGGCTAACTTTGAATGTAAATGAGCAAGGAAAGATCCTCAATGGGTGACAAAATCTTAGTTTGTTTGGCGCACCCTGGGCACTTGGCTTTGACACCGCCAATAGAATGACTAACCTTTCCACTGCAGCATGAGCAATCACCATGTGATCACACCTTGTGATCATAATAAAAGAATTTAAAAAAAAAAACAATCTCATTCAATGTCCTATTGCTGGGCACGGGCCATCTCTCACAATAAGAAGGGTTAGTCCTAGGACCATCTTGATCGCGTAGTGCAGGTTGGCAGACTACACACCATCAAGAACTTTATGAGACCCTTTCAGATGTGCAGGTTTCCTCACAATGTTTCCCTTCACTTTTAAAGCAAGTGATAATCAAATTCTGATCTGCACATTAATTTGAATAGTCAGAGGACCTAGTTCAAACTCAGACTCTCCTGCATGGAAGGCAAGCGTGACATTAGTTTAATATCTTTTTTCCTTGCATAGTCTTTAACTTCTCAAACTCTCATGATGTATTTGTTGTTATATTACAGGATTATACAAAATATATGACGAAATCTTAGTCAATGCAGCTGATAACAAGCAGAGGGACCCTAAAATGGATGTAATCAAAATTGAGATAAATCAAGAACAGAACACAATATCTGTGTACAATAACGGCTGTGGTATTCCCGTGGTGATGCATAAAGAAGAAAAGATGTATGTGCCAACTATGATCTTTGGTCACTTATTGACTTCATCAAACTACAATGATGAGGAAGAAAAGGTGACAGGAGGCAGAAATGGCTACGGTGCCAAACTGTGTAACATATTCTCCAACAAATTTACAGTAGAAACTGCATCAAAACAATACAAGAAACACTTCAAACAGACATGGGGTTCTAATATGACTAAAGCTTCCGAGCCAAAGATTAAGGAGTCTGGCAAAGATGATGATTTTACTAAAGTAAGTTTCAGCCCTGATTTGGCGAAGTTTAAGATGGAGAAGTTGGAAGATGACATTGTTGCTCTTATGTCGCGGCGAGCTTACGACATTGCTATGACAACACAAGGCGTTAAGGTGTACCTTAACGGAGAAAGACTTAAAATAAATAAGTTTAAAGACTATGTAGATTTATACATAAAAGGTAAAGAAGACGAAAATGGACAACCATTGAAAGTAGTATATGAGAAGGTAAATGATCGATGGGAACTCGCACTCACACTCTCTGACAGAGGTTTTCAACAGGTTTCATTTGTTAACTCCATAGCTACCACAAAGGGTGGGAAACACGTTGATACGGTTTCCGACAGCGTAGTAAAGAATATTATAGAAATTATAAAGAAGAAGAACAAGGGTGGAGTAAACATAAAACCTGTCCAAGTTAAGAACCACATGTGGATATTTATAAATTGTCTGGTTGTAAACCCTACCTTTGACTCGCAAACAAAAGAATACATGACACTACAAGCAAAGAGTTTTGGTTCTAAATGTAATTATTCTGAGAAATTCATAACAGCAGTTTCAAAATCTGGCCTGGTGGAGTCTGTATTGACGTGGGCAAAGTTTAAAGCTCAAACTGAACTCGTGAAGGCGTCTGGCAAGAAACAGAGTAAACTGAAAGGCATACCAAAACTGGAGGACGCTAATGATGCTGGCACTAAAAATGCACATCTGTGCACACTAATCCTTACTGAGGGAGACTCAGCCAAATCTTTGGCTGTGTCAGGACTCGGTGTGGTTGGGCGAGATCACTATGGTGTCTTCCCACTGAAAGGTAAACCTCTCAACGTCAGGGACGCATCTCACAAACAGGTTTTAGAGAATGTAGAAATTAACAACATGATCAAAATTGTTGGACTTCAGTACAAAAAGAAATATAATTCAGTGGATGATTTAAAATCATTGAGATATGGTAAAGTTATGATCATGGCTGATCAAGATCAAGACGGATCTCACATCAAAGGTTTGATTATCAACTTCATACATCACAATTGGCCAGAGTTATTGAAACTGCCGTTTTTAGAGGAATTTATTACGCCTATCGTGAAGGCTACGAAAAAAGACAAAGAAATGTCATTTTACTCATTACCTGAGTTTGAAGAATGGAAGAACAATACGGAGAACCATCACACATATAATATCAAATACTACAAAGGTTTGGGTACCTCCACATCAAAGGAGGCTAAAGAATACTTCCAGAACATGGAGAGGCATAGGATTAGGTTCAAGTATGCTGGTCCCACTGATGATCATCATATTGAGTTAGCATTTTCTAAGAAAGGTGCTGACCAACGTAAGGAGTGGCTGACAAGCCACATGGACGAAGTAAAACGAAGGAAGGAAATTGGTCTTCCTGAAAGATATTTATATACAAAAGATACTAAAACTGTCTCATATTCAGATTTCGTTAATTTGGAGCTGGTACTCTTCTCTAATGGGGATAACGTAAGGTAAGATTATAATCGAATCCCTATCAAGTCCTATAAACATCCGTAGTTTATATTGAGGGGAAGTCCCTAGACATTTTTGGCTGGTTTCTGTTTTCATTGCAATGCACAATTGCTTTAAATCACGAGATTGTTTTTAAATTATTTATTTAAATCACTGATTTAAATCATCCCATCTCTGGTTGAGTTTACCAGTCATGAAGTCGGGACTTCTATCTTCATGATTGGTAAAAAAATTACAAGGTAGCACAAAGTTTTAGTGTCTCACGATCGTATTGAAGTTTATTACCAGAGTCGATGTTCATTACCATTTTAGGTACGCGATAGACCCGTTGTAAGCCAATTTCTATCCCCTATCATAAGAATTTAAAGCATCAGATCAGCCTGTAAACAAAATAGGTATAATTGCTTGATGAAACAAAATAAGAAATACTATTTATTTGTGATTTTTCAGATCTATACCTTCTATGGTTGATGGATTGAAACCTGGCCAACGTAAAGTGATCTTCACGTGCATAAAGCGCAATGATAAACGGGAGGTCAAAGTAGCGCAGCTAGCTGGTTCAGTTGCGGAGCACTCGGCTTATCATCACGGTTGGTATTACTACATACAATAACTTCAAAGAACCAACAAGACTGCCATCCGTCCGGGCTTTCCTAGATTTGTCCTACTTTGGGAGGGCGTCCGGGCGTGCGGTTCTCAAAAAGACGCCGTTCACGTTGGCAATTTCGTTCGTTAGCTATTCCAGCACAGCACACACACACATAATATGACTAAAGTGTGTAATAAAGTGTGTAATATGACGTAAGTTCACGCTTAGACTCGTTTCTGTCGTCTCTGAATGTAAGCCTCAGAGTAAAACAAAATATGTCTGTCTCTCGCTATAACGTTTAAAGTCGGGCTATGATGATACAAGCGATCTCAATTTGTTTACAGGTGAACAATCTCTGGCGATGACGATCGTGAATCTGGCGCAGAACTACGTGGGCTCGAACAACATCAACCTGCTGGAGCCGCGCGGTCAGTTCGGAACGCGGCTCTGCGGCGGCAAGGACTCGGCCAGCCCACGTTACATCTTCACCCTTATGTCACCGCTCACCCGGCTCGTCTTCCATCCACACGATGATCCCTTACTTGTTGTAAGTATTTTATGCTTAACTAGCGACATTTGAAATAAGATTAGACACGTTTAACAAACCCTTTTACAGTGTATTCAACCGATTTTGACTTCTATTCCGTACGCATAAGGATGATATTAAAAGCAAAAACGTATTTATGGTAACAAATGTTTACTGCAGCTGTAATTTGTCTTGTCACCAACGTAATAGAAGTCAAAATCGGTTGAATAAAGTGTAAATGGAGTTATTTAAATTTCTAATGTTATTTCGAACGGAGTATAGCGACATTTGAAATAAGATTAGAAATTGTAATAAACCTTTTTTACACTTCGTTCAACCGATTTTGACTTCTATTACGACTTGAATAAAGTGTAAATGGAGTTATTTAAATTTTCTAATCTTATTTCAAATGGAGTATAGCGACATTTATTTATATTAAACAACATCTAGATGGCCCAGTAAACTTCGTACCACCTAATATTGATTTGATTGTAACTCTTCATAAGCGATTATTAATCCTAATCAACCTTCCAACTCCAATTCATTGAGATAATATTGGCCGCTTCTGTAGTACTCGTCTTAAAGAGAATAAAATATTATAGTTTAAAAAACTATAGAACACGCTTTAGTCATCCAAATTGAATGTGTATGCAAAATTTCAACTCAATCGGAAACCGGGAAGTGGGTCAAATTTAACTTCCAAGATTTTCTTATATAGTTAATTACAGTTACAGGTGAAGCTAATAAAAGCGTGTTAAAAAAAGAAACAAACTACATTTATTATCCACAATAACACACACACACACACAATAACAAATATGCAATAACGAATGAACAAACAAACAGGGTTATAGAAAAACAAAATGAAATCACAATAAAAAATTACCGAAATAAACAAACACATATGAGAAAAAAAAAAAACTCTCAAGTATCGTAACATCGCACGCCTCCATTCCCGCTCATGTGGGTGTGTGTGCACGTAACAGCCGTCCCGCCGCACCATCCCGCACACTCAGTGGCGTGCACAGACATTTACAACAGGGTAGACAAAAAAACTTTTATATGTTACGGTCACGATCGACTTTCGCATTATGTTTGTTGAAATTTATTTTTAACCGAGAATTTAAACGCGTTTCGATACCTACGATTTTTCCCAAATAAAATATATTTTATAGAAGCTTCTAAATGATTTTCAGATCGTTCATGTTTTTTTGCAGCTGTAGTGAAATTATGTACGTTCTCGTAAACAGATCCGGTCCACACATTATGCCAATTTGAAAATAATTACATGGAAAACAAGAGACGATTGCTATGTTTGTTTACAACCTGATAACCAACCATATATTATGTCTGATATTGTATAGGATTGAATTTTCTTGTAACTTTACCTTTTATTTGAAACAATTCTAAATCCGGTACGCACCGACCTTTTTTAATTACTCAAATTTTATCGTCAAACTTATGTGAAGTAAAGACGCCTGCAAACACACATTTCCCGGACAGACATTTTTGCAAACACACATTTCCCGGACAGCTCTCACATGTGACCTCTTCCATTTTCGGCAATAATTAATAACGTAATTCACTTGATATTCACCACAAACGATAATAAAAACAAACAAAAACAATGCGTAATTGCGTATGACAGCTTCTGCGGTTGTTATATTATCATTTGTCGAGGTGGCATGAGCTGTCGCTCATGCTCATTGGCTAATACTGATTATCAACCAATAGGAGCGCCGCTAGACCGATTTACGCCTATAACGTCAACAGAAATTGAACGACCAAATTGTAATGTACTTTATTCTCTATTAAAATGACATCGAACATGCGTATTTTGCAATTTGACGGTTAATACAGATGCATATCGCTCAGAGCCACTCAGAGCCCCGCTAGACAGAGAACGCGTATACGACTTATCTTGTGGTCGCGTCGCTCGCACACCGAGCGTATCTGTCTCTTTCACGCAAAAACACGCTTAGGCGAAAATGCTAGTGTGCGTGTATTGCACCGATAAATTGTGTGTCGGTATAGGATATAGATGTTTGAATGTGTACATTTGAAGGATTTTTAGGCTGTCTTGTTATTATGAGTGAGCGCCGCCGCACCGCCGCCGCGCGGGTATATTTGAATAGAAACCGCCGCGCCGCCGCCGCGCAGCTATAAGAATTTATAGCAACAAAATAAATAATATAGTTTTATAAAAACATACATAAAAGAAAAATAGCCATGTATTACTTAATTTATTAGGGTAGGCAGTGTCTTTTTGTCTCTATGGAATGCACGCCACTGCGCACACTCGAACTTTAAATGGGACGTCCTCTATTCTACCCTTTCAACAAAAAAAAAAAATCCAAATCGGTTCTTAAATGACGGAGTACTGAGGTAACAAACATTAAAAAAAAATACAACCGAATTGAGAACTTCTTTTTGAAGTCTTTTAAAAATAAGTGAATTGTATTGGGTCCAGAAAAATAGTGCACCATAAGTAGCAGAATTAATGACCTCTCAATTGTGTATTTTTTTTCTAGCATGACTTTGAAGATAATCAGAAAATTGAGCCGATTCAATACATCCCGATCATTCCCATGGTGCTGGTGAATGGCGCTGAAGGCATCGGCACGGGATGGTCCACTAAGATCCCTAACTACAGCCCCCGGGACATCGTAGAGAACATTCGGTAAGCGTTGTTATTTTTTTTTTGATTGAACCACACCTTTAGGTATACAGGATAATTTTTATGTAGTGCGCAAAATTTGAAGACTGCTTCAGTGTCCATTCCCAAAAGCAAACGAAGTACAAAAATTCACTGCAAAACAAATTAAAAATTTGACTTACGCTAGTAAATTATGCGTGTCCCCCTTACTAAGTCGAATTTTGGTTTAGTTTTAAAGTGTATCCCAATACTGCGGTTGCATTTAGGAACAGATACTCTGAATCACTCTACAAATTATGCACACTACATACAAAATTATACTTTAGTAATGAAGGAATTTAGGAAGCCACTTTATTATACAAGGTCCTACCTTTCTAGTCCCGAACTTTTTAAAGGGTTATTGTAATCATCATTATGAACAACTTTTACTATGTTTCCAATGCTGAAATCGCGAACAAAAAATAAAACTGGTGTTCCAGACAAATCAATATTTCTCGATTAAATGTATGGAACAGCAATTTTTTTTTCTCCTGTGAGACTACAACAGTTGGGTCTTATCTTATTATATAAAGTGTGGATACGTGAGTACTCTAATACATGGCGTTTTAATACCCACCAAGTCTTTTTGGTCTTAATCGAGAAAAATCTTGATGGCTCTACTGATATTTACTTAAAAATTATACACCAAAACCTTCCTGGATGATTAGAAATCGGAACAAAATAAATTTAGTAGTTTACGCGCAAACGAAAGCTTAGTTTGACTTGATATGATTAAATTGAACTGTAATTTTAAATTCCACAATACAGACGCATGCTAGACGGCGAGGACCCGAAACCTATGCACCCATGGTACAAGAACTTCCGCGGCACCATCGAGGGCTTTGGCGACAAATACGTCATATCCGGCGAGGCGGCCATATTGCCCGGCGAAAAGATTGAGATCACAGAACTACCGGTCGGAATGTGGACTCAGAATTACAAGGAAAATGTACTCGAACCTATGCTCGGAACGGACAAAGTGAAGCCTGTCATATCTGAATACAGGGTGAGTTATCAGCCTATTTTCACAGACTAACAATATCATTAATTATTGAGATCATCAGTAGTGATAGCCTAGCGGTTGAATGCTTGCCTTCCATGCAGGAGGGTCAGAGTACGAACCCGGCCTGCACTGACTTTTCGGATTCATGTGTGGATTAGAATTTTATTATCACTTGCAATAACGGTGAAGGAAAAACATTGTGTGGAAACCTGCACGTCTGAGAGGGCCTCATAAATTTCTGGATAGTGTGTATAGTCCGCCAACTCGCACTAGGCCAGCGTGGTGGACTAAGGCCTAATCCTTCTCATTCTGAGAAGAGGCCCGTGTCCAGCAGTGGGACAGTAATGGGCTGGATTTATTTATTTTATTCAGATTATACTCCTAATGAGAAGGGTGTATGCCTCAGTCCATCGTGTCGACCTGATGCGCTTTGGCGATCTACAAACACTTGAGAACTTTTTGAAGTGGTCTTGGGTGTACATGTGTTTTCCTTCAAATTGTTTGAAGACGTCAAATTCTAAATTCAACAATGTTCTAATTATATTTAAATAGAACAGCGATACATGCACTAATGGAATAGCTACTGTTATTATATATTCATTCAATACACAAATTAATAATTATGTTTGTAAACTGCATTTGACGGGTGATCAACTACTCCATTTTTCTGAAAATGGAGTGCCTGACACCTCTCACTTTTTGAGTTCACTAAGCATATCTATAGACATTGATGTGTTTAACAAATAAAATATTTTGATTTGATTTGATTTGATCTTGTAGGAGTACAACACTGATACGACGGTGCGGTTCGTGGTGAGCTTGCTGCCCGGCAAGCTGGCTGAGGTCGAAGTAGAGGGTGTGCACAAGGTGTTCAAATTGCAGACAACGATTTCCCTCACTTGTATGAACGCTTTTGATCATAACTGCTGTCTTAAAAAGTAAGTGCTGTCAAAGTCGAGATTTTTATTTTTAAAACGCTTTTATTAGCTTCACCTGTAACTATGTAAAAAAATCTTGGAAGTTAAATTTGACCCACTTCCCGGTTTCCGATTGAGCTGAAATTTTGCGTACACGTTTAGTTTGGATGACAAAAGCGTTTTCTTTAGTTTTTTTTTTTAAACTATAATATTTATTAAGGTCCTTTGTTCTTCTCATCTCTTCTCTCTTTCATTTGTTTCGTTTCATAATGTTTGATGAATGACATTTGTAATATGAATCATATTGTGATTCATCTAAAGCGGCCTTTTTAGCCCCCAGGGTGGCGACGACGGTACTAAATTAAATGAAACCGCGTATTTGGTAATTCAATCTGTGATCGAACCATAAAGTTATTATTACTAGTGGTAATAGAGGAACACTGTCTTCATTATCGCGAGACCAAAAAAGAAATACGTATGTTAGCGCATTTGACATGTGTGTGAAGTTTAGGGATGTGACTTTGACGTCTCCGCATTATCGATATGGCCGTGTTATTGTGAAATTATAATATCACCGAATTGACAATATCCCTGCAATATCGATATCAAAATCGGCTATACTAATAAGGAGTGGAATATCATTTAGAATCTGCTAGGCTAAATTATGTACCTAACTTATAATCTTTTAAAATTACCAATTAAATCTTTCAAATGTTCTTTATACTAAAATACCATATTTGACATATTTAATCTGTCATTTTAAAATATTAAAAGTTACGTAATAGAGGTTTATATTAGGATGGCAAAATTATTAACGTCACGAAAGTGACGAATAGGTAAGTAAAAAGAAAATTTATTGTAAACATTATGTAATCATTCATTATCATATTCATTATTTCTTGACGTCAGACGTTTCGGTTTTGATGTTGAAGGTTTTGGTGATAGGTCCCTGTATTTGTACACTGACACAGGCCGAGAAATGTGATCCGGAAACCTGGAAGTTATGAAGTTAGCCAGTCAATATAATGAAGTTATTTTTTTCACCAGGCTACTCTTTGTCTGGAAATAGCGCTATTTTATGCATTTTAATGTGCGACAGAATCAGAATCTTCGGAATCGTAAGTTTGCTTCTTGTAGAAGCGGACGTACGATTCGGAAAATTCTGTCATCTGTGGGGCTAGTACAAAATGCGGGTATGGGCTATGTACGTACTATTAAAATGTTGTAATAGTACAAACATGGTGTGAATAGTGTCGAGTGCCCTCCAGTGCGTCAGAAATATTCCGACTATGATTTTCTGACAATGTGCGGGGCCGGACTAAATCAACCTTTCAATATACAAATAAGCAAGAATTAACAATAACTCTCAAGTTATGCAATGGACGAAGCTAGGTAGTACGAAAAATTAATTTGGAAATATCGACATATCGATAGATTTTGTACACACAACCTATGCCAAACGGTTTAATTTTCACATTTTCACGAACACAATATTTTTTTATCTTACACATAATTATTTAAAATAATATATTATTTAGAAAATAGAGGGCTTACTGCATGTTATAAACGTATTACTAAATAATTTTAGGAATATTTTCTATGGAAATATGCACTCTGAAAGTAATATTGCACTGTACGGTATTTACCTGTAAAAGGTCTCTTTATTTGCATTATTGCTGTAAGTTACACTGCAGTCTAACACAGGACACGAAACCTTTTCGATTATTGATATTTATCCAATAAAATACAGAACGATTGTGAAGAAAATCATAAAATAATACGAGATCTTATTTTGACAGGTACCTAATAGTTCATGAATTGTTTCAAATCGGTCCTACGAACATTTAATTGTGTCTCTTTCTCGCACGTAGGATTTTCGTAAAGATCGGTTTCTCACTCGCACACTGTGTTCCTCTATTACCACTAATAATAACTTTATGGATCGAACACAAAAAATCAATCAAATCCAATCGGTAGTTAAGCAACGGGTATTTTTTTTACGAATTCCCGACCTCTAGGCGAAATTTGAAAAGTCATAATTTGCTCTAACTAAAATCATCTTTAGGGGTCATCCATAAAGTACGTCACACAAATTTCGTGATTTTTGGACCCCTCCTCCGTCCTTGTCACAGTTGATCACATTTGTGAGACAACCTAGTGTGACATCATATATTTTGCAATTTTACATCTAGAAATTAATAAATTAAAACAGCAGTTCCGAAATTAGTTTTATTTCCATTTAAATTATTTTTTAATATGATTTTGAAATGAGACGTCACGAAACTTAGGACTTTCCCCCCTTACCGTGTGACGTACTTTATGGATGGTTCCTTATTTAACTATATAGAAAAGATAAAGACGTCATAAGTTTTTACTTCAATGTCACTTCACCTAGACAAGTGAAATATTATAAAAATAAATAACAATCGTGAATATCGTAGATTTTTTGTATACGTTTCATTAAAATGTTATATTGTCTGTCGTCGCCAGCCTGTATAATTGTCGTTTTATGACAAAATAATTATGTAAAATCACTAAAAATTTAAACATGAACATTATCATAATGTGAGCATGATGTAAGTAATAATGTTATAGATATTTACCTGTTGTCTGGTACTATGAGTCTGTCATGCTCACTAAAATGTCTCGCTGATGATAGCGTTGTGTCGGGTCGTTGAGTTCCCTTCATTGTGGTCGAGCTTGGTGATGCTGACGCACGCGTCATGCTCGTGAACGGGTGCCGCCTGTCGGAACTGGTCAGCTTGTAACTGCCATGGCAATCTTATTCAAATAATTATTATCCTAGTCTTATTTTTATTCGCATTAAATTACATTATTCTCGCAGCTCTTACCACAACATTGTACTGATCAATCTTGTAATTTATTATTTTAAAAGAGTTTCCATGGAGTTTCTTCCCGGTTCTTCTCCATAGGATCTACTATTTGGAACTTTGCACCTAGAGTCTCGACATTTCATAAGTACCTGTATCTGGTTTACATGAAATAAAGATTTATTCCATTCTATCAGATACGACAAGGTGGAAGAAGTTTTACGGGACTTCTATGAACTGAGGCTCAAATATTACGCGCGGCGCAAAGAGTTTCGGGAGGGCCAACTGCAAGCCGAGGCCGATAAGCTGTCCAACCAGGCTCGCTTCATCCTGGAGAAATGCGACAAAGGACTAGTGGTCGAGAACAAGAAACGCAAGGTCATGGTCGAGGAACTCATCAAGAGAGGTGAGTGACGCCACTTACAGGGTTATTTAGGGCTCAATTATGGGGCGGCGGAAAGTCGCGCGGAGCGCAAAGCGGCGCGCAACGCGGAGAAAGACGCGTATCTCCGTTCATGGAGAGCGAGCAAGAGAGCGACATGCCGCAATGCGCGCGTATTTCATTTGATTTTTATTTTGAATTTAAATTAATGTATTTGATTTTGAATTTTAATTAATGTACCTATTTGATTTTGAATTTTAATTAATGTATTTTATTTTCATTTTGAATTTAATTAATGTATTTTATTTTATTGTTATTTGTCGTGTGATGGATGATTATTATAACTAATGAATTGAATTGTGTAGGTTACGCCGCCGACCCGATCTCGGAGTGGAAGAAGCGAGCGAGCAAGATGCAGGGTCTCACCGCTGTCGACGAAGAACCGGTGGAGTCTGAAGATGAGCCGGAGCCGGAGGCTGAGAAGGGGAAACCCGTCGATCCAGGTAGGTGCTATACATCCTACATTATACTGCTTCTCTCGTAAACCAAGATCTACAAGGTGACTTATTAAAACGATAGACTTATTGAATATGGAAATATTGTGGAATATTATGGAAATATAATAATGAGAAATTATTTGTAAAAGAAAACAATAATAAAAGTTTAGAAAAGTGCTATAATGAAAGATTTAATCAAAAATTGTACCTTTTTTATTACTAATTATCTTTATTATAAATTACGTAAAACGGAACGTTATTTCAAACATCATCATCGAGTTTTCTCGTAACTCCTTCGTGGTTCCTTAGTAACGATATTCACACGCTATGAATGCGCATGACTTTGTTTTTATTCGTGATATTTAAATTATTTGTTACGTCGTGTTTATAAGCCTTCAATCTATGATAAACTAAAAATTAAACCAACAATTAATATAAACAGTTAGTAGGAAACAAAAAGAAAAAATACAAAAAAAAAAAGTTGGGCTCTTGTCATCATTCTACCATATTTTGTTAGAAAACCAACACTGGCATCGAGAAAAATAAAAACAGCTGTTCCATACAAAAGTGGAACTTACCTAACCTAACAGAAACCAATGTATGAAGCAGTCGATTTTTTTATCCTGATTGAATTGGTCCCATTATAAAAGTTGTGTGGAATGAGCAGAGAAAGCTCTTAATAATTTTTCTGGTAATCAAAAATTTGCGGTGTATAAGACGATTTTTTTTTTTTACAGATAAAGCATTCCAAAACCTTAAAGAAGTAAAAAAATTCAACTACCTATTGGGCATGTCGATGTGGATGCTGACCAAGGAGAAGAAAGATGAGCTGCTGAAGCAGAGGGACCAGAAATTGACGGAGCTTAATGCGCTCAAGTAAGTTCTATGTATATCATATAATATCATGATCAGTGATAGGAATAGGTGGTAATAATATATATATAAATAAAATAAACTTCGAGGCACAGAGACAAAAACTGGACACTTCCTTACGACAACATTTTTTCTGGGACAAAAATTGTCCCAGGTTTCGGGCCATCAGTTAAGTACATTAACAATTAATGCTATTAATACGGTAACCGAATTCAATTCAGGTTTTTGTTTCCCAGAATTGACAAAAATTAAGTAGACACCATTCACGTTTGCCACCATTGCTAATTATTAATCAGATTTTCTCTTCTCACCAGTGATTGGAATAGATCATGATCATGATATAAGAAATAAGACCCGCCCCCGGCTTTTACGGGGGCAATTTCTCTACTATCCTTGCATTAAATATGAAAGTATTATACATACTAGTGGTCGCCCAGTGGTCGAAATTCGACCGTTATTATATATACATTTTAGTTTTCGGCACTCCTTCTCCATATAAACTTTAACTATGCCAAATCTCACACTCCTCCGTGCGCGCTATATGCTTAAAAAGGGGTACAAGGATTTCTATTTTTTTTTTGTGTATATTATTATCTTATTTGTTATCTATGTCCACACTGGCTCTGGACCGGAAGACCTGGAAGTCATGGGGGGAGGCCTTTGCTCAGCAGTGGGTTGATATAGGCTAACATCATCATCATCATGTAGTTTATTTCATAGTTGTAGTTATTGGATTAGTACAGTATACCATGAGTTCAAGGATTCTAATTAAGTTGTTTTCATATTTTTTAAGCACTGTGTCTACGATTCTATAGTCCATATTTCAAGACTACTGATGTTTTTTTCATTAGAAATAAGTGGTTCCATTGTGGTCGTATTTCTGTAACATTTTTATTTACTATGTTTCCTGGTGTGTTCATAAATAAATAAATTATAAACATTCCGGAAGACATGCTAAAAAGATAGTAAAAACCGCATCAAAATCCGTTGTATAGTTAAGAAGTAGTTATCGAACAAACAGACAGACACGGCGAGCGAGCCAGACCATGGTCACAGTTTAAATATATAGTAAACAGTTGGTAAGCTACGTACTTACGTTCCGAATTCAAACACACACAGAGACGTGTGCTCTACAGGGATTTCTCGGATAGGTTCGGTAAGGTAACAGCGAAATATTCAAAGGATGTCAGTCGGTGTTACTTCGACACAAAGTCGGTCACGATTTGTGTTGCTCCCATATTTTCCTATATTAATAATTATATTGACAGGACTATATTGTAGTGTTTACGGCTGCTTGAACTCCTCAATATAAAATCAGCAGTTAGCTTTTTTTAAATTTCCCGCTGATATCGAAAGGTATAATGAATGTTCAACTATTTCTCTACGAATTTGTTGTCAATATTGACCGATTGCTTTGAAAATACGTGTCTTCTCTGAAATCGTAATTATGGTCAGAAATAAAAATAAATGGCGGCCATTTTGATATTTTTTATTACTGGACCGATTATATACAAAATCGATATCTGAGATTTCGTATAGTCTCTAAATCCATATATAAAGTCGGAATTTAAAAAATGGCCGCCAATTTGGACCTTCTTAGTTACTGGACCAATTGCTTTCAAAATCGATATCTGAGAGTCCATATGGCCTCTCAATACTTATTTATAGTTAGAATTTTAAAAAGTTGCCGCCTTTTTTATCTTTTTAGTTACTGGACCAATTGCTTTCAAAATCGATATCTGAGAGTCCCTATGGCCTCTGAATACTTACTTATAGTCAGAATTTTAAAAAGTTGCCGCCTTTTTTATCTTTTTAGTTACTGGACCAATTGCTTTCAAAATCGATATCTGAGAGTCCCTATGGCCTCTGAATACTTACTTATAGTCAGAATTTTAAAAAGTTGCCGCCTTTTTTATCTTTTTAGTTACTGGACCAATTGCTTTCAAAATCGATATCTGAGAGTCCCTATGGCCTCTGAATACTTACTTATAGTCAGAATTTTAAAAAGTTGCCGCCTTTTTTTATCTTTTTAGTTACTGGACCAATTGCTTTCAAAATCGATATCTGAGAGTCCCTATGGCCTCTGAATACTTATTTATAGTCAGAATTTTAAAAAGTTGCCGCCTTTTTTATCTTTTTAGTTACTGGACCAATTGCTTTCAAATTCGATATCTGAGGGTCCGCGTAAAGTGGGATAGTTGATAGTGATGACATTATCTTTTTCAGCCGGTCCAAATTGCTTCGTTTGATTTTCCGAGATGATTCAGTAAAGAAACCGGCACTGAATTATCGTGTTTCTGAAGAATACTTTAACGCTTAGGATATTTTACCAGGAACAAATCGCAATTATTAAAAAATATCCATTCCCATCTTTTTTTTAAGAATCATCACATGTTTTTAATTCCTGTTTAAATATCGTCATATAGCTTACATACTACTTACGTACTTACGAGCGAAGCCCTGGGCCAATACTAGTATTAATTTATGTTTGCAGTAGGTAAATGTAACTAAATAAAATAAAAACCATTTTCCAAAAATATTAGTGACATCCATAACGCTCCGCTTGTCGATGTCACAAAAACGTCTTAGCTGAGTTACTGTATGTAGTATATATATACTGTGCCATGGTCATACTATTACGAAGTTATTAGTACGTACATGGCAATGACATTTTACAAATAGACGCGTTGCCCGCGCTCAATATTGATAATATAAATGCAAGGGAAATGCCCTGCACCGACTGAGAGAATGAGCATGCAGCAGCTAATGCCACGTAACTAAACGTCTATATTCATCTTTTTCTAACAACCGACATGGCGTATGGTGGCTTTCATTTTCTTTCCCTTTCTTCGCGCACTGTATAATTATATGTTGTACTGCTATGTAGCTATAGTAAAGTTTACGCCATTTTGTAGTGCATTAATGTTGGTGTATGGCCCGTCTATTTGTAAAATGTCATTGGTACATGGTCCATACCTGCGTTTCATGTAAGAATATATTTTTTATAATATTTTGCTTGTGTTTGTAGAGTGAAAACACCGGCAATGCTTTGGCGGGAAGACTTGGACGATTTCTTAGTGAAGTTGGAAGATGTGGAGGAAAAAGAAAGGCAAGAGGAGATGACTGTCAATAAGAAGACGGCCAAAGCAGCGGTGAGTACCTTTCCTAACAGTGGCGAAGGGTGACAGTTTTAAAAGGGGAAAAATGTCCTCTAAAAATTGCTGCAATTATTGCTGTAAGACAAAAATCCATACCGTCTCTTGTAATCTATATATAGTCATGTCTGGAAGAGCTTGACCTAACTGAATATCAAGCCTTTTTTTGTCAGTTGGATGAGTAAATAATATAATATTACGTTGATCTATGCACTAACCAATTAGTAAAGGGAAGCCGATGGGAATCGGGTTGTATGGACTCTTCGCCACTGTTTCCTAATAATAAACTTGCATGTTTATAACAAGAAATTATTTTCCTAACAATAGGGAAGTTCATCTAAATTATATCGAGAAATTAGTTTAAGAAATAACAGGTTTTGTTACTGAAGTTGTGAAAAGTGCTTTAATGAAAGATTTATTGAAAAGTTATACCTTTTCTACAAATTAACTTTATTATAAATTACTTACTGTTGTAATATTTACAAAATGGCCGCCCCCACAAGATGGCAGATGGTGTATGTTTTGTCAACCCTGTGAATATGGGTATGAAATGAAAGAGTAAGTCAAAGAGTAAATCACAGTCAGTTTTTTATTTCAACTGGGCCTTTGCAGGCACTTTAATAACGTCGTGATTCGTGTAAAAGCTTGTTTTTAAAAATGTTTTTTTACTATTACTTTATAGTCCCGATCCCTGTAAGGGGTCATCTATAAAGTACGAGTACGTCACACTAATTTCGTGAAACACGAAATTCCGAAATTAGTTTTATTTCCATTTAAATTATTTTTAATGTGATTTTGAAATGTGACGTCACGAAACTTAGCACCCCTCCCACCCCTTGTCACATAATGTCAAACTTCGTCGACCCCTTCCCTCCTTACGGTGTGACGTACTTATGGATGGTTCCTAAGGGGATATTGTAGTCACCATTGTTTATGAATTTTTCTAAGGGACTAACATTGAAATCGCATAAAAGGAAACAGCGGTTCTATACAAATAATTCAATATTACTAAATATATGGAACAGCAGATATTTTTTCTGCTTTTTCATAGTTTGTTACATAGTAAAAGTTAGTATAATAACTTCTTAAAAGGATCGGTAGTAGAACTAGAAAGTTAGGACCTAATTAATAATTATAAACATTTTTTTTTGTTCATGCTTTTCAGATGGAAAGAATAAAGGTAATATTTTTATATGTTTCTACTTCCTTCTATTTCATATTAGCCGTGTAAAAACACTTCAGTACTTCACCTAGCGTATTTGTAAATTAGAAGTCGCCGAGTGGTCGAAATTCGACAACACCTTATATAATAATTTTAACGTATCAATTCACAGAATGCCAATAAGAAGAACCGCAAGTCTATGATTGATATCGCACCCTCGGAGAGCGGCAGACGAGTGGAGCCGAAGATATCCGACGACCTCATCAAGAGAATACAAGCCGCAGAGAAGGCGAAAACTAGGAAAGAAATCAAGAAGGAATATGATCCGGTTAGTATGATAAGAGTTATCGTAATATGAACGGATATAGCCGAGAGATCTTAAGTAAAGTAAAAGTTAAATTAGTGGCGCTTTTGTAACTCCAGTGTCAATAAGCCAAATCACGATCGGAAAATCTGCCATCAAATCTAATAAATTTTGTTGTTTTAATGATTAATTTTGGTTAACTAATCGCTTACAAGATTTGACGGCAGGTTTATAAATCTGGCATTTGAATAGCGTCTTGAAATCATTGGGGTTTATTGTTTAATTTCATTTTTTTATTTCCACAGGATGATCCGACCGGCATTAGTCCGACAAGTGCAGACAAGAAACCCAAGTCTCGGATAAAGAAGGAAAAGCCAGAAAAACCAGAAAAAGCTGAAAAGGTCGAGAAGGCTGATAAGCCAGCCGGCGATGGCTTGAAACAAACCAAACTTGGTTTCAAAAAAGAAACCAAAAAGGTAGATATCACTTAATTTATGATGTACTAGCTGACCCGGCGAACTTTGTACCGCCAATAAAAGAACTGTGCACCTAGCTGTCTACCCTACCTACCTGCCTACCCTACCTACCTGCCTACCCTACCTACCTACCTACCTACCTACCCTACCTACCTACCTACCTGCCTACCCTACCTATCTACCTACCCTACCTACCTACCTACCTGCCTACCCTACTTACCTACCTACCTGCCTACCCTACCTACCTACCTACCCTCGCCTATCTACCATACCTACCCTATAGATGTAGGTAATTATTGTTTTTGCATTAATAAGCTGAAACGGTTTTGGATATAGTGCCACGCGCCAGTGAGGGTGATACGCGACACAGTTCGGTCTTCCTAATACAGCTATTAATGAAGAAACCCCCGACTCCAACTAGAAAAAGACCTGTAACTTTTGAACGGGTGAGCAGATTGCAGAATACTCGATTAAGACTTCCTTCAAACGAAAAAAACTTAATCAAAATCGGTTCATCCGTTCAGGGCCCCAAGTCTGCTATTTCAATAGTGTCATGGTCTCGTAATTGTTGCTTTTTGCAGTGTCGTTCAACCTATTTTGACTTCTATTTCGTAGGTAATAATAGTCAAAATCTACATTTAACAACTGGCAAATAACCTACTTATAGTTCTATTACCTGCGCAATAGAAGTGAAAATAGGTTGAACGACACTGCAAAAACCAACAATTATTTGACCATTCTGACACGATTGAAATAGCAGACTTATGGGCCAAGGAGCTTATGCTACACACAGATACACACTACACATTTATAAAACCTCTCTTTTTCGTCGGGGGTTAAAAATACAGTTTAACAAGCTTCCATTTAACATAGATAAGAAAACTAAGTTCCCAGCACACCGTTGGGCTTATTTTAAGCTTGAATCTATTTGCAGAAGCGGATGACATTCAGCGGCAGCAGCTCAGCAGAGTCGGACTCCGAGCTCGAGGTGCTGCAGCCCCCCGCGCCCCGCGAGCGCGCGCCCCCCGCGCGCAGGGCGGCTACCAAGGTACCGGCCGGATGAAAGAAAGAAAGAAAAAAGTATTTATTTGACACAGCACAAAAACAATTTTAAAGATAATATAACAAAAAAAAAAAGAAAAAAAAATGTAAAACAAAAAAAAAAAAAAATATTTATCTAAAATAAAAAAATGGATTGTACGTCGCAGCTGTGTCAAAAAGGCTTCCGCTCAGCTTAAGCTGTCGCGCTGCGAGCAGCCCGACAGCGCTGCAGCGCTGGATGACATCTCTTAACTACTATTGAACCCTGTAGCGTCATCGAGTGCTGCATGAAATAGCTACAGTTAATAGACTAAGCCAGCACCGCATATCAGTATACATATAACAACAACTCAGATCCTACATTGGACTATGAAAATATTCAAAAGTGGCCTAAAAAACCTTACGTGATTCAAGGACGACCCCTAGAGTTGGAGGGGGGGGGGGGGGGTACTACAGTCCTACCTACTTCACCCGTCATAGCAACCAACGAAACTTGTATAGTAAGTTGCTCTAATATCCGAGAAAACAATTTAAAAAAAAATCAAGAGACAAAAAGCATCTACAGTGCAGTATCTAATTTTCTTTCCCGCCAATAAGAACGCGCGCGATCTTTGTTATTTTTAAATTATATTCTTTTAACTTTTAAAAAGAAACTCGCTTTCGGCGCTGACACAGTATTTATATTGTTAGTGTGTAATGCCAAAACGTCGCTAGCACTAAAAGAATAATTTAAAAAATAAAAATAACCAGCAATTTCTATTATTGTCGTGTTGAAAATTGTTGGCGTGTCTCCACCCTGCAAAATATCGTAGCTAAATAACACTGCTCTTTTGCAGTGTTGTGTTTTTAACATTGAGCAAGGTCGCCAGTTCTCCTTGGGGATGTGTCCCCGACTGCCAACACGATGCTAGTAGTAGGGTCGGCAACGCGCGAGCGATGCCCCTGGTGTTGCAAGCGTCTGTAGGTTATGGTAACGGCGTACCATCACGCGGGCCATAGGCTCTTTACCACAATAGTCGTCAAAAAACAACAACCTGCACATAGAGTAAAAAAAAAAAGGAAAGTCGATTTCCGTTCTCTAACAAAAATACTGAGATAACTGATGTTTTAATTGCTTGCGACCACCATACAGTCTCAGACATTATCGCATTATTAGGGAATTATAAGCAGTGATAGCCTAGCGGTTGAACGCTTGCCTTCCATGCAGGAGGGTCTGAGTTCGAACCCGGCTCACACCTGACTTTTCGAATTTATGTGCGGATCGCAATTTGATTATCACTTTGCATTAACGGTGAAGGAAAACATCGTGAGGAAACCTGCACATCTGAAAGGGCCTCATAAAGACCTCGATGGTGTATGTAGTCCGCTAACCTGCACCAGGTCAGCGTGATGAACTAAGGCCTAGCCCTTCTGTAGCAGTGGGACAGTAATGATACCAATGATAAAGATTTAAAATAATTATTATTATTATTTAATGAATTTAATATTGGTAATCCATCCATACTGTATTAATTATTAATATTGTACACCATCTAGTAAGATATATCACAGAGATCTGGGGCCCTAAAAAGGCCACATTGAGCAATTCGTCTACTGAACTGCATAGTAACTGTCAAACAGATGAACTGAATATGAACCTTATGTGGATCATGGATGACATTAAGAGTTGTCAATTAAGTAGATATTGTGATCATATTGTGATACATCTAAACCGGCCTTTTTAGCCCCCCTGTACTCTAGAATTAAAACTTTCCTATGAGACTTGGTATACCTGTGATAACAATAAATGATTTCTATTTTTTAACCATTCTCTTCTGATCCAGGTACAAAAATACAAAGACGGTTCCGATGATTCGGACTCCGGTTCTGAAGTGGAAATGTTGGACAACAAGCCGGAGTCGGACGGAGAGGCGCCGCGAGCGTTGTCGCTTAGTGACGAAGAGGATGACTTCAATATCAAGAAAAACACACACAAGAAACCCGCTGAGATGGACTCTGGTAAGTAACCCACAGTATTCACTAAGGCCCATAACAGACTAGCTACTTTTTGCAGCAGAATCGCGTCGTCGCGTGCGTTGGCTGCCTTTTGTTTACAAAATGTGAATAACCTAACCGTCAAAAACCCCCGACTCCAACTAGAAAAAGAGCTGTAACTTTTGAACGGCTGAACAGATTTTCATGAAACATAGCTAAGATGATAAGTACCCGATTAATCTAGATTTTAATAAAAAATACTGCGTTGAAATTAGTCCATCCACAGACAGATACACATATACACAGATCCACAGATAGGTACACACTAGAAACTTATAACACCCCCCTTTTTTGTCGGGGGTTAATAATGAACGTGAAAACGCGTAATTCTGATGTAGAAAGTAGGTTGTGTACTATGGGCCCATAATGTCATTTTGGTATAGTTGTGTGCCAATTTTTAAAGATGGCTCAGTGGTCGTGGCTCCGACGAACGAGTTGTAGGCTTGTAGGTCGTGATTTGAAGTGGGCGCGCACCAAACGAAGGATTAAATGCATTTCTCATTATTTGTATGGACCCGAGTCTGAAAGCCTATTTAATTTTCAGATTGTCTGTTCGACTCCCTCATTGAGGACACGAAGAAAGAAGAAACAGACAAGGCAAAGAATGGCGAGCCGCACACTACCGTACTATCGAGTGATGATGATGATGTCGTGCCGGACTCGCCGCCCAAGAAGAAGCCGGGACCCAAGCGGAAGCTCTTGAACGACGACAAGAAACCCAAGAAGAGGCCCGCCAGGGAAATGCTCAGCGATGACGACGATGACAGCATATTTGACAGCAAAAAGGTCGGTTGAGGTTATAGTTTGGTATTGTATATTAATACGTGAAGAGAAAACTTTGTACCCCTTTTAAAGCATATTGCGCGCACGGAGGAGTGTGAGATTTGGCATAGTTAAAGTTTATATGGAGAAGTGCAAAAAGCTAACATTTATATAATGTGTGGTTCAATTTCGACCACTGGGCGATCGCTAGTAAGAATAGTCTGTGATTGCAGAACTCATGACAGGAAAATAATGAATAAAATAGTAAACATGTTTGTAGAAACGCGTAAAAAATTACTATATTGTCGGTCAGGCCAATAGATTCGTACATATGGCTACATATCAAATTACATTTTCAGTATAAGCTAACCTCCCATTGTATGGGAATCCTATAAGGTTTGAGGTCAGCTTATACTGGAAATGTGTAGCATAATAATTATGTAGCCGTGTGTACAATGCATATTTTTGTGGGACTGTTGCTATAATATTTCAAATTTCTGTTAAGAACATTTGAATTATCAGCTGAGGTATAAACAAATTTTGTCCAATTTCAGGACCAAAAGAAGAAGATAGCGCCAAAAAAGAAGCTCAAAAAGAAGTTGACCAGCGAGTCCGAGTCGGCCTCCAGCAGTGACGCGCCGCGGGTGAAGGCGCGCGCGCGACCGCAGCAGAAGTACACCTTCAGCGAGTCCGACTCCGATTAACGCGCGTCGTAGTAGTACACACCGTGAGTATTGAGCTGCCATGGCAATCTTAGGCCGGATTTTTGCGTCCAGTTCCCTGATACGGTTACCGGATCAGGGCACCAATTCCATACAAAAGAACAAACGGGTAGAACCGTGCGTGTGCGGCGCACCGTTCTATCGTATGGAATTGATGCCTTCCGGTGCCCTGATCCAGTAACCGTATCGGGGAACCGGACATGTGTGGTCGGCCTTATTCAGAGGCAAATCATTATTATACTATTTAAAAAAAATATTCACATTAAATTACATTATTCTCGCAGCTCTTACCACAACATTGTACTTATCAAGATTGTAATCTATTATTTTAAAAGAGTTTCCATCTAAAACTCCATAGAGTTGCTTGCCAGATTTTCTCCATAGGACCTACTTCCTACTACTAGGATTGAGTTCCCTTCATTGTGGTCGAGCTTGGCGACGCTGACGCATGCGTCATACTCGTGAACGGGTGCCGTCTGTCGGAACTGGTCAGCTTGTAACTGCCATGGCAATCTTATTCACAGGCAAATCATTATTATCCTAGTCTTATTTTTATTCACATTAAATTACATTATTCTCGCAGCTCTTACCGCAACATTGTACTGATAAAGATTATAATCTATTTTTTGAAAAGAGTTACCATGGAGTTTCTTGCCGGTTCTTCTCCATAGGGTCTACTATTTGGAACCGTGCACCTAGAGTCTCGACATTTCATAAGTGCCTGTATCTGGTTTACATGAAATAAAGATCTATTCTATTCTATTCTACTATTTAGAGCCGCACACCTAAGATTCTTGGTATTTCATAAGTGCCTATATTTAATTTACATGAAATAAAGATCTATTCTATTTAACATTCTTGTTTCAGACCCAGTATTGTGACAACATCAACACGATCGTGAAGTATTAAGATGTACAGAAGAATTGCTGGATTCGACGCAACACTTATATTGTTATAATTTGTATTGACTACGTAAACAAGTTATTTTTATACGTTTCGGCCTACAACAGTCTGTGACTGCAGCACTGAGAAATACATGTTTGTAACCTATACGTTTCAAATAAGTAACAGTTATTTATAATTTAGATCTAATTAGTTTGTAATTAGTGAAAATTCGTCTGGCACGCTACTGCTCAATTAAACATTTGAAGGGTTTTAAAAAGGTATTTGAGCAAAATCTGACATAGTTTTTTTATGACAAATTGTAAATAATCATAATGTAACAAGATAATTTCAATTTCTTATTGTATTTTTCCATTATATTTCTTTTCTTTCTTATTTATCTAAATATTATGCAAGTTTCTATTTAGAAATGATTTTCTATCAGCATTTTAGGATATTTTGACATTCTAATTAATTTGATAGTTTTATATTTTTGTCATTTCCATTGTTTGCCTTTTCATAATAAAATTCTATTTGTGATGTTATAATTTCTCGTGTATTTCTACAATACACTCACTGAGCTGAATAATACAAAGTAAGCACATGTCTATGAAAAAACCGCGAAGAAAAAAAATACATAAATACATAAGTTTGCGTTTTTGAGGTGACAGGAAACCGGTATGTTTCTGTGCGTCAAGTATATTACCATGAAATTGAGTTATGTATTCTGTTACGCCTTTATTTTTACGTTACAGATGTAATTTCTCGATATAATTTGTTAATTTTTAACAATTTGTAAATAAATGAACAATTTTTAGGAATTTTTTGTTTTATTTTTTCTACTAACTTGAAAACGTCATACGTGCTATATACAGTACGCGTATTCATAGACATAGGCGCGTATTATATAAACTTGGCCTTGGTTATACCTGCGCGAACGTCACTGATTGGTCACAGATTCAATGACCTCCCGGCCCCCGCATCCCCCGCAAACCATTTAGACCCTAAAAAGCGACTACTGCGCAGCCATTTGTTGCGTACTTCAGATAGGCAAAGTTATAAATACGCGTACTGTACAGTGTTCATATTCGATTCGGCATTTTTTAACGGCAACACCGCGCCCGCCCGCCGCGCGCACCGCGCAACCGTGCCGTGCGTGCGGGCGCGGGCTAGCCGGGGGTTATAAACGAATTGTCGTCTAGGTACACAAATTCGATCCGGCTGTCCAGTTATGGGTCCGAACATTTGTAAAGTTACTAGCTGTGTTGGAAGTTGCAAAGCAAGGGTAAATAATAGGGTAAGGGTAATTTTGTTAGGGTAAATAACAAGTGAAACATACATTTTGTTAAATAAACAATTATCTATTATTTATTGAAATATATTTTAATTTTGTCAATTAAATCATATAATAAGATTCCACTATTCTATATTGTTGGATTATTTTACATCATGTTATGTATTATTCACATATATCGGTCCCTGCCTAACTAAACCTAACACACTCTAGCATTAACAGGTAAATTAATATGGCATTTAATTCAGAGTGTATTCTTAATCGGTATTATTTACATTAAATTAAATGTTCTATATTTTATTTAGATAAGTACAAATTGTTACTATTATAGATATTAGGTACATACAATAATAAACAAGATTCTCGCCATAATTCTAGAAAAAATATTAATTTAAAGTTTTTTTTGACAAGTTTTTAATAAAATTAGTATTTTCGTTCGATTTGAATATAATTACGCACTCACGCGCATCAGATATAAACAATAAATACCTATTTGTGTCGCTTGTTTCATGGCAATGATTTGTAGGTAGGTGTATGTAATGCATTATTACTGAAACGCTAATGAAAGTGTTTTCTTGTAACATTGTTTTTAAGTTTTCTATTCCAATGCGACATCTGGTATTTGGTTGAAGTATTGTTGGTATATTTTGTTCAAAAACCACTTACTTTCTTCACCACAATTTTATTTTTGTTCAATACCTACTAAGTTTACTTTCTCTGTCAGAATATCCCTTAGCACTTTCCCTGTCAGAATATTTCCCGTTATACTTGTTGTTGTATCTGTCACTGTGGCCATTCTTGACGTATTGCTTCTCACTAGCGCTGTAGTGGATTTCAGAAGGGCCTATCGTTTTAGACCAGTGGTGGGTCCAGTAGAAGTCGTCCGGGTGTCGAGGGTACGGATTCTCTCGGCATAATACTACGCAGTATATTAGACTGCCAACTAATGTGATGAAGCCAAATATCAAGAAGACTATGCCCAGGATCCTGAAAAGAGACAAAAATAATCGTTTTTTAAACGCATCACACAGAAAAGAAAAGAAAAAAACAATTTATTTTACACAAATTACGACACAAAAAAGTAAAATTAAAACATTCAAGAAAACAAAAAATACTGACTAATTCAATAGGATTCTATAACAATATGCGTCGGATTTGTGCAAAAAATAGGTCATCGGTAGAAGGAACTGCCAAGACATTTCCAGTATGAGCTGACCTCGCACTGTATCTATAGGCTTTTCGCACAATGAAAGCTTATTCAAGAAATTTCTGGGCAGTTCAATTTCTGCCCTGAGCTCGTAGTCAGCCCCCAAATATTGTTTATTACTTATAGCGTCAAGTATGATAACTGCGGGGCATTGAGGAAAGAACCATTCAGAACAGAAAACATAAGCTTAGTGGGTTTTAATAAAACACATTTTAAAGCTAAAATAAGTCTCATCTGGCTTTTGAATCGTTCACGAACGTTCATAGTAACTGTCGCAGTTAATTGCGCATGCCGTTATTTTTTAAGAATGTAAAGTGATTTTTAATGTCCAATTCATAGTGGACCACCATTAATGTTTCGTATTTTCCTGTGAGATTTGTGAATTATTAATATTAATTGTGGTAGTTTCGAAATGGCTGCCATCGTGTGCCTATTGCCGTAGATCATCATCCGGTTTGCCATTTCACAACAATGTTGGGGTCGTATGGTAAAAACTAAGTCTACAGTCTCCATCCGAACCAAGTTACTTGGTTGTAAATAGCAAGAACTTGTTGTTTGTATTTCTAGCTATTAGATTAATTGAAGTATTATGTACCTACGGCACTCACCCCGCAGTCATACCCCACTGAAGCGTGTAATGCCCGTCACGGTACACATTTTCAGTTGTAGTTGTCAACAATAGATCCTCAATGATTCGGTACATACGTTGTTTCAGTGTAGATATTTCTACTTTCCAGGCTCTATCCGAACCGAGAACTTATTTTTTTTCAGTGCAGCTGTCAGTCTAATTTTACCCTATTTCATATACCTACTTACAATAATAACCTAACCGTCAAAAACCCCAGACTCCAACTAGAAACACAGCTGTAACTTTTGAACGTCTGAACAGATTTTCAGAACAGAATTAGATGGTACCTGATTAAACCAGCTTTCAATTAAAAAAAACTGCATTGAAATCCGTCCATCCGTTTTGGAGCTACGATGCCACAGACAGATACACACTATAAACTTCTAACCCCATTTTTTTGTCAGGGGTTGACAAATAAGGCCCATTTTAGCAAGGAAATGTATAGAAATATACAACGTGTTTGTTGCCAACGGGGATTCAACACGATATTTATAATGCTTATATGAACCATAACGCTGAATCAAGATGCGCTGAAATTCCACTTGTAATTATTGAAAAGACATTCGGGTGTTAGTGGGTCACTCTTATAGACTGTTATATTGAATGGAGTATACGTGCGTCTGAATATTATGAGACTGTTATGTGACCTCCACAACTCGAGGCTTTACGGAAAGATAACAAAATTAAATAAAAAAAAAGTAAAAATATTAAATAATTTTCTTAAAAAACTTAACAGCTTCTGAAGTCGGTGCCACTGCCAAGCTAGGTGCATTGGAGAATTAAAGACCTCTTCAGAAGCTGTTCATTTTTTAAGAAAATTATTTTATACTTTTTAGTTCTTTAAAGTCGGTTTTCACTTTTTTTAAAAGTTTATTTAATTTTTCTTTTTTGAGTGGCATAAATATGCGATTACAGCAATCGCGAGTAATATGCTGTTATTCATTAAAGAGTTCCATTGTCTATCTCTGAAGGTCTTCATCAGATCTTCACCAAATTTAAATGGGACCACCCCGAGAGTATACCCTTTTAAACAAAATAATTTTCAAAATCATTCTCCATTCGACGGAGAAATCGCGTAACAAACATACAATAAACAGTCTAATTGAGAACCTCCTCCTTTTTTTAAAGTAAAAGTAATAAAACCGTTTGCCCACTGATGGTAAAGGACAATACTTTTTTGCGAGCCGTATGTCTAAGGTTGACATTCAGAGACGACAGAAACGAGTCTAAGCGTGAACTTACGCTTCCATCTGTCAAACTTGCGAACAAATTTTGACAGATGGAAGCGTAAGTTCACACTTTGACTCGTTTCTGTCGTCTCTGAATGTCAGCCTAACAGTGATGAAGACTGATAATTGAACTTACCAAACAAACAGTGGCTCGAAGAACTGTAGGACGATGACGAAGCCCAGGGTGACGAGGATCAGCCCGAGGTTCAGAAGCAGCATCAGACAACACATGCCTTTGACGTTGGGGCAAAAGGGATTTGGTGCAGCCATCGCGTCGACTTTCACACCTGCCTGGAATTACAGATAAATTATATCTTTTAGTAAGGAAGTTTAAATAGACTTCTTTTATTTATTCTGTGGTAGAATGCATGTACCGGATTGCTCCGCGTGGTACATAATGGCCCACTTCCTTTGAGAGAGGAGGCGTGGTTGACGGTTTCCAGTGGTTGATGATAATAGGCTGATGTTACAGCTTTCGTAATCGTCAAAATTTGTTGGTTAGTTTCAGTATGAGCTGACCTTGCACTGTATAGGCTTTTCGTACAATGAAAGGTCAGCTTATTCTGGTTTCTGGGGAATTCAATTTCTGCCCTGCTATACGAGTTCGTAATACATCGATGTCGTAATAAGCCTCCTGATTCTTAATTTCTTACCTTCCTTGAGACTTTGGATCTGTGTGTGGACGCGACAGAGGGCGCCACTGCGCTTCTGTAGGAATACACGCTACGAGGTGCCCGCGACTGCCGACTGGAACAAACGATACAAAATTAAATATTTTAATGTAATTTTATTGTGATAAAAGAAAAAAAAAACAAACAAAAACATATACAAATTCTGAAATTTTGTTTATTGATAAATATTGTACAATTAAGCAAAATTATTCTTGATTTATTTTTGTATTGTGATACCTAAGACATTCATTATAAATATCTAATTTAACAAATTGTGACATCGGACCCGCATCCTGCGTCCTTGCGTTTTTACCCGACTGCGGTGAAACCATAAACTTATTATTACTAGTTACTACTACGTTTATGGGTAAAACCGAAAACGAGGGATTTTAACCTGTATGTTAGTATGTTATTGTCTAATACTTAGGCAAAAACGCAACTGTGTGGGGACGCATTATCGCAATTATAAACGAAACGGAGCTGTGTGGCAAGGACGCGGCATTATCGCCATAACGCACCGGTATGTAGTACAGGTTGAATTCAGTTACAAATAGAATGCGATGCAATCTGTTCTAGTATCAACAATTTGGGAATATAGTCCATTCCGTGACAACGGCATTCGTTCCGGAGCGCTGTGTGTAGCCGAGCCGTGCGCACGCTCATCGTCGCGTTCCTAATCTGACTGCACGTGTGTCACGACACTCGTAAACTGTGGAGTTAACTAGCATTTTTTCAAATAAAATCTAGCAGGTATAGGAACATGTATAATAATGTATTATACACATCTTGCTCGCACTCAACAATTTTTTTAGCTTGACCCTACTTTGTTAAATCCTCTCCTAAATAACCTAACCATTTATAACCCCCGACTCCAACTAGAAAAAGAGCTGTAACTATTGAACGGTTGAACAGATTTTCATGAAGAATAGCTAAGATGATACCCGATTAAACTAGCTTTGAATTAAAAAAAACTACATTGAAATCGGTCCATCCGTTTTGGAGCTACGATGCCACAGACAGATACAGATATACAATTTATAACACCCGTCTTTTTTGTCGGGGGTTAAAACGGCAATTAATAGTTGAGAGTTTTAGACTAGCGTTTAGACGCTGAGCAAGCGACTGCAGACTTATTCTTCTAGGCCTGGGATGTTGCTGTCATTCACTTCAGCAGCTTTTGGTAGACAAAACATTGATGTAAGTCTATACCTACAGGATATCTACGAACGTGTACCTATCAGAAATGTGTGGTCATATATTTTAAGCGTGTGGATCAGGCTGGCAGATTATTTTTCGCAATTGCGATTTCGTTCCCATAGAGAAAGTTGTTCAGTTTGATGGTCTGATCCACCTCCTTTTAAATTTGACTATGCATTTCTGATACACGTTGTATAATGAAAGTAGGTAGGTATGTAGGTACACTAATTAAGTACTCCATATTTTCAAAAATTAGATTAGATTAGTTCCTGCTTAGAATAGAATAGTTAGGTAATTATTGTTTGTCACAAGTAAGTACAAAAATTGAAAAATAAAATAAACTTTAAAAAAAAAGTAAAAACCGACTTCAAAAAAAAAGAACTAAAAAGTATAAAATAATTTTCTTAAAAAATTTAACAGCTTCTGAAGTCGGGGCCTATAATTCTTCAATGCACCTAGCTTGGCAGTAGCCCCGACTTCAGAAGCTGTTAAATTTTTTAAGAAAATTATTTTATACTTTTTAGTTCTTTTTTTTTGAAGTCGGTTTTTACTTTTTTTTTAAAGTTTATTTTATTTTTCAATTTTGAGTTGCATAAACAATACATAAACATGAGATTACAGCAATCGCGAGTGATGTGCTGTTATTCATTCAAGAGTTCCATTGTCTATCTCCGAAGATCTTCATCAAATCCTCACTAAATTTAAATTAGAACACTTCGAAAGTATACCCTTTCAAACAAAAAAAGAATCATCGAAATCGGTTGGCGTGATATTGAGTTATTCGAACATTTGTCGCGAACATACTTAATGTAAATTTAAGACTTATATGGTTTTCTCATGGATCCCATCGTCAGAACTGGACCAAATTAAAATGGGACCATTCGGGAAGCACTAGCTTTCAAATAAAAAAAGAATCATCAAAATCGGTTCACGCAGTCGAGAGATATGAGGTAACAAACATAAAAAAAAAAAAAAAAAAAACATACGCCTCGAATTGAGAACCTCCTCCTTTTTTTGGAAGTCGGTTAAAAAGATCTTGTTTGCTTTGCTATTTGAATTTTGAAATTGTTTGAAATAGAAATGTCTTCAATTATTTGATAGTGGAATGTTATCTATAGGAAAATACCTACATAATGTAGGTACCTACATACTCTAGTCTCTGGGTAGGTAAACATGGATTCAATATGCAAAATATCTTTGTTTATCCAAATAAAAAGTAGTTATAATAGAATTAACCTGCAAATATTTCATTTGATAAGTAGTTACGTAATCAAGTTTGAATCGAGATGTCATCTGATGCGACCTTGATTCGATATAACAATCGGTGTCAACTGCCTGATTCAAAGTCGTGACCATAACATCGTCAGTTACACAATTTAATTATATCTGCGACAGTTTATCTTCAAGCTAAAAGCCCACAAGAAAACTATGCGATATTTCTCGAATTCAGGATTTTGCAGCATCGACGCGGTGGAATCGCCTTCATTACAATCTTGACGGCCATTTAATCTAATTAGAAAAATATCTTCCAATAGGTATAGTACGATACAACTAAAAAGTCGCATCGGCAAACTTCGTAAAACCGATCTTCCGAATTGCGCGCGTCTTCACCACGAATGTACTGCAGTAAAACCGATTATTTAAACGAGCGATTGCCATTGGTTGTTCGATCAGATATATAGATATTACTGTCTTCTTAGTTGTGTCGTACATGTACTTATAAAACGATCGAGCGATCGTCATGTGAGCCTTATTTTATCATAAGAAACAGTCATCAAATATTTTCTTATTTCAAATTAGATGCTGTCAAAACAAACTTTATATAGGTACGTCTATTATGTTAAAAATTCAACAAAAAATAATTGGACATTCCTGTTAAATAATTTTTTGTTAATTTGACAGTTTGAAGAGAGAAACTTTCGAACTAAATTGTTTAAAAAACTAACAAGGCGAGAAGCCCTTAGTCACTGTGAGATGAACAAATATTTACTAAACAAGATGTCAAATACTATAAAAAGTTTTAGTAATGGATAAAAAAGGTTTTTGAATAAGATGTTAGTCGGTGCTCATTATTCTCCCATTTCAAAAGTCGATGACGAATCGAGTATAAGAAGGAATCGAGTGGTTTTTGTCTGTGTCCAAGTTAACAAGTAATAAAAGGAAATTTAAATGTTGATGTGTAACCTTTGCCTGTTCATTTAAGGAACAATACTGTACTCTGTAATTGGCTATGGGATGAATATGAATATATACAAAAGAAACTGAAGTAGGTATCCGGTAGTCAAATAAAAGATAAAAAATAAAAACAAAAAATGTAAAAACTTGAATTAGAGGTTACCTAGTGGAATTTAGATCGAGTTTTTTTTTATACTTAGATCTTTTTACCCACATAATTTTACTAACATGATTACAAGCCTTACCCGCGTAAAATAATGTCGGCAACATCAAAGGAGTGGTGTATTGTCATGGAATTGAATTATCAAAAAATTTGGGAGCAGTCTCGTAGCTTCAATATTGCCCTAGAGAAGAATAGGGTTGACTCATTATTATAAACAACTTTTATTAAATTTCAAGCCTGAAATCGCGAAATAAAATCAGCTGCTCCATACATTTAGTCGAGTAATATTAAATTATTAATTCGATGCCTCCCACGTAAGTTATTGTAAGTTGTAAGCCACAAAATTTCGATTTGATTTATTTCAATTAAAAAAATTATAAAGAAAAGTATTTTTCAAGGTTTTATGAGATGTATAATGTTGCATGATAAAATGAAAAATGGAGCTTTTATTCGCATTTGTATATTCAGAATGCACTCCTGTAAAATTGCATTTTTGGAGATACAACAATTACGTCATCGATGTATGGGACAGCAGATTTTTTTTCGCGATTACCCGGTTGGTTCTACATTAAAAGTTGTTCATAATGATGAATACAATAACCCCTTAAAGGGATCGGGGCTAGAAAGATAGGGCCTTATAGATCTTCGGCTTTAAGAGTTCTTCTCTCAGAGATGAATTATAATTATATCAAAAATCACTGATAGCATCAAGCACGGACCTTGAGCTCTAAACTTGGCAACCCTGAACGCATCCAGTATCGTCACGCTACCAATTCAAGGACACGGGTAGAAAGTAAAGTAAATTCGTTTCGCCCTGACACTGTCTATGGTGCTTTTTATATTTTGATCGCCTTTTTTCGTCGACTGTACCAAATTAAGTGCTTTTTTGTCGGACGCTACTGTTGATTTGGATTGAATGAATTAGGAATGTTTCACACGGTCATATTGACCTGTTTTTCGATTCAGAAATGAAGCAGTTCTACTTTGTGAATTTGGATTGAATTGATTGAGTTACAAAATGCCCTAGTTATAACCAGTGATAGGAATAGGTGGTGCTAATTTACCTAAACTTCGAGGCACAGAGACAAAAAGTGGAGACTTTCTTACGACAACATTTTTTCTGGGACAAAAATTGTCCCAGGTCTCAGGACATTACTAATGTTATAATTAATGTTAATAATTAATGTTTTAATGCAGTAAACGAATTGAATTGAATTCAGGTTTTTGTTTCCCAAAATTGACAAAAATTAAGTAGATTTAAACCCGCCGTTCTTTGTTTTGAATTTTATAACGGAGTTTAAAATTTTCCGGCAGGAAAAATAACATAATTGTGTTAATTCAGAATATTTGTTTTAAAGGTTTGTGTTCGCGAAAGTCAAAGTCAACTTTTATATTTCAACTGGGCTTTTGCAGGCACTTTCAAAACGTCGTGCTTTAAACCAGATATTAAAATAATAAGGTTGAATATTCCGTAAGCTGAATAACAGATTAATTCAGCATCCGAGGTACGTAAGAGCTAATAAATCGTGCCCTAGATGCCTGAGTTCGATTCCCGTGTCGCGACATCATTGAACTGTCGGCAGAGCGAACCGCGGCTGAATTATATGAGCAATGATTTATAACCTAACTGTACATTTGTTTGGTTAAAGCGGGCGCAATTTGTAGTGATAGGTACTAGAACGTTCTGTGCATTGCTTGCTTAGTTTATGAAAGAACAAGATTATTAGGCCTATACGCCTTCAATGGTATAATAACATATAGGTCTTAGATTATTATTGATTGGTCTCCGCAGCCTCTCCAACTAGATACCGCTCCATCTAAGAAAAATGCCTTCTTGAATGCGGCAACTCAATATCGTGGTGTGTATTGACTATTTGAATCTTTTTTATTTTTAACACGCTTTTATTAGCTTCACCTGTAACTAGCTAAGTACCTAACTAACTAACTATGTAAGAAAATCTTGGAAGTTAAATTTGACCCACTTCCCGGTTTCCGATTGAGCTGAAATTTTGCATACATGTTCAGTTTGGATGACTAAAGCGTGTTCTATAGTTTTTTTAAACTATAGTATTTTATTTGTAGTATTGTTTTTGCTCAGTTTTACTACGCATACTTTTACTTCAGTATAAAGTGAAGTAAGAGCAAGCGTAAAGTCAATGTCTTCTGACTGACTCGAGTACGCCGCGCCGGACTCCTGCGTAGTACTTTTTGCCGCATTTTACTAGTACACCCGGCGGTTAGATTGTTGATTGGTCTAATAATATGTAACACCATTGCATGCACGTCATTATAATCTACCTACACATATTAATAAATATATACAAATCTTTAATTCTGTCTTACTAAAAAATATATGTGTTTAGTCCTGCATAAAAATAGTCAAATATGATAATTTATAATTTTTTAAACTGTTATAATCACTAACATATACACACTTATATATGTATATACTTATGCAAAAAAGTATAAACATGGTAAATACCCCGTTCTTAACGCTAATAATATAATAATTTAGATTTGATAAATCATATTAACCTCATTTTGTCTGTGTACTTTTAAGATGATATTTTATATAATTCTAAATTTATAATTTGATTAATGATTAGATATTATTTAAGATGTGTTAAGTACATTTTTGTATGTCCTTAAGATAATGGTAAATAATTTTAATTATGTATTTAGTTTTATCGGGTAAATACTTAGATTATTGATTGGTTGTCGCAGCCGCTCCAACTAGATTCCGCCGGCGTACTAATAAAATGCGGCAAAACATACTATGCAAGAATAGGCGTACTCGAGTGAGTCGGTCAGATTAAAATGCCGGTTTGCGTAGTAAAACTGTGCAAGAACAATACAACCAAAATTTAAAAAACACTGGGATAGGTACCATCAGTAAAGATTGTATAATTTCCGAAATAATTTCAACAATAAATAAACAAACCATGAATGACAATCACCACATGACAATCACATGTCAAATGAGTTGACGCCATAGAGATTTTTTTTTTTTTTGTTTCTTTTGTCCCTTATGGGACAGGCAAAGGGAGCTCAGCCCATACAGCCATGACGCCATAGAGATAATACATAGTACCTATAACTGTACTATTTCTATGGTTGACGCATTCAAGGAGCCATTTTTCTTAGGTAGTCTGGTATATATTTGGAGCGGCCGCGACAATCAATCAATAATCTAAGGGTAAATATTTTCCCACAATCGATCATTGTGGCTGTGCGCTAGGCCTAATAGTTCATTAGTGTATTTTACGGCCTGCTATGAAGATTTATATCGTTTCTACAAATCCTTTAACCATTAGGAGTTATAAAATAACCTAGAACCCATTACCTGCATGGTGTACCTATATTATATTTTATAACCTTTTAACGGTTATTAATATCTGGGCTATAATTAATATAGGCATGAAAATCCCCCGTTATTCGAATTACACGCATAGGTACCTATCAGGACCACTAGTTTTAATTATTTCAAGTAGTACTTACTTTTTACTTGTAGTAATATTTAAAATGAATTATATTTAAAGCTAATGAAAGACTCTGCCAACTTTAAATATGACGGCACAGGCTTAGAAGTTACATTTTTATGACAATATGTCTAGAAGTATTAGGTCCTTAGATATGAAATTCGTGTTTTATATGGAAAAAGCAAAACGTTTAAAAAAAATGAAATTATAATATATTAATTCAATCGAAGTATGTACTCGGTATTCTAATCCTCTTAAAGTTCAGTCCGATTTCAGTATGATTTGAATTTAATCTTCTTACAGACTCATTTCAATCTTTCAATCTCATTTTTGATGTTTATATAAGTTTAAAATTAATGTTAGCAGAATACCGATTCGGCTTCAATCAACTTTCGACCTCATTACAATATAATTACGAGAATTAGGCTTCTGACAAACGGGCAGGCACACTGATAGCAGTCGATTTCTGCGATCAAAATTCTGCGTTCGTTGTCATTATTTATTTGAAGAGGTAGGGTACTAAGCCCCTTTGTCACTGTGACCTGCGAAGATCTATTGTAACGTTTGTTGTCATGATGTAATTTCTTTGAAATAAGAACGCAGAACGCGGAGTTCTTGACCGCCCTCTGCGCAGGTTCTGTTCGAAACACTTTGGGAATGCTGCCAGTACATTCAGATGAGCACCGTTGTATTGCATTGCGTTATGAGCAATTTTCCATCAATCCACGCGTTTAATGCAAAAGGTTTTGTTCGGTATGTGTACTGAGCACACGGGCGGTCACTGGCGGTTAGAACGCGACGTTTTTCTTCAGTAACAAAAACATGACCTTCTTTCCTTTATAAGTGGTTGCGGCCATTTATAGTGAAATCTTTCTTATTATCGGAACTTCTTCCCAGAAGCTTCTTATCAGGATTATTGAAGTGTATTTAAAACTAAATCAACCAAAAATCGATGTGCCTGATCATATGACCGGCATACTGTATAGTTCGTTCAGCAAGACTTAATTTTGTTGCTAATATAAATATTTGGAAAGCATTAAACATTTGTTTGTTTTCATACGTTTGTAACTTTTCTGTTTTGTTACATTTGCATTTATTTTGAGCGGAGTGATTTATTCTTTACCGTTAGAAACAAATTTTCGCTAAGAAATATCTTTCGTGAGATCTTGTCTTATAAGAGAAATTGATTGTATATTTTCCGTAAACAGTAGATAGCATAATAAAAAAATTATAATCTTGGTTTCAATTCCATATTTTTTGCCTTTTTCAAAGTTCTAACCTAGTCTTACGTAATATATCTTTCCTAAGGTACATACGAGTAGTATAAAGTAAAGTCGCTTTTCTCGTCTGTCTGTATATCCGCTGACTCCTCCTACACCACGCAACGGATTTTGATGCGGTTTTCACCATCATTTTGAGCATTTCTTCCGGAAGGTTTATATGTATAGATAGAGGGGACGAGTCGCTAGTTAGAGATCTGATCGGATATTATGTTGTCTAACCAATGAACAGTTCACAGCTGATGCTCAGTCTTAACTTTCCTCTGAAAGATCTCTGTCTATTGCGGTTATAATGGGATCTTTTATAAGTTTAACATTGAGAACGGTCGCGGTTGAAACGCCCGTCTGCTCTCATTTCGGGAACGCAGGGCTCAGGCACGTATCGAGCGCCGTTGGACGAAATTAGTGGGGTTTAAGGATTTAGCGGGACCAATACAAGGTAACGGTGTGTAGACGTAGGTCAGTGAACCCTACACCATGGGGTACAATTAACCGTGCAAGTCTCGCATGGGATTATTGCTGGTGATCATGCGAACTTGCAAAAATATGGTGTTTTTGGTCGGTTTACAGAATTTTTATAATTTTATTTACGTGTCTAGTTCGGGGTTACACAACTAGACTGGATGCGGAAGACGGAGAAGAAGATATCCTCTTGTTTTTTATACTCCGTGGTAGTACCGATAGAACCAAAATTAATTAAAAATGAATTATTCAAAGTCAAATTCAAAGTTTTTAATTTCAACTGGGCCTTTGCAGGCACTTTCAAAACGTCGTGATTCTATATGCACGGTTCCAAGTGAGTTGGTCCTGGAGAAGATACCGGCAAGAAACTCCATGGATACTCTTTTCAAAAACAAAATCTACAATAATATCTGGGGCCCCGGCCAAAACTCGACCTGAATTTACACAATATTACAAAAATAAAAAGAACAGCAAAGATCTTGATATCCTTGATGTTCTTGTATTGTTTAACTTCTACCAACAACAACTTCTATCTTCAACCCGATTCTCATCGGCTTCCCTTTAGGAATTGGTTAGTGCATAGACCAACGTAATATGGCTTGTTATTTTGTTAGGTCGAGCTCTTCCAGACATGACTATAATTATATGGGTTACAAGAGACGGTATGGATTTTTGTCTTGCAGTATTAATTGCAGCAATTTTTGGAGAGAATTTTTGGGACGGCTTCCCCTTTTAAAACTGTCACCCTTCGCCACTGAGAGGTATTCCACTATAAGTTAAACAATACGAGGACATACTTAATACTCGCCACCCAATATTATAAAAACAAGGGAAGCATCATTAAAATTAGTTTGTGAAGACTGGAAGCAGCGGGTCACCAGGGAAGCCGCATGTTCAGAAGATAATTAGCTCCATACGTTTCTATCGTCAACATAGTCTTTGATCTTAATATAATAGGCTTTCCTTATGACACCAAATTTTAACCTTCTAGTTTTAAACTCCAGTAAGATCGGCAATGCTTTTTGGCAGTGTTTTGTGTATTAGAGTCTAACTGTAGTTTAACTTAACCGCACATTCTCATGTCGACACCATGTTCTGTATTCGCGTGTCGTGTAAGACGAGTTATTGTTGGATCGTTTGAAAATTAATGACGTGCATGCCTTTAATATTCTCGTCGAACATATTTACGACTCCTGTGCTAGAATACTGCTTAATTACAATACTAAACGGTTCACGAAGTACCCCGTTGACATCTAGGGTTGCCAACAGTAAAATTTTATTGTCTGCACGAAAACAAGGTATAGAATTGCTAATGTCGTTAATTTTAATATAACTAATACTAGATTATATAAGACTAATATATTAAATACGGCATGAGCGATTTCCATGTGGTAGCTTGGGCTGACACAAGATGAATGCCGTGGTGGAAAAAAATGTGTATCAGAAATGCGTGGTCATATAAGGGCTCACGAAAAAATTATCAGCTGTCCCGTACAAAACTTCAATACTCGACCCAAATGTATGATCTATTCTATCCTAATCTGTTCTTTCGTAATACAGTAAGCCTATCGGAGTTCACTGGTAGACATAGCTACGTCTACCAAAAAAGGAGATAATGTGCAATGTCACCACATTATCAAACGTTTTTCAGCGCAATGAAGTGTTGGAAATACTCCCGACCCCAACTAGAAAAGAGCTGTAACTTTTGAACGGCTCAACAGATTTTAATGAAACATAGCTACAATGATACCCGATTAAACTAGGTTTCGATTAAAAAAAACTGCATTGAAATCGGTCTGTCCATTTTGGAGCTACGATGCCATAGAAAGATACACAGATACCCTCTCTTTTTTGTCGGGGATTAAAAAGAAGTTAATGTGCAAAGTCACAAATTCAAACCTTTTTCAGCGCAATAAAGATCTGGAAATAGCGGCTTTTCTCAAAAAAAGAGATACCTAAGTATCTAATGCCCACACTCGCAACGCTGGGCACAACGCTGGGCTTTGCTGTTGGAGACATTGAGCCACTCACCTGATTTCTGACGGTGGTCTGTAAGCTGCGCTGGTGACGTAGACATCAGAACCGGAGTCGGCTCTCGGAGAGCCGTTAGTGTGCTGATGCCGTCTCCCATTCCTGTGCTCTCCGGACGGAGATCTGGTCCTTTCTTCTACTGTCTGAAACATTTATTTAAAACATGTAATAGGCCTCCCCACACAAAAAACACAAAGTGGATAGGTAGGTAGGTACCAGTGGCGAAGAATCCATATAACCCGATTCCCATCGGCTTCCTTTTAGGAATTGGTTAGTGCATAGACCAACGTAATATGGCTTGTTATTCAGTTAGGTCGAGCTCTTCCAGACATGACTATATATAGATTACAAGAGACGGTATGTCTTTTGTCTTGCAGCAATTATTAGACGGATTTTTGGGACGGCTTCCCTTTTTAAAACTGTCACCCTTCGCCACTGGTAGGTACCTAATCATAAAGTAAGTATACTCCACCTAGAGTCTCGACATTTCATAAGTGCCTGTATCTGGTTTACATGAAATAAAGATCTATTCTATTCTGTTTTTTCTTACTAATTTTCACGTCTTTTTAGCGAAAAATGTTATTTAAAAATATGAAAATCATGTAAAATTTGACCGTCTTTGATACATTAATCACTTTTTACTAAATCTATATATTGTGTCACTGCTAAGAATCGCAACCACATACTCGTACAACGCGTTTCAGTTTTCTGCGGTTTAGATCTCTTGATGCATGTTGCTTCCGACAGCCTCTTTTTAATGCGTCTAACCATCTAGCTTTGATCTTCTCAAAAACCACAATCCCAGCCAAAGTAAACCCATCCAAAAATACGTGTATCTATCTAAATGCAATAAAAATAAATATAAATCAATCAATGTCGCTTACAAATCACTCAATTGATGTTTACAATCACTAATTCATAATAAAGTTTGTTATGACGAATGCCATTTTGTTTTTGTCTGAACGCAATGTGAAAATAATGCAGTTCAAGGTTTTGCGGGTAGGAATGCATAGCGCGATCAAAAGGAGATGAGCGTTTTTAACTGATACCCTCCATTTGCTGACTTCTGGTTTAATTTGGTAGCAGTACTTTGATCATAGTTTAGTAATAAGTATGACTAGTGGTGCTTTACCAGCCGGCTGAGTAGACTGGAGCCTAGGGAGGCAGATTTTAGGGGCATCAAAGGGACCAAAATTTAGGCATACCTTACCCCGCCTTTTTAGTAGTACATGATTGAGCTTTTATTACAGAAATATACCCAAAAACTATTTCTTAATCGTTGGGTTGTAAAAATAATCTAGAAACTGACACATCGATCCCTAATTCATAAATCATACTAATTACGGGATAAAGCTGGAGTAATTAGAACGACAGTCAAAAATCATAAAAATAATTTTTCGACAAAAAAATTGTAATCATTATGTGATTATGAACTAGGGTATCGAATTTTAGAGGTCGGTAGGGGCGGCAACATTTGAGTAGCCCACTGGGGGCAAATGTGCAAATCCGCCACTGAGTATGACCATAGTTTTTTTCTAGATGAAGCAACATATTACTTAATATCCATATGTAAAAAAAAAATGTGAACCCGGATAAGATTTTTTGTTCATACAGATAACATTTATTCATATTGTAATCATCAATGTGGATGCAGATTTTGTAAAGGACAATGTCTAATAGCCAAAAAAACATGATCTTTAGGATCTTAGAATTGTGATCCTAGCCTTTTTCGAGCCTTTTGTGCCAAGATTATTAGAATATGGAAAACCACTTTTTTATTTTGAGATCCCGCTTGTTCAAGTAAATGGTCCTTCATAAATTGGAAAGAGTATGGAGGAAAGAGCTTCCACGAGAGATGAAACCTGAGATCCTCTCGTCTGGACAATCAGGTGCTGAGCAAAGTACGGACTGGCGCAGACAAGTATTTTTAACCCCCGACAAACAAGAGGGTGTTATAAGTGTGTAGTGTGTATCGTTCTGTGGCATCGTAGCTTCAAAATTCAATGCAGTTTTTTAAATCTAAAGCTAGCTTAATCGGGTATCTTCTTAGCTATGTTTCATGTAAATCTGTTCAGCCGTTCAAAAGTTACAACTCTTTTTCTAGTTGGAGTTGGTTTTTGACGGTCAGGTTATTACAACAAAAAATTGCCGCGGCCAAGAAAACTTGGCACGGGGTCAACGCCGTAGTCATTCTGTCATTTTGGTCTTCGGCAGTTCGTCAGACAAAAAGTCTGTTGTCTGTTCAGTGTCTCAGCCTCGTTATCACATGCATTCCTGTCATATTTTTCTACTACAACATGATCGATTCCTGTTATACAGTTAATAGCCACATCAACGTAAAACAGCGAATCTCGAGTTGTTTTTGGCTCAAAGTATAATTTTTTATATCGTTTTACGCGTATTTTGGTACTAAAAATAATCGCCCGCCGTTTACAACTTGAAATAACTAACAAATAGTTTATAACCCGATATTAGATTCACATTCCGCACATAATTTTTCAAACCATCATTTTAATTGATAAACTGGGAATGTATTAGTACGTCAGTCAACGGAAATAAATTTCAGCATCTGGTTTTATTTATTTTAAACATTATCTATGGCTCGTGATGGAATAGCTACGAATCTATAGCGCACATCAACTGATTTTTGTGGTCAAATTTTTGTTGGTTCATAACATGGAATGTACGGAATGTTTTGTGTTCCGTGGTTTACAGCCTGATAATCAAGAAGATAGAAGATACATCAAGAATTTTCAGTGCCTCTCCCTTGATCGTAAATCCGTCGTAGTAGTCTTCATCAGATCTTCACCAAAAATGGGACCACCTCGAGAGTATACCCCCTTCAAACAATTTTTTTTTAAATCGTCCCGAATTTTTCCTTTCTTTCGGTGAAAATACATTAAAAAAAATACAAATACAGTCGCAACTCGCAACCTCCTATCCTTTTTGAAGTCGGTAAAAAAGGTGAAGTAGAAAAAACAGTAAGCCGTAATTAGTACTAGGGTGCCTGTTGCATCCTGTAGTGTGCTAATAACAACCACAAATAACTAATCCGTTAGCGACCGCTCATTGTGGCGGTGTTTTGAGAGGCCTATGTCCCATATTCAGCAGAGGCCGTTTACAGGCTTTTAAGTTAAGATGACGAGCATCGGAAGTCAAGACACATTTTGGGTCGCTGAGCTCACGGATTTAAGAAGGTCAGAATAAAACTTACCGTATATTCTGACAGAGTTCTTTCAGATGGTGCTCGGTGGCTGTCATTTTCATCTCTCGATGACGCGCGGTGCATGTAGGACGAAGGCGAGTCGACCCCCGACCGATGCGTCGCCACGTAGTGGTTGTTTTTCACTTTATGTGCCATTTTCACTCACACACGGTCTTTTCAGTCACTCACGCACACATACCCGCACAGTTACGCATAGTCCGACAATTGCCGACGACACATTTTCGGTCATTCGTTCAGTATAGAGCGCTCCATTTTTTTGATACTTGATTTTTTGTTTAGTTCATCCTTCGTTGCACTGCTTGTGAATCTGTAACAAAGAAATTAGCTTGTTAAGTTTTCTGTATTTATTAGAACTGATAACATCAGTAGTTATCCTTAAGAATTGGCAAATTATAAATTTCAAGTAGGTAAGATACCTAGTAATCCACATACTCAGGTTATGGCCGTAGGAAGAGGATCTAACTTCAATCGAGAGGATCGAACGTTAAATTATGTATAATGAATAGATTTACTTGTATAGCCTTAGAAAAATAACGCATAGAAATATTAATATAGTAGTATAGTTTTTTTCAACCCTGTAACTCATATTCATGCAAATAAATAAATAGTTATAAGTAACTATGCATAATTTACTGTTTAGTATAATTATCTTGTCCGTGCACCTACCATACTTTTTTCTCTGCATCACTCTTAGGTTGACTGGTAGAAAATGCCTACGGCATTAAGTCCGCCTCTGTACTTAGTGCATAAAGTATAAATAAATAAATGATTCTATTCTATTCTATGAAATAAAATCTCAAAAACTGAGGCAACAAACGTAAATATGTGTGCATAAGCGTCCGCGCACTAAGCTTCAGGCTGTAGTCTTCTTTTCCTAGAGTTTGGGCCTGTCCTTTGGCTAAGCTCACCGACGCCAATAGTAGGGGTTGCCATGGTAACATTTTGGCACTGATCTCTGAAATCAAGAGTCGATTCTATCTTTCATTTCTTTCACACGTCATGGTCAGTGCCATTAGGTGCCATTATGATTGCACTTTGTTTATGTTTTAATAAAAAAACCACAGACATCTGGAAATTCTAAAATACCTGTATCTATTCTAAATTCAAAATTATATCAACAGAATAATGTAAACGAAATCGAACTGTTTCGGCGACCTTGGACGATTTATGTATACAACCAAGTTTCGATCATACCGTTCTAGAAATAGAGTTAATAATGCAATAAAAGGTTAGCAACTTAGAATTATTGCATGAAACAATAGTAGCATTCCGATCTTACTCGATTAGTGACGCAACGATTGCAGGTATCGATTCATATCGATATATTTACCGATTCAATTGCTCGTAACGGTGCTATTTTTTGTTGTTTTTATTGTTTATCGCGATCTATTGAACGAACGCAATTTTGATATAAAAAATGCTTCCGACTGTTGAGAAAAAACAAAAATGTATCTAATCTAAGACATAGAGATCGCAAATTGTTTTTTAAATAATAAAAATAAACTGTACTACATAAAGACCTATCTAGTTTATACGGATGTAAAAACACTTGTTAATCAAGGACAACCTGTTCCATTGTTTAAATTTAAGGTATAATTTATATTAAAAGTAAGTTTAGGTAGTGTGAGGTGTTGCCACTTAATTAATTTAATTATGTTTTGTTTAGCAGAACAATGATTTAGTGTAGTTAAGTTTTGTGCGTCATACTGGGCGTAAAAATAAAAACTGTCTCTTTCTTTTTCTTTTTTTAGGTATGTCTATGTTAGGTATGGCTACCATCAGTCTGGATTTCCCCGGATTTGTCCTAGTTTGGGAGTGCGTCCGGGGGTTCTCAAAAATTGTCCGGGAGAAACTCGGACGCCCATAATGTTGGCAATTTCGTTCGTTAACTATATCTATTGATATGTAAAAAAAAAAAAACACATTTTCAAGGGCAAAAATCCCGGTTTCAAACAAATGTCCGGGGTTTTTGAAATGTTACAACTTTTATTAAGGGACCAAACCAGAAATCGCGAAAAAGTACTGTGTAAACGTGATGTGATTTAATTTTAATTGTGCCAATAATAGTTATTTTTTATACAAGAGTGCAAAGTTGCTTTTTAACCGCGTGTTCAATTTTGATGACCGAGCAAGCGAAGGATTCTAAAATTGAATCACGAGCGCAGCGAGTGATTCAAAATTAGAATCCTGAGCGTTAGCGAGGGAATCAAAAGAGCACGAGGTGAAAAATCTTTGCACTCGAGTGCAACACGTAACTTTTCATTCCACCTCAGCGAGGAAATGACTAAATGCAAAAAAAAAACGTTTAATTCACAAACTTAGTGCACACCACAGAACATAGAATAGAGGTTAGAAAGGCGATCATTCGATGATTGTACGGGAACCGATGTCGCCATACGCGACCCCACCTTTTACTACTACCACACATGCAGTTATACGCACAAGATTAGACAAACACATGCAACGTCATACACAGTATTATAATTGGTCGGACTCCTATAAGCGCCGCCCTCTCCATGGCTGGTGGGACACAGGGCCGCCCGAAACAGACTAGCTTATTGGTCAATTTCTCCCCCTCCCGCATGCCGCAGACCACCGGGTGACCATAATTGGTCGATATTATTCTCTTCCCGCCTCCCGATGACCGTGGGAGGGCCTTACGAGGCAACAGACTAAGCTAATTGGTCGATCCTAGAGGTCACTCTCACAGACACAGATTGCATTGCCTATGTACTGTGCAAAAGCAATTTATTTTACATTTACGCTAGTGATTTCAACGATGAAAAACATTATCGATAAGTATTTGATATTTTATCATTTAAACAAAATTCAAAATGCAAAAGAAAGATTAAAATTAAACTCGTTTTGGTATTATTTAATCCTACTAATAAATAATTTTATGGAATCACATTAATAAAATGTTATAGGTGCTGTAATAAATAGGAAGGGAGTATATGTAAAATAACTTTTTTTGCCAAACTACATAATATTTATTTATTGACCTTGAAACAAAATATATTTGTTAAGGAGTTATCGTTTCGTGTCCTTTGGCACAGCATTTTTCAGTAAATAGTGAATTCTAATATTAATATACTTTTCAATAACTGATTTGATCAAATCAGTGATATGATTCGATCCAGGGAATTCATTTATTTGATGGAATGATATGTCATCAAATAAAGTAGTTCCGACGAAATTTCTCATAATCTTCGTCACCAAGACATCTTTCTTAATTATTTTTACACATTGAACTAAAAAGGAATATTAATTATAAAGCAGGTACAAAAATATTTTAATGAATAGTTTAGGTGGCAACATTATTTTATTCTGATAATATAGCAATGAGAATACTATTTCTTGGTGTGTACCATCCGTAGATTATTTTTACCTGTAACATTTTTCTGGCATTTTCTTTTATAGGTGTTGTAGAAGATGTCGACGGCATATGGAGAGTGCGTTGCTAAAAAAAATTAAAAATAAACAATGCGCTCTGCTTATGCTCTATTGAGTATAAAATAATTGTATATCACTAGGTACATATTTTACCTGTATATTAACTTGCGTAATTGTATCTTCCGTGTTAAGTGTGTCACTTAGTTTACGTTTTCGTGACTTATATCGTATGGTATCAAATCTTCCAATTGTTGACGGAGAAGAACTTGACGCCTCATTTGTCTAAAAACATACAAACATTTTGATAAAATAATGAGCCAGTTTTTTTTTTGAGAATATTTGTATATTATAAATAGTTACATACAAAAGAATATAAGAACACTACGTTTTCACATGGTATTGCACCGTCTTTTAAATATTTCCTTCCAATTTTTTTTATAGTATAATCATTTTCATTAAAATGCCTTGAGCAAATGGTACTTGATTTGGTAGGAATCCAATTTTCTCTACCAGTTGCATCAATCCATTTAATGCGTATATTAGGCGCCTTAGGGAAACTAGAACATATTAAGAAATAACAAAATTAAATACCTACGAGTATAAAAATAATATTATTTCTTTAAAGTATCTTATATGTCAACAATGAGAAATATAAGATGTGGGGTACCCCAAGGCAGTGTACTTGGACCGTTGCTATTCTTGATTTACATCAATGATTTACCAAAATGTACTGAACATCAAACTGTTTTATTTGCTGATGACAGTACACTAATTATTCCATGTAAAAATATACTTACATATGAAGATGACATTAATAATTCCATACAATGTATAATTAATTGGTTAATAGTGAATAATTTAAAAATAAACTTGGAAAAAACAAAAATTATGACATTTTATCAACGGACAAACAAATTGAATCTCAATATAATGTATGCAAACGAAAGAATAGCTGAAATAAGTGGTGCTAGATTCCTAGGATTACACTTAGACAGTCATCTTACATGGAAAACCCATATAGACACTATTTGTAAAAAATTAAATCAATTTTCATACGCTCTCTATAACTTGTCAAAAATAGTAAACGAATCCGTTGTAATGGTATCTTACAATGCTTATGTAACATCAACATTACGTTTTGGTATAATTTTTTGGGGAAACTCTACTGATAAACAAATTGCTTTTAAAGCCCAGAAGAAATGTTTACGTGCTGTGTTTAGATTAAAGCCAACAGAGAGTTGTGTCGCATTTTTCAAAAAATTTTAAGTTCTTACAATGCCCTGTTTGTACATTTATGAGACTGCAATATTTGTGAAAACAAACATAAATCTTTTTGAAGCACTTAAATCTAAACGACGCAATAATGAAATTTGTGCCATTCCACATAATACAACACTTTACACTAAAAGCTTTCTAGGCATGGCACCAAGAATCTTTAACAATATTCCTAAAACAATAAGAGAAAAAAATGATTTAAATAATTTTAAAAATTCATTTCAAAAATTTCTGCTTCAAAAATCATATTACTCTGTAAATGATTACCTATCTGATAAGAATAATCTGATGTGCAATAATTAATTGGTTTTGGTCTGTCTGAGTTGTGTGATCTTTTATAGTTTTATTTAATATAGTACCTAATTACTATTAATTTAAATTTGTACGCCACTAAAGGCTAGACATAGCGATTCCTATATTTTATATTTTTAACATCCATTTATACCTATGTTCTACAAATAAAGATTTTGACTTTGACTTTAAACTGTCTTACAATTAAAAAACTTATTCAGTTACATTTCATTATTACTACAAAACATTTCCAAGAAATAATTTATCGATAAAGTACAATTTACGTCATTAGGTGAACACATCACTAGAATAAGTGGACACTTCGCGATCGCGACTTGTAGTGTGCAGCACTATACATTTCGCGCTCATATCGTCAGATCAAAATTTGCGAGCGTACATTGCCAGCAATGAATATTTTTTAGAATTTAGTTTTATAAATTATCATTACGATCATGTTTTAACAGTTTTTGTCTAAAATATAATTATTAAGAAGGATTTTAAGACTTACCTATGAAAAGAAATTCCTTCTTTGGCTACACTTTTCACTTGACTTCTTGCTCGGCAAGTAATTATTGCGCAAGATGGCATTTTCAAGTATTTTAAGCCGCTTTCTACAATACTCACTTCGTGGCCGTCCGTGAGCGACTAAACAGCGCGATCGCACGTTTTTTCGACACCTGAGCATTTGCTCAGGCTTGTGGCGCGCCTGCCCCGCCTACATAGCCTTTCTAACCTCTATTCTATGTTCTGTGGTGCACACGATGTTCTAAATTCAATTTACTTTATCCTCTAGAGAATAAAAACGGCTTTTCCACTCAGATATTGAAGATTAAAAATACTCTTTCCGAGATGGTGGGATGAAAACGCAATTTTCTTTCTACTATGACATTACTAGTTTATGACGTCACAATTCAGTAGAGCCATCTCTGTTTATTAAGAAATTTAAAAATATTTAATTTAGTTTTAAGCTATGGCTTAAGTTTCTGGAAACAGATTCATTTTGCCAACAAAAAAATTACACTCAAATACCCTATTGAGACAACAAAGCAAATAATTTAAAAATAAACACTATCACAAAAATACAAATGAAACAAAATCTATTCAGTACACGTCTTACTCAACAAACATTAATGCTCTGCTCGGGAATCGAACACAATACCCATTGTGTCAGACTGATCAGCTGTGATGGATGACTGAACATGTCATAGTTGATATTTCGAAATAAGGAGTTAATTTGTTTGGCTCAGAAAAAGGGTCAAGGTCACTGTTACTGTATGTGTGTTTTATGTTTTTAACCGACTTCAAAAAAGGAGGAGGTTCTCAATTCGGATGTTTTTTATTTTTATGTATGTTCGGGCATAACTCCGTCATATACATATAGACGGATTCGCAAAATTCTTTTTTGTTCGAAATGGTATACTCTCGAGGTGGTCCAATTTTTTGGTGAAGATCTGATGAAGACCTTCGGAGATAGACAATGGAACTCTTGAATGAATAACAGCATATCACTCGCGATTGCTGTAATCGCATGTTTATGCCACTCAAAATAGAAAAATATAAAACCTATTACTGTCCCACTGCTGGGTACGGGCCTCTTCCGAGATTAAGAAGGATTTAAGCCTTAGTCCACCAAGCTGACCTGTACACTTTTAACAAAGTAGCTCGAAATTATCTCTCTCGATCGTAAGGCACTGAGCAAATGGCGGACTTTTTGCCGCAACAATGAAGCTTATGGAAACCTATGCAACAAGACACACGGCGGCCAGAAAGTCCGCCGCTCTATACACCGCTACTGCCCGTCGATGACGGACAAAAAGTCCGTCATCAGCGCCACGCCTAAATGAAGTTTATTGTCAGAGTTCATGTTCATTATCATTTTAGTTACGCGGTAGATCCGCTGTTGCGGGTTAGCGGTCCACACAGTACACATACCATCGAGAATGTTGTCGACCCTTCTCCGGTTTGCAGGTTTCTTCACGATGTTTTCCTTCACCATTAACGCAAGTCGTAATCCAATTATAATCCGCTGTTTATACTATAATTCTATTACTATAATATTTTGTTGTAGAATTGGTCTGGTCTTGACTAGGTCAGGAAATAGCTCACAACGGACCATTGTCAGCATTTCACAAATTCCGGCTTCAATGAATGGTGTAAGTGAAAAGATAGAACCGTTTTATAGGTATCCGACTTCACTCTTAAAGTAAACTACGGCATTTAAACCCTAGGAAACCCAGCGCAGTCACGAAGTGAAAATAACACAAATGGCTAAGCTCCTAATATGGGCACCTATTTGAATACAGTGGGAATTACCTTTCAAGATAAATATTTGCCGGAAACGGAGCTGAGGCAATTAATTCAATCGCCTTCACATTATTTGTTCTGTACCTTTTGTTTCTTTTCTTTTTTTTTAACTGTTCTGTGATACAGGAGAAATCCTAGAGTGTGTCCTAGGATTTCTCCTGTATCATGGTTACAGTTTACAATAAAAAAAAAGTAAAAAACTTCTTCAAAAAACTTAAAACAATTTTCACAAGAAACTTAACAGCTTTTGAAATCGGTGCCAAACTAAGGTGCATTGAAGAATTAAAGGCCCCGATTTCAGAAGCTGTTAAGTTTTTCATGAAAGGTCATGGACAATTGGACATTTCCTGCCTAGTGGCACTTCTGGTGCTAGACTAATGTGCAAGATTACAGGAATTTACATCAACATTGAATAATTAAGATATAAATGACGCGCTACGCGTGACCCGAGGGCTGGCCTATTCTTTGGTCAAAGAAAGCATTGCCATTCAACGTGGCAATGCTGCCAGTCTTCTGTGCATGCTACCAATTGACAGCGATGAGCAGGAGTACTTTGACGCCTAGATGCTCAGTTTTATATTTGTATTTATTTTATTTTATGATTTATTTATTTAACAATAATCAGTGTACATATTTAAGTTTATATATTATGGTTGTAAATAGTTTGATTTGTCTTAATAAATAATTTCGACAGATATACTCGTAAATTATCACGATTTTATGATTCCGATAAAAGCCGAGGTAAAAAAATCTGTCAGTTCATATTTAACGAATTGACTTAGGTACGATAACTTAATAACGGATGTTAACTTGCTCTCGAGTCATGTTCACAGCTAGCGATGGGTTATAACAGTCAATTGTGTTACCTGTTATCCCATCTACTATCTATCTACCTAGATCTTATAGTTTAGAAAAAATGGACGATAGAGTAATGTCGCGCACGCGCACCTAATAATAAATATACCTATTGGATTTCGTGAGAAATATTCACTGAAACTATCTGAAGAGTGTTTCTAGAGCCGTCAGAAGTGTTTTGCAAAGTGTTGTGAAAAGGGAGGCCTCCCACATCAAGATCCACGTGTCTACGATCAAAGGTGAGATTCCTTACTTTTTTTTTCCCATATGATCCTTTGGTTTTTTACTGTGCCAGTAAAATAAATCTAGCAATGTTTCTGTCTTACAGTCGAATAGATAATATGTTAAATTTTGATATAATACCAATTTCAAAATTCTGAGCTTATCATCAAAGTAGATAGAGTTGTTCAAAAGTGACCTGCTAAAGATAAAGATAAAGATAAAGATATATTTATTTTGTAAAACATGAGTAAAATAGTACAAGTGCATATAGGTGTTAAGTTTGAGGAAGTGCTTACATGTTTTGCCATTAAAGGCGTACAAAAAAACAAAAAAAATGACTTAATATCTAATAATAAATTCTGTGTTCATACAACATAGGAAACGAAATAATGTATAATACAGAGAACTGTCGCAGTCTAACCCAGGTTTAATATTTTACTTTATTAATTGCGATCATTCAAAAATTCTGATAAGCTGTAATAACACTTGGCTATGAGAAGTTTTTTAAGGCGATTAACACACGGCACCGCGCGCCGCCGCGGTAGGCGGTGAAGCGGATCTCATGTCGCATTGGCCTCTAATAAATCCGTAGATGCCTAACACACGTACACCGCACGACCGCGCGGTCGAGCGGTGCTCTCACCGCTACCGCCCCTCCGCGCTGCTGCCCGCGCGGTGGGGCGGCGCCTCACACACGGGACGCCGCATAACCGCGCGGATCATCGTGTGTTTATAGAATAGCATGAATGTCCCATTTAAAGTTCTGTTTCTTAAAAATGGATGAACCCAATATCTCAATTTTTTCTTTCCACGCCATAAAAGCCAGATTGCTGCCAACACTTCAGCGTCCATTCTTGCTAGTGTCTGTGATCAAACTGGTCAAAACCGTGTTAAATCTATCCGCGCGGACAGGCGCGTAAACCGCCTTACCGCGCGGGGCACCGCTACAAAATCCGCTTTACCGCCACCGCGGTCCGCGGCGGTGCGCGGTGCCGTGTGATAATCGCCTAAGCTGTAGTTTAAAGAGTGTTGTGGGTAATTGTTTAATATTAAGCCGGCTAAAAGTGGGAATACCTCGCCTTAAATAAATCTAGATCAAAGACTAATTCCGAACCAGCGCGCATTCATTTTGGTTACTAACTAGTTTCTAAAATATATTATTTGATAAATAACAACCTATTTAAAAACAACGTCAATATCATTATCGTATCGTCACGGGCACAAAAGTAATCAAAAAGCCATCAGACAAAAATTAGATTTGACCCATTCTCATCAACTTGTGGTCTGATATTTTTAGACCGTGTGTCGTCCGTAAGCTATATTTTATAGCTTGCGATTATAAGAAAAGCGACTAAATAATAATTTATAGTCGGAAAGCTTTTCTAAAGAAGGACATGCAGAAAACAAAAACTCTCTTGATTTTTTTTGCTTCATTCCTGATTCTTGTTTTTTTGGCATAATAATATTATTTATAACCTTTTTTATTATTAAATTTTCAAATATTTCGATTCGATTTTCGTTTATACATTTCGATTTTATTTATAGACTTTACTTATGTAGTTATCTAAGTATTAAAATAAATAAATAAATCCAGCCCATTATTGTCCCACTGCTGGGCACGGGCCTCTTCTCAAAATGAGAAGGGTTAGGCCTTAGTACACCACGCAGGCCTATTGCGGGTCGGCGGACTACACACACCATCGAGAACTTTATGAGGCCCTCTCAGATGTGCAGGTTTCCTCACGATGTTTTTCCTTCACCGTTATCGCAAGTGATAATCAAACTGTAATCCGCACATGAATCCCCTATTATTTAACATTTTTTGTATTTTGTAAATATACTATTATCTCAAAAATCCTTTGAGTATTAAAAATCTTATCTTATCTGATACAATCCAAGCCTTCTTTTTAACACGCTTTTATTAGCTTCACCTGTAACTAAATAACTATGTAAGAAAATCTTGGAAGTTAAATTTGACCCACTTCCCGGTTTCCGATTGAGCTAAAATTTTGCATACACGTTCGGTTTGGATGACAAAAGCGTGTTCTATAGTTTTTTGTTAAACTATAATATTTTATTATTTAAGAGGATTTATCTTATAATGATAATAATCCTTAACACTTGCCGCATCACCGGGAAATTCCTATCATCTTCGACATTGTCATCCACATATTCAATATAATCATCCCCTCGTACGCTTGGTTCCGGCCCGCGTATGAAGGTTTTTGACTCCCAAAAGGAAAAGGTAAAAAAAAAGATTTTGAAAAATAATAATATTTTTTTTATTTCGTATTATTTATTTCTTATGTTTATGTCAATATTTTATGGGTCATTCTCCGAGCAGGATTCTCGGCGTCATATTCGTGGCAATTTTCATTTTTAATATTTTTATGTAACTAACTTCAAAATATTAAAATTTACAATAATACAAGTTCATTGATATGTTTAACAACAAAATTAGATAAAAAATAAAGATAGAATTCAATTTAGAAAATTTTGCTTCCACGAAAATGACTGAGCAAACCACGAAAATGATACAGTAACATATGATGGTAATATTGGTACTAAAAGTCGCTAAACAATCCCTGCTTTTAGACGAAGCAAGACTTATATTTTTATAATATTGTCTACCGACTTAATAATTATCTAATTACGCATTATATAGTAGCTCAAACTATGTATCTGACATTTGTCACAACCCCCCCCCGGTAGTTGTTTTCACTTGTCCTATTATTAATAACACTAGCTCTATTAAATAACTTGGTATTATCATCGACGAAACTCTTTCTTTTAAACAGCATATTGCCACTTCAGCGAATAGAATACGTAAGTTAACATTCGTCTTCAAAAACCTGCGCTATATTGCGGATAACAAATTAATTAAGCAGGTCTACCAGGCTTTGGGTCAATCAATTATCCAATACTACATTACTTCTTGGGGAGGTGCCCCAAAATCCTTAATGCTAACTATTGAATGAGCCCAAAGAGCAATCCTGAAGTCCATTCCTTTTTCCTACACGCCTATTGTATGAAAGTTGTAATGTATTACCAGTCCACCAAATAATGCATATTGTACTATAACAGCACAGATCCCTTACGTATATGCCAACCTTTCTAACTCAAAGTAACCGCGAGTCGCATATCAGCGACGAATAGAACCAAACGTCGGTATGATCTTTTGTCAAGCGAACGCTCGAGGAAATGCTCAACAGAATACCTGTAATGTAATGTAACATTAGTTAGAATGCTAATTACAAGTGTACTCTCAAGTTTATCATCACTTTAAGCGAATTAAGAAGGTCTTTTTAATTTTAATTAATAGTCTCCGTCAATAGAACACTTCCGATCTTTGTAAAAAAAACCTTAAATACTTAATATTGATTTAAGAACTTCTTAATAGAATATTTTATACAATCATGTTTACTTCAATTTTATACATTTTCTAATAGTAGGTACCTATTAGTATTAAAATACAACTGGATTAAAGGTTTTTTAACTATTTAAAATACCCAAAAAACCACCTAGATCGACCCAAAAACACTGTTAGCTACGTAATAACTAACCAAATATCACAAAGACGTCACCGTTCTAAACAAATAACACACTATGAGTAATTTATGCTCGATAATCGTTTTCCACATGCAGGAAATCCCAAACCAACTTATTTAGCAGTAAAATAAGGTTAATGAAAGCTAAAAAAATAAAAAGCCAATTAGTTTTCTACGTTATTAACAAAATAAATCATGAAAAGCGTGTTAAAAAGTAGAAATCTATTTTATGGGTTGATAAGTGATTTTCGTGGACACCACCAATGCCACGTAACTGATGAATTTTAACAATAATCTGAAATAACTACGTAAATAATGACATAATTGCAACTCCAGGTACCTTATCAAACTCTCGATTATTTATGCTAACTTATAGCCAACCTTAATTGTTTAAAAAATCTATTAATAGGTAAAACTTAATTTCCACGAAACTTACCTACACATCGTGTGACCGATACATTTTGTCTCATAACTTTTAAACAACTTATGGAATATGAAATATATTTATTTTACGAATTCTACAACTATTAACAAGTATTCTGATATACAATACATAGGTGTTCATTATAACATTGAGAATATATACACGATTGTTCGAAGCAAGCGGGCAGTGTGACACGCGAAGAATTGCGAAATGAGCCCCGTTTTTAGTATTCTGATTTAGTTTATGGCAATTTCTTTTTAAATGATTTGGATTAAAGTATATTTTTTAGATACAGTAATAAGTGAAGAAATAAATAATAAAAATTCAATACTGTATCTTTAGTAACTACAGAGATATTGCTGTGTGACCACCAAAATCGACCTCTCGGAGAATGACCCTTATAGTATCGCTCTTCGTGGTTCATCAGCATTAACCGCCTATTTTCATATGTTTGAGTACAAGACGTCGATATCATTATATCTGTAATTACTGCCACGCCCCTTACGTTCTAGCGTGAAGGATAAGGGCTATCACAGTATCTCAATTAAAGTAACATTGTGTAGCATATTTCTCTGAGTGGTTTCTTCCTGCCTTAAGTGGTCCAAACTTCCAGAATAAAAAAACTTTTTTTTTATTTATCTGCGATATCACGGTTTTCCTTACATGTTAGATGTATTAATTATCTCAGGTAATATAAAATTATTATTAATTCAATGCATATTAATGGTTACTAGTTGACGCGCAAAGGTCGAAATTCGACCACATAATTATATAGTTAATATTAATTTTATCTTTCTGCACTCCTTCTCCATATAAACTTTAACAATGCCAAATCTCACACTCCTCCGTGCGCGCAATAATCTTAAAAAGGGGTACAAAGTTTTCTGTCTCGTATTAATATAATTATGTAAACAAAATTGAAAAAAAAAAAAAACAAAGATATTATGTAGTGTATGGATGTAAAGGATGTAAACCACAGTAGGCAAGAAAAAAATACACCTTGTTTTTGGATCGTCAGATTCGATAGCGTGCAGGAACGATAATTTGTTTAGTTTCTCCTCATCAAGCCGTCATAAGGAATTAAAATGGTGTCCATAGACTAATGCCGGTAACAAATTAGGATAATCAGATTAAAGTATTCGAAATTTAAATATTTGTAGGGACTGAGATTTTTATCGTTTTAAATAACGTTCCGTTTATCGCATCATCGTCGGTTTAGTTGTAATAGATGGCTTTGGACTGTATGCTTCTGAGGTTACAGGGTGACGGGTTCGATGTCCAGGGTAAGGTTTCTACCAGATTACCTTATACTCGTAGTTACTACTACGCGAAAGGACGCGCCCGTGTAGTTTATAAAAAAGACAGTTTTTTTTACGTTATGTAGTACCTAATACAATTTGGACACAATCATGCATCAATCTGGACGCGTACCTACGTACAGTTAGATAGTTTCGTTCAGTACTGTCCCAGTGCTGGGTACGTGCCTATTCTTCGAATGTGAAGGGTTGAGGTCTGAATCGGCTGTGCTGGCCTAGTGAGGGTTGATGAATTAAACACACCATCGCGAACTCAGATGTGCAGTTATCTTTACGATGTTTTTTTGATGATCCGTACTTGAAGCCGAAGAGTCATAGGTGTGGGCCGGGATCGAACTCAGGCCTTCAACTGCTAGGGTATTACTGTTGTCCTAGTTTATTTACCCCCACACATTATTTTGTACTATAAGATCAACAACTAATCACGAAAAAAAAATCTGTTCCATACAAATTAAAAACATCAATCAAATCAAATTAAATCAAATTACTCGACTAAATGTATGGAACAGCTGATATTTTTTCTCGATTTCTCGGTTGTTCTCATAAAGAGTACCATAAACCTTCAAAGCGGGTGTCGTGTTTAAAAATACACCTGTATAATGTTCCATAATTATTTGAACTTATTCTAGTGACCTTTTCAGCGTGATTTACAGTATAAAACGGACATTCTAATATCATTAGTACCGATCGCGGTCCGAATTTAACTGCTATGTCTGACCACACCCTTGTTGTAAGGTTGTAAGGTAAGGTTACGGTTGCGAAAGCTAGGGCGTAGGGCAGAAGCTTTATATTAAAGTCAATATACAACATGTATTAGAAAGAAATACGTGGTCATATTTATGGGTGTGGATCAGACCATCAAACGGAATAACTTTCTCTATGGGACCAACATCGTACCTAATCGCGAAAAAAATATCAGCTGTCCCTTACACTCTGTGTTGCCACTTAATTGATTTATTATTTATTTATTTATTATTTATGTACACACATACACATGACAAAGAAAATAAGTAAAGATATCAAGTACAAAGGTACTGCTTATTTCTAAAGAAATTAATTATGAATAATTATGAAATACAATATTTATAATTATTAATTTAATTATGTTTTGTTTAGCAGAACAATGATTAAGTTTTAGTAATAAGTGGTCTTGGTAAGGATTTAATTAAGTATCGTGCGTCATACTGGGCGTAAAAATAAAAACGTTTTCTTTCTTTAAAAAACGTCAATTACCTACTAGACCCAAACATATGGGATAGCTGATTATTTTTTCGCGATTACGAAGTATTATACAGAAATGTAGGGGCAGTATGCGGATGACGTCATCAGAATCGAGTCGCTCGAGCCGCCCGGGCGCCGGTACGCGCCGGTCGCGCCTGTCGCACCGAACGGACCGTATTGCACAGAATTGTTGGGACAGAATGCGGATGACGTCATCAGAATCAAGCTGCCAGAGCCGTACTAGCCGTACGCGCCGCACGCGTCGAATCTGATGACGTCATTCGCAAACGAGAGTGTAATCGGTATTCCTACAGCGTTTTACTGAAATGCGGTGAGTATGGCGCGGTTTACATATAATTTTATACAAAGAATATTAAAATTCGATTACACCGGCGATTTCATCGTATTAATTATCTAAGCATATCGTACGTATTAGCAAAGCCCGTATAGTTACCTATCGCTTGGGTGGCTGTCGGACGTCGGAATAAGCCATTAGCCGGACAGGTGTGTCCTGAGGTTTAATTGGCAACCATGTTGGGCGGTATCGCCAGTGTATCGACAACTCTCGTGCGTTTTCCTAACGTTTTATGTAAGAAATTATTACGAAGATGGAGGAATGGCGATATAAACAAACTTTAAACCATAGCTCAGGACTCGATGACAATGAAATATGAACTATTTAAATCTATACAAATAAATAAAATTGAAGTGTCTGTTGGTAATGTCAAAATAACAGCTTTTTAATAGCTATTTTTAAAACGCTTTTATTAGCTTCACTTGTAACTAACTAACTATGTAAAAAAATCTTGGAAGTTAAATTTGACCCACTTCCCGGTTTCCGATTGAGCTGAAATTCTGCATACACGTTTAGTTTGGATGACAAAAGCGTTTTCTTTAGTTTTTTTTTTAAATTATATTAATTATTCTTTACCTAATTACCGAGATTTGCTCCGTGGTACTATAATACCTATCGAAAATTAAACGCACACCTGATTTATTGAAAGCCTAAGTAGCTGATTAATCTGATACCGATCTAAGCAGCGGTAGTCCATTGACCCCGGCGTGAAACCGAAGGGCCTGACCACCTGCGAAACTGAGACAAGTGAAGCGGCCAAGCGGATTGCAGTTACTGAGATAACGGACCGAAATGATAAACTGCCCCGCGGCTCCGCTTTATGTAGGGCTGGCGATTGTGATGTGCGAATTTAACGTCATGATAGGCCTTTATGTTTGGGAAAATTTTGGCTTTTTCTGTGCTATGGTTTGTTAAACACATTACGAATATTTGTAATGCTGCGTACACACCGGCCCAACACACGCGAATCAATGCATCTCTCAAACGGGAGCGAAAGAGACGCTTTAGTTTGAGTGAAATACAGAGAAATGCCTTCGTTCGCGCTCGTTGGGCCGGTGTGTACGCGGAATAAGGGAATTTTATTTTTATAAAAAACAATTTTTATCTTTTTAATTTCTTTTTTAAACATTGCTGATTTCTCCTGTATCGTGGGTACAGTTTACAAACATAGGTACATGTCACATGCACACACCCAGACCCGGAATAACTATGTAAGTATAGATCATACAAATAATTGCTCCGTCCGCGGATCGTGTTAATCGGATGATTTCCGATTAAACATGCTTTTAATTAAAAAAACTCCACTGAAATCGGTCCATTCGTTTTGAAGCTACGATGCTCCAGACAGACACAGATACACAGACTGATACACACCACACTACAAATTAACAACACCCCTCTTTTTTGCCGGAGGTTAAAAAGACTCCTTGTAGAAACAACAATTAACTTATATTTTGTGACAGCCCTAGGCGCTCCCGTACACATTGTACATTGTAAACTGCAACATAGATTGCAGACTATTTTTAATAACAATTCACCGTAATTCCAACCGTAATTCCTACTGTTAAGGTTGAAAATTAATAGTTTTAGGGAAGTGTAGAATGGTTGATAGTAGCGGAATTGGGTCGGAACCGAACCCGCTACTATTATAAGCCGATACTTTAGGAGCTTGCTCCTGCGTCGATGGGATGATCTATACTTAAGTGTTTCAGTTGTTTTTGTAAAATTTTGCCACACACTGAGATAACATCTCCTATTTATCGTGGATACATCGTGCAAACAGAGGTACAAGTCGGGCAAAAAAGTGGTCTATCAATTTTAAGAGAACTGTTCAGTTCCCAAAACGTTCCCACGACCCAGAGGGTGCCTAGGTATTTATGATTAAATCAAAGAAAACATCTGGTCACTGGTCAGGTCGAGAACATTTATCAGCGCTTCTTGCGGTTACTTTTGGAACTAAAATCTGTATAAATTAACGTTACGAAAAAAAAATACTCATGGCGTGGCCACGGCTCGATAGGTAATTTGCGCTGCATTTCTTTATTATATTTCTTTAATTTTTACTTAGTTTACATGCTAGCTATTCTAAGCAGATACTAATAAATTCGACCTCTAAAAGTTAATATTAAGTTATTAAAGTTAAGAACGAGGTATTTGCCATGTTTATACTTTGTTGCGAGCTTCCGATATTTCGGCACTGTTGCAAGCAGTCACCATGTGGTTGCGTCTAAACATGGTAAATACAATGACATTTTACAAATAGACGCGTTACCCGCGCTCTATATTGGCAAGATAAATGCAAGGTAAATGCCCTGCACCGACTGAGAGAATGAGCATGCAGCAGCTAATGCCTCGTAACTAAACGTCTATATTCATCTTTTTCTAACAACCGACATGGCGTATGGTGGCTTTTATTTTCTTTCCCTTTCTTCGCTGTATAATTATGTACTGCTATGTATCTATGGCAAAGTTTACGCCATTTTGTAGTGCATTAATGTTGGTGTATGGCCCGTCTATTTGTAAAATGTCATTGGGTAAATACCCCGTTCATAACTCTAATAATTTAGTGACCATGATAATTTAAAATCTTATATTATTAATAAAGATAAGATCCTTGTATCCTGTCATATTTTTTTCTAATCTTTCGGAATATTTGACCAACTACTATTATTATAATTCATAATAGGCACGTTAAGGCCAAATGGATTAAGGACAATGATTATATTTGACATTGATGTAGTGACCAGACAAACTAAAGTAAATAAGTATTGTTGGTGATTGTCAGATTTTTTTTTAACAAAAGTTTGGTTAAATCATTGACAGGTGATTGAGAGGTATTGGATTCAAGTGGCATTCTGCTGTACCATATAAATAATTCAGTATTATTCTATTCTATGCATGGAAAAACAGATTTTATTTTCGCGATTTCTCTCATGGTCCCATAGTAAATGTTGTTTATAATGTTGAGTATCTTCTTCTTCATAGTTCCCTCTCTAATGAGGATCGCGACCACATACAACGCGTCTCCAAGCCATGCGGCCCTCCGTGGCGTGGACCGCCTTGTGCATGCTGCCTCCACCAACCCTCCTTATTACATCCGACCATCTTATCGGCGCTCTGCCCTGAGTGCGTTTCCCGTCCAGCCGGCCCACTATCATAAGTTTTTCCAGACTATGGCTAGAAGACCGCATGATATGTCCGAAAACGACGACACGGTTGGCGCAGTGGCTAAGCGATTAGCTTTCTGCGCTACGTGCCGCGGGTTCGATCCCCGCACGGAACAAATATTTGTATGATCTACAGATAGTTGTTTCGGGTCTGGTTGTGTGTGCATGTGACATGTATGTTTGTAAACTGTACCCTCGATACAGGAGAAATCCTAGTGAGGGGCAATGTTATTTAAAAAAAAAAAAAAAAACCGAGGGCACGATTCCGGCAAACTGTGGAAAGTCGCTTGGTGATGTTGAGCTCGATCAGAAATGTTGAGTTTAATAACCCCTTATAGCACTATTAGTTAATTACCAATAACTCTGTATAAAATACCCAACATGCTGCCCAACAAATACAAATAAAAGTTAGAATAGAATAGAATAGATCTTTATTTCATGTAAACCAGATACAGGCACTTATGAAATGTCGAGACTCTAGGTTACACTTTCATGCAAGTCAAGTAACATAAAATTAAATTTTAAATTACATAAACCGGTGTTCATCCTATGCCACGCGAAATTCCTCTATATTTAAATTACATGTCTACAAAAAATATGCATAGTAATATGAACGAAGATTTGATCTCGTTTAAAGGACCATGGGCAAATTTGTATGGAATCTGGACCAAACTCTCAACAGTGATGAAACCTATGCCATGTGAGAGCTTTTGGGGTATTATTTAATTCATTCTATGGCAGCCAAGTCGAAATCGAGCGCGAACATGGTGTTTTGGCACATTTTCAATACTGAGAAACTTGCTTGTTTTGCGACTACAGGCTCCTTATTTGACTCTAATATTAGCTTATTTGTGTCTATCTGGTAGGGATGATCGATATTCATCGATGGTAGATTAGCGGGAAAACATAAATGACTGTAAAAAAAAAAAAAAAATTGTCCTCAAAAGTATCGACAATTAGATGTTACGAGAATAATATCGGCCCATCGATATACCTACTCCTAGTCAACTAGCGTGAATTGGGTGTATGTACTAGATTTCGCTGACTATGTACTAGGTTTCAGAGACTGTATCATAGATTTACAATCACTGGGCTATGAAGCACACTTTACTCCTACAAAGGATAGAAATGAAAGCCAATTAACGACAGAGCAGGCTAATAAATCTATATTAGTAGCAATAATTCGATGGGTGGTGGAAACTGTCAATGGCAAAATCAAAAATAGATCTAAATTGCTTCGCTATGATTATTTCAACCGGCTCGATCAGAATTGGTGGTAGAGCATTGGCGCATATGTGTACGGATTTCAGAATTGGAGCCGCCCTAATTAATGCGTTCCATAAAGTAGCCACAGATAATAGGTTTGCCGAAGACATTTTATGCATTATACATGCTAAGACCAATACAACAAATCTTTTATTTGATTACGTTACATTAAGAAATCTTAACAGACAACGAGTTGCCTTTGAAAAGCTTACCTTTCAAAGGCAACTCTTTGTCTGGATGCTCATCTTCCTCAGTTGCAAGACTTCCTGACACTAACTGATGATGATTTAGTTCTTATTATGTGAACACAAATGTATGGAACAGCAGTTTTTTTTTTCGCGGGTTCAGTATTGGTCCGATACTAAAAGTTGTTCATAATAACGTATACAATAAATTCTTTTCGGGTTTTGCATAAACTAAAAATAATGTCCATAAGGTTTTCTGGCAGAGAATGTCTTAGGCATTAAGACCGCCTTTGAACATATTTGTATGAAAAGCATTAAATAAATAAATAAATGTTGTATGCACGTCAATATTATATAATCCATCATCATCAATCATCTGTCATTCATTTCATCATTTGAATCCTGGTTCATTTTTTGGATTTATTATAAAAAAAGGAGCTTATATCATAATTATTTTGAAAGATATTGTGTTATAATAACCTAACAGTCAAAACCCCCGATTCCAACTAGAAAAAGAATAGTAACTTTTGAACGGCTGAACAGATTTTCATGAAACATAGATAAGATGATACCCGATTAAACTAGCTTTCAATTAAAACACTGCATTAAAATCGGTCCATCCATTTTGGAGCTACGATGCCACAGACAGATACACAGATCCACAAATACACATAACAAACTTGTAACACCCCTCTTTTTTGTCGGGGGTTAAAAAGCACTGCATAAAGCTTGTCAATTCATGGTAGGTCGACTAAAACATCGGGCAATTATACTTCTACAATAATGTCATCTAAATGTAGTGCCGGTCGATGAAATCCATCTAATCTTCCCTGACCCAAGAACCGTAATATAGTGCTTTTATCCGTAAGATTCGTACCTTCATAATATTGCGTTATCGCATCTATGCCTACTTGATCGCGGTTATTAACACATAAGAATAATATATTATGTCCTCGCCCTTACGTGCCGTGATTGCATTCGCCCTCTAAGCAGCAACAAGTTATTTTCAAAAATATTGCACTGTTGCAAGTCCGATAGGTTATTCTCTCGATATATTTCTATTATAATAATATACAGACCATTATTGCGTAAATCTTCGATAACAACTAAATCATCATCAGTTAGTATCAAAAAGTTGCAACTGAGGAAGATGAGCATCTTAACAGACAACGAGTTGCCTTTGAAAGGTAAGCTTTTCAAAGGCAACTCGTTGTCTGCTAAGATTTCTTAAAGTAACGTAAACAAATAAAAGATTTGTTGTAGTGGTCTTAGCATGTACTAGTATAATGCGTAAAATGTCATCGGCAAACCTATTATCTGTGGCTACTTTATAGAACGCATTAATTAGGGCAGCTCCAATTCTGAAATCTGTACACATATGCGGCAATGCTCTACCACCAATTCTGATCGAGAAATAATCTTAGCGAAGCAATTTAGATCTCTGTTTGAATTTGCAATTGACAGTTTCCACCACCCATCGAATTATTGTTACTAATATAGATTTATTAGCCTGCTCTGTCGTTAATTGGCTTTCATTTCAATCCTTTGTAGGAGGAAAGTGTGCTTCATAGCCCAGTGATTGTAAATCTATGATACAGTCTCTGAAACCTAGTACCTACATAGTCAGCGAAATCTAGTACATACACCCAATTCACGCTAGTTGACTAGGAGTATATCGATGGGCCGATATTATTCTCGTAACATATATGTGTCGATACATTTGAGGACATTTTTTTTTTATTTTTTTATTTACAATCATTGATGTTTTCCCCCTTATCTACCATCGATGAATATCGATAACCCCTTCCAGATAGACACAAATAAGCTGATATTGGAGTCAAATAAGGAGCCGGTAGTCGCAAAACAAGCAAGTTTCTCAGTATTGAAAATGTTCCAAAACACCATGTTCGCGCTCGATTTCGACTTGGCTGCCATAGAATGAATTAAATAATACCACAAAAGCTCTCACATGGCATAGGTTTCATCACTGTTGAGAGTTTGGTCCAGAATTACTCATTGTCCTTTGCGTCTAAAATTGTCATCAAATGACATTTAAAAAAACCACTTCCTCAATTCCTCAACTCGTTCTGTTTTTATCGACGTGATATTTTTTATTGTTAATAGTATTATATTGAGTCAAACATCCTTAATTAGTATTTCCGACGTAGGTATACACGAAAAAGCTCTATAAATTAATTTATAAAAAATAACGCAATTTTTTTTAGCTTTATATGAATACTCTACATAACTGTCACTTCGTCACTGTCGAGGATGTCAATTAAAATACATTTCAATAAGATGAGTAATTATTACATTATGTAAATCTTTTAAGTGTTGAAATACAAGATCTCTATTATCGATAACCGTATCGCGATAATTCGCTTGTGTGGTGATTACGCCAGAATCGTTCGTTTTAGCGATCTATAGGGAAGTGCAAATAGACAAAGACAGGGTAAAAAATGTCGAGTGTCGACATCGGAATCGCTCATGGAAACGTGGAAAGATTATCTAGTTTGCAATGGTAGTATTGAGGCTGACTCCCGCATTAGAAAATCTTGGTTCGATTTTCAAAACAAAGGACTAGGATTAAAAATAGCTTTGAATAAGAATCAGAGTGAACATTACAAAATCTTGGTACGATTTTCAAAAGAAAGGACTAGAATTAAAAAAATCATCAATAGCCAGCTAGTAACCATTTGAAAATTTTTGTTCCATTTTCAAAAGAAAGGAGTTGGATTAAAAAAAAGAATTTATCAAAGCCAGAATAAACATTTGAAGATCTTAGTTCGATTTTCAAAATAACGTCTTCCGAGAAGAGGCAATTCGGTCCACTTCTTTTTAACACGCTTTTATTAAATAAATAAATTAGCTTCACCACTAAATAACTATGTACGAAAATCTTGGAAGTTAAATTTGACCCACTTCCCGGTTTCCGATTGAGCTGAAATATTGCATACACGTTCAGTTTGGATGACTAAAGCGTGTTCTATAGTTTTTTTTAAACTATAATATTTTATTGTTATCAATAAAACTCAGAGCTTCAGTGTGCTTTAGTGATGAAGTAACTATACTTATACAAATAAATACAAATCCACAGCCCTAAACAGCGTAATTTACAAGATCAGACTGACACCCGGATGGTCGTAAAGTCAGTGATACACTGACAAGATGCGGCGATAAGCGACAGCGGGTACCATCTGCGTAACGACCGTCGTGACTACAGCTGAAATACGTTTAATGTGAAGTGGGATAATATTTTGTTTTAGTTACCCATCTAATTGAATATAGAATTGCTAATTAAGAGATTCAACGAGAAAATGTCTTTAATTTTGAATGTTTTTGTTTCAGTCTATTTTAATTAATGCCCGACAAGAAAGACGGGTGTTACAAGTTTGTAGTGTGTATCTGTGTGTGGCATCGTAGCTCTTAAACGGATGGACTGATTTCAATGCAGTTTTTTTTTATTGAAAGCCAGTTTAATTACGTATCATCTTAGCTATGTTTCATGAAAATCTGATCAGCCGTTCAAAAGTTACAGCTCTTTTTCTAGTTTGAGTCGGAGGTTTTTGACGGTTAGGTTATGGCAACGACACTCTCACGGTTACAATGAAGTATTAAGGCCCAAGTTCACCAACAGTATAACAGACGATTAGGATACAAATCAGCCGTTTGATAACCGTATTGTCGGTAAAAATGGCCCTAAATCGCTCTCGCTTCCGCCTGATCAATAATTAATCAGCCTATTAGCCACAAGGCCGTTTGCAGGCGTGGGAACAAACAACTATTCCGTTCAATTTAACTAGTTAAACTAAACGTTAATCTCGATTGGTTTTGCATTACATTTAACAAAAAAAGTAATGAAGGATGTAGATTTGCATTTTTGGCGTTACTGTTAAAATGGGAAGGTATGGACGGACCACCTGCTGGGACATGACATTGATCAGCTTCCTTGATCGAAGCGACACGTGCCACGGTTGGCGCAGTGGCTAAGCGATTAGCTTTCTACGATACGTGCCGCGAGTTCAATCCCCGCACGGAACTATTATTTGTATGATCTATAGATAGCTGTTATGGGTCTGGGTATATGTGCATGTGACATGTATGTTTGTAAACTGTACCATCGGTACAGGAGAAATGCCAGAGGGGCAAAGTTTAAAAAAATCAAATGTTACAGTCATTCAATTTAATTATTTTTTTCAATATTGCAATTGTTCCCGATATCGATAATTCTGCAAATGTTTGGAGTGTTAGGGAAATATAAGTACTATAAAAAATAAACAAAAACAGGTTCATCATCATTAATAATAATAATAAAACCATTTATTTCGGACATAAATCAAATAAAAAAAATATCTCTTGATTGACAGTAGAAAAAGTGACAGTCATAGTTTGTCGTATAGAAACGTCAAGAGTCATCGAACAGTCAAGTGATACAAAACAGTCAAATCCATTAATTTCGTTGAATTTCTATTGGAATAACAGTGTCAATCTGCACTTAGCATAGGTAGGATAAACTAATAAAAACTCCCCTATTAAAACCGAATCGGAATACAACATAATAAATATTATAGTTTAAAAAAACTAAAGAAAACGCTTTTGTCATCCAAACTAAACGTTTATGCAAAATTTCAGCTCAGTAGGAAACCGGGAAGTGGGTCAAATTTAACTTCCAAGATTTTTTTACATAGTTAGTTAGTTACAGGTGAAGCTAATAAAAGCGTTTTAAAAAAACACCTAAAATAATGTAATTTCGAAAAACGTACGAAATTTCCAATCAGTACTTTATTCGAAAATTGCGGAGGCACAAAATAAATTTCTTCCATCCCTAACAAGATAGAATAAAATAATGAACTCATTCGTTATCTATGAATTATAAACTAACATTTATTATGTAGGTATTTTGTTAATTATAATATAAATATTTTTTTTTTTTTTTTTTTTTTAGCGTGGTAAATTCATCAAATGAGTCCTCCCACCCCGGGCTGGGCGGGAGGGACTGTCAGACTTGTACTGACTAAAATTCACGGTGTTCCTTCAATAGCCCTTTACGTTCCGGGGTCACGGTAACGAGATAAGTCCCGCGACCAATATAAAAAGACTTAGCTAATGTTATTGTCTATTCTCAAATAACCTGTTATTGGCTTCACCGTAGGTGGGTTATAAAGCTAATAAACCAACCGATTATTAATTAAAAACTAATCGAGTTAACGAATAACAAAGCCTTTGTATGGTTGTACTCGATAAATATAATTGCTCAGCACAAAAGATGAATGGAACTACACTATACAAAGGGCTAGTGATGCGCCGACAAAAGTTAGATATCGACACGGAGGCTTTGATTTTACAAATAAATTATTTTTAATTGAAACGTCAATCTAGTGATGCGCTTGCTTCGTCGTTGGTCTCTTTTGTTATTTCTAAAAAGTCTTTTGTCTAATTTTCTTTATTTTTTATTTGAAGGATATCTTTCTTTGTGCATTTTAATTTCTTCTTATTTTAATAACTGCGGGCTTGTACTTTGATATAAGAATAATTGAGTTATCATTGATTTTATTTTGATCTCTCTTTAACAATTTTTTAATTAATGTTTTTGATTTGGACCACCTTCGTGTGGGAAAAGTTTATTAATGTTGAACCAAAGATTTTCAATGTTATCAAACAATCCAAGTCTTTCCCATTTGTCAGATGAACTCCATCGGACGATTTTGGGACAAAAACTTACAGGTCGCTTAATTTATTGCTTGCTACAACTTGCAGCTTGAAACTACTTAGAACATTACGAAAAACGAGTAAAAAAATTACTTTAAATAAATAAACAACAAATATTATCACGAACATAATGCATACCTCCATATTTCCTAACAGAAAGCGGTTTCTAGCTCAGAAACAAACAGAAACACTGTTATTTAGAGTTAAGTCTATTTTGCGTACTTTCTCGTTATAGTTTTTGTTAAACTAATTTCAACGTTGTCTGTCTTATTATAGAGTTGAAATTAGCATGGGGATCATTAGTTTAACACTATCTAGGGCCAATGATCATTATTGATAGTGTATGTAGGTATAGAGCGGTAGGCCTTCACGGTAGAATACCTGGAGTTCTTTGATTAAAAACATACGGCTGAAAACAAGATGACGTGCCCGTTTTTTAAATCAAAATCTTACTCTGCTTTCACGCCGGGGTCACCACTGTGGAGTAATGAGATATGGTGTTCCTCCATTGAGAAGGGAGGATCACCAGGATGAGGTGCGAGATGATTTTGCCTGGCGGGCCGAAGCCCGACGGTTGATGTCGGACAGCCGTTTATGTGATAAATGCGATGCTCATTTTACTTGCGTGATTCAGGCTTTGTTATTGGTCAAATTCGTATTGTATACGCCCAATGTAATTATTATCGGTCGATAATATCGCTATGTTATAGCGATATCTGTTTTAGTACATTTTTATTAGGACGCATTATCGCAAGAGTGTGTAAGATCGCATGTGTGTTAATACAAAATGCACTAAAAACGGATATCGCAAAACGCGTTGCGGTAGTATCGACGTTATAACGCAGTTGTGTGGTGGAAGCCTTACAGGTAACAAAAAATATCTTAAAACTTAATGCCCTTAAAAGTATGCACTTACATGATCCCGTAAAAGCATAAGGCGTTTTCAAGCAATATTTTAGACCTATGCATTAAACCGAGATAAAATATGTCACATAATAAACTATGGATGCATTGAATATATTCCTGGTATCACAAGCGTTATATATCGTGAAAATTTATTATAGGTACAGTCAGGCTCTGGGAGTATGTGCATTTGTGATTTATGTCTATAAATGTTACCCATGATACAGGGAAAATAATAAAGTGAGGTGGGAAAGAAAAAAAAGCTAGTGTCGTCGTGGATAGTTCCATACCACAGTATTTATTACCAGTAAGCCTTTATATATTTACTATATTAACTGTGCCTATACTGAGTAATTAACATTGTTAACGTGTTGTGACAACACGGTTGGCGCAGTGGCTAAGCGATTAGCTTTCTGCGCTACGTGCCGCGGGTTCGATCCCTGCACGGAACAAATATTTGTATGATCTACAGATAGTTGTTTCGGGTCTGGGTGTGTGCATGTATGTTTGTAAACTGTACCCTCGATACAGGAGAAATACAAGTGAGGGGCAAAGTTTGTAAATCGTGCATAGTTTTACCTCTAGGTGTCTATAATATTATCACGCTAATTTTACTGCAATGCTTTTTATAAGCACGAGAAACAAAACATATTCAGTAAAGGTATTGTAAAGTGAGTGAAACGATAAAGACTCGACGGTCGAAAAAAATAAAAAAAATCTGCCTCCAGACGCGAAACCTCAATTTGGAATTATTATTAGGACATTTGCGATATTTAACAATGTTAGTTACGCAGTATGACTATCAACGACGAAATGTGACATTTATATAATCAGTACGAATGCTACACATGCGTCCGCAATATAACAGCGTGTGTTTTCATGCGCCATTAATACAGTCATGGTGTATATCTAGAATGAGGAACACCATGGCGATGGCGTAGATTGTATCTGTTCGAATGTTATGGTACTTGCTGTTCAATATCGTCACGTCTCATCTATGGGACTTGGCAGACGTGGTTTGAATGGCATATTTCGTTCAAAGGTTTGTGTACGCACTTTTACGTTAGAACTGTAGTTCTAAATATTTTTTTACATCAAATTTTGCTTTATGAGATTCAATGATAGTGACTTATTTATTAGTGAGCAGTAAAAATTCCCCATAAAATAACTTATTAGCTACCCAAATGTATTCAATACACTCTGTTGCCGGCTCAGGCCATCTACCAAAGGCAAGCAATCCCGACATGACCATACATCCAAACCAACACTTAGTAAAAAATCCGAAAACCTACAAACGAAATAGATACAGGATATAGATACGGATAATTTTTAATGTAGTGCGCATAATCTGAAAGAAGAAAAGAAAAAGAAAAAACATTTATCCAGTACAGACATATTGACAAGATAAGAGAGAGAGGATTTAAAAAAATAAAAATATAACTCACTTCAAAAGTTGACAAATAAGAAATAAAATATTTTTCAAATAGGTACCTATATAGGTAGGTAGGTATGGTATGGTAATTTGCAGAATGATTCAGTGTCCTTTCCCAAATGCAACCGCAGTACTAAAATTCACTCCAAAACAAAATAAAAATTAGATTTTGTATGGCTTGCGCTAGTAAAATATGCGTGTCCCCCATACTAAGTCGAATTTTCGTTTTGTTCTAAAGTGTATCGCAATACTGCGGTTGCATTTAGGAATAGACACTGAATCACTACAAATTATGGCCACTGTATAAAAAATACCCTGTATACGTTTTGTGAAGTTTGTAATAATACTTACAATCATAGGTAAGTTTGTAGATTCCTCAAATGCAATGCAATTTTAAGTCATCAATTAAGAAAAATATCGCAAGTTAACCTTTTTTCCCTTTATGATACAATTGATTAGGTAAGTCTAGGTACTGAATTCTAAAGTAACTATATTACATAAAACTATTAAAAATTAAAATAAATAAATCCAGCCCATTACTGTCTCACTGCTGGGCACGGGCCTCACGGGTTAGGCCTTAGTCCATCACGCTGGCCCAGTGCAGGTTGGCGGACTACACACACCATCGAGGACTTTATGAGGCCCTCTCAGGTGTGCAGGTTTCCTCACGATGTTTTCCTGAACCTTTAACGCATGTGATAATTAAGGTTGTCTGGTAGAGAATGCCTACGGCATTAAGACCGCCTTTGTACATTGTACATGAAGCATTTTAAATAAATAAAATAAATAAATAAATAATTAAGTTGCTACCCCCACATGAATTTTAAAAGTCAGAGCATGGAAACATTACCTTTATAATTTTACGTAGTTCGTCGAAATGGATGAATCTGAAACAACAAAGAATTAAGACATTAACACGTGAAAGGTATATGTAATCATCTTAAGTGGATTCATCATCATCACAAATATTTGTATGGCCTACGGGTAGACTTGTACCCACGATACAGGAGAAATCCTATTGTCGCCAATATTTTTATAAAAAAGAAAATATTACTTTATATAAAAAATATAAGTATTATTATTTTCAGTTTTTTTTTACTTTGGCCAATATTTGTAAAAAAATATATTAAAAACAATTATGTATAAGATGTCCAAATGAGGAAATATTTCAAAATCCTAACCCATCAAGATATTATGCACAGTTTTTAAAAAATAAATCTAGCATGCGGACTGAATATCCCATCGCAACTAGTCAATTTGTTTCCGAGATTGGCATGCCCATTCATGCAGACGTATGTATTTCCTTCTCGACCAGTTACCATCAGATATGTTCATACCAACTTATTGAAACGAGTATCAGCGATTTCCGTTCTGAAAGCCTCAGATCGGAGCGATTACGAGGTCTAGATACCTGGAAATGACTGACCGCATGATTAAAGCCTTTACACTTTAATCTAAACTCGGTTTGATATGGGCGTGATCATCAGTCCAGTAAAATCTCGTGGTTTTTTTTTTCTTCTTTTTTTTTTTTATCTTCTTTTTTTTTTTAAAAAACATTGCCCCTCACTAGGATTTCTCACGGTACAGTTTACAAACATACATTTTTGGTTCGTGTTTGTTATTTTTGTCGGAAACTAAGAATGTTAAAATATTTAAATAAAGAGTATTTTAAGACTATTTAATATTACTCAAATAATACTCTTTGAGAGCTGGAAATTGCATTGATAGAGGAATGTGAGCATATTCCCCATAATCGCCTCATAAAATTTGTGCCGTATGTAAAATCGCATGAAAGCTATATTAACAGCATACGGAGGTAATATTAGTACTAAAATGTAAGAAAATGATACCTATGACAACTATAAAAAAAGGATATTTAAAAAAACGGGGTAATATTGACGGATGTTTAATTTATGCATTTTTTATAAGTAAAATAAATAATAAAATAATTAAGAAGTTTTTAATTTTATTTATATATTTTCTTTAATTATTATAAGAACCCCCGTCTGCAACAAGAAAAAGAAATGTAACTTTTGAACGGCTGGTCAGATTTTCATGAAACAGCTAAGATGATACCCGATTAAACAAGCTTTCAATTAAAAACTGCATTGAAATCGGTCCATCCGTTTTAGAGCTACGATGCTACAGACATACACAGATACACAGTAAAAAAACAGTAATAAGTAAAAAAACATAGACTTGATCATCATCATCGAGCAATAAAAGTCTACAGAAATGCAATGACGCACGGAAAATATGAAACGTTAAAAAGAATGTAATCGGTATGTTACTACCATTTTAACCACTTTCCTTAACTAAATATACGAGTACCGTTATTTAAGAATAAAACTACGTACGTTTACTCGAATATCTTCAAAGAACTGTCAGATAAAACATATATAGGTTTACATAAAGATACAAACAAACGTTTTCCGTTGCAAACACGACGGGCCAAGTTTATTGGTCTGTGTTCCTGTAATGCCGTCAATGCGCGGTGGGTACACAGAGCAGATAGCAAATGAAGTGATAATGGGCGAGCTAACTGCTGGATATCTGGAATTCTGCATTAACACTGCGTATATTTATATTTTTCTCTTCAAATAAACGTTTAGTAAAAAATGCAGTGAAAGCCAAATCACGTGAAAAACAAAAGTAAAACATCAGCATTTTTTTTTCTGTACGATATCACGCTTAGCTATTTAGCACCTAAATATGCGCGGGCGTGTTTAATAATTCGCATTCGAATAAACACGAGTTAAGATTTTTAATAAAAAACAAAATGCATACATTAAAAAATGTAGTGTTGTTTCTGAAGTGTAAATTGCCTCTTCATTTACATAGTACTCTGTGAGTGGGTAAAACGTATTGCGCATGCGCATATCCGCTTTCATTCAGAGGTGTGTATCTTTGAAATCTTAGTACATAGCTCGTGCTTACTAGTTAGTACTGGACACTGGTGTTTTATATGGGAATACCGAGAATTAGAACGGGACTTGCCTCAATGCCTCCATTAAGTTCAGTGCTCTTAATTAATTAGACTTTTTCTTTTAGACGCGTACTGAAAGTTTTATTTTTTCAAGTCAATTTTTTAAAATTACCCTTGGTTGTTCATAATAATATATTATAATCTTAAATCTATACATATAAAAACAGTTGTATATAGTATAGATATCTAATATTATTTTGTAAGCTTTATATATAATAAGCTTTATAACTATTGTATTAGGTAAACCTGTGATGATAGTTGTATGTGTTTTTAAATAAATAAAATAAATGATCTCGCCATAATATCATGTAACATTGAGGTCTTAATTCATTCCAATCCTATACACCACAAGATCCAGTTTTCTGCCATTCAGTTTAATTTAAACAAACAGAACCAATAGACAACATTCCTGAAAAACCTAAAAAAACAAAGTACTACCTAGAGTACCTAGTACTTACATACCTCCTGGTATGTTTTATACGGGGTGGCGACGAAGACGTTACGACATTAAATGAAATCACGTCCTGTGACCGTACACAAAATATCAATCAAATGCAATCAGCAGTTAATAATTTTTTTCTTAATTTTACATATAACACGATCTCTAGGCGAAATTTGAAGTCTCTAATATGTTCTTATCAAAATAATCTTTATTTACACGTATAGAATAGATAAAGATGACATAAGCTTCTACTTTGATGTCCCTTCATCGAAACGAATGAGAGTAGAGTAGAGTGAAATATTATGCAGAAATATGCGTGAAAATCGACGATTTTTTGTGTACGGCTTCAGAATGTAAAGAAAAGAAGAAAGAAAGAAAAATAATTTTATTCCGTGCGGGATAATGACGGCGCCACATTAACAATAGACGAAAAAGAAATAGGTACACTTCGAATAAAAAATAAAAAATGAAAACATGCCGTCGAGCATAAAACCGTCGTACCGAAAAGGTTACCAACTCAGCATATGCCGGATGTGGGACACCCAGCGCTGATTTTCAGTTGGTATCCCCTGATTTTCAGTTGGCACCCCCTTTTCAGTTGGCACCCCCAATGTGATACCAAATACGTGGTTTCATTTAACTAATTAACGTCGTCACCAGCCTGTATACGGAACTTCCGTACATTTAGTTGAGTAATATTGAATTATTTATATATTATGGAACAGCAGATATTTTTTTTGGCGATTTCAGATATTTTCCCATAGTAAAAGTTGTTCATAATGATGAGTACAAATACCCTTCTTCAATGTGTCCCTCGTTCAACCAGTCACCCTGTATTACGAGGTGTATAATACAAAACGGTTGTCCCTAGTCGGTCTGTCTGTCCACTGTCACGCGGAAGCCCCGAGGTACTTCAAATCGACCGCTACCTATGATTAAGTATCCGATACCAGAAACCAAGAGTATATTTTAATAGGGACTGGTCTTTTAACGTTTGGTATAAGTCAATAACTTATGACACCCTGTATTTCCACCCTTTTTTATGACGACACGGTTAGCGCAGTGGCTTAGCGATTAGCTTTCTACGCTACGTGCCGCGGGTTCGATCCCGGCACGGAGCAATTATTTGTATGATCTACAGATAGTTGTTCCGGGTCTGGGTGTTTGTGTGCATGTGACATATTATTTTGTAAACTGTACCCTCGATACAGGAGAAATCCTAGACACCTGGCAACGCTTTTTAAAAGATAAAAAATAATAATTCAGTAAGGTAACTTTAAACTGGAATAGATTTCAGTCCCTGCTTCTGCCTGTAATATATTAGTTATTCGCTTAGAAGCCGAATAGAGGCAGCAAACAAACTTTAGCATAATTCATCCACATTCTATCGCAGTTGAGTGCTGAAATTAGACCACTCTACAGTTTCAATGCCAATTGAATGCGCCAGGCGCGTCGTTCTAAATTTTCTCCAGGTGCCAACAAACGCGCCTGGCACGTTGAGAATATTTAAAAAAATAAGCTGTAGTATTTATTGAAAATTACAGTTTTAATTAATTGATAAGCTTCCAAATTTTGAAGAGGAGCGGGTAATTGAAACCTTTTTATATTTGCATAAAAAACTTGTCTGCAATACCAGCAACGCGCAAAATTGGCGTAGCAGTGAAAAGTGTAAAAGAGGTGTTCATTGAATGTTTTATTCTTATATAAAGCGTTGCCCTTCCCCCCTATTTCTTCTGTATCGTAGGTGCGTTCACAAAGCCAACCCCTTCAATAACGTTAGAATAGAATAGATCTTTATTTCATGTAAACCAAATACAGGCACTTATGAAATGTCGAGACTCTAGGTGCACGGTTCCAAATAGTAGACCCTATGGAGAAGAACCGGTAAGAAACTCCATGGTAACTCTTTTCAAAAAATAGATTATAATCTTTATCAGTACAATGTTGTTGTAAGAGCTGCGAGAATAATGTAATTTAATGTGAATAAAAATAAAACTAGGATAATAATGATTTGCCTGTGAATAAGATTGCCATGGCAGTTACAAGCTGACCAGTTCCGACAGACGGCACCCGTTCACGAGCATGACGCATGCGTCAGCGTCGCCAAGCTCGACCACGTTGCTGCCTTCATCAGCCAGTATTCCAGTGTTCCTAAGAAAAATGTCTTCTCTGTCTATGCACCTGTCCTCTTCTTATTACCTATGTGTATCATTCTAGTGTGTCTTGTATTTGTGGCAAATAAAGGATTTTTTTTTCGTTTCCTGGCATGTTGGGTTGCTCCGCCATCTGCTATGCCCTGCACCATAGTACGAAAGAATAATGTTTACCTACAAGATATGTCCCTCGCGAGTTTACAAGAGATCACGCTGAAGATATGTCAACGGTCCTCAGCCTATTATACCACTGGTATTTTGATCCCATTAAAGAGGTTCCTGGCAAGCGTATTATACCAAATTTATTCAAAAGATAGGCTGTCAAAGTCAAAGTTTTTTAAATCAACTGGGCCTTTGCAGGCACTTCAAAAACGTCGTGATTCTAGGTGCACGGTTCCAACTTCCAAGTGGGTGGGTGGTCCAGGGTCCTGGAGAAGATACCGGCAACAAACTCCATGGATACTCTTTTCATATAATCTATCTATCTATTAATTATTATCGGTGTTGTTGTGGTTTTTATACATAATGACTGGTTGAACGAAGGAAACATTGAAGAAGGGTACTGTAGTCATCATTATAAACAACTTTTAATATGGGACCAACCCTGAAATCGCGAAAAAAAATCTGCTGTTCCATATAAATAATTCAATATTACTCGACTAAATATATGGAGCAGCCCATTTTTTTTCGCGATTTCATTATGATATATATAAGATATAAAGCCAAAAAGAGCTTTTTGTGCTCATCATTATGAACAACTTTAATTAGAGGACCAACGCAAAAATCGTGAATAAAAAAGCTGCTGTTTCATACATTTAGGGCCATGTTAGCCGACAACATAACGTATAACCACAGGCACCGACCGTCTCAGATAAGCAGTCGGACTATAATTGATCAATCATTACCGATGTGGTTGCATTTAGACAGCTGATAAAATACCTTGGAAATAAAAGCCTCTAGTTTTAATTCGAGCATTAAAACTAGAGGCTAGAACTTAGCAGCCGATGCTTAAATAATTGCTAATACAGATAGCTTTCAAGCTATTATGCGAAAAAGAACAGCATCCCTGATGCGGAGGATTAGGGGAGCGCCAACAGCATTTTAAGGGTAATTGTGAGTAAGCCTGATTGCCCGTTCCTGTGGCACTGGACCCGTATGCACTGCTGCAGGTCTGGTGCAGCGGGAAGCGGACATAGTTATAGGTTTCTGAACTAGTTTTATTTGTGTTATGGTTTTAATTTGTTTTGTTTTATTTATTATTTTATTTCATTTTATTGTATTATTTTAATTTTAATTATGAAATGTTACTAACATAGTCTATAAGAGTTTTACTAACAATATTATGAATCATTAGTGTTCGATGTAAATAAAGATTATTATTATTATTAAATGCTTTCATTATCAACGTAGATAGAAAGAAAGAAAAAGTATTTATTTGATACAGCACAAAAACGATTTTAAAGATAACATAACAGAAAAACCATCACCAACATGGTATCAGATCTTACCATGTCTTCATACCAATAGTCTTAGCTGGAGCAATTCATTCAGACTTCAATCCTTGGACCTTGGTATCTGTCATCGTTGCATATCGCGCCGTGGATCGTGATTGAAGCTTAGATCTGAATGCGTCACGTGTGTCATTAATGTCACTAGCCAGACAAATGGTGGTATGTTAAGTTTGTATCAGGCTTGTCACCAAGCAGTGATAACCTAGTGGTTGAACGCTTGCCTTCCATGCAGGAGGGTCTGAGTTCGAACCCGAACCGCACCTCAGACTTTTCGAATTCATGTGCGGATTAAAATTTGAGTATCACTTGCGATAACGGTGAAGGAAAACATCGTGAGGAAACCTGCACATCTGAGAGGGCCTCATAAAACTCTTGATGGTATAGGTAAGTAGTCCGCCAACCTGCACTAGGCAGGCGTGGTAGATTAAAGCTTAACGCTTCTCATTCTGAGAAGAGGCCTGTGTCCAGCAGTAGGACAGTAAAAGGCTGGATTTTATAAAATTTTAATAAATTTTTTTTTCTTTTTTTATAAATTTTTATGCTGTTCTAGGATCTTGGCGGAAATGAACAAGTAAAATGGTGGGCATTTTGGTCCGGCAGGGTTTAGCATTAAGATAAGCTTTGAGTATGAAAGAGTATTATACTTCTGTTTCTTTCTTGTACTAGGTATACTAAACCTGACAGAGGTACATGTCACGTCTAAATGACACGGCGATGGTGATCTCATTGCGTTTTTGCACGACTCACCTGCGCAATAGCATTTGTTCACAGAGCGTCGTAAATCACAGACGAGACAAGTGAAATAAAATTTTATCATGCACGATATAAGGGTGATTTTTGTTAAGAAGGTGAGGTTGTTGGAAAAAAAGGTAGTTGTATATTGAATTTTATGTATGTGAGAATTTTACGCCATCTCTATTTAAGTCGTGTTTTTCTTCTGATCGGTTTAAAAAGAATTCAAAGTATGATGTCTCATCCGTCGGCACATCTGCGGTTTGTATTTATTACTATTAATATTTATACTACGACGCTACGACGTTTTGTTTTATGAGCTAGGCAGAGTTTGGTTCTATAGGGTTTTTTGGAACATAATTTTGATACCTTTTAAGTTTTTCACGTTTAGTTACAATATGGTGTAAAGGCAAAGAGTGGTGTGGGCGAAGCACGGATGTTTGTGGCTTTGTGACGTATCGTAACATTCGTAACGTTAACGTAAGCAAATTTCGAATTAAAAATACACGTTACTGATCTATGATATTTTTGAAAATACATGCAGTATTTTTACATTTTCTTGAAACAAGTATGTATTTAGCGTAAAATTAAACAAAATCAAAAATGCGATAGAGTTTGAGTTGTATTTTTTATTCAAAATTTGCTAACGTTAACGTTACGATCTATCAAAAACATTCGTGGTTGAACATATGGTTGATCCTTTGGTAAATAAATGGAGTGATTGAATGATCTTTGTCTTTGGTTACCTTTTTTATAATATATAGTGAAGGTTTACCACATTATTCGTAAAAAAAAACCTGCAAGCCTCTATTAGTTAAAATATTTTATCTTTTAGCGTGTGACACTTAAAATTTGCGAGAAGAAAATAAAACAAATTTAACTAATATAGGTTAGTAGGTTTTTTTATCATTAATATTAAGAATTTAGTGCATTAAAATTTCACTTATTTACAAAATCTTAAAATGTTTGCGTCATTTGTGAATCCTCGATGACCATGCTGGCGCTACCCGGCATTCATAATTTATTATAACAAAAATCTTTAAACCGATTAAAAATTGAATCGTACGTAATATTCATTTCGGTGATCCAATTTTTTGTCCAAATCAAGATCCGTTCGAACAAATTCGAATCAATTTAACATCCGCGTAGCTGAATGGTAAAAAAATACCATTGACTACTGCGATGACTGAGAATGATAGTGACCTTAGAGATGTAACGATAACCTGTGATCGAATTGTTATTTTTTTACTTAACTTTTTTGTATGTACCGTTGTGTTACTATTCCGTGGGAATATTTTATCAATGGAGGCAGTTTTTGGTTCATTAATAGTGTAACTTTTAGTTGGATTCTGGAAGTACTTGCTTAGTTTTACACTTGCTTCTTCCATCTCTCTCTTTCTTATATCAAGTCGGATGAATTTAAAATTATTGTACTATTTACGAGTGTCATAAATTTATGGATGAGATAAAAGGTAACACTATGAAGCATGTTAGTCGATGTAAAGATTTTGTCAAGTCGCTACATAGACCTTTAAATCATCTAAACTCTTTTTTTCCTAGCTTATTTTGTATCCCACTGCTGGGCAAAAGCCTCCCCTTTTTCCTTGCCATGTCTGCCCTGCTTACACGGCCAAGTCAACCTCGTCGGCGATTTTCTCCGTCAGACGTCCAGTGAGTGACGATCGAACCTGCACGCATACGAGACATGGCCGGCCCACTTATTATACATTTATACTTTAACCACATAAAACATAAATATCTGTAATAATTTTACAGCTCTACCATCTCCTTAAATAATCCATCATCATCGTCATCAACCAAAATCAAAGATTTCTATTCCCAACTGGGGCTTTGCAGGCATTTTCAAAACATCGTGATTCTAGGTGCACGGTTCCAAGTGGGTTGGTTCTATGGAGAAGATACCGGCAAGAAACTCCATATGGATACTCTTTTAACACCTACATTTACAATAATATCTGCAGCTGCGGGAGCTGCCCTGGCCAAAGTTTGACCTGAATATACTTGTACACAAAGTGGTAATAATTATAATAAAAATATATATAAATTTAGCCCATTGATGTTTCTGGGACCGAGTCTCTTCTACTGGTAGCGGAGCGGGCTCTGTACGGACTCTGTTTGACTCCCAACGGTAAACTTCATAGAAGGGCTTCCACCAACAAAGAGTCTAGCGGAGAGGACTGAACGAGTAAAAATTGTTAAAAACGAACTCTTTCTTCATTTCTCTTTTGCAGTGGAAGGCAATTGTCAAAACTCTTTCTTAATGGAAGGTAAAAACTATTTTAGCTAGTTGGGGTCCGTTCCGCCCAGCTATTACTTGCTCATTACCCTTTCGCAGTGAAAGCCCGAGAGACACACCGGGCTTATTGCGGAATAGTGGATATAAACAATCTAGTCAAGTATTAAAATTTTCAGTTCTAGGTCATGCCGATGGTTGCCTTCACCATTGGAGCAGTGGTGATGAATAGAACAAACCCTACCATAAAGAAGCGACCATCAAAATTACCTAAGAGCGGAAGCCTGCGCGCGCGCAGGATGCGGTCGTAAACGTAACACTAGACCGATAGCCGTGGCGCCTGTATTGATTACAACACGATCTAGAAACATGATATACAGCGTATTCTAGTATTAAATACTTCGCACTTAAAGGCATTACGTAAAGGGAGTCGTGGCTAAATTGTTAGGTTACCTACAAGATCGATCTACGACGTAGATCTAACTGTATGTGTTTGCGCAGGGCGGACTGAGCGACGTTGCTGCCATCAAGGTTTAGAGAATTTCGTGGGAAAAAGCCCGATTTTATTTTTTCCAAAAACTATCATAAACTGCTCTTTAAAATCCAATATTTTCATCCTACAGAGAAACGAGTTTAAACACACACTTCACGATAGTCTCAATTTTTAACACCCGACAAAAAAAAAGAGGATGTTATAATTTTTTTGTGTGTATCTATCTATCTGTGGATATGTGTATCTAGATAGATACACATATCCATCCATCCACACTAAAAACTTAAAAACAAGACAGATGTTTTGTGTCTTGTTTCTATAAGAAAACTTAAATAAATTCAATTTAGTACTTGGTAAAGCACTTACGTAACATAGGAAGTCGAGTGTCATCGGTCGTGTGTTTCCGTAATTCGATTAGCACTTGTCGAGGATAGCCGAGGTTTTCACGTAATACCGATAACCCGTCTTTGAGTAAATATACATGTATGTCTAAGCGAAGGATTTTGATATGTATGGAGATATAAACGTCTGACTGTTTGTTACTGTATTATTTCTTAGGATTTGTTGGCGTTTAGGTTGCCAGTATCACTGTCTCCTGACATTATGCTGAGCTGCGGCCTTTTGGCACAATAACTCTTTTTATTTTATATATCTAAAAACCGCCTTTTAAGAACGCCTTTGTACATATTTGTATGAAAAGCATTAAATAAATATCCATTATGCCATTTAATTTTTGTTTTTTATTCAATTTCATTTTTGTATTGATTACTTATTTTAATATGAATTTTATTTTTCTTATTAAATTAATAAATATCAATGTTTTTTTTGTTATTGGTTTTTTTTTGTTGTGCTAATAAAGTCTTTTTCTTTCTTTCTTTCTTTCTTTTTGTGTTATTTCTTGGGATTTGTTCATCGGTCTTTGTGTTGTTTGGGATTCTAGATCTTCGTAATGGTAAGCGGTAAAAAAAAAATTCGTTTCTAATATAATATGTTATTTTATGATTTTTAAACTCGAACATCGGTAACTCGAAGTTTAGTCTCTCACGATCGTATTGAAGTTTATTACCAGAATCAATGATCATTACCATTTTAGTTATGCGGTAGGGTAGACCCGTTGATTCATATCTACCCTTAAATATGACCACACATTTTTGGTACACGGTCAAGAACCTTATATTCTTGTACACGGTACACGTTGTAGTTTCTATGATTGTATAAGTGCTATTGCTCTCTCTATTATGATAGTAAGCGTTTCACGTATACTGTAAGATTACTATTATTGAATAAACAAATAAATATTAATTCCTATAATATCACAGGAAATTGCAAAGGACCAACCGGTTGCACTTGAATCACCATATTAGGCAAGGGCATTAGTCACAGCTGGCTTATTAATCGAGTGATTAGAACTCGCCAATCGATTCCGAAGAATCACAAATCGGTTAAGTCTCCGATTTTAATAGTTGTTTTGATACTCTTACCACCGAATATTGAAACTTTTTTTTTTTTTTTTTTGGTGTGTAGTTTCTTGCCGGTATCTTCTTCAGGACCAACCCACTTGGAACCGTGCGCCTAGAATCACGACGTTTTGAAAGTGCTGCAAAGGCCCAGTTGAAATAAAAATCTTTGACTTTGACTTTGATAAATATTTTGATGCTTTGGTGCCTCTAGCGGCTACTATAGGAACTTTTTTCAATACTCAATATTTATTGCGTTCCACGATGTAATTTACTTAGGTGGTAAAATAACAATTATTTCGATCAATATGGACCCCGTCGGGCACAGCAATGTAGGAGAGAGGAAGCACTATGTGTCTATTAATTGTACAAAGTTATACTTGTAAGTATTATAATATATACCTATTATAAAATATATAAAAACATTAAATATATATATATATATATATATAATTATATTTTTAATGTTTTTATTTAATTATATTATATTGCTTTTTATTATATTTATATAACTACGATTTAATTTTTACTTATAATACTGTCATGGCAATCTTATTCAGAGGCAAAGCATTACTATCGTAATCTAATTTTTATTCACATTAAATTACATTATTCTCGCAGTTCTTACTACTACATTGTATTAATCAAGATTGTAATCTATTATTTTCATAGAAATAATAAGTAGATTATTTTAAAACAGTTTCCATGGAGTTTCTTGTCGGTTCTTCTCAATAGGACGTACTATTTGGAACCGCGCACCTAGAGTCTCGACATTTCTTAAGTGCCTGGATGTGGTTTAGGTACATGAAATAAAGATAAATCTATTATTTTAGTCTATTCTAAACTAAAACTCTTCATTCTAATATTATTAGATAGTCACTTGCAAGAATAGATTTGTAAGCTCATAATAGAGGTACTTCCAGTATTATTTTATTGATGACTGTTATAGGTATGGTCAGCCAAAAAGTGATTTGTCAATATTAACAGAACTTCCTATCAAATAAAAATATCACTAATGTTATAAAACCTCATTATTTTAGATGCAAGAATAGAATAGAATAAACATTTATTTGGACACAAAAAAATGAGACACAACATACAGTTTAACACATGAAAGAAGAGAATGGCATGAAATTAAATTAAAAGAAAATAAACTTCATGGGTATGTCTGTGTCTCAAAGATGGACCAAATAAGTATACAGATCAGCTTCACGTGAAGCACCAGAAAGTGCTTGATACTGGTTTTCATCTGGAATCAGAGAATATAGACCATTTGTTTTATTAACCCCCGACAATAAAGAGGGGTGTTATTAGTTTGTAGTGTGTATTTGTGGCATTGTAGCTCCAAAAAGAAAGGACCGATTTCAATGTAGTTTTTTTAATTGAAAGCTAGTTTAATTGGGTACCATCTTAGCTATGTTTCATAAAAATCTGTTCAGCCGTTCAAAAGTTACAGCTCTTTTTTTAGTTGGAGTCGGGGGTTTTTGACGGTTAGGTTATGGCATAAAAATTTCAACCTTAGGTTGGTAGACGAATAATTTTGCCGATTGTACATATTATGTTAACGACGAGAATTGATCACATAACGAACACTACCTATCTGCCTAGGAATTAAGTGAAAGTCTGGCCATTACGCATCTCCGTAATAAAATAGACTTTAGTCATTACTACGCGTTTAATATCTACCAATTTTATTTTTATTACTTCAGAATATAACTTTCGTTTTGCTTCGAGGAAAGCAGTAGTCTAAGTGATCACTACAATACACTACAAAAATGTATTGTAGTGGTTCTCAATTTTGTATTGCCAGTTCATTGTGGTAAAAAATGTTTTGGAAGACCTTGCGCCGCGCCGTCTTTACCTAGGGAGCAATGGGTCGGATTCACTCGGGCGCCTATTATTGGGAGGCGCCGCAGGGCCTGCAGGACAAGTAAAAGAGATAAACTATGATAAAATGGCGCGCCCCTCCAAAATTTAAAACGTTTTACAAAGCGCCACCAAGACTCACAACGCATGTGTGCATACTGAGACAGCCGTCAAACAAAAATAAATCCAAGGATTTGTTGCTCGGTAAGGAGATGTGACTAGAAACATTGAAACAGTAATTTGGAGGGGCACGCCATGTTATTGTAGTTCATCTCTAGTTCCTTAATTGAAAATCATAATACCTATAATAGTAAATCAACATCACTTGCTCCCAATGACTATTACCAAATACTTCTAAGGGTCATCGCGCCAACAATAATTACTGGCAGCATTTCGCTACCAAAACCATAGCGTACCGCCATTTCTAACTTCATCAAAGACTCTAACACTGAAGCATTAAGGATGGAAATCGAATGGAGAGTTTATAACCAGTTGAGGAGATAAGTTGGTGGTTCGGCAATGGCATTGACATGATACGTGATGGTCGGAACGTGATCTGGTAGTTGTATGGGTTTGCTTGAGATTCTGTTCGGCTCTTGGGTTTGGCAGCAGCTTAAGCCGATTATGCAATTGTAATTGTTTTAGAATGTCCTTTAGCGTATTTGATCCATTTAGCTTGTTTTCTTCTATGGAAGAAAGAAATTTCGACGCCGAAATTTTGCTGAATTGCTGATATCAGCAATTCAGCACACACAGTAAATTGGTTTTTGGAAGAAGCGGATGTGGTTATTTGTAAAAATTATAATGCTGATGATTTTTAACCTCCGACAAAAAGGAGGGGTGTTTGTAGTGTGTATCTGTGGATCTGTGTATCTGTCTGTGGTATCGTAGCTTCAAAACGGATGGACCGATTTCAATGCAATTTTTAATTGAAAGCTAGTTTAATCGGGTATCATCTTAGCTATGTTTCATGAAAATCTGTTCAGCCGTTCAAAAGTTACAGTTCTTTAGTAATTATCATTTACGTACTTTTTCTGTTTACCTACTAGATTTATTTAGTTCACCAGATTAAAGAGAAAAATACTTCTCCGCTTATCAATGGAAATTATTATTATTGATTGAATATAATAATTTGTTATAATGAACCAAGCACTTATATAATCACGTTTTATTCAAAAATCTGTAATGACATTATATTGGAATTTTTCACGATTTCCCTTAATTTACTACGAATAAGCAAAACTAATGTTTTTTACGGCTAAAAGTGTGTTAAATAATAATCGTGTGTGAATTTTAATTATTTTAATGTTTTGTATGCATAATCTTATAATTAGGAATAGCAAATGTTGATTATTGAAGGTCGACCATAATTTTTAATTTAAACATTGCAAATTGCAATTTGCTGTGGTATTTCTGACTAATTAAAAATATACCTATGCCTCATTATAATTAGGATAAATACTTATTTATTTGTTAATTTTATTGAATGTAAGATCGTGCAGAAAAATCCATCGTCCATCCGTCGGGGACTCCCGACTGTTAAAGTTGCTATGTTCCGCATTAGAATTCTACTGGACTTGTATTTTTCTTTTCAGTTTTAATTTAAAGTGACTTTTTATTTAAAGTTCACTTTTTATGAATTCGGGTTTTTCGATTTTTACATTAATTTGTAGCTTATAACCAGTACCTGATTCCCTTTTGGAAAGCAAAATGCAACGGAAGCAAAAAATGCACGTCTAAATTAATCTTTAAAAAATCTTTCTGGCAAAAAAGTGGTTCTGGATTCAACCGTTAAGAAACAATTTCAATCAATTGAACAAAACATAATCGAGAATATAAAATTATTTCCTTAAGTAGGTATGTCTGGACTTTCCTTTTCAATTTGTATTTCACTTTCTTTCCTATTATTGTGACAAGCGCAGTCATGTTCCACAATCGATTTATTTTTTATATCAAATTATGCGTTCAGATATTTTGTGAATTAGATTTTATTGTGATACGGCGTACGTGTATCGGAATGCATAGCGAAAGTGACAGTAGGACTTTGAAAAATGGCACGATTTTCTTTTTGTGCACAGATCTGCCTTCGCTAATGCTGGAGAGTAAATTATAGGAAATAAACTGGGACTAATTTATTAAATATCAAAAATCAACGTTCACTTACCCTAATTTATAGGCATTATTTTTACCACGTTTTAATAAAAACGTAGTAAAAATAATGACCACGGCTATCCTCTGAACATCACTATGCATATGTATTAGGTAATATTATCTTATTTGATACTTTGTCAGTAGTCAGGTTTTAGTTTTTGAACTTAATTTATTTTATATTATTTAGATTTACATCGAATCATAAATAAAAAGCTGAGTGCTAGTGAGTCTTATAGTGAGTGTAGTGAGTACATTTTTATAAAGCTGTCATAAATTAAACTTTTATTTCGCTTCGATTACATGCAAGCAAACGTAATTACCATTCTGCCTTATTTAAATTATACGCTTGTCTACCTAAATAATATGCTTACTAACATTATGAAGACATTTTAATAAGATAAGATTCACACGTCGACCTAGGTTAATAATTTTATTTACGGAATTAAATTCTAACGGGCATCTAACTAGGATGAAATTATTAATGGGAAACAGACAGACAACGTCTGCTTTGAGTTAGTAGGGTGAAATGGTGTTTGTATTAAAATTACTATTTGAATTAATGCGAGAAATGTTTGAAATTATGACAGGGTACATAAATAAAGAGATTCAGAGGTCCGAGCATAGATGTACAAAGCCAAAATATTCTAAGTCTATGGGTCCGAGCAAGAATGTTTTGACGTATGGGGACGTTAACATAAGCTGGATAATAAATAAATATTATAGATTTAAAAAAAAAAAAACTAAAGAAAACGCTTTTGTCATCCAAACTAAACGTGTATGCAAAATTTCAGCTCAATCGGAAACCGGGAAGTGGGTCAAATTTTACTTCCAAGATTTTTTTACATAGTTAGTTAGTTACAGGTGAAGCTAATAAAAGCGTTTTAAATACAATGAATCTATCGCATTTTTGTTTAATTTTATGCAACATACTTGTTGCATGGAAATGAAAAAAATAAAGCACGTATTTTCAAAAAAATATCATGGATATTTTATTTAAAATACATGATACTTTCTACTGCTTATTATGAACAACTTTTACCATGGGACCAAACATGAAATTGCGAAAAAAAATCTGCTGTTCCATACAAATAATTCTATATGACTACGACTAAATGTATGAAACAGCATTTTTTTTACACGAATTTTGTTGCAACCTGTATAACAGGCAACAATACAACTCTGCTTATCTCTCCGGGGTATAAAAGCGTGGTGCTATGTAAAATATTATTCCTTAGCCTTGAGTATAAAAAAAATTACAAAACGCAAGGAGAGGGTCGAATTAAAACGATCTTAGAGATACCGAGACATTAAAATGGTTGCGTACAGTTAAGTGGCATATAAAAACATAAAAAGAGTATTTTACGCGACTTCCTCCTTCATTCTAAGATGCCGCACCCAGCTGTCGCAGCAATAGGGTCCCGTTGGCGTTATAAAAACGGACATTTCATAAAACGTCATGAGGAAATACTTATGCAATTGTCACCTTTTATCAAGAAGTGCGTAGGCATTAACAGAAGTCTGAAGTTGTCTTAATTATTCATGATTGCTGCGCGTGCGGCTGTAGATACTAGTGTGAAATCTCAGTTATTCCGGATTAAATGTATTCTTTACAACGTGTCTCAAAAATGGATGGTCATATTCAAGGGTGTGGATAAGACCACCAAACTGAACAACTTTCTCTATCCATTGGTACGACGGCGCTCGCGAGCTGTCATGTGGGACTTACGTCGCAGCGCAACCGATTACCAGCGCTACTAAAATGCCGTGGATCTTCCCCGATAAAAACGTTTGCCAAATGAAAAGTATTAAAGCAATTTCAAAATAAAAAATACCATTGATTACGTTAGCGTATAGAGAATAAACTTAAATAAAAACATGTGCTCCAAACTTACATGGATATACTTTAAAAAAATGTTAAACTTAAAAAAGTAAATATTTTTTACTGATTACCAACATCGTAATCGCGAAAAAATATTCAGCTGTCCCATACAAAAGTTCAGTACCTACTCGACCCAAATATGCGCATGTTCACAGTTCTGTAGGCTAATTCACGTAACTAAAGAAGTGCAGTTGCCGCGCAGTTTCAGTAAAATTTTGATCAAAACAACACATTTGGTATTCTCTTCGCTTCAGATACGCTTGCATCAAGTTCGGCAGGGTAATCACGATACACACTCGCAATCAGAATCGATTCAATTTTGACAGTCCAACAAACTACATTGCGCTGTATGCTTTTAAAACCACTACGCTCTACAATTTGAGCAACGCAATGAACACTGTTGTAGTGTCAAAATTGAGTCGATTCCGATTACGAGCGTGCATCGTGATTAGGTAGCGGGCGTCACTGCAATATGATCGGCGCGTCATACAATTTCGTGAATTTGCCGTTATGTGAATTCGTCAACTATCAACCGACAAAGAGAGTGAGATTCGAATCGAGAAGCGAGATGTAGTATAAATGTAATTTCTTTCTTTCTTTCTAGATGTTCTTACAGGCTACCCAGAATAGATTACGAATGCGTTGCCGACCCACGGCTGGGAATAGGTAGTCAAAAGGCAAGGTGATGTTCAGTCGGTGCAGTATACCCACATAATTTTTATTTTTTTCAAAATATTATGTTTTCTGCTTAGTTTTACACTGTTGCCATCTTAAAATTGTATTCTCTGTCTATGCACCTGTCCCCTTCTTAGTATCTATGTCTATTATACTAGTGCGTCTTGTGTTTGTAGCAAATCATTTTAATTTCTTTCTTTCTTTCTTTTCTTTTCTTTCTAAAATTAGAATACCTTGTGTTTCGGTAATTCTACTGGCTGTTCAATACCCTTCACCCGATTTAATATTCTCCTTGATTAATACAGGATAATTTTTAAGTAGTGCACAAAATTTGCAGAGTGATTCAGTGTCCGTTCCCAAATGCAACCACAGAACAAAAATTCGCTCCAAAACAAAATAAAAATTTGATTATGTATGGCTTACGCTAGTAAAATACGTGTCCCCCTTACTAAGAAGAAATTTTCGTTTTGATTTAAAGTATATCCCAATACTGCGGTTGCATTTAGGAACAGAGACTGAATCACTCTACAAATTTAGCGCAATACATGAAAATTTATCCTGTATACGGAACAAAAACTTACAGAATGTCGATAAAACAAGTCTTTAGAGCTGCATTATCAACAAAAAAGGCTCTCATGCAAAAATAAATGGCAGGGCTGATAAAATTCATGGATTATCTTAAAACAAAACAGCAACATATTTGGTTAAAACAGCACTTAAATCCATGTTTGATATGAAAATAAGTTAAAATGCAGTACAGTTATGCTGTGCCTTACATGGTGTTTGTATACTTATTCAAGTTATATAATCTATGGTGTTTCAACATTTGGATAAATAAACTTATTTCGGTATTTGCGATGATGGTTAAACAATTTTTAATTTTTTTTGGTTTGATTCTGTGTGATTGCGTTAACCCTGAAAAGAGTAAATGTGCCAATTATGGATGGAAGGTCTTATCGCTAATGAGAACAGGATCAACTCCAATCACTTTTGCAACAATTACCGTTAAAGCTTCATAATGTCAATATGAACAAGTTATAACATAATTGACGTAACCCAGCCGGTTGTAACTGAGTGTATGCGCTGGCGACGCGTTACGCATCTCCCTGCGCAATGATACGCGCAATGCACTATGTACGACGAATGAGTATGTAACTTTTGATTTGAGAATGGATAAAAGTGTGCTCATATCCTATCATAGTCTATAGTTGGTGGTTATGTACCTATGTTTTCACAAATAAAGATTATTCTATTCTATTCTATTCTAGGCCTCGCCTAAATATTCTAAAACTAAATACCGCTCTGATGTTTCATAATTCTTAATTCTTTATTGTACACGAAATGAGATAATAAAACAAATAGGTACACAGGCGAGCTTAACTCAAATTTGAGTTTTCTACCAGCAAACCTTTGAGTGATAGAGAAAGTATGATGGTAAATGAGAGTACAGTCAAGTACCCTACATGTTTCCCTACATGATAAAACCAGAAATGAGAAAATTTATAGGGGAACGTCATCACCATAAGCTGAAGTAGTACACAAGCATTACATTCCAGCTTGGCTGAGCTATTTGGGGTTAAATAATCCCTTGGTGCTTCACTTTTGCGAGGTATCTTTTCTTTTCTATTTAGAGGCTGCATCGTTATTAGCTGTACGCTCAATAAAATACATATTAACACCTCATTTCTTTTATGTATTCTGTCGCACTTTCTCTCCCAGAGTAGCATTCTTTCTACGCGATCATTTTCCTATGTTTTATAACAATAACTTTGATGCTATCGGGTGTCTTTGTCGTCTAGAGTGTTTCAAATACGTTTTTTAATCCTTTTTGTTTTAAGATTTATGATGTTTTAGGTGTCGGCGGAACTCCGTGTTAAAAGTATTTGTATCTTAAAAACCCCATCTTTTTTTAAACCTGTTCCTTAACCAACTTATTAATGGCATTGAATATTACAATTTCCATGTTATTCGAAATGTGTGCACTCCTGGCCGAATTGGTTTTGGAAAATGGGCAGCTATGCAGCTATAGTGCCTTATACAAGTCATGGTTATATTCTGTGATGGAGGTCACGCCTTGGCTAAATTCAGGATTAATGACGTCAAGTACTTTACGGGACGGGTAAATAAAAAATGCCAAAGCGCTACTAGAAACCATTAATTTCTTCTAATAAATAACGGTACACACGACACACAAACAATTCACCACAAAGAACCACAGTTTTCCCACACGATAATTAGTCAAATTACATAATAATTATGTAACAAGCAAACAGACAGACGCACAAACAAATTACGTACATTTTTCAACGACGCAAGCGCAACGCGAGCGACTTAGTGACATACGTCACTTTGTGTTCGTACAATAGGGTTACATGTGGTTACGAGAAACGGCACAAAAGTGTTGAATGAATGGAACGAGTGAATGAATTGTTGCAGATTTTTTAACGTGACTTGTAAGGGACCGATGTACGACACTTTTCCTGTTCATGTCTCAATGACGCAACTCACTTTTGTAGACAAATTGGCTGTTTAGTATTGAGACGATATTACACAATTCATTACCATTGCTCTTACTGTGGACGCCTGACCTGGGAATTGAACCCGGGACCTGGTAACTAAAATGGTAATGAACATCGACTCTGGTAATAAACTTCAATACGATCGTGAGAAGCTAAGCTTCAAGCTACCTTGTAACTTTTTTACCCATCATGCTGTTAGAACTCCCATCTTCATGATCGGTATTTTTTTTACAGGGTAGCTCATAGTTTAGTCTCTTACTATCATAACGTTTATTACCAGAGTCGATGTTCATTACCAGAGTCGATGTTCATTACCATTTTTGTTACGCCGTAGGCCCGATGACCACTACTGAGGAGGAAATATATTATTACAAATTAATACACGCTGTATTTACACATTCCTTGCTACCGCATTCTTGTATTTAAGTATTCATAATATGCAAACTGTATGTCAGAGATACATTTTACTATGACACGCGATCAGCGATCGATCTTATTCGAACGACTGCCCCTTTAGCATGACAAGACGACAATCTGAGATTGCCTAGCACTAGACAAGAAAAAATGGACTGGATTGGACATAAACAGACGACCGATCACAAGCAGATATGTTGATATCATTCCTATATTACTTGTCATTTGTATGTTAATAATTTAATATGTAAAAGTTATGGGTTTATGGCCTCCTGAAATAAAAATTAGTATTTGGATGTCATCAGCATTTTATTAAACCCCGACAAAAAAAGGGGGTCTCACAGTCAATATCAAAAGTCAAAGATTTTTATTTCAACTGGGCCTTTACAGGCACTTTTAAAACGTCGTGATTCTAGGTGCACGGTTCCAAGTGGGTGTTATAAGTTTGTAGTGTGTATCTGTTTGTGGCATCGTAGCTCGAAAATGGATGGTCCGATTTCAATGCAATTTTATTCATAGAAAGCTAGTTTATTCTGGTATCATCTTAACTATGTTTCATGAAAATCTGTTCAGCCGTTCAAAAGTTACAGATCTTTTTCTAGCTAGAGTCGGGGTCTCAACTATCCAACCTCGTTCATCTCTCGCTTCGCTCAGCTCCCAGCGGAACGTATTGTTTTAACTCGTCACATTTGCATGGTAATGGTCGGTAATGTTCGGTAAATGGTCACCGTACGGGTCATGCGTAGACAATGGTCAAACACTTTCACTGATCTCTGTTTGTATTGTACAGTCGTGATGTAAGGTTTTTTGTTTGTAATGTGGAGGTAATTTAGTGTTAAGTTAGTGTTTGGGTTAGTTATTAGTGAAGAAGTAAAAGTGTTTAAGATAAATACCTACCAGATTTTTTATGGAAATATATTTAAACAATACTAAAGATAGTAATAGTAATTATTATATAGTAGTTACTTAGGATAAGTGAAACCCTGCAATGGTATATACTCGTAAATACCTAGTTGTTGAAATTATGTGAGTGAATATTATTAAAGAAAAAAAAAGAAAAAAACCGGATCGAATGTTAACTGTTATTATAATTTAAATACAAAAAAAATATAGAAGAAATAAATAAAAACAGCATACAATTTTTTTTTATACATACCTACTTATTTATAGGTAAATTAGTTGATTAAGGGCTGATTTTTCAATCGCCCGATAGCGATAACTTTATCCGAGGGAATAAATTTGAATTTTTGACAGTTTGCCTATACTACAAAATCTGTCAACCGTCAAATTTATTCATAGGATAAAACATTATCTGGCGATTGAAAAATTAGCTCTATTATAAATATTTTCGAGACTTACCTCCGTAATATTTCAAATTTTAATATCTAAATCGGTTCTATAGTAATATGTCAGAGTTATCGTTTAATCCTGCACTTTGACGATTATTCTCAACAGTTAAGACGGAGTTATGCAAAGCTGTGCCCAACTGGTATAAACCTTATGAGAGATTTCCATAAATGGAAGTACAGTCAGCGACATAAGTCACTGATCTTTTTGCAAATATGAAATTAATTTATCAAAGAAGATATTTTATTTTTCTAAGCACTAGTCGATAAAGTTACGCTTTAATATAATTTAATAATTAATAAGTTTTTTTTTTTTGGCAAGAACTCGTTTAACAAAAAAGAAAAAAAAATACAATGATCAGCTGACTTTTGACACCGACAGTGTGATTGCTGGAGATTTTTATCTCCATTCCTATCATTATAGCCAGTTTATTGTAGTAAATATCACCGTATGCCTCTCTGGAGTACACAACAAGTGACTTTTATAATGGTTTGCAGGGGACGCGGGGAACGCTTAAGGAATCAGTGACCCATCGGTGTCATTCGCGCAGGTACGGCTTATTTCAGAGAGAGAGATTATACTTAGGTACGTGTTACAAAGCTTATACGGCTCATAAGGCTGCAAAGTTGAAGTGGGATTGGGCTGGCCATGTCTGCCGGATACCTGATATGCTGTGGGTCAAGGTAACCACTAAGTGGAGCCCTGATATGACGAGAAGGCGACGCGGCAGACCACGAAAGAGATGGCGGGACGAACTTGATAAAACTAAGAACGAATGGTTCACACTGGCTCTAGACCGAAAAGCCTCGAAATTATGGGGGGAGGCCTTTGCCCAGCAGTGGGATGATGTAGGCTAACAGTAACGTGTTACAAAACAACATTTAATTTTTGTTTCTAGACATATTAAATCAATTTTATTAGTTTTTTCTTTGCTGGCTAAAAAAGAATTACTAGATTTGTTAGGGGTATGAATTATTTACCATCATTTAAAGTTAAGAATATTTATTTTACAGTTTTTATCACAGAACCCTCTCTGATAAAAACGCAAGGTATTAAAGGCAGTATGCGGTCTCCCAAATGTGGGCAGAACAAAAAGCCTTGTACCAAAATGGCGCACTAGTTACTATATTTGGAAGGTTGTAAATGACATCATTCCGTCTGATGGCTGTCTGACATATATCCTCAAACTCAAAACGGGTCCTCACTGAGAGAACGAATGCATCTTAAACAATTTTGTGGTTTATCGTATTAGGCACTTATTTGATGAGGACAGCGGCGGCGCCGCGCCGGCGTGGCGTTTGGCGGCGTGCTCAGTAGTTTAAATTAAGTATTAGCAATTCTGTGGTTTATCGTATTGGGCACTTAATACTTATGTGATGAGGGCGGCGCGGGCGTGACGCGGCGTGCTCAGTAGTTTAAATTAGTGCTTAACAATTATCACTTAGCGATTTCGATTACGATTATCAGCAACAATAATCGACGTTTACGATTAATATTATTAGAATGTTTTAAAATTAAGAAAATGTGTATTCAAGTTATTGAAATCATAACCTAACCGTCATGTACCTCCGACTCCAACTACAAAAAGAGCTGTAACTTTTGAACGGCTGAACAGATTTTCATGAAACATAGCTAAGATGATACACGATTAAACTAGCTTTCAATTAAAAAACTGCATTGAAATCGATCCATACGTTTTGGAGCTACGATGCCACAGACAGATATACACATACGCAGATACACAGAGACACAGATACACACTACAAACTTATAACACCCCTCTTTTTTGTCGGGGGTTAAAAAGAAAGCTAAAGGTTTCACTTTAAAAAAAATTGTTTTGATCTTCTGAAAACAATTTGCTTCTACTTTTCCTCTCGACGGTACAAACAATCTCGTTCGCAACATGTAGTCTACTTTCGATTTCCAAACTACAACCTCGCGATACCATATCACATTACCATAACGACATGGTTTATGTTTAGGGTTACAATAAGGCCTGCCGCAAACCAGGGACCTAAACCGGTATGACCAATACCTGTATTTCTCGGTTACCTTTATTATTTTTGAAGGTATTTTTAAAGGTAACCTTAATTTTTAAGGTAGTTCCATCAAACTGTATACAACCGGTATTAATACCGTTACCGAAATAAAAATTACTTAGTATAATACACGTGCCATCAGCATAAAGTCAAAGGGCGGGCAGCGTCTGTATGTAGGTATGTGTATATCACAGGTCATATTTACGTTACCGGTATTAAATGGTAACATGTTTATTTATCTTGGTTACCCAGATAGCGGTAACCGTATTCTTAGAAGTATCCATAATTCTTCGATACCTGTACGGTACCTTGTAGCAATTTTCGGTTCCCGCTACAGACGATAGACTTTTTGTGCTATCTAGTCTACGGCGCACAATTTGATGCAAGTAGAGCTGGCTGATCGTCAGATAGTTGCAAGTGTCTGTTTTTGGTATGACCTAAAAAGAATTCCCGTGGAAAGGATAGCGTTGTCGGAAAAAAGTTCGCATAGATTTAAGACTTATGCGCCGCGGACTACACAAAAAGGCTGTCGTGTGTGGTAGGCCTAAACATACAATGTGGGCGAACGTGCGGTAATAAGGGTATACTGAGGTATTCGTAGTTTGTTCGAATTTTAAAAGGTGGGTTGGGTCCTTTTTCTGTAACTCAGTCAAATTGAACCCACAACCTTTACTGCTGAGAACCTAGCACTGAGTGAGTTCATAACCCAGTCACTAACAAGAACTTAAAATGTTATGTTGTATCATTAAATCCAATCTGACATGTGTTGTAACTTGTCTTAGACTAGAACTTAATATAGACACGATCAGTTTAATTTATATGCTAATCTTTTAATGAATAACATCAGCTGTTTTGCGTACGTACATACAGGTACATATCAAGCTATTTTCCAGTGTAAGCTGATCTCGTACTGTATGGGTTTACCGTGCAATGAGAGGTCAGCGTATACTGGAAACGTATAATTTAATATGTAGCCGTGCCTACAAAGTTGGTGGTCTATGGCCATATTATTACACCATCCCAAATGGTTTGGTGACTAATTTAGGATGGTCAAACGTACTTAGGAAGGTTAACATTTGGCCATTTTGTTTACAGTTTAAAAGGGATAAGCGTCATTTTGTTCACAATTTCTTTTTAACGTTAAACCGCCTAGGTTTATAGTACTTAGGGTTTAAAGTTCAAAATAAATTGTGAACAAAATGGCACTTTTCCCTTTTTGGCTGGGGGTATGGAGTTTTATAAATTCCCGTACTCCTCATCATAAAGGACATTGCCAATCTTATTATGGGATTTGGGCCCAATGTCACCCAAAAATTATACTATTTGCATTTAGGCGATAACGCTGACGTATACCTGGAAAGCAAGAGGGATTTACAGTAATAATTTAATAATACGCAATTCATGTCAACAAAAAGATTTAAAAAAAATTGGGGTTAATATTTTTTGCTCATATAGTGAAAAATTATACCCTCGGTGAGATTTACTAAATGACATGGACCCGTGTGTACACCCAAATTTTTTTCCTCTCCTCTCAGGTGTGCAGGTTTCCTCACGATGTTTTCCTTCATCGTTGACGCAAGTGATAATTAAATTGCGATCCGCACATTAATTCGAAAAGTCAGAGGTGCGGGCCGGTTTCGAACTCAGACCCTCCTGCATGGAAGGCAAGTATTCAACCGCTAAGCTATCACTGCCGTTTGTCGCCCAGTGATCGAAATTAGACCAAATTTTAGCTTTCTGCACTCCGTCTCCATATAAACTTTAACTATACCAAATCTCACACTCCTCCGTGCGCGCAATATGCTTACAAAGGGGTAGAAAGTTTACTCTTTATGTATTAATATATAGATAAAATAAATAAATTAATAATAACACTATTGGTTGAAAGGTAGCATTAGAATAAATTAGGTAGTTATTTATTTTATCACAATAACAAATGTCAGATTCAACCAGACATTATTGGACAGATAAGATCTATAAGATCCTCAACTGGGCCACTGACAACGCTATTAGCAAGAACCAGATTACCATTATTCTTAATTCTCACACCTGGAAAATAGTCTAGTAACAGTTTCTCAACGTGTGGAAAACCCAGGCATTTTCCTGAGAACGGCGCGGCGGCGCGTACGCAACGACATTATTAATGCTTTTGTGAAAGGTCTATATGTGATATTGTGTAGTCTAGTTTTATTGGCAAAGCAATTATGTTGCATAATATCGCATATGCAGAATGATCTATGCGTATGATCAACGATATAAATCATGCGTCTGATTACAATAAAAAAATAGAAAAGTTGTCCCAAAACAAATCCAAAAGATTTGGGTTCCAAATCTTCATCTCGAGACCTGCCTCAAAGAAGAGTTTTGGCCGAAGGGTGTCGTGTATCGTCGGTTTCGCGGCCGGCTGCGCGACACCAGTCAGCGAAACATGACGCCGTCATCTACTGTGCAGCAGTAGTTTAAAATTTATTGTTATTATGTTATATGTATTAGTTTGTTAATGTATTGTTATTGTTTTATATTTGTGTATATTTTTGTATTTTATTGTATGGGCCAAGTTGCCTGAATTAAATGGAATATTATTATATTATTAAAAAGTATTTTGTGGCAAGCTCTGCCTACCCACAGTAGGATTATAAGCGTGTCGCCAGAGTATCACGCTGGTAAGTAGGTCGGATCCACCGTGACAGGACGGCACTGCAATCTTACTTTCATCGAACGACCTCACGGTGCACGATGTGACCCCCGCCGGGTTATTAGACCTCGTGTTACGACACAGGGTAAAAAGGAATCGGCGTTTGGATTGGAAAGTTTATTTTGTAGGCGTTTAGTTTAATTGGCTATTTTCAGTTATGGATCTTCATAGAAAAATGTAATAGAAATAATTCATTATCTTTTTTTTCTTATTTATTATTTATTTAACAATTAATTCACACATAAAATAGATACATAAGAAATATGAAGTAGGAGCATAAAAGTACTGCTTATTTCTACAGAAATCTCTTGCTTTCTTATTTTTATTTATCAAATATAAATTCATTAAATTAAGTTAATGATAATTCAGTTAATTTAATATATTTTTTCTTTTTCCTCGTTTTATATATTTTTTTTAAATAGACCATTTATGCGACTTGGTTAAAAAAAAAGATTAAAAAATCTTGCCTAAAAAGGCAAAAAAATAATGATTACATTTTTGCTTATTAAATTTTTATATGCTTTTTGTTTCTACGGCTACACTATAACTATAGGATAGAACCTTTTTCACTCAGGTTTTAAATACCAGGAAATCTAAAATAACTTACCGACTCTATGTTATAACTTTGTTGTACCCAGTCTCAAATTACCTGTAAAATAGAAAGTATCTACTATTAATAACACAATAAAAATTTAATAAAAGTTTATGATGTGATGATAATCACGTAACACTTAATTTCTGTGTTCTGTGACTTAAACAATAACAAAATTCATTAGATACTAAGATTACTTAGGTACCTATCCATATTTTAAATAGGAAGCGAAAACGATGATTATAGACAAAATAGCTGATAAGAATAATGTACGATGTCGATAATCTTATTTGTCTTATGCGCTGCTTACCTACTGGAAGTAAATAAAGAACATTAGGCTGGAAAAACTTTCAGAGGACTCATGAATAAGAATTGTAAAACCAAGAGATGTTTGTTGATTGATAAATAAATAAATAAATAAGAGAGTTAAAAAAAATCGTCTTCAAGATGAAGTAGGTACCAACTGAAGTTTATTATGTATGGTAAAAACATTATCCTCTTTTTGGGATTCACCACAGTCGGGTAAAAAGGATTTATTTTATAATTTCTTCGACGCATATTTCTGAAAGAGAAAGAAAAGAGAATACATTTATTCAGCACGGACAGTGACAACACACGAGCGAGAAATAAAATAAAAATTAACTTAACCTGTAACAGTAGAAAAATAAAACGGACACTGAGAACCAAATAAAAAAAAAACAAAAGTAAAATAGTCATCCTATTGCTATTCTGCGTTCATTTTTATGATTATACAACGTCCTACCCACAGAACATAGAAAAAGGCCTACACACAGAACACAGAAACCTCTTTTCTGTGTTCTGTGGTCCTAGCTTTCTAGTCCCGATCCTTTCAAGAGATTATTGCAGTCATCATTATGAACATCTTTTACTAGAGGACCAACACTAAAATCGCAAAAATAAAAGCTGCTGTTCAATAAAAATAATTCAATATTATTCGACTAAAGCTCAATTTCACCAACAATATAACAGATGTTTAAAACGAAATCTGCCGATTACCCATATAAAAATTCGTGTATAAACGGCAAATTTTACCCTAATCGTCTGTTATGATGTCGGTGTACTTGGGCCTTAATTATATGGAACAGCAGATTTTTTGTCAGCAGATCTCGTTTTAGTAAATGATTTTTGTCGAGATTTCAGGTTTAGTCCTACGGGACCAACTCTGAAATCTCACTTTATTGTCCTTTACTATGGTAAATGTTGGTCCCGTTTGTCATACGAATACCTTTGACAGTCGTTACGGGAGTCAGCAACCCAAAAAGTTTGACAACCGGTCTAACCTTAGGGTATCAGTGTCTCCCAGTATTTGGGTGGCGGAGGTCAGATGGCAGTCCTTCCGTATAAAATACTGATATTCAGCCGCAACTGGTTAGACTGGGAGCCGACCCCAACGTAGTTGGGATACAGGCCAGGCAGATGATGAAATGTTGTTCATAATGGTAAGTAGGTTAAAAGGACCTTTACCTAATAAAGTATGATCTTAAGTAATCATCACTTATTGCGTAAGGACCTGTCTGTAAGTATTATGATATCTTTAAATAAATAAACGGCTAGTGTGTTGATGTGCCACCTCATAAATTCCTACACTTTTTGCGACACCCACATACGTCTCAGTAGGTTAAAAATATGATGGGATATGCATTATTCATGAATGAGTGTAGTTGCGTCACCTTATCATGATTTTGAAGGTCCCAAATCGAGGTTATATTGTTTATGAAGACATTGTGTTTTATACATTGTTATACATGTATAAATTATATTATTGATACATTGTGAAGATCAATAATCGATTGTGTAATGGAAACCGAGTAATTATTATTGAAAATGCAAGCTTATATAGCATTTTAATTGATTTGTTTATGATGAAAGCGAATCAAAAATTGTGAGTTCATGATCATTCTCCTGCCCTTATCCCATTTTATTTGGGGTCGGCGCAATATGTCTTTTTCTTCCATTCATCTCTATCAGACGTCATTTCCAGATTTACTTCCTTCTCATTCATGTCATGTTCCACACAGTCCATCCATCTTTTCTTTGGTCTGTCCCTACTCTGATAGCCATCCACATTCATACTTACAATTCTTCTAGGTATGAGGGTTAAATGTACGAAGATGGGATAAACTGGAAGTGACTGCTGGATATAGGTGATGCAGATACAATTAAGGTAGATGCACCGAAAAACAAACTTAATTGAGAGGTAGGTAGACATAACTATACATAAGTATTACATAGTAAACAACTAAATATATGAATATATGAAACTAAATATATGATTGTTTACTATGTAACTAATAAATATTTATATATAATTATGTATATGTAGGTAATGTTTATTACCTTCATATATAATATTATATATAAATATATATATATAAATATATATATATATAAATATTTATTACATGCTAAATAAACTTAAATATACATACGTATACTAATAACATAACCTTCATAAAAACCCCAACTCCAACTAGAAAAAGAGCTGTAACTTTTGAACGGCTAAACAGATCTTCATGAAACATAGCTAAGATGATACCCGATTAAACTAGCTTTCGATTAAAAAACTGCATTGAAATCGGTCCATCAGTTTTGAAGCTAATACGATGCTACAGACACACAGATACACAGATACACACTACAAACTTGTAACACCCCTTTTTTTGTCAGGTGTTAAAAATAATGGAAAAATCAGAGCCGAGATGAATCTGGCGACGTCTTGTCATGAAAGTATTTACGTACTTTAATTTTAAATGAGAGCTTACTAATCCTAATCATCCATTCATTGAATTTTCTTCTGAGCGGAATCTTATAAAGAAGTTATAATCTTGTTTTCCAAGAAAACCATAGCATTTTATCATGAATGGAATAACATTAATTTTCAGTGAAAGGAACAAGGTAATAAATTCAAAGAACTGTGAGGTTGGAAATGTTGCGACGCAACTGCATTTCCGGACATTTCACAAAACGTACAAGGATGACAGAAACCGGCTGCGGAGGCTGTCGGCTACTTCTGCGCGTCAATTATATTATTATAATTTTATTATCATCTTACTTTACTAGATCTTTGTTTTTGGTATAAATTATTCAGATTATTTTGGAATGTTAAAAATATTTTAGATCTATGCTAAACTAGTTTCAAACAAAACGGATGTTTTTAAGAAGTTTATTTCAATAGTTACAATACTTTGAACTTATTATAATTGCTGAGGCATGTTTTAATATTTCATTTCTGATTGAATTTATTGACAGATATGTCTTATTTATCATAAAAACCCTAATATTGTCCGGCGATTACCAACTGACATAAATCAATTTTATTATGACTTTAGCAATAAGAATCATAAACTATATCTATAAAACTATAAATGACGCAATGTATTCATTTGTCGATGACAAATACGTTGATGTTACCAACATCCATTAAAAGTAACTAAAAGGTATTTCCAGTAAATCTGCTGGTTATGTAACAAGAATCTAACGTAATCTGCCGAGCATTAGCACAGGTGACACAAATACTTGCAAGTCACATGCATTCCGCGATTATTGGCACTTCGGTACACTTTAATAAGTATATTAAGTTATTTTTGGCTTTTAATTTAAAAAACAAAATATATAAAAAAAATGTTACTTGTACCTACATAATTATGTATTAGAGTATGGTAACCCATTTTATTATAGATAAATAAATAAATAAAATAAATTTGATCATATCAAGGGCCTGGGCAAGTGTACTTCGGCTTCGTCGTCCCGTAAAGTCCCGATATTTGGAAATTTGATCTGGAAAAACGAGTGACAAGACACAAGGGAAGTCAGTTAAAAATAAGCAGACCATCAAAAACCCCCGACTCAAACTAGAAAAAGAGCTATAACTTTAGAACGGCTGAACAGATTTTCATGAAACATAGCTAAGATGATACCCAATTACACTAGCTTTCAATTAAAAAAAACTGCAATTAAATCCATCATCTTAGATGATCCATAGAAACTTAGATACACAGTACACACTACAAATTTATAACATCCCCTTTTTTGTCGTGGGCGAAAGAAATAAGGTATTTTCTTATTGAGCCACTAAAAATATTCCTCACGTCACACTGCAGGCGCATGAATAATCATAGAAGGATGCAAACGCATGCAGGAAGAGATTGCGTCAGGTATATCTTAACATGCAAATAAATTGCAACCATGCGCCCGGTACTTTCTCCGTAAAGCCTAATTTCTCTTTTTACTGTTACATACTTGAGTTGCATTTTTGCTGTGTTTTTCTAATGCATTGTATTTAAGTGAATAACATATTACAATACTTTCACTTCAAGTGTTTGTTATACAGGATTTTTTTTTGTAGTGCGCAAAATTTGCATTCGTTCAGTTTGCGTTCCCAAATGCATTTCTAATCTCGATCCCTTTAAAGGGTTATTGTACTAAGATTATGAACATCTATTATGAAATCTGAATTCGCGAAATACATACATAATATATAGCTGTTCCATACATTTAATCGAGTAATATTGAATTATTTGTAAATAATAATAAAAAAATCTACGATATTGGTAAAAACTTCAAGCGAAAGCGGGCTCCGTAGACGCCATGAAGTCATCGCTGCTGTAAACTGTCATTATTTGATTCAAAAACATAAAATCCCAACGTCTCGTACATTTCAAATAATCGAACTCAATATGCACTGTCACTAACCGGTCCGTATTTGGACCTCAAGGCGATTTGGTCCATCGCCCACGTTGTGTATTTGCAATACCTCCGCTATGGATGAAAACATGAAGTCCATTTCGGCAACTGGTCCAAGGCGAAGTGAACACTATTTTTATATATTTTTTAATTGCTAGTTTATATGTCTTCCCTGTACCAATATCTTTGTGCTGTACCGTAATAAAGAATTATATTAATTATCAGTTTCCGGCATATTTATATGTACACGGCACAATTCTTTTTTAAAACGCTTTTATTAGCTTCACTTGTAACTAACTATGTAAGAAAATCTTGGAAGTTAAATTTGACCCACTTCCCGGTTTCCGATTGAGCTGAAATTTTGCATACACGTTTAGTTTGGATGACTAAGGCGTTTTCTTTAGTTATTTTTTTAAACTGTAATATTTATTCAATTTCGAACTATGATATACCTATATGATGGACTTGATGCTTGCTGCGGCCTTTTAACACAATAACTCATTTTATTTATTTATTAATTTTTTGTTGTACTAATAAACTCTTTTTCTTTCTTTCTTTTATGATAATTTGTAATAAAACCTCAACAACAACTTAATCTGTTGTTGTTTACTATCTGATAGTATCTACTAGAAAGTAATTACTATTTTACCATAGTGATTAAAATGATTGTCATCCCTTCAATAGAAAGTACTAGAACAATTAAATATTTATAGAATAGAATAGAAAAACTTTATTTCGAGAACAAGGCTACATACACACGGCACAACTCTATACTATTATCAATATCGTACCATGATAATTTGATATTGAGCAACCCAAACAACAATAGATAGTACTAGAACGTTACTTCTAGTAAATACTACTATATATTTTATCATATTGATAAGAATAAATCGTCACTTCAAAAGAAATTGCTAGAACAAGAACACTTAATTCACACGGCACTATTTTATTTTTCCATACAACAATTAGTATCAAAAATCCTAATATTCTTACAGTACTAGCCTTAATGTATCGCATTGTATCAACCCTATTACACCATATAAATTCATCCCTTTAAATGAAATTACTAGAACAAGCAGGAAAACTTACATTTACACGGCGCCAAATTCGATATTTTATTTTCTACCACAATTAGTATCAAGAACTCTAATATTCATAATACTAAGCCTTAATGTATCGCATCGTATCAACACTATTACACCATATTGATTTAAAAATCATCTCTTTAAAATAAATTGCTAGAACAAGTAAAAAAACTTAATTCACACGACACTATTTTATTCTTCCATACCACAATTAGTATCAAAAATCTTAATATTCCTTCAGTACTAGCCGCATCGTATCAACCCTATAACACCATATAAATTAAGATGTCATCCCTTGAAATGAAATTACTAGAACAAGCAGGAAATCTTATATTCACACCCCACCAGATTAGATATTTTATTTCCTACCACGATTAGTATCAAAAACTCTAATATTCATCTATTACACCATAATTATTCATTAAAATGTCATCCCTTTAAAAAAAATTGCTGGAAAAAGTAAGAAAACTTAATTCACACGGCACTATTTTATTGTTTCATACCACAATTAGTATAAAAACCCCTAATATTAATACAGAACTAGCCTTAAAGTATCGTATTGTATCATCCTTAATACAAAACATAAATTAAAAAGTCATCCCTTCAAAATAAATTGCTAGAACAAACAGGAAAACTCATATTCACACGCCACCAAATTAGATGTTTTATTTCCTACCAGAATAAGTATCGAAAACCGTAATATTCACACGATACACTCGTTAATTTCTTCGTATAATCAACCCTATTACACCATTTTGATGAAAATGAATGCCATCCCTTCGAAAGAAATTGCTAGAACAAGCAGGAAAACTTATATTCACACGGCACTAAAGGCAAATAAGTGGCGTGTGTCACGATGTGCACCCGTTTCGTGTGCGTGTACTTATTGCGTGTACTTATCTTTTGCACACGTTTGCCACACAATTTATTATATATTCACACAATACCCGACACTCCTTATCAGTTTGATAGCAACTCTCACAGCAAATATACGAGTAGTGTTGATAAATACGAAAACAATTTATTATTATTATTGTTTTGTCTACAATTGTTTTGTGTCGAATTACAGTGTGAAAAAGGTAAGATTTTAAAATAAATAAATTTGTATTCTATTATACTTTTGAGTAAGAGCGGGTAATAAGGACCAAGTCTTTTTTCAAATATTGAAAAAAAAAGGAAACACTATTTTTAAATGGTTATTTAAATATCTAATAATTTTAAAATAGGCCTTCCTTTTAACATACTAGTAGACTATGAAATATACTTTTAAATATTACGTGAATATTACTCACAGTTTTATTTATTTGAATTTAATATTCTAATCATTCTACGGACCATTAGATAACAACATTAAATTGTGGTAAATATTAAATGTAGGTACACATAGAGACACACATTACATGGAGTAGAATTTCCTATTCATTGTAATATGTTCAGTTAGTAAATAAAATATAATTAATGTAATAATAAAAATGCTAAAATTATATTTCTTATTTTTGCAGAAATATTAGAAATCATGCCGTGCTGCAAAGTATCAGTAAAAAAGACCTTCGTTTGCGAGATGAGCAAATGTATCTGCGTTCCAACCCAAGGCAAACCATATGTTTGCTTGTGCAAGGATGCCGAAGGAAAAATCGTTCCCTGTTTCGACTGCAAAGCCATTCAAACGAACGATAACGAATGGAAATGCGTTGATTCATCTTGCATTTGCCTTCCAACCGAAGGAAAAACATGCCTTTGCGTTTGCAACGATGAAGAAGCCATCAAGTCTTGCAACGATTGCTCCTGCATCAATTCTGAAGAATGCAAGGATAATTTCAAGAAATGTGACAAAGCTGGATGCGTTTGCATCCCAACTAATGGTAAATCATGCATCTGCGTGTGTAAGAAAAATGGAAAAATTGTAGCATGCGATTGTAATGAAGCTGGATCTTGTGGTAATACCTCTTGCGTCTGTGTTTCTACTGAAGGTGCTAACTGTGTCTGTGTCTGCTGCGACGCGAAGGGAAACGTCAGCATCTGCAAGGATTGTACTTGCGATGCCAACCAAACTGATTCACCCACCTGCAATAAAGCTGGATGCGTGTGCATCCCAACTGATGGTAAATCTTGTATCTGTGTTTGCAAGGACGATGAAGGAAAGATCATTCGTTGTGATGACTGTCAGTGCAATGGCGATGGCAAGTGTCATAAGTCTGACTGTGTTTGCATACCAGTTGGTGGAGCTAACTGTGTTTGTGTCTGCTGTGATGCAAAGGGAGATATCAAAGTCTGCAAGGATTGTACTTGTGATGCCAAAAGAATGGTTGCACCAAAATGTAACAAAACTGGATGTATTTGCATTCCAACCAATGGTAAAACGTGCATATGCGTGTGCAAGAATAGTGAAGGAAAGATTGTTCGTTGTGATGACTGCGAGTGTGATGAATCTGGTAAATGTGGCAAATCAGGATGCGTTTGTATCTTAACCGATGGAGCAAAGTGTGTTTGTGTATGCTGTGATACAAAGGGAGATATCAAAGTCTGCAAGGATTGTACTTGCGAAGGCAAAGGAAAATGTTCCCTAAAATGTGACAATGCTGGATGTGTTTGTATTACAACTGATGGTAAACCTTGCATCTGTGTGTGCAAGAATAGTGAAGGAAAGATCGTTCGTTGTGATGGTTGCAAGTGCGATGCGTCTGGTAAATGTGGAAAATCAGGATGCGTTTGTATCCGAACTGATGGAGCAAACTGTGTTTGTGTATGCTGTGATGCAAAGGGAGATATCAAAGTCTGCAAGGATTGTACTTGCGATACCAAAGAAACGGTTAGTCCCAAATGTAATAACTCTGGATGTATTTGTATCCCAACTGATGGTAAATCTTGTATCTGTGTTTGCAAGAATAGCGAAGGAAAGATAGTTCGTTGTGATGGTTGCAAGTGCGATGCGTCTGGTAAATGTGGAAAACCAGGATGCGTTTGTATTCCATGTGATGGAGCTAAATGTGTTTGTGTATGCTGTGATGTAAAGGGAGATATCAAGATTTGCAAGGATTGTACTTGTGAAGGCAAAGGAAAATGTTCCCTGAAATGTGACAATGCTGGATGTGTTTGTATCCCAACTGATGGTAAACCGTGCATCAGTGTATGCAAGAATAGTGAAGGAAAGCTCGTTCGTTGTGATGGGTGCGAATGTGATGAGTCTGGTAAATGTGGCAAACCAGGATGCGTTTGTATCCGAACTGATGGAGCAAACTGTGTTTGTGTTTGCTGTGATGCAAAGGGAAATATCAAGGTCTGCAAAGATTGTACTTGTGAAGGCAAAGGAAAATGTTCCCTGAAATGTGACAATGCTGGATGTGTTTGTATCCCAACTGATGGTAAACCTTGCATCTGTGTGTGCAAGAATAGCGAAGGAAAGATCGTTCGTTGTGATAACTGCGAGTGTGATAAGTCTGGTAAATGTGGCAAACCAGGATGCGTTTGTATCCGAACTGATGGAGCAAACTGTGTTTGTGTATGCTGTGATGCAAAGGGAGATATCAAAGTCTGCAAGGATTGTACTTGCGAAGGCAAAGGAAAATGTTCCCTGAAATGTGACAATGCTGGATGTGTTTGTATCCCAACTGATGGTAAACCGTGCATCAGTGTATGCAAGAATAGTGAAGGAAAGCTCGTTCGTTGTGATGGGTGCGAATGTGATGAGTCTGGTAAATGTGGCAAACCAGGATGCGTTTGTATCCGAACTGATGGAGCAAACTGTGTTTGTGTTTGCTGTGATGCAAAGGGAAATATCAAGGTCTGCAAAGATTGTACTTGTGAAGGCAAAGGAAAATGTTCCCTGAAATGTGACAATGCTGGATGTGTTTGTATCCCAACTGATGGTAAACCTTGCATCTGTGTGTGCAAGAATAGCGAAGGAAAGATCGTTCGTTGTGATGACTGCGAGTGTGATGAGTCTGGTAAATGTGGCAAACCAGGATGCGTTTGTATTCCATGTGTTGGAGCTAAATGTGTATGTGTGTGTAAGGATAACAAGGACAATATTGTCGTATGTGGTAAATGTAATGATTGCAAATGCGACTAATCAGAGTAGTAATAAATTGTTATCTTTTTCATTGCAATAATATTGTTTTAAAAATATGATTAGATTTATCTTGTTTAGTATTGTTTACATTGTCTTTTTAGATTTTTATATGTTAAGTATCTATTTAAGGCATATACCGGGTTGTATTTTTTTTGAATAAATAATCAGAAATAATTATATTGTTTAATTTTATTTCCTCAAAACCTACATCTGTAATTAATTCACATAATTTAACAGCAGCAGCAATTATATGCAAAATATCTATTGAGCAAATTGAAAATCAGGTGAGCAGGGGATAATTGGACCAAATCTTGATTTAAATATTTAGCATACATAATTTTGAATGATTTATTTATTCTGATTATTTAAATGTAAAACCATGCTTGATTCACTTTTTGGTCATATGTAACTCTATGTAGGCAGTATCAGAAATATCATCAACATCGTGCAACAATATCATACTATATTAGATAATAAACTAGTTGCATAACAATGAAACTAGTTTGGAAACAATTATAAACACAAACAGAACATTTTAACCGACAGGAATACAATTAAGATGACGTCTGATAGTAACCATTACGATACAATACGTCATAATTTGTGACGTATACGCTTGAGTTGTCAAAATGACAGACATGGCGGATGACGGGCCGTGTGGGTGGTATTAAATATAAGATTTTTTTTGATTTATTGTTTCATTATTTTAAATTGTGGTCAAGCGGAGTGCTTAGGAGTCATTCTGTTTTATTTTATTGTTCTTTGTTTGCCTTCTATTAAAAATAAAAGTGACAACGCTAGTGTAATAAATTTTTATATTTGTTTTTGTGTTTGTTTGTATAATTGAGATATAATTTATATTTTATTTTTCATCCCACCATCTCGGAAAGAGTATTTTTAATCTTCAATATGTGAGTGGAAAAGCCGTTTTTATTCTCTAGAGGATAAAGTAAATTTTCATCCCACCATCTCGGAAAGAGTATTTTTAATCTTCAATATCTGAGTGGAAAAGCCGTTTTTATTCTCTAGAGGATAAAGTAAATTGAATTTAGAACATCGTGTGCACTAAGTTTGTGAATTAAACGTTTTTTTTTTTGCATTTAGTCATTTCCTCGCTGAGGTGGAATGAAAAGTTACGTGTTGCACTCGAGTGCAAAGATTTTTCACCTCGTGCTCTTTTGATTCCCTCGCTAACGCTCAGGATTCTAATAAATTTTGAATCACTCGCTGCGCTCGTGATTCAATTTTAGAATCGTTCGCTTGCTCGGTCATCAAAATTGAACACGCGGTTAAAAAGCAACTTTGCACTCTTGTATAACAAATAACTATTGTTCTATATTTGATATAAAATTAACGTAAGAAAGTAATAAAATCTATTTTTTATCACAAGAAATATCATCCAAAGAAATATGATTATAAATTAATGAACAAATTTTAATTTCCTATGAGTGAACAGAAGCAATTCAAATGCACACATTGCTATGTATTTCATAAGGATTATAATTAAAATTTAACACTTCTCAATCATGATTTGGCCGGAATATACAATCATATATCTTAATTAACTCTTCAAGTTTTTTTTTTTAAGTTTAATTAAAACATTCTTACCTAATTAGTAAATAAAACTAATACTACAAATATTTGAGTTTCGAGTTACACTTACCTCATTATAATTACTTTCTAGAAAAATATTGGTACATTTATTTGTACAACTGAATATTTATATGTGATTCCCAATAGGTCAAGAAGCAATTGGGGAAAATTGGAACATGTTTCAAATATATAGATTTTTTTTTATCGGACATTGTAATAGACTCCTTTATTATAAATAAGGCTCACCAGAAGTCATGGGTTCGAGTACCACCCGTGACTATAGTGTTTAAATTTTCTATACAGGGTAATTTGTAAAACACCGGTAATGCTTTAAGGGGTGAAACTACTCATCAATATGAACAACTTGTACTACGGTAACGGGACCAACCATGAAATCGCGAAAAAAAAATTCAAACTTTTCATACATTTTGATGGAGCAAGTTTAATCTTTTGTATGAAAAGTTTGATTTTTCTTTCGCGATTTCATGGTTTGTACTATAGTAAAAGTTGTTCATATTCATGAGTAGTTTCACCCCTTAAAGCATTACCGGTGTTTTACAAATAACCCTGTATAGTATTTCTATAAGCTGCTAAGTTGTTTTTTTTTCTAGAACAAGGATCTAGGGTCTTTTTATGTTTTAAATCACAAATATAAACATTAAGACTTAGCACTACCAGCTCTAGAAAACATTTATCCAAATGCGGTAATCGAACTAGCCTCACAAACATAAAAATCGTATTGATTGAGGAAAAAACAAAGCTAAACAGGTTTACAAGATTGCTCATATGTCATCTGACGACCACTTCTAAGTATATTCAAGGATGTCAATACAATGAAGGTACATAGACAGATATAGATAAGTAGATGTAGTTAGTATATTCTTTATAACTTCTAATAATCTAAGTAAGGAATTCCATAGTAATTATGCATTTACATTTACTTTGCCGAACTGGTGTTTCTTCTCCATCATTCATGGTTTCACAAAACAACCAAGGCTTAACGTGCTCTCCGAAGCGTGGACGAGCTGTCTTGATGTGTAAATAACGGTCACCCATCCAAGAAATAGCCATGACACTGCGGCTTAAGTAACTTTACAGATCGATCGATCAATCTACATTGTGGCCATCTAGCCACGATTTCATCAATTCCGTAATTTATATAAAAAAATACAAAGAAAAAAAGAGACACTTTTGCAAAAATGTTTTCTATGTAGTAGGTAAAGGTATACCTACTTTTTTACAAAAATCTACAAAACCAACGGCGGATAAACCAAAGAGGCTATTAAAACAAGATTAAGATTATGGTGCAGCATTATGTCCTATGGTTAAAGTTAATTTTAACTGTCATGGTCCAGTTGCTAAATGTGCCGACGATGGTAACCGAAATTGTTAAACTTGAACTAGAGACACGAGTTAAAAGGCCGTGACACTTAACTCTTCGGTTTTCGTTTGGTTTAAGAAAAACAATGTTTGGTGAAAACAGAGTTTTTTTTTTTTTTTTTTAATGTTGACCAATCTGAAATTATATTCAATTAGATTCAATTTATTTTCATAAATATTTACAATATAAAATACCTTCCATTGGTCCCAAACTAGGCTAGGCCTGTATCTTGGGCACCTTTGGAGGTTGGAATTATTCTGATGTTAAAAGTTCGAGTAATGAATAAATTAATTTGTGATTCTGTCATCATAATTTAGACGCAACGGGATATACATCCGGCCTTACTATTTTATTTATTTATTTATACATCATTTCGGTCTTGCTAGTCATATTAATAAAAAGAAATGCTTATCATTATTAATTCCTAACATTGCATTTCCTCTGTCTGTTGTCCTTCTACTACACCATAAAGAAAACATAGCGAATAATATTTCATTCAGACTAGTTTATAATCTCATAACATGAAAGGTTTCTAAAGAACATTTAAATAAACAGTACATTAAAAACTGTTTATCTGATGCCTGTCTAAAATTACAAATTATGCTTACAGAATTACCCTTCACAATTAATACTGTTGCGAATTGAGTTTGTACAGTTCAGTAAGATAATTCTATTTTCCTGTATTTGAGGTGCAAGGAAAATATGGCCTTCACTAGTGACGAAACAGAAAATTAACTAGCTCACCTTGGCCAGTCAGTTTTGATGCCACCATTGCTGTCTGGTTATTCTTTCTACTACGGCATGGGTGATTCCCATCCCATGTGATAGCTCCTGTCGACTCGAGATGAAGAATATTATGTAATTCTAGATATTATACCAAGTGGTAACGAGTTATATATTTACCAACGAGATAAGATTTGGCTTTAAGTGGTATTATGTCGGACTTTCTAAAAGCTTGAAGACAAACAAAATTATCAATACCGGTACTGATACCGGTCTAAATTCGATCGTAATTTTAGCTTCCTGCGCCCCTTCTCCATATAAACTTTAATTATGCCAAGACTCACACTTCTCCGTGCGCAGAATATACTTAAAAAGGGGTACAAAGCTTTCCCTTCACGTGTTAATATATAGATGATCACATGTGAGTTTTATGTTTTTCTTAAAATAAATATGACGTAGATATATTTTAGATAAACATTTACGTTTTAAACCTTCAAATTCTCAATCAAATTAGTAAATATTCGTACTTGCAGACCATTAGCATGTTTCTCTTAGCACAATTAGATGTGGCCTATATGTTTAGCCAGGTGTAAAACTACCTTTGTTTCAAACTAGGCTTTTAGTGTATTAAGGTCAGAAATACATACGAACAATTTGAAACAAAAGGTTGGTTGGAGGAATCTTCTAAGAGCGTTATGAACAAAGGTTTTATAACGCCTACTTTCTGCTAAGTTTTTGATATTCTCTTAACAATCTGTGAGAATTTTTTATTCAAGATCCTTATTTATGATAATGATAGTGAAAAAGAATTTAATTACAATTTATAAATATCCTATTATTTACTAAGCAGTAAAAGAACACACATATTAGAAAACCTTGGTAGAAATGTTGTTCACCACGATACATTTGCTAGCAAAAAACAGTTTCTAATATTGACACTGTAAACATAATTATATTTCAAAGCCATTTAAATAACCAATTACCTACTACGAAAAATTTAATTGGTTTATATTTAATACTTCGCCAAAACAATACTAGTATATTTTGTACCGTGTTTCAATTACCCCATTTTCCTCTCGGATCTCGCTTCCAACATTTTTTAGTCAGAATTATAAGTTCAACTAATTATAACTAATATTATCATCATCATTGCGGCCCATGTTGTACCCATTTTTGGGTGTAGGCCTCCTCCAAATTCCTCCGCTCCTGGCGGTCTTGAGCCCTTGCCATCCAATCCGGACCTGCGTGTCGCCTAATGTCATCCACCCATCGTTTCGGTGGTTGTCCTCGCGGTCTGGTATGCTGACGTGGTCGCCATTCCAACATTCTCCGCGTCCATCGTTCTTTTTCCATTCGAGCAATGTGTCCCGCCCATCTCCATTCGCGTCTGGCTATAATGGATACTATGTCCTGGGTTTCATAACTAATATGTGTATTCCGATTTACCCGTTCTCCTCTCGGCACATTCAAACATGTGATACCAGTATTCTAAGCCAAACTTGAGTATTAATTTATATACATGAACAATCCTGGTGTTTTTTACACCATGTTCTAATTACCCCGTTCTCCTCACAGGTTCACACATTCCGGATCGTTTGTTCCCGCATACAATTTGTTTAATAATTAATTGCTTAACGCGTTAAGTACTGTTATTATGGCGTAGCGGGAAATGTTGCAAGTCGAAGAAAAGCAACTGTGGCGATTTCGATTATTTTTGAAATAAAAATAAATGTTGAAAAGGGGTAACTTCGCGATTTTTTTTTATCAAGCCATCTTTTTCCTATCATGGATCGGATGACCGAGAAACCCGTGTAGCTAATATCTTCACGTTTGATGTATTTTTTTTTTCAGTGCAGAAAATTCAGAATTTCTATTAAAAAATTGTGAATAAAAATCGGTATATGCGGCATTTCCGTAAAGCTGCGCCATGGGGTTTATGCATCTTTTTTATTGTGTCTGTCTCTCGCATTTTTTTTAAAATAATTACTTCCTACAATATTAGCAAAAGTAATTCTACGGTGCATGAGACAGCGCATTTCCTTATCTTCATTACTCTAGTAGCTACAAATGTTGCACTTATTCCGCTTAACGCCGTGTGTAACGTTGCACCGTACGTGAGCACGCAATGTCTGCTATGACGCTGTCGATCGCTGAGCGGCGTGTAATGAGAGTTGGGATCACCCGTTACTTAGTGACACATAAAAAAGTCATAGGCGATAGCGTGTGAGAAACCTGAATACATCAGACACCATATTGGGATGTCAAAAAATCACGTCATTTCATTGATGAAATTATGTGATTTTTTGACATCCCTAGTGGTGAAAATGTTATGGTGAATCCACATGTTAGCACGTCGTAATGTCTGCTATGACATTGTCGATCGCTGAGCGGCGTTACATGAGAAAATCATAGCATTTTTGTGCACTTTCAGGTATACTCATCTTATTGGAGATTAAAGAAAAGTTTCAAAAAGCTGTAAAGTTACGAGCCGACTCTGTTATTGGCTGTGAGAGGTTCGAATGCAAAAATAAATTTAAGTGCAGTTTCTCTGATCTTTTTATGGCTTTTGTGTTTTTGCCAAATAGCCTTTCGATGCCCCAGGATTCAAGCAGTGGATATCATCAATCGTTAGTCAGTTCTATCTTTATAAACCCAAAATCGCTGCCACTTGACACTTGTCCATACCAAGCTGTATCTAGTTAAGATCAGTCGAGTTACGGTAAGCGTCATATAGCAAGTCAAACAAATCGTTCTATAAGATTATCGGTGATACGGACCGTTATTTTGTAAACACTTGATAAACGGGGTATGACTATCTAGATGACATTGTCGTGGAATGTGGTGATTGTTCTTAAGAACTTAGTTTGCGGTAAATTATTACGTAATAATACACATTGTGGTGAGTTAGTAATTTTGTCATCTTAGTATTGCGATGATTAGGAAAACTAAGTTTTTGTAGTACTGTTTTATCAAAGGAAAAAATTCTGATTCAGCCGTAGATCGAGCAGAGTTTTTAGTATTTTCTATCAGGAAGATTTCATTAGCAGTTTAGGGTTTGGCATTATTTCCTGGTGAAAATAGACTCAATTTTATAAATCCTCTCCACCGAATCGTGAGTGGTATATTGCCATACTTAATTACACCTCTACCTTTCTTACGACAAAGACGTGAAGACGTTATTAAAAAATTAAAAATAATACTCAAGATAAAACACGAAAATGGATGACCATGTAAACAAAATATCTGTGACCAATTGGATATATCGATGACATCATGTTATCAAATATTTACGATTCGCGGATACATCTTATGCAAATGAAGACAAACAAAACTTACCATTAGACGAATTTTTTATCGAAACATCATCCTGATTTAGTTGTGATTAATCACGATTTTGCACGGTTAATATTTAATTGTTCATAGAATTGCAATTTAGGAAAACATCCTGTTTTTTTGTCTAGATAGAACTGTAAACTGCGTAGGATTTTTTTTAAATTTTTAGTCAATCGAATCTTTATCACCTTCTATTCTGGGCTGCGCCGCGTACCCTACCACCTGCACGCGTGAGGAGCTAATGTCCGCAATTGATTTAGCAATTTGCGTGGTGGAATACTGGGCCAAGTATATTTAATCTGCCATCGACACGCTAAGAAGAAGATAAATCTTTATTGGCCAAAAGATGTACAAAATATAGTTTAAACAATAGTAGATGTTCTAATAAATATATTTGTTATGTCATATTATTTATGATTTGGAGGCAAACGAGCAATGTGCTGGACATAGGTCAAAATCTTAGGGTGCGGGGTGATTATTCCAAAAATCTATTAAGTACATAATTAACCTCACCTCAAAGTTAATAATGCAGAAGTTTAAATCACATAATGGTTTTATGAAACACCGAACTACGTTGCTGCCATGACGAGAATAATCACAATTCAAATATAATAATTGTGATGATTAAAACCAAAGGAAGAAAGGATGCCATGATTTTTGACGATGAATGATGAAAAATTTTTGGAGAATCAACCTGCAGCCAACTGGTTACTTCGCTATCTGTATTAGCCAAGTTTGGGACCAACGGAATAACCTTTGAAATAAATTGAAATTGAATTAAAATTGAAACTGAATAAATTGTATTACAATATTTACAATATGTAGTTTTAAACATATTTATCTAACAAAAATTGGGAGCCTCTTTAAAAATCAACCATGACTATAATTAAAATATCTAAAATTATTTCAAGAAATAATTTATTAACACTAAAATGTCAACACCTAAAAAACAGCAGCTAATAAAATCACCAATCTATGTTTTTAACAAGTTTCTTGATAACTTTTTGTTTTATCTAGACATAGTATTATAGTGACACACTGATCGTTTGGTTTAATTATTTTGTCTATAACTAAAACCATTAAAAACCATGGAACAGCAAATTAAAAAAAACGCTAAATTGCAACATCGTCGTTTAAAAGCGAACACTGTTTTCGGACGGAAACCTGAATGCTGAATATAAAAAAACAACAAATTGGCTTTGAACTCAAAGCAATTTTTTTATTACCAAACATTCAATTTTATGTAGCTTCATAGGTTATCAACCATTGCGATGTTTCTTATTTCCCCGACATCTCCGGTTTAGCGGCAGCAAGAACATGTAGCTTCCTCAAATGTCCACATAACGTCATCAATAAGCATACGGCCCTCCTGAAGGTAAACGGTTACTGTAACCTACACTTGCAACACTGGACCATCAATCATGCGTTGCCTGTCGTACCTACTACTAGCGCATTACGCTCGACGTTGGATGTATACAGGATAATATCCTCTATACATCCAACGTCGAACGTTATGCGCTAGTAGTACGGTAAGTAGTACGCTAGTAAAAATATTATTTTTTATCTAGTGCCCAAAATTTGCAGATGTGATTCAGTGTCCGTTCCCAAATGCAACCGCTGTACCAAAATTCAATCCAAAACAAAATCAAAATTTGATTTTGTATGGCTTGCGATAGTATACGTGTCCCCATACTAAGTCGAATTTTCGTTTTGTTTTAAAGTGTATCCCAATACTGCGGTTGCATTTAGGAACAGGGACTGAATCGCTCTCCAATAATGCGCACTACATAAAAAAATATCACATATATGGGTATCCCTACTGCCAACATGACGGCGACGCTTCCCATACGCTTCCCAAAGGAGCACTAGCTAATTACTTCTAGTGTTATTATCCAATTAATCAAAAACATGATATTTGTCTGAGCTTGCCAAGTAATTAATGACGTATCGTTGATATTTACCTGACATTCAATCTAGCTTGGAGCGGCCAGATAAACTTTTTATGTCGCTTTTAAAGTAATTTTTCGCTCGTCGTTAAAGTGGTGCACTTATAAAAACATGGCTGTTTAATTGCGTGCCTTGGTTTGGTTTAAGACGTAAGCGTTTTAAGGTTAACGAAAAGGAAAGTAAGAGATACCGTATTTCGATATTGACTGCGTGCGACCAATACCTGCTATCTAACATTTTTCTCAAAAAAATATTTTATTGTCATGTGCTGTAAAATTCTCTTAGAACCACTAAATTTTTTAATAATTTTATTAGCCGATTTAATTTGTATTCAGGTACTGAAAGTCCAAGTTTAATATTTTTTGACATATAAAAACAAAAAAACATTTCAATCATCCATTCATTCATTTTTTTGTCAAAAAATATTAAACTTGGACTTTCAGTACCTGAATACAAATTAAATTAATTATATTTTTTTTCCTTTAAAATCTTGTCAGTTAAGAGGTATTGGACGCATATGGTCGATATGCTATCTATGGTACCTATGTCAATTATAGTTTTCAACTCCGGAATTATTAATTATCCACTATTGATTTTAATATGGACAAATAATAAAAAATGAATTGAACAATTAATGAAAATGTGTTCTATTACTGATAGCTAGATAGGTACTAAACCATCAACAAAATATGCGCTCTATTAAAAAAAAATCGAGTTATGGACGTTGAAATAACTTCATTACAACTTGATCTCATGAATCACCGCCATACAATTATCTTTTCAGTTTCACTTTTTAATCATAATTTGCGTGCATAACCGAAGCGGCGAACACCAGGTTCATTAAAAACAAAAAAATAAAATCCTTCTCCTTACTTATTTTACACCATTCAGCTTAAACTGGTACCAGTCACGTTCATCTCACATGATGAAACCAGTTCTTAATGTATTCCGATGTCTTTATTCAGAACGAGTCCTGTAGGTCACTCTCGTACGGCTAATGTCAAAAAACGTCCTTTACGACCACTTAGCTCACCTCTACGACTACATAGTATGATGGGACTGAATGATGTAACACTGGCGAATTTGGCATATTTTGTTAATTTTAATTTTGCTTTTATATTTATTTTATTTATTTAACAATTTATGTACATACAGGGAGAAGAATAATTACAATTGAATAGGAAAGTCGACACAAAGGTACTGCTTATTTCTCAAGAAATCTCTTCCAGCAGATCTGCGAGAGGAGAGTTGGAAAAAAATGTCGACTTTAGTGTGGAATTAATATAAAAGGATTATTTTGCAAACAAAATAAACTACATTTTTATTAGGCACTTAATCAGTCTTGTGAGTCTAATGTCCAAAAACTTCTTTTGCGACCAGTCGGCTCACCTTTACGTCTCCATAATAATGATGGGGTAAACAATATTGGATGGCGAACTTGGCATATTTTGTTAATTTTGATTTTGCTTTTATTTTATTTTGCATAGATTAATTGTATAAACAAAGTATACTACGTTCTTATTAGGTACTTAATCACTTTTGTGTGTTTAATGTCATAAAACGTCCTTTGCGACCAGTCGGCTCACCTCTACGACTCCATATGATGGGAGTAAACAATGTTGGAATGGCGAACTTGGCATATTTTGTTAATTGTGATTTTGCTTTTATTTTTATTCTGCATAGATTAATTAAATAAAAGTGTACAGCGAAGTATACGTTCTGTTACGTTATTAAACACTGTTGTATAGCTAATGCCAAAAAAAACGTTCTTTACGACCGGATAGCTCACCACGGTGAGTAAACAATGAAGGAATGGCGAACTTGGCATATTTAGTTGACTGTGATATTTTTATTTTGCGAAGGTATTTTATTTTTACATAGTATGGAAAGTAGGAGTTGTGGTCCTTTGCTTTATTTAAATTGATTAAAAAAATACCCGCGACGTGTTTCAATCGCCATTGCTTGTCTCGATAGTCTATTTGTACCTATCCAATTTAAATCAACAGATTTTATTAAATATTATGAATTGATGTAAGATTATAAAAGATTTTGTTAAAAATAAATAAATCCAGCCCATTACTGTCCCACTGCTGGGCACGGGCCTCTTCTCGGAATGAGAAGGGTTAGGCTTTAGTCTACCACGCTGGCCTGGTGCGGGATGGTGGACTACACACACCATCGAGGACTTTATGAGGCCCTCTCAGGTGTGCAGGTTTCCTCACGATGTTTTCCTTCCACACTAAGTTTTTATTAATAAGCGATGATCATCATTGGTTGTCACCTTTAACCTTTTTCATTAGCCAAATAAAAACAACTATTCAACCATAATTTTTTCTAAGAATTTTAATTAAATTATTCTATAAATATCGAAGATGACACTATGATTCGTAAGGTAATTTTTTGTACCTTCGCAATCTTCTGTACCTATAACTCATTTTTTACTATTAATTAATATAGTAAAAAATTAGACGCGTGACCATAATTTATGACCTATGTAGGTACATATTTTTTATTTGTTTTCTTCACTGTCATCTGTTCTTGGAACACGTGTGGGGTCTATCAGGATTTTGACATTCTTGTCAAGAAGTACCTAATGGCGCATGAGTTTAATCAAACTTATTTGGTTGTCAATGGGATGCCTTTTTACAAGCTTTTATTCAACTTGAAATATTTGTATGTGTGTTTGTTTAGGTCAAATCTTGCAACTGAATTTTGAACCATTTCCATCCAATCGATTTTGGTGAAACTTTCCATACACCTTTAGTTTTGGTGACACTGCAATTATATGCAATTGGTACTTAATATTGTAATATTTTCAAAATGGCCGCCGCCACATGAAACAAAATCAAAGTTTTTTATTTCAACTGGGCCTTTGCAGGCTTTTTTAACAATTAATTTATTTGAAGTCAAATGAAAGTTTGATCACTCACAAAAGGGTCGATTAAATTGTTTTGAATGACTAAAAATCGGTCCTGAGGCCGAGACTGGATATTAAATAATATAATACTGATTTAAAAAAAAGTTCGAATGTGAGAATATTATCCGATTAAAAATTCATAAAATATTTAAGTTCTAGTCTTACTTAGAAAATATTCGCGTTCATCATTCTCTGAAAGCTAGAAATATTTGAGAATATCATCCTTGTTGGTCCCATATCGCGTAAGTAATTAACATAATTAAATACCGCGTATATGTATTAAAAAAACAAAATTGAGTTTTTGCATCTATTACTTGTTATTCACAACACACACAGACGTGAAAACTAAATTTTGATCTTCTTGGTATTGAACAATGTTAGTTATGCGGTATGAGATTATTAATAACGATAGGTATATCGTTGTTAATAATCTCATACCGCATACTCGCAGCTGTGTCAAAAAGGCTAAGGCTAGGTATAGCCTTAGCCTTTTTGACACAGCTGCGACGTGCAACCCATTTGTTATTTTAGATAAATATTTTTTCTTTTTTTCTTTTACATGTTTTATTCTTTTATTTTTTGTTACTTTATCTTTAAAATTGTTTTTGTGCTGTGTCAAATAAATACTTTTTTCTTTCTTTCTTTCTATATCAATCATCTTTTTCCTTCACCATTCAAAACTAATTTTAGTAATAGACAAATTACTGTCAATTATTTCACAATTAAATTCTGCTAATACATTATGTCGTACCGAAGGCGATGAATGAAGGTGACACATTAGTAAATGGTCTAAACATCACAAATAAATAATAATGCAGAAGGTCCATTGCATGTAGGGTTGCCAATATTTGTTCGTGGAAATATAGTATTTTTCAAAATAAGCTATAAAAGTACACTTCATAAAAATATAGTATTTTATGGAAAAAGCAAAAACAAACAAAGATAAATTATTTGTTACTTATTTATTTTTATAAAAACTTTATTTCCGTGGCACTTCTTGCACTTTTTAACAATACCTACGCAACAGTAATAAGAGCGTTCATAATTTTTTTAAATGAAGGTTTTGTTTGTTGGGTTTCGATGTTTAAAAATATAGTATTTTTGCATACTATATATTTCTTCAACAGTATATAGTACGCAGACTCGAAATATAGTACAATACTATATATTATAGTAGATACGGTTGGCAACCCTATGCATGCAAGCTACACTTTATTTATTTATTTAATGCTTTATGCACAGGTAAAAATAACACTGCACAAAGGCGGACTTAATGCCATAGGCATTTTCTGCCAGTCTACCTTAGGGTGATGCAGAGACAAACATGGTGGAAGCAACGTAAAATAAACGAAAATTGGAAAGAAAAATAAAATTCAAGATCAAGTAATAAATACATAGATACATACATATATTATTATAAACCATAAAAGAAAACATACATATTGATATACTGCGTCAAAATACACAAAAATACGAAATAGTGAAAAACGAATCCAGCAAGTCATCGCTGGGCCAATTCTGCCAACTTCCCACGAATGTGATCACGCGCCTTCACTTTAAAAGAAAGCCGACTGGTTGCCATCCTGATGTTCAGCGGGAGCGCATTCCAAAGGAGGATAGACTGGACAGAAAAGGACAAGTGTATGAAATCAGTGCGGTGAGAGGGACATTGTAGAAGACGATTATGGGTGGAGCGAAGATTTAAATTGTGAGCAGTACATAAATATTGAAAATGAGAAGTCAAATAAGAAGGGGAAGTGGTTCTGTCGAAGATAGAGAACAGGGTAGTCAAAGCCCTCAACTCTCTGCGCTGGCGAATGGGCATCCATTTTAAAAGAGATCGGTGCTCAGATACATGATCATACTTACGTAGATTGAAAACGAATCGAATGCAGTTATTAAGAAGGCGGTCAAGTTTATTGAGGAGATCTGCATTCAGGTCATAGTAACACACATCACCATAGTCAATTATGGGGAAGATTAGCTTTATCATCGCGGTAGCCTACCCTAATCTACCGCTGGTCCTAGAACTTACCTGAAAAGAAAGTATAGGCTTAGGACATCGAGCAAGGGAGATGGCAAGAGCTAACGAAACTTTAACCTAGATGTTTCTGCCTTGAAATTAAACGGAATAATAATAATCATGATAAAAACGCCAGACCCTCGAGTTTCCGTAATTGCAGGTTTTTTTCTTAAATACGTGTCCTTCCAGTTTACAAACATACATCTCACAGGCATACACAACCAGACATAAAAGAACCATTTGTATGTTATACAAATGTTTGTATCGAGCGCGGATCGAACCTGCAACACGTAGCGCCGAAAGCCGATCGCATAGCCACTGCGTCAAACGGGTGACTTTTAGGAAAAGTTCCCCCAAACACTATAAAAACGTCACAAAACTTCGTGCCAGCACGATGACAAATTGTTTGATTTTGACTGACATTAGCTAGAATAAACTTTTATGCAAAATGTGCATTATGTTGTATAAATCATGTAGTTTTTTTTTTGTTGTATAGAAGTGAACCTTTTGTTGCTATCTGTTTAGTGATAAGACGAAACCTTCAATTACTTGCATGTAAATATTGTCTGACAAAGGCACGCCACCTACGGCTGTGACCTTGCTACGTGAACAGAATTAATATAGATTTTTATGTGCTTAACATAACGGAATATTGATTAGTTATGATCAAGCAAAATAGTTTAGGTATTCACGCTTAGATTGCGTTACTAAGAATAGTAAGGCAATCTAAGCGTGAATACCCAAAGTATTCATATCTAATGTATCAGATAATAATTATATGCGATGAAGGACATATAAAATATTTAATTTTCACTTCATTTACCTCGTATTTCATCTGGTTCTTGGATCTATTAATTTTATTACTTACCACGATTATTGATATACATACTAAAATAGTCCCAACCTATAATCGGTAATTTTTTTACGAGGTAGCTCGAAGTTTTGTCTCTCACGATCGTATTAAAGTTTATTACCAGAGTCGATGTTCAGTACCATTTTGTTACGCGGTAGATCCCTAGTTGTCCCTTTCGTTTTCGCTCGGTAAACGGCTTGCGCAGCAGAGATCTAGTCTATTCTTCAAATGTTTCGGCGAGCGCATTTCCTCTTAAATATAAATTTTCGATTACTAATTAGGATCGATTATGCGTAGCTGTGGCTCGTGGGTGTACATCAATGAATGGTCGCACTCACCTTGGCATAGTTTTTCAAGTATTCATACATACAATGTGTTGACTTGTTAGTCATGTGTGTGCAGCGGAAATATTTTTATTTTTAATCACAATTCTATAGTAGAATGGGTAACACTTGAAATAATAAACGTGACAATGTTTATTGATACATAATATGATGTTTAGAAAAATTAATAAAAAAATACTGTTCTGACCGCACTAAGTATTGTTTTGAACCTCCGACAAAAAAGAGGGTTGTTATAAGTTTGTAGTGTGTATCTGTGCTTCTGTGGATCTGTGTTTCTGTTTGTCTGTGGCATCGTAGCTCCTTATTAGTTTAACCGGGTATCATCTTAGCTGTTTCATGAAAATCTGTTCAGCTGTTCAAAAGTTACAGCTCTTTTTCTAGTTGGAGTCGGGGGTTTTTGACATTGGGTTATTATAATATACTTTTTATAAAGTTGACTTTAGTTCGAAACATTACTTATTGACTAGCAATCAACATTAACTAAGCTCCAGCGTTTCTAAACTCTTGTTGAGCCATAAATCACACCCATCATAAAGTTATTAATTAAATTAAATTAAATTAAATTAAATGAATAATACTATAAATAATACAACAGTAATAATAAAACGAAATAAATGAATAGATATAAAAAATAAAATAAAAACATATTAAATTCCATAACTATTAGTTAATAATAATTTATAATAAACTAAATACATATTAGGAAATATTATTAATAAATAAAAAATTATAATATGCTATCCATATTTATTAATAAATTAAAGCAATAAGTAAACATAAGTACCATCTTCCTCTCTCCTATATTTTGCTGTGCCCTACAGGGTCCATGATTGTAACCTACCAAATTTTATTTTTACCACCTTATGTACATTGTGGAATGCAAATAAAGAATATGAATATGAATATTTATTCCCAAAATAACGATCAATGTTTTGCGTACAAAATATTGACGTTTTATGTACTCCATGACAAAACAGACAGGGCAAATGTATAAACAGTGCGTTTGGAAAGCTTCCAGATTATTTCCATTGTTCAGTACGACACGGCGTTAAAATTAACATGGCAGTTTACCCATAATGACTGTTTTATTGGTCTATTTATAGCAAGCGCGATTGTGGTGGATTTTAGATTTTTGGTCCCGTGTTTGTTTAATTTGAAACGACACGGCATTAAAATTAAAATGGCATTTTACCCTTAATGACTGCTTTATTAGTTTATTTATAGCAAGCGCGATTTTGGTGGATTTTAGATTATTGGTCCCGTGTTTCAGCTTCTAAGTCAGTTAAGGTATTTGTTTGCTGAAAAAAATTATAACGGATTACATTGTGGCTCGAGATAATACTAAGCGTCGCCTCAGTTTTTATTTGTTCAATCTACGAATAGTATAACTTTTAACCCTCGGCGAAAAAAGGGGTGTTATATGTTTGTAGTGTGTATTTGTATCTGTGTGTCTGTCTGTGGCATCGTAGCTCTAAAACAGATGGATCGATATCAATGATATTTTAATTGAAAAATTGTTTAAGGTTGTATTTTACGACGATTTCTTACTTTTGAGGGGGTGAAGTATCAGCCTAAGCCCCTCCCACTAGGGGAGCTCCGTTCTCACAATTACGCAATTGACGTATCAGACTGTGTGACACACGTGTCACAGAATAGCAATATTAATTAGCAACATGCAGTATGACACCAGCAAATACTTGAAAAATATAAATCCATAATATCGTATACCCAGTGTCCTATATTACGCTAGAAAATCTGTTCCTCCGTTTTGTATTTGTAGATTTTATACCTATTTAACTATCTACTTATAAACTATCAGTCATACCTATTGTGTATGAGTTTATGCAAGTGCACATAATTGTCTCGACCAACATTGGGCATTTTCACACTAAGCCAATAATGCCGTAACGAAACCGATATATCGGCATGACAAACCTGATGACACTGCCAATGTGTGTGTAATGTTAGAAGAATAAGCCAACTCAAATCCATGCCTTGAGATATTAACCTACTCTCACCCACACCTGTAGGAGTCGTCCGTTTCCGTAGTCATACCTACTTAAGTATGTTCACAGGGTTGCTTTTTTACCAAAAAAGAAATTGCATATTCATAGATCAAAACCATATTCCTAGTTCAGATTCCTCGCTATGTATGCAGATGAAGAGCTTCAAAATTGAAAGAAAGAAAGAAAAAACATTTAAATCGGACTCGCACACGAAATTACATAAACACACAAAAATTCAAATAATGATAACAATAACCTAACCGTCTAAAACCCTCGACTCTAACTAGAAAAAGAGGTGTAACTTTTGAACAGCTGAACAGATTTTAAGAACCATCCCGATTAAACTAGCTTTCAATTAAAAAAAACTGCATTGAAATCGGTCCATCCGCTTTGAAGCTTCGATGCCACAGACAGACACACAGATTCACAGACACATAGATACACAGATACACATTATAAACTTATATCACCCCTCTATTTTGTCGGGGGTTAAAAAAGTCCTGCAAGAGGCCAAAGAAAGTCCCTATCTCAGCATATCCTGACAGTTAATCCTGACAGATAAAATAAATACCGCAGCGCTGGTTTTCGGATAGGACCGTGGTGATGCCACGGACAACCACGATAACTAAAAATAAATATAATTTTTAAAAACGTTTTCTTTCCTTCTTTACATACTATCTATCTATCTCTCTCTAACTTCTAAATTTAATTAACTACGGACATGTATCATTCAAATTCGAAGAATTTACAACAAAAAACCACATAGTAAAAGTTATGAAATTTGGTTCTTGTTCAGAAATAGTACGCATTTCTTTTTTTTTGTGGCTAGTTTTCCTAGATTATTATACCATTTTGGAATCTTGGATAGTTGCGTCAATTTTTAAAAAAACTTACCATGGTAGTGTCTGTACTTTTTTTTTACACCACGATGAGTGAAAGTGGACCAAAAGTAAAAATCTTTCAAAATTTTAGGGTGAAAAATAATTTTGATTGATTTTTGTATCAAATCTACAGGCATTCTGGGATTTTTAACGATTGTGGTGGATAGCAGAGCAACTTAGGTTGCCGGTACAAAAAGAAATTCAGAAATATCTGAAACATTGTGGTCATGGTAATTAAAAATATCTTAAGGGGTGTAAATTTTTGAAGGATTTCAAATTTTTTATGTAACTTCTTAAAAATTGAGATTATTTTTAATTTTTTTTTGTTCTCGAGTAGTCATGAGCTGGTCAACCCTCTGGTGCCCGCTTATCGTTGAATTTTGGGACATGGTGTATATAAAACTTCATACTCTTTGTTCTCAACACTACAAATTGTCGTACTGATTTTTCTATACTACATCCTATAAAATGAATTCTTGACGGAGATGTCAAGAAATTATTTTAGCATATTGATTTTTATAAACGAAATACTTAGATTTTCTGAATAAAAGGCAAGTTACTTATACTTCCTGTTGCTTTTTAAGAATTTTTTTAATGATTTTACTGTCATTCTTTCTTTTGGTTTTGAATAAAGTGTAAGCGCAGGAAAGTCAAAAAAAAATTGCACAGGTCCGACCTCGATGCGCGCCGAAACGCGACTGATTGATGGCAGAGATGACAGAAATCACGAATTTTGTGGTTTTTATCAAATTGTGACCAATATACGTAATATTATAAAAAAATAACAACCGATTTTGGTTGGTATATTTGCGACCAATATTGTGATGTAAAAATTATTTGAAATAATATCATGTTTTAGAAATAATCTTGTAAACACTTTTTTAAAAGGGGTAACTTTGCGATTTTTTTTTATCGAGCCAACTTCATCCAATCATGTATCGGACAACCGTGCAGAGATTGTCACATCTTCAAGTTTGATATATATTTTTTTCAGGACAAAGAAATAAGAATTTCTATTCAAAAAATTGTAAATACAAATCGGTTTTTGCGGCATTCCTGTAAAATACCCCCTTAATCACGAGTCATCTTAGCTTTGTTTCATGAAAATCTGTTGAGCCGTTCAAAAGTTACTGCTCTTTTTCTAGTTGGAGTAGTTTTTAACGGTTAGGTTACCTATATAAAAGATTTTTTTTGGTTCTATGTATATTGAAAATAAAGCTTTATTTAAAAAAAAAATAACATTACTTTATTGATATCTACATAGGGCAATGTAATCGTTTAAAAAAAAAAAAACTTTTAAAAATAGAGCTAAAAACCTTCTACTATAAAATGTAACCATTAATGGTGGATTGAACAAATAAAAACTGAGACGACATAAAGTTGCCAGACCCAAAAATAAGATTTCCAGACAAAATCTTCGATTATAAAGTTTACTTTTATGAATACAAAAAAACACTTTTGGTTACAAATATATATAAATGAGACTCAATAAATACATAAATTTCTATTAAAAAAAAAAAAAAATATATATAGGTATATATAGATGGCTTTAATTCCTGACATGATTTCAGGGTTATTCCTGTCAACAGTTGAAAGGAATTACCCTGACCTAAGGTTGAAGTCTAACCTTAGGTTACCAGTTACCTATTGATAACCTTAGGTTAACCTGTCCTTATTGTTGTTTTAAAATTATGATCACGTGAAGTTTTTAATAGATCACCATGTAAATAAATATAAATGATACATTGACGTACGTATGAGGAATGCGATGTTAATGTATATTTACGCTTTAAAAGAAATGTTATGGTTTCCTTCAAAATATTTACACTACAGAAATTCATCGCATTATATTGCAAACGAAGCTAAAAGTATCCTGTATTAAAATTGTACTTAAAACAACATTTTTTGTGTTCTGACGTAGATGAGTTTCTTCTTTGAATATTGTTTAACAAAAAAAGGTAAGTTCAAAGGAAATTATCTCTTTGATTTCGAAGTTTTTTGTAATTTTTTGCTTGATAATGATCATAATATGAGTTGACGTCTTCTCAAAATATTAAATTTATTTCAGACAATGGAAACCCACTTTTCAATCAGGGATACCTTTGCGTTTAAATACGTGATCGTAGGTTTAACCCGTGGGTATATTTATTTCACAGAATTATTTGTACTAGTGGTTGCCCAGTGGTCGAAATTCGACCATAATTTTAGCTTTGCACTCCTTCTCTATACAGGGTGTAAGTGACATCGTAACGAAAACTCATACCATGGGTTCAGTACCTACATGATACTGAAAGACTAAGCGAAAGAATTTGGCGTCGGTCTTTTCAAAAATTTTACGATTTTGTTCACAGTTTTTATACCTTACTAAAAAATCTGCGAACAAAATCGTTAAATTTTTGATAAGATCGAAGCAAAATTGTAACGCTGAATGATCCCGTATCATGTACTAAACCCATGGTAGAAGTTTTCGTTACAATGTCACTTACACCCTGTATAAACTTCTCCGTGCGCGCAATAAGCTTAAAAAGGGATATAAAGTTTTCTCTTCACGTATTAATATATTTTATTTATAAATAGGTACAATTTTAGAATCAAGTTACTAAATGAATCACCATACTGTATTGCGTGGAAGGCTGGGTGGCTCGCCTACAAGCAATTTAGTACCACATTTTACTATAGTAAGAGCAAAGGTCACCTGTCACAAAACCCGGACTCCAACTAGAAAAAGTGCTGTGTCTTTTGAACGGCAGAACAGATTTTCATGAAACATAGCTAAGATGATTCCCGATTAAACTATCTTTCAATTAAAAAAACTGCAATGTAATCGGTCCATCCGTTTTGGCGCTACGATGCCCCAGACAGACAAACAGATCTCTTTTTAGTTGGGGGTTAAAAATAGGAAAGGACACGTTCTGTAGGGCTAGTATGACAAAAAAGGGAGATTGAAAAATCGGGGACAAACCCATTTCTTTACCATCTCTCTCGATTTTTCGTTTTGTCTTCTGTCAAGGACACAAAAGGTGGAGAAAACGGGTTTGACCACCCGTCGTGCTAGTTCTGCTGATACGGGGGGGGGGGGGGGGGCTCATAGCTAACGGGGATAGAAGAGTTATGTTTACCTACTATAGAGTTTTATTCGTATATTTTCTTAAGCGAAGTCACGATGTTAGGTAGTTTATTATAAGACAATGTGTAATTTACAACGTTTCACATGTAGGTTGGTTTTACGGCATTCATTCAAAATGATGGAATGTTATGTTTCAAACAATATATTTTTAGATTTTATTATTATGTTCACGTGAAAATCGTTGAAAACACTGTTATAATGAAAAAACTTTGATGTTTACTTTCAAATGAACTGTGAGTCAATGAAATTAATTATGGTTGGTTTGTGAGGCTATTGGCTTCACCTCATAGATATTTATGGTCCTACCTTTCTAGTCCCGATCCTTACTTATCATTATGAACGACTTTAAATATGGGACTAACCAAAAATTCGCGAAAAAAAAATCTGCCTTTCCATACAAATAATTCACCCAAATTCACTGACAACATAACAGATGATAAGAGCAAAATGACCCGTTTAAACATGAATATTTGTATGGGTAACCGGCCAATTTCGTATTGTATGGAACAGCTGATTTATTCTTTCGCCGCCCTTGATTTCCATGCTGTTCGATCACGTGCCAATGAAATTCAGGCAAAGTAGACACAATACAAAATTTATTTTTTGCGCGTCTCAACTTCCCAGTTCCCGTTACCCTTCTGAAGCTCGATGAATTGAAAAACAGCAATATAAGGCCGGGCTTCCACTGGCAGCGGAGCGGGCTTCGTACGGACTACGTTTAACTCGCAACGGTAAACTTCATAGAAGTGCTTCAATCAACAAAGAGTCTAGCGGAGAGGACTGAACGAGTAGGTAACGCGTTACTCATTTCTCTTTTGCAGTGGAAGGCAATTATCAAAACTCCTTCTTAATGGAAGGTGAAACTTATTTTAGCTAATTGGGGTCCGTTCCGTTCAGCTATTACTTACTCATTACCCTTACGCAGTGGAAACCCAGCTTTACACGTAGGTTTAGCAAGGCAATAAAAACAAAGCCTACACATTCATTTAAACAGTATGATGTCACTAACAACCTTCTGAATATAGACATATTCCGCCATTTTGAATTGTTTGTTGGTTTAACTGTTTGCATTTGGATTGATGCATTCTAATAAGGATTTGCGGAAGAGTAACTTCACTGACAATATCATCACCTAGCCATTTCCCTACTCCTTCTGAATAGAATAGATCTTTATTTCATGTAAACCAGATACAGGCACTTGTGAAATGTCGACACTCTAGGTGCACGGTTCCAAATAGTAGATCCTATGAAGAAGAACCGGAAAGAAACTCCATGGAAACTCTTTTAAAATAATAGATTACAATCTTGATCACTACAATGTTGTGGTAAGAGCTATGAGAATACTGTAATTTAATGTGAATAAAAATAAGACTAGGATAATAATGATTTGCCTCTGAATAAGACTGCCATCGCAGTTACAAGCTGACCAGTTCCGACAGACGGCACCCGTTCACGAGCATGACCTTCGGGGTCGGCTCTCAGTTTAACCAGATGCGGCTAATATCAATATTTTACACGGTGCGACTGTCATCTGACCTCCGTCACATAATTACTAGAAATGGGCTGAATGATGATTTTTCGATATCAATGATTTTTTTGCTAATTGTCACCCCATTCACACATTGCATGTTGTTACCTTGTCATTCTCACAGCCGAAACCATAGACATAGAACCTATGGCCGAAACAGAAGTTCACGTTCATTCAGTCATGGCCAATATCGAGTGATGATTTTAAGCATTAACGATTTTGTCGTTGTGTCATTGCATGTTTTTTTTTTTTTTAAATATCAATGATTTAGTTTTGGAGTTACGATGCTACAGACAGGTACACACTACAAACTTATAATACTCCTTTTTGTTGTCTAGGGTTAAAACATAAAAAGCTTCTGAGTAATTAAAAACCTAAATAAAATAAAATTATCAATCCACCAGCTGGCATGGTCTGCAATAAACCGAAAATCAGCTAACTGCAGCTTAACAGTTAACTTTACCGTTAACCTTAGTTAATTATTGCTGTAATTGATAAAAATAACTATCGTTTTTGTTATGATTATCCATTTTTCACGCAGTTTTTTAGTAGTCTCTATCGGCTGTTTATCTTTTTGTAGAATGCAAGATTGAATAAGGCAGACCAAAGACCATACCACCGACAATATAACAGATGTTTAAAATTTAAACGGTCAATTACCCATAGGTACAATAATTCATGTTTAAACGGCTGATTTTGCCCTAATCGTCTGATAAGTTGTCAGTGAACTTGGGCCTAAGTCGAGTAATATTGAATTATTTGTATAGAACAGCTGATTTTTTTGCCGATTTCAGTGTTGGTCCGTTGTTATAATTAGGAGTGCTTACAATAACCCCTTTTGGGCTTTACCCTTGTTCGGCTTTACCCCTTTTCGACTTTACCCCCGTTCGGCTTTGACCCCTTTCTGATTGACCTTGTAATAATTATTATTTGGTAGGTATAACCCCATCATCTACTTAATCTGCTTTTCCACCATGTTCCTACAAGAGCTGTTAAAGTACCATATTTGACACGGTTGGCGCAGTGGCTAAGCAATTAGCTTTCTGCGCTACGTGCCGCGGGTTCGATCCCCGCACGGAACAAATATTTGTATGATCTACAAATAGTTGTTTCGGGTCTGGTTGTGTGTGCATGTGACATGTATGTTTGTAAACTGTAACCTCGATACAGGAGAAATTCTAGTGAGGGGCAATGTTTTAATAAAGAAAAAAAAAAAAAAAAATAACTGGCAAATAATTAATGTCTTTATCTTATCATATCTTTATGACCACTCGAAAACTAAACGAGCAATAATTTGAGATAATATTCTTACAAACGAACATGAAAATATAGTAACATGAAATATGATACTAAATGTTAATCTCGTAGCAATTAACAAGAAGTTATGTATTCCATAACTCACCATAACACATAACTGGGTCACTATTTTGATGGAGGTTAATGAAGGACATTAAAAAGGTGCGTGTGCGCACGTTGTAGTTACAGCTAGTTGTTGTTTCCCACGGTCAATGTTTACTGCTGTATTTAACTGAAATTAACCTAAAATAAGTTTGTAGGTAACCTGGTATCATGTAGTGTATAGTATATAGCAGTGGCGAAGGGTGACAGTTGTAAAAGGGGAAGCCGTCCTAAAAATGCCCTCTAAAAATTGCTGCAATTAATGCTGCAAGACAAAAACCCATACCGTCTCTTGTAATCTATATAATTATAGTCATGTCTGGAAGTGCTCGACCTAACTGAATAACAAGCCATATTACGTTGGTCTATGCACTAACCAGAAGGGAAGCCGATGGGAATCGGGTTGTATGGACTCTTCGCCACTGGTATATAGTCAATACTGTAGTTAGACAGACAATACTGTAGTTAGACAGACAATTCACCTGGGGTTTCATAAGAGAGTGATACCGCCATGTAGCATCTGCTTCTAAGCTGCACCTAGAGTCTCGACATTTCATAAGTGCCTGTATCTGGTTTACAATACATCAGTGTCATACAAGACCAAGGGGTTTTGGTAAAAAGATGAGCAGCAGGCGATCAACGAAAGGGATTTATTGCGAAGAATGTAAGTAGAAATGTCCAGATCTGTGCCGCGAGTAGACGCCCTAGAAGCCACACCTCATTGGCGATGTCCTTCAATTAACCTAACCGCCAAAAACCCCCGACTCCAACTAGAAAAAGAGCTGTAACTTTTGAACGACTGAACCGATTTTCATGAAACATAGCTAAGATGATACCCGAATAAACTAGGTTTCAATTAAAAGAAACTGCATTGAAATCGGTCCATCCCTTTTGGAGCTACGATGCCACAGATAGATACACAGATACACACAGCAAACTTATAACTCCCCTCTTTTTTGTTGGGGGTTAAAAATGTTACGTGCGCAGTAAGTTGCGAGTAGGTACTGCGCACCTGACCTAGGCATGTATGAAACAATGCATAAATGTAAACAGTGGTTCCCAACCTTTTTTGACCAGAGACAACTAGGACTTTTTTGATCGCTGCATAGACATATTAGTCTATGGATCGCTGCAGGGACTCGAAAGACTCATCATTAGGACCAAATCTGAAAAATAATAAAGTTTACAAGTTTAACCTCGCCTTAAGCTCAGTTATTGCCGCTGGTGACATTTTTCTCATAACGTTTTTATGTTAGTTATCTGAATATCTTCAAGTTAAGTGAATAACCATGTAATTGATAACTTTAATTAGCTTTGATCCTAGGAACTGACTCATAATCGCCGTTCACTTCGTGGTTAGATCGTAAGCTTAGACTTAACATTGGTAGTGAAATACGATATGGACAAATTGGATCACGACCCGCGATAACCGTGAGGACTGGGTTTGCTTATAAAGATACTAGCTGTGGCCGCAACTTCGTCCGAGGTCCGAGTGGTATAGAGGTGCTCGATTTTTTTTTTAGAAAATACATGTTCGGCTCTTCTCGGTAATGCTCGGTTATCTTCGGGTGGCCGCCCTCGGCCCCCAACCCACCACGTTGCATCGCCCGCCCGCGCTATAACTTCGTTTTCACTTAGAATTATTTCTGACTTTTTTGCTTTTTGCTCGGCTCATAGCATGATGTTAAATAGCCTGTAAACTTACCTACTCAAGAATTCATATTCCAAAAAATATTTTTATTTCTTCTATCTCGCGACAATCTTTTATACTTATAATATACATATTATGTAGGTATATATAAATCGTATAATGTAATAAATTGATGGGGTTGATTTAATTTAAAGTTTATTTCTTTCTTTTTAGAGCATTTAAATAAAAGCTTGTTTTTAAAAATGATTTTTTTACTACCTATTAATTTTTTATAAAAAAAAATCCCCTTACTAGGATTTCTCTTGTATCGAGGGTACAGTTTACAAACATACATCTCACATGCACACCCAGACCCGTAACAACTATTTATAGACCATACAAATAATTGCTCCGTGCGGGGATCGAACCCGCTGCACGTAGCGTAGAAAGCTAATCGCTTAGCCACTGCGCCAACCGTGTCGTCATACTTGGTAGTGTAGACAGGAAAGTCACGTAAAATATTAAAATCTAACAAAAATATAACCCATAACACAAGTTTTTATGACCAAACGTACGCTAAATACTAAAAACATAAACAGCGCATAATTTACGATTATTTACAGTAAATACGGATTAAAATTAATCTATGAGTCATCAAAAATATTTGCGCCATGTCACTGTGTTTATTTATCCATAAAATATATTTTAAGACTAATCAAAATATTTCTTTAATAGTATAGAACGACATAACTAAGAAGAAGAGCTGCTCTGTAACTTTTGAACGACTGAACAGATTTTCATGAACCTCCTAAACTAGCTTTCGATTAAAAGAAACTGCATTGAAATCGGTCCATCCGTTTTAGAGGTACGATGCCACAGGTACACACTACAAACTTATTACCCTTCTTTGTCGGGCATAGACATAATGTTGTCGGGGGTTAAAATTAAGTTTTTGTTATATTAATATTAATAGCTTCTCGAAGACCTACATGAAATGTCATAGGAAAGTAAAGGAATTCTCTTGCGAAGTCAATATTTCTAGGTATTTTAGTTAAAAAACCTCTCTCCTTGCTCCACGGTTTTAATAGCGTGAGCATAGGTAAACACGGGGTATATTTTATAATTATGCAAATAGTGGTCGCCCTGTGGTCGAAATTCAACCGTAATTTTAGCTTTCTGCTCTCCTTCTCCATATAAACTATAACTATGCCAAATCTCACATCCCTCCGTGCGCGCAATATGCTTAAAAAGGGGTACAAAGTTTTCTCTTCACGTATTAATATATAGATAGATATTCACGAATGGCTTAGATAGAGATCGGTGTAAAGTTTTACTATGTGAAAATATTACGGTACACAATCAGCTGGTATTTTCTTTGTTTTAACGTTATGTAAGACATGTATGTGTTATGTATGAGACAATGTATGAATGTAATAATGTTTTGTATGTTAATGAAAAAATGTCGAATGACTTTACAACGTATTTATGCGTACCAATATATCCGATTCATTTATGACTTCATGCGAAATAATAATGCACTTTAATTGATTCAGTAAAATACGCCTACTAATAATTTAAATACTTATTGGAAATTTGAAATAGCAAACACACATTGAGAGAAACAGCGAACCAAATTTTTCTGTGTCGTAAAAAATATAACTACCTCATTCTTTTTTTTATTTCTCGTCTAATACCTAGGGTAAGTGCTCCAGTGAATGAACACTTAAAGCGATCTTCGAACTTCAAAAAATTATTACAATATGTTGCCTCTAAGGTATACGCTCCAAAGCTATATTTTGGTATTAAGATTATATTCAAAAATAGTTTTTAAGATCTTTTTACGGCATAACCTGTTTACTTTCTTAGATATTTAGCAATATTATTGAAAAATACCCCAAAACCCCAGTGAATGAACGAAATTTTCTAGTAAATGAACTGAATAAAACCAGTGAATGAACACAATTTCTGTTTAATTAATAATACAGAAAAACGCTTATTATTATACCAAATGCAGTCCAACAATCAACTAAATAAACGAAAATAATCTATGCCAAATCTCGCACTCCTCCGTGCACGCAATATTATGCTTAAAAAGGGGTACAAAGTTTTCTCTTCACGTATTAATACATTATAAATTAGGTATTAAAATTTGTTGCAGTAGGAACTGTTAAATCAAAATCTTGAGTATTATGTACTACATTTCGATTATCTGCATTCTCTTTAACTATGTTGGAATTACATTCGGATTCAATACTTTCTTGAGACAGCTCTCCGTTTGTGTCAGTTATGAACGTCGTCGTATTTACTTTTATTGGAATTCATGGTAATATAAAGGGGCAGTAATATAATACTAAAATCCAGGTCTTAAAAGGATGAAATCTAGCTCAAAACGTTGTGTTCATTTATTGGTTACATCTTCATGAGTTCATGACGAAAGCTAATATTTGAACATGATGAAAATGTTAGTTCATTCACTAGATTCTTACCAGATTTTGTGAACCAATAAATGAACATTCACCTGTCCCAATACTGGCCTAAAGATCAGAAATCTATTTTTAAAATTACTCCCAAAACATGAATCTTATGGCATAAACGTAAATATATTTTTTTTATAAAAATATGAAATTGATGTTTATCCAGTGAATGAACGGTCGTTCATTCACTGGATTTTTAACGATTTTTAGTTCCAATGCTGGGACACCTAATAATTTAATTGAAACAGGTTAAAATGGCAACGAAATCGATTTAAGACATTTAGGTTATCTATCCTTTATTCGAATTGTTAAATAACTTTTAGCAAAATATACATCAATTACGGCTACAATGTGATATCAAATATGTTGCGTCTTACCCGCGTCGTAAACTCTTACCCGAACAAATACACAGTTATCCCACACTGACAACTTTAGACGCTCGCTATTTAAAAACAAATAGTGGTATAAGAATTGGATCTTGGATCACTATAATAGGAAAATGAACTGCAAATACGAAAAAAAATACTGCGTTGGGTAGAAATATCATAATTTCTTATTTTTTGGAAAAAAACTGCGTTTTGTCCATTCACTGGGGTGTGTTCATTCACTCGAGCACTTACCCTATACAGGTTGTCCCAAAAATCAACGTTAAGCCGTAAACTGGTAATAGGCTAGGTGGAGACAGTTATCAGAAAATAAATAAATAAAAATAATCTTGGTCATATATTTACTTTTAAAATTATAGACATTAAAAAATATAGTGAAAATTGATACCCTGTGGTGATCTTTTATCTAAGTACTGTAACTACAAATCTTTATAATTCTTAATTTTTTTTTTGGGATATATCCGTAAATAACTCTTCTGTAAGTAAATTACAATCTAAATAAATATAACAACACAACTGTCATAATGTCTATAATTTAAAAAGTACTTATGCGAGTAAGATTATTTTTTCTGTTACCTCTCGCCACCTGGCCTATCACCTGTTTTAAAATTTTGGGACACTCTGTATATAAACGTCAATGACTAATGACGTCATTATAAAATACTAAAATGACTTCAGTTTCAATACTGACATAACATATGTATGGTAATGATGGCGTGGGTGGACAGGAAGTTGATTGCGGCCTGCTGACGACCTTTACAGCAAAATATATGCAGAAGGTCCATAGAATGTGCGTGAACAAACCCACACACACATAAAAGCCGAAAATGTAACGCAGACGGCATTAAACGATCGGATAGTTGTACAAACTGAGATTACCTTTTGTATAAAAAAAGCCCTAAATCGCGTGCCATTTGAAGCTCCATTTTTGTCTCTTCAAGAGACTCTTTTGTATCGTGCATATAGTTTACAAATATGCATCTTACTTACAATATAATACGAGTATATTCAGAACCGCGGCTTGATTACGTTTCAAAAATCTTGACAGCCACAACGACCAACAAATAGTGCATCCCTTTCTGGCTAATACATTCGTAAGAGGTAGAATAGCATATTTATTAGCGACAGCAACTGTCAAATTGTTCTTTACTTTATATGGATCACCATCTTTCTGTAGACCATACAAATATTTGAAGTCGATAGGTGGTGCAGAAAGTGCTTAGCGAATTTGCCAAACCACAGATATAGATTTACAAATGTATCGTTAAAGACAAAGTTGGAATCAAGTATCAAGATTAATCCATTTTATTCTTAGTATATTACTATGATGTACACAAAGATGTTGATGTGAACAGAAAGATGGTGATCCATATTAAGTAAAGAACAATTTGACAGTTGCTGTCGCTAATAAACATGCTATTCTACCTAAAAGTTTTAGCTACCAATTTCAGAAGATATTTTAAACGGCTTTTGAATAACTTGAAAGGTAGGTACTTTAAATTTAAAACAAGCAAGAATGAACTCTGTTAAAAATTAATACACCATTTAAAGTCATTTTGGTGAAGTTTATTACAACAACTCACCACAGTCAAAGAATACTAACTATCTACCCACAGTGGATGACTGTATCTCTGAAAGTTTAATATCCTAAGTTGTTAGGAGTGGGTCTTCTGAAGGTTTATTTTTTTATTCATGACCTGTAGGTTGACAACGCCCAACATTGTAAATGTTTAAAAAATTACTCATTTCCTGGTAAACAAATGTTTTTCTTACGATTAGTACAATTAAAAAACCGTGTGATAAAATACAAAGTAACAATAACAATATAATAATTATTATTAAATGTACTTTTTTCGAAAGTTTGTTCTTACGTATTAAAAACAAAGATCCTAGCAGTTTTTGTCTACTATTCGAAATATGAATTTCGCAAACGTGACAGGCGAGGCAACTTGTCAAGCGTTCTTTGAGGAGTGAGCATAATCTAAGGGAGCGAGCGTTCGTTTTCTGAGACACAATATCAAAATTTAAACTGTGTCTGAGATGTTATAGGAAATAGCACCTAAACAGGTGAGTTTTTTTTAAGGATCTCTATGGCAGCTATTCCTAACCGATAACGATAGGAAATCCATCTAGAGTTTTTGAAACGCAATAAAATTGCATTCACTCATGAATTTTTTTTAAAGCATTTTTTTCATCCCGAGAACAGAAGACCGACATTCATTTTTATTTCCGACAGTAATACCTACCCTCCTGTTTATAAAGAATAAAAAGTTGAAAATGCCCTTCCATTGCTCTCTGCAGATATACTTAAGACTTTGCATCGTCGTCAATTCAACCTATTTTGATTCAACTATGCGCATTTCCGCTTCCAATCTACCCTATTGCCTTCTTTGAGGACATCTTGGTCCCAATCTTTGTTTTCTTTAAAATATACGGTTCTCCGCTTTCCGCGTCCATTCTCCTCCTTTGCCTTCTTCGGGGGCATCCCACACTTCGTTATTTTCCTCTAAGTCTCGCTAAAACACGTTTCTGGGTCTTCCACATCCAGTCTTCCGCGGTTGCCTTCTCTGGGAGTATCCCACGATACGTTTTCCGGTCCGCAATCTCTCTTACAAGCGCAAACTGAATTAAATCTATCTGCTCCCAATTAAAACGAAAATAGCCCGATCAATCGGATGTTTACCTTGTATCTCGTAGTCATTTGCAATGCAAATGCCAGGTAACATCTTGTTCTTATGGATCGTGTGGTGATCTCATGCTTACGCAACACTTTCGCTGACCGACCGGTTTTTAACCGATTTCTTTACGAGTTTGGCAAATTACGAAATTTACGCCTCCTTACTCTTTGATGCTGTTTTAAAGTTTTTTGAGATGTTCAAGATTATATTTGTTTGTGTGATGGGTAGGAATCCAACTACCTACTTCATAATTGTTCCTCAGATGAAAGAATTCTTTGGTCTGAGAATTGTTTTTGGAAATTGCTGTACCTAATTGTCTATTCTCAGTCTTGTCGACTTTTTACCGTTTATTGAAGGTCCTATCCAGATGGTAATGTCAAGTTTTTTGTAAGCTGCCGCTATGGTTGTCATCAGGATCACAATTCACACATAATTTGATGGGCATAATTATCTTATATTTGAGGACAGTTTTTTTCTGACAATTGTCCCGACTTTATAACCGTTTTGAAAGTCAAAGGATCATGGAAGAAACTCCACTCTTTGGATACCTCCAAAGAGTGGAGTTTCTGTCATCGCATGACTCAAAGAGCAAATATTGTCTACAGGTAGATATACATTATATAGGATATATTTTTATGTAGTGCGCATATTTTGCAGAGTGATTCAGTGTCCGTTCACATATGCAACCGCGGTACTAAAATTCACTCCAAAACAAAATAAAAATGTGATTTTGTATGGCTTGCGCTATTAAATTATACGTGTCCTCCATACCTACTAAGTCGAATTTTTATTTCGTTTTTAAGTGTATCCCAATACTGCGGTTGCATTTAGGAACAGAGACTGAACCACTCTACAAATTATGCGCACTACGTAAAAAAATATTCTGTATATGCACAGCTACATAATTATCAAGCTATACATTTTCAGTAGCTGTCCTTTCATTGTAAAGCTTCATAAAATAGCCGTATTTCGTTTTATCCGCCTTTTTCTTTCGCGTCATCATTATTATAGATAATACACACGGCATATCAAGCTATACGTTTCCAGTATAAGCTGACCTCGTATTGTATAAGCTTATCAACGAGAGGTCAGCTATTATAATACTGAATATGTACAGCTTGATATGTAGCCATTCATACCAGCCAGTACCATAAAGTGACTTGCAAGTTGGTCATAAAAAAATAATATTTTTAAAGCATCTAACTTATTTAAATCATCCCATAGATCTGAGCAATGATAAAAATTGTAAGTACGAACAGTTACCGTTGCCCGCTGCTGATCGTTCCGGGTCGGTGGTTACCAACGGTCACCATCTGGTTAACGACGACACCTGCTCACTAGGGTAAACTGTAAACATCCAGCTATGATTCCAATTCCTAATCGCATTAGTTGAATAGTAACCTTACATCGCTTTAATTCTAGTGTTGGGACATACAGTCCATTTTTTTAGGGCTTTTATTATTTAAATCGATTTTTTTCCTATTAGAAATTTCAGTTTCAAAATGTCAATTTTATTCTTCAAAATGCGAAATTTCTATTAAATTGTTTATAATTTTATTTAATTATCTAATTTCCCTTACATTTGAGACGGTAATTTATTATTTATCTTTTTTATAATTTGTGACTATGTTACTTCCGTCAACGGTGAAGGAAGACATCGTGAGGAAACCTGCACACCCCAGAACAGTTTACTATTCTGAGTGCACACCAGAGAGCTCCTTATCGCGATAATATCGGCGTTATAACGCGGCTGTGTGGTCCAGCCTTTATACGTTCACAAGTCGATAACAATAGTCCCATGTTACGGGCTACCATGAGTATCAATAGACAGACAGGCAAATACGACTACCTACGCATAATCATCTGCCTAGACCTTTCCGAACTATATTGGGGTCAGCTCCCAGTCTACCCAGATGCGGCTGAATATCTGCATTACGACCACGCCAGAACCGCAAGAAAAAAATTCCATGAAGGTTGATTGGTTTTCACGAGCTTGACTCCAACCGAAAAACCTGGTCCCTACTAGCAAAAACCAGAAGTGAGTGGAAAAAGGAGAGGAAGGCCTTTGCCCTGCAATGACAGGCTGAAAATACATAATAATAATAATTGCGGACACGACAACTCGCTTCGAGGATTTAAAAAAAAAGTAAAGTAAGTAAAGTTAGTACCTATTTAAGTTAGTATAGAGCGACAACATTGTGAAACACTTTCTGTCAGAAAATCCCTCCTCATCTTATCAATTTGATCGGAGAAAGGCAAAATAGGCCTTGACTGCCATTCGCGGTGATTCATCGTATGTAAGAAACACTACGATAGGTGTTTCTTGATAAGCATCCTTTTGCGGTTTCAGTAGCGATAGAATAGAATAGAATAGATTACTTTTTATTGTACACTGATAGCGACCGATAGGGCTATACCCTAAAGAATGCGAAAGTAAGGTCCGAATTTTCAATAATCAGGAAAAATATTTATATTTATTTTACTCTTGTTTTGAAATTGGAATTATTACAAAAAAAAAACATGATGTTTAAAGTACAGCATTCGAACATTCTTTCTACAAGGCTACGAGTACGACATGCGCAGGATCGGATTACCTGGCGCAAAATATTTCAGTACAAACCGATGTTTTTGGGTTCAACTTCAACATTGAGGATCAGACCAAGAATGTATCAATATCGATTGATACATTCAATGCATTGATACATAAACCACCTATGTTTTTTTCTCAAAAGATACCTACTCTTGAACCATAACTTTTATACTTTGTAAACGTTGCATTTGAAAGATTTTAATCTAATGATAATGTATATTTATTGCAGAACAACATTACTGCCAAAAATGCATATTGCAATTCCAAAATGATTTCAACATTTAATAAAGTAATTATGCAGTTTAAACTAGATCCATCTAAGGCCATTGACGCTAACAAAGTTTCATAATAATTGACAAGTAAATGTGAACGTGATAATACGATACATGATAGGCGCACTGAATGTATCCAATTTGTACATTCTGAATTAGGTGACAATGATTACGAAACTTTATGAGCGTTGATGGCGAAATATATTACTTAGAACCAACTATACCTAGGTACTGATGATACTTAAATTAATCTTGTTACAGTGATAAATACCATTGTAGGTCATCTAGAAATGACCCCAGGAATGATCTCGATGCTATTGGAATAAGGTAAATTTAGTAATAAAGCTGTTAATGATACTGAAGATGATGATGAAGGTACTGATTATACTAAAATTAATCTTGTTACAGTAATAAATACCATTGTAGGTCACTTAGAAATTACTCCAGGTAAGATCTCAATGCTATTGGAAGAAGGTAAATTTACTAATAAAGCTGTCATTGATAAATAAGATGATGATGATCGCTCTGATATCAAGGACTCTTCTAATGTTTGACGTGGGATGAGAAGAAAATCATCTGCCTTTTTTAATATGTGCTTCTGTAATAACAATGTTTTCGACATAGTCCATGACCTCAATGTTTTAATGAGCAGTCCATATAACATCAAACAGATTTGATTCTGAATTAAAATTTCAGAGTCATGTGCTTCTGAATCGTAAATATACTAAGAAAAACAACCACAGGCAACAGCGAAACTTATTTCAAAAATTTACTGCCACACATAAACTTTAAACGATCATTTTGTTACACATTAACCCAACGTATGGCGATTACACGCAAAAGTTTAAAGTAATATCCACAGAACACAGAATAATATCAACGAAAATACGAAACCTGTTTCGATAAATTGCGAAAGAGCGAAAAACTTTAATACATTGGATGAAATTATTACGGAGCACCTGTAGAGAATTAAAAACAAAAGAAACGTTTCGGAAATCAATCGGCTCACCTTGATAATCCGTTTATTTTGACAGCTGGTTCACGTCAACAAAGAAAACAATAGGCTGCACTTGTCCACGCTTAGTGTAATTACTACGAAAAACACCTAAAAACTATTTTCGAGCAACCTCACTTGAGCATTCTGAAGCACTTGTCATAAAGAACACGGATTTGAATTTCGATTTTCGAACACAATACACTGTTTCGGAGATTTCGTTCTTCGTTCTTATTTTGAAATTGGACGTCGAACGCGTCGTGGCATGCGCACGAGTCGTGGTCGCGCACAACACTGACTTCGCGCAGCCGCCATTTTCTCGGCAAATGGTGGGAGAAGGCACCGAAATAGGAAATAAAATGGAAAAAGAAGGCTGTGCGGCTAGTTTAGCGTGCGCTACTCATTAAAGAAAAAAAATAACGCACGGGATGTTTAACCTTTTCTGTTGTGAAGAAAATAAAGACGCTTGCTTTTGATAGCAGACATCACTAAACCTGACTAAGAAACGACTGATAAATCACAGTTATTAGTCGCAGAGAGTTAAACATAAGTAGGCTCTGTGTTGAAGAGAAAATAGCAAATGCATAGACAATTTACAAATTACTTTTCACCTAGGAAAGTTAATCCTTCCTGCGAATATCATTCAACTCATACAAATTTTAAAAAGTGTTAAAAGAAACTTACTTCTGTGATCCAATCTATGCGGTTGATTGATGGAGTTTAAAAAATCATCAGTTGTTTTAAGTTCCAGTCCATTCCCAACGAGCTCCTTATCATCAGAAGGGTTCTTCCACACCTCAATTTAGAAAGAAAGAAAGATTGTACTATGTTTGTCAAAATATAGTCCAATCGGCGTTAAAATATGTTTTAGTCTCAATATACCATTTCCGGTGTACAAATATTTCCATTTACAAAGTTTTAAAGGAAATCGTTTGTTGTTTAATATCATTTGCTTATCAATAAATCAAATAATGTACGATTAAATAAATACTTAGGTAATACTTACCTGATTATGGCCCAAGTTCACCAACAATATAACCGATGTTTAAAGAGTAAATCAGCAGTTTAACTAAACTTTTATATAAACGTTTAGTATGTAAACGTCCGTTTTGTTTTAAAACATCTGTGAACATAGCCCCAAGATCATAAAATTTTTTTGGACGAAGATAAAATTTTTAGTAGCCTGCACAGCCCTTAAAATATTCCTCACCATATCTTCCCATAGGTCATAGAGGTGAGTAAAGTACTAACTCGAATGAACATGTACAGCAATAATTATGAATTTAATTAATTTTCATAGCTTGATGCGAAAACCTGGTTTGTCCAAAGGTTTTAGAGGTCCCGCACCACTCGCTTGTCTGTATCCAGAAACGTGCAAAGAATTTATAAGTAACACACGGAAGGCAGCTCATGGGACGTTACACCCGTTTTATAGAGTACAGATAGATATGACGAACTGAATTTTTTATTTTATTTTATACTGCTTAGGTGGCTATGGTGGTTAGGTGTGTGACTTATTTTGATAGGCAAATAAGAAGGCTCTAAGAGACCGAGCGGACGTAGCCCAAAGAGGTGGTCTAGCCAGGTGTCAGGACAACTGGAAGTACTGGTGAACGTGGCACTCCATCAAGCCACAGACCGCAGCAAATGGAGATCAAGTATCAGGAAAATTATGGGAAGGAGTCATGACCCTCAAGATTGAGGGACCGACATTGGAGGAGAAGGAGGTGGTTATCAAGCATACGGTCTGCCGTAAGTCATTACCGTAGCCTATGGACTATGAACAGATGATCTGCAAAGAATTGCGTGAAAGACCTGGATGCGATTAGCACAGACCAGGGAAACATGGCATGAAAAGGAGGAGGCCTATACTCAGCAGTGGGTAGAAACAGGCTGTCAATGAATGAATGGACGCTTGCGACACCATGGGCATCACTCACGCGTTGCTGACGTTATAAAAATCTTTTCACTCTCTTTTTGAAGAACCCCATGCTATAGTTTTTTGGGATACCTCGGTGGGGGGCTTATACCATAACCTGAGCGTGCGTGGAAGGAAACTCCTCTGGTGGCCTACCACTAGCTCAAAAGCAGTATTATTTTAATATTACTTCAGTGCGGAAAAGAGATGGAGCTATACGCCCTGTAGAGTTTCATCTCTTTCCCACACTGAAGTAATATTAAAATAATACTGCTTTATGAGTACGAGACCAGTGTGGCTCTAGGGTATGCGGATGAAATCCCCGCCGATGGCGCAAGATGCGATGATAAAAAGTAACTGTTGGCAACATATCAAACTGTACTCTACAGGAATAAGTCTTTGGTGCCAAGAAAAGGGGATAAGCAAGAACCTTATACATAGGGGATAAGTCTTAAAACTAATCTTTACACTACAGACAGATTAAAATTTTCACAACAGAGTAAAAAAGAAAACACTTCTTTGTTTTATTAGGTTAAAGTCATATCATTAAAAAAAAAAAATTGTGTCTGCTGGTAATGTGAAAACAACAGTTTTTTACTAAATGCATATATATAGTTCCACAAACTTATCTGACCCGGTCATAGCGTCGCTGCCGTCGCTTTTACCAATGTCATCTCCCTACAAAAATGACATATTGAAGAGTATTGAAGTCACTTTTGTTCTGTGGCGACGTTAGTTCAAATTTTGGTCACCGGGTCAGATAAGTTTGTGGCACTAACACCAAGTATATAAGGTACTCACAAAAAAATGTTTTTTTTATTTAAACTGAACATCCAAAAGCTCTGGAAAGAAGTAACTATTAACAATTGAACATTAAGATCATTGAGGACACTGGTTGGAGCATTAAATATAATTATCAGACAACAATATAACCGCAATGGCGGGTTACCATAATGGCTCTGTAGTGCTCACACATAGATTCCGAGCGGAAATCGAACCGGCATCTCGTAGCGCAGAAACCCAATCATTTAGCTATTGTGCCAATCTAGCCATATCTTAATATTACATGACAATATAGTCTATTACACAATAATTTTCTGTGCAAGTTAAGAAGGAAAAAAAAGATAAAAGAAAGTCTAGTAGGAAATGGAGTTATTGTACTCATCATCTTCTTAGCGTGTCGATGGCAAATTAAATGTACTTGACCCAGTATTCCGCCACGCGAATAGCAGAATCAGTTGCAGACAAGCTCCTCACGCGTGCAGGTGGTAGGGCATGCGGCGCAGGATGGGAGGTGGGCCATGGTTTGCGGAGAGACACCGCACTCGCACTGCAGTCTGATCCATCTGTGAAATTCCTCCTGTGAAGATTATCTTTGCTCATCATTAAGAATAACGTTTGCCATGGAAGTAACATAATAAAGAAATCAGCTGTTCCATATATTTAGTGTAGTGAGACGAGTTCCATGTGGTGGTCGCTGATATCCGCTGAGGATATGGTACATGAAGAAGAAGATATATTTAGTCGAGTAATGTTGAATTATTTGTATGGAACAGCAGATTTTTTTCGCAATTTCAGAGTTGTAAAAGTGGTTCATAATGATGAGTACAGTAACCCCCTTTTGGCTTTATTACTCTTTCTGACGAAACCGTGTATAAAATGAAGAACCCTTAGGTCGGGCTTCCGCTACGAAAGGGAAATGAGCAAGTAATAGCTGGACGGAACGGACCCCAACTAGCTAAAATAGGATTTACCTTCCATTATGAAAAAGTTTTGACAATTGCCTTCCAGTGCAAAAGAGAAACGAAGAAAGACTTGGTTATTAACTATTTTTACTCGTTCAGTCCTTTCCGCTGGACTCGTGGTTGGTGGAAGTACTTCTATGAAGTTTACCGTTGCGAGTTAAACGGAGTCCGTACGCAGCCCGCTCTGCTGTCAGTGGAAGCCCGGCTTTATGACGCTTTTCACACAATCACCAATGATGTATAATAAAACTGTGCTATTTATACATTTTCATGAAGTGCCAAGCCTTGTACAAAGTATATTAAACATTGTTTCAAGTTACATTGTTTTTCACTGAAGGAGACATTATAATATAACATTAGTTTGTGTATCCTGCCTAAAATAATGCATAGGTTACATTTATCTATTCATTTATTAATACTTGGATAAAAATATAGGTAGGTACAATATAAAACAGCTCATTAAGGTGTCATACACCACATTAGGTTCTTCTGTACATGTAAGTCATATAATAAATCCAGCCCATTACTGTCCCACTGCTGGGCACGGGCCTCTTCTCAGAATGAGAATGGTTGGGCCTTAGTCCACCATGCTGGCCAGGTGCGGGTTAGCGGACTACACACACCATTGAGAACTTTATGAGGCCCTCTCAGGTGTGCAGGTTTCTTCCACCTCATGCATGATGGTTTTTCTCACCGTTGACGCAAGTGATAATCAAATTCTGATCTGCTCATAAATTCCAAAAGTCAGAGGTGCGGGCTGGTTTCGAACTCAGTATGTATATAACTCCTGTATTTGAAGGTAAGCGTTCAACCGCTAGGCTGTCACTGCTTACAAAGTAAGTAAGGGGCCGTCCATTAATCACGTGAGGCTTGAAAGCCCCCCCCCCCTTTCCAGCCTCACGTTTAGGGGTTTAACAAAAATCACGAAATATCACAAGGGGGGAGGGGGGTGTAGTTAGATATCACGTGTATTAATGTTTTCGTCAAACGTGGCTTAATGAAACCTGTATTTAAAGATAATATTCTAAAAATTTTAAGATTCTTTGTAGGTACTAAAAAATACACGTGATCTTGGGTGGGGGCGGGGGCGATAGTCTTAAACCTCACCACGTATCCCCAAGGGAGAAGGGGGTGGGGGGTTAAAAAATGCTTAAAGTACATCACGTGATTAATGGACGCTAAGTAAGTAAATCAATTCTAATTTAATGGCTCCATCGTGACTTACGATGATTCTGCCAATGTCAAGGTTGAGTAAAACAGGAGAATATTGAGGATGGTCGGTAAAGTGGCGCAGAAAGTGTCTTCTCTGGTTGAGTTACTTAAAAAGGACATCACAACATTGAAGTTAACATTATTAACGTAAGTAAGTCATACTTTAACATAAATTGATGACTTACGTCTTTCACGAATCTTTCCTTAGATCTTTCCACGAACAAAGGAATGGACAATGCAAATCTGACAAGATGAGTCATTGTGTGATATGAATAATGTGCAGTTTCTCTTTTGCTTTGATAATAAGGACAATAATAAAATACAGCAAATGAAAGTATGATTTAAAAAAAAACAGTAATAGCTACTGTCACTTATAATTTTTATTTTTACACTTTTGTGAAATTGAAATTGAATTATACTTTCAGAGTTCTTAATTCAAATTTTTTATGATAAAAAAATGCAGACAGCTAAATAAGTTAAATAAGTATAGTATGTGGCAGGCAATTTGTATGATTCGGCTTTTTATAAAATGCCGGACAAATTATAAATTACATCGCAAGAATAAGACGCCGTTTACAAAATACCGCGGCGAATTAAAGTATTGGTCGCAGTTTCTAGATTAGGGCACCCCGAGCAGATCGATGGGTACCTACTATTAGCTGTTTTGGAAAGTGACCAGAAGCCCAATTCTCGTAATTAATTTATAATATGACTGAAAGTTGATCGAACTGAGATTATATTATGAATTGATAAAAAGTCATGTATTCTACTCCTCTTAAAGTTCAGTCCGATTTCAGTATGATTTGGATTCAATCTTCTTACAAACTCATATCAATCTCATTTTTGACGTTTGTGTATAGACGAGAGTGTCAATTTTATTATCTGTGTCAGTTCAAAATGTTAGCAGAATATCGATTTGCCTTTTATTCAACTTTCGATCTCATTACAATATAATGTCACGTTTGACGTTGTTTGTTAGGGTAGGAGAATACCATTTGTGACATTTATGAAATTGGTAGTAGATCGGAATGAGATCCGAACTATATTTTGAACATTCTTAATTACGAGAATTGGGCCTCTGAATTTTGTAAAAAGCGGTATCACACAAATTGCCTGCGACATAATTATATCAAATTATAAGCTGATTGGCTGATTGACATATCAAGAAATAAAAATAATTAATTGTAATTTGGACACCTATGTAGTGTCCAAATTACAATTATTTTTATATTTGAAACCGACTTCAAAAAACTAAAAAGCTTAAAATAATTATCTTAAAAAACTTAACAGCTTCTGAAGTCGGTGCCCACAGCCAAGCTGTTAAGTTTTTTAAGAAAATGATTTTATACTTTTTAGTTTTTTGTAGGTTGGTTTTTACTTTTTAGAAGTTTATTTTATTTGTCTATTTTGAGTGGCATAAAAAAATACATACAATCGAATTGAGAACCTCGTTCTTTTTTTGAAGTGGGTTGAAAAGGTTGGTTGACAAACCCACCTGTACGACTCTAACCACGAACCACGCAGACAAAGTCGCGGGCGACAGTTGTAGCTAAATAGGTTTTTTTTTATTAAAAACCGCGAGCTTAAAGTCGAAAGTCTCATAAGTACCGAAAGTCCTTGAACTTTTACACAAAACGGTAACTTGATTGTGGTAGATTACATTCACTTCCAGTTTCTATGCTATCAAAATAATAATCAGTGTATCATTCAGTTGTCTGCTGATCACGAATTAACATGATCTAAATAATAAGCCAGTCAATAGTTTAATATAATAGCTTAATGGTGTCAATGGCAATGAACGGATCGACGAAGTGGCCAAAAGTCATTCAGCGCTATCGGTAGCAGGTTTGATCTTCGCAAGGAACAAGAATTTTGTTAGTCCTACAGTCATATAGTGAGGATGTTTGTAAACTGTAGCCACGATGCAGGAGACATAATGGCAAGGGAATTCTTAAAAATAAGAAAAAATATTATAGTTTAAAAAAACTATAGAACACGCTTTTGTCTTTCAAACTGAACGTGTATGCAAAATTTCAGCTCAATTGGAAACCGGGAAGTGGGTCAAAAACTTCCAAGATTTTCTTACATAGTTAGTTAGTTAGTTACAGGTGAAGCTAATAAAAGCGTGTTAATTATTTTTTCCAAATACATGGTTTTTAATATCTCTTCCCGATCGTATAGAAGGATTGGTACGAGATCTTTAAATCTTTTTATTTCATAGATTAAACAAAACGATTTTGATGTTTTATTACTTTAACGGTAACTTTAAATGTTAGTAAGTATAAACATTAGACATTGTTTTCAGACTACTTTGTGACGTCATCACCAGCATATTGAACAAATTAACTGACGACACTGAACTTAGGATGTATAGTCGTATTTTTAATTATACGAAGTCAACTGACGTTTACTGTGTTGTCAGTTTTTGATGAAATAAAAATAGTGTTGTGACAAAGTGAATGATTGAAAAAACTCCTCAATGAATGAAATTGCCTCGATTGTCTAGAGCAGCGGTACTCTAAGTGTGTTCCGCGGAACCCTAGGGTTCCGCGATACCCCTGTAGGGGTTCCGCAAGAATACTCCTTTTTTGACCTCGTCCCCTAGTATATGGGAACTACTATAATCTTATCAGTTATGAACTAATTTAACTGTGCTTGCCATGGTTTAGGTATCATACACAATGTGTATCAGAAATACGTGGTCACATTTAAGGGTGGGATCACACCATCAAACTGAACAACTCTCTATGGGCCCAACATCGTGATCGCGAAAAAATAATCAGTTGTAATAATCCTTTTTTACCGAAAGTATGTCAAACGAGATATATGAATCTCTTTTAGAAATGTCATCAGACCCAAGTATGGAGTCACTGTTCAAAACGACGCCTCTCAACGATTTTTGGTGCAGAATCCGTGATGAATATCCAATGCTTGGCAGAATGGCTCTGAATATTCTTCTCCCGTTCCCAACAACATTTTGTGCGAAACAGGATTCTCAACCTATGCAGCCACGAAAACAAAATATCGCAATAGACTGGACGCCGAACCTGATATGAGACTTCAAATGTCTTCTATCAAACCTGATATCAACCAATTGATGAAAAATAAAAAACAGTTTCATACCTCCCATTAGTTAAGATTTTTTCATTTTTATTATCTTCTATTATTGTACTTGCCATGTGGTAAAGTAAGTAAATAATTAGTAACTGTTACATAGTACTTTTATTATGCTTATATAATAAAAATAAAGAATACACTTTTAAAAACTATTGTTTTATTGTAGGGTTCCGTCAAGTATTTTGCTTGTCAAAAGGGTTCCGTGACCAAAAAAGTTTGAGAACCGCTGGTCTAGAGTGAATAGTTAGTATGCCGAACTGCCGCTACGGGGTTCGAATTTTAGTCGTGCTTTATACATACCAACGAGTTTTCGACGACTATGTTCCTATAGTATCTACCTATACTGAATACCGAGTGTTTTAAACATTGTAGTTACATACTACTAGTAACTTATATCAGAGCACTTTTATACAATTTTATTGTAAAATAGAAATAATATTCTTTTATAGTTTGAAATGATTAACTATTCACACTCATTGTTCATTCATCTGATTGAACGAGAACTGAACGCATCACAATTACTTTAAATATGGCAACATTATTTTACAAAGTGACATTATTTACTGTCAGTTGGCTTCGTCTAATTAAAAATACGACTATAGTCTAATTTATAAAAAAACATTACATACCGAATTTCCTTATAAAATATATTGAGCAACGTTTCAACTTAGCTGGCAGTATAATAGAAAACGTGCAGGCGCAGCAACTCGAAGTTCATTCTAGGGTTTAACCCTGTTATCCACATATTGCACTTTTTTTTTTAGTTTACCTTTGAATTTGCGCGTTGTGCTAATAATGCAAATTGCTGCATATGAAATCTGTTATTGGCTTTCTGTTTATATCTACTACCGCTACAACTGTATGCTTAGCTGTAGATTTTCCTTCGAATAAATAAATAATTATAGCTTTTTAAATTGAGTCATAAAATCATCTAAAATAATATTACAAATTAATGCGAAAGTCTCTGTCTGTCTTTTACCTTTTTACGGCTGAATCGATCTTGATGAAATTTGACTAGGAAATTGTGTGCATCGTGAGGAAGGACCAAGAACCTTAATATTCTTGGGAAGGACAAAGGCTATGTTTTTTTTTCTGGAAGCTTATCCTTCCTTATCCACGCGGACGCACGGCGTCGCGGGCACAGCTAGTCATATTAAAAATATTTGTTTAACCAGACATTTGGGGCATGCGCTTGAACATGCGGGCTGTTGAGGAAAATGCGGGATTTTTATAATGGCTGATTGTATGTACACTGTACACTAATAAGATGAAGGATCAGGGTTGGTAAACAAGAGATTACCCTTACAAATAAACAATGATTTGATAATCGTTATTTAGGGCCAAGTTCTCCGACGATATAACAGATGTTTAAAATTAAATCGGCCGATTATCCATACACAAATCCATGTTTAAACGGCTGATTATACTCTAATCGTCTGTTATATTGTCGGTGAAAATAGCCCTTAGTCGAAGACGTGTGACGGTGGATCAATCCTTCCCAGAGATTCATCTCGCCCCTGATTCTAGTACTGTTTCGTCTCCCATCAACGCCAGCACCTGCAGATCGGAAGGTCGGCAACGCATTGGTGACTCCTCTGGTATGGCGGATGTTCATGCGCGGCGGTGATTACTTACCATCAGGTGAACCGCAAGCTCGTTTGCCCCCTATTTAACATACAAAATAAATATTATAGTTTAAAAAAAAAACTAAAGAAAACGCTTTTGTCATCGAAACTAAACGTGTATGCAAAATTTCAGCTCAATCGGAAACCGGGAAGTGGGTCAAAATAACTTCCAAGATTTTTTTATATAGTTTGTTAGTTAGTTAGATACAAGTGAAGCTAATAAAAGCGTTTTAAAAAGAGAAGTAATCGCGAAAAAAATCTGCTGTTCCATACAAATAATTTAAATTTACTGGACTATATAAATCTAAGGTCCACCGGTTGGGCTCCTCTGATCTAGATCAGTGGTTCTTGACCGGTGGTCCGAGGACCACTGGTGGTCCCTGGAAGCACCCGAAGTGGTCCGCGAAGCCATTCTCAAAATATTGAATAACTGACAACGTCAATTAATTTATTTATTTCCATTTATATGTATATTACCTCCATAGTCATAATTACAGTTGGTGGTCCGTGGCAAGGCAGAAATTTTGTCAAATGGTCTTTCATCACTAAAAGGTTAAGAACCACTGATCTAGATGAAGGGGACTAAGTTTATGATTTGATTAAACCACAAAATCTAAAAATCGGTACATGTTACAACCCTGTTTAAGATAACCTACAAAATGTAGCATTCATGGGTTAAATAATTTCATAATAAACGAAATATTCAGTAAACGTGGACGTGGATCAGATAAATACACCTTTGTTAATTTAGTTCAAGGTTCAATCATGGCTGGTGTTTTTTTGTCAGATATAAAATTGCTTCTATTAATTGTTGGCGCTCTGTGTGATGCGGATTACGAAGAAATGGAGGAATGTAAGTAACTTAACAAAAAAAAACATTTTTAATTATTTTCATATTCATATAAATAAAATAAATCCAGCCCATTAAGTACTGTTCCACTACTGGGCACGGGCCTCTTCTAAGAATGAGAAGGCTTAGTCCACCACGCTGGCCTACCGGGCTAACATGAGCGCCGCGACATAATTTTGTCGTCGCATTATGTCGTTCAGAAATAACGTCTTGTCATAACGACAAACTTTTGTCGTGCGCGCATGTTGGCCTAGCTGATGCGGGTTAGTGGACTACACACACCATCGAGAACTTTATGAGGCCTCTCAGATGTGCAGGTTTCCTTACGATGTTTTCCTTGACCGTTTGTTTATCACACAAGTGATAGTCAAATTTTGATCCGCATATGAATTCGAAAAGATACAAGATATAAGTTACAAGATTTTGTTTGACCTAGAGCAACGAATATTCACATGACTTTACAGAGGCGAAAACATTGTAAGTACCTATAGTACACAACTAAGAAGTCGCATCGGTAAACTTCGTAAAACCGATCAGTTCCGAATTGCGCGCGTCTTCAAGACCACGAATGTTTATTAGTACTGCAGTAAAACATGATTTTTGTTGTACAATTATTTAAACGAGTGACTGCCATTGGTTGTTCGATCAGGTATATCGATGTTACTTCTTAGTTGTGTCCTACTGTATTATATATTACTTTATGAACTTTTGTAACAATGTTCCTGAAAATAAATGTATATTTCTATTTTTTAAAAGACACACAGACAGATGATATTATTTATAATTTTATATATAGATAGTAAACACAATTCACCTACGTATTGTAGGTTATTCTTTGTTAACACAAGTCAAAGGCATTCGACATTTTTTATAATCCAAGTACTTAATTATGTTTTTCCAAAACAGTAATTATGACCATCATTATAATTATAGTTTAGTCCTGTGGTTTTGTCAAATAAAATTTTACAGTGGTATAGCTTGACAACTTCAGATTGAGATCAGATTATTGTAAATAGAATATACAGGATATATTTTTGTAGTGCGCAATATTTGCAGGGTGCTTCAGTGTCCGTTCCCAAATGCAACCACATTACTAAATTTCACTCCAAAACATAATAAAAATTTGATTTTGTATGGCTTGCGCTTGGACCTAAATTATGCGTGTCCCCCATACCTACTAAGTCGAATTTTCGTTTTGTTTCATTTAGCAACAGAGACTGAATCACTCTATAAATTATGCGCACTATATAAAAAAATATTATCCTGTATCTGACTTTATATAAATGGTTCTAAATAGAATTAACTATTCTTTCTTCATAGAAATTGTTTCGCAATACACCCTTAATTTTTAATTCCCAGAAAATTACTAATGGCACTCTCTGCTTATCATCATTCTACATAACTTTTATTACGCGATCAACTCTGAAATCGGGATTTTCTTTCACGATTTTAGATTTGGTCCTTTAATAAAAGTACTAATACAAGTGTTTATTAACCAAAAAGAAGAAAAGAAAATACATTTATTCAGCACGACAGTGACAACACACGAGAGAAAAATAAAATAAAAGATAACATAAACCTTTAAACAATAAAAAATAAAAATACAGACACAAGAGAACTAAATAAAAATAAAATAGTCGTCATAAAATATTGAATTATGTTGTCAAGTATGCCCTGCCGAAAGGCAGTGGCGTGCATTCCATAAAGACAAAAAGACAATGCCTACCCTAATAAATTAAGTATTAATTAATACAAACGTTAATATGTCTTTAGTATCAGATAATTTTCAGTTTTAGGGCTAGGAAGCCAATCACAAACATCATTGAACTTGAAAATACAACACTTTTTTTTTTTTTTTTTTTTATCGTGGTAAAATCATCAAATGAGTCCTCCCACCCCGGGCAGGGCACCCCTGCACTGGCACACGGGCAACCAGCCCATTACTGTCCCACTACTGGGCACGGGCCTTTTCTTAGAATGAGAAGGGTTAGGCCTTAGTCCACCACGCTGGCCTGGTGCGGGCCGCTGATACACACCATCAAGAACTTTATGAGGCCCTCTCAGCTGTACAGGTTTCCTCACGATGTTTTCCTTCACCGTTAACGCAAGTGATAATCAAATTGCGATCCAGGTATAAATTCCAAAAGACAGAGTTGCAGGCCGGTTTAGAACTCAGACCCTCCTGCATGGAAGGCAAGCGTTCAACCCCTAGGCTATCAGTTATCACTGCACTGCTTTACTGGTGTATAGTTTAGTAAATAATTAATTGAGGTACAATTATTTATTTTTTGAATCCATTTTTTAAAAAAAATATAATAGATGTTTATTTCGTGTAAACCAGATACAGGTTCTTATGAAATGTCGAGACTCTAGGTGCGCGGTTCCAAACAATAGGTCCTATGGAGAAGAACCGGCAAGAAACTCCACGGAAACTCTTTTAAAATAATATCTCGATCAGAGGGGTAATTCACGTAATTTTATGACGCGCCGATCATATTGCAGTGACGCTCGAACTTGACGCGAGCGTATCTCACTGAAGCTCAGAGGATACCAAATGGCAGAATAGTCGACATCGGCTCAATTGCCATAACGAAACAAGAAGAAGAAGATTACCAAATGTGTTGTTTTGATCAATATTTAATTGCAACTGTGCGACAACTGCACTACTTTAGTTACATGAATTAGCCTACAGTACAATGTTGTGGTAAGAGCTGTGAGAATAATGTAATTTAATGTGAATAAAAATAAGAATAGGATAATAATGATTTGCCTCTGAATAAGATTGCCATGGCAGTTACAAGCTGATCAGTTCCGACAGACGGCACCCTATTTATATTATATATTTATATGTCCTGATGCAGTCATAAAAATTAAACAACGCAATTATCCTTAATGATTATTAGTCCTTAAGTTTAGTTCATTCCACAAGAACTTAGATAAAACAACAAGGTCATATTAACAGCGATGAAGTTAAAGTTGTCGACTCATACTTATTACTGATCCTTACGTTGACAATGAACATTTGGGCACTGACTTCAGGTGTTTATCGACGTTTTAAAATAAAAAGACTAAAATTTTTGTATCATTTATAATTTATTTATTTTTTTAACAATTTAACAATTTTATTTTCACTATGTATCGTGTGTATATAGTGTGTGCTACGTTTGTGTGTCAAACTGTTTCTATGTACAGTTCGAAAGCGTTAGAGGGTTACCCTGCAGGATATTTGGCCGACTGTGAGTAGTACATGTATAATAATTATGATCGTTTGATTTTCAGTAAATAACCTTATCGCCAAAAACCCCCGACTCCAACCAGAAAAAGAGCTGTAACTTTTGATCGACTGAAAGGATTTTAATGAAACATAGCTAAGATGATACCCGATTAAACTAGCTTTCGATTTTAAAATCTGCATTGAATTTGACGACACGGTTGGCGCAGTGGCTAAGCGATTAGCCTTCTGCGCTACGTGCCGCGGGTTCGATCCCCGCACGGAACAAATATTTGTATGATCTACAGATAGTTGTTTCGGGTCTGGTTGTGTGTGCATGTGACATGTATGTTTGGAAACTGTACCCTCGATACAGGAGAAATCCTAGTGAGGGGCAAAGTTTTATATAAAAAAGAAAAAAAAAAAAAAACGTTCCACCCGTTTTGGAGCTACGATGCCACAGACAGACACATACACATACAGTTATAAGTTTATATTGTGTATCTGTGTATCTAGATACACAACATAAACTTATAACAACTCTTTTTCGTCTTTTTACGACCCGCTTAGAGATAGTAACTCTGCGTTTGGGATTGTTGATCGGAAAAATTGCCGATTGTACCTAGTAGGTCCTTCAAAAATAAATAAATAAATAAGTACCTAAATAAATTGTTTTTCTTTCTTTCTTCAAAAACAGAAGTAATAGGTGGGTAGTACCTCATCTTTTATTTATTTTTTCATTTAACTGCTTGGTTTATTAGATGTTAATTTTCGCAAGACTGTTTTATGTACTTACCTAAATGTTTTCATGTTTTTCTTATAAATCGAACAAAACAATAACTTTTTTCATAGCTTAATAAGGTAAACGTACCCATCAATAAGTACTTATATTAACAAGGTGTCGTTGAACATTGGTCTTTACACAGAACACAGAACATCTTTACATAACAAGAAAATAAACAAAAATAATCCGTAGGTCATCGACACCTTTTAACCCACAACAAAAAAGAGGGGGTGTTATAAGTTTGTAGTGTGTATTTGTGAATATGTGTATCTGTCTGTTGCATCGTAGCTCCAAAACGTATGGACCGATTTCAATGCAGTTTTTTTAATTGAAAGCTTGTTTAATCGGGTATCACCTTAGCTATGTTTCATGAAAATCTGTTCAGCCGTTCAAAAGTTACAGTTCTTTTTCTAGTTAGACTCGGGGGTTTTTGGCGGTTAAGTTATTATTTTTTAAATTATTTTTTCATCCCACCATCTCGGAAAGAGTATTTTTAATCTTCAATATCTGAGTGGAAAAGCCGTTTTTATTCTCTAGAGGATAAAGTAAATTGAATTTAGAACATCGTGTGCACTAAGTTTGTGAATTAAACGTTTTTTTTTTGCATTTAGTCATTTCCTCGCTGAGGTGGAATGAAAAGTTACGTGTTGCACTCGAGTGCAAAGATTTTTCACCTCGTGCTCTTTTGATTCCCTCGCTAACGCTCAGGATTCTAATTTTGAATCACTCGCTGCGCTCGTGATTCAATTTTAGAATCCTTCGCTTGCTCGGTCATCAAAATTGAACACGCGGTTAAAAAGCAACTTTGCACTCTTGTATAACAAATAACTATTATCAATTATTATTATTCGTATTTCCGAAGACAGTCGAATATTGCCGAGGCGCATAACTATCGTAGCATAGTCTGTGAAATTGAATCCCTCTGTAGCTGTCTGTAGAACATGACGTGTATTCAAAATATTTGTTTTAAAACGTTCTAAAAGGAAATGCGTATCAATATGCAAACACTTACTTATGTTTGTTCATTGATAAAATGATTTTCAAGGATCGGAGCGATATTGTTTTCTGAAGAAATTACAAGGTTTATTTGTTTAAGATATTGGTGGATCGTACTTATAAAGTAAATATGGCGTGTGCCTGCCGAACTTAGCTGACGCACTGCCTTATGTTTCAACAGTTAAAAAAAATACTATTATTGTTGTTGTATTTAAAATAAATAAGATCTTTCTTATTGGCTATGGACTCTATAATAGTGCCTTTGTTTTTCTGTTTGTTTGTTGCTGTGAAAATCTGAAATCTCTTTTCCATTAAAGCTGCTACTACATTAATTCAATATACTTTTATTGAATACTTATTAAAATAACAATTGTGGACTAAAAATCATATCACCAGTTGGTACTTACCGACATGACGCAAGCGTCATGCTCGTGAACGGGTGCCGTCTGTCGGAACTGGTCAGCTTGTAACTGCCATGGCAGACTTATTCAGAGGCAAATCATTGTTAATATCCTATTTTTAATTTTTATTCACATTCAATTAAATTATTCTTGCAGCTCTTACCACAACATTGTACTGATCAAGATAGATACTAATCTATCTATTATTTTAAAAGAGTTACCATGGAGTTTCTTGCCGGTTCTTCTCCATAGGACCTACCATTTGGAACCGTGCACCTAGAGTCTCGACACTTCATAAGTGCCTGTATCTGGTTTACATGAAATAAAGATCTATTCTATTCTATTCTGACGCGACAGTGATCAAAATATGCGCCATCTGGTGGAGCTTGCTACTCAAAAATATGCCTATTTTATTAGATAGCAAAGTTCATTTCTATTTGTTTTTATTTCCAGGTCCCGGAACCAAAATACCGCCTCTAATATCTCCGAAGGCCCTAAAATCCTTGACAATGTCAGTCCAAGGCAACATCTTCTCGGTAAAAGCCAAGTACGACTACTATCAAATGAATGAAATGGCTAAAGATCCCGATATTGACTTCAGGAAACCCACCCTTTTGTATGTGGGTGGCTTTCTGGATCACCCAAGCTTGCCCTTCGCTTTGACTCTGGGGGTCGTTTACAAAAAACTGGGGTACAACGTGCTTCTGCTGGATACTAATAAGTTTACAACTGTTGCGTATCCATTGTAAGTATTGCTGATTTTTTCTTCAAGAATGAAGAATATTTTTTTGCAAAAAATAATGGCTACTGAGGTGTTGTATTTATACTGTACTAGCGACCCGACCCCGGCTTCGCACGGGTGCAATTTCTCTATTATCCTTACATATAAACTTTCCGTGAAAAATTATCTAACTGATGGTGAAAACCGCACCGGTAAAATTTCCCAACTTTGCCTAGTCTTCTAATTTTGCCTAATATAACATCTACATTACCTACAATATTTCTGGACTAATGTAATTGAAGGCTTTCTACCCCAGGCAAAGTTAGGAGTCTAAGCAAAGTTGGTCAAGCTTTACGGTCTGTCACGGCATATTTTTCGTTCAATTCGACTGCCACATTCGTCTAATTTTAAGTGGTCGCAGGCGCATGCATGAATGTGAAGTCCTGGATTATTATCTGAATTTGGACAGTGATGATTTTTTCTATCCGAAAATTCAACAACAAGTATCCCGAATTATGTCGGACGTAATGTGTGTAATAACATCTCTCTGTCTAACTCTTCAAGGAATAAAGGCTTGGTGATATGCAGTGGCTTGAAACGTTACTCAAAATAACGTTACGTCTATGTAATGTTATTTTAAGTAACATTTCAAGTCCCGTACGCTAAAGCAGTGGACTTGAAACGTTACTCAAAATAATGATACGTAACGTAAGAGAAACGTTATTTTGAGTAACGTGGCAAGTCTCTGGCGATATGTTAAGTCTTATATATTTTCGTATTTCCAGAGCAGCAAATAACATGAGAACCATCGGGAAACACGTCGCTGAAATGCTTGCAACCCTGACCTTAAATGGTTTAGACCCAAAAAAGCTGGAAATCATAGGCCTTAGTCTTGGAGGACACACAATGAGCTTCATAGCCAAAAACTATAAGCTCCTAACTGGAAAGAAGATATCCAGATTAACTGGTTTAGATCCAGCTGGTCCTTGTTTCCGAAATTTAGGTCCTGAGGACCGATTGGACCAGTCTGATGCGGATTTTGTTGACGTCATCGATACGAATATTGATGGGTTCGGCATGGCAGCGCCCGTCGGCCATGTTAATTTTTACGTCAATGGTGGGGAGTACCAGCCTGGGGATGTTCTTTGGGTTCCGTGCGATTTGTTATGTAGTCATGTAAGGGCCTTCACCGTATGGATAGCAGCACTCCAAAATCCAAACAGCTTTATAGCTATGAAATGTGATTCGGTGCAAGAAGCGAGGAATAAAGATTGTTATGATAAGCATCCTATAGTAACAAATATTTTAGGTTTGAATACTGATAGAAATGTACAAGGTATCTTCTATTTGGCGACCGATAATAATTACCCTTACTTTATGGGCTTGAAAGGGCTGAAAAGGGAATATGAAATTTTCGACTCGAAACTGAATTTGTATAAAAAGACAAGTCATACATATTTATAAATAAACAAGTTAATATTTTCAATAATTTTTCTTTCAATTAAGTAGATTTCCAGTACTGAAAAGACAGTTATTGTGACGAAAAAAAAAAAAAAGTGATGTTATGACGTTTACTTAGAATTGCATTTTAAAAAGTGAAAGGGTCATTTGGGCTGTCTGCAATGTGATCTGTCATTAAGTGTTTCACTACTGGGCACGGGCCTCTTCTCAGCATGAGAAGTATGAGGAGTCCACTACGTTGGCGTATAGCGGGTTGGTGGAATACACACACCATCGAGAACTGTATGAGGCCCTTTTAGATGTGCAGGTTTCCTCACGATGTTTTCCTTCACCGTTAACACATGAATTCGAAAAGTCAGAGTTGTGGGCCGGGTTCGAACACAGACCCTCCGGCATGGAAGGCGAGCTTTCAACCGCTAGGCTAATGCTTTTGCTGCTGTTAATATTTTCTTGAAAGCAGTTTTGAAAATAAGTTACTACTGGTGCCATCTTTCGTTTACATTTAGTACTATCTACTAGGTACTACGAAATGCTCGGGCAGCAATGAGAACAACATTCGTCGAGTAGATGTGTAGTTACACTAACAGCTCATAGATGTCGCTTTTTCTAGTTCCAATGCTTCAGGTTTGACTCGTTCATAATAGTATCAGTAGTAATACAGAATACTTCAACAAAAAAATACGTTTTGAATTTACTTTTTACCTAGTGTTTTTCTACTTCATTAGGTCTAGGTAGCAAGCCAGGTTGACAGTGTGGAGTCCTGAGTCATCTGAGTAATAGTTAGTATCTGCCCGAGTTCTGTACCAAGTTTATGCAAAATAATAAATACAATTTTTTTATAATTTTGTATTTGAATCTGCGCCAGATCTGGTATCTAGAAATATATAGATTTTTTAGGTTTGAACATTCACCACCTCAAAGACCTACCACAGATGACGCTTTTAATTTTTATACGATAGTTTGATAAGTCCAATATAGATGGCAGTAGTAGCACCCGAAACCAGACTCAGGCCCAATTTCACCGACAACTTATCAGATGATTAGGACAAAATCACCCGTTTACCATGAAATTATGTATGGGTAAACAGCCGTTTCCATTTTAATCATCTGTTATGTTGTCGGTGAACATAGCCCTAAGATACTGTTAAGAACTGATTTTTGTGTGATTTTACCTATCTTCCAGAGAATTCGTTCTAAACAAAAAAAAAAATTAATTTTTATTTGTTATTCATGTAATACTTGTATTTGACTACATAATTACGGAAACCGGTTATTGTTTTTTGTTTGGAAAATGGAGAATCAAATATCTTAATAATGTTCTTGGTCGGAGTCGAGAGGTGCAAATGATCTACATGAGTCCCAATCGAACTTTTATTGTGTCTACAATTTGCAGCATTCAACCTTATAATAGTCCTAACGACACCCACAGGTAGAATGGTGGTGACCGATTCTTTGCTGGGAGTAGGGATTACCAGATCCAAAAAACAGATTTCCTGAAAAAATCCCTGATTAATAAGCAACCATTTTATGATGCAGACAAATTCAGATAATTTATTTCGTAAAAACAATTGGATGTTTAAATTATGTAATTAAGTAGTCATATTCTACCTTTACAGGCATGCAAAATATCAATTTAAGTTTTTATACACAAACTAACACAAAGACTCATCAACAAAAGAAGTTCATTCGAGTTATGCGGCCCACGTGCGAGAGACGAGTGGGGTTTGCAAAAGGTTTTGGGGATTTCCACCTGAAAATACTGAAAATTCATAACAAATTTATATTTTCCCTCAATTCCGATATGTCAGTAAAATTCCTGTTATCCGGTAACCCTGGCTGGTAGGCATTAGACTGCAGTAGGTAATGGGCAAGTCCAAAAAAATCTGCACAATAATGTACCTACCTACTTTATGTAGGTTCTTGGTATTGTTTATCCCAAAATAAAAGAGAATTCTGATACCAAAATATACAAGTCCAAACCTTTGATACGATCTACATTAAACAGCTTTTTAGTTTTTTTATCATCCATTCATCTTATTTCTAAAGGGTTAAGCTTCCTCATTTCGAAGGTCAGATCTGGCCAAATTAAAAGTGCATTGTAATTGCAAGCAGCTGGCTACCTGACCCCTGTATTGTATACAAACGGCTTATATTATTTACCCTCGTAATTATGCATATGTCAATAACTAGGGGTCATAACATAATTGTCCGATACTAACCCTACTTTACAATCGTTTGAGCGCGGTTTTGGCTACAGTTTTAAATGATGGAATTTATGCGAACGCAATCACCAGTATTTAACTTTTGAGTAGAATGTGAATTTTAAAAAAAAACTTTTTTATTTTTATGATGGTCATCATTGGCACATGATCGAACAGCATGGCAATCAAAGGGGGTGGCCTTCGCCCAGCAGTGGGATGATACAGGCTAACAGTAACAGTATTTTTATGATGAAGTGGTAAAAAGAAAGATAGGAAAAACGTTTATTGGACACACGGTCCACATGAAACTAAAAAACATCACAAGAAAACAAATGAAAAAGTTAATTTTATAATGACGGACAAGAAACAAAAATAATAATCAGACCACTCCCTAACTCATTTATTTGAAATAATTGCCATAATAATAAAATTAATAAATATGATTTTAATATTATCTACAAATAGCATGTACTCAACTTATTGAAAATCAGAAAAAAATTACGCCGGTATTGCCAGGATATTATTAACTTTTATATTTTTAACATCTTTGTAATCTAACAATTAAATACACATTATCGCTGCTGTACGTCGGAATTGGCAAGATATTATGAACTTTTATATTTTTAACAACTTTGTAATCTAACAAATAAATACACATTATTACAGCTGAAGATAGGGTAACAATAATGGCCATAAACAAATTGATGAGGATACACAAACACAACACAGGCCGGACTTGACTTTCAAGAAATTCTTCAAAAATTGTCCGACATGAGCCCCAAGGATATTACAAATACCGTCGTGATTAGAATAGAATAGAATAGATCTTTATTTCATGTAAACCAGATACAGGCATTTGCAGGTTGCATTTGGGAACGGTCGCTGAAACACTCTGGAAATTTTGCGCACTACATAAAAAATTATCCTGTATAAAGTTTTGATGACATTGAGTATCAAACACACTACGAATTTTCATATAAGTAATTGGAACACAGCAAATACAACTGTAATCAAATTTGAACTATACCTTTAAAATAATAAAGTCTAATATCCCTTCCATCATTTTCAACAAAGGATACTTTACGCCTCAATTGAGGAGGGTCAGCAAAGAAATTCCTATAAAGAACTTTTAGCACTATTGATAGTTTTTTTAGTTTCTAACGGACACCTGGCTCTCATTTGAATATAATTATTATTCTGCTGACCGTATTTTGGGGTCCTTTTCAAATGGGATAAAAATTATTATTACTGGTTCTTTGTTAATTAACTGATCTGCCCATCGTAAAGTATGCGGGATGAAGATATTATTATTGGGTTGTTAATCCTACTTGGTATACGAGCATTTGTTACGAGTTCAAAAAAAAAAGCTTTTCTTGTTATTATTAAAGGTATCATTTAAATTCTACTTTATAACAATGTAAGAACAGGATAGAGATTTTTCAAATTTTGCTTAGAGATCGTGATATTTTGTGTAAAAAAATTAACTATTAAATTAACATAATATATAATGTCTTATAGGCCTGATAATCTATCCTATTAAAATATATTCTGTATATATATATATTCTATTAGAATGTCTTATATATTTTTATTAATATTATATTTTTGTTATATTTAATTAATTAATTTTAAGAATTTTTTAATTAGTTACTGTGGCGAAACTACTTATTGAATTTGGTTGATTTTTTGTGTAAAGACACAGAAAGTGATACCAAATACGTGCTTTCATTGGATGTGATAACGCCTTCACGAAATATTTTAAAAGATATATCTATAGGTTGCATAGAAGCATTGTAAAATAATAAATTTAATAATTATATTAAAAAAACGCTTTTGGCATGCGGCTCAGTTTTTCTGTGTGTGTAGGAACATTCACGCCGCCCGCCATGCAATGCCGCTGCCCGGTTAAATGAATAAATAAATACGACGCGCGGCGCGTATTTATAATACATACTATAATAAAAAGTAGCGTAATGTATGTATTTTTTACATCTGTAAAATAATTATAAATTTATTTATTTAAAAAAAAATACTGAGGTCAATTTTTTTTTGGCATCTTTACCAACTTTATTAATATGGCTTCAAATATTTCGTATATGAATGGAAGGACCATGTATGGGCTGCCAATTCGGATGGTTATCCTGTCGTCAGGACCTCGTTGGACCGAACGCAGGTGTGGTTGACGTTTGGCAGAGCTGAATGTTGTAAAACACCCGGCCATCAGCCACTGTAATCGGCAGTTACAGGCAGTTACACAAGCCATTCTCCGACATGACAAGCAAATTATGTCCTATAAAAAAAGAATAAACCAGAAAAACCACTTAGACTAACCTCTTTACATACAATTTTTAAATAAAGAATTTATTTTTAAAAGTTTTCTTTGTGTTCGATTTTTGTTTTTAAATAATCGTTTAATTTCGAGTAAAGGCAGGTGTATATATGTCAAATGTCACAATGACATTTTGATTGACCATACAAAATTATCGATATTCTTAATCGATGTGGAAGTGATATTCGGATTGAGAAAGACTATCGCCATTTAATTTCGATCTTGAATTTAAAATAGCCAGGTTGCGCTTTTACTCGAATTGTAATTAATTTTCTTGTTTTACTACGCCATTGCCAATCGTCAAATGTCAGCATAGAACTAGTAAATAAAGTTTTCGCAATCCAAAGTAATATTTTTTTATAGTGTTAGATGCCCTTTTTCTTTTGTCTGTGTTAGATGCAAGCTCGAAGGTAAAGATCGCGAAGAGATAAAAACTAGCGTTCGGGCTCAAAATTCAATTTAGTTGATAGATTTTTTCGGTGCTTGGCGGTTAACCTACTCACAGATTTCAATCTATCGTTTCACTGTACTTACGTCTCTCCCCTCACTCCAACGAGGGGCTCGTAGCTACATAGTTACTGCACAGATCAGTCGATCAGTCAGGTTGCCGCGATCAGTCCCGGGATGGGTGACTGTTTCTTCGAACATCTAGACCCCTCCGTGCCTCGAATAGCATACTTTTTCGTCGGGGGTTAAAAATATTGATTGGTGTTGTTGGAAAAGCTTTGGTGCTATTTTGCCCATTGTCCTTTCGCAGACCAGCTATCTATACGATTCCCCGAACCACAGGGGTAAACTGCAATTCAATATCGATTGAAGCTTCAAGATATTGAATTAATCGATTACAAAATAGGTCAATCATGTTCATTAGTGATGTGAAAGTATGTGACTAATCGATTCTATGGGAATCGATTTGCTCTGCTTGATTGGACGGGTGGAATGTTTAAATTATTATTGATGATTATAATTTATTCAAGCGTTAATTTATCTCCCGAATTCGAATTATCATGTTAAGCCCTTTGAATTTTAAATAGACTTTAGCTATATTTTACGTCCGTTGGATTGTTTCGATTAGTAACGATTAGAATTTAAGGTAATAAAGTATCATTTTTATTTGTTTGTGGGAATATAAAATAGAAATAACATAGAATTTAATGCGGCCACTTAAGGGGATTACACGGCTCAAATACACTATAATAACCAATAATAACAAGATTTTTGATGAATCCTTGAGTGCATCAGTCATATAAAAATAAATATACTTATGGATATCACGGAACAATTGTATTAAATAAATCTTGTATAAATTTACCATCAAATCATTATAAAAAAATCATAAAACAATTCCATTTTAATCTAAATTAATAATTCTGTATATAACGGATCATTATACTTTTATATGAATTCTACACCAAAAACATTTTAATGTCTTCTTTAACAATTTGTATTTATTTTTTAAATATTTTTGAAAATAACTAATAAAAATCATATTTTTTGATGAAATTACGCTTGCGGCCTTCTATTATTATCTCATTTGCTCATGTGAGGAAAAATATGTTGCTATCCCTTTCAGATATTTCAAGGGCATTTGGCCAGGTAATCCACTTAAGGCTTATAGCTCTTGTCAATAATTGATATACGTAGAATTTTCTGTCGCACTTTCGTAAGGCACTGTTCCCTTCCTTCCTCTTTCTATATGGCAATTGAGCCGATGTCGACTATTCTGCCAGTGTCAAGTAAAATAGGTTAATAAGATAAAAAGTAAAGATGAATATCAAGGCACTGTTTTATAAATACTCTAAGTGATAAGTATGACAGTTGACAGTTGTATGTAGTGATGACATTTTATAAAAGCAATTTACTGACATGCGAAAGGCCTTTTTAGTGTAAGTGAAAGTTAAATGAACAGGGTGTTTTTATTGAAAGATATTAATTGCTTTCCTTATAAAGTAATGTTACAATTAGTCAAAACATGTAATGCGAAATTGAAATTGATACGAGCTGTAGTATGCTCTACTTTATATATTTTTAATAATTACAAGGAATACCCTTCTTTTGCATTGATCGTGAAAAAAGTGACGATCATTCATGTAGTTCTTCACTTGAATGAAAAAAAAATACCTTAAAATATTGTTACATTTTAAATAACTTAGAAAAATACAGTGAAAGGTGTACGAATATTAGAGCTATAAATTCCCTGATATCGACTTATTTGGACTACAGTAGTCGACGGCTAGAAATTACCTGCATTGTTTTACACTTTTTCTATTGTATGTTTTATTTATGTTGGTGTGCAATAAAGCATATTTATATTCTATTTTCTATTCTACCTGCCTCAAGAAGTACCTAGTATAAGCGGATTGGTGTTACGCTCAAGGGAAGATAATGGTTTAACCCTTAATTTGACATTGGGTGATATATTGGACATCAACGAAAATAAAATCTGCATCGCATATTTTCAGACAATGTAATTTTTTTTCACCTCGATTATTTTAAGTACACACTGTACTAACATATAAAAAAAAATCATAGCCGTGCACTCGCGTTTAGTCCGCCATAAATAGCCACAATATCCAGGGAGACAAACGTGTCACGACAGCTCGCGGTAAGTAATTTTTTACGCGTTTATTTTGTATGAAAATAGCTACTGAAATTAACATAATATATTCTACATGATATACATAAATGTATACATAAATCACAATTATTACATTTTACATAGCATTTGCTCTACATGTCACTAAAGTTTTACGTTCAGCATACTTCCCATTGCCAACTACACGCTGATTTCATTTGGTGTTGTAATGTCCAGTATACTGTACTTTGCCAATTACAACTACTAATAATATCATTTCAGATCTTCAATAAATTATCAAGAGGTACAAAATTAATCGTTTCATTGTCACCAATCGACGTTTATTCCCATATTGAGGATGAAGCGGGCTCGAATAATAAAGCCGAGTTCACCAAACGGCAACAATCGGACTGTTCCTTGTCCGATGCACCATCTATTCCATTTTCATTGGAAAATCTGAATTTGCCTGTTTACTCAGGAGAAAGAGAAAACAGTCCTGCTAAATTAGAAAATATTGAACTAGACATAGATATTCAGCCAATGCTACTTACACCAATTATAAGACGAGTACTGTTATTCAATAGCCAGGTAAACTTTGATAACATTCCAACCCTGTCATCAATCTCTTCTATTATGTCTGTATAAGGTATATTTATATCACCTGGATCAAGTGTAGTAAAAACCAGATCCAGAACAATAAGTCCAAGGTTTGAATGACTACATAGACATCTTCATTTTGTTGATTCCCTGATTCAGCTTGATTTGACAAAATGCGGCCATTTATAGAGGAGGTGAGACGTAACTTCAGTTACTGAAGAAGTGAAGAGATACAGCATAGATGAGAGGATTATCCTATCTTTAAATTGAAAGGCAATGAGGCTGTTTAGTAACGACAAATGGTTGTTATTTACTGAATCTTGAAATTCAAGAATCAAATAATTTGTTATATTTTGTGAGGAAAATGTTAAACAAACTATATAATTTTGTAACAGAATATGATTCTAACGTAATAAAGTTCTTAAATTTGTAACAATTGTGATTTATTCTCGTCATTCAACAACATAATGAATAATTAAAATTTATACACATCAGATCTTAATTTGGCAAAGTCAATCATACTGTACACAAATATTTGCAGTCACTTTATACAATATTGGATAATGTCCAGCATACTAGACAGGCTTTTTCACGAAATCTAGACACAAGAGATTTTTTTTATTATTTTTCTTGGTTAAAATGAACTCCAATCATATCAAAAAAATATATTTATAATTATTTTTTTAAAAGAAATTGCTTTGCCAAATTAAGGGTTAAACTAGTATGAAGCTATTGCTAGCTTCGTAAATAACTTAAAATGTCGGTCTCTGATGTAGATTTTTCTATCGTGTATGAAAAATACAGTAATGTTATCTTTTTTTATTACCTTACTTCCTTTCCAATTCTCTATGGTTTTGCCTTCATCCATTGCCATATTCTATGTCAAAGTGGTTAATAAATAAAAGGTAATTAATTAGGTGCAGGAAAAATTAAGTAGAGTATCATTCCCATCGTTCGCATTATACCCGAAAGTGGATCATCCAGTATTTTTATGAATTTTGTTGAAACCGGTTCGGAAAATAATTAAAAAGAAAAGAATTATGTCAGAACTAAAATGCAGCCAGTGACCACGACGTCGCGTCGCGTCGGTCTTGCGCGGCGCATTTTTGAGGACACGGCATACACTGCACTATTTAAATGCTCAAAAAAAAGGATATCGGCTTATCTTACCAAGGGATTGTATTAATTAGAGATGCCAAAAGGACTGTAAGATAATAGGTGTTTTTTAAAAAAAATCTTTGTTTTGTTGTAGGTAATTATACTATAGGTAATATAATATGGATCTGCATGGTGACTAGCAAGGACGTGGCTAGGATTTGGGGTTTAACCCCCCTCCCCTTCGAGACTTTAGACAGTAAAATTACTTATAAAATTTAAACAATCAATTATTTAATTTATGTTTCTGAAAATTTCTTTCAGTTAAAATGTAAAAAAAGTAGCATTCAATTATATCTTAATATATAGGTAAGTGGTATATTTTTTTCGTCGGGAGTTAAAAATACGCTATTATCGAGTAAAGTGTATTTTTATTTTTTAAATACTTTATTTTAACTTGATGAAAATTACCAATAACTTTCTCCGACACATCTGCCAGCACCTTATGAATAAAAAATTAAGTCATTATATTTTACTACTTTTCAACATAAAAAGTTATCGGTTTTATGAGTAATTCCAAGGTTTACATTAAATATGTGGTGTAAAAATGGGCCACTTACTGGGCTAAACAATTTAATATAACCATTGACACGATATTAATAATGCAGACAGTTTTTTTTTTTTTAATATAGGTATGTCGCTATTTTTATTTTTGTGTTTCGTTTATTGTAAATGTTGTGTCGTCATTATCCCGTACGGAATAAAATTATTTTTCTTTCTTTCTTTCTTTTCTATATACAGCTACCTACTTAACAAAAGTCAGACTTTAGGTGCCATGTTCGAAAGTACACTTCCTATGGAGAAGAACGGGCAAGAAACACCATCGTTATTTTCTAAAATTCACATTACAACATATGTATATAAAAGTATCCTGGTTTCGATTAGATATGTGAGAAAGCAGTCTAAATAAAAAAAATCTAATTACAAAATTAATGAAATGTGATTGCAATGGCTCAGTACAGCATCAGCTTACTGACCGACTGGTCAGCTCCAATAGACGACAATTCGTCGTTATAAATTATTTTCTAAAGCACAAACTTATCCAATTTTATTTTTTTACTTTTTTATCTTTATTTTCTCTTTAATGATTTGAATGTTAATTCTTTATTATTTTAATATTTATATTTAATTTTAATTTAGGTTTTTTTTTCTAACTATGCATTGTTATTGGGTGGTTTCCGGGCTGTACTATTGTACTGTAACTATTGCTTATGAAGTCAGTTTTTAATATTTAACTAGTGTTATTATAATTATAAATTGTATTTTTTTATCATTGTAATAAAATATGGTTATTTTTTATATTTCTTTTATCTTTATGGTGAAGAATCATGAGTATGACCCATGTACCAGAAGGTGGAAACATCCAAAATGGCTTCTCATTCATAAAGTTTAAATCTTTATAGTCTAAGTATGTCTTCAAAATACGAGGATATGCGTCTACCGGCTTTTAAAGTCGATAGCAAATTTATCTGACACTTAGACACGTCTAGTGCATAGATTAGGGCCGAGAGCCCACTGAGGGCCCTTCGTGAAGTGTTTAGTTCAAGCCAGCGATCTGGGATCTATAGGATTTAGTTTTTTTTTATATTGCTTTTTTTTATCTGTAGTATAGTCGATTAAAGTAAGAGAACTAAATAGTACATTACGATACCTACCTGTGATTTAAGTAGTCCATTAATGCGCGTCGTGAGGTAAACGCCGTGCATTAACGAATTGTTTAATATTTTTAACCCCCGACAAAAAAGAGGGGTGTTATAAGTTTGTAGTGTATATCTGTGTGTCTGTGGCATCGTAGCACCATAACGGACGAACCGATTTCAATGCAGTTTTTTTAAATTGAAAGCTAGTTTAATTGGGTATCATCTTAGCTATATTTCATGAAAATGTGTTCTGCAGTTCAGAAGTTACAGCTCTTTTTCTAGTTGAGAGTCTGGGGTTTTTGATGGTTAGGTTATAGGTATACAAAGCGTATAAGTCATCATCATGAAAATGTGCATAAGGATTTGTTTACCCTTTCAGGGTATGGATGTAAGGGCACTCGTCTGTATATAGGATCAATTTTTTTTGTTGTATTTTTGAGAACCGGTCATGGGCTATCCTTCGCCTGTAGGGGGCGGAGGGGTGTGTCGGTCTACTACCGGCTCAACTCACCATGGTGGTCCAGTTTCGGCATCTGATGGTAGACTTCGAGAACTCATAAAGACCGTGCCGAAGTCCACTACGGTAAGTACCGCGCCTGTTAGGGCACATTTCAGAGGGGAGACTACAAAGGTTACCCTCTTGGGGGTATGGATACCTATGCTAGGATTTGACAACAGCCAAAATGCTAATTAACCATTCAAGTTACTTACCCAGTAAATAGGTTGCATTTACAACCGTTGAATGTAAAAGGTAAATAATTATCAGCTGTCCCATACAAAACTTCCATACCTACCTACCCGACCCAAATGTATGGGACAGCTGATCATTTTTTCACGATTACAATGTTGGTATCTTAGAGAAAGTTGTCCAGTTTGATGGTCTGATCCACACCGTTGAATATGACCACGGGTTTCTGATTCACTTTGTATACTCGTATCTACAGTTAGCGTAGGTAAGGAATATAGACAGTCGCAGTATATGAGCCATGTTTGAGGGTGGGTTCGTTCTGCGCACTTACCTCTGTTATACACGGGGTGCTGCGCCCCTCACAAAAAGTAACAAGCCATAGGCATACAGGGTGTCTGTGTACCGCGGTCATCGAGAGTTGATGCTTGAAATATTTTTGTGTGGAGGTATTTAAATTTAAGGCACTTTTTAATTCTCTTCAGAGTTTAATTTCGCTATTTATGGATAGGTAAATCGAATTATGTCATATTATTTTTGAGAGAATCCTAGATCGTGGAGTCTCCGGGGAGTTGCTTATGTTGGCTAAGATGGTTTGGTTACTTCTTCCATTCAAAGATCAAGGGAGTATGTTGAGAATGCTTAAGCTACTGGATATGAGATGTCGTGGTAGAATAGAAAATGCAAAAGAGGCTCAAAGCTTTAATCGTTTTTAATTTTAATAAAGACATTATTTGTCCACCTAAACCCTTGTTCATACGTACCTAATGTAGAAATAGAATAGAATAAACATTTAACTGGACAGAACAAAATGTATCCCTACATACAGAATTAACACAAAGCAAACACATGAAGTAAGAGAATGGAGATCTAGTCTATACCCTAACATTACTAGTCAGTCTAAAGTCAAAGCTAAAATCCAAGTATCAAGACCTCTCTTCCTAGTACTGAATCCCGTTGTTAATAAGGAAAAGAGTGGGTACACAAGGGATCTTGCGAACGTCGGCTCGCCAGGGAGACGGCTCGGTTCGAATTTTCTTTTTCACTGAGTTTTTGACGTTGGAGGTTTTATTTATAACCGGATTTTTGAGAAAAGTTACCTGTCTGGTTCGGTTTTGAATTGAAGGGTGTATGAGTACTTGTTTTATACGATTTTGGAGTGTAACGGAATGCAGATCGAAGGTACAATGGTAAGAATTAATTCAGCCCAGTACTGTCCCACTGCTGGGCACGGACCTCTTCTAAGAATGAGAAGGGTTAGGACTTAGTCCGTAACATCTTTTTTGTTTATCGTTGTTCGATCCCATCATGGTGCTATCCTCCGCCTGGGGGACGGGGACGGGGGCGGGTATGTCGGTCACCTTGGCGGTTCACTTTCAGCACCGGATGGTGGACTTCTGGAATTCTTAACGACCGCGCCGAACCCCACCACAGTGCCACGCCTGTTGAGGCACATCTTGAGGGAGGGGAGGCTGTTGAGAAGCCCCACCGTTACCCTCACTGTGCATTGCACGGCAGCATATGACCGCAAGCGTGCTGGACATGAACCCTTCCAAGTTGGTGGGTATATTATTGACACTTTAGAGTTCCCTTCGATATGATTTTACTGATTTCTTAGAAGTTAGTGAAAGGCACAAATAATTGTAATTTAAAAAAAGATGAACATTTATTTATTTATTTATATAGGCATACCACACAAACACAACAGTATATATATACTCGTCAAAACAAAATAAGGGCTACTTGCAAATTTCGACATTATGGGTGATTTAATGATCATTAACTATATCCATGTGGTATATTGTACAGCGTTGTATTATCTTAAGTGTTTGCGAACACTTTAACAGCATTCCGCTTGAAAAACTGTTAAAATGGGTAGATTTAATCAATTTTCTTGAAACCAATTAATTTTACCCTGTTTTTAACGTGAAATTTTAGCTCATTTAACATTTGTAATGTACTGAGAACAGTTTAGTGTGTCGAGTTATTGCGTACATCGGCATTTTAAGGACGTAATTCCACAGGTTCGACTTCAAATAGACTTGACTACAACGACCAGGACCATAACACTCATCCAAGAAGGCTATTCGTAGCGATCTGTAGTTTTACAGCCGAGATTTTCGCAGCGAGCAATTCAGAATGCCTGGAATTGCTTTTATGAGATCCAAAATTTTGTCAGAACTCAGGAATTAGGCAGAGCCAGAGGAATCACCGCTCAGGAAGACCGCTACATAGACTTACATGCACGCAGAGAGAGCACCGTCACTTCCCGCTCTTTGCAAACCCGCTTGTGTCTGGCCACAGGCACGTGACTTAGTAACCAAACAATTAGAAACCAGTTTTATGAAGACCAGCAATTGTCCAGGAGTCAAGTGGTGCGAATTCCATAGACCAGTATTCATCATGCAAATCAATAAACATCCGCAAGGCAACAATTGGACTGTAGCGTAAGTGACTGAAGCACATTGCTTTTTACAGATGAGAGCAAAGTAAAAGTTTTTAGTATTGATCGTTGCATAAGGGTGTGGAGATGAAAAGGGAGCAATTTGCAGATGCCTGCATCCACAACAGTGATCGATTTGGGGGGCCCAATGTTATGGTGTGGGGAGGCATAAGCCAAACTGGAAGAACTGAGCTTACTTATAATTCAGAACCAGGGTACAGTAACAACTTAACGTGACATCCAGGAGGTCATAAGACTCTATGTGGTGCCATTTGCGTAGCAAGTGGGTGCAGGTTTCAAGCTGTTGCACGGCAATGCACGCGCTTATACTGTTAAAGCCACCAAAGAGACACTAGAAGAGGCTTGTATACAAGTGTTGCCGAGGCCAGCGAACAGTTCGGGCTTGAACACAATTGAACACATGTGGGATCTGTTGAAAAGAAGAGTATGAGACACAAATTGATCAATGGACAATGAAAGAGAGCCCTTAAACGTCCTAAAATCGAGCTAGGAATAAATCTCTTAAGAAACAATGCGGCATCTGATAGAAAATAGGCTTCAAGAATATGTTCAGAAAAGAGGAGGTTACACCAGATATTGATTCAAAAAGGAAGAAGAATAAACACCGTGGAATTTCATTTTTAATTGCATTTTTAGTCCAAGTGTTCTTTTTGCTGAAATTGCACTTTTTCTCGAAAATGTTGTAAAATTGTTTTTCTTTCCTGTGGATTGTGTAAAATTTAAGCCCATTTCATTAAAAACAAATCATTGCAATGAATTTTACAACTTAGAAACCTAGGAACCTCATAATTTGCCCAGAAGATCAAAAATATAAGGTGGCCCTTATTTTGTTTTGACGAGTATATATTAATACATTGACAGCTGATATCGTATTAGTACAATGGTCAAAATTCTGTTTTAAGCATACCAATGACAGGCGTGCGTTCGTATAAACAACGCAAACATTTTAGACTAGTGTAGTTCATAGAAAAATTATATAAAATTGATAAAATACATTAAAAGCTAATTCATTGGATAATTTTATTATTATCATGAAAGAAAACTCTTCACACGGGTAACTTTCCATTCAAGCGGATCTAAGGACCAAACGAGTCCAGCACATATTACTTATTCAACTTCAAAGAAACTAAGATACTTACATGTCTTTTGAAAAACCCTCAGACAAATTGCTTATTCACTCCCATGGTTTTCCCAAACAGAAAATCCATGGCTAGGGTATTTCTTTAAGAATCCCTTTTACATTTCAAAGGGGTGTAAAAAGAAAATGCTAAGCAACCCTTTCTTGTTCATTCGGCTGTAAAAAATAGGGGTTGATTTTGCCACCTTCAAAATAAGGATTGGATGGGATTCTTTAGGTGTCTCCTTACCTATTATCGCTTAATAGGAACAGGAGGGCCTGTGACTTTCAGCTCGGGAAAACTTTGGTCCTTATTTTCTAGAAGGTATATTTTTTTTACTGTGAATGCGAACATCTCAGTTCCTTTACAAATGGCGTAACGGATACTCTTCTCTGTTGTATAAATATACTTAGTATAATATACAGGGTTATCGTACTCATAATTATGATCAACTTTTACTGTGGTATCAACCAGGAAATCACGGAACATTCAATCTGCTGTTACATACAAATAATTCAATATTACTCGACTAAGGCCCAAGTTCACCGACGGTATAATTAGCCGTTTATACATGATTTTTGTATAGGTAATCGGCCGTGTTGGTGAACATAGCCCTAAATGTATACAAATATTTTTAAGGCTGACTATACTAAAATCTCTAAAGTGTAAAAGTTAAAGAATTTCACTAACAGTTTAAAAATTAAATTAGTAGCTAGACCTAAGTAAATGTTAGGCTAAGTTATCCAATTAGTTTGTAACATGTTCGGGCGAGCTAACTTGTTTAGACGAGCTAGACGGCTCTTTTGATGTTGTATAACCTGATACGAAAATGGGTAATAGGAGGGTTCGATACGAAATTCAGTTTATAAATAGTTTTACGCTGATTCTAGGAATACCTACTATCCTAAAGTTTTAATATCATAAGCCATCACTACCGGATATAATATTTTCCTGGCCTACATAGAAAGAAAAAAAAAAACTTTTACTTTTTTATTTTTTTTGTTGTCACTAAACCGTCTCCGGAGTCCGGACCCAAATGACGGATATAACATGAGCAAGTGGGGCTATATCGGCGAAACATCGACAAAATTTAGATGCAGCATAGTCCTAAACGATGTCACATCTAATTGTCCTGCTCATTGTCCCCCAACACCTGCACCCTAAGCGATCTCTACCACTACGCGCGCCGTAGAGGTGGCAAAGTTCTGGGTTGGTAAAATTTGCGATGTACCATCGACACAAAGAAGTAGAATATAAGTTATAAGCGGTTGGCAGAAATTAACCTGTGATAGTCACAGATACAGAAAAAGGATTTTCCCCAAAAAAAACTTCAAAAGCTTATGTCGGCACTACTGAAGAATAAACCCAATAAAAAACGTAATAGCTCAATCTAAAATGCGTTCTATCCCGTTATTATAGAGTACCGGAAGCGTGCGTCTGCGTCACTACCGTACTAAACCGGTTTACCACTCCACGGGCCGGATATTGCCATGAAAGGTTAGCACCCCTGCACCGTAGGATTGCTTCTTGATTGTATTATGATGACCGACAATCCGACAATCCTTCTGGGAGTTTAGGCATCTATAAAAGCGAAGTTGAATTGTTGTACCATCCCAATTCCCCTTCAAAAACTTTTTCGACTCACTTTTAAGGTTTCCTGGAAGAAAACTCATTCTGAGTTAAGCTCGCCTTTGTACATTTACGTTTAAACTGTATTTTTGTAATTATTCCATATTTTGTGTACAATAAAGAATAAGAATATTCATTCTGGATTTTCGAATTCATGTACAGTGGGCCGAGCACGAATGTTTTGACGTATATCTAGTAACGTAAACGTAACCAAATTTAAACCAAAAATACACGTTTAATCCATGATATTTTTTTGGAAATACATGCAATATTTTTACATTTTCATGAAACAAGTGCGTTTGTAGCAAAACATTGAACAAAAATGCGATAGACTCAACGTATTTTATAATAAAAATTTGCTTACGTTTACGTTACTATACGTCAAAACATTCGTGCTCGGCCCACAGATTATGAATTTGATTATCACTTATGTACGTTATTGGTGAAGAAAAACATCGTTAAGATCCTAACCCTCTAAGACCTCTGTATAGGTACCTGAGAGGGCTCTAACATGTTCTCGAAGGTGTGTGTAGTCCACCAACCTACAGCAGGCTAAGACTGTAACCCTTTTCATTCTGAGAGGAAGCCTGTATCAAACAGTAGGACAGATTTATTAATATATAATAATAAAACCAAAGAACCTTACAGAAATAAAGAAAGAAAATTGCGTTTATTGGCCCTAAACTAAACCACATCACATTTAAAAGAAAAAGAGTATGTTTATTCCAAAGGACCACAGCTCAGTATATTATCAGATGGCAACACTAGGTGCTACCACTTGACGCAGATTTTTAGGTGCAACCCATGGGTGCCATTCGCTCGAATGTGCTTGAAACAATGTAAATTAAGTATACAAATAAATAATCATTTTTGTTGATAAATTTTTCGTACCTACTGACCTATGGAATGGAAGGTAGTGTGTAGAGTATAAAAAGTAAGAAGGAAGAAATAAATAAATACATAATTAACTTAAACACTATTACTATAACACAACAAAACGAAACTCCTCATTTTTACGTACCCACTTACTTTATAATAGGGTAGGTATAAAGTATAACACAACAAACAAATGTATAGGCAGTCCAGCAACACGACCCTTCTCAAAAATATTGGTTTACTTCTAACAAATCACAAACAAAGCTAATTTGTAAAACAAATCCGCGGAGTTCAAGAAATAACTCAACAAAAATAGGTAAAAACGAATTACATACCCATTTTTATTTACTCGTATAGTATCTAATAAATCGATGGGGACGAATGCTATGCCGCGGCGACTACTACGCATGCGTGGCAAAAATGGCGTCCGAAAAAAAGCCGGGAAATAAGAGAAAGAAGTGGCGTGGGGTGACCCCGAAGTAAGGAGTGCTCGCAGTGAGGTAGAAGAGTAAAACTAGAGTTTGTAAGCGGATTCCCTCGCAATTATTTGGATTAAAAATATAGGTGAGATGACATAGTTAGATATTTATTCGAAAATGACAAATAAATTAGAGCCTTATTCTTCAATCAATTTAAACGCAAAATATTGTCATTTATTATTATGATAATATATTCAACTGTTTTAATGAAATACTACAAAATTAAAATTAGGCACAAAAACAAAATTTTGAATAAGTACCAGTAACCAACGTTCAATGATTTTGCTCTTGCACCATACCGCGAGTCTAGGGGTGTGTCTTCCCCTTGGTTCCCGCCCCCCGGGAGGGGTGAACGTGCCCTCGTGAAGACTTCACTAGAGCCCCATTCAATCACTCGCGACAGTTACTAGCGCTAGTTATTTTGTCAGTTATTTTGAAAGTAGCAATGTTAGAAATATTAAAAGAGTTGTTTGAAATAAAAAAAAGTTTTCGGGAATTCATTTTGAAAAATAATGGACTTTACATGACTTCTTGTTGCTTCTTGTTAACCAATGGAATGGTGTGATAAATTGTTTTTTTTTTAAATAAATATTTAGGTTAGTAGTTATAAGTAGGTAATTGGATTAAAAACATCATTTTATTAACTTATTTTGAAGTTTGATATTGTATCCGACATTGATATAGTGTATGTTTTTTTATGAATTCAAAGTATTAAAGTAAAAATTGTAATTTATTATAATACATTTGTAGTATTTTATTTTTACAAAATAACAAGGCATTATTTTGTAACTTTATAAGCTAGTAGGTACTTGCTCAAGCACTGTCCTAAGTGTAAACAGACATAGATACAAGGGAATGTCACATCCATCTTTTCTTCATCCTGATAACGTCAAAACATGGATTATAGGCACCGTTGATAAAGATTTAAAAATGGCACCAGAGTTACTTTGAGACTGAAATTAAAATCAGTTAAAGGATGATATTTCTGAAAATAGATATTATTTTTACTAAATCTTTTTTACTGTATTGAAAACTTTCAAAAGTTAGTAGGTAGGTAGACATATGTAGGTACTTTCAGAAATAAAATACTGATCTATGTCTAGTTTCGTCTATCGTTCGAAAATCCTACTGAAATAGTTTAGTCTAGCACTTAGATAATCTACAATTTTTCAAATTTACGTTACTGTACAGCCACATTTCGATACGACAAAAAACAATTTTGATATGTGTTTAAAACTGTATGATCGATTTAAATTCTTGAATGTTAAAAACCAAAGGACAGTAGGTATTCACGTATCAAAACTGTTGGATGTCAATTTGGTCCTTTGGTTGTGTCAATGCACCGTTGCCCTGATCTAGACACAGGGACGGAGCCATGTGAGACCTATAGATTACAAACAGTAAAAAAAAAATGACAGCTGAAAAAATTAAAACTGAAGGGAGAGATGATGTTTTACTTAGAAAACGGATCCTGGAATAGAAGATAAATGATTATTTATGGTTCCTTGTTGAAACTCCTAGTTGAGGCAAATGCTTTGTACTGATACTATAAGGACCAATCTCTTAGGGGAAAAGGACCATTAATAAGGTAATGTATTACACGATTGCATATTTATTATTTTATTACACTCAATAAATAATTTCACAAAGCTAGTTTAATTATATAGATCGTTATTTATATTTTAATTTATAATCCAGTTATATTCAATTAATATTCGAGCCATAACTAGAGAATTGCTCTTAATAAATGTTTGCTTCGTTCGTGATTAATTATGTAGAAGCTCAGTACCTACTGCTTGCTTAATCAGAATATTTATTAGCTGACACCAATAGATTAAAACTGTTGTCGTAACTTGGCATAACAATCATTTTGTCTTGGCAACTGACCTTCTCAATCCTTGGGAAAAGCTGGTTCTAACAGGTACGTGTCTATTGATTAATTTTTTTTTGTGATTGGAACCATAGCATCAATATTTTCAAGATTTTTTTTATTGGTTTTTGTTTGTATTTCTATACCAGTATTTGAGTTACTAAAGGCTCGAATTACTCTACCAATGAATGATTGCCTAACCTAGCATTGATTCAAGTATGATATTTCTTACATATTTTGATGAAAATGAATGTCTGGTTATATTTCATTTACCTATATTATGGTGCTAAATATGCAACTGCTAAAAATAAGTGTCTTTGCATTAACTTCCATGAAAATAATTGAGCGATTTTGCACTCCAAAACTACAAGGACCAAGTTAAATTACGAAAAAAAATCAATATTGTAAAACAGCGCACCCAATTAGTTGGATGGACATATTCAGGTTACACCAGCGAAGTACTCGTAACTCGTAGAGTCGTACTATTCGATGCACTTTTACGCGGGGGCGAGATGGGGTGAAATGCATAAATACGGGCGAGGGAGGGAAGAATACAAAAATAGGGTGCTAAGAGGTACCGACGCCATCTTGAAATCACCCTCGCTATGTCGATTTTTCGTGACGTGGAACTTTTTTATTATTATTTCGCGTGTTATTGTTTCTTGGGGTTTAGTTTGGTATAAGTTTTAATGATGCAGAGTTTTTATACTGCCGGGATACGATTGTGTTTTTTTTTTACTTTAGTTAAAAAAAAAATAGAAAAAAAAAAAAATGATTCAGTGGTGCTTTGGGGTGGAAATTAAAATAAATATAGGGCTGTGCCTTTTACTTGGATCTTTAATGATTCATTTACATTATGATAAGTTGACTAGAGGCGGAATTATGGTTGAAATAATATTCAATGTAGTACCTACTTATATTTTTTATTAATGTTCAATCCATAAAATATTTGTTAAGGGGAAACATTATGCACAAAATACAAAACAGTAGATATTTTTTAATGGCATCCATACCTATCTACAAATTCAACATAACGCTAATTCCTTACGAGGTAGGCAGAATAATTAGTGGCACTACTAAACACTACAAGCTCATAATTTTCCCTCACTGTTAAGGCGTGGTTACCGCAAATAGTAATTATTTCAGCCTGGCTGTCTATTGGTTAACACCATCCACACATTGTATGAAGGCGTTACGATTTCTTCTCAAGATAACGTTGAACTTTTTATGGAATATCAAGTGTTTGGTGGTAACTGGTAAGTTATTGCGTTAAACAACGGATTTATTAGTGAATTACAATTAGGAAATTAATCTTTAGTAAGCAGATGCGTTGTGAAAGAAAGTTCTTTATTAAGTATTTGAGTGTAGTGTTTATGATGTTTTCCAGTTCTAAATCAAAATAGAAAGCGTAGCGATTTATCAGATAAGTGGAGTTATGAGCATTTATAAAGTTTATGTCTGTCTGGACTGGTCAACTGGTAACTGCCATGGCAATCTTATTCAGAGGCAAATCGTTATTTTCCTATTCTTATTTTTTTTCACATTAAATTACATTTTTCTCCTCACTCTTACCACAACATTGTAGGTATTAATCAAGATTGTAATAACTTTTATTATAGTAGAGGTTCCATGGAGTTTCTTGCTGTTTCTTCTCCATAGGACCTACTATTTGGTTAACATGAAATCATTGTATGTTGTGTATTCTGCTCTATTCTACTACATTTACATTTAGAAAATTGAATACAAGATTTTGAAGATAGGATGATTTTCCCACAACGAATTTACTGCTTAAATACCTACCATAGATAGATGAGAAAAGGAGCAGGGGAAGAAGGAAATTAGCCTGGATTGATAACATCAAAAGCTGGACCAACATCAATGACGCTGCCAGTCTGTGCAGACTGGCGCAAGATAGAGACGAGTTCCGTGTGGTGGTCGCCGACACCCGCTGAGGATATGACACATGAAGAAGAAGAAATACCTACCGTGGAAGGGTATTGGGCACATGTTACACCGGAGCGTGTAGATTAGTTCTACGGTTTTTTTAAGTAAAAATGTCTTTTCTGTATATGTGCTCTGTCCCTTTCTTATTATGTCTATCATACAAGTGCCTTTATTTTTTGGCAAATAATTTTTTTTTTCAGTATAGTGACAAATAACTTATGTATCTTTAATTTTTGGGAGAGGCAAATGCGATGCATGTTTCTTTTTTAATATTTCCCCACACTAGTATTTCTCCTGTATCGTGGGTACAGTTTAACAAACATACATCTCATATGCACACACAATGTTTATCTACACATTTGTTGTGGGTGTCACATGGGGTATCTACTTACGGTGCCTTTTCACTGCCATTTGATACCTACTGTTATTGTTAGTATGTACTATAGAATACATGCTTCTCTTCTTTGCTGTTCTTTTTTTTATTTTTTTATTGTAATATTGTGTAAATTGAGGTCGAATTTTAGCCAGGGCCGCTCCTGCGGCCCCACATTTGTTGTGTAGTAAGCTTGATTTATGAAAAGAGTATCCATGGAGTTTCTTGCCGGTATCTTCTCCAGGACCAACCCACTTGGAACCGTGCGCCTAGAATCACGACGTTTTGAAAGTGCCTGCAAAGGCCCAGTTGAAATAAAAATCTTTGACTTTGACTTTGACATGCAGCTCAGTATAAAGAATTTCTGATTCACGTGAAACAAACAAAAAATTAAGGCGTATTTAGCACGAAAACATATAAGGATCAATACCTATCTAAATACATACCAATTTTTCATCTCGATAACTATCAGTCCGTGGGGTCTACACCCATAAATAAGCACATAATGATCTACCATTGTGATTACGTCCCCCACAAAAAAATGCCGAAAAAAATCCGAGGGCTGGTTTCCACCCTCGCGTTTTTTTCTGTCCATCACTCACCCCCGTTTTTGATTTTTCGTTTCTATTGGTATACATAATAGGTATCGATTTTGGGGTTGCACCGCTATTGTGTTCCATTCTATTGAGTTTTGTGAAGATTTTTATGTATCGTTTATGTTCAAAGTAAAGTACCTACCTAGCTACAGGTTTATTGTTTGGTATGGGTACTTGCTTTGTGGGATACCCACATATTTTTTATTATTTTAAATTATTATTTTTTCTACTCAATTTTACATTGTTGCCATCCTAAAATAATGTCTTCTCTGTCTATGCACCTGTCCTGTTCTTATTACCTGTATCTGTCATTCCAGTGTGTCTTGTTTTTGTGGCAAATAAATGAATTTTCTTTCTTTTTTTTTTTACTTATGGGGTATTGCAATTTTATTGTACTTATCCACAATAGTATGTAGAAAAACACGGTGGAAGGTAGATGGTACATTATACATACAAAATCGGACATTTGTTTACTCAATCTGTCCAATATTCCCAGGCATATACCAACTAAACTCATCTCTAATTGCGTTATTGAAACAACGGCTCTTTCCATGGATAAACGATACGTTTGAACGGGATCCACGGAAAGAGCTTCTCCCAGTTTTTCGATCTGTTCAGCAGTATATCAAACGTATTTTCGCACAGCAGAATGCTGATGACCATCTTCTTGGTTTAACTCCTTAGTCGCCTTTTACGAAACCCACGAGAAGAGAATCGTGCGTAAATATAGTTACTCCTATTACTGCACAATACTAACAACGAATATCTAAAAAAAAAACAACGCATAATGAACTCTCAAAAACAATTAACAATTCGCTGAGTTTAATAAAACAATTTAATTAATTAGCCTGTGGAACTTTTTCCGAGTTATATTAGGGGTGGAGTTTTTCCCGCACTTTAAAGTTCTTGACTGGAGTTTCGTTGCTGCGGACTTTAGAATAGCTAGCCCATGATTTTTGTTGAAATTGAAATATATTTTTTACTAGCTGTTGTCCGCGATTTCACTCGCATCCTAGGGAAACTACTTTATATAACCGGATAAAAAAGGTCCTATATGATAGTAACGGATATGATCTACCTTTGTGCTAAATTCCATCCAAATCAGTAAAGCCGTTTATGCGTGATTAAGTAACAAACATCCAAACATCTTCACAATTTTTTTAATAAATAATATTAGCAGTATATCTACCATTCTCGGTAGCAGGTTCTATCACCCTCACACCACATATTTTGATTGCAGTGGCGCAGAAGCGGCGAATGAAACTCCTATTTGTCACAACGATGTCATTCAGACAAGTTGAAGGAAGGAAAAGTAACATCTATTCCTGACAATGACGAAAACGTTGTCGTGTCGTTGTCGTTATGATAAAAATCTGACAGCGAAAAAATAACTAAAATATCAACACAATTGCATATTAGATAGGTGTAGAATTTTTTGTGATGACACTAAAATGAACTAAAACTGGTTTTCAATTCGTTACAAGGTGATGATTTCAGGTGTTAGGTGTTTGCGATTGTACTGTATTGATTGGCAATTTGACTCGCATAATATTTTATGGGATTTAATAATGGCATCGACGAGCTATTATTATGTATAATTATACACCTGTGCCCTTTCAATCTAACTCGACAAAAATATTTTTACACATGCATAATAAGTTAAGATTTAACGTACAAACAAAAAAATCTTATTAATACTAGAGATTACATCTGCAAACGTTATGTAAGTAGAACTGGTTCTTCATACAATCCTAAAGCAAACGGGTTCCATTGATCTCAAGAAAACATTCCCCCTGTGAACCGAGAGTACGCCGCAAAATAGAAGTACTTACTGTTAAGAAAAAAAAAAGATCTAAATGCTGGTTTGAGTTGATGGTTCCGTAGAAAAAAATATAACTTCAAATTAGAGTATTCGAGCAAAATCTTTTGAACATAGAAATAAATAATCTTAAATCCAATCAAAAGACTGCTGAAATTTGATGAATCTTCAGGTAAACTATTCTATCATTTAGCTCTTTCAAATCCTTATGTTTTTTTCCGTAATATATTCTTGGTTTTCGCAGTGCCAGGTTATTTTATATATTGGAATATATCTTTATATACCTATTTTATATATAAAGATATATTCTATTCTGTGATGATGAGAAATAATAATATATTCTATATTCTATTTTTACCTTTATATAAATAAATATAAATATTTTGACGTTCGAAGAATTATACCTACTTAGAATTTGTTTTTTTTAATCATTTATGTACCTACACACATGTAAAGACACACCAAACATTAAAATAGGAGAACAAAGTACAAAAGTACTGCTTATTTCACAAAAGAAATCTCTTCCAGCAGACCTGCGAGAGGAGAATTTAAAACACGTTTGTTCTAGTTATGCTTGCTACAGATTTAGTATTACGCCCTAGAACCCTATTTCTGCTAACCTACGTGCAAAGTTCAAGTTTATAGAACGGGTTTCTGCCGCTAGCTTGGACCTGTTCCAAGGATGAGATAACGGTGTAACTGCAACAGTAACCTGTGAAGCTGGTACAGACTGGAAGGAAACAGGAGACATGTGGATGAGATGAATCAGAAAGGAAACGAAAAGGATTTACTGAGAGATGGAAAAGCAAAATCACGCCTTGACACGATGCAGGATGGTAATTTTGGTAATGTTCTTACAAAGGTTGGAAGGACTCAAATCGTAGACTTGAAAATGGTAAGATGCATAAATTTGGAAAAAGGTCAACTGCTAAAATCAGCTATTTTTATTTTCACATTGTAAATAAAAAATGAAACTGCTTGCTTAGGAAACCACAAATTATTATACAGATAGGTACTTCGCTTAACACAATGTTGGTATTTAAAAGGATTTGTTGATAGATAAATCAGAATAAAGTTAATTTCATAATTACAAAGCTTAATCTTACAGTAACAGTCATCAAAAAAAGTTTACAAGTTGCAACGGTTCTAAAATAAACGAGAGTCACACGTTTTTTCTTAAAATCAAAAAACGACAAAGTAGCAAAAACAAAACAAAAGAATCACAAACATTAATTCAAAATACATCTACCGTAAGCGAGTTAAGTGGCAAACATAGAAAAAATCTAAAAAAATCTCAGATCCCATAATTAAAATTCGGTTCACACATAGGCTCAATTTTTGTGCAACAAAAAATTACAATGACAAAAAAGCTTAAGAGATTTTTTTCTTAGAAAAAAAGTGCGGTCTTTTTTATGGTAAGTTGTAGGGTGCTTTTTTATCTGATATTCTTTGAGGATCGATTTGATCAATGGAGGTGTCGATGCGTCTGTGCAATTATTTATTTATTTGGCACGCGCTGAAGCTAATGAGGGATCAATACATTTTGAAGTGTATAATTATGTTAACAATCGATTTATTTGTTAAAGGTGTGTGTTGATACTTATAATTTTACTGGGGTGCATCTTTAGTTATTAGTTAGATACTGGTTCTTAAACTGTTTCTACATTTCCAAAATGTCTGAGTAGATAATTAAGAAATTTCTAGTTATATTATTGTCTTTTCCCAGCGTTGAAAGGAAAGTAATCTTTGTCAATACTAGTAAAGTCAATAATTATTATACTTTGCTCAAGTTTATGGTACTGTCCTCTGAATCTGATCTGCTAAACTCTTGGTAATAGGTTTCCACAATATGAAATACCTAGATACTGTATCAATGCAAGTTACTGCGTGATCACATCGCCTACTAGCTATATCTAGCCTATAGGCTATTGAGAGAACTATGGCCAAAGTGTAGGTATATAACCGACCAAAAAATATTCGCCTCAACAATTTCAATTTCGCTGATATCTTATTTAAGGGGAGAGACTTATTTTTCACCCCTAAGTATACGCCGCCCCTCACGCTCGCGTGCTCTTTGCGAACTTCAAAGGGGGTTGTAACCCCCCTTGTTAACAAACTTCCACCTATCTGCATTTTTATTTAAGTTTCGACGAAAAATTTCCTACCCCTTAATTCAATTTTTTCTCACTCACTCTAGAAAATTAATTAGAGAACACGGAGCTGATGTAGTCGATTTTGAAGATTACTGATTTAAAATGTAAAAGATCTTTGGGGGTTTTTTTTTTAAAAGATATAAAAGATAATAGATTCACAATACTACAAGGATATATAAAACAACGATGAATTTGGCGATGTTCATTTGTTTATTCTTCGTGATCTTAAAGGCTGATCAAAACTTTGATTTTCGAATAATTTCGAAATTTGATTAGTCTTTGAGATAACCGGTGTTAATATTACGGACAGCAACAGGACACCCACAATAATAAAAATATTAACAAATAAAACATGAAAAAAAAAAAACTTCTTGTATCCATGGGTTGTTGGAGTGGAGTTTGTGGTCATTAATAATTATAATCTTTGCGTAGTTAAGTTGTTATAATATAGTAAGTACATAATTATAAGCAAAAGGAGTAAAGCCAATGTCTTATATTTATAGTAATTTTTTCAAATGTATTAAGTATCTGCATATTACCACACACGCACACGCATTGTTATCCACTGTATTAAGTCTACCGTCGAAATGACTAAGTGTCTTTTCAAAATGCCATACGTATGTTCTTATAGTATGGTTTCTTTTTAACCGACTTCCAAAAAAAGGAGGAGGTTCTCAATTCGACGCGTATGTTTTTTTTTTTTTTTATGTTTGTTACTACCTCATAACTTTGGACTGGGTGAACCGATTTTGATAATTCTTTTTTTATTTGAAAGCTGGTGGTTCCCGATTGGTCCCATTTTAATTTGGTCCAGTTCTGATAATGGAATCCATGAGAAAAAAGTCTTAAATTTGCATTAAGTATGTGCGCGACAAATGGACGAATAACTCAATATCACGCCAACCGATTTCGATGATTCTTTTTTTGTTTGAAAGGGTATACTCCCGAAGTGGTCCTATTTCAATTTGGTGAAGATCTGATGAAGATCTTCGGAGACAGACAATGGAACTCTTGAATGAATAACAGCACATCACTCGCGATTGCTGTAATCTCAAGTTTATGTATTGTTTATGCCACTCAAAATTGAAAAATAAAATAAACTTTAAAAAAAAGTAAAAACCGACTTCAAAAACCAAAAAGTATAAAATAATTTTCTTAAAAAACTTAACTGCTTCTGAAGTCGGGGCCTATAATTCTTCAATGTACCTCTCGTTGCTTGGCAGTGGCCCCGACTTCAGAAGCTGTTAAGTTTTTTATTTCAAATGCTTTTATCAATTATAGGACCAAACAAAATTTCTGTCCAAAGGGAAGTTTTAATATACAAGTACCTAGCTAGGGGTACCTACCTCATTCCAAAATTAAATGTTAAGACGCCAAGCGGTGCCCCCCTATTTGATTTCCATAATTGCAATAGCAAATTGTGAAAAAGAAATGCTCATTTTGGGGGTACCCGAGTGGGTGTTTAGGCAAATAATTTTCGTCTTAAATATTGTAAGGTTAGCAAGAAAATTCATTTAAAAAAAATCTAAGACATTTCAATTGTCACTTATAATAAAATTTTGTACGATGTGCCAGGATTTGTCGTCCTTGGTGTAGGAACCTTTCAACGTATATCACTAATGCGTTGTCATATAATTATACGGATGTGGATCAGACCATCAAACTGAACAACTTTATCTATAGGACCAACATTGTAATCGCGAAAAAATAATCAATTATCCCACACAAAACCTACCCCATATGCTAGTGTGTATCCTTTACACACTGTGTCTACATTTCTTTATTTTAATCTCTCCTCTCGCAGGTCTGCTCTGCTGGAAGAGATTTCTTTAGAAATAACCAGTACCTTTGTACTTTATGCTCCTACTTCATATTTCTCATATATTTTATGTGTGCATTAATTGTTAAATAAATAAATAAATAAAACTTCAATACCTACTCGACCCAAACGTATAGGACAGCTGATTTTATTTGTGCGATTACGATATTGGTCCCATAGAGAAAGTTGTTTAGTTTGATGGTCTGATCCGTATCCTTAAATATGACCACCATATTTTTGATACACGTTGTATAACAATTAGTATTGTCTACTGTTGAACATGAGCCCTTTTGACTCTCATGACCGCTGCAATGGAATATTGCCCTAATAATCATGATAAACGGATTGAGGATGCCGTGCTGTTAGCAGCACAGGATAATATTGCTGCTAGATTATCATGACACAGTTATCGTTTATGATACCCGTTAGGTTTCCTATTCTTCCACGGACAGCAGCACTATTTTTATTATTTTTTTAGCGTGGTAAAATCATCAAATGAGTCCTCCCACCCCGGGCAGGGCGGGAGGGACTGTCAGACTTGTACTGACTAAAATCCGGTGTTCCTTCAATAGCCCTTTACGTTCCGGGGTCACGGTAATGAGATAAGTCCCGCGACCACGGACAGCAGCACTTAGATCAAGTATTTAGTTCACAAGTTAATTGAAAGTTTCTAGTTTAGAATTTTCAATACGATAAAGGCCTATCGCGGATTTTCACCTGTACCGAATGTTGGAATATCAAATACGAGTACCAGCGGCTTCGTCCGCGTGGTATCTTTATAAATTATGGCCTATGTTACTCAGTGATAATACAGCATTCTGCTGGTGATTTTTTTTTTAATTCGTTCCATTCGTTTTTGGGTTTACCTATACATTATAAATTAGACACAAACCAACAAACAATCAAATACGAAGACGTACAACCCATTTGTTATTTAAGATAAATATTTTTTTTCTTTTACATGTTTTATTCTTTTATTTTTTGTTACTTTATCTTTAAAATTGTTTTTGTGCTGTGTCAAATACATACTTTTTTCTTTCTTTCTTCTTTCTTTCTAAATCTTATCTGTTTATTTATTGTGTAGTTTACTGTTTAGTTATTGATTTCACGCTTGGTCTTAAATTTGTACTTTTTATTTATATTTTTATATAATTTCAACATTTTGTCTCATGCCTCTGTGACAAATAAAAGTGCCAATTTTCTTTCTATTCATTTTAGTAATTTTTCAAGTAACCTTTTTTTGCGAACAGTACATTTCAAACGGGGAGAAGTAGGCACGCGACCTTTTCTTTAATTATTTCTTTTTTCCACAAAGCTCCAATAATAAATGCAAATAATACTCAATGCCTTATTCGCCAAATTATTGAGCCGTTATGTTCAGTTCCTATTATATTATGTACTTTCATAACTACTTATTGATTTATAGAATTCGTTCATTCGTGTGTCGTTGGCAGATCCTGTCGTGAGAAAAATCTTACTAATAATTATTATAAATGTGAACGATTGACAGAAGAAAGAAAGAAAGCAAGAAAAAGAGTTTATTAGCACAGCAAAAAATAAAAGGAAAATAAAAGAACATACAATAAAATGTGTGTGTGTATGGATTTTTGTTGCTCAATCACGCATACACGGTTGAATGGATTTGGATGAAATTTGGCACATATATAGACCATATCATGCGTTGAGTGTTAAGTACGCACCTACTAGTATTGTATATAATATTATAGTAGTACCTACTTATGATCTTTGCTGTTCTTTTTTTTTTTGTAATATTGTGTAAATTTAAATTGAGGTCGAATTTTAGCCGGGGCCCCTCCCGAGACCCCACATTTGTTGTGTTGTAAGCTTGATTTATGAAAAGAGTATCCATGGAGTTTCTTGCCGGTATCTTCTCCAAGACCAACCCACTTGAAACCGTGCGCCTAGAATCACGACGTTTTGAAAGTGCCTGCAAAGGCCCAGTTGAAATAAAAATCTATGACTTTGACTTTGACTTAACACATAGGTAGGTATTACGATCATGTTGAAGTTTATTACCAAAGTCCAAAGTCAATGTTCATTACCGTTTTAGATACGCGGTAGACCCGCGGATATGAGGTATTTGAATTTTGGTCTCTAGGTTTCGGCGCATTGTGTTGTTTTTTTTTTTCTGTTATCTTGTTTATTTATTTATTTGCTCTTTAGATATTATTAATGATTGTGTGTTTATAATAAATGTAGTTTCTTTCTTTTTTACTAGCTTCCGCCAGCGGCTTCGCCCGAGTGATATCTTTATAAATATATATATATATTTATAAAGATAATATAATATATATTATATATATTATTTATTATATATATATATATATATAAATATATATATTTTATAGGCTATAGCCTATGTTACTCAGGGATAATAGGTATCTATAGCATACAGCTGGTGAAAGGAGTTTTTGAGTTTATCCATTACAAGCAAACAAACAAACATACAAAATATCAAATATTTTCTCTTTATAATATTAGGTACTTTAGATTTCATATACTGATAGGCAAAAATATAGGTATAAACGAAATAGGGATGCCCTGTTTGTTGGTCGTTGTGACTGTTAGATTTTTTTTACGTAATCAAGATACTGTGTCCAGTGTAGTGATGATGGTGATGTGATGTGATGACAATTTTATGGTTGAGTTCACCTTGTTAGCTTATCAGTTAAAATTAAATTAAAAAATTAAAATTAAATATGATCACAAGTCCGTCCACAGTGAACCATAATAAAATAACTTTAACAATAAGACCCGAAATAACTGAAGAAGAAAAAACTGCCGAAAATCTCGAAGAAAGAAAAGCCATTAAAAACAATCACAAACAATAATTCTCAGTGAAGTTTGAACTCCAAATCTCTTGTCCTTTGCAGCCGTTAGATAAGTATGAGGGGACAGAATTGGAACTGAGAAGTTTTATGAAGAAAATATTATTTAAAGAGATAAAAAGAAACATATTATGTAATGGTAATGGTTAAAAAATGGTTGAGCTTTCTACACTCCTTCTCGATAAATCTCACAATCCTCCGTGCGCGCAATATGCTTAAAAAGGGGTAAGAAGTATTATCTTCACGTATGGATAAGAAATAAAAGAGATGTTACAAAAACAATTTAAATAAAAAAAAACTAATTACAATTGAAATGTCAATAGGTACCTACCTACTGAAACATTATAATACGAATAGTTTAAAAAGAAATCATTTTCTAACATCAATGAATTCATATAACAGCTCACTCATACGATTGTGGTATGGCGGTGACATGACGATTTTCTTCCAAACTAAATCACTATGGAAACTATTCAAGCGCGAAATGTCAAACTAATTGGCAACGCACATAAATTTTATATAAACTATTGGACAGGGGTTGGCACACCCCATCGAATCACCCCCGTGATTCGCCCCGTGGCTAACAAGTATGGTGGTGAATTTAGGAAAATCAATAGTTAAGCTTAATCGTGATTCCGTATGAATATCATGGAGGTCAACTATGACGGCCAAAGAAGACTAAATTAACTAAGTCTGACCTTAATAACCTAACCGTTAAGAACCCCTGAATCCAACTAGAAAAAGAGCTGTAACTTTTGAACGGCCAAACGGATTTTCATGAAACATAGCTAAAATGATACCAGATTAAACTAGTATTCAATTAAAAAAAAACTGCATTGAAATCAGTCTATCAGTTTTGGAGCTACGATGCCACAGACAGATACACAGAATATCAGACACACACTACAAACACCCCTCTTTTTTGTCGGGGGTTAAAATACTAAGAAGTGTAAAAGGGAATAGACAAATATTGAAACACATAGAAAAAAGAAGAGGAAGCATGATTGTTCACTTGATTAAACACGATTAATTCATTACCAACATAATAGAAGGGAAAATAGAGGCAAAAAGAAAAATAGGAAGACCAAGAAGAAACTACATTGATCAGCTGAAAGAAAAGCAAAAATAGAAACATATAAAGCATTAAAAGATTTAGCTTTGGATAAAAATAGATGGAAGTTGCTACAACGACAAGTGCTTAGCACTTAAATTTTGGATGGACCATAAAAATACTGTTCTAAAGGATATTGTTGGAAACGGCCTATCGATAAACATAGTACGTACCGTTTTACGTGGCTGTGGTACTGTCAATCAATGTCTTTTGATGGTTTTCTTTGTTCGTATCATCGAAGTAGATGGTTTCTCGGTTGTCAAACAGATAAACAACATTCCAACTGCAAGCCAACTTTTAAAGTCAAAGTCATAGATTTTTATTTCAACTGGGCCTTTGCAGGCACTTTCAAAACGTCGTGATTCTAGGCGCACGGTTCCAAGTGGGTTGGTCCTGGAGAAGATACCGGCAAGAAACTCCATGGATACTCTTACTATACTTTATAGTGCACTTTCGATGCAGTTGTTGCGGATGCAGGCGGAACAACTGGTAGCAAGCTTAATGAAAACAGCATAATAAACGAATGGGCTATCTGCATTCAAATAAAAAAAAAAAACTTAATTTAAGAGTTGTATTGCACTTGGAATGCAGTCCGTGTGTATGCATTCTTTATGCTTTTGCAGTTTATTTAAAATAAACTTTAATTTAACCAAGTTTATTAAGCTTTACTAAATGTGTGTTATGTAAAAGAACGAAGTAAGTTAGTTTTTCAAAAAATTGTTATGTTTTTGGTTTTAATTTACACGTCTAATATATGATGACCATTATTGGGTGGGTCATTTCTGGCCACTTTACTTTTTAAAGGCGGATCAAGGGCGGATCATACTTTATTTTAAATGTTTTCAATGTCTATTGGGAGGACCTTCCCTAATTTAATACCTTAGACAAAAATATAAATACGTTGATACCTACCTACATTTGCCCTCGAGCCAAAACACGGTATGCTATTTGCCCACCCCCAAAAAATTCTTATAAATAGAAATTTTATATTCAAATTAGATCCTCGGTTGATGAAAGTCAAAAAAATCCTCCCTTCTCCCTTGTAATCATTTAAAAATATATATATAGGTAGGTATTTCGGTATGTATGAGATTTCAAAGAGAGATGGTGTTTTTAAAGAAAATCGACTTTTACCTATTAAAGTAAGGGTAGGGTATTGGGTACAGCCGAGAAAAAAATACTTTAAGATGTTTTTTTTAAAGAAAATATGTTTAACATTGCAATGAGATGAGGCCAATTAGACACACAATACTTCATCGTGTCTACTTTGTCTGCTATTATTATTTACTTTATTTCTTGTAACTTTTTTTTATTATTTTTTTTAGTATCGGTTTTATTGTGATCGTGATGGTTAATACACGTTCTTTCTCTAACTAAAGAATATTTTACACGCACAACATGAACGAACGAAAGAACTAGAAGAGTCACTGCCTGTATTTTTTATAAATTACCTACATAGCACAGATAGCACTAGTATAATAAGTTTATGGTATTTTCATTTAATTACTATCAGTAAATGAAATTATTTCCCCTATTGTCAGTATACAAGGTTCAACTTTTCTACTCCCGATTTGTATAACAGGTTATTGATAAGTATCATTATGAACAACATTTCAAAATGGGAGAAATTGAAATGCTAAAAAAAAAATTTACTTTTCCATACATTCAGTCGAGTAGGTACCTAATATTGAATTATGTTTATGGAACACTTGAATTCCTTTTCTTTATTTCAGGGTTGGTCCCATAGTAAAAGATATCATGATAAAGTTAAAGGGATCGGGCCTAGAAGGTTGAACCTATAGGCATAATATGCATATTGACAATATAGAAAAGAATTTTAAAATACTGACCACCTAGGCAGTACTTTGTAAGTGAGTAAGCCTTTGTAAGTGATTCTGAATAAAAAAAAGAAAAACTAGATTTGCCTTTACGAACTCGGATTACTGAAATTGAATAATAGGTGCATTCTTAAAGCAAAAATCGATTACAGCTTCACCACAAACTATTTTCAATTTATTAGCCTGAAAAATAAACTGAACCATTTTTTCCGCGACAGTACGAAACATAAGACCCCAACTCGATGGGATATTTTTTTCCTAAATCAGATGCACTCCCCCATTCCTTGTTATCGGTATTATTAGATTTGTTAGCACACAGACCGATTCTGATACATAAACGCATATACTAACACATGCAATCGAAAAGCGATCTTATTAGCTAAAGAATTGGGATGTATTTGGCGTTTTGGTAGCGAGTCTGTATATTTTTATATGCTGGTAAGTATTGATTTGATGTGTTTACTAACTATCGAACATGATGTCTGGATGCGATGAGGTTTTATTAGAGCTCTAGGACCCATTTTATTATAAATTTTCTGTATGTAACTTAGTTATTTTGTTCATTTTTCGTCAGAGCCTTGTTTGCCAAAGATTTTGATAAAAAAATGTTACAGGAAGTATATAAAACGAAGGAAAGTTGCATATCTGTGGGACACGTATTTAGACACGACAGATACGGCCTTTTGCAACTTATTATGATGGGCAAAGTCGCCGGCAAGAGACACGTTGGTCGCAGGAAGAAATCGTGGCTGACAAACCTTCGCGAGTGGACTGGAGTCTCGAGTGCTGCATAACTGTTTCTCCTCGCGAGAGATAGAAAGAAATATGCAGAGCTGACTACCAACCTTCGATAGTCGGAGAGGCACTATAAGAAGAAGAAGAAGATAAAAGGAAGAAGAAACAATAAGTATTATATAGGTATAAGTCGACGAAGTCAAAGGACCATAGGGGCAGGGTTTCTTCAGTGCATAAGTGTATACAAAATGCAACTTTAAGGTGGAAATGCGACCGTTTTGATGATAGTACCTTACAAGGTACCTTAGGTAGCTCATGCAGGGTTAGCACGACCTGTGGACAAACGTTTTTCCACCGTTTGTCACCTTGACCGTAGACAAAACGAATAACCTAACCGTCAAAAACCCCCGACTCCAACTAGAAATAGAGCTGTAACTTTTGATCCGCTGAACAGATTTTCATGAAACAGTTACGATGATACCCGATTAAACGAGCTTTCAATTTTAAAAAAACTGCATTGACATCGGTGTATCCATTTTAGAGCTACGATACCACAACCAGATAATCAGATACACATACACAGATCCACAGATACACAGATACATTATATCCATAGATAACCAGATACACACTTAAAACTTAGAACACCTCTTTTTTGTCGGGGATTACAAAGAAAAATCGAGAGAAAAAACGGTAAAGGGATGCGTTTTATTATCCCGGATTTTTCTGTTGAGTCACCCGTTTTCTCTGCCGTTTGTCTCCGCTCTTTGTCTCCATGAGAGAAGACAAAATTTACCATTGAGAGAGAAAACCTTAAAGAGGTGGTTTTTCCCCGATTTCCTCTCTGCCCTTTTTTATTATTTTCGAAACTATTAGTGCATTACAAAGTCGGTTTGTACTACAAAACGCAATCGTCATTTCTGATAACAGATTTATGGATACAAAACGCTGAAAGACCGTCATTGTATTTATAAATAGCTATCAAATATCCTGTTGCAAGGTACCTACATGTAATAATTGTAAACAGGATATTCCACATAATAATACTATCAATAAACCATGAAATTGGCCATTATAAAACCATATAGAGGAAATAAGTGTAAAATATTAGGCTGACTGATAATGCAGTCTTTACGTAGGTATACAGGATATATTTTTATGTAGTGTGCATAATTTGTAGAGTGATTCAGTCTCTGTTCCTAAATGCAACCGCAGTATTGGGAAACACTTAAACAAATCGACAATTCGATTTAGTATGAGGGACACGCATAATTTACTGGCGCAAGTCATACAAAATCAATTTTCATCCCACCATCTCGGAAAGAGTATTTTTAATCTTCAATATCTGAGTGGAAAAGCCGTTTTTATTCTCTAGAGGATAAAGTAAATTGAATTTAGAACATCGTGTGCACTAAGTTTGTGAATTAAACGTTTTTTTTTTGCATTTAGTCATTTCCTCGCTGAGGTGGAATGAAAAGTTACGTGTTGCACTCGAGTGCAAAGATTTTTCACCTCGTGCTCTTTTGATTCCCTCGCTAACGCTCAGGATTCTAATTTTGAATCACTCGCTGCGCTCGTGATTCAATTTTAGAATCCTTCGCTTGCTCGGTCATCAAAATTGAACACGCGGTTAAAAAGCAACTTTGCACTCTTGTATAACAAATAACTATTTTTATTTTGTTTTGGAGTGAATTTTAGTGCTTCGGTTGCATTTGGGAACGGACACTGAATCACTCTGTTTTTGCGCACTGCATAAAAAATGTCCTGTATAGTATAAACTGACCTCTTATTGTACGGAAAGTCTATACCACGGTAATATTAAGTACAGTCTGTCAATAAAGTCATGAAAAGGATTGAGGGCGCCACTTGTATATTCTCTTGTTTATTTTTACAATATATTAATGCCGAAAACATTTTTTATCACAAAAAATCTACACAGAATAGTAAAATAAACACATCGTTGTACCCAAACTGACACCTACGGTACTTATTTAGGGTTGCGAGCGAAGAAGAATTTTAGTTCCTTCAAAATCCTTTTCATGACTTTATTGACAGACTGTATATAGATAGATAGATAGACACATGTAGCTACATAAATATGTCATCATGTTGCTTGAAGTTCTCACTATAACTGCAACCAAGTACACCACTGCGTTTAATGATAATTCTTCAAAAAAAGAAACATCCACGAATGACGAATGAACGAATTCTGTGTTTGTCAGCCTCAATACCAGTAATGGTGATTGGCTAATCTTTCACTACAGAAGAAGAAGTGGAATTTTTACTGACTGCCTTCTACATTTTAGTCGAGCAATACGGAATTGTGTTTTTATGGAACAGCAGATATTTTTTCGCGATTTCTGTGTTGGTTCCATAGTATAAGTTGTTCATAATGATGATAGGTACTATCAACCCTTAAAAAGACCTCCGCTACTAAAGTAGGATCAAATTAAATCAAATCATTTTATTTGTGTCAAACATGGGTGTTCAATAAGTAATTATAGTCCAAAATGTTTTACCTATAAAGGTGTACAAATGAGTAATATCCAATAAAAAAAAAAAAAAAAAAAAAAAAAATGTCAAATACATCATGCATACCTAGGTCTAAAGTGAGTCATTCATTAATTAGCATGTTTTTAAATCTGTTTTTGAATAAAATTATATTTAATGTCTTGAGTACTGTTGGTAATTTATTAAATAATAAAGTTGGTAAATCATTTTAAAACAGAATAAACTTCACTACACAACAGACAGCTAACCAGGCCATCTGCTGACACCATATCCAATCCATTCGCAATAAAACAAAAATAACTGCCACCTAAAAAAACAATAGAGTAGCTGCAACACAATGACGTCCGAAAAAGGGGTCAACGGTTCCCATAAACAAAACGGTGCAACTCTAAAAAAACTAATTTTAATAAAACCCTAGAATATTCAAATTTTGCACCTCTATTTTATTAAGACAATGTAACATTTCTGATTCGGCTCGACATCTGTTTTTAACCCTTGCTTGCTTTTATTGTTTATAACATAAAAGCAACAATAGTTACCGTTGACAATCATGCTGTACCAGAAAAGGTGATGCTAAAACAAAAAACAGATTGTTATAGTTAAGAACAGGTTTCCATTATCATTAAAAAGGGTGAAGTGAGATGTAAACTGGTGAAGTGTTTTGTTTATTAATATAGGGTTGGCACGTTTTTGGTACCAACATACAAACTATACATGTATTTTATTACATATTTTTTTTACATACATTACATTTTACATATTATTACAGTTTTCTTTTTACTTTTTTATTTCGCTATTTCTTATACTTTATTGTACACATAAACTTAAATAAAATTCATACAAGGAAAATAATGTATATGGCGAGTTTAACTCAAAATTGAGTTTTCTTACAGCAAACCGAGTAAAAAGTATTTATATTTGACAACTAAACTTAACACTTGCGGGACACTGCCCGCATATAGAAGTGATAACAATAAAACTTCTATGTCCCGGAAAGTGTTAATTAGGTTCACTGCTTTACCTAAAACATAAAATAGAAAACTGATCACATAAGCGTCAAAATAATCCTCATCGCTGTCGATTGGCAGCGATGAGAAGAAGTATATTTAAGTATAATATGTTATGCTTTGTTATATAATATATAAGTGTGAACTTACGAGGCTGGCATAGTCACCAAGGTGCACAGAAGCCTTGTCTAAAATATGAATAAAATATAAAAATAATACCACAATTAGGTATGTACAGACGAATCCTGATAATATCAGAAACGCTAAATTAGGAGATCACCGGTTTTACTGGGAATGATCAATTTTTGGTTGACGTTTACATTATTTTATTACCTATTTACTTAATTTTTTCCCGAATCAACAAACCTGATTAGTTCTACAAATAATACATACATTCATACTTATTGTCAACCTAGAGTCCATTTTTAACGCATAGTCTTGGCGAAAATTAATATTAACTGGAAGCACTTTACTTAGAAAAATCGTCTGAATATAGTGTCGTATGCAGTATGATAATTTATTATTAAAACAGTCTTGAATTGTCTTTTTTATAGGCTTGACAACCCTATCGTCTCTCGTATTTTAATTATAGCTTCCTCTTCCCCTGCACCTTGAAGACATTGTCCTCATTTATAATTTATTCATAGATTTCATTAGAAATTATTCACAGCTCGAACCGTATGCAAATTTACCGAAATTAAAATATAGACAAAGTAACTTGCATTCTTTTTTCTTTTAATAAAATAGTTTGTCATTGCAACCGTTCCGCGTTCCCACCGAACGAGTTTTATTTCAAAATCGGAACGAGAATGCCATTCTTTTTTTTATTAAAATCATAAATTGTTTTTTTTTTATTTCATTCTTAAGGTTGTATTTTACGACGATTTCTTACTTTTGAGGGGGTGAAGTATCAGCCTAAGCCCCGCCCACTAGGGGAGCTCCATTCACGCATATCGTTTGTATTGCGCAATTGACGTATCAGACTGTGTGACACACGTGTCACAGAATACCAATATTAATAAGCAACATGCAGTATAACACCAGCAAATACTTGAAAAATATAAAACCATAATATCGTATACCCAGTGGCCTATATTACGCTAGAACATCTGTTAGTCCGTTTTGTATTTGTAGATTTTATGCCCATTTATCTATCTACTTATAAACTATCGGTCATACCTATTGTGTATGAGTTTATGCAAGTGCATATAATTGTCTCGACCAACATTGGGCATTTTCACATTAAGCCGATAATGCCGTAACGAAACCGATATATCGGCAAGACAAAGCTGATGACACTGCCAATGTGTGTGTAATGTTAGAAGAATAAGCCAACTCAAATCCATGCCTTGGGACAATAACCTACCCTCACACACACCTGTAGGCGTCGTCCGTTTCCGAAGTCATAGTCATACCTACTTAAGTTCGTTCACAGGATTGCTTTTTTACCAAAAAAGAAATTGCATATTCATAGTATTCAAAACCATATTCCTAGTTCAGAATATTCAGATTCCTCGCTATGTATGCAGGTGAAGAGCTTCAAAATTGAAAGAAAGAAAGAAACAATATTTATTTCGGACTCGCACACGAAATGCCTAAGGCATTAAGTCCGCCTCTGTACATAGTCCCTAAAGTATAAATAAATTACATAAACACACAAAAAATTCAAATAATGATAACAATAACATAACCGTCAAAAACCCCCGACTCCAACTAGAAAAAGAGGTGTAAATTTTGAACGGCTGAACAGATTTTAAGAACCATCCCGATTTGTTGTATTTAAAATAAATAAGAACTTTCTTATTGGCTATGGACTCAAAATCAAATAACATAGTTTCTTGGGCTTTACTACTTTGGCCATGAAAGTTTGGCCATTTAATGAAAAATCCAGTAATCTTTCCTCACAACACACAGTGGTATCTAACTTATGCCCGTTTTCACCAACATCCCCTAAACTACCACCTACGTATGGGACCCATAGCTTAAAAGCTCCCCCAAACTAGCCCCTAAACTAAATTTCGTTTCACCATCATTTCTGTCACCTAACTAGGGGACACCTAATTATGTGACACTTTATTTTCGACAATAGTGACTGATTCATCTTTGAACTTATCGATACTTTGAAACAAGTAATTTTTTATCAAATTCTCTGAAGTATACACATAAATGAATACGTTTATTAATAAATTGTATAATGATAGCAATATTAAATATTATTTCATTCATATTTTTAATTAATTTCATATTTTCTGGCATATTTACTCTGTGTATCCATTACGAAATCTCGTGTATTATCTGTGGTCTGGTCATATTTGTATTTTGTTGATTTTGTTTGACGAGATTTTGACACTAGACACTCTTTCGTGAGACGTGAAGTTTGATTGTTTGTTATTTTACTTAAATCTAGAGGTTATTGATCAATATTTTGCTTCATAAATTATGGCCATGCTGTATTAAAATGGCAGAAAAAAGGAAGCGTAGCCAAAATTTCACAATGGATGAGAAAGACAAGCTATCGCCCCACTCCCCGCTGTGATCGAGAACTCGGCCTTACGGTTACAGTTAATTTAAGTTACCTAACCTTAAAAAAGTAGGTAATTAAATTAATAAAATCCTGACATAAAATTTGCCTAGTATAACTGATATTACCCATGAAGCCGTTTACAAAAATAATTATGTATTGAAAAAAAGAATAATCTCCGAATAAAGTCCGTTTTATCAAAGTTTTCCAAGTACTTTCGTCGATTCCGTTATATTTTTGGTCTACGGCTGTTATATAAGTGGAATATAAAACAACTGTTTCTAAATTTCTAATAATTCATAAAAATCACAATCCATTTTCGTTGCTTGAGATGATTACCTACGTATGTGGCGGTTTAGGGGCCCGAATTTTGACCACCTAAATTTAGGGGAACTTTTAACGTTTAGGTGACCCCTAACTGTTGGTGAAACAGAAACCATCCCCTAACGGCCCCCTAACCATGCTTAGGGGATCCCCTAAACTTAGGGGACGTCGGTGAAAACGGGCATAAGTCTATCACCTGACACATGGCATAGCTTATATTCTCATAAAAGCAACTCAGAATGCCTTACAATCATTTACTGAGTCTCAAACAATTAACATACTCGTAACACATATAACTCAGTAATGGCAGCGTTGCATTGCGTAACAAACAATACTTAAAGTCCAATCATCTAATCTTAATAAAATATCCGGAATTCAGCTACCTACTACAATTAATGTATTAGTCTACAATTACAACTAGTAATGGACCATCGACGGACCAACGGTGCATGGAAAAACCTAACAAATGGTTATAGTTTATTAAATTTTATTTATGTATTTTTCATTAGTTTGTATAAAAAAATTGTATGAGTAATAAATAATATATGTTATAGTATAGAAAAAAATCCAATTCAACTGGTTCTCTCGGTAGACAAGTCAATTACGAGGTTTACAAAAGTTGATAAATATACGTTCATTAGTAGCGGGAATATTTGTCGGAGTTCCATCGCTATTTTTATATAAACTGGATAATATTGTTCTATAAGTAAATAGAATATAAATAAAACTTCATACTCTTTCTTCTCAACACTACAAATTGTCATACTGATTTTTCTATACTATATCGTATAAAATGAATTCTTGACGGAGATGTCAAGAAATTATTTTATCATATTGATTTTATAAACGAAATACTTAGATTTTCTGAATAAAAGGCAAGTTACTTATACTTCCTATTTCTTTTTAATATTTTTTTTAATGATTATACTGTCATTCTTTCTTTTGGTTTTTAATAAAGGGTAAGCGCAGGAACTTCAAAAAATTAGCACAGGTCCGACCTCGATGCGCGCCGAAACGCGACTGATTGATGGCAGAGATGACAGAAATCACGAATTTTGTGGTTTTTCTCAAATTGTGACCAATATACGTAATATTATGAAAAAATAACGACCGACTTGCCTTGGTATACTTGCGACCAATATTGTGATGTAAAAATTATAAGAAATAATATAATATTTTAGAAATAATCTTGTAAAAATATTTTTAAAAGGGGTAACTTTGCGAAATTTTTTTATCGAGCCAACTTTGTCCAATCATGTATCGGACGACCGAAAAATCCGTGTTACATTTTCAAGTTTGATATATATTTTTTTCGGGGCAAAAAAATAAGAATTTCTATTCAAAAAATTGTAAATACAAATCTGTTTTTGCGGCATTTCTGTAAAGGACCCCCTTAAAGCAAAGGAAATGTTTTATGATTAGTTTTGTATGATTTGCATATCTCAAAAATGTCTACTAAGAACTGAGATGTATTGTTTGCATTATTTATAATTGTTCCTAAGGTAAGTTGCTGTGGGGAAAATAAAAACAAAAGTTGTATCACAGGTTCATAGAATAAAAGATTAAATGAATTTATTCTCTGCCATAGAATACGAAAACGTAGTTCAATCAAGTTATTATTTAATCCGAATACATAGCTCATAAGTAACCTAGTTCAAAAGTATAAATAAATATATCGAGTTACTTGTCACTCCTGTAATTATGCTACATTTCTACGTGAATATCGAATCTTTCGAGAAATATAGCGGTGATGATTTTACATAAAATAAATCCAAAAAAACAAAAATAAACATTTAAAAGGTGTGTCCTCTTCTTATTACCTATGTGTTTTTTGTTTTCGTGGTAAATAAATGATTTTTCTCTTTTTATTTCATATGAATAAATAAAGATATTGATTATGATAATTATTATGAAAATTATTATACTGCGTTGGCAAATTTTTCCCGTAAATATCTAAACAAAACCTGTATGTTATTTGTTTTATTTATAACCTTTTACAAAAAAGAGGGGTGTTATAAGTTTTTAGTGTGCATCTGTGTATCTGTTTGTGGCATCGTAGCTCCAAAACGGATGGACCGATTTCAATGTAATTTTTTTAAATTGAAATCAAGTATAATTGGGAATCACTTTAGCTATCTATGTTTCATGAAAATCTGTTTAGGTGTTCAAAAGTTCCAGCTCTTTTTCTAGTTGGTGTCGGGGGTTTTTGCCGGTTCGGTTAAATACCATAATTATTCATATTCATATTCTTTATTTGCAATCCACACTGTACATAAGGTGGTAAAAATAAAATTTGGTAGGTTACAATCATGGACCCTGTAGGGCACAGCAAAATATAGGAGAGAGGAAGATGGTACTTATGTTTACTTATTGCTTTAATTTATTAATAAATATGGATAGCATATTAAAAATTATATATATAATTATATATGATAGCATATTAATATTAGAAATTATAAATACACTTATAAAGGCTGCGAATATGACAACCTGGTTTCTGGTGACTTGGAAAGCCATCTGCATCAGGCTGCGCTTACGGCAATCGAACTATCTCGATAATAAATAAAATTCTAATTCACCTAGCAAGACACGCAATTCTAAACATTATGAGTTATGCTAGTTTCCCTCTCGCCTCCCATTACGACCAGCCCAACGATCATGATGTCAATTTAATACAATTTATTGAACAACATTTGCAATTGAAAAGACTTGTAATTGCTTAAGGACAATTAATACCCGTCTTGAATACTTTCAATTTTAACAACAGCCTGTATACTCTTAAAAACATTTTGTCATACAACTTTGAACCTTAATCCGACGCGTTAAAGTTCTGGTTGCATGTCAACAAGCGCAAAATAGTTGAACGTGTGAAGTGTTTGGTATATTTGTTACTGTCAAACAGTAAATCTTGGAGTATGAAAACAAACCTGTTTTATGTTGATTAGAAGGTGACAGTAATTGCAGGCTTTCCGTAATTTTAATGTGCTTACCTTACTATTTTACTAGGGCTGGGAAGTTAGGTTGGGATATTCATCGATGATGGTCGGGATGTTTGTCGACTACGATGTGTATTGATTTGCTAATCCACCAAGGCATGCAACATAACATAACCGACATACCTACATGTAAAACTTTATAGTGGATACGACAGAATAGACCAGGGGTCGGCAACCTTTTGAGTCGGAAGAGTCAAAATTCAAAGTTTTTAAAGAACCACATTTTTTTTTTTTTTAATTTTTCCACAAACTTTCGTCTTTTTGGCAAATAATGCCAGGATCACCTAGTGATTTGCGTATGGAACAGTGGAACTAAAGAGCCGCAGCTTCACATCCAAAGAGCCGCATGTGGCTCGCGAGCCGCAGGTTGCCGACCCCTGGAATAGACTAATACTTTTTCTCTTGAGATAGACAAAAAAAAATAAAAAATACTTTTGTCCAAGTATAGTATATCAAATTGTTACTATGTTATGTTAGTAATTGTGAGGACATGTAATTGGCCTACTATTGTCACAATGTTTTTTTATAAATGAATTTGTGCTGTCTTCCTAAAAAATAAATAAATAGAAGAAACTATAAGTTCATAAAATATGTAATTAATTTTATGATAAAATAATATCATTATACAAGCTGGTTAGTCGAAAAGGGGGGTACTGTAGTCTGTACTTATAATTATGAACAACTTTTATTATGCGACAAACCCAGAAATCGTGAAGGTTTTTTTTAAATAAAATTAAAAAATTGTACTACTGGGCCACCATTTCTAGAAGGTTTATCGTAGACTCATAAGTTCAAAATTACTTATGAATCTTTTTGGACCATTTTTTACACTTAGGTATACCTAGTTAGATATACCTTTAAATAAACGTCATAGCATTGTATTGTGTCGTAAATGTCCTACAAATTAACTTATATTTCTGCCACAACTTCATCTTAGATACGGGGATCACCTCTAGTCCAATCTTAACTAGGCACTAATAAATTCTAGACATTTGAGGTGCAAATTAACAAACGCGTCACGTTTGTGACAAATTGTTGACTTAAAGTGCTGTAATTGATAACATTTTCCAAGACTTGATACTGCTAGTTGCATTGCAAGGTAAATTTTATAATTAGGTATAATAAATTTTATATATATTATATTATATATTATAATATTTTTTTAAATGAAAGTGATGTGGTCGCTAGCACTGTCCACGTCACTTTCATTTTAAAAATTAAAAACAATGTAACAAACTATAGGGGAGGCGAACCAAATACTGGATACGTGCGCAATACTGGATACTGCGATTTATAGAAAACTAACAAACGCCATCTATTTTTAAAATGTCAACCGATTTCGTCAATGTAAGTTCTTGACAGTTTCTTCGACAACAGCGCCATATTTGCCTTCAATTGGCTGTCAAAAATTAAAGTTTAAATTTTCGTTCGTCGATTTATTTAGTTAATGTGTTTATAAGACTATTAAACTATTGTAAGTTATGTTATTTTTTATTGTAGTGATATGTTTCAGCTGGACACATGGTTATTAAGATATATTTAATGCATTATCTCGATAAATGAAGTAGGTAAAATGTTCATGAACAATTTTCGTAAAAGCAAGTAGTTACCTCAATACTGGATACCTAGGTATTCCCAATACTGGGTATCCAGTATTGGGAATTCAATAGTATTTTATATCTTAAATATTATTAACACACAGCGTAATTATTTAAAACAAAAAATAAAAGTACAAAAATAAAACTGAGCACTTAAGCGTCATTGTACTCTCTCTACATCGCTGTCAATTGGTACCGTGCCCAGAAGACTGGCAGCATTGCCACGTTATGCTTTTTCTAATGATAATTCGGGAGAAAGATGGATCAGATGTATCAATTGTTATCGATGGGCTCATGAACTTTGTGCTGGAGTAGACCCAGAGGCAGTGGACTATGTCTGTGAAATGTGTCTCACAAATAATTATAAGCGTCTATTTGTGTACCCTATACTGGATATCAGTTCAGAGTATTGTGTACTCAATATTGGATATCCAATATTGAGAATACTAAGTATCCAATACTAGGGTACACAAGATTTGACTGCAGTTTTTTGCAATTTTTAAAGAAAAGTAATAAATAGAGATAATGATTAGAGTTATATGTTTATTTCTGTTTCTAATGTAAAGTGTAAAGATACACAATGATTGTGACTACAATTAATAGAGATTTCGTAATCATTATACTAGTTTTTTTTTTAGTTTACAAAAAGTATCCGGTATTTGGTACGTCTCCCTTATCTAATAATAATAATAAAAAAAAAATAAAAAAAAAAATAAAAAAAATTATTGGGGAAAACAAACAGTGACACATTACATTTTATATGAAAAAAATATAAACAAATACGAGCAAATGTGTAACCAACAACATTTTCCACAGAATATTTCAAAGTGATCTCTACTAACTATGCGATTTAAAAACTACAAACTACATTAATTAAAGTGACAATTTTTTTAATTTTTTTTTTGTATTATACTCCTCAAGGCAAGCAAGTACTTAGTGTTTTGAGTACAATCTTTTTGTATTTACCAGCAGAGAGAGAAAACATGTCAACATGCTGGAAGTGCTTGTTGTAGGTACTAGTAAGTCGACGATTTGGTATGGCTTATTGTGGAACATTCGAGATCAACGTGCTGAATGAGCAAAGAGTTCACCAATTTATAATTTGCTAACTGACTCATCTTTTCCCTGTGACATAAATATAATTTGGGGGCGGAAGCGTACCTGGCTTTTGGTCTAGCGGAAATCAGGAACAACACTATGAACATTGCCAAAATTAAAACGATCACGATAACGAGAGTTCTCGCAATTACGGACCCTGATTCTGACAAATCGATTGGACTGTCAGTGATATTCATTAACCTAGTTCGTATATAAAAAGATTGATTCTTAATACGACTGAAAACCGAGGTTCTAAGAACATTTGAATTTTTTAAGAATATTAGATTTAATTTTTTATCTCTTTCTATCGAATACAAAAAAACTGAGAGAATAAATTTAATATTAATTGATGGTGTTTACCACATCCGTACGGAGAAACGCTCCATATCATTAGTGTTCAAGTCACAAGAGTTAGAGGCTGTAACCAGGTATTTAGTTCGGGGGGGGGGGGGGGGGAGGGTAACCCTGAACATAAGATATATATATACAGAAAAATCATTGATGATTTTATAATTGTTCCCGTCATTGATTTTTTTTTCATTATCATGTAGTCACGTATTAGGTATATTTTATTTTTAAAATAATATATTCAATCAAAGTATCATGATATCGAAAAATCCTCGTGACTCAGCCCATCTCTAGTCTGCTAGACAATCTCATATTTCGTCACTTGATTCTTAACAGCTTTCGCCTATGTCTTCTACCATACCTAAGATTTAAAATTGCACCGACAGACGCCAATACAGTCACGTAGCCTATTATACCGAACCCGTTGCTACCGTAAACACATGACTCACCTTTTATCGAGAAAGGCCGGGTAAGATGAATTAATGTTGTTGCTCTTTTTCCTGCTTTGAAAGTCTGAGTTGGTGTGATAAGACTGTATTATAATTATTTAAACATCGTGTATACAGGTGCCCCAAAAATGAAAGTCAAGCCGGAAACGGATGATAGGCCAGGTGGATTTTTTTTTAAGAAAAAAAAAAAAAAATAGTTATATACTTTTAAAATTATAGACATTAAAAAAAATCGAGAAAATTGATATCCTGTGATGATCTTTCAAGTACTGTGACTACAAATCTTTACCCTTCTGTAAAATGTAAAATTCTAAAACAAGAGAGAAAGGATACGGCACCGTATCAAATCGCGGTGCCAATAGATAGGCCATAGACACACTCAACCAAAAAGAAATTGCCTATTTTACTGCACCCACAACATTTGATGAATCTTAGGTAACTGCTCATTTTTTTTTTAAAGAAAGAAATTATATCTTCTTTTTTATGAAGGTTCTATATAACCATAAAAGAGTTTTGCCTATATTATCGATCTTAATAACCGTAAACAGTAAAAATATAAACTTTCCGCTATCTGTCAGTTGTATCTTTACACCATAACACTAAGTATTCGTTACACCGTCAATTTTATAGACATAAAAGGGGTATCACTTAACGGCGCAAGAGCACCTTGTTTTACTTTATAAAACTAGTATTATAAGGGCGCCGATTCTGTAAGATAACGTTCCAAATATTTTCACATTTTTTTAATGGAAAAAAAAGGATTACTGAGACGAAAAAGTTAAACAATCTGAATAAAAACCTCCATACATATTATTTTACAGGCTGCTGAAATCTCCAAAAAAGGCTTGTTATGCAGTTAGGTCGAGCTCTTCCAGACATGACTATTATATATAGATTACAAGAGAAGTTATGGATTTTTGTCTTGCAGCATTAAGTGCAGCCATTTTTAGAGGGCATTTTTGGGACGGCTTCCCCTTTTAAAATTGTCAAAACGCGCCATTGAACTACACATGCCTTACAAAATATGCCAAACTTCCTCATGTGTTACGAATTTGACAGCTTGAATTTCTCTCATCTTATCTAATTGTATTCACTTCTGACACTCTCTCCTCTGAGAGTGAGAGAGCGGACTTGTTCATAATCCACCACACTGGCCAGTACGGATTGGTGGACATCACAAGTCTTCCAATGTATGGTTCTAGGACACTAGGTCCTCAAGATGTTTTCTTTCAACTTTAGAAAGGTGGAGCAAATGCGCACATATTTCACATCAATACTATTAATGCGAAAATCATTCTGTCTGTTTTTTAACCTTTTCCACAAGGAAATAGGGTGCATCATTAAGAAGGAAATAGGCCTTTTTTTTCTAAAATCGCAGCCTCCTTAGTCCTCTCTGGCGGAATTGTGGGCTAGTCATGAATAAATATGACACATTGGTAAGATCCCGTCAGAATTAATGATCTCATGATCGACCCTTATGTCTGCCATTACCACACCGAGCCTGCAGCATAGCACAAACTATGTGGGTAGCCTGATGCCCTCGATTATCGTTGTTGTAATTCTTTGTTATTTATGTCAATCCTCACAAACGTACACTCACTCACAATTACAATACCTATTTACTCACACTCATACACACTCGCACTAACGATTATGTCCAAAAATTCTAAATGTGTTTTATACTTAACTATTAAGCTTCTTTGTTTTGTCATAAATTTTGCTCTTATTTTTATTATTATTATTTTTCTTTTTATATTCTAACTTAATGATAATTGAAACATCCAGAATCTCAGTAGGTGCAATTAGTCTCTTCAGAGGGTAGCCCGGTGATCTGTAACACAGGTTTTACCTATCACAGACACCAGTCTCTATTTAAATGTTATTTACTGTGACTCTGTAGTCTGTATCTATAATGTGATGATGAGAAAATAAACATTTACTTATACTCCGTTCGAAATAACATTAGAAATATAAATAACTCCATTTACACTTTATTCAACCGATTTTGACTTCTACTACGTTGGTGACATGACAAATTACAGCTGCAGTAAACATTTGTTATCGTAAATACGTTTTTGCTTTTAATGCCATCCTTATGCGTACGGAATAGAAGTCAAAATCGGTTGAATACACTGTAAAAGGGTATGTTAAACGTGTCTAATCTTATTTCAAACGGAGTATACTTACTTAATACTCATCCTTTCTGTGTGCGTAATTTTATTAATTTTATTTTAGTGTGTGTTGGTTTTTGTGATGTCTGATAAATGTATTTTCTTTCTTTCTTTTCTTTCCATAACCATCAAAGGACAAAAATATTGTTGCTTCTTTACTTATAAACGCTGTATAAGTTATGTCACTATGTATACTTAAGATTATACTGCCGTTATTTATGGCATAACTTGATACAACGTTTTTATTAACCCGTATTTAATTTAGATAGAGCCTTACAGAATAGGCACCTTATACAAGTAATGAGTTAGAATACTTAGACGAACAAAGGTAACGTAACATCTGCCTAGCATGTGCATTTAAGTGGCTTGAATAGTACATTAGACGGCCAATAATATATTGTCTGTTTTGCAAAAATCTAAATATCTATATGGTCGTAAAACTGATGCATTAGAAACAGTTGTTAAGGGACCATCCATAAAGTACGTCACACGTTAAGGGAGGGGGTCGACGAAGTGTCCTAATTTTAGGACGTCACATTTCAAAACCTAATACTCTACATTTAAGTGTTTAATGGGAAATTTGAACTATTAACGAAAAACTTAAGAATATTTCCAACTTTATCGGTATAGCAATTTATTTAATATAATTATATTAAAAAATAATTTAATTGGAAATAAAACTGATTTCGGAACTGCTGTTTTAATTTAATAATTTCTAGATGTAAAATTGCAAAATATGTGACGTCACATTAGAGAGGGAGGAGTCTCACAAATGTGATCAACTGTGACAAGGACGGGGGATGGGTTAAAAAATCACGAAATTAGTGTGAAGTACTTTATGGATGACCGCAAATATCACTTCATGCAGGGTGGTGACAACGTTTCGACATTAAAAGATACCACGTATTTTATACCACGTTCTGAAGCCGTACACAATAAAATCCAAGGAAAAACCTAAATCATTCAACACAAGTTTCTTCGGTCTTCGTCTGCAAAAGAACTCAGTAAACAACGATTTTGTGACTGTATTGTGGACGTGCATAGTAATGTACATTATGGGGTACATAATTGTTCCGGAGAACATACGCCAGTATATATCTAATAGTCATACCATAGACTATATTGTTAAACATATTTATATATATATATATTTTTAAAGGCTTCAACATTTATTAGGCTAAACAGACAATGGTTCACGATAGCGTTATATAGGAAATGACATGCGCTGTTTTACGCAAGTTTAATGGATGCAACAACGTAGAAAACAGTTTAAAGGACAGCAGGGTAATCACGATGCACGCTCGAAATCGGAATCGATTCAATTTTGACAGTTCAATAATATACACTGCGTTCGAACAACGCAATGAACATAAGTGAATCGATCATTATTACGAATGGGTATCGTGATTACCCTACGGGTGCCTACGGAATTATTCTTCCACGTAAATACACGGACCATCTACTAACGTAGCATAATAACCCATTTTCTTTACAGACGCACTGCGGATAGCCTCAACCCAACTGTCACGGTTTTCATTTGTGTCAGCAGCGAAGATACGTTCGTTCATGCTGCTATTCCGCCTGCATTTGCGATAGCAGCCTCGGACCATGAAGGATGATGGCCGCTGTAGGTCCTCGAGTACGATCTCGCAGTTGTCAATTAAGTACACGTGGTGGGCAGGAGTGTCATCCAGCGGCTGTTTCTTGTACTCGATCAATAATCCAGTGCTGAACAGTTTGAAGTAGCGGTCCTGCCAGGTACGGATGAGCTGACGCTGTTTCTGAAGCCAACCCTCCTTCACTATATGTTCGTCACTAGGAACAAGAAAAAAGGTAAGGAAGGCACACAATATGGTCTAGAACCTACAAGCGATGAGCTAAGAATCTTCTTCCTCTTACGCGTCATCATTGATCATTCTCCTGTCCTTATCCCATTAAACAGGACAATTTTTTATGTAGTGCGCCTAATTTGTAAAGTGATTCAGTCTCTATTCCTAAATATAAACGCAGTATTGGGATACGCTTTAAAACATAACAAAAATTCGACTTAGTCTGGGGGACACGCATAACTTACCAGCGCAAGCCATACAAAATCATTTTTTATTTTGTTTTGGAGTGAATTTTAGTACTGCGGTTGTATTTGGGAACGAACACTGCAATGAATCAATCTGCAAATTATGAGCATTACATAAAAAAATATCCTGAATTTGATGCAATAATGATTAAAAAGGGTGCCACAAAAGTTATCACATTAAATGGAACCACGTACTTATCGTGGTATCACGTTCTGTGACGGTATACAAAGAAACAATAAATTCCAGGCTGTAGGTCAGCCACAATTTCTTAATTTTACACATATCACGATCTCTAGGCAAGATTTGAAAAGTCTCCAACGTACTATGACCAAAATTATTTTTATTTACACGTGTCGAACAGATAAACGTGACATAAATTTCTACTTCGATATCCCTTCAGCTAGAGGAATGATAGAAGAGCATTGCAAAAAAAGAAAGTTGCTTAAAAATCGCAGATTTCTTGAGTACGGCTTCAGAACAAGATACTAAAGAAATGGTTTCACTTCATGTGAAAAAATTTGCGGTAACCTACTCTACCATGAGTTTTCCGTGCCGTCTAACGTTCACGTTCACATGCAATATTTGTATGGGAATTTTTTCAGCGCCTCTAGCGGTATAAATAGTGAACTAAAGTCACTATACAAATATTGCATGTGAACGTGAACGTTAGACGGCACGGAAAACTTATAGTAGAGGTACTGTATAATATTTAAAAAAATGCTCAGTCGCATAGGCTCTTTCCTTGTGATATTTTGTTCATCTTCTACCGTGTCGACACGGGACACATGAGAATAGCCCATTCCATAGTGAAAAGAGCTAGACATCTATGGTGATATCAAGGGTATTGATAGATGGGGTACACTTACTTCTTTCCTTTCTTTCCAATGTTCTCTGGTGCTGCTTCCGCCATGATTCTCGCAACTCTTGCTTGGTGCGGCCTGTTAACACGACACCACATTCGGACTATCCTGTACACATTAAATCAAAGTCAAAGATTTTATTTCAACTGGGCCTTTGCAGGCACTTTCAAAACGTCGTGACACTAGGTGCACGGTTCCAAGTGGGTTGGTCCTGGAGAAGATACCGGCAAGAAACTCCATGGATACTCTTTTCACAAAACAAATTTACAAAATATTACAAAAAGAAAAAAAAAAGCAAAGGTCATACCACTATAATTTAAACAATACAATCAATGGACAGTTATTAGCTCAAAGGCGTGGAACTGCCGAGGGATAGGTATAAGTAGTTCGAACTCCACCCGCTGCAGTATTAAGGTGGATCCACTCCGATCCGCAAACATATTAGATGTTTTTGTCAACAGGAATTATACAGGGTGTAAATGACATTGTAACGAAAACTGATACCATGGATTCGGTACACGATTTCGGACCCCTCAGGGTTAGAATTTTGTGTTAGTCTTTTCAAATATTTTACGATTTTGTTCGTAGATTTTTTAGTTAGAATAAAAACTGCGAACAAAATCGTACTTTTTAGCTTATGGGTCCAGAATCATGTACTGAATTCATGGTATTAGTTTTTGTTAAGATGACACTTGCAACCTGTATATATTATGCTGCGGAGATAAATTATGCCCAAAAAATTTATGATGCCATTTTGAAATTCGATACAAATGTGACACAAGAAATGGTACACGGAAAAAACGAGTTTGCAGGCTCTATCCCAATAACCCCTTATAATAAAGGGATTGGGACTAGAAAGGTTGGACCTTATATTAATGTAAAATTTTATTTTTAAAAATCCATCGTAATCTTATGACCCCAGTTACGTGAAAAGAAAACTTTGTAACCCTTTTTAAGCATATTGCGCGCACGGAGGAGTGTGAGATTTGGCATAATTAAAGTTTATATGGAGAAGGAGTGCAGAAAGCTAAAATTACGGTCGATTTTCGACCACTGGGCGATCACTAGTAATTAATAATTACCTGATTTTCAATTTCACGGAACAATTGATTCTCTTTTGGTGCACCCACAAAGTTCTGTCACAACTGCGCAATGTCACCAAATAATAATTTCCAGTAACTAATTGAATGTAAAACAACGTTTTCCTTCTAAAATACAATAGAAATAAATGATATCAAGTCCATTGTTTAAATTATGACGTACCTACATAAAAACATAATATATTTTTAGTTTGTAAAACCTAAACTTGTTTATAACTTGGCAAAGTTTGTTTTTGTCAATTACTGATGGTTAAAGTTTAGCGATGGGTTATTAAATAACAGTCAATTGTGCAGTGTTACCTCTATTATCTCTATTACTGATATATCTACAAAAATAACAGAATGAAATATTTGTTACTAAATAACAACCTGTTATTTTTATACTACCAGAGTAAAACCCACCAAGTAAGTATATTTGTTTATGTATTATATACTAGGTATTTCTTCTTTTAAGCAAGCATTAACCTACGTGTCCAGTATAATAATGCGTTCAGGGCGCTGTTGGGGTTGCCGCGCTGGTGCAGTGCGTCGGGAATGTTTGCGGACGCACATGTCGACGGCTTCCATGCCGTGCTCCGCAAGCGGTGTGCCTCGACGCTCTGCAGGCTGCGCGCCAGCACCAACAGCATCCTGTCCGTTATAGGGCATAGGCTGGACACTAGACCTATGTCCAGCATTGGGTTAATGCCTATATTAGGATAAGATAAATAAAAACTGTACACTAACATTAGATTATAAGTTTTCCTTGTACTAACACTATGGACTGTAAGGTCTGAAATTAAAGATTTTTATTTTTTATTTTTTTATTTTATTTTATTATTAATCTAGTTAGTAAGAATGAGAGCAAAACTGTTATTTAACTAAATAACAAGCAAGGTTCGCTGTGAATAAAATTTGTGTCTTTTAATTTTTATAACAGATAATTGTCATTGGCAGGAACAATAATTGTTATCTTTAAAATATCTGTTATTTTTAACTGTCGCCGCTATTAACGTTCTGAACATCTAAAACCACAGAAGGGTCGCTGATGCGTTGCCTACCTTTAGGGATGAGCGATGCCGATGGGATAGCTCATGCTCACGACAGAAGAATTAGGGGGTAAGGGTTTGGGATTCCGGAATTCGAGATCGCGAACATGATGACAAAATGTTCCAACCAGTAAAATTACTGGGACACAAGGTATTCCATCTTTTATTTTTTAAAACACTATTGCCCTCTCTATCTCTCTCTATTGCACTATTGCTCTAGGATTTTTCCTGTATCGAGGGTATTTTTCAAACATACATCTTTAGCCTTAGGCCAGCAACACATTTTTAGGATGCGGATATTCTTGGATGGCAGTGACTACATACGGCAAGAAAGTTGGCGACCATATCTTAAGAAAAAAATTGAAAGAAAAAAAGAAAGAAATCACATTTTATTCTCACTAGACAACACAATACATAGAGAAAAATGAAAAAAAAAGAGATTTTTTTTTTTATTGTATGACGTTTCATTGTAGCAGTTATTTAAGTTAACATTTTCATTACAACCTCATCAAAATCGCATGTAATCCGCTCTGAAGACAATTATATTGCAATGCAAAGGCTTACTACGGCTTATCACAATATTTGTTCCATGAATAAAAATGATAAATAAGTCCGGATTTGTCACTGCACCCAATAGAGATGCGACATGCAACTGATTATAATCAAAGAGTTAAAAAAATGCATTCACAACGAATAAAAAACTCTTTTGTCTTCGCAGTATTCAGTATTTTCACTGAATTCGTCTCATTGTAACTTAAGCTTTAAATCAAAAATATCAAAAGGAAATAGTCAAATTTCATCTTTTGTTTCATTGCAGTGACACAAAAGTGAAGGGTCAATTTTTTTCACTTTACAAAAAATGACCCTAAAAAGGGGTATTTTTTGCAACGTTCGAATTTAAATTAAGAACTCTATTGTCGCTGCTTTTTTTTAAATTACCATACGCTCAGAGTCATTTTTCATGCATCGCTTGCAATCTGATTTACCTGCCAGTAACTTTTTTCTTTTTATATTTTTTTTACAGTTTGTTAAGTGTGACCCAGTTACGAATGTTTCCGTGGGGTGGAAAATGAGCAAGTTAAATTAGTCACATGTATTTTTTTTATATACATATTTCGTTTGTCAAGTTTGGTGATCATGACAATATTGGGTCATGAGTAATGACCGTATATTTTAGTGATTATAATTAGGTTTAAGAGCTTATGAAATATTCTTGGTTGATAATAATAATAATGTTATAGATGTTTTTGCCCGACTTGGGTCTAAACACGATTGCTTACTAATTAAGTTCCCAAACTTATTCAGTTTTACATAATTATGTTGAGTTGGGAAAAGCCTATGTTCAGCATTGGACTACTGATAAACTAAGTCCATTGATTGATTGTTTGTACAGTTTTGTGCTTATTAACATTTATTTAGTCTTTATAGTAAACATGTAGCCTCAAGTTAGTCTGCGTGTGGTTTTAATTCAACAAAAGAAAGTCTGTTAATTTTATTTAAAAATAAAACTGCATTCGAAACTTTAAAACTGAGGACAAAGCGCGTAGCTTTAAATATTTTCTAGTTGCGTGCGCGCATTTACCCTGAAGGCTATTTTCGACTCAGTTGCTTGCATCTAAATAATAATTACAACTTATTTAAAATTGTAATAATTGAACCAACTTTGCAATTTTATTTTCGCAGAAAACAATGTGCAGTAATTTGAATAATTATCATACCGTTGGTTGGTACCTCCTACTTAATTGCCTACATGTTGTATTTATAAATTATACAGGCAAACAAAATTAAATTTCTTAATTTGCAGTTTTATTCAAGTTTTAATTTTTTCACTAAGTATTTTTAATCCCCGACAAAAAAGAGGATTGTGATAAGTTTGTAGTGTGTATCTGTGTCTGTGGCATCGTAGCTCCAAAACGGATGGACCGATTTCAATGCAGTTTTTTAAATTGAAAGCTAGTTTAATCGGCAATCATCTTAGCTATGTTTTATGAAAATCCGTTCAGCCGTTCAAAAGTTACAGATTTTTTTCTAGTTGGAGGCGGGGGTTTTTGACGGTTAGGTTATTAAGTGTCGAGGTTAAGCAGCCAAGTGTGTGGGTGTTTTAAGCTGACGAATGACGAGAAACTGCCTAGGAATGATTTGAGTGGCGTTCTCTCGCATCGGAGGCCATACACACTTTGGGTCGTCGAGCCAACAGAGTAAGTACCTAAGAAAGTAAATATGTGGGTGTTTGGGAAGAAAAAGGATAAACCTTTGCCAATTAGCTAGGAATGTTTTAGTTTTATTTATTCATGTTTTACATAGTGTGGGAAGCCCTCAGCGGAGTGGACCGATTACTTGAGGAGGTGGGTCACACTGGATGCGGAAGGCGGAGTACCTAGTGGGTGCTATGACGCAACTTGGGAGAGGTCTTAGGGTCATTTTCATATATATATCTATATATATGAAAAATTTCATATATATATATATCGGCCGAATAAAATCGGCCGGTTACCCACACAAAAATTCATGTTTAAACGGCTGATTTTGCACTAATCGTCTGTTATGATGTCGGTGAATTTGGGCCTTAGTCCAGCAGTGGACTGCGACAGGCTGGTTTGATTGTTGGTGTGTTACTTTTCCTCCCAAATAGAGAAGTTTGTAAAGAAAAACCTTTACCTAGTACCTAGTGGGAATAAAGCCTATCGCAAACCATAACTATTATCATCCGGTCGCCTGTAGCCGAGAACAATATTAAATTAGTATTGTATATAATTATATAGTACTCGGCCGCAAGCGACCAGTTGACATTAGTATCTCTGCACTTCGTCACTTAATAAATAAATAGTAGGTATCTAGTCACAGAACTAAAACAAAATCATAAGTGGCCGTTTAAATAAACTACTTGCAAACTAAATACGAAAGAAGTCTTAATACGTTTATAAGCGTTTATGTAACTTGCCATAGATAAAATACACTTTTCTATAGACGAATGCAAGTTCTTCACTAGATTCTCAAGTTCTATGTAGAATAATAATTATTCATCTTAATTCATTAAGTGAAAAAACGCAGTACCTACCTAGGTTGTATTTAGGAATTATTTAAGCCTTTATACACAAACTGCCGAGAAAACCAAAAAAAAGAAAAATTGCCCATCCTTCGTTTTTATTGTCGAAATAAATTATTATTCTTTCCTTTTTTCTTTCTAAAGGTCTCTTCTCAGTTAACCTTTTTTTAACCGTCTTTTGTTTGTCCCACTCCTAAGCAAAGACACTTTTTCTTTCCAAACATTTTTTTTTTAAATTATTGTATTTTTTTTGTTTTGAGCAGCTTCTTCCCAAAAGAATAATTATTTGCATAATAATAATAATAATAATTACAGCTTGCAATTATGGAGGTCGGGTATTTATTTTATCTTTTATTCACAGATAAGTGGCCATTATGTTAGTATAATAGACTGATATTCAATACTGAACAGATTTTGCATTCATCAAGTTCAAAAGGCGATGTGTGTAAGGAATTTTGCAGTGTTTATTTGGAAACCGCATTTATAGATAACGTTTTGTTAAAAACCAATACCCAAAAATTTTGTGTTAAAAACTAGATTTTTGTAACTAGAATTTAATTTTTGATATAAAAGTTAAAACTAGCTAAATTAATTTATTTGTGTTTTTATTAAGAAAACTAACTGAACACCCAAAAACCGCCAAAAAACTTAATATTTAAATTATAGTGCCTTGATTTCAACAAGTTTGTGACGAATGGTGACGAATCGCCCACGCCAAATTTTGAATTTCGAGCGCTTTCTGTCACGCACACATACACATTATTATCCCTGTATTTACAGGGGTGATAGAAACGTCATATTCAATGGTAAAGCAGTTTCTGATTTTGCTACTCGATAATAGATGGCGTTGGCAACGCTTTCTAAACTATTGAAATGAATTAAATAATTTTGAATTGTTATTATTTTAGTAATATAAATCTAAACGTTATCGATAATCTAATAAAATTATATTAATACTGTCGTCTGAAATTCAAATTATTAATTTTTACTTCAAACTTAGTTTCCCCTTTATTTACTAGATGGCAGTGCTAGTAGCATTCGTTTAGCCAGAGCCATTTAAGCAAATATCCTGTTTGCCACCTCCCGTACGTGACTTTTAAAGTAAACTGTCTCATTTTCTGTTCAAATTGCCACCTCACATCTTATTCTGTACGCTTTTAAGCATTTATATTCATTTCTCGACTCCTTTATGAAGATGTATGTACTTTAAAAGAATCTAATAAGAACATGGTTGCCCGTTCGTTCTAATTTTAAGCTTATTAGAATTTAATGTACTGGAACTTTAGTAGATAATTAGAATAAAAGTTGAATTCAACCAATTCAATCTGTTAGGTGTTCTACAAAAGTTGAATCGTTTGTTTTGGAAGACCTACTATCAGATAATGTGAGCCACTATTACGCCTAGGTAACTTATTCGCTGTGTTTTTTCTAGTTCGTCCCGCCATCTTATTCGTGGTCTGCCGCGACGCCGTCTATCTTTGTCATCCCAATAGTGGTAATATTGGCCCACAGCTCATCAGGCAGACTTGGCTGGTCCAATCTTTTTGAGCTTTAGTGACTCGGACTGATTTTTTTTTGTCAAATTGTCTTCGAATATTTTAGTTTTGCTATTTAAAATCACTTTTGGTGTCACAATGTTTGCAGTTAGGTACCTACGTACGCACGGCTACATATCAAGCTAAGTATACATTTTCAGTTTAACCTGACCTCTCATTGTACGGAAAGCCGATGCAGTGTGAGGTCAGCTTATACTGGAAATGTATAGCTTGAATTATAGCCATATGTACGTTCATACACAGACATACATAGTGTCCAGCTGTTCTAAATACCTACGTATTTAGTATTAACTTAAGTGACAATTTTGAGAGCTTGCTTTTTGGACAATAATATCAAATAGAAGAATACAAGACTTCTTTAGTATTTTTAGATCTAAAATCTCGGATGAATAAATTTTTTGAATGGACTCTACTGGTCCAGTCGACTCATACCTTTACAGAAAATAAAAATTATTATTTCCTATCAACAATTCCACATCTATATCTATCCTATTCTAACATTACGCTCTTCTTATTAACCTTTGTAATATCTCCTCTCTTTCTAACACTGTCACACCCCTTTTAACAACAATGCAATTTTTTGTGAACCTCAAACTGTAGGGTGGGGATTTTTTGCGACGAATAACCATCGATTTTATTTTAGTTAGGTGCGCACGAGTTTGTAGTGCTTCGAGTGATTTTGAAAATTATTTTCTATTCAAAGATTTTTTTTTGTTTCGTTTTAATTTGAAGATTTTGTGTTCAATGGTTATTGTTTTTTAATTATAATTAGAAAGCTTTTTGTGATACGATATGCACGGCTACTTAACAAGCTATATGCTTTCAGTATAAACTGACCCCTCATTGTAAGGAAAGCCTATACAATGCGAGGTCAGCTTATAGTGGAATATATAGCTTGATAATGTAACCGTAGCTTTTTATGATACGATGATACACACGGCTACTTATCAAGCTATTTGTTTTCAGTATAAACTGACCCCTCATTGTAAGGAAAGCCTATACAATAATAAGAAGTGCAGCTGCCGCGCAGTTGCAGTAAAATTTTGATCAAAACAACACATTTGGTATTCTTTTAGCTTCAGTGAGATACGCTCGCGTCAAGTTCGAGCGTCACTGCAATATGATCGGCGCGTCATAAAATTACATGAAAAAACCCTCTGTTTTGGTCTAGTGCGCTTTATTTGCTGTTCCGTTCATTTACGCGAAAAAGCAGATGCTGTTATCTCTTTCTCACTATTAGGTCTAGGTTACGTGAAGAGCTATTTATTGATACAGTTATTTTTTATATAGACCTATTAACAAAATGTGTTTATGACTCGAGTTCATCATCATTCTCCAGCCCTTATCCCATTTTATTTGTGGTCGGCGCAATATGTCTTTTTCTTCCATTCATCTCTATCAGACGTCATTTCCAGATTTACTTCCTTCTCATTCATGTCATGTTTCACACAGTCCATCCTTCTTTTCTTTGGTCTGCCTCTTCTCTGATAGCCATCAACATTCATACTTACAACTCTTCTTATGACTCTATTTATGACTCGAGTTAACGTAAGTTCAATAAAATATTAGGTATAGTTTAAAAAAAAACTAAAGAAAACGCTTTTGTCATCCAAACTAAACGTGTATGCAAAATTTCAGCTCAATTGGAAACCGGGAAGTGGGTCAAAAACTTCCAAGATTTTTTTACATAGTTAGTTAGTTACAAGTGAAGCTAATAAAAGTGTTTTAATATGTGTTTCATTAAAAAATGCTTATATACTGGATGATAGGCCATAAACAAACTATAGTGGCGATAATAATACTATATCTATAGGTACGCATCTGAAAAAAGATAAAACGAGTGATTTGAATCCACTCTGGCCTCATGTACTGATGGTAGAGTCGGCAGAACACTCCTTTGTCCGCGACCGCTACCGTGAAGAGATGTTATCGAGTACCGTCAGCAGAGTCAAGGGAATTTAAATAGGTTAAATTAAAAATAATTATTTGACAAATTAATTGTCAGCTGGTATAAACAGCGCTAAACAAATCTCTACATAAGTACCTACCTATACCTTAGTATAAAATAAAGTCGCTTGCCGCGTCTGTCTGTATATCCGCTAACTTCTACTAAATCACGCCACGGATTTTGATGCGGTTTTCACCATCAGTTAGGTAATTTTTCACGGAAGGTTTATATTATGTTTAATACTTTCATATTTAATGTAAGGATAGTATTATAGAGAAAGTGTACCCGTGCGTAGCCGGGAGCGGGTCGCTAGTAAATAATAATAAAAAGTTTAAACACCGCTTATTTTCTAATACACATAGTCCTTCCTAGTCCCGATGCCTTTAAGGGGTTAAAAGAAAAATAATTTTATTCAGTACGGGATAATGACGGCATAGCATTCACAATAAATGGAACACAAAAAAAAACCCTTCTAATAAGAAATAAATTTAAAAAAAAACACGCCGTCGAGCTTGCCCCTACCGAAAGGGTTACCAGGTTGTTGTTAAGCTGAATATGAACAACTTTTACCATGAGATCATCTCGGGTGCGCGCACAGAAACCTTACCGGGTGCGCGCAACAACTCACCAAAGTTTCACCATAATCAGATGACTTGTTTAAGAACGCTTAGCAGACGAACAATGAAAGAAACAAACATACATTATTTATTATGAGATTTAATAAAAAATCTATAATATTTTCATGCGTAAGCATATTTTGCTGACCCTACAAAAGTTAAGTTGCATAGGTGTTGTGTTCGAACAATGAGCTAATTGAATGCCTAATCACTAAGCTTTACTGAGAACTAACCATTCAGTTGGTGTAAATGTTAAATTAACATTATGTGCAAGAACTTGGCTCTGCACTGCCATGCCGAGGACAATGACCTATCTGTTGGCAGTTAGCACGCGCACTTCCTCATAATGTTTATGATTTTAGACATTCATTTTAGTGTGGGCCCAAGAAGTCTCTCGTAAATAATTTACAGTGCCACAAACTTATCTGACCCTGCCATGGTGTCGCTGCTGTCGCTTTTACGAATGTCATCTCCGTACAAAAATAACATTTTGAAGTCATTTTTGTTCCGTAGAGACGTTAGTTCCAATTTTGGTCACCAGGTCAGATAAGTTTGTGGCACTATAGGTACACTATGACTGAAATATGACCGAATTGAGATTATAATATTATGAATTGAAAAAAATCGGTATTCTACTCCTCTTTAAGTTCAGTCCGATTTCAGTATGATTTGAATTCAACCTTCCTACATACTAATTTTAATTTCATTTTTGACCTTTGTGGACCAATTTTATTAAAGGTGTCGGTTCAAAATGTTAGAATACCGTTTAGGCTTCAATCAACTTTCGACCTATATAATATATAATATAATCTTAGTTTGGTCAACTTTTAGTCATAGTGTAAATTAATTGAATAGTCAAACGAACTTACCTGTAAGTGAAGTTCGACGGTAATTATACGAAGTTGTTGTCTCGTTCGAAGATGATGACGATAGAATACAATAATACTACTACATTGTATTATTGTATTCTGTCATCATCATCGAGAACGAGACAACAATGAGTATAATTACGGGAATTGGGCTTCAGGCTGCCCGAATAGAAAAAGAAAAAAAAACACAAATATAGGTAATTTATTTATATTTCATGAAATGTTTAATGAAGAACCTTAAAATTTAATAACAATACCGTATACACTTATCTAAAACATGCGGCCGTGGGCGCTTACTGCACTGTGCGCTTAGTTAACGAGAGATTCCCAGATACAGCACAGATTTATTCGCTGATAAAATCATTTGGACGTTTTATTACTATGTGCGCTTGTAATTGGTTGGACAGTGGACGGTTCAGTACACCCCGCAGCGGTATTGGTTATAAGGACATAAATTTTTTATGTTTTATTTTTAATTTATGGTAGATTTTTATCTGGATTTTGATCGTATGTGTCGGTTAAGGCGCTTGTTTTTTTATAGGTTTGTGTAATTTAGAGGCACTTAGCTGGCTACTAGTTTTTATACACATAAAATACATGAGAAAACATTTTTGTGATGTGAAAAGGACTGAAGGAAATCTGGGATTTTAGGGGTAGAAGATGTAGTCGTTTCAAAGTTCGAATGATAAACCCACTGAACATAATATTAATTATAATCTTTATTTCGAACTTATCAATCCATAGAATTATTTAAAAAATGTTAAAGCTATAAATACATCCAGTCCATTACTGTCCCACTGCTGGGCAGCGGCTTCTTCTCAGGATGAGAGGGAGCTCAAAGTTTAGGCTCTCATGATCGTATTGAAGTTTAATACCGATGTCGATGTTCATTACAATTTTAGTTACGTGGTAGACCCGCTGGTGCGGGTTGGCGGACTATGCACATCATAGAGAACTTTATTTCGGCCCTCTCAGATGTTCAGGTTTCCTCACGATGTTTTCTTTCACAGTTAGTGCAAGTGACAATCAAATTCTAATCCGCACATGAATTCGAAAAGTCAGAGGTGCGGGCCGGGTTTGAACTCAGACCCTCCTGCATGGAAGGCGAGCATTCAACCACTAGGTTATCACTACCTGCACTGATCTTAGAGTTTAAATTGTATTTATAACCTAACCTTCAAACACCCCCGACGCCAACTAGAAAAAGAGCTGTTACTTTTGAACAGCTGAACAGATTTTCATGAAACTTAGTTAAGATGATACCCGATTAAACTAGCTTTCAATGAAATAAAACTGCATTGAAATCAGTCCATTCGTTTTGGAGCTACGATGCCACAGACACACTACAAACTTCCTCACCTCTTTTTTGTCGGGGATTAAAAACTAGAAAATATTTTTGCCACCCATCTTGCAAATTTGTCGTTCAAGTGTACAACAGATCTGTTGGAATGCGACACGCATTACGTGTGGTGACCTCTAGCGGAAAATACTAGGACTACCAACAATAATGTTACTATTATCTGATGGTTATCTAATTAGTTGGTCATGAGTTAAGTCGTTACCTTAGGAAAGGCTGTTAGATCATATCTGAATGGCCTGTGACTTCATTCATTATAAAAGTCGACTATAAAATTATAAAACCCACCCACATTAAATGAAGAATTTTTGTGCATGTCAAGTGTGTGTAAGCGCACCCACGATACAGGAATAATTCCTAAAGGGGAAAACAACATATAAAAAAAATTGTATGTCAGTAGGTATGCCGTGTAGTATGTATTTTTTTATGTGAAATAGGTTTATATTTCAGTTATGACGCATGATAGTTAATAGTTTATAGGTACGTTTAAGTTTATACGTTTAAGTTTTTTTTTAACCTGATTTTGTGCTCTGAACCTACTTTATATCTCTATCATAAAAACACAGTGACATCGCGAAAAAATTAGCTGCTCCATACATTAAGGTCAAACTTCACCGACAATACAACCAATGACTATGAAAAAATCTGCTGTATAACATGAACTTCTATATCAGTAAACGACTGTTTTCATTTTAATAATTTGTTAAGCTGTCGGTGAATTACTCTTAGGCTCAAGTTCACCGACAATATATCAGACGATTAGAGCAAAATCTGTCGTTTAAACACAATTTTTTATATGGGAACCCGATTTCATTTTAAACATCAGTTATTTTGTTGGTGAAAATGCCCCTTAGTCAAGTAATATTAGAATAAGTGTATAGAACACCAGATTTGTTTTCACGATTTCAGAGTTGGTCCCACAGTAAAATTTATTCATAATTATCCCTTAATACAGGTTAATTAAATATAGGTACCTACACCCTGTGTAGTGTACCTACATGCTTGGCTGACGGATTAACAATCCCAATATCGTCGCTCTAGATGTGACACCACATCAAAATCATTCTCCTGCCCTTATCCCATTTTATATAAGGTCGGCGCACTATGACTTTTTTTTCCATTCATCAGCATATTATAATATGGGAGCCCACATCGTAGCAAAATATTACATCAAAGAACTAAAGTCGCGTTTACATAATTTTATGACGGGCCGATCATATTGCAATGACGCTCGAACTTGACGCGAGCGTATCTCACTGAAGCTAAGAGAATACCAAGTGTTGTTTTGATCAAAATTTTACTAAAACTGCGCGGCAACTGCACTTCCTTAGTTACATACATGAATTAGCTTATTGTAAGTAATACGTTCTGTTGTCATCCTGCTGTGATCATACATAATTACTTTTATTAATGTTGAAGTTTGAAAATGGAGACGTCACATGAAACAAACTAAAAGAAGGACAGAGAAAGATGAAAATATTCAGAATTAAAAAAAAATTGTCCCTGGCACCCAGATGTCTGCGTACCCCGCATCGAACTTCATTTTAAAGTAAAACGACACAATTATCTTTGAATAACGAATGACCGTTATTTTGACAGCTGTCAATTTAAAACCTCGGTCGAATTTAGAATTCATTCAAATTTGAGATTCGTTCCGAATACGAATCAGTCAACCCTCGAATGCCGAATCAAATAAACTCAGTGCATCTTATACGCAACATGACATCAAAATCATAAGAAGTCATTAGGCATTCGAGCGTACGATATACGGACCCTAATTTCGTTGCGAAGACCAAATAACTCCCATATACCACGTTTACTGAGGCATTTTTTGATAATGAACTCCCAATCTAAATTTGACTTTATCCAACACTGTTTAAGATTGAAATTAGATCGAAAATTCGACGTGACAATCGTCCACATATCAAAAACCTGCCCAATCCAAAATCAACCCAATTTCCAACTACCAAAGTCGAGTTTCGTATGTAGAAAAGTTTAGTCAACAAAAACACACGCGAATGAGAAAAAAACCGGGCATCTTTTTGCGTCCCCTCTCTCCCCTAAGCCGGTGGGGGCGGATAGGGTGAAGAAAAATCCTCGTAGGGTGAGTTGGGGTGGCTGTAGTAGTTTTTCGTTGGTATCACGCGTACGGCAAGCTTAGTATTGATTTTCTAGCACATGGTGCCTTCCAGGTGTCCGCATTTATAAAGAACATGCCTCTTTTAGCTCACCGTGCAACGCCAAAAATTTTGTCGCCAAGACTTCTGATTCTGACTGTATATGGACTTACTTATGGAAATTTGTGTAAATATGACGTGTTCATCATTATCCCTGTTAAAGAGGAATACAATGCAAATTATATTTATACCTTGATTAAGTTTTGAAAACATAACAGAACCGAAGTGCCCTGGACAGAAAAAGTAACCAACGAAGAGATACTAAGAAGAGTAAAAGAGAAAATATAAATATTGAAACAGAAAAAGAGGAAGCATGGTTAATTAGGTACGATAAGTTAAAAATTCTAGGGTTTATAAAATGAAAGAAGAGAGAAACACTTGTATTTTTTTCTTTAAAAACTGTTCTGCTATTTCTATTAGGTCGAGTACACCGATTCTCAAAAATAAGGCTAGGCGTGCACGGAGGCTAAAGTGATCGGCGCGGCCACAATATCGTTCACCTAAAACAGGTACCTATTTCATGTTTATTAAGCGCCCATGACGCTAATCAAATCGGTAGACAAATGTTCCATGCGAGACCAATCCATACCCGCGATCACAATCGCCCGATGACATTTATTAAGGCCTCCATGCGCGCCTAGCCTAAGATGTGTATCGATTTTGTTTAAGCGAATTAGGTTAGGTTAGGTTATCGTTCGCGATGTGATTCAAGTTCAAACTAAATACAAATCATTTTGGTAAGGATGACGAATTATAAAAATAATATTTCTTGTTAGACATTTGAGACCTGCGGGTCTACGGCGTACCTAAAATGCTAATGAACATCCACTCTGGTGATAAACTTCAATACGATCGTGAGAGACCAAACTTTGAGCTACCTTGTAAAAATATACCGATCATGAAGATGGGAGTCCCAATATTATGATCGGTAATTTTTTTACAAGGTAGCTCGAATCTTAGCCTCTTTCGATCGTATTGAAGTTTATTACCAGAATCGATGTTCATTACCATTTTAGTTACGCAGTACACATAGTTCAGTTTTCTGTGCATTAAAAATTGAATTTCACTTTCAATTAACCCATTTTATCCAAGAAACAGGCATGCCTAGTTTGGGCCCAATGTTAATATTGGCATAAGTTCTAATGATTTCTGGAAATAAACTTTTTTTTTGTTTCCCAGAGTTTGACCTCAGGCACCCTTATCGGCTTAATTATACAGTTTTTCTTGGATTTCCAAGTTACCAAAGTTACCAAAACATTGCAATAACAAAAAAGAATTGATACTTTGTCAAATGATGCATCGGAAACTAAAAGATGTCACCCCATTTCTATTCGCAAATATTTTATCCACGCATTCAGTTAAGCTGATTCTCACACATATGCAAATTTAGCTAAAGGTGTAAAAGATTAGCATCTTATTGTGATTCGGCGATTCGTTCCGAACTCTTCATGTTTGTTCGCGATTCGTTGCGGACCGGTGTGACTGTGCCTTCATGCTTACCCGATTTTTTTATTTGCGTTTTGTATACTAATGATCATAATTTTGGAGTTGGATGGAAATGAAGATTTTGTTTGTTTACAATTTTAGTAATACTTAAGTTTAATGTTATGTTCATTTTTACTTGGAAATGTTACTTCTATCTAAAGCACGTTTCATTTACACAAATAAAAAACGAAGTTCTGCTAACTTCGCTGCTCTGCTTCTGCTGCTCCATCCGAACCAAGTTACTCGGTTGTAAATAGCAATAACTCGTTTATTTTTAGCCGTTACGTTGTTTCAGTGTAAGTAGGATCTTAAATAACTATTCTGTCCGATTTCTGAGATAAGCTTCTGCTTATTCTTGAATGTGTAAAAGCTTGATAATATTTCATACTCAAATGACATAGGTATGTGTTAAACCGATAATAATTTAGTTGATGCCCTCTTAATACAATTTTTACGCTGTTATTACTAATTTTACACGTCGTTTCGAAACTCTATATAATGCAATTTGAACTTTATTGCCCGACAATAGAAGTGAATTTTGCGTGAAAAGAATCACCGCACAATGTTGAAAATGAATGCTAGCAGGGACAAAAAGGTGCGCTTTTTGTTTCGACCCAACGATTTTGTTTTCAATTTAAATATTTTATACAATGTGACAATAGACAAAAACCGGTACTTGTAACTGTAAAAAATTAAATATTAAAAATTATGACGGGTTTGCCCTTTATCTCGTAATGTATGCAAATTCTTGTTAGGTGATGCTCTGTACGGAAGTTGAGTTCCGATTGTGTTGTTTTATTTTTTATTTTTACTAACATCTGTGTGTGTTTGGAGCAAAAGATGTTTGCATAATTAGGATATTTTTTCTATCATGCCAAAAATATTTATGTGTATCTTTTAGATTTTTGCTATGAAAATGTCAAACTGATAGGAGTGGGACTCTTCAAAGTCAAAGTCAAAGTCAAAGTCAAAATCTTTATTTGTAGAACATAGGTATAAATGGATGTTAAAAAATATAAAATATATAGGGATCGCTATGTCTATGTCTAGCCTTTAGTGGCGTACAAATTGAAATTAATAGTAATTAGGTACTATATTAAATAAAACTATAATAGATCACATAACTCACTCACTCTCTTTATCTTGAAGTTTTTTTATACTTACTTTATAAACAGGCACATCTTACGCCCGTATTCGAGGACAATAATTTGAGAACACACAGTCAGCTTCGACCCACAGTGGACGAAATTTGGACCCACTAATCAACTCGCCGCATCATTTCCGTTTACTGACTGAACGAATATGTAACTAAATATTGATCTCGAATACGGGTGTAAATATGTTTTAAAATAATTTTGTTGTCATTTCTGCTCGATCTAGTTGTCTTAGTTTTTCCTGAGTAAATTGGGGTCACATTGGGACCCAAATAGCAGGAAACGGCAATGCAGCATGCCCAGAAGGAGATGGCGCGATGAGCTGGACTCCTAAGTGATTGATCCCAAATTGCCAAAGACTAGGAAAAATGGTAGGAGGGAAGGGAGGTCTTCGCCATGCAGTGTGAACTGAAAGGTGAGTAAAAAAAAAATGGGACGAATTTCAGGTATCCAAATACGGCTGGATAGTGAGTAATTTCTAGCCCAATTAAGTTTGTGTTAAGAGTGGCTGAACATGTCACGACTGTAGCTTGCATAGGGTTAGAACATTGCTTCTCGATCGACAGTATGACGTGTTGGTTCCTCTAGTTTTCTTCCATTTTGAAGATAATTATAACGTCAAGTTGTTTCTAAAAACCTATAAAAAAATACATGTCAGTAACATAAATTGCATTTGTACGAGTCGCATTGTAGTGTCATTTGACAAAAACCCGCTAGGCACCTTTAGCTTTTTATTTCAATTGGGTCTTTACAGGCACTTTAAAATATCGGACTTTAGGTGCACGATTCCAAAGTCAACTTCAATTTGTTTCAATAAATATTTACAAAAAATAAAGACGAGTTGATCCTATGAAGAAGAGACCGGCAAGAATCTCCATGGATACCTACATTTAATAAAAAATCTTAAATTTTACAAATGTAACAAACTTATCAATTAAGCAATCAAGCATTCTATTACATTATTGATAAGACCCGCCAATAAATTTTCTGTAATGACTCCAATAAAAGGTGCAAGTCTTTCTAATAACACCTATTACTGGTGTAATTAAAGAAAAATTGTAAAGTGTTTTTTCTTTTTAATTGTCTTGTAAACTCAGCATGTGTGGAATGATAAGCAGGCGATACTAAGATTAACTTTTTTTAAATTTAGAATTCCATAACCCTTCACTACTGCGAATTGAACATTGAATGTATTGAACATTGATAAGTAGATTTTTTAGAAAACATCTTCAACAATTATTTATTCTGTGTCTGCAGTCACAAAAAAGTCGTGTTATTTTTTATAATTTTATTGCTTTTGATAAATAAGGCACAAATGGTATTAACAGTCACTGAGGTTATCTTTAAAAGAAAACCAATAACTTTTTACAGTAAGAATTCTCGACTCCTTAGGAAAACATTCAAATAACAGTTGGTCTGAAATAAAACAAGTTCAAGCCCAAGTTCACCGACAACATAACAGATGATTAGGGCAAAATCAGTCGTTTAAACATCAAATTTTGATATGGATAATCGACCAATTTAATCTTAAACATATGTTAACATAGTCCTAAAACAACGAGACCATATTTCAGAACTTACTAACGAGCGATTAAATCGTGAATATCGTAATACACTGTCTTCGAATAATTTATTCAGAAACCAAAGTTAGGTAATCTGACATGAATTGTTTGTTTCCTAGGTATAAATTTGAATAAAGTGGATAAAACTTTTATAACTCAATTAAATTCAATAAAAGTAATCAATCTTTTTCAAGTTTACGATAAATTGTCGATCATTATCAAGCATCAGTAATAAATAAAAATAAAAATTACAAAAAAAGAACGTTCATGAATAACAATTACAAATAAAAATATTTACGTTTCTAAAAGAATAACTTTTTAAATATGCAAATGGAATCGATAAATTAAAATTAGAAACATTAATTTATTCAAACCTTATTTTATTATCTGCGAACAATTGTTTATTTTATTTAAGTCAATTGTTAAATAATTCACGATCGATAGTCAACGATTGTCTATTGTTATTGAAATAAATGCAATTAATCTTGTGTTTTGTTGATAATATCACTGGTAGATGTAATTTTTATGAAGTGTATTTATTATACTTTGCTAAAAGATACTTTTAACTTACTTAATAATTTTTGTCTTTTATAATATTACCCGTGAATTTTAACTAATCGTAAATATTACTATTTATGCAATATGATGAAACTAATGTTCTTGTTTATAGTTTTGTATGTTGCTCTACTTTAACAAGATCTTGCCTCGAAAATTAGGGTCTACAATTTCTACCTTCGATAATATAATTTATGCCTATCTTCATCTCACAAGTCCATGGGAACGCAACTACACTAAAACATCCATCACCTTTATACAAAGCCCCGAATAAATTAGACTATAAAACATCAAATATGACAACACAAGGAAAATATTTTATCTCATTACGCATACAAAGTTACGCATCGACCGGCAAAAATCAATAATGCGCACACCAAGCGCGTCTTTGTAACACTGTGCGAAAAGTTAAAATGTACAAAGTATAAAAAAAATAGATATGCAAAATAGATCCCATGCATTCGAACGATATTCAAATGAAGCGACCATTCTATGAAAGCGGAAGAACAATTTTGACACTCGGAAGAATAAACCCTTCCACTTTATATTCAAATTAGGAACATCTTAAAGGCCAGTCTAGAATGGTTTATAAAAAAAAGATAAAACATTTTTTCATAATGTATTCATAGATTTCGTGGGAACGGATTCTAGGTTGGTCGTGGAACTTGAGGCCTTTATGGAATAATCGATGGGGTTGCGTATTATGGAAAGCTGTGTCAACATTTGCTGTAATATGGTAATTATTGATCACCGATAAAGGCATAGGTGTTATGGTGTATCGATTGATTTTAATTTATTGGGCGTTGAAATCGGGAGAGCGGAATATTTACAGCTATTCAAGATGCTTGAATGGAAAGGTCTTAAGAAATTGTATGGCTAAAGTACTAGTAGAGAATATCTCGTGGATTTAGATTATATAATAGTGACGTTTTTACATTTCCCAACTATGTATATTATTGGCATCGATGTTTATTGGGATGTGATCCCTGTGGTCCCCACTTTTCAATTCCTGAGTTCAATCCCTGAGCAAGTTGTCTTAGGCTGAGATCTATAGTGTATACTTTAACTTGGCTGACTTTACTTAAAACTTAGCTAAGTTTATTTACATGCTTATCTTATACTTTGATTTGGAATTTATAACACGGTGAAATTGTGCTTAGCATACGCTAAGACCAATGAAGTTAATAAACAAAGTCAATAAAGAAAGTACCTGATTCCAAAGGAAAGTCTGAGCACAGTCTAAAGTACGCTCTATAGTTCTCAGCCTTAATAATGTACAAAACTTTCAAATTCTGGTAGAAAAATGTCTTTAAAATTATACGTTATGATAATTAATTATTATAAAAACTGTAGATATAGTTTCTATTCCCACTGCTAAATAAACTTTTGTAAGCTATATTAGTAGAGGGAATTTTATTATGTCTTTAATTTCTCGAAAAATAAATGGCTTATTTCAAATTTTTACGAAACACGGTCTAAATAATTAAATCCAAACATACCGCATAGAATTCTAAGTTTGAAAAAAATCTTTGAAAATCGAATGTCTTCAACCCTTCCGCGCTGGGCATTCAAATTCAAATTTGTGTCCCCTCGATGTCTGGCAGGTGTACTCTGTCTTTGTGAGTACTTCCGTCAGTTAAGATGGCCGTTGTCTTGCCTGAGCTTTTGTGACGATGTTGTTAAACATGTGGTTATTGCCCTGATGTACGAAGTTTTGTTTTTGAAGCAATTAGGAGTTCTTTTGTGTTGGTAATGTCAATTGAGGACAGAACTAAAAAAAAATTGTCTGATCTCTACATGGGCCGGATTAAAAAGAGTGTAAACAAAGATTTTTTGATAATTTTATATGAATGGTTTGGCTAATTGGTTATTTGAAGTAATATGAAATCTATTGTAATCTGTAAAAGTTTAATTACGATGACGCTAATTACTAAACTTTAAAGTGTTTTCTTTACTTATTTATTTACAAGCCAGTAGTATCGCACTGCAGGGCAAAGGCCTCCCTTCCCTCCTTCTACTTTTCCTGGTATTTAGCAATATGGGGCCAATCCTTTAGATAGAAATCCAGCTCATCACGCCATCTCCTGAGCCTGCTGCGTTGCCGTTTCCTGCTATTATAGACCCAAATTTGCTATTTGATTATTTTTTTCTTTACTTATCTCGTTAAATAACGAACGCGACAGTAACAAAAACATCTTGCATTCAAAACCGGTCTACGTGACCTCTTTAAAAAAATGTTTCCTAATAATATATTATCCCAAAGTCGTATGCAAATTGTTTTTAAAATAATAACACACCTGGGTATGAAAGACCGGTCGTGATTTCGCATCCGCGCCTCATTTGCATGCAAAGGGTTAATTCTTCGCGATTATTTGAGCTCACGCATATTTTTAATTATTCAAGGGTTAATGTATTCGGTTTGAAAAAATGCAGATACGATTGCAAATGTGATTTTTTTGTTGCCCATTCAGTCTATCTTTGAAATTCGTGGTGTGTGGAGCTTTTGAGAAATATGGTTTTTGAAGGAAATAGTATTATATTTGGTAGTAGCCTTTGTAATATTAATAGAACGATACGCGGATGTAGATGATGTTAATTACTTATAGTGAGAAAATGTGTTCAAAGTGTAAAATGTAAGAAGAATGTAAGTACTATCCAAGAATATTTTTTTTATTGACTAATTTATGTATAAAACGCGTTTTATAATTTGGACAATTCAGGAAATTTTAGGTTAAGGCATTTTTATTTCGTAGTCATTGCTGTTCCTTTCTCCTGTCCTGAGCTATAGAAAATTGGGACAATGTAGGAGCGTTTAGCTTTACGCGATTTTGGTTCTTCTGCTCTTAATTATTATACAACACTAGCGACCCGTCCCCGGCTTCGCACGGATGCAAATTCTCTACTATCCTTACATTAAATATGAAAGTATTATACAATAAACCTTCCGGAAGAAATGCTCAAAATTATGGTGAAATCTGCATCAAAATCCGTTGCGTGGTTTAGAAGGCGTTAGCGAATATACAGACGGACAGACAGACTGACTTTATTTTATACTATGTAAAGAATCATAAATTATAGGTAATTATGACAATCAATTAGATACACAATATACTTTTTTTGTATATCGAATGCTCCACACTATCTTTGAATTTAATATCCACGATAAGACGAAAAATAAAACCAACAAAAGCGCGAACCAAAAACTAATTTTCTCAAAATCGAAAATCCCGAAACCTAGTGATGTACCAACGGTCATGCATCAAGGATAATGATTGGATTTGCCCCGCCTACGTCATCAATCACTCGCAAACTCGCTACGAGTGACGCTAGTGGGTGGCAGCTATCACCACTCTTACTTGACCCATGACTTTCTACCTTATTCCCCCTGTGTCACCCTGCATCACCTTTGATAGGAGCGGTGGGAGGGTTAAGTTAAATTGGCAGAGTTGCATTAGGGAGGATTTCGCGAAGGCATTGTGTCTTGTTAGAACCGTAATGTCTTGGATGGGATGTAAGTAAATAATGTTTTTTTTTCGTCCTAGGGTGGGTCGTATGTATTGGGAAAATAAATGGGAAAAATTCTAAGAAATATTTTATCATGTCTATTTAAAATGTAGTTTGGAGGCAGATTTTGTCAGACAGCAAAACTGTCTCACTACGACTTTAATTATGTTGGTGATGAAATGCAAACTTTTACGCACTGTCATAGTCAACCCTTAAATGTCAACTGCATAAATCGGACTCAGACCGCTACACGATCAGTCTTAGGGAATTTTTTCTAAATAATTATAGGGCGATTTTTTAATAATATATTATGTTCGAGCAGTTTTCATTGTTTAATACGTTAACTTAGGCTAAGCGTAGCCTTAGGCCTTACTTCCGATCCGATCCAAATTGTGTCACTTCTAGTGTCACGTTTGTCTACTGATCAGTGAATATTAACTGAATTTAAAGACATGTACAATATGTACATACAGTATATTTTTTTGTGTAGCGCGCATAATTCGCAGATTGATTCAGTGTCTGTTCCTAAATGCAACCGCAGTATTGGGATACACTTTAATACAAAACAAAAATAAGACTTAGGATGGAGAACACGCAAAATTTACTAGCGCAAGCCATACAAAATCAAAATTTTAAGGTTTAGAGTGAATTTTAGTACTGTAGTCGCATTTGGGAACGGACTCTCAATCATTTAGCAAATTCTGTGCACTACATAAAAAATATCCTGTATGATTGAAATCGAAAATAGAAATTGTGTTTCCAAAAATCGACTCCAGACATTTTATATCCAAACTAAGAACTTATTTCACGAAATTCATAAATAAATCCAATTTATTTTACTATTTCTTTGGGCGCGGCAGTATAATAAAGAAGAAAAATCGCCCATGCAGGGGGTAATCCCGGGGGTAGGGGGATGTCCCGAAATTGAGACGATGTAAGAAGATTACGTTGATGTATTACGTGACGAGAAGGTGGCTTGAGGTGGATATTAACCGAGTTTGGAAGGAAGAGGTTGTGTTACTTACAACTGGTATTTAAGAAAAAAAAAAAACCAGCCCATTACTCTCCCACTGTTGCGTACGGGCCTCTTCTCAGAATAAGAAGGGTTAGGCCTTAGTCCACCACGCTAGCCTAGTGCGGGTTGGCGGACTACACACACCATCGAGAACTTTATGAGGCCCTCTCAGATGTGCAGGTTTCCTCACGATGTTTTTCCTTGACCGTTATCGCAAGTGATAATCAAATTCTAATCCGCACATGAATCCGAAAAGTCAGAGGTGTGGGCCGGGTTCGAACTCAGACCCAGCGCATGGAAGGCAAGTGTTCAACCGCTAGGGTATCACTGTACTTAAGAAAGCTGAAAAATAATTACTCCGTTGGCCCCGCGAATCAAAATGTATCTTTGCCTCCGATAAGAGAGATCGCTACTCACTTCCATCTTTGGCAGTTTCTCAGCAATCTTTAGCTCGAAGCTCCCGAAGATCAGCCTCCATTAAATAGAATGCTGAAAAATACAATATTTAAAATATCAACATTCCCATTTCATTGTTTTTTGTGATTACTTAGCTATATTGCACCATTGCTAGTATTCCTGTTGACTATACTGGCTAGGAAAGTTATTCTTATAGTAGCAGTGTATTCCCGACATTATATTCACCGAGTCTTTAACGTTTCAAAATATTTGGTTTATTTGAAATAAAATCTTTTCTATTCTATTATATTTAAGCGGTACAGTCAACATCAAAAGTGATGATCAGATGAATTTCTAAATTTGTGAACTACATTAAAGTTAATGTAACCAGTTTTGATATCTGTCTGTTCATAATTTAATAAATGACGTCAATCAATTGGATAATCCTAATAATTTTTGTAGTTATCTACTAAAAAGACCACATGTTGCGAAATTCCGAACATGAGGAGGACAAGCAATTCCTTTGCTTGATTTTCGAAATTCGAATGTTGTATTTTTTTTATTCTTCTATGCTCATAGTTTTTTTGAAAATTTGATTAGCCCTGCTTTTTTGCTGTTACAAATTATACACTACGTCGAAATCAAAGTTTTTTTTATTTAATTGTACCTGCTTTGTACACGGCTATTACTTTATCAAAATTCTTGGTCATACAAAAATCTTCATAAATATCATCTCTCATCTAAACATCCCATACATACTTAATACACGAACTACAGCCCAAAGTTCTTCAACAGAAAAACTTCCACAATACATCTTCGTTTACAAGTTTTATATAGCGAGCCTGAATTTTATAGGTGTATGTAAATATCTCGAGATACCCACAAATCTTGAGCGCAATATCTCGGGAAAAATATATTCGTATACTCGCTGCCTACCTAGCTGTGTTTATCTGATGACGTTGTTAAGATGGGAGCAGATGAGCGTATTAGTTCGACGACATTTCGAAGTTATAGAAAATATGGCCGGTATGTGAAATGATTACGAGTTTCGAATGTGTGTTTTGGAAAAATGTTATGTAGAAGTATTTTTTATGAAGATACCTTTATGTAATTCGGTTTCTTTTTTATTTTTGATCCAAAAAGTGAGATTCGGCACTTAATTTCTCTTGTCAGATATTTAATTATTACAAAAACACAAAGTTGGATTATGCGGTTTTTAAAGCTTTTTATAGAAAGCAATCAAGCTTACTATGCCAAGACACTCAAAAATTAAAACTCCGTCACCCAATAAATTAATTATCTTAACATACAATTTTCATTCCCAAATGTCAACTCGCTACATTTTCCGACAACCCACGAAACGCTCGATATTTTATTTTTCTTTTCCAACTCCTTCGCTGTTCTATCCTACCCTTATCTTGGCTGGCTTAGGCCACATTTCCATACATATGAGGCAGACTCCGCGCTGGAAGGAGCGTCCCGAAACGAACCTTCCTTACACCCGCTTTGTAAGTCGAGCATTTTTTTACCTACCCTCTTTTGTCTTCACTTTTACTTAGTATTTCGAAATAAAGCTTGTTTAGAATACTTTTTTGTAGGGGTATTAGAAGGTTTTTTGAAGGAGGTAGCTATGTATTTTTTTGTGTGAAGTCTAAGGATATGCTGAGACTGTTAAAGGGTTAGGTAGTATCAACATTTGTTATACAGTGTGGTGAAGTCGGTATTTGGTATCACGTTCTGGTCATGCACAAAAAATCTAGGATTTTCAAGCATGTTATTTTCGCATAATATTTCACTCTACTCTCATTTACCTTCACATAGACAGGGACATCAACGTAGAAATTCATGTAATATTTATACGTGTAAATAAAGATTATTTTGCTAAGAACAGGTTCGAGACTTATCAAATTTCGTCTTGAGATTATGGTGTAAAATTAAGAATATTTCATTAGTTCCTTTTGTTAAACTACTGATTGAATTGCTTTTGGGTATGGTCACAGTATGTGATATCAAATACGTGGTTTTAATTAATGTCGAAAAATCGTCGCCACCCTGTATTATATGTCTTGTGTGTTTTTGTTCTATTTACGCTTTTCTATCAATATTTAGAATAGAATAGAATAGATCTTTATTTCATGTAAACCAGATACAGGCACTTATGAAATGTCGAGACTCTAAGTGCACGGTTCCAAATAGTAGATCCTATGGAGAAGAACCGGCAAGAAACTCCATGGAAACTCTTTTCAAATAAATAATAGATCTTGACAATCTTTATCAGTAGTAGTAGTATTTAGCAATGCACAGTCAATCTTTACGACTCATAGAAAGGTAAGCAGGCCACCAAACTTCAAAGTCAGAGATATGAAATCTTTTAAAGCTGTTCTCACAGTATATGTAGGTACACGTAATTTAATTTTCTTCAAAAAATAAATAACATCTACAAAAATATAAAGGGAAAATTGTTATAATATGATAAAGGAGGCAAGGCTCCAATATATCATGCTACGTCACGCGGGTATGCGGCTGACACGAAAATATTGCGATGCATCAAAACTGCCAAGGAGCGGGGAGAAAAAACGAACTTTTCTGGGAGTTGGGTCCAACTTATACGAAGTAGCGATGCGAATTATCTTTATAGTCAAAGTTTTTTATTTCAACTGTACCTTTGCAGGCACTTTCAAAACGTCGTGATTCTAGGTGCACGGTTCCAAGTAGGACCGGCAAGAAACTCCATGGATACTCTTTTCATAAAACAAATCCACAACAATTTCTGGGGCCACTGGAGCGGCCCCGGCTAATTCGACCTGAATTTACACAATATTGCATAAAATAAATAAAAAGAACAGCAAAGATCATAATAAGTACCACTGTAATTTAAAAAATCCAAGTAGGTACATACTTAACACTCAAGCCACCCAGTTTTGAAAACAAGGGAAGCGTTATTAAAATTAGATTGTGAAGACAGGAAGCAGCAGGTCACCATGGAAGTCGCATATGCAGAATATAGGCACTTCCATACGTCTCCATCTTCAACATAAAGAGTTTCCATGGAGTTTCTTGCCGTCTCTTCTCCATAGGACCTACTATTTGGAACCGCGCACCTAGAGTCTCGACATTTCATAATGCCTGTCTTTGGTTTACATGAAATAAAGATCTATTCTATTATATTCTAATATTTTCATAATAGCGGATAATATTTCTTCTTCTCACATAATTTTTATAAGAGATTTAAAAAAAGTTGGAAAAGATGGGTGGACTCTTTGACACATGACATGAATGTCCAGGAAGTGAATCCGAGAATGTCGTCTGATTGAGATGAATGGAAGAAAAAGACACATTGCACCGACCACAAATAAAATGAGATAAGGGCAGGAGAATGATGACATACAAGGGATGCTGATACCATGGGGAGACCCCGCTTTCGCTTATAACTTAGACCAAACAATAATACGTTCAGAAAAGCGAGGGTGGATTGTGTCTTGAAAAATGCTTCGCGGAGCTCTGTGGCGATGGGTTGTATATCTTATGATATATCGCGAGATATAACACGAAATATATTCTCACTTGTGTACCTAAGTGAATATTATGAAAATCTTCGTACATAGAGTTGACGACTGAATTGTTACAGTGGGTAAGCAGTTGACTTTTATTGCCGTGGTTCGATGCTTCACGAATCAAATGTTTATGGTCGACACATAATATACCTATATGTTTCTAGTAAGGCTGTTTGTTCGAATAGGCAGTCTATCGCCACATAGAATAACTTCTTACAAGCCAGCAAGCTGACAACAGTAGTGGCGCTAAAATATGAATTCGATCAATCAGATTACGAAGCCTGCATAGCGCAAGGAAAAAGATAATCGTATCTAACACATATACAGCTGTCCGACATCAACCGTCGGCCAGGCAATATCACCTCGCCTGGTCGGAGGATCCTCCCTTTTCAATGGAGAAACACCATACCCGGTTTCTCCACATACCCATGATACAGGGAAAACCATTGTACCTTGCACTGATTCCTAAAACTATGTTCTTAATAACCTGAGCATAAAAACTTAATATGAATGCTTTTTCGTGGGTGTTCTCTAGGCTGTATATTGTTTCCAGGTTGCTTCAGGTTGTTTTTGGTTGGTGTGGTTGGGGTGGTTGGTTGTGGGAGGTTCTTGTTTGGTTGCTACTACTGATTTTATTTTATTTTTATTTTCTGTGTTTTTAGCATTTATGTGCCAATAAACTTTATTTCTTTCTTTCTTTCTTTCGATGTAGAGCTTAGCTTATTGTAGTCCACGGTTGGACATAGGTTTATCCCAACTTACACCAGTACCTGGCACTGGCTAATCTATTCCATATAAACCTGTGGATAATTTTCCGGAGTTTTTACTATAGAAGGTTTTTAAATAGAAATATTTCCAATTATGACTCCTCAGGTGTTGCGGATGTTCATGGGCAGCAGTGATCACTTAACATCAGGTGAACAGTAAGCTAGAATGCCAATAATATAAAAAAAAAAGTTACAACCAAATAGTTTTCAGCCTGATTTTTTAATGGCCAGACAAAATGTATCCAGCTTGAAATTGGAACAGTGATTGTAGTTTTGTCAGAGGTAAAGGGATATTTGATGTATGGCCAGCTATTAAAAAATCGGTTCTAAGTTTTTCTTATGTAAGTAGGTACCTAGTTGCTTAGAGTGAAACCAATTTCATACAACTTGAAAGGCGTTCTTATAAAAAGCCGTTTCATCTTCATACCTTCGCTTACAGCACTCCTCACCAAGACAAAGCTGTTTCCATAATCATAGACAATTTCCTGCATCTGTCACGGTCTCAAAATTTCAAATTTCAAATTTGGAATCCCAAAAGTAAAGTCCTCATAACACGAGCCAACATTGCAACGCTAACCAACGTAGGTACATGAACATACAACATTTACACCTGTCTGCCTTTTAAATCGTACGGGAAGTGAAACTCTAACATCTATTGAAAACCCGAAACAGGGGGGTGTTTCTCCCCGTACACCCTCCCATCCCCTCGTTATTCTACTTCCCGTCTCCCCTTTCTTTCCACTAACTTCGCATCGTCATCCGTATTACTTGGGCTCTAACTTATGTGGGGGTATATGAGGTGCGCTTTACCCTCAAAATTGAGCTCTAAGCTTGAGCTCGGAAAATTCATTTTCGATTACAAAGAAAAACCAATTTACAGAACCAGTACACACCCGATACTGTTCTTTATTTTAAAGAGCCTTAGAGTTATTATCGTTTGTAAAATCACAGATCAATTTCGTGATAGTCTGTACTGATTCCTTTGCATTACTTTTTCCTTCTTTGTGGATGTATTTTATACGAGTTTAAGGTCTTATGTGGATAGTCGGCATGTCGCAAATGTTGATGTATTGTTGTGTGCGCGGGTCTTTATAGCGGGATGAAGACGATTCAATTTTGTATGAAGCACCTATTTGTAATAGAATTTTAGGAGTCTTCACTTCTTCATCTTTTATTGAATTTGTTTTTTATGCATGCGTCATGGTACATTGTGATGTTTTTTTCTGTCTTATTTGAATAAGGATTGACATTTAAAAAAAAAGAAATGTTTTTTTTTGGGCAGTCTACATTTTCTCTTTTCTCCTATCTTAACTTGTATTTTTAGTAATTCAGGCTATTGCATTGTACTGCAGAACATAAGGTTCTTCAAAAAGTGAGGTTAAGGTTATCTAGACACCAGGTTGGGCAGCAGGTTGGTGATAGTGATTAGGACACTCTTTTCCTTCGTGCTAACAATGGTCATGAATATAGAATGGAATTTATATATTAATTTATACGTGAAGAGAAAATTTTGTACTCCTTTTTTATGCATATAGCGCGCACGGTCGAGTGAGAGATTTGGCATAGTTAAAGTTTATGTGGAGAAGGAGTGTAGAAAGCTAAAATTTATATTTAAAATTATGGTCGAGTTTCGACCACTGGGCGATCATTAGTAGATTAGAAATATTTCTTACAGAAAACCTTTGGATGGACAGTTTATCATAAAAAATGAGGGTACCTCGTGGTGTAGCATAAACTAATTAAATTAAAATTTTAAAATAAAACACAAATAAATAAATATTCCATGATATAAATGCATGTATATAAATACGCATATAATACATACATAATAATTAAAATGAAATAAAAAGACTTTTATTTCTTGCGTAATTAAGGTGCTTAATTCTAGTGTTAGTATCAGTATTAACAATAATATTATTTCCAATTTTTTTTTGTCAAACTCAAACTCAAAATTTTATTGCATTCCATAATGTGTTTGTTCCATTCCATATTGTGTTGTCTCCAAAGAATGCTCTCTTGGGCTACTTATACCCAACGAGGGCTAGCGATTTAGTCACTTACATATACAATTATACATAATACATAATTATAAATATATGATACATGATATAGACTACCTTTTTTAGCAGATATCCTAGCCTTATATGAAATCCTTGAAGAGGCAAGTGAACGTTCCAAGTCTTTCAAAAAAAGGAACCAAATCACTTTAAAACAAAATTATAATTCACAATTAAATAAGGATTTAATTCAACGAAACAAATTGGGTGTTCATCATTAATGAGACATAAACAGACAAACCCTCTTTAGACCAATATAACAGGCAATTAGCGGTCTTGGGTTCTTGACAAATAACTGCAAATATAGGGCGACTTTATAAATTAGAAAGCATAACAATCAAAAATCAACTCTAAGCTTCAAAAAATAAAGTTGATATTAGGTGTTCAAATTACTGAAGAATTAAAGTACAATGCAGCAAAGAAAAGTTGTGTCTGTTTACCTAAATGACATCATTAAATGCCATAACATCGGCCAGACGAGGATTATCCTGGATTATTTCAAAATAATACACAATGAATTATGTAAGTAATGCTCCTATTGACGTGGAATTAGGTCTTATGAACGTCTTGACAGCAATAAGTAGAGATTAAAAAGGCTTAGGTGCGTCTTTGTGTGTACTTTAACTTAGTTCAGACTTTAAACTTTGCTAAGTTTATTTATATGCTTAGCACTTTGATTTGGAATTTATAGTTTTAGCGCTGAAATTGTGCTGAGTATACGCTAAGACCGACGAAGTCATATTTAAGTTGTACATTTTGAGATTAAGTTTAGTTCACTACCGGTCTCCGAACAGAGACCAACAAGTACACTTGGTCTAAAAGTCAATAAAGAAAGTACCCAATTCTAAAGCAAAGTCTGAGCAAAGTCTAAGTACGCTCTTTGATCTTAGGCTTAATATGAAGAAAGTAATTAGAAAAAAAATCGGCTTCTGTGTGTGAAAATTAATGTTTTTATGTATTATACCTTGTAGTGGAATAATAATCCGTCAAAAGACTATTACCAGCTGTGGACTGGTTGCATCGAAGTACTTAATAAGTCTATGGGTTACCCCTTTTGATCCAAAGTCAAAGTCAAAGATTTTTATTTCAACTGAGCCTTTGCAGGCACTTTCAAAACGTCGTGATTCTAGGCGTACGGTTCCAAGTGGGTTGGTCCTGGAGAAGATACCGGCAAGAAACTCCATGGATATTCTTTTCATAAATCAAGTTTACAATAATAATGTCGGGCCGCGGGAGTGGCCTCGGCTGAAATTCGACCTGAATTTACACAATATTAAAAAGAATGAAAAAAAAAACAGCAAAGATCATAAGTGCCATTATAGTTTAAACAATACTTGTATGTACCTACTTACTTAACACTCAAGTCACTCAATTATGAATACAAGTGAAGCATCATTAAAATTAGTTTGTGAAGACAGGAGGCAGCGGGTCAATTGATTGGATTGGATTGATTGATATGATTAGACCATGCATAGACTTAGGATATCTCTACTTTTTCTATACCTCTCAGTATAAAAAGAAGTAGCAAAATCCTAAGTCTATGGTCTAACATATGACCCGCCTGATGCTAAGCGGTTACCGTAACCTATGGACGCTTGCAACGCCAGCATCACTTGCATGTTGCCGTCCGTACTACTACACCACGCTTCCCCAAGGAGCAAGGACCTTGTTCATCGTTAGGAACACATCACTGCAAAACAGCAGTGTTATTTGGCTACGATATTCTGCAAGTTGGAGGTACTTCCCTAGTCGGGTAGCTCCAATTTTGAAAGAATAGTTCCACTATCTCTCTCGCTTACGCTAATTAGACCCGTGAGTAAAATCAGATTGAATTCGAACGTCTGTACTTAGCCTTATTTAACCCTTTCGTGACCTAACTCTCCATAAGTTATGAAAGTATTTTCCAATGTAACATGTAAGTGGTTGTTGATTTGTCAGTATTTTAATATTCAACCTATTTAGCAGGCTACCTACAATTGTAACCCTATTAATTAATTATAAATTCATTACATAGGGGTGTGCAAATCTCTAACCGTTGTCACTGTTCGAAGACACACATTAGTATCTAATGTATTGATATTTAAATTTTTCTACATTTTGTTTTTGTTTTTTATTTTTTGTCTCTTCTTTGTAGTCATTACTCATGATTGTCGTTGTCCAGAGTCATTGACCGAGTGTTTTTCACAGGATAGAAAGTCGATCAGTTTAGCTAGGTTTCAGTATAATTAAATTTTATTACTTTTTATGCTCTTACTGCTAACAATAATCATGATACCAACTGCATATAAGTTTGAACGACACTAATATCCATATCGTAGAAATTCTGTCTGTAATAGGGCAGTAAAAATTTAATATCCTTTCGCATTCTTACAAAATATCTTCGAATATGGTCGTAAACGTCCAACCCTGCCGCGGGGGTGGTTATTATTCATTTTTCTCCAGTCAAATTCAGTGTAGGGTTCACTAATGTGCCACTCTAAAATCAACCCCTACGAGGTTTTCGCGACCATGTTTTTTCCCGTAGAAGTTTTTTGTTTGTTTCTTGTCCCTTTCTTTCGTAAAATAAACATATTTTTGTCTCTTTTACTCTATCACTGTGCGTGGGGTGGCAACAGCGAAATTATGATACGTTTTTTTGGGGCTTAAATTGATTTTTCGGAAGTATGTGGAACCCATTTTATAGCGGTTTGCGAATGATACGATTTTCTTATTGTCTAACAAAGTTGGAATTGAAAAGTTTCCTAAAGTTAACTTATTGTCCGATTAGTTATCGTGTCTAGTCTTGAATATACCTAGGTGCACATTGTGATGGTTATTTGAACAATTAAACATTTCTACTACAATTAATAGGAGCCTTGGGTAAAATATTTTATTCAGTAATTTTAAATTTACCTTATAGCCTAGTAATAATGTCAGTTAGATGAGGTTATATGAATATTTATGACTAAATTTTATTCTATTACAGAGTCATAAATATTAAGTTACATAAAACAGTTAAAATACTACAACAAACAATTGTAGTATTTTTATTGTATATTATGCGGCTTGATTCTCATTAATATAACTTCTTGTGTCTTTCTTCAAGAAACAGTGTGAACGGTAAATTCTTAGATATTCATAGATAAGCCACAAAAGGTCTTCTATTTTAATTTTCGTAGTTATTCAAGAACCCTTCGTATAAGGGCCATTAAATTCTTTAAACATGTTAAACTTAAGATTAGATAACACTTTGAAGTTAAAGTTAACACGCGTCTTAAAAAGAAAATACGAGTGCCAACAATTATTTAGATTATTATCTAAATTAACCAATTCTAACATAAATATTTTTCTCGTAAACGTCATAACTTTATAAATTATGACTTCATCATAATTTTATTTAAAAAAAAACTGTTTATTAGTCAAAGTCATGTCCCTGAGTTAATTGCTTATGGCTTCCCATTAAAAACCTATAAAATGTGGAGTATAAAAAATAATAAATTTCCCAATTACTTACGTTAAGGTTTTTTGGTATTTTTTTATAAAATATTTCATTATGTCGTTGAATTATGTTACATTATTATAGTTGGGTAGTGGTGACTATTGATTAGGGTAATGATAGGTGACTACCTAAGTAGCAGGTGCAGGGTTAACTTGTCAAGCGCTGTTGATACTTAATTATATTTATTACTACAACAATATTTTTTATTTGGTTCAAATTATAAATGACCTTACCTATATGAACAATTTTTGGTGTTGCTTAGGTTTTCTTTTTTTACACACCTATAAGTAAGTAAGTACCTACCTACTGACACACCGAATTTGGCTTTCACCGAATGCTAATATTCGGCCGAATGTTCGGTAAAAAGTATACCGAATCGAATATTCGGTAGGAATTGGCGGGCTTTTAACAAACGTTGCAAAATTTTAAGTCTGTGAATGTTGAGCTTGTTAAAGCGCGTGACCCTTCCACCCGTTACCCCCGCTGTCCCTGGGCTGATTATTGTATTATCTAGTTTGCGGCAAAATGATGACAGTCATGTCCTATTTTGTGTAATGAATCTTGAAATAGATTTAAAGATTTATCACAAAAAATAATATATTGAATATATTATGTATAATAAATTGAATAGCCGGAAACGATGAGTGGGAGGAGAATATGGTCGAACACTTGGACATTTTTCTGTGACACTAACAAGCATCAAGGCAATTTTTTATTGGAATTATATTGGGCAGAATGTTCGGCATTTTAGCTGAATACTCGGCAGAATGTTCAGCATTTTACCCAAATATTCGGCAGAACACGAATTTTCGGTAGACCTGCTCAAAAAGAAAATATTTGGCCCATCACTAATAAAAAGCTATTACTTCGCAAAAAAAATCGTAAGCTAATTATAACAGCCAGTGTTTCTTATGTTGAAAGCCATACCTAAAATAATTTACATGATCAAGTAAGCAAACTACGTGTTACCAACACATCGATTTAAAACATATCGCTACACTGCGATTACAAAATAACTGGTGCTTAGAAAAACTTAAACTGAGTTATGTTAAGGTGACAATACACGGTACGGCTGTAAATAATTTAATTCTGTTCCAATAACAGTATAAATTATCTTAAAATACCTAAAAAAATTACCGTACTTTCTGTGGGACACTCATTCTTACCTTTTTAATCCACTCTTGTCTTTGCGTAAGTATTTATCTAAACTTCTAAACTAATATTATAAAGAGAAAAGATTAGATGTTTTGTATGTTTGTTTGTTTGTAATGGATAAACTCAAAAACTACTCGACTGATTTTAAAAATTCTGTCACCAGCAGAATGCTACTTTATCAGTGATTAGGTAACATAGGCTATAATTTATAAAGATATCACGCGGGTGAAGCTAGTGTATCTATATATTAATACGTTAAGAGAAAACTTTGTACCCCTTTTAACCCCATTTTTTACCCTATGCACATCGCGCGCATGGAGCAGTGTGAAATTTGGCATAGTTAAAGTTTATATGGAGAAGAAGTGCAGAAAGCTAAAATTACGGTCGAATTTCGACCACTGGGCGACCACTAGTTATATCGAATACACTAAACTATTATAAGTACTTAAATTACGATCGCCCTCGTTAGACAGTGGTTCTTAGAGAGTCGTCCTCTTTAGAGTCTTCCACATTGATCAGAACCACTCTGTAGCAGTGCTATTCTCATCCAAATCCTTTTAAATAGACCGCGGTGTTTCTTCTCAGAGATAGTCATAGAAAATGCCATGTAGTATATAAAAAAATGACGCATAAAAGAGATTGATATATCCCAATTGCAATATAAACAATTTTATTTTATTTCAAATTCAACTTTTCTGTTTTTTTTATGATGGTTGTGTTTTTTTGTTTTTTAATTATTTATTTAATTGTGTAATTTATGTGTTTTGTCTCTTGCTGTCTATATAAACGTTTATTATTATTATTAAATCCTTCAGAAGAGTTCTAAGGCCCAAGTTCACTTACAATGTAACAGACGATTAAGACAAAATCAGCCGTTTAACATAGATACTCTTTTGTATAGGTAAACGGCAGTTTTCATATTAAACATCTGTTATATTGTCGGTGAAGCCGGCCCTAAGTCATTTAATGGAAGAAAAAAGGGTTTATTGTTTTCCAAAGATCATACGATAGCCAGATAAAAGCAGGTCTTAATCAATCTCTCTGATTTAAAAAATGGAATGTCGATACTTGTAATATCGTACCAATGTTGAAACCACCTCGTGTAACCATGTCTTTACCCATTGCGTGTTAATACAGTTAGCTATCAGATAAGTTCCAACGGTTAACATCAACCAGGTTCACAATTAACCATTCAGATCGTACGGATAAAGCCTGAATGCAAATTAAACGCTCGAAAAAAAAAAGTGTTTTCGAGTGAGCGCACTTTTGTGGGCGTTCTGACGGGTCTGTGTCTACACTAATAACAAAATTACTTATTTTGTGGTGATATCAGAGGGCTAATTCACGTAATTTTAAGACGCGCCGATCGTATTGCAGTGACGCTGGAACTTGACGCGAGCGTATCTCACTGAAGCTCAGAGGTTACCAAATGGCAGAATAGTCGACATCGGGTCAATTGCCATAACGAAAGAAGAAGCAGAAGATTACCAAATGTGTTATTTTGATCAATATTTTATTACAACTGCGCGGCAACTGCACTACTTTAGTTACGTGAATTAGCCTACTGGTTGGCAGAATTGAGTTTTATTTGAAACTAGCTTCCGCCAGCGGCTTCGCCCGCGTGATATCTCTATAAATTATAGCCCATGTTACTCCGTGATAATATAGCAATCTGCTAGTGAAAGAATTTTAAAAATCGGTTCTGTAGTTTTTGTTTATCCATTACAAACAACTAATAATTATCATGTTGTATCTTATTTATTTTAGCTGTATCTGTAAGCACCTATATAATGTAGATATAATATTGTTATGTATTATTGTGTATACATATTATTATGTATTATGTTTTGTATAGTATTTATGATTATGTAATTATTTTCTAGCTATTATTGTTACACCGTGAACTACCCCTCTTTTAACCTGCAAATCTGTCCATCCTAAGGTTGTCTGGTAGAAATCGCCACGTGCGATAAGACCGCCCTTTGTACATTTCTTTTTCTAATTACTGTATCTTTTCTTCTATTACTGGTGTGCAATAAAGTGTATTGTATTGTATTGTACAGACAAACATACAAAAAATCTAATCTTTTCTCTTTATAATATTAGTTTGGATGATAAATGTATAGCGGTAGAGACACTAGACCAAACACTGTCAGTAATTCTAAATGTAATACAGGGTGTAATAGATGTTATCAGATTAAATGGAACCAAGTATTATCACGTTCTGTGGCCCTATACAAAAAAACAATCAAGTCTAATCAGTAGTTTAGCCACAGGGACTAATTTAACATTCCATAATTTTATACATATCACGATCTAGGCAAAAATTGAAAAGTCTCCAACGTATTTTAACCAAAATTATTTTATTTACATGTGTGTGTAGAATAGATAAAGATGACATAAATTTCTACTTTGATGCCACTTCACCTAGAAGAATGATAGCAGAGTCAAATTTATTGTAAAAAGAAACTTGCGGCAAATATCGCTAATTTTTTGAGTACGGCTTCAGAAATCAGAATATGATACCAAATTCGTGGTTTTATTTAATGTGATAACATCTTAGACACCCTGTATAATATAAAAAAATTGTTTTGTCGATGGTTATACTCGTAAATATGGGATATAGCACTAAATACGTAGACGATTAAATAAATTAAATTTTAATATTGTGTGATATTTTTGTGAGTAAAAATTATCAGGGGGCGTACCACGTATCTTTCACAAAACCATCATGTTTCAGGAATGTCTCAAATTACACGGTTGGCGCAGTGGCTAAGCGATTAGCTTTCTGCGCTATGTGCCGCGGGTTCGATCCCCGCACGGAACAAATATTTGTATGATCTTCAGATAGTTGTTTCGGGTCTGGTTGTGTGTGCATGTGACTTGTATGTTTGTAAACTGTACCCTCGATACAGGAGAAATCCTAGTGAGGGGCAAATAAAAAAAAAAAATACGTACCTACCATGACGTATCTAGATGAATCGTTGGCAAATTACACTTTGCAGTAGATCGTCAACGTGGAATAAATATACAATTATCTATATTTTTCATATTACATCACCACTAAACAAACAATGTATTTTTTTAATTTATGTTTTGTATCTATTGTTTCAGGTAACCAAGAAACCACGCAAGCATGAAGAATTAAAAAACAATAGAATTCTTTTTGACGTTTGACCCCTCGAACACGGAGCCCCAAAAACACTTTTTATCTATCCACCCAAAAACAACCGCAACTGCCGAGAAGATAAATACGTATTCAAAAACGACGGTATCGTAAAAAGGACATAAAATTAAATAATTATGTCATTATCCAGTCATTGTAATATATTGTGATATTGTATCTCATTACAGTTAATATTACAATTAAAAGATCTCTCTTCGATTATAATCTAGATAATTAATTGGGCAGTTTTGGGGTCTAATAAAACACATTTTTATGGTGAATTTTATGGCAAAGAAGCAACCATGGATCTATTATATTAGTTTTATTTATAGTTTTGGTCATTGTAATTATGTTTTAAAATTACCTTACTTTTTATGTCAATGTTGGTTAAAAATAAAAAGTTTAAGTTTAATGTGCGGTTTTAATGGGGAAGCCTAGCTCTTAGACTATAAATAACTGTATCGTAAAAGTTCGTTATGAGTAGTTTGGTTATCATGGTAATGATTTCGTGTTAGATAATTACTGCTTTATCTTAACGGAAAAATCAGTAAGATGTAATAAATCTTGACATCTCAACGAAGTTTTTTCTGTTCAAAAATAGTTTATCAAATTCACCAACGGTTTTCTCTCATGATATGATTAGTTAATAGCGTTAGCCGGACCATAATCACAGGCACTTAAATGAATATTGAATGACTTAAAATTACTACAAACTGGGTGTAACAAATAAAATTTCAATAAAGTATTAAAATTAATTAATTTCAAAGCAACGCTCACACCATACCAACACGAATTCTACTTATAATACCTAAAATATAAAATAAAAAGACATACCTACCTATATATTATGTAAATTAACTAGATGCTTAACCCTTAAATGCCCGAAATTGTAACATTAACACTTTAACCCCCCTAATTTCGAAGCCGTTGTCTTAACAAACTGTTTATAGGCTTGGTGCTATCAACCCTTAATTAAAGCAAATTAAACAGCTCATTTTGAAGGGCGATTTTGAATTTCAATTTTGACGCCATTTTTGGGCTTGATGAAAAGTTTATCAGCTGGTTAAAGCCGATGAAATAAGTATTTTACATTAGAAATCTCAAATACAACTCAATTTTAAGATGTCGTTATGTGTCATGGTGCCAATGTCAATTTGAAATGAAAAATGAAATGAAATCGTTTAATTCCAGATTTTTACATCCAATACAAATACAATATTAAAATGAAAATTATAGATGATAAATATAAAATTTATAAATATAACAGTAGATAAAACAATAGACGATTTAGATCATCGGTGTGTGGTAGTACGACCAAGTACCACACGCAGCGCAGGCGCACGCGCTGTAAGGTGCTGTAGCGACTGAATTATTTTAAAAAGCGTCATATTCATATTTCATAGTCATAATCAGCAAGTTAAGCAGTTGGTCACGGTTGTCATACTAATATCTATGATAGTCGTTGCAGGAGTCAGCACCCCAAACCGAATGACAATTGGTCTAACCTTAGGGTATCAGTGTCTCCCAGTAATTGGGTGGCGGAGGTCAGATGGCAGTCCAGTCCTTCTATGTAAAATACTGATATTCATCCGTATCTGGTTGGACTGGGAGCCGCGGGTCTACCGCGTAACTAAATTGTAATGAACATCGACATTGGTATTAAACTTCAATACGATCGTGAGAGCCTAAACTTTGAGCTAACTTGTAAAAAAATTACCTATCATATAGTTGGGACTCCTATCTTCATGATCGGTAAAAAAAATACAAGTTAGCTCAAAGTTTACGCTCTCACGATCGTATTGAAGTTTAATACCAATGTCGATATTCATTACAATTTTAGTTACGCGGTAGACCCGCCGATCCCAAAGGCAACTGATCACCAACCAAATCACGTCCATTACCGGATATAGTTCTCCTCAATAGATTTCCATAGGAAACGGTTCTATGCCGTTTGCATCCGCGTTGTCATTGATAAAACTATGCCGGAAACAATAAAAAGCTTAGTGCAACAAAATTGTTTAAATCACTAATTAAAATATTATAATAGCTGTCATCGTAAATATCACATTATCAGGTATACCGCTTAACATCAGGTGGGCGCACCAGTTACCATCCGTCGTTAATAAAATGGAATATTTAAGGGTCCAAATAAGCATCGAGTTAGCGCTTTCACTGTACATATTTTAACATAGTAAGTGGGCATAAATATTTATAAACAAAAACTATGTAATTAATGGTCACTGCAATCCTGTTTTTGGGTTAAAATGTACGGAATTACTCGCGATGGTTATCAGTTAATCGATGATCTTTTGGGGTTCCACACAGTTAAGTAAGGCGTAAATTTTATTTGGTTCCTGATCTGAACTTTTTACAGAAGAATTAAAGTATAAAAACCGACTTCAAAAAACTAAAAAGTATAAAATAATTTTCTTAAATTTTTTACAGTTTCTGCAGTCGGTGCCAACCTAAGATGCGTTGAAGAATTAAAGGCCTTTGCAGGCACTTTCAGAACGTCGTGATTCTAGGTGCACGGTTCCAAGTGGGTTGGTCCTCGAGAAGATACCGACAAGAAACTCCATGGATACTCTTTTCATAAAACAAATCTACAATAATATCTGAGGCCGCTGGGGGCGGCTCCGGCTAAAATTCGACCCGAATTTACACAATATTACAAAAAACTGGCTGGCTCATAAAGCCTATTTAGCGCGAAATATTTACTCATTGTCGAAGACTCCGGAATCCATACATCCGTCATTTTTGAAAGAAATAAAGAAACAAAACAAAGTATAAGTTTTTTGTTTATTTTTTTTATTGTGTTCCAATAAGTTTGTTTTTTACTTTGTACGTTTTTTTTTTGGTTTATTTCTATTGAGCCCGTGCGAAAGTAATTTTTTTTTTTCTTTCTTTAATATTCCGGGTAGTGGTTACATGCCCTGTTTTTATTAAGTTTAAAGTACACATTAAACCATCTTGCATAATTTTATTGTGTACAAAATTACAACCTTTAACGAGCTTTACAACATGCATATCAATTCATAATTACCTTAAATTAAGTGTAAGGAACCCTCATTCCATTTTGGGGTACTTAAAAACTTAATGTGTTGTATTATTCAACTATTTTTTGTTTATTCCCGATAACTATTCCAGTTTGTGTCCAGATAAAAAATAAATTCATTTGACTAAAAGATAATTACGGTAAGGTTGTAATGAAACCTTTTTTTATGCTATAAACAAAGACATTTTGTGGTGCTCGTGTGAGTAATTTGGAACCACATTTTAAAGTTTATGCTGAGTTTATTAAGATTCTTGGCTAATTTAACTTTTTTTTTGTCTGGTTACGTATCAGAAATATCATATCCCTTTCCTTTTCTTGCGTCAGTGTTTTATTAGATTGTTTTCCAACCAGCCAGTCTAATATTTATGTTCCTTTTAAAGCTTTATTTTTATCCAAGGAAAATGGTCACAATATTTTATTTAAAGTACGTTAAAAGGTGTGAAATACACAAAGAAACACGCGCATTCACACTTTTTTATTGAATTTTTTATTTCAATTGTACATATCTTTGTTCCATTACCATTAAATACTAAACAATTACAATTCCTTTGCTTTTTAAACCATAATAATCTATACTTCGCACCTTACCTACAAACATTTAAATCGATTTAGCTCAATTACGCAAAAAATTCTAATATGAAACCGAAAATAACCTTTTTCATATAATGGAGCACAATTAGGGTTATATAGATAAGTGGGGGATATGCCAAAACATGGTGCTAATGACAGCATGACAGTTGACAACTGACAGCCTAATGTGACAATGTAATTGTTGGCGAAATGTCACTAAGGGGGTAAATACACCGGCGCGGCGTTCGTTTGACAACGAATACGAGTAAAAAGGTTAAAAAATACATAAATATAAATTTAATGTTGGTTGTGTGTTTTGGTATAAAATTAGGCTTTTATTTCGTTCTGAGAGATAGGTCAGCTATTAATTTGTCAGTAAGACTATTGTACCTACGTTTAAAAAAAACCTACGAGAGCGAACTGGAAAAGAAAAAAATATCAATATAGGTACCTTTACGGTATCAGTAATAATTAAGTGAGTATAATATCACTAACAGAAGCGAAAGAGTAGATAAACTTTTTTACATGGCGATTTGAAAATGCCGTATAGTGTTATAGCTAACAGTATGAATTTATGAAGAAATTATTGGTAAGCAATAATTGTTTGACTTAAACAATTTCGTAGATAGAAAATCAAATGGTATTTCTCGTACTGGTGGTATTTTAAATTGTTATGGAACATGTTTTTTACATTGACAGTCAAATTAAAGTCCGCAAAACATAGGTACCTACTGCTACAATATTTTCAGTAGGTACCTACCTAGTATCTACATAGATTTGTAATGTTAGATAAAGCTTCTATTGCACCAAATTGTCTTACAATTATTTTTTTAATTTTCTTATTTTAAAAATGCAATATTCGTATTTTTATATTACTTGATTAGTATTACAACATTAAGATTAAATATTGTTGGATAATTATTATATAGACCCAGACACTTTTTAGGAATGTTTAGATTTAGTAAAATATATAGCAAAGTCCGAAATCACCTTCATTTAGTTCTGAGTCACACTGATGAACTTACCCAGATAAATTACCCCAATTACCTCAACAACAATTAAAAAAATGTCAACTGCCTTGTTAGTCCGTAATTTAAAAATGAGAAATGATGCAACTAATTGTTAAACTTAAAGTTCTTCCCTCAAATGTGACGAAAGTAAAAAAAAACGAACTTTTTTCTTTCAGGTCAACTACATTGTTATATCAATTGCGGCCACTGACGTGACGTAATGACTGTAATAAATTTAAAAACAATATGGCGCGGGCAAGATGGCCGCGATAGCCGATGTTCGCAATAAACTGTTTTTAATGACTTGAAACCACCTGCACGAATTTGTCCCCGAAACATCGCTCGTACCATTTATTATAAAGAAAATGTATTGTGAAAGTTCGTTCAGAATAATGTATATTTTCGACAGTTTTAGGTTAAAACCCCTTGAAATTTTAAAGGTAATAAATCCAGTAAATTGCTTCCCTTTCTGGATAGGTTCATGAATTTTGGTCGTAAACTATTAATTAAAATAATAATTAATTTGGATTTTGGTTTATGACTTTCTATAAACTTTAATGTCTATTTTTTACGCTCGTAATCAAAGAGTAAAATTATGCCACTACGTTTAATTCGTAGATAAGAAACTTTAACACCGTTTTTTATACTAAACAAGTCGATTTTAATTAATAATAAACTTATTACTTAATTTCCTAACTATTAAACAACAAATTAAAAAGAACATCATATAATTGCCAACTGTGCACTCTGCCCTTAAGCCACTTAACCCAAAAGTGCCGTAGTCTAAATGAAGATAACCGTACATACACCAAATTTTTCATTTTTGGAAAAGATTCTCCAGGGAACTCTAAAACAAAAAGGTGGTTGGAAAATCGAATTAATTAGCGCATCAACAGGTGGCGAAGATAACTCTGTTACGACTTCCAGGCGTCTTTAATAATTCCATTTCTACTCGTCCGGAGAGTTTTAACGATTTTGCTAAGTGAACGTCGAAGAAATGGATATGGTATCTATAACCACATCTCATTGAAGTAATATAATTATAATATAGTAGATAGGTAATTAATATCGCACACCTAGATCAACACTAAGACAACTCATAAAAAAAATATTTCAGTAGACAAAAAAAAATTAATACTCAATTTAATGTTACTAAAATTTGAAACAAAATAGCATTTTAGAATTTTTGAGTTGTCTTAGTTTTGATCTAAGTGTGCGATATTTTGCTACCCAACTTCCACTGTTTCATGCCACTACACCACTTTCTTTTTGTTGAATATATTATTCAACCACGAATCGAACCTACGACCTTCTGGTTCAGCTGTATACCAGCCGCTCTTCGATCGCGATCCCAGCTCACAGTATCAAATTTTTCCTCAACATTTAACCATCTTAATATTGGCAGACCCGCCGCCTGATTACGTATGAAAAATATGACAGTTGCTGTCACAAATAAACGTCCTATTCCGTATCCTCTTATGAAAACATCTTTAAGCGAGAAAGGGATGCATTGTTTGTTGGTGGCTGTGGCTGTCAGATTTTTCGTACATAATCAAGCGCCATAGTCGATTTTTCCTTTACATACTTTTTCTTTTATAAATTATTGTTTATTTAATTTCAGATAACATGATTCATTTAGTTCGTAAAAAAATACTTTTGTCATGAAGCTTTGAATTTGGTATACAACAAGAAGACTCAGGGAAGTTCTGATTGCCACCTCCATTGCATTCTTTCCTACATCGGAACCATGTTTAAACACCCCACAGTTTCTTTTTGTCTCAATTTACTTAAAGATTGCATTCCCTCCCGTAATTAATGATTAGTCTGCGCCTGATTACCGCTAATGGTTCGACGATTGTCTCGTTTTGCAGACGAGCGGTAATTTAAAACAATTTGTATTTTGTTTTATTGAGAACGTGTTCGGTGACGCCTTTTATTTGATTTAGCTCGTATAAATAGGTACATTATTACATTTTTAAATTATGCGCTTCGACAACCTTCGTCGAACTTCGGAAATACGAACATACGATGATGATAAATATGTAATATGTAGTGATAAATTAATACAGGATATTTTTTATGTAGTGCGCAAAATTTGCAGAGAGATTCAGTGTCCGTTCCCAAACGAAACCGCAGTACTAAAATTCACTCGAAAACTACAAAAAAAAATGATTTTGTATGGCTTGTGCTAGTAAATGATGCGTGTCCCCCATACTAAGTCGAATTTTCGTTTTGTTTTAAAGTGTATCCCAATACTGCGGTTGCATTTAGGAACAGAGACTGAATAACTCTACAAATTATGCGCACTACATAAAAAAATATCCTGGTGTGATAAAAATCGTGTCAATCTGTGCGTTATACTGCTTATTATGAACATCTTTTTCTATAAGAAAAGCCCTGAAATCGTGAAAAGAAAATCAGCTGCTCTATAATAAATAATTCATGATTGCTCGTATGAAACAGCAGATTTACACGATTTCAGTTACACCCTGTATAGAAGGTATGGTTATATATTTCCCACTATATTATTATATACAAGCTGCACCCTTTTCAGTAAGCGCTATAATAAAAGTGATTTATGTGACATGTTCTTAACGTTCACAGGGCGAGTCGTTTCCGCTGGCGGTCGGCGCCACTTCCGGTCCCGTGTTTCCGCCGTTTTCCTCAGAAGGGAAAAGAAGGTTTTAATGTAAAAAAAGAAAATATATTATGTGCGTATATTTTGAGGTTGTTTTATTTATTGGTGAAAAACTAATGGTCTGTCGCGATAGCAGGAATTAATGGATTTTGACGAATGACTGAAAAAAGGGCAAGATAACCTCCAGGGACCGTAACCGGTATGACCAATACCGGGATTTCTCGGTTACAACCTTTATTTTTACCGGTATTTTTAAACTGTAACCTTAATTTTTAAGAAATTCAATTCAAATTGAATAGGTACAACCGGTAATTAATACCGGTTACCTAAATAAATATTACCTTTATCTTACACGTGCCGTCGGCATATTAGTCAAAGGGCGGGCAGCATCTGTGTGTGTAGGTGTGTGTATATCGCCGATCATTTCTAAGTTACCGGTAATAAAATTACCTATATTTAAAGGTAACATGTTTATTTATCTTGGTTACCCAGATAGCGGTAACCGTATTCTTAGAAGTAACTGTAATTCTTCGATACCTGTACCCTAATTTATAGCGGTTTTGGGTCTCTGGTAACCTCTATTACTCTCTACGAGATAAATATAAATCACAGAATAAGCCTAAAATATTATATACTGCTTATTGACTCGTGTCGGTTCAACACCAACCATACCTACAACCCACACCTGCACCCCTACCGCGTAACTAAAATTGTATGAACATCGACATCGGTATTAAACTTCAATAAGATAGTGAGAGCCTAAACTTTGAGCTAACTTGTAAAAAAAATACCTATCATATAGTTGGGACACTTAACTTCATGATCGGTAAAGAAAATACAAGTTAGCTCAAAGTTTAGGCTCTCACGATCGTATTGAAGTTTAATACCGATGTCGATGTTCATACAATTTTAGTTACGCGGTAGACCCGCTGAACCTACATTGATCAGCTGAAAGAAAAAGCAAATATAGAAACATAAGATTTAAAAGATTGGATAGGACTGAATGGAAATTGCTACACCGACAAGTGCCTAGCACTTAAATTTTTGATGGGGTTACCTCGTGTAGGTACACAAAGTTCTACCTTTCTAGTCTTAATCCCTTTATGGGGATATTGTACTCATCATTATGAACAACTTTTCTAAGGGACCAACAAAGAAATCGCGAAAAAACAACACCTGCTGTTTCATACATTTTAGTCGAGTAATATTAAATTATTTGGAACAGCTTAAGTATATTTTTTTAGATTTTACTAGGCTCATTTTCAGCAGTTTAAGGTGGAAATGAAGAGAACGGCTGTTAAAAGGATTTCTAAGCCCACAAACTGTAGACCTTCACATTCTGAGAAGAGGCCCATGCCCACTGCCCAGCAGTGGGACAGTAGTGGGCTGGTTTTATTATTTATATAAAAAAATATCCTGTATTTCGTAAGTATAAAAAATAAACATTCTCATCTTCAACTGAAAGAAAATAAAAGTATATTTTTTTGAATAAAATCGCTACCATTACGATCCAACATAACGCTACATTAGTAGGTGGTTGACAGAATTTATGGTTCGCATTTATAGAATTTATTGCTCTGAAGAAATGACGGGGGTTTCTACCCCTTAAGATCACCCCCTGTTGTGTAAATATGTTCCGAGACTTAAGACACATTTGTTTTGAAAAATAACATTTATTGATCCCTATGCAACTAGGTATGCCAAAGAGCAATGGAGTGCAGTATACTCGGTGTTAAATTAACGAATCGGGGGGTCTACCGCGTAACAAAATGGTAATGAACATCAGACACTGGTAATAAACTTCAATACGATCGTGACAGTCTAAACTTCGAGCTACCTTGTAAAAAAAAATACCGATCATAAAGTTGGGACTCCCATCTTCATGATGAATAAATTTATTATGAAGTTCATTACCAGAGTCTGATGTTCATTACCACTTTGTTACACGGTAGACCCGCGGGTTCGAAACACCGCTCCAAAACGCATATAATTGATGTGGCTCAAAAAGCCGCCCAGCTTAAGTGGGACTGGGCAGGAAATGTCTGCCGTATGCAGATCGAACTGTGGGCCCACATAGCATAGAACTGGTGTCTTGAGACAGTAAGACGGGGTCGTGGCAGACCACGAAGGACATGGCGGGACGGATTGGATGCCTTCCTTAAAGAATTGCCTGATACAGCGCGGGATCGTGAGAATTGGAGGAAAGGGAGGGAGGCCTTTGCCTGGGATTGGGACAGCTTAATAAATATTAATAATGCGACTACTGTGTGTAAGTGTTTTGTTCTTGACGGTATCTTCTCCAGGACCAACCCACTTGGAACCGTGCACCTAGAATCACGACGTTTTTAAAGTGCCTGCAAAGGCCCAGTTTCCCAAACCGTTACGTTTGACATCTTGAGGGTTCCTGCAAGAAATCAAGATAATTACCTATCACAATTAGTGAGCAGATTGGTGATCATAGTACCTTAGATCCAACAACTTACAGACTCTTAACAACAAGAAATTATGGGATATCGTAAATTTGGTACTGGCATACCGACAGCACATTGTTTTTATTGTTACTTTTTTGCTTTTTGTATTTTTTTATGTTTGTGCCTTGTGTTGTCTGATGTCTAGTCCAAATATATGATTTTTCTTTCTTTCTTTCTTTCTAAATGGAGTGGAGTACACTTCTGTAGATCAAACAAATACATACTTATTACCTATAAGTGATGTAGCTTAATCAGCTTACAAGACTGTCTTCGGTCCTTATAATCAAGCATCCGTTTCATTTCTTTAAGATACATGGCCCACTGGTTCTCGAAGACTAGCTGTCAAATTGAATTCACACTATATAAAACGAAAAACTAAAATAAAGAGCTTAATATTTATACCCTTGCTAAGGTTTAAATAGTTTCATTTCCATCAAAGAAAACAGACTTCCATACGCTTAAAACGTTTGGAGTAAGAAAAATATACATAACGAAAGAGAAGAAAAACATCGAGAAAAGGATACAGTATTGGTATTAAAGTGGAAAACGTCTCAATGCCGGTATAAGGAGGGTGTTGCTAAAGATATCTATGTCTACTGATATCCGTTAGATTAAGATACTAGTACACTCTAAGCTATCTAAAAGATGGTAGAAAATTGAGCTGGCATGTGATCCTCAGCGAGGAATGCAGCACTCATGCACGCTATTTTTAACTCGTCGAATTTTAGCGAGGGCCGCTCCCGCGGCTCCTTATGTTATTGTTAACTTGATTTATGAAAAGAGTATCCATGGAGTTTCTTGCCGGTATCTTCTCCAGGACCAACCCACTTGGAACCGTGCACCTAGAATCACGACGTTTTGAAAGTGCTTGCAAAGGCCCAGTTGAAATAAAAACCTTTGATTTGACTTGACTTTGACTCCCGACAAAAAAGAGGTGTTATAATTTTGTAGTGTGTATCTGGGAGTCTGTCTGTGGCATCGTAGCTTCAAAACGGATGGACCGATTTCAATGCAGTGCAGTGCAGTTTTTTAATTGATAGCTAGTTTAATCGGGAATAATCTTAGCTTTGTTTCGTAAAAATCTGTTAAGCCGTTCAAAAGTTACAGCACTTTTTCTAGTTCGAGTCGCGGGATTTAGACGGTTAGGTTATTTGGTATTCGCTTCTTTTGGTATTCGATCAGGTACATCGATAATGATATTTTATTTCTTAGTTGTGGTACTGTACCTATCAATGTACTTACCTATTATGTTTTTAACGTTATAAGTACTCAGATACTAACTAAAAACTTCATTGGCTCTGTTAATTATGTGTGATAGCAAGTACTACATAGCTACCGCGCAGATCAGTCGATCAGCAAGTTTAAGCTGCGGTTGCCGCGGTCAATCCCTGGATGGGTGACCATTTCTTCGAACATCGAGACCCCTCCGTGCCTCCGATAGCACGTTATGCAGTTGGTCCCGGTTGTCATACGAATACTTTTGACAGTCGATACGGGAGTCAGCAACCCAAAAAAAAAAGTCTGACAACCGGTCTAACCTTAGGATATCAGTGTCTCCCAGTAATTGGTTGGCGGAGGTCAGATGGCAGTCGCTCTGTATAAAATACTGTTACTCAGCCGCATCTGGTTAGACCGGGAGCCGACCCCAACGTAGTTGGGATACAGGTCAGGCAGACGAGCAAGTAGGAGATTTTCATTTATTGATTCCTCTGTGTCTTCTCTGTCCTTCTGTGTCTCCCAAATAGCTTTCAATAGCCCATCTTTTTCTGTACCCTAACCCTAAAAAGCGAATGTTTTCCCCATCCTTTGTTCTCTAGAAGATACAGTGCCGTTCACACACGACTGCGTCCCTTTTTAATACCGGGGGATTTTTCTTTGGCAAAGGAATAACGCGCTTTTGTTAAGGGTAGATAAGTTAAGGATTAAACTTCAAGGTGGAAAAACTTTTTGTTATTTCTTTTTTGTATTTTTAACAGAATCAGCTCGTGTAAGTGTACTATGAAGATGAAAGGCAACTGAAAGATATAGCTGTTCCATAAGATTTTGGCATCGAACAGAATAGCCACAGTGGCTAATCGTAAGGGTCGGGAGGTTAACCCCAGATATTTTTCCTAGGCGGTCTGGGTTCAAAACTGTATGGAAACTTACTAAGGCCTAAGTTCACCAACAACATAACAGACGATTAGTGCAAAATCAATTGTTTAAACATGAATTTTTTTTAGAGTAATCGACCGATTTCATTTAAAGCATCTTTTATTTTGTTGGTGAAAATGGCCCTAACTGTGTAATACTGATTTACCTATGGTATAAGAGAAATAACATAGAGGAAAATATATAATAACAAAAAAAAAACTCGTCCATGTAAAATATTATTTAAATTATGATGGTTTTATTTCAAAGCACTGGTGGCGCAGTGGCTAAGCGATTGGCTATCTGCGTTACGTGCCGCAGGTTCGATCCCCGCACGGGACAGATATTTGTATGATCTACAGATAGTTTTTCCGTATCGGGGTGTGTTTGCATGTGAGATGTATTTTTGTAAACTGTACTTATACACAGGATAATTACAAGTACAACGGTTTTTTTTAAATAGAAAGGACGAGAAAAAAATTAGAAACTAAATATGGCTTAACCTTAACACAATCTTTTTTATATTATTTATTTATTATATTTATATATATATATTATTATTATATATATATATAAAAAGAAGTTTGAAAATGGAGGCGTTGTAACATGGTGAGATGGAAGACGAAGGCGCTTAGTGAAGAAAATGTCGTGAAAGTAGGTAATTTGGATATAAAGAGACCACGTAATCTCACTCACACAAGTCACACATCAAATAGCAGTGCCCCCTTTGAATGAGGCATAAAAAAAGCTATATAATTTACCTATTCCTATTACTATTACTTATTCCTATTTAACCTATTTCTGTTTATTTTTAACTAAAAACATATTTTCCTATTTTTAACCGACTTCAAAAAAAAGAGGAGGTTCCCAATTCGACGCGTATGTTTTTTTTTTTTTTACGTTAATTTGGATGTTGGAGGTAGTGGTACCTACTCATCATTATGAAAAAGTTTTACTTTGGGATCAAACCTGAATCACGGAAAATAAATCTACAGTTCCATACAATATTCGAGTAATATTAAATTATTTGTATGGAACAGCTGTTTATTTTTCGCGATTTCGGTGTGGTTCCCATTCGTTAGTGTAAAAAAGTTGATAAAATCCAATGTGTTTTGTTGAAATTTTGTATAGACGGTATAAAAATATGAATAATATGGTATCATTGCAGAGTATTATAATTTACTTATTAAATAGTATATATTAGTTAATAAAATGTATGTGCGATAAGACCGCCCTTTGTACATTTCTTTTTCTAATTATTGTATCTTTTCTTCTATTACTGGTGTGCAATAAAGTGTATTGTATTGTATTGTATATCAGTTATATTTCTGACCAAATTATATATAAATATTATTTAAATTATTATCATCATTGCCATTAAAAACAATCTTAATATTTTCGTTTCCGTAAAATTTGAAAGTTTTAGTTATTGGGTTTACAAACTCGTAATATAAGGTTTCAATATTTTTTATACATTTGACAGGTAGATATAGATATTTCTAATTAATATTTGAAAAGAAAAACACAAATTCACTAACTGACATACATCCAAACTTTCACATTTATGTGAAGGTTTAGGTATTTTTTTAAAACGTTGATTGCAAGCCTTTTTACAAATTGTGTTAATTACTCTTATAATTTAGGCCAATACGAGTGTATTGCAAAATTACTCAAGACCTACTTATTTGTTATTTGAAAAGTAGGTACTCATTATTTTGTTACCTATGCTTAATTAGTACGACATTCAACTTATAACAAATGCTATAACATTAATTTACGCATTAAACCATTTAGTAAAAGCAAATAAAAATAGAAAATATAAGAAAAGGAATAAACAACAGCTTATGGTAAAGTATCCGAATGCACATTACCGTCGGCAACTTCAAAGAGATAACACCCGGCGGCGGCACTTTGATCTCGCCGCCCGACGGCAAAACGTCTTTGATGTCACCGCGTAGGATGGTTATATGCTATTTTCTTGACACAACAATTTTATTTACTTATATATTTTGTGATTTATTTGATAGTAAAAACAATTCTATTTTTCTTGAAATAATGGGTCTGCATTGTCAACCAACTGCACAATTTTCCTATAAGAATATTTATCAAAACAAGAGATAATTATGATCGTTGTGAGTGCAACAACATTTATGTTAACATTATATAAAATTATTTACCATTAATTTATTATTTTGTTCATATAAATAAAATGGTAAAAATTATGAATTGCAAGAAAGTCTTAGAAATAACTTACTTGATCTTGAATTTCAAGTTGGAATTGTTTTGGATAAAAGCTGATGCAAGATAATGTAATTATAAGCCGCATTAAAATTCGTATTACAACCAATTATGTAGCATTAACAATCCTGACTCGACTCGAAGGACTTATATGTAATGCCTTTTTCTCATAGGGAACCTGTGCAGAGAATAACTAGGTACAGAACGACAAGTGCTACAATAATGCGTCATGCCCGTGAACGGATGCCGTCTGTATGTCTGGTACGTTTGTAACTGCCATGGTAATCATAATCAGAGGCAACTCATTATTATCCTATTCTTATTTTTTATTCACATTATTCTCATAACTCGTACGTACCACAACATTGTATTAATCATGATTGTAATAACTGTATAGTGTTTGGAATAAAACTCGATAAATTAATTAATTATATTTGTTTTATATGAGAGCCAATTTTCACCATCCACAAACACTCAAACAATAAAGAAGAGACTGATACCACACTACTATTATTTTAAAGGAGTTTCCATGGAGTTTCTTGCCGGTTCTTCTCTATAGGACCTACTATTTGGAACCGCGCACCTAGTCTTGACATTTCATAAGTGCCTGAATCTGGTTTACATGAAATTAATATATATTCTATTCTTGTTTCTCGACGATTTCTGCTTCTTCCACATTCATATACGCACGGTTGCCAGTACTATATATCTGATCTATCTGATCTATATACTAAAAAGGTCTGATAATGTCCTTGAAAAATCAGACATTAATAAGTTCAGTTTGTTTTTCTTGGCATCTCCTCTCTATACGACATAACCAATTTATAGCATCAAACTCTCAGAAATCAACAAAGCAAACTTCTCTTCCAATAAATATGATAAAAAAAGCCTTTTGTCTTTTTTCAACCCTTTCTCGTTCGACCCAGTTCTGGCTGAACTGGGGTGAAAGTTCAGGCCTGGTCAAGGTGAAGGAGGAGCCCATTAACGTCTGCACTTAGAACAACTCCGTTGCCAGCACCGCCTTAAGATTTATAGCTGGATTTTTAGGTCTTGATACTTGAATAATTAATTTTAATTATGATTAAATTTTAACATAACTTCTTTGTTAAAATGATTATTGTTTCGTAGGATTTATTGAGGATGTAGGACAAAAATTGTTAAAAAATTTAATGTGAGAAAAAAAAGGAAAATTTGTGAGAAAAAAAGTGCAGTAATATTTTATAAATCTAGTAGCTAATTGCTTGGAACACAAGCCCGTTAACCAGCATTATCAAACAACTTTCAAGATTATTTTCTAATAAGAACAACCCACAATTTACTTGTAACAAATATTCAAACCTAAGTGTTATCTTGGTATATTATACATGTTTAATAAAATTTATAATTTAGTTAATTTAATGACAATTCTTAATTCGATGTGAATGACTAGACCAAGCGAGCACAAAATGCTAAGTAGACTAAGTAGTAAAATAATAACGTTACTTATATATACTTTTATTAAAGTGATATATAAAACAAATATTATATTTAAAATTGAGTCCCAGTACCAAGATGGAACGGTCGCAGTGTACAAAGTTGGCTAAGTAATAAGATAATGAAGAACAGCGGGGTCGAGCTACGAATTAAAACGAGAGACGTGTGCCACAACACAGAAACCACCCTTGAGTTTTACAAAGTTTTTAACTGTTGAGTTTTGGAAATTGGTGTTAATTTGTTTGTATTGATTTAACTGATGAATTTTACTATGTGTGTTATCTGTAAAAAGTAATTATGGTTTTGATAAATACTTACTTCAAATATTGTTTACCTAGTTCTTATATTATAATGACGTATTAACGCATGCGAAGCTAACTCTAAAGTCAACAATTTGCTGTTAAAGTTTAAGTTTTTTTATTTCAACTGGGCCTTTGCAGGCACTTTCAAAACGTCGTGATTCTAGGTGCATGGTTCAAATTGGGTTGGTCCTGGAGAAGATACTGGCAAGAAACTCCATGGATACTCTTTTCATAACGGTGTACGCATTCCAGCACACGATCGATTTTTCTTTCCTCAATAAAAAATCGAATTGTTTACCTACCTAGTACCTACTCAATAAAAGTGGTTTTCGCGTTTTTTCTAATAGGAACAAATGGGTTAATGCAGAATTTTCAATTTAAACAGGTAATTCGATTTTTTTACATGTTATGATAATAGATTATAGTGATGTTATAAATAGGTATAAAAATTATTGTACATTCTTAATTTGAGGTCTTTATTTGATTGAATTATTCTTCTACACTCAAAGTAAGATGGCTCTGCGTAGGCTTAAAACGCATACAAGTGCATCAAAATTTAACAATATTAATGAAAAACTGAAAAAATATCAATAAAAAAATCTTAAATACCAAGTGGTCTCTCTGTGCTGACGCAAATTTTCCTTGTTTATTTAATGAGTGAATCGGAGAGACGACCTCGTTATGACGTCACTACTTCTTGAACATCGCACCAGAGCGAGACCAAAATATCCTCCTTCATTTAAGATAGAAAGAGATGGAAACACCAGCTGAGCTTGAATGAATAGGTTTTCTTAAGTGCTCCGTTTCTTCTAATGAAATCGAAATGAAGATGTGTCAATGGAAGTTCAGTTTTAAACACTTTGCGAAGATTTCAAGGTGACTTGTCTTCTCGTTTGAGGAAGAAAAGTTTGACTTTCTTTTACGATCTTTCGTTTACGGGAGACACTAAATAAAGTGTGGTTCTTCGGTATGAATTAAAAATGATCTTTTTTGTTTACTTTATGAAGAATAAACTGAAACTTAGGAGACGCATTTTGATATATTTTTGTACGTATGTAGCTCTCTCTACCTATTGCTAACAATAATTCACTATTGTCTAGAGCCATGTTTTTGGATATTTTTTCTCGGAACCGTATCTGTATGGATATTGGATAGTTAAGTTTATCGGTTTTATAAATGGATTCAGAATTTTTGTCCTAAAGTTTTCTCGGCGCGGAACGGTAAGATATGCAGATTTTTCTATAATCATATATTATATAAAACTGTTTTTTTTATGTTAATTGATAACCTTTATTTCTTGGGATACCCATGGGGATGATTGCTTGTTTAACAGTAAATATTCAGAAATAAATAAACGTATATATTATATACAGTCTATATAGAAAACCACGTTGAATTATCGATATAATTACAGTCTGGGTACACGACGTATCTTTTTTTCGAATTTTCTTCTAAATTTATGTTGATTTCGTTACCAACGTAAACCCATTTCACGATTTCTTTTTAACATTCGTGTAGCTGGATGCCTTATTCATAGTCAGGTTTCTTGGTATAATTATTTTAGTCTTATACGAAATCTGGAAATAGAAAATCTGGGTTAATAGAAAGTAATTGGAAAGTTTTGAAAACTGATAGGAATTAATTGGGTGATATGACATATCATGAATTCAAGTGACATGACTACTATGAAAGACATTAAACCAGACATGGTTGGTCGGATGTGGATAAGTGATTTCAGCACATGAGAAGGCTAGACATCGAATAGTGAGCGATTATTGGTCGAAAAAGATAATACGCCAAACAGAAGTGCTTCGCCGAATACCCATCAGAGAACGATTTCAGAAAAATAAAAGATTCTCTACTAAATAAAATAATTGGAATCCAACTAGGGAAATGTACTTGATAGGTACTATCAAGCAAACACTCATACTACTTTTTCCAAAAAGTTTGTTGAATGATTGTTCAAAAAAAACTTTGCCACCTTATACAAGATGTCGTTTTACGAAAAAATTCCCAGAAAAAAATCTAAATGAGTGGTGGAGGAGAAAAAAATTACAACACTAATATGTAGGTATATAGAAACTAGATAATTATAAAATTATTATTAGATATGCATTACCTTTCAGAACTAATAAATCTGTTGTGTAATTTTTGAATAACATAAAGTACCATTTAGTTATTTTGGTTTTATTGTCCCGACTAAAGATACGGCCCGAGCGTTTTTCATTAGGCTACGATCACATTAGGCGGGCGGACAGACGGCCGGATTATTGGATCCGACGGACGAAAGACTTCGATCCGTTGCCTTTTTTACTTTTTTTTCGCTTTTTTTTCCTCCCAGGCACCGTCTGGAAAGCCTTTTCCTCTTATTTATTGCTTATACGAAGCCCAAATTGGATATTTGTGAAAGGTTGAGTTGTTCTCCAATAGAAAATATTAGTTTTTTTTTCTTATGTATATTTTTTCGAAGTCTGAGTTTGTATTTGGTTTTGTTAGTCTATTTTGTAATGGGGATGTGGTTTCACAAAGGGTAAATGAAGCATAATCTTCGAAAAACAAAAGTGTCCTTAGTTTTTTATTGATACTTACAAAGAGGATTGTAGTTAGGTACAATAGAGAATCTATCTCAAAATATAGCAACATTATCAAACTTTCAATGTTGCAATATATGTCTGTAATATCTGTTAATTTAAGTCTTCGGGTGAGGTGGCCGATCAAAAACATCATTTAACTTGACAATGATATGCCAAGACTTACCAAATACAACAAAAATTGCCTAGCAATGTGCGTGCGTATTTATAACAAGATACCAAGCCAATTCAAAACATTAAATTCTAGATTATTTAAGGTTGTATTTTACGACGATTTCTTACTTTTGAGGGGGTGAAGTATCAGCCTAAGCCCCGCCCACTAGGGGAGCTCCGTTCACGCATATCGTTTGTATTGCGCAATTGACGTATCAGACTGTGTGACACACGTGTCACAGAATACCAATATTAATAAGCAACATGCAGTATGACACCAGCAAATACTTGAAAAATATAAATCCATAATATCGTATACCCAGTGTCCTATAACACCTGTTAACATCTGTTAGTCCGTTTTGTATTTGTAGATTTTATACCCATTTATCTATCTACTTATAAACTATTGGTCATAACCTATTGTGTATGAGTTTATGCAAGTGCATATAATTGTCTCGACCAACATTGGGCATTTTCACAATAAGCCGATAATGCCGTAACGAAACCGATATATCGGCATGACAAAGCTGATGACACTGCCAATGTGTGTGTAATGTTAGAAGAATAAGCCAACTCAAATCCATGCCTTGAGACAATAACCTACCCTCACCCACACCTGTAGGCGTCGTCCGTTTCCGAAGTCATAGTCATACCTACTTAAGTTCGTTCACAGGATTGCTTTTTTACCAAAAAAGAAATTGCATATTCATAGAATTCAAAACCATATTCCTAGTTCAGATTCCTCGCTATGTATGCAGGTGGAGAGCTTCAAAATTGAAAGAAAGAAAGAAAAAATATTTATTTCGGACTCGCACACGAAATGCCTAAGGCATTAAGTCCGCCTCTGTACATAGTCCATAAAGTATAAATAAATAAATAAATTACATAAACACACAAAAAATTCAAATAATGATAACAATAACCTAACCGTCAAAAACCCCCGACTCCAACTAGAAAAAGAGGTGTAAATTTTGAACGGCTGAACAGATTTTAAGAACCATCCCGATTTGTTGTATTTAAAATAAATAAGAATTTTCGTATTGGCTATGGACTCAAAATCAAATAACATAGTTTCTTGGGCTTTACTACTTTGGCCATGAAAGTTTGGCCATTTAATGAAAAATCCAGTAATCTTTCCTCACAACACACAGTGGTATCTAACTTAGTCTATCACCTGACACATGGCATAGCTTATATTCTCATAAAAGCAACTCAGAATGCCTTTTAATCATTTACTGAGTCTCAAACAATTAACATACTCGTAACACATATAACTCAGTAATGGCAGCGTTGCATTGCGTAACAAACCATACTTAAAGTCCAATCATCTAATCTTAATAAAATATCCGGAATTCAGATACCTACTACAATTAATGTATTAGTCTACAATTACAACTAGTAATGGACCATCGACGGACCAACGGTGCATGGAAAAACCTAACAAATGGTTATAGTTTATTAAATTTTATTTATGTATTTTTCATTAGTCTGTATAAAAAAATTGTATGAGTAATAAATAATATATGTTATAGTATAGAAAAAAATCCGATTCAACTGGTTCTCTCGGTAGACAAGTCAATTACGAGGTTTACAAAAGTTGATAAATATACGTTCATTAGTAGCGGGAATATTTGTCGGAGTTCCATCGCTATATTTATATAAACTGGATAATATTGTTCTATAAGTAAAAAGAATATAAATAAAACTTCATACTCTTTCTTCTCAACACTACAAATTGTCATACTGATTTTTCTATACTATATCCTATAAAATGAATTCTTGACGGAGATGTCAAGAAATTATTTTAGCATATTGATTTTATAAACGAAATACTTAGATTTTCAGAATAAAAGGCAAGTTACTTATACTTCCTGTTTCTTTTTTATAATTTTTTTAATGATTATACTGTCATTCTTTCTTTTGGTTTTTAATAAAGGGTAAGCGCAGGAACGTCAAAAAAATTAGCACAGGTCCGACCTCGATGCGCGCCGAAACGCGACTGATTGATGGCAGAGATGACAGAAATCACGAATTTTGTGGTTTTTCTCAAATTGTGACCAATATAAGTAATATTATGAAAAAATAACGACCGACTTGCCTTGGTATACTTGCGACCAATATGGTGATGTAAAAATTATTTGAAATAATATAATATTTTAGAAATAATCTTGTAAAAATATTTTTAAAAGGGGTAACCTTGCGATTTTTTTTTATCGAGCCAACTTTGTCCAATCATGTATCGAACGACCGAAAAATCTGTGTTACATCTTCAAGTTTGATATATATTTTTTTCGGGGCAAAAAAATAACAATTTCTATTAAAAAAATTGTAAATACAAATCGGTTTTTGCGGCATTTCTGTAAAGGTTAAGATAAAGATAAAGATAAAGTTGAGATAAAGTTGAGAAGATAAAGTTGTACAAGTGGTTGAATGAGTGCAACTTCTATAATTTAAAAGAATTTTTGGATGGAAAATGTTGATGTAAGTTGTGACATTTTCAGAAACTCTAAAATTTTGTTTTATACTAGCTAAACATGTTTGTGCCATTATAATTATATTTTTACACCATTTTATACCATGTTTTATGCAAATAAATGATTTATTATTATTTCCTTTATTTAATTTTTAACATACTTTTATATATTTTTAAATAATTTTACAATTAAATTAAAAAAAAAAAATTATAAAAACATTTAAAAATACAAAAGAGTAGGTAGTAGACCACCGGCATCGGGAACAGGGTCCAAGCCACCGGCGGCTAGGGCTGCAGAGAAAGGAACCTCCTCACAATGCGTGCCGTGTCGAGGAGTACCGCTTTCTGTATCAAGCCCTTGATCCAGCCCCCTAACGAGAGCCTCATAAGATGTTGATCGAGGCTCTTGGCAATTAAATTAGGCCGTCACAACTATCGGCACTATGATTGCTGAGTCCACATCCCACATGTCGACAACCTCGTGAGCCAAGTCAAGATATTTAATTTGTTTATCTTTCTCGGCTTTCACGAGATTCTCATCATGTGGGATAGTAACATCAACAATCATCGTGCGGCGCGCTGACCGATCTATCACCACTATATCAGGCTTATTGGCAACAATAGTCCTGTCAGTGATGATAGATCGGTCCCAGTATTATTAACTAAGTTGTTTCTGCCTACCCTATAACAAATGTCTATGCATGCCAGTGCCTCTAAGGTGGCAAACGGTTACCGTAACTTATGGACGCGCGTTGCCGACCCTATTACCAGCGTATTTTTGCCAGTGAGGGGGTACTTCAATATGACTCTTCCTCAAGGAGACCAGGCAACCTTGCTCACTGTTACGAACACAACACTGCAAAACAGCAATGTTATTTGGCTACGATATTCTGCAAGGTGGAGGTACTTCCCCAGTCGGGCAGCTCCAATTTTGAGGGGAAAGTCCCGCTATACCCTACCTATCTCTCTCTCCTCATTATTTATTTAATTTTATCTTTATCTTCTCTTTATCTTTTATCTTTATTATACCTAACTTATACTGCTACATACCTAAAATCAATAAATGTAAAATAAATACCTTTTTTTTTCTTTCTTAATTTTTTACTGTTGCCATCCTAAGAAAAATGTCTTCTCTGTCTATGCACCTGTCCTCTTCTTATTACCTATGTCTATCATTCTAGTGTGTCTTGTTTTTGTGGCAAATAAATGATTTTTCTTTCTTTAATAGTAAAACTTATCGTACGCATTAAGAAAATCCACATTAAAATGCTTTGTTGTATGTAAATTCCTAACTGATATCAATCTAACGGTCCTAAGCAGACTCCTAGGCACAAGCACAATAGACTATAAAAACAAGACCTCCATTAAAGTTAATGGGGCATCGCCTATACTGCAATTAACGGTTCGATGACCATGGTTACATGGGACTTTAGAAAAATATCCATTTTAACTTTGGGTAATAAAGTGGTATTTAAAGGCTTTTGGGTTATTTGCGGTGTCGGTACTTAAATGTGTTTTGGCAAATTAAAGTTAAAATCAACAGGCAACTAACCTACTTGCTGTGCCAGAGAATCCGTCCGCGAGGAATTAAAAAAACAAAAAAGCAGCCTTTGTTACACCTCATAACATCAATTATCTGCTAGTGAAAGTCCCATCAAAATCGGTACAGCCGTTTCGGAGATAAGCCGGAACAAACGGAAAGATAGACAATTTTTTTTAAAATTGTTTTGTTTTTCGTTTTAAAGTTTGGTCCCATAGTAAAAATTGTTCATAATTATTGATGAGTATAAGTACCCCTTTCGACTTTTTACACCCTTTACAACTAACCGTGTAGATTTTCAGACAGAAAATAATTTTGGACGAGTGTAAGTATACCTAACCCAATTCAATATCTATTCTCATTCATATAAGTTGTAGCAGAAATAAAAAAAAATCTTATTACCTTTGGTAACAATCACATCTAAAAATAGTGTTTTAAAAACTTTTTAACCTACAAACAGAAATCTATGTCTAATAGGTATCTTTCCAAATCGGGAATGAACCAACTTCAACAGAACTACAATGAAATCTTAAAATAGTTTCCAAAAAACTAATCGACAAACTCAAATCTATGATAACCATTGGCGTTATTACATACACCAACATAATATATTTTATTAGGGATCTTTCCAACTCGGATATCGAATCTACGACAGCAGACAACTCTAACCAGAAAATTAAAATCACATTCGAAGCAGAACCTCTAACACAAACTAGAAGTAAAAAGAAAAAAATGCAGGCATCACACCTTAATTTAGGAAAACCACAGTCAGACATTTTTAAGGGCTTGTCTCATTAGCAGCCGAGAGCGCGAAGCGACAAGAGCTGCGCTAATTAAAAGATTTTGATGCTAGTGCGCATAATAGTCACGACGAGACACGAAAAAAAAGTCGCGATTTTGAGGCGAAACAAAAGAATGGTTGTAAAAATGTGAGGCTTATGATCCTGTAAGAATTTGTTTAATTAGAATTTTATGAATAATTTTATAATAATTTTCAGTATGTGTTTTTGTTGTATAATTGACTTTTGTACACTATGGGCCATTATGGACCTATTGATATGCATTGATGGAGTTCTAATTAGGGACTAGGTTAACGATTAGATTAAAATAAGAATGTAACTACCTGGCGGCTAAAAATAAACCACAACGGTGTCCATTAGCAGTCTTAGATTTTTCAAAGTCAAAGTCAAAAGTTTTTATTTCAACTGGGCCTTTGCAGGCACTTTCAAAACGTCGTGATTCTAGGTGCACGGTTCCAAGTGGGTTGGATTAGAAAAAAAATGTAATTAGAAATGTTAAAAAAAAAAAAAAAAAAAAAACTTTGAACACTACAGTCGTTCAATGGAGTATCCAATAAGGTAGTTGACTACTATTAAAGATTGTCAAATATTGTATATTCCCTTAACTAGGCAGATAAAGAACACCGTAGTTAACAAAATAATTTAAATCGGTGAATAAATGCTGGAGTTATAAGCTTTAGAAATTTCTATATTAATAAGACACTATCCGTCCTTTTCCCGCAAAACGAAATATGTATGAAACTGTCACAATTTAGTATGACATTACTAGTTTATGACATCACAATTCAGTAGCGCCATCTCTGTCTATTAAGAAATTAAAAAAGTTTATAACTTAGGTATATTTACAAATATTTAATTTATTTTTACACTATCTATTGCTTAAGTTTTTCGGAAAACCTTATTTTTTTAGGAAAAAATAAATTACTGTCAAATACTTTAATATCTAATAATAAGACCACGTCATTAGGAAAAACTTTATTGAATTAATAATATTCCGTTAACCATCCGTTAAAGTCACATTTAATTTCAGGCATTTTATTAATACATATACCTTTACTCTTGGCAAATATAACTGACAACCACAACGTTCAGTACCTAATTTACAAAAAACCCACAAAACACATTACACGCCGCGGAAAATTCTCCAAAACTTATCAGCCGAAAGCCACGGCACAATCCATCATCATTATGCCAAAACTCGCCGAAATTCAATAAAAAAAACTTTCCTTTAACACCCCCATCTAGCGGCGGCGGCAGGAACTTCAACATCAGCCCCCACTACACGAGGGGTGGCGACCACCCCACGTCGTATCCCTTTTTTCTTCCCTCCACACCCTTATCCATACCTGAGCTTTCTTTATCCGGGGACCGAACTTTTTATTTCGTTCCGTCTCTTTCCAACATCTAGCATAACAACATCCAAATGTGACAGGCGATTATCTGTCTCTTTCTGTTGCAAAGAAAAAAATCTGTTTATAAAAATGAGAGCGTAGATGTGTTTGGGGCACGGCTCCATTGGACGTAGGGGTAATGTTTCATACGCGGAGGGGCGCTTTTTATACGCGCTTGGATTGAAAAAAAAATGCACCCCAACACAGAAGCCGAACTTCTTTTAGGTACCTACAGATATTCGTTTCGTTTCCAATTTCGATAACAAAGCTTATATTTTTTTGGTCCGCTTTTTCGCATTTCTTTTGTATAGTCCTCGAAATAATTGTGCGGGCGGTCCTAATTCGTTTGTGTTTTCATAAATATCTCAAAGGTCTTCTGTATCTACTGCTGGTTGAATCTGAGATGCTCATATGCTCGGCTTACTCTGCAAAGACGGGATTCATTAAAAATATGAATGGTTTCTGATTAAAATTGTTTGAACCGAACATGTTTGATCTTTTGCTTTCGAGGTATTTACAATTACGATTTTTGAAATAATTTGAAGACGTATTTGAGTTTTTCCTTTACTAGTAGAGGATCTCACAGGCAAACTAATATTAGGGCTGAGCATTCATGAACATATAATCATTTTGTGTACATAATATTTATTATATAAGTCCGTATTTTATTTTTGTATTTATATTGGGAAAGTTCTATTTCGAGTTGAGGACTTTCATAAGCTTAGTTGAGGAAATAAAATAAGTAGGTACATTCTTTTATTTTTATATATCTTCTTCAAAGAAAAGAAAGAAAGAAAAAAGTATTTATTTGACACAGCACAAAAACAATTTTAAAGATAATATAACAAAAACACACAGATTCGAGATCATCTTCACAGATTTCGTGCCGTTTTTTACTCAACTTTTACCACTCTATCTAGATATTATTGAGCTGCTGATACCGCCTACAGATGTCTACGATTTTCATCGCCAAGAAAAACGTAGAAGTGAAAAATTTGTTTCACGTTTTGTCCATAACATTGTTTTGGCCACAATCCTGAATCTTATCTGATCTTATCTTATCTAATTTTATCTGACATTTTTGACATGCCTGCTATTATTACTTTGACATGACTATTATTATCTCCAACGAAGAACCCGCAGATTATTATTATATTTGACATTTCATTTAAATTATTTGACAAGCCTTGTAACATCTTGCAATTTCATTTATGTAATTTTTTTTGCATGCTAGCTACTGGCGAAACATGTAATGCAACATATTACCACCATATTCAACCCACGATTCAATGAAAAATAAAATTTCATTTCATTTCATTTCCTTAGTAAATCACTCGGTGCAATGTCCCAGTTTCAATCAATCAATTCAACCCTAAAACGTCCGCTGCTGACCAACTTCCCCTTGCACTAACGGGAACAAAGAACGGTCACTGGGTTAGTTCTCGCGGTATACCGTATAACTATAGTTAACTGAGTTTCAACGTCACTGAACTCTACGCAGTTTTGAACATTCTCTTTTATAGTTTTTCTCGTGAATGGGCGGCGATTTTCCATATTTCTAAGTAAACTCAGTTATAGTACCGGTAAAATGGGGTTATTAGGGAAACATGGGGTAGCAACACTTGTTTTTAGGAATTGGGTTATATTTTCTAAACTAAATTGAAAATACCTTTAGAATTAAAAACATTCAATAGCTACTACTTTAATCATGAGAAGCACAAATAATTATTCCTTTACCTAAATCCCAAATAAAATTGTTATATTATTTAACCTAACCGTCAAAACCCCTGACTCCAACTAGAAAAAGACCTGTACCTAACGTATGAACAACTGAACAGATTTTCATGAAACATAGCTAAGATGACATCCGATTAAACTAGCTTTCAATTAAAAAAACTGCATTGAAATCAGTCCATCCGTTTTGGAGCTACGATGCCATAGATAGATACACAGATACACACTACAAACTTATAACACTCTTTTTGGTCGGGAGTTAAAAATAATAATTTTTATCGGATTACCATCGTGTTATTATTGTTTCCTATCTGTAAGCACAAATAATAACACCTTTTAGTCACACAGCCTTTTGTGTTTCAAATGAAACAAAAAACTTCAAAATTATTTTTTTACTACAATTTGTCTTTCAAATTTTATGAACAAATAAAAAACAGTAAATGCCAATGAATATATGAACAAATATAAAACAGTAAATGCCAGCTACATAGCTATGCTTTTATTATTTAAGCTATAACTAAACTAATCTGTCATTAGTCTGTTAATTTTACAATGAAGCGTAAATTAATAAAATTTAATTAAAGCAACCATTATTGGTTTTTCGAAAAAAAAACAGGTTTTTGAGGTTGTATAAAATTTTGCATGTGCCTATGTAACGAAGATTTTTTCTGCTAAACTGTAGTCCCATTAAAAAACTAATTACAATACGAATCTGAAGAAATGACATTCAAGCAAAAGATTTAAGACCTGTTATAGTATCATGATTCAGGCAAATAAAGAATTCTATCTATCTATTTATTGAGAACATTGAGGGCAGTTAGATCTTAGTTTTACTTCTAGTTCTAAGTTCTAAAATAAGCATTTACAACCTTTGGACCTATAATCAACGAAACTTTTAATAACCATTGTCAAATAAGTATAAAATAATTTTCTTAAAAAACTTAACCCCTTCTAAAGTCCGTGCAACTACCAAGCTAGGTGCATTGAAGAATTTAAGGACTCGACTTCAGAAGCTGTTAAGTTTTTTTTAAGAAAATTATTATAATCTTTTAGTTTTTTGAAATCGGCTTTTACTTTTTAAAAGTTCATTTTATTTTCCTATTTTGAGTGGCTTAAACAATACATAAACATGCGATTACAGCAATCGCGAGTGATATGCTGTTATTCATTCAAGTGTTTCATTGTCTATCTCCGAAGGTCTTCATCAGATCTTCACCAAATTTAAATCGGACAACCTCGAGAAAACCCTTTCAAACACATAAAAGAATTTTCAAAATCGGTCTGTAATTGGCGGAGAAATCGCGTAACAAATTATACAAAAAAAAAAAACATACAGTCGAATTGAGAAACTCCTTCTTTTTTTGAAGATGGTTAATTTTTTTTAAACGTATGCCCGAATGAACTCGCAGGCGCTCACTAGTTCAGGAACATAATTTAATCACCACAGCTATATTGTGTCCACTTAAGGGTACGTTCTTTCACCCTAAACCATTTATTAAGGATGACCCATTAAATACGCATTTGCATCGCGACACCGGTCAGGTAATAAAATTAAAAGCTGTATTGCCTTCGAAATGAGCTATTGTTATGATATTTTTTTTTAAATGTCGCGCTGTCGTTTTAGCAGGTGCAACCCTTAAATGGATTTTGATAAAATTGTAATTTTATAAAAAATAAAAAATGACTTTTTTATGTAGAAACATGTTTTATAAGTTATAAATTACAGCTTTTTTAATATACATGGTGTCACAAGAGAAATTTAAAAAAGTTAAGATTATAATCGTTTTATTTTATGATCCTACATTACATAATTATTTTGTCAACATTTTTCATTAGATAGCTTCGATTGGTGATAATGTAATTAATCTATATTATGATAATATAAAATATTTTTTAATGAAGCAAGAGAACCTTATTTAACCGTCACCATAATTAGCCTAACTGGAAATATAACCTAATAAGCTTTTTTTTTTTTCACTGATATGCCGTCTTGAGGAAAATTTCTTCTCTGTCTATGCACCTCAGGGGGAACTCACGTAATTTTATGACGCGCCGATTATATTGCAGTGACGCTCAACTTGACGCGAGCGTATCTCACTGAAGCTAAGAGAATACCAAATGTGTTGTTTTGATCAAAATTTTACTGCAACTGCTTCATTAGTTACGTGAATATACTGTCCTCTTCTTATTACCTATGTCTATCATTCTAGTGTGTCTTGTGTTTGTGGCAAATAAATGATTTTTCTTTCTTTCTTTCTTTTCCATTATGTATAATACCTTAAATCGCCCGGAAATGCATGAAATTAATTTCTCTCCATACATTTCCTAGAAATTGTATATTATTAGGTCCTACTTTATTAGCAGCGGTCCTTTTTAGGGGTTATACCACTCCTCATTCTGGACAACTTTTAGTATGGAAAAAGCCATTAAAATGCGAAAATAAATCTGCTGTTCTATACAATTAGTCGAGTAATATTGTTTTTTTTTATTTTATTATTTGTTCGTAATGACGAGTACTAGGTATAACCCCCTTAAAAGGACCTACGCTAATAAAATAGGACCTTATATAGGTACTATATGGACTTATATGGGTCTAGGAACTGTATAAACCTAGGAAATAATAGTATTTATTTGAAAAGAGTTTCCATGGAGTTTCTTGCCGGTTCTTCTCCATAGGATCTACTATTTGGAACCGCGCACCTAGAGTCTCGACATTTCATAAGTGCCTGTATCTGGTTTACATGAAATAAAGATCTATTCTATTCTATAAATGTATATAATATTGCATCTATTTTATACATTTTCTAAGAAATGTATAGTATCTATATTTAATGGTGAACGCAGGCTTTAAATTTTACATTATGTGTGTATAATCTCTTCAAAAATACACGTGCCATGCAAACATTATGTACGTAACATTTCAAATCGACAAGTGCACAGTACGACGTCAAAATATTACAAAAACATATCCGAATTGAATAGATCGTTTTACAATACACAGAATTGTTCCCCCGATCAATCGATATTGCACAATACGATCGAATAGGGCGCTCACAATGAATCGATTTTTAACACGAGTCAAGTGGTTTCCATTCATTCGATATTAGTGTCGATCTATTGTCGATTCGTATTAGGGCTGTCAGTGTATGATTTGGGTATTTAGCTATTGTGTAGTTTATGGTTAACGCCTTCTTGTTACATTAGACTTGCGTTTTTTTTTATTGGTTAGAAAGTCTTGTTGACAATATAGGATATTTGTGATCTACCGTATTTGCCGGTTCTTCTCCATAGGGTCTACTATTTGGAACCGTGCACCTAGAGTCTCGACATTTCATAAGTGCCTGTATCTGGTTTACATGAAATAAAGATCTATTCTATTCTATTCTACACATTGAGTCATTTACGAAGCACCATAGAAATAATAAGTATGTCCCCTATAAGTCTATGCGAAGCACCTGATCCGTTACAGCCTTAAACGATGAGACATAGCATATACTTGTAGATATGCTATAGAGCATAGACATACCATATACTCGTACCATAGAGCATAAACAAACATACCATATACTGAGAAATAATGAATAAATGCTATTCTATTATATAGAATATTCTATTCTACAGAATAGAAAGAAATATATATTTTATTATTATAACGTCTATTGGCGGGCGGTCTCAGGACAATTTATGTCACATTGGCCACACAAAGTTTCGCTTCACATGAAAAAAACGTTGTTCTCCTCACAATTTATTCCTTTTTAGCCTTTAATACTATTTTTAATCTTTATTTATTATTGTAATCTTGTATTGCCCCATTTGTTAAAGACAATCTTTGCGGATTTGTGGTTTGTTAATTTTTGACAATCTATTTTTTTATCCTTTATCTATATTACGTAAAGAGACAACTTTGTACCCCTTTTTAAGCATACCTATTGCGCGCTCGGAGGAGTGTGGGATTTGGATAGTTAATCATATATTTATATATACATATAATATAGAATGACGGTCGAAATTTGACCACTAGGCGACCACTAGTTAGAAATACTAGGATAGCCTACAAGACTAATAAGTCATTTTAATATAACTTCAACTTATGTGTGACTACAATTATTTCTGCGGTCAGTTTTTTCATTATTAGTAACAACTAAAGTTTTCTGCTGTTAATTCTTTATGTTTTATGTTATGTTAACTGTTTATTATATATAGGTATATATGGTACACCGCAAACTGACCTTTTTCTATTTCTTCCGAGTCATGTCCATTCAAAGATTGTCTGGAAGACGTCGCTTTCAGCAATAAGACCATTGTACATGTTTATTTTTATAATTAATGTGTCTTTTGTATTTGTGGTGTACAATAAAGTTGATTGTATTGTATTGTATCAATGAAAATTTGTATTAATTCCGCTTATTATTTTTAGTTTCGTAAATGTTAGTATGATCGCATGATATTGCAGGAGGCCTCTCAAGTGAGTGATTTATTTGGACACAGGTACTAAAGTATAAGTATAAATAATTAATTAAACACATCGATTGTTCCAAGTCAAGAGACTTCCAAGAAATAACAACAAGAAGGAACAGACTTCCAAGCCAAAGAACGGTTGGAAGTGTACAGAACAAAAAATAACAAGTAGCGAGTTACTTATCCCATAGAAATTAATTTATTCGTATAAAAAATGCAATGACAAATTGTAAATTAGGTGTGCATTTTAAATTATTGTCAATGTATAAATATCTTAATCAGAAGAAGTTCCCATGCATATCTTCACACGAAATTTATTAAACCCAAAAATATTTGCATAAACTATACTACGGCAGTTTCGAATAAATTAATAAAAGTAACGAACGCTTTATTAAAAACTAGTTTATAATGAAAAAGTTCTTCAATTTCACTTCCTTATAAATATTTATTCATCAAATAATATGCAAAATACTGTAATTATAGGGTTAGTAAGAAATGGGTTAGTTAATTTGCATATTAACCCTAAAATGCTCAAGTGTAAGAAGTACGCATAAAACGATATGCAAAACTGACGTAAAAGTTAAAGTACGTAAGTTGAAATTCGAATATTTTTAAAGGTGCGTTCGTAAATTTATAAATTCTTATAATTTTGCAAATTTCACACCTTGAGCTTGAGGAAACGACAGGTTTAAAGACGATTGCTTTTAAAAATAAAGACTTGTCGCCATGTGACGGTTTTTTTTTGTGTAGTGTATAATAATTTTGTGCAATTTATGCACGCCGCTCGTTAGACAATTAGCAAGCAGATGTCTGTTGAAAATTTATTTTGCTACTGGTTCTAGTGTGGGAATGGGGGTTCCTTCCGTCCATAATGCCTCGTTTAATAGTTAATTTTATGCTACGATGTTTTATGGGCTCCTTGATAAACGTGTTGGACATATTGATACTCTTTTTATTCCTAACGTTTTCAGCCTCTCATTAAGGTAATACTGAACATAATACTTTATTAACGGTGTTCGATAAGTATTTTGCGTAAATTGAAATGTTAACTCATTGATATTCTGCAGCGGTGGTCGAAATCAACCTGCGTGTGAACACTAAAGAGGGCTTAAAAGTTCTGATGAATAAACAAAGTTTTAAATGAATTTGTATAGAAAAAAAAACAATCTTCTTATTTTATCGTGCAGTATACTGGAACTCCTCATGCTGCAGTGGAAAGATTAGCCAACTAGCAAGGTTCGTGTCAAGACTGACTGTCCAGGGCATGCCGGATAAACTTGGGTATCGTCTCTCGGGGAGTCTCTTTCTGTGCACTCCAAATCAATCAATATGCTGATTGAAGGAATTTAGCGAGTGAATAATTTTATATTCAATGTTATTTCGTTTGGGGTTTAGAACAAAATCTTTCACACACGAATCTACGTTTTAAGTATGTTTTAGTATTTCACCCCTGTAGACATATTTTGATATTGGATTGTGTAAATATAAAACAACTGTTTTAATAACATAAAGATTATTTATTGATTTATTTAAATGCCTTAAATCTATCATTACAGGTTTTTCTTAACCTAATGAGACAGCCAAGTCATAGGTACATATTAATAGTATTGTTATAAAAAAGTCTTATAAATTCTGTGCAAGCTTCACCTTTTTGACTCTACAGTCAAAATGCAAAAAAATATACACATATTCAAATCACAAACCAAACATTTATGAATACTTTCAAAACAAAAAAGTCCACGTCGCGAATAAAAAACAACGTACAGCTGCACCAATTTGATAAATAGAGCTAATGATTTAGTATTATTCATAGGTTACCGGTTTTTAGGCGAAAAAATTTAAAAAAAAGGCCAATAATGATATGCGTGTCCCACTTTGAAAAGACAAAAAAAAAAAACAATATGGCGGTGTTTTGTGATTTGAATATGGGATGTTGCTCTCAGGGATATCAGTTACAGAATATTTGAATCACAACATCTAATGTCTAAGGATAGATAATAGATTTTTTCTGTAAAGTTATTTTAATGATTGTATCTAACCCTTGGGAAGGCGATGTTAATTTATGCTAAAAGGTGTGGACGGGTTAAGTTACTTCCGAAAGTAGTACGTTTTATTTGAGGAAGAGGGTGTACAAAAATGATATTGCACTGTACCTACTTATGAAGAGTTATTTTCATTGAACACATAAACCTCAGTTGGGTATCGAAAAAAAAAAAAAAAAAACAAATAAAAAAAAGCTTGAATAAATATGTAGGATACATCATTTTTTTACTTATTTTGAAGAAAAACATCATAATTTGACTGTCCTAACTTGGGACTATTTACTATAGAAAATGCGAGAATACCGACCTTCATGCTCTATCGTGACCTTTGCCAGCACATTTTTGGCTTTTTTATTACGTTAAATAGATGTCAAGTACATTCAAATGTAGGTATTATTAGTAAAGAAAAGTATCGCGAAGTTGATTAATTTTACGTTGACACGAGAAATAGGTTGAAAAACTGATTAAAACTTAATGTCTTCGCATAAAAATATCAACCCAAAAATGTTTAATTCATAAACAAAAAGACTTTTCCAATTTAATTAAAGTGTAAGTACGTAAAAGGAAATGTTGTGTTAAAAATAGCAAACTATGTTTGCCGTAGCTACTAATGTATGTAAAAATATGTGCTAGCTGCTATTAAAGATATTCTATTACTGAGAAAAAATGTTAGGAATTAATTTATAACGTGGAGATGTTGCAACATTGTAGTGAAGGGCTGTAATTTGAAATAATGCTAAAACATGGTCTTATTGCTTATAAACAGCAGTTGTTAAGACCACGAATAAGCCCGAAGGCAAAGGTAGCTTGTTTTTTTAAAATAAATTGACATGCACAGCTTAATTCTTTATAATTTAGGAAAGATTATGTGTCGATTACAGTGTGTCAAGTGTTTCATTGGTAGAAGGTTGATGTAAAAGGAATTTATCACCAATTCAGTAAATTGACAACCGAAAATTATTGACATTATAAATTGTTTTTTTACAACACACATTATTATTGGCGTCAGCTAATTGTTCCTATTCCTCCTCGTTACTTTTCCCGTATCTTTGAGGTTAGTGTCAAGCAATTCCATGACTATGGTGTTTTAGAATATATTTTTTGGCACTGCATTGTATGATCATCTGCCAGACATATCTCTTCATACATATTCCTCAATGTGCATCGTCTGCCTATTGGATTTCGGCCACGAGATTTTCTGAAGTATTCCTCTTTGAGGACCAAATTTTTGAGCACCCGTTGTTTGAGCATCTAAGGTAAGTATTCCTGTTTGAGCCTACACTTCAATATGTTTATTATTAACTCCATCAATAGAAGTTAACTCACCATAGGTGCTCAATGAGGAATATATTTTTGTTCCACATTGTACACCAAGCCAATATACCGATTGGTGCTCAAAATTAGGTGCTCAAAGAGGGGTACTTCGATTTTGTCAGTAATCCTATAAAATGACAAAAATAATAAATATTTCTAGGAGAAGAATATCAATTATCTAAAATGTTTATTTTGTTTCTTAATGGTGGTAGTTATTTTTTATTATGTGCAAAGTACGCAGATTTGATAATGACTGCCCATAAAATTACCCGAAAGCGTAAATACGAAAATAATTATACGAAATAATAACACAATTCGACACGCTCACCGCTCTAACCCTTACGATGCTGTCTTCATTTGCATATTTTTTCTTAAACGATTTTTTTCTTTGAGAGCCTTCTGTGATTATTTTATGCGAGCACAATGCGAAATTATTACAGTTACCGCGTTCACATGTTAATAAGTTTTTTGTTCGTAGTATTTCGTGCTTTTATTTAAATCCGTTAAAGTAATGTTGGCTTCGTAACAGATGTTTTTGACACAATAAATTTATTAATTTGTTTTGTTCGTGCGGATGTGGAACAGTATTGCGGTAAAAAAAGGTTACTATTGTTACTACAATGATCGTGAGTATGCTTTGTTTTAATTTAACAAGGTGAACGTTAATATCAATCATGTCATACAAAGTGTGAGATGTATCTACAATTAATTAAAATAAATGCTCATAATTACAATAACCTTGTATATCTTAATATCTGTTAAAGTTATGTGTAATCTTATTAAATCAGACAAATATTAAAAACTCCTAATTTGAATATTTTTTCCTAACTTAGAAGTGAGATTGTATAGATACGTATTTACCTATCTAAGATAAACAAACTTTACTAATTAATTAATTGTTGAAGTATTAAGCTAATTAATTATTACGTGTGAAGTACCTGCACTGTACATTACGTATACTAATGTAATCTAAATATATTTTATAAAAATTAAGAATTGATTTACTGAATCCCACGGTCAGGCGACACTTGATTAATTTTAAATCTAGGTTTTATGATACAAAGTGTGAGATGTACCTACAATTAATTAAAATAAATGCTCATAATTACAATAACCTTGTATATCTTAATATCTGTTAAAGTTATGTGTAATGTTATTATTTAAGAAAAATATTCAAAACTCCTCATTTGAATATTTTTTCCTAACTTAGAAGTGAGATTGTATAGATACGTATTTACCTATCTAAGATAAACAAACTTTACTAATTAATTAATTGGTTGAAGTATTAAGCTAATTAATTATTACGTGTGAAGTACCTGCACTGTACATTACGTATACTAATGTAATCTAAATATATTTTATAAAAATTAAGAATTGATTTACTGAATCCCACGGTCAGGCGACACTTGATTAATTTTAAATCTAGGTTTTATGACGTTAATTATTATTGTAACATTGACCCAAAAAGAAAGAATGATAGAAAATTCGATCTAAAGTAGGATCAATAGGGGAGGAATCCAACTACCATATTTAATATTTTCACTGTATAACAAAAAACTAACCTAATATTAATTATCAGACTATGAACAACAAAATGCGAGGTTCGCTTGAGCGATTTTGCAGGTGATAAAACACTATTTAAAAGAATATATAACTACATTCGTCTGAATTATGTATTTTTAAGTGAATTTATAACAGTTTCAACAAAAAATTAAACTGGATTATACGTTAGTGGACAGTTAGGTAGGTATAGTAATTGCAACAAATTATGTCCCACGCTGATCACTCGTGAAAGAGATGCCACAATACATATTTATGTATTTTATTTATTTTTATATCAAGGCTTTTTGTTTGGTTTTATAAGTTACCTACCTACCTTCAAGTTTTATAAGTTTCAACATGATATAAAATGGCATTAACAAGTGTAATTTTAATACTCCTCGACACGATCCACACACCGGGAAAAATATCTCGATGTAATTACAAAAATTCTTGTACTATACATATAGCTATGACAACAAGAACCATTTAGTGCACTTTAACTTGTTGAGGAAATTATTTAAAAAAAATTGTCGTAAAACTCAAAGGATGTATTTACAAATTATAGAGTATTCACTATGGACTATGCAATTTACTAAGCTTTCTGGTAGTCTTGTTATCATAATATTTTACTCCATATACCTAGTCTTAAAAATTTCGAAAAATTATAATTACCGGATCCAACATGTTCCCCCTAGTTCTTCACTCAGCAATGCCCTAAGCCGAGGCCCGAGTCCCACTATGAGACGCCCTTACCTGTATTATTATTTAAATTTACTTAACTAGCTCGGCTGGAGGCCGTTCTAGTTTCGCCTTGGTTCGGTTAATCAGGTAAAGCTCCTGGATCTACCTGTGAGAGACATTTGCTATAAAAAAGTCATTTTTATAATGTTGAAATTATATTTATAGATAGTATAATTATGTAGAAATAAACAAATATCCTATAGTTTTTTAATAAATTCGAACTTCAAAATTTACATTTAGAAGCTAACATCAAATCAGTTTATATAAGGTAGCCAGGAAAATGAAAAAACTAAGATCTTAAAAAATTAATGTCAATCGTTATCAAAATGCGAGAAGTTATTTTAATTTAGATTTATTTCTACGCATGTAACTCAGAAAAGCAATATTAATCGCATAATAAAAATCACAGAAATACATCTTTTCAAAGAACAGGTTTCAATTAAAGTTCCATTCATTCACTGCTTGAGATTTCGCTCACATCAATAAGAGTAGGGCCATAGTTTCTAAAAGATTTCAGAGAATTTCAAATAAAAAGGTGGCTTATAATATTTTTAAGAACCTATAATTTTTTTTTGCTACAGCAAGAATTTTTTATTTATGCGTAAAGCATATAGGTACCTATATAGCTTTTGAAATATAAGTAGGTAGGAATAGTATAAATAAATTCTACGACAAAAATACGTATACAATTCTCTTTTCAGACATTATAAATTAAACATAATATTTCACCCACAAACAAAAGAAAAATTGGGTTGCACAACAATCTTTTCCTGTAATCCTTTAAGCTTCATACTCGTACTTTTAAAAGTACATTTTCTTAACACAAAACAAAAGAACTTAATAAAGTTCTGAGCGTAAAACTTTTGGCAGCGCAGTCCCTACCCTTTATTTAACCGCTAGAATATTTATAAGACGAACCGCCTGCAATTTGTCCCGGCTAAAGGTAATACGCATAAAAACTGGAATTCATTATGTATGGTTCGAATAAAAAAATTAAAAAAACGGACAAAATAGTTGCGTCCGCATCGAAAGGGTTGACGTCATTGAGTTTCGGATTGTGATTTGTGAAAGACGTGTCTGTGTTTATTGGTTTTGGAAATTAGGTCTTAGACCTTAGTTTAGTAAATACGGTGAGTGAAATCTAGCTTTAAAAAATACCTAGACCTTGGTGAGTGAATATGTCTAGGTCATATTGTCATCAAAAGTGTGTTGGATCACTATAATGTTAGGTACTATAAGTTGTGCATCCCTATGTGAAGTGATATAGAAGCTGTACGCTTTTATTTCTAATCGGTTCCTATCTATGAACAGTTAGCGACATAAATCATTGTATAATTTTGAAATTAATTTATCAAAGAAGATAATTATTGTTCCCAACTAACCATCCATTATATTATTAGTATAGAAATTAATTTAAAAAAGTAATAAAATTTGATTGTCTTAAATAAAGCTTATGAAACTTTGTATAATAATCAGCTAATTGTGTCGCTGGCTGTACTTAGAACAATACCTCAACGACCAAAGGGTTGACTGGCTACCGGGAGTGAGTTCAAATACTACCGCAAATAGTTCTTGTGGTGAGATCCATTGCTAGTAATAATAGGGTATTTGACTGTAATTTTTTTCTGCCAAAATGAAGCTTTTCCGAAAAAATTAAGCAATAGTGAAAAATTATTAAATATATACCTAGGTATATTAATACGTGAAGGGAAAGCTTTGTACCCTTTTTATATTTGGCATAGTTAAAGTTTATATGGAGAAGGAGTGCAGAAAGCTAAAATTCCGGTCGACCACTTGGCAACCTAGTATTTATAAATAAGTCTAAGTTATAAGCTTTTAAAATATCTTAATAGACAGAGATGGCGCTACTCAATTGTGACGTCATAAACCAATAATATCGTAGTCAATTATGACAGTTTTATATATACGTATTCCATTTTGCGGGAAAACAATAAAAAAAACAAAAATGTATTTTCAAAATCAGTCTGTAATTGGCGGAGTAATCGAATAACAAACAAAAAAAAACATACAGTCCTCCTTTTTTGAGGTCGGTTAAAAATATATCCGCATTTCACATTCATCTATTGCAAACAAGAAGTACCCAGTTTGTTGTTGTACTTATTTAAAATAAAATAAACGAACTGTTTAACGACAGTTTCAGCTCAAACAACCGTTAAAAAGTTTGCATTCAAGCAGTGACTAATCCAGTAAACATTGCATGCAAACGTGTTTTTTTCCAGTGTTCAAATAGAGACTGTCTCGTTATTCTGTTTGAGTAAGAAGCCTATACAAAGCTGTATATCTCGTACATAAGGCCCGCATATAAAATTGAACGCATTTTTAGTAAACACGCCTCGCGAGGGGAGAGAGGGCGCGAGTGGCACAGAGGGTCGGAGTAATGGCTGCCGAATGTCGCGAGAATCCATTTTGTCCCTCCCTACCCCCATTTGGTGGTAAAGTCGCGTTAGCGGGGTTAGTATATGCGAAAATTAGGGATAATTTATGGAGTTCTGTTACTGGGTTTATTATTTTCATAGAATATTTTTTCTATTTTCATTTAGGTACATTAAAATCATCTTGATTGGGTATCAATAATTATACAGGGTTATTTCTAATTCTCCATCAAATCTTTAAAGGGTGAAAGTAGGTACTCATCAATATGAACAACTTGTATTACGGGACCAACACTGAAATCGCGAAAGAAATTCAAACTTTTCATACATTGATCGAGTAAGGTTGATCATTTGTATGTTTTTTTTTTTTTTTTTCGTGATTTCATGGTTGCTTTCATACTAAAAGTTGTTCATATTGATGAGTACTTTCACCCCTTAAAGCATTGCCGGTGTATAACAAATAACCCTGTATATGGTGCGGTACAATATGAGAGAGGTTTCTGGATGATAGTCTGAATTGATTGATTGGTTGATAGATTTTGCGGGTTTAACTTCTTCGTCTTCTAATTCATAATAGAACTCGAGATTATCAGTTTTTTTAAAACGTAACACTTTACATAGACGTCATGCCATAGATTAAAATTATTTTAAATAGATAGAGAATCTATTCACTGTCGCAATCACTGCTGTACATAATGAAGTACCTATTAAGGGCAAAATAATGCACGGTCAAGATAAAAATGGGCGGTTAACGCTCAATTTTTGTATATTTTGTCAGTGAACATGGTTTTACTGGCACATAATAGTCATAGTTACTGCTCAATTAAATGATAAATTGCCCTAATTACGGGTTTAAATTGTCCCCATCAGTTCAATGGGGTTTTAGAGACATGGGTTCACATTTCCCAAAGGCTTTTAATACATTTTATATGGACTTATTTGATCGCTAGAATAAGTAAAAGGATGTTTTGATTGGAAACTTTTCTAAGCCATTTTCTAAGCCAATATCTTAATCCATCTAAACATTTATCCCAAATTTTTGCTTATACTACAAAAGTGAAGTCGCTCTAAGTATTGGATGCGTGCTAACTGCTAACACGGGGGTAGGTAGGAGCAGAAATTATTTTTACTCTTCTTGCCGGCAGTTGTTAGCTGTACCCCTGCCTCCTCCGTGATCGATATTCACGCGAAATCATAAATATTAGGGTGATGTGGGACTGTGTGGAACACTTCACGTTTTTATTTATGTGCTATACGTATACGTATTCTTATATAGGGACTTAAGTTGTACACCGCGGAAATTAAATAAGATAATATGATTATTTATAAAAACATGGAAGACTAACAGCTACATAAACCTAAGATAATGCAATTTTAATCAACAGAAAGCCAATCACAAGTCTTCAATGACAAGTATTTATATGATAATATGATTTATGATTATTATATTATTTAAGATTTAAAATAAGGTAGTACGAGTACTAGAATAGCGTTTGGATGTACCTAACTTCGTATTTTGTGATGGACTAGATGCCAATAAAAACACATATTTTTTATATAAGTAGTGCGCAAAATTTCCAGAGTGATTTAGTATCCTTTCCCAAATGAAACCGCAGATATATAATTCACTCCAAAACAAAATAAAAAAATTGTAATTTTTTTACAGGGTAGCTCGAAGTTTTGTCCCTCAGGATCATACTGAAGTTTATTACCAGTGTCGATGACCATTACCATTATAGTTACGCAGTAGACTTGCTGGTCAGCCTTTCTTATCCTTCACGTCCACTTCTCTATCATTGAAATCCGACATCAAATTCGCATGACGTCATATCTCTATGCACTACATCTATACACCTAGTTTTAGGTCTCCCTCGAGATCTTTTACCAGATACAGACAGATGCAGTTCCAGGCTGAGTACGTTATCCGATGGCATGTTCTTTAAAGGTCCTTTCTATCTTAGCCTACTCTTTAATGGACTATAGTACGCACAAATCTTTATGAGCCCTGAACTGAGCTCTGAACTCTCTCTCTATCTCCCTCTAGTATCTATAATAAGCGTAGGTACTGCGCAGCCACTCGCGATCAACCCGAGAGCTCATAAAGTTTTGCGATAACTATACCAATACTACTAACAAAAAAATAAAAAAACAACCCTTTACTGTCCCACTGCTGGGAACGGGCCTCTTCTCAGGATGAGAAAAGTTAGGCCTTAGTTCACCACGCTGGCCTAGTGCGTGTTGGCGGACTACACACACCATCGAGAACTTTCTACTCAGATGTGCAGGTTTCCTCACGATGTTTTCCTGCACCGTTATCGCAAGTGATAATCAAATTCTAATTCGCACTTGTATCCGCAAAGTGAGAGGTACGGGCGGGGTTTGAACTCGGACCCTGCTGCATGGAAGGCGAGCATTCAAACGCACTAGGCTATGATCTGCTTGATGTGCACTAATAATAATTATTAATAAAAAACAAAACAAATTTTGAGTGAATAGCAGCATTCTACTCCATTATCACTTCTATTAACACCAATAAAAAAATATATAAAACCGTAATTAAAACCGATTACAACATCGTTTCGTCACTTCAAACTACTATTTATCTATAATTAACACTACACTTAAAGACAAAAAAACGACCCACCTCACAAAAATCAAAAAACTCCTAATTGGCTCAACATTAATACACTTATAAGGAACCGAGCTGTCAAATTAAAAATACCCTCTGGTAGAATTTTTCGCCCTATCATTGTATAGACCAGTCGATTAGACCCAATTAAATGCGAACGTAATTTTGCATGTTATTGTTCTCTGATAAAGTTTTTCTGTTGTAATAAAATTTCGCTTCCCTTAGGCCCTTGTTATGCCTGTGACATCTTATTAAAATTCAGCCTAGGGCCAATCCGTGTTGCTTTCTTCGGTTTACAGTGGCGGCCGATGGTAACTGTATACATTTAATATATTATACAGAAGTGCTTTGAGTTCATATTGACAAAGGATTTTATATTCACTTGTTTTTATTAAGTACGAATAATATATTTCTTGAATTGTGGGAAAACTTTAGGATAGAATGAAAATAAAAGGTTTTTCCCAAGATTTATGGTCACTGAAGTAATAATATGTTTCAGAAAGCAGTTTAGTACCTTGTCTGTGCTCATGCCAATCTCGAAACTATTATATGCACATATTTTGTTGCAATTTCAGCATCACCAAAGAGTATTTTGGTATGAATATGCTACAGCATGCAGATTGTCATGGGATATCATCACATCCATGGGAATCATGTCATCAAGGGTCTTAATGGGTTATAGATGAAACCCTTGGGACTAAGTAACGTGATATTTGTGGCTGATACAGATGACACATCTGTTAACAGATTACTTTTGGGTTGGCAATCTGTCATAACAAAATATTATTTACTTGAACGAGTCTTGGGGGATATTTTTTTATGTTTTGCGCAAAATTTGCAGAGTGGATTAAGTGTCCGATCCCAAATGCTGTTAGAATAGATAACAAAATAAATATAAGTCTATGACTACTAGCACCTATCTAGTAAGTTTATTATCTATATGTCTTACAGTGCCCAAATAAAATATTCAGTCTGTTGCAAGCCATATTGTAGTTTTATTAGGTTATGGGCCCAGACCAGAAATTATTTAGATTTCCACGTATTTTAATAGTGCACAGTTCTTAAAATGTCGTCTAATTACTCAGTAAACGTTCCTAAATTGAAGGGACGAGAGAATTACGACGATTGGGCTTTTGCCGTTGAAAATTTTCTCATCCTGGAAGGCGTCGATTTGCATGGCGAGCAAGCGCTAGACGAACAGAATGACAGAAAAGCCAGAGCAAAGATGATAATGACCATCGATCCATCCCTTTACGTACATATTAAAGGCGAAACGAAAGTGCTTCATGTATGGAAGAAATTGAAATCATTGTTTGACGATTCCGGTTTCCCACGCAAGATCAGTCTACTGAGAAATTTAATTTCAATTCGCTTAGACACTTGCGAATCCATGACTAGTTATGTTACTCAATTAGTAGAAACAGCTCAGAAGTTAAAAGGTACCGGTTTCGAAATAAATGATGAATGGATTGGTTCTTTGCTGTTGGCAGGACTTCCAGAGAAATTTGGCCCGATGATCATGGCCATTGAACATTCAGGCATGAGTATTAGTGCAGATGCTATCAAAACTAAGTTGTTGGATATGAGTACCGATTTTGAGACCAAATCGGAAGGTGCATTCATCGCTAGAAATTCTCAGAGAACCGGTGGTGTCAGTAAAAATAGTAAATTTTTATCAAAGCATCATGGCGGAAATGTCGGTAATGAAACACAATGTCAACCATCTGTCAATGCAAATAAAACATCAGCTAAAGTAATCCGTTGCTACAAATGCAAACAGATTGGACATTACAAAAACCAATGTTCAGCAGAGAAAGCGAAGATGAATGCATTCAGCGCAGTTTTTATAACGAGTGAATTCAGTCAAAACGACTGGTACGTTGATTCAGGCGCAAGTACTCATTTAGTGTCAAATATAAATATGTTGTCGAATATTTCGTACCAACCGAAAATAAAAGAGATTATTGTGGCTAATCGAACAAGTGTAGAAGTTTTATGTTCGGGAGATTTACAGATTACGACTGCAGTAGGAAACAAGCAGTATGAAGTAAACGTAAGCAATGTTTTATGTGTACCTAACCTCACCACTAATTTGTTGTCGGTGAGTAGAATCATCACCAGTGGCAACAAAGTGACATTTAATAAACAAGGATGCTTTATTTATAACTCACAGAATGTTTGTATTGGTGAAGCAAGGTTAGAAAATGAGGTATATAAATTAAACATTGCGAAATCTCAGCAAATTTTAGCAGCGACAGTGAAAATCTCTAGTACTACATGGCACAGGCGGCTAGGTCATATTAATGCTAATGACCTAAGCAAGATGAAGAATGGAGTAGTTGAAGGTGTAACATTTCAAGAAAAAAGTGAAATAGACAAATCCAGCTGTACAGTATGCTGCGAGGGTAAGTCCCTCTGAGTGCTAGCAAAAGTGCAGATGTGCTGGTATTGGTTCATACTGATTTATGTGGGCCAATGGAGAACAATTCACTTGGAATGGCCAGATACTTTTTAATATTTGTGGATGACTATAGCCGAATGGGTTTTGTATACTTCTTACAGTCAAAACATGAAACATTCAAGTACTTCAAGGAATTTAAAAAGTTAGTAGAGAACCAGCAATCAAAGAAAATAAAAACATTAAGATCTGATAATGGTGGTGAGTTCTGTTCAGCAGAAATGGAAAATTACTTGAAGCAATGTGGTATAGTGCATCAGAAGACAAATGCGTATACTCCAGAACAAAACGGACTATCCGAGAGATACAATAGGTCAATAGTTGAGAAAGCACGCTGTCTCATATTTGATGCTCAATTAGAAAAAAAGTTTTGGGCAGAGGCTGTGAATACAGCGGTATATGTGAAAAATAGATCACCAGCGGCAGGACTAGACCGTGATACTACCCCTTATGAAATATGGACTGGCAGAAAGCCGGATGTTAGCCATTTACGAATCTTTGGCAGTCCAGTAATGGTCCATGTTCCTAAGGAAAAGCGCAGAAAGTGGGATAAGAAAGCAACTAAGATGATACTAGTTGGCTACTCAGAAAATACCAAAGGTTATCGCTTGTATGATCCTCAGGTAAGAAAATTAATCATTGCTAGAGATGTTGTGGTCATGGAGAATATTAATGACAGTTCAACAACTATTTTGGTAGAAGAAAAACAGCAGCCTGAATGTGTAGAGAACAGCCAGTTAAATAGCTCAGATGTTGAAAAGGATGATGAAAAAGATGTGACATATGTTCCAGATGAATCGACAAGTGAGTCTGATGACAGCTATTATGAGCCGATGGATGAATCACAGAAAGACACTTTGAATATTCCAGAAAAACGTGAAAAACGTGTTAGACGTGTACCAGACTATTATGGTTATACAAACATGTGTGTTGAAGAAGTGGCAGGTGATCAGATTTCTCTCAGTGAGGCTACAACTGGATCTGAAAAAGCACTTTGGCAATGTGCAATGAAGGAGGAGTTAAAATCGTTTAGTGATAATGAAACATGGGAGCTAGTGGAAAGGCCAAAGAATGGTACAGTCGTTAAAAACAAGTGGGTATTTAAAAAGAAATACAATACTGATGGTGAAGTACGTTTCAGAGCAAGACTTGTTGCTAAGGGTTTTACCCAGAAAAAGGGCATCGATTTTACAGAAACTTTCTCACCAGTTTTAAGGTACTCTACTCTTAGACTATTATTTGCACTAAGTGTACAACTTAATCTCAGTATGAATCACCTTGATGTACCAACAGCATTTTTGAATGGTTTTCTAATAGAAAATGGATTAACAGCTAACTTGAGTGAACTCTGACTATCACTATACAAACATAATGCTGTATTTTCATTTAGTTCCATCAAATCAGTTAACAAATTCCTTAAGTACATAATCTCTTTACAGGCTTCGGATAGAGCCATATACTCAGCCTCCGTGCTTGATAATGCTACTGTCCTTTGCTTTCTTGATTCATAAGATATAACACACCCTGACATTATAAAGCAAAACCCAATTATTTATTATTAATTATTATTTATTATTATTATTTATTATTAATTATTAATTATTATTATTAATTAATTACTTATTCAATTAATTATTAATTAATTGAATTATCTTTCTCCAATTTAAAATTGGAGAAAGATGTTAATAACACTTGTGATAAAATTTATCCATACCAACAGTTAATAGGGAGTCTCATGTATTTATCTGTATTGACCAGACCAGATATCGCTTATAGTGTAAGTTACCTGAGTCAGTATAATAACTGCTGTACTGAAATTCATTGGAAGCATTTGAAAAGATTGTTAAGATACTTACAGAAAACAAAGAGTTATGGTTTAGTTTATAAGAAAAATGAGCATGCTTTACATGGGTTTGTAGATGCTGATTGGGCGTCATGTACGTTGGATAGACGGTCATATACTGGGTTTTGCTTTATAATGTCAGGGTGTGTTATATCTTATGAATCAAGAAAGCAAAGGACAGTAGCATTATCAAGCACGGAGGCTGAGTATATGGCTCTATCCGAAGCCTGTAAAGAGATTATGTACTTAAGGAATTTGTTAACTGATTTGATGGAACTAAATGAAAATACAGCATTATGTTTGTATAGTGATAGTCAGAGTTCACTCAAGTTAGCTGTTAATCCATTGTTTCATAAGCGCACAAAACATATTGATGTAAGACATCATTTTGTTAGGGAATGTGTCTTTAAAAACAAAGTTAAGCTAGAATATGTACCAACCTCTAATATGCCAGCTGATTTGTTGACAAAAAGTCTTTGTGCCAATAAACATTATAAGTTTTTAAGTTCAATGGGCATATCAGAAGTATAATTGGATACTAAAAGTATCGTTTTATGATTGTTATTGTTTTGTGGAATGGTATTTAGTTTATTTTGTTCCGAGAGGGTGTTAGAATAGATAACAAAATAAATATAAGTCTATGACTACTAGCACCTATCTAGTAAGTTTATTATCTATATGTCTTACAGTGCCCAAATAAAATATTCAGTCTGTTGCAAGCCATATTGTAGTTTTATTAAATGCAACCGCAGTAACAAAATTAATGAATTTGGAATGCCAAAACCAAATAAAAATTTGATTTTGTATTGCTTGCACTAGTAAATTATGCGTGTCTCCCATACTAAGTCGAATTTTTGTTTTGTTTTGAAGTGTATCCCAATACTGCGGTTGCATTTAGGAACAAAGGCTGAATAACTCTACAAATTATGCGCACTACATAAAAAAATATTGTGTATATTATTTATTTATTTATTTAATCTTATTTTTTGAAATTGCTTGAAGCAATCAGAAGTAATATTTTTATCTAATCAGCCTACATCTATCCGTTTTTTATTGTTGTTTGAAGGTCTACTATTATAAATACTTCGAAAATAGCGTAGGCACTTAGGCTCAAGTTCACCGATGATATAACAATCGATTAGAGCAAAATCTGTCGTTTAAACATGAATTTTTGTATGGGTAATCGGCCGATTTCATTTTAAACATTTGTTATTTTGTCGGTGAAAATGGCCCTTAGACTTTTATACTTTAACTGGCTTTAGCCTATGCTAAGCTTAATGTCAAGCAAGGCTTCTACATTATTTGTTTGCGCTCTGCTGTCTGTGGGAATAATAACCTATAACCGTCAAAAACCCCCGACTCCAACTAGAAAAAGAGCTGTAACTTTTGAACAGCTGAACAGATTTTTATGAAACAGCTAAGATGATACCCGATTAAACTAGCTTTCGATTAAATAAAACTGCATTGAAATCGGTCCATCCGTTTTGGTGCTACAATACCACAGATACACACTTTAAACTTATAACACCCCTCTTTTTTGTCGGGGGTTAAAAAAGGTGATTTTATACAATACAGGCTATAATTTTTGTGTCCCGCACTGTAACACGTCACCTATAGACCAATTTTCGTTTTTCGCTTTATATTTCATTTTAATAAACGCAATGTTGATAAGTAGTCAGTCGGAAATATTTTTGTTTTTTTCGACCTTTCCTTTAAGTCACAGAAAATCGTCCCTTATTTTGTGTTGATAAGGGTGATTGTCGCTTAAACTTTTTGTACGACAATTGTATAATACATTTTCCTAATAACGTGGCAGGGTGGGTCAGAAGCAAAATTGGTTGTTATTCGAAATAAATTTTATATGAGATGCTCTAGGTACGTCCCCTTCGTTTTCGAGTGTGCTTGTGTTACGTTTTAGGCTGGTTTATGTATTCTTTTTCAAGGAGTTTAGTTCGTATTGTTTATGTAAAGCTTCGACTCTGAAATAATAGGATATTATGTGCCAATTATTTATTTACATAAAACTAGCGACCCGCTTCCGGCTGGGTACATTTTTTGTACTATCAATACATTAAATATGAAAGTATTATACATATAAACCTTCCATGAAAAATCATCTAATTCATGGTAAAAACCGCAATAAAATCCGTTGCATGATTAAGGAGGAGTAGTGGATATACAGATAGACGTAGAAAGCGACTTTATTTTATAATATGTAGTTTTATACTACGTAGAGAAGACATTTTTGTAGTCATAATAATAAAAAAAGACAATCCGTGACTGTATTTCTATCATACAATGCATAGAGAATAGCGGTTTCAAAATGCTCCAAAGTATTTTGTAGATAAATACTACAACACGATGATACGGTTTGCTAGAGATCGTGGGTTCGAATCTCGCGTTTTCTTTCTAATATTTATCATGTTTCTTTACCAATTTGTGTTCTAAAGTGCCTCTACATATTTATCTAATTTTGTCGATGAAGATTTTGGAATCTGGAGCCGAGAACCGTCCAGCCAAAGTTCGAAAACGAGATCTAATTTTCAGCATTCAATTAGGTTATCGTGTCTTATTATCCTATTCTTAATTTTTATTTACATTAAATTACATTATTCTCGCAGCTCTTACCACAACATTGTATTAATCAAGATTGTAATCTATTATTTTATAAGAGTTCCCATGGAGTTTATTGCCGGTTCTTCTCCATAGGACCTACTATTTGAACCGCGCACCTATAGTCTCGACATTACATAAGTGCCTGTATCTGGTTTCCATGAAATAAAGATCTATTAAAATTTAATTATAGAAAAAAAAATGGTTTTTATTTATTTCACCCTGTAATAGCTGCTTATTTATTTATTTATACTTTAATACTTTATGCACTATGTACAGAGGCGGACTTAATGCCTTAGGCATTTTCTACCAGTCAACCTAAGGGTGATGCAGAGAAAAAAGTATGGTAGGTGCACGGACAAGATAATTATACTAAAAAAGTAAATTATGCATAGTTACTTATAACTATTTATACATAATTTTTTTATATAATATACACTACATATTATATATACGGGAATATATGTCAGGTACTAATAAATATTTACTACATTACATAGGTCTGATCTATCACTGTCACTTGATATATGATTCCCAATATAAAAAGCTGCTTATCTCATTCCTTAGACAGCATCAGCACACATCTGTGGGGGAGGCAAAATACCATTAATAACAGGATTAAGGGGCCGAACAGAAAGAATAAATCGGGAGGAAACCGCCTTGGGGTAAGATTTATCGGGCACTTAGCATAAGTTCCACTGATGCTCCTTTCATTAATTTTTCATTGGACTGCGGTTTCGGTTTTGAGAATCGGGAGATCTGCTTAGGCTATCAGTGGTTCCCAACCGGTGGGCCACGAACCACCATGGGTTCGCGAGAACTAAATTAAGGTCCGCGAAACAAGTTATTTATTATTTCCAACCTGTGTTGTTCCACTGCAGGGCAAAGGCTGAGGCCTCCTTTCCACTCACTTCTGGTTTTTGCTAGTAGGAACCAGTTTTTTCAGTAGGAGTGAAGTCCCGCCATCCAATCGAATTAACTACGCGGGTAGCTCAAAAATCATATTGATTTTATAAAAAAAGTTCCTTAATATGAAAAAAAAAATACATTCAAATATTATTCTAAGTTATAAGAAGAATTATTTATTTGCAGGAATATGAGTAAGTATAATAAGTTGACACTGTTAGCAATAAGTTCCGTCATACTCTACCAGATGACTGGTGTGCAAAATATTTTAGTTCACAAATGCTATGTTGTGTTATGCTTATTATTAAAGTTTATTTTATTATTAATCCTTCGTCAAAAAACGGTTGGGAACCTCTAGCTAAGATGATGTTGATTTTTGCTCGGAAATGTTCAGGAGATCAGGGAATGCAAATTTAAGTTGCAGCCACTCAATTTAAGTGCATCAATAATACACGCGGTTTCTCAAAGATTGTTGGTTGGTTGTTGTTGTTGGCTGTTTTAGTTTTGAGTTCTTTTTTGTTATCTCTTACTATTTTGTTTTTAATCCATATATGACCGTAATTATTCTAGTTCTAAGTTAACTCTGTATAAGTATTTACAAACTTTGACTTATGATCAAACGGAAGATCTGATAACCATTGTCAAATAAGTAAATTAGGATAATTAGGTATATTATAAGAAATTAATTTATTTTTGTATTAGGTACATTTTAAGATGGCTAATGCTAAATATTGTTAAAAACTTTGTTCCTCTAAAGTACATTATTGTAAGCACTTCTGCCGCTGCTACTACTGCTGCTTTCTTTCGTTCATAAGTAATTAATTTTGAATAAATTTTATCGTATCTTATCTTTTTAATTTTTACCAAATGTTTTTGGATGTACCTACGTGAGCCGTACTCATAGATTGTAAGAATTGAAGTCGTTAGAGTAAGGTCCGGGTTGGAAACCAGCGTAGATCCGTGTTGTTCAAAATAATAAGGAGCCAGTATTTTTTGTGTGTTAAATAAATTAATTGTAAACTTGTGTTCAGCAAATAAATTTAAAATTTAATTTAATTTAAAAAAAAAATGGAAAAAAAAATTGTCCCTTACTAGTATTTCTCCTGTATCAAGGGTACAGTTTACAAACGTATATGTACCTAACATGCACACACACCCAGACCCGAAACAACTATATTTGTTGGGCCTACAGCCAACAAATATTAGTTCAGTGCGGGATTCTAACCCGCGGCACGTAGCGCAGAAAGCTAATCACTTAGCCACTGCGCCAACCGTGTCGTAAAATTACCCAAGATTTTACAATCAATTTGTTAAAGAATTTAACAAGTCGTTTAATAGAATTTCCTGTAAAACACCTCATTTCAAAAGATTAGCGTTAATCAAACCGATCCCTAACTGATGATGGAATTGTATAGAGCTGTAGATTTTATCTATTTTATTGAGAAAGAAAGAAAGAAAGAAAGAAAGAAAAGAAAGTAATAGCTGAGCTGGAGGATATTATATCTACGGTTAATACGCACTTACCCATTTTTGTGTATTACGGGGATGGTAGGTTTACCTGTAAATAATTTCCAGTAAATTCGCCCTCGGATAAAAGATTATTTATCAGTTGGTTACCAATTTTTATTTCCGAATCAAAATGATAATTTTATTTGCCATTGGATAAATATAATTAAGAATTTTCTAAATTCGTTTGAGAAGAGCCAAAGTTAAAAAAGCAAGTCTCCTCATAATATTAAAATCCGACCTCACATTACCGTCAAAAATAATGACAACGAAAAATATAGGTAAAACTATGTTTTTTAGATAAGTAATTGCAACCAACGCGAACGTAAGGCTTCAAGCAATATTGACGAGGGGACCCCCACGTCAATATTCGACCACCCTGACATGAAAAGTAAAGCCTGGTTCGAATAGGTGTCTAGAACTAGTGGTTTAGGCTCGGCGTTGAAACGTCAGTCAAAAATCATTTCCGAACATGTGCAACAGGCCTAAAACCGATAACATGAAGAAGATTGACATCCATTCTGTCATGGCCAAATCCCTTTCGAAATTAATAAAGCTGCAAGCGACCTTGATACTAGCTGCTTCAGTAGTCAATACCATACAAAAATACATGATGTAAAAGATTAATTAAATAATGTTTTGACGACATGGTTGGCGCAGTGGCTAAGCGATTAGCTTTGTTCGCTACGTGCCTACGTTCGATCCCCTCACGGAGCAATTATTTGTATGATCTACAAATAACTAGTTGTTTCGGGTCTGGGTGTGTGCATGTGAAATGTATGTTTGGAAACTGTACCTACCCTCGATGCAGGAGAAATTCTAGTGAGAGGCAAGATATAAAAAAAAAAAAATCATTCTTTTGAGCAGATATATAATGCAATTTCTTTTTGTTTCAGGTTTTAAAGCAGTACTTCTGTTGAATCTAGATAAACATAATGAAATAAAAAAATTGTATGTCTTTGTTTTTAATGAAGTCTACAACACTGTATTTCTAATATCAACATTTATCCATAATGTTTCTAGTCGGTTACAACATCTCTATAAAAATATTAAAAAAGAAAAGAAAGAAAAAATCGCACTAGGTAATTGATAATTACCAAGCATGAGTGCCGTACCGCGGAGGGGGTCGCAAAAATTGCACCCCCGGGGTCCGCCGGGTTACAACCCCAACAGGTAAACGATGATTAGTAGAACTCGCTTCATTTCGCTTTAATATTTTACATAATCTAAGATTTTTTGTCACCCCGTAGAAAGAATATTTTAAGACTATGATTTTTTTTATGGGAATTTACTTCATGTGCTTGTAGTTTACAAAAGTTTAGGCTATATGTTTCAATTACGCCTCACACATGGCGTTATATCATTGGTGTAGCTAAAGACCTTTCCTAGAGGCAGCCATCCAGCTGTTCAGCAAATTTTGTAGGTAGGTAATATTTGTGTTCTCGGAAACGGCTCTTTTAATATTTTGATGAAGGGCGGTTTTCGGAAATGATAAAATAATTTTACGTGGAACAGTATAGAATCTTTTTCTCAAGATAAAAAGAATTAAAACAGTATTTCTTCAATACTGACGATATTTAGGGTAAGCAAAGAGTATTGTAGATGCAATGCCTACTCTTGCCCCCCAAACTACGCCCATGGTTATTAAGCTATCTCAGCTTAATAATTTTAGGAAAATCTGAAAATGATCTCACATAAGATAAATTATACTTCATGTGCTTTAACAGGCTTAGAAGTGGTGAATTGCGCAGACGCACTACAGTAGGTAATAATTCGTTATCTTATTTGATATATGACATCTTTCTACTAAAAATTGGTAATAATGCATACTTATTTTTTTAATATGTTAATACACTGTAATATATACATCTATAATATGTTATAGATTCTCGTTAGTCTTTATTATTTAAGCTTATTATATGTGTTTAAAACTTAATTAAAATAAACCTCTATTTTATCCATATGGTAAACCATACATACGCTAAACATCCCTCCAAAATAATACCTGATTATCCAAATAAAACAATTTTTCCATAAACCACAGTACAATTACATAAAGATTTTTTATAAATCTTCGATTCACCATCATCCCCTACACAATTTAATACAGGGTGGCTCCCTACGGGGGTGGCCATTTTTTTCATTTTCATCATAACGAAACTCCATTTTTTTTTGTTTAATCAAACGTAAGGCGACACGCGATGTGGTATGCGAAAATTGTAGGTAGGGATCACGGAGTTTTGTGGGTTGCACCGCAACTATATTTTTAATTTGGGGATTTATTAAAAAGAGACGGAAGTATATTTTTTGCTCTTTGTAGAGTAATGTGAAAACTATTTTATTTCCTGCGTCTGCTATTTTCCTTAAAACCCTGGGATAATTGAAAAAATCCATCCCATGACTTAAGGTAAAAGGACAAAATATTTTCTAGAAATTATAGTCATAGGTCGTCAAGTCAATATAAATATCATTTTATTATTTATAGAATATAATAGAATAGTACCTACCTACCTATTTACTTGATGCAACAAGAGAGACAGACACAATTAGCATCAAAATTATTTTAAACTATAACATACAAGAGACGAGGTCTTTGGAAGAGGCTTTTTGAATAAATCCCAAGATTAATAATTGTGCTAATTATACAAATGTACTTTATGTTTATAATGTAATGTTTTTCCAATTTGTTGCATTTTGATATTTATGTTTGTCAAGAAAGTCATGAAAAGGATTGAGGGCGCCACTTGTATATTCTCTTGTTTATTTTTAATATATTAATGCCGAAAACATTTTTTTATCACAAAAAATCTACACAGAATAGTAAAATAAACACATCGTTGTACCCAAACTGACTCCTACGGTACTTATTTAGGGTTGCGAGCGAAGAAGAATTTTAGTTCCTTCAAAATCCTTTTCATGACTTTCTTGACAGACTGTACGAGTATGTCTAGTGTTCGTTTAATTGATGTACCAATTTATAGCAATAAATAATCATAAAATATCCTAAAAAATTACACTATAAAAGAAAATGTAGACTCACTATTAATTTGTAACAGGCAACTGTTAAATACAAGTTAATATTTCAGTGCAAGTCACCATGTTTATACTTTTATATGTGCAATAACAATAAACTAAGTTGATTTACTGACGCTACACAGGCAAATATATTGTAGACTGTAATCTTAATTGCTATTATGACAACAGAAGTTGTAGGACCAACTTACAAATTATTTGTTCGTCCATATTTTGGTATTATGTTGTAAGCTTTCAAGTTATTAGTTCTTATGACAAATGTAAATAAAATTCATTTTTATGTTGTATTTTTATATTTTATTTTACACCTTGTATAACAAAGAAACACATTGCTAATGACATATTTTTATACAGTATATTTATTTTATGTAGTGCGCAAAATTTGCAGAGTGATTGAGGCTTACATTCAGAGACGACAGAAACGAGTCTAAGCGTGAACTTACGCTTCCATCTGTCAAAATTTGATCGTAAAATTGACATATGGAAGCGTAAGTTCACGCTTAGACTCGTTTCTGTTGTCTCTGAATGTAAGCCTCAGTGTCCATTCCCGAATGCAACCGCAGTACTAAAATTCACTCCAAAATAAAATAAAAAATTGATATTGTATAGTGTATTGTATAGTATGGCCTAGTAAATTACGTGTGTCCCCGATACTAAGTCGAAAATTTTCGTTTTGTTTTAAAGTGTATTACAATACTGCGGTTGCATTTAGGAACAGAGACTGAATCACTCTACAAAGTATGCGCACTACATAAAAAATGTCCTGTATACTTTATGCCACTTAGAAGTCAGTTCATGACTCAGGTTCTGACTCAGGTTGTGGAGGCAGCTCCTCATGGAGGTTTTCCCAAGAGACGACAGCATGGCGTTCGTCAAAAATGGAGTGAAAAGATTTTTACAGTGTCGGCAACGCGTGGTTTTTGTCCTTGGTGTTGCAAGCGCCCATAGGCTACCAGATCCAGTAAGTGCCCTCTTGTTGTCAGCCCAGCAACGACAGAGTTCCACTATAGGGCACCCTTAGACATGTTGTTGCCCTGGCTGGAGGCCCTCTGGTCTCACCACGTGAATGATTAAGCAGGGCTCCCTGAACCGCCTGCGAGAGACATGCACCAAATATAACCTAACCGTGAAAAACCCTCGACTTCAACTAAAAAAAGAGCTGTAACCTTTGAACGGCTGAATAGATTTTCATAAAACATAGCTAAGATGATACCCGATTAAACTAGCTTTCAATTAAAAAAAACTGTATGGAAATCGGTCCATCCGTTTTGGAGCTACGATGCCACAGACAGATACACTGGAGTTTCTTCTGTTTTTTTTTGGGTTTCTTGCCGGTTCTTCTCCATAGGATCTAATTTGGAACCGTGCACCTAGAGTCTCGACATTTCGTAAGTGCTGGTTTACATGAAATAAAGATCTATTCTATTCTAACACAGATAAACATATACACAGATATACACTACAAACTTATAGCCCTCTTTTTTGTCGGGGGTTAAAAAAATTACTTTTAGACACTTTCACATGTTTGCTTAAAAGTTAGTTATCTTAAAAAACTTTAACCGTCATACTGACAACCAAAATGAAAACGTCAAAAGGTTCCCAGTAATTATTGTGACTGTCATAGAGCCAACAATTCGTGATGCCCTATAATTTCGTGAGATCATTAACTCATTTTGGTATCATAATATTTTAATTTTGATTACTTTTTCTTTACTTTTTTTGTTGGCAGTTCGTTGGGGTTCGGTTAAGTTTGTTTTTTTGCGTGTTGACTTAATTTAGATCTTTTTGATATTTCGTCGGTGACGAACGGTTACAGATAATAATACTGTTTCTATTTAATTATTTTAATGTAAGATGTGGCTGTCTATAGAGATTATTATTAAAATTATAGTGTTGTAATATAGGCTAGAGGAAACAGACATATTTTTTGGAAAAGTGACATAAACAATTATTTTTGCTAATTTGTGACTAATGAAACATAACAAATATAAGGTATTTACTAGACTTTCACTTAAAAAAAAAACCAACCTTGTAATCTTTTTACCGATCATGAAGATGGGAGCAACTTTATGATAGTAATTTTTTTACAAGGTAGCTCTAAGTTTAGTCTCTCACGATCGTATTGAAGTTTATTACCAGAGTCGATGTTCATTACCATTTTAGTTAGGCCCTGTAGACCCCCTGATCCGCACATGATTTCGAAAAGTTAGAGGTTCTAATTTAAATTCTCCTGCATGGAAGGATCGAAGAAGCTTCTTCTTCGATCCTTCGATCGACTTTTACGCTCACTGCTCCACTGCGATAGCGATTTTGGTAGGCAACAAACTGATACCTACTTGATATTATTTCTGCTTCATTCCTTATTTCCTTTCTAGAATTAAATGCTAAAGAATAAATATTTAGACTAAGAATTTAAAGATCAGTCCACACTGAATGGGACTGCACCGTAGCGGAGCGACTCGGTCAAAAATTGATCATGTACACATAGAAAATAAAAAAATCCAGCCCATTACTATCCCACTTCTCAGAATGAGAAGGGTTAGGCCTTAGTCCACCACGCTGGCTTAGTGCGGGTTAGCGGACTACACACACCATCGAGAACTTTATGAGGCCCTCTCAGATGTGCAGGTTTCCTCACGATGTTTTTCCTTCATCGTTATTGCAAGTGATAATCAAATTCTATTTCACACATGAATCCGGAAAGTCACAGATGCAGGCCAGTTTCGAACTCAGACCCCTGCATGGAAGGCAAGCGTTCAACCGCTAGGCTATCACTGCTGTACACATAGAAAGAAGAATAATTACAATTAAATAGTAAAGATGACACAAAGGTAGATACAGCTTATTTCTCAAGAAATCTCTTCCAGCAGACCTGCGAGAAGAGAGTTGGAAAAAAAGATTTAAATAGACTTTAGTGTGGAATTAAGGGATACCTAGGTACATAAAAGTAATGACATTTTTGTATATCCAGCCGCTACCCTACATTCTTCTACAATCTTTTACAATAATTTATCTTTACTTTAACAACTTTAACTTTATCTGGACTAGACCCTTACCCTGTTCCGGAGTTTCTTCCCAGAGATAGTTATAGGAAATGCCGGCGCCATCTAGTATATAAAAAAGGCCTGAAAAGTTATTGAAAAATTATATCTGCAAAAATAAACAATTTCATTTCATAACCTTTTCTTAGTTTTATAATAAAAGTAACCCGTATTTCTAGGAACCACGTAGGTAGGTAGGTAGCTACCACGAATCTGAAAAAAAAATTACTTTACCTGACAATATCCTAAAACAGTTAAAATTGGCTTTAAACTTCATTAAAGTTTTAACAACATTCTTCGTAGTCCCAAGCCTGAAATAGAATAATTAATTCATATTTTAGGCATTAATTTTTGACTGGCAAAGTAAACTTGCATACTTTTTAAAAATAGGTAGATATTATTAATATCTAGATAGGTAGGTAATGAAAATAGATTGATAAATCACAAACTTAACTTGGTCTGAAATATAAAACTAAATAAAGAAGAAACTAGCCTTATAGTACCTACCTACAACGAAATTAAAAGAAAGTAACATTTTCTAAAAGTCACAAAATTCATAGGTAGGTAGCAGCTTTATTTCTATAATCTGCTTTATAATATTTTTTTAATAATCCACAGACGCAAAATGTACAAAAAAGTTTTGACGCAGAGGTCATCAACTTTTTAAGCCCAATTTTCATCATTCTGCAGTCGTGTCCCGAAGCATTCGTAAACTGTTTTACCTACACGTCTATTTCTTTTACTATTCGATAATAGATGTCGCTAGTAGTTCTAAGTCGAAAGTTTCTAACAAGATTTGTTTTGACCATAAGTTTTACTAACTCATATTTTATTAGGAAGATTGTAATAGTTTCTAAAGAATAAAATAAATTAATGATCTACCCAAATGATTTATAAATACTAAAGATATAGAACTAACAAATTATAAACTGTTAATGACTTTAATACCTAGTATTAAAGTAATTATCACTTTATTATCATTATGGATACCAATGGATTTAAAATTAAATTAGAGATGGATTAGGTTCCTACGTACCTCGTGTCTTATTTGTTTTTTACCCAGTATTCACGTTTTAATTTCTTACAAGATAATAAAAAATCTACTTCTAATTTAAAAGCCCTTTAAGAGATGGCGTTACGTGTCTATATCACCCCCTTTCAAGGGTGGATGAAAACTTATCGGATTTTATAAAATATAGATGTCGCTAGTGTAAAGAAGTTAGTTTTTTAGAGTTCAATGAACTTGGTGCTCTCTTTACTAAACTGATTCGTGTTATCAAAGAGGTAAGTAGAAAAATAAAGTGTGTTCAAATATTGCTATTTGAGGTAGGTGGGTAAATAGTAGATTTCACATTGCTTGCAGTAAATTTTGACATGATTTTGAAGTACCTATATATATTTTTTAACATTTTTATTTCATGCAAAATCAAGACATTCGGGCTTGATTTTCCATGAATTAAAAATACTTGTGTGCGCTTAGATAAATACCTAGATATTTAGTTCATTCAATATTAATAATTTGAATGTCATACGATAGTTGCTTCGAAGGAAACCAGGAAACGGAAAAGAGCTTCGTTTAGACATCGATGTACTTTCAATTGCGGCCATCATTGGCCACTGTGTAAAGAAGCCATTCCAATTACGTCTAATAAGATTCGTATCTAGTCTAGTTAGAAATTATAATGTAGGTAATAAATTAATGACAGGATTTAATTCTTATTGGTTTTTATTACATTCTACTATTTCATAATAGGTATAGATATCTAATAATAGACAAATAATAATGTATATTAAATAGTTAAATACGATTACTTAAATAATTAGGTATAATATCTTTTTTTTTAATGACTTATGGCATAATATTAGTACCATTTTAGCAAGAAAGAAAGAAAAAATATTTGTTCGGTTATAAGAACTACAAGCTACTTAAAATAAGTAATTTGATTGCTTCCAGCAGGGATTCAGAAAATTATAATGCTTTTATGAACCATAGCGGTTCAAGATGAGATGAAACTCTACTTGAAGAAATGGTTCAAAATACATGCTACCACAGAGATGATATTATCACATTAAATGGAACCACGTATTTACGTATTTTTCACGTTCTGTGACCTTACACAAAAACAATCAAATCCACGTAGTTTAGCCACAGGAACTAATTTAAAATTTCATAATTTTACACATATCACGATCTCTAGGCTAAGTTTGTAAAGTCTCCAACGTATTTATTTTTATTTACACGTGTAGAACAGATAAAGGTGACATACATTTCTACTTCGATGTCTCTTCACGTAGACGAATTATAGCAGTCCAGTGATAGACAGTGATATTATTGCAAAAAAAAATTGCGTAAAATTCATCTGCGGCAGCCTGTATATTCGTGCTACGATAGGCCAGTTTTGTCTATTGTTACGTATTATAGGTATAAATCTAGGATTAGGATATACTTACTTACTAAGAAGCCTATCCGAGTGACAATACTTACTTAAGTTCCTCCGGCGCACCCTGGGTAGTCGGTCCCGTTATAAATTATAATCCTTCTGTCTTTTTTGACAGAGCGGTCATGGTCGTTATAAGTAAATAAGTATAAGTTAAGGTTTGCTGGTAGAAAACTCAAATTTGAGTTAAGCTCGCCTGTGTACATACCAGTGGCGAAGAGTCTATACAACCCGATTCCATCGGCTTCCTTTTAGGAATTGGATAATGCATAGGCCAACGGACATTGGGGTAGAGGAGCGGTTTTTGGATCATTTCGCTGTTAGTGGTAGCCGAAATCTTGATGCTTTGTCGGTAGTGTAGGTAATAACAAATTGTGCGTTTAATGGTTTTTTTTTTTGGTGCTGTATTTTTGGTACGGCTTCTCCTTTGAAAATTTCCACCCTTCGCCACTGGTACATACCATCTCAATTGTATTTGTTTTATTTTCTCATTTCGTGTACAATAAAGAATTAAGAATCGATTCTATTCTATGGTATAAGAAAGAGCTTCCACAAGTGCTGAAACCTGAGATCTTGTGGCGCACTCTGGGCAGTCAGCCCCGAAACCACCACTGCTGATTGGTTCTTCCCACTACCGCATCAGCGATTCCAATGTGATAGCTCGTACACTCGACTTATCAGGACTAACTTTTGATGCTAACTGTATCTAATCACATCCGGTTTCATCGTCATCATCATCCACTCCAACACTCCACTCCACTGCCTCCTGACATTATGCTGAGCTTTGGCCTTTTGGCACAATAACTCATTTTATTTTATATGCTTTCTTTGTTATTGGTTTTATTTATTTTAATGTTCTTCCTTTTTTTTTAAAAACGTTGCCCCTCACCAGGATTTCACTCCTGTATCGCGGGTAGGTACTGTTTACAAACATACATGTCACATGCACACACAACCAGACCCGGAACAACTATCTGTAGATCATACAAATATTTGTTCCGTGCGGGGATCGAACCCGCGGCACGTAGCGCAGAAAGCTAATCGTTTAGCCACTGCGCCAACCGTGACCATGAACCCGTGTCGTTTTAGTCCAGACATTTGTTTACAATCATGTGAGAATATGTAAAGGTGTGGAATAGCCTTTTGAAGGAAGAGCCATTAAGAGCTTGGAGCTGACCTGTCCCAACTTCTGCTTGTGCCTATAACAGTTATACGCACAAGCCGAAGTCTTAAGGAATAGGATCTTTGTCCTATAATCCTATTCCTTTAGACGTCAAAGAAATGGCGGTTTTAGGAGACTTGGGTGTTGGAGACGCTAAGATTTATGTTTGCATTCATAGTCTGAGGGATACCATTTAGATACTTATTACTCTGATAGTAATAATTATTATTTTATCCTACTGCAAAATCCAAATTTTACATAGTGTAGCGGCGCCGTTGCAGTATGGAGCATCATGGAGCAAGGACCGTAGAGGAAGTATCTGACCGTAAGGCTTAAATCATCTAGATTTTTGAAATAAAACAACTTAGTTATGTATTTTCAATTGTTTTTTTTTTTATTTTTGTTTTTATTCAATAAAATTATCAGGTAATATTTTTGTTAAAATTTTAGACTAAGTAAATGAAACAAAATTTATTTAAAAAAATGTTTATTAAAAATGTTAGGTATAAAATGAAATCCTGAAAAATACAAGTACCTACTGGTAGATAAGGGAGGGAGCACAGTGCAAAATCCAGCAACTTCTTATATCCGGTGCACACTAACCTGAAAACCTTGTCAGTTTGCCGCGTGATAACTAACTACCTATCTTGTCCGTTTAAAGGCGCAAAAAGATTGGGTTAATCTGAGGTAACGTACACGCTGTTAGGTCCATACACTATCAGCTTTCATATATAGTATTCGAAATAGCTCAATTTAGAAACATAGGTAATTCCCAATTCCAATTCCAGAGAGCTCATCTCGAAAGTTCGAATTCGAAATGTAAGTCGCGAACAACACCTACCGACCAGTCGAAGTAATTCGAGCAGCTTCCCTTCAAGAAATGTCTTTAATAAACAATTTCTTAGTCTCTTGTAATTAGATGATACGATAACCAACTGATGAAAAAATTATTCATTCTTCCAAACACTATAAAAATAAAATTAAACTTCATCAAAGAATAACAAGTATTATTATATAAATTACATCGCAATACTGACCACGAACACAAAATACTGGGTATTTAACACTTGCATTGCTTAAGTACGGTCGTTAAGACCCCCGAGCTATTTCCGTCTATAATAATACACCGCGCAATAAAACAGATAGCAGGAAAAAGCTGACACGCTGCCGGGAAAGGAAGGGTTAGATAGCCTACGGTCTTAGAAAAAAAACTTGAGATATAACATTTTAAATCAATTGAACGGTAAACAAAAATCAATCTCATGTACGAAGAAATAGAGTTTGGTTTTCGATGACCGCGCTTTGAGTGTTCTAAACCGTTGAACGCGCGCGGTGAATATATCCGACTTCCGTAATATAGTCAGTGACAGTATAATTGTCTATAATGATATATTATTTTTATCTGCCCATCTTGCTGTCTGCGAGTAGCCGCGAATGTTAGATAAACATCTAACATTTTACGACATTTTTCTAATTACCGTCTGTCGTATTTTTTCAAACCAATTTTTACTGAAATAGCATATGTTGTAAAGTTATACCGTTTTTAATTTAATTGCCTGCGGTAAATTTGTGTCTCTAATTATTGTGAGGAATAAAATTTTATTGTCATGTTTCGTTATTAAAGTGTTATGATTATAATAGTATTCATGTCAATAACAGGTGCAAATTGAATTATGTGAAAAATAACAAAAAATATGCTAGCACCTACCATAAAAAAGTCATGCAAATAAAATCTATTAGTTAAAAATGGAAAAGAAAGAAAGAAAGAAAAAGTTTTTATTTCTACGCCCAGTATGACGCACAAAACATAAAAATATCTAAGCTTAATACTAAAAATTGTCATTGTTCTGAGATGCTTCTGGTTTTTGGGTTATGGATGACATTATACATTTAACGAGCTCACCGGTTATCTATTATATAATAGTAAACTAAAGTAGGAAACGGAACAGCGACAGATGTGCGTGATTTTTCTTTAGTAAAAAACTGTATGCAAATGTCACCTTCATTTGCATAATATAAAAGTGTTCGCTTTCAATCGTAAAGCAAAAAGTTAACCCTTTATCGACCTTTTTATATTTTTTTCATGTACGTTGTCGGTCTATGCATAATTAGAATAATATATGCTTTGTATAGTGTATGTCATTTTTTGTCGCACAGATGTGTGAGGTTCCGGAAGTCGGGAAAAAACGGCTAGAGATCGAAAGTGGAGGGTTAATTTTTTAATAAAAAAGGAAAAAAATAATCAACAGTGGTCCGTAGTGAGTTTTTGTATAAGCATTCAAATTTCATTTATTCGATTGAACGTCAAATAAGTGGTAGGTACTAACAATTATAATTATCGTCTTTGTTTAAATATCCTGTAGTTTTGGACAGGAAACGGAGACTTAATTTACACGTAGACGTGTATTTATACTGTAAGTTATTTAAAAAAGGGAAAAAAAATACAGAAAAAGATACTTGACTGCATTAGTTTACAACTATTTCATAATTCAAGTGCGTCTCCAATTCGCATTTGAATGATAAAATAGTTGTGAACTTATGAATGCACTATTATACCATGTAAAGAGGACTAAAAACAAAAATTTAAATAAAATTTGAAAATCACTCCAATAATCACTGACGGTTTAATAAGAGATCCATTGAGTTACGAATATGGTACGTTAAGTAACTCTAGTCCTTCTTTATTACCTATCATCAGCTACCAGCTACTACTAATAAAAATAATATTTTAAGCACTAACTCTGAAAAATATATTAATATTAATAATATTCCTTTATATCACACATGTACAAAAATTTAAAATACTTTATCTATAAATAAATTATTTCTTTTTAAACCAAGAGCCGCTCTCTCTATCTATCCCGGAAGGAGCCTGGCGTAAAGATAATGTTAGTAAGTGTTACTCATTTATCTACAACGATCCAAAAATTTCTTCAAGCGTGGCTAACAAACGATGATCATTTGAGCTTCTCTGATAATAATAATTCGAGACCAACTATCACAAACTGCATACCGCAAAGAAAGGGTTAAGCCCGGACTTTATTATAAAAGATGACTCCAAAAGACCCTGGGAACCAATTTGAATATGTATTGTGATTATAATTTATTCAAATTTAACTACAATAGAAGGGTGTAATTTAATAATTTAATAACAATTTCTTTAAGCTTTTATTACTTGTTAGTTTCCATACGGTATTCTTAAAGGTGTGAATTTTACTGTTATTTCGCCTTAATTGGTTTCTTTCCTGCCTTTCTCAAAATGTTTTAATTTTATTGGTAATGATGGTGAGTTTCAACTTCGGGTTCCTGAAACAAATATAAAATTATTGTTAAACACAAAGAAAAAATTACTACTTAAATTGCGTTTGTGTACTGCTAAGAGTGTTATACATATTACCTATTCAACTTTCTTGATACCTACTAATTATTAGGTAGGTACTAGGTACACAGTAAATATCTACGTATTTTAAAACAAAACTTGTAAGTACTGAAATAATCATGTTTTCACCTCACAAAAACTGAACTGTGTCGACTCATCTGAATTTCAAGACAGTTAACATTGTTACGACAACACATTCACGTAAAAATCAATGACTTGTGACTAAATGAACTGTAAATTCAAGCGCACATAAAACCTGCTCACATGTTCCAAAAACTTCTAAAACTTACCTATCAAAAATAGATATTCTGTCACGGTATTCAAATAAAAACTTAGTTATTTCCATTATTTCTAAAGATAAAATGAGAAATGTGGCCAAAATGGCGCTACGCGGGCCTTCGAATCCGCCATCTTTCATATGCGCGAAACTGATGCGCAGTCGGCCGAAAACTAACAACCCCATTCGGACACTATTGTTGCCTCGTGAATTCACCCACGCGATATTTTCAATTCGGAATTCGTACACACGAAAATGAACCGTCGTTTTTTAGGGTTACGGTATATTTTCGCGGAGATTGTTGTTTGAATATTTTTAGATGTTCGCGAAACGAATGATCACAAGTGATTCAACGGTATTTTCAAATAACGAACTTTAATGAAAGAGAATACACTCCATTATTCTTTGAGGCTATTGTTAGAAGAAAATTGTACGTAGTTTTTCAAAACTCGTACTTATGTTATGTGTATAAAGTTCATTATTGTGCTGCGTTCTAGGGATGTGCAAGTGTGTGTGTCGTATATCTACATGAGAAAACCTTGTTATATCCGCACGTGTGTTAGTTTTTGATAAAGAAAGGGTAAAGTCATATCTCGATGTTGAATTTTTACCTATGAATGTGACATTCGGCGGAATAAGCATACATTGATGTGTGTGTGCGGTATGTTGTATTTAGTGACGTGGATTTCTTATCCGAAGGGATTCTGTTGGATATAAGAAATGAAGTCGCAATGTATGAAAATATTATTTTAGACAAGCGACTGACTAAACTGTAGCGACTTTTTTTACCCAATTTTTTTATAGTAAAAATATAGTAGAATGCAGAAATAAATTATGAAACTTTGTTTGAATATAGGGCTTTATTGAGAGCCATGTACAGTATCTAATGAAGTAAGCAGGGATGATTTTTTATCATGTTATCTTATCACTATAGTATAAATTAAAAACTATTTAATATTCAACTTTTCATCGATAATTTAATTTAAACTAGTAGTCAGGTCACCCAATGGTCGAAATTCGACCGTAATTTTAGTTTCCTGCACTCTTTCTCCATATAAACTTTAACTTTGCCAAATCACACAATCCTCCATGCGCGCAATATTTCTCTTCACGTATTAATATTCCACCTTTGCAAACTTACAGTACCTACTTAACTGAATTTTTCTGTCCATTCCCCTAATTCATATTCCTTTTATCTTAGGGAACTGGACCTAGTTTCATACCTACTGCTATCGCTTAAAGTTTATCTGAATGGGACACCTGTATGAGCTCATAATTTTTCTACTGTGCTAAAGCGGCTAAATATCCGACTCTTTATCATATAAATACGCCGCTGGTACATCACTATTCGCAAGTGCGACTGTGTGCTGTCGACTGTCGTATTTTAATAATATTCATTTTTCCATGTCAGCGGATGTTGGAATTCTATGAAATTCTCGGCATGTAAACCAATATAAACGTATATATATTATTGTATATAAATGTACCTATACTATTAAGTGGCTTCGTTTTGTCATTGTATCAATTACATAGACGACGTCGAGTACTTTATGTTTCATATTATTTTATGTTGATAGGTTTCTTATCAATATAAATGGGTATTATGTTAATATCTTTTGTGTCTCCACTGTTCTGGAGAATTTATATGTAGTGTTTTTTGAACATAATAATGTAACGTGACTGTGTTTTAAGTCTGATATCTCTGAATGTTTTGGAAGAAAGAAAAACATTATATATATATATATATATATATATATATAAATAAAATAACTAAAATAAGATAAAAAATAACAAAGACAAACCATTGAAATTAAAAAGCTGCAATAGCCCAACGGATAAGGCATCGGATTGACAAGCAAGAGGTCGAGAATTCAAAACCCACCTTTTGGATTATTGACATGGGACTGCTACAACCATATCTAACTTAATTGGAAGAATCTACATGACTGTGATAGGTTCTTCGTCTGTCAAATTGGCATGGATGTGATAACATGGGTATTGCTCATGCAGTGGTGGAAAGGTTAGGTCAGCAATGGTGGTATCGCGTCTGACTGCCCAAGGTATCACGTAATGTGCAATTCACAGAGCTACCAAGCAATTATTATAAAAAAATAAACTATTACTTAAACTAACTATTATATAAAAGTTACTATTAAGTTTAGTTTAGTTTAGTTTACTATTAACTTAACTTTAGTTATGTTTAGTTTAGTATACTATTAACTTTAGTTTAGTTGGGTTTAGTTTAGTAAACTATAAACTATAGTTATGTTTTAGGCGGTTTTCGCTTCCATAAAATATGAGAAATTTCGCTATTCATAAGTTGCTTACTGTCCTAAACAATAATAATTATGACACCGTCCATTGCAAATGCCAGTCTTTGTAAAAGAAAAAAAAAAACAATGTAAATATATTTTTTTCCTGATTTAAAACCCAAACGCAAGCCTCAAAATGTGAGCTAATTTTGCTAAAACATCATTTCCTATAAAACTACGGCCGAATTTATATAGCATGTTAGTAACAAAGCTTATAAAAAGGGTGTTCCATAATATTATTCATAACTATCCATCACCTACCGATTGGAGCATTAACTGAGCGTAAGTAAGACTCAGTAGAGAATGCTGAATGCTCTATAAATAAAAGGGAACCGTCTGTTGTTGCCTTTCGAAAAACGTTATTGATGGTGGAATGTCAGAAACAAAACTGAGCACATTTGTAGTGGCCCTGAAATTGTACGCTCCAGCGCGGAGCGTTTCCGTGTTGGCTAGGGAAGTGCGTGAAAATTTTATCGATATTTTTTGTTACTAAACTGGGCTAATAAGTCCGCTATTTCAAACGTATCTCAATCTTCTCAGCATGGTTTCAATAGAAGTAAAAGTCGGTTATTTGCCAGTTATTAAGTGTCGTACTATAAATTGTGACTACTATTACCAATTGAAGTTAAAATAGGTTGAACGACACTGCGAAAACCAACAATTACGAAACCATTCTGACACAATTGAGACACGATTGAAATAGCAGAATTAAGGCTGTGGAAGAGGACGTCTTGTGTTTTGAGTATTATTCTACACCGAGAAAAAATCTTGCTGTAATTACAAAAATTCTCATGCTATATGTACATGTCACAACAAGAAGCATTAAGTAAACTTTACTTTACTTTTGTAAAGATAACACAGCGGGTTTATTTATAAATAGAATATTAATTATGGAGTATCTACTAACGTTTAGTTGCTGCAACTTACTAAGCGTAGTCTTGTTATCACAATATTTTTCTCCCTGTAATGTGTCTGCTAATGCTGTCTGGAAATCATGGAGGGAGACTTTTACCCGGCAGTGGGATGATGCAGCCTAGCAGTAAGGCTTGTCATAGTTTCGTCTTCCGCTGTAGTGTCTGTCAATCTCCACTCGTACACTCAGTGCAACATGTTCTTGCTACGAAGAATAAAAAAAATAAAAAAAAGTTTTATGGAAAATTTGCAAGTATATTCTTAAAAAAATATGCTTGAAATGGAGATCCATAAAAAGTGCAAAAGATTAATTCCCGTTGGTTTTCTATTACCCATTCAACAATAACAATAAGTTAGCTGCAGATGATTTTAGATAGTAGATAAAATACTTCGGCATCAACACATTTCTAATTTATTGAAATTACATTAAATTCCATTTAATCAGCCATCTCATACTAATTATTGATTCACACAGAACCATTCAAACTATGTTATGATTATCATATCAAAGAATTGCGATGTTTATCTAATTACTACTGATTATTCCTTGCAAAGCGTACTTTTTTTGCTATATTTGCATATCTACCGTTGCCGTTATAATGACATGGTGTACTGAAGGCTTATAGACAAGACAATAACAAGATTAATAAGCATAGTTACACGCAAAGCCGTTATAGCCCAGTGGTTAAACGCTTGCCTTCCATTGCGGGAGGATCGGAGCTAAAAACCAGCCCGCACTTCTGACTTTTCGAATTCATGTGCGGATCAGAATTTGGGAATCACTTGTGTTAACGGTGGAGGAAAACATCGTGAGAAAACCTGCAGACCTGAGAGGCCCCTCATAATGTTCTCGATGGTGTGTGTAGTCCACCAACTCACTCCTGGTCAGCGTAGTGGACTAAGGCCTAACCGTTCTCATTCTGAAGAGGTCTGTGCCCAGTGGGATAGTAATGAGCCGAATTATCAATTATAATAGTTACAGGACTTATAAGTCCGCTAAAAACATCATAAACCAGCCATAATAGAAAATATACATAAAGATTTTCCTTGAGGAAATATATGACATGGAAAAGGCCACCTTCTCTTCTCGTATGTGTCATAAAAGGTTACCTACTGGAGGGATTAACAGTTACGAAGAGGACGCAGAGAAACATAATTTAATGCACTAAAAATAATTTCAATCTCATAGTCAATTATTATTATAAACCTGTGGTGTCCCACGGCAGGACAAAACCTCCCTTTCTTCCTTACAATTTTCCCTGTCTATGGCAACATTACTCGCCTCTAACTCCCGAAACAAAAATCCAAAAAAGATGCACCCTACACCCTGCACACACTGCACCCTGTACTCACCTGGTCTGCACTGGGTGCTGAGGCACCCTGGGTTGCAGCTGAAAACCAGCGTTGGGTAATCAGTGTTAACGTACTGACACCCAACATTATGCTGAGCTGCTGGCCCGTTTGGCACTAAACTACTGATTTTATTTTATTTTTTATTTTCTGTGTTTTTAGCATGTATGTGCCAATAAACTATATTTTTTTCTTACTTTCTTTCTTTATGCAAGGCAGATAATGGTAAACTCCAAAAACAAAAATAATATCGATACCAAACAACACAGTTGTTTCCCAACCCTACGACAAGTACGGATACAAGAAATTTGTTTCAGCAGAGCTACCCGATTTCACTCCTTCTAGCGTGGCACCGAAAATAAGCGGCTCGGTGTTAAATCGACGAACAAATTACTTGCCTTTACTGCACCCCAAAGGGTACATTAGTCGATAGGTAACTATATCGCGTGATTCCTAATGATAAGGTAGTAATAAAGATATTTAAATTTTTAATGTTGGCAACGACAAGGATTAAGCTATAGTGATTATTTGGAAGTTTATGGTAATACTTTTGAAAATTGGGAATTTAGGTGCGATGGCTGCTTCGAAGGGCAGACCCGTTTGATATCTTTGATTTTAAAATGTTAGAATTAAACACTCCTTATTGAATATTTATTGTAACTAGTGGTTGCCAGGTGACCGTAATTTAAGCTTTCTGCACTCCTTCTCCATATAAACATTAACTATGCCAAATATCACACTCCTCCGTGCGCACAATGTGCTTAAAAAGGGATACAAAGTTTTCTCTTCACGTACCTATTAAATAGAGATTTTCTTTTTTTTTACGTTGCACGCAAGTATTTCTCCTATATCGAGGGTACAGCTTACAAACATTCATGTCACAAGCACATACACCCAGACCCGGAACAACTATCTGTAGATCATACAAATATTTGTTCCGTGCGGGGATCGAACCCACGTCACGTAGCGTAGAAATCTTATCACTTAGCCACTGCACCAGACAGCGAACTATGAGCGGTCAAACGTTCAATGAATTTTCGCGTAGTCGGGTGAATAGCATTAGGTTCATTTTCAGGATTTCCTGAATTTAAACGAATCATAGTGAAATCCATACCTCCTTATTCATAATAACCTAACAGTCCAAAACCCCCGACCCGAACTAGAAAAAGAGTTGTAACTTTTGAACGGCTGATCAGGATGATCATGAAACATAGATAAGATGATACCCGATTAAACTAGCTTTCTATTAAAAAAACCACATTGAAATCAGTTCATCTCTTTTTGAGCTACGATGCCAGACATCCTACACAGATACACAGCTACACACAAAAAACTTATAACAACCCTCTTTTTTGTCGGGGGTCAAAAAGATAAAACTTTCTTCAAATCTCAAATAGTTAAAATGTGTTTTGTTTTGGTTTGGTGTATCTATCTATATTAAAAATATCACACACCAAAACAAGGAAAAGAATACAAAATACGGTTTAATTAATGAAGTACAGTACGACACAATTAAGAAGTAACATCGATGTACCTGATCGAAGAACCAATCGCAGTACAACTTATTGCTTCAGCGTACAGATCATGTTTTACTGCAGTACTAATAAACATTCGTGGTCTTGGAGACGCGCGCAGTTCGGAACTGATCGGTTTTACGAAGTTTGCCGATGCGACTCCTTAGTTGTGTAGTACATAATATGAGTTTTTTTTTAAATGTGATGGATATCGTACTTGCAAATATGACGGTTTTGAAAACTTTAATTAATTAATTTATTTTGCATCTACTATCTGAGTAAATTGAAAGAAGAATTGAAAGTATGTCTTATAAGACAATTGCAATATTAATCAGGTCCATGTTACCTTTTCCATTTTCCTAAAATAAATTATTAACGTGATCTTAAATTAAATGGGCATTCTCCTGGCAAAAAAAAGTCCAAAATACAAATCCTACAATCCCTCGTTCCATTCGAACCGCGTCCAATTCCTTGACGTAAACTAAATTTTCCGATAGTGAATGGTTTCAAGATGGCGGCCGGTCCCCATGTGCACTGTGTGTGTGTGTGTGCTTGTTATCCAGTCACTCTTTCTCGCATATTTCCCATTCGTTTTGACAGGCGATGCGCGCGAAAAGAAAAAGGGTGTACGTGAGATTGCTTAGATTTTATTTGTTGTGAATTTTGATTGTTTGTAGAATATCATGTGTCATCGGTGAAGGAAAACTGGCTATAAGTCCACCAATTAGCTTGCATAACGATGTTATTAAGGGGGTACGTGTCACTTTTGAACGGGTACCTTTATGTAGATATTGGTCTATTTATTTATTTATTTAGTTACCAACTTATATTAACAGAATATCTACACATATAAGTTATCTATGTAACTGCAGACTGTGATAAACGGATAAATATAATATTATGCATGTGATTCCATTCTTTTCTAGCATATCAAATGGATTTCGATTTTCTTAAAGATAATAATTTCCTTAAGAATGGACCTATTATTACTTAATAATTTAAGTTTTATTGAGCCAAAGATTACAACATCTATTTAAAAAAATCTGAGTAATATTTCACACATTAATTTGCTAATCAGGTACCTAATGAAATGGCGTACCCAATAACATGAATACGTTCATAACTCTGCATCATATATTATAATTACTGTTAATAATTTATATATATATTAAGTACCTAACTATTCATAAATGCTATAAAAAGACACATCATGATACATGGATCTTCAATTTAAGTATTAATTACGAGATCTTTTAATTACAAAGTATACTAACTTATCTGAACTTTGACTTAGCACGCTCCGACGTGACTTTGAAAGCTTAAGAACTTAATGTCGATACCGCTAAGTACTACCTTATAAGGGAAAAGGCATGACACATTAAAAGATAATACATTAAAAAGATAATTAAGTTGTATTATCTATTTAACAGTTAAAAGGCGGCGGGATTCTTTGAATAGTTTCAAACGGTTCTATTAAAGTGAAATGAGATTATTGAACGGTGGTTGCCAGCAGTTTTTGGTATAGATACCACTTTTGGAAAACCATTCATCATCATTATTCTGAGCCAGCGAGTTGATGATCATAGAGCCAGTCTATACGTTCTTGTAACGCTATTAATTAGCGTCACAAGCAAAATAAAGTCAAAATTTTTGTATGTTTTTTTTATGAATTTGTTCCGTAGCCTCAATATGCCGTCAACTTGGGACAGCACGCCCATAACAGCTTTGAACAGTCCAATCCCAACCAAATAATTATGAGGTGGTTCGGAATAAAAAGTGATAAACAAGATGTAGATGTAGGAAAAAAATAACAAATTATAATGGAAAAATAACGAATTATCATTATTAATCCTGACCTCATTAGTCAAAGATAGATTTTTTAAAATATTCACGTACGCCGCTCCATCCGAACACCGTAGACACAACTCCCCAGCGACCTCTCAAGGGTTGCTTGTTAGTCGACAATATGCAGCTCTGCGGCTACCGAATTATTATTATTTTACTAGGTATATATATATTTAAACGATTACGGGCTCTACTGAGAAGTATTCAGGAAAAATGCCTCACTAACGAGCGATATTGTGTCGATATTGAAGAAAGAGTAAAAAAATATAACAGTTCAAACTGACACAAAAGAAGATGGAATAATTTAGGCATTGGTGTCGATGTTGTTGCGCACTCTAACAGGACTAAACTAAAATAAGGGCGTTAGTCTCTTTCTGTTACAATAGAAAAAAAAAGTGTCAGATGCGTTAAATCTTGTTTTGTACTTCCAAAAAACAAGATTTAAAATTTATGTATTAATTAATACGTGAAAGGAAAGCTTTGTACGCCTTTATAAGCATATCGCGCGCACGGAGGTGTATGAGATTTGGCGTAGTTAAAGTTTACATGGAGAAGGAGTGCAGAAAGCTAAAATTACGGTCGAATTCCGACCACTGGGCGACCAGTAGTGTATTTATATATATACCTACGCTAAAACGCAAATATCATCTAAAATCGATTCCACGACACAACATTTTTATTTAGACCAAGAAATTTTCTCTAAAAATTCTGTCGTCTTTTCTCCACACCATAAAATATAACGCAGTAAAAATATAAAGAAACGCAAAGGTACCCGAGCAAGGGGTTGAGAGGGTAGCAACCCCTCATTGTGATGCGGGAGACATGACAAGTGTCAAAAATTTACTACAAAAACTGGCACCAACCTGGCGCGTGAAGATATTCAAGAAATAATTTATTTGTTATGTCTGTTTTTTGGCGTGTAACTCGAAAACGTATGTCTTGATTAGACCACAAAATAAATATAATAGGCAGATACATAAATACAGAATAAGATTTATTTTTTTAAAGTTTTTTTCTAAAATCTTATTTTGTATTTATGTGTAATATTCCTGTATAAATTAATCAATGTGTAGCCAGTAATACAATACTCTTTGTTACACACTTAAAACAAAAAAGATTTAAAAAAAAAGCAACCATAAAATTAATTGCAGGATCTATCTATAAAAACGTCGTATGACATTTGTTTTTTTTTTCCTATAGTATGTCTATGGAAGAATTTACAAAGGTATTTATTGTTTACCTATAAATAACTATGTCAACTACGTAATACAACAATCATTGCCACAACAGCATTGTATTCATTCAATTTCAAATAATTGCCAATTAATCACAAAGATTCATCGTTTTACCCAGAATATGGCATGAATAACAGTCATCCGCCCCCATTCGCGATTTTATTACTCAACAAATGAATTTAACTAATCATAAAGCTATCAAAGGCCATAAAATTAATCAAATACAAAACGTAAATTACATAATCACGGCATCGTAACTTCTAAATTGTAACCGAAATCACCCCTAAATGTAACAGTTAACCTACTAACCGACTTGCTAATAAAACACCAATTTAACCTTGACACAGCCCTAGTTAGTATGCACAGGCTTTCTTTTAAAATCTTACGTATTAATTTGCAAACTTTCCCAACACAGGAAAATCAACTTAATTAAGTTAGATCTAAGAACGAAAATCGTCTTCCCCGTTCTCATAGATGGAGATTCGTTTTTCAAAAATGAAAAATTCTAACATTATATTTTTTGAACTGCTATCAGTGTAAAATTTAAACCTTGATGGGTTACATTAAAGTTCAAAATCAATGCAAAAAATAAAGTACGTAAGACATTCTGAATTTGAATAAGTTATTTAGCACGAGGTGCTTGTGACGACGTTTGCAATTTGAGTATAAATTAGAACACTTATCTCGTCGCGGTGCTGCCTTCTTTCTCTTTCTGGCTACGAAATTTGGCTAGCACTGTCCCTTTTTCGCCCCATGTCAAGCAAGTGTAGGGGTGTCATCCGCATCAACTGAGCTTTATCGATATTTTCAAGATAATACTCCAACGGCGACGGGGTGGCTTATGAATAGTAAAATGATAAATGTAAGCCATTTCAGAGTATAGACTGCTGTATCTAAATACGAATAAGGTAAGGAAAATCGATCAGGAGGGTGTTTTTATAGCCTAGATACCGACTTCCATTAATATAGTGAAATTATAAGTGGTGTAGTGAAAATATTTATATCGATAGTCGATGTTTTTCTCGCATGACCGTGGTCCGCTCTGATATTTAATTTAGCGGCGGAAGCAACAGGTTATTAGCACGGAGCTTTCCCGCCTAACTTTCCGGGCGTTCACTTTTTAAATTCCTCTCTTTCCCTTTCTAATTGGATTGCCTTCTCCCTTTCCCGTGAATGAATGAAACTTGTTGCTTGCCGAATCATTTCGCATTTATTTTAAGACTTTTAAAATGTATGTCATTGCATCGGCCCGAGTCTCGCGGAGCGTCGGACCTGAAAATCGATTGCTACTCGATTTGATAAACCGATGCTGTCACTTTGAACCGAATTTTCCTATCCCCCATTATCGTTTAACCGTAAAACTTATTTTAGCGTATAATTTTATGCATGAGAGGCTACCCTTTGGGCGTAAAAATTAACACGATGGATGGTTAATAATTTTCCGCTCATTAGTTCTACTGAACCTCTTTTATGATGTAGGTTATTTTTATATCACAACAAAAATAATAAAAGCGGTCCCATTTTCTTTTTGAAATATTTATTAGACAAAAGATGAAAACACAAAAGGAAATCATCTAAACGATATTGCTTAGATATCTCGTATTGTGACAAATTGCGAGATATATTCACGTGTCAAAATTCACATTTTAACTACGCAGTGTCTACATACACGTATAGATTCACAGTCATACGTGAAACGAAGCCCACACCATATCTTACTCTCGAACACACGAATCTACATACATAAATATATTTCTATTCACCACCCAATACATTTTATCTATGTTACCGTTGCCTTACTAGAAATGTCAATTACTCAATAATGTCACATCACTACTTTATTTAAAACCCAATAAGAATTCTATTCTCATTCGAACACATTTGAAATTGCAACGGCAGATCACAAACGGTTAGTGTAGAAACGAAGTGGAGCTCCCGATCGAGTCTCACGAGGTATTCTCAAGGGGTGAGCGTAGTTCTTGCGCTTAGATATAAAGAAAGGTAGATACTTATGAAATTCGAAGGAAAAACCACCCTTCCCTATACTTACACAGCGCAGTCGATTCGGTTTTCGCCGAGGAAATTGTAGCGTAGTTTGAACGGGACATTCGCTCACCGTACGCCGAATGGAGACGACGATTTTCTCGAATTTCCTTCGGGACGCGTCGCTTCCAAATTTGTCTTTGCATTTTTGTTTCTTTTTACCGGTGTTCGGTATTCGAGTGACGCGGTATTTTTTTATTATATTTTTTTGGTCTTTCATTCTGTTTTTAATTTGAAGTGCCAAATATATTTCTAAAAGTCGCGCCGCGGTAATATTTGGTCTTGAAAACTTTGCTGCATGTCTTCGTAAAGGTAAGATTATTTCCAGCCAGCAAGAAACAATTTTTTATGACGTCATTTTGGAATACAATTTTGATGACGTAACATGTCTTTTTAAACTTTATTTTTAATACGTAATACGTAGAGTTATTAACTTTTGCCGGTAAACTCTGTAACACAATGCCGCGTGATTATCAACTAATAAATTTATGTAGGTAGTAATAATATTATTTCGTCAATATTTACCACCGGATGTTTTACGGGTATCTTATTGAATATAATTTATTTAGATATTTTCAAATCGTAAATAAATGTTCATAACTATGTTAATAAATTACATTTCACTTATAAATTAATGATGATAATAATTTGATGACCCGTCTCACCATTTGTCATAAGTGTTGACTACCACGTGCAAAATTAGTGTTACAGGCCCTATTAAATAATACAACTAATTATCTTGATGAAGTTGAAGTTACTTTAAGTTACCTAAGTATATAAATCTGAAGCGGAACTATTTTCTTTCGAAGTTCTTATTTCGAAAAATGAAATTATTCCTTCCCTCCTTTTTTGAATACTGGCCAGTAACATTGTGACTTTATAACAATTAAGTATTATTTAATATTCTCAAGTAATTTTTTTTTTTCGGCTGTTTACAACTGCTACCGTTTTATTTAAATTAACGTCTATTTAAATTTAATTCTAGCACGGCCCGCTTATAATACTAGTGGTAATATAGGCAACAATTTCAACTAATTGAGTATTCAAAATGACAGAGAGGCGTGACTCTTGTCACAAATGACGGCCGAATGACGAAATGACTTCAATTGACGAACAGTAGGCGGGGATTTATTATACTGTATGTCATTTTAAACAAGTGACATTTAGCGGCTAGATGTCATGTACCGTTTGGACAAGAGTTAAACTTAAAATGACTTAATTATTTGATTTGATAAGTATTTTTATAATGTCCTCATTGTAAGAATGATTCTCTGTTAAATTTTATAAATAGCTTGATGTAATGTAAGAAGATTTTTGTGGTAAACGATGAAGCCACTTATTTATTGAAGTTTAATATAAATTCGGTATTACTATAATGTCTTTATCGTAAAAATGATTCTCTGTTAAATTCTATAGATAGCTAGATGTTATGTGAAGATTTTTATGGTAAGCGATGAAGCGACTTAATTGTTCAAGTTTAACGTGAATTCTGAATTAAAAGGAGCGTTTTAGAGGCTTATTTCTTTTAGAGTAGCGGGGTCAAACACAGTATCAGCTACTAGGTAGGTAGGTACTCTTGTTACAGAAATATGTCCCTCATCTAAATTAATGTATGCTGATAAAAAAATTAAAAAGTATTTGAAAAATATTTTGACAGGCCTTTATCGACAATTTGAAAAGATATATTTTATACCTTTTTATTTCGCCCAAAAAAATGTTCAATGTTCCGCTGCACAAATAACTTTATAACATTGTATAATTTGAGAACCTCGTTAAAAAAAATCAGAGCCCCTAATCTTTATTATGCAATGTCCGACACGTGGTAAACCATCTTAACCAATTATACTCGAATAACAATTTTAAAAACAAAAATAGGGTTGAAAAAATAAAAAAAGAATTATTTCATAAGGTTACTGAATCAAGGGATGTACCCTTGATTCAGTAACCTTATGAAATAATTCCTTTAGAATTATTAAATTAAGATTCCTTTAAATAAAGAGGATTTACTTTACACTACGACGACATGTCCAAATAACCGAATTGAATTCGGTTCGTAGCACTTTCGTAGCAGATTAAAAACGAAACTAGAGTTAGTTATGATCCAGATACGGCTGAATATCAGTACCTATTTAACGCAACCATTGTCAACTATTGTTACAAGTCTTTATAAAACGGTTTAAAATATGGATAGAAGCCAGTTTTAACAAATTCTAAAAAACTTTGTTTTTTCGTACTTGTCTTAGTAAAACATTTTCACATGTCTATGTAACGAAAAACGTTATTTAAAAAGTAACCAAGCTTCAGTTTCAGCTCAATCGGAAACCGGGAAGTGGGTCAAAATTGACTTCTAAGATTTTGTTACATAGTTAGTGAGTTAGGTTTTCCTCGATTTCCTTGAGATTTCATCATCAGATCCTGACTTGATGATAATGGGACCACCTCGGGAGTATACCCTTTCGAACTAAAAAAGAATTTTTTAAATCGGTTCACAATTTGCGAAAATATCGATGAACATACAAAAAAAAAATACATACGCGACGAACATAGTACCTCCTCCTTTTTGGAATTCGGTAAAAATATGGAAATAATGTTAAATTGAACTGACTTGATACTTAATAACTTTTACCAAATCAACATGTGGCAAAAAAAAATCGTGTTTATAAATCACTATTTCATTAATGAGTTGAGTGAAGATTGTTTCCTAATTAAGCCAAGTATGAAAAAACAGAGTTTACGAGTATCTATTTTTATTTTTTATTCTTTATTGATGTAGGTACAGGATTTACAAAAGGTTACGTGAAAAACAAAGGCCAAATATAACTTAGTTTAAACTTAAAATTAAAGTATTTGTTGACACATTTCATTAACCTGTTTAGCTGCCTTCGAATTAGGAGCTGCTAAAATGCTTTTAAACATACCAATATTTTGTTTGCTTACTATTAAAAATCTAGAAAAAGTCAGCTTCCAGTCTAACGGCAGTACAATGTAATTTTTTCTTTTTAAAAGATTACCATGTTGCAGCCTTATGTAAAACAGCCTAGTCCTCTGCTCACCCTGCTAGTTTAACAAAAGCAATATAAAAGGTGCATGCAGAGATAATCACGTATAAATATTAACTAGCGACGCGGCTCAGCTTTGCGCGGAGGTCATTTGCGAGTGACAGATATACGATTAAGGATCGATTTTTCAATGGCCAAATAAAATAAATTTCGCTATAATTTGAATTTGAATTTGGAACAGTTTTTGTTTTTATAGACTTATCCGAGGTAGTTTTTTTTTTTCTCTGATACATCTATAGGTACCAAAAATGCCTTTTGAGGCTTTTCTTAGCTACTGAAAAATTGGCCTAAGCTGCTCTTCTTATGTGTGTGATTTATTTTAGATTTTAGTTGCTCTTTGCTATTTTTTCCCAAAATGCTCTCACTAAACTGGGATGCTCTGGGATCTTGCTAAGAACAATCCGTTAACTTGACGTAACTATTTATCAAATTAAACGGTTTTCGAGACCGTCAGTAACTTATTTCTTAACATTAATTTTAAATATTTGACTTAGTTTTTATAATGTCAAAAGCCAGTTAAAGGTACTATCATATCTTACTATCATTATTGACTGATGCTGTTTAATAACTTAAAATAATGAAATATTAACTCGGTCTTTACAATATTAGTTTGTTAACGAACAGTAATCCAAGACTTGAGAGAAAACATTTAAAATGTCAATTTTAACGACTCAATTTGCTTAAGTTGTGAGTTATAAGCGCAACTGTGTTGCCAATTAAGTTACAAATAAATTTAATTAATTACCTTCGTTAATTTTTATTTCTTACGAAAAATAACAGCCAGAGAAACGGAAAATAAAGATTAAGGTGTTAAAAATATGAATTTGAATATAAAATCGTTTAAAAAAGTATGGTTAGTTTTAATCAAAATCATAATTATAAATCAGAGAACAAGTTCTAAATTCATTCGATTTATGAATCTGGCAATATCGATGTTCGAAATTTGAAATCGGATACTATAGTTTACGTTCTCGTAAAAAACGCATTAGTATAGTTATGTTTTTTTTTCGTTCTTATATTATACCTAATAAATCATACACAGTTCAGTATTTAAATAAAATCCGCAACTTTATCTCCACCTAAACCAGCTACTTACAAAGCAAAATCGAACGGAAAACCTATCACAAAATAATATCGAATCTCCATACATTACTTATACTATTGATAGGGTGAACGACATATAATTTATATACCTACCCGTATAACGTATAGTCGATAGTTGGTTCCACCCCCGTACCTTGCGACCCTCCAACGCATGTATATACATAATATATACATGTGAGTAGGGTTGAGGACAAAATCGATAGGGCTAACTCCTTTGTAAACCAACGGCTTTGCACGATTTTTGAACTGTCAATTTTTTTCCAAATTCAAAATAGGTGTTCGATTTTTGTTAACGGTTTCGTGTTCTTATTTTTAAATGCTGGCAACATTTTTGTTTTAATAAAATGGTGGGTAGGTTTTTTTTTAATATTGACTTTAAATCGTATAATTATGTTGAGTTAAATGTAAAATATTTGTTAATTTCAAACAAAACGATTGCTTCAAAATGTTACATAAATAGTTATAATTTTTTTTTCAAAAAAAACTTATCGCTGATATGGTAGTAGATTCAATCACTAACCGTTTCTGTTTTCGTAATATGAAGAACTTTACAATTCAGTTTCATAATAATTCTTTTTTACTGTCGCCTCAGCTTAATGTTAGGTAGGTACATCGACGAAACTTAAATGTCAAATATCTATAAACAGACATACATAACATCGTGTAGTAATTATTATATGTATACTTACTTCTGATTAAGCGATAATCAACATAATTTATATGATTTATTATATTATATATATAATTTATTCGTTGCAATTATTCGAAAATTTTACGCACTTCAGTAACATAAGTAAGTATTCCAAACTTAAAATTGACTTAACAGCCATCAAAGAAATAACCCTTCGATGACAATACTAAAATCAGACAACTGATATTTTCGACAATAAAGTCTAATAATTATTTTCACTATTTATTATTACTATCATGATTTCACTAAACAAAACAAAAAAAAAGAAAATATTATAGGAATAAAACATTTTACGTTCTCAATCTTGATTTTCCATTAAAGTAATTTCTATTTCCTCTTTTTCAGTGAATTTATGTACTTATATATAATGATATTTTTATTTCATACGACCTTATTCGTGACAAGTTGTCACAGCCAATTACTAAAAATTATATATCAAAATGCTCGCTCCACAGTGTGAGAACACAAGAACGGAGAATTTAATTATTTTAAAACAACTCGACGTCAATATTTTTTACACGTCTCAGTTAATTTATAGCATGACCAAACGGGGAATCGAACGCGTAGCTATTTATTTAACGGTGAAGTGGTAGGATCGTAAAATTTTATTTTGTTGTTTGTATTTAAAAGACGCCTATTAAAGAACTTGCTTAATGGACAATGATCGCTTCCAATGATTATTGGAAACTTATTTTTTTTTTCGAAAGTCGTGGATTTTGAATTTTAGGATTTATTGTTCATCACGCCACGGTGTCTATGGCTGTTAAAACTAAATTGTCTATGTCACGTACATCGTTATGTGGTCGTTTGATTTTATTGGTTCTTTGTTGCAATGTAGGTTAAACCCGTTAATTAACTTTTAAGTTCTTTATGATTTAATTTTATCGATAATTTATTGGATACTTAGTATTTTATGACGGTTTTTATCATTAATAACATTTGGGACATGCTTATATCATAATGGCCGATTCATGTTCTTTTATCGATGTGGAGTCAACTAAGAACTCTTGCAGTGTCAATGAAAATTTAATTCTAAAGACTTAATTCCTACAATTTTGCTAATCAATATCGCCGGTTGAAAGGCTATTTTTGATCTAAGCGACATTGTTTTTGTATGTTATTTAATGGTTTTTTTTATTTTTTTTATTAAAAATACAAAAAAGAATGTCGCTTAAATCAAATAGCCTTTCAACAGTCGATATGGACTTTTGGGAGATAAACGCATAGTATTTTTTAATTCACATACAAAATCAACTAAAATATTTTGGTTATAGGTACCAGGATTCGGGGTTAATATTATTATGCCGGGCCCCACCCCCGTGTTGTCAATCGATCAAACATGTGCAAACAGTATAGACACGCCAATTTATAAAACAACCAAAGACTTTAACAACCGTTATAGAAAAACACACTCTATCTCAAAACTAATATGGTTCAGTCTCAAATGGTGAAAACCCCATGCCCAATGTCTCGGGTTTGCAATTTGGACATATTTCTCTTGTACATAGGAGTCATAGGAGCGATGGTAAATGTATTGACAAATATATCGAGTTACAGCTTCCATTAGGATATTGTTTATATCAATTTATGGAAGTACTTGAGTCTCAATTCTGCGAACTGTTTGAGTTATGTCTTCGGGGTAAGGTAAAACCTTAACCCTATATTGAAAGATCGCTGTCCATTTGCACTCATTTATAAATAACTAGCGACCCGGGCTTCGCACGGGTGCAATTTTTCTACTATCCTTAGGTACATTAAATATCAAAGTATTATACATATAAACCTTGCGTGAAAAATTATCTAACTAATGGTGAAAACCGCATCAAAATTCGTTGCGTGGTTAAGGAGGAGTTAGCGGATATACATAAAGGCAGACAGACGGACAGACAGAGGCGGAAAGCGACTTTATTTTATACTATGTAGAGAAGAGGTATGTATGAGAAATTTCAAAAAATAAAAATCTCGTTTTCCTTTATTATTTTCTAATAATTAGTGTCAGCTGTCAATTCTTCTGGACTTGGTAACGCATCTAATACGAACAATATTCTTATTAGAATAGATTTTTCATCTATTTTGTGATCAATACATGGTCTGTTTTGTGTATTCAAATTCTCACTTAAAAATGGCCTCTAATCAGCATGTTCAAATATCTAATTATAAATTTACATAATATTATTTAAACAAGTACCTAGGTAAGTATTTAAACTAAATCCTTTTGATTGGCTTGCCAAGCATTAGTAAGAGATTCACTGTCAAAATAAGCAAAAAAAAAAAATCAATTATATGAACAAACCCGCGAGTTAAGACAGGTCTAATACCGAACAAAAACTTACTCTTGTAAATTTAGACACCTTTCCGCTCGATAAATATTTTTGCGGTCACCACACACTAGACTTTGTTCAACATATTTATAGGACATTAAAAAGCGATACTTTTTAATAGATAGTATCGTAATAACGATACAGAATTTCTACGATAGTGATCATATATCGAGTTGCACCATGACTATAAATTTTTATTTACTTTATTAATTACAAACTCGACTTATTTTAACGAAGTAACACTCTTACAATTTTTACTTAACATTTTAACTAACTTCCGATGCATATAAAACAATCAGGCTGAGTTTTTAAAACGGCTATTAGATGGATAGTTATCAAGATATACCTTTAAATAGAATACATTAGTGGGAACATAAATAACGAAGTATTTTGTTTGGAGTTGTAACCTATACGCTAGTGTACAATAATAGCTGGTTGTAATGATGATCCAAATTATAATAGTACGAGATAATAAAAATAGAATATAGTACAGTCAACCTCAAAAAGATGTACGCACTTAGCTAAGACATAAGTGTATTTTAGGAAAAGTACAGAATGAAAATTAAAAATTACTGTGTGTTGTTTTGTTTCCGCAGAAACCATGTGTTTTTCTCAAGCTATTAATTACTAGTTTCGGCCCTTCACTATTCGGTAAGTGATACATCTTTTTGAGGTTAGGTATTCATCTCATCATATCATCTGTACCTAGGTATTCATATTGGCAAAAATTGCAAAAACTCTTATTTACAGTTGGAACATTGTAACTTATAATAATTTTGTCAACAAAAACATTTACCTTACATCATCAAAACCACATTTTCAACCTCTCAATTCATATATTTTTAAGTTTCACTTTCAATTTCACACAAGCCATTTTTACCACGCATGCGCACAACACATCATCTGACATTTAATTACTAAGAAACCAAAAAATCACACTTAAAAACACGTCTGAACACGGTTGTCGTACAGTTTTGAATGCGACCTTATTCCCTGACCTTTATCTCACGTGAATAAATTATTACCATTTTTGTCCCCTCTCGCGGCGAAAGGGTTATTTCAATAGGAACTTATGGGTCGTGAATTTGCATATAATTTTTAGTTTATTATTTATGTTTGAAAGGGTGTATTGTGTAGTAACGCTTTTCAGGGGTTGATGAATTGGTAGTATTAATAAGGATTACGAAGGTTTGTCCTGTGTTCAGATGAGATGCGACAGCCATTTTTATCACGCTTTTATCTGTCGTCGTTGAGACATATGGGATATTTTTGGTACTAGTTTGTCATCACTGGCGGTTGTAACATTCACACTTGGAGTATAAAAATATAGAATGATAAGTTAAACTACAATACAATAAACATTACATTACTTTACATTATCATAAATATAAAATATATATAATAATATAATATATACAAAATCTAAACAATTATGTTATATTACCTGTTAAATTTGTAATTTCTTAACATTATTTATGAACTTTGCAAATATCAAAATAACATTTAGTTTTTTTTCTAAAATCTAACTAAACGATTCCAAAATTATAGATAACAATAAATTTTCCATTCGATTACTATGCAAACTATCAGAAGCCCTTATCTCATTATAAAAAGGAGTGAACATACATAAAAAAAACCGTTTCTTTGTATAACATTATTCATAAAACATCAAACTCACTATTATTAATATTAATAATAAAACTGATACGATCACATTTCTTATTATCTGTTATATTAATATCAACCACAATGCATGCGATCAACCGGATGTAGAATCTTTTGTAACAGACGCTCAACCCCTTCCGATAAACCGATATCTTGGAATTAGGGGCTTGTCTATTCATTTTGTCCCTAATATAGAATATTTGGTATCTATGGGAGTATCTATGAGAAATAATAGAATCTTAAGATTTTTGGTCATTGCGTTTGAACCGAATAGAAAATGCAATAAAAGAGATTGCGCACTTTTTTAACTGATTTCAAAAAGAGGATGAGGTTTTTAATTCGACTGTGTTTTTTCAATTTCTGTTCTAATGATTCTTTTTGTTTTGAAAGAATATTTGTTCGATATGGCCCCATTTAAATTTGGTGAAGATATGATGAAGACCTTTGTAAATAGGCAATAATAACTCTTCAATGGATAACAGCAAATCGCTCACGATTACTGTAATCGCATGTTTATGTATTGTTAAAATAGAAAAATAAAGTATACTTAAAAAATTATAAAAAAATTGTCAAAACCGACTTCATAATTCTAAAGCGAATAAAATAATTTTCATAAAAAACATGACAGCTTCTGAAGTCGATGGCAAACTAAGGTGGATTGAAGAATAAGATATGAGTAACAAAGTTGATACAGGGTGACTGGTTGAACGTGGGCAACATTGAAGGAGGGTATTGTACTCATCATTCTGAACAACTTTTACTAGGGGAACAAAAATGAAATCGCGTAAAAAGTCACCTGTTCGGTATATTTAGCTTAGTTAAATATTATTTATATGGAACAGTAGAATTATTCGCGATTTCTTGTTTGATCCCATAGTAAAAATTGTTCATAATGATGAGTACTATACCCTCCTTCAATGTCGTCCACGTTCATCCAGTCACAATCAAGTACCTACAGTACAGAAAAAAATATCAATTTCATTCAAGAGAACCGTCTCTACAGTTCCCAAACATTACAAAAACCCACAATTCTAACAAGTACAGCTCAAATATTTACCGAATTAAAAAAAAATACAAAGGATGCTATTATAGGCAATCATCGTAGTATCGATTATAAAAAAAAAGTTTGCAAAAAGCCACTACACACGCTACCAACAAAACAAACATTTCACGGGTTTGTGGCAACAAAAAAAAAACTCGTGTCTATGCACAAGGGCTCTATTGTACCGAATTTGACTAGCCTTTGTTTAAAATACTGATTTATAGGCTATTAAACCCTTTCTATTAATGTATGTATAGATAAATTTATGCGTATTATTCGTTGTAAAAAATGGTAGTTATATTTTATCTGTGGCATAACAAAGGTGTGTTTTTATGCGAGGGGTGCATACGCATGTGTTAAGATCTATGACACGAGTCGAGTCTTAGAATATATTTTTATTATAATTTAACGGGTTTTAGGGCCCATCCACAATTCTACACACTCGATACTTTTAGTAGCAGAATCCACTTTTTTTAAGCTAAAAGCAGCCAACGAACACGAAAACGAATTCTGCTGCTAAAAGTATAAAAATGATGATGTGAACGAACGCTTAGTGATAAAACAATAACATTAGTAGAATGACCAAACAATATAAAAAATCGGATAATGCATAAAAAAATTACCATGTAGGTACCAAAAACCCAAAAGGAATTTTAATTCCTATAATATTTTCATTTTATCTTTAAAACTTCATATTCTTAGCATTATGATCATTAGATACCTAATATTATATCCAATATTTTTTACCTAAAAACCATAATCTTTCAGATCAAAAAATTGTTAATTCTTTAATAAAACGTCCTAATACCGTTAAACCCGCAAAAAGTTCTAACTCTTCTACAAAGGAAACATAAAATATGGGGAGACATTTTTTGTTTACAAAGCTTTGAAATATAAGTGCCATTAAATTGTTTTTGTCAACACTCCGTGACAGAGTACAGCGTGTAATAGTTTCAAAAATATGCGTTAGGGTTAATTTGACATAAGAAGTTATTATTTGGGTACCTACCGATTTTCTTTCGATGCCTATCTTACTTATTTTTTTGTAAAAAAAATCACATTAATTTATATAAACGAAACAAAAATTCGAACAGTGCGTGTTGACGCCTAGCAGCATTTTCACCACTTAAAATTCTACACACCTCGTCAAAAAAACAAGGGTGAAGTTTCAGAAAAAAAAAGCGGTACATTTTAAAAGGCAATGCCCTACTTTTGAAGGCAATCCCGGACAACTTTCACCTATTCCCGTGTAGGAAAACGAGCTACAAAACTAACGTCCCTGAACTGAGTAAATGGCGTGAGAAAAAAGTAATTTTCATTCATAAAACCATTTTCTTAGAAGCGAGCGATAAGGACAGATAGACGGTGCCGATAGCGCTCCGTCCCTTTCTCGCGCACTCATTTTTAATGCACTTTCCCTGAAGAGGTTCTTTTTATACTTCTTTTAAGAGTTGCAGACGAGTACGTGTTTTTTTTAAAGTTTCCCTTTTGAGGCGTTCGTGAATTTTCGCCTTCACTTTGTGGAGTGATGACAATAAGTTTTTAGCGTTACAGTTTTTAAAAGAGTGTTACGATTCTTTAATAATTTTAAAATACAATAAACCGCTCTAAAACTTGATTCAATCTGAAATATTTAATACCTTAGCTACAAAAAAAGTACGACGAACATTTTATTGTAGGTACTTTAGAATCTTTGCCATGAAGTATAGCGACCCGATAACATGCAAAATCACAGGACATTAGCCGCATCATGCACACTCAATAAAGTCCTATTTAAATAAACCAATCAATTGTAACGATTTTTTGAATATCGAACTTAATCCTTTGAGTGCCACTCGATTCAAAGGGATGCTACCGTTGTCCTCATTGTGTCCTTATAATTTATTGTCACCGTACTAAATAACGTACGGAATGTTCTACATATTTTTTTAAAGTTCAATGGGTCACATTTAACAGTTTTGACTCTTCGATGGTTGTAATACATTTAAGCATTTACTATCAATTTATTGATCGACGAAATTATAGGTCCGGTCCCTTACTGAAAAAAACAAAAATACTACGAGTAGCTTCCTGATTAGGAATATGTCTACTTTTTCTTTTGCAGATTTTGTAAAACCAGCAAAGCAAAGCAAAATACCCTTTATTCTTAGATGCAGAGCAAAAATATTGTTGTAGTATCGCAGAATACGAGCGCCATAATTCTACCTCTTCCTATATGTACACGAAAAAAAATTGTGCCATCCTTAGCTCAATATGACGGGCCAAATTCACACACAATTTAAAAGTGTGGCTTGAAATATTCATACCTACTAGATGGCTTGAAATGTCCCTAAAGATTTGACAATTAAAACCTAAATTGGACACAAGACACCAACTTCTCTCAAAACCATAAAAATACAAAAATTGCTGATAATATAACCAAAGAAACCGAACCGAAAACTTGGTAAAGTAGGTATGTTATAAATAAAATAACGTATTCACGAGCGTTGGATGCGCAACTTACGAGCGTAAAGTTGGGAAACCACTCCAGAAGTCGGTGGGAAGTTTTACCAACAATATATTTGTCTGCCCGCCAACCGTATGTCGGTTGCGGTTAGACTACGGTTGGGAGCGGAGCGGGTAGAGGGTTAAGTTAGTTCAGTTCCGCTTTTTCCGGGTTTGAAATCATGACTGTTTTTTCTGTTGAAAATAGATTAATTGACCAACTAAGTAAGACTTACTCACACTGTCATGATATCTAATAACCATCCATGATTTAAATAATTCTATATTTTGAAAGACAGCCTATAGTTTTCATTAACTGTAATTTACAAAATGGGTTTTGAAAAATAAAATAATTTTCTCAATTTTTTTTAATACTATCTACTACTAGGTACTATTACCTATACTATTTATTGGCTGGCAATTCTTGTTTCCTGCGAGATCATCTTGAAATCGAGTTTGCACTTCGAACGCTTTTTGAAGATAACGATGGTTCGAAATTCGAAATGTTCGTTTCGAACGGTACCGACCAGTCGAAGCAATTGTTAATCTATGAAGCGATTGGAGCGGCTTTTGTTCGAGAATTTTCGGGCTCATAGATGTAGAAGCGAAAACATTCTTGATCAGGCTCGACTTTTCCAAAATCGCTCAACTTAATTATGTACGAGTACCATGCGAGAAAATTGCCCACTGAAAAATTTAAAAAAATCTTATCATCCAAAACTCGCTCTCGCCGCTTCTCTCATCACCGTGCTCAAGTTTCGATAAAGGCAAACAGACAGACATACCACCGGACTTAACTCCGTACCACTTCACGCAAACATTTTGCGAATAAACTTTAAATATAACAATATTTCATGACTTCCCAACAAAGTTGGCCAGTTTGAGAAGTTTCCAGATTTTTGTTGGAGTAAAATCATTTTCGTGTAGGGAACACTAAAATACAGAGAGACGATTTTTTTTTGTTTTCTTTAAACATTTGGGGTATGAGAAAATATAACAGCGGTGTTATATTTTCAGGATTTAAGGGCATAAATAGTACGAGGGTGTTGGCCAACAGATCTCAATGTGAAACTAGAAACTCTAGGAATGTCGAGTTTCTTTAGAGCAAATCGAATCTGGGGGTCTACTGCGTAACTAAAATGGTAATGAACATCGACTCTGGTAATAAACTTCAATATCATCGTGAGAGACTAAAGTGCGAGCTAACTTGTAATTTTTTTACCGATCATGAAGTTGGGATCCCAATCCCATCTTCATGGCCGGTATAATTTTAACAAGGTGACTCAAACGTTAGGCTCTCATCATCTTGTTGAAGTTTATTACCAGAGTCGATTATCATTACCATTTTAGTTACGCGGTAGACCCGCTGATCAAACATGGGAAAGACACGCTAACATCAGGTGACATAGTGGAATTTTAGATTTTTGAAAACAATATTCCGGTATTCCTATGAAACGCTACGTCCAATGTGGAGTTCTATCCAAAGAATAAAAATACAGTAATTTCATAGACATTACCTAATACTAAAGACAATAGGGTCAAACCCTAAAATGGAAATGATTCTCTTTTAGTCTTTGGTTTCATGGCTGCATGGGCTCAGCTCCTTGCCTGTCCCAAAGAGGGACAAAGAACCAAAAAAAAAAAAACTTAGTTTCCTTCTTATGGGACCGATGGTTGGCCAAACTGGCGAATCTATGGCATAACGTGTTTTAGGTAAATTATTCAACTAAATTAGAGCCACACCGATCTCGTACCACTTAGATTCCATGTTATGTCCAGAAAAGACTTTATACAGGATATTTTTTATGTAGTGCGCAAAATTCACTCCAAAACAAAATAAAAAATTGATTTTGTATGGCTTAAGCTAGTAAATTATGCGTGTCCCCCATACTAAGTCGAATTTTCGTTTTGTTTTAAATTGTATCCTAAAACTAGGGTTGCATTTAGAAATAGAGACTGAATTGCTCTACAATTTATGCGTACTACATAAAAAAATATCCTGTATAAGAATATTCAGCGAATAAGATGGAAGAATATCCTTTCATTACAGAACTTTCCACATAGCAACAGCTAGGTAACATAATACAATACAAAGACAAACATATTCACTTTAAACAATGTGACATCACAAAAGTACTTTACGTAACATCATCCAATATTACAAAAAACAAAATAATATTCCGACGAAAAGAGTAGGCTAAGGAAAAATGGAAACCTTCATATGTAAGGGAAAATAGTCTCGAAAATGAAGGCGTGTGAGGAATCGACTGTTTCCCTACTTTTCTCTGGGTGCCGTTTGACAAAACAACCCCCCCTGCCTCCCCCGGCATATGCGAGTAACACATTATCTATCACGGAATAAGCCTGTGTGCAATGGAGTCGACATATTATTAAATATATTTTTTGGTAGTATTTGTGTGTTGAGTTTTAGGGATTTGGGTTTTATGTTTAGGAATTATAATTAAAATAAAACTATATTTTTTAATTTAAATAAATAATTTAATTCCTATTATAATAAATTCTTCTATAGGTACCTACTTATAAAAATAAGATCAACTCCTTTCCATTTTAGATTTCGTAGGGAGGGGCTCGTAACTACATAGATACCGCGCAGATCAGTCGAACTGCGGTTGCCATGGTCAGTCCCTGGATGGGTGACCGTTTCTTCGAACATCGAGACCCCTCCGTGCCTCGGATAGCACGTTAAGCAGTTGGTCTCGGTTGTCATACGAATACCTTTGACAGTCGTTACGGGAGTCAGCAACCCAAAAAGTCTGACAGCCGGTCTAACTTTAGGGTATCAGTGTCTCCCAGTTATTGGGTGGCGGAGGTCAGATGGTAGTCGCTCCGTATAGAATACTGATATTCAGCCGCGTCTGGTTAGACTGGGAGCCGACCCCAAAGTAGTTGGGATAAAGGCCAGGCTGATGATTTGTTGTGTCAATTTGTTTTCAAATGTCTAATAGTTGGTAGTATTTTACTATCTTGTTGCTTGCTGCCAAGCAAGGTCTTCGGTTAGATATCCAGGAACAATAAATGGAATTTTTCGGATGGAAATTTTCAGTAGTAGCTCGATAAATTGAATAAAAAAAAATAAAAATAAAATGTCTAACCTCACTTCCTAACGCAACTTTAGTATATTCCCGTATTTTGGTGTTTACCCGATTTCCTCCAAAAGAAACAATGCTATGCAGTGGCAAAGGGTCTATATAACACGATTCCCATCGGTTTCCTTTCTAAACGTGGCGGCATTACCAGTAGGTATTAATTTAATAGGTAAATATGTGAAGGTAGGTATAGTACTCGCAAATCTTTATGAGCCCTGAACTGAGCTCTGAACTCTCTATTTATTTATTTATTTAAAATGCTTCATGTACAATGTACAAAGGCGGTCTTAATGCCGTAGGCATTCTCTACCAGACAACCTTAGGGTGATGCAGAGACAATGAAGGTAGATGCACCAAAAAAAAAAACTTAAATATAAACTTACATAAACAATACCAACATAATTTTATATAAATAAATATGCAATATGCTGAATAAACTAATTACACATATATAAATAATAAAATACAATTCGGAAAAATCAGAGTCGAGATGAATCTGCCGCCGTCTTGTCACGAAAGTATTTACGCACTTTAAATTTAAATGAGAGCTTACTGTTACTCTATCTCTCTCCCTCTAGCACCTATAATAAGCGTACTATTACAGATGCTAGAGGGAGAGAGGGAGAGAGTTCTAGGGCTCATAAAGATTTGCGCGTACTATAAGTTGCTTAATGAGTTCAAGTTCTTGAACTCATGTATGTGACTTGTCACAGTTAAAATAATACTGAACAGCATGTAGCACGCCTTGCCAAGCTATTTTTTGGATGGGTTGACAATGACCAAATAGCTAATTTTAACTGACTGTACCACAAATCCACAATACCTTGGGTTCATTAGGAGTCATTATTAAAATAAAACCAATAAAATCTACGCTTTTCTGTTCTTTACTCAACTATCTAAAAGAAGGTAAAAAAAAAAGTCGTAACTGTTGGCGTCTCTACTCATTTCTCTGTCCTCTAACAGCGCCATATGACACATGTGCCGCATAAAGCGAAGTATTGATCTAGTGCCGACTTTCTGGTAGATAGTGTTCGAGACACATCTATGTGTTTCTAATAGAAAATAAGGGAATCAGAAGGTATATTGCGAAAAAGGCATAAAAAAAGTATCGTCGACATTACAAACACTTTTACTATATTTATAAATTAATCCAGCCCATTATTACTGTCCCACTGCTAGGCACGGGCCTCTTCTCAGAATGAGAAGGGTTAGGCATTTCATGTTGTTCAAAGATTCATTTTTGAATTTTAGTAAGTTTATAGATCTTTTTGATACTGATTGTACCTCTATAGGCTGCCTGTAATTGCCTACGAAATGAATGTTTCTTTTCCTTACTACCATGTCAATGAAATACCAAGGGACTCTGTTAGAATCTACAGGAAAACCGGCAAGGGAACGACAAAGTGAGACAAAAAATATTTTTAAGACCTTTTTAGATATTTACGAAAGGAAAATTCATGGAAACAAAATACACAGGTAAGATATTGTAATTTATTTTGATAATGATTTTATGGGAATTTTATAATGGCATTATTACAGCACAAAGTGTCACTTATGACAAATAATCTGCTTTACATAGAATAGAATAGATCTTTATTTCATGTAAATCAAATACAGGTACTTATGAAATGTCGAAACTCTAGGTGCGCGGTCCCAAATAGTAGGTCTTTTGGAGAAGAATCGGCAAGAAACTCCATCGAGTTTTCTTGCACAAGGCGCAGCTTTAAAATATATAAATAAATAAATCCAGCCTATTACTGTCTCACTGCTGGGCACAGGCCTCTTCTCAGAATGAGATGGATTAGGTCTTAGTCCACCACACTGGCCTAGTGCGGGTTGATGGATTACACACACCATCGAGAACTTTTTGAGGCCCTCTCAGATGTAAAATGCATACTGTATTTAGTAAAAAAGTATGACTAAAAAAACTAAGAAACGAACATTAGAAAAATCTCACATTACTTAAACAAAACAACGTAAAATAATTCTTTAAAAATTTACACATCGTGCCAAGAAAATAACATCGAAGTTGGCCGCGCGCGATAGCCACAAACTACTCGGTGGAACCAATAAACGGCTTGTCATCCCGCTCTGATTGATCATTATTTTATGCGCCAAACTATCGTGCTGTCTCGCTTCCACTGGAGGACTGCCAGCGATCCCCGCCGTGCGGTGTGGAAAATGTGGCATTTCCGTTTTTATTTGAATACAGAATCGCGCGATAATGACGGTGTGAATTTTTATGTGCTGTCATAGTTCAAGATGAAGCTGACTGTACGTTCAGAATTTAAGAGTGGTTTGTAGAAGAAAATTTTCGGAAGTAGTAATGCAAGTACCTATGATTGCTAAGATGGTGAATCTAAGAAACAAGCAGAGGCAGTAACAGCTGTTCAGCGAACAGTTTACTCTAGGTTTGCAGACAAAGGTCGAAAGTCACAAAATCTAAGATGTCTTCCCAGACCTGACAATAGAACTCTTTAATGCATAACAGAAAATCACTCGCGATTGCTTTATTTAATGATTATGTCACTCAAAAAGTAAAAATCAATTTAAAAAATCCTAAAAAATGTATAAAATAATTTTCATAATAAAACTTGACAGATTCTGAAGTCGCAGTGGCACCGACTTCAGGAGCTGTGAAGCTTTTTAAGAAAATTATTTTATACGTGTTAGATTTTTGAAGTCGGTTTTTACTTTTTTTATCTAGTATACCTAGTACTTATTATTAAAATTGTAGTCAGGTACATTAGTTTTGCCTCTCAATCAATTTCAGTCTTTTACCTGCAAAGTTACAATGTCGAAAGAAAATTTTCAATATAAACGGGAAAATAATGTAAATGACAACCAGATAGTGTCAACGACTTTATATTCAACTATTCATCCGAGATTCGCAAAATATGTTGTTTGTTTACCATAAGCTACGAAACTAGAACATTAATGTTGTTGTTGTGTCCTTTGGTGTCAAAAAATAACTTGGTTTTAGTAGTTTAGTTTATGTTATAGTAAGGAAGGTTGATCCCACCACCAGGTGGATAATTTTTACTATGGGACCAAGCCTGAAATCGTGAAAAGAAAAATACTGTTGTTCCATACAAATAATTCAATATCAATTACCTACTGGACTAAATGTATGGAACACGAACTGGAACTGGAACGGTTGGCGCAGTGGCTAAGCAATTAGCTTTCTGCGCTACGTGCCGCGGGTTCGATCCCCACACGGAACAAATATTTGTATGATCTACAGATAGTTGTTTCGGGTCTGGTTGTGTGTGCATGTGACATGTATGTTTGTAAACTGTACCCTCGATACAGGAGAAATCATAGTGAGTGATGTTAAAAAAAAAAAAAAAAAACTTTTTGGTTTCCGGCGGATCTGCCGCGTATCAAAATGGTAATTAATATCAGACTCTGGTTATAAACTTCAATACGATCGTGAGAGAATAAACTTCAAGCTACTTTGTAAAAAATTGACCGATCATGAAGTTGGGACTCCTATCTTCATGATCAGTAAATTGTGTACAGGTAGCTCAAAGTTTATACTCTCACGATCATATTGAAGTTTATTACCAGTGTCGATATTCATGTCGATGTTCACAAGAGAACAGCAGATTAAGACAAAATCGGCTGTTTACATGACAGTGTAAAAGGAAAAGTTTAGATATTTTTTATTAGTTAAAAAAAAGTTTTTTTTAAATTTAGTTTTTCCGCTTTTGGGAGTTTTTGTAACAAGAAGGTATTTATTAAAAGGCTCAAGGGTAATCTCACAATCTGGTCACTAACTAAATAAAAAATACATTTAATTTTGGGCTTAAGTGCAAACAAGAGTAAGTAGTTCAAAGGCTGTGATATCAATCCTTTACACTTCTTTAGTAAGGTAGTACGGAACCCTAAAAATTCCGAAAATAGTAATTTTTCGGAGCGAAAAAAAATCCGTTACTTTCCCTAATATACGACTACCCACTAGGCATGCGGTTGACAGGCGGGCTAAAGGATTTATGAACGTTCCCCAGTACCGTTTGAAGAAAAAAAATAAGGCAAGGCATGTTGTGGCAGGATATTATAAGTTTAGCATTAGACTGAATAGAAATCTAGGGAATGGGTTCAAATATATTTTTTGTTTTTTTTGAATATTTTTGGTAGTACCTAGATCATTTTCAAAAATATCTATTTCAACAGGAATGTCAAAATTTAAAATATCTATGATAGGTGTTTTCTATATACATTGTTATGTGACTGATGAAAATATAGCCGACACAATAATGATAAATCCTTCAAAAAAATTACGACCAAAGTATTATTATTAATATCGTATCTATATTAATTTTTTTGGGCACGAATTGGTACTCAGATCTACGCAACATTCTTTTATGAAAACCTACGACTACTGAGGTGATGTTGCGCTTGTAAAGGAACGCATAAAACAGAGACAATACTTTTCTTTTTTTAAATAAATGTGACTAAAACTTCAATCTAATAATTCTACACTTTAGCGCCATACACAGCCGTCAGCTATTAATGTCACGTTGTACACTCAACGACAAAGTAAGTGTGAGTAATAATCGAATTTCAAAATTTCTGATCTATTCTTTATAGAATATAACGCATGATTTACCAGTTTTGACATCTGACAGTTCTTATTTTTGATGTCGATTATACGACAATGAATTTCCGCGAAAGAATATTACCATGGTCTCCACGCTTGACAAGCAAATGTTTGCAAACAAACAGAACTCCATTTACCAATAAATAACAAAACTCCATTCCCTTATACATTTTCCAAACAACATTTTTCGTGCCGCACAACTTCTGAACTACAGTGAACTACTAAGTACTTGTACCAGTTCACCATTATGATGCAAATCCGCCCCAATTAGCCGTGCTCCGAGCTTCAGTCCCCGGATATATTCACATCTGCTAGTTAATTTGCCTAACAATACACGATTTTAATATTCAAATACGTCACCTTTCTATACACTGTGATTTCTAAACACTTATCCTGTTTGGTAACGGTTAAAGGTAGGTACGAGTGGGTATGTAAATTTTGATAAGTCAGTCGGTGGCCAATTTTTGGTGACATGAAGTGTAGTTATTAATACGTAATGATGTAAGTAAGCAAAGCATTTTTATTTTTAATTCCATAATGTTTTGTTTTTTGTTGTATCAGTATGTGTTAAAAATGAAAATAATTTACTTATTGCAATCTTTAATAACTTTTACCTTACAATTTTTTTTTACCTTTTAACAAGCTCCTACATTTCATTCACTTTTTTGCTGATTTCCGTTTTCCGATTTCAAAATGTCATTGATATACTAATTTGTAAAACGCTTTTCTTAGGTGCACCTGTAACTAACTAACTAACTAACTATGTAAAAAAATCTTGGAAGTTAAATTTGATCCACTTCCCGGTTTCCGATTGAGCTGAAATTTCGCATACACGTTTAGTTTGGATGACAAAAGCGTTTTCTTTAGTTTTTTTTTAAACTATAATATTTATTGATATCTAGTGTCCAACAGAATCTGAAATATTTTATATGAAATCTAATCTCTTGTTTCTTTTTCTTTTTTCTTTTATTTAGTTGTAGTTCAAGTATTGTCTTGTTTAGTGTGATTTAACTTGTAATTTTTTGTTTAAATTTTATTTTCCCTTTGTACACCACATTAAACATTAGATAATTTGTCATTAAAGAGCGGGATCTCCTAGCTCCTGGTTTATCTTTTACTTAAAAGGAGGTCCCTATGTAAGATTTACTGTAAAAGTTGTAAAATTTTCTGCAATAAACAATTTTTATTTTTTATAATGATCCGTCATCCTCGCCATTTCCATAAATATTAAACGCATCGCGGCAGACCGAGGCGAAGATGGCGGGAGGAGCTTGACTCCTACCGAAAGAAGTCGGTAAAAACTAGTTCCTATTAGCAAAAATCAGAAGTGAGTGTAAAACGGAGAGGGCGCCCTTTGCCCTGCAGTGGGACAACACAGGCTGAAAATAATAAAAAAATAATATTTATTTTCTTTCGTACTTAGAAACTGTCAAAAAAGTTCAAAATTCGCTGAAGCTGTAAGCCCACTACGTAAGATATCGAAACCAGCTTCCAGTCTAACCAGATGCGGCTTGATATCAGTATAACTTGATCAAGAAAGATTGACAGCCGTATCTTTAAAACCATCAGTAAGTAACCCTTTAAAACCTCGTCTATCGCCAAGATATGAACACATAAATACTCGGGGTACTAAGTACCCGAAGATAAGCCGTTATAGAGCTATTTCCTAAAAATGGCGCCCGATAGCTAACCAGGTTATGAGTGCCGATAGATGACGGGAAGTGGATGTGCGTAGATTGGGTTTAAAGTTGGTTTAAAAGGGGCAGGGGGAAAATTGAGTTTTTTTCTGGCGGTTGGTAGAACTGATGTGGCTTTTCTCAGTAATGAAGGGCTTAGAACTGGACTGATTGTTGTCGAGTTGGTTTTGTTTGGGTTGGTTTTTTGGTTAAAATATATTATTTGTAAAATTGCTTATTCAATTTTATTTTATTTTTTTAAACATGATATCGACATCTTAAAGTTCACTCAAATTGGTTAGGCGGGTTATTAAAGTATTTTTTCTAATAATAGCGTTTAATAACAATTAACACACTTTTTATAAACATTGATGACTAATTTGTTTGGGATTTGTGTGGTGTTTTTTTATTGTTTCTAGAGGTGACAAAGTGGCGTTTACATAAGAAGTATCATGAAAGTATAAGGAACTTACAGACTTGTTAAAAATTAATGTGTAACAAAATCACTTCCTTTTTTAATACCCACTACTATAATAATACTCATGAAGAAATCCTCCTAAAGAACAAACTCGACTGCCCCAAAAGTTACCAAGTATTAGCTAAGTACTAAGTTCAACATATCTACTAGACTTCCATTATTAAGCAAGACATTCTAAAGAATAATACACCCAAGACAAAATATTAACAAAATATAAAAAATACCGAAAACATTCCAATAATCCTTTACTTGAGAGAGCATCGTATGTCGCCACAAGATTAAATTCCTTACAATATAACTACTACGCAGAAAATGTTCCGTCGGTCTTTTTTAATATCGTATGTAGCGACTTTTTTATACCGAATATAAAATATACAATTTCAGCATCTTCAGTGACATTGTGTACCATCCATCTTTTCGGGTTTAGCTTCGCGTCTCCTTCTTCCCTATACGTCCGTCTCATTCTATCGGATTTGTAGTTCCCCCCAGTGGGCTGGAGGAGTTAACTCTTTGCGCATTTTTCATTGGAATACGGCGGATATGAAGAAATGTATCGCGTACTCAGGCGTGTTATGATTTTTACTTGTTTCTATTTTTTCTTGTGGTGATGTTATGAAATTTGGATTGGGGAGAATTAGCATATTAAGGGCAGTGAACTATGGTGCCTTTGGGAGACAAAGATCGTAGGGCGGGAAGGGAAAATTTAACTACAAATAATTTTTGAATATTTTACAAACTCGATTGGAACTTTTCATAAGTTTTATTAATTGCTAAATGCAGCTGTAGTTTAAACTGCTGCGGTTTTTAAATTAGATGTTACAGTAGGAAATATTCTTAGGAAGGAGTTGCTATGGTTAGGTATCGAATAACCTTCAGCATCCCTAGTCCTAGGGAAACTAAAATAGAAAAACAAAGTAAGAATTAAATTTTTGATGCAACGTCGAGCTTGATTTGAATTTTAAATAGGTACCTATAAAAATGTTAACAATATATTCTAGCATAACAACACCAATGATCTAATACTGTTTGTTCCTATAACTATTTATCACTCTAGTGTATCTTGTTCTGTGGTAAATAAATGTATTCTCTTTCCTTCTTTCTTTATCTTTTAGAACATCATCACATTTATGAGTACCTCAGCTGATTACGACTTGCGTGGGTAGATAAGTCTCTTTTGTCGTCGTCATTTGCCGTAGGTCGTGTCCGGACTGTAATACCTTCATTATGATGTTAGTAAGCTTCATCTTGTCTATCTTTAGGTTTTCTTGTGTCAACTATATCGCTATTTTAGTTGGTACTGTGACCATTTTTCTTGCTACAATGTCAAATATAACCAGTTTTTCTACGTAATCATGGACCTAATCAACCACTCCCACAACTTTATTAGATTTTAAAACAATACATGTGTTTTTTTCTGAGAGTCATTGTAGTGTCTTGTCTTGGTATTTTTTTTCTCTGCTTCGTAGATTAGCAAAGGAAACATCAGTATATCTCGTTCTGTTTTTAAAATTTAAAAAATAGTCTGCGATGGAATTCTCAAGACACGAACCTGATGACAGATGTCTGATGATTACTGATTGAAGTATGTTTGTACCTACATAGTAATTAGCAGTTGAAAACTACTACCTATCTTTGGAACTGTACTAGTATAATCCCAAAGCCTTGTGGTCCTTCAAGCAAAGAGAACGGATACCCTATTTGTAGCGGCACGTCAAACATTTGAACAGAAAACACCGCTCACCAAAAATATTATTACCATTTCCAATTTCCGAACTCCAAAAAAAACATAACGCAAATCCAACGAAATTTCATATTCAGCTGCACCACCCACCAACAATTGACGCTTATTCCAGTCACAATTCGGTTATATTTGCTGAAGAGCCGCGCGATTCCGAGAGAGCTTTAAAAACCATCGATTCTGTATTTCAGATTCCGATCACGTTATTCAGCGGCGGCATAGTACGTGCATCTGCCATCTAGCGTAGACAGCCAGTACTATTATAGAGTTAACGTGGTTTGAGTCTGTGTTACGTGCTCAGTAACTAAGAGTTTAGCTTTGTAAGCACGTTGGGTTACGCGTCGTGTGTTGGTTATCAGATGACGATGTAGACGGGCAGGTTGTTTCAATTGGCTGGTGAAGTCGGTCCAGTTGAACACTACCTTGAATAGAATAGAATAGATCTTTATATCATGTAAACCAAACACAGGCACTTATGAAATGTCCAGACTCTCGGTGCGCGGTTCCAAATAGTAGGTCCTATGGAGAAGAACCGGCAAAAATCTCCACGGAAACCCTTATAAAGTTACTACTTTATAAGGGTTTCCGTGGAGATTTTTACAATCAATGATTACAATCTTGATTAGTACAATGTTGTGGTAAGAGCTGCGAGAATAATGTAGTTTAACCTCAACAATAATTCAATCAATGAATAGCCGTTAACCAATCACAGTTCACTGCAGGACATAGGTCACTCCAAAACAGAAGGTAACTGTGGATAGTGCTGGACTAACAAACTGGAATTGAACCGCATCTGATTATGACTGGCCAACTCCAGCAAACTCAGAAAAATGGTAGGATGATGAATGATGATGCTTTAGTACAAGAACACATTGTTCAAAAGAAAATAAATCGGAACGTTCAACTCAATTTTTTAATTCGTCTACATTGTTGAACGGTCTTTCAGAATGATGAGGTACTTCGTTAGCCTCTGCCTTGCTTTAATGCGAAAGGTAAAACAGCACCAATATGCCTTTCGCATCAATCAATGGAAGTTAGAAGTAGGCTTTTGATTTCTAATGATACGAGCCCTACTATAACTGAAGATCACAATTGGTCTTGTGTTGTACGAAGATTAGTCGTTATAGAAAGGAAATATGTAATAAGGTGTTCGCTTTCCTCTGAGAGGAACTGACGTAGCTAGAAAATATAGCCCGCTTACTGTTGTTATATAGTCTTCCAACGAAATCGTTCGTGTGCCTTACATTTGACGCCATGCATGATTCATAAAACAGTACTGAGTGGTGATGTAACATCATAATAATAATTGTAGATAGGCGTTATTTATAGATAATGTATTGGCCACAATTTATATTCAATACGGTTAAGCTATAATATCAGTGACGGCCTATCAAATCGATGTGACGGATTATAGATAGTATCACGACAAAAATAAAGATCATTATCGCTTGTGAGGTTATGGATGATGTTATTCTAAAGAGCAACAGTCATGAATACATGTGAGCTGATTTTTATTATATGGTGTTGGTTTAAGCTTGTTACCACCTGCTTATGTGTTTCTTGGACATTCACACCACATTTTGCAACTGTAAAACCGTTTATGGCTCCATACAAGGGAATACTTAAGTAAACTGCATAATATAATCTACTTTGCTAACGCCACTAAATAGGGTCAATCAAGTTCACTACATTGACTCTTTGAACCTTCTGTGGGAAATTTCTTGTATTAAAGTGTTCGATTCATGATATTCTTTTGTCCCTGATGCTTTAATTCGTTTCAACTACTAAGATTTTTATTCGTCTATAATTATATTTATCGGGTACATAGGTCACCTCGTGAGACCATAATTCTCGATTTTTAGCTGCCCTCAACCACGTTCCTCCCTAGACTTCTTCAGTCGGTAGACATTCTAAGTTTTATTTTTAATGAGAGAAATGCATTGCTTGCTCAATTTCAACAGGTCCAATCTTGCTCTAGTATAGTGTTTGATTTACTGATTTTCCTCTAAAAAGGTGCTTCAACGCATCTTAATTTTAAGAAGCTATTATTCTCATGTCATTGTCATTTTAAGCAGTATCTCTATAGTAGTAAGTAACACAATGATTGTGAAGAGTTTCTTTAAGTTAAGATGTGTTTGATTATTTGGATGTTATACCAAGTCGTGTTTGATGAGACCAAACAGCACTTTCCTTCATACTTACCTACCTTTTTGCAGAATTTTTGGCATAACAACAAGACAAAGATCTATTTAAATGAACCGGTAACCAAATACAAAGGACGTTGCAGAATCAGTAATGCGGTTTCTAAAGAAAACATGGAATTTCCATGAGGTTCGGATGCCAATCTACATGACGGGCGGCGTTCATATTTACCCAATAAGATGGGATAACATTCAGATGTATTGCTCATGTATCAGTTCTGATTATACGCACGTGAACAGAAAGCTGGGATTTGTAAATAAATGTAGTATGTGAAACGAATTTTGTTTTGGAGGAATGAAATGTTGAAATTGATGTAAGGTTTTACTAGATTTTAGAGTAAAGAGCGATTCACATTGAGAGATTTCCATCTTGTAAATGGGACAGGCACAGATCAGGGAAGTATAGCATAAAAAGGAAGAGGCTTATTACTAAGAAGTGGGTAGATAAAGGCAGCAAATGATGATGACGGCACTTAACATCTAACCAGCAGTAGAAAAGAAAAAATATATAAATAAATTTTCAAAGATTGGAGGACATGATTTAAAAAAATGTCATTGATAACGAAAGCGTATCATGTATTGCTTATAAATATTACGTATGGAAACGAATCTAGCTTTGACGAAAGCCTCATATTTTTTTTAGATGCTTTTTTATTTTTAGATTCAAATAAACATACCACATAAGAAAATTACTTTTTGTGAACGGCTCTTCATTGCCACTCACGATATTTTTCACATAAAATATGTTTACACACATTTCGTCATAAAAACGGTGTCATAACCAGTCTTTGGGCAATGTCAAACGTACAACTTATAAAAAAAGTAAACAGTCGAGTAAACAAACATCCTTTCAAATCCAAACGCGAACACACGCGAGATAAAAATAATGAAATATGAACTAAGGAGAATTCACTACACTCGAGTCGAAACACACCCCTTAGAAAATATCCCATCCATCAACAAAGAAAATAGCGATCCTCCTTGCCTTAGACAAATGATTGACAGCGAACGAAAAAAAGGAATAAAAAAAGATAGGAAAAAAAAGAAATGATTCCTTATTCAAATTTTCACGGCGTTCGATTTTTTCCTTTGTCGCGAGACGTTCCTTTTTTGTTTCCATTTGTAATTTGTCGGTTTGCTCTTTCGTTGTAAAAACTGCGTTCACTTCAGCGTAAATGTCTTTTGGCAAGTTTTTTTTATTGGTTTTTATTATAGAGTGTAGACGTTTTGATATTCAAACGGTGTGTGTAATTTCGTATTGTTGGCCTACAATTTGTCATCTGAAAGACGTTCGGAGCACATGTAAATTCTGTCTAGGTATACGCATGACGTAACGAGAACGAATCTAATAAAGATTTTGACAAAAATGTTGAACGAGACCGAACGGAATATGGAACGGAATTGAAAGGTGTGACTAGGTATATAGCTTGCCACGCAAATTATAGGTGTTTGACAGTTTCTTGACAGTATCCGACGGCAATGAATTAGAAAAGCTATTATTATTGCTATTTAAGGACAGACTCAATTATAACAAGAATTAGTTTTATTACCGCTGGCGCTGACACTGCTGATAAATCTGCTTCTTCCATAAGGAGTAAAAGGGAAAGTTAATTTCAAACATTTCGTATTATGGACTTGCGAAACACTTTAAAAAAAACAAAACGTAATTATTGTAAAATAGACAATGGAGTACTTTTTATTACAATGCTCTCCCGGGGCCTACCAGCGCCAAATAGCATACGGTTTATTTTTAAGGCATTTTATTACATGTCCTTAATATGAATCGTATTCATTTCGTACTAGGACGTCAAATCAAATCGAATCAAATCATTTATTCACCAAAAGATACATCGTGCATGAAGATGTTACATGATTATTAAGTATCTAAATATATCTGATTTTAGTCTGCTGAACGATCGAACAAGTAAACTATTTTGAGCTATAGCAATAATTTGACAGGAGACACTTTGTATAGAGTGCCACAAACTTATCTGACCCGGTCATGGCGTCGCTGCCGTCGCTTTTACCAATGTCATCTCCCTAAAAAAATTACATTTTGAAGTAATTTTTGTTCTGTAGCAACGTTAGTTCCAATTTTGGTCACCGGGTCTGGTAAATTTGTGGCACTATACGTTTGTATGATGTCAGTGTAGTGTCAATTGTAACGTCATAGTACGAAAATGAGTGAACGAAATATATTTTAGCAGCGCTTTTGTAAGCTTCTAGTCTGTCAACTTAAAAAATCCTTTAACTGAGTTATCTTGGTACGAATAAGCAGAACTATTCATTTCAAGCCCTAAACATAACTGCAATAAGAGACGCTGGTAGGCGACAAGTAGTAACAACGTTCAACATTCCTTGAAATCATCTCCATTATCGTTATACCAAAACAATGATTAATAACAAATTTATAATGACCTACTAATTTTCTTAATCAACCCTATCAACGCAACAGTCCAATACGAAACAAAAACCCGAAACCCGAATCCCAAGTCGAATATATTTGCATTCAAAATTCGAATCGACCGACAACATCAGCTGATTGCCGAAAGCGTTCGCAATTTAAACTGTGTGACCTTGGAAAAGCGTTAATTCACCCCATCCCCGCGTAATTTGCGCTTACCGTAAAACTGATTACGCGTACAACAGCAGACGATTCCGTCTCTTTCTTTATCGTGCTGTTTCACTCCCTCCCATTCATGAAACGTTTAATTATACCGCCTTGGGATGGCTTTATGCGACAGTGAAAGTGGCAAAGTTTGATTGGACTTTCCAGGGAAAGTGTCGGGACTGTGGCAGTGTGGGCAAAGTTGTGTTTGTTTTGTTTGTATGATAGTGGGAATTTTGTTTTCTGAATAGTCTTTCAGTATATTATGACATGATATTATTGTTAACTATGGATTACGATATAATTACTCCCGTTTATTATGCCAGGAAATGCTAAATATTGTAAAAAGATACTAATAGCACTCAAAAGTATGGTACAATCATATTAAATAAAATGCAGCATCACCAACTTAACCATTTGATTGAACTCAAGTCAAGTTCCGCAATAATGAAAATGGAAATTACCCCTAAAGTATTATTAATAAAAAATAATACCAGCATGAAGCATCGCATAACACCAACCATTACTTAAGGCCGCTTCTTTCGTCTGCCGACTTTTTAAATATGGCGGACCGGGAGGCTCTCAAATACTCATTTATACCCCTCCTTGTTTTCCGGATCCGGTTTAATTTTAAACACGAATGTTGAGCAGGTCCGGGTTACGACGTAATGAGTGGGGGTGGAATTAAGCGAGCGTTTGAGGGTTAAATTGTGTCACTTGTTGATTGAGCGTTGCGATGAATTAATTTACTTTTGTGTGTGTGAGATTGTTTTATTTGTACCTACGGGTTCATTTTGTCAAAGTTTTCATTTCAGAAATTGTATGTTCATCAAACAAATGAAGTAGAAAAGTCCTCAGGAATTATTTCAGGCATCGATTAGGTTTGTACCTATTCTACAATTTCAGTGAATTTAAAAAGGTCACGTTAGATGAAGATGATTCATAATATCACTTAAGAATTATTCGCAATGTCACAATATGAATGATTCATAATGTCACAATATGAATGATTCACATTGTCACAATATCCACTTAATTTACAACTCTTAATAGTGTTCGCTTTGGAGATTTGTTGATGAATTGCTCAATTTGGCATTTTTAGACCCCTAAAAACCATGATTGTACAGCACTAAAGCTGAAAAATATAGTGCGTACTTTGACTTTGCTCAGACTTCACTTAAATTTTGCTAAGCTTATATAAATGCTTAGCTTATACTTTGCTTTGGAAATTATAGTCATACCACGCTGATATTGGTGTTGATTCTATTACGCACTTTGAAAGAACTAAACTATGGGCGTTTGTCTTTTTCAGTTTCAATAGAATAACCTAACCGTCAAAAACACCCCGACTCCAACTAGAAAAAGAGCTGTTACTTTTGAATGGCTGAACAGATTTTCATAGCTAAGAGGATGACCCGATTAAATTAGCTTTCAATAAAAAAAACTGCCTTGAAATTGGGACAGATACATAGATACACACTACAAACTTATAACAACCTCTGTTTTGTCGGGGGTTAAAAAGAAAGTGACAGATTAAGTCTAGTTTAGAACAGAATCGACACAATTGTCTTGAGTATACGCTGACATTGACAAAGTCAATTAAAAATGGGTAAAAGTCATTAAAGAACATAAAATACTTAATCATTCAAATAATCAGCTGAATACGTTTAGGTCGAGTAGGTATTGAAGTTTTGTATGGGACGGCTGATAATTTTTTTGCGATTACGCTGTTGGTTTCGTAGAGAATGTTGTTCAGATTGATAGTCAGGGGACTTACTATGAAGTCTTACAGCAGGGCTGAAGTTGAACTGCCCAAACATTTCCAGTATGAGCTGACCTCGCACTGTATAGGCTTTTCGTACAATGAAAGGTCAGCTTATTCTGGGCAGTTCAATTTTCAGCCCTTCTTTATCAGCTCGTAGTAGCACTGATCCACACCCATAAAAATATTACCACGCATTTCTAATACACGTTTAATTTGTGTTCTAAATACAACAAACGTGTAAAAGAATGCAGTGTGGAACTGTGTACTGTGTGGAAGTGTGTACTGAAGGTGAAATAAAAAACCATCGATTTTCGTACAATAAATTCGCACGACATTTCAAATTTAGGTCACGAATTGCTTATTAAGCAACAAAAGATTGCTACCAATTTAGCTTTAAAGCCTACAGAGCATTATTACAATAAAAACCGATACTTTTCATTGAATCACCATTATCTGTTATTACGGAAATGATACAATATTACAAGCCGCAATACCGCTGTTATTTGTTCGAACCAATAATGAGCCGTTTCCGAGATATTGATGTGATTCTTAGTTTTTATTGCATTGATCACGAAGTATTTACGGGTTATCTTGATCGCAATAAAACCAAGTTTTTTTTCAAATTAGAACTTTACTGACAACTGTTAGTTAGTATATACCTAATTTAAAAAAAAAAGTTTCGTATTTTGAATACGGAATAAATTTTTTTTTTTTCTTTCTTTCTTTCTTGGTGCGCAACTAAAAAATCGAGGTAGGTAGGAGTTAAGTTACTACCTACCGATAGTTTTTTTCGTGAATTCGATGATTTAATTACGAAATAAACCTAAAATACGCTGGGGACTGGAGCCGACACCGCATTTTTGGGGCACACTTGCAAGAGCACTGACGTCACGGGATGTAATAGAAATATATTGAAAATAGGTCAAGTACATGTTTTTGTGTAATCATCAGATTATTACGTGATATTTTTTTATGTGGTGCGCATAATTTGTAGAGTGATTCAGACTGTTCCTAAATGCAACCGCAGTATTGGGATACACTTTAAAACAAAACGAAAATTCTACTTAGTATGCCCGGACAAGCAAAATTTACTAGCGCAATCCATACAAAATCTTTTTGTTTTGTTTTGTACTGAATTTTAGTACTGCGGTTACATTTGGGAACGGACACTGAAACAATCTGCTTTTGCGCACTACATCAAAAATTATCCTGTATAATTACTACTTTTGAAACATAAAAATTAAGTAGCACAAAGCTTTTAAAAGTACATACAATTTTTCTGGAATGATCCCCGAACCAAACGTAAGACGTACAATTTGTCAAAATCAGTCCTGTACTAAACTCTAACTTTCCTTTGCCAAAATAGTCCTAATATGTGTGTAAGAAAGATGAATACCATTTCTCTCCTAATTACCATATAACGCTCCATAAACATCCTTACAAAATCAACTTTCCTCAAGAATGAACTTCAAACAACCAAGATAATACCGTGTTGAACATCCCTCATCCCTTTAAAATTGACACGAAATAATCCCGAATAGAACCTCTGTAGCCAAACAATGACCTTATTAAAGCGACATACAAGAATAATTCAAATATACATATGTTTATATACACATATAATACACATGCTACTTGGTAAATCCTTCAGAGTAAAACGAGATGGGACGGGGAGGCATCATGCCCCTAAAGGGGGGTAAACCCTCCCGCATCTATAGAATGTCTCCACACGAAACCCCTTTGTAGAAGGAAGGGTTACCTTGGGAATGGAATAGAAAATAGTACATAATAAAAATTCAAAATATATTCTTTGGAGGCACCAATTTTCTGAAATACCCAAAGGGTACCGTTCTTTTAGATTATTCGTTCTTTTTTTTCGGTAGACACGGGAACGAGGCTTGTTTTGTCATGTGATGCCTTTGAGTTGTGCTTCGTTATAACGATCTGAGAGAAAACATATTAAAATACATGTTTGTGTTAGAATGATAACCATAAAAGAATGTTTTATTTGAATATGAACTAACGTCTGTTTGAATTCGATCATTTTAACTTGGAATGCTACTGTATTCATTTTCTCAGCTTTATTGAAAAGTTGTTGAGTTTTCCATCCCGTTTAGTTATGGTGTAGGCTACAGAGGTTACAGTGGTTGAGACTTGATCAATACGGGCAATAGTGACTACAAAGAGTAAGCTTAGGGACTTGGCAGAGGATAAACTGAGGTGAATAGAGATAATAGCTGCAGTACTTTTACTTAGCGCTAACGATTTCTTAGCAGTAGCTAGTGAAGTAAGTACAGATGACTGTAAAAAAAATCTGCAAAATTGAAGCTTTTCCTAAAAACTTATAGAATTACTGTAGAAACAAAATAAATATCTAAAAATATGACCAAGTTAGCATTTTAAATTGTATAATAGACGGAGATGGCATTACTAAATTGTGAGTTGTGGTGTCAGTAACTAGACAAACTAACAATTTCATACATATTCCATTTTGCGGGAAAAGGGTGGATAGTGAAAAACTTATAACTCCCCCCATTTATTCACCGACTTTAATTATTTTTTCAACTTTAGTGTTCTTTTGCTTACTGTAAGGGAATATAAAATATTAGTCCAATTTTAATAGTAGTTAACTACCCTATTATTTTTAAGAAATTAAAAAGCTTCTAGCATTGTAGATAAATGGAACAAGGGCACCTAAAGCACTTGAAACTTTTTGGTAGTTCGTATCGTACTTCAAGAACCTTTTACAAATATTCAAGTTCGGATAGCCCGATTTTCAGTTTATGGTTTGTAACCTAAATGAAGCATGTAGCTACATAGCTACTTCAGTCTATCAGCGAGGTTAAGCAGCGCTTGCCGCGGTCAATCCTTGGATGGGTGATCGTTTCTTCGAACATTGAGATCCCTCCGTGCCTCGGAAAGGGCGTTAAGCAGTTGGTCCCGGTTGTCATATGAAGTCAGCAGCCCAAAAAGTCTGACAACCGGTCTATCCTTAGGGTAGATATCAGAGTGTCCTAGTAATTGGGTGGTGGAGATCAGATGGTAGCCGCTCTGTGTAAAATACTGATATCCAAACCCAATGTAGTTGAGAAAAGGACAGGCAGATGATAATGGTATGTCATCTAAATACAGTCAAGACATCAAATATTATTCTCACCGAATCAATATAGAATTTGAAAGATCCACCAAAATGATTCGTCCTCTGAACGCATTTAAAGGTACATTCACATTAGCACTAATGAATAATATCCTAAACCATCAAACCGACGTCAAATTTAACTTATTCCATATGAAATAAAATAAGGAAACAGTGGTTTGATCGAACATCCCTCGTGTCAGGTACCGAGTCAAAAAAGAAATTCCATTTCCACAAACGAAAAATCCATCCAATACAATATATCACACGCTTCTAAGCCCGTTAGGAATAGAGCGAGATGGTGTTATGTGTGATACCCAAGTTGGAAGGAGAGGGAATCAAATGTCCCTGCGAAATGGAACGTAAGAAGATTGAATAGAAGTCACACTAGTACGGGTTACCTTTACACACACTAGTGTCAATGTAATACACGTTGTTAAGGGGAATACGGTTTTTAGTTTACAACTTAATCTAGTAATGGGTTATTTGTTAAAAGATAAGTAAAATGCAAAAATATAGGTATATAGACATTCAATTTAGGCATGTTCTGGATTTTTGCTGAATTGGGCCTATTTAGTGCAGCCATCAGCCACTGTTTCGTATATTCTTATTTTTTTATTTCATTTGAGTCTCTTTTGTGACTGGCTAAATAAAGCTTTTATTTATTTCTATCCACGACAAAAACAATATATAGTGCCACAAACTTATCTGACCGGCAGCCTGATTACGGACGCAGCTGACAGTTTGCGACAGGCGTAAATTGCACAATTGCTGCTGTCAAACATCATTTTTTGTATTGAACGTAATACCAAAATGATGTTTGACAGCAGCAATTGTACAATTTACGCCTGTCGAAAACTGTCAGCTGCGTCCGTAATCAGGCTGCCGGTGACCAAAATTAGAACTAACGTCGCTACAGAACAAAATTGACTTTAAAACGTGGACGGCGTCCACGCTTCAAAATGTCATTTTTGTAAGGAGATGACATTGGTGAAAGCGACGGCAGCGACGCCACGACCGGGCTAGATAAGTTTGTGGCACTATCATTTAATATCTATGATTTGAATGAGTGTGTCAATCAAGTTTTAAAAGACCCTTAAATTTTAATATGACCACGCATTTCTAATTCACGTTGTTTATACAGCAAAACAATGTAAAAACGTGACAGCATCCCCTTAACTAAAGGGTTATGCATGTGTGCGCCTAAGTACAAGGAGCACATGCGAAAATTCAGATCAACCGTAAAGAAATCACGCACACATACACAACGAAAGGCTTAGATCACGCATACTATTACACACCGTGTACATACACACGGCAATCTTGTTTGGTTGTGCATGTGTGAGTGATTTTCGCGATATAGTACCCTTGGGTGTAGAATATTTTATTTATTTTTCTTGCATTTGGAATATCATTGTTACTTATACTGTATTAAAAGTGAGACCACGAGATTGCTTTGGTGACGTCGCAGACGTGCCATCGGCGGTATAAATAGAAGTTTCAGATGTATCTTGTTCAACTATGATGTATCCACTGTAATATAGAATGTTTTTAGAATTTAGATAGAGGATAGATAAGTTATTAATATTTATACTTACAATACAATACAATACACTTTATTGCACACCAGTAATAGAAGAAAAGATACAGTAATTAGAAAAAGAAATGTACAAAGGGCGGTCTTATCGCACGTGGCGATTTCTACCAGACAACCTTAGGATGGACAGATTTGCAGGTTAAAAGAGGGGGGTAGTTCACGGTGTAACAATAATAGCTAGAAAATAATACTAACTTAATAATATTTATTTATTATTTATTTATACTCTTTATTGTACACCGGTAATAAATACAGGATTGAGAATCACTTAAGCTAATGTACAATGGGCGGTCTTATCGCGCACAGCGATCTGTTCCAGACAACCTTTGGATGGACATAACAGAAAAGAAATAGGTAATGGGCAGTCCAGGTGTACAAGCTGGTACATTATTGTACTTACATCCAATACTTAAATATAATAATATAATACACGCTATTACAATTCAATAAAATATTGAGATATACAAACATAAATACACTAATACATAAGGGAACAGTATTTTTAAATTATAGTAATTAATTTACTGTGACAGGTAATGGTCCTTCACTAGCTTCTTAAATACAGGCAGTGTTTGCGCACGTCTCACAGGAAGAGGCAATGCATTCCACAGTCGAGCAGCTTGCACTCTAAAAGATCTGTCAACGAATTTAGTGGAATGCAAAGGAATGTTTAGTTTCAAATTTTCCGATGATCTGAGGAATCTAGAATGTGTGTCACTGAGGAACTCAAAACGTTCTTTAAGATAGAGGGAGGTGGAAGGATTGAAGAGCACATTGTATAGTAATGAAAGGATATGAGTATTCCGGCGAAGGCGAATAGGCAGCCATTTGAGCTTAGAACGAAATTCGGAAACATGATCATATTTGCGCAATCCAAATATGAACCTAATTCAAAAGTTTACTAATAATACTTACTTAATAATAATAATACTTACTTATAATAATTCAACCCATTACTGTCCTACTACTGTAACTGGGCACGTGCCTCTTCTCAGAATGAGAATGGTTAGGCCTTAGTTCACCACTGTGGCCTGGGAGGCAATTCTCGTTATTGTGTAAATTGAGGTCGAATTTTAGCCGGGGCCGCTCCTGCGGCCCCACATTTGTTGTGTAGTACCTAAGCTTGATTTATGAAAAGAGTATCCATGGAGTTTCTTGCCGGTATCATCTCCAGGACCAACCCACTTGGAACCGTGCGCCTAGAATCACGACGTTTTGAAAGTGCCTGCAAAGGCCCAGTTGAAATAAAAATCTTTGACTTTGACTTTGACTTCGTTTCCTGCGAAATCATTTCGGAATGGAGTTTGCACTTCGAGTGCTTTTTGACGTTTATCATGATGGTTCGAATTCGAAATACGTCTCGAACGGTACCAACCAGTCGAAGCAATTCGAGCGACTTTCCTCCGAGAAATGTCGGGCTTGAATTTTCCAGAATTTAATTACCACTCGAGTCAAGATCGAAATAGAACTTTTTCTCGAATTCGAGACTATTTCTATTGCACGGAAAATTGGTCCCCTGGTGCGGGTTGGCGGACTACACATAAATATCATTGAGAACTTTATGAGGCCGGATTGGAGTGCAAGGGCTCAAGACCGCCAGGAGTGGAGGAATTTGCAGGAGGTCTACACCCAGAAATGGGTACAACATGGGCCGCAATGATGATGATGATGACTACCAGTAAGTGCTGGCTGCATTAAATTGGGGTGTCTTAGTCTTCTGTCCACCGTCGTCCGCGGTCTTGCCGGGCACCAGCGGCGTTTTGATCTGCGGAAGTTTTGTCCACCCCGTGTTCGTTGTTTTATGGGATTCCATAAGCTTCATTGTTGCGACAAAATTGTCTAGCCAGCCGTCTGCACAGCGCCTTACAGTGAGATTTAGGGTGCATGCAAAGAACCTTCCCAAATGACACTACTCAAACACGGCCGGTGCACTAGAAAAAAGTCCCCTTAAATACCTTGCTGGCTAAGTAATATTCCCAACCATACCAATTCCAACCAACCAATTACCAATTAACCAATTATCTTACCAATTTCCATATGGGAGCAAATACAACATAAAAAAGAATTTAATTAATGTCAAAGTTTTTTTTGGAATGAAGTGTAATAATTATCAAAATAATATCCTGTAATGATTGTAGTTTATAGCATCACGCGTGTATTTCTTGAAGGTATTGTGCACCATCTAAGTAGGTAGGTACCTAAATCCTTGAATGCAGTTTTTCTTAACTCTAAAATCGACGATATGATTCCTTCGAACAAATTTCTCTATCTCTTATAATTTCTGACTTCCCCATACTGACTCTTCTTGATGGATCACCTTGTACAGCCGTGCGTACTAATGATAGTGGTACTGATCACTCATCACTTCATGTAGGAATGGCAACCGTTCCCCATTTAGAATTCCGTAGTTACCTCTTGCAGTTTCGATAGCCACGAATGCAAAGGGTTCGTACATTCTAAGAAAATTACAGAAAATTTTCAAATTTCCGCCCATCACGTAACTTTACTGGAAACATCAATTCTACTCATAAAAATCACAACCCCATAATAATTCCTTAATACCTACTCCACATGCTTACCATAAAACACATACATACCACAGCCGGTAATAGCTTTTTATGTAAGTCTCGCACGGAACGGAACCCACTGGTTAAACGTTAACGTTCGCGTTTGAGTATTCAGTTTGTATACGTGACTCGTTTGGACGCGAGAGTGGTTTGGGCTAGTCAAGTGGAACGAGAGTGAATTGATTATTGAGAGGTTTACTTTAAATTAAAGTATAATCATTCATATTGGTAGCATCAAGCGATTTTTAGGACCAGACAGATAAAAAGAATATAGACAGGGCTTTGCTGTTTCTTAAAGTTTTTGTATCGTCAGTATAACTACTAGTTAGCTACAACTAGGAACCTCAATCATTCAGCCTTGTTATGAACCATACTATCAGATTCGATAGTCTGACTAAACTTTCCACCACGCATTCGCATTTAGATAGAAGACTACCATCTTGTTAATGGTCATGAGAATCCAGTAGGTAGAAGTTCACTAAAATGTGCGTTGTTTTCATAAATTTTTAGTGTACCGTACGGTCGAAGTTGAGAAAATCTCGGTATAGGGTCAAACAGTTTCACTACATAAGTGTTTGTTTGGAGCATTGCTTTCTTTGTGAAAGAAACAAGAAAGTTAAGAAAAGTTTAATCAATAACCTAAAAGAAGTGCAAAATCACGATTTTCCCATGAGGAAAACTAAAAAATTTCATTGGGTTACGATCCTTACAAAAATCTTACGGTGCTTAGCAAACAAATTGCCCCATCATTTTGTAGAGTAACTCGCCCAAACCAAGCAAGTGTACTCTCTCATTCCAACGGACCACGATATAGTGCTGTCGTGTCATGGCTACATTTGCTGCGTATGGATCGCGACCGTTCATGTGATATGTAAATCAGTCGTATTATACAATGATTTGTGCGCCTACGGAGATTTGTGACATCGTGTGCAGCGGCTGTATTTATTAGTCATTAGGTGTATTGCACTACGAATAAGTATTGCGGAAAATTACACTGTAAATAGTACAGGAAGTAACATACTAAATGTTACTTGCCTATACGCATACCTGTACTGATTGAAACTATATTTCGCAGGATCTGTGTATCTGTGGCATCGTAGGTCCAAAACGGATAGACCGATTTTAATTGAAAGCTAGTTAAATCGGGTATCATCTTAGCTATGTTTCATGAACATCAGTTCAGCCATTCAAAAGTTACAGCTCTTTTTCTAGTTGGATTGGAGTCGGGGGCTTTTGACGGTTAAGTTATAAAATAATAGATTAGAATCTTGCTTAGTACAATGTTGTGGTAACTGTGAAGATAATGTAATTTAATTTGAGAGAATAGAATAATATTGATTTGTTTCTGAATAAGATTGCCATGGCAGTTACTAAATGACCAGTCCGGACAGACGGCACCCGTTCCCGAGCATGACGCTTATAAGTACCACGTGATTCCTGATATAGAAATGACTACCCACATTCATCCTGTGTTTTAAAAGGCGTGCGGAGGGTATTCTCTTTACAGACCCACTCTCACTTTAAAGGTCTTAAATGGGGAGAAATAACAACCCTTTGCGACCAAAACAGTCCGCTTGCCAAACGTGGTGGTTATGGCAATATTCACGTTTGTTCTTTGTAACAGTACTTGTTTCTATGTTACTGAAACGCTTTGTATTTTAAGTACTGTCCCTACATTATCATCAGCCCTAAAACAGCCCTTCGACGTCAAACATTGAAAATGAACCTTTGTCTCAAATTTAGGCATTCTACAATGAAAACAATACCTGAGCGAGGGTTCCAAAACTTAGTGCTAAAATGCCTTTATCTAGTGTCGAAACCGAATGTGGAAGACTGTATCTGCAATCGTCTGGACAGGATATCCGGAAATCAATCCCCTTGGATCCCCCGGTAGGTGTAAGGGGAATGTTTAAATTTTTTGACTAATCTTTTGTGTCTGTTGGTTTTGCTTTCAATGTGATTAGAACGACGTAAATGGAAGGCAGACTGAGTGATATGGTGAAACTTGGTAGAGTCCTATGTCTGGCAGAGGATTGTGATAGGCTGATTTGATTGTTTGAGAAAGGATAAGGTATAGGTAACAGTCTTAGTTAAGCGGTCGTACTATAACTACAGACTTGGTGACCGTACGCTCAAATTGATGAGCAGTCGGTACCTAAATTATCCCCAGGGCCAAGCAAAAGAAGTTCTCATTGCTTTGACATACGAACTTTGAAGTTCTGCTCAATTAGGAGCAACAACTATAAACCTATCAAATACATTCAAAGTTATCACGACCCATAAAAATACTAATAAACAAATGGCAACATTGTACTGCAACTCTTTGCCAAGATCGTAAGTTTTCGGCAATATTCGTAACACCGAGTGCTAACGAGTACCTACCTATTTCATTCCGACATGTTTACGGGTTTGGCACGGCACGGAAACGATACGATTCTTGCCGTCTGCAACTAGAAAATATGGTGTTGAGAAATGATAGTTTCCAATTTGGTAATGGGGTGTAGATTTTTAAGCTTTTTGTTCTAGTGGCGATAAATTGGGGATTTGGGGGAGAAGTTTATGGTCAATGTCTTTATGAATTGGATATCTACCTACAATTTGTCTAAAGAATTTTGTAATGGGATTTTATGGGTTGTACATTTTTAAGCTTTTTGGTCTAGTGGAGATAAATTGGGGATTTGGGGGAGAAGTTTATGGTCAATATGACCATAATTATGATATGATATGTCTTTATGAATTGGGTATCTATCCACAATTTGTATAAAGAATTTTGTAATGGGAATTGGGATGTAGATTTTTAAGCTTTTTGGTCTAGTGGCGATAAATTGGGGATTTGGGGGAGAAATTACCTTGACCATAGTTAATATAATATAAATTGGGTGTCTACCTACAATTTGTATGAAATTATCTCCACTTACTCTTACTAATTCTTACGTACTAATATTATAAATATGAAAGTTTGTGAAGATGTTTACTTGTTTGGATGTCTATTACTCAATCTTGATTTGGATGAAATTCGGTACACAAATAGACTATGTCCTGATTTAACACAGGATAATTTTTATCCGGTTACATGAAGTAGTTCTTCTAGGGTGCGAGAGAAACCGCAGGCAAAAGCAAGTAGAGGGCAGTAAAAAAATATTTGCGTATTTTAGCCTTGCAAAAGGAAAAGTCGGAAAGCTTTATAGCCGAAGGAGGGTTATCAATTATGAACAAATTTTACAGTAGGAGTAGTGGGACTAACACTGAAATCGCGAAAAAATAAAACAGCTGTACCATACAAAATAATTTTATATAACTCGACTAAATGTATGAAACAGCAGTTTTTTTCGCGATTTCAGGATTGGTCTCATAGTAAAAGTTGTTCATAATGATGAGTAAAATTAACTCGTTTAGCCTTTTTGTACTTTGTATAACGCATATTGACTTCTTTATAAAGTGCGGCGGTAGATGATTACTTTGAAGTTTTTATTAAGTTAACATAGGTTAAGTTAGTAAAAACTTAAAAGCAGAAGGTATCTGTTTCATCAAGTTATTATGTAACAAAAAACGAAGTTATAATTTAGTATAAAATGTTTAATTACATACTCTTGGCCGTCGATCATCTCATAGATAAACGCATATCTGTCAGTACCAATTCTAAAAAACCGGCTTTAATCTGCATTAGAAGTGAACTGTAGGTATCTAATAATAACATTAAAAATTCTAAACGAAATTAAAATATACACGTTATCTAAGAAATCAAGTTTATTTCTTCACTTTCCGCAAGTAATAGGGCGGCTGCACCTGTCGCTAGCACCCTAAGGCACAAGTTGCACATTAATTGTATCGCAATTTCCATTCAAACTACAGAATGTCCATCTATCTGTCCACTATAAGGGCCTCCTGTCGATCTAAAAAGTCACTGGAGAACTCACAAGTGCACCTACTATCTGACATTTAATACTATTGTGTTTTATTATTTACGGTTACGCGCACAAAACGATAAATGTCGATAAATTTGTTCCAACTTAACTGCACATTTTCTTAACCACTAACCGAGCTATCGATTTCTAAGCGCAATTAGCATTAAAATTGTTTGATGTTAGACGTACGCAAATAAGGTTCAACTATGTCATTGTTACTTTTTTTGATAACGATATACTAGAAACTTATCGGATAGTTCGCATGCCGTGGATTCATTAGCTCCTAACTAGGAATCCCGCAATGTTACCGCAAGAATGCAACAGTAAATAAACAATAAAAGCATAACGTTTATACATTATCGGGACAATGGCAAAAACGGCCACACAGTGTGCACTGCACAGTATTCTTTGGATAAATTCACTGCGCCCATAATTGGTGCCGCCACCCTGAGGCGGTGGAAGTCTTAGGAATTATAGTTGCGATTAATTTGGTAGTATATTTTAATGGTTTGCAAATTATTTGTGAATGGCTGTCGTACAACAGACAGTTGAAAGCTTACGGACTTAGGTTGAAAGGAAATTATAATTAATTAATGCAGAACTTTATAATGGAGTCAATGACCTAGTATAACTGTTTGCTATTTATAAGAACTGGGGCATTAGGCATTATATAGACTGTCATAGTTAAGGCCAGTTACACGGCGACGATTTTAAATTCATTTTTGACAAGTAACTGCAAATTGAGAGGTAAAAAAATGTATGCACTTTAATAAAGTGCAGTACTTTAACATTTATAAACTATAGCTATGACAGTTCCATTAATTTTCGAAGACTTACAAAAACATGAAAAAATGATCCATAAAAACTTGGTGATACAATTTTATTAAAAAACATTTCAATAACTCTTTACTCTGCGAATGGCGCCTGGAAAACAAAAATGAAGTCGCTTACTAAAAAAATATATAACATCATAACATTGTCACATGTTATATTACAGAATTATACACTGCTATTAGCACTTTATTATTCAGTTTTAACAAAAAAAAAATGTTCCAGAAGTACTACACGAACCGTGGTACTAAATCTAATAAAAGTCACACTCAAAAGAGAACGCTATACTTTTGATAAAATTCGGGACATGTGATTCGCGATCCATCTTTATAAATATTTTGATGATGGATCATGATAATTATCACAAGATTTCTAAATATTCAGCTGTCTACTTGGAATCCAAGTTCCCGTGATATAAATATACGTAAATAATTACTAAATTATAAAATTATATAGATTCTTAAATTGTACTACCAAATATTTGTAGATATGCCTTGCAAGGTGAAACATAGTGGTACGTAAAACTTTTAATTTTCCACCAAGTTTGTAACTTTTACCTATGTTTATAACAAATATTATTTAAGATTTGATTTAATTTGATTAATTTATGTGTTCAGTGTTCACAGTAATAATTCATATACCTAACTATTTTTTTAAATTATCTTATTAATTTACTGAACATTCTTAGGTATACCATATTTTATTATTATTAACGAATATTATTTAAATCTTTGATTATTATTTTTATTTGTTTATTTAATTGCCTTCGTCCGTGTGCCACTGCAGGGGTGCCAACTGAAAATCAGCGCTGAGTGTCCCACGCCTAGAATATGCTGAGTTGGTAATCTTTTCTACATGCATGCTTGACAGCACATATAGGTATATTTAGCAAAGTAAAATTTTACTTTTGTGTTATTTTCTTCTGACTGTTGTGTTGTCCTATGTGGACTACTATTTTTCTGTCTTCCATTAATCCTTCTGTACCATTTTGCATTGTAATTATGAGCAGTTTATTATTCAATTTTTAATACAGTTTTAGCTTCAATTATGGCATGAAAGGTCATTAAGGGAGCATCTATCGATCTAGTTTATTATTTTACGTGCTAAAGTGTATTAAATATAGTGCTATCTATGTGTCATCGGAGAGAATTAATTTGTCATGTCGAGACAATTATTAAGTGGCTACAGATAAAGGCGATGAACAGACGACTGACTTTTTTTGTCTGACGGAATACAGCTATTTTTAAAATTGGGTGATGCCAAGGAAAAGGATAATAAGTCGTAAAACAAAAAAAATAATTCAATTTACTAGCGCAAGCCATAAATTTTTTTTTTTTTTTTGGAATGAATTTTGGTACTGCTTTTGCATTTGGGAACGGACACTGAATCACTCTGCAAAAAATATCCTGTATAAAGAGCCTTTGAAAGTGACCATGCCTAAGTGCGTTCAGCGCCCCCAAGGCAGATTCGTTACGAACTTTGTTGTCTGCTATCTTTTCACCACGGTATGTATGTATCTCCTATACGAAAGAAAGTAAGAAAAAGAGTTTATTAGCACAACTTAAAATGAAAGGAAAAACAAAGAAAACATAATATAAAATAAGTTGCTGCTCAGCATTGTCAGGAGGCGGTGATACTGGCCACCTGACGCTGGTTTTCAGCTGCAACTTATGGGTGCCACATGGTTACCTTATACATTAAATTGACCGTTACTCTGAATTATGAAGAGCACGTTTTAGTCTAGTAAGGAGAATAAGCAGATACATAGTCCATTATTACTAGAGAACTTGACCATTGTATGCATCTTTTAAATAATTAATTTCTAAGTTTAGCACACTTTGCATGAAAAAATATCGTTTCTATGCACATACTCGTCTATGCATTATTCGAGCGCATTATGTCTAATTTTCCCCACAGTTTGCATAGTACACACATTAGGCGGACATCTTGCGTAACGACCACAATGTTGCATCGGTCACCTGACGTCAATGTTTCTGTTAAATGAACTTTATATGATCATTTTAATTGTATGTATGCTACATGGATGCTCATACAAAGCGGAAAATTTGGGTGTTATAGAGTATTGATCAGTCCATTAGTGATGATAGATAAAGATATATTTATTTTGTAAAACATGAGTAAACAGTACAAGTAAAAATAAAAAAAATAAAAAAAAATAAAAAAAAAATAAAAAAAAAGGAAAAAAAAAAGAAAGAAAGAAAAGAAAGTGCTTATGGTGTTAAGTTTGAGGAAGTGCTTACATGATCGGATTTTAAATGTTGTAGCGAGGGACACAGACATTGTTGTACTCTGAGCGAATTCACAATTAAAGCATTACATACAATATGTTACACAGAATTGCGTAATACGCCAAATAGTACCTTAATACCTTATACTTAGTACCTTATAGGTCCTTACATTAGATTAGATTAGATTAAATTAAATCTAGATTAGACTGTATATTATTGTTATATTAAGTTACAAGATTCTACGATATTGCATTAGGATATCCCTGTAAAAATAGTCGTAAGTTTGGAAAATAAATAAATGATCTGCCATTAAAGGCGTACAAAAAAAAAAAAAAAACTTGATATCTAATAATAAATGATCTGAGTTTATATAACAAAGGAAACGAAATAATGTATATTACAGAGAACTGTCGTAATTTAACCTAGGTATAATATTTTACTTTATTAATTGCAAACATTCAAAAATTCTGATAAGCTGTAATAACATTTAGCTATGAGAAGTTTTTTAAGCTGTAGTTTAAAGAGTGTTATGGGTAATTGTTTAATGGTTTTGGGGATTTTATTATAAATTATTGTGTAGAAGTGTCATCATTTAATATGAACAACTTTTTCTATGGGACCAGCCATAAAATCGCATAAGAAAATCTGCTGTGCCATATAGTTAGTGGAGTAATATTGAATTATTATGGAACAGGCAATTTTGATTTCCGCGATTTCAGTATTGGTCTCATAGGAAAATTTGTGAGTTCAATACCCCCTCCTTTTATTATATGTTTATTGTTCAACCAGTCATCCAGCATGCCAATCAAGGGGGGAGGTCTTTGCCCAGCAGTGGGATGATACAGGCTAACAGTAAGTAACATACCTAGATATATAAAGTATGTAGGTAAGTCATTATACCACAGTCATGTGGGCATCATGGCTGCACCAAAAAGATTCAGTTCAGCGTATGCCAGACATCAATGCCTGGCGCTGATTTTGAATTGAACCCGTTTGTGACTCACGGATGTCAATTAAAACTTTAAAGTGATTCAAAACAAAAAAAGTTAACTACCACAACATTTAAATAATACATAATATTATAAAAATATTCATTAGTAAGCTAAGTTAAAGTAAGCAAGCAGGTAAGTTAAAGTTTTTCACACTTAAAGTGTTGCCACATCATAAAACGCTATATCTTCGTTTCCGAAGTTACACACTTAAAAAACGAACATAAAAACTGAGTTAATAGTCTCGTACACAACAGCTGACATCGGTCGCACGCGCATACGACAATTTTGTCGCATTACCTGTTAATAAGCGCTAATAGGTGTTGTTCGATTTCGTTTCAAAAGTTGGCACGAAAGCTTAATTTTACCGTAATAAAGCAGTAAGTATACTTAGTAAGTAGTAAAATCCATTATGACGACAAATTGAAAATGGTGGCGGTAAGGATCTCAAGTTTTGTAAGCAATTACAAAATATTTGGAACTGATATTTATGTACTTCATTTATCATGTCTTTGACATAATTTTTAACCTCCGACAAAAAAGAGAGGTGTTAGTGTGGATCTGTGTCTGTCTGTGGCATCGTAGCTCCAAAACGGATCGACCGATTTCAAAGAAGTTTTTTTTAATTGAAAGCCAGTTTAATCAGAAGCCCAATTCTCGTAATTAATTTATAATATGACTGAAAGTTGACCGAACTGAGATTATATTATGAATTGACAAAAAGTCATGTATTTTACTCCTCTTAAAGTTCAGTCCGATTCCAGTATGATTTGGATTCAATCTTCTTACAAACTCATTTCAATATCATTTTTGACGTTTGTGTATAGACGAGAGTGTCAATTTTATTATCTGTGTTCAAAATGTTAGCAGAATACCGATTTGCCTTTTATTCAACTTTCGATCTCATTACAATATAATGTCACGTATGACGTTGTTTGTTAGGGTAGGAGAATACCATTTGTAACATTTATGACATTGGTAGTAGATCGGAATGAGATCCGAACTATATTTTGAACATTTTTAATTACGAGAATTGGGCCTCAGAAATACAAGGCCAAAGCACTTGCAACCCTAAAATTACATGACAATATTTTACGTTTAAAAAATGATGGTGTGTAATACTAAGTGTCGACATAAGACGAATTAATTTAATGGTTTACTAGAACGAACGTTTAACTTCATCCTTAATGACCACGTTTAAGTGTAAAATAAAATTGTATGTGAAGTTTTTTTTTTGTATAAATAGGATCAGCTGCGTATCAGCTTATGGTAAATACAACAAAGTTATCCCTAAATTAGATAGTTTTTATGGATGACAATCAACATACATCATCTAATAGTCGATAATATTCCAACTAACTGTCAACATATATTATTTTATTACGAGGAAATAAAAACATAAGATACCTACACTATATAAAAAATAATTAAGCTCATGAAAGAACAATGTTTATTATAGAAATTAAAACCGACACCAAACATACCTTTTTAGACAAAAAAGCAAAACACATATTACCTCAAAGTCATGTATGCCATGTTCCATTATGTTTAACCCTTAAACGCGACAGAATCCGAAGATTCACTTTCACTCAACCTGCATTAACCCATTCAAGAAAAAACTAACATCGGTTTGCGCCACCTGAGATTTCTAACAAAGGGATGTTTAGACCCTCTTTCTTGTCGACAATGTCAGTTAACCCTTTCATTTTGGAGCAGGAAGTCTTCGGGGTCGAGACACCTGCGTAGAAAGTGAATCCGTGGGTACAAAAAATCTGGTTCAGATGATTTATTTGGTTAGTTGAACGAAGACAATTATGTGCGTGAAATTGATAGTGGGAATCTTTGTTTGGGATTGAATAACAAAAATAATTGACTGCAGTCTGCAGTTTCTTTTGAGGAATAGTCCAACGTATTATTACTGGAGCAGATAGAATATAAAAACCGCATGTGGCATGAAACAGTTCAAAGAATATTAAATAGGTAGTTTTATTTATAATTAAAAAACCGGTTGCCATGCAAATTTTATTGAAACTAGCGTGATTCTAGTCGGTCATTCTAATATTAACGTTACTTAATGGAAATTATATTCACTTACACGCAAATTTGCAGCAAAAAGTTTATACTTAGCGGGATTTTATAAAAAATCGAGAAAGAATTATACAAAACGATAGCGTGAAACAAAACGCTACCTACAGTGGAAGTTAACATCTTGTTTAGTAAGAAATATTCTGAGTTCACACGCATATTAAATAGACCGTCTAAAACCTGACGACAATAATGTGAATTATTTTTTATTGCAAACCATTGTGACATTTTGGCACCTGAGTAATTGAATGCGGCATTGTATTTAGTGACTACATGATTTATATTTGCATACGGTTTTGTGTGAGTTCGTTAGCGTCTAAGGGTCCGTTAAGGATTCGAATGGGTAGTAAGATAGATTGTTCGCACGGCTGGCTTCGACTCGGCAGTTGAGGGTTATTGAATTTTAATAAATTGTATTTGGAATGTACGTAGGATTAAGAATGTGCTTAATAATAATTAATTGAAATTCCACAATTGTTATCGCTAACAGATTTTACTTGAATAAACGAAGAATGGTTTCATGAAGAAGATTAGGTATTCATTTTAGGCTAAAACAATTTGACGGTCATCAATTTATAAAAGTTATCTACACGATTATGAACCACTCTTACTATGGGAACAACAATGAAATCGCGAAAAACAATCTGCTGGTCCATACATTATTTAGTCGAGGAAAATATTGAATTATTTTTATGGAACAATTTATTTTCTTTTCGCAATTCCAGGGTTATCTAAACTAATATTATAAAGAGAAAAGATATTGTATGTTTGTTTGTTTGTTTGTAATGGATAAACACAAAAATTACGGGACCGATTTAAAAAATTCTTTCACTACCAGAATGCTATATTGTCACGGAGCAGCATAGGCTACAATTTGTAAAGATACCTATCATGCGAGCGAAGCCGCTGGCGGTAGCTAGTTTTATAGTAAAAGTGGCTCATTTTATAGTAAAAGTGGCCCATATTGATGAGTATAATAACTTCCTTTAGGTATTTTACTACTCTTTCCGACTTACCGTGTATTAAGTACAGACTATGGTGTACAGTGATTTACACCACTATTCCCAACAATTTTAAATTGACTTAAGAGCTATAAGGTTGTAATTCTTCGTCTTCTACTTTCGGTATGGCAATTGAGCCGATGTCGACTATTCTGGCAGGGTTGTGGTTCGAACAAAAATGAAACAATTTTGACAGCCACAACGACCATTAGACAACCCTTTTTTTCGCTTTATATGTTTTCATAAGAATATACGAAATAGCATGTTTATTAGCGACAGTAACTGCCAGATTTTTTTTACGTAATTATGGAGCAGTGATAACTTAGTGGTTGAACGCTACTTGCTTTTCATGTAGGAGGGTCTGAGTTCGAACCCGGCTCGCACCTCTGAATTCCCCGAATTCATGTGCGGATCAGAATTTGATTATTAACGGTGAAGGAAAACATCGTGAGGAAACCTGCACATCTGAGAGGACCTCATAAAGTTCTCGATGGTGTGTGTAGTCCACTAATCCGCACCAGGCCAGCGTTATAGACTAAGGCCTAACCCTTCTCATTCTGAGAAGGGGCCCGTGCCCAGCAGTGGGACAGTAATGGGCTGGGTTTATTTAATTATGGAGACGCTCTAGGTTCAGTCTTAGGAGAATACCAGCTCTGCTAGTCGATAAACATGTGGTACTATGCTGAGCTAAGATCCATTTTCGTCTCCCTTTATTGTACCTTAAGTATTTTATTTTTGTACTTTATTTTATGTTTATTTTTAGCACAAAATGTTCTTGAATTTTATGTTTTTTTTAAATATCTCCTTTGGTCAATGTAATTGGTTGTGTAGCCGTGTTGATCAAAGTGTAAATATTAAATTTGTATTTTAAATGTGTTGTACCTAATTTTGTATTTAAATATTGTTGTTTCTACATGTCTTCTTCTTCTGAGAGTGCCTCTCCGACTAGCGAAGGTTGGCAGTCAGCTCTGCATATTTCCTTCTGTCTCTCGCGAGGCGAAACAGTTGTGCAGCACTCGAGACTCCAGTCCCCTCCCGAAGGTTCCTCAGCCACGATTTCTTCTGGCGACCAACGTGTCTCTTGCCGGCTACTTTGCCCAACATAATAAGTTGCAGAAGGCCGTATCTGTCGAGTCTAAATACGTGTCCCAGATATGCAAAGTAAAGTTTCTGCATGTATGGGAGTAAAATAAACATTACATTCTTTCTTTATTTGACTCAATTATTTAATAAAGCTTCATAGATCTGTGTACAGCACATGCAGATGACGCTTCGGGAATCTGGATGCTTCACTTTTCTTTTTCTCCCTCACTCCCCTATAAACAAACTTATTATTACTAAACTTGCACATGTTTGTCCCAAACCCAGGTACATTTTCTAACAATAGTACTTACCTTTTTATATGCAAAAATACGGTAACCCAATATGCAAATAGGTAACCCATTGCTATGCAAATTTTCTATTTGGTAATAATAGCCAAACGATTTTGGCAACGAAACTCGATAGACAAGGGATCCATTTTGAATCGGATCAATACGGTTATTGATTATTCGAGTGATTTATTGGCTTATTCAGTTTGGAGCTTGTTATTTTTATGTTCACGGTCTGTTTCTGTTGAAGGGTTGATAGAATTCCAAGTGACAGTTGGTTATAGTGTAGTATGTACGTGTGTTATCAGTTTTAGCTTGTCAGAAATATGCCAAAGGGCTAATTCACATAATTTTATGACGCGCCGATCATATTGCAGTGACGCTCGAACTTGACGCAAGCGTATCTCACTGAAGCTAAGAGAATACCAAATGTGTTGATTTGATCAAAATTTTACTGCAACTGTGTGGCAACTGCACTTCTTTAGTTACGTGAATTAGCCTACTGGTTGATAAACTTGCAATGTAAAGTATTTTATTCATTTTACCCTACATCATACGATCGAAATGTGATCTATTGTTAAATCATTGTGCGCATTTGCTAACGACATACGCAATAGTAGGTTATTTTAAGAAAAAAAAAAGGTTTTTCGAACAGGTACCTAATCCCGGTACGGTACCTACTCCATATTTTCATAAATACCTACAAAAATTACGTTTTTTTAAGCTTTGCCTCTCAATTTTATTTCTCCTGTATCGACTGTACAGTTTACAAAATATAAGTAAGCAGTTTACATAATAAAATATACATCTCACATGCACACACACCCAGAACCGAAACTACATTGATACAGTCAGCAGCTTAATTAAAGTCTTTAAAGGTTGTCTCTACTCTATCATAATAAATCACACGTAAAATTTGCTCATTTTGTAAGTAATTTTTCATGAATAAAAATCTAAAACTCAGTCCAATGACCACTTAACTTTTGATGCTGTCTGTACATAATATACCTTCAAACGCCCACCAAACAGATAATCACAAACTTCCTCTGTAAAATAAACAAGTGTGTAAAAAAAGTCCATTTCCCGGTTGACCGGCCCCATTTGGTAGTTTTTGTCCCTTTTTACCCCAAAATGAACGTCCCTGCCCACCTTCTTTGTTATTCACCCCTATTGAGGGGACGATTGGCTATTGCATGCAATTTTGGAAATATGTGCGTATGCAATTACTATTTAGGAATTCATGAGTGAAAATCTTAGGATTACTTAGAATAGGACTCTCATCAAAATGATTACGGTGTCTTCTTATTCGCGAAAATGTTGAAAAAAGTGGCAAATTAATAATAACTTAGGTAAAAATTCGAATGCCAAGAGTAGTTCTAATATATCCACGACATAATTCCAAAACAAAATATAGGTATGTAGGACATACTACTAATAACTACTAGCCTAACCTAACCGTCAAAAACCCCCGACTCAAACTAGAAAAAGAGCTGTTACTTTTGAACGGTTGAACAGATGTTCATGAAACATATCTAAGATGATACCCGATTAAACTAGCTTTCAATTAAAAATAAAATGCATCGTCCATCCGTTTTGGAGCTACGATGACACAGACAGATACACATATACACAGATCCACAGATACACACCATAAACATTATAACACCCCTCATTTTTGTCGGGGGTTAAACAATACAGGATTGCAAGAATGACGGTAGATATAATTACCTACCGTCATACTTGCAATCCTGTATTTTTTTCCGTCATTTCTAAAAGCATATCAAATCACTGCAAAAATAAATAGATTCAAATTAATATGTTACACGGGCACGAGTAACTTGTTTAAACATGAGTATTGATTTTATGTAAAACTAATTAATTAACCGTTTGTTATTTGCTTTGATATCGAGACGACACGTGTAGCTTCGGGCACTTGCTAAGTATATTATGTCTATACATGGTGCAGTAGATGTTACCACACTAAATGAAGCCACGTATTCGGTATCATGTTCTGAAGCCGGGCTCAACGATAAACGATAGCTGGATATCTATCTGCGGAGACAAGAGAGTCAAATGAGATTTGCCTATTAAACCGAATGAAAGAAATAAAGAAAAAACATTTATTTGCCACAAAAACAAGACACACTAGAATGACAGACACAGGTAATAAGAAGAGGACAGGTGCATAGACAGAGAAGACATTATTTTAAGATGGCAACAGTGTAAAATTGAGTAGAAAAAATAATAATTTAAAAGAATAAAAAATATGTGGGTATATTACACCGACTGCGCATCAACTATTCAGTGTGTGTCCCGAGCTGTAGCAAATGGGTGTCCAGCTCAGCATGTGCCAGGCTATGAAACCTGACGCTGATATTCTGCTGGATCCCGGTTATGACATACGGATGTCGAGCAAAGCAGTAAAAGAGTTTGCGTGTGTGCATTTTGTCGAATAATAATATAATTAATTGTACCATTGACAACAGATCAGAATTATAAGTACTTGATCTTTTACACGAGCGGCGATATAGCTACAATAAAATTACGAATGCATAGAAACACCCACAAAATATGAGGTAACGTTCATGGGTTTATTACAAATTATAAATATTTATTATGATTTAATAATTCCACGTGGGCTTCGACAGACAACGGGCGGAGCATAACACAGTGTAGTGATGTGCGGTGTTGTGTTTGTGTGATTTATTATTAATGCAAGTGTACTAAAAATAATAATAAACTACATAATATTAACTAAAAAAATATTTAATTTTCATTCTGGTGTTACTAAACTTTGTTACAAAAATATTGTTAAAATCATGGAAAACAACAAACATACAAGAAAGTAATTAAACGTATTAAAATCTTAAAAAACTGTCACATCATGATTTTTCCTGATATTAGGTAAATGTGGATTAGACAAAAAAATCTTTTACTTCCCAATTGTCATTTTTTTGTTACCTTTTTTATCTGCAATCCATCTTTTGACTATAATCAGATGAGTTTTACTACTTTATGGTACAGAGAGAACTCTACAGTTCTTCCTCCAGTGAGAACAGCTCATCTGTATAACATAGCTACATTCTATTTTGCAGCTTCATGATATCATGAAATTGACATGGAAATATTCCTATTCCCTACCATCATTATTCCATCCGATACTTCATCATTTCAAAACAATGATTCTCCACAACTATTAATAAATAATTAAACATTACTCATCACTATGCAACACTCATTTAAAAGGAAGTTGCATCCACATCTACCGTTAGACGCATGTTATATGCATAGCATGATGTCATAATTTACTTATAATGGCCGACATTTTCAGCTACCGTCATGTCAGTTATTCCGTAAATAATAAAATAAATAAATCCAGCCCATTACTGTCCCACCTGCTGGGCACGGGCCTCGTCTCAGAATGAGAAGGGTTAGGCGTTAGTCCACCACGCTGACTTAGTGCGGGTTGGCGGACTACACACACCATCGAAAACTTTATGAGGCCCTCTCAGGTTTCCTCACTATGTTTTCCTTCACCGTTATCGCAAGTGATAATCAAATTCTAATCCGCACATGAATCTGAAACGTCAGAGGTGCAGACCGGGTTTGAACTCAGACCGTCCTGCAAGGAAGGCGAGCGTTCCACCGCTAGGCTATCACTGCTACACATAATAAAATTAATAATATTTTAATAACAAGACTAAGAGACTATTTATATTTAATGATAAAAGAGGTGTAAGTAATGAGCTGCAAGCCAAAATTATTATAAAGCTGTCGTAATTTAAAAAAAGAGTTAAAACAATTAGATAAAAATACACAAAAGACTTAACGCAGTTATAAAGTAAGAAAATAAAGATGAAAGTATTAATAATGTGTTAATCTAATACATTCAAGATTATGAACGCAAATTAAGTTACTGTACAAAAGAGTGCATTACGGAAGTGCGAATATCGCTAGTGCGACAGAACTGTACCGCGAACCACGGAAGATCGAATGCACGCTGGTTCGAAGATCTGAAACCCGACACCATGCAAGTGCGATTCACGGTAGTTCGACACAAGATCGATAAGTACCTTCTACTTAAGTAAAAAAATGTTGATCCTTAACCCCCAAACATTTAAAACTGAAATAAATTGGTGTGACAAAAAAAATACATACATAATTAACTCAATTACATACCAAAACCGCAAAACACCCGAACGACAAAAAATACCAAAACAACAAAAAAAGTTTTACTAAAAAATAATTGTCACTTTACCGGAAAAAAACTAAAAAAATATATTTTATCAAAACTTGTATACGAAAAAAAATATGAAAAACGCACTACTCGGCCACCCCATAATTTAAAATTGCGTCGCGTGATCCGTGCGCCATGAATGACCGAGGGTAACCACCCCGTCGCCCTATGGTTGACGCCCATCGATTTTTTTCATAGTGGGGGATATAACAGCCCCCGATAGTTGGTAACAGCTGTCTATTTCTTATAAGATTTTTTACATATTCCACTGTTATTGGAAAATAAAATAGACGTTTTAAGTGGTCATAGGTTCTGTTCCGGACGAGGTATTTTTTCTATTTCTAATTCGACCGTTACGTTATTTAGTTCGAACTTCGAAGTTCTATTTTTTAAAGTATTTTGCATGTGGGTATTTAGAGGGGTTATATTTTTTTCGTTTATTAGAATTTTGTATGCTAGCACGGAACCGTTTGAATCCACATAGCGTATACTAAGTATTATTGGTTATTAGAACTAGCTTTATGTTAACTGCTTTAACTACATAATTGCTTGTAAAACTTCCTTACTGAAGAAGGTTTTTTAAAATTACTGGTGCTGAATGTACGCGTTTTTCGTTCAGGTCAACCAAATGTTTGGTATTTATGACCTCATCATTGTGTAATGCAAAGCTTATATACAGGGTAATTGAAAAAAGTACTGAACACCTCTTAGCACTAACTTTGTATTATGATCCTGAATAACGTCTGTTCTACGACTATTCATAATTCGAAACTCTTTCCATTCCACTACTTTCAGTAACTTTTGTTGGTTTAATTTACCAGTTTAAAAAGTCATGTTGAAAGTCAAAGGCACAATTTCTACTAGCAATAACATTAATATCTATATGTCTGTGTGCGATGTGCATATAGACAATACTCACGCCTGCGTAATAATTATGGCCTTCAATAATTACTTTAATTCTAGTATTTGCTGCAACAACAGTCATCATGTCCGTATTACTCGGTATCGGTATCGGTTTTTTCGGCGATCCATACAATAAACAACTGAATAAAAATAGAAATAAGGGAAACTACCACAAAAAAAAAGATCGTTTAAAATAAAGACTGCCGTTCACCATTTTATGTTTACTAGTGGTCGTAATTTTAGCTTTCTGCATTCCATATAAACTTTAAGTATGCCAAATCTTAAAATCCTCCGTGCGCGCAATATGCTTAAACAGGGGTTCAAAGTTTTCTCTTCACGTATTAATATTTAATATCTAGATTAAAAACAGCCATTAGGTTATTTATTTTAAACTTTAATTTATTTTGTCGAACACAAATGGTCAAAAGAACTTTTAAATTCACCAAAATTGCAACAATATTTTTGTCAAAACCTTTTTTATAATTCAGAACATTATAGATAAAAAATAAAGTAGAAAAATTAAAAAAAGTAGTCATATTGTACATTTAACAACATAAATTCTAAATCTGATAGTTAAATCCGTTATTCAAATAAGAAATAACGTGTTATTTTTTCTTATTACAGATTATGGCTGATGTCAAGAACTAGTAACGCCATCTATTGAGCTTTCGGTGAGTTTAAATTTCACAATGAGCACCTTTTAACATGTCCTTGCAAGTTCCTGGACGTTTCGTTGGTTTTGCTATGCTAGCGACATCTGTTGTCGCATTTGAGAAACGATTTTACAAGTTACCTGCTTCTTGTTGGAGGGCGTTGATTGTAGTAAGTAAGTTAGTGTAAGATAAAGTTTTCTTAGGTTGGTTTATTTTGAATAACTATACCTACCTGTTTTTGTATTTTTGATAATGTTTTTCTAAGGTATATTTTAAGCCACTTCTACATTTTTACACACTGGTTTTGTTACTATTTAATTATTTATTACTGTGTCGTTAATATTTAAATGTTTTTTTAATTGATTTATCACCTTTACTTGAACCGGGTTTTATTTAATTGACATTTTGAAATCAATGTCTATTTGAGAAATGCAGCTGAATCCGTGGATATCCGAGAAGATAGCTAGATGATTACGAATCTGGGTGAAAACTAAAGGCAATACTTAATTTTAAAAAGCCGTCTATAAAACTTTTTAAAATAATGAATCTGAAACCACCAGCAACCCGTGGTTGAACGTTCTAGTTTTTATAAACGATTGATAGCTCCATAAGTTTTTCTCATCCATTGTTTAATAATTTGCCACTAAAAAACTTTACAATCGATCTTTTATTATTGCAGGCAGCACACGCCTACCTTTTTGCAACTGAACGAACGAAAAATTACGTATTTACGGCACCACAATCAATAGGATATTAAACAAGACAATGCTATTTATTACCGACTTTTATTACTTGATCAATTGCTAAAATATATTCACTGCTATATAAGCCATTCTGAAATAATATTATAATTTGCACAAGGAAATATTTATTGCTATCAACATATTTATTGATTTTATTGTTCAACTAATAACAGCAGATAGGAACACCTTTTCCCTATCTGTCAACTATATCATGAGTTACTATATCCATATAAGGTTTTAGTTAGATTATTATGATAATAGTTTCTTGTTTTTAATTATAACACCTAAATAAATTATTATCTTGTCAAATAAGGACTCATAATTTAAATTTGTGAGTTATTCTAACACATACTGTGCCAATAAATATATAATAATATAGACGGCATTGAATTTAATGGCACTTCTTTCCGTAATTGCATTATAATTACCATAAAATGTCATATATACGTAAACAGGAAAAAAATAAACACATTTTCCTATTATGTCGATCTAGACTCAATTGTTCACAAGTTGTCTAGCGGATCAAGTTTTTAGAAACTGCAACAGAATGCCTTAGAATCTGGTTCAGTCACGCCAACTTTACTAATGAAAAACAATTATTTTGCAATCCATTGTTTCACGCTATAAAACTATAAATCTAACAGAAGCCTTTGACACAGTTGAATGGGCAAACAAACAATGTTGTTTGTGAACCTTGTCGCTTATTCTACGTAACAGATAAGTTGGCACGTGTATAATATACGATATAAAAGGCAGGTATCGATACTTCTTTGTTTTGCATCGGGACCTTGCCTCGCGGGTGGAGTCACCCAAGGAGCGGTTATTGGACCACATTTTTACATTTCATATGTGACTAATTGCTGACATTAAAGCCCTTTATGAAATACATTATTCACGTCCGCTATGAATAAATCAATATAGGTATGACTCGTTTGAAGTGTCCAATCAGTTTTCAATAAATAAAATGTGTTTAATTATAAAAGATAAATTGTCTAGTTTGCTATTTCAGGAAAATGTAAAGACCTAAGGCTATCGTATATTATAAACAGTTAAATCATATTTTATATTAACTGACAAAACTAAGATATTATCGTTTATAGTTTATAGATTCCTTTAAAATAATAGGAAACTATTTATGATTACCGGAGTCCATAAAATAATTCTGAATTTCCAAACGTCGTGGTCTCACAACTCATTTACAATTCCAGATAATGAGAGATAGGGTTTTCTACACTTTGAATTGTTAAATTACATTTTAAGAATGGATTCCAATACTTCATCTTCCTCGTTAGACTCTTGGCAGAGTGGTCGTGGTCGTCAATTTATTTAGGGTTAGTAAAACGCTTGACAATATTTCCCCATTTGTCACGTACTGTTGCCTTTCTTGTACACTATTTGGGGAACATTGATTTGGTCGGTGCGATGCATAATTGATCTGCGGCGTGCTCTTTCGACCTACATACAATACCTATAATAAAGCTCTCACTTCTAGACATTCTAGACTGGTGTCAATTCTTCCCTGAGCTGGTGCTCAGAGAAGAATTGGAGATGGTAGGAACCTAGGAAGATCCAATTTAACAAAGCATTGCACATATTAGTCAGTTATCAATGATGATGACGATATTTATAGAGTCCATAAACATTATCTTGGTGATTACAAATATGGTAGCATGAATAATTTGCTTATTTACATCAAACAAAATAGCATCAGCATGATTAAATAAATACACTGGTAATGATTTTATAGCATTTACAAATTTTATATTCCTATAAACAAAATTACTTACAAGCGTTACATCAGATGTATTACCATTTATTAATCGATTGGACCTTCCGACAAAGGTTTCAATCAAAATGTGCATTATCATGAGTTTTATTATACTGCTCGGTTTATTTCATGTTATTACATGTCGGCGCTTAATACAAGGATTTAATACTAAGTGTTGTGTCTGTTAGTTCGAATCTTACGATAAATTAAATCTTTTTGTAAGTAGTAAGGTTTGCTTTTACTTTCAGCTTAGGTTTCAACACTTTCAACACAGTACTTATAATTTATTTCGTTTGTGCACTTCATTTCAGTAAACACCTAAGACCTAAGACTGCTGAAAGCATCAAAACAAAAGATTTCACGAATTCGTATGCCGTAAAAGTAGACTTAAAACTGGAAACTTTCGGTTGCTTCCCAAAAAATTTGAGATTTTTTCGTGTAATTGTGTTCATGATTATATTATTATAAATTATGCGTATAACGTAAAAAGCTTATGAAGTTTGATGCAACCGGCCGATACGATCACAGTTCACACTGGATATTTGGAAATTGATCTAGTACCTATATGATATATGTAAAGCCATCTAAAATTTAAGTGCCAGGCACTTGTCGGTGTAGCAATTTCCATCGTTTTCTATCCAATGTCAATTTTTTTAATTCTTTCTATTTCTAGATTTGCTTTCTCTTTCCGTTGATTGTTACTATCTTCTTCGTCTTCCTCTTTTTCTTATTGCCTATATTTTTCCTTCTATAATGGTGGTAATAAAGTTATCCTGTCTAATCAAGTAACCCATCATGCTTCCTCTTCTTTTATCTATATGTTAATTATTTTTTTTTGTTTGTATGTAAATAAACATCCACAGCTTAGTGTAGGTAATACTTATAAAGTGGTCCTACGTTTCACGAATTCATCAGATTCACTTAAGTCAGCTAAAAAAAATAACCTGCAAGTAATTCTGAATCACATGTGAATTGGTTCCTTGATGCAGCATGATTCGCAACATTTTAAATGCTGCATGATGATTGCATCGGCGCTTTGATGTTACCTACCAATATTTAGTGTAATAAATTTTTACATATGTATTATACGGAAAACCCGGTTCTTACCACAAACAAATAACGTTTATTTAAACGATACCGTGCCGTGATATTTGTATTCTTTTTTATTTATCCCATGAAAATAAACTATTCAACACCAAACTTTTAGCTCTTTTTATACAATCCTTACACCCATCCTATAGGTACACAATGAGTAGGTAATCCTTTTTTTAACTCCCGACAAAAAAGAGGGGTGTTATAAGTTTAACGTGTCTGTGTATCTGTCTGTGGTATCGTAGCTCCCAAACGGATGAACCGATTTTCGTTTAGTTTTTTTTTGTCATAGATAATTTTATTCCGAGTGTTCTTAGCCATGTTCCATGAAAATCTGTTCAGCCGTTCAAAAGTTACAGCTCTTTTTCTAATTGGAGTCGGGGGTTTTTGTCGGTTAGGTTATTAGCAAAGATCATAAACAATTTAAAAGAAAATAAAAAGAATTCACCGACTGCGATAAGACCACCCTTAGTATTAACAGTATCTTTTACAATCATAATGAAGTACTCCCCTTTGAGCACCTAAGGTATCCCTCTTTGAGCACCAATCGCTATATTAGCTTGGTGCTCAAAGAGGAACAAAAAATTATCAATTTTATTCCTTATTGAGCTCTTACGGTGCAGTAACTTATAGTGATGGAGTTAACAATAAAAACATCGATAAAAAATATTTGGACATCAGTTTTAATGAATTGTTTATTATTACCTATTACTTACGGAATGTAAAAGTGGAATACCTTAGGTGCTCAAACCACGGGTGTTCAATAATTAGGTGCTTAAAGAGAAATACTTCATCATAATTGGTGTTCAAAAATATTATAATGAATGATGGCCAAATAAGACCTGACCAAAAATGGAAGGGGCCATTGATGGATGCTACGCAGAAATGTATATTGATAAAGGAGAATTTAATTACAACAATTTAAAACTTTTATTAGAGCGGGAGTAAATAATTAATTAATTATTTAGGACATGCCATATTTAATCGTGTTAATGGTTTTGAACGCATCTTATTATTACGCAAAACATTCCGTTTTGTTACAAGCTGTAGCGAAGATGTTAATAATTAATTTATTTTCCTTTTCCAATGTTTACTACATTTATTGCTCTATGTGGATATTTTTTTACGGCCAATGTGGGTGTTTTCTGGCAAATAAACATAATTATTGTATATTCCCAACGAACTATAACGATGGGACCCATTTTGTAATATATAAAACAGATAAAACGAAACGGATCGTTTTTGACGCTAAGTGATAGCTGTCAAAGATATGTCACTTAACCAACGTTCGTGCCTCCGTAACGTCGTTGCGTACCGTGCGATTACTAGTGTTGATATTGTTTGTTTTTGTGTTTTTACGGACTCCAATTAATCCCTCCACCTTTGACGACCCTGCTTACGATTCTCGGACTCCGTGTGATACCTCCCATAGCTGACGATTCTTGGCTTGCGCTTATTGGAAACCGACTTCCTACGCTTTGTGATTTTCAGTGAATCACCATGCAGAAACCGCATTCACGTACCAGCACAGTACACACAGTACAGCACGTACAGCAGCGTGTACTTTGTGCAATAGATAAAGAGAGAAGAAGAAGGGCGAGAAGGCATTTTAGAGTGTTGTTGTAACTGTTTATGGGACGTCGCACAATAGGATGTTGTGCGCATGTCATGACTTTAGTGTAGTACCTACCTTGGATGTGCTAGATTTCAGCCAAACATATCACCTCCAGCACCATTTTTGGACGATGTTTTGGAAGATTTAGAATAAAATAAATGAATATTATAAAACTTATTATTTTATTGTATCCTGTATCCACCTTTCTTCTGTCTCTTCTCTACTTCAGTTTTATTATACCGTACTTACACAGGACTATACCGTATAGAAAAGAGTAGGTATACACTGAAATCGTATCCTACCATGTTAGTTGTAAGTACCATACCAGGAGGTTAGTCAGCTCGCCAAGGATTGACTATAATAATTAGGTATGTTAGGGACATGTCTAGAGAAGAGGTACATGCCACAGTAGAAAATAATAGACTAACTGTGACTGTTTTATAAATAATGGCGTCACAGTCGTATTAAATCCTAACCTCAAAACAAAACATAAAAAATGTACGTATTCACCGGTTTAAAAAAAGTAAAACCAATAAATATTTTAACATGTGCCTAATGAACAATCAATTAAGCCATACTTCATTAATGGCCGCGTCAATTTACGGTCAGGTCATAGTTTGTATGAAACTGGCCGACCTTCTTTGCGCCGTGAAAATAATAAATTCTCTTTTCATTTGTTTCTCGTATCAAGTTTCATCCACATTCGAATTCGAAATATAATTTATGGTATTTTTATGACACTATTAACTAAGTTTATTTTTTATTTTTTTACTGTCTTATGGCAGTATTAATTACACTTAATCAAGACATGTATAAAATTACTGACTATTAAAATATTTAACATCCAGTTCAACCGTATAATTCTTATTTCTGTTCTTCGTAAAGACTACGTTTTTACGTAATTTATTATTGTGGGTAATTTTATTTATTTAATTAACTTTTTCTAGAACTGTAACATGGTTTTTATTAGTTCTTATTACTAAAGACTTCAGATGCGGTAGTGCAGTCGTAGTCTCGAATTCGAGAAAAAGTTATTACAGACAATTGAATCCTTTTTCGTAATTATAATTTTGATCCCATACAGAAAGTTGTTGAGTTTGATTGTTTGATCCACACCATTAAATATGACCACGCATTTCTGATACACTTTATAGATAAATCAATATATTTTGCGCAAACATCAGAAATTGTTAGTAGAATAATATTAGCTTATTATAAAACCATTCAACAGCATCGTCAATGCAACGTGCCTGAGCAAAGAGCTAAGCTCATCGTCGATCAAGCTGTCAGCCACAGTTCGCGTGCAATGTTCCATGTTGTTATTGAGATAGGCTGGTTCCATACTATCAGGAGAATAGTCAGCTTTTATACCAAGGTTTAAATTTATAAATAATTGTTTTTTCTATATTTTATTCCCAATGTTTTCTTTACACAGACTCCAACTCTGTTTTGAATTGTATTTGTATGTTATTGTAATTTATATCAGTCCATTAATGTCGACTGCTACGGGCCTCCACATCAACTACTTAAATAAACGGTCGTGAGAGAGGATTCCAGGAGGATGCTACTGGCCTACTGCCTATACTCTCGTCTTATACGACACATATTTTAAGATAAGGGAAGTACACGAAGAAGATGTAGTATATTTTTAATCTTATTGGAATGTTAATAAACAAGAAATTATATCTATATTTTTATTATTATTTTATTTAAATTATGCGTTATATTTAGTGATAATAATAAGTTCATTACCTACAATTGAACAACTGTTTGACATGTAAACTGGCTTTATGAAATAAAAAAATAAGAATAAATAAGCATAAAGTCCTTATAAGAATGTTTATTTATTTATTATTTTAAACTAGCGACCCGTTCCCGTCTTCGCCCGGGTGCAATTTCTCAACTATCCTTACATTAAATATCAAATTATTATACATATAAACCTTCCATCAAAAATTATCTAACTGATAGTGAAAACCGCGTCAAAATTCGTTGCGTGGATTAGTAGGAGTTAGCAGATATACAGACAGACAGACGCGGAAAGCGACTTTATTTTATACTATGTAGAGAAGATTGTATACCGACTTTACTGTACACCTGAATATAATTATAAATTTTTAAAGTATTTTCAGAATTAGTTTGTCAGTCCTTTAAAAAGAACATGAATATTTATCAGTTGAAAGCGTATGAGCAGCCTAATCTACTCTTGGATATGTAGGCACACACGATGATTCGTCAATATAGACAGATCGCAGAGCCGAAGGCGGCTGATTAAATTCTAACTGACTGATTGCAAACTTATTGATATGGGCTGTTAAGTTTCGTATTCACGCTGTTTTGCCCGTGTATGGTTAGCAGAACTATCATTAAAGGCATGTGCAACTGTACTGCTCGAAGCAATATAGTTTGAATTTTAGAATTATTTTAGTATAATAATGATAGGTTGAGAATTTATCGCCTAGGAGCATCATTAAACCATTTTTCTTGGTTAATGTTTATAAATTGTATGTTGTTTAGTTGGATACATGGTGTGCTCTAAGCGAGAGAAACGGCTAGTAGGTCTGTACGTCAGTCTAAAAAAAATATAATTATAATATTATATACCCAGCAATTGCTGAGCTGGTAACCCTTTCGATATGGGCATGCTCGTCAGTGCAGTAAAATCTCTTGTTTTTTTTTTGTGATATCTTTATGTTTCTACGACGAAAAAATTTTAAAATATAAAAATAATAATTTTGAAATAAGATTAGACACGTTTAACAAACCCTTTTACAGTGTATTCAACCGATTTTGACTTCTATTCCGTACGCATAAGGATGGCATTAAAAGCAAAAACGTATTGACGATAACAAATGTTTACTGCAGCTGTAATTTGTCATGTCACCAACGTAATAGAAGTCAAAATCGGTTGAATAAAGTGTAAATGGAGTTATTTAAATTTCTAATGTTATTTCGAACGGAGGGTAAGTTGTATGACCCCTAAACTAGGCAAGAAGTATCTACTAGTGGTCGCCCAGTAGTCAAATTATATCGTAATAAAAAAATTAAGCTTGAACGTTACTGAGGTTCTTTCGTCGTCGATACCTCCATAATAAATGCATTTTTTTTTAAATTTTGTTCTATTATGTCATCTGCGAGTGTATACAAATACGTCATTAGCGTGTGTTGATTGCCTTAATTCCCTGCAATACCTATAAAATTTTAAATTTAATGTTAGTAACAGTTGAGAAAATCCTAATTACAACATGCATTTGTATTTTTTTAACTGATACTAACATTAAATATTTGAAATTCCACCGTAATTTTAACTTTCTGCACTCCTTCTCCATATAAACTTTAACTATGCCAAATCTCACACTCTCCGTGCGCGCAATATGCTTAAAAAGGGGTACAAAGATTTCTCTTCTTACAAAATAATCTTGTTAGAAAGGGGTCGATAACTGGTTTCAATAAAATTAAACCTAATAAGAATTCCAATCCAAGCAAATGGAATTTTAAAACACATTTTTAGACGTGTTAATCATTATTATTCAAATTTTTTAAATAACAGACCACTTTGATCGTATAATTATAATAATTATTGATCGCAGATATCATAATTTATCACCAATTATCTACGTAGTATAAGCCTAGTAAATTATTTATAATTAGCAACAGTCAGATTTCCATAAATCAATAATAAGAACTAATTATTGGATTTTATTATGGCTATCTCTTACATTCCTATAAATAGGTTTTATCTAAACAAGTGGCATTCGGTTATAACCAAAACGGGAATAGAACCCGTTAAGGGCTTGTCGCAAACTGCTTTAGCACAAATAACTTGATTATGCTTGACAGAAAATCAGTTAAGGCAGCCAGCTACGACAGATCCGCGGACGTCGATAGTGTGACCCCGATTTCTATGAAATTTCCAAGACTCGAGGGAGGGGAGGTAGGTAAAGATATAACGGTCGCGTATATCTAATTTGATAGTTTGTTGTCTGATAGAAATCAGATTGGGTTTCATTGCAATTGTTGGGCTGACTCATGGACACTGTGCAACGGTTGGATATGATTTATATCTGCGGATAATTTTATAGAAATCCGTGGAAATTTTAGAAATTGTTGTTTATTTTGTAACACTTTGTTATCTAGTCATATTTAGAAACGGTAGAAACTAGAATGCCTAACATTCCAGGCAATTTTTTTTTTGTTTTCTATTCATTACGGAATTGTTTATCAATCAATAAATTATATCTTTATTTGCATTATGTGGGTATAATTATACATTTTGGTGTTAAGTTATTACAGTTTAAGTATCACCATATACAACCTTTCGGCATGCAAATGTTGGCACAGAATAACAATTTATCTATATATTAATACGTGAAGAGAAAACTTTGTACCCCTTTTTAAGCATATTACGTGCACGGAGGAGTGTGAGATTTGGCATAGTTAAAGTTGATATGGAGTAGGAGCGCAGAAAAAATTACGGTCGAATTTCGACCACAGGGCGACCATCGATGTCTATAGATACGCTCTGTCATACAAAGGGAAGCTAAAAAAATGAGACGTATTTTTTGAAGACGTCAAATTCTAAATTCAACAATTTTCGTATTATATTTAAATAGAACAGCGTTACATGCACTAATGGAATAGCTACTGTTATTATATATCTTTTATTCAATACACAAATTAATAATTATGTTTGTAAACGGCATTTGACTGGTGATCAACTACTCCATTTATCTGAAAATGGAGTACCTGACATGTCTCACTTTTTGAGTTCACTAAGCATATCTATAGACATCGATGAGGGCGACCACTAGTAAGCATTATTAGATCATTAATAGTTATTTGTTATACAAGAGTGCAAAGTTGCTTTTTAACCGCGTGTTCAAATTTGATGACCGAGCAAGCGAAGGATTCTAAAATTGAATCACGAGCGCAGCGAGTGATTCAAAATTAGAATCCTGAGCGTTAGCGAGGAAATCAAAAGAGCACGAGGTGAAAAATCTTTGCACTCGAGTGCAACACGTAGCTTTTCATTCCACCTCAGCGAGGAAATGACTAAATGCAAAAAAAAAACGTTTAATTCACAAACTTAGTGCACACGATGTTCTAAATTCAATTTACTTTATCCTCTAGAGAATAAAAACGGCTTTTCCACTCAGATATTGAAGATTAAAAATACTCTTTCCGAGATGGTGGGATGAAAATTTACTTTATCCTCTAGAGAATAAAAACGGCTTTTCCACTCAGATATTGAAGATTAAAAATACTCTTTCCGAGATGGTGGGATGAAAATTAAATTAGCAGTACAATATTAAAGTAATCTTACTTCAACGACGTATACTAAGAATGACTGATATTGTAATCGTTAATAGTGATAATAATAATTATTATACAGTAGAAAGTAAAAAAATATATACAAAATTATAAGTAGAAAAAAGTTTATTTATATGAAAAAAATGTGATACTAAGAGAAATTGTGATGAAAGAATGTGATTTGATTTTAGGTATTTATAGTAAGTACCTAGATAATAAATAACTTAAGGCTGTTTTTGCAAGTGACCCAAATAGTTAAGAAAACTTATTGTTATATTAATAATAAAAATTAACGTAAAAAAAATATATGGTCAATAAATGTACTTACTGCTGATTTATATCGATAATGTTTTATTTAATAATGTTGTGAACAAAAAATAGTTCCCATCACTAGAAGAAAATTTTACGTTGGTGCCCTTCGTGGAATAAAATTAATATTATTTTACTATTCCACGAACCGCACCAAACCAAAATTTGGATCGGTGCCGTTCGTGGAATAGCGTTGGTGCTATTCGTTTTAGTGCCGTTCAGATCAGTGCTATTCGTGGAATACCTCGAAATTTCGATGTAAGGTTAAAACTATACTGCTGTAAGAGATGGTAGGTCCACAGGTAGTAAGTACATCTTCATCAGACCGTAGACATACCTACACTGCCAAACATAGACATCCTAAATGAATGACATAATGAAGACACACAAAACAAATAAAACATAACCTAACCGTCAAAAACCCCCGACTCCAACTAGAACAAGAGCTGTAACTTTTGAACGGCTGAACAGATTTTGAAAACACATGAAACATAGCTAAGATGATACCCGATTAAACTAGTATTCAATTAACAAAACTGCATTGAAATCGGTCCATCAGTTTTGGAGCTACGATGCCAGAGACAGATATACATATCCACAGATACATAGATTCACACTACAAACTTGTAACACCCCTCTTTTTTGTCGGAGGTTAAAAACGAAACCACAAAACACTATAGGTATTGCAATAATCAACACTGCAAACGGATTGGTGATAACAATACCTTATGATAGCACTGCGAATGCGACTTTCCAATTTTGACAAAAAAGAATTTTTGCTTCTTTTTGCTTTTTTTTTCTATTCTAGTTTCCTTTTATCGAAATTCCTGTTAATTATTCATCTAGGACAATTTCTAATCTTATGACATTCCTTTAATGATGTAGTGGTTTATTCAAATCTGAGACTACTCAATTACTCCACGCCTTCACTATGCTCAATCCTGAGCTATCGATATCGTTGCCGGCGCAAGAGTAATGATAGTTTTAGCCATTTTGGTAACAATAAATATTTATGGTCTATTTCTTCGCGACATGGAGTATCTTGTTCTTAGGGTAGCCAACTCGAAATAAGGAATGTACAGGATTTTAATTTCATTTTTTTTTTTGTTCTATTAATACGAATTATGATCTTTAATTTATTTTTTCTAGTTCATAATATCTAAAAACACCGTTTCGCTGAAAACCTATCTGATTGACGTGAAAAAAAATGTGTGAAAACGGGTAACGAAGCAAGCATTTATTAGATTAACCAATTGCCTGACATAGTAGTCATTATTATTAAAAAATAAGTAAACAGACTTTTTTTTATAATATAATAGCAGAAATATGCTTTGCGATTTCAGGGTTGGTCCCACAGAACACAGATAAGACCTCTCTCTGTGTTCTGTGGTTGGTCCCATACTAAAGTTGTGATAAAGGGTTCAGGACTAAAAATGTAGGATCTTATATAGCAGAGTACCTACCTACTAGCTGTGACCGCAGCTCCGTCCGGGTGGAAATAGTAGGCAGCAATTTAAAAAATAATAGCCTATGTCCTTTCTCATAGAACATTCAATTTCGTTGCCAAATTCCATCAAGATCAATTCAGCCGTTTAGTCATGAAAAGGTAACAAACAGACAGAGAAACAGATTTACTTTCGTATTTACAATATCAGTGTGGATTCTATAGAATAATTACCATCTTTTTTAAGACGGTACAGTCCGGAATGTCCCGTGTCCTGCGTAATATTTGGTCACCCTACAAGTACGGTGCACCGCATTTTACAATAGCTACCGTAACCAGTCGATTAGGCATCCAGTTGGTCTTGGACCATATTTGGCTCCGCTGATAGTTATAATACTAATAACAAGAGCACCATATTCTGGTAGCTGTACTGTTATTTAGCTAGTTAAGGCCTGTGGCTTCATTTACGGGTTTAGGAGGGTTGGAATTAGATTTACTCTTTTTCGATGTTCCTTCAGGGACTTTAACCCTTTCCCTGTGCGGTGACCTGCATATACAGCGTGTATCAAAAATGCGTGGTTATATTTAAGAGTGTAGATCAGATCATCAAACTGAACAACTTTCTCTATGGGACCAACATCGTAATCGCGACTAAATAATAAGCTGTCCTATACGTTATGTTCGTGATCTAGGTATTGAAGTTTTGCATGTGAGATGTATGCTTATAAAATGTACCCGGTCCACGATACAGAAGAAATCCCAGCGTAAGGGGTAGTTTAAAAAAAAACTGCATTGTAGCGATCTAGTAAGAGGCCCTAGTTCATGATATTAGTCCCACACAAATATATTATAAGCAATGCCTTTTTTTATAATGTTAGTTAAGGTGAACGCCCACCTACACGCGCCGAACATGCCGCATAATCGCAGGAATCGGATTTGCTGATGATCTCTTGCATCTATCCGCATCGAACGCACCATACGCGCCGAACGTGCCTAACGCACCGAATGCGCCGAACAATCAGTATTGTCCGAATCACAGAATTTTTGGGGCGAAATTCAGATAACGTCAGCACAATCGAGCCACGCCGCCGCCGCGCCGCGCCGTACTCGCCGATGTAATCGGGATATCTACCAGCATTTTACTGAAATGCGGCACGTACGGCGCGGTTAGGTGCGCGAGGTGGAATATAATTTCATACAAAGAAACTAAAGTCCGATTCTTGCGGCGCGTGTATATCGCGTTCGGCGCGTGTTATGTGCGTTCACCTTTACACTCTGAATTGGCCTTGGAGTATATGACACTTCGATAAGTTTATCTTGAAAGGAAGTGTATATACATTGTACTATAATGATTCTAGTTATAAGAAATCTAGTGCTTATTGTAATTCTAAAGTAATAAAGATGCTCTATAAGTTACGAACTATGCTATTATTAAGTGTCTACTCTTATAAGAATAAAAAAATGTTGCCAGACCCATGGCAAATAAATCCGTCATACATTTTTTTGTTGCGGGAAAAAGCCTTTAACTTTAAACCTTCTTAGAATGCATGAATTTAAAATTAACGTTTTTAATTGATTTTGATTTATTTCAAATTTCTTTATTAAGGACTACAAAAGATACAGAAGATTAAAATTAAAAAATCTGACATAATATTTTTAATTTTACCAGATAAAAAGTGAGTGAAGGAAATCAAAAGCTACCGATTTTTCTCAAATCAAAACTTTATTGATGAACGCGGGTCATCATCATCATCATCATTGCGGCCCATGTTGTACCCATTTTTGGGTGTAGGCCTCCTCCGAATTCCTCCACTCCTGGCGGTCTTGAGCCCTTGCCATCCAATCCGGACCTGCGTGTCGCCGAATGTCATCCACCCATCGTTTAGGTGGTCGTCCTCGCGGTCTGGTATGCTGACGTGGTCGCCATTCCAACAGTCTCCGCGTCCATCGTTCCTTTTCCATTCGAGCAATGTGACCCGCCCATCTCCATTTGCGTCTGGCTATAATGGATACTATGTCCTGGGTTTCCGTCTTGGACCGTACCCATTCGTTCGTCTTACGGTCACGTAAGGTGATTCCGAGCATAGCTCTCTCCATTCCTCTTTGCGCTATTCTCACCTTTTCTGCAGACAGTTCCGTAAGAGTCATAGTCTCTGCTGCATATGTAAATACCGGTGACACACATTGCTCGAAAACCTTTACCTTTAGGGCAACGGATAACTTTCCGCGCAAGATCCGACTATTTGCACCAAAAGCTGCCCATGCTTGGGAGATGCGTCTCTCGACCTCTGCGGTTTGGTTTTGACTACCGAGTGTGAGTTTGTGTCCGAGGTAAATGTAGTCTGTAACGACTTCGACAGGCAGTTGGTAGTTTTGTGCGTCAGGGAGGTTGGACATGATTTTCGTCTTTGCAGTATTGATTTTCAAACCAACTTTTGCAGATTCTGCTCGGATGTCTTCAATCATGCCAATCATCGCGATGAACGCGGGTACAATTTGGTAAATTGCAATATGTTGGGTGAATACGCAGTTTATACGAGTATGTTCTACCAATTTGGGCATGCAACATGTATGTCATCAAACTTTTGTATAGTGCCACAAACTTATCTGACCCGGTCGTGGCGTCGCTGCCTTCGCTTTTACCAATGTCATCTCCCTACAAAAATGACATTTTGAAGTCAAGTTCTGTAGCGACGTTAGTTCCAATTTTGGTCACCGCGTCAGATAAGATTGTGGCACTGTAGCTTGGTTTTGCTTGATAGACAAGCAAAAACTTCAGTTTAACTCTATGCACCGCATTACGCATTCAGTAGGCAAGGTCGGTAGTTAATAAATATCGTTGGTATAAGAAGTACTGCAACAGAATGACAATCGTGTTGACAGTTAGTGCGAATTTGAATTTTAGTGCGCTCGGTACGTGCGGGTCACGTGTTCATTGTTTTACGGTATAGATATATTGTCATTGAATAGTTTATGGTTTTTTAGCCTATGGCTTTTGTCAATTGAAGCCTGTTGCTAGGCCAGGAAATACTAACACGATAGACTGTACCTAAAGTGGGATTTTTTATTTATATATGTATAATCCTAACAACTCCATTTTGACTAGTTTCAATTGGAAACTGATTGAAACATAGTGACGTAAGTGGCCCATAATGTATATGTATATACCAATAAGGTCACACAGTGTCTGTACGAAGTGCGAATTTGAATGTTAGTGCGATCCGTAATTCGGTACGTGTTGGAGACGTGTTTATTGTTTTCGGGTTGTAATTGAATAGTTTATGGTATTCGTAACCTATGGCTTTTTTATATACCTAATTGGAGCCTGTTGCTAGGCCAGAAAACGATAACCAGACGTTGTGTGACCTTATTGATAATGTAAATCAATTACGTCACTTTGTTTCAATCAGTTTCTAATTGAAACCGTTACAATGGCGGTGTTCCGATTATAAATAAATCTTATTGGAACTTTTTCCTACAAAAATAGAACTACATTTTCGCCATCATAATCCAGGATTTATTCTTCTTTTGTAGCGCATCTCATATAGGAATTTTGAAGGATTAATCAGGCGCCAAGGTTCGTTACTAATTGTCCAGGGTGTGCCATAACTAACTACTCAGGTATTGTCACTCGGCGAGGCACTTTCCATGCACCCACTTTTTAAATCACAGTCTAAAATATTTTTCTAACAAAAAATCCAACCATACAGGGTGTAAGTGACATCGTAACGCAAACTGATACTATGGATTCAGTATAATGATTCTGAACCAAATACATGAATCTTACGATTTTGTTCACAATTTTTAATAAAAATACTGATAACAGAATTGATTTTTTTTTCCGTTATGTCACTTACACCCTTTTCCTTAACCTGGCTAACAATATTTATTTTTATCTAACTTACCATTTTAATCCTGAAATCACATAGAATCATAACTTGGATCTAATATCTAAGCTGCTGAGGAAATGGAAACGCACAGTCCCTTATACGGGCCGTTTAGTATGCGCTGTAGTCCTATTACGAGGTAACACTGTGCATATTTGTACCTAAGAGTTCCGCATGCAACCGTTTGCATAGATATAGATAATAATGCACTTTATGTAGAATCAGGAGCTCTCATGACTGAAATCATTTTGTTGGGCTTGGCGAAGCTTTGATAATATTTAAGAAGACTTATGACCAACGGTGACAGTATGCTAAATAGATAGAATAGATCTTTATTTCATGTAAACCAGATATATACAGGCACTTATGAAATGTCGAGACTCTAGGTGCACAGTTCCAAATAGTAGATCCTATGGAGAAGAACCGGCAAGAAACTCCATGGTAACTCTTTTCAAATAATAGATTACAATCTTTATCAGTTCAATGTTGTGGTAAGAGCTGCGAGAATAATGTAATTTAATGTGAATAAACATAAGACTAGGATAATAATGATTTACCTCTGAATAAGATTGACATGGCAGTTATAAGCTGACCAGTTCCGACAGATAATACGTCATCATTTCCCAGTGGGGTTTGCATCCTACGAGCCGCTACTGGGAGACACTGATACCTTAAGATTAGACCCGGGTGTCAGGATTTTTGGGCTATTGACTTCCGTAACGACTGTTATAAGTATTCACATTACAACCGGGACCAACTGCTTAGCGTGCTTTCTGAGGCACGGAGGTGTCTTGATATTCTAAGAAACGGTCACCCATCTAAGGACAGGCCCCGACAAGTGCTTTTCGACTGATCTACGTGCCCCTCCCGCAATTGTTTCACCCAGTTTTTTTTTTGTGGCATCGTAGATCCAAAACGGATGGACCATTTTCAATGCAGTATTTTTTAATTAAAAGCTAGTTTAATCGGGTATCATCTTACCCACATATTTTTTATTATTTTAAATTATTCTTTTTTCTACTCAATTTTACACTGTTGCCATCCTAAGAAAAATGTATTCTCTGTCTATGCACCTGTCCTCTTCTTATTACCTACGTCTATCATTCTAGTGTGTCTTGTTTTGTGGCAAATAAATGATTATTCTTTCTTTCTTAGTTATGTTGCATGAAAATCTGTTCAGCCGTTTAAAAGGTACAGCTCTTTTTCTAGTTGGAGTCGGAATTTTTTGACGGTTATTTACTTCTTGCCTTTACGGCAAAGTTCTCACAATGCATCTTTAGTCTTTTAACACTTGCGTTAATTGACCTATTTGGGAGGATTCAATTTGGTTTAAGAAACTGCTCGTGCGCTCATTAGCAACTACAAAGCCTGCTAACTTTTACGGTTACCGTTTTAATTCCTCACCTTAATTTGTATGTACTTTCCGCAGTATACGCTTTTCACGATTTATCGATACCCAAGGAAAAAAAGTTTGTTGAGAGTCCAAGAATTGCCGACATATAATACAGGGTGTAAGTGACATCACAACAAAAATTTGATTATTTTGTGCGTAGTTTTTAATTATTAACCAAAATTTTTTTTTTTTTAATCGCAAAATTCTATAATTCCGAGGGTTCCAAAATTATGTGGTTCACTGTCGGATTCGATCCCTAGAGAGACTCCAAGCATTCTCCTAAACGAAGTTTATTGAGATAAACACAAACAAACTTGGTTTCCTATTGGTCTCAGAACACAGGCGACTCGCGAGATTTATAAGTGGTATGGACAGGTAAGAAACTGAATGACTGAACCTGTAGGAAGATACTAGTTAACTAAGTTAACTGTACCGGCGGAAATATGGAAGCTAACTGACTAACATGGCTGACTAAAATAGTTTTTAATGATGCGGATGTCAGCAGATAACTGTCTTACTACCCTGTCTTAAACTCCCACCCTGTATATCGTTCTATAACTTATACTGGTCACCCAGTGGTCGAAATCCTAGCATAATTTTAGCTTTATGCACTCCTTCTCCATATAAACTTTAACTATGTCAAATCTCACACTCCTACGATCGCGCAATATGCTTAAAAAGGGTACAAAGTTTTCTCTTCACGTATTAATATATAGATAACTTCTTTACATGAAGTACTTCATGGTTAAAATGCAAGGTAAAAACATTCGGCCCTAAAACATGTCACGAGTTCACGACATTCCTTTGTCAAGTACAAAACAACATGAAAAATCTTATAAGGGCTAATGATTGTACACACGAACTCATTTAGCGGGATGTGTTTTAGATCCTATCTTGTACAACGAGCTTTATGATCGACGATTATATAGGGCATGGTTTGAAACGAAATATATTCTTAGCTGTAAGGTTCCGTAGGTGTATTTCTTTTTCTTTTTACCCGACTACGGAGAGGGTTATATGTTTGACAGGTATGTATGTATGTATGTATGTATGTTCATCTGTTCCCTCATAACTTCCAAGCTACTTATCATAATTCGACAAATGAGGTATCGTTGGAAGCGTTTTAATGGTTCGCTGGTTATAGGCTATGTGACGTCACGTAAAATTTAATATGGCGCCCTCTGGGAAATGAAATGAAATGAAATTTTTATTTTGCTTGAATCATGGTACATAAAGTAACGAAATAAAAATAAAAAATTGTTTGATTTTTGCGTGTTGGGTTTCAAATGAAAGGGCTTAATTAGCACATTTCAAAAATATATAATTGATGGCAGTTGCTCGCGGCTCTGAAAAAAAAATTAAGTTCAAAAACTAAAACCTGACTATAATTATGTAATTGTCTGTGCGAATGTTAGTGTAAAACTTGTTACTTTCAATTAGAAACCCGCATCAAAATCCGTTGCGTGGTTTAGGAAGAGTTAGCGGATATACAGTAAGTACCTCTACCATGAGTTTTCCGTGCCGTCTAACGTTCACGTTCACATTCAATATTTGTATAGTGACTTTAGTTCACGATTTACACCGCTAGAGGCGCTGAAAAAATTCCCATACAAATATTGCATGTGAACGTGAACGTTAGACGGCACGGAAAACTCATGGTAGAGGTACAGACAGACAGACAGACGCGGAAAGCGATTTTATTTTGTACTATATAAAGAATATATTATAAAGAAGACGATGTAAAATTGTAAAGATAATTCAGAGATTGTGCGTGCCCGAGAATAAGCGCGAATTCTCGAGCATTCTCGCGACATCGCGCGCCTTCTCGCGCATCTAGGCGAAATTGACGCATCCTTTCTCTTCCGCCGCAATCTAAATTGACCCTTACTTTTGATGCTAAATCTATGCCCCGAATTTACTGACTGGCTAACTTTTCCAATGCTGACTCGACAATAAAAAATAACATAACTTATATAATATTTTGCACTTAATGTAGTAGGTAAATAAGTAAGTATCTACTAATACCAAACAAACCCACATAAACCGTCAAGTTTTACGTAAATAAATTTGAAGGGACCTTGGCAGAACCCTAAGTAGGTACTATGTAGGTGGCTAGGTCTTATAGCCATAACTAATCAGTAAACAGATTGGTCGCTTAGCACAAACGCGCCGGCGCAGCGTTGTGGGCGATTATAATTGCGTTTTACCCTTGAAGGAGACGGCAGGGAAACTGGTTTTTGTAAAGGTAATATTGGAAAATAAAATACCTACTTACACTGTTTTGTTAGTGCTGTAATTAATGATGGGATCAAATATAATGACCACCAAAATAAACGTTGAGACCCCATACATTCATAATCAAATAACCTAACCGTCAAAAACCCTCGACTGCATCTAGAAAAAGAGCTGTAACTTTTGAACGGTTGAACAGATTTTCATGAAACATAGGTCAGATAATACCCGATTAAACGAGCTTTCAATTTCAAACAAACTGCATTGAAATCGGTACATCCGTTTTGGAGCTACGATGACACAGGAATACGCACATATACACACCCCAACTTATAACTCCCCTCTTTTTTATTGGGGGTTAAAAATGAACACCAAATTAAGTTAATCATCTCCAAATCTTAGCGACCAAATAAAAGAATTTCAGCCAAACATTGTCACACACAGTAGGTTATGCTATGGTGAAGGTGGCCCTTGGGCCTTGGGCCACCCAATGAGCTGTGAACCGGAATCGATTCAATTCGATCCAAGAGGTTCGTCAGATTCGTACCCATAGGTACGTCGGACAGCCGCGCACCTACAATCATGACGTTTTAAAAGTGCCAGCAAAGGCCCAGTTGAAATACAAAACGTTGACTTTGACTTTGACAGCGTGTGCATAGTGTAGCTCTATGTCTCACACATTGAACGTGTATTTGCGCAAACCCCAACTGGCAAGTACAGTCATTTTATTACGAAGACACGTGTACGACGAGCGTCAGTTTGATGTGCACACCAACCTTAAGCCGAGCTTCCACTGCCAGCGGAGCGGGCTCCATACGGACTCCGTTTGACTCGCAACGGTAAACTTCATAGAAGTACTTCCACCAACAAAGAGTCTAGCGGAGAGGACTGAACGAGTAAATAGTTAAAAACGAACTCGTTCTTTATTTCTCTTTTGCAATGTAAGGCAATTGCCAAAACTCTGTCTTAATGGAAGGTAAAACCTATTTTAGCTAGTTGGGGTCCGTTCCATCCAGCTATTACTTGCTCATTACCCTTTCGCAGTGGAAGCCTGGCTTAACATGTGTAAGACGTCTCAGATGTATGCGTGGGCCTAATATATAGTTCTCGCTTGATGCATTTGTGCCGACAGTTGAGACAAGTCAATTCAAAACTGTATTAGCTCTTTCTTCAAAAGGCTATTCCAGATCCCTGCATCTTCTCACATAATTATAAAACAATTTCTGGACTTTAAAAAAGAAACCTTTGATTTTGTTTCGATGTTTCTTCTCAGAGGCAGTCAGTAGGAAATGCGTCATCTAGGTGTAAAAAAGAGTTGTAAAAGCTTCCTATAAGTAATCATCGTCTACCTTTTCCAATGTTGGGGTCGGCTACATAGTCTAACCAGATCCAGCTCAAGATCTGTTCTACATAGAGCGACTGCCCTTCAACATATCTCGCTCCAAATCATCAGAATTTCCTCTCCAGCCTATTAACTACAGAACACGAGTTTAAACCGTCCACCACTCAACTGCATACGCAGTCATTGCACGACATTGTAATGCCACGATCACGACGGCTGATTTGCACTATTACAGCATTACCACCTTATCTATCCAACTAGCAAACTCAAAACCATTCAATTTTGAACTCTATCATCTTTACAATAAGGTGTGGTAAATGTAAGAAGAGGTGTAGTTTTAAGGTTGTTCCAGTGTATTACGGTTGGCATTAATGACATTCCAACATTCGTTGACGAGGACTCCCTCACTTCTGAAGGTTACAGAATATGGCACGAGTATACTTAGCTAGCTTTTAATTGATTAGGTTGATAGTTGTGGTTGGTTTCCGTGGTTGTAGAGAAAAATACTATGTAAGTTGATAGAATTTTTATTTTTATTTGATTAATGTCCTGAACAAAAAATTCACCCTGGCACTAGAAGCTACTTTTATAGTGCCCTGCGTGGAATAAAATTTATATTATTTTACTATTCCACGAATAGCACCAAACTAAAATATGAATTGGTGCTATTCGTTTCAGTGCTGTTCAAATCTGTGTTCTTCGTGGAATAGTGGTACCTCGATGTTTTTGCCTAAAACCACACTTTATGCAGAAATACTAATCGGTTTTATCTTTTTTTTATGACTAGCTGTTGCCCGAGGATCCACCCGGGGGTTTATTTTTTACTCAAGGATAGTGGACCTTTCTATTACTGAAATCATTTTCAGAATCGGTTATGTAGTCCCAGTGATTACCCCCTAAATACAAACAATGATAACATCAGCTCATAACGGCCATTGCTGACTTTGTTTCCTATTAAATATTGTGTATATCCTATAAACACAATACTAAAAAGTGACTGCTCTTTTTATTCGGCTACGACATTCTGCAAGGTGCATCTTCATAAACTTTTACATTTTATAATATTATTTTTACTTTAACGTGATAAAGCAGTCATTAGGCACTTTTGATACGCTGACTCTAGATGCATATAGGACATAATCTCGCCTTAACATAGACACAAGAAGCGTCCGGAGTCATGAGCCCCTGAGAAGACCGTGCACCGCACAGCGAGGGTACCAAGGAGACCTGTTTACAGTCTCCCTCGCGACGTGCTTGGGGAGAAGACCAATTTAAAGCCTCCCCCAAGACAATAACATGGCGTAACAAGCGTGGCACCATGGTGGGCTTCGGCACGGTCTTTTAAGACTACCAGAAGCCCACCTGTAGGTGCTGAGCGGACCACCGAGGTGAGTTTAGCCGGTAGGAGTCCGACACACCCCTCCGCCCCCCCAGGCGGAGGATAGCCCATGACTGCTTCTCACCAAGCTAATAAAAATGGTACAAGAAGGGTGTACGGCCTCATCAATACCGGAAACAACAACGGTAACAAGCTGGTAATACCTATATTAAACAATGACAACAGTATTATATCGTACTCATAACAAAGAAACTTAGTTACTATCATGGATCACTGAATCATTTTCTAGTGAATCTTGCATCACTTCATGATTCATAATGTCCATAAGTTAAACAAAGGAATAAAACTTTTTCATCTGAAAAGTAATTAATGTTTCGGAGAATTGTCACAGGTACATTGCAGTACAGGAATTGTCTTAGTACAGCGTTCCTGTTGAATATTGAAACGAAACTTCATGTTGTAAACAATACTTATAGTTGTTCTTGTTTGCTTTGCGTATTTTTTTATTCAGAATCAGAATCAGAATGTTCTTTATTTGCATGAAATATGGGTTTATACAGTTATTATTACATACAGATAAGTTGCCACATATTTGACCATTAAGATGGTATGCAAAATAGGCTTAAAATAACATAATATTTATCTTAAGACTTAAATTAAAATATTATAATATATACTATTATTGTAGACTACTGTCCCGTCTTCGCACGGCTGAACATTTATTTATATCAAATATTTCAAAGGATTTTTTTTTATATTTTCTTTCCCTAGGGATCCCTTCTTTTTTTTAAATAAAATAGGTTCATTCTATGTTTCTAAGTGATCATTTTAGCATTCTAGTGGTGAAATAATTTTTAATATCGGTCCAGCAGATGTTCAATTAATTCATTACAAACAAAAATTCAAATCTTTTCTCATTAACATATTACGTGTACAATGTACATTTATAAATATTTAAATGTACTAGTTTTGCACGATAAGTTCATTACCAACATTATAGAAGGAAAAATAGAGGCAAAAAGAAAAAGAGGAAGACCAAGAAGAAACTACATTGATCAGCTGAAAGAAAAAGCGAATATACAAACTTAAAAAGATTTAAAAGATTTGGCATTAGATAGAACCGAATGGAAATTGCTACACCGACAAGTGCTTAGCACTTAAATTTTGGATGGATGGACTAGTTTTGCCCGCGACTCCGTCCGAGTGGAAGACGAAAGATGCGTTTTCTGAAAAAAAATAAAAAATAGCTAATATCCTTTCTCGTGAATACACACTATTTCCTTGTCAATTTTCATCAAGTTCGGTTTAGCCGTTCAGTAGTGAAAAGGTAACAAACAGACAGACAAACCTGAAATCGCGAAAAAAATCAACTGTTCCATATAAATAATTCTATATTACTCGACGGAACAGCTGATTTTTTTCGCGATTGCAGGTTTGGTCCTATAGTAAAAGTTGTTCATAATGATGAGTAAAATACCCTCCTTCAATGTTTCCCTCGTTCAAGAAGTCACCTATATAAAATTGTAGCTTATCATAATACAAGGAGGCAGTAATACCAGCCACCTGACGCTGGTTTAATTTAAGTTACGCATTAGTAATTTTATCATCACAATTGCCTATTTTTATAAAGAAAGAAAGAAAGAAAGAAAAGAACATTTATTCGACACAGACACATAACAACAACAACAACAAGTCACAACAACAACAACAAACAACAACAAACACACAAGTCACACAACAACAAGTCAAGTGTTGTGTGTATAACAAGTCTTGTCACACGATCAAAACCAATGTCAAGATTATCACCATACTCTTCACCCTCCTGACATAGTTCTATCACTTAAGACAAATGATGAACTGGGCCTAAAGGGGACCACACGGCATTTCTTAGAACTAGTACATAATTTAAATAATTTAGACCAATATAAGCGATTGCACGTTGCATATCTCTATTAACCTTCATTGTAACTTCAAGCGCCTTTCAAATATTTCACTTCACATAAAGACATTCATGTCCTCTGTTATTAGATTTTAATGAGACGTACTTATAAAGCTTGGTCAGGGTTGTCCACCGTCCGTTTTAGTTCAAACTTCTTATAATGCTTCTGTAGTTTACGTTTTCAACCCCCGACAAAAAAGAGGGGTGTTAAAAGTTTGTAGTGTGTATCTGTGGCACCGTAGCTCCAAAACGGCTGGACCGATTTCAACGCAGTTTTTTTAACTTGAAAGCTAGTTTAATCGGGTATCATCTTAGCTATGTTTCATGAAAATCTGTTCAGCCGTTCAAAAGTTACAGCTCTTTTTCTAGTTGGAGTCGGGGGTTTTTGACGGTTAGGTTAATAAGTTGTAGTTTACGAAGAGGAAGCATAATTTTATTGGTCACTTGATTAGACACGATAAGTTTATTACCATTATAGAAGGGAAAATAGAGGCATACAAAAAGAATGACCAAGAAGAAATATGGCTTGCGCTAGTAAATTATGCATGTGACATGTCATACTAAGTTGAATTTTAGTTTTGTTTTAAAGCATATCCCAATACTGCGGTTGCATTTAGGAGCAGATACTGAATCACTCTACACAATATGTGCACTACATAAAAAAACATCCTATATAAATCTTCCCAAAAATATCGTAAGATTAAGAGATTTTTCCAGGTATAAGGGCAGTAGCCAACCCTGCAAATGGCTCACTATATGAAACTTGATCCACACTAAAAGTTTATTACAAGTGGTCCTGAATAGGGCTCTGTACTGAAACCGTATTAATGTTCTCGATATAGATTGTAACGGCCATGTGTATAAGTAAGTAGGTTTGGTCTATTTTCAGACTTGAGATTAATAGAAAATCTGTCTTTTAAGAACTTATTGATGAATTAGTTTAAATTAAACAAAGTCCTAATCAGAAAGAATTGAGAAGGCAATATTATAGTTATTATCCCTATCCCTAAATAAAACAGTGCTTTTTGCTTTCACATACAACTTCAGCAGTTCTCTATGACATAACATCTATTAATTCAGCCCGTATCTAGCCACTAAAAGTGGCTCCTATTTTTTTTATAGTGCAGGCGGCATACTAGCTTGCATTTCACTTGATGGTAAGTGAACACCGCCGCCCATGAACATCCGCAACACCAGAGGAGCCACCTTTGCAGGTCCTGAGTCAGTCTTACTCACTAGCGTCCCGCGATCTTCAGGATTCGGTGCGACCATCGTGGAGATCCTGACACTCGTTGTTCGTCCCTTAGCCACCACACATATTACTTTGGTCCTTCCATCCGCCGTTCCGTGCATCTTGCCAAGTGTCTTCTCCATCTCCACCTGAGCATCTGAATCCGTTACCAACATCAAAAAAATTGTGATCCTTGTACATGGAACTAGGAACTACAACGATGACGACACGGTTGGCGAAGTGGCTAAGCGATTAGCTTTCTACGCTACGTGCCGCGGGTTCGATCCCCGCACGGAGCAATTATTTGTATGATCTACAGATAGTTGTTCCGGGTCTGGGTGTGTGTGCATGTGACATTGTATGTTTGTAAACTGTACCCTCGATACAGGAGAAATTCAACAGAGGGGCAAAGTTCAAAAAAAATAAAAAGTAAGTGGACCACAACAACAACAACACTGCGGTACTTTTCTTTTGTTTCGTTTTTTTTTTGTGTATTAGAATGAGTATTTATGTTCTATTAACTATTCTCCATCCAACAGTAGCTGCTATATCGTTATAATTACTGCTCAAAGCGCTAATTGAGGTCACATTCATTGAGCCACGGACTTAAAATAAACAGTTTATTAAGCATTAGGGTCATCGCGATCAACTGCAGTTCGTGTTGGGTGATTGTTAGAATTCATTATTAAATGTGTGTATATGTAGTTACAGACATAGACACACGCCTGTAATTCACTAGTCGCTCCCAACATAGCACTCTTGAGTAATAGCACTCAAGTAGATGGCAAAATATAAATTTCATATCAACTTTACCTGGATATCACGTTTTTTCTGGTTCGAATTACTTCAGCAGCACGTTGGCTTGTAGGTTACCTACTGCTTCTACCATGTCCTATCTGGTCCAATTTTGAATTCTGTTGTTCCATACATGTAGTCGAGTAATATTGTTACATAATTCATATTTTATGTAGGTACCTTACTAATAATTATTTGTGTACTCAATGTTTGTCAAATTTATTAAAATTTAATATTAACTTCATGTTGTGATGTCCTTTTTAGGTAACTCAACCAGAGAAGACAATTTCTGCGCCACTTTACCGACCATGCTCAACATTCTCCTGTTTTACTCAACCTCGACATTGACAGAATCATCATGAAGTCACGATGGAGCCATTAAATTAAAATTTGAATTGAATTGAGTAATATTGACTTATTTGTATGAAATAGCAGATTTTTCTTCGCGATTTCAGTGTTTGTCCCATATTAAAAGTCGTTTATAATAGTGAGTACATTATCAAATAGATAGATGTTAAATCCTGTATTTTAAATCTTCTGAGTTTGAAGAATGCAGTAAACACAGGTTTGTGAAAATATTGACATTACTTGGAAGTATAGTATGCTAAGAAACATCTTTCCAGTTTTAAAGCGACCTACTCGTAAGTGTCACAAGAACGCTAGTTACTTTTGAGCTGCAAGGAAAATTATTAGTACCTATTATCATTTTTCGTATGAGTCTGGCTATGGAACGATGAAAAAAATCTAATGATTTCAATACTATATCTTTGTCATTTCGACAACTAAATAGTTACAGAACACTTAACCTTAATCACCGACGTCATTATGATAAAGGGTGATACGTGATTTTATAATTATGTTCAGAAACTTGTAGGCGTTGTCGAGTCACAGATCACAGTCATAGCGCTGAGGTTGAACACTATTAATATACATAATATTATTAATATTAACAAGGAAATACTTCTCCATTACTTGGGAGAAGATCTAGCAGTGCGTGACAACGTGACGACAGTACGTTTATGATGAACAACTTTTAGGGCCATGTCATCGACAATACAGATGCTTTAAATACAATAGGCCGCTACATACAAAAATTCATGTTTAAACGGCTGATTTTGCTTTAATCGTCCGTTAAGTTGTTGGTGAACTTGGGCCTTAGTCATTGTTGTTTTTTTTGACAAAAATGTCTTTGACTCTTGGCTCATAGAGCCTTTAATTATGAAGCGAACTTTTGGTAAGGCCTTCTGACCTATTTAAAAAGTGAATTTAAGCGTGACGGTGCTAAGGGCGTCCATTAGTGGGACACAGGGCTCAACTTTTAGTCAAGTAATATTGAATTATTTGTATGGAAAAGCAGTTTTATTATTGCGGTTTCAATGTTTGCCCCTTACTTAAAGTTATTCATAATAAGCAGTAAACGCGTGGTTTAAATGATTTTCACGTTTTATTTTTACACCCTTAAGTGTCTTTATCAGGGTTAATTAATAATATTGTCATATTTTTCTTTCAGGTACTGTAAGGTTTTCAACTCAGTGTACTACGCACTACTACTACGCACTTCGATCATAAGGACCAATGAAGGTAATGGATATATTATTAAGAATAATTCGCTTTTGAAATATTGTGATGCTCTAAAATATAGAGAGAGACACCTAAAAAAGGAATATTTCCGGCGCTGTTTGTTGTTAGAGGAGCTATTTTTTTTAATATCTCGTGTAACTTAATTCGCTTTTGGAATATTGAGATGCTATAGAGACATTAAAAAACTTAAAAAAACAATCGTTTCGGCACTGTTTGCTGTTATGGAAGCCAGTTTTTTTTTAATAATCACCTTTTAATAATCATGAAACTGTAAAATTAATCCTTAAAGAACTGATTGTCCCACCGAATGTGTCAGAAATAGTTTTAAGACTTGCCCATAATTATGGTTTTACGAGAAGATTCGCTAACGGTCTATTGTATTCTAGGTTATTAACTTAATATAGTGGCTGCTTTATTATAGTTAATTATCAGTAATAACTGCTATTGGAAGGTCTGTTACGTCACAGAATAATAATAGTTACAAGTAGTTTATTATAATTATTTCTTGTAGTAGGTATCTTCATCGGGAGGAGGTCCCAACAATTTTAAGCTTACAGCTTTTTAAATGGTTCATTTTCAGTTAAATATTACTTTCAATTTTATTGCTTCAATGGCATTGAGACATCTAAATTCACATCTAATTGCGCAATCTCATTGTTCAATCAATGTGCAATGTTCAATGCTTTTCAATGGAATTCTTTCAATTTGGTTGATCCGTGTATGTTGTCTTAAAAAATAAGACACCTCAAGCCGTGCAGCTAGAGTCCCAAGTCTCGAAGTTTTGGCAAAGAGCCTGTTAAGGCCCAGTTGAAATTATATAAACTTTGAAAAAAGTGCAGTTATAGCCTAGCGGTTAAACGCTTGCCTTCCATGCACGAGGGTCTGAGTTCGAACCCTCCTCGTACCTCTAACTTTTAGAATTTATGTGCGGATCAGAATTTTGTTATCACTTGCGTTAACAGTGAAGAAAAACATCGTGAGGAAACCTACACATCTGAGAAGGCCTCATAAAGTTCTCAATGGTGTATGTAGTCCACCAACACGCACTAGGCCAGCGTCGTGGACTTAGGCTTAATCCTTCTCATTACGAGAAGAGGCCCGTGCCTAGCACTGAGACAGCAATGGGATGGATTTATTTTTTATCTTTTATTTATCTTGACCAAGTCCAACTGTGCAAGATTTAACTTCTAAATATTTTGTGGACATAATAAACCCTGTTGCTGCTATTTTTATAACAACTTAGCATATTCACGCACGGGACGATAGTTAATTATTAATATAATATATTCTGTATTTCTTCAACTGATTAGCTTATAAGCATAAATAAATGACATGAAATATTCATAAGTACGCTTCCATCTCTATTAATGGTCAAATGGACATGGTCTAGTCAGTCCATGTCTCGTCCAAGAAATCATTTACATTGACTCGTCCATCGCGGATGTGCCAAAGATGGATATTTACAGTGAATAATGTCACACTTGGTTTTAGATTTTGTAGAATGTCTGAATGTCTGTTTAACTAATAAACAAGGCAATTATTAACATTTAAAAAAATTGTCTGTAACCCCCGACTCCAACTAGAAAAAGAGCTGTTTCTTTTGAACGATTGAACAGATTTTCATGAAACATAGCTACAATGAAACCCGCTTAAATGAGACTTCGATAAAAAAATTAATTGAAATCGATTCATTCGTTTTGGAGCTACGGTGCCACAGACAGATACACAGATATAAGTACCTACACTACAAACTTACAACACCCCTATTTTTGTCAGGGGTTAAAATAATACCCTACCTAACTGAAAGGATCAAACAAAACCAGGATTATCAGCTAGTTAACAAGTAAGCAAGCGACAATTACAAAGTAGTATTAAAATTTGTTCTAGGTAACTGAGTTTCTGAGATTTGCTCACACAGATAGAATCCGGAAAGGCATGCGACTTGTTTAGACTCGTGTACAGTGTGCAAACAAGTGAAAATGTATGAGGATTTTAACATTGTCGTGGCTTAAATATCCGATGTCTTGAATCCCATGTCTGGTCCCTAGAATAGAATAACCTTATCAGCAGATATTTAAATTATATTTGAGCCATTTGGAGTAGAAACGCTCGGGTCATGGGGTCCGAATGCATGTATGTTTGTAAACTGTACCCTCGATACAGGAGAAATCCTAGTGACGCAACGTAAAAAAAAGACAGAAAAGAAGAAGAAAGAATAATATTCTATAATACTTGGAGACTTTTATTTAGATGAGGTACAGAAAGAACTTCTCCGAGTATCAAAACTAAATATATGTCCAGCGGGTAATCTGCTTCGTTGTGAAGCTTGCTGGCTAATATGTCCACTAGCATGTGCAATTCTTTGATTTCATGCCAACACGGCTAAAGAATATTTAGATCAGTCAAGTTGTATTGACAAACGTTTTCTGTTGACGCTACCACCTCCACGGACAGCAGCGTAATCAAGATCCCTGTTCGATTGAGTTATGATGACTCGCGAGCGGCGACGGAATGTTACCGCGGCAGTCTGATGCTGCCCTTACGATTTTATCGGATACTATAATAGATTGTGGATACTTGCCGCTTGATTGGATAGGTCTGGAGTAAAGAATGGCCAGGTTCAAGATAATCTGTCGTATCAATTTTGAGCTCATATGGAAATTTCTAATAGAATAATGGCAAGATAAGTATATCAGAAATTTAAGGGGACTGACTACTCCAGACGAACTGGATGTACACTAAGGTATAAGGAGCACTTTCCACACACAAAATGTATTTCTCAATATTTTATCTACGATAAAATTTTATCGCGTATGGCTGGTCTGATAGTGCCTTTACGATCGTATTGACTAACAATAGTAGATTGTGGACACCTTGCTATTCGATTGGGACTAAGTAAAGCTGGTATACAAGGTGTCTATCGCGATGAAAGCAAACATGAACTAGATAGGTAATCTAAACGTCAAAAAAATCCGAGTCCAACTAGAATAAAATATAATAGTTAAAAATAACTATAGAAAACGCTTTAGTCATTCAAACTGAACGTGTATGCAAAATTTCAGCTCAATCGGAAACCGGGAAGTGGGTCAAATTTAACTTCCAAGATTTTCTTACATAGTTAGTTAGTTACAACTGTTACAAGTGAAGTTAATAAAAGCGTGTTAAAAAAGGCTGTGGCACACAGATAGATAGATACACATTACAAACTTATAACACCCCTCTTGTTGTCGGGGTTTGATGATGACGATAAACCAGGTACCCTGATTTTTTCTTTTTCTTCAGTCTGCCTAGAACATTTTATTATTGACTCTTAGCCTCATAGAATTACTTGCAGCATGCTTCTCAATTTTTAACCGACTTCAAAAAAGGAGTAGATTCTATGTTTGGCGTTAATTATGTTTTTTTTAATGTATAGTCACTGGTTTCTTCAATGCACCTTAGCTCGCCAGTGGCACCGACTTCAGAAGCTGATACGTTTTTTAAGAAAATTATTTTATACTTTTTAGTTCTTCGAAGTCGGTTTTACGTTTTAAAAATATTATTGTCCTTATTCAGTTTTGTTTCAAAGTTAAAAGTGGTCGTTATTTCATTGCGATGGATATCACTCTGTATCTATATTTTTTTAAGAAGCAAAAGATATTTTCCTTTCTTGCCGCGTCTATTTGACGTCGCCCTTACGATAATATCAGCAACAATCATGGATTGTTGATACTTACTTGATTGGAACAGGGTTTGGCTAACGATAAGCTGCTGTAGTAAGCTTTTTGTTTTCGCTAGGTTGCTAAGGCCCTTGAGAATTAGCTAGGTGGACCCGAGCCACAATGACTGCAGTTCAGAATCATCAGCCTATGTTAGGCTGCTGTTTATCCCGTATTAGATATAACACTGTTTACCGACTTTAATTGAAAATCCCACTTTATTATTATTATTATTTATTTGAAGAGGTAGGGTACTAAGCCTTTTTATCACTGCGACCTGCGAAGATCTATTGTGACGACTTAATTGTTATAGGTACAGGTGGCGCAAAATTTTGGGGCATTAAGGATGGCTACCCTTTCTGTTATAGTTATAAAGTTCGGGTCTTATGAAACTTATGGTGAATTTTGAAGATATTAAATGTTCTATTATTAGTTTTTTGAAAAAGTTAGCTACAGTCAGCGATAAAATTGATATTTCTCAAAAAACTTAAGTGGAGCTCAATCGACTCTATTTCCCAATAGGAATGTTTTCTCCAAACAGGCAACGAAATCGTACTTAACGAATTTGGGAAAAATACAAAGAACTATTTCTCATACATTTTCTATAAAAACATAATTTCGTATGAACGTAATCTAAAAATCCCTCCTTCCTACTGAATGCTTATAGCATAATATTGATAGTATGACCACCATTTTGTCTGCCAACTGTGGTAATTAAGGCAATTATTCCCTACGACCATTCACTATAGCAATTTCAGGATGACAATGTTCGGTAGTCGATATCGACTACTTAATTGCAACAAGATTTTATCTGAGAAGTCAACGCAAGAAGCAAACACCATAAACCGAACACTTTACTGGCTACAATGCCCTTAAAATTGATACGTTCTGTAACCCGTATAGAAATAAGTATTATCAAAACAGCATTTGAATGACACAAGTATGCCAATCAATTAAGAAAATTAATTACACAAGTCTAAGCTTTAACAAAACATAATTAAGAACATAAACTAACAACTGATTTAGTCGACTATTTGATTTGACTTTCATTCAGCCTTGCTTAGTTTAAGTTAACGGCATCAAGGCACTCTATCACAAATGTTTTAAACAAGCTTTTGCCCGCAACTGCGCTCGCCTGGAATTCATCGCCAACCACCAACCAATCTTGAACTCTGCTTTGTATAGGAACACATACTATGGAGAGATCAAGCCATATCTCAAATTCTACTCAACGGATCAAAATAAAACATACTTTATACTTAAGTTACTTAAGCAATACAACGATGAAATCCTTATCTAAATCTATCAAGCCGTTTATAAGTGATACGCCAACAATCAGACAAATATTCTAAAATATTTTGTTTTGGGATTAAATAACACCTAACTATAGAAGGTAGGGTTTAAGGATTTAAAAATATTGAATGTACAAACATAGCCTAAGTTGAGATCTAGGTGATCGCGGTGTATAACTAGCGAGATAGTCCTATTATAACTGAATAGGTAATTAGTTCTGACTCACACGGGTGAATACATACTGTATACTGATCAAAATGGATGTATTGTAGTATGTTCTAAGATATGTAATTCACGTGGGCGTTGTAACTACAGATGAAGTGACTAAGGTACTAAATCAATATAAATCAATGTAGGTATAAGTAGCTGTGACACATACACGAATAAGATGATGCGAAAACTTGGTTGATGTAAGTGTTACAGATAATGGTTTATGGTAGACAGTAGATAACACTTAAAAGCAACATCTACATAGAAATATTTGATGGAACTATTGTTACTACTAATGAGCAAGATGGTCCTTTAGATATAACGGTTACTGGCCATAGTGCTAATAGACTGGAAATTCTCGAGGACGAAGAAAACAAATTTTATAATGATGAAACAGAAGGAGGACGTCAAGAAATGTCTTTGAAAAATTAAGTGTTTTCAATAGATCATGCTTAAAATTGGAGATTCCACCTTTAAGAATAATCTTAGCCAAATAACACTGCTGTTTTGCAGTGTCGTTATCCTAACGGTGAGCAAAGTCACCAGTGCTCTTTGGCGATGCGGCGTACAACACAACGGTAGTACTAGGGTCGGCAATGCGCTAGTGATGTTGCAAACATCCGTTACAGTAACCGCTTACCATTAGCCCTCCGCATCGGGCTGTTTGCTTATTTTAGTAGTATAAAAAAAAACATAATAAGCTGTGATACGTTAATGGTTACAACAAAGGTCTACTATGAATAGTCGCCTCTAGCGGTCTTGTCAGGAATTATGAGAATGCTAAGCACGATTCTCTGATTTCTAAAAGTCGGTCTATGTTTGCAACGGTTGTCATAAATATAGAAATCCGTATTCCAGATAAGATATAAATAAATAAATAATTCCAGCCAATTACTGTGCCCCTGCTAGGCGCGAGCCTCTTATCGGAATGAGAAGTTCTTAGTTCACCATGCTACCCTAGTGCGGTTTGACGGACTACATACACCACCGAAGACTTTATGAGGCCCTCTTAAGTGTGCAGGTTTCCTCACGATGTTTTTCCTTCACCGTTAACGCAAGTGATAATCAAATTGCAATCCGCACATAAATTCGAAAAGTCAGAGGTGCGAGTCTGGTTAAAACTCAGACCCTCCTGCATGGAAGGCAAGCGTTCAACCGCTAGGGTATCACTGCTAGAAATGATACCTACTTTATCAAAATTATGCCTTTTTATTTTAAAACCGTTATCATCTATAGGTCGTGCAGCTCGTGTGGGTTCGCCAACTGCAATTTGTGTATCAATTTGTTTATTTTATCTAACAACAGCACGTAACGTTTAATATTTATCAGTTTCTGGCGCCCGTACTTGTCCTGGCAAATCAGTATTCTATTATACCATGTACAATTAACTATTTGATTTCATTGCTATGAATATTTTAATGGATTTGAACAGTCTATAATTGATGTTGAATCTTTAAGGACAATTTGCCATTATCCTAGAATTCCTGAATATTTTCTGAGATGACATTGTAATTTTTCTTGGCACAAATTATTGTCAAGTGTCAAAATTCCGGATGTTAAAATTACTATTCGGAATGTTGCAATAGGTACTTAAATGAATTAAAAAATAATTCATATTAATTTTTAATTAATAAATTGTTTCTGATTTTAAAATCATTCTAGGTAGAGAATACAAACTCAACAAGTACGAACTACGAATTCAATTTAAAAACTAAGGTATGAAGTCCAAGGTAAATAAAATCTGCCAAATATTAAATTTAAAAATCTATGTATGTAATAGAATTTGAAAATAAAAACAGAAACAAAGTTAGTACGCAAACAAATCTGCAGGACAAACTTAGTAAGAAAAATTATAGATACCACGCTGAGTCGATTTACATGAAGGGCGCGGGATCTAATCGTGTTGATCATGATTTAAACGACATTTCAAATTAAGTAAACTGTTTTACGTAAGACCATTAAAAAAACCATAAATCGATTCCTACATTATTACCTGCCTACCGAATCCAATAAAATTATAATGGACACCATACGAATTAACGACAGCGGAACACGAAATATTATACATGCTTCTTCTATGGAAACAAAAATGTCATTATTGACTTGGATCAATAAATTAACTCCAAGGCAATTTTTCTTTTTACGGCTCTAGCTAATCTTGTTGGGCTGTCGGACCGGATCAGCGCCCCCTGCCGGGAATCGCGACTACACGCGCAAATAAAATGCTAATTCGCCAAGTAAAATCTATTTTGATTACATTTTAAGTAGACAGACAGTTTTTTTTCCTTAACGGCTTAGGACCGGTTCTATAATTGAGTCGCAATCGCATTAATAAACAATTTAATTTATAAAACAGCACGCTAACCTAATGAAACGAAAAACCCAACTCGTGGCACGAATCTACGCACAGCGCTGCGCTGCGGCGAATGGACGAACTATAATAAAAAAGCAACCCCTTTCTCTCAGTGCTGCCACTCCTAAAGAGAAAGTTTACGAAAGCTTTTCCATTCTAAAAGTTCCGCTATTTCCCGCTAGGTGGCAGCGATACGACACGTCCCGAAGCATTCGCGTGACAGCGCTTGCATGTGTGCGTGACAGAGCGAGACCGCGAGTGAAAAATAAAAAAGGAGTAAAATAGACGGCAATATGTGTGTATACAAAGGCGTGGTTACGTGCATGCAAGCATTTTTTTTTATCGCAAAAATGGCCGGAACTTTAGATTTCGCGTTAGACCATAAAGTCGCAAACGCATTACACGCATCAGAGCTTGAACTTTATATGAAGGCAATAAGGTTTAAAATCAAAAGTAAGTTATGTTCAAATTGCGTTTGGACGCTAGAGAGTGGCAAAATAATTGGCGACACCGGCGTCGCGGCGTCACTAGAAAGAGAGGATATAACGTAGCTAGCGTCGCGTCGGAGCGGTGCCTACCGACGACCGTTAGAACGAGGGGGATGGCTAGTTAGCAAACGTGCTCGCAAGACAGAGACGTTGCGAAAAAATGTCCGAAAAAAGCTGTTTTCATTAAAGGTGCGCGCCGCGATAGAAATTACAGAAACATGGGCGCGGTTTAAAAAATGTCAGGGGCGCCTGCGCCCTCAGTAAAAAGCCGGTGCGGAAGTAAAGGGGGAAAGAGACGTTGTTAGTGGGCATTATGTGACGAGTTGCAGTGGTGAAGCGCGCCGCGAGCGGTCGCCACTGGCGCGCACCAACAAAAACAATAACCGCTAATTATTGCGATTAATAAGCGTATACCGTTCGCGTGCACGCTGGCTCGAATAGTGATGGCCGATCAAATTGCAATGAACTCGAAACGTGTGCTGTAGTGTTCGTTCTAAGTTGATTCAATATTTTCCAAAAGTAAAATTCGAGTTAATTCGTCAAAAATAACCTCATCGGAATTAAGGGAGTGAGGGCGATGTGTGGCGATGTCATGTTGTTTGTTCGATATCGACTGCAACGCGATGACTGTGCCGTTTTCCCGCTAAAACTGGTAATAATCGTATTCACTTGCGCGCCGTTTCGTGTAGCTTGAACAGTGAAAATTTATATTGAGGTTAAATGTGAGAACTGCTAATACATACATACAATAAAAACGCAATATTAATGGTGGATCAAAAAGGCGATAGATAGTACGTTTCGATACTGAAATAGTACAAGCACCAACAAAAATGATACCAGTTTCGGGATTACCAACGGTTCCATAAATACCTATAATGTTTATTGAAAAATAAAATTAACTAAGTATCACCATCAAAAATATCAAAGAATAAGTGCTGACTCAAAAATCCTACTTTTGCGAAATAGGTAGTAGTAAATATTAAAACATCATCAAGATAAGTTACACATGTTATAGTGAAGAATAGTGCTCGAAGAATTCACCTACACTTTATTTACATACTTACACCTAAATTACTAAACATTCAAGTAAATACAACATTGATAGCGAAAAACGTTATCGGTATGGAGATAACTAAATAAATAGATATCATTAGCGTGTGTGTGAAGTGCGTAACATTTTCTTCAGGCAAAACACTACAATAATTTAGAATATACCTATCCTTATAAAAACCAAGGACAAGTTACAAAAAATAAACAATTTCGGTGAAAAAAAGGGAAAAGTAGTTTAAAAAAAGTATCTATTATTTTACGAAGTTATAAAAAATCACAGGTGCTATATCATCTGACATATCTATGTAGTCAAATAGAAAGGCATTTTTATCACCGATAAAGTATGACATTGTCAACAAAGAGAAAAATAAAATTTATTATGTTTATCACGAATGCCAGTGTCGTGGCCTATCTTGCTGATACGCTGTCAGGTGAGACGTGACACTATCATGTGCTTCAAAAATCTCTTGGGATTATTTCTTGCTGTTAATTTGTTAAGATGCTTTTTTAAAACGAATAAGTAGAAGTTCAAACATTCGTAATGGATCTATATGGATGGTCTATTCATTGTCGTCAAATTCGTTGGAAAAGCCACATTTTTCTTGTATGGAGTAAATAAGAATTTTTAGAGGTATTTTTATGTTTTTACATTGTCGTCCTTATATAATTATTTTTGTACAATAGGGCCTAACTCTTCTAACTAAATAGTTATTTAATTTAATAAAAAAAAACACTGTAATAATTTTATTCCTAAGTTTGGTTCACCAAACTTTACAAAAAATTATAAAAATGTGCAGTACTGTAGACTTTGTAGCTAATGATAACAATTGCAATTTGGCTTTATTTGTATATTTTGATAATTCCGATCCAATATCCACCTTATAAAGGACAGAAGCCCAAGCGAATCATAATGGAAATTATAAAATTAAAAAAATTCACATGGTGAAACTTAGGAGTGGCTATTGCGACACGCTGAGTTGATAATATGATTAATTCTCATAAAAACGACCATTATAATTATTATTTGTGACTATACAATAGCATTGAGCTTGCAATGCAATGCACCAATTACACTATTTTTGGCGTAGGCAACTTAATAATGACCATAAATATCTACCTACTCCAATCAATATTTCTGCAAATAGACCCAATCAACTTAATTCATAATCAATTACTGCAGATAGCAGATTAGCGAACCGTTTTCCTGTTTTGTCAGCAGAGCATATCATATTATGTGCATATGAAGTAGATTAAATTAGTTTTATCATTTCATTCTATTTGTTACGTAATTGTGATTATGCTGTAATAACTTAAGCATGTAAAATACAAGTAAAAAATGAAGAAGATTGACTCGTTTTTATCTTCAAGACATGCTATTTTCTTGTTATATTTTGTATTAATGAGACCATTTATAAGCATTTTAAAGAAATATGAGGCTTATAATACAATTTTTTTAACTAAAGCATTAGTGGTATCATTATCTATGTTTATAATATTTAATGTTTTCCAGCATACTGAAGTAAACTTGATCCCAGGTATGGAAAACTATTACCTACCATAAATGATTATATTATCATGTTTGGTTGTAAAATCTAATTCAAACAGATGGTTATAGGCTTGGTAATCAACTTTCAAAAGAATCTCATCAACCTACATATCTATCGATTTAGCTAATTAAGTTTATTACCTACATCGAAATTGTAAGGGATTCGACCAGGCCAGAAAAAAGACCAAATGTTAATAAATTAGCCATAAAAACACCAGTTTCCACACACAACGTCCTAAATTTCCCGTAACATAAAAATCTGGTTTTTAAAACTTCAAGATAAAACCAGTCGCATAAACATAAAGCTGGCTGGTTGAAAGCGACTATTCGTTGAATGCCCTCTAACCAATAGAAATTCGTAAATTTGAATTTTGAATTGCGAACGTGGGCCCGCGTGTAGGTGTTGGTACTCCCATTACCAACTGTGTAAACGGTATTCCCTCTAGATTTGATGATCAAATTTTATTCGTCTGCATAGAGTTGAGAGTCTTACACGACGTCTTTAAACTCTATATCTCCATCAAATTTCCTAACTTTATACGGATAGGATTTTATTGAAAGACAGTTTATCATTAGAAAATATTGTTTCTGTATGTTTTTTAATATTTAATCCATAAATGACATCAAAGCCTTTACCAAAGTCAGTATTGAGATAGCAGAGTTGTTGGCAAAGGTTATTTTAACTGTTGAGTCTCTGTAAATTCAAGGCATTCTTGTGGCAGTCAACATTTGTAGATAGGTAGATGGCCACGGAATTCATCAAAGACATTTCTCCTGTTTGCTTGTCCATGTCCATCCTCAGTTAGCGGTTTCGAAATTGAAATTATAAAATTTTAATAAAACACTGACAATGTTTTTATATTAACATTTCATGTAGAAATGTAAGCTTCAATGTCGTTGTAAATTAAACGGTTCACTGATCCATGAATACGTGTCAATTAACATTTTTCAATATTAGAAGAGCTGGGATGTTTTAAGGTTTTACGCCACATAGCGTGCATACCATTTGGCTGAAATAAAGGAGAATTAATCAGAGCCTTGTTTAAAATTTCAAGACAGCACTTCTTTCTCATCTACGTGCACTTACAAAGTCTGACACTACACTATGCCACTATTGCATCGCCCAGCGTTTAAAGACACACATGCGTTACGCGGCTCAACTACCGATGATCTTCCGTCTCTGTCTGTCACGTGACAACCGTAGCGCACTCTCTGTCTACACGCACGATCTGATGTCGGTCGCACGTCGCGGTTCGGTCATCACATCCCTCGGCTCCTATACCTATAGCATAGGAGCTAGATTGGCGCGTCGCGTATTCAAAATAGGAACGTTAGTAATGGAGTGGTGTACGGTGGGGTAGATGTGTGCGTGCGAGAGAGCCAGCAACCCTCCCCCGCGCCTCCGCCCCCGCTCGCGACGCCAGCCGAGCGAGTGGCGCGCGTTTACACAATCCGTTGGTTCGGAGCGCGGGCCACACTCGCGTCGAATGCGTGGCGTCTTCTTGTAACGACGATCAACGCGCGAACACGTATCGTCAATAGTTTTTTTTATAACATCTTGAAACTCATACGAGTTCAGCGCGCCCTAAGCGGATTTGGAAATTCTTATAAGATTTTTCATTCCAATATATTAATGAAAAAAAAAAATATAACAACAACTAATGATCATTTAAATTTTACTTAAATATTTTAGTGCGACTACAATAGTGATTGGGATACAGAAGAAAAAAATCTTCTTCATTTTGAAAATGGAATCATTAAATTTCAAGTTTCGTTTCTGGAAAATAAGAAACTACAATGAAAATGAAAAACTGTTCAAATTGTGAGAAGAATTATTTCGAAGTGACGATTAGTGTTACAGTGTCAATTTGATGGAACAACAGGCGTAAAATGTAGTGCCAATACTGCCAATGCAGAAAATAAAAAATAAAAATAGACTTTTTTCAACGGCAACATTATTGGTGAGTGTTTTTTTTTTATTAATGTCTTAGTAATAGAGAATAAAAATTAAGTGCTTGAGACTTGCAACGTTCCGACGGATAAACGATTACAAGAAATATTAGCAAAAATAAATACTTACCTATGTGTTTTTTTTACCTAAAAGGTATATATTTATCTTAAATAAGTATTCAAAAAGTAAAGTTTTAAAAAGTGACACAATAAAAAAGACGTCCGCTTTAATCGTCACCGCACGCAGCCTGTTTTTGTGTGTTAACTTCTAGCTGTCCAAAGTTTAACAAAAAACGGGCCGATGTTTTTGTAAATGAATTACATCGACCGTAAAAAAAACAGTTATCGAATAGTTAAATTGTTAACCTGGCTACATTTTCTATCAACAGGTGATGAAAAATCTTGAGTGTGCAAGTTCTACTATTTACTCATTTTTGTTTAAAAATTAGGTCTACGACTGTACTCGTATGTAGACGCGATTGGATTTAAAATAAGATAAAAAGTAAAAAATGTTATAGTACCTATAGAAAAAAAAAATGTAAGTACTTTAAATATAGTGTTTATTTTTTCACTCAACTAGCAAAAAATACCATAAGTCTGTTAGCACTTTATCACTCTGCGTAGCAACAGCGAAATAGTGATAAAAACAGTCACATGTTTTTATCATGCTATTACGATTTAACATACCTACCCGTCCCTTATCGAATACGAATGAAGGACAAAAAAAAATTTTGTAATATTAATAAATTGGTACATTACGTATACTTAAAAACAAAAACACAATTCAAATTCAAAATTACTTTTTGAATTTTTTTCCTTTTTTGTCGGCCAAGCCTGTTGCTATGGTCTAGTATAGATATTATTTCTTTAATTTGTTATATTATTATACTAAATAAAAACAAACTGTTTTTCTTATCAAATTATGTAAGGTCTTACGTAATCTTTTGCCCCCTATTATCTTGTTCACCTTTTAACTTATCGACATGTTTTCGCCAATTGGTGATTTTTCATGTTCTCGTATGTAAATTCTATACATAGAAGCTATGTGGATGATATAAATGCTAATTTTAAACGATCACACGTCAGATACCTACAGATAATACATTTTTGTTTTGTTAGCTGTGTTATACCTACAACTACAACACATTTTCGTGCCTTATCTGTGTTGCTAGTTGCTACGGCAGTTTGTATAAACAGTTAAAAAGTTTTAATTAGTTCAATGTATTTATTTAATGCGGTTCTGATGCAATAACCAACTGGACCTATACTTTCGAAGACGTATTTCATAAACTACAATATTTAAGTATTTGACAAACATATTATTTTCATCTCTGTTTCCTTTTAGTAGAAAAATACGCGGCAACACTGTGTAGACTCTACCTACTTGTACACTTTGTTTCAACGTATTTGTAACGGTCACCAACAATGAGACTTGCCATGAATGATAATATAATTGCTATGATTTTATAACATACCTATAGATAGAAAAACAATAATTGGTGATGTCAGAATCTCAAGTAACAGTAATTAATAGCAGTTAAAAAAATACCTCGTCCAGTGATCTGTGATTATGTGCGCGTTTTACAAAAGTAATTTGCCTTCTCAATATATTAAAAGTTAAAAGTGCTCAACACTTTCACGAACCAAAAACGGATAATGAGTGCAATGCTTTTAAACATCTGTTTCGGTTCCAGTCCCGGAGTTTCGTAACGTAATAATTATTCCGGTTACGTTTTAACAATTTTGTGTTCGACTGTACCTACTCCAAGATAATGCAATCGCACGCCTACATATTATATAGGTATAATGTTTTTATCTCGAAATAATTTGGGTGTGTTGTACGAAAAATAGCGGCTATTATAAGATTGTAAATGCGGAATTATTAATTTAGTTTGACCGTGGCCAACCTTTTATATTTATTCGGCCTGAAGGCTTGTCGTGACTTCGTTTTGGACTTTATCTGTGGGCTTTGGGCGATTTTTGTAAGTTGATCGATTTTTGTCTTATGTGAACATATTGAATTTCGAGTGAACGGTAAATAATTGATGGCAACACGCTAATGTTCAGGCCAAGTTAGTACGGTAACACACTCGTAAATAAGGTATAGTTAGACTTATGAAACGTTGTGTTAAACACAGCCAAAAAGCGTAGTTTTTCCTCATTTTTACAATCGTTAATTAGACATTATTTATCTCAAGTCGGACGTTATAATTGGTGTACTTACGTTAAATCGAATCAAGTTTACATGATTACCAAGTATAGACGCTTGTATGAAGATATAAATCAGATGGTCGTTGGTTGTTATTAATATCTGTACGCCTCGGGGGACAGGCAGGATCGTTAGTCTCAAAGTGCAGCCCAGGTTCGATTCCCGGCCGCTAATTATTATTTATGACCAACTCTTATCTTTAGCCAGCGGCCGCTAGGAAGTGTTACGGAGTTTTAAAATTTCTTCGATGTGGTTACTATTAATTGATGCATGTTTTGTTTTATGTAAAATAAACGACGAGATTGTGATTGCTATACGAGCAAAATAATATCTAACAAATTATTATTCTATAATTAACTATTTCACGTAAGTAATACTAGGGCCCAAGTTCACCGACAACATAACAGACCATTAGAGCAAAATCTGCCGTTTGAATGAATTCTTGTATGGGTAATCGGCCGATTTCATTTTAAACATCTGTTATTTTGTTGGTGAAAATGGCCCTCAGTTAAAATAGTTGTAACAAATTAATTATACAATATATAATTTAAGCCACAGTGTATAAAATTGATTAGTTGTAATCGTAAATGAGACAGCAACATTCTTATTTTACCAAAAATAAATTAAATTAATGATGCCAATAAAAACGAATTAATGTTTGATATTTAAATAAGCATGTAGTAGTAGATACCTTTTAGTCATTATTAATATATTTTATTTTTGAATTTATTAGTTTATTATTTAGCAGAAACAAGAGAGAACATAACGTATTTTTTTTTCTTAATCCTAAAAATGACTTTTCTGGGGGTCACCAGCGTCAAATAGCAAACTGTTGATTTTCAAGGGATTTCGTTATAAGTCCTTAATATGAATCGTATTCACTTCATACCAGGACGTCTCTAAATCATGTCTGATTTTAGTCTGCTGAACGACCGAATAAGTGAACTATTTTGGGTTATAGAGACAATTTGATAGGAGACACTTCAAATATAATTATAATTATGTTGGGAGTACATACTTATTATTTCTATTATTATGTTTGTATGATGTCAGTGTACTGTCAATTGGAACGTCATGGTACGAAAATGAGTGAACGAAATTTGTTAGCAGTGTTTTTACAGCGTCTATTCCATCAACTTAAAAAAAACCTTTAACTAAAACATCCTGGTACGAATAAGCAAAACTATTAATTACAAGCCTTAAACATAACTGCAGTAAGAGACGCTGGTAGGACCCCTGATTGTCCTTGTAGTTGTAGTGGGCTCACTAAAACGTATTTAAATGGGATAGGATAGGATGCCGAATAGGTTTTAATCAACTTTTATTCTTTGTGAGGCTTGCAGTTCGTTGGCTGCGTAACGTATATATTTTCTCAGTCACTTCGTAAATTAAATAATTAATTATCTGCAGGTCAAATCAATTTTACTTACTAACAACTTTATTTGTTGTAAATAGTTTGGCAGGCAGCCATTTTCTTCACAATTAAAAATAATTCAGTACATTTTGTACATTAGTATCATGTGTTTGTGTGTTCGTATGTTTATTTATAATTGTTTTCGTGGTAATTACTTTCGTACTTAGCTGTTGCTAATGTCATTAATTTGTCACTTTTTATGTAGCGTTCAAGAATGATTTTATCTTTCGTATTGAACAATGACAACTTTTTTTATATTGTGACACCATACAAGTATTTATTTTTCGTACAACATGAATTAAAATACGTAGCTTGGATTTCATTTCAACCTAACAGGGGGCCTAAAGGTAAAGTAGGTACTTTTTTATTGGCCACCTTAATTATTATAAGTCACTTAATATTACACCCACAAGAGGCCATTTTGTATCGAAAACAAAAACATTGACATTCAAAAGTACGATCGAGAAAAAAGGTTGGATTTAATTTTACAAGCCTTCGATTTTGTACGAAATACCTACCTAACTTTACAGTCAACACCAATTTAAAAAATCTGGTTTTTAATAAAAAAGGTAAATACAATATTTTTGGTAGCCAAATGGTAAAATCCCGAAATGACGTGGTAAATTTTGGCTTGTGTGACGAATGAATAATTATTTTTTGGTTCAAACTATGATAAACAATCGTAAAAAAGATTATTTAAGGTCCTACTTTAGTAGCGGAGGGCCCTTTTAGGGGTTATAGACATAGTACTCATCATTATGAACAACTTTTACTATGGGACCAAATATGAAATCGCGAAAAAAAAATCTCATGTTCCATAGAAATAATTCAATATTATACGACTAAATGCAAAAAAGAAAGAAAGAAAAATCATTAATTCCAACTAGACATCAGACAATACAATGCACAAACATAAAAAAGTATTTAGAAAAAGAAAAAAAAAATAACAATCAAAAACAATGTGCTGTCGGTATGCCAGTACCAAATGTATGAAACAGCTGATATTTTTTCGGGATTTAAGGGTTGGTTCCGTAGTAAACATCGTTCATAATAACATGTACTATAAACCTCTTAAAATGACCTCTGCTCCGTTATTAAAGTAGGAGGTTGTAGTTAACGAAATAAATTTACAAAATCTCTGATGTTATTTATCAGTTATATAAAACCCTATAGGTACTTATTGGTAACTATTTCAGTGACTGGCATTTCAAAAATATTGCACTAACCGGTACAAGGGTACAACATTGTTTCTCGCCCACACACCTAAATAAACGTTCAAAAATGACAGCATGAGTTCATGTGGTCGCAATATGTTTATTTTACGAGTTGCATTACTTCGTCTCCCAATCCAATAATATTCAACATGTGTTACGTATTATTAACATTTGATTGTCGTTTTTTCGTACGTTCGTCTGAATCTACAAACATGACCGTGGTCTACTCATTTTTGGTGGTTTATTTAGACGCCATTTTGGTTTTCATAAAAGGTTTCGGCAGGATTCATCTTTTTAAATGCCAACGTTTAGATTTTAGTCAGTAAAAACGGCAATATTATGCAAAATATTATAGTTTTGTTCCAAACATGAATCACCGGATTACTGAAATAAAAGTAATAAAAAAAGCCATTCGTAGACATTTTGTTTAAAATATGGAACTTACGATCGGATTCATCGATTTATTTATTTTAAATGATATCAATAGTAATTAAAAAATATTGAATACTGATTGTATTTTTTTTACAAAATAAAGCACGGGCCACCAACTCTTACCCTCAGTAAAACGTCATATTTTAAGAGATCACAATTATTTGAAACAATTCATTGTCTGAAATAAAGAAGTATTATTTATACAGTTACGTTTTCAACTAAACTAGTCGGTGAAACTATTATAAATAAATAGGAAAAAAATAAGTAAATTTTTCATAAGACTTGAAAGGCTTCGTTTTTTTAAAAACAACGTTCTTATTTTGTTGTAACAGCTTGTAGAATGTATTTATTTTACTAAATAAATTTAATGATCGTGCCTACTACCGTTACGTAGAAATCGAATCCCAATAAAGAGGTAATTTTCCGAATGCCTTTGGAAATTTTAGCAAAAAAAAATCCGATTTTTAATCTAGGTGATTGAGAACCCAGTTCTTATAACTCGGCAAACATGCGATGCTATTCTAATAATGCCATCAATCGCATTACCAATCAATCAAAATTCTTCACTTAAAAAAAGACAAGTGCGAAAATATGTATCTTTTAATTTCTGTCTTTTAAATAAACGCAATTGCATGCAATAATTGTTTAAGCTACTGCAATAATTGCTCATTAACAACAATAATAAATATTGAATTCGACAGGGACGTGGATGCAGGCAATAACAGTTGCGCGTAACAACTTGATCTATTGGATTGACGCACGAATGTTTGCTACTTATAAATATTAAATTGCTTTTATTGGATCAACTTTTTTATGATAAGATGATTGTGTCAATCATAATGCATCTCTGTATTATTTTAATTAACATCCATATAATGCATAATTTAAAAAAAAGTCTATTTTTCTTTTTAAATACTCTAAGGGTAATTTGTGATTGTTCAGTACATAGTTGTGATCAATTTGTAAAACGTTGCTTGTGTGTTGGTATATGTTAAAAATAAACAAAGTTAGTAAACAACATGGTCATTTATTTTTAGTTTCAAATTGTGTTTTAAATTACTAACTAAACAATTATAACCATTTAACGTTTTAGTTATGGATTGAACTAGCTAAAAGATCAAGAAAACGATGATCTGAAATTTTTCTTACAAACATGTTTTTAACTAAGTATACCTACCTACCTAATAAATTATATTTTATCTAAGATAATATAATTCGTCCGAATCTTCATTTTGAATAAATTTACGAATAAATGAGCTGTAAACGGACAATAAAATATATATTAAGCTAATAAACTCCGGTTTACTTTAAATATAATCTTAAGTATATGTTCACCAGAATTATTTACCGACAAACATAAATATATGTTGGTATTAGCATATAAAGTTATATTATTCAAAAACAGAATCATAAATCATTATAAGTACTAGATATTATTAATAATAAAAATATTCGAAGATAATAGATAATAATTACGTGTTTTAATGGTACAAGTTAATAATAAGATATCTTATTGAAATTGGAAAATGTATTTCTGAAGGTATTTAACATAATTATGTATATTTAAAAAGTTACAAACCAATATTATAAAGAGAAAAAATTTGATATTTTATATGTGTGTTTGTAATGGATAAACTCAAAAACTACTGGACCGATTTTAAAAATTCTTTCACCAGCAGAATGCTATATTATCTATCAATAAGTAACATAGGCTATAATTTATAGAGATATCACGCGGGCGAAGCCGCTGGCGGAAGCTAGTATCTTATATACACAACAAAAACAAAATAATACCGCATCTCAACATCGCTAAACATTGTCCTCAATATCAAGCAATTCAAATATTTAACAGGTTGCCTCTAGAATTAAAAAGCATTGTGTATATAAGCTCGTTTAAAGCAAGGCTCAGGGCATTCCTATTGGAAAAATGTCTCTACTCCATAGATGAATTATAATCATCATTCTATGTGTATGAGGGTAATATTAGGTAAATTGATAAGTAAATTTTCCATGTCTTATGTATTTTTTATTATTTTTTCTTTTTTTGTATATTTTTTGTTGTATTGTAATATTATGTTTTATAGCATGTTTTTTTCAAACACAATGTATGTTGTTCCTGAATAAAATTGAATTGAATTGAATTGAATTGAATATTATATTGAGCAAAAAATTCGGAAGGTAAACCAACAGATACCTACCTAAATCTTTTTATACATGTTTACTTATGTGTATTATCTTGAATAGTCATGATTATTCCATTTAGGAGTTGATAAAACCCGTTCTCATATTGTACCTACATTGAAACCACACCTTGACCACCAAGAATTTATATAAAGGTTAATTATCGCCACAATAACTCGCTATCTTTATAATTAATACGTGAAGAGAAAACTTTGTACCCCTTTTTAAATATAATTATTGCGCGCACGGAAGAGTGTGAGATTTGGCATAGTTAAAGTTTTATGTTAGTAACAGTTTAAAAAAATGAATACTAGCTGTGAATGTGTTTTTTTAACGGTTACTAACATTAAATCTTATTTTTTTAGGTATTGCAGGGAATTAAGGCAAACAACACACACTAATGACGAATTTATTAGTATACAATATGCTCGTAGCTGAAGTAAAAGAAATTTAAAAAAAAAAGCTATCAAATATGCTTTCAAACTATTTTTTTTTATGAATTACTGTCTATAAATATCGACAACTGGGCGACCACTAGTAAAACTAAAAAAGGAGAACAGTTCTTATTTTGAATTAAAAAAAAAAAATGCCTTCTAGAATAATTTGACTCCGAATGCTGGCCACTAAACGATTCCACGATTCCACGAACGATTCAAGTTTAATAAAAAAAAATCACCAGAACACGCTGATCGCAAAATTGCTATAAATCTACAACAGTATTGCAATCGCGTTCACCGACGTCAAATGACCACAAAATATCGGTTTGAGATGACCAATAACTCTGTAATAATACGTTAGTCTATGATATTACGCCATGCGGGCGGTGGTTAGGTACTTGCTACCGACTATAGTAATTCTTGCTGGTCGCCAGGTACCTACTCGTTATTTTGTCGTAGAATTTATTATACATGTGACGTATATTCAAGGTCTCGTGGTGACTAATATCACTAATATGTGAGTTGTCAGGTTACATACGTAAGTTTTTTTTAGGCTTTTTGTGAATTATTACTATAGGGTTGTCAAGAGGATATGAAGCGGCCTCCTCCAATGCTATACTGACAACGACTGTCATCAGCAAATATAGTTGGTCTACAGCAATGAGAAGTTAAAAAAAATCTTCTTAAGTAATACATACATGAGCTGCCGAATTGTCACTAAATACCGACTTCAATTCCTCAACTTATTATACAACTTCTGCAAAATGAAAAGTAATAAGAATTTCAAAAACATTGCACAAAAATTATTTCTCTAACAAAACGCCGAATAACTCAGAACATCCACAAAGGCGCGCTACATTTTATTTGGTATCAAGCAAATATTAATTCGTTAACAATGTTTGCCAAATTTTTGAACACACATTAATCATCGCAACACTGTTTAATTCGCCAATATCCAACGTTTGTCCAATAAACAACATATGAAAACGTGTTGCCTGCCGCTGACTCACGTGCGGTCATTGCCGAGAATAGAATAAATGACATGGACACACACAACTAAAATGTATTACGTAAGTCTTGAATTGTCAAGTGTCTTAAGAAAATCAAAATGCGGAAAGCATTCGTTTTTTGAACTGACAAGAGCGCGGTAAAAAATGTTGCAATTTTTTTTCATATCCACGTGGGATTCTTTTTTTAATTTTGTCATAATTTTTTGCGATGTTTACTTTTATAATATTACAGTCATAATAATTAAACATTATAAAAAATAAATTTTAGTGCTGTTACTGAAACAGAACAACAAAAATAAAAAATGGACAATTTTTTTTTAGACTTTTTCAGTCGTTCCCTATAAGGCCAGGTATCCATCAAAGCGGAGAGGGGCGAAGAGGAGAAAATTGGCTTTGCAGCTGAAATGTATCCACCGAATCTGATCGGAATGTGTGCTGGCCAGAGCGGCGGCGGGACGCTCATGTCTCCTTTCCTCTCCGCTTGAATCATGTCCACCAGTGGCGAAGGGTGAATATTATTATTAGGGAACTCGTCCAAAAAAACTTGGCCAGGCATGCCACATGGGCTTGAACTCATGTAGCAACTTACCTGCCTTCACATAAATATATTATTATCATACATGATATAAATATTTACTGGTGATGGCCACGTAAAGGGAAGCCGATGGGAATCGTGTTATATAGACTCTTCGCCACAGATGTCCACTGAAACTAAGCAGAGAGATGTCTAAATAACGAAATCACATTTCCTCTCCTCTGCGCCCATCTCCTCTTTGCTGGATTCCGGGGCTAAGGTCTCTGGTATCCTCCAAAGAGGAAAGGGGCGGAGATGTGTGCGGTGTGATGTGTGTATACAGATGTAAATATACCGATATCCCATTGGTAGGTATACACAATTTTGTGCTCATCTCCCCTTTGATGGTTACCAGGCCTTAGTATCCAGTAAACTAATGCCGATGAGTCAATCTGAACCGATTTAAATAATGTTCATAATAAATGACACTGGTTAGTAATAATAGCTTGATAATAACAGGAAATAGCGTTCGAAAATTCATTTAAGCCCGTCACGAAGTGTGCAAATGAATGTAGGTACTCAGAATGAAGCCGAGATTGATATAAATGAGCAAAAATGTGTGTCAGCACACGCGATGCGTTTCAAATTGTTCTTAGGTAGGACAAATGAGATCTAATTGAGGTACCTACCAAGTTTATTCAATTTGTTTTTATATCTACCATAATTATGTTAGATCTGGTTAGATTACGTTAGAGGGGCTCGTAGCAACATAGCTACCGCGCAGATCAGTTGATCAGCGAGTTTAAGCTGCGGTCGCCGCAGTCAGTCCTTGGATGGGTGACCGTTTCTTCGAACATCAAGACCCCTCCGTGCCTCGGATAGCACGTTAAGCAGTTGGTCCCGGTTGTCATACGAATACCTATGACAGTCGTTACGGGAGTCAGCAACCCGAAAAGTCTGAGAACCGGTCTAACCTTAGGGTATCAGTGTCTCCCAGTAATTAGATGGTGGAGATCAGATGGCAGTCGCTCCGTATAATAACAATAATTCCATTTATTTCAGGCAACTTGGCCCATACAATAAAATACAAAAATATACACAACTATAAAACAATAACAATACATTAATAAACTAATGCATATTACATAATAACAATAAATTTTAAACTACTGCTGCACAGTAGATGACGGCGTCATGTTTCGCTGACTGGTGTCGCGCAGCCGGCCGCGAAACCGACGATACACTACACCCTTCGACTAAAACTCTTCTTTGAGGCAGGTCTCGAGATGAAGATTTGGAACCCGCACCACGAACGACTTGAAATTTGTGTTGTGGCGCGACTCCAACTTCACGACTCTCAAAGTCATATAGTCGTATAAAATACTGATATTCAGCCCCATTTGGTTAGAATGGGAGTCGACCCCAACGTGGTTAGGATAAAGGCCAGGCAGATGAGGAGGTATTAAATGCAGGTTCTGAAGATTTAGGGATAACATACGATACAGAGACACCCTCAAGTGACGTCTGCAGGGTTACCACGGTAAAATTGGGAGAGAGAAAAATCAGGGAGAAAATCATATCTTTACCTTTTTCTATCTCGATGACAGATGACGAAGGTGGAGAAACCAGGTTTGTCGAATGAAAAATCGGAGAAAAAACTTTCGACCCTTTTCTCACTCGATTTTTTGTTTTGTTTTCTGTCAAGGAGACAAAGGGTGGAGGGAATGGGTTTGCCTACCCACCGTACTAGCCCTGCTAGCCACCCTGCAGGATATTCACGATACACGCGTAATAGTAATCGATCTGTCTGTAGCATTGTAGCTCCAAAACGGATGAACCGATTTCAATACAGATTTTTTTAATTGAAAGCTAGTTTAATCGTGTATCATCTTAGCTATGTATTATGAAAATCTGTTCATCCGTTCAAAAGTTACAGCTCTTTTTCTAGTTAGAGTCGGGGGTTTTTGATGGTTAGTTATTGGAACAGAACCTATACTGAGAGTTGCAAACCCTAGTAAAGACCTTTAAAATCAGTAATTGACGTAAACGGGTAATAAATTGCAATTAAGCTGACAAGAACAATGTTGGTAGGCTTTTGTACAAGACTTACTAGTTTTAATACAGTTTAGGTAACACAGTTAGGTACTGAATCTAACCGAATAATTGGGTTGATGCTTATCATTTAACATGTTATGCCGTTACTGTCAAACACGTGTCCCGAATTTAGTTTCAAACTGTAACGAAATTGTGAGACGTACAAAGTAATCCTTAATATTATTATATTAAATTTAATTATAACACTTCCTATCACAATAACAAAAACATCATAATCAATAGACAACGCAAAAAAAAAAAGGAAATCGATCAACCTATACAGAATGCAACCGCAAAAAAAACAAAATTGATATCAAAAGTTCCAAATTTAAAAATTATTATGACCTTGTTCATTGTCTTGTCTATGCCTTCCCATTTTTATTCGCCCACTTGTAAAAGGTTAGATGTTGGTTTCTGACAGGCAATTAAACAGACGGGGTATAATCTCAAGTGCATTGTCGGAATAGTATTCTTTTTTCAAATAATTTATTGCCTTGAGAACTATCAAGGGCGTTGCATGACACTTAACAAATGATTTTTTAATGTTTTTTTGACCTTTTCTTTTCAGTAACGCTGTCAGTGTTTTGTAATTACGTTTTTAACTTATGATTTGTTATCTAAAAAATAATGTTTAATAAGGTCTACTACTACAACATAAAAGTCTCTTTCCCCTTGCGCAAGTGTAATAAAACCCAGGTTTTAAATATATCTGGCACTTTCTAACGTGATATAACAAAAACCTGGGTTTTACAAGACTTTCTTTAAACCATCGACATGTTGACACGGTTAGCGCAGTGGCTAAGCACTTAGCTTTCTACGCTACATGCCGCGGGTTCGATGCCCGCACGGAGCAATTATTTGTATGATCTACAGATGGTTGTTTCGGGTCTGTGTGTGTGTGCATGTGACATATATGTTTGTAAACTGTACCCTCAATAAGGAACAAATCCTAGTGAAGGGCAAAGATTTTTTAAAAAGAAAATAAATCTTCTGTAATAAGACAGTATTCGTTTAAACACCACTCAAAAAATATACCACATCAATAAATAACAATAGTAAATATCCCAATCAAAATTCTATTATGAAAAATAAAGAATCATCAACTAAACAATCATTTATAAAATTAATTACAGTGAATAATAAGTCATCATTAACGATCAAATAAAATGGTAATGACAATTACATTTAATTAATTTTTATTCACAGTCATAAATGCAATTCTTGTGTTTTTTGTTCAGCATTCAAGCTTACGTTGGCTGTCAAAACAAGTGCGACATAAAGTAACAAGCAATTCATTACTGTCTTCAGTACAATAGAAAAAAATCCATAGCCCACGGTTCTACAATAGGGTACAATCACTGTAAGTACCTTTTTTATTACAAACAAAACTTGTAAACTATTGTAATATAATTTTCCTACCTAATGCGTCTTCAAGTGTTCTTTATTTGAAATTGTGCGGTTTTTTTTTGTAAACTTTTTATTTGTTGTTCCTTTTTTGAAATACTATTGATTCTTCTTTTTATTGTTTTTTCTTTCGAATAAGGTTTCTTTTTAAATAAATTTTAGCTCCCTTCATTTATTTTTGTCAGTATCATCTTACTGGGCGTTCTATATCGACATTTTCAATCTGTTTTTCTTCGTTCCGATATTAATTTACAAGCTAACGCTATTATCGTTGCCATATTGCGGGCCTTTCTACGAACTCAAGATAAGCAACTTGATATTTTAATAAAGTTTTGTGATACAATGTTGCGCCGTAAGTTCAAGGCAAACGGCATCAGATTTCATACAACATAATGTTCCTATAAATAGGATTTGTTTAAAAATTAAGTAACATTTTAATAAAGTCTGTATTTCAAGTAAATATCGTGGGCTTTAATAAAGTAGGCTTATAAATTACTAACTTAAATACGCACATTATTTATGTCGTGTTTAATAGTAATGTAGAGTATTTTATTTTCCCACGATTTAATAAAAGTTAAACTCGAACGGTCTCTGAATGACATTATATTGCTTATAAGTAGCAATCTTACCTATATTAAATTCACTGACAAGTTGATATTTGTAAATATCAGAATACTAAACAAAAAAATATTTAAAAATATTCTAAATTTAAATTACACAACTGTTTACGCATGCGATGCGATTACGACGCGCGAACATCGCAACGGGTTAACCCTTGAAAAGTCGATGCAAATTCGCGCATAAATATATTTATAATGTATGGGCCCCGCACATAGATATCAGCGAACGATAACTCCAGTTAGACAAAGATGGATGGTCAAATAAGATTTGTTGACACCTTTGCGCGATAATTTTTTAAATAAATCATCCATCGTATATATACGTGGGTAATTGGACGTGGTTGGTATGTAAAAGTACATTCTGCTACATTATTGACTATGACTGTTTATGGTTTTAAGTGAAATATATAAACCAAGTTTCATAGGCTTTTAAAATCAAAGCCTGCTTTGTGTCATTACGACCTTGGTGATTTACACGACCAGTAAGGCAGCTATTAGATAAATTTGCTTTAAAAGAATTCAATTTTTATGCGTTCTGTAATTACTGGTTTATTAAACGTCAAATAAAAATAAAATCTTTATCCATACTTCAGAACAAAATTATACGGCAATTGTGGAACTATAGGCGGCGCTAACTGATATTGTGGTTTAAAAGTGATCCAGTCACGATATCTGCAAATCTTTTGAATAATGGAAAATAAATTGTTCCAGTTTTTTCGCAGTTATTGCTTCGTTTAGGGCTATTGCACACTCGATTTAGCATCAGCGATCAGCGATTTAGTCGCTTTTCTGAAGCTTAACATAGCAACTGAACTCTAAACCCCATAGGTACTTTATCATCAGTGATCAGTGATTTAGTAGTTTTTGGAACGCCGATACAGCGATAGAATGGCTAAAACGCACGATTTGGATACCACGCTCAAACGCAGTGAGTCGCCAAAACGCGATTCAACATCGATGCAATCGCAAAAACCCGAAATTTTGATAACGCGATCGCACGCAAAACAAAACATTATTATTACAAAAGATGGTTTAAAGCAAGTCTTGTAAAACCCAGGTTTTAAGATATCCGTCTATTTTTGTTCTATGACATTGGAAAGTGACGGATATATTTGAAACCTGGGTTTTTACTACTCATTTTAAATATTCCCACTCTGAGTTGCCAAAACGCGATGCAGCATCGATGCAATCGTAAAATTGTTAATCGCCGATGCAAAAATAATCTAGTGTGCTATGGCCCTTAGTACAGTAGATTGTCACAACATAACATGTTTCTAGATCTAGGTAATACTTGAAATAGCTCTGTTGGCTGCCTTGGTATCACTTTACATAATTTATAGAGCTTTGCGTTAACAATTTCGTAAAAAAAGGATTTAGATAAAGTCACTTGCCTTTCAAGTCGATATTGATTTTGCTTTAGATTGTGTCAAGTTGTCTGGATGTGTTTCAAGTTTAGTAAGCTAAAAATAATCTATGCAATAATACTAATGAAATTATTTTGTGTTGTTTCAGATGTGTGACTAAAACAGTTGTTTTGCTGAAGGAAATTACATTATACAGGTAATTAAACATCCTTTATTCGATAAAATATACCTTATCGTACTTATTAAGCCCCAAAACAAACGATAGTTTTTATTCGAATGTTAACTTTTGACCTAAAACCTTACAAAGGTAATTATGTATGGTGAATATTGTACATTTCAATAATTAAAAGGAATAAAAGGTAAAAAAATTACCAAAATAAAAGATTCATTAAATCAGTTCACAATAGGCGAATCGGTGAAAAAGCAAAAATAATAAAAAATACAGTCGAAGAATCTTCTTCTTTTTTGAAATTTGTTAAAAATATGAGCACTTCGGATATGGTTCGAATTTTCAACACTTATTGAACTGTTAAAATTAGCGCAGCGGTTATGCGTGTGCTACGAAATAGTCGAGTTGACTCGCCGCGCCGCGACTTCGATCCTCAGCTCGCGCGTGGAGTTTTAGGCCTTATCGAAGCTACATGTTTGTTCTATACAACATGATAGTCAAATTAAGGCCAATATAAAATGTTCCCGACACGGTCGCGGTTTAGATAACATATATCTTCAACGTATCACCGAAGGGATCTACAATTTTGAAAAATAATAATTTTACTTGATTTAAAAACAAAATATATTTTTTTAACAAATATTCAATGTTGAAAATATGAGCTGTATTATTAATTTATTATTTATGTCATATTTAAATATAAGTAATGTAGTTCACATGATTTTTAAGGAATGAAATGACGTCATCATTATTCAAGTGTGATAGAGTCGTCTCTATCTTACATTTCACTTTCAAATCTCTTTTTTATCAACGGTTAAGTCCTTTTACGTATAACAAAGCAAGTTTCACGTGTTATCTATAATCAATAAAATAACCTTCGAGGAGAAAGTTTGATAAAAAATTGATTGATTGAGGTAAAAACACGGTCCTTATGTTTATCAAATTCGATTAGATATATTATCGGAAGAATTTCACCTTAGTTTGTATGACATTGTTAGGTTACATTGGTATGACATTAGCCTAAACCCTGGTACGTACTTACTTTTTGTTGCTTTGTTTTTTGCTCTGACATTTGTATAAGGTATCAAAAAACAGTAGCGGTTTTTAGCAATGATAAATTGATTGTAACAATTTTTTGTTTATTTTTTCTTACAAACCGTTTTGATATTTAGACTCAATTATAAAAGGTTAAAAATTACACCAGCTCACATCGTTAAAAATATTATAAACCACAACAAAATGGCGGTAATAATTCATTCGTTAATACAATGTTTCACCCATTATCCCTGTTTCTTTGTACGGCACAGCCGTTCTAAACCGCCCTAACCCTTCACCGACATACGGTGTCTTCAATACCCCCGACTTTCACATCCTTCCTGTTTTAAATGTATTCATAACGCATAAAAAACCTAATGCGTATCATTTGACGGTGTCTAGACAAAAGCCTACTGTCTATTGTCGGGTTAAAAGGATTTTTTGTCGTCTTCGAAATTGGATCGAAAGATGCAACTGATAGTTTGCTCAGCATGAATGGATATTACTTTCGATTTTTATTTTATGATTGTAAACGATATTTTGGTTCTTTGTTTATTCGTTCAAATGGGTTAGTAGGTAATATTTTATTTACGGTGATTTTTACTAGCAATGTAGGTTAAATATTCAATTATTTTTTTAATTGCTTGTAGGTATTATTCCTGTATTTTATGCGTTTACAAACACATCTTTACTTATAAAAACCAGACCCGGAACAACTATCTGTAGGCCTTACAAACATTTGTTCTATGCGGGAATCACAGCGTAGCAGTCGATCACTCAACCACTGTGGTGCAGTGCTTTAGTGATCGGCTGCTGCGCATTATTATAAATTTTATAGTATTTTTGGGTTCGATGCAAATAAATCGAATTATGCAAATAAATAAATATTTTGAAATTACAGACATTATAATAATAAATCTATTCACACAATATTCTATTTCCAACCACACCTTTTTGTTCAGTAAACTTCTTTACTATAGAACATGAATTACAAAACGAAGACATACAATATTATTGAACACCGCATTGTTACTGGCTCGTTAACTTCTAGCCGTAACCCTTTCGACATCATCTTACAAACCACCACAAAGTGCGCCATTGTCCCATCCCTTATCTTTAACAATACACTACCGTGCATTTTAAATCTAAGCTACTTTGAATAAAGCATCCTATTGTGAATATTATAAATATTATGCTAATGCGATAAAGGAAATTTTTGACTTCGGTCTTTATGACCAGGTGTCGCATTTAAAGGGTTGGAGGGAAATATCGCGACCCTACGTGTTCGATCATTTATTAAGATTTGTCCTTTTGTCTCGGATCTTATTCCCATGCATGCTTGCATAGAATTTATGTGAGAAATGCTAGTGATATATTTTTGTTCGTATTCTAATGCCACGCTTGCTGGCGTTTGAATGTGATTCAAGACGGTTCATTGGTCATTATTTTATGGATTAACGTTATTTTGGGAACGGATCTTAAGATTTATGATAGTCGTTATAAATATTTTTATTAAAGGATTATGTATTATTTAGATTTTGGATCATAAAAATATATTTACGTTTTTGGGTTTTGAATTCAGATTTTATTGCTGTGTTAGTATTTATTGATAGGTATTTAGAATTCTGTAGGTTTAATCTGTATTGACAAAAAAATAACTAGTAAAATAAAATAATAAATATCACGAAAAAACACGTAAGCCAACTTAGTCAAGAATTTTATGTATAAAATGAATTATTTAAAACATTAATATAACGTTCTACCTTTCTAATCCCGATCCCGTTAAGGTTATTGTACTCAAAATTATGAACAACTTTTATTAAGTGACCAACCCTGATATCGCGATAAGATAATCAGCTGATCTACTTATACAATAAATTCAATATTACCCAACCAAATGTATGGAATAGTTGATGTTTTATTCGCGATTTCTAGAAAGGCAGAACCTTGTATTTTCACTTTCACAACTCCTGGATATAAATCAATCTATTATTACTGTAGTCCGTAGTTCAATATAGGCTTATTATTAAATTGTAAAAAGACAAGTCAAAAAGACACAAAACAAAATTACTTTAATAGGACTTGTGACAATTTCCGTAGTCAGCCAGTTGAGTGACGCAAAAACCGAGTTGAAATTGAAATTTATACAATTATCTGTTTATTGTCATCTCTGTGGTGAATCTGTGTTATTTCTGTAATCAGATATTACAGTAATCGTAATTACAATTGTAATTTATTAACTTTGTTTGGTGTTTACTTTTGTTCTTATTTCAAAAAAATATTTCTTCAAATCTTGAGTAAATTGCAAAAATACAGTCATGTTTTGCCTTTACGGGCGGCATACAAACAGATATAATTAAATTATTCGAAAAATGAAATGATTATTATTTTTATTATTAATTTGAATTATTAATTTTAACACTAGTTCGAATAACTCTTCATATGAACAGTTATTCGAACTGTTCATATGAAGAGTGGTTAAAATTGGTAGATGACGCCAATTATATTTTCTATTGTTTTATTTTGTTTCTTCTTTTTACTGGTCGTAAAACAGGAAGATTACTATTATTATTACTACTCTATTCCGATAGATTAGAGGTCCAGCTTAATCGTTGTACGTTAACGGTAAGTTTTAGCTTTTATTGAATTTAATTAAAAACACAGCGGGCACTCGAGCTGCCGTAGGTATTTGCATAATGTTTCAACACAAATGAAGTAGATATTATTAATAATGCCCATATGTCGTGTAGCCAAGTTTTAGGGGACCGTGAACTAAGTCACTATTTCGACATTTTTCAATTCATTTATATTATTAAATACCAGTATATAAGGCCAGTACCAGTATATAATAAGAACAAATAAAATATCCTATGAGATTTATAAAAAATGGAAGTCGCTTAATTTTTTTCTTTATATAATATCTTTAATAATTTCTGTTTCAAAAGTTTCTGCTTCGAAATCTTGTTTCACATAAATTAAACAAATGAATACACATTGCGAAATGCACCAGAAATGTTCGTCGATGGATAATTGGTGCTGTTTCCTCCACCGTTCAATTCCATGTGTTCAATTATATAATTGGTTTAAAAAGAAAAGTTGAAATTACAGTATCACGTCGGCCAGTCGCGGTTACGACAGTTTTGCACTTATCTTTGTTGCACGCTATTTCGAAAAACATTGAGTATTCTTTTTTGTTTTGAATTTAGAACGTTCTTTAAAATATAGAACGTAGATTCTTTAAAAAGAAAATAGTGTTGCCTATGCGAGTTTAGTTAGTAAGGTTAGAATTAGAACTGTGACCACACAACGCACGAGCTGAGCGAGCGAGCGAAGCGAGCTGTAGTGCTGAAGGAGCAGACGAGTGCCAGGGTCACTTTTTAAACTAACCAATATTTTTAGTCAAAACTAGTTTTGATTGAAGTCCTGCGTCAAAACTAATTTTGACTGATTTTCGCAGTCAAAATTCTTTTGACCGGTCATGAGTTTTGACTGTAAAATATAATAGATATTAATTATTTACATAATCCTAAGTCCACTTATTTATTATAACATTATAGTAACTGGTTGTTATATTCAGCACTATTCAATTTTCCTTGATTGTCCAAAATTCGTTTTATCAGTTCATTGTGTTGTACTGTACGTACATGTCATGATAATGCAGGTATGTTTTACATAAGTACCTATCTACAGCACAATATATTCACGATATAACTGCACATCATTTTATGTAGGTAATACCTTAATAAGACAACTAATTTGAATTTATTGAAATGTTTCCTTTACACCAAATTAAAATCATAGCTATAAGCAGAATATAAACGAATCCCCATTTCAATTATAAAGTTCAATATTTTTTTTTGTAATAATTAAAATGTACACTTTGTTGTTCTGCTGGTATAAATAATAACTATTGAAGCTAAACAAAATAATGATCTAATGTTAATAATTATTATATCCATGAGTCATTTATATTTTTGCCTGTTTCATGTCATATTGGATTAGTACCAGGCGTTCAGGACGGATGTGGCGGCCGTAATCATTTTATAACTTGATATTTAACACTTTAATTCAATACGTTAGCATCAAAACGTCGATGTAGGTAATTTTGTGATAAATATCTACATTAAATTGGTTTCAGCTCGATGTAACTACAGTAAAATAAAATAAAAAATAACAAGTTAATGTAAAGAGTAGGTATTCTATATACAGGATATTTTTTTATGTAGTGCGCATAATTCGTAGAGTACTGTCTCTGTTCCTAAATGCAGCCGCAATATTGGAATACACTTTAAAACAAAATGAAAATTCAACTTAGTATGGGGGACACGCATAATTTACTAGCGCAAGCCATACAAAGTCATATTTTTATTTTGTTTTCGAGTCAATTTTACTACTGCGGTTGTATTTGGGATCAGACACTGAATCTCTCTACAAATTTTGCGCACTAAATACAAAAATATCCTATTTTTCCTATGGTCTAAAACTAAAAAGATTCAATAGTGTCGATTCTGTTGCGCACTTTGACAGGACTAAACTTTGCGTTTGTCTCTTTCTGTTTCAACAAAAAAAGAAAGTGACAATGCATTTAGTCTATAGTTTAGGATTCAAAATTCGCAACAGAATCGAGTATCGACATCAATATCTTTTCCATATCCCAACCTTATTTCTAGAATTCCAGTGTAAAGATTCAAATTGCGAACGTACAGCAGTTCGAATTTCGAAATTAAACATAGAACTCTTTGACGTGTACACAAAACGTATGTTAATAGCGCGACTTACACATATGGCCGACGAACACAGCTCACAGCTGTTCTTTTACTATTCTTATGCAAAGTATTTCGTTTTATCCGTTGTACTAGTAATAACCAGTAGACTGTACTGAACACGTGGAAGAGATGATATAAATGTAAAACAGTTTTTTATTTGACACCGATATGAAATGCACGTGTTCAAATATGCTGGCTGTGTTCAACGACCTTTGCCATTGGATGATCTAAAAACTAGACTGAAAAACCACAGATAAAATAGATTAAATCAGATTCAGTAGGTAAGTGTTATAATCCGTAACTTAAATTATTTAAAAATTTAATAATGTAATATATATGTTAGTCTTTAACATGGTGTGTAATTTGCATGCATAATTTCTGTATAAATATAAATGGCTGAGTATTCGAAACTTTAAAAATATTGTACCTATGTATCACAAATAAAATTATACTTATTTTGTTCGTCTTGAATTTAAGTGTGTGGAAGTTCAGCCAAGTCCAAAAATTCAATTTTCGATAAGTACCTCGTGTATATTTAGAATTAAAAGTTAGGTAGATTATAAAATTTAAAAATTAAATATGGAATTTTAACCCCGTTCATATTACATATAAAAATCGCAATGAGTTTTTCGAACCTTCATATAAACCAAGGCTCTTGGACTGGTTTTATTAATATTTAAATATACTAGAACTGGCTCAGATGAACATCGCAACATTTAAAATGTGCATACTTTAACAAAAAACTAATTAATAAGATGTTTGTTATATTTGACGGGGTGTTAGGTACGACTTGTAGTTACAAAAATATATAATTAGATAATTAATTATTTTAAATACATACTACTCAAAACCATCGAATTTCAAACAAAATAAATTTTAACAAGTTTTTCCTTTTATGTATTTTATTTGTGTTTATGTGTACAATAAAGAATAAGAATAAGAACTTGCGAAAAATGAGAAGTTACTGGAACTGTAATTTATTTATTTATTTAATGCTTTTCATACAAATATGTACAAAGGCGGTCTTAATGCCAAAGGCATTCTCTGCCAGACAACCTTAGGGTGATGCAGAGACAAAAACATGGTAGATGCACTAGTCATTAATATTAGGTGAGGATAATAATATACCTACTTATGTAAAACCTAAGCAATTCAATACACATATACCTACTTACTTATTTATGTATCTAATAAGTTTTTAATAAGTAATAAGTGTTTTTTTATTCCTTTTTTTGTGGGAGACTGGTATCTGCACTAGGAAACCCTGTCACATATATACTAATAAAGTTTTGAAACCCTTGTTAAAAGATATAGTAATCCTTTTAAACTTCATTATATTAAATACATTATTAATTAGACATGACGCAACTCTCGTATAGTTAACTTTAACAAACACTTGTGTGAAGAAACACCGAGTTTTATGGCGGTCATAAATAATTTACGACTGTTCATAGTTATTACGGTGACGGGTTGTCTTCATTACTCCATCTCTTTGGACTGGACGAACGTTTTCAGTTTTGTAAATGTTTATGAAACAATTTGTCGGGAGAACTTGGCGCTTTTTTGCATTTTATTGCATGCCCCCAGTCTATTTGATGACATTTTTAGCTGGAACTCTGTAAAACTGACGTTTTTAAATTAAATGAAGTTTTAGAAAAGGCATAATATACTTCATAAAAATGTCGTGAAAATATAAAAATGACAATTTTTGAGAGAAATTTAAAGAAGTACAAAATATTTAAAAAAATCCGTACCATAGAGGTTACCTCATAATTAATGTTCTTTCCGCGTTACCAGCTAGGTTCATTGGCTGAGCCAGGCTGAGCCATAAGGAAAAAAAACAAAAACTGTAGTGCGACCAGTATTTGTAGCGTAATCATCGTGGACAAGTATTTTTAGACTTGTCTGGCTGTATTAACTATGTTCAAGTCAAAATTAGCTTAGTAGGTATTTAAAATAATAAACAAGTTAGATCATCTAAAAATTAAAAAACTTAATCTGTTTTAAAAAAAGATGACCAGTGACCATATAATCTTCCGACCGCTCTGTTTTTTTTATTTTCTCTTTATATAAACTATTTGCTCGGTCGTTAAGACACTTAAATCTGAAACTATTATATATTTAGACAAAAGCTATGAATATTATTATTTTTACAAAGCATTAAAATTAAAATACAAAGAACTAAGTGTATTAATTAAGATAATAAAAGTACTTAACTCTTAATTAGCCTCAAATTCCTTTGGATATATTTCAGTATCAACTTAAACTATTTCAGATTTCAATATATTTTTTGCTCATTAATAAACATGAAGTGAATTTCTGAAGATTTTAAAACTCATAATCTATTCACAATTGCAAATTAATTCACTGTCGAACTTCCTGAAATTTAAATTGACGTCATTATATTATTATTCTTATTTTAAATGTATTTGAAATGCGAACGTATTTGAAATGCGAACAATATACTGCTGACATCAAAAACCTGGTATTAAACATTATATTTTATATATCCTACTTATTACAAAAATTATATTTTTGATCCAATTGAGATTTTATAAGTTAGAATAAATCGCGAGGCGAAAAAGGAATTCTTTTTATGTGAGGCGAAAATTTTTGTGGCGAATGTGGCATGAATCTTATTTTTATATAGGGCTTATTTTTCTTACTATGTTTTTTATCAGAACTGTATCTGCCTACCTACTTTTTTCGAATTAAAGACTTAAAAGGCGAATGTCTAACATTTTATGTACTTATAATAATAAATAATAACAATAATAAGTATGTGTAAATAATTAAATGAAGGAAATAATAATAATAAAATAATTTATTTGAGACCAAGTCCATAGTGTTAGTAACAATTTACTTAATGTCTAGTGTTAGGGTACAAACATAAACTTATAATTATTTAATGGATACTTATATGAATATGGATACTTTCTACATTTAGTCAATATTTGAGAGGAGTTTTTTTTTTTCATTTGTTTAAGTGATCGATATAGGTACGTACCTAGTTGCTATAAAGACAGAAGGTACCTAGTTTATCATAAATTAGTTTTAAAATAGGTAACCGAACTACATAGCTCGGTCGCTTCACAACAATCAATCTACATACAGTGTTCTCTCGCATTAAATTCCTGCTTCATGTGTTTTGTCATTTAATTTGGTGGCTTCCTCAATAAAATTTTATAGGCGTTAATTAAAGGGGCTGAGGGGACCACAGGAACGTGATAAGCGAACGTTTCTCACTTTTGTTTTACAAAATGCTTTTTCCAGACTTAAGTATGGCTATTTTTTGCGAAAATGAAGCTTGTTACAGCTGACGGATGTAAGATGCAAGTCATAAAATGCTTTAATGGTAGCAGTTAAAGAAAACACTTGATTTTTTACAAAGATACTTATTTTTTTTTTTGTGTAGTTAGAAGGATTGGCTTTAATCATTCAAGTGAATGTATTTATCTGATCAGCTGATCTGCTTTGTCAAATGTTACTATTATCTAATTAAAAATATGTATAAAATCACACTAAAATTATAAATGCAAAAGTAGGTCTGTCTGTTTGTTACATTTTCAAGAATAAAAAGCGGAACCGATTTTGATGGAATTTGACACGGAAATTGTGTGCATCGTGGGGAAAAAAATAGGTTTTTTTTCAATTAATCGCTGCATCCGCATTCCTTTCGGACGTTGTCGCGGACACAGCTAATAATACATATTATTTAAAAGAAAATGAAGATTAGTCTGTCATTCAATAACCTTATTAAAAAACTCTTTCACTGCTAAAAAATAACAATTTAAACGGTCAGATAATCAACGGAATTTATATCCATTCGGCCCAGTATTTTATTTATATCACATACTTAATAAAATTATCGCGTATGGCCATCTTATCCGTTTCGATTAGATCAAAATTATTCGAATTTGAAAATATCTCGATTCAATTATGTGAAATTTTAATTAACGTTTCGTAATGATTCGTTTAATTGGCGATTTGTATATTTATATCGTCGGCTATATTTCTGTCTTTTTTTTAATGAACTGTAATTTTTGTACAGTTTTCAGTTATAAGTATTTTTGTAACCACTTCTATGTGTATAGAACCACCAATTGGGGATTATGAAATATCATACAGCGACCACAGACAATACTTAGTAACGTTATAGTAGCAAAATAGATAATTATTTTGTTCTAATGATTGTTCAGCACTGAATGAGTACTTATGGACCGAATTTATGTGTTTTACTAAAATAAAAAAAATACCTAGTTTTTTTTTTATTTGTGTAAGCAGCCTAATATTTGTGACTGAATATAACCCAACTTGAATAAAGCAAAACAACACTATTTTGTATTCAAAATTTATTCGTTTAGAACATAAAGCAGGGAAATAAAGGAGAACATAAAATCAATGTAAGTGTTTATCTTACAATGGTTGTCTAGATGTGTTTACTATCTTAAAACGTGAATTTAATCTTGTCTGTCCGTTTGTTTGCGAAAACAACTGATAGTAGGCGAGAGGTTACGTAGGCGGTTTGTACAGCGATTAGTTTTGTTTTAGTTGTTGTTTCTATGGGTCCAGAAAGGAAAATATAAAGTTTTTTTTGTACGAAAATGTTGTTGTTGACCGACTTCTTAGAGCTCAATACATAGTGTGTCAAAAACACAAAAACTTTTTTAGATTTTTAAATAAAATACAAAACCACTTTATTACAATACAATACAACTTATTTTTTTTAAATTAGTATCCACATATTCTACGTATATTTTTTTATAAATAAAATAATTTATAATCAAGAGCCCTTCCTAACTAGGGCAGTACCTTAACCGCGTCATGCCATGATGTAATACAAAGTACTCGACTGTTGACAGCTCATAAATAATATTAGGTCATTGTACTTTATAAACTTAATTAACGACTGCTAGAAACGGAGCTCCAAAATATCCTTGACAAACTGCTGCTTGGGTTATGAAAAAATGTTCTTTGTGATAAGATTTAGATTCGTGGCACGACACTCAGTGGCAGTGCAATTTAGCTTACGTTTATAACATTTATTATTCGACTAGTTTCTAGTTTTCTACCAGCCAGAGTTAAAAAATTGTAAGCTAGAGCTTTTGTTTTAATATTAGAAAGGAGTTTATGTCTACTCGTGGTTTCAAATTAAAATCACCCATTCTACACCTCAATCAAAAAAATTACGTCGATGCTTTTTTGTTATAATTCCAAAACAAACCAACAACAACAAGAAATAAATATAATCCTCCTTCATGCGCATTGAGCACTACCCCTCACTAAATTACGTAGAGAATTATAAAAATATGGTGGCTATACCTACCCTTTCGGTCCGTCATTGCGCAGGCGTGGCTATCGGACTAATCGCCCCCGCCATAGAAACGACGCCATCTTGCGTTTCCATTTTTAAAAATTCCTTTTTCATTCGCATTGAGCGCTAGCGCATTCTGCCTTGTTTGGTTTGATGGATCACTTGCATGAATTATTTAATACTATTTTCAATTCAATTTCTATGGTAATTCTTTTGTACTTTTACGCTGTTGAACTTTTTCTTGTAATAAAGAATAAGTAGTGTATTTTCTCACAACATTATCTATCGATCTATGGATCGTTGAAGTGGTTATAGTTTCAAGAAAAAGGTTCATCCTATTAGCAAATATAGCTCTGATTAGGTTGGACAAAAACCTACAAAAACGATCGCTTCCTGAAGAGGTTTTATGCTCGCTACTAAAAATAAGCAAGAAATTAATTCAAGTAAAATAAAGCGCAATTTCCCAATGCTCTAGAAGTTCTAGATTTCGATCTTGTAATCAGATTACCTTCTTACTTGACGGTCGGCTTTCCAAAGGTTCATTTTCAACCTTTTTTCTGGCATTATTTTTCACGATACGCCACGATAAAACCTGTATATAAATGTAGAGCGTGCAAGAGCCTATCACGAGGCGGCATCGCCACTTTGTCAGTTACCGTGTTTTTACGTGCAGCAATACTTTTGTAAGTACGCTGTGAGGTCAAAATGTGATCGTAACAAATTATGATGTTACCTAACGGATTTTGTTAAAACAATTTTTTGTTAAGGTAGTACTTATCTATAATTCTTTGCAGCCAAAGAATTATTATTCTAACCTCAGCAGGTTAAATAATATGATTCAATTTGCAACATATAAAATTTAAAAAAAAACTGTTTTATTATTAGCACTTAACAGATAAGCCAATAATTGAATACTTTTAGGTATTTATAAAACCATAAAGACCTTGATATAAATTACTAATATGACATGAACACGTGAAACTCATTATATTAATTTAAACAGCAATTAATTAAGTGGTACACATGTATTGTAAGTATTTTTTTGTCGGATGCTTGAACATTTAATGGTATCAGTATGTTCACCGTCGTTAAATATATTTTTTAAGTTCAAAAATATAAAAGACGATTTTTTTTTTTTTTTTTCATAGCTAGCGAAAATAACTAAAAATCTTTACACTATGGCAACTCTACCTACCTACTGTTTTCATAATGTAAAGACTTTAGCAAAAGGCTACATAATGTCAACTTAATTATTAATTTTGTTTACCTACTTAATCGATATTATTATGTTTACAATAATTGGAAATAATTATAAATAGCTTGTTTACTCGATATACTTACTATGTACCTATTGCAAGAATATTTCAGGAAATATTATTATTGTATAGTGTGACAAAAACTTAAATAAAAATTAACAACAATAACAGCATTAACAAAGGCATAAAATACATACAAAAACAAAATTATTTTAGGTCAAAAGAATAGAAATATCCTCTATGCTCGTTACAAAATCATATCGATTAACCTTAAATGAAACGATTTTAGGTAAAAAAAATAGAAATAATATCCTCTATGCTCGTTACAAAATCATATCGATTAACCTAAAATGAAACGATTTTAGGTAAAAAAAATAGAAATAATATCCTCTATGCTCGTTACAAAATCATATCGATTATCCAAAAACTTCTTTCATTTCAGATGTGTCGGAAACACGAGATCAACAAAAAGTGAAAAAAAAAGAAAAAAACATGAATACCACCGCACCCAACCTGTTGTGTGCTCGGGGACATTTGGTGAGCGCTCCATATTATTCTTTATCCTTTTTCTGTTACACTTTTTTTAGTAAAAAATGTGAAAAAAGAAAAACATGTAAATAATACGATCCTTTGAAAACGAGATACGAGTGGGTTGAAGTTTGAGGTGCACCGAGAATTGTAGATTGATATGAATTAGAATTTGAAAGAAATATTCAATAAAGTTGATTATTAGGTAGTAAACTACATTTTGTTCTTTAAGATTATCCTAATTTACTTTATAATATTATTTAAACTTGCAACATAATTTATCAATGAACTTTATCAGTTATCATACTAAATTACCTGATGTAGTTTAACTTTGCGCTGTCATATAATCTCTTTATCTGCTAATTAAACGATAAAAGATTACTAAAAAGGTGGAAAACAAAGTCACATTGTTTTTGGAATATGTTTTATCTTTACGCTGTGCACATCAGCCAAAGCAGTACCTATCAATAAAATTATAAAGTGTTGAGGGATACTGACGTGATATATTGTGAACATATTTCATTCATAAGTACAAGCAAGAACCTATTTACCTATCAAGAGCTCAATGATGAAATCGCAAGTGGAATTCGATTTGAGAATTATTAGGCTTTTTTTTTTTTTTTTTTTTTTTTTAGCGTGGTAAACAGAATAAAATAAGTTCAATCATTGTATAGTGTACAATGTACACGTACCAAGCCACAATATTAGTCATATTACCTATTCAGTGAGAAATAAGGTATTAATGTGCCTCAGTCCTAACTACGTATCTAAAAGGACAGGACCACTCCAGTTGAGGTTAAATGCAGGTATCGTTATTTTTTTTTCAAGTGCCTACGGAAATACTTTTAACCTATTTATTTTACTTTCAAAATTGGGGTTAGGATAAAAGTTAATTTGATTCGGCTCGTGAAGGGTTGAAGTTTTTTTTGGATATTTATTACGTGGAATTAATATCTTTGTGTTTTTTTGGAAGACAGTTGTTCGTTTTTGTTTTTAAAGTTTTTGATTTAAGGTAGTAATAATGAGTGTTCTTGGTAGTTTTATTTTAATAAATCTTGAAATAAAAACTTTTACGTACAAATGTCAGTCTTGAAATATTTTGTTATGGTCATATGTGAAAACTTGTTTAATAAAACTTAATGCGTCATACCTACATTATATCCCCTTTCATATTATATTTTATATGGCTCATCTCACAACAATAATTATTATGAATCATTCTGTCTTTATAACTAATAAACCGGCCAGTACTCCGGATTCAAGCGAATTGAAAATGATGTTCCATCTTTAGAAATTTGATCCAACCCTGTTTTACTGTGTCACTTAAAATTTTATAAACATTAAAATTTTATAATAAAATACGCAATTCGAAACCACCTCAATCATTGTTAATTTGATTACTTTTTGTCACTTCAAATATGTCTATTTGAAGGGCAGACAATCACGGTATCTGTTGATATGTTTTAAATTATATAGTGCTGTTATAGCAGGGCTATTTCGCTAGCTATTAATTGGTGTCGATTCATAAGACTTTGCATCTTATTTTTAAACAGATAGAGTTCGTTTTCGTGTGAACGGCTTACTGGACGATCAATGTTTTAAGAAATACAAGTGAATGCTCTACCTGCTCTGAGTTGAGATCCGTGAATGGCTGTATGCAATATTGTTGCACTTTGATTTGATATCATGTTCTGATTTTTATTTCCCATTATAAATCTGTGACTTAAAATTATATTTCTGCAGGAGTTCACATATTGAAATTGGTTATTGACAAAATGTAAAAATAAATAACTTGTTTTTTATTTTTTTATCTGTGTAATCTATTATTTTTATTAATCTGTCTGTCATTTCTTAATATTTTTATTTTTATAAAATCCAGAAAACCGAATTACTAAGTCCAGTAAATTTATAAGACTCTGTAAATAAAATTTGCTAATTCCTACAATGTAAAAATTTGTGACCCATGGCGAATATCAATACGTTTGTATTTATTTGCCTATTTTTTGTTACATTGTGTTTTTATTCGACAAACAGCAACAACGTTTGTCTTTTTCTTGTTGACAATGTTTCTTTTTTTGTTTTCTGTTTACGACAATGTCAGTGAACTATCAGACTGTTGTTCTTAGTTAAATATTATACGTACCAATATTGCAACAAGAAAAATAGCTAAAACATGTAACCTTAAGTGCTCCATCTAACATAATAACATCACGGCACCTGCCCTTGCTGGACCGGTTGGAATAGAGGTAAAAAAATAATCTTTTTCAGCTTAAAAACAACATTTTTTTTTAAATACCCGACCGTGGGACCTCTCTGTGTTTACAGTTTTGTGTTTATATTCCGTCACTTGGCGATGACAAAATGTTTAACAACTCTGTTTATTGAAAAATAAGATCTTGACTATGAATTATCTTGAAAGATTGAATATTGTTAACTACACATGTTTTAACTAATTAAAAGTTTAATTTTTATATTGAAAAAAAATTAAAATTGCCTAATATTTTATGTTCCAAATTCAAAAAGGTACCAAAAACTATTCTGGTTAATAACTCAGCAATAATGATGCCGATAAAAGAAACAAAAGAATAAATTCTAAATTCAAACACTGAATAGAGATCTTTATCACAAAATAATCAATCATAACGAATTAGCAGCTACCTAAATTAAATTGCTATAATAAAATGGATTGGACATATTAAAAACAGCACTAATTAGAAACCTGTTAAGTTTTAAAACTCTTAGGCCCAGGTTCACCGTCAACATAACAGACGATTAAAGAAAAATCTGCCGTTTAATTATTTTTGTATGGATAATCGGCAGATTTAATTTTAAACATCTGTTATATAGTTGGTGAACATGGCCCCTTAACCTCTTACTAATAAATACTTGTAATTTTTAAATACTGATTAAATTATACCTATCCTTGTCAATTGTATGCCAATGAATAGAGATGGCAATAGACTTTAAGAGCTAGTTTAAATAATTTCGTCGTTACTTCGTACGTAGTTTATTAATAAGGCGGTAAGGGCCAAGTTCGCGAACAATTTAACAGATGTTTATAAAAACGGCCGTTTATCCATATAAAACATCCCGTTAAACGGCTTATTTTGTTTTCATCATCTGTTACATCGTCGGTGAACTTGGGCCTTAGAGTTGTTCTTCACGGTAAACAATCAGTTCGTTACTCCACTATTCAAATTCTTATTTCAAAAATTATTTTAAACGAAATTATTAGTTTGGTAACGAAAAATCATAAACCTCTACTTTATTCAGTTCAGTGGGCAAAATTTAAATATCAATAGGTACAGGCCAGCAGAGATTTAAAAAAAAACTGTATTCGAAATTTAATAAAAACAATGAAGCCAGTTGCGATACCTAGTGTTGTGTTTTCGACTACTTTAATACCAAAGCGGTGTTTGTACCTACCTACTTACTTATCGACTAACAGTACCTAGTACTTATTATTAGTTTTAGCATTTTTTGTCGTTTTGCTATTGTGTTTCGTAAAGTTTAGGTTTGGAGCAGTTACACTCAAATCATTTAATTTAAAAGAAAATCTGTTTAGTTTCTTTATTTGAAACAGCTTGACATTCTGATTAAGTTTTCTTCTTATCTTAGTTTATCTATGATTATATAAGTACTTATTCAAATAGACGGTATAAATAATAAAACGCAATTTATAACCAACCAGTATCTCTGGTACAATTTGTTTCATATAATCTTTATATGGTCATAGTGCAACGGACCTTACTAAGCCAGCAGATACCTTCAGGTAATGGTGCCTATTTAGATATAAGCTGATAAATATATCTACCTTTAATTATCGCCCAACTGCTTCCCCCATTTGTTTATCTATCTGCTTCTCTGCGGTCCCATTAGCCGCATGTTTAAGATAAAATGTCTATTTGGAAATTTCCTAAGCTTGTAATATAGTATTTAATTATTTTTCAATTTAACTATAATAATATTCGGTTGGACAAGAATCATTCAGTTTTTAACAGAACCGGTTCTGACTGGACGTTTGGTGGCATCGGCCATGCCCGCGACCGCCATATTCAAATTTCAAATATCGAATATTTTTGCGTTTTCCTCGCTGACCGGCCGGCGGCCAGTACCCGAACCAGTTTTTATTTTTTACTTCCATCACTCGAGCAACATGTGAACCGATTTGAGACACTATCGAGGCAATCGTCCTGCCCTCGTATAACCACATGGAGCGATTCTGCATATACAAAAAAATTATAAAGGACAGGCCTAACAAAGAGTTAGGTCATGCAGGTCACGGCGGGCGTTGCACGCCTGTAAAAAAATAACGCAAAATCATTGCCAGTGCAAAAGCACGTATCAGTGACTCATATTTTTATACCTTTACGGAACGACTAATAAAGGAAATTTGTTGTCCGCCACTAACAAGTACGGCGCGGTCGTTTGGAATACAATGATTAGCTGTCATTTGTCACTTTTCGTGCCTCGTGTGACGAGCGAGCATTGAATGTGACACAGAGGCCATTAACGTCGACTGAAAACTAAATAAATTGTGTAATTTGCACCTTCAAGTAAATTCGTTGGCTCTAAGTGATGCGACGCGACGCCGACGGTTCGAATTATAAACGTGTTCGGTTTTTTAGAAAGATGAAAAGATCGATTTCATTTGGCGATATTGTATAAATAGGTACTAGTCTTAACAATGTATACTACTTTATTTACATAGTGCAAGTCACTATATTTTTTATCAATCGGAATGTTACGTCTTTAGCTATGCAAATAGTGCGAGGCTCAGTACAATAGGCGCGTGCAAAAAGTGTAGCAAGCAAAAAGTTAGGTCGTCTAATGATGACTAGGATAAACAGTCACATGTTGACCGTGGCAAGGTCGCGGGGATTTTTGAACTTGGAACAAAAAAATACCACATTTGAATATTGCATTCGGCTCGGCTGATTGATGGGATTTCTTTTCACGGCACGCGATTGATTCGCTTTGTTTTTTTTTTCGAATGTTTCCATTCACGCTGCATTCTCGTTTAAGAACTCTTTTAAAATTATATTCCATTGTCATTTATTCTTAAATCTTTTTGTTGCAGATCCGTAAATTGAAATGTGGGGTTAACGACACCTACATTCGTGAGTTATTTTTAAGGTTTTATTTTTCTTATACAAAAAATGCATAAATTATCTGGCCACACGCCAAATCCTTGTATGGAAAAAAACAAGGCAATTTTAATATTTGCTTTTTATGCGAAGATAAGGAGAAAGAAATTCTACTTTATGCGACGCCCCGATATCCGTTATGCATATCGGACTTATACGGCCCTAGAAGAGTGTCGGCCGTCTCATTGTCTTTCCGTCCGTCATGAGTGAGTCACGCCATTGTTGGGTTACACAATAGATGTCTTTGTGCATTGTGCCCCGGGGGACCCTGATGTTACGTATTTTGTAATAATTAGTCGACTTCTATTTGACTCACAAATGATAATTACTCATGCACCTACTTTCTAAATTTTAATAAAGATTTAGTTGCTAAACTCAATTCTAGATATTGATCGACCGCGAAATAAGTTCTGTGTGATACGTAACGCAATATCTCACATGTCACGCGTTTAGGGGATCGCCCTAAAGTTTCGAAGGGCAAAAAATGCCGAAAGGGTCCGTCCAGTATAATAGATATGCGAAAACTCAATCGCGTTCGAGTCTAACAATAAAATCCACTGAGTTAGGTTGGTAAATCGGTCAAACGATTTTAACCCCTATAACATTGAAATACGAAACACTTTTTTTCGAAATTTGATTACTTGGAATCTATCCCCTTCGGAGTAGGCAACTTGTAGGCGGGAAAAGTGGTCGTTCGTTCAGATATGTCAAAACAAATTAGCAGTATACTTGTGTGTACGAGCACTACTTTATCTCGCTCACATCTCGTAGGTGCGAAAAGGACGAAATATTATGAATATTGAATATAATTTATCACCATTTTTCCCCTTTTGGCGTTTATCGATGTGTGGGCTATGAATAAGGAGTTTCAAGTTGTTTTATTATATTTTATGTTTGTGATTTAATGTGTCTGTTTTAGATTACACGTGTAAAATGAGTGGAAAATATTTTTATTGATACTAATTAATTTCGGTATTACAGTAAAAAGATAACAGCTTAGATTAATAACGCATAGAAGCCTAATATGCGAACGCAAAGTGAGGCAAATCAAACTTAGCCACAAAAGGCTAAGTCGATCGTAAAAACGTAATCATGTGTGCGTGTCAGCAGCCATTTATCGCATGCCGCTTACGCACACATATTTACGTTTGTTGCCTCAGTTTTTTGTAGGGAACACGTATGCGATTATCTTTCTATGTGTTATTATTCTAAGCTTATCAGCTATTGGTTGCATTCTGGCACTAATTGTGCAATTTTAGCTATTTCTATCCCTCGACAAAAAGAGGAGTGTTATAAGTTTGCAGTGTGTATCTATCTGTGGCATCGCAGCTCCATAACGGATGGACCGATTTCAATGCAGTTCTTTTTAATCGAAAGCTAGTTTAATCGGATATCATCTTAGCTATGTTTGATGAAAATCCATTTAGCCATTCAAAAGTAACAGCCCTTTTTCTAGTTGGTTTTGACGGTTAAATTATTAATTTTTTATCTCACCATATTTTACTTCAAACGTAATTTCATTGCACTGCGAATCAAACACGGTTATCACGTTGGTAATTTTACGTATCACGCTCAAGGAATTCGTAAAACGAACGAATTATTCGGTCGAGAAGCACATTTGTTATAATTCCCACAAGAACAGTTATATAAATTGCTCCAAATCTTCAAGTTAATGAAACTTCCACCACAAATCATCGCGTCACGCACCCCTAACAACTCGACTAACGCATTTGGTAAATCGAATAATTTATCGAATAAAACGTAGATAATAATCGTTATCGGGTGCAATTACATCGATAAACGTTTGAAATTGTAAATGCCTGATGATAATTACGTAAGATGCGATAATTTGCCGCTCAAATCGAATAAATTTCACGTTGGCGAACATGATCAGAGATAGCGGTATTGTTTTACAAAATGGCCGGTAGTGATGCATAGATTATAATAAAATAAAATATTATGATATTTCTTTAACGAATAATATTCTCGTATTAAGAAGGTTAATGGTACAAAAAAGGTATATTTTTTATTATATAAACTTACTATTATTCAAAATTCAAACAATTACAGAATTTGAATAAAAAACCACCAAAAAGGTATAACGAAATTGCTCACTAGTAATTCAAATAACGAATGATGAGTAGAGTGGGTGGCGACGTTCGATGATGGGGTAAAAATTACCCCCGAGGGGTAAACACCCTATGTAGTGATGTGTGTTTATGTATGGAGGAGGGTATGATAATGGCGTATTTCCTGCCTGCCCCAAACAGCTCTCGTAATATGAAATTTAGCATTGCACGCACTTTAAAACGATTTTTTTTCGGTAATTGCATGCGTAGGATATTAACAAGTAGTTCCTAGTGGTTTTAGTGGTTTTATCACTTTTTCTTTTATTTGTGAGATCTGGATCATTTCCTAAAATAAAAATAAAAAAATGTTCGATTTTATCACTCGTTTTTAGCTGGAAATTAATTAAAACAATCAGCATTAACTCTTTATAAGTGCATTTACATTATACCACGTCATAAAGATTATGACTTCACAGCTCACTAGCACATTGTACAAAAATATCATTCCGTTACTTTTTTTACTGTTTTTATTGGCCGCCATAAAAGTAACATATAACTTACAAAATGGCCGTTAAAATGCAACCATTAAACGCCTCCCTGAAATAACCCGTAAACGAGTGTTTGCATTTTAGCGGCCCGAATGCATTCGTACGACCGTCATACACAAATAATATGATGTAGATAAAAATATGAAATATTTGTTTGTTCGTAGTACTAATGGTTTGGGAAATGGATTTATATATTATTTTATACTAGCAACCATCCCCGGCTTCGCACGGGTTTATTTTCTCTACTATTCTTACATTAAATATGAAACTATTATACATATAAACCTTCCGTGAAAAATTATCTAACTGATGGTAAAAACCGCATCAAAATCCGTTGCGTGGTTTAGGAGGAGTTAGCGGATATACAGACAGATAGACGCGGAAAGCGACTTTATTTTATACTATGTTGTAGAGGTTAGAAAAATTCAATCGATTATTTAGGTTCTACTTAAAACTAGTGCATCTACCATGTTTTTGTCTCTGCATCACCCTAAGGTTGTCTGTCAGAGAATGCCTTAGGCATTAAGCCACCTTTGTACTAGTTGTATAAAAGCATTAAATAAATCGTTATACATGAGATAGTATAATAATTTGTAGTTTGTATAAGTTGAATTCTTCACAAAATAACCGTTCGCGTATCGTTTTCAAGTTAAGTCAAAGCAGATGTAAAGTACAAACTACTACACTCACTACTCAATACGTTTTTCATCATAAAATGAAGATAATAAAAATTAAACGAGCGAATCCATTAGGGAAAATTATTCAAATATGGCGTGTAGGGAGAAACAAAACACTAAAATGGGAGTTCACACGTAATTACACTAATGTAGAGATACCCTTGTAAGCTGTTTAGGGTTAACAGCGTCTGTGGCTAACGTAATAAACTGGCAACACAAACCGAATTGCCAAGTGTGCAAATAAAAATAATGTCGGCTATAATAGCAGGTTTTAATATTTTAAAAATAAACTTTACTCTTTTACGGCTTTAACTGATTTATAAATCAGATATGGACGCAAAAGAGTCGAGAGTACTTTTTTAAAAGGCGTGTAGTGAAAAAGTAAAGAGGTAGAATAACCAGAATAACTTAATATAATAATAGGTAATTCTAAATAAGTTACGTTATATTGGACCTAAATAGAATTTAGAAAATGGAATTGCAAATATTCTTATTTTAATCGCCCATAAAATTTAAATATGGAACGCGCAAGAAATTTCGCCGCCATAAACGCACATGCATGCATCGACTTTTGGCAAGGAGCTACTTTTTACTAAACCGTTCCCGAGCACAATACGGACCCATTGAAGGCAATAAACCTTATTCGGACAATTATTTTCACGTAGTCACAACACTATCTATTCATTACGCCTGGTTTCTTACGTTACACGTTTTGAATTATTTATTTACGTTAATATCAATTCAGATGCGACAAAGGCCTGTTAGTTGGTACGTCTATGTTGGCAGCACTGCCGTTCCGTTCACACTCGACCAGACTCGCGAGAGCCATTCACAGTCGTCCGTATTAGTGATGTGAGTTAGTCGTAGTATTCCGTGATAAGTTTTCAGGGGTCATAGTAGGCTGGTGCATGTGTACGCAACGGGCGTCAAACGCGTATTTATTGGACATTCGCAGCGCTGCGTCAGGCGAAGAAGATACGGAGTTAAACTGCCAACTGACACGCGAGCATTAAGTACTTTGTATCAAGTTTCGCCGGATTCCGTTCGCTACTTGAGTTATACTGTGTTGCCGTGTGTAGGGGCACTTATGTGCGTCGCGTGGAGTCACAATTGAGCCGTTCATACATATTTAGTCGGCATTAATTTCGTCGAATCGGATTAAATGGCGATAAAACGTAACTTTCACGTACATTTTACGTAAACATTTACGTGGCGCGTGTGTTTTTGTTTTCCTGGTGGATTGTACGTAATCGGTGAGCTTTATATTTTTTTGATATTTTTTTTTAATAATTTTTTTTTTTTTTGTGAATTATGAACTTGATAACTTTTATAAATGTGTGTTTAATTTTTTCGGACAGTGATAAATTATTTCCACTGTGATATAAATCGTAGATAATTTTAAATTATTTATTTTAAAAATAAAAACCAAATTTTCTAAAAAATTAAAACTGTTTTATACAAATAAGGGTTAACAAAATGAGAAGACAAGGAAAAAAGAAAACAGAAAAACGTTTTTTTAACTACTTTTTACGTACTTAATACAAAGGTATGTCGCATATCAGTCTCTACCTATCTAGAGTCTACATAAATATACCTACATTCTTTAACTTATCATTGAGTGTGCATGATAAGGGATCTAAAATTATATAAATTATCTATTATGCAACACTGAAACACGTGCCTGTAAAATAGAAGAAATGACAGGAACGTGTTTTTTATTTTTTTTATTTGATAATATTTATAATATCCGGGTGTGCTAAAATATTTATGTGTAGGAAAGTAAATAAATACCTAAAGAAATTAATTCTTACAAGAGAATATTTACTCAATAATACCTTTTGAATATCGAAGGGAATTTAAAAACGACTAGTTTAAAAAAAAAAACCACGTTCAAAGTATAGTGTTACCTATATTTTTTTAGAATTCGAAACAAAATTCAAATCTTGTAGAACACAAACCGTATTATAAAGACCCCAACACACAATCCATGATAACATTACGCGAAGACTCATAAAGGTGTCGGCTGTAGCCTTAAATCCCTCTCATTTTGAGGATTTGCAGTTGAAATTAGTTCGCAAATCTCGGGCTTACCCACCCCAGTTACAGATGTAGATGAGACATACAGATAAATAGCCCGGGGTGTACCGGTGCTTGCTGTTGTTTCGTTTTGTTGTTGGGAAAACTGGTGATTTTGTGGAATGAAGTAGGGTTTTTGGAAAAATATTTTTTAAGAAACTTGCAATGTACATGGTGTGGTTTTATTAACATACAACCCATCAAAATGTTTGTTGTAACTGGTCCATGAATGCCGATTAGATACATAAGCTGGAAACACGGCAAAAAAAGGAGAGTGAAAAATCGAGGATAAAACCATTTCTTTTTACTCGATTTTTCATTTTCTCTTCTATCAAGGGTTTTTCCACCTGCTGTGCTAGCCCTGCTGGGATCTTAGAGAGATCTCCAAGTATCTACGTTTTTGAAACTCCAGACTGAGGGCCGTAGTTATGATATTTTATACATTTTTCTTTTAGGTTTGTATGCTCTTTCGATTAGAATATAAAGAATATAGGTAGCCTGCACACTACTCGCGAAGTTGCTTCGACGAAGTACTGGTCGAAATTGACCGAAGTCCGAAGTACCCGACTATACACTCATGCTACCTTGCAAGGAGCTCCTTGAGTCCTTTGACTCGGGCGCAACAACCGACAATGATCGGAAGTCACCCGAAGCGAGCCGAGGATGCTCGAAGTTATTCGAAGTGCATCTCTACACTCTCCTCCTCGCCCAACTTCGATCAACTTCGTGAGTAGTGTAATGGACGCTTAAAGTATTTTTATTTGTATTTTTACAAGCTGTTAGTGGTTTTTTGGCAGTAGATGGTACGAATAATCGGGATGAAAACTAAATAGGTACCTAGCAGTGGCGAAGAGTGAAAATTTTCAAAGGGGATACCGTACCAAAATTGTCCCACCAAAAACAAAACACTCACCAATAAATGCATAATTTGTCATAACACTTCCGACAAAGCATCAAGATTTCGGCTAACACTAACATGGAAAATCCCAAAAACCGCTCCTCTACCCCACTGTCTGCTGGTCTATGCATTGATCAATTTGTAAAGGGAAGCTTGATGGGAATCGGGTTATAGGGACTCTTCGCCACTGGTACTTAGATCTGTTAATATATAGTCAAATAGAGTTTTTTTATAATCTCTATTGCATATTTTAACAAAAGTAGTAGGTAACTGGAAGAAAGCTAATAAAAATATAATGTTTCTTCAAATGCCACAGAACATTTTTAGACAATGTTTTTTCTTCAAACAATTTCCTCTTATGTCCAAATATTAGTCTGTCTGTTCGTCTAATTGTTAGCAATATCAACAGTTACTCACAAAGATTGTTTACGCAATTTTAAATGGCACTTTTTGTTTTTTGACAACCACCATTAGCAATTCTAAACAGTTCACGTGTCCATATGCAGATTTCTTTTACAGTTTGATCGTTTCGATCTTCTCCGTTTTGTACAAAAGGACCAATAAAATCAAACAGAAAAAAAATATCTGTAAAAATTTCCTTTTTCCTCTTATAAGAAACCCCACGAAAAATCGAACCTGACCAGAATTAGTTTAGTTATTTAGTGAAAAGAATATAAAAATTAACTGCTAGACTGTACCTAGTTACAGAAAGCTAATAATAATAATTATTGTACCCATAACATGTGGCCGAACTAAATAAATCACTCGCTTAAGGCAGGGTTTCCCAACCTGGGATCCGCGGACCCCTGGGGTACGCGGTCCTATCCTAGTGGTACCGCGGATAGAACGAAAATTTAAATTTAAAATTACGAAAACAGTGATGCAGCCGAAAATATTTTTAGGGGTTCGCGGATCCTGGTAAGGTGGCGCTAGGGTTTGGCCCTTGAAAAGGTTGGGAAAGGCTGGCTTTTAGCATTACCACTAAATAATCACAATAAATAAGACAGTATAGATGCTATCTCTAATAGCTCTCAACCATCATAAAAGGATCCGTCAATCTAACGAAAAGGAGGGAGCTAAAAGGTCAATGTATGTTAGTTTCAGCCCCACCCTTTTGTTCTACTAATTATAAAGTAGGGTGCGGACAGTTTGCGTTATGGCTCATTAAAAATGAACTTTAAAGTACATGTGTATGTCGCCTTAGGGTACTAGGCCGTGTTTAAAGTAGGGGTAGTCCTTTTAGCGTCATACCACCTTGCTATTTGAAGGTTGAACGGTTAAAATAAATTATTAAGTACAAGCGAATAATTTGCATTTATCGTTTTGTTATATTTTATTCAAACTAATTTCCAAGTTTATCGTAAGTAATTTTAACTTATACTATAATTATAACTTAACGTAAAAGTAATTATAACTTAACCGTCAAAAACCCCCGACACCAACTAGAAAAAATCGCTTTCAATTAAAGGAAACTGCATTGAAATCGGTCCATCCGTTTTGGAGCTATGATGTCACAGACAGATACACAGATCCACAGATACACTCTACAAATTAATATCACCCCTTTTTTTGTCGGGGGTCTTATTAATATGTCTAGTCAACATCAAATAAATTTTATAGTCATACAAAAATTCTGTAACTAAATGTTCGCCCTATAAGTTTTGTGATCGCAGCTCATCGTTGACAGGTTAAGATCCAAAATTTAAAATTAAAATACAATTTGAATGCCTATAGCATTATTATTCATCAGTAACCTTGTCAATCAGACAATTTAATAGCAAATCGGCATTATCTCCATACTAGACTCTCAATCAAAATCCCGTCGAACAAGTTCTCACAAAATAGCTTCCTGGTTCTCAAGATAAAAAACCAGAACTACGAACATCACGGGATGAATTTCTTATGCAAATGGCCGACTTCCCACGGCCTGAAAAATTTGCATACCCAAAGGGTTGAAACTCTCAGGGAATTTAGCGCAAAATATGCAAATCTCCAAATACCTTAAGTAATTATGCGTGATTTTGACAGCTGCTGTTTTTTATTCAAATGGTAATATCCAGTTGGCTTCTGAATCAGGTGGGTAACCTTGGGAGACCAAGTTTGGCAGTTTTATTCAATATATTTTGAGACTCACGTCGTTTTGAGTATTGAATAACAATTCTGTGGTCTCTAAATTTAAATTAAATGGTAAATGTAAATTGTGATGAACGTGTCGCTGAATATTTAAAATATTTAATTGGTGTGCTCGAAAATAACCTTTTAAAAGTAAAAGATCTGTATTTTGTTTCAGTAGCTCAATACAGGATAATTTTTTATGTAGTGCGCATAATTTGTAGTGATTCAGTCTCTGTTCCTAAATGCAACCGCAGTATTGGGATATACTTTAACAAAACGAAAATTAGACTTACACGCATAATTTACTAGCGCAAAACAAAATTAAAAAACATAGGTATTTTGTTTTGGATTGAATTTTAGTACTGCGGTTGCATTTGGGAACGGACACTGAAACACTGCAAATTTTGCGCACTACATAAAAAATGATCCTGTATATAACATGTAATACTATTTCAGGTAATGCAGACAACGTAGGTACCTAATTGTGTCCATTTCTAATAACTATAAGGGCCATGTTAATTATCAAAATAACAAAGGTTTAAGACAAGGTCGTTTTCATTTAAAACATCTGTAATGTTTTCGGTGGACTTGGCCCGATCAATAATTCGATCAATCGATATTCAATGCTGTATCAACTTCCAGTCTTCAAGAAGGTAAGAGAAGATCAAGACACAAGAAGCACAAAGAATAGAAGACAGAAGACTAAAGAAGACTGTCTTCGAACTGGTGATTGCCACTAGCGAGGTATAGAGTTCCTACGTATCTACCACTGTAGGAACTTCATACCGTGCTCTTGGGTTTGCCAATCTTCTCCATTATCAGAACTTCGAAGAAAGAAGATGCAGAGGAACTGGAAGCAAAGTCAATTCAAGAATATTTTTATGAACGAAATATTTATGTTGTGTAGGTATATTACTTGTATAATATGTATTGTTTCAGAGTTAGACCGAATTTTCGCTGCAAATGTAAATTCTTAATCTTACAAGTATGAACTGCCGTTTGTAACTGCAAGATACTATCAAACAATCTGCTGGAGATTTTTTTAAATATTAATAATAAAAATAACCACGATCATTTCTATTTACTAAGTATATTCTTTCAAGAACAGGCAAAGCTCTTACTGTTAAAGTGCTATTACAATGGCGGCTGCAGCCTACAGTCCGCAGCCGCAGACTGCAGGCGACACATTTGTTTTGTATGAACCTAATATGAAATTCATTGTGACCGCGGTGATACTGTCTCCAGCGGCTGGAATGCATTTCAAGATGCTAGTGTCGCCTGTGGTCTGCCGTTGCGGTCTACAGTCTGCAGCTGCCATCGGAATAGCACCTTTACTTACGCAACTAAAACCGCTGTAACTTAAAAGACAAGATAATAATCATATCGTCTCACTAGTTTTATAAAGTTTGTAATCTTGTTTAAAAAAGCAAATATGCCGGACGTGGATGTGTCATTTATAATTTATTATCATGTGTACACATGTTTTTGTTCTTAATTTCCTGTATTTATAGGTTATTTATAATTATTATGATGTTTTCGTTGTATGTGATTGTGTTATTCAACCATTTATTATGTTGTTAATAAAATATATAGTATAACAGCTGAACAGGACATTAAACTTTTGTTAAATATACATGTATATTTTATAAATCCTCCTCTGGATATTGTACGTCCTAACTTCGAAGACGGACCGGGCGGCGTTGAAGCCGACACTTTTCCTCCATAATATTGTACCTATCCTAATTATTTTTCGTTGTTTTGGCATTGTTTTTTACCAAAACAAACACTTAATTTAGCACAAAATTATATAAATTCAAACTTTTGTGAAAGTAGCGTCTGCGCGAAAAATAGCTAGAGTTGCCAGTGTGAAGAAGTTTCGGAAGAGAACTATCCTCTAAATATGTGCTTCAATACGCGGCTATGTAGTGGGACTACATTTAGTTAATATATTGGTATCGAGGACCGAACATAAGTATAATTTAATATACCTACCTCTCATTTAAGTTTGTTATTTGGTGCATCTACCTTCATTGTCTCTGCATCACCCTAAGGTTGTCTGGTAGAGAATGCCTACGGCATTAAGACCGCCTTTGTGCATTGTACATGAAGCATTTTAAATAAATAAATAAACTAATTATACAAAATGAAACATGTGGTGTTTACCTATAAGTGTTTGTTACTCTGTTTATTATTATTTTATAGATATTCTGTATGTTTTTTGGTTATGTTATAAGTGTAAACAATTGTTGGTAGACCAAATAAATAAATAAATTTATTATGCGTTCAGCTAAGGAGTGAAATGTCTTGCCATCCTTCTTATTCCCTGAATAGAATAGATCTTTATTTCATGTAAACCAGATACAGGCACTTATGAAATGTCGAGACTCTAGGTGCATGGTTCCAAATAGTTAGATCCTATGGAGAAGAACCGGCAAGAAACTCCATGGAAACTCTTTTAAAATAATAGATTACAATCTTGATCAGTACAATGTTGTGGCAAGAGCTGCGGAAATAATTAATTTAATGTGAATAAAAATAAGACTAGGATAATAATGATTTGCCTCTGAATAAGATTGCCACGGCAGTTACAAGCTGACCAATTCTAACAGAGGGCACCCGTTCACGAGCATGCACGTGTAAGGGTGACAAATCAACATCGAGCTATGCTGCGCTGTACTGCGCTGTGCTATGTTTGGTCAACTCGCTCGTCTAATATTTTAATGAGGATACAAACAAACCATGCTGCGCTGCACAGTGTGAGAAATGCCTCAAAAAAGGACATTGCTTTTTTATTCGATTAATCGAAAGTATAAACTATTTTGAATGCGAGAGTAGAACTCCCAGATCTTAAATATCCTTAAAAGCACGGTAATAATTTTTATTACAATTTTCTGGATTTTCAGAAAAACGCAATTATAAAGGATGTAATGAAAATATATGAACATTCGTTTTCAGAGTTTATTGACACTATATTTAAGGCATTTTATAGGCACATCAGAATAGACTTTGCGATAATAGAAAAATAAATATGCCCGATTTCATGTTTTTTCCTTTTTATTTTTTCCCTCTGACATCTTTTGTAAGTAGCACTTGATATTTATCTTAAAACATTCTTCAGAACTGTACTATTAACTGTAAAAAAAAATTGATCCAAATCTATCAGGAAATCGAAGTTATGATGATTCTATGGTTTTCAATTTCTTTGATATTAGGGTTATTACTCTCAGAACACAAAAATTGCACCTAATAATTTCTAATCGGTAAATATTGTGTAAAGGAATACCAGTCAGTTAATATCACTATTATTCTTACATTTTGAATTTTTCATTATTTGTCAAAATCTTCCTAAGTCTAAAAATCCGAATTCTTACGTGTTAAGAATCTGATATTTTACAAGTAGGTTAACATAGCACTAAAGAATCATTTGTGTGAAAATAAAATGCTACTACCTCATACAAATTGCGCAAAAAAATAATTTCAAAATTACGGAAAACATTACGTAACTTTCTTTAAATTACATCTTTAAAATATTTGTTTGTTTCTAAAAATAGCTGATATATGGTTTTATCGCATAATATAATTAAAACCAAAAAATGTTGCATACATAATACGTTAAAGCAATTCTTAATGATTTCTATGAAAAAGTATTAAAAAATTCTAGCTCTTTTTCAAAGCTGAATTGGCTTTTGGGAGTTCTACTCTAGCATTCAAAACAGTGTAGATATACTATCGATTAGTGGAATAAAAAAGTGATGTCCGTTTTTTGAGGCATTTATCATACTGTGCGCTGTGTGAGGCTACGCTCTGTTTAAAAACGCAGCAGTCTCGAGCGAGGCGCGCTACCTGCCGTGCTGAGCCACGCTGTGCCGTGTGATATCCGCTTCTTCTTCACTTTCATCTTCATCGGATTAATTTTTGACGAGATAATCGACAGCTTGATGTTGATTTGTCACCCTTAGCATCGCCAAGCTCGACCACGATGAAGGGAACTCAACGACCCGACACAACGCCACCATCAGCGAGACATTTTAATGAGCATGACAGAAACAAACCCCACAACAAAACCACCTGGTGAATACAACCTGGGTATCTTCAAGACAAGAGTGAACATCTTCTAGGTCTGCGTGCTATGTCCTAGGCCACACCGTCGCTTATGACGGTAAGATGGTGGCCAAACGCAGTAACAATTACCTAACCGTCAAAAACCCCCGACTCCAACTAGAACGGCTGAACAGATTTTCATGAAACATAGCTAAGATGATACCCGATTAAACTAGCTTTCAATTAAAAAAACTGCATTGCAATCGGTCTATCCGTTTTGAAGCTACGATACCACGACAGATACACGCTACAAACTTATAACACCCCTTTTTTTTGCCGGGGTAAAAAAGGACAGAGACAGAGTTGTTTTCGTATTTACAATATTAATGAGGATAATTATACATAATATTATCAAGTCGATATTCCTCGAAGAGTAAAGCAGAGGTGTACTACTGTACACCCACATTTCGCCGATGCCGGTATTAAGCCCCAACTCTCATGTACTACTAACCTATTTACTTAAGCGCTATTGTTACTAACACAATAAAGTACTAACAAAACTATGCACTGAAGTCTGAAAATAAACTTTATTTACCTATTTATTTAATAAATAGGACCCCCTCTCCTATTGCCATCTACCAGGCTCAAATTTGAAACAACGCAGATTGCGAGAATTTTCATACAAGAATACCTCCTCAGTAACAGTTAGGTACTGTAACCGTCGATGATGTTTTTTGTTTTTGTTAGATTTTTCTTTATTAATAGAATAATAGTCTCTTAGTAAAGAACGAATTGTTTTCCTTTTTCATTTTTTTAGGTATTATCGACGCCACTACGCAGGTGCTACGGGAATAACGGTAATTAAAAAAAAACCTTTGACGGTTCATTATATATCTTTTATTTACCTCCAAAAGTATACCTACATAATACGCAGGTAAAGATAATCCCTTTTAATAATAAATGTTGAAAACGGTATTTAACTAAACTAGCTCAGTCTATTGGAGGTATTCCATGAAGCACACCCAAACGAAGCACACCTAAAGTATTCCACTTAGCACACCTGTAGGTGGGCTTCAAATAATTAATTTCCTATTCCACGTGCCATCTCTATTTATTGACATATAAATGAGAAGGACAGGTATAATTTGGCGACACGGTTGGTGCAGTGGCTAAGCGATTAGCTTTCTGCCCTACGTGCCGCAGGTTCTATCCCTGCACGGAACAAATATTTGTATGATCTATCGTTTCGGGTCTGGGTGTGTGTGCATGTGACATGTATGTTTGTAAATTGCCGTCGATACAGGAGAAATCCTAGTGAGGGGCATGGGTATTAAAAAAAAAAAGTTTATAAAAAAAATGAATTTTATTATCCTTCATATCAGTACGATATTATTATGACGGAAGATTTTCCTTAAGGGAACAAACATAGAAGAACATAATATTTCACTTAATTTACGACTAATTACTAATTGCCGACAACATTTATCTGCGACATGTAATAAGATCGTAAATTCATGTAAATATAGATTCGGTGCCGATATGACACGATGACATAATAATGTTAATTATATAATATAAATATTATAAATAGATAATGTTGGTTGTTAGTGTCGTGTTTCATTTTGTTTCCATGCAAATTGAGGAAAATTGGTTCTAATAGTGCCTATAGATGGTCCAATATTATATCCAATTAGTTAGTCCTTTTTAGGTATGATTGTACAGTTAGCTTTGGACTGTTTTTGTCGGATGACCGGACAACGCGGACATCTGGACGAAGGTGAACCTATATACACTTCAGGAATCGAATTTTAGTGTTATTTGTATGAAATTATACAGGATAATTTTTTATGTACTGCGCATAATTTGTATAGTGATTCAGTCTCTGTTCCTTAATGCATCCGCAGTATTTAATTGGGATACACTTTAAAACAAAACGAACATTCGACTTAGTATGACCCCATACTAAGGGCGACTTGCACCAAAGTCATTTAAATCATATTTAAGCTAAACACGTTTAGCCATCAGTCTGTCACTATCTCACAGTATACAAATAGAAAGGGAGAGAAAGATATCCAAACGTGTTTAGCTTAAATAACTTTGGTGCAAGTCGCCCTTAGTCGTTTTTTTATTACTAGTACTGCGGTTTCATTTGGGATCGGACATTGAATCTGCAAATTTTGCGCACTACATAAAAAAATATCCTGTATAATATAACCTCGCTTACCTTACCGCACCGTACGCGCGGCATTTCAGTATGAAACGCTTTAGATATACCGATTATACCCGCATTTGCGAATGACGTCATCAAATACGGCGCGTACGGCACGTAAAGCGCGGGGGCGGGGCGGCACGTTTCTGGTGACGTCATCCGCATTCTGCCGCGAATAAATACGCGTTCATCTTAATACGTTAGGGTAAGGTGTAAGTATATCGACGGATCCCCTGTGCTGACTCAATAGTGCTAACTGATGGGCTTAGTAATTTGTAATATTCGCATCTCGAAAAGTAACACTCTTTTGATAAAATTATGTCGTGGACTCGTGGTGCGGTGTCAGCAGCTCTATCAATTATCAATATAATCTTATTTGAGGTTCTTTCAACTGTCCACTGCAGACTTGACCATCAGGACTAGTCCACCTATAATTTAAGCGTATTCGAAGTTCAAAATTATTGCAAAAATGAAAGAAAAAAAGAATTCTCTGTCAATGTCGCTGACGTTTACAATAAAAAGGAGAGAAAAAATATTTATCTTAAATATTATAGTTTAAAAAAAACTAAAGAAAACGCTTTTGTCATCCAAACTAAACGTGTATGCAAAATTTCAGTTCAATCGGAAACCGGGAAGTGGGTCAAAATTAACTTTCAATCTTTCTTTACATAGTTAGTTAGTTAGTTACAGATGAAGCTAATAAAAGCGTTTTAAGAACAATATATAATTCAAAAAAAGTAGTACAAAAAAAGGATAAAATTAAAAAGAACACCTTTAATCTATCCTGAAAAACAAAGGAGCCTCATCTTTGCAAAAAAGGTTAATCGCTTATAATAATAATGTGGTGTCGTGCAGTTCAATAATGGCAACACCAACAGCGCTTGTTTTCAGCGACAATTAAAGGTAATTAAAAATAATCAACACACCTGGCAAAAGAATTATTAGTGATCAAATGAAATAACTGATTCAAAGTTGCTAAGCTATAAAACCAGTAATCAGTGACAATGTTGAAATCTATAAAATCAACAGGTTATTATGTGGTGTCAGAACGCTGTCAATAACTCTAGCGAACGGACGTAATCGTTCTGAATCGTGATCTTGCTGCTTGTTTCTGTGCTGCTAAATAAAGGTCCGGAGTAAATATCACCGAAATCACCACGTTTGACAAATGGATTGGTGATCCCAGTATTATCAGTAGCACCAAACCAATAAATATCTAAACTGTCTTAAATAAATTTACTTTTTTTCATAATTAAAGTTCATGACACGATAGCAGACTAAGGCTGACATTCAGAGACGACAGAAACGAGTCTAAGCGTGAACTTACGCTTCCATCTGTCAAAATTTGTTCGTAAGTTTGACAGATGGAAGCGTAAGTTCACGCTTAGACTCGTTTCTGTCGTCTCTGAATGTCAGCCTAAGATTTTGCTTATAAATAAAGACCGTGAACGATAAAGCATTTAATTATCGTTAAATAAAAGGCTGTGAAATAAAAAAAGAAACTGATTGAAAGCTGCTAAGCGGAGACTCAGTAATGAGTGACACTGTTGAAATCTTTAAAAGTAACGGGTTATTGTAACAGGTTATAATTTATGTGGTATTAACAACTCTAGCTACGTAATTAATTTGTAGGTACACTTATAAAAACTTGTAATTTTTAAACACTTATTAAATTATCCTTGTCTTTTGTATGCCTATTGGATGAAAGGAGATGGCAGTAGACTTAACTGATTTTTTTAAATTAACTTTTAATCATTTATTAAGTGTTAAAATAATTGTTTTGAAGATGGTTTTCCGTCATAAAAAAAAAACAAAATGCCATTCTAAGTATATCAACAATTTTTTTTTTTACACACCACATGTCCTAGATGTCGTGATATTTATGTGTAAAATTATGAAATTTTAAATTAGTTCCTGTGGATAAACTACTGAGTGGATTTGATTGTTTTTTTGTGTACGTGACACAGAACGTGATACTAAAATACATTTATTGTGATAACATTTGCAGCACCCTGTATATGCTTCTCCAATAAATCTAGCAATCTTTGAATTTGAACATACCTACATAGTTAATTAACGTTAAAATAACATAATATACACAGTATTATGGCCAAATTATAACAGTCCAGCTAATAAAATACCTATTATAATGTTTTTCTTGCTTTAAAGGCCTACTAATTAATTCCTATTAAAATAATAAACTCGTATACATTTAAAAGCAATATAATATGTTCCTAGTTTAACATAATAATACTTACATATTGTTGTCATGTTTTTTTAAAAATATCTTTGTATAATTTTACATCCTGATAATTAAATACCTGAATGCGTATAATTGTATATGTTGGCATTAATTTTTTTGAGCTTAGAAAGGTGGGTAGGCTAAAATAACGTTTTTTAGTATTATCGCAAAACTTTATGAGCTCTCGGAAGTTGAACGTGAGTGACTGCGCAGTACGCTTATTATAGGTGCTAGAGGGGGAGAGAGAGAGTTCAGAGCTCAGTTCAGGTCTCATATAGATTTGCGCGGTTGTTACGATAATTCCGTGGATTAAAACAAGATTAGAATAGTAGTATTATAGTATATCTACATAATTATACATGAGAAATGCGTGGTCATATTTATGGGTGTGGGTCGGACCATAAAACTGAACAACTTTCTCTTTGAGACCAATATCATAATCGCGAAAAAATTATTAGCTGTCCCATACGTTTGGGTCGAGCAGGTATTGAAGTTTTTTATGGGACAATGTTGGGACATAGTCCCATAATATTATTTATTATATAATTTTATTTTTTATATTTATTTATTTATTATATAAATTTATAGGGTTGCCAAATATTGTATCCTACTATATTTTGGGCCAAGGAACTATGATTATAATTTCGGGGAAATATATAATAGCCATTATCTACTATATTTTAGCCAGCCAGTAGGTAATGAGGCAACACGATAAACGAATTCCCGTTTCAAATATCGGTCGTGTGTATGAAAGTAGGCTGTATAGGAACAGTTGAATAAGTTCCTTTGCCTACCGATTGGGTGAATACTAAAAACAACTCCACGAAAATAATTGCTGTTTGAAATTTAAAAAAATTAAATTAGTTTAATACGAAAATGAAACAATAATTCAATTTATCAAAAATCCGGACGAATTAAATAAGATAGGTAGGTACTATTTTTTATTTGCTACTGGTTTTTGGCACCCGAAAAGGAAATCTCCTATATTCCTTTTGAATTTTTTTGGCAACCCAAGTACCATGTAATTGAGAGTAATGTAATGTAAATTGTAATTGGGCGAGTATATTGCCATCCTATCGTCCACAATTCCGAACTCCGGACTCCTACTGAAACTTTCCATACATGAAAACCGAATAACACTTTGCATGTCCAAGGAATCAAATCCGGGACTTCACGTTCTCCCGCGTGCCACCACTACACCAAAGACACAGTTCACTGACAATACAATAAAAAATAATTATATCCAAATACTTGACGTCTCTTTCGAAGCAACAAATAGATTTATTGTGGCAGAAAGCAGTTTACATACATTTGTGTCTAACACAGATAAAAGTCGGTATGTGGTCGCCAGTAATTTATTATGTTATCGTTGAGTGGGTTTTAGTGATGCGACAACTATCGAGTTGACAAAAAGGATAAGTAACGAGAAAAGACGAAAGGTTTTTGCAGAAAAGATATCTGGAACGCCATCTCTTTTACACCCAATATTTTTAATAACCACAGAGTTATTGTTTTGAGTTTTAACCCCCTACAAAAAACAGGGGTGTTTTAAGTTTGTAGTGTGTATTTGTATATCGGTGTATCTGTCTGTGGCATCAAAAGGGATGGACCGATTTCAATGCAGTTTTTTTTAATCGAAAGGTAGTTTAATCGGGTATAATCTTAGCTATGTTTCATGAAAATCTGTTCAGCCGTTCAAAAGTTACAGCTCTTTTTCTAGTTGGAGTCGGGGGTTTTTGACGGTTAGGTTATTACGGAGAGGTTATATACGTAGGTACATCTTATTTTTTTAATGGGAAGGAATAACTTGGAGAATCAAAAAATAAAATATCTACTCGTACTCAGCTTTACATGTATGAATTTTTATTATTTCTTTTTCCAAGAGCCGTAGAAAAACTTGTCTTTAAAACTGTTACCTCAAAATTCCACTGAACGTCTTTATAACAACAAAAAAACACGAAAAAAAAAGACGTTTTATTTCTATGATAACTACTCAATGGAACTCAGGCAAGCAGTAGTATGCTTGTTCGCCACATTAGTGGTATAAAATAAATATTAAAACTTGGTATTTTAGGAAAACTAACCTCACGGTAAAGAAATAATTTACTTGTATGACTAACTCGAGGTGATTGAACTGAGTAATTTATATTAATTTTTACTTACAAAATACTTTTAGTGATTCAAATTAAAACATATTTGAAATAATTTGGACACACCTTCATTTCTTTGAGTACCTACCTATCTAACTTCATTTGTATTAATTTTTTAAACACTACACATTTATATATAGGTACTTATACCCAAATTATACATATATAGGTAGTACAATTTATGTATACAAAAATTAAGCTATTTTTTTAAATGTCAAAATCATAAATTTTAACAATTCAAGGTGAAATAAAGTTCACATCACTACTCCGTATTTCTACGGGTTTTTAAAAACAGTATATCTTTATCTATTTCTATTGTCCCCACCCATGTTCCGAAAAGGAGGTCTATTGCCAGTAATTAATACATTTCATGAAAAAATCGTAACCGATAGACTTTTTATTAATACTCTTGTATTTTATTTTTGGGTTTAAATATGCGTACTTACTTTTTACAAAATATCGATGTTTTAGTCGATTTATTATATTTTACTTAGTGAATACTCCATTTTTATTTAGCGTAAGCGGGTTCCTTATCTATACTTCTATTATAAAGAAATAAGATTTGTTTGTTTGTTTGTAATGGATAAACTCAAAAACTACCTACTGGACCGATTTTAAAATTTATTTCACCAGCAGAATGCGATATTATCACTGAGTAACACAGGCTATTTTATAAAGATATCATGCGGGTGAAACCGCTGGCGGAAGCTAGTCTGAGATATTTTATTATAATACATTTTTAACCTTTGTGGTATATTACGAATATTTTAGAAATACTCGTAAGTGTCTTTATTAGGATTTAATTCATAAAACCAGCTTATTATAATTCGAATCTAGATTAAAATAGATTTTAATGTGATGTGTCTAGACAGAATCTTACTCTCATTTTTGAAATCCACTTCTTATGCATACCATCTACTTATAAAAATAAAAATAAATAAAAAAGGCTGTATGACAGAACCGATATCAAGAACTGCCCATTTTAATTCAATAAAACTTTCGTCGATTTCTCAGATTCTTAGTGTTATTAATTATATATCATCACGCTATCTGAGTTGGGTAATAAAGGAGAAACTGACGTATAGGAATAGGCCTTAAGCGAGGTTAAGGCCCTTCCATTGCCACACCTTGAATTTTTATGTTCCATCATGTTTAAAAATTATAACTAGAGAAAACATACGCCATCATATCTTAAGTTCTTGACTCAAGAATTCACTTTTTCCAGTAATCTCATTTATGGTTACAGTGAAAGGTGAAAAAAAAAAGTTTTTACTATTTTTTATCATTTCATTGTTCTGTTAGTTATTTGCTTTCATCACGAAATGTATTTGTAGCAGGAATGCGTACAATTATGTTGTGTGAACGACAATTGGTCAGGCTATGTTTCATGATGAGTTGTTTTTTTAAGGAAATTGAGTAAATGGTGGTACTACGCCCATTGTTGGCTTTGTGTCGATTAGGTGTTCTTTTTTTCGTAATTATACCTAATTTGGGTGGTTTTGTTAAGACATTTGTAAAAAAAAAACCTACATTAAGTACAGATGAGTAGATATTATGGGTTAGTTAGAAAGGGTAAACCCGGATGGTTACAATAACTTATACTATGAACCAACGCTGAAATTGCGAAAAAAAATATCAGTTGCATACAAATTATAAATAATTCAATATTAGGTACTCGACTAAATGTATGGACCAGCAGATTTGTGATAAATAGTAAATAGTATTCAGTACTTATTTCTACAAACATACAATTTTCGTTTTTTTTTAATTATTTTTATTTATGTACACACTACAAAAAAGAAAAAATCATAGAATAAGGAACACTTAGATATGTATAAAGGTACCGATTATTTCAAAAGAAATTTCTGCTAGCAGACCTGCGACTGGAGAGGGTATAGAAGAAAACGTAGACACAGTGTGTAAAACTAAGAACTACTCGTAAGAGGCAAAGACCAGAATTCGGAAAATTTATAGAAAATAAAAAATGATATACTTAAATAAAATAAAAAATGTAAATATACATAGTACATAAATACAAGATAAATACTAACTAAAACTTTTATCTATGATATGAAATGTTTTCGATCACTATGCAAGCCTTCGGCAAAAAAATTTTTTTCGCAATGTTAACAGTGTAAAATTTAATAATGTCTGCCCAAGCCCAATCACCAGTAATTATGTTTTCTTCGACTTTTTATGCCATGGGAAAAATGCCCACGCCTCCACTTTTTATGAGGCACTAAAAGCTATTTCTTACTCAAAATATAGTTCCTCACTTAAAAACCACTAAAAATATTTCCATGCACCTGTATTCTTCAGAAACTACATTACAATTTCAACATTGTATAATAATATCATTCAATGAATAAACCATTGTAAGTATAATTTTTTTATTACCGTATCTACGGATCCCCAAACATACGGTGACCAGAACTGGGCAGGTTCATCGGTCCGTACTCATTAGTTTTTGATCACACCGTCATAAACAACTAAACGTCACATGTCCCTCACACGATCCTAACAAAATTCAACTTTACATGGAAAGAATAAAAGTCGTTTTTCAATGGTAGAGGTCTCTAAGATTTTTTACCAGCAGAGTTATACAACAGGTTTTCTACTTTTAGAAGCTTGAAATGATAAAATTCCTCTTTTGAGCACCAATAGATTAGGAAATTCTAAACTATAAGTCAGATATGTTTATAGGGACGGCTTTGAACAGGTTTTTTTTTGATAATTTCGTTTCGTTCGAATGTTAAGTGGTGTTAGTATTCGTATGTCGTTTAACTTCGTGAAAGAATGTCGACTTCGCTTCGATTTGCATTGAATTGATTTGAAATTAAATATTCTACAGTGAAAACAATTGAGTTTGGCAATTTACGAGATTCTTTGTTTGTTAATCATTGTATTTAGAGAAACGTTTTGCGCGATGAGTCACCCGGTAACTGACAAATCACTACTGGAATTTTAAATAGTTTTTTTGTGGTTCATCATTAATCTAGGCTTTTCAAATTTTGTTTTGTATATTATTAAGTGCCCAGCAGTGAAACATTAGTAGGCTGAATTTATTATTTTTTATTAATACAGGGTGCCACAGATCATCACATTAAATGAAACAACGTATTTGGTAGATATCATGTTCTGAAGCCGTAGGTACTCAAAAAAACTGCGATATTTACGCGTTTTTATTTTTGTATTAAATTTCACTCTTCTATCATTCATCTACGTCAGGGGTCGGCAAACTTTTTGAGTCGGAAGAGTCAAATATTACAATTTACAATATTCAAAGTTTTAAAGAGCCACAATTTTTTTTAATTTTTAATTTTTCCACATACTTTCGTCTGTTTGGCAAATAATGCCAGGACCACCTAGTGACATGCGTATGGAACTAAAGAGCCGCAGCTTCACATCCAAAGAGCCCCATGTGGCTCGCGAGCCGCAGGTTGCCGACCTCTGGTCTAGGTGAAGGGACATCGAAGTAGAAATTTATGTCACCTTTATCTGTTCTACATGTGTATGTTTTTTTTTTTTAGAATACATTGGAGGCTTTTTAAACTTTTCCTAGAGATCGAGATATGTGTAAAATTATGAAATTTTAAATTAGTTCCTGTGGCTAAACAACTGATTGGATTTGATTGCTTTTTTATGAACGGTCACAGAACATGATACTAAATACGTGGTTCCATTTAATGTCACATCTGCAGCACCCTGTATTATGCATATACAGGATGACTGGTAAATCGAGGGAATCTTTGAAGGAGGGTGTTCTACTCATCATTTTAAACAACTTTTACTATGGGAACGAAACTGAAAGCGCGAAAATAAAATCAGCTGTTCCATACAAATAATTCAATATTAATCGACAAAATGTATGGAATAGCTGATTTTTTTTTCGCGATTTCCGCTTTGTTCCCATACCCATAGTAAAAGTTGTTCATAATGATGAATACCATACCCTCCTTCAGTGATTCCCTCGATTTACCAGTCACCCTGTATTTATCACACTCTGTATAGAAAATTAACTCAAACTCCATAATCATAACAACATCATTTGGTAGAAACATATAAACTGTTGAAAGTGTGACAGAATTAATGCATCGACGAATAACTAAATTATTTCTGTGGCTTATAGATATTTATTTCAAGACGAACAACTTAATTGTATTCACATCGACATGGCGACAGGAGAAATCATAGCCACCTTTTTTTAAGAAAGAGAAGAATTTAAATGTTAATATAAGACTTGCTATTCATCTTGAGGATCTGACGAATGACAGAACTTGGACAGAACCATCAAACTTGACAGCCCTTTGTAATATGAAATGTTGACGTTTGTTTATTGTTTGGTATTTTTAATTTATTTTAATTGAAGCACTTAAAATGACGGACTATGTATTCAATTTTTGTATTTTGTATGCTACAATAGTGGCAGAATATAGAAGCACTCACAATATTTAACCTTACTGTATCTATAACTTACCTATATATTCACAAAATAAACATTTTTGACGTTGAATTTTACTAAGTTGATGGCCTGAGCTGGGGACCAAGGGTCTACCGCGTAACAAAATGGTAATGAACATCAACTCTGGATCGTGAGAGACTTAATTTAGAGCTATCTATAAAAAAGTTACCGATCATAAAGTTGGAAGTGTTGGAACTCCCATATTCATAATTGGTAATTTTCTTAGTTCGAAGTTTAGTCTCTCATGATTCTATTGAAGTTTATTACCAGAATCTGATTAATTACCTTCCATTACCATTTTGGTAGCGCGGTAGACCCGCTAGAACCAACCCTAGTCCATTGTCATGACTACAGCTGGTATTCACGCATTCGTGTGAGGTGCTTCTTCAGCTAGACTGTGATAGGCTGTAAGCATCAATACAAATAGCACTAATGATCATCATGTTTGCTGGAGGAAGTCCATAGCTGGATGTGGATCACCCATTTCCTTGACGAACTCCTCTAGAGAAAACCATTCTGTTTTATAGTTAGGTTTTACGGGTTGATAAGAACATAACCGTCAAAATCCCCCGACTACAACTAGAAAAAGAGCTGTAACTTTTGAACGGCTGAACAGATTTTCATGAAACATAGCCAAGATGATACCCGATTAAACTAGATTTAAATTAAAAAACTGCTTTGAAATGGTTCTATCCGTTTTGGAGCTACGATGCCACAGACAGATACACAGATCCACAGATACACACTACAAACTTATAACACCCCTCTTTTTTGTCGGTGGTTAAAAGAAGTAAAAAAAACAAGAAATACTTCTAACTGACGATGTACTTTATTATATGGCACTGTTTCTTCACTTGACACTATCACTTTACTTTGTTTTGTCTCATATTGATCATTTTCAATAGTTTGCTCTGATAAAACACTGGGACCTTTGTCCCTTTCATCGTAGTACCTTCATTTGATGTCAGCATACTCTAGGAGACAAGGTTCAATTAATACACGCCACCCACTCGCAGTACGAGTGAAGAGCGCGTAGGCTCTGTGTTGGCGTCAACACATTGTACACACGACACACGGGAATGAGCTTGTTAGTCAAATGTAAATTCTCGTAATTTTAATAAGCAAAAGATTTAATTATTTTAACGTTCGTTGAGATGAACGGCTTTAAAGTTATGATGTTATGATGAAAGAAATTGAATCCAGAAATGACTGAATGAGTGATTTGATTATCACTTGCGCTAATGGTGAAGGAAAACATCGTGAGGAAACATGCATTCCTGAGAGGGCCTCTTATAGTCCTCAATGGTGTCTGTAGTCCACCACGTTGGTCTAGTGCGGGTTGGTGGACTACACACACCATCGAGGACTAAAGCCTAACCCTTCTCATTCCGAGAAGAGGCCTGTGCCCAGCAGTGAGACAGTAATGGGCTGGATTTATTTATTTAAATTTTCATGCTGGAACTAAACGTTGAAACTTTGATACACACAAACATACAATCATATTCTAAAGGTAAGAACGGTGAACTCAAATATTTGGTGCCACAATATTTGATAACGTCTATGGCTAGAGGCGTTCGTAACCATAAAAAATTCAAAGTTTGGTAGAACATGGCGTGTGTACAACGTTCGTATGTAATCAGTAAAACACTATATTTGTCTAGCAATTTAGCTGAGTTAGCACCAACACGCTACTTGTTAAAAATAATCACGCAAATGTACAAAGGAAATTGAACCTTGTCTCCTATACTATACAACACTGATTCGGGTATTGTGAACAAACAGAAACCATTTCTTTGGCTGACTTCCTGCAGCACGCCGGGATCATCTCACACATCGGCTGGTGTATACAATCTGGTATTGCATCGTATGGAATGTAGCTGTCACAAACCCGGGCCAAACATTTTGGGATCATTATACATGGAGGCTCATGCCTACAGACCATCTTCGCCTTAGGCCGTACCTGAGTAGCTACTTCCTCTTTAGCTGTCAGAACTATGAAGTTCCTGGTACAAATCGGCACTTCTGTACATTTAGGCTTATGTAGGCACGATGTTTCATTCTGACTCTTGAGTTCCATGAGACACACAGGCACTTTCTGACACATTGGCACATGTACACAAGAGTTCTGCAACTTCGGATCAAATTTTGGCTTAACACAAGTCCTTACAACTTCACAGGGAGGCTTGTGGTTGCAAATACTTTGTATGATTTTCTCTTTTTTTGGTTGTGGCTTAAGATGCTGCACTTCAATGAGTGGAGGCAGGTACTGACAGCCTTCGTTAGCAGTGACCTGCTGTTTCTGCATTTCATATGGGGAAAAACGATACTGACAACCCTCGTCATCAGTGATCTGATGCCGGTTTTGCGATTCAAAGGACGATAGACGATACTGACAACTTTCGTCTGTGATCATCAACCGTTTCAGTTCATTAGTAGGATTTTGATACTGACAACTTTCATCATTTGGAGGGAAATACTGACAGCTCTCATCCACGATATCGCATTGATGCATTTCAAGTGACGCAGGACTATACTGAGCGCTTTGTTGCTTCTGTGGACAGTTATTAGTATACAGGTTATGGTAACCAGTCCTGCCTTGGGCCTGCACCGGCCACATGTCCGTACTCGTTTCTCCTTTAGCAGGTGGTAGGTTAAGACACCCGTTGATCAAAACGCATGGAGGATTATGAATGCAGAGTATTTCTCCGTTATACTTCTTCATTAAGCTCTTAGTAATATCTTCATGAGGTAGTTGGCATGGTCTCGGTGGTTCTTGACGAGGACTAGGGGGAATTGACGGACCTGGCGTTGGAACAGGCGGTGGATAAGGCGGTGGATATGGTGCAGGATATGGTGGTGTAAGCGGCTTTTTATCTTGATAACTAGGACACTTGCATTCTACTTTTTTTTTCTTTATTTTGAAGGGAGGCATCGAAACAGGAGGACTCGGTAGGATATTTTCATTCAGACTTGCTGATAAAGGTGACGTATTACAGGCACAAGAGTCCGCTGGTGGTGGGTTGGGGTAATTATAGCAAACTTGTGGTTCAGGCTGAGTTCCCATATTTTCACAAGTTGTAGGAGAACAACGAGAGGGTTCTACAAGAGGAGCATTACACTTGCACGGCTTAATTGGAGGGTTTGCTTGAGCTTGATATTTCATGTTGATTTTATTAAAAAGGAATTCCCAAAAACCTGAGCACGTAGATGGCAACTCGCTCCCACTTGCTTTGTTAGGGGCTATCGGAGAACATCCTGTGTTTGTTCGCTGATATGCGTAAGGAGTTGTGTATACGTGGAGCGGATATTTTCGACTGTGTCTTGAAGAACACTCTGGTTGCCTACTCTCCAAGTTCGGCCCTTCATAATGTTGCATATACTTCTCCTCCATGTAAGGCTCTACAAAGTTTTTAGATTTTTTATTCTTTGCTTTTTTTCTGTGATTACTTCGGGGAAGCTGTATTCCCTCGGAGGACGATGTCAAACTGTAGGTTGCATGAGAATTTTCTTTTCCAACCATTTTGAAGGTCGATAACTGTTCTTGATCGATTTTTCTGTGTTGAAACGGACTCGACTTGGCATGAATGTTTCCTTCAACATTATAAATAGGTTGCATGGCGAAGCATTGCTGTCTTCTATTAAATTTCCTCATTCTAGCCTGACAACCGGTATCTAAGTTTACGTGCTCGGCTTGGTTTTCCTTTATAATTGACATTTGTTTAACATTATTACTGGACCGTCCGAACATGCTAGATAAGCAAGGTATTACTTTGTGTCGTATCAACGAACGTTTGGATTTTATTGTTTCGATTTGATCTCCGCTGTCTAATATTTTAGATTTCCTGTTTTGGTAGCTTTGACGCACTTCTAAATCTATTTCTCCTCCGTTTTGGCTAATGATTGTTTGCGATTCCCACATTTCTCTAGAGCTACCGTCAGTTACTGTGTATGCTTGACTATCACATGTCAGTGGGATTATTTCTTTTCTCGATTTCGTTCTGAGTTTTTTCTTCAAGAGACTGTGATTACCTTTCTTTGGCGTGACCGGTGAGTTGCTTGAATCTTCGAAGTCTGAGCTATCTGAGTGCAGTTCTGCATAAGCTGGATCATAGGTCAACACAAAATCTCCCGGTACATCGCACATTGTTATTTTTCTTAATTACGATTCGCAACACTGACATTTCGGCCCACTTTTTATGCCTTTCATGATAAAATTATGTTAACTTACATGATTTTTATAATTTTGAAAATATTTGACGTAGTCAGTCATAGTGAAGTATGTTTCAGAACTTGTCAAAGACCAATGTTTCTTCTGATTTCTGTGATGTTGAACTAAAAAGTACCTATTTGGAAGGCAATTTTTTTGGTTCAAAGACTGAAACTTTTTGACTATTTTTTATAGGTGTCTATTGTAGAGATGCAGGGTAATCCAGGGTCATCAACTCAGATAAAGAACTCGCTTACAAGGTAATCACGATTAATGTTCGTAATCGGAATCGATAAATTTTTGACAGTTTATTATGATTTTTAAAGCTTACTACACAACGTATAGTGCCACAAACTTATCTGACCCTCTCATGGCGTCGCTGCCATCGTTTCTACTAATGTCATCTCCCTACAAAAATGACATTTTGAAGCTTAGTTTTGAAGTCATTTTTGTTCCGTAGCGACGTTAGTTCCAATTTTGGTCACCGGGTCAGATAAGTTTGTGGCAATTGGCAATGTACATTGTTGAATTACCAAAATGGCATCGATGCCGATTACGAGCGTGTATCGGGATTACCCTGCTGGTGACCATCAAGTGGCCCGATTATTGTGACGTAACCTATGAAGTGACCTATGTCCAGCGGTGATCTGCTATGGGTGTATTGATTGAGTTTATTTTCTGCATAATTCTTGCATTTTCATACAACTAAAAAGTGTCCGAACTCATTAATTCTACGAATCTAATCTACGAACTCATTAATTTCTCTGCTTACCTTACAACTAACATTGGGATAACGAAGCTACCAACAACTGGCCGGATTTAATTACAACTTCTAACATACATTACACAGCGATCTCAAAGGGAATCCTCACATTGTTTCTATAACAAAACGGTATTTTTTGTGTTGAACAGCCCACGGGGGCTAAAACAAAGAACTCGATGTTGTATGGTATTAAATGGCGTATTAACGGGAGGTGATACGTCATAGTTCATAGTAACGTTGCACGAACTGTTGTGTAGAAGGAAGAATGAGTTTTGATCGTAGGTAGCGCTTGATTTTCTTCATATTTGATCTAGATTATTAAAAAAAGATCTCCTAGCTACATCTAGCTAGGAGATACTTTTTTAATAATCTAGCTTCCGAGGACCGAGGACTTGAAAAAGCATCTGCCATGGGTTGAGTATTCCAGATTCGCAAGGCTAAGGATTTAAGGATGCCATGTAAGAAAGGCAGTGAGCCAAAGCTGCGTGAGCTGTGTGAGCTGAGTGAGGCAGTCTAGCAGTGAGCTGTGATACCAAAAATATGTAGTCTCAATTCAAATCTATAAGACTAAACAGGGAAAATATTAAATCGTGAACAATTTTTTGGAGAAAGAAAATCGACTTTTCACAAAAAAAAATTGACTTTAGAGTTTGCTTCGCATGCGTTAATGTGTCGTTAATTACCATTGGTGCCGATTCTGTTGCTAAACTAAGGGCGTTTGTCTCTTTCTGTTTCAATAGAGAAAGAAACAAACAAATGCCATTAGGTTACTTTAGTCCTGCCAAAGTGCACAACAGAATCGACACCAATGTATTTATTATATTGTTAGACATTATTTTGCGCACCTAGAGTCTCGACATTTCATAAGTGCCTGTATCTGGTTTACATGAAATAAAGATCTATTCTATTCTATTTAGTTTTACTATATGATTTATTAAGCTGGGTACAGATTATTTTCAACACATGTAAGGTAACATGCAATGCAACATTTTCCATACCTACATTTTAATGTGTTCGCGAACGCACTGCCTGCACACTGCGTGCATTTGATACGCATTGCAGGTTACCTTACATGTTGTGTTGCAAATAATCTCCACCCAGCTCTATACGTAGAATAATAATTATATGGTAAAGTTTACATAAACAGAAACAACTTATTTCTATTTTAGAAAAAATTGGAATATATATTAAATTGAAAAAGAATATCAAGGTTACGAGGATACCTTTTACATTTTCCCACAGCTGATCACCTAAATAATGACTGCATTATACATATTTGTGACTTGTAGAGCAATTTTTCGTTAGGTAACTTTACTCAATTTAAATACATGGAATATAAAAATACAAATTCACTATATTACACATCATGACAAATAATGTTTAGCGTACCTGACGATGAAGAAGAATATTTAGACTCACGAAAAGCTTTAAAATCTCACTCAAATATTAATTAAAAACCTCTTCTGTCTATCAAGAATCAAGACGACAGCATCGCACTACACAACCTACGTCACACTATAAAATAATAGGAACAAAATAAAAAAAATCAAGCCGCTTCGAATGCCGGGGCACGTAGGTACCCCGTAATGAATCGAAAGGGTTAGCATGGTATAATAGGGGTGCGGCCCTACGTAATCATAGGTGATCTAACGATGGCTGCTTTATTGTTTAATAGACGATAGCAACCGGTTGCGGGGATTAAATTTGAATAAAATTAGTGCGCGATGGGTCTGATGTTGTTTGTATTGAATGAAAGACGAAGTAACAGCGAATGGTGAGTATGGTGAAAAGTTGAACCTATTCTTTAATGTGGTGGACACTTACCCATTTTTTTGAGTGTGGATTTATTCGGAATTTCGAATAATATTTTTGAGTTCAGGTAAGTACAAAGTATGATTATTGTTGGGAATAGGTACTAACATACTTTTTGAATCAAGTTTCTAATTACCTACTATTAAATAGAGTAGAGTATAGAAGTCTTTGTGCGTCATACAACAACAACCGCTTAGCCTAAACAAATTTTGATTGCAGCATAACTATTCGGTAAGAACGTCTCGTATCTCGATTCGAATCACAATCAATTTTTTTTTATTTTTTGTTTTTCTTTAAGAACATTGCCCTTCACTAGGATTTCTCCTGTATCGAGGATACAGCTTACAAACATACATCTCACATGCACCCACACCCAGACCCGAAACAAACAATCTGTAGATCATACAAATATTTGTTCCGTGCGGGGATCGAACCCGCGACACATGGCGCAGAGCTATAGACTTAGTCATTGCGCCAAACGTCTATAAACGATAATAAATGGGTACCTAACTTAATACCTAACAGGAGCTGTGAACATGACTAGAGCATGATCACAACTTGACGACACGGTTGGCGCAGTGGCTAAGGGATTAGCTTTCTGCGCTACGTACCGGTTCAAATCCCGCACGGAACAAATATTTGTATGATTTACAGATAGTTTGTTTGCAACCGCCAACTGAAAATCAGTGCTGGAAGTTCCTATGCCCAGCAAATGCTGAGTTGGCAACCCATTTGGTACAGACAGCTAATGGTTTTTTTTTTTTTCTTTTTTCTGATATAATAGCTCCCTATGTTTTAGTTTCTGTATTTACTAACAGAAGCAACTACGCCTACTAACATACACAAGGCAACGGTCGTACAACCATCGCTACTTTAAGTTACATTATAAACCTAATTCTTTTCCGTTTTTTAGTGACTAAATTAAAAATGGTACGGCTATTAAGTTCGGGGCAGTGTGTGAGATGAAACAATTATATAGAGCCTACTTTGTAGGGATTCATGATTACTTTTATTTTCTATTATAAGATACACGTAGATATATTATAGAAGTTTTTTTATTTTTTCCGAGTAATTGTGTTTGAATCATTTTAGGGTTGCGGCTTTTAGTTTTTTTTTTAAAGATCTGTGTTATGCATTACTACGAGATATGATTAGGTTTTAACCCCCAACAAAAAAGAGGGGTGTTATTTTGTAGATATATGTGTGTCTGTCTGTGGCATCGTAGCTCCAAAACGGATGGACCGATTTCAATGCAGTTAGCTAGTTTAATCGGGAATAATTTTAGCTATGTTTCATGAAAATCGACATCTTCAGTTCTTTTTCTAGTTGGAGTCGGGGTTTTTTGACGGTTAGTTTATAGTTGTATAGATGCAATGTTGTTGAAGTTTGGTTAGAACTAGGTAGACTATATACCGGAAAAGAGAAGGAAAACCAATTAAACAGGAATGTTCAACAGTTGTAAAAATTTACCTTTTTCCTTGCTATTGTTTTTGTTAGATAGGTAAGTCGATTGGTTTGGTAGGTTACTGGATTCTGACATGTAACTAGGTATATAGGTAGGGTTATTCCCAAAGTACTCCATAGTCCATTCTATTGTTCCAAAAAGATAAGAAACCCATATATATTATTCTCAGACTACTCCAAAAAATTATTATTAGAAAATTTTATTTTAAAAATATTGTAGGTACTGAATGTTGCATCCTACTCCACGGATAGCTCAGGGGGCTTACTACAGGGGGCTGAAATTTAACTGCCCAGAAATTTCCAGAATAAACTGACCTTTTATTGTACGAACAGCCTATACAGTGCGAGGTCAGCTTATACTGGAAATTTCTGGGCAATTCAATTTCAGCTCTGCTATAAGAGTTCGTACTGTAGTAAGCTCCCAGATTATTTTTCGTGAACAAATACGTGCAAATACGGTGAGTACTTTGAGGAAATTTTATATTATCATGGAGTAGAATTTTTATTTTATTAAATATTTTTTTGATATATTTTCCGTGGAGTAGGTACTTTGGGCGTAACCGTTTATGTGGTCTACGTGCCAAGTTACATGTCGAAATCAGTCAAACTATTTTTCCTGTGGTCTACCGCGTAACAAAATGGTAATGAACTTCAGACTCTGGTAAAACCTTCAATGCGATCGTGAGAAACTAAACTTCGAACTGCCTTGTAAATAATTTACCGATTATGAAAATGGGAGTAGGAGTCCCAACTCATTACCATTCCGGTAGACCCAGTTATAATTATTTGCTCAAGCTCCATAAAATCTATATAATAATCATTATTATTTAGATTGTATGGAGAGTGTCGACCAACACCTCGAAAGGCTCTCGCTGGGTGGCTGGATCAAGAGTCTGGTTCAGGGAGCAGTACTCCTTGGCACTGCGCGCATTGTTAGGAGGTTTCTCTCTCTAGAGCCCTGACCACCGGTAACTTGGACCCTGTTCCCGGTGCCGGTGGGCTACTAGGTACTCTTTTATATTTTTAAATGAAATTATTACGTTTTTAAAAATTCTTTGTAAAATTATTTAAAAATGTATAACAAGTAGGTATTTTAAAAAGTTGAATAAAGTGAATAATAATTAATATATTTTAGATTTTGATTTATCTCGATAAACGATTTAGATCTGTGTTGTCTTCTCATCATATAACTAACCCTTCACAACGCACAGCGAGTTATAAGCACGTGTGTTCTAAAAAAAATATTGTTATTATGAAAAAACTTCACCCGATTTCATACTATCGATAATTTTTTGTATTTCGCTCCCCCGCAATGAGCTGCGTTGTCCTCCCAAATAAATACCATGACAATTCTAGTATTACTTTAAAAAACAAAACGAAATACCATTTTCAACTTTAAACTTAAATAAATAAGGAACATACTAAGTATTGCAACTGCAATATAATAAAAGGTTTGCAAAAAAATTAAAAATACTTCAGTCATTCACCGTTTTACTGAAAAACAATGTGTTATACAAAAATAGACATTTTTTACTTATTTGGTTATAAAATTATTTAAAAAGTGTTGTGTAAAACATGTGGCTGTTTGAGTATGGTTTAAGGTTAAAATATAAAGTATTTTTAACAAAATTTATGTGAATACATGTCATAAATATTTATACATCAGGAATGGGTTAGTTAGAAACTGTCATGCAAATTTTTCGATTTAAAATACAATATATTTTACTTTCTAAACCTAAAATATTTTTGTTTTGTAAATTATGAAGCTATCATATAGTGTACTCTGTTCGTGTGGCGTTTGAAATAAACTTAATCTCTTTAATAAATTTGTTTTATAACTCGATCTCGGCGTTAAATATTATTGCTATCATAGGTTACTTCCTATAGATAGGCATTAATATATCGGCCTTTTAATAATAATATATTCATAGGCTATTAGCCGAGACACACCTCCGAAATGAAGTTATCTTAATAATCTATTTGACGCCAAAGATGTCTATAATCAATCAAATGCAAAAAAAAACCGTTTTAACTTTTAAACCAACTCAAAATATCACATAATGTAAATCTTATCTACTTCTAAATGTGTAATTTTATTGTTTTCTGTTTCGAATTTTATTTTTTTAAAACCTAAAATGTAAATAAAATATTTAAATTTACAGACGTTTGAATATGGAGTTCGGAATTCAAGCGTTCGAACGTCAATCGCGAATTTAATTTGATTGGTTGAAACCCCATGAGTATTGCCGAGGATCCCCGAAACGGGGGAAATCATGGAAAATAATTTTTTTATTGCATCATACGTGTGGTATACCATTTTTTGTTGAGCTGTGGCACCCTTAGCTTTGTGAAGAGATTGTTCGTGGTTGTTTGTGATTTAAGGGTGTAGTAAGCGTGGTTAGTGGTGTAGGGGCCGTGTGGGGTAACCAATCGTGAGTCGATGTCGCGATTGATTGGCAAAGGGCGATTTGGCAAAGCTCCCCAGTGTGGGGGCGCGCTGTGATGTTTTTCGCCACATGTGGGAGGGACCGGCAATCGTGTGTAGGTAAATATTTTTATTGCATGTTAACTTGTTAGAGTTTTGCAAAAAATATGCGGATGTTGAGGGAAAACTGTTATATCTTCATACCTCTGCAGTGTCGGCACGAAATATCAATTGGTAATTGCGTATAATGCTCATTACGTGGTAGATAGATTAGCCAGTCAAGCATTAGTGTGTGTGAGGTTGACGATTTTAGGTTTTATAGACTCTCTTGCACCATATTTGTGTAACTGATGGTACCGTATTACTTTACAAACTTTGAAACCAGAATATTTCTTGATAGATAAAGTACGGAAAAAAAAGGTAGAAAAAAAATTATATAAAAAAAAATAACAGAAAATCTTACGAATATTATAATATATGCCAAGATTTGTACATTTGAATGTACATAAATTTTTAATCACGTTGACGACGTTCTTTTTTGCCCGGGAAATAATAAATTATCTCACGGGCCGAACCGCGAGCACAGCTTGTTTGAAAATGTTGTACCTATGCAACAGAAACGCGCGTTTTAGGGTTCGTTGACTGCATTTTACCTTCAAAAATGTACAATATTGTGGAAGTGGCCAGTGTGTAAGGCCCATCGATGTCTATAGATATACTTAGTGAACTCAAAAAGAGAGACGTGTCAGGTACTCTATTTTCAGAAAAATAGAGTGGTTGATCACCAGTCAAATGCCGTTTACAAAAATAATTATTAATTTGTGTATTGCATAAAAAATATATAATAACAGTAGCTATTCCATTAGTGTATGCATCGCTGTTCTATTTAAATATAATTCGCACATAGTTGAATTTAGAATTTGACGTCTTCAAAAAATACGTCTCATTTTTTTAGCTTCCCTTTGTATGACAGAGCGTATCTATAGACATCGATGAGTAAGGCCTAAGCTAAATTGTAATGACATGTAGAAGACTAAGATTTTTGATTGATGCATTACAAAAGCGCCAATATACAAGACATTTTGATTTTTGCAGTGCCTTTTTGTGTTCTGTATTTTGTAAGGGATCCGCGATCCATTCGGAATCGCAGGCAAGATTATAAAACTAAACCTACTTTGTTCTTTATTAATTAGTAATAAAAATAAATTAATTGTTACAAATTTAAATACAGAAACTATTAATTCTGTTTATCATTCGTTTTTCGAATAGTAGGCCTATAAATTGAATCTATAATTTGTGTTTGGAAGGCATTATTAACATAGATTAGCAACTAAGATGTTCAAAATTATCTTGTATGGAAACATTCAACTAATTGTATAAATAATGAATAAAATGTGATCTATGTAATCTATGTTCATTCTTTGTAGTTGCCGTGTGGTCTCCGAGAATTTTCTTTGATGAAATAAAGCATTGTTCACAACATAACATAATTATAGTAACCACTAGCGTGCTCCCGACTTCGGAAGGGGACAATTTCTCTACTATCCTTACATTAAATATGAAAGTATTATACATATAAACTTTCCCTGAAAAATTATCTGACTGATAGTGAAAACCGCATCAAAATCCGTTGCGTGGTTTAGGAGGAGTTTGCTGATATACAGACGGACAAACGCGGAAAGCGACTTTAGTTTATACTATGTAGAGACGACTTTATTTTATACTGTGTAGAGATGCACCTCATCATTGCGTTTTTCTCTAAGTCTTTGTACAAAATTGAAGTCGACGAATAAGAAAAGGACTTGATAAAAGTAAGACATATACCGTGACTTGTGCCCTAGTCTGGACAAGGCTTAAGAAGCGATTTTTTTTTCATAAATATTACGCCCTTTTTATTATTTCTCATAAGTCGTCGGTAGCTTTTTTTAATTGGTTTTGAAAATCTAAATTCAAATATATACTTAGATTTCCTTTCTGGGGTTTAGTGAACTGCGATTTGATACAGTCATGTGTACAATTTATAAACATACCTACATGCCACATGCACACATTGCATTATTCTCTCAGCTCTTACCACAACATTGTACTGATAAAGATTGTCAAGATCTATTATTTATTTGAAAAGAGTTTCCATGGAGTTTCTTGCCGGTTCTTCTCCATAGGATCTACTATTTGGAACCGTGCACCTAGAGTCTCGACATTTCATAAGTGCCTGTATCTGGTTTACATGAAATATAGATCTATTCTACACACACCCAGACTCTAAACAACTATTTGCAGCCATACAAATATTGGTTTCGTGTGGGAATAGAACCCGGGACACGAAGCACAGAAAGCGTAAATAAAAATAATTTTGATAAAATATTATGTTGGAGACTTTTCAAACTTTTCTCACACATCGAGATATGTGTAAAATTATGGAATTTTAAATTAGTTCCTGTGGGTTAACTATTGATTGGATTTGATTGTTTTCTTGTGTACGGTCACAGAACGTGTTACTAAATACGTGGTTCTATTTATTGTGATAACATAAAGAAAGAAAGAAAGAAAAAATGTTTATTGCCACATTAACAAAAACAAAGAAAACTTAAAACTCTAATACACGTCTTAAAATTAAAATTACACACACACATCTTCACACCCTCACACATCTGTACATCACACACACACACACACACCACACACACATCACACATACACACACACATCACACATCTGTGTTCTGTGTGTGTCTGTTGTACATCTGCTGCACCCTGTATAATAACTACATACCTACAACTTGTAGGTATATAAGTTTCTACCGTTCTAGTCTCGACCCCTTTTTGGGGTCATTGTACTCATAATTATGAACAACTTTTAACTATGAAATCAAAACTTCACATCATTTTTCAATGATAAAGTATTTTATCTTGAACAAGTTCTACACCAGTACCTACATAATAATTTCACGGTAAAATGGTCGTAAAACTAAAACTATAACTAAAAATGATTAACCCTAAAATAGCCAATCGATGGAAACCGTTAATATGGCCGTTAATGATTTCACGGTAGTAAAATAAGGCCCTTGACAAACTCCATGCGCGCTCATATTAAAGCCCATGACGCTACCGTTACGCTATAAAACCTTATTGTTGACCATAAAATGGAACTTTCTATGAGTTTCTTTTGATTTCTATAACTTGTTTTTTAAGCAATTAACTAGAGAAATGTTGTTTTATTTAAGAGTTAGTTTTTTTTTTTTTAATTATTTATGTGAATAGGAAGGAGCAGTTATTTTATAGGTAGATACATAATTAAGGAACCTTTTGGAAAAAATGAACCTCTGCGGACAGTAGGTAAAGAGAGTCATGATCATTAAAATCAAGCAGATGTTTTGTTAAATGGATATAAAATATGAACTTCCTTCATTAGGCGCTAACTAACTAACTATTATTATTTTCTCAAGCTTACATAAAATTATACTTATGTACTTAGTTAGTTAGTTACTGTACTTAGCTATAATCCGCTCAGTACTTAACTTCTACAGTACCTACCTGTGGGACCAAGATTCGATGATGCCCAAAAATTTAAATATTTTCACCCGAACTGATTTAAAAGTATCACATTCATTGTCAATTAGATTTATTGTAGCGACCGCTACCTGAATTTATCTGCTCCGAAATTTACATAACCCTCGCCACTCTACGTTGAGTAACAAGTAGATCTTCTTAAGTAGAAAATCTTGGGGCATTTCAACAATAAATTGTGAATTTAAAATTAAAATGTACAAAATATTTGCATAAATATACGAGTAATCAATCGATGCTCAATACAGAATGTGGTATTGTGTTACATTTCTCACGTTTGCTATGGCATATGCTAATTATGTGAAGCGGGGAATATTCAAATTTAGTTTTATTTTTACCCGACGATTGCGAAGGGTTTTTGCTGTTGTAGATTGATTTGAATTTCTTTTGTTGAGATGTGCTACTGGGAATCCTTTTGGTTGAGGCGTTTCCTTGGGAAAAGTCAATAAAAATGTCAGACCTTTTCATTCAGATGATATTTTGACATAGGCGTTTATACTGCTCTATGATGTTGATTTGATGGATTTCTTGTGTACAAAAGAAGGGACGTATATTGATATAATAAGATTTTTGTTACATATGGGGTGCATATGGGTAGCAAAAATATTATGTGGTCATTTTGGCATCTAGGACAGAAAGTTAGTTAGTGTTTCTTACTTTTTGGAAAAGTAATTATTTTCCATAAATCAACCTAAAATTAGCGCACAACTTAAACGTAAATCCTTAAGAACCGGGTTTACTTTGCATAGAAAATATACATATTATAGTGTAGGTATAGACTAACTAAATTAAAAAACTGAAAATACTAATGTTGCACATTCAATCATAACCCCATACCATAGATAAGTTGTTTTTGACGTTATAAACCCACTCAAACGTTTTGTTACTGCTACAAGAATATTTATAGCCATATTAAAATGAATACGTTGTTTTTATAAGTGGAATATTATAAATCATATTAAGCATTATATTGACAAAAAATATAAAATTTCATTTGAGTTAGTCATCTTTGTGCTAAAAATATCGGATGAATTAGCTATAATTATTTATATTGATTGGTAGAATATTTTTAAGACGGGTCAATGAACCTTCTTCATTATAATTACCTATGATGATTAAGTTGATAGCTTATTACTTTTGTTATTGGTACTTCGATTTGATTCTTGCAAGATGAAGAAAATTCTTCATCTATTAGACTAAATTGGATAAATGAACAATTCTTTAAATTGTTAAATTCACCAATTTTCTGTTTTAATCACATTTTTTCTTACACAAAAATGTTTTAAATGTACCTTCCAGCTATAGCGATGTTTTCCAATAACAATAAATTGTTTTAAAATAATGTTGGATCGTATATAAATAAATTAAACGTTCTAAACATGAGGTTTTTCCATCGGAGATTGTAAATCTTGTCAAGCTAAGAGTAAGTATAGGGAAAGGTTTCGATGCAAGCGAATGTTTACTAGTAAGAAACTAACGAGATTTGGAAGGTCTTCTTTGGCATTGGGCAGGGAAGTCGCTAAGATCAGTGCCTAGCTAGATAATCAGATGGAATTCAGCCATTTTCATTAATATTATTGGAGTACCTACCTACAATTTTTTTTTACAATTAGCTATTCAAGATTTTGTATACTTACCAGATTTTATACAAACTGCATACAAGAATTAAAGTTTCTTCCAAAGGTAAAATTATGTCGTAAGTTTTCGCTACAGCTACATTTATTTTATTCTTAATTCTTTATTGTACACGAAAAGAGATAAAACAGATACAATTGAGATGGTATGTACACAGGCGAGATTAACCTAAATTTGAATTTGTTTTCTATCAGCAAACCTTTGAGTGATAGTGAAAGTATGATAGTAAATGAGGGTACAGTCAAGTGCACAACTATATAGACCTATTACAAACTAAAATTTATAATACCTACTATAAATATATTATATAGAATAAATAATACCTAAATATTAATACAATGATATACTTACATAAATATGTATAAAATATATACTATATAAATATAATCCAATATGAATAATATATAAAAAAAAAATACCTAACGATTTTTTTTTAATAGATGTAATAAAATGACGCGTTGAACACAAAATTCAACATTAAATTCGATAGATGTAACCTGTGGTCATTTTGTTTTAAATGTGGAGATCATTGTTCATTGTAATTTATTTAAGCTTAATTAAATTTTAAATCCTCACCATTGAGCAAGATAACTAGAACTATTCACCAGTTAACAGTTTCTATCAACTCGCTCACTAACCCGTTCACTGCGAGACCGGTCTCAACAGCCAATAATTTTAATCTCAATGTTCACTAAATTTGAAAAAGTTGATGGCCAGTGAATCTATAGAGAACCGGTCGAAACCAGTTATGCCGTATTGTAATAGCTAATATATACGGCAGAGTAATAGATGGTAATCAGGCCCATCTTAGTGTTTATTACAGGGAATTAATGAAAGCTGTTACAGATTTTGTAAAACGCTTATAGGTAAAGTAATTTAATAATAGCGTACTTTATGTCCAATATGTGTTACAAAATACGACCGCAAAGCCTATTTCCATACGTATTTACTTTATTCTTGAATTATTGATTTCTTATATTATGCTGACGTAATAATTATAGTTTTTTTCTTATTCCACTAGTCGTGGATCGATACTTGGTGTGTAAAATTAAGTAATTTTTTAACAGAGTATTATATTTTTTCATACTGAAACGGTGCTAAAATATAATGTTCTTTTCACATTTTAATATATTTACGAAAGCTTTAATAAGATACCTCCATCATTCAACGAGATCTAATTTATGTCTGTTAATAATAAATTGCAACCATAGTTAACTAAATAACTGACAAAAAATACCGTTACACTATATAAAAACCGGCTACAGCTACAGTATTTTTAACACTTTAAAAACCAGCAAAATAATCACGAAGCAATTACTCAAATGTCCGTGTAAAATGCGATCCCATCGCAGATGTATTAAAGTTAAACAATTACAACAATGCGTAGTTGCTAATATGCAAATTGCGATGTATGCAATACAACACACTCTCCAAACATAATGACAAACCAATAAAAATACTCCAAAAAAAAAGAGCAGATGTGCTTGAAACAAAAAAGATCAAAGCAATTTTTTCTTTCAACTTTTTCATTATAATGACAATTATTTTTTTTATTTTAAGAAAAAACCAACCCTATGAGCCATTTTTTCTTAATGAACCTAGAGTATCTAGAAAAAATGGAAGGGTCATATTAACAAACGCATATGCAAATAAGGCCCGGAGAATTCGTGCACGAAATATGGTATTAAAACACAACTGCATTGAAAGGGTTATTAAACTATGGGGTCCGGGGTGCGGTAAAGGCAAGAGTTTTTTGCTTTAAAAAAAAATAGACCAGTTTTAACAACGTAATAAAAGTTCCATTGTATTATTATTTGCAAATTAATAATTGTTTAAAATATACGACTGTTATATTCAATCCTATCAAATAAGTAAGCCTACCGCTATGACCATAGATATCCGATATCCGTGGCTATGACCTTTTACTGTAGAGCTTGAAAAATACCAACAGATGAGAAGACTAAATTAATTTATTTTAGTTTAGCACTGATAGCTTTGCGGTAAGTACTCGCTTGCTTTCCATGCTGAGTTCGAACACCTCTAACTTTTCGAATTCATGTGCGGCTCAGAATTTGATTGTTACTTGCCGCCAAATCAATATCTATGTTCCGCACTGCTTTTTACAGCTGATTAGAAGCAAAGAGGTATTTTTTTTAAAGTTCTCTACATGGCGTCTCCCTTGAGCTTTGTTCCATTGCAGGGATGTAAAAGATCAGTGCATAATAATGCATCCAGTGGCCTGTGGGAAGGGGAACTAAGGATCACAGATAATGCATAGCTAGTGTCTGATAAACATACTGCTCCAAACGTTTTGTTTTTCTTTAAATGCTCTCAAATATATGTGGAAGTAAAGAAGCAGTAATAAATAAACGAAGTTGATTTCAAAGAAGTTGAAAACAATTAGAACCGAAGTTCTATCATATTTATAACTAGTTTTTAAGCGTAGTTTCACCTGCGCGTTGTATTGTTATCAAAATAAATTATAGCTTATATCACTCCGGGATATTGTAGCTTTTTATTAGGGAAATAATTTTTATAATCGGTTCACTAGTTCCAGAGATTACACCCTACGTACAAAACAATCATTTTTTTATATTATAATAGATACCTATAGATAAAGATAATGTATAGGATGTTTCCTTCTGGACGATTATAAAGTTATAGAACATCTACCAAATCACAACAACATCACAGAATATCTATCTAATATCTAGCATTAAAGAACTAAACTAATAAAAAACTAACAAACTATGCATAATAATAATAATAAAACTAACTAATAATTATATACAATCATAAAATATAAACTTAAATATGTACACTAATAATTATTGTTAAATAAATAAATCGTAAAATAAAATAAATATACAACTGAGTACCTAGGCGTCAAAGTACTCCTCCTCTTCGCCGTCAATTGGCAGCGTGCCCAGAAGACTGGCAGCATTGCCACGTTGAATGGCAATGCTTATTCTTTGACCAAAGAATAGGCCAGCCCTCGGGTCACGCGTAGCGTCGACCAACCGTTTTGCAATGTTTCTGAAGAGGAGACACTGTCATGACAAGACAAGACAGACTAACAAACTACTTTATCTAACTGAGCGGTTAAATGACGAATATTTAACGAATATTTCATCATACGAAATGATTCACATTACACAGTAAGACTATAAATTTAATTATAATACCTAGTAGTGCCAACGGAATTCGTTACGATATAAGGAAAATAACTTATTTTATTTCTAGCTACGATAGATTTCTTTATGGCGACGAATTGAAAATTTTGTCAGAACTGATCTTTAAGTAGGTATTTCATTTATCATAGCTTTGACATCATTTTGGTGATTGCTTTACATGATTAGTTAACTTTTACAGCAGAGAAAAAAATATAAAAAATCAGCCATTTAAAAACAGAGATTTTTAGTCGTTCATTTCTACTTAGACCGATTTATGCCTCTAAATCTGTAAGTACCTATAGATTAGTCTAAACACAGATTTCAATAATTATGTTAATTAGATTTTATAAAATTAACGAAAGTTTTTGTTTTAATCAGCCGATTGAGATTCATCGTTTACCACTGCGTCACTTTAACGTGAGCGGATTTCTCTCCAATTAAAAATTATTATTCTTATATACAAGATTATCTCCGAGAAAATTATAATTATTTGCACTGATACAGCTTTTTAGATTTTTTTTGCTAAGTAGAATCTGATTAGGCCAAAATGGAACAAACTCCAAATAATTGAGACACAACATCTAGTAATTAGTGTGAATCATAGATAGTTGTGCCAAAATGTAGAACTATCCTTTACTATTGAAATACTATCGAGGGTTATAAGACTTATAAGGCTATTAGTACTAAGCGATTTTTTTAAATATTTTTAAATTTATTTAATTCTATAAATTTTTTTTCGAAATACGAAACTAAATATTTTCCTGTAACATTAAAAAAACATCGCTTAGTACAAATAGTCTTTCAACCATCGGTATGTTTATGTGTTAAAGTTTATAGTAAAATACCTCAGACTCTAACCTTCTTATTACAAAAGACGGTTTAAAGCAAGTCTAGTAAAACTTAGGTTATATGATAGCCCGGCTCTTTTATTCATATGACGTTAAAGTGACGGATATATTTAAAACCTTGGTTTTACTAGACTTAGTTTACACCATCTTTTGTATGGGGGTAAGAGCCCTTTAAGTTACGCTAAGATTATTTCGTGTACACTTAAAAAAATGGCTGACTTTTTTATACAAAAAAAAAAAAATGGAAATTTTAGAATCCAAAAATAAGTACTTATAATATTTGATGATAATAATTTCCGACATTTTTGTCGAGGTGTCCCAAAGAAAATAAGCTGACTTATTCTCTTTAGAGACGAGTTTCTGTAAAATATTAGAATATAAGTAAGGTAGCCAACGGTAATAATGAATGCCTATGCATAATTATTGTAAAAAAGAATCGGTACTTACTTACCTAAGTAGGTAGGTACCTACCGTCTTAGGTAAGTAAGTAATTTTTGCTAAGAAGAACAAAGCGTCTAGACCAAAGTAGAACAAACTGCAAATAATTTACATTGTAATCATTTAATGATACACTATTATACACCGGTCTATTTTTTTCCTTGTTTTTTACACATTAACATGATTCTCAAGCTTTTGTTTAAAAATCAGATAATGGAAGTGTGAGATGTGGAAAAAATTGGATAATGATGTTAAATTATTTAAAACTTCAGTTTTAAGCAAAAAACAGTTTTATAGTTAATGCGCTATTATGTACAGTAATGAGATAATGAAATTAACATTATTCTTCACTAATTATTAAAATACCATAAAGCAATGCTTATTAAATTAAAGGGTTGTAGGTACTTATCTCTAAGAACAACTTATAAAATGGGAACAACACAGGATATTGCAAAAAGAAACTGCTCTTTCATAGATTTAGGTCTAAATTCACCGACAACATAACAGACGATTAAAGCAAAATCTGCCGTTTACACATGAATTTTTGTATGTATTTTTTTTTTAAGTTACTTGGATTTCTCCTGTATCGAGAGTACAGTTTATAAACATACATGTCACATGCACATACAACCAGACCCGAAACAACTATCTGTAGATCACACAATTAGGTAATTGGTCCGTGCGGGGATCGAACCCGCAGCACGTAGCGCAGAAAGCTAATCGCTTAGCCACTGCGCCAACCGTGTCGACGTCGTGTATTGACACAATACAACTTCAAACAACTTGTGATAAAATTTTACAATAAAATTTGTGGGGAAAATAACTTTTTGAAAACTGTTGCTAGCGGCCAAAAATATAAGTTAAAATAAATGTTAATTTAATTAATAAAGCGTAATCACAATCTAATAATGTTTGTTAAGTTAGTCACCAAAGTGCGGTGCATCTCTGAAGTTACAAAGTAAAGTTACTTACAATATATTAAATTTATATGTGTCTCCATGGAGGATTAGCCTGGTGATCTGTAATACAGGTTCTACCTACATCAGACACCAGTCTCTATTTTACGTGTATTTCTATTAATGTATGATTCTGTGATGATGAGAAATAAAGATATATTCTATTCTATTCTATTCTAATAAGGCTCATTGCCGACTGACTGTTTTTTTTTTTTTCGAAAACTGGATTTTAGCCATCTACGACTGGATTTCCAATTTTAGGCCCTGGTAACCTTAGGCACCCGATAGAGTAAAAAATACCATTCTAAAAAAATCTCTCCGGTTTTATCAATCAAAGCATCTTAGAAACTTAATGGATATTTAAAGTAAAATTTTAGTTTAATTTATAACCTAAGTTAAAGATCCTAGACCCACCCACGATTATACGACACTGTTATTGCTATAAAATGTCATATAAATGTCAAATTAAAGAGATCCGTATAAAATATCACAGAATATTGATTTGAACTTAATTAACGAAGTTGTCTAATTTTAGAAGATTAAATAAATATTTTTTTAAACTAGTTTCAATTTGCGACTTTACCTATGACTAAATATGAAATCAATGAAATCAATCAAACTTATTGTTGTTTTGTCATAAATCTCAGCATAATCTATGTGAAATCATCCGTTTCTTCTTCTACTTCATTCTCTTCCGTAAATATCATCGCGCTAAAGGGGAATGTGTTGCTAGGAAGTTTGTTGCGCCTGTGAAGTGTGGGCGACGCCGACGCTGTCTTATTTTTTAATTTCTTAATTACTTTCGAAATGTTATTTCGGCCGTTTATTTGGAATATTTTTTTTTACTTTTACAATTAGATAAGTACTTGTAGGCAGAAACTACAGAATGACACGTGCTACTACTACTATCCTTGCGTACGTACCATTTTTGCTGTCTTATTTCGCTTTTCTCTTGTTATGGTATAGTTCTAAATAATCAAAGAGGTTATTATCCAGGATATTTTTTTATGTAGTGCGCATAATTTGTAGAGTTATTCAGTCTCTGTTCCTAAATGCAACCGTAGTATTGGGATACACTTTAAAACAAAACAAAAATTCGACTTAGTATAGCACGCATAATTTATTTATTAAAAATCAAATTTTTATTTTGTTTTGGAGTGAATTTTATTATCTACTGCTGTTGCATTTGGGAACGGATACTGAATCACTCTGCAAATTTTGCGCACTACATAAAAATTATCCTGTATAATGAACCTATGTTATTTTATTAAATTCTAAGAAATAAATTCGTTTCACCCCTTTTATGATGCCTCTGTGTTGCAAGCGTCTATAAGCAACAGTAACAGCTTACCATATATCAGGCGAGCCGTAGGCGCAGGCTTGCTTGTCACCTAGTAGTGATATAAAAAAAACTTTAACTTTAAATACATAATTAAATTATTTTAAAGTAAAGAGCTTAAGCATTTTTTTACTTTAAAATAATTGAATTATGTACTCATATAAGAGGGCCTTAATTATTTTTTATTTTTTATTAATTAATTAAGGCCCACTTATATGAGCGAATCAATGTGTGAGACTGGGCCGTAAAGGAAACAAAAATATTTGAATCGACATAAGACATACAAATCTACAAATGATTGAACTTATTCATATAGAATTTATAATATTGCCGATGATCTATCAAAAGATAATTATATAGCTTTTTAAATTAATACATTTTTAAATGAAACTTTATTTTATTGATGTTTTTATGTCTTGAATTTATATAAAGTAACAGCGTTCATTAAGGCCTAAGTACACCGACAACATAACAAACGATTAGAGCAAAATAAGCCGTATTTTTGCTTGGGTAATCGGCCGATTTGATTTTAAACATCTGTTATATTGACGGTGAACTTGGCCTTTATTGTAACTTTTTCTACGAGTTGTTCGTTACATAATTATATGCTATGTAAATGATCGTGCACATTATGTTTAGGCTACACTATCGGACAAATATTGACATTGTGTTTTAATGATAAGATAACCTATGAAAAAAATAAAACGATTATTCTAGTAACCCATCACGTAAAAACAGTCTCTCTCTTCCCCTATATCTCAAAACACTATTATCTTATTTATTTTTTCAATATGTCTAGACTATAATCACACGCCATCTTTGTTCTACATCACTATCCAGTTACACCCCTTTCGTTAAAGTTGGTCAAAAGCACCCGCATCAATGAAACTGCACTAAAGCTTAGAGCACACAGAGCGTTCATTGTTTTAATTATTTTTTGAGTTTATAAGAACAATAGGCTGATTGTTCAGGCGCCCCGTGTAGTATTATAAAAAGGACTCTTTTATGCAAATGAATTTTGTTCGAATTTCGAATTATTATTATATTTTTTTGTTTAATTCATGCGGGCGATGCACGTGTGGACTCGGCTTTGGAATACGTGATAGGTTTTTTAATTATTTCAACGGCTTCGATATCGTATGTTCGTTGCCGAGAAATATAAATAAGACAATGTCTAAATGGAATTATTTTTATTTAATTCTTATTCGTTAGTTTAGTTAAATATTAATTTAGTAACTAAAGAGGAGAGGAGGAGAGGAGTTCCATGCAGGAGGGTCAGAGTTCGAACCCGGCTCGCACCTCTGACTTTTCGAATTTATGTGCGGATTGCAATTTCATTATCACTTGCGTTAACGGTGAAGGAAAAACATCATGAAGAACCTAAGCTAAGCACATAAGAGCCTCATAAAGTCCCCGATGGTGTGTGTTACCAAAAGTATTCGGGGAAGAAGTCAAAACGAGAAGAAATAAGAAGTTTTTCATCGGTAACTTCATCTCCTTTTATATTAAAATCTCTGTATAACCAACCGAACTATAGGCGTCCATAGCAAACAAAAAATAAAATCACAAAAAGACACTGTTTCCGCCCGGGATCGAACCGGGGGCCTTGTGCGTGTGAAGCACACGTGATAACCGCTACACTACGGAAACTTGAGATCCGTTGCCGAAATACCAGTTCACTTTTATGAACATGCGTAGCCTACCTATCTGTTGTTGATAAGAATGTCGAATAATGTCGTAAATCACATTAACTAGGTTTGTAAATGAAATATGTTATTAGTATCATAATAGTTATCTCGAACGCAATAGGGGGTATCAGGACCATGTCATAAAATGTAAGCTATTTATAACTAATTTCCAAAGTGCCGATATCGTTTGGGTTGAGATAATATTAAAAGTTAGTAGGACAATGAAAGAGTTCAGTTCTGCTAATTAAACTAGTAATTAGACGCTGGAGAATAGCAATTGTTGCTATAACGTGAATTTTGTCTAACTTTTATGCTAGGAATGGCTGGAATCGTCACCGACATAACCATACAGGGTGGCTGAGCAAACGAGGGACATATAGATACGTCATTATTAGGAACATCTTTTGAACTAGGGAAATGGCGAAATCGCGAAAAAACATCTGCTTATCCATACTGTTATTAAGACGTGTTAGTTCACCAAATTTACCATTTGCATGACATGCAAATATGTCTAAGAATACATTTAATTGAATGATGATTAATCATACTTATAATTTTAGAAGGTATGTAATCTTTATAAAGTTTTATAGATTAAATACAACATAATGTCAAAGTAACAATTAATAATTAGTAAAATCGCCAATAATAATAATAAATTCATTTATTTCAGGTTAAGTCAGACCCATAGCACATAAATACAATTATATAATAAATTATAGTAATTATGAAATAAAATTATACATTAGATTAATTTAAATTAAAACAAAATCAAATTAAATAACATTAAGATAAATCCGAATACGATACAAATAAGAACAAAAATGTCATTTAAGAACAATGAGACTGAATATAACTCATTGGATTGGATGTAAAAATCTGGAAATAAACGATTCCATTTCATTCATTCATTTCATTTCATAATTAGAAAAAAACACTTCGAAAGGAAATCAAAATCCTAATCACTGTTTACGGTTTAATTCTTGGGTTCTACCCAAATGAACAGCAGTTAACCTTGTAAACACTTCACCAATAAGGTGATAAAATACTTAATCTTAATTTTAAATCAGTCCGTATCATTTCAGACCGGTTCTGAGTATACTGGCATTATTCTGATCATTCTAAAAGCTACATTTAGGTACCAATAAATAAATACAGGCTTATTTTTTATGAAGTGCGCAAAATTTACAGAGTGATTCAGTATCCGTTCCCAAATGCTAACGCAGTACTAAAATTAATTCCAAAACAAAATAAATATTTGACTTTGTATAGATTGCGCTAGTAAATTATGCGTGTCCCCCATACTAAATCGAATTTTCGTTTTGTTTTAAAGTGTATACCAATACTGCGGTTGCATTTAGGAACAGAGACTGAATCACTCTCCAAATTATGCGCACTACATAAAAACATATCCTGTATAGTACACATACATAATATCTTTTATGGGGCTCGTGGCTACATAGCTACCGCGCAGATCAATCGATCAGCAGCGTTTGCCGCGGTTATTTCTTGGATGGGTGACCATTTCTTCAAAACATCGAGACCCCTCCGTGCCGCTGTCGGTCCCGATTGTTATACGATTACCTATGACAGTCGTTACGGGAGTCAGCAACCTAAAAAGTCTGACAACTTGTCTAAACTTAGGGTATCAGTGCCGCGAAGACGAAGGCCAGATGGTAGTTGCTCTGTATAAAATACTGATATTCAGCCGCACATGGTTGGACTGGAAGCCGACCCCGATGTGGTTGGGAAAAAGCTAGGCAGATGATGAGAAAATATATCATTTATAATTTATTAATATATTATTAGATTTATTATATATCGTGTTTATTGAAAAAAAAAAACTTGTGTAAAAATCGCAGATTTTTTGAGTACCTATACTAACTATGGCTGTGATAACACCCCCCCTACCCCTACCCCCACCCCCACACACACGGTACAGGGTACCCCTAGGCACCCTGTATTTACACCCAAAATTTGGTACCATGTAGTCGTAAATATACTATTTTAGCTTCCGACAATAGTTGTCATTAAGATAATAGTTTATTGGTTTCCACACTAATATTACAGACGTGTAATATTTAGGTACGTATGAAGCATGTTTTGAATAATAAGTATATTATGAATAGTTAACAAGAACAGCCAATCGTTAAAAAGCACCATCCATGCTTGATAAAGAACTTACGACACAATCAAGAAGTAACATCGATGTACGATCGAACAACCAATGGCGGTCGCTCGTGTATAAATAGTTGTACAACTTATTGCATCATCGTAAAGATCATGTTTTACTCCAGTACTATAGTCCGCGCGGACCTTGTTGGCCGCGCCTTAGGTAGGGACGGGGGTGAGGGCGGCGGGTTGCCTAATGTTGAAGGCGCGCAACGCAATGCGTGTGTGTCAGAGTAGCCGAGCCGCCAGGTCATGTGGTCGAGTTCATGACCTTAGTGCCATTCTTATCCATAGAGAAATAAAGGTAAAGGAAATATGGATAATTTCGCAGGGTTAATTATCTGCGACTGCGACGGTTATAAGAATAGTAGTAATGGGTTGAACATGGATTTCACCGAATACATAAATTCGCCCGAATGTTCGGTAAAATGTTTACCGAACCGAATATTCGCGCAACCCTTCCGCCCGCTGACCTCGGTCCTCGGTCGCGCCAAGCTGATTATACATTTGGACATTTCGACTATGACAGTATAGTAAAGTGAGACGCAACTAAGATGTCGCATCAGCCAACCGATAACTATAAGGGACTCAAAAAGACAATTTGCAGATTAACAAGGTATTCTGCACTCCAACTGATTTACGCTCATTAGCGGTAACATATTATAATAATACGGTCGAATTTCAACCACTGGGCGATCACTAGTGTAATCAAATAGTAGATATGTCTTATAGGATTGACATTAATCAATCGAGTGATGACGTGACCCGTAAAATGTTTGTATTTCATTGAAGTTTCTATTTGTCGGCGATCATTGTTATTTTGTGTAAGAAAAGTCTGCTGCCAATTATAATAATTATTATGATCTAGTCGACAAACGAATTGATAGGGACTAGGGTGGTCATTATAAGCGAAGACCACACAGCGACAGTATCTCTTCTCTATATGTATAAAATAAAGTAGCTTTCCACGGCTGTCTGTATGTCTGTCTGTATATCCGCTAACTCCTCCTAAACCACGCAATGGATTTTGATGCGGTTTTCACAATCAGTTAAATATTTTTTCACGGAAGGTTTATATGTATAATACTTAGTAAACTTAATTAATATCAATCTTTGATATAAAAATGTAGACTGGCTCCAGTGACACAAAAACGTCAGAAAATCAACGCGCAAATATTGTACGAAATATGTTATCTACATAGAAATAGTGTACTATATATTATCTCTATGGTTTTCTAAAAAAGCAATTGTGTTTATGCCACTCAAAATAGAAAAAAAAAAATACACTTTAAAAAAAAGTAAAAACTGACTTCAAAAAACTAAAAAGTATAAAATGATTTTCTTAAAAAACTTAACAGCTTCTGAAGTCGGGGCCTTTAATTCTTCAATGCACCTAGCTTAACAGTGGGACCGACTTCAGAAGCTGTTAAGTTTAAAAAAAAAATTATTTTATACTTTTTAGTTTTTTGAAGTCGGTTTTTATTTATTACATGAATGTTTTCAATAGACAAATAATTCTACATAAAGTTTGAGGTAACGTTATTAAGTTATAAAATATCTCTCGTTTCTATTTAACTATTCTTTTATGACATTTCTGTCGACAAGCTGTCACCAGACGTAAAACGGTATAGTAGGGTAGAGAGAACAGTTAATGCAAGTGTGAGTATATAAAATTGTTTAAATATTACCAATGAATGTTCAAAAAGAGTTACAAGTTCAATGTCGAGTTACTGTTGTCAGTAAACGTGATAGTTTTCTCAGCTCTTCTACCAAATCATCATTTTATTAGGTATGCGCTGATTAGAATGGAACTAAATATTTGTAAAGTCAAAAAACTTGTTTGTTGTTGTGTATCTATCAAATAAATACGTAATAAAAAATATGTTATATGAAGAATCTCACGATTGTGGTCAGGACACATGTCTACATAAGTTCGAAATAAATAAGCCAAATTTATGAAAATAACGTGCGCGCGCATTTAAAAGAACTTCTATCGAAAACGCACATTATTTTCATACATTTTTAGCTTAACCGTAACTTAACGGTATAGTCGCGGTTGAGGAAAACTCGAACTTGGGGTTTTGATAGTATCACAGATTTTTTAACAATATAAAACTATAAACTAGATCATAAAATAGAAAAATCTGTGTTTGACATGGCTTATAAGAACGTAAACTCTTAGACGACGTCTAATAAATATGAATGGAAGAAGAAGACAGATTGCGCCGATCCCAAATAAAATGGGATAAGGGCAGGAGAATGATAATGATGAAATTATATCACCTAAGACCCAGGTTGATCATTTCAACACACACAAGTTCTTTTATAATTATTATTTATTTAATTCATATTTAATTAATATACTTTCTATACACGTAGGCACAAATACCGTCACTCGATGTGGCTCCCGCTGAAAATCAGCGCGGTCGGGCTGCTCGCAGCGCGAAAGCGTAAGTTGAGCGGAAGCCTTTTTGACACAGCTGCGACGTAAAATCCATTATTTATTTAAGATAAATATTTTTGTTTTTTTTTGTTTTACATGTTTTTTTCTTTTATTTTTGTTATATTATCTTTAAAATCGTTTTTGTGCTGTGTCAAATAAATACTTTTTCTTTCTTTCTTTCTTTCTATCATACAAATTGACTTTGTGAGCTCACTTCAGAAATTGACGATATATTGCGGGGTAAAATACATAGGTAATCGAATGTCCATCAAAGCGATTATTTCCCCACAATGATTGACGTTTACTCACGTTGTGTTGTCTATGATTGACGTGGTGGGCAGTACTTACTGTCATACAGCGTGTTATACCAATACTGAATGATGGAGTGAATGGAATTGAATGCAGTTGACGACACGGTTGGCACAGTGGCTAAGCAATTAGCTTTCTGCGCTACGTGCCGCGGGTTCGATCCCCGCACGGAACAGATATTTGTATGATCTACAGATAGTTGTTTCGGGTCTGGTTGTGTGTGCATGTGACATGTATGTTTGTACACTGTACCCTCGATACAGGAGAAATACTAGTGAGGGGCAACGTTTTTAAAAAAAATAGAAAAAATAGAAATAGAAATAGTTGGGCTAATATTCTGACCATTCCTTTTCGCAAACTTCATAAGATTTTATTGGGATTTCGTTATATCTTCCTGATGAAGCAATCATTGGTTTCTTCGACTCAATTATAGAATTTGGGACGTGTTTGTCCTTGGATGTATTTGTTTACATTATATTACGGCATTCGTACGTATAGATATACCTATATATTACTATAAAAATTGTGTTCTATCCAACGCATGACTGGCTTGGACAGAATATCAGCAGTTGAGCATGCCTCGCGCTGTCAACTACTATGCTGAGTCCAAGACCTTTTTGTCTTTTACCTTTTTATGATGTATCCCCTTGCTACCTATGTAATTTGAAATACAAATACAAATCTTCTATTCTATTCATTGGTTTCATTTTCATCCCACTGAGAAAATAAATAAAAATTGTAGGCGTGCATTGGTAGTTGGTATTTGCTGGGAGTAGGAACAAAACTCAAATATCCATGCCGCATGCCTTCCAAATGCCTGAAAACAAAACATTCAATAAATGTATGAGCTTAGACCAGTGTAACGGTGACTGGTGCTTCCACCTTACTTCAATCGCGAAAATCTTAATCGACGATTTTATAGCGCTTGACGCTTTCTTCGCTATTACAGCGGCGCCTGACTGTGTGTGCTATGAATTTAAACTAGCATATACTATGTGACTGAGCACTTTTTGATACCATTACACCCAACGTGAAAGGCGAAACGAGTGTAAATAAATATAAAATACTTGGCCGACAACTGGTCCACCTACCTTACTTCAATCGTGACAGTGTAAATGTCAGCGATTTTATGGTTTTGAGACACTCGGCTCGCATGTTCTGACGCCTGTAGTACGTGCTATGAATCTGTATATACAGGGTGACTAGTTGAACGAGGAAATATTGAAGGAGGGTTTTGTACTCATCATTATGAACAGCTTTTACTATTAGACAAATACTCATATCGCAAAAAAAAAATCTGGTGTTTTAAATAAATAATTCAATATTTCTCTACAAAATTTACGGAACAGCTGATTATTTTTTGGCGATTTCTGGTTGGTCCTATTATATACAAGAAAATAGTTACATGAATTGAACCATTTTTATTTAATCAATATAATGAATGACAGATACATGCCAAAATCCCATTTCTTCTTCTTTGTGTTATGTCTACAAAGGTTAGTATCCAATAGGTCTCCGCCCTTAACTACTGTGTTACAGCTCTGTCTATCGAGGTGCCTAACATTTGGTCAACATGCCTTCTCCATGTTGCACCTGAATCCGTTAAGACTTCATAATGTAGCTGACCCAAGCGTTTGACCACTGTGCCGAATTCCCATTTCTTCTTCTTTGTGTTATGTCTACAAAGGTTAGTATCCAATAGGTCCCATGGTAAAAGTTGTTCATAATGATGAGTACAATACCCTCCTTCAAAGTGTCCCTCGTTCAACCAGTCACCTTGTTTAAACAGATTCATAGCACGTACCTACTACAGGCGTCAGAATTCTGCCTAAACTTTATTAGTTATCAATGATCACATGTTACACGATTTATTTTGCCTGAAAATATAGGAAATACCTATAGTTAGTGTGTTTTAAACGTTTCAGTAAAACGAACAGTAAACGTTTTCCCGTAACCATCCGTGCAGTTGTTAACTCACGTTTTCGAGATATGCATCACTTTACGAGGGCCTCATGCGCAGGCGCCTTGCAGCACTTACGCCAATAAGAATTTAGAGTAGGCTATACATATCCTGCAAGTAAAACAAAAAACCGGCCAAGTGCGAGTCGGACTCGCGCACTCAGGGTTCCGTACCGTTATCTATAAAAACGGCAAAAAAAACACGTTGTATGTATGGGAGCCCGCTAAAATATTTATTTTATTCTGTTTTGTAGTATTTGTTGTTATAGCGGCAATAGAAATACATCGTCTGTGAAAATTTCAACTGTCTAACTATCACGGTTCATGAGATACAGCCTGGTGACAGTCGGGAAGACAGACAGACAGACAGACGGACGGACAGCGGAGTCTTAGTAATAGGGTCCTGTTTTACCCTTTGGGCACGGAACCCTAAAAAACAACAATGTTTTGACGACACGGATGGCGCAGTGGCTAAGCCATTTGCTTTCTTCGCTACGTGCTGCGAGTTCGATTCCCGCACGGTACAAATCTTGGATGATCTAGTTTAGGCCTTCACAGAAAAATACTTATCATAAAAGGAGCATAATAATTTATTTATCATTTATGTACACACATACACATGACAAAGAAAATATGTAAAGATATCAAGTACAAAGGTACTGCTTATTTCTAAAGAAATTTCTGCCAGCATCCCTGCGATAGGAAAGAGTGAAAAGAAAAGAAGACACAGTGTGTAACTAAAGGAAACAAGGTAGGTAGATGATAAGGAGCTAACGATGAGGAATATAATAAAATACATAATAATCAAATATGTACTTACGTATTATAAAGATACATACTTACCAAATAATATTATATTTCTACAAAAACAACGCGCAAATTATTCTCGATTCTTAAGACATTGTTCCAGAATGATATTATAGGGATCGCTGTATCCTCGATCATACCGTAAACAGTAGGCTAACTCACGTAACTAAAGAAGTGCAGTTGCCGCACAGTTGCAATAAAATATTGATCAAAACAACACATTTGGTAATCTTCTTCTTCTTTCGTTATGGCAATTGAGCCGATGTCGACTATTCTGCCATTTGGTATCCTCTGAGCTTCAGTGAGATACGCTCGCGTCAAGTTCGAGAGTCACTGCAATACGATCGGCGCGTCTTAAAATTACGTCTCAGATCGCGTATGCGCCGCTTATTATTCTTAACTTAAGATTACAAAGCAGTAACTTTTGTTTCTGAGATTGATCAGGGCCCTAATTCTATTATTTCAATTTTGTGTCCCAATCGTGTCAGAATGGTGTCGTAATTGTTGGTTTTTAAAATGTCGTTCATCCGATTTTGACTTTTAGAATAGAATAGAATAGAAAAGATCTTTATTTCATGTAGGCACTTATGAAATGTCGAGACTCTTAGGTGCAAGGTTCCAATTAGTAGATCCTATGGAGAAGAACCGGCAAGAAACTCCATGGTAACTCTTTTCAAATAATGGATTACAATCTTTATCAGTACAATCTGTACAATGTTGTGGTAAGAGCTGCGAGAATAATGTAATTCAATGTGAATACAAATAAGACTAGGATAATGGTGATTTGCCTCTGAATAAGATTGCCATGACAGTTACACGCTGACCAGCTCCGACAAACTTCTATTGTATACCCTGGTTTATCTTCAATAGCGTTCCATAGCGTTGCATCTTTATAACGCGTTAATATTGTCGTCTGACTTAATATCCTCACAACAAATTCACATTCACATGAAACCATTAAATTCATGTGGACATTTACGATGCACCATCTAAACGCGGTTGTGTGTGATCATCTTGTGTGTTCTGATATTGTAAGATTTTAATATTGATGTCGTATTTTTATAAAATACGACATCATTTATTTGGACATAAATTTATTTGACATTGAACATGATTTGGTAATATAGGTATCTAACAAACGTGTGTGGTAGTGTTTTGTCATAAAAAACATTCTGGAAATGTTATTCGCGAAATTATGGCACATACAGGATATTTTTTTATGTAGTGCGCATAATTCACAATAATTCAGTGTCCGTTCCCAAATGCAACCGCAGTATTGGGATACACTTTAAAACAAAACGAAAATTCGACTTAGTATGGGGCACACGCATAATTTACTAGCGCAAGCCATACAAAATCAAATTTCATTTTGTTTTGAATTTTAATACTGCGGTTGCATTAAGAAGCGGACACTGAATAAATCTGGAAATTTTGCGCACTACATAAAAAATATCCTGTATAGATAATAACATTAGTTCATACACACCACGTATCGTATCGTAGACTGAGCTGGTCATCTTTAGGGTCTAAGTAACTACTGCCATTCCCACATTCTTTATGAGTATTTCTGTATATTTTGACAGAGATAAATCATTGCCCTTTTCGTAGAAATACGTTGAAACAAGATGAAGAATACTAAAACAGAACAATGAAAACTGCTCCTGAGCAATCGGCAAATCAAGTAGTTCTGTTGAGCTTGTAAGATGACCAATCAAATGCTTCATACAAAGTGCAAAATCACAAGCAGTTGTTTTTAACCCCCGACAAAAAAAGGGGTGTTATAAGTTTGTAGTGTGTATCTGTGTCTGTCTGCAAAACGGATGAACCGATTTAAATGCAGTTATTTTTTATTGAAAGCTAGTTTAATCAGAAATCATCTAAGCTATGTTTCATGAAAATCTGTTCAGCCGTTCAACAGTTACAGCTCTTTTTCTAGTTGGAGTCGGGGGTTTTGACGGTTAGGTTATTTAGGTGAAGATTATTTTGTCAATAGGAAATTTTGACATGGAAGCGTTGAGAATCTTGGTGGATAACTTTAAAGCTTTGTTTATGGCATAATCATAATTCATGTTATAAACCACCTCACTCATTTAATTCACATTAAACACAAGAAATTCGATAGCTATATCTTCGATATAATTAAAATTCATTGAACTCATAAACTGTTATCTTAATTTGTGAATAGACGAAATTCTCGCTAAAAGATGGTAATAAACAAGTAATAAAAACTATCCAGTCATCATTGCCGTATAATTTACTATTCTCAAAAATCCACTCAAGATTTTTAACACGTATTTTCATCCCATTAAAACGTAATCATCCAATTAAGGATGAGCTTCCCTGCTTCCCGACTCAAAAACATTTTTATCCCAAGATAAGGGTTTCGGGAATAAAATTAAGGTTCTCAATAATTTGGTGGTAAAACTAATTTGGTCTCGCTTGCTATACGATTGTCTGACTTTAGTTCTGAGGTTAGTAATAAAAGATTAAAATAGAAAATAGATTTTAGAACCATTTTACGAGCGTGGTCGTTCCTCGCAGACGATGTAGCGTATTTGGTTATGTTAAGTAGGTGAAAGTAAAGTGCTGTGAGTAATAAACTTTATTGTGTACTAAATGGTATTGTTTACTGTGTGGAACTTTCGTCTTAGAGGTACCAGGTACACCTACAAGATTTTTTACAGACCAGCGGGTCTACCGTGTAACGAAAATGGTAATTTACATCTACTCAGGAGGACAATTCTCGTTTCCCACGAGAATTGTCCTTCCTTCCTTCGTCATCTCGGCATCGAGTTTGCACTTAAAAGCGCTTTTTCGACTCGAAAATCTTGCAAATCGGAATTGGTTACTCGAATCCCGTATTTTTAGTATTAATTGAAATAAACTTCAAATCGTAAGTGTAATAATAGATTGAAGTAAATAATTGCCACTTGCGAGATTTTACAGTCGAAAAAGTGTTCGAGTGCAAACTCGATTTCGAGATGATCTCGTGGGAAACGAGAGTTGTCCTCCTGGTAATAAACTTCAATACGATCGAGAAAGCCTAAACTTTGAGCTACTCTGTAATTTTTTTACCGATCATGAAGAGTCCTAACTTTATGATCAATAATTTTCTTACAAGGTAGCTCGAAGTTTAATTTCTCAGGATTTTAATGAATTTTATTACCAGTCGATGTTCATTACCATTTTAGTTAGGTAGTCCCCCAGCTGGGCTAACATGCGCGCCGCGACAGAGTTTTGTTGTCATGACAAGACAAGATAATGCCTTAAAAAACATGTTTCTGTACGAGATAATGCGACGACAAATTATGTCGCAACGCTCATGTTAGGCCGGATGGTATGGTTTGACGTAAGACTATTCAAGTAATGAGTATCGTGTAAACTAAAATCGACAGAATTGTAAAACCTGCGACATGCGACAGTATTATTGCAGAAATGCACGAACATTTCTACAAAAACTTAAAACTCGAAATTGTTACATCTCTCTTTGACATTTTACATCAGAACATAAACAGCCTTTATTAACGAGTAGATGTCCGATAAAAACTGTAAGTATTCAAAAGAAATTCCAAATTCGATTTGTAACCGACTTTCCAATTCGAAATTTCGCGTCATAAATCGTCGCTTACCTAAAACGGTACGATTTCCATTCGATTTTAAATCAGCTGATGCATTCGATTATGGAATTCGGTATCGTAAATCGTGGATGTGCCTCGGGTATCGAGTACTCGGATAATTTTCGAAGCAATTCGTTTGACAGGTGCCGCGAGCGATCGCATTACTCTGTTGCATGTCTTTATTCGGACTTATTCGTCTTTATTCGCAGTGTTGACTATCATACTTTGTCGTTTTTGTGGAAAAAGGTTGCATTATTTGTAGGAATTTATTGTATTTTGTTCCCTTATTACCTGTCGTTTAAATGCAGGTCGATGTGTTTATCTGTAATCATGTTTGGATATAACATCTCTGTCCTTCTATATTTTAACCGTTGCAGCTTTCTACGGGGGATTCATTACTAGATAACATTTATGGGCAAATATAAATTTATCTGAAAATGGACACTGCTCATAAATGTAGAGTTACAAATGACTCTATGACCACTTTTTGACATTTCTAATTATCTAAAACATTTCCTAAGTGTGTTGAGATATGACTGGAAATCTGTTATTTAAGAGGTCACTGACCTCAAAAACGCAGGGGATATCAATGTATAATAGAATAGAATAGGACATAATTGACAGTATACATAAAAATAAAAATAGAAAGCCAAAATATGTCATAATCATAACTGCCTCGTTGGTTCAAAACCCAGTTGCTGCCCGTGAGGTATTGGATTCCGAGGTCAGGCATAGTATTATTGAGTTTAGGAAATTCTCAATAGCATCCTAGCATCCCGCAGTGTATTAAATGGACCATAATAACGATATTAGCCAAATGAGATTGTACACCAGTACACCTCTACTTAGGTCCTCTATCGGTTCTCATAATGACTATTTTCATAATTCCGATACTCATACCATTTTCAGCCATAATCATTCTCATATCTTTCAGTACTCGATACATAATTGCTGTTATTATACTTTACAAGTTGGCGGCATCTGGGTAGCCCAAGAGCCACTCCTGCCGCACTTAAACTTACATAACACAGTGTTTGATATACAAATAATTCAAAATCCATTAATATGAGTCATGATCATTATGAGATGTGATATTATGAGAATCAACATTATGGGAAGCAAAGGTATGCCTTTTGCCCTTGCTTTTGGTTTGGCCTTTCGTGATATACAGACGTGATGCTATGTATGTATGTAGATATGCTACGTAACTCCATACTCAGGCCCTTTTGATTGCTTCATTTTAGACCTGAAAATCAATGTTCGCTATGACACCTTGATAACCGTATTGCGCGCACGACTGAGTCGTGTACGGCGGCGATCGGACGCGCTCGTGACGCTTCGTGTCATTACGCGCCTGTTCGGTCAGCGTCGTGCTCGTGCGCACCCGTTTCGGCGGTGTGATTGTACGCGTCCCGTAGGGTTGAGAAATAAGAAATAATTCGCTGTTATTTTGGGATTCTCTTGCGACTGTCATTGTCCTTAAAAAGGTATTTGGTCTAATTAAGGTAAGGCAAATACCTATACGTCCATGCGGCCTTTTAGAGATTGTTGATCTTAGCCGTAATGGACTCATTTAGGGCCTTATTTGTGACTTTATTAGCGTTGATTATGACAAAAAAAATTCCTGTAGATTAGCCATCTTGACCCGCGGGTCTACCGCGTAACTACAATGGTAATGAACATCGACATTGGTAATAAACTTCAATAGATACGATCGTGAGAGACTAAACTTTGAGCTACATTATAAAAAAAATAGCGAGCGATGAAGAAAGGTGTCTCAGTCTTGGTGTACGCGACATCGCCGACAAGCTGCAGGAGAGTAGACTGAGATGGTATGGACATGTAAAGAGAAGACCACCGGATTACGTAGGCAACCTGGCACTGCAGCTGTCCTTACCTGGTAGGAGATCTCGAGGGAGACCTAAAACCAGGTGGATGGATGTAGTGCACAGAGATATGGAGACATGCAAAGTTTCCGACACGGATGTCAAAGACAGAGCGAAGTGGAAGCGAAATATAAAGAAGGATGACCCCACCACCATATGGGATTGACAGTCGGGAAGAGAGAGAGAGAGAAGAAAGGAGTCTCAACTTCATGATTGGTAATTTTATTACAAGGTAGCTTTAGGTGTCTCTTACGATTGTATTAACTTTATTACCAGAGTCGATTGTTCATTACCATTTTAGCTACGCGGTAGACTCCCTGTTCTGTCTTAGTTTTTGAACCAAAAATCTGATATTAACTGCAAATGTATGAATTACCTGAGAACTTAGACCATTGGTTTTACCATCTAAGCTTGAAATGGACTGATGAACAGAAGGAACTAAGGAACTAAAAATATGTTGGATCTAAAAAATAAATTAGGTTGTTTTTATAATTTTAATTATGATAAACATTTGACGGCGCGATTGACGCAGTGGCTAAGCAATTTGCTTCCTGCCTACGCATCGTGGGTTCGATTATGCATCGGAACAAATATTTTTATGGACTACAAATGGTTCTTTCAGGTCTGGATGTGTGTACATGTGAGATGTTTGTTTATAAACTGTATGCATGATACAAGAGAAATCCTAGTGTGAGGCAATTTTTCCAAAAGCAACGAAAACTGAAACGCGCTATCCCTACATCCTTCATTAACGATCATTGGCCATAACTGTCAAAATCGTGCACACGATTACTGACATTGTTGCAAACAAATACGGGTGATAATTGCGTGCTTATTTAAGTTGTTACTGTTAATAAGTTCTTGGAGGTGCGGCTAATGTTTGTCTGAAATCGTTTTGATATATTGATATAATGATATGTAAGACTAAGACACGATCAGTTGTGACCGGTTTAGATTAGACCTAATATCAGCAGCTACTGCTATAACTATAGAATTGCTTTAAGGTCCTTTTGTGACATATTAATTGTAGCTTTATAATTAATTAATTAACATAGTATAAGTAAAATTTTCTTGTTACTTGAAAATAAAGCATTTATTATTATTGTTAGAATTGATTCGCCCGCGTGATATCTTTATAAATTATATAGCCTATGTTACTCCGTGATAATATAGCATTCTGCTAGTGGGATTGGGCTGGCCACATCTGCCATATGCCTGATGTGCTGTGGGCCAAAATTGCTACTCTGTGGAGTCCCAACATTGCTAAACGGCGTCGAGGCAGACCACGAAGGAGATGGAGAGACGAGCTGGATAAAATTAATAAGGAATAGTCTATACTGGCTCTGGACCGGAAGACCTGGAAATCAGGGGGGGAGGCCTTTGATCAGCAGTGGGATGATATAGGTTAACAGTAACAGAATATAGGTACCTAAGGTAACAAGCACCTCCAGCGGACCCACCTGGGGTCCGCTGGAGATGCTGTGCCGTAATTTGAGAGACGCCTATGTCCAGCGGTGGAATTCGTTGTTAGAAAGTGACGGATATATTTAAAACCTGGGTTTTACAGGTTTACTAGACTCGTTTTAAAAAGAGGGGGATAAGTTTGTAGTGTGTATCTGTGTATCTGTCTGTGGCATCATAGCCCCAAAACGGATAGACCGATTTCAATGCAGTTTTTTTAATTGAAAGCTAGTTTAATCGGGTATCATCTTAGCTATGTTTCATGAAAATCGGTTCAGCCGTTCAAAAGTTACAGCTCTTTTTCTAGTTGGAGTCGGGGATTTTTGACGGTTAGGTTATGTAATAAGGGGAAATGGGTTTATAATTTTGTTTTGCGGACCACCGTTTGGAAATCTCTGGTATAATGGTTGATTTATGACCATTTTATGATATTAAAGACACCTGTTTCTAAAAAACTGAGATAATCTTATAATTAGCGTAGGCAGTGAAAAAACATAAAAATTATGATTTACATAACATTCAGTTTTATGTCACTTTTTATTTATTTTATTTCCGTTTTGTAAGGTCAGACTAAACCATAAATTGAAAAATATATTATGATACGTCTTAACGTTTAGTGGTTTTCGTTTTAAGTAGCTGGTCACACAGATTGGGGTATTAAAATTGTAACGTTTTATGTGTATATTATGATTTATAACGTGGCATACAAAATTTATTTATAAAAGAAGTATTTTTAACCTTATTTTTCTTTGGTGATTAAATAAAGGATTTTACTTTTAATGAAACTAGAAACGTAAAGTAGGTAATGAGTACGTTCTTGCCGGGATCTTCTCCAGGACCAACCCACTTGGAACCGTGCACCTAGAATCACGACGTTTTGAAAGTGCATGCAAAGGCCCAGTTGAAATAAAATCTTTATTAATTTATTTAATGCTTTTTATACAAATAAAGTTTGTCTGTAAGAAATCGCCGATTGTGATAAGATCGCCCATTGTACAATCTTATAAAATGATTAATTAATATAATTTATTTATTGATTATTGCTCCTCTTTTATCAGGTGTTGATACAATAAAGTGTATTTCTATTCTAATATATTCTATTCTATGTAGAAAGACAGACTTCAGAAGCTGATAAGATTTTTAATTTATTGAAGTCGGTTTTTACTTTATTTTAATGTTTATCTAAACTAATATTATAAAGAGCAAAGATTAGATTTTTTGTATGTTTGTTTGTAATGCATAAACTCAAAAACTACTGGACCGATTTCAAAAGTTCTTTCACCAGCAGAATGCTACATTATCAGTGAGTAACATAGGCAAAAATTTATAAAGATATCACGCGAGCGAAGTAGTTTTATATATTATGGAAAATGTACCTATCAGTCATCTTTGATCTAAGTAATAAATATTCAAATAAACCCCATGGTCTTAAGATATGTTTATTTTGACTCGAGCAAAAAAGATCATACTAAAAAATTATGTTCACGTCATTATCAGCATCATAAGCAGCTCCCCAAGACTGTTGGTGGTCGTGTACAGTGCCACAAACTTATCTGATCCGGTAATGGCGTCGCTGCCATCGCTTTTGCCAATGTCATCTTTGTACAAAAAAACCATTTTGAAGTAATTTTTGTTCTGTAGCGACGTTAGTTCCAATTTTGGTCACCGGGTCAGATAAGTTTGCGCCCCTGTAAGTTGACTTTTACAACTTTCGTAACGAGTCAACCTTTGTTTCCATATTAGATAATAATGTGCTAATAGAATAGAATAGAATAGAAAAATGCTTTATTGCAACATAAAAGTAAGTATTAAGTATTTATCTTTTATTTAAGTATTGTTCATTTAGAAAAAGAAAGAAAAGAAAAGAAAAATAATTTTATTCCGTACGGGATAATGACGGCGCCACATTCACAATAGACAAAACACAATAAAAAAGAAATAGGTACACTAATTCTAATAAAAAATTGAAAACATGCCGTCGAGCATGCCCGTACCGAAAAGGTTACCAACTCAGCATATGCTGGATGTGAGACACCCAGCGCTGATTTTCAGTTGGCACCCCCTGCAGCATTGCAGCACAATTTTTTTGTGCATTTACTATATTATTATTATTATTGGTATACATTTTTATATCTCGGCAGAAAATTGCCGGGCGTATGGGATAGCACGGGCCGAAGCCAAGTGCTAACCCAGAGAATTGGTGATAACGTGGTCATGAGATGAGTTGTTTATTATTATTAATGGGGTGAATTATTATTAACGTCACTGCACAAAGCCAATGACCAAAGAAGCCTCTCAGAACAATGACAATTTTTTAGTATTAAGCTTAGATATTTTTATGTTTTGTGCGTCATACTGGGCGTAGAAATAAAAACTTTTTCTTTCTTTCTTTCTTTTCTTTATTAGTTATAAAAACCGCGAATAAAATCGTAATTTTTTTTTAAAAGACCCTCTCTCATTTCTAACCCTGAGCTCTCCAGAATTATGTACTGAATCCATGGTATCAGTTTAATGTTGTAGGTACCCCTAATTTTATTATTATTATTTTTAATTTTATATCATCATTTTTTTTTTTTAATAAGGCATACCAGCTAAATACATACTAAAACATTTGTACATAACAATTAATATATATCAATTTTCCGTATTCTAGTCTTTCCCTCTTAGTTCTTAGTTTACACACTGTGTCTACGTTTTCTTCTATAACCTCTCTAGCCGCAGGTCTGCTGGCAGAAATTTCTTTTGAAATAAGCAGTACCTTTGTACTTAAGTGTTACTTATTCTATGTATATTTCTTTTTGTTGTGTGTACATAAATAATAAAAAAAAAAAAAAAAAAAAAAAAATACAATAAAAACAGGGTAGAACAATGCACAATGGGCGGTCTTATCGCTAATTATACTTTATCACAGTTTTCGTTATAGTGTTGGATTAAAATGTAATTATGAATCATAATATTTTAATACAATGTACCTACATAGGTGGTACAATCTTTAGTTGAACCTGTCAGCATTTTGGAAGTATTAATAATCCCGGGAATTAGTAGTATTAAGTATTAATACTTTAATACTGCCATATTTTATCATAATCCTCCCGTAAACGTTGAACATGGCCCGCGGATCATGCGCGTGCACCGATCTTCATAGACCGTTAAGGCGCGGTCGTAATACATTTTTATTTTTTTTAACTTTTGGAAATCTAACTAATATAAATATTGCGCAGGATCAAAATAATTTTATCAAAATTTAACATACGATAAAGTGCTGTGTGAAGGCAGAAACCTGAATTATATCTAATAATTAGCTCTATAAAAAAATATCATAAAGATAACACTAAATCGCTATTTAAACCATGTACCTTGCTAAAATTCCATCATGAAACCATGTAAAATTTATATCCAAAGATAGACATTAATTTTTAACCGACTTAAAAAAAGGAGGAGGTTTTCAATTGGACTGTATGTTGGTTACGCGATTACTCCGCAAATTGCAGCCCGATTTTGAAAATTATTGTTTTTGTTTGAAATGGTATACTCTCGAGGTGGTCCCATTTAAATTTGGTGAAGATCTGATGAAGACCTTCGGAGATAGATAATAGAACGCTCAAAAAGAAAAATTAAACAAACTTTTTTAAGAAAATTATTTTATACTTTCTAGTTTTTTGAAGATCGGCCTCCTAATGTTATTTGGATAATTCACAAAAAAACTGTTTAAAGACTTTTTTTTTAAATAACATTGCCCCTCCTTTTGATTTCTTCTGTATCGAGGGTACAGTTTACAAACATACATAACACATGCACACACACCCAGACCCGAAACAACTAGGTATCTGTAGATCATACAAATACTTGCTCCGTGATCGAACCCGCGGCACGTAGCATAGAAAGCTAATCGCTTAGCCACTGCGCCAACCGTGTCGTCAACAACATTACGTTGACCTCGCTTATCAAATTCTGTGATCTACCCAATTTGACCGATTTTGTTGTACAATAGGTACAGTTGGGTTCCTTTCATAAGGTAATCCAATTTAAATCGTGATGTACGCGCGATGGTACTAATGTGTAAACATTCACGGAGAGCTATGTTCGTCACTGCGTGTAATGTTTTGTGGCTACACAGATGTAGAGTTGCTCTAAAAGTGGCATGAGCGTGGTTGAGAAGTAGATGTTTGCGTATACACGCAGTCTGAAATCAGATCAGATCTCTGTTAATTTTCAAGTGCAGTGTAAGCACTGATTCGTCAACACTGAAACTTTCTTCTATGAGGTGTGGATTGACAATCGGCGCTATACGAGGCAGAACGAGAAGCTTGCAAATATGAAGGAACGCGCATTTATTATAACTAGTGATCGTGCAGTGGTCGAAATTCGACTGTAATTTTAGCTCTTTCTTCACTCTTTCTCCATATAAACTTTAACTATGCCAAATCTCACACTCCTCCGTGAGCGCAATGTGCTTAAAAAGGGATATAAAATGTTTTCTTCACGTATTAATATATAGATTTTCCTAATTTTTATTCAGATTAGTTTTGTATCGACCACTTTTTATCGTAATTTGACTAAAAAAACTTTATTAAAAATATTAAAATACAGTAACTCAAACATAGTCACATCTAGCAATTGTACATCATTGTAGTAGAGGCAGCGACCCGCGATAGAGTCATTTCCTGATTTTGATGTCGCAATACAATGTTCCATGTTAGTATATAGAAAGTTTTGACATCTTTATTGGAATATAAAATTAATGTGATGAGAGGTAATATTAATGTATATTTTTTTATGGGAGAACCATATGGATAAATTATTATTGAAATCATTTTATCATCGGTCCCAAATTGGACTTCGATGTTAATAATATCACATGAATAGAATGCTGATGAAACTTTGGAAATAGAATGAAACCGTGTTATTATCACCAAAAAAATCATGTAAAAAATAGTCAAGTTCGAATAATTATAGACTTGTTGGCTGCCTTTCGTAGCAAAGTAGATACATCAACAATATAATTAATTGGGGAGATAGGGCATTTATCAATATTATATTATATTCTGTCATGAGTTATATTCATATTTATGATTTTTTATGGTTTTACTCACCTAAGTTATTTGGGAAAGCCAGTTTTTCTCTTGACCTCGCGAAACATAAAATCATAAATAATCATTTATACGCACTCAAATAGGCAATTAATAAAAAATGGTCTAAAAATATAAAATAAATCCAGCCCATTACTTTCACACAGCTGGTCATCGGCCTCTTCTCAGAACGAGTACAGCCGCGTTCGATCTCAGACTCCTCTTCATAGAAAGCCTTCAACCGCTTGGCTACCACTTCTTAAGTCAAAAAATAGGGGATTACTTTTCAAAGAGTAGCCAACTTTTCAGGAGTTATTGAACACATAATTATGAACAACTTTTACTATAGGACCAAAGCTGAAAGCGTAAAAAATATCTGGTTTTCTATACAAATTATTCTATATTTCTCGACTAATTAATATATGGAACAGCAGATTTGTTTTGTTCGCGATTTCAGATTTGTTTCCGTAGCAAGAGTTGTTCCTAATGAGGAGTACAGTAACCTCTGAAAATCTGGGTACCTTTTGAAAAATAACCCGATTTAGCTTCTAATATTTATCTGAAATATGTCCGTATACTAGGTGATAGCAACAGCGCAAACGAGGATGTGGCTGGTAGGAGTGATGCCTAATTTCGTTTAATTTCATCCTATATACTGTGATAAACTTATTGTTGCAACTGTCAAACTGATATCATATGAATTAAGTGAAATTGTGGTGTTTTATTGCTGAACCTAATAGAACAGAGTTTTGTACCACAGTTGGTTGAGAAACTCTTGCAGGAAAAACATGATACAGAAGGCAGTCGAACATTTATTTATAGGTACTTCAACGACTTATCCACTAACAGACATTAAATTATAATGTATTAACAAGGTTCCAGATTATGGTGAATTTGTCACTTATAGAAGTACACAGCACTTACAGAAATTAGAAAATAAAATTATATAGGTAATACAAATTATTTAAGAAAGAGAAAAAAAAGAATGGTAGGTATTGTTAGCGAGTTACAAAACCAATCATTGCACAATGATCATTTTGCAGGTGGTACTTGAAGTCGCTTTTGTTATGCATGTGATTCCTCAGTAAGTGTTCGAAGCTTTTTGCGAAATTGGGGAAATGTGTCCGAAAGAACATCGCGAATATCCGAGGAGGATCAGGGTTCGTCACGCGAATTCCCTAAATTCTAACACAGAAATAAACAGCAAAATATAAACTTGTGTAAATGGTTGTTGTATTCTAATGTCCAAAATGTTGCGCTTTGTGTTCGTGGTAGACATGAGCGCCGAGGGGTATAAGGCCGGCGGCGGCGCGCCGACTTTTTGGGGTCGGCGGCGGCGGCGAAGTCGGCGGCGTGACTTTTAAAGCATTTTTTTAACGTAATGCTATGTAATGACAGGAAATAATTAGAAAAACATAGTTTATCGATGAAGATGGGAGTCGCAACATCAAAATCGGTATAAAAATTACAAGGTAGCTCGTAGTTTACTCTCCCACACTCGTGTTGAAGTTTATTACCCGAGTCGATTTTCATTACCCTTTTAGTTACGCAGTTAACCTGCGGGTCCCCCGGATCGAGAGGGTAGTAGGTGCTTTGCACAGACTGCAGCCCAATCTCGGGAAACCTCAGGAGAAAGTTCGCCGCCTCTACGAGGAGGTCGTGCGGTCCGTGGCCCTTTACGGGGCGCCTGTATGGTCAGCTCAACTAGCAGGCGTCCGGTGCTGCAGAATCAAAATTCACGGCCTGCAGTGCAAAGTGGCCAACCGGAACGCACGAGGATACCGGACGATATCCTTCGAGGCTGCAACTCTGCTGGAGCGATTTCCGCCGTTCGACATCTTGGCAGACCGCGCCAACCGCGGCGTTCGAAAGGCTGAAGCGGCGGGCACGACGCGCTCGAGCTGTGGCGCGAGCGGCTGTTTCAGCCGCAGTTCTCGCACAAGCGCGTCATCGATGCTATTCTGCCGCACTTCGGAGCCTGGCTCAGGAGGAGCGAGCCCGTCACTGAGGCTTACATTCAGAGACGACAGAAACGAGTCTAAGCGTGAACTTACGCTTCCATACGTCAATTTTACGAACAAATTTTGACAGATGGAAGCGTAAGTTCACGCTTAGACTCGTTTCTGTCGTCTCTGAATGTAAGCCCTACCGCCTTACCCAGATGTTCACCAGGCACAGCTGCTTCGGTGAATACCTGAATAGGATCGGACGCGAGGCCACGACAAATTGCCACTGTGGAGGTGGCCAGGATTCTGCACAGCACACGCTCGAGGCGTGCCCTGCGTAGGACGCGGAGCGGCAGATCCAGGTCGACCAGATCGGGCAAGATATCCGTTTGCCCGCCATAGTATTGGGTATGCTGGCAGATCAGGAAAACTGGATCGAGAGAGGGCTGATCCCGCTCGGAGAAGGAGCCTGCACATCACCTGGTGGGAGGACCCCGCAGTCGCGAGCAAACAGAGTGCGGACTCTATTGCGCTCTCACTGAAGCGACCCCTGAAAAGACGGCGCGCTTCGCACAGCGAGGGTACCGGGGGTTCTCTTTACAGTCTCTCCCCCCCCGAGAAGTGGCGTGGCACCAAGGTGGGTTTCGGTGCGGTCTTCTAAGAGTACCCGAGGCCCACCTGTAGGTGCCGGAGAGGACCACCGTGGTGAGTGTACACACCTCCCCAGCCCATGATGGTTCTCATCACGGTAACCAAAAAAAAGAAGGTAATTCTTGTCTAAACTAAATCACAGTATTTAAACAACATAAAATCAAATTACTTTAAATTTCTAGTTTTAATTTATTATTTATTAAATTTTATAAACGTCCACATTGTGTTTTGACTCTGATGACGACGACGCCACCTTTTTGTTTGCGAAGATGAACTCTGGTGAACACGTAACGCGTCCCTCCCACTACAAGAACGAACTCTTTTGTACTAACTTAATTCGCTCGGCGCGCCGTTGCCTTTTCACGGCGGCGGCGGCGCGCGGGAATGGGCGGCGGCGGCGGCGCGCCGGCGCGGCGCTCATGTCTAGTTCGTGGTTCATCGTGCGTAATGTTTTGTTGCGCTCTTATTTGTGACCACAAGGGCCTGATACACTATCCAATTGAAACTAAAATAATAAATATTATAGTTTAAAAAAAACTAAAGAAAACTATTTTGTCATCCAAACTGAAGGTGTATGCAAAATTTCAGCTCAATCGGAAACCGGGAAGTGGGTCAAATTTAACTTCGTGTGAGCTAGATTTTGGAGATGAAAAGATCTCTTTTATATCTATTTTGCATTAATGTTTATTTCTTAAGTCATTCTACCTTATTGATGACCATAAATCTCACTCATATCATTCCTTCGTAACTTAACGAAACAAAACTTAAAATAACATAAATTAGGTATAAATAATAAGTCTGTAGGGACCGTAACTGCCCTGGCAATATTATTCAGACGCAAATCATTATTAACCTATTCAAATTTTTTATTCACATCAAATTACATTTTTCTTGCAACTCTGACCACAACATTGTTTTAATCAAGATTGTAATAGGTACCTATTATTTTAAAAGAGTTTCCATGGAGTTTCTTGCCTGTTCTTCTCTATACGACCTACTATTTGGAACCGCGCACCTAGAGTCTTGACATTTCATAAGTGCCTGAATCTGGTTTACACGAAATAAAGATAATTATATTCTAAGTTTTAAGATTCGCCAAATCAAAATAATTGACACATTATATTGTAATTGTTGATTAAACGATTATTAAGTATCTTCCTTTTTCTAACTTGGTTGGGGTCACCCTGTCTTACCAGATACGGCTGAATATCCGTATTTTACACGGAGCGACTACCATCTAGGTATCCTCCTCCACCTTACTGACATACACTGATACCCTAAGGATAGACCGGTTGTCAGACTTTTTGGGCTACTAACTTCGGTAACGACTGTCATAGGTATTTGTATGACAACTGGGACCAACTGCTTAACGTGCTCACGGAGGGGTCTCGATATTCGAAGAAACGGTCACCCATCCAAGGATCGACCGCGGAAAGTGCTGTTTAAACTCGCTGATCAACTGATCTGCGCGATAGTTATGTAGTTAAGAGCTTCTCTGTGGACTAAATTAATGTTTTAAATAAATAAAATGTTTCTAATTCTGCTTCCACAGTTTCCGTCAGTAGGACCACAGAAAAGAGAAATCTTCAGAACCTCTTTCTGTGTTCAGTGAGTAGGACAAACCCTTTACCTACCTTCAATGGTTCACATGTCTATTGTCCAAATTTATTGGTCTCTGTACTACTTACTATCACCATCAAGATCTTATCGAATAACTGTGATACCATGAAACAGCCCGCTTGGTTAGCATCTAATTATAATATCGTTAACCTTTCGGTTAACTATCTGACGTTAATGTGTTTCATTAAAAAATGTGGTTTAAACTTCCATTAGTATGAAGGATTAATTAGATAGTAACGGAATATTTAATTGGAGATTTTGGTTTGTAAGTAGGTGCAGGTACTTAAGACAGCGGGTTATAAAGAGATTTTTGATTGAATGATTAAGTGTTTATTATAATTTCAAGGTTACGCAGGTCAGGCTTGTTCTGAACGAGTAAGTTTCTCTTGTTTTTTGTAAGTTTATTAGTTAATAATAATAATAATAAAATAATAAGGATATAATAATGTTTCTCTCTCTGGAACCCTAGCCACCGGTAGCTTGGACCCTGTTCTCGATGCCGCGCCGGATGGTTACAATTTTTTATGTCTATAAATCTGTATTTTAATAATATTGATTTAAAAATGTAAAAATATAATAAAATGAATAAAAAAGTAAATAATAATTATTTTTATTGAATAAAAGAAATAATACTAATATAATATAATAATTTATTTCAGGCTGGTCCATATTTCTAAGAAGAGTTGGTCTGAACTGATCTTTTTTACTTCTCGTATCGATCGTAGATCTCTATATAAAATTAATAATAATAAAGAGTCATAGTCAATTCCTGCTCAGTATAGGCCTCCTCTGTCTCAGAACAGCATCTTTCGGCCCTGAGTTGGCTGCTCATATTGTGCCGGTCTGGTACCTTAATACCTTCTGAACAAGAAATAGCTGACGGTATACTAATGACGGTCGTCGTCTTTTTACTGACCACTACTCGCCTTTGCTTCAATCTGGCTAGCCAGTAATTTTGCTTAGTTACCCAATTTCCACTTAGGTAAGAAACCGGATAAAAAACAAAAAGAAAAATCATCATCGACAGCTCACCTGTCTATGCATCATTCCTTATTTGACAAGACTTTAGAAATAAACGAAGGCCAGATAATGAAAAAAAAAATTGTTCCTCATCTTGAAAAGTCTCACAATTTAGCCATTAACACCAGAACATTAATAATGCTTAAATCTGACAAGTAGCTTAGTCCATAATTCGCCAACTTAATGAACCGATCGTAACAAATGATCCAATTATCGTATGGCAACTAGATTGATGCGTGTGCGCGCAAAAAGTGCTCAGTGCTAGATTAGACGCAACGGGAACTTCCCAACGGATAAATAGTTGGGAATTACCCGATTAGAGTTTGCATGAGTCAGATTTTTAAACCAGTAGGTGTGATGTGTCTCTTTATTATTCCAGCACCAATCTGCTGTATGCCGTCTGAACTGTGGGCCAAAATAACCACGCAGTGGATCCCTGGCACAGCTAAACGATGACGCGGCAGACTGCGTAAGAGATGGCGGGACGAACTAGACACATTCAGCAAGGACTGGTCATCACTGGCACAGGATAGAACAGCATGGAAATAAAGGGGGGAGGCCTTTGCCCAGCAGTGGGATGATACAGGCTAACAGTAACAGTAATCTGCTGATTATGGGCCTCCCCCTCAAATTAGGTAAATTACTAAAAATATTACAAGATACCTAGATGTTATCTGCAATGTCCAATCCCATAGTTTCCTTTTTACGAGTATATCGCTCTGAATCATCATCCTCCTGAACATGCTATCAATATGCTCAAATAACCTAACCGTCAAAAACCCCGACTCTAACTATCTACTAGAACTACAAGACGGCTACGAGAACTAGAAAAAGAACTGTAACTTTTGAACAGTTAAACAGATTTTCATGAAAAATATCGAGAAACATAGCTCAGATGATACCCGATTAAAATAACTTTTAATTAAAAAACTGCATTAAAATCGGTCTATCCGTTTTGGACCTACTATGTCGCAGACAGATCCACAGATACAAAGACACACAATAACTGCTCGTCTGTGTCGCTATAAAGCATCGCCAGTTTGTCATGTTATCCTAAGAAGCCATATGAAATGTATTTTCTTCTATGAGTGTGAATATGATGCATTATCTTATGTAAATTTAAACCCCAACATATCTCCAGAATTATACCATCAAATCTGTGCATGCATAATAGATGCATTAGGAAGACACGCACCCAAAAAGAAGTTGAATAATTAACCGTCAATTATGTAAACATAATTAGATTAACGAAACTAGAAAATGTAAATCAGTAGAAACAAAAATACGTAACGGTTTATGTTACGAAATTGGTGCGGTCACCCTCGAGAGAACACCAGATAAAGTTATTGTAACAAGATGCGTTTGAGCACGCATGGAGGTGTCAGTGCTAGCGATAAGCGGCTAGCGTTCTCTGTCAAATGAAATATTGAATTATAATAAATAATAATTAGAAGAAAGAAGAAAAATATTTTATTTCTGCAGCAAAAACGACACACATACAATACAAAAGAGCAGCATCTAAGCCAAACATTTGCCATACCAGCAACAAAACAATGAATAGGCAAGTAAAGCAAGTCAAACAAAAACGTAAAAAGAATTTATAATCTATGCCGTGCCCAACCAACAACATTCCTGCCAATCAAGCAAGACACAGACCACAAATTATGACTAAACTAAATTAAACTCTTTATTACAGTAAGGGCACAAAAAATAGGTACAGGAGAAACTTATAAACTATCAATTATGTCAGTACATACATCTAGTATAATAGTACCTAGTAGGACCATTTTGTATTATGGTTATCAATGCGCACTTTTCATTTCACATTTGAGCAGACGAGCCATTGAGTCTAGAACATGATGACGTGGTAATCGTAGTGTAAGTCACCCAATCAGATGGACCAATGACCTGAAGAAAACAGCAGCTGGGGCGGATGGGATGCGTAAGGAAGTCTCAATAATTCGGCGCAGCTAAAGGTCCTCCCTCCATGTTCCTCGGCTAGCTGGAGGGAAACTCACGGAAATAATGTTGACAATTTCTTATTGCATTAAAAACAAAACTCCAAAGGGAAAATAGGTTTATTAGTACCTAACTTCTTGTACATATAATTCATGTTTAATATTAATCTTGAATTTACTAAAAATAACTGTAGAAAACACATTCAAAAGTAGGTACATGAATTAGTCATTGTAAAAATTATATTCATTATAAGAACCTCGTTGTCACAACAGCTGTGTCTACGTCTTATGAGAGTTGGAGAAGAAATGACGAAAAAGAACATGAAACATTATGATCCAACGCAACGTTCTAATTCGAATTGAAATTTTGGAAGCATTAAGTGGCCAGTACCTCTACCATGAGTTTTCCGTGCCGTCTAACGTTCACGTTCACATGCAATATTTGTATGGGAATTTTTTCAGCGCCTCTAGTGGTATAAATAGTGAACTAAAGTCACTATACAAAAATTGCATGTGAACGTGAACATTAGACGGCACGGAAAACTCATGGTAGAGATACAGTCATGAAAGAAATTGCTAGTATTATGTACCTAATGAAATGGTATAGGAGAACTTAGTCACAAAGGGAGGTCTTTGGCCACAATGGCTGAGCTGATAATTCAGTCGTTACTTTTAAGGATCGTAGCACGTATCATTTTGGAATTGTCGGTTGCAGTAAAAGCGAGGTTATGTGTGGTGTTTTCAACGGTAAATTAGGTATACTTTCATGATTGTCACCTGTATAAAACTACATGTTTTCCACTATATTTAATCTGCATAAATTTAAGCTATCCGCCCACAATCGCACCAGACTATCTATAATTAAATAAACGCACAGAAGCGATGATTTTTATCTCTTAACAACTACCCACATAAGTGCATAATCATTCTTTGTTTGATTTCGATCGTCGTACTTACTCACACATGTTATTATGGACACTTCAATTTTATTTCTTGGATAGCTGGTAATTTTACCATAGATTTGTAGATTATTTACTTGAAAAAAATTATAGACGAAAAGTTTAGATAATAATAATCTTAATAGGCAGACGATGTTACTGATTTCTAGCTGATTCTATTAAAAAAACAAATAGCAATAAAAAAACAAAAAAAAACTCGAGTGTCTTATTCTGCACAAGCTTAGCAGTCTATCTGCTTCTTTCAAGATGAAAGTGCTGGCCTTAAAAAAAAGCAGTTCGATTTTGCTGCACATTTCATAATTCGAATCAATTAAACTGAACGATGACTTAGCATTTGCGCGAAAATAAACAATATTTATTTATAAACAGCAATTGTTTTTTCCTAGTAACATAACGAGTTATTGTCCGATTCCAGGTTTTTGAGTCCCGGGAAGTGAAACGGTAACAAAATACCGGATGTGTCGTGGGCGGTCACTGTGCGCATTGTCATACTTGACAAAAAGCTTGTGCTTTTGTAGGGTAGCCATGGTTATGTGTTCAATGGCTGTTCGTTTATGTCGACTGCCTCGTTGGTCTAATGAATACAAGCATGGCTGCTATGCCTGAAGTGGATTTGGTTCCCAGATCAGGCTTCGATACCCCTGTATGTATGTATTTCTCAGACTACCTATTCACCGTAAGGAAATTAAATCATTATCATTAACTGCGTTTCAAATTTATTTAAATTGAAATTATTTATTTACTAGAAATATGATATTGATAAAAGCTAAAAAAAAAATCTTACTCTACATTTTTTTTTGTTTTTTGCACCACACTACGACTTCTCCTGTATCGAGAGTACTGTTTACAAACATACATGTCACATGCACATACAACCAGACCCGAAACAACTATCCGTAGATCATACAAATATTTGTTCCGTGCGGGGATCGAACCCGCGGCACGTAGCGCAGAAAGCTAATCGCTTAGCCACTGCGCCAGCCGTGTGGTCAATTTAATTTTGACTTTTTTTTTCCCTGTTTCGTCAAAATCTATCCCCTAGGGCGTGAAAATTGGAATAATACATCATCATTCCCCTGCTCTTATCCCATTTTATTTGGGGTCGGCGCAATATGTCTTTTTCTTCCATTCATCTCTATCAGACGTTATTTCCATATTTACTTCCTTCTCATTCATGTCATGTTTCACATAGTCCATCCATCTTTTCTTTGGTCTGCCCCTACTCTGATAGCCATCCACATTCATACTTACAACTCTTCTTGTAACATGATTTTCATCTCTCCGCATTACATGTCCATACCACGACAATCGGTTACTTTGCAATTGGAATAATACTTGAAAAATAAAATAAAACATGGTATATTATACATAGTATCTACTTAATTGTTCCTACATACAATAATATTACTATATACATGATATTATTATAATATTTATATTATTATTATTTAATTAGTTTGTAACAATAAATAAATAAATTATATTATGTTAGTGTTTCGTGCTGTAAGTGAAACCGAAATCCCAAAAGCGTTCTTTTCTCTTTCCCCCTCGTCTTCTAAGACCTATTCCGGTATTCTGAGATTCATAACTAGCGGTGATAACTTACCATCAGTGGGCCGAGCACGAATGTTTTGACGTATAGTAAAGTAAACGTAACCAAATTTTGATTATAAACTACGATGAATCTATCGCATTTTTGTTCAATTTTATGCAACAAACGCACTTATTTCATGAAAATGTAAAAATATTGCATGTATTTCCAAAAAATATCATGGATTAAACGTGTATTTTTGGTTCAAAATTTGCTTACGTTTACGTTACTATACGTCAAAACATTCGTGCTCGGCCCTCTGTTGTCCAGAATAATCGTATGTCAATTGTCACCTCAAAAAAATCCAATATTTTTCATTTAATTTTGTACAATTTTTTCAACAATTCATAGTCACTCTATCCATACGCAGAACCGCCATTGTCTTGGTTAATGCTATTAACTAAATTATTGTTTACCTCTTCTATCGCTGCCTACCCACTTATTACTGAGGATTCGTCGCTGCCCTTTCCGGTACGATCTGTTATGCCAATTTTAATTAACATTTTGCTACAGCCACTAATTTTATTAGGACAGTTTTACAATGACGGGTACGGGAACTTTTGATATTTTATGACCGGAAAAAGTGCAATGATTAAAATAGGTCTTATCTGTAGATAGGTATGTACTGAATAATACGGGGTTATACCCACAACGTCGAAGTTAATAATATTATGATTTTTACACAACGAAACTGGAAAATGGAACGGATTTTATGAAGTGTTATTCAGATAAAAGGGTAAATGATATACAGGTGTAAGTGACATCGTAACGAAAACTGATACCATGGATTTAGTAGGTACATGCTTGTGGACAACTCAGCGTAAGAATATTGCGTCGGTCTTTTCAAAAAATTAACGATTTTGCACTGAAAAAAATGCAGACCAACTAAGATGCATTTTCTCTTAGTTGGCGTTAAAATGTTTGGAATCATTATTTATTTAGTTACTATACACAAGATATCATAGTTGCCAGAATAAATCCATTTTGTTTATATCGACAATAATGCACATGTTTATTATAATCAACGGTTTTTGCTACATCAAAGATGCTTTGTTTAATTTAACTTTTTCACTTGTATATAATAAATAATAATTTAAGTTCATGGTAACAAGCAACTTGTTAGCAATAAAATAATTTATATCATAGTTTTAACAACGAGCATAGTTGAATTAAACAAGTTATGTAGTCATATCTAATAACGCTTTGTAATATCAACAAACCTTCACCCGCCCGCCCCGCTTGCTCATAATAGTATTATATTACATCATGCCGACTGTCGCCGTTCGACACGCACGTACGCTTCTTTTACAACCGAATTTGTCAGAAAACGGAAAGCTTTTATATCTACAATTTTATGTACAATTGTTCAACTACAATTATATTGTTAGTGAGTGAATTAACACATGGACGACGTGGCAGAATTACTTCAAACATGGGAGAGGGTGAATATTTCATTTCGTGCATATTGGACCTCTTGGAGAATAGTCAAATAACTGTGCTTAATCATGTTCTTTACGTGTTTTTTTTAAAGTGTTTAATGATGAAAAGTGAAATATAAGAAAGGGACAGTAATCAGACTTTTAGTTTTGAAGATATTGATGTTTGTTTTTTTTGAAGGAACGGTAATGAGATTTAACACAAACGGAAATTAGATATCTATTTATGGTAATGAGGTAGAAATAATGGTAATTAGCAATAAAACAACAGTTTGATAAATCAGCCTTTTAATTGCAATAAAATTACTCAGGAACTTTAAAAAATCAATCAGTTCTGGTTGCTCCGTAGTGTGAACTAAATAAACGGTTTGGGGAGAGTAAGGGGAGAACTGGTAGCAACATCTTATCCAAGCCAAATGTCAAACCCCCCCTGTACGCGTCGCTCTGACGGTGTCGGTCAATATTCGGCTGCCGTGGTACTCCCTTCTAGACAACAAACGGGGCTCTGGCGACCGAGCAATGGCAGTATAACCATACACGCAGGTGGGAAACCGGCTGGAAGAGGCCACAGCGACCTTGGGGCATAAATAACTCTTAAAGTGACTGGTGTAGAAGGCAAGGGGAAACCACTGCACTATTTTCCCAAGAAAACCATGATGAGTCTCCAAATTAATAATGCGATGTCATGCAACCCGACTAACGCTCGGCGCCATGAGAGTATCGGGCTGCGTGGTGTGAAATATGCTACCGATCATTCTTCTGCGGACCACCAGACTTGCACCAGACTATTTGTTGTAACAGGTACAACATGGTCACAATCATGGTCATGGTACAGGTACAACAAAGTCCTCACTAAGGAAACATCTTCACGTGGGCACCTGGAATGTTAGAGGATTACTACAACCAGGCAAGCTTGAAGTAGTGGAGAAAGAAATGGAAAGGTGTAGGATTTATATCCTGGGACTAAGCGAAGTTCACAGGAGAGGTAGTGGGCATTTTAAAACTAGCAGCGGTAATATGATGTACTTTTCGGGTGCTGAAGACCGTAGTAGGAATGGAGTAGCTCTCATAATATCTAGAAAATATATAAATTGCGTGAAAGGTTATCAAACTCCTAATGACAGAATGAACTCAATAAAAATTGATGCAAAGCCTGTGCCTATAAATGTTATCCAAGTGTACGCACCTACGGCACAATCAGATGAGGAGGTATCGGATGCATTCTATGCAAATCTAGAAGCGCTACTTCACAATATTCCATCCAAAGAAGTTACTATAGTACAATGGGATTTTAATTCCAAAATTGGCGTAACGAAAGAGGATATTGAAAGGAAAGATTGTAGGTGGTTATGGTCTGGGAAAGAGAAATGACAGAGCTGATAAGCTGTTACAGTATTGTGTAGAGAATCGGCTGTCTATTATGAATACCTGGTTCAAAAATCATCCCAGAAGACTGTACACTTGAATCTCGCCTAATGGATACCGCAATCAGATCGATTTTATTATGATCAAGTCCCGATGGCTTTCCTCTGTAACCAATGCTAAAACACTACCCGGTGCGGATTGTAGAAGTGACCATCAGCTAGTAGTAGCGGATTTCAGACTACGTTTGAGACGTACGCAGCTAAAACATCAGAAACAATCTGCACTTAAAACAAAACTTCCAAAAAAAGGTCAAATCTCTTGAACTCGACCCGTTTGACTCCAGCGATGCGGATTGGACAAATCTAAAAAAGGTTATATTAGATACCGCTGAGAAGAGTAGCCAGTTATTTAGGATTGTCAAAAAGAAAGATGAATGGATTAGTAGGGATTCCTGGACACTAATAGACGAAAAGAGAGCTCTTAAATGCGCAGGATTACATACTCAGGAACAAAAGAACAGGTACAATAGGTTGCATAGTGAAGTGCAGAAATCAACAAAAAGGGATAAAGATAAGTTTATAAATTTTTTAGTTTGTAACGAAATCAAGGGGAACGCAAATGGGTACAAAGCAAAGATCTCTTTATGAAAGTTAAACAACTTACCGGAGCTTTCAAACCGAGAAATTGGATAATAAATGACAGTAAAGGTAATGCTCTTACAGATCTGGATTTGGTTCTGTTATGAGTTGTATCTCCATGGAGCGAAGATGGGATAATCATTCGGAAGAACCAAATATATTGATTACTGAAGTGGAGGATGCTATCCAGAAGCTCAAACATAAAGCATTGGACCCCGATGGCGTGTCAGCAGCGTTGTTACAACACCTTGGTCCAGATGGAATGAAGATCCTACACGGTATTTGCAATAAAATCTGGAAAACTGGACAGTGGCCGAAAGACTGGGTACAGTCTGCAGTCATACCGTTGCACAAAAAAGGATCCACTCGTAAATGTGAGAACTATCGGACACTTTCCCTCATGTCACATGCCAGCAAAATTATGCTGCGAATCATTAATACCCGCCTTACAAGTTTTATTGACTATCAAATTCCAAATGAATAGTCCGGTTTTGTAACTGGGAAAGGTACTCGTGCAAACAACTCTGAACCATTTCGTACGGAACGTGGTGTAAGACAGGGATGCATTCTTTCTCCGAAATTCTTTATTTTGTATGGTGAACACATAATGAGAAAAGAGCTTTCGGGGTGGAGTGGTTGTGTGACAGTGGTTGGCCAAAAAATCACTAACCTGAGATATGCGGACGACACAACCATAGTTGCTTCAACAGAAGATGAAATGGCAATACTACTTTACACAATTGAAGTCTCCGCTTCAATGCGATCTCCAAAACATAGCTTGGAGAGTAGGCTCATACCGGGTCACGTGGAGGGCAGGAGAGTGAGAGGTCGGGCGCCCGTCAGATGGAGTGATGCTGTCAAGAGAGCGGTTGGCGGCAACATACAACTAGCCGTGCACTCCACGTCTGACAAATATAAATGGAGACGAATTTGTGGTCGCGATCCTCAGTATTGAGCGACCGAGGAAGAAGAAGTGCTGGTAAGCAAAGTCAACTGATAAGATTGGGAAATTATTTAATATAATGACTGAATGAATATAATCTATTATATTGTAAGTATTCGTTATATCCCATTTAAGGCAAGTAAGGATAAATACAGTGTATACAGAATTGAATCACAGAATCTAATCATTACCGTTCGGTTTTTCTCATTACCATTCGAATCAAGAAGAACGGTAATCAATGGTAATTAGAAGAATGGTAATTAGATTCATAACATTTTCGATAAATTACCGTTATTTGGAACAGGTACTGCATTGTTAAGCTTGTCAGCGGAAAAAGAGACTTATACCGAATACATATGGCAAATAATTCTTTGATAAAAATATATATAACTACCTTTCATAACACGAACGGTATGCAGAAATATTCCGAACCACGTCACTTTTCGAACAGGATAACTTTAATTTACTTAGCCAAAATCACTCTTTCACGCGTGTGTTCGGCTTGGTAGCCGAGCGTTGACTTTCGCGGATTATTTTGTGCGAAGCACGGTGCACAGTGAGGCCTAAGTATTAAAATATCGGATCCAACATACCGTCAAATGGTAATTATGGGAAAGTGGAGGGACATTTTTCAAAGTTGTATGGAACCACTTAAATATGTTCTTCCATAAACAATAAATCGTCTTTGTATAGATTAAATATCCTGTTTTCCTAAAAAGTAATAAAAATGTCGTTCTTCAAACACAGTTTTTTACAGCATGTGCTAATTTACTAAAATCTGGGAAAAGGGACACCGATGGTAATTAGATTTTAGATTCTTTGTTTTAAATTTAGTGCATTTCTAATAAAAAAAAAAGATGTTCTAAGGATTGCGCCTAATAGAACACCAAGTTAACTATACAAGAACTCTTTTAGTTTCAAATTCTTTCAACGTTTAATATATTCTTTAGCGTCCGACGTGTAATATGCACGAAATGAAATATTCACCCGGGAGCTCCCCGATCTGATCTCAAAATTTGCAGGTTAGTAATTTATATCATGCACTAACCTTATTATGTATCAGCGTTGTCAGATTTTTTTTTGCCAAGTCGGGATTTTTGATCTTTTTGAGTGAAAAAAGCGGGATTCTTTCGTCGATAGCGGGACATCGTAAAAAACATATATAATCAGAAGTATTTAAATATTTATCTTTTATTTGAGTTCAAATATACAACTTCACGTATACCTACTACATGTAGCTGTTTACCTATTTTAACGTCTATTCTATCTCATTAAAATTTAGGTCTGGAAAATGGATTGCCTATATTATAATATTTTTCTTTTATTTCAGCACCTAAAGAAGAAGATAAAAATCTAGCAGCATTTTTGTCCGACAAAAAAAGTGTATAACGCAACCTACAGCGTTAGCATTCGGACTTGCGGTCGAACGTGTCCTTGAGCATGGCGCGGGGAGGCGCGGGCTCGCGTCCCTCACCCCGCTCGCCCGCCAACTACCGTGAAAAAACTCAAGCAGTCAACACTGAGCGTCACAAGTGTAATTAGTAATTAGCCAGTTCAAAATAATTATTTTTCTTTTATCTATCGATTGGTCCTATCCTTTTTAGAATTAAATGACGTACGAACTATTGTTTTATTTTATTTCCAAAATCAATCTTATTTATTGCAGTCAAATCAAAGTGATTTGACTGCAATAAATAAGATTGATTTTTGATTGACTTTATTAGTCATCAAAAATTGACTAATACAGGTATTTATTATGACAACGACTCATGTCTACGTCAAATACGAGGTTAGTTGAATTAATCATTTTATCACAGTTATTTGTTGCAAGATCTTAGTTGAAACAACATATGAATTTCATTGATCTGACAAAGTTTCAGAAACATATCGTGCAAGATCTTAGTCGAATCAACAATATAAGTATGTTAATGTGACAACGTTTTATTCTTGGACTGGCCAAGATCTGAGTTAAAATAAATAACTACCGGTGATTAAACCAATACATTACTTAATTGACGGAACTGTGACAATTTAACAAAGTTCTCATAGCTTCAGTAGTCAAGATCTTGTTAGGCTCATATGGAGTCATGATGTGTGATCACATTAAACAAGATGTTTATTAAATCAAACAATTTTTTTTTTCAGTGTGTTCTCAGTTTTGATAACTACCTAAAAAATCAGCGAACAAAATCGTAAAATTTTTGAAAACACCGACTCAATATTCTTTCGCTGAGGTGTCCAGAATCATGTATTGAATCCATGGTATCAGTTTTCGTTACGATGTATGGGAATACATCCTGTATGATGAATATATGATAGCAGTGATAGCCTAGCGGTTGAACGCTTGCCTTCCATGCATGAGGGTCTAAGTTCGAACCCGAACCGCACCTCAGACTTTTCGAATTTATGTGCGGATCGCAATTTGATTATCACTTGGCTTAATGGTGAAGGAAAACATCGTGAGGAAACCTGTACACCTGAGAGGGTCTCATTAAGTCCTCGATTCCGTGTGTAGTCCACCAACCCGCACTAGGCCAGCGTGGTGGACTAAAGCCTAATCATTCTCATTCCGAGAAGAGGCCCGTGCCCAGTGGAACAGTAATGGACTGGATTTATTTATTTAATTATACTGAATGATATAAAATTGCTGAAATAAAGACTTGCCCCACGGCATGTTTCTATGATGTGGCACTTGGTTTGCATTTCGTAACTGAGCGATCCGCTAATTGCTTTTTGTCTCGAGGGTAGACTTATATAGTTTTAAGCCTGTCACACACGTAGCTATAATATATATTAATATACTGAGCTATATATTATATTATAGCAAGCCACCAGATACGGTAGCTATACTCTATTTTTTTATAATACTTATATTTGTTTTTAAAACAAGAAAGAATAAAAATTATATTAATTTATAATAAAAAAAAAATCTCAGTACTCATATTTTTGTAGGTATTGGACGACCGGTTGTTTGGATTAGACATCCTTTTCAGTCTTCCAAGGTGCTCAGAGGATGTTGACAAGTTAAATAAATATAACAGATTAATTATAACAGATAATTTCAATAATTTATTGTAATTTATGCTATAGGTAAAATAAAATTTATATTCTGGTTAAGTACCTTAACAAAACTTTAGTATGTTTGCTATTTACATAACATATTTTATATCTATATATATGTATAGCGTTGTTTGACCGGTTTTAAATACGAATAGTTATGTGTTTGCCATTCACAGAGCCCGTTTGAATGACAATTTATTTTTTATACCAGAAAATAAAGTATGGATATATTTTCAGTTTTGTAACTTAAAACTAATGCTTTATCTCAACACCTAGCTATGTCGATTCTGATTACAAATTTGTTCTTGGTCAAGAAATAAAACAAGAAAACATTTGCTAAGGAAAAACATTCAGCCACACGATTTTCAACCTTCTTTTCTTAATGATACAGGCTGATATATATTTTGTGGACGTCATAAATAAGTTTGCAAAGTTCATATGAGGGTTCAACAAACTTTAGAATAACGATTTAGAATTCTTTGCGCGTAGGCAGTGGCCGAAATAATAGGCCGTCCCTTGAGACTACAATAGCCTATAAATATTGAAAAAAAAAGATAATCTATTAGAATCGCTTGATATTCTAACGCTTGGGTTACTTTGTATGCTTTCCTCCTCACACTTGTAGATTGACTACACGATATCAATTTTAAGGATATTAATTACGTTTGACAGAAATTAAATATAATTTTCCGACCTTTTTCCGACTGGATTAAGTACTGAAAACATGTAAGATCAAACAATAAGTTATTAAGAATCATTATGTAAGTATTAGTATCTATTTATATTCAATATTATGTTACGTTTCAAGTTTGGCAATATCTAATTATATATTGTTTGATTTGTCGAGACAATAATATCACAAAAACGATCCAAATTACTGAAAACCCTAATCAAAGTCCATTTGCTATCTAATTATGTACCTACAGGACGTAAATAGTATCTTTCTACCGTTTAGGGACAGAACTAAGTTTATCTAAAAAAAGTGGTAGGTACCAATTGCAATTCGTCAAAATACATTTTTTTATTATTTTTTTATTTATTGATAAGTTACAAGTTACATTTTTTACAAGAATTTTTTTTGTTTTCTAAATTAAGGCCACATTACAAAACGCAATACTCCCTGTACTAGTTAAAATTAGGTACGTATATCAATTGGCTGACAACCGACAGCGATAATTAAATGCTAATCGAGATGCAAATAGTTTTACCTACAGCATATAAAGAAAGAAAGAAAGAAAAATAATTTTATTCCCTACGGGATAACGACAACACATCTTCAATTTTTTTTTTGTTTTTTTTGCGGCATTTTTTTTGCCTGTATTAATTTTGGATTGACTATGATTTGTTATCCCGATCGACCAGAGCATCATGGTGTTCCTACTAGCATAGAAATAGTATGTTGCGATGACGCGAATGTGTGTATATGAAATACTTAATGATATAAAATATTGATTTGAATATCGTTTGATGCAGTGTTACCAACTCTTCTTAAGGCAGCTTATTCGAGAAGATTGTTAGACGATTCGCTCTTATAAGGGTGACAATGGTTGCGGTTATAGAACAATTTATTCGATTATGTCGTAGGATTGGAGTATAGTTTCATACGTCAATCCATTGTAATATTCACTATTGCTTTGTTTAAATAGGTAGTTGTATGATCAATAAAATAGGTACAGATTAGTTCCTTGATCCATCAAATGGCCAATTTGTATTTTTAATTTCAGTTGCTTCGCTTCTATCCATAAAGTGTTTCAGCGCATAATGCCAACTTAAATAAATATGACTTAGATAAAATTAGATAGAATTATAACTTAGATAAAGATGGCAGAATATTATAATTATAATAGTGATATCCATAAATATCTCACTGCTGGACACGGGCCTCTTCCCCTTAGTCTAGGCGGAGTATTAATATCTGCCACCTTCATCAACTATATTCGCGTAATCTCATGCCGATCAAATGATTGAAATCAGGCCATTTTAACATGATGACATGATAGGTCTCTTTTATACTACGTCCCAATTTGATCTCCACCTTCCGTATCCAAAATGTCAATTAGAGAAGTAACTAGAAAAAAAAAGCGGATTTTTCACTATCTTAAAAAAATTACAGTAGATAAGTGTACCGCCGGCGATTTTTTATTTTTATTTAATGATTAATTCTATCTACATAGAAATAAAAACGAATGTTTATTTTAACATTTCAATATTTTTATTACTAGTACTCTCCACACCTTAAGGTCGTCAGTCCATCTAGAACCGCGTTACAAAACGTAGGCCGGTTTACGATCTCAAGTTTAAACCCTGTGTACAACTTTTATGGGTTCACACATGTGTGGTATCTTTGCAGCAATAATATAAGGCAAGTTATAAACACTTCCGCATATAGCGTATGCGCAAGATATATTTTTATCTAAACGACATACCTTATCTAGGAAAATCTTAACTGAATTATTTATAAATTCAATCGTAGATTACAACGGTTTTACTATAAAGTTGAGATCGAACATCTAACGGGAAAGAGAGGTCACACTTCTCCAACTTAAATTTTACTGCGAAACAAATTGACTTTCACTCTATTTAGGGCTTTATTACCCTTGGAATACCGACTGTTTTGGAATGGATAACTTCGCAAACGATTTACAGAACATGTTTTATTGCTTTTAAAATTTTTGTTGTCGCAAATCAGTCGTTGCCTAAAAGAACTTGTTGGAACTTGTTCAAATGTTTAAAGCCTTCTTTAGAGGCTAATTGATCATCTAATGAATTCTAAATGTTTTGTTTTTGGTTCAGATGTTTAATTGCCGTAACATTTCGGTTTATTGGTTAGAATTTTTTTAATTGTTTTTATTTCAGAGCCGTTTGTTTATACGTGCCATTGAAAGCAATGAAAGAAAGAGATGGAAATTATTAGCAGGGGGGCTATTATGAAAGAACATCTCACGTCTGGATTCGAATCTATAACAGGAGCTCCGTTATTAACCATCAAAGCGAACGGTCCACAGGAGTAACATCACATCGCTGAACAGTTTAGTTATGTATCTATAACATGTTTTGACTTGTACAACAAAGTCAATAGACGGTTTTTCATCATTTAGGCGTTTTCCAAATCAATGGTACTACTTCTACTCAAATTGCTGTTGGCATTTTTAGACGATTATACAATGCCCTTTAAGTACATAAACGTAACGTAACGTAACGTAGTGTTTAGGTGGAACATGATGTACCTACCTCAAATATTGTTAACATCCCATAACCATGTTTCTTGCAAATAAACATTTCTATTTCTATTTCTATTTTAAGTTGCTACGAAAACTCTCAGTTGTCTTAAATTCGTAAAACGAAAGTAGAGTAGGTATAATAATTAACCCCTGAATTTTCCTAGCCAGTGAAAAAACACAGTATAAAAAAAAAGGTAGCGGGAGTTTCCGCTTAAAATTGGACTTGCCTGGGGAAGTACTTTTACCTTGCAGAATATCGTAGCCAAATAATACTGCTCTTTCGCAGTGTTGTGTTCCTAACGATGAGCAAGATCGCCAGTGCTCTTTGGGGAAGCGTCTATTAGTAGGGTCGGCAACGCGTGAGTGGACAAACACGTTTTCTCCGCCCTTTGCCTCCTTGACAGAAGACAATACAAAAAATTGAGAGAGAAAACGGTAAAGAGATGGTTTATCTCCAATTTTTCTCTCCCCTTTTTTGCCAAACTGCCCTGCTGGTGTTGCAAGCGTCCGTAGGTTACGGTAACCCAACCATCAGGCGGGCCGTATACTTGTTTGTCATCTTAGTGGTATAATAAACCTTATCATCAAAAACCCCGACTCCAACTAGAAAAAGAGCTGCAACTTTTGAGCGGCTGAACAGATTTTCTTGAAACATATCTAAGATGATACCCTATTAAACTAGCTTTCAATTTAAAGACTGCAATGAAATCAGTTCATGCGTTTTGGAGCTACGATGCCACAGACAGATACACAGATACACATTACAAACTTATAACACCTCTCTTTTTTGTCGGTGGCTAAAAAGAAAATAAAAAGGTTAACCTTATGTAGGCTACACAAAAATAACCTGTCATTTTAACGCTAAGCTTTAGAACATTTCGTATAAAACACACGTGTCCAAAACGAGTGGGATTGAAGTTGAATAGAAAACGTTGTAAAGTTTCTATTTTATTAACCATTTGGCATCTTTACAGTTTTATAAGTTTTGATATCGGTCATCAAGAAAGGTGTTATTCATACTGTCATGATGTTGCAAGTATCTTTGGCATTAACTCCCCAGCTTTTGTCGAAGTCCACCATGATTCTGACAACCATTATGTATTGCTATGTTAATGCAAGTCTTCATCTTTAAAAATATGCAGCTTACGCTTTCTTAAATAATGTTTCTATCCATAATTTAAGTGCACGCACTTGTCGCTGTGGCAATTTCCATCCAGTCCTACGCAATGCCAAATCTTTTAAATCTATAATGTTTCTATATTCGTTTTTTATTTCGGCTGATTAATGTAGTTTCTGCTTGGTCTTCCTCTTTTTCTTTTTGCCTCTATTTTCTCTTCTATAATGTTGGTAACGAACTTATAGTGCCCAATCAAGTGACTCTTCTTTTTTCAATCTGTTTCAATATTTGTCTTTTCTCTTTTACTTTTCTTAGTATCACTTCCTTAGTTATGTTTATAGATATCCTAAAATTCTGTAATATATTACCAAAATCAGCTTTACTTAGCTGTAACACCTAGTGATTAACTTATAATTAAAAATAGAACGTCTTTCACCTTTTTAATTTGTCGAGAAAACGCTAAAACAAAGAATATCTGTACCAAATCTAACCTGTTATTTTTACAAACCTAGAAATCAGCGCTTGCGTCTCAGAGTCATACAAAGCAATCAACACGACACTCACATACTAAACCCGGGCCATACACTCCATACAGTTTAAAAGCGGCACTAGTCAACGGTTTCAAATCGGCCTGCTTATGCCAACGCTTGTTTGAGCTTTCTAGGCAAACACACAGGTAGAAAGAATGACGAACATGTTGGAAGGGCCGGTTTTTGGTTCAGGTACAGCATAGCAGGTCTCTTCGCTCAAAATTGGACCTGCCCGATTGGGGAAGCACCTCCACCTTGCAGAATATCGTAGCCAAATAACACTGCTTTTATGCTGTTGTGTTCCTACCGTTGAGCAAGGTCGTCAGTGTTCCGTGGGGAATCGTCGTATGGTCGCGGACCATCATGGACACGATGTTAGTAGGGTCAGCAACGTGCAAGTGATGCCCCTGGTGTTGCAAGCGTCCATAGGTTACGGTTACCGCGTACCATCGCCGTATGTTTGTTTGCCACATTAGCGGTAAAAAAAAAAGTTTAAGCATCAAAATGTATGGAACAAAAGCGCGGTTAGCTTTTAAAGGGTATGGTACATCTAACTGACCCAATTCTCAGTCAGAATTTTTCACTGTATGGCCGTGCCGATATATTTTAGATCTCCATTTATATCCTCAACATGTAATCCATATTGTGAAAGGCCTTTCGTCCATAGGTTTTTATAATCTCTTACTTACAGATTTTCTACTTGTAGTACCTATTATGTACTGAGCGATATTGTTAACTGGCTTCTGCCTGCGGCTTCGTCCGCGTGGATCGTTTTCGGGATAAAAAGTAATGCCTTCTTTAGGTTGTATTTAAGTTGTATGTAAAATTTTGTTGAAATTGGTTTAATAGTTGAGGAATCAAGAAGGAACAAACAAACAGATATATATGAAAGCTCTATGGTCCTTAGAGACGGAAGGACCAAGAAGCAATATAAACGAAAGAAGAAAGATGACGCTGATTCTACGAAAATCAAAGTCTGGATACGATGTTGTGGTGCAACTGGAGAAAGGTCTATGTACAAATGAGGACTTTGATTAAACCTTGATAGATCCGTAAGTTGCGCATTCAGCCGTTGAGTTCCCGTAGCACCATTTTGCAGGCTTCTAATTCTTCCAAAACTGACTTCATCAAATGCAAATCAAATTGCCACTTTAATTTAATATGACAACTTTGCTGTCCAATTTAGGGTACCGTGCGTCAATCGCGTAGAATAACTCGTCGCTAACTGTTTTGTAAAATAAGTGGTTTTATCTGGCAATTCGTATGCTCGCCCCGACGGAGCTGTGAATGTTAATATAATTTTATAACGCCTGCCTACCTAGTGGATTCTTTGACGACGGATGCTTGAAAGTGACACGAATAATAATTCAATAATTGGCGGCTGTTTGAGATTTTCGTCGACTAGAGATTCGGCTGTTTGTTGAATACGAATAAGTGTGGATTTTGAGGCGTGGTGCTTGTTTTAAGATACCACCCAGAATACCTATTTTTTTTATCATAATTTTGTTGAAGCTTCAGTGCTCCTTAGTGACTATGCTAGAATTTCACGTTAAAAATACTGAATCTATTTCCATGTTTGACAAAGAGATACAATTTTCTTCATCTTCCTGTGTATGGTAAGCAAGTCTCTAGAATTCATTAGCTCAAAATCTCTACAGCAACTTGAAATCCGCGCCTTGACTATGTAAGAAAAATCTGAGAGCACCAGCGACCATCAAACAATGCATCCCTTTCTCACTTATAGATTTTTTCATAAGAGAATACGGACATGTTGATTTGGACAGCAACATATTTATCATACGTAATCAGGCGTCGAGTAAAGGACAATATTTAACCTCTGATTACATTTACTTACGAATAGATAAAAAAATAGTTTTTATATCCTCCTAATAATAGTTGAAAAAGAAGTAGCTACATGCCACCTGTTGCTACTAGGACTTGCTTTGCTAGTTCGGTGTCATGTTAAGTCCTCATTAGTAAGCGTACAACCAGTTCCTCGTGGACATTAACGCGAAGCGACAGTTGTCTCACAACGACAGACGTCTGACCTCCCTAACACTGGTGGAATTCACAGAGAGAGTATGAGACGTGGACAGCGTACATGGATGATTGTCGTCTTGCCTTCCATGATATGTCTTGCAAATAGAACCAGGCAAAAACGTCATGAGGAAACCTACTCTGAGAGGGTTCCATAAGGTTCTCGATGGTGTATGTAGTCCACCATCCCGCACAAGGCCAATATGGTGGACAGGCAAAAACATTGTGATCAAATAATATAGGTATAAAAAAAGAAAGTATAAAAAAGTATTAAATATATAATATCTATAAACTACCAAGTAACGGTGCGCCTCCCCAGTGCAAAAAGGGGTCGTCACTCGGGCATAATGCTGTGGCGACGCGCACTGCAATACTGGCAACACCAGCAGCGCTGATTTTCAGTGACAACCTTGGCTGTTTGGTTGGTGGCTTGGTTGGGTTTTATGCTATCTAGCAACTTATCAACCTAACTAGTTTGGCAACTAACGAGTATAATCTACAACTAACTCACAACTAGATCGGGTACATGTCACCGGGTCATCGGGTCAGGTCGCGGCGACCGAGCTATCGAACAAGGTTGCAAACTTGCACAAGGGCAGCCTTGCAATGTCTGTAGGGTGACTATTGTTCTGTTGTAATTAAGGATATTTTTAGTACAGAATTTCGCCAGCAGTGTCCATGTTTACAATGTGTAACTTAATTATCGCTAGACCTTATGTATTCGCTCCTCATACATTCCAATTAGAATATTATGTTATAAGAATACACTAACCTAACTATTATTTTTAAGTTAATAGTGTCGAATTTATTAGTGTTGAATTTACTGCGTTTAAAATTGAGTATTTTACTGTAAAATAAGATTTAATTTTCTTTGGCTCAATCGACCGTGGATTTGGCGAAATTCATAATTTATGAAAAAACTACTACTTTAAAAATTACTGAAATCTTGCAATAGTCAATTATGAACAAATCTCGTAGGGGTGTCAACACATAGTCTGTTTATACAACGCGGGGAAACTAAAAGAAATAACATGCTAACTATTATAACTACAGTAGAATCCGGATATAACGACCCTCAAGGGGCCGGCCGGCGACACTCTGTCGTACTAACCGGACGACGCACAAAACGGCCTACCTATGACCTACGTACCTAACTATGCAACCTAACTTGAGTTTACATCATCGTCGCCAAAAACGGTTAGCCATTATAAGCGAAGTCGTTTTATCCGGATTCTACTGTATGTCCCATATAGAATTAAATTACCTGGCTTTCTTTCTTTCTATAAAGAAAAGTAAAGTAACAAATTATTTCGAACATATAACAAACATTTCTCTATATTTACAACAAGATAATAAGAATAGAAAACCAAGAGGGATTTATAATAGTATCACCTTCATAGACACAATTACGAACAACAATTACTTACTCTACGGTTAGACCATTTATAGATTGACACGCAACTCAGTTCTCACGAGGAAGTAAGTTCAATTAAAAGAGAAAAAACAAACTCAGATCTTAATTGCTTTTGTTGAAAGATGATAGCTGGTTGATTGTGCAATTGCTGTTCACTTAATGATATTTCCCGTAACAAAGTGACTGACAAGAATGGCGCAAGTACCCATCATAAAAGATTATCATTATTAGTGTAAATTCTTAAGTAGTTCTTCTCCATAGAATTGTCTCTATTTGGAACCGCGCACCTAGAGTCTCGACATTTCATAAGTGCCTGTATTTGGTTTACATGAAATAAAGATCTATTCTATTCTATATTTTGTTTCTTTTTTTCGTTTTTCTGTTTTCATCTAGACTGAGTACAGCTTACTTCAATTTTTACTGGTACGTCATTTATTTATTTACGAATAAAAAGCTAACATACCAAGAATTTTGCTTAAGAAGCATACTGACAACGTTAAAACATTTTCTGAAAGATACTCATATAAGATCATACCTTTGTAGTTTCTTGTTTGATTTCTGCAACAAGTTTATTGTGTTATCGTGAAGATTTATTGAAGAACAATGGTTGTGACGTTTACAAATTTTCTAAGAAATATAATAATATTGTTATATAAGGTCCTGATCCCTTTATAGGGTCATTTTACTCATCATTATGAACAACTTTTACTATGAGAGGAAACCTGAAATCCCGATAAAAACAACTGCTGTTCCATACATTTCATCGAGTAATTCTGAATTATTTGTATGACGCATGTGTATTTTTTTCCGCGGTTTGAACGTTGGCTCCATATTAAAAGTTGTTCAGAATGCTGAGTAGAATAACCCCTTAAAGGGGTCGTGAGTAGAAAGGTTTATGAATATTATGATATTTCTTAGAGAATTGGTAATTGTCACAAACATTGTTACAAACGTTGTTAACACCAGAAACTTATTGCAAAAATCAAATTAGAAACTCTCTTCGTTATTTTCGGCGAAATTCATGCGTTTAAAACATACATTGCTAGAGTCAAGTCTTATAGACATATAATCAAACATTTTAAATAAACCAAAGCCCAGCTTTAGGTGAACAAACTGCAGGAAGGAAGGATATAGTATCAGCAAAACACTGGACTGAGGAAGGAAGGACAAATGAAACAATACCAGCTAACCATCTTGCATAGTCACCCTACACTTGACTCAGTCATGAACTCATGACTCAGTGTTTCACTCACAATTCTATAACACCACAACACAAAATAAATAAATACAGAAGGCACACACTCCAAACAGCAGCGAACGAAAACAGATAAATTGACTATAGCCAAAATTTGTCAAAACTTGTGTAAAGGCTGGCTCAACCAGACAAGTTCTACGCTCTCATAGAATACGCAAAGTGGCATCACAAAGTAGCTGTGATTTTTCCGTGAAAAGTACCGGACCTGCCGCCTGATTACGTCTGATAAATATGACAGTTGCTGTCGCAAATAAACGTCCTATTCCGTACCCTCTTATGAAAACGTCTATAAGCGAGAAAGGGATGCATTGTTTGTTGGTCGCTGCGCCTGTCAGATTTTTCTCACGTAATTAAGGCATCGGTATGTCTCTCCCCATTCTACTATTGTTTATTTCAAAAAGCTGGTGTTGTGGTGGTGTTGCACAATTTTATTGTTTTATTGTATTGTTATTTTATTGTCATATTGTATGGAGTAGCCCTTCTGTAACAATTTTATATTATGTACAGTTTATAATACTCCACTAATTAACGAATCGATTGTATTCAATTCTATCTTACAAATACATTGACTAATGCCATCTCTTTTTTTGTACTTTTCTCCATGTGTTTGTGTAATAAAGAATACTTTTATTTTATTCTATTTTGGGTTGCATTTATTTCTGTATTCATTTGTTTGATTGTTTCATTGTGTGAAGTAATGTCTGATTTGTTGTGGTAGATTAGCGGTTAGGCCGGACTATGAACCTTTGTCAGGTCTTGCTAGTGAGCATAAGAATCCACTGGTACGGGCACTGGTATTGACTATCCACTGGGATTAAAAAAATCATTATCATCATCATATTAGCCTTTTCACGTCCAATGCTAGACATAGGCCCCCTAGACTTCCACTTTGGGACTGACTGAGTGTCCGCTTACCATAGGCTATGGACAGTCACTACGGGCAGTCAAAAATCCGAAGATTCTTGTCATAGGTACCTATAACTGGGACCAACCGACGATATTACGTGGTCTCTCGTTCTCTACTCTAAATCTATCATCGTCACCATCATTGGCAGCCCTTTTCTTTCCACTTCTTATTATAGGCCACCTCCTTTATTTATGATGGCATGCTTTCCTAAGCTGTGTTAATCCAAACCTTTAATTTCTTTGCAGGTCATCTGTCCATCTGGCTGCTGGTCTCCGAATTCTTAATCTATCATCATAATCATCATTAGCAGCCCTTTCCACTTCCCACTTCAGATAACAGGCCTCTTTGTTTAGCCATATTTCCCTGGGCTATGCCAATAGTATCAAGATCTTCCCCAGAATTCTTTGTAGGTCCATCTTGTTGATGGTCTTCTAACACTTCTGCTACCGTCTCTCGGCAACGATTCTGTTAGGGTACCAAATCTGTAATATAATAAATAAAAAGCTTTTTATTTCTTGCATAAGTAACTAAGGTGCTTAATTCTAGTGTCACTAACAGTATTAACATAATATTATTACCTAATTTGTTGTTTGTGTATTCTTATCTACAAGAACCCCTCTGCAGGTGAAGGCCTCTTCCAAAGAATAACATTTCTTTCTTTCTTGGGCCACTTGTTTTCATAGAGGTCCAGCCGTCTTAGTCACGTCGTCTTCCCTTCTCGTGTGCGGTCTTCCTTTGTGACGCTTCCCTTTTGGTCCATCTCTCAATCTATAAGTACACTGAAAAATAACTTAAGTCTTAGTGCCAGTAGATAGTCATTATTTAGTCGTTCAGCTTCCTCCATCCTGGTGGAAAGTATATGTTCTTCGATTCAATCGGCATTCATTTGGCGCGCAATTTGTTACTGCGACGGCTACGTGTATTAATCGGCGCACGCGCAGCTTCCGCTATAGACGCGACACATAGTAACTCAGGAACTGTTTCAATTCTCTATGGTTAGGGTTAGCGAAAATCTTATTTTAAAATATTTTTTACTCAATTTACCAGCCTATAAATATAAAATTTAAGTTTTAAACACTTATTTATTGTTTTACTTGTAGAGAAATAATGGGTTGATCCAATCTGATCGCGCGATCCGTTGCTTGTTGCGTCTGATATCGGAGAAACATCCCAACGCATCGCGCGATCAGATGCAACTCCAAAAATTGAGTTGAAGTCAAGTCAGAATCTTCTTTATTTAGTCCTTGATTATCTATTTAAACAGTTTATTTAGGATATATTATTTTCATCATCATAATATTTTGAACCGCGCACCTAGAGTCTCGTCATTTCATAAATGCCTGTATCTGGTTTACATGAAATAAAGATCAATTCTATTCCATTGAAAAGCTACTAACACGGAAATAGAATAAAATAAACATTAAAAATAAGTAAAAACCGACTTTAAAAAACTAAAAAGTAAAAATCAATTTTCTTAAAAACTTAATTGCTTCTGAACGACTTCATTATTTTGTGCACCTCCATTATTTTACCTAAACTGTATTAATTAATAAACTGCTGCTTCTACGGCGAACAAGCTAGCTTCTCAATCCAATCCTCCCACTTTCTCAATCCTGATGATAAGTAATCCATTCCTCGGTGGTTTCAATCGGCATTCATTTGGCGCGCAATTTGTTACCGCGACAGCTACGTGTATTAATCGACGCACGCGCAGCTTCCGCTATAGACTCGACGCATACTGGCGCTAACTTGAGCATCTGTGGAAATAATACCTTAGTTAAAATAAGTATGTATAGGTACTGGGTAAGTTTTTAAAGGGTAGCCAAATCAGTGATAATTGTACTCATCATTATGAACAACTTTTACTATGGAACCAACCATGAAATCGTGAAGAACAATATCTGCTGTTCCATACAAATAATGAAATATTAATTGACTAAGGGCCATTTTCACCGACAAAATAACAGATGTTTAAATTGAAATCGGCTGATTACCCATACGTTATGTTTAAACGGCTGATTTTGCTCTAATCGTTTGTTATGTTGTCGGCGAACTTGGACCGAAATGTATGGAAAAACTGTTTTTTTTCGCGATTTCTCCTTTTCCCCGTAGTAAAAGTTATTCATAATGATGAGTACAATGACCCCTAAAAATTTAGCTAAACTCTGTATAGGGAAGCAAATTAAAAAAGTTGATATTTCACTTATAAGGTAATTTCTTACACAAACCACCTTTTCATATATATTGAACTGAGATACATAAGAACTGATGTCGTGATACAAGACTGGCGATGTGGTTTCCGGCAAAGAATAGGCCACCCCTTTTTTAGGTGCCATTTAATTTAAATGGCACCCACGGAAAGGGTGGCCTGTTCTTTGGTGGCCTAAGAGATCATGGAGCAGGTGCATCGCCAATCCCCAATCCGTTGACCAAATGTGGTGATTATAACAATATTTCCTCATTTTAGCTATATTATGTATATTGTCTAATAAGGACACCTGTTTTCTCAAATTCGGTCGAATTTTAGTCGAGGCCGCTCGTGCGGGCCCCTATATTATTGTAAATTTGTTTTATGAAAAGAGTATCCATGGAGTTTCTTAGCGCTATCTTCACCAGGACCAACCCACTTGGAACCGTGTAACTAGAATCATGTCGTTTTGAAAGTGCCTGCAAAGGCCCAGTTGAAATAAAAAACTTTGACTTTGACTCAATGTTCTAATATTTATAATATAGCGAGAACTGCCGAGATCTCCTTTCGCACTATTTCTCAAGCTGTCATTAAACCACCTAAAAAAAGCTTTTTAATCTCAATGTGCGCCCTCCCTTCTGCGCACAGGCAGTTAGTTTCGTCCGACAATATAGGTTATTGAATAGTGTTGTCGACGTCATGGCAGCCATAGAAAACACCGCTCAATAGCACAAGGGAAATTGTTTTCACACGATGTAAGTACTTCTGTTACGGTAAAAGCTCGGATAACAGTAAATATTAGGTCTTGAGTGTAAATCCTACTTTAAAACAATGTACAGTCGGCAAATGAATTGGTGTACCACTCTTAAGTTGCAATTTGTTTTACACTAAACTCGTAAACGTTCTCCATAAACTATGTACCTAATCTAACTTTAATTTATTTATAATTTGTTTCTAATTTTTTATTTTTTTTTCTAATTTAGTTATATGAATATTTATATTATATTTAGGCTAGTCGAATATTGTTGGATGCTGTGGCCTCCTATAATTGAAGGAGTACACAGATGTAATACCTACTATTTGTGTGATGTTATGTGATTTTAAGTTTATGTACTTTGTTGGAGGTCCTTAATAAATAAATAATTAAATACACTATAAAACAAAAAAACGACACGGTTGGCGCAGTGGCTAAGCGATTAGCTTTCTGTGAACAAATATTTGTATTATCTACAGATAGTTGTTTCGGATCTGAGTGTGAGTGTGTATGAGAGATATTTCAAAAGAAAAAACAATACACACACGTCACATCTCTTTTCAAAATAATGAAGTGTCAACTTCAGTGATATTTTCAATTTATAGGAAGTTCTGTCAAAATTGATAGACCATTTTTTTGTCCAACCGTACCTACCTGCATAGGTAGCTATAAAAATATAAAACAGGTATTTCTTGGCTTTTTCTCAACTTTAAATGTAACTTCAGTTTGGAAATAGTCCCGTAGAATAAAATACCTAAGTAAAAATATTTTGCCCCATAAAAAACCACAACGTAACCGAAAGTATTGAGATTAGAGAATATTTTTAACATCGTTTGTGTCTTTTAGAAAAACCCTTCGTTTAAAAATATTCGTAAAAGTACATTAAAATATTTCAAGCTTCATTGCAAATTGTTACTAACAACATTAGCTATCTGTTTTGTCTGATAATAATTTTTTTTTTATTTTTTTTTTATTTCTATTTCTTACGAGATTCAAAGGTAAATTCTTGCTTTTTTACTTTTTTACAGTAACATACAGACGTAATGTTGTATGGAAACGAGCTCTTAGATTGTGCGAGTAGAAAATAATATATCGCAACACGTTATAGAACTTCTTCAGAAAAAATATTATAGTTTAAAAGAAAACTAAAGAAGAAAACTGAAGAGCTGATTTTATTTTGGCGATTTTACGATTGGTCGCATAATAAAAGTTGTTCAGAATGATGAGTACAATAACCTCATAAAGGGATCGATACTAGAAAGGTTGAACCTTGTATAACAGAATTACTGTACTCTTACGCACTGACATCAGCAAAAATTGCAGTAGTCCTCAGTAGCTCATACCATTTAATTTTATTACCTCTTAAACGTCACAAAACACATGAACACACAAGGCAATTATTATCCACATATTTCATTAACAACAAAACATAAATTTACCACAATGCCCGTTAAAACGCACGGCGGTCATTACTGACAGTTACTGTTCATTGTTCGAAGTCGCCACCCGTTTGGTGAAAGAGAGGCGTGTTGGTACACTCCGTTTGTTTTACGTACTTATTTATGTATTTATTGTGTGTTTAATGTACCTATTTAAGGGTTAACGAGTTATATTTTTGCTTATAATGAAACAGGGAATAATGGCTTCGTAATAACAATTAGTGGTGTTGACTAAAAAGTTTGTTTTTAACTTTTATTCGTTTTGCAAGCGTTATAGACAAAACAATGGAGATACACATTAAGTACGACTGCTTAAAAAATATAATGGTTGTTCCACACGATGACTTTAAGACCATTTTTTACCATTCGACATTTTATCTATAAATTAATACGTGAAGAGAAAACTTTGTACCCTTTTTTAAGCATATTGCGCGCACGGCGGAGTGTGAAATTTGGCATAGTTAAAGTTTATATGGAGAAGGAGTGCAGAAAGCTAGAATTTTTGTATATAATTACGGTCGAATTTCGACCATTGGCGACCACTAGTAAGTAATAATTGTCTGACAAAGAGGTCGTTTAAAAATAGAACGAAAAGGTTTCTTCTGAATGTTTATCAATGTTCACTTACGTGCAAAGGCGATGTTGTGATCTGTTTACTAAAGTAGAAGTACCTAGACGAGTATGGGAATATTCACTAAAAGTAGAAACATTTTTTTTTTAATCTTCGCCCCCTCTTGGGCTTCTCCTGATCGAGGGTATAGTTTACAAACTTGCATCTCACATGCACATACACCCAGACCCGAAACAACTATCTGTAGATCATAAAAATATTTGTTCCGTGTGGGGTTCGAACCCGCGGCACGTAGCGCAGAAAGCTAATTGCTTATCCACTGCGCCAACCGTGTTGTTAAAACCACCTAGCAACCTAGATAACTAGGTTTCGATCAGAATACCTCTGGTTTAGTTTGTAGATAAACACACATATTATATTTGTTTGCGGCAAATCCTGTCCACTTGAATCTATAGAAATTCAATATTTGGCTACCGTTTAGTTCATATTGATATTGACAGACAGATTTCAACTATTTTTACAGTTGTGTTTGTTTAAAATAATTGTTAATTGAGATTCAAAGCATAAAAACTATATGCAGTTACTTAACAGTTGGAGGGATATTATTTTTGATTAAAAAGGTAGTAAGGTGAAAAAAAAAGAATAAACAAATTTGAACGAACTTAATAAGATAAGATAAGATAAGCTTTATTTGCATAAACATGTGTGTGTACATACAAAACAAGTGCATATACAAGATGACAAAATAAATTAAGTGCAGACATGTTTGTCACAGCGTGACATGCAAAATAATAATTATAAAATTTTAAACATTAATAAATTAATAATATAGGTATAAGCATTGTATTGGTAAACATTAATAATATAGGTATATCTATTATTTATTTGTAGAAATTAATTCATGAAGAGAAAACCTTGTATCCCTTTTTATGCATATTGCGCGAACGGAGGAGTGTGAGTGTATTTGGCATAGTTAAAGTTTCTAAAGAGAAGGTGCAGAAAGCTTAAATTTATTATATTATTACGGTCGAATTTCGACCACTGGGCGAGCACTAATATAATAATAATGTTACATGCAAACTAACTTTACGATTAAAACACGATATACCTATCACTATTAGAAATGCTTTGAATTTTCATGTTAGTATCGAATTAAAATCGCATTGACGCATTTCAGATGTGGTGCTGGAGGAAGTTGTTACAAATCCCATGGACGGCGCATCGAACCAACGCGGCAACGCCTCGATTCTCAGCGAACTGGAAATCACCACCAGGCTCTCCACAACATGTCTCCGCAGGGTGCTCGAATTCTTCGGGCACATTGCAAGGAGACGTGGTGATAATTTGGAGAAGATGCTCATGACGGGCAAGGTTGAAGGGAAACGACCCAGGGGGCGGAGCCCAATGCGCTGGACTGACCAGATCCGCTCGACACTCGACTCCAGTGTGAGCGACGCCATCCATGCTGCAGGGAACAGGGCAAAATGGCGGAGTATAGTCCAAAAGAAGGTGATCATACAAAGAGGTCACGACCCTCATCAGTGAGGAAAACGACTCATGGAGGAGGATCGAATTAAAAATCCAACTATAGTACAAGCATTGTATTGATACACGATCAAAGCATCAGCATCATGATCATCATTCTCCTGCCTTTATCCCATTTTATTTGGGGTCAGCGCAATATGTCTTTCTCTTCCATTCATCTCTATCAGACGTCATTTTCAGATTCACTTTCTTCAAATTCATGTCATGTTTCACACAGTCCATCCATCTTTTCTTTGGTCTGCCTCTACTCTGATAGCCATCAACATTCATACTTACAACTCTTCTTATAACATGATTCTCATCTCTCCGCATGACATGTCCATACCACGATAATCGGTTACTTTCAATCAAAGTATCACTAATAATTGTAACATTTTAGTATTTTCTCGTGTCATCAAGTTCTCACAAGTCCTGTAAGGAGTGTGAAGGTGACAATACTTTGATTAACTTTAATGAATTTTCACAGTCTCTACGATCAATAGCCTTTTACAGATTTACGATATCTAACAGTGAGGGATCGGCCATGTGTTATGTTTTATTCTGTAAATTCATTTAAGACTGAGATGTTAGATAATAAGTACGCATCAGTTTTTATTATTTCTTGCCGAAAAACGAGCCGACAATAAAACCCTAATAGATTATCGGGTTGGCCTGGAGTTTGGATTTGTGCGAAATCAGCTGTTCCATACGTTTATTTGGTTGAGTAATATTGAATTAGGTATTTGTATGGAACAGCAGATTTTTTTAGCGATTTCTGGTTTGGTACCATATGAAAAGTCCCATAAGTCGTTAATAATGATGAGTACAATAAACCCTTAAGGGATCAGGACTCGAAAGGTAGAACTTTGTATATTTCAAATAAAATTAAATAATATGTTTCTTTATTGGAGTTTACGTACGGTTACATACATATCAAGCCATATATTTTCAGTATAAACTGACCTGTCATTCTAGGGAAAGCCTATAGGTACAGTATATTTTTTTATTTAGGTAGTGCGCAAAATTTACAGTGTGATTCAGTGTCCGTTCCCTGACCCCCATACCAAGTCGAATTTTAGTTTAGTTTTAAAGTATATTCCTATACTGCGGTTGCATTTAGGAACAAATACTGAATCACTCTACAAATTATGCGCAATACATAAAAAATGATCCTGTATAATGGGAGGTCAGCTTTTACTGGAATTAGTGTATAAGCCTGATATGTAGCCGTTTGTGCCACGTTGTTTGTGGCTAATCCCCAACCATATTTGAATACACCCACGCTGCAGTTAAATTGTACTTCAAAGTGTAAAAATTCATGTGCCTATGTTAAACTTAGGAAAATAAACAAGTTTTTAAGATCAATACGCGTTTACTGAACAAACAATTTGATCAAGCCAGCATGATCAAACTTATTTGAAATCGTGACGAGGATTGTAAGTGGAATGGATCTCTATTATTAATGCGATGAATTGAAGATTGGATGAATGTTTGTTATTCAAGTAGTTACCTAATGCTTAGGCATTAATAACATTAATTCTGCATAACCAGAGATCACACAACCCTAATTTTATGTATAAACGTAAATCAAATTTGATATCGTAATATTCCTAGTTATTCATTAATTATTACAAGATTAATAAATGAAATACGCGAATTTGAACCCCACCAGACATTACGTTTTAACTTAACTATTAATAAATCTTAACATTTACATTCGTATATATTACATACAATAATAAATATCATCATTAGATATATAAAGTGCAGTAATTAAGAGGAAATATTAACATAATACACGCCTTTCGAATGACTCGCTTGCTAGTAGAAAATATAATAAGTTAGTTAGGCAAAGGGTGTGGTCAAAGTCACAAGCTGAAGCAAATAAGTTATTTTACTCCAATGAAAAACCTGTGAGTTATTTGAGTTGAGTTAAAAATCTTCGTTCCAATATAAAAATAACAAAATCCATAAACGAGAAATGGTCTACAGTACCTACAGTTAAAAAATCGACGTTCTTATTTTTTAAAACTTTGCCCCTCACCAGGATTTCTCTTGTATCGAGGGCACAGTTTACAAACATTCACGTCACTTGCGCACACACGCCCAGACCCGGTACAACTATCATACAAATAATTGCTCGGTGCGGCGATCGAACCCGCGGCACGTAGCGTAGAAAGCTAATCGCTTAGCCATTGCTCCAACCGTATCGTCAAAAACTCTTCCAAAGAGTGGAGAAAATTGACTGGCGTTTATTTTTCTTAGGGTACCTGTAACCTATTACTTAAGTGACTTAATATACCTAACCTAAGTATATATTATATAAAAAACTTTAAATAAAATAAAATAAAACCTGTTTTTAGTGACAAGTTATTTTACATTTTCAAAAAGACATTGAATTGAATAAAAGCAATTCCACAGTACAATTATTAAGGAATTAATAAGAGAACCACCAAATCCCTAGGTTCCAAGACAATAATTCAACATTTCCATTTCATTTTAAATCAGTACCGAATTAAACTGGCCGTATTTTCGCTCGTCCTCAATATTTACAAAATCTTCAAACAAAGGTTGAGAGAAAATGAGAATTGAAGCTAAATTTGACTTGTTTTCTTCTATTAAGGCAGTACCCTGACCAAAACGCCGTTTTACATCGCCATCTCCTCCGCAATTATACCAAATACAAATTAAAAAAAAATACAGTCTTAAAGTTCAAGATCTCTACTTCAAATCCAACGTTTCAATTTTTTTTTTTAAGTAGATTATACTATAGTAATTGGCGATTATAAAACACCTAAATCAGAATTTAAACCTTCATCTTCTTCGGAACTTGAAGCTTAATTTATTTCTGATTTGCAGCAATAGATAAATAATTCTTTTATTTATAAGTCCAACGTTTAACATTAAAAAAAAAGTAATTTTTCAATTTTTCCTTGAAATTAAACGTAAATCTGTGCCAATTTTCAGCTGAAGGGTCGTGTTCGGGCGACGGGCGGCAGTCTGCCGCTGGCTCTCGGACGTGATACCCGTGTCGATCGAGGCTATCGCGTTCGATTTATAAATTCAGAATTTATTTTGCTCTCTAGACACAATATTGTGTAGAGGGGGCAACCTATATAACTTGCCTCAGTAGTATGGCATGTACTTCTATAAACATATTTTGATTTTTTTTTAGTACATATTTGAAATATTATTATTTTAGTAAAATCAGATATAGATAGAGTCTACTGATCTGTCACTTTATCTGTCAAGTCAATACAAATTGTGTTTCATCTTCTAAAATATACTTTGTCTAAAATATAGAGACCATCTTTTTGATGTTTTCTATAAACATAAATTCAAATTCAGTATGTGACCACGTGAACGTGACCGAATGTTTGTAAGCTCTAAACTATGGGACGGAGTCCCATCATGTTGGTATTCAAACTTCATGTTTTGGTGAGATCTATGTGACCACGTGACTAAAACTTTGAAAGTTTATATCTCCCAAACTATGGGACGCAGTCCCATCATGTTGGTAATCAAACTTCATGTTTTGGTGAGGTCTATTCATATAAACCGTGACCACGTGACTACGTGACCAAAATTCAGAGCTACCTTCTATTAATGAATTGATAATTTGTCATAATCAACGTTTAAAATAGTAAGTAATAATATGTTGATGACGATGTTGATCTAAACTGTTGTCCCTCAATAGGATTTCTCCTGTATCGTGGGTAGAGTTTACAGACATTATCTCACATGCACACACACCCAGACTAATATTTGTTCCGTGCGCGTATCGAACCCGCGGCACGTAGCGTAGAAAACCACTACACTATTTGTTACAACCCTAGCCTCCATGCACTATCGCCACACTGTCTTGACGTTGTCGGCGAGATCAAAGGCGCCGTCCTACTGTTGTTTTTCTTTAAACTATTCCTTTACTATATATAATAATAAATACTATGTACCAACCTAGTTTTATTTTAATTCTTATCGATTATACTTTATATATTACTATTCACCAACACTGCTATTCCCATTTTTAATCGACTTCCAAAAAAGAAAATTCTCAATTCGACTGTATGTTTTTTTTTGTAAGTTTGTTACGCTATTACTCCGCCAATTGCATACCGATTTTGAAAATTCTTTTTTTATTTCAAAGGGTACTCTCAAGATGGCATTTAAATTTGTTGAAGATTTGATGAAGAACTTCGGAGATATACAATGGAACTCTTGAATGAATAACAGCATGTCACTTGCGATTTCTGTAATCGCATGAATAAGAATTGTTTAAGCCACTCAAAATAGAAATATAAAATAAACGTTAAAAAATAGTATAAACCGACTTCAAAAAACTAAAAAGTATAATACATATAATTTTCTTAAAAAACTTATCAGCTTCTGAAGTCGTTGCCACTGCCAAGCTAGGTGCATTGAAGAATTTAAGAAAATTATTTACACTGTTTAGTTTTTTGAAGTCGGTTTTTACTTTTTTTAATGCTAGGTATTAATATCTAATAATCGTGATATATTTATATGAGTGAATATTAAATGAATCAAGCAATTCTTCAAATAAAAGAGCAAGTTATAATTAGTTAATACCAAATCATCTAACAACTCGGCAAGTGTAATGGGCATTTTTTGCTCGGAAGCTCGTTGACGAAGCATAAATTTTTTATTTCCTTTTTTTATAAAATCATTCATCATTGTAGTGATTGTACCACTGTTATTGGTATTAATTTTCTAGTAGTAACTCTGTTACTATATAGACCTATAAGTGAAACAATGTACAAATATATATTTTACACTGCCACCTCTATTTATTATATAGTTTTTTAGTGTCTGGCGCGATGCTCGCGTTGACATGCTCCGAGCGGTTTCCGTAATATTACAGGGGGTCGCGCGGGTCGCGCGGGTTGCGCGGGTGGAGAAAGCGAAATCGACAAATTCGTTACCTCACTGACGCGCCTTAACTCGCTTCCGCTTATGACTTATGGCGTATCACATACCGGATTAATTTACAATAACCAAATCTGTTTGCCAATAGGCATAAATTCTAGTGTTGCCATAAATGTATAATATCATTAATATAAAACATTCCTGTAACCGTAGTTATCTGGTCGTTTGTTGACATCTTAACTATAAAATTTAACTGTGTCCGTTGCTAAGGAAAGTCACCTGTTTATAGTTTCTCGTAAATCTGATGCCTAATCTGCGGATCTAGCGCGTAACTAAAATGGTAATGAACATCGACTCTGGTATTAAACTTTAATACGTTCGTGGGAGAATCCATGAAGAAGGACATAGGGATTTTTTTTAAATCGGCCTTTCTCATTTCCTTTTGGACAGAGTCACAGGCACAGCTAGTAGAATATAAGTTCAAATTGACAGCCTCTATGCTGCAAAAGAGAGCCGGGCAAAGAAATCGGGTGCAAGAGAATGCACTTGACGTTGACATCGTTTTACAGTACCCTATTATCAATAAAAATCAGGGATTTTATTTCAACTAGGCCTTTGCAAGCTCTTTTAATAACGTCGAGACTAGGAATAGAAATCTAACATCCAGTGAAATGATTCTGTACAGAATTGGACTGTACCTATCACATTTAATAATCTATCAATCAAAAACCCCCGACTCCAACTAGAAAAAGAGCTGTAACTTTTGAACGGCTGAACAGACATAGCTAAGATGATACCCGATTAAATAAGCTTTCAATTAAAAAAATTGGCATTGAAATCGGTCCATTCGTTTTACGTAAAAATACACAGATACACACTACCTACAAATTTATAACACCGCTCTTTTTTGTTGGGGGTTAAAAATGAGAACACTGACCTATGTTGAGACAGGTTGCTTGCCAGCCTATTGCGCATGTAACAGTACAGCAATAACCTTTGCCCTCACCCAGCTTTTACGACTTGCGCGGGAGTTTAGTACTGCATAAAATAATCAAGTTTTGCTTTCTATAGTAGGACTGTTTTATTTTAAATGATCGATCGCCTCAAATGATCTTCTTCTATGTGTACATCTTCTTGAAAGAATGCCTTACTCGTCTTTGGATTTACCTTATTAATTCTTGCCTGGTTGGAGGCCCTCTGAATTAAGTAAAGAAGGCTACCAGCATGGCTAGCTCGCCGGGAGGAGAAACTAGTTTTCTCCTTTGTCTCCTAGACAAAAAACAAAACGAAAAATCGAGAAAAAAAAACGGTAAAGAGATGGTTACATCATGGTCATAATAATGACTAAATAATAGGATCCTAACGTGCTGTTTCGTAGGCTATTAGGTAAGCACTTCTTCTGTATCCTCAACTTCTATCATCAGGCAAAGAATACTGTTAAGCCTATACATCTTATTTATTAAAGTCTAATTAATACTTCCACCAAGTTAACAGATTTTGATGAAGAAATATTCCTTCCCTCTTGCTTTATACCTCCTGTTATTAAACCTCTACACCTTGCTTAAAATCTGACTGATACTTCCAACAAGTTGACAGATAAATTTTGATGTCAGGAAAGAAAGAAATATTCCTCTTTCTTTAATTTCGTCACGCCCTCAGGCCATTATCACATTGAAATAAAAAAATTCACAGCATTGACACGACATCACAACATTCACAACCAATCATATATTTAAGGATGGGCCAAACACATAATTACAATTTAAATTCAGTTTATCTATGTGCTGTCGAGCCGTCATGAGTAATAAATTGCATATATATGGCTAAAAGTGCGCACCGTGGCCGGTGTCAAAATTGCCCCCGGCGCCGAAAGCACCTGTTGGGATCGGCTAACATGCTTAGGAGGTAAGCGGACGTTTTATAGCGGATATCTTGTTTATACATGATGTGTTTTTTTAAGGTTTTATGTTTTGATAGGTTATTTTATGTTTTCGAACCAATATATTTTATAAATACTTAGTTTTTGTTTTTTTTTTTTTCAATTCTTTTACCCTCGCTATCTTTTCTCCTGTATCGTGGGTACAGTTTATAAACATTATGTGAGTTACACACAACCAGACCCAGAACAATTATCTGTAGTCATACACAAAATTATTTGTATATATATTTGTGTGGGACAGAAAAAATATTTATATATAAAAAAAAATATATAATGAAATCTTTATAGAGCTACAGATTGAATCCCGTAACAGCCATTACGTCCGATTCATTCCTGCATAAAAACGAAAGCAGAGGGAACTCACAAAGGTATTATCAATCAAAGTGTGTCCGGTGATGCGTGGGCGTTTCTGTCACTGGCGTAATAATTACAATCACTGTAATTGCCTCTATATTATTAACGTTGTTATTGAAAGATAATGAGAAGTTATTAATTAAAAGTGGACCTTAGATCTTGATAATCAAAACTTATTGGCTATTTTCACGGTTTTGACAGCTTACAGTTATTTTAATAGTTAACAGTTACTGGTAATTAATATCCGTGCCAACAACTTGTTATTAAAAAAAAAAAAAATCTGGTTAAATAAATAAATATATATTAAACAAAAATTACTCATATTTTTAAAGTATTTTTTTATTGAAATGTAAAGTAACATTAAATTGATGATGATGATTATGATGGTGTTAGCCTATATCATCCCACTGCTGAGCAAAGGCCTCCCCCATGACTTCCAGGTCTTCCGGTCCAGAGCCAGTGTGGACCATTCTTTATTAGTTCTATCTAGCTCGTCTCTCCATCTGCTTCGTGGTCTGCCGCGACGCCGTCTAGCTGTGTGGAGTCTAGCTGTCTAGCTATGTGGAGCCCTGACACAACATTAAATTAAATCATAAAATTTATTTTTTACAGAATTATACAGTTTAAAATCACGACTTTCTGCTTGATAATTCGACGCTTTGGCTTGAGAGCTATCGTCGTCAGTAAAGGTTGGTATAAACAATTGAAAAGCAACCGAAAGGCCTTTTTCATCCCTTATAAGGCCTAATAATTGATATTAAAGTCATCCCACTATTTTACGGAAACAAACTTCGGGAACGATCAATGAGACAGTAAGGAGTGGCGCAGACGACGGACTTTTTGTCCGGCAAACTACCACGGACTAGAATGATTGTGTTGGTACTTGGTAGTTGGTAGTCGTTGCCAGTCAGGACACTAGAGTTTTAACGACAACTACAAACAAAATAACTGTCGTCTACGTAGAGTCCATCCCGAATATTCTTGTCTGCGACAATTTTTTGTCGTAAAATTTCTTGTCCGCGGTAGTTTGGCGGACAAAAAGTCCATCGTCTGCGCCGCGCCCTATCAAAACTAAAAAATTAGTTGACTCCTAGCACAGCAATAGACACTTATCTTCAAGTTTGACCTTTTGCTTTACATGCAATAGGGTGTTAAAGCTTAATGACCACACCATACATCGTACGTAGGCCTATCAAACTTTAGTATTAGAGTGTTAATTTGTGATCTCGCAATAAAACTCTATAATTCGTCTTCTAAGTACCTACACGCCCGTCGCCAATTTGTCCACTTTATCATAAAATTAAATACCCATTCCTACGCAATAACCATAAAGGTAAACGCACACATACACGCGCCAAAGGCGCCGCACTCGCCCCAAGAATCGAATTCACTGATGGTCTCGTACACCTATCCGGATGAACGCGCCAAACGCTCTGAACGATCAGTATTGTCCGAATCACAGAATTGTTGGGGCAGAATGTGGATGGCGTCATCGTCATCAGATTCGAGCCACCTGCACCGTTCGTGCTGAACACGTCGAATCTGATGACGTCATTCACGAATGCGGGTGTAATCGGTACACCTAGAGCAGTTTACTGAAATGCGGCGCGTACGATGCGGTTAGGCGGGCGAGGTTGAATATAATTTCATACGAAGAATACAAAATTCAATTCATACGGCGGGTACGGCGCTTTCACGCGTGTAGGTGCGTGTTCACCTTAAAACGACTTGACACGTTTCAAATTTTAATACTTAACATTTATTACTCGAAATGTTATTCAGATAACCATTCTGGTCCTAATAGTTATTCAAGATATTTTAATGGTATCGTAGGAACAGATAATTATACGGTTATAGCTACGATATTTGCTTCTGACAATAAAAACATTGTAAAAAGTATGAATGTCAACCGTAAGGGTTTACCACGACATTTGACATTAACCACTAACCATTATTAACAGTTATGTTAACAAAATACGATGTTAATATAATAAAGTTAAAAATGGATCGAAGAAATACGTTACGATGATAATTTATGACCATAGAAAAATCATAACTCAGTACCACTGGATACCAATTGATAAAAATTGTTCCATTATCTCTATTTTAATTAGGGTCAATAGATATCAGTTAGAATAAATTCAGTTATATACACCTGTTTCGATAAATTTGTGAGTAACTATACAATAGTACAAGCAGGTGTAGCCCAGTCCGCACCTTGAGTTTTTTTAACAAAAAAAGTCCGTTAAAACGACGTTTTTTCGGTTCTATTTTCGTAATTTGAATTTGGAACCGTGAAGATGGCCGACTAGATGACGTATTTATTAATTCGATTGGATGTTCGAGCCCCGTCGGCCGTTTCTTGTTGGTAATCGGAATCGATTAAAGAAATCGTTTTTATTATAATCGATGGTGATTGTGAGAGCTCTCGATGTGAGATGCACTGATTAATTTACTATTATGGAATCAATTTTAAACGGATCGGAAGTTTAGGATTAAAAAATCATAATCCATTGTATTTTGATATTCAATTTTATATTCACGGAAATCAACGTAGCTTAAGATGCTTTTCTTCCCACGCAAGTAAACTGGATTCAACAATGACAGAAAATCTAACTTGACTAAGGTATTCGTAGGCGTCAGATTGGGCACAATCAAGGTACGGATACTTACCTACACACCTTCAAGCAGAATTCATGGAGATCACAACGAATTAGAGTAATATAAGGCAGATAATGCACTTTGCGACTAAGCTGATGCAACTAATCCGACATATCTTGATACTGTAGACACGTTGGATTGGCCAACGCAGCTTGGTTAACGTGCCCGGCTTTTACAGCGTCAGATGTGCCTACTGCTTTATTTCTATTATATTCGCTTTAGTCGTAAATAACGCTTTTAATTGCATCAAGTCTATTAAAAGTGCCATCATCAGTATATCATAAGAAATTGTAATGTAGCATCAATGCTTTTTGTCAGCATTGTGTCAAATATTCTGCCTTATCTAATTTACATTTAAAGTATATTTTTTGAATTTTTATTGGGCCGTTAATTGACGTTATTAAAATGTAAACGATTAAGATTTTTGTAACTTGCATTAATATTAGGAAGGTCTTATTCTTTATGGTACACAAAATATAGAATATACAAAAAATACAGTTTAAAGATTATGTTTTAAAATAAGTACCGAAAAAACCAACTCAAAAAAAGATATAAATTTTAAAATCCGTTCCGGCGAAAAATTCTCGAAAATGTGAAAAAAAAATTGAACTTGTAAACTACTAAAAATCGCGGAACAATACATGGGGTACTTTCGAGTACCCCTGGGTATGAGGACTCAAAATTTTTCCTTTGGACGTCACTCCTGTATGCAGGATGACACGTAATAATGCAGCTGCTAAATAATAATAATGCAGAATGATAAGTAAGCAAAAATCTGATTACTAGTTGATGAACAAACTTTATTAAAAACTTTGTTTTAAAGTGTATGGATTCCTGACCAGCCACGGTATAACCCTGCGTCGTTTGGAATTACCCTGTACTTATTTATTTATCTAAAGCCTTTATTGCTAAAGATACATGTTTTCTTATCCTAATTGCTCCCAACATTAGCCGGTTTCACCTCTTCAACTTGTCCTGTGACAAAGGCCTCCTCCAATGTCTCCCACTTTTTCCTGTCTCTGGTGAGTCTCGTCCATAATGCCTTTACAACCTCTTTAATATCTTCGTCCAAACGCTTTAGTGGTCTACCTCGCTTGCATTTTCCTGTTCTCGGATACCATTCTGGGACTAATTTTGACCATTTTCGTGCATTCGTCATAATATGTCCAGACCAAGTCCACTTTTAACATTTAATTGTTTTTTGAACATCTTTATAATTTGTTCGGATTTTAATATCTTCTAACTTAACCATTTCTTTCAGTCCTGTGAACGGAATTACCCTGTATACTGTCTATACTTTAAATAGTACAATAAAAACGGTGCCTTATAACATACTCAATGTGTTTTCCAGCCAACCAGCAACCAGCGTTGGGTAATCAGTATTAACGTACTGACACCCAACATTATGCTGAGCTGCTGGCCCGTTTGGCACAACTACTGATTTTATTTTATTTTTATTTTCTGGGTTTTAGCATTTATGTGCCAATAAACTTTATTTCTTTCTTTCTTTCTTTTCTTTCTTTCCTTCCAATCCCAGAAGCTTGGCAACTAAATATTCGATTCCATGTAATCGCATATTCGTGTACCTTTCTACGTTGAAACTGTTATCTATAGGATAAGCTTGTATTGTTAGTATTAGTAATATATTCCTGTCCAAGATTAATTACAATTAACGATGCACAACAAATGTATAATGTTTCGGCATTTATCTTTGTTTTATCGACTGTATTCTGTGTTGTAATATTAGGAACTTTAGCCGCGGCTTATATTACGACATTAGAGCATATATTGGGTCTAAGATCAGCGTTTATGTGTACCTTAATGATAGGTTCATTCATAATTTATATTACGTTATTTTTATAATACGTTACGTATACGGAGTGGTGATGACGTTAATTTTTTTAATGAAACCACGTATTTGGTTAAATTCCTAGTTCCACATTCTGAACACATAGTACACAAAAACTCAACAAATTTCACTCTACTCTCATTCGCCTAGGTGAAGGGACATCAAAGTAGAAACTATAGATGTATGATGTATGTAGATGTCATCTTGATCTTGCGTGTAAATAAAAATTATTTTGGTAAGAACAGCTGGTTAGAAGAGGCTTCAAATATTGCCGAGAGATCAAGTTAAGTGTAAATATTTAGAAAAAATATTGTTCCTCTGGCTAATCTACTGAAAGAAAGAAAGAAAGAAAATTGCGTTTATTGGCACAATTAAAATAAAAAAACACATAACATTTAATAGATAAAATTAAGTACATTTATGCCAAAAGGGCCTCAGCTCAGCATAATGTCAGATGGCAACACCAGGTGCTACCATCTGACGCTGATTTTCAGCGTCTTTTTACTGATTGGATTTGATTGACTTTTTGTACCATCACAGAATATGATAGCAAATACGTAGTTTTATTTAGTATCGTAACGTCGTCTACCTAGGTATAATAAATAAATAAAAAATAAAAATCATTTATTTCAGACAAAAAAGTCCATAGAGAAAGAAAGATTGTTAGAAACAAGAACTTTGCTGATAACTAATGTTAGTAATAAAGAAAAAATAAAAAAACTAATATAATAATACCTACGTTTATTACATACAGGATATTTTTTTATGTAGTCCACGTAATTTGCGGGGTGATTGGGAATCCGTTCTGATAGCCTAGCGGTCGAGCATGCCTTCCATGTAGGAGGCTCTGAGACCGAACCCGGCCCGCAAATCTGTCTTTTAGAGTTTATGTGCGGATCGTAATCTGATTATCACTTGCATTAACGGTGAAGGAAAACATCGCGAGGTGTGCAGGTTACACCTGAGAGGGCCTCATAAAGTTCTCGATGGTATGTCTAGTCTGCCAACCCATACCTGTAGTACCTCTACCATGAGTTTTCCGTGCTGTCTAACGTTCACGTTCACATGCAATATTTGTATGGGAATTTTTTCAGCGCCTCTAGCGGTATAAATAGTGAACTAAAGTCACTATACAAATATTGAATGTGAACGTGAACGTTAACGTTAGACGGCACGGAAAACTCATGGTAGAGGTAATGGCCAGCGTGATGGACTAAGGCCTAACCCTTCTCATTCTGAGAAGAGGCCCGTGTCCAACAGTGGGACAGTAATGGGCTGGGTTTATTTATATATTTACTCCGAATTTAAGGGTATTATACCAGATTTCATTCTTATATTAGTACTGACTCAATGAAAACCAAGGTATAAATCAGATTCTTAGTCCCAGAGCTTCCCATACCATATAACGGTGCAGCCACATTATTCACGGCAGCTCCTAGACAACGTTGTGAGTTGTCGCACTAAGTTTTATAGTGAAGTCAAAGGTCAGAGTATTTATGAACAGACCCGAGAACGCGACTTAATAAATTGTTTACGCGTTTATGTATGATAGATGGTGTTCGAGGAATGGATATTAACCGCAAACTGGCGTTGTGTATGAAAGTCGTCGGTACATCTCTACAAAAACCATATTATTTGGTTATTCTTTATTTTATTTTTTTAAAAACGTTGTCACACACACACCCAGACCCGAAACAACTATCTGTAGATCATACAAATTTTAATATGAGTTCCGTGCGTAATTAACTTACACAATGACTGAAAGTTAACTGAACTAAGATTATGTTATGAATTGATAAAAAATCGGTATTCTACTCCTTTTATAGTTCAGTCCGATTTCAGTAAGATTTGAATTCAATCTTCTTACACACTCATTTCAATCTAATTTTTGACGTTTACAGGAATACCAATTTCAATCAAAATGTTAGCAGAATACCGATTAGACTTTAATCAACTTTCAACCTCATTACAATACCTATATAATTTCACATTTGATGTTGTTTGTTAGTGTAGGAGAATACCATTGTATACTAGATCGGAACGAGATCGGAACAACATTTTGAACATTTTAAATACGGGAATTGGGCTTCTGGACGCTACAGAATATCTGAATCATACTTAACCTATCAATCATTTTGTAAGACAGACTGGCCGCTAATAATACATAACACAATAACTCTCGACACTGAACAGCTAAGTTAAAGTTGTGCATCAACTGCCGCTGCGGTGGCTTACTCGCCTTACATGTTTTTACTGCGCGACGCGGACATATGTTGGTCGCGGCGACTTTTTTGTCGCGTGTTATGACCCGGTTCGGCGGGTGTGCGCGTCCCTTTATAGCCGCGACCACTTTTTACCGACAATCGCCAATTACGTGGGGCATACGAAATTCATTGAATGATTTCTTTTTATTTTTTCATCGAATTGACCGGATCTTAGTGTGGTCTTACCTTGATACTAATAGGCTATTAGCGGATATGGTTAGTTTATGTTGAAATAATGCTATCAGCTATCCATCTTAGTGTTTATGGTTTAGCTAGAAGAGTGTTCTTTTCTTGCTGTTGGACAATTGCAATAAAACTTATAAGTGCGATTAATAAGTGGTTCTTGTTGCGACTTGAAGCCTATTAATACTAATGCTTTGTGATCTTTCACCTTGTGCTTTCTGTAGAACTTGTTGTGTGGGATGCGCATACGCAATGTTAGAATTTATGTTCGTAGAAAGCATGCAGTGGAGGGATGCTGTTGCTAGGTTGTTCGTATGAGCTAATCATCAAAGCTTTTAATTTCATTCATTGACATTGAAATAATAATATCAATGATAATTGTTTTTATTTTATTTTTCTTATCAACCTGTGATTCAACAATAAAAAAAAATAAAAAAAATCGGATACCGATAGAAACGATTTACAAAGCTAAATCACAGTATTTTTATAAGTTCGAAAGTAGCTCTGTCTCTGTCATTCTGTTATCTTTTCACGACTGACAGCTGAACCGATCTTGATGAAATTTGATAAATTAAAGTGTGCTTTCTGATTCCTGAGGAATAACATAGGCATTTTTTTATATTTTCATCTCTATTCCACGGATGGAGTTGTGGGCACAGCTAGTTAGAATAAATTAGTGTAGAGGGATCCTTAGCAGCGCTTAAACTGACTGGCAATAGCAGCTCACAGTGAACCCCTCGGACATACATATCGATAGTGATGTGCCTTTATAAAATATTGTTTCCTTATCATGGTAATTAGGTATGTTAAAACGACTTAATATCATTATGAACTCCGCCGTAAAAATCAGTAGTTTACAAGGTAACAATTTACTGGTAATTAAACTTTGACAAGTGTTCCGTGCCAATGGTTTAACTGCATGTCGCCTAATTGAGGCAACTTTTTAACAAACATGGTCTACGTTTGTTTATATGTATAATATGTATTGTCAACTACCTCCAAAGGTGCCCAAGATACAGGCCTAGCCTAGTTTGGGACCAATGGAAGGTATGTTATATTGTAAATATTTATGGAATAAATTTAATTGAATTGAATGTGTGTCAGAAATGCGTGGTCATAATTTTAAGGTTGTGGATCAGGCCATCAAACTGAACAACTTTCTCTATGGGATCAACATCGTAATGGCGAAAATATAATCATAATAGAATATGCAGTCGTTTTGACGTTCCAAAGTGTCGATTTGCTATGGAGAAAAACGGACAATAAAGTTCTATTCCCTTCGACAACCTCGATGATTTTGCAGCACGTTATCAACATTCTATGCAACCTAACTACCGTGAAATCTGATAGTATAATACGTTAATTATCGGCCCATAGCGAATTTTATAGTGTCGCTAAAAACCTATTCATGATGTCTCATGATTTCTAAAGACTGGTTTTATTACTACACAGACAGTTTGACACCAAGTTAAACCCATAAATGCTAGTATATAATACCTACAACATGTTATTTTCGCCATATTGGCACGGAACACGAGGATATTTGTCTATTAGCACTTTAACGTTATTTTAATGTCATCGAACTACACGAAAACCATTTACATATTTTATAGCATATTTTTTCATTTAGAAAGGATTACTCATACATATTTTTAGAGGGACATAGGTATACAATACCTACATAAAATCATTTAATGTGTGAAGTTAAATTCCAACGTGATCTCTATTGAAAAAATACAGATTTATGCACAAAGGCGAGCTCTCAGAATGAGTTTTCTTCCAACAAACCTTTGGGTGAAACAGAAATGAAGATAAGGAATGAGAAAGTCAATACAATTACAACTTAGGTATCTTAAATATAGTAGTTACATAAATACATCTAAATACATACATTTATATACAATGGATAAAACTGGTTTCTGCATCTACCATGCTAGCCCTGCAAAGCTGCGCTGCTTTCCTCAACGTCCTCAATCTTGGACATTTGTTTGTGAATTTGGACATAAACAAACCTATATTGTGTGATGGCCAGGACACTTGGCAAGACATAATGACGGTAGGTGGAGTAGAGCCCTAACAGAATGGCTACCGATAGACGGTAGAAGAAGTGTTGGAAGACCGGCAGACAGATGGACAGATGACCTGCAAAGAATCGCGGGAAAGACCTAGATGCGATTAGCACAGACCAGGGAAACATGGCATGAAAAGAAGGAGGCCTATACTCAGCAGTGGGTAGAAACAGGCTGTCAATGATCATGATGATGAAACTTATACTACTTATTTTCGGTCAAATATGACTTGCATAGGACATTAAAATAAAAAAATAAAATAAATCAGCCCATTATTGTCCCACTACTGGGCACGGGCCTCTTCTCAGGACGAGAAGGATTAGGCCTTAATCCACCACGCTGGCCTAGTGCGGGTTGGCGGACTACACACACCATCGAGAACTTTACATAGGACAATATAGGATTGCATGCATAGGACAATAAGCAGCAATATTCTACGTTTTTTTTAACTCCAAAATGAGCTTAGTTATAACCATTTCGAGCAAAAAACGGTATGTTTATCAAAAGCCAACGAGGCATAACTTCAAAGGCGTATTTATAAACGCATGCTAAATGACTCAACATTTGTTACAAGAAACAAGAGTCGTTGGTTCTCTAACGTTTGGTTAAAAAAAATGTAACATACACACATCAAATGTTAATAAAAAACGGAGTAGTGAGTAGGTACGGCCACATAGCAGAAGTGTGACCAAAATTAAATAGGGTTGCCACCGTGAAAATTAATAGATATTAAAAATATTATGGTTTTTTTTTAAGGTTGGAGCCAAACGCGCTTGCGGATATCGCGATGGTAAACGATCATCGTCGGGTTTTAGTGATTACTGATGTATTGCCAATATCAGTAATCACCTAGTACAAAGTTATAAGAGAGGTAGTCATAGCGGGATTTTCAGCTCAAAATTGGAGCTGCCCGGCTGGGGAAGTACCTCAATCTTGCAGAAATATCGTAGCCAATTAATACTACTCTTTTGCAGTGTTGCTAACGGTGAGTAAGGTCACAGTGCTCCTTGGGGAAGCGCCAACACGATGACTGTAGTAGGGTCGGTAACGCGCGAGTGATGCCCCTGGTGTTGCAAGTGTTGCAACCGTCTACAGGTTTCGGTAACCGCTTAGCATCAAGCGGGCCGTATGTTTGTTTGCCACCTTAGTGGAATAAAAAAAATAAAATAAAAAAAAGATTTTATGGCCGGCGGAAAATGTAGGACTAGCACTCCAACTCTATAAACAAAAATGTTTTTCATATGATCAACATAGGTGTTGCCAAAAGACAAAGAACCATCAACGTGTTTTGTTTTTCTGATAAGTTATCTTCAAAATCGTTTTTGTGCTCTGTCAAATTAATACTTTTTCTTTCTTTTTTATCGTAGGTATCTTTTTTTCCCAACTAGGTATAGAGATGGGATTCCAATTATCCAGAAGCGCTAAAATATTATCATTCGTTTTTTTTTTAACCAATTTCTCATTTTCTAATCTAGTATCGCCATCCCTGGCATGTGTTATTTTCAAGGTAACCAAAAAACACGCCTTAGCAACTAGTAGATTCTGTGTGAAGATGACGTAACTCGGTCATTGACCCTTTGTTTTTTACAAATGGCGCCTCGAAGATAATATGGTGTGCACACTTAATATTGTTCTAATTAATTAGAGATGATTCTCATGAACGTAATTCAGTAAGCAATATTAGACTAGCTGATACCAGCGGTTTCACACGCATCATCGGGGAACTATTTCATAAATAGTATCAAATGTCCTATCTTTTTTAATGCAGTATAATATTCGGTGTCCTATTCACTCTGTAAATCGAGTTTCGATCGTTGTGCTCGTAACTTTTTTGACAAAACAATGTCAAGATTATTGTAAGAAGAAACACTTCATTTTGGCAGTAAAAAAAATCATTATTTTTTATATGTTATTTTTGTACTAAGCAATCTACACACTACATCGCTCCAGTTTTTTGGCACATAAAAATATGGGGATTAAAAAAGCGAATGGTGAAAAAAAATTTTTTTTGAATTTTTGCCCTTACGCTACTCTAGTTCTTAATCCACGACCAAACCAAATTCGTTTAGCCACCCATGAGTGATTGACAAGGACATTAAAATTTTACGAGCGAATTTATCTTTAAACATAAAAAAAAAAAAAAACTATTTTTCCCATCTAACTGCCTACTTTGGTGATTGAGTAAGAAACATCGAAACATCTGTTATTTATTATGGTTTTTATTGGGAATGAAAGATATCATATTATAATGTATAGTCTGCTTGTTGTCAAGCTAAAGAACGGCCTCCATGGCCGAGTAAATCCACAAGACGAAATCAACACCACGACAGTATAAAGGAATTTCAACGCAATCTTTTTGGTGTTAAGTCTTTTTATAAAAATACATTTAGAGGTATGATATTATACAAAAAAACTGTGATTTAGGTATATACTAATTATACAAAACTCTGTTAATTGAGCATAAAACCAAAACCACAAAAAATTATATCTTAGCCATCTTTTTTTTGTTTTTTTTATAAAGAGCGTTGCCCCTCACTAGGATTTCCACTGCATCATGGGTACAGTTTACAAACAACATGTCACATGCACACATTGCACACACACCCAGACTCGGAACAACTATCTGTAGGCCATACACACAAACACTCTCATAAACTCTTTTTCTTTCTTTCTTTATACAAATAATAATTGTTCCGTGCGGGGATCGAACCCTCGCCACGCAACGCCGCCCGGCACAAAAAGACAATCGCTAACAGTGCCGTAGCACTCTTCAGCCTTCTCAGCTCGATTTAACACGTCATTGTCTTTACCTTACAGAGAGCCGTCCAATATAGCACGACAATAGGCAATAAATGTCATAAACTGCGCCTTAAAACTTCCAATATTGTGAGACGAACACATTTACATCTACAGATATTTTATTAACATAACAATCTACGAAGAGCTCGCTAATGATGATATAAATTTTCATTCAAACTATGGAAAATGTGAAATTTCATAGTTACGAAATTTTTGTATTGGTGTGGCTATGAAAATGGCGACTTGGAACGCGGACAGCATGTAACCTTCTTCTTAGTATGTTTCGTTATTTGATTTGATGCATCTTTTCTATTTCGACAAAAATGTTAATCTTTTTTGTAGTTCTTGTAGTGTTGACGGTTGAAAGGATAGCCTTTCAAGCGTCGATATTATCCTTTATCCACTTTATCCAATGTACAATCAAGGCCTTTGGCGGTTGTACACTTTGCCTTCAAAATTCTTTGTACAGCTTCCGATAAGCTGGGCACACTTATGCTTTCTCTAATTAGACCACTTAACCTTAGTCCCTAATTGGCGGAAGCAATATGTGCGTGTGGCTAGCTTATCGAGAGCTATGCAAAGAGCCCAATTCCTCTCTTAGTCCCCTTCCTTAGCCTTTCCCTCCCTTTTTCCTAACACCATCCTAAAAGGTCGGCAACGCTTCCGTGACTCCTCTGGTGTTGCGGATGTTCATGGGCGGCAGTGATCCCTTAGCATCAGGTGAACCGCAAACTCGCCCCCTATGCTATAAAAAAAAGTTTTGTCGGCAAAGTGTACAAACACCAAAGTCTTTGTACATTCTCGCTATTTCAATAGCCCCAACCTTACACTGACGTAATAAATCGAAACAGCTATGTATTCTAGTGCCATCGACTTTTATGGCTTTTAAAAACGTCCAACACATGTTTATGGACAGCACTAATAAACGTAACCCATACTTTAACGGAAAGTAGTTAATGTTACTTTTACCGGTAACGATAGTTATAGTGTGCATTAGCCGGGTAGTGTTGTCATTTGACCCTATACATCAGGGTTTGGGAATAGGATTTCGTAACCATGTATTGCTCCGCAGGCACGGCTTTTGAAGTTGGTTGGTTGGTGGTGATTTGGTTGATTGGTGGTGATTTGGTTGGTTGATGGTGGTTTGGTTGGTAAGTTGGTTGGTTGGTTGGTTGGTTGGATTAGTTGGTTGGCTGGTTGGTTGGTTGGTTAAGTTGGTTGGTTGGTTGGTTGGTGCTGCGTAAAAATTGATTGCACTAGCACCTTTGATACATTTAAATTATTATGAGGATCATCAGTGGCCGGCTTTAATAATAACTCTAAATTGTTTGTGAAATTGATAATGGTATGTACGAGTATTTAGTATTTTTTGTTCAATAACTAACATTCAGACTACTGCGTCTAAGATTATTTATACGCTCACAAAATGTGTGTTACGAGTTGCGAAGACTCCATCTTATAACCGTTTTTGTAAACTAATGCTAGAAAAAATGTTACTAAGTTGAAGTCAGAGGTAAGTAACATTTGGTGCTTGATACAAACATACCGCTTTAATACTATGTGCCTCAGTGCCTAAGACACGTCGCTTGATTGCTCCCTGTCCCTGACGTCACATCGGGCCGCGCGGCGAACCGCTTTGGACCGGTTCAGAACGTTGTCCCCACCAGTGGCCAACGACTAACCACTCGCTCGCCCATACTCTAACGTGCGGTCGTATGGGCAATCTTATTTATTGTAATCAGCTGAAATATATAGGTACACCAGTTATTATAGAAGATCAGTAGTTTTACTAAGTATTCAAGACCACCTGCAACACACTTAGGAGCTTGGCATTCAAAGACTAAAAGTCGACCACGACTGAATTGGGAAAAATAATAATGTTTGTCTATGCATTAAATGTAAAACCTGCTGGAATTAACAGGTGCGTTGAAAAAATATCGATACATTGATATAGGTATCGATATTATTTGTTCGATGTATCGATATTTTTGAGCGATATTTAATGTTGCAATATATCAATATTTATCGATATAAAATTCCAACTATCGAAAAGGTATAAAAATAGTTTTTTTTTTACAAATTACATTTTGTGGTTTGTTAGTTTATGGTCAATTCTTACTCTGTTCTTTTTGTCTTTGAGAGGAAGCAACAAAAAAACTTACTTGATTTATTAGAAATGCTGTCTATTAATTGGTATTAACCGAGTAATGTAAGGTGATTGATGTATATTAGGAAAAGTATGCTAATTCTCTTTGAAATCGTACTGATATATCGATATTTTTGGTAAGCATATCAATATCGATATTGATATTTCTAAAAAGTATCGATACAATATATTATCAATATTTTTTTGCATTTCCGACATTCCTAGCAATTACAAATCATTACGACACAATTTAAGTACTCGCGTTCTGAATCTAATGAATAATATCCATTTCACGGAATCATACTCTATCAGGCATTACCTAAGGTTTGGTACCCCTGTTGGGTTGCGTAGGAAGGGGTTGGTATTTCTACCTGCGCGACTTATGTGACCCTTGCACCTGTGTTCGACCCTATTCCTTAAGATCAGTTAGAAACGTTTTGACTATTATTTAAAATTATATTTTTGGTGATAGTTGGTTTTTCTGCTTGAAGGTTCAACTTTAGTAGTTATAAACTAACCGTCAAAAACCACCGAGTCCAACTAGAAAAAGAGTCGTAACGATTGAACGGCTGAACAGATTCTCATGAAACATAGCTAACATGATTTTTGATTAAACTAGCTTTCAATTCAAAAAACTGCATTGAAATCGGTTCATCCGTTTAGGAGCTACGATGCCACAGACAGAAACACAGATACAGACTACAAACTTATAACACCTCTCTTTTTTGTCGGGGGCTAAGAAACGGTATTAGAGGCTGAGTACTACACAAAAATCCAAACTCTGGTCTTCTACTAAAAATATACAATACAATAAACTTTATTGTACACCAGAAATACAAAAAGATATAATATTTATAAATATAAACATGTAGAATGGGCAAATGTAAATATTAAAAAAAAATCTCAATTACACTCTACTCTTTCTCTCTTTCTTTCCTGTAAATCTGTCCATCCCAAGGTTGTCTGACAGAAATCTCTGCTTATAATATCTTTTCTTCTCTTTCTGGTACCTATAGAATAGAATAGATCTTTATTTCATATAAACCAGATACATGCACTTATGAAATGTCGAGACTCTAGGTCTCAAATAGTAGGTCCGGGAAGAAACTCCATGGAAACTCTTTTAAAATAATAGATTACAATCTTGATCAATACAATGTTTTGGTAAGAGCTGCGAGAATAATGTAATTTAATGTGAATAAAAAAATAAGAATAGAATATTAATGATTTGCCTCCGAATAAGATTGCCATAAATTGTATGCAATAAAGTATATTGTATTGTATAATACTAGATCAATGAGGCACTTGGTCTTATACTAGTCGTTTAAGCTAGAAGTAACATTAACTCCAAGAATTATCATAATAATTACATTAATATCTGTCTACAATACCAAGTCTTGCACACAAACGGTTAAAATTACAAAATATTGATTTTATTATCACTAATTTATTTTTGACGTATAGACGTAAAAGATTTACACATTTATAAATTATATAATAAATCCACCGATCAACTTTTTTGAGTTATCAATCATAAATGGTGAAATAAAAACTGACATAAATCAATTACTGTCGAAATATAACACATTTGTCGGAAAACTAGTTCTGCTAGCGATTAGGGTGGTCCCACAATGTTTTTTGAACCAATAGTCAGTAAATTATGTCTAGAAGAGAGCGCATTCTCGTATGCAGGGGTCATAGCGTAAATATATATTACCAATCACGATTTTACGTATCGACCGCGTTCTGCGCACCGATTGGCCAGCACTGAGCTCTTCACCAATCGAAGCACCGAACACGATCGATGCGTAAAATCGAAATTGTTACCAGAAACTTACATTAGGGTCTCAATCCAGATCTGACGCCCTTCAGACCTCACCGAAAGTGCGGTTAAACACTAAAGGCTCAATGAGCCATTCGTGAGAGACATGACAAAAAAATAAAAAGTACAACAGTAAATATAAGTTTTTAAACTGTCATCGTCACTAATATTAGTATTAGAGTTCAAAACGGGATATTTACTATGTTTAAAGATTGATATGTCTGCCAATAAACACCCACCCGCAATTTTTTTTAGTTTATTCATGACCATGTCGCTTGCTACAAAAATATCGGAAGCTCAAATCAATCCCGTTTTGAACTCTAATACCTACTAACATACTAATTGTGGTTCATAATGATAAGTACAATAACACCTTAAAGGGATCGGTATATGAAAGGTAGGATTTTATATAAAAACTAATACACTTATATTATGGGAGGGGAAACTAGCTTAATTGTAAAATAACAACAATACTATACACAGTTTATTGATATGAATTAAATTTCTCTCTCCCTCTGTAAAATTTTGCGTTCTCAAGATCCGAAGTTTAAGATTTTTGTCCGTTTGTTTCAAGCTCTGACATAAAAATAGCGGTACAAACAATAAAACTTTCTACGTTCGCAGTCGCGGGCAATAGCTGGCACATAAACAACGTTCCACTTGTGACCCAAAACTAGGCGTGGGCACAATGTGTCCCATTCACCGTTTTCCCAAACTAAACGAACATCGTTCGAATAGTGGTGACGCGTATTTATCGTCACAGTTAAAAATAACAGATATTTAAAGATAACAGATAACAATTGTTCCTGCTAATGCCTATTATCTGTTAAATAACAAATTAATAACATACACTTTCATTCACAGCGAACCTTGCTTGTTATTTTGTTAAATAACAGTTTTGCTCTTATTCTTACTAACTGGATTGACGCTTGCTAGAAAGAGAGACACCTAGTATTTAATACATAACCAAATATAAGTACTTATTTGGTTAATAATCTGGTATTATGAAAATAACGGGCTGTTATTTAGTAACAGATATTTCATCCTGTTATTTTTGTGTAACAGTAACAGAGATAACAGGTAACACAATTGACTGTTATAACCTTTTATCCCATCGCTACGTTCGAATTCATCAATAAAGAAAAACTTTTGTTTTGTTGCGTAGGCATATATTTCTAAGAGGTGAGACCACATTATAGTTGTAATACCGGACAATAAATTGCAATATTTCGTAAATTATTGCTTACCTATGGAATTTATTATAGTAGAAACTTGCGATACAACTTGTGTGCGTCTAAACGTCTAAATTATATTATTAACAAGACTTTAATTTCTGTATATGTAAATATTTGGTAATAAATATAGGTAATACCCATAAAATACTATAAAATAAAGGTATAATCGTTGATCAATGTTTTATCGGATATAATAATTTGATATGTTTTAAAGCTAACATTAAAATAAAGAAGCTAATAACATTAAACTAATAGCGAAATGTTGGCCATAACTTAAGCCAAGACTGAATATCTAATATCTATCTAACGTCTGCATCAAGAAATAATAAATTAATTTATAAAAAAACTATCTGTTGCTAGCGGTTTAATCAGCGCGATTTATTTTTATCAAAATTTAACATATCACCCTGACAAAAACCCTATCATTCAGTACCTCTACCATGAGTTTTCCGTGCCGTCTAACGTTCACGTTCACATGTAATATTTGTAAAGTGACTTTAGTTCACTATTTATACCGCTAGAGGCGCTGAAAAAATTCCCATACAAATATTGCATGTGAACGTGAACGTTAGACGGCACGGAAAACTCATGGTAGAGTTACCGAACGAAAAGAAGATAATTTTATTCCATACGGGCACAAACTTCTTTTTATTCCCACAACAATAACAAAAAAAAACTCCATCAATTGTATAGCCGTACCACAACCCGTTGTAGTAAGTATATGACCATTTAGATAGGAAAATTTATAGTACCGGTGGCATTCGCCAAGATTTTAGACAAGCCAACGTAACGTGCGGACCACAGCCGACTTAAAGATAACAGTCTTATTTGTGGAAACGTACCCTCGATTGCTGATTACGAAATAAATAGTGTTGTGTAGACGAAGTGAACTAATTCATACGAATTGTTCTACAAGTGAACTAAACTCCGCTGCTAGTGACTTTTTGGATACGTTAGTAGAAGCCTAACTATTCACTGGTGCGGCATGGTCTCAAATCTGCCATTATATTTAAATTAGCCTTTACGGTCCACTGTTGACTGCTATTTAATTTGCACCCGATCTTGATGGGTTTAGCTGTAAATTTTAGTGTCATCCCTTAATAAATATGTAGCTGGTAGGCTACAAGCAGCTCCATACTTTTATCAGATCAACAGCATCCGCATCACTCGCACATATGGAACATGAAACGAACAAACCAGAAGAACATCAGCGGTCTAGTCAGTGTGTCAAGGAACGGTGAACTAAACTCTTCGTTCTCTTAGTGAACTAAAAATGCCCATCACTATAACAAAACAGACATAGATGTTAATAGTATACTTGACTGAGCAATATATGCGCTGGTTCCACTATTTTAGAAGAGCATTCTTTGGGATAACAACATGCGTTTGTTGATCAGGATTGTAATGTTTGTCGTGCGATCTCCGGATAAGGATAGACTACCCAGGGGACCTGTCATTCTAAGAGACGATTAAGGAATATATTTTTGTGGAGGAGATTGTCGGAAATTATCAGTCAGCAATAGATAACATCAATGAAAATGCGAAAATCTAAAAATCTACTAGATGTTACATTACAGGAAGCAAAACTCAGTTGCTCTACGTAAACTTAGAAGATCAGCATATATCATGAATAAAAGACAGTCGTATAGTATTAATCCAGTTTTTTTTTATAAAAGTAAATTATGCAAGTTTTTTTGTCCTGCGTTGATAGACTACGTGTACTACAATAGGTACTGTGTGTGACGTGTGCGCCGATGCCAGCTTCGGCGTCATAACCCAACTGAACTATTATTTCGTAACTATAACTATAGAAAACCAATAAATCGACAGTCTGAACACTCTCTTAAATACAAAATACCGTTCTTCAAGACAGCACTTTCCAAATCAACAAACCAACTATCTAAACGTAACCGCCATTCAATACGTCAATCTTCTACTTAAATGTGTACTTAAGTAATTTATATTCCAACAAAACTTGTCCTTAACATTACCATAAACATGGAAACGTACAGACACACAATCCGTTCTTGTATGGACAATGTTCAAAGTGATTTGAGATTGTCGGACATGCAGCTGAGGGCACATTGAGTTGTCTATCAACAGTTAGGGATCAAGATCTCTTTGTATCGCTAAGACAAACTAGAGGCTTAGGGTTGGTTACTCCATTTTTTAAAGGGCTTTAGTTTTAGGGTACTGGAACTTCTCTACAAAGTATAAAATAAAGTATATACATATTATTATATTGTACCGCGATTTAAAGTCGGCAATTTTTCCAGTTGAGCACGTATCCTAAGGCTGACATTCAGAGACGACAGAAACGAGTCTAAGCGTGAACTTACGCTTCCATCTGTCAAACTTACGTAAGTTTGACAGATGGAAGCGTAAGTTCACGCTTAGACTCGTTTCTGTCGTCTCTGAATGTCAGCCTTAAAGCTAAAATCGTTTGCGCCCGGGACCAAAAGGTAGAGTTACTATCTCTAAGCGAGCCGCAGACGTTCAAAGCATTTTGTTTCCAAAATGTATCACAGTAAAGTATCGTCCTGTACCATGCCCAATATTTCGGAAACAACCGTATCTTTTACTAATAGTATGTCCAACTCATACATTGTATATTATTACCTCATAAAATGTTTGTTATTGCAAAAGATACGTATAATATTTCACTGTCGCACAGCCCTACGACTTAAAGTTCACATGTTCCAATAGGCTTAAACTGCGATTAGACAACCAATGAAATTTATAAGCGTTTTGCCATTTGGCTAAAATACTATCGTATATGCAACTGGCAATATTAGAGACATTATAAGCAAATTATCGGGTCATTGGTTAGGCTATATTTTATTCTAAATGTCGATTGTTTGTCAGTAATGGGATATGAAAGTCTTCAGCCATAAGTTTGAGGAGAGACTTTGTCTCCCTGTGTTCTGCCACTTGTACGACGGACAGTGTTCTGAAAAGCTTTTTGATAATAATGATTACCAATAGGTATCCATCCTGAGATGTGGAATTAAAGAGACGAGACGGCAGTTCGCAGTACATTTGCATGAGTAAAACTTCCTAATAATCAGGAATTAAAGAAATGGTGTAGGTACTAGCATCAAATCTCGCGTCTTGCCGGTATCTTCCCCAGGACCAACCCACTTGGAACCGTACACCTAGAAACACGACGTTTTGAAAGTGCCAGCAAAGGCCGAGTTGAAATAAAAAAAAATGACTGACTTTGAAATATTGACAAATGATTAATTTTCAAGGCATTTTATTACAACTCTGGTATCTACTAGCATCAAATCTTCTCCAGGACCAACCCACTTGGAACCGTGCACCTAGAATCACGACGTTTTGAAAGTGCCAGCAAAGGCCCAGTTGAAATAAAAAAATTGACTTTGACTTTGAAATATTGACAAATGATTAATTTTCAAGGCATTTTATCACAACTCCTTAATATGAATCGTATTCACTTGGTACTAGGACATCTCTAAATATGAGGCGATTTTAGTCTGCTGAACAACTGAACAATTGAACTATTTTGGGCTATATAGACAATTTGACAGGAGACACTTCAAAATATAAGTTTGTATGATGTCAGTTTATTGGTTTATTGTTTGTAACGTCATAGACCATAGTACGAAAATGAGTGAAGAACAATTTTGATAGCAGCGCTATTGCAGTTTCTATTCCGTGAACTTAAAAAAATCCTTGAACGGAGACATCCTGGTTCCTGGTACGAATAACGAGAACTATTCATTTCAAGCCTTAAACATAACTGCAATAAGAGACGCTGGTAGGCCCCCTGGTATTGCTAAAGACTCAATGTCTGATTAGATCGCTACTATTCATTGATATACCATCTTTTCACCTTCCCAAGTCTCAGATACCATAGATGTAATCATAACTTCAAATCTATTCTATTTAATTTCTCTATGAGGTATTTATAACTTAAAATATTTAAGATTTCAGATTAACCCACGCAACGCCAGTTAAATATGGCAACACAGCATCCATTTAATCATTCTCCAATTTAAATAAATCAGAATTTAAATAAATTACATAAATAATATCTTACCATTCTTTAGGAGATGCAATAATAATATTTCTATTTTAAAAACGCCTCTTCTTATTGCTGTATGGCGAACATAGATCAACTTGAAAAAAATATGACGTACATTGCTACGTCTTTGAACAAAATATGAACAGTTTCAAGTAAAGGAGCAATGGACGCTATTACTGAAGATTGGTCAGTAAACTTGATTTAATATCCATATCTTGAACACGTTATTAAAAGATTATCGATATATTTCAATCGGTACATTGTTAGAAGTTTAGCGATTTCTTAAGTGTCCAGTGTCGGTGTCTTTGTGTCGCTCGTTAGTGTCAGACACTAATGTACTTATACAAAATATTTACCTTGTAAACAGTTGGTGACACCCACGTGGTATCTGAGTTATGTAGCCTGATTTGGTGTGAGGTGGGAGAGCCAATTGTCGGCCGCTATTGTTAGCTGCTATTACTAGATACCCGTTTCAAATCCAGATTTTACCAACACCATCTTGACGGTTTACGGTCAACTATCGTACGATTCACATGCCAGGTTTTGCCGCGCACCCCGAAACTGTGGAATCGACCATCAGCGGTTTTGTCGAAAACAAACGACATGGGGACCTTCAAGAAAAGAGCCTACATCATCCTAAAAGGTGGTTATCGCAAGTGATAATCAAATTCTAATTCGCACATGAATCCGAAAAGTCAGAGGTGCGGGCCGGGTTCAAACTCAGACCCTCCTGCATGGAAGGTAGGCGTTCAACCGCTATCACTGCTTAGGTAATATAAAAAAAACTTTCTGTTGATTTGAGATAATGCGAATTTTAAGTACGTATAAAGTTTTCTATTCTATTCTATGCCAACATGGAAGTATGCTGCATGGTTTACGTATAACATATTTGAATTTCAACCTACGATTACTGGTGGCTGGTTCGATTCTTTAGTTTCAATGTCCCTATCCGATTTTAGTTTCCATTACCCCGAGCTGACTGTTAAACTTGATATTGCTGATCATGAAACCTAAAAAAGTACTTTTCTTTTGCTGATCCAGCTGCCTCTCTTCGCAATGCTAAAACCTGTGTCCGAAGATTTTAATCTATTCCAGTTACATTCTTATTGGTATTTGCTAGTATTTATTAATCTTGTAAAAAAATGAGAATCCTCATAATCCAAACCAATTCATTTTAACTCTTACTGGAAATCTCTACGCCGATAGAAGTTTCTAGTAAGTATTTGTTATAAGTAAGTGCCGACAACTGCGTCCCTCACCTCAATACTCATTAATCTATAATGTTATTGAGGCCTCGTGGGTGGAAACATTGGCTGATTACAATCTGTTAGGGATTAGTCGATCTTGTACTCATCTGGCCGATAATTTGTACTAAATAGATACAAATCATCAGTAGTACCTATACATTTTTAGACTACGTAAATTGCCGGGGTACTAGACAAGTGCCTGTTCGAGTATCAAAAGGCTCCTACACACATGCCGGCGGCACCACCCAGACACGTTTGCCGCGCGGGTATGGGCTCGTATGTGAAATTGTGCAGCAAGCCCGCCGGGTTGGATAACCCGCCCAGCAATGCCACCGTGCTAGCTTGTGGCATGCCCCACGACCGAGGCGTATAGTGTGTAGGAGCGTTTAGTATGTCTCCTGCACGAACCTTGACCCGAGTAGTGTAAGTTTCTTTTAACATCGTTTCTCATGCGAACGGCCAAGAAGTGTGTGCGTGTATTCTGTGCGTCTGTGTTCTCCGGATACCCAGAAACTAGGCAACCGTACGTCTCGGTAACAATCAGTTACATTTCTGTGTACAGAATTGGGATATATGAATGTTAATTAGAAATAAAATCAATTAAAATTGTAAAAAATTTAAAATTAATTTAAAAAACCATTTTTAACTCCCGACAAGAAAGAGGGGTGTTATAAGTTGGTACTTGGTAGTGTGTATCTTTGTATCTGTCTGTGGCATCATAGCTCCAAAATGGATAGATCGATTTCAATGCAGTTTTTTAACTAAAAGCTAGTTTAATCGGGTATAATCTTAGCTGTTTCAAAAAAAACTTTTCAACCGTTCAAAAGTTACAGCTCTTTTTCTAGTTGGAGTCGGGGGTTTTTGGCGGTTATGTTAAGTTTTCCATGTTAATTTTATTGAATGTTTTATAGCATTATAATCTAAAATTTTACCATCACCGCTTAGTATATTTATTAGGCACGTGGAACTAAGTAGCTGATCACATTCGAATTAAAAATCAATATATGGGATATAAAATTTGGAATGTAAAACCAAAAACTACAGATTTAAGAGTGTTTTCTAAATATTTTTACGACTTAGGCATATATTAATCCAAAAAATCGTTAAAAGTTCGATAACACATAGTTAAGAATTTAGGCCTCCTTTTTAAAAATGTTTTTTTTATTTTTATCGTCATATTTTATCTCTTTTAAATGGGATTTTAAATGAACGAATTAGGTAAGTAATTATGTGAGATATTTACTTTGAATGCGGTATAATTTCCTCAATCAATAAATTAAGTATATTGTATTCGTTTTTTTATATCCGTCTTGTGGCAAACAAGCATTCGGTCCGATAGTAGGTTTTTTTTTTTTTTTTTTTTTAGCGTGTTGAATTCTTCGAATGAGTCCTCTCACCCCGGGCAGGACGGGAGGGACTGTCAGACTTGTACTGACTAAAATCCACGGTGTTCCTTCGATAGCCCTTTACGTTCCGGGGTCACGGTAATGAGATAAGTCCCGCGACCCGCTAGTAGGTATATGAAAAACATTACAGATTTCAAAAATGAAACTATCACATAAAACGCATGTGAGATATATATCAAGACAATAACTTTTCTCCTGTACGTGAGTAAAGTTTACATCGTAATAATTCTTCATTGAATCGGACACGACACGGTTGGCGCAGTGGCTAAGCGATTAGCTTTCTGCTGAATTAGATTGTGATTTTAATACTATCGATAAAGGCATGTTTATGCAATTGTTTAGTCTAGAAATCATAATCTAATACCCCATTATTGTGGAGAAAAAAAAAGAGAAAGAAAAATGTGAAAAAATGTGATAACTCTACATTTATTGAAAGTAAATCGACGAAAAATTGTGTAAAAAAGTAGTATTATATGTTTAATTATTTACAGTAATCAACTCTCAAAAAAGTAGTTTAATTATTTTGAAATATATTTTTTTGTCATTTTTAGGAGTCGGAATTAGGTGAACTTTGTGATTCTTTATAAAATAAACTGCATGCCGTATCAATGCCGGAGTTTTACTCTCGTGCTCAAAATGATTACAACTATCGATTTTTACAATAAAATCGAGATGCAACAAAAATGGGGTTTTTAATACCTACACTGTGCGCTATGAAAGACAAAAGTTGCAAAAAAACTAGATAAAACTGGCTCTGGATAACTTAACCAAGTAAATTGTGTTGTAAAGTAATTGCATAGCCCTCACAGAGCCCACATAGACAACATTGTTGCTAAGAAGCTATAAGATAGTCCACTCCTATCAGATTCTCTCAACGATATAAGTTCTGTTCAGTGAATCTATTTTATACACGACGTTTATGATCATATCGGATCAAATGAGATTAAAACAAGCAGTTTATTAGAAATTATTGGCTTATTTGCCCATAATACGGTTCTAGTTGGTTTCTGTGCTATTAGAATTTAAGTATGTCTTAAAAATGTTGGAAGAGGCCTATTATCAGCTGTGGACGTGTTATATGGAGGACAAGACTATAAATCATCTACGGCCCGCCTGGTGGTAACCAGTTACGATATTTCTCAGTTATCTCTAACTGCATAGTCTTCCATATTTTGACCATTCCTTGTATTAGGTCCTTACTTTCAAGTCCCTATCCCTTTAAGGTGTAAATACTCATCATTATGAACCACTTTAATTATGGGACCAAACCAGAAATCGCGAAGAAAAATCAGCTGTGCCATACTGAATTATTTGTATGAAACAGCAGTTTTTTTTTTGCGATGTCAGGGTTGGTCCTGTAGTAAAAGTTGTTCATAATGATGAGTACAATCAACCGAGATCAAACATTGAATTTGTGGTTTTAGCACAATAGCTTTTTAAAGCTTAACAAGCGTATACCTACTTTCTATGTTTTATTTCATACCAGAGTCGAAGATTTCGCTCAACAAAAATGATAAGTTAATCTGCTGAGCACCATTTTAGCTACCACCAATGATCAGCACTTATTCCCATCCTCCTGCCCGCAATTATCGCCTGAGATATAGGTACCTAGTTATTTTGATTGGACCTCTTAGCATAGTTTCACTTTGAGATCTTGAGATCTAGAAAAAGGCTGCCAAGATCAATTTAAATGGGAATGGTTCCGTACGTAATAAGATTACTAGATTTACTCGTTCTTCTTTAGAAAAATGTTTTTGTTATAAAAATACACCACCCTTTATCTACTTATGGATTTTAAGTCCCTTTAAAAGAGGTTATTGTACTCAATAAAAACAACTTTTAATAAGGGACCAACACCAAAAACTTGAAAACGCGACTTTTTGTTAAAAAAATATATATTTTTAGTTTTATTAAATAGTGTAATTGGTTTCGGCCGTCCTTTTTTTAACACGCTTTTATTAGCTTCACCTGTAACTAACTAACTATGTAAGAAAATCTTGGAAGTTAGTTAAATTATACCCACTTCCCGGTTTCCGATTGAGCTGAAATTTTGCATACACGTTTAGTTTGGATGACAAAAGCGTTTTCTTTAGTTTTTTTTAAACTATAATATTTTATTATAATAATATTATAAAAAAATATCATTTATTTATTCATCATAATAAATAAATAAATGAATTATTATTTCTGGTTAATAGTGTTGTTGTTCTAATGTAATGTTTTTATCTATGAGTTGTTAAGTATTACTTAGATATTTAATATTATTTTGTAAAATTATATAGATTCTTTAATTAGGTACTACCAAATATTTGTATGCCTTGCAAGGTGAAACATAGTGGTACGTAAAATTTTTTTTTTCTTTAAGTTTGTAACTTTTACCTATGTTTATAACAAATAAATTATTTTGATTTGATTTGATTTTGATTTAATACCGTAGAAGCGTTCGTTGAATTAGGCTTTAGCCCAAAGTCAACTGAGTACGACATCGACGGACGACATTATATTGATGTAATTTCTTTAAATTCTGCTTTTTTTGTAGATGCCATAAATAAAGGTTCTATTAAAAACCTTTGGAACCCTAGAACCGGATTGTAATGAAGCGTACAGAATCTGTCCGTCTGTCTTCATATCTTTTAGTTGATTGCACTTAGGCTTAAGTGTTTTAATGGCAAATCAGTTTATAAGTAGGCAGCGACGAAAAACAAAAAAAATGAGAGATATGATTACAGGGTATGAAGGTATCATAAATAATTTGCTGAATTGGATTGTCCAATTGGAATCTAGTTGTGGCAAAATTGTCACAAATTACTTATAAAACAAAAATATTGCAAGGACCATCGCTCATCCTGCATCACTGTTAGAAATAGAAACTACATGAAAAAAACAACTGCATGCTCCATCCGAACCAAGATATTCGGTTGTAAATAGCAATAAGTTGTTTATTTCTAGCCGTTACGTTATTTCATTATAGATTCTAGTATCTACGATACCAAGTCGGCCGAAGTAAAGATAATCTCCACAGGTGGAATTTCACAGATGGATTAGACCTGCAGTGCGAGTGCGGTGTCTCTCCGCAAACCATGGCCCACCTTCCATCCTGCGCCGCATGCCCCACCACCTGCACGCGTGAGGAGCTTATGTCTGCAACTGATTCTGCTATTCGCGTGGCGGAATACTGGGCCAAGTACATTTAATTTGCCATCGACACGCTAAGAAGAAGAAGTATAGATTGTTAACTTTGCAGGCTGTATCCAAACCACGTAAAGTCCGTTTAATCCAAAAGTCCCTTCCACTGAACTTGTCATAGAATCTCATGACAAATTCAATGGATTTCTACTAAGTTGCAACTAGTCATTACGTTTTTTAGTGTACAGGATATTTTTTTATATAGTGCACATAATTTGTAGAGTGATTCAGTCTCTGTTCCTAAATGCAACCGCAGTATTGGTATACACTTTAAAACAAAACGAAAATACTACTTAGTACGTGGTATGATTTTCTAGCGCAAGCAATACAAAATCAAATTTTTATTTTGTTTTGAAGTGAATTTTTGTACTGCGGTTGCATTTGAGAACGGACACTGAAGGACTTCGCAAATTTTGCGCACAACATAAAAAAAATATTCTGTATGATAGGCCTTTTTATAAAATGGGAACACCAAGCGGAAAACGTAGAAAAAAAAAACATACCAGGCTTTCTCAAACTCCTAGATTCTTTTTATTCCACTTGACTAGACATTCAGGTACAAGGCACGTACAGTCCCTAATTTGTATTGTGCGGCCCAGGCCGGAACAAGTCGTGAGAACGGCCAGTGTTGTCTCAGACCCATGTACACATCGTGTTGGCACTGTCCACAAGACGGTACAGGCTCGAGTAATGGACAAACTGAAGCGATTTGAAAATTTCAATATCTAAACGTACATCTCTAAGGCCTTTAAATATTCAGAGGAGATATTAGGTCATTTTCTAAAACTGAAAACATCCCTATCTTATTAGAATTTGATTACGTAGTCATCATTCTCCTGCCGTTATCCCATTTTATTTGGGGTCGGCGCAATATATGTCTGTTTCTTACATTCATCTATATCAAACGTCATTCCCGGATTCACTTTCTTCAAATTCATGTCATGTTTCACACAGTCCATCCATCTTTTCTTTGGTCTGCCTCTTCTCTGATAGCCATCAACATTCATACTTACAACTCTTCTTATAACATGATTCTCATACCTCCGCATTACATGTCCATACATCGACAGCTGGTTACTTTACAGCTTTTCTGTAACTGGTGCCACTTTCATACTTCCTCTAATATACTCATTCCTGATTCTGTCCAATCTTGTTACACCACACATCCCTCTCAACATTCGCATCTTTCCTGCATGCGGTTGCCTTTCATCCGGCCCTTGCTTGGCTATTGCATTCCGAGAATACGTAGTAATTTGTAATGTTAAATGGAAACAAGACTTCTGAACTGATAAAACTAATGGAAAATTAAAAATTCCGAAAGAGGTCTTCTCCGATCAGAATCCTTTTCATCACTTGGTCCACACACCTTGTCTGTTTGTCCGGCGCGTTGACGGTTCGCCTGTTGACAGACAAGGTCGTCGGCCCCCCCTTCCGCCTCCGTTCGCAAATATCCACGGCAAACATTATGAAACTGGACAATCCTTTACACGTTGACTTTTAAACCCTGGCTTTAAAAACCTTTCAAGTTATCTTGGTTTTAAGGTTGACTTTTAGAACAAGCAAAAAGTTTGGGCGTAAACATTTTGAGGACCTGGGGAACTATTCTGTAATAATTTTTCAGGGGGCCTAAAAAGGCCACATTTAGCAATTCACCTACAAATCTCCATGGTAACTGTCAAACGGATGATTGCTGAATATGAACCTTATGCGTATGATATTAAGAATCCTCAATTATGTGGATATTTTGAAATTATTTAAAGCGGCCTTTTTAGACCCCCTGTCTCACTCGTATTGTTGGTTGATATTTGACAAATTCACATACGATAATAAACGTGTAACTTAATAACAGGAGCTGTGAACAATTTAGCGATAGGTTAACTAGATGCTAACACCAAACAACTAACATACATTCAACGGCGACTAATCCTCTTGAGAACAAAGGACAATGGGCAAATTGGCCCAAAGTGCCCACAGGGTTCACACATAGTACATTCGAAAGAGCACGCTTAGCTGATTATTTTTTATAATGGGAGTAAAAAAATCGGTCCTACAGGAAAAGATATTTTGAGACATACAGACATTTTTAAGTTTGAACATAAACATATGAACTTTATGAAAGTTAGCAAATAAAAGTTATACATTCTGGTAGATTACACTATTCCTAACATGTTTTATTCAGAAACTGAAGCGCTACGTGCACCATACAAAATATTTTTGATTTTGAAAAAATATGTAATGTCCGAGAATTGAACCCGCGACCCCTATGTACGAGCAGTACCGTAGATAGACTTACGTTTAACCAGTTTGCAGATCCAAAATATTAAATTATAATGTAATTAAGTTGGTGGGAAAATTCGTAATACTAATTGATTTTAACTCTGGAACGGCAGGATCAAATTTAAAAAAAATGAGAATATAGAGTTACACTGATGTCCTTCATTAATTAGCACCGGTGTCAACCGTAGGGGCAAGCTTTTTTAATTTGGACCAGCGTCCATAGGAATTGGCCCATCCTCCTTATGGCGGTCTGCGCAAGAGAACCGTATTTGAGAATGAACATCTGTGGCCATAAGCTGATTTGTAAAAGACCCAATACAGCATTTATTACCTAAAACATTAGTCCGATTACAGACCGAAAGTCTTCAAAATAACAAGACGATTTATAAATACCCAATCACGCGCAGAAAAGAATTCATAATGCGCGTCCAAAGATTCAGGATACATAAATTTTGATTCACGAAATGTCATTTCCTAAAAACTTCAAAAATACCGTATTATTTTACTTTATGTGACGTTTTTATTATAATATTAATTTGAAATAGTACATTGACTACTACATTATATGCATTCGATTAACATTTTAATTGAATTTTAGCGTGAGGAAATAATTTAATCTGTTCCTTATATTAATTTCTTCATTGATATAAAGTATTAGACACATATACCCGCGGATCTGTTCGTCTAGACTTCAATAAAATTACTAAAATTATTTACAAACTAGTAAATAATTTTGGTTGTACCTATCTTTTTTCAGAACTACTTATATTAATGTGAATTGAAGAATAGGGAATAAAATAATAAACTAAACTACAACTCAACTAACTAAACTTACAAACTAAACTATCTCAAGAAACTAAGGATGAGATCTATAGTGCGTACATTGACTTTGCTCAGACTATACTTATATAAATTTTTGCTAAGCTTATCCTACTTTAATTCGCTGAGATTATGCTAAGCATACGCTGAGACTGAAATCAATAAACAAAGTCTAAAAGCCAATTAATAAATAAAGTACAAAGCAAAATCTAAGCAATGTCTAAGTAGTAAGTATACGGTCTACAGATATCAGCCTAAGATTCAAATTAAGGTCAGGTTAAGCATCTGTCAACGTTGGACGGTTCATATTGTCATATCATTACGTGAAGAAAACTTGAACACACAGACATACAAGTTGAGATTTACATATATTTATGATTAGTTGAATAGAAATAGAAATAAAGATTATTTAAAACACTTAAGATCTGTGGAATTAATATTAAAAGAGATTTTACGGTAATGATTTTGACTCCCACGCATTATGTGTCAAATTAGAAACTAAATTTACCATTTTGAATTAAATATTATAATTTAACTTAGGTAGGATGACTCAGAATCGGTATCACACAGTCCAGAGTAGAGAGACTAGTCATCGTAGAGAACCGGCTAGATCAAAGAGCATTTTAACTCCCACTTCGTAAAATTTCTAAGTAAATATCGAAGGAACTAATCATTATTTGCAAGTTAGTACCTACAGAGGGCCGAAAACGAATGTTTTTGACGTATTTTAACGTTAACGTAAGCTTTACACTCGGAAATAATGAATCCGAGTCAATAACAAACCTTAATATCTCGGAAACTAAGAATGTTAGCTTATTCAAATAAAAATTATTTTATAGACTATTTAATACTACTCAATTAATATTAATAAAACTTCTTAGTTATTATTTGTTTTACTTAATAAAAACACATAAATTAATTAAAAATGCGTAAATTTTATCGCAAGTTTTTTTTTTAATTCCCATGTTCTTTCACATTTTAATAGTCGTTTTAATATTATGTAGTTTTAATAGTAAAGAAAGAAAGAAAGAAATAAATAAAACGTTTTTATTTCTACGCCCAGTATGACGCACAAAACATAAAAATATCTAAGCTTATTACTAAAAATTGTCATTGTTCTGAGAGGCTACTACTACTAGCATTACTACTAGTACTAGTAGTATTAAAATTTTCTCATATTTTAATACTTTGTATTACCTCCACGTATTATTTATACAGATGTCATGCGATTCGGTATACGGCACAAAGTTTCTGAGGTGATGTTGCGGAATATACTCTCTTTCTTCTATCAATGCAATTATCAGCTGTCGAAGCGATTGTTTGATGAGTATTATATAGGTCTATAAAATTATCTTTATTTGAATAAGCTATCATTCTTAGTTTCCGAGATATTAAGGTTTATTATGTTGGTGACCCGGATTCATTATTTCCGAGCGTAGAATTAAATATACAATAATCTATCGCATTTTTGTTAAATTTTACGCAACATACACAATTTTTTTTTTTTTTTTTTTCAAATAATATCATATATTTTTTATTAAAATTTTGCTTACGATACGCTTTGTTATGATACGCCAAAAACATTCGAGCTCAACCCACTGTAACTTACTAATCTACAATTCTATAGAAAATTCATAATAAATTAATATGAAAAGCCGTTTTTATAAACACAATTCATAGTAATAAGTATAGAAACAAATGCAATGAGCGAAACTTACAAAGACTTCGTTGTACTACGATTAAAAGTACGCTTCGGCAATCTTCGTCTAACTTCGGAAATACTAACGTAAGATGATGATGTTTAGTTTATGGTTCTACCATTCTAATCCAGATTCATTTAATCAAATCAAAATCAAAATTTCTTTATTTAGGACAACAAAAGATCCATTGTGTTAGTAAGAAAAATAACTTATTAAATAATTAGTGTTAGTAATACACGCCATGTACAAAAATAAAATAAAATAAAAGTTTGAAGTACTCCGCGCAGAAGATGGCCAAGCAAGAAATGCATTTCCTACCCGACCATCAACCCCACAAAATTCCTCAAAAAAGGAGAAAAGTATTCTCCGCTACTGTTTTCAGGATGCTATTGTCACTAACCCTCATTCTACTAACCAATGATGATGCTTTTTTTCGGAAGATCGCATGAAACCCAATTTAAGGGGTTATTATTCTCATCATTATAAACCACTTTTAATATGGAACAAAATTGAAATCGCTAAAAAAAACCGGCTGTTCTATTCATTTCGTCGAGTAATATTGAATTATTGTCTCGTAGCGCCTTACAATTAAAATGCATTTAAGTATTCCACAGTTAATAAAACATTTTAGTATATTACTAAGACATTCCTTTACCTCATATTTTTTCACGAATACCAAAACGAGTAACTTAATTAACTTACGTATTAACATAACTTTTTAATATAATTAATATCCGCCACACTAAATAATTAGCTTCCTCCTATCTCAAAAACAAAAGATAAATTACTTTTATACTTCATAATGTTTCAAAAATGACGATGAACCTCTTAATTTAGGCTGCTTACACACTATAATAACTACTTAGCTTAATAAACAACTAAATCATATTGTAACAAAGTACGCATATAAACTACCCTTATTAATTTTGACGCTCCTCTTTGCCTCGTTAATTAAGGGCACGTGAGGTATAAATCATTTGCGTCATAAGAATTACGTCACTGTATAATATTATAACAATATTTAAGGTTATAATCTAATTATAATTAACTGGATCCTTGGAGACATTTCCCATAAATAAAAGAAGTCAGTATTTTTACTAGTATTACTTATTTTACAAAGGTACAACAACAGATTATAATGACGACACGGTTGGCGCAGTGGCTAAGCGATTAGCTTACTACGCTACGTGCCGCGGGTTCGATCCCCGCACGGAACAATTATTTGTATGATCTACAGATAGTTGTTTCGGGTCTGAGTGTGTGTGCATGTGACATGTATGTTTGTAAACTGTACCATTGATACAGGAGAAATCCTAGTGAGGGGCAATATTTATAAAAAAAAAACAAATAAAAAACACATAAGTAAAGCACCTTCTCATATAAATAAATGAATCCAGCTGATTACTGTCCCACTGCGGGGCACGGGCCTTAACCTAACTATAAATATTTTTACTTTAGGTACCTAGATTCTTTAAAAAAGACCTATTCCCACGGCGTGTCCAGAGCAAAAGACCCTTTCTGCTGAACACGATTTTTATAGCGTGAGGGGCAAACGAGCTTACGGTTCACCTGATGGTACTTATGTGATCACTGCCGCCCATAAACATCCGCAACACCAGAGAAGTCACCGATGCGTTGCCGACCTTTTAAGATGGTGTTAAGAAAAAGGGAGGGAAAGGAGAAGGAAGGGGACTAAGGGAGGAATTGGGCCTCCGGCGCTCCACACTCACCGAACGAAACGCAACAGTATGCATACTACTAAATTCTGTGGAAGCCATTCATGCTGGCATGCCAGCGAGACACTTCTACCACCAAAACTACAGACTATGGCATTAACATCTTTTAGCAGACAAACCTTTATCCAACAACAAACAACGTTGGATTGAGCTGAATAGAATAGAATAGAAGATGTTTATTTATATTTTAGAAACAATAGTCGCTAACGAATAGACGTGGATAGCTTTTAGCAACAGTTCCAAGTGACCTTTGTCACACATAACTCATGGTGGTCATTGTAATGAGCTTTCATGCGATCGCGATTAGATAACGGCGCGAGGCTTGGCGAGGTTGTGTGGTGCAGTGGAAGCGAAGCGATAATATAGCTGAATATTTTGGAAGATTTCTAGTAGCCCGGAATGAGTTTATGAGTTTGGTAAGCAGGATTCTTTAATACTCAGATTACAGTACTAGAAAAGCCCCTGAAACATGGAGAAGTTAGTGATCACAGGAAACTTGAAGAATGGGTGCCTCCTGTGGTCCAAATCGACCGCCCAGATGCGAGAGACAACATACCAGGTACTTTACGATGTGCTGCATACCTTGGATGACAGTAAAAATAAGACGAAATTTTCATTTCCAGGAGACCCGATTACACCAGGGGTCCAGGACAGATGGGCCAGAATCATCACGCTGTGGATACCTGGCAATGGGTTTCATTGCCAAGGCAGGCCTAGGAAACGATGGCGTAACGATATACAGGATGCCGCAATGTTATCACATTAAATGGAACCACGTATTATGTATCAAGTTACGTGACCATATACAAAAAAAAAACAATCAAATCCAATCAGTAGTTTAGCCACAGGAACTAATTTAAAATTTCATAATTTTACACATAAATCACGATCTCTAGACAAAGTTTGAAAAGTCTCCAACGTATTCTAACCAAAACTATTTTTATTTACACGTGTAGAACAGATAAAAGTGACATAAATTTCTATTTCGATCTCCCTTCACCTAGACGAATAATAGCAGAGTGAAACATGATAACAAATACGTGATTTCATTTAATGTTATAACATCTGCGCACCCTGTAGATGCTTTCACAGAAAAATGTTCAAAGAAGGCAACACAAAGAGAGAAATGGAAGGCTATAGGAGAGACCTTTGTCCAGCAATGGGACAGAATGTCTCTGAATGTCAGTCTTAGATCCTTCAAAAGCGAAGAAAGTAAACGCAGTCTACTTACTAAGTAAAAAGCTAGCCCTAACTTGGTGAAAAATCTACCATTATGAAACCCACGAAATCCATTTCCATATCTGCCAGTATACATCACACCTAAGGCCTTGTACTCGTGTGCAATTAATCATAATGCCCCGCCCAAACGCGACGACAGCGTCGCGTGACCGCACCGTGCCCACTCCGCAATCACCCGGACACTCAGATATCGGACACTTGGTTTAGCATCTGCTATTAACCGCAGTCTAAACTCACCCTTATTACCTTAAGCTAGAGTTCCATTTTAAGTGAAAATGTTAATTAATGTTGTGTTAAGTGTATTTAATAAATAATTGTTTCGTAAATCTGTTAGTTGAGCTAGATGGAGTGCTTGGCTTCCGTGAAGATCTAGGAAGGAAGGTAATCTATCAGCTCGGTGTCATCCAACGCAGATTGTTAGTCAAGGAAATGAGTTTCTTGCCCGTAGGTGATGAATTAACAAACGGTTGTTGTTTGTTGTCTCAAGACAGGTTAACGCACCTTGTGTACTACGACACAACTAATAAGTCGCATCGGTAAACTTCGTAAAGCCGATCGCTTTCGAACTGAATGCGACTTGAAGACCACGAATTTTTAATAATACTGCAATAGAATATGATCTTTACGCTGATGCAATAAGTTGTAAAATTATCTAAGCGAGCGACTGCCATTGGTTGTTCTTAGTTGTGTTGTACTATACCTACTATGTTTCTTTTGCTTTTTTCTGTTTTTAAACCCCACCAAAAAAGAGGGGTGTTATAAATTTGTAGTGTGTATCTGTCTGAGGCATCGTAGATTCGTAGCTCCAAAACGGATGGACCGATTTCAATGTAGATTTTTTTAATTGAAAGCTAGTTTAATCGTGTATCATCTTACCTGTTTCGTGAAAATCTGTTCAGCCGTTCAAAAGTTACAGCTTTTTTTCTAGCTAAATTGGAGTCGGGGGTTTTTGATGGTTAGGTTATTTGTAAGAAGCAGGGACGGATACCGATATTTTAGAAATATCGATATTCGGCTGTAAAATATCGATATTTTTCAAATATATCGGTATATTCAAGTATCGGTAAAATATCGATACAAAATATCGCTTCTTTAAGTACCGGTATTAAGTTATCGATATTTATATCGATACTCAATACCGATTTTAATATCGGTATTGATACAAATATAGACAAATTAAAGTATCGATATTTATGTACTGAAATTAAATATCGGTACCGATATCGATAAAAAAATACCAGTATATCGGTATTATATCGATATTTTTATATCGGTATAAATAAATATCGGTAATCCGGTCCCTGGTAAGAAGCAAGAAAACATCCGAAAAAAAATTGGAAACATTGAACTTTAAAATTTTATGAGATCAGGTTCTCTTATAAAAACTTGGTCGAGTTAACTCGTATAGGTTATATGCCGATAGATACACAGATACACATACACACTAAAAAATTATAACATCCTTCCTTTTTGTCGGCGGTTATTAAATGGTATTTGACGAGTCTTAGCATTATTTTCTTCATAATTTTTTTGACAATTTGAACTTCAGTTACGGGCTTTAAAAACCATGCTATTTGAAATTTATTGGCAATAAGCGCCTTAAAAAATTAAAAAGTTGTTTTCAAATGCAACGGGTACGGTGTATTAGTGTTGCGACAAAAAGCGTCAAGACATTAATGTCGTTGACGCGCATCTGCCCTAATTGTGTTTGAGTTAGGCTTTTTAAATTTAATGAGACAGGTGTTTTTATTAAATTTTGATTTTCCTTTGTCTTGATGGAAGAAAGGAAATGTATGAACAATCAATTGCATTTTATTTCCATATTTATTTGTGAATAAAATAATTCATGACGTGTTCCAGCTGCTTCTGTTATTGAAGATAATGAATTGAAGAAAGGGGTTAATGTATCTATAATTTAACTTAGATTTAGGCAGTTTTCAATAATTCAGCCTACTGTCTCATTGCTGGGCTTGGGAAGAGGCACGGGCCTCTTCTCAGAATGAGAAGAGTTAGGCCATAGGCTGTATGTCCACTGAAGCGGAACGGAGCGAGGACATGACCAAATTAATATTCATACTTAACAATAATGTTATTGTAATTTTTGATATGTAAGTTTATAACTTATCAATAAATAAATAAATAACCAATTTTTTTATATAATATTTTATTTTATAAATAGTAGGAGATATTTATTACATTTGACAGTAAATTTTAACGTGACAACACGGTTGGCGCAGTAGCTAAGCGATTAGCTTTCTACGCTACGTGCCGCGGATTCGAACCCCATACGGAGCAATTATATTATTTGTATGATCTATAGATAGATGTTCCGGGTGTGGGTATGGGGTGGACATGGACATGTATGTTTGTAAACTGTACCCTCCATACAGTATAGAAATCCTAGTGAGGGGCAACGTTTTTAAAAAAATAAAAAGGATTTATTAATTTTGTTATTAATGTATAATTAATATTTTACTGTATTTTCAACACAATGTTAAGTTGTTATGAAATAAAATGAATAAGATTCCAGTATTTTCCTCGCTCATCTAAGTGGCGTGATAATATTCGTATTCTATTCGCTCCACTCCGCTTCAGTGGACAGGCAGCCTAATTCACCACGCTGGCTTGGTGCGGGTTGGCGTACTAGAATAGAATAGAATAGATCTTTATTTCATGTAAACCAGATACAGGCACTTATGAAATGACGAGACTCTAGGTGCACGGTTCCAAATAGTAGATCCTATGGAGAAGAACCGGCAAGAAATTCCATGGTAACTATTTTCAAATGTTGTGGTAAGAGCTGCGAGAATGCGAATACAAATAAGACTAGGATAATAATGATTTGCCTCTGATTAAGATTGCCATGGCAGTTACAAGCTGACCAGTTCCTCCGACAGACGACACCCGTTCACGAGCATGACGAATGTGTCAGCCTCGCCAAGCTCGACTCCTACTCAGTCCTACTGCATAGGTGTTCAGATTTTATCTCGATTTCTTTTATCAGAACGCAACCCTTCAACCCATCGCTGCTTTGGGTAGAAGTATACTCGGTGTAGGCACAGAACACAGAGAACACAGAACACAGAAAAGTATTAATTCATCAAATGGCGAAGCGAAGACATCAATAGGTATTGATATCGGCCGCAAAGGATCGATTGTGATTAAAAAGATTAAACCTTTAGCCATGCATAGTGATTATAGAAACATTTCAATTTTAGCGGCCGGAGAACGAAGCAGTTTAAAAAAATAAAAAATAAACAAAAACGACTTCTAGGTGAGTGCAACCCTAGATATAATACCAGTAACTTTTACTTAAAATACACAATACGAACAATCCATTTAGCTATTTGAATACATCACGTGAGAGTCAGAAAACATGACTGTACTCCACAAATTAGAAAACGAAATTAACTTGAAATATGCAAAAAGAAACACACTTGACACAGCCTATATTTTCTGCGACATAGGGTTGAAAATTGAGTAAATAAAGTGTTTAATTAAGTTGGTATATAAGTAAGTCATGCATTAGAGTAATTGCATGCGGCTCCCATAGCAATGTTATTAAAAATACATTAGCCGATGTCATATTAATTACTTTATAAGAATCGTCTGTTTGTCCAATTACGATTGAGGTGGGTTCTATGTACGATTCAAGTTTTAATTGTATTGTTTTTAACGTGATTCAAGAGTAATTAGGGGTTATTAATTTTATTGTGTGTTTTATAATTATGTAGGAGGCGAAACCAAGTGTAATAACTATATGTGATCTAATTGCTCACCACAGTCCATTGTTGAAAGACAGGACCTGCCCAGAAGAACAGAAGTGACAGAATTCTTCAAATTGGACTAAAAACTGGCTCTATAATCTGTGGTCCTTTCGCTTGCCTATCTAATCAATGAATTTTATTTGTTTATTTTCCATAAAATTTATTATGAACCTTTTTTCTAAAAACGTAATTTCATGTTTGCCGGTAATTCACTTTGTGTAGGTACTATCACGCTAGCGCAAATCATACCAAAAGTGTAGGCAATATTTGGATGAAACCCAGTTCAGTTCGAATATTCGAGAATCGAACCCGTGACACGTAGCACAGAAAGCCAATTACCGAGCCACTGCCCCAACATGTCGTCAAAGTGTGAATCCAAAAAAGAAAAAGACATTTTTATCTATATATTAATTACGTGAAGAGAAAACTTTGTACCCCATTTTATGCATATTGCGCGCACGGAGGAGTGTGAGATTTGGATATTTAAAGTTCATATGGGGAAGGAGTGCAGAAAGATAAAATTACGGTCGAATTTCGACCTCTGGGCGACCACTAGTATTAAATAGGTAGATAAACTTGGAAATCAAAATATAAATAATTACTTACTTTTCATAACAAAACAGCATATTTCTAAGGAAAGACTTTACTAAAACCTACTCAAATAACATCCGCCTGAGCCCTTAAAATAGTCGAGTCAAATGTTTTAATCTCTAATTAAAGAAGCAAAGTGTGGTGGCGTTATTCTTGTCACTTTCTCGTGTTCACAACAAGAATAACCGACTGCTACGAATATTAATACAGATGCGACAGCAAAATTATAGATTAATGCCTATACGCTAAAAAACAGTCGTGGGATGAAAAACGTTGTTTCACTGTCTGCATTGTCATGTTAATAAAAATTGCTGTCTAAAGTGGAGATTTGCTAATAAACAAGCTCTTAAAAGTACTTCCAGAACTTGGTGACATTAGGTTACTAAAGGTCGCAGTGAACAACGGATTTAAAGAAGAATAAGACATTATAATAACTAAACCTATCTCTTTACTAATAAATACATTACTACTAATAAATTCATTTAGCCATTACTTGTTTTTTTGTATCGTAATTTGTATGAAATAAATTGTTTTTCTTTCTCTAAATACTTCCAGAACTTATTCTAGGAAACTTATAGAAGAATCAGATAGAGTTTCTTGTTTATGTTTAGGATGAAGATGGATTAAATATAATTTTATGATATTCAATTAATATGTCGCTGGGTACACAACGCTAGGCTTCACAATTTCAAATGCAAATAGAATAAAATAAAGTTCGATTTTCAAAATGTGCAACATACCAATAAAATGATATCCAACTAGGCAGAATTTTAGGATCCAAAGGACTGTCATATCTACAATAACATTAGTCACCATACCGCACTAATTGTTGTTTGATTAATGACTATGAAATTCGGTTTTATAATTAAAACGGACGCGTGTCAGACATACATGAAACACGTCGGTCTATGTAAATACAGCTTTATTTTTGTCATAATTTGAACCACTTGAAATATAACTTTATTTAGAAATGGTTGTAATGTGAGACTTCTGTTTTAGTATAATTTAGAACTGAGAGAGAACACAATGTTCTTAAAATAATTTTATACTGCGGATTTTATAACAAGAACTATAAAACTTGACTTAAAGAGTACTTATAAAACCCTGCACAGATGGTAGTCTAAAGTATTATGTAAAGGTGACAATCGGGTAGTTGACTACTATTAAAAATTGACTAACATTGTATATTCCCTTAGAGTAGGCAGATAAAGAACACCATAGTTGACAAAATAATTAAAATTGGTGAATATTTGCCAGAGATTTTTATTCAATAAAATAACATAACAAATAAAATTCACTGAAATCGGTCCATCCGTTTTAAAGCGACGATGCCACAGACAGATTACCTGGATACACAGATACATACTACAAACTTATAACACCCTTTTTTGTCGGAGGTTAAAAACAGAATCGTTACTAATATCAAGCAAATCTGTCAACACCTTTACGTCGTTACAAAATATATACCTAGGTGTAGTCGTTACGCAGACAGCACTTGGTAACCAAGCTACCAGTTATTACAGGAAACATCTTTGACACATCCATAAAATATGGAAATCCCATCTGTAAACTAACCACAAATGGCTGGTGGACGCGAAATGGCACTTTTCCTACAATAAACACATTTATTATCGTAGCTACCAGTATAACTTGACCCCTCTCATGATACACTGGTGACATGACTGGGGTCTGGATTGCTTGGTCGTATTAAAAAATATCGGTGACATATGGATAGGCTGTTTAGTGTGCAAATTATTATTAAGTTGAAGGAGATGCAACTTCTGTAAATCTTGTTATGCGTATTTACAGCCTTTTAAAAGTCCGTCCTTTAAATCAACCCATTTTGAACACTTTTGTTCTCTAATTATGAAAAAGAGTGCTACTTACCATCAGGTGAACCGCAAACTCGTTTACCCTCAATAAAAATAATTAAATAGGTTCCTGGCCATTACTGTTTCTCACTTCTGGGCACGGGCCTCTTCTCAGAATGAGAAGGGTTAGGCATTAGTCCACCACGCTGGCCTGGTGCGGGTTGGCGGACTGCACACACCATCCAGAACTTTGTGAGGCTCTCGAATGTGCAAGTTTCGTCAGGATGAAAGGAAAAGTAATTTTAATGAAATAGTTAGTGATTTCCGCAAATGGCGTGAAAGGATTTCTCAAATAATGGCAAATCACCAACGTCTCCAACTCTTTTTCCGAAAAATTGGGGGTCAAACATTTTTGTTTTTTTATTAGGAAAGTATTGGTGTTCCTCTTATAGTGGCCAGTGGCGTGCACATAAAGACAAAAAGACACTGCCTACCCTAATTAGTTTTTATTATTATTATAAGCCTGTAATGTCCCACTGCAGGGCAAAGGCCTCCCCTCTTTCCATGTCTCTCGGTCCGTTGCGATCTGGGGTCAATCCTTTACATAATTGTCCAGCTCATCTCGCCATCTCCTTTAGATTAAGTATTAAGTAATACAAACGAAAATATGTCTGTAATATCAATTAGTTTAGGTCTTACGGTGAGGTGGCCAATCATTAACTGGAATTTATAATGTATTTTTATAATTAATGAAATAATAATAATTGATTACTAACATAATTTTTACGATAATTGTTAATATGGACTAATAATAAAATATGGACAGTCTGAATTAAACGAATTTTAATTTATTATCACGCTTTTATTAGCTTCACCTGTAACTAACTAACTATGTAAGAAAATCTTGGAAGTTAAAAACTCAATTCCCGGTTTCCGATTGAGCTGAAATTTTGCATAGGTACACGTTCAGTTTGGATGACTAAAGCGTGTTCTATAGTTTTTTTAAACTATAATAATTTTATTTTATAAACATAATTTAACTTGACATTATAACACTAAATTGTTTTTGCCTACCCTGTAAGAAATTTCTTTGCACGCCACTGATAGAGGCGGATGTGTCGGTAAACCTTTAGTTAGCAACATTGTACATCTTTGGCGAATAAATATCTTATCTTGGACAGAGGGATATTAAGTTTTTACGGGCTTTTCTTCATTTTACTATGGACAATATTGAAATCTTTGAACTGAGTTAAGAGTCAGGTGGCCGCTGCAGGTGTAATTTAGTCAAATGATCACATAAAATATGACTGTGGTCACACTACAGACAATTCCTCACATCTTCTCCAGCTCGTTGTGCACTAAAACTTTTTTTGTGCAAGGCTAGTGACCATCCATAAAGTACGTCACACGTTAAGGGGTGGGGGAGGGGGTCGACGGAGTGTGACATTATGTACCAAGGGGTGGGAGGGGTTCTAAGTTTCGTGACGTCACATTTCAAAATCATATTAAAAAATAATTTTAATGGAAATAAAACTAATTTCGGAACTGCTGTTAATAATTTCTAGATGTAAAATTGCAAAATATGTGACATCACAAGTCTCACAAATGTGATCAACTGTGACAAGGACGGGGGAGGGGTCAAAAAATCACGAAATTAGTGTAAGTTGACGTACTTTATGGATGACCCTCAACGAATAATGACGTGAGCAAATTCTAGTCATAAACAATAATATAGAAGGAAAGAAGAAAGAAAACAGTTTTAGTTTGGACTAGCACAAGAAAGAATACAAAAAAAAAGCAACCTGTACAAGACCACTATGACGATCTCAGCATAATGCGACGACATTTGGAGAATTCGAATTCTCTATGTCGAACCCAAAACCAGCGCAATAGTTTCTTCACGCCATAAAGTTGTGTGCTAATAGTTAGAGTGGTGTAAACGGCTCGGCCCGATGGCGACCATTGTGCTTACGGTTCGCAGCCCAGTACCGTTAATGATGTATTCAAACACCGGTATTTGTGTTATCCGGTACCGCACTACCGTAAATAAAGGTATGTGTGAGTGGGCTGCTGTTATGTGGAATAAGGCGAGGCAGAGTGGATGCTGTTCTTTCAAATTTGGGTATTTGCTTCTATATCTCTACAGAAAACTTTAGTACCAAACATTTATCATGTAGTATGGATTTAACGCAAATATTTAACATGTATGGATATGATATAGAGAACATTATGTAACAAGAGTTTGAAGTATGAATGTTGAATTGTTAATGGCTACAAGACAAGACACTAATCAAAGAATAGACGGATGGATTATGTAAAAGATGGCATGGCTAAGAGAGAATATTTATAGGAACAAATAAAACAGTTCATAAGAAAGGTAATACAAAGACTTTCCGCTCAAAATTGGAGTTGCCCAACTGAGGAAGTACCTCCACCTTGCAGAATATCGTAGCCAAATAACACAGCTCTTTTGTAGTGTTGTGTTCCGGGTGCGCAAGGTCGTCAGTGCTCCTTGGGGAAGCGTCGTGGTACTAACACAACGCTGGTAGTAGGGTCAGTAACTGGAGAATGACGCCCCTGGTGTTGCAAGCGTCCATAGGTTATGGTAACCTATTTATTGCCTGCCACGTTACAAGTATAAAAAAATTATCAGTTCAAAAAGATTATGGCTCTTTCTTCAAAAAGCTATTCGAGACCTTAATACATCTGTATATAATAATCGTCTTCTTTTTTTGTCGTTTTCGATACTGTATGAAAACTCAATACAGCACCACTTTATATTATCCTTCTACAATACAAGTAGCTACGCACTCCCATAACGACTTTCACATGCAAACAATCCAATTTGCCAGCACCTAGATGATCAACTACACCCGTCACGATAAAGACATTTTGGTCAATGAACAATTGAATGCAGAGACGGTAGGCGTAAGATTGACAGCGCAGGGCCCGGTAGCGACAGGGTTGGCAGCAGAGAATAATTTACAGATTGATTAGGGAATAAAGTAGTAGATTATTTCGAGTACAAAATAAATTTTGTCGAGTAATTAGTAGTAGTAGTTTCAGGGTTGGTCTTAAAGTAAAACTTGTCCATAATGATGATTACAATAACCCCTTAAACTAGAAAGTTGGACCTTGTAGTATAACTTCACGGATTATGTAGACAAAGAATAGCCTTTCTTCTTGTGAATGTCGTAAAAACGACTTTATTACGTCAAGTGGATGTGCAGAAGAATCTTCCTTTGAGCTGATAGTTATGTACTGCGATGCCCAAACCGTAGGCTGACCCTGATGATCAAGGCAAATATCATTGACGACCATACCTTGTAGTTGTAGCTATTCAAACTGTGCTCCACGCTGCACCAGCGGACATTTAAGGGCTGATGATGCGGTCAATTCTTTATCTCAAGTCGTGTAGTAGATACCTAAGTGAATGAGGCAGAAAAGTGTAAGCCAGCATTTTAGTCTATTGAAAGGCTAAAACCAAGCGAGGAGCCTTCTCTTGGCACAAAACCACTTGACAAAGGTAAAAAAAGATTTCTACACGGGAACTTCAAAGTCAATTGTCAATGATTCCCACATTTATAGTTTTTTTAGCTCCTTAATTTCCAATAACTCATTCGAAGAGTGGCAACCATAACGCCGCGGGCCAACACGACTCCCGCCATTGTATGGTAATAGAGCTGTGATACGCATGCGCAGTGTGCGCACGCATCTAGCTTTTTTTTTAGACGCGCTTTCTTAGAATTTTGGGACGTGCACATTCGTGATGTTTATAGGCAATTCGGTGTGAGATGATTAGTTTCTAGAATCGTGAACTTGAGATTCAGATAGGTAGAAATGGTTTGTCTGTTTGTTGTTTTGTCATGATTTTTAGATGGCGGATAGCTGTACATGTAATGTGTGAGACATGTATGGTTATATCGTATCATCTAAGACAAAGGAACAAATGTTGGATCGAAAGTCGGATTGACGGATATAATTCTGGATCCATTAGCGTAAGAATAGAGTCGGTCATTTAAAAAAAATACGTTTTGAAAGTGCCTGCAAAGGCCCAGTTGAAATAAAAAACTTTGACTTTGCTGTATTTTTATTTAGTCATAAAAATATTATAGTTTAAAAAAAACTAAAGAAAACGCTTTTGTCATCCAAACTAAACGTGTATGCAAAATTTCAGCTCAATCGGAAACCGGGAAGTGGGTCAAATTTAAGTTCCAAGATTTTTTTACATAGTTAGTTACAAGTGAAGCTAATAAAAGCGTTTTAAAAACTGCGAACAATATCTAATTTTTTTTAAAAGACTGACTCCTTTCCTTTTATGTGCCAGAATTATGTACTGAATTCATGCAGGTATGAATAATACTTACGATTTCACTAGTATTTTAAAATTCTAAAATCTTGATATCTATCCATATAATTTAACCGACGACATGGATACGCTCAAAACTTATCTGCGAACTGACGTAATTAAATTGTTAACCAATAAGGGTAATACAAAGACGATTCCGAAGAGTACGACTCGGGTTCTGAAGTGGAATTGTTGGACAACAAGCCGGAGTCGGACGGAGAGGCGCCGCGAGCGTTGTCGCTTAGTGACGAAGAGGATGACTTCAATATCAAGAAAAACACACACAAGAAACCCGCTGAGATGGACTCTGGTAGGTAACCCACAGTATTCACTAAGGGCCATAGCACATTACCTACTTTCTGCAACAGAATCGTGCGTTTTCGCGTTCGTTATTTACTTTTTGTTAGCAATAGGCAGCCAACGAACGCGAAAACGCGCAATTCTGGTGCAAAAAGTAGCTAGTCTGCTATGGCCCTTAGTGAATACTGTGGGTTACCTACCAGAGTCCATCTCAGCGGGTTTCTTGTGTGTGTTTTTCTTGATATTGAAGTCATCCTCTTCGTCACTAAGCGACAACGCTCGCGGCGCCTCTCCGTCCGACTCCGGCTTGTTGTCCAACAATTCCACTTCAGAACCCGAGTCGTACTCTTCGGAATCGTCTTTGTATTACCCTTATTGGTTAACAATTTAATTACGTCAGTTCGCAGATAAGTTTTGAGCGTATCCATGTCGTCGGTTAAATAGATATCAAGATATCTTTTAAGATTTTGTAGAGCTGTTCCTTCTGTCGTGATGAAACGAGCAATCTCCGTTATAGCCATCTCTCTTTATAATCCAATATAGGTACTTGGGATCGCTCATCATACCATAGTGAAAATATTAGCCAGTCATCAATGGGAGCTATCGAAGCTATGTTTCGTCATTCGTGGAGGGTCATTATTTATTTACGGCTTTTTGTTTCTTCTATGTTTAATCCATCCACTACGGCATGAGGAATTCCCATGTGATATCTCCAGATGACTAGACAGAAGAAGAATGGAAATCTCATTTCCCAAGAATCCTTGCACCACACTTGTAGAGCTGAATTCCAGAACACAGCGGTTTTTAGGGTTCCGTACCCAAAGGGTAAAACGGGACCCTATTACTAAGACACCGCTGTCCGTCCGTCTGTCTGTTTGTCTGTCCGTCTGTCACCAGGCTGTATCTCATGAACCGTGATAGTTAGACAGTTGAAATTTTCATAGATGATGTATTTCTGTTGCCGCTATAACAACAAATACTAAAAAACAGAATAAAATAAATATTTAAGGGGGCTCCCATACAACAAACGTGATTTTTTTGCCGTTTTTATAGATAATGGTCCGGAACCCTTCGTGCGCGAGTCCGACTCGCACTTGGCCGGTTTTATTTTGTTACGTAGGTATTACAGCTCTAGTAGTCTTTAATATTTAAAGTCAACTTAATATTTGCTTTACCTGTACCAACTGCAAGAGACTAGACTAGACCCTAACAAGCTTTGACATAGATAAGATATCTTCCACTTGGAAAGTAAATAGTAGATAGGTACCTCAGGTTCAATTAATAAGGTCTTGAAACAAACAAGAGGAATGGACATAACGAAATATTTAACCGTTAAACATTGCAGGGAATATGAAGGACCGTTTAAGGTAGGGTGTTTGCGCTGTTGACCAGGCAATAACATACCGCGCCGCTGATTTAAAAAGTTCCGTCACTGTGTCGGCCTCGCGTGCTATGTGTGTGAACCGCAAATACAATAAAATACACCAATTTACATAAACCTACACTTACCCCAACTCTGCATTACTCCGCACATAATTTTACACCACTGCACAGTTCAATTAACCGCCACATTCAATTATAATTTTGGGAAACAAGCTTAAAGTTTTCACACAGCCGCCATATTTTTGCAAGTTTTTTTCATTCTGCCGCTACGCCCAATTTTGGCGCTCGCGTCACGGTGTTGCGCGGGATCTCGGAAGTTGTATCCGTTTCCGAGACCAAGTAATTAAAATAGTGCCGCAGATTTTCCCCAAACCCATATAAGACGAGAGGATAATATAATATACTAATAAATATACCAAATAAAGAATTTAATATATGAGTAAATGTTAAAGAGTGTCTGTGTGTGTTTGTCGATTGAGCAACTTTTACTGGTTGCTCCCGCTATCCGCCATAGATAATAAACATCCCCCCGCCCGAGAAAGGCTGAAAAGCCTTTATCAACCAATCCGCAAAATATTACCGCTATTATAACTAAGTACATTAATAACTAAACCGTAACTAAAACTATAAAATAGATCCGTACTAGCAGACCTAGTCCAGTGGCATACGAGCGATTTTTACAACTGGCCGCAAAAAATTGCCTGAGAGAGTTTTCAGCCTCACAGATCTGATTACCCCATCCTTTCCAGGCAAAAGTTCCAAAATTCTACCGCGTTTCCATTTGAGAGGTGAAACATCTTCCTCTTTAATCAACACTAGGTCTCCCACTTTAGGTGGATCCGTAAGTGTTGTCCACTTATTTCGATTCTGTAAACAATGCAGGTACCGGTCACTCCACTGCCTCCAGAATCGTTGGGAGATAGCCTGAACCAATTTAAATCTACCTAACCGCGAATCAGGCACATCTTCCAGATTATATTCCGGAACCGAAAGTAGTGGTTTGCCAACCAAAAAGTGCGCGGGTGTTAACACTTCGAGGTCCTGAGGATCGTGAGACAATGGGCACAGTGGCCGAGAGTTGAGAACCGCTTCAACTCTTGCAAATACCGTTGTCAGTTCCTCGAAGGTTAAAACCTGCAGCCCGATCATTCGTTTTAATAAAGTTTTAGCCGATTTGACCGCTGCTTCGAATAAACCGCCAAAATGAGGTGCAGATGGTACGTTGAACAACCAAGTGATACCGCTCTTAGCTGCAACGTCCACCAAACCTTGTTCAACTTCTCTATTCCGTAGATACCTTTGTACATCATTAAGATGCCTGTTTGTCCCAACATAGTTGGTACCATTATCCGACCGAATCACACTCGGTAGTCCGCGCCGAGCTGAGAATCGTGTTAAAGCCGCTGTGAGTGCCTCAGTAGTTAAATCGCTAACGACCTCGAGATGTACTGCCTTAGTCGCCGAACAAACAAAAACACATAAATACGCCTTCAACACTTTAGCGTTTCTAAGGCGTGAGGCTTTGATTGAGAATGGGCCAGCAAAATCCGTTTGCACCGTGTGAAAAACCCCAGTTGCGTTAACCCTGTCACGTGGTAGTGCAGACATGAGTGGCTCCACAGGCTTCGCCCTAGTCCGAAAACACGAGATACATTTATAAATACGACTCCTGATAATCTGCCGAGCCGAAAGAATCCAATATTCCTTTTGTAGAATAGCCTGAAGGGCTGTTGACCCGACATGACAATACACCCGATGTGCATGATCTATTATAAGATTTGTTAGGGGATGGTCCTTAGGTAGAACAGCCGGATGTTTTCCCCGAAATGGAAGGCTCGACTGGTCCAAACGTCCCCCAACCCGCAAAATACCCGCTTCATCAATAAAAGGAAATAACCGCCGTAACCGCGTGGTGCATCTTTTGTCCTTGGTTAGGTAATCTATGTCCGCAGCAAATTCTACTTGTTGCACCATTTTAATAAGCCGATCCGTAGCTAATTGGCGTTCCTTTGCCGTCACAACGCCTACAATTTTATTTGTGGGATTTTTAGTATTATGGATAAATCTAAGCCAGTAAACTACCGCCGATTGTAGCTTCACTAATGAGCTACATTTACTAAAAATAGGATTTGATTTTGAAACGCCTACAAGAACTCTAACCGAATCATCTTTTGTGGATGGGTCTACTGGCCACGCCCTTTCGTCTTTAAGCCATTGTGGCTCCCACCACAGGGTGTGTGCTAACAGCTCCGATGCCCGACACCCGCGACTCGCAACATCCGCCGGGTTCAACTCCGATGGCACGTGTCTCCACTTCACGTTTAATCCGCAATTTACGATTTGAGAGACCCTATTCCCCTCAAATGTTGGTAACGTATGAGGTGGCACCCGTAACCATGCAAGAACAATAGTGCTATCTGACCAACCAAATATTTCTTCTATTTCCACTTGCTCTTTAATTGATCCGACTACGTACTTCATAAGACGTGACAATAAAGTCGCACCTAACAGTTCCATTTTAGGAATGGTAACTTTAATCTTGGAAGGTGCAACGCGCGATTTACCCATCATTAAAGAAACTTTTACTCCACCGCTTTTGTCCACAGTCCTCAAATATACAACCGCGCTGTATCCGCTTTCAGACGCATCCGAGAAACCGTGTAAGGAGCAAGTTCTATATCCGCCTAAGGCAAAACGCGCCATATTAATTGCCTCAATTTGAGGTAGATCCGCAACGATAGAACTCCATTCCGCTACCACATCCGGTGGTGGAGTCTCATCCCACGACAACTTTAACCGCCAGAGCCGCTGCATAAGAACCTTACCCTGGAACAGCACCGGTGCGATCCATCCTAATGGGTCAAAGGTTCTTGCCAAGGTTGATAATATTGTACGTTTTGTACATTTACCATTATCCTGTAACTTGCAATGATATGAAAAGCAGTCGTTATTTGGGTCCCATTCAACCCCTAATATTTTAAAAAACCCAGGTCCATCTTCCTTTTCAAATGTCCGAGGCTTCTCTAAATCCTCCGTAGGAATATCTTGTAATAACCGCTCACTGTTTGACACCCACTTGCTCAACTCAAAACCGCCAGAGCGGAGCAAGGATGTCAGATCCGCTTTCAAAAGTTTAGCCTCATCTTCACTATCCGCACCCCCCAATATGTCATCCATAAATACTGAAGATCTTAGAAGATTAGCCGCCGCTGGGAACTCCGCTTCACCATCGTCAGCCAATTGCCGCAGCGTCCTGATCGCGATATACGGACTGGACTTCATTCCATATGTCACCGTATTCAAGGTGTACAGGAGCAAGGGCTGTTCTGGTGATTCCCTCCAAAATATCAACTGATACTGCCGGTCGTCCTCATGTACGTCAATTTGACGGAACATCATTTTGATGTCCGTAGTGAAAACATATTCAGACATCCGAAAACGACAAATAATTTCCATCACGTCTCGCTGTAGTTTTGGCCCCGCATGTAAAGTATCATTTAGAGACACCCCCGTGGATGTCCCGCAACTGGCATCAAAAACCACACGAATTTTCTCCGAATCCGCTTTAAAAATACCGTGATGGGGTATTATGTACCCTTTACCGCCTGCATAGTCGTCTGGATCCCGGTCACAGACCGACATATGCCCCATTTGTTCATAATCCCGCATGAACTTGATGTACTTCTCGCGCAGTGTTGCATTTGACATCAACCGCCTTTCCATCGCCAAAAACCGCTTCTTGGCTAATATAATTGAATCACCTAATTCAGGTTTGCCCTTTGTTAGAAAAGGCAACCGTACCACAAACCTCCCTGACTCATCCCGCTGATGAGTATTTTTAAAAAGTGATTCACATTCCGCATCTAGAGGGTTAGACACTACCCTATCTGGGATATCCTCTACTTCCCAGAACCGCTCCAGAATTTTATCTACCGAGGCATGGGCTGTGAAAAATGACTGTGAAGTTTCATAACCTGATGGAACCGCGTAAGTTACTGGCCCCATGAGCACGTGTCCGAACACGGTGTTCATAGCGCACGGTAAATACTCATTTATCTTTATACATCCACCAAGCATTATTTCACCCATAAGATCCGCTCCGATTAATATGTCAATAGGGCGACTAACATAAAACTGATCATCCGCTAAATATATACCCCTATACCAAACCGCTAAATTAGAGGATAGACTTATGCTAGGTAAGCTGTGCGTAATGTTACCCAATATAGTTGCAGTAGTGGCTAGCCGAGGGTGGTCCGAATGTTTGGGGCACATTATCAAATTGGCCCCACCTTTGCAGTCACTAACCGGCATTCCCCCTATTCCCGTAATATTTGCGAAGTCTGACCTAAACCGCTTTAGGCCAAGTCTCCGTACACACTGCTCTGTGATAAAGGTGCTTTGACTGCCACCATCCAGTAGCGCGCGCACTTCTTGATATTGACCGCATCCGTCAGTGATACGCACCACAGCCGTCGCGAGCAGCACTGTCCGTTGGTATCTACTCGGACCCTCCGTTCTATTGTACACCGTTAAAGATGATGCCCCACCTACTACTGGTGAAGTCACCTTATGTCCATCTACTGGACCCTCTACCCTACCTGATGTATAAGTAGGTGCATTTACCCTAGATGTAGCCGCCGTACTAGATGTACGCGGCCGACCCGATTCCGCATTCGGTGTATTAGATTGTCCACCCACTGGTGGGCCCCCGCCCGCTGGTGGCCCCCCGGAAGGACCCCCCGTCGCAGCCGTAGCTGCTAAATCAAAATGAATCAGGTGGTGATGTTTAGTTGACTTACATTTATAACATGACCAACCTGATGAGCATTGACTGATACTATGCTCTCCTAAGCACCTGAAACACAGCCGCAATTGCTGTACTTGTTCTTTCCGCTGGCGTGGTTTCAGTGCTAAGAACTGCCCACATTTTGACAAATTGTGACTACCCCGCTTGCACAATTTGCAAACCGTAGATCCACCCTGAGATGCCACATGGTGTGACCGAGGAGTGTGAGTACTGGTCTTTCCACTATGAGTATCCCCGGAGGACTCCAAAATCCTAACCTCATTTTCTAAAAACTGGATAAGGTCTGAGAAACTTGGCAGCTCTTTATCAGTCATTTTATCTTCAAAATGCTTTTTTAAACCGCTATCTAATTTTTGAAAATTAATAAAAAACAAAAGATATGACCACTCCGTTACTGGGAATTTCATTTTTTCTAAAGCCTTTGTGTTCTCCAGTAAAGTGTTCAAAAATGGTTTTATAGAATTTAAGTTTTTATTTACATGAGCTGTCCCTAATAAGTTATGTAATAATTTATCCGCTAATAATCTTTTATTATTGTACCTACCTTTCAGTAAATCCAATGCTATGGAATAATTGTCACCGGTGACAGATAAATGTTGGGTAAGTACTTTGGGCTCCCCAGACAAAGACCCTAATAAATAATACAATTTTTCTGTATCGGATAACAATGAGTCTTTCCCAACTAATGACTCAAAGAGATCAATAAATGACAGAAACTCCTCTATTTTTCCTGAAAAAGTAGGGAGCTGAACCCTTGGCAAAAAAGCCCGCTTTGCCTTTGCCACACCTGAGGAACCAGCAGTGTCATACTCAGATGACTGACAGCTACTTCCAGGAAATAACTCTAAATGTCTCCGCTTAATATTATAATATTTCTGGTTATATGTCACATACCTTTTCAATAACTCATCTAACTCATCATCCTCCTCTAAACCAGCCTGAATTTCTATGTGAGTAGATGTAAACTCAGTGTAAATATTTTCTAAATTACTATACCTTAACTTAAACTCATTTCTTTCCCCCTCAGAAATGAGACCTGACTGTGATAAGTCATACAGTTTATCTAAATTAAGTATAGCTAGATCATACCTAACTTTAAATAATCTTAATTGAGCTTTAGGAGGCATTTTAACCTAATAACTAAATTATCCCCAAAAATACAAAATTAACCTTCAGAAATCTCTCTAAAACAATATGTAAATAACTAATTATCTAATTAAATTAGTTATATTTATCACAAAACAAATTAAGAAAATTTACAAAAACACAAAAAGTTATTGAAGTTTGTGGGATCCGAACCGCCTTCCCACAGTACCTTGAAGATTTTATACGACACCTTATACCGCAAGGCTATCGCTATCCTTATTTAGTATGTTGAAATTATGAGCCGCTTTCGTAGGTTTGTAATACGAATCTATTTAGAAATTTCAACAAAAAACCTATTAGAAAATAGGTACAAAAACAATAACAAAAACCGCAGAGTAAAAGTTTATCAAAGAACGACGATGTCGTTTCGTTAAAAATTGGTATGTGTGTAATGTGATATTTTATGAATGTTTGTAAATATTATACCGATAAAAGGGACACTACGATAAACTATTGTGTAGCCCTACCGCAATAAAATATAATTTGAGTTTCTCTGTGCAGTGATTAAGTAGGTAGGTATTCTAAATAGGTACCCAACCGCTCGGTACCTACAGATTTTTCGTGTTATACAACACGAGAGTTGGGGAAGCTTACCTGACGAAAGTACTCATAAACCGCCAGAATACTTTGTCAAGCAACCGACCGACCGCTTGTAGTGTATTTTGTTATAGCACGAAAGTACGAATTACAATGACGGACTATCCGGCTCGAAGGACCAATGTTTGCGCTGTTGACCAGGCAATAACATACCGCGCCGCTGATTTAAAAAGTTCCGTCACTGTGTCGGCCTCGCGTGCTATGTGTGTGAACCGCAAATACAATAAAATACACCAATTTACATAAACCTACACTTACCCCAACTCTGCATTACTCCGCACATAATTTTACACCACTGCACAGTTCAATTAACCGCCACATTCAATTATAATTTTGGGAAACAAGTTTAAAGTTTTCACACAGCCGCCATATTTTTGCAAGTTTTTTTCATTCTGCCGCTACGCCCAATTTTGGCGCTCGCGTCACGGTGTTGCGCGGGATCTCGGAAGTTGTATCCGTTTCCGAGACCAAGTAATTAAAATAGTGCCGCAGATTTTCCCCAAACCCATATAAGACGAGAGGATAATATAATATACTAATAAATATACCAAATAAAGAATTTAATATATGAGTAAATGTTAAAGAGTGTCTGTGTGTGTTTGTCGATTGAGCAACTTTTACTGGTTGCTCCCGCTATCCGCCATAGATAATAAACAGTAGGGTGACCATCATCTCGAGGATTCGTTCGATATTATACGATTATTATTTTCTCCTCGCATTCATTCAATGTGTTTTGTGGGATACGACTTATTTTAGAGCTTTTGAATAACCTACAATTTTTTAAAATTATTATCTTAATGTCTGAAATTATAGTAAGATGAGATCGTAACTTAAAAACGTGTTATATTTTTATTTCGTAATTATTATTATTTTTAGGAATTTATAGCGTGTTAGAATTTGCAAGAAACGCGTAAGTACAAGATATATTGATAACAAATGACCGAAATATGATGTCTTAAACTACATACAAACAGCAGCTGTAGATTCTCCTGATCAATTCCCACTAAGGAACAATCCTTTGGCAACGTACGATACAGAACATACAAAGTTTAACTAGATAACCTATCAACCAAAGAATATTCTCCGCTACAAATATCTGACAACGTAAAGAGCACGTTGGCCACTAGTCGGCAACATTTTAAATTCGTTCATTATCATAAAACGACGATCAATATTCGATGTTTGCCTCACCGAGTGAGAGCTGCATTTACATGCTGATTGCATACCGTCCGTCCGATGTGTTACACTCTTTATTAGGGTGACCATAAAAGTTTTTGTATCATAGGTATAGGCCATGTGGGATGACATTTAAGTGAGCAAGATAGAGGAGTGGGTTCTGTTGAAAGTGTTGCAATTTTGTAGATGATTTTTTAAATTATTTAATATAATATGAATATAATTCTTGTTATTAAAATGTGTGTTCTTGGAATTATTTGGGACACTTCGATAACTATAAAACAATACTTCTTACTTGGGCAAATAATTAATTTTAATTTCAATCAAAAATTACCTATATTCGATTAAAAGATTAATATTATTATTTATTATAGCATGGTGTTATAAGTTTCATCATAGCTCCAAAACGGATAAATCGATTTCAATGTAGTTTTTTCAATTTAAAGCTAGTTTAATTGGGTATCATCTTAGCTATGTATCATGAAAATCTGTTCAGCTGTTCAAAAGTTACAGCTCTTTTTCTAGATGGAGTCGGGAGTTTTTGACGGTTAGGTTATGAATAAAAGACGACATCAAAAAACCTTTTCTAGAGAAACTATGATAGTTTGTTAACTTGTTACAGTAAACGGAACTCCAAAAATTAATCAAGCATGGTGTAGTAATATTTTATACGAACTAAACCTTCTTTTAGCATAATATAATTAAGATCGACAACATTATTTATGGAAGTAACATGTTTATATTAAAATCCTGACATGCGTCTACAATGATGTTGCTTCGACATATTAATAAGTCAATAATTTGCAAAATGCTAATGTTATGGGAATTGAAATTCTCTGAACTTATAAAATATTCTACTGGAAAATGTATGAGGTACAAGTATAAGGAATGATGACATGTTATTGAGTTGTCATTTGTTCTATTTTTGTACTATACACGGAGAGCAATATTGTGTTAATCAACTAAACGATAGTACTCCATAATGAATATTCTATTTATAAATGCATCCAATGTATTATCTTTACAAAAAAAAAAATTGCGACAATAAGGTAATTAATATTCACTACTTAAATACGTCTTGTTTTCACTTATATAACATGAGATTTTTTTTTAATTACGAGATTTTTTCTCGGATTAGTTAATTAAAGGAAAACGCATTATAAATAAGAAAAAAGTACAATGTTATATTTTTTGCAAAGACTAATTGCATAAACGAAGTTTTTTTTTGTTTTTCAAGAATAAAAATCCGATTAATTAATATTTATTTCAAAACTTTTTCTCAATATTATGTAGAACAGGCACATATCTATAGAAGATATTTTTCCCTTCATTGAATTACTGATATCTTTACGCAGTTAATCAACAAGTATCACTGTAATTTGTTGTAATTACTTCAAAATAATCAGCTAGCGCCACCTATATCAAAACAGTTAACTTTATGTAAAAAGAAAATAATAAATTCTGTCTGGTTCCGATTGTCAATCTAAACAAGTAATTTTATTTTATAATTTATACAAAAAATCATAATCCACTTCCTTTGAACCAGTTAAATCCGATTCTAATTCGGAACAGTCTTACGATTCTATGAATCATGGTTACCCTAACACACACTTGTGAATGTCGCCTTTGCCTAGGGTTTTATGAGTATCTAAGTACGTATAATAATAATTATTATAAATTGTATAAATAAAATGGGGTACATTGACCACAGATTGACGGGGTTTAATTAATATGTGTATTCTTAATTACAGTCCCTGTATTCATGTTTTTCGCTATAAACGTTTATAGACTTGATCGTAGAGATTTTTTTTCCATAATTCTCTATCCACTTTTAAAGGCATAGATGTGTAGTTTTTTATCTATAAAACGTACTGGTTTCAATGTTTTAGTGTCCACAAGTTTTTATTGGATTGTCAATAAAAGTTTACTTTTATGTGACAAACTATTTAATATAAATTGTTATTTAGATAAAATTTTATGTTGCTTGGTGTCATATTTCGAAGTTTTAAATGCATATTGAAAATATCTTAACTATGAACATTTTATTTTAATACTTTTCAACTTAACGGTCTTACTCCATGCAGTTTTACAGCTTATTTTATATTATGTACCCATATGTTTTTTATTTTAAAATTCTACTGTTATGAGGCATATTGCTGAATATTATTGGCCATTTTGAATAAGGAGGCATAATATGTAAATTAAATGAGGTATTCCACGAAGAGCACCTTTTTTGAACGGCACTGAAACGAATAGCACCAAATCTATTCCACGAATTTACAAGAGCTGTAACTTTTGACCGGCTGAACAGATTTTCATTAAACATAACTAAGATGATACCCGATTAAACTAGCTTTCAATCAAAAAAATTGTATTGAAATCGGTCTATCCGTTTTGGAGCTACGATGCCACAAACAGACACACAGATACACACTACAAACTTATAACATTATATAATTATTATGCTATAATAAATAATAATATTAATCTTTTAATCGAGAATAGGTAATGTTTTGATTAAAATTAAAATTAATTATATTTTCCCGAAGTAAGAAGTATTGTTTTATAGTTATTGAAGTGTCTCAAATAATTCCACAGTAAAAAGAAATATATCCCTATTATGTTATCCGCTTACAATTTTATTTATTAATTAGTATTGATATGCATCTATCGACCTCAAAAGGTGTTAATAATTACTACATGTTTAAATTTATTAAAACGAATACATAAATAATCGAGATGGCACGAGATACAATCAAGAATTAACTCCAATTATTATGGATTTAATTTATTTTTCTATGTCGCAAATAAATCAATTTATTTAGAACACACTGATTAAATAAACAAATCACAATACAAAGGTTTTGTTTCTTTATAGTTAGAAGACTTAAAAGAACAAAACCGTTCGAGTTAGTGTTTAGTGATAGTGAATAAGTGAAATTTAGTACAAGTGCTACCTTTTAAAGAACGCATGAACAAAGTGTCTTCGCCTTAACAGAGACAATAAAGAAAGTGCTGTTGGACATAATCTTAGTATAATTTAATTACACAGTTTAAGTTATAATTAAATTACTTATTAGCCTAATTACAAGGCTAGATTGTAGTTAGGTTAGGGTGGATCCTAAGATGTACCTTAGGACAAAAAAAAAAAAAATGATATTTTATACATAATTTATACTATATTCACAATTTATATTATTTATACCTATAGTTAGAGAAAGTTTATATGAGTAGGCACATTTAGCTTTAATATTTTTCCTCTATATATTTTAAGCTCCGTATGTTGTACAGGGCCGTAATTAGGAGTCTATTTCATAAGAGTACAGTCATAAAAAAACTATTAAATAATAGAGTTTACAGTCAATAATATATTCTACGACATGTGATCAAAGTTATCGCTTTCATAAATCTTGAATTTACTTATGCATAAAAATAAATAATCTTGTTTAAAACAATGAATTATAAAATAAAACTTATATCTGTGAGAATAACAGCAATAACCATAGACAACTAAAAACCTTTACATGTAAATAGGTATTATTTTCTATAATAACGCAACTGTGTTCGAATATCGTTTTCCAATCAAGAAACCGTTAACGCAAACGTAGTTTCGCCTGTCTGCACATAATCTCAACGTATAATTTCAGCCACTTATAGTTATTAATTAGAATTTAAAATTTCATCTTCTGTAATGGCTTCTCATAAACGAGTAACTGTGAAACGATTTTAGTTAAAAAGTGAAAACGATAAGTTACTTTGTTTCATGTTAAGTTTCATACCGAGTTGCAATACAAATGCGCATAATTATTGTTAATTAAATAGATTTTTGCAAAAGTACCTATAGTATAATAGTAGATAGTTTATGAAAGTGTTGCTTAATAGGGGGTATTAAAATACAAGTGTGTGTTTAAAAATCTAGCCGCAGGCGAGATTTTTAATAGTATCACACGAGTATTTCAATACCTAGTTATGTGCAGTTTCATACACTACTTTATCTATACTCATGCAATAGGTAGTTAACACAATATTATTGTAAATAAACAAAAATGGCGCTAATCAGCAGCTGAGGCAGCTGGATGCGGAAGGTCGAGAAGATTCTTGTATTGAGGCGTTACCTGGGAGAAGCCTATCTCCAGCAGTCCACTGTTATAGGCCTATATGATGACGATGATCGACTAACCAGTACTATTCAAATTGTATTCAGAAACATGTCAAGTCTACACACAGCTAAATAGGCTGGAATATTTTTTCAACTCTCTTTTGCAGTGACAGCTATGTACCTACAGTATGTACAGCTCGCGTCAGTCTTTATGACCGCTTGTTCCTCTACAACGTACATCCGTCCCGCAACCTAATTACGTAAAAATCACCTAACAGCGACCCGATAGCCACGCGACAGCAGACGGAGCGCGATCGGTCGCGAATTGTCAAACAAACTCGTATTATATACGGCATTCGTCCGCCTGTGTCTAACTTGTCGCGTTTGCAGCGCCAAGTTTGCACTTTTTAGTTCGTTCATGATCTGCCAGAGGGTGAACCTGTAAGCGGCGGCTGTTGCGTCGCTATCGGCAAATACGTAATACCAAAGTGATGTTTGACAGCAGCTATGGCGCGATTTACGCCTGTCACTAACTGTCTGCTACATCGTTAATTAGGGGGCCACTATCATACGCATTTTGCGCATCGGTAGTTCGGTACGCGGCTACATTCAGATTGACGCGAGCTGCAGATTAAAGTTCACTTAACTGTCATAGAAATAGCATAACATACCATTTATGGCGACGTAAATACAGAATTTATATGCCATGGACCCTTGCCTAACAAAACTTGTAATTTTAACATAACTCCCGAAGAATCAATTAGTCCTAATAGTAGGCATAGTACGGACCTTTATAAGAGCTAGAGTGTTATTGGCGGATGGGTCTCGTAAACAAAATGCGGTCATTAAGAGAGACCGTAAAATGGCAAAGCGAATTGATTATGATCGCTGTTATTAGGTATCAAATGAGGATTCTGCAGGCCAGCTGTCATACGTCGCGTAATAAATGCCAGTGCATTGAACGGATTCTACACAAACTTACCATGGATGTGTGATGATTTTATAATATCGTTTGAAAGGAATATTTTTACAGTGAAGATATTTAAAAATATACAGTCATCTTAATGTATGTTTTTCATCATAACTCCTATAAAGGAGATGGAAAATGCATAAATATCCTAAAAGCATTAATAATTATAACCCAATCCTGAAAGACCTGTACCAGTAAGAGGAACAGCGGGTCTACCGCGTAACTAAAATGGTAATGAACATCGACTCTGGTAATAAACTTCAATACAATCGTGACAGACTAAACTACGTGCTACCTTGTAATATTTTTACCGATCATAAAGATAGGAGTCCCAACTTTATGATCGATATTATTTTACAAGGTAGCTCGTAGTTTAATCTCTCACGATTGTATTGAACTTTATTACCAGTGTCGATGTTCATTACCATTTTAGTTACGCGGTAGACCCCCAGAATAGGCTGTTGATTATAATACGCCTTATACTTATGTTTGATTTGCTGAATTTGTCCATGCCTGTATAAGCCGAGCTAACTCTATGCAAATTGTTTTAAAATAATTTGTAACGAGCAATGATTTATGATAACTACGTACCGAATCACATCCTAGTGGTTTTTGCAACTTCTAAGTAAGCTGCAAAAAGGCTCTTTCAAGGTAGCTTCTTCATAGATTCCAATAAATTACTATAAATTGCTTTCGTATTACTATAATTCTTATCTATTTTCATTACGGCCACTATTTCCATAATAATTCCTTAAGCCATGTTCACTTGTAAAATCTCTACCGTTAAATCAGCTTCATCTATCTTATCAACAACCAAGAAGAAATCACCAATGGATGGCCAAATATCATCTACAGATTTCTCGTGCCATCTATCAGCAAATATTTCAAATACCATATTTAATCTTTCACAGCTGAACGCCGCACCTGGGAGCGTCGTACCGCATCTATTCATTACGACGGTGCAAGTGTACAATCACCAATTCTATGGGGTCGTAATGACCGACCACTGCCGTCAATTATCTACACATTACTAAGACCCAAATCGAAGCCATGCGGTAATACGCCATTACGAAACAACGGCCTGAGGCCTCGCTATCTGAAATATAAAAGTACCTACGACAAATTGAAATGTTAATTAGGTTTCGAAATAACATCCATTGAATAAAATTAACTTGCCTCGGGGCAACTTTTTTCTTTTGCCATCATCAGCATGGTGTTTGATGAATATACAAAATAGCGATTACTATTAAAATTGCAGATAACATTTCACTTAAGAACAATTATGTATTTATCGATGATTGGTCATAATCATACATATAGACACAAATTTTCATGTTGGATTGGTATTATGGGATGGCTCATGGTGTTATTGTGGCAAAAACTAAGTTCACTTCTCTCATAAATTAAGACATTTTATTATAAATAGATGAATAGCGGCTCTATTGAAGAGTGAGTTATTTTAGGATGAGGTTTTGCTAAAGTTGGTACCTATGGAAATAGAATCGAATAGCAACTACTCAGTTACGTATTATGTATGGTGAAAATTATAATATACCCTAAATGGTTTGGTTTTTACGTGAATAATAGATATCTAAGTTCGACCCTGTAGAGAAATGAATCAAACAAAAATATTTAAGCATGATTATTTCTCTATACATTAGATAAGTACATTCCCAATATCGCCGGATGATAGTCCAGCCTAGTATTGCGAGAGTAGATAATATCTAGATAGAATTCAGTCACCTCTCAGGATACAAGAATTACATTACCACTCACTAGGATTTCTTCCATATCAATGATATTTTACAAACATACATCTCACATGCACACACACCCAGACCCGAAACAACTATCTGTAGATCATACAAATATTTGTTCCGTGCGGGGATCGAACCCGCGGCACGTACCGTAGAAAGCTAATCGCTCAGCAACTGCACCAACCGTGTCGTCAAGATTATCCTCTTCTGGTATCCTGAGAGGGTTTTCTAAAATGCAACAGCCCTTTATATTATTTGAGTTTAATTCTAAACTAAATAACATTGGGTACCAAGCTAAGTCAGCTTTAGGACAACAATTATGGCAGTAACGAAATCCCATAAAACTTCACAAATAACTCTCAAAAACACGAAAACAAAATTGCCAATACATCAACCTGCGTTTGAGCAACAGTAATTTATTTCGCAATCAATGCCTTGTACTTTAGAAGAAAAGTTATCTATCAATCTTTAACCAGGCTGTAATAATTCAAAGTAAAAACTGGATAATTCATTTAATAGCCTATATCTATTGGGGAATAATCAGTGTACAATGGACAAAGTTGACGGTAGAGCTATACATCACTTGAGTTTGACAGCTAAATTACTGGGCATGTAAGGTCAGCATAACTCGCCTGGAATGGCAGACTTTTTGTCGAGTTAGATATTTTAGGTGTTGTCTAGCCCTTTTCGGATGTCAGCACTGTAACTGGTAAATAATTGCTAATAAATAATACAAGGCCTTGATATGAAAGTGCGAGATACGAGGTAGATCCATTTTTGTTTTTCTTTGATTAATTTCTAATGGGAGGAAATGATTGGAATTTTACACGTCTCACTGTACTTAAAGAAAAAATTTATCAGCTTTTCCATACGTTTGGGTCAAGTAGGTATTGAAGTTGGAACTTGGAAATATGACCTTGCATTTCTGATACACCTTGCATTTCTGATACACCCTGTATACACGCATTTTTTGGTGTAAAACAGCTGTATTTTGGTGTAAAACAGCTGTATTTATTTATGATAGTCGTTATAGCCGTTAATTTAAATTGTTTTTATTTACGTATCCCTTTCACAGTCCAAGGTCAATTTGAGGTCATTGGGTCCACTTAAGGGATCCAAGGTCTTGTCTACTAAAACAACAGATAAGAAATTACGATAAAAAATCATTAATAAAAGTTGTAAAAAGTGCTATCATGAAAGATTTATTCAAAAATTACACCTTTTCTACAAATCTTTATTATAAATTACGTAAAATGGAATGTTATTTCGAACACCATCATCTAGTTACAATATACATAGGTACATACATAAGACGTCACTCCTTCGTGTTTCCTTAGTAACCATAATATTCACACGCTATAAACAAGTGATGCAATAACGTCATATCACGTGACTATGTTTTGGTGCAAACATTTGAAAATAATATTTTTATTTGTGATATTTTAATTACTCGTGCATATTTTAATTTTTTCTATGTTTATTTAATCCTTAAAACTTTACGATAAACTAAAAATAAAAACCAACGCAAGTTCCCTTTTGCACCTGAATTTAAAAATCTAAAAGAAAGAAAGAGAAAGAATAACAAAAGGTTAGAAGCAACAGTCTGGAGGTCAAAGACATTTTGTGTCATTCTAATTTTGAAAATTTTCAAACATTGCATAAACAGTGCTACGTTCTCTCGCCTTCGCTTTACAGAATATCTATAAAATATTCATAGAAAAAGTCAACCTCAAAATGATATTGTCATAGACAATATTTGCCGACGCTACACTACTTTAAAACAGAGCAAGATTTATGAAGCCAAATGCTTAAACGAATAATTATTCGCTCAAATTCCTTACTAAGCACAAAAACTGGAACTGTGCAATGTTTCATTAACATTAATGATGACCATTCAAAACAAATTCATTGATTTATAAAACCACAGAAACACGCTGACAGTCGATGACAGAGGGTCTTGGTTGTGTCATTGTGATTTTTAATCCCTGACCATATTAATAGTGCCACAAACTAATCTTACCGACTACCTAATCACGATGCACGCTCGTAATCGGAATCGACTCAATTTTGACACTACAACAGTGTTCATTGCATTGCTCAAATTGTAGGGCGTAGTGGTTTTAAAACCATACCACGCAATGTAATTTGTTGGACCGTCAAAATTGAATCGATTCCGATTGCGAGTGTGTATCGTGATTACCCTGCCGGTCATGACGTCGCTGCCGTCGCTTTTACCAATGTCATCTCCTTGTTGTTGTGTAGCAACGTTAGTTCCAATTTTAGTCACCGGGTCAGATAAGTTTGTGGCACTATAACCATATTCACACGCTATGAACGAGAAATGTCAATTTCAACGTCATATCACGTGATTCTGTATTTTGGCGCGAACATGAAAGTCATATATTTAATTATTCGTGCATATTTATTGTGGTGGTGGATGAGGGGGTAGGAACCGATAGAGAAACCACCCCACCCCACCACCACCCCATGTATACATGTATATTACAGCAAGTGAATGATTTGATTTGAAACCTGTCAGTTCTCTTAAGTGTTTTCATAATTTTGATATTTATACCATTTTCAGTCATAATAATTTTTATTTCATAATAATTTCTCATAACGTTCAGTACTTAACACATAATTGCTGATAATTTACCTATTTATTTATTTACATGTAATGCGGTAACGGGATGGCCCGGGGGCCACTCCTGCCGCACCTAAGTGCCTAAACCTACTCTCACCACAGTGTTTAGTCTTCAAATAATTCATTATCCATTTTTATGAGTAATGATCATAATTATTTATGTATAACATGTTATGGGAATCAATTTTATGGGAAGCAAAGGGACGATGGGCTTGATGAATACTCCCATCGGTAACTTTTGAAAAGCGAATCATGGTAAAAGCGTAATCTTCATTCCTTCACGAAATAAGGTATAAAAAATAATTCGTATAATTAAATAATAATTATTAAGTGATTACAAGGAATCTCGACTGTAGTGTCCATATAATTTTTTGATTAGCAACTCCTTATTTAATAAACGTGTGGATTTTTTTATAAGAAAATCGTACCGTATATTGAATTAAGAATTCTGTGTTCTATTTTCAAAAACATTGACTGTATTTTCGGTTTGTTCATCACGAAGAACAGTACTGAATCACGACGCAATCAAAAATGTATTTTATGTCAAAAAAAATAAAGTTCGTTTTTCATTGTTTTGTGTAAGTTCGTTTGATCATTAAGGCCTCGTTTGCAACTTTGTTGCAAATTGCAGTTCCGATAACTATGTTATTACGCCAATTATATGCGAAGTAAAAACGATTGAACGGGGAACATTTATCATCGGCTGAGCCCGAGCTACGCAGTGTTTTTAAGGAATTTATGTATTTTTTATGAACTTTCACACATAGGTAAAGGTACTGTGTTAAACTTAAGTTGGTGTGATAATAATGCATTGCGTGCGTTTCAGATATAACATTGTTTAAGTACCGTATACATCGTCTTAAAGGCTAAACTATAAAACCTGACGAAACCAATTAAAATGTAAACTTATGAAAAAGGTGAGGAGCTCCTAGCTTCGATCAACGAGGTTAAGCAGCGGTTGCCGCGGTCAGTCCTTGGATGGGTGACTATTTCTTCGAACATCGCGACTCTTCCATACTTCGGAAAGCACGTAAAGCAGTTGATTTCAGTTGTCATACGAATACCTATGACAGTAGGGCAGACTGGGGCTGGTAGTGACAGGGGTAGGTAGTTACAGCGGCAATGGTGGCTAAACAGAGACCGCTATATTAACGTTAGTAAGACGCAAATGACCACGTCACCATCCGCCAGCACGCCGCGCGAGCCAGTGGCCCTAGCATTTTTGCAAGAGGAGCCCATGCAGGCTGCCGTCAAAACTGCATGTTAGTAACATTTTCATTTTTCAGTAATTTTGGTCTATAATCTGTTTTCCATAAAAGCTTTGGTTTGTTGATATATTTATGCCCTAATGCTTTATTTTTGCAATAAATGCACGTTTATACAGTTATATTTATTTGTATTTTTACTGCTTAACCTCGAAAGGTTGGTTTTGGCGTTGGGGCTAAAAGTGCCATTTGCTCGGGGCAGGTTGTAACATGTCACTAGTTGCCTCGTAACGCATATTTTTTATTGTTATTTTGCATACTGTATGTTTTGTTGATTCTTACTAAGCTTTTGCTTAAAAAAGAAGTTTATAATTTTCTTCAAGGTTAAAGGTTACCTACTTTTTGTTTTTATGAGGTATAGGTCCAAAAAAGATAGGAATTATGCCGTTTTTGTTAAAGTTAAGTTCCAAATTTTTGTTTGATGAGGCAAAAGACCGCTTTTCAATACATTTTAAACAAATTAACATTGTATTTTTATCTAAATTAAGCAGACACTGTGATTGTTCTTAATAAAAGGTCTTTGATTTTGATTATTTCTTGTTGTAACATTTTGCCCCTTGTGATGTAACAACCAGCCCCTGGCACGGGGTTAAAAGTTACACACGTTTTTTTTCCAGAATTCATTCGTTTATGTCACTTTTAATAGGCTGGAACCTAAAATTATTTTTGATTTTAAATCCTGAATAGTTCCTTAATCAAACAAACCTATCTCTACATAAAATAATCAAAGAAGCAAAAAGTTGTAACACTTTATAACAAAAAATGTCACAACCAGCCCCAGTCTCCCCTAGATACGGCGCCAGTAGCACAGTAGCCCGAAAAAAAGTCTGTAAATCGGTCTAACCTTAGGGTATCAGTGTCTCCCAGTAACTGGGTGGCAGAGTATAAAATACTGTTATTCAGCCGCATCTGGTTAGACTGGGAGCCGACCCCAATGTTGTTGGGAAAAGGCTAGACAGATGATGACTTATACAAATGTCATCATTTATAAATGAAACCGCGTATTTAACTGTTTCTTTCTTTCTTTTCTTTCTTCTTTCTTTCTTTTATTTAGTTTCACGTTCTGTGACCGCACATAAAAAATCAATCAAATCCAATCTGTAGTTTAGCCACAGGAACTACATAAAAATTTCACAATTTTACACTATCACGATCTTTAGGCAAAGTTTGTAAAGTCTCAAACTTTTTTCTAACCAAAATTATTTTTATTTACTCGTATAGAACATGTGTTCTATCATCGAACAACATCGATCAAAAAGAACATCGAAGTCGAAACTTATGTCATATTTACATAAATATGACATAAGTTTCGACTTCGATGTTCTTTTACCTAGTCGAATGATAGCAGAGTGTATGATGCAAAAAAAATTGCGTAAATATCACAGATGTTTTGTGTACGGCTTCAGAACATGATTCCAAATACGTGGTTTCATTTAATGTGATGACATTTTTGGCACCCTGTATAGCCTGGCACATGCTGAGCTGGACACCCATTTGCTGGAGCTCTGGACACACACCAAATAGTCACTCATATTACCCACATATTTTGCCTACTTAATTTTGCTCTTTTGTCAGCCTAAGAAAAATGTCTTCTCTGTCTAGATGTATCTATCCTCTTCTTATTAATTATGTCTATCATTCTAGTGTGTCTTGTTTTGTGGCAAATAAATGGTTAATTTTGTTCTTTTTCTTTTGTGAAAACAGCAGAATATGAATTAAGCTCATTTTTTATCTTGCCTTTTCAAAATAATTGAATAGAACAGATTCGCAACTACAACTTTAAGGCTAAAGGTTGCCGCTCATTTCGGCCCGACAACATATCAGCATCACCTCAACTCGAGCGGTTCGGTATTCCAACGCACTTATCAGCACCGTAACGGCATCGGCATCGCCTAGCCTCGGCAGAAATGAGTGAATGGTTGAGTTGAGGCGGTGTAGATCCATTGCCGAGGCGATATGTGTGTTTTTACCCTTGAGATAAATTGAGAAAGAATTTTCCATTTTTATTTATTTTTGGAATATCTCATTTAGCTGGTTCTTTAGCTTACCAAGAATAACAACTGAAGCACCATGAAAATAAAAAATAAACTAAAGCTGTAAACCTTATTTTACCAAAATCTATTCTAAACCGCCACTTAATCCAGGATTTACTAACAAAATAACTCATAACTCTAAGAAACAAACAAAACTGTAGCACCGACCATCAACACTGCTTGTACCCAATCTGACAGCCGATTTATATGAACGACATGACAAATGCATACTTGCTATTCCTGTTAAATTGATCTCTACTTTGTTTCAAACAACCAAATTATCCTTCCCCTTCAAGATTAACAACACACGCGAAAATCTACCTTAAAACTATAGAAATTAGGCTGTAAGACTATTTTGAGAAGGTCTTGGTTTTGATGGTTTATGTACAGATCGAGATGCATATTGCAAGTATTTTGGCATGCTTGGTTTTTTGTTATCTATGCCAAAGGCAGGTTATGAAAATGCATCTTAGTGTGGTCAGGCGAAATTGATGATGGTATTGCAAAGCACTCAGAATTGACAATAACGTATCACTATGGTATTCTTGTATTGTAAGATCTGCAACTAATTCCATGAAAGATTCTAATAGAAGTGCTACAATATACCTAAGGTCTTATTTTGACAATGCAGAATATTTTAGGAGGTAAATCTATAGGTTAAAAAGAAAGGATTTAGCAAAAAAAAAAATTATATTTGCGTTTGCACACAACCTTTATTCCTCTATGATTATAAATGGCACTAAGGTCATAAACTCAACCACATGACCTACCGAACTCGGCTACTCTGACACACACGCATCGCGTCGCCGCGCCGGCGCCGCCCGGTTTTAATGATAAAAAATCTTCATTTTTTAATGTACTGCAGCTTTAATTTAATATTTAAAATGAATTCTAGGTGCGGACAGGTTAGAACTCAGACCTTCCTGCATGGAGGGCAAGTGTTTATCCATTAAGTTGTTTTTTTTTTTTTATGAAACATTGCCCTTCACTAGGATTTCTCCTGTATCGAGGGTACATTTTACAAACATACATGTCACATACAACAGTTGTCATTACTTTAATATTACTATCTACCTACTCATAATTTAGAGGTGTCACGGCCTGTCCTATTATACCAACAGCAAGAGCTTACCACATCCATAGATTTCATAACACCTAAATCACAACCAAGAAATATCCGTGTCACATCACTAAACAACATACCAAATAGACTAACCAGAGGTTACGTATTAGCCAGATCATAATTCTAGTCAACGAGCCACTTAGAACGTTCATTTCAGATATAATTATTTTAATCTAGCAACATTGTCAATCGTGGGTTGCCAACAAAAATAGCTTCGAGCGGTGACAAATAGCAAGCTATAATTTCCAGACGCTCGTGCACCATTCACATGGAATTAAAAAGGTAAAAGACGACTCGTAATAATCTAAATTGATGGTTAACTTGAACCAGAACATCTCTATATCAACATTTAAATACGTAAACTGGTGAATAAGTAGAAATTACGCATTTAAGTCCTCAAGCTAAAAGATAGTCCTTGATTGTGACGAGAATATCAGACGTTAATTTCATTTGTTTTTATGAATTTTTATCTTTTTTTAAATGCCTACCTAGCTGGTTATCTACTTCTGTAGATTAATCTGACTATTTTCATGCTGTAGGTAATAACATTTTTTTATATTTAATTAACATTTCACTAAAATAACGAAAACGTCATTAGACAGAAAACCTCATACATAAAAATAAAAAGAAATATAAAAACATACTACCTACTTATTTAAAAATACACTGCTCATAATACTAATCAAACCTAAGAAGGAACAAACACCGTCGGGAAGCTTCAAGAAAAAGAACTTTTATAGAAGACTCATACCAACTTTAGGATTCATTGAACCGCAATTTAAACCAAATATTATTATTTTCGTATTTTTTTTATTATTCGTGGCTTTTATCCTTAATGGCATGTCAGCCTCATCGTAATTTTCGTACTTCGAAACAACAAAATAAACACAGCAAAAAAATTGCACAGCTAATTTGCGTAAGCCGGACAAATTTTTTGCAAGTTACGGTCCATAAAGAAACTATTGTTATGGTATAACGAACTACAATTAGCACAGCTTATAATATGCAGTCTCAAACAAAAAACAAAAAAAAACTAAATTTTTTTTTTTTGTTTTTTTTTGTTTTTTTGAAATACTTTTTCTTTCTTTCTTTTCTTTCTTTCAGTCTAAAAGTGCATGTTTGCGAAGTATGCAACTGGAGAAAATTTTACTCAGCGAATGTCAAAACCAACGGCTTAAAAATCATAAAACCAACTGTTCTTTTATTTTGGTATTGCGAAACAGAACAAACTACAAATAGAACAACTAATTTCACAACAAGTGCGTAACAATTGAACCAATTGACGTTACACAAAACAGCAGAATTAATTCGTTCGCATCAAAAATAGTGCTAATCAATCTCAATTTAGACGGCTTATCACCGGGTACTTCCTGCAATTGTTTTAATCTAAAAACAACAAGGGCAAAGTAGAACTCGTGGTTACAACAACATGAATTAACTGGTGTGCGAGTAACTTTGAAACAGTTGGATTAAATTTCAGTTATCAATATTTTTTTATTGTCTTTTTTGTCTATCTTTCTAGTCCCGATCCCTTTCAGGGGTCATCCATAAAGTACGTCACACTTTCGTGATTTTTTACCCATCTGGGTCCTTGTCACAGTTGATCATATTTTGTGAGACCCCTCCCTAGTGTGACGTCACACATTTTACAATTTTACATCTAGAAATTATTAAATTAAAACAGCAGTTCCGAAATTTGTTTTATTTCCATTTAAATTATTTTTTAATATTTAATACTTAAATCAATTGCCATGGAAATATTATTTAATTAAGTTTTTCGTTAATAGTTCAAAGGCATTTGAACACTTAGATTAATACATTTTGAAATGTGACGTCACGAAACTTAGGACCCCTCCCACCCCTTGTCACATAATGTCACACTTCGTCGAACCCCTCCCCCCTTAACGTGTGACGTACTTTATGGATGGTCCCTAAGGGGTTATTGTAGTCATCATTATGAACAACTTTTACTATGAGACCTAACCGGAAATTCAAATTCTTCAAATTTCCAGCGTTCAATCAGTCATCCTGTAAATGGAATAACATAATTCGACTGGGACTGGAATGTTATCCACCACGCAGCTGCGCAGGCCACAAAGGAAAAGTGGATGTTGCAAGTCTTCTAAATTGTGGTTCCGATTTTCTGAAACATTTCAAACAGTTTCCTCACGAAGATTTCCTTCAGACTGTGTGTGATAGTAAAAAATTATCCCTCGCAGGTGGTCAAAATAAACTTTGGTCTTGCCCACTTTCACCACACCATGACCCACAACATCTTTGCGCAGACTTATCTCCCCTAGGTCACAAACAAACGTTGCCACTTTTGGCCAACCCACTCAGCACTCAATACCTTTCTACGCCACTTATCTACGCCCTAAATGGATTTAAGTCGGGGTCAAGTGGACACAGACCATTACGACGATTAGGACGAGCGACGACGGGTCAAACTTTATTATAGGGGCCAGAAATTGGCCTTAACAGACTACCACGAGTGCCCGTATCATTAAAAAAATCACTAAGACTATCATCTTGGTTTTATATGGCTATATTTAGAGCGAGTCTATTGGTAGTAAAATTTTGTGATACACTTTGATTGGAGGTTGATAGCTAGGAGATCAAATCGCAGCGAAATGTTCTGACTGATATACAGGGTGTCCCAGGAAACCTGTACTAGCGAAGGTCTGTGGTCAGGGGACACTAATAGTGTCATCTCTCATCTCATCGATTGAACCCCCATGTATGTTCTACGATATTTTGTAGTTTTCGAGAAATTAATTATTTTTCAACACACTTGCTCATAAAATGGCTCTAATTTCACCGCAATTAGGCACATAATGACACCTGTAATCAAACTGTGACTTTTTCTTTACTATTATTCACAAGTGAGTTATAGGTTTTTTTTTTAAATTGGTTGAATTGCTTTGTTTTAAAAAAAGTTTCGAAACAAAAAAGATCGTGTTCACAGTTAATTATAATTTTACCAACTGCACATTTACTAATTGTTTCTATAAATAAACTTTTTACTCACTAAATAAATGGCTTTTTAGTATTATTTTCTTCACAAGTGTGTTGAAAAACGTCGTATGATACACGTGTGTATTGATGATTACCGTCCTCGGCTCTCTTAAGACCCTCACCTAACGGCTCGGGTCTCAATGGCGCCTCAGCGGTAATCACCAACATTACACACTTGTACCATAATGTACTATTGTAATATTTTCTCCGAAACAGATTTTTTTATCTTGTGATCATATTCTGAGCTACTAGTAGTTAGAATTTGGTTGTTTTGTGTTTTTAACAGGTGAACACACATTATAGCCATAATAATGACAAGAAAAATCTCAAAAAAACGCCACTCAGAAAAAGTTATAACTAAAACCGCCTACAATTTTGAAAAATCTGAAAATATTACAAAGTAATTAATTCTCGAAAACTACAAAATATCGTAGAACATACATGAGGGTTCAATCGATGAGTATTAGTGTCCACAGACCTTCGCTGGTACTGGTTAACTGGGACATCCTGTATAATCCTACCTTTCTAGTCCCGACCCCTTAAGGGTACTTTTTTTTTAGTTTTTGTACTCTTCATTATGAACAAGTTTTACTGTGGGACTAACACTGAAAACGCGAAAAAAATATCTACTGCTGACATTCAGTCGATTATTATAGAATTATTTGTTTGTTAATAGCATTAACTTGTTTATTTCTAGCCGTTACGTTTTTTCAGTGTAATGGCAACAGCTAAACGTTCTTTCAAAGATTTATTATGATAATAATTTCAAGGTTTAAATTAAATGCTGAGCGATTATCGCCTGACGAGAATTTTGCAATATTTATAGTTCAAAGAAAATTACACATCTTTGAAGATAGCCACATTATCAATGTATTAGCCTACTTATACTCGTAGTTGGGTATGATACGGTAGAAGAAAATACATATATAATACCTGTATTGGATCAAAATTCAGGATAAGGAGATTTCCCGCTGCCGCTGCCCGATTTTACTGCATTTCATATGGTCAGGGGATGAAATGGGGCAAGTTGCATCATCGATGGTCACAAGTCATCAATAACTAACCAATATAACCTAACCGTCAAAAACCCCCGAATCCAATTAGAAACAGAGCTGTAACTTTTGAAACATAGCTAAGATGATACCCAATTAAATTAGCTCTCAATTAAAAGAAACTGCATTGACATCGGTCCATCCATTTTAGAGCTACGATGCCACAGACAGATACACAGATACATAGATCCACAGATACACACTACAAACTTATAACAACCTGTTTTTTGCTGAGGGTAATATCCCTTTATACCGACCAAAATCCTTTTGTAATGGAAGCAAGCCCTCAATAATGATTCTACTGCATTTCACAGTCCAGGGGATGAAATGGGAGAAGCTGCATCATCGACGGTCACAAGTCCATATGGACTTAGCAAACTATTCCTTTATACCGCCAAAAATCCCTTTTCTAATGGGGAGTTAAGGCTATCATCCTTTTGTAGCTTTTTAGAAAAAAAAAACATTTATTTGCCACAAATCACAAATTGATATTCCCTGTTGTGTAGGTGGGCATAACATCTAACATCTAACATCCACCACACTCATACACCCTCACACACACGCACACACACGTACACATAAACACGTTATGTATTTTTTTCTTTCTTTTATATTTTCCATTCACAATTTGTATAGTAGAAAGTGGGAGAGGGCACTGACTTCTGTAATACAGGTTCTACCTAGCTCAGAAGTCAGGGTTTTCATAGGATTTTGTGTAAAAAGTTTGTGAATAAATTTATTACTTATTACTAAATACAAGACACACTAGAATGATAGACATAGGTAATAAGAAGAGGACAGGTGCATAGACAGAGAAGACAATGTGTCGAGATGTGTGTGTGAAATGTGTGTAGTAGATGGTAGCAATAACTCCCATCCTCATTACCATCTTCCATTTGATTATCAGCTCCTGTCATTTGACGTCGCATCAACATAAACCTATTCGGTGCTACTGACACCATGCCCTGCGTAAAACAAGACCAAGATGTGTTTGCTGTTGAACACCCCTAAAAGATCTTTTTGGCTTCCGTATGTGTATGGATATAAGATTGAAATTGATGTGGTACGGAGTTCGGGGCTGGTAAATATAAGTTGGTCTTTTAGTAACAACTGCTCATTTGGCTCGCTGCAATTTGTACGAGGTCATCAACACTGTAATGGATTAGTACAATTCACTTCAGAGAAACTCAGGGTTGACGTTCAGTGAATATGATATAATTATGACAGGTTTAAAAAAAAATCTATAGATACAAATACCTAAATAAAATTGAAGTGTCTGTTTGTAATGTCTAAATAACAGCTTTTTACTAAATTCATATTATGAATATTATACAGCAAAAAAAAACAAAAAAAAAAAAAAAAAAAATTCTGTCTGTTTGTTCCGGTTAATCTCCGAAACGGCTGGACCGATTCTGACGGGACTTTCACTGGCAGGTAGCTAGTTGTTATCAGAAGTAACTTAGACTAAAAAAAAAGTTAAATTCCACGCGGACGAAGTCGCGGGCACAGCTATTAATGTTACTGTTAGCCTACATCATTCCACTGCTGGGCAAAGGCCTCCCTCCATGATTTCCAGTAGCTTGTAATGACTCTAATAAAAAATAAACAAACTTAAAGTGAAACCAGCGCTGGATGTTCCACACCCAGCAAATGCTGAGCTGGTAACCCTTTCGATATGGGCATGCTCGTCAGTGCAATAAAATCTCATGTTTGTTTTTTATTCGAATTTATTTTTTGTTTCTTTGTGATCTCTGTGTTTCAATTTTTATTTTTTATGTGCTGACAATGTGTCCTGTATCGAATAAATGCTTTCTATTCTATTCTAGACTATTCTATTCTAAACATATCAAACGAAGTTACAAACAATATTTTAAAGTTAATTACACTGTGCCACTAGTTTAATTCCTATCTCCATGTACAGAAGCAATTTCGTCGTCACCATGTCACCATTCACCACTCAAGTAATTTCTCCATCGGGCTGTCAATCTACGTCGACGGCCAGTGTCCGTCATTCCTAACAATTAATCCGTCGGACTCGGTGGCATAATTGCCAAGTGACATCAACGAACGGCGCCGGCGCAATTGGCGCGACCTTCCAAACACCACTGCTATACTAATTATAATTAAATTTAAAACGTAGGGTCTCGTAAAAAAGTACGTATATTAAGCTACATTTGGTTGGACTGTGTGATCCCAAAGTGCTTTGGAAAAAGGATAATTATGATGACAGTAGGTACTTATGTATATATTAGGATTTGCCCATATTATAATGATATATTATTTTATTTTTTTGAAAATAACTCTCATAAATGGCTCTTTGAGTCTTTATTGTTTATCCTGATCTTCGGTGAGGCAAAGGGCCTCAGACCTAATTTAAAACAGAATATAAGCGAAACGCACCTAAGGACTTCCTCTAGAGCAGTGGTTTCCAAAGTGGTCCAGGTGGACCCCCAGGGGTCCACGCGAGACTCGACGGCGGTCTACGTTGGCGTGACAAACATCACATTCCTTTGTCGAGTTTTAAGAATATGGTAGAAATGTAGCTGTAGGGGTCCACCGGAACCAGCAAATTTTTGAAAGTGGTCTATGAGAAAAATACTGTGGGAGCCTCTGCCCTAGAGGGACACGGGTCTCGGCTTAGGACGTTGCTGATGGGGCAACAAGAGAGATCTTGCTGTATCTGTGTTGTTAATATGATGAAAATACTCACTGCCACTTATAGTTCGACCAGTAAGTGCAGCACCCCCGATAACTTTCGATTTTAATAAAGACAACCATTATAATGTTCATTTTATTTATCACTAGATATAGAATAGAATAGATCTTTATTTCATGTAAACCAGATACAGGCACTTATGAAATGTCGAGACTCTAGGTGCACGGTTCCAAATAGTAGATCCTATGGAGAAGAACCGGCAAGAAACTCCATGGAAACTCTTTTCAAATAAATAATAGATCTTGACAATCTTTATCAGTACAATGTTGTGGTAAGAGCTGCGAGAATAATGCAATTCAATGCGAATACAAATAAAACTAGGATAATAATGAATTGCCTCTGAATAAGATTGCCATGGCAGTTACGAGCTGACCAGTTCCGACAGACGGCACCCGTTCACGAGCATGACGCATGTGTCAGCCTCGCCAAGCTATCTACAGTATATACACACTACCGCGCCCCGCGTCCCGCAAACCATCGGGAGGGCTGCTCTTACACGGTCATGATGGTCACTCTCAGTCGAGCTATACCTGGATAGATCTAGCCCCGCGCTGATTAGTAGATCTTCATAATTATTTTATAGGTACTCTTCTATGTCAGATTTTTTATACTACATATACAGACAGATAGATATCTGAAGAAATTCGTGGTAGGATGTTGAATTATAACAATGTCTTGGCTTTGAACTTGTTAAATTGGATTCACGAGTCACCGAACCTTTCCATTAGTAATATTTATTTATATATCACTTACATCTATCATTATAGGTTATTACCTAATGCTATGGAAACGAAATACGTAATACAATGATAATAATTACACATTTTAAATCTACTAAAACATTGCATTGCACCCAATATAAATCTTGAAAAATCAAACCTCTAAAAACTGATATTTTTGGCAAATCTTCACAATTTCTCATGAATTTTTTTTTAAATCATAAACTTCAGAGAGAAGAAATAAATCAACAAACGCTTGACAGTCGTGGCGCCACTAGCATTCTAATGTCATGGATGTCATTGCGCACAACTCACACGCATCTAGTCCGGAAGAAATATCTGCTGGTCATAAAAATATTTGCTCCACGCGACGTTGCCGCTCTTCGAAGTCTTGTTCCATTTGTGTATCGCTCATCAAAGAAGCTATTTTATCCATCATTCCATGGATGAAGGAGCGTGACCAGCATTTAGTCCAAGGTGACAATCTGCGATTGCTTAGGAACAGAACTGTCAGTAAAATATATACAAATGACAATTACGGATCACAACGATCGATAGCTTTGAAAATCACGCAATTACTCTCTTTGGGTTTTTGTTTGCGAAATGGATATTGTATTTTTTTTCCTTATGTGAGTAGGAGTCATAATATTCATGGTTCCTTAAAGGTTTGAACTAATTTCTTCTTGATCTTCTTCTTGATAATGTAATTATGAGGGAACAGATGAACATACCTACATACATACATACATATATACATACATACTGGTCAAACATATAACCCTCTCCGTACTCGGGTAAAAATAAGTAGAGCTTCGGCCTTTAGAATTCCAGCGTAAAATGTTTTATTTTTATTTTAACTTAAAATTGGAGTTAATTTTGTTTTTATTTATTTCACTTTTAACATAAAACGATATATTCAGTGGAAATAAAATCTGCCCCAATGTTCTAGTAATTCAGTGAATTCGTTAATGAAATTATGTTGAAAGAAAAATAAATAATTAATTATTTGCCATTTTAAGTTAATTGTTTTCGCTGTAAACTTGATAACTGCAAAACTACAATTAACTTTTCCAACTCTTTTCCAACATTTTCCTTTGAATGATTTATTTTCGTAATGTGGTAGCACTAGATTTTAAATTGACTTTGTGATAAATCTTAGTTTTGTTCCTTTGAAGATATTTTCCTGTTACTTACGTCAAAGAGAAATTGAGTAGATTTCTTAGAATTTCTGCTATCCATTTGAATTGCCAGCTATCTGCTGAGATGTATCACACTATTTCGTTGAAGTTCTTAAATACCGCGAGGCGTGGATATACCTATTATATTAGGTATGAGAAATATTTCTAAATATTGCGTTATGGCAACAGATAACATACTCATAACAAAATAGAACATTATCCATTTTGTCCTCAGACCTTCGAATAGTACCCAAATCTTGTACGGTGAAAAAAATAAAAAATAAAATAGAAAATAATATATACATGCAAAACATAAAAACTAGCTTAGTGCAATATAAAATCATCAGCTCAAAAATGAAATAATGATTAAAAAAAACTAAAAATAAAAACTATAAAAAATTTGCACGTGAAAATACTCCTCGACACCATTCTTCTAGAGTAAGGACCTTACAAGCCATTCTTTGAGGAAAGAACAGGCCAGCCCTCTCTCAGAGTAACCTTACTAAAGTAGCCCTTTGGTCACGTGTAGTGTCGACCAACCGTTTTGCAATGTCTCTAAAAAGGAGACGTGCATTGGGACTCCATAATCCGAACTTTTCGACGCCAAACGGCTCAAATATATAACTGCTGATGAAATTATTATATTTACGCCCTTTGAATAGGCTCTGCGGCTGCAGCGGCAACGCCAGCACAAGGGCAGCTAGGAAGATGGGAAGGACCAAGGGTTTCGACACAGTAGGTATGCGTCCCACTTCCATCATCACACCTGTTACTCAATAAGAATGAGGTAGAGAAGTTCTACCACTAATAGTTACTCCAACCCCTAGCTAAGACTAAAAATAAACTAGATAATAGAAAATCCAATAAAAAATTAAGAAACCTGTCGATCGAATCCAGTACCTTACAATCAAAGAGTTTAGCAACAAAGACTAGGGAGCGCTAATTTATACTGAAATTTAACAAGTAGTTAAAGAACAATAGTTAATTCGTCAACCATCTCGTTAATTAAAACTACAATCAAAGATCCTTAGCCCCATGAAATTTCATACAAAAACCAACAATAACGTCGTATAAATTACATTAAAACTTTTTACTGTCTATGAATATTAACAAAGAACATGAAAATGTTCTCTAAGAAAACATCTGTTACTAATTACTTATATCGCTAATTACACAGCCATGCCGAACCGGTGACATTTCGAATAAATGTAATCGATACCGTTAATTAACGAGCATTCGATTAATCGGAATAAAAATAAAATGTTTTAAAATATATTCTACGTGTCGCGTATATGGGGCGTTCTTTGTTCAAAAACTTGTTGTGACAAGTCGTGTCTATGGTTTTGTTTCTAAGAAGAGTTAGGTACCTATGTGTCTTACTGGTTTGTTAAGACTACGGGTTACTGATTGTAAAAAGAAATTTATGTCAAACGTAATTAGGTGACTGGAGGTGGTCCTATTATAAAAGGACCAAGAATATAGAACTTGGTCTTTTTGTTCGGACAGTAGTGATTACGTACGACATTTAAAAATAAAAAAAATTGTGCACCAAATTAACTACGATATTTGAAAATTAAAAATAAGTGCAAAAATAAGTAATCAAAATAATGATCACTATTCAACAATAAATTTATTCTATCATAGACGTCTCCCAAATTACAACTATGTTCCCTTGTCAAACCTACGTATCAAATATAGAAAAATCCACTCGTAATCTGCATGCAGTCTACTTTTTGATGATTTACTTTGAAATTGCCACAGAGAGTCATAAACACAAATCACAAAGGATATTCGCCGTCCACAATAATTCGCATTCATGCCATAATACTTTCGTTGAAATGTAAGTTACTTGCAGACTGGTTGTTAAATCGCAATTTGTTGTAAATAATCGATTTTTGATGGGTCCCACTCATGGTGTTACTCACAAATTGACTTGAGTCTAGGCCCGATTATTTTCTTTAAGTAAATCGCTGTTCATCTCCCTTTTAGGTCATAAAACCCATTTAAAAGTGTTTAAAATGTGATTAGCAAAGTTTAATGACTTTATTGGCTAGGATACCTGCGGGCTGTGTTGGCTTATTTAAATGTAATACATCATTGCCTGTCTTAAAGAGCTTTGTGAGAAATTACACGGTGTTCACTGCATAAATTAAATTGTAACGTCTACCAGGATTGTGGGAGTACAAGTAAATTACTTTTACGCTACTATGAGAGTAAAATTTCGTATTTCAGCTTATGAAAATCCGGTACAGGTTTTAAAATTCTGAGGAGTATGTAGGTTTCTAAGACAGTTAACGCGTCATAGAAGATGAAAATCCGGCTTGGCAAACTGAATTGTGGTGGCGGTACGTTGTAGAATAGAATATAGTACTTTTATTTCAAATAAAACAACCTCTGGCACTTTTGAAACTTAAGAATTTAGGTGTGCCCTACCTTTTGGCATAAGCCTTCAGTCCTTTTAACGTTACTCACACTTGAAGAAGCAGCGGCCTTTCCTTTTTCCGTAAACTATATTTATGAGCATAATGATGTAGATTATGTTTTCGAGATTTTAATGTTACATTTGTAACAATAACTCAACATTACTGCATTTCATGCGACAAACGTTAAGTGCAGTCGCTTCAAATAAATCTCGTATAAATTATACACCTATAAAACGAGCATAAAAATGCAAAGTGCTGTTGGAATAAATCCAAAAATGAGTGTAAAAATATATTCCTGTACTGCCCTCATTTCTGTCGGGTCAAAATAATTTATGTTATGAACGAAAAATGACAATTAAAATACTTATTCTTAAAATATTTAGTTCAGAACACCATTCGAAGCTCAAAGCGAAGGACGCATTACCGTTCGCTACATTAAATTGAAACCACTAAGAATGCATCGAAAGCCTATTTATTCAATTCAAAACTTGGTCCTGACCTAGGGTCAAGGACTAGGCTAAATAAAAAGAGGCGGTTTTTTTTTTCAAAATGGGTCACCTTTATTTATGAAATAAACAATAAATTACCAGAAAAAAATTAAGGACGTACTCTGCTCATCATTAAGAACAACTTTGACTATCAGAACAACACTGAAATGCGAAAAACCAATCAGCTGTAAATGTTTGGAACAGCAATTTTTTTAAAAATTATAAATTCGTTTTGTATAATGTATCCAATCATATCAAACCAAGGAGAAAGAGCATTACTTATTATGTAAGAACAATCTTACATAATAAGTAACGCTTACAAATTAATTACAGGATAATGAGCCTGTAGTGGAAATTACTCTTATTCTTCTCAATTATGGCTTTCAAAATTCCGAATGAAAATTGGAAAGAAAAAGTATTATTTACAAGCATTCTGGTGTTGATATACGTGTATGACAATTATTTCCTTTTCTGACATTCTGTTAAAATTTTCGTAGTTACGGCATTTAATGTTCTTGTGTTCCATAAGTGCAGAAAATTAAAGCGTTTAAATTCTTTTATTAACTTGTTCAAATTTAAACAAAAATTGGGTCACCTTAAGAATTAACGCAGCTTTATTTTTTGAGAAACGAAGAATAGATTCATGGTCGGTCAATAACATCTTGGCAGGAAGAACGTTGAAAAATAGTTTGATGTCGAGGTAAATGCATTCTGGCAATGCTACAACGCAGATTAGACAACAAGATGTTTGATAAAAATATTACGTGAGTTTTATAGTCATTTGCGCTAAATTTAAATAATATGACGACTTTATTGAGGCCTTTACTCATTCAAGCAATTTTTTCACGCCTTGATTTGTATTTCTTTTCCATACTACAAAGATTTCTTTCATTAATTTGATGACACAAACTTAGTTTCTTTATCTAAAACACAAACAATACATGGCAAACACTTAGGCTGACATTCAGAGACGACAGAAACGAGTCTAAGCGTGAACTTACGCTTCCATCTGTCAAACTTACGAACAAATTTTGACAGATGGAAGCGTAAGTTCACGCTTAGACTCGTTTCTGTCGTCTCTGAACGTCAGCCTCAGCCACCATCTTAAAAAAAATTGTGAAATTAACTCGCTATGAGTGTTGCCGCTTACAAATTGCACAGAATGTAAGTTCTTGGTAAATATTTATGTGAGCAACCCGACGTTTTTGCTGCTTCTGAAGACACCGCGAGAAATCCGCGCGAACACTTTAATTTGACAAATTTGTGAATCTTTACATGAATTCACATTTTTCTGTCCAGAAAAAGTGAAAGATATATTCGTATGTCAGCTGCCGAAAATAGTGGCCACTTTGGGACACAATAACAGCTTGGTATTGTTTATTTTTTGAGACTACGTAGTCCGAAATCGTTCAAAATGACTTTTACAATCAGAATTTAAAAAAAAAATGTGTTATTTAAAATGAACTACTCTTTGTCTTGTCCGTGTTGTTTTTAATGTAAATGAAGCCTGAAAAAGCTCCGGTTAGTTCTTTAACACCGACCGGCCCAAGTTAGTTCTTCGCTTGCGATCAAAAACGCTAAAAAACGGAAGCCTCTCCCGATCTTTAGAAAGAATTTAAACTGGTACATTTTATCTTTATCTGATGCAAACCGCTTGAAGTCCTACGCATCCCTTAGGACCAAAATAGCCCGAAGCTATAAAAACTCGGCACCTTGGTGGCCTGGTGAGATACAGGAACCGACAGTGCGTGTGACCATAACACCTCACGCAACTTTTTGCCCATATATTAATTGCGGTTCTAAAGACCAATGGCCATGAAAGTACCGTCTACTTTAATTATTTAAGAATGTTATAATTACACGTACCTACCTACGCACGTATGAATTTTTTCAAAGTTCACGTTCTTGTCATCACTGTGTTTTTAATAGGAGGTGAGCAGAATTCCAAACGGTAGCTAGTCATGTATAGCGACTGGACTATAAAGATCATAATAGTTTGATTGTTTTTATATTAATAGATATAACAATTATAATATGCAGTAACAGGTTGGGGCTTTCCCAAGTAGATTAGTTATATTTTCACTTGATTAATTATTAACATTATTGCTTAGTATTGTGGATGGGTATCAACTTCACGGCCTTTTAAATACCAGTCGGAACTTCACAGTTAAATAATCCTGGCAAGAACTTTGGACTTGTACAAATATTCTACCAAATTTTGGAAGCCAGCAAAGTCTTAGCCTACACTTTAGCAGCAATATAGTTTAATAGACTAAGTGACCAGACTCATGAATAACTGGACAACCATATTTCGTTACTGTGGTGTAAAAGCATCCTTAATTTCTGTTCACACCTAAAGGATCAAGAATGTGAAAATAAAATGGTCCTTTTACCCTATAAAGTGGAACCAAAGTATTAAGTTCCACACCGCATTGCTGTTGGAGGCAGTGGAGCATATTGAAGGCTGTCCTGGTAACACATTGTTGAATAAATTCGCACTTTTTATGTGAGCTAAAAATAGTATCTGATCAGTTCTTGATGAAATGTTCTACCTATTATTATTAGTATGATATAGTAATTTTAAAATTGTGCAACCTTTTCTGGCTTCGTACAGCATATAAATGTATTCCAATTAGATAATATTATGATTTATGTATGTACCTATAGCATAGATTTTTTTGTAATTCTGTTTTTTTTAAATGTGCATTTATATTGTATGATAACCGTGCCAGTCCAGAATAAATGTTTTGGTAATTTCTTATTAAACTAAAATAGTGAAATAAAAACTGTCTGAAAATCGTACTGCAGCATTATTTGCGATAGTCACCACGATGCCTAATATTATAAAGATCCTTATTTATGTTTCTGATATAAACCACTGCGCCACTAGTATCTCTCCTTTATCGTGGTCCTTGGGTACAGTTTACAGACAAATCATAATTGTAAAGGTAGGTCATACAAATATTTTTGCCATGTAGAAATTGAACCTGCGCCCCATAGCGCAGAAAGTCAATCGTTAGCCACAGCGCCAACCGTATCGTCAATTTATTATGATATGCTAGTAAAGATAAATTATTACCTGGTATGAAATAGGACGTTAATAATGATTACATGAGGCATTTAACTTTGCAGCAGTAAAGCTGATAGTCGCAAAGATAGTGTTTAGGTTATCACGAACAAGAATCTCTGCCTGAACTTAAATAACTTGTAGCGTAGAAAATACGATCATCGTTAGTCACTGTAGTAAAAATTACAGCATTTGTTCCATACAAATAATTCTATGTTATTAAAAACATAATGGAACAGTAGTTTTTATTTCGCGATGTCAGGGTTGGTCCCATAATACAATTGTCCCTAATAATGAGTAGGGATCAGGACTAAAAAGGTTAGACCTTACATAATATAAGTTTAATAAAGGGAGACAAAAATGGATCTTAGCTCAGCTTAGTTCCCACTTCTTTCTTGTAAGACATGCGGTTTCCTCACGATCTTTTCCTTCACCGTTATAGCAGTGGTGATGAATAAAGCCTTACTGTACTAAAATAATAATGGAGTGCGGTGTATTTATAGTTAATAGGCTGTACGGCTTAGTATAACGCGGCTAATTGAAATAGACGTAAAATCGATTAGTGCAGCGAGCGCGGGCAGCGTGCACCGCCGAGCTTGGCGGATTATCTCGGATTATATAGTATATGCAACGGTTTCAGATTAATTTATATATAGTCTGTAAATACTTAAAAGGAAAGCTTTTCTTGTAAGCGGACCATGGCAAAGGCTGGGATTAATGGTGCCAGGCAGAAGAAGACTTAAAAAATGCTTAGAAAATCATTTAATCATCAATTATTATAAGCAAATTTTTTTTTACTCACTATTCCTTTATCCTAAATCTAGGTGATATACCTACCATCCTCCCTGGTGCCTTTGTCCCGTCAATGAGGCATTTATCATCGTCCTCGGTAGCCCCGGCGGCGTCGGTGTCTAACGTGGAGGATAGCATAGATCAAATATAATTTACCCCGATGCTAATAGAGGTGGTAAGTGATTGGGGAGACATTTCTGGCACTCGACGGCCACACCAGGGAGGATGGGGGCAAGTCAAAATCTAGGCTTAGGCCGTATGGACAAGTCTTTCCCAAACCCCAGTCGGTTATCGTAAATATTCTAACAGAAAATTCCAATAAAACAGCTTGATCTTGGAAACATACCCCAGTCTCCATGCACAGCAGCAGCGTTCACATTAATTAACCCAGTGACATACATCTCTGCTTCTTATATTTGCCACACAGTCCACACTGCAAAACACGAGCTGCTTTTAAATCAGTACCAAGTCTCCTAAAAAACATTCTATAAATTATTCTGATGTATTACCATATACTGTAGACTAATGTAACTCTATCCCCCGGTGCGTTGCGTCTCACCTTTCGCTTTTCAATCATACCCGCTGGCGACAGTAATTCGGGTGCGGTCCTGCCTTGTCAGGACATATCCTCCTACCGTAGCGGTAAATACTAACGACCTCTACATGTCTGGCGCGAATCGATAGGTATTTTTACGTATTCTGGAATTGAACTTGAATTATAGATGTTGGAGATAACGGTTTTTGGCAGGTATAAATTAAGAATTTTTAATTTTGAAATTGTGGTCCACGAATACAGGACCTATAAATGCCACATTGAGCAATTTATCTAGTATATTATATCATCCATCATCATTCGTTCTTCTCCATATAACTGTCAAACTCAAAGTTATTTATTTAAACTGGGCCTATGTAGGCATTTTTAAAATATCGTGATTCTGGGTGCACGGTTCCAAGTGGGTTGGTCCTGTGGAGAATATACCGGTAAACAACTCCATGGATACATTCATTGACTTTCTTTGTAGTAGTAATTCAATCATGGAGCACAACAAGCGGAAGTCAAGGAATACATTGGATACTTTATAAATAATAAATTTGCCACGGGATCAGCCCGACCAAAGTTAGATCTGCGATAAAAAAAAAGAACAACAAAAAACATAATATCATCACGTTACACTGTAATATACAGTGTAACAACAAGTATACAACATATATTATAAGCTATTATATACTAAACATAATGGTTATTGAATATGAACCCCACGCGAATGATATTCAGAGTCGTCAATTACTTAATTCTGTTAGTTAAAGTAGCGAGTTTTCTTTGGTCCTTAGGCCCACGGACTAGTTTTAGCAGCAGAATCGCGCATTTTCGCGTTCGTTGGCTGCCTTTTGCTTACAAAAAATAATTAATGAATGCAAAAACGCGCATTTCTACTGCTAAAAGTAGCTAATGCGTTATGGCCTTAACTGGATATTTAAAATGTGTTATATAAATCAATTATTATGATTCATCTAAAGTGGCTTTTAAAGAAGGGTGATTTATATCATAATAACTTTAGATTGGTAATGTTTTACTATTACTTGATTAATATCATTAATAAGTACTTTACAGTATAAAATTGAGTTGTTTTCATTTGAATTTTACTACTCACAGCTAGTATAACTTAGGTAGGTACCTAAGGACCAAAAAATATAAGAATTTTACACCGTTTCTAAAATAGGAATATTAGTAAATTACTAAACAAATCAAAATAAAATCAGGAACACACAAGTCTGGTTCCATGTTTAAATCAAATCTATCTCCTATCAAATGTCATTCACAGTAAACCGCCTAAAATAAGCTTTATGCAAAAGAACACCAAAAACTACGTAACCTAAAGCCTATAGAGGCATGCCCCCAGGCTGTGGTCCCCGTAACGCGAGAACCATCCCATAGTGTCGTATTACACTATCCATTTATTTGCCACACAACCAACGACAATTTTTATTTGTTTTAACCCCACATTTCACGGCGATGATTCATTCGGGGTAGCTCTATTTCAAACTTCGAATACAAATCGATTTTTAAATACTTAGTCGAATCCCGTGCGAGAATGCGTTCGAAGATTTAAATTGAATGTTCTAGTACTTCCAATATGTGAACATTCTTAAAAAAATACTTATTTCTTAAAAGAAGTGGCATTTATATATTTTTTTAAATACGGAGGAGGTACGTGGAGGTGGAGGTACGTCCCTAGTTCGGCAGCTTCAATTTTAAGCGGAATCTCCCGCTATGCCCTTTATTCAATACACAAAACCGTAAGAGGTACTTTCTACTCAATAATTTAAACAAGAAGTATCAAGAAATTCACTAAACGAAAGTCAGTTAAAAGTCCCGCCACTTAGCACTTAAATCTAACAATTAATCCGCAAAACACTCACATAAAGCCAAGGAAACATAAACACATCATTACAATTTTATTAATAACCCATTCAAAAGCATAAAGTAAAGGCAACAAATTATAAATGGTTTAGTAATAAATGTGTACTTACTCTTACTTATACTAAAAAGTTTTTACAGAAGGACCACTTCTTGCAAATTGTATTTGCAGCCATAAACTTTGCGATAATCTCGGACAGCCTACATTTACACACTATGGTCGCTAGAAATTCAATTTAGCAATATTTTTGTTTCGTTCGGCATTATATTTTACAATCCAACCACAAACCCACGAGGCCCTTGGTACAATGCACAATCTGCCTGCCTGCCTTCTGCTTGCTTGTCACAATTTACAGCCTCTCCGTGAAGAAAATAATTGCTCATAGTCAACATTTTAGGTAAGTTTGGTGACTACAGGCACTTCGCGTCAAGAATATTACAGAGACTGTATTACTTATCAATATTTAAGGGTTGGTATGTTGGCCTTTTCAGTAACAGCAGTATGAACTGGTATAGTTAAGGATGATGTTTAACGAAGCCGAATATTGCAAGCTTCCGTGCGTGCACAGCGGACATAATAAATAATCACAGGACAAAATTTGAGAACCACTGCATCACGAATAATCTCAGAGAAAATCGATTCAAACGCGTTTCATTATATTTTGGCTTCATTTTGGCGATATTATTGTTTATTTTCCGTTCACGAATGATTGATTTGTTTAAAGCATTATATTAAGTGATCCTTCTGGATATTTTATACAGTGCGAGTACTCCAACGGTGTTTGACTAACGACATCCGGTTGTAATTAAGCCTGCCCGCCTTGCTTCGTTTTAGCGTGAAGATATGATGGTAGATTTTAGGCACTATCATTAGTCAAACAGCTACCGTGATAACGATATCAGATTGGTAATGTGAAAATGCATTTGAGTTGCATTTATTCCGCGTAGGAATGGGGTAGAGTTCGAGTGTCAGCGATTTTGTTTTGAAAGAAAGAAAGAAAGAAAAATGATTTATTTCGGTTATAAACGGTTCGGTTTTTTAGTTTTTTTGTTTTCTTTGAGTACCAAATATTACTGAAGCACTGTTTTGAACCAGGTTTAACAAAGCTCAGATCAGCGTGGCAGGAAACGTTGTTGATTTGAACAGACAGTGAAAGATGACTTTAAAAAAGTTAACCTAGCTGAAATAAAAATGAAACTGAAGAATCTAGCATAGAATAGAATAGATTAGATTTATTTGCTTAAAATGTAGGTATTATAATAGATGGTACAGTAACTTATTAAAAACCCAGATAAATTTGCCGCACTGCGACGTGCAAATGTTATTTTTACTATTTAGTTTTGAATATACATGCAAACACACACACACATTGGAAACAGCAGCTATGCTCTGAAACTACGTAAGTATGATTTTAATAAAAAAAAATGACTTTATTGTTTCCATTCGAACCAAGTACTCGGTTGTAAATAGCAATATCTTGTTTATTTCTAGCCGTTACGTATTTTCAGTGCAAGGTTTACTCTTCAGCTGTCTACGATGACTGCACGTGACGTTCGAGTACAGCCACTATTATTACTATAAGAGCCATAAAAATCACCCTGAGTGATATATCTTTATCTTTTGGTACCTTGGTACCATATTTCCACATTTCACCGATTTTAGCAATTTGTGGCCAGTATTTTAGGTGGAACTCGAGCTTATACCGCAATCTCCTTCTGGGTCTGTTACGTTTTTATTTCCTGCTGTATCAGATCCACTTATTTAAGAACCATTCATTCATTATTATCCCAGTCTTAGTTGTATTCGCATTGAATTGCATTATTCTCGCAGTTCTTACCACAACATTGTACTGATACATATTGTAATCTATTATTTATTTGAAAAGAGTTACCATGGAGTTTCTCGCCGGTTCTTCTCCATAGGATCTACTATTTAGAACCGTGCACCTAGAGTCTCGACATTTCGTAAGTGCCTGTATTTGGTTTACATGAAATAAAGATCTATTCTATTCTATTCTAACCATTTCCTGGCTTACATTGGCACCGTCATCAGCTGTAGCGAGTCATTTATCATTATTATACAACACGGGCGAGCATTGTCCTGATTTTTATTCTCGATTTGATCAGCTCAGCGAATTCGGGTTAATGGGCCGTTCTGCATTTTATGTGCTGTTGTATTTATTTAAAGTGGTACTTCGTTTATTTTAATGATATTGGGTTCCGGAAATTGTATAAAGTTTTGAGTTCAGGTTCATAGCTTTTCAATAATGGAAATTTACTTTTTCATGTGGCTTAAAATAGGCCGTTCTTTTTCGTGGGTATTTTCATGTGTTTTTTTTAGGATAGGTATATTTTGAACCAGGTCAGTAGACAGCAAAGGCTTCTGATAATATTATACGGTGACCATCAAGCTTAAGGAAATTTTCGGTGTTCTTTTTTTTTACATCTGTAGGTGCAAACTATCATACGGCTCATCTGATGGTAACCGGTTACTACCTATGAACGCGCCGGACGGACGTCACTGGCGCGTTACCAACCCTACTACCTGTGCTACTACTAGCATAGTGTTGGCAGTAAGGGGGACGTGCCGTGTCGGCAGGCAGCATTGGTGACCTTGCTCACCGATAAGAACACAATACTGCAAAAGAGCAGTGTTATTTGGCTACGATATTCTGCAAGATAGAGGTACTTCCCCGGTCGAGCAGCTCCAATTTTGAGCGGAAAGTCCCGCTATGCCCTATCTCTCTTGAACCTCTTCCAAAAGGAGCAGCTTATAGTCAACATCTGGTACCCTAATTAATTTAAAGACATGTCCGTACCTGTGAATACAACTATTTCCTACAAATTCCACTACTAACTAGGTGCACACGGTTATTTTAACTAGATATTCCAGTATAAGCTGACCTCTCATTGAAAAGGCTTTCCTTACAATGAGAGGTCACCTTATACTGGAAATGTATAGCTTGATATGTAGCCGTGCGTACAATTTATCATGACAGATGCAATGAGCTGATACCCTAGTATATTTATTTCTAACCAGCTTACACCAATTCTCTATATCACGTTCAACTAATATACAGGGTATTATATAAAAAAATTATGGATCAGTGTAAGGTGCAGTGATTTTAGATCACGTTCATACGAAGGTAAGTTTATCATAAAAAATGTATGGGAAATAGATTTTTGTATCTTTCTCGAATTCGGAAAGTACCCGGATTCGGGAGTTCGTCGCTTGTTTAGAGGAAACATTCCTATTGGAAAATAGTCATTACAGTGACTGTAGAATTTTTCAAAAAACTAATAATATTGTATTTAATATTTTCAAAATCCAACTCAAGTTTCCTAAGGCTAGAACTCTGTAACTATAACAGAAAAGGTAGTCTCTCATAATGCCCCAAAATTTTGCGCCATCCTGTATACTAGTCCAATAAACAGTTCCTATATAAATTCTTCTATCGCCACTTATTTCAAACACATTTGAATTTCGAAACGCAATCCAGCTCGAAGAGTTGTGCAGTAGTCGATTTTTCAGTGCTCGCCCCTCCGGCGACTATCGATAAATAAAATTGTCGACTACATAATGTTTTGACATCACTAATAAATTCAAGAGTTGGTCAGCATTAAATCCGCTACCTTAGTTGAGTACAGATGGTTACACAAGTGATTGTTGTTTGTTAGTAAATTATTTATTGGCTGCAATTATTTATTAGTCAAGTTATTTTTTTGTCATTTCGGCCTGTTTCTCAATAGAGAAATGCATGCTTTGGTGGAAATATTAGGCAGTCAAGAAGATCTGTAATGGAGTCAACGACTACGTCCAAGTTTGAACAGTGATCGGCTAAGGCTCGGTTTTCCGGAATTATTTCTGAAATACTGACCGCCGCGCCGTAAGAAACCTGGTATGCTCTGTGTTATTCCCTGTACCCGGCGATATTCCGGGTGCTTGTATTTGTTGCTAACAGAGAAACATCCTCTCAGGACTAACTGAAAATAGATGTAATAGCTGGAACTGTAATCTAAGGATTCAATTTTTGTTTTTTAAGATTTTGTAAAACTGCAGTATTTATGAATTCATAAGAAAAAGATTAGTACCTACTTAGTAAGTTGGACAAATTGTTATTCGGTTTTTCTGTAAGGATCTACTCAGTAGCAGTCCGTAGTTTGGTATTGTGGGTGTTAAATTGCATTAGACTTTCCCTTGTTTCATAAAACGAAAGACAATCATTAGTGACCTAATAAAATTTTAGTTTCGGCGAAATGTTGCTGTACCGCTCTGCCAAATCTCTTCGGGGAATAGAAGCGTAAAGGTAGGTTATATCGGATGTAAAAAGATCCTTGTATTGAGCCTCTGGGAACCGACTGGCTATAGATATATTCAAGATATAGATTTATTCATGTTATTATGAAACTATTTTAAGCGCTCTATACTGTCGCCCATCCCGTTCTACACACATTACACAGTCACATACAGCATAGGCGGTTCCGCGACATTTATCAGCCATTCTTAATATCTACTTCATTGATCTAAAAATAAAAATTGTTTTCCAGTAATTATATTAGCAAAATTTTATTTGGTTTGATTTACTCCATGCGTAGATTTCGGCTTCATTATGGAAAGAAAGAAAGAAAACATTTTTATTCTGGACTCGCCAGGAACGAATAAAAGTATAAAAGGTACAAAAATAAAACAACAAATAAAACATAAAAAATAACAATAGAAAAACAATAATCAAAGCAACCTGAACGAGACCAAAAATGGGTTAAATGGGTGGTAAATGGGTTATGGGTCTTTTCTGTATAAATAAATTCACTATAAAGTATCATACAGTTCTGTGCACAACTGTATTTGAAGGCATGAAGCAAAAGTGATAGCATCTAACTATCCGTTGATTATTTCATATCATTTTATTATCAAACAAGTTTGTAAATAGCGGGCAAACCCGAGTGGAGCAGTTATATTGATGCGACCGCTTCATTAGAATAATATTAACTTGAATATTATTAATAATCTACCTACAATGTACTAAATAACAGTACTTTTAATAAAAAAATCTTTTTTTAAATCTTTTTATTAACGCTGTGATAGCCTGGTTCTTGAACACTCGCCTTCTATGGAGGAGGGTCTAAGTTAGAATGCAGATCTTAATTTGATTATTATTATTACCTACTTGTGATAACGGTGAAGGAAAACATCGTGAGGAAACCTGCACACCTGAGAGGGCCTCATAAAGTTCTTGATGGTGTGTGTAGTCCGCCTGGTGGACTAAGGCCTAACCTTTCTAATGGGCTGGATTTATTTATTAAATAATTTACAACTCACTAAATAATCTGCGATCAAAATCGTTAAATTTTTCTAAAGACCGACGCAAAATTCTCTCACTGAGGGGCCCAGAATTATGTAATGAATCCCCAGTATCAGTTTTTATTACGATGTGACTTACTCACTGTGTTTAAAACAGTATAAATACCGTAGGAAGGTCAACAAAAACAGTCTAATATTTTTATCCCAATCTAATACCAGTCGTTTAAAATCTAAAAGCTCAGCAAAACATCGTAATACACCATAAGAACTACTCTAAGCCTTAGTACATACAGTTTATCAATCAATGTATCGGCGGGGTGCACACTCAATAACAAAGGATTACTGCGTCAAAAGAGAACTGATGTGCGTCGCAAGAAGTGTTTAATAACACTTATAGGTTTAAAACTATCAATTGATTGAACTCTTGTGTACCCGGCTTTATATCGTGATTGATTGGTGGATTTGAGTTTAAACTGTTAAACTTTTTTGCTTCGTAAAACTGTTTTGGACATTTTAATTTAAATTTAGCCAAAAGTTATTTATAATCATAAGTTTATTTTTGGATTTCCAGATTTGGATAAGAATTATTATGTGTTTAGAAATTCTTATAAGCCAGCAATTTTAGCAAATACAGTGCTTGTCAAATTTGCTGGCTGAGAAGATGAAGAGAACTCAAAGCCAAGATGCCTATAATCAGCAGTATGGGGATAGTAAACGTCTTGAGTCTTGACTGCTTATTTTAAAATGATCACGATGATAATTATGATGTAAAATCCGAGTTAGTAAAACTCATGATTTTATATAACAAAATCATGAGTTTTAATATCTAGTATTTTATTTTTTATAATAAGCACTCCAATCCAATAAACAATAAGAATAAAACGACAAGACGTAATAAAGTCAATTTCTTCGCCTCATTACACGCATTATAAACAGTGATTAGATGATCTCATAAATCAAACTGATTTCCATATGGAGTACAGTGGAGCTAATATCAATAATGTCCCAACATTATTTACAAAACCAATGAAATTCCAACATTCCAGTTTGAAATTAATTCATAAATCGCAAACAAACGCATTAAAATGCGGACCTATTACTGAGATGAACCATTTCTTACATTAATATACTTACGTGCTTGACTTCAATAACTGGGTGGTCTTACTAAATGCGCAAGTCCATTTCTGAGAGAAAAAACTTGTTAAGTGCGTGTGCGCTACGCATGAAGTAGGGGCCCGTAGCTATCACCGTAAAAATCATGATAACGGGACCAAAATTTTCACTAATCAAATTGCACTCAAAGGTATATGACTTGAGCAGAATTGACCAGCAAAAGTGGAGATGGACAAACCACGAGAATTGGTGTAAAATAATAACAGATTGGTATCCTAGAAACAGTAGATAGAGCAGGGGAAAACAACAAAGGAGATGGATGGACGAATTAATCACAGTGGGCCTTAACTGGAGGAAAGTGACTCGTGGTACAACTCATAGAAAACAACTAGAGAAGGCCTTTGCCAAGAGACAATAAAAATTCAGAATAAAAGAATATAGACAATACATATATTATAGCATATCTACTTGAAACAGAAAAGCATGTGTCACTGGTGTAGCATTGTGTGACTAGAAGACCTCAACTTTTGCGGCAATGAACTGAAATCATGACCCTATTGAACAATGACAATTTTTTAGTATTAAGCTTAGATATTTTGATGTTTTGTGCGTCATACTGGGCGTAGAAATAAAAACTTTTTCTTTCTATTATTTACCGATTGAAGTCAAAATAATTTTATCCTAATCAGGTTACTAACTGGTTAAACTTTCCATAAAAAAGAAGTAGAAGGAAAGAAAGAAGAAGATTTTACATGGGTAAAACCTCATGTCGACTCAACAGAAGAGTCGATTGTTGAGACAGACGGACAGATGAATGGACATGTAGAAGTAATAAAGGTTCTTTGTTTAGCTAACGGAACCCCAAGACCACTCCATCTTTTTCAAACCAGCCATAAGTTTACAGCTAGTTTACAAATAAGTATGCTCTTAACGCTCTCGTTTACGAACAAAGCACTTAACTACTTTTTAGTTAGGAACAGTGACAGTTTCCTTAGTAGACTTCTCATCAACCCAACCATGAAATGCCATAGCTGAACACTGCAAACCATTAATTACATACATCCATACAAGGGCCCTAGAGCTTCTCTGCTGCTTTCGGGAAACGACCAGTGTGGTAACGACTAAGGTTTTCCTCCACACACTCAATTGTGAACTTAATTTGATGGATGGTAAGAATTAAAATTGATTGGATTTCGTTCGATGACAACAGCCACACATGGTTGACCGTCGTGGGAAAAGACTATAGTGATGTGCTGACGACCTACGCAATAAATTGACAAGCCATTTCCAATTTTATTTTTGACCAATAAAGCCTAATTTCGGTTGGAAAAGTTTTGTCCCTTTGGACAATTAATTGGAAAGTGGCTTGCAAAATATACAAGTGGCAATTTAGGTTCCACAACGGTGCCAAGCCCAGAATTTCTTTTGACGTTTCTTTCATGTTTATGAAGATATGTTTTAAAGGCAATAATATTGTTATGTATATGGAAATTTTGTGATATTAATCTTGGAAGTAATTTAAAATTATGGAAATTGATGTTTTATTGTTAGTTTTACTGGTTAACGTTATTGGCAGGGAATAGATAGTTTAGAGGGAGTGTTTGTCGTTGTAAATTTAATTTTTAATACTATATTTATATTCGAATTCATGTGCGGATTGCAGTTTGATTATCACTTGCGTTAATGGTGAAGGAAAACATCGTGAGGAAACCTGCACACCTGAGAAGGAATCATAAAGTCCTCGATGGTGTGTGAAGTCCGCCAACCCGCACTAGGCCAGCGTGGTGGACTAAATCCTAACCCTTCTCATTCCGAGAAGAGGCCCGTGCCCAACAGTGGGACAGTAATGGGCTGGATTTATTTATTTATATTTACATATATTAGAATACACCCAGATCATCATTATTTTATTTTATTTTCAAATAATTAGAAACTGTTGATGAAGAAAAAGTAGCAATAAATTATTCACCATTGGAAACCCTATTAGTTCCACCCTCAATACACTTCGGAGAACAAGCCAGTATTATTGAAGAACCAACAATTTTACCTTAGGAAATAAAATTGCAAAAAACGTATCGTTTCTCTTCCTAAGAAAGCCATAATTTACTTAAGATTCTTAATAAGAATTATGGGCTTATAATATAATTAACCATTAAAAATATAAATAAAATGTTGAAAGATCAAGAAGTAGCTGAATATAAAAAAGTATTTTCTTTTTTTTAATGTCATGTGCAAGAATTTGAATTGAAAGGTACCTAAAGTTATATATTTTTTTTATAATTGCTGGTCTCTTTTTTTTATTATAAATATTGCGATTTCCATCAATAAAAAAATGACTTAACATAAAAGAATATCTATATATAGTTAAAAAAACACTGTGTTCAATTTTATGTTCTTTTGAGTTTATTTTGTAACCGAGAACTAACTACATACTTATAATACGCTAGCCACTAGGTAAATATAGCTTGTAGGTTGATATTTCACTTACGGTCTCTGGATCACAATTCTAGTTTCACCGTCGTTCATTTTATTTTTCTGTGACACTGGTTTCTATGAAAAACGTTAATGTTTTGTATCTTGATCTCTTCATGTTAGGGTTAGTGTACAAGATATTAGTTGCAGCGTTTGAACTTCACTTCTAAAACTTTGCACAAATGTGTCAAATGTTTGAAATATTTTTGTCTTTCATAATTCAGTAACCGTAAAAAAAATTAACCTTTAAATTAGGTATACAGGCAGGTGTCACCTAGTTATAAAAATAAATAAGTTGATAACCATTACTCAATATTAGTAGCTAACACAAACGCCGAGTAATTGAAGTTGATCGCTGTAAATGTCGAAAAGACATAATACTTTTTATAGCACCTAGCATCTAATAAAATCCATAAATCAATCAATGAAACATAAAAACATGTGATTTCTATAACGTGCAATTGTGCACTGCTTGGTAGCAGAACAGCCTAGTGGCAAATAACTCATAACAAGATTTCCAAGAATACTTTCCTCTCGAACTCGCTCATCATAACTTAACTGCAATACTTTTAATAATTATTTTACTTTTTTCTTTTAATTTTGTTCTTTTATGTGTCTGATTTTTTTGTTTAAAGGTTAATGTTATTTAACTTTTTTTTTTCTCTGGTTTTTTGTCACTGTCCATGCTGAATAAATATATTTACTTTTTTATTTCATTACAGAACGAATTTAATGATAACTAATCAAAACTCCCAATAGTTTTGCTCCATTAGATAATTAGACTCCATCTCCCACGCTGACTGCTGCGCACAGCAACTGACCTCTTCTGCACCTAGCCTAACAATCCAGTTTCTACGAACCGTCTCTCGGATATTCGTGGAAATAATCAGAGCTACGAGAGACGTTATTATCTACACAATTATGTCTCCGGACAAAATTGTGATGTTTTAACATGAAACTCTAATAGACACACTTATGTTATGTTGAGCCTGTTTATCAGTTAACTTTACTGGCCAAAACTCTTTGAATATTTATTATTGCTGTCTAAGAGCATTCTTACTTGTTTTAAAGTTCATTATTCATTATCATGTAGGTGTAGATTTTGTAAGGTATGGATAAGTAAACGGAAACAAACATTATTATAAACTTTTAAAACTTAAAAAAAAACTTTTTTTATTAAAATGATTTACCTCCTAAAATATTTTGCAGTATTAAAATAAGGCCTTATTATTATGTAGCCATTGAGTGAGCTTTTTTTTTTTCAATTATATTTAGCCCCTCACTTTGGTTTCTCCTGTATCGAGTGTACAGTTTACAAACATACATGTCACATGCACACACATCCGGAACAACTATCTGTAGATCATACAAATATTTGTTCCGTGCGGGGATCGAACCCGCGGCACGTAGCGCATAAAGCTAATCGCTTAGCCACTGCGCCAACCGTGTCGTATGCCTGTATAGTCGCAGTCCAAACCTTTGTACACATCACATTATGATTTCATCCATCTATATCCTGACAAACAGCAAAATAAAGGGATACAGTCACTCCGTGTATATTCAAAATCAAATATCAATGACGAAGAAATCAGCCATGCGTTTGCAAGCGGTCGCTCGACCAGTCGTCCAACTGATCGAATTTGACAAACGGAACTGGATCCTTTTGGCAAGGCAGAGACTGATGGTCGGCTAAATGGATACGAACCACTAATGAACACGCCCGTCACGCCAATATTCCTCGAAAGGGTAAAGAAAGTAGGTACTGTCGCATACTACGATTCTATCACGAAGCCATTGCTTTACGAAGGCTGCAATCACACAATAAATTATAGTAACACAACACTGCACAAATCATAATAAAACTTCTTCTTAGTGCGTGCTATTTCATATTATAATTTTTATACGATAACCTAACCGTCAAAATCCCCAACCCCAACTAGAAAAAAGAACCGTAACTTTTAAGCGGCTGAACAGATTTTCATGAAACATAGCTAAGATAATTCCCGATTAAACTAGCTTCATTTAAAAAACTGCATTAAAACAGTCCATCCGTTTTGGAGCTAGGATGCCACAGTCGGATACACAGACACACAGATACACACTACAAACTTATAACACCCCTCTTTTTTGTCGAGGGTTAAAAACAGTTTTGGTCGCGTCACTCCGCTGCAATGCAGTTCAGGTTAGTGCGATTTGACCTTAACCAAAGCAAAGCGAGCTCTAAAGTTAAAAAAAATCCTGGAAAGAAATATCAATCCTACCTTTTACTCGGTTTGCTGTAAGAAACTTTTTTTTGAGTTAAAGTCGCCAAGTACATGTATTTTCCTTTTATGTATTTTATTTGTGTTTATGTGTAGGTACCTACAATAAAGAATAAGAATCAATCGGAAGCAGAAATCGAACCTGCGATCTTCTGATTCAATACACCAACCGCTCTAGCATCTGAGCTACTACGATCTCTGCTCGTAGTATCGAATCTCCACTCGACACTTTTTAATCTATATTATGGTGATACCGGCGACATCTACATATTACAAATAATTATAGTTACTAGTAATCTCCTAGTTGTCGAAATTTGACAGTAATTGTAGCTTTCTGCACTCCTTCTCCATATAAACTTGAACTAGGTGTGCCAAATCTCCACACTCCTCCTTGCGCGCAATATAATTATGCTTAAAAAGAGGTCCAAAGTTTTCTCTTCACCTATTAGTATATAGATCTTACCTACAGGACTAATATTGCAGTTAAATGAATGTACCTTCATAATTATTGCCAATCAATACACAGACAATCGGATCTAAACCACCATTTACCATTAACTACATGTTTCTGAACAATCGCACTCGTTCGAAATTATTCATCATTTTTATTCCCGGTTATACCTAATTATACACGATCTCGTGCTTACTTGTAAACTTGGGACTGGTTTTAACCGTCCGTTTTTGTAACCTATGGTTAAAGATACGTCTCAATGTTAGCTGTAAGTCTTGGTGGTGTGGCTAGTAAAACAGCGAGCGAAAATAAACTATAGTAAGACAAATACATTATTCTGATTCGGATTCTGAGGGAATCGAAGACTGTTTTGATATTTGCCTCATAGGGGCAATAAGAAATGCTGCAATGACTTTTGATACGATCATTATATAAGTAATTTTAATTATCTTGATAAAATACTTGCAATCTTAACGCTCTATTAGATTTTTTTTTTAAATAAGTAAGCATGAATGTAGGCGTTAATGTGAATGTAAGACACTGCCACAATAATATCTATTTGAGGATTCCTTGTGTCAAATAAAACCAGGCGAATTTATTTTCAATCAAATGATGTTGAAATATTATATTATAAGAAAAGTTATACGATTTCTTTTTTCTCAACCTAGTTTTATATTCTCTTGATTCTAAACGCTACAAAAAATCCAGAAAAGGTTAAGGTTTTGACATTCCCTTTCTCAATACACTATCACTTCCCGCTTTGCTATGCTCACCGCTTGTTTAGTGGCCACACACAGAACGCTCATTTCACCATAATTAATGCCCGTATGTAGTTATCCAATTATTTGTCATTGATCACGCGAAATATCTGTATTTCTCCGTTTTTATTTATTTTACACAATCAATTTCGACTTGCCTTAGGGTGTCAACAAGCCGTTTACTTTAAAAGAATAATAAATGCACAATATGTGTACAAAAGATGTTTTTTATTGTGACTATTATTTGCTTTATTGATTACAACACCAACTGGTGTCCTTTGTTCAGTTATAAGTGAACATCTTTCGATGATAATGTGGAACAAAAGATGTATATTTACATGCCTTTTCAATTAAATTACATATAGTGCCACAAATGGCCACAAACTTATCTGACCCGCAGCCTGATTACGGACACAGCTGACAGTTTGCGACAGGCGTAAATTGTACAATTGCTGCTGTCAAACATCATTTTGGTATTACGTACAATACAAAAAATGATGTTTGACAGCAGCAATTGTGCAATTTACGCCTGTCGCAAACTGTCAACTGCGTCCGTAATCAGGCTGCCGGTCATGGGGTCGCTGCCGTCGCTTTTACCAATGTCATCTCCCTACAAAAATGACATTTTGAAGTCATTTTTGTTCCGTAGCGACGTTAGTTCCAATTTTGATCACCGAATCAGATAATTTTGTGGCACGGTAGGCTTGTATTTCTTAGGGATGAAAAGTGATGTGAACAGATTCTGAATCGAATACAGTATCATACTTTTACTTTCATGCGATTGTAGTAACACCCTTTTGCATTCCTTAACTCTGAATTATTGTACTATATAAACTCTTACATCAGGTTTAAACTTAACTTGCTAAGACTTATATTGTAATCACCATCACTTACCTATGCAATATACTATATGTGAAAATCTGTTATTGGCTTTCTGTTTATATGTATTACCGCTACAACTGTATGGTTAGCTGTAATTATATAAATGAAAGAAAACGGTTTTCTGCAATCAGATTGATAATTTGAATCTCGTAGCGATTAAATATAGGTACCGGTAAAATTTCCAACTTTACCTAGACTATTAACTTTGCCTAGTACATTATCGGTAAATCTGCGTGGCCGAGTGAGGAGTCATTTTGCTTAGAATAGAATAGAATAGATATTTATTTCATGTACCTAGGTAAACCAAATACAGCCACTTATGAAATGTCAAGACTAGGTGTGCGGTTTCAAATAGTAAGTCATATGGAGAAGAACCGGCAAGAAACTCCATGGAGACTCTTTTGTACTTAGTAAGTACCAACATTTCTGGACGTTGCTATTGATATGACAATAATGGTTATTGAAGGATTTCTATCCCAGGCAAAGTTAGCGAGTTTAGGCAAAGTTGGACTGATTTACGTAGCTAATGTTACTATTAGAAATTCTGTGCGTTTAGGCACTTTTATATGCGTTATGATGTTAAAAAGTAAATAATTGAATATAGGAAGGCTGACTTTAATGTGTTATCTTTATATTCTTCTTCATTCAATGTTCATTCTTCACTCCACGTTGTTCTTCTCCCGTGTCGATATGTTCTCTCAGATGGGAATAAGCCACGTTGTTGATTCTGTAACAAAAATATTATTCTGATTATGTTTTAGAGTAGGTACTTATTTACCTACATTGACAATTATTTGAACGTGTCAGTGACCATTAAGGTCCACAGACCCTTTGTTTTTCTACTTAATTAATGTATAATGCTGATTATACATTAATTTAGTAGAAAAACAAAGGCTTTGGGTTCGTCCTTTAATCACGTGAAGTTCTTTATGACCCCTCTCTCCCCCCCGTCGTGAGGTTTTAGGCATAAACGTAATATACGTTACGTTACGCTAGTTTATGGTTTTAGACTACCCCGGGCCCCAATATTACATATTTTTTTATTGAAAAATATTTTCAGAATCGGTTTTAAAATGAAAAATGATTATACAACCAGCTTCTGAAAACTACAATATTAATCAAATTAAAAAAATTGTATTACTTCACTGGAAGCTTTAAGCACTACTTATACGAACGTTTTCAGTTTCAGTAATATTACTACTTTTCAGACACAAATTCGTTCGCTGAGGATTATACGTCGTCGCACAAAAATAATATGCACACGTGATTGTCACAACATCCCCTCCCCCACATCGTGATCAATCATGATGTGATTCTAACCACATCACGATTGATCCTTTCGAACCTCACGTGATTAATGGTCGACACCTTTATTAAAACACACTCCAAAGCTGAAAATAGGCCCCTTCCGAAAAAAAATAAGATACCGCCAGTCTTAGCCATCAGGTTAGTACCCGCAAAATCATTATTCACTAGTAAAATAAAACCATTAGGTACTTTTGTAATAATTGAATTTCAACAACAAAGCGAGAATGCATAGTTTCGAAATTCAAAGCCTTTGTAAATCACACAATCAAATCCAATTTTAAAACAATTCGGTGTCGAGTTCAATACGAAATAATTAACAATTTTGCTAACTATCGCATTTACGAAGGTTGATTTTAATTATTTTACATCATGGAACACAATGGAATAAGAGGAATGCAGACAAATTAAATATTTTAATTATTATTTTGATGTAATTAAATTCGATGCTATCGATCTGAAGCCACAATAAATCGGATGCCAATTCCACATATTGGCCAATGAATATGGGCAAACATTTTTTTTGCCATCCCATACATAATTAAACGATCAGCTGGTAGAGTTTGTAAATAAATTTGAAAAAAAAAACATCGCGATTTTTTTTTCGTTTGCTTTTTTTTCATTACCATATGTACAATGTTTGACATTTTTTGAATAAAATAGATCTTTATTTCATGTAAACCAGATGTAAGCACTTTTGAAGTGTCGAGACTCTAGGTGCGCGGTTCCAAATAGATCCTATGGAGAAGAACCAGCAAGCAACTCCATTTGTTAACGTATCCAAAACGACATAAAATTCACCAAATAATTTAGAAGTCAATCGAGTTATTTAGTTGGTAATTATATCCCAATACTGGCAATCGCAATGTGGGTAATTTTGTTATGTATAATTGTGTACTTGATTCAGATTTTCGGATGTCAGCCGGAACTCACTCTGCGGTTTTGAAGAATCTTGATGTTTACTAGAGATGAGTCTGATATCACGTCACATGTATAAATCATCGATATTTTAAAATCATTTTGTCATGCTGTGACAACGACAAAATCATCAATGCCTAAAAAATAATTAAATCATCAAAATCATCACTCGATATTGGCCATGACTGAATGAACGTGAACTTCGTTTCGGCTGTGACATGACAATGACAAGATGACAACATGCAATGTGTGAATGCGGTGACAGTAAGAAAAAATCATTGATGATTTTGTCATTGTTCCCGTCATCATCATATTTTTTTGTCATTGTCATGTAATCATTATTATCGAAAAATCGTCACTCAGCCCATTTTTAATGTTTACCCTAACATCGGTCGCATATCGATTCGTAAGCTTCATTCAAGACGTGTACTCTTATTATTGACACTGCCAACCCTACCTTTAAACTGGTATGAAGATGAACTTCGTTATGCACAAACAAATCGATATACTAACGGCACGTAACTCACAATAGGTCCTCGTGACACCCGCGGCGTCATTGTATCGGGTTCGATACCCGGGCGGTGCTAATGAACTACTTGTGAATTTAACATGTGTGCAATCGTAATGGAGTGCCTTCAGTTTTTTGGTATTTGATACCCCCTTTGTCATGTGGAATTTGAGGGTTATCTATCTTTTTATGCCTTTACTCAGGTAACATTTATTATTAGATTATATCTAGCAGTGCTTGCGCTCGCGCTCGCCGCCGCCTCACAAGACGGCCTTAACGCGTTTACAGCTTTATAGCTATAAACTTTAAATAATAGACAAAATTCTCCGTAAGTTATATTTATTTCGCCTAGAATATATGGTCAATTATGTGCGCCTTGCTAGGCCTAGACAGTACCGCAGTAGGTTCATCGTATCGGGACTATTAGCAGTAAAGCGTCCAAAGTGACAGCGGCCACTTTGCAACGAGGTTAGGTATATCCTTATTCAGTCAACTGTTTTAGCAGTGACAACATATTGCTTTTACTGTTCAATGCAGTGCTTGTTTGCTTGCCAAACACACGAGCACTACCTAAATAAAGGCGTGTTTCCACTTGACATAGTTTGACACAAATTTTGGCAGAAACATGGCAAAAATGCGTCCCAATATTTCAAAAGAATTTTACATTTTAATTGCTTGGACTTTTTAATTTCTTTTAATGTTGTCATCTGTACTATTTATTATTACTTTGCACACTTACCAACGAACGCGAAAACGCGCGGTTCTGCTGCAAAATGTAGCTAGTATGCTATGACCCTTAGTGTATGAGGACGCCATATTTGAATAGTTGACGCGTATGATAATGTAGTTGACATTGGTCGCCTAGTGTAGGGGTCCCCAAACTTCGGCCCGCAGGTCAAATGCGGCCCGCGAGGACCACCAATCCGGCCCGCGGCCCTAACCGTAGTTTATTTAAGTAAATAAAATAAATCATACAAAATAATATCCAACATTTTTATTTAATGATCAAATTAAGAAACTTAACCTAAAACCATATTATGTTGATACGATGAGCCCAGGGCCGATGGGCTAGCTAGGCCAGGTATTGGCTCTTGAGACCTAGTCGGCACAGGAGACAGTGTGGCCCTTGCGCTAAAAAGTTTGGAGAACCCTGGCCTAGTGTACACGCTCCTTTAGATCGTCTATGTGTGAAACAGTAGCGGGGTTCAAGTAACGTTAGTTTTAAGTAACATTGTTTAAATCCGTCGCCTTCAGATGAGATAGTTATCTACTTATGTTACCTTCGTGTTAGCTTTCGGAAAATATGTGTCAGTTGATCGCTTTTCTTTACAAGGCAATGTTGAATAGTGAAGTTTGTGGTGATATTGTTCAAAGCAATAATACTTAACAGATAACCTAACCGTCAAAAACCCCCGACTCCAACTAGAAAAGGAGCTGTAGCTTTTGAACGGTTGAACATATTTTCATGACACATAGCTATGATGATACCTGATTAAACTAGCTTTGAATTAAAAAAAAACTGCATTGAAATCGGTCCATCCGTTTTGGATGTATGATGCGACAGACAGACACACAGATACACAGTTAATATACACCCTACAAACTTATAACAACCCTCTTTTTTGTCGGGGGTTAAAAAGATAATATAACTGCAATTGCTATCGATAGTTTTTCCGCTAACAGGCATAAGCAAGGCTAGACCAAAACTGTATAATAGTAGGTACCTACAGTAAATTATCAGTGAAATCTGCCCGCCTGAGTTAGGAGTCACTTTGCCTTGTAGCACCTACAACATTTCTGGACTAAGCGCAGCCATTTTTATGACAAGTACCTAAGAAATTAAAGACTTTCTATCCCAGGCAAAGTTAGGAGTCTAGGCAAAGTTGGGGTGGTTGACCGGTACATTGTGAAACCGAACACAAAAAAATTACAAACACGTATTTTTGCATAATATTTCACTCTACTCTCATTGAGACATCAAAGTAGAAACTTATGTTATATCTTTAAGTATTCTATACGTGTAAGCGTTCGTTCACACTCGATATTTTAAGCAGCAGAATCGCGTGATTTTGCGTTCGTCAGCTGCGTTTTGCTTACAAAGTCTTATCTTATAATAGGTCCATATGCAAACTTCATCCCCTCAGACATCCAAAAACAACCGTCACTAAAATCTCACCATGCATGCTACAAGGATCCATTCCATTTACAGCAGCACAATAAGAAAATAACTGTAACCCTCAAGACACGGTCGGTGTCGAGGTACATACACGAATGTATGCATGCTCAGACAACGCTTTTTGAGCCAAAAGATGCAACACGAAAGCTTGTGAGTGCTGCAGATTTTTATAACCTCACCAATTCAGCCCGTTATAGTCTCACTGCTGGACAAAACCTCTTTCAGGGTTTAGGGCGTATTGTCCACAGCGGTAGCTGTACGAATCTTGTCGTTGTGATTTTCTGATCAAGTTATTAGATAATAATTTAAAGGATATTTCCAGGATTTGGTTTAAATGCCGTCCACCCTGTATTAACAGAATCTCATCAGGGGTATAATTTTTCACTACGAGCATAAAAAAAGTTCATCCCAAGAAAAAAATGTTACGTAGGTATGGTTCGATTTCCGACATAGACGATGTTAGCCACCAAATGCACAGTTTCATTTCTGGGCGATATTTAAACAAAATCCCATAGAAAGATTGGCAATGTCTTTTGGAATCAAAATTGACACAAAGAAGAAGATTTCCGAAATGATCTTTTATTCAATGGCCGGCAAAACACGAGACAAAAAGCAAAAAGACGAACAAGCCAAAAAATAATAAGATATATCGGTCGCCATGATAGTTTATCTTGTTCCGAAGACAATGAGCAAGTGTGTACCTATTTCCTGAGAGCAGAAATGACAGAACAGCTTGTAACCGCTGACTGCGCAAAAGAGAAGACATTTAAAATCCAGTAAAAAGTGTATAACAATACAAAAATACGACCTTACCAAGTGCTATTTCTATTCAATTGTCATATCTCGATAGTTATCATTACAATTATATCTCCGAATCGCCGAGAACTAAACAATAGGCGATCACGAACATACCTTATCCGATAGAACCGATAACGATCTATATCGACCGATTATATCGATTCCATTGTTGTTAAATCGATAATTGGATAAACATTCGATTAAATAAATTAGATGGCTTACCACAGTTACATTTAGAGTCGTGAGCTATTGCTAATAAAATATGTTTCGGACTTGTCTTCTGTTGGTTTATAAATACTAATTGTGTCTCACGACTTCGTTTGCTTACTGTTATAAATAAAATCACGATCATGATACATTGTCAGCTGAAAGTAAAAGTGGTTTCTAATTAAATTAATGAATTACTGCTGTTGCCTATAGAGTTTTAATAGTCATTCTGTCTGAGATAATTCTCATTAGTAATGTTGTAGCAATCAGAGGCACTACTGCCTAACGACCAATTTCAATAACCTATCTATCTGCAGATTACCTTACTGGAGATAGACATTTGACTTAAACTCCATCAGTAATTTATTTATTTGAAGGAAGTTTACAGCTAACCATACAGTTGTAGCCTGCGGAAGTAGATATAAATAGAAAGTCAATTTCATTTACAGTTTTTTTAAAGTATAGTGGGCAAACGAGCTTGCGCTTCACTCACTTAACTCACTGCCACCCATGAACAATTGGACATCCCCAACACCAGAGGAGTCGCCGATGTGTTGCACGACCTTTTAGGATGGCGTAGGCTCTTTTCTTGAAGGTCCCTATTTATCCATACAGAAAAACCCATTACTAAATATGGTCCATTTATTGACAGAATCAGAACAAGTCCATATATTCAGTGGACACCCAAGTACCAACATCCCAACATCACAGCTCCCACCATTTTCTCATTCAACATTCCCATTTTCTTTTTCGCAGCATTAATTTTTCTTTTTAAGTTATTTCTATACCACTCTCCGTGCGCCCAATTTTATGAGACCTACCAGACAGAGATGACTTCGAAAATATTAATGTAAATTCGGGAAGAAGAGGGGTCAGATTATGCTGGTTATTTTGGAGGGTAGTCAAAAACAAAGGTTGGATGTATTGCTTGCTTTCTCGTCGGACGGTAACCGAACCCTCTCATTTGCGCCTGTTTAAAAATTCACGACGCTCTAAACAGTTTGCTAGTGATTTTTATGTTGGTTCTCCTGCATTAAAAATCGTTTAGTCTACTTGGTAATATGGTTCGTGTACAGACTGGTTTTGTGGTGCAGTCTCGATATTCTTAGGTATATTTTTGGTTACCTACATAGTTTTACTAAAAGTCGATGAAAATCGTGATTTTACTGCTACTAAAATATGAGATGATGTCTAATAGGGATGAATGGAAGAAGATGATAATATTAAACTGATTCCATATAAAATAATTTCTTTAAAAATCTTAAAAGCTTCTGAAGTCGGTGCCACTGCCAGGCTAAGTTGCACTGAAAAATTAAAGGCCCCGACTTCAGAAGCTGTTAAGTTATCGAAGAAAAGTATTTTATACTTTCTAGTTCTTGAAGTCGGTTTTTACTTTTTTTACACATTTTTTTTCACATTAAATTACATTATCTTCGCAGCTCTTACAACATTGTATTAATCAAGATTGTAATATTTTGTTTTAAAAGAATTTCTAAGGAGTTTCTTGCCGGTTTTTCTCTTTATGAGTTATGAGTTACTATTTGCAAGGTTACAGAAAAAAAACATCCCGCATGAAACATCGCGTTTCCAGAAAACTTCACAATATCCTTTATAATTTCCAAACATTTGTAAAAAAAACCAATATCCTTCATAACACCATCAAAAACCACCATTAAAAGTAATTCCCTACAAATCCCATGCGAATCCCTCCATAACAGACGGATTATATGCAAGATTCTTCTAAAATACAGTGGATGAGCAGAAAAATCGTCAAGCATTCGCGTGTGTCACAAAGGTTGGGGGTGGCTAAAGGGGTTCACCCCAGGTGGGGTGGATGTTTCGGCATCTGCCGCGAACAACGAACGGTGGATATGATTTTGTATTGTTAAGACTTTTTTGTGATTCAAGCTTTTGTATATTTGTATTGCTTAAATTGTATATTATAGTGCCTTAAATTACTTGCTTCATTGAGCATAATATAAAATATAATGTTATGTACAATGTACATAATGTATATGTGTGTGTAGATTAATTTAACGTTATTAAATTCACGATTGAGCTATATCGATACGCATTTTTTAAACTTTTAGTTTTTTTTATTACATTTTCAGCCTTTCCATGTTAGGTAGGTATGTATTTTTTTGTTTTAGTTTATTTTTGTTGTGACTTCACTTGCGAGGCCCTAAAAAGGCCTTTTTTGGCTTCGTACAGCATATAAATTATTCTAATTAGATATGATATAGGCATGTTTAGCACAGATTTCTTTGATAATATTTTTTTGTTTTAAATTTATATAGATATTGTTTATTATCTATGCGATTCTAGAATAAATGTTTTCTTTATTTCTGTAACATAGATTGAGTTATCTATTTATTAATACGTGAAGAGAAAAATTTGTACTCCTTTTAGAGCATATTGCGCGCACGGAGGAGTGTGAGATTTGGCATAGTTAAAGTTTAATGGAGAAGGAATGCAGAAAGCTAAAATTAAGATCGAATTTCCACCAGTGGGCGACATAGAAAACGGTCAATGCTAACCATAGAGCAATACCGCCAATGGTGGCCCGGCCAACTGACAAAAAGAATCAAATTTGTTTAAAAGCCAACAGCTTAAAGCCACACTCAGAGACGTTTAACGGTTACTTAAGTCACTCCTTAGTATAGATTTAAAAAAGTTCACTCTCAGAGTCAGTTAATGGTTCATTAGCCTTAATGCTAATTAAAGTTAATGACAGCAGAAACTTTACTTAACTTTTTAATGATTGATTTTGACATTAGTTAGTTACCTTTATTTTGGCGTCTATTTTGATGTCTTTATACTATCTTGGACATCATCATACAATTAAAATCGTTGCCGCGTAATTTTTTTCCTTCATCTGAAAAGCGGGTCGCTTGGGTTCTCAGAGCAGGGTAGGGGGTGGTATTTCGCGATGAGTGCGGAGTCAGGCGCGATCGTGACCTCGCATTGAAGAATGACCAATCTCGCTTCCAGCCTACTTGTTTGCCGAGCCCAAGTGATTTTAATATACAAAATATTTTCATAAAGTTTTTGTACAAAGAATTTGTGGCGGCAACTTTTAAAAAGTGTGGGTAAATGTACAGTTTTGTTGGGTTTATTAGACGTGTAAAGTTTGTGGGGTTTCGTCGACATATTTACACTACAAAAAATAACGAAAAAATTGTTCTTAGTATTTTTATGGTTTCGTTTGAAAATAGTTTTACGGTTCAACTTTCGCGACGGAAAAGTTTGTTTGAAGCTATTATCTTTAAAAGAACAGTATTTAAAAATAGCGACTCGTAGTAGTTTAAATTCTTTGAAATCAGCACAAACTACTTGATCAGGAGATTACGTTGAATAAGTATGAAAAAAAATTCTAAACATTTTGTGAAGAAATGTGACACAAAATGAAATATTTTTCTTCAACAGGCTTTTTTTTTTTTATTGTCGGTGTGGTTACTCCATGCCATGATTTTCATTTTAACTTTTCTTTTTCATAGTTTCAACATTTTACCGGAACGCTAAAACTTGTTTTTTTTATTTAAATCCCAAGCTTTAGTGCTTGCTTAAAATTTTACGTCGCCACAAAATTGAAGTGCACAGAAAATTGGGAGCATGCACTATCTACGGATCTCGTGGCGGAGTACCGGATCCGTCACCTCAAGTGCCATGGAAGTACCGCCTAGTGCCCGCGAGTACCGCGCAAGAGTACTGAAGTATGTCAAAGAACACTTGAATGACGACACCGATAGACTTTGGCAAGTGACTTTTAAGTCTCGTCAAATTTGATAGACATATGTACCAATATTCAACTTTGAAGATCTAGGAGGCATTACAGGCTATTATATGTACTAGTGGTCGTCCAGTGGTCGAAATTCGACCGTAATTTTAGCTTTCTGCACTCCTTCTGCATTAAACTTTAACTATGCCAAATCTCACACTCCTCCGTGCGCGCAATATGCTTAAAAAGGCGCGGCGCAGAGGACGGACTTTTAGTCTGGCAAACTACCGCGGACAAGAAATTTTACGACAATAAATTGCCTATTGTCCTATTGTTTTGTGATTTACTTTTTTAATTGGAGACGAATAGAGGTGAGAAAAATAAAGATAATTCAAATTATTTGTATAAAGATATTACGAAGTTGATTGTATGTTTTTTTTGTTTATTTTGGCGTTTAGTTATTATATTTTTGTTTTGTTTTTCTGTAACCTTGTTTATTTATTTATTCGTTATAACATGTTATTTGTAATTGTGTATGTGTTATTGTGGATAATAAATGTAGTTTCTTTCTTAAAGATTTGGAATGCCATTTGTTTTATGGATGCTTTTAGATGTTTATTTTATTTTATTCCGATGAGTAGAATGGTAGAATTCTAATGGTGCGAGCTTGATTTATATTGCGCATATTATAAAACGCATCTGCTCTCACGCATAGAACGTTTAAGGACATTTGCATAATTTATTAGCCTTAATGTCATAAAGTTAATTAATTTAAAGAGCCAAGTTCATGTTTAGTTTGATCATAAAAATTTACGATTCTTACTTAGGTATTTATTTATGATTTTCAGGCATTCTTGTCTCTGAAAGGCATTGCCTCCATCTCCTTTTTAATACGCTTTTATTAGCTTCACCTGTAACTAACTAACTATGTAAGAAAATCTTGGAAGTCAAAGACCCACTTCCCGGTTTCCGATTGAGCTGAAATTTTGCATGCACGTTCAGTTCGGATGACTAAAGCGTGTTCTATAGTTTTTTTTTAAACTATAACATTTTATTCTACTCACTTCTGGTTTTTGCTAATAGGGACCTGCAGTTTCTTCAGTAGGAGTCAAGCTCGTCCCGTCATTGTCGTCTCGGTCTACCGCGATACCGTTTACCATTTACTGGGACAAGGGTTGTCAGCCATATTCCATTAGAGTATTGTGTTTAATTTTATGTAGGTGTAGTTTTTGAATACTAATAAAATACGCTAAAATAATCTATTTACATTAACTTTGATTTTTGAGGAGTGCAGAAAGCTAAAATTACGGGTTATTATTATTACTTGCTTTGTCTATTTTTTCATTTGCAGAAGCTAATTTTGTGTTCGTAACTCACAAAACGTGACGTAACTTAAAATATGTATTAATAAAATTACTGCACCTTACACTTAAAGTTCATTTTATTAATAGATACTTCAAATATCGTTGAAAAATATGAACGAATAATTCAAAACACATTCATGCACATAAATACTTCATAGTTACTGTTATAAACAAATTATAATTTAAAAGCTCTGTGTAATTTATTTCCAATGAAATATTGTTGAAGAATAATTATCACTACTACCTTGGTAGGTACTGACCAATTCGCGTTCTGTCGTTATGCTAATGTCATACAACAAAATTTATCGATACACAATAATGAAAACATTTTTTTTATTAACATTAATATATTTGAAGACCGTTATATGCCCGACGAAATCAATTTGCCAACTTTTTTTATCATCTACACTACAAAACTTAAACAATCACCAACCTTATTTTTGGAACTATAAGGTTGACTTCGGAACTTGGCTCTGTTTACAAGCGTCATTTCTTTGGGTGGGTACTATCGGTTCTCACGCAGTATTCACATTGTATGTGATTTATTATCGTGAATGGAAGAGCTAGGCGTAGGCGTCAAAACAACTCGTTACCTCGTTCAGAATGCAAGAGGTACACCCGGCGCCATTAAAATATTATGTTTTGTGTCAGATTTGTGCACGTGACATGAATTATTATAACTATAGAGAGCTGGGCCAAGTAAAAGATAATTTTAGAGAAATTGATATATTTTTTTATATTTTTTTCATAGGCACTGCACGTCATTGCTGATCTAATTCGAGAAAATCTCGTATCCCATTTACGAAAAAAAAATATTAGCATGAACCACCTCAATGTGTTCAATGGATACATAAAAAGTTATAATATAAGTATCCATTGAACATTGATTATATATACTGCCGCAATTTGCTAAAATCATAACATTTAAGGGCAATTAATGTTCTTTTCTTGTAATATGAGCCAAATATTATACAAACACTTAATATTTACAGGTACATTAGGTCAGATTCTCTTAATATAATTATATTAGCATATTTTGTTAATCGCTAACAGTCGACTCATGAGTCTTCCAACGCATGAACCACACATAACATTTTTTAAATAGCTATTAAGTGTCATCTTAGCCAATTATTATGATTCATAATTCATTTCATAATTACGATTCATGTCTTCAGGCAGCATGTAACCGTATGTTCAATTTTGATAATATGATTTTGTTTTTGCGAAATACTGAAATTAGATTTTCAGAAGTTCAAAAAAACCAAAAGAAATTAAAACTACGATAACTTGTTTACCACTTTCAAATATTGGCTTATGAGAAGTAACACGAAGAGAGTACCTTTAACAGGAAGGTATATCTTCTACCTACATTGGGTGTGTTCAGTTATTACGGCGGACGACGCACGACGACGCATTATCGTCCGGGTGATCACACTAAACCGTTCAGTTATTTGAGCGAGCGTCCTCGGACGATCGCTTCAGTCACTCCGTGAAATAGTAGGATGAAAGTCGCACTCGGTCGAACTGCTATCAACCGACCAATGACTGTAGTCATAAGATACAGCAGATAATTTGAGGTCGTTCGATTGGTCACTCGCGTAACGCAGTTGTGGATTGCTCGAAGCCGTTCAATTATTCCCGATGAGCGAGCGACATTCGCACGAGTGACTTTCAACCGAAAAATGAATTACTGAACGTAGCCATTGTGTAACAGTCCACAACATTAGTCTGAATGTCACCACACTAAAGATAAGCATATTGGATGCAGGCGCACCCACATAACTAAGTTCCTATCTATGTGAGACACCTACTACACGCGATAATGGTAACTGTTTGAGGTTTTCAATATGAAACTAACCATAAATCTAGCTTTTTTATAAATAAATAAATTCAGCCCATTACTGTCCCACTGCTGGGCACGGGCTTCTCCTCAGAATGAGAAGGTTAAGACCTTAATCCACCACGCTACACACGTGCGCGCGCGCGTGCATTTTTTTATACAGAATATTTTTTTAAATAGTGCGCATAATTTGCAGAGTGATTTAGTGTCCGTTCCCAAATGCAACTGCAGTACTAAAATTCACTTCAAAACAAAATAAAAATTTGATTTTGTATGGCTTGCGCTAGTAATTTATGTGCCCCTATACTAAGTCGAATTTTCGTTTGGTTTTAAAGTGTATCCCAATACTGCGTTTGCATTTAGGAATAGAGACTGAATAACTCTACAGATTATGCGCACTACAAAAAAAAAATCCTGTATACTGTAGATATGTGTGGATTTTGATGTTTTTTTTCCTGTAACCTAGTTTATTTGTTTATTGGTCGTTTGGCATATTATTTCTTATGTTATTTATATTTTGTTGTTGTGTTTAATTTTAGATTCTAATTAGGTTTTCCTCAGTCGAGGTTTTAATGAGCATTGCTTTATACCTCCAGCGGTGATGATAACGGTGCATAACAATAGATATTGACATACACATTCGGGAAATCCAGTTGTACCGGTTGTAGAGTCAGCAACAAAGGTAGCTAGCTGAAGATTATTAAAACATCAAAAGTCTCTTGCTTTGAAAACTAACCATTTTTGTAAATAATGTTGAAATAGCGTAACTTCATCGATTCGAATAAATTACTTGAAGTCTTTAAAAAATAATTATAATTTAAAGTTTTTACAATAGGTACCTACATTAAAAAAAATACTTAACTACAAATGCTGGTACAATATCAACGAAAATTTAAACGATAAATTCTCAAACTGTAATAATAATTATGTAACAAATAAATAATAATATTGCCGGTATCTTCTCCAGGACCAACCACTCACGACGTTTTGAAAGTGCCTGCAAAGGCCCAGTTGAAATAAAAATCTTTGACTTTGAATAAAATGTTTATTAAAAGGTCTCTTCCTCTCTCCTAATATGCTGTGCCCAACAGGGTCCATGATCACCTAATAAATTGTAAATTTACCATCTAAGTACATATTGTGGACTGCTTAAATATATTGAGTAGGTACCTAGGTATTGATCGGCACGAAGGTTAGTTGTTTTTTTTTTTTTCAAAATTACAACAATATTCATCAACTGTCACTGACTGTACCAGTATTTTGAAGATCCTGTTCCACTGAAACAACATTTTTAATTAATTGTGCTATCAATTAGCTTAGTGTGATATTTAGTTAAATATAAATATCTGTACTGATTGTATTTACTTGATTTTATATGTTATACTTATAATACTAATGGTTGTTGTGTTGATTTGAATTAAATGTTTGCACGGTAGCTGGTGGGGGTAACGCTCCGCTTCTATCAGTGCTAACAGTGTATGTCACTACTGTTTCATCTCTCGTGCAGAGCGGTCGTTGCCACCACCAAGTGCTGTGTGTACCTAAATACTGGATTATTGAGTTTCATTTATCATTTATTCATACCTGAATACCACACTTAGCTCATTAGAGGCCGCTTATATTCGTGTAGCGTTTTCCGTTAAAACCAGTATGTAGTTAGCAACTTTTTGATGATTCGCTAATCACACGGCACGGCATTACGGCATTTTTATGTACAGATATACCTATTTATTACTATAAAAATTGTGTTCTATTCAACGCATGACTGGCTTGGACAGAATATCAGCAGTTGTGCATGCCTCGCGCTGCCAGCTACTATGCTGAGTCCAAGACCTTTTTGTCTTTTACCTTCTTGTATGATGTATCTCTTTGCTACCTATGTAATTTGAAAGACAAATAAAAATCTTCTATTCTATACTATTCTAATCATCAAAAAGTTGCTAACTACATACTGGTCATAATGTTTTTCTATTAAAGCGATGGCAACAGAGAATTATTTTGTATTGTGTAAGTCGACAACACTAGCGTGGACGTCACAGCACTCAAGATAAGCTTATTGGATGCAGTCGCACCCACATACTATGTGATAATCGCTTCGAATACCTACTCCAGCTTTTCGGAGGACCGTTTACATCACTGGCTGTTCGGGAGAATTTAATTGTTGATTCTATTGTGACATGTTTAGACTATAACACGATATAAGTATCCTTTGGTGATCTAAAATCTTATCAATCAGTTCATCTTATCGCAGTCTGCATAGTCTGTCCAAGTTGCAAGTAACATTTTTTTTATTTAATAAAATGAAGTCAATCTCTTGCCTTCCATGCAGGAGGGTCTGAGTTCATACATGGCCGAGAGGTGCCTCTCACTATTCGAATTTATGTACGGATCGTATTTTGATTATCACTGAAACATCGTGAGGAAACCTGCACACCTGAGAGGGCCTCATAAAGTTCTCGATGGTGTGTGTAGTCCGCCAACCCGCACCAGGCCAACGTGGTTGACTAAGGCCTAACCCTTCTCATTCTGAAAAGAAGCCCGTGCCCGGCAGTGAGACAGTAATGGGCTGGATTTATTTATAATGAAGAGGAGTAATCAAAAAATTACATTTACATTTACATCAAAAAATTACATTACATTTACATCAAAAAATTACATAATATGTAGATCCAAATGGCGCAATGTATTTTCTGCAAATACTATAATTTTTTTGGTTTTAGATATCAGTTCTAAGTCGTGACTTTTCTTTGTTTTGTATTTTATGTTTGTCTTTGTGTAATTTTTTTTTTATTGAATTGCATCCTCGGTGTTGCTAATCGATTAACTAGCATTTTAAAGCCTGGATATCAAATTAAAAACTATTAAAGTTGCATGTCGACTTCCGTTTACAACAGGAAGACATTTTAATTACATCGATGACATCGTAATAGCTGTGTTAAATATTATCTACAACCCCACTGATATACGAGATCTAAAAATAAAATTTATTTATGTTCACACAAACTATCTGCTCGTTCAACAGCTTCTGATTTAATAGGTAGTAAATTAGTATATTAATCATGTACCACAGTTGATCCCTAGAGGGTTAAAAGGATTTACAATCTTAGTACATTGACAGCTTAGAATAATAGTGCATAGAAGCCTATATACGCGGACACAAAGTGAGGCAAATCAAATTTAGCCATAAGTCGATCGTAAAATCAATATTAGAAACCTAAAAATAAAACTAAACAGAGACCTGATTATAGAATAGAATATAATCTATATATTAATATTATTTAATACGTAAAGAGTAAAGACGCATTGTGCGCACGAAAGAGTGTGAGATTTGGCATAGTTAAAGTTCATATAGAGATCCTTCTCTATATGAAAATTACGGTCAAATTTCGACCACTGGGCGACCATTATATTCTATATTGTAAACTGAAAAATGTAATGATAATGTTGTGTTGTTGTTATAAGTTATGTTATTTATTTATTTTATTTATTTATGTACACACAAGGAAACATGGTAATAAAAATGTTACAGACAAATGAGCACAATGGAACTACTTATTTCTAAAGAAATTTCTTCCAGTAGTCCCGCGATTGGAAATAAGGATGATAGACACGTAGACACAGTGTGTAAAAATTACAAAAATAACTACTTTAGACCACATAAACTTATGGTATACTAAACTAAATCAATAACTAAATACCTATGAAATAAACTACATAGATAACAAATACAATGAACTACATAGTTATGTTCCTGACATTGACCAAAGTCAGTCAAAACTTTCTGAATGGAGCCCAAAACTTGAACTACAACAGCCGTACTCAAAATCAACTTAACTGCACTTCTTAGTTCAGAATACATTATTTTTAGAGAGTTGCTATGCAAGTCGTTTGAATGGGGCACAGTACTTTTGCTGCGCGTGGGCCGGAATAGTGTCAAGCGGTGCCTCGCAAGCGCAGCCATTAAGAAACACGATGTTACCGGTGTATAACAGTCTTTATTGGAATAGAATGGATACTCAGCTAATGTGGGAAAATTTAAATAAACCTTTATTTTCTTTGCAGCTTTCGCTTTGAGAGCTATCGGGAAAAAAAGGAAAGAAAAGACAGAGAAAGAAAGAAAACATTTTTATTCTGGACTCACCAGGGACAAAAAAAAGTAGATACAAAAGTATAAAAATAAAACAAATAAAAATCATTACAAAAATAACAAAAGAAAAACAATAACTAAAGCAACCTGGACGAGACCGAAAATGGCCCCCATCTCAGCATAATGTTTTGGCATTTAGAAATAGAACACAGCGCTGGTATTCTGATGGGACCGTTGTAGTGATGCCACGAGCAACCACGATAAAAATAAATAAATAAATATAAGTTATACTTATTAATAATATTATCTATATAAACAAATTATAATACTTCGAAACAAAGCAATGTTACACAAAGTGATCCATTTATTAAACAATAAATAATAAGATTTTGTAAAAACAAAGTCAAAGTCAAATGCGTGGTCATATTTGAAGGGTGTGAATCTGTTGTGTATACAAACTTGTTTGTACTTGCAAAAAGTTCAGTTATAATTATTTGTCTGTTCTTGTCACTCTCTAATAAAAATAGTTGCGATAAAGACGTTGTGAATCTTTTCTCCATTCCACACCATCAACAAATCTATGACCTTCAACAGAAACACACCATCAAATTGAACAACTTTCTCTATGAGTCCAGCATCATCGTAATCGCAAAAAAGTAATCAGCTGACCCATAGGTACCCACACGTTAGGGTCGAGTAGGTATTGAAGTTTCGTATCGGCCAGCTGATAATTTTTTCGGGATTAAGATATTGGTCCCATAAAGAAAGTCGTTCAGTTTGATGGTCTGATCCACACCCAATATTATGATCACGCATTTGGCATTACAGTTAAATAACATCAAGTTATTCTATAATTGAACAGTTATCAGATAGAAACTCTATTGCACAGAAATAACGAAAGAGAGGCTGCCAGTAAATTGAAAATAAACACTTTATTGAATATTTTGTCATAAAATAAGATTTTATGTAATTTCCTACCCGCCACGACTTTACCGTCGTCTTAAATTGGCGTCTGCTGCAAAATAGTTTACCAGGTTTTATTGAATGGAGATTGCAACTATTGATGTTTTCGAAGAAATGCAGATAGCTTGATTTGCTGTAGAGCCCACACGGCAGGAGGATAAACCTGTTATCTCCAATCATTGTCCCCTTTAACGAAAAATCTATAATGAAAACAGTAAAGAGATGGTTTTGTTCCTGACTTTTCCGTGGACAAAACAGTTTTATTCTCCCTAAATCTCCTTGACGGAAGACAATACGAATATAATGCTCATGGTTCAATTGGTATTCCTTAAAAAATAGGGCATTTTTTTGTCTACAACTAGACCTATAATTAGCCTGTGGTTCAACCAAAGCGATTTAACATAACCATCTATACCTACAGAATATTTTTTTATGTAGTGCGCAAAATTTGCAGAGTGATTCAGTGTCCGTTCCCAAATGCAACCACAGTACTAAAATTCACTCCAAAACAAATAAAAACTTGATTTTGTATGACTTGCGCTAGTACCTACCTAAATTATGCGTGTCCCCCATACTTTATCGAATTTTCGTTTTGTTTTAAAGTGTATCCCAATACTGCGGTTGCGTTTAGGAACAGAGGCTAAATCACTCTTTATCCGCACTATATAAAAAAATATCCTGTATAAAAATGTAAAACATACACAAACACATTCCTTCAATCCACCTTAACTTTCTCTCCCAAAAATAGGTAACTTATGTAAATTCCCTTAGCATCTCTCCGCCCTTCAGTGCATGGAAGACGTCACAAAGGAAAATTGGTAAAAATCCACGAATGAACGAAAGGGTGGTTCCACATGTCAATGTTACATGTGGGCGGGGCTTCACTCCCTTCGCGATATTTTTCTTACGTAAAACCTCCTTGAAAGGAAACACATATAGGTATATGGTCTTTCCATTCCTACACGAAATAGAATAGAATAGATCTAGAATGTATTTATTTTATGTGACCTTGAGGTAAAAAACTATTAAACTTCGGAAACAGGGTAGAAATTTTGTAACCGCAAATACAAAAAATTATAATGACAACCTTAATGTAACTTCGAACGATCTCTTTTTTCAGGATGCTACAGTCACTGGATTTCCCCAGTCGGGCAGCTCAAATATAATCATGTAAAATCTCATGATATCATCATATTTTCCCGGTCATATCCATCTTTGGTTAAGCCGCTTACGGTCACCGCCACCCACAGTCAATAGATTTTCCGCTGTAAATTTTTTCATACTTTTTTTTAATACAAATTTTTATTGAGGCTTCAGTTCACCGTGGTGACTATGCCAGCCTCGTAAGGTCACTCTTAACCTATAACTGACAAAACTTAACATATACTTAAATTAATAATGACTACGACAAACAGTAGTTTGTCGTAGTCATTATTAATTTAAGTATATGTATAAGTATACAGTAGTATATTTAATTTTTCATACTTGAGGGGTTAATTCATTCTGCAGATGGTTACCGGCCGGTTCGCAACCAATAGATTTTCTATTGTCTCTACTTTGCGTAGACGATGACTGTATCTTAGGCAAATACTTAAAAACTAGCATGTTGATTTTCCCGCAACTAGTCAATCATTGCGACTTAGAGGTAAAGTTTTCCCAGGAAGATCTTTTTACCAAAGACTTCTTAAAATATACCAGTAGGTATTCTTTTACATAAAAGTTAGATTAAATGTATCTTTCGCAATTCATTATAATACCTTCAAACTGTCATATCTTTCGATAAAGCGATAATAACCATAAAATTTCCTTTTTGGGCGACGATATCTCAGATAACGACATGTCGAATAATTTTAAATGGCACCCAAAGAAGTTTATTTATAACGTTTAATTGATGTTCGAAATACAACATGTCGATAAAAGCCATGTTTTCCACTTTATTGATGATCATTAACTCTCAAATTGTTATTTAGCATCGTTAATAAGTATGGTTGACTAAATTTAAATGTTCAGTTATTTAACATGGGCGCGCGAACTGGGCGGGAGAAATTTCATTTTTATTACTTACACCTTTTGCCCGCAGGTCGGCTTGCGAGCATAGCATGGCATGGCATTATGTTAATTACTAGCTGTGCCCGCGGCTTTAACCGCGTGGAATTTAACAAAAATATTTCTTATTTAAATTAAAAGTGAAAGTAGCCTTAGTTACTCCTTATAACATCAGCTGCCAGTGAAAGTCCCGTCAAAATCGGTCCAGCCGTCTCGAAGATTAGCCGGAACAAACAGACAGACAGACAAACAGACAGATAGAAAGACAAAAAAAAAGACAAATGGTTTTTTTGTTATTAGTACTTTCATATGCATTTAGTAAAAAACTAAACTAAAACTTTCGACATGACAAACACACTTCAATTTTATTTATTTGTATGCATAATTATATTGGTAGTTAGTATAGATTAACTACCAATATAATATGTATACAAATAAATGAAATATCGAAAATACAACTTTTCACAAAAAAATAATTTAAAAAAGAAGAAGAAGATTTTTTATTTAATTATGTGAAAAGTTGTATTTTCGATATTCTTCCGAGAGCTTGATCCAAGTTGTTGCAGTTTCTAGATTAGGGCATCCCGAGTAGATCGTTGGGAACTTTCAGCTGTTTTGTAAAGCGGCTAGGTGTTTTATAATGTGGCGGATTCTACAATTTGGCTGCAACATATCGATTACACGGAGCAAAATCGATTATGAATCTTACGTTGCAACAAAATAGCAATTGTATGCACTATCACGCTTAACATCTTTATAAATACAAGGACTCAATATACAATAATTTACAGAAGATTATATTTATCGATCATAACTCCTCGTGCGCGTGAGTTCCCAAGAAAGTTATTGTAATAACGTTCAGCAACATGGTAGAAGACCTTGCAGCCCATTGGCTGATGAGTGATGACTCAATTAGATGTCCATATTATTATTTCGCATTGTAACAACATACTGAAGTTGACTTTTGAAATATGGACAATTCGACATGGTACCTAGTCTTCAAAGAATAATTGATTAAGTAAGAGTAGTAGGGCATATCGGTACTTAAGAGAGGCAGGGCATAGCGGGACTTAAGAGAGGCAGCGCAAAGAGGGACTTAAGAGAAGTAGGGCATAGAGGGACTTAAGACAGGTAGGGCATAGCGGGACTTATGACAGGTAGGGCATAGCGGGACTTAAGAGAAGTAGGGCATAGAGGGACTTAAGACAGGTAGGGCATAGCGGGACTTATGACAGGTAGGGCATAGCGGGACTTAAGAGAGGTAGGGCATAGAGGGACTTAAGACAGGTAGGGTATAGGTGATTTAGTCAGGTAGGGCTTAGCGGGACTTAAGAGAGGTGGGTATACCTGTACTTAAGAGAGATAGGGCATAGCGGGACTTAAGAGAGGAGGGTAAGCGGGACTTAAGGGAGGTAGGGCATAGCGGGACTAAGCCAGGTAGGGCATAGCGGGACTTTCCGATCAAAATTAGAACTGCCCGACTAAAGAAGTTCCTCCACCTTAAAGAATATCGTAGCTAGATAACTCTGTTGTTTTGCACTGTTGTGTTCCTAACAGTGTGTAAGGTCACCAGTGCTCCTTGGGGAAGCGTCGTGTTGCCACCACCTAAGTGGAATATTAAAACAAATTAAGGGGGTATTTTACAGGAATGCCGCAAAAACCGATTTGTATTTACAATTTTTTGAATAGAAATTCTTATTTCTTTGTCCTGAAAAAAATATATATCAAACTTGAAGATGTGACAATCTCTGCACGGTTGTCCGATACATGATTGGATGAAGTTGGCTCGATAAAAAAAATTCGCAAAGTTACCCCTTTTAAAAAAGTGTTTACAAGATTATTTCTAAAACATGATATTATTTCAAATAATTTTTACATCACAATATTGGTCGCAAATACCAACCAAAATCGGTTGTTATTTTTTTATAATATTACGTATATTGGTCACAATTTGATAAAAACCACAAAATTCGTGATTTCTGTCATCACTGTCATCAATCAGTCGCGTTTCGGCGCGCATCGAGGTTGGACCTGTGCAATTTTTTTTGACTTTCCTGCGCTTACACTTTATTCAAAACCAAAAGAAAGAATGACAGTAAAATCATTAAAAAAATTATTAAAAAGCAACAGGAAGTATAAGTAACTTGCCTTTTATTCAGAAAATCTAAGTATTTCGTTTATAAAAATCAATATGCTAAAATAATTTCTTGACATCTCCGTCAAGAATTCATTTTATAGGATGTAGTATAGAAAAATCAGTACGACAATTTGTAGTGTTGAGAACAAAGAGTATGAAGTTTTATATACACCATGTCCCAAAATTCAACGATAAGCGGGCACCAGAGGGTTTACCAGCTCATGATTACTCGAGAAAAAAAAATATTTTTCCATTTTTAAGAAGTTACATAAAAAAATTGAAATCCTTCAAAAATTTACACCCCTTAAGATATTTTTAATTACCATGACCACAATGTTTCAGATATTTCTGAATTTCTTTTTGTACCGGCAACCTAAGTAGCACTGCTATCCACCACAATCGTTAAAAATCCCAGAATGCCTGTAGATTTGACACAAAAATCAATCAAAATTATTTTTCAACCTAAAATTTTGAAAGATTTTTACTTTTGGTCCACTTTCACTCATCGTGGTGTAAAAAAAAAGTACAGACACTACCAAGGCAAGTTTTTTTAAAAATTCACGCAACTATCCAAGATTCCAAAATGGTATAATAATCTAGGAAAACTAGCCACAAAAAAAAGAAATGCGTACTATTTCTGAACAAGAACCAAATTTCATAACTTTTACTATGTGGTTTTTTGTTGTAAATTCTTCGAATTTGAATGATACATGTCCGTAGTTAATTAAATTTAGAAGTTAGAGAGAGATAGATAGATAGTATGTAAAGAAGGAAAGAAAACGTTTTTAAAAATTATATTTATTTTTAGTTATCGTGGTTGTCCGTGGCATCACCACGGTCCTATCCGAAAACCAGCGCTGCGGTATTTATTTTATCTGTCAGGATTAACTGTCAGGATATGCTGAGATAGGGACTTTCTTTGGCCTCTTGCAGGACTTTTTTAATCCCCGACAAAATAGAGGGGTGATATAAGTTTATAATGTGTATCTGTGTATCTATGTGTCTGTGAATCTGTGTGTCTGTCTGTGGCATCGAAGCTTCAAAGCGGATGGACCGCTTTCAATGCAGTTTTTTTTAATTGAAAGCTAGTTTAATCGGGATGGTTCTTAAAATCTGTTCAGCTGTTCAAAAGTTACACCTCTTTTTCTAGTTAGAGTCGAGGGTTTTAGACGGTTAGGTTATTGTTATCATTATTTGAATTTTTGTGTGTTTATGTAATTTCGTGTGCGAGTCCGATTTAAATGTTTTTTCTTTCTTTCTTTCAATTTTGAAGCTCTTCATCTGCATACATAGCGAGGAATCTGAACTAGGAATATGGTTATGATCTATGAATATGCAATTTCTTTTTTGGTAAAAAAGCAACCCTGTGAACATACTTAAGTAGGTATGACTACGGAAACGGACGACTCCTACAGGTGTGGGTGAGAGTAGGTTATTATATCAAGGCATGGATTTGAGTTGGCTTATTCTTCTAACATTACACACACATTGGCAGTGTCATCAGGTTTGTCATGCCGATATATCGGTTTCGTTACGGCTTTATTGGCTTAGTGTGAAAATGCCCAATGTTGGTCGAGACAATTATGTGCACTTGCATAAACTCATACACAATAGGTATGACTGATAGTTTATAAGTAGATAGTTAAATAGGTATAAAATCTACAAATACAAAACGGAGGAACAGATTTTCTAGCGTAATATAGGACACTGGGTATACGATATTGTGGATTTATATTTTTCAAGTATTTGCTGGTGTCATACTGCATGTTGCTAATTAATATTGCTATTCTGTGACACGTGTGTCACACAGTCTGATACGTCAATTGCGTAACTGCGAGAACGGAGCTCCCCTAGTGGGTGGGGCTTAGGCTGATACTTCACCCCCTCAAAAGTAAGAAATCGTCGTAAAATACAACCTTAAGCTCATTTTTAAGTGCAAAAGTTCTGGATTTCAGAGATGTCCAGAATCCTTTTAGAAAATCCGGTTTTACAACAAAACGTCAAAATAATCACGAGATTACGTGACAAATACCTTACTGAAAGCCACCATTATCTCTGCATCATTATCAATGTGCATCTATAAAAATATAAATTCACTTAGTACCTCGTAGTAATAAAACATCGATTTCTCTAACGAAGGGCCGACACGTTCACAAACTTGAACTTTGAATACTGTGACCCCATCAGCTTTACGGCTACAACAACGGCTTATTATTCAGTTACACTAAAATATTACAACAAGTCAACTAAATAAATATCAAACTTGTATTTCGTTTTGTCAGAAAAGTTGTGATACAGTGCAAACGCGAAGCAGGGCTAATTTATTGCGATTTGAAGATACTAATACGCGATATGGCGATGACTGACAGTCAAAAACCCCCGACTCCAACTAGAAAAAGAGCTGTAACTTTTGAACGTCTAAACAGATTTTCATGAAACATAGCTAAAATGATAAACCATTAAACGAGCTTTTAATAAAAAAAACTGCATTGAAATCGGTCCTTCCGTTTTGGAGCTATGATACCTACCTACAGACAGATACCTACACAGATACACTGATACGCACTTTTAAAACGTCATGATTCTAGGTGCACGGTTCCAAGTGGGTTGGTGCTGGAGAAGATACCAGCAAAAAACTCCATGGATACTCTTTTCATAAAATGCGCGCTCTGCATGCACTCAATATGGTGTCACAACAGATTGACTGCTTCAATTGTAGTCTGAGCGAATTCACACAGGCCGCATTTTTTAAAATTACCCTTATTATGTAATATAAGTAACCTCAAAACTATAACTATTGTATTAGGGAAACCTGTAATGATAGTTGTATGTGTTTTAAATAAATAAATAAAAAACCAAATTTACAATAACTAGTGGTCACCCAGTGGTCGAAATTCGACCGTATTTTTAACTTTCTGCACTCCTTCTCCATATAAACTTTAACTATGCCTAATATCACAGTAGGTACTCCGTGCGCGCAATATGCTTCAAAAGGGGTACAAAGCTTTCCCTTCACGTAATAAGTTCTGCTATTTCTCATTTAAACTTTGCTTGGTTGTCGGAAAAATTAACCCCATTTCTGTAAGTAATTACATCACACAGCATTATAACGCAAGCCTTTTTACTTAAATAATAAAATATGTAGAATATTCCATAATTGGGTACAGCGCATTTTTGCGATAGCTTTCATACATATTTTAACACCTCGTTACGTGATGAAGATTTTATCGCATCCTTTTCAATACGCTATCGCCTGATATAGTCTAGCATTTAGTGGTGCAAGCTGCTTATTATATTTTAGCACCAGCCTGAGCCTAGTGCCAATAAAAGAGAAACTTAAATTCTACAATTTGCATTATATCAGCACCAATGATAATTCTAATGCCCTTAAGCAGAGGTCGGCAACCTGCAGCCCGCGGCCTTCCTATATGCGGCCCGCGATACTTTACTTTAGACATTCAAAACTTCGCACTAAGGCGATTGGGTCAAATGACGACACGATTAGCGCAGTGTCTAAGTGGTCAGCTTTCTGCGGTACGTGCCGCGGGTTCGATCCCCGCACGGAACAAATATTTGTATGATCTACAGATCCGGGTCTGAATGTCTGTGCATGTGACATGTAAACTGTACCCTCGATATAGGAGAAATCAAAGTAAGGGGCAAAGATTTAAAAAAAAATCTGTTTCATTAATTTCGTTCCGCGTTCGACGAAACGTACCTATTTGCATACTATTTATTCTGTTCTTACCGCTTTTTCTAGAAATTATAGTTAGATTTTATGATTATTGCTTTGAGGGATATTGTATTGAATTTTGGTAAGTAGTTATTTTGCTTTTGTAGTTTGGTGTTATGCGATTTTTTTTTATTTGCTCAAGTTAAATTAAATTTGTAAATTCAATAAGATAGAACTATTGTTGCAGTATCTTTTCCGGCCTGTAGGCTTTGTAATCTTTATGATATTCATTTATGAGGCTCAAAAAAAGGAAATTAGTGTAAATAAATTGCTCAGAGGTTTTAAGGGGGCATGGACAGAATTATGCTTTTAAATTGTTTTTTCTTTTCAAATGTATACTGCAACTGCGGCCCGCCTTGTCTTTATTTTGCCACTGTATGGCCCTTGTCTACTTAAAGGTTGCCTACCGCTGCCCTTAAGGATCGAGTACACAGTTTGTATAAAGAAAACTGTCCGTGGAATACAACGAGATCATATAGTAGGGTAGAAATTGAAATGCCCAGAAATTTCCAGAATAAGCTGACCTTTCATTGTACTAAAAGCCCATACACTCCGAGGTTAGCTCATACTGGAAATGTCTGGGCAATTCAATTGCAGCCCTGCTATAAAACTTTGTAGTAAGGCCCCTGTACCTATAAATAGAATAGATCTTTATTTCATGTAAACCAGATACAGGCACTTATGAAATGTCGAGACTCTAGGTGCACGGTTCCAAATAGTAGACCCTATGGAGAAGAACCTGCAAGAAACTCCATGGTAACTCTTTTCAAAAAATAGATTATAATCTTTATCAGTACAATGTTGTGGTAAGAGCTGCGAGAATAATGTAATTTAATGTGAATAAAAATAAGACTAGGATAATAATGATTTCGCTGTGAATAAGATTGCCATGGCAGTTACAAGCTGACCAGTTCCGACAGACGGCACCCGTTCACGAGCATGACGCATGCGTCAGCGTCTCCAAGCTCGACCACAATGAAGGGAACTCAACGGCCCGACACACAACGCCACCATCAGCGAGACATTTTAGTGAGCATGACAGACTCATAGTACCAGACAACAGGTAGGTATTTAGAAAATACTATTAGGGTCTCATTGAGCCAGGTCAAGGTTTTATGAACGTTTTCTATTCATTATGGTCTATTTATATCACACGAACATCAAAATTAATGACAACCGGTGTTTGAATTCAACGTTTGAAATGAACCTTTTGTCCGCGTATATATATAAATTATTATATATGTTATTATTTCAGATATTTGCCGTATAAAATTTATAAAATTTGCCTGTTGTATGCTGTCAATTAAAAAGCTTGTTATGACTGTATCCAGTTACTTGCAAGTATTAACAATATTTTTACATGGGTGGACTGTTATGGTCCTTTTTCATTGTATCTTTATAAGGACAAAGAATGGTCGTACCTAAATATATGTACGCATAATAAATTGGTATTTAACTGGGTAAAAAGTTTGAAGGCTGAGTTATATACGAGTATGTTATTGCGAGTTGAAATAGGCGATGCCCGCGGCGCTTGCGCTTCTTTGGAGTGAGATGTTAACTGCACATTTGCGACGATCATTATATTTTTAAATTGTAATTGATTGTTAACAACTTGGACGACTAATGGCCATGTTCATCGACAGTTTAACAGATGTTTCAAATGAAATTGGTCGCTTACCCATATAAGCAGTACCTTTGTACTTGTTATCTTAACTTATTTTCTTTGTCATGTGTATGTGTGTACATAAATAATAAATAAATATAAAAAATCATGTTTAAACGGCTGATGTTGCATTAATCGTCTATTATTATAGTCGGTGAACCCATGTTTATCGATGTTCCCAGTCCCATGCCTAAGGCCCAAGTTCACCAACTATTAACGGACGATTAGTGAAAAATCTGAATTCCTTTAAAACATAAATTTTTATGTGGTTAATCGGCCGATTTCATTTTACATTATTATTAAACATCTGTTATATTGTCGGTGAACATGGCCCTTAATTACCGCTTTATTTTTTACAAAATAACTGACAATCAATCATGTGTAGGCATATTGTTTCCAATGCAACTGATTAAAATCAGTTAAGGTTACAAACCGTCAGTACCAACTGTAATTAAACAATTTTATGGCCCAATGGCTAATTAGGCCCTCTGGCCAAGTGCCGTCAACTGCCGATTTTTACTAAGATTTATTATTTTATTTCTTCCATAATGAAATTGCGCAATACAGTCATGAGAACAAAATATATGTGACATTCAACAGTTTTAGAAAAAGTATTGATTATAAGATCTTTTAACATAAACCAAGTATTTATACATAAACTGTCTTAAAAAAAGATAGTTTAAAGTAAGTTTTTTAAACCCAGGTTTTAAGATAGCCCTTTCTCTTTTTGTAATATGACGTTAGAAAGTGACGGATATATAAAAAAAACTAAAATTGATTTAAACCATCTTTTAGAGTAAGAAGGACAGGTAATGTCGAGTTGGCTGCAGGGCTAGCTCGACGGCTGGACAAACCCGGTTTTTCCTCCCGTTTTCTCCTCCCTTTGTCTCCTTGACAGAAGACAAAACGAAAATTGGAGAGAGTGAAACGGTAAAAAGATAGTGTTGTCCCTGATTTTTCTTTCGACAAACCCGTTTACTCCAAGTTTTGTCTCCTTGACAGGAGATAAAACGAAAAATCGAGATAGAAAACGCTAAAGAGATGGTTTTATCTCCTCCCATTTTGCTGTGCTAGCTCTGCAGGTATTATGTGATCAACTTTTAAAGATTTTAATCACAAGTTCTTTTACAATTTCCTATTAATGTCGCTACATGTACCTATACATATTTGACCTTCCACCTTGCAGAATATCGTAGCCAAATAACACTGCTCTTTTGCAGTGTTGTATTCCTAACAGTGAGCAAGGTCGCCAGTGATCCTTGCGGAAGCGTCGAACTCGACGCTAGGTAGTAGAGTCGGCAACCCGCGAGTGATGCCCCTGGTGTTGCAAGCGTCCATAGGTTACGGTAACCACTTACCATGGCCGTATGATGGACTGCCACTTTAGTTGTATAAAAAAAGTAACGCTTTTCCGGTTTATACTTGGCATGACGGAACTGGATACTAAATAACCATTGACCCCCATAGCTATACATTATTGCCCAAAACAGACACCCATCATCAACAATCAAAATACCTATCTTATCTCTGTCAAAACCCACCGATCAATTTCTTCTTAAAAACTACAAAGGCTGCCTTATCTAAGTCACCATTCCTGTCCCAAGCGCTTACGCAAGCTGTAAACAAACGTGACCGTAGAAATACGATACTTACAAGAATTTACGACGAATCGTAAAAATCTTTGGCCATATCGACAGCCAATCTCACGAAATTGTCTGCACCGAAATCTATCTTATGTACAAAAATTCTTACACTGGAATTTCAATCCTATCTTCACGACATAGAGTATTTTTTTCGATTATCATGTGTGTTAGATAAGATTTTCAAGTAACTGGTATATTTTTAACAAGAATGTGTGAAAGGGGGCAGGCAGGAGGGGGTAACACACGTAGGCGTAGGCGGGTTACGTTAAGAAAAATCGTGATATACATATATTATCTTCGCTACTATTGGCGAAGATGGGGTAACACCTTATGCCAACATTTATGTAGGTACCTACCTATCTATAGAATGGAGGAAGGTCCTGAATAAAAAAGGAAAGAAAAGTACTCTTATTTATGATTTTCAGGATAATTCAAATTACTTTCGAAATACATTCGATAGTATTAACAACTTCAAAGAAAATCCCAAACGCCAGCAGCTAAAGATTGTATAAAAATAAAACAAGATAATACGATAATTCAGCACGGACACGTTGACAATACAAGAGAATATAACAGATAACATAAAATTAAAAACGATATATATCGTGGATACAGTTAACAAACATCCATCTCATATGCACACACACCCAGACCTGGAACAACTATCAGTAGACCATACAAATATTCTTATTTTCCACATTCTAAGTGAATGTAGATTTACCCACAATTCCATTAACATTTTTACCTAAAAAACCTCCCTCAATCACGAAAATATCTACATTCAAATAAAAATATAACAAACCCAACTTTTTATCATCTCTCGAGTGATATTAAAAACCTCTTAGCGAATATCGAAGTGATTTCATTTTCAATACATTTCATATTTTTCATACAGCGCGGATGACATATCACCGTGGATCATAATTTAGTGCTACAGCCATGGAAAACTGAACTCTATTTCTTGGAGTAAGGGTTGTTTTTTCTGTGGGGGTGTGAACAATCCCTCTGTGATTCCATACGATTTCACCCAGTAATGATTTGGCTCGTAATGAGGGAGACGGGCGTAATATTCTGAGAGCTGTAGAATCTGAGATTAAAGCAAACGTGGATAAGTAAGCAGTGTTTACTTTAGCAGAGTTAAAGATTCATCGTGGAAACAAAAACGTTTATTCTGAAATTCTGGAGGTTCTAGCAACAAATATTGCTAATATTTGTTGCTAGAACCTCCATAACATAGGTTTAATGCTAGATAGAGTTGGCATTATCTTCGTCCTCAATGCAGAGTACAGGCTCACTGATGCCTGCAATCTTATGGTTAATTAGGTTTGATGATAAGATTAAAAAATATCTAAAGATTTATTTCTTAGATTACAATGAAAAAATCCATTCACACGAGAATTAATGAAATAGAAACAATTCAAACTTTTCACTTCTTTGAACCTTACTGCTTAAAATATAGTTTACTTGGATTTATGGACGCAAAAATTAAAACCAAATTAAATTATTTTATCAACTCTAAGTCCCTTCCGTTTTGTTAGACTGTTAGTTCCATTCTATCATTCTGTCAAACTGGTCTTACTATTTAATATAAAATTCCGTTTTGTTTAATAGATCGTTCTAACAAATTAAAATCAACAACTCTTATCCACGTTGCTTAAATCCACGGAGGAAAACATTCGCTCTTCCGGAGTTTATTATTACTGTTATTGCTTCCATACGTCAACAGACTTCTTTGCTATACTTTATTATATAAACAAACATGATTAACAGAATTATTATTAAAGAAACCTAGGTACCTAACATCAATTTTATTTGCTCTCTTTGTTGCTGTGCAATTGATTATCTCAAGAGGATGGACAGCAGTATCTTCTTAGGCAATAGCAACGTACTGTCATCACCGGTAACTGGTTGCTTATCGGTGTGCGGGATGACGTGACGGGACAGAGTGTTAGTTGTGATCACACACACATAATTAAGGGTTGATTGAGGATTTTACGTGCGATGTTTCCATGTAATAAATAATTATTTGTGTAATATTTTTTTGTGTGTGTGTGTGTATTTTTTGTTTTGTTATTGTGTTGATTTTTTTTTTCTGTATCTGTTTATTTATTTGTTGTTTGGTATATAATTTTTCGTTGTGTATTGTTTGACAAATCTAGTTTCAGCGAAGGCTTTGATAGGTACGGAGATGATAGCAAAATCATAGTAGAAAATTTTCAATTTTTTACCTCTGAGCTTTATATCGGTCACCACTCATGTGAAGACAAACAATAGATTATGTTTTAAACTTTAACGGTTTGCAACTACACTATTATTGTCATTTACAGATGAAGGCGAACCTTCAACTAAGTATTGACAAGATATTAGTTTGTGGTATTAGTTTACTCATGAAATTATACAGGATGTCACAAAAATCCTGTAAATTCCTTAAGCCACGCGCTCTACTGCTTATTATGAACAACTTTTACTATGGGACCAATGAGAGACTAACACTGAAATCGATTTTTGTTAGAACCTGTATATAATAGGGTGAACCCTATGATATAAGTATAATGAAATTAGTTAACCACTAATAAGTACCTAATAAAGTTTTCAAGCTACAACGATATCGTAAATTTTATGCTTTCCAAGTTGTATACGCGGATGCAATAACATAACACTTAGACCTGCAACATTGTTAGTAATTTTATACGCAGTAAATATCCTAATGGGTTGTAAATTGACTCATAATCCGACCTATAAATATTCATAAATATGTGCAAATCTTTATTTACAGCTGCCTTTTAAACATGGTTAGATACACGTGTACAATCGACATCCCAAGTAGGTAGTGAACAGATAAATCATATTTACAATAATTTTATTACTTCAGTAATTTTGAAATTGGCCTTAATTTTTATGTTGACTGTACTAGAGTTTCTGAGGCAAAGTTTACGTAGCTTTAGTAACCAGAGGCAAGTCACATCTCATTAAAGTTGTCAACAGGCATTGCTTAAAACGCTTCAAGCATTGTCACAAAGGCGGTTACATTTTTCATAAAATACTTGTCAAAATGCCTCCCACACGACGTCTCGGGCCCCGGGCCATGACGTAACGAGAGCTCGTGTATGGAGACTCTTAACACGAAAGCCACTCGACTCATCCATATCCCACTCTAACCCCCCAAGTTAGACAGAGAAAGGAACACCACTACTCTCCGTCATATTTTTCCCTTTACCACCCTCGCTTTCTGAAGCGTTCTTTTACATAAAAGAGGTTCTTGAGAAAATAATAACGGTCCTGCTCAAAGGGCACCCAACTTTTGCTATTTGGATGCTTTGATTTTCGAGTTGGCAAAGAATTTTAGCGACCACAAAGGGAATCTGGATGCGATATTAAGCAAGGATTTAATTTCCAAGTTAATGCAGTAATACTCGTTTCAATAATTTTGTTTGCTTTTGTTACATTCAAAGTTCTACCTTAGAAGTTGGAGAAATACTTGATCTTTAACTAGGTCAAACATACTTTTGTACGATCCTTATTCATTTGGTCACTAAGTCTTGATTTCTGCAACACTTGAAAATATCCTGTTTTCTATTACTATAACATTATTTATGGTTAAAAATCGATATTGTTACAATAATGATCTTAATGATACTGGTCAGAGGCGAGCAGCTGGCAACCCTGTCTGTGCACTATCCCACTCTTTGTTTGATGTCATTAGTGTTTTCATTTTATAGAGGAAACACTTTATCTTTCAATTCACAAAATACTTTCTTAAGTCTTCTTCGTGATATACTTGAATCCTTCTAAAATCCTTCACCAAACCACTTTTTGTGCCTGACCTCGACTCTGGCACAATTAGCGAGCTTAAAAGGTTACTTCAGATGAAATAGTGTAAGACATATTAAAAATTCTACATCAAGTCTTTTTAAAATTGCCAGACTTTGTGTACAAAATTGAAAGATTCAGATTATTATTTATAATATCACGTTATATTCATTTAGTGTATATCATTTTGGCTCTAACTGTTCCTATACACATATTTATCCAAATTAAACCCAACAACAGCGAGTGAAAGGAAATTGGTCACAATCGGCGGTCTGGTAACAAATTACTATGGTACATGCAAACCTATTTTGTAAGTATTTAATAGCGATAATAATAGCCCTCTCAATTGCTTTAACAATGGCGATACAATACTTATTTAAATAGGGCGAGCAACAATGGAATCGATTTTGGGTTTCATTAAGTTATAAATAGTTGAAATCGGAAGTAAACAAATAGAGTTTTTAGTTTGCAATTGAGTTGGTTAGATTATTATCAATTCGTATAAAATTGGAGCTATTAGTTGAATAAATAAGCTTAATATAACTTAGTTGACTATAGTTATTACTGTAGCTTCCAATTTATCGTCAGCTATATCGTGAGATGAATCAACAGAAGGATCTGACAAGGCAAATTACATTGCGTTCTTAGAAATTAATCTGACGATTTTAAAATCGCATGCGTTGACAACGATAGATTGAGAGGGGAATGACAGGAGATTGATGAAAAAATATTGGTTTAGTAAAATCTTTATAAATAGAGTTTATTAGATTTACTTATAACCAACGAGATGTAGACATGTCTCTTATGTTTAACTTAAATCTAATTATTTTAATTTATTGCTGACAATGTCATCAGGAGCATTCTCATTTCTCAGCGATGATATTAAAAGTTTCATATGCAGTAACTCCGACATATCTCATAACTTGAGAACGGCAAAAACATTTTCAACGCGAATTTTTCTTTAGACGAGAGATTTTATGACGACAAATGACAAAAATACTCAACGTTTCATTGTGGAACTTGGAAACGGCGCTGCGAGCATTTTTGTGCGCCCTCCGAGCCTCCTATACATGTGTACAGAAAGGCGAAGTTATTTGCCTTGCTTCTCTTCCGTCCATTTGCACCCCACCCTCCCCCGCGCTTCCGGTGCCGCCGCCTACCACCCGGCGCGTCCGAACGACACACGACAAACAAATACCTACTCTAACACCTTCGCGAAAGGATTTCATTCTGGAGGCGACGCACCAACTATTTTTCTTTTACATCCAAGAGCAACGTGACAACGGACGCGCGAAACAGAATTCCAACTTTCAGTTCAAAGAGACACATTTGAATTTGGAGCATTCAGTGTGTGGTTGTTGCGACTTTTTGGAAATGTGAAGGCAGAGGACAGAGGGGTGCGGGGCGATTGCGACCGTACGAAAAACATATTTTTCAGATAACGACAATGAGAAAGGAAAATATTCAGATGAAAATTCCCCGATACGGCGCGCCGGGTGCGGCCGCGTGGAAGATATTAAGGGGCGGGCGTGTGCTACTTAACGATATTTTTCGACATGCTTTACTTTTATTGCTAACTCACGGCTCCGATATCGGATACGGTTTGTCGTATATCAAAAAAGAAACTCGATTCAGACGTACATAAAAAATATATTACGTATTTAGCGAAGCGAACTGAAATCAACGAAGATAGCGGTCGGTTTCTACTTCGACGGCTCCTTTGAATCATTTGGAGTCGAGAATTTTCGTGGAAACAAAAGAAAAATTCTTTGACGTATTACGGGCGCAATAATATTCTGGAAATTATTATCCGAGCGGTGTCCCAGTGGGATATTAAGTAACACGATATTAACATCCCCGGGGGTGAAAGAGACGGCATTATGAAATAAACGGTTAATTAGAGAGGGACGGAGGTAGAGGGGGCGATCTTGTCTAAAGGACGTTGGCCTCCGGGGCACGCGACCGTTGATTCGAACTCCTTTTTAATTCTTTTTTATTAATTATACTGCGATCAAGCAGTCTTGAACGTTACACTGAATTTTAAAGCGAAACAAAGGAAATTGATTATAGCAAGCACGTTAAATTTCTTATAGGATACGTCAGTGTAAGAAGTGTTATTTACAATATTGTTATTAGGTATGATTAAACAAGCGCTGTTTCAGCAGGGCAACTACATACGGGTATGAGTTTCGTCTATTATGGATAAGATCTTTGTTCAGCTATTGACTGCAATAGTACAAAATCACAAAACACAAAGAAAACAGAAGATGAATTTTCTCAAAAAAATCATTAAAAAGAACTTACAAATAATATCAGTATACCTACCATTCGTCTATTCATCATAAATAACATTAACATAAAATGTAAATCAAAACACTTTACCATCAAGTAGCAACTCCGTACATCCGCGCTACAAATCTTAAAGGCCCCGACTTCCTCCTCATTAAAGAGCTTTTTCTCAACTAAGCGACGCTGGTTTTATTTCCCACTTAATAGCCGTTCCTTCAATGTAAACTTGGCAATGAACGGTGGGGGAGGCTCGGCCAAATTGGGTCAGTCTTTGACTTAATTTTTTTCACCAAGGTCGCTCATAATCAATAGGACGATGCTCCAAATTTACGCCTGCCTGTAATTAGATTTTTGGGGCTATCGATTTTGGGGTAGGTCGGGGAGAATCGATACACTGGTGTGATTTGTTGCGCAATTAGGGAGGGAATTAAGTGAGATAACCGTTTTATTTAAAACGGGTATCTTCAGAGATCGTTCATTCAGATTTGAGACCTGTCTTTGTAAGGCTGTATTTTAATGATCATTATAGTTATTACGGGTATCCGATAATGATCATTAAAAGACTATTAATTATAATTAACACATTAAACAACTTGTGGCTTCTATTCTATACTTATGGGATCTGTGATCTTTGATCTCAGTTTTATTATCTACATATCGCTTGTTCTAGTTGCATGACAGGATGTTTCAACCGCTCAGTTCAGCTTACCCTGTTAGAACGTGACAATGGCAAAAAAATATCGATGACGGGAACAATGGCAAAATCATCAATGATTTTTCTAGCTGTCACCGCTTTCACGCATTGCATATTGTCATCTTGTCATTGTCATGTCACAACCAAAGCCGAAGTTCACGTTCATTCAGTCATGGTCATGATCGAGTAATGATTTTAGGCATTGATCATTTTGTCATGGTCACTGCATGACGAAATGATTTTTAAATATCCATGATTTAAACATGGCATGATATCGGACTCAACTTTACTGGTAGATTGGACATAATACGCTTGCTGTATAGGCATACATTTGCAAACACCGCCAAAATATTTCTATAGAAAACGCTGATAAAATAATAGATACACTTCATCATAATACCAAAACCAGTTTAATAAGTACTGCTTCTACTAAATCCGAGAATAAAAAAATCAATCTGGAATGTATGGGGGCTGAATACTAATCAACTGCCGTCGGAACTGACTGGTGCTAAGAACAAAGGAAAAGGTGGAATTTTAATAAGTCAATCCACTCCTGTATTGATTTTAGGATTAAAGAAAAATATAAAGGATTTGAGAGGTGTGGTGGGAGTGGCAATAGGGTTAAAGATAATATTACGGATTCTAAAGTAGCTATAGTAGGAATGACACTTCTAGATGCTTTTAGAAAATCATTAGTAACAGTAATGAACGCAAGATACTGAATTTATTAAACTTCATTCGTAGACTAGTAGTAAAAAAAACAAAACAGTAACGATTATTCACATTTTGATGCATGTCTCTCAGAGTTAGCTGAAGCCTCTTCAAACTCAGGGAGCATTATTCATTAATTCCATTTATACAGGTGATTCTTATTTCAGAGACATTGCGAGAGTATCACGACACAATATTATGTAATTACATTTCTATACCTTATCTTCAACAAGACCAACCATTATCCCTAACAAAGTACTCGTACACTAGACATCATCTAACTTCACAAAATCTAAATACCATGAACAAACGCAATATAATTCACAAGTGCTGCCTACACCCGATTCTTACAGCGCACAATAGTACTTAACATCTATATCTTGGATGATCCACTCGTCGCCCATGCGGGTACAGTCGGCAAAAAAGGCGGGTGTATGATGAAAGGCACAAAGCCTACTTACAATATTTGTTTGGCAGCGGAATGCGGTAGCCGAGAGTGCAAATATACGTTTGTACCAACGGTCAATACACTCACGGATGATGCTTAACCGTTGGTTTGACGGTAGCGTCAGCAAAATGAGACGGTGATTTATGAGCTGGCTAGTAATAATACCTAAAATATGTGGTGGTGTTAATAGGGGTTGAAATAATACAATACAATTAATGAAATAATAATGTTTGACGTAGTTTTTTTAGTATCTGTATATGTTTATGTGCCGATTTCTTCATGAAACAGCTCATTAGCCAAGTCACTACTTGAGCTTATTTACTTTTAATATACCTATAGTTATTTCTAATAATTCCAATGCATGGACGCTTTTATTAGCTTCACCTGTAACTAACTAACTATGTGAGAAAATCTTGGAATATAAAATTGACCCACTTCCCGGTTTCCGATTGAGCTGAAATTTTGCATACACTCAATTCAATTCAATTCTCAATTCTTTATTGCAATCCATAATGTACACAGTCATACAGGTGGTAAGTATAAAATAAAGAAACAATTATGGACCCTGTCGGGCACAGCAAAAGTTTAAATAAGTAGGAGAGAGGAGGAGCGCTTTAAATTTTTTTCATAATATGAAAAATTGAAAATGGTTTCTCTTGTGAAAATATAATATAATATAATTATATATTATCACTTATCATCTATATTATTTGTTTATTCTCTATTTTCTCTATTATTTATTTATTTATTATAATATGTGTAAGCCTATCTATTTATTTACTAATTTGTTATATTAAATTATATATTATTATTATTTATTTATTATTCGCTTAAATATTTTTTATTGCAATTAGTAGTTGTATGTAATATAATTAAATGTTTAAATCAATACTGATAAAGCTCTTAATTATATTTAACCTATTTATTTTTGATATTTTGCATAACAGATAAACTAATATATTCTATTTATCATTGAATTTATCCATTAGATATTCGTCTATTGTGTAATAGCTTTTATCGATTAGGAATTGTTTTAATTTATTTAAAAATATATTAGTTTTGTTTGCTTGTTTTATGTTTGCCGGTAATTTATTATAAATTTTTATAGACATAGAATAAGGACTAGAAGAGTGCATTTTAAGGCGGGAGGGAGGCAAATTTAGTCTGGTTTTATGGCGTAAAGAATATTTTGTTTGTATGTCTTCTCGTGTGTTATAAGAATCTGGGTATTTGCGAACTAGTTTACATAATTCCAAGATATAAATACTAACCAAGGTAAGAACTTTGTGCTTCTGGAAGTAAGGCTTGCAACTATCTGTTTGTTCTATGTTGGCTAATATTCGTATCAGCTTTTTTTGTAGGGTGAATAGGGAGGGAGCATCTGTGCTATTTCCCCATAAGATGATGCCGTAGCTAAACCAAGCATGGGCATACGCATAATATGTGACTAGTGCGGTTTGTAGGTTGGTAGTCTTTTTAATTTCGCGGAGGGCATATGAAAATTTTGAAATTTTTGATTTAACTTTCTGTATGTGTGTTTTCCAGTTTATATGTGTGTCTATTGTCAAACCTAGGAGAGTGAAATCATTAACTACTTCTAATTTTTGTTGATTGTATGTAAAGTTTATATTTATTTGGCTTTTTTGCCGAGGATAAAAAGTTATTAATTTGGTTTTGGTATAATTAATTTCGAGATTATGCTCGCTCATCCAATTTATTGTTTTATTAAGAGTAGTGGTAAGCTTTTCATTTAAGTTAGCATTTGTTTGGCATGAGGTGAGGAGAGAGATATCATCTGCGAACAGAACACATTCAGTTTCACACGTTCAGTTTGGATGACTAAAGCGTTTCTTTTTTTTTAAACTATAATATTTTGTTAGAAAAATTAGTTCAGCCTTTACTAATCTGACTAAACACAGATATTCATATTTCTCAAGGCCCACCAAGGCCGCTTATGATTAAAAAGGTTAAAGACGTCAAAAATAATTAGCGTTCATAATTAAAACTTCATCAATCAAGTCTACCTATAGCAATCGATCGGGTACTTAATTACAAAGGCCACAACACTGGTACTCAACCATCCATACCTTCTCAACATAGAGACATTAAACCAAATTAAATCTTCTTCTCCATAGGGTCTACTATTTGGAACCGTGCACCTAGAGTCTCGACATTTCATAAGTGCCTGTATCTGGTTTACATGAAATAAAGATCTTTTCTATTCTATTCAAAACCTACAGTTTCTCTCCTGACCGTACCTGTCACCTTAAATTTCTCCGTCGTCCAAACAGCCAGGCATACGCAAATTATTATGTCTAATACAGACTGAATGGGCCGAGTCGAGCGTTAATGTGAATCCACAAATGACTCATGACTGTACTAGTGTTTGCTTACCACTGGTACACAGGTTTAGAGAGTGCGCACACATACGACGATCGTCATACTTTTCGTCGTGACAAGACGATGCGATGGTAAAATTAAAACAGATTTTTGATGCAAAATAATATTTCATATTATAAAAGTTTTATGATACGTCGCAAATAGAAGCTTACAAAAGTTTGTTATGCACAGAATATGACATGTATTAAATTAAAATCATTACTAAAATAACTGAACAGAAAAATTTATATGAATTAGCTTCGTAATAGTCCAGGGACCAGCAAACAATAATTGAAAGAAAGAAAGAAAGAAAATCAATTTATTTTTTGCACACAGGACACCGAGCATGCACACATAACAAACATAAAAAATAAAAAAACCAGAAAATTACATAAAATAAAAACAATGAAAAATAAAGCATGGAAGTGTGTGTCCCTCATGTGCAAGAAAATAATTGACTTTCTTATGTGTCTACCTTACACTGCTTGGCGGGTTAAATAAAAAGCAGCTGTTTCATACAAATATTTCAATATTACTCGACTCGAAATGTATGGAACAGCTGTATTTTTTCGCAATTTCATCTTTGGTCCTTTAATAAAAGTTGTTCATAATGATGAGTACAGTACCTTCCTTCAATATCCCTCGTTAAATTTTCAGACACAACGAAATATGCAGCACTCGTATAATGTAAAATTTTACATCATTTCGAAATCCCGAAGATATCAGGATTGTCAGAATGATGGATTCGACTATGTGTATGTGGAACTCAACAGCTTCTCATCCGTTCTTATAATAGCAAATTCTTCGGTTTTAGATTTAGCCAAAATGAGACTAGCCAATAAAAAGGTTACAGAACGCTAAGATGCAAATAAAAGCTAGCTAAGTAATTTAACGTAAAATTCTCAACTGACTTAAGCATGTAGACAGACCACTTGATCGGTCATCCGTATGTCTGTATCATCTATTATATAAGTCCGTTATTACATGTCCAAACACTTGGATAGGAATGTTATCTTGCAAATCAAATAACCATCGCATTAAAGTCCTAACTAATGAATAAATATTGGGATCAGACAATTATTATCTAACATACAGCTAAGCTATGGTTAATTACAAGTACCTGTAAAGACCTATTCGTACACATCCGTGCCGTTCGTTCTGTGAAATAACTGTGTCAGTGAAAAGTGATAGAAAGGAGAAAGAAAGAAAATTTATTTATTTTGCTCCCAAACACAGAGACAGAAACAGTATTACAAATAAAATAAAGATTTACTCACCTACTATAATATAGAAAAAAATACAACAATGGATCTTAGCTCGGCATAGTGTCACTTCTTAGTCAAGATGCGGCGCTGGTATTCTGCTTAAATCATAGATGAAATCACGGACAGTTATACGTCAAGTGCTCTGTATTCTTACGTGTAACCTAAGACTTATATCATTGTTACTATTTTCACGGAACATCATTGAAGATTACTGACCCTCATAAAATTGGAAAGTTACTTTGATGACATATTAATACATTGCATTTTTCCATGAAAATGTTTTTTGCCGGAAGTAATGTCACTAGAGTGTGTGGATAGGACTTAAAGCTGGGTTTATAATATACACACGGCCTACAGTATTCACTATTCAGTCTTCATGGCCCAACTTACGAATCGTGGTCATCGGTTCAAATCCATGGGTACAGTTACGAGTCGGATTTGAGAATGACTTAAGCGCAATATTCATTACCACTGCTCTAACCGGGTGATGGATTGAACGGCCCATTACGTTTCTCAGAAAGAAAACCTCAGTTCCATCAGCCGGATCAATAATATGCTGATGATAACAAAGTTACGGCTTCTTCTTCCGTCAGTCGACACGAACTATTATATGGGAATCGCTCATTTCGTAGTGGAAATCAGCTAGTAAGCAATGGTGGTATGTTGGTTAACTACCCAGGATGCACCAGACGATCTCATGATTCGTCACTCTTGGACTCTTTTCTTGCACCCAAAGTTAAGACTAAGCAAAGGTAAAGGTAGGCCGAGGACTAAAAATTAACTAGATGAGCAAAAGGCATGATTACTCAACACAATAGAAAATAATTTACGTAGGTATCTCAATTAACTAAGATTAATGAATGTTCCAGCATATAAAGTTTTTAGTTTGTAATTTGAGAAACAATCACCCATAGTTGTGCAATCTTTAAGGCCGATAGCCACATTTGTGAAACGTGGACAGAAACAAAATAAAACGCCGTAAATCGCAATTGCGTTGTAAGTTGTAACCACTGCTGCTAAGTTAAAGAGCTGTAAACTCATTGATATAAAAACTAAAGATGCACAAGCAGCGACACAAAAACGTTTGAAAACAATACGCGCACATATCGAAATTGCGTAGGTACCTATTTTGTTTATTCCTGCTGCGAGGCGCAATCAACCTAGTTACATGTTTGTAAAAAAAAACTGTTAAAATACCGCGTCAAAATATATAAAAAGTGAACATTGTGTCCAATATATTGTAAAACCTGCTGACAGATTTAAGCCCGTCACACACGTAGCTATAATATATATTAATATACTGAGCTATATATTACATTATAGCAAGCCCCCATACGTGGTAGCTATACTAAAACATATTTTGATGACGTAATAGAAATATATATTATAGCTGCGTCTGAGGTCGCTCGAAGATTACTATGGAAAATATATCGTAATATGTCTTGCTTTAATATATATTATAGCTACGTTTGTGACGGGCTATAAGCATGTTTGTAGGATATTGTGCATCTTAATTTTTTTTTTCTTTTTTATATCAATGTTTAGTGCCTACTACTTATTTATTCTTTAGCATAAGCTAGTTTAGCTTGTGTCTTGTCACTTGTGGTTGCGGCTTAAGGGTCAACTTCGCAAATGAGTAACTGTAGTGTTAATAGACTAAAATACTATCGCTGTTTACGACCGATTGTAATGTCTCAGCTTGACAAGTTATTACTTCGTGTCACTTTATGATTGGTTAAAGTATATTCTGTGGTATCGCGCAAACGACTACGCTAGTTAACTAAGGTATTACAGTTTGAGAATCGGCTTTTTAAAATCGTCTGGAAAAAGTATACTTTTGGACATTTACCCCCATCTGAATCAAAGGGCGCAGTTTTTTAAATTGAAAATAAAAATTAACCTTCCCTTCAAAAACTCCCGACTCCACCTAGAATTATATCAAACGGCTGAGCAGATTTTCTTGAAATATAGACTAAGAACACTCTCGATTATGACACCTTTCAAACGAAAAAAATACTTAATCAAAATCGGTTCATCCGAAACTATGATGCCACAGACAGACACACAGATACACACTACAAACTTACAACACCCCTTTTTCGTCGGGGGTTAAAAAGGACTAACTGTCCATTGCCATTTACAGACATTTGTAATCTTTATGGTGCTCCAAAGTACCGATTTGTATAACGATATCCATGGTCAATAAATAGTGGACGATTACGGATAAAATTAAACTAAGTTTGGATATCCTTTTTCACGATACTATTATTATAGGTTTAAAGAAACTTTATTCTCAATAAAAACATATGTCACTTACTTGAGAACAACACTAAACATACTTAAAATTACAAAAGTTCGCCATCGTCAGTTACAGACTTGTTATTTTAGATTTTAGATTACTCATCCAATCCATTCATTTCTCCAGTGGTCAATTTTTATACCAAAACCATAAAGCAATAACATAAAGCTTAAAAAGACTAAACTGTAGTACATTAAATGTTTATTTACTCCATAGATACGTGCAGCTACAAAGACAAACAGACAAACACATTTATTATAAAAGGTAATTGGTTATTGGACGTTGGTCACAATCCTTTTACGTGAACAGACTCGGGTCATCGGTAATGAGCCGACTGGTGAGACGAGGAACAATAATGCACATCGGTTAAGGCACAGTGCACGATCAAAAGAAATACCAACATACTAACAAACACACGATGAAATTATGTTCTTCAGAAAACCAGATAGTTGTTAAATTGACTACCTATTGTCTGATTAGTATACTGATTTGTTATTGTATAGCCAAGACCGCAAATATGTATGTGTCACAGTCAAAAGTACCTTTAACTACAAAACACAGTCAAAAGTACTTTTTTTTTTAATAACATTGCCCCCTCTAGGATTTCTCCTGTGTCGAGGATACAGTTTACAATCATACATGTCACATGCACACACCGCCCAGACCCGAATCAACTATCTGTAGATCATACAAATATTTGTTCCGTGCGGGGATCGATCCCGCGGCACGTAGCGCAGAAAGCTAATCGCTTAACCACTGCGCCAACCGTGTCGCAACTTTTGACTAAAGACTTTGGTATAAAGTATTTTTGACTGAAATATCGGTCAAAACTACTTTTCACTAAAACCTGCAGTCAAATAGAATAGAATATAATAGATTTATATGTTTAAAATGTAAGTGCGGAACTCTGTCCGCGATATTCCATAGATTGTTCTCCAGCACCTCATTTCTAAAGCATCTATCTTTTTCTTTTCCATTATTGCGTACTACTTACATAAAACGTCAGTCAAACCTTCGAGCTAAAATTCCATAAAACTCAACATCCAACACTGAACAAAAAAAAAATTACATGCTTAACCTACTTAAAAAATATACCTATATTTATGACGTACACATTTATGTTAATTAAGGCCAATGCTTCATCAGTATGTATAGTATTTGAATAAGTACCTGGGCCAATTAAAATAGTTTCCCCTTAAGCGGCGACTACAACGATGCCGTTTGAAATTCTCTCAGTTTTAATGAACCAGCTAAACTTAATAGGCAACTGGCAGTTATTCAAACGAATTGCGATTCGTATGTAGGTTTAAAGAGAATTGCTGGGAGACATGAAATGCGAGGTGTATGTCTTGACATACATGATAAGGGTCGTTTTTGAACGATAGAATGCTTGTTTGACATGCTTGACATCAATAACTGAACCTAAAATAGAATTATGTGCATCCATTGTAGGGTTTACGTATGTGCAATCGAGGCTGTTGAAAAATTAAAGAGAAACTAATATGTTCTTGTTTTCGCCCATTTTGTCATCTTCAAAAAAGGTACCGACATTGGTTGTGTATTTGTGATAGATATTATTTATTGGTTTCAAAAGTCAAAGGAAATTTAAAATATAGAGATTCTCTTTCGGGTTCCTAGTCAATAGGTTCTTAATTATAATCATTTAGAATAATTAATTCCAACCCTACAACAAGCACATTTGTTCAAATACTTAAAAGACATCGTAAAGAAAAGAAAATATTCGAACAGAGGCCTTCAAAGGTCAAACTATCAAAGACATGATGAAGAAACACGAAGTATTTTCTATGTGATCGCGTAAAAAGGATCAAGCCGTATTAAATTCCTATAAACACAGTGTAACAAATAAGCAACGGAGGCTAACAGGCAAAGTTAGTAATTTCTCGAAAACTCTCGTAAATTAAATGCCAAATATTTTTGCCTGTAGCTCACATATTAAGTTTCACAGCTAATATTCGAAGACGGTGAGACTCGGGCCACCAAACCAGCGACCATAGAAAAGTCGTGATATATGTCGCATATCGGTATATGAGGCAGGTAGGCAGCGCATTAGTTAAGTATAAAAAAGTAAAGAAGCAGAACAAATTTCATAAGTGCCTGTATCTGGTTTACCTGAAATAAAGATCTATTCTATTCCAGCCAAAACCGACCAAAGAAGTAGCAAGTACATGAGTACCTACCTACATGATTCGAATCACGACCTAAACTGACACTTCGCTTATCACTGCACCTATTTGTATACCAGAGCACTCACTTTACGATCGGCAGTTTTAATAACCTAACCGTCAAAAACCCCCGACTCCAACTAGAAAAACAGCTGTAACTTTTGAACGCCTGAACAGATTTTCATGAAACATAGCTAAGATGATACCCGATTAAACTAAATCTCAATTAAAAAACCTGAATTGAAATCTGTCTGTCCGTTTTGGAGCTACGATGCCATAGACAGATACATATCCACAGATACAAACTACAAACTTATAACATCCCTCTTTTTTGACAGTTAAAAACAGTTTTTACTGAACATTTTTGTCTACAGTACTGACTGAGTCCCCCGTATTTTATACTCAAAATCCTGCTAATACACAGACTAATTTTACTGTGAGTAGTTTTGATTAGAAAAGGGTATTGACTTGCTGTACATTTTGCAGCACTAATAACATATTTTAAATGATGCATCTTCTTTTTTGCGTCAGCGATGACAATTTACCGAATAGTACTGCATGATTTATGTGACATTGTTCTGGCAATGATCTAAGATTAATTTCTACTATAAGTAACGGGACATTAATTAAGATTAATGACTTGTTATTTTTAGATGATATTTAAGATTAGGACATACATGCGACAAGTACTTTTAATTGGGAATAACTACATATTTCAAAATGTTATTTTAAGAAAAAAAACCTTTTGAATTATGTGCTATTTTTGCTAGATCTGATATCATTTTATAAAAGGAATGGTGTAAAGAGAGAGCCTCTACGAATGATGATACCTGAAATCATCTGGTACACCCTGGGCAGTCATCCTAGATACCATTGCTGCCTGGCTAATTATTCTACTAGATTCCACGTGAAAACTCATGCCGACACGAAATAATCTTTTAAAAAAAAGTAAAATATCGACTTCAAAAACCTAAAAAGTATAAAAACATTTTCTTAAAAAACTTATCAGCTTCTGAAGTCGGTGCCACTGCCAAGCTATGTGCATTGAAGAATAAAAGGCCCCGACTTCATAAGCTATTTATATTTTAGTTTTTTGAAGTCCGTTTTTTACATTTTTTTATGTTTATTTTATTTTTATATTTTGAGTGACATAAACATGCGATTACAGCAATCGCAAGTAATATGCTGTTATTCATTCAAGAGTTCCATTGTATATCTCCGAAGTCCTTGACTACATGACAATGAAAAAAAAATATCGATGACGGGAATAATGACAAAATCATCAATGATTTTTCTCTAACTGTCACCGCATTCACGCATTGCATGTTGTCATCTTGCCATTATCATGTCACAGCCGAAGCCGAAGTTCACGTTCATTCATTCATGGTCATTATCGAGTGATGATTTTAGTCATTGATGATTTTGTCATTAACAGTGCATGACGAAATGATTTTAAAATATCGATGATTATACATGTGACATGTTACCCATGCTCAGACTATTTATACAACTCGGAATTGAGTCAAAATCGCTTCACCCAAAATCACACCATCGATGATCAACCGGCCATCTTCGTGGCCCCGTCGCAAAGTTCACGCGTCCAAATCAATTTGCGTAGCGGGCGCGTCCGCCGTCAAAGAAAGAATTTCTCATAAGTTGGATAGGGGGTGGCGACTGGCGGGGCGCTAGTGTGCCTACACGATACAAAATGGCATTATGTTACGAGAAAGTCGCTCTTATGTAATATCTAGAAAGTGTAAGTGTGTGAGATGTCTGTGAATACGAAAATGTTTTTCATATTTACAAATAGTCTTCAGCATTTTTATTAGCTGTTTTTTTATACCATTAAAATGGCAAATAAGCATACGTGATACGGCTCATCTGATGGTAAGCGGTTACCGGAACCTATGGACGCTTGTAACACCAGGGGCATCGCTCCCACGTTGCCGACCCTAACTACTTACTAGCTTCTACGCTTAGCTACTAAGTTACATAGCTAATATGCTTCCCCAAGGAGCACTGGCGACCTTGCTCACCGTTAGAAATACAACACTGCAAAAGAGCAGTGTAAGGCTGGGTTCACACGGCATTGTCCTGCACGTTTTTTTACAGTATACGTCTTAACGAATAAATAGTGGCACATACATTGTACATAAAACCATTCACATGTCGTTTGTACTGCAAAAAATCGTACACCGTTTATGCGTTTAAACGAATACTCAACGGACTTGTCAAGCAAATCGAATAAACTTTAACGTATTCGGCTTGCAGTGGCACATAGTATAGCTCTGTCTCGTTCACACGACACGATGTTCATACGTTTTTCATCGAATAGCAACCGATTACCGAACAAGCATTTAGTCTCTTGGGGTCTTTTGGAGAGGTCGCGCGTACTTGTGTTTGTTGTTTCAAAATGGTTGACGAATCTTCTATAGATAACGAATTATTAATTTCTTTAGTGGAACAAAAGCCCATTTTGTGGGATAAAACTATGGAACTTTATAAAAATCGCGTCGGAACTCAAGCTGCTTGGAAGGAAATCATGATTAATTATCATGAAACTTTCAATAGACATCCGAAAGTAATTAAAAAACTTATTTTCATCGTTTCTAAGTTTATCATCTAACTTCTTAAATAGTTTAGTACGCCCTGATTCTTCATTAATAGGATGTACCCAAAACCTTCTGCTCCGACGGCGACGAAATCGATGGCGCCTTCGATTATACCAACAACCACAACAACCAAGCGTGGATCCATCGCAGACGTCTACTCAACTGTGACAACTGTGTGAAGTCTGCTGCAATTCGTTTTTTACACGAATGAAAGTTTACCGTATGAACACCCGGGTGATTGTACGTTAAAAAAACGAATACAAAGAAAACGTGCAGGACAATGCCGTGTGAACCCAGCCTCATTTGGCTACTATATTCTGCAAGGTGGAGGTACTTCCCCAGTCGGGCAGCTCCAATTTTAAAGCGAAGCGTCGCGCTATTTATTACTCTTAAATGCAGGAAGTGTTCAAGATGTTGTAAAAATACCTATTAAACTTTAATAAAATTGGTGCGCCAGCCATACTAAAGTCTCGGGAAGGCTCTACCGTAAACCTTAACAAAATTATTAGTAAAAACTATTGTGGGTTCAAAACGGAATGCGTTTTGGGTTTAATACGGAATAAAATATTCATGGGTTAAAAATTCGAGTGAAAAACGGAAGCATTCAGTTTATAGCATTACAATTACGAAAAGAAACATACTAACATAAATTCTCAACAATTTTATACGTTTTGAACATAAATCCAATATATATCATGTACTCTACATACCGATCTACATACGTAGTAACAAGTACGTAAAAATACACGGTTAAATTCACTGACGCTTGAAGCTAATAAATACTCCAACATATCGCAATATCGCAAGAATCTTCACATCTCAAAGAAAGAATTCGCAATAAAGTCAGTGTAGCCCCGCCCTCCCCCACACACGTACTCACTATTGGCGAATACAGTTATCGGAAAAATGAGGAAAATGGGGTAAAGTGGACCGGTGCGCAAAAGAGTTGGGAGGAGCGTGGGTAATATGTGACGGGATATGTTACACGAAGTAATGCCTTACATAATATTAGCTGTTTCTTTTTTTTTATACTTTCTCTTTAGTACTTTGTAGGATTGCCTTCTTGTATTCGATGCCTGTGTGCTTTTTAGTGGCCCAGAGGTTTTTATTTTTTTCACATCACTAATCGTTTCACAGGTTTTACTGTCTTAGTGTGAATATACTGACAGTGCCTCTTTGGTCGTGTTGTCTAGTTTGGAAGTGAGGTCGTATTATAGGCTAATTCATGTAACTAAAGACGTGCAGTTGCCGCGCAGTTGCAGTGAAATTTTGATCAAATCAACACATTTGGTATTCTCTTAGCTTCAGTGAGATACGCTCGCGTCAATTTCGAGCATCACTGCAATATGGTCGGCGCGTCATAAAATTACGTGAATTAGGCCTCAGCAACGGGTAATCACGACACACGCTCGTAATCGGAATCGATTTAATTTTGACAGTTCAACAAATTAGCACAAATAGATAGAGATAAGATAGTGGAGGTGATTTTACAAAAACCATTCATCGTCATAAATCATGGCATCCTTCCTTCCTTTGGTTGTAATTATCACATTTATGTTTGAATTGTGAGAATAATCACAATTCAAACATTATGTAGTTCGATTTTTCATAAAATCATTATGTGATTGAAACTTCTGCATTGTTAACTTTGAGGTGAAGTTAATGATGTACTTAATAGTTAATTGTTTTTTTTTTATAATCACCCTCATTCGCAAGTTTAATAAATATTTAAAAAGAAAGTCCATACAGTTTTTGGTTAAATACTCGTATTGCTGTAATATACTATTTTAAATAATATAATATCATGTTGTTTATATTTGACAAATTATAATATTTATCACGAACATTTGGTTTAGTATTACAATTAAAGTTAAAAAAACTGAATGTTATTTTTTAAGATATATTACTGACAGTGCCTGAAGCACCTATTGGGACCGTTGCAGTCCTTATAATATTTTTATCAAAGCCATTAATTTATTTCATACTAACAATTAATTTTAAGTACACAGTGCACTCTAAAACAATTATTCAAGTTACTTAATAAAATGAACAAAACATATCTTATCACACTCAAGTAGAAAGTAGGTAGGTACTCAATTATACCAAGTCCACAACAGAGCGTGTTCGCTTGTACTTTTACCGGTTCACACCACAACACTACATTGAACACTACACTGAAAATAAATCGCAATGTTAATTACACTACGAAATAACACACCTTTCCCTGATGGCTGTAAAGAATAACAGTATAACAGAAACCAGCGAACTAACAAAGGATTTTTTAATTTCTTCCGCACGATGAAATAGCACTAGGATTAAACGCCGACTTCCGAATGCAATGTGCAGTATTTGAAAAGGCAAATGCATGCAAAACATGGCATTACACCGATTAAGAAAAATGAAAAAAAATACAAAAGAGAAAAAAAAATGTTCTAAGTTCCGTGACTTGATATGAATGAAGGTTTCCGACGGACTATCGCAATATTGCTAAAGTTTACCGTGGCAAGAAGTTTTTATTAATGGCCGCCAACTCAGCTTTGTTCTTCACCAGTCCTTTAACTCTCTCGGAGCACGAAAGTTGTAAATTTGTACACTTTATAGAGGCATCCTTTACACAAAATACTACTAGTATTACTTTGCCTTTTCATAAATTCCGTATTAAATCTTTTTTTTTTAATTTTGATAGTACATTCGTTACATTTGTATAATTAACGAAATGTTGAGTTAGCACGAAATGTCTACCTACCACGCAGTCATTAGTAACAAAAGAAAATAATATTAAAGGTATTTTTAATAATTAAATTAAACCTAACAATGAACCTAATACAGTAAAAGACAACGTAATGAAAACTGATACCATGGATTCAGTAAATGATTCTGGACAAAGTAACAAAAATATTAGAGGCAGTTTAAAAAGAAAAAATCGTTCACAGATTTTTTAGTTCGATTTTTTTTTATACCTCTGGCTAGCTATCATACTGGCCGCCTGATGGTAAGCGGCTACCGTAGCCTATCGGCGCTTGCAACACCAGGGGCATCACTTGCGCGTTGCCGACCCTACTACTACTACCGTTAGACACTCAAGATTGCAAAAGAGCATGGAAGTACTTCCTCAGTGAGGCAACTCCAATTTTGAGCAAGTCCTGCTATGCCTTACCTCTCTTAAAATGTTATATTCATCAAAAACATTAACCAATGTTAAAGTTGATTAACTAAAACTAAATCGTGTGTCTGAGCCTTTATCTGCATAGGCACATGAGAATTTAGCATCGCACAATTCAAATAAACTAATGACGATTGCTGGTACCAGTACTAGTCATAACACTTAGCATTTGTAGTAAAGTTCCGTAAGTACAGTCAAGTTTGACGACATAGCGAGGTATTCAAGTATTCAGACAGTACAATCAGATCCATAAACATGCGAACACTTGGACGCTATCGGTCTCACTATCATAAATCATACTATGAATATAAACATTACCTCTATGCTTATCTGTTTTCTAGCTTCCTATCTTTTGATTACGGAATTTGAAATGACGCTGCATTTCTCAAGTTTAATAATGCCGAGTTTGAATAGTAATTGGTTGTAGAAATCTAGGAAATAAACGCAAATGAAGAGAATAATGACAGTCTTCCTTATATGTTTAGAGGATCGTTTGTCGTTATTTTATAACCCTTTTAGAGTTATATCTCTTTTCTACTACTTGGAACTGCGCACCATTTCATAAGTACCTATATCTGGTTTACATGAAATAAAGATGTATTCTATTCTATCTATATATAATACCTATACAAGTTTCTACCTTTCCATACATATTTTAGTCGGGTAATATTGTTTTTTTTTTTTTCGATTTCATGCTTGTTTCCAAGGTAAAATTTGATCATAATGATGATTACAATAACCCCGGTAGGACCCTATATTATTTCGAATGATCGTTCAACATCCTACACTGATGCTCTGAAAAAGAAAATCATTGCGTATTTGTGAAATATTGAATATATTTTAAGAAAAAAAATTCAGGTTTCTGCACGTCTTCAATCTAGCGGAATTCACAATATCATTCAGACTGTGTTTAAAAATGTATTTCGCATAACCCATTTTAATATGCTGCGTTTTAAAGCACGCGTCAAAGCTTTAGTTAAATACAGGTCGATGTAGGGTAATTACCCATTATAGGCATTATAGTTTGAAAACCAGCGCTGGGTGTTCTTATGCGCAGCAAATGCTGAGTTGTCAACCCATTCGGTACTGGCATGCTAACAGCACATGCTTTTTTATTATTCTCTTTTTACCATTTTTTTTTTCTGTTTGCATTGTGTAATGTGTTGTCTTATGTCTAGTCCAACTGAATAAATTTTCTATCCTTTCTTTTTTTCCTTTTCTTTCTTTCATTGTTTAGTCGCATAGCTGTTCACACGGATCTAATGACTAAATTTTTAAAAGACTTTTGTGTATTTGGGACTTGACAGTTATCGTAAAAGTATTTTAGAAAGCGTTTGTATAAGAACTAGCGCTAGGCTTCTCACGGGTGCAATTTCTCTACTATCCTTACTTTAACTTTGAAAGTATTATACAATTCCCTCCGGAAGAAATGCTCAAAATTATAGCAAAAACTGCATCAAAATCCGTTGCGTTAAGGAGGAGTTAGAAGATATACAGACAGACAGACAGACTCTGAAACCGACTTTATTTTATTACCCGACTACGGAGAGGGTTATATTGCTATATAAAGTTACTTACTCATAACTAAATTAAATAAATAAAGCCCGATTGACTAGGAAGGGTTGACACTTCACGATATTACTTCCAGCTGACCAGCAGTCTAGAACTCTAGATACACGTTTATGTTTATTCATGTCCCCTAGTTCCAATCCACTTAAACGAATCTAAATAAACACAAACAAACCAAAGCCGACATTGGAAAAGAAAAAAATCATTTATATTCACGAACAACTCGCTATAGTACATTTTCTGTCGCCTCTTACATTTTCATCTGTCTCGCTCAAGTAGATTCGATATTTTGAGCGGATTGCGTCGGGCGGTTTAGATTTAACCCCCCACTCTGAGACAACCCTGTTTTATATGAAAACAATGTCCATTTATATTCTGAATATTTTTTTCATCGTCGCCTATTAATATAGCCAGTTCTTGTTAATCTAGTCGTTCCTTAGCAATAACATGATTATCTTCTTAATTCGTGCTATGATGAGATTATAACCCTTACGTGGACTTTAGGGCTGGGTACAATGATATCCAATTCGCTTTCCTTTCATTTCGATTGACCACGCTTTCGATATTTTGTTTGAGATGTTTATTATTAGACTTGTGGTTTTTTTTTTGTACCACTAAGTTGGCAAATAAGCTTACGGCCCAAGCGGTTACCGTTGCCTATGTTCGCTTGCAACACCAGGGGCATAACTCAGCTTTACTGATCCTGTAAAAATCTTTTGACTCCGTTTTAGAAGAACCTCATGGTATGATTTTATAAAAGTAAAAGTGGAAGTTGCCCAGTCATGCTACCTGTAATTTCGAATAATTTTTGAGTTGCTTCTCAGTTTATACGCCTCTAAAGAGAATCCCATCTTCTTGACTTGATCCCTGAGTCAACTTTCTTACACCCAACAGAACTGGGAGGGTGGGCAATATGTTGCCGGAAAATATTTGAACTAAACTGATATCTACTGAAAATCGTTTCTGTATTAAACGAGACCGCTGAAAAGCTCATGACGTTATTCAGAATCTTTGCCTGTTCCGTGTGCCAGTTGTATTTAATACTCAATCTATATACTTCGAGGCTTAAGTACATACATTTCATTTACTCGACATCTTGCTTCTCTATCTAGCGCATCCTTTTTCTCTTTTCCCTGGATTTTCCAGCGCCAAATCCTACTTATAGCGTCTCTTGGTTGAGCTGAAATGGATTTTTTCTAATGTATGCCGCGTCATGTGTTTTGATACTTTGTTAATTTTCTATGAAATAAGTAGGTAGTAAGTACAAACCCACTGAAATAGAAAAAGCATTTATAACGTATGTTGATATACTCAATGATTTTTTAAACTGTGCTGAAAAAATACCTGGCTTTCAAATATTAAACTTCTGAAAACGCACAAATTTCACATTTTTATTCCAACGATTATTTGCGAATACCAAAAATCCTTTCAAAATTCGACAGTCAATACACGCGAATTGTAACAAACGTCAAAACTTTGTATTTACAATTGAAATAAAACAATGACCGACGTTCCCAGTAAACTGAAAACGAATAGTGTTTTGTAACGCGAGCCCAAAAACTTTGTACACGTGTAGGCGCGATGCCAAAATGTTGTTTATCCACAACAGAATCATGCCATTAGGAGTCGTAACTGGCAAAACAATCGCGATTTTTGTTTACAAAAGGAACGTCGAGAATGTGTTAGCTGATTTACGATCGTATTTACGCTATTTCAATACGCTAGTTGTAAACTCGTGGCTAATTTCTTTATTATTAAACATTGCAGGAATAAGTGTGTCAGTTACAATGGTCTGTTGTTCATATTCTTAGTATTCAAATAAAAATAGTCGAAGTTTTAATAGTAAAACGAACGTTTTACTATTAAAACTTCTTCGTTAAAAGGAAACTAATTACACTGGTGATTTTTCTTTGTTACGACATGACTTAGGAATGAAGCATTCGTCAGATTGCCAATCATGGTGATTATGGTATTATCTCATCAATATAGTGTACCTATTGAATCGATTAGTGGGTAGGGTCCAATGTTTAACAATGATAGCGTCTAACTGTGAACATAATGTTTTGGGTTTTGATGTTTTTTTATTTATACTTAATGTATTTAATACTATATGTTTCGAGCTAGCATGACGAAAATCACAGTCTGAAATAGATAAGGGTTAATGAACTAAAACGAAGAAAGGATGAGTTCACAAATTGACTTACCAATAATCAACAAAAAATATACAAGAATCGCTAATTATTAAAATGAATAAGCTAGATCATTATGATACTATGTACCATATATTTAAAGCAATTTTTTATATTATTGAAATATAAAAATCTTGAAATTTCAGCAGTTCATTTTTTTTTAAAGAACCTTGGCAATTAATTCCTTTACCTATTTCACCAAGTATCAAAACCCTTCACTCGCTGTTCTAAAAGGAGCGACGCGCAACGCACTCGGAGTGATATTTCTTTATAGTCCGCGACACAACCACTCTTGGGAAATATACGACGGTCTTATAATGTGAAGCGCAGATGAATTTTGTATAGGTACGTTTTATGGTTAAATAAACCTTGGAACGTTTAGGCTAACTCACGCAGTTTTTGAAAATTATGTGAATTATTTTGAGTAAGATATAAAATGCACATATCTATCAAAGAAAAAAATTATACTGTAATATCTATACTACCTAAAACGATTAATTGGGCCATAAGGTTCTCTGCATGACCCTAATGCCTTAGGAATTAAGACCGCCTTTGTACATATTCGTATGAAAAGCATTAAATAAATAAATAAGGTTATATAAAGAGTTTCAGTTTCATATTGTCGGCACAGCGGTCTGTCCAAGAAGATTTTGTCGAAGTTCAGTTTTTTGAGTCCAAAAGTTTAATGATGACGATGATGATGATGTTAGCCTATATCATCCCACTGCTGGGCAAAGGTTCCCCCCATGACTTCCAGGTCTTCCGGTCCAGAGCCAGTGTGGACCATTCTTTATAAGTTCTATCTAGCTCGTCTCTCCATCTCCTTCGTGGTCTGCCGCGACGCCGTCTAGCTGTGTCAGGGCTCCACATAGTGACAATTTTGGCCCACAGCTCATCAGGCATACGGCAGATGTGGCCAGCCCAATAGTTTAATAACTTGCAAAAATAATGAGACTGTACAAGTGTACAATCAACCACAAAGTAACGCGATTATTTATTGCTCATCCTTTTTTACCACCTGTACTTCTAGATATGGGACGGATTTACACGTCGTACGTTATCTGGATATAAAATTTTCATTAGGCGTTTCAGCACTATCTCTAGCTAGTTAGGAAATTTTATGACGATGCGGTTCACTTTAGTTGATATTGACCCCTAATTTTTAATTACCAGAATTTTTTTAAGGTCTTTTTCTATGGGAATAAGGCTGTAATCGCGTTCCATACATTTAGTCAAGTAGGTAATATTAAATTATTCTTAAGGAACAGCAGTTATTTTTTTCTTAATTTCAGACTTTGTCCCTTATCAAAAGATATGTAGAATGATAAACAGAGAAAGCCCTTTTTTTGGTATTTAAAATATTGTGGTATACATAAACTTTGTTTTGGACAAAGGTAGGTACTTTGTTTATTGACTTTCAGACTTTTTTTATTGACTCTGTCGGTCTTAGCATATGCTCAGCACAATTTTAGCGTATCATGACTATAAATTCCAAATCAAAGTATAAGCTAAGTATATAAATAAGCTTAGCAAAGTTCAAGTAAAGTCTGGGTTAAGTCAAAGTACACATAGAGATCTCCAAAGATTCCTATTCACTCGTGACTTGAAGATAAACTCTTGTTACACGTTTCAATGTCCTTCGATCTATTTGTATGCATACAAGAAGTTTGACCAGAGCTTATTAGCAATCCATTAATGAACATCAAAGAGAAACCCATAGAACTTGACGCTTTTCTTCCATACTTAAGCATGGCAACACCATCTCCACTTACCATATTCATGTTCAATTAGTCTCTTTAATTCAGACTATATTCCTAGTAACAGGCATTGTATTTTTAAAGCTATTCTAAGTGGAGTCGTGTATCGTTTATACATTATTTTTGTCAAGTCTAAACACATTAGGTTCGTGGAACTTAGCCGCGAAAAATTCCGACTGTCTCGTCAGAATTCTAATTCTAAGTTCAAATTATTTGGGTTCTGTTTGAATGTTGACGGTTTTTTTTTTTTTTTTTTTTCAGTTTCATCTGCATTCAGTCACTCGGACTATAATCAGATGTGTTGGAAGTGGATATCGTTTTTAAGAGCTAAGGCCATTGCCCTAGCTTTCCCTATTAAGAAAGCACATCGGCTCTTTTGAGTCTTCTAGTAGGATTATTCTTCAACAGACTTTGAGATAATGGGTTTGGATGTTTTGTCAGCCGGTCTTTATATTTTTCCATGTAGCGTTTAGCTTCTTCAAGGATGGTTGGTATTTCCAAGTACTTGTGTATATCAGAGTTACGCGAGTACCACGGTGCACAGGATAGAATCCTCAGGATATTATTGACGGAATATGTTGCATTTTTTATGTATGTAATAGAAATTTGTATTAATAGAAAGAAAAAAAGAAAAAGAATTGAAAAAGTATTTATTTGACACAGCACAAAAACAACTTAAAGAATAAACAAGAAAAATAAAACATGTAATAATTACATGTTTTATTATAAAAATATAAAATAATTGACGACACGATTGGCGCAGTGGCTATGCGATTAGCTTTCTGCGCTACATGCCGCGGGTTTGATCCCCGCACAGAACAAATATTTTTATGATCTACAGATAGTTGTTTCGGGTCTGGGTGCGTGTGTGCATGTGAGATATATGTTTGTAAACTGTACCTTCGATACAGGAGAAATACTAGAGAGGGGCAAAAAAAAACTTAATTAAAACTGCTTACAGCTGCGACGCGCGATCCGCAGCTATAACAAGAACGCTTCCGCTCAGCATATATGCTGCCGTGCTGCGTGCAACCCGACAGTGCTGGTTATGAACGGGAGCCTTATTGAGGTGACGGTTTTATGTGACGTCTATATCTGTCAATCTGTGTATCTGTCTGTCGCATCTTAGCTCATCGACGGATGGACCGATTCAAATGCGGTATTTTTATAATTGAAAGCTAGTTTAATCGGGATTGTTCTTAGCTATGGTTTATAAACATCTGTCCAGTTTTACATGTAGTTGACTAATATTGAATTATTTGTACCTATAAAACAGCTGATTCTTTTATCGCGATTTCAGTATTGGTTCCATAATAAAAGTTGTTCATAATGATGTGTAAAGTGACCCCGATTTGACCGTTTCCGCGAACCGTGTATATCTACTATTAAATGCAGTAGAATAGAATAGAATTATGTATTTATTTCATGTAAACCAGATACAGGTACATAAGAAATGTCGAGACTCTAGGTACGCGGTTCCAAATAATAGGTAGGTCTTATGGAGAAGACTGACCAATGAATCTTGAATCCATCTTCAAAAGGTTCACGTGTTCCATCCATAAAGTTATTATTACTACTAGTAATAATAACTTTATGGTTCCATTTAAGATTCACCAGAGACACCATATAAGTAAAGTTAAATGAAGTTATTTGTTTTAATAAGTAAAGTAACTGAGAAAACATTAACACCTCTAAACATGAGTTGTATAACAGTTTTATAGTTTCCTTCAGAAAAGGCTTTACTTCAGTGCGATAGTTTAATTATCACTGCAAGGTATTTGCAGGTATTAGCTAGCTTAGTAAGAAAATTGTAAGTTATACTTACCTATCCCTCGAATTCGCACTTATGTTTTTTTAAACTTTGACTTTTTTAACTTTCCAATTAGTGACTAAAAGAAAGAAAGAAAATAAATGTTTAGTAGATAAAATAAAACAGAAACAGAAAAAAATAATGTGACAGCGAATAAAATATAATCATGAATAAGTAGGGTAGAAACAACTTATTACATTAAAAAAAAATGCGCACATTTAAGATTTAGATAGTATTTTTTTTTTTTTTGCATCCTGTGTCCCACCTCAACTCAGCAAAAAGCTGCATCGCAGATTTTCAGCTGAAGTCTCGACTAAAATAAAAAAGGGTTTTACTTTCCCGAGTGAGAAGTGTATTAAATACCTATCCGGTTAATTTCAATAGAGGGTCAATTCACGTAGTTTTATGTAGCGCCGATCATATTGCAGTGACGCTCGAACTTGACGCGAGCGTATCTCACTGAAGCTAAGAGAATACCAAATGCGTTGTTATGATCAACATTTTACTACAACTACGCACCAACTGAACTTCTTTAGTTACGTGAATTAGCCTACTGTAGTGAGTTTAACTCCGCAGTATGATCGGCATTGGGATTTCTGAAGACGTAACGTACGCACCTACCTACAAACAAACTGACAGACAGACTAGCAGACAAACTTACTTCCGCACTGATAATATTCCTGGGGAGTATTAATATATTACCTAACGATTTATACATAAATGTCTGCGTGTCAAGTATATTCTAAAGCGATCAGGAGGCGTACCAGCGTCAAATAGCAAACGGTTCATTTTCAAGGCATTTTTTAATTTTTTATAAGTCCTTATTATGAATCGTATTCACTTCGTACTAGGACGTCTCTAAATCATATCTAATTTAAGTCTGCTGAACGACCGAACAAGTGAACTATTTTGCCCTATGGTGACAATTTGATAGGAGACACTTCATACATAAGTTGTATGATGTCATTGTACTGTGAATTGTAACGTCATGGTACGAAAATAAGTGAACGAAATTTTTGTTAGCAGCGCTGTTGCAGCTTTTATTCCGCTATCTTAAAAAAAATCTATTAACTTATACATGCTGGTACGAATAAGCAGAACTATTAATTTCAAGCTTTAAACAAAACTGCAATAGGAGACGCTGGTAGACTTGCAGTTCACTACAGTAAAAGGTGAGCTATTTATCAATAGTAATAATTATAAAACACAGATTAAACATATACGGATCCACTCACTTTACATCAATCAACACATTCAATCATTCACCATTCGTTTTATCGATTAGCATTCACTAAACGAGACAAATTTTTATCGAACTTTGTACATATGCAGTTTGTATAATGGCACCGTCATTTTGTATGCTCCATTGTGTGTTAATATTATAGAGTTAATTCCTTTTATTGAAAATTATAATTTGTTAACCTATTTTGGAGTCGATCATTGTAACTAGAGTTATGGGCGTTTTAAAGTTACCTGACAATTTAAGTTCCTATTTAATGGAAAAGACTGGTCATCTTTGGTATACAAAGGAACAGGAAATCAAGGAGAAGGCTTTTGCGCAGCAATGGGATGCAATAAGCTAACATTGACAGTATTGATCGCCTAATGTTTTCCGGGTTCATGGTAACGTTTTCAACATAATATACATACACGATAATTTTTTATGTAGTGTGCATAATTTGTAGAGTGATTCAATCTCTGTTCCTAAATGCAACCGCAGTATTGGGATACACTTTAAAACAAAACGAAAATTTGACTTAGCATCCCCATGCTAAGTGAAATTTTCGTTTTGTTTTAAAGTGAAAACTGCATCACTCTGCAAATTTTGCGCACTAGATCAAATAATATCCTGTATTATACCGGTTGATTTCCTGACAAGAACTGTATTTAGGGTTATTGGTAATTAACTAATAGGTGCTCTAAGGAGTTATAGTACTCATCATTATAAACAACTTTTACTATGGAACCACAAGTGAAATCGCGAAAAAAAATCTGCTGTTCCATACATTAAATTTAGTCGAGTAATATTGAATTATTTATATGGAATATCTGATACAAGATTGTTAAAAGCAAGTAAAGCAACGTAGTAACGTTATTTTGAGTTACTTTTCAAGTCCCTGATTTTAATAGACCTTATATTATTAGATATTATTGTAGACATGCGTGCTTTGTTTAATTTAGCTCGTAGTGATATTGTAATTAATACTCTGTCAACGGTTCGCATGATGTTTCTCTCATAAAGTTATTATTACTAGTAATAATAACTTTATGGGTTCGTAATAATAACTTTATGGTTTCTCTAGTCTGTACTCCAAGATTTCTCTATTTTCCATAGATTAAAAATATTTCCAGTGTAGGTAGGTAGGTACAGTCGGCCAAGGAATTGGTCTGCCACCCTAAGCATACAATTTTTTTATACGCCATAAAACAAAAAGGTCTTTTGTCAAAATAATGGGCGTTTCAACTTTAGTGATATTTTCAATTGATAGGAAGTTCTGTTAAAATTGATAAATCACATTTTTGGCCGACTATACCCAATGATCGAGAAAGGTTAGAAGCTTTTGAAATGTGGTGTTGGCGTCGAATGGAGGAAGTGTCCTGGACAGAAAAAGTGACCAACGAAGAGATACTAAGAAGAGTAAATGAGAAAAGACAAATATTGAAACACATAGAAAAAAGACGAGGAAACATGATTGGTCACTTGATTAGGCACGATAAGTTCATTACCAACATTATAGAAGGAAAAATAGAGGCAAAAAGAAAAAGAGGAAGACCAAGAAGAAACTACATTGATCAGCTGAAAGAAAAAGCGAATATACAAACATATAAAGATTTAAAAGATTTGGCGTTAGATAGGACCGAATGGAAATTGCTACACCGACAAGTGCTTAGCACTTAAATTTTGGATGGATGGATACCCAATGCAAGTTTAGTTTTAGTAGCCTGCCATTTTTTATTCAAGTAAGTATGTATTTATAAGAAACGTGCAGAAATAAATTTTTCTTTACTTTTTTTATAGACAAAACAGCAAGTGCATAGTAAACCATACTTGTTATCTATAGCCAAATACGGAAACCATCAAATAATAATAAAAAACATCGTACAAGAAAACGAGTTTCGAAAACGAAGCCAATATTATACGGAGTTATAATCCGGTGTCAATTAGCAGAAATAAAATTGGATATTTAAGGGCGATAAGTGCCACAAAGTACCACAGTGACAATGTCGGTACCGTCATAATGTATTAAGTTTAACCACCGACGCGGTTTGAATGCACCTTGAGAATCGACAGCATGTCTTCTGGTTATAAAACATCGATTTAATTTTTTACCGACTTCCAAAAAAAAATTCAGGTTCTCAATTAGACTTTATGTTTTTTCTTTGCCAATTGTGGACCGATTTTAATAATTATTTTTTGAAGTGAAACTTCTATATAGACGGGGGTTTTTTTTATTATTTTTATTAGGATTTTTCTGTCACGAAAAAGCGTTACGGCCGCGTGGAGGTAAACGATATATTGTCCGCTGAAGTTTCACTTCTACTATGTGTCCTAGCATACATTTCTTTTTTGTTTAAAAGAGTATTCTCCCGAGGTTCCGAAGCCCGTTTGTCGGACCTGGTAAGCTTGTAACTGCCATGGCATTCTTACTTAAAGGCAAATCATTATTATTATCCTATTCTAATTTATTTTTATCCACATTAAATTACATTATTCTCGCAGCTCTTACAACAACATTGTACCTACTAAACAATTTTAAAAGAGTTTCCTTGGAGTTTCTTGCCGGTTCTTCTCCATAGGACCTACTATTTGGAACCGCACACCTAGAGTCGACATTTCATAAGTGCCTGTATTTGGTTTCCATGAAATAAAAATCTATTCTATATCAGGTAGTCGTTGAAGATCTAATGAAGACTACCCTGACTCGCTGCTGTGCCCTTGTGTGAAACTGTCATAAGCGCTAATACGGTGCCATAAGCTTATCTGACCCGGTAATGGCGTCGCTGCCGTCGCTCTTACCAATGTCATCTCTCTACAAAAATTACATTTTGAAGTCAATTTTGTTCTTTAGCGACGCTAGTTCCAATATTGGTTACCGGGTCGGATAAGTTTGTGGCACGATACCTACCTTTGACCTGTCAATCCAGCCATGAACTGTAAGTTAGCAACACCACCTTATTGTGTAGTCAACCGTCAGTAACCTTTATTAAAACAAAACTATGGTGAAACTTTTGAATTTCGTTCTCAAACTTCTAATTTTTCCGGCTTCTCGTTTACATTGAAAGCCCGCGATATTTCACAAACATAAAACAATTGAACTTGTAAGTGTCGCAAACTCCTAGACATCAAAGGCCCCGCTAAATTGTTTGAGTAATTTCTGAAGGAACTTGTGTACAATCAGCGATAAAAGTTGTTATCAGATTTTTTTGAAGTTTCAAAATTGTTTTATTTTATTTATTTCATCATTTATGTACAACATCATCTGTGTATGTAACCACACACATGAGAAAACAATTGATAGGTACTTAAAATAGGAGAAAAATTACAAAGCTATCTACTGCTTATTTCATAAAAGAAATGTCAGCAAAAAAGTTGTTAGTATGAAAACTTTCTAATATTATTTTTGTATCAATATCAATTTATAAATCAATAGCCTATCTATATATTAATACGTGAAGAGAAAACTTTGTACCCCTTTGTGAGCAAATTGCCCGCACGGAGGAGTATGAGATTTGGCATAGTTAAAGTTTATATGGAAAAGGAGTGCAGAAAGCTAAAATTTCGGTCGAATTTCGACCACGACCACTACGCAGTATAAATAGTATCTAATAATATGTATAATTGATCAGTAAAAATTATTTTATAAAACACATGATTTCAAAATTACAAAAATGTTAGTGTACTTATGTCGCTGAATGTACAAGAATAAAAAGTATGAGCGAAGTTCACCGTACTCAGGCAATATTGTACTAAGTTTACAGGCTGGCGTTTTAATTTTTATTGTGTTCGTGATGAAAGCTGTTGTGTTCAACAGGGCTTTTACATCAACTTTTGTTTGATCAGACCGTGTGTGGATCTTATTGAGGGTGATAAATAATCCTTTTGCAAAGTTGGGATTATGTACCTAACAAAGATATGTGCGTTTTTCTCAGCATATATCTTATCACTTGTGTTAACGGTTAAAACATTTTGAGGATACCTGCACATCTGAGAAGGCCTCATAAAGTTCTTGATGATGTGTGTAGTCAGCCCGCACCAGGCCAGCGTGGTGGACTAAGGCCTAACCCTTATCATGCCATACATAGACACACAGATACACACTACGAATTTATAACACCCCTCTTTTTTGTCGGGGGTTAATAAATAATGAATAAATAAATAACACTAAAAAAGTGCTCCTTCACCAGTCTCTTAAAAAGTCTCTTATGAGGTAGGTCTCTATATTACGTATAGTGTTGATGATAACAACATTATGATAAATTATCATCGAATAGTAAAAAAATATCTTTCATACTCATCAATTTTAAAATTACAACTTTATCGAATTTTGATAAGAAAGAAAGAAAGAAAAATAATTTTATTCCGTACGGGATAATGACGGCGCCACATTCACAATAGACAAAACACAATAAAAAAGAAATAGGTACACTAATTCTAATAAAAAATTGAAAACATGCCGTCGAGCATGCCCGTACCGAAAAGGTTACCAACTCAGCATATGCTGGATGTGAGACACCCAGCGCTGATTTTCAGTTGGCACCCCCAACTGATGTCGATGTTGATGTCGACTGTACATCTAATTTTCACAGAGGCTCAGTTATTTTTTACGTAGCATACACCCCGCAAGAATGAAAGGCATGTTACATGTTCTAACAAAATTATTAAATGATAAAAAGAAAAAGGTTACTCTAATAATTTTTAAATTAAATACGCCTGACAAAGCAGTGTTGAACACAAAATGTCACGGGGACTGTATCATAGATCAGAATACTCTTGAACGTTAATTACATGTAGGCTTAACATTTTAACATCTTTGACCTTTTAAATTCAGGCTTATGGCCGTATGACTAAGTAATATATGTATCCAAAGCAACAGTGTAGGTGAAAGTTTAATACCGAGAAATTAAAAGGATTCCTTAATTAAAAAATGTGTGCTGGGACATATAGTAGAAGTGAAACTTCAACGGACAATATATCGTCTACCGCCTCCACGCGGCCGTAACGCTTTTTCGTGACAGAAAAATCCTAATACCGCCCGTCCAGAAGTTTCACATAAAAATAAAAAGGTTGTTTGCCAGTATATCCATATTGTTTTGTTATTTTACACATTGTATCCCGAGTCGACACAGCTACAGCGGTAGCACGTGGTAGTTTGCAAAAAAATCTAAAGAAAAATGCAACAGTCGTGGTGGATTCATGGATGTCGAAGAAATTGATATTGTTCATAACATTATATTTTAATTAGCACTTAATTTTTCTATATCGTTGTTGATAGTCGCATACCGCGTAATTAAACGTGACAAATAACGAGTAGGAAGGAACAAAAAAAACAATTTTACAATATCTACTTATCAGCTTCTAAAGTCGGAGCCACTGCCAAGCAAAGGTTCATTGAAGAATTAAAGGACTTCAGAAGCTGTTAAGTATTTTAAGAAAATTATTTTGTACTTTTTAGTTATTCTAAGTCGGTTTTTACTTTTTAAAGTTTATTTTATTTTTCTATTTTGAAAGGCATAAGCAATACATGAATATGCGACTATAGCAATCGCGAGTGATTTACTGATATCCATTTATTTTTTCTTGCAATGTTGCAAGTAAAATAAATGTAACATATCTACATATAATGAAACGAACATACACACATAAACTTATTATAGTAATAATAAGTTTATGCATACACATATTTTTTCATCTGCATCAAACAATGTAGGACAGAGCTATAATGATGTTAGATGGGAATTATGATACTTACATTGATCAACGAACTTTGAAATTAAATGCAAGTTGTGTCAACAATTTCCATTTTTAATTATTATCTACTTACTTTGTAGCATATGTCATACGATCACCCGATATGGTAAGGTGATAAGGTGATCATGCACCACAATATTATGCTAAATGCCAATTGAGATGGCAGTCGCTCCGTGTTAAATACTGCTATTCATGAATCCGATTAAACTGGAAACCCACCCTAACATAGTTGTAAAAGGCTAGGTGAATGATGATATAGGTTGTTGCAGGAAAATGACGAAACTAGGAATTTCGAATATCGATATAAATATAAATAAATACATTTATTTCAAGTATCAAGAAAGACAGAAAGAAAATAAAAGGAAAAACAAAGAATACATATAAAATAAGTTGAGTTATTGTGCCAAAAGCGCCACAGCTCAGCATAATGTCAGGAGGCAGTGATACTGGCCGGACTGAATCGTTTAGGCAGACCCTATTTTTGGAAAAATCCCTAGGAATATCAGAAAATTATGGAAGATGTCGTATCTTCCATAATTTTCTGATATTCCTAGGGATTTTACAAAATCCCTGGATTCGTAATTTTGACATAAATCTACAGTGTTATGTGCTTGTTACGCAAAGTGCTGTTTGAAGTGCGTATCTTAGGATTCAAATTAACCTATTTATTTATCATCTTCACGATATACAGGGTAGCGTCTTATTATAATTTCTTCCTCAGTCAATATTAATAATAATAATAATTTATTTACTTCTTTAGACAACAGAGATCCAATTTGTTAGTTAACACGCACTTATGAACTATGTTAGTGCTATAAAAGTATAAAAAACAAAAGTAAAATTAAGCAGTACGACGGCCGTGCAAATATCTAAATCACTTCTGCCTCACCAATACCTGCATGAAGTGATTCAGTATTGGTGCTTTGTCCACTAACATCCTCAGAATGCTATATTGGTAGAGATATTTCTAAAATTATCAGATATTTTGTCCTATCTGTTTAATCGTATGTGGGTTAGCGTTTGTCTTCACATTCATGACACAGACAGGTAATAGATGTAGGACTATTGTAACGTATTAAAGAACTAGTTGTATTAAATCCTACAAAAACCATAACAATTATAGAAACTCAAAAACCGATAAACACAGCAGCCAGGAACCCTGCCGATAATTTATTTTATTAGCCGCCATATTGGATTTAAAGTCAATACTTCGGCATAGCGGAGGTACAGTCGGGCTGAAGTAATTTTATAAAAAGTCAACTATTCCCCGCAATTTGTGCGCGCCACTGTACTCAGTCGGTTTCGCGTCGTTCCAAGCTTTTTCTGTCTTGTTCCATTTAAATTTCATTTAAACAGGACTGGTCTGCACTCCGCAGCAATTTCCAGACATTTTGAAACAGCTATAAAATAATCATTGCTGGTTTGTGTTTAAAATAGTAAGCTTTTGGGAAGGTTTCGTACGCTGATATGAGAGCCTTAATGAGCTTAGAATGTAAAAAAAAACACGTACTTCGACTAGCTTAGATATCATCCAGCATGTCTTCAAAGTCAGCTCAAAAAGAAGCTACTTTTGGAAGTACAGTACGTCAGATAATGAATATAAACCTGTAATTAATGTCCATTGCTGTGCATAGACCACCTCATAGTCCTCATTGACCGCTACAGTGAGAAGTCAAGATCGAAACAATGCATATTAAAAATGTGGCAGTATGAGAACACACTCCAAATCAAGGGTATCCTTAGCTGTGTTGTTGCTTACATATATCTATCTAGCTCGGCTGAAGGCCCTACTAGTCTCGCCTTTGATCGATTAAACACTAAAACTCCCGGAACTACCATTTTCGTTTTTTTTCTTTCTGATATCCATGGTTTATTTCCTTTGCCCTAGGGAAGGCGAAAGGTTACTCCGGAAGAATACCAGCTAAAACAGCCCGGTGTTCCTATAGTTGATTATGGAGGATTCACTCGCGTATGCGCCGACCTCGAGCAGGCCTTGGCCACTTGCATTGGCGGAACTCGTCCCCCTGCGCGGCGTAAGTGCAGTCGCGCATCCTCTAGAGCAGCGCGCTTAGACCACGACGCGACACCTTCTCAGGCCTGTCTCTAATCGGGCGACAAACAGCCCCAAGCGCAAATTTCAGGAAACATTTACAAAAAAAGGGAACAGAATTTTCTTTTACTGATTTATTGACTGACCTAATAGCCTCGAGGTTCTATTTATTCTTCTTAGCGTGTCGATGGCAAAAATATACTTGGCCCAATATTCCACCACGCGAATAGCAGAATCAGTTGCAGACATTAGCTCGGCTGTGCAATTTTAAAACCTAGCAACTGACATTTTTAAAAAAATCGGTGTTTTTGCATTTTTCACTTGCTAAGGTTCTTAGCAAGTGAAAAATGCAAAAACACCGATTTTTTTTTAAATGTCAGTTGCTAGGTTTTAAAATTGCACAGCCGAGCTCCTCACGCGTGTAGGTGGTAGGTCATGCGGCGCAGGATGGAAGGTGGGCCATGGTTGTTATATGTGATGGTTCTATATATTGAGGAGCCACAACAGTAACATTCTTTAAGAAACTTTAACGGCTTCCCCTGCGAAAGGGTAATGAGCAAGTAAAAGCTGGACGGAACAGACCCCAACTAGCTAAAATAGGTTTTACCTTCTATTATGGAAGAGTTTTGACGATTGCCTTCCACTGCAAAAGAGAAATGTTTTACTCGCTCAGTCCTCTCCGCTAGACTCTTTGTTGGTTTAAGCACTTCTATGAAGGTTACCATTGTGAGTGGAAACCGGGGTATCTTATGACTTGTCAGTGTACTTGATGTAGCTTTCTCCATCTTCCCTCTTCACTGCAGTCTCATTAACCTCCTACGAAATGACAGCGACCTTTTCCTTTATTAGCTCATGTAATTAATACGTGGCCTCCCTCTACAAGTCTGCATCTCTTTCCTCCTATCTTTTCTTCAATTAACGAAACTATCATATCACATAAGATGGGTATACATTAGGGTACTCTCATAACTCAAATCTGACTAAAATGTCGCATAAATTTTCATCCGTTCACAGTTCTATGGAAAATGATGATGCTAGTGCAAATGTTCGTCTGGCCGAAAGGTATTGATTTCTGAACGAACTGGCAGCAGAAAAATATGCTTACATCACACTGCCTTTGTCTCCGACCGCGGAGATGTGAAAGCTAAGGGAGTATGGAGATCGACTTGGATAAGAAAATTAAAATAAAATAAACAAGTAAAATTAAAATAAATTATAATATAAATATAATAATTATGATTATAATTTCCTTTATTGAATTAATCACATACCTACTTTTTTAAATTTATAAATATTTTTACAAAAAAATAATATAAAAACATTTAAAAATATAAAAGTGGATTTACTGTGCATTACATTACATTACATTTAATTATAATAATTATTATTAAATTATAAATTTACAATTAAATAAAATGAAAGTGCTTCGGAATAGAATTTAATATTGATTTTTTTAAATTATGTAAGTTATTCTTATGTATATAAATAATCGATATATCGGTACAATATTACACTCCAGTATTTTCTCCACTCATCTAAATGACGTGATAATATTCGTATTCTATTGGTTACAAAAAGTAACCTCCTCTTCACTCTCCAGTTCAGTGGACAGGCAGCCCATCAATTCGTCTTTCAGGTATATGCTTAAGGTAATATTATTACGTATTCGATTACCTTAAGCATATAACAAAATAAATAATAAGCACAAATAATAAAATAAATTCTAAACCATAAGAGAAGAAGGAATTAAGAAAGAAGAAGGAAGAAGGAGGCAAGAATTGTATAGGAACTCAGTTTTATTGAAGCTACAATCAAGTCTTAGAGTAAATATTAATAAACCCAATTGTTCCTCCTGTACAGCTTTTGTGCCACAATAAAACGTGGACATTTTCTATTTATAATTGCGTTTATTTATTATTTATTTATTTAATTAATTAGAAAGGCCACAGGCCACTTACCAAATTAAGATATATATTTATGATTTATCGTTTAACCAAATCAGTCGGTTCATGGTTAAATAGGCTCTCCGTGTACTTTCGTTAAAAGCGATTATAAAAGTCTTATGCGTCGCGTCGTCTTAATAGTTTATTTATAGTTCACTATAATAGCTGTGCCCGCGACCTCGTCCGCTTGGAATTCGGTAGGGGCAAATTACGAAAAAAAAGGCCATTTTTTTTTCTTCCCTACTACTATCAACACCAAGTAATAATAACTAATTATATCTCGAAAGGCTTTTACTATGTTTATAACATATCTATTATTATCTAATTACTGCGTAGGTTTTGCCGTTGCACAAGATTTTAATCTTCAATATATTTAATCGTAAAATGTATTAGCATTATGCTAATTTTATTTCCCATTTTATTACTAGACATTATAATTACATGGGAATATAAAATTAATTCTATACGGTTTTGCAATAAAAGGACTATGGATACTCGCTAAAAGATAATAAGAAAATAATAACGGCCTGCGCAGACCAAAGTCAAGGCTTAAAGGTCTATTCAAACCTGAGCGATATTCGCTGCCGCTGTGGGTAGAGGTACATACCGCGCGGGTTTCGCTCAGGTATTTAGTATGTACATATATTCTTTAGCGACTCAGAAATGACTAACTGGCGAAAATTTCTTACCTCTCTTAGCGAAACTCGACTACCGCGCGTTATTCTACCCACAAGGATAGCGAAATCCGTTTTGGTGTGAACAGTAATATTACCGCATAGGTACCCACTGGGTTTTCTCTGCCGCAGACGGTAGCGAATACCGCTTAGGTCTGAACAGTAATATTACCGCATACCCACTGGGTTTTCTCTGCCGCAGACGGTAGCGAATACCGCTTAGGTCTGAATAAGCCTTTAGTTATACTGCAGACTAGGGGTGTAACGGAGCTCCGCTTCCGAATCCGCAAGTACGAAACTTTCGTATAAAATTGTACCTCCGCATCCGCAAGTTTTCAAGCGGATGTTAAATGGAGGTTTTAATTGCGATAGAATATGTAACCAAATAAAATAACACGCTTCCCGCCTGGCTCATGTGCGATAAATCTTAATATACTTCAATTGTAATACTTATCAATTATTTATGGTTTGGTAGAAAAAATCTTTTCAGAATAAATGTTCGTGATTTAATAGGAACCTAAAGACTTTTTTTAAGAGAAGACATTTTTATGTCGTTTCTTATTTATTTCCATAAAAAAAAAATTAAGGGTATACAATATTTTTATATATTATTAATAAGTATCATCCTCCGCTTTTGATAAACTTCCGCATCCACGGATATCAAGCCCTGAACCTCCGGTTCCTCTTCCGCATCGTTAGACATATTTTGTTATGATCCGTATCAATATGGCTGCATAAAAATATAAAATGTAAGGATTATTTACAGCAACTTGTAAAAGGAAATTATGCATTTCCTTACTTGATAAGCTAAACCTTCATATTATTATAATGAAGCAAACAGACGACCATTTTGTCTGGATGTGTCATAGTGTAAGTATTTATTATCTTTTATTACTCAACGAAAACAATTACAAAAAAAAAAAAAAACATCAATTTTTACCTACCAAATGTTTTTCGAAAAAAGACAGCCGTCTCCACACCACGGCACTCGGAGCATTTTAGGATTTGGAACAAAGGACGGAGCTATACGAGGGAGCGAGAGGGCACACATAATCCACTTATACGTCACGCGCGGGTTGCTCTCATACATTTTTACTGGAGAAAATTTGGGAATACCCTTAATGCATATTAAGCCGGGCTTCGAAGTTATTTGCAATGAGGTATCGGGGTACCTATTGAAATGAAATTTTCCGCAGTGTAGGTTTTAGGGATAACGAAGGTTCCGCACACTTTTGTAGGTAAGAATGTGACCCTTCCCAAGTTTGGCCGGATTATTGTTTCAAGTACTATATTTAGGATACCGCAAACGTTTGCAAAACAGTTGTTATTTATGTCAAATAAAAGGTTCTTACGTTTCTAGTCCCGATCCCTTTAAGAGGTTAGTGTACTTATCATCATGAACAACTTTTACTATGTAACCATCCCCGAAATTGTGAAAAAATACAGATGTTCCATACAAATAATTAAATATTATTCGACTAAATGTATGGAACAGCTGATTTTTTTTTTCGCGATTTTAGTTTTGTTCCCATAGTAATAGTTGTTCATAATGATGAGTACAATAACCCCTAGAAAGACTAGACTAGAAAGATTGGACGTCATCTATTAAATGTTTTTGTGGCTTCTGAATTTTGCAGGTATATTTTACACATATAATTAATGTTGTACTTAAGTTACTTGCAAGTTAAAGTTAAGTAGCTCTAGCATTTATTATTAGCTGTTAAAGTTATCTTTTAGCGGTCAGTAGAATATTTAATAGTGTCGTTATAATAAAGTGGCTTAGCAGTATCAAAACAACTTATACTAGACACCAAAGAAATGATAATATCGAATTATATCAACTAGAATAACTGTATCTACTAATAATTAAAACGATTAGCCAAAGACATATATACGGGATTTTTTTTATGTAGTGCGCATAGGTAATTTGAAGAGTGATTCACTATATATTCCTAAATGCAACCACAGTATTGGAATTCACTTTAAAACAAAACGAAAATTTGACTTAGTATGGGGGACTCGCATAATTTATTAGCGCAAGCCATACAAAATCGAATTTTTATTTTGTTTTGGAGTGACTTTTAGTACTGCGGTTGCATTTGGAACGGACACTGAATTACTCTGCAAATTTGGCGCACTACATAAAAAAACATCCTGTATTATGACCCCGAAGAAGATGCGAGAGACGAGCTAGATAAAAATAAATAAAGAATGGTCCACACTGGCGATAGCAGTAGGCTAATTCACGTAACTAAAGAAATGCAGTTGCCGCGCAGTTGCAGTAAAATTTTGATCAAAACAACACATTTGGTATTCTCTTAGCTTCAGTGAGAGTTGAGACACGCTCGCGTCAAGTTCAAGTGTCACTGCAATATGATCGGCGCATCATAAAATTACGTGAATTAGCCTTCAGGACTTGGTTGGTAAGAGCGGCTGGTGTATTGAACCAGAAGATCACAGGTTCGAGTCCTGCTCACGGTCGAATTATTCTTTCCACAAAATTTCGTTAAGTTCGCTACGCATGCGTAATGCGTTCTTTCAATATAAATTACTAGTAATGAACCTATGTACGGAACCTTACTTCATTTCTGAAGCTTTTTCAGTAAACCCAACCATATCTTCATTATATTATATTGTGGATACGTCTACATATGAATACTTTCATCGACTTTTTTAATAAACAACCCATCGGTTGCCCTCCCTGCATTATTATGCCTATAATACGTATAACGAGTCCTTAATACAGGGTTGAAAAGGTTTTAAGCGTTTATCCCGTTAATTTATGAAAAAATATAAGAAAGAAAGAGAATTTATTTATTTGCCACAAAAACAAGACACACTAGAATGATAGACATAATAAGAAGAGAACAGATGCATAGACAGAGAAGGAAGCTAAAAGCTATATTCCGAGTATTATAGTAATATGTCATTTTATTTAAAAGGTGACAACGTAACGTTATTTAACTTTACGTTGTCACCTTTTAAATAAAATGACATATTAAATTTATAAATAAATATTATAGACTTCGTATTCGAAATTTAAAGTTTTCCTTCTCCCATTAAAATACTATGGCGAATATTAGAATAGAATAGATTTTTGTTTAATGGAAACCAAATACAGGCACTTATGAAATGTCAAGACTCTAGGTACGCGGATACCTAGAGATGCGAACGCGGTAGGTCTAGATATTGGATAATAATCCACAGTGAATTAAATTATTATATATATTATATTACAACTAGCGACCCGGCCCGGCTCTATGTATGTAGTAATAGTAATAAAATGAACAAAAAAAAATGTCATAAAAAAATTTATACATGTCATAAAAACAATGCTCTACTTGCCACTTATAAAGTGATAATAAGGATTACAATTACGATCGTGTATCATGACTACCTTCCGCTCTATTCGATGTAGGTTGAATATAAATGCTTAGCCATTCAGATAGCTAACCGCCATTACTCTTTATAATCCGCATGAGTATAATAATATTAATTACAACCTGATTCTCAGATACTCGGGTTAAGACCTCATCTACATAAGCATTAGCGTTCTCCTTAACTGCCAGCATTTATAAACGTAAACTCATAAATAGATATCATTTTAGTTAAAATAATAACTATCAGGCCGCGTTTAATAGCGGTGGTAAACTTCTTGGAGTAACGGAATTGATTTTAACTTTAATATTTCCGTACCTTTTAAGTATTTTACATCATGTATTATGTTGGAAACGATAATGAAAATGGTATATTGGATAAACGTTACAACCGCTGTTAAAGACCGACCATTTACCAGCAGGCTAGTGTCAATAATAATATAATTAAAACTCATTCTGTATTAGCAAAAGATGTCGAAGCCCCATCTCTTTTTAACCGACTACAAAAAAGGAGGAGGTTCTCAATTCGATAGTATGTTTATTTTTATTTTGGTATGTTTGTTTCGCGATTACTCCGCCAATTGCAGACCGATTTTGAACTTTTTTCTTTTGAAAGGGATACTCTCGAGGTAGTTCCATTTTGAAGATCTGATGAAGAACTTCGGAGATAGACAATGGAACTCTTAAATGAATAACAGCATATCACACGATTGTTTTAATTGCTTTGTTTATGCCACTCAAAATAGAAAAATGAAATAAACTTTAAGAAAAAGTAAAAACCGACTTCAAAAAACTAAAAAGAATAAAATAATTTTCTTAAAATTCTTCACACTTTCTGAAGCATTTAACTCTTCAATTCACCTAGCTTGGCAATGGCACCGACTTCAGATTTAAGAAAATTATTTTATCCTTTTTCGAATTATGAAGTCGGTTTTTACAAAAAAAAAATAGTTTATTTTTGTTATGACGTTAGAAAATGACGGATATGTTAAAATACCTGGGTTTTACTAAAATTGATTTCTTAACAATTACAAAACATTCCGAACTGATATATTTATGTACTTCATTCATCATGTCTTTGACATCATTTTGGTAATTATTTTACATAATTGGTTTAACTTTTATAACAGAGAAAACGTATCAAACATTGCTTTTAAATGACAGAAATATTCATTTTACAGGGAAACGAGACTGATTTATGCCTTATGTAGTAGTAAAAACTGCCGATCAACATTGTCCTGATCTATGACATCGATCGACTTCGGTCAATGTTATCGATCGAAGTGGGTGGATTGGTGTTGGTTATAAAAACTGTTAATCGACGTCGGCTGACCACATTTTCTATCAATCGGTAACATCGAACGACGTCAGTCAAGTGGGTAATTAAGGTAAATACCCTGAGAGGGCAGCCTATTGCAAAGTTGACCTTCGTCCAAGGAAACGTTGCGATGAACATCTTATTTTATTTTACGATATTACCCTACAAACAAGTTTCTAAAGATTTATATCGCAGTAATGAATAGCATAATTAGAAACAAGATGCTAGTTTATACATAAACACTTTAATAACTTAGTGAAGCTTACTTTTACGATCCAGGAAGATCTTAAATTTCATTACCCACTTTCAAGGAAAGCCGTTATAGAAGTCACAGATAGTAATGTAATATTTTTAATTCCATCTATTCCAAAAACGATGATCCGCAGCCTGATTACGGTAGAATTAGCTGACAGCCACCCGACAGCCACACGACAGCAGACGGTTTGCGATCGGTCGCGAACTGTCAAAAAAATTCGTATTACGGACGGCGATCGTCCGCTGTGGCAAAATTGTCGCGTTTGCAGCGCCACTAGCGATAAAACAGCAACAGGTGGAACTAAATTAAATGAGTTTTTAGTCGACTTAAGACTAAATGACTAAAAACTCATTTATTTTGCTGGATTGTATATGGTTAGTTTATTTGTTTTTTTTATGAGTGTCAACCATGTGTCAACTGTCAAGCGGTAGCGATGATTAAATAAATTGAAAAAAGTAAGTTGGTAATTATTTCTAAATTATCCAAGATACAATTAGTGCTATTATTTTGTACTTCGTTAACACGATATGGTAATTATTATTCTAGTGGAACATCGCGTATCCAACGTGCAGATTGAGGAGCTCCTCAATCATTTGACCATGTACGAAGCTCTTGCCAAAGGCGTTAGTTTGGATGAGAGATTGAAATAGACCGTAGATCGCCGCATCACACCTTCACCAGCGACTCAAGTTATAAATTCTCAGTTAAGCAGAGGACAGACTTGAAGAGTATGTAAGTTAATTTTACATATTGTCAGTCAGTAAGCTTTTACATAGAAAGATTAAAGTAAGTTTTAATATGACTGCCCTGAGCCCCATAGCGCAGCGACGGCCCACGTTGAGCTCTGTTACGCGTGAAGTTTGATGCAGTTAGTCTTATTGTATCCACTATTAAAAATTGACATTTTTATCATCATGCTCTTTTCTTACCCAGCATAATATAACGATGCGAATAAATGGCATAGGTATATTAAGTATGTACTTAATTGTAAAATTATCTTTGTCGGCCCAGTACAAGAAGGGACATGCGATGTATACAGAAGTGGGGAGAAATTACGCTCTTTAAAATAAAAACGACAGACATTCATAAGAATAATCAAGCCAGATAATTTATGTTTTATTTACACTGACTTAAGCATCTCATAAATGTGACAGATCCATCATGCCAGAGGATGGAGTAGCACTGGGTCGTCGAGATGGAGAGATGTCGGGTGGTAGCAGAGGTGAAATAAGCCGATGCGGTCATGGTTTCAGCGGAGGCTACTCGGATTTCGCCCACGCAAGCAGACGCAGTGAGCATGCAGGCGGAAGCGTCCCATGACCAAATCGTCGCGCTCGGTATCACCGATTATAATTTTAATATTATATCGATTTACGGACTTTATATGTGTTTTATTTTCTTTGTCAGTAAATAATATTTTTAACCGACTTCAAAAAAGGGGAGGTTCTTAATTCGGAAGTTAATAATTTTTTTTATGTATGTTTGGGCATAACTCCTATAAATATCTAATAGACGGATTTGCAAAATTATTATTTTGTTCTAAAGGTTCTCTCTAATTACTATGAAAGTCTGATATTTTATTACATAAGTACTATGCCAGAAATAAAATTCATTTAATTTGTATTTATTATGTAATTTGTAGTTTTAAATTATTGGTTGAAAAGAGATTACTGAAATTGGTAAGTAAGTACATAGACTTAGGTAGGTGAAATGAAATAAAATTGTTTATTTTGAAACTAGCTGTGCCCGCGACTTCGTCAGCGTGGTATTTAACTTTTTTTTGCGCATTTCTCTAATTCTATCCAAAAATAAGAGTAGCCCAAGTTACTCCTTCTAACATCAGCTATCTGCCAATGAAAGGCCCATCAAAATCGGTCCAACCATTTCGGAGATAAGCTGAAGCAAACAGACAGACAGATAGATAGACAAAAATTTAAAAATTGTTTTATTCTTATTGAGATACATACTTTCATATTACATATAGGCACATTTAGTAAAAAGCTGTTATTTTGACATTATAAACAGACACTTCAATTTTATTTATTTGTATAGATTAGGATTTTTCAGTCACTTTAAGGGCCTGCGCCCACTGGCGGCACGGCACGGCAAGGGATTTATTTCTAATAAGTCAAAATAAACCTTATGGAATGGACTTAAAACTTACATGCTACAGACGCTCATGCATGCCACGGGATGCCGCGGCACGCCGTGGCATGCTTAAGCTGCTGTGTCGTTTAAGTTCTAAGTCCATTCCATAAGGTTCATTTTGACTTATTAGAAATAGATACTTTGCAGTGCCGTCCCTTTAGTGAGCGCCGGCCCTTACAGGCCTTTTTAGGGTTCCGTACTAAAAAGATAAAAAACTAAAAAGATAAGAAACAAACTCTGGAGTCACAGTCAATTATTAACAATGACCAAAGAATGCTCTCTTATTATTAAAGTTCAAAGAAATTCTCGTAAGGCTCTGTGTGAGTACAATGTAAGGTAACGTCTAGTACCATAGCAGTTTGAGCTCACTAGTCCCGACAGATGGCGAACAATTAAGTTGAGATTTGCCAGGTATTTAATGACTCATCGACCACAAGCTTTGGGCGAAAATTGACTGTTGTCGGAGATCACACTCCAGCATTTTATAATAATCATTTGCTGGATTCCCATCGAGATTCCCACCTGGTTCTTGTTAGTTGGTCTCTGTCGGCTTGTGTGTCATGAGGTGATAGTTCTGGTATGGGCAACCTGCTTCTGTTGGCCATGTACCTATGCAACACACAACAGACGTTCACTGTCTGCGCTACTGTTGGGGATAGGTTCCCCAACAGTGAAGGGTTATTGTTATGTTTGATAGGTTCGGCTTCTGCTGTCCGATCATCATGACTATTGAATGTTGATGCAGCTGTTGTCGCTGATAATAAAAACACCGTGCTGGTTGAGTGAGTTTATTAGACTAAAATGTTATAAATGTTAAAAGATGTAAAAGCTGCTCGTACATAGCGCACAGTCATCTAAATTATAGAATAACAATATAGTTTACACCAGTTACAAATATTGACTATGGTACAAAATATACGGCTTGCCCATACAGCTACCACATTGTGGTCGTAGTAAAGTACTCGATGAGAGAGTAATTCATCGCCAATGCACCTTGAGTACGAGGCATTCACCGTGCGATCGTTTTCCTTGCACCATCATGGACATCAGTATAATATCCCCTCGAGTGCCAGGGTCAGCGTTGAAAATAGGCGTCAAAACCTTGGCATCAAAGGGATCTGATTCACCTGAAAAAAAAGGAAATGTTGTAAGTATCATAAATTGCATCGTTGGCATAGTGGCCGCAAGCATGGCTAACGGAAACAAATAACCCCAGTTTTACAATCATGAAAATATTTGAGTACCTATTTATTGCCTCCTTACATTCTAAGCTCACTTTTGTGTGCCTTTTTGCTGTGGGCATAAGTGGCCTGAGGGCAGAGCACAACTCTTCGAGCAAAGGCTTTGTCAATCTGTAATGGGCTTTGAATGGCACGTCGTCGTCAGTCAGTTCCATACCTAGCACCTGCTTGTTGGCGAAGGCTATGATGCAGGCGACCTGTGGTCAACCCACGGTCTCGACTTTCTTCAGCGTTGAGTACGTCCAATAAATAAGAACGCGTGCCTTGTCTTGGAACCATAAAAAGTAACAATGAACAACTGTGTGAACAACAATCAGAAAATATTATAGGTAGATAGGTACCTGTTGAGGTTGAGGCTATATTTTTAGCCAGATTTTATTTTAACAACATGCCAACCATAAGATTTGTAAAAAACTAACAAAACTTACCTCATGTTTATTTATTTATCACGTTTTTTAATCTTCTAAGCGTCTGCTTGTGGCATACGACGGACATATGAATACTCTAAGACGACGGCTAAATTCTGTATGAGTTGTTGCTATTTGACAGATCAAATTGCTGTTGTGTGGCTGTCAAATTTTTTACGGTAATACCAAAATGGTAATTATCAGAGCAAAATATGCATTTTTTTGTTCGATTGTTGGCCGCCAGAGGGCGAACCCGGAAGATGTGGCTGTCGCGTTGCTATCGGCAGTTACGTAATACCAAAATGATGTTTGACATCCACAATTGTACAATTTACGCCTGTCGCAAACTGTCAGCTGCGTCCGTAATCAGGCTGCGGTTCTTCAATAAATACGAGCAAAGTACAGTGCCACAAACTTATCTGACCCGGTGACCAAAATTGGAACTAACGTCGTTACAGAACAAAAATGACTTCAAAACGCTTCAATATGTATTTTTTGTATAGAGATGACATTGGTAAAAGCGACGGCAGCGACACGATTACCGGGTCAGATAAATTTGTGGCACTGTAAGTGTTTTCTTCAACAGGCTCATAGAAGGCAGTAATGAGTTTTGAATTAGGAACATTAGTATTGTTTTTTAGTGTGTCCGACCAAAGAGATCGAACAAAAATATTGTATGAAAAAAGTGACTGGCCGGTTAAGAGGATGGGTCGCTTTTATCAGCCCTTAGTCATGTTTAACGTCAACTAAAAGAGGGAATTTGCCGGAAACACACCTTAATTAAGTTAAAATATCGCATATTCCTTATTAAGACCTGTCAATAGTTATGCAGATAACTGCATAAGTATTGACAGGCCGATAACTTATCGTCTGCAAGCACCTTAACAAGCCATTTCCTTATTAACTTTGATAAATAACTGGAATCGATATTTTCTTCGTAGGTACCCCTAAATTGGTTTAAACATTAGTTAAAATGTGATCTCACCTTATTTGAAGCTTAAATACACCGAGACTCGACAAAATCTCAAAGATCATATTATTCTTTTGGCAGAATATAGTGATGCACATCAGAGTTAAAAATCTTCTTTAGACTTCTCTACTTTTCCTTTTGTATTATCCAATCCAATCGCAGTTTTGTACATCGGCCAGATTTTTTATAAACACTGAGTTTGACCCCCTTTCTATCTGAACCTGACACGATGTAACACATACATAACTATACATCCACACAGTAGGTTGTTTTGTACAACTAAAACACCGTACACTGTCCGTCACCCAAGATCACTTCAAGAACACTTCGCACAACTTCGGCGGATCAATTAAAAACAATATTTAAATGAGTTTAAAACGGTTTAAAATCAGGCAGTGTGTTCAGCACGGCACCCCGACTTGCACTGGTGAGCTAAATGAGAAAGGTTTCCCTATTTCTTCCCATTCGAGAGAGAATATAAAACTCTTTTTCGCCTTTTTTTTTACTTCCAACTTCGTCTTAATATGCCACCCGCTCGGACCTTGGGGTGATGGCTTATGAACCGTATAGAAAGGACAGGCAGAAAATAATAATAATTAAAATGATCGCACAAAATGGTCCTTTTATCCACACTCCGGTTTCCATTGATGCTTCTAACATCATATTTCTAGGTAATAATAATTATAAATCTATCAGTATAGATACGTCGAAAAAGCATTACATTAGTTATTATCCAGGAGCTTCAAAATTAATAATATAAGGATTTCGATCGAAATCCGGTTGCATGCCTTGTGCACCAATTATTATGGCTATAATATTTTATGACAATTTTATGGTGATTTTATAGTCTCATTAGCCTTAGTGCTAAGTATTACTTGAACGTTTTACTGAACCAAAAACACATCGATTTGAACCTTCAGTCTGAAAATTTTGGAATGATAATATTCTAAATATCAAATCAACCCCCTTAACTTCCAAAATTATTCCAATCGATTGGTATTGCATTAATATCAGATAGAAATCTCACTAGCGCTACTTTTTTTTTTTTAATTTCCCGGCGATTAGCGTCTTTCCGTTGAACTAAAAGATATGGAATCAGATTGACATTGAAATGAATTACGAGAGTATCCCACCAGAACTATTTTGATGACAGTAAGACCTGGCCCTGTCAGGTGTAACGAGCGCGATACATCAAGCTTCCCAAAAGATGCAGCCGTTTGACAATATTAAAGTTCTGATGAACGGTAGATGAAGAAATATCCATTAATTAATATGCCACCATGTTCGAGTGCAAGTGAACTGGGTCAACTGTCACTACACTCAGTACTTCGCTTTCCGATCGTGAAGACTGAGGGTAGTACCTATCTCCTTTTTTTGGAAGACATCTCTGTATAGGAATGGCCTGTGATAGGTTGCGTAGAGACTGGCAATATGTTAATGCTAAACATTTCTGCATAATGTCTCCAAGGACCAACTATGTAAGCTACTAAATTTATTGTTTTAAAAGCACTTGAAACCTGTTTATCTGAAATTCTTGATCTTATAGTATTCACGGACGTGTATTTGCATTTATTTTGCACATCCCATGCATATCGTAAATCTCTAAATTCAAGACAAGCCACACACAGACATGCGAACAGACAACAGATTATACTGAAGTATTCAACAATCTCATATGACCTGTGACCTTAGGTCTGTCTGATGTCTAAACAGTCTGCGATACACCAAACAACCTTCCGTTAGATCTATCTGTCGACTTTCAAAATCGTCAGATTTGTGAGATTATTTTCACGTTAACTTATGACGGTATTCTACTGAGTTCCGCCTGACATGTCCTTTGCAAAAACAGGTCAAACGTGCTCCAGAGAGACACTTACTTACTTGGGACTTTTACTTGGGGGGAACTTAGTTCATATTTTTTTAGATGTATAGTTGTACTCATTTATTGTGGTCTAGAAAAAAGTCACAAAAAACTTGACATAGGTTTTTCACAACGCTAAATCTTCTCATAGAGATCCATAATTTTGAAATATTATAGGTAGACCGATATTTTTTCCTTTTATTAATCTCACGACAGATCCAAAGGTACCTGGCCACCTAACTTTTGTGTCAGTGGGAATGCCTCAATCAATCACTTTAGCACTAAAACATTTTATTGAACACAGAATCCAACTTAAACTATTCACTTACATTTGACGTTCACTTTAAACGTTAGGTTACATTAGAGACATTACTATTTTATGCTGGTACGGGATATGATATTGCATAAGAAACTCAAAAAAAAGTTCTTAGACTAAACTTTTTAGATATCTTCCGTGTTATTCTACGGTCCTCCATATCACAATATTTATTATTAACAATAATTATTGATACAGCCTCAATTTGTTTATTTGGCAAGACAAAACAAATTTGGAAAGATAGTTAATTACAAATGTACAATATTATGACGTGAACACGTGTCCAGATTGACATACGAGATGGACGGTATGGATATTAGATCCCATCTAGAGAGGGCGAGCTATTGCAACTTTCCATACAGGACATAATTCCAACCCCGTGGTATGTAACATTTCTTTCAAATAAACCCTTTGCCCAGCCTAGAGATAAAATCTTGGTCCTTTGATCCACAGCCGCAATTGCTGCCACAATACCAATGACTCTGTCAGTAGTCAGTTCTAAACATTCTTAAGTCTACGTGAAAAGGGGCGGTTGTGTTAATCGCGGCGCCACCCCCGGTCTTCGTTAGTCTAGAATTAATTCGTTGATAAGACGCCGCGCCTCCCAGCGATGTTGTCTTGAGATCACAGGGCTGCTACACGGGGAAAAACTCTCGGAAAATGTATTTTGTACTTTTAGCAAGAAGGTGTATACATTTTTTAAATCTATGGAGAAGACCATCCAGCACTTTCTCCAGCTGACAAATTTCTGGCAAAAGGTTTAGATTTTATCTGTTTCTAAAATAGGTAATTTAAGATTTAATAACTTTTTAGACGTGAACATCATGTTAAGTATCAATTACTAGTGTTAATTTCAGTTAATTTCTGCTTGAAATAAATGTAGTAAATTTCTACACTCGCGCTCACAGTATGCTACTTTATGTCTACTTAAATAACTTTAATTAATATTTACAACACCTATACAATGTTTTTACAGTTAGAGAACCAATACGACAATGTAAGTATTCTTAGCAACTATACATTTAAGTGCAGTACCCGTGAATATCATCAAGGAACATGTCAAATGGTCAACTATGGTGCGATGGAACAGGTATCATCTTTGACAGGCCCAAGCTTTCAATTTCCCTTGACGAATACGTACTGAATTCATCTAAATTAAAACGCGAGCATAAACATAAACATTCGTTGCTTTTATTTTATACACATACAATATAATTACGTAACTTCGAACAGTGCTTTGTTACAGCGTCAAATTCAGTGTATTTCACAATCAGAAATGTAACAGTAATAAACAAACGAAATCATAAACAGTTACAAAGGGAAACCCCGAAATCGTTCCTCGTAATGGCACAAAGGGTTTCTTTTATTTATGCACCAATTTTCCGAATGTAGCCATCCCTGAAATCCAAGAGCAAATTAAAAAGACGACCACAAGATCGCCTCAGGGGGGACAGGGGGAAATTACACCCCAAGCCTACGTTGACCCTCTTTAATGAACATTGCACCGCATGCCGTCCCGTTTCCTCCTGCAGCATCCTCGAAAGACTCCTCCTGCTATCTCTGTCTAATGGTGGAGATTTCAGTGACATCAATTGTCTGAGTTGCATTTTATACGAAAACATTTTGGAGCGGGATCGATTCTTTAAATATTTGAATAGGATATTTTTCAAAGTAAAATTTCATTTCAAATGTTTGCATGACAAATAACTACCCTTACATACAGTCGATACTGGGAACGTGTATGTCCATAATATATGGATATGTTTCTTTCAGAGAGCATGCAAAATATTTTAAAGCTAGGCTATATTAATGGTATAGTAGTAGTCGTAGCCGTAGTCGGGTAAAAATATAAGCTGCCCATGTCCTTCCTCATGATGCACACTATTTCCTTGTCGTCATGATAGGTTTACCAACACAAATCGTCAAAAGGTAACATGTCTGCTAACTCTTTACGTTTAAACGTACCTACTCGTATTATACTGATTAGTATTTTTACAAGTACAAGGAAAATGTCTACATGAGTGACGAAACCTGAGATCGTCTTGCACACCCTGGGCAGTCAGCTTCGATACCACCACTGACGACTGGCTAACCTTTCCACTACGGCATGAATGATTCCCAATATGTAACCTCGTGCCGACTCTACAGAAAAAGAAGAATTGAATACTTCTTCCAATCAAATCCAAAATGCCAATAACATCATAAGTAATAAATAAATCTTCTTCTTCCTTTAGTACCTCTCCGACTGGCGAAGGTTGGCAGTCAACTCCTTATAATTCTGTCAGCATTCGCGACTCCAGTCCAGTCCCGAAGATTTCTCAGCCACGACTTCGACTTTGCCGGTTTGCCCATCATAATAAGTTGCAAAAGGCCGTATCTATCGAATAAATAATTAAATAAGATTAATACCAACATAGCCAATCATTTATCTTTCGTGTTCAGATATTGCAAAGATTAATTGAAAACTGTTTAACAGCTTTTAACTAAACAAAGTAAATAACTTTGCCCTTTAACTTTCAAACACAAATGACGTACAAATGTGAAATGTGTCAATTTGAAAGTTCATAGCACCATTTGTTTTATCCCCACGACATGTCTCCGTAACCTAGGACCAAATAATGAATGGGTCGAATCAGTAAACATGGTACTATTAGTGTTATTAATGTGCCAAGTCAACACGGTATAGACAGCTGTGGCACAGTGCTGTGGCGCCAAACTCTGCCATAAATACTAGGTACTAGGTGGTGGAACTTGGGATCTGAATTAATTATTGTTTTTTAGTAAGAAGAAAGAAAGAAAAGTAAACATTTCCAAACTTACTATGGGATTTGGTCCTAATGCCGCCCAGAAATGAAACTATGTGCATATGATGGGTTTCGCTGACTTATGTCTGGAACAAAAAAAAAAGAACTCACGGCTGCGCTAAATAGGCCCAGTTCAGCAAAAATGCTAAACCTCTAGTGCCTGACGCTGGTTATCAACTAAACCTTTATTGTGACTGTATGAATAGAATATAATAATATGCAAACCAGATACAGGTACTTAAGAAATGTCGAGCCTCTAGATGCGCGATTCCAAATAGTAAGTAGGTCCTATGGAGAATAACCAGCATGGAACTCCATGGAAACTGTTTGAAAATAATAAAATACAATCTGGATTAATACAACGATACGACAGATCGGCCATAGGCTAGTAGTATTTAGTAGGTACCGTGCGGGAATAGAACCCTTGACACGCTTAGTAAGCCAACTTTTTAGCAACTGCGTCAATCATGCTGTCAAAATCCCTCGAGAATCTCAAAAGATGACCTAATAAACAAAAAAGGTGCCACCCCTACGTTTTAAAGGTCACAATAAGCGATAATTTCTATTTTCACATGGAAAAGACAAATGTAGCACTACAAAATACACCTTTTCTCTTTTGTCCACATCCTACAAAATTGCCGAATACATAATTTACACACTCACTAATAACATTCGTTGTTTTACAGCCTCATAATTAACGGACCTATGTTATTTCCACGACACTTACAGCCATAAAGGTTGCAACGTGATAGTTGCACGTCAATATGTACAGTTGAACAAAGATATTAGTATACACATATACAGGGTGGTGCAAAAATGTGGGGCATTAAGGTTAATTATTTTATTAATTAAAAGTTTATTTGGAACAAAATTACGGTTTACATAATACAGAGGAAACGAAGATAACTACAAAAGTAAAATACTGTGGCGCAGCTATCAACCAATCAAGGTGGCTACCCCTTTTGTTATATTTAGGAACCTTTAGGTAAATTTTGAAGATATTAAAATCCTCATTTTTAGTATTTTTTAAGTAGCGAACGAGAAAATAAACCGTTTTGAAAACTTAAGTCCTACTACTCTCTAACTTAACCTCAATCGACTCCTATTTCCCAACTGGAATGTTTCCTCCAAACCGATGAAATCGTACTTGCTGAAATGGAAAAAAATACAAAACCTATTTGTCATACATTTTCTATGAAAACATTATCTTCGTACGCACGTAATTTAAAATCACTGTAACTTACACTGACCGATTATGCAAAAAATTTAAAGCATAACCTTCCGTAAATATATTTTTCTAAACGAAACCTTTTTATAATTAATATTTTCTATAAATAGTTTATTTGCTGTTTATTTTGGAGTTGCATCGGATCGCGCGATCAGATGGGAACAACCCATAATTTTAGGTGAATTTGAAACATACAGTAGAACAATAAACTTAATGGATCAGTGTAAGGCACAATGATTTTAGATTCCGTGCATAATAAGATAGATATGTTTTCATAAAAAAAATATGTTTTGTGTATTTTAATTTAGAACCCGATTTAAAAAAAATCATCATCGGTTCTTTAGAAAATCTTATCTATACTTATTTGGTTACCCTGTATATCTAACACTTTGTTGACTGGTTCGACTGTACTAGAAGGGGCTTAAAGACATTAAATGCTTAAAGGTAATATTTAGCGCCCCATGTTGCTAATAAGTTTAAAAACCGACAGCCATTTATTTGAAAGTGTAAAATGTTTTTGCAGGAGTAATTAGGGCGCGTATCGAAGGTATTAATCTTTTTTACTTTGAAGGAGTTTAAATGGCTGTGTAGGTAAAAGGTATTCTATTTTCTTGTCTATAAGTCGTGTATCTTCATCATCTATTATCGTAAGCAAAGTCAACCAATTAAGAATTTTGTAATGGTAACTTTTATGATGCCCAAGATAGGCCTTACCATAATAGACCAACGGAAATCAAACTAAGCGACGAATTTCAAATGTTGGTGGCAGGGATCTCATTTTTAACACGCTTTTATTAGCTTCACCTGTAACTAACTATGTCAGAAAATCTTGGAAGTTAAATTTGACCCACTTCCCGGGTTCCGATTGAGCTGAATTTTTGCATACACATTCAGTTTGGATGTAAAGTTGTGTGTTCTATAGTTTTTTTTAAACTATAATATTTTATTTTCTCAGCAATTTCAAAACATTCGGAACAGATATTTATGTACTTCATTCACTCAGCAACCAAGCTTGCGATTTACCATTTAATGTAACTTCCACAGCCGAGATCACAAGGTTATTTATATGTATGTAATAACCACTATTCTCATTAAATTACATGTAATCTGAAATGGTTATCTTACCTTTCTAATAGCCTCAGTTTAGCAGATCATTGCATTAGCATAACTGCTGTAATTGATAGAACCACTCCTTAGATAGGTCACCTCCGTTATAACGATTCCCACGCCTCAGATGGAATCAATTTCATTTAATATCGATTAGTAAGGTCAATCTATAAGCCACACGCGAGGTGTGACTAGGTTTTAGGTCGAGAGATTAAATACTATAAAGGGCAATTTTATTTCAGAATTTCATCATCACTTGAATTAAAGCCGCGTTTCCATTGCGCAAGATCTTGCGTCTGCACTCAAGAACTTGCACAATGGAAGCTGCGTACACGGAATAACCTAGCCGTCAAAAACCCCCGACTCTAACTAGTAAAAGAGCTGTAACTTTTGAACAGCTGAACAAATTTTCATTAAAAATAGCTAAAATGATACCCGATTAAACTAGCTTTAAATAAAAAAATGCATTGAAATCACACAGGCAGATACACAGATCCACAGATACGCAGATACACAGATTCACACACTACAGACTTATAACACCCGTTTTTTTGCCGGAGGTTAAAAAAGAGTTTCAAGATTTTATTCAACCAAAACGTTTTATATTTACTCAACTAATGTTATCCTCTCGAACAAATCGTATAAGAAGTAAATATTTTAATGTGCATATATTAAAATTTATTTTGTTGTGTCAACGAATCCTTTTTAACCGTGTTCGTACGCGAATTCCTGCGTGTGACGTCACATTTACGTGTAAGTTCAGAATATCGGCTTAAAGATATTGAGACTAATAATTGCACTTCTTAATAACCTTTTTAGCTATTAGGTACATATTTTTTTGTCCTATACCTAATTAACAATAGCCTACATACATATTACATAAGCTATAACCTCATTTTCCATTAATTGACTTTTACAACCTGCGGCAGATAAAAGCAACTTTTTTAATAAATATCACATTATAATGTTAATTTTAACCGGCACACAGTAACTATAAGATCGTTATCTACAAGTTTATTTCAAAGTAGTATAACTAGCCCTTAACCTTATCATCGATCTGATGGACACAACAAGACATAACGCATACAGGATTATTAAATTCTATTCGCAATTATAATCAATTCCTTTGTGATGGGTAAGTTAAGCTGTACGCAATAATAATGGAAATACAACTTAATAAGTACTGAAGCCTTTAAACTTAAACTTATTATTACATTCCTGTGTACAATCATCATCATCTGCCTGGCCTGTATGTATCCCAACTACGTTGGGTCGTTGGGGTCGGCTCCCAGTCTACCCAGATGCGGCTGAGTAACAGTATTTTATACGGAGCGACTGCCATCTGACCTCCGCCACCCAATTACTGGGAGACACTGATACCCTAAGGTTAGACCGGTTGTCAGACTTTTTTTGGGTTGCTGACTCCCGTAACGACTGTCAAAGGTATTCGTATGACAATCGGGACCAACTGCTTAACGTGCTATCCGAGGCACTGAAGGGTCTCGATGTTCGAAGAAATGGTCACCCATCCAGGGACTGACCGCGGCAACCGCAGCTTAACCTAGCTGATCGACTGATCTATGCGGTAGCTATGTAGCTACGAGCCCCTCCATTCTACACACATTCCACATTCCTGTGTTCAATCATGAGCACAAATATGTGACAATCAAAAGAAATTAATAAAATATAAAGTATTGATGGAGGAGGTACTGAGCCCGAACCCAGCCCGCACCACTGACTTTTCGCATTCGTGTGCGTATCAAAAATTTGATCATCACTTGCGTTAACGGTGAAGGAAAACATCGTGAAGAAACCTGCACATCTGAGAGGACCTCGTAAAATTCTCGATGGTGTGTGTAGTTCACCAACCCGCACTAGGCCAACGTGATGGACTAAGGCCTAACCCTTCTCATTCTAAGAAGGGGCCCGTACCCAACAGCGGGACAGTAATGGGCCGGATTTATATTAACTACTGTCCCACTGCTGGGCACGGGCGTCTTCTCAGAATGAAAAAGGTAAGGCCTTAGTCTACCACGCTGGCCTGGTGCGGGTTTCCTCACGATGTTTTTCCTTAATAGTTAACTTAAGTGATAATCAAATTCTGATTCGTAGGTATATAAATTGGAAAAGTCAAAGGTACGGGCCGGTTTCGAACTCAGACCCTCCTGCATGGAAGGCAAGCGTTCAACCGCTAGGCTGTCACTGTTCCTGAATACCAGTAATAATAGCAAAAGTAAATTTCACCATTACAAACTTCCACAAGTTTATAATAAACCCTTCAGTTTAAAAACATCTTCTAGCTGTTATTCTATGAATGTTTTTAACATAAATGGTATTAGCTAAATTATAACACAATTTTAACGAGTCGCTTAGTAAACACTTAGGTATTCAATAACAGTTATTATTGAGTTTCAAAAACTATTAAAGCTTTTGTGGTAAAACTAAAAGTATATCACTTAGATACTGTATTTAGGGTTGCCAACCTTTTTTAAAAGTAATAAAAAATATCTGATTTCAGAGGGTAAATAAAGAGTACATTCCTATAAAAAACGGTATAATATTATATTTTTTTGTTTAGAATGGAATAATTATACATTTTTATTTCTCAGGCACTTATGAAATGTCGAGACTTGGTACGTGGTTCCAAATATTAGGTCCTATGGAGAAGAACCGGAAAGAAAATCTTCCATCTTGTAGCAAGACCTCTGAGAATAATATAATTTAATGAGAAAAAATAATAATAAATAAATTCATTTATTTCAGGTTAAGTCAGACCCATAGCACACAAATTTAATTTTAAATTATATTATATTAAAATAATAGGATAATAATGATTTGCCTCTGAATAAGATTGCCATGGCAGTCACAAGCTAACCGGTCCCGACAGACTGTTATCGCTGGCACTAACGAACTTTGTACCAAATTCTTTTATTAGTAATAAAGATTATAGAGTACACCTAAATAAAATATAATACAAAACTCTTTTTAAGAGAACGATTGGCAACCCTAGCTATATTATCATAATTATCATACTGACTCAACATACTTACTATGCACACAACAGCTCTACATTACCTACACCTGAACCTTGCCTTCGCCCACAGACCACTCGTACTATTGTTGATCGAAGACTTATAGGAATGTGACGACTCAACGCGACTTTCCACGGACTACGATCGGCAACCCACTTGTCAAGTCCAAGGGCCACAAAAAGCTGAAAAGAGACAGACAGTAAAAATTTTTTTTTCATACACTGTTAGTAGGAAAGTTTATATAAAACATCAGTAATTAAATTATATAATAACAACGCATTTCTTGCGAGCCTGTCAATGTCACTTCCATGTCTACGAAAATAATTGTTATGATTTTAACTTAAAGCCATATTAAATAAGTTATTAGACCCTTAATGTTTTAAAAAAAAAAAAAAAAAAAAAAAAAAAAAAAATTATTTCATTTTATTTAATAATAAACTATTTCCTCTGAGTCAATGTCACCTCTATGTCAACGAAAATAAATGTAGCTGATTTTAAGCTAATACGAATACGAATAAAAAACGTGATTTTTTTGCCGTTTTTATAGATAATGGTACGGCACCCTTCGTGCGCGAGTCCGACTCGTACTTGGCCGGTTTTTTTTTTTTACTTTTCTCAATTTAAGTGAACTGTTATTGTATTCTTTTGATAAGATAAATGTCCTGTAATAGTTAATTGAATTGTACAAAATAATTGCTATAATTACAGGGTGTCTATAAAACATGAGCTGAGTTTATATGACTGTTAATAAATACTAGGTGCCTATTCCGCCACACCCATACACATCATGAATGGGTCCGCAAATGAAGATTGCATATTGTGTGCATGTTCATTAATACATACCTGTGAATGTTATAAATATCGTTGCCAGTGATTTCATTATTGCATTCTTACCTTTCTGGTCCTGATCCCTTTAAGCGGTTATTGTACTCAACATTATAAAAAAAAATGCCACCAAACCTGGAATACGGGTTCAGTTGAAAATCAGCGCCGGGCATTGATTTCTGTCATACGCTGAACTGAACCTTTTTGGTGCAGCCTGAGGATGACTGTGGTATAACCGACATAGAACACTTTATACTATGTGATTATTTTAATTACTGTTTTACTTGGTTTTTTGTTTTTGCATGTGCTGCCTTAATATTGCAACCAAATAAATAATTATTTTTCTTTCGTTCTTCTTTGTAAATCGCAAAAAAACATCCCTACAAATAATTCAATATTATTCGACTAAATGTATGGAAAAGCAGATATTTTTTTTCGCGATTTCTAGTGACACTCATGCCAGTTCGTTTAGCAGTCCATCGTCAACAGGCTATACTGATAATGTTGGCTGTTTCTTATTGCACATGAATCAAGATGGCATCAAGCTGTGATGAAGTCCTTCTTTATCACCTCATTATCATTTATTACTGGCAATCACCTTCATCACTGGCCACTTCAACCTTCCAAATTCAAAATTAGAACACTGCACCTCATCATCATTTTTCAGATTTTTTTCTGACACTCTTATGAGAGACTTTGAGAACGACACAGCTATTGTCGAATTTTATTTTATTTATTATAAAATTTATAAATCCATCTGAAATTATCTGAAAGTTCAAAATGCTGTTATAAAACAATATGCGCGGTACGATCATCAGAAGATCGTCTGGTAAACGGAGGAGCGTATGCATTGAACTATATGAAAGGTATAGTATGTACATATAAACTTGCGCTGTTTCATGATACATGCCTGGTCGCATCATGATTTGCCGAAATCTACGATCCAACTGCAACATAATATTAAATTATGCAACATAATATATAATTACAAATCCAATACGATGCCACCCTTGAATATTGCAGTTGATCAAAATATCGCCTCCCTGTATAATATAAATGGCTAATAATTATGATCCCATCGTAAAACTTAGGTTGGCTTTTAGTATTTAATTTAAAATTATTCAGACCATGTTTATTACCACTTCATAAGAGTGTACACACTTCCTTAAGTATGACAAGTTATTAACGCCCACATACGTCGACAATTCGATTTTTAAATCTCCATAAAAAGTAGCATCGATGAAATCGCCTTCTTAGGTGATCAAATTTTAAGTGTGGCAACATTGTTTGTTAATATGGCAACATTTTTGAATTTATTATTAAAAGGTGTTGTGATGTGCAAAATGTTCTCATGCGGAGGCGCGGACCTCCTTGGAGCGAACACGATGGAAGACAGAGGCGGAATCTGCATTTATATTTTAGTTACTATGTATTGATTTCATTTAATTTGCCTGTCAATATAGTGGTTTGGCTGGCAAACTCTAAACTGAATTTTTCTAGTATGTAACATTAAAAGGTAAAAAAATAAAAGTATACTTACTTATCATAGAACACACACAATGTCTCCTTATTTTGTGGTACTTATTCATCAACCAATTTCATGCTTATCTACCTATCATTTCAAACATGGATTTAAATATTATAAGCTGCTATCACCGTTTTTTAAATCTTCTATGTTTTTAATTTGCTTCTTCGTCGTAACTCATTGTCAATTAGAAACGTTTTATTCATGCCAAAGATACATCAGAATGCCTATAATAATAAATAATTCTTTATTACAGTAAGGGCACAAAAAATTGGTACAGGAGAGACTTATAAACTAGCAATTATGTCATTACATACATCCAATTTAATAGCAGTAGGACACTGGTAACCATGGTAAGACTTAACTTGTGTTATGGTTGTCAGTGCGCACTTCACATTTGTAGTAAAATAAACCGTAATAATGTAGGTAAATAATATAACTTAATATTATTACAAAAGTTGGGTACTTAGTAATTTTTTTTATTTATTTATATTAAAATTTAAAAAAAATAAAACTTACAGAATAAAAAAAAGAAACTATAATTTTAATTTAAAATTTGCATGCATGTATGGTGTGGAGTATGTTGTGTATGTGAGGGTGTGTGTTGTGTATGAAATGTAGGCATGAATTATAACTTGCATGACAAAACAACAAAGTGATACTCTCTGTTTTTTCTCAGTTCCCATATTATTAGCATTACATACATTATGCTTAGCATAAATCATAATTACCATAACACGCAGTTTCATAAACGACAGTCAATCAGACAAGTAGTTGCGAATTTGTATGATAATTATTATACGGTGTTAACAGAAATTATTCTGTATGGATGTGTGAGCATTACGGTAATATTATAAATATGAAACTAACTTCTGTCTCTCTGTCTGTTTGTTCCATTTTCACGACTATACGGCTGAACCGATCTTGATGAAATTTGACTATAAAATAGTGTGCATAATGAGGAAAGACGAAGGTATTTTTTAATTAATAGATATTTTTTTTATAATTGCATCTTCTTAAGTCGGGCGGAGTCCGGGCACGGTGAGTATTATCAATATGTTTAAATAATTAATTTAAGAAAATAAAAATATATGTATGTGACCAAGGCTACACAGCCAGGACGTCAGCTGACCCACGAGGCATAGCAGAGGCGATTTTTTTTTCTTAGCCTTTTCATCTAAGGTTTTTTGCATAATTATTATTTTTCTTACTTTTTTTTCGTAATCTTTATCAATGTTCCCATACGCCCGTTTTAGATTTGACATCTTTGTTTCTTAATGCATATTAATCGAATAAAAATAACTCTAAAATTTCACTCGTTATTATTCTACATGAGTGGTTAACTGATATTTAAATGTGAACACAATACAGTATGTAAATTATAAGTCGATTCGTTTGCAATACTATTTAACATGCACTCCGGACCTGGCGATGTTAATCGTAAAAAATCATAACCGAACAGAAAATAATTTTCGCAGGTATTACAATAATTTATAGCTTCATTTTGATCGAGAACCGCCATGTAAATATTAAAATTTTATGGTAAAATATTTATTTAATAAACTCACGTAGTTTATCAATAAACTGTGTGTTAAAGTTAATTTACTACAAAATAATTGAATACTGTAATTTTAGCGTGGAACAGATATGGGTCATGTTCCATTCATTATTTTAATTATGTATGAAATTATGTGCTGGATAGGATCACGCATGGCGCACTGGGCGGTACAGCGGATATTAAAATTAATAAATTTCTGAGTGGTCTAATGAAAGCACGGTACCAGATTTCGGTGTCCAATTCAGATCTCCAAGGACTAAAATTACATAACACGATTTTTTTCGCATAATAACTTTTGATTTTATAAGCTTATAATGACTGAATTATCCTTCCCCATCGACGTCTGAAAGTACGAAGTACAATTATACCAAACCCTAAAGCAATAGCCGACAAGACAGTTAAGTAAGAAAAAAATTAATATTAAATTTTCTATACGCTCGCGTTCGCTCGATTCGATCACGAGCCGTTCGCTTCCCCATTCATCTTTCAACTGTTCCACACTTATTACAAGACGAAATCGATTCAGCGCAAACGAGATCTCGATTCCCGATCCCATAAATCTTTTTTGCGGACGCTCCGGGCGCGGGCGCACCGTAACCGATTAGTAGGTGCGCCCCGGTTATCTGACGCGAGAAACAATTTCCAATGCATTATATAAATTATGACTTCATCCACGAATCGCGGGTCACGACGCGCGTGAGCGAATTCAAAGTGAGATGTGGACAAATAGTAGTGGATTATGGAAGTCGATGCTTGCTACGGCCATATTTTGATGTAGGTATCTAGATTAATTGTTTTGAAATATTCTTCAGGCGCTCATATCACATGCATAGATAACAATTAAATACGTGACATCTGGGCTGGTAATTGCCTTCAGTACACACCTATACAAACATCACAATTATACAGGGTGTAAGTGACATCGTGACGAAAAATGATACCATGGATTCAGTACATGATACTGGAAGACTAAGCGAAAGAATTATGCGTCGGTCTTATTAAAAATTTTACGATTTTGTTTTTCGAAATTTTTCACAAGACCGACGCAAAATTCTAACGTTGAATGATCCAGTATCATGTAGGTACTGAAACCATGGTATGAGTTTTCGTTACGATGTAACTTACACTCTGTATATGATTTATTAACTCAGAGCATTAGGTAGGACCTCCTTCTACTTTTCATTAAACTCTTTATCTTCACAGAAGATCTTCACTCTGCTTCCGCGATAACCATCCATCTTAAAATCAGAATAAAAATCATAAAACCCATCACCGATTCTCCGCCCACTTATCAAAATTAACTTGACCACACACGTTGTAAAAGAAAAAAATGCACACGATAAAAAAGAAAATCTGATGATTCTAAATTCAAACATTCTCACGATCATGTTCGTCCATTCAAAGGATGACGTCGTTTCCGGTTCCTCGAGACGCCATCGCGCCATGGAGACATTAATTTTGATGGCCGTGACAATTGACGTAATTACTTCATTAGTCTTACTTTGTTTGATAGTGGCTCAAACGAAAACCATGTGTGGTACAAACAGTTTTGGAAACTCAATTTTTTTCTGTTGTTTTTACTTTTTACTTTCGTACGGGAATGAGCAACAGTCCAACAATGCTTTCATTATTATCACGACTAGAAGACAGTACCTATCTATACATCGAAAATCGAATGTAGGATGGTTAAAATACGGCGGTTGTGTACCGAAATTTCCAAGAAAAATCTCAAAACAATGTAGACATTTCTATGTATATAGGTGACAATAACAACGCGACATTACAAAATACTAAAAAGTATAAAAAAAAATTCTCAAAAATCTTAACAAATTCTGAAGTCGGTGCAACCGCCAAGCTAGGTGCATTGAAGAATTAAGGCCCCGACTTCAGAAGCTGAGTTTTTTAAGAAAATTATTTTATACTCTACTATATTGGAAAAAGATTTTTCATACGATAAGCATTTCCTTTTCATTGCTTATCCAGTCAGATCTGAAAATAGCCTCTTTTCCTTGGCATAGCTTAGTCTAGCTTCCTGTATGCTAAGTGTGTTAGTCATGGTTGTTCCATACAATGATGAAATAATAAACAAACTGATGTCTACGTACGCTTTGTTTTCATATTTATAAGATTTCTTTTTTCTTAAGATTAATGTTGTTCTGCTGACGTCATAGTGGTGTACATTAAGAAATATTTCAGTTTAGTAAGTATTTCTATTTTTTGGACACCACTTAAAGGCACTTATAAATAGCAAATCTTGAACCGCTGCTCGAAATTCCGGACCAAAATAATCGGTTAGATACATGCATAGTTAAATATGAAATGCTATTGAATACTGTTTAGGGTCATAATAGCGTATAACACAAATTAAAGACGTAAGGACATTTTAAATTAATTTTAAGGTACGCGCTCCTGCGATGTGTCATATTAAATAATCAGCTTAATTTAGTATTTTTATTTATCATACAACTTCATCAATTTAGTCCGATAATTCTTCATGAATCGCGGATGATGGTGCCAGAATTCAAAATTCGGTTTCATGACTCACAGTGGACCGGTCCACGAACCGTGCCATACAGCCATATTGAACATTGGAAACGAAACTATTTTCACAGAAATAAAAATTTATTAAGGAGAAAGTACTTCGCCAAACCGGCACATTAAACTCATTTATTAATCAGTTGCGTAAATAATTACACAAATTGGTACCGAACTCCAACTAATTGGTACGGTACCGCACACACGGGATCATAAAAGTAAGCACAGGGAGGTATTCAACCGGTCGAGCATTCCATCAATAAAAATTAATCATTTCATTAAGGGGGTCCTTTACAGAAATGCCGCAAAAACCGATTTGTATTTACAATTTTTTGAATAGAAATTCTTATTTTTTTGCCCCGAAAAAAATATATATCAAACTTGAAAATGTAACACGGATTTTTCGGTCGTCCGATACATGATTGGACAAAGTTGGCTCGATAAAAAAAATTCACAAAGTTACCCCTTTTAAAAATATTTTTACAAGATTATTTCTAAAATATTATATTATTTCAAATAATTTTTACATCACAATATTGGTCGCAAGTATACCAAGGCAAGTCGGTCGTTATTTTTTCATAATATTACGTATATTGGTCACAATTTGAGAAAAACCACAAAATTCGTGATTTCTGTCATCTCCGCCATCAATCAGTCGCGTTTCGGCGCGCATCGAGGTCGGACCTGTGCTAATTTTTTGAAGTTCCTGCGCTTACCCTTTATTAAAAACCAAAAGAAAGAATGACAGTATAATTATTAAAAAAAATATTAAAAAGAAATAGGAAGTATAAGTAACTTGCCTTTTATTCAGAAAATCTAAGTATTTCGTTTATAAAATCAATATGATAAAATAATTTCTTGACATCTCCGTCAAGAATTCATTTTATAGGATATAGTATAGAAAAATCAGTATGACAATTTGTAGTGTTGAGAAGAAAGAGTATGAAGTTTTATTTATATTCTATTTACTTATAGAACAATATTATCCAGTTTATATAAAAATAGCGATGGAACTCCGACAAATATTCCCGCTACTAATGAACGTATATTTATCAACTTTTGTAAACCTCGTAATTGACTTGTCTACCGAGAGAACCAGTTGAATTGGATTTTTTTCTATACATATATTATTATTAGTATTAACATATATTATTATTATAACATATATTATTAACATATATTATTTATTAGTCATACAATTTTTTTGTACAGACTAATGAAAAATACATAAATAAAATTTAATAAACTATAACCATTTGTTAGGTTTTTCCATGCACCGTTGGTCCGTCGATGGTCCATTACTAGTTGTAATTGTAGACTAATACATTAATTGTAGTAGGTAGCTGAATTCCGGATATTTTATTAAGATTAGATGATTGGACTTTATGTATTGTTTGTTACGCAATGCAACGCTGCCATTACTGAGTTATATGTGTTACGAGTATGTTAATTGTTTGAGACTCAGTAAATGATTATAAGGCATTCTGAGTTGCTTTTATGAGAATATAAGCTATGCCATGTGTCAGGTGATAGACTAAGTTAGATACCCCTGTGTGTTGTGAGGAAAGATTACTGGATTTTTCATTAAATGGCCAAACTTTCATGGCCAATGTAGTAAAGCCCAAGAAACTATGTTATTTGATTTTGAGTCCATAGCCAATAAGAAAGTTCTTATTTATTTTAAATACAACAAATCGGGATGGTTCTTAAAATCTGTTCAGCCGTTCAAAATTTACACCTCTTTTTCTAGTTGGAGTCGGGGGTTTTTGACGGTTAGGTTATTGTTATCATTATTTGAATTTTTTGTGTGTTTATGTAATTTATTTATACTTTAGGGACTATGTACAAAGGCGGACTTAATGCCTTAGGCATTTCGTGTGCGAGTCTGAAATAAATATTTTTTCTTTCTTTCTTTCAATTTTGAAGCTCTTCACCTGCATACATAGCGAGGAATCTGAACTAGGAATATGGTTTTGAATACTATGAATATGCAATTTCTTTTTTGGTAAAAAAGCAATCCTGTGAACGAACTTAAGTAGGTATGACTATGACTTCGGAAACGGACGACGCCTACAGGTGTGGGTGAGGGTAGGTTATTGTCTCAAGGCATGGATTTGAGTTGGCTTATTCTTCTAACATTACACACACATTGGCAGTGTCATCAGCTTTGTCTTGCCGATATATCGGTTTCGTTACGGCATTATCGGCTTAATGTGAAAATGCCCAATGTTGGTCGAGACAATTATATGCACTTGCATAAACTCATACACAATAGGTATGACCAATAGTTTATAAGTAGATAGATAAATGGGCATAAAATCTACAAATACAAAACGGACTAACAGATGTTCTATCGTAATATAGGACACTGGGTATACGATATTATGGATTTATATTTTTCAAGTATTTGCTGGTGTCATACTGCATGTTGCTTATTAATATTGGTATTCTGTGACACGTGTGTCACACAGTCTGATACGTCAATTGCGCAATACAAACGATATGCGTGAACGGAGCTCCCCTAGTGGGCGGGGCTTAGGCTGATACTTCACCCCCTCAAAAGTAAGAAATCGTCGTAAAATACAACCTTAAAAAATGTAATAATATTTCTTCGACGATTCTTCGACTAGTCGTAGTACTATTATTGGTCTTTACATGTACAGTCTGATACGCAATTAGTAGCTCTCACACCTTTTCTGCCGACGTCGTTTGGCGTCATTCAATTTTATCGTGTAATTAGAGTCCATAAAATCAGAAGATGTCGGCGTTGGACGCTAGTGAAGGCGATGGCTGTACATTTTTAGGATCACAACCGACATTCCGAGCACAGGGCTGGACTTACAAATGTAATTAATAACTTTGCTTTTATAATGAACAACGTTTCGCTCCATGAATTTTAGAAAATACGTGTATTTACGATTGTGTTATGAGGTATTTTCTCTAACGTTCGCTTGGTTAGCAACCTGTCACTACAAACGCATTGTTACATTCTTCAAGCTATTTATTTCCCAGCGTGAACTACATTCTACTTGACCAGAAAGCGACCACATCGTGTGTCTCGAACCACAGGCACGCAGAGCCGACAATTAGATGCAACATTGTCCGCGAGTGTTGCTACGTATGATGTTCAATGTTGTCATTGAGTCACAGTATGATAATACTGGAAAATATAAATAGAACGTTTCTGGGTGTAAAAAATGTATGAATAAAGGTTTAATTGAATATGCTCGACGGGCGATCGCGCCATACTGCGCAGCCTTGGTCCAACCCTGCGCAGTCTAGGATGCCAAGCGCACCATCAACGATATTTAAGCGAGTTTAAAACTAAGATTAAAGTTGTCGCCGCGATAGTTTTTGCGCTATTAACAAGCGCACTCATAAAGTAGTTTTTCTTTGTCGACTCTTTAAAATAACAAGCTTAACCTTCTCGAGACCCGTCTATAAATAACAAATAGAAATCGTCTCGTTGAGATATTTCACGTTTTGCGTGGGATAATTTATTATTACGATCAGTTTTTATTATTAATTAACTGGTGTATTGGTACCGTTAAACTAAGATTACATCTGGACCCACCTCTTCCCATTTCTCGGCATGAATTATACATGATAGGTATCAAATTTACCTCGCATCAAAAACACTTCGTGGCTCTAAATCGCCGATTTGGCCATGTCGGCGATTTAAACTGTAATTTTCCGGTTTAAGCGATATATTATTATCATAACCTGATGATTTAGTGCCGGAGAGTAGAGTTGGTCGAATTTGTTATTTTAAAAGCTTACATTATAATGTTAATGTGCGGTGCTTAGATTGGGAACTTTACAAGTTATTTGTGGGAACAAAAATACTAATTTAAAGCACACAAGGCAGTGTGTTGAATGTCGTAAATCTGTCATTAGGTTAAAGTATTGTTTGTCTGGAGGTAAATAAGGGCAACATAGACCTCAGTAGACCTACAATTATATGGTCATATGACAATAGACAGCCGTATTTTGTATTTGTTATTATTAGTTTGTCTTATTTTTTTAAAATCTTGATTTTATATACTTCGTGTACATAATATCTGAACTACAAAACGCCTTGATGATACTGACTGTACTAACTGAAATATGGCCGTTCTGTAACTTCGCCAAACCGTCTGGAGTTGAATTAATTTAATAACACTAAAACTAATTTCACAAAGGCTTCGACGTTACGACTAGCAAATTAAACAAAGCATTCGTGCACTATTGATTATTCCAAACAATAAGTTATCGCCTTTCGACGCGCCTGCGCATCCGAATAGGGTTGTCAGGTGAAAAAATAATCTAAATTAAATAAGTAGAAACCGACTCAAAATATACAATATACAAAAAAATCAAGGTACAGTCGAATGATTCCTATTATGAGCATGTATCGTCCTAACGAGCATTTTGCAACCCAATTACTGTGAGACATCAATACCCTAAGGCGTCTAGCCTAAATTCCATCAATGCTTCCAATTTTGTTTTTTTTTTTTTCCCTTCGTATGCTGGTCCCAAGACGTCTAATAACCCTGCACCGACTAATGAAACTGATTAGTGCTCGGAGTATTGTTTAATTGTTATAAATTACTGCGAGGCGATGCCACTCGTGCGCAATCGCAATTACATCACGTTGTCTATCGTGATAGTGGAGCGATACGAAATTGCACGAATCTATATAGGGAAGCACTTTCTACGTAACATTTTTTTTAAAATATAAGCTCCTCGTTTTGATTTCTCCTGTATTGTGGGTACAGTTTTAAGGCTTACATGTCACATGCACAAATACCCAGACCCGGAACAGCTATATCTGACACTTAGAAATATTTGTTCCGTGTGGGAATCGAACACGTAACAGATATCTGAAATATTATCAACCGATAATAACGCGACTGTGTACTGTGTAGTCCCAGCCTTTATTAACATTTATTAAAAAAAAACTTTGTACCAATCAATATTTAAAAATATATAAAAAGTATGTTGTAAAATTTAATGAAGTAAATAAAAATGTTTTTGCGTGTATCACATAAACATGTATGTTATATTGGAAACACTTTCCAATTATTTCGAAAAACATTTTGTCTGAAAATTACCAATTCCAACTATAGAGTGCAGAATAAAAACATCTTGCACTCTTTGTCTTGTAACTTAATTCAAGCCAAGCTGTACCTTCACACGTGATGTTGACATACACATAAATATTTCATAAAACCGAGGTATAGTAGGTACGACACAATTAAGAAGTCGCATCGGCAATCTTCGTAAAACCGATCACTTCCGAACTGAATGCGACTTTCAGGGGGTCTACCGCGTAACTAAAATGGTATTGAACATCGACTCTAATAATAAACTTCAATATTATCGTGAGAGGCTAAGCTTTGAGCTACCTTGTAATTTTTTTACCGATCATGCTGTTGGGGGTATCTTCATAAACGGTATTTTATTACAAAGTAGCTCAAAGTTTAGTCTCTCATGATCGTACTAAAGTTTATTACCAGAGTCGATGTTCATTACCATTTTAGATAGGCAGTAGACCCGCAAATCACGAATTTGTATTAGTAGATACTGCAGTGGGACGCAATGAATTGTAAAATTATCTAAGCGAGCGACTGCCATTGGTTGTTCGATCAGGAACACCAATGTTACTTTAAAGTTGTGTCGTACTGTACACAGCAATTGAACAATTTCGTAATTTAAAAATCGTAACACAACCGGACAGCAGCTGCAATTTATAATGAACACCGAAATTGTTTCCGATATTTCATTTAGCATGATAGGATTGAAATGATCGATGACCAACAAAATGAGGTGTTATATTATATATCCCACGAACACGTCCGTGTGGGAATGCACTGTTTCACTTTGAAATTCCCTTTTTTCCTCGATTTCCCCTCGTTTTGTTTTCTTTGAACTATTTGTTCGGAATTTCGTTTGAAAGAAGTGTTAGCTGCAGTAATGAGTTAAAATTGTGTAGTGTGAAACAGGTGTGGAGGAACACATCAAATTAGTGGAAAATGTTATAATGAGTGTTGATTTATTAATCTTTTAAATAACTTGTGAGCAAACAGTTTGTTTCATGTATAACCAATAATTTAAAAAAAATAGTTTTATTGGCACAGAAATACATAGTCACACAGCAATGGACTCTTGACCTCCAAACTAAGTAAAAACTTGTAATATGGAAGTCAAGAAATGGATGTCAATGGATAAATCGCTCGGACGTTTCTCCGACAATACAGTGTGCCGCAAATGAAAAGAAGAAAAGAAAGAGAGAAAAGAACATTTATTCGGCACAAACATATTGACAACATAAGAGAGAGAAGACAAAAAAAAAACTTCAAAAGTTGACAATTATGAAATAAAACGATATAATAAATGTATGAAACCGCGTATTTAGTATCACATTCTGTGACCGTACACAAAAAATCAATCAAATCCAATTAGTTTAGCCCCAAGAACTATATAAAAAATAATTTTATATACACTTAACACGATCTTTAGACAAAGTTTGTAAAGTCTCCAGCCTATTCTAACCAAAATTATTTTTATTTTTGTAGAACAGAGATATGTGACATAAATTTCTACTTCGATGTTCCTTCACCTAGTCGAATAATAGCAGAGTGGAATATGATGCAAAAAAAACTTGCGTACCTATCGCAGTTTTTTTGTATACGGCTTCAGAACATGATTCCAAATACGTGGTTTCATTTAATGGCATAACATCTGCGACACCCTGTATAACGTCCCTACCATTCTAGGGGTTATTGTACTCATATCATTATTCGAACAACTTTTGCAATGGGACCAACCCTGAAATCGTGAAAAATTCATCTGCTGTTCCATACAAATGTTTCAATACTATTTGTATGTATGGAACAATTGATCAATTGTTCGCAATTTCAGGGTTTGGTTCCCATATTTTTTGTATGTTGGTTAGGTACACGATATTTATTATTTTAAAGGCCGAATGCGCATTTATTTTTAAAAGTTAAAAAAAGAACAAAGATTTCGCTCGTTCAAATTAGCGCGAATGAAATTGACAACACTGTATTTTGGTAATTTTTTTTATGTTTCTTGAATAAATTTGTTTATTGTTTCCTGGCAAATTATTATTTAATTATTATTATACAAATCTCGGCCGAAATAGCAAATAACGGGGTCGTTTAGATAATCCTAACCTAACCGTCAAAAACCCCCGACTCCAACTAGAAAAAGAGCTGTAACTTTTGAACGGCTGAACAGATTTTCATTAAACATACCTAAGATGATACCCAATTATACCTACTAGCTTTCCAATTAAAAAAAACTGCATTGAAATTGGTTCATCCGTTTTGGAGCTACGATGCCACCAACAGACAGATTACATAGAGACACAGATACACACTAAAAACTTATAACATCCCCTTTTTTGTCGGAGGTTAAAAAGGACCTATACTAGGGTGGTTTGATAAATCCATGACTTTAAAGCTAAATAAAAACTTTTTTCAAAATTTATTTTTATTTCGTAATTAGGAACTCCGTACGAAGTAAACGCTGTTCTATTTTCAAATTTGGCGTGAAAATAAAGTTTTTAGAAACAAAAAAGTTAGGCGACTTCTAAGCGTTCTTTGAAAATGGAGAAAACCTAGTTTCAAGTGTTAATTAAACACTATTTTTTACGTGGTGAAACCATTAAGCAGACCGGAGACAAATTGAAAACATATTAGGGGGGTTCTCTGCTGTCTCATGGAATGGTACCCAAGTAGTTCACTGAATTTCGTTGTGGGCGTACTACCACTAATGACGCCGAGCGCCTAGGAAGACCGATTGAGATCACCACTGAGGGTATGGTACATAAAATCCACGATATTGTTTTGGCAGACCATCGAATGAAGATACGCTAGATAGCTGATGATGTGCACATCTTGACTGAACGAGTTTTTCATATTTTGCACGATTTTTTGGGCATGAAAAAGCTTTCTGCAAGATAGGTGCCGCGTTTACTGACTGTCGACCAAAAACGAAATCGCGTAACAACTTCTGAGGGATGCTTAGCCATGTATTACCGCAATCCGAACAAATTTTTGCATCGGTACCTAACCGTTGACGAAACGTGGGTCTACCATTATACGCCAGAGACTAAACAACAGTCAAAGCAGACACTTCTACCGGGGACTTGCTCCAAAGATGGCAAAATCTGTTTTTTCGGCTAGTAAAGTGATGGCCACGGTCTTTTGGGACAGTCAAGGGGTAATTTATATGGATTTTTTGGTAAAAGGCAAGGCAATAACCGGAGTTTACTATGCAGCATTGTTAGACAGATTCAATGAAGAGTTGGTGAAGAAAAGACCGCATTTAACTAAGAAAAAAAATCTGTTTCATCAGGATAATGCTCCGGCCCACTCGTCTGCAATCGCGACATCAAAACTTGTGGAATTGCGATACGAATTATTGCCACACCGTCCGTATTCGCCAGATTTAGCCCCCTGTGACTTCTTCCACTTCCCAAACATGAAGAATAGGCTTGGCGGGCAAAGATTTTAATCAAACGAGGAGATCATAACTGAAACTAAGGTCTATTTTTCAAGGGTTGCGAAAACATTTTTTTTCCTGGGTTGAAGAGGTCGGAACGTCGTGGGACTAAGTGCACAGAATTGAAAGGAGATTATGTACCCAAATAAAAAAAAAATACCGAAAAAAAGTATTTCTTCTTTGCAAAGTCACGGATTTATCAAACCGCCCTCGTAGCTTGCGCCTCGTCCTATTAAATTCACTTCGGAAGGACTCGACTTCGCTTCGTCCTGCCAATATTATTCAGTTGTCAATTGCTTTATTTCAGGCCTGGAAATTAATGTACTATTTTTGTTAAATGCAAGCGATGGTTAGCTATAATTTCCAGAAGCAACGCCTCAATATCTCTGTCGCCGCACTAAACGAAGGCGTGTAAGCATTAAGTTTAGTGGTCACGACGCCCAACTTACGGGCCCACAATACATCTGACGAAAGCGCTCAATGGCCCACTCGTTAACCCCACTAGAACCGATCGTGCGAAGTCCACTAGCGACCACTACTACTAGTCTTAGTCTCATGTACTAAAAATAATATTCATATTCAGGCCCACTTGCATCAACGCGAGTTATCTCTAACCCGGGGTTAAAGTCCTAAATTATCCTTGGTTTTGATGGAAAATTAACACTTGTGTCAGGTTAACTCTAGGTTAAAAAATAACCTACATTGACGCAAGAAGGCCTAAGAATGCTTATTGACTAACTAAATAAGTGAAGTAATGCCTAACCCTTCTCATTTTGGGGAGAGACCCGGGGACGCAGCAGTTGAACGGGCTAGTTGTTACTAGCGACCCGTCCACGGCTTCGCAAGGCATCCTTACATTAAATATGAAAGTATTATGCATATAAACATTCCAGAAGAAATGCTTAAGATAATGGTGATAACCGCATCAAAATCCGTTGCATCGTTTAGGTGGAGTTAGCGGATATACAGACAGACAGGAGCGGAAGGCGACTTTATACTATATAAAGATTATTTTACAAGCTGTTCCCGGCATGCCTTGAAAACATAACATATTCTTTATATCAGAAAAATTCCCGTGCTCGTGCACGACAACAAACCAAAGTTTTATCGTAATCGGATGAAAAGCATAGAAGACGAACAAACATTAATTTTTAATATGATTAAGAAGGCCTAGTATGTATTTTGGGGTTAGCTTGTGCTCTTATAAGTGACTAATTATCAGGAATTTCGTTGCCAATTATTTATTCTAGCATGTCCAAGACTAACTTAACCTGCCTCTAGCATCACAGGCATAGATTGTAAAATAAACTTTTTCGTTAACTAGGATCGACTGGCACAGAAAATATTAGTAATAGTTAGTGATAAACTTGGTGCCCGCGATGATAAAATAAAAGTTCTAACTTCAGGGACGACCGACCATTTGGGTACTACAAGCACCTCCTTCAACGAATACAAGTAGCTAGCTAGACGCAGCTAAAATTAAAAACTAGTTTTTACTACACCAATAAAAAACGGAGTGCAGACTATAAATTTCTAATTAGCCACAAAGATACACTTAGAAACAATAATCATTGCCATAAACTGTAATTAACAGTTCATTATTTTTTATATCCGACAACCAATTATAAGCGCGAACCAATTAAAAAAACACTGCAATCCTCATTATCAATTTAGGTTTATTCGTGCTAGACGACTTACATAAATCGTGACCGGAATTGGTGGATCCAATAGCTGTTTAATTCTTTTCTGAAAATTGCCTTAACGTTTGTGATAAAATATTGAATAAAGTGTCTTCGGAGAAAGTCTTTCGGAATATGTAACCACCTCATCTAACTGTATCGAGGGTACAGTTAACAAACATACATGCCACATGCACACACACCCCGACCTGAAACAACTAAGTGTAGATCATACAAATAATTACTCCGTATCGGGATCAAACCCGCGGCAAGTAGCGTAAAAAGCTAATCGCTTAGCCACTGCGCCAACTGTGTCATCTATGATATATCTATTCAGTCAAAAGGCCGATCATAGACGTCCTCTGCTGGAATAACAAATGGTAGTGGTTATTTTTCCATGAGCATGTCGCGTCGTGTTGTTGATAGCATCAAGTCGGCGCGATTTCGGTGTCCAACAACTATAAGTTAAGGAGGTCCTCACATTGAGTACACTTTTGCTCATCTATTACTTCAGGAACAATCAGAGTTCTACTACAGTATTCTAAGCTGATTTGGAAGGAAAATAAAGTCAGCTACAAGGTTCTTCGCACAGCTCTTTTGCAGTGTTGTGTCCCTAACGGTGAGCAAGATCGCCAATGCTTCATGAAGAAGCCGTGTTGGCAGTAGGAGCCCAACACGATACTAGTAGTAGCGTCGACAACGCGCGAGTGTTGCCCCTTGTGTTGCAAGCGTCCGATCAGATGGGCCGTACCCTTATTTGCCAGTTTAAGGGTATTATAGAAAAAAATTGTTGAAGTCAAATGAATACCCACGTAGAACTCATAAAATCTGTGTATTTTCGTTTAAAATTATTAGCATACACACCACGCATTCCACGTGGCCTGTCTCGAAGTTTTACGCGGCCATCAAGAGTTTTATGTCTTGGGTAAATTGACAACATTTCGTGGGAAAATTCACTATAATGTTGTTACGACCTTCATGCGATACACTCAGCAAGCCAAACGGGTAGACAAACATGTTTTCTTCACTATTTGTCTCCTTGATAGAAGACAAAACGAAATATCGAGAGAGAAAATGGTAAAGAGATGGTTTTGTCTCTGATTTTCTCACTTGTAAGACATTTGTTTATGGAATATATCTCGATATAGACTTGAGGATGCTAGAGTTCCTCCTCAAGACTTTCTTATGAGATTTCTCAGGGATATCAGGGAAACGGAAAAAAGTTTCTACCTCATGATAACAAATAGCGATCACCTACCATCCATCCAATGCTTCAGCTACCAGCTAAATTCTTTGTGGATATTTCCACCTCTTAGAAAGGGCACAGCATGTAACTCCCAAACGTCAAACTCAACCGTTGTGTACTGTAACTTCATCAAGCTAATTAAGGTTCCTGGGATCCCAAACACCTAGATTTTCTATTGTGTATGTGTGGGGTTAAAATCTAAACGTAATATTGTATTTCATTTGGATTGACGAGATTCTGAGATACCTACACATAACTTTAATGTTAAGTACACTTAAGACTTACTTGAATTTATGGGCGGATCAGAATTTGATTAGGTATCACTTGCGTTAACGGTGAAGGAAAACATCGTGAGGAAACCTGCACATCTAAGAAGGCCTAGTAAAGTTCTCGATGATGTGTGTAGGCTGCCAACTCACATCAGGCCAGCGTGGTGGACTAAGGTCTAACCCTTCCTATTGTGAGAAGAGGCCCGTGCCCAGCAGTGGAACAGTAATGGGCTGGATTAATTTATAAATTTTTACACTTAAGAGTATCAGCTGTCTTGTCCTATTCGAACCAGACTTCATGATTGGTCGGTTCTTACGAAATGTCAAGCAAGCTTTCGTTTTCAAGCTTGTTGTTACAAGCGAGCAAAACCGCGGGTAAAAGTAACTTTTAAGTTAAGAACTTCGTATGAGGACTTAACCCACGTACCGGTAGCCGTAACGGGCATGACATGGGTCGTCAAAAGCTTCTCAATTAGATTTGTTATACAAGGTAATTGCTTGTCACCTTCATTTGAATCGTCATAGTGTTGTGCTCCGATGTTAAACAGTTATGTGCCACCTACAACCGCTATTCATTTCGTGACCCACGCGCCTGTAAACATCTCAGTGTTGCCACAGCACTATGAAGATATTAAATATGCGTTATTTTAAGTTTAAGGTTAATCTTTTAGTAATTGAAAAGAGGATAAAGGCGTAGACTGGGAACCACAAAGAGCAACATGGCCAATTTGTTTAAATAATTTCAAGTACAAATATTAAATTGCTGAAATGTTGTGGTGAAACCAGACATACCTATCATTTGCCTAATGCCGGATCCACACCGGCCGAGCGCGCGCGAACAACTATCTCTCTCTCTTTCACTCAAATGGGAGCGTCTCTTTTACTCCCGTTTGAGAGATGCCTTCGTTCACGCTAGTTCGGCTAGTGTGGATCCGACATAAAACAATTCTACAACAAACATAAATATTGGCTCCTTAGCACCCGAAACAGACAGAAAATTAATATTTTCTACGATAAGTACCAAAAGTAAAAGAAAACTTTCTATTGGTTTTTTTTAATAATTCCTTTCATCTACATGGCAACACTGCCGCCAACCTTCTCGTTCACACCATTCACAACAATCGTCACATCCCACGCAGCTTTCGCAACTCAACATAAATTCAGCATTTGACACGCACTCCCTAACCTTTGTCGATATCAATCTTTAGAATATTTCACAACAAGATTTATAGCTAATCCGAAATTTACTGCCAACACTATTGTCTCTAATTTGACTGGCGCAGTGTGGAATAAACTTTAAGCTGCATATACACTTGTTTTTTGTAGCATACTCAAACCATCACCACCACCACAAGTTCCAAGAATAAAAAAGGTAAAGAATAAAAAATTGAAAAAGTGATCACACAGAACCTTTTATAAAGATCAACTTTCATTTTACTGTCATCTATACTATCCGTCCTGTACTTACATTTTTGTCTTCTGTTTACCTGTTCTATTCATATAGCTATTTGTGAAAACTTTTAATTGGCCTTCGATAACTGTTTTGTCTAATTTTGTTTTAGCTGTAACTTTTCCAGAGAAGTAAAAATAAAATAAAATAATATCATCATCTTACCTGCCCATATACCCATACCCATACCCACCCATGCCTGTATACCCATATTACGGCAAATAAATGATTTGATTTGATTTGATTTGATCTTATCAGTAGCAAGACGTACAATTACATTCCATACTAACATCGGTTTTGAACTATTTGCGTCCAACGATTTTCCACGACACCTTTCAGGCCCCCAGTCTGTTATTTCAGTTGTGTCAAAATAGTTTCACAATGACATCACAATTGTACACAAAAAAAAACTTCTATAGATAGCGGATTTCTACACTCACTCCGTCCATCTCTCTCCACCGATTCAGCCTCGTTGATTTCGTACTGAAATATTAATCTCATACCGATCATTAGACTGTAATTTTTACTAAAACTTTTTTCTTGTTTTCTTGCAGTCTGCATTTGAATGTATTATTTATTTAATAGGCAATTACAACAGGTAAAAACAATTAAAGGCAGCATGTTGTCGCTCGCATAAAAATCAACGTGTGTCCGCGACTTTATTTATTACCATTATCTTATGGTGCGATTTCATAACGTTTGTGTAAGCCCATGTAATGTTTTGTAAGCTCACTGTAATTTTATTCTAACAAATACTGCGTAGGTAATACTGGTAGGAAACTAAATCATTCCTAACTAGGCTGCATTAGAATTAGTTCGTTTAGTAGCGTATTAAATACTAGTAGCTGCCCGCGAATTCACCTGCACGTTTTATTTTTTAGAAAAATTATATATAGCGTATATTATTCAGGGATAGTGTAACTTGTTACTAGTGAAATAATTTTTAGAATCGGTTCAGTAGTTCCAGAAATAATCACATACAAACAAACAAACAAACAAACGAATTCTTTATAATATTAAGTATAGAAACGTAATTATCTTCTGTTTAATTAAGACATAAACTACATGAATTTAATTAAGAGCTATATCCGTCTCTAGTTTATCTGGTCTGAGACCCACTGATACGATTTAATTTAAACTAGTGATGATCCAGTGGTCGAAATTCGACCACATATTTACATAAATTTCAGTTTTCAGCACTCCTTCTCCATATAAACTTTAACTATACCAAATCTCACACTCCTCCGTGCGCGCAATATGCTTAACAAGGGGCACAAAGTTTTCTACTCACGGGGCAGGGAGGGGCTACTGCGCCCTCGCCATTTAGCTAAAATAAGTCCTTATGCCTAAGTAAATTCCCGATGCCTCCCCCCCTAGGCCCATAGCCAGCCTATGCCTAAATATATTCCCGATTTGCCCCCCCCTTCTAGGCCCACGACTAACCTTTGCCTCAGTAAATTTCCGATTTGTTCCCCTCTAGGCTCATAGCTGGCCCATGCTTACGTAAACTTCTGATTTGTCCCCCTCTAGGCTCATAACTGGCCTATGCTTAAATTCCTGATCCCCCCCCTCCCCTAACCAAAAGTTGAGTACGCCCATATTCAATCAGATTTCTAATAGATGAGAAAATAAATAATCTAATCGTCAAAAACCCCCGACTCCAACTAGAAAAAGAGCTGTAACTTTTGAACGGCTAAACATTTTCATGAAACATAGCTAAGATGATACCCGATTAAACTAGCTTTCGATTAAAAAAACTGCATTGAAATTGGTTCATCCGTTTTGGAGCTACGATGCCACCAACAGACAGATTACATAGAGACACAGATACACACTAAAAACTTATAACATCCCCTTTTTTGTCGGAGGTTAAAAAGGACCTATACTAGGGTGGTTTGATAAATCCATGACTTTAAAGCTAAATAAAAACTTTTTTCAAAATTTATTTTTATTTCGTAATTAGGAACTCCGTACGAAGTAAACGCTGTTCTATTTTCAAATTTGGCGTGAAAATAAAGTTTTTAGAAACAAAAAAGTTAGGCGACTTCTAAGCGTTCTTTGAAAATGGAGAAAACCTAGTTTCAAGTGTTAATTAAACACTATTTTTTACGTGGTGAAACCATTAAGCAGACCGGAGACAAATTGAAAACATATTAGGGGGGTTCTCTGCTGTCTCATGGAATGGTACCCAAGTAGTTCACTGAATTTCGTTGTGGGCGTACTACCACTAATGACGCCGAGCGCCTAGGAAGACCGATTGAGATCACCACTGAGGGTATGGTACATAAAATCCACGATATTGTTTTGGCAGACCATCGAATGAAGATACGCTAGATAGCTGATGATGTGCACATCTTGACTGAACGAGTTTTTCATATTTTGCACGATTTTTTGGGCATGAAAAAGCTTTCTGCAAGATAGGTGCCGCGTTTACTGACTGTCGACCAAAAACGAAATCGCGTAACAACTTCTGAGGGATGCTTAGCCATGTATTACCGCAATCCGAACAAATTTTTGCATCGGTACCTAACCGTTGACGAAACGTGGGTCTACCATTATACGCCAGAGACTAAACAACAGTCAAAGCAGACACTTCTACCGGGGACTTGCTCCAAAGATGGCAAAATCTGTTTTTTCGGCTAGTAAAGTGATGGCCACGGTCTTTTGGGACAGTCAAGGGGTAATTTATATGGATTTTTTGGTAAAAGGCAAGGCAATAACCGGAGTTTACTATGCAGCATTGTTAGACAGATTCAATGAAGAGTTGGTGAAGAAAAGACCGCATTTAACTAAGAAAAAAAATCTGTTTCATCAGGATAATGCTCCGGCCCACTCGTCTGCAATCGCGACATCAAAACTTGTGGAATTGCGATACGAATTATTGCCACACCGTCCGTATTCGCCAGATTTAGCCCCCTGTGACTTCTTCCACTTCCCAAACATGAAGAATAGGCTTGGCGGGCAAAGATTTTAATCAAACGAGGAGATCATAACTGAAACTAAGGTCTATTTTTCAAGGGTTGCGAAAACATTTTTTTTCCTGGGTTGAAGAGGTCGGAACGTCGTGGGACTAAGTGCACAGAATTGAAAGGAGATTATGTACCCAAATAAAAAAAAAATACCGAAAAAAAGTATTTCTTCTTTGCAAAGTCACGGATTTATCAAACCGCCCTCGTAGCTTGCGCCTCGTCCTATTAAATTCACTTCGGAAGGACTCGACTTCGCTTCGTCCTGCCAATATTATTCAGTTGTCAATTGCTTTATTTCAGGCCTGGAAATTAATGTACTATTTTTGTTAAATGCAAGCGATGGTTAGCTATAATTTCCAGAAGCAACGCCTCAATATCTCTGTCGCCGCACTAAACGAAGGCGTGTAAGCATTAAGTTTAGTGGTCACGACGCCCAACTTACGGGCCCACAATACATCTGACGAAAGCGCTCAATGGCCCACTCGTTAACCCCACTAGAACCGATCGTGCGAAGTCCACTAGCGACCACTACTACTAGTCTTAGTCTCATGTACTAAAAATAATATTCATATTCAGGCCCACTTGCATCAACGCGAGTTATCTCTAACCCGGGGTTAAAGTCCTAAATTATCCTTGGTTTTGATGGAAAATTAACACTTGTGTCAGGTTAACTCTAGGTTAAAAAATAACCTACATTGACGCAAGAAGGCCTAAGAATGCTTATTGACTAACTAAATAAGTGAAGTAATGCCTAACCCTTCTCATTTTGGGGAGAGACCCGGGGACGCAGCAGTTGAACGGGCTAGTTGTTACTAGCGACCCGTCCACGGCTTCGCAAGGCATCCTTACATTAAATATGAAAGTATTATGCATATAAACATTCCAGAAGAAATGCTTAAGATAATGGTGATAACCGCATCAAAATCCGTTGCATCGTTTAGGTGGAGTTAGCGGATATACAGACAGACAGGAGCGGAAGGCGACTTTATACTATATAAAGATTATTTTACAAGCTGTTCCCGGCATGCCTTGAAAACATAACATATTCTTTATATCAGAAAAATTCCCGTGCTCGTGCACGACAACAAACCAAAGTTTTATCGTAATCGGATGAAAAGCATAGAAGACGAACAAACATTAATTTTTAATATGATTAAGAAGGCCTAGTATGTATTTTGGGGTTAGCTTGTGCTCTTATAAGTGACTAATTATCAGGAATTTCGTTGCCAATTATTTATTCTAGCATGTCCAAGACTAACTTAACCTGCCTCTAGCATCACAGGCATAGATTGTAAAATAAACTTTTTCGTTAACTAGGATCGACTGGCACAGAAAATATTAGTAATAGTTAGTGATAAACTTGGTGCCCGCGATGATAAAATAAAAGTTCTAACTTCAGGGACGACCGACCATTTGGGTACTACAAGCACCTCCTTCAACGAATACAAGTAGCTAGCTAGACGCAGCTAAAATTAAAAACTAGTTTTTACTACACCAATAAAAAACGGAGTGCAGACTATAAATTTCTAATTAGCCACAAAGATACACTTAGAAACAATAATCATTGCCATAAACTGTAATTAACAGTTCATTATTTTTTATATCCGACAACCAATTATAAGCGCGAACCAATTAAAAAAACACTGCAATCCTCATTATCAATTTAGGTTTATTCGTGCTAGACGACTTACATAAATCGTGACCGGAATTGGTGGATCCAATAGCTGTTTAATTCTTTTCTGAAAATTGCCTTAACGTTTGTGATAAAATATTGAATAAAGTGTCTTCGGAGAAAGTCTTTCGGAATATGTAACCACCTCATCTAACTGTATCGAGGGTACAGTTAACAAACATACATGCCACATGCACACACACCCCGACCTGAAACAACTAAGTGTAGATCATACAAATAATTACTCCGTATCGGGATCAAACCCGCGGCAAGTAGCGTAAAAAGCTAATCGCTTAGCCACTGCGCCAACTGTGTCATCTATGATATATCTATTCAGTCAAAAGGCCGATCATAGACGTCCTCTGCTGGAATAACAAATGGTAGTGGTTATTTTTCCATGAGCATGTCGCGTCGTGTTGTTGATAGCATCAAGTCGGCGCGATTTCGGTGTCCAACAACTATAAGTTAAGGAGGTCCTCACATTGAGTACACTTTTGCTCATCTATTACTTCAGGAACAATCAGAGTTCTACTACAGTATTCTAAGCTGATTTGGAAGGAAAATAAAGTCAGCTACAAGGTTCTTCGCACAGCTCTTTTGCAGTGTTGTGTCCCTAACGGTGAGCAAGATCGCCAATGCTTCATGAAGAAGCCGTGTTGGCAGTAGGAGCCCAACACGATACTAGTAGTAGCGTCGACAACGCGCGAGTGTTGCCCCTTGTGTTGCAAGCGTCCGATCAGATGGGCCGTACCCTTATTTGCCAGTTTAAGGGTATTATAGAAAAAAATTGTTGAAGTCAAATGAATACCCACGTAGAACTCATAAAATCTGTGTATTTTCGTTTAAAATTATTAGCATACACACCACGCATTCCACGTGGCCTGTCTCGAAGTTTTACGCGGCCATCAAGAGTTTTATGTCTTGGGTAAATTGACAACATTTCGTGGGAAAATTCACTATAATGTTGTTACGACCTTCATGCGATACACTCAGCAAGCCAAACGGGTAGACAAACATGTTTTCTTCACTATTTGTCTCCTTGATAGAAGACAAAACGAAATATCGAGAGAGAAAATGGTAAAGAGATGGTTTTGTCTCTGATTTTCTCACTTGTAAGACATTTGTTTATGGAATATATCTCGATATAGACTTGAGGATGCTAGAGTTCCTCCTCAAGACTTTCTTATGAGATTTCTCAGGGATATCAGGGAAACGGAAAAAAGTTTCTACCTCATGATAACAAATAGCGATCACCTACCATCCATCCAATGCTTCAGCTACCAGCTAAATTCTTTGTGGATATTTCCACCTCTTAGAAAGGGCACAGCATGTAACTCCCAAACGTCAAACTCAACCGTTGTGTACTGTAACTTCATCAAGCTAATTAAGGTTCCTGGGATCCCAAACACCTAGATTTTCTATTGTGTATGTGTGGGGTTAAAATCTAAACGTAATATTGTATTTCATTTGGATTGACGAGATTCTGAGATACCTACACATAACTTTAATGTTAAGTACACTTAAGACTTACTTGAATTTATGGGCGGATCAGAATTTGATTAGGTATCACTTGCGTTAACGGTGAAGGAAAACATCGTGAGGAAACCTGCACATCTAAGAAGGCCTAGTAAAGTTCTCGATGATGTGTGTAGGCTGCCAACTCACATCAGGCCAGCGTGGTGGACTAAGGTCTAACCCTTCCTATTGTGAGAAGAGGCCCGTGCCCAGCAGTGGAACAGTAATGGGCTGGATTAATTTATAAATTTTTACACTTAAGAGTATCAGCTGTCTTGTCCTATTCGAACCAGACTTCATGATTGGTCGGTTCTTACGAAATGTCAAGCAAGCTTTCGTTTTCAAGCTTGTTGTTACAAGCGAGCAAAACCGCGGGTAAAAGTAACTTTTAAGTTAAGAACTTCGTATGAGGACTTAACCCACGTACCGGTAGCCGTAACGGGCATGACATGGGTCGTCAAAAGCTTCTCAATTAGATTTGTTATACAAGGTAATTGCTTGTCACCTTCATTTGAATCGTCATAGTGTTGTGCTCCGATGTTAAACAGTTATGTGCCACCTACAACCGCTATTCATTTCGTGACCCACGCGCCTGTAAACATCTCAGTGTTGCCACAGCACTATGAAGATATTAAATATGCGTTATTTTAAGTTTAAGGTTAATCTTTTAGTAATTGAAAAGAGGATAAAGGCGTAGACTGGGAACCACAAAGAGCAACATGGCCAATTTGTTTAAATAATTTCAAGTACAAATATTAAATTGCTGAAATGTTGTGGTGAAACCAGACATACCTATCATTTGCCTAATGCCGGATCCACACCGGCCGAGCGCGCGCGAACAACTATCTCTCTCTCTTTCACTCAAATGGGAGCGTCTCTTTTACTCCCGTTTGAGAGATGCCTTCGTTCACGCTAGTTCGGCTAGTGTGGATCCGACATAAAACAATTCTACAACAAACATAAATATTGGCTCCTTAGCACCCGAAACAGACAGAAAATTAATATTTTCTACGATAAGTACCAAAAGTAAAAGAAAACTTTCTATTGGTTTTTTTTAATAATTCCTTTCATCTACATGGCAACACTGCCGCCAACCTTCTCGTTCACACCATTCACAACAATCGTCACATCCCACGCAGCTTTCGCAACTCAACATAAATTCAGCATTTGACACGCACTCCCTAACCTTTGTCGATATCAATCTTTAGAATATTTCACAACAAGATTTATAGCTAATCCGAAATTTACTGCCAACACTATTGTCTCTAATTTGACTGGCGCAGTGTGGAATAAACTTTAAGCTGCATATACACTTGTTTTTTGTAGCATACTCAAACCATCACCACCACCACAAGTTCCAAGAATAAAAAAGGTAAAGAATAAAAAATTGAAAAAGTGATCACACAGAACCTTTTATAAAGATCAACTTTCATTTTACTGTCATCTATACTATCCGTCCTGTACTTACATTTTTGTCTTCTGTTTACCTGTTCTATTCATATAGCTATTTGTGAAAACTTTTAATTGGCCTTCGATAACTGTTTTGTCTAATTTTGTTTTAGCTGTAACTTTTCCAGAGAAGTAAAAATAAAATAAAATAATATCATCATCTTACCTGCCCATATACCCATACCCATACCCACCCATGCCTGTATACCCATATTACGGCAAATAAATGATTTGATTTGATTTGATTTGATCTTATCAGTAGCAAGACGTACAATTACATTCCATACTAACATCGGTTTTGAACTATTTGCGTCCAACGATTTTCCACGACACCTTTCAGGCCCCCAGTCTGTTATTTCAGTTGTGTCAAAATAGTTTCACAATGACATCACAATTGTACACAAAAAAAAACTTCTATAGATAGCGGATTTCTACACTCACTCCGTCCATCTCTCTCCACCGATTCAGCCTCGTTGATTTCGTACTGAAATATTAATCTCATACCGATCATTAGACTGTAATTTTTACTAAAACTTTTTTCTTGTTTTCTTGCAGTCTGCATTTGAATGTATTATTTATTTAATAGGCAATTACAACAGGTAAAAACAATTAAAGGCAGCATGTTGTCGCTCGCATAAAAATCAACGTGTGTCCGCGACTTTATTTATTACCATTATCTTATGGTGCGATTTCATAACGTTTGTGTAAGCCCATGTAATGTTTTGTAAGCTCACTGTAATTTTATTCTAACAAATACTGCGTAGGTAATACTGGTAGGAAACTAAATCATTCCTAACTAGGCTGCATTAGAATTAGTTCGTTTAGTAGCGTATTAAATACTAGTAGCTGCCCGCGAATTCACCTGCACGTTTTATTTTTTAGAAAAATTATATATAGCGTATATTATTCAGGGATAGTGTAACTTGTTACTAGTGAAATAATTTTTAGAATCGGTTCAGTAGTTCCAGAAATAATCACATACAAACAAACAAACAAACAAACGAATTCTTTATAATATTAAGTATAGAAACGTAATTATCTTCTGTTTAATTAAGACATAAACTACATGAATTTAATTAAGAGCTATATCCGTCTCTAGTTTATCTGGTCTGAGACCCACTGATACGATTTAATTTAAACTAGTGATGATCCAGTGGTCGAAATTCGACCACATATTTACATAAATTTCAGTTTTCAGCACTCCTTCTCCATATAAACTTTAACTATACCAAATCTCACACTCCTCCGTGCGCGCAATATGCTTAACAAGGGGCACAAAGTTTTCTACTCACGGGGCAGGGAGGGGCTACTGCGCCCTCGCCATTTAGCTAAAATAAGTCCTTATGCCTAAGTAAATTCCCGATGCCTCCCCCCCTAGGCCCATAGCCAGCCTATGCCTAAATATATTCCCGATTTGCCCCCCCCTTCTAGGCCCACGACTAACCTTTGCCTCAGTAAATTTCCGATTTGTTCCCCTCTAGGCTCATAGCTGGCCCATGCTTACGTAAACTTCTGATTTGTCCCCCTCTAGGCTCATAACTGGCCTATGCTTAAATTCCTGATCCCCCCCCTCCCCTAACCAAAAGTTGAGTACGCCCATATTCAATCAGATTTCTAATAGATGAGAAAATAAATAATCTAATCGTCAAAAACCCCCGACTCCAACTAGAAAAAGAGCTGTAACTTTTGAACGGCTAAACATTTTCATGAAACATAGCTAAGATGATACCCGATTAAACTAGCTTTCGATTAAAAAAACTGCATTGAAATCGGTCCGTCCATTTTGAAGCTACGTTGCCACAGACAGAATACACAGATACACACTACACACTTATAACAACCCTTTATTTTGTCGGGGGTTAAAATGCAGTTCAATCGACCAACAACCGTATATTAGGTGCACTCTTACGTGCGATCACGATGTGAATCATTTGAAATACTTCCCCTCCATCGTTTCCACTATTGCTATGGATCGTGAATTCGTGATCCGCCATAGACATAGGACTACTAGACGGATAACTTACGTGGCTACGTCAATGTGTCTCGCTTTAACAATGTGTGTTGCCATCAAAATACTATTTCCACTACATTAGGGTAAATTCAGCCATATTCTCATCTTTATTTTGAAATCGATACTAAATGATATTTTCACGAAATTGAGTTATTAATTTATTATACGCCATCTCCTATATATTCGATATTTAATTTCGTTTAGAACTGGTTTCGAAATAAACATGCGAATATAGAAGTTCTTCTCTATCCACTAAAAACTTGGAATTCACAATAATGAAACATGTTAGGTTTAAATTAAAAGTGTATATTAAAAAAACCTGTTATTATTAGTAATTAAAAATTCTATAAAATTCGAATCAATAAGCAGAAATGAGATCAATTTTACAACAGTAATTTATATCCAGTTATTCAATGACCTTTATATAAGATGAGAAATTTGTTTTTGTTTTTCCAGCAACAACAAAGCAAAATAATAGATACTTATAGAATCTATGTTTTACTAAAAATAAATAAATCCAGCCCATTACTGTCCCACTGCTAGGCACGGGTCTCTTCTCAGAATGATAGGGGTTAGGCATTAGTCCACCACGCTGGCCTGGTGCGGGTTGGCGGACTACACACAGCATCGAGAAACTTATGAGGCCCTCTAAAATGTGCAGGTTTCCTCAAGATGTTTTTCCTTCATCATTGTCACAAGTGATAATAAAATTCTAATCCGCACATGAATCCGAAAACTCAGACCCTTCTGCATGGAAGGTAAGCGTTCAACCGCTAGGCTATCACTACTTACTAAAAGTCCGCGGTTATTGTTTTACTAAAGCTCCTCCAATTTTTTTTCTTGTATATATATCGTCGTACATTAGCTGATTGGAATCTCGCCCTGCAACAATTTATGAGGCGACATATTAGGATGACATCATAAATTAATATGCAAAAAAACTAACTAAATTTACAAACTTACTAACTAACTTTTGTTTCTTCACCGGCGCACGTGGCGGTGGAATATTTTAATTTTTGGGTGTATGTTTTTTTGTTTGATTTAGAATTTGTCGACTGTTCCGCTTCCAAATCATTCTTTAGCAATTCTGATATGTATAAATATAATCCACGTATTTGGTTGGTACAGCGAATGGCTTCAGATAAATATATTTTTTCTTGGTAGCAGCCGATTCTGACGTCCGGTAGCATCAATCTACCTTCTTCGTAAACTAGGGTCAGATGGAAACCTGTAGAATGTACATCATTACTTAGTGGGAATTTTTTATTATTATCTGGCAACACTTTTTTCTTTTGTCGTTAGGTTTGTTTGGGTTTGATAAGATATTTTATGACGAAATTGGTATAGAACGACCTTGTAGGCCATGTACTAACCAAAGTGGGTAATAAATGTATAAGAATGGAAATTCTCAGCATAATCAAAGGGTGAAAAAATACGTAAATGTTTACTTACGAGTTGAAATTGTATTCCATCTTCTTTTCTTTCACTATGCCTATCACAGCCTAAAATGCTACAACCACCCATTATCAACACACTTTTGTCTTTTTTCTCTAACGAGTTCTCACAAAATACGGCACTGTTTAACTTATAAAACCACACGAAAACATGAACTATTCATTATGATCTTTTGTTTGGCAGACATTTTGACAGTTATCAATCTCCGCCAGCAAAAAAATGAATACGCCGATAAGGACAGAAAAAAGTATCTGTATCATTTTCGCACTCGTACCATAGCGTATCTACCCATCTTATTCTAACAATACCGTTGCTAGTCTTATAGTTATTAGTCTATGTGATCCGCAGTCTAGGCGATGTTTTATCACGATTGGTGTTTAGCAATATTTAATCAGAAATCGACTTTCTCCCTCTCTCGACCAGTTGCAGTAATAAAGATATTAGAAACGCCTTTATTTTTTTGTAATGCACAAAATTTGCAGAGTGATTCAGTATCCGCTCCCAAATGCAAACGCAGTAATAAAATTCACTCCAAAACAAAATAAAAATTTGATTTTGTATGGCTTGCGCTCGTAAATTATACGTGCCTCCCATACTAAGTCGAATTTTCGTTTTGTTTTACAGTGTATCCCAATACTGCGGTTGCATTTAGGAACAGAGACTGAACCACTACAAATTATGCGCACTACTTAAATAATATCCTGTAGTATTGACATTTACGAATCACGTGACTATTTGACAGCTTATCAATCAGTACTTTTTCAGACGTTTCTATTCACTCTAGTGATTTTAGATTGTACAGTCATAAACACAAATTATATGTATTCATGTAGCGACATTTATCATGTAGCGACATTTAATTTAAGAACAATTAGAGAATAATATCTTAAAATTATGTTCACATAAAACTTGCAAACACAATGAATAAGAAGGGTGTTTTAAGTTTGTCGTATGTATCTGTGTGTCTATGTGTAGCATCGTAGCTCCAAAATGGATGGAGCGATTTCAATGCCATTTTTTATTGAGAGATAATTTAATCGGGATTGTTCTTAGCTAATGTTTCATGAAAATCAGTTCAGTCGTTCAAAAGTTACAGCTCTTTTTCGAGTTGGAGGTTTTTGACGGTTAGGTTATTTTAAAATATCTTTTGAATGTCGCTAAATGTATACATATTTGTGTTCGTGACTATACACTTGTCTATAGGTAGAACTTTTACGAAATCAAACCGGCTAAGATACGTCGCCCGCACAGTAGAGGTCATCCATGCATCCGCCATATTTCAAAATAAAAACAATTCATTTCTTAGTAGAAAACGTTGGGAGGCTCGCCATTACTTGAATTACCAGTAAACTAATAATAAACACATAACCATTATCCTTGAAGTAATTTGACATGATTACGAAACTAGCCGGTTCGAAAAGGCTAGTTATCCATGTTACAGTAAAAATCTGAAATCCGTTACAATTACAAATAGTCACTCGTACAGATTCGCAACCATCAGAAATTGAACCTTGTCGCGTTTTCTTTGTCAAAAGAACTAGAAAACTTTTTTAATTAAAGAAAAATACTTAATATACCTATAATAAAAAAATCTATGGCTAACTATACCCATAAATTCTTTATTTTAAAGTCATACTAATATTAATCTAGACAAAAAACGTCTAAAACAGCACCAGTAAAAACTGACTTGTAAAAATTAGAACTTTCGCGTACTTCCTAGTTATTTCGCATAGTTCTGATTTCTTGCTTTTACAGTAACATCCACATAAATAACGATCGCGTGAACGTTTCTCCGTCTGTGAACTGGCGCGACAGCGTTTGTCAAACTTTGGCCCTTAGGGATTGAGTACTTTGTTGATTAGTGGGCACGGCCCAAAGGGCGAAGGAAACAGACAAAGAAATATTAATGTTAGATTAGAAATCATATTATGGCATTCAACTTATTAGAAAAATTACGGGCTTAAGATAATCCTGTCAATATAAAAAATATTCAAAAGAGTCGATGTTTGGATGTTTTTTTAATTAATCACCCTGTATGGATGACAGGAAAAAGTACAAAGGTCAACGTAATCTGGATTAGCAAGAGAATTTATATCCTTAAAAAAAGTAAGTGCCGTGTGCTTATCTGCACAGAAAAGGTGCTTTTCTTCTTGTAGGCGTCGTAAACTCGTAAAAGTGACAAACACCGTCAACGCACACGAGGATGTTACAATGACATACTGCGATCACAATCAGGTAATCCAATGCTTAAACCCAAAAAACTAAGTTTAGAATAAGTCTATTTTAAGTTTAGGAATATCTGTCTGTGAACATTACTAAGAAGCATCGCGCGGGCCGAGTGCTCCCCGTGCCCTACGATACCCTACTCTTAAGGTAATTACACACTGGCCAGATAAGTGGCTCGATAACACTTCATAACCCGTATGCACTCACTAAAAGTACTGCCAACAAAAAATAAAATGCCAAATTATGCCCTTAAATAATTAAGTTATTTATGTCCATTTTAAACGGAGAATCGGAATTTTGTTTTTAAATAACGACTTCCTGTGCAAAGGTAAACATTAAACAGCCTAATTTAAAAATGAGGCAGACTTCTTCAATTAGTCGTAAACAGATTGTGGTTTAAAAGAAAAAATATGTTACTATTTTTTTTTCTTATATTACATTTACGAACTATGACTCAACGTGAATGCAAACATTTATTCATTCCTCAACACAATACACTATAATGAAAATAATCAAAACACCTGCTAGACAATGCGTCGCTGATCAGAAACCGGTGCTGGGGTCATAAGCCACCCATTCTGACAGTACTTGACGTAATAAAGCGAAATATTACCCAACGATCCATACGTAGATATTAACATGGGCGGGGTTTAATTAGAAATTTAACCTGTTAATAAATTACCGATGGTCTACCGCCACCCAGGGTGTGGCAACACTCAGCATATTTCCCTAGAGAAATAACGACGGTGTTGCCAACGTAAACTCGAATTCTGGATATTTTCGGAACGCGTTCGTGATGTTTATTATGTCGTTTCCCCCGAAAACGAATTGTTATCCATTAGTGTCCTCCGCGTTAGTATATTTCCATTTTTATTTTCACTAAAAACTCATTTAAATTTTCTTATAAACGACACTATTTTTATAATGAATACAGTCGCTATATTTTTAAATTAATGGCCGTCACTATAATAAGGTTTTAAATAAATAAATCCATCAGGAATGTTCTGAAAATAAACAGAAAATTATGGGATACATTAAGAAGTTAGATTGTTTAAGAATTCGGTTGAAGTTCTTATAAGTTAGTAGTTAATCGGATAACCAATTAAAATACTAAAAATTGGTTGTAAAACTCGATTTTCAACAGTTTTAAAATCCAATAAAACATTTAACGATTGAAAGTGTATTTTGGAACTATCAAAGGTGTTTTATTAACACTTTTATTAAAACAGCTGTTATGGTTTAGATGTTTTTATAATAGTTGAGAACATTTTACATAATTGGAGCATTTCATTGTAATGTTTGGCAAATTTTGGTTTGCTTTATTGTTGATTCCGTTAGCTTGGCTTAGTAATGTTGATTTGTAACTGGGTCTGTTCACCTTCCACTTACTTAGCTATTGCCAAGCAAAAATACTTTAATCATACACTTTTTGCACGCACGTTATGTATGGATTTCTGCAGTACCTACATCGATGTTTGACATGCCTAAAATCTAAATAACTACAACTTTGACGTTTCTGAACCTCAATAAATTGTCACTGGACAACCTTAAGAATTTAATTATTGTGTTTAACATTGAGTGTCTCAGCCGCTTAAAGAAAATTATTGTAGAAACTACGAAACCAAAACGACGCGACGGTCTAAAAAAATCTACGATTATAAATAAACAATCCATTCCATTTTCGAATCCTAACGACATTGAAACTTTTTTCTAAAAATATTCTTAAATTAAAAATGTTCCCGCGGCCAGTTAATTAACCATCAGTATCGGTTTGTGCTCGAAATCGATACATGTTGTTACACGAAGCGCCTCTAGCTTCGTTAAGAACGGTGTAATCGACTTAGACATGCATCATGGCTAATTCGTGTGTTATTCGATTTTAAGAAACGATAGCTGATGGTTTTGGGGTTCCACAGGTGAAATCAGTACACAGTGTACGTCCTAGTTCGCAGTTCGTGTATCTAATCGTCATTTTAATCGGTAAATCATGCAGTCTCGTGAGTTTTAAAATCAAGTTTACGCTGCAACGACAACTTTGCTTAGGTACATTCTGTCAAATAAATAAATTTCTTTTTTTTCTTTTCTTCTGATATACATATTATTATGAAATATAGATTGTCTCTTAGTTAAATATAAAATTTATTTTTTAATTAAGAAGTTAAAATAAATTTAAAAAATGAGTAAGATTATAGAGTTTTATAAATAGTTTGATTGAAAAAAATATTTTTTTATTATTATTTTACCTATTTCTTTTAATGGGGTGACAAAATAAAACTGTTTGATAAATGATTAAATGATCCAGTTTGATTAAATATAAGAAAAAGTACTTTAGGGATAACGCCGTAATTTTATCTTTAGTTCATATAAAAAAACGAGTTAGCGACCTCGATGTTGGATTAAGATAAAATTTAAATACAGAACTTTATAATATTCTCCTTAATATCAGAAGGGTAGGCAGAATTATCCTAAATACTGCTATCGCCAAATCTTGGTGAGTATAACATAATCTTTCACGAACACTTAGTTTAGCTATTCACAAGGATGTTTTTGTCCAGTTTTGGCCGCATAAGAACTGACAAGATAAAATTCTTAAAAAAAAGACTTTGGAAAAAACTTACTATAAATGTCCCACGGAACCCATAATTTCGCGAAACACGGGTGGTGCATGTTATATGTTTTCGTGGCAATATCTCAGTGTGTTATGTATGGCTTTGTTAAATTGTTACACGTAATCAAATCAAATGCTATTAAATTAATACTGTATCATACTTTTAAATAATAAGTTATCAGTTTCCTTATACAAAACTGTTATTTTTAGCGAATTTAGTTTATGAATGTTATTGAATTGATTGTCATCTTAATCATGGCGAAATTCGGGAGAAGCTTAATATTAGCGGCACCGCGTAACAATCAATCACTCAATCGAGCCTTGAGTTGATCATTAGATTAATTGTTTTATAAATCTTATACTTATTGTTTGATTATGTTTCCATCCATACAGTCTAAAAACTTTCAAGGATTTATAAAGCCTATTTTTTTAATACTTAGGCCCAAATGCACCCACAGTATAACAAACTTTATGATGATGATGATGATGTTAGCCTATATCATCCCACTGCTGAGCAAAGGCCTCCCCCCATGACTTCCAGGTCTTCCGGTCCAGAGCCAGTGTGGACCATTCTTTATTAGTTCTATCTAGCTCGTCTCTCCATCTCCTTCGTGGTCTGCCGCGACGCCGTCTAGCTGTGTCAGGGCTCCACATAGTGACAATTTTGGCCCACAGCTCATCAGGCATACGGCAGATGTGGCCAGCCCAATCCCACTTGAGTTTCGCGGCTTTCTGAGCTATGTCAATGATTCGTGTTTTGGAGCGCAGTGTGGTGTTTTGAACATGGTCTGTTAATTTTACACCTAAAATACTGCGCTCCATCGCACGTTGGCAAACCTTGAGTTTGGACTTTTGGAGGTTCGTCAAAGACCAAGTTTGAGCTCCATAGGTAAGAATGGGAAGAATACACATACACACACAACAAACTTTATGGTTTAAGAAAATTCCTCATAAGAATATACATTCCCTTATTGAATAAAACAAATGCTACACACTTACACAGGATAGTGCGTCCTTCCTGTGTCCACCTACGGTGCCGAAACGTGGACACTCACAGTGCGACTAGTCCACCAATTCAAAGTAGCTCAGCGAGCTATGGAGCAGGCTATGCTGGGAGTCACTCTGAAGGACAATACATGAAACTTTATATAAGACGAAAATCACCTGTTTAACAAGTCAAAGTGAAAGGATTTTATTTCAACTGGGCGTTTGCAGGCACTTTCAAAACGTCGTGATTCTAGATGTACGGTTCCAAGTGGGTTGGTCCTGGAGAAGATACCGACAAGAAACTCCATGGATACTCTTTTCATAAATCAAGTTAACAATAACATATGGAGCTGCGGGAGCGGCCCCGGCTAAAATTCGACAAGAATTTACACAATATTACAAAAAAAAAAAAAAAGAACAGCAAAGATCATAATAAGTACCATTACAATTTAAACAGTACAAGTAGTTACATATTTAACACTCAAGCACATTAGTATAGCCCTGTGGTATAGCCGTTTTCATTAAATGAATACTGTCATGTTATCGGTGAACATTGCCCTAAGAGTCCCAGAAGACACCCATACGAGCTAAGTCAGTTTTCTAACTAACTTGACGACTTGATTAGTGACTACTAAGGTCTGGCCCAGATCTCAGCCTCAGTCTTGGTCTCGGCTGTTCTTGGCTAAAATTTAGGGAGAATCTTGCACAGACTAAACTTTAATTTTCTTGTAGAGAATGCCTACGGCATTAAGACCGCCTTTGTACATTATACAATGTACATGAAGCATTTTAAATAAATAAATAAACAGCACTAGGAAATTAAAAATCGCTTGATCGTTTGGTGAGCGCCGTCGATTGTCGATTGTTCTTAGCTTATAAAATATAACATTGTTCAATTTTGATTACAATAGTTAAATAAACAATTTTTACGAAACTGATGACATTTAGTAGTATATTCTTGATTTTTTAAAATATTTTGTCATTTTCCGGTCTCGGTCTCGGCCGAGAATTTATTTTATTCTCAGTCTCGGCCGATATCAAAAAACTATTCTCGGTCGGACCCCAGTAAGCAATTGTAGGTACCTAAGGTAAGTATAATGGTAAACATGGATTAGAATATGCACCCGATCTGATAGATAAAATAATTAGGTAATCAATAATCACCTAGATTCACTGTTAATTTTGATAAATGAGATATGCCATAATGACGTATGGACACCTCAATAAACTGCCCTACGTAAACGGCTCTATTAAATATGTATCCAATACATGTAGAACACCATCTATCTCACTCACTGATCATTAAGAATGATTTCATAATAATCCTAAAAAGGTGCAAATTGCATTTATTTATCTTTGATTCATTATTATGTCAAGATCGTAAACTTTAGCAATCATGATTAATTATAACTAACAAGTTTCATATTTATTTGAATTGTAGTATGGCGCCAGAAGGAATCAGACAAGACTAATAAATAACAGTTTGAACTTTGATTATCTAAGCTTAGGTTTACAACAGTTTAGGTTGGGCGCACACGAATGGAGCTACCCCGAAGATTAATCAATCTGCGAAGTCAAAAACTCACAAAAATATTAAAAATCTTAACAGCTCCTGAGGTCAGAGCCTTAGCTTGGCACCTACTTCGGAAGTTGTATTTTATTATTGTTTCTTTTTTTTAAGTCGGTTTTTTTTAGAGGTCTTGCCATCCAAGAAGACGCGCCCCACTATTATTCGAGAGCATCTTATACAGTTGTCCGTGACGCTTTCTCGAGAAAAGACAATAATTCATCTTAATGTGCGTAATGCGTATGTTGACCATAGATCAGCGTCAGGTGGCCAGTATCACTGCCTCCTGACATTATGCTGAGCTGCGGCCTTTTGGCACAACAACTTTTTATTTTATATGTTTTCTTTGTTATTGGTTTTATTTATTTTTGTTGTGCTAATAAAGTATTTTTCTTTCTTTCTTTCTTTCTAGATAAAATTAGTGTGTAAAAATAGAACTAATACACTAGCAGAACATTGCACACTTGTACTATAAGCGATTAGGAGAAATGGGGCGCGTCTTCGTTGATAGCACTATCTATAATATGTCATAAGTGTTTTCGACTTGGACTCATATTCGCCAAGTTTTAACTCGTGACGTAACGAATAGAATCGATTGGCCGCCAAAAGATGACAGGGAATCAACTTTCCTGTAAAATTAGTCCACTTGCTTAGTATCAACCTGAATTTAATGGCCATTGGCATGGGTCGTGTCTATTTTCCCGTAAATACTACAAATAAAGGTACTAGATATACTAATTTGACAGTTCTAAATACACCCGGAAACATAGACATGTATTTTCTGTCCTTTTTAATGTTTGTTAGAAAGAGATATAGTGTGCTACAATTTGATTAGGACGATGTACAATAGAATCAGGGCCAATGGTAGCATTCTGACCCATCCCTTATTCCTTCGACTAAGACAGACTAAGACCACACAATAATTAAAGATCAAAGGATATCATATTCCTACATCATATTTACTACTGGCGCTATGACCAACACTTCATAATACATATATTATGCCTCGACGCATTTCAAAGGAAGTCAGAACGCCTACTACAATGACATTAATAGGGTTTGTAGTAAGTATTATATCTACACAAACTTTAACAGTAACGAAAATGGAGTTCTCATCAATTTATTTAAAAAAAAAAAATTGTAACAAAATAAACTAACAAACACAAAGTGTTACTTAAATATGTATAACACGTGTGCCTGAACTAGGTAAACCTGTGTTTCAGGCGAGAAGAGCTAACAAGGAATCTCCACAGCCGGTTCCATGATACACAATTCATTTTCGATTTTACTGGTTCAACCAAAAGTTGACCGACTCACTCGCCTAATTCCACAGCATTACGACGCGTAGCTAGTCTTTCTTAGAAATAATTCAAAGCGCATATAAAATAGGCGCCATGCAGCACATTTAGGTATTTCTGGTAAGTAGAAGCATATTTGCAATTAACATACAACGCGTTTACAACTACAGAGTGACACACTTAAGTATTATTATGGACTTTTTCCACGAATTTATACAAAGTAGCTTCTGACGTCGTAAAGCTATCTTTTCTTATTATAATAGGAGTGACTAGCAGACTACTATCTTTTGTTTTGGGAAGGGGAATGTATCGTAAATTATAAGCCGCGTCCAGACCGACCAAGCACGCCTCGTGAGCCGCGCTTGGACTTTTGGCGCAGAATGAAGGGGTTACGAGGCAGGCCAAGTCGGACCAGTTTGAGCCAGTCCCTCATTGTAATAAGATGGAGAGTCACGACCGTCCACAAAAGGCGAGCAGCTCAAACTGTGGTGCCTTTGAGCACGGCAATTGTACCGAAATCGCATGGCTCGCGATCGAGGCATGCTAGGCCGCGGCTATGAGCGCCCGAGGCAACCCGAGACTTGTTCACACAGGCCGAGGCATTAGCTCGTGCTTTGGTCAGTCTGGACGCGGCTATTGAGGACAATATAACATTCAATCTGAGTACTTAATAGAATAGTTTGGTCTAGTGGTCACAAATATGACCGCGAATTGACTAACGTAGAGTGGGACGCCCTCCAGCCAGACGGCCCGACGACCTGAGGAGGGTAGCTGGGTCAAACTGACGGAAGACGGAGAATCAGGTGTTATGGCGCAACTTGGGAGAGGCCTATGTCCAGCAATGGACTGCGATAGGTGGAGTTTATTGATTGAATATTTGTCCAATTTTGTTTTTTTTTGTGTTTGTGTATTTGGGCTTAGTCCTTATTTATACACTCGAGGTTTGTGTCACAAGTAGAAATCAAAGCCTCGTTTTCGAAAGTAATCATTATAAATAGCTATTGTTTAGTAGGTAAGAACCCAAATTCTAACTCATTACTATAATGGACCTCCATATTTGACTAATAAGAAAAACAACGCAAGCATACCCGGGGGCGATATCTAAATATCATCATCAACTTAGTGACGCACGCGCAGCTCAGACAAAGAAAAATTATCCATTGCACTCGCGACATGACACTAACAATAAAAATAAATTTACTACGCAATCTTCTAATGAGCAAGTAGGAGAGCCATGAGTTTTGCTTTGGTCTCATTTTTCTTCCTGATAGTTCTGGTTTCAGGTTTCAGGACTATAAAAATAAGGAACTTTAGAATGTTATTTCTATATTATGGGTGCATCCCGACCAGTGGGTAAATGTGTCTATACAATGGGTGCCTGTGCCTGGAGATGTACGACGGGGAGGCCACCGAGGCCAGCCCAGAAAGAGGTGGCGAGATGACCTGATCGATCTAATCTACCAACAATAAACATAATATTATTTTGCGGTTATAAGCATTGAACCTACTCACAATGGACGGCGGGTCTAGATCAAAATTGACGAAAAATATGTCCCGAGTCAACCTATATAAGCGTAGGTACATTTAAAGAAATATACCTATTCAACTTTTTCACAATACAGTACCTACATTTTTGACGTGTATTTTTTCGGTTAACAAAACAAAGACTGGCGCGCGATTATAACTCTTTTCGTTTTGGAACTCTTTCGACTCGGATACTTTTATGCGCGGACCCAATGTCCATTGCAGTAGTAGGTCAATGGTTATAGCTATGAGTTTGCATAACATCTGACTAATTAGATTACGAATTATCTGGACTAAAAGACATCTCTGAATATCTGAAACACAGGAACAGTATCTCAGAAACAGCAAAAGCTTGGCATCCCTATTCTCAGTAGAGTCGCCAGTCATCTTCGATGAGTAGAGACATTTCCCGCAGCATGTTTTACGAAATGTGTGAGATGCTTCTAATTTCGTCATTAACTTGTCCCATTTAGACGTTCCCACACTGATTTTGTGACGAACGTTCATATGACACATGGCATCAGTATTGAACATCTTTTATGAATCTGTTGAGAATTGCAGAGTTTAATATTTCCAGCGATATTCTTGTTGCATATTGGTACGAAACGCGTAATCTGGTATTCACGGAAAACTGCGAGAGGTTTCGCAATATGGCCTCATGTCTGCTATTTCTATTGTTTCAGAATAGATTTACAATGACATCATAATTGCACATTTTGACCGATTTTGTATGGTAAAACTGTCAAAATATGGCAGCCTTGGGAATAACCCATAGAAACAGGCTCATTCCGCTATCTTTTTGAATTATTATTTGATTGTCGTTGCAATAATTTCGCGAAACTATGGACTACGCCAGTATCTACCTGTTCCTTTGAAATTGGAACAGCTTTTTTTGTTTCTGACGTCACTGTCACGTCCGAACATCATTTTATTGTAGTGTCACTTCACATAGGCCCAGTCTGTATGCACCTTTACAACTTCACATGTTTCTTTGTTAGAATATTCCCTACCAACTTCAAATGCTAAAATCTAAAACTTACAGATTGCTAATGTTAAATACTGTTAACAACTTTGTTCTTTTTAAGTACAGTATTGTAAGCACTCCTGCCGCCTAGCCTGTGGCACAGGTTTATCCTAGTACTTTCAGGCACCTATCAGTATGATACTTATGTTGTTACTAAGATTTATATTGTATTGTTTTTACCATAGTAGATAATTTTGAATAAATTTTATCTTATCTTATTATCTTATATTTATTTCATTCTGCATTTTACATAAATCAATCTAACAATACGTGTGCATTATGACAATGACTTGTCACAAGCCGATCTGTGATTCATAACGAATGATTCATACAAACATTGTATCATATTAATATTACGTATGACAAAGAATTTTTCCTTTGTTTGATCTTTTGTCTGGTCTTTTCACAAAAATGACTAAACACATAACAGTATGATAATTATGAGATTCTGCACGTTTGCAACTTGCTTTGTCTTTGTCTTATCTAGTTATATCATATCTCTTATTCCCTTTTCTACGAAAGGCGTTTCATCTGATTCTTCATCAATGGATTAATTTTCTTTTTCACTATGATGTAGGTGATTTAAGTTTTCAATCGCTTATTATGAAGTAAAGCCTTTTTTCGTCGATAACTTCCTCACCGTTACTATGTCTTATACTTAGGTACTTATATTTTTTTAGAGCGATACGCTCACCAAATTCAAGACTTCAGGTTCCTGTTCTTACAAAAACAAATCTATCGACTCCATTTTGTCTATGTGAATAGCGGCCATCTTCTTCATAAACATATACAACATACATACACCTTTTTACCTAGTCTATATCTAGCATGGATAACTTTAAACGGACACCTTCGAACATTGTTGAAATTCCATAAATATTCAACAGTTATTATAATTATCTCTTTGATCAGTATCGATGGAGGCTCCATAAAATATAAATATTCTGGCGATATATGGTAACCTGGTCGGGTAGATCTGACCATTAGCAGACCAGTAAAAAACATGTACCTAGATATCATGACTGATCGAACTAAACGTGAGTAAAAATAAAATTATAAGTAAAGTAAACGCGGAGTAAAATAATTATATTTATGGTGGGTTTTTACTACTGTCTATTAGTTTACTAACTAGTTTGATTAGATTATTATGTATGATGGACGAAGGATGACGAAATCCTCTTTAACTCCCAACAAAAAAGAAACCAATAACACTTTGAAATTATTTGCTTTCGACAATAACCTAACCGACAAAAACCCCCGACTCCAACTAGAAAAATAACTGTAAATTTTTAACGGCTGAACAGGTTTTCATGAATCATAGCTAAGAACCATGTCGTTTAAACTAGCTTTCAATTAAAAAAACTGCATTGAAATCGGTCCATCCGTTTTGGAGCTACGGTGCCACAGACAGACGCACAGATATACAGATACACAGATAACAAGATACACACTACAAACTTATAACACCAACCTCTTTTTTGTCGGGGGTTAAAAAAGGACAATAAAAATTCATAGTTATCCACACTTTTATAGGGACTGATGCCTATAATATAACGTGCTACGTTCCGAACAAAAACATAATGAACATGTAGGTATCTCTATAACTAACTAGCAGTACTGAAACGTTAATGAGAGATACATTGAAAACCTAAATGATACGTTGCAGACACTTACTAACTATTAATAGACACTGCAAATTTAAACGACACTTACATACAACATTCGCTCACAATGTCAATCAACAAGATATTCTAAGAACCATTACAATTTAATACGAGCAGCCGTTGATATAAATACTCCAGATGCACAAATTCCTTAACGTATAAAAGCGTTGTCAATTGCTTAGTTATACGGAATGGTCTCTTTTACTGACCGTCATCATTATCATTGGTGGGACTCGGGTTTCTTCGCTGAGAAACCCTGAGAGAGGGACTCGGACGTAATCCAAATTCGGGCCCACCGCGAAATTGTGAGTCTTCGAATTTTCTATTCGGTTTCCCCTTGATGCTTGCCTTCACCCTGAGAACAGTGTTGATCAATAATACATGCGGACATAAGTCGGGAATGAACTGACCAATTTACTCGTAAGACCCAAGAACACAGAACCACCACTTAAATCTGAATTTTTCTTACCAAAAGGAAACTAAGGATATTTTTAACACCTGGCGAAAAAGAGTGGTGTTATAAGTTTTTAGTGTGTATCTGTGTGGCTGTCTGTGGCATCGCAGCTCAAAAACTGACGGACTGACTTGCTACTTATTTATAATGATTTATACCTGTTATTTTATTTTATTCTACTACTCAAATTAAATTATACTAAGTTGTTAAAATTGTTGTCCCCGACAACCCTGTCGGGGATGGACCCCCATGTGGACATATAATTATTATTATGAAGATCTTGTAAAACACATGTGATATGCAATAAAGAATTGAATTGAATTGTGTGCACGACAGACCATCAAACCCGGGACACGATTGAGCCCAACTAATGTGATTATAGTGCTAAGTTAATATATCAATGTTTAAGTAGTATATAAATGTGTTAATGTTGTTATTTAAGTCTGATTATATACTCTTTTAGTAACACCAATGATGTATGATTGTATTTGAACTGTTCTACACCTTTGTTAACCTTTTATGTATACCTATGTGAGTAAATGTACTTAGACTATGTACATAGGATAGTACATAACAATAATAGAGCTGCAATAGTACATAGATGTGCCTCCTGCGCCGCTCGGGCGAGTAATGGTAGCTCTGCGGGAAAACGCGTGGTTATATTTATAACCTCGGTACGCGGCAGATAAGGAACAATGCCGTTACCACGCGTTATCCCGCAGTGACCGAGCGATGAAGGGGGACAATCTGCACATGACACAACTTTTAATAATTGTTAAATTAGGTCATGTGCAGGTGTAGAGTCATTATTAGCCAAAAGTGGCTCGGTAAGGGCTGGACCAATCCTGAGCATGTACGCGAGTTTGCTTTGGACCGCTGGCCAGCTCTTTCCGAGCCGACTATAAATATAGGAACAATAGAAATGATTATTCAGTGTCTTCTTGTTCGCAATACTATGACGTAATGTCTTATTGACCGAAAAAGTATCTTCTTTTATTAAGTAATTGTTTGATTGTTTACCTGTGTACTTTAATCTCTGTGTAATAATAAATAATGTGTCAAGAGAATAAATCGGTGTGATAAACAAGTCCGTGTCGTTTAACTTATCCTGAGTTCCCGATAGAACCGTTACGTCTCCGAGTGGAGAACCAGCTCTGCTGAGTATCTCTAACAGTGGTCCTTCGCGAGCCGAATCTTCAGAAAATGGTGGTCACACGGAGCCGCAGCGGAGACTCAGGACAGGAACAGGCCCAGCAAAATCCTTCGGTGGCCGTCAGACCGGGGTCTAGCGAACCAGCCCCGGCGTCTGGCACGAGTCAGGCCACTGAAACGGATACGGTTAGCGGGTCAGAAGGAACGACCGGCACCGGTACAACTCAGACTACGAGTGACACCACAGAGAGAGACGATGCCGAGGCTACCAGCTCGCATAAAACGCTGAAGCCCAGCAGCATCCGGTCACGCCGCACCACAGCCTCTAAGAAGAAGCTTCTGACAGAGCTCGAAGCTAGAGAGCGGCTAGCCGAGATGAAGGTGAAACAGGCACAGGCAGAACAAGAGCTACAAGAGCTCCGCCTGCGACGAATAAGAGCAGAAGCGGACTCCAGTGAAGAAGATGACCAAGAAGACCTCACCTCCGTACGAATAGGGACGTGGCTAGCGCGAACGGCGCCGCCACCGGAGGGCGAAGCCCCACCGCTGCCCCAGGACGCTGGCGGCGGGAGGCCTACGGCTGAGTCAACGAAGACTAACGTCGTCGAAAGTGTATATCCAGTGAATACGTTGAATACAGTGAATATGGTGCATACGGAAAATGAAAATGCAGTAAATAATAAGATGATCGACGTGAGTACGCTCGCTGCGGCGCTGGCGCAGACCACGCGCAGCACGCGCGAGCCGCCTAAGTATATACAGCAGCTGCCATTCTTCGATGGAAAGCCCGGTGAGTGGATATCTTATAAGGCCGCGTATCGTGACTCACACATTTATTTTTCTAAAATAGAAAATGTTGCTAGGATTAGGATGAGTGTAAAAGGTGCTGCCAAAGAGGCGGCCGGCTGCCTGCTTTTCAGTCAGCCCGATCCCGAAGTCGTCATAAACGCATTAGAGAGACGTTTTGGTAGACCTGAATCCCTAATACTAGCAGAATTAGATAAAATAAAGTTGTTACCTAGATTAAATGATAATCCTAGGGATATATGTATATTCGCGAGTCGTATAGCGAACACGGTGGGTACGGTAGAGGCCTTAAAACGTGTGCATTATCTACATAGCCCCGAGATGTCAAGAGTTATAGTAGAAAAGTTAACGCCTATACTTAGAAATAAATGGTATGATTACGCCGCGAATAAAAAGGGTGAAGATATACCCGAACTTAAACGACTGTCTACCTTTTTGAACGACGAGGCGGACAAGTGCGGCGCGTACGCGCAGCCAGAGCGCAATTACGACGAACCCAGCGGGGTACGGCAGCGGCGCAATACAGAGCGCACGTTTAATGTGCACAGGGAAGCGGCGACACAAAACGAGCGTTGTCCGGCGTGCAAACAATATGGGCACAAGCTACCCGACTGTGCTAAATTTAAACAGATGTCAGTAGAGTCTCGCTGGGAAATTGCTAAAACTAGTAACTTGTGTTTTAAATGTTTAATAAATAAACATAGGCGATATTTATGTAAGGCGCCCACGTGTAATGTAAATGAATGCAAAATGAATCACCACAAGTTGCTACATCAGGAGCGGAAAATACAGGAGCCACTCAACGTCGCGACGTCTGTATCGACACATGAATCTGTGACGTCAGCGAGAGAGATAGTGTCGGCGACCACCCCCCTCCAACGCCGAGCTTATCTGAAAATAGTGCCAGTAACACTTAGCGGACCGCATGCGACTATAGATACGTACGCTCTGTTAGACGACGGTAGCACGGTTACACTATTAGATGCATCGATAGCCGACGTTCTAGGTGCAGACGGCCCAACCCAGGCTATGTGGATACAGGGCATCGGCGCAGAAGTCAAACACGAGCGCAGCCGAATGGTCAACTTATATGTGCGAGGCAAACATCAGTCCGACATATTTAAAATAGATGCGGCGCGCACAGTAGACAGACTCGAGATCACGTCACAAACAATAACAACCGAGAACATAGAAAGCTGCGAACATCTGAAAGATATAAGAGATGTGCTAATATATGAACACGCGCGGCCTATGATTCTGATCGGTCAGGACAACTGGCATTTGTTAATGTCTCAAGACACACGCGTCGGACAGCGAGATCAACCTGTAGCATCGTACACTAAACTAGGCTGGGTACTACATGGCTGCCAGTATTCAGCCAACAGAGTTATGACAGTGTTCTGTGGCCATATTAAAACTAAAGACCACGATGATTCAATAGAAGCGCAGATGAAGAATTTCTTCAAATTAGAATCACTAGGAATTGAACCTAGAACGCCTAAAGACGATCCTCAACAGAGAGCACTGCAGATATTGGAGCAGACAAGTCGCAGGTTACCTAATGGAAGCTTCGAAACGGGACTACTATGGAAGCAGGATGAACCTAGGATACCTAACAACTATCTAGGTGCCCTAAAAAGGCTAGATAATCTAGAAAAACGCCTAGACCGAGATCCTGACTTAAAAGTGAAATATGTAGAACGTTTAGATAACCTTTTCACTTCGGGGTATGCAGAGAAGGCGGACAGTACACCAACAAAGGACAAGACTTGGTATTTACCTCACTTTCCAGTGGTTAACCCATCTAAACCACATAAACCGCCACGTCTAGTGCACGACGCCGCAGCAAGAACAGCGGGTCTGTGCCTAAACGATCTACTTCTCTCTGGACCCGACCTGTTACAATCACTGCCCGGAGTATTGATGCGTTTCCGACAAGACAAGATAGCCGTGTCAGCCGACATCAAGGAAATGTTCATGAGGATTAAAATAAGGCAAGAAGATCGCGACGCGCTTAGGTTTTTATGGCGAGGAGACCGGCGGGAGGGAACGCCGGAAGAATATCGCATGACATCAGTTATCTTCGGTGCGACGTCGTCCCCATGTACAGCGTTGTACATAAAGGATCGCAACGCTAACGACTACGCCGATAGGTACCCAGCAGCGGTGTCAGCTATCAAACATAACCATTATATGGATGATTACCTTCAGAGCTTTCCCAGTGAAACAGAAGCTGAAAAGGTAATCGAGCAAGTCGATTATGTGCACAGTCAAGCTAATTTTCACCTGTGCGGATGGACATCGAACAACATGAACATCCTGAATGCCAGCGCAGCGCCTATCCGCGACACAAAAGTACTAGGCGGTAACGATGAAGAGAAGGCCTTGGGACTGCGTTGGAACACAAAAGATGACTGTTTTACATTTAGGATAAATAGTAACAAAACACCTGACGAGTTACTAAGAAACACGCGCCCACCGACCAAACGTGAGGCGCTGAGCATTATCATGGCCATTTTTGACCCACTAGGATTGATATCACCTATCACTATCCCAGCCAAAAGGATACTGCAACACACGTGGCGATATAAAACCGAGTGGGACAAGCCACTACCTGAAGAACTACAACCGCAATGGAAACAATGGATGGAGTCGCTACGCAATATAGAGAAATTACGAATACCACGCTGTTACGATTATGGAGACGTCACCGCTCGCGAACTACATACGTTCGTGGACGCGAGCGAGGAGGCCTACGCAGCGGCGGTATATTGGCGAACAGAGCGACCGGATGGTACCATTCATGTAGCATTAGCAGCGGCTAAGAGTAGGGTGGCACCTCTGAAACCCATATCAGTGCCGAGGCTGGAACTTCAAGCGGCCTTGTTGGGAGCGCGACTCACAAGAACTGTCGCCCTCGAGCACGACTATGCGGTCGGACTATATGTCGGTCGGTACATAAGCTATGTACACGAAAGTCTGCACCACGGAGGCACGGAAATAACGGTGAACGAGTTAAGACAGCGGCTGTGGATAGTTAGACTACGCCCGTCCGTTAAAGACGCGATAAAAAACTGCTTACCGTGTAGATTGCGAAAGGCGAAGCCAGCCAACCCCTCCACCGGCAATTTACCGTACCCCCATTTAGCTTATAACGAACGACCTTTCACTTTTACGGGACTCGATTATTTCGGACCAATGTCCATAACAGTAGGTAGACATAAAGAAAAGAGGTATGGGGCGCTATTTACTTGCTTAACTTCTAGGGCTGTACATATTGAGGTAGCACAATCACTGAGTGCGGACTCAGCCATTGCCGCACTCAGGCGATTTATAGCTAGAAGGGGTTGTCCAAAAGAAATATGGAGCGACAACGCTACTTGCTTTAAAGCGGCCGATAGGGAGTTAGGTGAGAGCGCCTTAAGCGCATTAGAGTGTGAGTCCGATGCGCGGTCCATAAGATGGAGATACATACCTCCCGCATCGCCATTCATGGGCGGAGCATGGGAGAGGATGGTGAGAGCAGTAAAGGAGGCGCTTCACATAACATTAAAGGAGGTTCACCCTACAGAAGAAACACTCTATACTTTGTTAGTAGAAGTGGAGAATACCGTCAACTCAAGACCGTTGACGCATGTAACTGTGGCACCAGACGAACCTGAAGCCCTCACGCCGAATCATATTTTGATCGGCCCCAACTCTCACGTGCCATCACCGGGCACATTCACCAGTGAAGACCTAACAGCTCGCCAGCAGTGGCGGCGCGCACAAGCCCTCGCCGACGTCTTTTGGTGACGATGGGTGCGCGAGTACCTGCCGCTACTGCAAAACCGGCGGGAGCCCCACGGGAGCGGTGTACCACCCAAGGTCGGCGACGTAGTCGTGATCTGCGACTCTAACCTCCCGCGCAATACCTGGCCCAAGGGACGCATAATCAAGGTGCTCCCGGGCGCGGACGGTGAGGTTAGGGTGGTCGACGTAGTCACCAAGGGTGGCCACATCCTGCGGAGGCCTACCAAGCGTGTCGTCGTGCTACCCACCGAGTCGCCTGAAGGCGACGGCGGGAGATGTGTGCACGACAGACCATCAAACCCGGGACACGATTGAGCCCAACTAATGTGATTATAGTGCTAAGTTAATATATCAATGTTTAAGTAGTATATAAATGTGTTAATGTTGTTATTTAAGTCTGATTATATACTCTTTTAGTAACACCAATGATGTATGATTGTATTTGAACTGTTCTACACCTTTGTTAACCTTTTATGTATACCTATGTGAGTAAATGTACTTAGACTATGTACATAGGATAGTACATAACAATAATAGAGCTGCAATAGTACATAGATGTGCCTCCTGCGCCGCTCGGGCGAGTAATGGTAGCTCTGCGGGAAAACGCGTGGTTATATTTATAACCTCGGTACGCGGCAGATAAGGAACAATGCCGTTACCACGCGTTATCCCGCAGTGACCGAGCGATGAAGGGGGACAATCTGCACATGACACAACTTTTAATAATTGTTAAATTAGGTCATGTGCAGGTGTAGAGTCATTATTAGCCAAAAGTGGCTCGGTAAGGGCTGGACCAATCCTGAGCATGTACGCGAGTTTGCTTTGGACCGCTGGCCAGCTCTTTCCGAGCCGACTATAAATATAGGAACAATAGAAATGATTATTCAGTGTCTTCTTGTTCGCAATACTATGACGTAATGTCTTATTGACCGAAAAAGTATCTTCTTTTATTAAGTAATTGTTTGATTGTTTACCTGTGTACTTTAATCTCTGTGTAATAATAAATAATGTGTCAAGAGAATAAATCGGTGTGATAAACAAGTCCGTGTCGTTTAACTTATCCTGAGTTCCCGATAGAACCGTTACGTCTCCGAGTGGAGAACCAGCTCTGCTGAGTATCTCTAACAAATTGAATTGACCGATTTCAATGCAGTTTTTTTAAATTGGAAGCTAGTTTAATCGGGATGGTTCTTAGCTATGTGTCTAAAAAATCTGTTAAAATCTGTTCAGCCGTTCAAGAGTTACAGCTCTTTTTCTAGTTGGAGTCGGGGGTATTTGGTGGTCAGGTTATGTTCTCAGAGGTTTTAAAATAAGTAGTTGAATGTGCATCTTAAGTTTTTATATCAATTCCAGCGCGTAGTTGATTGCGTTTCTAGAAACAGCTCTATTACTGTAGCTAGTTTAGTTTAGTTTAGTTTTATGTATGTTTTGGTAGCCATTGCCGTTCAACAGCCTCATTATTGCTGCAACTAACTGTATCTTGGAAGCCAAGGTTAATAAGGTTAGGGCCTATTCACATTTCGTTATAGACTAACTAATATAAATTATAAGCTTTCCGTACAATGAGAGGTTAGTTTATAATTTTATTTTTTTTATTTTGATAGAATTAGGTATGTAAATTGAATTAAATAAATAAGTATTTATTTTTAATTAAAGTTAACATTTTACTAACAACTAAGCTTTATGTATTACTAATAATTTATGGAATGAATTCTGAAATAAATGATTTAATTATAATGAAAATGCATAGATGTAGCAGTGTGTACTGTAATAAGTAACTTTACTTATTATTTATCCTTCAGAACAGCTATCAAATGCATTAGGGTACTTAGATTTTCCTCATATATTTGGCTTGCAACTCGTATGGGTTTCTCTTTGTAACTTGAGCGTAGCCGCATCTTCTGAGTCTTTAGAAGATGCGGCTACGCTCAAGTTACTGTGAACTTGGGCCTTAGTGGTCTTAGGATGAGATCTATAGAGCATACTTTTTTTATCTTTATTTATTAAAGGAGGTTTGTTCACTCTTGAATATGTCACCTCCATAATACAACAAACTTAAACACTTCTGGAACGAATACTAAAATAACAATAACTTAAAATTATATAGAACATACTTAGATTTTGCTTTGAAAGCATATAAATAAGCTTAGCAAAGTTTAAGTAAAGTCTGAGCTAACTCAAAGTACGCACTATAGATCTCAGTCTTAGGCTTACATTCAGAGACGACAGAAACGAGTCTAAGCGTGAACTTACGCTTCCATATGTCAAAATTTGTTCGTAAAATTGACATATGGAAGCGTAAGTTCACGCTTAGACTCGTTTCTGTCGTCTCTGAATGTAAGCCTTAGAGACCTCTAAGGCACAAATTCACCGAGAACTTAACAGACGATTTGTGCACAATGAGCCGTTTAAACATGAATCTTCATGTGGATAATCGGCCAATTTCATTTAAACCAGTTATTATATTTTCGGTGAAAGAGCTTTAGAGATACAGTCCCCGATATTTCGCGGTCATACATTTAAAAAAAAGAAAGCTTTGAATGACTGCGGCCCGCTTAGAGTTAGTAACTCTGCCTTGTGGTCGACCGGAAAAATTGTCGATTGTACACACACAAACCTATGTAGAGCCAGATCCCTCTATTGATTTACAATGGCTTGATTTTTACATTGACAATAGTAGCTAAAAAAGTAGTACAGTTTTATAAGTTGTTATGAATGAAAAATAATTGCTTGTAAAAGAGACCATTTTTTTGCATCTATAGAGAATAGGCTATCCACATATTCCAACGTAGTCGTATACGGACGATACATATGTCATTTTGATCTTCGTATTTTCTAGAATACAAATGTATTATAAATCTATATCATGTTTAATTGGAATATTGAGATATACGACATTAAAAATATGCATTTTACATATCGAAATTTATGTGAATTTCGCCCAATAATATCTCAAAATGTATCTCACGATAATGAAACGGCCTGTGCATGGGCAACGCTGAACATGGATCCCTGGAGAACGCAAAGTTGATAAAACCATCGACAAATCAACAGCCACCAACCCTATGTAGACAACCCATTCAATCACTTGCCAGATTCCATAGATTTTTCCCACAGCCTTATTCTTTAAAACATTTCCCACTATCCCCGGTGTGGCCACGGCCTATGGCGGCAGTGCCGAAAGCCCGCGGCCGCTTTGATCGCGATAGCGGCTTCTCTGATGTCCGCACGCTCCGCCTAACGCGATGTATGGCAGCCTTTATTGGACCTAGGGTTGGATTTGTCGGAAGTTGAGCTGTTGACAATTAGGTTTATTTTTTTATTTTATTTAGTTATTTATTTTTGGATCTTCAACATAAGATGTCACGACACGGTTGGCGCAGTTGTTAAGTCCTAGAGAGGCGCAATGTTTTATTAGTAAATGGTATAGAGTGGTGTATTTAATTAAAACGTAATTTAATTTCATACAGCAAACACGTAAATATTTGATTGAAATACGATAGACGAACTTTTTTCCAGAACGACTCTGGTTATTGCCACAAAATACATATAGATTTCCAAAAAATTACAAATTTCATTCAAAAAAAAAATTTAATCTTTTCTTTCTCAAACCGATTTCTTATGACAATCAAATATAACAACCCTAGGAACTCAAACAGATGCATGTACCTATTACACAAGACAGTTGTTTTAGTGCCAAAAACATCGTTATAGATATAACGGTGCAAGTCGTTGACACAACACGAGAAGCGATTCAACAATCAAACCAACTGTACTTGGAACCCGGCAGGCAACTGTACCTGCTTACTCGGATCAGGTGCGATAAGTGCTGTCATTTAGTTTTTTTCTATATAAACAGCTGACTGTGTTATCCTAGATGATGGTGGCTGCTGGAGATATATGGTAGCAGAGGGCTAATTCACGTAATTTTAAGACGCGCCGATCGTATTGCAGTGACGCTGGAACTTGACGCGAGCGTATCTCACTGAAGCTCAGAGGTTACCAAATGGCAGAATAGTCGACATCGGCTCAATTGCCATAACGAAAGAAGAAGCAGAAGATTACCAAATGTGTTATTTTGATCAATATTTTATTACAACTGCGCGGCAACTGCACTACTTTAGTTACGTGAATAAGCCTACAGAGAATGATATCAATGTTCTTTGGTAAATTACCTTCCCATACTAAATTTCCGATCAAAACTGGACGAATTTATAGGAAGAGGGAATGCGTTTCATTATTTACCAAAATAGATTCATTTAATACGAAAAATTGTAATGATATAGTCCGCGAACTTGCACCAAACCGGACTAAATGGCGTGGTGGTCTAAGGCCTAACCCTTCTCATTGTGAGGATAGGGCCGTGCCCGGCAGTGGGAAATTAATGGGCTTAATTATGATTATTTTATTAGTTTGTGTACAAATGCTCGGTGAATACCATACCATTTAAAATGTTATGTTATTGTAAGCATACGAGTTATGGATGATAATATGTTTAGATGAATCACAATATGATTCATACTACAAATGTCAAAATATCTACTTAATTGACAACTCTTAATGTCATCCGCATAAGGTTCATATTCAGTAATCATCTGTTTGACAGTTACTATGCAGATCAGTAGATGAATTGCTCAATGTGGCCTTTTTAGGCCCTCAGGTGTTTGGACTGGGCTTAACGCCGGTTTAAGACCAGAAGCACACCACGAAGGCATAGGGCCTGATCATCCCGTAGTGGACATGTTTGCCGTCTGGTGCTGATGTAGAAGAGCTCCAAGTAAATACCTTTGTGGTACATTTTTTGTCAATGAAAGAAATGTATTCACGTAATAAATAGCATTGTTAATGTGAGTCATAATCAATATTGTATAATTCCTATAATAAAGATTATCAATTAGATTAGAACAAACAATTCTGAACACATCAACAAACATTTAAATTCCCATACATAATTTTACCGTCGCGTCGTACGGGAGTTATCCATCGTAGCCAACCCGTCAATCCTAAACCCATTTCTTAATAAATATCAATCAAAGCAATCCGAAGCGTGGTTCCCAATCAGTTAAATTAAGTACTTCATTAATCTCTTCACACTCAGCATTTTACGACACACATAAACTGGAATCACCACTGGCAACACAAACGAAAGGGTCAAACTGAGATCAATATCTAATCGATAAAAACAAATCGATAAGCTTATCCTGAGAATTCTCCTTCCTCGGGAATCATCGCAATAAATACGAGTAGCCTCAATTTGTCGACCATAAAGTCCTATAAGATGCAATTTGTCAACGTCAACTCGCAATGCGCATCGATGCATCGGAATGGACCGATCGAGATCTATATCTCGTCTTTGTATCGATGCTGACGATTATCCGATTTGCGATTGTGTAGTTGATTCTGTGCGCATGCAACATGAATCGTAAATCGAGGAAGCTATATTCAAATGCAAAGAGGACTGTTTTATTTATTCAGATTTCAAATAACAATAACTGTTGTTAGTGCGTTCAGAATACAGATGTCCCGATGTTGATAAGTATCAGCAGTATCGGATAAGTGCCCACTATTATATTAATGAAGATATAAAGACCTGAACATAGCTTGATGTCATTATAATTATACAGCTGTAACAACGACACATATAATAATGTTTTATAATTATTCGTCTTATAACAATTATGCGTTTAACGTCCGCTTTATGATTATATAGCTGTACCCCGCGGTTTCACCCGTTTTTTGGTTTTCTTTTTTTTTCTTTTTCTCGTCTCATTAGTGTCGTAGCGTGATGTTAAATAGCCTTCTTCAACCTTAACCTACCTAACCTTCTTCAAGAAATGGGCTATCAAAAGCAAAAATATTTTTTATAATCCGACTGGTAGTTTCACAAATGCATGTTCAAACAAACAAACAAACTCTTCAGCTTTATTATATTAGTATAATTAAAAGGTAAACAGCATTTTAATGTCCCTTTCTAATTTCGTAATGTATATAATTTGGCCTGTAATACTTTAAAGCACCTTTAACCTGCATCGCATCGTGTTCATGTCTATTATTCTTATAGGTCTGCAACGTGTATCAGAAATGCGCGTTTATATTTAAGGGTGTGGATCAGACCATCAAACTGAAACTTTCTCTATGGGACCAACATCGTAATCGCGAAAAAAATTGTCAGCATCTCATACATTTGGGTCGAGTAGGCTACTGTCGTTTTATATGGGACAGCTGATAATTTTTTTGCGATTACGATGTTGGTCCCATAGAAAAAGTTGTTCAGTTTGGTGGTCCGATCCACATCCGTAAATATGACCACACATATTTGATACACGTTATAATAATTAATTATGATGAATATTTTATTCAATTTCCAAGACTTGATCCCTTACACGTGGATGTAACGGGACAAGAAACCTCATAATTCAGTCTTAACTCTTAACAAGACAGTTTAAAATCACTCCTCATTAATTTAACCCATCAACTATCCATTTTATTAATAACTTACAATATCCATATTTACTTAATCCGCCTCTACAAACTATTCACTAAATTGAACGTTTCATAAATCACATCAATACACATCGCGCTGTGTCGGTCATTTTAACTGATGATAAATATTAACGTGGTTAGAAGTAGCGATATTCATGAAGAAGATCAAAGGGCTGTGACAACTAGGGTTGCCAACCGTACTATAATTTTTCGAGTCTACGTACTAAATACTGTTGAAGAAATATATAGTATGCAAAAATACTATATTTTCAACACCGAAATCCAAATAAAAAAATTCTTCATTTTATAAATGAGCTATTGATTTACATTAATTTAAAAATGTAATGTGAAAAAGCATCTGAAACTTTTATTTTAGACAAAAAATAGTTGAAAATTGCAAGAAGTGACATGTAATATAGTTTTAACAAAAATAAATAAGTAGCAAATAATAATATCTTGTTTATTTTTTGCTTTTTTCATAAAGTACTATATGTTTTTGTAGTGTACTATATTTTTTATAGCTTATTATGAAAAATACTATATTTCCCTGAAAAAATGTTGGCAACCCTAGTGACAACGTATGGGCACGTCGTAAGAGCTCGTCTGTGATCAAATTATCACAAACTAACTTAAAACAGACGTGCTTCAAAGGAGGAAGGAAGCCAGTTATTAGTACCTATCGAATTATGGCCTTATGAAAATTGGCGGTCTGCTAACTGGAACGCCATTAGGTTTTCCAAAGAACTCACCTGTTTCTTAATTAACGAAAACACTTTTATTTTCTTCTCTTTGTAAGTGTTTTGAGTGTGATGCTTATTAAAACACAACGAGTACCGAGAACGAGGAACGGGGGGGGGGGGAAGGGGAAGGGTAGTTACAAAGTGACCAGGGTTAGGTATAATTTTCCTATTAAATGTATCATCGAGGGTATATATACATATAATAAATAACTTTTACGATGGGAGCAAAATGTGTCCGCGCTGAATAAATGTCTTTTCTTTCTTTTCTTTCTCTTACCGTAGAAATACTTTCCATCCAAAAAGCAGTCATCAATAGTCATAATACGCGATGTTTGACTTAAAAGGTAGTTCCTTAAATCTATTTTGCAATACCGGCGTGCAGGCATCTACATATGTAATATGCATGACCATACTTAAGTGCACGCACAGAAGAAAGACCCCATTTGAATTTCATAAATCGAATTAAGTCTGGATACTTTGGATTAAGGCATATGCGCAAGAGTTCAATCTTGATAGATGCCAGAAACAGGTAATCTTTGGTGTGTGGTCTCGATTGCTCTTCTAGTCATTTATGGTAACTTCAAGTTGTATTATACGGAGCAGCGTATTCCTGTACAGTTCAATATCTGTTGTCCTTTTCAAGGTGTAAAGTAAATACAGGATATATTTTTAAGTAGTGCGTAAAATTTGCAGTGTTTCAGGATCCGTTCGCAATGCAACCAAAGTATTAAAATTCACTCCAAAACAAAATGAAAATTTGATTTTGTGTGGCTTGCGCTAGTAAAATATGCCCCCCCCCCCCATACTAAGTCGAAATTCGTTTTGTTTTAAAGCGTATCCCAATACTACGGTTGCATTTAGGAACCTCTGACACATACACTGTACTACAAATTATACGAACTTATAATATACGAATTATAATAACTATTGTGGGTAGTGGTGTTAATATTGTATTGGTTCTTAGCTAAGTGACAATGATTGTGTTATGTTATTTTGATAGATATCATTTGTTAGTGCAGAATGTTATTCACTGCAATCGGGACAAACCCCCGTGGTTTTTAGATTGTAAGTTAGATGTTTATTTTGAAAGAAAGTTGTTATAATAAAAAAAAAAAAAAAAAAAAAAAACGTACTACATAAAAAATATCCTGTATATGTGTGCCGTAAATGTATGTAAATATACATAATTATACGTAACTTGTTGAACTTTAACTTAACTAACTAACTTAACTTTAACTTTTTGTTTTACTTTTTTTACTCCTAAGTTTTATTTCCAAATAAAATAATTTTCATAAAAAAATTACAGCTTCTGAAGTCAGTGCCACAGCCAAACTAAGGTGCATTGAAGAATTATAGATCGGACTTCAGAAGCTGTTAAGTTTTTATATTAATTTATTTTATACGTTTTAGTTATTTAATTTGCAATTATAAGTGGCATATATACATACGTTTACAGCAATTGCGAGTGATTTGCTGTTATCCATTGTCTATCTCCGAAGTTCTTCATCAGATCTTCACCACATTTAAATGGGACTATCTCGGGAGAATACTCTAAAAAAGAATCATTAAAATCTGTTCATAATATGCGAAGACATCACTGAACAAAATATACACACAAAAAACAGTAGAATTGGAACGCTCCTTTTTTGAAGTCGATTAAAAATACATAACATACAATAGTGAAATTACTATTGGCCCGAAAATAGACAAGCCTGTATCTTAAGAACCAATCAATCAAATCTTATGGCGTGGTGGCCATCACAGAACATGTGGCCATCATTGGGCCCATAAAAAAATTACGAGCTTGCAGATTTGCCCGTTCCTTCTAAAGACGGATATGTCTAAATATTGTTTCATAATTATACAATGATTATTTCCATACTTACCTAAATAATTCAGGAAACCATTAATTCACAAGCTGCATATCATCCACCATGCTGCAACAGAGTGCAGCAGGAAACAGTCATAATCCATTTCCTATGACTACTATATTAATTATCGTCCTGAGGCGATCGGTAAGCAACCTCATTATAATACTAACGCCACAGAGTACTATCAACTGGAGTGATAACGTGTTCAGCGAACGTGACAATAGACAGCGAAATATCTGGATAAGAAACTCGCGACGTCGCATCGGACATAGTTTAATAAAGGATGGTTCGCTCAAAAATATTGCGTAAAGCCTATATCAGGTACTCCATCAGCACCAGACGTCTCTGGCAATCTCTTGATTAACATCACAGCCTCTCCCAAAAATAAGGTAAGTACTTCCGGCACCATCCTGGCGAAGCGGCTCCGTGATAGCAGAGCCCTATTTGGATTATTGGAGCTAGAGACGTTTGATGTACTTATAGAAGCTCTTCCTACCACGCACGAACTCTTCCCCTATACATGCGCGAACTCTTCTAACTCCATTTGCTTACTACTCAGTGAAGCAAATACGAGTACTATTGTGATCATAAACTCTATACATTATTGCAGCTGCCTCTAAGCTATTCTCATAATATATATCGCAATGAGCTAATGAACAAGCTATATTTCCCCTGTCGCTACATAATGCAATAAAAATTAACGCCCAAATAAATCTTGGTGTCCAAGTATTTGAGAAATGTTCTGATCCTTCCATTCGTTTTCTTTGTGTCGGGAGCAAAATCCTAAGTATCAACGCTAGGTTCTTTAATGGTGTACAACGCCATATGTTACTAGAACCTGTTTGGCGATCACAATTGCTCATGGTAGGAGATTATACTGGATGAAATTATAATGCCCAACCATATTTCCGGAGGTAATTAGAAAGAAAAAGAAAGAAAGAAAGAACATGTTATTAATTCCATGAAACTGAACAAGTTTCCCAAAGGAACATACGTTGAAATCTGAAAACGAAAATTCGACTTCCCATACAAACGTCAGTCACGTGACCAACCACTTTGTATGAAAAATCCATTTAATTTTTTTAGATTTCGACCTATGTTCTGTTTAGTTAACTTGTAACTCTTTAGTTGTAACTGTCTATGAGGTAGCTTAAGTTCCAGACAACGTTTACGGGCTTATATTACAAGGATTTTATATCTTGCAATATTCTGGTGATATTAAATTAAAATAAATAATGTTAATTAATTAATTTTAAATTATAACATAGAGCATTAGCCGGTACCCAGTGTAAGTAAACATTTACTATTTGATTAAATCAGATTACAACTTCAAGTCAACTGCAAATTATGCGGAATGGAAGGAGCTAACACATTTTATACGTACTCCGATTCAGTCCGATTCCGATTCCTAGTCCAGGAATCCCATAAATCTGGCCACCTATTCACAAAAGTACCACAAACTAGATATATCCCAGATACGTTAGGCTTGCCACACACGGGCCACTCGCGACAGCCACAAAACACCGCTACCAGAATCTATCATAGTTAATTAGCTATGCTGCGCCTGCCACCGCGCCTTGGCCACAACCGTGTGCGGTGGGTTCATATTTATAAAAACATACAGTCGAATTGAGAACCTCCTCCTTTTTTGGAAGTCGGTTAAAAATGTATGCCAGCTGCAGTCGCAGTTCGGTGGCGGTGTTTTGTGGCTGTCGCGAATGGCCCATGTGAGGCAAGACTTAAATGCAAATCGCGATACATAAGCCTTCGGCATTCGGCAGATTTGTCGGAAGATACGCAACTTATCAACATTGCCCGCGTTCTTATATTTTGCGTATCTACATATTTTGCGTGTCTCGGAATCATATTTCAGCAATTATCAACTTTATTTCTGTAGCTATAAAGATGGTTTCTATATTCAGATAGGTTTTCAACATGGATGTATAAATTTGTTACTTTATATCGAATATCAGAATGATACGTCGGGTAAACTAGCTGCATCTGATAAAATGTGAGCGGAGACACGCGAATAAATATGTCCTGCGTGTACGCAGCCATGAGACTCATATTATTTTACAATGTAGGTACGACCATAAACTAGTCTTTTTTAATTAATCAGGAACTAGATTTTCTGCTTTATTTTATTATTGCTAACCAATAAGTTAATCGAATAGTGTAATAAATAAAGTCATTGTAAGACCATTATAAAATAACAAATGAAGTGTAAATAGGAAAATAATATTATTCGAGATCAATATTTAAATACAGTCGTCAATTTAAATATAGTCTTTATACAATCGACCATTTATATTCAATCTATAAATGCTAATTGGAGTTATTAAAATAAGTGATCAATTTTGTGGTCGACGCGAGAGCAAATAAACTTAACTTGGCCTACCAATGTGCAATGGCAAACCACAAAATAAATGAAGTAAAATCTACAATCCATTCCTAATAACCTAACCGTCAAAAACCCCCGACTCCAACTAGAAAAACAGCTATAAATTTTCAACGGCTAAACAGATTTTCAAGAAACATAGCTAAGATGATACTCGATTAAATTAGCTTTCTATTAAAAAAACGGCATTGAAATCGGTCCATCCGTTTTGGTGCTACGATGCCACAAACTGATACAAATATACACAGATACATACTATAAATTTATAACATCCCTCGTTTTTGTTGGGGGTAAAAAGGGGAGGTTACGCCCTAGTCACCACACTCTGCAAGTTGCAAGTACATTGGTGACTGTAAAGGCCCTCGCCCATGACACGTCGACATGCAAACTAACACATTGTTCACTTCAAGAATTAGGTAGCTTCAAATAAGATTATGACTAACAAACAATACACGGTGTAAACGGTACACGGTACGGTTTTGGATACATACAAGCATCCAAAACCGTTACCTAAAACAATAAACTTAACGTAATTTAAAAACAATGTGTACTTAACTGGAGATTGTCACTTGGCATGTTACCAATAGTACCTACTTGTATGAATCAGGGATGCATATTTATTATTAAAACAATAGTCTGAGTCTGACGCATGCGCATCCCGTCTTCCTTGTTTACCATCATGTTTAAATTTATGGCTCAACAAGTGTCGGTCCGTTTACTAACTAAACCAGCTCTGACTTATCTTTAGATGTCGTAAACACATGTATAAATCTATGTTTCTGTCCTTGACTTAGTGATGTGACGAGGCGAGTTTACTCGATTTGCAGGGATTACTCGATTGACATTCAACTTTTATTCGTGACCGAGAGTTGATATTTCATTATTTGTGGTCCATGTTTTGCTCAACTACACTCCTCTTAACTTAAACTTGTCAGCTCCTATATTGCAAAAAAACGTTTTAAATTACTGGAATGCACTTAGGTACGAACTTACGAAGAAATTTGGCGATTGTTGTATATTACTAAACTTGAGTTTGTGTTGACAAATCACTATGCTTGCATCTCTAGCACGTATAATATAACGGTGTCTAACATGCACTTACGACAAACTTGTGACAGTTTTTATTTTACTGAAATAGGTAGGTATTGCTTAATAATGCTAAACTCGAGATTGTGTAGCTGCAGCACTATGCTTGCAGCTCAGTATATAGAAAAGCCCGTAACTGCGAGTACTACTCGAATGCACTTACGCCAAACTTGGGACAGTTGTTACTAAATTGACTTATTGTTAAATAATGCTAAACTCGAGTAGGTGTTGTCACAACACTACGCTTGCAGTTACACCACGGGTAATGTATCGCTTCCTGACAGAACTCAGTTTATAGAGCGGCCCGTAACTGCGAGTACTACTCGGATGCACTTACAACAATTGTTTCTGAGTTGAATTATTGCTAAATAATGCTAAACTCGAGTAGGTGTTGTCACAACACTACGCTTGCAGTTATAGCACGTGTAATGTATCGGTGACTAACAGAACTCAGTTTATAGAGCAGCCCGTAACTGCGAGTACTACTCGGATGCACTTACAACAATTGTTCCTAAGTTAAATTATTGCTAAATAATACTAAACTCGAGTAGGTGTTGTCACAACACTACGCTTGCAGTTATAGCACGTGTAATGTATCGGTGACTAACAGAACTCAGTTTATAGAGCAGCCCGTAACTGCGAGTACTACTCGGGTGCACTTACGCGACGATTGTAAGCTTGCGGTATATTTTATTGCTTCTTGACTGTATCTATCGTTACCTACACGTCAAAGATTCCCATTAGGAACATTTTAAGTTTTTAAATTCAAAAGAACTTGGGGGATGCCTTTGCCCAGCAGTGAGAAAGATTGGGCTACAAAAACCAAACCTGGGGAGGACATTCACAGAAGAGTGATACATCATCATTCTCCTGCCCTTATCCCATTTTATTTGGGGTCGGCGCAATATGTCTTTTTCTTCCATTCATCTCTATCAGACGTCATTTCCAGATTTACTTCCTTCTCATTCATGTCATGTTTCACACAGTCCATCCATCTTTTCTTTGGTCTGCCCCTACTCCGATAGCCATCCACATTCATACTTTCAACTGTTTTTGTAACATGATTTTCATCTCTCCGCATTACATGTCCATACCACGACAATCGATTACTTTGCAGCTTTTCTGTAACTGGTGCCACTTTCATACTTCCTCTAATATACTCATTCCGGATTCTGTCCAATCTTGTTACACCACACATCCCTCTCAACATTCGCATCTCCGCTGCATGCAATTGCCTTTCATCCGTCCCTTTTGTAGCCCAACATCCTGATCCATACAAGGCAGCAGGTCTTATCATCGTCTAGAAGAGTGATACATCATACAACGCATTAAAAAAATTATCATGTATAAGTAAAAATAAGACTTACCTATAACTACAACTCACGAGTCACGTAAAGGGAAAATACATATTACTCGAAAAAAAAATAGAAACTTTGGTTCATATGAAAATCACATGAAAGGCCACACTAAAGTAGCCAAATCATAAATAGGTATAAAGTAATTTACCTTACCTATGGTATTTACCACTTAGAAAGAGCTCGTAGACCAGATAATGGAAAAGCTGGACATCAAAACGTACAAAGAAGTGAAACAACTGACGGGAAAGAGACAATACGGAGATAAATATTCAGATAACAAGACTGCCAGAACGCATAATAAAACTAAGGTGCATCAAGTCAAGTAATCGTTAGTGCTCCATAATGAATTCTATTTAAAATACGATGCTTATATAAACTTTCCAAAAAAATATTATTAATAACAACAACACGGTAAAGTTTGCTAAATATTTCTTGTTGTACATCACATTGGCACAGAATTTTTGTAATTTCAACAAAGTTTTTTCTCAATTTTATTACGGGACACTGTCCATGGGAAAATTTATTATACAAAGTCCTACGTTTTTAGTCTCAATCTTTTTATGGGATTGTTGTACTCATCATTATCAGCAACTTTTAATATGGGACCAACACTGAAATCGCGAAAATAAATCTGCCGTTCCATACATTTAGTCAAGTAGGTAATATTGAATAAATTAGGTATTTGTATAAAAACAGCAGTTTTTTTTTTGGCTTGTTTCAGTTTTGGACCCGTAGTAAAAGTTCTAGACTCTATGGAACTTTCTACCACAGTCTACACATTAAAATTCGACGTTTTACTCAATACAGCGGATATAAATAAAATTTATTTCACTACATCGTAAATGTTTATATTTTACAAAACGATAATTTATGGCCCTGTAAAAATTTACAGAAATATATTCAATGCACAGTACTGTTGCACACATTTCATTTACATTATCTATTATTGTTAATGATTTACAGAACAAGAAGTGGTTTCGCCATAAATTTTATTATTAATAAAATAAATGAGTGTATTTAATACCTACCTTTGATATTCATTCAAATGTTAATAAATAATAATTTAAGAAATCCAATATAAGATTACCTTATTAATGTTATAATGTATTAGGTACTAAGAAGTTTCGTGACGTCAACGTAAATAATTCGTCTTGTTTTCTCTTAGAGCAAGGAATGAGAAACATTCTTTTGCTTAAAATGTCATTGTACGAATTAAAAAAAAAAAAAAAAAAACATCTTTATTGGCAAAATACAAGAACAACCTTAAAATACAAATCCCAACAATATGAGATTTGGCAGTGAATACAATCAGAGTACCGATTGTATAAGAAATAAGTTACATCAATTAGTAATCATATGCTGTTGTTTGAGATTGATTCGCACTGACCTCCGTACTAGTATGTACTGTATCACGGTAGATCAGTCTTCCTCGTTCTCTAATCACATACCTAGATACTTAGACTATAAAACAGCAAATATTATATAGCTAGTAGTAGTAGTAGTTTAAGTTTAAAGTAATGTAATAACATTACTTTAAACTTGAAACAAAACGTTCCTAAAATATGATGGTTTTGTAGAAGATGATGGTAAACCCCGTGTATTTGCAAAATTCTGCATACCAATTAAAAATGTATGACTGGCAGTATTGCCACGCTGAATAGCAATGCTTATTCGTTGACCAAAGAACCGGGGGCTTAAAAAAGCCACATTGAGCAATTCATCTACGAATCTCTATAGTAACTGTCAAACAGATGATTACTGAATATGGACCTTATGGGGATGACATTAAGAGTCGTCGATTAAGTAGATATTTTGACATTTGTAATATGAATTACTGTGATTCATATAAAGCGGCCCTTTAAGCCCCCCAAACCAGCCCTATGGTCACGCGTAGTGCTGACCAACAGTTTTGCAATGTCTTTAAAAAGGACATGCATTAGGAATTTCGGACCCATACCTAACTATTATAATTGGATTCTTAAATAGAGATGCGCAGTAAACGGCTGTCAATCTATAGGTAGGTACTTTTACGAACCTCTTTATTTTTAGCATCATTTTTATTATTCTAACCGAAAGTAAAATAAAAATATAAATGTAAACCCTTTGAACTACCTAATAAACTTAGTTTTATGTCCGCCATGTAATGAAGTGTGAATAAAAAAACTACTTTTTTATTTAATAAAACTGGGACTGTATAAAAATAGAGCCGAAGTGATATTTAAATACAAGTAATAAAAACCCTTTCTGAAATAAACAAAGACTAAGTTCTGATGTTAACAGAAATAACACAATGTAAGTCACATTTAATACATGTAAGTCATTTTAACGAATGATTATACGCATGGTAATTAAGAAATCGACAAAAGAAATAAGTACCTATACGCCGCGTTTTTTTTTTTTTACTTATATACAAAGCCAAAAATCTGCTACCCCCAAAAAAAATCTTCTACATAAGTCTATACAAACTCAACCAGCTGATCGTAGTATAAGGTATGTATGGGAAGTAGAAAACAGAGGAAAAAATTGAAAGATTTTCCTTTTGCAAAGTTGTTCATTATATTCAATATATTTTTTAACGTAGGTATCCAAAACGACTTATAATTCACAGTGTATGTAGATATACATAAAAGGTTATTTGTAATACATCGGCAATGCAGAGATGAAAGTACTCATCAAAAGAATAACTTCTAGATAGGTACTATGGGACTAACCCGGAAATCACGAAAAAAAACTTTTCATACAAAAGATCAACCTTGCTCGATCAAAATGACCCTGTATATTGTTTGATATGCACTTAGAGTTAGAACTACATTATAAGACCACAATTTTCCTTAAGGTTGTATTTTACGACGATTTCTTACTTTTGAGGGGGTGAAGTATCAGCCTAAGCCCCACCCACTAGGGGAGCTCCGTTCTCGCAATTACGCAATTGACGTATCAGACTGTGTGACACACGTGTCACAGAATAGCAATATTAATTAGCAACATGCAGTATGACACCAGCAAATACTTGAAAAATATAAATCCATAATATCGTATACCCAGTGTCCTATATTACGCTAGAAAATCTGTTCCTCCGTTTTGTATTTGTAGATTTTATACTTATTTAACTATCTACTTATAAACTATCAGTCATACCTATTGTGTATGAGTTTATGCAAGTGCACATAATTGTCTCGACCAACATTGGGCATTTTCACACTAAGCCAATAATGCCGTAACGAAACCGATATATCGGCATGACAAACCTGATGACACTGCCAATGTGTGTGTAATGTTAGAAGAATAAGCCAACTCAAATCCATGCCTTGAGATAATAACCTACTCTCACCCACACCTGTAGGAGTCGTCCGTTTCCGTAGTCATACCTACTAAAGTATGTTCACAGGGTTGCTTTTTTACCAAAAATGAAATTGCATATTCATAGATCAAAACCATATTCCTAGTTCAGATTCCTCGCTATGTATATAGATGAAGAGCTTCAAAATTGAAAGAAAGAAAGAAAAAACATTTAAATCGGACTCGCACACGAAATTACATAAACACACAAAAAATTCAAATAATGATAACAATAACCTAACCGTCTAAAACCCTCGACTCTAACTAGAAAAAGAGGTGTAACTTTTGAACAGCTGAACAGATTTTAAGAACCATCCCGATTAAACTAGCTTTCAATTAAAAAAAACTGCATTGAAATCGGTCCATCCGCTTTGAAGCTTCGATGCCACAGACAGACACACAGATTCAAAGATACATAGATACACAGATACACATTATAAACTTATATCACCCCTCTATTTTGTCGGGGGTTAAAAAAGTCCTGCAAGAGGCCAAAGAAAGTCCCTATCTCAGCATATCCTGACAGTTAATCCTGACAGATAAAATAAATACCGCAGCGCTGGTTTTCGGATAGGACCGTGGTGATGCCACGGACAACCACGATAACCCATAATACATAAATAAAGGTAAAGATTATAATTTAAATTGGTGAATCATTTTTCTAGTGGACTGCAAAGCCCATAAAGAAATAAAATTAAAAGAAGTAAAATTAGGTTGGGCCACCGGCAAATCGGTACCTATAGGGCCGACCGACACATTTTAAAATGTCAGCGTTTAATAAGGAACAAAATTATACAAAATCTAAGGAAACGTAGATCAGTTCAATACGAAATAATAGTAGTTTATGAAACTGTTGCATAATAAAATAAGTAAAAATCTTTCAAAATTTTACGGTAAAAAATAATTTTGATTGATTTTTGTGTCAAATCTACAGGCATTCTGGGATTTTTAACGATTGTGGTGGATAGCAGTGCTACTTAGGTTGCCGGTACAAAAATAAATTCAGAAATATCTGAAACATTGTGGTCATGGTAATTAAAAATATCTTAAGGGGTGTAAATTTTTGAAGGATTTCAATTTTTTATGTAACTTCTTAAAAATTGAGATGTTTTTTAATTTTTTTTTGTTCTCGAGTAGGCATGAGGTTGTTAACCCTCTGATGCCCGCTTATCGTTGAATTTTGGGACATGGTGTATATAAAACTTCATACTCTTTGTTCTCAACACTACAAATTGTCGTACTGATTTTTCTATACTACATCCTATAAAATGGATTCTTGACGGAGATGTCAAGAAATTATTTTAGCATATTGATTTTTATAAACGAAATACTTAGATTTTCTGAATAAAAGGCAAGTTACTTATACTTCCTGTTGCTTTTTAATAATTTTTTTAATGATTTTACTGTCATTCTTTCTTTTGGTTTTGAATAAAGTGTAAGCGCAGGAAAATCAAAAAAAATTGCACAGGTCCGACCTCGATGCGCGCCGAAACGCGACTGATTGATGGCAGAGATGACAGAAATCACGAATTTTGTGGTTTTTATCAAATTGTGACCAATATACGTAATATTATAAAAAAATAACAACCGATTTTCGTTGGTATATTTGCGACCAATATTGTGATGTAAAAATTATTTGAAATAATATCATGTTTTAGAAATAATCTTGTAAACACTTTTTTAAAAGGGGTAACTTTGCGATTTTTTTTTATCGAGCCAACTTCATCCAATCATGTATCGGACAACCGTGCAGAGATTGTCACATCTTCAAGTTTGATATATTTTTTTTTCGGGACAAAGAAATAAGAATTTCTATTAAAAAAATTGTAAATACAAATCGGTTTTTGCGGCATTCCTGTAAAATACCCCCTTAAGTGATCTGTGTCTAGATTTTCATTGCTGGCTTCCCTCCTCAGACAGGATGACAATCTCTTCTGCACAGATCGCGAGAAATGTGACAATTAGACCTGAATCACATTTATCAGCATCGATTCGCATTCTATCTAATGAAAATTGATGCGTACGCAACTTCATAAAAAATAGCTATTTTCAATAGATAAAATGTGAATCGATGCTAATAAATGTGATTCACGCCTTAAAAGACAAATTGTTAAACACAATAAGATACCTTCAATAAATCGAACAGTCCAAAGAAAATCTTGAACAACAATGAGAACATTATTTATAATTCAGGAATGCCACCTGTAAATCATAATCAGCTAATATTTTCTGTCGTGAAAGGCATTCTGAACACAGATAATATGACGAAAGAACAAACATTTAAACTATTAATATTCATAAATAAATAGATAAGGATCGCTGTTCACTACATCGTCTGCATCCAATATGAGATGTCGTCACGTTCACAAAAGCTGGTCAAGTTCGAATCTGTCGCGTCGTAAAAGGGTTTTCTGTTAATACCTATAACGTAACATAAATATAAAGGCACTTGATTTTCTTCACTTAAAAATCAAGCACGGGCTTTCTTTTCTTCTTCTTTTTAACCGCTGACAAAAAGAGGGGGTATTATAAGTTTGTAGTGTGTATCCGTTTATCTGTGTATCTGTCTGTGGCATTGTAGTTCCAAAACGGATAGACCAATTTCAATGCAGTTTTTTTAATTGAAAGTTGGTTTAATCGGGTATCATCTTACCTATGTTTTATGAAAATCTATTTAACCGTTCAAAAGTTACAGCTCTTTTTCTCAATTGCAAGTAGAAGTCAATAAAAATATACATTTTTAACCTTCAACGAATCTGCTCATCTTATCAATCGTATTAATTATGCAGAAAACATAAACTTAATTCTACTTTCAAAACGTGAGCAGGGAAAGTGTCACAGACGGACCAAAAAACCGACATAATTCCATAAATGGTCCGTTTTACCAATCGCGGTGCGGAACTCTAGAACAAGACGATGTTATCAGCCCTCTTGCTAAACTGCCTCAGAGCAGATCTTACACAGATGGCCCTGTAATAAAATTAATAGCACAAATGTACTGTGAAGCAACTTTACCATCAAATACACATTATACTATTAATGTGAATAGATTTATCGTGGTTTGATGGTTTTACTTTAGTGCTATAAGTTCGAATGCGCTCTGGCAATATAAATGGAATAGTGAGATTGGGTGTGTAAATGTAGGTACTGCTTCGATACTAAGTTCTTGAATACGAGAATTTACGGCATTACGGTATTTTTATGTAGATATACCTATATAATACTATAAAAATTGTGTTCTATTCAACGCATGACTGGCTTGGACAGAATATCAGCAGTTGAGCATGCCTCGCGCTGCCAACTACTATGCTGAGTCCAAGACCTTTTTGTCTTTTACCTTCTTGTATGATGTATCTCCTTGCTACCTATGTAATTTGAAAGATAAATAAAAATCTTCTATTCTAATTTAATACTATCAAATAACGATGTAGGTAGGTAGTTCTTTTAAGAGGTATATAGTTTTTTGTGAATGTAGATCTTAGTGTAAATCTATTATTTTATAAGTTTATCCAGTATCTTCTCCATAGGACCAATCTACTCGGAACCGTGCACCTATAGTATCAGGACTTTTTTAAAGTGCCTGCAAAGGCCCATTTAAAATAAAAAAACTTTAACTTTAAATAATCGTGTAGCTGTCCACAGACAGGTTGGGATAGATAGGTTGGATTACTCACTGGCGCCACAATTTTTAGGGGATTAGCGGATGTTATTGAACTAAATGACTTATAGAGAGTAATCCACCATTATAGTTTTTATTTTTAACTTTCAACAAAAAAGAAAGGTGTTATAAGTTTGTAGTGTGTATCTGTCTGTGACATCGTAGCTCCAAAACAGAAAGACCGAATTGAATGCCGTTTTTTTTAAATTGAAAGCTAGTTTAATCGCAATTACAATAATTACAGCACTTTTGCTAGTTGGAGTCGGGGGTTATTGACGGTTAGGTTATTTGTTACGTGGTGGATATCCTCATCGACTTCCTCAATCGTGGGGAGACCTGGTGTGGGTGAGGAAATTAGATAAAATTCTCAAGTAAGCTTTAAAATTCGGGGTAACTCGGTGAAAAGAAGCGGTCACATACAGAATTAAGAGAAAGGTTAAGGAAACATTATGATGACCATTAATCATTATTAATTGTGGACAAATAGTGACATGTAAACAACAATAACCAATTACTTAATAATTAAAACGCTTGTAAATATTAACAACCTAAAAAGTCGATTCCCGCAGCCCTACAATTACTTTATTTTTGCCAATAACCTTTACGGGCCCTCATTTACTCGGCGGGACATTTCGGCCAAAGAGACTATCTCGGCGGAAGCGCAGTCTGGTCACGTCAAACATTATCGATGCCGCTAACCTAAACGTTCTACACCTTAAAAGGCAACATAACGATACGAACAAATAGCCATATTGTTAAAGTAAATTGGTATTTTACAACGCCGCTTTGGTGTTGCGGTACCTTATAAGTCCTCATCAATTTTACTTTACACCTGTACCTATTGTGAATGATGTACACAATTTTGAATCTTAATCCTCAAAAATTAAGGTCTCAAGTCAGTTTATCAAAGCAAACATGCAATAATGGAATTCTAAATTTAAATGTCATTTTGAATGACAGTTGTTATAGTGACATCTAACGGTTGGATCACGAACTAAGATGCGATATTATTAATTTTCGCAATGACAGCAGGTAGGTAATTTCAGTTTGTTTACTCGTTCAACTGAAATTCAATTAGTAGGTTACTATTAAATAAACTACATTTCTTATGATTACTGTATTAGGTATAAGGTTGTAGGTAATTTACAGTTCAGGTACTTACAAAGGACGTTCACAAAATTGACCTTTTGAAAAGACCACAGTCTTGTCGATAACTTTAAAAGTATTCGCGCACGAATGGTTTCTACCAGAACCACAGCTTTTTCAATAGGTAGCTAAAGGTTGCGCTAAAATAATAGCTAAAATAGCTAAGCTGTCGTTTTAAAGCACACGAATGGCTTTCAATTCCCGACTATAGTTTTGTCCTGTTTTGTCTAAGAGGCCTGTCATAAATGACATTGTGTCATTTACGTACCGACCTCAGTAAAGTGCCACCATAGACTTATTATCTAAGTAACGGGAGCCCTACTTATTATTTCTATGAGTGCCACAACCTTATCTGTGATAGCGTCGCTCGCTGTGGTGGCTACCGTCGCATCGCTTTTACCAATGTCATCTCTGTACAAAAAATACATTTTGATGTCATTTTTGTCCTGTAGCGACGTTAGTTCCAATTTTGGTCACCGGGTCAGATAATTTTGTGGCACTGTAGTCTATTACGTCTATACCGACCTCTCACGTCAATATCTCACTATTAACACGATCTCAGATGAAGAACAACTCGATAAGACCGTTATTGTCAAACTTACCTGTAAGTCCCAGAAATACTTTATAGTACCTATAGACCATCCGGATATCTATGGACAAATCAAAAAACATGTAACAAATATTTTAGGATTAAATTTCGTTTATCAACGTAGTGTTTTATCATTTTGATTGAGTAATATATTTTTTATTTTATTTTATAGTCCTAGGACCTAGTATTTGGAACCGCGCACCTAGAGTCTCGACATTTTATAAGTGCCTGTATCTAGTTTACATGAAATAAAGATCTATTCTATTCTAGTATAATAACCCCTTAAAGGGATCGGGTCTAGAAAGGTTGGACCCCCCCCCCCCCCGGGGTAGTACCCGGGGGCACATAATAGTTTTATGAAAAACCGAACTACGTTACTGCCATGACCATGACATAAGAATAATCACAATTCAAACATAAATGTGAAAATGTGATAATTAAAACCAACGACGATGTTTAATGACGATGAATGATGAAGGTTTTTTGGAGAATCACCCCCACTATCATACATTTTTTAGGGGCAAACGAGCTTGCGTTTCACCTGATGGTAAGTGATCACCGCCGCCCATGAACATCCGCAACACCAGAGAAGTCACCGATACGTTGCCGACTTTTTATGATGGTGTTAGGAAAAAGGGGACGGAAAGGAGAAGGAAAGAAGGACAACAATCTCATGTTTAGTCACTCGTGGCTAGGCTCTCTCCTTGCACCCCAAAAATCTACTAGCCTTGTTAGACATTATTATCCTCACAGAACATAGAATAGAGGTTAGAAAGGCTATGTAGGCGGGGCAGGCGCGCCACAAGCCTGAGCAAATGCTCAGGTGTCGAAAAAACGGGCGATCGCGCTGTTTAGTCGCTCACGGACGGCCACGAAGTGAGTATTGTAGAAAGCGGCTTAAAATACTTGAAAATGCCATCTTGCGCAATAATTACTTGCCGAGCAAGAAGTCAAGTGACAAGTGTAGCCAAAGAAGGAATTTCTTTTCATAGGTAAGTCTTAAAATCCTTCTTAATAATTATATTTTAGACAAAAACTGTTAAAACATGATCGTAATGATAATTTATAAAACTAAATTCTAAAAAATATTCATTGCTGGCAATGTACGCTCGCAAATTTTGATCTGACGATATGAGCGCGAAATGTATAGTGCTGCACACTACAAGTCGCGATCGCGAAGTGTCCACTTATTCTAGTGATGTGTTCACCTAATGACGTAAATTGTACTTTATCGATAAATTATTTCTTGGAAATGTTTTGTAGTAATAATGAAATGTAACTGAATAAGTTTTTTAATTGTAAGACAGTTTAAAGTCAAAGTCAAAGTCAAAGTCAAAATCTTTATTTGTAGAACATAGGTATAAATGGATGTTAAAAATATAAAATATAGGAATCGCTATGTCTAGCCTTTAGTGGCGTACAAATTTAAATTAATAGTAATTAGGTACTATATTAAATAAAACTATAAAAGATCACACAACTCAGACAGACCAAAACCAATTAATTATTGCACATCAGATTATTCTTATCAGATAGGTAATCATTTACAGAGTAATATGATTTTTGAAGCAGAAATTTTTGAAATGAATTTTTAAAATCATTTAAATCATTTTTTTCTCTTATTGTTTTAGGAATATTGTTAAAGATTCTTGGTGCCATGCCTAGAAAGCTTTTAGTGTAAAGTGTTGTATTATGTGGAATGGCACAAATTTCATTATTGCGTCGTTTAGATTTAAGTGCTTCAAAAAGATTTATGTTTGTTTTCACAAATATTGCAGTCTCATAAATGTACATACAGGGCATTGTAAGAACTTTAATTTTTTTGAAAAATGCGACACAACTCTCTGTTGGCTTTAATCTAAACACAGCACGTAAACATTTCTTCTGGGCTTTAAAAGCAATTTGTTTATCAGTAGAGTTTCCCCAAAAAATTATACCAAAACGTAATGTTGATGTTACATAAGCATTGTAAGATACCATTACAACGGATTCGTTTACTATTTTTGACAAGTTATAGAGAGCGTATGAAAATTGATTTAATTTTTTACAAATAGTGTCTATATGGGTTTTCCATGTAAGATGACTGTCTAAGCGTAATCCTAGGAATCTAGCACCACTTATTTCAGCTATTCTTTCGTTTGCATACATTATATTGAGATTCAATTTGTTTGTCCGTTGATAAAATGTCATAATTTTTGTTTTTTCCAAGTTTATTTTTAAATTATTCACTATTAACCAATTAATTATACATTGTATGGAATTATTAATGTCATCTTCATATGTAAGTATATTTTTACATGGAATAATTAGTGTACTGTCATCAGCAAATAAAACAGTTTGATGTTCAGTACATTTTGGTAAATCATTGATGTAAATCAAGAATAGCAACGGTCCAAGTACACTGCCTTGGGGTACCCCACATCTTATATTTCTCATTGTTGACATATAAGATACTTTAAAGAAATAATATTATTTTTATACTCGTAGGTATTTAATTTTGTTATTTCTTAATATGTTCTAGTTTCCCTAAGGCGCCTAATATACGCATTAAATGGATTGATGCAACTGGTAGAGAAAATTGGATTCCTACCAAATCAAGTACCATTTGCTCAAGGCATTTTAATGAAATTGATTATACTATAAAAAAATCTGGAAGGAAATATTTAAAAGACGGTGCAATACCATGTGAAAACGTAGTGTTCTTATATTCTTTTGTATGTAACTATTTATAATATACAAATATTCTCAAAAAAAAAACTGGCTCATTATTTTATCAAAATGATAAAATAATCATACACACACCATCATGTAATATGTGGTGTGTTTGAGCACACCACATATTTACAGTAGGTATAGATATTGACACTCGAGCATATTTTACATCAGCAACAATAATTATTGCAGTTCCAACAGGAATTAAAATTTTTAGTTGATTAGCAACTTTCCATGGAACTCAAATTAATTATTCCCCTTCAATTCTGTGAAGATTAGGATTTGTATTTTTATTTACAGTTGGGGGATTAACAGGAGTAATTTTATCTAACTCTTCAATTGATATTACATTACATGATACTTATTATGTAGTAGCTCATTTTCATTATGTTCTATCTATAGAACATAATGAAAATTATGTTGTGTAAAATGTTTGTATGTTTTTAGACAAATGAGGCGTCAAGTTCTTCTCCGTCAACAATTGGAAGATTTGATACCATACGATATAAGTCACGAAAACGTAAACTAAGTGACACACTTAACACGGAAGATACAATTACGCAAGTTAATATACAGGTAAAATATGTACCTAGTGATATACAATTATTTTATACTCAATAGAGCATAAGCAGAGCGCATTGTTTATTTTTAATTTTTTTTAGCAACGCACTCTCCATATGCCGTCGACATCTTCTACAACACCTATAAAAGAAAATGCCAGAAAAATGTTACAGGTAAAAATAATCTACGGATGGTACACACCAAGAAATAGTATTCTCATTGCTATATTATCAGAATAAAATAATGTTGCCACCTAAACTATTCATTAAAATATTTTTGTACCTGCTTTATAATTAATATTCCTTTTTAGTTCAATGTGTAAAAATAATTAAGAAAGATGTCTTGGTGACGAAGATTATGAGAAATTTCGTCGGAACTACTTTATTTGATGACATATCATTCCATCAAATAAATGAATTCCCTGGATCGAATCATATCACTGATTTGATCAAATCAGTTATTGAAAAGTATATTAATATTAGAATTCACTATTTACTGAAAAATGCTGTGCCAAAGGACACGAAACGATAACTCCTTAACAAATATATTTTGTTTCAAGGTCAATAAATAAATATTATGTAGTTTGGCAAAAAAAGTTATTTTACATATACTCCCTTCCTATTTATTACAGCACCTATAACATTTTATTAATGTGATTCCATAAAATTATTTATTAGTAGGATTAAATAATACCAAAACGAGTTTAATTTTAATCTTTCTTTTGCATTTTGAATTTTGTTTAAATGATAAAATATCAAATACTTATCGATAATGTTTTTCATCGTTGAAATCACTAGCGTAAATGTAAAATAAATTGCTTTTGCACAGTACATAGGCAATGCAATCTGTGTCTGTGAGAGTGACCTCTAGGATCGACCAATTAGCTTAGTCTGTTGCCTCGTAAGGCCCTCCCACGGTCATCGGGAGGCGGGAAGAGAATAATATCGACCAATTATGGTCACCCGGTGGTCTGCGGCATGCGGGAGGGGGAGAAATTGACCAATAAGCTAGTCTGTTTCGGGCGGCCCTGTGTCCCACCAGCCATCGAGAGGGCGGCGCTTATAGGAGTCCGACCAATTATAATACTGTGTATGACGTTGCATGTGTTTGTCTAATCTTGTGCGTATAACTGCATGTGTGGTAGTAGTAAAAGGTGGGGTCGCGTATGGCGACATCGGTTCCCGTACAATCATCGAATGATCGCCTTTCTAACCTCTATTCTATGTTCTGTGATTATCCTATTCCTATTTTTTATTCACATTAAATTACATTATTCTCGCAGCTGTTACCACAACATTGTATTAATAAAGATTGTAATCTATTTACTTAAAAGAGTTTCCATAGTGCTTCTTGCCGGTTCTTCTTCATAGAACCTACTATTTGGAACCGCGCACCTGGAGTCTCGACATTTCATAAGTGCCTGTATCTGGTTTACATGAAATAAAGATCTATTATTCTATTCTATCTTAGTAAAATCAGCATAGGACCTCTCTTACGAAACGCAAAACGGAAACCATAACAAAACACAAAAAAGATGTCATTTCAATAAGAAATGGATAAACAACTTACATTGCAAGTACAATGAGTGGTTTACGATCAATTTTTTACTTTACCCATCATAACTCTGCAACTGGAAGTCCCAGTCCCCTGCAAATTGTTACCGACTCCTGCGCAACAAAAACATGCTTTATTTCGACGCCTCGTACATTAAAATTTCTGAGTATGAAGACACGCTATAGAGCGCCGTGTTACTAAGAAACAAGCTGCCTGTTCTATTTCCAAAAAGTCGTCTAATGAATTTACCAGCATCATCTTCAATTGTGGTGATTATAGAAATCAGCAATCTATTAGAGCTCTCGGGAGATCCATATTCAGCACCAGTCGATAATGGGTTGATATGATGACGATAATAGCACCGCTGTAATTTTTGTTTGATACCTTGGCGAATGCGGCCGACTCAAGAAGATAATTATGGTCATTTGATCATACTTGTAAAGTTTAATTTAATTAACTGATTTTATTTTGTGAGTAGTTGCTTGAAACTGTCATAGTTAGACACACATAAAAAGAAGACGTACAGCAAGAGGCATATTCGGGGCGGTCATTCTTTAAAAAAATGTTAAGGTGTTCGGACGTCGGAAAAAAGAGTTAAGGAGTCGTAAAAAAATAAAGAGAAAAGAATAAAAGTGTTATGAGTTTAGCCTGAAGCCTGACGGCACGGTTGGCGCTGTAGTTAAGCGATTATCTTTCTGCGCTTCGTGCTGCGGGTTCGATCCCCGCACGGAACAAATATTTGTATGATCTACAGATAGTTTTTCCGGGTCTGGATGTTTGTGCATGTGAAGATTTGTGTTTGTAAACGCACCCACGATACAGGGATTAATAATACGTATTGTGACGCAAAGTTTAAAAAAAAAGCTTTTACTCTGAAGTATCCTACATACTAATGCTATACTACCGAAGCTCTATAGCTTCTTCATACTCCAGGAATAGATTCAGTCGCCCGCTGTGCAGGGTTTAGGTAAAATTTATGTATGCTAAGTATGCTAACCCACTAGGAAAACATAAATATAATATAAGCGTGAAATGAGGCAAGATCATAAATAGGGGAGTTTCTATGTTGCCAATTAATGTAAATTTCTCAATGTCCTCTTGTAAAACAGTTAGGTTAGCTCTTCACTGATAAACTATAATTTAGTCCCGTTGAACTCGAAATAATGGTGGTACGCATACCTACAAATCTCAACAGTAGGAAGCCGTTGTAGTGTTTTGTACAGTTAGGTTGACCACACGGTTAAATTTACCACGAACTTGTCCCAGACTTTAAAATACTTATTACCTATGTAATGTAACCTCGACGACACGGTTGGCGCTTAGCCTTCTGCGCTACGTGCCGCGGGTTCGATCCCCGCACGGAACAAATAATTTTGTATGATCTACAGATAGTTGTTTCGGGTCTGGTTGTGCGTGTATGTGACATGTATGTTTATAAACTGTACCCTGGATACAGGAGAAACGCTAGAGAGGGCAATGATTAAAAAAAAAAATTTAAAAAAATGTGCGTACCTTTGCATGTAGTTTCAAAAGATCTATATTTTTTTTAAACAGCCTAATTTGATACATTTGTATACTTTTTTTACGCAATGACCTACCTGTCTTGTCTTGATCCCTTTAAAGACCGCACCCAGGCCCACGACGGTGCCACACTGCCACGCCTGTTAGGGCACATCCTGCCGCATTGGTGCGAAACGAGGGGGTCACGGCGTTATCCACGCCGAGAAGCAATCGCTTCGGCGCCAAGGTGGTTGCTCCTAGACGCCTTCTTCTCCAAACGGAATCGGCCCTCTCTAGACCCTGGTCTGCGGCCTCTGTCTGGATCATAACAGCCAGTGGCGTGCACTCCATAAAGACAAAAAGACACTACCTACCCTAATAAATTAAGTAATTAGTAATACAAATGTTAATATGTCTGTAATATCAGTTAAATTTAAGTCTTAGGGTGAGGTGGCCAATCACAAACCTCATTTAACTTGAAAGTACAATGCTAAGTTGTTTTTGCATACCCTGTAACAAATGTCTGTGCAAGCCACTGACTAGCAGCTTCACAAAAGAAAAAACATATGCGTCGAATTGAGAACCTCCTCCTTTTTTTGAAGTCGGTTAAAAAGAGACCACTGCCCTCCAATTTTCCTGACTGTTCAACATTCCTAGTCTCGCTATCCCTATGTCCTACAACATGGGTCCACTACCCGCTGAGATCACGCACACCTGGCTGAACCAATAATTTCGCTCACACCACTATTTCATGTTCCATTTCTCTGTCATTAGCTTCACTTCCGTGTCACTAAAGCAGTCTATTGTCTGCCGCGTGCCTGTCGTTACTCTAGTCTAGTGAATTGTTGCGCAAATAAACGTTTTAAGTACTTAGTATTAGTAAAGCACTATCATAGAGTATAGTCTATGATTTGAGTATGTTGTGAAGTCAACAAGACTCAACTTTAATAGAATCAAGAAGTTGTACTACGAGCTATAATAGTACAGTGGCTAATTTTTGCAGCAGAATCGCCCGTTTTCGCGTTCAATATTTACTTTTTAACCCCCGACAAAAAAAGAGGGGTTTTATAAGTTTGTAGTGTATCTGTCTGTGGCATCGTAGCACCAATACTAAAAAAAAAAAAATTAAAAAAAAAAAAAAAAAATTACCTTATGCTCATCTTATTAATGTATAGTGAGATCTAACTTAAATGTTGTGCTTACCTTTAATTTAGATATATGCTTTAATATTGTTTTGTTAAATGTTATGTACAAATGTTTTAGTATGTATTTAGTTGGTATGCCTTAATAAAAAAAATAAAAAAAAAAACGGATGGACCGATTTCAGTACATTTTTTTTAAAATTAAAAGTTAATTTATTCGGGTATCATTTTAGCTATATTTCATGAAAATCTGTTCAGCCGTTCAAAAGTTACAGCTCTTTTTCTAGTTGGAGTCGGGGGCTTTTGACGGTTAGGTTATTATAAGTAAAATGCAGCCGACGAACGCGAAATCGCGAGATTCTGCTACGCCTTAAAAGTTTAATATAATCTGTTTTTCCAAAAACTATTCAAATCCCGTTATTATGATGGAAGAAAACTTTTGTTAGAATTAATTGCAATACTCATCTCATTAATAATATCAGTTAGTTCCCAAATACGGAATCAGAACAGCGCAAGTAAAGTTCTCTGATGTGCATTAGCGGGGAAAGAAAAAGTGATTAAAGAAAAAAAAAAAATGTAGTATTGCACGTACTTGTAGATTCTATACGATACAAGACAAGCTAACAGCTTTTTATGACACTCACGAGATGGCCTGTCATATACCAGACGCCAGTAATTATCATCATACCACCTACAAATATATTAAAAAATTCACACCGGAAGAAGGCGCCAGTTGGTACATCACACGTATGTAGGTACATCCTTGAAAAACAGCTCTGGGGGCGTGGGCATTCAAACACCTCAGCAATATACCGAATGATAATCCATTTCTGCACAGATGCCAGATGCTACCTAGTATTTAATTTTTCTAAAATATTTTCTTTATTTTTTTTTACAAGCTTGTTTTTTAAATGTGCTTTAATTTTTTTGTGCGTTGTTATTTCAATTTGTGTTAAAATAAAATGTTTTCCTTTTTTTCTATCTTTCTTTTTTTTCTTCCAGAAAGTGGCGGGCACAGATATTTTTGTCAGGGTAGGCAAAAAATACTATGGTGCAACCACGCGCTTTCTCAACTTTCGCATTATAACTGTCTGTCAATATCACAGACACAGTATATATATACCTACATACAGTAACTCAGCTAAGACGTTTTTGGGACATCGACAAGCGGAGCGCTAGGGATGTCACAAATATTTTTGGAAAATGGTTTTTATTTTATTTAGTTACATTTACCTACTGCAAACATAAATTAATACTAGTATTGGCCCAGGGCTTCGCTCGTAAGTACGTAAGTAGTATGTAAACTATATGACGATATTTAAACAGGAATTAAAAACATGTGATGATTCTTAAAAAAGAAGATGGGAAGGATATTTTTTAATAATTGCGATTTGTTCCTGGTAAAATATCCTAAGCGTTAATTTCGTATGCGTATTCTTCAGGAACACGATAATTCAGTGCCGGTATCTTTACTGAATCATCTCGGAAAATCAAACGAAGCAATTTGGACCGGCTGAAAAAGATAATGTCATCACTATCAACTATCCCACTTTACGCGGACCCTCAGATATCGATTTTGAAAGCAATTGGTCCAGTAACTAAAAAGATAAAAAACGCGGCATTTTTTTTAAATTCTGACTTTAAATAAGGATTTAGAGGCCATATGGACTCTGAGATATCGATTTTAAAAGCAATTGGTCCAGTAACTAAAAAGATCAAAAAGGCGGCAACTTCTTAAAATTCTAACTATAAATAAGTATTCAGAGGCCATAGGGACTCTCAGATATCGATTTTGAAAGCAATTGGTCCAGTAACTAAAAAGACCAAAAGGCGGCAACTTTTTAAAATTCTAACTATAAATAAGTATTGAGAGGCCATATGGACTCTCAGATATCGATTTTGAAAGCAATTGGTCCAGTAACTAAGAAGGTCCAAATTGGCGGCCATTTTTTAAATTCCGACTTTATATAGGTATGGATTTAGAGACTATACGAACTCTCAGATATCGATTTTGTATATAATCGGTCCAGTAATAAAAAAGATCAAAATGGCTGATTTTTTTTTATTTCTGACCATAATTACGATTTCAGAGAAGACACGCATTTTCAAAGCAATCGGTCAATATTGACAACAAATTCGTAGAGAAATAGTTGAACATTCATTATACCTTTCGATATCAGCGGGAAATTTAAAAAAGCTAACTGCTGATTTTATATTGATGAGTTCAAGCAGCCGTAAACACTACAATATAGTCCTATCAATATAATTAATATCGCAAAATATGGGAGCAACACAAATCGTGACCGACTTTGTCTCGAAGTAACACCGACTGACAACCTTTGAATATTTCGCTGTTACCTTACCGAACCTAACCGAGAAATCCCTGTAGAGCACACTTCTCTGTGTGTGTTTGAATTCGGAACGTAAGTACGTAGCTTACCAACTGTTTACTATATATTTAAACTGTGTCACAGAGTAATTGATATGTCAACTAGGTACTATTATCTGGAAAGATGAAACAACAAACGGTATCTTGTTTTTCAATATTACTAATAAAATATTTTTAATTTTATTTATTATTTATGTACACACATACACATGACTAAGAAGAGAAGTATATAGATTAAAACCTAAGTAGAAAGCTACTGCTTATTTTTAAAGAAATCAAAGAATCTGTGCTTATTTCTTATGAAGTTATTTCTGTACTTTTATGGTATGGTATGATAAATATTACCTGCATACATCACAAAGGTAAATAGAGCTTGGTAATGGAATAACAATGCGTTATACTCAGTCTAGCCGCTAATTAGTTAATCAATCCTCTCGTGTTCATTAAACTTGCGTTAATGGTTCACGTGTTAACAACAATATCTAATAACTTGACTATATAAACAAGTCAGCGATCATTGTACTTCATACCATAATTCGTAAGCATCCAAGTCTGAAGTTTGATGCTAATCAGTTAAATCGACGTAATGCTTATAAGGTCTGCGAAACAGTTGCACATAGAACAAGTGCTGCCAAACGTCACTTTTATATTATGAGTAGCCATTTATACAACATCGTAAACAAACATTGCAACATTTATTCCGAAAGCAAGTACTCTTGCAAAAACAAAGTCACTGCTTGGCTTATGACTCTAAACTATGAGGAAACGGAAAATCTTTTAACATAATAAGGTTGACCTAACACACTCATACGCACACACCCCCTCTCATACACAACACACACCCTCTTATACACAACACACACCCTCACATACACAACATACTCCACACCATACATGCATGCAAATTTTAAATTAAAATTATAGTTTCTTTTTTTTATTCTGTAAGTTTTATTTTTTTAAATATTACTAAGTACCCAACTTTTGTAATAATACTAAGTTATATTATTTACCTACATTATTACGGTTTATTTTACTACAAATGTGAAGTGCGCACTGACAACCATAACACAAGTTAAGTCTTACCATGGTTACCAGTGTCCTACTGCTATTAAATTGGATGTATGTAATGACATAATTGCTAGTTTATAAGTCTCTCCTGTACCAATTTTTTGTGCCCTTACTGTAATAAAGAATAAAAAGAATTATTACTTATTGTATCATCACTATAATACTTATTTATCTCCACTGCTCTAATGGCGAAGGAACAAAATGATCAGAAACCGATATATCCTAGAACAAAACCTTGTGATAGGTTAATTTTTTCATTAGGTAATCCGCACTGAGTCCGCTTGCTGGACAGAACGGTAAAACTTTTTACTTTTTAATGTTCTGTGGGTACGACCCAGTCCCTAGCTCAGAGAGGAAGCCTAAGTGTGCTACCAAAACTGCTTGTGGACAGAAAAAATATTAAATTTAGAAGCTATAAAAATGAGTTCTTTTCCACAGAAAAAAATACTGTGGAAGATAAGCAGTATTGACTGCTTGTCCATAGATTTTTTTACTGTGGAAACTAATCAGAATTTTATGCTTGTGCCCAGAAAAAAATTACTATGGAAGCTAACCAGAAATTACTAGGTACTTGTCCATAGAATTTTTTTACTGTGAAAACTAAGCAGATTTTTGCTTGTATATAGAAAAAAATAACTGTAAATGCTAAGCAGAAATTTGTGCTTGTACACAGAAAAAAATAACTGTAAATGGTACCTAACCAGAAATCACTGTCTGTCCACAGAAAAGTTACGTAACTGTGAAAGTTGAACCGTAACCGTTAGTGTCTTAATAAAAATGACCGTAAAATTTCAACAAGTAGACAAGATAAGATACAGATAAAGCTTCCAGCTTACGCCCTCATTATATTAAGATTGAGATCTTGAACGATGTCTGTTGACGAACGAACACACGCACTGTTATTTTAATTACAGTGGTTTAAAAGAAATTAAATAAAAGCTGCCGTGACGGTCTTGTAATTTAAAAAAAGTATAATTTGTTAATGTGTAGACGTATTGGGCACAATAAAAAGGTCCTTTTAAAAGGTTATAGCACTCATCATTATGAATAACCTTTACTATGGGACCCCGAAATCGAAAAAAAATAACCACTTATTCCATATATTCAGTCGAGTAATATAATACTCAATTTCTGTAGTAGAGTCGACCTTCATCTTCTGACGTGTAGGCATGAGAATGCACCAGTTTTTCAGTTAGGAACTTTTCAATAGCAGTCCAGGGTTAGGCGAACAACACACGGAACGGTGCGGCACGGCCTGCCGCGACTTTTCGCGATCGAGCGGATCGAAATCTTATACCACTTAGTAGATAATCCATCCAGTCAAGACACACGGCACCGCATCTCCGCGCAGAACAGCAGCGAGCGCTACGGTGCCGCTACTAAGCACGGTGTGCCGCGCTGTTGAACACATGCAACTCCGCAGTTTTGAGCGACGCCGCGATATCGAAGGACGTACAAACTTATACCGATATTTAATAGCGTATTATTTATTGTCCGTTGTGGATTCTAATATCAAGCATTTCAGAATGGAGATTGAAAGTCGCCCAGCGATATAAAACGTCCCCTCCGCTGTAAAAAGCGACACCGCGCGGTTCTGCGCGGCGCGGCGCGGGCGGCGGTGCGTCCGCCTCTGCGCTGCGACTCGGCAATTGGCGCCGAACCGCTCTGTGTGTTAATCGCCCTAGAATAGTGCCTCTGGATGACATAATAGGCTTGTTCCCTATTACCTATACGGGACTTAATAACGGCAACGGTAAAATGTTGATGTACAATAAAAAATACACCTCTGCACAACTCTTCATCCCTTTAGGCGTGATGCATGTTATTTTTTTAACTACATTACATTTTTCTCCAAGAACCAGCGTCTCATCATTTGCGTCATCAGCACTGCACCAAACTATTACTACACTTAAATTATATCTTCAATCCCACATCAGCTTACGAGGATAAGTTGCAGCTGCTCAACATTCCTTGCGGTGTCAATTGGGGGTAACTGATTTAATGGTGTCTGTGGCAGATGGCTCTTAAAGTCCTTTCTTTGAACACTATTTTGGTATTTAGTCTCTACATCGCTGTGACAGATGGACACTTGGACAGTTCTGTCGATTTCGTTGCACAATAACTAGTGACAACTGGTCAAACTGAAAATTTTTCTCTATAGGATCAACATCGTAATCGCGAAAAAATTATCAGCTGTCCCATACGTTTGGGTCGAGTAGATATTGAAGTTTTGTATAGGACGATGATTTTTGTTGTCTTTTTTTTTTAAAAACGTTGCCCCTCACTAGGATTTCTCCTGTATCGAGGGTACCCGAACAACTATCTGTAGATCATACAAATATTTGTTCCGTGCGGGGATCGAACCCGCGGCACGTAGCGTAGAAAGCTAATTGCTTAACCACTGCGCCAACCGTGTCGTCAAATGTTGGTTCCATAGAGAAAGTTGTTCAGTTTGATGGTCTGATTCACACCCTTAAACATGACCATGAATAAATGATTTATGATTTATGACGTATTTCTGTTACACGTTGTATTTGTAAGTATATCATAAAATATTTATTTATTAATGTTTTTAAATTTTAATTTTGAAGTTAATTAGTTTATGGTACACCGCGAGCTACCCTTCGTTTTTATATGTTAAACTGTCCATCCAAAGGTTGTTTGTAATAAATCGCCGATTGCGAAAAGACTGTCCATTGTACAATCTTAAAATGTTCATTATTATGTTCATCACTACTTTTTATCAGGTGTACAATAAAGAGTATTTCTATTATATTCTATACTATTCTATTCTCACTGTAGTTAAAGGTTAAATGGTAGGTACCTAGTAGATACCAGTGAGTCTTGCATCGGTTTTCCACCCGTTTATAAATCTAAATGAAGTCCATTAGATTATGATCTGTGTTTTGCCCGCTATAAGGAAATAATGCTATTTCGAAGGCATTGCCTCATCATTGTTTTCCCATATTAAGTAATAGTTCTTCTGCCAACACAAACATTTATTTCTACATTAGGTATTATTGTAGATATATTTTTGTATCCACTCAAAATCCCATAGAAATAACCTAACCGTCAAAAACCCTCGACTCCAACTAGAAAAACAGCTGTGACTTTTGAACGGCTGAACAGATTTTCATTAAACATAGCTAAGATGATACCCAATTGAACCAGCTTTCAAATAAAAAAACTGCATTGAAATCGGTCCATCCGTTTTGGAGCTATGATGCCACAGACAGATACACAAATACACATAAACACCGATTCACCGATACACTGATACACAGATACACACTACAAACTTATAAGACCTCTTATTTGTCGGGGGTTTAAAATGATATTTTCAGAAGATTCCAATCGGTGTAAAGGCACCGAGTAAAATTTATTTTCTTCAATCGATTAAAATTCATAATATTTTACCGCAGCCCTATCTGACAAGGAATACAGCATTTATGTAAACAACAATTCACTAACTGCAAAACAGTGACCCCTGGTCAATGATAGGTTGAGATAAGTACTCATAACCCTATGTCGCTGCGCAGGCGCTTGCAGGTGTTCGCGCCTGCTACAGGCGTTGACTTTCGACACCCAGGCTTTCTCTTTCAGCAGTATTGTTTACCCTTCCAGCATATTCCGAATGATTGATTAAAACAGTTTCGTATTCTCCACATACGAAAACCAACAATAAGTACCTACCAAGAGCGGAAATCTAATTGCACCTCTATCTCCATTAAATTGAGGACGTTCGGAGGTTTGGGGAAGTTATGAAACGTCACGGATTTCTGAATTGTTACTCCGTTTTAGAGAGTCGCGATAGTTACAGTGTTTGATGGATGGTGAAAAGTCGTAAAAACCACAGTAAAAACAATGGCTGCACATTACAGTTTTTCTAAAGTTTAGATTTACTTAAATGGCACCTATCTACACTTGCAAGCAACGAAATCGTCTAATCTCATAAGCCCGTATACATGTACCTATGTTCTTTTCGAAAAATACTTTACTTATCTATTTAAACCATAATTATATCGTTTAAAAGCTTGATACTTCAGCGTCAAGTTAGTACCAATATTGTCAACATTTATAAAATTAAGTACTTTTTAAATTAATGCTATCTGGGTGAAAGTGGAGGCAAAATAGTTTAAGAAAATGTGTTGTGGTTAAGAATTTAAAAAATAAAACAAAATCTGTTAAAAAACATAAAATAATTTATTGTATCAGTACTTGGAGTTGGTATTGCCCATCTTATAGCTCTAACCACAGCTTTTAGTCGGTTCAAATTAATAAAGAGCACTGTTTGTATCTTTCAACAAAGTAGAACTACATAAAATAAACTAATGTTTACTACCTATTATTGAATATAATAATAGACCCTGACCACGCCTTCACGTGGAAACCTATTCACGAAAGCCTTTATTAACCGCCAACTGCGAGTAACTACCCGACATTACCGTATTAAATATAAATACCCACAATGATAGTATTTGCAAGCTAGAACTTTGATATTTACTAAAGGTGTTTGTATATCAAGATGATTGAAGTCTTCACGCCCCGTGACAGCGGCCCGACAGCCATCGAGCCTCACTCATTAAGCAACACCATGTACATAAATAAAACTCGAGGTACACCGGGACCAACAATGATTCAATACTTAGTTATAGGCCGTAATCAAACTGCGCCAGCGGCGACGTCGACCGCGCGATTGTTATCTGTCATTTTCATAGAATCGAAGCGGTAATGGAATGCGTCAACTTCGACATAATTATGGTAGCGAGGCCCGCAGTGTACCCGCAGACAATTATTATTTTACATTTATATTATTTATTTCAAGAGTTCCGTGAATTAAAGTGGAAATTGTGGCCATTTAAAAAAAAAGAAAATCTCAATAAATTGGTCACGATTTCGAATATAAATAAGGTACAAATAAATGCAACGCAAATGCATACTGGACATTGCTTATAATAATTTTTGATTATGAAATAAATGATACTTTCAAACTGTAATTATTAAACGATAATACAACATTCAATTTAGACGCCGAACATGAACTTAGACCTTTAACCTTTGATCCTTTAATGGATCATTTTCACAGCAACATATAGCGTAAATATGACCTATTAGACGATGATCAAAGTCCGATAAATCCCTATAACCGACACCTAGTGTACCTAAGGGGTTAATAGACAACTAACCTGTGACATTGAGTAGGAAGGGCGATGATTATCGCGCCGGCAACGCCCCGGGCAACTATGAGGCACCGCGTAATAATGCAACTAAGATCATCGCTGCATCATCAAGATTGATGGCCTCACATCGAACGTATGTTCTGCATAATAATAAAGTTTTTCAATTGCTATTGACGTTGTCCGTACCTTTTATGGTAACAACTAGTCGCATGTAAATTGTCTGACAATTATATTTGAATAATTTTTAAACTTGGTGTGCCCTTGGCTTCGTCTTTAACATGGAAGTTCTCTGAGGTTTAAATTAAAGTTTGTGTGTAATTCGACCCAGAAATATTGTTGTATGATGAATGGTATGAGAACCACACGAATGATTCTCAATTACAATGAAACAATCTGCTTTCTCAGATAGACAAAGATTTGAATGAATTTGATGCAATTCTATTCAAAGAACCTTGCCCTAATAACGCAACAAAAGTTATACAACAAGAAACCCAGAAGTTTACTTACGATACCGCCATAATCCCATCACAAATTGCCAAAAAGGAGCACGAAAGGAATCGCCAAGGAAAACAATTTAGCCTTCCGACTACCTAGAACGTCATTATCCCCGGTCATAAATCTTCACGGAGTCAAATTGTTCTCATTTCACACCAAATAAGTTACGGGGAAGAGGACCTGCGCAGGCGCAGGCGGCCGTGCAATTACGCATGGTAATAACGCCGGGGGCGCACGTTGAAATACAATAATTCATTGTAGAGCCCGCGCCGACCAGCCTGTGGTTACCGCCGATTGGTTCAAACCTAACGATAATTGGGCCGTACTTAGCTTCTTTAGTTCGCTTGAAAATATCCATAACTCTCAAGTTTTAGTTGATGTGCTCCATTGTGACCTAGAAGACATAATTATTTACAATAACCTAACCCTCAAGAACCCCCGACTCCGACTAGAAAAAGAACTGTAACTTTTGAACGGCTGAACAGATTTTCATGAAACATGGCTAAGATGATACCCGATTAAACTAGCGTGCATTGGCCAATCTATTTTGGAGCTACGACGCCACAGACAGACACACAAATACACAGATCCACAGATACACACTACGAACTTATAACACCCCTCTTTTTTGTCAGGGGTTAAAAATGTTGATGTAAACTAAAGGAAAATCTTACTGAAAGTGCAGTTTGCTACGCCGATAACTTACAAATGAAAAAGTTCTAAACTGAGGACTTCAAAACTGGTTATCGTAAGAAGCCCACCACATTAAAAGCACTTTTTTTTTAAGTTTTCATGGCAAGTAGGTATTAACCATGGAAACTTATTTTTATTTATTTATATTTACTAACTCAACAAATCGTTAGTAACTCGAGACACTTTTATCAATTTATTTGGCTCTTCAACAATGCTACATAAATAGTTAATACATTTCAAGCTTAAATCTAAGTGCACCATTACTTGGTCGCGGGACTTATCTCATTACCGTGACCCCGGAACGTAAAGGGCTATCGAAGGAACACCGTGGATTTTAGTCAGTACAAGTCTGACAGCCCCTCCCGCCCTGCCCGGGGTGGGAGGAAGAAGAGCACTGCATGCACTACATTAGTCACAGATATAATAAATAATAGAAATAAGTAAATTTAAAAACTAGCGTGAAAGAATGTATGGATAAAACTAATATTAATTTGCTCAAACAAATGATAGATTATCCAACCTTTCGCAGTTTGCTCGATCAATTATTTTCCTCACCAAACTACATATTTTAAATCTAAATGATAATTAGATTTTAATCTTTAAATTCGTCTTGTTCATATTAATTGGACTGCACGAAAAGGTCACTTAAAATTCTTAAAAGTTTGATCTTTCAAGTTAAAACAATTATAAGGCCTAGTTTTATAACAATAATTATGTAAAAGTAAAAATGAGTTAGGGCTTGTTTACACAGGCCAGTGTAATACACGTGCAATTTTTTAAATGTACCTATACGAGATGACTCACTGAATTCCGTGCGAAAATAGTGGTTATTGCAGTATAGTAAGTACTACACTATAACACTACTACACTATAAGTAAGTATTACATATTTTACGTATCTTAAGTACGTATTACGTATCGAGTATTGTTCAGTACGTAACTACTTGTACTGTTTAAATTGTAGTGGTACTCAATATGATCTTTGCTGTTCTTTTTTATTTTTGGTAATATTCTGTAAATTCAGATCGAATTTAAGCCGGGGCCGCTCCCGCGGCTCCACAGTCCACATATTATTGATAACTTGATTTATAAAAAGAGTATCCATGGAGTTTCTTGCCGGTCTCTTCTCCAGGACCAACCCACTTGGAACCGTGCACCTAGAATCACGACGTTTTGAAAGTGCCTGCAAAGGCCCAGTTGAAATAAAAACCTTTGACTTTGAGTACATGCTGCACTGTCAATGTGCGGCTTTCGCAGTTGGTGTGGCCGAGCTATTATAACATCACAGTTTTTAATACCTTTTAATATCACCAGGTAATTATGTAAAAACAACCTCGTATTATTTGTAAGCCCGGCTGCCAACAAATTGATAAGACTCATGAATAAAGAATTAAAAGACGGTCGGTGCGCAAGCGCCGGTAGGTACTTTCTTTGTGCAGTAGTTTACACCTCGGGACAAGTTCGGACTGGCGTGCAAGGTGCACAACCGAGTACAATGACGACGTGCATATAGGTAACTTAATTTTGAGTTTATTTTTGCCTTCAAATGTGATTATATGTAACGATCACTTTTAGTACACACACATTTTGCAGGTATACATCTAGAAATTATTAAATTAAAACAGTAGTTCCGAAATTAGTTTTATTTCCATCAAAATTATTTTTTAATATGATTTTGAAATGTGAAGTCACGAAACTTAGGATCCCTCCCACCCCTTGTCTCATAATGTCACACTTCGTCGACCCCCTGGCCCCCCTTAACGTGTGACGTACTTTATGGATGGTCCCTAAGTGTGCATTTATCTGATACTAAAAACTGAAGGTCCTGGTATTGTGTGTGAGCAGTCTGTATTAGAGATGGGCTGAGTGATGATTTTTCGATAACAATGACTACATGACAATGAAAAAAATATATCGATGACGCAAACAATGACAAAATCATCAATGACTTTTCTCTAACTGTCACCGCATAGCAAGTTGTCATCTCATCATTGTCCTGTCACAACCGCAGCCGAAGTTCGTCGAGCGATGATTTTTGGCATTGATGATTGTGGTGTTGTCACTGCATTACTAAATGATTTTAAAATATCGATGATTTATACATATGACACGATAATATCGGAATTAAATCTAGTCTGTATAGTGTAGAGTACGAGCAACATAATTGTTGATTTGCATAATTTATGAACAAGAATTCAATTCAGTCGACAGTATTAACTTATTAACATTTAAATAAATAAATAAATCAGGCAATAAATTGAATCGAATCGACTATTATACAATTTTAAAATATTATGCATAGCGTGCGTGTTTGCAGTCATTAATTTTAAGTATTATTTTCACTAATAAACACGAAGAGAAAGGTGCGTCTCGTGGTTACCTGCAAAGCTGTCAACTGGTCCTATAGTTAAATAAAACGTATCATTACACATCGTGATAAATGTAAAACTTCAGCTTGCACATCAGAAATTTAAAACGTGCATTTGTCCAGAATATGAAACAAATACGACGTTCGCAAAGTAAAAAGTCGAAGGGAGAAATAAATAAGCTAAAATACTGCACGATTTAAAATGCAGCGGTCAATAATAAGCGTGGAATAGGATTATTTCATCGTCCTATAAGTTTCCGCACGTAACCGTGATCAGTCAGCCCGAGCAGGTGCGCGAAGGACCGATCAAAACATACCTTATATACAAAAAAGTACATATCCATCATCAATCCACACAAATATAAACCTTGATGAAGAAAAAATAGAGTTTGAATTGCAGTGTAGGAGGTCCGGTGGTTGGTTAATTCAAATTGCGAATTATATATTTTATCGACGTACGCGCACCGAGCAATTGCGGTAGCGACTACCGTCGGTATATGCGTGAAGAATGACAAACTAGTATAGTTTTATACTTGTGACACGCCCCATGGCTTCACTGCGTACATCGACGTTGTCGATATTTTATTTCGACATCGAATACAATGAGAACAAGTTCCTTTTTCGATATCGGCTAATTGACGGGTTGACAACAAATGTCCTGTTTCTGGAAAAAATATTTATTACCACTTGTCGCATAACTATTGGCAATATAACTGCGTGGATTTACTGAGCTGTTAATTTTTAACTCGACTTTAGTTTGCAGCACATTGTGCAGCTAAATCACTGAGACTGTCACATCGCCAAACACTAATAAGTTCCAGTAACTAGAATAGCTAGGATCCTGCTTTACATAGTTACAAAAAACATTAGTTACTTTTTACCTTTTTTCGACATTCATCATCCCTGTTCTCGTCCAGTGGTATACGGGATATTTTTTTATGTAGTGCGCATAATTTGTAGAGTGATTCAGTGTCTGTTCCTAAATGCAACCGCACTATTGGGATACACTTTAATACAAAACGAAAATTCGACTAAGTATGGGGGAGACGCATAATTTACTAGCGCAAGCCATACAAAATCTAATTTTTATTTTATTTTGGAGTGAATTTTAGTACTGCGGTTGCATTTGGGGACGGACACTGAATCACTCTGCAAATTTTGTGCACTACATAAAAAAATATCCTGTATAATATGTCATATAAAATCCGTCAATACAGCTCTCTCATCTGATTTACAAATAGAAAAACTGAAAATATTCTGAAATCATAGACACACAATATAATATTTTTAAATACATTTACTACGCAATTGCAACTTCAGTATCTAACAAAAAATAATTGCTACCAAATCATTTGACATTAGCAAATAAACTCCGTTTATATATTGCTATTGTAGTGATATTAATCGCTTGGAGTAGCAACAATGTTGCCACTGCATCCTGAACTTACTATAATATATTTTAATGGCAACATACACACATGATATAAACCCACAAACATAAATAACATGTCCACTGTTGAACATAGGTCTGTCCTATTAAATAAAGTTGTACGTTTAAGCCCTTTAAGCCCACTTGCGTCAACGGGTTATCTTTTAACCTAGAGTTAACCTGACAGAACTGTTCATTTTCTATGAAAACCAAAGACAATTTAGAACTTTAATCTTTACTTAGCTTTAGAGATAATTCGCGTTGATGCAAGTGGACCTTGTTTACTAGTTTGCCCCTGACCTTTCGGTGGACAAACCCGTTTTCTGCACCCTTTGTCTCCTTGAGAGAAAACAAAACGAAAAATTGAGAGAGAAACGGTAAAGGGATAGTTTCGTCCCCAATTTTCTCTTTCCCTTTTTTTGCTGTGGTAGCCCTACTGGAATCGGTTCGATGTATTCCATTACAGAAATAATTACACAATGCTAAATAAGTGAAAGTCATCCGTTTAATGGCTTAGGCAAAACATAAATACGTAATGCAAAACGTAAATCCCACCCTACATCAAATTCCGATACTTTCCGTAATTACTGAACCGTAAATCTCAGCTGTAGCTAAACAAATAACGTAGGTATAACACTAGTGACTAGGGACTTCGTTAGTGGCGGGTCAGAGGTCACTGTTACACAAGCATCGTTACTGTACCGTCTCTATCCACAACACTAATCTTCTTAAGGAGTTCCGATTTACTAGGTGTTGCTGCTTTGTATTGCGTTAATTTAAGACGGTATTATAATAATGTTACTATTAAGTCTCGTGTGTCTCACGGTTTGTATCGTTAGCTTTGTGTAGAAGAAATAATCGGGAGTTCATTTTTAAGTGCATAAGAGAAAGAAAGAAAGAAAAAAGTATTTATTTGACACAGCACAAAAACAATTTTAAAGATAATATAACTAAAAGAAAAGAATAAAACATGTAAAAGAAAAAAAAAAAATTTTTTTTTATCTAAAATAAAAAATGCATTGTACGTCGCAGCTGTGTCAGAAAGCCTTCCGCTCAGCTTAAGCTGTCGCGCTGCGAGCGCTGGTTTTCAGTGGGAGCCACATCGAGTGACGTTATGTGTGCCTACGTGTACAGAAAATATATTAATTAAATATGAATTAAATAAATAATAATTATAAAAGAACTTGTGTGTGTTGAAATAATTATTGTATGAAAATAAAGACGTGAAGGTAACATTTTACTATTGTACTATATCTAAAATAGTAATTGAGTGAGGGTAACTACATAATAATTTTAAATAACAACGTGTGTTATTGTTAAGTGGTGTAGAACGAATCCGATTGAAACAAGGTGCCGAAAACAAACACAAATGCAAAGCTCATGCTTCATCATGAGATCTTTCATCCACGTGGCAAGCTTCTGATTGTAGCAGGAGATGACATCCCCTTAATCATTAACGTTGATTAAACGTTACACTAAACTAGCTTTTAGCCCACGGAACGAATGTGTCTATATTAAAAAAGCTGAAGCTAGACCAGAAAAATCGCTTGTCTTCTGTTTGCCTGCACAGAATATTAAAATACTTTGGCCACATTGCCCGAAGACACACCGATAACATCGAGAGACTTATTGTGACAGGCAAAATAGAAGGCAAGAGACCTAAACGACGCAGCCCGAAGAGGTGGTCAAGCCAGGTGTCGGACCAAATGGAAGTACCGGTGAATGTGGCACTCCATCAAGCCACAGACCGCAGCAAATGGATAGCAAGCATCAGGAGGATCATGGGAAGGGTTCACGATCCTCAACATTGAGGGACCGACATTGGAGGAGGAGGAGAACTAGCTTTTAAGTCTATTGCCATCTCTATTCATTGGCATGCAAATGACAATGACAAGTACAATTTAATCATTGTTGAAATATTACCTACAAGATTTTATAAATAAGGGGGATAGTTCTTTTTTTAAAATCCTTAGTGACTTGATCAATGCCGTAAACACGATTCATAAAATTAAGAAACTATAGAACCTTTTTTCTTGCAAGCTTGGCAAGGCAAAGAAAACGTCTTCTTGAGCAACAACTTTTTGTTATACTATCCTCTTTACAAGTTAAACATTGGCACATTACTATCATAAGTGTAACATTCTATAATTCCCATACAGTTAAACCTATCTCATTACATTTCTATACCATCTAACACGTTTTTGCGTCGAATAACAACACCGTTTCAATGGCGAATACGTGTGAAAAAGCCCTAAGTATCTGCGAAACGATCCGTTACTGTAATAACGTAACGTAGTATATTAAATAACCGTTATTTCCGACTTTAACACATAAATAATAACGCGTGTAGGGTTACCAGTGTATTGTAAAAGCTAGTGCGAATCTTAATCGCAAGTTTTATCTAATCCGAGTAACAGTTGTTTTAATACAGTACAACACAGCTAAGATGTCGCATCGGCAAACTTCGGAAAACCGATCACTTCCGAACTGAGTGCGACTTCAAGAACACGAACTACTTAAGTAAAGCATGATCTTTACCGTGACGCAATAAATTGTAAAATTATCTAAGCGAGCGACTGCCATTGGTTGTCTGATCAGGTACATCGATGTAACTTCTTAGTCGTGTCGTACTATACCATAGAGGGTACAATTTATGGCGTATATCAAATAGCGTAAAGATATGGTGAGTAAATTCCCATGTTCATAATAAAGTCTTAACTTACAAGGTAATATTAAATAGCGAACATGACATGGCACGAGAGGAAATGGTTGGACAGAAACACATGGAACAAGAAAGGAAGAAGAATGTTATAAGATAGTCATGATCGTGCGCATATTTTATGTGGAAATTAACTAAGATAACAAATAAACTTGCTGTTGAGAGTTTGCGCATGATTTCAAATGGAAAATCACTACATTTCTCTCTACCCAGTTGGAAAATGAGAACATACACAGAGATAAACATCTTCCAAATGACAACCCTAGTTCTAGTACACACTTACCGCTGCGCTGCAACTTATCGATTCGCAACGGTAAGTACTGGTGGTCAAGGAATTAACTGCATCTAAGACAATAAATAATTGTTCGAAATTATCGCCTGCAATATAGCCAACGAACCTACGTAGGCCTTAAAGAAGGAGATAGGAAAATTAGCCTATATTTTGGCTTTCACCATCGAGTTTGTATCAAAGAACAATAATTTTATGATTACAATTTACCCTGCGGTCCGAATTGCGCTAAAAGTGATAATATCGCGAATCCAACTAAAGTTACAATTATTATCTATTATTACTCAATACCCCTTATATTTTGTGACTATTTAATTTGGTCGGATTCACGATATTATCACTTTTATCGCAATTCGGACCGCAGGGTTAATAATGTCCGTAGGTAAGATACTAACTACCTATTTTGTTGTATACACAAGTAATTCTGTTGTTTTCCAATACGAAGAAGCTTGTTATAATAATTCTTGTTTATTTGCAACATGTTTATGTTTATTACAAAAGCCTATTATTGAAACATAAATGCCACGTAGCTGAATGTTTTCTGTTATTAAATATTTTATACAATGAATAGATGCACGCAACTGTGTCGCAATTTGTGCTTCACGCAATTTGCTTTTAAAGCAATAAAACTATATCCTTTTTATGATAAAACATACTTTAGGTACTGAGATTCACGATAATAAATATATTACATAGGGTAAATAATGAATTCATCATGTAGACATGCCTTAATTAATGAAAATATATAGGGTTCTTCAAAAAAAAAAAAAAAAAAACCGTGCCACAGTGCCGAAATATCGAAAGCTCGCAACAAAGTATAAACATGATAAATACCCCGTTCTTAACTCTAATAATAATATAATAATATTCTTCTGTAGTGTCCACATAAGCTCTCCTCATATGGAAATTGGTCATGCCCATGGTGGAATGATTAGCCAGTCAGTAAAGTATATAAAGACGCTAACTGTCCAGCACCAGTAGTATGACCATTTCTATTTCTATTCTTCCAAGAATAAACAAAGCTCTTTCTATCTATCTCGAAATCTAGTCTCGCGTTTCTACGTAGACAAAGACAAAATATTCTTTCCATAGCAACGGGAAATTCAATCAAATCCTACCGAAGAATAGAAATTAGGAAAGATGAATCCTTCCGCTGTCGCATATTTTACCTACATTTTATCTTCAAAAAAATCTAACAAGAATTTTTAACCAGTTCTCTACACCTGATTTATATATCAGGTGTCTTCAAGAAGTAGTGACTCACGAACTATGGAGTCCCCGCTTAATTGAATGTCAACGTTAGCGAATTTATGTAAAATGGTCCACAAACCATAAGAATAAAGGTTGAAGCAACCTATCCCCTCTCAAAAATAAATCCGATTGATCGCTATTAGATTAATGTCAGATTGCAGTCCCACTAGCGCCACATCTATTGAATTTAGAGGGTATTTGCGGATATTTATTGAACTAAAAGACATAGTTTTTGAAAGTAACCCATGTGATAGCGAATACTCTGAGAGGGTATTTAACAATAGGCATAAAATAGCAATCTCACCCAACGATGTACGAGCTTCATTTAGTAGAACGATGCTTTATGCGTCGGAGAACGGAACCTACAACCTCGCGGTCAGAGGTCGCATCTTTATGAGTCGTGGCCAGCGGGATGAGTTATATTCTCCAATAGATGTAAGCCAGGGCCTGCTTGATAGATATTTATTATTTCTCGTTTATAATACGTCATTAGGTTGCTAATTTATTAACTTAGCTCCGTGAAAGCTTGTTAGAGAATACTTCTCAAAGGGTAAGTAGGTCTTAGGGACCATCCATAAAGTACGTCACACTTTAAGGGGGGGAAGGGGTCGACGAAGTGTGACATTATGTGACAAGGGTGGGAAGGGTCCTAAGTTTCGTGACGTCACATTTCAAAATCGATCTAAGTGTTAAAATGCCCAATTTGAAATATTAACGAAAATCTTTAAAATATTTCCAACTCTATCTGTATGGCAATTGATTTATTAAATATATTAAAAAATAATGGAAATGGACATAAAACTAATTTCGGAACTGCTGTTTTAAATTAATAATTTCTAGATGGAAAATTGCAAAATATGTGACGTCACACTAGGGAGGGGGGGGGGGGGGGGGTCTCACAAATGTGATCAACTGTGACAAGAACGGGGAGGGGCAAAAAAATCACGAAATTAATGTGACGTACTTTATGGATGACCCCTTATCTGTGCTTAAAACTGAGAAAGTGTGAAGGCTGTAAAGATGTAATATAAATAGCGATAACTTGTTAGTTGTTGGGCTATTGCTTAAAACTTAAAAGCAACAATAAGTAACATTCCCTTAATAGTACGAGCTCAGTGCCAGCTCTTACCATAAAACTGTGCTTTATCAAAAACTTATTACTATTATCGTAAAGGCGGATTTACACTATATAACTGAACATTCAAAATGTACTATCTCATTTTTAGTTTTCTTCGAACATGTAAAACCTTCATAAAACGATTAGGTGATTGGGTAAACAGAGTGAGTGCCACAACACTATTTGAAATTATACTGGATAATTTTTTATGTAGTGCGCATAATTTGTTGAGTGATTCAGTCTCTGTTCCTAAATGCAACCAGTATCAACCCAGTGTTGGGATACAATTTAAAACAAAACGAAAATTCGACTTAGTAAAATTATCCTGTAAGGAACCTGGCATTATTGATGTATCTACTAGTGGACTCAGTTGCAGAGGTCTCAAAGTCAAAGTCAAAGATTTTTATTTCAACTGGGCCTTTGCAGGCACTTTCAAAACTTTTCACTTTCTGTCTAGCTGCATTGGCTAAACTGGTTGGAAGACGACTTTATTCTCGGGAAAAATCCTGGGCAGGTGACGATGAGACTCGATAGCATAACTGTCAAGAGTGACCATATTAATATGGGTCTAAGCCAAACGAATCGTTTTCGGATAAACGAATCGAGCACAAAATAAACAGCTCCAATCTTTTCCCACGATCGAGTTTAATGACTGATGTAAGGAATTTAAGTAGCTAACACAATCTACTATAGCTTTAGTCAAAACCCAGTGGGAAACACATAAAATACCCAAATTACGTAAATAAACTATAAATAACGGTCAGCCATTACGCAGGTTTATGTCATCGACAATAAATCGAACTGGCCCAACGTGATTGGAATATCATCAATGGATTAGATGTTTATTGTAAAAAATAACTGAGTATTGTACGACACAACTAAGAAGTTACATCGTTGTACCAGAAGCCCAATTCTCATTTCTCGTAATTAATTTACACTACGACTGAAAGTTGACTGAACTGTGACTGACTGATATTATGAATTGACAAAAATCGATATTCTACTCCTCTTAAAGTTCAGTCCGATTTCAGTAAGATTTGAATTGAATCTTCTTATAGACTCATTTGAATCCATAGAAATAGTACAAGTACTGGAACGCTTAATAGTGCCGTAAAGCCGGTCTGAGGGAGAATACTTTGTGGTAACCGTGTCCTTGTCTAATAGGGTAACCATACATTTTAGTTAAAAGTAGGACATGATAGAAATATTTAATTATGTTATGAGAATAGTTATCAGGTAATTAACTACTGATATCGAATAGTAAGAATTGTTTTTTTCCTAGTAAATAGTGAAATATACGGTCCATACAGTGTATCTAAACGTTCTTACAAATATACATACACCCTTTTGGTTATAATTAGAGTCACAGGCAAGGCATAATATATAAATAGGCATATGCAAGGTTACTATATAATAAAAAAGAAAATTTAGAGAAAATTTCGGACATTGCGGAAAAAATACGGACATTTTCTTATACACAGATTACGTGTATAATAAAATGTTATGCGTGAATATTCCGGACATCTGGCAGCTCTAGTCATAGGAAACATTAGATTTTAACATTTTAAGATACAAATTTAATTCCTCTTCTACTTTTTCTTTCTTTTTCTTTTTCTCTTTTAGCTTTGCGACCATCCTACGACCTTCTTTATGAGATCTTTCCTATTATAGCAGAAAGGGTAACCCATGCTTAGTGCTGCAGAATCGAATATCACTTATTATAATATTCTTGTTTGGCAAACTCAAGTATAATCATCATTCACAACATTAAGCAATAAAACACAATGAATGAAAGTCAAAGCAAAACTTTTTTTAATTTCAAATCGGCATAAAAAGGTCGTCGTCGTTTCGTCAAAACGTTGAGATTCTAGATGCACGGTTCCAAAGTGGGCCGGGTTCTATGGAGAAGAGACCGGCTAGAAACTTAATGGTTGATTGTAATTTTAATTGTGTTGGCATTATAGTTGTATTTTGGGTTTATGTGCTTGTTTCCTCTTGCTTTACTTTCTTATTTGGTGGTTCACTGGAAACTGCAACATCTTCCCATTTACTACAAGATCCTACATGCCCTGATTCACCAGATGTTCCTGCACGTACAATTTATTTTGCACGTACAGTTTTTTTTCTTTTTGTGGCTATCTGTAATGTCAAAAATGATCTTCATTATGGCACAATATCTAAGTACAATATCCAATCCAGTAAAAGTTTAATCCATCTAACTATACTAATAGGAAAATATTAAACACAAATAAACAATAAACAAAGTGTGTGAATCTTAAGTTTGTGCAATGTGTTATACTTTATATTAGTATAAACTATTACAGACCAGACAATTACACACAACATTATACAACAGACACATACAACAACTGATAATTATTAAACATATTACAATAGTACCTATGGTAATATTGAAGGAACTGCTTCAGGTTTTAATTTTATTTTTGCTGCTGTTAAATAATTCATTATCTTTAAAATTTACGCCACAAACACATGCGAACTTTTACACACTAATGTCAAGGTTCGTGGCTGTTATCCATAACACCCTCTGCTTATTATCAGCTGGAATCCTGAAAAAAACAAACATGGAATTTTAATAAAGTCTATCATTTTATAAGAGATACAAAAAAACATTATTATCTATTCGGCACAACAAACAACAAATGATTTCAACAAATTAACTTAAACTATATACAGGGTTATTTGTAAAACACCGGCAATGCTTTAAGGGGTGAAACTACTCATCAATATGAACAACTTTTACTACGGGACCAACCATGAAATCGCGAAAAAAAATTCAAACTTTTCATACATTTTGATGGAGCAAGGTTAATCTTTTGTATGAAAAGTTTAATTTTTTTTTCGCGATTTCATGGTTGTTCCCATAGTAAAAGTTGTTCATATTGATGAGTAGTTTCACCCCTTAAAGCGTTGCCGGTGTTTTACAAATAACCCTGTATGTATACTTATATACTTGGAATCACTCAAATTATACAAAACAATAAATGCATCGAAAATATGCTACGCATTACAGATTATGGAAAACAAATCCAAATTTATTAAAGTACGTAAATTATTTAACTTAGTGGACTGTATGTCATGTGAAACGATCTAAAATAAGTACTTGGAGCAACTATATCCCACAAAATAAAAATATATTGTCACACTACTCAATGAAACTTACCTATGGAACGATATTCCACAACCAGGATAATATTCTCGCTTGCACCCAATCATAACTCAAGTATTTACCATCTTGTCGCCAAAAAATTATTCTAGGCACAAAAATAATGTTTGATCACGTTTATTTCTGAACTATGAAAACCACGAATGTTGACAACTAAGTTGACAATGTAAGCCATTTTGAATGATGTAGTGTTTCCCGCATGCAAACTTCTTTAACTACTGGTATCCAAATATTGTAATAATCATTCTTATTGAATAACGTATGGAAATAATAATATTTAATATAATATTTAAAGCACGTCAATTATAATTTTTATTATGTTTATTTTGATAGCCGTGGGTAGAAGTTTCATTAGTTCTAATATGTATGTAAAAACGATTCTGAAAATACCAATTTAGTAGATTACTAAGTTGATGAGTAATGGCCATGTGTGCGAGAGGGACACCGCTGAATCTCAGGTGACTTTCATGTGGGCACAAAATTTCGTACAACTAATTATAGCAGTAAGCTCTCTAGTTATAGGTACTATGTATTATCTCTATGTTTGAATCTCATTTTTGACGTTTATGTATGGACGAGATTAACAATATTATTAGATATCTGTGTCGATTCAAAATGTTAGCAGAATACCGATTTGCCTCACTTTCGACCTCATTACAATATAATTTCACGTTTGACGTTGGTTGTTAGGGTAGGAGAATACCGTGTGTGACATTTAAGATAATCCTCAAAACCATTGAAGCTACAACCATTACCGTTATGACTTTGAGACCCATAACCTGGCCCTGTAAGTGCTCGAAACATTAATAACTCGCAAGCATGTAATTGCATTAGCTTCTAATCTGTAATTTATTGTGAATCCGGATGTGTAGACCCGTTTGCCTTAGGCCGAGTGCACACGATACTTTTAATCGCGATCGGAGGAAACAGGATGTTGTGCGACTGATCTGTTGATCACTGAACCCTGGACAAACAATATACAAGGTTAGTCGGAAAGGGAATATAAACTCGGATGGGGTCATTGTACTCATCATTATGAACAACTTTCCTAAAATCCAAAATCAGCTCTTCCATACATTTAGTCGAGTAATATATTGAAGTATTTGTATGGAACAGTAGATTAATTTTCGCGATTTCAGGGTTGGTCCCATAGAAAAAGTTCATCACAGCATGGCAGAGATTCAGATTATTAATTCATTCCATAAGGTTTATATTGAGTTGTTAAAAATAAATACTTTTCCATGCCATCCATGAGAACCGACTTTAACACGATGCAGCATTGATGCTCACACGGCTACATTGTCAAGCTATAATATCCAATATAAGTTGACCCTTATATATATAGACTTTCCATACAATGAGAGGTCAGTTTATATTGGAAATGTGTGCGCAGTAGTCGCAAAAACGTGAGATTATGAAGCAACCGGACACAAAGTCAAAAAGCCTCTAAAAGTACACTTCCTTTCCTTATCGAAATAGTTTGCATTTATATATTTATTATTTATTCTATATTTATTATAATTATGTACATTATGTATTTGTGTAGGTATGTATTAAGTATATTTTTTTGTAGCATGTAATATAATGTCATCAGTTTTATTTAGTTATCCTTCTATATTAATTCCTCACTAAAGTCTACATTTCTTTTTTTAGAACTCTCTTCTCGCAGGTCTGCTGGAAGAGATTTCTTTAGAAATAAGCAGTACTTTTGTGTCATCTTACCTATTTAATTGTAATTATTCTTCTTTCGTGTATACATAAATAGTTAAATAAATAAAGTCGCTAGTCGCCGCTCTTAGGCTGACATTCAGAGACGACAGAAACGAGTCTAAGCGTGAACTTACGCTTCCATCTGTCAAAATTTGTTCGTAAGTTTGACAGATGGAAGCGTAAGTTCACGCTTAGACTCGTTTCTGTCGTCTCTGAATGTCAGCCTTACAAGCATCGTATGTGCGCCTGGTTTTATAGATGCCTAGCTATTGCAGGTGACTTCGCTCGGGTTCAATTAGTTCCCGCAATTTAAAGCCGTGCATCGATTTGTAATAGGTTTCCTTAATTATTCACAGGATAATTGCTTCATTGACCGAGATTAATAAGCTTAGTATTCATGCTAATCTAACAATTACAGAAAAATGTGTCGGTGTCGACTTCTATGCTAAGTTCGACGCATAAACTTAGTTATTTTAAAGCCGTAGATAGTTAGTAGTTATACATGGTTTATCAATGATTACAGAAGTAGTACGGTTCAATGCAAATTAGATAGCAATAATTTGCAGGGAAATCTTGTCCCCAAAACAACACCTGACGGTATTCAGTAAGTTTGCCCAAACATTTCTAAACAAAAAATCACGTGATTCAAGTGATATTTTCTAAATAAAAATAATAAAGTTCATAAACTGCCTTTATTAACGGAATTAACTTTCCTCAGTTTTTTTTTATATTTTACTTAATGATCTATAAATGTTTGTCCAGTTACTTTGTTGGGACCTTATTATCCTTAAAACCCGTTTTGAGGTCAAAACCGGGACTCTTTCAGTTTTTCAGAATAAGAACGCCAAAGTTGGCCATTTAACGCAATAATCAATAGATATGTAATAGACCTCTTAAGCATTGCCTTTCGATTGAAGCTAACGCAACTGGACATCACCTCACCTTCCTAGCGTAATAAATACTGCATGACAAAAAGGTTCAGTCTTGCTATTCTGCAGAGCTAATGCGGCAAAAATGGGAGACGGAAAATCGGGAACCATCTTTTTACCGTTTTCTCTCTTCATAGTTCGTTTTGTCTTCTATCAAGGAGACAAAGGGAGGAGAAAACAGGTTGTAGAGGAACGTGGTATGCTGTTCCTCCATTGAAAAAGGATGATACTGCGGCCAGGCGAGGTGTTATTGCCCGGACCGATGTCCGACGGTTGATGTCGGACAGTTGTATATGTGTTAGATACGAATATCTTTTTCCTTGCGCGATGCAGGCCTCGTAATCTGATTGGTCAAATTTATATTTTTGCGCCACTGTAGTAAGCTTTCGCTTAGTAGTTATTCTATGTGGCGATAGGTGTCGCTACAAGGTTTTTCCACAAAAAGGTCGGAGACAAAACCATCAGTTTACCATCTTCATTCCCGATTTTACGTTTCGTCTTCTGTCAAGGAGACAAAGAGAGGATAAAACGGGTTTATCCACCCGGCACGCTTTGACGAACTGAACCTTCTGTATACTTACTTCATGACAAAACCATGCAAATAAGATGTTTTAGATAAACATGGGCGTAAACGTGGACCGTTAATTTAAACGTAGCTGCGTGTAGTAAAACAATACGTGACGTGGAAATATGCGAGATGAGTGATAGAGGCCGTGTCGCCGGTCATTAAGCCCGGGAGTTGCTGCGTAAGAGTCGAAAACTGCCGTGTTTTCGAACAAACTCCGAACTGATCTCTTTTTAACCGACTTAAAAAAAAGGAGGAGTTTCTCAATTCGACGCGTAAGTTTTTTTTTTTTTTTTTTTGTTACCTCATAACTCTCGACTGCGTGAACCGATTTTGATGATTCTTTTTTTATTGGAAAGCTGGTGCTTCCCGAATAGTCCCATTTTAATTTGGTCCAGTTCTGACACTGGGATCCATGAGAAAACCATATAAGTCTTAAATTTACATTAAGTATGTGCACGACAAATGGTCGAATAACTTAATATCACGCCAACCGATTTCGATGATTCTTTTTTTTGATACAAAGCTTTTTCGAAATATTGTTATATTGTTGTTATTATTGGTAACAATCGCAAAAGTGTTGAGTGATTGCAGCCATGAATTGCTTACAAAATTGGTTCAGTTGTCAAGCGCTTAGCAACAGAATACCTATCACTTTTTCTTACTTAGTTCAGTTGTCTACACTACAGGTTCGATCTTCGCATGGAACAAAAATTCGTATGGCCCAAAAGATACCTATCGTTTATCTTAAAAATTGCAAAATTGAATGAAGTTGACCATCCCAGTCGGTTTTTGAAATAAGCTGCAGAAATGGGTTATTGATAAACCGTAATAGTGGTGAAAACGTACTGGTAACTTATGTGAACCCCCGTTTTTAAACATATTATATGAACCACACTTTTAAAAAGTGCTCTAGAGTGCACTTTAACATTCTATAAAAGCTTTTACGTCCCTTTATGCAATATGCCTAATGTCTATAAAGGTATTAAGGTTTCTGCCCACTATCCGAACCATACGCAAAAACTATAAATTTTGTATAAATTATGAGACAACGCCGTTAGACCATTTAGGCACCAACTCGTTTCGTATACAAATAAAAATAATTAAATACAAATTATATTTATACTTTATCCACTATTTACAGAGGCGGACTTAATACCTAAGGCATTTTCTACCAGTCAACCTAAGGGTGATGCAGAGAAAAAAGGCTGTAGGTGCACGGACAATATAATTATACTGAAAAAATAACATAAGCATAGTTACTTATAACTATTTATACTTAAGAATTTATATAATATACACTACTACACTAAATATACATATACAATCCATATTAGTACATAAATGAATATGTATATTATACATAAATATATCTACCAATGGCGAAGACTCCATACAACTCGATTCCCATCGGCTTCCCTTTAGGCATTGGTTAATGCATAGACCAACGTAATATGGCTTGTTATTCAGTTAGATCGAGCTCTTCCAGACATGACTATATATAGATTACAAGAAATGGTATGGATTTTCGTCTTGCAACATTAATTGCAGCAATTTTTAGACAGACTTTTTGACACGGCTTCCCCTTTTAAAACTGTCACCCTTCGCCACTGATCTACTATACTATAAGTAATAAGAGAGCGGATATAATTCTGCCAATTTCGTGCGAAGGTGTTCACGCACTTTATGCTTAAAGGAATAGTGACGTTTGTCTGATACGTTCTTATTACGGTCATGGTATGAGACAGATAGCGACAAACACCTCGTTTATTAGTATTAAACACTCAGCTAGAGGTCGTCAGTGATTGCACTAACCGCCATGAGTTCCTTCGCCACTCGCAGTTGCAGCTAACAGATGACATTGGCTCTAAATTCCAATGAAAACCCATTTATTCCAATTAGTGCAACTATTAAACTGCACTTGTGGAATACCTGAACATAGACAAAATAGTTCCATTTGAATTATTATCTATTCAATACATGGCCTTTAATGCAATACATGCAATGATATTAATTAAATTAATTGAACATCGTTTAAACTTTCTCTTCTAATATTTCGATTATAAAAGTTAATTAATGATTTCTAGCTTAGGGTACATATACATAGTTATCAGTTTTCCCATAGATTATATTGTGAATTTGCGAGTCCCTGGGTGCATTAACAAAAATGAGTGAAACTAGACTAAATTTTATCGACTTTATTTTTAAAATCATTTTTTGAATATCGAATTTTTTACTTTTAATTTTTTTATACTATACAGCCTGTTGAGCGGTTCCAAATTATAGGCCTTCGAGATTAGGTAAGTACCTAACTTATTCAAAGGGTAACAATAATGATAATAATGATTAAATGTTATATGGTAAATGATGGCAAATGAAAAACAATCCATAAACATCTGTCATCAAGTTTTAGAAATAAGTTTATTTGAAGAATTTTTGAATATGCTGTGCATTTTTTTTGTACTGTAATTTACGATTTTTTTTTAAATATTCTCGTTCATAGTATCCTTCAATTTATTAATCCTTATCTTATTTCCTTTGCAAGTATTTTATTGTTTATAAATATTTGTATTTTTTTCAGAATCTCCGCAATTGAACCCGCTTCCCTAATCTTTGGGTATCTGCCAACCCTGGCTGCACCTTGCGATGTCTCACAGCTAGATACGCGAATATTTCAATGAATACATTACATGTTCGGGCCTTATACGTGCATTATTCACTAACGGGCTATAATAAAGGCTTATCTGCGATCTTCACAGTGCACACTGCAGACAATGGTGCACGTTCCATGGCGGAAAAACTTGCTGGCCACTTGTACGCGATAATAACGCGCAGTTATGGCCATTTTGTGATAATAATGGTGATTAACGGAGCTGGAGGCTTAGGATTAATTTGATAGAGGTAAGGTACATAGGAAGACTTCAGTCTTCAGTACTTCGCTAGGAAAGTAATTTGCTATCGGTAAGATATGGTAGTCAGTTGTATGAGGGAAACTAATTTGTTGTGTTGCGATTTTAAGTTAGGAATGATAAAGCTAAACGGTAAGATTAGAGATTAGGAGCCGCGTTGGAAATTTCTTCGATTAATTGAAGCATTTATTAAAGAGTTTGCGATCAAAGTGCACACAATAGCCATTGTACATCGGAAGAATTTGATGGTCACTGGCGCCTTGGTACGCGTCAGGTTGATTGCAATTTTGCGATACAACGAGTGGCTAATACATGTACACTGTTCAGCAATTTCCTTCAAGATAATAATGTAAAAACAGATAGACTAAGACAAAATATTGAATGCCAAACAAGAAAAGGACCCAAAACATCTTTGATAGTACCAATCTTTGTTTCAGGTTCACTTTGCCAAGATTTGATATGCCAGGCCAAACCCAGAAACTTGGCATCATCTAGGAGTGGTCTAGTATTTTACTCAAAGGAAATATTGCGCCGACACCAAATAACGCGCAGTAGGTATTTTACTGAAAATTTCAATCAAATTAACAAATCGTTCCTAACCAAAAAAAAAACAAAATGGCCGACATTATAAACCGTCAAACAAAGACCTTACCTACCCACCTGTAGGGCAGCTCATTACACTATCGGCCCATCGAGCCTATCAAAGTACGGAACACGTCGAAGGTTCGTGGTCGATGTCATCTTCACGCGTGACTTCCTGGCCGAATGAATGGTATGGACGCACGGTCGTGGGTGTATCTGAGGCCTTAGATGTACTATTTTATAAGCCTTGTTAAGATTATCTATGAGTTTTCCACTTATGTTGCGTTTATGGATGGGAGAAGAAAGCTGAATAAATTGGGAGGAGAAATTATGACAGGCGAAGAAGCGTTGGACATTCAGGGTACAAAAAAATCGCAGATGGACACTAAATAGAAATTAAAAATAAAAGAAAGATAGAAAACATTTATTTGACGTAGATGCATGAGACATTTTGGAATTATATAAAAACTACAAAAAATTTGAAAGGAGATGTTCCAAAACGGGCTAGGTCAATCAAAAAATCGAGAAAATTCAATGGAATTCGAAAAAAATACAGATAACAATTATTTTCATAATTTTCCACGCTGATTGCTTCTCACACAGTTACATACGTTTCCCATACATATGTAGTACATTACGGCTACACATACGAAGTTGTGTTCGCTGTATAAATTATTAAACAAAGTCCAAAACAAACATGTCCGCTATCAAACGAGTAACTACATTACCTTTGGATAATTACTAAAATGGAGCTACAAACAGTGCTAATTGAACAAAAAGAGTGGCGCGATCAACCCTGAAACGCGGTCCGTCAGACCTTCGTCAAGCGAACAATTATATCGGTCGAATGTACCCCCGTATGACCTTAAAATACTCCGGTAATTGTCTCCGATGGGCAACGTAATTTTGTAAAATGGTGAAATGTACGGGTCATACATATTTTATAGCGGTTTTGTGCCAGTCGTAAAAGTCGAATAAGAAAGGGTTAGAGCTATTGTTTCACTAGTAAGTTTTAATAGACGACGGTTTGCCAACCTGTCACCACACTGGACCAATATTGTCTACTTCTTCATTTAAAAAATCTTGCCCTAAATATGGATCTCGTTGATAGCATAATGACATGCTCGACAGGGTCCATAATGATCGAAATAATTGTTATTTTACCACCTAAGAAAATTACATTGTGGAACGCCATAAATATTGAATATTGACATCCATCCGCAAGAGATCAACTTGCCTTACGTTTATCGTAATTCCAAGAATACGCAAAATTCGCTCGGAGGGCCAAGCATGAGTGTTTTTTGACGTATCGTAACGTTAACGTAAGCAATTTTGACGTTAAAATACCTACAATGAATCTATCGTATTTTTGTTTAATTTTAAAAGGTAAAACCTTAGATTATTGATTGGTTGTCGCGGCCGCTCCAACTAGATTCCGCCGGCGTACTAATAAAATGCGGCAAACCATACTACGCAATAATAGGCGTACTCGAGTGAGTCGGTCAGATTAAAATGCCGGTTTGCGTAGTAAAACTGTGCAACAACAACACTATCAAAATTTAAAAAACACTGGGATATGTACCATCAGTAAAGATTGTATAATTTCCGAAATAATTTGAACAATAAATAAACAAACCATGAATGACAATCACCACATGACAATCACATGTCAAATGAGATGACGCATTCAAAGAGCCATTTTTCTTAGGTAGTGCGGTATCTAGTTGGAGCGGCCGCGACAACCAATCAATAATCTAAGGGTAAAACATTGCATGTATTTTCAAAAAATATCACGTAATAAACGTATATTTTTGATTCAAAGTTTCCTTACGTTAACGTTACGAAACGTTAAAAACATTCGTGTTTAGCCCACAGTAAATGTACAGGATTAATTTTTACGTAGTGGGGATAATTTCTAGAGTGATTCAGTCTCTGTTCCTAAATACAACCGCAGTATTGGGATACAGTTTAAAACAAAACGAAAATTCGACTTAGTGTGGGGGACACGCATAATTTACCAGCGCAAGCCATACAAAATGAAATTTTTATTTTGTTTTGGACTGATTTTTAGTACTGCGGTTGTATTTGGGAACGGACACTGAATCACTCTGCAAATTTTGCATACTACATGAAAAACTATCCTGTAAATACAGTATTTATACTCATCCGCAATTATAGGAATAGAAACGAACCCCAACATAGTTCGGAAAAGGCTAGGCTGATAGTTATAGTTCCACAACTATAACTATCAGCCTAGCCTTTTAAGAGCTTTGATAAAAAATAAGAATAGGATAGTAATTTCAATTTCAATTTCATTTATTTAGAATAGAATAGAATAGAATAGAATAGAAAATATTTATTCGATAAAGGACACATCGTCAGTACCGAAATAAAATAAAATAAAATTTAAACACAGAGATCAGAAAGAAACAAAAATAATAATAAGAAATAATAACAAACAAACACGGATAAGTAATATAATAAAGTTGATTTTACTGCTATTTCAGACTCATGTTGTCCATAAAATACAAAATACAAAAATTGTTAGTAACACTTAAACACTAGGTATGTAATGATTAGCGTCTGAATAAAATTACCATGGCAGTTACATGCTGACCAGTCCCGATAGACTATATAGCTGTCTAACTGTCCATTTCTTACCTTTTTACGTCTAAATGGCTAAACCGATCTTGATGAAAAATATTATATTAAATATAACCTGGCCGTCAAAAACCCCGACTCCAACTAGAAAAAGAGCTTGAACTTTTGAACGGCTAAACAAATTTCATGAAACATAAATAAGATGATACCCGATTAAACTAACTAAAAAAACTGCAGTGAAAATCGGAAAATCGGTCCATCAGTTTTGGAGCTACGAGATGCCACAGACAGATACACACATACACAGATACGCACTACAAACTTATAACACCACTTTTTTGTCGGGGGTTAATAAATAATGTGCATTACGAGGACAGCCAAATCCATTTTTTTTTTTTTTTTTTCGCATCTTTTGTAATTCACGAGGACGGAGTCGCGGTGACAACTAGTCATATTATAATGTTACTATAATCTCCTATAATTGACATGATCTTTTTATTCATGCATGAAATTACGTGACCGACAAAAAAGTTAGCTCAAAACTTATTGAAACCTGTGTGACCTAACGAAATTATGACCGGGCCAGGTATCATTAATGGCTATAAACACCAAATAGACGTTGTTACTTAAACTGTTTATGGCCAGTTTGTTGTGACATTTGGATAATGTCTTCAATTTGTTATGACATAGACTAATGTCTGTAGGCTGCAGGTGAATTTTATTTGTCACATTTTATTAAATGCAATTACATTATCGATCGTCCAGGCTATCAAACTCATATTTTATAACGCGAAAATAGTTCCGTCTCTCATTCTGTTTGTCACACGGAGATCAACAACGGAACAGACAAGGAAATCCCACCAAAAACATTTTTATGTAAAATGTTGCCAAGACGAGACCATATGAATCGCACTGTCAAAAAGTTATCAGATCTCATGTAGAGCCAAGCTTGAACTCTACACGCCCTAACTCTACAAGGCCTAACTTTACAAACTCTACACCTTAGTCAAAATATGTGGCTAAGGGTTCAAAAAAACGACGAAGCGCTTCGAAGAAAGGTAGGTAATGCCCTTGCGTTTCGCTTGGCTCGTCTTGGCGGGGGCACTTTCGTGCCCCCAGATTGAGTGCATCATGAAGAATTTTTATTATTTTTTTCAAAAATCGCAGCTTCTCTCGTCCTCTCGGATGGCTTCGCGTACACAGCTACTCTATATTAGTATTATAATCTATATCTTTATCTATACGTATATTATAAAGAGGTAAAATTTGTTTGTTTGTATGTAGGGAATAATCTCTAGAACTACTGAGCCGATTCTAAATTTTCTTTCACTAATAAAAAGCTGCAAAGTGCAGTGATAACCTACCGGTTGAACGCTTGCCTTCGATGCAGGAGGGTCTGAGTTCCAACCCGGCCCGCACCTCTGACTTTTCGAATTCATGCGCGGAAATTGATGAAGGAAAACATCGTGAGCATAAACATTTAACTTTTTAATTTTTATTGTACCAATAAACGCAATTTTCTTTCTCTCTTTTCTACTAAGTATTATGGTTATGGTTGGTCTGACCAGAGCATAAGCTTTTCCTATAGCTTCGGCAAAACTCTAAAGATGTTCAAGCATGGAAGTCGCAATAGCATAGTCGTGCAGTACCTAAACAAATTGATAAATCCTAACAGATTGAAATATCGTGTACCATAACCTTTGTACAAATATGGTCAAAAAGCCATAGAATGCATCGATCACTATACTTGTGGATAATATTCATTTTACAGTCGTTCTGTCAATGTTTAACCTTTTGAACGAAGTCATGTCTTTACGACAAACCGTAATCACGACACCAAGTCGGTTATATACGTCAAAAATATCACGACTTAGCATAGGTATTGATTCGAATCTCACTTTTATTATGGGTTGATATTTGAAGAATTGACATAAATGATAAAAAACGTGTAACATAGATAAGATAAGATTTTTATTTGTTAGAACATGAGTATACAGTACAAATTTAAAATATAAATAATAATAACAGGAGTTGTGAACATGACTAGAGAATGTTCACAGCTCATAGAATAAATCTTTATTTCATGTAAACCAGATACAGGCACTTATGAAATGTCGAGTCTCTAGGCGCACGGTTCCAAATAGTAGATCCTATGGAGAAGAACCGGCAAGAAACTCCATGGAAACTTTTAAAAATAATAGATTACAATCTTTATCAGTACAATGTTGTGGTAAGAGCTGCAAGAATAATGTAATTTAATGTGAATATAAATAAGACTAGGATAATAATAATTTGCCTCTGAATAAGATTGCCATGGCAGTTACAAGCTACCAGTTCCGACAGACGGCACCCGTTGACGAGCATAACGCATGTCAGCATCGCCAAACTCGACCACAATGAAGGGAACCCAACGACCCATCAAATATCAACCGACATTATCAGTGAGATTCGAATGAAGATGCCACATGTTCCAGAATAATTTACTGATTTTGTAACGAGAAATTTTGCCCTCGATCATTGTTATTAAGTAATACTATTATAAGCTTATGATCGATTGTAGAACGCACATAACGGCGCATGATTTCACAACACCGCGATTTCGAAGGGCTCAAAATCACAAGTCGGAAAGGTCACGCCCATCAGCCGTAACCTTTCTATTTGATCAGTCTATCGACTCGGAACTTGGACTGCAAACAAATCGTAATACACCTCTAACACACAACTCACTATTCTCAACTTTGTGCATTTGAAACTTAGAAGTATGCACAAGAAAAACTAAGTTTGTAAATCTTGAAGAGTTAAAGTCCACGATGCGTGCCCGTACATAACTGACAAACATACAGACACGCAACAACGCATGTTTTTATAGCCCACTTTTATTCTGTTAGCTTTAGAAAGCTCCATTGTCTGGTTGAAAGGGAAATGTAAACTTTGTAAGTTTTGAGCAAATAATGTAGCCAAGTAATGACGCCGTAAAGTGGATGGCATTGCATCAGCCGATGAGAGGCAGCGACCGTGGTGAGAATGCATAAGATCACACTAAATGGAGAGGTAAAAGGTAATCATTAACGACGAGTAATTTGGGAACCGGTCGGTTTGGGTTACCGCGCGTTGCATGTGTGACTAAGACCAAAGGGAGGTGATTATCGCGTTCCGTCGGCAAAAAGGAAGTGTCGGGAATCCGTTACTGAGTGAACGGTACGCAGAGAATTTCCGCTAAATAAATTACAAATGAAAAAGCTACTTGATTACTTGAGAAGCTTCGATTTCTGCACGTGACGCCGCCGTGTGATGCGTCCGCGCAATTATGGGAAAATCTACGGCTACCGGCTTAATGGATCCGACGTAACTTCTTTTTCTTGAGAAAATTGTCGGGTAAGTATGTCGATTAAAGACGTGCCCAACATGGATGAGTCAAACTGGATCCATCGACACGTGAGAACACAGAATCTCCTTGCATTCCATTACATACGTATTTTTAAATTTCTCACCAGTTTTCTCGTAGATTGCTTTCCCGTAGAAGCAATAAAAGCACTTTCTTTGGCGATAGAATCCAATTAGTGAAAACGAGTATCGTGTGACCGTGTGAATATATTTAAATAAGATAAGAAAAGATAAGATAATAATTTATTATCAAATCAATAAAATACCTACTATGTTATTTTTACATTTCCATAATAATCTAGGTACTTAAATCAAATCAAATCATTCAAATCATTTATAGGTATCTACTTTAATTATAATAAATTAACAATTTAGTTTATTTTTTATTTAATTTAGTTTGGACTAGAAAATGTTTGTCTTATATCCTCCACACCAGGTCGACCCTGTCTCGTGGAGCCCTGTATTTCGTGTGTACTATATGTATACATTTTTTCTAGGAGTGATACTCATTAATAAAAATAAGTTCATTTAACTGCAATAAAAAGTCACAAGAAATTGTACGACACATTGGTAATACATTATACACATTGATGTGCTTAGCTTGATATGTGATTTTTCGGTGAAATCCAGCTATCGTCTAACAAATCTTTGACGAAATCGTTGAGTCGTCTTCGGGGAAATGTTATTCGACAAAAGTTTCCAGTTCACGTAGTGCGCAATGTTAGAATTGACAAGTAGAAACTAAAAATACAGCTTTACCTACTACCTCTGCGCAAACGTAGACACTATAGTGCCTTGTGTTGTCTACAACTGATACATTAGTAGTAAATATTTTATTTTCATAATCTAATGACTACGAAATCGACCACTTCATGCCTCCAGTTAACACCCACCGATTGCCGATCAAAAAGTGTTTTGTGTAAGCAACTAGACACTAAACAGTTTTTAATGGAAGACAGAAGCAATAATAATAAATTTGCATACAAATATTTCGATCCATTGTGACACTAGCGGAACACAACCACGGTACTGTTCCCGGTATTCAGTAGTAGCAATCAGTGACTGTGTCCGGTTACCATTACCGGACACTGCAACCACAGTTTCCTGTGATAGTGTCCCGTATCGGTTGCAAAAAGTGTCTACGTTTGCACAGCCCCCTTAGCAGTTTAAAATTAGAATATCTTCAAAATAGACTCAGTGATGCACCAAATCAAGATAACTTAGCAAGATTTTACGTAATAAAGAATGACCTCAAACAAAACCACAATTCATTTTGTTCATTAAAATCAGAACATTACATCACCGACAATCGCACATTGCACATAACAGACATAAAAGTACGACTCGAACGCACAACTAATCTTGCTAGTGTAGGGGCCCGTCAGAGCGACAAATAACTGTGCCGACGGCTATCTGTTCTTAATCGCAGGCTTTAAGGAAGCTGTCTAAGCCATTTAGAATACTCTTGGGCATATAGTTCATTCCACAGAACGCCCATTTCGCTTCTTGACTATCTAGTCTATCTAGTTCGTTAGTACACATGGCTACAAATATCAAGCTATTCATTTCCAGTAGGTATAAGCTGACCTCTCATTGCGTAGGCTTCCCGTACGATGAGAGGTCAACTTATACTGAAAATGTATGGCCTGATAATGTGTGTAATACGATACACCACGCGTCCGCGTCCACGTACCTCAACCCCTGTTGCCCGCAAAATGAATAGAGTTTAGGTTGTAAGTGGGAAGCTTAGTGTCAAGTTATTATTGTCGCCCTGTACATCGCTCGTTGGGGGACTGCGAAGAACATGATCCAATCCAGCTTCGCCAAAATATGTTGGCTTCACAAAAGTGTCCCCGACTGATAATTCGCCCGGTGTACTCTAAGCAGGTAGCCCCAATAATAGACTTGCTAATTGGCTAATCTTTCCTGCAAGGCCTGATGGTAAATGGCCTCATCCCAAAATATATAGGATGACTAGTAAAACAAAGGACTACTGGAAGAAATTTCATTAGAAATAAGTAGTTCCATTGTGCTCATATGTCTGTAACATTTTTTTTACCATAATGTTTCCTTGTGTGTACATAAATAAATTAAATAAATAAATAAAGGACATACTGAAGAAGAGTAATGTAGATGTACTCATCATTATAATCAACTTTTACTATGGGACAAATGCTGAAATCGCGAAATAAAAATCTGCTGTTCCATACAGTAGGCTAATTCACGTAGGTAACTAAAGAAGTGCGGTTGCCGCGCAGTTGCAGTAAAAATTTGACATAAACAACACATTTGGCATTCGCTTGGCTTTAGCGATCGCTGTCAGATACGCTCGCGTCAAGTTCGCGTCACTCGGGCGCAATAGCGCATTCTACTGTCGCGCGTCATTAATGCGGGATTCGGAACGCAACCCTATCGGTATACTACTATTCATTTGACGTCCCAAATTGACAGCTTAGTAAGTTTTATTCAAGCTCGAGTGCAGTTTGACATAAGCTCATCATACCTAACTTTTGTTGGTATTGTTTGGTTGTTTTTGGTGAAATTAAGTGCAAATAGTGAACGCCTGTGCTGCATTACCCGCTGATATCGATGCCTCTAAAGCTAGGTGCAATCTCTGGCGAGAAAAATTCGATCCACCTGCATACTTTCTCCCGCCATCGGAAACCATTTCACCCTACCATGGCCGACTTGGAAATCTCTTAATAGACTACGATCCCAAGTCGGCCGAAGTAAAGATAATCTCCACAGGTGGAATTTCACAGATGGATGTGCGGTGTCTCTCCGCAAACCATGGCCCACCTTCCATCCTGCGCCGCATGCCCTACCACATGCACGCGTGAGGAGCTTATGTCTGCAACTAATTCTGCTATTCGCGTGGCGGAATACTGGGCCAAGTACATTTAATTTGCCATCGACACGCTAAGAAGAAGATTACCCAATGCAGCTAACAAGGCACGATTACCAGTGCCACGACTGACACACCGAGAGCGTGAGCCTGAAGAAAGTATGCGTGTACGGCGTAGGGTGGCTGAAGAGGATATGCGAGTGGAAAGCGTGAACATACTCGCTCAAGGAAATAGAAGAGGGAACAGAGACTTGTTGGAAGGTCGGGCTTTCCAACAAGCTCTTATATTATAGCTCTTATTAATCGCCTCTGGCTAAATAGAGATTAGAGTCAAAACAGAGTTTGAATTATTGAGTTCTTTATTTTTATAATAATATAATTATGTTCAATTAGATAATTGTCTTCTTTATTCTTCGTCTTCCCCACGTGAACTCCCCCGTCTTGCCTGAAAAGAAAATTATTTATTTATTTATTATTATGTACACACATACACACGACAAAGAAAATAAGTAGGTACTAGTTTGTATAAATATGTAATAATATTCTTTAAATTTCAATCCGGAGCATGAGAAGGACTAACATAAGAAAACCGTTCATACAAGTACGTAGGATATGTTGGATTGTGAAGGTTGTTGTACAATAGATATAATATCATATAAAATTACTGCAATCCTTTGAGATTATAAACAAAATATACAACTATAATCAAATATGTGTAATTTATACATACATTTCTATATAAGTCCTCTGATCACCGTCTGCCTCGGCATTCAATATAATTATATGCGCATTCGGCCCATAAGCGTGATGAGAGGGCACGCGCCTCTTTGGATTTTAGTCTGCCGAAGGCAAGGTCCCTGTGGCCCTCTAAATATTCCACCAAGAGTTCCATTTGCCGCACAGAAACAGATTTTCGTGAAGTCATAGCTGAAAGCAAAAACATACAAGGAAAGATTACCATATTTTAATATAAACTGCTACTTCTTCGTAAAGTAAACTTCATTATACATCCATAAATATCATTTTAATATAATATTATACATACCTTATTAAATTTTCAAAGTTTCTATTTAGTTTTTACAAAATAACTAACTGTCATAATTTGATTTTTTAATTTCTGACAGTATTGTTTTTATTTGTTATAAGGTTATAAGCGGCCATGTTAAACCATGATTCATCCAAATATTAGCGAAATATATCTTTTATTATGAATCACAACGTAATTGTTTGTTTTTATAGTAAGAAAATGCACTAAAATCATTATTGGGATATTATTTTCATATTCTATAACGATAAATTCGTTGAAACGTAATCGATTCTATTCGATTATTAAGCGGGTAATTTTTTTTCTCCCTATTGGCTACACCGTAGTATTAGTTTAGTTAGTTTTAGTTTAGTTTTAGTTAGTTTAGTTAGTTAGTTTAGGGAGCGCGAAGTAGGCGCGAAGCGGACGCGCAGTTCAAAGATTACAATAATACCATTTAGCACTCAAACTTGAGCTTCGATGCAGCGTCACTGCAACTTTATCGGCGCGTCAGACAATTACGTGAATTAGCCTACAGTTCGTTAGTCGAGCAATATTGGATTATTCTTATAGAAATTATATTTTTGTTTGCAATTTCGTTATTGGTCCCCTCGTAAAAGTTGTTCATGATGATGAGAACAATACCTTCCTTCAATGTAACCATTTTTCAACCAGTCACCCTGTATTTCTGGCTACAAAATACGTACGGAACTACCGCACTTACAACAAAATCAACTCTCGAAGTTCCTTTACCGTTCTCTCCAACTGCTTCGTCTAATACACAAGATCAGCCGTCAGTCCAGACAAATAGCCTAGCTAGCAGCTATCTGCATTTAATCGTAGGCTGTAAGGAAGCTGCCTCAGCCATTAGAAACGTTTTCCGATGATTATGAAAGCGACCGGCTAATTATTCCGGGGAGTCGTGATGGACGGCCGCGTCGGGATACGCTTATGCAAATACATGTTGCATTAGATTGATGTACGTGTTTGTGGAAATTGTTGCCTTATTTATTGGTTAAGCGTTTAACGGAAGATTTATTGGCAATTAGTCATAAGATGATATGAATCTAATGGCTTCTGTATGCCGTGTTGGAGTCGTAAAATTCTTAACACCTACGAACATTGTTGGAGTTACTTTTTGACCTTTTAATAGTGGATATTAATCGTGTAATATGGCGCCCCCTTGACCTTAGCGGTAGCATTACATCATCATCGTCAGTCATTCCCAACTATATTGATTTTGTATCTACTCTGAAAAATACTAATTAATATTGTTTTGTGACTATCCGAACAATGGGTCTACGTAAAATATGCTTGTTTCAATTACCTAGCTAATGAGCTATGTACACTTACAGATCAAGCTATAACTATTCTACATTATTATTATTACATACACACTCAGCGCCATACTCGGCACATGAACAGAGAACTCGGCCGAATACCGAGTAATAAACGAGTACTCGGTCCATCTCTAGTATCTATAATAATACATTCTATATATAAGTAACATAGGTACACCCCTGTTTCCACCTTCGAGAAATACAGGCAGGGTGATAATATATTACTTTATTAAATTTAATAATGACAACACTATGTAAATAAACAGGTTCTGCTCATCGGTACAATCACAAACGTAACCTATTTTAGAAGATAAATAGCCGATGTAATCTTCCAATCAATATGCCAATTATCATAAACATCGTATTAGGCACGGCTTCGAAGATATTGATTGTGTTAATATATCACAATAAGTAATTATAGTTTTTTTTATAAAAGCACATGACACACTTTAGCAAAAGGTTTCTTTAGCAGCTAAGAAACAATCAATAAGAAGTCTTGTTCGATATAATCAATTTATTTATAAAGACAAACTTTATTGCTCACATAATGCGGCGCACACGCCATGATAGCCGGGAGGAATAGGAAGCTGGGGTGCCAGAGCAAAGAATGGAATAGAAAAGTTTTTATTTCAAGTAAACCAAATAGGTATTAGGCAATTTCTTGGAACCGTGCATTTAGATAGAATCATCAAAGTTCTCTCGATTCTAGATGCACGGTTGAAAAAAAAAGTTGGTCCCATGGTGAAGAACAGGCAAGAAACTCCACGGATACTCTTTTAATAAAAAAATATTGTTACAATTTTGTTTATTACGTAAAAGACAGAAATAACCTAATTTAGCATTGGCAACCCAAAAATTTATTAACTCAGGCAATCGCATTCCACAGATAGACAAAGATCTCTCCTAAGTTGCGCCATAACGCCCATAACTATATCAGCCTTTCACATTCTTTCTCTCTTTCTGTCTTTGTTTAAATAAACGTGCCCTCAGTAGGATTTCTCCTGTATCGAGGGTACAGTTTACAAACATACATGTCACATGCACACACGCCCAGACCAGGAACAACTACCTGTAGATCATACAAATAATTGCTCCGTGCGGGGATCGAACCCGCGGCACGTACCGCAGAAAGCTAATTGCTTAGCCACTGCGCCAACCGTGTCGTCCGTGTCGTCGTATGGTAGGTGGGTAGGTAGGGTAGGTACGGTAGGTAGGTAGGGTAGGTAGGTAGGTAGGTAGGTAGGTAGGTAGGTAGGTAGGTAGGTAGGTAGGTAGGTAGGTAGTTAGGTAGGTAGGTAGGTAGGTAGGTAGGTAGGTAGGTAGGTAGGTAGGTAGGTAGGTAGGTAGGTAGGTAGGTAGGTAGGTAGGTAGGTAGTTAGGTAGGTAGGTAGGTAGGTAGGTAGGTAGGTAGGTAGGTAGGTAGGTAGGTAGGTAGGTAGGTAGGTAGGTAGGTAGGTAGGTAGGTAGGTAGGTAGGTAGTTAGGTAGGTAGGTAGGTAGGTAGGTAGGTAGGTAGGTAGGTAGGGTAGGTAGGTAGGTAGGTAGGTAGGTAGGTAGTTAGGTAGGTAGGTAGGTAGGTAGGTAGGTAGGTAGGTAGGTAGGGTAGGTAGGTAGGTGGGTAGGTAGGTAGGTGCACAGTTCTTTTATTGGCGGTACGAAGTTCGCCGGGTCAGCTAGTTTTATTATAGTTGCATGTCCTTACAGTCTGCCATTAGGTATAGTACTATTTTTGAATTCATAATTAGAACTTTACGATATGAGTATAGATAAAAGGGTTTTTAATGTCAGAGATTCGATACTGAGTAATCTCCGTTACAAAAGTAACGGAGATTACTCAGTATCGAATATCTGCTATTTATTTTGTTTATGTTACAGGGGGCAAACGTGTGTGCGGTTCCCCTGATGGTAAGTGATCACCGTCGCCCATGAAAAATCCATGATCCAATCATGAAAAATCGTGAGAAATCCTAGTGAGAAGCAATGTTTATTTTAAAAAAAAATCCTACCTTCTCCGTACAATTATAACAAACACAACAAAAAAAAAATAGCGAAATTGGTCCAGCCGTTCACGCGTGGTGTGACCAAGGGAAATAGGGATTCATTTTTTATATAGATAGATTAAAAAGTTTTATTATGATACAGTTTACCTAACAAAACAATGCTATGTTTATGAAAATACAAGGATAAGTACTTACATTTAGAAACTTGTAATTTTAAGTACAGATTTGAAATAAACCACTTTTAATTTCCTCGCCTTCCGTCACGAAGCATTAAATCCAACACAATTATTACAGTTTTGTAAAAACAACACATTTCAATAAAACAATTTTCTCATTCCCCTGGTATCTGTAACATATTATTATGGACTTATTCTTTCTCTTTCTTTTAAACAGCTTTCAACACTTCGCTACCTTTTTCAATCGTTTTCATTACGAAACCACATATTACTTCTGTAATTACTTGTTTCCAGTTATTTGCTCTAAGAATAATTACGGGCTTGATGATAAGTTTAACTGGATATGGCCTATGACATAATTCTGGAGATGACATACTCAAAAACTGGCTTCAAATAACAATAGTTCTAAAAAATTGGAAAGAGGCGATCCCGAGACTTTTATTGGGAAGATACAGGCTTTGAAAAAATGCATAATAACAATAACCTAATCGTCAAAAACCCCCGACTCCAACTTGAAAAAGAGCTCTAACTTTTGAACGCCTAAACAGATGATCATAAAATATAGCTAGTATGATTTCCGATTAAACTAGCTACCAACAAAGAAAAGGCATTGAAATCGGTCGATCCATTTTGGAGCTACGATGCCACAGACAGACACACAGATACACAGATATACACTACAAACTTTTAACACCCCTCTTTTTTGTCGGGGGTTAAAAAACGTTGACTGCTGAAGAAAAAGTATAGCCAAAATCTCCCTTTTACGCCATTCTTTTAATTTTAGTTTTTAACATGATAAATACTCATGACGATTCCAGTAAATTCTATGTAAGTCATAAGTAAACTCGCCGTTAGGATCTCAACACATACATATAAATGTTTATTTGTAGTGACAAGTTATTCATTTGCGGCACGGCTTGTAACTCAACATGGTCGTATCCCTTAGCCCGCAGTCATACGCAATATAAAACATAGTGATTTGCAGACTCTTGAAGGGACACTGAGCGATCTCGTGACAAGTTATCACTTACTATAATTTATGTGCAAACGTAAACTGTAAGCCGTTTACTAACTTAAACATTAACGTAGAATCACATGGACTTCGGGACAGCGCTCAAAAATGTCCGAACAGTAGGCTAAAGAAGTGCAGTGGCCGCGCAGCTGCAGTAAAATTTTGATCTTTTACCAACACATTTGGCATTCTCTTAGCTTCAGTAAAAGACGCTCGCGTCAAGTTCGAGCGTCACAGCAATATGATCGGCGCGTCTTAAAATTACGTGAATTAGCCCTCTGAATATAGACTAAAACGTGAAAAAGTAGACTAATCGCGCATTACTCTTCATTAAGGCGAGCGAGCAACTAAACATCAATGTGACGGTACGGTGCAGTCGAATCTCCGTATGGCAAAAAAACTGTCGCAAGTTAAATTAGGCGTTGTAATGACGACATAGGATTTAAATTGGTTTATTGGTATTTTTTCGTGATGTTTTCACTAGACACTTGATCCATGTGTTTCTACGTCAATGAACTTAAAGGTTTTATTACTGACTAGGTACCTACACGAGAAACAGTTATGAGTTCACTGGAAAAGGTCCAAAACAATTACAATATGAAGGAAATGATAGGTATGAATTATGATACACACTGCTTTTCAAATAGGTATAATTATATTAAACCATTTATGACCGTAAAGGAGACACAGTTATTAGAAAATTAATTTATTTTTATGTAATATTGTAACAGGACCTTTAAGGGATTATTGTACTCATCATTATGAAAAACTTTTAGTAAGGGAATAAAACAAAAGTCGCAAAAATAAAATTTGCTGTTCCATACAGTTATTGAATTGTTTTGTATGGAACAGCTTTTGGTTTTTCATCAATTCAGGTTTGGTCTCATAATAGAAGCTGTTCATTATGATGAGTACAATAACCCCAAAGCAGGGTGTACTGTTTAAATACACTCTGTATTTAATTTATTGTACGACTGAATTTATAAAGATTTTTTTTTTTTTTTTTTTGTTCTCAGGTCCTGGGATCCTTAAGTAGGTTGATGAATGACTTGTGACGACACGATTGGTGCAATATCTGAAGTGATTGGCTTTAGACGTTACGTGCCGCGGATTCGATCCCCGCATGTAGCAAATATTCGTATGGCCTACAGAACCGCGAGTTGTTCCGGGTCTGGGTGTGTGTGCATGTGACATGTATTTTTGTAAACTATAGGTACACGATACAGGAAAATTCCTAGTGTGGAGAAATTTTGCAACGTTTTTTTAATCATTTAAAAATAAAGATTATTAATTTATCTTCTTTTTAAACCCCTACAAAAAAGAAGGGTGTTATAAGTTTTTAGTGTGTATCTGTGTATTGGTGTATCTGTGTATTGGTGTATCTATGTATATGTGTATCTGACTGTGGCATCGTAGCTCCAAAACAGATGGACCGATTTCAATGCATTTTTTTATCGAAAGCTACTTTATTTGGGTATCATCTTAGCTATGTTTCATGAAAATCTGTTCAGCCGTTCAAAAGTTACAGCTCTTTTTCTAGTAGGAGTCGGCGGTTGTTGACGGTTAGGTTATTTAATTTATGATCTTATCTCTTGTCGTACTGCTTTCTAATCTCTACCTTTTTTTTAGCCTCTTGATACGAGTCTTCTCCTACTTTCTCCTTCACTTGCACAAAGCTCCTTCTAGGTCTTATGTAATATATGCCTGATTTAAAACTAAAACTACATAATAAAAGTACTTAAGTGTTTGTACTTAAGTATTTCTTATTCTATGTATTTTTCTTTTTGTTGTGTGTACATAAATAATAAAATAAATAAATAAAATAAGAATGTGAGACAGTAATAATCAACTTAAATCATTCTTATCAACAGGTTTTCGCGGCAAAAGTAAATACGAGTTGATTGCTTATATTATACGTTTATTGCCGCTGATACTGAGCTTGAACCACTTCGGACCATACATAGTTATCTTTAAAAATCTCCCTCCATAAAATACCTCGTTAATGAAAGCGCATTACACACACCTTTCAACTCTTACAGCCATTCAAACCAATTTTGTACGAAACTTTAATAAATGTAGTCCCACAATAATTTGTTAGGCTCCATTTGGCTTGTAAATTATTATTTGTCGTACAGTGTCTGCAAACCTGCCAACAGATCACCTGACGTAGGCATAAGTACTGTGACTCCTGAGTCAGCTACCACCTTACAAGTTACCCGCTTATTATTACCATTAATAAAACATTTTTTGAACTGGTCACACCGATGTTTTGTTGATACTGTTACATTTACATTAGGTACCTACTGTTTAATTTGAAAATAGAATTGTTACACTGCTCGATAGTCAAGCTATTTTTGTGTATACCAAAATAGGATGGTTGACAATAAAACTAGTAAAATATTAGGAATCGTATAATTTATGGAGTGTGAAAATGGATAGCTGTAAATAAAACGTATAGAAGTCACTGTAAATTAGTTCCAGCCAGCGTTTATTAGGCTACTTTATGTCCTTATTATTCTGTCGTGACATGGCTCTGAATTTACAGAAATAAACCCATGTATTGTTTAATTTTAGATATTATATTGTTTGATTTATAATAATCGCTTTTAATTTTACGATAGATTCGAGTTTAATTACAGTGTTCTAAAAAGGTGAACGATGAGTACTTATCCATCTCAGGACCTTAGTATCTGTCTAATACAGATATAAGTTTGAAGGAAGACACGTTTTTAATTGGCCTCTCACTGATGAAACTCGAAAAAAGGCAACGTTTAGTACCTGCCTCGACTATTGGGTTAACTACATTAAAATGAATTGAACATACATCTTTCCACTTTTCTTAAATATTGCAAATGCGCTTTGCTGTTTATATCGAATTATTTATTTTAGTACCTATATTACCTACTATATTATGGACCTCCAACAAGGAGTCTTACATTGGCGTACACCCTCAATTACAGCAAGACCACAGCATCCAAAAAGGTTTGTAAAATACAATTAATAAAAAACAATTGAATGTAAAATTATTATAAGGAGAAATAAATAAATTCAAGAACAATTTAAAAGTTGTTTTGTGGAAATGAAAGTATTACAAGTTATGGTAAAAACAAATCTCCTCCATAGACATAACCATGGGAACGGAAACCTACACTTCCTTAATAACGCCTTTATGAGGTCATAATAGCATATTACGTATCCTTAAGTACCGGTCACAGCCCAGTAGTTACTCTCTATCATACTAATTTAATGTTATCACTTCATAGGCGAGCTTGCGTTCCTGTCAGCTGCTATAAATTCTACCTGACCTTTCAGCTAGCGTATTTATAGCACAACTCTAATCGCATTGAAATATTGATATTGGACAGTAAATTTCATGCTAATGAGGCTGGCTACACTGGCTAGAGGTGCGACCAGCAACTAGTATATAACAAGATGGCCCATTTAGAATAATGGTACAGATTATATTTATTGGACCACAGACAATAAATTAGTGGCATGACTGACTGTTATGTTTAATCTATGAATTTGATCAACGATTAGTGGGTAATCGGTTACAGATTTTGCGCTTGAAATTACCACTATAGAGGCGTTTTTTGCAGTTGCAGAGCCTCTATATTGGCAAAGAATACTAACTATTACTACGTAATATTGGTAAGGTACCTAACCTTACCTATACAATTGAGATGCATGAAGATTTTCCCTCCATCGCACCCTTGAAGCAGCTAGACACGGTAAGCCAGCGTTTAGGCTAACTAATCACTTCAACACAATGGTTACAACCTATGTAATCCTGGATTATTTAAAAGTAAAGAGCCACACAATATCAGCATGCTTCAATTATATTATAATTAATTATAAGAACTGACAATTTTCTAAGATAAAACAACAATTTTGAAAATTATACCTAAATTCAAATCCAGGCATTTGGTTCATAAAACAAAGAACAAACATTGTTGAGGATCAAAATACAAAGTTAGTGCTGAAAGGTTTTGGGTATTTTTGTAATTACCCTTTATAAAGGTATCAAAGTATCTCACATCTGCCCTAACCCTTAGATGCGTACAAATTATAATCGACCCAGTTCTCAAGCCCATCCCACGGACACATTCTACAGGCTTCGGCTTGTTAAAGTACTTACATAACTATTGCATATTGTATTAATAACATCGTTTACGTATGATTGATATTGTACTTACAACATAACCTAAATACCGGCTGCCAAGTGCCAATCTAAAGTGATTTGGATATTGTTTCCTTTTGATATGGTAATTGACATGTCAGAGATTTTGAAGGGCTCGTAGATAAGTGACACACTAATCTACTCTACCATGTTAGAACGCTTGCAACAATCAGTCCTTGAATTTAGTCCATTACCTACTATCGCACGGCTGGGCATGGGCCTCTTCTCAGAAAGAATAAGGCCTTCGTCCACCACGCTGGGCTAGTGCGGGTTGGCGGACTACACACACCATTAAGTACTTTATGAGACTCTCTCAGATGCACAGGTTTCCTCACAATGTTTTTCTTCACCGTTATCACAAGTTATAATCAAATTTTGATCCGCACATGAATTGAAAAAGTCAGAGGTGCGGGCTTGGTTCGAACTCAGACTCACCTGCATGGAAGGCAAGCGTTCAACCGGTAGGCTATCAGCGCATAGCTTGCTAGTTAATTAACAAAAGAAAAGATTATAATTATTTTTAGCCAGTTCAGCTGGTAGGTTGATCCTTCAGTCAGCCCTTGAATTTCCGTTTTTACAAGTGACTACTCCAGTCCCGGTTCTCATACAAACCTACGACAGTGTTTAGGAAAAGGTTACATAAATACGTAAACCGATAACATTAACTCAATCATGAAATATTAATGACGAACGGCATCATTGAAAACGTTCTCTTCTAAATGTTAAATAATTCCAATTATCATCGAAACTACATGATTACACTATAAGTTATTGGCACAAACCTTTAATAGTTAATTTATTATTATAATAGTGGAAGGTTCGATGGTTCGATGTTAGAGATAACTATTATTAATGACAGGTACTTAATAACTTTTATAAACTTGGCATTGCATAAAAGAACGCTTCGATAGACAATAGATATGATAGTTGCTTTTTTAATTTCATAAACTAAAACTCAACGCATTGTTGTGCAAAGTTACACAGGTACCTTAAAAAAAATCAACCCACTTCGGTCCTACTGCTGGGCACGGGCCTCTTCTCGAAATGAGAAGGGTTAGGCATTACTCCACCATGCTGACCTAGTGCGGGTTGGTGGACTACACACACCATCGAGGACCTTTCTGAAGCCCTCTCAGGTGTGCAGGTTTCCTCACGATGTTTTCTTTCACCGTTAACGCAAGGGATAATCAAATTGCGAACCGAATCAGCGGGTTCGAACTCAGACCCTCCCTCATGTAAGGCAAGCGTTCAACCAGTACCTAGGCTATCAGTGCGTAGCTTGCTAGTTAATTAACAAAAGAAAAGATTGTAACTATTTTCATCATCAATTAAATAAAATTCATCAACAAAAACCATAAGTAGTAAAAGCAATATTGATAGCCCATTTAATTCGCTTTTAGGTCCCTAATTAGTAATTCATCATCTTCCAGACGACATTGTAAAAAAACCCAATAAATAATCAAATAACCGTTATTCCTACTCATACCCATGATTTAACAACGATGTTATCTGTTGCAGCTAAATACAGTTATTAATCGATTCCTTTGACCTTTAGTTAAACTACCACTTAACATTTACTATTGTATTTCAATTATAACAAAGCTATAAATTGTTGAAAGTAAATATTTGTGCACAACTCAATTTTTGTTTCATGTTTTAATATTTGTAGTATGGTGTGGTGAATCCCGTGACTTTACTTGTTATTAACATAAAATACTAGATAACTTTTGTCATTAGCATTTTCTTTGGATTAAAACCAAAGAGCGATAGAGGTAAAGATAGTATGTGACACCTATCGGATACTTTAACCTGTGGATTAGTCAGTTACATAATATGTAACTGACTTATCCACAAGTTTAAATTTATATTATATTCTAAAGTATATATTATATTATAATCCAGTGCCTACCTATTATATATGCAGCGCTAACAGGTAGGTAGGTATGTTAAACAGTTATTGCGTGTCTTCATTTAACGAAAATATAAATATATCTGTCAATTGTTCAAGCCACAGTACACCATACCGTAACCTCAGCGGCGTGTACAGACATTTCTTACAGGGTAAGCGAACACAACTTAGGGCCATGTTCACGGACAATATAACAGATGTTTAAGATTAAATCGGCCGATTACCTACACATACAAAATTTGATGTTTAAACGACAGATTTTGCCCTAATCATCTGTTATGTTGTCAGTGAACTTGGGCCTTAGTGTTGATTTGATTAGCCACCTGACCCTAAGACTTAAAGTAACTGATATTACAGACATATTAACGTTTGTACCTATTACATAAATAGTCGAGATTCACACGGCGGTGCAATTTCTCTACGATCTTTACATTAAATATGAAAGCATTAAGCATATAAACATTCCGGAAGAAATGCTTAAAATTATGCTGAAAACCGCATCAAAATCCGTTGCGTGGTTTATGAAAAGTTAGCGGATAATACGTGAAGAGAAAACTCTGTACCCCCTTATAAGCATTATACACGCACGGAGGAGTGTGAGATTTGGCTTAGTTAAAGTCTATATTATATGGAGAAGGAGTGCAGAAAGCTATTTATGTATAATAATATGGTCGAATTTCGACCATTTGGTGCCCACTAGTACGACGACACGGTTGGCGCAGTGGCTAAGCGATTAAGCCTTCTACGCTACGTGCCGCGGGTTCGATCCCCGCACGGAACAAGTATTTGTATGATCTACAGATAGTTGTTTCGGGTCTGGTTGTGTGTGCATGTGACATGTATGTTTGTAAACTGTACCCTCAATACAGGAGAAATCACAGTGAGGGGCAAGGTTTAAAAAAAAAAAAAAAAAAAAAAGACAGACGCGGAAAGCGATTTTATTTTATACTATGAAGAGAAGAGATACTTAATTTATTTGGGTAGGCAGCGTCTTTTTATCCCTATGGAATGCACGCCACTACGTAACCTTATACAATCCTACTACAATCCGTCAGTTGTCCTCAAAATTAACTCGTACATACAGATAGACAAACGAAGTCGGCATCGTTGTTTTAAAAAGTGTAGGGAAGGTCTAAAGGTGCTTGTAGATTTACAATGTCAATTCCGTTAATCGATAATTGTATTTTATTTTGAATCGATAAGATCAGCGGTTTCGTGTCGAAGGAGTTTTAAAACCGCACATCGATTAGTCAAACGCCTCTACGCGACGAAACGAAAAATGTAAAATGATATATTTTGACAGTATCAATTATTACCAAACAATAAATATTCTACAGTTTTTATTAAACAATCAATTTTGTTTTATTTGTTTACTTTTAATTATAAAATGTTTGTTTATGGCTGTAAATAGAGCTGTGTAATCAATTGTTGTTGTCGCGTTTTATTTTCATTCGATAAAATCGGTAATGCGAAATATTTAAATTGCTAGTCGATTTATGGTTTCTGATTATATGTCACGATTAAAATAAATATAGAAGTATTTTATCTATCTACCTACTGAAGCAAGCGCAATAAGTCGCACGAATAATGAATAAATCGTGAATTTTGTTCTCATTTCTCATTCAATATCCATATTTTGCATCCAAGATTATGACAAAGCTTTTCGAAAAGACTTAATTTGGTAAACATTATCATTTGGCCGACATATCGGAACAATGATTCAAGTATAACTGTCACGATTTCTGCATAAGTTGAGTACTTAATACCGTATTAGCGTGGTATTACAAAATCTCTTCGATATATTTTAACGGTGTACAACACATGGGTACTATGGGCAAGGCAGATATTCAATTTATAATCTCATAAATGGAATAAGGTCGATGCGCCTGCGGCGGCGGCAAAGGTTAATCGGAACACGGCTGAACACGTCACATGGTATTGTGTCGTGGCGCCCTACTATTGAGAAACTGAAATCTGAACACGATTAGATTTATTGCGATATTTCACGAGGATTGATTGCAATCGATTTTCTGTGTTGTACCATTTGACTGATCGTTTTATGTGGTCCGTAATCCGTATGGTATTGTACCTATATTTCTCTTAACTGATTTATTTTATATGGACGTAATTTATCTAGCATGCAGTCAGCATGTGCATGGCCACCATTCAAGTGAAACTGGTGAATGGTATTTTACCGTTGCAAGTTTTAGTATTAATTATTTTACCCTAAGCTACCGTTTAACTAACACATTGCTAACAAAAACATGAATTAGATGACAATAAATGAGACGTGAAATATAGGCGTACGCACTTAGGAACACCGAACATTTCTCGCAGACTCCCCGCCGCGCTACGATCGATCATCCGTGGAACCAGCGCCGTTTTACTAGAAAAAAGACAATTGAATAAGCACTTTTCCATTGTATAGAGGCAACATTAAGCCTCCATTAAATATATAGTTCTCGTTAAGTGTGTTGAACGGACTTAGCATCGGGGGGTCGTGCGCGAGGAAGGCGTATTGTATGCGCGGCTCGTCGCGACCACATCGGCATTCTGCCAGTGATCACGCGCACGGCTGCATTATTCAGCACAACTCACGCGCCGCTGTCGCATTATACCGTACGATCCTTAACGCCTCGCCTCCGACTCAACCCGCATATGGAGTACCGGAAAAAGTAACAATGTCGTACCTATTACATGACAAATTGCGACCATTAGCGTCTCAACCTCGGCGCACCCGCTTTGGCATCGTTGGGTCTAAGGCTCCGATGATTATGGAAACGTTGTTATTCAGTTCGCGGAAACCCTTTTACTGGATATGCCGTTTGTTGAGCCGAAGTTATGAGATGTCGGCGGTAAGACTGTCACAAGCTAGTTCGTCTCGCGTATGCCATTTGTTAAGATGTTGACACAGGAGCTGAGCTAAAATATGTATCTAATATCTATTATTATCAATACGTGAAGAGAAAACTTTGTACCCCTTTTTAAGCATGTTCCGCGCACGCAGGTATGTGAGATTTCGCATAGTCAAAGTTTATATGGAGAAAGAGTGCAGAAAGCTAAAATTACGGTCGAATTTCGACCATTTGGCGACCACTAGTCCTATTTAATCGTTCTGATCTAAACACCCACAGGCTTCTTATTATCTGCAATAACGATAAGTCTACCTATATTATCTCTGGAGATAGAAGGTATGAACAGCAAATTAACTTTGACATTACAGACAAACCAATGCCTGTTAGCTATTACCATCGATGGCTATTACCTATTAGCGAACGTTACCTATATGACATTTAAGTATCTATCATTAAAGTTATCGAATGTATGATAGGTGGATCGAGTTATATTGCCATGTAATGTAGTTTGGACGACGAACAAATCATCATAAGACTCAAAATTATTAATTACCTAATCCATCCAGATCCAATAACCTCTTCCCGCTTAGATTACTAAGTAGGTACTTAATTATATCCATTTTAAACCTATCCTTCTATCGTTAGCTAATACTAACACCCCTTTTCCCTTTTGTTTCGTGTTTATCCCTTAACATCTGCGACGTTTTTGTGTCGATTAACATACTGTTTTGTCGTTTTTAAAACTGATTATAGTGCCACAAACTTATCTGACCCGGTCGTGGCGTCGCAGCCGTCGCTTTTACCAATGTCATCTCCGTACAAAAATGACATCAAAATGTAAAATAATAAGTAGGGCTCCCTTAGATAATAAGTCTATGCATTTTTGTTCCGTAGCGACGTTAGTTCCAATTTTAGTCACCGGGTCAGATAAGTTTGTGGCACTATACCTACGTGTCATTTCCTACCTTGGCGTTGGCAAAATCATCGAATTACGATGAAGCCATAAACCAAAAGAAGAAGAAGTAGTTACTGCTTCAGGTAACAAGACTTCTACGGTCACCTACAAGGCAATGGTGCTGATTCTGCTGTTTACAAACTAAACTAATACTAAGTCTCACTGTGTCACTTTCTAACAAAAAACTTGAGAAAAGAATGGAAGATATTTAATCCTGTCAATTACAAGACAATTAGTCCACTTGCTTGTTATCGACGTGATTAATTGCCATTTACAAGACTAATCTGACCGTTCTAAATATTTTCTGTCCTTTTTCAATTATGTGTGAGAGAAAGAGATATAGGTTTGATTAAAACTATTTGGATGCGATGTGCAACAGAATCGGGTACATCACGAAATTTTTGATAAAAAGGTATTTTTATGATCCCAGCTCTCGTCCTATCCCCAAGCCCTTTCCTGAATATGGCTACGTATTAACCGTGACAAAAACATGACTTTATCTAACTTTGTGGCAATGTTCACCGTTCCGCCATATTTGAGAACGCCCTAATGGCACAAAAGTGTACATTCATTTTGATCAAAACTAACAATGGGCTGCTAAAGTCGCCTAATAGACTATTACATGAAGATTTATGTCACAAACAGCGGCTAAGATTGAGGCATAGCTGACTGGCATTACCATATACGAAGAGGGATAAACAACAGCGATTTCTGTAGGAAATTATTCGCTAGATGTTCTAGCAAGTAATCATGAGTAGGCTTCAAATACACGCGTTTGAATTTAAATCGGTAATTAGTGTCGTAAAGTTTGTAAGGGGGTATATGTTGTATCAGTAATGGATTTATAAGTATCTTTCTCTAGGAGGCCTTGTTTGGTCGAAGGAATCATTTGAGAACTGGTTTAAGAAATATGATAATCTGTGGAACTATTATAGTGAACATGGACAGCTTTGAGCACGTACAGGATTACGTAGGTAATATGGCCATCTAATTTGATGCACCCGGTTCTAGACCTATACGCATAAACCGAAAACAACATGGATTACTTAGAACCTATGCACACGGCTTATTTTTAACGCGCCCACGACGACGCGCTGATTACGCACGATAACGCGCTTTAAACGAAATTCAGACGCAGACAGTATTAAACCATGGCACACGTTCAAAAATTTTGTGGCGCCGTAACCGCGCATTTTTTTTCGATACAAACGCGCAGATACGGCAATATAGACGCGCTTTAGTCGCGCCTATATATTGTAGGTAATACAGAAACCTCTACGCTTTCACCAGACTCAACAGTAGTAAAATGGCGCCGGTCGAGACAACGCGAAGCTCGCGAGCATTTGTATCGCTTTATACCCGCGTTTGAATCGATATAAATGCAACAAACTGCTTTTTGGTCAACTACAGCGCCGCCGCGCGCGGCGTGCGTACTCACGGTGCAGGAAACGTGCGTTGTCGCGTCGACGCGTTAAAAATGTATTTTTAACGCGTCGACGCGACAACCGTGTGAATAGGCCTTTCAAAACAGACATTATGACAATACCTCGGAACATTTGGATTTTGGAGTAGGTAAGCATGATCTCAAAAATATTGTATTTTATCCATAGAAATAATAAGTAGGGCTTTAGATAATAAGTCTATGATTTTAGCTATACGGATAATTTCAGCCAGCTTGCCATTTTATTTTTAATATGGCGCATGTGCGGCCTATGCATGGAAAAGGTAAAAATATCCGAGATTTAACTACTTTTGACATAGGCAAGTAGCTACACTCGATGAGGCAAAAAATGGGAGCAATATATTAACGCAATAAGATTTATTCAGGTTTATTCAATCTAACCAAAGCAAGCAACATGTATTGACAGATCCGACCAAAAAAAATCGTTCACATAAGTAAAACCCACCTAGTTGCATAGATCAACTGGGAATGTACAGCAAATTAAAAACAAGATGTTTGCATTTTGTTAGGAATAATGATAAAAACACGTTTTAAAGATCCTAAAAAGTAACGGAATTTTAAAAATATAAAAAATATGTATAATAGAAAATTATAATAAAAAAGTTCGTCGCCAACACGTTTAACATTTTACTAATGACATAAGTAAACTGCTTCATTGGTCAAGAGTCACAAGCGAGCATGAAGTCCTGGATTCAATCCCAGGTTGGGTAAAGTGTTATAGGTTGGGACGGTGTTTCTGTTAGAAAATTTTCTGTAGCAGACCCGTTCGCGGTGTTTGGAATTGTGCCTGGAAGATGTGAACGGGCACGCCTATTTTATATGTTTAGGTATTTTATACCTTATAGGTCCGGCGCAAACGACAGACATATTGTCCACCGGTCGCCGGGCACTAGCGGTAGCGATGTATTGAGCGGCGGACTTTTCGTCCACAGTACCTAATCGTTGTTGAATAGGAATCCATAAGTTAATAATGTCGCGGCAAAATATCCGCCGAACAAAAAGTCCGCCGTCTGCTCAGCGTCTTAGAAACGTCAAATTAAGTTTGCACAGATACGGATCTCAAGAGTATCTAACAGTAAGCACCTCGGTGTACGCTTAGCTGATTTTCTAATAAGCTATTAATAATTAATTAATCGTTGCGTTGCATTGGCAACTGTGTAACGAGCGTTGCGTGAAACTATACAAAAAGCGTAGCTACTAGCACTGCCTCTGTGGAATTATAAAGTTTGCCATTAACAGTTTTTCGTTGAATACCTGCGGTAGGTAGGATAAAGTACTGGTCAGTGCAAAAGTGATAAGCGTTTTTGGATTTTAATTAATCATTATCATCCCATAGAGGTAGGAACCTAATTCTGCAGAACATGGCGATGGCGGTCAATGTGGTGGCCTCAACACCAATCAAATGACCATCTAAGAAAACATCAATGATATCCAGCGATTTATAGGTACTCAGAATTCATCAATTATCATGCACCGTCCTTTCCAATTCTGAAAACGTAGACATGTAATTTGTCATCCATTCAATTAATATTACGATCGTAAGTTGCCACTTTAATCAAAAGTGCAGGTAGGTAGGTACTTAATATACCGTCATAGTAAGTATTAAATTTCATTCTTGCTAACCCCACGCGGCGCATGTAAATGAAACATAAATCACTCCTACACTTGATATACACCTATTTATAATTATAACTTTAGTGTAGAATATTATGCAAACCTTTACCATAGAGTTCTATAAAAATATTGTCATAAAATAATACAAATTGATAAACAAATTAATCCGCACTTCAAAGTATGAAATGTTCGCTCTATGAAAATACAGTAGATACGTCAAACAAATTAGAAATCATTGTATGAACGCTATAATTTGCGGTAACTTTGGCCAGTGTTCTGATTTTAAACATATTTTGTGGATTTTTAAGCAAAATTTAAGAATTGAGGAGTAATTTAAATTATTTTTTTTTAACCCCGACAAAAAACAGGGGTGTTTTAAGTTTGTAGTGTGTATCTGTGTATCTGTCTGTGACATCGTAGCTCCAAAAAAGATGGACTGATTTCAATGCAGTTTTTTTAATCGAAAGCTAGTTTGATCGGGTATCATCTTAGCTATGTTTCATGAAAATCTGGTCCGCCGTTCAAAAGTTACAGCTCTTTTTCAATTTGTATTTGGGTATTTTTTACGGTTAGGTTAGTCATTGTTATTTTTTGTCTTTATTTTATTTCATACTTTAAATAGGTACCTAGTACCTACCTACCACTTTCGTCGTTACCAGTAGGTACTTGTGCTACGTGTGAATAAATCGCCATTGCTTTCCACAAACGCCTTCCGGAAGAAGGCAGTATTTGTGCTATAAAGATGTCGCCACAACACGATTTATAGCGCTTGGACCCCAAACAACTTCCCTGCGTCAAACCTTACAACGTCATAAATATCATTTTGCTCATTGCCAATTGGAACATGCGATATTTCGCATGTTATTAATATTTTATGCCTTATAAAGGCTACTGGAATATCCGCATCGATTATTAGGGACTTTAATCATTACATGTGAAGTGTGAAAAAGATTTACAATCATTTCTGCCTATACAACATGTCCCAAAATTCAACGATAAGCGGGCACCAGAGGGTTGACCAGAACATGACTACTCGAGAAAAAAAAGAAAAGAAAAAAAAAACTCAATTTTTAAGAAGTTACATCAAAAAATTGAAATCCTTAAAAAATTTACACCCCATAAGAGACTTTTAATTACCATGACCACAATGTTTCAAATATTTCTGAATTTCTTTTTGTACCGGAAACCTAAGTAGCCCTGCTATCCACCACAATCCTTGAAAATTCCAGAATGCCTGTAGATTTGACACAAAAATCTATCAAAATTATATTTCACCCTAAAATTTTGAAAAGTTTTTACATTCGGTCCACTTTAACTCATCGTGGTGTAAAAAAAAAGTATCGACACTACCATGGCAAGTTTTTTTAAAAATTGACGCAACTATCCAAGATTCCAAAATAGTATAATACTCTAGGAAAACTAGCCACAAAAAAAAGAAAAACGTACTATTTCTGAACAAGAACCAAATTTCATAACTTTTACTATGTGCCCAAAATAGGTATTTTGTTATAAATTCTTCGAATTTGAATGGTACTTGTGCGTAGTCAATAACATTTAGAAGTTAGAGAGGGATTATACATTAGAGAGAGATAGATAGATTAGATAGATAGTATGTAAAGTGGGAAAAGACGTTTTTAAAAATTATACCTTGTGTCTCCACAACTTCAAGTCTGCTAATACGTCTGTAGCGTACTATCACCTGTCATCTGTCCACAGACTAGACTTAGGATGCAATGCTAATGCTGCTAGCAGATTGTATCGAGAAAAAGTTTATAAAAACAGCAACTTCTTTAGATATCCTATTGTTACTCACAACGAAAATCTACATTGATATCCTAAGTCTAGTCTGTGGAGAGATGACAGGTGATAGTACGCTACAGACGTACTAGCAGACTCGTAGTTGTGGAGACACGAAGTATAATTTTTAAAAACGTTTTTTATCTATCTAATCTATCTATCGCTCTCTAACGTATAATCCCTCTCTAACTTCTAAATGTTATTGACTACGCTCATGTACCATTCAAATTCGAAGAATTTACAACAAAATACCTATTTTAGGCACATAGTAAAAGTTATGAAATTTGGTTCTTGTTCAGAAATAGTACGTTTTTCTTTTTTTTGTGGCTAGTTTTCCTAGAGTATTATACTATTTTGGAATCTTGGATAGTTGCGTCAATTTTTAAAAAAACTTGCCATGGTTGTGTCCATACTTTTTTTTTACACCACGATGAGTTAAAGTGGACCGAAAGTAAAAACCTTTCAAAATTTTAGGGTGAAATATAATTTTGATTGATTTTTGTGTCAAATCTACAGGCATTCTGGGATTTTCAAAGATTGTGGTGGATAGCAGGGCTACTTAGGTTTCCGGTACAAAAAGAAATTCAGAAATAATTTAAACATTGTGGTCATGGTAATTAAAAATCTCTTAAGGGTTGTAATTTTTTTAAGGATTTCAATTTTTTGATGTAACTTCTTAAAAATTGAGTTTTTTTTTTCTTTTCTTTTTTTTCTCGAGTAGTCATGAGCTGGTCAACCCTCTGGTGCCCGCTTATCGTTGAATTTTGGGACATGGTGTATATCTTATGAGATGTTTATTACTGTTCACGTCTGCGAATACCTATTACGAGCCGGTTAAATAATCGGCAATTACTCTGAAGCTGAAGTTATCAGCAGTGGCTCGTAATCAGAATTGATTCAAGTTTTTCAGTTCAACAAAGGACATTGCGCGGTATGCTTTAAAAATTACCCCGTTTGACAATCGGAACAACGCAATGAACATTCTTGAACTATCTATAATTAAAAATTAATAGTAAGAAATATTTTTTAAATACAAGCTTTTATATAAATAAGTGCTAAAAACCAGACTGCTTAAAAATTGGACTTTAAATAAAACTGAAATGAAATAACAAATCCAGTAGAATTCTAATGTGGAACATAGCGACTCCCATTGAAAGTGGAAACCGGCTCAAATCTTCCCAATAATGGGTCCTGACTGTTGAAGTCGCTATGTTCCACATTAGAATTCTACTGGACTTGTTTTTTTCTTTTCAGTTTTTATTTAAAGTTCACTTTTAAAGCAGTCGGATTTTTTGTTTTTTTTTACATAATTTAATCAGTAATAATAAATAGAATGTTAGGTATATCACATACTTGTAGGAATACCTACTGGTAGGAATGTTATTTGAGATATAGAGAATAAAAAAAACTGACCTTGCTGTCCAAAAAACCATGTCGTTAACCTACTGATCCATAAGCTCATAATTACAACCTTTGATACTGGAGGTCACAAAACTTCAATCATGCGGTTTTAAAGGTGAATGTCCATCCATATTACATAATATTTATTTATATGTGGTACGAACGATGTAGGCACTCAAAATTAACATTCGTTCATGCTTATGACCCCGGAAGTAATATTATAGTGTCCAGCCCCTTAATGAATTGTGTTCTCGTAATCGGAATCGCTTTAATTTTGACAGTTCAACATTTCTAACCGTCGAGAAGGATTATGTGCAATGAATATCGTTAAACCCATCGATTACCATTGAGAGCTTGACGCAACTAGGAGACAACTTTGCATAATACAGCTTTTAAGTCTAGATAGCTCTAAGGTACAGTGGTTTTAGATAACGTTGCCACAGACGTTGCATACGAAGGTATGGTTTTCATTGAATTTTCTTGGCAAATAGTTTTTTGCATTTTCTCGATTTCAGCACGTAAAATTTCGTCTTTTGTTTGGAGGAATCATTTCTGTTGGGAAATGGTAGGTATCGATTTAGTCACGTAAGCTTTTTGAGAAATAAAAACCGACCTTTTTTCAAAAGATGATGATACCTAATGACGTTTTTATTATCTTCAAAATTCACCTAAAGTTTATTATGACCCGAACTCTCTAACCATAACAGAGAGAGTAAACACCCTTAATGCCACAAAATTTTGCGCCACCCTGTATATTAGCGTGCCTGAGAACGGGATTAATAATACACTCGTGGATGATTATAAGGTTTATTGTACCGATTAATAAACATACAATATTTTGATGATGTAAAGTACAAGAAATCCATTAGAAACAACATTAAAGGCCCGTATTCAGGAACAGTAGGTACTTTGAGAATATAGGTATTCGACCCATAATGGACGAAATTTCGACCGATCGACCAATCAACTCGCCGTATTCTTCACTCGTTCTTGAATACGAATCGTGAATAATGGTAAAGTTTACGTCAAAAAGAACTACGTGTAGATATGTCGCTATCGCTACAGTAAGGATCTATAGTGTGTACTTTGCCTTAGCTGAATAGAATAGATCTTTATTTCATGTAAACCAAATACAGGCACTTATGAAATGTCGAGACCAGGGGGCCTAAAAAGGCCACATTGAGCAATTCATCTAATGATCTGCTTAGTAGCTGTCAAACAGATGATTACTGAATATGAACCTTATCCGGATGACATTAAGAGTCGTCAATTGAGTAGATATTTTGACATTCGTAATATGAATCATATTACGATTCATCTAAAGCGGCCTTTTTAGCCCCCCTGGCGGCCTAAAAAGGCCACATTGAGCAATTCATCTACTGATCTGCATAGTAACTGTCAAACAGATGATTAGGTACTTAATATGAACCTTATGCGGATGAAACTACTGATCTGCATAGTAACTGTCAAACAGATGATTACTGAATATGAACCTTATGCGGATGAAATTAAGAGTTGTCAAATAAGTAGATATTTTGACATTTGTAATATAAATCATAATGTGATTCATCTAAAGCGGCCTTTTTAGCCCCCCAGGTGCGCGGTTCCAAATAGTAGGTCATATGGAGAAGAACCGGCAAGAAACTCCACGGAAACTCTTTTAAAATAATAGATTAATCTTGATTAGTACAATGTTGTAGTAAGAGCTGCGAGAATAATGTAATTTAATGTGAATAAAAATAAATTAGAATTGGATAATAATAATGATTTACCTTTAAATAAGAATGCCATGGCAGTTACAAGCTGACCAGATTCAGACTTTACTTAAACCTTGCTTAGCTTATTAATTGGCGTGTTTGAGGTCTTGTGTTACAATAATTAAGTTGCACATTGTATATGTCATGAACTCATGACTATAAATTCTAAATCAAAGTATAAGCTAAGCATATAAATAAGCTTAGCAAAGTTTAAATAAAGTCTGAGCTAAGTCAAAGCACGCACTATAGAATTCGGCCTATGATTACAAGTGATTACAAGTCTATTTTGAATAAACGTTATTTCTATTGCATGCAATACAGTTATTAAAAACTTCATTCTTAATCTTAACATACAATCAATAAATAAAACCAAAAATCATATTGATATCTATTTATTATAAATAGATTACTCATACATATATATATCATCACGACTTTATTACCCGAAGAGTTGGGCAGAGATGAAATACCCAGATTTCGCCGATGCCGTTATTTATTTCCCACTTTATTTCATACAACTAATCCCCGAAAACTCAAACGCAACTCAAGTTTAAGTTGCCGTTAACTCTCGTGCTGTCACTGTCATTTTAAGGTGGACAGTGGGCCAAGCACGAATGTTTTGACGTATAGTAACGTAAACGTAAGCTAATTTTGATTATAAAATACGATGAATCTATCGCATTTTTGTTCAATTTTATGCAACAAACGCACTTGTTTCATGAAAATGTAATAATATTGCATGTCTTTCCAAAAAAATATCATGGATTAAACGTGTATTTTTGGTTCTAATTTTGGTTACGTTTACTTTACTATACGTCAAAACATTCGTGCTCGGCCCACAGTAGCGACAGAATGACTTTTAAGAGCGTCTTTAAATTGAGTTGTGTTTCAGTATTCGACGGTAAGGCCCATAGGTAAACTTTCATAAAATATATATTTATAATATCATAAATAGACACCTAGTTGTTCATTTAATTCTAATTTTAATTACTTTTGACACGTCAATTTCAATTAATAATAATATTACTCCTTAGAACAGTTAGTTGAGTAGTTAAATTATAAATTGTTATTTTGATTTTACTTTTAGCCAAACCAAATTAACATTTCGACGACACGGTTAGCGCAGTGCGCGCGTTCGATCCCCGCACGGAACAAATATTTGTATGCCCTACAGGTAGTTGTTCCGGGTCTGGGTGTGTGCGTATATGACGATAAATAAGAAAACACAGGATGCGAGTGAACCCTCGGGTAACTTGTATAAAATTAAAATTAAACTAAACACTAGTAAGACCCATAGAAATATGACGAGCCTAGAGAGTAACAATTTTTTGACATATAATTGAACTGTAACGCGCTAGCGTGACTTTTCTATCTAATATGCAGCGTAATGAGTTAAAAAGAGACAGATATATATAATCTCGGCACTCGTCAAATAGAACAGAATCATTATAAAGCCGTATTACGATATCAATGGTCACCAGTCTGGTCACCAATCCCTAGGGAAAATCGCTAAATCCTTTAGTTAAGAAATTTCAAAAACCGGCTTCATTTGGACTTCAATGACAAGTCGATTACAGCTAGCTGTCTCTTTCAATCTCATAAGCGCGTGTATTTGATAAAATAGTACCACTACATTTGAAAAGTTCAATTTCAAGTCAAAGTCATATTTCTATGAGTAAGACCCACATGTCCCAAGTAATAGGGGGGCCAACTTATTGCACAGTTACAGGGTAGGTACAACCCGACCTGGGGATCGAACTCAGGACCTCGCGCTCAACAGCTGCGCTTGCGACTACTACACCAATAAGACAGCTTTGTATTAAACAATGTGTAATTTAATTTAATAAACCCAAACCGTGAACCTTCTTTTTCTATAAATATTATAGAAGTTCGCATAACTGATGGCCGATTGAGGCAATGAATATTAAATCTTATTTCGAGACCATAAAACTCAATTTTAAATGCTTGTAATGCTGGGATTAACACTATTTTCTGAGAAATTATATTTTATAAAACTTAAGTTTTTGTTATTGTAGTATGCTTTTAATTCAATATTCTGATTGGGATGTGTAAGTGTGTGTGTGTGATTTAATTAAATTACACATTGTACACATAAAGTAGGTATAGTAGAAATTTGTATAATAGGTAGGTATAGTATTATAAATTCGTATATTATAATATAGAATCATAAATACAGTCATTTGTATACATGACTAATCCAGAACCAAGTCAATGTCGACATTGAACTGTCCCTTGGCGAGGTCACACGCGACTTGGTACTTCCACTTGTACGGGCCACTCGCGTCGTATGACCTTTTCTGTAAAGTAAATAATATGATTATTATGCTAGTAGGAAAATAGACATAATTCTATGCACAACTCTCTATACTAATATTATAAAGTAAGGTTTGTTTGTTATACAGGATGTGCTTTACGCAAGAACAGTAAATTCGGAAAGTCTGCGTTGCGGGTCGCAATTGACCTTAGAGTCCTGCATGAAAGGTAAACGTTAAACCGCTAGGCTTTCGCAATATACATGGTGTATATTTAAATAGGACAACTGCTTTATTGGGTTATTGTACTCATTATTACGAACAACTTTTACTAGGAGACCAAAACCGAAAATACTGCCCCAGTGTTGGGCACGGGTGTCTTCACAGTGTGAGACGGGTTAGCACTTAATCCACCACGACAAAGAACATAAAAAATAAAATAAAATAAAAGAGTAGTTATTGTAGCCCAGCGACATCGGGAACAAGGTTTAAATTATCAGTGGTCTGGCGAGAGCTCTGGAGAGAGGAACCTCCTAACAATGTGCGCCATGTCAAGGAGTACTACTTTCTGAATCAGCCCCTTGATCCAACCACCCAGCGAGAGCCTTTTGAGATGTTGGCCGAGACTCTTGACAATTACTGCCGTTTAGACTATCGGCACAATGATTGCTGACTCCATGTCCCACTTATCGACAACCTCGCGAGCCAAATCCAGATATTTGATTTGTTTATTATTTTTTTTATAAAATCAACCTATTTGGAGTACAACGGGATATTGAAATTTATTTAGGAAAAATCTGAAATACACGCGGACGAAGTCGCAGGCAAAAGCTAGTTATTAATAATAATTAACTAGATTCTATTACTTGATAACAGGGAAGTGGAGCAGGCAATCTTATGCAGGCTATATAGACAGTTTAATTGGTGATAATAATAATGGATATACGTTATTATTATTTTTATTATACCTAGATTCGTCTCTGTGTGGTCTCTCGTTAAGGATTGCGAAACTGCTAGACTAAGGCCCATGTTTACCGACAACATAACAGATGTTTAAGACGAAATCGTCGGTTTAACATGAAATTTTGTATAGGTAAACGGCCGTTTGTCTTTTAAACGTCTGTTAAGTTGTTAGTACACATGGCCTTAAAAAAGGCGAATACTATAGGTTATGCACCGTGTTTTTATAGTCATAATCCTGGATATAATGACAGTCGAGTTTTATTACATCCACGAGTATATATTCTATCAAAAAATTAAAGCAACATAATTTCTATGTTTATGTAGGATCAGTCCGATGCAGCAGTAAGCCAATTATAACTAACGGATAATCACTGGTTAGACTTGTCATTCGTAAGATTAGCCATTAACTGTAGTTATAAGCTGTAAGCTGATTTAATCAATAATCCCTTTTAAATCGTGTAGAAAGTAGTGAAGGTTACAAGCTTAGTAAGCTTTAAAGAAACGATTAATTACTTAGTTGCATAAAACCTGGTCAATGCAGTTTCTATGGAATTAAAAATAAAGTCAACAAAATAGAAATCAAAATCGGTTGAACGACACTGCAAAAACCAACGATTACGAGACCATACTGACACGATTTAAATAGCAGAATTAGGGCCCTGGAGGCCTAAAAAGGCCACATTTAGCAATTTACCTACGAATCTCCATGGTAACTGTCAAACAGATGATTGCAGAATATGAATCTTACGCATATGATATTAAGAGTCATCAATACAATCTGTATCAAATTTATATGTAACCTACTTAATGTGAAACAATAAATACATTTATTTATTATTATTATCAATTAAGTGGGAATTTTGACATTTGGAATATGAATCATATTGATTCATTTAAACCGGCCTTTTTCGGCCCCCTGAGCTTTGTCGGCCACCTATCTTCCACACCGCCTAAAGAAACCGTTCAGCTGTTCACTGGTTATATTTATTATTGATTAGCTGTTACAAACGCGAGTTTTATTTTTATGAAAATTAAATAAAGCCTATATCACTCAGGCTTTCTATTTGTGATAGATTTATTAGAATTGTTTAAGCACTTGCAGAGATTACCCTCTACATACAAACAAACAAATACTCGTAAATATTACCTCTTATTAATATTAGTATAGTTTTCTGCAGGGACTTGAAACGTTACTCAAAATAACGTTACGTTTACGTTAAGTAACGTTATTTTGATTAATTTAACGTTATTTTAAGTAACATTTCAAGTCCCTGGTTTTTAAGAAATTGCTTACCAGTATCTTGACAGCCTGTCTAGTGTGAGGGTCCCAATGCACCCTCTGGCCCACCTTGGGTATGCATAGGATGGGTGGCCCCGTGCTTATTCGGTCACCTATCTTCCACACCATCCAGAGCGCGAATCCGTTCACCAGCTGAACCGGTTCCGATTGATTTCTACTGAAAATCAATACGAATATTATGAAAGTGAGTATGTCGGTATGATTGTGCTTGAAAAGGCGAATTTTAAAATTTAGGGATACTCTCATAGTATACTCACGTTTACAAATACGCGGTAAATTACATATTACAAATCATAATATGATTCATTTAAAGCGGCCTTTTTAAACCCCCTGTAGACGCCTTCAGGCTATTTTATGTACTTACGCCACTTCATTTACGCCATCCGTTGCGTAAATCTGTTGCAGATCCGTAAAGTCGAAGTCTATTAGTTTGACCGGAGCTCCACGACACTTGCAAGGGTACTCCCATAGAGGTTGGGGCTCTATGTCAGCGTCACTTATTGTACGGGAATGCTGGAAATAGAGAATAATATTTAAATTAAATAGCTTTCTTATAAGCACTCCTTTTCTGCCATAGTCGCATAGTTTTTGGCTCAGACATTAAAATAAATTAAACATTATAAATTGTAGTTATATTAGTAAAATTACAAAAGTACCTACACACACCTCAACTAGTTCATCAAATATCGCCATGTTGATCCCTTCACACATTCCCAGTGGGATCCTGATCTTATGCAGGTCTTGGAACTCCACCGGCATCGCCCAGACCTCGCAGCCGGAGGGTATCACTGGCACACAGTTTGCCAGCTTACTCTTGTATTTATGCAATAAGTACGCTATCTTTAGGTTATCCCAAGGTAAAATGGCGGTTGCGAAATTAGGATCACTTATCACATGCGTCACTTGACTTAACACTTCATCTGTGACCTCAGTTAGAAGAAAATGAACGTTTTCAATTTGATTCGCGTTAATATATTCGTTTAAAATGCCTAGATTCAATGTTGAACTCTCTTGTATGTAAACAGATTTCGCGCCGAATTTCGCTGCAGCCAAGCCCATTAGACTGCTTCCATTGAAGTCAAGAACGACTGAGTCTTTGTTTATTTCCTTTTTCAATTGTTCTAGAAACTGCTTACTTCGTGTGGTATCATTCAAATAAGATACGTGAGTTCTAGATAATGCCATATGAACTCCACATTCGCAATTAGGTCTTCTATAATGCGGTCTTCTGTTAATTGCGTCTTCCACGTAAAACCATACGGAGTATTCGTCTTGGCATGAGACGAGAGTAGGTTCTGTGTCTTTGTGTATGAAGAACTCTTGTGGCAGGTAGTACACTGCTTGCATCCAGTGGTCGCGCCAGGGTATCGAGTCCTGTGGACGTTGGACCTCACTGTCCACGTCAGGGTGACACCACCATGGCGCACAATTTAGGTAGATCCTGCCTGTGATAAATATTAGCATAATAATGATATCCATATTAATCTTTACAAATTATACATACGAAAGTAACTATCTCTCCGTCTGTCTGTTTGTTACCTTTTCAAGACGAATCAGCTGAACCGATCTTGATGAAATTTGACATGGAAATTGTGTGATCATGAGGAAGGCAGGGGTCGAAACTGATTACATGGTCAAAAATACTGATTTTACTGACTGTACGACTCAAAAATACTGACCTATTACTGACTTAATTTCAAAGTCTGAATGTGTGAATAAGGGGATTTCAGACAGTGGTAATAAGTAAAAATTTATTTATTTTGTGTTTGGCTCCACCACCCTCATAGCCAACCTGCATCACTATATTAAATTATGTAACAAGTAATAAAATAAAGTTATTAAAGTCATTTTTTTTTATAAAAGCAGGCATTAGCTAAACTGGCCAAAAAATACATCTTACTCTAGAGTAAGATGTATGCGCTAACAGTAGTGTTAGCGCATACTCTGCTTTGAAACTGCACGCAAATGGACTGTAATGGGTAAGTGGAAGTGAGATGTCTTTTGACATGCTTATCAGCCAGGTTTCCGAACCAGGCTTGGTCGTGGCTGGAGCGACCATCATCACATCAATGAGATTTTTTATTAATTTTTATGTGGTTCTCAATACTGAATTCTATCATAAAAAGGTAGATTTAAGAAATTACCATAATTCATCTATACTTATAATAAAATCGTAACGAAGCGAAAACTGTACATTAAATATATCTTGAAAAAAAAAAAAGGCATGTGCTCTATATTCGACACTGATGCCAAAAATATAGTTTTTAGAATTTTTGTCTGTTTGTCTGTTTGTCTGTTTGTCTGTTTGTCTGTTTGTCTGTTTGTCTGTCCGAGCTTCACGGCCAAACCGCCGAACAGATCGTCATGAAATTTAAAAGTAAAATCCGTTAATAGCCTGGTCAACATATAGGGTACAAATTATTACGCTATTGTCAAAGGGGGGTAAGCAATAAACCAATATGTCTGTGTACAATTATTAGTCGCTACCTATATGACGAATACATTTGAAATATTGGATGATTGTAGTTAATAGGTCCGATTAACATTTTATATACATTAGAAATCATTTTGCATTTTTTTAAACGTACTTTTTCATTTATTCTTTAGCCTTATATATTTTAATTCGTCTGTTTATACCTAGATGGCATTAGTAGTAATATATAGGCGAGTTTTTAATTTCCAATATTTTTAAAAGCGATTTTTTTATTGATACGGCATCCAGACTTCTGAAGGCAGAGTTCTATATAATAATTTAATTTGTAATCTTCAAATATTCTCAATAAAGGTAAGTATTTAAGGGTTATCAAAATACTTATAGGCGTAAGGCATATTAATCACGACATCTGGTATGGCACTCGTGGGTTGCAGCTGAAAACCAGCGTCAGGTGGCCAGTATCACTGCCTCCTGACATTCTGCTTTATATGCTTTAGTAAAATAACCCAACTTATTTGATATGTTTTCTTTGCTTTTCCGTTTATTTTATTTCTTTCTTTCTTGCTTTTACTTTTTTCCGATTTTATTGCTCATGGTTCAGGAGTAGCGTAATTTCGGAGTGTTGGAACAGCATCTGTCGAAGAAGAGTTTGTCGACGTTAAGTTTTCGAGTGGGATCAGGGCTGAAATCACCGTAGGGTTCGAAATTAATCACATCAATACCCCTGGGAGTCACCCTGGACAGAGCGTTAACTTGAAAAAACCATTATATGAAAATCAAATAAAAAGAACTAGGTACCTAAAAGTTTCGGTCAGCTAAATGACACATGTTGAACTATCACCGGCTGACGTAAACCGATCACTCTCAATATGGGTAAGTATACCGTATCCTACGGTGAGCATAGCACTTCTACAAATTCGCAGAGACGTTGCGTACAAAAACACAAAAAGGAGTCCAACACCAGACATCCAATATTCAGAAGTCAATTCAGTGCTTAATTATCAGCACCGCCTTTAAAAAGTCAGCTCAGTTTCCTTAGAACACTAGAGAGGCACTATCGGGTGGTTCAGCCGATGCCCATTGCAAATACATTGTGGTTGGAGATACTTTCTTCACCAGTAATCAAGCCCGCGGTGAGTAATTTCCTGCCAGATACGATCCGATCGAACGATCATCTCTTGGATCACATGAAAGTTGTTTAACCGACTCTGGACCCAATTAGGCAGATGCAAGTGCAGTATGAGCAAATGAGCAAGTGGGGCTATATCGAGGAAACAGCGGTAGGGTGGAGATGTGGTATTGTCCCTCAAACGATGTCACAGCTACTGTGTTGCTCAATACGCCCCAATATCTGCACATTGAGCCACCTCTATTTTGCAATAATAACATCATAGAGGTGGCAAAATTTGCAGATTATACAAGCCTAGGGACGTAGTACCATTGACACAAAGAAGAAGGAGTAAAGTCATTTGCAATCCGGAGAACAGCTGAATCTTCTTCGGTCGCGTCGCCAAGAGTGTTCATATTGAATTCGCTCATGATGTAGTGGATAGATGAGTCAGCAATTTTCGTAACAGCTCACTGCCCAAGAAGCGCTGGACAGAATTACAATCAGATGAGATTGTTGATGTAATCAAGGCGTTGTTATGACAGTCGGCATCAGACTCTGCACTCATTACCCATTTCGTAGACAATATTTATACAATAGATTTAAATAATTAAACTTTAAATAATTTTTTCCTATTGTTTCTTAGCGGAGAATCAGGTTTCGTAAACTTTAATAACACACAAAATAGCGAGAAAGCGTAGTCTTAACGGTGGCAGTAAAAACTGGTTATATTTAAACCTGAAGGCTGAAGGCACGGTTTCGTCTTTTTGAGTGCCTAACCATTACCACTATCATAGATTATTCGTTTAAAATAGTCGTGAATGCGACCTGCCGTGCTCTTTCAGGGGTCTCAAGTAAAGAACGATCACCCATCCAAGTAACGTGTAGATTGTTTTCACCCCCATACGTGCTCCCCATAAGACAAGGCATTTTATTGCACAGATCTCATATTATGTAAGTTTTTGTCAATACAAATTCTGAAAACTATCTTTCCTTTTCTTTAATTTCAAGTGACTATCATAGTTTAATCGAATATTGTCACGTGGGCAAAGCCGCGGGTACAGCTAGTATAATATAATACCTACATTTCTTCTGTTCTCACTGTTAAACATTTTATACAGGATGTCTTGTGAGACATCCTGAATAAAATGTAGTCGACGTCTAGTCTGAAACGGATGATAGGCCAAGTTATACCAGTAATCAGAAGAAATAAAATAAATATCTAAGTTACGCATTTTTAAAATTATATGCATAAAAAAAGAGGAAATCTACACGCTGTGATGGTCTTTATCTCCCGACTACAAATCATTCCTTTTTTCAATTTTATTTTTATTACGACTAATCCTGAATAATGCTGTAAATTGTTACCTAAAATGTAAAGCCAACTGCTCCAGCTTAGAAGAAAATGTCACTACCAAGTTATTCAAAATGAATACTTCGCCCATTAATAATTGACTGTACTGAAAAAACATGCACCACGCTAGTTTAGCAAGTAATTTTAAAAGTTCGCGTATTTAATAAGGATTCCAAAATGGTATGACACTTGCTAAATTATTTCTTAAATTATGATTTTTTTTAAGAAACCCAATTTTTTACGAATTTGCTTAAAATGATTCTAGTTTGAGTGAGACGGAGAGAATCATTTTACGAAGTGTGAGCGAGACAGATAGTGATGCCACTATATCAGACGGAGAGACACGATTTTGAATGGGTGAATCACTGAACCTTTTGAGCTGCCAGGGGTCTTGAATGGTAAAGTTTATTTGGATTTTTTACAAAATCAATTATCAAATTTATTGGAAGACGTGCCACTATGCATTTACAGAGACATGTGGTTCCAGCAAGACGGCTGCCCAGCGCACTATGCCCGCTCAGTTAGAGAATATCTCCATGAGGATACCCAGGCAGATGGATTGGGCGGTGTGGTACAATCTCGTGGCCAGCTTGTTCACCTGACTTAAATCTACTAGATTTTTTTTACTGGGTAGCGGTGCAAGAAAATTTTTAATCAAAGCCAATCGAAAATTTAGCTGAGCTACGGCAAAGAATAACGGAAGCAGTTGAATTTGTTAATAACGGAAGATTCGCCTGTCTGATAACCCGATCTTTTTTAAGAAAATGTCGAGCTTGTATTGCGGCAGAAGGAAGGCAGTTTGAACTTTGTTGTAAATCTATTAATCTTAGAATCCAATAATTTAGGCGTAATTTAAAACTTTTCTAACATTACTATGGCCCGTGGTGCGTTTGGACTATTTGGAAATATGATTTCTGTCTCGCACGTTACGCTTCGTAAAACGACTCTTCGTCTCGCTCAAACTAGAATCTTAAAGTTACGGCCTTGACGAAAACGAAAGCCTTGGGTACACTAGAATCATTTTAAGTAAGTAAGAGAAATTGGTTCAAAACTGGATTTCTTTACAAAAGAATAATTGTCGATAATTAAAGTAATAATCTAGCAAGTGTCATACCATTTTGGAATCCTTATTATATGCGCCAACTTTTAAAGTTACTTGCCAAACTAGCGTAGAACAATTTTTTTTTCAATACAGTCAGTTAATATTAGGCAAAGTATTAATTTAGAATACTTGGTTGGGCAAAAAGTGACATTTTCTTCCAAGCTTGAGCTAGTTGGCTTTAAATTTTAGGCAACAATTTACAGAAGCGTAATTCAGGATAAATTATTAAAAAAAAAAATGAAAAAATGTAACGATTTGTAGTAACAGGAGTTAAAAGACCATCACAGGATGTAGATTTTTTCGATTGATTTTTAAATGCCTGTATTTTTAAAATTAAACAACTTAGATAATTTTTGTATTTTTCTGATAACTATTATGACATGGCCTAACACCCGTTTCCAACTTGGTGTCGACTTCTGGGTCAGCCTGTATAAGAAAATCTGTAGCGAAAGGAATGCAGGTGCCTTAAATACTGACTTTACTGACCATTTTTAGAAAAAACTGACTTATACTGACCAATGTTAAAAATACTGACTTTTACTGACTTTACTGACCAGTTTCGGCCCCTGGGAAGGAGAGCAGTGGCGAAGAATCCATACAACCCGATTCCCATCGGTTTCCCTTTAGGAATTCGTTAATGCATAGACCAACGTAATATTATATTATTTACCCTTTCTACTGACACTATGTTTACATGCTTTTACCTAACAACGCCTATTTTTTTTTTTAATAACCTTCCTTCCATCCCTAAGACATGTATTTTTTGGCAATTGCTGGGGGCGCGGGCGGTCAGCCCCGGGTATCACCCTCGCAAGGGTGTCACCTACGCAAAAGTAGATTAACACTGTCCATATAATGAAGTATGCAATGAAAACAGTTGCAAAAAAGAATAGAAAATACATCAATTTAAAAAACACTGTCTATTCGCACCGGTTGCCACCCTCTCCAGCTGCGCCAATGCATCATAATCCTAAAGTTAAATGATTCTTATTGTCCTTAATTCACCATACCTTCAGTATCCATATTAAGCTCCCACCACATGAACACCATTTGCGCTTTGCCGCTATCAATGGCAGTGAAGTCTTGCTTCACCGTCCGTTTCATGCCGATGGGTGTGCGACCGGACCAGTCATAATAGAACACCGGGATCTGGTCGGAGATCTCCTTGAATGCGTGATGAGGTAACTGTGATAACTGGAGGTCGTGGACAGCTGCAGAACCGGGGCAGTTTATCATCTGTTGAATATAAAACGACATAGCATACATATAGCGACAGTAGGTAGAGGTCTACTGTTGTACAACCACATCTTGACGGTGCTGTAATTTAGGGATGATCGATATTCATCGATGTTTAGCGGAAAAACATCGATGTTTTTACATCGATATTATGTCCATGATAACATCGACACATCGATGTTACGAGAATAATATCGGCTCATTGATATACTCTAAATTGTATTGGGTGTATGTACTAGATTTCGCTGACTAATGTTGACTATCCAAAGTTGAAGAAAGTAGCCATTAAACATTTTTGCTGCACAGCGACTTCGACAGGTTCAGAAAGACTTTTTTCAAAAGCTGGTCAACATATGTATCGCCAAAGGAACAGATTATAAGGAAAACTTCTGACAAAGTTTTTTGTTTTTGCAGTGTACCCAAAAAATACTCGGAATGTTACTATGTTCTACCTAAAACATCGAAATTATCCTACTGATATTTATCGTACATTGATACTTTTTAAGGCGACTTTAACATCGATGGTTTTCCAATATCTATCATCATGTAGGTGGCGGATAAGTGAAATCCGTTGAAGTAATATTAATTTTTATTATCATCACAATTCTAACTTCTCTTCTTCTGTATTAGGGACCATCCATAAAGTACGTCACACGTTAAGGGAGGGGATCGACGAAGTGTGACATTATGTGACAAGGGAGGGAGGGGACCTAATTTTCGTGACGTCACATTTAAAATACATATAATTTAAATGGAAATAAAACTAATTTCGGAACTGCTGTTTTAATTTAATAATTTCTAGATGTAAAATTGCAAAATATGTGACGTCACACTAAGGAGGAGAGGGTCTCACAAATGTGATTAACTGTGACAAGGACAGGGGAGGGGCCAAAAAATCACCAAATTTGTGTGACATACTTTATGGATGACCCCTTACTTACATCGTTATTAACTTTTAAAAGTATGATAACGATAATGTAGTATGATATAGTATGATGTAGTATATAGTATGATGTAGTAAGTATGATAATGATAATGTTACCTATGGAATACTTCATAATCATAGCATCCCAAGAATATACTTAGTATTATTTATTTCATTACCTTTTCTGGTGTTTTCAACACAATATTCGAATCAGCATCAGCAAGATTATTTAGTTTGTTATACTTCCACAGTGTGGAACATTCAACTACTTGAGCATACATGATTGTGGAGTCCGGCACAACAATACAGTCTCTTTCTAGCAGATATTTGTGTGCATGAGCAAATGTTGATAGAGCCCCTGAAAATAGAAATATACCTAAATATAAGCAGATTTCTTTTTATATCACTAGAATTACTGGTACTTAGAATATATTAGTTATAAAATTCAACTTAATCTATGGATACGTAGTTGCGACCTAGCTAACTAAACTACTATCAGTCTTGCAAAGAAAGCTTCCGTAGCAAAGCAATTTACTGAAATAACAAGAGATAGCTTGAGCGACTGGCCTTATACCTGTAATGTCCGGCTTTGGTAAATACATAACCAAATTGTATGAACTAATGGTCGCCCAGTGGTCGAAATTCAACCGTAATTTTAGATTTCTTCCCTCCTTCTCCATATAAACTTTAACTATGCCAAATCTCACACTCCTCTATGCTTAAAAATGGGTACAAAGTTTTCTCTTCACATTAATTTAAGCAGCAATAGCCCAATGGCTAAGGCGTCAGACTGCCGATCGTTCGAGTTGCTGTCATTCCACGATTGCTGTGAATGCAATCCTATCACAAGCAAAATTTTGCTTAATTGAAGTCAACAGGAATAACAGTAACAAGAATCACAAACATAGCTAAAAATCCATTACCTTCCCCAATTAACTCCGTATCAAACACCTCAGTAACCAAGATGTTAGCCCTCTCGGTCATATCACCACCTTCGCCTACAGTGAGCTCGGTAGATCTCTTCGGTATCAGTTTTATCTTATCCTCAACACCATTCAGTTTCAGGACTTTGGCACAACATTCTGCCATGGGCTTGAACGCTTCACAGGCTACAATAGAGTCAGCACCGCAACGAGCTGCCATTATTGATAGGAGACCTGTTCCTGTGCCTGAAAGGATATTTAAAACCTCATCAGAATCAACAGCAATATAAGCAAATTGGAAGGTCAATCTAAATTGAAAATGTTTATTTTTTTATGCAATTTGATTATTTACTACAATACAAAATCTAGTATTTTCACCGCTAACAGCCCATTGTTATGTGATGAAACAATGGCATTAGCTATCTGTAGTCAGTTTTTAAATGGTCAATGGAGGTCAACCAGAACACCTTAACATGAAATACTGTTCAAGAATCTATACAGGCTGCTGCAATGTTATCACATTAAATGGAACCACGTATTTAGTCACATTCTGCAATTGTACACAAAAAGCAATCAAACCAATCAGTAGTTTAGCCATAGGAAGACATTTAAAATTTCATAATTTTACACATTATCACAATCTTTAAACAAAGTTTGAAAAGTCTCCAACATATTGCACCTTCGGTAAGACAAGGGCCAAAGGGCTAATTTTCAAATTTTTCAGGTCTTTGTTCCTACAGGTAGAAATTAGTTTTTAAGGCACTTTGGCATATTTAACTCATTTTCAGAAATTTTAGCACTTCGGCCCTTGTCTTACCGAAGGTGCAATATTCTAACCAAAATTATTTTTATTTACACATGTAGAACTGATAAAGGTGACATAAATTTCTACTTCATGTCCCTTCACCTAGATGAATGAAAGCAGAGAAATTTATTATAAAAAAAAATTGCATGGAAATTACTGATTTTTTGAGTACGACTTCAGAACTTATTACCAAATATGTGGTTTCATTTAATGTGATAACATCTGTGCCACCCTGTATATTGAAATATCAAGAGGTGTTATGGCGTCGTATGCTATAAGTTGGAAACATGTGTAAAACAAACAAAATATATATTAACCTATATCCAAAACATTGGCCTTCTTTCCTTTACGCTGCATTTTAATTATAGCAAGTTGTAGGGCTCGGTGGTATTTCCTGTTCCGCTCTGTGTCATGCAGCATATCGGCAAACCCGGAGCGCGCGATCTCCTGGTGGTAATCATAATCCTCGTCCTGAACGTCCCACTCCATACTTCCCGTGATAGGGTTCCTTTTTTGCGTAAACACATTCATCTTCAAACTACAACTTTTGAACCTAAAAATCGATAACTTTAAAGGCTTCTTTCGCACAAAAGCCGGAACATTAGTCTGAAATATACCTTTTCATCGTCAAAGTAATGACAGACAAACTATTTGATCTGAATAAACGTATAATTCTCATATACGGTGGTTAAAATTACATTATTGATGTATTTTCAATAAAATACACGAATTCATGAAGCGATCCAAACGAAATGATTTTTTTTTAATGGATACACTAGGCAAAGAGTAGGTACCTATCTAGGTAGCTAGGTAGGTACCCTAGGCAACCTAAAATCAATCAATCACAAATGCAGTGTTGCCAACTCAATCCTAGAGTAAAACTAGAAAGGTTCATGCTTTCAAAAATTTGTAGAAAACTGTAAATATTAATTTAAAAACGGTAAATCTACAGCTTTTCCATATTTTGTCTTATTATGTGCTACCTTTTTTACTTTGCGAGCCATCCACTGAACTTGTCATCTTTGAGTCAAGAGTCAATAAATTTTTGCTCGTATCTCACTACTTTCTTCTGTCTTGGTGGTGTTTTATCAAAATATTACTCAACTTTTTGATTGTTTCCGTTATCAAGTAGGTACCTAGTAAGTAGTAACATATAAATCTACTTACTCTATCCGCTAACGTCATCTACGATTGACGATACGATATTTCGGTCCGGTAGTCAGCAGTGCTTGGTTTTGCTGAAACTGAATTAGTGTATTAGCTACGCAGTCAATAAAATAGATATCGCTAGCATTTTATATAAAAAACTGTAGATTTGGTGGCCTAAACTCTTGTAAAAACTGTAAATCTACAGATACAACTGTAGGGTTGGCTACACTTGACAAATGTTTGGAGTTGATTCGTTCGGAATCGGTACCTAATTTCAAGATGACATTCTATTCTATTTCATGTTGATCATAGAGTTAGGACTTCGCTTACGCTCAGATGTTGATGAACATCAACATTATCATCATCATCGTTGTTGTTGATGAGATGTTGTTGTGTTGATGATATTTTTCTTTCACGAAATAAACAAAGAATACATAAATCAAGTTGCTTGATTTATGTATTAGTAGCACTGAGTTAAATTGAAGAAAATAATGATAGAGGTCCTAATGCTGAATTTTTAGTGGCCAGTTATTTAAAGACTGATGTCAACAATCAATATGTCGTTTTGATGTATGTTGTCAATCAAACGTAAACAACCAAATATTTAATTAGCACGAAACTAGATAATTTCTACAAAGAATTGAGGAATATTTTTATTTACTTCTACAAAATAGTGTACTGACAATATTTTTTTAAATGGCAGTAGACTCATAGCTGTCAGTGGATTCATCTTTCAATTTCATTACGACGTTTTTCTATCATGGCGGCCGCCGTCGGTAGGATTTGTGGGGCACGTCTTTTGAAAAATTATGGCATAGTTTCTCCCCAGGTACTGGAAATCGTTCTAAACAATTTGTTGTGTAGTATAAATTGTTACCAGGTACCCTTAGCGTGTTCAGTATGTTACCAATGACTGAGAAGTTCAAGTTCGAAGTGTCACGGGAAACTGCTGTATTTTATCAAATTGTGTCTTACCCTGAGCCTTATAACGTGTTAAATGTAATGTCGTGGTGTCCAGATCTCTCAGGAGCGTAAGTTCCTACGAGTGTTTGAAATAATTTTTCATGGGCAAGTGATAACCTATTCTGCATTATGTAACAAGTACATAAGAAATCTAATGGAGGCCATCCCTTGCAGGTTTGTCAGCTGTCCACCGGAGCTCAAGGATGGACAAGGAACAGAAAAGTGGTATGTTTCATAACATTTATTTATAGCAAAAGAAATATTTTAGAAATTCAACCACATGATTTTCAAAAATATGAAAGAGATGTAGTGACTATTGATTTTATAATATTGTGATATGACCAAAAACACCAAGTAAGCTGAACAAGGTCACTATTTAAAAAAGATAATTCTGAGTTAGATTTACTTAGCAGAATCTAAAAAAATGACACAATGATGACCACTAAATATATTGTGTAATAATAATAGTACATAATGTAGGTTCTATATCTATGGCACACGGTTACCTACTTTTTGAATGAGATGACCTAAAATATAAAATTTTGTGTTTTTTTGGTGTTGGTACCTATTAATATTTACTTATGTTCATAAATTATGGTGCAATATAATAAACACCATTTAAAACTTGGCTAGGTTAGCTGTGTTACTCCCATCAAAAATTTACAATTTGAAACTTGAAATGTCTACTGCATTTTATATTTTGTAGATCAGGGAAAGCTAAATTAATCCTTATAAGTCTTACAAGGATTAATTTAGGTAGGTTTGATAGTGATCTTACAATCACTATCAAGTTTATATTGATTGTCCTAAAATTAACTACCAGCCATGATAACAAACAATTTTTCAATATTTTACCTTACCATAAGGCAAAATATGGTGATTAACACAATAAAATTAATCTCTCAAAATCCCAAATCTGGTAATACTAGTACACTCAAAAGTAGTTTCAAAAGATTGCTCCATATTTCATGATTATTTTCCTTCATAGTGGCTCTCAACACTGGGAGTCGTCGGTGGAGGTGTGGGGGCACTCTTGTTTGCCCTTGAACAGTCGGTCCAAGCGTCCGGCTCAGAAGCCCATGCGCCACACCAGCCGTGGAGCCATGATGGCTGGTTCAAGTCACTTGACCATGCCAGGTAAGCTGATAAATTATTAAAAGCATCTACCTTCATTGTCTCTGCATCACCCTAAGGTTGTCTGGTAGAGAATGCTTACGGCATTAAGACCGCCTTTGTACATTGTACATGAAGCATTTTAAATAAATAAAATAAAAGCTAGTTGATTCTAGCTTAACTCTCAACCGATCATCTTCACACTCATTAGTCGCCTATCAATTGCTGAACAATTCTTTTGTTGATATGGGGAATACACTCCCAAGTGAAATTGTAGCCAAATCAGTGGATAATTTTAATGTTACCTGAACAAACGGCTCAGAATATACCTATGTATGAAAATGAGTAATTTAAAAAAAAAATAGCATTTCCACTGCAACATGCCCAATGGACTTTACTCCAGTACTTGGCTGTGGGAATATTTGCTTTCATTAATGTAGTTTTTTGGGTGACACTAATAGTGAAGAAATAAATACAATAAAAGAAAAATTAAAATTATCACATTCACACAAAATGTGGTTCTAAATTCTTAGGAAACTTTCTATTATGAGTCATTGATACCTATCAAGTATGTATTTGTTACATATTTTCAATCCATGGAGTCTTATTTTAAATCAACATAATTATTAAAAGTTATACTGCTTTTAATAAAATTAGTATAGTGCTATGAATAGTAAACAGTTGTACCTGGTTTCATTTACAAACAAAAACTCCAATACTGCATTTATCTAATGTAAATATTTATGATTTTAGAATGAGATAGGAAATCATTTAATAATATATTGCAGTTAGCAGCATATTAGCTTTATGCACATTTTTATTTACCAGTTGTCACATAATATTTAAAAAATATTTTTATTAATGGCAACTGTTTAAAAAATTACTGCCCATGTTATTATCTCACCAATAATTCACATGGTAAAGGTAAAACAATTCTTGTGTTAAAGCGTAGAAGTATGGTACCAAATAATCGCCTATTCTGGTTTAATAGTCTGCCGTAATCCTCCTAAATTAATAATAACTCCTCCGTAATTTTCCTTATCAAAAATTAAATGAAGTTTATATTACAACAGATAATATATGTCTCAGGGGCCAAAAAAGTGTTCTATCAATTACCCGAAATTCATATCAAATGAAATTATCTCTAAAGTTAAAGCTTCATTATTTTAACAAGAGAATATAGACCGTTTTTGTTTTAAAAAATTGCAAACGTAACTAATTTTTTGGCCGTCTTTACTAAGTCATTTCAACACGTGTTCCTTGATTTCTGCCAGCGTTCGTCGCGGCTACGAAGTATACAAACAGGTGTGCAAGGCCTGTCACTCGCTGCAGTACATCGCCTTCAGAAACCTCGTCGATGTGACCCACACTGAAGAAGAGGCGAAGGCCGAGGCTGCTGAGGTCAGTAACTCCAGTAATTAATTATAATAATAATTTAATAGCACAAGCTATCACATGAGAATCTCTCATGCCGTAGTGGAAAGATTAGCCAGCCAGTAATGGTGGTATCGAAGCTGACTGCCCAGGGTGCGTCAGAAGATCTCATATTTCGTCGCTCGTGGAGGCCTTTTCCTTGCACCACTAATGTAAAGAAAATAATAAATCCAGTCAAATACAGTCCCACTGCTGGGTACGGGTCTCTTCGTAGAATGAGAAGAGTTAGGCCTTAGTCCACCAAGATAAGGAAAATAGGATACAAAAATCAAAATTAACTCCAGAATCTGAATAGAATTTCACATCAAATCTGTATTATATTTGGTTGTTCTAGCAGAGTCCTTGCAAATTGTGAGGTCTTATCTTATCGCGAATTATAATTAACTTTCTAAACATTTTATTGGATTATCAAACTTATAAATTTAAGTAAAAACCTTTCATGTTTGTAACCCTGAAAACTTATGTAACAAATATGGCGAAGTTATGCGAGACCACGCGGCTCAACACAACCTGCCTTAATGGATGGGCCTACTAAATGTTGGCAAGAAGCCAGGATAACGAACTTACATAAAACAATGTGACGTCATCACTGCCAATTGCAGATACAGTGCAGCTATATTTTAAAGTACAACTGAGGAACCTTAGGCGCGGCGCAGATGACGGACATTCTGTCCGTCGTCGGGTACTAGCGGTGTATTAAACGGCGGACTTATTGTCCGCCGTGTGTGTTGTTGCATAGGATTCCATAAGCACGTCGCGGCAAAAAGTCCATCGTCTGCTCAGCGTCATATCATTTCGTGTTATTTTCCAACCATAAGATTTAAATGACTTTAAAGAGGTGACCTAATTTAAAACGATTGTGTTTAATTTCTATTAATTATTGTTATTGCACAATTGTCTGGAATTTGTTTTGGGAACAAGTAAAGCAATTCTAATAACATTTCTCTTCATGTATCTGAGTTGGGAAGATTTTACAATTCAATAAATTGGAAACTTCTTTGGTTCTGAAATCTATCTTTTATCTGCAGGTAATGATAAAAGATGGCCCCGATGAAGAGGGCAACATGTTCGAGAGGCCGGGCAAGCTGTCTGACTACTTGCCTTCGCCTTACCCCAACGAGAATGCTGCCAGAGCAGCTAACAACGGTAATCATTTTTTGTTACTCATTGATTCAACCATTATTAAGCCGCTCACATTTCCTACTTCCTTTTTGATTAAAAAAACAAAAAAGTACCTAGCAAATATCGTGTCAAAACGATACTACACCATAGACAATGTACAGTCACGATATGTTGCGGTGGTACATTTCGCAAACAAAATGCTACTGACTACTGTTACTGTTAGTTTAACTGTATGGATTGGATGAATTATTGTAGATGTAATAAAATTGTATAAAATTTTGGAAAACTTTATTGAATGCATAGACAGAACAGAATGAATAGATTGAATGCGTCACAAAACCAGTGTTGCCACTTGACATAGATTATAATATGCACAGATTAGTGAAGAGACTATTGTTTATGAACGATATAATAAAAATCTTGAGAAAATAGTTTGTTGTCCGTAACAACGACTGCGGCCCGCTTAGAGTTAGTAACTCTGCGTTTGGACGCCGGGCGCAAACGATTTTAGCCTTAAAGATGTCCGACCGGAAAAAAATCCGATTGTACGTATAAGAAAGCGGTCTTATAATATTCGAGTATATCTTCAGTAATAATAATAATAATTTAGCGTTTTACTGTCCCTATGCTCGGCATGGGCCTCTTCTCTGAGTGAGAAGGCTTAAGGCATTAGACCACCACGCTGGCTCGCTGCAGGTTGGCGACACTATTGAAAATATCTTGTTTTTTTTTTACTTTTAAATTCTAAAACATCCAAATCGTCTGTCGCTGAAGTCGTTACAGCAAACTAACGATAATATCTGTCTGATAACATCCCGACGTTGCAAAATTTGAAGTAATTATACTATCTAGAATTCAACCTACCAGTTTTTAAAAACCATCTCGAATGGCGTCTATTACAAAACTACAAATCTATGAACATTGCACTCGTAATTTAAAAATCTAATAATACGTCACGTAAAACTTATTTCGAAGGATAAATTGCATTTGCAATTTCTTTGTATATCTCGGTCAGTATTGAAACATACTAAGGCCCAAGATCACCAACAACATAACAGACGATTAGAGCAAAATCAGCCGTTTAAACATGAATATTTGTATGGGTAATCGGCCGATTTAATTTTAAACAACCGTTATATTGTCAGTGAACAATGCCCTAAGACATTTTTAATCATCAGCCTAGCATTTTCCTAGGTGCCTATTTGGTCGATTTTTAATCTATCCAGATGCGCTTTGATATCAGTATTTTACATGGGGCGACTGCCATCTGGGGGCCTAAAAAGGCCACATTGAGCAATTCATCGACTGATCTGCTTAGTAACTGTCAAACAGATGATTACTGAATATGAACCTTAAGCGGATGACATTAAGTGTCGTCAATTAAGTAGATATTTTGTAATATGAATCATATTATGATTCGCCTAAAGCGGCCTTTTTAGATCTCTACAATCCAATTACTTTTCAATGACCTATCCTTCAATTACTCTTACTACCATGATCTAGATACAAATTATAACTTCATCGTACATTTAGAATACGTGAGCATCTGACATGGTGCCAGAAAAATAAAAAATAACTAGTATTCGTGATGTCGGCTACGTGGGACACGATTTATGTAAAAAGAAATGCCAATGCATTTCTATGATAAAATATCATTGGCAACAGAATATGTTTACATCGTTTGTTTATATAATACTAGCTGTATCCCGCGGCTTTGCTCGCGTTGAAGCCGATATTACGGATTTAATTGAAACATAACAGAATTCTAAACAAACTATCATCCCTATTTTACCCCCGTAAAGGCAGAATTTTCGAAAATCCTGAAACACTGTTATTCTTTCATTTAAACCGAAACATCCAATACCAAATTTTATGGATCTAACTTTAAAAATAACGGATTTTAATATAAACTTTCGTCCCCTATTTTACCACCTTATGGATGGAATTTTCAAAAATCCCTTAGTGGATGCCTGCGTCATAAAAGGAACCTACTGACAAATTTTCAAGTTTCTAGCCCCCGCGGTTCAGGCTGCGCGTTGATAGATCAGTCAGTCAGGACAAGTGTTTTTTTATGTAGAGATCACAATTGATTAATAGTTTTTACAAAAACAATTAGTCTACAAACAATGACCCAAGAGACCTCACACACGGTAACATTTTCTAACTATTCAGTGGCCGCACGGCCGCACACTCTCGAAAAGATCGCGCTGTTATATAAAATCACCCTGTTAAGAGGTTTTCCTAAGAATTTACTAAGAACCAAATTATCTCAAGACTTTTCACGTCACATACATACATAACAAATGCTAGATATTATTCCAGGTAACAAGAGCTATTTAGCCGCTCCGGGCAAAAAAATATGTTTGCCGCCCTTTACAATCACACCTTAGAAGTCATAAGCATGTTATTCTAGAAATGGTGCAATTCTTAACCGAATTCCAAAAAAGGAGGTTATAATTTCGACCCGTATGAATGTAATATTTGTTGTAACTGTATAATATTTACATTAGTCTACTAGGACTACTTAGGGAACAGTGAAAATTTTATCAAAAGCTGTTCAGTATTTTAATACATATGGACCAAAATATTATATGAAGTCGGTTTATATTTAACCTGTAACCTTTGTTACATCGACTTGTTAATGACATGATTTCGTTTTGTATAATCGGGATAAAAGTCGGGATAACTTCCTTGTATTCCCAAAAATCGTAGGAAAATCTTATAATGTCTCCTATTACAAAATTTATAAAATTACTGTTCTAGTAGGCCCCAACCTCTACTCATTTTTGGCCCTCTGGGAATTTCCCCGGCTTGGCATGGACCGATTTCAATGCAGTTTTTTTAATTGACAGCTAGTTTAATCGGGAATCTTCTTAGCATGTTTTCGACTAATCTTGAATTTATGTATGTTAATTATTTTGTTTGTGTCCAGGCGCTTACCCTCCTGACCTGTCCCTGATCTGTTCGGGTCGCATTGGTGGCGAGGACTATATATTCGCACTGCTCACCGGCTACATGGACGCGCCGGCCGGTGTGGTGCTTCGCGAGGGACAGAACTACAATCCGTACTTCCCTGGTGGCGCCATTTCTATGGCACGAGTACTTTTCGACGAGGTATGTACTCGCTTAACATGTGTGTTCTAACCAAGGGTATGATAAAAATGAAGCACGGGATTTTTTAATCATTTCAACACACAATTATAACCATGTCATCTGTGATCAGAAGTCAAATTGATTCTCTTATTGTTAACAGATTAAATAATAAAAAACAGTCATTTATATTTGTTAATGCCTGTTTCGGAATACAAACTAACAATAGGCAGTCAATAAGACTGGATAAATAAGAGAACGACTTTGCAGTCTAAATGGACATCACTTAAAAGTGAATTTAACTAAAGCTTTGTAAGAGGTCTGCATTCATCAGTAGATTGCGACAATATTGTTTTAACATGAACTCGACATTCCAGGCGGCAGAGTACAGCGACGAAACGGTGGCGACAGCGTCCCAGCTGGCCAAGGATGTGGCCACGTTCCTGAAGTGGTGCTCAGAGCCCGAGCTGGACGACCGACGACTCATGACCATCAAGTCCTTCGGAATGTTCACCATGATGGCAGCCGTCGCCTACTACTTCAAACGACACAAGTGGTCCACGTTGAAGTCTAGAAAACTAGCCTACAAACCCGTCTCTAAGAAATAAACCGCCACCACAACAACAGTAGTATAACAAAAGTTTTAGACAATTTTTTTCGATAGGCACAGTAACATGTTATTTGTTTATAATATTAAATTTAATTTATTTTATATTTCATCGCCTTTATTTCTTTCCTAAAGTTTTATTGTCATGTTGCTTCGCTGTGCTGTGACCGTTACCATGTCATTATAAGGTTTATGCATCGTAGGGCGGAGAATTTGCCGGGTGCGACACTATGTGTAATAATTATTATTATCAATTGATAGAGCATTTCGTCAACGCGTATGTTGGATGATGTAGCACAGTCAAATTACTTAACCTTAGGTTATAATCAGATTATAACTGTGCTTGTGATTTTCCATTAAAGTTATAACTGTGAATCAGTGTACAGTTGAATAAATGAGTTATTGAAAATCAGAATTATTGGCCTTTTTAATATACTAAAATTTCCATCACCTGTTTCCCAAATTCAACTATCCCAAAAGCCCAGATAAATATCCTAAATGCCCAGATAAATATAAGAAAAGTCTACAGACGCTAGGTACTACCAAATAACTGCAATAATTATTGTGAATGTTACAGATGTCCGATAGCAGATCATTTTAATAATAAGTAACCATCACGCCTGTTCCCCAAAGGGTATGCAGTATCATCGGATCGGATAACTTGTGTGTCCCAAGAATCGGCAATTTTAAATTCCACATAGGAAAACTTGAAACAATCCCAATAATATTTAAAAAAAAATGGTTGTGCTCGCGAGGAATACTACCCGGACGGAGGTCCAGGTGGTAGGTATTCAATAGCTGCGATTTTGGATAAATTAAATAGCTTTATGTCCATCTATACTGTCAGCCTTTGCGTACAATGACAAGTACAGGGTCCACACATGACCCAACAAGAGTATTCTGTCCCTTAATTCTGACCACATTCTGACATTGAAACTGTAAAGCACAAAACAATAATACCCCAGTAAAATGAGTGCATTGTATTACTGCAGTTACTATTATATACTCTATGACGGCAGTCGTGCAAAGGCTTTTGTCCATTAGCACAGACAACTTAGCCGAAGGTCCTTACCTTAGGGCTAAGTAGTATACAATGTGTCCATTAGTGAACTACTGCGATAGATACCTATATAGTTTTCCCATTACCTGATAGCCACACCGTCCATATCGGTGACGTCATTATGTGAAAGCGGTTGCTAATTATATCAAAATTATAATTATGAAATTCGATTATTTACAATCATCGGTGTCGGTACTATTTTTATGTGAAACCACCCGGGTGGTGTTTAGAGCATTTACTTAAAGTCTTAAAGGGTGGGGAAATAAATTACAATCGTGGAAATATTACGAGGAAGATTTTTTTTATTTTGGCAACCCTGATTGTTCTGCTGTCACTGCACAGACTACTTAGTATCAGACGGGAATCTCCGAAGAGCCAATAACGGAAAGGTAGTTTTGAGTTTGACATTTAGTTTTTTTTTAAATTATCCTACATTCTAGTACTTACAAGCAAAGGTATTAAATATATTGATCGTTGTCAATACACACGGATACCTTTTTATTTTTTTATTTTGATGTTATTTACTTGGGAGGAAATAAAACTTAGATTACTTATTAAATCCTTTTATTTTTAAGTATTTTCTGATATATATATAAAGCTTTCATATCGAGAGGTGCAGTCGTGCAGTCCTTGCCATATTTGTCGACGAATCTCAACTGCTCCAATTGTTTGATGGCATTTTGCCAAAAATCCTTATGTTTAGATTTTTTTGTGACTGCTTGTCTGAATGGTTTTCCATTATTTTTGCCACTCAGTGTTGCTCCATTGCATGAATCGAATAAATCGTCAAAAACGAAACTGTTTCCTCAGTGTTTCACTAACTTTACTCCCATCAGCATAGTGAGCTGTGAAATAAAAAAGAAACCTAAAAATAATGACAATAACATATAGAATAGAAATAGATTTACAGGATTAAAGATCAAAATAATTATATAATACTAGCGACCAGTCCCCGGTTTCGCACGGATGGAATTTCTCAAATATCCTTACATTAAATATGAAAGTATTTTATTTTATTATACATATAAAACTTCCTCTTGAATCACTCTATCTATTAAAAAAAACCGCATCAAAATCCGTTGCGTAGTTTTAAAGATATAAGCATACATAGGGACAGACAGCGAGAAGCGACTTTGTTTTATACTATGTAGTGATAACAAATTATTTTATTATTAGACTTATTATTTGAACATAATTATTCAGCTTTGTTTTAAATGTAGTATGTAGTGTAAATCCAGCCAGCAGTTACAGTATAAAAGTAATTTGGTAACAGTCAAATTTATGGTTTAAAAAATAGGTGAAATACTTACAAAATTGTGCAGTGTAAGATAAGGCCGCGGCAACCATCTTACTTAAAACACGAGTGCAGTTTTTTGCCTAAAAATAAATGTTTGGTTATTAATATCATAGGCAGTCCCAAAATTCCACCGTCATCAGCCAGATAAAGCCCACAGCTAAACATGGGTATCGTACTGACATGTACAACAAATGGTTGTTTAATGTGCACATTGTTTTCCATTAATTTCAAGACACAAGAGCATGTACTTAGCCATCATTTTAGTTAGAGGCCCTCAACAATATTGTATCACGTACTGATATTCTGTTTCTGACTGTGCTGATATTCAACCACATTTAGTTAGACTGGAAGCTGTTCGAGTCTATCTAAATGTGGTTGATTAACAGCACCTAGACTACCATCTGATTGCTGAACTAAATTATTGGAGCATACTTAAACTAGGTTGTTACACTTTAGGCCTGCAAATGGCATAGGTGCTTATGATAACTAATGTTGATAGCATAACATTAGCATTATCTGTATTAAAATAAAATTAACAAGAACTGCATAAATTACTTACTTTCATTTTTTTATTTTCTCAGGTGTGACATGTTCGTTATTTAGTTTAGGTAACAAACACATTTCCGTATGCTTGCAATCTGTTTTAGAGACATCAATGCTACCAGTCCATTTGGATATATTTTCTTTGTATATAATACTTTTATTTAAACAATTATTGTTCCTGATGCCTTTAATAAGGTGAGGTGGATCATATACCACATTAATTTCAACATCTTCAATTATGATTGTGTCATCTGAAATGAAAAATAATATTATGAATGGAAAAACAATACTTATGACCTCTTATGACATATAACCTCTATGCTTATAGGCATAGCTTATAGGGTGATAAAATATATCATTTTATAATGGCAAAATACTTCTCCCTCATTCAAAAGATAAGACAATAATTAAAGGTAAATAGGCAAAGAACATTATAATGACCAGTAATAGGGAGAACAACTTCAACTTACCAATCTTTTTGTCAGCCAGTATTTGGTGTCTTCTTGCATTTTTTTTACAGCAGACTGAAAAGCTGCCCCTTGATCACATACCAGGAGCTACAGGTATTAGTCCAGTTTCAATTACTTTGGATAATACTTCCGTTAAAATATTTTTCAGAATTATTGCAGAAGTAGCACAGACAAAAATAAAGATTACCAAGTTGACAGTGACACTGACAGAAAACACCGAAGCTGGGACCGAGGGGGACAAGAAGCAGGTTGAAGGGGCTGAGGGAAATGTCAAATGCATAACTGCCCGTGTTTGTCTATGACTACAAATTTGATCTATAATTTTTGTTCTAAGATTCAATGCCGTGTGTCACTGTCATCACGACATTCGAACAGCTGGATGGCTGGCTGATCTGTCAAACTCAATTTAATGTTTTTTGCCGTCTTGGGTTGCTTGCATTCTTGGAGTAAATTTAATAATTGCGTACCTACCTATAGAACATCCAGGTACTCTTCCAAACAATTCAGAAGTTAAAAGTGTGTTGTGTAGTACGGTATTGTTCTTTTTTGCAGCAGGGTTGTTACAACGATAGCTATGAAATGAACGCGATAGTTGGTTTGTGCCATTTCTGTGAGGCCCACGGCCCACGGCCAGTGTTCTGCACCTTCACCACGGACAATGAGAAAAATACGACGGAGTCTTCAAAAGCTGGCGTCCAGTGCAGCGGTTGTACTTCCCTGGGCCCAGAAACGGTGTTTGTGTCACGAGACAACGATGGCACTATATTTTGCAGCAGGGAATCAGTACCAAACGCAGACGTCACTACGTTTTTGAGACAGGCCGCCATAAGGAGTATAACTTGTGAAGTAAGTTTCAACTATGTTTTGTAAAAAATTCTACAGAATGAAAAAAAGCACCAGCATTTGAGTTCCTGTTCCTACCCTCATAACAGAGACTACTAATGATGAAGAGAAGAAACACTGACTCCAACTAGAAAAAGAGCTGTAACTTTTGAACAGCTGAACAGATTTTCATGAAATATAGCTAAGATGATACCCAATTAAACAAGCTTTCAATTAAAAAAAACTGCATTGAAATTGGTCCATCCGTTTTGGAGCTACGGTGCCACAGACAGATACACATATCCACAGATACACACTACAAACTTATAACACCCCTTTTTTATCAGGGGTTAAAAATAGACTTAAATTGCTTGCATTTCCATATATGTTTGATTACTATTTCTCAATTTTACACTGTTTTCCAGGTCAATTGGACCAAGGAAGGTGGAGTGGTATACTTTAACGACACACATGGCCATGTCTTGAGCCTCACGTTCCAGGTCAAAGACACCTGGGCAAGAGGCCTGAAGAGATGGTTCTCAATAGTTGTTCTGATGAAGGACAAGATGTTGCTGTTGAACATTACTCCGTTATTGTCTGAACATATGAAGGTGCTAAGGCTTGCATTCAGAGACGACTGAAACGAGTCTAAGAGTGAACTTACGCTTCCATCTGTCAAAATTTGTTCGTAAAATTGACATATGGAAGCGTAAGTTCACGCTTAGACTCGTTTCTGTCGTCTCTGAATGTAAGCCTAAGACTACTATTATATTTATAGCAACATGGTTGTATTTGTTAAAGGGGTAGATAGAGGTCTATTGTTGATGTTACATCCATTATTATCCGTATTTAAATTCCCTTTTAATAACGCAAGGGGTTGGTCTATTGCCACAAAATATATATTTTTTTAAATATTTTGCCCCTTTCTTTGAATTATATATTCCTATATTTCACATGCATAAAAATTCTAATAGAACTATCTGTAAGCCTTACAAATATTTGTTCTATGCAGGAATCAGTGAGCAGTTGAGCGCTCAATCACTGCCCCAACCATACTGTCTAAATTTTATTACATTCCTATATTCTGCTAGTAGAATAGAATTTATACAATATGTGAACTGCTTGTTCTGCATATTATATCAAAAGTTTCATGAAGTATAGAGCTACTATTTTTCTTTTGCAGGTACTAGATATAACTCCTAATAGCTACAACTAATAATAATTACTGTTAACCATTAATTCATGTTTTTCAGAAAATATCAAAAGAACTGCAAGAGTTGGCAGAAGTTGTGTTTGATGCAGAACAAAAAGTATGCTCCCAAAGAGCTCTCAGGCTGAAAACTGGCAGAAATGACTTTGTTCAGTCAAGGTCCCTGATGCACTTGACAGGTGAGTCAAAAACCTTTTTGATCTATAGAAGTAATTACTACTTGTACACTTCAGCTTACTAAAGTCACAGCTAAAGTATTTATATTCAAGAACCTCACCACAATATCTAGTTCCCAGAACTCCTTAATATTTTATCATCGAATTTCAGGAGATGATGATGTATTCAAAAGGCTTCATTCCCACTTCACATGGATGCTAAAAGCCGGCGCTCACACCTACTCTGAGACTTTGTACACAAGTCAAGATTTGCTCAAGAAGTTGCAACCGCAAGGTGTTAAGAACTCAATATTTGAGCCTGGCGCCTGTTCCGTGGCTGTTGACAAGGGCTGTTGTTCTTTGAGGCTACTGGAAAAGTTGCTTTCAAAAGCTGTGTTTAGAATATTGATGTATTGTACATTGACTGGTGTTTATGTAAGTTTACATTCTCTGTCTTCATTATGTTGTATGGCTTTATTAGTTGTAGCCTGATGCTATCCTAATGTAATGTTGAGTCTGGATTTTAAAAAAGCTTGTAATACAGTAGAATCCGGATATAACGACTTGGCTTATAACGTCTAACTGTTATTAGCGATGACGCGACGATGTAAACTCAAGTTAGGTTGCGTAGTTAGGTATGTAGGTCATAAGTAGGCCGTTTTGAGCGTCGTCCGGTTAGTAGCACAGAGCTTCGCCAGTCCCTTGAGGGTAGTTATATCCGGATTCTACTGTATATACCTCCTTGTGGCATTTCTGTAAATGAAGTTTATCTCAGACTATACTTACTTATATTTTTTTCAGATTGTGTTAAAATCAAGTAACATAGAAGCAACAACCATCGTAAAAAGTTTATCTAGATTACTACCAGTCAATGTCACAAATAATCCTAGAATAAGGCAAGGGACTAGGGAAGAGCAATTGGCACCCACTGTATGCTTTTTGGAAGAAATAGGAAATAATAATTTTTGTGTCAAGTGGGCAGGGGCATTGCCTTCCAAATGTAAGTAAATTTTTGAAGTTTTACTTATGCAAACATTGTTCTAAACAGGATATTATAATTTAGAAGGAATTACTATTGTTTTAGGTCCTACATTGATGACTAGGATTGAAAGTTCTATGATTAATGACAAGTTCAATGATGATGTACTACACCAACATATAAAATCTCTACAATTGGAATGGCTAGGGTGAGTTATATCTATTTAGTCCACTCACAGACTATAGGCTTGTAGTGATGCTGCACGGGCGCAATTTGAATAGCGTATTTTGTATGACCCAGTCTTATCCCAGTACCTATCATAACAACAATGTTTTTAATATTGTCTTCTTGCATTGCGAAATTGCTTACTCATCTCCATTACATACTAGTCATCTCATGATAAACTAGTCTAATATTAAGTTTTCTATGTTTGTATGCCAAACAGCCAAGATGGGATGTTCCTATAAAAAAATAGCCTGTTTTATAATATGATATTTCTTAAACTGGTCCATGTATTATCATAATTTTATTGTTACAGAATAGCAAAAGCAGTGAAAGCAGGTATAGATTCGTCGGGATCAAGGTCTGATGCAGTGGGGAAACTAAAACAAATATTTGGAGTGGCACAGCATGATGAGCCACTATTGAATTACTGGATGAGTGACTTTTGCAGTTAGATGTGTAGATACTATTTATAGCAATAAATCTGTGATATCTATTTAGTTCTTTCATTTTGTTGTCTAGCTTTCCTGGTTATTTATTTAAGACACAAAATAACTTATTTACTACAAACTGTAAAAATATCATGATTTAGGTGTAAAAGAAATCTGTCATAATATGCTATGTAGTGTTCTCAAAGAAAGATCTCAATACCAAGGAAATAGAGTAGGCAAAACCCAGACAAATAATGGTGGCTACAAAATTATTTATGCTATTTATCAATCTTCCAATACTGAGTAGCTTCATGGTTTGTGATGTATGTATAAAAAATATTGTGTAATACCAAAATGTTTTAGTTGGGTTGGACATCTAAAATCTAGAAATAACACCACCAAAATAGATTGTAGTCCTTATATTTAAAAGGTTACACGTTAGAACGACGACTAGGCCGCGCGCGCTCGTGTCCCTTTGTGCGCACGTACGGCTTGGTGTGCGAGCGTGGGGCTCCGGGCGCGGGTCCGAAGTGACGGACAGCCTCGCGCGCGTTGCGGCGACCCTGTAGCAGCACGGTCTTAGCGCCGGTTGGGGCACGCAGAGCCAGTTGATCGAATGTCAGGATTTCTCCTGGAAATACAAAAATGGAATGTGAGTTCATTGTTGAGGAAGAAATAGGAGAAATGTCAGTGGCAAATTAAATATTATTGGCGCAAGTATTTTATAAGTTTCTTTATTTTGAGGCATAGCATTCATTCAACATTCTTGTGGTAATTATGTCTGTTGAAATTCCAGTATGAACAGATGCCTACCACCTGCCTTGTAGAGCATTCCCAAAGTGCCTGTAACTGGTTTCTATTTAATTAATGTAACAGTAAAATGGTTAATGTGGAAATAGAATGTTAAATCTGAAATGAAAAATGGGAAGAAAGAAAAGGGTTGTCTATCTCAAGTTCTAGTTAAATTCCTGGTTCAGGTGAGTTACACAAGTTTCTCTGTAAACAAAATTATCAATAGCAGCCTGGGTTTTGCAGTTGAGTTCCTCTGCTTTTGGGTAATTCAAGTGTGGTTCTTAATAAAAATAGTTCCAAGTATTTTTGTGTGTTTCAAGAATCAATTTTCTAAAAGATCATTGTTTCGAAGCACTACAGGTAAAAAAATTACTTATGACACTCTTCAATAGTAGTTCCAAACGAATCAATCTTTTACTACTGATCTTGAATTGAAAGGTTATCGTAAATAGTTTGACAATAACTTACGACTACATAAAAAGGCAAACAAAATGTCATTTTAGATACTAATGTTCTCATTAGGTTTCAGTCTATTGTTACTAATTATTTAACCTAGCTATAAATACTGATATTGTCAATATATTTCGGTCTTGAAACCCAAAGAAGTAAGATCATTGAACACAGTGAACATTTCATTGAACTAACAAGTATAAGTGAAGGAGTACACATAAACAATATATATTGTTTAGATACTATAATTATTTTGTGAATGTATATCTTTTGTTGGTGACCTTAAATAAATATAAATAAATAAACTATGAACATGGTCCATTAAATGTAGTATTTAAAGAACCGCAAGCCATTTCGCTCCCTCCAAGCTATAGGTCCATTTTAACTAGGACAGAAATGTATTGAAATAAACAATGTGTTTACTTCCAGAGGCCCAATTCTCGTAATTAAAAATGTTCAAAATATAGTTCGGATCTCATTCCGATCTACTACCAATGTCATAAATGGTATTCTCCTACCCTCACTAACAACGTCAAACGTGACATTATATTGTAATGAGATCGAAAGTTAAATATAAGGCAAATCGGTATTCTGCTAACATTTTGAACTGACACAGATAATAAAATTGACACTTTCATCTATACACAAACGTCAAAAATGAGATTGAAATGAGTTTGTAAGAAGATTGAATCCAAATCATACTGGAATCGGACTGAACTTTAAGAGGAGTAGAATACATGAGTTTTTGTCAATTCATAATATAATCTCAGTTCGGTCAACTTTCAGTCATATTATAAATTAATTACGAGAATTGGGCTTCAGCTTGCAACACCGTAGTTACACACAATTTTTTTTTTGTTAGGAAAGTTTAATAAAAGCATTAGCTTATATGAACTTTTATGATTAAAATAGAGCTGAAACAGTACTGAAAGATGTTTAAAAGATATCACTGGCCTTGGTACCACTATTTATTTTTTATTAGCCCATACGGTCCCACTGCTGGGCAAAGGCCTCCCCTAAGTTCTTGCGTACATTGAACAAGTCCCTCTGATACTTAGGTACCACTTTATATACTTTTGTCTATTGTTATTTAGGGAGTATAGGTACAAAAAGTAAGAATTGGTACTGATCTTGTGATTATTGAAATGTTATTGGATTGATTCTTTCAAACAATAAATAGTTCATTGCAGTCACATCTATTTTGTATATTCATAATCACAGTCTCTGTACTATTTATTTGCATGCTTCATAACCTCACTCAGTAAATAAAAACAACAGTACCTCCAGCAGCCAAGATGCGGGCACGGGCCTTCTCAGAAACGTGCAGAGCGGCGACTGACATCTTGGGCACTGTGTAGAGCCTCACATCATTGGTGATGCTTCCAACCACGACGGCGATCATGCCTTCACGAGTTGGCTTCTTCATGTGACGAGCCAACCGCGACAGCGATAGCGGAGGCCGGTTGATGCGGCTCATGAACAGCCTACGAAGAATAATCGTGTTGAACTTGGCATTTGTACGCCTAGCCAAGTACCTGTATAACTGGAAACATCAAAAAGTTTAGGTTAGGAAGTAAAGTTGTTGTAAATATATGTAAGTTTATACAGATAGCGATTTAGCAGGGTACCGCAAACAGCACTGATACAAAGTTTTACTTACTTTTACAAGTAATCTCAGGTACACATCCTGAGACTTGACTTCAGTGCGCCTAACTTTCCTGTCGTGTTTATGGTTAATGTCGATACCCTGAAATATGTAAAGGAACACATATTGATAACACTGCTGCAAGTAAAAACCACCATGAACTCACACAACACTTTGTAATTATCACGATTTTCAAAGATTTATTTTATTTTCACATCAACGAAACTCACCATCTTGACAACCGGAAGAAAAAGAGACTATAGACAAAAAATATTGTTGACAGCTAAATACAATGTTGCCAGAAGAAAAAACTTGTATTAAAATACATATTATTTTTGTAGTCTGGTCATAGTCTAATAAAGAATAGACTATAGACAAATATTTTAAAGCAAAGGAAACACGAAGCGGTTTAAATCCAAAGCGTATGTACTTCGGAACGTAGAGGATGAGCAGTGGTGTAGCAAATGCAGTAAGCGAAGACACGTGGGCCAGTTCAGTAGATAAATGAATACCATGGAAATGTTATGTACTTCTGGTATATTATGTCTATATAATGAATACTTATTATAACTGAACGAAACGAATTGAACTGGCCCACGTGACTTCACAAGGACAGGTGTAGTCCGATCTCTGCTCACGTGTCTCAACTAACAGCTATTAATTGAGCGCTTGCTGCGTGTTTGACCTGCCTGGAAGTGGCTAACTAAACAATGGCGGAGGCTAAAGGCTAGTAAATAACCATAGCCAATTTTTTATGACCACCAAGAGTCTGTAAATGTAGTCATAGTCGAAGGATACGCTTTGTTGATCAGAAACTTAGTGCACAAAATGCTGGATGTTGCAAGCTAGCTTATAGCTCCATAGGGCTTCTGTCTGTCCCGGGCGGCCCCGGATTAAATCTTCATGCAAATATGTCAGGCAGTATAAATAGCGTAGAATGAGCCTAAATTTGAATTGTTATGCCATAGGGAAATAAAACAAATGAATCAACTGTCGCCAAGTCTGTCATCGCGACAGATAACAAGTTTCGACCGCCGTTTTTTCGAAAGGAATGGAATTTAATTCGAAACATCGAAAATTATCAAAAAATAAAAATTCTGTTCGTACTCCTTCATCCTCGAAACCCAGATTAACTAAAAAGAAGATTGTTACGCGAAAACGAAAATGCGTGTGCCTCCCTGAAAATTATTCGGTTGTAGAGTTTCCTACGATATGGAATGAATTGAGACAGAACGGCCAGCTGTGCGATGGCACAATCGTCTGCAGGGACATGAAAACAATCCGAGTGCATCGGGCGATACTCTCAGCCGTTAGTCCGTATTTCAAAGCTATATTTATTAACTCTTTGAAGAAAGGAGAGCCAGAGGAAACGGAGATATTTGTCGATGTCCCCAGTTATTACATGACCTTGATTCTCGATTATGCATATACAGGGACATGCATAGTAACTGCAGAAAACGTTGAATATCTATTACCATATGCAGATCAATTTGATGTTGTTGGTGTTATTCAGCTATGCTGTCAGTTCCTTTTGCACGAGCTGAGGCCGCATAACTGTCTTGGAATATTCAAATTTGCAAGATATTATTTCTGTAGTGAGCTAGAAAAAAAAGGAAAGTTGTATATAAGACAGAATTTTAGCAGAATACTTAAGGAATGTATTGAATTTAAATCGCTTTCATACGATGAGTTAGAAGATATTTTGAGAGACGATGAGCTGAATGTTCGAAACGAAGAAATAGTATTCCAAGCAGTTAAAACATGGGTGGAACATGATATAGAAAGCAGAAGAAAACACATTCCACCGTTACTTTTATGCGTACGGTTCGGTCACATCAGCTATAAATATTTCAAATCGAAAATATTACAATGGCAACCGGTTGCTGACGACGAGGTAAGAAATTAAGACATTTAGGAAAGAATTGAATGTTTTTTTTGATGACCTCAATTTTTTATTTTTGTTACACAGAAATGTCAAGAAGCTTTATATCCAGCCGTGGTATTTCTCACGTTATTGGATTCGAGGCCCGGTACAGAAGCAGATCTCAATGATCCGTTAGCACGACCTCGAATACCTTTTGAGATACTTTTTGCAGTTGGTGGCTGGAGCGCTGGCAGCCCTACTAGTTTTGTTGAAACTTATGATACAAGGTAGTAAAATATTTATTATGCTATTCGGTTCCATTCTCTCGATACCTATTACTTTATAGAACGAATCGTAATTTCCTAATACGAATATCGATAACATGATTATGATCAAGTACTACTCTATAATCTGTCATTTATAGCCATTATAGCGCGAAATTTTGAAAACCTTTAGAATTTTCAGTTATTCGAAAATCAATGTTTAGGTCTCGCTCTTGTAATTTATTGTATTAGTTTGAAGGAGACGATTTCGTATTGGAATAAAACCTTTCTGGTCTTTACGACGCAGACCCGGAATTATGCTATCATTTACACAAACATTATTGTATGGTCGGATAAAAGTAGCGCATACTGAAAGCTGTGAATACATTAGACAAATAAAGATAATCTTTTATTATATCGGTTCTTATTTTTGACATAACCAGGGCGGACCGATGGTTTCTTTCAATCCATATGGACCTCACGCCTCGCGCGTACCACGGCCTCTGCACGTTGAATAACTTGATCTACATGATCGGGGGCTTTGACGGTAGTGACCACTTCAATACCGTCCGGTGTTACGACCCGGTGGCGAACACTTGGCATGAACGCGCGTGTATGTACCAGGCGAGGTGCTACGTCAGCGTTGTGGCTCACGGTAACTTGCCTTTGCCCCTTTCTTACTGACAGTAGCATCCGATTCCTTTATGGGGTTATTGTACTTATCATTATGAACAACTTCTACTATGGAACGAAAACTGAAATCGCAAAAAAAACCGCTGTTCCATACAAATAATTCAATTTTACTCGTCTAAATGTATGGAACAGCAGATTTATTTGCGATTTCAGGTTTGGTCCCAAATTGTTAATAATGATAAGTACAAACAACCCTTAAAAGGGATCGGGACTAGAAAGGTAGGACCTTATAATGTGTCTTTTGAACTCTATGCTGATTCCAACGATCATCGCTCCATTCGGAATCAATACCTTTACATCCGTTGTAAGTGTTATCATGATGCGATGGGCAGTGACCCCTTGTCCTATAACTCTGCGCGGCCCGATAAAAAAGATGCATGGCCTCAACGCAAAAGTCACATTGTTAATCAACGCCCACATACGATAACTCTGCGCGGCCCGATAAAAAAGATGCATGGCCTCAACGCAAAAGTCACATTGTTAATCAACGCCCACATACGACCGTTTGTTATCTACACCAATTTAGGCGAATATCACGCGGAGTGGCGTCGCACCGTTCCGTGTGACTTTCGCCTTGATACAGCTGCACATGTCAGGTTTCCGCGTCCGGTTCCCTGATACGGTTACCGGATCATCCAGATAACAGAGGTATCGCCATTTCTAGGACACTATTCGAGCGATACCCGGATTTTTAGTTCACGCATCTAAGTATAATTTAATACCCGGTACTTATTCTTAGATGGTCTAATCTACGCTTTGGGAGGGTACAACGGTCGGACGCGCATGTCATCCGTGGAGCGCTACTATCCCGACAAGAACCAGTGGGAGATGACTACGCCTATGAACAAGCAACGCTCTGACGCAAGCGCCGCTTCTCTTACGGGGAAGGTAAAAAAGAAAAATTTCTAGTAAGCGTCTGCGCTGCGCTTCGTATGAGATTCCCATCTATATGCGCGATGGCAGAGGTGTGTAAGTTATCTTTCATACGGTTTGGGTCTGAAATACCGGATATGTTTAAATATGGTAGTAAGCGTATAATAAATTCGTTTTTATTAATCCCCGACAAAAAGAGGGGTGTTATAAGTTTTTGTAGTGTGTATCTGTCTGTGGCATCGTAGCTCCAAAACGGATACACCGATTTCAATGCAGTTTTTAATTGAAAGCTAGTTTAATCGGGTATCATCTTAGCTATGTTTCATGAAAATCTGTTCAGCTGTTCAAAAGTTACAGCTCTTTTTCTAGTTGAAGTCGCGGGTTTTTGACGGTTAGGTAGGTTATCACTGTTTCAACCTCTGGCAGTTTTCTTCTGTCGATTCGCCAAGACATCGATATGAGAATTACTCATACCGTAGAGAAAAGATTAGCCAGACAATGGTAATATCGAGACTGCCCAGGATGCACCAGACGATCACAGGTTTCATTTCTCGCGGAATATATTTGAACTACAATCTAAGTAGAATATGCTAGTTATGAAGGTAGAGCCATGAATCTCAGAGAAGTCAGTGGTTCATGAATAATGAGTCATGAGAAACAGATCGAGATCTCCTACTTGATTATCCATATATGTTTAGATATACATCGTGGGCGGATTCAACGGTCAGGAGGTACTGAGTTCTGCGGAGGTGTTCGACCCTGACACAAAGCAGTGGAGTTTCATACGATCGATGCTCAGTCCACGCTCCGGCGTCAGTCTCATCGCGTACAGAGACTGCTTATACGCACTTGGAGGGTTCAACGGATACAGTCGATTGAATACCGGTATGTTACATATACCGCTCACCCGGAGGAACACTGACACAACTGCAAATACGTGAATTTTACAATATGCAACTGCGCGTCAAAAGTGCTTTATTTCTACAACGGCTTTTCATCCTCTGGCGGACAGTTCTTGTAGTTACAAATGCGGCGTTTTCACTCAAAACGGATTATGATTATGGGAACATTTTGTTATAATTAAGTCAATTGCACATTTTTTGCATTTGTGTCAATGTTACTCCGGATGAGCGATATATTCACGCCTGTTTTTTCCATAAAATACACACACCCTTTGCCCCGACGACGGACGGGAATCAAACCAACAGAATCAAAGTCTCTTAACGGACGATACCTAATCAGGGGATCTACCGCGTACGGCGTAGGTAACTAAAATGGAAATTAACATCAACTCAGGTAATAAACTTCAATACGATCGTGAGAGAATAAACTTAGATCTATCAAAAAAAAAATTACAGAAGATGAAGGTCCGACTCCTATCTTCATGACAGGTAACATTTTTGCAAGGTAGCTCAAAGTTTAGTCTCTTACAATCGTATTGAAGTTCATTACCAGAGTCGATGTTCATTACCATTTTAGTTACGCGGTAAACCAGCAGAAGTTTGTATCGTTGTACTAAGGTACTGTCCCAAAATGAGTAAAACCTTCTACCTACTCCTATCAATCGACTTGACTATTCAGTATTTGTAATGTATCTAAGTATTCTATTTCCGTCAGTTCGTCTTATAACTTGCGCGGTAAGATAATGTTTATCAGCTGCTGATTCACGCTTCGTATAGGTATTATATTTTATTACTGTCCTCTCAACTCTATTATTGCTTTTTTAATTTAACAAACATTGCAGTGGATAAATACAATTTTTGACATTTAGTACATAATTAATTTCGTTAATTTAAAATCTGCTCATTTATTTAACCGTACGCCATGTTCCTTAATTCTTCCTGTCTCTATAAAGTGAACCAGAATTCGTAGAATGTTGCTACATGTTTCAATTTTGTAAATATTGTTGCTTGAAGCTAGTCCACTGGATGCAATCCCCAACTTGCCAATGAAGTTTTTAAGGCAATAATAAATAATGTAGTGCCGACCTTTAGGCTATTTGGATTAATAAACGCTTTTCCTTACGAAGGCGAGAGGTTCAACCCGCAGCGCGGCGGGGACTGGCAGGAGGTGACGGAGATGTTCAGCGCACGGAGCAACTTCGCTACGGTGTTGCTCGACGATATGATCTTCGTTATTGGAGGATTCAACGGTACGTCGCTTCCTTGTACCTAACCTATAGCAGCATGGTACGGTATTACTGTCTGAGCTTTCGTAGATAACAGACATCAAACACTCCAGCAATCAGTTTAAATTCCGGGTACAACTATTAGTTTATTTTTAGGATCAACAACGATACCCCACGTGGAGTGCTATGACGGCGACACGATGGAGTGGTACGACGCTGCACCGATGAACCTGAACCGATCAGCGCTCAGCGCCTGTGTTTTAGCCGGGCTGCCCAACGCGCGGTCCTTCTCCTACCTCGCCAAGGCCGTGCCCGCCGCCGGCGCAGACCAGGCTCACCACTCCTGACCCACCCTCAAACCAAAACCAACCATTGAAATACACTCCACACAAGATGCAGCTACTCCCCATCAATCCTTCGCTTCGCCCAAAACATCTAAAACACCAACGATCATCAAGATATTTTCAGATACATTTTCAAGTACCCAAATAGGCCGATTTTTGCACCTTTATGGCGGCCATTGTGTGCTTTTGTGATTGATACGTATTTCTCTGTGATATTTTCATTGTACATAAGAGTTTTGTGAATCTATTTTATGTATCGTAAATCATGGTGGTATGGCCTTATTTTATTGTACAGAAGATCATGTCCGAGCTATTTTGTATTTTAATTATTGTTTTATGTATCTACGTACGTAGGCAGATGCCTAACGTAAATTAAAGGGAATGTGAATCCCTCAAATAATAATAGGGTATTTTAGATATTGTTTTAAAGCGAGGGATTTGTTGTAAATTTTCAAGTTTTTTATAGTGTAGTTTGTGAAAAATTTTATTTTCGTATATTTGTGTACAGTTCGCGTCCGTGGGAAATCAGAGTGGTCGCGTTTTGGATGTGTGTACGATATTGCGGTGGGCGGAACCTTCGTGATATTGTTGTATCTGTGATATTTTTCACTTAGAACTTGAGAAAATTCAAAAAAACGTAAAATTGTTATTTTTTTAATTTACTGAAAAATTTACTGTACCTGATTGAAATATAGAGAAATTGACAAATAAAGAAAAAACTATGAGTATTCTTGGTTTTATTATCTCCAAAAAACTATATCAACCCTATTATTTTTCCTCCCGTAATTAGGTAGTGATTATTACATCTAACACCCGAACAGAAAAACATTTCGGTACAAGGTGATCCTAGTTCTTCAATACATCTACCCACACGATCGTAAAACAGTAAAACAATCGTTATCCATACATCCGCATAACAAGCCTGAATCAACGTGCAGGCCAGCGAGAGTGTAGTGCAATCGTGCGTATATTTACTACCGAAGGGGGTTTGGGGAGAACACGGGAGAGACCGCCCCCTCCCGCCGCGCGGAGTTCCCGTCGCGATCGAACCACAACGAAGGCGGTAGTGCACGCAGTCGCTTTGGGGCGCGGCGCATCACACAAAAATAAAAAATAATCAGACATGGAGCTCAAAGGGAAGGTAGCACTCATCACCGGCGCCGCTGCCGGCATCGGCCTCGCTTACAGCCAGGAACTTCTCAAGCAAGGAGCCAAGGTAATATATTCTATAAGTACGACTAAATATCCTTCCTAGAATTTCTCCGCGCATGGCGCAGTTACTAAGTAATTCTAAGTTCAAGGTAAATATCTGTTGAATGAAGTTTCCTGGATATTCGCCAATTAGTTCCAAGTGTTGTTAGGAAGTGTGAGATGACCTGATAATTCGTTAGTAAGATGGATCACCCAACACCGCACTCATTTGTATTGATTTTTGCCGGCGCCCGGTCATTGGCGTGATTGTTTTCCCAAGTTTCTTTGTGCCGTAGACTTATACCTTATACTACTTATTTACTACTTGTTCATTCATCTCATTAAGAATATTGTATTATAGTCTTTATTTTGTTTACAATCAACAATTCCTTATACCTACAACTTCGGTACCTATTTAATCATGTTTATCTATTTGGCATTACACGCCTCCCTTTGGTCTTCGGAAATAAGATTACCTACCTACTGATATATTATTAGTGAATTTAGTGAACCTATATACCTACAGACATATAGACACCTTTGCATTATGTTATTAATGCCCTATACTTATCAATTAGTAGGTAATATTTAAGCTCAAGAATCGCTAAATGCTCCCAATGTTGTTTATTAGGCACTCACGATTTGTTCATCTCTGCTTTTGTAATAAGAATTATTAGTACAGGAAAAATAATTAAGAGCATGAACTACATACAATAATATTATATATAATTAATTTGACTCCGTCACCTATAAAATTATAAATACCCATAAATTATACCTACTATGAATAGAATACATGTCACAATTCATTATCCGTCTAACAGTTTCATAGTGTACCTAACTGTGCAGACAGAAATATTGATTGTTCTTTTTAATTTCAATATACTCGTACTGTCTTTCTAGGAAGGTGAACGGATATCCAAATAATAAATAAATAAGCATTAGCTTGTATAATATTTTGCGCGTTGTTTTAAAGGAAAATAAGTTTGAACATTGAAGTTGTCTCGGAAAATTTCAAGAAAAGTATAAAATTGCAATATATCGCTAACTATTGGTAATTGACGAGGGACATAATTGATGCAATTAATTTCGCTCCTAATATCACGATTACATTAGGAATACAATTATTAACTTATATCCCAAGTGGTAAATAAAACGTAGCGTAGTGCTTTGTACCTTAACCGTCAAAACATTGGAATACCTATTAGCATAAAAGTTAGCAATGTATAAGCAACAAAACATAATGCGGTAACTTACTCGGCGTTGTTTATAATAAAAAAAATCCTTTAATGTTCGACACGAGTTATTTATATTCAACTGCTTTCTTGTTACTTGCCTCTAAAAGTCGTCGTTAAGGAATACGCAGGATATGTAAAATGCGACGTTTTTAGGGAGCAGTTTTATATCCGTAACTTATTACCGGTCCATAAATTCCGTTGATGCTGAAACCCTAACTTCGATCTTCATTGATAAATGCCCGTGCATTTGATGACAAATACAAATAGGTAAATAAATAAATTTGGAACAATATGCGGGACTCCGATTAGGCAGTTGTGATATGGCGGACCTGTTGCCATCAACCGAGCACATTCATTCAAAATTCATCATTCCAAACTGCGGGAGCTATTGAGGATTTTCTAACAAAAAAACCCAATAACATTTTGCATGACTCCAGGAATTGAATCCAGGACCTCACACTCCAAAGCCGCATTTGCGACCATAGAAACCGCACTTGCGACCACTGCAGTAATGAGCTATATGATGAGCTATATAATGAGAAAAATCGATATCTGCACATCCTTCTGTCGCACTTCCGCAAGGCACTGAAGCCTTACGAGTTACGACCAATTTTTTGTACCTTCAAGTTAGGCCTCGCTTCACTTCACAGGTTTCGATATGCGATATCGACTCGGAGATCGGCGAGCAAGTGGTCGACGATCTCGGCTCAAAGTATGGCCGGAAGAACGTGCTATTTTGCCGTTGTGACGTCACCGACTACCCCCAGTATGAGGGTAAGTTCCCGGAATCGCGTGCACAATAAATTTTACCCCTTCAGTTTGTAGTATGAAGATTACGAAGTTATTTTAAGGGCAATGTCATCGGCTGCCGTAAAAGGGGGGACTAAAAGAGTAACATAGTTTATCTAATAATGACTCATGGCATAGTTATAAACGGCATTTTTTATAATAACGTAGACAAGTTTGTTTACTCTTCGGGTTTTTTAAAACAATAAATCACGTTAAACACATCCGATACAGGGGGCTACTATAGACATTACAAACTGCGACCGACTATACAAGATCAATTAATTTGAGGAGTTGAGAATTGGATAGGTATTGAAAAACTGGTTACCCATCTTCATGTGACAATGTGTACTGAAATTGGCATCAAAATGAATACAAAGTAAATAAACAAACACGCGAGCGTAGTAAATAACAAAAACTATGAATGAGGTATATTCTTTGTGTATTTTTAAGTTTTGCACATCACGCTGTTTCTGAGAATCCGGCATCCGAATCCGGTAGAATGGGGAAAATTAGAGAACGGGTTCTATGTAAACACATTCCAAATCAATCATTACCAATACACATTGGCGTAGCTAGGTAGATTTCCTAGGGGGCAGCCGGCCAGCTGATCAGCCACCGCAAGTAATGTTAGCGTTCAAGGAAACGTCTTCGACGAATTCGATAGATTAATTTATTTACTAAACGGGGGATTTCAGACATGATAAATTAATTTTCCGAGGAGTATTTAGGGCGACTTGCACCAAAGTTATTTAAGCTAAACACGTTTGGATAACTTTCTCTCCCTTTCTATTTGTATACTGTGAGATAGTGACAGACTGATGGCTAAACGTGTTTAGCTTAAATATGATTTAAATGACTTTGGTGCAAGTCGCCCTAAATCTTAGTTTCAAGATAAAAACACTGAAATCAGTATATTTCTTCAATTTTGTCGATTTGTTTAGGGAGGGCAATGAGTTTTGTATGAAGGGCAGTGCCCAACCTACGTCCATGCTAATACTTATTGCAAAATATTACAGAGGCGTTCGAGATGACGATGGAGGTGTTCAACCGCCTGGACATAGTGATCAACAACGCTGGTGTCATGAACGACAGGTTCTGGGAACTAGAGGTCGATGTTAATCTGGTAAGTTATCATTCATAGACTGAAATTATAGCTTTCCAAATGCAATCGTAAGCGGAAGTCAGCCTGTTCCTTCCTTAGAGCTATTAATTTTCCATCTAACCAACTGCTTTTTAGCCAAGTAGGCTTTAACTTTTATGAATGTTCAATATATATGATAATATTTATGTATGTTGTTGTATTTGTCCAATTCAAGTACTAAGAACTATTCTATTCTAAGTATTTATTGATAAAATATTAAAAAAAAACTACCAAAGCACGAATTAGGTACTGAGCTGCGTAAAGATACAAATAATGATCTTAACCAAATTTTAAACGATCCAAATTGTATTGTCCAATGCAATGGCATCCAAAACACACTCATACTGTCATACTGGGCGTAGAAATAAAAACTTTTTCTTTCTTTCTTTCTTTCAAAACAGGGCAAAACAATTTCAAAACCTCAAACAATGAAACAAATAATTATTGTATCTTATTAGTTTCAAAGTTATCTTTTATTTCAGTTTGAACACTTTTTATATTTTATGACCTAAACACCAAGTTTTAAACATGTAGAACGGCGTGATACGTGGCACACTGCTGGCATACCGGTTCATGAGTAAGGACCGTGGGGGACAAGGCGGCACCATCGTCAACACTGCATCCACTGCCTTCACCCGGCCTCAGGTGTCCACGCCTATCTATACAGCCACTAACTACGCCATCGTGGGACTCACCAGGGCTTATGGAGTAAGTACTCCAAGAGCACATACTGTGGAGGCAGGGCAGTATGGTCGATAAAACACTGTATCCAACGGTCCAATTCCTTTACTCAGCCCCAGAATATGTTTATGCCTATACAGGATAATTTTTTGTGTAGTGCGAAAAAATTTCAGTGATTCTGTCCTTTCCCAAATGCAACTGCAGTACTAAAATTCACTCTAAAACAAAATAAAAATTTGATTTTGTATGGCTTGCGCTAGTAAATTATGCGTGTCCCTCATACTAAGTCGAATTTTCGGTTTGTTTTAAAGTGTATCCCAATACTGCGGTTACATTTAGGAACAGAGACTGGATCACTCTACAAATTATGCGTACTACATAAAAATTATCCTGTATGTGTATGTCAACAACTTCGGGGGAGCAGGATCTACGACTGTCTACGAGGCCTCAAATGTCTTGCCGATGCGGTGTGTCAGTAGTTCTAGTTGATCTCTCCCACAGTTTTACATCTTAATTTCTAACTGTTTATTCCCAGGATCAGTACCACGTTAATCTGACAGGGGTCCGAAGTTTGGTGCTTTGCCCGGGCCTGACAGACACGGGTCTCGTCAAGGAGATCCGCAAGCAGCTCATGTCGTCCGAGTACGAGGCCGCTTGGCAGAGGGATAATGCCAGCTGCAAAATACAGAGGTAAGCAGAGGCAAACCACTAGCATTCCCTTGAAAGTTCCATGTTGGAACCTACAGCAAAACGAGACTAGTTAGGTATTACAGAGGGAGAAAACTTACATTTCTTTGGCACAACTCTAATCGGTAGCATTAGCCGATAGATACGCTAACTACGAAACAATCGATAAAATATATTTAGATAGAAAAAAAACTTTAAGTTTAACCCGTAAGCGCTGAATAAATTAGTAGAAAGTTAATAGGTACAGTCGGCTTACAAGTCGATGAACATGGTGCAGTATTCCAAAACTATTTACATCTGAATAGAAAGTAGAGGGTCAGCTCCGGCCACATAATAAGGTGACTATAGTTCGTTCAATTCACGAAGACGCGCCCCACCCTTTCTGCTATTCGATTACAGTGCAAGTGTGTAATGTTCTGCTAATATGTTATGTCTAATAATACAGTAATTATGTATGTACCTACACGCAAACTAAGATGAATTGTCCAATCACGAGAAAGCGTCACGGACAACTAGAAAGATGCTCTTGAAAAATAGTTGGGCGTGTCTTCGTGTATTAAACGAACTATACCATCATCATTAATTTGAGAGTTGTGGATGTAGTATTTTCCTTTCTTATCTCGGTGACTACCATATTGTTACAAATATCGATGATCGTCTTAAATAGATTCGCAAACAATTTGTGGAACGTTGTTTAGTACAGGTTCATCGACTTGTGTTGCTGAATGTACTTTAATGTCAGAGAAGTTTCGGCGAAATGTGTGGATATACAAAAATAGCCCCTACGATGCCTCCCACGTAAGTTGTTGTATCTCCAAAAATGCAATTTTACAGGAGAGCGTTTTGAATATACAAATGCGAATAAAAGCTCCATTTTTCATTTTATCATGCAACATTATTCATCTCATAAAACCTTGAAAAACACTTTTTAATAAAAAAAAAAAAAAAAAATTAAATACTTATAAATAGACATTTTTATGAAATATGCAGAGCTGACTGCCAACCTTCGCTAGTCGGAGAGGCACTCTAAGAAGAAGAAGAAGATGAAAAAACATAAAATAGGAATTTTGTGGCTTACAACAACTTACGTGGGAGGCATCGTGCTGTCTGAAAAAGGGTGTTAATGATAGCATTATATCGTTTCCAGTTCAGAGCACGTGGGTCGCGCGTTAGTGGAGGTCCTGACAAAGGCGCAGAGCGGCTCCGTGTGGATCGTCGACAACGGCACACCGGCAAGGGAGTGGCGCGGTTAATTACAATATTGTAACTCCTTATTTTGTCACTTCACTATGCGTAATACACGCATTTTCCATTGTGAGTCGAGAGGGGACTAGGCGCCTCATAGATTGGTCGTTGTTGGTTACTGTAAGATGTGTTGTTGGATAGTTTCAAGCATAAAACTGATAATGCAAGGAGAAATTACTGACTACATCATAATAGCCCCCTGTTCTATAAGAAATCATGCGTTATATTTAGGATAACTATAGAAATGTCGAGCTATTGAATTAGGAATTTGTAAACTTCCCCAGTTCTTCGATCACAATGGAAAACGATTCAAATTGATACTTGGGGCACATTCATTCATAATATTGGAGTACAATAATAATACACCCTTTTTATTAATAGTAATTTTTCATACTGAAATTTTTGGAATGTGCCTAGTATATTTTGTAAATTTAAAACACTTATTGGGGCATATTATGTAAGCTCAAGGAATACGATAGACTAGTAATACGCTTCGGATCTACTTATGAATAAATTCCTAATAATTCTTCATGTATATTTATTGAAATTGGATACATAACACGTTAGAGGAATGGTCGTGATTGTGTAAATATTTCGTTCTCGTAGTTGTAAAGCCTACCTGCGTAAGGCATTATATTTTTTAAGAATACTTTTAAAATTCACGATAAAATATTATAGTAATATAATGTCGTACGTCGTGACAAAATATCGTGTACTTCTGTGTAATTGAATGACTAATGAATATTATATTGTATACAAACAAGTATGTATTTTAAGCACATACTTTGTATTTTACCTGCTTTTAAATTAATGTGAGTTACGGATGTCAAACATTTTGTTTAGTATGGTTACTCTCCAAAGATTATTGTATGGATGATTACTTTTTCATGTTTTTGTAAGGTTTTTGTATAACATTTGTTGATTTACTGAGTGACATTGAAAGGCTATAATTGCTATTTTGCCAAGTACATTGTGTACAAGCTTAAATTTATTTGCAATAAAATTGGAAATTTTGAATTGGTTGTTTCAAATAAAATTACCCTTTGGAAGATTTGTAGTAAAGTTATATTTTTATATTGATACAATCACCAGGTACAGCTTTTGAGTTACAGATTTTTACAAATATGTATCATGTTTGTCAAAGTTTATATCAGATTTTTGCACGAAAAGGACTCGCCATGAACACATTTAGGTAAAATTAATTATTCCAAATAAACTACAAGAAAATACAATAGTCCTTTTCTGGAACTGAATAATATAAGAATTTTATTGAATTTAATAAACATAGACTTTACTAGTGTTGATATTGTGTTATCAATCAGTTGGTGGAACAGGCTAACCGCATCTGATCCTTGGCTAGTGCCCATCAACACATCTCCAACGTTTCAATATGTGGCAGCAGTCCTTCTATCACATTTATTTAGTACAAACTACAAATGAACGACAGTCAATAAACACTTTACATTTAACAACATGCCGAGGCAGCCTCTAACCCACATAATGATTTATATAATTACACGTGAAAACCTCTGGCCAGCAGGTATTAGAAACTAATTTATCCTCGTATTAATTTACTAACACTTTAGCAGGACTGCTGCATAGACTGTCGCATGTCATTGCAAGTAAATAAATAAAATTGGAGGCGCAATGACCTTTCCAATGATAGCAGACCATTTTAGTACTTTAAATATATGGTTTAAAACTAAATAGGCACAAATAATCATAACAGGTGAGGAGATAGGCTTTATGAAAATATTTATAATTCATCGCATAAATAAAATATCTCCTATGCAATTTTCATTACATAGCCTCCCTGAAATTTACAAGTGGCCTCTATCTCACTCTCTGACAACATTGGCATCTTTGAATTACATAAATGAGCCTAATATCATCCAGCTATTGGTCGACTTGTGACATTATACAATTCAATTTAGCTGATGCCAACGTCCTGCCTAATTGCGATATCGCTCACGACACTCCTATACTTACATTATACTAACTGTGAGCCTTCTCAATGTACCGACATTTTGTTCTGTCGCGCGCTTACGGGAAATTCCATCTTTACCCTTCCATTATATTGGATACAACACTATCACACCAAACAATGTCCATCAACTTGAATACTGCACCACAAATAAACTTCCCGCAAAGACATTACTTTTCAAATCAATACAAGACACTTCATCACCAAACTAACACTTTTCCGTCACTTATCCATTTTTGAATAGTCCCTGCTGCGATAAAAAATTCTTTCGGTGTAGCGGACGCTTTTCAACATTTCCTACTTGGCTGTAAACAAAAAATATATTATGTTAGAAAAATATTCAACCATAAAACAACTATTTTAGGAATTTTGTCAGTGAACACAATTCATTAATAAAGAAGAAACACATAATTTTGTATTTACCTAGGACTGTGAACTGTGTAGGCACTTGGTTCTGAATCAAATGTGTTATAATGATCTTTAATGTTGCGATTTATTCATATAATCAATCAGAATAAAATCGGGAAGAGCTTGAGACAGCTTCTTTTTATAATGAGCAAAGACCTGGTCTTGATCTATGATGTTGAACATAACATCGAGATACTTCTATCAAGTAACTAGAGGATTTATTCAAGTGGGTAGGCAGCAGCCTCCTGCGCCTTGTGACAACATACAGCGATCACCAATCTATTCGCCAAGCGACATGATTAGGCTTGTGTTTCTGTATGTAGTGGTCTGTAGCAGTCAGTTCGCACGGCGATATCGTGCTTTTTACAGGACTGTTTTCTTGCGGAATTTAGTTCAGTGGCGGAGATGGATATGTGCACACACCTGCAGTGGGCGCGGGCTGCGGCAGGGCGGGAGCGGGCTGCGAGCTGGGGGCGGCCCCCCCGCGCGCGCCGCGCATGCCCCCCCGCGGGGCCCCGCGCGGCCCGCCGCGCATCGCGCGCCATCTGCCGTCATCTGAGAAACTGTGCACGTAGTTCCTGCACACAAACATTAGGATATGTTAGTTCCTATGATCATGTTCTAAAATGAATCTATTAAACAACTGCATGAATAAGCTGTTCACTGAGTCAGCGAGTGGTGAATAGGTGAAGGAAAGAGACAAAAATGAATCGGAAGTGCAAGAAAATAGCGCCTACGAGTAAAGAAACTTTAGCTCGAGATCATCTGACGCACCCTAGGCTGATTAACTAATCTTTACACTAAGGCGTGAAATATTCCCATTTAGCCCGTGTCAAGACGACACAAGAATTGATACTGGCTCTAGTACGTCGTCTAGTAGTCGTAAGTGGTTCGCAAACAGGCGACATGACTATCTATTCTTACAGCATGATGGTAAAAATTTCGAAATTACAATTTCAATAATATAATTGTATACTTACACGTACTGCTGGTGCTGCGGGTTGTGGTGCCGCCAGCCGCCGCGGCCGCGCCAGGCGCCGCGCCGCGCGGAGGCCACGCCGAACGTCTCCGAGTTCAGCTTGCGCTCCGTCCGCCAGTCCGTCCGCTGGCTCCGGCCCTTGGACCTGCAAGTCACAACATTATTATTTATTTTTTATTTTTATTTATTTAATGTCCTTAACACTATCTTTACAGGTGCTATTATACCTAATACGACAGCGTGGCTATCAACAACATATTATTTCTTAATTAAATTTAGTTATTAATTTAACAATAAGTATTTAAAAAGTTACGTTAAGTTACAAACTATATAAATATACAAACTTAACAACTACAAACAAAAACAACACTCTTATTCACTAAAATAGCAGGTAGCATTATTACTACATGCCAGTGGCGAACAGTCCATACAACCCGATTCCCATCGACTTCCCTTTAGGAATTGGTTAGTGCATAGACCAACGTAATATTGCATGTTATTTAGTTAGGTCGAGCTCTTCCAGACATTACTACAGGTATAGATTACAAGAGACGCTGTGAATTTTTGTCTTGCAGCATTAATTGCAGCAATTTTTGGGACGGCTTCCCTTTTTAAAACTGTCACCCTTCGCCACTGCTACACGCACAAGTTATGATGGTGGCAGGGGCAACATAGCTTTGTATAGAACAAATGTGAAGAAATTCTCCTTGTTGCGGTAACGCGGCTTTAGCCAGGGGCATTCTACTGGCGACTAGCCAGACTATGATATATCTAAAGATTACTGAGACTATATTGGATCCTTTGGCGAGCTTATTTCTGTTTCTCAGACTCTGTAATTGAAGATTTGGTAATGGAAAAACAGTAAATAATTTATTCAACATAGATTTCGAGCTTTGGATTTAACTTGGCTCTCGGTTGCGACCACAGTGAGACAAATGTCGCCATCTTTTTAGGAAAATATTAGAAAAACTTCACACTATATTAAAAAGTAGAAGCTTTAAACAATTTAATGTTGTACAGAGGAATTTATTAATAAAACTTCAAAGCACTTTTGTTATCTATTAAAAGTGGTTGTAATAAAGCTTTCCACACTTGACTTACAGATAAAAGGATTTTAAGCTTATCTCGACATTGAAGCCCGCTTTACTTATTGCCTAGACTGAATTCTCGACGCCTAGGTAAAGCTAAAGAGTGGCTATACTGGAATCCACCAGTTATTTATTTACGAATTGTAATCTGTGTGTATTAGGGATTAGGCTTCAAATTTTAGGCTACAGGCAACTGGAACTAAACCGCTGACGGGATTATAACGTGTTATATGCTTTCGTTCAAGCCAAACTGGCACAGGCGCTTGTTCAGACTGGCCTATCCATGTACATTTTTCCTGGCTAATATACTAGGAAGCAGTTTGGGGGTGCTGTTTCTTGTTGACGTCACAACATACCAGTTTTTTACTAGTCTAGTTTGAATTAACGTTATTTGAATTTGGGTTGAATTGGATAGTATTGTGTCATTTGGGTTTCTTGATAAAGCATTTTTTTTATAATTTTTTCAAATATTTCTGATAATATCTTACCTCTCCACAGCCTCACAAGAGATGTTGTCAAAGAAACTTTTGGTCTTGTCATATCCTGTGTACCCGTTCTGGTCTTCGTCTACTTCAGGTTCACCTGCACCTGTCTCATTTCCTGAGTCGTCTTTCTTGTCAACCTCACCCTGCGTGATAATAATTACTTCAGACTCCTGTGATATCCGGAAATTAAAAAAATGTTAAATTTTGACATGAACATACAAAACAAAAATAATAATAAAATCGTCATCAATTGTATAGCATGCTTAGTTGAGAAGGCGCTTTGCGTTAAACTAGAAACTCATCAGATCATGCATGAAACTTCGCGGGCTTATAATGAGGTATGGTTAAGCCTGAATTCCTCCGCTGATGTCGGTCGCGTAGGACAACCTATGTTGCACAGGGAATCTATGCGCCGCCGACATCAGCGTAGCATTGTGGAGCGGTATAGAACACAATGTGTATTCGTACGCGCGACCAACATCAGCGTAGGAGGAATTCGGGCCTTAAAGTTCCAACAAAATAGTGAGTCAATAATAAATGTATGAAAAAACAGAGTGAGCAAAAAACGCTTTTATTTCTTCGCGTTAGCTATGACCGCATCTTTATTTCCCACAACATGACAGTAACGTCTGTCAACACAGCTACGGAACACCTGTTGCATTAGTCAAGTGGACTATGTTTACCTAAAGTAGCCGACAAGACGAATATTATGTACTTTCTTTATACGTCATTAACCGATTTATCCAAAGGAAAAACACGTACTATCTTAATACAAAAGATGGTTTACAACTTTAAAGCAAGTCTTATAAAACCCAGGTTTTAAGATAGCCCTGTCTCTGTTTAACCCCCGACAAAAAAGAGGGATGTTATAAATTTGTAGTGTGTATCTGTCTGTGGCATCGTAGGTCCAAAACGGATGGAACGATTTCAATGTAGTTTTATTTATTAGAAAGCTAGTTTAATCAGATATCATCTTAGCTATGTTTCATGAAAACCTGTTGAGCCGTTCATAAGTTACAGCTCTTTTTCTAGTTGGAGTCGGGGGTTTTGACGGTTAGGTTAGCTGTTGTTATATGACGTTAGAAAGTGACGGATATATTTAAAACCCGGGTTTTACTAGACTTGCATTAAACCATCTTTTGTAATAAGGGTTTGTGTCCATGCAATACTAATTTTGTAGATGCGGGCCAGCTAGCGTTTTTACTATGACTGTTCTCATTATCAACAAATTCACAATAATTGTGAACTACTTATGCTAACAAAAAATGGCAGTACTGAAAACGGTTGATTGAGCGTGACTTGTCCGATCGCGGAAGAATTGAAATTGTAAAACAAGAACAGGAAAACTAAATAATTATGGTGATACCTGTACTATTTCTTTGTGACCTAAGCGACATCCCGCGGTTTATTCGAGCGTATTGTTTTTATCATAACAAAATAAACTCTATATCAGTCTGGGAGTGTAGTTTTCTATCACTTTAGTTAAATAATTTTTAGAACCGGTTTATTATTTCCATAAATTACCCCCTGTTTTCATACAAACAATTTATTTTTTCTATTTATAATATTAGTTTTCGATTTTCAGATGTAATTTAAAATAACTGAGGTTATAATTAAATTCTACGACGAGTTAGGCAGAGGTGTTCTATGGTGCACACACCTTTTGCCGATGCATTTATCAAGTCCCATGGAATAAGAAGCCTTTTGCTATAAACTGAGAATTCGCAACATAACTACCCAATAACATGTTTCCCGAAGAAATACGGTTTTAAAAAAACCCGACTTTTCGCTGACCATTTATCGAATTTCCCTTACCAACCAAGAAAAAGCAACATTTACTTAAATTTTTCAAAAAATTAATAATAATTAATTATTTTTATCCACCATTTCTTATTTTTTTGTTATTTTTGCGATGAGTTTATAGTTTGTTTCTCTACCAAGGGTCAGACTAGAGCATGAAATATATTTTACAATCAGAGTGTGGAGCAAATAGTGAAAATCTCGTTTTTTACTGACTTTCCAGGTGACCCCATTTCACTGACTTTCTCTGACCACTGAGATTTCCTGAGAGGACTTGACTTTCCCAGATGTTCTACAAAGTGGACACTCCGATAAAACGAGTACACAATACGTTAGAAAACAGCTTGCGTGTTACGTGTATCGCAGAAATAAACAATAAACCGTGTGATTTTACTTCGTGTTTTGATAAATAGTAGTTTGTCATTGCATAACCGTATCGGCCCGTAATTTCCTATTTAACGTCATCAAATACTTGTGTAATTGCTTCAATTCACACTCAAACGTAAGCTAAAATCGATTCCAGATCGGAACTGGCATGTAACATAATAAACTATGATATAATATTAATTGTAACGCCGCGTGATTGCAGATTGTTTTTTCATAGATTTCTTACGACAAATATAATATAGATGTTGAATTGGTAACAACAATTAGGTCCTAGCTTTCTATTCCCGATCCCTTTATGGGTTTTTTGTACACATCATTGGAATATGAACAACTTTTACGACGGGACCAACACAGAAATCCCAAAAAAACAGCTGTTCCATACAAATAAATTAATATTACTTAGTCAAGTATGGAACAGCCGATTTTCTTTGTTCCTATAGTAAAAGTTATTCATAATAATGAGTACAATAACCCCATAAAGGGATCGGGCTTCGAAAGATAGGACCTTACATAAGGGAAATGATTATAATTTTTATTAAAACAATATTGATTATGTAGTATCTTACCTCAACTTTCACCTCGCCATCCGAGATCTTGGTCTTGGCAAGTTGGCTGCGTAGCTCCTCAAACTCAGTGTTGGCCTGTTCGAAATCATAGTCTTTGTCGAACTTAAGCGTGTTCTTGTTGCGGGGAACGAACCCGCGGCCGCGACCACGTGACCGGCCTCTCCATCCACCGCGCCCGTAGCCCTGGCCGGAGCCAGAGTAGTTACCTAAGGAGATTACAAAATGGTATTATTCACGTTGGACAACTTAACAAAATTCAGAAAATCAAACCTTAGCTGCAGGTGGGGATAAAATCATCAGTGTACAGGATACGTAAGTGTACCTAAGTGACATTGTAACGAAAACTGATACCATGGATTCAATACATGATTCTGGACCACACAGTGTTAGAATTTGGTAATGGTGTTTTCAAAATTATTAAGAGTTTATAAGCAGTTTTTGTTTTTCCATTTTTTATTTTGAATTTATAATAAATAAAAAAATGCGGTCATAATCTTAAATTTTTAACCCCTGACAAAAAAGCGGGATGTTATAAGTTTGTAATGTGTATCTGTGCGTCTGTCATCTACATCGTAGTCGTAAATCGAAAGCTTGTTTAGTTGGGAATCATCTATACTTATAATAAATCTTAGCTATGTTTCATTAAAATCTGTTCAACCATTCAAAAGTTACAGCTCTTTTTCTAGTTGGAATCGGGGGTTTTTGACGGTTAGGTTATACCTGTTTAAATGTCCACTGACAAACATGGACCAGACTAATATAATCACTAAGAAGCTTGGCTATCGCAGTATGGCGCACGATACCCATAGAGTTGAGAGGTGGCGCCACTTATTTTGCCGTTATTATATGACTCCAGTCCTCGGTGACACAACCGTGAAAAACGGCAACCAAGTATGGCTAAAAAAAAAAAAAAAAACTGCATAAAACTTACCAGACTGGTGATGATGATGAGGTTGCTGGTTCGTGAGCTGCTGCTGATTGTGTTGGTTGTGTTGGTTATGTTGGTTGTGCTGGTTATGTTGGTTGTGTTGAGTATGCTGAGAGTGCTGCTGCTGTTGCTGCGGCTGTTGTTGCTGTTGTTGGTGCTGCTGGTGGGGCTGGTGGGGCACGGGCGCGCCGCCGCTGGGGTAGCGCTGACGGTTGCGCGAGTTGGTGCGATTGCGGTTAGCCGGCCCCTTCTGCGCCTGTCCGTTGCTGCCCCGTCGGCTGTCGCGTTGCTGGCTAGACCCGCTAGCCACAGAGCCGACCTATGCACGAGTTTTTAGTGAGTTTTACTGCAAAAGGTACATGGCATCTTCATAAGAATGAAGTCATGTTATGTTTTGCTAAAATATTGAATTGTTTTAGCAACTGAGTTGACGTCGTCTTGTATGATTTTGTCAGAATGTTTGGCATATTATTTTACTCAAAATGTGTGAGCTGCATAAAGATTTTGAGTAGGAAAATATCTAGGTTAAAAATATAGAACACCAAAACACTAAAAGAAATAGTGACATTGTATATAGTAATTGTAATGATTGCTGCAGTTTTTTAGTGCATCGTCATTAAGTCTTAACAGTTAGATTTTTAAATGCACACCACCTGCATATTTTTATTACAAACATTATTTAAATTGAGTTCATAATTATTATGACACTTATATTTGGGAATATCTTCCTCTCTTTTCCGACGAGAATTAAGCTAGGATAACACTAATCCACTTGCCATGTATAGTGAATGTGGTAATATCCCTCCAGAATCTTCTCTTGTGGTGGTCTATGGTAAAGCCGCATCCAGAAAAATATTTGATAGATACAAGGTGCTCAATTTGTTTACAAAATAACTGACAATATAAATCCTATCATAAAATAGCATTGAATAAATTTTCACAGAATAAAATGAAGTGCCCTTGAACTGCCCCACAATTTGATCTAAAAGAAGCAAATCAAATTGTGGGGCAGTTCAAGAGCAGTAATCTTGTTTAGCTATAGCCTGAACTAAGTCATTGTACAGCTTTATCACTTTATAGAATACTGAAGGAATTTACCTGAGTGCCTTGGTCAGCGGTGGGGCTCTTCCTGTGCGCGCCCACAGCGGGTGTTCCCGACCGCGAAGCGTTTTGTTGAGATCCTCCTCCAATGAGGTCAAGCATCGAGCCTACAACATACTTCCTTGTACACATTGAAAAAAACAAACTTTTCAAATAGTTATAATTTTAATGCTATGCATATTAAGCTTTTGATGATATACAAAAAATTGCTGGTTCAGTGATTTATTCTCATTTGAAATACAAGCAACAGACCAAGGAGGAATGATAATGCATGTTGCGATTTTTTATTGTTATAGAGTTAAATGCATGCTGTATTACATAAGTTATTGTTTTAATGTTGCATGCTTTTAGTGAGGAATATAAGCCATCACCAATGTTACCATTTTGAGAAATATTTCCAAACACCTTGGGTAATGTAAGACAGATTAGTATAGTGGCCTTATCATGCAAGTTTTTAGAAAATGAAGGTCAAGCGTTGGGTATTAAAAGTTCCTTAAAAACAAAATGAGTAACTCACAACTATCAAGTATTTACAAATAATTAAACCAGAATTTACCCAATTGACCACAAATAAAGTTATTTTATAAAGGTTTGTAAGATGGTTAAGAGGGGATAATTTACTACATTGGTGATTATCTAAATTATAATTCAAGATATAATTATTTTAAAGTATATATATTATAAGGAATATAAGAAATAATTCATATTATTAAAAATAAATCTGTGTTATTGTATGTAGGTGTAATAATTAAAATTAGTGATGTTAAATAAATGTAAACAAAATCATAAATAATTACATACATAGAGATCAAATTAAGGTAGGTATATTTTTTCATAAACTGGAGTAAGAATTGCATGCAATGTTTTAGTGAAAGCAAGAATTTGATCATAAACAGATACTTTTTAATAAAACATCATATTAAAACAAAACAGTACTAATAATAAATAAAACAACATTATATTTGGTACAAAGACAGAAGTTATTTAAAGGTTATTTAAAAGTATCTTGTTATGACACTGCAAAAATCGCAAAGTAGCATGTATTGAAGCGAAAGCTAAAATTATCCAAGAGCAAAAACCTTGGTCTTTCACTTGATTGGCGTGATGCGCCACTCCTGAGCCAATCGGAGCCGTGGCAGGCGGGGGCTGGTGTGCCAGCTCCACCGAGGTTTGTGGAGACAACTCACTGGTCTTGTTGAGCTGAGCATGAACGCCTCCCGGGAAACCAGCCATCGGGTGGTACTGGGGGTATGGTGTCTGGCCGACCACTGGATGATTGTATTGCGCCGTGAACTGGCCCGGCGCGCTGCTTGTGCCGAGCGTCGGTGGCACAGACATCTGCATGATGGCCGGGTCGTTGGGCAGGGAGGGAACATTGTTCAGCACGCGAATATCCTTGATGTCAGAACCACGGAACAAGATGTAATCATACACCTGACTCTGAGGCGCCACAGGGTATTGCGTCTCGCGGTCCTCCGTACCAAACGAACGCACTGTAGAAGAAATTAACATATCAAGGTAAATAACCTTAGAATAAAGTATAACAAATTGGTAATTGTATGACTCATTTGAGAAATTTAACATTTGTAATGGTAATTTAAAACCTATTCATAATAATCCATTATGGAAAGGCTAGCAGTGCTTAGATTTGTAATTTAGTCCAGTACACAGTAGCATCTTGAATATAAAAATAAAAGAAAAAAAGTAGGTAGGTAGTTCTTAATAAGAACTACCAACTCAACATTGAATACTGAGAGTTCTGATTAATTTAGAGATAAAAGACGGTATATAGTCGATCTGTTACCTGCGAAAGAAAATAAAATTGTAGCAGACATACGATGTTATCAACGTCATCAATGTGAATCCGCGATCATAGGCGGGCCAACAATTTCACTTTGAGGGTAGTTGAAAAACAATGTGTTACATTTATCAGAAAATCATGGAAAATTACAAGGAAAATGGGCAACAAACATATAAGACGCTTTCCCAAACAATAAACAAAGATGGGCATATAAAACGGGAGGGAAAAGAGAACAGCTTTCTAGATAAGTCGATCGATGTTCCTATAAGAAAAAATCATTAGCGCCAGGAAATACACCAAGAAAACATCAAATTGCTGACGATGAATGGGAAATAGGACCTTGTAATAAGATAACAGTATCCATTTGTCAACTTACCGCTAGCCAAAGCGATGGTACATTCCTGAGGATCGACGGTGAAAAGCCGGCCTTCGTAGCGAATGTCAGCTTTAGATATTAGGCTTATTTTGGAGCCCAATTCGGGCATTCCAGAACTCATAATGTCACTTTGGAAATAACTCGCCGATGTTAAAGATTTTTAACGATATCGTCGACCATAGAAATACAGCCACCGAACAAAATGACTGACGGGAAGTTGGCAACAAGCGATGCGTTTACAAACAGCTGTAATGAGTGGGGGAACATTGGAACATGACTGTTTGGGCATTAAAAAAAAACTATCTAAATAAATATTTTTTTAAGTACATTATTAAAACTAACTATCACTGCTAAGTAAGACTAATTTGTTTAACAATCAATCGGTCTATAACAATGACCAAAGAAGCCTCTCTGTCTATAAGAGGTAATATTTGGCGAACTAATCAGTACTCCCTAGACACAGAATACTGAGTAATTACATTATTGCCTGCATATGAGAGGATTCTTTATATAATGCTCCCTCGTAGATCCCTCCATCTATTGTGAAATTGTGAAAATGTGAACGTAGAGCTGCGTAGAGCATAGAGATAATTTATAGTACCGTAGTACCGTCAAGTACCGTAGAGTGATTGACTTGACAGTTCAATGACACTGAAGTGAAGTTAGCGAATGTTCACAATTAAGAGCAAATCTAAGGAGCAAATACTATAGAGTCCTTCTATCGAGTATAAATAGAAAACCTATAGACATATCTCTTTACAATTACATAAACAAAACGTCATAAGAGTAATAGAGATAGATATATTCTATCTCGTTCTATCTGATACCGCTCAGCGAAGTAATGCCAATGCGGCCATTTGTACTATAGAAATTAGAAACATCTATAAATATACGGAAAATGACTTAGCGATGGAAAGATATATTATTTTTTGACCGTTTTCAGTCAAAACACCCATCCGGCTGTTGCAGCCGGTAGCTGCACACAGTATTGTCATTATTGTATGTGCACAAATAGTAACAATCACCACACACTTAATATTTTCAAAGATAATTAATCAATCTCACAAAACACTTGACGCACCGAGCCCTCCAGCTTGATGAAAACAACTCGACTGATGGCACGCAGCGTTTCAAGATGACGTAGAAACTCTATCGCTATCTCACTTTGCTTATAGAGCTAATACATTAGTGAGAGTAGGGCCATAATCCTGCTCTTACTTGATATACTCCCTCTATAGCTAAGAGCAATCTAACTGTTATTATAATACCAGCGATACCTACATTATATTGGTTTTATGAAAAATAACATGATTATCATATTTTTACAGATTTTATTTGATCTAGGTTTTCACTATAAATACAAATAGTTAGAACAGAACTTTGTATAATATTCATTAGCAACTTATAGATTAGCTAGATTTCATGCTAAAATCGTTGTTAAAGTATTAATAACATTTTAATTATCTACCTCTAATCTAACAAGCGCGTGCACGGTGAACGTTTGTAATTTGTATCTTACGCATACAGCGTTGCATTGCACCTAGCATCTGTGCCTCAATTCTCAGGATAAGCCTTTATCATAATTTACACTTAACAACGTCCAACGGGTATGTAAAGAGAAGACCACCGGATTACGTAGGCAACCTGGCACTGCAGCTGTCCTTACCTGGCAGGAGATCTCGAGGGAGAACTAAAACCAGGTGGATGGATGTAGTGCACAGAGATATGGCGACATGCAAAGTTTCCGACACGGATATCAAAGACAGAGCGAAGTGGAAGCGAAATATAAAGAAGGCTGACCCCACCACCATGTGGGATTGACAGTCGGGAAGAGAGAGAGAACGTCCAACGGGCACGGCACCAAAGGCTACTATATCCATTTATGAATACGCCTTTATAAGGCATGGCACAATCTATGCATGGCACCACGGTAAAACCTCTATATTTGTACCTAGGCATTTCAATAGCAGAAAATAGTTGTTAGATGTTTGTGAAACGTCCAACCTTGCTCACTCGATGCATCATCTACCCAGCTAGGACAGTTAAGATATGAAGAAAATATTTTAACATTTAGTCGATGTTCCAATTCCAATATTAATAATTTTATCGATATTATTGTCAGATTTTCTAACACACCTCTACTAGTGTCGCCGCGACGCAAAGCTGTATTGCCAGACGTACGATTAAAATCGTATTTAGATAATATATTACACACTTTATAGATTTTGAAAGAATCAAAAAATTAAATACCCACTATTACTCGCCGAGTACTCTCACACAATTCACTTCGGGGATTCTCACTATTCAGGGAAGCTCATTCATATTGCTCAGTTATCTGTTGAATAACTGCGCCCTTCTGCACTCCAATGCAAATTGCGTGAACTGTTATAATTCAGTCAATCTAATAAAAATAAAGAGCAGTATCAAACTCAATAATTGTAGGATTTTTTCCTTAGTATACGATCGGTCACAAAAATAATCTGGCAAGTGGCAACACTGCCGCGACCGGCGACGTCCGTTGAGTTTTGATTTGACGCCTGACGGGAAGGGAATATTGGTTTTCGTAAAAAGTTTTTCGATTTGTGCTGTTTAAATAATTACGTGTAATAAACTTGTGTACAGATTGTTATATGCAACGAATGCGTAATGATGATAGAAAGTCCAATAACTTCTACGCCTGGCCTGGCGAGGATTAGTATTGGCGGGAGCAGCAATAGTTCTAAAAGGCGGAGTCTTATACCGCAGATACGGCCAACAGGCTCTAAAAATGAGGTTTGTGGCTCATTAAATTATATTACCATTTAGCTAATGATGTTACTAATTTGAATAAATCAACTTTTCCTCCCCTTTGATACAAATTTGATGTGAAATCTGATACAACAGTATACAGCTGGCATTCACCTTTGTTACAACACAAGTTTGAATCTAGTCTCACCCAGCTCTTACTAAATGCAGTAATATTACAACTTAATACGTATCATATTTGATATGAAATACTTGATTATATAAAACCTAAGTTTGGAAGTAGCCTTATCAGTATAGGTCATCATCATCATTCTCCTGCCCTTATCTCATTTGGGGTTGGCGCAACATGTCTTCTTCCATTCATCCCCAATTCGTGGCTCCCAAGATACAGGTGAACGCATTTTACAGTTTTCCATGTCCTATGCTGAAGTCTTTATTATTACTATTTTATTATATTATGGAGATAACAGACAAAAGTTTGTCAACCATTCATCCAAGCAGCACTTTAAACTGTTTAGTGATTTGGCAGACACCACACTTTCTTGTTGTAAATTCTATATTTACACTATGCAATTTTTCAGAAAGTGGTACAGTCGAACTAGCGGATTCATGACCCACTCGGCCGATAATTCGTTTGAAATTGTCAAAACCGTAAAGATCAATTTTCCAAAATGCACTTTTTCATAAAGTTGGCACTCAGATAAAGAACCCCTTTTGAATTTAGAATTAACTGTCGTTCCGTATGGTTTGCCTCGGTTTGCCTAGAGTAAGAAACAAGTAAATAATATTATTTTATGATATTTTTTCAAAACCTATACTAACTCTTTTGATTATATAGGAATATTTGTCAAATTAAAAGAAAAATGCCAAATAATCTAACGTCAAACGTCAGGTATGAATCGATCAATTATTACAAGCCATAGACTTATGTTACAAGCGAAATTCTAAATCTATGGAGAGAATAAAACCATTGAATAAAACTGATTAAAACAAATATCACGAGAGCTAAATATATCTAGGAATACAGTGTGAACGTGGATCAGATGGCATGGTGAAGAGGGCAGCCTCTTAGACAGAAGAGTATTATAATCATGGCGTTCGTCGAATCACGAACCAACAGAAAATGGAGATGCAACGCAATTACGAAGAACATCCCTTTACCGATATTTTGCGACACGGTACGACATTGTCGACAAACAATAAGGAATTACTTACACAGCACTGGACTGCATTAAAGACATTATGCTAAGAAAGTAACCATTACGGATGCAAACAAACTTGAGAGATAAAATTTTGCTTGTGATTATTTAGACTTCGATTAGACTAACGTCATCTTTTCAGACGAGAAATCCTTTAAATCTTTTCAGCACGGCCGCTTTTACTTAAATGGTTACGATAAGACATGATAAATACGGAGGATCAAGTAGTGACTAATCAATTGTCTGACCGAATTTCAGCTAATATGTGGGCTTGGATGGGTGCCGGAAGTGTAGCCGAGCTCGTCCAGATTTCTTTACATGCAAATGCAATTAACTATGTTGACTTATTAGAAGAAACATATGTTATCGATGGTGCGAACCCGCGAGAAGAAGTTTCAAACTTTTTCTACTTTCACGATAACTGCCCAGTGCATACGGCCAGAGCTGTCACTAATTGGTTTCGGTAGCATTCACAAGTAACTCATTCCATGGCCATCTAGATCTCTGGATCTCAATCCGATTGTTTCTGGGGTTTGATGGTCCAAATGTGGGTTATTATAAACGAGAGGACAATGCATTGCAAGCAATTGAGCGAAATTGTAACGAAATTAAAGATTACAGACATTTACAGTCGCCACGGTGCTTACACTCGGTTTTAGGTAAAAATTTTATAGTGACCTGTTGTTTATTTAATTTATTGTAAATATTTTATTAAAGCATTTACTGAAATACTTACTGTCTTTTACTGTGTATTTCCCCGATCTCTTATATTTACTATGTTTTGTGCAGTAGGTAAGGTCATTAAATAATAAACAATTGCATATTAGTGCGAGATTTATAATAACCAACAATCAATCGACGTCCTTGATCGATGCCATTCGGGTGGATCATAGAATGGGTATATTGGGGTGGATTATGGTTATATCTTAGATTATTATCATCACTCTCGCATTATGGCGTTGAGTTTTAAAGCTAAGTCAGTCCACCACGGGGCTGTGAACTTCGATGTTAATTGTCTACCATTACGCATGTTAGTATTTAAAATTTATGTCAAGGTAGTGCCAAAGGAGAAAGATATCGTACACCTCATGCCTCATGTCTACGCCTCAGATGAAGAACAATGTGAAGAACCCGCTTACGCGTAGTCAGGGTAACCAAGGAGACAGCTATTGGTAAACTAACTGTCACTGTCAGTGTTAGGTAACATTATTGATAACAAGTTGTTGCCAGGGAATTATGTTTAAGCGAAATTCGACCTAATTGTATTTAAACGTACGTAAAAATTAAGCCTTAGGTGGGTCATGATTCCGATTGTTTGACTGTACCTATTAAATTTAATTCATTTATTTCAGATCAAAGTCTATGTCAAAGATTTTTATTTGAACGGGGCCTATAAAATCCATAGCTACAATCAAATAAATGCATAACAACATTAAATATAAAATAATCATTTAATCCTCAAATAATAATACTCAACAATTTATTTATTTATTAACTTGTGACACATTTTTTGTTTTCAGGAGCGCAATGATGATGATGCGGAGAGGTCATTGCTGGTGGCATCGGAGCGTGCGATGGCCACTTCCACACCGCACACATCATCACCAAGACGAGGCAGAGACACCATGTCATCTTCACCGCAGAAGGAGCACTTTCAAGGATGTCTCAAGCTTTATGCTGAAAATGTAAGTACTAGAACCAAGCTAGGCAAACAATTTGCTCTATCACAGTATTCAAAAGTTACTGTCAGCACCCCTACCGCGTAACTAAAATTGTATGAACATCGACATCGGTATTAAACTTCAATACGATCGTGAGAGCCTAAACTTTGAGCTAACTTGTAAAAAAATTACCTATCATATAGATGGGACACTTATCTTCATGATCGGTAAAAAAAATACAAGTTAGCTCAAAGTTTAAGCTCTCACGATCGTATTGAAGTTTAATACCGATGTCGATGTTCATACAATTTTAGTTACGCGGTAGACCCGCAGATCTTGATCCTGAGATGCCAAGCTAAAAAACAACTTTTAATTAAACTAATTGGTTATAAACCCATTACCACATGGCTTAAATTGGTTTTAGTAATTGCTATTTTAATTATTTGCAGAAAAGACATGGGAAATAACTGTATAAATTAATATCTTCCTATTCTCCATTCCAATAATTAAATTTAAAAATAAATTAAAAATTTAATTAATTATTTAAATTTTTTTAATTTAATTATTCCATTCTAATTACCATTTCACAATTGTAAAACTTTCACCTGTTTTTTCCAGAAAATTACAAAAGACAATGCATGGAACCTTCAGCTGATAGACTTCATGACATCAATGTTACGGCGGCACGACTCTCGCATGGAAAACCTGCAGACGGCCTCCACTGTGGTGGACGCATCTGCCAGGATATACTCCTTTAGAGTGGATGCGGTGCACTATGATGTGCTCAAGATGGCTGGTGGGCTGAGTAAAGCTGCTCAGGTTTGTTCCGTTTATATAGAATAGAATAGATCTTTATTTCATGTAAACCAGATACAGGCATTTAAAAAAAAATTCAAGACTCTAGGTGCACAATTCCAAATAGTAGATCCTGTGGAGACAGGTGATACTTCTTTGGAGTGGATTCAAACTTGAAAACTTGTTATGCATCCTACACAAAAGGCTAGAATATCTGGTGAAAAGTGAAAACTAGTGTAAAAGATTTATAAAAATTCACTAATTATTCATTTAAATTCCCATGAAGTTGGGTATATATTTTCTAGTATAATCAAAAGAGTACTTTGTCAATGTGTAGACAAAAAGAGGCAAGAAGGATGATGATAACAACAATCAAGATGAAGGGGCTGTGGATGGTGACGATGCTGCAGCACCTGTCAAAAAGAAAAAGAAGAAGTCGAAAGGCGCCATTGCTGCTAACCCTGAGGTGCTCAACGGGGATTTTGATACTAATGATTTTATTGGTAAGTTTTCGTTCATACACCACCGACACTCATTGAACAAGTAGGCAATAGACTTTGTTCACTATTTACGCACTAACAGTAGGTACCTTTTCAACAAAATGGGTATAGTGCCACAAACTTATCTGACCCGGTGACCAAAATTGGAACTGACGTCGCTACGGAACTAAAATGACTTCAAAATGTAATTTTTGTAGGGAGATGACATTGGTAAAAGCGACGACAGCGAAGCCACGACCGGGTCAGATAAGTTTGTGGCACTGTACGAGCCCGTGACGTACCCTCTTTTTGGCGCAAGGTGTCGTGTTATTTCTGTCAATCCAAACGCATACAAGTTTCAATAAAATTCAAGACATGGTCATGGTAGTTGATAAGCCTGCTGTTGACAGGCTTCCCGTGAACACGAGGTTATATTTAGTCACCATGGTAAGAATGTCATCACTTAATTATCAGCCCATTAGACATCTACTGATAAACTTGAGCCTAATTCACAGATGATGCTACTAAGAAGATGGGGAAAAAAATACCAAATTCAACTTGGTTGACAGGTGACTAGATGATGACAATTTGATTAAGTTACTGCTAAGGTACTGCTGCTTACATAAATACGGCCCGCGGACATTTTTTACCGATCGTGCAGTTCGGCCTCCCATCTTCATGATCTGTAATTTTTTTACAAGGTAGCTCGAAGTTTAGTCTCTCACGATCGTATTAAAGTTCATTAGCATAATCGATGTTCATTACCATTTTAGTTACGCGGTAGACCCGCAGGTCCGGCCCTCGAACGGTTTTGATCCGTTGAAGATATGTATAGTCTGTCAAGAAAGTCATGAAAAGGATTGAGGGCGCCACTTGTATATTCTCTTGTTTATTTTTAATATATTAATGCCGAAAACATTTTTTATCACAAAAAATCTACACAGAATAGTAAAATAAACACATCGTTGTACCCAAACTGACACCTACGGTACTTATTTATGGTTGCGAGCGAAGAAGAATTTTAGTTCCTTCAAAATCCTTTTCATGACTTTCTTGACAGTACCCCCAGAATAGTTTCGAAAAAGTATACATACCTACCTAGTACCTACGTTGTGTAAGTTGTATTTGCATCGACAAAAATCAGAGTTTATCTATTTATACTACTAAGGTGGCAAACAAGCATACTGCCCGCCTGATGGTAAGTGGTAACCGTAACCTATGGACGCTTGCAACATCGGTCATCACTCGCGCGTTGCTGTCCCTAACTAGAATCGTACACGACGCATCCCCAAGGAGCACTGGCGACCGTGGTCACCGCTTACAACACAACACCGCAAGAGAGCAGTGTTATTTGGCTACGATATTCTGCAAGGTGGAGGTACTTCCCCGGTCGGAGAGCTCCAATTTTGAGCGGAAAGTCCCGCTGTTCTTGATATAAAAACGACGAGAATAAATACGATAATACAGGATATTTTTTTATGTACCTACTGTGCAAAATTTGCTGAGTGTAGAGTAATAAAATTCACTCCAAAACTAAATAAAAGTTTGATTTTGTATGGCCTGCGCTGGTAAATTATGCGTGTCCCCCATACTAAATCGAATTTTTGTTTTGTTTTTAAGTGTATCCCAATACTGCGGTTAAATTTAGGAACAGAGACTGAATCGCTCTACAAATTATGCACACACCATAAAAAAATATCGTGTATAGCAATTTTAATAATATTACGGGGAGAAGTGGTGGTGCAAGCGTCCATAGGTTACGGTAACCGATTACCATCAGCGGGCCGTGAAGAAAACTGAGAAAACGAATTAACGCTGTGTTAAAGATGTTTACTGTTTATTCAACAGATCCATTTTTTGAGAGGCTGGCAGCGACTACCGGTGATGTGACGTCATCGAACAGAGCGTTCAACGCGACGCTACCTATATACGACAAAACCCTCGCTTTGATATTGAGGTAAAGTCCTGAACAGCGGGTCTACCGCGTAACTAAAATTGTAATGAACATCGACACTAGTATTAAACTTCAATACGATCGTGAGCGCTTAAACTTTGAACTAACTTGTATTTTTTTTACCGATCATGAAGATAGGAGTCCCAACTATATGGTAGGTAATTTTTTTACAAGTTAGCTCAAAGTTTAGGCTCTCACGATCGTATTAAAGTTTAATACCAATTTCGATGTTCATTACAATTTTAGTTACGCGGTATACCCGCTGTTCAATATTGAGATATTATTATTTTATTTAACATGTCTTGAGGGGGATCCGTCAAGGTGGCCCGCGTAATTCAAAGATTCTTACGTTTTTTGCTAATTGCATCTCGGTATTAAATCGTATGTTGTTCAAAATGTGATATGCGACAGTAGTAGTATATTAACATATTCCTCTAAAGTTATATTTGAGGGAAATAAAACTATTTCATGAAATAGGAAGAAAATTTGAATTTAGCGGGCTACTTTAGTGTATTCCCCTTAAATCATAAATCATTTTTTTTCCAAAAATAAATACATTTATTTAATCAAAATAAAAATTAACTAATAAAAAAATAAAATTAACTCTTCCAGAACCGACGACCAATTCTTAGAAGAAATAAAAGAGAACATCCCAGAAGAACTTGGCATAGATCTATCGGAGCGCATCACTCTGCCATCGAAGCTGCTACCCGCATTCACATCGAGCGACCAGATATGCGAGCCCTTCACCGGATTCTCTATCAGTAACTGGGATCCTGATAACGAGGATGTGTAAGCTATAACTCTTTTCATATTATTAGCTTTTGTGGCCTTATCAGTGATAAGTAAACCCATTACTTTTAAAATCCGTATGGTAGACACCATAGACTGGTTTATTTTATTATTATGTAAGGTAGATAGAGCTCACAGGTATACTTCGAGATTAACTACGATTACATAGCTCGCCTCTCCAAAATTCAAAACGTTTTAAAGTATTTACCACCACCATGATTCACAAAGCATGTGTGAGAAAAAAAAATACTGAGACGGCCGTCAAACAGATATAAATAGAAATAATGAATATTTGTTGCTCGGTAAAGATGTGACTACACACATTCAAACAATAATTTGGAGGGGCGAGCCATGTTATCGTAGTTTATCTTCTATGTAAGTTGCAAGGGAAAACACGTATTCACGGCGACAACGAACAGACTGAAAGTGATTGACCATAATATAGTTACTAGCAAGAGCGTACCCAGCTTTTGGCTTGGGGGGAGGGGGACCAGTAATTTCCCCTGCTTTTGGCCTGAGGGGGTTCCTCCCCTGCTCCCCTCGCCCCTACCCCATGGCCACTAGCCACTCGAATATTGTTGTAATAACACTAGGCTTCTCAAATGCTGATCAAATCGAACCAGCCGTAAAATCTTATATCACCAGATTTGGTCAAGCAAACATGAGATTTAATGTGATCAGATATTTGACGATCCTTTCAGAAACCAGGTAAGTAAGTGTTGTTTATTTCCGTGATCCAGGGGCAATCGTGTAACCAACTGGGTGGAGGAGAACCGGCTCAACTTGTCGCAACAGGCGCTCGCATTTGACGTCAACGCAGAGGTGGAGCCGATACCGCAAGATGAGCAGCATAATGATCTCTTTGGTACGATATTATTCTGTGTTACTTTTTTAGTGAAAATAATCTAAACGTCGCTTCTTTCGGAAGCCCCAAATATTTCCCTTCTTCGTTAAGATTTTTTTCGTCTTTATCTCTCTACAATCTACAAAATAAAATCGCCTCTGCGTCTGTCTGTCTGTATATCCGCTAACTCCTCCTAAACCACACAACGGATTTTGATACGGTTTTCACCATCAGTTAGATAATTATTCACGGAAGGTTTTTATTTAATGTAAAGGATAGTAGAGAAAGTGTACCCGTGCGAAGTCGGGGGCGGTTCGCTAGTACATAATAAGCGCTGTTTGCGAAAATCGTTATCATAAGAATATTTTATGGTGTTATTTGTGGCATCTCCAAGTAAATGTCGTATTTCTTATTTGAATAGACGACGAACCCCTCGGCGGTATTGAAAGTGAAGAGGAAGCGGACGTGGCCGTGGCAGCGTGCGTGGCCCGCGCCGGCGTGGCGCCGCCGCTGGCGCGCCTCACCGACATGCGGCCGGCGGGCGCGCACGACACGCGGCTGGAGTACTCCTACTGCGGCGCCATCGTCACGGCCTGGGCCGGCCCGTCGCACTGGCGGCTCAAGAACAACAGAGGTGATACAACCATCAGTGTTACCAACTCTCAAAAATATATATCCCCAGAACTAAAGTTAAAAACCCCTAAAATCCTCCAAAAAAAAAGAAAGTAAAAATAATAAATAAATTGTAATAATATAAAATAATTGAAACATTCTCAAAACGTTTACAGCCAGCTGAGTCACAATAATTATAAACTTCACAGTAAAAGTCAAGAGTAAAAAAATCCCAAAAAAAATATCCCATCACACTTATTTACCCCCTAAATTTGGGGGGAAAACCCCTAAGTTGGGAACCCTGAACCTTATACAATAATACAGCTAAATTCAAACTGACGCACCTCAACTACGACGATACGGTTGGTGCAGTGGCTAAACGATTAGCTTTCTGCGCTACAAGCCGCGGGTTCGATCCCCGCACGGAACAAATTTATTTATTTATTTGTTGATAAGTTACAAGTTACATTTCTTACAAGTAAATTTTTTTGTTTATAAATATAAATATTTGTATGATCTACAGATAGTTGTTTCGGGTCTGGGTGTGTGTGCAATTGTGCATGTGAGATGTATGTTGGTAAACTGTACCCTCGATACAGGAGAAATCCTATACTCCGTTTGAAATAAGATTAGACACGTTTAACAAACCCTTTTACAGTGTATTCAACCAATTTTGACTTCTATTCCGTACGCATAAGGATGGCATTAAAAGCAAAAACGTATTTACGATAACAAATGTTTACTGCAGCTGTAATTTGTCATGTCACCAACGTAATAGAAGTCAAAATCGATTGATTATAGTGTAAATGGAGTTATTTAAATTTCTAATGTTATTTCGAACGGAGTATAATGAGGGGCAAATTAAAAAAAGACATAGTTACAACAGAGCCATCAGAGATTAATAAAACTCTTCTGTGTGCCTGAAATATTATAAGCCACACGTAAAGGAACAATTTAGTATATGTATAACCAACTTCTGTCGTGTCGGCGCGAACTATTTATTACATGGGAATTGCTCGTGTCGCCGTGGAAAGTTATGCTAGTAAGCAATGGTGGTAGCGAGACTGATTGCCAGGGTGCATCAGGCGATCTCAGGTATGGTCTCTTGTAGAGCCACTTTCCTACTACCCCAATATACCAAAATAATAATTATTATAATGTATCGCATTTAATTAATAAATCCAGCATATTACTTTCCCACTGCTGGGCACGGGCCTCTTCTCAGAATGAGAAGGGTTAGGCCTTAGTCCACTACCCTAGCCTAGTGCGGGTTGGCGGACTACACACACCATCGAGAACTTTATGAGGTCCTTTCAGATGTGCAGGTTTCTTTACGATGTTTTTCCTTCACCGTTAACGAAAGTGATAATCAAATTGCGGTCCGCACATAAATTCTAAAAGTCAGGTGTGAGCCGGGTTCGAACTCAGACCCTCCTATCGAATTTATGTTATAATAAAATATTATAGTTTAAAAAAAAACTATAAAACACGATTTAGTCATCCAAACTGAACGTGTATGCAAAATTTCAGCTCAATCGGAAACCGGGAAGTGTGTCAAATTTAACTTCCAAGATTTTCTTACATAGTTACAGGTGAAGCTGATAAAAGCGTGTTAAAAATAAATAAAGATGATAAACACAATGGTTTCAGCATCAAAAATGTCCGAGCGCACCCAATCCACCGGCGGACGGCTAACCGTGGAAGGCAAGAAGCCTCCGCGAACGAAACGGCAGCTAGACTTCCTGGGAGCCGGCCTGGCGTTCGACTGCAGGTCGAAACCCGTCGGAGAGTACGAGCCCACACAGCCTGCCAAGATCATGATAAGCAGGAAGACCTTAGCTACTGGACACACGTGGAACGAAGCCAACTTTAAGACTCCTATCGATAGGTAAGTTTGCATGGCGCTGACCAAAGGGTTTCGGACGAGCAGCAAATGACAGGATTACCATTCGACTGACCTGATTTTTGTCTTTGACGGTGTCAACAGCGTTAATGATATGATAAAAAGTTCTCCGAAGTCACTAATCATTTTCACAAACTCCATACTTACTGCACTGGGTAAACACCCAGTGCAGTAAGTATGGACTTTGTGAACTTCATCAACCCACATGTCATGGCTCCCGTGAAACTAATTAACAACTATAAAAAAAAACACATTATACCAATCAAAACTTATTTACAACTTGACAATTAGATCAGAGTCATTATTCTCTATTGCAACCACGTTCATAATCTTGTTACGATCTGTCAAATTTTGTATGAAAATGATGCAGATCAGTTTAGTTTAACCGTCATGGTTCCAGTTACGATGTAACCAGCTGGTCTACCGCGTAACAAAATGGTAATTAACATCGACTCTGGTAATACACTTCAATACGACCGTGAGACTTTTGAGCTACCTTGTAATTTTTTAATCGATCATGATGTCCTAACATAATGATTATTAAAGCGCTCCTCCTCTCTCCTACTTATTTAATCTTTTGCTGTGCCCAACAGGGTCCATAATTGTTTCTATATTTTATACTTACCACCTGTATGACTGCGTACATTATGGATTGCAATAAACATTTGAGAATTGAGAATAATGATGGGTAATTATTTTACAAGGTAGCTCGAAGTTTAGTCTCTCAGTATCATATTGAAGTTTATTACCATTTAGTTACGCGGTAGACTCACAGATATGTACACGCAATTGATGAATTTACTAGAATTCCAATCTGTCTTCTGTATTACAGAGGTTTGGACGAGTCTCACTTTCGCAAGCTATTCCTCCGTCACAAGGTGATGATGTTGCGCAAGCGCGACTTGGAACTGAGCAAGCAACCTGAACCGGAGCCCGTCACGGTGGAGGAGGCCAGAGATTATGACTATAATAACGAGAACGACGCCTCGTACTGTCCTAATAATATCCCAGTAAGTATTCACACACTGATTAGGTGATGCGCAGTCGGTGCAATATACCCACATATTTTTTATTCTTTTAAATTATTATTTTTTCTACTCAATTTTACACTGTTGCCATCCTAAAATAATGTCTTCTCTGTCTATGCACCTGTCCTCTTCTTATTACCTGTGTCTGTCATTCTAGTGTCTTGTTTTTGTGGCAAATAAATGTTTTTTCTTTCTTTTCTTTTCTATTCTATTTACATAGCTAGATACTAGTCAATACTTTTATTAAATGAACGCATTACGTTTGCGTAACGAGGACTCAAACCTGCGACCTTCTGATTCAGTACACCAGCCGCTCTTTTAACTGAGCTACTGCAAACGGTTATAGTTATCTATTTCAGATACTAGTTATGTTTCCTTATGTTTCGTCTTAGTTTCACATAGAACTGTAAATTGCAAACTGAGGGCACTCCATTTCTACCTACTCCATTGGCGTGTTATTTTTCTCTGAACAAAAAGATCTGATATGGCTAACAGAGAAACCGTTCGTGTTTCATAAATAGTCCATTCTCGTTACAAAACCTTATTTTATTTCAGGATGGCGACGATTGGGGTAATGAAGACGCAACGGCGGCGGGTGATCTGCACGAACAAGTGAAAGCGGCCGAGCCAGAGGAAATTACCGAGATGTTGGAACCACCCACTAAGGTGAATACTCACTCTATACGAACGGTGTAATAATAGCTTTTTGATACTATGGAAAAAAAATCAAGATAATTTAGCAAGCATTTGCATATAATCGAACAGCTTGGAAATCAAAGGGGATAAGGAGTTTGCCTAGCTGTGGGGTGGGACAGGGGTAATACCTAACAGTAACAAGATTATTTTAAGATTTCCTTGATATTTATGATTTTGTTCTATCTAATATCTGTCTTATGACAAGAAGAAGACAAAGCTTCTTAATCGCTCGGAGCATTCTTAACATAAATGTGTCTTCTTCATATTTATGGCCGGCGATGAAGGAACAACTCAAAGTAAACCTTATGGAATGGACTTAGAACTTAAATACTACAGATGCGGCCCATCACGGCATGCCGGAGATTTACGTTTTAAGTCCATTCAATAAGGTTTGAATTGTTGGAAATAAATACTTTTCCGTGCCGTGCCTTTGGTGAGCCTGTAAACTAGTCATTTCGTTAGTATTTTATCTGTTCATAATATCGTAAAATCTTATAAACTTCCACAGGTCGCCAAAATCTTCATACCTTACGCGATGAGAGCGAAGAAGGTTGACATGAAGCAACTGAAACACTGCACGTGGAAAATGCTCACAGAGAAAACGCCAGAGGGTCAAAAAGACTACGTCGCACCAACGACATTCTGCTCCGTCTACCAAAGACTACCAACCAAATTATCACCGAACATGCGCGAATCACTCAGTGTGCCTTTAGCCTTATTATCATTACTTCATCTAGCAAATGAGAAAGGACTGATCTTAGAAAAACGCGATGATCTCAAAGACATTGGTGTAATAGGCCAAATTGAATAATTTTGTACAATTTGTTAGTGGATGTTTTAAAAAACGCAAGTCACAATGAATTTATATTTTCTTCCCTTCAATGTTCATAAAAATGAGGTCTGCTAGATGTCGAGGTATGAGCGAGTAGGTGCTAATGAAATTCCATTTATTTGAGAGCTTTGCACACATGAAGAGATTTTCTCACTGTTGAGTAAAACGGTATATGAGTACCTACAATAAATATTCTCAATAATATTAAAATTAATAAAACTTGGAAGTGAACTATAATCCTATGAATTTTTTTCCAAATTAAAAAGGAATTAACAATGAATGAATTGTTAATTCAATTAATGAATGAAATTGTCTAGATTTTATGCATAATACTAAAAATATTGCATGTTATTGGTATAAGAAATCTACAAGGTAACTCGATTTCACTTAGCATGTAATGTGGCCTTATTTTTATTTTATAAATACTAGCTGTGCCCGTGACTGCATCCGCGGGTAATTAGGATGTTGCGATTTAAAAAAAAATTGCCTATGTCCTTCCTCATGATGCATACCTATTTTCTTGTCAAACATCTTATAACATGCCTGTTTGAAGCTCGCAACAAGCGGCTAAGCTCAAAGCTGCGCAGTAGTAGCTTTTTAGATCTAAATGGTTTGCGGGGGACGCGGGAGCCGAGCGCTTATGGAATCGGTGACGTCCGCGCAAGTACCTACGTATAGTTTTAGAGGCAAAATTATAAGCGTAGTGTGTACTGCACTTTCGCATTTATATTACTATGGATGAATGGATTTTGCCATACGCCAATGCAGGACATTGTAAATATCGATTTTCATTTATTTTTGTAGCATTTTTTCTATAAGAACTGAGGTAACTGCCATAGAAACATTGTATAGATGTTTATGTAATAATCTCTTTATTTTCTAAGTAAATTTTGTAAATGTAGAATAAAAATGATTAAGAAAAATTATGCTTTCTTAACGTACACAAACGTTACTCCTATCTTTATAAATACCTATTACAATATAAAAGCTTTTGTTCACTATTCCGACAGGTGTTGCTCGTTTTTTAATGAGTGAAGTATCTGTTGCATAGTAACTAGTCAGAAAAGGGTTAGTTTCAAAATCCCCTTTCAATATCCCAATATAATTAAGACATGCTGCTACAAGTACGCGGAGACTGAAGGCAGCCACATACATACATTCGCCTTGATTCCCTATGACTGCGCTCCGCCAGGAATTCTAGGCTACCTAGCACGCGGGCTCTTATGAGCAATCATAATAATGTCGGACTGGCTGCCGCAGTCAGGCTGCATAGCGCGAGACTGCACTACTATCTGCGTCATCCTAGACGGACAACATAATCACTAGCAAACTTTCTATAAAAACCACGGGAAACGAGTAAACGACACGTATTGTCTTATCATTTACTTTTTGTGAGCGCTGGTGGTGCAGTACATCAAAGTCCCGTCTTCTGAATATTTTATGCGCTCCGAGAATATTTTCTCACGACTTTTTACCGATCCTGTATATTGCTGCAATTCTACGAAGTTGCCAGTTGGTGATGGCATCATATAGACTGACAGTGATATTAGATGGAGATTGAACAAATGGTAGGTACAGAAATAAAAAAAATACCGTTCGCTTTTTACATAGCTTTATTAAAAAAACGAAACATCCTTCTATCTACAGGACATTAGTCCTGAATCTTACAAAGACGATTACTAAACAAAAAAATAACGACAATCAATATACCTTCGGTATCTGTGGTGACATGTGAAACTAATGTTGATGCTAAATGATGGGAATGTAATTACAATAAATTATGTATTTACAATTACTGAGGCGTCATACTGCAATAAATGAACATTCTAATTTTACGGAATTCTGTGCTTTACCCATCGAAACTGATACCGATAACACAATAAACTTAAAAAACATACAATTTAATGAGTATTTAGAATAACGTAACAAAAAGTATTTTAGGTGTTGCAACAAATAACTTTCAAACATTATTTGTTCTTTCGTTGAAAGTTTACTTTTTAATCACTATTACAGGAACATAAGAGTTAAACTGTCTGGAAACTTTCAACAATACCTATTCATTATATACGAGAAACGAATATTATTCGACAATCACATAATAAAACACGTATATACATGTTTATGCAAAAAAAATATCTATTTCTATTTCACGCAAACATACAACCGTACGGCTAAACTTAACTGATACGTTTTTCTGTACTTCGTACAAGAGTGAACATTTAAGCTGCTTTTCAATACTAATATCTTTGCAATATTGGTGTATGATCCAATTATGTATAAAATATGCAAGTTTCATAACATCTATAAGTCACATTATATTGCTATAAGTATAAAGAGATTTATATAATACAATGTAAAAGTTTATTGGTGTTGCCTCACTAAGAATACTTTATTTTGTTGTATTTACAACATCTTAACTCTAATTAACAGACTCCGTTTTCACTTCACTGGTTTCTTCCACTTTCTCCGCAGATTTTTCAGTCGTGTCTGACACTTTATCTGCATTTATTTCTGTCGTCTCTGCCACTTTTTCTGTTGTCTCTGTTACTTTTAGTGCAGATGTTTCTGTTGTGTTCTCTGATACTTTCACTGCAGATTTTTCTGCCGTTTCTGTCTCTTTTTTAGCAGCTTCTGTTGTCTCTGACACTTTTACTGCAGATGTTTCTGTTGTCTCTGTAACTTGCTTTGTTGTATCTGATATTTTCTCTACAGTACTTTCTGTTTCTAGAGTAATTTCTTTCGTTTCAGATACTTTATCTGCAGCATTTTCTGTTTCAGGCTTAATTAATTCTGTTCCTAATTCTTTTTCTACTTGTTTCTCTGTTTCTAATACTTTTTCTATTTCTACTTTCTCTGCAGGTTTTTCCGTTAACTCTTTCTCTGCGGGTTTCTCCGATTCTGTAACTTTCTCATGAGATTTTTCTGTTTCCGCTACATTTAAGACAGATTTCTCTGTTTCTGATAAGTCTTTTGCCGATTTTTCTAGTTCAGAGACCAGCTCTACAGATTTATTTGTTGCTTCAGAAACTTTCTCTGTGACATTTTCAGATGGTGAGACAGCTTCCCCGCTGGTATTTAAAGAATCTTTAGACTCATCTCGCTCCGTAGTCATTATTGTATTGTTTGAGTTGTCGAGAGTTTCCGATGAGGTATCATTCTCAGGACTATTCGGTGTGTCATCTTTCACTTCAGTCAGGCTAATATCATCGCTCAAACTATCATCAGCCTTTGCCTCAAAGGACTTATTTTCAATGACTGTGTGGGTGCTCTCAATACTTTCATCTAGATCGGCTTGTGATGTATTGAGTTCACACTGTTCATTTGCAGTTTCTTCTGTAACCTCAATTGTTGCTTCCTCTGTTACGTCATGGATAGCTTTCTCTCCAACCTCATTTGCAGCAATCTCTGTGACCTCATTTGCAGCAATCTCTGTGACCTCATTTGCAGCTTTCTCAGTGACCTCATTTGCAGCTTTCTCAGTGACCTCATTTGCAGCTTTCTCGGTGACTTCGATTGCCGTTTCTTTCGTTAGCTCATGAACAGCTTCCTCCGTAGCCTCTCTTTCCGCAGAATTGGTAGTGTCCTCAATTGTGATCGTAGTAATAAAATCTTTACCATCTAATAACAGTTTAACGAGGGTCGGTTCTTTTGTGCTATCTAAAAATTCTATTTGGAATGTCGTATCTTCTATAGTGAGCTCGTCAAGTTTATTTTTGCCACATTCATATAACGCGTTGTCATCAAATGTTGCGGCTAGACGGCAGCATTTTGCCAACGGTTCTATAATGGCGAGGTCTTCGGGCAGTTGCCTGAATTCCTCACATTTAGCTTTGTTACCGTAGTCAATGAACTGCACGTGATAGCCGACGTCACAAAACTCTAAAACTTTCGCTCTGTACCATTGTTCGTCTTCAGCCCAAAATGCGGCACATACCGATCCTACTTTTAGTTCTGAAGCTGGTTCAAAGTCGGGACTGTCATTCATCTTTACGGTTACCTTATCAAGATCGGATGTAGCGTCGTCAAGGTGGATATAGAATTCTTCTAAACTGTTGACGTAGCAGATTTTACCATTGCTAACTAAATCTTGTCCGACGGGAGTGGGTCTCTCTGCCGGCAGTTCCTCGCACAGCCCAACTAGTTCTTCAGTTACGGATTTACCTTCAAGGTATAATTCTACGATTGAAATGTCACCAGACGCGATGAACTGTACATTAAATATAGTAGCTCCTTCTGCGGCTAATTCGTTAAACTTAGTCTCAGATTGACGCGACCACTTGATGTCGCGAGGTTTCTGTAAGGCACATTTTCGTGAAAGAGCAGGCTTTACTTTGAGCTCCTCTGGAAGACTTCTCAATTCGTTAGCAATGGATGCGTTGCCGTAATCCATGAAGAGCACTTCGGTTCCCTCTGATCCGTCCACAATAACCTGAGCTCTATACCAAGCGCCGTCTTCTGGGTACTTAGCCGCACAAATAACACCTTCCTCCTTATCGCTCAGCTCTGGGAAGTTTTCGGCATCGACCATGGCAGTTTCCATAGATTGTAACTCGGGAGTGGCTGTTTCCAATTGGATCCAGAACTCTGAGGGCGAGTTCACATGACTGGCGAAGCAAGATGGAAAATCTCCGCAGTCTGTCTCTTCAGATCTGGTCGCGTGACCCTCTGAGACTAGTTTGTCTGTCAAGTTCTGGCCGTTAACAAAGATGTCGACGTAAGTTGTAACGTCTTTTAAGACGATAAGAGCATCTACTGGATTCGCTAAATCGCCGACAAGCTGTGTGAAGTAGTCAGAGGACGGCTCGGACCACTGTCCTGTTCCAGTTGGGACCGCGTTAACGCTGGATTTGACCGCGTAGCGTTCAATTACTTTTAGATGGTCTGGCAGTACCTTTATCAGACCGGGTTGGTTATCAAGCACGTCTGTGTTGCCGTAATCAGTAAAACGAACTGTGGTTATGTCCGAATCAGAGTCAAGGATTTCAGCGCGATACCACATATCGTCAGCCAAATATTTCGCAACACAAACTGTGCCTAATTCACGGTTCTCAACATCGGCGTAAGAGTCTGCATTGGCTTGGAGCTCACTTTGGATCTCTTCGATCTTGTCAACTTTGTCGGCCATTTGCAGCCAGAAGTGTCCAGGTGTGTCAATATGACTGATGTACACTTGTGTGCAACCTTCAGGCAATGAAACCGGTTCTGGCGCTGCCGCCTCGACTTTCTGTTCTTCATTTGAAATTATTTGTGGTGTGGCCAGCTTTTCGTTAACCAATTTCATGGACAAGTCCACGCCATCCAAATGTAAGCTCGTAAGCCACCCGTCACTGCCGAATGCCAGTGTAACTTGCACCTCCTTCTCGTTGGTCCATTCCTTCAACTTATCAAGTGCATCCTCTTGCAGAGCTACGAGACCTAAACCAACTACTAACGCGAGCGCGCAAGGCTCAAAGAATTTAGGATCGAGTATTTTAAGAGATTCCTTCGGGAGAGTTTCAGTGTTACCGTAATCAGGGTACTGGACTTTCACCTGAGTTTCTTCGACGCTGATGATTGTGGCGCGGTACCAGTTGCCGTCAGCAGAGTGAGCTGCGCAGATTCCATCTACTTCAAAGCACGACAGGGCTTCGGGGGTTCCTGTTAAAAAGAAATTCTTAGAACTCGATCAAACAAAATTGTGCGACAAATAGCTTAACGAGTTATTTTGGTGTAGCTTCCTTACCTTCCTCATAGAACTTGTACAATTCATCGAGCAACAGAGCGATTCTGTCGCCATCTGCCGACTTCTGCAGATAGAACTCGTTCAAGTTCTCGGCGTGCGAAATGTAGGCCATGCCGAAGTTGTAGTTGAACACGGACCTCATACAGAACTGCACGACCTCATCGTACGCGCCCTCGTCCGGCTCGAACATGGCGATTTTATGGCCAGTCGTGCTGTCGTATAACGTTGCTACCAAGCTGGAACAAATCTACTTGTTAAGTCGTTTATAAACTATTAGTTAGTTTCGTGACTAAAGTAACTATTAAATTCTTTCATCTGACTAAACTTTAATCAGATGAAAATAAAATTTTAAGTCGTCTGTGATCAGGATAAAACCTATCCCATACATTATTCTGTATAAAAATTACCCCAGCGAACATTTAATTAAAATCCGTCGTGTACTTTATGGATATGTTTATGAAGACGGACCGACTCAGGGCTAATGTTTCATTTATGTACGGAAAAGGATGTAAAATAAATAGCAATCCACTTTACCTGATTCCTTCTACATTGTTGATGTAGAGAATGACCTTGTTGCCAGTGAGTTTGGTCTTCAGCTCTTCAAGTGACATCAGCTTGTTAGATTCCGCTGTGTAGTTGTTGGGGCAGCACTCCAATGATTGGTAGTAGTAGACGCTTAGTTCCGTCGGTAAGATCATGAGCTGCAAGAGATAAATATTATTGAAAAATGAAACATTAACTTATTAAGATTTAAGACAAGCATTTTTGGATTTGCGTTTCGAATACGTTTCAATGGTTATATTATTGAGGAGTCCACTTTAGGACACAAAAGCTATGCCCTACCTGTACCTCTACCATGAGATTTCCGTGCCGTCTAACGTTCACGTTCACATGCAATATTTGTATAGTGACTTTAGTTCACTATTTATACCGCTAGAGGCGCTGAAAAAATTCCCATACAAATATTGCATGTGAACGTGATCGTTAGACGGCACGGAATACTCATGGTCGCGTTATATAAAAGGCATTAGCTATACCAAAAGGTGCGTGAAAAAGTAGTTTCATAAGAACATAATATTATACAATGTGTAATTAACTAAATCCAAAACCTGAATATAGTTTGTGCATAATTGACTACTGAATCGATTACAGTAACTTTTAATATAGGTATTTTATTCGCCAAATTGATTGAAGGCTGTCAAAGAAAATCAAATCTTATATCAAGGCAATAAGATACAATTTTAAATGCCGTAATAAAACTAAACAACATTATTTTCTTAAAATTAATAGTAAAGTTTGAAAATCAGTTTTGGTTATTGTAATAAGCTTTGAACTAAATATTCTAAGATTGTGAGGGTTTGACTTAATTAAATAATTACACTTTTTATATTATTATTATTTAATTGAAGAAGGTAGGGTACTAAGCCCCTTTGTCACTGCGACCTGCGAAGATCTATTGTGACGCCTCTTGTTTCATTACATTAGGATTAGCCTGGTGATCTGTAATACAGGTTCTACCTACATCAGACACCAGTCTCTATTTTACGTGTATTTCTATTAATGTATGATTCTGTGATGATGAGAAATAAAGATATATTCTATTCTATTACAGCACTTCCTCCAGCCGTAAGTCAATGATGAAGTTCGTTTTATAGGATGCCACTTACATTTGTCAAAGCTGTGGTGATCGACTTCCCATAGTCTGGTAGTACGGCTCTGATATTAGCTGGGTCGGACACTTCTTCAAGTATGGCGCGGTATATTTTACCGTCGTGCTTCACTGTGCAGTGGATACCGTCCACGAGGCTATCTGCATTCAGTGGTGTTAGCTGTGTGATAAACATTATAAAAATTATTATTTATGACGACACGTTTTGCGCAATGGCTATGTGATTAGATTTCTGCGCTACGTGCAGCGGGTTTGATCCCCGCACGGAACAAATATTTGTATGATCTATAGATAGTTGTTCTGGGTCTGGGTGTGTGTACTCTCGATACAGGAGAAATCATAACAAAGGGCAAAGTTTATTTTTTAATTAAGATAAATGTGTATATACAACTTCTTAAATAATGAGACAAATGGGGTACGGCAGTGAACTGCGATTGTACGGGCTAAGGCGCGAAGGGAAATCTTGAATGGAACATCTAAAGCTGGTAATGTCGGATATAATATTTTACGGCCTAAATTACTACCTTACTCAAGCATATTGGATTCAATTTTGCCCTGAAGACAACGCCACATCCTCATATTTCCACAAGCAGTTCGTTGGAATACAGCCCGCAAAGCGGATGTACGAATCAAAACACGAATGTTGTGTGTACTCACATTATTAGCATCAAAGTTGGCGATAGCATTCTCAACCAGCGTCGCCTTTTCCAAATCAAGTTGTACGTAGAACTTCTCAAACGACTCGACGTGAGTCACTCGGCATAATATTTGCTGTCCCACGATGATTGTGAGATCTATCGCTTCGTCTGAAACAAACAGATATTTTGGTGACTCGTTTCGAACTAGCTGTTTCCAGCGTTCACCCGCATCCTGGAAAATGTACCCGGATAAAAGTATTATATTTGATAATCCAAGATATGATCTGTGTGCCAAATAACATCCATATTCGTTCATAAAATTACACATTTATAATATTATGTGTGATTTTTTTAAATAATATTTTCTGGCCAAGGTATGAGCGGAATGGGCAATAGTATCCAATAGAAAACTGTCAACATACTATTGTTTTCCCGCAGTATCATGGAGGTAAGACGCACGTCAATACGCGTATATCCTAACCTGGACAACCAGTCCTCCTATAAAGGCTCATAGTTTGATAACGTGCAATGCTTTGATTCGGATTATTCTATGGACTCTGTCTTTTGGTTGCAAAAACGTTACGCTATGAAGGAAGTTATCAAGGATATCCGTCTTACCTTTCAAAGTAACAGACGATTGATGTTCAGATAGTTTAGAGAGCTGTTTCTCCACCAGCATATCTACGACACTAGCGCCATTGTTCCACAGCGACACCTTGTACTGCTCCTCCACATACTCTTGGAACACGCACTGGTACCGCGGCGCATTGAAGCACAAGTCTATCTCAGGATCGGCCTTCCATTCCCCGTCCATCGGCACCACGCCGACCAGAGAACAATGCACAGCCATCTTCGGCAACTCCAATAACTGTCTATCCATCTGCCAAATGTCTTTCGCGTCAACCAACTGTTTGTTCCCGAAGTCTACGTAGCGCACTATAAACTTCGAAAATGGTTGAACAGACACTACAGTAGCTCGGTACAGTACGCCATCGACGGGATAACGAGCCAACACTGATGCTCCGACTGGCACCTCACCAGTGAAAGACTTCACTCCTTTGTATAATTCCGGTATTTTGTGCATCATTTCGAGGAATTTGGGTTGTGAAGACAATATTTGAGTGTAGAAACTGTCAGGCGATATTATCCACGTGACGGACACTTCGTGCTGAGCACCTATTTCCACGGTTGGCTCCACGAACGGAGTATCCAGGGGTATCGGCTCGGGTAGCTCCTTATACTGCACTTGCGTGAACTTGCTGCGGCTCTTGTAGGGAGGAGCACGGCCCGCACCATCTCTCCCACCGTCATTAGATTTGAAGCTCCTGTCAGATTTCTTTTCATCAGATCCGAAGGACCGTTCTGCGCGGTCTCTGGGGGAGAAGTTGCTCCGTGGTCTGTCAGATCGGAACTCTCTCTTTTGGTTCCAGCCTTCTTTCTTATCCCCCCAGTTGTCGCGCCTGTCGCCGCGGTTGTCACGGTTTTCGCGGTTGTCACGATTTTCCCGGTTGTCACGATTTTCCCGATTATCACGGTTATCCCACCGGTCGGATCGATCGGACCGATCAGGACGATCGGAACGGTCAAAGCGGTTCTCCCGCCCAGTCTTGTGGCCCCAGTCGTCAGGTCTCCTCTCTTCGGTTCGGTCATCGTGTTGATTGTATTTATTTTCTCTGTAAATAGGAATATATTTATAGAAGGAGAATTATAGTGCTAATGGAATGTATTATTTTATATTAATATACACTGTTATATATTTTAAACAAAGCATCAAAATTAGTTTTATTACTTAAAATTAATTGCAAAACATAATAAATGTAATATGCTCTTTACAAATTTTTTGTACTAGTAAATTTATACCACACCAAGCATCTATTGTGAAACTAAATCTGAAGATTAAGCTGTGAAACTATACAATAATTAGTTCAATGAAAATGAGGAAAAAATTGTAAAAAATGTGCTGAAATGAAAACGTACAACACTGCAAGTCATCTTTGTGCAATGGAATGTTATAAACAAGAGCCGACAGAAATGCAACGTATTGAGAACGCTCGATACGAGTGTGCGGCGCAAGCCAAGCGTGACAAGCAAATAGGTCGAGACAACGAGGACGACGCTGATTCAACCATTAATGCTTTACTTTATAATTGCTTAGCATCGCGCAATCTAACGTGCTGCGATGTCGATACGTCTGGGTTACACTGAACAATAAAATATTGAATCTATTCAATGTTAATAAAATTAGTATCTTGCGTTATGATATCTCTTACTAAAAATTACACCTCAGTGTAAGCAAATGTATAACATAGACAATGCCACAATGAAATATGAATAAAGCAGTAATGTTGACGGACAGGAAGCGAAACAAAACCGTTGTCAACAGGCGTGTGTGATGCGTTGTGTTACAGACACCACAGTACCGTTTCAGCCTATCCTGTATTGAAACACCCTTGGCATGGGCGTTTTGAGCGTCGATGGACGCGGCCTCTGCCGCCTGCCTTAGCCTTTTCCCAACTCCACTAGAGTCCTTCTTCCAACCAGGCTTTTGTCCCGGCTTATCGTGCTGATGTTCCGACCTAGGCTTTCTTCTGTCGAATCATTGCAACTGTTTTATAAAACAGCCTAATTCGTAGTTAATGTTAACGGATTGCATCGGAGAAAGTGGTGCGCTGAATTTTAAATTGTTTACGCGTTCAGTTTTTTGTTTGAGAATTACGTGTGAATAAATTGTAAATGGGCAATTTATGCTATCGGAAATGAGTCTTTATATTCGGAACGAATTTAAAGTTCTTTGGAAATATTCTTTGCAAGATAATGTGAAATATCTATGTTATATTCGGAGCTACATACCTTTCCCGTGGATTAAAGTCCCTTTCCCTTGGGTTGTTGTCTCTTTCCCTCGGATTGTGTTCCCTGTCTCTATTATTGTGCCTGTTAGGGGGTTGGAATGCCGGTTGCGCAGGAGTGTCTTCCCACTCATCGTCACCCACTGACGGCGGCGGCACATTGTTCTCTCGGGACTTCGGCGGACCACCACGTCGGTCATTGTATGAAGGACTGTGCAAATAAAAGTTGATCATAAATTATAATGAAAAACTACAGAAACAATACCGAGATCGGAACGTCTTTCTTATTACGTAGAACTGTGAAACAAATAATAGTGTTGTAATTTACTTTTATTTCTTATCACATAATGCAACCCGCTAAGTCACTTTAATAATTAATTACGGAATAATTAGGCTCACTACGCATTTCAAATGAGCGTTAACGTTCGTTTAACACAACTGGTCGCCATTTCCACTGATAATTTCTCTTCAACCATACATATTAATGTGTAGTCATTTGTGAAACTCAGTTTTTCAAAAAAGTTGATACTTATTCATTGTATTTTGCTGCGCTTGTGTTATTAGCACGATATCGATTCGATTGTGAGTGCGAAATAATGATTCTGGCTTATTCATAATAAATAGATAATGTTAAATTTCAACTTTGCAAGATCGAATTCTCTTGAGATACCAAATGCTTGAATCCGTCAGTTACACGTAGTCGTATACACGGCGTATCTTTGGTAAATCCAATAAAACAGCAATGCATGTTTTTCTTAAAGAGAAGGTTACCTACACTAAATAAGTACCCATGTCATTATATTCAATAAATATTTAAGATAAAAAAAACCAAGTGCATAAATATTATTCTTGTTGTGTTTATTGGTGCGCAAAAGCGCATTACGCATTATCTCCAATACTACCACCAATCTAATTATAGTTTAGCAGTTGTCTTTCCAAATGGAAATAATTATGAATCCATTTAAAACACAATTCTACGGCAACTTGGGTATTACAATGATATAAGTATGATTGTGCATAGCTTACCGATCGCCTCTATCCGGTCTACCGCCAAATTTCTCGCTATGCCTGCCCGGCCCAGACCTATCGAAGCCGTCTTTGTTGTCTCTGCACACAGAAAATAAAACCACACATCAAAATATACATCTCACACACATTACAACACACCATAAGTGGACAACAACTAATAAATCATTTATAATCACGAAATAACAGATTACCTATACATTTCTGTAGCTAAACTAGCTTCGAACTAAACTCATGGGTTCAAAGAACCGAGATGAAGGTCAAACCGTGCATGAGTCAGGGCTCTATTATTACTTTTTTGTTGAAAATAAAAACACCTATTACATAGTGTAAGACTGCATACTCGATAGTTCCTAGATATTTTTATCTCGCTTCTTTAGCTGTCATGTTAGGATTATGTCGAACGGATTACAGTTATCTTATCAACTACATCACGATTAAGATCTCTGACGAGGTAAGCAGTTTTAGCTGGCGTTAAAATATCAAATATAATAGCGAACAGCTTTTTTTACATGTAGAAATCTTCATGGATTCCCTGTGTTCAGGGTAAGGCGAAGGGTGATGCTGGACACAGCCACATGATGTTCCTCTGTACGACCTATGGTTGAGAGTGCAGGATCAGCGGGTCATATTGTTATTGTCTTAAACAGGGCGGCTACCACGTAATAAAATGGTAATGAACATAAGGCTCTAGTTATAAATTTCAATACGATCGTGAGAGCTTAAACTTTGAGCTACCTTGTAAAAAAAATCCGATCTTAAAGTCTCCCATCTACATAATCGGTACATTCTTTAACAAGGTAGTTTGAAGTTTATTCTTGCACGATCCCATTTAAGTAGATTACCAGAGTCTAATGTTCATTACTATTTTCTTACGTGGTAGACGTCCCGTTTACGACGATAACAATCTGCCTATTATCTTCGTCCAGATTATCGTTAAGCCAAGTGGATTAAATTATCTCAGTTATATTGACCAACCAAAGTGATTATCCAAATTTTGTATAAATTCCATAACAGTTTCAGTTACGTACTGGGCAGTACACTTTCAATAAAAGAGTATAAAAAAATGTATCGATATTTTGTATACATCCACGAATTTACGCAATTCAAGTATGTTGAAGCCGCCTTCTAGTCTAACTAGAATAAAACAACACCTACTAGTACAATCGTTCATGGAATTGACAGCAAAGACAGCAGCCAAAAAAGAGCCATGAAAAATATGCATTGAAATTAGAAAATTCATATTTCGTGTTTATAGTGAACAAATAATTTGGTGGCTTTTTGTGCGGTCGCATTCTCAGACAGGCACGACACGCAACTTTCCAAAAATACTTGACGAATTTCTTTACTTATAAAAATAGTAGATAATTGTCTGTTAACAATTTGTCAAAAAAAAAGTATTAAACCCGCCGGTTACGACGCGACGGTACCACGCGATAATAATAATTATAATGTTAAAAACAAGTTTAGTTTACGAAGATAAGATTAAGATAGATAAGAAGATATTAAGTTTAAATAAAGCCGCAATTTACAACTGCTTACTCCTCTATGATGAAGCGTAATGATAGTACGTACAAAGATAAGTAACAAAATATGTTAACATAGCACGAACATTCTGTAAAGATAACTCTCCAATCGAGCGATTTACAAGAAAACGCAATGAATAACTTTTCCTTTTTCTTATAACAATGATTGTATAATTATTTTAATTAATGTATCATTTCTTCTGTATCATTAAGCCGTCAAAACGTCAAGACTGATATTATGTTTTTTATGCCGTTACATATAATAGCCATGTATTAGTTATAGCTATTGGGTCAGTAATGAGCTGAATTATTATTAATAAATTACATTATGATTTACAATTATTAGAATACGCTCAGTTGTAGTCAAAGATCGAGTACAAAAAGTATAATATTTAATGTGTAAAATGAATACAAAAATTGTTTATATTGCGTAAGTAACGGACCGTTTATACAATTTAGTTCAGCTGCATACGACAGGATAAGCTTTGAAATAGATTACGTAGTAATCGTAGAAAAAAATCAGTGTATTGAGCGTACCCGATGTTTACACATCGACATTCGACACCCCTTGTTAGTCTGTTATCATGAGAATATTTACACACAAGTCGTCAAGAACGGAAACCGAAGTGCCTGAATTTATACATTAGGCGACCCGACATTGCGGGTCTACCGCGTAACTAAAATTGTAATGAACATCGACATCGCTATTAAACTTCAATACGATCGTGAGAGCCTTAACTTTGAGCTAACTTGTAAAAAAATTACCTATCATATAGTTCGGACTCCTATCTTCATGATCGGTAAAAAAAATACAAGTTAGCTCAAAGTTTAGGCCCTCACGATCGTATTGAAGTTTAATACCGATGTCGATGTTCATTACAATTTTAGTTACGCGGTAGACCCGCTGATATCAGCACAACTTTATGTTATTTACGGATGCTAAGGTCTAGTGTCAGACTTCAGGACTGCCGCCTCCCCAAATGCTTTGATCCGAATTTGGCAATCGCGCATCATTATACATCACCACTGTTCTAACTCTAACGGTAGTGAAGGAAAACAATCTAGGCCACTTGTGTGGTAGTGTACACAACAACCCTAGTCCAGTTCTTATCAATGATACCTGAGCATGGGAACATTAATGTTATAGGCTATGATGATTAGCAGTTTGGGTCTTTTGAAACGAAATACCTACGAATTCCAAAGCTTCAAAGTCAAAGTTTTTTATTTCAACTGGGCCTTTGCAGGCACTTTCAAAACGTCGTGCTTCTAGGTGCACGGTTCCATGTGGGTTGGTCCTGGAGAAGATACCGGCAAGCAACTCCATGGATACTCTTTCATAAAACAAATTTACAATAATATCTGCTTATCCCAAGCTTATCCTAGTTGCTTCAAAAGTTCGAAGTATTGTACGCTGGTAAGACATCATATCTGAACTTGACCCTTCAATTGACTATGAAAATCCCGAGATAAATTTTTTAAGCCTGTTTAATAGGATGATAGTAAGTAGTGACTAGTGTGGTAAGACTTTTATGTATTACTTTTCAAACAAGTGTTTCACCTTCATCAATATCACTCACCTAACAGCAAGGCATGAGTTCGAGCCTCCCTGAGTGACTATACCTATATATATCTCTATATATATCTGGCGTACTGGCTGTCAGACTGACTAATATTTCCATCAAGTCAAGAGTAATTCTCCTGTGAAAGCTACACGACAGAAGTGAACCCACCTGCCGCGAAAACTGCCGCCTCTTTGAGGTAAGTCCTCATTCTCCTCTCGAGGTGGTTTTCGATCTTCTTTGAAGCTCTTCTCGCGTCGGAAACTCTTCTTTTTGCCGTCGTCAGACACACTATCAGGCGAACTGAAGCTTTCTGGTGCGTCCTTACGCACGGGCGTTGTGGCTTTTATCTGTTTGAAAAGCGAAAAACAATGCATAACATGATTTTGTAGAAATTTAGAGGAAGGTTTTGATTTATTATTTACATGTTTGTAAATTTTGACAATATCCTTATACAGGTAACTGGTTGAACGAGGAAAACATTGAAGGAGAGTATTGTATACATCATTATGAACAACTTTTAATATGGGACCAATCCTGAAATCTCGAATAAAAATCGGCTGACATTTAGTCGAGTAACATTGAATTATGTATATGGAACAGCCGTTTTTGTTTGCAATTTCGGGTTTGTCCCTTAGTTAAAGTTGTTCATAATGATGAGTTCAATACCCTTCTTCAATGTTTCCCTCGTTCAACTAGTAACCCTGTATTATTATTTTATTTCTAAAATATAACAATAATTGAACATGTAATAGCAAACTTCCTTAATACAAGGTCCTACCTTTCTAGACCCGCGGGTCTACCGTGTAACAAAATAGTAATGAACATCAGACTCTGGTAATAAACTTCAATACGATTGTGAGAAAATAAACTTCGAACTGCCTTGTAAAAAAAATACCGATCATAAAGATGGGTGTCCCAACTTCATTATTGGTATTTTTTTTACAAGGTAGCTGAAGGTTAGTGTCTCTCTCTATTGTACTAATCATTATCAACAACTTTTACTATGGGACCAAACCTGAAAAGGTAGGACCATGTATATTGTTACAACTTTAGGAAACACAACACTTTTTCAACACTTCTTTTTCGTAATTATATCGTAACATTTCGATAAAATGCAAAATGAGAAGATTTCTATATAAAATCGAATCTCTTGGCAAAAGTAGACATCACTGATCCATAACATTCATGTCTTAATAGAAATTATTGCTTCAGCTAAGTTGCAGCTAAACAATCTGAGTCATCATTGATCACAAATTATGTAAGTAATTAAGTTCTATGACTAATGACAGTTGAATCTAAGTTAAGGTTAAGCTACCGTGTCAAGCAACTTACAAATAAACAATTTTAAAGTTACTTGAAACTGTAGCTTAATCAATAATAAAACTTTTTGTAATTAATATAAACAGCAGCAGAAATTGTGTAAGCAGATAGACAGCTCTTTGTCTAAATAGAAAACTTGATTATGTCAATGTAATTACTTATATTATAATACTTATTTATTTATTTGTAAAGTTCAAAATTCTTGGTTTATTCAGCTGTCACCACTGACCTGCTACATAAGGCCATGTTATTTCTTCCCATAAGGTGCAAAGGGAGTACAGGTATACCCTAGATTGTTGCAAACAAACGTAAGGCCAATCTACAAAATGGACTTGCCACCCTTGAATTTTTGCAATATAAACAAAAGACTATGTTCAGCAGTAAAGTATAAGGCTCTTATTATATCTCACCTCATGTGAACTCCTAGGTTGTGATAGCTGGGTCATTCTCCTGGCTACATCCAGAGGTGGGTTGACTGTCTCGTCGATCAAGGACACAACCATGGTAGTGGACAATATGCCAACAATATGGGCAGTCAGGGTCTTCTCCAAGGCAAGCATCTCCAGTTGGTTAGACGTCTTTGTTTCTACTGGCCTGTTCTCAAAACCCTAGGCAGGAAAGAAAGTGGTTGACTTCAAAATTATAAATTTTCACAAAATATTTAGTACATTCGCAAAACTAGTTGACCAATGAGAAAGTACTGCTGTACTCACCTTCAAAGCACATTTCAAGGCCTGGGCTGGGAGTCTTATCAGGTCCGGAGTAATGGTTCTCAGGTCGGAGACTTCAACTTCTTGCTCATTACCATAATCAACATAAATTACAACCACTTTCTTCCCTCTGGTGTCTCTGACTCTTGCTCTATACCAGTTGTTGTCATCCGGGAACCGCGCGCAGCACGCTGCGCCGACTGGCAAGTCACCAGGTGAAGAACTATTCTCACAGTGTGCCCTCACTGCATCCATTACAGCATTCAAGTCATCAATATTATCGGACAACTGTACAAAGAACTTGATGCAGCTATCTACATATGACACAAGGACTGACTGACTCGATCCTAAAGGAAGCATATCCATCCACTTAAACTGCAACTTGTCCTTCATGTTAGCCATCAACAACTCAAGAACATTCTTATTGTCCAAATACAGTTCTCCATACTGTATCAACGGAGGCCCTTCTGGTGCCACCACTTTCAGTGTCATGACCTTCCCATTGACTAACTGTTTAAAGGCCTCGTTCAAATGTGAACCCTTCTCCAATTTCTTCACACCAGACAAACAAAATCTCATGGCAAACACATTAGGCTTCACAAACTCTTCAGGTATATCAAAAATGTCATAGTAAGATACCATTTCTGTGTCACCAAAATCAACAAAGAATAACTTACATTGAGATCCAGAGAGATTCATAACAATAGCCCTACATATGATGCGGTCACCGGACATTCTGCCCAGGCACACAGTGCCGATCATTGGTGGCTCAGTCAAACTGCTGTGTGGTCTTTTATTTATGTCATCCATCATATCTTGCAGTTTTTTAGCATCAGTCACAAGCTGTACTGCAAATAGCTCTGGACCATCCTCAGCAAATGAGACAAACACTTTATGTTGAGAGTTGGCTTCCAGCAATCTGCTTTTATAAGTAGTGGATTTCTTGGGAGAAGTAGGTTTAGTAGCTGCCACTGGAGTCGGTGGTGGCGTTGAAAGATTTACTGTAGCAATTGCAGGGGCATGTTGGGGTTGACGTACTGGAGCTCTTAGGTTAACTGGATTCCTAGAAGCCTTGTTGACTAACAGGCGTTGACTAATCAAGGATGGAGCCATAGGTATGCTTCCATTGAAAGGGAGAGCAGCATTCTGCTGTAGGCGCATTGCTGATGCAGGGTTTGATGGGAAATTCTGATTAATCAAAAATGGTACATGTTCTGTAAAATTTGTTGTTTCACTCACAAAACTAGGCTGCCAGTTAGATATCTGTTGATTGTCATTTAACATCTGAAGCAGTAGTACTTCTTGTTTCGCGAGTGGTATAGCAACGCCAAAACGGATGGAGACAAGATGTGAAGACAGATCCGTGCCTTTGAATTGAACCGAAATTATAGGTAACGTACGACTTTGCACGTCAACAGTCGCTGAATATTCTGCGTAACAAAGTAGACTCTGAAGTTTCAATAACAGCGGCTCCTCCCACCGTCCGGACGGATTCATAACTCCAGATAAATAATAATCAGTGGCTTGACCACGTAGCTGCAAGAACAAAGGGTCGTAGTTTTCGAAGAAACGTATAGCGCTGAGCGAAATTATGTCTTTATTGCCATAGTCGATAAAGTGTACACCAACCAAGCCGGTGCTCAAACTTGTAATATTTATGACTTTGGCTCGGTAATAAGTTCCATCTTTGTATTTGGCGGCACAAATGACACCTTCGTGGATAGCGGCCGGCGGCACTGCTCCAATACCTTTTTCTAAATTTTCACGAGCAGCATCAAATAGGCTCTCTATCATTAATGAAGCCTGATGATCGACCTGCCCACTTATTTTAAGAAAATGGCCTTCACCGTCTACGTGGGTCACAAAAAGACGAAAAGATCGAGAGATTTCTGATGGCATAGCCATTTTTGAAGCGAATTGCAAGTAGGAACTACAAAAGTACGACTCACACTACTTTTCTTACTAGAAACAGGAATATCAAACTCAAGTAAATAGCATCACACTTTCGCTAAACTTATTTATAAAAAAAAAACACAGCCAGCTTTCTTTTCCGTTTACGTACGTTACGTTTTCAATAAACATGGCGTGCGCCTTCCGATTGTAACCATTTTGAAAATAGAGATGACCATAGAACCATTGACAATATACATGCTATCGACAAATGAATTTTTCTTACTTTATCTGTTTTAGCTTAGAATAAAATCCCAAAATTTCACTTAGTTCTCGTGGTTAGTGGGTCCATCCATCCCGTTCCGCTATCACCCACGATCCGCAGTCGAATGAGGTTAAAAACTGAAAGCTCATCGCAGATGGCGCCACTATCGGTTGTTCCTGAGAACCGCCATATTGTTTTTTGTTGTTGTTTGGTGTCCTACTTAGAACCATATTATACTAGTAAAATGTATTCTACGTGGAGTGTAATACAATTAAAAGACGAGCTAATAAAGAGGAATGCCTCTGGCATTGCTAAAAAAGCAGCAAAAATTGCACGGTAAATAGATATAAATATATAAACAAGTTTGGAGGTTATATTGTGTTCTTTTTGTAAAGCCCTATTTTTTCGTTGGGGGTTAGAGGCCTACGATCGAAATAATCTCATTGGTGTTGAAGACGTGCTTGAGGATGAGACTGTCAACATTCCGGCACTGCATAAGTTCAGGGATGTAAATGCCAGCACAAATCTCCCAACGCTGTCTTAACGCCACATTCAACAGTTTGCAGAAAGGTAAGAATGCTATTTAATTATGACTTTTTCATCTTTCCTTGTGGATTGGCTATATTTTGGATTAAATTCGACATACATGTTGTTTCAGGTGTCAAGTACCGCCCAAAGGAAGATTTCTGTACGAGTATAGAAGTATAGTTATAAAATAATAAAAATATACACTGTAATACGTTGATAGCGGTGCCTAAAATAAAAAGGGAGCATTGAAATGATGATGAATGTTTGTTTTATAAAACTAGTGTAAGAATTTCTCCCCAAATATTCCTCAGGTTTAAAATGGATAGCACTTAACCTCTACTTATTACTAGTCTTCGAATTTTTCTTTCGAAGGGCCTTTTCCCATAGTTTTCTTCTTTTGGCTTATTTAGGGAATATTATGGACTCCCGGATTTTTGCAACCAACGGCTGCTCAAAGCGTCATTTTATTAATTATTCTTATAACAATTCGATTGTTTATAAAAATAGTATGAAAGTTGACAGCTATCTGTCAAATTTCTGGAACAACCGACAGTAGCGACATCTGAAGTGAGCAAAAGGCAGTTTTTTACCCCATTATCTAAAACCCATTTTTGATTTGTGCTTTGCGATTATTTGCAATGTTAGAATCGTTTTATGAAACAGGTTGTCACTGCGCAAACCAGTCTTCGAATACTGCACAGACTACTGAGAGATACTAGAATACTGTGATACGATTTTTTACTTGATAGCTATGAAAATACAATCGAGAATGCAATGTTACAGCCGAGCATTCAGTCCCCTTCAATAAGCGTTTACAAATAAAAAGGTTCGGAACCCGACAGGACACCGGTAATGATATCGTTTCATCTAGAATCTCATCTGCTTTCACAATTTCGGTGTCAAAACGAGTTGGTTATTTTTGTCGACAGCTATCTTAGACAGCTATAGCGACAATATAAAATCGATATTGGAAAGATATTATGGCTCCACTCTATTCGAAAAAGATAAAACATTGTCTATTATCACCTAGTCTATGGATCATTTCAAGCTAGGACAATGGGTTATTTTTAGGAGCATAGACTAAGGATTTCGCTTACACCCCGTGCTTCGTCGTTGAGCGTCGTCCGCCGTAATGGGTGTGTTCAGTTATTACGCCGGACGACGCTCGACGACGCGGGCGATCACACTAAACCGTTCAGTTATTTGAGCGAGCGTCGTCGGACGATCGCTCTGGTCACTCCGTGAAATAGTAGGGTGGAAGTCGCACTCGGTCGCACTGCTAACAACCGACCAATGACTGTAGTCATAGGATACAGCAGCATCGTTCGATTGGTCCGAATTGGTCACTCGCGTAACGCAGTTGTGGATCGTTCAATTATTCCCGATGAGCGAGCGACATTCGCCCGAGTGACTTTCGCACCGAAAACTGAATTACTGAACGTAGCCAATAACTGAACACACCCAAATATATCTCGTGTCCGGTGTCAGTCAACAGCTGTCACTTGTCAGTCAGAAATTGTCAATCAATCGAATTTTATCGAATTTGTGTTTGGCTACGCTCGAGTTGGAATCTAGATTATTGTTTTCGTGTTAAATTAGTTGAACAAGTATACATATTTTAATGAAGCCGGAAGAATCGATAGTTTTCTGTCCAAAATGATTGAGACTTGTTCGAAAAGATGCATGTTATTCGGAACCGTCTGTTTAGGAGTGTAAGTGCACATATCTTTTCATATTACTTTTTGTTTAAGATTGGGTTATGTAGTCGTTCGTTACAAACTGATTATTAGTAGGAATATCAATATACTACGTCCAACAAATTAAATTACCTATCTCGTGAAAATACCGAATTACCAGTATTGAGTAATTATATGATTTATTATGAAAGACTTGTAATGAATATTTACTTATTTGTCTCCAAGGCCTTAATCTATTTTTTCATACATCCCATGAGAGTATGCAACTTTGAACATTTGCAGTGGAGTTTGATAGACGGAGGTTATGCTATGATAATTTCCCCAATCCCTCAAGTTACCTTCAAATTTTTTTCATTGGAGGGCAGTTATTTCTTACTGTGAAGCTGTTATGCTCTAGAAAGAGACCCTAGATTGGGATTGAGAGAGGGCCATTCCTATTCAGAGGAAGAGGCTTTGAGGTTGCGACTGCCTTGGTTCACACCATACTATGTACACTGTGCACACACTCTACCCTTGTTCTGAAATGGATACAGTTTTTCATTGTATTCTTTCCCTTCTCAGCATAGGTAAAAAATGTAGATTAATTATGAGTGTTTTCATCTGTATTTTATATTGTTTGTTTTTACAGATTGACAATTGTAGTGCTAATATTAGAGTCTCAATTAGCAGACTCCCTGTCTGGCAGTCATAAAATGAAGAACAAGACTTTTCCTACAGAGAATAATTCAACATGTTGGATGCATCAACCTTACTCGATTATCAATGAATGTCACCCTTGTTCAGGTAAAGAAATTATTATTAATGATGAAAATTCAATCATAAAAGTCATATTCTATATTGGTTAGCTTCTTGTCACCCGATTAAGTATGATTATGTTTGCTTCTTGTAATCAATGTGGCCTGTCACTGGTGGACATATTATTATGCCTCACTCAACCCACAATTACATATCCATTGAAATAACTTTACTCACCCACTCCATATTTTATATGTAGTACCATACTGCATTACATCACAGTATGTATTGTGTCAAATGACTAAGTTTAGCATGTTCTTATTTTCAGATTTCGAAATTCGAAGTAAGATCATAGGAGTATGTATACATACAAGCTTCAAAGAAATATTGAAATGTGATAATGGTGAAACAGTGACTAGAAGGTATGTAACTCATAATAAAATGCTATAGAATATTTATACGACACGATAATTTATTTACGACTCAGTTGGCGCAGTGGCTAAGCGATTAGCTTTCTGTGCTACGTGCCGCGGGTTCGATCCTCGCACGGAACAAGTATTTGTATGATCTACAGATAGTTGTTTCAGGTCTGGGTGGGTGCATGTAACATGTATGTTTGTAAACTGTACCCTATATACAGGAGAAATCCTAATGAGGGGCAACATATTTATAAAAAAAAAAATAGTATATAAATTATAATTATTAGTGCAATGCAAGCACTTACAATCTTGTTGATGTCAGTTATTGACAGTGGATAGCTTGATGATGTGCATTGGATTTTCCCAATGCACATCTGCAACTGCCTTTTTGGCTATGCTAATGATGACAAAAATGTATATTGATGAACATTTATTATTAATGATTTATTCATAATCACCCATAAACTTATTAATCACTTACTTAGGAAGGGTCTATGTTTAGCAGTATTTTGTAATAAAAATATGCTGAATCAACTAAAGTTGTTATAAAGTATGACTTAAAAAATTAACCATACTATTATTTTTGTTTTCAGTTGTGACAGAGTGGCTTATTTAGAAGAGAGAGCTTATTGGAAGTTCACAATATGGTCATTTGTGATCGGAGCGGCTTCTTCAATGGCAGTCATGTTAAGATTACGAGTACTTAACTATCGGGCTAAACTTAGAGCAAGACAAGTTCTTAGCAATGGGGCTATTTAATTAGTATTATTTATGTGATATAGATTTTGACAATCAGTATGTTAAAAAGTCGTAACACTTCTCATTTTGGTATTGTTAATCCTATTGGCTACATTCAGTAATTTATTTTTCGGTGTGAAAGTCACTCGCGCGATTGTCGCTCGCTCATCGGCAAATGATCGGGAATAATTGAACGATCCACAGCTGCGTTACGCGAGTGACCAATCAAAGGACCTCAAATTATCTGCTGTATCCTATGACTACAGTCATTGGTCGGTTGATAGCAGTTCAACCATAAACTTATTATTACTAGTTTTCGACCGAGTGCGACTTTCACCCTACTATTTTACGGAGTGACCGCAGCTATGCCGAAGCGATCGTCCGACAACGCTCGCTCAAATAACTGAACGGTTTAGTGCGATCACCAGGACGATAATGCATCCTCGAGCGTCGTCCGCCGTAATAACTGAACACACCCATTGAGTAGATTGTGAATTAAATTCAATCAGCCTCTAATAGGCCACTGCTGGATATAAGACTTGAGAAATGTATGTAATATAATAATATTATAATGTGACAAGAGTATTTTAATGAGGACCAAAAGTTAGATATTAACTTATGTTAGTTGTTTTAGACGTGCCTCATTTCCATTGATATTTGAAGACAAAATCTATTTTCTGATATCAATGCTAAAAATAATCCATGTGACTTTATAAGAAACTTTTTTATGATGGTATTAACTGATAATTCCAAAATATTGTAAAAAAATACCTGCTAAACTAATGAATGCGTGAATAATTATGTAATAAAAAGTTATTGTAAAACGTGTTTAATAAATAATTTATTATTCAAACAGTATTTCTAACAGTTCACTTATAACTTTTACATTAACACTATTGCCTAACAACCGATAACATTGTTTCATAGATATATTTGTGGGCAAACTATATTTTTTAGGAAAGGACATCAACTTCAAAACCTCTGTAGGAGTAAAATATCTTAATTTTAATTCCTTGAATGATTCCACAAAGTCCTCAACTCCAAATTCATTTAATTTTGCTTTTTCATAACATATTTGAACCATTTCTTGACTTGTATCAGTGTACACGGATCCTGTGCCTTCAACATAATGTGTATAAGCTTTAGTAAAACAACAAGACCTTTTTGAGTCTTTATAACAAATGTCCAGCACTTTCCCATGTCTCAGTTTTTTATCTGGTATCAAGAATTTGTCATGAACATCATCTTCTATTATGGATTCTAATGAGTTTGGTATCCCATAATCTTTTGGAAGTGAGGTCATCTGGAAGTCGAAAAAACATGCATTTCATTAGTTAAATCAATAAAACTAGCTTTATTATACTATTACTGCTTCTGAATAAGTTCAGAAGCAGTAATACTTATACTTACAATTTCATCTTTTCTTTTAAAAGGCCATGTCAAGTTTTTCCGCCTAGCTGTACAGTAATACCTAAGTCTAGAATTAGGCACTCCAACGGTGGACGGACATAGTAGAAACTCCTGATAAATAAAGTTGCATTCTTCTAACTTATTTAAAAACAAATTCCTTACAATTGAACTCTCAAAACCTTTAACATTTTCCATAAGAATATAATCTATACTATCTAACTGGTCTAGAATTCCAATTAAATATAAGAACGAATTAGTTCTAGGGTCGTTGTCATCCAAGTATTTTCCATTCCTTGTAAATGGCTGGCATGGCGGAGACATAAGTATTGTATTAACATTCATTTTTTTTATTGTTTTTGGAGTCAGTGATTGAATGTTTTTGTTTATTAGATTAGTTTCAGGAAAGTTATGTTGGTAGACTTCATTAGCTACTGTGTTTATGTCCACTGCAGCAGCTATTGCTCCTTGTAGTCCAGATTCTGCAAAATAATTTCAAATGGATGATAAACTGTACAATATTGGAAATAATTTACTGAGATGAGGCTTCATTTCTTACTAAAGTTACATGTATTACGCTCGCAATGCCTGTGATATGAATACAGTGATGTAGTTTACCATTAGTTTATACGTAGTCGCATTAATTATTAGAAAATGAACTTATACAAGTGGTAGACATACCATTCCATGCACAGTGCATGCCCCCGATCCCGCTATAAAGTTCTAAAACGTTGTGAGACATTGTTGTATAGTTAAAAATTTGTACTTATCATTCTGAATTAGTGGGTATTGACGACTATTCCATAAATTACTATACTCTTTGCTATTCTATTTAATTTTATTCTAATATTTACTTGAATTGATAGAGGATTGAGGTTAGATTTAGAAATTGTTGTGCGTGTCAAACAAATGTCAATGTCAACTGTCAGCCAATGTCACCGACGATTCCGAATACCGACATTTTCATTTCACTTGCGTGCACTTGGGAATTGGGATCCATGAAAACATGAAAACAGATTTAATTAATTTAAACTATACATTGGCTTATGTTTATTTGGTGATTTTATAACTTCGTTTGGACACACGACGTAAACGTATATACGCCGCATTTTTGTATAATTTTTAGGCATCAATTATTGTGACATGGAGTGTTGCCTGAGTTTGCTAATAAAAAAAACCACTTCAGTCATGGCGGATCTAAAGAATGGGAAGGACGTGTCAAACGTCGGCGACGGTGACTCTGTTTCGAAAGATGTTGTTTATCTTGAAGAAACATTTTACATTCTTTCCAAGAAGAATTCAGTATTTCGTGTTCGTCTCACTCCTAAAGGTTTAACTTTAACAAAAGAAACGGACGGAAACTCAAAAGAGCAGACGATTTTGTTGCGCGATATCATTGGTAGTAAATGCATGAGGAGCAAGAGAAGACGCCCTGGAGCCGGTTCGTGCGTGTGTAGTTCCTTTGTCGGCAACCATCAGCTCAAAGTGGTAGACGAAAACAGCGGCGATCTGGACGAGAACGATATCAGTGCCTACCTGTACATTTATGCCTACATACTGAAACGGAGTCGCCGTTCCCTGAAAAGGGAAAGAACAACAATAACGCTACGCTTCAGGTCCTTCGATAAATACGAAGATAATAACAGGGAAGCACAGAAATGGAGAACTACTATAAAGTGTTTGATAGCCTGTCAGCCGATAACATATTCGCCGCCGTCTAATGATAAGAAGATACTTGTACTTTTAAATCCGAAATCAGGGCCAGGCAAAGCTAGAGAATTGTTTCAATCTAAGGTAGTGCCAATATTGCAAGAAGCGGAGGTACCATACGACCTTCATGTTACTAAATATGCACAATATGCGCGTGAGTTTGTGCGCACGCGAAATGTGTACGGTTGGCGCGCAATCTTGGCTATTGGTGGCGATGGCGTGCTGTTTGAGATCATGAATGGCATGTTCGAGCGGCTGGACTGGCAACAGGCGTTAGCAGAAGTGCCTCTTGCTATATTGCCATGCGGATCTGGCAATGGTCTGGCGAGAACCGTGTGCCACCTGTTTAAGTAAGTATATTTTTATTTGATTCACTATTATGTGCAATCACTCATAAATCAGGTTAGTATAGTGATACTATAACAGTGTAATCAGTGGTATGAAACATTTCATATTTAATTATTAAGATACCTACCATTAAAATAAATAGAATCGAACTATTATCAATATTTTTGCAACAGCTATGAGTAAGTACCTATTATTATCTTGAGCAATTAATACACTCATGACTTTACTGATAACATGTTACAATTCAGCAATGAACTGCTTTGATGCACTCAATGAAACCATAAACAACAATTAGTTTACCAAGAAGGTTCTCATGGTGTCAATCAAGCATACAGTCTATTGAACTCTCTGTATCTATAATGTTATGATGAGAAAACATTTACTTACTTACTTACTTAACTTATTTATTTATACTTAGTCATCAGAACTAGTAGATGACATCACAAAAACATTCATACACACTAATAGTAGACATACACAGTTATTGAATGCTATAGGCTTATTATTAGCTCTAGTATGTTATCATTATATTTTTATAATCAAAACAAAAAGTTGGACAAATCATAAAAATATAAAACAGAATAAAAACTGTGCAATTGCAAAATGCTTTACAAAAATCACAGCGCACCCATTCTCTGTGCTAAATTGGTAACTTTATCTGACGCTATTTGTATTCTGCTTATAGTATAGGTGGATGTAAGTTTTTGTCTACACATCATAAATAGCATTATGTGTCTTTAACATCGGTAGTAAAGTTAGATCAATAAATATATTCTTAATAGAAGCTCTGAGGATTATTCGGAAGTGTCATTCTTTAGTTCAATTCAATTCAAATTTTAGGATTATGGCATCAAGATTGAATAGAACAGGTGATATGTTTTAGTTCACTTTCAGGCATTAGTGCCTTACCTATTTTAAATATGTCTGATTATACTTTCTCAGAATTTATTCATCTACAAATGGCATGTTATGAAAATATTAAATTGATTAAAGCATAATAGTTTCCCAACATGCTTAATGGACTTATTAAATTATGTATTGCATACTCATCCAATGCTTTTCTTTCTTTATACAAATAATTGTATTTGGAATGGGAATTTACATCTCAATAATTCAACAATGAATATTATATTACAATATTGTGTGTAAATAGAAAATATAATTGATTTGAATAAAAAGTGTGTCTACATTTAAAAGCACCTAGATAAAGTTAAATTATTTTATTCAAAGTAACTATTTTTACTAGTAAAATTTGTAATAACATATTGTTGCCACTGTACGCTATTGTGTAAATTGTAACCTGTGCCACTGGTAATAAAACTGTGCAAGTAAGTTGCAAAACAAGTCTGTAAATGTTATGATTTAAAAGTTGCAATGTATTCTTAATACTTCCTTATGTTGCTCTAAAACTTTGTCTCTGCCCCAATGCAGTTAATTATCCAGGCTGTTTTTAAACAGGATTTATCTCTATAATTATGACATGAGAGATAGGAAGATTTATTCTCTTTTTAACCGACTTCAAAAAAAGGAAGAGGTTCTCAATTCGACATGTTTTATTTTTATTTTTTGACAGGTCATCCTTAATTGTTATCAAGTATTCATAGTAAGAGTCAATCTTGATAGAAGATTCGTCTTCATCGTCAATTGATTCGTCTTTCTGCAAAGTTTCGTATATAAACGGATCTACGGATTCTTCACCTCCATAGCACACAAGAGAGAGGGAGAGAGGGGGGGTTTCCTTACTGGCATTAACATTAACATTGAGAGGTTCAGTTAAGTTACAGGCTTAAAAGGCAGCTAAATTCTAATACTATTTAAAAATACTAGTATCGATTCTGTTGCGTATTTTGACAGTACTAAACTAGACTAAACGCATCTGTCGCTTTCTTTTTCTATTGAAATAGAAAGAGACAAACACCTTTAGTTTTAGTCCTGTCAAAGTGCGCAAAAGAATCGACACTGGTATTTTAAAATAGTATTAGAATTAAGCTGGCTGGGCTACAAAATTCGCTCTATAATATTCGCCCGCAGTTAGAGCGGTATAATACCTACTGCCCTACTGCATCATATAGCGCTGCATTTCGATAAACATGAATTATATACTGTCAATTAATCTTTACCGTGCCGGTTCCGCTGTTTGTCTATCCACTAATTAAACCAAGAAGTTTATTCATCATCTCATAAGATACGCCTGTGACCTTATTATTATTACTAATTTACATATATATATAACATTATTAATTTCCGTGACGTAGACTAGTGCAACTAGTTTCGCTTTTATAGAAACTTGCTCCAGCTTTCATAATTTTTCTACGGAACTTGGTGCGTCTTCTTGTCTAAAAAGTGGACAATCGAATCCTATTACGGACACGACAGTATGTTTTTAACCTTAAACTAAATAAATAAGAATAATATCTAATTCTTTTAGTCTGAGGTTTTTAACACACCGAGTTACCTTTGAAGTAGATAACCTAGTTTGTTTCGTTATCTATCCGTTATTGATTCATAATGATTTATTAACAGATGTTCCAAATTACTCAAATTTTGTTTGTATAACGTAACCTTGAACGCCTTAATTACTAATTAGGATAATTGAGCGCGTTAAGAAACATTTAAGTAGATAGGTATATAATTGATACTATTTTGTATTGTCTAATTGGTTTCAAGGAGAATGTGTTCTCATTTTTAATAATATTCGTGTATTTAAAAATGCAATTTACACTAAGTGTGTTTAATGTTATTTTAACATTAAATCCTGGCTCATAAATGATACAAAACATAAATTTGCATAAACTGACATTTGATTTAACTGCAACATAGTGTTAATGACACGCTGTAACATCAATGAACTTGAAGTTTTAAAAATGAAATGTCCGTCTACCCTCGGACAATAACGTGCGACCACAACGTTGATTACTTTATTTCGATGGTTGTACTAATATTTGCACATTTAATCAGGCTTTGCACTGCTTCTGGACTAATAGAGCGCTGTAAAACAAAATCATACCTACATGAGATCTAGTGGTGTTGATGCTGTTGCGCACGCGCACGCGCACGTTGACAGGACTATACTAAACTAAGGGCTTTTGTCTCGTTCTTTTTCTGGTTTAGTACTTTCAAAATGCGCAATAGAATCGTCACTGTTATGGTATATTTCACATCTACTTAGTTAAAGCACGTGAGGAAATCTCTACATAGGTAGTATAAAATAAAGTCGCTTTCCGCGTTTGTCTGTCTGTATATCCGCTACCTCCTTTTAAACCACGCAACGGATTTTGATGCGGTTTTTTCACCATCATTTTGAGCATATTTTCATATAATACTTTCACATTGAATGTAAGGATAGTAGAGAATTTGCACCCGTGCGTAGCCGGGGCGGGTCGCTAGTAGGTATCCTATAAATTGGGATATTTATTTTGTCGTTATAGGTTGTACGTATGTAAATTTTTATTGAATTCTATTTGCCTATATAGGCAAATATAATTCAATAAAAATTGAACAAGTTTGTGGGGAGCGCATTGAACTCAGACCTTGAGCCTGATATTATGTAATAATCACTTCTGTTTGATACAAAATTGTTTCGTAAATGACACAAAACATTTTTCGGGTTGCTATCAATGAATAGTTTATTTTTATGAATCCAAAAAATTATGTAAAAATTCCCGGCGTCCTCTTTATAGGTATATGTACCGTGATAGACGTCTGTGAACTTAGCATCTCATTTGTTAGCATCCCAAAAATAAACTTAATTTTTAGTGGCACCCGGTATAGTTCTACAGTTCTTGATAAGTTTTAAAAATAGTTCGGTCGATTTTAGTATCGAAACCACATTTTGAAAAAATGAGATGCTAACTTCGCAACAGAATTGTTAGCATCTCAAAAATAAACTTCAGTTATAGTGGCTTCCCGTATAGGGCTACAGTTCTTGATAAGTTTTAATAATAGTTCCATCGATTTTAATATCGAAATCGCATTTTGAAAATTTGAGATGCTAACTTCGCATCTCAGTTGTTAGCATCTCAAGAATAAACTTCAGATATAATAGCATCCATTATACTTCTACAGTTCTTGATAAGTTTTAACAATAGTTCCGTCGATTTTACTATCGAAAACACATTTTGAAAAACAAATTATAATAATATAAAATGATGAAAATAAAATAAGTAGGTACCAAACCAACGCGAGTGTCATGTTTGTCGACCATCCGAGAGGCCACATAATATGTAGGTAGGTACCACAGAATATAAAAAGAGGTTTCTGTGTTCTGTGGTAGGTATGTAGTATGTACCCCTATCTACTGGAGCCGTAGGTACCTATACTACCTAGTCTACCTACTAACATCTCTTCTCTATTTAATTTGACTTTGGTCGCGATAGATATACTGTAAACAGTACCGCAACTATGTACTTACTATCCGAATTCAAACACACAGAAGCCATGAGTCCGCAGCAAAACGTAACAGAAAACAGTTGCCTTACTGCTAACGTACAGTATCGAAGCCATAAGGGTCAGTAACCGCTACCGATCATCTTTAGGAAGCGAGGGAGCGAGCATCACTAGCGAGTAGCGAAAACTAGAGATACCTACTGATAGAGACCCAACTGACCCAACACAATATTTGTATCAACCTAACTAAAATTATTATGGCATCCCTCTCTAACGCGTTAACTCTCAAGCGTGTAAACGAGATAAAGCGAATATTTGTCAAGCTAGCGCAATCGCAGTTCACTATAGTCTGACGTATCTAATCGTTTTCGATTAGACCTTCTTTGTAGTACGGTAAGGTCGATTTTCAATTAGAAAGTTAAATATAATTATTTTAAGTCAACTGGTTAGGAGGCGCGCGCTGTCGGTCGGCAGCCGTACCGGCTTGGTTGGTGGCTCTGGCTAGTGCCTAGTTACCTTTAGTTATTGTTAGGTAGTTTGTTATTGTACTTATTGCCACGTATTCGCAACTTCAAATTGTTTGCGCTAGTTAGTTCTTTATTTGTCTGAGTGTAAGTGATCGCGATATAAAAAAACAATTGAAATAGATTAATTATTAAGTTTAAATAGTATAAGTATTAGTAAATAGTTTATAAGTACTAAGTAAGTAAGTAGTTAGTATTTAATGTTCTTAAAAATTAGACAATAAGTACCTATGTCAATAACGTCTTGTAGGAAAAGAGAGGTATGGACTCATTGTGATAAAAAGGTTAATAAGATTTTTATGTTTTTAAGTTGCACATTATATGTATTTCCAAATATTTTTTTGTAAGCCTAAGTTTTAAACTCCTTTTTTTAATTCTCTCGTGGTTTTTTCATCATGATAGTACCTTAATTATAAGACATGATAAAAATAGAAATTATGAGTGTGATTTCAAAGATGCATTACAACAATCAATTGACTGGCTTAAACAACATAATTTAATATTAAATTTTAAATAAACTGAAATAATTATGCAGTTTCAACAAAGAGCTACCACTCCTAGTTTTAATCTAACTTTCGTTAATAATAGAATTGAAGAAGTAGAACATATAAAATTTCTAGGCTTGAAAATTAATAAGTTATAAGTTTAAGTTTTTTATTTTTCCTTCCACAAATTGACTCTAAACTGACTTGGAAAGAACATGCATCAAGCCTAATTACAAAATTGAGTAGGTTTGCCTTTGCTCTCTATAAACTTAGAAAAATAGTTAGTCAGACAGCTATCGTAACTGTGTATTATGGCTATGTTGACTCCACATTACGTTACGGAGTCATTTTTTGGACAAATTCCAACGGAAATCATTACATTTTTAAAGCACAAAAGTGGTGCATCAGATCCATATGCAACCTTATCTGAAATCTTAAAATGAAAATTGTGTAAAGATTATAAAAACTCATGGCGGATCAACAATTGTCCGCCATCTAAGAAAGCCAAACTTACAGATTATTTTAATAGTTCTGACTCAATGGAAATACTAGTGACCAGAAGCATTGGATGGTCTACCATTAAAAAAAATATTATATTACTTAATGTTCATTGTAAAGAGATTTTGTTTGAAACTTAAAGTTATCATATAAAAAAGTTACTTTATATAAAAAAAAGCGTTTTTTTAAATGAAACATAAGCCAAATTTATAAAAAAAAATATGTAAAGAAATTGAGGTTAATGCAGGGATCCCGGTATTGGAAATTTTCTTGATGGTAGTAATACCGGTATTGAAAAAATCCGGTATTCGAAGCCCTTAGTCAGAGTATAGTGAACTGCGATTTCGCTAGCTTGTCAAATATTCGCTTCATCTCGTTTACACAATTGAGAGCTAACGCGTTAGAGAGGGATGCCATACTTACTTTAGATACAAATATTGTGTGGGGTGAGTTGGGTGTCTATCAGTAGGTATCTAGGTATCTGGAGTTTTCGCTACTCACTAGCAGTGCTCGCTCCCTCGCTTCCTACAGATATTCGGTAGCGGTTACTGACACTTATGGTTTCGATACTGTATGTTAGCAGTAAGGCAACTGTTTTCTGTTACGTTTTGCTGCGGACTCATGGCTTCTGTGTGTTTGAATTCGGATAGTAAGTATATAGTTGCGGTACTGTTTACAGTATATCTATCGCGACCAAAGTCAAATTAAATAGAGAAGAAATGATAGTAGGTAGACTAGGTAGTATAGGTACCTACGGCGCCAGTAGATAGGGGTACATACTACATACCTACCACAGAACACAGAAATCTCTTTTTATGTTCTGTGGTACCTACCTATTTTATTTTAATCGTTTTATATTATAATTTGATTTTCAAAATGTGGTTTCGATAGTAAAATCGACGGAACTATTGTTAAAACTTATCAAGAACTGTAGAAGTATAATGGATGCTATTATATCTGAAGTTTATTCTTGAGATGCTAACAACTGAAATGCGAAGTTAGCATCTCAAATTTTCAAAATGCTATTTCGATATTAAAATCGACGGAACTATTATTAAAACTTATCAAGAACTGTAGCCCTATACGGGAAGTCACTATAACTGAAGTTTATTTTTGAGATGCTAACAATTGTGTTGCGAAGTTAGCATCACATTTTTTCAAAATGTGGTTTCGATACTAAAATCGAGCGAACTATTTTTAAAACTTATCAAGAACTGTAGAACTATACCGGGTGCCACTAAAAATGAAGTTTATTTTTGAGATGCTAACAAATGAGATGCTAAGTTCACAGACGTCCGTGATAGATTGGTCGTGGTATCAAAATTTGTTCGCGTAACAATAATGTCTTATGAATTTATTATGCAAGTAAAAGGGAGAAACGAACCTAGGAAAATTGCTTGTCGTTGCGTCGCGTCGCTGCGCCGCCGCTCCCTCGTCATGGCCGCCTGCTACGATGATGTTTTTTTATGTAACAAAAATCTTATTCACTTCCTGTTCAATTTCCATTTCGAGAAGTGTTTTTTGCTGACTATAAATCACTGTCCATTTCCCGACAGCGATTTTTTTTAATTTTTTTATGTCGGATTTTGGCTCTGAGGCCCTAGTGAAAGTTTCTTTTCACAATCTCGATTTTAAGCATCGACCGCTTTCGGCGCTCCAGAGCTCCTGTTTGTGAAGAGCTTGGATCGGACCAACTGAGTCTCTGGTATTATTTTCACGTTTGCTTGATGAGATTTTCGGAGAAAATATAATTGGTGTGTGTTGGTGGGGAGTAGTATGCATTTAGTCTCCAAAATGTCAACCTTGCCTTGCACATGGCGTTACTGCAGCTGCTAACCGATTAGGGTCTCCCGACTGACCACTGGCAAAATGACCATCCAATTTGCCAGGTTAATTATCTTAACTGGGTCTCGACCAGTAGATAGTGTCACTGTGACCCGGAGTCAGTGATGCAAGATACTGGCTCTGCGGTCATCAACCGCTTCCTTAGCCCGATAAGGATGACTATCTCTTTTAAATTGATGGTAGAGAACAATAATTATGTTTGGATTAGGACTTCGTATGGAGTGTGGGGGATATACCTAAGAGAGTTGAGTGATGAACCTTATCCTTTGGATAATCTTTTTTTTTTTAAATAAATATCAGGTTATACAATCTCGTATAGGCCGCGCGGCCCATGACGTAATTTACATTTTAGTAATTTATATTTTCACTATTTTGATTTTTTTTTTATTATTATTTATTATCTCCTTTATTTATTATTTTACATATTTTTTTACATTTTTAAATACATATTATAAAACAAAATCAAATATACATTTAAAAACATAAAAAAATAGGAACCAACCGGCGGCATTAACGCCATTATTTGCATTTTTTTAAATCATCCGATTCGGCTTTAATATATTTTAGCGCCATCCGACGGGCCTAAAGGTTAAATTGTGAATCATAATACAGTTTATAATATGACCGGCTTCTATCAGTGTTTGTACGCATTATATGATAGATTAGCATTGTTAGTCATAAATATGTTTACCTTCTCTAGTTGTGATAGTAAATTCTACACGTGTGTTTTTATAAAGGAAATATTTGTCGAATTAATATTTTGCGAGGAGACTGCGATAAACCAATTTGATTGATTTAGTTAATTATTGATCGTTTTTACAATAAAATTACTGCATGCAAATTGCATTGATTAGAACTGGTCCTAAGTATCACAAGGATACAATTAAACAGTTCAAACACGTCATATTAAAACTGGTTGCCTTAAAACAAATCCATAAAATACGCTTACCTCTCTAAGACCTTGGCGAATGTAATTAATAAGTTGTTTTAAATGCTAAAAATAAACTCATAATTCCTTCTCTCAATGAGAAAAATAAACATATTACGATTTCCCTATAACTGCAATTATTTTATCCTCATTCGTGGTAAGCAGCAAAAATGTCAGAAATATTCGCTTACAAAATAACAACATTATACATAATTATCTCAGACTAAAATAATAAGTATCTTATTCTTTTAATGTTAGATAATTATGTGCATTCTTTTTACTCGTTTTTTAAACATTCTTTCAGTCTCGTTGACTTTGTGTCTGACTTTAGGATATCTGATTGAGAATCTGCTGCACGAATAATTATGAAATAATCAATGGATTACAGTCGTGAGTCGATAATCATAATCACCTTGAAATCGAATCAGTATCGCTTCACCACGGACAGCTTAATGCGCAGTCAATGCGACGTCGACAATACAATAGGTGAGGGACTCGCAATAATTACAGTACAGGGAAGTGCGTCTCTTTGACAGCAAAATAATATGTTTTTTTTTATAATGATGGTTCACTTATCCTTGGTTATAGTAGTGGATGGTCATCGACCTCTCCCAAGTTGGTCCACAACCCAATTTGGTGCCCGCGTGAGGATCTAATGATTGTTACCGAAGGAGTACAGGTGGGGGAATCGGACTGATAAGAAGAACACCTGTGGAGTAATTAGCTATCTGCGATTGTGATGATTAAGTTGGGTTACCATATTGGTTGACTGCCATATCTTTAAGATAATAAACTCCCGACTACCACAAGAAAAAGAGCTGTAACTTTTGAAAGCCTGAACAGATTTTCATGGAACATAACTAAGATGATACCATAATGATATAATAATTTTAGACCCATATCTACTTTTTTCTTTTTAACCCCCGTCAAAAAAGAGGGGTGTTTTTAAGTTTATAGTATGTATCTGTCTGTGTCTGTAGAATCGTAGCTCCAAAACGAAATTACTTTTCTATAAATTAAAGCTAGTTTTAAAAAAATTACAAAAAAGAAGAAGTAATTATTACTACCCTAAAAGTAAGTACACACTAGACCTTTTCCATACATACAGTAACAGAACATCAAGCCGGTCTAATGTGTCAGTTACCCTTTTACCTTTCATGAACCGAACATGAGCACTACGCTTGACATTTTGTTACAATTTGAATATACAAGCAACCAGCGAATTTGTGTATAATTCCATCGAGCGACACGAGCGCGGGCAAAACGTGCGACGCGCAGTTCATTATTGAAAATGTTTGTTTGCCACATCTTTTATTCTATTTTTTTTAAAACAATTCATCAATATACACGCAGCACACGCCAACTGCAGATCTGACATTTCAAAAAAGAATAAATGCAAAACAAAGCAATGTTACAGGTATATGCTCACTCGCCGTGAGCATTACGTCGAACACAGCGTCGAGCATTCACAAGAAAGTTACATCGAAATGCTTTTTTATAATGAGCTTGTGTTGTGCCATTCATAAGAATGTTACATTACATGGAAACGCACCAGTGTGTACTCATCATAATTTATGTGATACTTAGGTCCAAGTTCAGCGACAACATAATAGATGATTAGAGCGTAATCAGCCGTTTAGACATAAATTTTTGTATGGGTAATCGGACGATTTTAATTTAAACATCTCTAATGCTGTCGGTGAACATGGCCCTAAGTCTATAAACCAGCAACGAATTAACGAAGTTAATTTAAAATAACAGCTTTAAAAGAATCAGTCATTATTTTTGTGAGAACCATAATTCATAAAGTCAAATGAACGTGTTGTTTGCTAAAGAACTTGATACGAAATATAAATTAACTTCTTTGTTATTGTTGATAATAAAAATCAATAATAAATTGCAAAATGTACGCAGATGTCTGCGATTGAATCAAAGTATAATTTACTGTCGTTGAATAACCGGAAGTATAAAATACAGCTTCTCCATTAAAATGAATTAGATAATGCGCAGTTATACAATAGAAATAAAATCAACCAGATTGATTGTATAATAATTTTATAGAAACCATAACACTTGAGATAAGGAAGAATCATTTATCATGTCATGACGCCTTTGAGCATGACGCAGATAAAATTATCTGTAGCAAATTCTACTAACTTCTTTTGTGTTGCACTTTGTGGAGTCATACTTAAAATTCGTTTGAATTTTCATGTGTATGGCGTCTGCCAACATCTAATCTTACACATTCAGCCAGTAAAAATCTTACAGATCATAGGATTTCCCCTAAAAACTACTATCTCTCGTGTCATGATTTTGTATTTTAGCTTCAGTTGTCTTTGATGTGGCAAAGACCACCTTTGTAATTCTTGTTTAGGCCAGTTTTATCGGTTTGTCGTGCCTTCTTTGTCTGGCGATGTCGTTTGGCATTTTGCTGGCGCCTATTACTAATAGGCTATTAGTATCTATTCACACGTCAAATTAAACTACAATATCGTACGTACGTACAATCCATACTATTACAATATTGTATCTAATGAGGACAGCAAAGTTGTGGTTGTGGCTTAATTTAAAGGATTTGGGACAATTTATCTAGTTTATAGTCGTAAAATGAAGAAATCAAGATATAAAAGTTGAAAGGCTTTGCTAATTACACTTATACTAAATCTATTGAACTATGATGCATGACTGTGTATAGTTCTGTATATGGTGATCCGAATCCGCGACGCACATAATGCAATGCCTCTACCTCTTATCAAATAAACCCAAGGCCTGAACTTGTTGGTAACTAATGCAACCTTAATACGGTTACGAATATAATATTTTTACATACTTAGTTACAATCAGTCAACATAAAGGCGTACACATTATTAAAATAAAATAACACATTAGACTAACTAGATTATTTGTAAAAGAATCGCACTAATCTTGTTTGATTATTAATAAAGAGTAAAAAATATTTATCTTTGGCTGTTTGATATTTGAGGAATTAAAACCTTATCGCGTTCGTAAATAAAAAAACATGGTCATAAGTTGTTTTCTTAGACCTTCTAATGTTCAATCTTCATAAACGAACAACGTAAAAATATATATCTCGTAAAGCAATGATCATCTTACAACATAGCTCTCTTGATCCAGTAGCATAATATCCAGTGTTACCACTTAGAACCGGTAATGTTCGGATTCTTTTGCCCCCTAAAGAAATCCGAACTTCACCTGGCTCGTAACCGAATGGGTATTACGCAGATCCAATAATCTGTGAAGTTGAGCTAATAATAATCTTTGGACGGGTGAGTATTCTTCATACATCGAGATCCCTCCATCCCCCGGAGAGCACGCGACGCAGTCTGTTCCGAATGTCATACGCACAGAACAGAGAAAGAAGGTCAAACGTATACATAGTTATGTTATGACAGATAGCAGCCCATAAATCATAATCCAGGGTATCGGACCATCGATATTACTCTCGGTTCCGAAGGCCAGACAGCAGTCGCTTCGTGTAAAATGTTAATTAAGCCTCATTGGCTACTAAGTTGTAAAAGACACCATCAACATATTCATCATCTGCCTAGCCTTTTTCCAACTATGTTCGAGTCGGCTCCTAATCTAACAGTTGCGGCTGAGTATCAGTGTTTTACACACAACGATTGCCGTCTGACCTCCGACACTTAATTACCGGGAGACTGATTCTCTGGATCTTTCAGACTTTTTGGCTGCTAACTCCTGTAACGACTGTCGATTAAAGAATAGTAGTATAGATGGTAATAAAGTAGAAGACAGTAATTTCAAATATTTCGCAGGAGTTTGCACTTTGTCCCGTCTTAGCTATACTTACATTACCGGTGAGTGGTGAATGGTGATGTATCTACAACATGACTCTTGATGTGTTATTTTGCAGAAACAAGTTTGATTAATGAGGTATTATTTATTTACTTACATACTTACATTATTCTTTTGTGCGAAGTGGACTTTGAACGGTCGAAAGCAAGTTTACATCTTAAAAATAATAATGTTTTTTTGCATTATAATACGAAACACATTTTTATCTTTTTCTAAAGTACCTGTTGTATTTCAATGGGTCATTATACTTACCTACATTCACAGCAAAATTTTCCATTCTAGGATTATAGATTTCAATCTATCATAGTATTCACAGCCAGACCTGTTTTAATTATTTTTTTGTGATATCTTATAATGACTAGGAATGTAATTAAGCTGCAGTAATAATATTCTTCTACAATGTTTAACAATTTAATTTTTCTTCCGTGATTTAGCAACCAAAAATTTAAAGCCTTGATTTTTTTTGTAGCGCGTAATCGCGTATTCCTATTCTCTCCTTTCACTTGAATCTACAAGTTCCACAACCAAGGTGCAATTATTTCCTCTTGTATCAGTTGTATTTATGGATAATAATTTAGTCCTCTGATCCGCAGACCCCTGCGGATCAGAGGACTAAATTATTATCCATAAATACAACTGATATTTAACCTCTTTAATATGACTGGTCACACCCAATCATCGTGCAATCCTAGTATAAATAAAATTCGTTGGCTGTTTTATTATTATTCATAGCATCCATGATTCGTTTTGAAATACACAAAGAATAAATATGAATACGTACATTGACGGACTATGATGGGTGAAATATTGGAGACCACAGCGCTTTATTTATAAGAACACTCAGAAGTCAGAGAACAATACTACGTCTGCGTGAATCAGGTGAATAGGTGATTGCTGTTCCTCGTTACATTAGTACAAGGAAATACTGATGTATTCGCTTCATACAATTATTATCATGAGATTATTAGTAACTTTTCACAACAATAACACTCGTACCTAGGTTTTTTAAAGTCTCCAGAATTGTCACTACCAGGATACTAAGTTATTGGATAGTAAGGTTTCATATTAGTCAGATTAACAGTTTTTGTGTGACCTACTGCCCTACTGAGTACTGCTACTGACACATTACAGAACAAACTATTTTCTACTCCATACTGACTCCTTGTGGGAGGAGTAAGAAGAATCTATCGAGAGCCTGATCTATGAGCAGTCACATCTTTGTCGTGCTGGTTCACATGAAATTGATCATAAATCGGAAATAGTGGAAAAGTTTGGCCGTCAGCAATGTTATCAACGAAGCTGACTGCCCGGGTTCACTGAAGGTACTTAGGCATCGTCACTGTGAAGCTCTTTCCGAGTCAATGACCGGCGGTTGTATTGGCTGATAGTAAGATTATCTCGATATAATATACTTAGGTATACAAAAAACGTTTCATTCTGTTAAATATTTTGACAGCCATTAAACTTTTATTGCCGTGTGTTTTGTACTGTATATTCATAGCTTTACAACAAGTTAGTTTTATATCCCAGAAGACATTGTTTATATTATGTCTGAGTAAATTTTATACTTGATACTACTAGGAACTTGGAAGTTAAATCTCGAATCTTAAGTATTCAGGGAGATTGTAAATATTGACTAAAATCGGAGCGAAGCGATTTTGATTTTCACATTGCCCATCGGTCAGGGCCGACTGTCCCTTGTGTATCTCTCTGGATTGTCACTAAGGTGGAATACATAATTTTGACCCTGACATGCATGTACCAGGCGAGGTCAAGTTATACATGTATCTATAGCCATAAATCGGGTATCTTGAGGTTTGAGCCATCTTTGAGAATCTGTCTCATCGATTTATCCCAGAATCGAGATAATAAATATTTTATTATTTTGTTTCAGTGAGCCATACATTCCTCAGAACTTAACAGGGCTTACAATGGCGATTGTAAAGGGCCGAATGGCGCCAATGGACGTAGTCCGAATTGAAACGAAAACCAAAGTAAGTAAACGTTGGTTTTGCATAGTTATGTAACATCGTGGCACACGGTGTCGCGCAAACGTAGGTACGGACATGTTACGTTACAATATTCAATTGAAAACGTCCGTCACAACAAACAACGAGTGCTTACCTCGCGGATACAATTAGCCCCACGTTGATACTGCAGTGTGACTATTATCATATAAGTTAACTTTGATCAGACGCTAACCCATTGTTTCAGCACTAAACTTCAATGTTAAAACCGGTTAAAACGTTCTTTTGACTTTTGACGTCATTTAAATATTAATTTGTTTTTGTATCTACATTTGAAATAAATATGTTATTATTTTTTGTCGCAGATCATGTTTTCGTTTCTATCCGTCGGCTGGGGCCTCCTGTCGGACATCGATATCGAAAGCGAAAGATTACGAGCAATCGGGGGTCAAAGGTTCGCGGTATGGGCACTTGCAAGACTCGTTGGACTGAGGACATATAAAGGTGTAGTGAGTTACGCGAAAATTAAGGATGTGAGTAATCTTCCTAAACCAAAGCAACCGCTCACCCTCAGTCATAGCATTAGTCAGGACGGCGCGCTCGACTCCCCTGATGCGGAAGCGTTCATTGATTGCGACGAACATTCAGAAGTGTTTGTGAACGCTGTTAACGGAAAACAACATCAAAGGGTGGATTCGTGGTACTCTGTGAATTCGCGGAGGAGTGCATTTTTCAGTACACGCGGGTCTGAGTACCACAGCGTGACGAGTAGCGGCTCCGAAATGCGGTCACCCGTGCACGCGTGCATGCACGGACCCGCTTCCCACCTGCCGTCGCTCATGTCGCACTTACCTACGCAATGGGTTCACGAAGATGGCGAATTCGTCATGGTCCATGTATCATATCAACCTTACATCGGCGAAGACTTTTTATTCGCCCCGCGTTCACAGCTTTCTGATGGAATAATGTGGATGTTGATCATCAAAGCAGGGATTTCGAGATCTCAAATTCTCTCGTTCCTTTTGGGTGTGGGTCAGGGCGCGCACGCCGACATGAATAATGAATACATAAAAATGGTTCCTGTCAGTGCGTTTAGAATAGTTCCAGAGGGGACCGCGGGGTACCTCACGGTCGATGGTGAGGTCGTCGAGTACGGACCCATACAGGCTGAAATATTCCCTAATATAATTAATTTATTAGTCCCCGAAATGAAATAACATCTCATTTAATAGAGAGATATTTTAAAATGACTGATATAATATTTGAACCATAACCGAGCCGATGCAAGTGCAATAAAGGAATATTATTCCAAGCAAAGGTGTAACAGTATGGTTGTGTGAGATGATAAGTACCTAAGTATCTAAATGATTGAAAACTTACATACCAAATGTTATTGATTGCAGCGGCAATTGCGTTGATCATTCCATGAATGTTGTGATTTATGTTATACAATTTTTATTTAAATTGGTTCAAAAACTGAAAATGTGATATAATAATTTTGTAAGTGAATTTAAAGCCTAAATGTGAGCATATAGCAGCTAGTCGTGGCTTACACGTATACAATGAAATAGTGCCAAATGTAAGCACTCTAAATAAATTCACTTTATATTCTAATAAGGAATTGATCATTAGGTACACTATTTTTGCTCAATTGTAGAGCAATTGTTTGCACTTTGATTCCTATATAGGATATTATTTTAGCAATCGTGTTACTTATAAACAATTTTAAACATGTATTATCTACAATAGTATGTAGCTCAAAGCAAGTTATTATAATTATTTAATACTTTTTAAATGCATTTTAATGCTAAAGAGAACATAATTTACGCTCTCTTGATAACATTTTATTCTTGAATATTTTAGAAAATCTTATTCTGTTTAGCATATTTAGTTCTTTTTTGTTCAATGTAATTGAATTTTATAAACAAGTTACTAAAGGGAATGCTGTTGCATGCTTTGTATTATAACAAGGCTCTACCTTTCTAATCCTGATGACCCTTTTAAGGGTTATTGTACTCACCATTATGAACAACTTTTACTATGGGACCAACAGTGAAATCATGGGATCATCAGCAGGTTTATTTTTCGCGATTCCATGATTGGTTCCATACCAAAAGTTGCTCATAATGATGAGTAGGTACAATAATCCCTTATAGGGATCGGGATTAGAGAGGTAGTACCTTATATTATAATATAATATCTGTATAGAAGTATGGTATGAAACGCCGACGTTAGCAATTTTGATAATTTATTGTTATTGCCGATATGATTATTTTGTTATTACAAAGATTACGTCAGCTTGCCATACATATAAAGTTGAAATTGTTTAACTAGCTTAACTGATAAATTTATGGTGTGTAGGAAAATGGGGTAACTATTTATGTACTACTTACCTATTAATTAATTTATTAAATAACGGTTAAATGGGTTGGGACTGCTGGTTTAACTTAATGTAATTTAATTAGCAGTATTAATTGTTATAGCAATTATTTTTCTGTGATAACTATTCTGCCATATTTCAATTGAGTTCCAACAAAAACGTGTGTAAGATGATGAGAACTGTTTAGCAAAAACCCCATGTGAATCAGGAATAAAAGTTAAAATTTTGTGATAATTGCAGCAAAGTCTACTATACGTGTTTATACTTAACCTTAACTTATTCTGTACAGTGGATGAACGCGAGCGTTCAATGTAAGTCCCGAGCCGTCACACCGCAGCTCGGGCCATGTTATGCTCCGGATATAGACCTTTATTAGGGCGGAGTGAGATGTTAGGCGCGCTTTCGTCTAACGTAAGTCGTAACTTTCCGAATTATTAATGTTATTATGATTTCGATGATTTTGGCGTGTCCTCTCTCGCCTATCTCGAGCGATCGCTTCTCGCTCCAGATAAATCGGGCCATCCTGCCCTGATTTTAAACATTGTTGATCATCTAAAATAGTTAATTATTTGTATTGAGTGAGGCCCTTGCGAGAATGTCAAATATCTGTCAATATCACGGCACTCATGTTCCCCTGTTTGGTTATTATATAGATACACTGTGCTGCAATATATTTCTAAAACGAATGCTTAAATATTTAAATTTCTTAATGTTGTCCATTTTTAACAAAAGATATAATGTACAAAAGTATTGCTGTTGTCTATAGAATTTAGAAAGATGTTACTGAAATAAGATTCATTGTACATATTTGATATCAAAACAAATCAAAAGCATTGTTTCAAGGTATTTCAAGCTTGTGTACAGTTTATGTTTTGCACATTTTCAATATTTTTATGTTCTGAAAGATCCATGTGAATTTGAACATTAAATTACCTACTTATTGTTTTGTTACTGGATTATAAATCTTTTGTTTTGTACATTCCATAGGTATCTTTGGGCTTTTTAATGTAATTATTCTAGATATTAAACCACGGTAGCATAATTACCAAAATTTTAATGGATAATGTTGTGAATAAAAGTTAAATTTTCAATTTTATGAAACTGTTGTCAATAAATCATATTTAAAAGATGTTGTAGTTTTAGTAATATAAAAGATCAAGTGCAGATTTAATAACTTTATTAAAATCTATATTTTATAGTTAATTAAAGTACACTTACAACTAATGTGACATAATTAGTTTCAAATGTAATATAATTATATTTATGACCAACACACATTACAAATTCATAAAATTATTTGTGATTAATGGCAATTTAAATACATTAACCTTCATTATTATAATAATTATAAACAAAATTTCCAAAGAGCATTGAAGATAACATTAAAGTATTTATCTTATCAACTAAGTTTCTCAATTTATCAAAAAATTATCATGTCTAGAATATCTAAACATTCAACTGAGCTCTAACAATAGACAGTTGTATCCATAAACAGTCTTCATAAACATTTTTGTAAAAAATATAATAGCATTTATCTCAATTTGAGAGAATCTAGACTGTCAAGTAAGTTTTGTACTTCAGAATCCACCTGTTCACGGGTGCTGACACACTCTAGTCTCTGGCGGACAGATTCCAAGTCGCCAGCATCAGCTTTCTGCATCTTCATGTACTTTAACATCATTTCAACAACTAAACATATCTCACCAATAAGTTGTCTAGTTTCCTCAAAGTGTCCTGCACCACTTGGACGCATTTGAATGAGCTTCAGTTTACTCTGTGCTAACTGTATAGGATTACGGCCATTCTTATCATGTGAGCTTACATCAGTACCAGCATCAAGTAGTTCTATAACTACTGGAATGTGATTGGTACAAGCAGCAAGGTGCAGAGGTGTGTTGCCCAATGTATCCTTGATGTTAGGGTTGGCACCATGTCTCAATAGAGTTCTAACGACATCGACGTAGCCGCGACATGCAGCCAAGTGCAATGGACTTCTTTTATGATCATCAGAGGAATTGGGGTCAGCGCCTGATAACAGAAGTTTCTCCACAAGCTCAGAATTATTAGTAGAGGCGGCAAAGCGTAGTTTATGGTTTCTTGATGAACAAATAGTGCCTCCATACCTGTGTTTCAGTCTACAATGTCTGGCTTTAGTAGAACACTTGATTTTACCGACATGATCGTGAGGTTCCGTTAAAAACTCGATTGGCATCGGCTGGCCTGCTGGATTAATTGGAATAGCCGGTGGACTAAATTCTAAAATACATTGAGAGTGATCAAATATTGGATTATCGCTGCTCTCATTACTGGTGTCTACTCCTGAATCGGCCATCGTATTCACAAAGGTATAGGTAAATATTAAACTAAAACTTTCAAACCCGGTTAGTGTATCACTTACGTAAAATAAACACACTTTAAAACAAACTAATATGGGAATAAATGAAGAAAGTAACTACTCGACTTGTTTATACTTTGCGACGAGCTGTCATTATTTTCTTCTTTCACCCGAGCGTTTTCACTTCACGTTCATTTTTGTTTTTTAAATGTTGCAACATTAAAGTTTATCAACTATAGACGGGGCGTATTCGCTATGGTTTTTGAGGCCGTAGGTTTGTGCGTGTGAAAGGTGGACGCACATCTGTCCGAATCGACCGCGCCAAACGAGCCGAACGACCTATCCGCGTCGAATCGGATGAATCGCCGGAAGAATTTTGTAGGTATGCAAATCCCAGACGAATTCGGATGTCGTCATCACATTCGATGTGGACGATTTGGTCAGTATTGCCAGTGGGTTCGAGTCAAAAGTTATCTGGATCAGAGTTGCCAGATGCATTAAGCCTTATATCTGAAGAAGAAACTGCTAAAATCTAAGTTTTTAAACTGTCATGGTCATTACATTCATCATCATGGTATGTCATGGTTTTTACATTGTCATTAGAGTTATGAACGGGGTATGCTAAAATCTGTATAAAATATGAATGAAATTTTCAACTAGAATTCTGTATAAAATCTGTATAGGCTTAAGAAACCAGATATATTATAATCTAAGCAATGCAGTCTAGGTATTTTGTTTTGCTTCTTTTAAAAAGCATAGTTAATTAATAAATCTGTGATTTCAGAAAACAAATTATGAAACTAAACGTAATGAGCGTGCGATATGCGTCAAGACACGCACGTAACGAAACGCCATTTCTTTCGGAGCGGTCGATTCGGTCGGCGCGGTCGATTCTTTCGGCGCGGGTAGGTGTGCGAGGCCATAAGAAACTTCGTTTCGTTCGGCGCGGTCGATTCGGATAGGTGTGCGTCCACCTTTAGTCAGTAATTCATTGATCAAAGATCATCAATACTTCACCATGGAAAGAGTATGTAATCACTACGTTAAACGGTTAAACGCATAAACGTTTTATGGTTAAACGTTTCTATTTGGCTCATAGAGATAATACATAGTACCTATAACTAGAGAGCTTACTGCTATAATTAGTTGTACGAAATTTTGTGCCCACATGAAAGTCACCCGAGATTAAGCGGTGTCCCTCTCGCACACATGGCCATTACTCATCAACTTAGTAATCTACTAAATTGGTATTTTCAGAATCGTTTTTACATACATATTAGAACTAATGAAACTTCTACCCACGGCTATTAAAATAAACATAATAAAAATTATAATTGACGTGCTTTAAATATTATATTAAATATTATTATTTCCATACGTTATTCAATAAGATTGATTATTACAATATTTGGATACCAGTAGTTAAAGAAGTTTGCATGCGGGAAACACTACATCATTCAAAATGGCTTACATTGTCAACTTAGTTGTCAACCTATTGTCAACATTCGTGGTTTTCATAGTTCAGAAATAAACGTGATCAAACATTATTTTTGTGCCTAGAATATTTTTTTGGCGACAAGATGGTAAATACTTGAGTTATGATTGGGTGCAAGCGAGAATATTATCCTGGTTGTGGAATATCGTTCCATAGGTAAGTTTCATTGAGTAGTGTGACAATATATTTTTATTTTGTGGGATATAGTTGCTCCAAGTACTTATTTTAGATCGTTTCACATAACATACAGTCCACTAAGTTAAATAATTTACGTACTTTAATAAATTTGGATTTGTTTTCCATAATCTGTAATGCGTAGCATATTTTCGATGCATTTATTGTTTTGTATAATGTGAGTGATTCCAAGTATAGTATAAGTATACATACAGGGTTATTTGTAAAACACCGGCAACGCTTTAAGGGGTGAAACTACTCATCAATATGAACAACTTTTACTATGGGAACAACCATGAAATCGCGAAAAAAAAATCAAACTTTTCATACAAAAGATTAACCTTGCTCCATCAAAATGTATGAAAAGTTTGAATTTTTTTTCGCGATTTCATGGTTGGTCCCGTAGTAAAAGTTGTTCATATTGATGAGTAGTTTCACCCCTTAAAGCGTTGCCTGTTAAACTAATGTTTCCTATGACTAGAGCTGCCAGATGTCCGGAACATTCACGCATGACATTTTATTATACACGTAATCTGTGTATAAGAAAATGTCCGGATTTTTCCGCAATGTCCGAAATTTTCTCTAAATTTTCTTTTTTATTATATAGTAACCTTGCATATACCTATTTATATATTATGCCTTGCCTGTGACTCTAATTATAACCAAAAGGGTGTATGTATATTTGTAAGAACGTTTAGATACACTGTATGGACCATATATTTCACTATTTACTAGGAAAAAAACAATTCTTACTATTCGATATCAGTAGTTAATTACCTGATAACTATTCTCATAACATAATTAAATATTTCTATCATGTCCTACTTTTAACTAAAATGTATGGTTACCCTATTAGACAAGGACACGGTTACCACAAAGTATTCTCTCTCAGACCGGCTTTACGGCACTATTAAGCGTTCCAGTACTTGTACTATTTCTATGATTTGGCTAGATTTGGCTACTATTATCCTATTATCTAATCTGTGTTCTTCACATACGTAGTATCTTTATGTAGTCTGTGTTCTTCACTTCAATGACAGGTGGCGAGTTGACAGCGTATTCGGCCTCGGAAGAAATTTCGAACGTTATTTTTACCAACAATACTGCGTAAATTATAGATAAAAACATGCAACAATTAACAGTATTCATGGTGAGTTAATTGAACTGATGTCGTGATTTACAGCTCTGTTTTGAATTGTGATTATGTTCTTAACCTAAAACGTTTTGCCGATAGGATATTGAAAGTTCACGATCGTATATCGACGAGCTGTATTCGTCAGACGCAGCGAAGGTTGTGGAGGCGTTGGTGACGCTGAAGAATTCAGTGATAGGAAGCAACAGACAGAAGAGCTCAGTGATACAGCAAGGAGTAGTACCGCGACTCCTGCAGCTAATGTCTGATGAATCACTGGATCCTAACATAAGACTCGAAGCCACTATCACAATTGGTAATGTTTGAAAATAGTGTTTAAGTAGCTCTGAAATTTGGTTAGGTTACAGTATGATTTTTCTCACCAAACACTATCATTTACAAAGAGATATTATATATTTTTGTAAAAATATGTGTTATCCTTCAATTTATTTTATTTATGTTTTAAAACTAGACTTTATATGGTAGGACCAGTTGATTTGTTGAAGTATACACATAATAAACTTCTTATAAAAAAAAGAGCTTTTGTATGTGTTACCGGAAATGTATGAGACCTACAGAACAACAGTACAGTGGCCCAAAGACCATCCCAGCTGCACCTTAACCTACTGTGACAGAGTTCATGTGTGGCTGAAATTCTTTTAGTCATATTACAAAACATATCATAGATTTCTTATTTATTTTAGGAATTGTACATGTTTCCTAGGAATTGTTTACAATGATGGATTATATACTTTTACGTTAACATATGCACTACAGTTGTAATTACTTTTCACAATGCAATCCAAATTAAATACAACAATTTATTTTAACCAGGTTCATTAGCCAAAGGCACCCCAGAAAACGTAAGTGCCTTAGTAGAGCAGGGCACAGCAACAGCTCTTGTAGAGCTCCTCAAGACAGCATCCGTTGGCACAAAGTTAGCAGAAGCTGGACTATGTGCACTACGGAGTGTATTTATGCATCCACCTGCTCCAATATCTTCCCTACCAGCTGACATGAGGCTACTTACAAGGCTGACACGTAAGTTTAATTTTTGTTTTTAATATTTATGTTGTGTAGTAGTATCATTTAGTAGAACATTAAAATTAAACATGGATAATTAATGGATCAGATCTAATGTTACAGAATTCACAATGATCTCTCGATCATATTGTGTAGCTCATTCACAATAATTGCTGTTCCAAATTTTAATTATTCCATTTCATTTTATAAACTGGTCTTAATTTTTATTTTTTCTAGTATAAAATTATTATTTTGTCCCCATATCATTGCTTAAGATATTACGGATACTTAGATGTATCTCTGAAGGTTATTTAGGCCGAAATCACCTCAGTGAATGTTTTCTATGCCTCAAAGGTCATTTGAGCAATGAAAATATTGCAGCATCAAATATAATGTGATTGATGTTGCAAAATTAAAACCTAAATATTGTAAGGTAATCTAGTCAGTCTGAGTGAACAGTATTTTTTAAATTACTGTTGACCATTAAGAAGTTACCTAAACAAAATTATTTGCAATGTCCAACAGCTTGCATGTTTTTTTTTTCCTCTACAAATTGGCTGACTAATCTGGGTCAAGGTTTAGAATATTGTATAGTTTCACTCTTAACAAAGAGGTTTATCAAAATAGTCTTTATAAATGCCTATTCAGTTACATATAATACAGTTATAAATAAGTAGGTAATATGTAGTCTACCTTTAAATTAAAACCTAAACAAGGATTTAATCATACTAGAGGTCGCCTAGTGGTCGCAATTCAACTGTAATATTATAAATATATTTTAGCTCCTTCTCCATATAAACTTTAACTATGCCCAATCTCACACTCCTCTGTGCGCGCAATATTCTTAAAAAAGGGTACAAGTTTTCTATTCATGTATTAATATATTGATGTGGTACTAACTAATCAATTGAGTAAGACGCATAATATGTACACCTCTGTAACACATTAAAGTGATTATGCTTATGATTACATTACATATATGAATGGGTAAAAACAACTGCATGATAACACAACTTGTTATATCTAGTAGTATTATGTGTACAGGTACACCATACCATAATGTTTATTTTTTAATTCATAATAGGCATACAGTGCACACACATTGCTACAAGAACAACCACACATTTAAAATGTAACCCATGGTAAGGCATTAAAAAAGAATTCAAGAATTGACAAGATTAGTTTCCCTTTACACCAAATGGGGCAAGGAGGTTCAGATGTCCTTATGTTGAAAGAGATTCTTGACTTTCATTTGTAAACATAGTTTTTTCAGGATTTTAAAAGGCATTTAAAAGTTTTGAAGATTTTAAGACTAATCTTTGGAAATATTATTATCAAAAAGAAAACACTGTTTGACGTAATTGTCTTCGTACAGAGATAGCCCGGTCGGGTTCAGGAACGGCGCGCGCGTGCGTGGTGCGCATCCTGTCCATCTGGTGCTGCAGCGCGAGCGAGCAGGAGGCGCTGTGCGCTGCGGGCGCGTGCGGCGCGGCGGCCGCGCTGCTGGCAGCAGCGCCGCCCGCCGCTCCAGCGCTCCCTGCCCTGGATCTTTTAGCTGCCATGTGCTTCGAGAACACCAATGTGTCCCAGGTTGCATTGAATACTAGGTGAGTTTGTAATATATATAATTGATCAGCCTATACAATGAAATTGAATTTTTTTATTTAAAATATTTTTTTTACATAAATATTTACAATGAAGGCCTTAATCTAAAAAGGTATAAACTAATATGATCGTACCTGAACTAGTATAAACCTGTTCCTCAGGTATCAAAAGTGCAGGAGTAGCTTATTATATAAATATTACCTAAGATTCCCTATAATATAATTTTAGTGACTAACTTAACAAACTAATAAAAGGTGTTTAAATAAATTAAAAATACTGTTTAATATAGAACAATCAACAACTTTTCTGTATAATCATAAGACAAAATATAAAGATTGAAATTCTCTACATTAAAAAATATTGCACCATAGCATAGGCACAACTCTTAACCAATGGTTTATTGACAAAATGGCCATGTCGTTCTTTAAATTATTAATAGATATGAACAAGAATACACTTATTGACTCACTTTGTTATGCATAATAATTGTCCTTGGCCTTGAACAAGATGAAGTAACGTGTTCTTAAAAAAGTTGAACTTATATGACCTTTTGCATGTTGATTTTGTTTTTATACAAGGTCCTACCTTTCTAGTCATGATCCCTGGGGTTATTGTACTTATCCTAACGCATCTTTTACTATGGGGGCAAAAACTAAAATCGCGAAAAATACTGCTTTTCCATACTAATAATTAAATATTAGTTGACTAAATGTATGGAACAACAGATTTTTTTCGCGATTAGATTAAAAGTTGTTCATATTCATGAGTACAATAACCCCTTAAAGGGATCGGGACTAGAAAGTTAGGACCATAAAGGTACATCCCTTTTTTTATTCATTTCAGTTTTGACTGCAATACAATCTTAGGGTCTGGGTTAATTTTTCTGAATCAATTTTAAGCCGATATTTTCCATCAAATGAACATTATGTCAATATTCTTTATGTTATTAACAGATTGCCTATTTTTTTTCTCTCTTCTTTTTCCTGCAAGCTGTCTTGTCGACATTTAGCTGGAGTTATGCGTTTAGTGGTTTGTCGGGCATGGTACAGTATCCTGTGATACGTCCATATGATTTATTTATCGTCCTTATTTTAAAGAAGATCTTGCGGGGCTCGTCTTTTAAGTCTTTTAAACGATTTTTTTGGTTCCTCCTTCATTAAATTTCTTGCCAGTTGGTTGGGATGTTTATGGATTCGTTTAGTGTATGTCAGTAGTGAGTCCTTGATTTAATTGATCAGATTGCCTATTAACATAACATTATGATTAAATAATTTTGCTTCTTTATTAACACTGATGTGAAGATTGTAACAGTTAAAGTTTATATAAGTAAGTATTGGCGCTCGCTTCCTTGATCTAATGAGAGTTAGGTCGGTTTCGGACTGCTAATTTCCTGAATGCAAATTATGGTAGAGGGATAGAAAAATGGATACCCAATTTCTCCCTTAGTCCCCTTCCTTCTCCTTTCCCTCCTTTTTTCCTAACACCATCCTAAAAGGTCGGCATCGCATCGGTGACTCCTCTGGTGATGCGGATGTTCAAGGGCGGCGGTGATCACTTACCATCAGGTGAACCGCAAGGTCGTTTGCCCAAAATGATACAAAAAAAATAATGAGAATAGGTTGGGCTAAAGTTGTAAGTGGGATATCTCTATTTTCTTCTGTTTGAGATGAAAATTTTAATGCAATAAGGATTCATTCATGTAATTTATTGGGTGCTTATTTGCAGCCCACATTAGCATTTTAAGAACCACTGAAAGATTTTTATGTCATTGATTTGACTTTGACAAAGTTCATTGTCGGCTGCCAAGAGGAGGAAAGAATTTAAATAACAAATGAGACAATTGGCATAAGTACATAATGTTACCGTTAGAATGTGGAATACGTAAATGTGCGCATTAACTAGATAATCTGCAGATTACCGGGTACGATCTGTTATAGTGCGAAATTTTACTTAAAGTAGCAGTAGGCTAATTCACGTAACTAAAGAAGTGCAGTTGCCGCGCAGTTGCAATAAAATATTGATCAAAACAACACATTTGGTAATCTTTTTCTTCTTCTTTCGTTATGGCAATTGAGACGATGTCGACTATTCTGCCATTGCCCATTTGGTATCCTCTGAGCTTCAGTGAGATACGCTCGCGTCGAGTTCCAGCGACACTGCAATACGATCGGCGCGTCTTAAAATTACGTGAATTAGCCCTCTGGTATCTGCACTTTACCTATACCCAGTTATTCTGACGTATACTATTAAGTCTCTGAAGAGGGAGAGAAAAACACTTTCTTCTCTTTAACATTCAACAAGTTCGCGGCATTGCACCTAAACCTAATGTGGCAGTGTTCACGATTGATCCTGGAATCTGATTAATGATTAATTTGATGTTAAGATTTTTAAAACACAAAAGAGACCGATTAAAGTATTGACTTTAATTGGTCTATTTTGCGTTTTAAAAATCTTAATCATTAATCATATTCCATAATGATGGATGTTTCGCACTTTAACGGACTCAGCCAGGTTATTTGTAGATTAACCAGTTAATCTCTCGTAGACAGCCCTTATAGTTAAAGATTTATTTTTATTTTGTCCTCAGGCACGGTGATAAGACAATACCAGAGCTGTTAACATCGCTGGTTTGTCGCGACAAGCCGCTGCCGGTGGCGATGGGCGCCGCGCGCTGTCTCACGTTCATGCACCGCGCGCTAGCGTTACCTGCCGACGACAGCAGGTGAGTACATGCACTACACATGTGTATACAGGGTGGAAGTTTGAGATGGGTGAGACGGGACGGTCTAAAGATCAACCTTGCTCAATCCAAATATATGGAAAGTTAAATATAATCTGATTTCTCCGGGTCCCTCCCATACTCCCATAGTAAAAGTTGTTCATATTACTGAGTATTTCCATCCTTTAAAATACTATTAGTGAATTATAAATAACCCTGTATACACTTCATAGAGTTGTTAACATCGCTGATGTGTCGCGACAAGCCGCTGACAGTGGTGATGGACTTTGAAAGGTAGACACGATATTTGTCAAGACGACAACATAATATACCAAAAATAATAACGGTTTCGTGACGCAAAATCTATAAAAAATAGTGTCCAGGACCTAGCAAAGTGACAGATCTATGCTTGTTTGAGAACGGGGCCCTAATTCTGCTATTTCAATCGGGTCTCAATCATGTCAGAATGGTCTCTTAATTGTTGGTTTTTGCAGTGTCGTTAAACCGATTTTGACTTCTATTGTGTAGGTAATAGTAGTCAAAATCAATAGAATGATACTTAATAACTGGCAAATAGCCGACTATAACTTCTATTACTTACGCAATAGAAATCAAAATCCGTTGAACGACACTGCAATAACCAAAAATTACGAGACCATTCTGACATAATTGAAATAGCAGAATTAGGGCCCTGATAAAATGACACATATTCATGCCCTCTTTGTCACATACAAGGTAGTAAGTACCTTGTATGTGACAAATGAATCTGACTTATCATTTCGTTATTGGATTAGCTTCTGCAGCCGGGCTTCGGCCACCGGATTGGCTGAACCAGACGGCTATATGTCTAGGAAGAATAAATCAAGTACGCACCTAATGCCAATCTACCGTAGTACTATATAACTGAGATGATGTGTTTAAAGTTCGAAATGCCGCGTACGAGGGTCAAATGTTACGAGTAGGTTATCTATTCAATACTAACAAATGCACTCACTGCACACGTTCTAAGGGGTCATCATAGTGTGTTATTTCTTGCTATGAATACTTAATAAATATTCGCAGTAGTTTTGGCTTTATTTACTACCAGCCGTTGCCCGCGGTTTCACCCGCGCGTTTTATTATTATCAAAATAAAATATAGCATATATCACTTTGGGATAGTGTAGATTTCTATTAGTGAAAGAATTTTTTGAATCGGTTTAGTATCACGGCAAAAAAAGGAAGAGAAGAAAATCAGGGACAAAGCCATCTCTTTCCCCTTTTGCGCTAGCTCCCGAGGCTAATAAATTGGGACTTTAGTCTACCGTTAACTGTCATAAAGAGAAAATATTTTTGTTCCTAACCGCATTGCTAGCAAAGGGGAGATTTTTTTGTTTTCTCTTCTGTTAAGGAAACAAAAGGTGGAGAAAACGGGTTTGTCCACTTGCTGTGCTAGGCCTGCAGTAGATCCAGAGATTACACCCTACATACAAACAAAATTGCGCTAAAAGTGATATTTATTTAAAATGCTTCATGTACAAATGTACAAAGGCGGTCTTAATGCCGTATGATAATGTCGCGAATCCGACCAAAGTCACAATTATTATTATTACTCAATAGCCCTTATACTTTTCACAAAGTATAAAGGCTATTGAGTACCGTTAGCGCAATTCGGACCGCAGGGTTTATAATATTAGTGTAGATAAAGATAAAAAAGTTAATGCAACTTCACTGACATACCATGGAGATGACTATGTGTTAAGAGACTACACAAAAAAACATTCACCTTCTACATCTGGCAGAAACTCCTTATTTATTTATTAGTTTATGGATCTCCAACCAAGGCTGTAAAGTACCTAGTACCTACACTTCAATTTCTGTCCTGTGTACTCCTTTAATTACAGGAGACCACAGCACCCTAAATTAATTGCTAAACAAACAAATACATTAAATTAAACATAAATAGTAACGAATAAAAACAAACTTTAATATACAATTAAGAATTATGTGAAAATTTGCCAAAATAAAATATGGTCCCTATATTATATGGTGTTGTATAAGCCTCCATATGTCCATTCCAGGGTGGTGTTCGGAGCGCTGCCGTGCCTGGCGCGCCTGTGCACCAAGGACATGCCGGAGGACATCCGCGCATCCGCCGCCGAGACCTTAGCTTACTTAGCAGAGGTATGCTACAGTTGCCTCACGTAAGAACACATTATTCAGGCTCGTATTGATACACCACTCTCATTCAAGTGTTGACTCTCAAAGTTTGAACATCATCTTACAAACGTCAATTTATTTATTTGTTTTTATTAAAAAAACGGAGACCCTTTAGGACTTATCCTGTATTGTGAGTAATGTTTACAGACAAAACAGGTTTACACATTGAATTTTACTGACAATATTTAATGTATTGACAATAATATTGACCTCTATATTTATGATATTGACGGTATATATGCAATATAGACAAAATTCAGATTTTTTGAAATCCACTTCAATAATTTCAATAATATTGAATGTGAAAGCCCACTCTAAATCTCACATGCAATCACCCAAACCCGGAACCTACTAGGCTATTAATTTTTTTGTTCGGTGCGGTAATAGAACCCGCGGCCCGTAGGCGTAGAAACTCATTTAGCGCTGTGTCGTGTATGGATAATTGACTAATAAGATGACGATTTAGATCTTGAGAGTGGGTCCGGAGTTGAGATTGGTATATTAATACGAGCCTTAGAGTAAATAGCGGTGCGGCGTGACGTCACCATCGAGCTCAAAAGTCTCGTGGACAGACAGATTTGCGTATTTTGTCGTTGTTTCAAGTGGTCAATAGTGACATAATCAACACTTGAAGTGGGGTATTGCCATTGTTTACCTTGATGATCGAATATTGTTCAAATGCTCGTCAACCACATTATGTTTTAAAACGCTATTTACGAAAACGAAGTCTATTGAAAGGGCGGGTTGATTATTTTAGAAAACTTTAAAATTTCATTACATCTTTCAAAAGTACTATAGTTCTGGAAAGAGAAAAAAATAATCTTTTGGAAAACATAATTACTTGTTTTCAGATACTTACAAGTAGATTTCGAATCGTGTTAGCCAATCGGCACTCAAGATTTCAGTCGTCCTATAAAACATTTAAATAGCTAGGATGATTGTGAAACTCTTTCCTTGTTTCCAATTGAACTGTTGCACTCGTCTTAGGAATTGCAGGAATTGCGCTAATCCGCTTTTTAGAATTATCCAGCGACACTTTTTTTGGTACATTTTTCTAATTCTAATGATACTTACTGAACACTATATAAAATAATTTCGTGCATTTCTAGGTAGACACATCCCTCCAAAAGCTAGCAGCGATATCGAACCACCTGATGACGTCATTAGCCGATATAGTGAACTGCCCGTCGGCGGCAGCTAAGCAAGGCGCCTTCAAATGCTTCGCGTCGCTCGGCGCCAACGACGAGGACATCCGCAAGAGGATCATCGAGACGCACGGCCTAATGGTGCATGTTGTCAATGGAATGAACAACCCTGAAGCTTCAGTAAGAGATAAAATGAATTTTAGTAGAAAATAGCTTTACTTCAGTTAACTTTTAAGGCGACCAAATGCAAACCGAGAAATATTGTGGATGTATGAGCGGTGATACTGTAAGTGTTAGATATTGACTAAATATTTTCGTCGTTTTCGGAAATAATTAATGAGACTGAAGAATTTTAGGGTTCTATTAATTATTTTCTTTCTTCTTTTATTTGATTTTCTCAATTACGAATTATCATTTATTCTTTTTATTAGGTAAGATTAGCTGCAGTGAGATGTCTACACTCGCTATCAAGATCAGTGCAACAGTTACGAACGACATTTCAGGTAAATTGATAAAAATATTAACCAAAGAACATACTCTCCTATACCAATAAAAAACCAAAAACTCGCTTTTTAATTTAGTAGGTAGTAAGTTTTTTTTACTTTTTATGTTTAATTGTTTGGTTTTACAAGTTTTGTTTTATTTTTTATGTTTGTGGTTTTGTGTAATCAACGTATTTTCTTCCTTTGTTACTTCTTTTTAAAACGTTTTTATTAGCTTCACTTGTAACAAACTATGTAAAAAAATCTTGGAAGTTAAATTTGACCCACTTCCCGGTTTCCGATTGAGCTGAAATTTTGAATACACGTTTAGTTTGGATGACAAAAGCGTTTTCTTTAGTTTTTTTTTGAACTATAATATTTATTATATACTTAATTCAAACACTTCTCATTCAATTTACAATATCTAATAAAATTGTATGATTTCCATAGGACCACGCCGTATGGAAACCTCTCATGCAACTGCTAAACGACTCGCCCGGGACTGAATTACTGACAGTCGGCTCATCAACTCTCTGCAATCTATTACTTGAGTTCTCGCCGGCTAAAGAACCAATGTTGGATCAAGGTTTGTGACTAAACTTTGTTCATATAATTAACAAAGTTTGGCTTAGTTGGTTATTTGTTGGTATGTCTTTCGTAGGTGCAGTAGAAATGTTATGTAATTTGACGAAGAGGCCCGAAGCTGCGTTGAGGTTGAACGGGATTTGGGCGTTAATGAATATGGCTTTTCAGGTAAGAGGAAATTCTAAAAGAATAGAATAGAAATTAGTTGTAGAAAAGTTTCCTGACCGTCATATTTTGCCCTGAATTTGAGTTGGCACAGATGCGGTACGATTCTGACAGTTTGGTTTGATATGGATCTAGAAGTTCAAGTGTTTAATAAATCGTTCGTTTGTTTTAAGTGCGTGTTCATACAAAGCGTTATGATAACTGGTCGTGCGGCATCAGTTCATATATTTGGAATTAACGTTCACATTGTGTAATCCCTCTATTTTAATATTCAGAAAACGAAACTATACGTATACTCAGCTGCCTGATATTTTGCTATGTATGAACATGTAGCGACATGGAGAATCCTCTCTTTTCAATGGAGGAACACGATACCCCGTTCCTTCAAAATCGTGTTGTAATACATTGCAATTTCCCCAGGCCGAACAGAAAGTGAAGCAGCGCATCCTGTGCTGTTTGGGTACCGAGCAGATGTTCAGGTTGCTAGGCGACAGCGACACGCGGGTCATCATGAAGACGCTAGGGTTACTACGAAACTTGCTGTCGACCAGGCACCATATAGACGCTATCATGAGTGAATACTCCTCACAAGTTATGCAGGTATGTCCAAACATTTTAATTTAATATCACATTCCTCTCCTGGACATAAGACTCGGACAGACTATACCAGCGCAAAATCTGGCTGCAGGCAGGGTCATAAAACATGGGAGCGAGACGGTGTATAAAGAGCACTCTGTATGCTCGCTATATGCTCTCATTGGACGTTCTGCTACATAGACATTTCGATAGTTGGACATTTTGCTATAAAGACAATTTGCTAATTATACGTATCACTAAATTGACATTTTGATTATTTGGACGTTTTGCTACTTAGACGTATTGATCGTGAGGCTAAAAAAAGGTCCTTCCATACGGACCTTTTTTTTTTTTACTTTTTTGATCATACGATCATAAAAGTATAGATATGAGTAAGTATCGATACTTTAGCTCATATGAGTATTATCAAAAAATTATTTGAGTACTACTTATATGAGCAGGTATCGATAGAATAGAATTAGAATAGATCTTTATTTCATGTAAACCAGATACAGGCACTTATGAAATGTCGAGACTCTAGGTGCACGGTTCCAAATAGTAGACCCTATGGAGAAGAACCGGCAAGAAACTCCATGGTAACTCTTTTCAAAAAATAGATTATAATCTTTATCAGTACAATGTTGTGGTAACGTGCTAAATATGATGAGTGCGTATTCCTTTAATTTCACTTGTGGAGGAACGAGGTATGGTGTTCCTCCATTGAAAAGGGAGGATCCTCCAACCAGGCGAGGTGATATTGCCTGGCGGGCCGAAGCCCGACGGTTGATGTCGGACAGTTGTATATGTGTTAGATACGATATTCTTTTTCCTTGCGCGATGCAGGCTTCGTTATCTGATTAGTCAATTCATATTTTTGCGCCACTATTGATGTCAGCTTGCTGTCTTGCTAGTAGTTATTCTATGTGGCGATAGATGTCGCTACACACTTATTGTTTTCACCAGGCTGTGATAGTCGTGCTAGAGGGCTCGTACCCCGCGGAGGTGAAGGAGCAGGCGCTGTGCATCCTCGGGAACATCGGTGACGGCGAGAAGGCTAAGGACCTCATTATGGCCAATGAAGACGTGCTCAGAAAACTTGTTGATTATCTGGTGAGACCTTAATTACATCTGCAACAGTTTTTTCATAGCTTACATTATTACACTTATTTTTTTTTTTCACTAGTTTATGTTTTCATTTTGTACTGTAATAAGGTGTTTGAATACCACTATAAATAAAGAAGGATGAATGACTCATTTAAAAAAAAAAAAAATTGGTGAATAAATGGCGGAGTTATACGCTATCAAAGTTTCTGGATTTATTTTTTGACGATTTCTCGCAAAACACATTTATGTCGTGTAAAAGACGTATGACGTCATCGTAGAATGATGTCTCTGTGTAATATGAAATTTAAAAATGTTTATTACTTCGTTATTTATTCAAATATCTCATTTCTGTTTTCACTCTTGCTTTAGTTTTAAGAAAAGAATTATTGTAGTTTCATAATAAAAAAAATGTCATACACTTTATTTTGTCATGCACTCATTTGGATTCATTTTAGTGATTTGATTTGATTAGGGGTTACTATCCAACGCTACTAGAGAACGCTACTAGCACGTTAGTTACTAAATAATGGCACAGCAAACATTATACAAGAATTTCAGCATGAATATATTTAATTCTGACATCGTATGTGTAAGTGGCGCCATCTAGAAATAATAATGTTAACTCCTCATTGCCGTTATAAACGGTTCTGCCCACTATCCGTAACATACTATAACCGTAATAGGAGAGTAAGAGGAAAAACAACTGTATAGATCAGTGGCGAAGGGTGACAGTTTTAAAAGGGGAAGCCGGCACAAATATGCCCTCTAAAAATTACTGCAATTAATGCTGCAAGACAAAAATCCATACCGTCTCTTGTAATCTAGGTATATATAGTCATGTCTGGAAGAGCTCGACCTAACTGAATAACAAGCCTTTTTTTGTCAGTTCAATGAGTAAATAATATAATACCTACTACGTTGGTCTATGCACTAACCAATTCCTAAAGGGAAGCCGAAGGGAATCGGGTTGTATGAACTCTTCGCCACTGGTATAGATTTGTATGAGGTAACGCCCACTAGACCATTTTGATACCAGCCGTGCCATGATTTGATTTAAAAAAATGTAATTTATGCGGATGACATAAGGTCCACTTTAGTCGGTGATCGTAATTTTTTGTCTGATATGCTCCTACGAGGGTTATAATATGGTACAGGTAGTGGGCAAACATTCTTTTTATAAAAAAATTATATTAATAGACCATTATTTTATGTTTACGTAATGGCAGGTTTCTGACAGTGTTGCAAGTAGTATTTTTCCTGATGATAAAAAATACATGTATACCTATTACTTTTATTTCATAGATAAATTTTATTATTTTATTGGGCAAGAATGCCTTGACTTAAATGTTTGATCATGGATGACAATATGAATTTCAAGGTGAGGATAACTTTTCATAATTTCTAAGAGATGCCTGGATGAAGTTAATAAAATCTTTATGGAGAATCTATACGGATTAGTAAGCCACAGATTTTCACTCAAGTTTAGAATTCTAAATATCTGTTTTCGCTAACTCCTTGATCCCTTAATTGTAGGGAAAAGTTTTGAAGGCTCCATCGAATTACTGAATGGCAATAAAATCAAATTTTGTGTCTGCCTTGAATGATTGAACTGGCTCGCAAATAGTAATTCCTTCCTAAACTTAATGACGATTATATTGACGTAGCTAAGAATAATCATACATATGAAAGAGAGTGTGAATGATATAATCATGTTAGAGGTTCATAAACAGCTTTGAGTCAGCCTGAACTGTTCTACATACTAAAAAGTATCACGAAGTTCCATACCTTCCCACAAAAAATAATTCATTGAAAATGATGTGACGTTTTTGATAAAATGAATAAATAATTATTCATTTTTGCAAAAACGTCGACGGTCATATTGGGATGTTGGCCCTAGGTCCAAGCATCCAAACAGTCCTGGGGGCAAACATCCATCGAGTACGTGTCGAGAGCCATTCAGTGGGCGATGCAAAAGACGACGGAAGGTATGTGCTTATGTTAAAAGATGAGTGAATGCAAGAAGGGTGAATGTTGTTAGTCAGGCTGCTTGGTAATCAAAAAGCAAGCCAAAAAGCGTTCATGGTTGCCATGAAGTCGTATCAAATAGTTTCGACGCAACAGAAATGCTGTGTCAACAAGTGCTCACATGACAAAATAACGAGAAGTGCACGCAGACTGCATTAGATAATTGTGAATGAAGTAAGAGTGTCTGTTGCTTTATGACTAATAGAACTATTAAGACCAAAAAAGTTGCGTTTTTCTAATGTTCTCGCCATTGGGCTTTTTAGCGCATACGCTACGAATAGAACATATATTTTTTTATACTTTCTATTTTATTAAGGACAAGTTGAAACATTCATGATCGCTGCCTTTTTGACAGAAATCTCCGGGAAATAAAATAACCAAATCCGGAAGAATCTAGTATTAATTTTTGTGTGTGATACCGTGTCGGATTAGGATTAGTCCTGGTTGAGCAGCAAATCGCGTAACGGGCCGCCGAGCGGGCAGCGTGTCCGACGCGACTTCTATTACATGTTTGAGAGCAACGCTAAGTTACGTGATGAGTTGCACTGCTCAGCTAGGACGAGGGGTTATAATGGTTTGCGTTGCATGTCCAGGCACATCCGGAGAGCAAGCTTCAGGAAGCAGCGCTGTTTGTAGCGGGGAACCTAGTGTGGCGCGGAGAAGCGGGCGCCGCCGCTCGGCAAGCGCGACTGGCAGACCTGGGCGTGCTGCGCGCGCTCAAACTGCTGCGCGCAAGGCACGACGCCGCTCATCTGCACGACAAGTGAGTACTGTATACTGTAGCACAAGCGCGACTGGCAGACCTGGGCGTGCTGCGCGCGCTCAAACTGCTGCGCGCAAGGCACGACGCCGCTCATCTGCACGACAAGTGAGTACTGTATACTGTAGCACAAGCGCGACTGGCAGACCTGGGCGTGCTGCGCGCGCTCAAACTGCTGCGCGCAAGGCACGACGCCGCTCATCTGCACGACAAGTGAGTACTGTATACTGTAGCACAAGCGCGACTGGCAGACCTGGGCGTGCTGCGCGCGCTCAAACTGCTGCGCGCAAGGCACGACGCCGCTCATCTGCACGACAAGTGAGTACTGTATACTGTAGCACAAGCGCGACTGGCAGACCTGGGCGTGCTGCGCGCGCTCAAACTGCTGCGCGCAAGGCACGACGCCGCTCATCTGCACGACAAGTGAGTACTGTATACTGTAGCACAAGCGCGACTGGCAGACCTGGGCGTGCTGCGCGCGCTCAAACTGCTGCGCGCAAGGCACGACGCCGCTCATCTGCACGACAAGTGAGTACTGTATACTGTAGCACAAGCGCGACTGGCAGACCTGGGCGTGCTGCGCGCGCTCAAACTGCTGCGCGCAAGGCACGACGCCGCTCATCTGCACGACAAGTGAGTACTGTATACTGTAGCACAAGCGCGACTGGCAGACCTGGGCGTGCTGCGCGCGCTCAAACTGCTGCGCGCAAGGCACGACGCCGCTCATCTGCACGACAAGTGAGTACTGTATACTGTAGCACAAGCGCGACTGGCAGACCTGGGCGTGCTGCGCGCGCTCAAACTGCTGCGCGCAAGGCACGACGCCGCTCATCTGCACGACAAGTGAGTACTGTATACTGTAGCACAAGCGCGACTGGCAGACCTGGGCGTGCTGCGCGCGCTCAAACTGCTGCGCGCAAGGCACGACGCCGCTCATCTGCACGACAAGTGAGTACTGTAGCACAAGCGCTTTCTTTGGTCGTCCCTGGTCTACCTTCTGCTACTGCCAAATTATTGTGTAAACTTCACTTTTTACTCGAGGTCAGTCTTCCAATATCTGCCATACTGACGACATTCCCATGTTAAGACGTTCGCTTATCGAGAATACAGATTTTTAGTTGTATACCTTACCATAGTATGTTGTTCCAGAGTGAAGACGGCTCTGGCGCAGTTTAATGAGTTCACATAATATCACAAGAGCCACAAACACAAACGTTTGCGAAGAAAGTGACTGTTTTAGTAATAGTAACGCTTGTGATTCAGTCGGCCGACGACAGTGAGTTAACCATTCATAAACTATGATATTAACGATACTACGATACGTGTAGCTCTAAGTATTTAATTGTACATAAATAAGTTCACAAATTGTTATCGACGAGGAGTGTTATTGAATTTATTTATTTTAATTTATCCTGTTGACGTCACCGTTCATCTGTAACTGTATATTTCATACCATGTATATGTAACATTAGACGAGTATCTCTCCAAAGATATCGATCGATACGCGTTTCCAACGACAGAGGTGCTAGATCCCCTCGCAAAATGGATATTTTTGTGAAACTAGTGAAATGTAGTTAAACTACAATAGTGTAATTTAGTTAGTTGTTGATATTATGGGCGTTTTATATGCGTATGTACATTGAAATCATGTGTAGTGGTAACGTGTCCGACAGTGGATGTCTGCCTTTTTCTTGGAAGGATTGAAGGATATGAATAATGTATTTTAAATTGTTTTGTACGTTTGGTACTCTATAAACAATATAAATCATTCATTGGAGTTATAATATTCAGCCATTCTTACGTCTCACAAATACAATGGCTGTTTTGACCAAATTGCAGCGTCCGATGATCGATACCGACGAATGAAGTGATTTTTCTTCTTCGAGTAGGCACGAGCTTTCAAATGGAAATCGTTCATACCGTAGTAGAAAGTTTAGCCAAACAGATGTTTCGAGGCTGATTGCCCCCCTGGCCAGACTGTGCCAGATGATCTCATGTTTCATCACATGAGGAGGTTGTTCCTCGCACCCCAATGTAGTGATGACTTCAAGTATGATAAGTGATAACACCAGTCATTATAGTTACCAGCAATGTTGCCAGGGTAATCAGAAATTTATCAAGTTGCAGTTTAATTTGTCTCCTAAATATTATACAATTATCAAGATCTTTCAAATCCACGGTCGGACTATAACGAAGGAGTCAACGAAAGTACGAACACAATATTTCATGTTATTACCTAAATATTTTCGAAAATTATTGAATTTGTACATAATCCCTTACAAAACAGATATGTGCTTCGTACTTTTGTAGAGAATGAGTCTCAAAGGACAGCGGCGATATAAATGGTAGCTTTTGATAATGCATTGAACGTATATGGATACACTTATACCACAGTATATATATTACTATATATAAACTGTGCTTATACTAACACTTTACCTTCACGTAACTGTTCGAGTAACTGCTTATGGGCTTATAATTTAATAAAATAATGTACTTCATGCCAACGCTCGCTGTGCAAATGTAATATCTTCCATTTCTATAAAACTTTATTTTCAAATAATTTGGTCGGGCTTCGAAATGAGCGGATAGGATGTATCGAAGTATCTGAACGTACGAATATATTTAGTAGTTATATCAAGCTTACCTCATACAAACGTAAGCATTTTGCTTTGCTATTTTAGTAGTAATTAGTAAGATTTATAAGGCTAGGAAAATACCTCGAACAGATAATATTGCGTCATATGAATTTACTGATTTGTCACTCTTGTAAATATTTTAAATCCGTGGCAATATGAAATTCTTTTTATAATGAGTTTGTGGTGTTCTGAGGCTAGTTGTTGGTATTAAGCCATGTATTCACGCTCAACATGTTTGGCGACGTTGTACAACAGCGCGGGAGTTTGCCAGATGACGCGCGTCTTGTTGCTTGTCTCCGTTCAACGTATCGTCGCACATCAAATATTATTGTTGTTAAGTCAATTGTTGCCTAGTGAATACATGGCCTTAAGTTTCGGAGTCCGTTACCCGCTTATTTCATGGCCCAACCTATCAGTTAGACTGATGTGATATTGAGTTATATTGAGTTATATTGACGTATTTGATTTCTACACAACTTACTGTCAATAAAACCAACTTTACAGATTAATTTGCGAACTTTAAATTATTTCGACATTTTGAGCCTACACACGGCGTAAACGGGTCGGATGATACCATTTTATAATAAGAGCTCGAAATATTGGAAAATAATATAAAATAACAAATGCAAATTAACCCGAAAAGTTGTATTAAAATCTGAAACCATAATAAAAGTTTTCGGAGCACTGTAGCTTAATAACATTTCTGTTGCTCATTTGTTGATACATAATTATGTTAAGGCCATCGATCAGATGTCCGAATAAATACTGTAAATTTCTTTGGTAGTTTTTATTGGTGTAATATAATTTAAAGGACGTTAGTGCTTGTATAAATATTCAATTTAATTCAATTTAATGTTATAAGGTGTTTTCACACTTGGTTGCTTGTCAGAAATGTCAGATGATGCAAAAGTTGTTTTAAGATGTCTTATAACGTTGGTTATAATTGTTCTTTAAAAGGGCTTACTTTTCTAATCCCTTTAAGGGATTATTGTACTTATCATTATGAACAACTTTTACTATGGGACTAACCCTGAAATCGCGAAAAAGAAAACAGCTGCTCCATACAAACAATTCAATATTACTCGACTAAAAGTATGGAACAGCTAATAAATTTTTGCGATTTCAGGTTTGGTCCTGTGGTTAAAGTTGTTCATAATGATGAGTACAGTAACCCTTTAAAGCGATCGGGATTAGAAAGGTCCTCTATGTGCTAGTAAACTATGTAAAATGTGTTCATTATATCTGAGATCCCCATGTACCTCAAATTGTACTTATATTGTCTTATTGTGGGTAAAATGTAGCTTATATAAGTGTTATAGTTACTTGTATTTATACATGGTAAGGGAATGCACTATGTTCGCGATACTAACATTTTTTTTAAGACCCAAACACGGCCCGTTTTTGGTTGTTGATCGTCAGAGCGGGCTCTAATTGTGCAAGCAAGTGTGAAAAGGCAATATTAATTTTGACGTTTTTATGAATTATATACAAATTATGTTCAAATGACTGATAGATTAGGCTAATTCGTTGATGAATATTATGAGTTCCATTATTTCTATGAATGTGTTGCTTCCCCACCATTTTCATTTTCGCTCTATTTATTGTAAATTTCTGTTCTTCTGTCTGTAATGTATTGTAACTAAGATGATTTTTATTTTCTCTCATATTTTTGACATCTCAAGTTCTGATATGTAAAATAATATTATTTATGACAAGTTACGTTTTTCATGTTAATATGAAGATAATGCAAAAACGATTGTTTCATTTATTCCTATTTTGAGTACATATTTATATCTTCTATAACACCCACTATATCTATCTATATTAACTTTCGTCGCCGCTGAATATCTGGAGATTTGATATAGACATCTTGGGCCTTATTCCGAATGACAATAAAAGACGTGTCTTTTTACGGTTATAAAATGCTGATCTGTAGTCTGTGTCATTCTCATACAAGATATTACTAAACGTTGCGATATATGAGCGTATTTGTCAGACCAAATGAAGGAGAAAGTAGGAATCTAGCGATGTTACTATTGTACCATTTGATATCACTGCAACTGCACAAAATACATATTCAGTTTCTTACGATAACTGTAGGTACTCTTTATACAGATCGAGTGATCAGTTAAGACTGGAACAATAACATATATAGTGCCACAAACTTATCTGACCCGGTGACCAAAATTGGAACTAACGTCGCTACGGAGCTACTACGGGAACTACGGAACAAAAATGACATCTTAATGTCATTTTTGTAGGGAGATGACATTGGTAAAAGCGACGGCAGCGACGCCCTGACCAGGTCAGATAAGTTTGTGGCACTATACACTTACAATAAACATCGTTTTATCTACTCTGACCAGGTATTGGTACAATATTTTCCAGTATGTCAATACTATCGGTACTGCGGAAGGAGAAGCGATCGGCACGTATTATCTGGCCGGACTGCCGGAGCCCGACCCGACCCGACCCGCGTAAATAACCGTATACGCACAGGTAAAGTTCACGTTATTTATTTAATGCCGACGTTTGTTTGCTGTGTTTATTTTTCTCTTGCGGTGTTGGTTTAGGTTTTATGCTATGGTTAACAACAAATGTGATACAATAATCTATCATAGACAACATCACAATCCTCATACCCTTTTCCAATGGGGGCAGACAGAAATGGTTAGATGGAAAGAGAATGAGTTTACTTTTTTTTTAAATCATTATTTAGGTAGGTACGGAAAAAGTCAGCCGCATACCTGTTTGGTTCTGGCGATCACAAGAAAGCCTGCCTACACGAAGAGTATAGCGGAAGGATCGTTCAAGATACCTCGATAATTATAATTTTTACGTTAGAGTAAAATTAAATGTCTTGTCTTAACTCATTTGCGGATGACTTTAAACCTAACCGGACAGAAACTATAAAAGAGATGCCAGATGCACTGATCCGCAAACAAACACCACTCTAAATCTATTGTTGACTGAATTGTTCACTTTTGGAAACTAAACAAAATGTAAGTTTTCAGATTTTCAAACTCAAACTGCGGTAGTTGGCGTTTTAATTAGTTTCCCAAATAGAGAGGTGTTTGCTGGAAGTCCGCGCTATCCACAAAGTTTAATTACAGATTTCACTATATTTAATTCAGTTTTGAGACGAAAGTTCGTATTATACCTAAGGGTTTGTGGTTGAGGATCTTTACTAAACTCAAGAAGGGTTAGGTATGTATCTAGGTACCTGACTAGGAACAAAAAAATAAAGGAAAATGAAAACGAAAGTTCCTGATCCTACTTATCTTACTAATAAAATATTAGCATTTTATCAGGCACTGCGGTCTTCGTCTTCCGGAGTAGTTTATCTTCAACTTAAAAGTTTTACCCAATCTTAACCCAAGTTTTACAATTATTATTATTAGGTATCTATATTTTTTAAACTAAATACTTACATGCAAGTTAAACTCATTTTTCACCTATAATTAGTATCTATCTATGAGAAATTTGTAAACTTTAGGGTCCATTGAAGACCTCGAGTTGAAGCCCTCTAGTCTAGCATTTCAACCTTCAGCAAACTTGAGATATGCAGCCACTAGAAAATGGACAAGTTTTCTGATCGCCATTGTTAATGCATATCGAGAGCTCTTCGCATTATCTTGACCTTCAGATGAATATCGGCGATAAAAGTAGCGATGTTACCAGTTTTATCAGAGAAAGTGATCTTTATAGAGGACTACAAACAATGCTTAAGTAAGGAAAATTTTACGTCTATTTTATTTGCGCACTAATCACTACATTTACTTATATATCTACCTAAGTGCCTGAATGAAATAAAGATTATAAATTATATTTCTTTGTAAACTTCTACCTTCTATATTTTTACACTGTTGTTATTTAGAATGAAAATATCGAATCTGATTTATCCATCTGGACAGTAGATTAATAGTTAGACATACGTAGATATCTAATACCTATTAGATATAATAACTCTTCGTACTTCAGAGGTATTCAAGAATATGAATAATACTTGAAAGCAATTGTACTATCCATAGTAAATAAACGAAGACTTAACATATTCTATATTATATAGGACAGCCTCCGAAGTTTAAGTTTGGACAGCTTATGTAGTCAGCGATGTTCGAATTCAATATCTAAGTTGTGACTGTAAAACGAGTTCTATAACTTGGGCCGTAGTTGCGGGTAGGAGGAACATTTTGACGATAACTTTACGAGATGTTGGTAGAGTTCGAGATCGTACATCTTGTGAATTTACATGAGAAGTAGCTAGGGAGATAACTATTATTATTTAGGTACGTGGACTACCTAGTTATAGAAATATTAGGTAACTATCAAGTAGCTTAAGAAGGAATATCTAACATAGGATTATCTAAATAAGTATAGAAAAAAAGAAGTAGGTAGGTACGTAGATACCTACCTAAAGAAATCAGACAACACATCTTTATTTGAAACCTGGTACCTAGGTACTAAACGAAATAAAATGTCTAATTCTAAACGGAAAATCATCTGGTTTCCCTGTCTACGTACGGTCTACGTGCTATATAGACAGCATGATTTTCCGTTTGAGCGATTTCCGATTTCCGGCGCTTGATAGGTTAACTCAATTTCCTAAAAATTTAGTACCTACCTTCTGGCTTTGAAATAGTTAATAAATTGTAAATCCGTAATTGGGTGTAAGATTGGTTTGTATCATCACTTGTAAAAGTTAAGAGCTATGTAGTTTGTGAATAAAATAAGTATCTAGGTACTTACTTATATGAGGTGGGTACGATTACACGTTAAGATTTTACCATAAATAGATTTTGAAGTCATTTACCCCACATCTAGATACTGTAAGCGTAAAATGAGCAAGCGCGAATCAAAAAAAAAATCAAGTGTGCAATGTTGATTACTGCTCCCTTTGACGGCATGATGTTCCGTACATATCTGTACCGAGAAGTGCTCCTAACTACTGACAGATGAAATGTGTCGGGTGATTATAAGGGGAAACAGCGAGATCACAACAATCGTAATACAATAATGCAGACGTTATTACAGATCTCTGTAATATTAACTATTTGATATTTTAATGGTGATGTAGGACTGAAGTAGCTAATGGTACCTACCTACTTCACAGAAACCTGCCGAAGCCTGGTCAGGTCCAAGTTTCAAATTAATGATATCCGGTAGCCGATTATACCCGGTACTGAGGTCGCCGGTCTCCTGTGCCATGCCACTGCAAAGTAGTCCTTTGACCAGTTAGGTTACTTATTAATAATGATTGAATAGATTTATTTTTCATAATTTAAATATGTATGTAGTTTAAATATTAATACTTATTTATTTAACGTCATCATCATGTTATAAATGTATAACCGTCAAACACCCCTGACTCCAACTAGAAAAAAACCTGTAACTTTTGAATCGCTGAACAAATTTCCATGAAACATAGCTAAGAACCATCCCGATTAAACTATTAGATCTCAATTAAAAAACTGCATTTAAAACGGTCGTTTTTGGAGTCTACGATACGACAGACAGATACACCCCCACAGAGATACACAGGTACACAGATACACACTACAAACATACACCCTTCTTTATTGTCCGGGTTTCAAAAAGCCAGTCGGATCTCTAGCAATTTCTAAGAGATGCTATGTTGTTTTTAAATCGAATCCAACTAATTTACATGCATCTATTTGTACAAAATTGGATTCAGACTCGGTATTTCCTGAACGGAAGTCTTCCCGTATCCGTTAAACTAACATTGATTTTATGCATTAAAGCTATGGTGGAGCCGTGTAACATTATGTTAACGTTCGGCTATCCAAACTAATAGTCCAGCTGAATATTGCTAGATTGCTAGGTAGGTATTAGATGTGTGCGCCGATGCCCGCGGCGCGGAGGCGGCGTCATCGGCGTCATCGGCGTGGATGGTGAAAATCATATTAATAAAAACAAAATATTGCAGACTTATTCGCCAAATGACTGTGACGTACGAAGTTATCGGCAAAACGCGCTATTAAAATTTTGGTCATATAAAAATGGTATTTTATTGAAACAGCGTAAATCAATAAGCATAGGTAGGTATATTTAGACATTTCTAGTGTTTAGTTTACAAGTAGGTACATGTCTGTATTGTATCTAAAACAACCGTATCCGTCCGACCATCCACGCCGATGACGCCAAAGGCGCCATTACATACCATACAACATACATAACAAGAAAAGATAGACATTAATCGTGGTTTTATGCAGAAGCTACACAAAGTAAAGTGATTTCACGCCGGGCGTGAAAACTAAGCTTTAGTGGCGTGGCTCTAGCGCTAATGGAGTAGGTAGGTACCGGGTGACTGTAAGCAGACTAACGAATGATGCAGCTAAGCCTTCTTTGCAAATGTGTGCACTATGTGGCACAGATGAACAGATAATTTGTGGCAAAGCTTGTAATTGCGTATCTTTGAGAAATGGAATTGGATTTTAATTAGATTGTACTCGTATTATCGTGTATGTACTGTAGATACTAATTTTATAATGTGGATGGTCTAGTGGCCGGTTTTATTATTAGGTCAGAATGGACGGATGCTAGACTTAACAGATTTTAAAGCAGCAAATTATGAAAGCTGCTACCTAGTTATGAGGCGATCTACAGAAATGGTTAAAAAAAAGTAAAAATCGCTAATTCAGCTCAGGGAAAATATAAAAAAATTGTTCTATTTTTAAACTTATACGAACCTATTCTTTTTGTTATTTTCCTCAACACTCAGCATTATTAGATATTAAATATCGGAAAAGAACGACCGTCAGATTCCATAACCCTCGAGGCCTCTGTCTATGCCCGAGGCCCTATTTCCGCCAGTCAAATTGATGTTTATTTATAGCGTAGTGCTATAAATAAACATCAATTTTTCTCATAATTTTTCTCACAGATTTCTCACTAATTATTTTCTGTTTACATAGGCGTGGGTGCGCCTCAATGAGCGCACCCAAGGAATATACTACCCGTTAAAATAATGGCTAACAACATTTTTAACGAGTTATAATGGATAAAGTTTCTTATTACGTTCAGCTTTCCTAATGGTTTCTTTTCTCTTTTCCAGTTTTCTTATACCGAATTGCAAAAAGATTGCAGTTGTTTTAGTTAAGTAGATACCATACCTAATATTGTTTTCTGATTCAACAATTTAATAAGTTAAAGATATTTTGCTTTTACCGCTACAGTGCAGCAGTGGATTTTTGAAGAATTAGCGATTAGCAGGGGCGCTCTTATTCATAATATTTAATTCGTATCGAAAATGTGGAAGACGTTTTTGCGGCGTTTCTGTAGAAGACCCCCTTAAGATATTCTATGGTAAATGAGCATAACATAGTATCGAAATGTACAATAGATTTCGATTATTTGCAGTTAAAAATAAATTATACGGGTTTGAATAATAGACATAATAATGCGGTTTAATAACAGCTGATATTGAGACATTTTTGCTCGTTTATTTTTATTATTATAAGGCAGCAATTGAATTTGATTATATTGACCGTTGCTCCAGCCAGCGGGGCCATAAGTAATGCCACGGTATTGCAAATAGTAAACACGTAGGATCGTGCAGCCGGATCTACGTGCTACGAACGCTACCTACGTGCATCTGCCCTGGGGCCCGATTCTAAGGCGCTGCGTCAAAGCCATTTAACCCTAAACCGCTATGTCTAAAGAAAAATTCCATAAACGATTCACTGACCGAAGACTTCGTCGTCGTTGAAAGAAAGAAAGAAAGCAGTTTTATTCTGGATCCACCAGGAACAAACGAAAGTACAAAAAAAAAGACAAAAGAAATACAATAATTAAAACAACCTGGACGAGATCAAAAATGGCCCCAATCTCAACATAATGCTGTGGCATTTAGAAATAGAAAATGGTATTCTGATGGGACCGTTGTAGTGATGCCACGGGCAGCTACGCTTGCGTTGCGAGTAGAACATTGGTAGAGATTTCTTTAATTTAGTTTATGACGAAATTGGCAGTTATAACGAATCTAACTACAACTACAGGCAAAATTCATACATTGTGCGAGCGAGCAAGGACTTTAATAAATTATGTAAAGAGTTTTCATTTGACCCATTTACTACTAAAGGCTTTACGGTACGCAATCGGCTGAACCTTGACTTTTTCCATTAATACATAGTATATAGTATTTTTGTCAGCTATATTAATATTGTTGTGCATTGTTGTGATCGTTAAAATCTCTGTTAATTTGTCTACCACTATCCGTGGAAACCTGTAATTGGCTTAATATTACTTATGCTTTCTGTTTATTTACTTTTGTACAGCTTGTTGTAGTATTTAATGTTCTTCCACTAAAAAAGTAATTAGATATTAGTATTTTAAATATGACTGTTCCATAATGTGACATATACAAAAGAATGTCAAGATACATACACGATTGAAAACTAACGGCTATTTTATTTTTCCTACAATTCGTTATCAGCACGAGGATTTCCAATAATAAATGAGCAAATAAATAGGTCATTGTAGTCCGCAGTTCTTTACGTAATTGGTAAGTGAATATTCACCATATTATATGTGAAATCACAGATGCAAAAAATTACATGATGTCTGACGGAGATCATACAAAACAAGGATCCAGCTTACGGTCTCTCGTTGGAATCAATTTAAAAGGGAGAGAGGACTATGGCATATGGAAATTTAAAATACGTATGTATCTTGTTCATGAAGGTTTGTGGCAATGTGTTGTGGGATACCGTGATGGGGATTCCACACCTGCAAGCACTAGAGAAAGGGATGATGAAATCGCGCATGCCAAAATATGCCTTACATTGGATGGTCCTGCGATTACTCATGTCCGAAATAGTAAAAGCGCGAAAGAAGCTTGGAATGCTTTAGCGGCGGCTTATGAGGACAAATCCATGGGACGGCGATTAAGTTTAGAGCGTAGGCTGTATAGATTAAGTCTTGCCGATTATGATAATATGGAGACGTATATAAATGCAGTTATGTCTACCGCTCAAGATTTGGCTGACATAGGAAAAGTAATAGAAGATCCTTCCATAGCAGCTATATTACTTGGAGGTTTAACACCTCGTTTTGATCCCCTTATAATGGCCCTTGAAAATTCAAATGTAGATATTTCAAGTGAGTTTGTTAAAGGAAAGCTTCTAAGTGAATGTTTAAGAAGCCAGCAGTCCGATGTCGATACCGCTATGCAGATAAAGTGCCAGAAGAAAGGTAAAAAACGTCAGGTGTTCTGCTATGATTGCAAACAACCCGGGCACAAGAGACCCGAGTGTCCACTTAGAAAGAAGTCTACTGTCAAGAATAACTCTAGTCTTTTTGGTGCCTTAAATGTTTCTAACACTAATAGGATCAAAGCAGATAAGTGGTATATTGATTCTGGGGCCAGTGCACATATGTCTTCGAGATTGGACTGGATGGAGAACCTTAGGGATGGTTCTACTGATACGGTTACAATTGCTAATGGAGATAAGCTAGCGTGTGCAGGGATAGGTAATGTCTCTATTGTTAACGATCATAAAACTGAATGTAATAGAGAAATTAATTGTATATCTGATGTTGTATATGTTCCTAAATTGAACACAAATTTGATTTCTATCAAGAAGGCTACTGAAAAAGGATTTAGCGTTCTTTTTGATAAAAATATTTGTACATTTTTTAATTCTGATACTTTTTCTTATACAGGAGATGCTGTGTTACGTGGGTCCTCTTGTGGTGGATTGTACACTTTAGATTGTACTGTGTTGCCCAAAAATCTATCAGCTTACGATGTGCACTTGGACATTTCTAACTTTAGGTTATGGCATAGACGTCTAGGTCACCTATGCCGTATAGGATTACAAAAACTTAAAACAGGTAATGCTTTAGGCGTAGAGTACACTGATGTTGATAAGGATCCATGTATTGCCTGTATAGAGGGTAAAAAGTCGAGAAAACCTTTTAAAAGAATATTATATAAGAAAGCTTCTTCCAAATTAGAGCTGATTCATTCGGATCTCTGTGGTCCAATGTCTGAACAGTCTTTTCAGGGAAATAAATATGCTTTAACTTTTATAGACGATTTTACTCGTATGATTTTTATATATTTTATCTCTTCAAAAAGTGAGGTTAAAGAGAAGTTCTGTGTTTTTAAATCTATGGTCGAGTTGGAAACTGGATTGAGGATTAAAATCTTGAGATCAGATAACGGGACTGAGTATGTCAATAATGATTTTTCTGACTATTTAGCTTCAGAAGGAATCAAACATCAGACAACAGTTCCATACAGTCCTCAACAGAATGGGGTTGCTGAAAGAACGAATAGGTCTATTATTGAGAAGGCGCGTTCTATGCTTTCAGATAGTTCGTTATCCAGAGCGTATTGGCAAGACGCTGTGGGAACAGCTGTATATTTAAAAAATCGGTGCCCACATCGTGCCCTCGACGGAAAAACGCCTTTTGAAATATGGCATGATAAGAAACCAGACTTATCTCATTTAAGAGTATTCGGTTGTCGTACATTAGTAAAGACTCCAGATACTTTAAGGAATAAATTGGATCCTAAAGCACTACAGTATATATTTGTTGGCTATTCGGAAGACCCACGAAATTACTACTTTCGTGATCCGTCCTATCCTAGGAGGGTGATAAAAGGAAGAGATGTGGTGTTCTTTGAAGATACTTTCTCTGATTTGAAGACGAAAAGTCAGAAGCAAAGTAAAGTAGTGGACACGATATCTACACTTGTACCTTATCCTTCTTATTCTTTGCTTGATTTAAATTGTCAAAACAGGGCGTCTAGTCGAATAAACCCAGTTTGTTCAGATGTAAGAGTGAATGAACCAATACCTGATGTGTCCGAATCAGCTGATGCAGAGGAAGATATTGGGCCAAATACATCAAATTTTCTTAGTGCAGATGAAAATTCTGAAGAAGAAAATTCTGACGATCAAACTGTAACAGCTCCGGGAGAAAGATATCCATTAAGGAATAGAATTAATAGAATGGCTAAACCTTTTGATGCAAAACTGATTGCATATGCTATTAAAAGCAATTCCTTAGACGAACCACAAAGTTTTGTAGAAGCTATGAATACAGATGATAGTGATTATTGGCATTCTGCAATGAATGATGAATTCAAATCATTAATGAACAATAAGACTTGGATTTTGGTAAATAAACCCAATAAAAAGGTTATACCATGCAAGTGGGTTTATAAACTCAAGAAAAATGCTGAAGGTGTAGTAGTAAAGTATAAAGCCCGACTGGTAGTTAAAGGTTTTAACCAGATACCAGGCGTAGATTATTATGAGACTTTCGCCCCAGTAGTTCGCAATTCGTCTCTGCGTACACTTATGGCTTTAGCAGCAGAAATGAGTTTAAAAATGCAACATTTGGACGTTGATACAGCGTTCTTAAATGGGGATCTAGAAGAAGAGGTCTACATGCAACAGCCTCAAGGCTTTATTAAGCCAGGTGATGAAGAAAAAGTCTGTTTACTAAAGAAATCCCTGTATGGCCTCAAACAGGCGGCTCGTGCATGGAATTTGAAATTAGATCAGACTTTATCATCGATGGGCTTTATGCGGACTCCTTCTGAACCATGTGTTTATACCAAAAAGTTTGGTAATGAACTTGTCATTTTGGCAGTATACGTCGATGACATTATTGTGATTTTTAAAGAAGAAAAAATATTTGACATTGTCAAAAATGGTTTGAAAAGAAAATTTTCATTAAAAGATTTAGGAAAACTTGAATATTGTTTAGGATTGAACGTTACACAGACTGATAATAAAATATATATAAGTCAAAAAACGTATATCCTGGAAACTTTGAAACGTTTTCAGTTGGAAGATGCAAAAGTGTATTCTACTCCACTTGAAAATAATAAACTTGAAAAAGGTAAACAGCCGTGCTCATACCCATACCAAAATCTGATTGGATGCTTAATGTTTCTGGCGGTTAATACGAGACCAGACATAGCGTATGCTACAAGTTATCTAAGTCAATTTAATAACTGTTTTGAAAAGAAACATTGGATAGCCGCGAAAAGAGTTTTACAGTATTTGAAGGGTACTATTAATTATACTATAATTTACAGGAAGACTGGTGACTATTTATGCGGTTACACCGATGCAGATTGGGCGAACTGTATAAATGATAGGCGTTCGTATACCGGTTTTTACTTCTCATTGGCCGGTGGACCCATTAGTTGGGAGTGCAAAAAACAACCAACTATAGCCTTATCGAGTACAGAAGCGGAATATATGTCTATAACTGCTGCTTCTAAGGAAGCTATTTTCCTAAGAAGGTTAGTGCATGAAATATCAGGCAAAATTGATACCGTGGTTTTACATAGTGATAGTCAAAGTGCACAAAAAATAGCTTATAATCCTGTCCACCATAATAGGACCAAACATATTGACACAAAATTTCATTTTATTAGGGATCAAATATCTAATAAAATTGTAGATATTAAATATTTGCAGACTGACAAAATGTCAGCTGATGTTTTAACAAAGCCCTTAAGGCGTATAGCCCACACTAGATGTTTGGTAAGCATGGGCTTAACTTGTTAACTTATTTATAAGATTTTATTTTGTTGTTTTGTTTGTGTCTTGCCTTGTTATTAGTTTTCTTTTTAGTCTCGATTAAGGGAGGATGTTGTAGTATTTAATGTTCTTCCACTAAAAAAGTAATTAGATATTAGTATTTTAAATATGACTGTTCCATAATGTGACATATACAAAAGAATGTCAAGATACATACACGATTGAAAACTAACGGCTATTTTATTTTTCCTACACAGCTGTTGGTTTTCCTAATTATAAATAAATAAATAAATAAATAAACTTACAGCAGCACCCTTAGCATGACCATTTCTATTTCTATTCTTGGAAAAATCGACAATGCTTTCATCAGCTTTTTCAGCTTCCTTTTTGCTTCGCTTTGTATCTCGACATCTAGACTCGCGTTTCACATCGACAAAGACAAAACAATCTTTCTATAGCAACAGGGACGTAGTTAGTGATGTAATTGTTCTACCAAATTCTACCGAAGAGTAGAAATATTTCCACAATCTGTGATTTTGTCTATTATTTAATAGACAAAACCCGTTTCTATAGTGTTTATGGTAATGCTATGCCTGCAGTTAGGAATAAATTAACTATGGATATTCCAAATGTTATGTATTAAATTATCCTGCAGTATCGGTATTGGCTAGTGTTACAACCTTTATTATGGTCTAATAAGGTTTCTGGTCAGCTTGTAACTGCTTGGCATTCTTATTCAGAGGCAAATCATTATTATCGTATTCTTATTTTTTTATTCACTTTGAATTACATTATTCTCCCAGCTCTTACCAAAATATTATACTAATCAAGATTGTAATGATTCCATGGAGTTTCTTGCTGGTTCTCCATAGGCTCTAGGTACTATTTGGAACCGTGCACCGAGTTTCGACATTTCAGAAGTGCCTGTATTTGGTTTACATGAATTATAGATCTATTCTATTCCATGGAAAGTCTTTGCGATCAACGTCTGCCATATGTTTTCGAGAAGTCTTACTTTCGACATTATCTGTAGTGTACGAGAATTGCCCCCCTGGAGGGTCGTACGTAACCTGTCCGGCACGGAACCCCCCGAGTAAGAATATTTGATGCTGTTGTGTTCATTGTTTATCCACCTGTATTTTTCTGAATTCTATGTTGGTAATTATGTATTTAATGTTGCTGTGTAACAATGATTAAAATGATTTCAATGGCGTTCTTTTTATCCAACTTGCTAGCTGGATCCCTGCGAAGAATGACGGTCTGTAGCATGTGTGTGTGTGTAGCGATGTGACAAGTCTGGTTCAGCGGTCACCAGCATATATCCCAAGTACATATAGGCTGTAAAATATTTTTTGCGCGATTAAGATTTTGGTCTCATAGAGGAAGTTGTTCAATTTGATGGTCTGATCTACACCCTTAAATACATCCACGCATTCCTGATAGAAAAAATAAACATGCCCGTTGCTTCAATAGTCCTAGTTAAAAAAGACGTTTATACGTATTGAATAACTTATTGTGTAGGAATTTTCCACGGCATTGTCTTTTTTTATAACAATATAAGTCCTAACCAGTAACTCTCAGACAATTTGTCCTTTGTTTAGCTACCGTACCTACTTTTGGTAATATCAGTTACCAAAAGCGTTTGATGTAGAATATTGAACGTGTGATTGAGGACTACAACTTCTAAGACTGACGAAGTAGGTACCTAGGTATTTCTATAAGCTTTGGAGTCACGAAGTATTTTATATACCTAAGCATAGAGTTATTGCAGTAGTTTTATAGTCACAACTGAGTTCTCATTCTGCAGGATGCTGTGAATAAACACGGAAGATACATACGTCACAGTCGTAATTCTCGAAGGAAATCTCTTCGATGGGCTAGGATTTTAATAAATATATGTATATACTAGCTTACGCCAGTGGCTTCGTCCGCGTGATATCTTTATAAATTATATAACCTTTGTTACTCAGTGATAATATAGCATTCTGCTGGTGAAAGACTTTTTAAAATCGGTCCAGTAGTTTTTGAGTTTATCTATTACAAGCAAACAAACAAACATACAAAAAATCAAATCTTTTCTCTATAATATAAATATATATTATTATAATTGTATATATATGTAGACGCCATACGGTTCGTCCTAAATGTACAATACTGACCATCGGCCTCCTTATAGACTGCCAACGCAACGGTCGTGGGAATATTGTCAGTATCACTTCGTTTGGCAAACACATTCCATTTAATTTGTGAATGCTGTTCATAAATGATGCTCTTCATACACCAAGTATCTGTTGTGTGCCACATAAGTGTTGTAACAGTGAATATTCACATATATGCAAATGGCTGCAAGCTGCGTGCGTGCCCGCGCATACAAGCGATGGTGGCTATCTGTACCTGAGCTACAGCTCTGCCTACTACGAATTTATGGACCGTGAACATAGCTCACGTCCGCGGAATAACGACTCTGGACGTGCTTACAAGGTACCTGAAATGTAGCATTTTTCGTACCTTCCTTATCTGTGAGAAAAATATTGCTACAATAATTTATGACAGCCTCGTAGGTTATTTAGGTCTCGTGGATGCAAGCGTTGCAGCTGTAAGTACTACTGAAAATTTTCAAATTCTAATTTATGGTATCGAGCCCAAGACCTCAGTACCTAGGTACAGCCTTGAAGTTTTGGATTCAATCGTCAGGCAAAGTCTTACCTACACTGGTATGATAAAGGTAATAAGTAAAAAAGAAGATAATAGTGTAACAATTACTTAGGAGCAGGTAAACTCTGCATGCATTATTATAAAAGTTAATTCATTCATAAAAAAAAGTCATTATTGAAAACACATTTCCATTGCGAGATAATCCTTTCATTATCTCGCATGAAATGTAAATGAGTAGATATGCGTTTATGTAACTATGATTCTTGATACTTGAAATTTTATTTATAATCCATAATTATTAATTCAGATATATACTATATGGATATTGGGCGACTCTATTATGAACATTTTCAATAATAGTAGAAGCTCCGAGTTTGGCATTGTGCCCGGTCATTAGGGAGAGAGAGACTTCACATGGGTGTTTCGCTCTGATGTACATTATTTCTAAGAAATCATCTTTTACTGAAATATTATACGAGGGTATTTAATATATTGGAGAGCTTTGAAACACGGCTCGCTCAGGTTATTTCAATTTCTAGCGAGAAAATCGTAATCTGACATCAAAAGTGGGAGTTACGAGTATTAATAAAAAAAGGCACGCTTACGGAAACTGAAATTGTCAGCATAACATAGCTCTCAGTATTCTACTATTTTATACCTAAGTACAGTAACTTTTGAATGTATTGAGTTTGACATTTTGTTGCTTTTTGACTTTGCAAACAGCACCACCATAAAAACCTAATGCAATGTATTATTTGATAATTTTTTAAACCATTATTCAATGTTTAAATTATCTTGCCACGTAAAGTTAATTTGTAAGCAGACTGTGCAACAAATAGTACATAAAAATCTACATAGGCATAGCGCTCTATAGGTTCTTCATACTCTAAGGTGAATGTAGAGCATAGGCACAGTTTAAATATATAGTAAACAGTTGGTAAGCTACGTACTTACGTTCCGAATTCAAACACACACAGAGACGTGTGCTCTACAGGGATTTCTCGGTTAGGTTCGGTAAGGTAACAGCGAAATATTCAAAGGTTGTCAGTCGGTGTTACTTCGAGACAAAGTCGGTCACGATTTGTGTTGCTCCCATATTTTGCGATATTAATTATATTGACAGGACTAGGGTAGGGTGGTGTAAGATTGCGCGGGCGGTAAGATTGCGCACACGTCATAATTCGATACCAGTGTGAAATACGCTGCCAACTTCAGTCCTGTTTTGAATGCAAGCATGGCCGGCATGCGCTCCCGATAAAATATTGAGAACCGAGTGAAAACGGCGAGTCCAGGTGAGTTAAAAGTTTTTAAAGCCCTGCGATCTAATTTTTTGACATTTTTCAAGTATAACTGATAAAAAACCTGTTGGAATTACAATGTTTTGCTGATCGTTTTACTTGTGTTTACCTTTGATATGTCGACTAGTTACAACGTAGTTCAATCATTTTCTAAGAGATGGCAGTAGTATCAAGATGGTTGCGCTGGAGGCCAAGTGTGTAAGTTTGCGCATTTAGGGGGTGGATAATATTGCGCGCGCAAACTTACACACCACTGCGTAACATTTATTTATACTAATTAATATTGGTTGTTTTCAATGATTTTAAATAGCACTTCACTTGTTGTAGAATGTCACGAAGACCACGCAAAACTGACCGTGCAGTTTGCTCACCCTCTACCATCAACGAAGCTCGTAAACGTATTGAAAAAGGAGAAAGCAAGTGACAAGTGGCTTTATCTTTAGGAATGGCTGAGTCAACACTAAGATACCGGTTGCAGCAATCACAATGTACAACTAAGCTAGGTAGATATGACGCTACATTTAGTCCAGAAGTAGAAAAAGGTTTCTGTGACCACTTGATAACCCTGGATGAAATGTTTTTCGGCTTGACAGCCAAGCAATTAAAAAGTGCAGCTTACGAGTTTGCAGAAAAGAATAATATACCCCATCGTTTCAACACACACACAAGAATTGCGGGGAAGGAGTGGTTTCGTGGATTTATGAAGCGCCACCCTGAAATTTCTCTTCGTCAGCCAACTTCCACGAGCATTGCGCGTGCTATGGGGTTTAACAGGCCTCAAGTTGAACGGTTTTATGTGAAAATGTCGGCATTGATGGACAAATACCAATTTCCACCGCAATCCATCTACAATATGGATGAAACCGGAATTTCTACAGTACCAAACCGACCACCTAAAGTACTTTCTGTCAAAGGAAAACGTGCGGTTAATAAAATATCAAGTGCTGAAAGAGGCATCAATGTGACTGCTGTCAACGCGATTTCTGCAACAGGTTATTTCATTCCACCGGCTTTCATTTTTAAGCGAAAGAGGATGAAAGCGGAGTTGATCGATGGTGCACCAGCTGGATCCATTGGAATGGTTTCCGACTCGAGCTTTATTAACGGGGATCTCTTCATAGACTGGCTATCGCATTTTAGATATCATACCAAGCCATCCAAAGATCAGCCTGTTTTGCTGATTCTAGATAATCACACATCACATTGTTCGCTGAAAGCTATTGACTTTTTCCGGCAAAACAACATCGTTGCCTTGACGTTACCACCTCACTGCAGCCATAAAATGCAACCTCTAGATAGAGGATTCCACGGTGCTTTAAAGAAGTATTATGCCAGCGAATGCGAGAAATGGCTCAGAAACCACCCAGGAAGAGCAATAACGACATTCCAGGTGACTTCAATCTTCGCTCCGGCATTTTACAAAGCTGCAACTGTTGCTTGTGGGGTAGAAAGCTTCAGATCAACTGGAATATGGCCATGGAATCCAGATATTTTCACAGATGCTGATTTTATGGCAAGCACTGTCACTGAACGGGAGAACCCAGAGAATAGCAACACTATTGAAATCAAAGATGACGACTTTTCTGTAGAAATCCCGGCAGAAGCACCAGTGGATGCTGTGGCAAGTGGTTCTTCTCAAATTCCAAAACTGGCTTTACTAGAAAATGCGGTTGATTGTATTTCTGGAGGCCTGGCAATGTCTTCTGTGGAATCTGTGAACCGTCTCTGTCTATCTGTGTCAAACCAGCTCACGACTATCGCATCCATGGAAGCCGTGGCAGGGATATCTCAGCCTGCCTCACCCTTACAGAGCTCTACAATTATCATAAATAAAGCGAACGTAAGTGCGCAGATCAGTCCATCGCTTGAAGATATTGTTACGCTTCCAAGGTCTGAATTGAAGAGAATTACTCATCGGAAGCATAAACAAGCTGAAGTCATTAGCAGTTCACCCTATAAGAACCAACTACAAGAAAAATTAAATGAAAAAAAGAAGCCTAGTCCAAAAATAAACGCAAAGCGAGCTAAAAAGGTATTTAGAAAACCAAAAACTTTACCAAAAAAGAAAATATGGAGGTGTGGAGGATGCACAGAAGTCTTTTTAGAACCAATCGTTGAAGACTGGATCGAGTGCGATATGTGCCAGGTGTGGTGGCACGAAAAGTGTACTGATTATTTGGGTTTTGGGGTATTTAAATGTGATTTATGCAAGTAATTCTTGGCTTTTTTACTTGCATAAATCACGTTTAAATACCAAATCAAACACTGCGCAATCTTATCGCCATCTATGCGCAATTTTACACACCAGGGTGTGTAAAATTGCGCATATCCCGACTTCAAAGTTTTTGTTAATTAAGTAAAAAGTGATTATGTTTGCTCAATAATTAGTATTAAAATTTATTTTCAGATAAGTTTAGACTTATTAATTATAAAGAAACCTGTGATTAATCTGTATATTTTATTTTTATGACCGAATTATTCAAAACTGCGCAAACTTACACCACCCTACCCTATATTGTAGTGTTTACGGCTGCTTGAACTCCTCAATATAAAATCAGCAGTTAGCTTTTTTAAATTTCCCGCTGATATCGAAAGGTATAATGAATGTTCAACTATTTCTCTACGAATTTGTTGTCAATATTGACCGATTGCTTTGAAAATGCGTGTCGTCTCTGAAATCGTAATTATGGTCAGAAATAAAAAAAAATGGCGGCCATTTTGATCTTTTTTATTACTGGACCGATTATATACAAAATCGATATCTGAGAGTTCGTATAGTCCTAAATCCATATATAAAGTCGGAATTTAAAAAATGGCCGCCAATTTGGACCTTCTTAGTTACTGGACCAATTGCTTTCAAAATCGATATCTGAGAGTCCATATGGCCTCTAAATCCTTATTTAAAGTCAGAATTCAAAAAAATTGCCTCGTTTTTTATCTTTTTAGTTACTGGACCAATTGCTTTCAAAATCGATATCTGAGAGTCCCTATGACCTCTGAATACTTATTTATAGTCAGAATTTTAAAAAGTTGCCGCCTTTTTGGTCTTTTTAGTTACTGGACCAATTGCTTTCAAAATCGATATCTGAGGGTCCGAGTAAAGTGGGATAGTTGACAGTGACGACATTATCTTTTTCAGCTGGTCCAAATTGCTTCGTTTGATTTTCCGAGATGATTCCGATGCCGATGAACCGGCACTGAATTATCGTGTTTCTGAAGAATACTTTAACGCTTAGGATATTTTACCAGAAGCCCAATTCTCGTAATTAATTTATAATATGACTGAAAGTTGACCGAACTGAGATTATATTATGAATTGACAAAAAGTCACGTATTCTACTCCTCTTAAAGTTCAGTCCGATTCCAGTATGATTTGGATTCAATCTTCTTACAAACTCATTTCAATCTCATTTTTGACGTTTGTGTATAGACGAGAGTGTCAATTTTATTATCTGTGTCAGTTCAAAATGTTAGCAGAATACCGATTTGCCTTTTAATCAACTTTCGATCTCATTACAATATAATGTCACGTTTGACGTTGTTTGTTAGGGTAGGAGAATACCATTTGTGACATTTATGACATTGGTAGTAGATCGGAATGAGATCCGAACTATATTTTGAACATTTTTAATTACGAGAATTGGGCCTCAGGAACAAATCGCAATTATGAAAAAATATCCATTCCCATCTTTTTTTTAAGAATCATCACATGTTTTTAATTCCTGTTTAAATATCGTCATATAGTTTACATACTACTTACGTACTTACGAGCGAAGCCCTGGGCCAATACTAGTATTAATTTATGTTTGCAGTAGGTAAATGTAACTAAATAAAATAAAAACCATTTTCCAAAAATATTAGTGACATCCCTAGCGCTCCGCTTGTCGATGTCACAAAAACGTCTTAGCTGAGTTACTGTATGTAGGTATATATATACTGTGGCATAGGTCACGTCTAGGAAATATGCAGGAGGCACGTGATGCCTACATATTGCGACGTACTCGCGACCGATTGGCCGGCTAAAATATTGGGTTGCCTATGTGGGTTATTGAGGAGAGAAATATGCTTGCGTGTAGATATGTTTGCGGAGATTTTGTTATGACTTAGACGCGGCACATTCGACGGACTTTCTGTCCACCGTTGTCCGCCGTTGTATGGCACTAGCGGTGTATTCAGCGGAAATTTTGTCCACTATGTGCGTTGTTGCATAGGATTCCATAAGCATAATATAATTATATAATATAATATAATATATATATAATATAATATAATTATAGTCAAGGCAAAAAGTCCGCCAGACAAAAAGTCCGTCAACTGCTCAGAGCCTTACGGTGTTGATATTTTTAAGTGTCACATTTCTCATTTCCCAATTGTATCAACAGTAAAAATACGCCTTTCTGTTTTTCTAAAAAGGCATGCCATGCTATGCTATTTGTTATCCGCTGCTGCTGGGAATCCCAAACAGCTGTGTTTTCTTCCACGTCTCGCGAACGTTAGCGGCCACTTCCGAGACTCTGATGCAATAAGTCAGAGCTAACAAAAACACCCCAAGCAGTGGTAATGGTCCAGCCACGAGATAAAAGACGTTTGCCTCGATATACGAACTCTACTGCGAAAACACGAGACGAAAATCGACATTATTGTTCTGATTTTATATGAGAAAATTCGTAGTTTGCGTTCCATTGACTTGTTGAATAGGAATTTAGATAAGATCATTGGTAAAGTCGAAGAAAGTACGCAATGGATCGTGTAGTGGAATTTGAGTCGTAGGATTCGGTCTTAGGCCGTTGTAAGCTAAGGCCCGACATAAATTGCTAGACAAAGGCATCAAAATTGTTGTTAGAGAGCTCCGGCTCACGGTCCATCTGGGGTGTTTTGTGAATTTTGAGATTGTTGGCGCATTACTCTGGATTTAATAAACGCGTTGGTAAGTTGATTGGGTCGAAGTACGTAATGCGGCTTTTTAGATTTGGGTGATTTTACTATCATTAACTATCAATAAATACTAGAAAAACAAGTTCAGGCCATTGTGGGTTGAAGAAAAAGCTATTTTTCAGGTGTGTGCATTGCTCGCTTCTTTGTCTATCAACAAAAACGAAAAAATATTTAGGTTGAACCCGTATTTAACAATAGTTATTTGATATACAAGAGTGCAAAGTTGCTTTTTAACCGCGTGTTCAATTTTGATGACCGAGCAAGCGAAGGATTCTAAAATTGAATCACGAGCGCAGCGAGTGATTCAAAATAGAATCCTGAGCGTTAGCGAGGGAATCAAAAGAGCACGAGGTGAAAAATCTTTGCACTCGAGTGCAACACGTAACTTTTCATTCCACCTCAGCGAGGAAATGACTAAATGCAAAAAAAACCGTTTAATTCACAAACTTAGTGCACACGATGTTCTAAATTCAATTTACTTTATCCTCTAGAGAATAAAAACGGCTTTTCCACTCAGATATTGAAGATTTAAAATACTCTTTCCGAGATGGTGGGATGAAAATTTACTTTATCCTCTAGAGAATAAAAACGGCTTTTCCACTCAGATATTGAAGATTAAAAATACTCTTTCCGAGATGGTGGGATGAAAAAATAATTATATCATTAGTAAGTATTGCATACGGTTATTACAGACCCATCTACGAACGTTCTTATATTTTTTCTACATCTAACCAAATCAATGAAACAACCCGTAGTTATTCCTATAATTGAGGGAAACGAACGCCCAGACATCAGTAGGCATTAAACCCTTCATACGAAGCAAGTAGCCGCATATTTACATAATCGCCTGAACATTAATAGGAAATAAATGCAGGCGCGGATATGGTTTCGTTTAGAGGGGGGGGGGGGCATTTTTCTTGATTTGACCCAGGTATATTCTAGAAAATTCGTTCTAACCAAAAAAATTATAAACTTTTATTTGTTATTCAACCGGATAACGTTCCATTACTTGTTTTTTGTATGGAGAAGAAACAAGCACAATTTTGAAGTGTCATAATAATGTGTTTTACGAAGTCAGGGGGGAGTATCCGCGCCTAATAATAATGTTTAGGGATGAACTAATTGCAAATAAAGGAAGTGAAATACTAAGAAAATAATTGAACAGGAAGATTTTATATATTGTCTTCAGAACTATTTTTACAACAACAACTGTCAGATAGATAAAGGGTTTTGTTATACGCGGCCTAACTGGACGTTGAACCCGTCATAATCCTTGTACAATACAGATCTACGGATACGCTTATGTGGTATAGGTTTTACGGCCCCATTGGCTTATGGAGGTGTTAATCTGTCTTTAAATCATAGAGGGATCCGGAATGGTGTGGGATTGTGTTGTGAAAGTCTGTTTGTTTTAATATATAGTTATTGAAATTTCTAAAAGGTTGGCGTCTCTATAGAACTGTCAATTGTTTCGACTGTCAGAAGCCTGAATCATAATTAATTTACAAGATGACTGTACTGAGATTATAGTATGAACTGACAAAAAATCGGTATTCTACTCCTCTTATAGTTCAGTCCAATTTCAATATGATTTGAATTCAATCTTTCTACAGGCGCATTTCATTATCATTATTAGGAAATAGTAATCATTTCCTGAGTTAGGAAAACTAAATTCTGATCACGTTTCCAAAGTCTTCCTGTGTACACAAATACACCAAAACATAGCTACTTTAAAATCTTAAACGTTCTGTTGTACAAGAGTTGTACTTAAATATCGACAGGCGTGGAGCAGCCCCAGCACTTTTCCACTAGACTTGCCAGTTATTAGTACTAGGCATATACATATATAGAATATATCGAACTAGGTCTCACATACGCCACCTGCGCTCGGGCGGGACAGGCTTCGTAGGAAATATTATATGCCAGTATGAGTTTTTTTTTTAAATTCTTTATTTGAAGAAGGTTTGTTCATACATGAACATGTGACCTCCATAATGCAAGTATGAGTGGTTGTATAAGATATTTTATTTTCCCCCAACTAGCTCGGAAACTGCTTCATTATTTAAAAATAAAAACATACATTCATCAATCAATTAATGCAAATTTCTCATTGTAATAATGACAATATCGTAAAGATTTCAGTAGTTTTTTGCGGTGTTGCCATTACAATTCTATTGTACAGTTCGCTGGGCCAGACTAGTTTTGTGAATAAAAAAATAATTACTGATATTAATAGTAAAATTGTGAAAGATAAAATAAAGAAATGTTGGCAGCAAAGGCTTTTAACATCTAGGAGACTGTGTGCTCGAGTATTGATGAGGACACAATGTCGAGGCTCGGGCCAGCTTGCCGCGAAACTCAGGTGGTAATTTTGTTGTATAACAAGCGGACGGAATACATTATGTATGTGATGTGTGTGAACATGTATTGCTATGTCAAATGGGATGCTTCTAAGTGATTAAAAGAGTTGATAGTACAGGTAGGTAAGTATTAAGAAAATAAGAGATACATGTATCGCATTTTTGATATTTTTATCAGAGATTTTTGATCATTTTTAATATGTTACTATTGGTACGTGTAATGGCGGACGAGTCTAATACCATCCAGGCACAGTTCCAGATTCCAGGCTGGTACTGAGAATGTCCTAATGGTTTAAAACTCAATAAGACATTTCCGACACGGGAATCGAACACAGGACCTTGCTCAACAGCCGCGCTTGAAACTACTAGCCTAAGGAGACAGTTATAAATAAGCAGGTAGTCACCGTTAGAGTTATCGATAATTGGAACTAACGAGTGAAATAACTGGGTAAAAAATTGAGTACAAGAAACAAATACCGAAGCCAACAAAATACGAAACGGTACAATATAATGCGTATATAATTTATACAAGGGGTATATATTATATGCGCATTATATTCTACCTCATTATCTATATCTCTACTTGTAATCTGCACCAGTTACAGTTTACAGTTAACCACGGTCAAAGGAAGCAAGTGAAGTGCGTTGAAGTGTACACTAAAAAAACGTAACGGTTAAAAATAAACAAGTTATTGTTATTTACAACCGAGTAACTTGGTTCGGATGGACTCGGCAAATTCGTTTTTCTGTGTATTATTCAGTTGGTTTAGAAGATATTATATAGATGATGACAAGTCCCTTCGCCTTTCCCAGGGCGAAGAGTATCTATGATAGATTTCAGAAATAAGATAAGATTCTTTATTTGTGAAAAAAATAGTATACATGTTTTTTGCATGCAAGATGTACAAATATATATAAAGAGCAGAAATGATAGGCATCTGTGGCGTACAAAATTTACCATTGGGTTCGATATGTCTGGCAAATGAAATATCGTGAAGGAACCGGCATGGCGGCTGACTAGTGACGATAGAGGATATCGTCACTAGTCAGCCGCCATGAGCTTTTATGGCCTGATCTCTCACTGAGAGAGGAGGAGGAATCCCATCAGTGGAAATATTTATGGGCTCATGATGAAGTCGTGTGGTTTCGAATAACTCAACTGTCTCTTCTCGCGTGTGTCATAGGTGATGACTACGGACTAATTTGAGTAGGCATCAGTAGGTACTGCGTCGAGTATCTATTTAATACGTGAAGAGAAAACTTTGTACCCCTTTTTTAGCATAATGCGCGCACGGAGGATTGTGAGATTTGGCATAGTTAAAGTTTATATGGAGAAGGAGTGCAGAAAGCTAAGATTACGGTCAAATTTCATCCTCTGGACGACCACTAGTTTTTACTAATATTGGTCTGTAAGCAAATTACATCTTTATAATCTTTTACACTCGGTACACTTGCTGACATGGTGGATTTGGCCAATACCTCTATTGAAGGAGAGGAATTTTCGATAAGCCATCGACTGACACAAAAATCTGTTTCAAAAAATTGCTGTTTATTCCAATTTTTTCTTCAATATTGTTCTTTATCTCAATGTTGGTGGTTTCGCAGTGGATCTTTACTTCGTGCTTATATGAGAAATCAACTCGCCGAGGTTTCAAGTCCCGCCAATACAATTAGTTCTAGTAACGCTTGAATTTCAGAATTACGTTAGAACTGTAAATTGAACCAAGCGTGAAGTTAAAGTTCAATCAGTTTACATCGCACAATCATGTGGAATTGTATCCATTAATACCACAATTTGATATAGTGAAATGTCTCTAAAGGAGCTGATAAATCTGCGCCCCACTTCCACTGCGAAAAAGTACTGACCAAGTAATAGCTGGACGGAACGGACTCTAACTAGCTAAAGCGGTTTTACCTTCCATTAAGAAAGAGTTTTGACAATTGTCTTCCACTGCAAAAGAGAAATAAAGAACGAGTTCGTTGTAACTATTTTTACTCCTTCAGTCCTTTCCGCTAGACTGTTTGTTGGTGGAAGCACTTCTATGAAGTTTACTGTTACGAGGTAAACGGAGTCCGTACGGAGCCCGCTCCGCTGCCAGTGGAAGCCCGGCTTTAAACAAGTTGCAATCTACTATCGGTCTACTACTAGAAACGATAGCTAAATGTATGGAGTTGACTTTCAATCACTTGACTATTCAACAGTTTATGTCAAGTTAGTACGTTTTGCTGACATTTCAATTTTCTAGCGATTTTAGACTGTATACTTGTTTGCAGATGAGCATTCACTTGTAATGAGTAATTTAGCAAATTTTACATTTCTATATGGTATAAAATAAAGTCGCATTCCGCGTCTGTCTGTCGGTATATCCGTTTACTTCCTATACCGCGCTACGGATTTTGATGCGGTTATCACCATCAGTTAGATATTTTTTCACCGAAGGTTTATATGTATAATACTTATTTTGATATTTAATGTAAGGATAGTAGAGAAATTGCACCCGTGCGAAGCAGGGGACGGGTCGTTAGTTGCAGCTAAAAGCTCACCTGATATCATCATTTGGTCGAACACAAACATTTTACAGAATCATCAAACTTAGTTCTATTTTTAAAATTCATTCCGGCCCTAGGTTGGAAAGTAATAATTACTGAGTCTTTTCCGTCATTTTCATAGTCTACTTCCTAACCCAATTTAGTTCTATTTTTAAAATTCATTCCGGCCCTTGTGTGGGATGTAATTACTATGAGTCTTTTCCGTCCAACGGTGGGAAGCAGCGTTTTCGACCCGCTACTCAGATCAAACAAACACTACTTTCCGAGCATGAGATATGAAAAGATTGTTGTATACTCTGCCAATTTTTTCGTCTCAATTCATTTGTCTCCTGTGTTATTGTGCCCGCGTATTGATAGGGGCAGTTCGATGTATTATTCGTTACCACTCGACAAATAGAATAGATAAAGGTATTTTGTCAAATGCGGCACTTAATGAATTATAAAGTCTAATTTGCAGTTTTTACTAAAGTTATGATCGACAATAATATAATTAGTCATTCTAAAGTTTGAAATTCATAAAATGGAGTTATCCGTGTTCTTCGTTTTGACCATTCTAAGTTTTACTAATTGCAAAGGTAAGTTGTTTGTCTTTTTTATAATTGGGAATTGGGTTAGTATAGGTATTTAGTATGGTTACTTTTTTAGTAATAGAATTTATGTATAGATACTTTATCAAATGCTTGACAATTCCAATAGCACTGTTATAAAATTTGACTTTGAGGATTGTATTTGTGCGCTACGGGTCGTGCGTTCGATTCCCATACATATGATTATGATGAAATTATGTTTTGTGTGATGGCCTTCAGAAGTTCCAAGTATGGTTTCAAATATTATGTCTACACTATCTATACAACATGTAACATGAATGACGCACACACTCAAACACCCCAATTAGAATATTCAGTTATAGAATAGAGAGAAATAGAAATACGCATTATTGCACACCAACATAAAAAAACATCCAGTAAAGACAGTGTAAAACAATGCACAATTGGCGGTCTTATCTTTCATTTTTATTATAATCATAAATACATACACTGACATTTTATTTTTATGTCCATAAATATTGTTTATTTTAGAAATTAGTTATACTCATAGTGGGCGAATAGTATGGTCATATTACAAATCTATTATACGTAGGTACGCACATAGTCGCACACGACATAGGTAAAGCCGTTTTGTGATGATTATGTTTCATTTTCGTTTGTTTCGACTATCCAACGAAGCTGATTGCAATTTATATGTATTTAATTATTTTTAGGATAAAAGAATATCTATAAGTATTAAAAATGTCTGAAATCATTGAGTAGCCGATTCTTAACAAAATAACATTTAGGATGTGCTTTTACTATGTTACATGTTGTATAGTTTCAGCCCAGATGTTGGTCACAAGGATTACGTTATCAGTAGCATCCATTAGTTCTTCCGGCGTGCAGGATTCAGGGAACGCCAGGCATGATGTTTAGTGCATCGTTTGTGCATATGAGATGTATGTAAACTGAACCCACACACAATACAAGAGAAATACTAACGTGGGCATTGTTGTCTATTATAATCGTAGAAATATGACAAGCCTAGAACAGTAACAAACACATCATTATTGAAGCCGTTTACGATATCAATGGTCACCAGTCTGGTCACCAACACCGGTGTGAAATTTTTCATAAAATATTGTGAATCTCAGACTGAAATTGTGTGTTTACGAAAATATAATAAACTGACAATAACATGGCATACATAGTTCATGGCTGTACAAGCCATAGTTCAAGGAAAATCACAAGTCCTTTATTTAAGAAATTTCGAAAATCGGCTTCATTTGGATTTGAATGACAAGTCGATTACAGCTAGCTGTCTCTTTCCATCTTATAAGCGCGTGTATTTGTTAAAATAGTACCACTACATTTGAAAAGTTCAATTAATAGTTACTCTTCTAGGTTTATCATATTTCTATGATTATAATCTATGTATGATTTCAGTGGTACATCTGTCATGTAAAGAAATCCGTGCGTTCGTCGACGGGCACAATGCGAGACGTCTTCTGCTGGCTGAGGGCAAAGTACCAGGACATCCCGCCGCTTCTGAAATGCAGAAAGTGGTAATAAATCTAAATATTTTATACGAAATAAAATGTGAAAAATATATAATATAAATATAAGGGCTTTGTTTACAATAACTTGGAAATACAAGAAAAGTTTGTACCCCCCGTTTTAAGCATATTGCGCGCGCGGAGGAGTGTGAGATTTGGCATATTTAAAGTTTATATGGAGAAGGAGTGCAGAAAGCTAAAATTACGGTCGAATTTCGACCACTGGGCAACCACTAGTATGATTTAATTGTGAAATCAGCTGGTTTTCCGACCACATACGACTTGCCTTAAGAAAATAGCCTTATGTATCCCTAAGAGGTTGGGGCATCGGCGACTTTGGTGTTGCGGATGTGGCGGGCGGCGGTGATCTCTTGTACGGTGATATGTAAGCTCATTTACCTCTGATATAATAAAAGATAAGTAAAGCAAGAAGTATTTCTTTAGTAGTGATAGCCTAGCGGTTAATAACGCTTGCCTTCCATGTAGGAATGTCTGGTTTCAATGGGTGGCCCGTATTTCTGACTTTAAGAATTTATGTGATAATCGCAATTTGATTATCACTTGCGTTAACGGTGAAGGTAAACATCGTGAGGAAACCTGCACACCTGAGAGGGCCTCATAAAGTTCTCGATGGTGTGTGCAGTCCGCCAACCCGCACCAGGCCAGCATGGTGGACTAGGGCCTAATCCTTCTCATTCTCAGAAGAAGCCTGTGCCCTGTAGTAGGACAGTAAAAGGCTGGATTTATTTTAAAAGGTATTTCTTCACTTTTTCGTTGGTTCTAGGTATGGGACGAGGAGTTACAGGCAAAAGCAGTTAAATGGGCCTCCAAACATGAGAGACAGGGTCATAACCATCAGCATAACCCCAATACAAGTGTCCGTAAGTAGCGACTGATCGCTGTAGCGACACACGTTGCATCGACAGCATGTAATAACACCTATAATGAATTATTCCTTTCAGCATCCGGCAGATTCACAACGAGTGAGAACTTGTACTGGTACTCAACCACGGATTCACATTACAAGCTGAATCCAGACAGTGCTCTGGACGCCTGGTTCAATGAACACAAGAACTTTACGTTTGGACCACTGCATGAAAGCCACTTCAACACCGGGAAACATGACATTGGGCATTACACACAGGTGAGTGACTCTGAAACATTATTCACGCCATCTAGTGATAGTTTTTACGGTCTTTCTTTAGGGTACTATGGGTTTATGGGTACCGTCTGTCGGGCCTGCGGGTCTACCGCGTAACTAAAATTGTATGAACATCGACATCGGTATTAAACTTCAATACGATCGTGAGAGCCTAAACTTTGAGCTAACTTGTTTTTTTTTTACCGATCATGAATATAGGAGTCCCAACTATATGATAGGTAATTTTTTTACAAGTTAGCTCAAAGTTTAGGCTTTCACGATCGTATTGAAGTTTAATACCGATGTCGATGTTCATACAATTTTAGTTACGCGGTAGGGGTGCTGGTCAGCTTGTAACTGCCCTGGCATTCTTATTCAGAGGAAAATTGTTATTATCCTATTCTTATTTTTATTCACATTAAATTACATGATTATTCTAACAGCAGAAATTAGCAGACATGTGGCCCTGAATAATGTCTGAAGAGGTGTCCACATGTCTTCATCGTATGATGTCCTTTTTCAGATGGTGTGGTCTGACAGTACCTACGTTGGCTGTGCTATATCCAAGAAGGTGGAAAATGGATGGCATCATTACTTCGTAGTCTGCAACTATGGGCCGCAGTAAGTGAACCTATCTAGGAAGACATGCTCTGAGGGGTTATTGTACCAATCATTATGAACCACTTTTATTATGCGACTAATCCTGAAATCGCGAAATTCAAATCAGCTGTTTCATATATTTAGTCGAGTTAATATTGAATTATTTGTATGGAACAGCAGATTTTATTTATTTTTTATGCGATTTCTTTGATCCTATAGTACAAGTTATTCATAATGATGAGTACAATGACCCCTTAGGTGTCCTGTCTATACACTCACTAGCAAGTATGAAGAGTCAAGATTTTGTTATAAGTTTGTTTTCAAATGTAGACTTTGTATCACAGATTTCTTGCCAAAACACGTGGGCTTTTACTAGGTCTCAAAGATAAAATTAAGTATAACCTAACCGTCAAAAACTCCCGACTCTAACTACAAAAAGAGCTGTAACTTTTCATCTGCTGAACAGATTTTCATGAAACATAGCTAAAACGATACCCGATTAAACTAGCTTTTGATTAAAAGAAACTGCATTGAAATCGGACCATCCGTTTTGGAGCTACGATGCTACAGACAGACATATAGATACACAGATACACACTACAAACTTATAACACCTCTCTTTTTTGTCGGGGGTTAAAATAGAAACCTATTACACAGGAACATTAGTTCATATTATTAAAATCATTGGTTTATTTTCAGAGGCAACTTTCTTGGAAGTGAGCCGTACAAGACGGTAGGCAGAGCCAGCGGCAAACTTATATGTGATCATAAACATTGCCATCATCCTTACGGGAGAAAATGTAAATAATTGTGTCGTCACTTCATAGATATTATAATATTATTGTCTATATTACAATAATTAATATATAATTACCATGACTAGAGAAGATTTTTAACACTTATATGGCCGTGTTCAACTTATTAAAATTAAAATAATGTTTGATTAAATGCTTGTAACTTTAATTTTATTTCAAGACCATAATTTATTTAGTTATTTATTAACTTATACTTAAAATCGAATCGAATTTTATTACATATAAAATTATGTCAATCTTACACGTAATAAAATTGGTTGTCAAAATAAATACATGATGAATATAAATAACTTGTACTATGGGAGCAACCATAAAAGCGCGAAAAATATATCAAACTTTTCATACATTTCGATCGAGCAACGTTTTCTTTCCACTTTTAGGTTTAGAATAGAATAGAATAGATCTTTATTTCATGTAAACCAGATACAGGCACTTATGAAATGTCGAGACTCTAGGTGCGCGGTTCCAAATAGTAGATCCAATTGAAAAGAAGTTTGGTCCCATAATAAAATTTGTTCATATTATAAGTACTTATAATTCATTCGATTATGACGAAACTTTGGTTCTCACCAAAGAGTGAGTTGCGCGCGCCCGCGAAATTTAAAATAAAAAAACGGCATTGCAAAGCATGCCGGGCACAAAGTGAAACCTACTACGAGGTTCCGCGCTGAGCGTTCTTTTTAATGGTCGACAGTTGGATTGCAAATCTGTCAAAACAATTTGAAAATGGAATTTATAATGTCATGGAAATTAGTAGATAGGTATAGTATTACTAGCACCTATAATACGCGTACTATTATAGGTGCTAGAGGGAGAGAGGGAGAGAGTGCAGAGGGCTCATAAAGATTTGCGCGTACTATACATAAACTAGTACTTCTATGGCAGATATTGTGCGCCACGCTATTCATCTCATCTGCACCTGCCTGACCTTTTATATCGGTGTCGGCTCCCAGTCTAATGAGATGCGGCTGAATATCAGCATTTTACACGAAGCGACTGCCCACCCAATTACAGGAGCCACTGCTGAGGCACTGCCAAAAAATGTGCGCACTCGTATAAAGAGGACTATATTATTGGGTGATAGAGGCACGAGGCAACTATAGTAGGTACATAGTCAAGTAAGTAGTATAAAAGTTTTTCATTCGTTTAGTCCACACAGCTATCTAGAGTTAGTTAACTATGGAGAGAGTTACAACTTTGAATCCTTGGAATCTTTCTCTGTTTGTGTTTGGAGGTTCTTTGATGTCGAAATAAAGTCGGGTTTAATTTGAACCAAGAAAGAATGCTGATAAAAGTAAGTTTATGTAAATGTTCAAAGTCACACCAATTTTTGCACAGATAGCTACGACGCAACAGATTTTTTTATTTTGTTTCTTACAACTTTGCTCTTTTATTTTATGGTATGTTCTTTTTTGAATGTCTTTTATTTTAAATTTTAGTTTGTCGTTATAAGTACAAAAAAAAAACTTTCATGTAACGATAATTTTATAAAAGTGGTTTACCATGAAGGTTATTATAAACATACATGATAGCGCCGTTACTTTTACTTGTCGCTGATTATAATTTATTAGTTTATCAGGTGTTGAAAATTAATAATTATTAGATTGTATATTTTCATTACCTTTCTTACGTTCATTTCATAACTTTTAGAAGATCTTACTTTTTGAAATAGTTTATGTTTAGGTGATTGTCATTTATAATTTATAGCAAATAATTAATCGTTATAGCAATTTTAAATATCATTAATTAATTATTGTGTGATTATTTATTATTATGTTTGATCAATTTTTATATTTTATTATTGTAATTCATTTCCGGTCTCTGCAAATATGAGTTGTTGTATTGACTAATCGTAACTGTAGTGGGTAGACTATAAAAGCGGTTGTCAAGCTCATAATTGGATCATTCGATTACAAACTGTTGTGCAGTGAGGTTTGATTAAATAGAAATTGTGAAGAAATTGGCATTATTTCAATTATGAATCCTGACACTCTTACATACATATTATCCCTATATAGTGAGTAATCATGACATACTTTAGTTCGTTCCAATCTGGATGGATAAGATCTATAGTTAAAAATGGCTTCGTGCCAAGAAGAAAACCTTCAACTTTGCCAATATTTGCCGCATCTTAACATCTGCCTGCGTCTTAGCTATAGCGACAATATTTGGGGACTACAACCTATTGTAAAATTTTATAGCAAAAACCAATGACATTTTACAAATAGACGGGCCATACACCAACATTAATGCACTACAAAATGGCGTAAGCTTTACTATAGCTACATAGCAGTACATATAATTATACAGTGCGCGAAGAAAGGGAAAGAAAATGAAAGCCACCATACGCCATGTCGGTTGTTAGAAAAAGATGAATATAGACGTTTAGTTACGTGGCATTAGCTGCTGCATGCTCATTCTCTCAGTCGGTGCAGGGCATTTACCTTGCATTTATCTTGCCAATATAGAGCGCGGGCAACGCGTCTATTTGTAAAATGTCATTGGCAAAAACGGAAAGATTAGAAAAATACAAAAACTGTTCCAATTTCAAATTAGCAGCTACCAGGTCGGTAGTATTTTTTATCTGGCCAGTGCAAATACGGGTTTAGTTTATATTCACGTGCAGATTCGAAATTGTCCTATGTCCAGCAGTGGACTGATAGCAGTCCTCTGCTGGACATAGGACAATTTCGAATCAGCCTATAGAAGCTGATGATGACTCGAAATTATCGAGAGATTTTTGTATTCAGAATACCCCTGAGGGTTGTAACAACTTCAAAACTGAATAAAAACCCTGGTTTTTTTCTTTTCTGTTTAACTGACGGATAATTAAAGTTCTTATTTAGATCAAGAAGTAATTAATTCCCATTAAAAACATGATAATAGTTGTGAAACAATTCAGCTCCAGCGTCCATATAAGCCAGTGATAATTTTGGGAAAGTCGATAAAGCTGGCGCTGTCATAACTTGTACCACAGATAATATAATACTATACCAAAGACTTGTACCAAAGACACGTTTTAGTTACTCATAAGGTAGTTAGCAGTGTAGTATTTAACGAAATAACTAGTATCCCAGTTCTATCAAGTAGTTTAGCCAATTAGAACGAGATTTACTACAGAGGTTTAGCCAATTAGAACGAAATTTACTACAAGGGTTTAGCCAATTATATTAGGATTAACTTTGGGTTCTAGTTTAACCTGTACTAGTCACGACGTAATTTGACTACGAGGCGTATTACATTTCATTATCACGATGATCTATAATTATAATTGTTTGACTATTCCTAGCATTTAGGTGGATGGCTAAGGACATGAATATGGTTTATGATCTAAACTAAAAAGATTTATTATCATTCATACATACCGTGTCTATTGTCTAACTAGAGGAAAATGTTCATATTATTCAACTATATTCTAAACAAATAGACAGAAAAATATATTATTTACACAGCTTATTATTTAAAACATAAAATAGCCGCAGTGAAAGCCTGCCTTATAGATTGATTTCCATCTTAGAGGTATAAAAAACACACAAAATACTTGTAAGGAGAGAAATGTTATCTTACTACTAAACTACTCTACAGTGAAAATACAGCAAGTCCTGACATCATTTTAATATTTTGAAGTACATGAACAGATTAAGTACACACATCCATTCACTGCTTTCACGGTTATGTCACAAACGACCACAATAAAATATTCATATACCTAACAACAGAACAAATCCGGAACGTGGCTGTACGGCTCAACCCACTTATCCGGAAGAGGATATGCTTTGAAGGCTGAGAGCGGGTTAATTTAAATAATTCGGGGCCGGTAAAGGGCCCGTAGCGGGGAATGGCACATAATTAGCTTTAATAAAAATTATAGGCCTGCTCCGACGGTTATTTTATTATGATTTGTCGAAAAAGTTCTTGAGGCTCCATCGTAGGTTCGGATTTCAGGATAAATTATTGTTATCTTACTTCGGGGCTCATTGTCGTCTTTTGTTTTGAGAATGGGCCAGTCATGGTACTTTATTTTGTAGGAACTGTGATAAACGTAAAATCTTATTACCGAATACAGGTAAGCTTTTTCAATATTTACGTGAAAGTTGATTAAATTTCTTTTATTATTTTATAAGTAACAAAAAAAAACTGCAAAGAAAATGGTAATTTTTTTAAAAGACCGACCTCAATTTTGTTTGTTGAAGTTTTCAGAAACATGTATTGAATGTAATTGATCCATGGTATCAGTTTTCGTTACGATGCCAACATCTCTACATACTATAAAATAAAGTCGCTTTCCGCGACTGTCTGTCTGTCTGTATATCCACAAACTACACCTAAACCACGCAACGGATTTTGATGTGGTTCTTTTTTAATTTTCATACAATCTCTAATTAATCAATCAATCTCTAGCCAATTAGTATGCAGGTAGCAAAGCCTTCTAAAGTAACAACTTTTAAGAATTCAGCTATGTATTTTGTTTTTCTCAAAGGCCACGTAACTGTGTAGCCGCCGAGTTACACCGGTCGTCCACGAACCCATTAAAATTAAATACATTTCGGGGGAACCTCGTTTGTTCTCTATGAATATTCTACACCAATTTGTTTAACATCTAGACTTGGTTTTAACAGCTTAATATTTAAATTAAGGAATTATTGAATTAAAATGTGAAAAGTGAAAATTGGTTTTAATAGTTAGGATATTGTGCGGTTATACTTTCAACTTTCATCTCAAAGAGAAGGCCCGAGTTCCAGAATCGGAAATCGTTGCTAATGAAACTTTAAACTTCATTCATTTTTAACTCCCGACAAAAAAGAGGGGATATAAAAGTTTGTAGTGTGTAATACTTTGATATTTAATGTAATGAATTGCACCCGTGCGAAGTCGGGGACGGGTCTAGTTATAAATAAGAATACATACAGGGTTGACCTTGTTTCCGGACGGTTAATGCTAAAATACTTTACTCGAACAAGTTTAAATACCCCACACACAGAGACAGAGACAGGCTCACAGACAGGTACAGAGGCGTGCACTCCATAGAGACAAAAAGACACCGCCTTCACTAATAAATTAAGAATTAAGTAATACAAACGTTAATATGTCTGTAATATCAGTTAATTTAAGTCTTAGGGTGAGGTGACCAATCGCAAACATCATTTAACTTGACAATACAAGCCTAAATTGTTTTTGCCTACCCTTTAAGAAATATCTGTGCCCACTGCCCCGGTAAACATAACACAAACGAGATTATTCCGCCATGTTGGATTCAGGTACAAATCCCAGAGAGTAAGTGACCCAAACAGAATTAGTGTAGCTGGAATCGGATAGTGTTTGTCATCACAGAGCAGTGAAATTGGGCCGCGTCTAAATTTAATAACAAGCAGACCCGGCAGTGAGAACAAATTTGATTAAAAAATTCATTCTAGTAGGGTTCCCACGAGATTTTGATTTTTTTAGACATCTATTTAGAATAAGAAATATATATGTTTATTAGTATATTTATAATAAGTATTAGTTTATTTTAGTATTTATCTTTATTATACGTAAGTATATAAGTATTTTATTTTTATGTATTTTATTATATTCCTCACCGTTAGCTCCTTATCATCTACCTACCTTGTTTCTTGTAGTTACACACTGTATCTTCTTTTCTTTTCACTCTTTCCTGTCGCAGGGATGCTGGCTGAAATTTCTTTAGAAAAAAGCAGTACCTTTGTACTTGATATCTTTACTTATTTTCTTTGTCATGTATGTGTGTACATATATATATAAAAAAAAAACCTTCTTCTCCTTCCAGAGACACGCAATCCACCACTTGTGTCACGTGTGGATTGTTGGATGTCACAAGTTTTCAAATTTTTGGTCCGAGGTCATACACCGGTTTCCTCAAGGTGTCTTTTTACAATTTAATTTTCTTTAACTAAAATATGTATCTCGCAGAAAACTTTACAAGGTAAGATTGCCTTGGCAGATTTCCAAGAGTTAACTCATCAGTGATAGCCAAGTGGCTTGCCTTCCTTGAAGGAGTGTCTGAGATCAAACCCGGCTCGCATCTTTGACTTTTCGAAATCATCTGCGGATCAGTGGGCCGAGCACGAATATTTTGACATATAGTAACGTAAACGTAACCAAATTTAGAACCAAAAATACACGTTTAATCCAAGATATTTTTTGGAAATACATGGAGAATTTTTACATTTCATGAAACAAGTGCGTTTGTTGCATAAAATTGAATAAAAATGCGATAGATTCATCGTATTTTATAATCAGCTTACGTTTACGTTACTATACGTCAAAACATTCGTGCTCGGCCCACAGAATTTGATTATCACTTGCGTTAACGGTGAAGGAATATACCGTGAGGAAACCTGCACATCTGAGAGGGCCTCATAAAGTTCTCGAAGGTGTGTCGTGGGAAGTCCACAAACACTAGGCCACGAAGGTGGTGTTGGACTAACGCCTAACATTTCTAATTCTGAGAAGAGGCCCGTACCCAGCGGTGGAACAGTAATGGATGGCTGCATTAGCGCTGGGTGTTCGTATGCCCAGCAAATGCTGAGTTGGCAACACATTTGGTACTGGCATACCGACAGCACATTGTTTTTATTGTTACTTTTTTGGTTTTTTTTTTTTACTTTTTTATGTTTGTGCGCTGTGTTGTCTGATGTCTAGTCCAAATAAATGATTTTGCTTTCTTTTCTTTCTTTCATTATTTATTATTATAACCTATTTTATCTCATTAGTCATTCGGAATGGTGTCCCTATTCTCAGTTCGCCGGTAGTCGTTCGTGGCCGACAGACGATGCTTACTTTGTATAATTTTTACACCAATCTTAGATGCTGGAATTTCTAGTATCACTCCTTGCCAACTATCTGAGGATATAATTTTTTTTTTTTGGTATATTTTTCCTGTCCGATCCTGCATTACGTAGGACTTTAATACTAAGGCGCGGCGCAGACGACGGACATCATGTCCACTGTCGTCCGCCCGCCGTCACCTACTAGCGGTGTATTGACGCCGTGGTGGCGGACTTTTTGTCCGTTGTATGCGTTGTAAGCATATGATTCCATAAACTATATCGTCGTGGCAAAGGGCTTTTGTCTGCTCAGAGCGCCTAAATCAAAAGACTATTAAAAAATCATAGTGTGTCGGACTTTTAACGGCTAAAATTATCACGGTAGTTTTGTGTAACCGGTAATATAATAATATTATGTAATTTTTATGGTATTTTTTAAACTATCTTTTTTGTAGTCTTTTTGTCTCTTTTGTATCTAACTTATAATGAGAAATTACATATGTTACAAAATCAATAATAAAAGTTGTGAAAAGTGCTTTAATAAAAGATTTATTCAAATAATTAACAATACCTTTTTTATAAATTATCTTTATAATTGCTCAAAATGTAATGTTAACGTTGAAACACCATCATAGAGTTTCTGACGTCACTCCTTTGTTTTTCCTTGATTACCACAATATCCACACTCTGAACGAGCGATGCAATGACGTCATGTGACGTGACTGTGTTTTGGCGCTAACATTTGGTAGTCATATTTTTATTTGTGATATTTTAATTAGCCGCGGTTTTGGTTATACTTTGTTTATAACGTTAATGTACTGTGAAAATCAAGGGGGAAGGCCTTTGCTCAGCAGTGGGATGATAAGTCTTCAATCTTTACAATAAACTAACAATAAAAATACATGCAAGTTCCCTTATTGCCCTTTCAATGTACTTCATAGCGATATCAAAGTACTCAGAACAAGTCAACGGTCTTTAACAATCTAAATCTCTCAGGGACTGACTTAGAACTTAGTTTAAGTTAGAATATAATCCCAAGACTTAGAAGGTTGAATTATATGTGTCGACTAAGTTATAATTTTGCTAAACCGTAGTCAAATGCTAATGTGATTATTTGTTTATGTGAACATTTGAATCCACTTGAAAGTTTGTCTGTATGATAAAGCGATGAATGTCCTTAACATATTCCTTCAACGGCGTCCCCTGTCAATTTGGATGATGTCAGGGTACACAGTAAAATAGAGGTAGGGTATTTAAAGAGTTAGGGCATAGCGGGACTTTCCGCTTAAAATTGGAACTGCCCGACCGGGGAAGTTCCTCCACCTTGCAGAATATCGAAGCCAAATAACACTGCTCTTTTGTAGTGTTAAGTTCCTAACGGCGAGCATGGTCGCCAGTGCTACTTGGGGAACCGTCGAGTAGGCAGCGGAGATCGGTCGGCAATAGGCGAGGGATGCCCCTGGTGTTCCAAGCGTCCATAAGGTGCAGTAACTGCTTACTATCAGGCGGGTCGTATGCTTGTTTGCCACCTAAGTAGTATAAAACCAAAATAAAATTGTGACAAAACGTAATTATTCGTATTGGAGCCGAACAAAAATTAACTTATCTTAATATAACCGATCATTTGCTAAGCTTTATGATGTGATGAGCCACGTCGGATTACTTATAACATAAAATCGAATGTATGTATGAATGTATTTTACATTTTACGTTTACCCGAGTCATTTAAGTTTTACACGAGCCGAGGCTCATAATAAAAGTGGTCAGCAGTCGCTAAGTAAGTAATGCGGTCGGAACTGATTCAATGACTTGCACGGACATTTCATTTGCCTGCATCCCTCGGTCGCTCCCCACTACACGCTCCTGTTAAGCCATGGACGCTGCACGAGACGACTTGGTACTTTTACTTTAATTTGTTTGCATGCTTCGTTTAAATGTATGTAGTATGTAGCCAGTAGTGTTATTTAACACGTGATGGGTTCGTTATGAGTGTCCTCATTTATTTAACAAGTTCTAAGTTCGTTTGCAACGGTATTCGATGCAAAGGGCGTGTAGTTATAATTATATTTTCAAAAAAGAAACACAGTACCTAATGTCCCAGATTTGGGAGTCTAAAAAGGCCACTTTAAATGAATCTTAAATTGATTCATATTAAAAATGTCAAAATATCCACTTAATTGATGACTCTTAATATCATACGCGTAAGGATCATATTTAGCAATCATCTGTTTGACAGCTGGTACCATAGAGATTAGAAGGTGAACTACTAAATGTGGCCTTTTAGGCCTCCTGGGGATTGAGCCTCAAAATTCAAAAAATGCATTCTAACTAATTAAACTTTAAAATCTATTAAAAGTAAAAAGTAGAAGTAAAGTTTGTCAAGTATCAATATTTCATGATCGCAGTACAAATTGCATCTATTTTGGTGATGGCAACGGATTATAGGATTGGAATCCAGATTGATCATTGGAATTTCCGATCGCTTTATTCAAGTTGACGTCGTCCATGGCCGGGCAGTAATATTACCCATGGATTATCCCAATAATGTGGGACTGCGTAATTAAATTGATGGAAAACTCTTCGTGATAAATCTCGTGGAAAATTTATTAAAAGCAATAGATACTAATGCGTGAAACGAAATAGCCTTTGTGTCTCTGGAATGTTTTCGCGTTAACGAGTTAGTTTCGTATTGAGTATGTAATTTGAGTTAGCGTTCGTTCACACTCGATACTTTTAGCAGCAGAATCGTGCGTTTTCGCGCTTTTTTTTTTTTTTTAATATCGTTGCCCCTTACTTGTAATAAATCCTGTATCGTGGGTGCGTTTACAAACACAAATCTTCACAAGCACAAACATCCAGAACCGGAACAACTTTCTGCAGATCGTACAAATATTTGATCCGTGCGGGGATCGAACCCGCAGCACGTAGCGCAGAAAGCCAATCGCTTAACTTCAGCGCCAACCGTGCCGTCTGCGATTCTGCTGCTAAGATTATCTAGTGTGGCCGGGCCCTCAGATGTATAAGATGATTAAAATAGCTCCCTCTTTGTCGTCAAGAATGTTTGAATGTGACAAATAATTGGTCTCTGTACTTGTTACGTGTTAACTGATACGACAAACAACGCTTAGAGAAACATTTTCAGTATGCGCAAGCGACAACTTGAAAATCTCAACGTACTCGACAAATACAGATCTAATTAAAACCAACGAAAACCACTTCAATCTATTGCAAACGTCAAGTAGGTGTATGATGTGCGGTGTATAGCGCGAAAATTATGAAATGTGTTGATGACGTCAAAGTCTCGTCAAGTGGGTGCCGGGATTACAAACAACTACTTAACCCGTTGCTACATCACTGCTATTAATTTTATGATACAAGAGCGTGTCATATAATTTAATTTGTTTAACTACGGTGGTAAGAATTTGCGTGTTTGTCTGTCACATTTTTTAATTAGAATGTATTTTATTACCAGGCGTACAGACCGAAATGACACCTCTGTATCGTAATATTGGCAACTTGTGAAATAAAAAGTTAATGACTCTCGTAGTGCGGTGACACGTTTGTTATGATTTGAGTTCACTAAACTTACGAAACCAAAAATTTTGGTTGAATTTTTGAGTTTTATAATTTATAATTATATATAATTTATTTTGAGCTATTTGGCGTAGAGATTCTATACCTGATGTACTCTTCACCGCTTTCGCATAGATATACCCTTTCCGTTACACTTTGTATAACATCAATGAGACGATTTTTTTTTTTTTTTTATCGTGGTAAAATCATCAAATGATTCCTCCCACCCCGGGCAGGGCGGGAGGGACTGTCAGACTTGTACTGACTAAAATCCACGGTGTTCCTTCAATAGCCCTTTACGTTCCGGGGTCACGGTAATGAGATAAGTCCCGCGACCAATGAGACGATTCTTAAGCCGCGAATTTTTTATAGAATATCAATTTGGATTGTTCGTGCACTATTTTATAATATCATGGATTGCTTATTTTGTCATCCACATTTATTTATTGGCTGTGTGTAGCAAATATTTTTTTTTCTAAATTTATTGTAAACGGTGTTGCATGGTCTTATAAGATAAATAAATAAATATACCTCAATATTTTTAAGTCTTGTTTGGAGAATAAATAATTCGTTTATAGATATGAACATACATAAACAAAGAAGAAATATAGACAAAACACACTACCAAAACAAAACAATAGGTTTATTCTGGACTAACTGAAGTATTGGAGATCGCATTCATTTATTGGTCTTCTAAAAAAATCAATTTAGTCACTGTAGTAGGTAGATAATGATTCCTAGTTTTCTTAATTCAATCTCTCAATGCAAGAAAAAAATAAAATACATTCAGGCTAGTACCAACCTTAACCCATAAGCCATAAGGCGTTTCAATCTACAGTCAAAATCCTAGTTGCATTGTCGTGTTTCAATTAAATCACGAGCGAAGCCAGTAGCGTCACTAGTGTATGGTGTACATATGTAAAACTTCGCACAGACAGCTGAATAACGAGTGGTGTGCTGATGACAGCGTTTCGTCTGACGGGGCCTAATTACACAAACTTTCGGACGGATTGCGCTTGACGAATTTAGGGTTAACTTACATTACATTGTTGGTATTATAACATTGTTTTTGGTAGGTTTGCTGTTTCTTGTCTAGGTTTTCATAATATTCTTTATTTGCATTCCAAAATTTATCTTCATAATCACAAATAACAATACAAAAGTGGTAAAACATTTGGTAAACGATTTGGATTTTTATTAGATTTGGGATTTTGGTTTTTGGTAATTTGGTAACCTTACATTGAAGAATTAAAGGGCCCGATTTCGAAACTAAGAATACAATGTAGCTACACTAGAAAATTCTGCAGTGTTATATAGTTGCTACGACGTAGCTGCCGTGGTGATGGCTACGATAACTGCTACGCTCTCGTAGCGTTAACAAGCCGCTACGCATAGAATGAACTATGTTATGATTATTTTATTACATATAACGGTATTTTTACGTTATCAGTACTTATTTCATCTAGTATTACTATTTTTGTATATATTATTTATATATTCCTCAGATAACAATGATCCATATTTTGTTAGTAACAATTTAACTAAGAGTGACATGAACAAACAGTGACAAGAGATTTTAAAAATATTCCATCAGATTTATATATAAAATAATATAGTATATTATAGTCATAACATAATTTATTTATTTTAATAATGTTTAAAAATAACTAATAATAATTAATGTTTATGTGTTTGTTTGTATTGTTTGTTTGTTTTGTTGTGTTTTATTTTTATTTTATTTTTATTAAATTTTTTATTTTTTTTTTATAATGTAGTGCAGTGGCTAATACAAGGTAAGTTATATCAGTTATACTTTCAATTCCGCCTGTATTTGTTTTTCATAATTTATTCTACGATGTTATTTGAACAAGTTTAATCCAGGATAAGTTATGGTAAATACGAAAAAGCTTTGTATTTCGTTTGTAAACAGCAGTTGTTTACAAAACCTTGGTTTTTATTCAGTCTTTAGTGCAGTTGGAATGGAGCTGTGAAGTGTTTGTGCCATTGTCCTTCTGCTGCAAATAGGGTTGACAAATATCCGGAAATACCCGGACAGTTTCAGATTATTACGTGTGTCCGAATAAAAAAAAGGACGTCTGACTTTTGTTATTAGGTTTTTTTAATGTCGGTACAATACAATACATTTTATTGCACACCAGAAAGAGAAGAGATAAATAGAAAAAGAGATGTACAAAGGGCGGTCTTATCGCACTTGGCGATTTCTGCCAGACAACCTTGGAATGGACAGATTGGCAGGTCAAAAGAGAGGGGTAGTTCGCGGTGTAACAATAATTATAGGTCACGTAATATCATGTTACATAAATACTATACAAAATAAATATAATACTTAATAATATGTAACCTACAAATACGATATATGTCTATTTATTTCCGTTCTGTTAATGAATTTTTAGGTATTTCGAGTCGTGAAAAAAAAATACAAATAATAATTAATTATTAAGAATATAATAAGATTCTTATTCTTTATTGTACACAAAATATGGAATATACAAAAAATAAACAATTTACAAATATATATATACAAAGGCGAGCTTAACTCAGAATCAGTTAATTAATTGGTTCTGTCTTTTTTCTGGGGTAAAATATTTCTCTAAATTAATAGCTATCTATATTTGGGTTAACTGATCCTGTCTGGCAACCCTGACTATGGTAGAGAAAAGGTACTTGTATAAGGATACTGGATACAGTCATTATTCAGTACTCATACTTTACAACAGAAATGGTAGGTCAAGTTGGCCTACATTCAGTCTAAATTAATATTTATTTAAATTATACTGCCATCTTGAATTTTGTTTCTCTGTAAATTAGAGATAAAAAAAAGTACGAGAAGCGAGTGAGAAAATTCAGGTACTCTATTATATTATTATTATCCGTACATAAAGTAATAAGTAGGCCACGGGGATCGGGATAGGGTCCAAGCTACCGGTGGTTAGGACCGCAGAGGGAGGAACCTCCTAACAATACGCGCCGTGTCCAGGAGTACCACTCTCTGTATCAAGCCCTCGACCTCAGATCACAGAAACAAGGCATGTTACTTTTCCTCAAAATATAGAACTATCAGAATTTACTAAAAACACCACGGCAAAATTCGTAAAGTAATACAATATGTTACGATACTAGTTTCCATCATGCACATATTATATACACATAGTACACATACATACATACTGCATACGGTACATATTTCGGTTATATGGTTTATACAGTTTGAAAAATGCGATATTGTAGCTGTAAAATGTACTGATACAAATGTGCCCCGCGTTGACGAACGCTCCTATTACCCTGAATAGGTTTGTATAGTACAGTGGGAGGTTTTAATTCATGCCAGGCATGGCAAGGAAAATAGAAACGAGTACCGCGAGAATTGTTATCAATGATAAAGCCTGCATTTTCCTAAAAAGTGTTTTAGGCCTATCGCAGACGACAACCTTTTGTGTGATCTAGTCCACGGCGCACATCGTTTGATGCAGTTAGAGCCGGCTCATCTTCAAATAGGTGCAATAGTGTCAGTTTCTGTTAATATTAAAAAGAATTCCCCTGGAAGGTTAGCGTTATCGGAAAAATAGTTCGCGGATTTGTTAGACTTTTTATGTGCCGCGGACTATATTGCACAAAAAATCTCTCGTCTACGGTAGGCCTTAGACCTTGGCAAAGGTGGTCGGTCATGCCACCCAACCTAGTAATAACGGGTGCTTAGCCGACCTAAGGTTGAAGTTGAAATGCTTTGTGCTCCGATTTCACTGGCTGATCCTTCACATGGGATACGACTATACTTACACTTATTTGTGGTCAAAATAGAACTGTTATTGCCCCAGTTGAGTTCGTAACATGGAACTGTACTACCACTTCAAATTTCTGTAGAAAGAAAGTATCACAAATCAAAATTACAGAATTACACACAGACATACAGGTACATATAAGTATACAGACAGAGATACTTGTAGTGTCATTCATATATTTTACACCTTTCACCTCAACAACAGTACATTGTCCCTCTCCGCCATTGTTTTCTCCTTGAACGAGGGTAGACGCGAAATCATTTTTATTATTTCACGCCGCGACTCCTGAATACATTTTAATGCATAATATGCGCATTATTTAGAGATGTGGGGTGATAACCTGCAGCGGATTTGTGAATGGATATGAAAATATTCAATGCGGCTACCGTAAATCTCAGTTATACAGTAGGTAACATTTTGCTGTCTAAGAGCGAGGCCTCATTACTGCGTTGCGTTGCGTTGTCGCAACGTCAACGCTGCATCGTTTTGCATATTATATTTTTTAGTGACATGCCACATTATGCGTTGCATCGTCGCACGCGACGAGAGACGAAGCGGAGGGAGGGTGATAGCATAGGGCAACGCAAGTGTGGCATACAATGCGTTGATTCGTTGCGACGACGTAACGCAACGCACTACTGAGGCCTCAGCCTTATAATATACACGTAAAGTAAGTAAGGTACAATATCTTATTTATTATTCAATAATTTTTGTGGAAAGAAACATTCAGTGGCGAGAAGGACTCGTACCTGCGACGTTCTGGTTCAGTACCTACACCAGTCGCTCTTGCGAACGAACTAACGCGATTATTGCTCGCAGTGTCGAATTCTTCCTCCACATTTAAACGTCGTATGGTGGTGACATTTTTTAGAAACCATTGCAGTATTACCTATTTGAAGAAATTAGGTGAAAGAAACCAGTGTTTTACGGAATGATTGGCACAGTTGCTAAAAGCTTGGCTTTCTGCGATACATGTCGTGGGTTCAACCCCCGCCCGGAACCAATATTTGTATGGCCTACACATAGTTGTTCTCCGTATGGTGTGCATGTGGAATATAATATCTACTCGTCATTGTGCACGAAAAAATGCACATCCATGCAGCGAATACCAATGAAAATTGAATTTAGCGACATGTAGCCCGAATGTATTTTTGGAAAGCTCGTTTGTCTCTATCAACGGAACCTAAATTTAATTTAGCTATAAGCCGGGAAGCTATTTTGAACTTTGTCTATCAAGAAAATGCTTCAAAATAATCACCTGCTCCAGTACGGACCACAAACCATTTTTATATATTATAAGAAGAAGTTTCAACTCAGACACGTTTCCGACGGCGCGGTTGAACTAGTTTAACTAGTTTCCCAAACTCTGAGGCTTTCCAATTTGTCCATACCTACCCAACTACCCATAGTTCGCAGTTTATAGGTTTTGGCACAAGACAAGACGAGGACCGGCCAGTGTAGTGTTGTGTGTCTAATGTAATGTAAATGTACTCTTAATTTCAATTAAGTAGTTTAATAAGAGAAATGAAACGATGGTATGTTTGTTATACCTATTGAGAGGTCAATAAAAATTGAAAAATTCAAGATTGGCACAGTTAGGGAATAGGCTATATTATATAAAAGATCGATTAGAAAATATCGCTATAAGAGATAAGACCTCCCATTATACATTGATTTACACTCTGTTTTTCTTGTTAGTTTTTTGTGTTGGTGTGCGTTTATGAAATTGCTGCATAATAGAGGGTATTAAAACACGATTGTGTGTTTAAAAATTGAGCCGCAGGCGAGATTGTGTGAGTGTTTTAATACCTAGTTATGTGCAGTTTCATACACTACTTTATCTATAGTCATGTTAACAAATTATAAAGTAAACAATTCATTTTTGAATTGGATTTTAATCTAAAAATGAGATTTTTCGTTGAACTTTATGGCATAATATGTATATCAGAGAGAGATCAGAGATCAAGGGTTTATGCATATTATGGTTTTTAATAAATTGTATTGTACATAATTAAAATTAAGCAGACTTGAGTTCTTTGAATGGAAAATGAATGTGTATCATCTCTATCTATCAATGACCTCCAAAGGTCAGGTAGCCTAGTTTGGGACCAATGTAAGATATTTTATTGTAAATATTTATGGAAATAAATGATATTCAACGACAAAAGAGAAGTCAAATATCCCACGCAAGTACGAATGAATGACGACAGAGATCATCGAAAGTCACATCCCTACAATACTCAAAAGGGACATTCGTGGAAATCGGTTCAATTACCGTCACTGGTCTAAATGTCCTCCGAATTCTTCGGGCGCCGGGCAGGCGGACGACGGCGATCGATACCTACCATGATATCAAGGTGGTCCCAGTTTACCTTCCACTTGTCTCCTAAAGGTCAAGGGGCCTATGTTAGGCGGTGTTGAGGCAATGTGCCAAGTTCGCGAAAAGTAATATAAGTTTGTGAAGGGCAAACGGTTAGTTGGTTAATGTTAATAGTTTTGGTCTCTAGAACTTGAACTACAATTTACATGTTGTTGGGGTTGAAGACATTTTCTTTTACTGTGTTATGTATTATGTATGCTGTGTGTGTGTGTGTGTACTGTATTACTGTCTAGTGATATTAAGATGAAAGTTATACAAAGATTGTAAGAGAAATTTTTAAAACACCATAGAAACGGGCGATGTCTACTGAAGAATACACTAAATGATATATTGTAGAAATATTTCAACTTTTCGGTAGGATTTGGTAGAATAGCTACATGACGATTAAATTGTACATTACTATTTACAAAGACTTATATATATTATTATGGAAATAATATTTAGTCTTTGTCTATGTAGAAACCATAAACTGCATTGAAAATATTAAAAAAAACTGCATTTGAACATAAAAAATTGAAATATTGAACATAAAAAAACTGCATTGAAATCGGTCCATCCGTTTTGGAGCTACGATGCAACAGACAGATACACATATACACAGATCCATAGATAGACAGATACACACTACAATCTTATAACACCCCTCTTTTTTAACGGGGGTTAATAAAATGATTTTAAGCGTCTGTTCAAATAACTTTGTATATGCGTTGTCTAGATGAAACATATTTTATGCATTGCTCGATATAAAATCGATCGCCCTTTGTACATTTCTTTTTCTAATTACTGTATCTTTTCTTCTATTACTGGTGTGCAATAAAGTGTATTGTATTGTAAAATCAGCATGATTTAGTTTTTGGCCTAACAGTAAGATAATACGAGGGTTATGTTTATTCTTGTCAAGCTATAGTATCCACTTAGACATTTCGATGTTATTTTCCATTGATTACAATATACCTAAATATTAAATGATCACAATTAATACAGAGTTAATTACTAGCCTTGCACCATGTAAACAAATAATTATTAAATAATTATGTTGGCTTTAATTAGCTTAGTGAGTACACATTCTCTTCATTATAATTACAATTAGTCACATTTATTAACCTTTATAATAACGAGAAACGCGAAGAGAAAACTTTGTACCCCTTTTTAAGCATATTGCGTGCACGGAGGAGTGTGAGATTTGGCATAGTTCAAGTTTATATGGAGAAGAAGTGTACAAAGCTAAAATATATTTATAATATTACGGTCGAATTGCGACGATTAGGCGAGCTCTAGTAAATATAAATATAATAAAGTCTTCATGTTGTACTTATGTATTTAAACTTTAGGTATTTTGTTTCTATCATGAAATTTGGAATTAAATAATGTCTATAGTCTCAAAGATGTATCTATTTTCTATATATTGAAATTGGATTTCGATCGTAATTCTGTTATAGACTTTATTGCAGTAAGTTTAAGACCGTTATTTCTATGAACCTATTCCCTACGAATCTACAATTGTGTACGAACTTTGAACAAAATTTTAATATTACGATTACGTCGACAAAACTTTGTTGTACAATAGGAAGCAATTAATTTTGTCTAGAGTTGAACATTTCATTGTTTTATTAAAGCCAAAAACCCAAAAAGCCTCTTTTGGTGTCTCTGTTACGAGGAAAGCGTTTCATTGTAATAATAATATTTTCATTCTCTTAGCTTCTACACGGTAGTTTTTAGTCAGAAATTATTTCAACCGACTAATTACTTTGCCGGTATATTTCAACCATTACTAATTTTATTCTATGTTATTTATCTTTCAGGAACTTTTAACCCTTCGCTGAAGCAAAATTTATCAGTGAAAAACGATATTCACTAAAAAGTAAAAAACACTGTGGGTCGAACATTGGAAATTTATGACCGGGATAAGCGGAATTGACAACGTCGCTTTTTATAACACCCTGGCCTATCCGGGGTTCTTAATGATAGATTTTTGTTTTTTTTTAGTTTGTATTTTATATTGAAAATTGAGCCGTTATAACAGTATAGCGTAATTATATACAGGTTGTATATTCAAATAGGGCACTTGTTTTAAGCGATTATTGTACTAATCATTATGAACAAGATTTACAGTAGGACCAGAACTGAAATCGCAAATAAAAAATCTGCTGTTCCATACCAATAATTTAATATTACTCGACAAAATGTGTAGAATAGCAGATGATTTTTCACGATTTCTGGGTTGTTATCATAGTAAAGTTTGTTCATAATGATGAGTACAACAACCCCCTAAAACCCGGTGACCTGAATAAGGAGACATTTTGTAGATATGGAAAATTTTCATAGACCGGTATTATGGGCGATATTCACAGTCAATATAACAGACGTTTAAAATAAAATCGGCTGTTAACCTGTACAAACAATCATTTTACTGTCATATTGTCGAGTAGATATCTTACGCCGAACATTGTATAATATGTTCTGCATTTACCACCACTTCGATTCTTTAGGTTGTGGCTCGCTTGTTTACATGGGTATAATTCGTATCTATTCATTTCATGTTGTCATCATTAAAAATAAGCAGTTAAATTTAAAGAGCAGGTACTCCAGTTCCCAGCGCGAAAAAAGAGCAAACTGAATAATCATGCAAAATTTTATTACCTGCTATATTTTTTTTATGAAGCGGCTTCCTCCTTTAATATTATAAAATTATGAACCGGGTCCGAGTTGTGAGGGTATAAAGCAACGGTATAACCACAAGGATAACCTGCATGCGTGACCGAGCAAAAAGTATATATAACATAATGAGGCATTTGTCGACCTTCACGACTAAACCGCGTCAAAGGTGGACAACCAATGCGAGGAGGCCGACTGCCGCGTATGAGACCTTCGCGATTGCGATTAGTCGTACCTCTGTAGAACATTTTACATGACATGGCAATAATATAAAATCATAATTAAATTAAATTATAATTATTCATACTTGACGAGATCAATCAGAATCATATTACTCTGTAAATGATTACCTATCTGATAAGGTGTGCAATAATTAATTGGTTTTGGTCTGTCTCAGTTGTGTGATTTATTATAGTTTTATTTAATATCTAAGTACCTAATTACTATTAATTTAAATTTAAAAATCCGTTTTTTTTTTTTTTTTTAACATCCATTTATACCTATGTTCTACAAATAAAGATTTTGACTTTGTCTTTGAGAAAACTTTGTTCCCCTTTTTAAGCACATTCCGCGCACGGAGGAGTGTGAGGAGTGCAGAACGCTAAAATTTAATGTTAGTAACAGTTACAAAAAATACGAATTCAAGAGTGTCTTTTTTTCAACTGTTAACACATAACTAGAAAGGTGTGGCGCGGCTGGCCGGCACTCGACTCAGCATTGACGCGCATCGCTTGCTCAGTTTTAACCTTTCTCATTTTGAGAGAATATCGGTGATCAGCAGTCGCAGCAAGGGACAGTAATGGCCGTGGTAATGGGTTGGATTTATTATAACTTTCTGTGAAGTCATTGAAGTGAAGTGAGCAGATATTTACAAAATGGCCGTCGTGCACGTGCTTTCATAATTGTAGTATACGGATTGATATTACGGACTGTTAGTAACATTCAATTTCAAATTTCATATGTATTGCAGGGAATTAAGGCAAACAACACACGCTTATGATGTATTTGTACACGCTCGTAGCTGAGGTAATAAAAGAAAAAAAAAATATATATATGCAAAGATTATAGAGGATAACTCTTTGACAAAAGAACTTCAATAACGATCAAACTTAATTATTTTATGAATTAAGGTCGAATTTCGACTATTGGGCGACCATTAGTTACTAAGTATTAAGAATAAGAATAAGAATTATTTATTTGCAGGAATATGAGTAAGTATAATAAGTTGACACTGTTAGCAATAAGTTCCGTCATACTCTACCAGATGACTGGTGTGCAAAATATTTTAGTTCACATTATATTAAGATGTAATGTCTTGATTAGAATTGTATTTAAAAATAATGTAATTGTAATAATTCTTCATTATTTGTCAATACTATTTCACCTGATTGCCATTGATTGTGATATTTTGCATACCGATATACGGTGAGACATGTAGCACGAAAGAAACCAATTTTATATAACACCATACTCGTATAACCATGTTTCTCGCAAATAAATATTCTTATTCTTCTCACTTATAGGTACATTTTTGATCAGAGCCCTTACTCGCTACGCCAAGTCTTACACCACGCAAGTAACGCTATCGCGATAAGATAATTACTTAAAAAGAACACGCAGCTTGCTCGACAGGTTGATATTACTTGATCTTCTCGTGATCTTGTTGCCTTAGACCATAATTATGTGATATAGTTTTAACCCATCACTTGTACGTAGACAAATGCGTCAACGCGACACGATAACAAATATCAAGTCAGTTGCTGTTCGTATCGTTTGTTGGCGAGATGCGTAGTACAGTCACGATACGTTGCGGTGATACGTATTTCGCATACTAAATGCTTTGAACGACTGCCCGAAGTTTAGTCTCTCACGATCGTATTGAAGATATCAGAATCAATGTTCATTACCATTTTCCTTACGCGGTATGACCATCGCTTAGATTTAGTAACACTGCTTTTGGGCGCCGGGCGCAAACGGTTTTAGCCTTCTTTAAGGCTAAAATCTTTTGCGCCCGGCGCCCAAAACTACCCTAAACTAAAACTAAACTAAACTATCCTAAACTATCTTTATAGTCGACCGGAAAAAAATCTGATTGTAGCTACGATTTGGTGACATTACTCAATTGTGTTACATCACGTCGCGTCAAGTCACAATTATCGCTTACCCGGACCGAATGGACGAGACGTGAGCCTCTTCAAATTTACGCTGTACCTAATATAAGCTGAGCTCATACGAGAACAGTATACATATTTTTCAAAGACATTCACATTTTAGTATGCCATATTTTCTACAGTAAATATTGAATAGGATAAGAACACCATAATCTGCCACATCAATCGTAACAAAAACGCAATGTCGCCAATCCCTCGACAGCCTAACACACAATTTATGCAGGCACGAGGTAACAAAGCGAGACAACAGATGGTCGCATGAATAAAACAGCGGAGGGCGCTCTGAATATTTGACGTGTGGACTGCGCGCCGCTGCCCGAGCCAAACAATTGTATTGGTAAAATCTTACCGGAGAGTGGAGACACAGGTACAGAGGTACACAAGTACCTACCCCTATACCGAGATTTTCTCAACTTCGACTGTAGTTACTGTAAAGCCAAAAATGTATGAAATCGACGTGCGCATGCATTTCAGTAAACTTCTATTAAAAAGGCATGCAAACTTTTTTCATACATTTTTGATTGATTAACGGCTTTGAGTATTAGATACTCAAAGATTGACGGTAAGTACGGTCAGAGATCGAAAAAAACTCTGTATACTGGTCACCTTGTGCATTAACCTCTTTTTAACCCCCAATAAAAAAGGGGTGTTATAAGTTTGTAGAGTGTATCTGTGGATCTGTGTATCTGTCTATGGCATCGTAGCTCCAAAAAGGATGGACCGATTTCAATGCAGGTTTTTCTAATTGAAAGCTAGTTTAATCGAATATCATCTTAGTTATGTTTCATGAAATCTGTTCAGTCGTTCAAAAGTTACAGCTCTTTTTCTAGTTGGAGACGGGGGTCTTTGACGGGTAGGTTATGAGCGGTTGTAAGCGCTTAAAATCTTTTAAGGCTGTGTAATAATTTATTTATTAACTTTTTACAAAAAAATATTGACATTAAGTTCAAAAATAGATAATCTTACATAATGGTTTAATTAATGCTAAAATAAAACTAATTTATAACTAAAATAAAAGAACTAATATAATAATTGTGGTATAATCGTATTAGGTACTCTAATAAAGAAGAGATTTTTAGATGTAGGTATTATTACTTATCGATAATCCTTTAATACTCCAGACAAAATCCTTATACAAAGGAAAATTTTACATACAAGTCTAGCCTTATTAATATGAGCACTACAGATAATGATAAACGTAAAAGTGAGCACTTTTCGCAACAAAAACATTGTTTATAGTCCGGCGAAGTCCAAATAATACCGTTTGGGGCATTATATGGGTCGATGAGCTTCCACGCTCCGAGAACAATCGACGCCCTTCACGAACGATATTAATTTCGCTTCAGATACATTTTATTTTGGATATTGCGGGTAAATCATGAAAAAGTTATAGAGAGTAAAAAAGCTTTGTTCGTCAAAAAAAAACTGTCTACAGATAGTGTCATCCACGAAGACGCGCCCCCAACTAATTTTTCATGCATCTTTCCAGTTGTCATCGTAGTGTGCGTTTGCACTCATAGGTACAGTCTGTCAAGAAAGTCATGAAAAGGATTTTGAAGGAACTAAAATTCTTCTTCGCTCGCAACCCTAAATAAGTACCGTAGGAGTCAGTTTGGGTACAACGATGTGTTTATTTTACTATTCTGTGTAGATTCTTTGTGATAAAAAAATGTTTTCGGCATTAATATATTAAAAATAAACAAGAGAATATACAAGTGGCGCCCTCAATCCTTTTCATGACTTTCTTGACAGACTATAATTAGTGTGTATCGACTAAACTAAAACACTAGCGTAACTAGCCCGCTCTTCCACTGGATAGGACGCTTAAGTACACGCTGTAAACGCTACTACTAAAAGACCTCAAGAATAGTGTATACGGTCAGTAGCGCAGCGTGCACGCTCCTAACGAGGCCTCGCTGCCTCCCCCACCGTTGCACATTTGCGACCTTACGCTCTCGTGTGCGCCAGGACTTATGTACTTTTGCCATGCTGGCTAGGAAATTGGATGAGAACTGAAGAATGTCTTCTCTGCTAGGTTATACTGCCTATACACATCAGTGAGTATAAAGATTGTAATGAAGATCATTTTTGCATAGGCTAGATTGATTAGTGTTCACCATAATCACCATGCATGATTGACTTTCCTTATTTTGCTTTTAATTAATCGAATTATGTAGCTAGTTGGAAACGCTTTTGGATTTATTTTTTATTATAAATTTCATTGGGTTAGCGGCACCTCACTCCATGGTAAGTGATGATGCTGCTGAGAATAGATCACGGAAGCTCAAATAATGTCTTTCCATTTACTTTTTTAAATTCAATTTAATGTAAATGTTAATTATTAATAATTCTGAGAATCGGGAAAGCGAAAATCGTAATAGAAAAAGAAGAAATAAATATCTTAACACAAGTAACATAGGTACAAGAAGACTAAAATTTACTAAGTCCTGTCTAGACGGAGTAAACATTCTTAGCAAATAATCTAAAGCACAATACACACAGTTTCCCATCTCTATCGTATAAAAAAAAGTTTAATTACGTACGGTACAGGCCGGTAACGCGATGCTGGGAGTAAATATTGCATCGCACGTGGACTCAGGGGACAACTAGGAAAACATAAGGGGATATGGCTTCAGATCTATTAAAAGTAACGTCTAGACTTTTATGTAAACACGTTACCTACTAGTTTAGGCACTAGGCAGAGTTTAATGTACAGAGTATAGACACATGAGTAAATATTTGTGGTATAGGCAGCAGTCAAGAGCATATTTTTGTCAAAATTTGGAGCTATCGGCTGAACTCGATATATTCCCCGTCGCGTCGGTTGCAACTGCCTCATTATCAGCCTATATTCGTCCAGTGTTGGACATAGGCCTCTCCCAGTAAGCGCCACTGAGTCCGGTCTTCGGCACTTTGCATCTACGTTCTGCCAGCCAGTCGTCGCTCCACCTGGCCAGGAGCACCCCACACTACGCGGTCTTCACTCGAGAGCTCCTCTACTTTAAAGGTCATCGGTTCTTCGGTTTATGTGACCAGCCCACGGCCACTTCAGCCCGCCCGCTAATCCCATGGGCTATGTTGATTACTTTGGTCCTCTGTCTGTCTTTGTCCTCTGGCGGTCGCTTAATTGCCTAGAGGCATATAAGACGATAATCCTCAATCGAATGGGCAATTTCTAAGTACTTAATGAATAGCCTGTCTAGTGAACATAGAGGTCAATGAGATAAATTAAGAGTCTAAAAGATAAAATAAGACGGTTTCGTGTCTCTAGCGTGTAAAATGATGTCTATTTATTTGCGTGTGGGGAGTAGTGTGGGTTTAAATTATGTGCAACCTCACTTGACAGTAATGTGGATTTGTTTATAAATAAACATTGAAAGATTATATTTGGGCACAAGGGAATAATAATTTTGGGCCCAGGTGGTATCAGACTTTATTAAGACTTTTATAACTTTATTTCATGTAGTATATAATAAGAATGTTTATTTGTCTTTTAAATTACATAGCAGCAAGGAAACAATTTTGTTAACATATTATAAATTTACGTGCAAATTAAAAAATTGATACAAATATACATTACAATATCGCTTTATCTTATTGAAATAAGATTATGTGCGTTATCATTATTTTAAACATTACTTACTTACATGCTTTTTCATTTCCTAATGATCCCATTAGTGTATCCACCCACACGGATACACATTAAAAAAATGTTATAGAATGTTTTTTTGTTTTACATTGTCACTGGAACTACGGTTTCATGTGCTATAAGTAAAAATAAAAACCCGTGGTTGATCTCATTGTGTCGGTATATTTTGTGCAATAATCCAAAGCAGAGTGAGGCTTGTGCATTTCCTCTTGACACAAATACCAGGAAACTCATAACTGTCTACTTAGATTTCTATACCTCAAGTGTCTTATAAACAGAAGTAAAGTAACAATCTACGAGACAATAGCTCTCACTATCATGTGGGGAGTAATAAAAAGGTTTAATTACGGCAGCTGCGCAGAAACGTGATGCCACAGTAAATATTGGAAGCGCATTGCCTGTGGACACAGGGAGCCAGGCGTGCTCGTAAATATATAAACTACGCTGTTGGGTTCACTGCTTTACATTTTTGGTTGCTTTAAATTGAATAATGTTTTATAGAGAAGAAAATGGAAGAAAATGTGTACGTTTTTCATTCCTTCAGAAGTTATAGCACAATCTATTTTATATTAATACGTGAAGAGAAAACTTTGTAAACCTTTTTAAGCAAATTGCGCGCACGGGGGAAGTGTGAGATTTGGTAAAGTTAAATTATAAATGGAGAAAGAGTGCAGAAAGCTAAAATTACCTTCGAATTTCGTTAACATTAAGTTAGGAAATATAAAATTATAGATAACTACCTACTACCTACTTAAATGTATCAATTATAAATCACTTCAGGTGAATGTCATCAATTGTACACATTGCATACATCACATGACACACTGGCGAAACTCAAAACCTTAAGTGGGTTAAATAGTAAATTCGTTCCCTGTGGCCACTAGCATTGAGTTTCCGAGTTCAGTGCTAGTGGACACAGGGGAGACAAGCGTGCTCATTAAAATTATTGAGTTATCAGCTTTACAAATTTTTCCTAATTTAAGGTAAATTCTTTACTGCATAGGTACTTAATTTTCATAATGGGAGGGATATTTTTTTTTTACAAATTAATAGAGATAGGTATTTAGGACGTTTGAAGAGTGAAATATAAAACCTTTTCTAGTATAGGTATTTAAATTCATTGAGTACATTTTCACAGCACAAAATAATACAAAGCGAAATACATTTTACAATACCGCAGGCGTCTTACGTAGATTATAATCTGCATCTAAATGAGAAAATATGAGACCATGAAACAGAAGATAATAAATTCCCGCATATCCACTAAAACAATACGAACAAAAAATATGCTTCGTAAAGATAATCCAAATCACGGTATGTATGAGATTGCCAAGGAATGAGTATGTCAATAAATTATGTATTATGAAGGGACTTACGTTTGGATCACACCAGATTCTTTTCTGATATAATCCTTATGAATTTATGGACATAGACGCCCTTCGGCCTTGCTTGAATTCGGATCAGATACCTTTCAATTTCCATATTAATTTGTGCTGGTAAGAATTTATTTTTCTCCTGTTTTTATCCTGGGGAACCGGTAACCGTAAGACTTATTTAATAGAATATATACAATCTTATTTACCACAATATTATACTAATCAAGATTGTAATCTATTTATTTAAAAAGAGTTTCCATGGAGTTTCTTGCCGGTTCTTCTCCATAGGACCTACTATTTGGAACCGCGCACCTAGAGTCTCGACATTTCATAAGTGCCTGTATTTGCCGCGCCTAAACAATCACCTTGCTTTATCTGTGAAATAGTTGCCAAGTTTTTGAGTACAGTCAAATGCTGGACATATACGGAGTACCTAGTTTCTATCATCATTGTCTTCACACGGTAAGACGGAAAAAAAAAACCAGCTGTTCCATACAAATAATTCAATATTAGGTAGGTACTAGGTACTAAATGTATGGAACTGCAGATCTTTCTTCGCGATTTCACGGTTGGTGCTATAGGAAAAAAATGGTTCATAATGATGGGTAATAGTAACTCCAACTCGGCTTTACATATTATATATCCTTTCCGAATAACTCAGCAGATGGACAGAAAAATCAACCTTTTCAAACAGACTACAAATCGGACTGCAGCATAGGACTTTAGAGTTCTTCAAAGAGGGTTTTCTTTTTTATTATTTTTCAGTTAAGCGCCAGTACCAAGTTATTCTGACTATTTAATCTTCTGTGAGAGTGGGACGGGGCACAGATAATAAAATTTGGCTCTAGTCCTGGCCGAGTCTACAAGAAACAATGAGATTACCAAGATTTATTAGCGGCATTGAAAATTGCTTATTTCGTAAGACGAAATTTAATATACTTTGTATTACTTTCTGACTACAATCTTTGAGATGGGCTGTTGTAAATAGACTCATGAATATTGTAGATATTCTCTTTCTATTATTTTGAAGGATTCCTGAAATTGCATGTAGTATCACTGTGTATTTACAGGTACGTAAATTATGCTACTTTTTATTTTAATGTTTTCTAGGACTTTTGTAAGGTTTTTTAAAAGAATAAGACCATAAATAATCTCACCCTATTATGAAAACCGAATGATATTCAATTATTATTTTTATATTTCAAAATTCATTAATATAATTGACGTTTCCGTTTGCATAAAACCTTTATTCCTCTATGATTATGATGAATGGCACTAAGGTCATGAAGTCGACCGCATGACCTGGTGGGCTCGGCTACTCTGACACACACAAGCATCGTGTCACCGCGCCTCCAGCTCTTAATGCCTACATATTTTTTGAATCTACTGCAGCTTTAATTTGATATTTGAAATTTATTCTATACCATTCATGGAGCCTAGCTTTTAATATTTTGCATTATTAAAATAATACCTTATAAATAAATATTATAATCAAATATTAATTTGTTATACCCCCGACAAAAAAAAGGGGTGTTAGAAGTTTGTAGGGTGTATCTGTCTGTGTCATCGTAGCTCCAAAACAGATAGACCGATTTCAATGCAGTTTATTAATCGGAAGCTAGCTTAATCGGTTATTAGCTTAGCTATGTTTCATAAATCTTATAATCAAATATAAATTTTACCGCCGACAAAAAAAAGGGGTGTTAGAAGTTTGTAGGGTGTATCTGTCTGTGTCATCGTAGCTCCAAAAGAGATAGACCGATTTCAATGCAGTTTTTTAATCTAGTTTAATCGGTTATCATCTTAGCTGTTTCATGAAAATCTGTTCAGCCGTTCAAAAGTTAGGTACAGCTCTTTTTCTAGTTGGAGTCGGGAGTTTTTGACGGCTAGGTTATAGTAGTAGTTTTTGTAGCTTTTCATTATTAATAAAACAAATATTTAAATGCACAGTAAACAAAACAATTTAAAATGTAAATCCGTGCACGTTTACCAACCGCTAAAATTAAAATAAAACTGTTCAAAATAAATGCATAATCCAAATTAAGCTTGGCGTCCTTATTTTGCATTAGTTGGCACAAAAACGTTGGACTTTAAAATGTAAAATCCCTTTCACAATGCTTTGAACAACTCATTCGAGGTTTTAGTTCTGCAATTTGCTGTGAATGCTTCTTAGCGACAATATTCTGGCTTGTATAATGGAAATTCGACGCTTCGTTGTGTAAGGATATAAATTTTGTTTAATTAGGAGGAAAAGCTGTAATAAATCTTGACGATTCTAGTGTAGGTTTAGATAAAATAGCTACTTACGTACTACTAAATGTACTAAGTATATATTTTATATGATTTTTTGTGTTTTCAGTGTGTGCAATAAAATACAGGCTGTCCCTGGAAGTATGGATCAAATCGAATAGGGGTGTGGGCAAGGTAATTTCCAAACTTTTAACCCTGATAATGTCGGTGCATTTTTTTACGGTTCAAAAGTTATGACCAATTTTAATTTTTTTGCAATAATTTCGCATTTCCATACGACCTTACATAATAGTATTACGTACTATATTACGTAATCATTGGAATATTGACCATAAATTACCAATAGATTAATCTAACTGCTTTATAGGCATAGAGATAATACATAGTACCTATAACTAGAGAGCTTACTGCTATAATTAGTTGTACGAAATTTTGTGCCCACATGAAAGTCACCCGAGATTCAGCGGTGTCCCTCTCGCACACATGGCCATTACTCATCAACTTAGTAATCTACTAAATTGGTATTTTCAGAATCGTTTTTACATACATATTAGAACTAATGAAAGTTCTACCCACGGCTATCAAAATAAACATAATAAAAATTATAATTGACGTGCTTTAAATATTATTATTTCCATACGTTATTCAATAAGATTGATTATTACAATATTTGGATACCAGTAGTTAAAGAAGTTTGCATGCGGGAAACACTACATCATTCAAAATGGCTTACATTGTCAACTTAGTTGTCAACCTATTGTCAACATTCGTGGTTTTCATAGTTCAGAAATAAACGTGATCAAACATTATTTTTGTGCCTAGAATAATTTTTTGGCGACAAGATGGTAAATACTTGAGTTATGATTGGGTGCAAGTGAGAATATTATCCTGGTTGTGGAATATCGTTCCATAGGTAAGTTTCATTGAGTAGTGTGACAATATATTTTTATTTTGTGGGATATAGTTGCTCCAAGTACTTATTTTAGATCGTTTCACATAACATGCAGTCCACTAAGTTAAATAATTTACGTACTTTAATAAATTTGGATTTGTTTTCCATAATCTGTAATGCGTAGCATATTTTCGATGCATTTATTGTTTTGTATAATTTGAGTGATTCCAAGTATAGTATAAGTATACATACAGGGTTATTTGTAAAACACCGGCAACGCTTTAAGGGGTGAAACTACTCATCAATATGAACAACTTTTACTATGGGAACAACCATGAAATCGCGAAAAAAAAAACAAACTTTTCATACAAAAGATTAACCTTGCTCCATCAAAATGTATGAAAAGTTTGAATTTTTTTTCGCGATTTCATGGTTGGTCCCGTAGTAAAAGTTGTTCATATTGATGAGTAGTTTCACCCCTTAAAGCATTGCCGGTGTTTTACAAATAACCCTGTATATAGTTTAAGTTAATTTGTTGAAATCATTTGTTGTTTGTTGTGCCGAATAGATAATAATGTTTTTTTGTATCTCTTATAAAATGATAGACTTTATTAAAATTCCATGTTTGTTTTTTTCAGGATTCCAGCTGATAATAAGCAGAGGGTGTTATGGATAACAGCCACGAACCTTGACATTAGTGTGTAAAAGTTCGCATGTGTTTGTGGCGTAAATTTTAAAGATAATGAATTATTTAACAGCAGCAAAAATAAAATTAAAACCTGAAGCAGTTCCTTCAATATTACCATAGGTACTATTGTAATATGTTTAATAATTATCAGTTGTTGTATGTGTCTGTTGTATAATGTTGTGTGTAATTGTCTGGTCTGTAATAGTTTATACTAATATAAAGTATAACACATTGCACAAACTTAAGATTCACACACTTTGCTTATTGTTTATTTGTGTTTAATATTTTCCTATTAGTATAGTTAGATGGATTAAACTTTTACTGGATTGGATATTGTACTTAGATATTGTGCCATAATGAAGATCATTTTTGACATTACAGATAGCCACAAAAAGAAAAAAAACTGTACGTGCAAAATAAATTGTACGTGCAGGAACATCTGGTGAATCAGGGCATGTAGGATCTTGTAGTAAATGGGAAGATGTTGCAGTTTCCAGTGAACCACCAAATAAGAAAGTAAAGCAAGAGGAAACAAGTACATAAACCCAAAATACAACTATAATGCCAACACAATTAAAATTACAATCAACCATTAAGTTTCTAGCCGGTCTCTTCTCCATAGAACCCGGCCCACTTTGGAACCGTGCATCTAGAATCTCAACGTTTTGACGAAACGACGACGACCTTTTTATGCCGATTTGAAATTAAAAAAGTTTTGCTTTGACTTTCATTCATTGTGTTTTATTGCTTAATGTTGTGAATGATGATTATACTTGAGTTTGCCAAACAAGAATATTTTAATAAGTGATATTCGATTCTGCAGCACTAAGCATGGGTTACCCTTTCTGCTATAATAGGAAAGATCTCATAAAGAAAGGTCGTAGGATGGTCGCAAAGCTAAAAGAGAAAAAGAAAAAAGAAAGAAAAAGTAGAAGAGGAATTAAATTTGTATCTTAAAATGTTAAAATCTAATGTTTCCTATGACTAGAGCTGCCAGATGTCCGGAATATTCACGCATGACATTTTATTATACACGTAATCTGTGTATAAGAAAATGTCCGGATTTTTCCGCAATGTAAGAAATTTTCTCTAAATTTTCTTTTTTATTATATAGTAACCTTGCATATGCCTATTTATATATTATGCCTTGCCTGTGACTCTAATTATAACCAAAAGGGTGTATGTATATTTGTAAGAACGTTTAGATACACTGTATGGACCGTATATTTCACTATTTACTAGGAAAAAAACAATTCTTACTATTCGATATCAGTAGTTAATTACCTGATAACTATTCTCATAACATAATTAAATATTTCTATCATGTCCTACTTTTAACTAAAATGTATGGTTACCCTATTAGACAAGGACACGGCTACCACAAAGTATTCTCCCTCAGACCGGCTTTACGGCACTATTAAGCGTTCTATAGGAGATTTGTAATCTAGCTTCGATAAATAATTTTTGCTTATTATACAACCTTTGTTGTACTAAAACTATAAAATAGTTTGTTAACTTTATTAGTGGGACACGGAACGTACTTGAAGCTAAGCGTAGTTATACTTAGGAGGGGTTCGTTAACGAGCTCCATGGCAATCGATCCTCTCAATTAACTGCCTCTACTTGGGCGGGTGCATTTCTTTTATTCTCTAATCACAATTAAAACTAACACGTGCCAACGATTTAATCAATTTATCTATCCACCCCGCCCCATCATTTTAGTAGCGTCTTAATTATTTTTTTATTTGGGGGTTTACCGGACTCACTCGTTCACTAGTTCACTTTTAGTACCTGATAGTGGAATTCGTTTCGGAGCTGACCACGGTGCCACGGCACATGGCGGGGAACTGTAAAAAGGCTTATTGTAACAATAGGGGACTCTAAATTATACTGAGAAATTATGTTAAAAAATTATTAATAAAACTTGTGAAAAGTGATGTGAGCGACATTTATTAAAAAATTATACTTTTCTTAAAAATTATCCTTACCATAAATTACGTAAAGCGGAACGTTATTTCAAACATCATCATTGAGTTTAGGGATAGAAATAATAAGTAGGGGGCTCCCCTAGTTAATAAGTCTATGAGTTTAGGTCACTCCTTCGTGTTTCCTTGGTAACCATATTCACACAATGACATCATGTCACGTGACTGCGTTTTGCCGCGAACATTTGAAAGTCATATTTTAATTTTTAATGCTTTTTATTTTTTTTACTATGTTCTATATTTATATAAGCGTTCAATCTCTACAATAAACTAAAATTGAAAATACACGCAAGTTCCTATTACCTTAGTAGTGGTGATCTACATTTCATAAGCACCGAGGTAACATGCTGGCGCAGACAAAAGAGTAATCCTGTTAGATGTACGCCACTATATAAATTAATTCAACCACGTTCGCGTCAGAAGCGACTTAGTAAAAGACTTTTATAGGGAAAAATGTAAGATGTATTTGTGTAGGAGTATAAAAGAGCAACACGTGTAAGGAGCATGAGAACACTATTTTTTTATATAACGAAATTATTACTTATTTTTCTGCACAGAATATACGTATCTAGGTATATCACGACCCGATAGCAGACTCAGCAGTCAGTAGTGACTGCACGTTCGGCTTTACTGCGTTGAGGGTTCGATTCCCGCTCGGCACAGTGATTTGTTCCATAATATGCCTGGCTGTTAATGTAAGTTATTGTATCTACTACCCACGATATAGGAGAAATCTTAGTATGAGGGGCATCTTTTTAGTCTTTTAGATACCAAAACAATAAAAACCCATGTTTTTGGTTAAATGTATTTGTTTGTTTCTCGAATATAATATATATTTTTGTGACAAAAATGGAACCAATTTGGCCGTTCCAGCAAAACCATCAGTTACGTTGGCAAGCTGGCGGTAGGTAATTAACCAGTGCAGCACTACCGGGTTGGAACTAAACCCATTAATTTCACTAATTCTCTTCTGTACTGCCGCGTGCCATTTGTGACCCAGTGTGTTGCGACCGTGCCATACGGCGCGTTGTCCCAGAATGCGATACACTTACAAATAGACATTGTTTCTTAATTTAACTTAATTTAGATTTACTCGTACTCTCTAATGAGAATTTGAGTCTTTGTAATCTTAACTCGCTGGAGCAGTAAGTGCTGAAACAAATTGTAACAGGAGAATAATTAATTGTAATCTTATTTTAATTGACTACTAATAATAATTAACTGTTAATTAACGTATTAGAATTGTATTAAAAGTAAAGTGTTTAGAATTTGCATTAAATTTATCAGGGCAGATCTAATGAAACGTTTCTGCGTCTGGCATCTGGGGGCCTAAAAAGGCCACATTGAGCAATTCATTTACTGATCTGCATTACTATGCAGATGTTTGACAGTTACAACTGTCAAACATGTGATAACTGAATATGAACCATAACCGGATGACATTAAGAGTCGTCAATTAAGTAGATATTTTGACATTCGTAATATGAATCATATTGTGATTCATCTTAAGCGACCGTTTTAGCCCCCCTGGTCATGCAAGCGCTGTAAGAGGACTGTAGCTGGTGGTGCCTGAGTATTCTCCACCACAGCCTCCTCTTCCAGGTCCGCAGTCACAAGGTTGCGCGAAGTGAAATAAATGTCTGAGATTAGCATATGATAATAAACAAAAGAGAGGACAATTCCATTTTTTTAAATATAGAAGTGAATCTGATTCATCACTCACGCAGTAATTGTTAATGGACTAGATATATATTATTTGAATAATTAAGTGCCGATTTAGAATCAAAACTCCTTTAATTGTGCTCTTACTTCCACACTGACTATAGGCCGACTGCTTTACTTAACTGAGACAGTCGGTGCCTGAGCTTATGAAGAAGTAGCGCGGTGCGGGAGGGTGTGACGCGAGATGTCAGTCACAGGCCCATGATACGCACCATAAAGCTTAGCTTAGTCAATAGTAGGCGTGCTTCACACCTCCCCCCGCGCAAGTACCTCAATTTCAGACATCAACCTTTGGCCTATAGTAGGCTGTCACTGTCCCAGTAGCACGCATTATAGCATTTTATTTTCTTATAATTTCGGACCGATATCAATCTTAGTTTCAATTAAGAACACGTTAGTCGGATAAAGCAATATCGAAGCTAGATTGGCACTTTTGTGTTAATGAGACTTCCAAAGCCCATTCCTCGTAGTAACATGTCACAAAAAGAGACATCGGCACGAGTAGGGTTAACATGTTGACGAAATTTCTACAATTTGTCCCGTCGGCAAAAAGCCGGAATCAAATAAATCTACAGTTAATTAACTTTAGTTGTTAACAATAATTAAATTGTTAATTATGAATAGAATCATTAGCCCGTTTTAATTGGTTGCGTCAGGCTGCCGTTGTTATTAAAAACAGAAGCATGCGATGTTATAGGTATTTAGAAATATTTGCTGTAAGGACGATAAGCATAACTTTTAATGGAATTGGTTATAACAGTTTCCATTTTGATTGGGTGTTATGGTACCGTACAGCCAAACATTTACATCACTAGGTATTGAGAAGGTATACTCTAAAGGTGAGTACACACTAGAGAATTTACTTGTAACAGAACATCGACACATCGAACGGCTCTAATGTTTCACCCAACTCGTAACCACAACTATAGAACGTACCACTTGCATTACAAAATGTGAAAAAAAAACACGACAATTCTTATTTATATTTTTTCGTCTTCGTCCTTTCTCGCAAAGTATCCCCCTGTATTTTCAGGCACGTTCTCAATCACAGGATTGCTTGCGGTCCGACCGTCTTATTTATTTCCCACTATATTTTTACTACAATGCAGTTGGGGGGTTAGGTGGTATGCCATCGTATTTTGTTGCGCTCGAGTGTTACATTTTGATTTTTATTGCTGTTAGTGTATAGATACAAGTTGTAATGGCTACCTTGTTAGTATAGTATCCGACTGCAGTGGTATAGGAAGAATAAAGTCGCTGACTACGTATTTTTCGATCTGAAAAGTTTTACCGGTTGCAAGTCGGAGCCGATTCAGCAGCGCGCTTCGCACGGCTTTTTACAAATCTAAAACCCGTGTTAAACTCAAATTATGTGGTGCTGACAGGCGATACAGGATTTCATTTGGGGGGCAGGGCAATTTTTGTGTGATTTTACCTATCTCCCAGAAAATAATTTCTAAACAAAAAAATTGCTAAGCTTTTATGTGTTATGCATGTGTATGTTATTTATGTGTGTGCACCTAATACCTACTTGTATTTGACTAATTATGGAAACCGGATAACGTTCCATTACTTGTTTTTATTCTCAACTCATCATCATCTGCCTGGCCTTTATCCCAACTACGTTGTGGTTGGCTCCCAGTCTAACCAGATGCGGCTGTGTAACAGTATTTTATACAGAGCGACTGCCATCTGACCTCCGCCACCCAATTACTGGGAGACACTGTTTTTATTCTCAACTACGATATAATATTCTACAAGACGAACAATGATAGGATTTTTATTGTCATTAACGCTCAATAAGCCTATTTCGTAGTGCGATCCCATTAATATGAGTCCGTTTGGGCCAAACAAAATGTCTTCATCATCAATCAGCGCGGTGGTAGAATACAACAGGGTCAAAAATCTACTTCAACAGTAGTCTTACTTCAGCTTTCGGATTGCTCATTAAATAGCAATGTAATCAGAATCAAACAGTGAAATATTCGAAAGCGAGAGATTGCGAAACACGATCACTTGCCCTAGACAAGGTAATCTCAAGTTTCGCGAAGAAAACCCAAACGGTTCAGTTTAAAATATTCAATACAGGTAAAGTGAGATAGGTTTTGAACACGTATTCAATTTCCCGTTAACTTTTCGAAAAGCATTCCCTCTGGCGGTGTTAGGTGGTTTACACACGAGAGTGGTCGACATAGATGGCAGTTGCGACTAAATTTCCTACAATACCTAGTCGGAATTTCGATGAAGTTTAATTAGAAAAGCCGTATTGCACCGGGCGTCGCATTGCGGGTGGATGTACATCGTACAGACATCCTTAGCCACTTGACCTTGGTCGCTGTAGCGGTGTCTTGTATTAAGTTGTTTTTTGGTACCACTAATGTGGCAATCAAGCATACGGCCCGTCTGATGGTAAGTGGTTACCGTAACTAATGGACGCTTGCAACATCAGGGACATCACTCGCCCGTTCCCAAAGGAGCACTGGCGACCTGGCTCACCGTTACGAACACAAGTGATGTATTGTTGCTTGAAGTTTTTCAACCCTAATTACCTTAGATCACAAAGTCTGAATACTTTTGAGGACACCAGCTTACAACCTACATAGACATACGTACTACGTATCCTTTCTCAAAACTTACATATTGTATTACATAATTATTCCTTCACCACAGTTTTTTTCAGGAAGTAACAAATCATCCGCGTTTCTTGTGGAAAAACATTCATATAAGATAAATAAATTGGAAACCTTTATAGGTGCATTCTTGATATCTATCTAAACTAATATTATAAAGAGAAAATATTTTGTATGTTTGTTTGTTTGTTTGTAATGGATAAACTCAAAAACGACTAGACCGATTTTAAAAATTCTTTCACCAACAGAATGCTACATTATCTATTAGTAACATAGGCTATAATTTATAAAGATATCACGCGGGCAAAGCCGCTGGCGGAAGCTAGTTCATTTATACGACTAATAACGTTCTAAACCGTTAATATCCACAAAAGATCGCGGTGTCAGGAGTATTGTCGTAGAGCGTGAACTTTTAGATTACTTACATGTTTTCGTAAACGCAAAAATACGTTCATTTTCGTGAATGTAAATAATTATACAAAATGCGCTTTTGTCATCTTTTGTCGACTTACATACGAGCAATCCCTTGTTCAAATTGTTTCGAAATTGCAATTCATATTAGATGAATATTGAGTAGCTATGACCATTATAACTGTTTTCACTTTAAGTAGCGTAAACTTGTAGACGATTCGATCAGTAAACACGCTAAATGTGGAAATCCTATTCTTCTTCCATACCTATAAATTTTCCTTAATGTGCATCAAGGAAAATCTATAAAAATATGTATTAGCTTTCACATAAAAGTGCTTTCAAGTGCCTTATACGGTTTCATTCATACCACAAAGGCTCGTGACGTAGGGACGGATCGTATTTCTTTTATATTGGACGTAATAGATCAACAACGGTTTAGGGGCCAATGTACCCAATAGCAATCAATAAATGGGTTAGTGTTGTGTATATTGTGTGTTAGGAGCGATTGGGCAGTAAGTTCTGACCAGTTATACACAATTGTAATGGTTTGGGACAAAACTGTGTTTTTTCGAACTAGTACGTTAAGTTTGGAAAAATGCAATGCGTATCAGAAATGCGTGGTGACAGACCATCAAACTGAACAACTTTCTCTATGGGACCAACTTCGTAATCGCGAAAACATAATTAGCTGTTCCATACAAAACTTAAATATCGACTCGACTCAAATGTATGGGACAGCTGATTATATTTCGCGATTATGAAGTTGGTCCCATAGAGAAAGTTGTTCAGTTTGATGGTCTCTACACACTTAAATAAAACCATGCATTTCTGATACACGTTATATACCATAAAGCCTAGGTATATTTTTTTGTGTAAACCCACCGAAGATACTTGTATTTTGGGTGCATTTAGACACAATTACTCCTGAGCAATTTTAGTGTACATCGGTAAGTACCAACTTAAAAAACATGAGTATAACCCCCCCCCTCCACTCATTGAGTCCACAGACTTTTATTATTAAAAATTGTTACTTTTATTTTCTTTTTGGATCGTGTTTTTAATTTTTTACTTTTTATTTTTTGTCTTCATTTTTTACTTCTTTTTTTTATTTGTTTTAATTTATTTTTTACTTTTTATGTGTGTCGTAATTTGTGTAAAAAATAAATCGTTTTTCTTTCTTCTTTCTTTCTTTCTTTCTTATAACAAAAAAGTTTCGTCGCAAAGGGAAAAGATGACACTAATTTCATCAAATACTCTATGTAAAGAGAGATTGATGCTTATACGAAGTGTTTCCATAAGGGTTGTCTGCCACCCTCTGGGGGCCATTAGTCTTCGCCAGAGACACTAGATGGCGCCACTTTCGTCCATTAAGCGGAGTGAAAGCAAAGTGATTGGTAAAAACTTGCGACAGCTTTTTAGTTTTTTAATTTAATTGACTATAATTTATGGTAAACCCGTTTGTTTAACAAAATAACTTTTTTACTGAAACTTTAAAGAGAATTTGGTCGGCACGGATGGCGTAATGGCTAATTTGCTTTCTGTGTTACGGGTCGCGGATTTGATTCCTGCACCAAACAAATGTTTGTATGGCCTATAGCTATTTGTTCCGGGTTTGCGTTTGAATGCTTACGATATATATGTCTGTAAGTTGCACCCACGATACCGGAGAAATCGTAGTGTTATCCGGACAGTACAATATGAGATGAGATAATAAGTTTAAAAGCGTTTTCATAGAGTTTCTTGCCGGTACCTTCTCCATAGGACCAATCCACTTGGAACCGTGCACCTAGAATCACAACGTTGTAAAAATGTCTGCAAAGAATGGAAAACTTTAACTTTGAAATCAGTTGGTTCCAATTTCCAGTTATCATACGAATATCCAATAGTTACGAGGAGTCAGCAGCCCAAAATATCTGGCAACTGGTCTAACCTAAAGGTATCGATGTCTCCTAGAATTGGGACGCGGAAGTCAAATATCGTTCCGTATAATTTACTGGTATTCAACTGCATGGGGTCTACCACGTAACTAAAATGGTAATGAACATCGACTCTGGTAATAAACTTTAATACAATGGTGAGAGACTTAACTTCGAGCTACCATGATTCTGTTTTACTGATTGGTTTTGGACTTCCATCTTCATGATCGGCATTTCTTTAAGGTAACTTTAAGTTTAGTGCCTCACGTACGTATTGAAGTTTATTACCAAAGTCGATGTTTCATTACCATTTTAGTGAAGCGGTTGACCCCCTGGTTAGACTGAATGACGACAAGGGAACAAGATCTACGAAAGGCAAGGAGTAGAATTTTAATTAAATATAAAAATGCAAATGGTCAGGCGATCATAGATTCACAATAATCTCTAACCGGTCTAAAAGGCATCGTTAACAAAAGTCACGTAGAGGCGACAGGGAACTTATCTCACAACGTATTTACAGTTATAAAACAAAATGGCCGCTGTATTGTCGTCCTTAACTCATTTCTATAGAGCTGTAGAGGATCGTCCTTTTAGGTTTGGATGGTGAAGGGTCCTTGATATCCTCCGAATGTCTAGACTGAACAGGATTGTTAATTCATTTTCATTGTTATTCAAAAAGTAATTGTGGTATATAGAGTTTTGAATATATTGAGTTATAAAAAGTGAATAGTATTTAATTTCTGTTCGTTTTTTTTAAACATTTCCCCTTACAAGGTACATTTTACAAACATACATGTCACATGCACATGCACCCTGACCTGGAACAACTATCCGTAGGACATACAAATATTTGTTTCATGTGGGGATCGAACCCGCGGCACGTAGCATAGAAAGCTAATCGCTTAACCACTGCGCCAACCGTGTCATAATTTATACACACTATACGAAAGTCTACTCAGGTATATGAAATGAATGAGCAAATGAAAATGTTATTACAACCTCATAGCCCATTCGCTCGCATGCTCACACGAATTCGATAACATATTTTTTATGAATCAAATTCGATTCGGAATTCGATGCCCCAGTTTCTTTGATTCAAACAAAATCATTTTCTTTTTATAAAGAGAATCCTATAAGTATGAGATAACTGATAAAAGAAAAGGATAATTTGTATTGAATTGTTTTTGTTTCGAAGTCGATTTGGAAGGAAAAGAAAATACTTTTTTTATAAATGAGTGTAGTGCCTAAAGGCCGTTGCACACGATGCGTAGTAGCTTGCGCAAGTACTAATGATAACCTAGTCTTATAGCTGTTTAGGAGTAATCCTTCAAAGTAGTATTGCGGCGTAGGCATTGTGGTCAAATGGATATTTAAGTGTTTGCCTCAGCGCGGTAACTGATCACTCGCACTAAAAAAGTGTTTACATGACAGTACTTGCGCAAGTTACTCCACATCGTGTGTAACAGGCTTAAGATTGACGGTTCCTTTGACTTGCTTCCCTTTCTGTGCTACGGGTCGGATTAGATCCCCACTTAGAACCAACGTTAGTATTGTAATTGTACATTTGAAAAAAGCCTGTAAACTGATAAAAATGTAGGGGGATTAAAATTAGCAACAAGTTGCATTTGATCTACGCCGTAGCAGTCTACGCCGTAGCAGTCTCCGCTGTAGCCAGCTACGTGAATGAACCGTAGTGGTCCAGTTTTTTCTTGTGGCATTGGCACCGAATTGTCAGCCATTTTCGTGTCACAACTACTTCGAACGGTCTTTTGCATACAGTGCTATCATTCTCGGACTCAGGTAATAAAAATCACTTTATCTGTGAGTTCCAAAACTGACTTTCTGCGCTACTTGTTTTTTCTCGGTTTTTGAAAGACAGAAAGGACATAATTGACAACACACGAGAGAGAGGATTATAAACAACAAAATACTACAAAAAGAGACAGTTAAGAAATAAAATATAAAATTCTTAAAAATATATAGGTATGCTTTCAAGATAGGTTTGGTTTTGAATACCTAGCCAGCTCAGCATTTTCTGGGCGCGGAGAGTTTTTATGAACCCTTATAACCTACACATTCACCCCTTCAAGGGACCGGGATTATAAAAGTCGGACCTTACATTGTAGGTGAGACTTTTAAAGTGAGACGCGGTAGCTTATGGCGGCCACACAAAAACAATGAATAAATAAATAATAAACGAATACTTACCGATAAACCATGCATTAACCCGCAGTTTCATAAAAATATGGTAACTAGAACTACCCGCCGATATAATCGATTTGACCTCAAAACCGGATAAAACCGGCTAACCCCGGATATGGCCGGGCTATCTTTTGATTCATCGTCTGAGCCCGAGCTTATTACCTATAATGTGTCGTACTCAGATAAAGAAACCGCAGAATATTAAAAAATTGGTTAACTGTTTATTTTATGTTGCCTCAAGTAGGTTTAGAATAGATCTTTATTTCATGTAAACTAGATACAGGGACTAATGAAAGGTCGAGACTCTAGGTGCACGGATATTCATTCAATTTAATTCGATTCTGCATGATGCATGTAAGCGCTTCCTCAAACTTAACACCTATACACTTGTATTGTTTACAAAATAAATATATCTTTATCTGTCAAATAAAAGGAACAATTCAAAAAGGGAGTGAAAAGATATTTACAATGTCGGCAACACGCGAGATATCCTGCAGGGTTAGCACGGCAGGTGGCTAAACCCATTTCCTCCACCCTTTGTCTCCTAGACAGAAGATAAAACGAAATATCAAGAGAGATAATCTCTCATACACTCTCGTCTTCTTTGCCGAACTACCCTGCTGGTGTTACAAGCGTCCATAGGTTACGGTAACTACTTACCATCACGCGGGTCGTCTGCTTGTTTACCACCCTAGTGGTATATAAAATAATAAAATATTATAGTTTAAAAAAAACTATAGAACACGCTTTAGTCATCCAAACTGAACGTGTATGCAAAATTTCAGCTCAATCGGAAACCGGGAAGTGGGTCAAATTTAACTTCCAAGATTTTCTTACATAGTTAGTTACAGGTGAAGCTAATAAAAGCGTGTTAAAAAAACACTTCGATAAGTAATCATTCAGTTTAGGTATCAGCAGGTGCAATACTCAGAACTAGGGCAGATATATGTTCAGAAACAATCGTGTATAACAAGCCAACGACTGGAATTTTTTGTAATTTCATTTCCCTGTAAATGGGTTCTCCAATAATATCCCCATATCTTGTCAAAGAAAAGGATATTCGAAAGGTTTTTATGAAACATGGTAATCCTTTCAAAGCGAAATAAATCGCTCGAAGGAGATCATAGAGCAATATAAGCCTTATTGCCAAATATTATTTGTTACATGTTTTCCGACGCAAGAATATCCGAAATTTTCTGATTTCCTTTATCTTCTTAGATAATATGTTTGGATATTGAGTACTTTTACTGGGCGTATACTATTGGGATCATAAATTGTCTCGCTATGTAATGTAAAGTTCTTGGTGGTGTGTGTAGTCTGCCAACCCGCAACACGCCAGCGTGATGGACTAAGGTCTTAACCCTTCTCATTTTGGGAAGAGGCCTGTGCTCAGTAGTGGGACAATAATGGGCGCAATTATATATCTATTATGATAATGTAATAATGTAAAGTGAAACCCGAACATTTTTGTTGAAACGACCATAATAATTATGCACTCAGAACTAAACCACAGTGTAGGGGAAGATATTAATTAGCCTTACTAATATATACCTGTGCTTGTCATTGTCATGCCAATAGCCAGTTCCAGACCGGTCGACCCGCCGTGTGAGTCGCGAGGCATACGTCGCTAGGCTGCCGCGATCCATGATGAATAATCGTGAGCCTGCCTCGCGGTGCTCGGCCTAGCCACATTCAAGCAAGCGATCAGTATCCTCGGGTGAGGAATAAAAATGACGCGACCTTCCTGTGTGGCCGAGGCGAGGCAATCCGACTGAGGCGCCTTTGAGCACGGACAAAAACCGACACTGCACCGCTCGGCTTGCGCGAACGATGCCTCGCGCATTAAAACGCGTGCCTCGTGAGGCGATTCGGTCGGTCTGGACCAGGCCAATGAATAGAGATGGCAATAGACTAACCAGATAGTTTAGTTATCTAAAGTTTAATCATAGTTTATTAATAAACATCGGTCTTTTTATGATCTCAGTAGAAAGTAGTAGCTGCACTTAAAGTTAGGGTATTCAATCTGCAAACATTGTATATTGCCACGTACCAAAATATCAATAGATACCTATATAAACAATAGGGCGAGTATTCAACCATAAATCTAAGATAAGACCATTTATCAAAATGTCAAAAGATGCACACACACACCTGAGCTACTTCGACCTAATTCTAGTCAGAGAGTCATCCTTATTTCTGGCTTGATAAGGTAAAACAGACCTTTGTCCTTCGTAATAAAGTGTATTATGTATTTTATACTGTTTGAGGGAAAATTCGGCACGTAAAATGTTGCTGCGAACCCCCCAGAGATGAGTATCGTCATCATATTTCTGTTTTGACGTCAAGTCTCGCAAGTGAAACGCTTTAGAGAAATAAGATTTTTTTCGACTTGCATTAGGAAATTGGTGCCGCATAACTGCATGCATAATATACAACATGTATCAGAAATGCGTGGTCATATTTAAGGGTGTGGATCAGACCATCAAACTGAACAACTTTCTCGATGGGACCAACATCGTAATCACGAAAGAATAATCAACAGTCCCATACAAAACTTCAATACCTACTCGACCCAAATGATACAAAACTACTGCTTAACAGAAAAATGTAACAACACTTTGCTCGACTCTGGAATACAACCCAGGATATCAGGCTCAGCAGCCACGCTTGCGACCACTAAAGCAATCTGTATATCTGTAAGCTGGTGATTAGCTAGAGTTAGTTCGCCATATTTTTAATGAGTCTAGACTAAATAATTATAATATATAAACTGCCGTGATATACAGGGTGTATATTTAGACAGGACACGTCCTGCTATACGGGGATATTTTACTCAACATTATAAATAACTTTTACTGACGGAACAAATCAGAAATGGCAAGAAAAAGATCTGCTGTCCCATACATTTAGTAGAGTAATATTGAATATTTGTTAGTATTCTCTATGGTACGATCTTGCGTTGGAAACCGTATTTTCCGTGATTCCCAAAGGATAGAAAATGTACTATCGGTCACGCACAGTTCACTATGTTCCTATTACATCCCATATGGAACGCGACGCGTAATTCGTTCTATGTATACCTAATTTATATCATCGTTGATAGCTACATATCGAGAAACTGATATCGTTAAAAACCGCGTATGCACAAAAAAATCTAAATTGAGTTTTCGATTCTATTAATTGCCATTCAGAATCAGCTACTTCATCACTCTCCTGCCCTTATCCCATTTTATTTGGGGTCGGCGCAATAAGTATTTCTTTTCTTTTTCTTTTTTTAGAAGCTGCTACTTACAGACGTGAAGCTATTTAGATTTGTTTGAATACATATTTAGCAATGTTAGTTACGCGGTATGGGATTATCAACGACAATATGCCTCATCGGTATAGTGTTCGAAAGTGCATGCTGAATGCGAGATTCTAGGTTCGATACCCGGGTCGAGCAAAATGTTATTGGGATTTTCTGTCGGAAAAATTCTCAGTAGCAGCTCGAATTTGTGCCCGATAGATGGCAATAAACTCGCCCCCTATTTACATGGGACAAAATACGGTTGCGGTTTCCTCTTTATTTCCAAGGGTAAAACTTGTTCATAATGATGAGTAGGTATAACTCCTTAAAAGGAATACCGCTAATAAAGTAGAACCTTAAATATTTTTTCGCGTAATAAATAAAAAATTCGTTGCAACGTACAAAAGTTGCCGTCATTAGTAAATGAATTTCCTTCATTCTTTTACTTCACAACTTAGGATTGATTCAGTTCAATTCAGTTTTCCTTTCATTCCATACCAGCTCGGATTCTAAAGACACTTTTAAACGTTCTAGTTCTTACAAATACATGTACGAGAAAATAAAGTAAGAAATCTTTGAAACATCTGAAGTCCACTGTAGGTACAAGTATTCTGGAAAAAAAAAGGTTAGACCGAAAGGGTACCTATATAATACCTATATACTATTGGTTGTTTTGACATTATTAATAATTAATACAAAAATTGGCCAAATGTATGTACTAATACTATCTAGTGTTTAAGATGTGTATGTAATTACTAACAAATTGGATTTTATCATCTGTGAATTAATAGTGAAAAAAATGATAACATTATGATCAACTTTTACTATGGTACCAACCATGAAACCAGAAATATTTTATAATGATCGTGAACTGTGTTAAATCTTATTTTAACTAAATTTTTATGTGTTATTTTTTTCATATAAGTACTTATTGAGATTTATTGTTTATTATAAACCTACAAGTTTTTATTTATGGTTTTTTACTGTCGGATTTTTATTGTTAATTTAGTATGTACTTGCGTTCAAATACTATTGTAAAATTATTTATTTATTTATGTACTCACAAGGAGTCAAGGAAACATGGTATAAAAATGTTACAGACATAATTATGACCACAATGGAACTACTTATTTCTAATGAAATTTCTTCCAGTAGTCCCGCGACTGGCAATATGGATTATAGACACGTAGACACAGTGTGTAAAAATTACAAAAATAACTTAATTATTTATTTATTTTATTGTTTACTAGCTGTGCCCGCGACTTCGTTCGCGTGGTGTAGGGGTGCTCGAATTATGTTTTGAAAATACATGTTTCTAATAATATAAAATTGTATCAATTAGTATTAAATAAAAACAGTTACAACGCGGGGATCGGTTAACTGACAGCCACCCGACAGCCACACGACAGCAGACGGTTTGCGATCGGTCGCGAACTGTCAAAAAAATTGGTATTACGGACGGCGATCGTCCGCTGTGGCAAAATTGTCGCGTTTGCAGCGCCACTAGCGATAAAACAGCAATAGGTGGAACTAAATTAAATGAGTTTTTAGTCTACTTAAGACTAAAAACTCATTTATTTTACTGGACTGTATATGGTTAGATTATTTGTTTTTTTTATGAGTGTCAACCATGTGTCAAGTGTCAAGCGGTAGTGATGATTAAATAAATTGAAAAAAAGTAAGTTGGTAATTATTTCTAAATTATACAAGATACAATTAATGCTATTATTTCGTACTTCGTTAATAAGATTTGGTCATTATTATTCTAGTGGAACATCGCGTATCCAACGTGCAGATTGAGGAGCTCCTCAATCATTTGACCATGCACCAAGCTCTTGCCAAAGGCGTTAGTTTGGATGAGAGATTGAAATAGACCGTAGATCGCCGCATCACACCTTCACCAGTGACTCAAGTTATAAATTCTCAGTTAAGCAGAGGACAGACTTGAAGAGTATGTAAGTTAATTTTACATATTGTCAGTCAGTAAGCTTTTACATAAGAAAGATTAAAGTAAGTTTTAATATGACTGCCCTGAGCCCCATAGCGCAGCGACGGCCCACGTTGAGCTCTGTTACGCGTGAAGCTTGATGCAGTTAGTCTTATTGTATCCACTATTAAAAATTTACATTTTTATCATCATGCTCTTTTCTTACCCAGCATAATATAACGATGTCAGCGAATAAATGGCATAGGTATATTAAGTATGTACTTAATTGTAAAATTATCTTTGTCAGCCCAGTACAAGAAGGGACATGCGATGTATACAGAAGTGGAGAGAAATTACGCTCTTTAAAATAAAAACGACAGACATTCATAAGAATAATCAAGCCAGATAATTTATGTTTTATTTACACTGACTTAAGCATCTCATAAATGTGACAGATCCACCAGGCCAGACCATCCAGAGGATGGAGTAGCACTGGGTCGTCGAGATGGAGAGATGTCGGGTGGTAGCAGAGGTGAAATAAGCCGATGCGGCCATGGTGTCAGCGGAGGCTACTCGGATTTCGCCCACGCAAGCAGACGCAGTGAGCATGCAGGCGGAAGCGTCCCATGACCAAATGGTCGCGCTCGGTATCACCGATTATAATTTTAATATTATATCGATTTACGGACTTTGTATGTGTTTTATTTTCTTTGTCAGTAAATAATATTTTTAACCGACTTCAAAAAAGGGGAGGTTCTTAATTCGGAAGTTAATAATTTTTTTTATGTATGATTGGGCATAACTCCTATAAATATCTAATAGACGGATTTGCAAAATTATTATTTTGTTCTAAAGGTTCTCTCTAATTACTATGAAAGTCTGATATTTTATTACATAGGTACTATGCCAGAAATAAAATTCATTTTATTTGTATTTATTATGTAATTTGTAGTTTTAAATTATTGGTTGAAAAGAGATTACTGAAATTGGTAAGTAAGTACATAGACTTAGGTAGGTGAAATGAAATAAAATTGTTTATTTTGAAACTAGCTGTGCCCGCGACTTCGTCAGCGAGGTATTTAACTTTTTTTTGCGCATTTCTCTAATTCTATCCAAAAATAAGAGTAGCCCAAGTTACTCCTTCTAACATCAGCTATCTGCCAATGAAAGGCCCATCAAAATCGGTCCAAACATTTCGGAGATAAGCCGAAGCAAACAGACAGATAGATAGACAAAAATTTAAAAATTGTTTTTTTCTTATTGAGATACATACTTTCATATTACATATGAGCACATTTAGTAAAAAGCTGTTATTTTGACATTATAAACAGACACTTCAATTTTATTTATTTGTATAGATTAGGATTTTTAGTCACTTTAAGGGCCTGCGCCCACTGGCGGCACGGCACGGCAACGGATTTATTTCTAATAAGTCAAAATAAACCTTATGGAATGGACTTAAAACTTACATGCCACAGACGCTCATGCATGCCACGGGATGCCGCGGCACGCCGTGGCATGCTTAAGCTGCTGTGTCGTTTAAGTTCTAAGTCCATTCCATAAGGTTCATTTTGACTTATTAGAAATAGATACTTTGCCGTGCCGTCCCTTTAGTGAGCGCCAGCCCTTACAGGCCTTTTTAGGGTTCCGTACTAAAAAGATAAAAAACTAAAAAGATAAGAAACAAACTCAGGAGTCACAGTCAATTATTAACAATGACCAAAGAATCCTCTCTTATTATTAAAGTTCAAAGAAATTCTCGTAAGGCTCTGTGTGAGTACAATGTAAGGTAACGTCTAGTACCATAGCAGTTTGAGCTCACTAGCCCCGACAGATGGCAAACAATTAAGTTGAGATTTGGCAGGTATTTAATGACTCATCGACCACAAGCTTTGGGCGAAAATTGACTGTTGTCGGAGATCACACTCCAGCATTTTATAATAATCATTTGCTGGATTCCCATCGAGATTCCCACCTGGTTCTTGTTAGTTGGTCTCTGTCGGCTTGTGTGTCATGAGGTGATAGTTCTGGTATGGGCAACCTGCTTCTGTTGGCCATGTATGCAACACACAACAAACGTTCACTGTCTGCGCTACTGTTGGGGATAGGTTCCCCAACAGTGAAGGGTTAATGTTATGTTTGATAGGTTCGGCTGCTGCTATCCGACCATCATGACTGTTGAATGTTGATGCAGCTGTTGTCGCTAATAATAAAAACACCGTGCTGGTTGAGTGAGTTTATTAGACTAAAATGTTATAAATGTTAAAAGATGTAAAAGCTGCTCGTACATAGCGCACAGTCATCTAAATTATAGAATAACAATATAGGTTACACCAGTTACAAATATTGACTATGGTAAAAAATATACGGCTTGCCCATACAGCTACCACATGGTGGTCGTAGTAAAGTACTCGGTGAGAGAGTAATTCATCGCCAATGCACCTTGAGTACCCCTATTCACCGTGCGATCGTTTTCCTTGCACCATCATGGACATCAGTATAAATTCCCCTCGAGTGCCAGGGTCAGCGTTGAAAATAGGCGTCAAAACCTTGGCATCAAAGGGTACCCTGATTCATCTGAAAAAAAAAGGAAATGTTGTAAGTATCATAAATTGCATCGTTGGCATAGTGGCCGCAAGCATGGCTAACGGAAACAAATAACTCCAGTTTTACAATCATGAAAATATTTGAGTACCTATTTATTGCCCCCTTACATTCTAAGCTTACTTTTGTGTGCCTTTTTGCTATGGACATAAGTGGCCTGAGGGCAGAGCACAACTCTTCGAGCAAAGGCTTTGTCAATCTGTAATGGGCTTTGAATTGCACGTCGTCAGTCAGTTCCATACCTAGCACCTGCTTGTTGGCGAAGGCTATGATGTAGACGACCTGTGGTCAACCCACGGTCTCGTCTTTCTTGAGCGTTGAGTAAGTCCAATAAATAAGAACGCGTGCCTTGTCTTGGAACCATAAAAAGTAACAATGAACAACTGTGTGAACAACAATCAGAAAATATAGGTAGATAGGTACCTGTTGAGGTTGAGGCAATATTTTTACACAGATTTTATTTTAACAACATGCCAACCATAAGATTTGTATAAAACTAACAAAACTTACCTCATGTTTATTTATTTATCACGTTTTTTAATCTTCTAAGCTTCTGCTTGTGGCATACGACGGCTAAATGAGTTGTTGCTATTTGACAGATCAAATTGCTGTTGTGTGGCTGTCAATTTTTTTCCGTAATACCAAAATGGTAATTATCAGAGCAAAATATGCATTTTTTAGTTCGATTGTTGGCCGCCAGAGGGCGAACCCGGAAGATGTGGCTGTCGCGTTGCTATCGGCAATTACGTAATACCAAAATGATGTTTGACATCCACAATTGTACAATTTACGCCTGTCGCAAACTGTCAACTGCGTCCGTAATCAGGCTGCGGATTTGAACCTGATATTTGTCGGCTTCTATTCTACTATTTACCGTTCCACTTAGCTAGTTACGATGGGTATCGAAATAAACATTTCTAATGTTGAAAAACTATCTAGTTTCCTTCATATGTATAGTAATTTTCCGTGATGGTTTTTTACCGAAAATGTTAAATAAACTCGTTTAAATCACAAATTTCTTAACTATCGACCTTAGTACCCACGGATACATATTAAGCTATAAATTTTCAGTATAATAAGCTGACCTCTTATTGTAAGGGAAGCCTATACAATACGTGGTCAGCTTTTACTGGAAATGTATAGCTTGATAGTAGCCGTGTGTACAAAAAAAAAATGTTACACTGTTCAGTTCCTGTGAGCGTAGCGTAGCGTGATGATACATATTTATGTTAAAAAGTCGACCCCTTAGTAGCGCTACTGTGAAAGTCCTATCGAAATTGTTAAATTCTTACGTTTCATCACCATCATACATTATACACAAAATATGTTACATTGCTCGACTCCTATGAGTGATAGTGCGATGAAATATGTTTACTATAAGTCCTCGATCCCTAATAAATTATACTACAATGAAAGTCGTATCAAAGTAGGTCCAATACAACATTATTTTGTATAACTAATCAATCGTGACCTCTGCTTTGTACGGGACTGCTTACAATAGAACGATCAAGCTGTATCTAAGGATCTAGTCAATTACTGTTGCAAATAAAAGTTGTTAAGTTAGACTATTATCTATTCAATTACCGTAAAGTTTCATTGAAATATTTTTCGCTGTTTTCCCGAGGAGGGGTAACTTCTTTTTTTTTTGTTGGCTCTCAGACTTTCATCCCATAAATACAAAGCAGGTGATCTAGCGATACCTTTATTTTGCCTACACTCTACTAACGACTAACAACGACAACGACGTAGTCGGTGAAAATTCGGTAACCGTTACTGCCCCTCGTAATGATTTTATAATAGTAGCTATTTAAAATACTTGGAGAAAACATCCAAATTATAAACTTTACATTTTCGTAAACACATAAACCCAATTAAAAGAACAAATATTTCGATCCCAACGCTATCTAGGGAGACTAAAGACAAATTTAAAGAAACATAAGGTAATTATTATTTTATTATTTTCAGTGAGAAATTGGTAGCCGACAGATCATTCTAGTCATCCTCAAGTCAATGAATTTTTAGCTGCCGTGTATCAGGCAAAAGGCTATGTTGTAAAAAGAATGTTCTATGAACCTAATTTGCTGTTCTCCAGAATGCAAACGATGTTAGCTCTTATCAATTTGCAATGGTCGCAGTAAACAGCAAGCACACGTCATTATAGTACTGCCAATAAGGCTTTGAAATTCATAATTACCTATTAGATTCCGAAAAGCCCATCCTACAGGTTTCCGATAACATCTATGGATAAAAAAAAAATCTACCCAATCCTAATAAAGTCTTAATAATGATCTTATCTCAATATTTATTGGAAATACAAAAACTCGGTCTCGGTTAAAAAGTATATTAACGCCATCTAGTTTCAGAAAAATGTAATAAAATAATAATGAAATCAAAGTTATCGAAATATCTGGTAGCGCATTTAAAAAAGTAAATATCTCGTGGGTAAGGTATTATGTCGTATGCTTTCATCACGCTTCACCTTTTGGAACATAGCAGTCAGTGAAATACGTAGGTACCTTAAAGTAAGATGCCAAAGAAAGAACGTTTATCAGTAAAAAAAAATACTGGGCATTACTAAATATACCAAATTACTAATTTAAGAACGGGATCAAGTGAGGAGTTAAAATGAACACAGGAACTGTGAAACTAAAACGAAGATTAATTTTGCATAGCCCCCTAGACGAATAGGGTGATGATTTATATTACATATTTTGACCGGACCTATGAATTATAATAAGACAATATTTCATTAAGATTCGGCTCTTAATAATGAAGTGGTTGCTCATAATAGTACACAGGCATAATGCACTTTAGCTCACCCCCCTTAGATAATAGCGTGATAATTTATAGCCTATATGTTGACCAGCCCTTTGACAGATATTACTGCAAAATTTAAACTAAATCTGTCCAGTAGTATAGGCGTGAAGCTCGGACATATAAACAGACAAACGGATATACAGACAAACAGACAAAAATTCTAAAAACATCTGATTTGGCTTCAGTATCGTTCCTAGTACACGCAGCAATCATTTTTTTTGAAAAATATTCAATGTACAGTTTTCGCCTCGTTACGATTTTATTATAAGTATATAGTATAGATTTTATTATAAGTATAGATATTTGAACGTTACAAATTAAATTATTATATAGAACTCGGCCTACAGGAGCTTGGATGCCGTATCAATAAAAAAATCGCTTATAAAAATATTGGAAATTAAAAACTCGCCTATAAATTACTACTAATGCCATCTAGGTATAAACCGAAGAATTAAAATATATAAGGCTAAAGAATAAATGAAAAAGTACGTTTAAAGAAATGCGAAATGATTTCTATTGTTTACAAAATGTTAATCGGATCTATTAACTACAATCATCCAATATTTCAAATGGATTCGTCATATAGGTAGCGACTAATAATTGTACACAGACATATTGGTTTATTGCTCACCCCCCTTTGACAATAGCGTAATAATTTGTACCCTATATGTTGACCAGGCCATTAACGGATTTTACTTTTAAATTTCATGACGATCTGTTCGGCGGTTTGGCCGTGAAGCTCGGACAGAGATACAGACAAACAGACAAACAGACAAACAGACAAAAATTCTAAAAACTATATTTTTGGCATCAGTGTCGAATATAGAGCACATGCCTTTTTTTTTTTTCAAGATATATTCAATGTACATTTTTCGCTTCGTTACGATTTTATTATAAGTAGTAGTATAGATGAATGTTGCGAATTATGAATGCCATTTGAGCTCAAAATGGCGTACTTAGCTGAAGGAAGTGATGAATCTGTATACGTAGTGACAATGGAGCGCCTGCTGTTGTGCTGACTGTCCTGGCTCCACACGTGGAAGACCTAATTGAAGCCAATCAAAGAGCCGTCGAGCTGGCCTTATTTTGGGCCAGACAAATTCAAAGTAGCCGTCGACACGAAAAGAAGCAGAACAACATACAGTGGCCCGATGAAGCAGTGCTTTATTTTTTATTCCGAGAGTAACTATAAGTCACAGAATAAATAATGGTTGGTTTAGCGGTACAATTGTACGATGTTTTCCCGCTTTGCGAAGTCCGTATCGCAACACGGTAGTTGCAGGGAGTGAGCATTTATTATGGGCTAAGCAAACTGCCGGCTACTTATACATGAATGAGTTACTCGGGAGGTAAACGTCGGAACACTTGTGGGGTGTACTTGTGTAATGTTGTTAGGAGGATAATTATTTCAGGACTAAGGTTCGGTAGATATGTTAGGCTTAAATTTTTTCCTGGGTTGTAAGTAATTGAAGCGGAATATGGTCACAATAGATCTTCGCAGGTCGCAGTGACAAACGCTTACTACCCTACCTCTTCAAACAAATAATAACAATGGTATATTTTTTATAGTTAAGATTTAAAGTTATTTAGAAAGTAGGTTTAAAAAAGAATCGCAAAATTCATAATTTCATTTAATTACCTATAAATATGCACCATATTCATAAAAAATCACCTAACCGTCTCTGTAGTGTTTTTCTTCGTCATACAGATTTAAATGCGTGCCGAATTTATCAAGTTTTTTATGCTGCTGAAGTGCAGTAAGGACCAAAAATATGTGATTTTAAAAGGTAATTTATAGAAAAGCTAGTGTTTCACTTGATGTGTATTATTATTTTCCGTGGTTTTTTACTTTTAACCATCGAAGATTAAAAACAGTGTGAAGAAACAACAAAATAAATACCGGGGCAATTGTATTTTATTATTCAAATACACCAGATTTATTCAAATTTTCCTTATTTCCTTGGGGAACAAAATTTTTCTTTCCATCAAAATTGCCTTGTCTTTTCATATTAAGTATCAAACATTTCATTATACATACATAACGTCAGTGGAAAGCCAAAACTACTAAAGCGCCAATTCGTTGCCAAACTAACTAAAACATTACAGGGGCACATTTTAAAGTTTAAGTTAGTTTGGCAACGAATTGGCGCTTTAGTAGTTTTGGCTTTCCACTGACGATATACATCTGAACATTTTCATCAGATTTTTATACCAATACTATTTTAGGTAATAGACCTATCAACTGTATGTTTGTAACTTTGTATACCATCAGCAGTATAAAAACATGAAGCCAAAACCGCGTTATGACAAGAAAACAACACATTTTTCATACAAAAAGCAATCGAATACTTCAACCGATATTAATAACGTTTCGCTTCAACTCGATTGGAAACATAAACAAAAATGATCGCGTCAAAACAAAGCCTTTTTCGTTCACAGTTAGCAGGTATGGGTATGGTCGTTCCAATACGAGTAAGTACTCGATACTTTGGTTTCGTTACCAAGTAATTTTGCATCGAATCAATCTTGCGATACTCACACGGTATGGAATCGAAAGTACTTGGTATAGAATCGAATCAGACTGAACGAATTTACAATTTTTAGATGTTGAGACGTGCTTCTTTTCCAAATCCGAAGCAACGATGTCACAAGCAGCAGTGGAGCAGTTTCTGTCTTTGGGCCATCTGGATGCAACGGTGGTTTTGTTTAGCTGTTCTTTGTTTTCTGTATTTGTGTTTGTTCTTTGTATAAATAACTTCGTAATTAATAAAAGATGATTCATTTAATACCTTTACTTAGTTTTAATTATTAAAAGTGTGGCTATTATTATGCATAATATCTTTAAAATAAACAGAATGACAACCACTCCCAATAATATTTTCCTATTATATCAGTTTCATATAAAAAATCTAAAAAATGTCGATATGAGTAAGTATCGATACTTTAAGGGTACTCATATGAGTAGTATCGAAAAATTAATTGAGTACTACTTACGAGTATTTGAGTAGGTATCGATACCTTATAGGTATCGGAACATCCCTAGGTATGGGGGACCCCCAGTCTCCCAGACCCCGTTGATTCACGCCAATAACTCCACAGGTCCGCCAGACTATTGCAATCGCCCGGACCTCCTCGCCAATCATTCCAATCAGCTTTCAATCATTTTCAAGCCTGCGCCACCCTCCCTAATACGTTTTGACGTCACTTTTTCAATTTTTTCTCTCACTCCACTGAATTTTCTTTTTCATTTATAATTGCGATTCATTACAAGCGTCCGTTTTTCGTCAATTCATTCAAATAAACGGAAAGTTAGAGTTTTTCTGAATTGTTGTTCAGCCACTGGGTATAATCACGGACAACTTTTTTTGTGGTTCGTGAGCTTTATTGTTATTTAAAATATATAATACCAGCCGGGTTTTATTAATTCGCGAATTAGGTTTTATTTGAAAACTTTTTGCGCATAGCTTGTTGTGTAATAACGCTTAATAACATTTGACTAAGTAAAGTCAGCAAGAAAATAGATTAACACGTTGATCAATTAATTATCTTTGCATTTTCTAAATGCAATAAAAAGTAGTAATTTATGTAGTAATGAGCCTATAACAGATGCAGTTTTAATATCTTGTAATTATATCAGAGCTAGCAACGCGTCCCGGCTTCCCACGGATGCAATTTGTCTACTATCCTTACATTAAATATGAAAGTACATAATAAACCTTCCGGAAGAAATGCCTATACCTAACAATGGTGGAAACCGCATCAAAATCCGTTGCGTGGTTTAGGTGTTAGCGGATATAAAGACAGACAGACGCGGAAAGCGACTTTATTTTATACTACGTAAAGATTTGGATAGTTTTTTTAATATTGATTTCTGAAACTTAATTTATAGCCCTTAGCATCGGCGCTTGCGACTATTCGACTAGTTTATGTTATACACTCCATTCAAATCCCAAAAATACCAAAAAGGAACATGCTTTATCTAATTTTATTCCTAATCGCCACAAATGTGTGAAAATGCCACATAAAGCATACAATCCTGCATTCATTAGCCACCCTTGTACTCGTTACATTCAAAGCCAAGTCATTACGATTGGCGTACTCGACTTGATTGGCGCGTACAAATGGAAGCCTCTATTCAAGTGCCGAGCATTCTTGGGTTAAGTTATTTCTTTTATGTGGAGGATGCTGGAAATGTGTGGTACTAATAGCACAGATTACTGAATACTTACAACCCTATATATACTTTTTTTGTCTGTCGTGGCTTTTGATGGCCAAAATTGGAAAAATTAAAAATATTCCGTTGGTAAGTTGTTTTGTTAATTTGTACCTGTTCATATGGACTTTCGTTGCTGACTGTATGATAATTATTTCATACACCTTAAGGTTAGGTTAGATTTCAAATAAATCATCCTGTAGATAATGCGACTTTGGGACATGTGTGCATGCAACATGGTGTGCGTTCACAAATGTTTACTCACCACATGTGTGTATTCATAAAATGTGCGTTCACAAATGTTAATGCACTGCATGCGCATGCATAAAATGTGCGTTCACAAATGTTAATGCACTGCATGCGCATGCATAAAATGTGCGTTCACCAATGTCAACACACCGCATATATGCACATAAATAAAATGTGCGTTTACCGATATTAACGTACCGCAATAATTGACATGAGGTAAAGCAACAAAGGTTACTGCTGTTTTGGTATTAATTTACTGTTTAGTTTTTAAATTGCCTGTTTCCATGTTATCAAGGCATGCATGACGTACAGATATAGAATATCCTCGCTATAGGAAGGCATTATTTTCATTTTGTTATCTTCCGTCCACCTTTGTGAGTTATTCGAGTGTTAAACATTGGATTTAAATGTTTGTTGCATACTCATGCTCAACGTGCAAAGTCTTCTATCGCCTTGTACAGTCCATTGCACACATGTCATAACTTATTACAAGTATTAGTTGCCCATCAATGTTTTCTCACACTAGAAATAAAAGAAAACAAATGCATGTAGAATATCATATATACAATAAACCATCAAAAACCCCCGACTCCAACTAGAAAAAGAGCTGTAACTTTTGAACGGCTGAACAGATTTTCATGAAACATAGCTAAGATGATACCCGATTAAACCAGCTTCGGGCAGCTCCAATTTTGAGCGGAAAGTCCCGCTATACTATACTTTTCGTATTGTAAAGTACTTGCAAATCTTTATGAGCCCTGAACTGAGCTCTGAACTCTCTCTCTCTCCCTCTAGCACCTATTATAGGTGCTAGAGGGAGAGAGGGAGAGAGTTCAGAGGGCTCATAAAGATTATACTATATCAGTATCGTTAGTGCCTAATAGGAAAACGCCTTACATTAACATAGCTGTCATTTTGCGTTTACAAAACCTTGAAGTTTCTGATGAAGCTTCCTGCTTCGTCAGTTAATCTCAAAGGTATAATTTAATTCAACTAAAGTTACTCAAACGCGTCAAACATTTTAACTGTCTTCCTTAAGAGTGATTCGCGGAGTTTTACGGGACGAACGACATTTTTTACGTATCATAAACTTTCTCTTTAGGATTAAATCTCTGCATGTACCGGGAAGAAAGTAATCATTTCACCGCTTTTATAACTCTATTTATATTCATAATGCGTTTTATAAGGGACTTCTAAATAAACAGGTTGTTCGTGGATGGGTTTTATGAAGAAACGAATCTGTTTAGGCTTCTCAAGTATGTTATAGGTTTATTAAAGGAGGTATTTTTAAATAAATGTTTACCTGGAAAATATTGTAGTTAAGTTTTCTCATCTCAAGGGTATCGAAGAAGAAATTAAGCGACTGTTAGGGTAGCTGTAGGTGGCATACGACCACGGCTATCCTTTAAACATCACTATGAATATGTATTAATATTTTCTTGTTTCATATCTTTTCAGTAGTCGGGTTTTATATCTTTATTTTAGTATTAATAAAACTGTAAAAATATTTTGAAAACGGGTAACTTAGCGATGATTTTTTATCTAGCGTACTTTTTCCATTCTTATATCGAACAACCGCGAAACCCGTGTTATATCTATCAAGTTAGAAAATTTTTTCAGCGCAAATTTTTTATAATTTCTATTAAAAAAATTGTTAATAAAAATCGGTGTTTGCAGCATTTCCGTAAAGCCTTGACTTAAATAACGAAAACTACACAATATACCTACGAGTAAACCTGTTTTAAAACTAGGGAAACTTGTCCGTGGGTAGCCATAAAGTATCGTGTTTAAAGAGTGGAACAGTGCATAAGTAATGAAGGGATTCTGACCCACCGCCCATGGGCGACATACAACCGTTTTACGAGCAACTGAAACATCCCATTTCCCATGTTTTATATCACTCCGTAATCTTCTGGGCAGATTTTTTATAGAATTTTATATGATGTTTTTATTTAAAAATATCTCCATGACACATGACATGAATGTGAAGGAAGTAAATCTGGAAATGACGGCTGATAGAGATGAATAGAAGGAAAATATATATTGCGCCGACCACACATAAAATGGGATAAGGGCAGGAGAATGACGACGATGGTTTCAAAATCTCTCAAATAAGCTGTTTGGTTTTCAGAATTTTCTCATGTTGGGCACACATTTGAGTGAACTTGCATTGAAATCACATTCACACAGTTTTTATACATTTTTTGTCTTGACGGTACCTATGATCGAAGTCAAGGAAATCTCGGTATATTACTAATAATGATATAAGATCGCCATAATAGGCAGGCAAAGGTATAGGATACGTATGTTGCTATACACACAAGGCAAGGCTTTGCAATTTGTATCCTGTTGTAACGCGACACGTGTTGATGTAATGACGGAGGGTGTCGGCAGAAGGTGAGCTTAATTAACTTAGGAGTGATGACCAGCCACCCGTTACAAATCAGTGTGTAACAAATGTAGTCAATAAATAATATACGATCTTATTCTTATAGTTATGGAGTAAAATATAAGATTAACGGGGTACGATGGTCGTATAGTTCATCTTGCCTAGCGCACTTCCATACACTTAGATGTAGTACTTTATATTTTGTATTATTTTAAACATTAGTGAACTATTTACGTTGGCTGAACGAAGTTTTCCACAGCCATGATAAAGTTTAAAAAGTACCTATACACCAAAGTTATGCGAGCGCCATCTCTTGATGATGAAAGGACTAAACTGACAGTGTCTAATTCTTTAGCGCGTAGACAGAGAAGGCTACTTTAGCGATTGTAGATTAGACACTTGTCTACAAGTCTTGTTCGCAGACTGTCAATGATGCGAAATTACAGGACCTTTGCACCTTCGTCGCTACCACCCATCACCGGCTTTCGACCGCCCTTAATTTATTGCCAACCACGGTGAATGCTTGGTATCGCCGTAACGAAGGGTGGCAGTAGAAGGTGAGCCTAATTAACTGGGTGACTGATGGGCGAGCTGGTCTGGCATATACGTCAGTGTTTGACATATTGCTGCAGATTGAGACATGTTGGTGACAGGGAATTTATTTTAAGACATGTTGGTCCAAGATTTTTATTCTTGTTAGAATGGTCCGTCGTTTTAAGTCGGATACATTTATGGTTTTTATGAGTTTTTTTTAAATTTTTACTTTTAGTACTAAACCAATTACAATAATTAAATATACACATTATACATAAAATTACATTACACTTATAAACAAAATAACATAATCATACATCTTTCTCACAAAAACAGAAACACTCTGACAATATACCCACCCCTTCATCTGCAAACAAGTCACAGTGAAAGTGGATTTCATCCAGAATTATTGAAATAACTATTGCATAGTATATCCTAGGGTGTCTACAGTACTAACCTTACTATTTAGAGCGGATCCACATTTAGGGCTCAAATAAGGAGACACGGAGCGTCGCGCGGCGCGCAAGGCGGCGCATCGCTCTCTCGCTACTTTACGCGCCGCGCGATTTTTCGCATCTTTATAATTGAGCCCATTAAGCAAATACGCGCGTGAAGCCCGCTAAAAGTGAGCGCGAGGGCGGATGCTATCGCGGCTTGGATTTTCATTGCGTTTTTATTTTTACATAATATAATATAAGTACCCATAATATACTTAAATCCTTTTCATTCCGAGAAGGCCCGTGCCCAACAGTAGGACAAATTATTATTTTTTAGGAATGTCATGCCGGTTTTAATCTTGTAGAAATATTTCAAAAACTAAATAACAATTTTAATAAAATGTTTAAGTAATTACTTATTTTTGTTCTTGAGAAAAGTACAATCGTTGACATTTAAGAACTTGGCTGGCTCTATGGCTGGCTCGCTGCTTTTTTTATAGTCAAAATAGAGAAAGTAAAGATAAATGTCATTTGTTTATAAAAACAATCGACACTCCGACAAAATTTGAAAACAATAACAAAAATATTCAACAAACAGCGTTCATTTTTAATAGCATTCACGCATTCTACAATCTACATGTTTACCATAAAAAAGGGAAACAGAAACATGTATTTTTTTACACAAAAAGTTTTTCTATTCAGGTTTTGAGTAAAAATCCAGCCGAATGAATATTAAAACGATGCGATGTGAGTTACAAAGTTTTCAAACGGAAAACATATTTGTCGAAACGTAAAGTTAAAAAAATTCAACGCTGATGTAAAGCAGAAATTTTTATTACTTGGTATAGAAAAAAATATTCGCTATGTTTCTTCATGTGTACATAGCCTAGCTGTTGAATGCTTGCCTTCCACGCAGGAGGGTTTGAATTCGAACCCGGCCCGCACCACCGAAGCTCTGACCTTTTGAAATCACTTGCGGACCAAAATCAGAGTGTCAATTGAAAACATTGATTGATATTTATTTGCAACAATAATGGACTGATTTATTATGTATACTCGTGGGTGGAACAACGGGCAACAGCTATAGAGCTGTTGCCCGTTGTTCCACCCACGAGTTTTATTTTATCCAAATAAAATAAAGCGTTAATCACTCAGGGTTAGTGAAGCTTTCTATTAAATAAAATAAATAAATTCAGCCCATTATTGTCCCACTGCTGGGCACGGGCCTCTTCTCAGAATGAGAAGGGTTAGGCCTCAGTCCACCACGCTGGCCTAGTGCGGGTTGGCGGACTGCACACACCATCGACAACTTTATTCGGGCCTCTCAGGTGTGCAGGTTTCCTCACGATGTTTTTCCTTCACCGTGAACGTGATCGCAAGTGATAATCAAATTCTAATACGCACATGAATCCGAAAAGTCAGAGGTCAGACCCTCCTGCATGGAAGGCAAGCGTTCAACCGCTAGGAAATCACTGCTTTCTATTAGTAAAAAAAATTACAAACATATCCAAAAACGCTCATGTCTGTGGTCTTATCGTAACTTAGTATTTTTGTAAGAAACTATAAGATCTACAGAATAGTGAATGCGCAGGACATAAGTACAGGGATTACGAAATAAAACCAGGGAGTAAAAGCCAGTTTTAATTATGAAGCGTACATTCAGCGAATTTAATACGGCCAAAGTAAATGTTTGTGACGGGCGACCGCAGCGCCCCAATGTACGGAATTATGAGATTCATAAAATATTACCGTATTCGTTTGTACATTTTATATTAGCATGTTTATTTTACTATGAGATGGCGTAGCTACTTGCTACCGCGCAGATCAGTCGATCAGCGAGGTTAAGCAGTGCTTTCTGCGGTCAATCATTAGATGGGTCACCGTTTCTTCAAACATCGAGACGCCTCCATTCCTCGGAAAGTCCCGGTTGTCATATGAATACCTATGACAGACGATACGGGAGTCAGCAACCCAAAAAAATTGACAACCGGTCTAACCTTAGGGTATCAGTATCTTTTAGCAATGGTTTGCGGAAGTCAAATGGCAGTCGCTTCGTGTAAAATACTGATATTCGGCGGCATCTGGGTGGACCGGGAGCCGACCAAATGTAGTTGGAAAATGGCATGATGATGGTTATTTTAATATGAGTAGCAAAAGATGGTAATATATTTTTGTCTTTGTTTATGCAAAATAAATAAATCTTCTTTCTTTCTTTGAAATGGAATTTAAAACCTTATTGGTATAGAAATCGCAAAATCGCCTGGAAAGCGTCGGGTTCTCATCCCAGGTCAGCCAAATTGTTATTGTTTTTTTTTGTCAGATACTTTTTAGTAGCAGCCCATCCAGGTACACGGTAAAGACCTTGTTCCTTGTTATAAGGAACTTTAAGTCATCGGTGTAGGTAATGAAACACCTACATAAGTACATACCTTTTTTGTTTTTTTTTGTTTTACGTGGTGAGAACCCATCATGGGCTGTCCTCCGCCTGGGGGGGGGCGAAGGGGTGTGCCGGACTCCTACCGGCTAAACTCACCACGGTGGTCCACTTCGGCACCTACAGGTGGGCTTCGGGTACTCTTAAAAGACCGCACCGAAGCCCACCTCGGTGCCACGCCTATTAGGGCACTTCTCGGGGAGGGAGACTGTAAAGAGGTCCCCCTCCCAGGCACGTCCCGGGGGAGACTGTAAAGAGGTCCCCCCGGTACCCTCGCTGTGCGGTGCACGACGCGCAGGACCGACCAGTGCGCGTCGTCTTCTCGGGGGTCGCTTCGGTGAGAGCGTCACAGAGTCCCCACTCTATGCGCTCGCGACCCCGGAGGCCCCCCGCCAGGTGATGTCTGACGGGGGGTTAAGGCGTACGCGTCGAGGCGGTTGCTCCTCGGCGCCTTCTTCTCCGAGCGGGATCGGCCCTCTCTCGATCCCGCTCTGCGGTCTCTTTCTGGAGCATAACGGCTTCACAGAAAGAGACCACTGCCCTCCAGTTTTCCTGGTCTGCCAGCATAGCCGATACTATGGCTGGCAGACGGAGATCCTGCCCGATATGGTTGACCAGGATCTGCCGCTCCGCGTCCCACGCAGGGCACGCCTCGAGCGTGTGCTGTGCAGAATCCAGGCCACCTCCACAGTGGTGGCAATTTGCCGTGGCCTCGCGTCCGATCCTATTCAGGTATTCACCGAAGCAACCGTGCCCGGTGAACACCTGGGTAAGGCGGAAGGTGACGCGCTCGCTCCTCCTGAGCCAACATAGGTACTTACCTACCATATGAAAGCCCATTAAAGTTACTTGAAATGAACTCGTTGAAATGAATATCAAGTAATATCTATCCACTCCAGCATAGATATTACCTGATATCCATTAGTGATATTGAACAATATCTGAGAAAGTAATCAATATACGTCTCATCCAATAGGAAAATACGTGACTTTTCCAATCAATGTTTGGTATTAGCGCGAACATATTACAAGGCAATAGTTTGCTATCGGCATATCAGTAAAAGTTGTTTGCGCCGTCAAGTTGGCTCGCTTGGTACAGTGCTGCGGGTCTGAAAACATGTCAGTAAAACATACGAGTACAGACTTTGTTAGTAACCGCTACAACACGGGGCTGAGTAATTCGATGTTTTGTTGAAGTTCTAAATTATACTTCGACTCTGTTTCTCCGGTAAAAGTGGGTCGCCCGACTTGTACTATGTTTCATTCACACATACATACATTTTCTAGACGTATTGCACTTCTGAATACGTTTTAGAAATATTGTGAAAAAAGACTTGCGATATGGGAACCTTCAAGAAAAGAGCCTACAGCATCCTAAAAGGTCAGCAACGCATCGGTGACTCCTGTGCTGTTGCGGATGTTCATGGGCGGCGGTTATCACTTAAGCTATCAGGTGAACCGCACGCTCGTTTGCCCCCTTTAATATATAAAAAAGTGGAGTTTGTAACACTTATTTTATATTTGAGCTAATGTAATTCTCGTACGTGATACTATGGATTTGTACAAGTTGTATGTTGCTACTTACGTAGGTACAGTTTTCTTTTAAAAGTTTTTTTATTGTATTTATTAGAAAAATAAAAGGCAACGCGTTATTACAAGTTAGTTACTTAGTGCGTTAGTTAGTTAGTGCGTTAGTGCAAGTATAACAACTGTACCTACCTACTCAATCAAAAACAATAAAGTTTACTTTACTTTACTTTCTTCATGTAAATATCCGAAGTACTGCACGTATCTGCTGCATTTTCGGGTATCTGAACAAATTTTATTGAATCAGTGAGAACAATTTTAATCAACATGTAGACATGTATATACAGTTGTATTCTCTTGATCTCTTCGTTCGCGATGTTCCAGACAGCACAGAATATAAGGTCAAATGTTTACATACTCAGGTAACCGGAGCCATGCGAGACCCGACGATTTGGTAAATAACGTCTTGAGACGTTCGCGTACGGTGGCCAGCGTTCACGCAAAAACACGGAATATTGATAAACAAAACGTAGAAAAGAAAAAGAATTCAATTAAAATACACGTTTAAAACTGATGTAAATTTTAGTGTAACATCGCTCTATCTTTTTTCGTTCTCAAACAAAAGATAGAGACAGAAATAGAGTTACATGTAGAATCCTTGGACCGTTTATCTTGGTTTGTTTAAAAGATTTCCGTTCTATTGAGAACAATAAACATCAAACATGTGAAGAAGCCAATATCTATACGAAAAGGCCAAAATGCTTTTTAACCGACTTCAAATAAGGAGGAGGTCCTATATTCGAGGCGCATGTTATTTTTTTATGTATGATCATTTTTGTGTTCACCGATTTCTCGGAAACTGCTTAACTGATTTGGATGGTTCTGTATTCTATTAAGGAAGATCCTGGGATGGTCACATAAAAAAAATGGTTAAGGTTTGATCATGGAGTACGAGTTGGAGGAAGGATGGATAACAGCAAAACTTTTGCGACAAGCATTTTGCTATCGGCTTGGGATTATATAATTCTTTATTCCACTAAAAATGCCAAATAAATAAACACAAAAAAACTAGTGAAAACGAAAAAAGAGAAAAAAAAAGAAACAACTTTCGTTAAAAACTTAACAGCTGCTGAAGTCGGCGCATTTAATTCTTGAATGCACTTTAGCTTGGCACCGACTTCAGAATCTTTTAAGTTTTTATGACAATTATTTTATACGTAAAGTTTTTAATTCAGTTTTTACATTTTTTTTAAGTTTTTTTTATATACAATCTAAACTCTAAAGTTTGCCCTTTGAGCACCAATTCTTAGAAATCTATTATGTTTTCAATTTAATCGGACCTTAATCGAGCGGAGTGTGTAACCCAATTAAGCTTACCTTCAACTTATCAAGTAACTAATTATTAAACAGTTTAATAATTTAATTAAGATTGTTAATTATCCTTCACAAGTTTATTTCACCTTCAAGTTTTAACTGGATTAATACCAAAATACCATTTAAACATAAATATTAAAGACATTTTCGTTACTTGCCCTAGTAATATTTAATTACATCAGAATTATAATTAGTAATGTAGGTACTATAGTATTAGTATTTTGTGGTTGTTGTGTCAGCAGTGTAGTCAGGTGAACACTACTGGTTGTGGGTGATTGTAGGCGGACGGTAAATAGATTTTATTATTATTTATTTATTTAATAATTTATGTACACACATGAAAAGACACAGAAAACATTAAATAGGAGAACAAAGTACAAAGGTTCTGCTTATTTCACAAAAGAAATCTCTTCCAGCAGACCTGCGAGCGGAGGTTTTTGTACTTATTAGTATAATAATAAAGATCCACAAAACATTAAGTTATAGAAAAAGTCACTAATCACTACACAACGTGTATCAGAAATGCGTGGTCATATTTAAGGGTGTGGATCAGACTATCAAACTAAACAACTTACTCTATGGAATCAACACCGTTATGGCGAAAAAATGATCACAAACAAATTAAAAGGCAACATGTTCACACTACAGACTACTAATAACCGTCTCTTATCCCGAACAGGTATTGGACCACATTAACCGGTATCTATCAAGCATAATCCCGAGACTAATATAATTATCGTTTTTATTAAAAAAATAAAAGATTGTCATTGTCACCCTAACCCGCATCGTTGAGTCCTTAGCGTCTAAGTACGCTTTAGATAAAGCAATCGTTTTAAAAGGTTTATTTTTTCTGTTATGGTAAAGGTTTTGATATTATAGCTAATTGTGTAGACATAGTTATTAATCACAAGGGCTTGTTTAATACCCTTAAGTGCCTCATACATAAGAATATGTTAGTATAGAGGGTGTATGAATGATTTATTCGTATCGTACTTACCTATATCTGGGGGGCTAAAAAGGCTTTAGATGAATCATAATATGATCCATATTATTACAAATGTCAAAATATCTACTTAATTGACAACTCTTAATATCATCCGCATAAGGTTCATATTCAGTAATCATCTGTTTGACAGTTACTATGCAGATCAGTAGATGAATTGCTCAATGTGGACTTTTTAGGCCCCCTGATGAAGTTAAAAGAAAAGAAAGAAAAAGGAATAAGGAAAAAACAAATACATACTTATGATCACTTGCTGTAAAAATATAAACACAAAAATAAAAAAATATAGTTAAATTATTTTTGAGATCATAAAAGACCCGAAGTATACGCATACAGTAGCATGAACAATTTTATAAGTTTTACATGCCGATTGTTCGGTGAGACATGCTGCACTAAACCAATTATTAATGTAAAACCACTAAATCCATGCTTCTAGCAAATAAATATTCGTTACAAACCAGTAACATTGTGCAAAAATAACTGCTAGGAAACGACTTTTATTTTTAGTATTAAAAATAAGCTATTTTCTGTCTAGCTACAGAAAATAGCTTATTTGTGTAACACGCGCAACAAACTGTACTACATGTGTGTAGAACAGGGTGAGTGGGTGTAGCACATAAGAAAGTTTAGTAACAACATAAATCAAATCAGTTCTCTTCTGCGGCCCCAGATATTATTGTAAAGTTTTATGAAAAGAATATCCATGGAGTTTCTTGTCGGTATCTTCTCTAGGACCAACACACTTGGAACCGTGCACCTAGAAACACGACGTTTTGAAAGTACTGCAAAGGCCCAGTCGAAATAAAAAACTTTGACTTTGAATTGTTCGATAAAAACGTAAAAAAATGTCCCTATAACCACTCGGTTCTCAGGTTTAATCCAGTACAAAAAAATCATCATAACGATGGGAAGAAAACGTGGCTCTCGCATTCGTTAACGGTCTTCTTACATCCGTTTTTATACTGTTTTATTTCTGAAATGGTTCTATATTTCCAACATTTTATTGTTAGGAATAGGTGATGCTTTTGTAAGCATGAAGGAAAATTGCTCTAACGACTTGTTAATTACCGGCCCACTTTCTTACACGAGTTATTTAAACTTATGTAACCCGTTTTCCTTAGTTACATTATATGGAAAACCTAGCTTATAGACTTTTAAAACATTCCAAGAAAAATAAGCCAAATGTACATTTTGTGGCACTGTAAGCTAAGCAGAGCTTAGTTGGTTTGCTGCATGCGTTGGTTTGCGCTGCGTCGACGCGGGGCACCGTGTGGCATATCAATGATTTTCGTATGAAATTTTCTGCGTTGCGTCGACGCAACGCACCGTGGTCCGTATGGCGTGACCCTGAGCTTGTTTCTCAATCATTTTTCATCTTGATTTATAGCACGGTGGGCGCAGCGGCAAAGTCATTGACTTTCTGCGCTATGTGTCGCGGGTTCGATCCCCGCACGGAACAAATATTTGTAATTTACTAAAGATAGTTGTTCCGGGTCTGCGTGTGTTAGCATGTGAGATGTATGTTTGTAAACTGTACCCACGATGTAGAAGATATCATAGTGAGCGGTAAAGCTTTGAAAAATAGTATTCTGATGTTCATACTTACTAGTGAGTGGCATGTGTTAAAATATATCAGTGCAAATTACAACGAACTCTGCTTGTACTGTATCCGTCGTTTTCAGCAACATACAGATTCTGTAAAATAGTCTCGCCACAAAAATCTTCAAAAATTTTTCTTTTCAAGTTACTTTGAATAATTGCTGCCTAAGACCATTTTGATGGTGTTTTAGGTAGTTTCGTTCAAGATTTTCTTAAAATGTACTAGTGCCGCAGACGTAGTCAGTATTACAAAATTACTTATAGTATTTCAAAGTTTATTACTTATAGTTTCAAAATTATTGAAATGTTAGAATACTGTCAGTATATTGACAGAAAACTGTGTTTTTAGGATTTAATTTTTACTGAGTGTTTGGAGAGAGGCTTCTTACGTCATTGGTTTGGAGTTTTAATTGTTCGTTTGAAACAAACATCTGTTTTTCAATATTTTTAGACGTGGCATGGAATGCAATTTTTTTATTTATATTTTTTTGAGGCTTCAGAGCACCTTGTTATCTATGACAATCACATAGTTTCACTCTCATTATTAAATTAAAATGCTATAAATATATATAAATTAGAAAAGTATTTTTCAATGAATCTGTATTATACCAGCTAATTCCCCACCTTAAGGTACAAAACGCACAGTTTCTCCCGCTGATCGGAATTACAAATAGTGTGTTCTCTTCTAATTGATTGTTATTAGGAGTTTTATTGTGCGCTCGTGGTCCGTTTACGAGCGTATCGGCTGGGTTATTGCTTCATCGTGAATAACAACCTTCCTACAATTCTTAGCTATGTTTCGGAACGTTGTTTGTTACTGGAAGATCGGAAATAGGAGAATAGGAAGAATAATACAATATAAAAAAATTGCTTCATCTGTTCGGACTGGAGCCGATCCCTGAAGGACAGGCGGATGATGACACTGACTAAAGAAATAACTACCTAGTGTTGTCTATGGTGAGCGCACGTAAGTGTGGAGCTTTTTGATTATAAAATACAATGAATCTATCGCATTCATTCTTCTTATTCTGTTCAATTTTATGCAACATACACACTTGTTTCATGAAAATGTAAATATACTGCAGGTATTTTTAACAAATATCATGGAATAAACGTGTATTTTTGATTCTAAATTTGCTTACGTTAACACTACGTCAAAAAAATTGTGCTCGGCCCAGAGATATTGAAAGTATTCGCGGTCTTTGTATTTGTATTGCTGGTCCGTCTCAAATCCTCTTCCCTATAGCGTCTATATGAATGTCGGTTGGATTGGTTAAAGAGCTCTAGGATTTTATGAAGCGGGAAGCTTGTATTCAAGTAGGATGGATACTACGGTGACAATGCAATAGATATGGGCGTTTTTGGATATTTTTGTCATTGATGCGCATCGATATAATAAATGCAGCATCAGTGTTGGCATCGATGCCTACTCTAACAATGTTCGTACCGTCAATTGTACAACACATCCAACCGAACTAAATCAACTACAAAACTTAACTAGATGTCACTGGCATCCATTTTCAACATGGCACGGCATTCGATATCGCATCTGTAAGTGGCATCATTAATCTAAAAACGCCCATCTCTACAATGCTGCCTTCCTGCTAGAGCAATATTTACTGTACCTGTGATAATCTAATGTATTGTTTATTGATTTGTTTTTCATACAATTCTGTTTTATTTTCATACCGCATCGATTTTCAGCATCTGATTTTCTTTTACTGCCACGGGATGGAAATAAATTCACTGGTTCTAGTTTTATGCTTTGCTATTGCTAATATAATTGAGGCATCCTACATGTCCAAAACAGCAAACAGACTATTCTTATCCGAAATAACTACCGTACCTGTGATTAAATCTCCTTCAGGCGTTCCCTGTGTCCCATAGGCTCACCGTGGCATCGATCGCGTCAAGGCACATCCAGTCGGATGCGCTGTGTGTCGCATCACATTGGGATCACCAAACGTGGCTAGGGGTGTGAAGTGGATGTTTTTTTTATGCCAAGATATTATTGTATTTTTTATTTATTTTTCGATTAATGCGACATAAATGCTATAATAAACTAAGGATTTGAAAATTTTAAGAAAACAAATTTGAGAAAATTTAACTCATTGAATAAGTACTTAGATTTTTTAAATACTCTTCATTATTCACCTGCCTTTGTTACACAAAAAAATGTTATGGTTTAACTCCTAAAGTACACGCGCCTTATTTCTAATTTACGAGAATTTACTAAACATATGATTAAGTCTAGTAGTTTAGAAAAATAAATATTAATATTTAATGTTAGTTTTTGGGTGGGTATTTTTATTTATTTGGCAGTGGCGTGCCTAGGGGTTAACCATAGGGCATGCCCGAGATACTTTTGTAGATTGTAGGTACTTATCTAAGTACCTAAAACCTACAAAAGTATGTTGAGCTTCCTAATCAGGTTTTTTAATGGAAATTTTAAAATAATTAATGCAAGTATAACACCCATATGATACGAACAATAATCATCATAATAAAATATTGTATGACAGACAATAGTCAATAATCACTCTTCATCTGCTCTCTGCTCTTCATTCTTCATTTTCACTGACATTAGACGAAACAACAAAGCACACAGAAGGTGTGCAATCACTAGACAGTTTATTATATACATGTCAGCAATCACATACCTTCGGTGGCTTTGAAAAAAGCCATTTGCTGTAAGTTTGTTTGAACGAATCTTGGAGTATTTGCTTCTGTACATGCTTAATAAAAAACAAAAGAACTGAATGTGTACTTGTGTACTTTTAAGAAATTAAAATAAAGTTTATTTATATTCTAATTCTAAACGTCTATCTTTCTGTAAAAATGATTTAATTACGTCAGCGTAAAATGTTGGTGAACGTTTTAGTTCTACCAACAGCTGTTTTTCTATAGCAATCATTGACAACTCGGAAAGACGCTCTTGTCCCTGTGTATTTCTCAAGTAAGTGTGAATACGCTTTAAAGACGAAAACGCACGTTCTGCGGAAGAACTGGTGGCTGGAATAGTAACAACTAAATATGCTAAGTTTAACAGCTGCGGAAAGGCATCTTCGAGACAATTTTTATTTATAAAATCTATTATTTCGAACACATTGCACTCCTTTAGTTCGGGGGATGAATACAAGCAATATAACTGGTTTTTTAAAGAATGCTTATCAAAATGGTTTGCGTAAATGCTAAATAATGAATCTAAATCTTCTATTGGAAAACGTGAATTATAATTGTTGAAAAGTTTGTTGTTAAGCAACTGGAAAAACTTTAATTTGAAAAGTTCTGAATATCTATCAGTGATTTCGGAAGATATATTATCAATGACCTGGACAAAAAGACGTTTGTATTCTGTCAGGAATTGTTTATCAATGAAGGTAAAAGTATTTACCTTTCCGCAATCGAGCAACATCTGAACACATTTTAAACCTTCACAAGGGACAATCACGTTTGTTTCCGCACTCATTTTCTTAATCTCAAAGCAACTGTTACGAGTATCTCTTAATTACACCAAATAACTAATAACAATTAAAAACACAAAATTATCGCAACGAAATCGCAAAAACACCAATACTTCGTTCAAAACAAAATACATCTGAAGTATGCAACAAAACGTCAAGCCAAATAATTCCTGCGCATTTATAGCTACGTTCACACAGGCATGCAGGCATGCGTTCCAGTATAAATTGCGACATAGCTATATAAGTATATGTCATAAATTTTGTTCTGCGTTAGAGCGGGACGGTAGGGAAAAATGACGTCAGCCAAAGCCCAGCTTCATAGACTAATAAAGGCGTAGTGCGAGCGTGATGCATGACTGTCTGTACTCTTTTCGTTCGAAATATTCTTATCGGGTGAATATTTTGTTGGTGAGTCGCGACATTTGGCGCGCAAAATTTAAAATGTTATTTTATTACGCGAATGATTATGTTTGTTTCGTATTAGGGCATGCCGGGCTTTTGGGCTTGTATGGAGGTACCGCCACTGTTATTTGGGTAATGCTTTTCATACAAATATGTACAAACATTTTGCCAGACAACATTAGGGTGACGAGGAGACAAAAATATGGTAGATACAGTTGAAATCATAAATTAATAGAACTTACCTATATTTTTATCTACTCTAAACATTGAATTCCAAAAAACATAAATAAACCGAACGATTCATGAACCCTGTTTCTGACAACCCTAGCCCCTTCAGATGACTGATGTTTAAGTCCCTGAGGGACACAAGTAGTTTCAGTAAATACGTTATTTTAACCTCAATCACTTGGGGACCTGCAGAAGAGATTCGGTTTGAGTTTGCATGAGGCAATTTTCTTTTGGAAATAAAATTGAAAGTTAGATTGAAGTATAATGTGGAAAAAATTGAATATTATTGTAAAAGGTTTTTAATATTGTTAGTACCTACAGGATAATTTATTATGTAGTGCTCATAATATATTAATGCGACCGCAGCATTGGGATACACTTTGAAACAAAACGAAAATTCGACTTAGTATGGGGCACACGCATAATTTACTAGCGCAAGCTATACAAAATTAATTTTATATTTTGTTTTGGAGTGAATTTTTGTACCTACTGGGATTGCATTTGGGAACGGACACTGAATCACTCTGCAAAATTTGCGCCTTATATAAAAAATAACGTGTATATTTTTATCGAATAATTGCGTATAAAATAATATAAAACGTTTGCAACTAAGCACGAGTCCATTACTGTCCACTGCTGGGCACGGGCCTCTTCTCAGAATGAGAAGGGTTAGGCCTTAGTCCACTACGCTAGTGCGGGTTGACGGACTATGCAAATCATCGAGAACTTTATGAGGCCCTCTCAGGTGTGCATATTTCCTCACCATGTTTTCCTTCACTGTTAACGCAAGTGATAATCAATTTCTGATCCGCACATAAATTCAAAAAGTCAGAGGTGCGGGCCATGTTTGAGCCCAGACCCTCCTGTTTGGAAGGCAAGAGTTCAACTGCTAGGCTATCACTGCCAATACCTATAAATTGAGATTATAATAGACCTAATTAAAGACAAGGCTATGCGATTTATTCATCATTTTAACCATTCGTTTTCTCAACCACTCCAATATTTGTTAGCATCGTGACGTCAATACGTATCTTCTAAACGGTTTGTGTGGCATAAAAGTTGCTTGTTAAAATACTTTCAAAGCACATGACACACCATTACATCAAGTGACAAATCGCTTGCATCGCGACGTTACGGCGTGACGGGAGAGACAGACATGTGTCACGGTAACTCACTCACAAGCACGTGACATTTACGTGGAGGGTTGATTGTAACAATGCAATTTTTTATGTTTTAACATTACTCTGGATCATAATAAAATACCTATTATTTTGTGTTATTTAGTATTCAATAAATTGATGTATGAGTCATTTATAAAAATATTCAAAAGAAGGATCAGTTCATACAAAAATCCTTGCGGTTTGCAATGTGAGGTTACAGCTCGAGAGGAGAGATTGACGCGTGACACGGCAACTCACTCGAGTACGCATGACGTTTACATGGAAGATTCATTGTGTAGGCATTGTTTCATTTAACTTGAATTTAAGCCAATGAAAATGATAATGATAATTTATATAAGTTTAAAGTACAAAATGCCTTTTTACAATCTGCAAAGCTGCCACGTGTTGAAAGATAATAGAACTCGATAGCTAAAACCAAGCGTTATATTTTAACTCACTCTTCCCGACTGTCAAGCCCATTTATTTTAGGTCATAAAGAAATCATAGGGTTCACTTTTGTACCAGTTCCAAAATGTGCTCTATACCTATGCAGCGTATTGCAACGTGTTTGTAGTGGACATGACGTTCAGGTGCGAAACGTGAACTAGATAGTCTTCTAAAAAGATAAATGTTGTGTGACTATTGGCAAAGAATATGACAAACTCATTTCTTGTCGTGGGTGTAGTAGGTAAGAGATTGTGTGCTATGCACTAATAACAGCATGCTGTTCTCACTAACCCAGTTACCGGGCGTTGTATTATATACTTCAGTTATGGTTCAGCAGTAAAAGTACTACAGCAAAAACTTTATTATGAATTTGCTCATGTTATTCTAAAATATACACTTCACAAATTACACGAAATCCGCTGCAAAAGCTAGCCTCCAGCGTGACGTGTGACGCAAGATTGATGTGTGACGTGTCACAACACAACAACTCGGTGCATCGTTTTTAGGACATGACATTTACGTATATGCGAAACACGGTGTGTTAAAGTGTTGGAGTGAATTGCGTATAGAAATGGTATAGAGCCTAAAGCTTATACTTAGTATGGAAGAGGTTTACTTTTACATAAATCAGAATTTAAAATAACTGCCACTTTATTTAATTTTGTTAAACATGTCAGATTAACTAAATTAGAGATCAAAGGTCTTTGCGTATGTTTTTATAGTATCAAATATTTTTAAAGTTATTTTTTTTACTTACCTACAACCTTTGCTTTGATGTCAACATATCACGATTAAAGGTAGATCATAGGTTAAGCTTATTAATGTAGGCCGTATAGTAGTGAGAAATATTCTTTTCGAAAATATTTATACATGTGACATAATTATTATCTACTGGTGTTTACCAAGTATTAGCCATAATTCGTTTCTTATACTTTATTACATTAGGATCGCATTCCATAAACTAAACTAATATTATAAATATTTCATAAAATGCAACTAAATTTATTAATGTTACATACAGTAATTCACAATAATCAGTGTATTCTAATTTAAAATTTAGTGTGTTGTATTTTCATTTCATTTTCGGTTTTAAATTTTTTTTTACTCATTTTACTAAAGTTTACCTTGTTCGTAATTGAATAATTTGGATTCCTATTATTACAGGAACAAAATTCTTACAAAGGTACCTAATACCTACTACTATATAAAGTCTTGTCATGTGATGTGTATCCTTTGTTGGAAATCCAAATATATAAAACAGTGAAAAACTTGAAAAAATATTTGAATATTATGTAAAATAAGTTAAGTCTGAAGATTAATTTTGTATAGATTCTCAAGTTGAAGAGCCTCTTTAACATATTTCAGATTTCACGTAGTAAAATAAGAAAATATTATTACACGACCTACTTCAATGACATCAGCTAATAAATTCAAACAACACTGTCTGGCAGATCACGACGCAATGTCATGAACTAATTCAATTCACAGAGGTTATTTATAAATAAATAACGGATCAATAGTTTTGAAAGGTAAAAAGAAAGCAGAATTCCATCTTTAAAATATTCCCACAACCGTTATCGGAAAAATCTGTTCTCTTCCCGACCGACTGGTTGTCAGTTCCGGGTACCGGGGAAATCAGTTGACAGCCCTAATTACTGCCTTCACCCGGAAGCTGACAATTGAAGTCAAATGTTACGAATGTTCAAAGCATTTTTATAGCAAGTGTCGCGCAACACTGAACTGTAGGTCGAGCACATAGAAATAATATAGGTACTACTAAGGAAGTACTTATAAATCTATGGCCGAGCACGAACTTTTTTGATGTACCGTGGTGTCAACGTAATCAAATTTTGAATAAAAATTACAATAATGCCATCGCATTTTTGTTTAATTTTGCATAAATTAAACAAAAATGCGATGGCATTATACTAGAATATAATGATTTAAAGGTTTTTAAAGGTAATTAACCTTTGAGAGGTTTAATTCCTATTGCTTTCTGCGAACTATGTAATGATTGACTTTCGCGTTTGACTTTCCGGGATCAATGCCCGCAAAAAACGAATATTTGTATGGTGTAAATCTAGGTTTCTTTACTGCTCCATTCGATGGAGGTGTCAGACTTTGATAAAACATACTTATTTAAATAATGATTACAGTAACAATATTGTTAGGTATTTTCATTTTGAAAAGACGTGGCGCGTCTTGTCTATTGTGATCGTGTCTTATGCACAATGCTCGCAGAAATTAGTAGCAGAACCTGATCGCCGTCATCTCACTGGTCGTCGTAGATTATCGTCGTCATTGACGACGAATCGCAGCGCGTGAATATAGCGTGATGCAGATGCATCAACATATGGACTACATTGTTGAAGTTTTGTCACCTAAACATATATTTAGCTATCATTACAACACGAATTTATTTAGTTTTGCTCCTTATCCACTTATTAATGCTCACATATTTTTACTACGTAACGTCACGTATTTTTATATTTTTTGGCTTTACGAGAATCCATATTAAATAAATAACTTTCATTTTCCAATATCGAAACGCTAATAAATTAATATGCAGCATATTTGTATTCCTCTCGATACGAATCTCTTTGTAAAAGTTATATTTTAATTAACGATATTAAAAATTCTTACAACCATTAACTGAACGAAACATTATACAACTGTGATGTTTCCGGAAAAAAAGTTATTTTTATTAAAAATGTTTTTCTCTTAAAACCTGTTAAAAGCAAATACTGAGGTTGTTGGAATTGGGTGAACTTTTGCAATTTACGAAGAGATTCTATTTGTATTGCTACGTGAGAAGTTTATCATGAAATTGGAAAGCTTCGAGAATTTGATATGTAAGTCTCAAAAGTCTATAAGACTTTTAGAATAAACATTAGGGTAGTTATTTGCGTTACGCTGTGATAAAGGAACAATAATCAACAGCTTCTTAAACACCAAATTTAATTTTGAACTAATTCATATTTACCTTGTTGATAATATAAAACATTACTTCCCTCAAAATTGAAATCATATCATAATTCAAAAATAATATTTTCATAAATATTCATTGAAACGACAGCCTTAAATCAGACCCCGGAAGCGACTGTACAACATTTTCAGTAGAACACATTAATGACTTGTCATTCACCGCCCGAAGTTTTCAGAGGCCCAATTTTTTATATGAAAATAATGGCCTTTTCATTTTTCTCTGCGGCCCCGATTAATTATGTATTAACTTCAAAAGAAGTCAGTAAGCCAATAATTCTTTGGAGTGTCGCCTTCAGCTGAGCGATGAATAATAAATCAGTCTTCATATTTTTGTTCATTTTGGTTTTTATTCCCTCTGTGAGTCTGTGAGTGGCTGTATAATCTGGTATGCGGAGTATTTAGTTTGATCGTATGTGGGGTACCAAGTGATCCTTCAGACGGGAAGGGTGGAGGCAAAGCTTTCGTATATTTTGCGTAATGTTCGCAAGTAAATAAAGTAAACACTTGCGTACGTTACCTACGCAAGTAGGCTGTTTATTTATTTGAAAAACTTGCGTGAGCTTGAAAATACATCTTGTGAAGCTCTGTCAATAATAGAATCTTGTTGTATAAAAATAAATCTTGTGTCAGTCGGTATTGTATTTCTTGTTCGTGGAGAACTTAGATTATTAAAAGTATGGAGTGTTATAGTAAACTATATTACCTTGTGCGAAGTGTGGGCAGTTTACATGTCAGCATTTATAGGACACATGGTAGGTACACTAGTGACATATCGTCGTCCGAACATTTTTCGATGTTAGTCATTACTTAGTTCTCGGTAAAAGTATCGAGTAATGAAAAATTGGTGTAATGTTATGTTATCAATTCGTTTATTATGTTTTCTTGAATCATTCTCACATAATATTACAGAAAAGAATCACATTTTTTACGGCAATAAACCATGTTTTTTGTTCCGGGAACCTATTCCACTCGCGGTCGTTCGAACTATGAACCCGTGATCATGGTTCATCCTGTAGGATGGTCCATCCGTTTTGGAGCTACGATGCCACAGACGGATACACAGATACACACTAGAAACTTAAACAGCCCTCTTTTTTGTCGAGGCTTAAAAATGTACGTCTCTAACCGATCTAGGTTTAAATAGCGCATGAATACAAATTACGACATGTTTTATTATGAAAAATGGACTATAAATTAGTGAGTAGTGTGTATTACAAGAAAGCATTCAAAATATATAAGCCCTAGTCTTCTACTCTATTTGCCTATCACACCCAATTTTATCCCGACGGTAAACAAAGTCACCCAGTATATTATTATATTTAATCAGAAAAACTCGAGTAATAACATTACAGACAGTAATTTTTCAGAGCTTTTTTTCATCCTAAGTCTTGAGTTAACACACGATTTATGAGCTAAAATATGAAAAAATCTACTTAAACGAGTGACTTTTATTCTACAAAATATTTAATTTATTTTATAAAGAAAATACCAAGAATATAAAGATTACGGCCTACCCATTCTCTTCATATTCAAGGATGATATTACTACCAGAGTACCGAAGATTTAATCGCGAAACACCCTCCATCATACTGGGATAGGGATATGTGGGGATATATTACTGAAGTAAATCATAGCTGAAAATGTATAGCATGTTCTTTATATTGGGGTTAGCAGAATAATCGGTGTGGTTTTTAAGTTAAGACCTCCCTTTGTTTTCGCCGAACCGATTTTGGCGGACGCACCATGTGTTCATTTCATGAAATTGAACTTTAAATTTCGACATAATATGTGTATATTCATTTTCGAATAGTTATTATCGACAAAAATAAGCCTATTGTGTATAACCGAAACATCTCACATGCAAGAGCGTAGCCGCGTAGCGTAGTAGCATAACCGTAGCACATTTATAGCGTAGTCGTAGCACATACGTAGCACAATAGCATTACCGTAGCGTAGCACACTATCGGGTCAAATCGTCCTCGAAGTCAAAAATAACTAATTTGAAAATGGCTTTCTAAGCAACAATGAAGTGTCTGATCTCAATTGTGGAAAGGTCACACACAACCACGTCCACACACACACACACACACCATACCCTGTGTGGAGCAGCTTACTCACAACGCCTAAGAGCACTATTGTTAACATCCTTCACTACACTTCAGATCCACTCATCACAAAGAAAACTCCACAATAGATCCGCTAAAGCATTATTTAGCAACGAAGCGTAAAGGTGATTCCATAAAAAGCTTAGTTACCGCTGCTGTGTTGCCAGTAATCAGCGCGACCATCCCATCCACCCACAATTTATTCCCGATAATGAGGGAATTCACCCCTGTACTCGGGAGTATTGTTGATGTCCGTAAATGAAAATGATTGAACGCGGAAATTGTGAACGTTGGCAAGGGCGAGCGGGTAATGGGATCCAGTTTCCTGTTTGTCGTTCCAAAATAAGTGTTAATATAACGAGTACGTGATTGATGGACTGATAATTTGTAATTGGTGCGGGGCCACGGGTGACGTGCTTGTCCCCGGAATAGAAAAAAATATTCTTATGCTCTTTAAAATATAGGAGTTGTTCCGCGTGTCGGTGTTATTGATACAAGAGAAATCATACATCCCACCATCACACCACCACACTCACCATCCCACACTCATTAAAGATTCCATTTCAAATTCAAATCTTGGTTAATGGCCTTTGTGGAGGAATGACCACAATTTCGCCATTGTCGCGTAAAGTGATAGACCATCAAACGCTGGAGTTTTGTTCCTCAAAGTAACTCTTGTTCGGTGGAAGATCCCATTTAACTTGCCTTAAGAACAATCAACATCCCGTCATAAGCTAGCCGGTATAATGTCTTGAATTAATTCACAACTGCCACAAAGCACGCCGCCATGACAGTGACGTATCGTCCGCCATGTTGGAACAATGTTTATTGTTGTTACGATATGAAGCCAATCTGCCGGAATCGTCGGAACATCACTACAAGGCAGGATTGCAGTTTCCGAAGTACAATTGTCAGTTTACTTAGCTTAAAATACCGGGAGATACTTGAACCGAGATGGCTTTAAAGTTTGCGGAATATATGTATACAGTGTGTGGGAAGCAAACAGATAATGCGCATTAAGAACGAAGGATTCCGTATAATCTTCTGCATTGCAGAGCTTTAAACAGAATATAATAGAATAGATCATTTCATTTAAACCAGATACAGGCACTTATAATATGTCAAGACTCTAGATGCGCGGTTCCAAGGGCCTATGGAGAAGAACCGGCAAGGAACACATGGAAACTCTTTTAAAATAATAGATTACAATCTTGATCAGTTCAAGTTGTGGTGCGAGAATAATGTAATTTAATGTGAATAATAAATATGAATAGGATAATAAAGATTTAAACAGAATATTAATAATATTTGTGGTTAGATAAATTCGCAGGGGCTCGAACCTGCGACGTTCTGATTCAATACACCAACCGCTCTTGCCAACCGAGCCACCGTGACCACATTTAACCGTCTCATACTGAACCAGCAGGTTGCAGGTCCCAGTCCAGTAAGCCTACTGGACTGGGACCTGCAACCTGCTGGTTCAGTGCGCGCAATTGCAGTCAAATTTTGATCAAATCAACACATTTGGTATTCTCTTAGCTTCAGTGAGATACGCTCGCCTCAAGTTCGAGCGTCACTGCAATATGATCGGCGCGTCATAATATTACGTGAATTAGCCCTCTGCTCTCGGTCGAATTTTTCTTTCCGAGAATATACATACCTACTTCGTTTGAATTTGAAGTTTATTAGCTGACAAACTTATAACACCCCTATTTTTTTCGGGGTTTAAAAATAGATTTTCCTTATTCTTATCCTTAGTACATTATTTCAGATCGATTCTTATCACATACCTAGCTCCTAACATAAACGCTTCGCAAAAAAAGTACAAGCATCGATCCAGGCGAGACAAATTAAATTGAAACTCTATAGGTACATAAGGGGATGAACAAGGGTATTGGGCAAGAATTAGAGGATGAATGTCAATCGGATAGCCCCGGGGGAGAGCGGACAACCCACCCTTGTTTTATTATGTTCCCGGCACGTATTTTCAGAAGTTCACAAAATTATGGCCTTTACAAAGACGTAATCGTTTTACAGTGTTTGTTTTACACCTTTGGGTAATAGGGATAAAGGCTTATAAGAATTTATAGGTAGTAATGTTGTACATTGTATTAGCTACTTGTCTACTACGTTGTGCATTACACAGCGAGAGGTTAACCCAGGTATAGTAAATATATAATAGTTACTGCGACCTAGGTATTGCTCATAATGTATTGCATTATTCCATGTTCAAAGATAAAAGTGTCTGAATTCGTAGTCGCTTCGTAGCAGTACGGTTACGGCTCGTAACAGTACAGCTACGTTAAGTCTATCCTTGCTACAATGGCAGCAAGTGAAAGACAAAAGGAGATGCATATCCATATCTACCTATATATTAATACGTGAAGAGAAAACTTTGTACCCCTTTTTAAGGATATTGCGCGCACGGAGAAGTATGAGATTTGGCATAGTTCTATTTTATATGGAGAAGTAGTGCAGAAAGCTAAAATTACGGTCGAATTTCGACCACAGGGCGACCACTAGTTTACAGTAATATTCCTAAACTAACCCATAATATCACTATCACAACATAGTATAAAATAAAGTCGCCGCCCGTCTATCTGTTTGTTTGCTAACTTAGGAAGGTATATATAATATGTATAATACTTTCATATTTAATGTAAGGATAGTAGAGAAATTGCACCCGTGCGAAACCGGGTCGCTAGTAACTCATAAAATAATCGCCTTACCTTACCTATAAAGTAATAAAAAATTAAGGCGCAATATATCAGACAGGTAACCCTTTACTCCTCGGGGTGACATCCAGTACAGTGTCGCGGGCAACGGGTTGCTATAACATTTATTATTTATAGCACCACGGAGACCAATGCCCGACTATTCATTTTAAAAATCTATGAATCTGAAGAATGTAACATATATTTCAGGCATTTGCTGACATGTCTATTGTGGCCTACTTTTCTACCGACTATTTCTTATAATTATAAAATATTTTTTCATAAAAAGGTTATCATATTTTTTTTTTTATATCGTTGGCCCTCTCTATTTTGTCTCCTGTATAGAGGGCACAGTTTACAAACATACATGCCACATGTACACACACGTTTACTGCTATAATATCACTATATTTTCGTTATCAATTTTCTTATAATTTAGAAATATTATTTAAATTGATTCAGAGATTTCAAAAATACTTCTCAACATTACATAATTATACGAACTGTAAGTTTTCCTTTTCAATGAGAGTGTACTTAAAAAATTTCCTTGAAAAGATCTCTCAGTAAAATAACTTATTAATACTTAGCTATTTATACTCTGCTGATAAAAACAGATAATGTTATCTTTTCTGCGTCATCACCGGATTAAGATTAGGATATTAATCATTTTAAATCGAGCTCGCGTAAACTAGGTCAGACGGGGTCACAATATCGTCGACCGGGTATGAAAAAAAAAAGTTTGTAATATGACGTCATCTTGAAAAGCTTGTTACATAGTTTTTCTCGGAACATTTTACGTGGGAAAGATGCAATTTTATAATGAGGTGTTACTCTTTTTATTACGCTCGTAAAATATTGTTACTGAACATTGAAAAGCATTCTCTATACACACTCGCTGTGGATGGTTGAATAATAAATATATGCAGTGGCGTAATATTTTGCAAAGAGTAACTAGCAAATTTATTTATTTATTTATTGAAAAATACACTATTTGTACATTGAATTGGCATAGTCCCACAAAACCGTGTAATCGGTTTGACTGTGGGATCTGTGAGTCTAAACAAATTAGTTAGGGCATCTAGGTAATAAGCGCTCAGTGGTGGCATTGAGATCACTAATCAGATGATCTCAATCCCACTTACTACACTAAACATCTAGCATCATACACACATTCATACATCATACATACATCATGCATAGCATCTAGTATTTATTCTATTACTTAAATATCTAGTATTTAAATAGGTTTCTTTTTTGACAAAAGCACCTTTTTTGGGTTCGGTCCATTTACAGCGATGGTTATAACAGATGTATGATAAATAAATAACGATAGATTTACACGCGCACTACTAGCATAGGTTTTAGAATTAATAGAAATGTCAAAAACTTTCAATACAACTCTTTCAGTTTCCACCAAACAAGTTGAGTCATTAACACATTTATTTTGCCCTTTGTTTTATGTATACATACTAAATTACTTATTATAAAGAGGTATTTGTTTGTCTGTTTGTATGCAGGGAGTAATCTCTGGAACTACTAAACCGATTTTAAAATTCTTTCACTTTTAGAAAGTGTACTATCTCGTGTATCTCTCAAGGATCTATCCTTGCGTAATATAGGCATTATTTTATTTTAATAAAAATAAAACGCGCGGGTGAGACCGCGGGCAGCAGCCATAACAAATAAAGTTAGTTCAGAAAAGTAAGAAAGTTAAATATTTTGGTTTCACAAAGTTCTTAAAAAAATAACAATACTTAAATAATCGAAAATATTATGTATCCTAGGCCAAAAACAGTCATTAACTAATTAATACAGGCCATTACCGTCCCACTGCTGAGCACGGGCATCTTCTCAGAATGAGAAGGGTTAGGCCTCAGTCCACCACGCTGGCCTAATGCGGGTTGGCGGTCTACACATACCTTCGAGAACTTTATGAGGCCCTCCCAAATGTGCAGGTTTCCTCACGATGTTTTCCTTCACCGTTACCGTAAGTGATGACCAAATTATGATCCACACATAAATTCGAAAAGTCAGAGGTGCGGGCCGGTTTCGAACTCAGACCTTCTGCATGGAAGGCAAGCCCTCAACCACTAGGCTATCACTGCTATCCTTTAAAATAGCCGTTGGTAAAGGTTATTGTCATAATATTTTTGGACCTAGCTAACCTAATTTCGCATGAAAACGAGCTTTTTAACTACTGCTTTAATATTAAGTGCCTTCAGGCTGAACTAGACCTATTTAAAACTATGTCACACGAACCTAACCCTACATTTTACAGGTTAAGTATTCAAGCTGCGAGTTAAAAGGTCACGGCATAGACTTAGCAGTTATAACTTCAACTTACAGTACAATAACATGTCAAGGACAATGTTCTATTCCTAACTTAAGTTCATTTATAAACGGAGCGTTGAAAGGATCGATATCGACAAGCAGTTTAATGGTTCCAAGAATTGTACCAAAGTATTGTTTTGTTTGAAATCTTGAAACAATTTCTGGAAATCTTAATTGATGTGTCTCATGTTTTCAATGTTGTTGTTAACAAGAAATTACTTTGCTTGTTTAAGTTTCTATTTAATTTTCTTAGAATGACAGAGTTAAGTCACGTAATTTTATGACACGCCGATCATATTGCAGTGACTCTCGAACCTGAAGCTAAGAGAATACCAAATGTGTTGTTTGATCAAATTTTTATTGCAACTGCGCGGCAACTACACTTCTTTATTTACATGAATTAGAATTGAAATTTTGCATTGACCATCGAGCGGCTCCTGACGACCGTGAAGAACGTAGCGTTGAACTACCTTGTTAAAAAAATTACCGATCATGAAGATAGGAGTCCAAACTTCATGACTTGCAATTTTTTTAAAAGGTAGCTCGAAGTTTAGGCTCTCTCGATCGTATTGAAGTTTATTACCAGTGGTATTGTTCATTACCATTTTAGTTACGTAGGTAGACCCGCTGATGAATGACTAGGATTCTTAGCAGCTCGCGCATACCGACAGAGGGACTTAAGTGTCGGATTCTAAAAGTAATAGATTAAGAACAGCATTCATAACTACGTATCGGGACTGTACAATAAACTGACGACACGGCTGGCGCAGTGGCTAAGTGATTAGCTTTCTGCGCTACGTGCCGCGGGTTCGATCCCCGCACTGAACAAATATTTGTATGATCTACAGATAGTTGTTTCGGGTCTGGTTGTGTGTGCGTGTGATATGTATGATTGTAAACTGTACCCTCGATACAGGAGAAATCCTAGTGAGGGGCAAAGTATTAAAAAAACAAAATTGGTTTCTACATCGGACTTATAATTATCGGAGTAGTGGAGAAACGCTCACAGAGCGAACACTTGTGGCCGTGATCAATACTAATCTTTGCGATTCATCACTCAGTAAATTAATACCAAATACGATTTTAAGCCGAGATGCGTCTTAACAAGCAATAGGATATCGAAAATTTTTACATGTCCTTTCCATTTCGCTTTAATAACAACATCCTATTGGTTGTATCGACGCGAATCCCCACTCCTCTTCTCTTCCCTTAAAATTGTATCATTGAGTGAAATTTTTAACCCCCGACAAAAAAGAGTAGTGTTATAAGTTTGCAGTTTGTATCGGTGTATCTGTGTATCTGTCTGTTGCATCATAGCTCCAAAACGGATGGACCGATTTCAATGCAGTTTTTTTTAATCAAAATTTAGTTTATTCGGGTATCATCTTAGATATGTTTCATGAAAATCTGTTCAGGCGTTCAAAAGTTACAGCTCTATTTCTAGTTGGAGTCGGGGGTTTTTGACGGTTAGGTTATTAATTAAAACACGCAATTTAAATAGGTAGACCAAACACAAAGATTGCGTTTCTTCGACCGTCTGACACAGATGTCTAACTGTGTCTAAAGGTTAGTATTTACGCCCAAAGTTCGTTGACATTCACCTGCCACCTTCACGTTCTAATTGAAATGAGATTGCCCTCGTTCCATTATAGATTTAAATCAAAAACTAATTTAAACTGTTCAAACAATAAAAATATTGTTTTACCTTCATAGGCTAATCTTTTTTATATAATTTTATACTCTATATCTAGTGTATATCTTTATCTATAGTAGCGCGCAATGTTTAGTTTTAATTTAAAAGGCGCACACTGTAATACTATTAGAGAAATGCTGATACTGGTTGCGTTCGTTGACAGTAGACACTCTGCGTGTAATAGTCCGGTCAATTTAGACATCCAAGGTTACAATGATTCACACTTGGCTGAAAATTGGTAGGATTGTTCAAAACACTATTATAAATGAAATGTGAAAAGTCCTCATCGATCCGAAACATTTTTTTTTTTTTTTTTTTTTAGCGTGGTAAAATCTTCAAATGAATCCTCCCACCCCGGGCAGGGCGGGAGGGACTGTCAGACTTGTACTGACTAAAATCCACGGTGTTCCTTCAATAGCCCTTTACGTTCCGGGGTCACGGTAATGAGATAAGTCCCGCGACCCCGGCAGGCTTCGGCCCTCTACAGGGGGGCCCCGTCATCTTGCTGACGTTCTTTGAGGCGCGCGTGGAACACATCGCGCCGTCGACCCGGGCATGGTCCATGGTCGGACAGCGAGTTGCCCTTTACTCGCTGTCCGCATGCCCCAATCGATCCGACACCTGGAATTTTTTTTAATCGGGGTCAAAGGTCACAAAAACGGGTTATTCGCGATTTTCAGCAAAACGGTAAGTTTTATCATAAAATTTGCTCAGACAAAAATTGTAGATCAGATAATTTATCTATAAAAATGTCTAATATTTTTTTTCCTAAAAGCCACCGTTTTAGAGTAACTTGTATATTTTGTATGTAGTTATAGTTGTATATTAGTATATAGTTTTTGAGTATATAAGTAGGTATAAGTATGTGTAGGAACACGTCGTCTTGGTGAAATAGTGTACATACAAATAGCCAAACCAAACCAAAACCAAAACCAAACCAAAACCAACCAAACCAAATTAAATACAAAAAAAATTGCCAAGTAAGAAGTAATCGACTTCTTTTCCTGCCAATTTCATGATATTTCTTCTATCATAGCCATTTTGGTCATCGTCATAATGAATTGTGAATCTTTTTATAGAACTTAATTGAATATAATTAAAAACAAAAGGTCAATTTCAATATTTGAGATTTTTGTTTCATTTCGGTGATCTTTTCTTATTTTGACGTCATATTAAACTTTAGTTTATTAAATGAAATGTGTGTAAGGCGGCATCAAATATCATGAAAACTTATCTACCTAAGTGATAAGCACCAATCGAAATAATAAAAATGTGCTTCAGACACGTCATGAAATTTTTCCATTCAGGAAATTAACCCCTAACTACTTACACGGAACCTTTTAACCACACTATCTTTAACCTTTGCTAACATGAACTTTTTAAAACCAGGTACCCAACATTCCGCTTTCAAAGAAAAAGTTCTAATTTATAAAAGCTTTTCCGTCAAAAACTGAACAAACTCGAACGTACATTATAAGAAGTTCCAAAGTAATGTTTATAACATTTCACGTCAAATCTTCTTTAATTTGTGTTTCACTACAGTACGCTAATCCGTCTCAGATAACTCAATTATGAAAGCTTTCAGAACGGCAATGTTTTAACCATGGATCATAGAAATAAGGAAGATACCCGAGATACCATTTCCTTTAAAATACTGATTTTAACATAAACTTAGAATATTTTCGCTTCCCTCCTAAATCGATGGATTTTAATGTCACTTCTTCTATGAAGGATAAGTAACCAGATGTTTATTTAAAAAAGGTGACTCAAATGGGTTATAGTCCTCGAGATTTAAAAAGCCACTTTTGACATATATCATTTGAGTTAATTTGGGATGTGAAGCGTATAAATCGGTAACCAAAAATATCGATTTTTATAATAAATCGATTTGAAATTCTAAGAGTATATAATCGTTTAAAACTATGAATAAAAAATCGAGAAATTCATCTGATAAGCAATTTATTAATGTAGTAGGCACCGAATTTTATATGAAATCGCATTTCTGTAGGTATCTTCATAGAATAATAAAACATATTCATAATTTTATGCCAAAATTATTTATCCACTTGTACCGGTAATAATGCTCCACCAGTTATTGATTCACTTTCGAAGTACTCACGTAGTTTCCAAACCAAGTTGTTAGAATCCATTTACCTATAGTAAGCCAAGTCAACTTAAAAGCGGGAACAGGCCGAAATCAAGGCCAGATCACAAAAACAGAGGTATCCGAGAAATACTCGTAGAGAGAACGAACAATTAGTCGGAAAAATCGCGAAAAACTGCACAGATGTCATTGTCATTACTGCCAGTGTCAAGCAAATTGTGATCATAGAGAAATTAAATTAATTATAATAATATAATGTACGTGTCATACAGCCTTTAAAGAGTTTTTAATACCTACGTAATTTTATACTGAAATTTAAACGATTTTAACGATTCTAGTGATCACATCCCTTTATTTAAAAAATAATTGATTGAGAACGTAACCATTTTTATGATATTTCGGCAGTACATAAACATGCATTTTAAAAATATTTCGATGCTATAACAATACTTATGAAATTATATACCATGCTAATTTATACGTATCTCAATTTTTTTTAATAATTTCATAATTATTATCAAATGTATATTCAAAATGGTTTTTATTCACAGCCTATAGTAACATTGTCAAGTTACATGCTATCGTTCTTTAAATCTGTCAAAAGGGACTTCTTAGATCTCGAGGAGTATAATATCTATAAATGAAATTTTTTGTCAATTTTGGTGGCTAAATATTTTCTTCAGTTTTTTGAGAAAATAAGAACCTGGTATGAGAAAAGAAAGTTCACTTAATGGACTTTCTTTTCTCATACCAGGTTCTTATTTACATACACACATACAGGTCATTATTTATTTATTTATTTGGTACAGATATTGACCCAAATACGATAAGACGACACGACATAATAACAAGTCACTTTTCTCGTAAGACAGATGAAATAGAATAGAATAGAAATAATGAGCCATAAATTATTAATTACAATTAACATTATAAGATTGTACAATGGGCGGTCTTATCACTGAGGAGGAATGAGGTATGGTGTTTCTGTGTGACCAGGCGAGGTGATATTGCCTGGCGGGCCGAAGCCCAATGTTTGATGTCGGACAGTTGTATATGTGTTAGATACGATTATCTTTTTCCTTGCGCGATGCAGGCCTCGTAATCTGATTGGTCGAATTCATATTTTCGCGCCACTACTGCTGTCAGCTTGTTGCCTTCTAAGTAGTTATTCTATGTGGCGATAGATGTCGCTACATCACCGGCGACTTTTGGATGGACAGTACGTTCAAAACCTAAAACCCGATTACTGGAAAAGTAAGAAACAAGAAAATATTAATACATATTCATAGTGATGTTCAGAGGATAGCCGTGGTCCGTGACTAAAAAGTATCAGTACAGTGCAATTATACACATGCCGGAAAATTGCATGCACACACTATACCAATCTGTACGCATATTTTGACGTCATTTATCAAGCTCCCTTGCCATATCTCTGTTACTTCCACGATCTGTAATATTAACCCTCGCATGATACGAGTATATGGGACATCCCTGCTACAGGCATTGTTACTTAGGGTTAATTGATCTAACGTGATTGGTGCTCTGTCGTCGTCTGCGCTTAACCGCACTGGGATTGATTTATTGACTGTAACTGTAATATTGCTGTAATATTGTTTGATTCCGACGCGTCGGTTTTATTGTTGGTATCTATCTGTCAATATTAGTGAAATAGTTTATTGATATTTTGCCTTTGTAAAAAAAATGGACCTTAAAATAAGGAGCCATATTTGTTTTGTGAATAGTATTTTTTTTACATTTGATCTAGGTGCAAGGTACTGCCCAACAGTTCATCTCTGCCTAAACTATCGAGTACCTACCCGATATACTATATTAAATATTGATAAGAAAGTTTGTCAAGATTTTCAGATTTTTGTTACGTAAACACACTAAACTAAAAAATTAAAAGTTTAATTTGTAGAGAGTAATTGAATAAATAAACGAATATACGTAATAATAAATAAACGAAATTGATAAAAAAAAACAGACAGATAGACTATTCCCTGAATTAACACACCGAGGATGCGAGTGAAACCGCGGGAACAGCTATATTTTAAATTCCCGGCACGAAAATCTTTTTGATGTATTTTTTTTTAAAGATAAATCCGAAGATGAATCCATTAGTTTCTCGTATTTTCACTGAAACTAACAGCAATAAGGATTTTATTTTTATGTTAGTAATTCTAAACTTGGATGTTAGTTTGCATTATTTGAATAGTTAAGACATTTGTATCCGACTGGTGGTCGTTATTAGTAATGGCACTTGGGAATACATGATGGCTTCATCTATTTGTATAGCTGTGTTGTAATAATGGCTCGCTTAGCTACTATTTATTATTATGGCGGAATTGTCCCATCAACAGAACTTTAGAGCGAGATACTATGAGGGTTCTGTTTTGTAAGAGAAAACTGTTTATTGCGAATAAAATCTTTTAGTTAGTATTTCGATGTTTCGCGACTGGAATGAATGGACAACGAATCAAACTCATAAATTTATTATGATGAGATGCGTTCTACGTAGTGTAGTGTGAGTATTTACTAAATAATAAGATGGTCGTCAATCTCTACCCAAGTACCTGTATACCTATAATAGTACACAGTACTCAGAAGTAACTATTTAATTGTTACTTAAATTAATGAGTAAGCAAACGGTCAGCGCGGGACCCTGAACATAAGTCAACCAGCCATAAACAAAGGAGAAGTAAAAAAGAAATAGTTCTGCCTTTTTCACATCAAATACGTTTGAGAGCCAATAAGTATCCCAAAGGTCAGTTCGCACGAGCGGAGCGAAGACCAGGAATTAGAACTGAAGTGCTGGGCAAACTGGTTAGCCGCGTTTTAAATCCTCCACTATACAGTGTACCTACAGCTTTCGAATGTAGTTTAAAATCTTTTTTACGAAACGAGTGTGCTGTCGTAGATTTTGATTCCGCTTGCCGGTGATGTAAACTAGGATTTATGTGCAAAGGGAATTTTAGTGGACGTCGAGTGCAGGACTATTTTTATCTGGAGTGGTGTTGAGTTTTAACAGGTGTTTTAAAGGTTATATCGAATGTGTCAAACGGAATTTTATTTTACATTCCTTTGAATGCCTGCGCTTAATTTTAGATATACTTTTCCTGTTTCTATAATTTGATACTCACAATGTCGTAAGCGCCGTGCTTTGAGCGCCGTGTCCAGCTGGGGACGTGGTGCAATTGTAGTAAAAAATATTTATCAAAGAGCTGATTTTTCAATCGCCAGATAATAATCCAACGAATAAATTTGACTCTTGACAGATTTTTTATAGAAAAGATGTCAAAAACTCAAATTTATTCCCTTGGATGAAGTTATCTGGCGATTGAAAAATCTGCCCTAAGTAAATCATAATGATTCAAGGTATTTTCTTTATTTGATTGTGTGGAGAAACGAGGTATTTAATTAATTAATTTATTTAAAATGCTTCATGTTACAATGTACAAAGGCGGTCTTAACCCGGCATTCTCTACCAGACAACCTTAGGGCGATGCAGAGACCATGATGGTAGATGCATTGAAGTAACTGTTTTTTCCCCGGGGAGAGGATAGCTCAACCCGGAGAGAACAGAAATAAAAAAAGTTCACTTCAACGTAAAAATTATTTTATTAAAGTCAGGTAGTTAAATAGTAAAGTTTCAATCTTTAAAAATAATTTAAATTAAGGGGACGATGGTTCGTGTTGGCTGTTCAAGTTCTTATACTTAAGTTAAGATGAATTAAATTAAAAAGTTATAGGTTTGCTACGTTGTTCCATAGTTTCTTATTGTAGCGCTCAATATCGCTACAAATATTTTAAGATGTCTTCAAACATTGAAACAGTAGGTGATAGCAATGATAAGTTGCATTATAACAAGTAAAACAATTTATTTTTTGTAGACCCAGTCAGCTGTATCTTATCCTTCCTACTTACTGCTAGATATAACACCTAATTAAGATCGTCATAGATCTACAAAAATGCTAAAAGGCTTAATTTTCACACAATAACGGAAACAATAGGGTTCTTAAACACTGCCTCGCATTCGAAGAATGCAATAAAAGTCTACATCAACTACAGTAACAATCAATTAACGGTACCAACCCCAAGATTACTTCCTTTTGACTTCCATTTGATTATATAGCAAGCGAAAATAAACTTAAACACCTTGTATATAAAGTTTAGTGTTAAGTGATAGAAAAAATATAATTTCAATTGGTTTTCCAATGTTTGATTGTTCGGTGAGGCTTTAAAGCTAACTAAAGCTGTCACTATCTTTGGTTTGAGATTTTAAAAGGAATTCGTAATAAATTTTTCTTTGTTTAATAATATGTTGATACCTACGTTTGTTCTCAGAAATATCCGAATAGCAGTTATCTTGTAAGGCAGTGTACCCACAGATGTACCAGTGAGCGCTGAAAATGCACTTATGTATTATGGAGGCCGATCATCACACGACCGGAAATAACGTCTGATAGAGATGAATGGAACATAAAGAAATATTGGGCTGACCCCAAAAAAAAAGGGATAACGGCAGGAGCATGATGATGAACAACGATCATTAAAGTATTAAGATTCCCACTGCTGAGACCCAGACCCCTTCCAAAGATAAAAACGATCGCCCTACGAAATACGTGTGCGTAAATGTGTACACACCCTTAAGGCAGGAATCTGATCCGTGCGGTTCCTGGAAGGATTCATAAGAGTCACAGGCGACAAAATGACGAATTCTTGCTTTATTCTTTTTTCTTATATTTGATGAAAAGCTTTTATGCTCATATATACCTACATAAATAGCATACCAGTCCATGCCTAGATATCCATTGGTCAAAATTAAGCTAAATAGCCTGCGCCTGCGTTTAAGAATTAATTAACTTTTAATTTGAACCCCATAAATATTGACATTAATACAAGCAATAACATCTCCAGCTACTCCCACGAGAAAAATGGAAGGGAATATCGAAACTAACCCCTTTTTAAAAAAAATACAAAAATCAGAACCTCACAAACCTACAAACCAATTTGAAATACGACAGACCAAGGGGCTGTAGGTGTACAAACTGCAAAAGAATCGCAGATAGCCTGGGGCGAGTTGTCAACACACTTTGATATGCAAAAGCTACTTAACGAGACCTCAAGTAAGTCTTAGACACCGCTGCCGACTCTTTCCCTTAGTTTTTTGTGTTTATGAATTCTGGAGTTAATGTTGTTAGAGTCGAAAAACAAGGGTTGGATTTAAATTCTTCCAATTAACAAAAATATTATTGAATTTTGGTTTCTTCTTCTTCCCACTAAAACCCTGGAAGTGGTTCTCTAACCGATTTTGCAAATTAATAATACATTATTTATTCAGCCAATAGAAGTCTTCTAAGGACTTAACTTCTATAAAAATTCCTGTTCTCGTGGAAAAATAACACTGCTGCCCGATTTTTCCTAAGTAGATATTTCTCGAGTAGTTTACTTATTATGGTGTTTAAAAGGTATGTGCTAAATGTAACAAAGAAAATATAGTTTAGATAGTCCAGGGGGGCAGTGGCCATCCCTTGCCCGCCTTAAGCATGCTCATGACGCCACAGATCGATTTTAAATCGCTGACCAGTAAGGCAATCCATTCTATCTCACTTGACCCATATAGGTACATATTATGGCTAAATATTTTTGACCGCCCTGATCCTTTATATTTTAGATTAAACTCACTTATAATTCCAAAGAACCAAATTTTTCGTCAAACATCCTTATCCCAAAGGATAATTCAAAGAGTATTTACGTAGGGTTGGGCAATTTTACATCTACCGTACACTCGTCCAAAGGCGTCCCGAGCGCCTCAATTTGCCCTCTATTACAGAACAGAATGCCCCTATTTGCCCCCACCGTACTTGTTCTTACCTATTTGTCTCTCCAGGCATTTCGTTCAAGAAATAATAAAGATTTTTCGACGAACCTAGAAGCCTTATAGGCTTGTAAATAGATTTGGTCTAAGCAATATTCGTCTTACGGTTTTTGTGTTATAAAAAATAAAGTGGGATAACGCTTGGCTCCTATTTCGTTTACTTCAGAAAATGAAATGGCTCTCAATTGAATTCTAAGCGATAAAAGTATGTACCGTGTGTTGTGCTAAGTACTTTTGTGTATCGAGTTTCTTGCGACGCTTTACGTAAGAATTCCGCAAAATTGTGAGTGTCTATTGGACTTCAATTAAGAGAAGATTCTGAGCGACCATATAGATCAACAAAATCCTATTGTAATCTTCCGTGGTTATAAAATCAGGATTATAGCAAAACAATCGAAATAATGCAGTTAGTGATCTACGTGTTACAACTTGATATTAACATCTATATTAAAAAGCAAATAAACTTTGTAAATACACCAAAATCAATGAAAAACATCACAGGAGTGACAATAATAGCCATATAGAAATAATGGCTACACAAAAAAAGCGCGTAGTCCCCTACTAAACAGGAGACTTTTATTTTTTCCGATACATAGCATAACATTTTTCCTACATTATTAAAATCATTTAGGCAGTATACAAAGTGTAGGTGTAAGATTTCTTTTATTCTGTGGCGTGTGAGTCGTGTTGGTGTGTCAAGTGTGTAGGGAGACCTCATAAAATGGCCACATGCTACAGTTTGTTGGAGCAACTCCCGCAGAATATTGATGATATGAAACCATTGTGAATAGAGGCACACGCGAACATTGACGAAATTGCACCATTTTTGTGCTACAGTAGGTTATTTGATAACTGTATGGAAAATAGATATTATTGACGGAGAATAGAAATGATGGAGTATGAGTATAGCTTTTGTCATTGAGTGAATAATAATGAATGAGTAAGTGAGTACTGCCTTTGCCCCTAAATGTTGTGATTTCTTCGTCAGAAAATTACGAGGCTTATACATTTTCCTACTAATTTTCATTTTCTCCATAGTAGTACAGAAAATGAGCCAAATTGCCAAGTGCGATAAGACCGCCCTTTGTACATCTCTTTTTCTATTTACTATATCTTTTCGTTTCTGTTTGGTGTGCAATAAAGTGTCTTGTATTGTATTGTGTATTAATTCGGTAGGTATATGCTGAATTCGTGAAACGAGGACCTCACGTGCTTTTCAAGACTTCTGTTCTATATAGAAAATTGTGCACCATGTAACCGTAAGATTGAAGTAACAAATGCTTTATTAGCATATACACGGAGTAAGTGACATCGTTACGAAACATGAAAAATTGAAAAATGAAATTGAAAAATTGAAAATTGATATCACAAGGATTCAGTACACGATTGTGGACACCACACCGTAAGAATTAAGAGTTGGTCTATTCACAGATTTTTTAGGTACCTACCTAGACATAAAAACTGCGAATAAAATCGTATTTTTTTTTAAAAGAACGACTCCTATTTCTAATGATTAGATGTTTAGATTCATGTTCTGAATACATGGTATCAGTTTTCGATACGATGAAACTTACACCCTGTATAACTCACAAACTAAGTGAGAAATAAAAATAACCAATGTAAAAATATTTCATCAAAAAACATCTGTTGTCGCATCGAATTGCGAATCACAATATTTATATTCCGAATGACAAAGTTTCTCTCGCCGAAAGTACGGAAACCTTTGTTTTATGAACTCAATGAATAATTGCAGACACGTCGCGATTTAATGAAACTTTTGTAAGTAAACATTACCTTCATTTATGGACGCACCGTGGTTTGGAGGAGAATGTTGTGAATGTTAAAGAGATCTGAGGAAATGGTTATTTGTTTTGAATCCAAACAAGTGAATGATGTTGCTAATATCTATATATCTGTCTAAAGCCAAATAAAACAAGTTACTTATACCTAAGACCAGGGACCAAAACCGGTATGATCAATACTTGTATTTCTCGATCACAACCTTTATTTTTACAGGTATTTTTATAGGTAACCTTAATTTCGGTTAGAATGAACAATTGTATTTCTTGTCAATCGTCGAAGAGTTCCGTTCCTGCATCTTTAGAATCACAAAACCTAAAAGTCGATCAAGAATTAAGATTTTTAGTGACGTTTATTTTGATCTTTTTATTAACTGAAGCTACGTACGTGGGTTCAGAAGGTAAGTTTAATATTACGAAATGAAATTCCAACTGTCCTGTTTACAGGCGAACGTTTTCAAACAAGATATTAATATTCGGCGATGCCATAGAGTTTTCATATGTAAATTCTTTCGCGCCATTTATCCGGAAGGGTGGGGCACGCGAAATGTAATAAAATGCAATAAAAACGATTTAGTGCAGTTTTTCCACCCTTTCGAGCACTCGCACGCACACCCCAATATTTTTGATCGCTGTCGTTACTCAACCCTTATCCACCGAGGATTTATTTCGATGCTAAGTGGCTCGGCAGATTTGGAAAATGACGCTAACATAAAATGCGGGCGAAAAACAGGTTGTAAACTAAAGACGGATCTAATGTTTATTTTCACGTTGCTTCACGTGTTTTCAGAAAAAGTAAATATCAACCTATAAGTAATACAAATCTATTTGTGTCACTAGACTTTTGCACTCATGTATCTATCTACTGTATTCAAACACGAAAAACAGAAATGTTATCGTACTGTGATCCAGTTTTCACTAGAGTTTTTTTACAGAGGGTAATGTTTCCAAGGAAGTGTAGTTTCCAAGAAATACTCGCCAAACGAGTAGGTAAATAAATCCATTTATCAAGCATAATGGATGCGCTAAAATAAAAAGAAACTTCCACACTTTCGTCTGTGCTTCCACAGCTCTCAAACAATTCCAACACGCGTGAGAATTTGACAGATGTTAGTGCGCACCAAAATATTTATGCTGGCCGTACCTGCGAGCTAGACTAACCCGTCTATGAGATAAACAGAAATTGCTTCTCCAAATAGCATCCCGTCATAAATATAGAGTATACTACAAAATGCCGCGCCCACTCGAAAATAATGATGCAAAATGGAATTTCATGCACACGTCGTCTTCCCGGGGCACGGCGAGACAGAAAATGAGAAATATTGACTGCACCGGGATGCGCCTCGAGCCTCGAAGACGACGTACTATGTTCTCAATATTTCTTGCAAATCGAATAAATCCGTTTAAATCTCCAATTGAATTCATGGCGATTTGGATTGAAAGTCCTCGGATTAAAGCGTAGGGAGATATCAAACAGGAGCTTTGCAGGAAATCAAAAAGTATTCATGAAATATACAAACAGTATTTTATTATGCTTACGCAGCGTTTTGATTTTCATGTTGGTATAGGAATGGAAGAAAATTGGATTTATCGTTTGTTTCCATATGACTACCTATTCTGCACCAAGGGGGTCAACCGAGGGGACGTGGGGTTTAGGAGCACTACAGCGGTGCATAATGATGTTTCAAGTCCTTTATACGAGAAACCTGTCACCACATTCATAAAGTATCTACTATAATATGTAGGCAGTATTATAGAACCAAACCCTTAGGGTCCCGAACATCGCAATTTCACATTCCGCCACCATATCCACAAAAGCCTAACCTTTTACATTTTGTACGAAATTCGTTTCATTTCATCAAAAATCACTTCACCTTTAGCAAATTCTTATCCTTTTTCTGCCGATGCAATCCAATCTCGCGAACCACTTTATGAAAGCACAATACATAACAAAGACCAGTTTTGGCTCCGTTTTGCCAATATTCTGAAAAGCTGTACTGTGCCATATTCCATGTAGGTAGTTCATTTCTTCATCATTTAGATTTCTTATAATAAGTGCACCTTCGCTACTTACGAAATTGGCTTCGTGATTACAATTTACGGTCCTATTGTATTTTATCAATAAAACTCTGCGTATTATAATTCACACAAGATAAGTAGTAGGTGTGTGTGTCAAGTATGTTGTAGTATTCTTTTCACAAGAAGAATCTACATTAAGTTCTTCGATGCGAGCGAACCCGTGTTCAAAGACTAGTGGAGTCATAAAGTAGACGTTAGTGCAATCTCATTCTTTCATTGAGCCATCAAAGTGTCAGCTGCAGGAAATTCCTCTGGTCGCAGTACCGCCCCACCTGTCTACGAAAATAAAGCTGTACTAGGTTAGCTTAGGGTGAGAACACATCGCCGAACACGCCCATCGCTCTAACGATTACTACGTCCAAAATATATCTCATTTTAATTCCATGCTCAATATTCAAGCTCACAATCAGTCGAAAAAACAAGTGCGTTCACCAATGTGTACAGACCTTTATACGGGCTCTCGTATTTATTTTCCATCCCGGGTCGAATATTGAAAATAATATTATTGTCCTCTGTAGTTTCCCGGTGGATGCTGTGATGCCAGCAAACGACGTATTTATGCAGTTCAAACAACTTTTCTGCATAATCTGTTTTTGTGATGGTTGTATTTAGTTATCTGTGTTATTGTCGAGGGTGCCTTTGTTTTTTTTTTGGCAATACAGCTTGTGGTTCAGCGAAAATTCTGATATAATGAAGAAGTTTCATTTTAAACCAGTTGTAACTTGAAAACACTTTATCCTAATGAAGTAAAATTTAAGCTGTGGTAAGTAATGTCTATAATAGTTGTAAAAGTCCATTTTAACTTAGGGGAGAATGGCTGTAAGTAAATAAAAAAATATAAATGTACGCAATATGTATAATGTATCAAGGCATAAAATGAACATTGTAGAACGGTACGGTTTTAATCAGTTTTATAAGTAAATACGTACAATATGTGAAAGTAAATAAAGTCTAATGAAGGATGAACACAATAAGCGAGGCAAGAAATTGGATTTGCGATCCAATCATGTCTCTCTCGTTTCCTTTTATTTACTGTCAATCTTGTCTGTCTAGGTAAATTTTATTTGTTATCAAAGTAACGAAACTAAAGCTAAAACATAATTTAGGATGCCAGGAAAGAGCCTCGATGAGTGATGAATTCTGAGATCGTCTGGCGCACCCTGGGCAGTCAGCTTCAAATTACTGACTGGCTAATCTCTGGCTAGACGCGTTCGAGTTGTGGTGCTGGCGTCGCCTACTGAGAATTCCATGGTAGGCTAACATACGCGCCGTGACAAAATTCTGTCGTCATGACAAGACGAGATAATACCCATAAAAACCTGTTTCCACACGAGATAATACGACGATAAAATTAGGACGCGGCACTCATGTTAGCCCGGCTGGACAGCCCACAGAACTAATGTCCATATTAAAAGAGTTGAAGCTAAAATCCAGCAAAATCGGTCTTCTGTTTGCCTTTGGCCACATTGCCCGTAAAAACACCGATAATATTGAGAGACTAATTGTGACAGGCAAAATAGAGGGCAAAAAACCGAGAGGACGCAGCCCAAAGAAGTGGTCAAATCAGGTGTCGGAACAACTGGAAGTACCGGTGAACGTAGCACTCCATCAAGCCACAGACCGCAGCAAATGGAGATCAAGCATAAAAAAAAACATAGGAAGGAGTCAAGATCCTCAACATTGAAGGACCACCACGTGATAGCTTGTCGGCACGATAGAAGAAGAAACATAATTTATTTTCACTCACATATTATGGATATTTTATTTTAATAAAAAGCTATGAACCAGTTATACCCATAGGTATAAATGCATTTATTGCATTGGATATTTTTTCAGTAGCATTTTTTGCATACCTAGAATCTTTCATTTTTCTTATTTAAAATTTTTGTGAACCAATCTGCGCAAGCAGCGTTCTATTATCCAAGATAATGGAAAAATTTCCAAGTAAGAACATTGACATCTCAATAAAAAATAACTATTGTAGGTGCAGTTGGTTTTTATGCATAATGTAGGAATATTGTAAAGAGAAATTAGACTTTGTCGCGTATTCGAATTCATAATGGTGTCTAAGGAGTCAGAAAAAGGTAAGGTAGGTATTTTATTAAGCTCTCAGACTCTTAGAAGTAACTATAACATAGAAATGATAGAGATAGTCCTAAACTCCAGAGAATACCAATAATAGGTTCTTGATTAATTCACCTTGGAGGAATGGCAATTAGAAAAGTTCTTCAAGAATATTCAATTATTCAAAAACTTTTTCATTCCCAAGAATAAATATTATTAATTCTAGATTTGTTAAGGATTCTCCTCCGAAACGACGGTAATTTCACATTTCTATCGAAAAACAAAATATAAAAAGATAAAACTATGGGATAGATAACTACAGACGCGACGCGCCCGATGCGTGTTTTCAAGTTGTATAGAATCATAGACTTATTATAGAATAGATCTTTATTTCATGTAAACCAGATAGGTACAGGCACTTATGAAATATCGAGATTCTAGGGGCCGTATTAATAAACCAATCTCAGTTTTGAGTAGGCTCTTAAGTAACCACATAAGATGCTGGAACTATATAGTCCAAATAGTGGGTCGTATACAGAAGAACCGGGAAGAAACTCCATGGAAACTCTTTCCAAATAATAGATTAAAATCTTGATTAGTATAATGTTGTGGTAAGAGCTACGAGAATAATGTAATTTAATGTGCATAAAAAATAAGAATAGGATAATAATGATTAGCTTCTGAATTACCTAGACTGCCATGGCATACCCGTACCACTGCTAGCGGTACCCACTCTCATTTATTACCTACTCGTATATGTATAAAATCAATATTAATTGCGGAAACATAGTTCTTTGTTTATTAAATATTTTGATACACGTGTCGTATTCACATGTGTATAAGAAATTGTGGTACCGCACAATCGATCGTTTTACAAGGGCAAGGGTAATAAGACGACCGAAAGTAAATTTATTATTACAAAAACAGAAATACGGTAGCGGTTTACACATCGAGACCCCTCCGAGCTGAGTGTTAATATACGTACCTACTTATATTGTTTAAATTATAGTGGTACGTACATCTTTGATGTTCTTTTTACTTTTGTAATATTATGTAAATTCAGGTCAAAGCCGCGGCCCCAGATATTATTGTGAATTTGTTTTCTGAAAAGAGTAAGAGAGTGAGTAGTAGTGGAGTTTCTTGCCGGTATCTTTCACGATGTTTTATACACTTATAACTTGTGAAAGTGCATGCAAAGGCCTAGTTGAAATAAAAACTTTGTCTTGACTTTGGATAGGAGTCACACAAGGATTTGGGGGTGGTTTGGGTAGACATCTATGGGGTAGTCCTACGAATACGTATGTAATGACAGTTTGAATATCAGTGCGCTAATTCATACACTAATCTTACCAATCGAATATATCCTTTGATATAACATTAATCCGGCTCATTTGAACTTTTAGCGTGACTGACAGTTGAGTAAACGTCTATATACAGTATGACACTTTAATGGAATCATTTCCCTAAGAAGGGAGAATGAAAAAAAATACCGATAAAAATTGTACAATAAATTTTTACAATTGCAAACTAGGCTAATCCTGTATCTTAGGTACCCGATATTTATTGACTATTCCATGGGGCTGCACATCACTACATCATTTATCACTACATAGTATAAAATAAAGTCGCTCGCCGCGTCTGTCTGTTTGTTCGCTAAGGACTTCTTAAATATACAACGGATTTTGATGCGGTTTTCACCATCATTTTGAACATTTCTTCTAGAAGGTTTATATGTATAATAATACTTTCATACTTAATGTAAGGATAGTAGAAAAATTCCAACTGTGCGAAGCCGGGGCTGGGTCGCTACTCCATATAGTAAAATCACTAAAATCAAATCAATCTACGAAATAAGAATACCGTTTGATAAAGTAACAATAATTCGTAATATTACAATCTAAAATTATATAAAAGATTCATACAACTTACCAATCGAATAAATCCTTCGAAATGACGTGACACACGTAGAAACGCGAGTTAAATCGGCTCATTTGAACTGTGAGCGTGAGTGACAGTTGGGTGAACGTCTATAAGGAGCGTGTCACCTTAATTGGGTCACCTCCCCCACTTGGAGAGAAATTCACGGAACTGTGTGATATGAAAAATGTATAGGTATTTCCATTGAAGAGTGAAGACTGATATTTCAGAGGTTTTTATGTAAAAGGATATTCTTTATTAGTTTGAAGGTTTAGGGAGTTATGTATGGAAATATTTCGAAACTGGGTCACGCAAGTTTTTTATATTTTAGTTCTAGAACATATTCATTTTTTCAAAAGAAATAGGCAATTGTTTATTGCCAGTATTTTATGCGTGTCCCCCATACTAAGTCGAATTTTCGTTTTGTTTTAAAGTGTATCCCAATACTGTGGTTGCATTTAGAACAAAGACTGAATCACTCTACAAATTATGCGCACTACATAAAAAAATATCCTGTATTTATACACATTTACGAATTTTCCTCATAGGAGTACCTACATAATTGATACAGCACCCACGCAGCCACAACCATCAAACATTTTACTTAACACATTAACGTGATACAGAAATAGAGTACGAACAAGTCTCGCAAAAATAGAAATGGTCTTAGTAACCTACATTAGAATCGTTTATAGAATTGTGTGTACTTATGATTAACAGTACATTAACACCGGTGTGTGGCTATTTATAGATGTTTCTTGATCAATAAGGTCAAGCCTTGAAATACGCGATAAATAATTAAATGAAAGGGAATGTGTGCGTGTGTAGCGTGATATTTCCTCTAGGTAGACCTGAAGCGGGTAGGTAGAGAAGACTGTACATGGAAGACGGAAGATAGGGCATATGAAGTGGCATAATTTGGAATAATTTCATAATGTCTAAGTATATGTTCAGGAGTTAAATGCTATAGGCAGAGTTTAAAATAGAGAATGATTTAGAAGAAAACATAGGTTTTCACAGAAGATTGCACTGAGTTTACATAAGATTATATTTTCTACTTCTTTAAATATAATATAAAAAGCTCTCAGCCGTTGCTTTGCGCTAAAATAAAATTTTGACCTAGTGCACTCGAAACAAAATCTTTGTGAACAAAAATAATGACTGCAGAGAATGTATCCTTGAAAGTTTTGTATTGAATTATTGTAATCCATTTTAATGTAGCATAGCCTTCAGTTTTAAATTTGACCGGAAGCTTATGAGCTTCCAAGACGACTGTTTGCAGTTTTTAAACGTGCTCAATTGTGACATCCGGATCATTTTGTATTTTAGTGGATTTAGGCGTATCGTGTAGTTTTTCACAAAGATAGGGTACCCTCACTCTTCTCGTGGGTACTGTTTATATGTATATCAAGAGGATGGGAAGCAGCGTACTCCTGTCACGTTCACCAGTATCGCTTACTACAACTAACGCTCACACCGCTATCCGCTAGTTTAGAAGCCCTACAGAAGGACTGATCAGTGATCATGTAGTATTGATGTTTAGGCGTCCACTTAGCATGATTAGTCGATGGAAGCGGATTCATTCCCGCTGCTCTCTCGACGTCTATACTCGCTTCCGATATAATATATTAAGGTTTTTTATTTTTTATTTATAAATCTAAGGGTCATAGCTCACTACTCCGTCCGTTATTCACTTTTTGTAAGAAAAATGCAGCCAACAACGGGAAAACTTGCGATTCTGCTGCAAAATAGATAGTGTGCTATGACCCTAAGTCACATGGAGCTGTTAAATTTATATCAACTGTACAATTAAATTGATTTGGTTAGGTGAAGACGTGAAGTTATACAGAGTTAATAAACAGGCCAACTATTTTTAAATACGTACGATACGAGACGACTCTCAAGTTTTTCTTGTAACGTGAAATTGAGATATGGTATCGTCAATTCTATGAGGACTATGTTAGTACACGTTCCCTGAGTATTACTGGGACATAATGCAGAGTAGAAGGCTACGAGAATGACAGACAATAAAAGTTAACAGAGTATTATGAATATACATTGCGGATCAAAGGGAAATCGATCGCCCTGCCAGGGGACAGACAGTAGATAGGTAGCGGATGACAAGGGGAGATCAATTTTCAACAGCGTGCAGCGGTTTACTTCCTATTGTCACAAAGTAATGATAAATTGGTCCTCCGACATCTAAACATTTTTTTTTCAGTTCAAATTATTACTTCAGTTTTTATTTTATCCTCAAATGTACGTAGGTACATATAAACTCCGCCATGTTTTCATTTTTTATTATCAACACTCAACGAAAGCCTTTTATAAATCCATCCCTAATTTTCACCAAAATACAGCCGTTCTCCGGATTCATGGATTTATAAAGAGGCAGCCCTCTAGGAAGTGAATATTTCCTGGCGTTGATCGATTCAGCCAACAAATTGGATTATGACGTGTACATGAGCACCAGACGACGCCAAATTAAATCTCCAAACTGATTTTCACGCTCCGATAGTTCCATAAAGGATTCCTAATATTATCTAGCTCTGCTTAGCGTGTGAAGCTTAGACAGAAACTTTGTTTGGTGAATAAACTAACAGTTCTGTAGTATGGAAATTCGTTAATAATGTTTGTTAGTTCATTTGAAAGAAAAATAAGCTTCAAATACTACCGAATATACAGATAGTTGTTCCAAAACTATTTTGTATGAGAAAATAAGTTTGTTAATGTAGTTGTCGCCTCAGATAGCCAACGGTCATCAATGTTGTTCCAGCTTTAAGCAGTTGGGTTATACAGTAAAGTAGTTACAAAAAATTGAAATTGAAATTTATTTATTTGTAAAACATAGGTGTTATGTACAGACATGGTGTATCTATAGATAACTTGGTAGCACTATATTTTTGCTTTAATGGACGTATAAATTTATTGAATTATGCAATTTAAAATAATAAAGGTATTAAAAGAAATTGGAATCTAACTACAATTACATTACCTATTCTTATTACCCATTCGTTTTATCTCTTAGAAATTAATCCAATAGCCTTACAAAATATTTTGGAGTTTTCAGGAAATTTATTTATTATAAAAATAAGCTCTGAATACCCATTGAACACACATACAGTCGTTACAAATCTATTGTGTGTAACAAAATAACTGTATCACGAAACTTCTCGTTACAAATTCAATAGGGTTGTATTTGCATGTTTTTCGTGTTTACCAATAAGAGTTCCCATTCAGCCCTTTTCTATACACTTATCAAAAACAAATTCCGCGTCGGAGGTAAGTATATTTTTCGCGTTTCAAAGGGATATGGGCGCGGTTTTTTAAATATCTTTATTTGCTCCGGAAAGGTCATTCCAAATAGTCTCGCAGAGCGGAAACCGATTTTCTTTTTATCGGATAAAACTACCTATGTTACTTATTTAGATAAGGGGAAATATTTATTTTTGGTTTCATATTATTCAGAAGAAATCCGTTTCTATGTATTAAGGGATTTAATATGAGAGATATTGATATATACATTAATTTTAAGGGTAATGTTATTCAAGTTGTACCTTTACACAACCACAATCTTATTAATTTGGCAAAGTTACATTCGGAATGAGTTATGTGGAAGTCTGTGACAACTGTCTTCTATAGTTTTCCCTAAGATTCTCACCGATTGGATCTATCTGTAGATATTTCAAATGGAATTTTATACTAGGTCAAAACATAAAGCTGGCGGATTCTAGCTGGAATACTTGATGTGGAAATTATTATTACATTCCAGATTATGTGCGTAAAGAATGAAGATTATTATCGCGGTGATTAATAAACTTCGTTCAGCTTTTGGCCAACTCTGGGACCAACGTTTGGCGTGTTGGTTGATTAAAATTGTATTACAAAATGTTGGAGCGTCTGAAGTTTCGGCGAATTGCCTTATAATTGAGTTCACCGTTAATTTGTACGTGCTGTAATTATTAATTATTACTGCAATGTTTCGAGATACTCGTTTGCTTCATTAGACTGCTGTCTGGTGGCAGTGAATGGCTGCGAATCTGGATTCAACCCGGGACGGTATTTAATTTTTATTCTTATTTTATTTGGATGGCTTAGTTCTAAAAGTCACTAACTACATTTTCTTCGTTTTGAGATATTATTCGTACACACAACAGAGTTAGCAAAATTAATGACTGTGACTCATGACATGCAAGTAGATACCTTTATGATCCTAACTAATATGGCACTTGCAAAACTGATTACGTAGTGCGTAAGTAATAGTCATCAAAATCTATAGAACGACACTTAGTAACTGGCAAATAACCGACTTTTACTTCTATTACCTTCGCAATAGAAGCCAAAATAGGTTGAACGACACTGTAAAAACCAATATTTACGAGACCATACTGACACAATTAAAATAGCAAACTTATGGCCTGTGTACAAATAAGTATGGCTACAGTACAATCGGCAACATTTCCGGTCGACCATCCTTAAGCCTAAAATCTTTTACGCCCGGTGTCCAAACGCAGAGTTACTAACTCTAAACGGGCCGCAGTCGTTCAAACCATTTTGTTTGCGAAATGTATCACCGCAACGTATCGTGACTGTAAGTCCGTATTTGAGTTATAAGTTCGTATTCATCCCTATCACATGGGAGCATCAATATCGCGCCTTACTGAACGTCATCAACACTGTTTTCCCCATTGCGGAGTTTAAGCCTCCTCCTTTTATGGCATCTTTCATCATGTCCGAGGCTAGGCCTGGCCCAATTTTCCCTGCGATCCTACTTAGTCTGCCCTCAGGCTGATTGTCAGCATTTTTACAGGTTGCCGAGAGACGGCAGACAAAAGTGTGAGTAGACCTACTCACACTTTTGTCTGCCGTCTCTCGGCAACCATTATGTTAAGTTTATACGCCACCTGCCGTCTATCATCATATCCTGGCAAGTGTCCTACTCGCCGTCATTTTAAATCCATACTTTCAACATTTTGAACTTTAGAACTCCTATGTTGAATCTCCTTCACAGGCGCAAATTAGGTGTTAATAATAATATTTTAGTGTGTCAATATCCTAATATATACAAGTCTACCGTTTTGATGATTTTGCCCTTAATATAAAGCAAAGATCACGCTCACATAACCTGCATTATACTTTGCTTTAATAAAGTAGTTACTTACTTAAATGTATTTTTTTATATTATCAATTGCACCTATTTGTTTAGATACCTATACATTTTAATAATCTTGGTTGGAAAGTTGAAAAGAACAAAAGAGCGTCACTAAATTGAAAAGAACGTGTCTCAACGTGTCAAAATGAAAAAAAAAAGATGCGCGGCATTATTATAATAAGGTGACACGATGAAAACGTAACCGGTGCGTGGCGGTGTCTGTTTTCCGCATTTCCATTTGTGGATAAATAATTGACTAAACCACAGATATTATTGAAAAAGTTCAACTTAGTTCTATACCTTTTAAACTAATAAATTAAGCTGGTACCAGTTCACTATTAAGTTGAGTCGCCTGACGTCGATAAGGCCAACGTACCTAATCCGTGCGCGGTGGTTTTTTATTAATTTCAAGTACGTATGTTATAAAACGTACCACGTCAAATGCCCGTACATTAAAGAGATCTTAAAAAATCATCTCCACGCATCTCGAAATCTACCCACGGTTCTCTGTTTGAATAGGCAGCGTTCGTACTTACAATAGGACAGCGAGAAGCCTCGGGACCCCTGAGGGTACAGACAACCCACTGACTTACAAAATACGCAGAATAAAATGATAAATAAATAAACAGCAATCTACACGGCGACCTTCTTTCCCCGTTCAACCATTAGGTCGGACGGACTGATTTATTTTTATAGAACTTCCTACATACTAAGTACTTATCAACTATCTCACAACGTAAGTACAAAAGTTTGGATAGAAGTTTTATACTCAATCTAGTAGGTACTAAGGTACTGTGCCGCCGCACCGATTCGTTATATATGGTGCCCTGACTTTAATGCTGATCTCGAGAAGAAAGGAGTCTGGCGTTTGACAACCCGTGAGGTTTGAACCACGGCGTCAATCTCCCAAGTGCTCCTTTTGAATGGAGCCTTTGAGACCACAGAGTGAATCGCTCACGATCTTCTTTATAATGGGGCGATTTGGACCACAGTATCAATCGCCCCAGTGCTCATTTTCGATGGGGCGATTCGGACCGACGAAATGTGATTATTACAAATCCCATAAAGTACAACCATGTATAAAAGAACTTAAAAGACCTACTCCATAGAGATAATAAATAGTGCTTGTACTATTTCTATGACCTACTCTGACAGAGTTCGCGTTGAACTGAAATTCTTTTGTATGTAAACTATTTTCGCGGCTTAGCCACACGATAAGCTACTATGACAGAGTTTGAGTTTGGTTGAATTTTAGTGGTAATATAATATTGTATTTATTGGATCTGTTTAATATTTTTCACCAGCCGTTTTTCTACACGTTTGTATCTACAAAAAAGATTCGAAACACACAAGATTTTTAGTGGTCCCAATCGCCCCATCGATAAAGAGCACTTAGGCGATTGACACTGTGGTCCAAACCACAAGTGGTGTCAAACGGTTGACACCAGTTACTTAAAGACCCGAACAAAGCATGTTTTCCGAGTACAAGTAGGAACCTAATCTAAGTTTTACAGTTAAACGTTAGAGAAAGACGACTTACTTTTATTTAAATAATTAGTCGGTACATTACAGAATCGTCCTTTTCTCAGAAATCTTGGTTGTAATTGTAAATCATGTAAACCGTCCGATCTTTGCAGGAAAAAGCTTTACAACATAAAATATAGTTTTCCCGAATATGTTGTTAAGAGAATCCCTCTTGTTATTGCGGTATGTGCGTGTTGCTAAGCAATCCCGCATGTAATGGATTAACGATATGTTCTAACTCCAACACTTTATTAGTTTGTGTTGCTATTATATTATCATCATAATGGGCAAGGGTGCGTGTGATCGTGAATGGGATGTGTGTTAAATAAACAACGGTAATCGTCACCTGGGAGAGTGTCTACACCGGATATTAGCTGTAATTATCCCGTATTTCATGTTTATAGTACTAGGAAAATTTTCTTTAATGTAGTAAGTAGTTTTTGCAATAAAGGTTGGTACAATCGGCAATTTTTTCCGGTCGACCATAACGCTAAAATCGTTTGCGCCAAACATAGAATTACTAACTCTAAGCGGGGCGCAGTAGTTCAAAGCATTTTGTTCGCGAAATGTACCACCACAACGTATCGAGACTACCTAGCTGACCCATGTCGATATAGTAAGTTAATTAGGATTCGCAGAAGGCGTTCTACGGTGTATTTTTCCTTGTGATGCTTACTTTGATATCTATGACATACCTATTTAAATATAAACAGCAAGACTAGTATTTGATTTCTATCAAACAAGGCGCAAGAGTCAAGACCGAGACTTGTTTATATACGTACCTACGAAAGATTAAAGGTCTCCGCACAGTAGTTCGCGTCAATCCGATACAGCCACAGAGAAATTAGACTGCAACTGGCACAGTTCTTGGGGGCTGACTGGGATTTGTAGTGTCTATTTACCATTGGAAAGTCAATAAAATCGAACATTGCACAGCCCGCGATCTCGGAGCGTCAATTAGGTTCCTACGTAGGTAATACACAATTGAACATTTAATCAAACGAATGGACTCCTGTACCTACCTAGTCTATGCAATTCAATTCAATTCGTTTAGCCGTGGTTTGTGTTATTGTCGGTATCGGCAGAAGACGAATTATTATTTAAACTTTCCGATCGCAGTCTGCAGCTTATGATTTCCTGTTACTTCCTAGATTTCAAGCTTCGACGGCACGGTTTGCGCTGTGGCTCAGCGATTGGTAGGTATTCTGCGCTACGCGCCGCGGGTTCGATCCCCGCACGGCACACATATTAGTATGGCCTACGATACCTAGTTGTTCCGGGTTTGGGTGTGTAATAAAATTGTGTATGCATGTGAAATGTATGTTTGTAAACTGTAGATACCCACGAAACGGAAGAGAAATTCTACGGTGGGATTTTTTAAGAATACAATAATAATATACTTGTAATACTTTTATGTTGTACCACAGACTAGATCATATTAGTACTACACTGTATTCAGAACTAGTTAGGTACGTATACTTACTTATACTATAAAACACATAAAGTCGAGTTCATAACTCAAAAAACAAGCTCTTAGAACACTGCGATAAGTGGTGAATCGCTACGAACGAGTGTAGCGCGACCTTAGAAATAAATAAATCTAAATTCGCGAGAAATTAGTCTCCATGAGCGAGCTTTGAGCAATCTCAAAGCTTTAACAGATACAACGCGAAATGAGAGATTCGGCAAAGAGCTCAGCCAACTGAATTAGCCCTATCTCCTTTATCTTTAACATGCTGAAAGTTAGGAGATATCTGAAGTATGTTCAGTCAGGCTTGTTACTTTCGAAGCATATCTACCTAATGAACGAGCCTTTTACCTAGACCCAGACGCCTAAAGGTACCAATTTAATTACAAGTTATATTCAAATCAAGAGTTTCACAATTTGGTGAAGATGCTAAGTAATTTCTGGTAAGGAGTAAGTAAATTCTGGTCGAATTTTAGCTAGGGCAGCTCCCGCGACTCCATATGTTATCTATTGTTAATTAAGTATCTTGATTTATGAAAAGAGTATCCATGGAGTTTCTTGCCGGTATCTTCCCCAGGAACAACCCACTTGGAACCGTGCACCTAGAATCACGACGTTTTGAAAGTGCCTGCAAAGGCCCAGTTGAAATAAAAACTTTTGACTTTGACTTTGAATCGAAAAGTAGGTATAGGTACGTCACGAGCTTTAATTTGGGACCCACCTAAGGTTGAATATCGTGTAGCAAACTTTCGCCATTTAGAGCTATTATGTTAACGCTGTCACTGCACAAACAATAAACGTCATAATGTTTACCATCGACAACTTTACGTTTCTAGGGGCTAACGTCAACTGGAGCGAGGGCAAACGATCATTACCGATTTCCGAGTAATAATTACTTTTTGGTCCTGTGGTCCCATAAGAAAAAAGAAACAAATAAAAAAGAACAAAATTATATTGTCAATATATGATAGCTAGTCAACTAACCCGCTTATTCTTCAAACCTATATTAGTTAAAAAGTTTTGTCTCTTTCTCAAACATAAATATCAAAGTGACGGACCAAAACAACATATTTAAAATAAAATAGGTTTAAAGGCCGTTTATGATTATGGGGGCTTAGAAGATTTCAGCTAAAATATTGATTAATAAAATCTTTAGAAAAACAAAGTTTTTTATTCTTTATATTTATTAAGACATTTATGACGCAAACCTCAATCTTAACACAATTATATAGAAAGCATGGTTAGCGGTGCACAAAATAAACACTTATGACCGAAGGCTACGACTAAATTAATTTAAATCTCTCCAGTAATTTTTTTATCATAAATATTCAAAACCGCGTATATCCACCTTCATTGTCAATCACAGCCTGGAGTCGGTTACGCATGGATCCAATCAATTTGTCACATATGTCAGTACCCCTAAAACTTTCCCAGACTGTGAGGCAGTGATCCATAAGTGCTTCTCTAGTTCTTTCGTTTCTATTTGACCATTTTTGAACCATTAAGCCCCATATATTTTCTATAGGATTTAAATCGGCACACTTTGCAGGCCACGGAATACGATTTAAATTTGCTCTATTATTGTCGAACCAAGTTCTAACGATTCTTGCCGTATGAATTGTTGCGTTATCTTGAACAAAGTTCATTGGAGCAACATCTTCTTGTGGATAATATAGTTGCAATGTTGGAAGGACACTCTCGTCTAATAAATCGACATAATCTTGAGCAGTGGCCCTGGGTGGTAAATTTATTAGTTCTCCAATGCCGGCTGAACTAATCCAGCCAGACATGTTAACTGTAATGCGACCAGACGCGTTGTTAGCTATGACGTGGTCTTCCGTGTATCGCGTCCTGTCAATTCGCCACAAATGTAGTCTGCCCGTTTGGGAAGATTGAAAAGTCTTTTCATCGATGAAAGCCGTCGTCGTCCAATCAAAATTTAGATACTGACGTGCGAAAATAAGTCGAGCAGCTTTATGGGCATCCGTCAACGCAATTTTTTTTGCAGGCCGCCTGTGATGCAGTCCCATAGCTTTAAGATGCCTTCTAACTGTTGAAGGGTGGACTTCAAACGCTTCCGCAAAATGCCTCGTTGGCGTAAATCCATTCATCAGGTATTGCCTTTGCATCAAGCGGCTCTGCTCTTGTGTTATAACTTGCGGGTGATGGTTGTTTCGTCGTAAGTCAATAATATTTTTTTCGTTCCCGTGGCGTCGAACCCAGCGGCGAACTGTGTTTCTTGTCACATTTATTCGTCGCGATATCTCGTGAATGCCTACTCCTTGTTCGTGCAAATCAATAATTTGGAGCCTTATTTGGTCACGATTAGCCGCAAGCATTTTATTAATTGGCAAATTATATTTTGTGAAAATATCACATTAAACTATTTTCTTAAATGACACTGACACGACACATGTTCGTAATTAGAAAATCGTAATTGATCGTAATGATAGCTTTTTGCAACGAGGTTATCATTTCATAGGTCGATTAGATATGTGCCATATCGAAAAAAGAAGAAGAAGACATTTTATGTCTTAACTTGACATTCAACATTATTACACTAAAATTTCGACCTTATTGCATTATGATTGTTCTAACAACATTTAACGGAAATGGGTCCCAAATTAAAGCTCGTGACTGTACCTACTACCTACAACTGTTATTAAAATGATTATTGCTCTACTAACAAGAGCTGAGCTTATTAAAAAAGTTATTAGTGTAATAAAAATGTCAATAGAACTGAATGAATAAACGGGATGAGGGAATTTTATAAACGCATATTAACACCTATTTAATTGAAAAATCAAACCATTGCCCTTTTGGAATAGATAAGTCGGTATAAGGGGAAGAAATATAACGAAAATCAAAATAATATTTCAGATAATGAATGCATTTGCCTCTCCCTTTCCATAAGTAATTACGAGGGGTAACAATTAGGGCGGAATATCATTCAAATTGCGATGAGTTTTGATTGATAACGTCTACCCTCGCCGTCTGAACAGAGGTGCGATAATACTTTATAGTTAAAAATGAAGCTCCAAGGACGAAGGAACTGTTGAAGTAACTGTGCAGATAGGAATGTAATATAAAACGTTCCTCACAAGCTGTCTTGATATTATATTAACTTGAGAGTCCTTGGCTGTTCTTTTGTAAAAAAGATGTAAGGTTTTCTTTTTGGTATGAAGATAAGTTTATTCGTATCATAATAATTTTATCAGGTTGGGTAGCCAATTGCAATTCACTGCTGCCCATAGGCTTGTTCTAAAACAGAGGTTTTGCATTTGTCTCCAGACCCTGGGAAGCGGCTTAGTAAATGAGCCAGGCTTTCCGCAACGGATCTCTCGGCCCTTGACAAGTACCGGGGGGTGCAAGAGGAGAGGCTTAGGCTAATCTAATACAGCGTACTTAGACTACTTTAGACTTACTTTATTTATTTATTGACTTTGTCGGTCTTAGCTTATGTTCAGCACAATCTCAGCGTGTAAGTCCCAATTCAAAGTTAAGCATAAGCTTAGCAAAGTTTAACGTAAGTAATGTCTGAGCAAAGTCAAAGTAGGTACCTAAGCACTATTTATTACCTCAGCCTTAGTTCTAAAGTCGTCTGGTGAGGTATTTACTTTAGGAAGTTGGTTACAATAAATAATCCTTAGGTAGTTATAGATTCGGGACCAATTCGATTCTGTAGAGTGTAGAGCATAAACATTGTCATACTGGATGAACCAAAAATCCAGAGCTTTGAAAGCGCTTACTTGTAAATAGCAAATGTAGTTGTTAGCTTCTTGCTAAGGCTTAATTCACAGCGGGGTGGCAGCGGCCGGCAGCGAAGCGGCGAACATTTTTAGAGCCAGCAAAATTACGCAGCATTTTATACTCTAGATATCTTCATTACATACATAGTAACAGAGCCGCGAGCCACCTAGAGGCCGCAAGTGACCAGTCAAAGCAGCGGCGTCGCGCTACTGCTTGCGCTCCTCCCACTGCATCACCCGCGCCTGTATCATTTCACAAAGGTCCCGCGGCAGCCGCTCGGCTGCCAGAGCGGCCGCGCTCTTTCGCTTAGTATCGATGCCTGTCGGCTGCTGCCATCTTGGTGTGTCAGCCTTATGTCCCAATTTGTATGGATATTCTAGGAGATGTTACGCTATGGAATCTTGTGGATACAACAAAGTCAATGAATCAGATATCTGCTTGAGCCCTTAGCTGATGTAATACGAAGCTCAGACTATAGACCCATTTATCCGTGGCGCCGACTTCCATTGCCCGAATGACATGACTCCGGTACCTTGGCGTCAAGCCAGCAGGCGGCGCCAGAAATTTCACGGCTCTCTTCACAGTGTGCGGGTATCAACCTAGACATTATCATTTTATTTTTCGCTTTTAATATATTCATGATGCGGTTCTTTCCTTTAGGTCGTAAAAAAGTAATAATACTTTTTTTTTAAACATAAAAATTCTATCGTTAACGTTTTTTACGAACCCACTTGCTAATTGAATTTAATGAGCGACTTATCGAATCTCGAATCTCGATATAAATGGCGTTTCAATCGGGAAGGGGCAATATCAAGGGAATTAAAACGACTGCGTTTCATTAAGAAATAAAAACTTTTATTATTATCAGTTCAAATATCGTATTTACATTCTTTTAAACGAGTAAAAGCACATTGTTTATACATTACAAAAAATATTTAAAAAAGAATCATAACTAAATCAGTAGCAGGACAATTTCGTGATACGTAAAATAATAAAACATAGTTAATCGAACATAAGCTATGATAGTTAAAATTAAAATAAATCTCAAAACGTCCGTGTACTTCGGAACTCATACAAACGGCAATGGCAACTCGTATAGGACTGTCGTAACTAAGAAACCGTAACAACTAACTGATTAATTAATAATACCTATATACAATTCGTTCCTTCGTAACGAACGTGGGCCACGTGGCCCCGGTCAGTTCATCGTACAAATGCAAATTATTATGGTATACAATAGAATTTCCACTATTCTCAATTATATAAATGCTCGGCGTAATCTCGTATCGTACATATGTTACACAGTGGCGTGCCTAGGGGTTGACTATAGGGCATGCCCGACAAACCTACCGGACTATAATATATTATGTGTGCGTGTCTTAAAATATGAGTTCCTTTCATAGTCAGTTTATTTCACTCAATTTAACGACATCTAGCGACTACTACGGTTTTATAGATTTGTTGTACCTAGTTTACATGAATTGATAATAGATGGCAGTATAATTCCTCATACATTTACGCCATCTAATTAAATCATTATAAAAATATAAATAAAGATATTTAGTTGAAACCGAATTCATAAAAAATAGAAAAGGCACCTACCCAGTTCACTTTTAAAGTTTCTACCTTTCCGACTGCGTCAATGATTTAACTTTAACCTCACTTATAGAACCCGGTTAAATTTAAGCATTTGAATGACAACTATACACACATCTTTGGGATTATTATATTGTTAAACACAGCGGGTTATTTCTCTTAAAATCACGGTGAAAATGTAATCTACTAATAAGAGCAACAGCTGAACACTTTATAAACCATCACAAAGAACAAACAATTAATACGTTTGTTTCCGCAGTCATTTTCTTCATCACAACATAAATGTTATATCTCTAAATCACGGCAAATACTACACAAAAATAACGATATGAAATTGCAACATCAATATTTCGTTCAAAACAAAAATACATCTGAAGTATGCAACAAAACGTCAAGCCAAATAATTCCTGCGCATTTATAGCTACGTTCACACTGGCATGCAGGCATGCGTTCCAGTACAAATTGCGACATAGCTATATAAGTATATGTCATAAATTTTGTTCTGCGTTAGAGCGGGACGGTAGGGAAAAATGACGTCAGCCAAAGCCCGGCTTCATAGACTAATAAAGGCGTAGTGCGAGCGTGATGCATGACTGTCTGTACTCTTTTCGTTCGAAATATTCTTATCGGGTGAATATTTTGTTGGTGAGTCGCGACATTTGGCGCGCAAAATTTAAAATGTTATTTTATTACGCGAATGATTATGTTTGTTTCGTATTAGGGCATGCCGGGCTTTTGGGCTTGTATGGAGGTACCGCCACTGATGTTACAGGCGCGGGGCGCCGGTGCCTCACTCAACGGGTGAATTATTTACTTTGCATCCCTTACTAACTAGAGCTGCGCGGATAGCTGAAACACGTGTGTGTACTTTAATTCAATTACTAGCGACGTATTATTACTACACGGAAAACGGCGAATTATTTAGACTTCTATGTGATATCGGGACATATTTACTTATATTTGATTATACTTATTGATTATAAACTTCAATATGTAAGTACGACAGTAACTCGTCGAAATAACACACTCAATTCGTAATGCAGAACTTAAAGCGGGTTGCATCACCTTCCTTTTACAAACACGTTAACATCAACAAAAACACTGATCAACATTCATACTAATTTAACAATATAACGACCATAGATTACAATCATCAATAGCTGCAGCACCCGCTTTTAATATACAAGGTTCTACCTTTTTAGACCCAATCCCTTTAAAGGGTTATTGTACTCATCATTATGAACAGCTACTACTGTGGGACCAATCCTGAAATCGCGAAAAAGAAAAAAATTGCTTATCCATACAAATAATTCAATATTACTCGACTAAATGTACGGATTATCTGAATTTTTTCGCGGTTTTAAGGTTGTTCCCTTAATAAAATTGTCAATAATGATTAGTACAATCATTCCTTAAAGGGATCAGGACTAGAATGGTAGGATCTTGTACATTATTTCTGTCACATCCGTTTTTCAGCCTCACATCGCAGCCCTCCCTAAATTACATTTATAAAACTCAACAAATCATATACACTGAAGATATTGCGTTTCACATATTATACAATTTACGTACTATTTGGTGTTCGGAACAAATTTTTGAATTAACTACTCGATAAGCAGGAGGCAGCTCTCAAATTTGTGACGTAGGTAATCCTTTAAGATTTGTGCTCAATTTTGTAAAATTTTGTTTTAAGGGATCAATTTCACGGTCTAAAAACAGAAAATTACTTCTTTTTCAGCACAAATTTCTCAACAACCATAAGATATCAGTTTTTTTACATCATCTATTTATGTAGGAATTAAAATTTGTAGACTTAATAGATAAATAAATAGGTGATGTATAAACTGTGCATTAATAAAAACAGATTTCTTATGGTTATTGAGAAATTTGCGCTGAAAAAGTAGATTTCTCTATTTTTAGACCCCGAAATTGATAGGAACCTTTAATTCTGCTATTTTGCCGCCCCCGGCACTCGATATAAACGTCTCTAAAGCTCGGCAAGGACTACACTAAGTTGATCTATGCTCACTAGTGTTTAATTTATTTATCCGCGCACACCGACAACTTGTTTCTACTATTACTTATTATCGATTTTGTCTTGTATTTTGGCAGTGCATTCAGTGCGATTCATTCGTTATAAGGCTTATTCGATTAATTATTGCCGTAGGTAACATCAATTGATTTTTATTGCTAAATGTTACCAGACAATTTTATTTACAGAATTTATTTAATTCGCTTCTCTAGACTAGTATTAGGTAAGACTACGTACAAAATTTGCGTACCTTTATCGTGATGTTGTAGTCTTGTTATAAACCTCGGATTACTATGAAGCGTTTATTTTAATTGTTGGCACAATTTCCGCTCTCTTTCTGTAGGGCTAAATCTATTTTGAAATCACAGATAACTTTTGTGTCGCTAATTATACAAGACATCGAGTACAACTCAATTAAATCTAAAGTTCACTTTCAAGTTGCCAATGCGCCGGTCCTACGTTACTTACTGCGCTCCTAACGTTACGTCGTGGGGACCACTAAAATTTTACTAAACTGGTTAATTTCACTAGTCTTTAGTCTAGACGGAACCTAGCTTCCATCTACTCTACGTCGCCTCCCTCAGAAGATTACTATATTATTTATAAATCGTCGAATTTCCTATCACGTTACAATTTACAGTAGGACGGTCCCACACTTGATTATATTGAGATCTGCGAAGACATTAAATAATTTTGGTAATAGATTATCTCCGTTCAATTCACTTCGTATCACTGGAAGCGGTCCATCGCTCGCTTTACAGGCAAGGGTGTCAGTTGCTGCCGAATGACGCAGCGATGGAGACCGCTCACACATCTCCTGGCCACACTAACTTTACTATTTGAGCACCGTGGAAGGAATGTGTGCATAAGATTTAGATAAACGCCAAGATTCATTAATGTTCGAGCCCCTACCATGAGTTACGATCACTCGTCTTCCGCTAGATCGTAATAAACATCGGAAAATAGCAATCAATATTTTTTTCATATTTATTTGCTCGTATACTCAGAATTCAATCGTGAACTCACGGTTGGCGCTCATTGATAAAACCGTATAGTTTTCATAAGACTGCATTAGAGTTAACTTCATCGACAATTATCCCTTATTAAATATAAATAAACATCTTCAAAATTTTTACCAAATTATGAGCATATATTTCCAGCATAAAAATCTTTTAAAATAATACGTCATTTTCTTCTCAATTATAGATATACATGGCACACTGCTCTGTTTATATATTTATAGTTATAATTCATACAATCGTTACCTTGTCACCATAGAATAATTGAATTATATGGATGGATATTCCGTTGGAAGCTTAACAAGCACTAATACAATAATAGAAAGGACAAAGCAATCGACGGCGAACAAACAATGATGGGGGGTTATCAACTGAATACTGTCGCCGGCATTCGATGCCCGTTCGAACATTTTTTAATCTAGACGATAGAATTATCACGAAATGTTGGTCCGACGGAGCGAGTCAACCGGAATTGGACGCCTCCTGGTGAAGGATAGGAATCGCGGCGTATGCGCCGGGCAGAACGTAAAAAGCGTAATCAATTCGACTAAGGGGGTCGTCGGCTGTGTCTCACTTGATGGTCGCGTGCCGCGTCTCGGGGTGCAGGCTCACGCCCTCCACTGTCAATATTGATACCTCTGGAACAATAGAAAACACCTTTTAGGCACACAAATTTGTTTCCTAAAATCAGTAGAAATGTTAACGCACTAAATGCAGGCCTGTTCCAGATAAATTTCGTATTTCACTATATTACACGGGAGAGTCCGAAAATATATCCTCAAGCGGGAATCTACAGGTAGAGCAGACTTAAAGGTACCCGAATCACCACCATGTATGTTGTGCGATTTTTGTAGTTTTCGAGTAATGAATTGTTTTTACCTGAACTTTGTCCTTCGTGAAATTTTTGACCAGTGAATAGTAGGGATTAATGCTAAACATATTATTTTAGGACATCCTGTATTTATTTCTGGGGAATAAGTATCGTTTATTTAGAATAATATGACTGATAAACGACGCGCAGTATCGGGCTATAGCTTCGTCGTGACTAGTTGGTCAGCTTTATGTCCCGATTCACTTATTAGACGATAGCCCTAACCTAACTTCCGCTGCGGGTTCAATCCCCGCACGGAGCAATAATTTTTATTATCTACAGATAGTTGTTTCAGGTCTGGGTGTGTGTGCATGTGAAATGTATGTTTGTAAACTGTACCCTCGATACAAGAGAAATCCTAGTGAGGGGAAACGTTTGGGTCGTCCTTTAATCACGTGGTTTTTAGTTGGTTGGTTTGGTGATTGGCGGCTGTTGCTAATCTTTTAATTTAACTATTTTTTGTTATTTATCTTGGTAATCTACTGAATATTCTTATACCATATTTATTCACATATTTTATTTTTACTAGCGATGTATCTTTTATTATCCTGTTTTGTGTTTATATAATTGCCTTCGTCCGTGTGTGTGTGTGCACTGTGTGCAGGGGTGCCAACTGAAAATCAGCGCTGGGTGTCCTACGCCCAGCACATGCTGAGTTGGTAACCTTTTTTACATGGGCATGCTCGACAGCACATTTTGGTATATTTACCAATGTAAAATATTACTTTTGTGTTATTAATTTCTTGTGACTGTTGTGTTGTCCTATGTGGAATCAATTATTTTTCTTTCTTTCTTTAGGGTACTTTTTAACACCCCCCCTTCAAACGTGATGTGATCAAAGCCCCTCCCACTCACCGTCGGGCAGGTCCCGCAGCCGCGGCGGCAGCGCCGCGTAGTACGCGTGGTGCAGCGCCCTCTGCGCGGGCAGGCGGCGCGCGGGGTCGGGCTGCAGCAGCGCCGCCGCCAGCCGCTCGGCGTCGCGCCCCGCGTCGCGCAGGCGCGGGAAGGCCGCGCCCAGCGAGCGCGCCGGCGACTGCCCCCAGCGGGAGATGTGCGCGCGCAGCCCGGGCAGGCGGCTCACGCCTGACCAGCTTTCTTCGGTAGGGGTGCCTACCACCTAGGAGTCAATAATAGTTAGGAATATATTTGCTGTTTTATATTATATTTCTTCAGAAAACGTACAGCTAGTATACATTAGTAAAAACATTAATGAGGGAAGACCAATTACAAGTTTTCACAAATAGGTAATAGACAATAATAGATTTCGACAGATTACAGAAAACGCCAAAGAAATTATTACACAAATAACTTTTCAATTTAGGGTCGCGTTACTCTTATTAAAGACGAAGCGGAAGGAATATGAAGTTTTTATTATAATATTGTTTTGTCATTTTTATTATAATTTGGAAATACAAATAGGACTTATTTTTAGAAATGTTTTGCTAAGAATTAATATAAAAAATAATTCAAACTTATCAAAGCTAAACTTAGCCGCAAAGTTCTGGCTTCATCTTATTTGACTTTCCTTGTACACCGACATTATTACAATACATATCTATCTCAAGATATTGCAAAACTAATTATGTTTATTTTTAAGACAAATTTTACTAGAAATTTTGTCATATTACAGTACGTGTACAAACCTTAAATATTTTATCTAATTGGTCGTGCGTATCCCGCACTCCGGGGAAGGTGGGTACTCCGCAGAGCATCTCGACGAATATGCAGCCGACGCCCCACATATCCAGTGACGTTGAATACTCGGTACTTCCCAGCAATACGTCTACACAAATAAATATTTATAAAAATATGCTCAATATAAGCCTCTTAATAAACCACTAGAATGAAGGATCTTGAGGTATAACTTTAACGAGATCGAACGGTCGCTAAATATATTGATTTTCAGCCGTATCCATACAAAGCCGATCCTTATGACTTGGATAGCAGTTTATTCTCAAGAAATAGTTTAGTAGAATTTACTTTCGTAAGGGTCGCGAAAATGGTGAGCTGAATATAAATATGAAGATAAATGACGTCTCGTGACAGCCATAAAAGTATATTTAGGATAGTAGCCGACATTCAATTCTCACCGTAAATTCACATTATAGCGGTGATATATCTTATACATTGAAATGTTTTTAGCGATAGCTCTATAAAATATTCATAAAGGAAAAATAATAATAATTCATTTCATTGAGACCATTTACATTACAGAAACTGAACGGATACTAAACACAATGTTAGATGGATTGACATACTGTATGCATAGACTTCGTTTTCGTTAAGGGTTTTTTTACACTATACAAGATAATTTTTATGTAGTGCGCATAATTTGTAGAGTGATTCAGTCTCTGTTCCTGAATACAACCGCAGTATTGGGATACACTTTAAAACAAAACGTAAATTCGACTTAGTATGGGGGACACGCATAAATCACTAGCGCAAGCCATATAAAATCAATTTTTTATTTTGTTTTGGAGTGAATTTTATTACTGCTGTTGCATTTGGGAACGGACACTGAATCACACTGCAAATTTTGAGCACTACATAAAAAAAAATCCTGCATAAACTATTTACAGTAACCCTATATAAACTAGTTCTAAACGAATAACTATCGTGTACAGACTCGCCCAGTCACCAAATCGCTACAAAAGACGAGTCGCGAATAACGTTGCACTATCCTTAGCGTGACGAAATTATGGCCGACACCCGCCACACTGTGTTACAACAAAGTGTTCAAGGAAAGCATTAGCTAAATATAATCGGGGCCCTGTCACTTCTAATATTACTAAGTCGGTTACTAGAAACTTCCATAACGTTCCTTGTTTTCTCCAGGGAGTTGTAATGTTGAGAGAACATTATCTAATTTAATACTGTATTACCATCTTAAGCCAATAGTTTGGTGTTGGCTAATTAATGCAATTTGGAGGAAATCGCAATGGAGTTAGGAATTCGGCCAGTTTTATATCTACTCCCTGTAAAAGCTTAAATATGAAACATTGGTATAAAAGCAATCAAACTGAACACGGCTTCATATTTAGATCTATTCTTGATAACAATTTTTTTTTTAATAACTTTTTCGTCTCGTTATATTTTTTGGACCGAGGAAAATGGTTTTAAAATAGAATACTCTTTATGGCACATAAATAATTTTTTAACACAAATTATGCATACATAAGAGATATAGTACAGAGGACGGTCTTATAGCAGGCGGCGATCTCTTCCAGACACCCTTAGGATGGACAAGAACCTAATGCGAAATGATAAGGTTGCATAAGCAAAGACAGGTCTATATTCAACAGTACAAATCAATTTTCTATCAAAAGAAAAACACCAGTCAATGAGAGATTCATTTATCTTTGAACCCGCTACGTCAGAACTATAATACATGCGCTAGCGCTAGATGGCGCAACATTAGGTGACTTACCAGGTGGCCTGTACCATAGCGTGACGACTTCGTGCGAGTACGTGTGGCTCGGCACGGACTTGGCGCGCGCCAGACCGAAGTCTGCGAGCTTCAGCTCGCCGTGGGAACTTATTAATAGGTTCTGAGGCTTCACGTCCCTGTGTACAAAATACAATGGTTATTTATTTACAATGTCAAAAATTTGTTTGGTCTACAGATGTTCCGGGTCTGGGTGTGTGTGCATGTGAGATGTATGTTTGTAAACTGTACCCACATACAGAACAATTAGTGGTTAAGCAATATATTAAAATAGAAGTCTGAATAACCTGAATCTGAAGGATATTTAAGGAAAAACAACACGTTTAAAATAAATATGATTAATTTATGGCATGTTAATCCATGTGGGACACCGCAAAGGGCGTAGAGCAGAGGTTACAATAAAAAAAATGTGTACACAACATTTATGACTTATGTTTATAACCTACAGCTACCCTAACCAAATAATACAGTCTAACAGTAGTAAGCGATCATAAGCTTTAGGGCAAAGTGGCATACGACGACGGCTATCCTCTGAACATCACTATGAATATTATGTATCTATCAATATTTTATTGTTAAATACCTTGTCCCCGACATGACATTAAACTGTGGCGCGCCCCCGACATGGCGTTAAAGTGTGGCGCTTCCACCTAGAGCATCCGAGCAGTAGCTCTAAACGGTCTAGATGGAAGAAAGTCCGACATCAGTGCAGGATGTTGGTTTTGGTTGGTGGCGGAGGAACGGTTGTAGAATCAATCGTCAACGGCAGCAACCGTAGGCCGAGTCAGAAGGCTTACTGCGCACCCACCAACCCGCATTAGACAAGCGTGGTGGGTTATCATGTCTAAACCCCTTCCCAATATGAATCACAACAATAAAGCCAATCCCCGAGTGCCCGGCAGCTCCAGCCAGTGCACGGCTATTGGCAGTACGCAGGTGCACCCTGGAGCTGGGGATCATAATCTCCGGGCGAGGGTCCACTGTCAAACAACTCAGGCAATCAAAAAGGATTTCGATAGACTTAAGATCTTAACTTTTAATGTACGCACGCTAAGAACCGAAGAACGACTTATAGAGTTGGAAAATGCATTGGAGTATGTCAAATGGGACATTATAGGACTGGCAGAGGTTAGACGAGAGGGTGAAAATACGATAGAAAGAGGAAACAACATATTTTACCACTATGGAGAAACCAACACCAGATATGGGGTTGGCTTCCTGATCTCGAAAAGATGGAAAGACAACATCATAGAATTTGTCTCTTACTCAAATAGAATTGCTTTGCTCAAGTTTCGCGTTTCCAAGACCAAAACACTAACGGTAATCCAGGTCTATGCCCCGACATCTTCGCATGGCAACGATGACGTTGAGGACTTTTATGACACTTTAAATAAAGCCTGTGATGAACACAGAGGAGCTTGGACATTAGTAATAGGGGATTACAATGCAAAAATTGGCCCACGACTAACAACTGACAACACTACCGTTCTAGGACCACACGGCTTAGGAACGAGGAACGATCGCGGCCAACGTCTTTTAGAATTTGCGTTTGGTCAAAACCTGACAGTAAGCAACACCTTTTTCCATAAAAAGCCTCAGCGTCGTTGGACTTGGTTATCTCCAGACGGCCACACAAAGAATGAGATCGACTTTTGCCTTTCCTCAAGCAAACAGATAATCAAAAATATTGAAATTCTTAACAATGTCCAATTTAGCTCCGACCATCGCCCATTAAGAATAGTTGCTAGTTTTAATATGAAAATCCATCGCAATAAAATTATAAAAAGGACAATCAAAAGCTTAGATAAATCCACGTTAATAGCTAATCAAGAACAATTTAATATTAGCATACAAAATAGTTTCAGTTTATTAGACACAAAAAATTCAGAAGATGTTAATACCCAGTACAAAAATATAAAACTTGTAATAGGAACAGCCAGCCAAAAAATTAAATGTCTTAAGAGAAAAGAGAAGAAGCTCACTAACAGTACTATTTCTCTTATCGAGGAACGACAAAAACTAGGCTTTCAGTCTTCAGGTTATAGAAAGCTTGACCGAGAGGTAAAGAGGAGCATCCGAAAAGATATAAGAAATTATAACACACTAATCGCTCATGCTGCTTTGACAAATAACCGATCCCTAAGATCAGCCATGCGTGGGATGGATATAGGCAGGTCCTCAATTACGCATTTAAGGGACAGCAATGGAGTGAGACAAGGACATAGGTCAAAAATCATCGAAATATGTACAACGTTTTACAAATCATTATATTCCGACGATTCAACTCACGAATCGCCAGCTGAAATTTATTTATGCCCTGACGATATACCTATGATAACTGGCTTTGAAGTTCATCGGGCTCTCAGTGGTATGAAGTATAGTAAAAGTCCAGGTGAAGATGACATTACAACCGAATCACTCCGAGTCGGGGAGCCAACCTTATTACCACACATTTGTAATCTCTTCAACACAATCTTAAAAACAGGTATATTCCCAAATACTTTCTGTCATTCAAATATTATTCTCTTACACAAAAAAGGAGACAAAACCGATATTAGCAATTACCGTCCTATTAGCCTTATCTCACATCTATACAAAGTTTTTATTAAGGTTCTCGAAAGCCGTATATCTGGCGAGTTAGACCTCCATCAACCTCCAGAACAGGCTGGATTTCGCCGTGGCCTCTCCACCACTGATCATCTGCAGTCTCTTAACCAGGTGATAGAAAAACACCAAGAATTTAACCTACCCTTATACCTTGCGTTTGTGGACTACTCCAAGGCATTCGATAGTTTATCACACAAAGCCATATTCACTGCACTTAAGAAAAAAAACATAGAACCTACATATATACATCTATTACAAAAAATATACCACAATAGCACAGCAGCCATACGCATACATACTACTGGACCATCCTTTCCAATCCAGAAAGGAGTCAAGCAAGGGGACCCGCTATCTCCAAAGCTCTTCACAGCCACGCTTGAAGAAATCTTCCAAAACTTAAATACACTCTGGTGGGATAAGGGCATTGTCGTCGGAGAAAAGAGATTGACCAATCTTCGCTTCGCCGATGACATTGTACTTTTTTCTTCTTCGGCAGCTGAACTAGGCCTAATGCTCGAACAGTTGAGCCACGCCAGCCTCGAGGTCGGACTCACGATGAACATGTCTAAGACCAAATTAATGACGAACAGCATAGAACGCAACATAGAAATTGGGGGTGTGGGGATTGAATATGTCCATGAATACATATACCTCGGCCAAATAGTCTCCTTCCAGGCGAGACAAGATAAAGAAGTTGCTCGACGCACCGAAAATGCCTGGAAGAGCTATTGGTCGATGAAAGAACTATTGAAAGGACCTCTACCTCTTTCACTTAAAAGAAAACTCATGGACATGTGCATTCTCCCCACCCTCACCTATGGAGCGCAGACATGGTCACTAACGCTCCGTCAGAAGTCCGCACTCGGGGTTTGCCAACGAGCTATGGAACGAAGCATCCTGGGAGTCAAACTTACGGACCGCTTAAGAAACTCGATGCTTCGTTCCAAAACACAAATTGCTGACGTAGGCCAAACAGCTGCCAAATTGAAGTGGAATTGGGCTGGCCACATCTGCCGCATGTCGGAGGAGCTATGGGCTAAAGTAACCACAGAGTGGGTCCCGAACGGCAGGAAACGACAGCGCGGCAGGCCCAAAAGGAGATGGCGGGATGAGCTGGACATTTTCATAAAGGATTGGCCCCAGATCGCAACTGACCGTGAGAAATGGAAAGAGGGAAGGGAGGCCTTTGCCCTGCAGTGGGACATTACGGGCTCATAATAATAATAACAATAATAAATAGGGACTTGGTACTTAAAGATAATACAGAAAGGGCTTGATACAGAAAGCGGTACTCCTCGACACGGCACGCATTGTGAGGAGGTTCCTTTCTCTGCAGCCCTAGCCGCCGGTGGCTTGGACCCTGTTCCCGATGCCGGTGGCCTACTACCTACTCTTTTATATTTTTAAATGTTTTTATTTTTTTTTATTTGTAAAATTATTTAAAAATATGAATGAATGTAAGTATAAAAATTGAATAAAGGTCATAATAATAATAATAAATACCTTTTCAGTAGTCGGGTTTTAGTTTTTGAACTAATTTTTTTTTGTGATCTATGTTGTCCATGTCTAGTGGGTAGCAAAATTGTACGTTGTATATTGCATTTAATCCTCAAGGGGGTGAAAGGTGAGTGACCATTAAGTGACAGTGATAGGTCCCTAATTTGATCACGAGAGGACCGTAGTCTAGTTTATCGCGCAGTTCCAATCCTGGGCTGTAATTGAATATTTTCTAATCAGATCATTATCCAATCCACACCTATACATGAACCCGACTCGGACTGAATACGGAGTTGCAACCTAACCGCGTTACAGTCTCGTAATCGAAGTCGCTTTAATTTTGACGGTTTAACAATGTACATTGCGCAGTATGATTTATAAATCACTCCGCTCGAGAATTGAGACAAAGCAATGAAAATTCTTGAACTGATAAAATTTAATCGATTCCGATTAGAAGTGAGTTACGTGATTAGGTTGCTTGAAAAGTATGTTAGGTCTAATAATAATCGTAACTTCCTCTGTTTCTCTCTGTTCTGTCTCTGTTTCTGTTTTGGACGCTCATGCCCAAAAACCAGATCATATCTGTTGAGACTTGCAAGACGTTGATGACATTCTTCATTGAAGCAACGAATGAACCGCAGATTTTAAAAAAGATACAAGTTTTTAAAATTAAGAATACTTCGGACTTCATAATTCGTTTGTAGTCAGAAAAGTTCATAACATAAGCCGGTGTTCCTCATCTCGTTATATTAACAAATAACAACAATATAACGTAATACACTCGTTATTACAGGAGAAGCTTAGTTTTATTATAATAAACAGTGAAAGCATATGCACAATATTGTTTATTTTTGCAGCTCGCCGGCGCAATATTAAAATAGCCGTGGAAAACCTAATTTATGGTGTGGGTTTTTTTTTAAACCAGTCTGTGTACTGAAAGTTAATTTTAATCAATTTTAGTCAACGTGTTTTTGAACGAAATATATATACTATCAACAATTTAAGATCCAAAATAATAATAAATGTCTATTTTAGACTATAATTAAATATAACACTTGTTTGTCTTTTAAATTACAAAGTAGCAAGGAAATACCTACATCATACAAAAAGTTCAAGATAAAAAATATATCTTTGTATACTATGTAATATTTCACCAATAATAATTAAATAAAACAAATGATATCGCGCTTTATTTAACTTATTAACAGTCACGTAGGGAACATTCAACACTGACGCTTGTCAAATAACTTGCAAACTACTGTTTATTAATATTAATATAATTATAGTAAATGCCAACATCAAATCAAAAAACTTATCCCATCAAAAGCGTTAAATCCCTGGGTAGCCAACCAAGGGTCATTAAACCATCATGCAACAAAAATATTAATCGAAATTGTTATAACTATTGTCGTTGGTTTTAAAAAAAAGGGTTATGTCATGAAGTGTCTTTTGTTTTGGGTATGATGAAATTTACAATAGAAAATAATAAAATACTTTAATTAATAGTGTTTCTGTTCATTACTTACTTCTGGAATTATAACACAAATAATCCTGTTCTCACACGGGATGACTGAAAAGAACCGTTTTCGCTACCAACGCACTCGATATTTTGCGCATCTGAAAGTTTGTCGTTGAGTAGTAGGTCGCCTGGTGTGAGTATGGACTATTGGTAACCTATTTGCAAAACATACCTGTGTAAAACTCTTCTCCTGTGGCAGTAGGATAGTCCTCGCAGCAGCTGGAACATGTACAGTCTAACGTTGTGGTGGTTCAGCCCGCCGGGATGCCTCTCCATGTATTGTGATAGATCCGTGTCCTGGACAAAAGAAATGCTACATCAGTATACGCCGGTTGGTCTCTAAAAATAAGGAAGCCCACGTAATTTCTTCTTTAAATTGTTAATGATTAGAAGATTACTAAACTCATAATAATAATGACTAGTGCATCTACCATGTTTTTATTTCTGCATCACCCTAAGGTTGTCTAGCAGATAATGCCTTAGGCATTAAGACGGCCTTTGTACATATTTGTATCAAAAGCATTAAATAAATAAACTGTGTTTTGACAGCTTGGGGATGGCCTATTTCTAGCAGCGGACAGCGATAGGCAGATCAAATTGATTGAAATGTTAAGCTATGAGAGTAAATGTTTCTGAACGATGCGAAACCTAGTCTAAAGTTATAGGAATAATCAAAACCTTGTCATAAGACAATTACATGAGAAATAGTATTAGATATACTTGATAGTGACCTTAAATAACGCGGAATCCACAGAAGCAACGTTGATGTAGAAATAATAGGTTAGTTGCGTCATCACCATTACAATAAAAACAATAATCAACACTTCGTAATGCAGTAAAAATTTAATCCTCGAATTGAAAGTGTCATTTACTTACTAAAATATATAAAGCTCGATTACCACTGACTGACTGACTCACTGACTCATTGACATAATTGTTCTCCCAAATGGAGCCGTGGGGGGTTAAAGTCATGTATGAGAGTCATACACCTCGAGGTCCAGTGAGTCCGGGAAAAATCCGAAATGACCTGAAAGTGGAACGCTGACCGGAACTGCCCTACGGATCTCGAAAATGGCAAGTCGCACACCCATAGTGCCGGAACTAAAAATGTCAAGGACCCTGGGTCGATTGACGAGCCGGTGAAAAAAAGATGGCTTCCATACAAAAAAAGATGGCGGCCATACAAAATGGAAACGCTCACCGTTCCGAAACCGTTGGAGATAGCGGGGGGGTGCTCGACCAAATGTCATAGAGGACGACGGGGGCTTTCCGGTGGGTGTCATAAAAATCCAAGATGGCGGATTCAAAATGGCGGCCAAAAAAAAATATGGTCCGAGCCGGCTGAAAATTGGCGTCCGGGGGTTTTCGGGGACACCGATTCATAATCCGGGATCAATTATTTTTTTCCGCCATTTTTCAATATGGCCGCCATACAAGTGTTTATTTCGGATTTTGACCCAATTGATCTCCCAGATGGAGCCGTGGGGGGTAAAAGTGATGTATGGGAGTCGTATAGAGGGGGGTCCTGTGAGTTTAGGAAAAGTCCGAAATGACCTGAAAGTGAAACGCTGACCGGAACTGCCCTACGGATCTCGAAAACGGCAAGTCGCAAACCTATACCGCCTGAACTAAAAATGTCGAGGACCTTAGGCCGTTTGACGAGCCGGTGAAAAAAAGATGGCTTCCATACAAAAAAAATGGCGGCCATACAAAATTGAAACGCTCACCGTTCCGAAACCGTTGCAGATAGCGGGGGGGTGCTCGAACCATTTTCATAGAGGATGGAGGGGGCTTTCCGGTGGTGGTCATAAAAATCCAAGATGGCGGATCCAAAATGGCGGCCGAAAAATAAGTTGCTCCGAGCTGGCTGAAAATTGGCGTCCGGGGGTTTTCGGGGACACCGATTCATAATCTGGGATCGACTTTTTTTCTCCGCCATTTTTCAATATGGCCGCCATACACACGCTTCTTTTGGAGCGATTGTTCTCCCAGAAGGAGTCGTGGGGGGTAAAAGTGATGATTCGAAGTCGTATAGAAGGGGGTCCAGTGATTTCAGGAAAAATCCGATAAGACCTTAAAGTGGAACCTTGACCAGAACTGTCCTACGGATCTCAAAAACGGCAAAGCGCAGACCCATAGTGCCGGAACTAAAAATTTGTAGGATCTCGGGCCGATTGACGAGTTGGTAAAAAAAAGATTGCTTCCATACAAAAAACATGGCTGCCATACAAAATAGAAATGCCCTCCACTCCGAAAATGTTAGAGATGGCGGGGGGTTGCTCGAACCAATGTCATAGAGGATGAAAAGGGCTTTCCGGTTGTGTTCATAAAAATCCAAGATGGACGATTCAAAATGGCGGCCAAAACAATATATTCCGATCGGGCTGAAAATTGGCGTCTTTGAGTTTTTGAAGGCACCGATTCATTATCCAGGATCGAAATTTATTTCCACCTTTTTTTTAACGCTTTTATTAGCTTCACCTGTAACTAACTAACTTACTATGTAAGAAAATCTTGGAAGTTAAATTTGACCCACTTCGCGGTTTCCGATTGAGTTGAACTTTTGCACACACGTTTAGTTAGGATGACAATGCATACTTAGATAACTGACGTCATTCTAAATCCAATATGGCGGACTACATATGTATTATGCACTACCATGATATGGGTATCAAATGAAAGGGTTTGCTGAGAAGACTACGAAAAGTAATATAACGTCACACTTAATTCAATATGGCGGACGCTCCAACCAAGATGGTAGTCAAAATTTTTCTTATCTACAATTATGATATGGGTATCAAATGAATGGGTCTGCTGGGAAGAAAACGAAAATTAAAGTCAAAGTCAAATTCAAAGTCGATGTCAAAGTCAAAGTCAAAGTCCAAGTCCAAGTCCAAGTCCAAGTCCAAGTCCAAGTCCACTTTCAAAAACATGTTTTTATTTTTTTTAAGTTAATTTAAGAGCTCCACCAAAACCACCACCCACGGGCCGCTTGCGCGCCGCGCACTGCGCGACCTCTACTTTTTCGAAACCCTCACCGTTCCGAAACCGTTAGTGATAGAGGGGGGGTGCTCGACCAAATATCATAGAGGATGAGTGGAGCTTTCTGGTAGTTGTGATAAAAATCCAAGATGGTGGAATAAAAACGGCCACCAAAAAAAAAATGGTCCGATCTGGCGGAAAATTGGTATCCTGGGGTTTTCGGGGGCACCGATTCATAATCCGGGATAGACTTTTCTTTTCCGCCATTTTTCAATATGGCCGCCATACAAACGCTTTTTTTGGAACAATTGGTCTCCCAGAAGGAGTCGCGGGGGTAAAAGTCATGTATGACAGTCATATAGAGGGAGATCCAGTGAGAAATGACCTGACAGGGACCCTGACCGGAACAGCCATAGGGATTTCGAAAACAGCAAGTCGCACACCCATACTGCCGTAACTAAAAATGTCAAGGATCCTGGGCCGTTTGATGAGCCGGTGAAAAAAACATAGCTAACATGCAAAAAAAAAATACCATACAAAATTGAAACGCTCACCGTTTCGAAACCGTTAGAGATAGAGGGGGTTACAAGTCCAGTTAGTTCAGAAAAAGTCCGAAATGACCTGAAAGTGGAACGCTGACCGGAAATGCCCTACGGATCTCGAAAATTACAAGTCGCAAAGCTATATCGCCGGAACTAAAAATGTCAAGGACCTTGGGCCGTTTGAAGAGCCGGTGAAAAAAAGATGGCTTCCATACAAAAAAACATGGCTGCCATACAAAACCAAATATCATATTTATTTTACGTCATGTTACAACCTCCACCTAAAACCACCTCGCGGGCCGCTCGCGGCCCGCGCAGCGCGCGACCTCTAGTTGACTATATATATAAAGCTCGATTACCACTGACTGACTGACTGACTCACTCATTGACAGAATTGTTCTCCCAGAAGGAGCCGTGGGGGGTTAAAGTGATGTATCAGACTCATAAACCTTGAGGTCCAGTGAGTCCGGGAAAAATCCGAAATGACCTGAAAGTGGAACCCTGACCGGAACTGCCCAACGGATCTCGAAAATGGCAAGTCGAACACCCACACTGCCAGAACTAAAAATGTCAAGAACCCTGGGCCGTTTGACGAGCCGGTGAAAAAAAGATGGTTTCCATACAAAAAAAGATGGCGGCCATACAAAATTGAAACGCTCACCGTTCCGAAACCGTTGGAGATAGCGGGGGGGTGCTCGACCAAATGTCATAGAGGACGACGGGGGCTTTCCGGTGGGGGTCATAAAAATCCAAGATGGCGGATTCAAAATGGCGGCCGAAAAAAAATATGGTCCGTGCCGACTGAAAATTGGCATCCGGGGGTTTTCGGGGGCACCAATTCATAATCCGGGATCAAATTTTTCTTTCCGCCATTTTTCAAGATGGCCGCCATACAAGTGTTCATTTTGGATTTTCACCCAATTGTTCTACCAGAAGCAGCCGCCGGGGGTAAAAGTTATGTATGGGCGTCGTATAGAAGGGGGTCCTGTAAGTTTAGCAAAAGTCCGAAATGACCTGAAAGTGGTACGCTGACCGGAATTGCCCTACGGATCTCGAAAATTACAAGTCGCAGACATACAGTGCTGGAACTAAAAATGTCAAGGACCCTGGGCCGTTTGACGAGCCGGTGAAAAAAAGATGGCTTCCATACAAAAAAACATGGCTGCCATACAAAATCAAAAATCATATTTTTTTTAAGTTATGTTACAAGTTCCACCTAAAAAGCCCTCGCGGGCCGCATGCGGCCCGCGCACCCGCGCGACCTCTAGTTTACTTATATAAAGCTCGATTACCACTGACTGACTCACTCACTGATTGACAGAATTGTTCTCCCAGAAGGAGCCATGGGGGGTAAAAGTCATGTATGGGGGTCGTAAACCTTGAGGTCCAGTGAGTCCGGGAAAAATCCGAAATTACCTGAAAGTGGAACGCTGACCGGAACTGCCCTACGGATCTCGAAAATGAAAAGTCGCAGACCTATAGTGCTAGAACTAAAAATGTCAAGAACCCTGGGCCGTTTGACGAGCCGGTGAAAAAAAGATGGCGTCCATACAAAAAAAGATGGCGGCCATACAAAATTGAAACGCTCACCGTTCCGAAACCGTTGGAGATAGTGGGGGGGTGTTCGACCAAATGTCATAGAGGACGACGGGGGCTTTTTGGTGGGGGTCATAAAAATCCAAGATGGCGAACTCAAAATGGCGGCCATAAAAAAAAATGGTCCGAGCCGGCTGAAAATTGGCATCCGGGGGTTTTCGGGGGCACCGATTCATAATCCGGGATCAATTTTTTTTTTCCGCCATTTTTCAATATGGCCGCCATACAAGTGTTCATTTCGGATTTTGACCCAATTGATCTCCCAGAAGGAGCCGTGGGGGGTAAAAGTGATGTATGGGAGTCATATAGAGGGGGTTCCTTTGAGTTTAGGAAAAGTCCGAAATGACCTGAAAGTGGAACACTGACCGGAACTGCCCTACGGATCTCGAAAATTACAAGTCGCAAACCTATACCGCCGGAACTAAAAATGTCGAGGACCCTGGGCCGATGGACGAGCCGGTGAAAAAAAGATGGCTTCCATACAAAAAAACATGGCCGCCATACAAAATTCAAACGCTCACCGTTCCGACACCGTTAGAGATAGCGGGGGGGTGCTCGAACCAATTTCGTAGAGAATGAAGGGGGCTTTCCGGTGGTGGTCATAAAAATCCAAGATGGCGGATCCAAAATGGCGGCCGAAAAATAAGTTGCTCCGAGCTGGCTGAAAATTGGCGTCCGGGGGTTTTCGGGGACACCGATTCATAATCCGTGGTCGACTTTTATTTTCCGCCATTTTTCAATATGGCCGCCATACAAACGCATCTTTTGGAGCAATTGGTCTCCCAGAAGGAGCCGTGGGGGGTAAAAGTATTGTATGGGAGTCGTATAGAGGGGGGTCCTGTGAGTTTAGGAAAAGTCCGAAATGACCTGAAAGTGGAACGCTGACCGGAACTGCCCTACGGATCTCGAAAATGAAAAGTCGCAGACCTATAGTGCTAGAACTAAAAATGTCAAGAACCCTGGGCCGTTTGACGAGCCGGTGAAAAAAAGATGGCGTCCATACAAAAAAAGATGGCGGCCATACAAAATTGAAACGCTCACCGTTCCGAAACCGTTGGAGATAGTGGGGGGGTGTTCGACCAAATGTCATAGAGGACGACGGGGGCTTTTTGGTGGGGGTCATAAAAATCCAAGATGGCGAACTCAAAATGGCGGCCATAAAAAAAAATGGTCCGAGCCGGCTGAAAATTGGCATCCGGGGGTTTTCGGGGGCACCGATTCATAATCCGGGATCAATTTTTTTTTTCCGCCATTTTTCAATATGGCCGCCATACAAGTGTTCATTTCGGATTTTGACCCAATTGATCTCCCAGAAGGAGCCGTGGGGGGTAAAAGTGATGTATGGGAGTCATATAGAGGGGGTTCCTTTGAGTTTAGGAAAAGTCCGAAATGACCTGAAAGTGGAACACTGACCGGAACTGCCCTACGGATCTCGAAAATTACAAGTCGCAAACCTATACCGCCGGAACTAAAAATGTCGAGGACCCTGGGCCGATGGACGAGCCGGTGAAAAAAAGATGGCTTCCATACAAAAAAACATGGCCGCCATACAAAATTCAAACGCTCACCGTTCCGACACCGTTAGAGATAGCGGGGGGGTGCTCGAACCAATTTCGTAGAGAATGAAGGGGGCTTTCCGGTGGTGGTCATAAAAATCCAAGATGGCGGATCCAAAATGGCGGCCGAAAAATAAGTTGCTCCGAGCTGGCTGAAAATTGGCGTCCGGGGGTTTTCGGGGACACCGATTCATAATCCGTGGTCGACTTTTATTTTCCGCCATTTTTCAATATGGCCGCCATACAAACGCATCTTTTGGAGCAATTGGTCTCCCAGAAGGAGCCGTGGGGGGTAAAAGTATTGTATGGGAGTCGTATAGAGGGGGGTCCTGTGAGTTTAGGAAAAGTCCGAAATGACCTGAAAGTGGAACGCTGACCGGAACTGCCCTACGGAACTCGAAAGTTACAAGTCTTACACCCATACTGCCCGAACTAAAAATGTCGAGGACCCTGGGTCGATCGACGAGCCGGTGAAGAAAAGATGGCTTCCATACAAAAAAAGATGGCGGCCATACAAAAGTGTTTATTTTGGTTTTTCACTCAATTGTTCTCCCAGAAGGAGCCGTCGGGGGTAAATGTCATGTTTGGGAGTCGTATAGAAGGGGGTCCTATGAGTTCAGGAAAGTCCGAAATGACCTGAAAATGGAACGCTGACCGGAACTGCCCTACGGATCTCGAAAATGAGAAGTCGCACACCCATACTGCCGGAACTAAAAATCTCGAGTACCTTGGGACGATTGACGAGCCGGTGAAAAAAAGATGGCTTCCATACAAAAAAAGATGGCCGCCATACAAGTGTTCATTTTGGATTTTCACTCAATTGTTCTCCCAGAAGGAGCCTTCGGTGGTAAAACTCATGTATAGAATTCGTATAGAAGGGGGTCCTATAAGTTCAGGAAAAGTCCGAAATGACCTGAAAGTGGAACGCTGACCGGAACTGCCCCACGGATCTCGAAAATGGCAAGTCGCAAACCTATACCGCCGGAACCAAAAATGTCAGGGACCCTGGGCCGATTGACGATCCGGTGAAAAAAAGATGGCTTCCATACAAAAATACATGGCCGCCATACAAAATTCAAACGCTCACCGTTCCGAAACCGTTAGAGATAGCGGGGGGGTGCTCGAACCAATTTCATAGATGATGGGGAGGGCATTCCGGTGGTGGTCACAAAAATCCAAGATGGCGGATTCAAAATGGTGGCAATAAAAAAAATTATGGTCCAAGCCGGCTGAAAATTGGCGTCCGGGGGTTTTCGGGGGCACCGATTTATAATCCGGGGTCGACTTTTTATTTCCGCCATTTTTCAATATGGCCGCCATACAAACGCATCTTTTGGAGCAATTGTTCTCTCAGAAGGAGCCGTGGGAGGTAAAAGTTATGTATGGGAGTCGTATAGAAGGGGGTCCTGTGAGGTTAAGAAAAATCTAAAATAAAATGGCCTTAAAGTGGAACTTTGACCGGAACTGCCCTACGGATCTCGAAAACAGCAAGTCGCACACTCATACTGCCGGAACTAAAAATGTCGAGGACCCTGGGTCGATTGACGAACCGGTGAAAGAAAGATGACTTCCATACAAAAAAAACATGGCCGCCATACAAGTGTTCATTTTGGATTATCACCCAATTGTTCTCCCAGAAGGAGCCGTCGGGGGTAAAAATCATGTATGAGGGTCGTATAGAAAGGGGTCCTAAGAGTTTAGAAAAAGTCCAGAATGACCTGAAAGTGGAACGCTTACTGGAACTGCCCTACGGATCTCAAAAACTATAAGTCGCACACCCACTGTGCCGGAACTAAAAATGTCAAAGACTCTGGGCCGATCGACGAGCCGGTGAAAAAAGATGGCTTCCATACAAAAAAACATGGCCGCCATACAAGTGTTCATTTTGGATTTTCACTCAATTGTTCTCCTAAAAGGAGCCGTCGGGGGTAAAAGTCGTGTATGGGAGTCGTAGAGAAGGGGGTCCTATGAGTTCAGGAAAGTCCGAAAAGACCTGAAAGTGGAACGCTTACTGGAACTGCCCTACGGATCTCAAAAACTATAAGTTGCACACCCACTGTGCCGGAACTAAAAATGTCAAAGACCCTGAGCCGATCGACGAGTCGGTGAAAAAAGATGGCTTCCATACAAAAAAACATGGCCGCCATACAAGTGTTCATTTTGGATTTTCACTCAATTGTTCTCCCAGAAGGAGCCTTCGGGGGTAAAACTCATGTATAGGAGTCGTATGGAAGGGGGTCCTATGAGTTCAGAAAAAGTCCGAAATGACCTGAAAGTGGAACGCTGACCGGAACTGCCCCACGGATCTCGAAAATGGCAAGTCGCAAACCTATACCGCCGGAACCAAAAATGTCAGGGACCCTGGGCCGATTGACGATCCGGTGAAAAAAAGATGGCTTCCATACAAAAATACATGGCCGCCATACAAAATTCAAACGCTCACCGTTCCGAAACCGTTAGAGATAGCGGGGGGGTGCTCGAACCAATTTCATAGATGATGGGGAGGGCATTCCGGTGGTGGTCACAAAAATCCAAGATGGCGGATTCAAAATGGTGGCAATAAAAAAAATGATGGTCCAAGCCGGCTGAAAATTGGCGTCCGGGGGTTTTCGGGGGCACCGATTTATAATCCGGGGTCGACTTTTTATTTCCGCCATTTTTCAATATGGCCGCCATACAAACGCATCTTTTGGAGCAATTGTTCTCTCAGAAGGAGCCGTGGGAGGTAAAAGTTATGTATGGGAGTCGTATAGAAGGGGGTCCTGTGAGGTTAAGAAAAATCTAAAATAAAATGGCCTTAAAGTGGAACTTTGACCGGAACTGCCCTACGGATCTCGAAAACAGCAAGTCGCACACTCATACTGCCGGAACTAAAAATGTCGAGGACCCTGGGTCGATTGACGAACCGGTGAAAAAAAGATGACTTCCATACAAAAAAAACATGGCCGCCATACAAGTGTTCATTTTGGATTATCACCCAATTGTTCTCCCAGAAGGAGCCGTCGGGGGTAAAAATCATGTATGAGGGTCGTATAGAAAGGGGTCCTAAGAGTTTAGAAAAAGTCCAGAATGACCTGAAAGTGGAACGCTTACTGGAACTGCCCTACGGATCTCAAAAACTATAAGTCGCACACCCACTGTGCCGGAACTAAAAATGTCAAAGACTCTGGGCCGATCGACGAGCCGGTGAAAAAAGATGGCTTCCATACAAAAAAACATGGCCGCCATACAAGTGTTCATTTTGGATTTTCACTCAATTGTTCTCCTAAAAGGAGCCGTCGGGGGTAAAAGTCGTGTATGGGAGTCGTAGAGAAGGGGGTCCTATGAGTTCAGGAAAGTCCGAAAAGACCTGAAAGTGGAACGCTTACTGGAACTGCCCTACGGATCTCAAAAACTATAAGTTGCACACCCACTGTGCCGGAACTAAAAATGTCAAAGACCCTGAGCCGATCGACGAGTCGGTGAAAAAAGATGGCTTCCATACAAAAAAACATGGCCGCCATACAAGTGTTCATTTTGGATTTTCACTCAATTGTTCTCCCAGAAGGAGCCTTCGGGGGTAAAACTCATGTATAGGAGTCGTATGGAAGGGGGTCCTATGAGTTCAGAAAAAGTCCGAAATGACCTGAAAGTGGAACGCTGACCGGAACTGCCCCACGGATCTCGAAAATGGCAAGTCGCAAACCTATACCGCCGGAACCAAAAATGTCAGGGACCCTGGGCCGATTGACGATCCGGTGAAAAAAAGATGGCTTCCATACAAAAATACATGGCCGCCATACAAAATTCAAACGCTCACCGTTCCGAAACCGTTAGAGATAGCGGGGGGGTGCTCGAACCAATTTCATAGATGATGGGGAGGGCATTCCGGTGGTGGTCACAAAAATCCAAGATGGCGGATTCAAAATGGTGGCAATAAAAAAAATTATGGTCCAAGCCGGCTGAAAATTGGCGTCCGGGGGTTTTCGGGGGCACCGATTTATAATCCGGGGTCGACTTTTTATTTCCGCCATTTTTCAATATGGCCGCCATACAAACGCATCTTTTGGAGCAATTGTTCTCTCAGAAGGAGCCGTGGGAGGTAAAAGTTATGTATGGGAGTCGTATAGAAGGGGGTCCTGTGAGGTTAAGAAAAATCTAAAATAAAATGGCCTTAAAGTGGAACTTTGACCGGAACTGCCCTACGGATCTCGAAAACAGCAAGTCGCACACTCATACTGCCGGAACTAAAAATGTCGAGGACCCTGGGTCGATTGACGAACCGGTGAAAAAAAGATGACTTCCATACAAAAAAAACATGGCCGCCATACAAGTGTTCATTTTGGATTATCACCCAATTGTTCTCCCAGAAGGAGCCGTCGGGGGTAAAAATCATGTATGAGGGTCGTATAGAAAGGGGTCCTAAGAGTTTAGAAAAAGTCCAGAATGACCTGAAAGTGGAACGCTTACTGGAACTGCCCTACGGATCTCAAAAACTATAAGTCGCACACCCACTGTGCCGGAACTAAAAATGTCAAAGACTCTGGGCCGATCGACGAGCCGGTGAAAAAAGATGGCTTCCATACAAAAAAACATGGCCGCCATACAAGTGTTCATTTTGGATTTTCACTCAATTGTTCTCCTAAAAGGAGCCGTCGGGGGTAAAAGTCGTGTATGGGAGTCGTAGAGAAGGGGGTCCTATGAGTTCAGGAAAGTCCGAAAAGACCTGAAAGTGGAACGCTTACTGGAACTGCCCTACGGATCTCAAAAACTATAAGTTGCACACCCACTGTGCCGGAACTAAAAATGTCAAAGACCCTGAGCCGATCGACGAGTCGGTGAAAAAAGATGGCTTCCATACAAAAAAACATGGCCGCCATACAAGTGTTCATTTTGGATTTTCACTCAATTGTTCTCCCAGAAGGAGCCTTCGGGGGTAAAACTCATGTATAGGAGTCGTATGGAAGGGGGTCCTATGAGTTCAGAAAAAGTCCGAAATGACCTGAAAGTGGAACGCTGACCGGAACTGCCCCACGGATCTCCAAAATGATAAGTCGCACACCCGTACTGCCCGAACTAAAAATGTGTAGGACCTTGGGTCGATTGACGAGCTGGTAAAAAAAAGATGGCTTTCATACAAAAAAACATGGCTGCCATACAAACGCCTCTTAACACGCTTTTATTAGCTTCACCTGTAACTATGTAAGAAAATCTTGGAAGTTAAATTTGACCCACTTCGCGGTTTCCGATTGAGTTGAAGTTTTGCACACACGTTTAGTTAGGATGACAATGCATAGTTAGATAACTGACGTCATTCTAAATCCAATATGGCGGACTACTTATGTATTATGCACTACCATGATATGGGTATCAAATGAAAGGGTTTACTGAGAAGACTACGAAAACTAATATAACGTCAAACTTAATTCAATATGGCGGACGCCCCAAGATGGTAGACAAGATTTTCTTATCTACCATCATGATATGGGTATCAAATGAAAGGGTCTGCTGGGAAGAAAACGAAAAATAAAGTCAAAGTGAAAGTCAAAGCCAAAGTCAAAGTCAAAGCACTTTACAAATCGTGTTTTAATTATTTTTTAAGTTAATTTAAGAGTTCCACCACAACCTCCGCGGGCCGCGGGCGGGGACCAAATTTTTTTTCCGCCATTTTTCAATATGGCCGCCATACAAACGCATCTTTTGGAGCAATTATTCTCCCACAAGGAGTCATGGGGGGTAAAAGTCATGTGTGGGAGTCGTACAGAGAGAGGCCCAGTGAGATGACCTGAAAGTCGAACCCTGACTAGAACAGCCCTACGGATCTCGAAAACGTAAAGCCGCAGACCTATACTGCCAGAATTAAAAATGTCAAGGACCTTGGGTCGATCGACGAACTGGTGAAAAATCATGGCTACTATACAAAAAAACATGGCCGCCATACAAGTGTTCATTTTTGGATTTACACTCAATTGTTCTCCCGGAGGTAGCCGCGGGGGGTAAAAGTGATGTATGGGAGACGTATAGAGGGAAGTCCAGGGAGTTCAGCAAAAAACTGAAATAACCTAAAAGTGAAACGCTAATCGGAACTGCCCCACGGATCTCGAAAATGAGAAGTCGCACACCCATACTGCCCGAACTAAAAATGTGTAGGACCTTGGGTCGATTGACGAGCTGGTAAAAAAAGATGGCTTTCATACAAAAAAACATGGCTGCCATACAAAATCAAATATCATATTTATTTTGCGTCATGTTACAAACCCCACCTAAAAAGCCCTCGCGGGCCGCTCGCGGCCCGCGCACCGCGCGACCTCTAGTTGACTATATATATAAAGCTCGATTACCACTGACTGACTCACTCACTGATTGACAGAATTGTTCTCCCAGATGGAGCCGTGGGGGGTACAAGTCATATATAAAGTCATACACCTTGAGGTCCAGTGAGTCCGGGAAAAATCCGAAATGACCTGAAAGTGGAACCCTGACCGGAACTGCCCTACGGATCTCGAAAATGAAAAGTCGCAGACCTATAGTGCTAGAACTAAAAATGTCAAGGACCCTGGGCCGTTTGACGAGCCGGTGAAAAAAAGATGGCGTCCATACAAAAAAGATGGCGGCCATACAAAATTGAAACGCTCACCGTTCCGAAACCGTTGGAGATAGCGGGGTGGTGCTCGAGCAAATGTCATAGAGGACGACGGGGGCTTTCCGGTGGGGGTCATAAAAATCCAAGATGGCGGATTCAAAATGGCGGCCAAAAAAAAATATGGTCCGAGCCGGCTGAAAATTGGCATCCGGGGGTTTTCGGGGGCACCGATTCATAATCCGGGATTAAATTTTTCTTTCCGCCATTTTTCAAGATGGCCGCCATACAAGTGTTCATTTTGGATTTTGACCCAATTGTTCTCCCAGTAGCAGCCGCCGGGGGTAAAAGTGATGTATGGGAGTCGTATAGAGGGGGGTCCTGTGAGTTTAGAAAAAGTCCAAAATGACCTGAAAGTGGAACGCTGACCGGAACTGCCCTACGGATCTCGAAAATTACAAGTCGCAAAGCTATACCGCCGGAACTAAAAATGTTAAGGACCCTGGGCCGTTTGACGAACCGGTGAAAAAAAGATGGTTTCCATACAAAAAAACATCGCTGCCATACAAAATCAAAAAGCATATTTTTTTTAAGTTATTTTACAAGCACCACCTAAAAAGCCCCGCGGGCCGCATGCGGCCCGCGCACCCGCGCGACCTCTAGTCTCTAATATATAAAGCTCGATTACCACTGACTCACTCACTCACTCACTGATTGACATAATTGTTCTCCCAGATGGAGCCGTGGGGGGTTAAAGTCATGTATGAGAGTCATACACCTCGAGGTCCAGTGAGTCCGGGAAAAATCCGAAATGACCTGAAAGTGGAACGCTGACCGGAACTGCCCTACGGATCTCGAAAATGGCAAGTCGCACACCCATAGTGCCGGAACTAAAAATGTCAAGGACCCTGGGTCGATTGACGAGCCGGTGAAAAAAAGATGGCTTCCATACAAAAAAAGATGGCGGCCATACAAAATGGAAACGCTCACCGTTCCGAAACCGTTGGAGATAGCGGGGGGGTGCTCGACCAAATGTCATAGAGGACGACGGGGGCTTTCCGGTGGGGGTCATAAAAATCCAAGATGGCGGATTCAAAATGGCGGCCAAAAAAAAATATGGTCCGAGCCGGCTGAAAATTGGCGCCCGGGGGTTTTCGGGGGCACCGATTCATAATCCGGGATCAAATTTTTCTTTCCGCCATTTTTCAAGATGGCCGCCATACAAGTGTTCATTTCGGATTTTCACCCAATTGTTCTCCCAGAAGGAGCCTTGGGGGTAAAAGCCATGTATGGGAGTCGTATAGAGGGGGGTCCTGTGAGTTTAAAAAAAGTCCGAAATGACCTGAAAGTGGAGGGCTGACCGGAACTGCCCTACGGATCTCAAAAACGACAAGTCGCAGACATGTAGTGCCTGAACTAAAAATGTCGAGGACCTTAGGCCAATTGATGAACCGCTGAAAAAAAGATGGCTTCCATACAAAAAAACATGGCCGCCATACAAAATAGAAACGCTCACCGTTCCGAAACCGTTAGAGATAGTGGGGGGGTGGTCGAACTAATGTCATAGAGAATGGAGGGGGCTTTCCGGTGGTGGTCATAAAAAACCAAGATGGCGGATTTAAAATGGCGGCCAAAAAAAAGTTGTCTCGATCCGGCTGAAAATTGGCATCCGGAGGTTTTCGGGGACAGCGATTCATAATCCGGGGTCGACTTTTTTTTTCCGCCATTTTTCAATATGGCCGCCATACAAACGCATCTTTTGGAGCAATTGTTCTCCCGGAAGGAGCCGCGGGGGGTAAAAGTTATGTATGGAAGTCGTATAGACAGAGGTCCAGTAAGTTCAGGAAAAGTCCGAAATGACCTGAAAGTGGAACGCTGACCGAAACTGCCCTACGGATCTCGAAAACTACAAGTCGCAGATGCACGGTGCCGGAACTAAAAATGTCGAGGACCCTGGGTCCATTGACGTGCCGGTGAAAAAAAGATGGCTTCCATACAAAAAAACATGGCTGCCATACAGGTGTTCATTTTGGATTTTCACACAATTGTTCTCCCAGAAGGAGTCGTGGGGGGTAAAAGTGATGTATGGGAGTCGTATAGAAGGGGGTCCTGTTAGTTTAAGAAAAGTCAGAAATGACCTGAAAGTTGAAGGCTGACCGGAACTGCCCTACGGATCTCGAAAATTACAAGTCGCAGACGCACGGTGCCGGAACTAAAAATGTCGAGGACCCTGGGCCGATGCACGAGCCGGTGAAAAAAAGATGGCTTCCATACAAAAAACATGGTGGCCATACAAAATTGAAATGCTCACCGTTCCGAAACCGTTAGAGATAGCGGGGGGGTGGTCGAACTAATGTCATAGAGAATGGAAGGGGCTTTCCGGTCGTGTTCATAAAAAGCCAAGATGGCGGATCCAAAATGGCGGCCAACTTTTTTTTGTCTCGATCCGGCTGAAAATCGGCGTCCGGGGGTTTTCGGGGACACCAATTCATAATCCTAAGACTTTTTTTCCGCCATTTTTCAATATGGCCGCCATACAAACGCTTCTTTTGGAGAAATTATTTTCCCTGAAGGAGCCGCGGGGGGTAAAAGTGATGTATGGGAGTCATATAGAAGGGGGTCCTATGAGTTTATGAAAAGTCCGAAATGACCTGAAAGTGGAACGCTTACCAGAACTGCCCTACGGATCTCGAAAATAAGAAGTAGCAGACCTACAGTGCTGGAACTAAAAATGTCAAGGACCCTGGGCCGTTTGACGAGCCGGTGAAAAAAAGATGGCTTCCATACAAAAAAACATGGCTGCCATACAGGTGTTCATTTTGGATTTTCACACAATTGTTCTCCCAGAAGGAGCCGTGGGAGGTAAAAGTCATGTATGGGAGTCGTATAGGGAAAGGTCCAGTGAGATCAGAAAAAATCCTAAATGACCTGAAAGTGGAACGCTGACCGGAACTGCCCTAAGGATTTCGAAAATGAGAAGTCGCGCACACATACTGCCGGAACTAAAAATCTCGAGTACCTTGGGACGATTGACGAGCCGGTGAAAAAAAGATGGCTTCCATACAAAAAAAGATGGCCGCCATACAAGTGTTCATTTTGGATTTTCACTCAATTGTTCTCCCAGAAGGAGCCTTCGGTGGTAAAACTCATGTATAGAATTCGTATAGAAGGGGGTCCTATAAGTTCAGGAAAAGTCCGAAATGACCTGAAAGTGGAACGCTGACCGGAACTGCCCTACGGATCTCGAAAATTACAAGTCGCAATGCTATACCGCCCCAACTAAAAATGTTAAGGACCCTGGGCTGTTTGAAGAACCGGTGAAAAAAAGATGGCTTCCATACAAAAAAAGATGGCGGCCATACAAGTGTTCATTTTGGATGTTCACACAATTGCTCTCCCAGAAGGAGCCGTGGGAGGTAAAAGTCATGTATCGGAGTCATATAGAAGGGGGTCCTATGAGTTTATGAAAAGTCCGAAAAGACCTGAAAGTGGAACGCTGACCGGAACTGCCCCACGGATCTCGAAAATGAGAAGTCGCACACCCATACTGCTCGAATTAAAAATGTGTATGATCTTGGGTAAATTGACGAGCTGGTAAAAAAAAATGGCTTTCATACAAAAAAACATGGCCGCCATATAAACGCTTCTTTTGGAGCAATTGTTCTAAAAGGAGTCGTGCGGGGTAAAAGTGATGTATGGGAGTCGTATAGAGGGGGGTCATGTGACTTTAAGAAAAGTCCGAAATCACCTGAAAGTGGAACGCTGACCGGAACTGCCCTACGGATCTCAAAATTACAAGTCGCACACCCATAGTGCCGGAACTAAAAATGTCGAGTACCCTGGGACGATTGACGAACCGGTGAAAAAAGATGGCTTCCATACAAAAAAACATGGCCGCCATACAAACGCTTCTTTTGGAGCAAGTGTTCTCCCAAAGGAGCCGTGGGGGGTAAAAGTCACGTATGGGAGTTGTATAGGGAAGGGTCCAGTGAGTTTAGGAAAAATCCGAAATGACCTGAAAGTGGAACCGTGACCAGAACTGTCCTACGGATCTCGAAAATGGCAAGTCGCACACCCATAGTGCCCGAACTAAAAATGTGTAGGATCTTGGGTCGATTGACGAGCTGGTAAGAAAAACATGGCTTTCATACAAAAAAACATGGCCGCCATGTAAACGCTTCTTAACACGCTTTTATTAGCTTCACCTGTGACTAACTATGTAAGAAAATTTTGGAAGTTAAATTTGACCCACTTCGCGGTTTCCGATTGAGTTGAAATTTTGCACACACGTTTAGTTAGGATGACAATGCATAGTTAGATAACTGACGTCATTCTAAATCCAATATGGCGGACTACTTATGTATTAATCACTACCATGATATGGGTATCAAATGAAAGGGTTTACTGAGAAGACTACGAAAACTAATATAACGTCAAACTTAATTCAATATGGCGGACGCCCCAAGATGGTAGACAAGATTTTCTTATCTACCATCATGATATGGGTGTCAAATGAAAGGGTCTGCTGGGAAGAAAACGAAAAATAAAGTCAAAGTCAAAGCCAAAGCCAAAGTCAAAGTCAAAGTTTTTTATTACAATATATTTATTACACTATTCCATACAAGTGTTCATTTTGGATTTTCACTCAATTGTTCTCCCAGAAGGAGCCTTCGGGGGTAAAACTGATGTATAGGAGTCGTATAGAAGGGGGTCCTATGAGTTCAGAAAAAGTCCGAAATGACCTGAAAGTGGAACGCTGACCGGAACTGCCCCACGGATCTCCAAAATGAGAAGTCGCACACCCGTACTGCCCGAACTAAAAATGTGTAGGACCTTGGGTCGATTGACGAGCTGGTAAAAAAAAGATGGCTTTCATACAAAAAAACATGGCTGCCATACAAACGCCTCTTAACACGCTTTTATTAGCTTCACCTGTAACTAACTATGTAAGAAAATCTTGGAAGTTACATTTGACCCACTTCGCGGTTTCCGATTGAGGTGAGATTTTGCACACGTTAGGATGACAATGCAGTTAGATAACTGACGTCATTCTAAATCTTATATGGCGGACTACTTATGTATTATGCACTACGATGATATGGGTATCAAATGAAAGGGTTTGCTGAGAAGACTACGAAACTAAAATAACGTCACACTTAATTCAATATGGCGGACGCCCCAAGATGGTAGACAATTTTTTTTTATCTACCATCATGATATGGGTATCAAATGAAAGGGTCTGCTGGGAAGAAAACGAAAAATAAAGTCAAAGTCGAAGTTAAAGTTAAAGTTAAAGTCAAAGTCAAAGTTTTTTATTACAATATATTTATTACACTATTCCAGACAAGTGTTCATTTTGGATTTTCACCCAATTCTTCTCCTAGAAGGAGCCATGGGGGGTAAAAGTCATGTATCGAAGTCGTATAGAGGGGGGTCCTGTGAGTAAAGGAAAAGTCCGAAATGACCTGAAAGTGGAACGCTGCTGGAACTGCCCTACGGATCTCGAAAATTAAAAGTCGCAAACCTATACCGCCGGAACTAAAAATGTCAAGGACCCTGGGCCGTTTGACGAACCGGTGAAAAAAAGATGGCTTCCATACAAAAAAACATGGCTGCCATACAAAATCAATTATCATATTTATTTTGAGTAATGTTACAAGCTCCACCCGAAAAGCCCTCGCGGGCCGCTCGCGGCCCGCGCACCGCGCGACCTCTAGTTTATATATATAAAGCTCGATTACCACTGACTCACTGATTGACAGAATTGATCTCCCAGATGGAGCCGTGGGGGGTACAAGTCATACATGAAGTCATAAACCTTGAGGTCCAGTGAGTCCGGGAAAAATCCGAAATGACCTGAAAGTGGAACCCTGACCGGAACTGCCCTACGGATCTCGAAAATTACAAGTCGCACACCCATAGTGCTGGAACTAAAAATGTCAAGAACCCTGGGCCGTTTGACGAGCCGGTGAAAAAAAGATGGCGTCCATACAAAAAAAGATGGCGGCCATACAAAATTGAAACGCTCACCGTTCCGAAACCGTTGGAGATAGCGGGGGGGTGCTCGACCAAATGTCATAGAGGACGACGGGGGCTTTCCGGTGGGGGTCATAAAAATCCAAGATGGCGGATTCAAAATGGCGGCCAAAAAAAAAAATGGTCCGAGCCGGCTGAAAATTGGCGTCGGGGGATTTTCGGGGGCACCGATTCATAATCCGGGATCAATTTTTTTTTTCCGCCATTTTTCAATATGGCCGCCATACAAGTGTTCATTTTGGATTTTCACCCAATTGTTCTCCCAGAAGGAGCCGCCGGGGGTAAAAGTGATGTATGGGAGTCGTATAGAGGGGGGTACTGTAACTTTAGGAAAAGTCCGCAATTACCTGAAAGTGGAACGCTAACCGGAACTGCCCCATGGATCTCGAAAACGAGAAGTCGCAGACGTGTAGTGCTTGAACTAAAAATGTCAAGGACCCTGGGCCGGTTGACGATCCGGTGAAAAAAAGATGGCTTCCATACAAAAAACATGGCCGCCATACAAAATTCAAACGTTTCACCGTCCCGAAACCGTTAGAGATAGCAGAGGGGTGCTCGAACCAATTTCATAGAAAATAGAGGGGGCTTTCCGGTGGGGGTCATAAAAATCCAAGATGGCGGATTCAAAATGGCGGCCAACTTTTTTTTGTCTCGATCCGGCTGAAAATTGGCGTCCGGGGGTTTTCGGGGGCACCGATTCATAATCCAGGGTCGATTTTTTTTTTCCGCCATTTTTCTATATGGCCGCCATACAAACGCATCTTATAGAGCAATTGTTCTCCCGGAAGGAGCCGCGGGGGGTAAAAGTCATGTATCGGAGTCGTATAGAAGGGGGTCCTGCGAGTTTAGGAAAAATCTGAAATGGCCTGAAAGTGGAACTCTAACCGGAACTGCCCTACGGAACTCGAAAATTACAAGTCGCAAAGCCATACCGCCGGAACTAAAAATGTCGAGGACCCTGGACCGCTTGACGAGCCGGTGAAAAAAAGATGGTTTCCATACAAAAAAACATGGCTGCCATACAAAATCAAAAAACCAATTTTTTTTTAGTTATGTTACAAGCTCCACCTAAAAAGCCCTCGCGGGCCGCATGCGGCCCGCGCACCCGCGCGACCTCTAGTGTTCGATATAAAAGTGAAACTTGTCGAAAAGTTGCAAATCAAACAAAGACCAAATCCGCTGATGATGTCAGCCCGGTCATTTTAGTTTCACTTTCAAGTCCTAGTACAAAGACGAATTTAGTACCTACACAAGAACATGTAATAAAAACGATGGAGTAAAAACAGTCACCTATTAACATCTAAACCTCGTATTTTGGAAACACACTTAGCTGTGATTACTACTTGAGTAGCGTTTGAGTGAAATATTAGGCCTCGTATCCATCAAAGTGGAGATTGGCGGAGGGGACAGGAGAAGAGCGCCTTTGCAGCTTGGGTGTATCCAGAGATGTGTATTGTATAGACTCTAGAGCGAGCTGAGCGAAGATGAGCGGGAACACTCCTAGTCGTATAGTATAGCGCGATCAGGCAGGCGGGTGGCGGAGCGGGACTGACATGACGGCGCGGCAGCGGCAGTAACATCAACATTCGCCGAACACCGCTCATAATATTTCCCCTCGTCTCCGTTTCTCGCCGCCGCCTGCTTGCGAGACACCGCTGACATCTTCGCTTTGATTACGCTAAACAAATATGAGACATCTCCTCTCCCCTCCGCTTGAACCGTGTCCACTGAAGCAGAGAGATGTGTAAATAACGAAATCTTATTGGTTGTTTACGACACATTTCTCTCAGCCCATTTCCGCTGGTGCCTACCAGGCCTTAGTATGAAATGCCATTACGCCGCCGAGCCTCATTCAAAAACACAGAGCCAAGTGCGTCATCTAAAGAAATCACCAGCAGTACTTATACGATATCCAACGGTAATGGAAATCAAATTCAATTGATATTAGAAAGAAAGAAACATCAAATGAAATTGAATTCGATCTCATTGAGTTTACGTGAACAGACTGCTAGTTGAAGATATTAATATTTATTATATTTTGGTGATGTCAATGAACTATGGAAGTGGGAGGAAATTAGTTAAAAATCATGGTTTCGTATTGACACTCGATTCTCTTTGTCTTCACGAGGAATCCGAATTGTGCTATTAATACTGGTTCATTGCTGAACATGACTCTCTCTCAAAGGAATAAAAGCGGTGGAGTCTCTCTGCTGGAGAGATGGAAACTTTCATATCCAAAGTAATAACTGAACAGTTATCAGTCATCACTTTGGGTATCTAGTTTGCAACTCTCTAGCCGAGAGAGACCCCACCATTTTTCTCGCACAAAATAGGCTGGTAGCCGTCACTGACCAGCAGGCACAGCAAAAAAGGGGAGCAAAAAACCGGGGACAAAACCATTTCTTTACCATTTTCTCTCTCGATTTATCGTTTTGTCCTCTATCAAGGAGACAAACGGTGGAAAATACAGGTTTGTCCATCGCCGTGTTAGCCCTGCTGGGGGGTAATTAGGCTTCAAAGAGCCTTTTCTCAGTAGCAAGGTACGAGTACACTACATTCAGGTCTAGTGGACGTTACGGGACTCTTATGTTAATGCCAACGCACTTTTCCCTTGCAACCCTGGATCACTCACCACAAACTCAAACACGAAGGTCAGCGTCTCCCTGGTGTGCACGATGTCGTGAAGCGTGACAATGTTGGCGTGCTTCAACTCTTTGAGTAACGAAGCCTCCCGGATGGCTGTGAACGGCGCCCCTTCTTCTTCTTGCAGTCTGATTTCCTTCAGCGCTACCACTTGCTGCGTTAAACTACGACAAAAATATACATTAGGAAGGATATTAGTATATTCACCTTACGAAAACGTTATCAAATTAAATTACTCTCCTTATCGCTTGCTTATTACTTTACGTCGATGGCGCGTTATTTATTCAACGAGATTGACAGATAAATCAACTTCAACTTTTAGTTCGTGGGTTTTGTTGAAGAATGACCACAATTTCGCCAATGACGTGTAAAGTGATAGACCATCAATTGCTGGAGTTTTGTTCCCCAGAGTAACTCTTGTTCGATGGGTTGAGCTCGCCAAGATTATGAACTTTATAAGCAGACATTGTACTCTAGTCTCTACAGATCTACATATAAATCAATATTTGCAATATGAGGCTTCAATTTTTCCATGGGATTAACAGATAAATCGATGTTCGCAATACAAAGGTTTTCATAGGCGCTATTGTACCTATTACATTAAAATAGTTCCTAGCAAGGTATCGCCAGTATTAAACTCAATTGTTTACAAAGTCTCTGTCCTACAAAGTCTTTTAGGTCAGGACTCAGGCGTCCTTTAGTAATCCTTTAGTATTGAAATTGTCAGTTCAAAACAATAAATGGGATTGCCTTTATAATAGCGTGTTCATGAAACAATACTATTTACCTACCAACCGTTTTTGTGTTATTGGCACGATTATGAAAATAAAGCAAGTATAAGGATTATGGCTCATTGTTTATACCGTCGTGGTCACGACTAGGCTGGTTCACACGTAGTCTAGGTTAAGAGAAATAATGCAACGCTATGCTTAAATTGCATCGCATGCTTTGGCTATTGAAACTGGAGAGGTATAGAAAACAAAACAATTCATCGCACCTGTCGACCTACGACAATGCATAACTTAGCTAAAAAGGAATGTGGGGTAGGAAGTGTCCAAATGTTTTATGTTTTATTACCGGATATAAGAAATTATGTCAGTATGTCTAGCGCTCGTTAATAAGGAAGCTAGCTCATTAATATTCCAGACGTCTTGACGTCGTTAAGCAAAGTATCCAACCTGATTATGACATTACAATTTAGGTTCCTGCCAAGAGCAAAAATTGAATTCGCTTCAAAGCTTTGTGTTGCTTAGCACATTAATTCGTAGTTAACGTCAACATGAAAGCTTGTACATTAGCTAAGTATAAACTGGCTGCAGACATTCCTTTCAGCACTAGCTTTTAGCTTCAGAAATTCAGAGACATTTATGAGGAACGAGAATATTAGTTACCCGATCTCAAGGAATACTTGAACTAATTTGGTAAGAGATAGTTGAACTAAGTATAAAAGACTTGCGCGAATCATGCTCGCGGCACTATGAAATTGTTATGTCGTCGGCTCACCATAATGTAAGGAAACTTGCGGCGCCATGAATACGACAATTTGGCTAGTTGAACACGCCCATTACCGGTCAACTCAGTGAGGTGAAGCAGCTCATTCAATATTTACGAGCAATGAACACTGTAGATTCCGTTTGACTTGGCTCACTCGACCTGACCTCAGCGCGCACCACTGGGGCTTAGCACATTAATTCGTAAACTGAAATGTATGAGTTTTTAAAAGCGAAATGTTATTTGGCGTGAGTCCTATATTAAAATTAACGAGGCGAATTTTAAAGGGTTTTATACTTTTACAGCCAGTGATAAATACATCTGAAAATATTCAGTTAATATCCTGTCTGAGTTGTCATGAATTATATTTTGTATAGCAAAAGGAGAGCAAAATGTAAGTTGTAGTCGATGCAAAGTAGAATGACAGCTCACTGCTTTACATATTATGTGACGCCACAGACCGATTTCCAAGTGGAAACGCAGGAGCTTGCATGACAAGTGCGCTACAAAGGCGACATTGTTGCGAAAAATACGAGCTCGAGTACGGATGAAGAGAATGCAAATGCAGGAAAAAAGTTGAATTGAACAAATGTGACAACTTCCAAGGGAAAAGATAAAATGAAAATGTTAGATATAAAGAATGGAATCTCTCAGATAAGAATCATGGCTTGGATAATGGACTAATTTGAATAAAGCTAATATTTCTGTTGTTATTAAGTAAACTTACGGCAGCTTTAGTGTTCATCAAACTAGGTTAATGTACACTTATTTGAGTTAGTAAAGCACTCAAAGGCATAGCTATTTGAAAGCCACCCGACGAGAACTCTTTACTTAGGTATGCGACTGATAGCGAAGATTTGCTGAAATGTGACTCGGCCGCATCCGCTCGAGTCTCATTCCCCCGGCGCACATTTAAATATTTATGTTCTTTACGAGATGCATAAATATTTATAAAGCTGATTACTTTTACCGTAGAATAATTAATTTCCTTGCGTCAATTAAACAACTTCCTTATCATGCTATTTTGATTTTATTCAAAGGAAAATATTGCCCGCGGGTGTATTTATTTTGGGATCATATTGCTGAATTTTATTAAAAGGCGGTCGTAATGTTTACTAGCAATAATGAGAGTAAAAAAGATAGCAGTTAAAAAGGATATCGACAAAATAATGCCTGCTACGTCTTTAACAATGTACCTACTTAGTTACAACTATCTCGTCAGCCTTAGTTAGAAAATTTGTAGCGAATTCTCCAGAATTCCCAAAGGTATCGCTCAATTTCCTGGGATAGGAACTTCCGTATTAGTTAGATGGTAGCAAGGATTATTCTGCGATATCTTGTTGTAATATAAGATACTTACTTGCTATAACCTTTATACACTGTGGCGTAGGAACCCTCACCAAGTTGCTCGAGTTTAATGTAGGCTTCTGATTTCCCGAAGGGAGAATCACCCTGTTGACAGAAACAAAACGTTCATTAATCATCGCACAGAGAGCACATCGGACTAATCCTGTAATTTACGACACCACGACGAAACACGCTGATTTTAGGCTTATGGAATAAATTATACAACATTATAATGTGTCACAGTCGCAAGTCGCAATTATGAATTAAATGTATTTTAACGAAGCATATAGGTATATGTAGAATGAGATTGTGCCTCGCATTGTTGCACACAAAGATCATCGCCTGTCTCTTTCTAAAGAATATCTTAAACTTACCTAAATAAATATCGAATTGTAAAATTCCCTTACTGATACTATCAGCGAGTAATAATCCCACTGCTGGCCAAAGGCCTCCTCCCATGCCTTCCAAGTGTTCCAGTCCAGAACCAGTGTGGAAAATACCCTTAACTACGAAATTTTCTTGTATTTCCTAGTCTTTAGCCACCACAGCAATTTTTCTAAATAAAGAATAATTCTCAATCAAAGCAGCATCGTAGCTGTGAACTTCGCCCATTTTATTTCCGTATAAAATCCAAGTTAGCAAGCCAGATGTTGTTTATAACTATTAGTTTATATTGTAAAGTATCGCCACTTAGCGTACTTTAGATGCCGTCTACAGCGTTTCGCTTTCTTCCTCCGTTACCTGTCTAAATATTTGACTTGGCTAATGCGCTAACACTGAGTTGCATGCTACCTCGATAGAATTCTAGCTATTGTCAGCGCCGCGTAAACATAATCGACGGTTATTGGCAACTAAAATACTGGAGTTCGTGTTAAGAAATGTTAATTGGAGTATTATAAGTGGTTCTCTTTGATCGATGTTAGCTGTAATGGATTTAAATCGATCGCTCTCAATAAACTGATAAGTACAGTTTTGTAACTAAAATAGTTTGAATTATGAGAGTAATATTTGTATGATTCAAGAACCAAATAATATATTTTAGTCTTTCTAAGTTCCTAGGCATACTAAGAGAGATATACGAACTGAACTTGAATTCTAAGTACTGGCAATGTTAAGTCTCATTGTTTTTATTACCGCATTACCTAGCTTTCATACGAATGAACGACAAACATTTACTGACGCCAACGGCCAAGCGAAATTGCAAGCAAAAAAGCCTTTTGCTAAAGTATCACAAATGACTGTGGTATCCCAGAATTACGCCCCAATCTAATCGCACAATCTATCAACGTCGCGGTTGGTCCTACTCGGCCTATTTGTAAGCTAGCAACACTACGCCCCGTCGCCGACAACCATAGACAAGCATTTATCATTATCCTTCTATATTTATATGTATTAGAAATTTTGCGAAATTTATATGAAAATAAATATGGATGTATGATGATTTGATAAATAGGTAATATAATAATATTATTATGTTTGTGGTTATCGTTAAATTATATTGAGACAATAGTAAACAATTTTAGACATTATATCTGCCAAAGGTATGTAAACAGCGTGTGTAAGTATGGTGTAGTGTACAATATTAGAAAACAAATCGACTGTTATATCGAGATGGGCCTGTTATGTTGTTTCCTCCTTACGTCATTTGAATGTACCGTATTTGTAGACATTTTCCTTAAGTATTAATATTAAAATATTCAGTTCCTTTACAAAACATGTAGCTGTAACACTAAAAAGAAGCGCGCTTTCACATGAGGTCATTTTAGCGGCAAGTCTATGCGCATATCCGCAAGAACTCGTAGCGACTACGAGCGTTGCTGAAGCGTAAACGTTAAGATAAATTCACGCAAGATTTCCATTACCGTACTAGGATTACTGCGATACTACTGCTATTTGCGTAGCCGCGCACTTACGCGCGTCGTCGCATCCCGCCGATTTATGCTATGACATTCACGTGCAGTGTTGTTTGGCCGCGGGCTAGAAGAGTTACGAGACACATAATTTATTGAACCTCTTACCCCAAAGGCACTAAATCGCTTGGTACGTCGGTTGGAGTGGTCGTGTGGGCCCAGATACGCCTCGGACTTGGGCCTGGGCGGTCGCTTCGGCCTCATGACCACGCGCGCCTCCTCCCTGGCACTTTCGTCTAGAAGTTTCGAGTCCGAAGACACGGACAGCTGTCTTCTTACACGATACTCGCCGTTGCCGCCGCCGCTCCATTCTGTATGACAAAACATATTGACTGTTTACACGGTTGTAAAAAGGAAAAACATAGTTAATATTATACGTTTGTAATATAAAAGAAAGAAATTACGTCGTGCGTGAAATTTGCGTGGGAAAATTCTATTCCGTTAAAAACATTCTAACTAAAATCTTGTGCACGTGTTACAATTTTATAGCTCATGTTTAATAGTAATCGTTCGTTGGATAAACCCATTTCACCGCACTGTCACTCAAATTGTAGCTTTTCCTCTTAAAGTTACGTACATAATGACGTAGCTATTTACCTCCACCAAATCAATATTCCCGACAATACAATCATCAACGGTACTTTAAAATACAAACATTTTCATTGAAAGCTTCGTCAATTGACAGAATGAAAATCCCAGCAGAATTTTCCCCGCAAGCACTTAGTAAGCAAATTAATTCACGAGAACATGAAAAATGGCGTGTTGAAGCGACGTTGTTTGAAAGAAGCTATTTTACTCGCGGCATCAATACGTATCAGTATCGAGAATCGAAGCACTCTGAAAGCGCGTTAGCGTCACAAAGACGCGGCATCGATGCGACGCGGAGTAAACGCGAAACGAATAAATCATTCGCAGACAGAATCGTTTGGATTCGCGAAAACACATCGATTATAGAAACAATCGATCACCACGATAACGAGAAGTAGATAAACGATGGTATCGATTTTATTTAGCTTATTTTCAGGATATTTCAGCACTTTTCACAAACAATTTAAATCAGGGAAAATAGCACTCTCCTTAAAGCAAGTAGTCTAAAGCGTAATATTAATGTACGGTCGGCCCAAAAAGTGGTCTATCAGATCAGAATTTCCTATCAAAAGAAAATATCAGTAAAGCTGAAACTTCATTATTTTTAAAAGAGATGTAGACCTTTTTATTTTATGGCGTACAAGCAAATTGCAACCTTAGGGTGGGAGACCAATTCTTTGGTCGACTGTACAGTTGTACAAGTCAACAACCAACATTTCAGAACGCTAACAGAACTCAATATAACTTCCTGTTATCGTCCTATAATTTAATAGCCCTGTTACAAGTAAGGCAGTGATGGGAACGTCAATTTTGCGTGCGGTGTAACGCGTATCCAGGGTAATGTTTAAGTGGGTCACGGGGTGGCACGGGTGCGGTTCCCCCGTAAGGGACTGCAGACCAATCCAGGCAAACCCAACGATAATTTTATTGGCCGAGTCCCTATTGCCCACTTCTATTAATTCAATTCAAATATCGGGATCAATTCGATTTGTAGGGACAATAATTACGAAGATAAACAAGGGCTAGCAATTAAAAGTTGGCAAAAAAATTAATTAATACCCGCGTATTTTTTCATTCTTATTTTTCTGATTTATGATTCAACACAGACATTTCTGAAACTCCACGTATAGTAAATCAGCTTCAATTAATTCTTGGAGTAACCACAAAAATATAACTTTAAAAAAATAGACGTAGATTTATAACAGAATCCAATAACCTAATTTAAGGGATCGAAACCAAATATCACTTGAATATTTGAATTTTCATAAAAAATACTGCCTCAGAGCTCACAGATAACGTAGCTGAAGGTTTCGTGTGACCCATCATTTTCCAACATAAAATAGTATTTTTTTATAAATATTTCAATATACCGAGGCTTATACAGCACAGACACATAATTTATTACGACAAGAGCCAAAGGAACCGTTGCTGTGGTATACAAAATGCCAGTTTATCTGTTCTGGAGTAATTTTCTTCGAAGGTTCCGGGTTGTAAAATAGTAATATCACCATTACGCCTCCATTTAAGGGTCATGTGTCGTATAATCTTGTTTTACGACTACAGTCTTTTGATGTCGGCTCAATGCGTATTCAGTATTTACTCGGTGTATACGTATACAAATTTTTTCATAACGCGAAATAAATTTGTTTATCGGGCCCTAAATCCCCGTGTCATTCCGACCACTCCTCGTTTGGTGTTTCCGTAATTAAAATGGACAGGCACCTTTAACGCTGTGACACGCGTTATGCACGAAACAGTGGAGCAATTAGGTTGATTATGAATGCTTGTGTGTGAATTTATTCAGCAATCGTGTACTGAATGGAGTTACACTAGGATAAAATTGTCCATCACATCGGGTGTTACGACAGAATGTGTAACATGACAAACGGATTAACGCTGCAATGGAAAACGTAGACAGGATTATATTTCATTTTTGTTTTCTATATTTTTAGCGCGTGACATCGTTCATTCTGATTTTAACCCCTGACAGAAAAGAGGGGTGTTATAAGTTTGTTTGTAGTGTGTATACCAAAACGGATGGACCGATTTCAATGCAGTTTTTTTAACTTGAAAGCTAGTTTAATCGGGTATCATCATAGCTGTATTTCGTGAAAATTTGTTCTACGGTTCAAAGTTACAGCTCTTTTTCTAGTTGGAGTCGGGGTTTTTGACAGCTTATTTGTATAATCCTGCAATGCAGGATGGTTAGGTCATTACCTAACCGTCCTGCATCGCAGGATTATAGAAATAAGCTGTATTGCCTCGTAATTTTCCAATGTAATGGATAAATCACTACACAGTCTTTTGATAAGTTTTCATTTAGGTTCTTAGTGATAGCATTCTACTTAGTTATAGTATGTAACGGGATCGGAAGCCTGAAAACCTGAGGACTACACCAGACTTCATGTATGAACAACTTCATAAAGTTACCTACCACATTTTGGATGCTAACTTTTCTTCTTACTCAGGAAAAGAGGTTTATTTGGATAGTAAAAAGTCATGGAGTATTTTTGTCCTTTTGATCAAGTTACACGTTGAAAGTCTTGAGGGACCATACACATGAAGGATTTTCCATTCCAACGTTAATTCAATATACGTGTTACTCGGCGCGATGTGACCCAATTAGAAAAGTTTTCGAATTACGTGAGAACAACATTCCAGAGCGGTTTAACTTGATCCACATAATGTATTATTAATAATAAACTTTCCTGACCTTAACAAGAATGTTTTTCAAGCGTCAGACAAAGTGGAAGGAGCGCCTTCATTTAGAACAGAACGTGATTTTATTAAACTTGATTAAAATACGTAAATAAATAGTGAATACATTATGGCTATACTTGTATTATATTCGATATTTCATATAATAAAATACGTAAGTAACATGATTCACGAGCCGAAACCGTGCAAATATGTGCGAAATTAAAATCATAAATTAAAATTCAATTGAATTAATAATTGAGCGTATGTAATTAAATGAATTATCAAAATTAACCGTATTGCGGCAACACGCAACGGTTACATACGTGCAACGCGTGCTTGCGTGTACCTACGTCGTACGTGAAATAATTTTCTTGTCTTATTGTCTGTTAGAATTATAATGTATGTAGCGATTACGGCCGGAGATGTACGAACACGCACGATTCGGAAAAGTGTGACTTAATGCGTAGGTATAGCTTTAGGTCCGTGCAACATACGTGATAGTGTCATGCAGAGTAAAAAGTTTCACCTAGTAGCACCATATCGCTCGGCAACGCGGTTATAGCAACGTCAGATTGCAGATAAGCAACGCGCGTCGAAGCGCAAAAATCGCACGCGTGTAACCACGGTTAGTGTTCCGTATCAAAATTGTAAAAACGAAGCACATTTTCTTTCATTTGTCTTGGAGAGCGTCCCATTTCTCTACCCCAGACGGCCTTGTAAGGATTTTTTTATAAATGGGACAATAGGTAATGAGGTTTACACCAAAGGAAATTGTAAAGGGGTTATTTTTGTATGCAGAAACTGCTTGAATTGAATACAAATGTGTACTAAGTATTAATAAATACGGAACACGAGTTCGACTCGCTCTTGATGGCTTGTTTTGATATCTTATTTAAATGCATCGTGTTCATTGTGATTTTAATTGCTATGCTACAGAGGTAATAAATTATGCATATGTAATGAGTCGAATGCTGGTCATTTGAAGATTACGTCTTTGTCCACGAGTATGTATGTCCTTGGAAACGGGCTTTGTCGACTTATCTCATCTTGCTGCAATTCCAGCTAAAACTAGTGTCCAATGAATCAGCGCACGAGTGCGTGGGACGTGCTTTGAGATCGTTCTAACATAATTGTCATGTCTATATCCCTGTAGGATAATAATAAACGCTGTATAAAGTTATATATCATGAATAAAGACATTTTAACAAAAAAAAATACGTATAAGCTTGACATAACTTTATTCAACTTTTAAACATACCCCATGTTTAAGATTATTGCTGATTCACGAGCTTGGGGGGTCTTCTGTTGTGTCGGCTTTGTCCTTAAGTGGAGATGTTCATGACTACCAAGTCCACCACTAGGCCTAAGATAAGCCAGGTAGCAAAGTTGGTAAAGCACTTGCGCTTACTTCCCAGGGTGCGAAGTAACATAACTTGGGGATGCTCTTTGCAGTATTGTGATTAGAATAAATTATAAATGTACCGTAAGTATATTGGAATTAGAACCTTTACCCGACTCCCAAACTATAATTCTCAAATAGGACACATCCACATCTCCTATACATTATTGTAACCAGAAACATCTGTTTGTTTCCACTTGGCTAATAATGAAAGTTGATTTAATTTTTTGTTGAACTAATAAACAACTCGCTTAGTGGTGAAGTTTAAATAATATCACTACATGCAACATGGACATTAGACGACAATATCCTAAGGCTATCGGCGTGGCCTTTAATTCAGAAGGTTGTCGGTTCGATTCGTTGAACTGTTGAGGTGATCACACTGCTACGAGCACATTCACCTGGTTGAAGGCCACATGCATGCATTGTTAGCTTTTATTAGAAAGGGCTTCATTAAATCATTTCTGGCTGATCTACAAACCCAGAAAAAATATTTACCTCAAACTTTGTTAATATTTATAATAATATCTATCATTGTTAATTCCTTATTTTGTACACCATATTATATGCCAGTACATGTGGTTCATAGCAAAATAAACATTACATTAATAATAATAATAAAATAATCAATCCAGCCCATTACCGTCCGCTGCTGGGCACGGGCTTCTTCTCAGAATGAGAAGGATTATTAGGCCTTAGTCCACCACACTGGCCTAGTGCGGGTTAGCGGACTACCCACACCATCGAGAACTTTATGAGGCCCTCTCAAGTGTGCAGGTTTTCTTACCTTACAACTTTTAAATTTGTATTGTGTACTCGTTGTGTGTATTTTTACAAATAATAATATTATAGTTTAAAAAAAACTAAAGAAAACGCTTTTGTCATCCAAACTACTGTTTATTTTCCCTAATAAATAATAAAAAAAAAAATAAAAAAAAAACTAAACGTGTATGCAAAATTTCAGCTCAATCGAAACTGGGTCAAATTTAACTTCCAAGATTTTTTTACATAGTTAGTTAGTTAGTTACAAGTGAAGCTAATAAAAGCGTTTTAAAAATGATATCATACTCGATACTTTTAGCAGCAGCATCGCGCGTTTTCGCGTTCGTTGGCTGTCTTTTGCTTATAAAAAGTGGATAACGAACGTGAAAACCCGCGATTCTGCTATTAAAAGTATCAAGTGTGGATGGGCCCTTAAACGCCTTAGAGCAATGATTTTCCAGAATTCCAATTAGGTCTCCGTTCATAAACCGCATTAATACCATATTTAATGCCACTAATTAAATTATTTGGATCATAACTACAAAGCTCGCTGTCTGGAGTACCTATCAATCAATGGAGTATAATTTGAGGGGGAAGTTGTACATGTGGGAAACGTCATCTGGGAAATGATTAATTAATTACTATCTTATTAGGCATTAATAAATATAACACGACGACTAATTACGCACATAATAGAGGACGCGGACCAAGGACAAGATATATCTTGTCCTTGGTCTGCGTCCTCTTAATTATGTATGATAGATATACAGGGTTATTTGTATTTCACTAATAGTGCTTTTTACTCATACATACATTGTACTATGTTTATCAGATAAAATAAATATTAAGTAGATTCTATCATAGAAGACTAATAACAGCATTCACACTATAATTAGACCGTAAGGTGGAAAATCTGAATGTCAAAACAATCCAGACTTCGTTGTTATAGTGGTTGGCATTATTTCTCTTCTTGGTTCTTCCCAATTTCTCATGTCCCGTTGTCATGTCAAAATAACACGTATAGTATATGGCAGGGCGTTATAACCTTCGCGTTTCCTAGAATCTAACCGCCTGACCTTCTATAGCCGGTTAGACTAGGTATTCTGTGCCTAGGTGTAAACGCGAATCGATGTTGGAATTTTGTAGCTACAAAAATATTATCTCTTTACGTGTGTGAAAGTGGCTAGACTGACTAGAAATATTTATATGACAAATTGAAGTTTCGAATTATGACTGATATGTTAACTGTTCACATAAGGCTAGCACCTGTTGATAGTGTTTTAATTCCAACTCATTTTACAAGACAAAGCTTCACTTAATATTATGTGCATTATTCAAAATATTCCACCTCTGTTTACTTTGTTAAAGCAACACTGTCAACGTGACAACGTCAGAAGAGCATTCTAAAACATGTTATCTACTGAATTAATGTTACAACAACAAATCTGAGCAAACAAACATAAGAGTAAAACACTACAAGAAAGCGGGCGACGTAAAACACTTGTTCTAACGCAAGCCAGTTGTTTACTGATTCATGATATTTTATAAGAACCCCTACGGCGGGGTAAACCGTAACAGTAAATTGTTTACATAAACTAGTACGCGTAGGCGAGGGTTGGGTCGGGTCTAGCCGAATTTAGGATTTCGAAAGTCAATCAAGGGTAAACAAAGTTGTGAATAGAGCTGTCGGATACCCACAGCTCAAAGTTGCCAAAAACACGTGTAAAATGCAACGGAAAAATACGAAAAATGTTCACAGAAAAATCTCCGGTTCGATGGACCAAGTTTAGCCGAAGCCATTAAAATTATGGTTATTCTAATAATGCCACATGTTTTAGAGTAGTGCTCAGGCGAAGTAGAGAAAGTCCAATTACCTCGTGTTACGTTCGTGTTAGTTTTATGTGATAGCGAAGCAAAACGATTTAAACTTTAATAGCTTCAACTAACATGTTTAGAGCCAGGAAACTTGCTATATTTAATAGAGATATTGCGTTGTGTTATTTGCATAAAAGTTAAGGTTTCCCTGTGCATTACGGTGAAGAACATCGGGATACTTCAAACTTTGAAATTGTGTAGATAAGCCCGCGTTGAGAGGCAGGTTTACTGAATAATTTACTTTGTAAAGTAACAAAAAATATTAGTTATACTTGTCAAAACGAGATAAAACCATTACGGTATTATTAGCTTAATCTTTAGTTCTGATTTTGTGCTGGATTAATGTATTATGAAGACTACAAACGCTTTTAGTGTTAGAAGCGAAATTGAAGTGGAGTCTAGAGCATTTAATCTCGAAATGGATTAAGTTTATCGTTTTGTTTGCATGGTAAACACGTTATTCTCGTGTTTGTACTTCATCTGTAGTCAAATATTGTAAAGCAGAGTACTCAGTGGTATCTTAAATTAGTTTCTTACATAATACATGGAGTGTATGTTATGTAACTTTGATAACACAATATACACATAACCGGGACCGAAGGCTAAAAATGTACCTACTCTGCAAGCAGATAATGCTTCAATATGTTCTTGTTCACATAATTGTTTAGCGTTTGAAGTGTTTGTAATCTTATCACGCACACAAACCTGACAATGTTCTCCTGAGGGCTATGTTAATCAACCCTTTTACCCATAAATAATGTTAAACAGCAGATTTTGTTTTTAAAATCTGTTCTATTGTCCGTGAACTTAGCCTAAATAATATTAATAACACATTTTTCACGATACATTTCACCATTTTATATGCGCATGCACTTCTCTAGAGTGTGGCCTCCCTAAGAGTTCCTTGTTGATTTAATCCCAGCGTATGGAAGGCATGTGCCCTCGGCCCTGCACGGTGTATTTACCAAAGTCCGTTTATTTACATGTGTCATGCCGCGTCTTCGGCGCCATACGCCGTGCTTCATTTCATCGCCATTTATTTAAACAAACTCGTTTATACAGACATACTTAACTTATTGATAAATAAAGGCCGTAAGTTATGTATTTTTGTGTTGACACGAAGTGACTTTCGCAAACAAATCATGCTTTATAAGTGAAGCGGTGACAGAATGAGGTAATGCACTTTACGAGCAATCGATTTGTAACTGTCTTTATTTATTTTATAAAAGTTTTATAGCCATACCTTTTTATTCAAGTAATAAATTTTGAATGCATTATAAATTATAAGTATACCAGAATCGATGAAATACAATAAAAAGCTATACATTCTTTTAAAAATAAATTTGATTCTTGTCGATGTTAAAAACATACGTAACATACGTGTTATACGTAAATATAATAGATATTTGTCACTTTTCATTTCTTAACGTTCATCGGCGTGACATGTGCAATCATTGTAGCAATACCACACTATCTAGAGTCTACTAACCATTCTAGAGATACTTGACTCTTTTAGCAAGTCTTAAAGTCGGGAAACTCCCTAAGTTTATTTACACAAATTGCGCATAAAGTCTTATGGACCGTTTAGAGAATTATTGGTAAACAACGGCTAAGTAATCGAACACTCAAACTGTTGAACACGCTGTATAACAATTAAAACTTGGCATTGATGTTGTTATTTACAAACATTGATTAAGTTTAATAAGTTTATAGACCAAGTATTGATTTCTAGAGGTCGGAAGACGTCATTATATCTTTTATTTCAGGATCAGCTTGCGACCGCAGTCTCGGAAATACCTAGTAATCGAAGATGTGTCTCATAATGAATCACATGTGTCAAGAAAATGCCTGTTTAAGGCGAAGTTGTATGTAGTCCGGTACTTTTAAATTATTTTGAACTTTCGTTTAATATTGCGCAAGAACTAAATCATTTTATCACAATTTAACATACGGTGAAGTGCTGTGTGATGTGAAGACAGAAACGTGCATAATAATAATGAGTCTAATAAAAATTAAAAAAGTGTTCTTTCACACTGGATACTTATAGCAGCAGAATCCAGGTTTTTCACGTTTGTTGGCTGCCTTTTGCTTACTAAAAGTGGATAACGAACGCGAAAACGTTCTGCGAAAAAAATCTGCTGCTAAAAGTATCAAGTGTGGATGGCCCATAGATGACAACAAATCGCTATTTAAAACGTGTACCTTGCTAAAACTCCATCATGAAACCATGTAAAAGTTATATCAAAAGATGCCATGTTGAGAACAGATTTTTATACAGTCGTTAGTTTTTTTTTTCTATGGAATAAAAATAGATAATTTCGAGCTATTCAAGCGCTCGCGCCAGCCGCGCGATGCGCTCCAAGACAGCAAAAGAAACATCATAGCATATTTGTATTTGTATTCACCACAATACTCCGCACTATAAACTTTATAACACGCAGCACTACCCAAATGATGAATGCACATTGGTCACATTTTATTCACGAATGAGGAATTGAGCATCCGTATGGTGGCGTATTAGCTATGAGTATCTAAAACCGGATTAATAATAATTTCTGGCTTTAAACATGTTGGTACGCATCACTTGCAATTTTCTTTGATAGCAGAACTATTAGCTGCACGAACAGCAGACGTAAATAGTGGTTAAAGTTATGCATAATGAATAGTATCAAGTTGTTAGCTAAGGGGTCATCTATAAAGTACGTCACATTAATTTCGTGATTTTTTTACCCCTCCCCCATCCTTGTCACAGTTGATCACATTTGTGAGATCCCCCCGGATAGCATGACGTCACATATTTTGCAATTTTACATCTAGAAATTATTAAATTAAAACAGCAGTTCCGAAATTAGTTTTATTTCCATTTAAACTATTTTTTAATATGATTTTGAAATGTGGCGTCACGAAACTTAGGACCCCTCCCACCCCTTGTCACATAATGTCACACTTCGTCGACCCTCCCCTTAACGTGTGACGTACTTTATGGATGGTCCCTAAGTATTCAACATGTCTGTATTATGATCAGTTTAACAGCTGGTAAACTGCCGCAACAGAACATTACTCTCATAGGAGCTAAAAGATAAACTAGTATTTTTCTTTGGCTTCAAAACCGGGTAAATTGAAAACAAAACCAGGTAAGAGAGCAATGTTCTGCTGAGTAACCGGTATTTTTAATGATTACGTAAACACAGAATAATGGCCCAGCGCTGATAAAAAAACTTTCATTTCAGAATAAAAGAAGCTTTTATGAATTTATCGGGAGGAACACATAATACTTTGTACACGAATGAGCGTGAAATGAATTTCCTTCAAACGTGTCTAAACCAAATTCCCTATTGTTGGCAGTCCATATAAAGGGAAAAGGAAATAGCAGTTTCAGTATAGATAACAATGAGTTTGGAGACACGCTTAATATTTTTTTCATTGTGTATTGTTTATTAATTTGAAATAATGTACAATACTGCGATAAAATGTAACTTTTTACATAAGTGAAGAGAAAACTTTGTACCCTTTTAAGCATATTGCACGAACGGAAGAGTGTGAGATTTGACATAGTTAAAGTTTATTATAGCTAACTAGCGACCCGTCCCCGGCTTCGCGCAGATGCAGTTTCTCTACTATCCTTACATTAAATATGAAAGTATTATACACATAAACCTTCCTCTTGAATCACTCTATCTACTAAAAAAAACCGCATCAAAATCCGTTGCGTAGTTTTAAAGATCTAAGCATACATAAGGACAGACAGCGGGAAGCGACTTTGTTTTATACTACACACACCGGCAAATTTAGCGGAACATAAAAAAAGTCGAAAATCTTTTTTTGTAACATTCCTGGGTAATTCTTTTTTTATTTTTCTTTTATAACTAATTATTTGTAATTGAGAAAACAATTGAACGTCACATTTTATGCGATTGTTTTAATTTTATTCGAACAAACATCGTTTTGACTGATTTTTCCTTAATTATTTATTTTATGGTTTCGGTGTGAAATTTTGTAAAATTTTCATTAAAATACACAATTATTCGATTTTTTTAATCTTTTCAAAAGTCAAGGACTTCATTATGCCCGTCTTGACCCCAACTGAGATTGCCAGGGCACTTGAGATGAGGAGAAATGATCAAAACTAGAGAATGATCTCCAGAATTCTTATTCTTGAGATCACTCTGTAGGTCGATCTGTTTCCACAATTCATTGCAGTATCCAACGATTCAGGGAGACTAATGCTTTTGTGAGAAGACCGAGACAAGGCAGAAAAAGACGTACTTCAAGCAGGGATGATCGTTTTATTCAACTTGGCGTACGTAAGATCCCACGTCTAACGGCCGTTTAAGCCAGGAATGAGCTTGAGGAAGTTCGAGGTGTAACAATAAGTGAGCGTACGGTACGAAGAAGATTCAAAGAAGCTGGTTTTGGTTCATTCGTGCCCGCCAAGGCTCCAAAACTTGAGGCATATCATCATAGAAACAGACTAACTTTTGCTCGGGAACATCGACTTTGGAACATGGACCAATGGGGTAAAGTTTTGTTTAGTGATGAGTGCAGAATTATTTTAAATCAAACTGACGGAAGGCAAGGAATATATAGACGCAAAGGAGAACGATAGAATCAGTCAAATTTTGAAACCACAGTGGCATATGCTAACAATCACTCACTTCACTCATCACTTTAATAATCACTTCAACACACACAAGTTCTTTTATAATTGTTATTTATTTAATTCATATTCAATTAATATATTTTCTGTACACGTAGGCACACATAACGTCACTCGATGTGGCTCCCGCTGAAAACCAGCGCTGTCGGGCTGCTCGCAGCGCGTCAGCTTAAGCTGAGCGGAAGCCTTTTTGACACAGCTGCGACGTACAACCCATTTGTTATTTTAGATAAATATTTTTTTCTTTTACATGTTTTATTCTTTTATTTTTTGTTACTTTATCTTTAAAATTGTTTTTGTGCTGTGTCAAATAAATACTTTTTTCTTTTTCTTTCTTTTCTTTCTTTCATATGCTGGAGGATCAATAATGGTTTGGGGGGGAGATATGTTTGGGAGGTCGTACGGACTTCGTGGTAATCGATGGAGGGAGTCTGACTGCAGATCGCTATATAAGAGAAATTTTAGAAGAAAATGTGGTACCGTTCGCCCCCGTTATCGGTGACGACTTCGTTTTTATGTAGGATAATGCTCGGTCGCATACTGCTTGTTCAACTCGGGCATATCGTAATAATGTGAATATCACAGTTATGGGCTGGCCGGCGAGATCACTGGATATGAACCCGATCGAACACGTCTGGGACCTACTGAAACGCAAAGTAAAATCCAGAATTCCAGCGCCTGTCAATGTGGGTGAACTACGAATCGCCGTAGTTGAGGAATGGCAGAGACTATCACAGGAGACAATTGATAATATCATTCTCAGCATGTCTAGGCGGGTGGAAACTTTAATAAGAGCACGTGGAGGAACCACGTGATATTAATTTATAGTTTTTTTAATTTTTTAATATTGTTTTTAATAACTTTTTCAACTTTCCTTGCTTATCTTAAAAATTCAAGAATGTAAATTTTTCATAAATATAATTTTATTTACTAAATTTATACTAAGTGTAATCCCATTTTCATTTTAAAAGGTGTAATTTTAAATACGAAAAGAAGTATAAATAATAGAATTTAAAATTAAATCGCATCTTAAAATTCTTGGGCCTTTTTTTTATGTTCCGCTAAATTTGCCGGTGTGTGTATGTAGTGATGAGCTTTGTATTAAACTAGTCATTTGAGCCTGATTAAGAGAAATAACATACACAAATCAAAGCAAACGGTGGTGTAGGTACTGACTACTGAGTAATGAGCGTTTATACGATACCTAGTCCTTATGCAGTAACCATAGAGTAGCTATGAGACTAGAGCTTACAAGTGCACTCGAAGCACAACACGTTGACATCCGTTCGAATACAGAATACGTCTAGTGCACTTGCAGAATGGCGCAAAATGGTAACATTTGCTGATTCATTGAAACAAGCACTTGTCTAAATGTGGGACATTTCGGTACAATCATCACTTTTGAATGTGGAACAAGTAAAGCATTTGCGGTAAATTCTGTGTATTTAATTCTCTTGAGATTTTGTGGGACGATTCAGTTTTATTACCAAGGGTCTCCTAACTTTAGCTTGAGCAGTTAAGTTATTATAATTTTATAACTAGTCTCGGCAGTCTGAAGTTCCGTTAACTTTGAATCATTATTTAGTTATGTAAAATATGAGTAACTCTTTTTATTATGAATCAGTAACGGAAATGGTAATCTAAATTCATAAGAATCATTGGTAAAAGTTGTACCTAGTTATCAGGTACAAAGTGGTGAATCAAAGTTTTGATAAGGAAACATAAGAGTACCTACAACTTACAAGAATTTGTTCAAACTTCGCCATGTTTCTGTTGAACTAAGCGAAAATAACTTTACTGTGGTTGTACTAGGAGCGCGATGGGTTCACCACAGTAGCGTGACGCACGAACCGTCTTCTCGCTAACCAGGTACCATGAGCCAGATCCTTTCTTTTTTCGCAGAACTGTTTGGTCTAATACTTGGACCATTAAATCGATCTACCCGACTTTAGCAGCTGGACCGACGTCTATTTAACAAAACTGATGTAGGTACTGACCATAATGTGGCTCTTTGTCGTGTGGTATGTTCCCGTTGGGCTCGAGCCGGTCCAGACACTCCTCGGAGTACCCGTTGTACGTCAGCTTGCCGCGCCCGCCACCGTTCTGCTGTCGCCCGCGACACTCGCTACTGTCGCCGTCTGGCTCGTCTTTTGTTGCTGCAACAAACAAAAACAAAGTTGAAACATCTGCAAAACATTTTTCCTCAAAGCTTTGTGAATTTGTGATACATCGCTTCAAAACTGAACCTTAAATTATATAAACTTCCCATTGAGATACTACAATCCGAACTTTCTAAAAGCTTAAATAGAAAAATTGTTAAAGTTCCGTCGCAATTTATTTTAGCCCATTGACTACCGAAATTCATTCACAATTTGGAGCGCGACGCCATATATAAAACCGCAAATTAATTATGTACACTTACACAACGTATAATGGTGTTACTTGCCGACGCTGTTCAAAGCCAAGATCATTACGGGTTGACAAACGACACTCGGGTTTCAATTGAGAGAAACTTCGGCAAAGCCCATTTCGGCCACGCGGCAGATGAATTTAATAGCATTGTGAATCCAACAATGAAGTTAACTACAAATATTTCTATGCGGTGTCGGCTATTAAACGCAGAGCCATAATGATGGCGGGGGACCTCACAACAGACACAAAGGACCTGAATTTATTTTATTTTAGTAAACTTTTACAAACTACATTCCCTCAAATAGAACAAAGAAAGAGTAACGAGAGAAATGGACAGTAATTTGCCTGCATCTAGCGACTCATTAGTGGAAATGGAAACCAGAGATAGAAAATAAAGATAGAAAGGGCCAACTTGACCTAAAAATACGGAATAAAATATGCAACTGGCGGAAATACCTTTTGACAAAAATTACATGAACCTGCCAAAAGATAATTTTGAGTCGTAACTGCAAGAACTTTTTGATAAAATAATTCCATCAGTGGTGCGCGGGTCGTAGTGAGTATAGTACATATTATGATGTGCCAAATTTCCCATTGAGCGAACTCAATTGTCACACTTTGAGCACGAATCGTTGTGACAGGTTAATTTATTGAATAGCATCAATGAATATATTGGGCAGCGACGCGCGACCACGACATATTGCATTTACATTGTTAATGGTTAAGTTCAGCTTCATTCTTGATTGGTGTAATTGAATTATGGCTTCAGTGAACTGTTTAAATAATGAATAATCCAATTTGGCACACCAAAAATTTATTATTGTAGGCTCATATGAATCAAGTGCTCAAGTTGTAGACAGAATGAAATATGATCACACACCAGTAATTGCCCCCTGACCTGTCCTAGTTCAAACCGAATGCTCAAATAAGTTGGTAACTAATTTGCATATAACAAGCCTCAAACTTGCCCAGGGGGCATACTGTTCAAAAGACAGGATATGAAGTGACAACTGGCGCCAAAGGCCACCAAACTTTAATTAGCTGCACCCCGAAACTTAGCGGCAACTTGGTATGGCGTTCTTATTATTTTATAGCACATAGTTGGAACATAAATTTTCTGCACAGCAAAAAGGAAACTTCACCTTTGTTGAAACTCAAAAAATTAACATAGTTTGACAGTAAATTAAGTTATGAACAACGGAGTGGAAGTATAAAGAACAATTTAAACTATATTTTAAACTCAACGTTTTATCAAAAATAATAAAATACAGTATTTTCCTCTTCATACTTCTCATTAGTCTCTAATCAATATGCATGACCACTAAATTACACGTGGAACTTCCAATATTACAGGCGAGGCACACTTCAGTACTTATTCATGTCGAATTACGCGGACAATTTGCCGTAGCCCCGATTGCAAATTAGTAAATTAAGTGCGCCTTGTGCACATTAATTATGCATTCCTACAGTTTCGTGCATCTCCAAAACAAGAAGTGGCCATCTGGCGTCTCAAGGCGACGGACATACTTTCTTGACCAAAATATTACCCATCACTTTGGCGCCAGTAATAACTTTTTATATATTATTTTAGCGCTGTCCAGTGCCCATATGCATCGTGGATGCAAATTAGCGAATACTTTCGCGATTGTAAGTTTATACGTACCTACATAATGTCAAGAACATGTGGGACATGAATATAACTTTCATGTAAAATTTCACAATCCTGGAACAACGAGGCTTAACTTTTGTCTCAAACGCTCACAATTTACATGCAGCTGCTTTGCCGGGGAGAGACAATTTCTATAGCACTATTTTACGTAGACACAAAGTAAGGCGACAACCGGTGCCCTGCGGCGGTCGAGTTTAATTGAGATGCGGTTGTGCATTCCTCTTGTGCAACTCTCGTGAAACAATATTACACACACAATTTATTCTCTTTACAACTACGTACCGTGCATCTGATCAGTGTAGTAAGCCTCGGGAAGATCAGTACGGACGGAAAGTTCCGCACAGAATAACTCACAAGAGTCAGATTACGTTATTGAAATAGTAACAGCGAAGTGTTCACACGGATAATTCGTGCAAACATCCCATGAATGTAGCGTAAATATGCTAACAAAACAATGGTTATTGGTTTTTTCCGGGTTGGATTATCGTGGAATTAGAACTGAGTCGGCTAACAGCACGTGCGCTAGCGATAAGCTCCCTCTTATATGTGGAATTGTTGAGAACAATGAGCACAACACTACGCTCACGTTTGTGCTGAAGCTAAGATTCCGTCGTTCGTCTTGATGCAATTAGATAGGTGAGCTTTGTTTCCGTGTTTCACCTTCCCCAGCTCCGGCAGCGAAACTCTATCACTGCAGACGATCAATCACTATTTCCTCAAGCCAGATAAGCGATCGGCTGTGATTTGTCAAGTAAGATTGCATTTTCGGAAGGGGAAATCTTAGCGTTCTAAATGAATGTGAAGTGATTGCGAATCTGCGACAGTTTGAATTAGGGCTGGGGTCGCGTTTACTTCGTCGCTTCTTCGCTGCAAAATTATCGTTCTCATCAAGACAGCTATCTTGCATCAAGTGGCAGTTGTGGATGTAATAAAACGTAGATTTGCCCTCGGCTCGGGCTTTATGGACAAAACGACTATTCCGCCGCCGCAGTACTGCTGCGTCGAATAAGAGAAATTCCAACACACGCAGAGGAACGCGGTGCTTTTGTAAAATTACCTTTTGCTTTATGTCAAAATTAATGCAAGTTCTAGTAACGTTACAAGCTCGTAATGTCGACGTGACTCATAAAATGTTATACCGCGATCACGAGCGTAACTCGGAAACTATTCAACTTGAGGTCATAACACATAACTTAGGTGTTTTATTGTCGTTTGAAACAAAGGCAACGGCAACGTATCGCAGACGTAACATAGTGTTTGAGAACACTAAATAAACGTAAGCTCCACCCCCAAGTTTGTATTAAATCTACACGTTACGAAAATATTTGCTTAACCGTACCTAAACTACTATTCCCCAGTGTTTTAGACTAGCAATTTGTTATTCTATCCAGCTATTTCGCAAAACTTCAAAAGTTTCAAATTCTAGATCAAATATACGCGGTTATGACTTATGAGTGACGATCTGTTCTGCTAAAGTAGACGGCGAACGGCCATAAGACGGTAATATTGCATTTAATATCGAAGATGGTGTCCTATTACGGAAATGAATAGCATGACCAACGACCTTGAGCACACTGCGGTTTCATATTAACTGAAAACACATATTTCATCGTAATGGTTTAAATTATTATTGGCATCAATCTTAGTGACTAGGTAGGTACCTACCTGCGGAATGGTGCCCAATACTTTTTACCCAAATTCGAGACCATAGCAAAAACATCTGGAGTTCCTAGACACCACAAATATAAGAAACTGGTTGGACACACAGTTACGTGAAAAAGGGGGCGATAAAATTTCAGTGCGTAACAAAGGAAGCTGTTTATTTTGAGCTTTGGGACCAATTTGATGACCGTAAATGTTTTTACCCATGTAATTCAATTTAACGATGAGCAATACACAATATCGTGAAAATTCTCAGGTTAAAAATACACAATCGAGTGTCGGATTATCGTTAGTGACATTGCGCGAATTTTGGACTCTCAACATGACACGTTTTTCATCTACAATTTACAACCCGCTTAATTTTAAAACATTTTTTCCGCTAAAAGTACAAGCTTTACAAGTTTTTTGTTGGAAACACTTTCAAGAAAAAAATAACATTCCATCAATGGGCGCAAGAAAAAAGTTGGTAGCAAAAATAAATCCTTCGGCATACTAGGCAGGACGGGTTGCCGCAAGAGATTACATTTTTACTTGGTTTAATATTCAGATGAGTTCCTGCAACATTCTGCGCCGCACATTATTTTCAGAGTAACCTTGCAACCGGATTGCACTGGGAAGAAAGTAATATTTTGGTATTTCAGTAAATATGACGCCTGCTAACACTTTGTACAGATTTACGGTGTAAAAAACTACCAATAATTGCATTAGTGAAATCCTTTTCCAATACGATTTTGCCGCGGAAAACTTGAAAATGAGGTAATGTTAAAAGAAAATAAGAATACTTTGACGGTAGTTTTTTAGTCATTAGCAAGTTTGCGCCAAAGGAACGAAGTTCCGTTAACGTTAATTAATGAATAACTAAACCGTCGACAGCTACTCTTTTAGCACGTTTAACGACGAAAAATTGAAAAATTAAAATAACCAAATCCTGATCTTAAATCTGAGGAGAGGAATATCAATATTCATTTACGTCTGGGGCAGTGAGTTGTAAAATTTGAGGAGGGTTAGACACACGTCATCATGTCAAAAATGAAGAGAATCGATTTAGATCTCATTAAAATGGATATTTGCATGCATAAAAGCTATCACCTGTCATTTACCATTAGTTTCAGTTGGATTCATATAATAATTATTTTAAATGAAAATTCATCTGCTGGAAAAGAAAACATTTGTTTTGCCATCAAACCCAATAGATAAACAGTACTCTATCAGTCAATCAGAAAACCCTTGCGTGAAAATGAGAAAAATGGATCACCAATGAAACATCGTATGAAATAAATTCAATGCCATCCATTAAACTCCTAATCGTCTGAAGTAATATGCATGATCCTATTTAGTTTCACTGAAATCAAATAGGCATTATGTATGTGTAGTGGACGTTATTAAAAGTTTTTCAAATGCGAAAAGAATATTTCTGACTTGAAATTACGTGAACTAATGTAATATCTAATTATCTAATTGATAAGCAGGAACCCAAGTAGATGGCACATAGATTAGATTAAAAAATAACAAGTGTCAAGGGCACAATGATACTGATACTAATGCACTTAAAGAACCAAACACAATTAATATTCCAGTGTTCTTCCAAGGTTTATATGGAAATGGAAGTAGAAATAACTGAAAAATATCTTTTATTGTAAATCAAAATCGCTTCCGTGGCTATTGGCACCACGAGCTAGGATTACACGAAGTTGTACCACGGGATGTCAAAGTTGACGAGGGTTGTAGTCGCTACCCCTGCGGTCAGCGCCACGGAACGCTTTCAAAGGCAACCAACTGGCTTATCGCGAATTTCCCATTGGATCGATTCTTACGACTTACTGATCTACCTTTACAACTTACTCTTTGGTAACTTAGTTTTGGAAAGTGAAAATTTTCAATGGAATGTAAATTGTAATGAAGTTATTGAAAGGTGGTAAAAGGCTTTTCAATTTAGAGGTCATCTTTGACTTTGGAGACGACATTCTAAATGGCTAAAATTCTCATTGTAAATTTAGGACAGAAAGTGAGCAATATAATTATAAAAACACTTGGTGCCAAAACCGAATAGTATAAAGTAGAAGTTTGATCTGTATTATGAGCCACAGAACCATTTGAAGACATTTTTGTTGTTGTCATAACGAATAAGGTCGTTTATGTATAAACAGGAAGAAATCGCTAGCATTACTCACAAGCTAATACAATTATTTCTCAATTTATCACACTATACGGAAAATAAACAACACAAACTAAATTTTCTTTCACACGAAGCATCCTGGAAGTACCAACCAACGTTACAATGACGTCGACTGAGGTCTTATTAATATTCTAATAATACTGAAACAAAGGCGGCCAGTATGTTCACGGGTCAAAGCGTCGGAAAATGCTAACGGAATTAGCTCAGACGTTTAACGGCTTGCGGCATCACAATTGGGTGGTACGAAAAGGCAGGGGGCGACATTTCGCGCGCTTTCCCCGTCACAGCCGATGTAGGTCGAGCGAACATCTAGACTAGACCCGTTTGCCTTACTCTATCTGGAGTGTGACAGCTCACATTTTCCCATAACTGACGTGCTAAACGCGTCCGCATTGTTTTAGTAACCTGTAATATGAATTACCTTGTTTATTATAAGACAAACATGGGAAGTGAATGATATGTGTTTACTATCAAAGGCCTTGCCAACTGTTTTTATGTTATCTTTATATTTGAGTGCAGAAGCTATGTTACTGGTGTCAGATCTCTCTTAATGATCGCTATATTAGTAGGTACCTATTGCAATACAAATGGAAAGTTTAATAGCTCTTAATAGTTTTTCCCTTTCCTACGCTTCAAACTTCAAACAGTCGGATGGTTTCCGACTGACCTAAGACATTTGTTACGGGAAAGTGAATCGCATGAAAGTTGGTTTCTTTATTTTAATATCTACATTAAAATTTGCTACGAATGAATAAATGTTGAATGTACAATCAACATGAAATGTAATTTTATTCTTTGCTTCTAAAATAGCTTAATCATTATTGTCAGATAGAAATAATAAGATAGGCATCATAGTGTTTTCAATCTTGATAGAAATAAGCTCCATGATAAAAGCGAAACATTTCGACCATTTTATTTTCCCCTTTCGAAATGTAGTCCCGGCGCAATTGTGAAGAAGCTCTAAAGAACCCTTCCACGGTCGCTTGTACTCGATAAGATTGGGGCCTATTCAGAAAATAAGCTTCAACAAACAAGAATAATATGACAAAGTAAATGTCGGACGATAAAAAGTCAATTGGGAGTTCCTCGTGTTAGGGTACCAGCGATAAGATGATTGTACAACATTTGTTTGCGGTCATTACGATGGGTATGAATTTATAGATGAAGGGTATGGGCAAGGCCATCGAGGGTATGGGAAAACACGCATTTAATTCATGGCATAAGAAAATGTGGTAGATACTATTTTTGTAATCCGTTTTTCACCTATGTTTTAATTTAGGAGGTTTGGAGGTCAAGAGTCCATTGCTGTGTGACTATGTATTTTTATGCCAATTTTTTTTTTTTTATTTTTTTTTTTTATTGTTAGTAACAGTTTTGGTAGTGCACTAACTTAAATAGATGACCTATTTAAAATTAACAATAACTAATCTAACATAAAAATTATGTTGCCAAAACTACTCAAAAATGTCATACGTCACATAAATACAACTGGTCCAAGTATACACCCCTGAAGCATTCTTCAAGTAGCTTGTGGCAATACCAAAACCCATTACGTAATGTAGCCGACCTATTTCCCGGGAACGGCGGCGGAGGGACCCAATGTCGCAAACGAAAATGTTAAACTTCACCCAAACGCCTCCCGTACGCCTAAACGACCCACAACGCTTATCTAGTACAAGTGTGAGTTTGGACAAGCGGGCTTTATAATGGTAGGCAAGAGTCATATATGATTACCATAATTAAATTTCATGTTGCTAAATGTTGTTGATGTAGGAGAAATTAGTTGTTATAATATGCAAGTAAAATTTTAATGTACATTTAACTGGAAATCTGTAGAAAGGATAAGATGAATCAGAAAATTTTGCATTTGCTGCAAAATGTTTGTATACACATTGTATTGATTTCCGCTAACGCAAGTTTGGCGTTTATTTTTTTTTATTTTTTTTCGAGACTACAGTTTACAAACATACATGTCACATGCACACACCACCCAGACCCGAAACAACTATCTGTAGATCATACAAATACTTGTTCCGTGCGGGGATCGAACCCGCGGCACGTAGCGTAGAAGGCTAATCGCTTAGCCACTGCGCCAACCGTGTCGTCAGCCGTGAGTCAGCGTCAGTCGTGTTTTTTGAAGCGAAGAATGTTTCATTTAAACTAATTATCTTAACAAAATCAGGAAGTTCATATGTTATTCAATTAAATGGTAATGATGAGGAATGGACGCATCCGAGAAGGTAAGTTTTTAAAATATCTATGGAATCTTATTATGTCATGCCTACAACAGCCACAGGACAGGGTAATATCGATTCAACGAAAGGTCAGCTAGGTATGGACGGATGGATAATTTAGGGTAGATGTATATTTTAATAATTATTTCAGTTAAAACATTCATATTCATGCCCTTTCACATACATACAAAAATCCTAACAGAATCATCACAGAAAAAGAAGACATAGTAAATAAAGGGAAGAACATTAAAATATTATAATTTCGGAAAGATTTCACGTTGGCTCCTCGATTAAGAATTATGAATCCATGTGTGGCATATGGACCTTACCTTCGTATAGTTCAATATTATTACATGGAACACACGCTCCATTGATTCGGAAACCCGTCTCCTTGATATTGATATCGGCATGTATTGAATTTGCTTATTGGAATAACTCCATGATATTATATTTCAAGAAAGATGCCTTTTATAGAAACTATAAGGCCTAAAAATATTCATGGCATTTGCTTCCAGATAAAACTACGTTGATTATTTTTTATAAAACTCGTAGGGGCCAAATGTGATGCATTTATTTTGTAACTAAAATAAAGAATATCTTGGTTAAGTCATTAACTAACTAATTTGATGAGAGATAGACGTTTAATGACATGCGTGACAACAATTGGTGTCAAGAAACTAATAAACTTTCCCGAGAAAGAGGCACGTAAGAAGTCAGGGACAGTCATTAACCCGGGTGTAAACAATTCAGGCCAAACAATCGGCTCGATGATGGGAGGGGGACACTTGGTGCAAACAGACTCTATTGCCGGAGCAGACGAGCATGACTCACCAAATTAAAACGCACTGACAACCAGACGTTAGTTCTGAATTCACTAAACTTTGTCAACGAAGTTATAGTCATCAAATATGCGCTCATTACTACTTCTTGCTTTTGAATAACAAACCCAGAACTGAAGTAATGATAGAACATTTGATTCAAATCTAATTTCGTACTATCTTGATGATTTGCCAAGCAAATAGAACAAGAGCAAAACAATAAGACAAGTACGATGAACTCGATAAAACGGAATCCACGGACAGTATTATGATCGTAGCAAAGGGTAACTATTTGTGGAAAATTATAGAAGAAATAAATCAAGTAACGATAATTCAAGAGTAAACTGAGTAAGTTATGGATGCAATAAATTCCGCCGGCCAGCGCCGATCACTTAGCGATTGCGCTTTGTTATCGTGCGAGCGAATAACAAGTTACAAGAACGATATAAGCAATACGTGTGACCTGTTGCCTGTTGCCTGATTCAAGTGGACTGTGTATATTCTACATTTCGCTATTATTGACTCAAAGGCCTGCTAACATAATGTAGGTCGATAACTGCCTCCATATCTTTATCAAGATTATGATATCAACCTATAATCAATTTTGTAGCAACAAGAGCATGTAACGGTTTGATCATCAAAAATGATGTCAGTGCATCGAACCCTACGCAGAAGACATTACAAGGTGCTTACGTAATATAATAACCGACAGTTGAGCAACAGACAATTGAGTCAATAAAGACGAAAACACTCTCAAGTGGGCAAGTATCACTATTAATGTAGCATTAGGGACAACCACTCCAAGCAATTGTAGGGAATTGAACACGTCGTAACGCATTGTACTTTTTACAAGGAAATTAACTAGCGAAGCTGAACCGTCATGAAATGCTAAAATGTAAAAAAAGAAATCTGTAGACGCCTTTACAAAAGTATTTGAATAGGTTGAAGACAATGGGGCGGGTCGACAAAAGGCGATTCGTCCAGGCTTCACGGTTGTGATGCAGGGAACACACAATACAGTTCCTGTGCGGTCGAGTGGCTCTATATACCCGCATGTTGTGATATAATAAGCGAAGAACATTATTACGACATAGTGAAACGTTTCCCTTTTAAATTATTGCCTTTGAACTAAATGACTGTCTGTACATGCGTCCATTAAAATTGAATCAGTTATCTAAACAATTAAAATGTCGACGATGTAATGAACGATGTTTAAGGAAACATCTACGATTACAAATACTGGAAATAGAAGAAATTTGATGCAGGGCGTCAAGGAACTAATAATGCAAGGCGTTGTCTCGTCCACCGGCGACGTGGCTGCGCGGCGCACGTAGGGCAAATAGGGCAAATAACTATTATCAATGAACCGCGCGGAAGTCTGCTATCAATAAACGACCAGATAATGGAGATGTTGAACCCCCGTGACGCGCACCGGAAGCTGACTATCCGACGCCACGCCGCTACTTTTCGACAATGTTATTGTATTATCATGACGATACTTTTTGATATAAAAGGGTTTGTATACTATAGTATCCTATTAATGGTTTTATCCTACACGACTTCAATGAAGAGAGAATGACACACAATTTGTCACTTCGGGCATGAACTACACAGCATCTTGTCGACTGCCAAGCATTCACTGCATTGCATCGGACAAGAATCTGCACACAGAATAAGAAATTAGTACTGTTACAATTCGAATAAATTCATATACATATAGAATTAATTCTTTAGAGTTTTTGCATGTAAATTTAAAATGAAGGAAGTAAAGGAGACGATGATATGCATAAGCGTGATCGGATTGGACCATACCATAAATATGTAATGCAACACGAAGTTCCATTTATTTCCTGGCGAATCGAGAGGATAAATCATTCGATACATATGTAAGAACTGCAGTAAATTTTTCATGTCAAAGATTACAATCACGTAAAAAATCCAAAATATTTTCGACGTATGCTCGTAACCATTTTATTGCGGGACATATAATATATTTATGATGTTGTTTCTTCACCGCATGTGAATTACGCTGAGTGTACAATGCGTGGCGTAGGCAGTCGTGAGGCGATCAAGCCTTACATTACATAACTACTGTGATTCATACGTAGTTCGTGTCGCCTAAATTTTATTGCACTATATGGCTTTTTACGACGACATTAATGTTAAGGCGTTTATTTCTGTCAGTTTACAAACAAAAGCCATGACGGAACTGAAACGAAAAGAGTAGAAATAGAATGCTGATTAGAAAGTAAGAAAGAAAAATCATTTATACAGCACAGACATATTGCCAACATAAGAGAGAGAAGATTAAAGATAAAAAAAAAATATAATAACACACTTCAGAAGTTGACAAATGACAAATAAGAAATAAAACATTTTTAAAATTACTAGATTAAATTACGCGTGTATCTAAGGAGACTTCTTAGGGCCGACTTCGTCATCGTCAAATAACGTTATCCAGGAGATAAATTTGAATTTTTGACAGATTTGTCATACAAAAGGTGTCAAAATTAAAATTTATTCCTTGTATAATAGTTATCTGACGTTGGTTAAATCGACCCTTAATAAATTAAGTACCTACGATCAATTGGGATCACAGACTTTGTCACGCATGAGTGGGCTGTGGGATTTTAAAATCACACTGAGCGTAAACAATCGAGCATAGGTTCGGTCTTGGCTTGGCATAATTTTAAGCACCATGTGACGTACGTAAATAAATAAAAAAATGTTCAGCATTCACACATAAGCAAATAAATCAACTTGACAAATGATACTGCAAAACAATTAGTAAAGCAAACATAAAAATTAAAACCTATTAGTATTACTTAACTAACCGTTTATTTTTCCTTTACATACAAAAATTGTGGGAACAGCGCCATGTTCAAACAATAGGAATATCGGCGCTTAATAATGTTATGTGTAAATAACATGCGACAGCTGAAAACATTGACCGAAAGTACCTTACTAGCCGGTAACAATCCGTAAACAATCAGTAGCTGTTGTTAACATTTCAAAACAGGCCGTTATATTATGTAATATACAATCTCAATGTCTCAAATCTCAGTCCGGTATTTCAGAAATTCCAGTATTATTCTTGGTGTACTAAATCAAATAATCGACACATTTATAAGGTCTCCGGATAAGATCCGGCTCGAAGGAACAAACATAATGTAAAGAAACATACTTTAGGTGATGTAAAGATCAAGTAGTTGCTGCTTTTAACATTTCAAAACAGTGTAATAAACAATCTTAATGTCTCAAATCTCAGCCCGGTATTTTCAGAAATTTCAGTATTATTCTTGGTGTACTAAATCAAATAATCGGGACATTTATAAGGTTTCTGGATAGATCCGGCTCGAAGGACCAAACAAAATGAAGGAAACATACTTTTAATGATGTAGGGAAGCTTTGAGATGGTGATATAATAAACGCGACGATCAAAATTAACGTGTGACGCAGTGTGAGTTATACGCGATGTACAGTTGCACCGTGTATATGCAGTGGCAATAAGCTTATTATAATATTATGATCATGGACAATACAACACAAACATCACGACATCGCGACCTTTTAAGATTAGCAAAAAATGTTATTTTAAAGCAATTCATATCCTATCAGTTTTGGAATTCTGCCCGCCACGCAATGTCAAAAAGCGTGTCCACATGTTTTCATTTCAATTCGATAACATTCATCAACATTACATAAAATTTATCAACTGTGGTACCGATTGTGTTCTGCGCAACAGAATTCCGTCTAAACGCATGCCACAATGCTGCATTATCATTTTAATGACTTTTGTCTGCCTGTCCAGCTGATCGGAACTGAAGGATAATTCCATTACATATAAACACATTCGTAGTACAGTGAATTGTCGAGGAAAATGGTGTCCTAATCACTACGCTTGGGGTAAAAGGATCGGTGATAGTAGTATGTTTTAAGTGCACACAAAGGAGGTGCTTGATATTTCCGGTGAACTGATTTTTCCAATAATGTTATGGTTGTATTGTATAGCGTCATTAGCATATATGGCTCTAGATTATTATGCGCGGTGAGTATGGTAATCCATAGAATATCTTGTTTTTACGACAAATGAGATGGGCTCATCTATAGCAATGGTTTACGATCATTATAATGATGATGACACCGGTGATAATATTAGAACATTCGAAACGGTTGAAATAGCATCTTGTAATGGGCAATAATAGGATACCGGAAAATTCAATAATGAAAATTTGTATATCATGAATTCATGACACGACAGAATTGTACCTACATCTTGTCATCTCCGAAGAATAACTAGAAGTATATTCTAGTAATTAATTAATATACTGGGAATCTAGGTGCACTTGCATATTATTATGAATCTGATTATTCTAAATATGACAAACAACAATAATTCTAAAAATAACATCGCGATAAAAGTCCTGATAATGGAGCGAGTGAACCAAAACACGAGCACCAAAATATTAATGAAAACGATGGGCGTCGGGGAGCAAAGTATCATGGAACGAATGACATCGCAAAGTGGATTGGTAAAAAGGTCCACTGCATTATGCATACAAGTGTGATGATAAACTCACGCTGCACGCACACATAGACAATTTTATAAACATAAAACTAAGCAGTCGGTATTGTAAGTTGCATAGGATTCTGCTGACCTATTACCACCATGAGAAGAGAGGGAACTCGGAGACTTGATTTGACCGAACGATTGCACACGCCTTTGTATTACTTTTGATTTGGGGTGCAAAGAAAGACCTACCTTGAGTGTCGAAACCCGAGATTGACTATATCACCCTGGGCAGTCAGCCTCGCAACCAGTCGACAATGGTGGTTCATTGTTGACTGACTAATATTTCTACAACGGCATTGGCAATTCTCATGTGATTCTCTCGTGCCAATACGACAGAAGAAGATTACTTTTGACTGTATGTGCATGTGCTACCTTTTGAGAATGATATCGAGTGATCCTTCTGGACGGTCCCTTGTGGTACATTAATATGTACATCCACCATAAACAAATTCGTACTTGAATAGTCAAACAGTTGACTTCCTGCGTCACGTCACCGTGTTCGTTCAATCGTGTCACTGTTCTGTTGTTACTGATAAGGGAGGGCCGAGGCTACTGATGCCCGTCTGCCTAATCTGTGATCATTGATTTATTAAGCGATTACATATTTTGAAGTTGATTACTAAATAGTTTACATATTAATGAAGCAAGATATAATAAAACAATAACAAGACATCAAAATACTCATAGTTACAATATGAAAGTTATAATATGGCGCAATGGTAGCGTGAGTACCGTCCAGCTTCTATCAAGTACAATTCCCTAAGCGTTTCGATTCCTGAACCGGATTAATTATTCGTGTGGCCTACAGATATTGTGCCAATTCTGGGAGAGCATTCCAACAAGTCCAATTCTTAAAATTAACCCATAGTTGACGTTATCACTCATACCTATTAGGATTATATATTATGTAAGAATTATTTGCAAGTTTTACCTTATCCATTAACAAAAATAGGGCAATAACGTTTGAAAGGAAAAGGCTCCCCGGAATCCTCTCAAGAAACTTTCTAGGAAAGATCATAATAATGATAAAATGTTTCTTTATTGAAGCAACAATACCGCAATGTTAGAATGATATAAAAGATAAATAAGCCCAATTTTGGACAATACAAGGCAAAAATTGAACGAAGTATCAACAATAGTCAATTCAAATTTCGGCAGTCTTAAAAAAAGACAGATAATAACAATTGTTTATAAAGACGAAAATAGACATAATATTATTGACTTGTTAATCACTATGTTTACAGCTTAGTTTACTAGTAAAGTAGACAGTTTGATATGAAAATTAATTACGGCGCACGCGGAACCACTTGTGCTACGCAAAAGCCATCGATCAATCAAGCTTGAAATCTCTTGTCTTGATATTTTTAGACTTTAACAATTTGGGATTCACCAAGTTTTTAACAATACCTAAGCGTCGGGTACTTTGCACGTTCTCAAGAATTCCTCAGATCTTCACTCAAACCCGCTTATCTTACTTATCACTTTTTCTCTTAGGTTTTCCCAAAGAAAAAATGTAAAATAACGGTGAAATCTTTAATATGGTTTCTGTTATAAATATAAAAACACGAATTTTACCGACGAAGGCCAGACATAGACAGACATCTACGGGTAGTTTGTAACATATTTGTAACACCATCACTTGTTACATATCATTAGCAGTTGAACAACTGCCAAATGAAGTAATGGACGAGTGATACACTGGGGCCATGATTAACTAACTGCTAAGTGTCTGACGACTAGAGTTGAAAACTTCCAGGAAAGTTTCCTTTCCTGAGGAAAGTTTCCTGAAAACTTCCAAAACTTCCGGAACTTTGGATGTTTTCAAATTATGTTTTTCTATTTATGAAATCAACAAATTCGTTGCTTTGGGATTATTCAGAATCAGTAACGCCAAATGAAAATGATCCTTTAATTTAATTCTATTTTCTTTTATTATTTTAATTATTTATGGTACCTATTGAAGCTAATTGATGAAATAACGTTTTTTATTCAATCGGCTTATTATCTTATAAGGCAACGGGCATAATGTAAACACTGAGCGGTATGACGGAAGTTTTGGAAATATTCATTTTTAACATGTACCCTACCCCGCATCCCGTCCTGTGCTCGCCGTGTTCGAATATTTAAAATCTAGCTAAATGTAATATATTTTAAGCACAAAGTATTCCTAATTACTGTTTTTATTAGTAAAAAATCATTTCTGAATACTTCCAAAACTGCCGCAGTTTTGGAAGTTTTCGGGAATATTTCCGGTAAACTTCCGGAAAACTTCCAAAGTTTCGGAAACTTTCCGCAGTTTTCAACTCTACTGACGACCCACTTCCATCGGTTTTCGGAAACGATCGGTTCTATATTCGGTGTAAGATGCTTTGTAGAATAGGAAGTGACGACAACGAGCGGCTTTATGTCGATTCTATAAATTTAATGCTTTGCAATTATAGTCATATTTATGGATGGTGTCACATTGGGAAATCAAGACAAGATTGTTAGCTTGTCGTCAGTTCACAGTGTGACATCAACTAACACTGTTTTGTTATTTTAACATTCGTTGAACTGAAGACTATCTCTCAGGCTAGGTTAATTGAAGCCATGTATAAGAATTATATCGACGGTTAAAAGGATAGCCTTTCAACCGTTAATTAATAATCTCACTAATTATATTAATTAAAGTTTGCTTATTTGGATTAATAAGATAATGGCTTAGACCAGAAGCGAACACTAAATGTGTATTGTCTTGTAATGAGAATGACAACAACAACAACAACAATGCTATGCAAATGGTAAATGTGCTGAACTAACACTTTTTTTAACACAATTTGTTCCCACATTTATGCAAATAAATTCATTTCATTTCAACATTAGATGACACAAATAAAAGTATTAGAATTGCCCATAAATTCATAATGTAAACATAATGACATTCACTTTTCTCAAAGCAGGACATGACAAGACAATCCAAATGTTGAACACAGCTGTTTTGTGTGAAACGCCTTTAATGTTTAAACACCTAAAGTTGATTGTAATAATATAAATACTCTATTATATTTAACTGACACACATAATAAAGGTACCATTATTATTAAGTAGTTGGTAGCTGAAAAATTTAGTAGTCACTCAATAATTAATAAGTCCACCAATGTTGCAGCAATAAATGTAAATACCACAAAGATAAATAAGCCTCTAAATATAAATTACACACCAAAATTTATAATAATTACATAAAACATTGACCTACAACACGTAAAACGAAATATTTTTTAAAGAGTAGACTAAAGAATTAACAAAGAATGCGTTTATACAAAGGTGGTATCTGAGATCCTTTAATGTTTTTCTAGATAAAGACTTGTGATGTTTAAATCTCTTGGGGGTAAACGACCCTTTGAGGAAAATGACTTCATATTTACAGATGGGTATTCCGATGTTAAGGCTCGTGAAAAACAAAAATTAAAATGGGTTAAAAAGATTGCTGAATCTACGTGAAACTTGGAGAGATCAAAAAGGTATTAAAGAACATTCAGTAATTAAAATAAAGAGCAAGGGCACTGTGAAGTCTAGTGGTCCTCGAGTTGAAAGGTCTGAGGATAATGAAATAACAAAAAATGTACCTCACGCAGTGTCCTAAAAATTCAAGCGCCTCGAAAAAGCTTCCCAAATTCACTGCCCGAAATTCACTTTTATCTGTTCAGACAAAATCACCTGTGACCGGCAAACAAGAGCTAAGTAAGGGATCCCCTTTATTTTGGGATACGGAACCGTAAAAATAAGGTAAGTACTAATAACATCAATGGAAAGACGCAAGGTGCATTAAACTACGTAACAGAAGTGGAAATCTAAAAATAGCATGGCGTCAGGAGCCTTTCATAACAAGATTTTAGTACTTCGGCATTCTGATATCGGGGCAGTGATCATATTCTTATGTAACACAAGAAGACGTGTACAACTTTGTCCGGAAAATCCATGGAACTAAGTAAGTAGCGGTACAAGTATTCGAACTTCGCTTTCTAGAACATAATTCCAAGAACAAGAATTTACAGGCATCATCAATTATGCCTAGCCCGTAGACAGTCAATTGTAAACATGGGTCTTTCAATGACTGCCACAAATCGGTCATCAGTTAACGGTCATACATAGGGTATATTGCCATTATCACTAAGCTAGGCTAGTATTCTGATAACTTGTGCATTGCACATAAATGATCATACTATGCTAATCACAGGTGGACATACAATAACAGTGATTCATTTTTACTAATGGTATCAATTATGTCATCGAACAATGAGTGTCTATGACCATAGCATTCATTTTGATTATGACACATCTTAGCAGGCCCTACAAGGATTATAATAACGATGAATGATTACATATTTATGAGTAATTCGCTTGTTCAATCTTTAATACATTGTTAACTGTACATTAGTCTACATAGCAATAAATAGTAATCCTACTTCTTTTTTAACACGCTTTTATTAGCTTCACCTGTAACTAACTATGTAAGAAAAGAAAATCTTGGAAGTTAAATTTGACCCACTTCCCGGTTTCCAATTGAGCTGAAATTTTGCATACACGTTCAGTTTGGATGACTAAAGCGTGTTTTACAGTTTTTTTTAAACTATATTTTTTTTTTTCTTTTAATATGTAGGTTCTATATTGTTAGTGCCTATCCTATATAGCTATATTACTAATGTTTTTTGTGTACTAAGGTGTTCACAAGAATTTTTCTTGAATAATTTCTAAACGTGAAGACCTATAATCGGCTGTCAGTCTAACTTACTGTCTTAAGGATCAAGTTCACCGAAAATATGTATAACAGACGGTTAGAGCAAAATCAGCCGTTAAATATGAATTTTCGTATGGGTAATCGACGGATTACATTTTAAACATCTGTTATTTTATTGGTGAAAATGGCCCTTATTCTGTTTTGTTTAGCTGTAAGTCTTCCATAGTGATTAAATAAATAAATAAATTACGTATTTTACGTAGTTGATGAGAGTGAAAGAAAACACATGTATAGCCTGTTTATCATCAGGGCTAAATTAGAAGACATTAACCCGTGTATCAATAGTTAAGGTCGGTTCATTCAATTTCTGCTATTTTTGGTCTTCTAATAAGTTATAAGTCTTTATTTCTGTTTGAGATGTGGCTTCAATTACTTCTTTGGTCATAATTACAACTTTGCTGAACCCTTGAAGTATTTTACGCGTGATCTATGATATAGAAGCTGCTTTATATTTGCATGTATTATGTAAATTGATTGTCCATGCTACACAGTTCTAAGTATATGTGCGAAGTACAAATGATCGAATCGAATTACCGCACGATGTTAAAGTGGCGTGTGGGTGAAGAAAGATGATTATTTGCATCACAGACTGCATGCGAGCATCTAAGAAAATCGCCCACGTTTTGTTGGTAAGCTTGCTATGTACATGTATATGAGTACAAGTATACCAAATGATCTCTATTGAAGTCCCCTTGTTATGGAAATAGAAGCAAATGATATAGAAAATACAGAGATGCGCTTCGTCGGGTTTATAAAATCAAAGCCAATGAAGTTAAATGAACGACATCGTTCTTTCAAAGTATTATGTGGCTTGTGTTATTTTAGTAAACATTATTTGGGTAACTGGATTGTGATTATAGTCTGTGTATTTAGCAGTGGCGAAGAGTCCATACAACCCGATTCCCATCGGCTTCCCTTTAGGAATTGGTTAGTGCGTAGACCAACGTAATAATATAATATTTACTTATCCAACTGACAAAAAAAGGTTGGTTATCCAGTTAGATCGAGCTATTCCAGAAATTACTAATATAGATTTTTGTCTTGCAGCTTTAATTGCAGCAATTTTTAGAGGGCATTTTTGGTATGGCTTCCCCTTTTAAAACTGTCACCCTTCGCCACCGGTATTTAGTGTGACGGTCAACTTGTTAAATCAGATTATCGCATTCACTACTAGAGAATGGCCTATGGCCATCCATCCTCGAATAAGTTACAACAAGATCGTCATGAAATTATTACAAAAGGATTTCCAAAATTTGTAATATTTATTACGCTGAACAAAGATCATGAACCTTTGAGATACGTTTATACAGTGTAAACGCTTTATCTATTTCTGTAACCAAACTTTTGTTAGTTGTTTGTTTTTCGTTGACAGAAAACATTATTAATCATACGTCATAGCCGATATAAATACACAATATTGTTTACGATTATAAACGTTAACGATTGGCTGATCACGAGCGTTATTCACATATATTATTATATCGAGCGAGTATCACTGTCATGTAATTGACTGACCTGTCATTGCGTTATTTTTAACGTATCCCAAAATAACGCGTTAATTAAGGCGTCACTCGTTCATATTTACATATGGTGACCATCAACTTTAGCACTTGTTAACATTTCATTTATATCAGGTGTTAAATGATATATTGGTATAATCTGGTTTATGTTGCTAACAGGATATTCCAATATATAAGTTTCTACCTTTCTAGTTTCGATCCCTTTAAGAGTTTATTGTATTCATTATTATGAACAAATTTACCATGGGACCAACGCTGAAATTGCGAAGAAAACATCAGCTGTTCCTTACAAATAATTCAATATTACTCTCGACTAAATATATGGAACAGTAGATATTTTTCTCGCGATTTCTTGATAGGTCCCATAGTAAAAGTTGTTCATAATGATGAGTACAATAACCCCTTAAAGGGATCTGGATTAAAAAGGTAGAACCTTTTATATTTTCCTATAGCAGTTGATACTTGGATTCAAAAGTTCTAATTTAAGCAAGTTCCTTTTGTGCTTATGAAACGTACTTAGTAATAATAAAATGCATAACTCACTTATACAAGATATAATATATAATAAAATACCGAATCAATTTATTTATCACTATGCACTGAATCACTGTAACATGCTTTTTGGTGTAACTATAAATGTATAAAATGGCTATTTTTACTCCATTCCCTTTAAAATCCCATCCTTCACGATAGAATTTAAGGTTGTATTTTACGACGATTTCTTACTTTTGAGGGGGTGAAGTATCAGCCTAAGCCCCGCCCACTAGGGGAGCTCCGTTCACGCATATCGTTTGTATTGCGCAATTGACGTATCAGACTGTGTGACACACGTGTCACAGAATACCAATATTAATAAGCAACATGCAGTATGACACCAGCAAATACTTGAAAAATATAAATCCATAATATCGTATACCCAGTGTCCTATAACACCTGTTAACATCGGTTAGTCCGTTTTGTATTTGTAGATTTTATACCCATTTATCTATCTACTTATAAACTATTGGTCATAACCTATTGTGTATGAGTTTATGCAAGTGCATATAATTGTCTCGACCAACATTGGGCATTTTCACAATAAGCCGATAATGCCGTAACGAAACCGATATATCGGCATGACTAAGCTGATGACACTGCCAATGTGTGTGTAATGTTAGAAGAATAAACCAACTCAAATCCATGCCTTGAGACAATAACCTACCCTCACCCACACCTGTAGGCGTCGTCCGTTTCCGAAGTCATAGTCATACCTACTTAAGTTCGTTCACAGGATTGCTTTTTTACCAAAAAAGAAATTGCATATTCATAGAATTCAAAACCATATTCCTAGTTCAGATTCCTCGCTATGTATGCAGGTGGAGAGCTTCAAAATTGAAAGAAAGAAAGAAAAAATATTTATTTCGGACTCGCACACGAAATGCCTAAGGCATTAAGTCCGCCTCTGTACATAGTCCATAAAGTATAAATAAATAAATAAATTACATAAACACACAAAAAATTCAAATAATGATAACAATAACCTAACCGTCAAAAACCCCCGACTCCAACTAGAAAAAGAGGTGTAAATTTTGAACGGCTGGACAGATTTTAAGAACCATCCCGATTTGTTGTATTTAAAATAAATAAGAACTTTCGTATTGGCTATGGACTCAAAATCAAATAACATAGTTTCTTGGGCTTTACTACTTTGGCCATGAAAGTTTGGCCATTTAAAAGTCCAATCATCTAATCTTAATAAAATATCCGGAATTCAGCTACCTACTACAATTAATGTATTAGTCTACAATTACAACTAGTAATGGACCATCGACGGACCAACGGTGCATGGAAAAACCTAACAAATGGTTATAGTTTATTAAATTTTATTTATGTATTTTTCATTAGTCTGTATAAAAAAATTGTATGAGTAATAAATAATATATGTTATAGTATAGAAAAAAATCCGATTCAACTGGTTCTCTCGGTAGACAAGTCAATTACGAGGTTTACAAAAGTTGATAAATATACGTTCATTAGTAGCGGGAATATTTGTCGGAGTTCCATCGCTATATTTATATAAACTGGATAATATTGTTCTATAAGTAAAAAGAATATAAATAAAACTTCATACTCTTTCTTCTCAACACTACAAATTGTCATACTGATTTTTCTATACTATATCCTATAAAATGAATTCTTGACGGAGATGTCAAGAAATTATTTTAGCATATTGATTTTATAAACGAAATACTTAGATTTTCTGAATAAAAGGCAAGTTACTTATACTTCCTGTTTCTTTTTTATAATTTTTTTAATGATTATACTGTCATTCTTTCTTTTGGTTTTTAATAAAGGGTAAGCGCAGGAACGTCAAAAAAATTAGCACAGGTCCGACCTCGATGCGCGCCGAAACGCGACTGATTGATGGCAGAGATGACAGAAATCACGAATTTTGTGGTTTTTCTCAAATTGTGACCAATATAAGTAATATTATGAAAAAATAACGACCGACTTGCCTTGGTATACTTGCGACCAATATTGTGATGTAAAAATTATTTGAAATAATATAATATTTTAGAAATAATCTTGTAAAAATATTTTTAAAAGGGGTAACTTTGCGATTTTTTTTTATCGAGCCAACTTTGTCCAATCATGTATCGAACGACCGAAAAATCTGTGTTACATCTTCAAGTTTGATATATATTTTTTACGGGGCAAAAAAATAACAATTTCTATTAAAAAAATTGTAAATACAAATCGGTTTTTGCGGCATTTCTGTAAAGGACCCCCTTAACCCATCCCGCCATTTCTCACGGGTCCTTACCGGGATGCAATGTTTGTTGAAATGCTTTTTAAAACTTACTCTTTTCTTTTTAGTTGCCGTCTGGAGAGAAATCTTCACAATGTGTTCACATTCACACACAAAGAAGGCACAAAAAGATATATCATTAAGAAACAAAACAGATATGAATACCTAACGACATAAGAGCAACAGTATGAATAGGTTTTCTAACGCGAAAAGTTAACCTACTTCATGCGGAAAGCCGAGATAACTGAACGTACGCACCATGCGCGCGAGATGTCACCCTCCGTATCTTATCCGAGTTCTATAAATAGGTAATATCTGTGCTAATCTGTTCGGAGTGACGCTCGCTTATAAATCCAGTGAGCCGGCAATGATGCGATTTTACGGGGAATACCTAGGCATAGTAGGGGCTGGCCCCTAGGGAACTGCTACAGATAACCGTACCGAACTTTATACACAAATTGTTAAATTGATTCTTAACAACAAGCAAGCAAGTCAACAATTTCAAAAATAGCTGAGGATCTCACAAAGTTTCAGCAGTTTTAACGCTTGAAAACGTGTTAATTATAATTACATAATGTAACAAATTGTTTATTTATTTAAATTGTAATTAGAACGGCCGTAGGCCAATTACACTAATTAATTAAATGCACTTAAACTTATCAAAAAGACAAGTAGCATGCAGTCCTCTCACAGTACTTCTCGCATGCATTATGTTATGATACAGTAGAGATAATATTATCGACTAGCATAATGGTTAGTAACAAAATATTAGGTTCTGTGATATGTAATTAAATAAAGAAAATTAATTTACAATCCTAGAAATAATTCCGAATGTCACGAGAACAGTAAAAAGGTTTGTTGCTTGTCGTCTCTAAATCGCCTGCGCAGTGCGGTGACTATAGCACAACCTCCGTTTTTGGAGAAACTACGAGTATAAGAAGAAGATTGTCTGTAAGAAATTGCCGATTGCGATAAGACTGCCCTTTGTACAATCTTAAAATGTTCATTGTAATTATTATGATCATTGATCCTATTTATCAGGTGAACAATTAAAAAAATTTCTATGCCGGGGGGCTAAAAAGGCCGCTTTAGATGAATCACAATATGATTCATATTACAAATGTCAAAATATCTACTTAATTGACAACTCTTAATGTCATTCGCATAAGGTTCATAATTATTCAGTAATCATTTGTTTGACAGTTATTATGCAGATCAGTAGATGAATTGCTCAATGTGGCCTTTTTAGGCCCCCTGTTCTATTCTATGCTATAACCCAACAGTGGCTTGCAGAACACTGAGCTGATAATTGATGGATCGTAATCGTAATTAATTAACAACCACTGTAATCCCGTCAATCATCAATTACATCAACGTGACGAATCTTCGAGATTCAAGGCAGTTCTATTTGCATCCTCTGCCAGTTAATTAAAAATACTTAGGTAATTGATTCAATCTGTGTGATGAATGCTTGATATCCGATGTAAACACGTTACGCCAGTATTTCATGCCTGTCCCCGCCAGGTGGCGCTAACTACTACCAATCAATATCTATGACCGTAGTCACTAGCTTTTTAATTAACAAGCGGAACCGCAGTTTTAATTAGTATAATTACTAACAATTCTATGTACCTATAAAGCTTTGTACCGGGATAATTGTACTGTGAGATCTAGTCTATAGAAAGTATCCGCACAGTGTGAATTATCTACTACAGAAGTTCAATTATCTAGTAATTCATCTTCTATGATAAAGTCATAATGAGACTTTATATGAAAGGAATTGTGATTTCCACAGGGCCATCACATAACACAAAAAATAAACAGCGACGGGAAATTTCAAAAATAGCATATTATACCTAATATAAGAATAATTAATTAATTAAGTCAGCCTTCGTCCCCTGCTGATAAAGTCAAAGTGTAAACGCACGCGCCAGCCGTAATGTCATGTCCCGAGCAGCGGTAAGGCAGATCGGGACGTAAGCCCAGTTTATTTCCCTTCTGTAAGTCCTGCACAAGGTCAGCGAATACTGTTAGTGATAACTAGCCACTGATAAATTCGACTGAATTATTAGAAATTACTACCTATTATTAAAACAAACCTTTATCACTCGTCTATAACGACTTCTTAATACATTTTCGCCTTTGTTGTCTTCATTAAACCACTTTAATAATCACATTCGTAACAGTGGGAAACCTTGCGATTTTTCTTTCTTTCTAATTAAAGCAACATTCCTCCAATGTAGTGAACAAGTAGCAGACGGATCGATTTTGTAGCACATGTTCAACACTCATGGTTACCCATAAGGCTTTATTAAAGTCAACTACAAATGCACTGAACTCTATTGTTAGCCAAGCATCAAATTAACTTCTACCTACTACGTCGATCAGTGAATAATGTATGAGAGTACTTCTACCTACGGTATATCTCACAATTATTTGAATTTTTAGGACAAAACAATATGCGCAACTTTATTATTTAAAAAAATACACGGTCCAACTTTCCAATTCTATCTATAAGGTTTTATTATAGTGACTTGATATCAAATATGAACGGTTACTGAAGTGAAATCGGGCCGGATATTGGCCGTATTCTGAAATACTTAGGTACCTATCTTCAAGGAGTACGGATCTTATCGCTTGGATGGGTCTATATTATGTCGTAACGTGCTGTAGTCAGCTGTAGTGCTACAGAAATGTATGGAATAAGGTAATACTTACATAATCTACCGAAGCTAAGGGAGAGGCGCTTTCTAAGCTTTTGCATTTTGCTCATTGCGCCGCCCCTTTTTTCTCTCATTGTCACGCCTGAAACAATAAAAAAACAACATTTTTATAAAAGAAGAAAGTGTTATTAAACTCACATCTTTGACCGCCATATTATAGAATTACAAATTTAGAAGATTTGTTGGAAATAAACATAAAAATTCCAAAAACAAGAATGCTTAACAATACAACTTAGATTATTTTCAAACTTTCGTAGAACAAAATGACCACATGAACGAAGCTGTGGGAGGTCACTAGTATAATATATGACATCTGCTATAAATCTCATTAAGGGCGATGGTACATTATTGGGCACTTATTAATCATTATAATCGCGTGGCAATGGCAAGTGGCGGGGTTATGAGCGCTACGAAGAAGAATTAAATGATAATGAATCGTCTATTACGATAATCAGATAAACCGTTTTAAGTGAATAATTCTCGATTATGACAATCAAGAGGTTCAAATTATTTACTGAGTCGTGACGTCAATTTATAGGTATTGACGTAACCCATTTTACCGATCGAGATCCCGACTGAATCCGTAAGAGGGGTAAATCTAATTAACATTATAATTGCGAACGTATTAATTAAAAACAATAACATGTTACATGGAGCAGTGAGGGGGGTAACTAGCGTTGCGGATAGCGGTTAATTACTCAAGTTATAAGTCGCAGTCACGCAGTCCTCTGCTAAATGAGCGACCAACGGCACTCGCCTTAACTTGCGTCGCGTGTGAGCTAAAACTCCACGTTCTAATTAACTTAAGTTGCCTCTCAGGTAGTTTACACACAAATCGGATGTTATACAGCATCTTACTCCCACCTAGAGGCCATGTAAACTCGTTCGCTTTGTTATTAATGTTAATTATGATAGAGAAAATATCCAGGGTTTCTATAGACTCATCAAACCTCTGATTATTAAAACCTTGTCATGTGTCAAATCTCACATTAGCTGTTGTGATTCGTTGAACAAAATAAACAATCAAATCGACAACCAATCATATTAAGTGGTCAGCAACATGAGACATCGCATATCAGATCTTTTAATATAGTTCTAGGGAACGAAGATAATCTGTTGCAAAATAAGAGTTTACTAGTAGAAATTTGAATATTGGTTGCAGAATTTGCAGATTCACTTGGGTACAATCCAAGTATTGAAGGAATAAAACAATTGATCTACTGAGACGTGAATAACAAAGAGCTGCGAGAAAGTAATATTTCATTCTACACTATTTTTCAGAAAACTTGATAAGTAGTCATGTCTTTTCCTGTGACATAAGCTTCCTGTGCAAGTTTCGCATCCGTAGCTTCAGAACTTTTGCGGAACAAACAAATATTCAAACTTATTTCACGTTATAATAATATGTACCTATCTTAAAAGTGTGTCCTAGATATCTCATCTAACTCTACATATACCCAAAGATCTTCCAAAATATATGTATCTAAATTGTTTAAACACTGTGGTGTTACACAAATAAGGGCACCAGACATCATGTTTATAGGTTAGAAAATATCATCAAAAAATATTTTTACAGGCAATACTAGAATGCAGTTTTCAAATAAATGCTTGTCTCGTGTCTTAGGAGACTACTCGTATTGAAATTCAATATTAGCGTACACATTATGTCTTGTGTCGGATCAACATAGCTTGCCTGGACAAGATGTCTTGGATTGGGCAATGTTTTAGGTATAATGTGCAAGCTGTCTAAGACTGCCTGCACATTATAAGGCATTGTCTTGACAGATACGCATTTTGTCTGGAGTAGACAAAAATTTGATCTTACGTAGGTATACACATCTTGTCCAGGCGAGCCATGTCGATCCGACACAAGACAGTGTAGGATAATATTGAATTTCATACAGGTACGAGTATAATGTCTCATACGACATGAGACAATGTCTTAATAACATGTTCAGCTGCATGTACATTTCACCTTTCAAAAGACGCCATGAATGTTTTATCTCCTGACGTATAGTTGAATGATAATCGTATTGATGCAATGACACTGAAAACATATTGTTGAAGGCACAATCCTATGATTGAAGTATAATCTGTAATCGTTTTAAACACTCATCTTCGACGCAAGGTAGTTTAGAATTTCTACCAATCGCATGCATATGATGCATAATACAATGATGGCGAGACTACACTTCATTAATTAACTAAGAATATTGCGAAGCATATCTCATAAATCAGTCGTACAAAAAGTAATTACTTACCTAATTGAATTACTTTGCCGTGTGATTCATGAAAGATGACGCCACAATAGTAACAAACTGATTATAGGTTCATGTAAAATGGTTTTTCTTGGATTCATTCACTATCTATAAAAATCACGCAAACTGTAATTATCACTGTTTGAAAGTGCACGTCTAATCGATGAGACATGAGCAAACAAAATAACAAGTGTGCGGCGCGCGTTCAATGCTCCTATGTCGGGACGGACGTTATCGCGCACAATTTCACGACAACTACTACGGAATTACACTATATTGGTGTCGTAAACAGGCGAACTTTTCCAAGTTTGACGTAGACGGCGACATTTTCTTTGTAATGATTGGGCGCGTACTCATTGATATTGTGCCAAAAGTGCTGGGCGCCGCACTATCGTGGACGACACGCCGCGCCGCCGCCACGCCTCATCTTCAATAACAACATTGTCAACAAAAACTTTACAACCTAAATTCAACGTAAATACAGCTGGCCTAAACTATTGTACAACATATTTTTGTAATAGGGAAATTAAATTACATAAAAGTCAAGTCAACTTTATCCCAACTACGTTGGGGTCGGCTCCCAGTCTAAACATATGCGGATTAAATTAGGCAGCAAATACTTATTTATTTATAACTCGGTTATCTGATATTGACTTAGCCGTTCCAAAATAAAATTCTACTAAGAAACGAGCGAATCCCTCAAATTAAAACATAAACTTTACACTCAAGAATTCTATCTGTTTTCCTTCAGGGAGTTGGCTCAGGGCCCATTGCAAGTCCAGGCCGCAGTCCGCAGTCATTCAGTTTTATCAAAGAGACGAGGCGAGCAGGTCTCACTGCAATGACCTAGAAAGCGAATTACTGCTTTACGAACACCTACTCTCACGTACTCAATGATATTGACAAATTTTATTAACTTGGCAAATGGAAGAATTTACAGTTCCACTTGGATTTCCAATTTATTGGACAAGGTGCTTTGCTATCTTTATAGTGAAAGCGGATTTAATAGTGCTTATAAATCCCGGCGATATTACTCCTCTAGAGACAACGTATCCTCCGTTAGATTTTACTTCGAGTGCTGAAGAATGTTTATTACCTCAATGTTTGCGCATGTGGGACATATTCCCACTTATTACAAAAGATGGTTAAAACCAAGTCTAGTACAACCCAGGTTTTAAGTATATCCGTCACCTTCTAACGTCATATAACAAAAAGAGACGAGGCTATCTTAAAACCTGGGTTTTACAAGAATTGATTTTTAAACCATTTTTTGAAATAAGGTTGAATGTTTTACCTTTTCGACAAAACACGACTAACGACGTTGGTTGGATTGCGTCGTTATTGTTATGCCGTGTCGTTATAGCAGTGTTATCGAACGATAAGGTTCAGTATTGTATGACGAATGGGGTTAAATTCGGCTTTGCCGGCGTCAGTCAACAGCCCTACAGGCTGCACAAACATGACCACCATGGACAAACATTCACGATGTCAACGCTATCTAATCTGGAAAGCACCGGGTACAATATGTATAGCGTGGGGTACACAAACATTACAAATACATTCTTGTTACATCACGCAGCAAACATGCTTACTGGGCACGTGCAATCGTAAAATGTATCGATAATTACCATACCTTGCGAATCGATCGGTAATCGCAAATGAATTGCATAAGAATTTGTGCAACTCGGGTTCAGATACTTGTATAACTATCTGTAATACACAACGCTCGTTGAACGTCTCTGAAATGTGAATATTGGTATTTCGATAGCCTGAAATTAACGCAGCGATAAATAAGCTCATTGCGCGTGAGTGTATTTAAAGATAATGCGCGCTCATATCGTATTTCAGTTAACAGAACATTTTACCTGCCAATTGAAGACTATTATCCATATTAATGATGATAAAGCTCACATTACGTATCAGTAAAAGTGGTTTATGAACGGATTAACGATTCATAAATCAACCGCAGTGCAAGTGCTCTCCAGTTTGCCGCAACATCCTGGGAGAAATTGGGCCGGGATCCGATATACCTTACTACACTTTGGCAGCTGCATAGCGAACGTGTTGAAATACGACACACTCGAATATGCTCGCATCCATTGATGCTTTCGTACCAGCCGTCTAAGGAACACTAAATCCACTTACGTCAATGGAACCGCGCGGGTGAAATTCTGAGAAGGGTTATGTTTTGACTAAAGGAAGTATATGATGGTAAGCTGTGTTTACATAGGACAGTCGTAAAGTTTGTTTCGGTCCATAAAATTTATTTCTCAGAAAAGGGGACCGAGCTCTGCACGTGACAATATGTGTTAATGTGTGACAGAGGTCTAAAAAGTATTTTAGCGAAGGGAATGTCGAATTGCGTAAATGGAACATTAGATATTGAAATATCCTTCCTATTGGCACAGTTTAGAAGAGGTTACATGTTCAGAAGGACGTGATGACGTGAATGTTAAAAAATCTGTAAATGTATGATATGAACTAATAACAGTTCCGCATGCCGGGACTGTCCAATGAACTCATTCCCGACGCCCACGCCCTGTAGTCCACACCCGCATTACTATGCGACAAATATCAGAATAGAGCAGATAAACTTTATTTCCGTGAATATTGCGTGCTTTGATACTGCCACGAATAAAGAGAAAAACATATATTATGTCATAGTTATCCGTACTGATTATAATTAATCACAATTCAAATGTAATTGTAAAACAAGAGCTGTGATTATGTGTGCTATGTCACGTACCTTTTTAGTAGGTGTTTTTACACAGGAGAAACGATGACACCAACAATGACTAAAATATTTTGGTTTTGAACTTACACAACAAATCTCTAAACAAAATCATTATGAACTAAGGACAGGTGTGAAGGCGACGAAATACGAAAATTGTGAAGAGAATTGAATACAAACGCGTGGGCACCGCCTTACGCCTACTCATGGACCGTGAAGCGTTATCCACATGCTGTGTTACAAGTTTCAACACAAAATAAACGTACTAGAACATATCGTAACGCAGACAAATCCTACACATCGGATGTCCGATAAACAGCACACATTGATTCATATTCAATATTACCGATAAGTCAAAATGTTTGTAGAGGCTTAATATCATCGATATCGTCATCGACAGCCTTATCTATGTATTTTATCGTCTACATTTTTTATCTTCTGTGGTACACAGATCTGAGGTTGTTAGCGATACCAATGAAAGTGCTATTAAGTCACGTACATAGTACTGGATTTAGGATTAGCTCAATGTTTCCCATTTCCGTAGCGAGTGACCTAATTCGCTTCAACTACTGTTACGTTCAGGGAGATTAACCAGGAAATACCTCTTGTATCTTTCGCTTTACCTAATGCTACACAGAATCGTATCGATGGTGTTGTTTGTATATTACAGCATAATGTTGTCACTATTAACACTCCAACTTCTCATGGTGCTACAACAATTTGAATAACATATTGATGGACTAGTACGGTCATATTTACAAACAATCATGACTCAAGATGGCAGACAATACAAGTTAGGAACTCAGAAAGCCATTCGTTTTCATCGACGATTGAACAAAATAGCCCCGTTTAATGACATTTCAATTGTTGGTATTCAGCAATAGAGCTTGACTAAGTAAACTGAAGCTAACGAGTGTGACAAAACGCGGCCAGTTATCGTGGTCGACATGCGAAAGTCGTTCGTCGACCTTGCCGTGAACGTCGCGGCTCGCGGTGCGCCCGCGCAGGCCGCGTGCCATTCCGCCTACTGCACACGGCTGTACACCAAACATAAACGTACCAAACCAGCGCCTATTGGTGTTGATTCTGTTGCGCATTTTGACAGTACTAAACTAGACTAAACGCATGTCACTTTCTTCTTCTATTGAAACAGAAAGAGACAAACTTCCTTAGTTTAGTTTAGTCCTGCCAAAGTGCACAACAGAATAACACCATTGTCCTATTACCTACCAAGAAAAAAGTAAACCAACAAAACAAAATAAGGTGTTTCGTATCAAAGATGATTGAGCTGTGTAAACTGAAGCTGTAAATAGAACCCAGGCCAATCCATTAAAACGAAGAATTTTCTTCATAACAAAGACGTATACCTACCTACATATCGAAATGTTTGATGACGTTGCGACACGGACAAGTGAACTCGATCAATCAACTACGTTGTACGCTATTCTCACATAATGAGTATTTCTCTTTGCGGTAATTATCGGGTTAACAATAACAATACCTACGTCAGTCAATCAGGAAACATTTGTATGAAAAATGTTAACTGTAAAATGTTTTGCAAGCCTTGAATAAGAATATGTAATAAATAAGTACAGTTATTTTAAACTTGCTGATACACACATTATAAATATGTTTCGCCCTCGGTTTAAGTTGCAGGAAGATGAAAATAAACTTTTATGGTATTTTAAATAAAACGGGACATGTTAAATACGTAATAAATACGGATAAAATAAATTAATCAGTTCAATATATTTCCAATTTTATTTCTAAAGCAAAAAAATACCTGAACCTCCTTTTTGGCAGTCAGATCGATATGTTTATTAGTGCTGATGTAGTAAAAAGATAGTTACATAGTAAATTCTTGTGAAAGAGCAGGCTAGCGCCAGTAATGCAACTGAAAGAGCGCTTGAACTGAAGCCAAGAGACTATAACTATAATAAAATGCCCCAGAAGAACTTTATTTAGATTAGTTTTAACTTCATAAAGTACATTATATACTACTACTATAGGTACTAGTAGATATAATTAAGCAGTTGATCTTCCGTATGCAACACATTAATTAATATTTTATCCTTGTATTTTGACGGAGCTGCCTACTAACAGATACCTTAATTCACAATTGATCCAAGTAACATTTTGGTCAAAATAGAATTAAGTGCATTTTGGCTTTTTTGGGACCATTACCCTGGTTTTTGTAAAACATTCCATGATTCTAACTTTATTGTATTCAGGCTTTGAGTATCTATATTCAGGTTAAAACTTCTTATCACCTTCTTATAAGATTTTTAAGAATAGTGTTTAGAAATTTATAAAATGTTACTTGGGTCGTTTGTGAACTAAGGTATCCCAATGTTAGCTTTCCTGAACATCCCTCAAGCTTTTGTGCATCAACCGAACAGCCAAATATACATTCTTTTTTTTATTTGCATGAACCTCTAAAACATATTTGTAACTAATTCAATAATGAGCAAATTATGACAGTGGATGACTATTCACACAATTTGAAGGGAATTTCTTGGAAGTTTACATACTTACCTAATTATAGTAATATTTGGTGTCATTGTTTGTTTTCCTTTCAGTTCATACTAAGTGGGAATACCGAACTTATTCAAACAAGCTGATAACTTATCTAGAGCGATTACATTAATGTATATTCCAAGAGGTAAATTAGCAACAATAATGAAAAACCATCGGCCATCCACCTAAAAATCTTTTAAAATAAACCTTTTTATTAGTCAGAAAACGTGTTAGAGTAAATTAATGAATGACTGAATTGACTGAGAGGGCTGAAAGAAAATAACTACTTAATAATAACACGTGGCATTTTTGTCTACACAAATGGATTAAAAAAAATGAAGAAGAAATGAGGACTGCTTTTGGGAAGAACGTTGATAAAATGATGACCGTTTGTGTTATTTACAAACAAGTACAAATAATGTTAGAGGAAGAATCAAGTGATAAATGTGCTAAAAGATGATGTATCAAATTGGATTCTTGCGTGGGTCAAATCTAGGTCTTCCAGGTAGCTGGCATTTATTCCTTCAAACAGATGATTCACGCGGTCGGCATGCATAAGCACGTAATATTGATGGACCAATGACTCATGACTTAGAAGCATGGTGATGATTCCCTTCAATCACTGCATGATTCTGTTCATACTTTTAAGATTAGTCATTGCCTCGCAGACTGCTAACATAACATTACTCGTTTACATAAATATACCGCTCCAATAAAAACATTACCGTTATTTTCAAGAACACCGAGTTTTTGTATAAGAGATTTCTTACCTGCAAAACAATCCGTCTATTGAATGAACAAGCTTTTATTTAAAAAGTTACACTACCAGTCGAAACTAGGACTTTAAAGTAATTGGCACACTAAACAGCAGATTATAGTCTCAAGACCTTGAGCATTTGTATACTTTTCCCATAGTTATTATGTGGGAAAATGTTTGTTATTTGTGTATCTAATTTAGCAAAAACTTCAAGGACATTAAGATTTGTATTGTTGTACAACGAGAAACACTTCGTATTACATTATAAGCTAATAAAAGTATAAAAAGAAACTGTCGTTAACAAACGCGATATTACTATCAAGATCTGAACCAACTAAGAGAGTTTATTTGTATAGGGCTTCAATTTATTATTTGCACACCATATCTCTTACAGCATTGTATGTAATTGAAATATTTTAATGTTTTATGTTCAACAAGGGATTTGAGCGCGTTACCACAAATTTCAAGAGTAGACAATAGACCAATCAAACTAGAAAACGAAAGATGGAAGAAAAACAACATAGAAACAATTGTCATTCATAAATCTATATAGCGCCCCATTAGGGGCAAGGTGACAACTGTACAATAGGGGGGCGATAAAACGAAACGACCCATTCTTGCGGAGACCATAACCATAATAGAAGATGAAGAAAAAACGCAATTCAACTCGGAGGAACGAAACCAGACGTTAAACGTCACGTTGAATACGTTCGAAGAATATTAATTCTCTGATTTTAATTTCTGATTGCCTTGCAGGAGATTCGGGCCCCAACCATTCATTAAATTTAAATCGGTGACCACAGCACAATCGGTACCTGATAAGAATAGTTTAAAGAAATGTTAATGCTCGTACACGTAAGTATTTGAGCGTTTATATGGTCAACGACCAGCGGATTGATTGGACAAATACGTTCTAAATCAAATATAACAAAAAGATAAAAAAATGATTAGACACTGTGACACAGAAACTTAAATAACTCGACGTATGAAATTATAGATTGTGATTCTACGTCCGCTTTTGCAATTCAGGTCAATCCGTATCGCACATCCACGTAGTTGCGCAAAAATGAAGAAGACGTATTCGTATGCTAAGTTAAGCGAGATCTAGATACTGCAACTTTATCTTACAAAGGAGTCTATTGAGGCGAGAGTGCACGAGCTGCGACCTCGAACCTGTGACCCTACATACAATGCAAACAATTGTGATGTAAATGCGAATTGAACCCGTTGTGCCACTCGTGCTCTGGTACCGATTGTTGTCGAAGTTCGCACCGAATGAGCCCGTAACTCATTCCACGTGGAAAACGACGTTAAGTCTTGTGAATTGCAGATATATGCACACGTTTTACTAACGTTATTTTTCTGTTATGTCGGAAACTGAGCTCTTAATTGTGTTAATAGATATAAATGTTTGAATTAAAATTTAATAACGCAGATTGGACAGTATGTATAGCGGGTCGGTAGCGGTCGGTCGGTCGGCGGTAGCTGTAAATACTTGGTTATTTGGCAGGTTTGCGAAGGATTATTATCCTGATATTTTGATAATTTTGAATTGATTATCCTGATAATAATGATTATATTTGCTTACAATACTGTATCACACGACCTCGGCTAGGCGTCACGTCGATAGCGTGTATCCGAACGCGGGCAATGTCAGGCACTACGAGGGGATTCCCCTATGCTTTTATGCTTATGTCAAGTCAAACGACAAACATAAACTTCAGCGTCATTGTTTTATATCTGTGCTGTGCGAACTTGTGTAGGTAAATATCAATAATATTAGTTATATTCAAATTAGTCCAAGGTAGGTAGGTTAACAAGTAGTACCGTCTTCTCTTGCTCTAGGTCACGCGAATCTTCAGAGTTATAAAAATAAAAATCTCCACCTGGCAACACTAACGTTACATATCATTCGTTTTTTTCGCGCTCGTTGAGACGTCACGAAAAAGTTTTTTGTTTTCTTCAAATTTCAGAAACAAAGTGTTATGATTAGTTTAAAGTGTTTAAAATTGTTAATAAACATGCACAATAACAACACGGAGACAGGAAGGACGTAAGGAAGATAGGAAAACTAAAACAATTGGAGAGATGTAAATCATTCACAAGGTCGCGGAACAAAGTCTTTTCTGTTGGTTTTATCGAAACTAACACAAAATAGTGGTATTATGTGTGACATTTTACCACCTCTTCGTGGAAGAGGTTCTTTTTCCCGCAACAGTAATTATACCTACCGAGGAACTCTGCCTAACAGGCAATAAACAAGATAGGGTATTATGTGTTACATTTTACCCCCCTTTTCGTGGAAAAGGGGATACTGTTGAACCATGCCCCAAGGAGGCACATAACACATCTGCATAACAGGAATTAATCAAGATACTGGTAAGTATTATGTGTAACATTTTATGCCATTGTCATGGAGGAGCTTCTTGCGGCAATAATAATTATGCCACACATGCGGAGACGCATGACGCTCGCTCGGCCGGCCACCTGCCTTCCCGCAGGCGATCCCAGCTTGGGACCAGACCAAACACCCAAACAATAATCTGCATATTCGAGTGTCGATATGCAACTCTCCCGTGGGGAGAGTATTGAACAAGTGATATGCTGGGTTGGGAGATAATTGATCTCAATTCTAATCAATACTGAGTGTCAGTTGTGCACTTCCCCTGCTATGGGAGAAAAGAGGGTTAATTTTAACCTGACATTCAAGGCTCTAAACGGAAGGGGGTATTACCATGAATACTGCCTACCTAAACCTAGATAGAATTCACACTATACACACAGTATTTAAAGTCCATAACTTTTACTCTCTAGCGCCAGAGCCAGAAAATCCCATTGTGTAGAATAATCATTATTCTTTGGCTGATGGTCAGTGTGGAGAAGAGTATATGTACAACTCTAATATGGCTGAAGATGTACACCATAGTGTAAATTAAAATAGGGTATTAAATGATGAATTACCCGATAATATTATTTTATACCTGGGGGAAAGTAGATTGCTGAAGAGGATTACAGCAATTAAATACACCTAAACATTATTCTTTAATAATAGAAAAAATTCTGTTAAGGTTATCATATAGGACCAAAAAGGCAACCTTTACTAACTAACCCCTACGCATGCAATGCATTTATTTGCTGTCCCAAGACTTAATTATGATATAAAAGGAATCCCCAGTGCCTCGGCAATAACCAGATATAGCCTGAGAGGGGGTTGTTAGCCAGACTTGGAGGCTAGCTATAGGCACTACCTATCAAGCAATACATGAAGTGTGCAATAAAGATAACAACAAGACTATGTTATTAAATTGCTTGGAGAAGGCACCAGTCTGTTGTCAAATCTAGTCGTCTAATATACCAGTCTATGAATTAGACTTATTCACCCTTTCTGGACAACGCGTTGTACGTTCAAAGGAAAATATAACCTCCTCCTTTTTGGAAGTCGGTTAATAAGGGGACTGAATTTCTGTATTTTATTCTAAGAAACTGGAAGTACGACAGCATGTGCTGCCAAAGCAATGGAATGCAAAAGGAAGTTCACATTTGTTAATTTCACAGAATGCAAACAGGCTAACAGGTCCATCCACCTCACAAACAATACAACCACCAACAATCTTCATCTAGCTGAGGCTGTGCCATACACCCATAGAGACAGATTTTATGGGACCATAACATTCTCAAGTATTTTTACCAATATTGGAAGATACTACAGAATGATCCAGTGATAGTAGAGTGGGTAGAAAGATATTCTATTCCCCTCTTATCTCGGCCAAGATAAGGAAATATTCTTTATTTTTTAATAATACTGGAGGACAAATTCTAAGAAATGAGATAATCTTATAAGATTGGGTACAATTGGTCAATTATTACATTAGGTACAATTAGACAATTAGTTAATGTCAACCGCTACCTGATCAATTCTTATCTTCAATATTTTAATATATTATGATGACAGATCACACAGATTTTTACAAGATTTTTTAACAAATCTATGAACCTAGGACTCTTGTTTAAACTGGTCTTGAGTGAAGATTATATACTTGTATTGTTGACCTTAAATTAATAAGCATACTATTTAGTGGCAATTATAAATAATAATGAATAGATCAAATTTATTTAAAACATTTACAAGAAGATGTACAGATAGCCACAGTAGTATTAATAGTAAAGTCCTATTATAATGTTTTTGTTAGTGCCTAAATAAGAGCTATATTATAACTTAAACATAATTGAATTTCAGATGTAAGAAGTGTTCACTAGGAATTAGAATTATATGTAGCAACCTGCCTGATCTAGGTTTATTCAACCTGTGTTTCATGGATGAGATATTTAATAATTATTATTCAATTATTTAATAATACTGTTTATGAGTTGCTGCTTGCCATTTGGCTTATCAAGAGCTCCTTTTATATTAAATAAAATTCTGAAAGATGCTGTTAAGTATTTTAGAATGCAAGGTATAAGATTCGGTCTACTATTCTATATTACATGACATAAGTAATATGCCTTGTATCATCTTATTAGGAATGCTTACTATAATAACAAGAGTAAGAACATTTTTAGAAAACCTAGAATTTGTTATTATTAAGAAAAGATATTTGATATTAATAGTAATATAAAGAGAGATTTACTTTGAAGGAGGAAGAATATTATTATCATAAATAAGTGTAACCGCATCAAACAATATAAACTTTATTTAAGACATTTTCTCAGGTGCCTCTATAAGTGGATATGGAACACATTGGATAAGTTTAGAACACAGGAGGTAGATAGTCAGAGAAGGAAAGACAATTAAATATATAATAATTATTATTAACTCTGTCTTGAGAAATGATGCTGATCAATTAAGGAGTTGTAAATATATTATCAACTAATTGATTATAATTAAAGTATTAACCAGATGGGTGGAGTAAATAGATATATATATATATATAATGCAAAACTTTGGCAATGATGAGAAAATAGGATTATATCTACTTCCTATATGGGTTTTTCTTTTTAATCTTACTTATAAGGTAAGATAATAAAAAAGCAGATTTTGAATCTCGGAATTTTAACATAAGTAGATACTGAATGGGATCATAGATTGCTGTGATGGGATCTTACACAAGTCTTTTTTAAGCTATTAATAGATAAATTAGGCAATACGGAAATAAACCTCTTTGCATCTTGATTAAAACATAATGTCCAAAGTAGATTATCAGGGCATAGAGACCCTTTTTTGCTTAGTACATAGACACTCACAATTATAATGAAGTGAGAAGTTCTTTTTATGCAATTTCCACATTCAGTATGTTATTAATAACAACTTTTAAAAGTTCTTCACAAATACTAAAAGAGACAAAAGTCAGGAATAAATTTCTAATATATAATGCTTTTCTAATATAGTCTCACAACTATTTATAATCACTATTTGATTCAGATGCGTTAACGTTAGGTCATTCTGACGAATTTAATATCTCCTTTCAGAATGACACACCCCTGCGATTTATTCACCCTGGTGTACATTATCAGGAAGGTCATCAAGAGGAGAATGATATCAAAGAATTAAATTGACATCATGATAGCTTCTTTATCTCAAAATTTTATTAATCTATTTTATAGTTATCTGCGCCAACAGTGGGCCTATAGAAGATCATATTACTAGTTATATATTTACTAGATATGAATTCCTAGAATAGTTTGATATACCTACAATTATAATTTATTGAATGATAACCATTTACCTTTCACTCAATTATCACTAGTTGGCGCTCTCTTAGGTAACATAATTAAACGTATGGATTTTTAAATTACAGTTAAATCAAAACACGATAATGTATCAAGGTATTAACACATTTAAGTTCTTGGTATCCATTTGATACTTATGCTTGAAAGAGCTTAGAGTTGATAGCAGCATTTGCTATTGGACCTTATTCAAATTTAAAGTTGGATAATTAGGTGTCATTATAATGAGAACAGATACCTTTAGGTATTAAAGACTATGTTCAAGTAAAATCTCACTCAATGTTTTTACTATTTTTTAACAATATGTCAATAATATTTCTAGCAAAGTCGCTACAATATCTAGAAAGAACTCTAACAGTCAGATAAATAGACAGTCCAATAAAGACATAATAAGTAAGTCAATAAGTAAAATTTAAAAAGTTGCCTATCAAACTGATATACCTAGAGATATATCTGTGTTTGCTACGCATTCAATTCTGCATGCGTCGTCATCCCAAGCATTATAGGCAGGGTTTGACGGTTGATAGCTTAGTATGCTAAAAGCCTGAGCTAAAATAAGTATCTACCTATGGTAATTGGCAAAGTCATCCTTTGCTAATCATTATAATAGACCCCTTCCAAATGAATCTGCTAACGAAGATAGTTTTGCCAGTGCAGTTTTTTAAGATTAGGGTTTGCTATAAGATCTCAAATACTAATTATTCATAGTATACTTTTTAAAGTTAGATTTCTCTATTAAACATTTAAAATTGTTATTATATATATAAAGTTCCTAAGTCTACTGGAAAAGAATATTAATTACGGATCATAATCATTGTAGACATATTACATCTTTTAGTCTTCAGTAATAATGAACTATAAAAGATAAATGACATAATATTATGTTCTCTGAACATCTACTTGTTAACCTACCTACCTTGGACTAATTTGAATATAATGATAGGATTAAACGAACTTACCTTAAGTGAAGTTCTATCCTAATTATATGAATAATTAGTCCAAGGTAGGTACTTCCCACCCACCCAAGATTAACACATGTATACATGGTTAATTCTCCCCTATTTCATTACTGCTCTAAAATTAATGATATGTAACGTTAGTGTTGCCAGGTGGAGATTTTTATTTTTATAACTCTGAAGATTCGCGTGACCTAGAGCAAGAGAAGACGGTACTACTTGTTAACCTACCTACCTTGGACTAATTATTCATATAATTAGGATAGAACTTCACTTAAGGTAAGTTCGTTTAATCCTATCATTATTAGTTAAAAACTAAAGAAAACGCTTTTGTCATCCAAACTATTGTATGCAAAATTTCAGCTCAATCGGAAACCGGGAAGTGAGTCAAATTTAACTTCCAAGATTTTTTTACATAGTTATTATACGATAGTTATCAATGAACATAAATCTTGATAATTTGCAACCCTGGTATTTGGTCTCCTGGTCTAGAAGCCTATTCAGAGCCTCATCGTGGATGACACTAATCTACGTTTGCCAAAAAGCTCACGAGTTTTTGTATTAGTGAAAGCGGACACAGACGGACAAAACATCAAAGAAACGGTTAGTAAATTAAAATGTCAATAGTAACCTCCAATATCTACTAAGTATAAACACAATTATTCGCACCTGCGTACTAAGTACCTAGTCAGAATAAAAGTGAGTTGCAAAGTCTACAAGTCTCTCTATGCCACCTAGCTATGTCTATGTCTAGCGTCCTCCACTTGCATAGTTCCCACCAGCTAACTAATTGACTATAATAATTATTGATCCCATGCATCTAATACATTAAGTTTTTCATTAATTCTCAGATCGGCGTAGAAAGTCACGGTGAAATCATAAAATTACACTTTTCCCATCTTGAATAATAAAAGCAAGACCAACACACTTGCATATCAAAGAATGCTCGTAATTCCACAAATACCATTGTAAATCCAATTAAATTTAGAGAGGTTAAAAAACACTCAAGAATGTCCAATAAAATACCGTCATAATCATAACAAATATATTTATAGACTTATCAAAGAAGTTCTGAAATACGGTTGGTAGAATTGGATGATAAATAACATATCTGAAATTAAGGAGTAAGCGGAGGGAGACGAACACACTTTACGAAACTCAAGAAAGCGAAACAACGTACACATTAACCGTCGTTAGACGAGATCATTAATTATCACGCGAGCTATATCATTATGATAGACGACGCTCTTCATTAGCTGTTACTAAGGAATATTTTCTATTAAAATATCATACAGATTTACATACTACAATGATAAGATAACTTGTTATCTTAAATTTTAAGATATTAATATTAATAAGAACGTTAAAAATCATTTGTTTAACCTAAAAACGTCATGATGTCATGAAGATATGCGAGTACTCGAACTGACCTGACAACAAAAACGCTTCAGCACATGCAGATAAAATATAAATGCCAGACATTGAATAGCATATGAATAATGATTCGAAATAGGTACTGCTCGATATCAAGTATACATCATCTGTATACAATAAGGCCGTTAGGTATAGAATACACAGCATTATTAACAAATCACGATGTAGAAACATTGCTTTGATTTACAGCACAATCTACGGCTTGTCTCTGTCCGCTATCTCAAATGCAGCATGCATTAGAACAAGCCAACTTCGTGACTGGAGTAGATATAAAGTATATTAATGCAAGTAGTACAATAGTTTTCATATCATTGTCGGTTGCCGGCGGGCCCGCCGAGGCGTGGCCAAGTCGACGCCGCGGCTGCGTGCCCACCCAACCATTTTGCGCTCTCCCTATGGATTTCAGAATTATGGGATTAATGCGTTTAGAAATCTGCGAAGAATTACTCTTTTATAATTGACTCTTGAACGTTAGCGTGATTTCGACATATTTATCATCCCGTCGACCTTTTAGGCGTAATTTTTTAATGATGAAAAAAGAAACCTGATCATGAATCATGTAATAGCACGTGTAATTGCGTTTTTCAAGCTAGTAATGAACGAAAGTCACGTGATATAGAAAGCATCAACACAAAAGTGGACGGATACAGATCCCATTTGATTTCTTTCCTTGAAGGCTTGAACTCGAGAAAACGAAATAAAACAAAGGCAGGCAGACATCCAAGAATCGACCCTACTTTACATAAACCACGTAAAACTGAACTATAAGAGTCCGAAATAATTTGGGACTTAGGTACTTACGCAATGGAACACTGTTTGGATATTTCAATAGTGGTTTCTATATTAAGTCGTTACGTGTTCCGCACTTGTATATCATAGGAACGTTGTTAATATTAGCATGAACTAGATGACAATAAAGTATCTGTACAGTTAGTGTAGTAAAATCGTGAATATTTATCTCCTCATCAGTTAAAATAATAGATCATAACGTATTGTACAATAGTAAACGTAAAACTAACTGCACATCGGATGAAGCATGAACAGAGTTTTTGTGCCGTCTAGAAAATTGCTTATAATTGCTCCTAACAACTTCCTAGAGTAACGTAAGCGCGTGTCATGGACAAACAAACAACCAATACAAACCCACGACATACCTACATCAGAGTGTCTACGTTTGATAAGCTCCGACCTCTCAAGGTCGAATGTAACGAACATTTTTTAATCTAACGTCCAAAACGTGTTATTTCAAGACTTACCAAATCATGCATAATAGAATAATCTTATACGCCTACAACAAAGGTATTTCATTAATAATAAATATTATAGTTTTAAAAAAAACTAAAGAAAACGCTTTTGTCATCCAAACTAAACGTGTATGCAAAATTTCAGCTCAATCGGAAACCGGGAAGTGGGTCAAATTTAACTTCCAAGATTTTTTTACATAGTTACAGGTGAAGCTAATAAAAGCGTTTTAAAAACAAAGATAGTATTTGGAGAGGCCATTTAAATTGAATGCGCTTTTTGCATGATATCGAAGTACATTTTTTGCAAAATTATTCTATAAATTAAATTCTGTATTTAAATTTTGGGTGTGGTTTGTTTAAAATTTGCATACCTACGTGATTTCGGGCAAGTGCTTTGTCAATGGGTTTTTTTTTAGAGAAATCTTGTCAATTCGTTTAAAACACATTAAATCATAATATTATGAAATAAGAAAAAACATCTTGAAACGTTTTGGAGGAAGAAAGGGTATTTTATAAAGCACTTCTTTGGGGCCACAAAACTTATTAAAGAATGTACCTAAGAAAGATTTGAAGTATTTTTCAAGGATCCTCAAGATTTCCTGTGCAAGCATAAAGGATAATGTAAAGAAAGCAAATGTAATATTATAAACTGTAGTAGGTATCGTAATATACGTTGGAACATGAGTAAAAACTGTCGAAGCTTACGACAACACATCATGTGTGTCGAATGCAACTGTGCAACTTCTTATTAACGGTCGGTATGGCGGCGACAAAAACTAGTCGTGGCGGGAACTCGGCGCAAGGTAGCGGCCATTGGGAACGGCATACGAGAATCTTTAGAAACAGTGGTGATTATAGCCGCCTCACACTCGCGTAACCACTGTGTAGTGGCAAACTTACAGTTTTGCGATATAAAGTTTATCTCTCGTTGTTAGACAGAAAGTATAAGTTGTGTATCTTATGAGATTTATTTTCTTATTATTTCACACTGTGTTCACCAGTTACCAAAAACGTGTTAAGCATGGCTTTATCTCCTTAGGATATTTTGTTTATGAATCTTATAGGAGCACTCTTGTTTAATATGGGTAAGTGTCCAATATACAAGTATTACCAAAAATTCAATCTTAACTGACGGAGTGGTCGGAGTATTCTCCAACAATCAAAAATATACGCGAACTTTTCAGAATTAAATCTTTATAAAAACCTTGTAACACCTGATTGAAATACAGGTAAAAGGAATTAATCGTTCTCGTCCTCCCGGTCGTCGACCCGAAGCGCCGGCCGATCGCACCTGCGGCTGCGCCTGCGACGCTTGCGCCGAACTGCCGGATAAGGCGGATGCCACCAAGGCCGCGAGCTTTTTAGTCTCTGACTCACTCTCTGCCAACTCCTGCTGTACAACAAGTTATTCTATTTCCGCATAACATCAAGTTACGTACGTCTATGAGATGTCCTTTGTTCGGTATTACTGGTTGTATTAACATTATGACCTAAGACAAGAGACAGAATGAAGTTTGACTTGTTAGTTAATTTGCTGTGAGCAATACCATAGAGTCATCCGTTGCAAGCCGTTCTTTACGAATGTCTCTATTTCGTAATAATTATAGTGAAGCGTTCAGCCGTACCAGTTTTAGATTCTCTTTTTGACAGATAACACCGTAATGAATGAACGTTGTTTACAAAAAAGAAAGTATACTTTCACGAACATCTGAACCAGCAATACCATCCGTTAACAAAATACTGCGAAATAATTAATTCAGTTTCTAACCAAACTAATTAGCTGTTAATAGCGAAACAAAAATACTTGAAAACGAATGTTGCTCAACAGGGAATGTTTTCAAATCTAGATTTAAAATCGAGAGCTGTAAAATTTGGCCTTCACGGAACAAGTATGATTCTCATTGTGAATTATTGCTGAAATAGCACACAAAAACCGAGTTTCTACAACAATAAATGAACAGCAATTCTAATAATAGCGCACACATTTTTCACAGCGAATCATAATATTATTAGAAGCTGAAATAATGGTTTATTAATATTACATTTACTACACTTACATAACGTGAACAGCATTATTACTTACATAAATAAAACAATAAACATGAACACGCATGTATTGAGTAACTACGGTAAGTACTTTGACACGTAATACTTGTAATAAGATAAATACGCATCGGGTGTTTGAATCACCATAAGTGCAGTACCTACACTCCATATACAGGGGGCTACGAACTGGCATCTAAATAGCTACCTGCTAAGAGATTGTTTTACAATCCGCGCCGTAGAGCAGACCAGTTTTTAAACAAAAGAACTACAATGAGTGTTATGAATTATGATTGACTTGTAACAATCACAGTGCTTCATCACAGCGATGTCAATACATAACGATTAGTTACATTCAATTGTTAGATTATTACAATAACAAGATGTAGACTTTTTAAAATCGAGACAACACAACACTTGTCTTACCTTCGGAAATCGTAGGCAGCACGTTGACAAAGTTAACAATTCCGACGCCTGTTAGCTGACTCATTCACCAAAACTAACTTGTAACGAACACTTGAAAGTAACGTCTGCCTTCTAACGGCAATTTGCGTGAAAACAAACAAAACCAAAAACGGTAACACACTTGACACCTTATCACGTAGCCCACATAGATAAAAGTGGCAAATTAAGTTTTCGCACTTCAGATTGTTGCAACCAAATCAGCGCTGAATTCCACAAAAATGTACTATAAAAAATTAGAAATTTTTACAGTGGATGTCCACTGCGCACACTTTTTCCATAATAAGCGAGAGAAATGGTAAACTATCACATGAGAGCGGCCTAGATTTATATGTAGAGTCAGGTCGCGTGGGATGCGCGTACGCCGTGTCGTCGATGCGAAGCGCCGGGGCTTACTGGCCGGCCAGACAGACAAGTCAAGCCAACGCCCGTTCACCAGTTCACCTACTCTTATCTTTCGATGACTGTGGTGGTATTTGCTTGCTTACTTATTCCGCGCTGCGCTTACTTGATTTGTTGCTTATACTGCATCGAATGTAGTTTATGTTGCTGCGCATGGATTGCACTCCGTCCAATATTATGCGAGAAAGGCACAAAAAGGTGTTTTACAATACTTTACCTCGTTGTCTTCTATAGCCTTTATTAATGACGTCGAGTCGACGATAAAAGTAAAGGAATTTGTATGTAAGGAAAGATAAATTGCTTGATTAAAGTATTGTGAATCGATTGAATACTTTTAACAATGCTCTGTTTCCATTCGCGATTTATTAACGATTACGCCATACTAAAGATTTAGTTTTTTCTGGGTAGGTATTTCTGCCACTTTGTTACCGCGAATTAATGATAAATGGTTCATCATCAACCACGGCCCGAATTAATCCCCGCAATTTTTCCATGGAACTGACGCACGAGTTTTCAAAGCATTGCAACAGCAATTTTTTATTATTATGCTATAACATTTTGCTAAAAACGGAACGCGACCGGACGACCCTTACATTTACTTTCATATTAATGGCCCGTATAAGCATCTTTTTGATAACTTTTCTCAGTACTTCGCTAATAATGTTTACCTACATAATGCACATACCACAACATATGGATGAGCAGTTTAAAAAAACCAGCGATCTTGGAAAATATACAGCAGAATTTAAATTATGGCGCGAACAAGTGCTCATTTGCTTCAGAAAAAATAAATAGTGTAAATTTTACCAATCTCTACGGTAGATCCATAGTCACAAAAACAGATAAGTATTTAGAAAATAATGTGAGTAAGGGCCATAGCAAAACTAGCTACTTTCTGCAGAAGAATCACGCATTTTCGCGTTATTCACTTTTTGTAAGCAAAAGGCAGCAAAAGAACGCGGAAACGCGCAATTCTGCTGCTAAAAATTTCTAGTGTGATAAAGTACTTAATCAGCAATACCTAGGAACGATATTATCTGCCTACCAAATATATATTTGGGTCATGACATTACCAACATGACCTAGTGATGATACATCTTGAAGCCAGAAGTCAATAGGGCAATTAATAATTAGGTATCAATTAAAATGAGGCCGTACAACAAATCTACAATTATTATTAAATACCTACCATTTATTATCTTTATCACAAATCGTTTGTGCGAGGTTAGAATGTGAAACTAGACGCTAGTGTATAAAATGCATTAATAAAACAATAAGGAAAACATTACAGGACAATGTGAATCAGCTTTATCTAGAAAATAATTGGATCTAGTCATTTGTATTGGGTCGTTATGATGAGTTACTGCATACGTAACTATAGGAAGTGAAATTACCAGTTTGCTGTGACATTACTTTTTGACTAGATTTCTTTAGTATAAGGCTTTACTTACGTGGACGTGTGTTACGTTGACTAGTCTATATTGTTCTTTATACACTTCTTCCCCGTGTAGATGGTACCTATTTCGCTAAATTTCACCAACCCAGAACTTTGCCAACTCTACAGCGGTATTAGTAGCAGAGCAGAGGTCGCTCATGATGCAGGTGTTGGGGCACAATGGACAGGACAGTAGATCTGACATCGTTTGAGGGTCAATGCCGCATCAGCTTGCCGTCTACATCCCGTCGCCAATTCAGCGATGTGCCCCACTTGCTCATGTTATACCTGCACCTGCCCACTTGGATCCGGAGTCGGTTTAACGACTTCCATATGGGCCAGGATAGGCTATATCCGGCGGTATATTATATTACAGTTAGTATTTGGAAGATTGTATCTGATGGGCGGAAATTGTAATTTTATTGTTTTATTAACAACCCCTGATAAGTCGTACAAGATTTACAAACACAAAACTCTTCTAAGATATCTTCTAAATTCTAGAACCATTGTCAGTTGTTCAAAAGTAACTTCCATCGATTCAGGACATCGTAAAAATAACGTCGGATGATGCATATTAAAGAAATGTCAAAAAGCTCGTAAAATTTGGATTCCATTAGCTCATAGTCGTAACACTAAATCGACTAAGTATTTAAATGTTCTATAACATTAATGCCGATCAATCCCACAACAGTAAGATTATCTCAATAAATGTGAGGAGCTCAAAACGAACCATGGACAGAAGGTAAACGGGGACACAGATCTCGGGTAGACAAGAAGCGGCAGGCTGATGATTACCAGGTATCGTATCTTCCTTTTCTTTACGAAATCTCGGCCAGATGCTAAGAACTTTTAAGACTAAGTACTGTCAGATGTCACTGGACCACTTTGTAAATTGTTACATTCATAGAGCGCGTTTTCATTGGTAGAGTATAGATGCGGGCAGTGGAGTACTATCTCGTAGTACGGTATAACGGCCCTAGCATAATATAAAAGCTAGAGGCAGAGGTAGAGGTTCTTAGAAAAAACTCAATGGAAGCCAGAGCTAATTGCTAGACTGTACATAAAAATTATAATACCAAAGAATTCTATGAGAAATATAACCGTTGTTTAGGTATCGATTGTCGATCCATTTCACAGTATCATTAAAATTTCATGCAAGACGTATAATTTGCGGTGGCAATATACGCCTTTGCTACAATAATGGGCCAAGATGTTTCTAGATATTTTATTTATTCAGCTCTGCAGGGTTCTAAATTCTAGGCGATTCAATAGTATTAACTTTAAAAAAGGTAAGTGCTTTCAGTCCTCGCATACCTAAATATGTACATTCGTAACGGTAAGGTAAACATGACGATATTATAAGTTCTTTGCGTTTCTACATAAGTAACCCTGAAGTAAGTTATTTCATTAATACGTGAAGAGAAAAGTTTGTACCCCTTTTTAAGCACATTGCACGCACGGAGGAGTGTGACATTTCGCATAGTTATTGTTTATATGGAAAAGGAGTGCAGAAAGCTAAAATTACGGTCGAATTTCGACCAGTGGGCGATCACTAGTATTCATAATTCCAGAAAAGCACGGCAATGACAGCTCATAGATTTTAGGAATAAGAAGTCGACAATAGAGTAATCCTGCCGATTCTACGCACTGATTTCCCTAATAACAAAAGTATCTCAAAAATTGGCGATTGTCTTATATGTATTTTAAGACCAAGCGCCGCGCCGGAATAATATGAGAGAACCTATAAGCTATAACCTGTGTGTGTAATTATTAGTGACCTTACAATTTCGCAATAACTAAAAGACTCCATTGCACAGGCAGTTGTCCATACTTGCCGTCATTTATACAGGTTTTCTACGATTTAAGTACAAAACACAAAGCTTAAAACATTTCTCCATTGTTCCTTTTCTTCCACAAAATATTATTCTTGCTTTCCATAATTCTGTCCGAGTCGCGCCTCGAGTGCATATCATCTAGTGCTAGCTTCATAATAAATAACTGAACATAAGTGCCTGCATAACTCAAAGGAAAAGTACCTCAAATTATGTTTCCCCGGCCATAATTTAACGATACATCAAAGAGTATCGTACGTATCTGAAGAATAAACAATTTAAACATAAAATAACTTTACGACTCCATAAAAGCTAGTACTCACTTCTCTTCGAAGTCCCGAACCCATCCTCGTGGCCGTTGCACGTCCTATCTTCATCATATTCATAAACCTTGAAATTGTCGAACGAATACAGCTTGACGGCTTTTATTCCCTTCCTAGTCACAAAAACGTCCTTGATTTAGTCGTAGAAATAAATGGTCCGACTCAACTAATTGCTATCCGATGTTCTGTTTACCGCACAGTTCAAAAGTACACACCACTCGACCCTCAAAATTGAGGGGTTCAGTTCCACAAACGACTCAATGTTCCGATAACGTCAAAGAGAACTTTCGTCCGCTCGTTACACCACACCACTTGGAGACTAAAATGTTTACAATCACCTCGATAACTTTACTAAGATGGAAGCGGGCTTACGCACAACGCTATTGTCATAACAGAACAATGGATCAGACGATAATGTTTATTATCCCGACTGGAACGTGCGGAATTCAAAAGAAGTTAAGTTCGCGATCGTAGGGGCTCAGGGAGCTGACAGTAGGGCGGGAGTGCTCGTGAGGGCGACCGCGTGTCGTCTGGCTGGGCTGCAGTGCCCCTGCCCGCCGCGCCGGCGCCCGGAACTGTGTCAGCAGACGCGGCGCCCAGAGCACCCCGGTACCCCGACCTTTCATAAATACACCTCTCTCTATGTTCGACGCATCAATACATTCGTTGCTGTAGGCTTGGCAAACTATAATTGCCGCATCCGAATGAATTAGAAATTATGCTAGAGGTAAACCCAAGTGGACGTTTAATACTTTAATTACAATTTAATAGATGCATATTCAGGTCGTTAGAGAACAAAGCCAAATATCTCCCATGGAATGGATGAAGGCGGTAATGGGACCAGTTAAGTCGATTAATTGCCTAATATCCCGCGCTGTACAATGCCTTAGCGATATTGCTGTAAATTCTGAGTTTGCCGTATTTTTGTCATATTTATGACTTCGGCGCCAATCCGAATATTTTACAGAGGATCCAGAGACCTATACTATCGATAAGTTAGGATCTTTTCGCGCCATTCCTCTGTAAAGACAGAAAAGTAATAAGCAAAGGGACCTATTGCTTATTACTTTTCCGGTTTTAGATTTAACAAGACACGTTTTGACGAATATCTTCTTCAAATCAAGACCGATTTTGTAAGGCTATGTATGGCATTAAGGAAATCATAGAGTAATACATCACATCGCGGTCATATACTTAATGACGTCATACGTCACGAGTTATTCAACTTATTGCAAGTAAATACACCTTCAAGTGTCGCACTTGATCATATGCATTGATCTAATCACGATTGTTCAGATGCTGATTTTCTATACAAATCCAAACAGAGATGATGGAGAGCAAATATTATGATAAAATTAGACCCTTAGCCAAACGAAGTCTTTTTCCCCTGATTGTTTTAACTGGACAACACTGCATAACTGCTGTCTTCACTATTTATGCAGTGAAGTTAGATCTGAAAAATAAAGAGTTGACCACTGTCATCTTCAGCGCTTTATTCGAGTTTTACTTTTATGATGATCATCTCTTTCAAGAAGCATTAAATAAGTAAAGCCTGCAAGAGTTATAACATGGCGGTAAATATATTTAAAAAAAACATGTAGGTATGGTTCTTAGGGCATTAAAATCTCAATATGGAATCCTAGGAACTACTTGTCGACAAGTTCTAAAACGAGATTATTAGAGAAACATAAAATAAATCCTTACTATTTTATAGAGCAATATAATAGATCTAAAGAAATGAGTAGAACAATAATTAAGCGAATAGAGTGGTAATAAAATCAAACTGGGCTTACGAAGTACCTTGCCAAGTGCCTTGAATGTTGTTACAAAGACCGGTTTGATGTTTAAAAAAAAGGGAGTTTATTACTGTTTACGGAATTGCCTTCATTGTTGATCTGTGGCAGTTTCGTTCAAATCAGCCTATCGCAGTCTGCTGAAGATAGAACTCTCTCACATAATGCCACAACTCTCAGTCCTTCAAATCAGTTCAAACTTTTTAGATCTTATAGCAGTATAAATATTGTTTTGAATTGCAGTTCAGAAGAAATATAGGTAAATAGACTTTTCATTATTTCCTAACGTTATGAAATTGAAATCTTGACTCGACTTTTATGACACAAAGGAGATTCATGAAGTATAGAGTAGTTCTAGAGAGGACGAATGTGTCTACTCTAAAGAGCTCTGAACGGGTAAGTTGAACAGTACCCTGTAATTCTGCACGCGGTTCATTGTTGCCGACGAAGCTCCACAATGACATGTCTAGATTGTCTAGGCTATTCATTGTTTATACAGCCTTTAATCTCGAATATAGCTTCAAAGCGTAGTTATGAAGCGCTTGGCTGAAAATTCAAACCTCAACAACAACTGCCAAAGACGCTATTAGCTAATTTTCATTTCATTCGCTGAGATAACCCAGACTAATGATATAAAATGTTCTTTTACCGCTTTTAAGCATTAATTTGTATTGTAAATCTTGTTAATACTGCATATACGCTTCAATTACGGGAACTATTACAAACTCCTAAGCGAACAAGATATAAGACGACCAAATTGGAAAACCGCGTCAAGATAAATAGCTCTTTGCTTTTATAAATAAATAGTAATGTGGCAAACCAACTGGCCCAGATTATGTTACAGCAGAGAAATATCAGAGCAATGAATTAATTAGCGGCCAACCAGCTCTGTTTAGTCTGCCAGGGCAAAGCTCTTTCCATCTTATCGTACTAACTGATCGACCTCTGACATTTAGACGCGAGCATTACAGGCCACCAACCTAGGAAATGTTATTTCAAACTGGGACAAACGCAGTGTTTAGCAAATAAATGTCGCATTATTTTATTCGCTACGCTAATAAATAAAATGTACTTGGAATTTCAGAATGGTGTTATAAATTTAATATTTAACGATCAGCAAAGCTCTTTGTGTAACATACCTGTTTCCACGTTACGTTGTACGAAAGTCGGAACAGTCGTTTGCCGAGCTATAAATTGCAAATAATAAGAGATGTAACAGCCATCAGGCAAGCAGTTCCGATATTGTTAATATTAATTTATTGCTATTAAACTGTGTTACTATTACGACTAGTTACGTGACTGAAATAGTTATTTAGAGTTAAAAATTGCAAATTTCGTATGTGCTTAAGTATGCAGTTAGGCCCTATATAAGCGTGCAAGATCGACAAGGGTGGCAGCAATTGTAGTGTACACCACGAAATGTGTCTAAGAAACCGCACCTCGAGATCAGGTGAGGGCAGTACCCTCTCAAAAGTAACTTATAATTATTTTCAAAACCTTCAGGGGGAATGGGTTATGTGGTTTGCAGACTAAAAGACATCCTTTATAACTGTAAAATAACGGTTTTACTAGATTTCGGAGAGTTTTCTTTTTCAGACGCTTCGTAAACCATAGTGTCTACAACATAAAGAGTAATTTCGAGGCAAACATGGCCAAAGCGTTGCAGAAGCCGACAATGAACATTTTAGTCAGCTAAGGATTATACATGTGAGTAAAATCGAACTTTGGTCAGACTATTGTTAATGAATGTCGATATCATAGTGCTCTGAGGTCAATAACACATGAAATACGTTCAACCCATGATGCAGAAGGATTAAGATAAGCAATAACGTTAAACCGATAGGATTTAATTAAACAGTTCTTGTTTAATCACATACATAATGAAAGTTCACTATCGTAAACGCTGACCTTTCGGGTCCTGCTTTGTTACACCAGTTTTCTTTATGTAACCGGAGCTGACGAACTTAACAAAACTAGAACTATGCTAATTCATATTGGTGTTAGTAATAACGCAAGCAAAATAGTTGGTAGATATTAGCTTAAAGTTCAACTCTTGGGCTTTTGTGGAAGGAATGACCACAATTACGCCAATTTCGCGTGAAGTGATAGACCATCAAACGCTGGAATTTTGTACCTCAAAGTAACTTTTGTTCGGTGGGTTGAAGCCACAGAACACAGAAAAGAGGTGTTTCTGTGTTCCTCTTTCCGTACCTGTGGTTGAAGCTATCTGCGACCGCAACGATTATTACAATAGTTGCTGTCAAATATGTAATAATAACTGTCAGAAACGAACTACTAACTACTGACATTTATTTGACACCTATTGATAAAAACGCCGGGATCCGGAAGAACCCTGCGAGACTCGGAAGAGTATCTAATCGAAAGTTATAAATCTCTTGCAAAACATGTGTTTTAGTGTTAGATCCCTCGTACGGTACGTACGTAAAAATCGCATAGCATAGCACTCAACCAAACCGATAAGTAGGCACGAAAGCCCCAAATATTTTCTTCCGACCCTTCGGCTATGCTAATTTGGCACTAAAAGCCGTCCGTGATATCGGGTCCAAGATCGATATGTCGGGAATAGACACGCGAGACGCGAATCATAATATGCTACCTTGACCCGGTTACCGTCAAATGTTACCCCTGCTCATACGATTTACTTCACAATGACGTGACTTATGCTGAAGAATATTTAGCCGTCTTTCCGACCTGCCAGTCATTTACCGGTTGTAAGGTGACTTTGCTTTGGTATTGTTTGACATTTGTATATTTTGCAGCCATAAGTATACATGATTGGTTCTGGTTGAACAATGGACATGTTGGAGGAGGGTATTGTACTCATCATTATGAACAACTTTTAGTATGGGAACAACCTTGAAATTGCGAAAAATAATTCGTTTGTTCCATACAAGTTAGTTTCATGAGTAATATTGAATTATTTGTATGAAAAACACCTGCTTTGTTTTCGCGATTTCAGCATTAGTCCCATAGTAAAAGTTACACAAAATATCCTCCTTCAATACGTTCGTTATTCAACCAGTCACCCTGTATAATAGATAAGTAAATATGTGCCACTGACCAATTAGTCTACCTAGTGTTGCCAGAAAACGATACAGCACAGTATTAAAAAATTATATATTCTACTATTGTAGTCACCTTTTTTATTTTGCCTATTTTAATGAGTGTAATGTATTATGACTAATTAGTCATTACTACAATATGAGGTGAAGTAGTAAGTCAATCAATTGTTTTAGAAATATTCAAGAGGATAAAAATGTGAAATAATATGAAAGAAATAATTTTGTAACATATAACACTTGTGAGTGTGACTTAATTTCTAATTAATATTAAATATTACCTAATAGAAGTGAGGTAGTATCCAAATATATTACTATCATATTATGAATAGCAAAATAAATAACATTATCATAATATGGTTGACCACAATATCTACTTTTAAATTGTTTTGAAATCATTGTTAGGTACCTATTTCATTTTCTATTTATCAGCTTTGTTTAGGTACAAAGCCTGTGCTAATATTTCTTAAATGCCAATAATGAAAAACATCACATGATTCAAATCTGTTATGAACCAAATCTGTTAACACCTACCATTTAGTTGCACTAGGTAAAAATTAAGTTTGCAAATAATTTTCTCACATGACAAGATGTTAAGTATTAATTTGGTTGTCATGTATACAAAACATCCTTTTCATATAGGTGATACATCTATACTAATAATTATTATAAAGAGGTATAATTTGTTTGTTATGTTTGTATGTAGGGGGTAATCTCTGGAACTACTGAACCGATTCCAAAAATTCTTTCAGTAATAGAAAGCTTTACTATCCCTGAATGATATAGGCTATGTTTTCTAATACTTGGTTGAAACGGTGGGCAGCAGCTTGTCTATTACAATTACAACAGTAATGTAATGTTTGGGAGTTTGTTGATAATCTCTGGGACTACTGGACTTATTCTAAAAAATGTCTTCCATCCAAGATAGTTCATACAGTAAACCCATAACATATAAGCTTCCAATTTATACCAACCATGAATTTAGATAAACTTCAGATGCAGATGAAATCACAGGCGAAATCAAGCTTATATTCAGCATTGTCTCCTGTTGTCCAAATGCCTGGTTCTCTTTTCTACTTATAAATTATGGCTCCTATGCTATGCATTAAAATAGTATTTTTAGATAGGTAAATGAATAAACAAATAATGGCATGTAAATCCTGAATTTACAACCATAAACAAGAAAAATATACTGTAAGCTAAATCATTTGAAATTTATATTTGTAGTAAAATGAAGGAGCAGGTTCTAAATAAAGTTATACAACAGAACAGGTACAGTAAATAAGTGGTATGCACAAACATTTTTATAAAACCATGCAATTTTAGCTTTTAACACACCTAACTTATTTGTGTTATTTGCATATTGAAAAAATTCAGATTTCCTTCCTTTATCATTGTGTAGCAATAATCATAAATTCAAACTTCTGTATGACCTGAATATTTAAAATAGGAAGCCGACGTTAATCGCGTGCGTTACATTTTGAAAGTCTAGTGCCTGAAGACGAATGACTAAAAATATTAATTAACTGGGACAACAAGATTGACATACATTATGTACCGATTGTGCCGCATTTGTACCGCTTACAGAACGTGCATGTATAAAAATGTACTACATTAATAATTGCCAGCAGTTGTTTATTCACAGTGTATGCAATAGTATTGGCATTTGAAAATTTTAAACAAAGTAAACTTGAAAAGAAAAGTATCTACAAACTTTTGGCGTGAACAAAATATCGTAAGTTCAGAGGAAAACATGAATATATGAACAAACTCAAGCAATAGATGTTTAAGATTGCAAAATGATAAGAAAATAACAAAAGTTACAGTTCCAAATAATACAGGCATTTGTGTGACAACCAAACTTACCATCTTTGACGTTCTTGGAAGATTGCGACGATGACACACCGGGGATAGTTTTATCAGAAGCACAGTACATTGTAATTATTTGCACACTTCAGTGTTATTAAGTCACTCTCACCTAATAAAATTGAACATATTAATATCAAGACGATTCGTTATCACAATACATTCGCACTACCAAAGACTACAATAGTATATCGCACTACTAACGCGAAACGCGGCGGCCATTCCACATTCCGGTTGTAAATATTCGCGTCATAGACAATTTCACAGATTATTATTATTTTTGAAAGTTTTCATTTAATTTCAGTCATAGACTTATTTTAATAATCGACTCGCGCATCATTCATAGGAAAGAACTAGGTACAAGGTAGTCAACTGTTTTATTTGCATTTCAGCGTTAGAATTAATTCAAGTAGAATTCAAGTAGAATTTCACAGCCAACGATTGATTTTTTGATTGAGGTTGACAAATGACAAACCGCACGAAAAGCCTTGGCCTTGGCAACTTAGTCTATGGAATTAATGTTGCTACTTGTAAAATAACTGGAGGATATTATTTCCTGATAACATTTTATTTGCTGTCAAAGTTATTATCTGTCAAAAGTGTCAACAATTCCACTCAATTCGGCTTCTCTGTTCGCTAGATTATTTCAGTTTCAGATTTTTTTAAACTTATTGCTTTCGGTGGAAAATAGTTTTATTTTCTGGTAAAATGATGCAACATCAATACTGGGTAACTAAAAAGACTGTGTTAAAAAAATTAGGAACGAAAGAAGACGAGTGTATTGTTTCGTCCGACGCCGAGCTCGATGCTAAATTGGAATTATTTCGATCAATATCAGACAGCTGCTTACAATTACAGCGAGTTTTAGACCAATATCAGGAGCGATTGTGTATTTTGGCTCAAGAGGAGAATTCTTTAGGAAAGTTTTTACGTGATGCAGGGAAGAATCTGGACGCCTCGGGTAAACACATGGTATCTGCAGGAAAAGCGATTTCATATTCTGGTCAGCAACGGTTATCGGTGAGAGGGCCGCTGTTGAGGCTTTATCACGAAGTGGAGACGTTTAGAGGACGCGCCGTTAGCGATATGCGGGCGACAGTATCTGCTATGGAAAAAGCCCGTATTGAGTACCGCGCTGCCCTGAGTTGGATGAAATCGACGAGCGCACAGCTAGATCCCGATACAGGTCGCGGTCTTGATAACTTCCGAAAGGCGCAACGACAAGTTCGCGAGAGTAAAAAGCTGTTTGATAAGTTGACACTGGATGTTTTGCAAAAAGTATGCAATTTCCAATTTTTTCACTGTGACTTATACCAGATAACTTTATGCGTTTATATGTATGTATAATGCTTTTGCAATATCAAAATTCAGTTAGTCCTCTACTATCCTTCCTTTCAGATTGATCTGCTGGCCGCAGCACGCTGCAACATGTTCTCCCATGTTCTTTCAAACTACCAAGGTTCTTTTGTTACATTTGCTACCAAAGTGGCACAAACATTAGTAGCAACTGCTGACACTATGAATGCCACACCTCAGTATGAGTTCTGTATACTGAAGGAATTGTCTCAGACCTTGGGCGAAGGGGATGGTAAGCAAGATGTCATACCACAGGATAAGGATCAGATGCTGTTTTTCCAGGTATGGATCACAGATAATACTCTGCTGTTTACTATTACATAATTATAATTGTACCTAATCAGCGTGTTTCTACTGTTTTTAATTATTAGGCCATTATTGTTATTACTGTGATTTCATCTGCTACAAATGCTAAAGAATTGAAATAGACTTACAGGAGTATCTATTGTAATAATAATGCACATAAAATATTTTAAGTTTAATTCATAACTAATTTTTAAATCCACCTATTTGGTGTTCTAGGATGAATTCAAGGATGACAATCCAGAGAACAGTAGCAAACAGAAACTTCAAACTGAGCATCCCAAAATCAACAACGAAAATGAAAAACAACCGTCCAATGAGAAAGAAGTGAAGCCAAGCACTTCATTGAACCTTATTGATACGAGCTATTTGGAATCTGAATCATCTAGTGCAAATGCAGGAATACTTTCAGAGTTAGCAGGACTCCGGTTGGATTGTGGGGATATGCAAGGGACTTTTGGAACATTTTTGCCTTCACAATTGTTACAGGTGTAAAAACTTTATTAATATGACCTTTTTTTATTGTATTGAAGCCAAAATCTGTATAGTATATTGTGCTTAATGATAGCAGTTACAAATTGCTGGACAATATGTTGCTATCATATACTTGTTCATCACTAGACTTTTCTTAGTAATATTAAAAAAAAATAGTATGCCTTTCTCATCTTACTTTACAATCAGCAAGCAGTTCGGAAATCAGAGGATTAAATAATCACTTATGAGTGAAAATCAATAATAAATACCTCAGTCTGAATATGCAGGTTTGCCTCACTGATAAGATAGCAATATTGATAAAAGTAATTGCTTCAATTTATTGGACCCAGCCTATTGCAAGTTATTCTCTAATGTATCTAAACAATATTTAGCACTTCCGTTGTATGTTAGAATTACAAATAATCACATTATCTATTTAAAAAGCTTGTGTTATCTCTACAATGTGTAATGCATCAGCAATATGCATAACATACTCTAAAAACACTGTATTATGAACTATTTTCGTTCAATCATTTTCAGAACTCATCCAGCATACTGCAAGGTCCTATGGCTCCAGTGTCCACCAACAACAATGAAGCGCCGAAGTCTCCACAACAGCATGTTTCCAAGCCAAGTCCAAGTTCAGTAATTCCAAAGAAGGAAGACAAAGCAGCCTGGTTCAAACTATTTGCTGAACTGGATCCTCTAGCTAACCCCGACAACCTGCCGGGATCCAACTCCAACCACAGCCATGCCGCCTAGTGTGGTAAAAGGTGAAATAGGCAACATTTTATATTTTATGTTGTAATACATAACCAAACACTAACATAAATCACTATTTTTGGCAAACTTTAATGTTACAGCTCAGAATCAATGTTGGAAATATTATTTGGATGGGTTATAGTTTCTTGTTCTAGATGGTTATGAGGAGTTAGGCAAGACAAGCAGTATTTATTTACCAAAGTATAAACAGCAGCCATACAGTGATAAATAGGTGAGATAAAATGATGTGATGGAGTAAACTTAATAATATAGAAGAATTTCGTAAATATATAAACAAATTACTTCTATGTATTTGTTTTAGAAAAATCTTCATTTAGCATAATATGCTCATTAGCTTACCTAAACTATGTATAATCATGTATTTTATGTACATTTTATATATTGTACTACTGAGCTCTATACATCTCATTCACAATGATCTGTTTATGTGACAAATAAACTTCATAATGTAATATTTCTTATTTGATATATCCTAGTGTATAAGTTGTATTCGTTTTGTGTTATTGAATTCCTGTTCAAATTCCTAATTCATAGGTTTAGAATATCATAATTTAATATACCTACCTACTTAATTTTATAACCAAAGGTTAGTATTATTCACAGAATTATTGTAACATTCCAAAACGTGATACTATTATTTATTCAAACGTATTTATTTATTGATTTAAAATTTTCTAGCTAGATCCAACTTTCATCTATCCAACTTTATTCGCGAACTGGTAGTAGTGATGCAATCAGTAATGTGTCAGTTGATAGTTGATACGCAACTTAGATAATATCACCAAATGAAAATGTATAATTTTAAAACTGACATGATCCGTCTTTTTGTTTGTCGATCATTGGTAATTTGAGTAGAGTATAAAATTATACTCAATACTCTTAAATATAGAGCAAGCATATTTGACAACTAGCTGTTGCCCGCGGTTTCACCAGCACGTTGTATTTTTATCAAAATAAAATAAAGTGTGACACAGCTTTCTATTTGTGAAATCATTTTTAGAATTGGTTACGGTTCGCCCCGATTACCCCCTACATACAAACAAACAAATTTTATCTCTTTATTAGTTAGATGACAGTGTATAAAAACGTAATAGAGGCTAGAAAATTACAATATTATGTTATTTAATTGAAATGAAGGTACAGGAAGGTACAAATCGTATTTTGTACTGGATATTAAGTCCCAGTGTTTTTTTACTTAATTATGTCTAGTCATTAAAATCTTATGCTTTTGATCATAACTATACCAAATATTTGTATGCTTTATACTTCTAGAATTATATTGTTTAGTAGTAGATCTTCATAAATATTATTTTATTTAGTGTTATGTGCATTCCAAGTTTGATCTAAATAAAACTTAAATGTAACTATTTATTTCTTTTACTTCTGGTCCAAACTAATTACTGTAGCTATATGTATATTTCTTTGGCACGCTCTGTAGCCTAAACAGCTTCATGGATTTTAGCTTGAAAGGTGTCGTTAGACAAATTATAAAAATTAAATTGGCAGATTGTTTGAATGTAATTTGGTATGAGAAATGCTAACTAAAAAGAGTAAAATAAAAAAGTTAATTAAAAAAATCAAAACCAGACTTCTTAAAAACGAAAAATCACTATAAAAACTGAAAAGAAAAAAACAAGTCCAGTAGAATTCTAATGCGGAACCAAGAACCTATCTATATGGTTCTTGTGCGGAACATAACGACTTGTTTTTTTTTGGGTTTTTATATTCTTTTGAATAAATTGATATTGATCTTTTTAAAGTTCACTTTTTAAGCAGTCTGGATTTTGATTTTTTTATCATAACTATGTTTCATGAAAATCTATTCAGCCTATGATTCAGCCGTTCAAAAGTTACAGCTCATAATCTAGTTGGAGTCGGGGGTTTTAGTAACCCTGCGGTCCGAATTGCGCTAAAATCACGAATCCAGCCTCAAAAGGAAAAATAGCGGGAAATCCCCAACTCATAGACTACGATATATATCAGCATTTCAGTGTTGCTAGTTCTTAAAAGTTAAGTAGATTTGGTCCTTTTTACGCATATTGTAATATGATTTCAAAAAGCGCTAGATCTACCGCTAGGCGCTAAAACGTGCTGTAGAACAGAAAAAGCGCGGGATCTGGCGCACTCATTTAGCAGCACTGGATTGGATGATAATTCACTTGTCGAATATTGGACTTGGAGCTACTCAAAGCCTAATATTAAACCTAGCCTAGGATTACCGGCCGAAGGGTTTCAACTGTTGTATTACCAGTTCTGAATGCTAGTACCGAAATCTTGGTACTTGAATTCATGACCTCCTTCCGGCGGGCTCCCGCCTGTCCATAATACATGAGCAAAATAGCTCACTTTAAAGAAAAGGAGCGATCAGCTCTTTCGCTCTAAAGAGTATAACACGCGAGAGCGATATCAATCGAAAAGCTCTATTTTATTACTCGTTCACGAGCTACCTACCCAAGTCTACTGTCCTTACTCCTTTGATAAAGAATTTATCAAAGGAGTAAGGACAGTAGACTTGGGTAGGTTAAGTAGACGCGCCCGATACACCGCACAGTGGGTGAGAAATCAACCTTCCCTTTCATAGGATTTTCTAAAAATTAAATTGCTTTTTTGACAGTTTAAAATATACAGTTTTATTGAACACATCAAAACATTGAATAATCTAATAGTCAAGAGATTTTTTTTCGAGTAAACTCCGTAAAATATGAGATTACACATTTCAAATGTATGGGAATGGAATTTGTTTTCATCATAACTTTTTTTTTTACCGCACGGTCAAGCTGAAACTTTTATGTATTGTTACCGAGTCTCTAACAAAGCCATATGACTTTTGACCTTGACCCCAACCGATTCGGTTTCAGTGATATGAATTAATTAAAAATGCATGTTTGAGCGATATTGTCATACGGGATATTGACATAATGTATCACAAAACACTCAAGCTTGTTAAATTGATTTACCCAGTGTGGTTACCTGATAGATAACTATCCCATATGACCTTTGACCTTGTCCAAAAGCGTCCCTATTCAAAACGTATGAATTAATGAAAAATATATATTTTGAAGATATGGTGAGTGGTGACGGTAAAAATGGTTGTTAAAACCTTGTTTAACAACATCCACAAGCAGTCCCATTTCATTCCGGAATTGTTCTTGAATTACCCTATTTTTGTTGACCAACTGTTGCTTTAAATCATCTCCTTTAGCTTGTCATTTCTTGATGTCGAGGCGGTAAGAGATGTGCAAGATGCATTCCAAGCATCTAATTCGTGCATGGAGGGAAGACAGGCCAAACTTAAACATGTCCACAGAATGGCTTCTCTGCGATACGATGTCTATATCATTCATCTCTTTTGGTTTCGCTTTGCAGATATCGGATGTCGCTGTGGAGGTACGAGTACCTGATAGATGTGAGGTTATCTTGCCATCTATGTTGGTCATGTGTAATTTGTATCTCACATTTGCATCTTCATGAACAGTTGGCTGTAAAGCAGCAATTTCCGTTTCGATTAACGCCATTTCTTCTTTAATATTCAAATCATTTTCTTTTGCAAATTTGAAATAAATCGGCCTGCAGTAAAAAGTTGAAGACGCTTTGAGATTTTTCCATATCACTTCATCAGTATAATCTCTCACCAGCTTCAATGGTACAAATAAACACATGAAGATACTGGAATCATCACCTTCCATTTTTTGTTTGTAGTTGCTATGTCCACAGAAGCACCGTCAAATCCCCATTTACTGATGAGAGTCAAATTCCTGCCAGTAACATCAGAATCTAGGGTTTTGAATAGTCTCTTGACCGTAATATCTAAAATCGATTGTAGTTTCAGTTTGACTTCAGTATCGGTTATCACCATGCCTTCTTTTTCTACGTAACACTCCTTCTGCTCATTCTTTAAAGCATCATATGATGAGAACATATCACACCCCATAGCTTTTGTTGTCTGCCTCAATGTAATATATTGCCATTTTGATAATTTAAGTTATGTTGACATACCCAAAGCCTTATCAGAAGGACAAGTTCACGTTTTTGAATTAATGCAGGCTCGAAGCATTGTTGCATCCTCAGAATGTTTAATTAAATGCAATTATTAATTCAGCTAAGTCCGTCTGGCTTTTGTTTTCACCAGCTTTCTTGATCAAAGCATAAGCTAGAGTGTTAAAGTCATTTTCAGCATGAAGATCCTCAGTTCTTCTTCTTTTTTCAAGTGGACTTAGCTCAGTAAAATCTTTTCCAGGACTAAATCTAGTGGTTGATGTCCACACAGACACACTAAGAGACACATCGAATTCCGTTGATATACTAAGTGTTCTTACTGTCAAAACACTTGGTGAGACTTCTTCATATCTCATCCCAATACACGTTAGTTCTTCATTTCTAAGCTGATTCTAATTAACAAAACCAAAATTTTGGTCACACCTATGGATGAACAATGGATAAAGAGGGCAGAAGGTGATTATGGTTAAGTTAGTTAGTGAATCTAGAAAAATATGTATAGATAGGTAATTAACGACTTTTTTGTAACTAGTAATTATTATTGTTTCAGCCTGTGTTGTCACACTGCAGGGCAAAGGCCTCCCTCTCCTTTTTATATTGACTTCTGGATTTTGCTACTAGGGACCAGTTTTAAAATAAAACAATACATACACACATTCATGAAATAATATAATATATAGATATATGTATATTCGGAATATTGAGGTTTTAACAACCATTTTTACCGTCACCATATCTTCAAAATATTATTTTTTCATTAATTCATACGTTTTGAATAGGGACGCTTTTGGACAAGATCAAAGGTCATATGGGATCGTTATCTATCAGGTAACCACACTGGGTAAATCAATTTAACAAGCTTGAGTGTTTTGAGATACATTATGTCAATATCCCGTACGACAATATCGCTCAAACATGCATTTTTAATTAATTCATATCACTGAAACCGAATCGGTTGGGGTCAAGGTCAAAAGTCATATGGCTTTGTTAGAGACTCGGTAACAATACATAAAAGTTTCAGCTTGACCGTGCGGTAAAAAAAAAAGTTATGATGAAAACAAATTCCATTTCCATACATTTGAAATGTGTAATCTCATATTTTACGGAGTTTACTCGAAAAAAAATCTCTTGACTATTAGATTATTCAATGTTTTGATGTGTTCAATAAAACTGTATATTTTAAACTGTCAAAAAAGCAATTTAATTTTTAGAAAATCCTATGAAAGGGAAGTTTGATTTCTCACCCACTGTGCACCGGCTCCGGTAGCGGCTTCGCAGTCTACATTTTATAATTGTCTATGGATCAGATAAGTATCAAAGACAAAAAGAGAACAAAGAATGTCAGTGTCAATTTACTTGTCAACAATACCAGCTGAGCTGCTGTGACTCCAGCCAGCCAGTATAAAAAACGCACGCTACAATCGTTTTGTGTGTTGAGCAAGAAATAACTAAATTAAATTAAATTTTATTAATTTATTTGGAACAAAAAAAATAAAGATTGCTCTATAAACAATGCTGAATTCATGTAAGTTCTCTCTTGTATATTAAATGTACCTAATTCCAATTACATGAATTATTGTGATTTGCGTGAATATTTTTATTATAATTTCTGAAGAAAATATATTTTGTCTATTTGTTAGTTTTTCGCGGTCTTTTGGGTACCGAGGAAGCTCCTACTAAGGTTCTTGAGGTGCGGTCAGATAACTACATATCAAGGCCTATACACTACCGAGAAGATTCTATTTTGCTGTACGGGCCGAAGAATCCGCCCGATGGCAACAACTCTAAAGATAAATATTATGAAATAGTGCTTCATAAACCCTTTACTGAGAGCTTACATCAGATGTACAGGTATGTAATTATTAATGGTTGTGAATCATTGTTTTTTTGCTGTCTGCCAATTATTATTGATTGTGCTGATTTTGGCATGGACAATGGATTTTATGTTATGAGATTTTTATTTAAATTGTATTACAAATAAAGGATTATGATTATAATAAAATAAGAAAAAGGTGAGATAGGCCTCTATCATGTAGTGAGGCATATTATGGAGCTCAAAAATTATTATAATTTCTATCCATTATTCATACATTAGTTTAGTTTTTCTCCCCTTTAAATTTTCCTGATATTCTAAATTCTGTGTTGGAAATCCTGTAATAAATTCTGTTTTCCTACCCTTTATTAGTTATATTATGTCAATTCTCAATATGTTGTTGCTAATTGCAAGAATTGAAGCGATTTAGAAAAAAAGTACAATAGGTATTCTTTAATTTATTTATTTATCAAAACAAGTTATATAATCTTACTAAGCCTTGACATGTGATCACAATATCTTTCATTGGTAATACTGTATGTTTAGCAAAAATAAATTATTAACTTAAAACAACATTTCCCATTTTTGTTCATATATCTGCATGGTAATTTAATGAGTTAATATAATTCTTTTATTTCATCATACCGTTTTTGTGCTACTGTATAATTTATTTTAACCATTATCTCCTTATACATAACTATACTACAATATTCATTATAATGTAATTTAATTATATATGATTTTGTTTTAAGTGTAATATTTTTCAAACTTTCATAATTTTTCTTTGGTTCTTCAGCTTATTTCGGGCGAAAAACCTAGAGAATGCTGAGGAAAAATTCATTGTTTACAAAGAAAGAATACCTATATTCATCAAAATTACTAAAGAAGTAAGTTGTGCTGTTTCTGAAATATTTTTGTGTGAGCTGCTTAAAGTTGCTCATAAACATTGAAGGACCATTTGTCATCAACTGCTGATATGCTTTTATATTATTATACTAGCTGTTGCCCACAGTTTCATTCTCACATGAATGGAACTGCTTCCTGTACTCAGATAAAAAGTATCCTATGTTTGAATTCAGGACATGTTGTATGTGCATACCAAATGTCATCCAAATCCATTTTGCTGTTTATGTGTAATTGAGTTACAAACATCCAAATAAATCCCTGAAATCCCTAAAAATAAATCTGCTGTTTGGAACAGCAGATTTATTTATTTAACATTTAGTCACGTAATATTTAATTATTTTTATGGAACAGCAATTTTTTTTTCATGATTTGGTCCTTTATTTTATTTTATAAGTTGTTCATAATAATGAGTACAATAATTCCTGAAAATTTGGCTACCCTTTGAAAACTAGACCTTTACCTTAATTCAGGTTATTAAATTCTCATTAATTTTCCCTATCAGTATTTCTACATAGCTTTGATTTCTAAGCATAATGCATAATGAGACAAACATGGAGTTTGGACTTTATATATTTTGTATTCATTATAATTAGGTAAGTACATAACATAAAATGTCATCTGGCGTAAGATATTATTCAGGGATAGTTTAAGCCTTTTAAATGATTATCTTGGACAGTTTTAAACATGATGACACACAATTTTGCACCATTAAAACTGATCTAATCTTAAAACTATTATGGGAAAAAGATTTAATCCAGTTTGTAAAGATCAGACGTAGTTCATAGTCGCATTGTGTAAAATGTTGACGTTTTTTATAATTATTGGAGTATATCCATCAATCTGGTTGATGAGTATCATATCAGCCTAGATTTTCTTAATGATGTTGGGGTCTATGTCTTAAAAGACAGCTGAAATAGAGGAATGTTTCAGGTATAACGCTTCTGTCAGCGCGTCTTCCCATGTAGTGACCGCCTGGTCTAATGTCCTCAACTCAATTTCTTCGGGATCATACCATCATAATTACCATTTATTATTGAAGTAAACAATATAATTTTCTGGCAGAAATCTCTGAGTGCGATAAGAACACCCTTTGTGCATCTCTTTTTCTTTGTATTGTATCTTTTCTTTCTGGTGTGCAATAAAGTGTATTGTATTGTATAATTGTTATTTTTGCAGTGTACAGTGGCAATCCTTCAAAAGCTATGTGACACTTTATCAGAGCATCAGTCATGGACAATCGCACACATGGTGGCTCACTTTGGTCTGACTGAACTTTTCAATGCACCAGAGGTCCAGAAACATATTGACGATATTGATCCTTTGACTGGAGCTACGCCTTTGATGGTTTGTATTGAAAACGATATTTTTTCGCTTTTCTTGTAAATCTTTTCTGATATTTTTATTAATAAATAAAAAAAATATGCTAAGCTTACCTAGTGTACGTTTTTTATAATTAACTAGCTTCCGCCAGCGGCTTTGGCCGCGTGATGTCTTTATAAATTATAGCCTATTTTACTCAGTGATTAGCATTCTGCTGGTAAAAGAATTTTTAAAATTGGTCCAGTAGTTTTTGAGTTTATCCATTACAAACAAACTCACAAAAAATCAAATCTTTTCTCTTTATAATATTATACAGACTAGTGGTCGCCCAGTGGTCGAAATTCGACCGTAATTTTATGTTTCTGCACTCCTCCATTTATACTTTAACTATGCTAAATCTCACACTCCTCCGTGCAAGCAATATGCTTAAAAAGGGGTACAAAGTTTTCTCTTCACGTATTAATACTTATATTCACATATTATGTAGATAACTAATACTTAAACCTTAGTTTGATAAATAAAATGGTTAGTTTGTGCTCAATCCCAGGTGAATACTAGGAATCAATTGTTTTGACTGTATGTTACCTATGTCATGGTCTGATTCTGGTAAATAATATAGTTTTAAATTTTTGAGTAACCACAACATTTTCCCAGGTGACTAATTAGGTCAAAAAGCCCACAGATTTTCAATCTATATTAATATAATAAAGAGTTTGATTTTGAGGGTTAGTATGTAGGGCTTACGAGGTTTGTCTGGAAATATTGAATCGATTCTGAAAAAATATTTTACTACTAGAAGGAAAGAAAGAAAAGAAAAATGATCTATTTCGGACTCGCACAGAAAATTACATACAGAAAGAAAACATTAAAAACAAAAACAAATTACTAACTAACTAAACTAGAAGCTGTATTTTATTTTGAAAAAAATTAACCGCCTCGATGAAACCGCGGGCAATAACTAGACTTCTTTACATAGTATAAAATAAAGTCACTTTCCGCATCTGTCTGTCTGTCTGTGTATCTGCTAACTCCTCCTAAACCACGCAACGGATTTTGAAGTGGTTTTCACCATAATTTAGAGCATTTCTTCCGGAAGGTTAATATGTATAATACTTTCATATTTAATGTAAGGATAGTAAAGAAATTTCACTCTCCCAAGCTACAAAAACGTCAGAATAATGGCACATTTATTTGAAAAGTAATTTTTTATTGTATGTGTATCATGGAAAAGGGCCTTATAACTGAAATGAGTGCAAGGTTCCCAATGGATAATATTTTCCCATGTGTGTGACTAATAGAGGGCAAATGTCAGTTTGAAGAATTAGGTATATGATGACTCTGCTTCACTTGATTCCGTTTAATTGCTATGCAGAAATATTTCATTGTGGAATGTTTTTTCCCATTCATTTCATTACCACACTGTTTAATGAAATTAGTAATGATTTAATGATGTATGATTGTTAAACATTTTTTATTTCGTTAGCGCTGGGTGCACAATGTTCTTTGGCATTATTAATGTATAATAGGTACTTATTGTATTAAACACAACAAAATATTAGTTTTTTTTATTATTGTTGTTAAGCGTCTTAGTTGATAAAAATGTAAACATTCGTGGTGGTAAACCAGCCAAAAGCAACATAATAAAGATTATTCTATTCTAAAAAAAAAAAAAAAAAAATTACATACTTTTTGTTAAACTAGGAAAATTCCCTAAAGTTCTCTTCTATAATCCTTCTTATCGGTCCATTGAGTAATACTACGTTTGTCCTACTTTTAGAACTAAATTGATAATAATCTGTTTATAACAACAGTAATATTGTACTGTACACGTCACGACAGATGTTTCGGAAGGGATAGGGATAGACAGAGCTATGGGCATACCGGTCTGGGGGGGAGGGGGCGGCTGCCTCATTGTAACTTTCCTGCCTCTCATACATTTAGCTGATTAATTAGGTGCCTACACCTAAGTACTGTTCAAATTGTTGGTTTGCCCTCTGCTAGGCCAAAAGCTGGGGAAATTCCTGATTGGCCATTCTTTTTGTAGTATATATTTTGATTAACAAAAGAAACCTGCCTCGGGACTTCAGATTACAGAATCTTGTTTAACAAACGATCCGGAACGGGAATGCACATTCTGTTCTATAGTTTTTTTTTTTTGTCATGTTATAGCCTTGGAAAACTTCTGTAAAAATGCAACATCTTACACATATAAAATAACAAGAGCGATGAGTAATTTTACGGTGTAGTAATTACTTCGAGATAATGACGTAGGTATTCTTTTTTTTTCAGGTGGCCGTGAAGTCTTGTAACCTGCGCATAGTTCAAAGTTTAGTTTCTTTGAACTGCTCTCTTGACGTCATAGATCTTCAAGGCAACACAGTGTTCCATTATGCAGCTGCCAGTAACAAAGAAATTATTAATGTGAGTTATCGATTTTTCTATTATTACCATAGATTTATTTCTATTAATTTCATTACAATATGTCTTGGAATTTAATTTTCTGATTGCTTCTGTTTTTCGATTTTTAAGCTAATAATGTTATCGAATTAGATTTTTTAGAAATGAATGGACTAAAATAAATAAACTTCATTAAAATAATAAGGGAAGATTTTGGTTTTTCTGAAATTGATCTCTATTTTGAATGTGGGAAAGAATTTATTTATGTTTTTATTAAACCTTGGCATGTAAATATGTTGATTGGCTGTAACTATACGAAAAAATGAATTAAAAGTTTCTTTTTTAATATTTACTTTTGGCTTTATGGTGACGTCATATTTTCTATAATTGCCTAAAACATGCGATTAGGTATAACATGCATGTAGTAGATAAGTAGTAGATAATGACTAAATAGGTTATAATTGTTATGAAAGTAGTGATTGCTTGACTATGGCCTTTGAGCCTTGATTCCTACGTGTTAGCGATAAGAAAATGGTGCGGAAGTGTTCTAATTTAATGTTATTTAGCTGCAATATAAATAAACATAAAACTAAAGTATGTTAACTGAGTCTTGCTCTGATAGAAAATGTTTCATATTTCTTTTTTTTTATTCAGTGGTTTAAATACCACTAAATAAATGGTTACAGTAGTCTATGGACGCTTGCCTTGTAAATAAATGATAGCAAAGTATCGTTCATATTTATTTGTCTATCTTAATTTAATTGTTTTTTTTTTTTCGTTTTCTGTCGAATCTGTACGAGCTGTCACATGGGAATAGCTCATGTCGTAGTGGATAGATTAGCCAATCAAACAATAGTGGTATCAAAGCTGACCAGATGCGCCAGATGAACTCCTATTTTGTCACTAGCGGAGGCTCTCTCCTGACATTTTTTAAAAAATTAAACAATGTTTACAAGGCACCATTGAAATAACTATATGAGGTGGAGTCGAACCCTCGTCTATGCTTTTTTCTTTTTTTTGTGTTACTCTGAAGACTAGTTAGTTACCGAGATTTATTAAATGGCGGGTATATTAATGTCTCGACGCATGTTTAAAATAGACCAGATTTTCACAAAAATTCGCATTAGTCCTCTTATTTTTTGAAAAATATTTCTATGTCAATCTAATTCCAATGTCTTTTAGAACAAAACAGATTGCTTTGTTGTTGTTGCACACTAACACATAAATAAACGTTGGTATAAAACACTGCAAATCAATGCAGAATGTGCGTCTTATCTAGACCACTTTTGGATGAACAAAAAGTCATTCGTTTTAGTTCAATAAATATCCGCTAATCCCGTCAAATTTCGACAAATGTGGCGCTAGTGAGAATGCAATGTGATATTAATCCAATACGGTTCGATCGCAATTCTTTTCGAGAGTAAGGGACTGGTTTGAAATATGTATATTTTCCTACAGGCCTTAGCTAGCAAGAGTCCATCTTCCCTAAATGTGTACAACAAGCAGGGGTACACTCCCCTACACACAGCATGTCTCGCGGACGCGCCGGATTGCGTACGCGCCCTCATGCTGGCCGGCGCCGACGTCAATTTGTCAGCGGCTAAGAGGTCGACTAGCTCACTGCCAGGTAGATATATTGAAGATATTATTCCCTGACGAATTGCCCCAATGCATGCCCAATCCAACGTCAGTTAGAAGACCGTCGAGAGATCTACTAACATAGGTACTGCCAGGTAGATAATACAACAGACAATGTGCTGACAACTAGACGACCACCGAGAGCTCTACTGTGTTAATGCCAGGTAAATATATAAGTAACGGCGATTAATAATTGATAAATTACCTGTCAAAATGCCCCAATGTATATCGACACCGACATCAACTTGCCACCAAGGTATGAACGCCCAGAGATGTACAAGATACGTCATAAAAAGTATTTGGAATACAAGTAACAAGATACTTTTAAGTAAAGTATTTGAAGTATCAGATACAGGATACTTTTGGAAATGGTAATTGAAATACTAGATATAAAATACGTAATTTTCTAATAAAAATAATTAAATAATATCTTTTTGAAAATAAATATGGCGCGGTGAAGGCAGCGCAGCGACAACGGCAGACAAAAGTAATTAGACCATACACCATAGTCTTTTGATAGGTTGATAAATTAAAATTTTAAGGTTTCGTTTAGTTTTGTCTATATGATGGGATGCCGCAATGTAAAAAAATGCATGGGTAATTAATTAGTAACAGTATCTTATCAAACAAACTGTATTTACAAAATACTAAGGCTGACATTCAGAGACGACAGAAACGAGTCTAAGCGTGAACTTACGCTTCCATCTGTCAAAATTTGTTCGTAAGTTTGACAGATGGAAGTGTCAGTTCACGCTTAGACTCGTTTCTGTCGTCTCTGAATGTCAGCCTGAGATACTAAAAAGAACGTATCTAAATAAAAGATACAAAAAAAAACATAATAGGTAAGATGAAAATACGTATTTTGTATCTCTTTATTTCAAATACTTTATCTAATATAAGTCACATCTCTGGAACTGCCAGGTATGATCAATTGACAATAATATATAAAATGGACAATATCCTGACAAAATGCCCCACTGCGTACCAATACCAGACCTCAACTTGACAGCTAAAAAACCTGCTTATACACAGTGAATTTAAGTGGTCTCGGATTCAAATTCAAATTCTTTATTTGCTATAAATAGGGTACATAGAATGGGTGTTACATGGTAGAATAGTTCAAGCCCATTAAGCATCATAAACAGCATGCAAATTTGACTTATAACACTAGGAGTAAGTATTTTTAGATAATATTAACAATAACGATACGTACGAGTACAATTAAAATGTCAATTATATATTATTTATGTCTTCTCACGATAATTTAAAAACTCTTTGACTGAATAAAATGTGTTTTGCAATAACCAGTTATTTATTGCAGGTATAATTTTTTTTAAGGGTAGTTCTTTAATATATGTTGGGATTTTATTGAATAGGTATTAATATGCACATTGCGTAGCAATTATTTTGTAGCCTACTAGTTCTCGGAATAATGTTTAACACTAATCTGTTTGGATTTCTTATATTAGTTCTCTGAGTAGTACCTATCTTTTGCACGCTTAAAATTTCCCTACCTCTAATATGTATAGACAAGGCAAGGGTAGGATTTTTAAAGTTTTAAAGTACGGACGACAAGACACGTCCGGGGCGATATTACATATAGACCTTATACACCTTTTTTTTGGCAACGAAAGCTTTGTTTATATCCGTGCCTGGATACGTTAAGGAATGATTTTATTCTGGGTAATTAAAAAGTCTGCAGAAGATAAATTTTCACCGCGAAAATTGTTGTAAAAGAAGCCGTGTATATTACAGATATATTGTTAATCTAGCTATTTTATAATCTATTTATATTTCTGTCTTTCGTAGTCCACTCCTGGAAATTAGATTTTGCTAGCTGCATTATAGTAAGGTGACTATTGCTGGTTGTAGTGAGCTTTTCGCTTAGAATTTGGCTAAACTGTTAAAAGAACTAACATAGTATAAGTACTGGATTTTGTGCTAACATTCATCGTGTGCTTGATTCTTAGCCGACAGGGATGTCAACTTGCCGGAGGCTAGGAAATATTCTACCACACTGTCAGGTAGGTAGTCAATAATATTAGGTCTTACCTTTCTAGTCCCGATCCCTTTAAGGGGTTTATGTTTAGTCGAGTAATATTGAATTATTTGTATGGAAAAAGGGTTTTAGTTTTAGATTTCAGGGTTAGTCCCATAATAAAAGTTGTTAATAATTCATGGAAGTCATGGGGGGAGGTCTTTGCTCAGCAGTGGGATGATATAGGCTAACATCATCATCGTCATCAATAATTATGAGTACAATAATCCCGTAAAGGGATCGGGTCTAGAAAGGTTGGACCTGCTAACGTATTTATTAATTGGGTAGTTAATAATAATTAACATTTATACTTAACCTTTAGCATTAAAAATCAAGAAAACTTACGATATCAATTAACTTTGCTAAGTTTTAAAATAAAAACAATGTTTTCTAATAATATACGTTTAATTTAGTCATTAACGTATATCTGAGAACTTGGCCCTGAACTACTGCCTTGCGTGTGATGACTGACACGACTTTTACGATAGACGATATGTATGACTCGACTGTTTCAATCCAGACTCATTTTAGTCTTCAATCTAGACTCGTTTTAGTAATTTTTGACATCAATATAAGACAGCATCACCAAAAACGGACATTCTTCACAGCTTCCTAGTGCTTTAGCTGGGTAGAAGAAGAGGCGCAACAAACTCCCCAATACGGTTACTGTTAGCTTACATCATCCCACTGCTGGGCAAAGGCCTCAATACGGTTACAATAACTATTTATATTTTGTTACATGCCAGCTAGCACATACCTTTAAATCACCATAAACAAACTAATCAAGCAATATCTACTTTAAAAAAGTCGGCTATCTATCCCGGAGAACTAGCCTTTTTATAGAAGTTAAGTCTAGCTATGGACTTCGATTGGCCCAATCAAATTATGTACTTAGATTATTAATTGGTCTCTGCTGCCGCTCTGTATTAATAATTTCAAAAATCTGTTCGAGAAGAATTCAAACATTACATTGTTTTAATTTGTCTTTTGCAAGTGAGTTAGATGAGGCTGACATACTATAAGGTAAAAACCCTCAAGATTAAAAGGGGATAATTGTTTAACATTCCTTACTCAACATTCCAGGCATAGTCGGCGACCTCTTACAAGACAACCAACCCAAACTATACCAGCAAGACATGAAGCATGGGGGCACGCCCATACACTGGGCTATTTCTCGCGAAGTGATTGAAGCACTAGTTGACAAAAACTGCGATATAAACGCTACGAACTTCGACGGGAGAACCGCCTTACACATAATGGTACTACGCGGCCGATTAGAGTGTGCTATTGCCTTGCTTTCAAGAGGGGCCGAACATTCCATTGGGGATAACGAAGGGAATACGCCCTTGCATTTGGCGGTGAAACAAACGAACATAGCCATAGCCCAAGCGTTGGTGGTATTTGGCGCTGACTTGGAAGCTAAGAACAATTTGGGGAATACAGCAAGACATATTTTGCCCACGGAGATGTCGAACAGCAATTACGATAAAATATTGTATATTTTGCATGCAGTTGGTGCTAAGAGGTAAGTAATTTAATGATTTTCTTTATAAATATCCAGATTTCGTGTCCTTAACGTGTCTGCCTTTTAACTCAATCGCAGTAACTAACATTTCTAAGGGACCACCCATAAAGTACGTCACACGTTAATGGGGGGGTCGACGAAGTGTGACATTATGTGACAAGGGGTGGGGGGGTCCTAAGTTTCATGACGTCACATTTCAAAATCGAATACATATATGTGTTAAAATGCCTAAATTTAACTATTAACGAAAACCTTAAAAATATTTCCAACTCTATCTGTATGGCAATTGATTTAAATAAAACTAATTTTGGAACTGCTGTTTTAATTTAATAATTTCTAGATGTAAAATTGCAAAATATGTGACGTCACACTAGGGTGATCAACTGTGACAAGGACAGGACTGTGACAAGGGGTACAAAAATCGCAAAATTAGTGTGACGTACTTTATGGATGACCCCTAATCTTAATTCCAAGTTTGGTTTGGTTTGAGCGAGATCCACAGATAATAATTATCTATACTATAATATTATAAGGTACTGTAAGGTGCTGGACCCTTATGACTCTTGGCGTAACATTCGTGAAGTCTAACTAGCCTTAATAACTGATGTTCCTCAGGTGTGCCCCCGAAGTACCAGGTTGTGGTCCGAGCTGTTCTGCACGCGGGGACTACAACGGAGTTCCTCCCCCTCCTGTCGCCAGAGCCTCCACCCGCGACCTCGTCAACCAGATGTTATCCGTGGCAGCCATGGAGAAATCAGCCTATCTTGACGCCGATCAGAAGCAAGGACGGTACGTACAAGTCAAGTTTAGTTCAGAGGGCCGAGCACGAATGTGCACAATGAATGTGTATGTGTGTGTGTGTGTGTGATGTGTGGATGTGCGAATGAGCACATTGGTAACGTAAACGTTAGTAAATTTTGATTATTAAATACGATGAATCTATCGCATTTTTGTTCAATTTTATGCAACATACACACTTGTTTCATGAAAATGTAAAAAATATTGCATGTATTTACAAAAAAATATTATAGATTAACCGTGTATTTTTGATTCAAAATTTGCTTACGTTTACGTTACTATACGTCAAAACATTCGTGCTCGGTCCACGGTAATGAATCTGTTCATGAATTTTATTTTCATACCAATTCTTTCAACATTTTCAGATTACTTTGTCTGGACGGTGGTGGTATTCGTGGACTTGTGCTGGTCCAAGTGCTTATAAATCTAGAAGAGGCAGTCGGAAAGCCGATTGTTCACTGTTTCGACTGGGTCGCGGGCACCAGTACTGGAGGCATCCTGGCCTTAGCGCTGGCAAGCGGGAAGTCGCTGAGAGAGTGCCAGAGACTGTACTTCAGGATGAAGGAGTTCGCCTTCGTGGGCATGAGGCCTTACCCGTCCGAACCGCTGGAGACTATCCTCAAAGACTGCTTAGGTTACTATGACAAAATTATTTGGTTGATTTTGGTTGATCTGATATGTGACCTTGAGACTTAAAAATATAATATTCAATTTATGAAAATTACTCAAGTGATTTCAACCGCCGAAAAAACGAAGGGTTAAATTTGTAGTGTGTATCTGTGGTATCGTAGCTCCAGAACGAATGGACCGATTGCAATGCAGTTTTTTAATTGAAAACTATTTTAATCGGGAATCATCTTAGCTATATTTCATGAACATCTGTTCAGCCGTTCAAAAGTTACAGCTCGTTTTCTATTTGGAGTCGGTGGTTTTTGACAGTTAGGTTATATATGAAACTAAAGTCGAAGTGGCAAAAGAGTCGAGTATAATAAAACGAATTTTGTGTGAATGGTACCAAAAAGTCCATATTTGCGTCAGGCGACGGCTCGTATGACGCTAATCGTACTATTTACCAGATAATATTGTTAACTTGATTTATGAAAAGAGTATCCATGGAGTTTCTTGCCGGTATCTTCTCCAGGACCAACCCACTTGGAACCGTGCACCTAGAATCACGACGTTTTGAAAGTGCCGGCAAAGGCCCAGTTGAAATAAAAACCTTTGACTTTGATTTATTCCTTGGTTTTCAGGCACAGAGACGGTAATGGCAGATATCGAACACCCGAAGCTGCTCATTTTAGCTGTGCTGGCTGACCGGAAGCCGCTAGACCTACACATATTCAGGAATTACAAGTCCCCGCAAGAGATACTTGATGACCACAATGGAACTACAAGTAAATATCTGTTTCTCTATACTCCTACAACATTTCAAAGACCATGTCACGCGGCGCCTTTTTCTGCGGATGTGCACGCGACCTTAGCGTGCTCACTCATGCGTATTGGTCTGAAATTTTGCCTAGTTTGGGTAAATAACGGCCTCTCCAAAATTTTCAGAACGAGTCTATCAATACGTACAAAATCGAAGTAATCGAACGTTTTCGAGAACGTTTGAAGTAATTTATTTTGTTTAGAACAAATTTTTGGGTGAGAGGAAAAATCACACATACCTACCCCCCCCCCCCCCCCTCTCTTAAACGAATCCTGTATCCGCGCCTGAGTCGGTGTGTGCAGCATTTCTCTTGTGGCGGGTTCGTGTGACCTGCAATGTTACGGGCCGGGAAAGCTAGCTTGAGGAAGGAGTGCAAAATATCAGATGGTCCCAAACTACGCATGCACGTGGTGACTAACAGCGACGAACATAAAAATAACCAGAGGAGTCACCGATGCGTTACCGACCTTTTAGGATAGTGTAGGCCCTTTTCTTGAAGGTCCCTATGATGGGGCCGGGTATTTAATTTAATTAGATGTCACCTAGTGGTCGCAATTCGACCGTAATATTATAAATATATTTTAGGTTTCTGCACTCCTTCTCCATATAAAATAACTATGCCAAATCTTACATTCCTCCGTGCGCGCAATATGCTTAAAAGGGGGTACAGGTTTCAATAACCCTGCACAGTTCTCAGATGATTTTTTTATGGATTTCTCCAACTGGATCCAGTGGCAGTGTAAAATGAACACAATACATTACTATCCTGCTTCCAGGTCCTCGCGCGGAAGCTGGTGACCAAGCATCAGTGGTGTCCCTGGCAGCACCCCCCCCTCCCGCTGAGCAGCTGGTGTGGCAGGCGGCTCGAGCTACTGGCGCTGCGCCCTCCTACTTCCGTGCTTCTGGCAGGTTCGTAATCTTCTAATAGTCTTGTAATAACGAATAAACTATACTGTATTACAGTACAGTATAGTTTATACTGTATTTTCTTGTAAATGTGAGACTAACAAATCATTAGTCGAATCCAAGCTAGTGCGAAGCTGAGCTCTACAAAAACGAAACGGATCATAAGTGACTAATAACCCCTTATTACAATATATAGTTTAAAGCAAGTCTAGTAAAACCCAGGTTTTAAAATATCCGTCACTTTCTAACGTCATATAACAAAAAGAGAGGGGGCTATCTTAAAACCTGGGTTTTACAAAACTTGCCTTAAACCATCCTTATAGCCATTTTGCTGTGTCAGGGCTTCACTGCGTGGTTATCTTAGCCCACAGTATAGACGGCATACGGCAGACGTGGCGAGCCCAATCCCACTTTAGCTTAGCGGCTTTGCGAGCTACGTCAGTTATTTGCGTTTTGGAGCGCAGTGTTGTGTTTCGAACCTTATTCGTTAATTTAACACCCACGATACTCCGCTCCATTGCAAGCTGGCAAACCTTGGGTTTGAACTTCTGAATGTTAGTCAAAGACCAAGTTTGAGCACCGTAGGTCCATGAGTCTGCGCTTCAGCATTGAAGCACTGTTTTAGTAAATTACATTGATATCCCCGCAGGTATTTAGATGGTGGTCTGATGGGCAACAATCCTACACTGGACGTGCTAACAGAGCTAACGGAACTGAACCTCGCGTTACGGGCCACGGGACAACAAGAGGCTGCTAAGAAGACCAACCTCAAAGTTGTCGTATCGTGCGGAACCGGTGAGTATGTAGCGACATCTATCGCCACATAGAATAACTACTTACAAGTCAGCAATCTGACAACAGTAGTGGCGCGAAAATATGAATTGACCAATCAGATTACGAAGCCTGCATCGCGCAAGGAAAAATAATATCGTATCTAAGATATATACAACTGTCCGACATCAACCGTCGGGCTTTGGCCCGCCAGGCAATATCACCTCACCTGCTCGGAGGATGCTCCCTTTTCAATGGAGGAACACCATACCTCGTTCCTCCACAAGTACATTCGTATTGAAGGCAAATTGCCTCAAATATACGAATACTAGGAGCCATATTCACTGACAAACTGATGCTCTAAATACAAAAAGCATCTGGAGGCCTAAAAAGGCCACATTCAGCAATTCACCTACGAATCTCCAAGGTAACTGTTAAATAGATGATTGCTGAATATGAGCCTTACGCGTATGATAATAAGAGTCGTCAATTAAGTGGATATATTGACATTTGGCAAATGAATTATATTAAGATTAATTTAGAGCGGCTATTTTACAAAAGTTAGCTAGTTAGTTTATTTGTCGGCGATATTGTTCCATAATAAAATTAAATACCAGGAAAAATAACTTTGTCCATTCCATTTCGACACACTATTTCCAAAGGAAGCGTAGAAGTTGGCATTTTTAGAACTAAGAACAACATCAGTGTTAAAAAAAATATAAAAATTAATTAACGACTGGGTTATTTAAAATTTTCAGGTCTGTTACCTGTATCGAAGTTAAAAGACATAGACGTTTTTAAACCTGAAAGTTTGTGGGACACGGCTCGCCTAGCGTGGGGTCTCAGCGCTATTGGAGGACTTCTCGTTGATCAGGTAATATTGGTATACCAACTGTGTAATTCAAACGAATTTTTATTAAAAAAAACCCAAAATACCTACCCACTAGAAGCAGTCTTTTATTACTTGCAGTCATGGGCTTCTCACTTCCTAATTTGTTACTGGTGTCGGCCACTTGCTCCGACTCTGACATAGTCGAAAGAAGTGGCGTATTTCGCCATCTTTGCAAAGACACCAGTGGCCTAACAGTGCTGTGTTCGAGACTGTGTGAGATTAACTACGATAACATGGCCCGCCCCTCCAAAATTCAAAACGTTTGAAAGTAAATACTTTGCTTTGTAAATACAAAGCGCCACCAAGGCTGCGTAATGAGACGGCCGTTATACAAAAACAAATCCGAGGATTTGTGGCTCGGTAAGGATGTGACTGACACATTGAAACAGTAATTTGGAGGGGCGCGCCATGTTATCGTAGTTTATTTCTAAACGCTTCCCACATTGTCATAAAATGTTTTCTCAACTACTAAACGGTGCCAATGCGTACTTTATTGTGATGATTTGTTGGTAGCTCGTGTAACACATAATTCAAATCTCAATTTTTTATTGCAATCCAATCAATAATATTGTACACAGTCATACAGGCGGTAAGTATAAATTTTGAAACAATTATGGACCCTGTTGGGCACAGCAAATTTTAAATAAGTAGGAGAGAGAAGGAGCATTTCAATAATTTTCCTTAATATGACTTTTTTTTCTACTATGCTATTGATTATTATTAATATAATGACGATATCGTTGGGCCAGGCGACGCAGTCGGACGGGCGCGTGGTGGAGCGCGCGCGCGCGTGGTGCAGCGCGCTGGGCGTGCCGTACTTCCGCTTCGCGCCGCAGATGTCGCGCGACGTGGCCATGGACGAGTGCGCCGACGACGTGCTCGTCACCATGCTGTGGGAGACGCACGCCTACATGCGCGCGCACCGCGACCGCGTGGCCGAGCTCGCCGCGCTGCTCAACGATACTGCTCACGGTGATATATTTTTTTGATAAATGTCTCTCGGACAACTTTTTCTTTCTTTCCTTATTTTAAAAATGAACTTTGCCTCTCACTATGATTTCTCTTGTATCGAGCAACAGGGTACAACTATCTTTAGATCATTTATAAACATTTACTCCGTGCGGGGATCGAACCCGAGGTACATAGCGCAGAAAGCTAATCGCTTAGCCACTGCGCCAACCGTATCGTCACTGACGCGTGACGGACTTTATTGCTGAGGGTAAGCGACACCACTCACTTACCAGCGAACACAGTGTCCGTAAGGGCTTGTACACAAAACTGCGATGCGACATCGCATCGTAAAAATCTGCGAGCTCACTCGATGTATTTACCTAACCATTAGCCGTGTTGCGAATTCGCATCGCACCGATTCGCAGTTTTGTGTACGAGCCCTAATAGCAGCCGTCTGCATGCCCGCGATGATGACGTCTCGTCGTACGTTTCAAGTCACGAATTCAGCCGAAGGAAGCCGACTGTCACCGAATTATCAAAGCTTAGTAGCTCTGCCCAACGCACACATACAGTGCCCGAATATTACCATTATCCAAACTTACTTACCATTTCAACATCAACTGCCGTACGTGGTGCACCATGAAACAAATCCAGACAAAATAATTTTCCAGCTTTACCAGCATAAATATCCCTTTTGGTGAAGTAGTTACAGCGTCAACGGTCATTCCACCCCGTAAACGGTTACTGCTAAATATAAGGAGGCTCTTATAAACTGCTTAGATTTTCCTCGAGATATGTTATCAAACATTTTGCTTCTAAAACTACATTTTAATATTCGGATGTTCTTTTGTTTCAGGAAAAACATCAAAGAATTGATCTGCACCATAGAATTTTATATACGTGAGTACGTATGTAGTACTAGTGAGTATTCGCATTATTTATAATAATTATTAAATATTATAATAAAATTTTGTCAGAAATAATAAATTGGCAGGGTTTAGTTAAGTATACATAATATTAGTTATATGTATTTATATTAGAAATGTATTTTTGTTTTGCATTGACAACTGGAACAAACTGCTTGTAAACAATATTTGTTATTGAATAATGACATTCCTAGTAGGAATACTATGTGATTTTTTGTGTTTATACATGTAAGTTTTTCCTGCTATCTCGGTATTAACGATAAACTTGTACCGTCCCCATATACCAATGACGTTAATTATGCCTTACACTACGACGCGTAGTTTAATAATGTGACCACACTTTGACTTTATATTTCTTTGCGATCGGAGTATATAAAACAAGAATAAAAAGCTTTCGAACTTTCGAGAGGATGTCTTAAGATGGCTTCCCACGGTCAGTGATTTTACGGATCATATTACGCACAGCTGACGAGCACTGCAGATACCCACAGACCGCACCGACGCTCTTCCAACTGTACGTTGTATCACAGATCTACGTCCGACCGACATCTGCATGAGTACGTGATTTGAAGCTATTTTATAAAAAAATGCTCATTCACCCACTTCATTTTACACATTATTGCATACAATTTTTTTTTATTTATTCATGTCAGCGGGATATACAGATTTTGACATGCTCGTTTGTGTTTACACGGATATCCTCGGACTACCCCAGACGACGCCCCGCAACGTTGAAGTTATATACTCGCGGCAATTACGACGCACCGCTACGGACGCGTCTGTGTTGCCGCAGACGTGCGTATTTCCCATGATCTGTGGTCTGACGTAGTTTGTGTTAATCGGTAAAATCACTGACCGTCGGAAGCCAGCTTTATTGAGCACACTGGTGCATATCGAGTGATCACAAAGCAATGTGCACAATTTTGTTTTTATTTTAAGTATATATTTTTTTGTTATTCGCGTAGTTTTTATGAGTAACATAAGTGTTTAATATTTTCTGTTGTTATGTAAGAAATACCAGTGTATGGTTGTTGTTGTTTTTTATGTACGGATGAATTATTTATTACAATTATAATTTATTATTTAGCGACGTTGCTAAACATTTTTAATTTTATGAATTTTAATCACTGTTGCAAGGCAATCTGCATTATTTTCCTGCGTTAGTGTTTATGGTTGCAAGTTGGCACCATAATTCTTATGAGATTTAAAAATTGTGCAATATAATGTATTCCTGGCCTGACGGGAATCCGTATGAAGTATGTATTTCGTAACAGATCAATTCTATGTATTCTTAATCTAGTATACATACAGTATAATGCCACATATTGCATTTTTTATATTGATAAATTATTGTCTGTTGTTAAATATAATGTTACTGATCCCTGTTAATCTTTCACGAATATTAAGATTATAAATACGCTTCCTTGTTATGACTTAGATTTAGAATCGATAATCTCCACTAATATACTAAGAGCCACGTTTAACAACAAAATAACAGATGGTTAAAATAAAACTGACTGTTTGTCAATACAATCACCCAACCGTCAAAAATCCCCGACTACAACTAGAAAAAGACCTGTACCTTTTGAACGGCTGAACAGATTTTCATGAAACATAACTAAGATGATACCCGATTAAACTAGCTTTCAATTAAAAAAAACTACATGGAAATCGCTCCATCCGTTTTGGAGCGACGATGCCACAGACAGATTACAGATACACACTACAAACTTAAACACCCCTCTTTTTTGTCGGGGGTTAAAAACTGACCGTTTGCTAATACAAAAATGGAACTTCAATCACCCGTTTTTGTATTAACCGTCTGTTATTTTGTGAATATGGCTCTAAAACCAGTATCTGCCAGTAAACGTGATTACATTTTATACAATAAAATATAAATAATTAAGATAATATAAATGCTACAAAATGCACTGAAATTGTTTAGAGGTGCTCAATTTTGTATGTCCTTGCAATTAGTAGACTGAATAGGCCGAATAAAACAATGACTAATGAGCTATTCAAAATTTAACATGACATGAAAATTTATAGCAACAAATAAATTTAACTATAATCTAACCGTCAAAAACCCCCGACTCAAACTAGAATAGTTATTTGTTATACAAGAGTGCAAAGTTGCTTTTTAACCGCGTGTTCAATTTTGATGACCGAGCAAGCGAAGGATTCTAAAATTGAATCACGAGCGCAGCGAGTGATTCAAAATTAGAATCCTGAGCGTTAGCGAGGGAATCAAAAGAGCACGAGGTGAAAAATCTTTGCACTCGAGTGCAACACGTAACTTTTCATTCCACCTCAGCGAGGAAATGACTAAATGCAAAAAAAAAACGTTTAATTCACAAACTTAGTGCACACGATGTTCTAAATTCAATTTACTTTATCCTCTAGAGAATAAAAACGGCTTTTCCACTCAGATATTGAAGATTAAAAATACTCTTTCCGAGATGGTGGGATGAAAATTTACTTTATCCTCTAGAGAATAAAAACGGCTTTTCCACTCAGATATTGAAGATTAAAAATACTCTTTCCGAGATGGTGGGATGAAAAAAATATTATAGTTTAAAAAAAAAGAAGGAAAACGCCTTTGTCATCCAAACTAAACGTGTATGCAAAATGTCAGCTCAATCGGAAACCGGGAAGTGGGTCAAATTTAACTTCCAAGATTTTTTTTACATAGTTACAGGTGAAGCTAATAAAAGCGTTTTAAAAAGAGCTGTAACTTTTGAACGGCTGATCAGATTTTCATGAAACATAGCTAAGATGATACCCGATTAAAATAGCTTTCAATTAGATGCCACAGACAGACATACAGATACACATTAAAAACTTGTATCACTCCTCTTTTACGTCGGGGGTTAAAAATGTTGGTATTGCGAGATTTTCTGTGTCTGCAATATTTAATAAAGTTTACTTTAGATAGACTGTTAACTTGTAGTGTTAGGATACAGTGTCGTAGCTAGGGGTGGCTCGCAGGAGCACCTGCTGGGGGCGCAATCCTCAAGGGGGCACACTTGCACACCCCATACACGCACGGCACGGGCATATTAAGAAATTTAACGCTTACACAAAATTAAAACAAGTTTTGAAGTTCTAGTTTATCTAACTTGCACTGTATTACGATGGCGCCTAAAAGAACCAAAAACTATGAGAAAGTTATTGTTTTTTCTCTTCTCACAAAATAAGTACCATAATTTTTGGGGGCGCAAAACTCATATCTTGCGCTGGGTGCTCAACACCTTAGCTGCGACATTGATGATACAGCCAGTGAAAGTGCATACGTTTGCTGCAATTAATTAACGATTAACGTGATTCAGTGTCCGTTCCCAAATGCAACCGCAGTACTAAAATTCACTCCAAAACAAAATAAAAAATTGATTTTGTATGGTTTGCGCTAGTAAATTATGCGTGTCCACCATACTCAGTCGAAGTTCGTTTTGTTTTAAAGTGTATCCCAATACTGCGGTTGCATTTAGGAACAGAGACTGAATCACTACAAATTATGCGCACTACATAAAAAAATTCTTGTATATTAATACGTGAAGAGAAAACGTTGCACCCCTCTTTAAGCATATTGCGCGCACGGTGGAGTGTAAGATTTGGTATAATTAAAATTTATATGGACAAGGAATACAGAAAGCTAAAATTTAATGTTAGTATTCAGTTTAAAAAAATATGAATACAAATTGTAATTGTGTTTTGTCAACTGTTAGTAACATAACATTTTAAACATAGGTATTGCAGGAAATTAAGGCAAAAAACACACGCTAATGACGTATTTATTTATGACAAGATCACAGCTGACGTAATAGACAATTAAAATGAAATAATTATAGAGGTATTATACTCTTTGACAAAAAATAAACAATAAAGTTCAAAATAAATAATATAAAAATTATTTACGTTGGAATTTCGACCACTGGGCGACCATTAGTTTAAATAAATATAAACTGCACAAATTATGAATACGGGATAACACTCCTTGTTTCACGTTGGTGAAACATTGAAAATTAAAATGAAGCGATAGACATTCAAAATGCGCTAATATAGTTAATCATCACGTTACATTTTTAATACGACAAGGCGAGTATTTTATAAGAATTAAATTAACTTATTATATAAAGTATGCAATGATAAACAATAGATATTGATAAAGTAACGATACAAACCACTGTGCATTATTATGATGTACTTACATAATAATAATATATTATTACAGATAGTATAATTCTTAGGAAGACCGCAGACAACTGACTGTGTAGGCGGGAAAATTAAAAGACCGATTTTGTTGTGTATTTCACACCTTTCCTTAAAAATGTTCTATGCCTATAAAATCATTAAATTTCAGTCAGTATTTACAGCTAATTATATAGGTCTGAATTTGTACGTAGGTATACTATATCAGTCAATTTTCGACCACAAAATATCGATCACGGAATGTAGGTCATCTACCGACCGACCTTTTGTTGGTCGGTGAAAATAAAAGTGATTGACATAATATTTATATCTATACTAATACAATAAAGCTGAAGAGTTTTTTTTTTTTTTTTGAAAGCGCTAATGTTTATAACTATTAGTAGGATTTGAAATATTCTTTTTGCATTTGATAGCCCAATTATTTTGGAAGGTTGGCTATTTAAAATCAAGCAATGACCAAGAAGAGACGTGCAAAAAAAAAATGGTGGGTGAAACAGTGGAGCACAGCTAGATATTTCATATTTAGTACGTCCTACAAAATAATTGAGTGTTTAAGAATGTTCGATGTAGACCTACATAAAGTCGGTCGTCTGTGGCCTACCATATTCTGGTAAGTTATCCATTATTCGTGTTGTCTCGTGATGTACTGTGCCTAGTCGTTGGTTATCTAAATATATGGAAACCTTGATGGAAACATATATTATTATTTATAACGGCTTATTATTTGATAACCAAAAAAACTAGAGATACAATTTATAATCTTAGTCAAGGAAGTATTTATACTAATGTGATAATAGTTGGAATGAGTGCTCAAATTGCGATCGAAAAGTGGTTTGTTGTGTTAATCTAGACTTAATCTTGGTAGATAGACGATAGACAATCCGATAGTGTGTTCAATATTGTTCTGCGACCAAAAATCGATCGCGTGTCTGAGCCTTAATGTTTGTATCTTCTTAGCTTTATGAAATAAATGAAAGTTTTCAAGCGAAAAAGGGTTTTATTTTCAATAAAACAAAGATGTTTATGCAAGCTCTTTAATTAAATATTACTATTTTAATCACAATATTTACTAACGTATGCTTATACCAAGACTCAATAATATCACATTTCTCATGTGGATATTATCAATCCACGACTAAAACTAACAACTAAAAAAGTAATTTATAAATTGTCTAACTACTTAGCTAAGTACCACCAATATAGGCCAATTTAAGTAGATACTGCCTCTTCATAAGGTAGCTGCAAATAGGTTAAGTTTATTCATAATAGAGTCGTTTAAAGTAATGTAGTAAGTACAGAGAACAACTATTTAAGTACAAAAAATCTAATAGTTCACATCAAGACATTTTAAGTATGTGCCAATATGATTTCCTAATGTTACGTTCTCACGGCTTACATAAGTAAATCATAAAAGTGCAACAACAAAATTAAGTAACTCGAGATTCTATAAAATTATAATTATTAATCAATCAGTAGGTACAGTCAGCTTTGTCAGCAAAGATAACCAAATCAATTTAATTTTACTGACCGTACAAAAATATAATTTTAAAAACATCTATATTGAGGTACTTTGATAAATATTTTTAGAATTACCTATAGGAACGCAAATTCTTACACTAAAGCTTAAACAATGGTTACATCGTTTAGAACGATCGGAGGCTACGCCTGGCACTATGGTCTTATCGGCACAATACTAAAATTATTGTTTATGGTATTGTTATACCATGCATGCGTCCTATATCAAAATTATAAAAAGGCCGATAGAAGCCGTTGGACCAGGCTAGCTTACATTAAGTCGAGAAGTGAGGCACCGCTACAAAAGCGCATAAAATAAACTATTCCCACTGTCTACATGGTTTTTCAAGCTACTTAAATCATAGCGACGGTTGAAAGGCTATTTGTTCTAAGCGACATTTATTTTGTATTTTTTTTTCCATTTTTAACTATACCAAAACTATATATTTTTTTAATGTCTCTTGGAACAAATGGCCTTTCAACAGTCGATAGCATTTCTCGCTTTTTTTGCAAAAGAAAACCATCTCGAAAACAAACAGTCGACATAGTAAAATTTACACAATAATTACAAACTATAAACAACCTGTCACACGTCCCATTTGTTTCTACCAACAGTTTAAGACTCACTGACTATAATACCAGTCCCTTTGAACCACAGTTTTAGGTTCAAAAGGACAGATAAGTGACCTTTGAAGTAACCGTACCTTTAAAGACATGCTTGGCCGTAAGGGCCGTGCTGACCAGTCGCGGCCCCTAAGGGCGAATCCGATGAAGCCTACAGAGTTATTTTTGAACCGTCTTTAGAGCACCAGCCAGGGGAGCTATTCTGTAAGAACATCTAACATTTGATTCGAATGTCACTCTTATAATTATTGACGTATGATATTAAACGTGTAGGTAACTTAATAACAGAAGCTGTAAACATGACTAAAGCATCTTCATAGTTCCGTTATTAAGTTATCGTATGTAAATATTAACCTACTATAAGAGTGAGATTTTTATCGAGAGTGTGTTGCCCACATCATCTTTTAGAAGCGGCACAGCCCTTACGTTACTAATACGACCATATAGCATTCTTGTAGCCAGGAGCATTACGATCCTACAATTTTTTACTGTCAGTTTAGTTATTTCCACTGTTTATACGCGGTTCATGAAAATTAGACAAGATTCTCTAGGTAAAACATTGTTTTCACAATTTTGTATGTTTAAAAATAGTCAACAAGTCTTTATGGTACATTCAGAATCATGGAAGAACACATTTTGTTATAGAACACACTATGGCCCATGCTATACATTGTTAGTATACTTTGTTAGACAACTTGAATTTTTCTATTCTATTCTATTTCTATACTTGTTTACAAATTGAACCTTGGACGTCGCGTGACCAGCATGAGCCATTGTGTGTACAGGACCTATTATAAGCTATAGGTTGATGACACATTGGTGATTTGAACACAGAAACGGAATAAGACGTAATTATAAAATAAGTTTCAAAATTATTTTTAAAGACGTACAGTACAACCCATTCAACTAAAGTTTTTTGATAATTTTCAATTAACTTTTACAATAACATGTCGAAAATAATCAAAAAATTATTAGAATATTAAATAAAAAGTCCATACCTAATTATAATTATTTTAAAATTTGGTAACGGTAATTACAAAATAATAACAAAAATCTGTACAACTAGTACACTATTTTCATTTCTTTATAAATGCTACAATATATTTTGTATCGAGACCATTTCACGTTATTATTAAGTGTTGCCAATTATATTTTCTCTAAGATATAGTTATGGAAGCAACCAATTTGTTAAGTACGAAAAATATAAACTTTGGCACAAAGTCACTAAAACATAAAATATAATAATAGAAACATATAACCCTCTCTGTAGTCGGGTAAAAAGTAGTAGACCATAGAACATAAGATCAAGATAATAACTATAAGGTGTAAAAGTTACTATCGACAGCAGAATATACTATCTACTTTAAATGAAAAAGAAAATAACGAAAAATAGGCTCAAATGCCGATTTAACAGATCGCTGCTAAAATAAACATGAATTGGTAGGTTTGTGTTAACAAAAACATGGATATGTTACATTGTAAGTTTAACCACTATATCAGAAAGGCACCTTGTGAATCCGAACAAAATAATGACCCACCAAAACATGGGAATTTTAGCTTAGACCCAAGGTTTACGTATTCACGATATGCCTGATCCCACTAAACCCAAATAAATTAATAACACCTAAAATCTAGTTTCCATGTACTCAGATTTTAGCAATCATACACAGCCCTTCGACCACACAAAGATTAATGTAATCGTTTATGTGTGTCGTATTCTCAATCCTTAATCAAATATCACAATATGTAAACCTTTGGCACAATATTGTAAGGAACATTCATCATAGGAAGAACTCTAGTCTTCTTTTGATAGTATCAAGGCTGGCGCAGACCATTTTATAGCTATGAAGATATCTCATTGTATTCTTTAACTGGGAAAAAATCCCACGTGCTAAAATGGATTGTATAGTTTTTATTTTCGTTATACTGTAGTGTTCACGTTCTTACTGTTATTTACCAGGTAAAACCAATAATAAATTAAGAGTCGAACAGACAAGATCCTACGTTTCCAATCCCGATCCCTTATGGGGTTATCCCCCCTTAAAGGGATCTGGACCTTTTACATGATATAATTTTGATTTTGTAGTAGACAACGAATGTGATTGTATTTTTATGTATTGATAAAATCACAGCCTGATTATAAAAAAGTGGTCAAACTTTTTTATCCCAATTTTGGTCATTTCAGCCCGAATCAGAAGTATAATTTTTATAGGCTATTGAATAATTCCTTATTAATATTGTGCTTTAGTTGTATAGCCAAAAGTATTGTACGTCACTCAGAAAATATAAACTGCCGCTTTAATATGGGTCGTCTGGATATTCCATGTTAGCAATTAGGTTCTTCTTTTCTTCTTTGCCTGGTTTTGAGTCTAATAGCGATGGTCGTATCGTTGATCTTGGTTCGAAACACGGCTGAAACAAAAATAAATAATTATTAAATTATTGTTTTTGAAGACTACGTTTTTATGAGTACTTATTTATTAAAGCCACCTTGGTTATTGATCAGGATGAAACTTTTATCTATTTGCAAGTTAGTGTAAAAAAATATCTCTATGATTTTAATTCCAAGTAAATGGTTGTAGGATGGACTAACTGACTTCAATTAATATACCTATTTATCCTACTTACAGAGGCATTGGGTATAATTTTATTAAGCAATATACAAATTATACAACGTGTATCAGAAATGCGTGGTCATTATTTTAAGGGTGTGGATCAGACCATCAAACTGAACAATTTTTTCAATGAGACCAACATCGTAATCGCGATAAAATAATCAGCTGTCACATACAAAACTTCAATACCTACTTGACCTAAACGTAAAAAAACATACTTTTAGGTCAAGTAGGTATTGAAATTTTGTATGGGATAGCTGATTATTTTTTCGCGATTACGATGTTGGTCCATTTGAGAAAGTTGTTCAGTTTGATGGTCTGATCCACACCCATAAATATGACCATGCATTTCTGATACACGTTGTAGTACATATTTTAATTTGTGACTTGCGTATTTTGCATTTTAGTGTTAGTTACGCAAGAAGCTTTAATTTTAAAGGCCTGTTACGTTATCAAGATTTTTTATTAATTGTTGATATAATTTATGGTAACACTTGTTTAGTTTTTAGAGTAAAGAGATTAAATACAGTACCATAATAAAAATAACATAAATCCAGACAGACGAACTTTTTTGTGTAAAACGAAGATAGACTTTCGAACAAAATAAAACAATAAAAAATAAAATAAAAAGCGTGTAAACAAGTAAAATTTTATGTACAATATTTAGATATTTAGTGACATATTCATTAGGTAGGTACTTAAAACTTTTACTCAAAAAACAACAGTTGTTTACTAAAAGGTTATTCGGGTTAGTAAGCGTGTCCCAAACCATGCGGGCAAAGCTGTAAGAGCAAAATGTGAACCTTAGATACGACTGCTCAATGACCATATTGACCATACTCATTGCTGATGGCTTGCCCAAGCATTATCAACCTGTATGAAAATGTCATGGGCACATTATAATTTTAAATAGGTGCTGGAATATTGAAAATGATATAGAGAAGATGGTTTTCTACTGTACTGTTATATACATAAACCCTAAACAGAGCGCAAAACTATACGCGCACCATAGGGTTGCCACCCATATTTTATAATAAAGTATTGTTCGTTATTGAGTACTTATAACGTGTCCCTAAACTTGATAAAAAATGAATTATTTATATATCTTAACTTTAAAGGTGTTGTTAAAGGTGTTTCAATAACAAGTAAGTACCTATTTGTTAGATGCTGATAAAAGCAACACAAAATGCATAGGAAATAACATGGCAAGTTGAATAAAATAATTATGTTCACACGTTGTACTTATTTTTTTTACCTTAGAAAAGTAAATATACTTTATTTGCTCAAATAAAAAAGGTGGCAACCCTAAATATGGGGCGCTACTAGACATTGAATATCCCAACAGAACGACAAACAAACAAATCGACGATATATAATAAGCGACATTTCTTAATTTTTTTGCTTTTTTCGAAAATCTAAACTTTACATACAAAAGATTCGTTTCTAGAAAGAAAAAAAAAATGTCGCTTAGTATAATTAGCCTTTCAACCTTCGAAATGAAGCTGTGAGTAAAAAAAACATTCATACTAAAAGGTGCTGTATAGTACAATTATTCGTGCAGTTCACAGCCAGATGCATTTAGGTCTAGATATTTTTAATTTTGATGAAATTACACCTATAATACTATTTGTATTGACTCCTGACACGTGGCGTGTTTATATGACACGCGACATTATTATGCAAAAAAGTGTGTTAACAATACGACTGTATATCAAACATTGAGTACATCTGCAATGTTCGAATGTTATTTAAACAAGCGATTTCGTTGATACCAAAAAAATTCACCAAATTGTGGATGTAAGAAATTGTGATAATGTAAGAAATTACGATGAATTGGCTGTAGGTTTAATATGTAGGTATCTGTTTTGTGCCGAATCATGCTACGTTTCAGAATATTTAATTTAAAAAATCACATTATAAGTAGATATTAAAAATAAAAAAAAATCTGTAGATGCAAAAAGATGCAAGGGTTTGCACATACCGATTACGACCAGCAGGGTAACCATGAGACACGCTCGTAATCGGTATCGATTACATTTTGACACTTCAAGAATGTTCATTGCGTTGTTTTAAAGTATACTGCGCAATGCACAGTTTTGAACTGGCGAAATTAAATTGATTCCGATTACGACCGTGCATCGTGATTGACCTTGCAGCTCAGACCATGCCTGGTCAAAGAGGAAGCATTTTGAATCGTTTAAAATTATTGAATCATTTGTGCTTAGATGCTAAGGTCCATGTCACCGACAATACATATAAACAAATGTTTAAAACGAAAACGACCGTTTATCCAATAAAAGTTCCTGTCAAACGGCTAATTTGTGACATAACTATCTGTTATACTGTCGGTGAACTTGGGCCTAAATGGGCAGGTCAACAAACAATGTCGCGCTTTATTTCGCTTGAGATCAACAATTTTGACGACAAGCAATTTCAAACTTTATTTAGTTCTAATTCGAAATAAGATTCAATATCACATTCAGCCTTCAAAATACGTCCTGTCTTTGGCCTGATTTACCAGTTTAGTGTCTCGGTATGCAGTAGTACTTACGGTTTCGCAAATGTTCATATTACAGCAGTTCTCAATGGTGATCTCGCACTGGTCAGGCCGCGCCGTCATCGGCGTCACATTCTTGTTCACAATTATACGCTTCTTAATCCTGGAAACGAGAAAGAACATTATTAATTTATAGACTAGCAGTGGCCGCGACTTCGTCTACGTGGAATTCGCAACTTCGGATGCTCGATTTTTTTAAATATAAAAAATATAATGTTTAAATATAATAAGTTATAGTGCTGGGATCGGATCCGAACCTGATATAGCTGTCAAGCCAGCACACATCATTGACATCATCTCTAATTATAGCTTGAAAATCCTAATTACCTACTACAATTATTATGATTAAAAAATCTCTGCTTAGGTTTCTGATTACTTCTATTGATAAATATAATCCTTCTGTACTTATCTCAATTTAAGTACTGGAAATATAACAAACTAAGTATAATATAGAATAACTAACGCCATCCAGTTAAAACATTGTATAATTCCCGCACCCCGCCACGCACATGATCCATAATTGGATAAAATACTAGGACTATGAAAAAACAGTGGCCTCTCTACTTTCTCGGGCCCTTACCTAATCTCCAACGCTCTTCCAAATATCGTTGAATACATTTAATTTATATAGGAATCTTAAATAAAAGTGTCCATACCTAGGTCTTCTCCTTAACTGTAGAATTTTGGTAATAAGCACCGCGCAGGCCAAACAAAGCAGCCCACATAGAGTACCCAGCACCATGATGATAGGATCTCTCACGGGATCCCAACCTCCAACACAGCTCTCTATAACTGCGTCTGTGTTTTGACTGAAATGGTCTGACGATAGGTCTATTGACGACCTTAAGATTTCTTGTGTGTTACTGCAACTGGAATAAAGTGAGATGAAAATGAAAACACTTATAAGGCGCAGTGTGAAGACGCGTTCGATTCTGCTTTCAATGAAATCAAATCAAATTTATTTGCCTGGAGTATGGTACATAGGTATAGATACATACAGATATAATTATGTTTCTGGATATTTGTGTGCGTAATTTGTGTATGGTTATTTGAAATGTTATGTTTGCTTAACTGACAGCAAAATGAAATTAACTAAGAATATTTTTTACACCACAGAAATCCAACATTTTGCAATTCATCGTTTTCAATTTAAATGTATTAGAAACCTCAGTATATAAAAAAAATTTGACCTATATACTTAGCTAACTGTCGATTTAAACTGTTAATATCACCTTGCCTGGTCGGAGGAACCTCCCTTTTCAATGGCGGATCACCATACCTTGTTTATTTAAGTTCCACGACACGGTTGGCGCAGTGGCTAAGCGATTAGCTTTCTGCGTTACGTGCCGCGGGTTCGATCCCCGCACGGAACAAATATTTCTGTGATCTACAGATAGTTGTTTCGGGTCTGGTTGTGTGTGAATGTGACATGTACCTATGTTTGTAAACTGTACCCTCGATACAGGACAAATCCAAGTGAGGGGCAAAGTTTTTATAAAAAAAAAAGTGTTTGGTTTTAACTTCAATTATTTATTAAGAACACTTGTCTAACTTTCCTTGCTCAAGTGCAAGACACATCAAGACAACACTGCGTGAATTACTTTGTGCTACTTACTTGCAGCTTTCATTAGACTCTACTTTAACTGGCGCCTCAGTAGAAGTGGTGGTAGTAGTAAACACTTTAACTGCTTCACATCTTGAACCCTCGTGGTCTCCTACGCATTGACACACCGGCTCACTCTTCTCATTCAGGGAACAAAAACCGTTGTTTAAGCAATATCCATGGCACGCGTTGACTTCACACCTTTCTCCAGAATAACCAGAATTACAACTGAAATACAAAAAAAAAATGTTATAGCCAGAATATAAGGTCCAACCGCTATAAAGGGTTATTGTACTCATCATTATGAACAACTTTTATTATGGGAATAACGGAATAACCATGAAATTATGAAAAAATATCCTTCTTTCCCATTTTCCGTACCAGTAATTCAATATTACTTCGAGTAAATGTAGGGAACAACAGATTTTTTTCGTGATTTCTGGGTTGGTCCCATATTAAAAGTTGTTTATAATAATTAGTACAATAACCCCAGTTATCGGGACTAGAAAGGTATGACTTTGTATAACTATTGTAGTCAGGAAGTGAATTTAACGGAATATAAAAATGTTTACCTGCATTTGGGTTTTCCGTCAACGTCAAAACTACAGTCTCCTTGGAAACAAAAGTTCTGGCAGACTGAAATGTCACATCTCTCACCGGTATAACCAGGCGTGCATTTACAAAGGGATTTCCCATTCACTTTGATACCATGAACACAGAACAGACCGACATCCGTAGGAATGTTGAAGGAGTCATTGATCGTTGAATTATTTTGTGACAGACTTGTTAAAGCTCCACACTCCGAGATACCCTGAGTTTGCTCTTTTATTTGATAGTTGGCAGCAATACCAAAAGGCATTTCGTTCTGAAAGGTAATGATCTCATTTGGTTCTGTATCTTTCGATGGATTCTTTGGTAATTGCCAAACGGATTTGAAACCCCAATCTACCCAGTAAATAGAATCATTTGAGATGCTCAATGCATTAGGTTGATGATACGTTCCAACTAACAATGTTGTTCTGTTTTTCCCATCCAAATCTGCGCTTTCAATGGAATAGTGTATACCTTCTCTGTCATCAGCCCAGTAAATTTGCTTGGTGTGTTGGTCAATAGCTAAACTGACAGGCATATACATATTACTCTTTATTACAACTTCTCTCTCGGAGCCATCGTATCGAGCCCTCTCTATTGTGGGCTTCGTAATGTTGGTGTTGGTCCAGTAAATATACCTGCAATTAGTAAATCAGTATCAATAATTACGTTGTTTAATTTATTTTGACGAATTTTAAATCTTCCATTAGTAACTTACCCTCTACAGCTATCTACGGCAATAGCTCTGGGGATTTCATCGTCCATCTTGACTAAAAGATTTCCGTAAACATTGTTCTTAGATCCAGGTTTCATTGAAATCCAAAAAATGCTCCTTTCAATTGTGTCAGTCCAGAAGAGCATTCCTTTGACTGGGTCGAAGGCGAGACCTTGAATGGATTCGACTGCTTTTCTTCTAACTAGAGATTGGTATTTTTTGGTTGCTAAGTTATAACTAAATATAGAGGCGTTGTCGCTCTGTCTGTCGACGAATAGCAGCATGTTGTGAACGGCATCGTAGGCAAGCGCTGTGAGGTCTCTGAACTGAACACCTTCGCTCTGTGTTTTTGTTTTGTTGCTATAAAATTCTATTTGATTCCCTGTGGTCACGGCAATGTCTGTAACAATAGAAAAAAATTATTAGCATAATTTTTTACACATTGAAGATAACAATTATTGTTTATTTGACTTGCTGACGATTCGGACACAATATTTTCGGACACAGTGTCCCAATTGACACATTTTAATTTCAGTATTTTTTTCACTGACAATTTGGACACCATCAAATTATTGAAGCTTTAGTACAGTCAGATAAAAAAGGTGTGACCTCTCCGCTCGATTAAGGTCCGATCGGATGGCGAACATAATAATAGATTTCTCAGAATTGGAGCCCAAGGGGAGATAATTATAATAATCTATAATAAAATCGTATTTTTTTGGCTACGTAAGACCGTTCGAGATATCATTATTTACTTATAGTGGCGTATGTTTGTAGCGTTGCTAAAATATTTAGAAAGACGGTAAAGTGTCGTGCAAAAATAGGCGATTAAAAGATGCGTTATGTAATATTGTGAATGCAAGTGCCAATTCTCGCATAGTTTGGCAGCGCTGCAGCGGCTGTCGCGTGACTTACAAACGTCAGTTGCGGAGGTTAGTTACACCTTACTTAATACCAATCTACGGTAGTACTCGAGTGGCTTGTGACTAAGATGAGTGAATACGTGACATAACTGTCTCTATTACATACTTAGGTGATTGTTGCTACGGTATTAGTCCGTGTTCGTCAAGTACCTCCTCAATAGTGTCCTTACTCCTTATAAACTACCAAGTCCTTGCAATTATAGTAAAGGGATGTTTATATGTCGAGCTGGATTTTCATAATCCCAGGATTTTTTGCCATTAATGGGTCCATGAAGGAGACCTACCTATGTCTCTTAGTCCCGTTAAAATAAAAAATGCCGAACCTGATGTTTTGATGATTATTACCACCATTAATATAAAAGGTACAGATAGACGGAGAGTCATTCCAAGATTATAAATATTTTTTGTTGTTGTCATCCTAAAGCACCCCAGCTAATGATTGAAATCATGTATTTCTACAAGCATTTAGTACCTCCTATTCTGAATGAAAGTTTGGCATTCTTTGAACGGATTTTTTTTTTATAAAAGTGTATGATTTATTTTTAACCAAGTTTGATGCGTCTAGAATTTAAGCCGAGTTGTAGGTCTATGTGGGTAGATGCTGACAGATATTTTAAGTTTGGAAAACATACAATTACTCGTCGCGTGACTTCCCTAGCAGTAAACACGTAACAGACTAGATATCGGGATATTATTATCTATATTCTTTGTACATAAAGATATGAGTGTCGTGATATATTTTTCACGTCTTTGCTGACCATCCTTGTTATCATTCTGGTTTATTTGCATTTGTTTTTACCTTGATGGAAATTTTGGTCCTAGAAATGTGTTTCACGGTTAATTTCCTATCTGAATTGGAAGGATAAACAGACCCTTATTTTCCTAATAGGGAAAAGAATTAATACTTATTTAACTTTCAATTTAAATCACCAGCTAGGCTAACATACGCGCGGTGACAAAACTTTGTCGTCATGATAAGACGAGATAATGCCTGAGAAAATCATGTTTCCGCACGAGATAATACGACGACAGAATTATGTCGTGATACGCATATTAGCCTGGCTGCACGTGTTTCCCTTACCTATAAAATTTATCCATCAACCGACAGTTAAGTGCGAAGTTTTTATTCTGTCAATAGTTTTTTATGCAAACGTCTATGACCTTGATTCCCACGTTCAAATTACCGATGGCATCAATGTGAAAATTTCACACCACTGTCACCGCCGCGGGCGCACTAATTTGACTCATGGTTATAAACAAACGTTAGGCATTTTAATCGAAAGTACTGGCGTTTTTCGTTTCTATTTCAAAGTCATTGATTTACCAACTGTCAATTGATTCCCCTTATCATTTCATGACGACAGATATGCTGGGTCGGCAATCTAAATGATCAAGGCCATAGGTCAGAGACGGTATGCCGATAGTCTTCATAAATAAACTCCTTATGAAGCCAATATTGGATATTAAACTATGTACTGTTGGGTGCGGCGATTGATCATCTGTTTTTTATAGTCCAAGGATTTTGTCCCAGGAACGTGTCTCGTCGTTCCATTGTTGCCAAACAAGAACACTGTCATAGTAGGTTAAGAGATCCGGGATTTTATTACCGTGGAAAGCAATAGGATAAGGAGTTAAATAGGTCTCATTCATGGTCCATGGGACAAAATCCTAGTACAAAGAAAAAACAGCAGAAAGAAATCTGCTGTTTCATACAATATTAAATTATTTTTATCTGGAACAGCAGATTTTTTGTTCGTGATTTCAGTTGTTCAAATTCAAAGATTTTGGACTCCTCAGAGCAGGAATGTTGAACCAAATTTAAAAAAAAAATATTACGATTCTCGCAGGTTATTTATTAATTTATAAATAAAAACGGCAAACAAATTCATAAAAAAAATTAAAAGACTGGCACATATCTCTATCCCTGTGTGGTCCAGAATCATGTTCTGAATCCCTAGTATCAATTTTCGTTATGTTGTCACTTACCTACATCCTGTATATATGATATCCAGTAGCCAAAACTGGCTACGTAGATTATGTGATTGCCCGCATACATTATTTGTGCGTTACTAATAATTTTATAATTATAATTATGCTGTTATTCCATTTCAAGGTCGATATAGCATTATTTGACACCCATAACTATGAAAATCAATTATCCACACGCAATGCAGAAATTCAAAAGATTTGATAGATTGCGGACACTGTTTCTATCATAGACTTAGAATATTTTCGCTAAATCTATGGTTTCTATCGCTCTCGAAGCCTTTCTTCAGCTTATGTTTTATGTAAGTACCTACCTACCCATGTCTTGTATGAAAATTAGACGAATTTGTAAGAAGAAAAGGTGGTCTATCTATATGTATTTAGCACGTGGTCTCAGAACAGACAATGGACGCTGAGAACTCAAGAACCCACGGCAATACATGCATGTATATTTTGTTTTACCTTCTCGTCTTGTTTACTTAAGTGTAAATCGGTATCATAAATTATATTGATGACCGATTTTGGTACCTAAGGGTTTTGTGTATTTTTTTATTACAGTCAGTATTTTCACATTCTCCATGAGACGGGTAATATTAGAAACCTGACGGAACCTAATTTTACAACTTTACATTTTGGTTAACTTTACATGAGCCCAAAACTATGGATAGGATAGGAATTATTGTAGCAGTAACTGGCACCATAACATCATAAAAGTAATCTTTTGAAGATATTCTCTAGAACTCATCTGTAATGTAGGTACAATCGGCATTTTTTCCGGTTGACCATCTTTATGGCTAAAATCGTTTGCGCCCGGCGGCGCGGCGTCCAAACGCAGAGTTACTAACTCTAAGCGGGCCGCAGTCGTTCAAAGCATTTTGTTTGCGAAATGTATCACCGCAACGTATCGTGCCGTGACTGTACTTATTATTTTATCGTACTATTGTAGGGTAGCTCGATAAAGAATTTAATTTTTTTTTTAAAGTGACAGGCAATTTCTGTTCGGCTCCTTGATTTTGTAGGAAAAATCTGACAGCCACAGCGACCAATAAACAGTGCATCCCTTTCTCGCTTATAGACGTTTATTTGCGACAGCAAGTGTCATATTTATCATACGTAATCAGGCGGCCGAGCATGCAAACATCAAACGTAGTGCAAGTGTAGCTTACGGCATTAATTGATGCGTCAGATAACGCGTTAACAAGCTTAACTGGTGTTGTGGACTTGTGGCCTTTGCATAATAATCGTAATCGATGCAATAATGCGCCTATAATAGAGTAACACATAAAATATTAATATTATTGGCTTTGAAAGTGAATTAAATGGCATCAATTAAGTACTTAAGTAGATATCTATTAAAGTAAGTAGTTATAATGGACAGTTAGCGTTAAGTAGGTAGATGGCGTGTATTATAAATTATAATTTTAAACTTTAATGTTATGTTATACAAGATCCTAATATTTGTAATCCCGATCCCTTTAAGGGATTATTGTAGGTACTCATAATTATGAAATAACCTTTACTGTGGGACAAAACATGAAAACGCGAAAAAAAAATCTGCTGTACCTACCATAGTCGAGTAATATTTAATTATTTGTATGGAACAGCTGATTTTGGTTCGCGTTTTCATGTTTTGTCCCATAGTAAAAGTTGTGTTGTGTATAAATATTAATTGCCTAATGTTGCCGTCCATATTATAGATCTAGTTATACTTACGTACCTATTATCTGCTAGACTGACTCAAACTGTATAAATATTTGTTCATACAAAATATTCATGCAGTTTGAGTCAACAACTTAAAATTTTATGAAACAGATAACAAGGTCTGTTGCGTAAAATGTTTTACTTTTTATTTATTTTATAGTTACCTATTCTAATTATTGCCATTTCGTAAAAATAATCAACGAAGTGCATCACATATCTACGTAAGAAATTATACGACTTCTTCTACTTTTAACTGGTTACACTTTTATTTATGCATACATGATATTTTTTTATGTAGTGCGCAAAATTTGCAGAGTGATTCAGTGTCCGTTCCCAAAAGCAACCGGTACTAAAATTCACTCCAAAACAAAATAGAAATTTGATTTTGTATGGCTTGTGCTAGTAAATTATGCGTGTCCCTCATACTAAGTCGAATTTTCGTTTTGTTTTAAAGTGTATCCCAATACTGCGGTTGCTTTTAGGAACAGAAACTGAAACATTCTTTAAATAATGCGCACTACATAAAAAATATCCTGATAGGTAGGTCCACGTAGGCCCATTTGATTATTATCTATGTAAGACAAGTATATTGTTTTATACAGGATGGCGAAATATTACAGATCAAATTGCCACCATGTTTTATTGTTTCCTTTAGTATTTATTCTAAATTACTATTCCTTGTTTATATCTATTTCTTACTAAAACTATAAAAAAATTGACACAACACGACTCAATCGTCTTTAATATATTATTTACATCACCATCATCAGCGTCTCCGAATAATGCTAAGTACCTACTAATAATCGTTTGTATATTGCAGTTATTAATAATAAGATGTTTTGCTCAAGATTTCATTGGAAATTGCTCAAGGCAGGTAACAATACGATAGTGTCAACAACGCTTACGCGATGCCGCAGCAGCGTATGCGTATGCGCATATTTAGCAAACGTGACGTCATAAGGGCTGCCTCTAACTGTTCAATATGTATTTATATTTGTTCGGCATAATTAACATAACTTATAATTTACAGGTAAGTTGTTGATGATAGTGAAATTGTAAATTTTAATCACTTAAAAATTATTTCTGACATACAAAAGTGACTCGAATCGTGGTTTATTTTTCTGTTCTGTCATCAATGTTTGCAGCAGACTGGAATATCGTAAGAGGTAAATGATTTGCACATAAATATGAGAGTTAATAAAAACTGAAGAGGGTGTAAAAAAAACATAAAACCAATGTTTTTGTAACGAATAATTCTGTAACACATTTCCCAAGCTATTTAGAATTCTAAATATGTTTCAAATAGTCTTAGCACCCGTTACGCTTGCCACACAGTCTAGCAGAGTTGGGCATTTTTAGTTTTAGCTACATCTCAATGTCATGCGCAATGCCACTAAGAATCGTAATACCTATAGTGCGACTGTGGTAATATTTTGACACGTGACAATGGTTTATAAAGTATAAACGTAATAATTAAAGACTACAATTTAAACGCTCACCAAAATAATTTTTGAACCCGCATTATATTCTAGGCATGCGTGACTCGTGAGGCACTTAATAAGCTGATTTTTAATGCTTTTAATTTGTTTTTATCATTTAAATTGTCTGCTATAGGTATATTGTGACTGGCTAACCTTTTCTTTCTTAATCTTGCCTGTTGTTTCTGCCTACCCCCACGGGGAAAAGGCATGAGTTATGTATGTATGTAAATAAAGTAGGTATTGGTTTGATGTCACTTATAATATTTTTAAGCCATTATTTTGTGCTTATTGTAAGTGTTAAGTTAACTAATTCTTGTTATTTTTTTACCTGGTGCATTCCAATATGTACCAAAAAGAAAACAAGGTCAAGAAATCTAGGTAAACGTAAACTGTAGCAAGTTGTTGATGTCAAGGAGAATTTATAACGAGGACTGGGTGCTTGACAACCCTGACATTGTGACGTGCGTAGGCATTCTGGGTGTATTCTTTTCAGTGATTTTTTTATATGAATTTTGCTTGGGTCGAATTTAGCTGATCGAAATGAGAGTACAGTTATTTCGCTTAGTGAAATGAATACTTGTTTATTGGTAGTAAGCACGTTCGCTAAATTGTACTCGCGTCTTGATCGGCTAATTCCGACACAGCGGAATTAGCCGATGATCTCTGGTTTATTTAAATACTGTATCCCGAATAAATTGTGGATTTCGTTATTGTGCAATTTTTTTTACTCGAGTTAACTTTACTCTTATTCAGAAGCAATTCATTATTATTATTATTCTTATTTTTTATTCTCGCAGCTCATACCATAACTTTGTAATCTATTATTCTAAAAGAGTTTCCATGAAGTTTCTTGCCGGTTCTTCTTCATAGGACCTACTATTTGGAACCACGCACCTAGAGTTTCGACATTAATTTCATAAGTGCCTGTATCTGATTTAGATACATGAAATATGTATGTTCTATTCTATTCTACGTAAGTTGTATTACCCACTATACTGAGTTTAATTATTATTATATATGATTATTTGGTTGTTGCCAGCGGATATTGTTATCTAATGGGAAAATAAGTAAGAATTCCTGTTTACGGAACATTTGGTGTTGGTATTGGTAAAGCGGGCGAGTTTCCACGTCGATGCGTGTATTTTGCGTATGGGTGGGACTAGCTTGTTTCATTTTAGCCATCCCAACTCTTCGAGGAAGGCCAGCAGACATTTTATGTTGCTGGCGATTTCTCGGAGAGCACTCAGGTTACCGAAGTACTTGGTCCAGTAAGTGGCGGTCTCTGGGCAGTTCAGCAGGACGTGGGCCGCTGTTTCGTCAAGTTTACGGAAAGTACAGAGAGACCATGCAGAGGTCACAAACAATTTTTTCACGGCACGGTTGGCGCAGTGGCTAAGCAATTGACTTTCTGCGCTACGTACCGCGGGTTCGATCCCCACACGGTACAAATATTTGTATGGCCTACAGATAGCTGTTGTTTCGGGTCTTGGTGTGTGTGCATGTGACATGTATGTTTGTAAACTGTACCCACGATACAGGAGAAATCCTAGTGTGGAGCATCGTCATTATAAAGAATGATAAAAAAATTATAAATTTTAGTAGGTAAGTAGATAGTTATTTATTTATTTTCCTGTAAAACATGCGCGACGAGAGTGTAGCGATGGCTACCAAAATTAATAAAAAAACCAATATAGCGTGTTTGGTAATAATGTACAGCTGTAGCAATAAAGTTTATAAACGATTTAATTAAAAAAAGTGCATGTCACCGTACTGTACCTATATTAATTCTATCCATATCTATTTCATTTCAAAATTAATATATGGCGTTGGCTCTAAAGATTTTTCATTAGGGTTGCAGATTTTGATAAAACCTTCAGCAGCCTATCTTAGTCCACTCCTGGCAATAGGCCTCTTCGTAATTACACCACAACACTCAGTATTCCGCTTTCCGCATCCAGCACACCCCAGCTACATAGTTTATTAAAATCATATTTTTAAAATCATATTTTTAAAATCATAGATTATATAACCGCTGTAAGTATAAAGTTATGTCAAACTTATAGGTACAATCGCCAATATTTCCGGTCGACCGTCCTTATGGCTAAAATCGTTTGCGCCCGGCGTCCAAAGTCCAAACGCAGAGTTACTAACTCTAAGCGGGCCGCAGTCGTTCAAAGCATTTTGTTTGCGAAATGTACCACCGCAACGTATGGTGACAGACAAAACTTCAAAAGTTCACGATTAAAATGCCGGATAAACATGGCGTAATTATAAACAGCAATAATAACAAGGTTAATGTCTTATGCTGGCACAACTTAAACAATATAAAAACACTTCATAACAATACTGACAAATAATAAATCCTTATTTTTCTCTTCAATGTCTGGCCTACTTTCCTTACATTATTTATACAAATAAATAATGTAAGGGAAGTAGTCCAAACATATTGTTCATAATACTTATCTTGTTGACAGGTTTCTCAAGACAATCAATTACGGAAACGATTCAGTTTCTTGAATGCTGAGAAATTTATTGAACTGGTAAACTGTGTCGCACGATAAATCTTTTCTTCGTGTTATAAAAAGAAAATATCATAATTTATGTGGTAACGCGGTACAATAACTTTACTGTATTATCATTAATTATAATAACATTTAACCCCTTAGGTAATAATAAATGCAGTGCTTTACGTAAAGTTTATACCTCAAAATAATTGGGGTTATATGGTCGAACAGCAATTTTTTTTTGTTTGCGATTTCAGGGCATTGGTCCTATAGGAAAAAAGTCAATGTTGTTCATAATTATGAGCAAGTACTGAAAACCCCATAAAAGGACCTCCGCTACTAAAGTAGGATAATATATATTTGTACAACATTATTTTGTTCCCATGCAAATAAGAAAAGAAAGAAAGAAAATTTGTTTATTTATAGAAAAGAACAAATTACAAATGATTCTGTACTTCCGCCAAACTGTACTATAACAGTTTGTTTGCAGATGGAACACTATCAAAACTAAAACAAACAAAAAAATAATTGAATTGTTACCATAAATAAATAAATAAATCCAGCCATTACTGTCTCACTGCTGGGCACGGACCTCTTCTCAGAATGAGAAGGGTTAGGCCTTAGTCCACCACGCTGGCCTGGTGCGGATTGACGGACTACACACACCATCGAGAACTTTATGAGCCCCTCTCAGATGTGCAGGTTTCCTCACGATGTTTTCCTTCACCGTTAACGCAAGTGATAATCAATTGTGATCCGCATATAAATTCGCCATGTTTCATTCAAATAATAGTTCCACGTGGGCGAAGTCGCGGGCAATTCCCAGTAATGATAAAAAAGGATATGTTTTTCGTACTGGTATTTCACGTTGGGTTTCAAGAACAAGATCGTAGTTATATCCGGTTCTTGTGCAATTAACTTGACACCATACAAATATTTCCAAGTAGGCAAGGCAATACGTTATTTATTAGGGTTGTCAGTTTTCTGCAATCTTATTCAGAGGCCAATCATTATTATTATTTTATTTCATTTAAAATTTAATTTAATTTACAGTAATGCTTATTTTACACCTGAGTCTTGACATTTCATAAGTGCCTGTATCTGGTTTACATGAAATAAAGATCTATTCTAAAAGTACCTATAACTTTTTACGAGGTGTAATAAGTATTAGTTTACAATTAATAGATTTTAAACTTATTAAAGTAAGTACTAAATATACAGGATGACTGTTTGACTGCTGGACGTACTCGTAGGTACCTATTGAAAGAGGTGTAATCATCATACTATGGAACCAAACCAGCAATTGCAAAACCAAAATTAGCTTTTCCATACATTTAGTCGAGTAATATTGAATTATTTGTAGGTATAGAACATAACAGCTGATTTATTTTTCCCGCTTTCAGGTTTGGTCCCATAGTAAAAGTTGTTCATAATGATGAGTACTAACCCTCCTTCAACATGTCTAGTGTCCAACCTGTCACCCTGTATATTAAAAAAACAGATCGCACCAATTTTCCGTTCCGTCCTCACTTAAATATATACAATGATGTACAGGTACTCATGTAATTACTTTAGCAGCTAATTAATACATACTAAATATTTTACGTGTTTCTACGTAACTACCTACAATACAACATTTAAATATGTAAGTATTAATTACGTATTTAATTACGAATTAGAACAAGACGACATGAAATAATCAAATGGTATCATTTAGAAATTCATCAAATTGATATCAGAAAATATTTCAACAGTCGACTGATTGATCTAACAGCCCTGTTAACTAGAAACCATTATGATAAATTATTCAATGCGACGCGGAACTTGTCAATAAAAATATTCCGTATCAATGGAGCTTGTGTTTTGTAGGCGGAGAGTTGAATAACCGGACGGAGACGAAATCTGCGGGTCTACCGTGTAACTAAAATGGTAATGAACATCGACTCTGGGGGTCTACCGCGTAACTAAAATTGTAATGAACATCGACATCGGTAATAAACTTCAATACGATCGTGAGAGCCTAAACTTTGAGCTAACTTGTATTTTTTTTACCGATCATGAAGATAGGAGTCCCAACTATATGATAGGTAATTTTTTTACAAGTTAGCTCGAAGTTTAATACCGATGTCGATGTTTATTACAATTTTAGTTACGCGGTAGACCCGCTGGTAATAAACTTCAATACGATCGTGAGAGACTAAACTGTGAGCTACCTTGTAAATTTTGTGTGGATCATGAAGATAGGAGTCCCAACTTCATGATTGTATACGGTAGCTCGAAGTTTATTCTCCACGATCGTATTGAAGCTTATTACCAGAGTCTGATGTTCATTACCATACCATTTTGTTACTCGGTAGACCCGCTGATATTGGCGAACTGTTGTTACTGTTAACGACACGGTGGCGCAGTAGCTAAGCGATTAGCTTTCTACGCTACGTGCCGCGGGTTCGATCCCTGTACGCAGCAATTATTTGTGTGATCTACAGATAGTTATTTCGGGTCTAGTGTCTGTGCATGTGAGATGTATGTTTGTAAACTGTACCCTCGATATAGGAGAAATCATAGTGAGGGTAAACGTGTTTAAAAAAAAGTTCAAGAATACCAAAATTGTGACAATTTGTAATATTCTTTCACAATCTTCAAATATTTTACTAGTTATTTTGACCATAAACTTTTACGGTTTGTGATAAGATAAACGAATGATATATTTCACATTAATTTTCATTATTATATGGACATGTCAATCGCTTGATAAGACGTGGATATTTGGATAATAGATACCTAACCTAATTATAACAAAAGGAAACATTGTTTTCAAATTATTGGAGTTGTTTCCTGAAAAAAGTCTGTTTATTGCTGCATCCTAATAGCTAAATACACCACTATTTTTCAATGAGTACAAAATGTTCAAACCCGTGCACTGCTCATTATTATGTACAACTTTTACAACGGGACCAAAACGGTAATAGCGAAAAAAGAAACTGTTGTTCCATACATAAGTAGGTACCTATATATAATTCAATATTACTCGACCAAATGTATGGAACAGCTGATGGTCGGCAACGCATCGGTTACTTCTCTGGTGTTGCGGATGTTCATGGGCGCAGTGATCACTTACCATCAGATGAACCACAAGCTCGTTTGCCACTATAGTATAAAAAACGGAAACAAAGGGTGTTGAAAACGAGTTTGTCCGCCCGCCGTTTCATCTACTGCGTGGACTGCGCCTTTCCAGTCGACTACTAGACATTATAAAAGGACTCCGAAAAGGGACAAAAGGGACGTACCCGCATTCAAAGCTGTTAACAATCGCAGAGGTAATCTTATAGCCGAAGCTGTACTACATAACCCTTGGGCAGGTAGTATAGCTATTTTGTAAGAACAACTCGCATGTCGATTCTAATCTCACTCTATGTCGGTTGATATTTGATGAAATGATATACTATTATACGTGTAACTAAATAACAGGAGCTGTGAACATGACTGGAGCATGTTTATCGTTCGTGAAATAGAGATCCCACCAAAAACATTAAATGTAAAAAAATGCCAAGCCTCTCGATGCAGTCTTTCCATCGTAAAAAGTTTTGAGATCTCATAGAAGCCAAGTCCTATTCAAATTATTTTGTAGTTATAAATCAACATTTAGTAATTGTATCAATAGTTTTCTTTATATTATAATTATAGTGACTTGGCAATGAGCACAAGAAGAAACAAATAAAACGGCATATTTGGAGGAGTTGAAAGTCACACACCGCATGCGTAAACATTAATATCACAAAATTAATTTTCTTTTGGTTTATCCGTGTCGTCCCAACCGAATTTCGGCAACGGCAGTCATCCAAGACTAGTAAACTGCGCAGGATAATCTGATCACAGGTCTCGTCAGTAACATTTGCACATAATTCCAGGCAGCAAGCAGCTTTTAATTTGTGCTTATTGCCAAGTCACTATATAAAGAAAACTATTGATACAATTACTAAATGTTGATTTATAACTACAAAATAATTTGAATAGGACTTGGCTTCTATGAGATCTCAAAACTTTTTACGATGGAAAGACTGCATCGAGAGGCTTGGCATTTTTTTACATTTAATGTTTTTGGTGGGATCTCATTTATTTTTTGTAAGTGTATTTCTTTCTTTTTTTTTTAGGTGACCTCATAATTTCTTGGACTTCAGCTACTGCTTTGCTTAGAACCCATTCTCTATCTCTATCTCTTTTGTTTCTTTTCTGAGGCTTCGTTACTTCTAAGGTAGACAAGTCTGGGCGATATATACTTCGGAGTCGATTATATTCAGCTATTGCTATCTCCTGAGCTTTGATACTACTAAAATTCACATTTATTAAATGTAATCCACCCAAACTAGTCACTCTTGAAAGGGCCACGTATGCTTGACCACAGTTTATATTATTCTTTTCTATTCTATGTATTTATTCATCCAATTGAATACTTAAACAACGAACAAAGTTAACAATGCAGTCAAAATCCATACACAATGTTCTTGCCAAACCGCAAATATAAAATTGTTTTCTATGGTATATTATTTTTTAATGTTTTTATAATTATTTTTAAAGTTTTTTTAATTTTTCCTTTATATGTGGCTAATGACCTATCTTGGTGCAAAATTTGAAGTTTCTAAGTCTACTAGAAGTACCTTAGATTTTTGATGATCGGTCAGTGAGTCAGTGAGTGACAAAATGGTGTAACTTTGATCGACCGTAACTCCTAAACTATTAATTCAATTGGCATGTAATTTCGAACTTAAGCTTGTTCTAATGTCTACTATTATTCACCGAAAACCTAAACTTGTAGCTTTGTCCACGTCGAAGATATAGGGGGGGCGAAACAGCCGCGAATCGCATCGAGAAAAGATGGTACGGCCGTGCCCGTTTTGCTCGAGACTTGGCTGGGGCACTGCCGTGCCCCCAGATTCGAAGGAACATTGTTATAAATTAACTTTAAAGCCTACTTTTATATAAGGTCCTACATTTTGCAGTCCCTATCCCTTTGAGGGGTTATAGTAAACATCATTATGTACAACTTTTACTATGGGTATAACATGAAATCTCAAAAAAAAATAGTCTGCTGTTCCTCCTGTATTACTCGACTAAATGTAGGTAACATTTAGTCGAGTAATACCTATTGAATTATTTATATGAAGCAACAGACATTTTTTGCAACTTGATTGGTGGTCACATAGTAAAAGTTGTTTTTAATGATTAGTACTATAACCCCATAAAGGGATCAGGAGTAGAAAAGTCCGACCTTGTATTGTATTATCATAATAGAAATAAAAATAATCGCTCTAAAAAGTCAATTCAATGTCGTGTGTTCTGTAAATTTGGCTCTTCACCAAGAAAAACACAAATAACGTTAGTAATTTATTGAGTCTCCATCTCCTGAATATGGTACACGCGATTCTGACATAAGATAAAAATCTACTTTTCGTCATATGAATCGTCAGCCAATGGCTATAATATACGAGATTCTCTATATAGTAAATTGTATGAATATCTTGTAAGAACCATGTTTTATGGAAAAGTAAGATTACTTGATCGCTGTTCTAAAAAATTAGGGCCAATCCAGGAATATCAGAAATATTTCAGGCTGAAGAATTCGTAATTTATTTGTAATCTAATAACGTCTCTCGCATCGCATCAATTTCCGTCCCGCATAGAGATAATTTTTTCGGCTCAGCTGTGTTAAAATTTGATTGCATGTTGACTTTCAAAAAGTATAAGCATTTCATAAGCGCACTTGTGCAATAGGCAAAGCTTCCTTATTTGAAGCATAAAATCATGTTTTATTATATTATATGAATGTAACTATATCAATCATATTGAAAAATAGGTTTCGATTAACAAAATAAGATTTAAGGGTTCTTGCTCGGGGGTTCGAGGGTTTGCAAAATAAGATAATCCATACAAAGATAATGGTTCTCTGATTGTGGCACGTACTTGAGTACAAAGTATACCTACCTTGTATATCACAATATGCGCAATATTGCTTATAAGTAAACAGATTTGTAAGATTTGTATACTTAGTAGATATATAATACACTGAAAGGTACATATGTAAGAGTTGTGACTCGTTTTGTATTTCAGCTCAATGACCTACGCATATTAGTCCTATGTTTTTCAAAAACTTTACATTAATTTCGTAAAAGTTTTTGACAGTTCTGCTTCATACAATGGAGTTTTAGAGTACCTAAATAACCTTATTTCCTTAACTATTAAGTATTACGTAATTAATGCAATTAAATTTTCCTGTTTTTATGTACGAAACTAGAATAAAGTTTAAAACATTCCAATAATTCTATTTTTAGTATCTAGATAATATGTCTTTACCCATCTAAATGAGGCTAAACCGTACATATCGTGGCATGTCTTCAATCCACTCAATCAGCTTATGTAACCCTCAGATAAGACGGATTACAGCAAGGAAATGATTGATGTTACTTCTTTATAGAAAATTAATTAAAAATTCGATATTAAAACAGTAAAAGTACAACCATGTAAGTTTTTATAGCGTTTTTTTAATGCTAACTGATAACAACCTTGACGTAACCCTGTGAGTGGTACATCGAATCGATAGACATAGCTTTTTAATATTGAGAGCGATCCAGGAGCTTTCTCAAGATTGATAATTTCTAGAGTCTTTCTAGAGTTGCTGAAAAATTTGTGGAACAAAACATTGGTATCATAAATAATGTCTTCGAAAGAGATAATAATAAAAAAATAAATGAATTATCTACCTAAAAATAAATGAATTCTTAAAATATCATTCAACAAAAAAAAAATTAGGTGTTTTTAGATTTACGATGCTGATATCGGATGCCATTTCATATTGAAAACGGATGCCCGTGACGTCTAGTTGATATCGTTGGTTTCGGTTGGATGCGTTGTCAACAATATCAGCATCATATCGCAGTTGACGGTACGAACATTGTTATAGTAGGCATCGATGCCAACAATAACAATGCTGACATCAGATGCCGCATCTTTGATATCGATGCGCATCGATGACAAAAATATCCATAAACGCCCATGGCACCGTTACTGACCCTCCTCAACTGCCTTATTATTTAGATAAGATTTAAATTATATCAAAATCTAGAGGTTATGCTCAATGAACCTTGAACTTAACAGCAGATAAATGTATGGGTCAAGGTTATAAGACCTCGATAAGTATTCAATGAACATCTGCCTAGCCTTTACCCAACTATGTTGGGGTCGGCTCCCAGTCTAACCAGATGCGGCTGAATACAGTATTTTATACGGAGTGACTGTCATCTGACCTCCGCCACCCAATTACTGGGAGACACTAATACCCGAGGTTAGACCGTTTGTCAGACAGTTATAGGTATTTGTATGTCAACCCCCGGACCAACTGCTTAACGTAATTTCCGAGGCACGGAGGGGTTTCGATGTTCAAGAAACAGTCACCCATCCAAGGACTGACCGTGGCAAGCGCTGCTTAACTTCGCTGATCGCTTGATCTGCGCGTTAGCCACGTAGGTACGAGTCGCTTTTATGTTAGAATCCGATGTAAAGTGCCCTCGTTCAATCATATTCGGATTCAAATGTAGGTACATCCTGTGTTTGCAGTTTCTAAGAATAGGAACAATATTCACCTTCGAGTGACGGTAGGTATAAATATACCTACATATATACTACATAATACATACTATTTAACATACTTATTATTTATAAGTATGCGTTTATATTTGACGAGTGTTATTCCTTGTGGTTTATCAGTAGAATCATTTATTATAATACATACAAAAACAGATCAGTTTTCAAACAGATATAACTAAAAACTCCGGAAAAGAATTAAGCCCGTCACACACGTAGCTATAATATATATTATAGCAAGACATATTACGATATATTTTCCATAGTAATCTTCAAGTGACCTCAGACGCAGCTATAATATATATTTCTATTATGTCATCAAAATATGTTACAGTATAGCTACCACGTATGGGGGCTTGCTATAATGTAATATATAGCTCAGTATATTAATATATATTATAGCTACGTGTGTGACGGGCTTTAACAAGTTAATGAACGACAACTTTTTGTTGCATTAAGGTTAACTCAAACATCTATATTATGTACATAATATATATTTATATATGTACAGGGTCGCGGCCACTATCAAATTAAATGAAACCACGTACCTACTGAAACCGTACAAAAAGTATTGGTGATTTTCACGCAAGTAATTTTTTGCATAATATGTATTTCAAAATACTATCATTCGTCTAGGTGAAGGAACATCGACGTAGAAATTTATGTCACCTTTATCTGTTTTACACGTGTAAATTAAAATAATTTTGGTTAGAATACGTTGGAGACTTTTCAAATTTCGCGTTGAGACCGTGATATGTGTAAAATTACGAAATTTTAAATTAGTTCTCGTGGCTAAACTACTGATCGGATTTGATTGATTTTTTGTGTACGGTGATAGATCGTAATACTAAATAAACGGTATCATTTAATATGATATCGTCGTTGCCACCCTGTATATCTCATCTCAAGTTTAAAAAAATCATCAACTAAAACTAATTAGCAAAATGAACCTTGTTTTTTTATTTATTTTTTATAATAAGCTGTTGGACGGTCATAAGCATCTGAATTCTGAACTGAAACAACAAGGTCACATTCAGTCCGTGGAGGTCAACTGCCGAACATGGGCCGCTATAAGAAAGAAAAAGAGTTTATTCATGGAAAACAACATTGCAATTATTTAAATTATTATTTGTGCTTCCTTCATATTGTATAACAGTTTGTTGGCAGATGCAGTTCCCTTCAAATAATTTATTTTAATTCGTTTAAAGACTGATATGAGCTTCAGTACTCGGAACTCGGGAGCAAAGACATTAAAATTTTATTTGTAATCTCTTTGTTCGGTAGGAAATATTGGTAAGTATAACAATACAAAATCAAAATATAGGATTAATTAAACACTATTTACGGCTTCTCTGAGTCTTTATCATCTTTATACCTAGATTTACCCCCAAGGTTATAAAAAGTTATGTATAATTAAGCCGTTATTATAACTTTATACAACGTATATAAGATCCTACCTTCCTAGTCCCGACTCCCGTACCCTATAAGTAATGTTTTTTTTTTTATAAATGATGACATTATGAAAAAAATAAAATGTGTCCAAGCCGTTAATTTTGGTCCTATAGTTACTTAAAGTTGTTCAAAAACATATTTTTTTATCATTTTAACAAACAATGTGAGTGAGCAAGGTCAAAAAAGTTCATGTTACGCCTCACCATACCTAATTAACAGTTAACTTCCCAGCTAATTAGTTTTTAAGGAAGATTACTAGTACCTAACTAATCGCTTATCAGGGTGACCTACAGTATTACAGTTTTCCTTACCCCATCGATCATGGTGGCGTACGTGACTGGCCCCATGTACGCGACATGGCTTCGTCTTTCAGCTTTTGTTGTCTTTAAGTAAGTATTCAATTACGTTGGGTCATGTGTGGGCGCAAACCGCTTACTCGGTACGTGAAATTGGCTTCTAAGTACTATGTATGGAACACCGGTTTGTTTTGCTGCGGAATGCTATTTGAATGTTTCGTTTATTACATTGCCTAGCTGAACGAATACCTACTTAGAGTACATACCTACGTTTTACCTATTATATTGTTACCGAAAATATTCTAGCATCATTTATAAATAGGTACAAAGTACCTATGTTAGTGTTAGTGTTATGTAAGTGTGTATGTGACTATGTGTAGTGTATTAAAAGTTGGTATAGCACTAAGGTCTACGTAAGTACCTACTTCAAACGAATTCGTTATTTGTACCCAATGACACTTGTACCAGACTACATTGTACCTAAGTTTATCAAAGGCCCACTATTCTTTTACTGAGAAAAACATAGATTAGTCTGCAAAAAAAAAAAGATGATTAAATACAATTTCAAAGTTTATGAAAGAAAACTCGAAGATTTAAATTTAAAAAATGTTGTGATATCGTTTTTTTTTTGGTATTTATTTATTAGTATCATGATAAACTTCAAACAATACTCGCCACCATGACTTTTAATTTTGAAATCCTGAAGAAATAAGTTACTTATATTAAAAGGCTGTCAGTCCTATGTATGTTAGTCGACATGCCATTGCAAAGCCCGTATTCGCCCACTTGAAGTTGAAACTCATCGAACCGGGCAAACACTACTTATCTGTGACGTCATAACGTTCAACTATGGGGATTTCTTACTATCCTTTTCATTTTTTATTCACAGGAAAGTCTGAGTTCGAAACCGGCCCGCACCTCTGTATTTTTCAAATTAAGCGCCGATCAGAAATTGATTACCACTTCCATTAACGGTGAAGGAAAACATCGTGAGGAAATCTGCATACCTGAGAGATCAAAACTAATAATGGGATTTTTAATATCTTTAAAATTCACCTAAAGTTTCCTAAGACCAGAACTCTCTAAGTATGACAGAAAGGTAGCTTATGTGGTAGGTACCTTATGTGGGCAAAATTTTGCGCCACCCTGTATACGTCACAAATACTTAATAAACTTTCAAATTAACATAAAATTATTAGGTTTTTAGGATTCTTGGGAATATTTTCCTTGACTGTTATAACTTATAAGCCATACAATGTGTATCAGAAATGCGTGGTATAATGATAGGATTAAACGAACTTACCTTAAGTGAAGTTCTATCCTAATTATATGAATAATTAGTCCAAGGTAGGTAGGTTAACAAGTAGTACCGTCTTCTCTTGCTCTAGGTCACGCGAATCTTCAGAGTTATAAAAATAAAAATCTCCACCTGGCAACACTAACGTTACATATCATTAGTTTTAGAGCAGTAATGAAATAGGGGAGAATTAACCATGTATACATGTGTTAATCTTGGGTGGGTGGGAAGTACCTACCTTGGACTAATTATTCATATAATTAGGATAGAACTTCACTTAAGGTAAGTTCGTTTAATCCTATCATTATATTCAAATTAGTCCAAGGTAGGTAGGTTAACAAGTAGATGTTCAGAGAACATAATATTATGTCATTTATCTTTTATAGTTCATTATTACTGAAGACTAAAAGATGTAATATGTCTACAATGATTATGATCCGTAATTAATATTCTTTTCCAGTAGACTTAGGAACTTTATATATATAATAACAATTTTAAATGTTTAATAGAGAAATCTAACTTTAAAAAGTATACTATGAATAATTAGTATTTGAGATCTTATAGCAAACCCTAATCTTAAAAAACTGCACTGGCAAAACTATCTTCGTTAGCAGATTCATTTGGAAGGGGTCTATTATAATGATTAGCAAAGGATGACTTTGCCAATTACCATAGGTAGATACTTATTTTAGCTCAGGCTTTTAGCATACTAAGCTATCAACCGTCAAACTTTGCCTATAATGCTTGGGATGACGACGCATGCAGAATTAAATGCGTAGCAAACACAGATATATCTCTAGGTATATCAGTTTGATAGGCAACTTTTTAAATTTTACTTATTGACTTACTTATTACGAGTATGTCTTTATTGGACTGTCTATTTATCTGACTGTTAGAGTTCTTTCTAGATATTGTAGCGACTTTGCTAGAAATATTATTGACATATTGTTAAAAAATAGTAAAAACATTGAGTGAGATTTTACTTGAACATAGTCTTTAATACCTAAAGGTATCTGTTCTCATTATAATGACACCTAATTATCCAACTTTAAATTTGAATAAGGTCCAATAGCAAATGCTGCTATCAACTCTAAGCTCTTTCAAGCATAAGTATCAAATGGATACCAAGAACTTAAATGTGCTAATACCTTGATACATTATCGTGTTTTGATTTAACTGTAATTTAAAAATCCATACGTTTAATTATGTTACCTAAGAGAGCGCCAACTAGTGATAATTGAGTGAAAGGTAAATGGTTATCATTCAATAAATTATAATTGTAGGTATATCAAACTATTCTAGGAATTCATATCTAGTAAATATATAACTAGTAATATGATCTTCTATAGGCCCACTGTTGGCGCAGATAACTATAAAATAGATTAATAAAATTTTGAGATAAAGAAGCTATCATGATGTCAATTTAATTCTTTGATATCATTCTCCTCTTGATGACCTTCCTGATAATGTACACCAGGGTGAATAAATCGCAGGGGTGTGTCATTCTGAAAGGAGATATTAAATTCGTCAGAAGGACCTAACGTTAACGCATCTGAATCAAATAGTGATTATAAATAGTTGTGAGACTATATTAGAAAAGCATTATATATTAGAAATTTATTCCTGACTTTTGTCTCTTTTAGTATTTGTGAAGAACTTTTAAAAGTTGTTATTAATAACATACTGAATGTGGAAATTGCATAAAAAGAACTTCTCACTTCATTATAATTGTGAGTGTCTATGTACTAAGCAAAAAAGGGTCTCTATGCCCTGATAATCTACTTTGGACATTATGTTTTAATCAAGATGCAAAGAGGTTTATTTCCGTATTGCCTAATTTATCTATTAATAGCTTAAAAAAGACTTGTGTAAGATCCCATCACAGCAATCTATGATCCCATTCAGTATCTACTTATGTTAAAATTCCGAGATTCAAAATCTGCTTTTTTATTATCTTACCTTATAAGTAAGATTAAAAAGAAAAACCCATATAGGAAGTAGATATAATCCTATTTTCTCATCATTGCCAAAGTTTTGCATTATATATATATATATCTATTTACTCCACCCATCTGGTTAATACTTTAATTATAATCAATGAGTTGATAATATATTTACAACTCCTTAATTGATCAGCATCATTTCTCAAGACAGAGTTAATAATAATTATTATATATTTAATTGTCTTTCCTTCTCTGACTATCTACCTCCTGTGTTCTAAACTTATCCAATGTGTTCCATATCCACTTATAGAGGCACCTGAGAAAATGTCTTAAATAAAGTTTATATTGTTTGATGCGGTTACACTTATTTATGATAATAATATTCTTCCTCCTTCAAAGTAAATCTCTCTTTATATTACTATTAATATCAAATATCTTTTCTTAATAATAACAAATTCTAGGTTTTCTAAAAATGTTCTTACTCTTGTTATTATAGTAAGCATTCCTAATAAGATGATACAAGGCATATTACTTATATCATGTAATATAGAATAGTAGACCGAATCTTATACCTTGCATTCTAAAATACTTAACAGCATCTTTCAGAATTTTATTTAATATAAAAGGAGCTCTTGATAAGCCAAATGGCAAGCAGCAACTCATAAACAGTATTATTATATAATTGAATAATAATTATTAAATATCTCATCCATGAAACACAGGTTGAATAAACCTAGATCAGGCAGGTTGCTATATATAATTCTAATTCCTAGTGAACACTTCTTACATCTGAAATTCAATTATGTTTAAGTTATAATATAGCTCTTATTTAGGCACTAACAAAAACATTATAATAGGACTTTACTATTAATACTACTGTGGCTATCTGTACATCTTCTTGTAAATGTTTTAAATAAATTTGATCTATTCATTATTATTTATAATTGCCACTAAATAGTATGCTTATTAATTTAAGGTCAACAATACAAGTATATAATCTTCACTCAAGACCAGTTTAAACAAGAGTCCTAGGTTCATAGATTTGTTAAAAAATCTTGTAAAAATCTGTGTGATCTGTCATCATAATATATTAAAATATTGAAGATAAGAATTGATCAGGTAGCGGTTGACATTAACTAATTGTCTAATTGTACCTAATGTAATAATTGACCAATTGTACCCAATCTTATAAGATTATCTCATTTCTTAGAATTTGTCCTCCAGTATTATTAAAAAATAAAGAATATTTCCTTATCTTGGCCGAGATAAGAGGGGAATAGAATATCTTTCTACCCACTCTACTATCACTGGATCATTCTGTAGTATCTTCCAATATTGGTAAAAATACTTGAGAATGTTATGGTCCCATAAAATCTGTCTCTATGGGTGTATGGCACAGCCTCAGCTAGATGAAGATTGTTGGTGGTTGTATTGTTTGTGAGGTGGATGGACCTGTTAGCCTGTTTGCATTCTGTGAAATTAACAAATGTGAACTTCCTTTTGCATTCCATTGCTTTGGCAGCACATGCTGTCGTACTTCCAGTTTCTTAGAATAAAATACAGAAATTCAGTCCGCTTATTAACCGACTTCCAAAAAGGAGGAGGTTATATTTTCCTTTGAACGTACAACGCGTTGTCCAGAAAGGGTGAATAAGTCTAATTCATAGACTGGTATATTAGACGACTAGATTTGACAACAGACTGGTGCCTTCTCCAAGCAATTTAATAACATAGTCTTGTTGTTATCTTTATTGCACACTTCATGTATTGCTTGATAGGTAGTGCCTATAGCTAGCCTCCAAGTCTGGCTAACAACCCCCTCTCAGGCTATATCTGGTTATTGCCGAGGCACTGGGGATTCCTTTTATATCATAATTAAGTCTTGGGACAGCAAATAAATGCATTGCATGCGTAGGGGTTAGTTAGTAAAGGTTGCCTTTTTGGTCCTATATGATAACCTTAACAGAATTTTTTCTATTATTAAAGAATAATGTTTAGGTGTATTTAATTGCTGTAATCCTCTTCAGCAATCTACTTTCCCCCAGGTATAAAATAATATTATCGGGTAATTCATCATTTAATACCCTATTTTAATTTACACTATGGTGTACATCTTCAGCCATATTAGAGTTGTACATATACTCTTCTCCACACTGACCATCAGCCAAAGAATAATGATTATTCTACACAATGGGATTTTCTGGCTCTGGCGCTAGAGAGTAAAAGTTATGGACTTTAAATACTGTGTGTATAGTGTGAATTCTATCTAGGTTTAGGTAGGCAGTATTCATGGTAATACCCCCTTCCGTTTAGAGCCTTGAATGTCAGGTTAAAATTAACCCTCTTTTCTCCCATAGCAGGGGAAGTGCACAACTGACACTCAGTATTGATTAGAATTGAGATCAATTATCTCCCAACCCAGCATATCACTTGTTCAATACTCTCCCCACGGGAGAGTTGCATATCGACACTCGAATATGCAGATTATTGTTTGGGTGTTTGGTCTGGTCCCAAGCTGGGATCGCCTGCGGGAAGGCAGGTGGCCGGCCGAGCGAGCGTCATGCGTCTCCGCATGTGTGGCATAATTATTATTGCCGCAAGAAGCTCCTCCATGACAATGGCATAAAATGTTACACATAATACTTACCAGTATCTTGATTAATTCCTGTTATGCAGATGTGTTATGTGCCTCCTTGGGGCATGGTTCAACAGTATCCCCTTTTCCACGAAAAGGGGGGTAAAATGTAACACATAATACCCTATCTTGTTTATTGCCTGTTAGGCAGAGTTCCTCGGTAGGTATAATTACTGTTGCGGGAAAAAGAACCTCTTCCACGAAGAGGTGGTAAAATGTCACACATAATACCACTATTTTGTGTTAGTTTCGATAAAACCAACAGAAAAGACTTTGTTCCGCGACCTTGTGAATGATTTACATCTCTCCAATTGTTTTAGTTTTCCTATCTTCCTTACGTCCTTCCTGTCTCCGTGTTGTTATTGTGCATGTTTATTAACAATTTTAAACACTTTAAACTAATCATAACACTTTGTTTCTGAAATTTGAAGAAAACAAAAAACTTTTTCGTGACGTCTCAACGAGCGCGAAAAAAACGAATGATATGTAACGTTAGTGTTGCCAGGTGGAGATTTTTATTTTTATAACTCTGAAGATTCGCGTGACCTAGAGCAAGAGAAGACGGTACTACTTGTTAACCTACCTACCTTGGACTAATTTGAATATAATAAATCACGTTTTGCGTAACGGTGGTTTATCACGGGAATTTAATTAACAATATTCGGTGCTTATGCTATTTCCGCCTCTTGCTAATTGACCATTTATATACCTACCTATACCTACGCACCTACACACATAAATATGTGATTATATAAAGTATATCTATAAATTATTTTTTAATGGAACATTCGTAACATATCCATATGTCAGAAAACAAATTACTTACTTTTTGTTGATAATTGACGAATATAATCTTTGCTATGTATAAAAACATAAAACGCTTATAAATAACATTTTATTACACAGGTTATCAGTAAAACAATTTCGCTGTGAACCCTTATGACCTAGTATAAAGTTTATAAAGTAATTATATTATGTAAAAGACGTAACATATACATAGAATAAAAAGATTGTTAGCGCAACTAAAACTTAGGAAAACATGCCGTGTTGTAGCGGCATGTTTTCCTATAACATAATCTAAACTAATATTAAAAAGAGAAAACATTCGATTTTTTGTGTTTGTTTGTAATGGATAAACTCAAAAACTACTGGACCGATTTTAAAAATACTTTCACCAGCTGAATGCTATATTATCACTGAGTAACATAGGCTATAATTTATAAAGATATCACACGGGCGAAGCCGCTGGCGGAAGCTAGTGCCTAGTAAGTTTGATGAAAAAGTACTTGTTTAAAAAAGTCTTTATTTTTACTATTCCCACAAACATTAACATTTTGCTAATTTCTTGGCCCTTATGCCTGTAAAAAATATAAAGACATGTTTGTTCATATAAAAATGATGTTCGTTATTTGACTTTTTAATTGTATTCCATTATTTATACAAATCATGCGTATTGGTTTTATAAATTGAGATAGGTTTGTAGAATGTGTAAGCAATAGACACCAGCCACACTAAAACACTACTTAAAAGTTTACTCGTAATTCAAATCATGGGAAATCTAAATAAGGCATTAAATTAATAATTTTAAATCCATTTTACTTTATTATTTACCATATCGTTATACAAGGAAAAAATAATTTTAGATTTGTTAAGGTAATATACATATATTATCCGGCGGATGGTTCTTAATCATGTTTCCGGTCAAGCCAATTTAAAAAAATTAAAGCCGTTGTTTTCTCGTAATTCTTGATTGATCATTGTTTGCCTAATTTTAGAAGTTTTATATTTTTCCTGTTTAATGTTTGTGTTAAATAGCGATTTCTGTATGAGTTCTTAATTTATTATGAAAATTATGTACATAATTATAAAATTAGCATTAATTGCTTGAGGCCCTGTTGTGGGGTACCTTAATTGCTGTTATACTTGGTAAAGTATGACTTATAATAAGTTATCTGGTGAAGTAAATAGCTAGATATAATTAGCAATCTACAACAAATAAAAAAGGTAAATGAATTAGTCAAAAGATGCATTATAAACTCATACTATTAACTATTTTGAACCAGGTGAAAGAGACGCATTAATAGGATCAGCGGCGGCCTGAACCATTGCGAGGCAAGTAAATGAATAAATAATTTAGAGCTTTAAAATATTATATTATAAGATTTATAAACAATTACAAACTTATAGACGACAATTCTAATCGTTAATTTTGATATCGTTATTATTACTTACTTTTTATATCAAACTTATTTTCTCAATTCTCAATTCTTTATTGCAATCCATAATGTACACAGTCATACAGGTGGTAAGTATAAAATATAGAAACAATTATGGACCCTGTCGGGCACAGCAAAAGTTTAAATAAGTAGGAGAGAGGAGGAGCGCTTTAATAATTTTTCATAATATGAAATATTGAAAATGGTTTCTCTTGTGAAAATATAATATAATATAATTATATATTATCACTTATCATCTATATTATTTGTTTATTCTCTATTTTCTCTATTATTTATTTATTTATTATAATATGTGTAAGCCTATCTATTTATTTACTAATTTGTTATATTAAATTATATATTATTATTATTTATTTATTATTCGCTTAAATATTTTTTATTGCAATTAGTAGTTGTATGTAATATAATTAAATGTTTAAATCAATACTGATAATGCTCTTAATTATATTTAACCTATTTATTTTTGATATTTTGCATAACAGATAAACTAATATATATTCTATTTATCATTGAATTTATCCATTAGATATTCGTCTATTGTGTAATAGCTTTTATCGATTAGGAATTGTTTTAATTTATTTAAAAATATATTAGTTTTGTTTGCTTGTTTTATGTTTACCGGTAATTTATTATAAATTTTTATAGACATAGAATAAGGACTAGAAGAGTGCATTTTAAGGCGGGAGGGAGGCAGATTTAGTCTGGTTTTATGGCGTAAAGAATATTTTGTTTGTATGTCTTCTCGTGTGTTATAAGAATCTGGGTATTTGCGAACTAGTTTACATAATTCCAAGATATAAATACTAACCAAGGTAAGAACTTTGTGCTTCTGGAAGTAAGGCTTGCAACTATCTGTTTGTTCTATGTTGGCTAATATTCGTATCAGCTTTTTTTGTAGGGTGAATAGGGAGGGAGCATCTGTGCTATTTCCCCATAAGATAATGCCGTAGCTAAACCAAGCATGGGCATACGCATAATATGTGACTAGTGAGGTTTGTAGGTTGGTAGTCTTTTTAATTTCGCGGAGGGCATATGAAAATTTTGAAATTTTTGATTTAACTTTCTGTATGTGTGTTTTCCAGTTTATATGTGTGTCTATTGTCAAACCTAGGAGAGTGAAATCATTAACTACTTCTAATTTTTGTTGATTGTATGTAAAGTTTATATTTATTTGGCTTTTTTGCCGAGGATAAAAAGTTATTAATTTGGTTTTGGTATAATTAATTTCGAGATTATGCTCGCTCATCCAATTTATTGTTTTATTTTATTGTTATAACTAATACTAAAGGATAATTAATGTTTTAAATGTCAACTTTTTGTACTCGGATTGTGGCGCGAGGCCCCTGCAAGAGCGAGGCCCTGGCCGGTTGGCTTGCTTACCAGTACACACTAGCTCAGTAGCTCTCAGCGGTCGGCACGTCTCACCGAAACACCGGCGAAGTTACTGAACGGCTCATTCGGCTCGCTTCGGAATACTTCAGATCGGTTGAGAGCTATTGAGCGAGCCGAGCCGTCTCTTTCGACGCGCGTGAGAGCGTAAGTCAACAGTCGACGTCTGAGCTATAGAAGACCTAAAGAGCTGAAAGGCCGCCACTGGCTAGGAACACTGAACTAAATCAATGTGATGTAGGCTTAGCTCAAACTATTCTGTCATTACTCTACTCGACTCTATGGATATTACTTCCGAAATAATTTTTTTTTATTATTTTTACCAATTTCAGATGTTGCAAAGATGTTGTGCCGGCATTGATACTCTTTTTCTGAATAATAATACTTATTGATGATCACAATGTGGAAATAATAAAAGAAAAAAAAATTGGACCCTTTTCTTGTTACAAATCTATTTGAGAAAGGAGCTCTTAAATTATGATACAATTGAAAGTAGGTATTATCTACTTAATAATGATTTAAGTATGATATAATGAGCATAAGATATTTGCAAGTACATATTTAATCAATCCGATTACACACAATATTGCGCAACCTTTAGTGTAAATTATAGCGCTATAAATGTTATGATTTTTTTTTTGCAAATAAATAATATTCACATTAAAATAATGATCAATAAATTAGCAACTATTTTCTTATTTTTTATGAATTTGAGTGAAATATGTCTGATGCCATGGCAGTGCTATCGTCGGGTCGCGAGTTCAAATCCTATCTAGTTAATAAATTGTGGCGTACGTGATGTTTTTCATCTTTACGGGCTGATAAAGCTGACATAAATTAATTTGCTATACTTAGTCATGATATTACGATAATATGATTGATTTTCTATCGGATCGTTATGGAAATCATACCATAGTAAAGTGATTAAATCTACTAAACAAGTTATATTGGGCATTATTTGTCTATATGTTTAGGCAAATTAAGTATTCCTTTGCTGTCAAGAAAACATAATAAAAAAGTGATATCATAGTGGTGCGTAGCAGTTTACATTTAGTTAAATTCCTTGACAACTGTACCAAATTTTGTTTTTGGTTACTATCATGCTAAATCTTTGAACTATGAGCAGGGATGATATTTTTTGTTAGTAAAATTGCATGCAGATTAGGTACTATTGATAAATTATTGGAAAATATATTGAAATTATTTATTGTGATTTAAATGTATATTTTCTAGATTTATTCTTACCTATATTTTAATGAAAATTTCAGACCAATTATAAAAAAAAATGTGGAATAAATGTTTGAAATAAATTTCTGAAATAATTATGCTTTGTAGTTAATGCGATTACTTCGAATTCATAGATTAGTATAGACATCATTATTATTAGGATAAAGTATATTTAATTTAATCATAAAACCAGATTTTTAGTCTTTGTAAAGGCCAAGTTATATTTGCTGTATGATGGCGTACATGATTATTATTCTTTAAACACACGACTAAAACTTTGTGTATCTATGTTATAAGTATTCCTTAATGTGCCAAGTGAAAGTCACAGAAAGTGATCGAAACGGTCATGATACTTGACCGTGACAGTCACATCATGATCATTAGGTTCAGCACACGGACTTTGTTTAGTTTGTAAACGTCACGTGTTGTTATTTACCTAAAGTAAAAATATTGACCAACTTCTTTGGAACCGTGTACGTAGTCTTATCATTTCACAAGTGACTAATATTTGTTTTAAATCTAATATATAGGATATTTTTCATGTAGTGCGCAAAATTTGCAGACTGATTCAGTATCCGTTCCCAAATGCATCCTCAGTACTAAAATTCACTTCAAAACAAAATAAAAATTTGATTTTGTATGGCTTGCGCTAGTAAATTATGCGTGTCCCCCATACTAAGTCGAATTTTCGTTTTGTTTTAAAGTGTATCCCAATACTGTGGTTGCATTTAGTGACAGAGACTAAATCACTAGACAAATTATGCGCACTACATAAAAAATTATCCTGTAATACCTACTGATATCACTGCTACTTCCCACTCTTCCCAAATTAATTTGTTCTATATTAATTTCAAGGGCCTTTTAAATAATAATCTTGACAAGACGCTATATTGCGGAATTTTTCTCACATAAGTACTTACTGTTATCAGTGATAAGAAACAAAATTGTTTGAAGCGTGAATCGCCTGTACTTAGCTATCTATGTACCTATCTACTCAGTAGTTACTGATACCTAAGTGATAACGTGATAACAGACCGTTTAAAAATGAATCAATCTTACATTTTTGCAACATTATACTTAGTATTTATCTAGGTAGGATAGATATTTTATCTACTTACCGTAATAATTTTCGTATCACTCTACCAAGGTTTTTTAAGATAATATTTAATCTTTTGACAGAGGAGATCGCTTTTGTATCATAATATATTTATATATAATGTATTTATATGACATAATTTGTCACGCTGAATAACTTAAGTTTTAATTCTGAATAACAAATTAATATTAATCTTTATGTATCTAATATTTTATTTTATTTTAATGAATTAAAAATAAACAGGATAATAAAATAATAATTTCCAAACAAAGGTAATATATAATACAAAAAAAAATCGCTGTGTCGTCATTCTACGCTACTCATCTTAAAATTAATCCCGATTAGCTTCAGAGACTAATATTTCCACCGATTAATACAAGATCAAACTGGAACAATCGACGAATTTTTCCAGTAAACGACATCAATTAGAAGTATCTATAATTAGACCAATTATTGTGACATCAACGACCGACAATCATCACGCAACGCGTCCCGATTTAAGAAATCCATATTTAATTGCTCAACTACAACCTCTGCCTTTTATTGTCATCAGAACAATGATACCTGAGTCAGAAACTGGGGCACGGCCGATGCATAACATTTGAGTTGAATAATGTTTAACAGAAGCACTAAAAAGTCTTGATAATCACTCAAGTGTACTTGCCCTAATTTTTTATGTAACAAGAAACGTGCCTAAGCCTTGCCTGATTAGTCCGCATGTCATGTTAGGATGAGCGCCGCGACATAATTTTCTCGTCGTATTATCTCTTGCAGAAACCGCAAGGTAATCAAGATATAGGCTCGTCGTTTTATAAATCTTATTTTCTTTCCCTGTTACAATTATTTCAAGCTAATACACATTATTATTTTATTTGATATCTACTACATGTGAATACGTATAAGTAATTCAAATAATTACTACTACTTATAATATATTTTGGTAATTTTTCGCTATATTTATTTATTATATATTTGAGTTTAGAGTGTATTGAGACTACAGAACCAGAAAATATGTCTATATCGCTAACGTATTGAGTTGGCTAAGGATAGCTCATTGCATTGAATTCGATATTGGTAAATATCAGATTGGACAATATCGGAATTGATTCAATTCAATTTAGACAGTTCAACAATGTATATTGCGCAGTTTGCTTTAAAAATCACTCCGCTCGACCATTGGTACAATGCAATGAATCGATTCCGACTTCGAACGTGTGTCGTATTTATCCTGCAGGTTTTTAAAGGCATTATTTCTTCTTGTCATGACGACAAAATTTTGTCACGGCCCGCATGTTGGCATAACTGAACCACACGATTTGCGAGAAAAGGAGACCATCGGGAACTTTCGGGAAATTCCGATTGCAACCGAATGTAGTCAATCGAAATTAGCAATTGTATTTTTTGAACGTCCAAGGATTTTAATTGATTAAATTCTGTTTTTGCTTTTGTGTGTCGTATGTTAAAATTTACGTAAGTAGGTAAGTTAAAAGTACATTATGAAGCATATTGTCTGGAGTTCATCGACACGTTTGGCAATGAACAAAATTTACACTTAATTAGTACCTACAGGCACTTACGTAGATACCTACCTACGTACCTACATCTGTGGTACAGGCAAGTTGTTTTATTAGCGTAGGTTTTATAAACTAATCTATTCATAATATGCAGCAAAAAATAATTATGTATTTTCCAAGTGATAATGAAATTGATAACAATATTATGGGCGGATTTTTTTCAGATAGTATCAAAATATTCAAAAGTTTTAAAATTATGAATATTAAAACATAGGTACCGTGTCATTGATACCTAAATTGAATGTTTAGAAACACGAATATTTTTTAATTACCACAAAAAAATAAGGACGTGCTCTGTTTATTATTATTCTACATAAATTTTATTATAGGACCAATTCTGATATCGAGAAAATAATTCAGCTGTTCTATACAAAGTGAATACCTAACCGGGGGGTGCACCGCGTATCTAAAATGGTAATGAACATCGACTCTGGTGATAAACTTCAATCCGATCGTGAGAGACTAAACTTCGAGCTACCTTGTAAAGAACAGACCAATCATGATGTTGGGACTCCTATCTTCATGATCAGTAAAAATCAGTAAATGATATATTTCACTGTATAGTATAAGTAGTAAATAATAATAATTATGTGTATAATAAAAAATATTATTTTGTTGAAATAAAATATAGTTGTTATCATAGTATTAGATATTAAGAATATTACGAGACATTTTGATATTATACTCATTGGCCTAAATTCAGATAATAATATCTCTAACTTGAGAATATAGAATATCTAATAAATTATGTCTATGATAATTGATAAGACTTGATAAAATTACTTCCTGTTATATTATAGCACATTACACAATAAACAATAGCGCCACTTGATATAATTATTTTCAAGTATTCATTAATAAGTTATCTTAAGTGGTTTTTATTTATTTATATTATTATTACCTTGACTTGCGATGTATACTTCTATACGACTACGACGTTGGTAGTAGGGTCGACAACGCACGATTGATGCCCAATTGATTGGTGTTGCAAGCGTCTACATACATATAAGTCACGGTAACCGCTTACCATCAGACGTGCCGTGTGTTTGTTTGTCACTTAAATAGTATTTAAAAAAAATCTATTTATATTTAACTTTAAGGCTTAACAAAGCTCTATATTATCATTTACTTTCTTTTATGCAAACAGAATTGCTTAAAAAACGTATAACTCCCGTGTTGACACTCGTGTCCGCAAATAGTCGTAGAGACTACGTGCGTAGCCGTTCGTCTACGCGCTATTATGCACGTAGCAGCTAAGTCACGTCAAGGCAATACTACGCTACGCACGTAGCCGCACACCTACGCACGTAGCCGGGCACCTACGCAAGTGAAATGTTAATCGATTTTAATTATGTAGACTAATAAATATTTGAGTGTTTTTATTGTGTTTCCTGTGATATTATTAACAATCTTCCTATTTTAATTCATTACTGTCCCCATGAAAGGAGGCTTATTAGGCCACTACTATTAATAGTGTAAGAGTCGATTTCACAAGCATCACTCTGAGCACAAAGCGAGTCTCCTTGGGCAATAATACAAGGTTTTGTTCGCGAACCGTTACGATTTAGTTCACTAACATAATTCGCCTAACTGGTACATAATTTATTACTTTCGAGGTACTGTAAAGAAAGGCAAATAAATATAATTTCAATGTTGTTAAGAAGGCCTTTTGTTCAAGACGGCTTTGTCAATTTTTTTTTTTTTTTTTTTTTAATTTAGTTTTAGGGTGCCCAAATTACGGTTCATGTTTTAAGTTTACTGATATAATTCTCGTATTATTATTTTTGTTCCAGATAGTCTTATGTAGCCAATACGACGACAGATTTATTTATCTAATCAACTTGACATGGACAACATTAAAGTAAATACCAATTCGTTGCACAATTAAAAACGAAAATAACATAATTATGTAATAAAAAAGGTACAAACAAAAAATAACGACAATTACAGTAAACAATAGGAATATACAATACAAAAATACAATAAAATACAGATAGAAGCTGCGGTAAAAGATTTCGCATGCTTGTCTAGAATATACTGTACCTGTATAAAGGTCCTACTTTATTAGCCGAGGTCCTTATAAGGAGTTATAGTACTCATAATTATGAAAAAAAAAATGAGAACAAAACTGAAATCGCGAGAAAAATCTGCTGTTCCATATTTAGTTGAGTAATGAACAGCAGATTTTTATCACAATTTTATGTTCGGTTGTTCATAACGATGAGTACAATACTCAACTTCAACATAATCTAGTGTTTAACCGGTCACCCTATATATTAAAAAGAAACAGATCTCACCAATTCTCCTTTCCGTTCTCATTTAAATAAATACAATAATGACGAACTAAAAAGTGTTTTAAGTTTACGTGACTTGCTTAACTATTTATATTAAATTAACATTGTTTTGTGGTTTTTGCTGAAGTCACCCAATTTTTTTTTTAAAACCCTGATATGCTTTCTAAATATGTCATACCTATTTTATTACGTGTGTTTACCTAATCAAATTGTACACTCAGATCGTAATTACTACATGTAGTTTGTATTCTCAACCTTTGTATGTATTGGTGTGTAACAATTGTTGTTGAACCAAATAAATAAATAAATTATAAATAATAAAATTTACAATTATATGAATGGCTATTGTCACCAACAAAAATTCAAGTTAATTTATGTTGACTAGAGGTCGCCTAGTGGTCGCAATTCGACCGTAATTTATGATAAATATATTTTAGGTTTCTGCATTCGTTTTCCATAAACTTTAACTAGGTATGCCAAATTTCATTCTCCTCCGTCCGCGCAATATGCTTAAAAGGGGTACAAAGTTTTCTATTCACGTATTAATATATAGATATTTTTTTTCATCAGCAACGAAAAGCAAACAAGGGGAAAATAGAGAAACAAAAAAAAAAAAAAAAATTGTATCCCTTTGCTCACCCTAGGTGTTATTCCTGTATCGTGATTCGTGGGTACAATTTACAAACATACATCTCACATGCACGATACTGATCTAATAATTAAAATAACAATGAAGGGTTTAATAAATAAACAGAATATCCACGTGCAGATCTCCCTTGTATCTACATAATAAGCCTCAAGTTACAATTCTCAGTCAATCTAGTCTGCGGCGCAGAAAGTCCAACAAATCCGTGCGAACATTTTTCTATAACGCTAACCTTCCCACGAGAACAGGGGAGTGCCTTAAGTACAATAAAATTAGAAACTGACACTGTTGCACCTATTTGTCGATCAGCCGGCTCTACCGGAAACAAACGATGTTCGCCGAGGACAAGATCGCACAAATAGTCTGTCGTTTGTGGTAGGCCTAAGGGTGAATTATTCAAGATTGGCTGGGGACGCTAATAAATTTATTGCAGCAAATGTGGATGAATAGAATACATATTGTCAAGAAGATAAACTTGCATGTATTTTTATTTTTATTTAATCGTAAATTTTGAAAGCATAAATATTTATTTATTTATTAATACTTGGACAATAATATAAATTTTAAGACAGCTCCTTATGGTGTAAACATAAACCACATTAGGTACCTAATAAAAATATGTCTTTCAAATGTTCGCACCAAAACACAGAGTCCGGTAATGTGACGTCATTGCATCGCACAGTATGATAAATGCCTCAAAAAACGGACATCACTTTTTTATTCCACTAATCGATAGTATACACTGTTTTGAATGCTAGAGTAGAACTCCCAAAAGCCAATTCAGCTTAGAAAAAGAGCTAGAATTTTTTAATACTTTTTCATAGAAATCATTAAGAATTGCTTTAACGTATTATGTATGCAACATTTTTTGGTTTTAATTATATTATGCGATAAAACCATATATCAGCTATTTTTAGAAATAAACAAATATTATAAAGATGTAATTTATAGAAAGTTACGTAATGTTTTCCGTAATTTTGAAATTATTTTTTTGCGCAATTTTTATGAGTTAGTAGCATTTTATTTTCACACAAATGATTCTTTAGTGCTATGTTAACCTACTTGTAAAATATCAGATTCTTAACACGTAGGAATTCGGATTTTTAGACTTAGGAAGATTTTGACAAATAATGAAAAATTCAAAATGTAAGAATAATAGTGATATTAACTGACTGGTATTCCTTTACACAATATTTACCGATTAGAAATTATTAGGTGCAATTTTTGTGTTCTGAGAGTAATAACCCTAATATCAAAGAAATTGAAAACCACAGAATCATCATAACTTCGATTTCCTGATAGATTTGGATCAATTTTTTTTTACAGTTAATAGTACAGTTCTGAAGAATGTTTTAAGATAAATATCAAGTGCTACTTACAAAAGATGTCAGAGGGAAAAAATAAAAAGGAAAAAACATGAAATCGGGCATATCTATTTTTCTATTATCGCAAAGTCTATTCTGATGTGCCTATAAAATGCCTTAAATATAATGTCAATAAACTCTGAAAACGAATGTTCATATATTTTCATTACATCCTTTATAATTGCGTTTTTCTGAAAATCCAGAAAATTGTAATAAAATTTATTACCGTGCTTTTAAGGATATTTAAGATCTGGGAGTTCTACTCTCGCATTCAAAATAGTTTATACTTTCGATTAATCGAATAAAAAAGCAATGTCCGTTTTTTGAGGCATTTCTCACACTGTGCATCGCTCGTTCATAGCGTGAATGTGGTTACGAAGGGAGTTACATTATAAATTCAATGATGGTGTTTGAAATAACGTTCGGTTTTACGTAATTTATCATGAAGATAATTTGTAAAAAAGGTTTTTTTTTTTTTTTTTTAATTTTGTACTTTTCAGTACTTTTATTACTGATTATAATTTAAATGCAAGTTCTCTATTATGTTTTTTGTTAAATTATGCTGCAGCATTATATTTGAACTTCTAAAGATTTTCCAGACACTGGTTATTTTCACGTAGTTTATTTAGCAGAAGTAGTTAATTAAGGTTTACGAAGGTATACCAGTTCAAGGATACTAGCAAATAACAATGTGTTGAATACAAAGATCGAAACTATTGATTTTATAATTACAAAGTTAGTTAAAGAGTTTAAATATCGCTTATTATTTCGGGCTGATTGACGTGATAATCAACTGAGGAAACAAGCAATTTATGTTTGCTTGTAGGTAGGTATGTCGACTAAATACATTTTTATAGAATATTCATTCTCTTACCATTAGCCCATTTTAAATACATTTTTATAGATAAAAAGATTGATTTATGATTTTTATCCATAAAAAAGATTTCTTTTTAAATTATTCTTATATAATAAAATACAGTTTGATACATGAAATTCTATGTATAGGTAATTTTCAATACACATCGTATTATTGCATAAATAGAAAAAAAAAACTATAAATTTTAAAAAACCTACAAGTATTAAAATAATTAAAAGCATAAAGTCGTATCTGCTAATATGTGTAGGTACTTCGTCGTATAGGTACATATTATTAAATATAAATATTTTTAAATATTCATTTTGTCAGTTTAAATGTTTTTGCTTCAGTAATACGTAGGTACTTAAGTGCGCTGACACTTGGGTCAATAGGATATAATGTGCCAAAGTTATGCACTTTAAATTGTCACATTAAATACGTACCTAACTACCTATACCACCCATACAGTTAACAAATAGGAGATACCTTTTTCTCAATAAGCAAAAACTCCTTACTACTCAAAATTTATTTTTAAGGATAAAGGTATTCCAATAAGGTACCAATATGGTATAGGATATTATACCTCAAAGTACTATTAACTACAAAAATAATAAATTACATATTTCAAATTTTGTTACACCTAAGAAATCGTTCTGGCTGTACTTTGTGGCACACATTTTTTGTGTGTCATGTTGTATTTACAAAACCTCATTTTATCTGTATTTAGGACGTATTTTTAAAATGTACCAATTTGAAATACCCCCAAAAGATTATCTTGTTTAAATTTAAAAAAGAATTGAGTGCAGTCACCGTAGTTTATAATATCTACAGTTGTTTATTTATTATCCGGCCGCATTCCTACATTGTATACTTTCACAATGATAGCAATGTGCATTGTTGAATGTTTAAAATATTCTTTGAATGGTATAAATAATAAACAATTTTTTGTAATTTTTTGTCTATTTTAGGCATACCTAGGTAACTACTTGGAATGTTCTTGGTACGAAATTGTATTTTGTTACAGGTGCATAATGTTCGTCAATTGCTGTTTTATCAAAAATGTCTTATTTATCCTTTTACAGCCACTAGGTACTTAGAAACTTACTACTTAATATGAGTATAATTCGTTACAATCAATAAAATAACTTAATTTATTTTCTTTAAATGATAAACATTGTATCGCGTATTCCAATTAATATAAAATTATAATTACCTATTTAGAATAAGTACTTATTTGGTTTTGAAGTTTCATAAATTAAAACACAGTTTAATTTAGAGTTTGAATAAGCTATACATTTATTGTCAATGTATGCTCATGAAAGATGTGACATTATCCTAAAACGCGCCCGCCCACGTCTGTAAATTTCCCGCCCGCCTCCGACGCCCTACAGTCGCCCTCGCTCCGATAGCTATTGTCAATCTTCTGCATTACTCTTACATAATACTTACGTACTACCCAATACCCATAGATACTTCTTATAAAACAAAGTTAAGTTACTCTAGTACAAAATAATAATGAGTATTCTATTTAAAATTACGAGGCGTACCTATCTATAATTTTATTTTTTTACCCATTTAGATAAGCCATACTTAATTATTTAGTTCATTATTTATTTAGAATCTCCCCTTAACAGATAGTGAACCACTTGCGTCAGTACGTAAACATTCAGTTGCCTCGTTATTATGAAGTTTTACAGTCAATTCAAAACATTAATTTCCAAATTTCAGCAATATAACGCGGCAGAATCTAAACGTCTAGCGCTCCGGTGTTTAGTGACGCTCAGAAAAACATCTCTACGCGGTAGGGTATTCGCGGGCCGCTCGGAGTGGCCTACGTGACTCAAGCCCACTAGGCAATGGCGCCTGGCGCCAAGCGAGTTACACCCTTATCGACACTACCGTAATCACACTTTTTGACGCCAAAATTCCGACAGCTATAACCTTAACTAACAATCATTCGCAGTAAGCGGAAGAAACCGCAACTTGTTATATAACGTAGAAAATAGCACGTGTTTTAAAAGTGTTCGATCAGCTGATGAGCCTCTCTACTTACCCCAGGAGTGCGCCAACCCCACGGACAAAGCTACCAACGCCAACACACACTGCGTTCTACACATTTTATTTCATAAATACAGATCCGTACAGTTAAATGCACATTTAGTTTGCAATACGTTGTACGAGTTTCAATGGAGGTAGATGGCGCGCGCGTCACTCGCGTCCACCTCCGTGGCTTGTCTTTGAGAAACTAAAGCAAAACGCCGGTATGCCGCGTACACGAAATCTAAATGAGTTCATTGAAAAAATTCGCGCATGACACTGGTCGGACTGTTATCACATACAAGTCGGGTTCATCACGATTTACTTTTTTCTAGTTTATTCGTTTGTCACTAATAGTAGACTCGGCAGAAAGAAACATTTGTATGTTGGTGAAAGAGTTACGCCTAGACACGTAAATGCCTGTTGGTACTTTGCTCTCTGCTGCATCAGTAGGTACCGTAATAAACAGTTTCAAAGCTAGCTTTGTTTTGTGTAGAATAATAATTAATAAGCAATTATCTAACGTTCTCTAATATCTTTACAGTTATTTAAGCGTACTTTGACGAAGGGCCAGTTTCACCGACAAAATAACAGATGATTAAAATGAAATCGACCGAATTACCTATACAAAAATTCATGTTTAAACGGCTGCTTTTGCTCTAATTGTCTGTTATGCTGTAGAACTTGGGCCTTAGTAAAAGATGCAGGTCATCGTTGTTAGCCATAGAAACTAGGCCAATAACACGTTCCTCAAGATTGATGGTCGACAATTAAAATAGTACACAACGGATATAATAATTAAAAGTAATAAGCGGAAGTGGATGTTGGCTTAAAGTCAAATAGACAATGGTTGGCAAAAATAATTCAAGGATAACCTTTAACATTGTAAAAATATGACAGAATAAATTATGTATAGTGCCACAAACTTATCTGACCCGGTGACCAAAATTGGAACTAACATCGCTACGGATTAAAAATGACTTCAAAATGTAATTTTTGTAGGGAGATGATATTGGTAAAAGCGACGGCAGCGACGCCATGACCGGTCAGATAAGTTTGTGGCACTGTATCTATCTACATCTGAGTCTATTTTTTGTAATCCCTACAGTCCGATTTTTTTGCTATTAGGAATGTCAATTTTATTCTGCAAAATGCGAAGCTTAAATGATTTTTTTATATTTTTATTTAATTTCCCTTACATATGAGACTGTAATTTATTAGATAATTTTAGTTAATATTAGATAATTTCCATAAATAATTATGTTGAAAATTTATAAAAAAAAAGCCTGCAATTAGTAATTGAAAATCGTAGGTATTATGTTTTTCTTACTTCTAAATTATTTGCCCTAATTTTGAATGAATTAAAGCGTACCTAATCATTTAAATTAGTATCTAGTACTCTATTCAAAAGTAATAAACTATTTTTACTACATTTTCAGTAAGTACCTATGCATCTATTGAGTTGATCTTGAAAGCACATTTTTTTTTAATAATTATATTTTAAACGCTTTTAAGAAAACGGTAAATTTTTTATTCATTTGATTACAGTCATATTTTTGAACACAAAAATGTGTTATTATTTTTCTGTTCGAGACTGTCTGAAAAGTCTAAACACCTTGACCGAGGCCGAGGTAAGTTGTTTTTAAGTGTCTGGGAACATTGACCTAGGTCCTAGGTTATCAAAATGTCCATTTTTTTTTTGTCATATGCATCAGTATTCAAATTAGTATTGTTCGTCTCATGTGCCAATTGCCATTAAAAAGGGGCTCAATCTTCAATTAAAGATAATAAACTCTTATTTTAAAATAGAGGGTATAGAAAAGCTTAGATAGAAAAAAGATAAGAAAGCGTTTTAAAAAAAAAAAGGTACGATTCAGAAGTGGTAGATGTTTTTAAATTTAATTAGTAGGTATAAAAACTTGCATCCAATTTTTTTTTGTTGCGGTACCTATTTTGAGATTTATACCTTGCTTATATAGTATCATACTATACAGGTGAAATTGAAAATATGTGACAAATCGAAATATCTGTGCAGGCAAGGAAAAAGTCATAAAACAAAAATTTTCACTACAGAAGAAAAATCTGTCGTTTATCAAGAACTTTTATGTTGTGGTGAATTGCCCGTAGACTTTAGAGGAAGATGTCTAGGAACCACATGGTCAAAAAATCTGCGCCATACACATTTCCGAGTAAAAAAAAGTAAAAAAAATTAAAAAAAATCGATTAAAAAAAAGTTGTTGATCGCAAAATATAAATTTACATGTTACCGAAACTCAACAAAGTAGGTACAGGTAAATCTATTTTGAAACTCGCCATTCGCTTTAATTAATATTATTATGGACGTACGTATAAGTCGGGTTTTCAAATAGGTCACCGATCAACTTCGCACTTGACGATCTTGAATTAACATCTTTTTCCTACCAAAATTGGTAAAACCACAGTTTTGAAGATATTGTTATTAACCTGTTTAATCTGTTTTGAAGTTTTTAAATTGAATGGGATTAGTCATAGAGCATGGTTTTTTTCTGTACCTCAGAGTGAGCATAGGTACAGGGACTGTACCGATTATCATTATTGAAAAAAGGAAACGATTGAAAAAAAAATTGGAGAAATCTATACAGGCCTGCAGGCACCATAGATATTGAGCAAATACAAATATGGCAGGTTATAGACGAGCTGTTAGTTTAACTTACTTTTTAAATGATATCAAGATTGCTATTGTTCAAAATAACAAACACCAAAATTAATTTTAACCGTAATTTTAACATACCAATACAAAAATTGAGCTTTAACCACCCGTTTTTGTCTAAATCGTCTGTTAAATTTATGTCGGTGAACATGACCCTAATTATTCAGTATTTTTTATTTATCGAAATGAGCGAAGCGTTACGATTTATTGAAGGGGCTTCTTATTGCGTCGAATCTTATGTTAATAATGTAATAATTTGATGGGTGGTAAAGTGAGCACGTGTTCTATTCCGTCGCAAAAATAACATGTGCGATCTAATGTAACAAGACACGTGCTTCTTACCGTATCTATAATCAGTTCTCGTTTTTATCTCAACTAAATTTGTTATTATTCGGTAGTTAAATACATTTTCACATAATTATCTAGCCAAATTATGATAATCCCTTGTATTTTTATTTCCTTATTACCTAATAACCTACTGGACTTGACTAATTGAATAGCTTAATGAAGGAATAGGTTAAATTGTATAGTTTTCGTACTTAGGTACTGGTTCCATATAAAACGTAGGTACCTACTTTTAAAAAAACTTAACAGCTTCTTAAGTCGGTGCCACTGCCAAGCTAGCATTGAAGATTTAAAGGCCCTGACTTCAGAAGCTGTTAAGTTTTTTAAGAAAATTTATTTATACTTTTTAGTTTCTTGAAGTCGGTTTTTACTTTTTTTTTAAGTTAATTTACTTTTTATTTTGAGTGGAATAAACTATACCTACTTATACATGCGATTACAGCAATCGCGAGTGATAGGTACCTATACATTTAAGAGTTCCATGGTCTATCTCCGAAGCTCTTCATCAGATCTTCACCATCAAATTTAAATGAGACTACTTCGAGAGTATATCCTTTCAAACAAAAAAAAAATTAAAATCGGTCTGCAATTGGTGGAGTAATCGTGTAATAAACATACAAAAAGAAAAATCATGCCTAAAGTCGAATTGAGAACCTCCTCCTTTTTTGAAGTCGGTTAAAAAGAAGGACTGTTTGTCACAGAGACCACCCTTGTTATTATAAAGATCACTTGCTTGCTTGGTCAGCCAAATACTTCTAACCATTCCTGCTTAGGTGATATATGTAATTGTATGGGATTTGGAAGAGATAGGTACCTATAGATTTACATGTCAGGATGGTCAGACCACCCGCATTGTTCCATTATTATGATCACGTGTCTACATACACTCTCATATTTACTATCAAGACTGTATCAAAAGTTGCGCATGAGAATATGTTCAGAAACTTTAATATTTATAGATAATATTATTACCTTTATGTATAGTAATACTGTACAACATGTATCACAAATACCTACGTGGTCATATTTATGTGTGTGTACCGTGTATCAAACCATCAATCTGAACAACTTTCTCAATGGGAACAACGTCGTAATCGTGAAAAAATAATCAGCTGTCCCATACGTTTGGGTCGAGTAGATATTGAAGTTTTGTATGGGACAGCTGATAATTTTTTCGCGATTACGATGTTGTTCCCATTGAGAAATTTGTTCAGTTTGATGGTCTGATCCGCACCCATAAAAATAGCTACATATGTCTGATACACATTGCATAGTAGGGGATGGTATACTTAGTTTAATGTTGTATACTAGTACCTATTAGTAAAATACGATTCTGTAGTAGAATGCAAAAGTTAATATCCACATGTACCTGACAGCTATTACCAAACGTAGGACAATGTCACTGAACAAGATCTAGATCATAACGATAAGTAATGGCCGACAGACTTCCGGTCACGATTTAACAGTTCCGGTGCCACTTCCCTATTGCTACGAGATTTCCGAGAAACAACCATGACTTTGACTGTTGAAGTAAAATAAAAAAAGTTGATACAAGTACTTTGTGACGGATTGATTAAGGTTTAACTTGATAACTGGAGTTCAGCCAGAACTTTATGTATCTGTGTCTCTGGCTGTGGTATTGTAGCTCCAACACAGATAGACCAATTTCAATGGGGTTTTTAATTGAAAGCTAGTTTAATCGGGAATAAATTTAGCAGATGTTTCATGAAAATCTTCAAAATATCAGCTCTTTTTCTAGTTAGAGTCGGGGGTTTTTGACGGTTAGGTTATTGATCTAGCAATAACATCCCTCACCTTATAAGAAAACTATGAATAGTTGAACCATTGACAACGGATATTTTTTTTGAAAGATGTATTGACCTGGTTTCTATGTGTAATTTTCATCAGAAGTTCGTTAATATTACCATATTGGGGTGTAAAGGAACAGCACACAAGTGACGAAACATGAAATCGTCTGGTGCACCCTGGGCAGACAGCCTCGATACCACCAATGCTGATTGCTAATATTTCCACTTGCATTGAGCAATTCCCATATGCAGCTTATGCGGACCCGACAGAATGAGAAAATTACCTTATTTCAGCCGCCATCATAACTGCTCACCATTTCCTTAGCATTCCTTACCGGTTCTTCTCCATAGGACCTACTTACTATTTGGAACCGTGCACCCAGCGTCTCGACATTTCATAAGTGCCTGTATCTGTGGGCATAGCGCGTAACTTAAATGGTAATGAACATCGACTCTGGTAATAAACTTCAATAAGATCGTGAGAGACTAAACTTCGAGCTACCTTGTAAAAAAATTATCAATCATGAAGTTGGGACTGATATCTTCAAGATAGATAGATAAACTTTTTACAAGGTAGCTCAAAGCTTAGTCTCTCCCGCTGGTATTGAATTTTATTACCAGCGTCGATGTTCATTACCATTTTTATTACGTGGTAGCCCCGCTGGTTAAAAGATCTATTCTATTCTTTTAATTGAGTGACCTTGTACACCTAAGCTTTGTCCTATCAATATAAATCAAAGCGGAAATAAGTAGGTAGGTGTGTGTACACGATTAAAAATAACCGCTCATAGATTAATTACCATTATTTAAAATTTATACAAATAACATTGAACTGTTTGCATAAATTGCATGTCACTTGTTCCGTTGTTAGCTATAGGTACCCACTTGGTATCTACTTATTTTATTTAGAAAGATATTAGCAATATATAACAGCCATACATAATTATAATAATATGATACAGTAGATATACAATTAGATCCTACCTTTTTAATCCCGATCCCTTTAAGAGATTATTGTACTGAGAACAACCCTGAAATCGTGATAAAAAATCTGCCGTTCCATACATTTAGTCGAGTAATAGGTATTGAATTGTTTGTACGGATCAGCAGATTTCTTTTGAGATTTCTGTGTTGTTCCTATAGTAAAAGTTGTTCATAATGATGAGTAAAATAACCCCTTAAAGGGATCGGTAGGTATTAGAAAGGTAGGACCTTGAAATAATTATGTATTTTGTCCAATGATAAATAATTTGTATGGAACATTTTGTTCATAATGACAAACAACACAACAAATCTACTTGTTTTATCAGTTCTGTGATGATAGCGAACAATATTACAATCAACCGGGTCACAGAGGTGACAGGTTAGAATTCTGCATGGGTGATTCCAGATTTCTAGCCAACGCTATCTACTTCCATTACCCGCTCGAGTTTCGGGGGTCATCTATAAAAAAGTTGATTACCTAATTGTTCATGAGTACAATAACCCCTTAGGTAAAGGGATGGACCAGAAAGGAAGGACCTTATGGGTAATGATAATAATTCAATATTACCTACCTGATTATGTATTAAGATAAGATAAGATAAGATAATGTTTTATTTTCTCACCACAATATTACATAGGGTACATGGTATCAGAGTATGACATGGATGTTTAATATTGTGGGAGACTGGTGCCTAAACTAAGCTTTATGCTTGTGTTTCAGGACACCAGGTCTCCACTCTTTATGAATATACATTTTACTTTTTATGTATTTGTACACTGACAACATTGGATTAAAATATGGTACTAACATGATTGGTGACTCGAACTTTGTATGTTGTAATTAAGTTTATGTATTAGTATTAGTCATGTAAACTATGTATTCGAAAAGCAGATTATTTTTACAGGATCAGTTTTTCTTGTTGTTAAAATTTAAAGACCGGTGGCGCTATCTATGATTGTCAGACCGCAATACATTGTTATGGTACAATATCAAAGAACGACGGTGGAGGTATTGTGATGAGTATGACTGATTCTTGCACAAGTAGAGTAGAGTTGATTATCTTGCTTGATCGTAGCATAGGTACCTACCAAAATTAATCTTAAAATTTTTCATTGTTAATGTGATACTAGCGACATCTGCTAGCCCAATACGAAGTTATTGACTTTGAGTGCGACAAAATTGCGCACTAAACAAAGAACACACCAACGCAACGCCTTTGATAGCAATTTTCGCAATGAAATCATAGATGTCGCTAGTAGTTCAAAGTAAGTAAATTAAGTTGCTGAAAGGACACATTTTACACATTCCAAAATTTTGTTAAATTATTATTTAGTGTTAAAATAAAGTAATGATTATTTTGAACCAATGCAAGATCCATTATTACCATAATACTAACCTGCAAACATCCTCCACTGCATACGGGTTTCATAGCGCTCCTATTTACCATCAAATCAAAGGACCAAGCATCCTAATTTAAAAAAAAAAAAAACAGCCTATGCTGAAGAATATTGGTCATGCCAGTCCTGTATGTTACGTAGGTACCTACTGTTAAAACAAAAGATAACGCTGGAAGCACACTCAAAAAAACAACGATGCATCCTCTTGAGTTCTTGACATATTCCTTGACCCTTTTAAGTCATTCTTTTCCGACACAGGGTTAGATCGGAAAATAATAAGTGTTTTTAGGTTGTATGTTATTCCTACATAATTAGTCCCGCGGTGCAGTGATTCCATTTCAGTAGGAGAGTGTCAAAATTTGACAGATAAATGAATCTTCCTTTGAGTGAAAAATTAAATTACCCATAAGTTTAGTATAGGCAAGAATGGGTAGGTGGCTGCAGATAATTTCCGCTGGAAATCAAACATCTTACAAAATTACCTTATTATAAAATTATAATATTTAATGCCGTGACTAAAATTAACAAAATTAATTAAACAAAAGAGCTTTCTTCATAACAATATACAGGGTTCTTGGTAATTAACGAATAGCTATAAGAGATTATTATCTATATGTACTCATAATTATAAACAACTTTTACTATGGGACCAAAACTGAAATAGCGAAAAAAAATCTGCTGTTCCATTTAAATAATTCAATGTTACTAGACTAAATTACTTATTAATTAATTACTAATAGCCCTGTATGGTATATGTTATAAAAAGTTCCACTATAAAAGTTTATTACCAAACTCCGATTATTATAATTAATTAGAATTACAAGGGTGAGTTTCAAAGAACATCTGAACATCACCCTTCCTTCATCATTCAATTTGGTCGCTATACAAAAATCGTTGACCAACTGTTACATAAAACTAAATTCACATGACTGTGTCCCCAGGGTATGATGGATCACTATTATTGCATTATTTGTATAAGTTTCGACTCGACAATGATAACTTTGCACTCCACGTCTCCCGCTTTCACATACATCGACCCTCTGTCGCCCGCGAAATTGATGCAGTGTGCATTCACAAACCCATACCTACTTACAGCGCGGCGCGGCGTCGCGCGTCGCGTACTCTACTGTCAGGCGCAAGCGGGAAAGGGAAAGTGGGGCCCCAAATGACCAGTTATCTTTGTCGTGTAGTAACTATAACAGTTATGGGCCTATGTAGTAATAACTTGCATTTGTTTGGTAAGTCCCCTACGACTCATAAATAGGGGAGAATATAAAGAACGACACGTGCAAAAAATATTAAGGATTAGTTAGTCTGGCTGGCGAATTTAATTTGATGAACGAAATTGCAGTTTTGAATTTTATGCGGATTGTAAATTATTAACAAGTTTAATATATTATTATTTTGATATAAGTAATGGATAATTAACTCTTCTATTTTTCGAAGCAAAAATTCTACAAAAATAGCCATGAAAAAGGTTTTTAAGAGCTAATTTATGAGCTTATTTGAAATAAATTGATCATTGTAATTAAAAAGATTTTTTCCGGTTCCAAGTTGAATCGTTTAAAAAGGTAAAGCTCTGCAGTTATACCACACAGTTGCGTTATTGCGATAATGCGTGCAGCGTCCTTGCGACACAGCTGCGTTTAGGTCTATAAAATAAATAGATAAAAACGCAGCTGTAGGTAGGACGCGGGACGCATTATCGCACCTGTGTGGGTAAGCCTTTATGGTGTTAATTAAATAGATACTTAGGGCTTCAGCAGACGGCCGACTGATCTCTAACACAAGATTAGTCGGAAATTGGTAAAATCATAAAAAAATTGGTGTCGTATACGTAGGATATTTTTATATATAGTGCGCATAATTTGTAGGGTGATTCAGTCTCTGCTCCTAAATGCAACCGCAGTATTGGGATACACTTTCGAAAATTCGACTTAGTATGGGCGATACCTACGCATAATTTACTAGCGCAAGCCATACAAAATCAAATTTTTATTTTGTTTTGTAGTGACATGATGACATGTATCTATACAAGAGAAATCCTAGTGAAGGGCAACATTTAAAAAAAGAAAAAGCACTTGAAACTTTTTTTCTTTTTCCGAGACAATGGCAACTGTAGATCTAAAAGGATCTAAAGAAACATATCATATTACAATATATACGAAATACGAGTTTATGTAGCATGCTTCATATATATTAAGTAAAATCCCTACAGCTCAGACTTCAAACTTTTATGTTAAAACTTTTTAAAACGACTGAAGTTGTCTGCAAGAGCTTCCAAAACCTCACGTAGTTCAGGAATGTTTTGAAAAATGACTACTATTTGCATACTAATACACCGCTGTTCTTCGGCTCCGCCTGCATTTTCCAGGAGCCAATAAGCGCATAGTTCGATATTTGCAGTGAGTTCTGAGAGTTTACAGGGTGTCCGAAATGAAAATGCGAGATATAGAAATACAGTAAAACTATTATTAAATCAAATTAAAACACAACTTGCGGTTTTTACTAGCGAGAAAAAATATGGTCTAAACTAAAAAGTGTTGCCAAATTGCAAAAATAATTGATCAAAGTCAAAGTCAAAAGTTTTTATTTCAACTGGGCCTTTGCAGGCATTTTCATAACGTCGTGATTCTAGGTGCACGGTTCCAAGTGGGATGGTCGGCCAAAGACATAAAAAAATGTGTTCATGAACTGAACACAGGGTGTTACCGAGAGTTATGTAGATGTACCTAATAGAAATCGTGTAAATCCCTTAAATCACGCGCTTTACTGCTCAATGCTCATGGACTCATCCTGGATGATGATTATTCGAAATAGTAAAAAAAAAAAACAATCAACTGTTACATTCTCTTGACCGTTAACAGCATTCTAGTACTCCATACGGGTCATTGAACTTACTACTCGCTTTCGGCTAGCCACCGCAGCGCCTTCGTAAGTACGATGACCCGCGCGGAGCGCTAGAATTCCGATAAAGGTCAAGCGACGACAACAGATGGTTCGTATTCGAAATTAATTTTTACTGATTTCAAAAAATCTTCATCCTAAATGCGTCTATAATAATATAAGCAGTACACCTGTATTTCCGATTCTATTTATGAGCGAAAGCGATTTCTGAGGAGCTTCTTATTATGCCAAGAAAGATTATGCTTATTATGTTCTTCGACTGTCGCGGCAGACCACGAAGGAGATGGCGGGACGAATTGAACGCCTTCCTTAAAGATTGGCCCGATACAGCGCGGGATTGCGAGAAGTGGAGGAAAGGGAGGGAGGCCTTTGCCCAGTATTGGGTCAGCATAGGCTTGTAATAAATAAATAAATAAATAATGTTCTTCGACTATCGTTTCGGCACCAACTCTCACATAAGAACTGCTCTCAATATGATGGAAAGATATTCAGTTAGCTCGGGTACGTAACGAGGTTGTCCAGGGAACGGATGTATATTTAGGTACCGTCACTCGGGTGGACTCTTTTCGTGCACGTATACTCCTTGGATGGGTGACCGTGCACACCCTTCGGTGCCGCAGAGAGCACGTTATGCCGTCGATTCAGATTGCCATACGAATAACATAAATGAGAGCCGATACGGGAGAACTGTATTGAATTAATCAGAAGCCCAATGGTCTGTCATCCAGTAAAATAACAGAAATCATAGATAACGTAAAAATCTATCCTTCAATATCGGATTGTTTCTAGAGGCCAAATCAAAATAATTTAGATGTTAAGACAGGTTTTGGTACCACGAGAATAACAAAAATAGATAATATTTTCCTCAATAAACAAGAAACTTACAAAAAACAGAATTCTAGGAAACTATCTTGTCTTAATGCCATTGAACACGGAAAGGAATTCTGTAGCTCTGAGAAAGATACTGATCTACTGCAAAACATTTTTAAATACGTAATATAAGTTACTATTTCGTCGTCGTTGAATTTGTTAGAAAAGAAAATGCTAACACAAATTTTTTTATTTTTTTATTCTTTCTTCAAAAATGAATTATTTTGTTATAGCAAGTACTATTTTTATATTCTATGACCATATTTCTTGGACCAAATCCTACGTCTATTCTAAATTTAGATGGTAAGGTAGGTATTTGTATGAATAATGTGTCCACGATCAAATGTGCGCCCGCGGCCCGAGGCGGTCAGAGTTGGTCCACCGTTGTTATAAAATATTGCTTACGCGCCCCTAGCAATGAATAATGTTGTTGGAGGTGCTGAAAAAAGATTTTTTAAGAAATACTATGATTTTTATTGGAAATATATACATATGGAATACTCCGCAGATTAAAAATTCCTCGGGATCTTCTGCTAGGTCCTCTGCTAATCTTAAATATGTTAGGCATTTTACCTATACATAGAGAACCTATGGATAGTTCGACAACGGTAGTGTTAAGAGTATAGGCAGCAGTGTCCTTCTGTGTTCTCAGAACAACAAGCTTCGGTCCCTAATTCACCTACAAAGCGTGGTGATTATAGCAATTTACCCTATTATTACCGTTTATTGGGATTCTCATATGAGCAGACTTTTAGTCCTGATATTATGCGAAATATCTAGCATATAAAAACCAGAATTTGTAAGTAGAACCAAATGTTCTAAATCTGTAGCACATATTGGCACTTCGAAAAGTGTTACACATGAAAAATTCAAGGAGTTATATGACGAAATCAATCAACTTGTAGGTAGACGTTTTACCGATATTTTTAGGGTTTCGCTTTTAGCTTAGTCGCGATCCAGTAAGTTCGTGAAAATATAATGTTGGTATTTGTACCGCGACATAATAGACACTTGAATCTGTCCATCATTCGTAGTGAATAGAGCTGAATTGTTGCCTCGTTGGTGTTGGAATGTTAAGCTTATTTAGTTTTATTTCTATAACGTTTCTGCTTTATTTTGGTACAAGCATTTCTTGTAGAGAAGTACTTAATCAGTATTTTCACTCTATTTATACTCTTCTAATTCTTCAGTTTCTCTTAAATCTATTTTGACATTTAGAAACGTCAAAATTCTTGGCTGCTGCTTTTAGGCTTGTTAAGTTCTATCAAAAAGTACTTATAGATAGAGAAGGAAAGTTTAACGGAAGGTCATTCAGGCACTGCAAAGGCGCATAGAGTCGTCAACGAACTTTTGAAGCCTTTGTTCATACACACACATACCAGAGCAAGATTGCTGCGCATGCCCGCGCGTATATTATCATAGTAAAATGTAAAATTTTGATATCCAGATTTCAATTGATTTTAAAATGGTATTTATTACTGTTTAAAGGTCAAACGAGAATAATTAATTAGATTAAAATAATGGTCTAAATCGATTCGAATTCCTTTAGTGTTCGTGATATATGTGATATCCAATTTATTAAGTTAAAAGCACTTCTTATTTGTAATGGTTTTAATAAGTATAGAAGATTTGGTTTTATGAACATAATAATTACCTATATTAAGTTGGAATCAAGTTATAGCCTTCGAAAAAGCCTTTTTGCGGTTTTGGGGATACAATCGCTTTAATAATATTTACTTTTTATTTGTTTTTAACACGCTTTTATTAGCTTCACCTGTAACTATGTAAGAAAATCTTGAAAGTTAAATTTGACCCACATCCCGGTTTCCGATTGAGCTGAAATTTTGCATACACGTTCAGTTTGGATGACTAAAGCGTGTTCTATAGTTTTTTTTTTAAACTATAATATTTTATTACTTTATTTATGGGTATTCAACAAAACATCCAGTACAACTTAGTTTGTTATTGAAATGTCGTGATTTAAGTCACTGACTTATTGTAATTAATTTTTTTAAACAACTAGGTATGTATTGTTTTCTTTGTTAGGTTTCTGTTATTGATTACTGGTCAATATCATGCACACCTGTTATTTGTATTATTGCTAGAATGTCTATTCCAGTTGTTATCTTTGTTTGAATTGAAACTGCTTATGTGCATAACTATATACCTATTAGTACGTAAAGAGAAAACTTTGTACTCCTTCTTAGGCATATTGCGCGCACGGTGGAGTGTGAGATTTGGCATAGTTATAGTTTATAATTATGGAGAAAGAGTGCAGAAAGCGAAATCGTAATGTTGGCAACAGTTAAAAACAAAATACGAATATAAGCTGTAATTGTATTTTTTTCAACTATTACTAACATTAAATTGTAAAGATAGGTATTGCAGTGAATCAAGACAAACAACACATGCTAATGACGTATTTGTACACGCTCGCAGCTGACTTAATAGAACAAAATTTTACCTATGCAATGATTATAGAGGATTATACGAGTACGTACTCTTTGACAAAAGAACTTCAATAACGTGGAAGCGAAAATATTTTTTTTTTATTTAAAAAAAACGTTGCCCCTCACTAGGATTTCTCCTGTATCGAGGGTACAGTTTACAAACATACATGTCACATGCACACACACCCAGACCCGGAACAAGTATCTGTAGATCACACAAATATTTGTTCCGTGCGGGAACGAACCTGCGTCACATAGCATAGAAAGCTAATCGCTTAGCCACAGCGCCAACCGTGTCGATCCTCCTAAATCGTCGAATATCCTAAGTCAATGCGTCAAACTATTTTTTTTATGAATTACGGTCGAATTTTAGCACTGGGCGACTATTATAAATAAATAAAAGGTAATACAAATTTTTGGATAAGTGCAAGCTTTGAGGTTCTAGATACTCAAAGGGTGCAAGTCATCAATACGGGTTCTAATGAGGTACACAATTTGATCAGCTTACCGTTTCGACTTGGCGAAGCCGCCAGATTTCATACCACGCTTCCGTTTCAAGAGTGAAATAGTATTCTTGCACATGTAAGCTTTCTATTTATATACTTTTATGTTATTCTTCTGGTTAGTTATGTGTATGTTTACGCAAAGTTCATTCAGGGTCGCGCCGATTTCAACAGCACCTGTGTGTGCACATTCACGTTTGAAAACGGGTCTTAAGCTTGAACTTTGACAAAAAAAATAAAAAAAATAGAGGGAATCACAAAGATATAGTACACTAGCTATTGCCTGCGGCTTCACCCGTGCGTTTTATATTTATCAAGATGAAAGCCTATATCACTCAGGGATAATGTGGTTTTCTATTAGCGGAAGAATTTTTAGAATCGGTTCTGTAGTTCCATAGATTACCCTCTAGGCTTCTACATACAAACATACAAATTTTACCCCTATATAAAATTAAGTATAGATATAGATTAGTATTAGATAATACTGCTTTACCTATTCCAACACATCAACAGCACTTGCGTATTCCAACCTCGTGAAGAATCCAAGGATCTTACCTTAGAAGATAATGCAGAACCAATCAAAACAATATTAGGATCCCGACTCCCCGTAGATGTAGATAAAACCATCGATCTAAACATATACGGAATTACAATAACCAGTGTAATATGAACTTCGTATTACGAACATTTGTTGAGTTTGGGGGGTCTATCTAAATATTGGGGTGTGCAGCCCCGTTCAAGGTATCATAACTAACATACGTCTTCTGAATTTAAACGAGCGATATTTGGAAATAGCAGATTCAATTTCCTTACTGGTATTGCTATGATATGTGGATTTACATTCTTTTCTATATGTAATAATAATGCTTTGTTTTGATCGTTTTGACATTATAAATTCATCAGATAGGACAGATACTGTAGACCAATAATTCAATTCTCTTTCTCAGTGTCATAGCTGAGGCTGCCCGCAGGAGCGGCTGCCAGGGGCGCAGACTCAAGAGGGCGCACTCGCAGACCCTATGGGGGCATGGGCACATTAATTTGGCGGCCTATGACTCCACGTGAAACGTAATCTGAGTCATCGCATCCTCCAAAAACGTATAACCTTGAAGCAAACACTTCTCCACATTGTACCACATTTATTTTCCGTTCAGGTGTTTATATTTAAATAGCATCGTGTTCCGTTAGTCGATGCGAGCTTGGCACGTTAAAATATTTATGTTTCAACGGCCTTAGGATACGTGACTATTTCCACGGAAGTACCGGAGGGCGGCATAGTGGTGGCCCTATTTAGTACCGTAGGGAATTTTAGCCTTCGAATTTCGAAATATAAAGTTATTTTTTTATGACAGCAAGAAATAATTTTTGGAACGTTTTTTTAATTTGACAGGTGAAATGATGTTGCCAGTATCTTTGGATGTTATCTATTTAATGTGTTACGTTGGAGATGTTTTTATTTAAATTGTTTTTATTGGCTCTTGGTATAAAATATTTTCATTTTCCATGCTTAGTTGGAAATTTGGGTCTTTAGGCGGTTCACCTTCACACCACGTACGGTTCGGACCAAGGTGTGAATCGCTCGAGTGCTCTTTTTCAATTGAGCGATCGGATCGACGATATTTTATTAGTAAAAATTCCATAAAGTACAACTACACCACAGCGCACGGGTTGTGAAACACCTAAATACCTAGAAATCCTAGGTCTGGTTGGCTATGGGCACTCAAAAATAATAACATAGTTGCTAGTTGCTCACTGTGATACTACGATGACCAAATCCACGTAATTTTAAGTCGTATAACCAAGCAGGAACTCAATTAAATTATCCTTCATCCTGCCCTCGCTCACTTAACCAGCCATTTAACCATTTTAGCCAGATTCCTGTCTAACTGGTCAATGATATCCAACATAGTAGGTTGAAACTATGCTTCAGGTATAAAAAGGATTACTAGTGGTCGCCCAGTGGTCAAAATTCGACCGTAATTTTAGATTTCTGCACTCTTTCTCCATATAAACTTTAACTATGCCAAATCTCACACTCCTCTGTGCGTGCAATATGTTTAAAAAGGGGTACAAAGTATTCTCTTCACGTATCAATATATAAGTAATAAAGTAATAAGTAATAAATTTATTCACAAACTTTTTTACAAGAATCCTATGAAAACCCTGACTTCTGAGCTAGGTAAAAACCTGTATTACAGAAGTCAGTGCCCTCTCCCACTTTCTACTTGATACACATTGTGAATAAAAAATATAAAAGCCAGAAAAAACATAATAAGATGAAATAAATAAGTCATATAGATTATTACTAATAATTATTATAAATGCGAAAATAACTGTCTCCTTCCGATGTCCACTCGAACGGATTGGCATGTAGCAGTATCGACTCGCAACTGGCTAGCATGTGTTAAAGCATGCATGAATGTACTATGCTCATGGAGCAGAAGGAGTATGTAAGGGTCCTAGCATGTGACGTTCTGTAGTCTGCTTACCCTACCTACTATGATAAATAAGCGTGATTTTTAAGCCCGGACAAAAAAGAGGGGTGTTTGTAGTGTGTATCTGTATATCTGTCTGTGGTATCGTAGCTCCAAAACGGATGGACCGATTTCAATGCAGTTGTTTAAATTCTTGTTGTTTTAATTAAATGCTAGTTTAATCAGAAATCAATTATCTTAGCTATGTTTCATAAAAATCTGTTCAGCCGTTCAAAAGTTAATGTTCTTTTTTTAGTTGGTTTTTGACGGTTAGGTTATATATATATTATTATTATGTACATGCTTGTGTATGGCATTTTTCTACAGCGCCCTCGGTATAGAAAAAGAAAAATTGTTTGTTCCAATTTCCTTACGATTGTCTTGTTTACAATTTAAACACAGAAATGATGACTAATTCTCTAAACTGAGATCAAGTCATAAATTAATTTAAGCGCGCTTTAACCCTCAAAATACAACTGCCACTGAGTTGGATACTGCCGTAAAAATCCCGAAATAAATGTTGCGACTCACAATGACAGTGTTCTAAATGTAGCATGAACCGCCGAATTGTTAACCCCGTCTAGCGTTAACTCTGGTTTAACTCCAAGTTAACTTCGGAACTGTCATAATCTAGCAATGCACCGAAATGCAATTTTGTGGACGCAGTGTGTGTTTATACGTCTATCTCTCTCTTACGTAAAGGTTTATGTCGCGTTGGAATGCGCCAGAGATATCAGGTAGGCTGCTCGCAGGCTACGCTACGCTAGTCGCTCGCCAGTTAGTGCAGTGTCGTGAACCGAGGCGGAGGTAGTGTGTGTTACTCAGTTTTTCGTTCATAAATTACGTATTTACAAACTTTATCGTGTTTTGTTTTTGATAGTGACTTCACTTATTTATGAATGACATAAAAACCTGAACACAGTGACTTTTGAAAGGTTAATTTCAATAGTTATTTTTCTTCCGACGTTAAACTATTGTTTTAATTTCAGTGTTAGTTAGTTGGTGTTTTTAACCTTGTGTTTGTTGATTGACGTGTGTTTTTTCGGCGGGAGTTTATTTTGGCGCGTATGATGTAAGCGGCCGATGGTGCCGGGTTTGATTCCCGTGTCGATATGGAGCAGGCGAGGTGTTAATTACAGAATATGCATACTTCAATTATGATGGTGAGTAATTTAATTTATTGGAGCGGTTGCATCGTTCATGTAGGTATTATGAGGCATTAAATAAATTGTGATGTGTACTTAGCACTTATCTGCATAAGTGCTTAACAAGTGCAATAATATGGGACAAGTGTTCTTCAAAACATACTGACGACATAGCGATGAACATTGTTTAATTATAATCATCAAGTTCAGCCACTTTTACTTCTATGCCAATGACCTTAATATTGATTATCTGCTTATAAATTAACACTCATACAAAATAAAACTGCCATGCAAAATAAAAAATAAATTTTCCTAACATCCGAAACCTGTTACCGTCAAAACAGAAATGAATTGTAAACACAAAACGATTTGTAAACAAACAGTCTACCTGATATTGGCGGAATACAAAACGACAAAACTGTCCCTATTCCACGAACCAATGTGAGCTAACACAACATCGACTAGAGTTGAGTCCGATATCATGTCACATGTAAAAATCATCGATATTTTAAAATCATTTTGTCATGCAGTGAAAACGACAAAATCATCAATGCCCAAAAATCATCACTCGATACTGACCATGACTGAATGAACGTGAACTTCGGCTTCGGCTGTGACATGACAATGACAGATGACAACATGCAATACGTGAATGCGGTGACGGTAGAGAAAAATCAATGATGTGTTTGTCATTGTCACGTAGTCATTGATATCAAAAAATCATCACTCAGCCCATCTCTAACATCGAAGTGTTAACGTCCGCTGAGTAATTTAAAAAATTACGAGCATTTCATGTCACGTTACAAATGTCAGCAGCGTTGGGTTCGTGGAAAAGGGCACTTATATTCTAGCCACAGAGCTAGACACAAGTGTTTAGCTTTGTTCGTTGTACGGTTGTAGAAACAATTAGACCTTCACTTACCTTAGATAACTTTAATATTATTAAAATATACCGTTCCATTCCGTTCTGGCTAAGAGTTTGTTAGAATTACACTTAAGCTTCTGTTGATCTAATTATGAACTTTCATTCAACTAAATTTAATTTAAATACGGTTCAATTATTTTGGAGTGACCTCAGCGACGCACATAAATATACTAAATCCATATACCTGTCCGTATATGGAATTATGAATTATGAAACAAAATAACATAATTCTTCGAACACGGCACGGTTGTCGCTGGTGCTAAGTAATTGGGTTTCTGCGCTGCGTGCCGTGGGTTCGATCCCCGCACGGAACAAATATTTATATGGCCTACAGATAGTTGTTCCGGATTTGGGTGTGTGTGCATTTGACATGATTTTTTGTAAATTGTACTCACGATACAAAAAAGTGCGGAGACACGTTTAAAAATAATCATGAAATGAAAACTTTATATTTTTTGTCTTCCTCTTAATTTCTTTGAGCCTCTAATTGACACGACTGTAGAAACCATTGATCACTAAGAAAGAAAGAAAGCAAACGTTTTAGATAGCACAAAACTACACAAACACATAAAACAACATACAAAAAAAAAGTAGATACGAAAAATAAAAACTTACTACCTTACTACGTACTAATGGGTGCACTTTCCATCCTATATATTCTTTGATCATGGTAGCTATACGTGGCAATTAGTACCTTCCCTTTGCCACTGAATATCCGTTCAGTTTCACTCAGACGCTAACAGGCTTATCATGTAACATAATAGTAATGCCAATCGTTTCGATCTTGCGTTTCCACTATCTCTGTTAATTTTAACTTTAGAAAAGGCTGTTTGATGTCTGACATTTCATCTTTTTTTTTTTGTCCTTTGCCCCTATAATTTCGACTGTATCGAGGGTACAGTTTACAAACATACATCTCACATGCGTGTGTGCATCGAGACCCGGAAGAACTTGATCATACAAATATTTGTTCTGTGCGGGGATCGAACCCGCGGGACGTAGCGTAGAAAGCTAATCGCTTAGCCACTGCGCCAAGCGTGTCGTCATCTGTCTTCAATATGTATCACTAGCAATAGGTTTCTTATAAAAGTTTTTTTATGAATTGGTACAATCATAAAAAATTAATACCATACCATTTGGCCATACCTACAGAATGTGATCTGTATAATGTATTGTGATTTTTTTTTGGCATCCCAGCGGAATCACTGGCATCCCAGCGGAATCACTGGCATCCCAGCGGAATCACTGGCATCCCAGGGAATTATCTCAGTCGTGTTTTGCTCGATTCGTTTTTCGCTATTTCGTATTGTTAATTATCTTGACACAGTATATCAGTATGTATGTTAGTATGTATCTTCTTTATTTTAATTTTCAAGTTACATTTTATTTTGTTGCATCTACCATGTTTTGTTTCTGCATCACCCTAAGGTTGACTGGCAGAAAATGTATATGGCAAAAGCATTCATAATGATTAGAGCCGCTAGGGAGCAAGTTTACTGAAGAAAATAAGAAATAATAATTACATTTGATGCAATATAAAAGGCTACTGTGATTCACAATATGAATAAATAATGCCTACAGAATGAGCCGGCCGGCGACTCGCTAAATGTGGGTTATCATATTTGCATACAGAAATGAACGTATTGTGTCTGTGTTTTGTAAGGTAATTAGCACAACAACTTATAATTAGGTAACTGATGATTATATTATACAAATTCGCAACCTACAACGGTGCTAAGTAATCGCAATTGTTTTGTATTGATATTAATTTCTTTATAAACTGTTGACTTTGATTTCTTGTGTGAGAAAATAATGCGTGGACTCATCGTTTGTAATGGTGATACTGATCTCGGTAGTAGATTTAATTTTTGCAAGTTTAGAAATGTGGTCTTAGCTTTCTAGTCCCAATCCCTTTATGGGTCCCGTTATTGTATGATCAACCATGAAATTGCGAAAAAAAAAGTACTGTTCCATACAAATAATTCAATATTACTCGAGTAAATGTATGGAACAGCTGATTTTTTATCGCGATTTCAGGTTTGATTCCATAGTAAATTCGTCCAAAATGATGAGAGGTACAGTAACCCTTTAAAGGGACTAGAAAAGGAAGACCTTGAAAAAGAAATGTATCCTTGAAATTCTATAATAGGTACAGATGTTAAATCTTAGTGCAATACTGCATCTTTGGACACCGATGCAGTTTAGGTTTCTTTCATTTGAAAAGTTTGTACTGCGCGCATGTTGCAGAGTTCTTACGAAACCAAATTACAAATGTAAAATAAGTTATATTGCAAGATTCATAAATCAACTTACCTGTTCGAATATAATCGTGTTATTTTGTCAGACATGAACAAAAGCATTGAAGCTTAAAATAAACCGGTAGTTAAAACAACCAAGATTATAGGTAACTGCACAATTATTGCAATTGTGAGTTACATAAAGTGCGCCTGAATCTGGCGCCCATCGATTGTTGAAACTCGTTGTATAATGCAATGTCACATAACCTAACCGTCAAAAACACCCGACTCCGACTAGAAAAAGAGCTGTAACTTTTGAACGGCTAAACAGATTTTCATGAAACATAGCTAAGATGATTCCCGATTAAACTAGCTTTCAATTAAAAAAATTACATTGAAATCGGCATATCCGCTTTGGAGCTACGATGCCACAGACAGACACACAAATACACACTACAAACTTATAACAACCCACGTTTTTGTCGGAGTTCAAAACAAGATGTTGGCATTACTTAATTAGAATCTGTGTACATACTAATTACGAGATTAAAACTTTGTATGGACTATGAATAATGTACTTAATGAAGTAGACAAAATCCTTAATTAATCGGCTCACTGGTCTCTAGTGACGTGACTATACGTTCATATGAAAACGTGGATGTAAAGAGTCGGTATGACTTCCAGTAGTGATGCCTTTTCGAGTGTGAAAGACATGTGCTGCAAGTTTTAATCAAATATTCCCCAAGGATTGAGAGTTCCCATGGGGAAGACATGTTTCTGATATCATAAATACTCCATATTTTGGTACAGCAGCTGCGCTTGAACCTACAAGACTAATTTAAAAAAAAATGGCAGTTTCTCGTTAGAAAATCAGCCGGTCCATTAATTTGTCATTCCCATATTATTTGACGACACAGTTGGCGCAGTGGCTAAGCAATTAGCTTTCTGCGCTACGTGCCGCGGGTTCGATCCCCGCACGGAACAAATATTTGTATGATTTACAGATAGTTGTTTCGGGTCTGGTTGTGTGTGCATGTGACAAGTATGTTTGTAAACTGTACCCTCGATACAGGAGAAATCCTATTAAGGGGAAATGTAAAAAAAAAGAAAGAAAAAAAGAGAGATATTTAAAGTTTTTATTTTATTTATTTACTTACCAACTTAACTTACCACACGGGAAAACTGACTTCGCAAGCTCCATCCGACCGAAGTTATTCGGTTGTAAATAGCAATTAAATAACTTGTTTATTTTTAATCGTTACGTTTTTTCTGTACACAGTTACCTACATTATAGTTTTACAATTTTTGATCACAAGCCAAACCCTGTCCTGTTAAAAAACTAAATTCAACAATGCCACATCTCCTTAATTAAATTGTTTCTCGAACAGTCTATAAAACGGAATTAATAGAGTACTTACATAGAATTAATTGCTACAGTGGAAAGTTTCCCAATAAGACTGGGATGAAGTTAATTAAAATGAATGATGCCTGGTTATTTTCGATAACTGTTTGTTTTAGGAACAAATAACGGAAGCGGTTAGCTCTTGAACCGTTCTGGTTTGATTGGTGTAGATGTCAATTACTTAAAAATTGCTTTAAAAAAGCCGATAGAATAAAAGTGGCACATCATAAAACTTGCATCAATACACGAATCCAGGCCATATGGTGGTGAAGGATGGTGATGGGGCATGGTGTTTACTTAATGTTTAGGCTGTTTTACTTGAAGATGACAGGATTAATTCAAAAATCGACACTTTGAAGAGTGATTACTAAACAGACGTTTTTTGGTTAAAGACGTTATAAGACTACTGTTGTCCGAATCGAAACCCAACTTTTACAAAACCAGCATTATTTCTTTCTTTCCTAAATACCTTCGTTCCTTCACTGTAGTAAACAAACCAATAGTTTACTACTAACTAAGAATAACGGAGTACGTTAGAGAGGTTCGCGTGTTAACAGTGTGTATCGCATTATTGGCTTGATAAATTGTTTAATTAACACTATATTGAGCCGCAAGGCTACTCAGTGTAGCGGTGTTTCGACCAGGTGCGGGGGACTACCATGGATTTTAGTAATTTGAGTTATTATTCTGGTTTTAAATGCACAATGAATATTGGGACAAAACGATTCAGGACCAATACCAGATGTTTAAAATGAATTCGCCGATTATCCATACAAAAATTTATTTTTAAACAGCTGATTTTGCACTAATCGATTGTTAAGTTGTCGGTGAACTTGAGCCTTAATTTGCCATCGACTCTTTAAGAAGACGAATGTACATTTGCACATGCCATGTTTTTGAAGACATATCAGAAAACGCGAAGAGAAAGTATATGATAAAGAGAGCAGAGAACAGGGGGCTTACAACGAGCTCATAAGGAAAGAAACAAAGAATAACTATTCATTTGAGACAGCACAAAACGTTTTTAAAGATAACATAAAAGAAAAAAAAAGAAAACAACAATTAAAATATTTATCTTAAATAAAATGGATTGTACGTCGCCGCTGTGTCAAAAAGGCTTCCGCGCAGCATATTCTGCCGCGCTGCGAGTAACCCGACAGCGCTGGTTTTCAGCGGGAGCCACTAAAGCAGGTCTGAAATTGAAATGCCCAGAAATTTCCAGAATAAGCTGACCTTTCATTGTACGAAAAGGCTATACAGTGCGAGGTCAGCTCATAATGGAAATGTCGATTTCAGCCCTGCTGTAAGAGTTCGTAGTAGTTCGTGTGAGATTTGGAAACCATTCCGATATTTTGATAAAGGTGAATGATTATGGCCAGAGAATACGCAGTAGACGCCTACAACGTAAAAAAATTGTTGCCAGTAAAAAAGTTAAAATGTGACATTTAAAGATTATTACAAAAAAAATAGTATCTACGTTACACGTACGAAAATAACATTAGGCTTATCAAGCACATTGAATGGAATAATTTCGTAGTTACAGTACCTAATAGGTGCTGATATGAATGCAAATTACTTACCTGTTGTAACCAGCACGAAAAATAGTTATTTTTGTTTAATTCTAACTTCCAACGTTACATTGTTTTTTTCTGATGTCGGAAACATTGTTCATGGTAATGAAAAAAGTTCCGGAGCATATTTAGAGCTTGGTCTAGTTTTATTCTCTAGAGGCTTGCTCAATACCTAGTAAAAACAATATATTAAAAAAACGGTAAAAACTCCGTTTTTCTGATGCATTTTGGTAGATAAGTCTAAGCTACTAGTACCTTTATAAAAATTACTTTTTTAAATTCTACTTATATTATTTGTGAGTCTCTCTTTTCGAAATGTCTTCACGAGGTAAGTAGGTACTGAACTATTTTTTATAACATTTGGCAGAAATGTACCTTGAAAACCGGAAAACAGTATAAGATTATTTTTATCTCGGAAAATTGAACAATTTTCACCCAATTTGTACTGCGAATGTGTAGGAATGTGGTAAATGAAAGATTTATTTGTAATAACTGCTTGTATTACTAAAAACTGAACAAAGAACGTGACTGAGCAATATCAACAATTTTAGCGGGAGAACATGACAAGACAGATGTCAAATCGTTGTCAGACACTATGGTTGCGTTCCAATTCTATCAAAATAAAGCGTTCCTTCACACTCGATACTTTTAGCAGCAAAATCGCGTGTTTACGCGTTCGTTAGCCGCCTTTTGCTTACAAAAAATGAATAACGAACGCGTAAACGCGTGATTCTGCTGCTTAAAAGTATCGAGTGAGGATGGGCCCAAAACTAGCAGAAAAATTGTTATCGTTCGGTTATCGTATCGTGCCTCGTGTAGTCATCGTCGTCGAGTTTCGTTTCGTGGTAGGGGCCGAGTGTTAATGTACTGTCGAGAAATCGAGATGTATAGATAATTTGATTGATGTTGAATAAAAAGTTAATTCCTTGTGGTGAGGTATTATTTAGCATTTTTTGATCAACTGTATTTATGAGGCTGTCTATCTTACTCTATTAATAGTCCTTAATCGATGAGATCATGGTTATAGGCGGTGAATTAACTTCAAGATTATTACTAGTCTTATCGATTTTGATAAATATTACCATTATGAATTTACTTTACTTACTTAAAAATACAGTTTTACATTATTTAAGTAAACATTATAGTTATTGGCCAATCAAAAGTATCTATTAGTACAAAAAGTTTTACTATTTTGCCAATAGAAAATTAAGAAAAGATGATCGGTTCCTATATAGAGTGTCCCAAAAATCGTATATATCCCTTAAACCATGTGTACTATGTGTAGCTTATAATGAACGAATTTTACTAAGGGCCAAAGCAGAAGTCGGGGAAAAAAATACTGCTTTTCCATACAAATAATTCAATATTATTCGACTAAATGTATGGACTAGCAAAATTTTTTCGCGATTTCGGCTTCGATCCTATAATAAAAGTTGTTCCGAATAAGCAGTAGAACGCGTGGTTCAAAGGATTTACACGATTTTTGTTACAAGATCATAAAGTTTCCTCATGATTATTTCTTAATTATAATAAATGTCTTTCGTTTTACCGTGGGATTCTCAGATATCAGAAAATCTAGGTAAGTAATGGTAGTTATGTTAGATAAACAAATTCGTCACTCTTTCTATTATCGATCGGCCTCGATAAACGTGTGTGAAACAATCGCCTGCGCATGAGTCGCTGTTGTAGTATTTACATAACTCTTATAATTAGCACCCACCGCACCCGGTGCAAGTTTATGAATGTGCTGAAATAGGGCTGGGGCTTTGGAAGAGGTAGATTCGTGATATGGACACGAATTTAGTGTTTCGTTAGTTTTTATTGTTTCCCATTTGTAAATGTATTTTCTTATCAGAATTTACATCCGATCATGAATATTGGTGTTAATCAAGACTGATCATAACTTCATGAGTAATTCAATATTGGATTACTTCATTTATACATATAAGGCCTACTTTATAAGCGGATTATATTTAAAGTAAGAACGTGTTTGTTTTCAAATAAGTGGTTGTGGGTTTAGGTGGAAGACCTCGTGTAGGTACTAGGTACTAAACCCAAGTACTTTGTGACGTCATCATTGAGAATGATTGTCTGGAAAAGTATTACACACAACGCATGATACTATACAGAGTGGCGACGATGTTACAACACGTAGGTCTTTAGTATAACATTTTGAAGCCGTACACAAAAAATCAACAAATTATACGCATGTTATTTTCCCATAATATTTCGCTCCACTCTCATTCGTGTAGGTGAAGGGATATCAAAGTAAAAAATTATATTGTCATCTTTGTCTATTCCATACGTGTGAATAAATATTATGTTGCTAAGAACAGGTTAGATACTGCTTTCTAAGATCGTGATACGTGTAAAATTAAGAATATTTAAATTAGTTCCTTTAGCTAAACTACTGATTGAATTGTATAGATTTTTTGTGTATGGTCAAAGGACATAATACCAAATACCCTGTCCAAATACCAAATACTGTCCCCTCCCTGTATGACTATAACGCTAGCCACAAAATATAGTTTTCCTATATATTTAGAATGAAAACAATGCCAACAATATGTCATAAAATAAACGCTTCTTACGTTTCCGCACAATTAAATAATAAAAACAATACTACAGACTTCACAATGGTGAGATAAAAAGGAAGTGTGTATGACCTTGCGTACTCATTCACTGGCAACCCTGACCAGAGCCACAGTTGTGTGTGTTATGTAACACACTGATACACACCTATAAGAATCAGTGCATTTTTGTTGAAAACAGTTTTTTGTTTCATCAGAAATATCTCAAGGCGTTACTATTATGAGAACGATGGGTATTATAGATTGAAGTGTCACTTTGGAGATAAAATATCGTGTTGTTTATGAAGAACGATATTAATCCCAATAAAAACTAAGTACATTGCAGGTGCTCACCATAGAAGAAAGAGGTATTAGGGAGTAAATTTGATGAAGAACTGGCAGAGAAGAGGAAATTGCTTCTATTTCTTTCGAGTCGAAACAAACTATGACAGAATTGCTTATGTCGTAGTGTTAGATTAGCCAGTTAGCTATGGTGGTATTGAGGCTGACTGCCCAGGGTGCGCCAGACGATATCATGGTTTCGACACTCTTGAGGCTTTTCCCTTCACTTCGGAAAAAAAGTGCTGGATCATTAAGAGTTACTCAAAGCTTCCTATGAAAGTTCACTGCAGGATATAACCCAATCTCAAGTTGCCCCACGACAGCTTCATTTGCTTTAATATTTAGATCGTCACTCCATACGGCGTCTCACATTACGTTTGCTAATTCGCTGTCATTTACTCCCCACAAAGACTCATCTGCTCTTGGTTTCCATTGTTTTGGTCCTTTTTGATAAAATTGGTCCTTCGGTCCTTAAAGTTCCTACCTTAAAGAAACTTAGTGCTAGAAATAGCTTAAACTTTATAAGGATCGGTTCTCAAACTGATTGATCACACTATCGGGGTATTAGAAATATTAACGTGTAATGTATTAGGCTACCGTAGCGTACTAAGGTAACATCAACATATATGATATAACCCAGATAGTTTATTCTCGACATTGCTTGGCTATACATTGATGTTCAAGTAGGTTGCTAAAATTAGAAGCTAAAAGGTGATCCCTCAAGCGTGTAAACGGAAAGTCAGTAAAGATATTGCATGTGTTACAGCCATTTTCAATAACCTATCTAACGTTTGCTCTAAGTAGACATATTGACCCATGGGCTATATAAAAATAATGTCACATCTGTCAAAGTTATTGAAACTGACTGTAAAATATTATTATGTTTGTAAAATTGTATGTTTGTAAATTTTTTACAAAATGAATTCCAAACACGTTTTTGTGTTTTAATTTGTTAATAAAAGTCCATTAATTTTTATTTAATTTTTCTTTGTGTTGCTTATCACACTTCAAATCAGAAAATTAATATAATAAAAGGATCAATAGCTCCCTGTTCTTAACTAAAAAGTGTAACATCCAATTTATCCGACCAAACTTCTAAAACTCTCTTTTTATCTAAGATATCGTGGATTCAATTATAAAATTCAGTTCCAGCGAAAGAAATTCATTAAAGAAGTTAAACTGGATCCATTTAGGTGTGCTTAGCGGGCCATAATTCACGATTGGGGGGAACCACAGTGCTACCGATACAAAAGAAGGGCCCCGTGGGTACGATTACGAAACTCAATGGAAATATTTCTTTACATCTCTTTATACAGATGTTTAGGGATCACATCGCATTCGTTTCCTTTTGAATTATTATTATTGGCCGTTATATGCATAAGTAATACTATTACTGGTTAATAACAATAACTTCTTATTTCGTGCCTTTGACTTTGTGTGACTTTGTATCGGACAGAATTGTTTTCTGTCTTCTACATGCTGTAATGTGTTCTTGTTGTTCTGTTGTCTAAGGAGCTACCTTATTAACTATATTTCTTTATGTTGTATAGTAATGACTTCATAATTATTAGTCAAAGTTTCATTATCTAATTTAATTGCATAATACAAATAGGTACATGAAAATTATTATTTTGATCACAGAGAGTAGATTCTTAGATCATATAATATTAATCTATATATTAATACGCGAAGAGAAAACTTTTTACTCGTTTTTAAGCATACCTATTGTGCGCACGGAGGAGTGTGAGATTTGTCATAATTAAAGTTTAATGGAGAAGAAGTGCAAAAAGCTAAAAAAATATAAAAACGCATTTTGGTGATCACGCCCTTGTTCAGTTTGATAAAAAGCTCGCTCTAGTCTGTCGAGTTTCCTAGTGTCAAAAATATCTGAAAAAATAAAATAGAGTAGGTAATAAAAACAGAATGACAAGCATTGGACACTTTATTATTTATCGAATGAAGAGACATGCATCAGTGACTTTTCATAAAGCTTCTTAAACTTAAATATACCACGTTTTATATCACTCGATTGAACAATATATTATTTAGGTAGGTATAAATCTATGTAGGTATGGTATTGTTCAATTTGAAAGAAAAAGTAAAAAAAAAAATAACTCGTGGCATCATGGCTTTTGATTAACAAAAAAACAATGAAAGTTATTTTCAAATCCAGAACAAATGATTTGTATTCAAGCAATTTAGGTTCTTCTTAGTTAGTATAATGCCTAATATTCAAGATGTTATAAAACTGCTTTTGATATATTTATCGTTTCATATTTTACCCGACATATTCCTGTAAGAATTTACATAACGCATATTCCTACGTAACAAAATTTCCATATCAAATAAGAAAACCAATTCCACAAACAAGTGTTTGAGTAAGGATCGGCTCAGACGAACAACTTTATTTACACTGAGACGGCGACAGAATAAAACATGTGACACATGTAAAAGTAGCTTGAACCGCAATAGCAGTAATAAATATTTCTGCAGCTCATTCTGCTGGTGAAGATGATAAGATAGAAGTAAAAAGTTTTAGTATTATTATCGATGATCCTCATATAAAACTAACCTTATCCATACCAACATCCTAATCGCGAAGAAATAATCAGCTGACTGATACAAAATTTCAATACCTACTCGACCCAAACGTAAACAGCTGATAATTTTTTGCGATTACGATGTTGGTCCCATAAAGAAAGTTGTTCAGTTTGATGGCCTGATGGCATATCATTTCACTATGTATATTATTATTATTTACTAGAAGAGGTAGGGTACTAAGCCCCTTTGTCACTGCGACCTGCGAAGATCTAGTGTGACGCCTCTCGTTTCATTACAGCACTTCCTCTAGCCGTAAGTCAATGATGAAGTTAACTATATTCTTGGGGTGGTGAGATTAGATCCCATCCATATGTATAAGTCCATCCAATATCCAATAATCCATCACTATTACTATGTATAAGTAGGATGCAAGGCAAGAGATTCCTTCCACGAGGCACGAAACATGAAATCGGCTGGCGCGCCCTGGACAGTCAGTGTCGATACCACTGACTGGCTAATCTTTCCATCTTTCCATTATGGCATGAGTGGAATATTAATAATCTAACTAGGTTAGTTGGTTACGACTGTTTTAGCTATGGAGAAATAAATAAATAAGCAGTCTGCAGTGATAGCTCGTGGTGACTTAGCAGAAGGAGTTACTACATTTTCTGAGATAGCAGCGCCAGATTATGTTAATTAAGATTCTGGTTGTGTGTGAATTCGTTAAAAAAAATCGACTCCAGAATCATTCCTAGAGACATCTATCACAATTATCGCGTGTCAATCCATAGCCTAAAAGACAAAATAGTCGCCCGGTCTGAGCCCGACGTTAGAATCGAACGCGGATAGCCATGCCTATGAAATATGCAAATGCATTTATAATTCAAGTCAAGAGCTGGAGCATGGCGCCTCCACGTTAATCCAAAGTTAAGATGGGCTCAAGTGCCTAAATGCAAGCATAATTAACTTCCCATGGATCAACTGGATTATTGTGAGGATGATATTTGGTATTTTAAAACATATTCTAAAGGCGCTCTTCCACCGACGAGATGAGACGAGGCGTTATGGGCCCATCCACACTGGATATTTTTAGCAGCAGAATCACGCGTTTTCGTTTTCGTTATTCACTTATTGTAAGCAAAAGGCAGCCATAGAACGCGAAAATGCGCGATTCTGCTGCTAAATGTATCGAATGTGAACGAATGCTATCATACCAACAAATATTTAGATTCTCGTCTCTAATTTCCTGATATTTGTTGGTATAATATCGAATTCGAATATATAATAGAATCTATAATTCTTCAATGCACCTAGCTTGGCAGGGGCCCCACTTCAGAAGCTGTTAAATTTTTTAAGAAAATTATTTTATACTTTTTAGTTTTTTTTTGAAGTCGGTTTTTACTTTTTTTTTTTCACCGTTAATGAAAATATTCGATGGTTTGACTTTGAAGTAAGCTTATGATTGTGTTGCTTGTTTTAAATATGTTTGAGTTTTAAAAGGTTGTTTGTTAGAAAAACAACTTATAATCTAAGTCCATGTTATGATGTGTAAAATTTTATGTATTTCACATTAACGCATGTTATAAATCACACTTAAGTTAGACGTTTGATTCATGTTATTGCTTTCAGCGACATAAATCAGGTGAATCACCAGACAATTCACCTTTATTGATGTAATTTTCGTTATATTACGAACACCTACGCTTTAATTTAACACTAACTTTCTCTTTAATGGTGAAATTGTTAGTGCTTTATGAGGCTTCAAGTACGGAATGATCATTATTTTGATTATTTTATAGATTGTATTAGACAGATCTCTGTTTTTATTGTGTTATTTTAATTATTAGCTTGTTGGCCACTTGTCAATCAGATTATTAACGCGGGCAACAGTTAATCCCTACATAAGTATATCATCTATCAAATAAAAGCTTCATATTATCTTCCTCTCTTTCACAATCTTCACACGTATTTTTCCAAAGAATTTCTTGAAAATCTTCGAATGAAAAGGTTTATCTTTAATTTTTATCTCAGATAATGGGAAATTGGATACACGCCTTGTGCACATTTATCGGAACTGGCCAGACTTTATTGTTTGACAATGAATGTCTTCATGTAATTGTGCTCTCACAGTGGAATTTCGAATGGGTAAAATGCAATATTAACTGTAACTGTGTGTGTGTAACTGGGGCTTATATTTTTTTTGTAAATAATGCGATTAATATTTATTTTACACCCACGGAATTAATGGGAAATAGTGATTGAATGACTGGTGACAGCGTTCTTTTGGGAATGTTTGGTATAGTTATCTATATGTACTAAGTAAAAGTCAATCTTTATCGATATGTAGATCATGCTCAATATCACGAAGAGTGTGGTTTGCTCATGAGAGAACTTCCCAAGTACGAGGCAGGACTCGTTATAGGACAAGAGATGTTACATTGTTTAAGAGACCTTTTATGATGACAGTTTTTTTGAAAATAAGTATGTTGTCATAGTAAAAAAAAAAGATTTTGTCAAAAGATCAGGACAGGAAATTACCAACATCGGGAAACAACATGGTGTTCTTGAAGATAAAATCTCTGTAGATAATGTTCTGAACGCAGTAATATGATTTGAATGTACGGACGATTAACTTTACCCAGTTCATTTGTTTTCGTATTCTTTGAAATATGAACAATCCTCCAAAAGAAAAAGAAATCTCCGCAAAAGAAAAGGATTTTTGTGTAAAAGCTCATAAAAAATAAAAACCGTTTCTTTGATAATTTTGTCTGGAAAAGTAAGTTTGAAACTTCATGAAAGAAACAGTAAAAGGAAAATATCTTTGATATAAAATTCTTGCTGTATTTCACAACCAGTACTTATCACAACGAAAACCTGAGTATCAAAGTCAATATTTGTAATGACTGTTTAGGTGCAGTGTCAAATAAAAATATCGATAATCTATTGACTCAGATAGTGCAGGCTTATGTAAACGTTTACCAGTATTTTTTATCGTATCGATAGCTATTTACTTTTAGGTGAGTCCGATAAGACAGAATTCGTCAAGGACATATCCGATAAAGTTCTTAGACTTGTGATAACGGTACCATTTGTATGTTTTGTTGTACTGTACAAATATTCTTTGAAAATTAAATTTAAGTTGGCTTTCTTGTAGCGTCGGTTTGGCTTCTAGGATACCATTACATTTTACTGTAGAACTAGGAGATAGGCAGAAACTGGATTTTTTAAGAAGTGGACTATTAGCAGCTTCCTTCTGCTTTAAAAACATCGAACTTTTTTCTCCCAGGATAGATTTTGTCGCACCCATAGAAAAAAAGTATTGTTTTACTATGAGCTTTTAAATAAAATAAGTGTCATCATCCGACGCCACTTGGACCAAGAACCATACAAAAATGTCTGATCTCCTTTGTGGATGAAAAGATAATAAGAGTTCTTAGAGAATTATCTAGGATAGAGAAGTAAGACTGATGGCAGCTTACTTAGGATAAGATACATACTTCTAATCGGTATGAGTTACCTAACTCACGCCGATTCTAAATATTACAAGATTATAATCCTTCTTCGTCATCGTGTGGAATCTCTTATCCAAAGTAAGCTGCTATCGGTCCTTCTTCTCTATCCTAGATAATTCTCTAAAAACTCTTATGATCTTTATTATTCTCGTGAACTGACAGTTCTCCAAAAAAGGTGTTATCTAGCTAATTTGGTAGATCGAACGCTAGATCGAACGCTAGATCGAACGTATTTACTGTTGCTACCAGCGCACAGAATGATGCTGTGCTGCCCATCCTCAAAATTCATCGCTTATTCACCTTTTACTGCACCCACGAGAAGAGTTATAGTTGCATATTCCTAACCTAGAACGACACAAACAAGGCCATGTTCAATGGTGATACGGTCAACGATCCGTAACTAAATTGACTTTTATGATCAAGATAATAAAAACTATCTCGAATTTCAATAACATGAGTAATTGAGTACAATGAGTAAGTCTCTGAGTTCGAAATCGAAGCAACACGTAATTTGATTCGATATACGAAATAATGATTGGTTGTTTGGCTACTGCATTTTTGGTCTAACATAGTTTTTTGTACAAGATTTTGTTACATTTACAAGCATTTTTTGCCTTCAAATTCATATCAGCTTTTTTCGGAACATTTGCAAAGTCATTTTATTTAAGTTACAGGCAACTTTAGTTCGCTTGACATTTTAAATAAAAAATCTTCACGGACATAATATAAAATTTCGTATATAGATTTGTTTTAAATTAGATTTAATAATGATACCACAACAATATACAACTGCACTTTGTAAAACAACATAAAGTTGAAAGAAAGAATCATTTATTACACATATCATAAATGACACCAAAAAAATAAAACAAAATAAAATTAATAAAAATAGTACAATTCATTAAGAATATACGTAATTAGGATAGAAACAAAAAAAAATTACGCACATCAGTAAAGAAACAAGAAATAATCAAGGGAACAGACAGCCACAATCAAAACATAGATACATTTGTTGCACGACAATTCGCATGGATGCAAAGAAAAATCCTGAAGTCACACATAATGTTTGGATCATCAATTTAAATAATCAATGCAAATGATGCATGACATAATTAAGATGGCGATTCTCTTTGTAGTCCTTACAAGGAACATTATTAATACAGTGCACGCATTTAGTTGGTGGACTCAGTGCTATCGCAAATTACTAAACATGTCAGGCCAATTGGTAATAGATGGCTACTAAATTATAATTATTGTCAGGAGATTAATTGGCAGTAAGGAATGGTCACCCAGTAACTAGTTATGTAGGAATTTCACGTACATAAGGTACTTCATTGAGTATTTAGGACACAGTTAAGATTGATGAATGATTAATGATGAATTCACTTCTTCTTAGTTATTTTAGTATGTTGTTTCTTTATAAGGATTTACTTTGATCATTTATTTTAGAACTAGAGTACCCCCACCCCTCTCTTTTAACCTCTCTCTCTCACTCACTCCCTTTTAACCTGCAAATCTGTCCATCCTAAGGTTGTCTGGCAGTAAAATCGTCAAGATATTACTTACAAAATAAGACCGCCTTTTGTATATCTCTTTTTCCATTTATTGTATCTTTTCTTCTCTTTCTGGTGTGCAATAAAGTGTATTTTATTATAGAGTCTGCTGCGACCTCTTAATTTCATTATTATGACAATTGTATGATATTTATTAACTAACATTATAAAGTTTGTAATGTTCCAACTAACAACGTTAATTCAGATAGCTACATATTGGGCAACTAGTAAAATCGAATCCCCACATAAACATAACCATATTTCAAACGCTGCATCGATCATACCGTGAATCAGGCGAACGGATGCGTCTGCGCACACGGGCGTCTAAAATTAACACGTCGCGAGTAAAAACCGCGCCGTAAACGTAAACATTTACATTTAGCTCGCAGTACTTAGCGACAGGAAACTTATTGATACTTCACAGTTTAGAGTTGAACCTCTTTATAATCGGCGAAGTTGAGTCAATCTTGTAGTGGATTGGTTAGAAAGTTTGTGGTTTGAAGATGATAGATTTTCTGGAAAAAGTATTGTTTCTGGTGCTTGATATTAAGCTGAGGACACCTATTTGGTCCAACTTTGAGACAGATGCCCATGAAGATTTTGGTTTTTTTATTTAATTTTATGCCATTCTGTATGTTGTGTCTCATTTTGTTGTGTCCAAATAAATGTTTATTCTATTCTATTCTAATCTCTTCTTCAAAGTTAGCTACCATCTGTTCTACTTTTTTATCCTAGATAGTTCTCTAAAAACTATTAACATCTTTTTTAAGGCTGGGGACCACACGGTCGCCTTTAACCTCCCAAACGGAGAGCTCTCCAAGAACGTTGTTATCAAGCTAATTAAGTAGCGCACATCTAGGTAATTCCATATAGCCAGTCCATTTTACACAGCATACAGCGACTTGCATGTCCAATATAATAATGCACTGAAGATAGTACTGAGGCTGTAGTGCGTATGTGTGCGAATATTTATGATTTCATCGATTTTATTAGGAAAATATGTGTCTCCCTGATGACGCGTGTCGGTGTCTGTGGCAGTACCAACACTATCCTCAGTATGTTCGCAGTTTGGTGGGATTCCCTGATTGATTCCTGTTTGACAAACATCTATACCACAGTGGTCTGTGGTATAGATGTAGCTCCACACAAGTTTATGTCTGTACCTACAAACACTAAATACTAAGTAAATTACTCACACCATGGACTCAGTCTGAAATAAAATATTTTATTATTATCTTTACTCATTTTACGAGTATATTACATTTTTAAATACATAATACGTACATAAAAAATAGAGACCAACCGACATCGGGAACAGGGTCCAAGCTACCGAAGGCTAGGGCTCCAGAGAGAGGAACCTTCTCACAATGCGTGCCATGCTGAGGAGTACCACCTCCCTACTCTTTATCATTATTATTGTAGAAAAAGATTACGATCCAACCATTCTTAAAAATATGGCAAATTCTACAGTTTTGATTATCAGTCTCATAATCGTTTCAAAAGCTTTCCAGCTCAAAAATCTTCTGTTGATTAAGATGAGAGATCCTTCTGTCCTTTTATATCTTCCTTGAATAGATCGTAAATACGTGCGATCGTGTGGACCACCTGTATGAATGCGGATGAGCCGAGTGCCAAGCATTCATTACAATGATTAATATTCACCATCAGGTGTCATGGTTATTTGCATGTGCATGTGTGATCTAAAATGCAATAAAGGGAAATAGTTTGCAATTAGACATTCCGACGACACAGGGCATGGTGCGAGTACGTGAGATTAACACTTAGCATGTCAAGTGACAAAACATAAACACAATAGAAAATCTAATGGCCCTTCTGTGAACTGACGAATTATGTGAATCCGTGTTGTATTTCTTGATTCGAAAGAGAATCATAATACATACGTTTGAAGGAAAGTGATGAGATTATTATTGAAGAAGCTTAAATTCTTCAAAATCTTTTGGTGTAATGAGAAATGTTGAAATACCATGTTTCCGACAGCGGATGTCCTTTGAGTGCAGTGGAGGAGGAAGACAGGAAAGTTGACTCCATCACTAAATAGTTTTAAGGGTTAAGGAAAGAGTAGGAAATGGAAGGACTGGAATGGATTAAAATCTGAAAATAACACGTAATTTTTTTTACAAGATTATCATGAAATTATTTAATTATTAACGTTCAGGTTTTCCAAAACTTAGTTAATCCATTTAATTGGTATAAAAGCATTTAATAAGTCTTATTAAATTTAACATAATTATGCTGAGGCTGTCCCAATAAATAAGTACGCTCGGCTACTTATCAAGCTATACATTTTCAGTATAAGCTGACCTCTCATTGTACAATAATTGTATAGCTATGGGTACATGCTATGGGGCATGTCTTCAATTAGTCTCTATTGGTTGCCGGTTATCTTCCTTATAGGTGTCTAGTTCGTCCCACGTCGCACCATCTTCTGCTAAATCCCTTTAATAATTAACCTCTTTATTTCCAGGAAATATTACTCAATGTTTAGTTGTTCGCAAATATAACTGTTCATATTTCATGTGTCTGTGTCATAATATTTTTTAGCAATGACGAACGTTTGTTCACGGTGCATAAAAATTGGTATATTTGTATGAAATATGTTCAGGTTTCAGTGTTTGGTGTCAATATTTATGTCCAATGTTTTATGAGTGTAAATGTTGGCTTTGATTGAGTCATGTATGTTTGATATTTTGCCATGCTCACGTAATTATGTTTATGGTTTTGAAATTGTTTTAGATTGATTCATGTTCTATTATTAAGTGCTTTAAATTTGGGCTTTGAAACTGCCTTTTTAATAACAAACACTTTGCCTTCTATTTTTCTAAAAAGGACCCTTTTCTAAATTGATTGGTAACGCAACTGCCAACAAATATATATTATAATAACGTTTTGTATGAATAAATGTAGGTAAGTATGTTTAGAATCTTGCATAATTATTTGTTTATCCTGTGAATGGTCCGGATGTAACTTATCCTTATACAATATTGAGTCATAATATTTGTATATTATTATATACACAGCGGAAATTATTTATTTCCGTCGTGATTTCACAATTGCTAATTTTCTCTCCGTCAAAGACGCGTGCGTTCATCCACATTAAAAATGCCTATTCATAAAATATTTCTTACATAATTTGTCGCTGTATTTGAAACTTGAGAAGGTTTTTTGTGCTCAAGCAGCTTAATATTTACCTACTCTTTCAACAATATTGTTAAATAATCAATTTTCCTGTTATTTTTCTGAGAAACTTTGACTTTATGTATTTTATAGAGTTTGTTTTCCTTACAATGTATTTATTTTTCCCTGTTTTGATAACTTTGACCTACTAAGATTTGGTCATCTTTGTAAAAATGTAGATTATTTTGTAGGGAAAAAAAGGGGAGAGAAAAACGGAGACGGAGAGGATTAGAAGACCCCTAATTACTTATTTGGTCTAACCAATGGCAACTTATAGCTCGACTGCCCCCGTAAGCGCGGCTCTCTCGAAGGCTTTCCATTTTAATAAATATAATATATTTAAATCTAATTATATTTTATTAACCCCTGACAAAAAGAAGGGTATTATAAGTTTGTAGTGTGTATCTGTCTGTGTCATTGTAGCTCCAAAACGAATGGACCGATTTCAATCAGTTTTTTTAATTGTAAGCTAATTTAATCGGGTACCATCTTAGCTATGTTTCATGAAAATCTGTTCAGCCTTTCAAAAGTTACAGCTCTTTTTCTAGTTGGGTGTCGGGGGTTTTTAACGGTTAGGTTATAATTTATCACTAGATATCTATCACAGTATATATCATGTACCTACGAGTATATCCGTGCACTCCCGCCGCCCCGCGTCCCGCAAGTCATCGGGAGTGCCGCGGTTATAGCGGTCGGCCTATAAATATTTTAATCGATTGGTGACGCCTCTTAGGTGTAGTGGTGACAAGCGCAGTGTCCTGGGTCCGATTCTCGGGTCGGGCAAAGTGGTATTAAGTTTTTCTGATAAGAAATTCTCAGTATCAGTCCGGAGTTAAAATTATGACCGGGTGTATAGTAAACTTATTTTCTATAAACCACTATAAAATAAATGACTACAAACATTGTGCTATACAGTATAACATTGTAAAATTGTATAAAATTCCGTTCAATTGATTAATTGTTGATAAAATATTTAATATTAATTATTATTTAAATTATTTATTTATTTATTTAACAATTTATGAACACACAAAAAGAAGAATAATTACAATTAAATAGGAAAGATGACACAAAGGTACTGCTTATTTCTAAAGAAATCTCTTCCAGCAGACCTGCGAGAGGAGAGGTAAATTAATTATTAATAAGTAATATTGACAATATGTAAACTGAATTGTATTCCCAATTTTTTAAATATGAGGTTGTCATCATTATTTACATTGCTTGTACATAATATTATGTACAACACTGATATGTTATTCTATGGGAATGATGCCTGAAAATAAACCGATTTATTATTATTTATATTTAGGTATTATTGTTATTTATTCTGTGGCATAAGGTCAAATAATAGATATGTCTCATCTATTGTTTTTTGAGCCATAAAACTCTCAAATAGCATGATTGTCCGCATGACATCAGTGAGTAATACTTATTGCATTTTCGCTACGTGTTTTATCTTCAATACTTTTATAGGTACTCCACCAAACATGGTACAACTGCTATATCATTATAGTAGATTGGGCTTAGTATATAAACAAGCCATATTCATCAGGATATCGATTCCATCTGACGTCATCTGTAGTTCCGGACATCAATCTTGAATGTCATATCTGCATGCCTTTGTAACACATCTGAGAGCGGTCAAATCGATGACTATAATGTTCTGTGATCCTATTCTCACCAGTACGACAATAATCACATTTCGAAAGAGATTCTACACGGGAAATAAATAAAGAAAAAATAATAGTTTATTCAGTCAAGATTAGATTAGTCAATGAAGATTAAATATATTATATTTTATATGTTCATTAAGTATAATTTCATTCTTCTGTAAAAATACAACAAAATAAAAAAAGACGGTGCCAAGTTTATTTTTATGTCTTTTTAAAGATTGTGAAAGAAAATTGTTTTTTTCTATTTATAAATCTCCAGGCGTGATGCTATGTAAGAATAGATAGCACCCTTAACTATTTCAATAACATCTGAATGAAATTTATATTTTGTAAGAGTGTCATAAGTTCTTATCAGTTCTTATTTTGAACATTAGTAAGTATCACAAAGCTCTGCTAGTTAGTCATGCAAAAGATGACATCTAATAGGTACTTACGGCATGCAACCTAGTAAAACAAACCAATAAATAAATTATTATAATAAAATGTCAATGTGATTATTAAAATTATTAGGTATAATATCCATTTTTTTTTTTATTAATCATGCAATTGTCAGTAGCAAGCTTGCCGAAATATTAATGTCTACGTTAATAATTAGAGACCAATGTAAAAGCAGTAGTACAATAAAATTATATATGGATTTATTAATAATTAAATTATATATTATATTATAGAAAATTATATATTATATACGGAATATATGTATAACTAGCGACCCGTCCCCGGCTTCGCACGGATGCAGTTTCTCTACTATCCTTAAATTAAATATGAAAGTATCATACATACAAACCTTCCTCTGGAATCACTCTATCTATTAAAAGAAACTCCATCAAAATCCGTTGCGTAGTTTTAAAGATCTAAGCATACATAGGGACAGACAGACAGTGGGAAGCAACTTTGTTTTATACTATGTAGTGATAAAAAGTATCCTATATAAGGACATACTTACGTCACAAAAAATCTAGAATGAAAACGGTAAACAGATGGTTTTCCCCCAATTTTCCCATTTTTCCGTGGACAAACCAGTTTTGTCCTCACTTTGTCTCTTGACCGCAGACAAAACGACAAATCGAGGGAGAAAACGGTCAAAATATGCAGGTTTTCTCCCCTTTTTTGCCGTACTAGCTCTGACAAAGAGTGGAAAAAACCATCTCAATCGTTTTTATTCTGGATTTTTAGTTTTGTCTACTGTCAAGGAGACAAAAGGCGGAGAAAATGGGCTTGTCCAGTTTATCCACCCACCTTACTAGCCCTGCAAGTTTTAAAAGAAAGAAATAAATAAACTACATTTATTAACCTTTAATATGCCAAATTTCGTTGAAATCGGTACCGTAGTTGAGGCGTGAAGAAAAAACATGCACTACCGTATGTAGTCCCGTACGGAATAAAATTATTATTGTTTTTTCTTTTTTCGCTATACTCACTATAGATCTCAGCCTCAGTAACTTGTAACATACGGCACGCGTGTTGTGCCCTCGATCATCATCCATCATCCATCCATCCAGTTACCACGCACTCGTGTATCAAGTTAGTTATTACAACTATGTTAGTGTTTAGGCTATTACCACCGGCCATTGTCATGCTAAATCCGGTGTTTGTTTAGAAATTACCATAAGCGGAACATTCATTAAGCGGTACTTAATTTATTTTGGTATTTTCCGTGGTTTTCGAAATGGTAACTTTTGATAAAACTTTTGTACAGTCAGCGAAAAAAGTAGAAGAATTTTAAAGTTTTAAAAATAACATAAGATACATTATGTTTTATTCTAACGATCTGTGATTAAATTGCGTAATTTTAATCGGTAATCGACGCCGCATGCAATAAGTCGGTAATTGCAAAAACTAAATTTTAAGGGAAAAAAATACCAATATGTATTTAGAACCTTTGAGTATCTAGTACACTCAAAGATTGGAACCCACAGATTCCGAATTTGACATAACAATAAAACGTCCATAATAGCACATTACCGACTTATTGTACGGAGGCGGATGATTCAACAAAATTAATAACTATTCTCTTTGATAATTCATTTCAAAATTACAAAAATGTTGATCTTGTTATGACGCTGACATTAATGATGGTCGCAGGTTTACTAAGTCCTAGACAATATTGCTTAATAAAAAATATAAAAAATCTGTCAAGACAAGCCGGTATTTTTTTTACTTATGATTTTAGTTTTTGGTTTCGTTGGTTCGCAAACATAGTTAATATAAACTAGGAACAGAAGGCTTGACTTTAATTAAGAGTCCTTGCTATGAAATAAAATAAAAATTGACAGACCGACTAACTGACATGTGCACGTAATGTACAAATACAATGTCCAAAACTGAAAATTGTGCACAGATGAGAGTAGTAACCCTTATTAATGTTGACTAACACCAAGAAGGGATTAATGGAAATTTTACTCCTAAGGGGCTGAATTAAGGTTTCAAAGTAAGTGTGGACAACAATGCTGACGAAGTCGTGGACAAAAACTAGTAATGTATAAATAAATACACAAGTTGTAATTGTATACTGTATTTTCTGTAGTCCATTACCTAGCCAGTACTTTGTGTCTAGCTGAGTTCCCTCGAGGCAGCCAGTCGGAGACAACGACCCGTTCAATGGACTCTATGTTCTGTTTTAGTAATTATCCACCGAGATATGTGGATCGTCACGTGTTTTCGTTAAATATATAGTAGCTGTGGAGTGTAGTCAGCGATTTTGTCCTCGGATTCCGGATTTCATACAATGTGTAACAGAAATGCGTAGGCATATTTAAGGGTGTGGATCAGACCATCAAACTGAATAACTTAAGTAGGGCGTTATAATAATGTAGAAGTATTGATTTGCAAGTAATGCAAGTGACATTTAGATATAGGTAGGTATTCCATAATGTACGTAGTTCCAACATACTTTTTATAGAGATTTGGTTCTGACTGTTTAAATTATAGACAGTATATATTATTATTAAATAGTCTTACAATAATAACACACGCACGCAATATAATTTTATTCTTACGATCGACTTAGCCATTTACTAATCAATAGGATGACTAATTTTACTTTATTTTTAATTATTTTTTTTATTTTTACTTTGTTCTTTGTCTGTCTTATTTTTTATTTTTATTTTTTACTGTTTAAAGGTTTAAGTAATTTTTTTTATTTCTCTCTCGTGTGTTGTCAATGTCCGTGCTGAATAAATGTATTTTCTTTCTTTCTTTATTTCTTTATTTATGGCTAAGTTTGATTTGCCTCATTTATTCTGCGTACTAAGGCTTTTATTCGCTATTATTCAAGATTGTGTAGTATATAAAAGTTTGAATAAAAATATTGTAGAACAATGTAATTATGACAAAAAATATGTACATGATAAATTGGTCATCGTTGAGTGACTGCAATTGTTGATCAATTTATCCAAACTGATTTATCCTTGATATTTAACACTGCAGTATTACCTAAAGGTTTCACTTGCAGTCTTTCGTGAAATAAAGTAATTATCATTGTTGTACTTGGCACGCCAACACTAAGGTCGCGTGTTGCAGTGCCGTTTGCGACCCATCTGTATTTTAATCTTGACATTTCATGGAAGATAATGGCGAAATAGCGAATGGACTCCATATGCGTCATATAGATGATACAATTGTATATGTATTTATACTTACTTGTAATTATTATTGTCTGGTACGTAAATATCCACTAATAAACACAAATATGACGATAATAATAATTATTTCTGAACAAGTTGAAATGTTTTTCATTTCTACAAAAAACTTCCGTTTTATGATTTATAAAATTACTTAGGCGTTTCAGATTATTTTTTCTTTTACGATTATATTTTGCAAAATAATCAGTATATAATAATTCTGTATACCTATTATAGTTCCATGGAGTATTTTACAAAACCAAATACATTTATTTCATTGGGGCGTGTTACACTATCAATACTGTTTCATGATCCTAGTATTGTGATAATTATTAAATTACTGCGATACTGTCAATACCATCAATATTTCCTCGATACAGAATCGCGATATCGCGTATCGCGTGATAATATTGATAGTGTACACCAAATTTACAATTAAAGAAAAAAAGAAAAAGAAATAAAATAACATTTATTTGGCACAGACACATTGACAACATAAGAGACAGAAGATAAAAAAAAAAAAAAAAATTATAAAAAAGCCGAGAAAGATAAACAAATTAAATATCTTGACTTAGCACACGAGGTTGTCGACATGTGGGATGTGGACTCAGCAATCATAGTACCGATAGTTGTGACGGCCAATGGCTTAATTGCCAAGAGCCTCGATCAACATCTTATGAGGCTCTCGTTGGGGGGCTGGATCAAGGGCTTGATACAGAAAGCGGTACTCCTTGACACGGCACGCATTGTGAGGAGGTTCCTTTCTCTGCAGCCCTAGCCGCCGGTAGCTTGGACACTGTTCCCGATGCCGGTGGCCTACTACCTACTCTTTCGTATTTTTAAATGTTTTTAGTTTTTTTTTTTTTATTATAAAATTATTTAAAAATATATAAAAGTATGTTAAAAATTAAATAAAGGAAATTATAAAAATAACACACATCAAAATTATGAAAAAAAAAAATAAAAAAAATTAAATTGGTATATGCTGTCAAGCATGCCATGCCGAAAGGGTAGCCAGCTCAGCATTTGCTGGGCGCAGAGAGAGCCCAACGCTGATTTTCAGTTGGCACCCCTGCAGTGACGCACGGACGAAGGCAAAGAAATAGAAACAAAAAAGGGGAAACAGAAAAACAAAATATATATACAGCATACAATAAAATAAATAAAATATTAAAATAAAATATAAATAAATAAAATAAAAATAATAAAATATGTGTTCAAATATAAATATACTCGTAAAATAGGATAAAATCTTAATAAAAAGAAAATAAACAAAAAAATATAACACGTGGCGGTAATTACAGGATTCCTTTTATTTTATTTTACGGTAAGTAGTTGTTGGCTAGTTATAAACTTTATAATTAGTTTTAACAGTTCCGCCGCGTAACGATTCTCATTTACGACGAGTTATTCACGGTAGAGTAACCGCAAACCATTTCACTATCGCGTTCGATTTCACTGCATTCTCCCGCGGCGCGTGCGCCGACCAACGGAGCGAAATGCACATGAAAAACCATTGTTACTCTCAATTTACTGTGTGAAATCACATGCTACTCGGTCCAATGTTCTTGCTTTTATTAGCACTTTAAATTATTATGTTTGCAAATGTTTGAGTGATCGTCTGACCAAAGTGAATGGACTTTGTTCCTTGTACATACTTTCTCTCATCGTCTGTTTTGTTACACATAAAAATTATTCATGACGTGATGGAAAGATTATCTAGTTAGCAAGATTTATAACAAGGCTGGCTGTCCAGGGTGCGACGGATGAACAAAGGTATTGTCACTCTTGGAGGCTCTTTCTGCGCACTCCTTTTTAACCCCCGACAAAAAGAGGGCTGTTATAAGTTTGTAGTGTGTATCGTTGTATCTATGTATCTGTATATCGTATCGGATTGTAGCTCAAAAACGGACAGATCTATTTAAATGTAGTTTTTTTAATTGAAAGCTCGTTTAATCGGGTATCATCTTAGCTATGTTTCATGAAAATCTGTTCAGCCGTTCAAAAGATATAGCTCTTTTTGTAGTTGGAGTCGGGGGTTTTTGACAGTTAGGTTATAGTTTCTTTTATGTATGGGTTTGTTACTGACACAATGCAGATAATTAGGAGCATTAGAATATATAGTATTTTTTTAAATAGTTATTCACACTAATATTACCTATATCTATGCAATGTAACTCTGTTACATTTTCACGAGTAAGCTAAACCGGCCTTGTTTTGATTTTAATATCATTTCAAGATGTTATCCCGTGCGTCTGTGATAAATAAGTATTTTCTTTCTCTTTCTTTCAAACGGCTGAACTAACGTTGATGAAATAAAGGACACAGAAAGGTTTTACTTTATCAAAAATGGTAGGCATAGCTATTTTCATATAAACCTATCAAAGAAATTTTTGAAACGATAATATGAATCTAGTTTCACGGTTCCAAAAATTTGGTGGTAAGTATAATGCTTTATTACTGACACAATAGTACAGATAATTAATTGAGAACATTGTAGTATAGATAAAGGTGTTTCAATAATTGCCAATGAATCCCTAACGACCTTCAGTCAATTACTTTCGGTTCATTGGCGTAGAGAAGCTGTAACAGGTGTCGATCTCTAATACTACATAGATGATATGTTGCAAGTTTCTATTGCAAAACAGCAAGACAATTTTTAATTCATACCGCTACAAACAGAGCGGGCTATGCTCGAGGTTTCATTGTAGGATGATTCGTAATTAAATCATCCGGGAAAAAACTTGAGTCACCAACATAGCTACACACACACCATATGGTACACTGCAAACTGCCCCTTTTTCTATTTCTTCCGAGTCATGTCCATCCAAAAGTTGTCTGGAAGACATCACTTTTAGCAGTAAGACCGCCCATTGTACATGTTTATTTTTATAATTAAATTATATTAATGTATATTTTTTATTTCTGGTCTATAATAAAGTTTATTGTATTGTATAATATAGCTAGCAGAATGAGCACGTTGGAGTGCAAGTGGGCTAGCCATGTCTGTCGAAGGACTGATGTTTATAGGACCAGACAAGACCTTGAGTGGCGACCAGGGATCGGTACCTACCCTAGTTTGAGACGCTCTCCACCTAGTAAACCAACGTCTTGAAGAAGTTAGCTGGGATATACCGGCCCCCTAATTACCGATGTAGCAGACAGTCTGCGACAGGCGTAAATCGCCCGGTAGCTGCTGTCAAACACCACTTTGGTATTACGTACTTGCCAATAGCGACGCGAGTCGCGACCGCCACTGCTTACGGGTGCGTCCTCTGGAGGACAATAAATGAACTAAAATGTTCATTATATACTTACTTGGCGCTGCAAATGCAACAAGTAGCCACAGGCGGATGAATGCCGTACATAATACGAATTTGTTTGACAGTTCGTGACCGATCGCGCACCCTCTGCTGTCACGTGTCTGTCGGGTCGCTGCAGTCAGGTGATTTTTACATAATTAGGGTGCCGCCGATATGGAAGGCTGGGAACCGGGTGTTTTGTGGCACAACTTAGGAAAAGCCTGTGTTCAGCGTGAACTGAGTCGATTGTGGTTATTTCGCACCTTTGGCAAACATATCGCTTTTAAACATAAAAGAACCGCCACTTCGTCATATGATAATTATTTCTCATTGACTGAGAGTCAAAAGAATACTCAATTCAGCTTTGTTTGGCTTTAGTTCATTTCATAAGTACGTGAACTTGACAGTTTTCGAGGTCACTGCGCGTGAGCACAGACAAGGTTGACTAAATGAATAGAAACATATGTTTATGTGACACACATATTCTTTACGTGTTTCGGACATGTTAAACCGGTTGGTAACTGGGTGGAATATTTTTATTTAGTTAAATAAAATACGTTTTGTTTCTGTTTGGTCTTCCGCAGTGTGAGCTTACCTCAGGGATCTCAGATTGGACTGAAAAGACTAAACATAAAGCAACCGTGAGTGATGCCCCTGGTGTTGCAATCATCCATAGGTAACATGATGGTATTGGTAACCGCAATACCATCAGGCGAGCCCTATGCTTATTTGTCACCTTAGACGTATAAAAAAAATAACTTCAGCTAAAGTGTGTGAGACCTGAGACATGGTCTAGGGTGTAGCAGGGAGTTCTCCCTGCTACATCCTGCTAGCTGTTCAGCTATGAAGCTAGATTTGATTTTATTTTCGAACATGTTGGTACTACTGGCTTGGCATGCGGACGGACTCGAGCAGGGGTAGTAGTGGAGTAACCCTAAAGCTGGGCTTCCACTGGCAGCCGAGCGGGCTCCGTACGGACTCCGTTTCACTCGCTACATTAAACTTCATAGAAGTGCTTCCACCAACAAAGAGACTAGAGGAGAGGTCTGAAAGAGTAAAAATAGTTAATAACGAAGTCGTTCTTCATCTCTTTTTTGCAGTGGAAGGCAATTGTCAAAACTCTTTTATAATGGAAGGTAAAACCTATTTTAGCAAGTTGGGGCCCGTTCCGTCCAGCTATTACTTGCTCATTACCCTTTCGTAGTGGAACGGCTTTACGTTTGGACCTTGAAGGGGATCACAAAGCTTGAATGGGCAAGGAGACAAAGAAATTTAGACACCTTTCAACGACTCCTATAATTAAGCAATTATTTAGCAACAATTTTCGTATTTTTAAACGTTAAATTGCTGCCAAAAGAACTCAGAAAGAAATTTATAGAATTTGAAGACAAAAGAAATGTAGTAGATTATTTGTAAAGTAGATGTGTTTGCGATAACCTTGAGAAGCTCTTAGCGAAATTCGATGTTATTTACAACGAATAAGGATGAACTACGTTTATTCGAAGATTAATGTCTTTGCACACTGTTCATCTGTGTAAGTAGGAGGAAACGAAATTTAATTCTACGAATTTGGTAAAGTGGAATGAATGTTCTAAATCGAAGATGTACTTCAATGTTATGGTAAGATTAAAAAAAGTAAAAACCACTGCCAAGCTATGTACATTGAAGAAAGGCCCTGACTTCAGAAGCTGTTAAGTTTTTAAAGAAAATTATTTTATAGATACTTTTTATTGTGTTGAAGTCGGTTTTTACTTCTTTTTAAAGTATATTTTATTCTTCATCAGATCTTCACCAAATTGAAATGGGACTACCTCAAAAGTAAACCCTTTCAAACAAAAAATGAATTTTTAAAGTCGGTCTGCAATTGGCGGATTAATCACGTAACAAACATACAAAAAAAAGAAAAAAACATGCTGTTGAATTGATAACCTCCTCCTTTTTTTGAAGTCGATTAAAAATGGGCAACGTCATCCTGTGTGTTAATAACACCAAGATTAAGGCCACTCAGCATTTAGGTACTGGACGCGGAGAGCTCAACGCTGATTTGCAGTTGGCACCCCTGCATCATTAGATATCATCTAGAATCTTTCGGGAACTCCAACTATAGGTACCTAAAATATTTTTTTCTATCATTGGCTATCAATATTCGCTCTTGTAGTTTTGCACACAGATAGGTACTACCAATAATTTTAATTAAAAGTAGCTAAACGATTAGACCTTGCATTGTTATTATCGATTATGAACAAACCGTTATTTTAGATACTGAGGCAAGTTAATCTTTTTCATTTCTCGTTCTTTTTTCTTGTCTTTATGTTACAACTTATTGATATTTAAAAGGTTGAGTGTGATACTTTATTAGTAAAACCGGTCTATATCTTGTCCAGCACTGACCTGTGGTACCGGAAACTTTAGCGGACGTATCCACTCGGTAAGACTAGTTAACTAATTTGACCCAGATTTAGAAATACCAGACATATGTGAGGTATGACGTAGGATAGGATTTTTTTTTTTGAGGCGCGGTATACTTTTATAAGTACAGGCTGACTTTTTTTTACGAGATTCTTGTTGACGAATTATTTTAAACACTTATGGTGATTGGTTGTTGCTAATCTTTTATTATAACAATTTTTTTGTTATTTATCTTAGTAATCTACTGAATATTCTTATATAATAGATATTTATTCACATATTTTATTATTATTAGCGAAGTATCTTTTATTATCCTTTTTATGTGTTTATTTAATTGCCTTCGTCCGTGTGTCATTGCAGGGGTGCCAACAGAAATTCAGCGCTGGGTGTCCCACGCCTAGCACATGCTGAGTTGGTAACCTTTACTACATGGGCATGCTCGACAGCACATTTTTATTACAATTACTTTTCTTTCTTTCTTTTTCTTTCTATGAAAATATTATAAAACATTTTTTTTTTCCTTGCCCCTTTTATTAATTTCCTAGGCTGATAGTAAAACTTTGCTCACTAGAAAATTTATTTATTTATTTTATTTATTTATGTACACACAAGGAAACATGATACTAAAAATGTTACAGACATATGAGCACAATGGAACTACTTATTTCTAAAGAAATTTCTTCCAGTAGTCCCGCGATTGGAAATATGGATGATAGACACGTAGACACAGTGTGTAAAAATTACAAAAATAACTTCTTTAGACCACTTAAACTTATGGTATACTAAACTAAACCAATAACTACATATACCGTACGAATAAATACCTATCTAAATATATAAAAACAAATACCTACTTATATATAGGAATTATGTATATATATTCACACAATATATATTATATATATTATTATTATTGTATATTTAGACAATGTTGGGTATTACGAATTTACGGCATTGGATTGAACTAGGAAAGTTTGTCCATTTGCATGGTACATATATGTTTTAATTTGACCCATCAACCTGACCATGGCGGTTGACCTTGCCATCGGTAGGATGAATTAGTTTGTAAGCAACAAGTTTCTCGGAGCTCAAATATTTTGACCTTCGTCACCTCATAGATTACAAATATTTAGATAGGTAGGTATGTACAGTTACTTTATAGGAATGGCTTTGCTATGAAAGTAGGTAAAGTAGACCAATCAATGTGAAACTATTAGCAAAACTTCTTTATTTTAATGAAATAATAATGTTCTTTTTAATAAAAAATATGTTGTTTTCTTTATACAACGTGTATCAGTTATGCGTGGTTATATTTAAGGGTGTGAATTAGACCATCAAACTGAAAATCTTTATCTGAGACCAACATCGTAATCGCGAAAAAAATACCCAACAACTGTCCACATATGTGTATATGTGGGAACTGTCCCATACAAAATCTTCCTCATATGTCAATCGTATATCAATTATTCAAATGTCAACCGACACTAAGAGTGTGAGATTCGAATCGAGATCCGAGATGTTCTTACAGAATAGCTCCCCAGTTCCTCTTTTACCATTGTCAAGGTTGGAGAGAGCTGGGTTTTTCTTTGCCAGGAGACAAATAATGACCAGTTAACCTCAGAATCAACTAGAAACTAGAACACTAGAAATTAATACAACACTATAATATGATTGTTGCCTTAATCGTGATTTACAACATGTACAAATACAAGTAGAGCCTGCAAAGCCTTATGTAAAATGTGTCAATGCAGACCGCATGCGTCGACTGCGCTTGCGCTTGTAGTAAATCACTCTATGTACTTATTAAGAGATGTTGGTGCCCTGTTGCATAACATTGAAACACTTAGTAAGCGGGATGGCGTACGCGCAGTAAGATAGTGCATCTTAAAGCAGTAATAGTTTTATTATGAACGGTTTTAAATTTTTATTGATAATATAATCTTAATATTATGTATCAAGTTTGTCATGTACTAGAAGGTCTTAGTAAACGGACTAGGGATACAGTAGCAAATAATGCATAAGGAAAGAACTATGTTTAAAAAAAAATATTGTAATTCAGTCTTTTATTGCACCTTTTTGAAGCTCTTTCCAAATAAAAATGTATGTTCTTTGTTGCAAAGGGGACGATGACGTATACTTAGGTACTTAATACTATGAGTGAATTCCAGAAATAGTTGTATTCATTTAACTGCTTCCAACTCAAAAAGTAACATTAGGTACCTACTGTTTTACTATATTAGTGGGTACTTATAGATTATAGGGCAGGTGAAACTAGTAAACGCAGTATTGTATATTTTGATAATTTCCTTTATTAACCTTAAAACATATTTTTTTACATTTTGAAATATAAATTATTAAAAAATACATCCATACTAATATTATAAATCCGAAACTGTATATGTTTGTTTGTTCCTTCTTGACGCCTCAACTACTGACTTAACTTGAACTTTTACAGACTTTTTTATTTTGTTTTTTATTTTTCTATTATGCATGATTATTACCCTGAAAAGTTTTTGATTGAATAGAGTACTGGTAAAGCGACTTTTACTTAACTATTTGGGATTGCCCAAAGAGGTTAGTCATCGGTCAAGCACCTATGTCGTGTTGCACGTAAAGCTAATTCACATGTTTTAGAATCTAGAATTATATAAATAAATAAAATTGAAGTGTCTGTTTGTAATTTCAAAATAACAGCTTTTTACTAAATGCATATGAAAGTATTACGATAATTAAAACAAAAAAAAAACAATTTTAATTTTTTTCGTCTTTCTGTTTGTTCCGGCTAATCACGGAAACGGCTGGACGGATTTTGACGGAACTTTCACTGGCAGATAGCTGATGTTATAAGGAGTACTTTTACTTTTAATTAAAATATAAATAATTTTGATAAATTCCACGCAGTCGAAGTCGCGGGCACAGCTAGTGTTGTATAAGAATCTAGATTTAAAGTAAATAAGATAAGGCTAGTGGGCTTTGCAGGACGTTTGTAGAATAATAGATGCATGATTATGTTGTTTCCACATTAATCAGGACATACAAATGCTACCGTTAAACGATTAATTAAGCGTGTTTTGAATTACTAAAATTTGTGTGTGCTGTGAATTTGATAACAACTTATTGACCTTATTTTTGTTTTTTGTTTCAGGTACGTGGTGTCAACAAAATTTACATTAGTTTCATACGAGGTTAGTCGGAACCGGTGCCTTGATTACGTAAGAAAAATCTGACAGCCACAGCGACCATCAAACAATGCATCCCTTTCTCGCTTATAGACGTTTTCACAAGAGGATACGGAATAGGACGTTTATTTGCGACAGCAACTGTCATATTTATCAAACGTAATCTGCAGGCGGACGTAATGAATTTTTGGAACTGACCACCTACCCTGCGGTCCGAATTGCGCTAAAAGTGATAATATCGCGAATCCGACCTAATTGTCACACAATATAATGGCTATTGAGAAATAATAATAATACTTGTGACTTTGGTCGGATTCGCGATATTATCACTTTTAGCGCAATTTGGACCGCAGGGCTAGTCTTTAAAGTTTCAAAAGTCGTTTCGTTTCGTTCTAACATTTGGTGTATTTCAAATAAAAACTTTTCTATTCTATTCTGTTCTAACTGTCTTTGACTACATGGTCAAAATCTATCTATATTATTACGTGAAGAGAAATCCTTGTACACCTTTTTAAGCATATTGCGCGCACGGAGGAGTACCTATGAGATTTCGCATAGTTAAAGTTTATATGGCGAAGGAGTGCAGGAAGCTAATGATTTTAAATAATATGTGGTCGAATTCTGACCACTGGGCGACCACTAGAGTACGTATTAAACTCCCTATTCCAAACATTGCACCTACTACCGCCGTACGGGTAACATGCAAGCACATTCAAAATGTACCCGATAAGGAGGTGCACTCTGTAAACAGTGTCGTGTTAAAAGATAATGTACCTTGAGCAATTTAGTACAACATTACACGCCCAGGTACGGAATAATTGATGTCAACGGATGCTCTTGTAAGGTAAGTCTAGGTGAATTATGTTATTTCTCAGTGTGCTCTTGACTTGACTATAATTTACGTAAGTTATAAAGAACAAGAGCGAGGTGAGGGTTGGATAACATTTACTGAGAATTTCTAAAATGAAAATGGAGGCTGTTATTGCTAAATGCAATACAAAAGTGCGCTATACAAGATCCAACCTTTCTAGTCCCAACCCTTTAAGGGTTTATTGTACTCATCATCATGATTTTTTGATACAAAACAGAAATCGCGAAATACAATCAGCTGTTCCATACATTTAGTCGAGTAATATTGAATTATTTGTATGGAAAAGGTGATTATTTTTTCGCAGTTTCTGGCTAGGTCCCATAGTAAAAGTTGTTTATAATGATGAGTACAAGAACCCCTTAAAGGGATCGGCGCCTTGATTTTTGGTGTACCAAATGTCTTATTTTGCTTAATCTTATATAATTGAAAGTTTGAATGCATACAAAATTTGTGAAATGTGAGCATGATGTAAGTAATAATGTTAGAGATATTTTCTAAATACCTACCTATTGTCTGGTACTATGAGTCTGTCATGCTCACTAAAATGTCTCGCTGATGGTGGCGTTGTGTGTCGGGCCGTTGAGTTCCCTTCATTGTGGTCGAGCTTGGCGACGCTGACGCATGCGTCATACTCGGGAACGGGTGCCGTCTATCGGAACTGGTCAGCACGTAACTGCCATGGCAATCTTATTCACAGGCAAATCATTATTATCCTAGTCTTATTTTTATTCACATTAAATTACATTATTCTCGCAGCTCTTACCACAACATTGTACTGATAAAGATTATAATCTATTTTTTTAAAAGAGTTACCATGGAGTTTCTTGCCGGTTCTTCTCCATAGGGTCTACTATTTGGAACCGTGCACCTAGAGTCTCGACATTTCATAAGTGCCTGTATCTGGTTTACATGAAATAAAGATCTATTCTATTCTAGATTACGTAAGTACAATCTGGCAGCCACAGCGACCAACACACAATGCATCCCTTTCTCGCTTATAGACGTTTTCATAAGAGGATACGGAATAAGACGTTTATTTGTGACAGTAACTGTCATATTTGTCATACGTAATCAGACGGCGGGACAAGAAAGGTTGGACTCTACCATAGACCATCAGATTTCTGGGTAGAGTCACTAGGGTTGGACTCCATTTCATAACTGAAATGGATTATCCGGAAGATAAATTCCTACTAAAATATCATGGACCACTTTCTAGATTAATCTGCTCAATCTCCATAAATCTCTGTCGATAAGATCGTTTATTTATATTTAAAATCAAAAGTACGTCACTAAAGCCACTGTTTAAACGGAAAATGATTTATGTCTAGGCTTAGCGATATTACTATGTAGTTGCGCTTGTCGTCGCGTCGCGAATGAAACGTTATAAAATACCGGTAATTGGTAGCTTAACATAACGTAACAGAATTTTTTGGTACAATACCGGTAAAAGATGAGTTTTTTTTTTTTAAACGTGTCCTGTTTACAATTATACAATCTCACAAACACATACACCCAGACCCGGAACAACTGTCTGCAGATCATACAAATATTTGCTCCGTGCGGGGATCGAACCCGCGGTACGTAGCGCAGAAACCAAAGCCACTGCGCCAACCGTGTCGTCAAATTAACTAACTAACTATCTATGAAGATAGAGTAATGATATCTATATGAAAAAAACACATCCCTACTATAAAAGACAACCGCATATGTAGTTCACGAGAACTGCAAGGGAACGTGTGTTGCGTAACTTTGATCACTGGTTCAAAATAACAGCAATCGAATTCACATCAAATAATTACAGCTGTTGGTGTATTCGCAACTAACACAAAGCCATTAAGAGGTGAATGTTAACCCCAATACATGCACTAATAGTTCATGCGAGTACCGACGGCGTATTGGCACTAAACAAAAAAAACAAAAGTACCATTTCAATACTGCGCGATTAAAATCTGACACACACAAAAATACCGCGAAAAAATCTGGTGTAACCGCACTGGTGCGCTTTCAACTTATGTTTTAACTTGCATAGGCGCATGAGTTATGTGCGCTGTCGAAATAACGCATGCGTTGATGTATGCGCTAACGCGTACGGAGACGTTTGCGTTAATTTTGTGTACACAGGCAAATGTCAATCGAATGACGTTTTCAAGTGTCATCCAATATGGTGAATAGTAATAAAGAGCAGACGTTAAATTTCATATAAGATTTTTATATGTATATGTAAATGTATAGATTATAAAACCTTTGAGTTGAGAGAGAAAACGAAGTGAAAGGAAGTCTTCTTACAGTCCCACAAACTTATCTGACCGTGACCAAAATTGGAACTAAAGTCGCTACAGAACAAAATTGACTTCAAAATTATTATTTTTTACAGAGATGACATTGGTTCAAGCGACGGCAGCAATATAAGTTTGTGGTACTGTAATTCTATCAAACGTGCGCGTATAGATATTTCTGTGACGTTTTATGCATAGTGGGACTTCTGGTTCTCTTTTGTTGTGGTATTGAGGACGCTGACTGCCGCTTCCTGCCAGTTCCCTACCGTTATTATCTTTATAGTTTATAACTAACATGTTACGTAAACGGGTAATCTACTGGCTTATCATAGTTACTTCATGGTGAAATGTTGCTTGGTCAATAAGCTAGTAACCTAATAACCTGGTAGTACCTGTAATTGACTTAGGGAACAAGACTTTTATGGGTCTCGAGGTGTCAGTAGTAACAGAACATTAATATTATCACCATCAGCCCTGGAAAATCCATTGAATATTGAAGAAAGTGGTATCCTTTTCAACCACTACAAAGAATCTTCGTGTGAGAAAACAGGAGACAGCTGCTCATCCTTCTGTTATAATCCTAGACGACATCCACGAGAACAGAAGGAGTGGCGTTAGGGCTTAATTATGGAGACGCGGGGCGTTGCGCGTCGCATCGCACAGTTAATTCAAACGTATAGCTATGTATGAGAGCGTTTATACAGAAGCTTTTGTTTGATACGTAGCATTGCTCGCGGCGAAGCACGCGGCGTGCTAAGCTGTGCAAGACGTAAAGCGCGGTGTAGCAAGCGTCGTCTTCGCGGGGAAAGGTACGGGCTGTAGAATTTGCACGCGCCGCGCATTGCCCCGCGTCTTTGTAAACAAGACAACATTTCGCCATCCTATGTTTGTATTAGCGCGCGTGACGACGCGAGTAAGGATGCGCAACTCCCCGCGTGACGCGACGCGCAACGGTCCGCGTCTCCATAATTGAGCTCTTATCTTTGGTGGGCGGGAATACAACTTGACAGATTTAGATTATGTTAGAAATGACTAGCTTAATACGAGGCATTAAAGTACCACAATATTGTAATATTATCCAAGTTAATGACACAGAAGATACCCCACAGCCTAATAGGTCAAATAGCGCTAAATACGTTACGCATCGTGTTACTCATTGACGATAACTGGACAATGGGATCTACTGTTTCAACTGACACTGTGTATGTGCTTACTAATCCGTAATGAATGAAAAAAGGCTTTGTTGCAGTTATAATTCACAAAGGAATGTATGGATGGTCGCTGGAAATAGAAAGTTATCTGAAATCGCATTCTCTATATTTCTAATTTTCACGTTTCATTGATTGCAATTATTGTCATTAGACATGGTAACCTGTTAAAAAATATTGTTGTCTTTTACTTACAGGCTAAAAAAAAAGAGATGGATAAATATATGAACTAAACTTCTACATTTATTTAGATGATACCTCAGAAATTACTTTTAAAACAATGCTTTTTGCTTCTGTCTTATCATGGGTCAACAGCGGAGATCGGAATAATAAAATAAATAAAATAAAAAACCTTTATTACCCTAAATACATACTAAACAGAAAAATAAAAAAAGATATTATTGTTTTTTTTTTTGCACGCCTTTTAGGGTCCCCATTTCTGGGTATAGGTCTCCTCCTTCCCGTTCCACTGAAGTCGATTTCTCGCTGCCGTCATCCAGTTGGTGCCTGCCGTGAGCATGATGTCGTCTCTCCATCTCTTTCTTGGCCTTCCTTGCTTTCTTTTTGTTTGCCTCGGATACCATTCTGTTACAAGCGTTGTCCACCGATTATCAGTCATTCTGGCGACATGTCCAGCCCATCTCCATTTAAACTGCAGAGCCGTCGTTACTATATCACGGAGTTTTGTTTCTTTCCTAATGTCACTGCATCTTACCTTGTCTTTCAATTTCAAGCCAAGCATGCTGCGCTCCATTGATCTTTGGCAAACTCTGAGTTTTTGGATCATCTTTTTGTTATAGGTCCAAGTTTGGCAGCCATAGAGTACACACGGTAATATACATGACTCGTACACTTTCTTTTTAATTTTAGTATGTAGTTTACTTTTAAATATTTGTTTGTAGGTCCAGTACACTTTCCAAGCTTTTGCTATTCTTCTATCGAGTTCTTTATCTTCGTAATTGTCTTCATCAAAGGTGATTAGCTTTCCTAGATAGATATATTCTGTGACATATTCTAGTTCTACATTTTCTATAATTATAGGAGAGTATTGGCTATTTGTCATAATTTTAGTTTTTTCTGTGTTCATTTCCAGACCAGCTTTTGTACTTTCTATAAGTAGTGTTGCTATCATTATTTGTAGCTCTTCTGGGTTTTCAGAGAGTAGTACCAAGTCGTCCGCAAATCTCAAGTGGTTGAGTTGTTCTCCATTTATGTTGATTCCGTACTCATCAATGTCTAGTCTGTTGAATATATATTGCAGTACAGAAGAGAATAGTTGTGTCGATAGCGGGTCTCCTTGTTTGACACCTCTTTCGATATTAAAAGTCATTCCTTTTCGGTCCAATTTTACTCGAGACTGGCTTTGTTTGTATATATTTTTTATTATGTTTATGTACTTTTCTTCTACTCCTTGCTCTCGTAATGCTTCCCAGATTGATTGATGGTGTATTGAGTCGAAGGCTTTTTTGTAGTCTATGAAACACATGTATAGTGTTTTGTTGTATTCCCTATACTTTTCGAGTAGTTGTGTAATTACTTGTAGGTGGTCTATCGTACTAAATCCACTTCTAAAACCAGCTTGTTCTCGAGGTTGGCAAAAGGTCAGTTGTTTGTTCAATCTTCTTGATATACACATAGAGAACAGTTTGTATATATTTGAAAGTAGACTGATTGGGCGGTAGTTTGATATGTCATTTGGATCTCCTTTTTTGTATATCAAGGTTATATCTGAAAGGCCCCATTGTTCGGGTATCGTCTCATTTTTTAGTATTAAGTTGAAAGTTTTAACTAGTGGGGTTACTATTGTGACTTCTAGGATTTGCAATATTTCATTATTTATACTGTCTGGGCCAGGGCTTTTACCAGTCTTTAGTTTTTTAATACTTTGACGAATTTCATTTTCCATGAAGTCTGGTACTGTACTATGCAGTTTGATATTTGTAGGTTGATCGCAACTATAGCGTCCACCTTGGCAGTCAGTTATTGTATTAGCATACAGTCTTCTGTAGAAATTTGTAGCGATAGTTAGTATTTCTTGTCTACTGTGGCAAATTTTAGTTCTGTCTTTGAGAGAAGGTATCCAAGGAGTATGTGTTTGTAAGTCTCTGAACGCTTTTTTTATAGCACCTGTCTTAATCACATTATTTTCTATAATTTTCATTTTATATTCAAGTAATTCCTTTCTAATCATTTTGTTTGTAGATTTAAATAAGTTGCTTAATTCTTTGCGTTCTGCCTTTGACTTGCCTTTTTTATCAATTAGTATTTTTCTTTTTTTGATTTTATCAATTAGTTCCACAGAGTAAAAGCATTTGTTTGGTTTAGTTGCTTTGGTGTTGCTGATTGATTTTGTCATATTTTCTTTGATAATACCTTCTAAGCCATTGTAGTATTTTTGAACGTTGTTTTCACATTTGTTCATGTCTGTGTAAGTTTGTATGTCTATTTTAAATACTCCAAAGTTTATATTTTCGAGTGGCTTGTTTCTAAACTTAATGCGTTTCTTTCTACTTGTTGACAGTATCATTACTGATCTTAACAAGCGATGGTCGCTTGGGAAGTTAATATTTAATACCTCGTAGTTTGTAAATTTGCTTTTTTGGTTTGATATGATATAGTCTATTTCGTTTTTAGTTTTGTGATCAGGTGACATCCACGTCCATTTTCGATTTTTTTGTTTTTTGAACAGCGTATTGATGATGGATAAGTTGTTTTCATAGCAAAATTGTAATAGTCTGAAGCCTCTCTCATTTCTTCGGCCATATCCAAAGTTTCCAATGACAGTATTTTCCTTTGATTCTTGTGAGCCTATTTTTGCGTTAAAATCTCCTAATATAATTTTATGTTTGTGAGACATTGACATTGCTGTATCTATCTGGCTGTAGAAGAGTTCGATTTCGTCTTCGGGGCTGTTTTCAGTCGGTGCATAAGTTTGGATAATAGATATTGACTCCATGTTCGTTCGTAAATTCAGTATTGCAACTCTGTCTGATATCCCTTTGAAAATTTCTATGCAGTGTTTGTATTTTTTCTTTATAATAAAACCGACTCCATTTCGTCCCCCTATAACTCCAAAGGAGCAGAATATGCACCATTCTCTGTCTTCTATTGTATAACCGGCTTTTTTAATTTCACACAGGCCTATTATGTCCCAATTGATTCTCTTAAGGGCGTATTCTAGTTGTATCATTCGTTCTTCGGTGGTAAGTGATCTGACGTTATATGTACATATTTTATACCTTAAATTGTGTTTTTTGATTGCAGGAGGGTTTTGGTCTGACTCTTCCATGGTGACCAACCTTGTTGGAAGACATTTAATTTCGTTTTTTGATTTGTTAGGGTTTCTTTCTGTTCGATAAGGTGAGACTTTTCCTTTTTGACGTGCTGGTGGTTGCTAGATTTCATTTGTTGTAGTATCAGTCATTGGTTTATCAGATCTGGCATCCGTGATTGCTAATGTTGGCTGTTTGATTTGAAGGAATTTTGTCATCGCCGTTGGTGTGCTCAAGCCTGTTTTGTTCTTTTTTGTGATTTTATCCTTGCGTAAATTTTTCCCTTCAGGTGTGGATTGGTTTTGTGATGGTGGGGTAAGGGAAAGTTGTCTTTTATGTGGGTTTTTGTTATTATCTTTTTCATGTATAATTTTATCGTATTTAATAGAAGCCTTAATGCCCTTCTTTTCTTCTTCAAGCACCTTTGCTTTCAGTTCTTTTCTGATTTCTAAAACTTTTTTAGGGTAATCGTGTTTTATATATATTTGTTTACTCTGAACCTATAATTTGAATCAATTATCAATAAAAATGTTTATCTGTTTATCTGAAGCTTAGGTAAATATGCTCAGCCAATTCCGATCTCTGATCATCAGTCATTAACAATATTTCAGTCAGTACAGAATAGAATGGCACCATTGCCTTTTTTAACCATTCCAGTATTAATTTTGCTTTTTTGCCATTCTTCCGTGGTCAATCAATCTGTTTGCTTATGTCAGCTTGTCGCTTCATCTTCAAATTCGACAATCGAGCGTGACACTGTCGAATGCATTTACATTTTGCAACAACTCTCGGTGATTCATAGCTATCGGTGACACTGTTTTACAGTTTTACAATAAAAAAAGTGAAATCTTTTACAGAACAGTTATCTTTGTTTGGTATAGGTTTTTTGTGTTAATATTATTTCTTATAAATATTTACTGAAACTATTTTATAAATACTTTTAAGTATTCTGTGCCAATTGATAAGTGTTCATACAGGGATTATAATGCATAGATAAAAAAAAGTTATTTTCGGTCCGGAAAACCCCGCGAATATCCATAACATTTTCTTCACTCTGTTTTGTTTTTTCTATAAAAGTTTGTAAACGCAAATTAAATAACGAATAGGTTTGTGTTGGCCGTGAAATACTATTGAGCAATAAAATGGTGTTTCGTGTCTGTTTCACATCACTAGTGGGTATTAATTACTCAGACTTATTTTAACAATTCACGGATTGTTTTAATTAATTGCTTAATTCATTTCCAACACGGCATGAAGACACGTCACACGTGCCGATAAAAAAAGACATATGTTACATTTTTGGTAACATAGCATGCTGAAGCCCAATTCACTTAATTAATTTACACTATGACTGAAAGTTGACCAAACTGAGATTATATTATAAATTGACAAAAAATCGGTATTCTACTACTCTTAAAGTTCAGTCCGATGTCAGTATGATTTGAATTCAATCTTCTTACAGACTCATTTCGATCTCATTTTTGACGTTTATGTATGAACGAGAATATCAATTTTATTATCTGTGTCGGTTCAATATGTTAGCAGAATACCGATTTGCCTTTAATCAACTTTCGACCTCATTACAATAATTATAATTTCACGTTTGACATTGTTTGTTAGGGTGGGAGAATACCATTTGTGACATTTATGACATTGGTAGGGTATTAGATCGGAACTATATTATTAACATTTTTAATTACGAGAATTGGGCCTCTGATTAAAAATTAATAAATGACTTTGAATATTTATGACCAAAAATTACCGTTGTCAAAAAAATTTGCCATGGACTCATTACTCAAAGGTGTCTCTTCTAGTGTCGACACTGGTTACAACTACCAACCACGATCATTCTTGTCTGCCGTCTGTTCAGTGCATTACGACATCCCCGAGTAGCGAGCGAAGGAACTTTATTCCTAAATCCAACAAACTTTTTAAGAAGTCTCAGGTAAATGTCCCAGTTACTACAATAGACTGGTGTTTAACGCTTGTTTATTTAGCTCAAGTTAACGTCGGCAATACACAATGAACTATGTTTAAAGTTCCGAGAAAGTTATAGTACTTGCCTCCTGATAAGACGTGATAAGCTGTAGCTCCGTGTTAAACAAGTTTATTTATTGTAGCATGGCCTTAGAAGAGTACTGTATAAACTACGCCAAGATTATGAATAGGTACCCTTTTCTTCAAAATGTGCTTTTTAAAGGCGATTAAGATTAGATAATAGATAACTTAAAATGATTAATTGTAATTATTATGTTTATTGCTCCTCTTTTATAGGTTTACAATAAAGAGTATTTCTATTCTATTCTATCCATTCTTATTTTTTAATTACTAAAAAGATTTGAAGAGCATATTCTGCTTTATTTCATTTTTCATAAATCACAATTTTAAATTTATTTTAGAATTGTAATTTTTAAAAGAATGATATGTTAAGCTGCGGTTGCCGCGAGCAATCCCTGGATGGGTGACCGTTTCTTCGAACATCGAGATCCCTGCTTGCTTTGTTGGTCCCGGTTGTCATACGAATATCTTTGACAGTCGTTACGGGAGTCAGTAACCCAAAATGTCTGACAACCAGTCTAACCTTAGGGTATCAGTTTCTCCCAGTAATTGGGTGACGGAGGTCAGATAGCAGTCGCTCCATATGAAATACTTATATTCAGCCGCATGTGGTTAGATTGGGAGTCCACATGAACACTTTTCACATAACCGGCAAACTAAAGTTAAGCTCATAAATGTAGAGAAATAGTGCAATAACTGTGTACCTGTGCGCGTGTATCCTGACCTAGTTCCTTAATGCATTTATAAGTGCAGGTCGTAGGTCCAATTTAATGAGGTCCAGTAGATTCATTAATGATGATTGGCATTTACGAATGAGGAGCGATTTTCCAAAGGGGCTCATTTCCATGTTCAATAAACTTTTACTAATAGGGAACTTGCATCTGAACTATAATGAGAAATCATGTTCAAAAATCAATAGTAAAAATTATTAAAAATGCTTGAATGAAAGATTTGTTCAAAAATTATACCTTTTTTTACAAATTATCTTTATTATAAATTACGTAAAACGGAACGTTTTTTCGAACACCATCATTGAATTTATGACGTCACTCCTTCATGTTTCCTTGCTAACCATATTCACACGCTATGAATAAACGATGCAATGACGTAATGTCACGTGACTATGTGTTTTGGCGCGAAAATTTGAAAGCCGTATTTTAATTTGTGTTCATTAAAGCCTTCTTTTGTGTTTATTTATTAACCGACTGCAAAAAAAAGGAGGAGGTTCTCAATTCGACGCGTATGTTTTTTTTTACGATAAACTAAAGAGCATGCATGTATTTATAAGCTTTTTATTAAACTACTTTTTTTTCAATAAAGCGGCAATATTTTTACTCAACAAACTCCAAAATTGGCTTTGTCCCAAATATTTAAAATACCGGACATCACCTGGTTGTAATATGGGACAACACATCGCCGGTGGATGGCCCATTATTTATACTAGCCAGCTTAGGTGGGCAGGACAGGACATATATTACGTCCCTGCCTCGCCTGCATGTAATAAAACCCTCAGCGTGACATGAGTAAATATTCACTAAGCAGGCGTGTTTCCGCAACCTGTATAAAAATACAACTATACAATGGGTTTCGGTTACGAACATGAAGCAGGAACTTTTAGACATCAGTATTTTTTAATTAAGTACCAGAAAAAAATGTCATTTTCATTCTATAAGATTTTTTCTATGGGACCAACTCAACTCTCGAGAAAATAAAAACAGCTGTTCCATACAAAAGTGGATATCTAATCGGCGGGTCTACCGCATAACTAAAATTGTATGAACATCGACATCGGTATTAAACTTCAATACGATCGTGAGAGCCTAAACTTTGAGCTAACTTGTATTTTTTTTACCGATCATGAAGATAAGTGTCCCAACTATATGATAGGTAATTTTTTTACAAGTTAGCTCAAAGTTCTCACTATCGTATTGAAGTTTAATACCGATGTCGATGTTGATACAATTTTAGTTACGCGGTAGGGGTGCGGGTCAAAATGTATGGAGCAGTTGATGTTTTTATCACGATTTCAAGGTCCCTAAAAGTTGCCCTTAATTTTATTCTGGTTATTAATAAATAGGGGTGTATAAAGTTCTCGTTCAAACACCTCAATTAGAATATTCAGTTATAATCTATATATATTAATACGTGAAGAGAAAACTTTGTACCCCTTTAAAAGCATACTGCGTGCACGGAGGAGTGTGAGATTTGGCATAGTTAAAGTTTATATAGAGAAGGAGTGCAGAAAGCTAAAATTACGGTCGAATTTCGACCACTGGGCGACCACTAGTCATAATAAATACACAGAAAATTTACTTTTAAGTGCTTATATATTGTTTATTTATAATTCGTTATGCTTATTGTGGGCCAATGTAGAATGTGTAGTATGGATATATTTTTTTTTTTTTTTTTTTTTTTTTTTTTTTTTTTTTTAATTAAACATTGCCCCTCACTAGGATTTCTCCTGTATCGAGGGTACAGTTTACAAACATACATGTCACATGCGCACACAACCAGACCCGAAACAACTATTTGTAGATCATACAAATATTTGTTCCGTGCGGGGATCGAACCCGCGGCACGTAGCGCAGAAAGCTAATTGCTTAGCCACTGCGCCAACCGTGTCGTCGTTGTTACAAATGTCGATGTTACAAATGTATGCACGTAAGCAGTCGCTCATGACAAAATACCTTTTTGTCTTGGTACGTTTCATGCAACGGCTCCGACTTCAGAACTGTTAAGTTTTATAGTAAAATTATTTTATACCTTTTAGTTTTTACCCGACTGCGTCAGATGGAGGGTTATGTTTTTCGAGTATATGTTTGTATGTATGTATATTTCTTTGGCAGGCTCTGTACCCTAAACGGCTTGATGGATATTAGCTTGAGAGTTGTCGTTAGATTCGTCTTAATTGTGAGAGTGACACTGGTTATATCAAAATTATAAAAATTAAAATGGCTGATTTTTGTCGCCATATACAATATATATTTTTTTTAATTGTGTCTTCACTTTATTATATGTTTAATTTTCTTTAAAAGCATTAAATTATTTTGGACACCGTAGCATTGGTGCATTGTGGCATGGGATTTTTTTTACTTAGAATGTGATTTCTGAATTATCTTTTTCGAGCTCCCAAAATCATATTAGATCTTTAAGATTACAAGAATTAATTTAATCTCCTTCACCACGCCTTGATTAGACTGAAATTCGAACTGAAATGAGTTCTCTAAATAATTAATTAAGTTCGAACAAAGTGTTTACTAATTCAAAAGGAGTAAGTTGTTTCTTTGCTGGTCCGGGAAGGAAAGATAAACTTTCAAGATTGTTTAGGTTTGTAGAACTTTATTTTCCAACACCAGTAAAAACATTGGAAGTCTCACAATATCACGTGTCCTGAAAAGTCAGAGGTGCGTGCGCAGAAAGTGAGAGATTAAACTAAGAGCAACCTTGAAAAAAATATACCTATTATGAATAGAATCTATATTAATACGTGAAGAGAAAACTTTGTATCCCTTTTTAAGGATATTGCGCGCAAGGATGACTGTGAGATTTGCCATAGTTAAAGTTTATATGGAGAAGAAGTGCAGAAAGCTAAAATTACGGTCGAATTTCGACCACCGGGCGACCACTAGTATATCTTTATTTCATATAAACCAGATACAGGTACTTAGCACTCTAGGTGCGCGGTTCCAAATAGTAGATCTTATGGAGAAGAACCGGCAAGAAACTCCACGGATACTCTTTTAAAGTAATAGATTACAAATATTACAATCTTCATTAGTAAAATTTTGAGCTAGGAGCTACGAGAATAATGTAACTTAATATGAATAAAAAATAAGAATAGCCTTTGGCGTCGGGCCTGTGCTTTTTCACTTTCACACAACAGTCTTCTGGCTATTGTGGCCCAGGATTTCGAGAGTGTTATCATGAGACACTGGCTGACTATGCAAAAGCCAGCAGCCATGCTCGTCTCAATTAAATAACTTTTATTTTCTTAATGTGTGTAAAATGTAATTCTATGGACTGATGTTTGTTCGAAATAAATGATTTATTATTATTATTATTTACGTGGTTTTGATTATAAAGACAATAAGATATCTAAGTCCTCTGTAGAGCTTGGATGAAAAACATGTATTTCCTAAGTCGCCCTGCATTTTGCCCTCACTCTGCATATTAAGTTGCATGAATAATACGCATCTTCTAGGTATTTGTGGAGAGGCTGGATGGGCCGACCATAGGGAGGTTTATCAGGCTGCATGTCAGACATGGAGCTGGATGAACCTTCTTGTGAGGGTGATCTCTGTATGTAATGTTATATTCAACAATATTCAGGTCGAAATGGACATATTTACATGTCACTGGGGTGAATTCGTAAAAGTACTATTGTTTATACCTTGTTACAAACATCGAAGTCTATAGATATGCTTAGTGAACTCAAAAAGTGAGACGTGTCAGGTACTCCATTTTCAGAAAAATGGAGTGGTTGATCACCAGTCAAATGCCGTTTACAAACATAATTATTAATTTGTGTATTGAATAAAAAATATATAATAACAGTAGCTATTCCATTAGTGCATGTATCGCTGTTCTATTTAAATATAATTCGAACATTGTTGAATTTAAAATTTGACGTCTTCAAAAAATACATCTCATTTTTTTAGTTTCCCTTTGTATGACAGGGCGTATCTATAGACATCGATGGTGACAAACAATGATCTTTATAATCAAAGATGTATTTGTGCTGTAATTTTAATTTTGTGTGTACCTATGACTTGGCTGTCGCATTAGGTTAAGAAAAACCTGTAATGATAGTTTTAAGGCATTTAAATAAATAAATATTGTGATATTTATTGTACCTACATGTTCTACTAACATAGTTGTCTAAGTTATTTGTAATACTAACATGCTATGGGCTTCGATGCCTGTGAATAAACGATTTTTATTTATTTTTAATTTATTTTACATGAAATTAAAGTTTCGTTCTACACATGAACCTGTTGGTTGGAGAGGTTTTTCTAAAACTTTTGGGATAGCCTAATGTGTGTAGAGGTACTAAAAGTTTTTCCATTTGCGGCTCGAACTGCGGCTTCGAGCTTGGGTCCGTCCAAGTTCCACTAATCTGTATAACATTTCCTTATAGTTGTAATATTTTGTTGTAAACAAACTGCCTGCTTAGGGTATATAGAACTAGGTAGTGTCCGCTCTGTTCTTTTTTTAAAACGCTTTTAGTAGCTTCACTTGTAACTAACTATGTGAAAAAATCTTGGAAGTTAAATTTGACCCACTTCCCGGTTTCCGATTGAGCTGAAATTTTTCATACACGTTTAGTTTGGATGACAAAAGCGTTTTTTTTTGTTTTTTTTTTTATAAACTATAACATTTATTGTATGGACTGTAGGCCACCAATTCATTCCAACGCATACGGGCAAAACACATGTCATTTTGGGCTTCATATTTTTAACCGCTTCAAAAAAGGAGGAGGTTCTCAATTCCACTATATGTTTTTTTTGTATGTTTGTTACGCTATTACTCCGCTAATTGCAGAGCGATTTTGTTTATTTTTTAAAGTGTTTACTCCCGATGTGGTCCCATTTAAATTAGGTGAAAATCTGCTAAAGACCTTCGGAGATAGAAAATGGAACTCTTGAATGAATGACAGCATATCACTCGCGATTTCTGTATTGTTTATGCCACTTAAAATAGAAAAATAAAATAAACTTTAAAAAAAGTAAAAACCGACTTCAAGAAATTAAAAAGTATAAAATAATTTTCTTAAAAAAAATTACAGCTTCTGAAGTCGGGGCCTGTAATTCTTCAATGCTCCTAGCTTGGCAGTGGCACGTTGTATATCGATAGAGCATTAGACACAAAGTTGTAATAATAAACATCGATGCATTAGCAAACTGAAGACCCACCAAAAGCCATCGCTATGGTCGAAATCGACCCATCGTCATCATGATAAAATACCACCTTAGTACATTCACAAAACATTTCGATGATTGCTATAGTATTTCGGTTATCGCGGTCCTTATACCCAGCTATTGCATGTCAGTAACACTCTTACTAAACCCACGTTCACACGCAACTGGTTTTCCCGTATACGACATTTTCTCGAATAGATCGGTTGTATTGAATATTGTATGAAGCTATGCGATCCACATAACACGTCCATGCGTTAAAATTCCTTATTCAAGAGATAAGCAAGCCCTTGCAAGCCCTTCATACAAAGTTCGCTGTCACTGACCTATTCGAAAAAATCTCGTATTCGGTATACGGGAAAAAAATTATCCGTGTGAACCGGGCCTTTGAGTCACGTTTACTCTCATTTTCCCTGTTAAGCACATTTAGGGCTGTGTCAAACTCATTCCATTACCATGCAAGTGTATTTCCTACCACCAACGACGCCTAATGACCATTATCAAACCCTTGCATCAGATAAATAATGTTTAAAAGGCTCTTGAGGCCTCTATTTAACAATTTCGTTAAAGGATACTCTGCTAAGAAAATCAGGACCCGCAAGTTACTTGATAACAATGTTTTTTTTTGTTTTAACAAAAGTAGGACTAATTTCGAGTTCACTTTGTTTAAAAATAAAATTGAGCAAGATGTAGTTCAGCGTTTGGCTTTAAAAAACAATTTTAGTCGAGATTTCTTATTTTTTTCCTTTTATGGCTTTGCAGTGTTTGTGCATTCAGCCAATGACGAAAGGCTTGTATTCGCCTAAAACATGTTCAAACTATTTTATACATGCTTCATAAAATACGTTTGTTCATTTAGTCACGGTTTCATATTTGGAATAGTTTACGTAGCGCAGCAAATTGATATCGAAATCGATTCCGTACTAAAATAATATTTAGTTCGTCGCGAACCCTACAGCTGATGTCGAAATCAAATATTCAAAACAGATAGCAAAGTAAAATGCAATATTCAAACAGGCAATATTGAAGATAGCGGGCGGCATTATGCCAGAGGGACAGACAAATAATGAGGGTCCAAAATACCCCGAGGAAAGGCTTTTTCACGCCCTAACGCATTTAGGGGTTTATCGCATTAAAATTTAATTCATTTTTTTTACAAGTGCTTTTTACTTTATCTGTAGTAAATGAGTCTTTGTAGATATTAAAACACTGCAATTTATATGGGAAACAATGTGGAATGCAATCATTGATGCATATAAGTCTGCATGTTATTCTAGAATCGTTATGCTTGAGTGGAGCGATAATAAAACAAACGGAGTATGTTTTATTGTTCAGAAGCAAACTATTAATAGTTACCTAGCTGGATTTATGCACGCTATGCCTCGTCGAGCACTTTATTTAAAACCGATCAGTATATGGTCGCGAAAGAAAAAATACAGCTGTACAGCTGTCAATGTTACTCGACTATTATGGAACAGCAGATTATTATTTTCCGATTGCAGTGTTGGTCCTATAGTAAAATTTGTTCATAATGATGAGTACTAGGGATCAGGGCTAGAAAGGTAGGATCTTATTTAATAGCGAAATCCCAGCAACTAAAAAGCCTACGAGTTAGGTAAATTCTTTAAACAACGTAGGCATTAACTAAGAAAGGATTTTTCAAAATTCAGCTCCTGAGAAGGCTAAATGATCTTTGTACGCGGACGGAGTCGCGAACACAGCTGTTATAAAATAAAAATCATTGTTTCGTTCTCATTACGTAATGCCACGATCTTCAGTATCTTTTTCTGCTGTCAACATTACCAACCTACTTTCTTAGCTGATTGTACCCTCTCACTTAGGCGAGCGTCGTTAAGGCAACCTCCAGACGGCTTGTGTTTCCCATTTGCCGTCGAATTAAGTACATTCTCGTTTCTTACGGCAAGATATAGCTTCCAGGGTGTCCTTAGGGAATGTCGTATCTTGGAAGATGCTCTAACTGCTTCATCTGTTTCAGTGGAAGGAAGATTATCGGCTGTAGGTTACCTAACGATGCTATCGCACAAAATTTTGGTAGAGGCGAGAAAAAATAAACAGAGATAAAAGCTCCCAGTGGCAAAAAGGCCCGAATCTTTCAATACGAAAAATGGCCAAACATTTTCGGAAATTTAGTTCGTCTTGTCATATATAATGGACCTATTCATTCCAATAATGTTCCATGACCTATAGTAACAATAAAAATCTCGTATGACGATGTTCGTTAAATCATAAACACAATTTCTCATGCCAATCACAATAGACGCGCAATAGATCTTAAGTACTCTTGTGTCACTTGCGTAACTAATTGTTAAAAGGCACGACTAATTTTTTTCTAATAAAACTAATGCGCATTTATCAGGGCACAATCAATATGGCCTCGCGTCTACCGTTTCGGCCACACACAACAATCAATCACAATTTAATGTAGACCTTTTGGCCCCTATTGGCCGATTTAAAACGTCCAGTCATACAAGAACTCCCTTAAACTACTGTACTTTAGTTTAATTAGGGATGACTTAGGGTGCATTGTATGCTGGCTGGTCATCTAATGATAACATGAACTCCTTTTCAATTTGGAATGTGGTTTTTAGTCCTCAGGTCATTGGGTCTTAGTTATCAGTGATTGTTATGAGCTTTATAGTTGTTAGGGCCGTTATGAGTGTTATTGCACCTTAAATGTAATGTTAGCTAATGATGAGATAGGTTTTGTAACGATTTGTTTCTTTTGTTTCCATTGAGCATGGCGAACTAAATAAAGTTCATTAGTTTATCTAGCTAATGTAAGAGCTTCTTGGGTCAGCCATTAGGCGAATGACTTAACGCATTGGCGCTAAAGATGTCTTTATCTTTTTTATTTCCTTGGTCTACATTTTAGCATTCACCACTTTTGTTTTATTTTAAATCTTTCATAACAAACATAGAAATATCTAGAGAAGATGAAGAATTTCTATTTTCTATAGAGAACTTAGGGATGAATAACACATTAAACAGAGACGAAGTTTTAAACAACTTTGAAGACCACTGCGTTTCCATAACTAAAACTAAAAGAGTTTTAGCAGATTCTGAGCGAAATGTTCTAAATGTACTTCTCTATGTACTAACACTGTTTAGTTGTGTAAGGTTCGAGTGGGTACATTTTTTACAATCCGAATTTACCTTTACGCGGCCGTTAGGCGAGGGTATGCAGGGGTAGAACGGCAACGTTGAATAAAACAGTGGACTAAGCAAGAAACCTTAACTACAGTGTTGCCTTGCTCAAGTGGAAAATCGATTGATCCTTTTTATTGTTGTGTATTTTTGGACAGTTCCATAGTTATCTTGGTTTTAAAGAGGAGTTTAGCTATGAATGAAACTGTGGTCGAGGCTGTGTGTTCAATTACTAGTAATTCCATTTCCTTGCAAATGTAGGTATTTTTCTTTTCATTAATTTGTATTAATACTACTATACTAGTATCAGTAATAATAAGAGTCATAATGTCTGCAGGATCTTAAATACAACGTGATCCATTCAATTCCAGTTTAAGCAGTGTTCACAAAAATGTCTGTCAAGTAAAAATCAAGAAAGTGGCAACCCAGCCTAACTACCCCAGTACATTTATACGCTTAGGTTGCTTTTCTTTCTTAACACTGTTTGTTTCGGTGTTTTCCCCAAGGTTGTCAGCTACAAAAATATATGAAACCCTTCGTGGATAAAAATGTTAGTGAAGAATACAAAATGTAAGTATTACTTTATTTAAGAGCACTCTTTTGTTTTGAAAACTTTGAATACTTACTGGAATGTTTTGCGTATTTCTCTTTTTATCTTTTGTACTGGAACTGACATCTTTGGTATTTCTAACTTTGACAACAAGGACAGAATTATTTTGAAATGATATATTTGGTGGATTATCATTAATATCTACACCATCACCATCATCATAAATTATCCCCATACACATCTATTTCTTGACGATTTATATCCTCGATATAAATTGAACTTTGATGTGTCACATAAGATTAAGAACTAAGATTTTATTGTTTAGAATTCACAGGCTCATTCATTGTCTTTTACAGACAATTTTGTCGACGACGAGTAACACAACTCTTTTCATGCCTCTCTTATGATGTCTTTTGATGTGCTTATCCTCTAGAATTGCGAAACAGACTTGATAATTCTCAAATTGCACGTAAATCGTACACATAGAAGTGGATCTGACTAAGGGCTGTTGACATCACGAATAAAATGACTGCCTTCGTCTTTATTTGGATTCCCAAAATAACACTGGTTTTTATTTTATCATCAAGGTAACCTAAATCTTCCATAGTACTCATCATTATGTGTTTAGGACAATTTATGTAGGATGGATAACATGTTATTACATGTGCTTACGTAAGGTATATCAAGATATCTACGTTCGGTAACGATGTGTCTAGCAAGGGTTTTCAGATTATCTACAGGTTTTATGACTTTCCTAATAAACTAGACTATTCAGATATTTTATTTTCTAATACTTGCTTGGTTTCGAAACTATATATGGGATTCCAAAGCTACACTTTCTTTATTACACAATAGGCTTTACACAATAAGTAATACACGCTGTTCAACTACCTGGCTACTACTACATAAAACATTATTTTTGTCTCTTTCTATTCAAATTCCAAGGACAGAGATAACTATTTGTATTGTAATCGAAATAGTCGCTTCTTAATCCTTCTTTATGTCTATAATCGTATTTCAATTATCCTTACTATAAAGGTTTAAAGTAACGTCTGGGATCGTATCTATTGTTAAATTTTACTAAACTATAATAATAATAAATCGTCACATTGATATTATTTTCTAACCGATTTATTATTCAACAGTAATGATGGGTAACTCTCCCTTTGCTTCACACGGTCATGTAATATCTTTAGAATCTATAGTAGCAATAAAATTTATATTACCATTACCTACCTGATAATCGGGTACTACATTTTCCAAACGCGTATCGGATTCAAATTTTACACCACCTTTTATTTACGAGGTCGAAATTGATTTGACAATAAAATGTTCTTCTAAATCGTTAATCCAATATCGGATTCTCGCACGTTCGTCGGTAATTTCTTTGACCTCGATTTACGATTCAACCTCATTCATTTACACTTGGTAATGGCAACCCTAGAATTTAGGGAATTCCGCGTTCTGCACACATTTGCTCTTACTGTTTGTTTGAAACTCGAAAAGTTATTGGTTTACGAAATAAGTTGGAACTTGGAACATATTCCGGCTTCTGTATCGTGCGTACTTTGCCTGACGTTTAGCTTTGTTATTTACGGATTTGTAAAGAGAAGTTGCTTATTTTGTTTTTGTTTATAATTATAATTGAGTATTACGTCTGACAGTTCATTGATGACTGTAGGTAATATACATACATACAGATGTAAGTGACATCGTTATTAAAACTAATACCATGGATGAAAATACATGATTCTGGAATCCTCAGCAAAAGAATTAGGCGTCTGTCTTTTCAATTTTTTTTCGATATTTTTCACAATTTTTAAACTAAAAAATCTGCAAACAAAATCGTAATCTTTTTGAAAATACCGATGCAAAACTCTATCTTTGAGGTTTCCAGAATCATGTACTGAATTCCTGGTATAAGCTTTCGTGTTGTCCTGTATTAGGTATTTATAAAGTAATTTTATCTAGCTTTAATAATTGTTGGTTAGCTGAAATTGCTTTTAGCAAAAAGATTTTCAATTTTATTTTCTGCTCAGTCATTTTAATTAATTATTTTAGCAGGTTTTGGTCTATTCTTGTATTACTAATTTACTTATTCTGGTATAAGCTTAACTTTAAAAAGGATTATAACCGGTGGTGTATTGTAATATGAAAAATAAAGGACATAAAAATCTATCTGATATAGAAATAGAATCTCAATTTCAATACAAATTCCGGCGCTAATAAAATCAAGTACAAATGAACGCATCGAAATCAAGAGGAAATGTAAAAGTAATAAGATTCAGATATTAACGTTTTCAATTTATGGTAGGGGAACGGTTAACTTATTCACAGTTATTTTGTTACTCCTTAGCTTATGTAGATTAGTTTGCCACTCTGAGTTTACCAAGTTATTGTACCTAGTGAATAATATGTTCGTCTGTTAATCATTCGGTCAGTTGAATTTGAAGGGTAAGAAGCAGATGGTTTCCGGTTGTTTTTCTAAATTTTATTGGTCTTAGTGAGTAGATTCGACCTTTTCATTGATTGTAATATATCTTGCTCTAAGCGTTTTCCCATTAACTGGATTGGCTGAATATTGGAAAACGATGTTCTTTTTTACTCCTATTTCGATTTCTGATAAATTTCTTCGTGAGTTCCAAAGCTCGTGTCGAGAGCCATTGCTTGTGATCAACGAAGTTGCAATGGCCAGGAGTTTTACCTTGTAGTCTTCATGTAGATCAGAGGTCCCCAAACTTTTTGTCTCGTAGACCACTGGCCATGCTTTTCGGTTTTGGTTTTGCTTAGTTACCTAATATTGATTTTTGCAAATTCATCAAGTTCAAATATGTTTTTCACAGCTGGTATAGTGCTATTCACTTCGAAAGATTAAAATTTCTAATTGTAGCGAAGTGTAGTGTGAAAAAATTAAAAATAAAGTTAAATATTTTTCATTTATTAATAAAACTACCTAAATTAAAACGATTTATATTGTCTATAGATATATTATTAAGTGTTTATCAGTGTTCATAATTATAAGAAAGTATTATGTAAGTAAATAGGTATTATCTGTGTAGTGGATTATTCCATTCATGGAAAGCCAAAATTGAAGTCACGACCTGCATAAATGAGATCCACTATCATTGACCCCCATTTGCATCTCATGGACCCCCAATTTTTATTTCGCTAACTTTGTCTCCTTTCACGTCTTTGTCGACTCCTGGGGGTCGATGTAGACCACTTTGGGTATCAATGATGTAGATAATAAATTCACTTACAATGGTAAGAAATTATAGGTAGGAAAGCGTGGCGACTGGTGGTTTTGTTCCTTATAATCTTTAATTTGGCAGAGTATGCTATGATTAAACTCCACAATTGTTACGTTATACAGGATATTTTTTTATGTAGTGCGCAAAATTTGCAGTGGGATTCAGTGTCCGTTCCTAAATGCAACCGCAGTACAAAAATTCACTCCAAAACAAAATAAAAATTTGATTTTGTATAGCTTGCGCTTGTAAATTAGGCGTGTCCCCTATACAGTAAAGTACCGTTTGTTTTAAAGTGCATCCCAACACTGCGGTTGCATTTAGGAACAGAGACTGAATTACTCTACAAATTATACGCACTACATAAAAAGAATATCCTGTAGATAGAAAGATTCCTTCTATTATTCTGCTTTGCAAGTTTTAGAAGAATGGTTCTTCTTTGCTGTTATTACGACGAAAAAAGATAGTCTGAAAGTTTAGAAAAGTAAATCTTGAACCATCAGTTAAATGAATGCCGTTCCTAAGTATAACTACAACCGAGTTGGGAGAAGCGGCCATTTCATCAAAATTCTTTTCATCGCTCTTGGAAATGTGGAGAGTAAACTTTTGCGGTGGCTTTGCTTTGAAATATTTACTTAGTGCTTTTTTTAACTTGATGACTATTTATTAAATCCTCGTCTAGGTTACTTAGTTAAATTATAATAAAAATATTTATCTCTTATTTATTCCATTTTTGCATTGGACTCTTCGCTCCCAGAAAATGCTGAAGCTGGCTACCCTTTCGGCATGCATGCTTGACAGCGTACCATATGTTTTAGGAATTTTATTTTTTATTTCTTATTTGTCTCTTTTTGTAGTGTTTTATTTCTTATTTTTAAAACGCTTTTATTAGCTTCACCTGTAACTAACTTGGAAGTTAATTTTGACCCATTTCCCGGCTTCCGGTTGAGCTGAAATTTTGCATACACGTTTAGTTTGGATGACAAAAGCGTTTTCTTTAGTTTTTTTTAAACTATAATATTATTTTCTTTAATTTTCTCTTTCTTGTGTTGTTAATGTGCATTTCTAACTTCTTTCTTTTTTTCCTCTTTAAAAATCATACCTAAAAATATGCACCTACTAAGGTGTACTTTTTGTGCATAGAAATAGTAGTAGTGGTGAAACTATTAATTATTTAACATAATACCAGAATCTTATGGAGCAGTTTTAGCATTAGTTAAGTAGGTAGCTAGTAAGACTTTCCCCAAATTATTATCTGTACCTACCACTTAATATGGAAATCATTCAAAACGAAATCAACCTGTATAAAACACTTTCATTTGTGTCAGAATACAACTAAAATAAGGTACCTACTTTATTTTAAATAACTGATTACACCAACTTTTCAAGTCCATAAATCTTTAGACTTAAAAGTTTTAAAACGAGAAACGTAGGCGAAAGTATCGGCCACAGATCACTCCGGTCCGACCGGTGTTAAGAAATCTTAACTTTGTTAATAAAAAACTTGATATTATGGTTCCAATTGACAGCTGACACGAAAATGGGGTGACACTATAAACATGGTCACACCTTTGGGTCATTGCGAATTGCGATTAAGGTATATTACGTTCTGGTTTATTTCAATTGTCCTGTCGACCTTTAGGAATTGGCGTGCCTGTAGTAAAAAGTATTTAAACATAATTAATTATTTGAAATGTGGTCTATAAAAAGTCTCGAGTGGTTGTGCATGAAAGGGTGAGGCCATTAACGACCCTTTTATAATTATAACATCTGCGATATTTTTGACATGCTCAGCTTGTAGATTTATTTTCCCACAATCGTTCCCGCGGAAGCGCTATTTGTGCAAGAAGCCCATAGAGTAATGACATTTTAGCAAAGTTAATAGGTAGCTGATATTATGGAAATATATGACATGTAACAAAAGTCCGAAATAATACTATAAGGGCGTAGGTAGAATGTACCCTATAAACAATGCTTGCCCAAGGCATAAGTCTTGGAACCGAACCCCTAACAGTAGTTGAGTAAATCACAGTGATAGTTTTCACCAAAAACATTCAAACACAGCCCTAAAAATCTGCTGGAAAAGTGAATAAACTCGATTAAATTGGGTACAGATATTAGAGTAATAAAAGTAAAATGGATTTTAGAAAAATCTAGTCCACAAATAATGATTAAATTTTTATTTACACACTAATTAATCTAGGTAAATACAGACTAATTAACCCCTCTTCTCGCCCCCTTTCATAAGGCAGTTCTAGCGGCGATATTTGCCTTTGATAAGCTCAATTTCTAAAGCAGCAAGTTAAGTTTCGCGTTTATTACCGTTACATTAATTTCTTATCAAATTCCTTTAAGATTTAATGAATATTTTAAATTTTGGCTTAATGATATTAATATCTACTGATAACTAGTTCGCTGTAGGCGATTCAGAGCATATTTACTATACCTATTCATTAAAAGTAATGAAAGCAGAAAAGGTCTTTAAAAAAATGTAGGACGAATGAGTTACTAGGCCAGCATACCTCAAAGGCTTTTCTGTGTAGAGTAAAATTAACATAAATGAAACTACATGCATTATTATTAATTAATACAGTTGCTACAGATTTTTTTTTAATTATCATGTTTATTCTCGACCTACTCTAATAAGTCTCTATAGAACTATGATATCGATAATACAGCTTATCGATTATGTATTATAAATTTCTGATACATAGTTTGTATAAAATACTGCACTTGGTGTGTATTGTTATGGACAATGACCGTTGTACAATCAAGGACTTTGGCGGTTGTACACTTTGCCAACAAAACTTTTAGTCCGGCTCCCGATAAGCTAGCCACGCCCACATTTTGCTTCCGCCAATTAGGGCCTAAGGATTCGGGCGCCGTACAAAGAATTTTACTGGCTAAGTGTACAACCGTCAAAGTCCTTGATTGTACAGTGTGTAAGATCTTTACTGCCGGGCAAATGTTGACTTGCCTGGCAGCAAGTAAGTAAGTACCTATTTAATTACGTGCCATCGATTTTTGCGAACTTTGCCCTCACAGTGTCTGTAAACACTCGTTCTTTAGCAACATTAACAGATAAAAGCTAACACTTTACCGCTCCCGGGAGCCAAGCAGACCAATACAGATAATTAGAATTAATTTTATCTCGAGTTACGGAACTTTTTGATTTATTAGCACGAAGTTCGCGTGTCACGCTTCGTTCATTTGCCTGTTTTTGTATTACACAGTAAGTTTTATCTGCTGAAGTTCATTTAGCTCTCACAGCTTTGACGGGTGATTAATATTCAAGTGGAGTCAAATTGATGATTAATAGATTGTTTTATTCCGCCATTAATTAACGTGAAAGCATCCAACACGTCGTTTATTCGAGTTTCGAGTTTGTTTGATTTTGGAGTTTAGACATAAAAAATCCATTATAAGTTCGGTAACGTTGTGTGTTTAACGGCATGCATGTATGCACGTTAAACTTGACGATTTTGGTCGTAATACTGCGGTAGGTTATTCGTCACTCGTAACGCATTTTACGACATCAGTTATTGAGGTTCATTACTTTTTAATTGCTTACTTTTCGTTGCATTCAATATTTATTCATCGAGATTGTAAATTTTACTACTTGTCATTGTTTAAAATAATTGATGTCAATTGCATGTGTTAATTAAACAAGCAGAAATGAGATTAAATTGTAATACGAGATAAACAAAACGCAATTGGTTTATAATTACCTACAGCAAAATTGAAACGTATTGTATAACATAATTGCGAGGACGTAATCATACACTGAAAAATATTTATACAGAATGGATGTATCCTCCATACTAAGTTGATTTTCGTTTGCCATGCAAAATCAAATTTTTATTTTGTTTTGGAGTGAATTTTAGTAAGTACTACGGTTGCATTTGGGAACGGACACTGAATCACTCTGCAAATTATGCGCACTACATTAAAAATGATCCTGTATACATTAATCTAGTAAAAAGAAACAGTATATTGTACGAATAATCTCAAGTCTTAGAAAAGCATACAAGTGAAAACTTAACAAGGCTGTATCTTGGGACGGTTTCTCTGACACTAATAATCTTCGAGTCGATCTGACATTTGTCATGAGTAGTGAATACCTGACACCCGCACTGCCACTTTCTCGGTCGCATTTACGGGTTAAACTTATAAACCTACTTATGGGTTGCGTAAGAACCAGTGGGATATTAATGTTCCGACACTGGTATTAAATTAAGAGTTTTGTATAATTCAATTGCAATTTGGATGTGCAATTAATTTTGTAATGATGAAATTAAGTGCAATAATCTTTGACGTTTAATTTTTTTGCAAAGTTATCTCTCAAACTTTCTTAATTTTTTAATTACTGAGTCCCAATTATTAACATTTTTAAATGAAATTAATTTGATGACTACTTACTAACGAATCCACGTCTCCTTTTTAGAGATGTTGCAACGGTTGGTCGACTCTACGCGTGACTTGAGGGCTGGCATATTCTTTGGTCAAAGAATAAACATTGCGATTCAACGTGGCAATGTTGTCAGTCTTCTAGGCAAGCTGCGAATTGACAGCATAGAGGAAGAGTACTTTTACGCCAAAGTGTTCATTTTGTATAGTTTTATAATATTAGTACGTACTTTAATTTTAATTTGGAAAACGTGAGGAAACCTGCGCACTTGACAGGACTCCATATAGTTTTTGATGGTGTTTGTAGTCCACCAACCCGCACCAGGCCAGCGTAGTGGATTGAGGACTAACCCTTTTCATTCTGAGAAGAGGCCCGTGCCTTTTATTATTATTTTTACAGTCAGAAAATACTCTGGTGTTCTGTGGTCTTTATGGTACGAAGCATCTGTGCATTTTCATATTATTTATTCTCCGGTAGTGTACTCGCGCCGCAATCTTGCAGTTTTGTATTTATAGTTTGAAGACATTCCTGTGGATTAACGACCAGCTGCATTGTTGAGTGCGGTTAGCACTTTATGAGAGGAAACATCAGCCTGGAGTTAAGTTCAGTCGTTAAGTAGACTTGACTGGAAATAGAACGGGCTGGAACTTCCTGTGGATGTAACACCACTTTAGGGTATTGGTAGGTTGTTGATTTCTATGCATATGTATTTAAAGCCCCCGACAAAAAAGAGGGGTGTTATCAATTTGTAGTGTATATCTGTGTATCGGTGTATATGTGTATTTGTCTATCTGTCTGTGGCAGCGTAGCTCCAAAACGGATAGACCGATTTCAATGCAGTTTTTTTAATCGAAAGCTAGTTTAATCGGGTATCATGTTAGCTATGTTTCATGAAATCGGGTGTTGCAATAGTATCTAGAGAAAGCCTAACACTACAAGTATACCCTAGCTTAAAAATAATTTGCATTACAATCACTTTTTTCGCAAAAAATCTCAGGATCATCAGGATCTTGTATAGGTGCAAGTTAGATTAACAGCGATACAAGGTATCACGAAGCAATAACACACCAACTTTTTGCGTTCCACTTCCAATCCCTCAGATTTACACCCCATTGTAATATACATGGTGTAATATATGGTGTGCCTCGATCTGCGCTCTCCTACTAACTCATTCATGGCTCCCTGCGTTTATGAATGGCAAAAGTTGCCGTTTTTCCGCGTTTGCGCAAATTTTATGGGAATGACGCCTCCCGGGGTAATGTCGTTGTGACGAACGATTTTCTTTTTTTGTATTTTTTTTAGGATTCTTTATTGTTGCACGTAAAATGTTACTGTTTGGAAATGTGCTTGAGTTGAGAGTGTTTTATTAATTGAATTTACATACGTGGTGACGTCGCTTTGGTGAAAGTTATTCTTGTTTTTAGCAAAGTAGGTATATTACTGAGATATTTATCCATTAGGAATGATCAAAGTTGAGCCCAAAAGAGATAAGTGGGTTCTTAAATTATTTGTACAAGTTCGTCGAGTATTCTTCGTTTGGGTAATTTGCTACTGTAGACCGTAAAATATTTCCCAGAACATTAAATACCGAAAAGTAAGTTCGTGAACATTTATGAAGGGAGATTATAAAGTTCCTGAAAATGGTCTGAAAGTTGTAACTGGATGGCGGTAATTAACTTTTTTAGTGTCCCGTAACGAACGGTTCGGACACATCCACCGATGCATAATATTCACCAGCTTATATTTATTAAAATATTTTCCCACAATCCTGTCTAATTTTAAGATGTTTCTATTTTTCCTGCTTCAGAAGAGTTCCGTGCCCAACAGTGGGACAATAATGGGCTCACTTATTATTATTATAATTTATTTTTGTTCAACATTATGTATGTTGTGCCAAATTTCCTGGAGAAATTCCCCCACTTGCCAACTACACCGCCCCAGTCAGATACTCCCTGCTGGATATAGCCTCTCCTGGGCCATATGGAAGTCGCTGAACCGACTCTGGACCAAAGTGGGCAGGTGCAATTATAATTTTTTTTTTTTTTTTTTTTTTTTTTTTTTTTATTCCATGTTACAATATTTTTTTTTATATCTATATATACTCGCCAAACTTTTAAGTTTGAGGGCGAGACGCGCATATGAGCAAGTCTACATCGATGCAACGGCGACGTGATGTGGATGCTAACTACAAATTCTTTAGATGGTTAGTAGTTAATATAACAAGGTTCGGATAACAAAATTTTAGTTACCCATAGACACGCTCATCAAAGATTGGAGAATAATTCTAAATGGGCTTAAATCTATAATAATTATAATGTTTTCTTTAACTTTGCCCTTCCATTTTATTTCTCCTTTATCGAGGGTACTATTTACAAACATACATCTCACATGCACACACACCCAGACCCGACACCTCATCATCTGATCTATAGATCATACAAATATTTTTCCGTGCGGGGATCGAACACGCGGCACGTAGCGTAGAAAGCTAATCGCGTAGCCACTGCGCCAACCGTGTCCTCAAAATCCAACCTATCCGAAATGAGAGTTGTTGCTGCTCAGCACGAGACCTTTTTCTGACGTATGGCTTTTAATACGCTGAAGCTGACTTCCCACAAACAAAACTAAACATTAATTTGGCAGACTAGCGTTGCTCTAAATCCACTCCGGCGACGGTTTCGCAACAAATCTGTCAGACGCTGAGATACCGCATTCCGTAAGGATCGTGTTACGAAGAATATGTCACGGATGTTGGGAATATTGTATCACTGGGTTCCGTAGTGAAACAAGGAACCCTTACTGTCCTATTACAAAAGATGGTATAGGCAGTCTTGTAAAACGCAGGTTGTAAGATAGCCCGGCCTTGATTACGTAAGAAAAATGTGACAGCCACAGCGACCAACAAACAATGCATCCCTTTTTCGCTTATAGATGTTTTCTTATGAGGATACAGAATAGGACGATTATTTGCGACAGCAACTGTCATATTTATCATACCTAATGAGGCAGCCATTTCTTTTTGTTATATGACGTTATAAAGTGACTGATATATAGGTAAGATTCAACCTTTCTAGCCCCGATTCCTTTAAAGGGGTTATTGTACGTATCATTATCAACAACTTTTACTAAGGGATGGAAAGTGAAATCGCGAAAAAAAGAAATCTGCTTCTCCATACAAATCATTCATTATTACTCGACTAATTACTTAATGTACTAATGTGTACCAATTTATAATGTAGTTCTTTTCAAACTTCGTGATTGGTGACTGTAAAAATAACATTGAACAGGTGTATAATTTAATAAACACTATAACACGAATGTTAACTTATTTAATAAAATTAAATAGCTTCATACAGTTCGAATGGTAAAGGTGAAAATCGTGAGAAGACACACGTTTAGTTTACTCAAAAACAATGTAGTACAAAAAATCTTAGACAGATTATAAGGAGAATAAGAATCAAGTCGAGAATAAGTTTGTAACACGATTTTTTTTATCAATTTGTTACCAAATATCTTCATGTATAAGTACTACACTTCTAATGTAACTTGTAGTTGAATCGCTGTGACCATGAACTACGGCATCAATACGTGTCTTGACATTCAATGAACCTATACAGTACGACACACCTAAGAAGTCGCATCGTGAATCTTCATTCGCGCAGACACGAATGCTACGATGCTTTCTGATTGGTTGATCAATTTCCCGCGTAGTTAATTGTGTCAACTGCGCAGGTATATCGGTTAGACATATAAGTTGTGTCGTACTGTACCATGTTGGTCGTTGGGTTTACATCCGTACTGCTTGCATATCTCGCATCACCAAGATGAATTTTATTTGACTATTCACGTTCAACTCTTTTTGAAAATCGAAAATTGTAAATTATAAAAAGAACAATAAATTCATTATTTGAATTTAATTTTCGAACTGAGATACATCGTAGATAGAAACTAGCCTGCCAGCACTTTTATGGTAACCATTTTGAATAGATACTTGCCGTCATTATAGCTTCTAACCTTCGAATAGGTACTGAAACGCTCAATTTTAAGAAGCTCTTAACTCTCGTGCTGTCTCTGTCATTTTAAGGTGGACAGTAGCGACAGAACGCCTTTTATGAGCATCTTAAAATTAAGTTGCGTTTCAGTATTCGGCGGTAAGTCGCATAGGTGGCCCTAAGCGTTCGTTCACACTCGATACTTTTAGCAGCAGAATGCGATTTCGAGTTTTTTAGCTGCCTTTTGCTTACAAAAAGTGAATAACAAACGCGAAAATGCTCGTATCTGCTGCTAAAACTATCTAGTGTGGATGGGCCTAAATTCTCAGGTGCAGAAGCTTATAACACTAGTGTATTCTGACATTCCTGCTTACTTCGCCAAGGAATATGAGATTGAAGACGCCGCATACCGTAAAGGTCATATTACTCGGGTATGTCACGGACTGTTGAGCATTACGATTGCTCTTTGCTTCGGCCTTGTGGAGGTATAAAGGTAATTGAGAGGTGAATTTTGATATGCGTATTGTTACTTCGATATAAACAGGGACCTATTCGGTCTCGAGGTGGTCCCATTTAAATTTGGTGAAGATCTGATGAAGATCTCCGAGGATATATACCTACAATGGAACTCTTGAATGAATAACAGCATATCACCCGCGATTGCTGTAATCGCATGTTTATGACCCTCAAAATAGTAAAATAAAATAAACTTAAAAAAAGTAAAAACCGACTTCAAAAAACTAAAAAGTATAAAATAATTGTCTTAAAAAACTTAACACCTTCTGAAGTCGGGGCTATAACTCTTCAATGCACCTAGTTTGGCTGGCAGTGGCACCGACTTCAGAAGCTGTTAAGATTTTTATGACAATAATTTTATAATTTAAATTTTAATATAACGTTTAATATGCAAAACGTTAGACGTGGTATATTTTTCGCGTTCTCATTTAAATGTTAAAAATGTTACCACTGGGAACTTCTCTATAAATCTTAACAGGCCTTTTAGTAATAAATAACTCAGTGCCACTGGGTTTAATTTCATTTGCTCTTTCATTTACATCTTAGGAATTGTTTTTTGGAGGATTCGCTCTTTGCTCGTGTGTAACTTACCCCTGGGGCCTACCAGCGTCAAATACCATTTTTAACCCCCGACAAAAAAGAGTAGTGCTATAAGTTTGTAGTGTGTATCTGTGTATCTGTCTGGGGCATCGTAGCTCGAAAACGGACGGACCGATTTCAATGCAGTTTTTTTAATTGAAAGCTAGTTTAATCAGGTATCATCTTAGCTATGTTTCATGAAAATCTGTTCGGCCGTTCAAAAGTTACAGCTCTTTTTCTAGTGGAGTCGGCGGTTTCTGACGGTGTTATTGATAATTGTTTCATACGAGTTGCTGCTTTTATGTTGAATACGCGGAAACAGCTGTAATAAAACCAGCAATGTATGACGTAGTTGCGATAATTTCGACAACATGTATCGACGGTTACGTAAAGTGTGAAATATAGGTCATATCTCAATGAAACTATACGTTTTTATGGAAGATGTTGGTTTTTGTTGTTAGCGTCTCGTGATGTGATGCAACAGGCTTTTTTGTTCTATGAGTACCGACATTAATAGGATAGGTTCTCGAGATAACAGCTGTCACGACTTTACTGAACTATAAAGCCTAACTAGCGGGACTAACTATTAGATAATACACGGTTTGAAAAATAAAATTCTATTAACCCATAGACACGCTTACCAAAGATTGGAGAATTTTAAAAGGGCTTAAATCTATATACCGGATTATTTGTAATTAATTGGCAAAGCTGTAAGGGGTGAACGTACTCATCAATATAAGCGACTTTTACTATGGGACCAACCCTGAAATCACAAAAAAAATCTTTTCATAACTTTTGATCAAGCAAGGTTGATCTTTTGTATGAAAACTTAGTTTTTTGTAAAGCATTGCCGGTGAATTACAAATAACCCTGTACCTATTTTTCTTTTTATCACGTTGTCCCTCTCTTTATTTCTCCTGTATCGCAGGTACAGTTTACAAATATAGGTACATCTCACATGCACACAAACTTAGACCCGAAACTACTATCTGTAGCTCAGACAAATATTTGTTTCGTGCGGGGATCGAACCCGCGGTACGTAGCACAGAAAGCTAATCGCTTAGCCACTGCGCCAACTTTGTCGTCAATTATGATTCAGATGACTGATCTGGGTAGTATCGATTGTATAATCTTAATCATTTTTATTTAAAACGTAATAAATCGTGACTTTCCACTCAATAAGTTAAACAATCTGATAAGCCACGATACTACGTCAACCCGCTCCAAAAAAGCGACGCCATTTGCATTCGAATAAATTAAGACCATATTGCAAAATGGCGCCATATCTTGGGGGTGAAATAATTTTATTCACGTCACGGTAGCCGCCGAAAATGGCGCGAGATTACTTATGCTTGAATTTCGAATTGATTTGAAAAAAATGAATCTTATGAAAAAGTGGGAAGTTTGACCATAATATTTTATACTTACCTACAGTCTATCCTGTCTATGCCCCCTAATAATAAATTATAAACCAGAACCAGACTCAGCAAGCCCTCTCTTGTTGCCCCTCAGTGATGCCCTAAGCCGAGGCCCGTGTCCCACTATGGGAAGATTTAAGGCCTATTCAAACCTGAGCGATATTCGCTGCCGCTGTGGGTAGAGGTACATACCGCGCGGGTTTCGCTCAGGTATTTAGTATCAAGTACCGCGGCTAGAGCGACCTGAGCGATATTCGCTGCCGCTGTGGGTAGAGGTACCTACATACCGCGCGGGATAGCGAAATCTGTTTTGGTGTGAAAAGTAATATTACCGCATACCCACTGGGTTTTCTCTGCCGCAGACGGTAGCGAATACCGCTTAGGTCTGAACAGTAATATTACCGCATACCCACTGGGTTTTCTCTGCCGCAGACGGTAGCGAATACCGCTTAGGTCTGAATAGGCCTTTAACCTATTGAGTGGCGTGCACAATAATTTCTTACAGGATAGGGAAAAACAACTAAGTGTTATATTGTCAAGTTAAATCATGTTTGTGAATGACCACCTCGCCCTAAGACTTAAATTAGCTGATATTATTAACATATTATCGTATGTATTACTTAATATCTACTTAATTTATTAGGGTAGGCAGTGTCTTTTTGTCTTTATGGAGTGCACACCACTAGGGACGCCCTTAGCTGCGCTGTCTCTACATTATATTTTTACATAAGGTTGAAGGCCCATCAGGACTCACCACAAGTCCAGTTAAACAGCAAAGGCTCCTTGAGCCAAATACAGTTCTCGGCGGTATGACCGTTAAAATTGATATATTTTATTACGTCAAACTTATGCCCATGTTCTCCCCTTTCGTTATCCACAATTCACAAAGCAAACAAACGTGAAAGTATAAAAATGGTTAAAAATACACTGTCGCAATTAAATTGGCAACGATATGAACGGAACAAATGGAATTATAATTGAACGCGTCCGCTGTTCGCTTCAATAGCCCGCAATCGTGCCCGCATTCATGCAAATTGTTCATATTTCAATAACTCGCTACAACCCAAATTGCTGTATAAAATTGTATGATGCAGGAAAATCCGTATAGAATAGAATATAATTATTCTTTATTGTAGATACACCATGCAATTACGTAGACGTAACACATACACATGTAAATATTATCCCCTGTAGAAATAAACGGTAAATTAAGTTATGACAACCTTAAGCCTAGTATTCACTGGGAGACAAAATATGTCCCGCCACAAGTGTCGCTAGAGATATCGAGCGACTTCGCACGAAAAATATGGCAACATCGCTCGACTTGTTCTTTGTCGGCGTGTCGCTTCATTTTAGGGATTAATCCTTGTTATCACCAGGGGAAAAATGTCAGGGGAAAAATGTCTCCTGACACGTCTCGCTAGATATGTCGGGCGAAGTCGGGCAACTTCGTTCGACTTCGCTCAACATCTCTAGCGTAGCGAGACGTGTTGTGGAACATTTGTCTCCTAGTGAATACGACGGTTTATATTATTTTTATTTATTTTATTTATTTATTTTTATTTATTATAGCTCAACAAATGTATTTCATTACAACGGGATCATTAATAGGGGATAAAAAAGATGGCGCAATGAGCAAAGAAAAAGTTGATCAACTTTTTCTTTACTAATTACATAAAATATTCATTGCGTATTGTTAATTGATAACTACGCGATACATTACGACACAAATGTTACGTAAACAATAATTAACCCCTCCATCACCGTTGCATGTCTCGACACTTTTTCTCATTATTGACATTAATATTACGTCAACGCTACCGTCGTCATGGGAACGCAAGTACACCGTGAATGATACCGGTTCTCTCAGTGCCCAGTAGAAAGGGACAGGGGTCACTTTCCCATGAATCGATGGGTTTTTGCTCAACTTTTATGGTCATGTGAGATTCTTGCTATGGTTCGCTATGCTATCTTTTTCTGTACAATATTGGATCGGGTTGGCGTGGGATTGGGAGATATGGATAGATGTGTCTATCAAGTAGCAGTGAACGGGTTATATGTAATTTTATGTGAATATAGAAAATTGAGATAGGACAAGCTTTTTAGGTTTTTCTTGATGTTTATTTATTTATTATAAGGTTCACTCACAGCATTCATTCGTATTATTCATGGTACGGTTAGCGCAGTGGCTAAGTGATTGGATTTCTGCGCTACGTGCCGCGGGTTCGATCCCCGCATGGAACAATTATATTTCTATGGCCTACAGATAGTTGTTCCGGGTTTGGGTGTGTGTTAAATTGTACCCATGATACTGTAGAAATCGTAGAGCCGGAGCAACGTTTAAAAAATACCGGCTTGACACAACATTGGCAAAATAAGGCCAAAATAAATTATTGCATGTTACAACACAACTAAATGTTGTTTAAGTATTGTTTGGTGATATATAATCTCAAGTTTTGGTTAAAAAAAAAATCCACACTTCTTTCCTTACGCTAACCTAAATTTGAAACTTTGGGTAACATAAACTAGATTAACACCTATGTGTTAATACAAGATATGGTCCTGTGTGCAGCAGGGTTATTTGGCTACGATATTCTGCAAGATGGAGGTACTTCCCCAGTCGGGCAGCTCCAATTTTGAGCCAAAGTCCCGCTATCTCTCTTAAAACTAAGTATTAAGTATGTTAATTAATATTGCCAATATTGCATGCTACTGGATTATTCAAGTCGCTCTACTCATGAAGCAATAATAAATAAGCTTTATAATAGTATGTAGATTAAATAATCTCGTAATAGTAAATTATTCTACATGTGATCCATTTCAATTAGAATATATATAATCATTTTACTCAATGAAGTATTTTGATCGTGAGTTTTAATATAAACTGTACGCCTACAATTAGGAGCCATTAAAATTTTAATACCGGTCCTGGTAATCATCAATGTATTGAAAAAACTTTTTGCGAGGTCGTTTATGGTTTCGCGTAAAGACTAGAACACACGCGTGGTCTCCGAGTTTTACCCGACTGTGACAGAAGGAGGGTTATGTTATTCGAGTGTATGTATGCACCCATTATTGGGAAGGTTTGAGCCGGTCTCGATTTTTAAAGGGTTTTTTTTTAATTTTTTAAGGATTTTTTACCTGTTAAACTTGCTATGTTCCGCATTAGAATTCTACTGGACTTTTATTTAAAGTGATTTTTTATTTAAAGTTCACTTTTTAAGAAGTCGGGTTTTTTGATTTATTATCTTATTTACTTTTAATTTCGATTGAAAATTATATTTTCTCTACAACGTGTATCAGAAATAAGTGGTCATATTTAAGGGTATTGATCAGACAATCAAAATGAACAACTTTCTCTATGGAACCAACACGTACCTAATACCGAAAAAGTAATCAGCTGTCTCATACGTTTGGGTCGAGTAGGTATTGAAGTTTTGTATAGGACAGCTGATAATTTTTTCGCGATTACGATGTTGGTTCCATGGAGAAAGTTGTTCAGTTTGATGGTCTGATCCACATCCTTAAATATGACCACGCATTCCTGATAGGTACACGTTGTATACAGACACAGACCACGGGAAAAACAACAAGTTTACCCATAGTCCGTAAAGTGAACTAATTAAACAAACACATTTGGAACTTGGCGTTACGCACTATTTTTAAAGCACTAGAAACGTATACATTTATTAAAGTATTTATGTAAATAATAGTAAAGAAAGAAGAAAGAAAGCAAAATAATTTATTTCTGAAGAAACCACGAATCACATACATTAACGACACGGTTAGCGCAGTGGCTAAGTGATTAGCTTTCTACGTTACGTGCCGCGGGTTCGATCCCCGCACGGAGCAATTATTTGTAAGATCTACAGATAGTTGTTCCGGGTCTGGGCGTCCGTGCATGTGACATGTATGTTTGTAAACTGTACCCTCGATACAGGAGAAATCCTAGTGAGGGGCAACTATAAAAAAAATTAAAAAATTAGCAATAATCTAACCAAACACTGGCCACACCAACAAATTGCGATACAATCACTGAACTGAACCATGTCACTTTACCGACTGGAACACAAATTAAAAACTTATACAGGTCTGTGGGTGAATTTATAGTCTATGCCGTGCCCGATCAAGAAAGTAAAAGAAAAGTAGTAGTAGTAGGTAAAATAATAAGTAGGTATCTATTTCTAACCCAGTCCAACAAAACTAAATAAATGGAATTTCCCGTCTTTCCAACTGATATAGTGTATCAGAAATGAGTTGTTTCTAGTTCATTCTCAAACAATACGTCATTCTTGGGTGTAGCTTACACTTTTCCCACAGAAAGTAAACAGACTTGTACGGCGCCAACACCAAGTGTTTTGTTTATATAACATCACGTCATTCTTAAACGGGATTAGACAGGCACTAATGCTCAGTAGCTTCGGTGACTAGATTTGCACCGTCTACATAAAATTAAATCATTGAAGAAACAAATCAAAATTTATTCAAAACAGTCAAACAAGAGATACAATTATTTCAATACAGAAAAAAAGACATGAAAAAAATAACACCCTGTACTCAGCATGGAGCCATGGACACAGTGAAAGCACAAGAGAAAGAAAATAAAAGATAACACAAAAATGTCATGAAAATGATTCCGTTTATATAAAGTAATTTAATAAAGCTATCAAGTATCTCCATGCCGATAAATGGCGGGACGAGTTACACCTATTGGAAGCATTACCGAAAAATTCTAACAGAGCGGAGTGGAAGGATTGTAGGGAGGCCTGAACTGCACGGCTGTAGGTGGAAGCTGATTTATAAAAGAAAATGTGCCACGGTGTTTCTTCCATATTTGTCATGATCTGTCATCCAAATTCTTAGAATAGACTATAATTACATATTATATATAAATATGTTTAATATTCTCTCCATTTGGGAAACCCAAGGAATTATATGTACAAAATTCATCTTTTCAAGTAGATCTCCGTAAATATTCTTGTTAGTATTCATTGATGAACTTTTAGCACTATTTTAGTATAGTATAATATACAAATACATGTATTCAAGTGTATGACTGTATATGCCTTCAGGCGACGGCTGTGTACATGTTAATGAGTGCGCAGACGAACATGATAGGGTTGGCACTTTGGAGCAAACATGACTGCAGGAGACTAAAACAAAAAATAATTGTTTATAACAGAATTTACATTTGGTCCTCTATAGGTACATAGGGGTCGATAGAAATTCGCATGTCGAGCATTACGGTTTTATGATTAGCGACAACATTAGGTCAATCCAAATACTGCATGGAGTTTGAACATTACAGACAAACTATGGTGCTTTCAGCTATTGCGTGTGAGCAGCACTCGCAGTCACGCTGCAGAAATTGAAAATATTTTATTATATTAGTGACGATCGCGCTTCTGTCGCTCCACAACCTTTTGCTGCTTCTTCATATCAAGCTATATATTTCCAGTATAAGCTGAACTCGCATTGCTTATTACAGGCTTTCCGTAAAATAAGAGGTCTGCTTTTTTTTGCCAAAGGCCAAAGGATTCTTTTTCAAGGCCTCCCCCAACTTCCTCCACACATCCCTTTCCTGCGCCACTTCGAATCTGATTCGCGTCCAGGTCATCTCGTCAACTTACTTACACGTCCATTATTATGACATAAACATAATGAGGACATCGTGATGTGGAGCGTGCGTATAGCCATTTAATAGTTTAAAAAAAAACGGCCCAATTTCTCGTCCCTGTAAGGACCAAGCCAGTAAAACACCTTAAACTGATAATTTACCACAAGAAAACACAATTCTATCCAGCATGGTAACAAAACTTTGGATATTCAGCTACCTTCCTTTAGAGTACCAATAAGGTAAAATGTTTACCTAATGGATTTCAGAGTTCTATCAAATAAAGTGACACGCCGCACTTTAGAAGCCTGGCTATTTGTCAAACTGCGACAAATAGACTCGAGTTACAGATTACTTTATAAAGGAAAAGCTTCCGAAAAGTTTCTCGATAACTTTGTACTGCGTATTTTGTTTACAGTCGGAGCAATTTATGTCTAAGGCATTTAGAAAATCCAGCTTAGTTGCGATACTGAGTAAATCAAGACTTCTTTATAGTTCTAGTTTAGAATTCTCGTTGAATTTTCGATGTAATCAAGTTGGAATTCTCACATTTGCTAAATTTTGATTATGTTATCGCAGGATACTCAATCGCATTTTATTTTTAAGTAGGTGTTTTATGGTCGACAGCGACAGAGTGAGACCATGACAGTTACATTGAGTTTCAGTATTCGATGTGTTAGAAATAACTAGAATAAATATTATAGTTTTATAAAAAAAAACTACAGAAAACGCTTTTGTCATCCAAACTAAACGTGTACGCAAAATTTCAGCTCAATCGGAAACCGGGAAGTGGGTCAAATTTAACTTCCAAGATTTTTTTACATAGTTAGTTAGTTACAGGTGAAACTAATAAAAGCGTTTTAATAATTAAAGAGTATCCATGGAGGTTTTTGCCGGTGTGTTCTCCAGGACCAACCCACTTGGAACCGTGCACCTAAAATCACATTTTGAAACTACAAAATTGCAAAGGCCCAGTTGAAATTTAAAAAAAAAGACCTTTGAATATGCTCGGTATTATTGGTATTCGTAAAAATTACACTCGAGGCAATGGTCACCAACATTATCAACCTTAATATCTCGGAAAAGATTTGATTTTTTGTATGTTTGTTTGTTTGTAATGGATAAACTCAAAAACTACTGGACCGATTTTAAAAATTCTTTCACCAGCAGAATGCTACATTATCAGTGAGTAACATAGGCTATAATTTATAAAGATATCACGCGGGCGAAGTCGCTGGCGGAAGCTAGTACCTACCTACTAAAGTAACTGCGTACTAACAGGTAGGTACTAGAGTTGCGGTCATATATGTTATTCTGAGGGTGACAGCCCTTGCCACACCTCAGTGCGATAATGGAATGAAAGGTTCATTGCCCCAGAACATATTCATATCTCTTTTGCCATACGTTATAGTTTTTGTACCGGAATTTATATAAGCGATTATTTCATGCAAAGATTTATTGATTGGTCTGCAAAAAGAAATTGACGTCAGATGGGATGATAACGTGGTTTACAAGAGAACATTATGTTTAATTTATTAATTCATATCTACAACGAGTCAATCAAGTTGTTATAAGTTGATTAATGTGTTTATTGTTCAGGCTAGCGAACACCCAGAACTGTGGCCATCTAGGTCTAGCGGTGAGGCGTATTTATCGTCACAGTTAAAAATAACAGATATTTATAGATAACAGATAACAATTGTTCCTGCCAATGCCAAAATAACAGACACTTTCATTCACAGCGGACCATGCTTCTTATTTAGTTAAATAACAGTTTTGCTCTCATTCTAACTAACAGAATTGACGCTTGCTAGAAAGAGAGACACTTAATATTTAATTTATAAACAGTCATAAGCACTTAGTTGGTGGGTTTTCTGGTAGTATGAAAATAACAGGCTGTTATTTAGTAACAGATATTTTATTCTGTTATTTTTGTGTAACAATAACAGGTAACACAATTGACTGTTGTAACGTTGTAACCCATCGCTACCTAGGTCATGTATAAATAGGTACCTAAATACGTCTGCTAGCTAGCATGTTCTGGTCGTGACAAGTCACGAAATTGCCGAATCTTGTGCGTCAATCATTTAGCAACGGAATGTGAAAAATTACAGGTATATCACAAAAAAGAGAGCAAACGTCATGGTTATCGTTTAGTCTAGTCACGCGTGGGTAAAATCCCTTTTTGAAAGAAAGAAAGAAAGGAGGATTTTTTTTCGTACTATGTTTAAGTTCTTTTTTTTTAATTTTTTTTTTATTCGAGGCTTTTATCCATAATGGCATGTCAGCCTCATCGTAACTTAACCTAGGTATAATACTTATATTAAAATGAACACTGAATCACTGATGATACACAAACAGCTCAGTAAGTAAGTCTGCAGTCTGAGGTGTAGGATGTGCCAACATGTTGATATATGGCGCAACATCATACTCACTGGTAGCCTCATAATTTCTATGACATATGAAAAGATATCACGCAAGTAACGCGCTAGCTGTATGTTTTTAAACGTATCTTTTGTATAGTTACGTACTTACACTACAAGGTCTTACCTTTCTAGTCACGATCCCTATAAGGGGTTAACAATAATCCCTAAGTAAGTTACCTAAGTACAAACTTATAAACAACTTTTAGTATGGGACCAAACATGAATACGCGAAAAAAAGCTGCTGTTGCATACATTTAGTCAAATAATATAGAATTATTTGTATTCAGATTTTTTTGCGATTTAAGGATTAGTCCTATTGTAATAGTTGTTTATAATTATGAGTAGAATAACCCCTTAAAGGGATCGGGTCTAGAAAGGTAGGACCTTGTATATGTTTTATGTAATAATTTAACCCTTTCAATATAAAAATAAATACAGAGAGATCCGGTATTTTTGGAAACCAAATAAAATCCCATTTAGCATAAAAGTAAGCTTCATATAATATAAAAATGTTTGTATTAGAGACGAGTCCTATATCATGTCACATGTATAAATATTTCGAGATATTTTTGTCATGCAATGACAACAACAAAATCATTAATGCCTAAAATCATCACTCGATATTGGCCATGACTCCATGAACGTGAACTTCGGTTTCGGCTGTGACATGAAAATGACAAGATGACAACATGCAATGTGTGAAATTGTGAATGCTGTGACAGTTAGAAAAAATCATTGATGATTTTTTTTATTTTTTTATTCCATGTTACATATTTTGTCATTGTTTCCGTCATCAATATTTTTTTGTCATTGTCATCTAATCATTGATATCGAAAAATCATCACTTAGCCCATTTCTAGTTTGTATGAAACTACTACTTACCCTCAAACTGTCAATCCCTTATACAAAGCAGTACAGGCTCTATCAAATTAATGAAATGAACGCGCGCAAAAGCGGGCTCCAATTAATTCTGTAGTAGCCATTACTAAGTGATTGCCAGTTAGTCCTGTTACATTACGGTGCTCCTGCGCCGGATAGGAGAGGGAATTAAAGGGCTTGTTAAGCCCTAGAATATTCAAGTGGAACTGTCAAGTGTGTTAGATAATTTAAGAGGTTTAGCTTAAAGCTAGCTTATAGGCGTATTGAGACTCGTTGGAATAGAAATAGCACTTAATGGAGTGTAACCGTGTAACGACATCTAGCGCTACAATAACTCATTTCTCTTTGTTTTTATTAAACTTAACTAAAAAGTACCTATAAAATAATTTTCTTAAAAAAACTTATATCAGCTTCTGAAGTCGGTGCTACTGCCAAGCTAGGTGCATTGAACGCGTAGCGTCAACCAACCGTTTTGCAATATCTCTGAATAGGAAACGTGCATTCGGATCCCATGACCCTAGATATAGATACAACTGCAGTACGATAAAGTAACATTAAAAAGGCAAAATTAAATGTAAATAGTTCCAATTTAAAATTAATTCACTTGTACAAACAAAGCTCTTATGACACTTAAAATATTTCAGTATTAATTTGTATTTGTGTTTTGTTTCAGGTGAGAGCACTTGCCGTATTGGCATTTGATACCGTTGTTCAATAAAATAAAGGTAAACGTTTTAGCAACTTTTTATGTAAGTAGCAAAGTAGCCACTTTTATGGCGTGATGGCTACAAGAAAATTGTAAGCTCTGTTTTTCCAAGTACCTAGAAAATCATTGCAAATATGTGCTGTTTCTACCGATTTAAACGCGTAGATAGAGAAAGGTTGTTCAAGTTTTTCCACAAGTATTGCGCGAAAACCAAGTTTTTTTTTAAAATATTATCAGAGTAGGGTACATCTATAATTTCTTCTTATTTGAAGTCACACAAGAGTGACTATTAATGGTTTTTATTTTTGTAGTAAGTAATAAAAATTTATGACGAGCATCATTGGTTGCTTTTCCAGTCAACAAATGAACAATATGTGGGTTTTTTATAAGTAAGCACAGGACCAATTAAATGTATTCGTGTCGTGATTACGCGTTAGTGAGCTATAAATCGTGCTCTCCATTGTACAAGCGAGTCCGAATAAGAACATTATCACATTCGTCACGGGGTTTCAATGCCATGGGCCAGATGGTACACCTTGATACTCAAATGTACTTCCTTACATTCAGTTGATATGTGTCGGTTTTGGACACGGCATGATCGGAAAGAATACTTTTTAAATTTTGGTATAAGTAGCTAGGCTTATAAAAGCTTTTTAAAATAATGCACTGTTTCAATTACTTTGTATTTTAACACTTAGTTAATGTTCGGAATGGAGATGCTAATCTTAGATTTATATGCTGATTATTTGGCAAAGCATCAAATTTTATTGAACGAATATCTGAGAAAATCTTATAGGTTTACTTTACCATAGTCCGATACCTATTAGGCGTGGAAAAGCTTTCTCAACCGCAAAATTATAATGTACTTTTAGCATTTCAACTAGAGTAGGTACAGGTGATTACTTCAAACTGTGTTTTTAAATAACTGGTCCTATTTGTCCATATTTATATTAATAGAATATCACATCCATCTATTTGTACTCTATCAACATCATTAAAGAAGTCGGTCTTACACGTCGCTTGTTCGTGCCGAAGTAATCACTTACAATTGTTATTGTTAACACATAGGTAGGTACCACATAGGTACTTCCACACCGTGAGGTGAATGAACTCCCAATCTCTTAAATAATTTATAATCGAAGCAGCGGCACGCGGCGCGGTGTGCCAAGTAAAACAATTGTATTGGTATCAAACGCAATAACATTAATCAGAGTTACTCGCGTTGATTTATTGGATAGTCGATTGCAATATTATCGGGAAAGGATTATGAATATGTGTTCTCTATTTAGTTGATGTAAATCTTTTATGAATGATATTGAAGGGAAGATGAGACAAGTATATACTCTCGCGATTAGCGGGATATATATATTTTTTTTTTCATATTTAGTAGTCTGCTTTACGACTGTTCTTTGCTCTTGGGCAGGTAACTATGAGTTTCTGCTATGCGACCAGCACACGCGCAGCTGTAAAAAGGCCATTTGAATTTTTTAAATAAGTACCTAAATTATGCGTGTCCCCCATACTAAGTCGTATTTTCGTTTAGTTTTAAAGCGTATCCCAACACCTACTGCGTTTATTTAGGAACAGAGACTGAATCACTCTACAAATTATGACCAATACATGAAAAATTATTCTGTATAAAACGTAGGAATGTTCTATTATTTTTTATTTATAAATAGTGATTCATAAATACATTTTCAATTTTATTTTCAAACGCATTTCACATGAGACAACGGTTCTATGTCGCAATATGCATTTTCTATAAATACTTAGGTACATATTGTCAAGATATCGCCAATCATGTCCACTATCTGGTGTTAATGACAGCAGATAGCCGATAGGACAATCGATTGACGATGACGTTCATCGAACTCAAACAAAGGACTTAGAATTAATTTGGAATCATCTATTAATTAAATTGCAACCGCATGACTTATTTAGTTGTGAGATGCAGCAACAAAAGGAGCATCATGTGGATATAAATATAATATTAGCATATGCTATGCATAGAAATTTAAACTAATAGATATAATTATCAACAGTGGTGTGCACGGACATGTGTTAGAGAGTAGGCAAAAACAACTTAATGTTGTTTTGTCAAGTTAATGATGTTTGTCATTGGCCAACTCACACTAAAGACATGTGACATGTACACGTTTGTATTACTTAAAGCCCGTCACACACGTAGCTATAATATATATTATAGCAAGGCATATTACGATATATTTTCCATAGTAATCTTCAAGTGACCTCAGCTGCAGCTATAATATATATTTCTATTACGTCATCAAAATATGTTATAGTATAGCTACCACGTATGGGGGCTTGCTATAATGTAATATATAGCTCAGTATATTAATATATATTATAGCTACGTGTGTGACGGGCTTAATACTTAATCTGTTAGGATAGGCAGTAACTTTTTCTCTTTATGAAGTGCACGCCACTGTATATCAATATAAACAATGATAAAATAATTAATTTATTAACTTTGTCTCTAATTAACAAAGAAATTAATGATTATAATAATCTTTTGTTTAAAAACATTGTTATCAAATAGCTCAATATTTGTCACAAGGACAAAGTAAGATGGAATTCAAATTAAAAATTACTAGGTAAGATATCTACCTATATATTGTATAAAATAAAATATTATACGCGGTGATTTAAAAAAGTTTGAAAGCTGAAACAATACATAAGTACCTAATGTTAAAACACTAACTTCGTCCGATCACTTTTCAGAATAAAATTCAGCATTTTATTTATTAAAAAAAAAAAAAAAAAAAAAAAAAAAACATTTAACGGTGTACAATAAAGAGTATTATATTCTATTCAAACGTTTATTTTTTCAATTTTGTTTACATTATTTCTAGATGTAGGTAGATATTTCGGCTAACACTTAATTTTTACTCTGCCTGTATGAGTATAAGTGCATTATAACGATATTTCCATAGTACAGGGAGAGTCATAGAAGTTTGGGTTTCAATAACAACCGCGTGTGACCCACAAAACTACGTAATGACAGGCCCAAGCAATAATATTGGGATGAACTTAGCTTATTTTATTGAGGACTACCCTTTCTTTACTATGGAAATAAAACAGGAGCCTCCGAAAATTATTCCTATCTATCGGCATTGGATTTGTCAGTTTGAATGCTCACTAGCGCCACGTTTGTTCAATTTTGTGGTTAAATAAACTTTAAAAAAATTTAAACTTTTACTTGTTTTAAATTTTTATTTTATTTTTCAATTTTGAGTGACATGCGATTACAGCAATCGCGAGTGATATGCTGTTATTCATTCAAGAGTTCCATTGTCTATCTCCACAGGTCTTTATCAGATATTCACCAAATTTAAATGGGACCACCTCGAGAGTATACCCTTTTAAACAAAAAAAGAATTTTCAAAATCGGTCTACATTTGGCGGAGAAATCGCGTAATAAACACACAAAAAAATACATACCGTCGAATTGAGAAACTTCTTCTTTTTTGAAGTCGGTTAAAAAGGGGATACCCGCACCTCAACGTCTGCTGTCATCGAGAAGTAAATTCTCAGTATATCTAGTAGATTTGTTTAAGTAATTTGTGTGTTAAAGCATGTAGCATGTTTAGTTAATGTAAGTTAGGTTAAGTATAGTTACTAAGTATTAAAAAAGAGCGCGTCTCGCCCTCAAACTTAAAAGTTTGGCGAGTATATATAGATATAAACAAAAATATTGTAACATGGAATAATAAATTAAAAAAAAAAAAAAACTACCTGCGCCGCATGCAACCTCGCGCACCTAACTCCGCCGTGCGCGCCGCATTTCAGTAAAAAGGTATACCGATCACAGCCGCATTTGCGAATGATGTCATCAGAATACGCGCGTACGGTGCGTATGTCATCCGCATTCTGCCCCAACAATACTGCGATACGGACAATACTGATGATCGTTTGACGCTGTCGGTGCGTGTTCACTTTTACTGAACTAAAAAACATTGAAATTGGATTGAATTGAAATGATTAAAGTCGCCATGTTCTGTTGAATGGATATCTTATAAAAGAAACAGTATTATATCCATTTAAAATTAAACCTATTTATTCCTCCTTGCTCGAATACAAAAAGAAGGATTTTTGCGGTGATAATCCCCTCACGGAATCTCGTTTCGTTCAGATTTCTACAAAAACAATCGGATACTGCTTTGCGTTTTATTGTAATGGCGCGACTTTATCGTCCACTTCCCATTTGTGTTTACGATAATACCATCATGTGGATTAATATTATTTTATGTCGTTTAATGGATATAAGACTTTACTGCTTATAATCTTGGTATAGGTGTGGTCTAGTATAATATTAATCCATTTAAAATTGTAAGGGAAGAGCCTCCATGGAGTGACGATACCTCCTCATTGGCGTGTACAGACATTTCTTACAGGAAAGACAATTTTATGTTTTTTTTTAATCCTTACACACTATAATTTTCACTTGTACGTACAAACATATCTGTAGATCATACAAATATTTTTGTTCCAAATTTTCAGCGAGCCAGATAATAGGTACTGCTATCACATGGGAATCAAAATATGAATAGTCAGTATTTATAATTTTAAAAAAAATGTCATAGTGGAGAGATCAGCCAGTCAGTTTTCAAATTTAGAAACATCTGGATCGCTGTCTATCAATTTTGTATTTAGAAAGTCTTTTACAGTGCCATTGCATTTGTCATTGCTTTTTTTATTTACTTCTCATTAACAAGTACAGTTACGTTCAATTTCTCGCGAATAAAAAATGTATCTGTTGAATTGCATGTGCAAAAGAAACAGTAAAAAATGCGCACTTCGTCTGAGATAGTGTTGGCATTATACTCAATACTTAGTTGATAAAGACAAGAATAACTCGTACGAAACTAACTTTTTAGGAGATGAGGACTTAAAATAGCTATTACTTAATTTACACTATAGGTATACGAACAAACAATGCGACTTTGTCCACGCAAGAAAAATATTTAATAGTGTACCTAGCACCGGTTTCTATACAATTTCAGTACGGTTTTCACTTCAGTACACGCGCCGATAAATATATTAGACTTTGGATACAATTTTTAATAAATACAAAATAATACATTTTTGTTTTGTACTATACAGGAAAATCAATCGATACAGGAGAAATCCTAGTGAGGGGCAACGTATTGTTATTAATAAATACACTGGAGAGCAATGAATCCGGGTCACCAAATAAACCTTAATATCTCAAAAACAAAGAATGATAGCTTATTCAAATAAACAGTATTTTATAGACTATTTAATACTACTGAAATAAAATTAATAAAACTTCTTAGTTATTATTTATTTTACTTATTAAAAATACATAAATTAAAAATGCGTAAATTTTATCGCAATTTTTGTTTGAAATATCCATAATATTTTTACAGATATATCATTTCCTCACATTTTAATACTTTGTATTATTTCCGTGTCCTGTCAATACAAATGTCTTGCGATTCGGTATACGGCACAAAGTTTCTAAGGAAATGTTTGAGAATATTCTCGCATTCCTCTATCAATGCAATTATCAACTGTCGAAGCATATTATTTGAGTAGTATTATAAAGGTCTATAAAACACTTGTTATTTGAATAAGCTGTCATTCTTAGTTTCCAAGATATTAAAGTTTATTATCTTGGTGACCCGGATTCATTGCTCTCGAGTGTATTAGGTATTAAATATCTTTATTCAAGTAGCAAAGTTTCAAAAAGGTTATTAGTACTTAACTTATATCTATGTAAAAAAACGATAAACGGATAGGCGATTCAGCGGCGACTCAGCCGTTTACAATCATGTTCATGAACAAAAGTGAATCTACGATCTAGGAATTCCCTTAGCTATATTAACAGTTTTTCTCATCTATATTCATAGTCCTATAATGCATGATCTTTGCTCACATAAGAAAAACATGTGATCGCGTAGCACCGGTTCAATACAATTTCAGTACAGCTTTCACTGCGGCGCACGCGCCGGTGTCACTGTCACTGATTACTTCGTGATATCGCTTGTATCTCACTCGAGTTTCTATTGCTAATCGAGTATTTGATTGAGCTGCCTACTTACCATATCATTGTGGTGATTCGAATGCTCTAATGATAGTTTCTACATGGTGATTTCAAGTAGGTAATGATGTTTTGAGATTGTGTTTCTGATATTTATGGGGAAAGATGGCTTTTGTTTACAATGACTTTAATATTTAGATACTTGTACAGTTAAAAAAAAGAAATCCCAACAAAAACATTAAATGTAAAAAAATGCCAAGTCTCTCGATGCAGTCTTTCCATCGTAAAAAGTTTTGAGATCTCATAGAAGCCAAGTCCTATTCAAATTATTTTGTAGTTATAAATCAACATTTAGTAATTGTATCAATAGTTTTCTTTATATTATAATTATAGTGACTTGGCAATGAGCACAAGAAGAAACAAATAAAACGGCATATTTGGAGGAGTTGAAAGTCACACACCGCATGCGTAAACATTAATATCACAAAATTAATTTTCTTTTGGTTTATCCGTGTCGTCCCAACCGAATTTCGGCAACGGCAGTCAGTCTCATCCAAGACTAGTAAACTGCGCAGGATAATCTGATCACAGGTCTCGTCAGTAACATTTGCATATAATTCCAGGCAGCAAGCAGCTTTTAATTTGTGCTCATTGCCAAGTCACTATAATTATAATATAAAGAAAACTATTGATACAATTACTAAATGTTGATTTATAACTACAAAATAATTTGAATAGGACTTGGCTTCTATGAGATCTCAAAACTTTTTACGATGGAAAGACTGCATCGAGAGACTTGGCATTTTTTTACATTTAATGTTTTTGTTGGGATCTCATTTATTTTTTGTAAGTGTATTTCTTTTTTTTTTTTAGGTGACCTAATAATTTCTTGGACTTCAGCTACTGCTTTGCTTAGAACCCATTCTCTATCTCTATCTCTTTTGTTTCTTTTCTGAGGCTTCGTTACTTCTAAGGTAGACAAGTCTGGGCGATATATACTTCGGAGTCGATTATATTCAGCTATTGCTATCTCCTGAGCTTTGATACTACTAAAATTCACATTTATTAAATGTAATCCACCCAAACTAGTCACTCTTGAAAGGGCCACGTATGCTTGACCACAGTTTATATTATTATTTTCTATTCTATGTATTTATTCATCCAATTGAATACTTAAACAACGAACAAAGTTAACAATGCAGTCAAAATCCATACACAATGTTCTTGCCAAACCGCAAATATAACATTGTTTTCTATGGTATATTATTTTTTAATGTTTTTAGTCACTTTTGAAAGGGCCACGTATGCTTGACCACAGTTTATATTATTCTTTTCTATTCTATGTATTTATTCATCCAATTGAATAGTTAAACAACGAACAAAGTTAACAATGCAGTCAAAATCCATACACAATGTTCTTGCCAAACCGCAAATATAAAATTGTTTTCTATGGTATATTATTTTTTAATGTTTTTATAATTATTTTTAATGTTTTTTTAATTTTTCCTTTATATGTGGCTAATGACCTATCTTGGTGCAAAATTTGAAGTTTCTAAGTCTGCTAGAAGTACCTTAGATTTTTGATGATCGGTCAGTGAGTCAGTGAGTCAGTGAGTCAGTGAGTCAGTGAGTCAGTGAGTCAATGAGTCAGTGAGTGACAAAATGGTGTAACTTTGATCGACCGTAACTCCTAAACTATTAATTCAATTGGCATGTAATTTCGAACTTAAGCTTGTTCTAATGCCTACTATTATTCACCGAAAACCTAAACTCGTAGCTTTGTCCACGTCGAAGATATAGGGGGGGCGAAACAGCCGCGAATCGCATCGAGAAAAGATGGTACGGCCGTGCCCGTTTTGCTCGAGACTTGGCTGGGGCACTGCCGTGCCCCCAGATAATTAGCCAGGGTCATGTAAATGAAATTGACTCAAGAAATTATAGATGTATGTAGATAAAATAAATGATGAAACATAATAAGAAATAATAAATTTTATTTCTATTGTTTACTTAGATAATTATTTTTTTTTACAAACTCCCACGAATTATCAATTATTAAAATATCAGTTTCTTACTTTCTGTTTCTACATCAAAAGATACTATTATCCTGCTTATCAATTTTGTAATTACAAAATCTCTTTTGCTCGGCTTTGAGTTATTAAATAATATCTGTGTTTTAAATATAAATACATTCAGCAACAGCGAAGAAAAATATTATGAAAAAATATCGCTTGCCAAAAGTTAGTATCTTGAATAAGGAAGAATCTGAAGTGAGAAATATCGTTTTCCATTTTGGGGATACGACCGTCAAAATCTCCAAATTTATTACGTATGAATAAAATTCATAAGTGGTAAATCACTTCTCGCCGCGAATGTACACTGAGAGACGCATACAGCATACTCTGGAACATAAAATAAAGTAGCTATAGAGGACATTTTTATGCAAGCTTTGCTCAGGCCTGCCCCTTATAGACTAGGTTAAGTATATGGAATTTTACCGACTGTGTTTTGGGAGAGATCTTCTAAATATATATATTATGTAACCACAGACTATGCAATTTGAAAAGCAAAGATTATTTATAAGATTTTTCATATCGACCTCTCTTTCTTTCGGAGTTCTTGTCCTCGTTCAGATGGTTTTGGTACGTTTATGTCAGCTTTGGTATACGAACTAGGGTAAGTAGGGAAATCTACAAGGTCCAGCATTGTCTAACGTCAGCGATTCACACCACTTGTGGCTTGGTCCATTATGTGAATCTCCCCACTGCTCTTTATAAATGGGTCCTTTCGAACCACGATGTAAATCGCCCACGATCTTTTTATAATGGGGTGATTTGGACCGCGGTACCTATTAATCAACCAGTGCTTTTGATGGGGCGATTCGGACCAACGAAAATTTATTAATACAATAAAAAAAACAAAGGTTTTAATTTTAATTTATTCTTCCATTTCCATTCATAAACTTATGCCTGGGATACTGGGTAGGAACTTTGTGTTCTCAATATTAGATGGTTGCTACTTTGGGCCATGTATTTTTATCTTTGCGATATAAGTGCGAAAACAACGTGTCGAAAACGTTTTGTTTTTCTTATTTTATGGAAAGGCGAAGATATTTTTCTCTGTAAAAGCGTCCAAACAGTGTAACGTCAATTTCCTTAAGGTTGCTCAGCGGAAATGTACCGATATGGGTGGCGAGTGAACATGGATTCGCTTTCAGTTGGAACGCGCCGGCCAGTCGTTTGTTGCCCGAGAAACTATGTATAGAGGGAAGGAAAAGAGAAAATGTGTGCTGGAGAAAAATTTTGTACGTCTTCATTATTTTTAGCTGCACATTACGATTGTAAATTTTTTTATGAGACTGTGTTGTGGTTTTACTAAGATTTTTTTTGCGCACTGTCCATTTCTTTGCGGTATTCATATTGCCTACTTAATTGAACTAATTATCGTATACCTACTATGCTAACAAACATGAACTATGAAGTTTGTCTTTTTTCATCTCCGCAATACAACTTATTATATTTTTCGTGATGATAATGTTAAATAATTATATTATTATATCCGCAAATAATCAAAATAATATTATAATTATAGAATACCTATTTATGTTTTATTTCATTGCGTGTCTAAAATGTCCATGGTGCGGCATTTTTTACATTAAAACTGTCTACAAAAATATTTGCTAGAAGGTCATTGTAACCAGCCCACCATAAAATGACACGCTAAGTTCAACTGACAGAATCAGACTAGCGGAAAACTCAAAATTATAAATGTTGACAGGCGTAAAACTCATCAACTAAAACAATTTAAATTAATTCAAATTGTATTAAACTTGATTACGTGGTTTACGTGTAACTTTTTATACGATTATGTCACACAACAGAACTATGTCACACAACGGAACCAATTTTGGCCACAACTCAACATAAATTCAACCACAACACAATGCAGCAAGCATCAAGTACAATCAAAAACAGAACACAATTACAAAAACAAATAAAATTACCGAACACTTGAATAATCGCGCAATTTTTGAAATCCCCAAATACTTATTCCACCGTCTATATCCCCATAATATGCTCAGTGTAACGGGCTGGTGAATCATTCATGAGCTCCAAAAGGACTTAAATCCACGTGTATCAGAACAACAAATGCCTTTCAATATTCACGACGGTGCACCAATGTGGGCGAGTAGGTGACCCTGCGAGTGTGAAGGATTTTAATTTTTGAGTGGACTTGGCACCTTGTTTGTTTGAACTGTACACGTGTTGGCCGGTCAACGTACAGAGAGCCGGACAAGTATAGGCCACTCCACTTTTTTCGAAAAAATGATCTATTCTACGATAGCCACAGATAGGGAAATTGTTTAGTTTGCTTTATCCATCTATAATAATTTGTGTTATGGAGAAACAACTCAACTCTGAAATAGATCGGAGCGGAGATGCCTCTTTCTTGCAGTGTACCAATTGCTTAATTTTATTGATTATCTAGCGACCCATTCCGGCTTCGCACAGATGGACATTTATTTATACTAGGTTGCCCAGTGGTCGAAATTCGACCGTAATTTTAGCTTTCTGCACTCTTTCTCCATAGATATAAACTTTAACTATGCCAAATCTCACACTCCTCCGTGCACACAATATGGTTAAAAAGGGGTACAAAGTTTTTTCTTCACGTATTAATATATAGATTTAACATTTTGTGATAAATAGATAATTTTTTATACTTTGGGTTACATTAATAGAGTATTCGTAGGGATCCCTAAATTTTTGAAAATAATATTGCCTGATGTTTCTCAATGATAAATTATAATAAACCGATTTTATTATTATAATAATAAAATCGGTCCAGTGGTTTTTGAGTTTATTTAGTACAAACAAAAATAAAAATCTTTTCTCTTTATAATATTAGTCTTGATAGAAAAAAAACTTAATTTATTTAAAAGGTATCTTCCAGGAAATTATAAGATTTTAAGAAAGATAAATTATGTCACATGTTTATAAATAAATAACTCTTCGGATTATACCAAGCGCATTAACAGTAGCCATTACTGAGATGTCCATGAAGTTTTTTCTCTTATTTTTTGTCCAGTCCAGGATATCCTTTCAGAGTTTGAATGGTGTTTTATGGATTAAGACCTTTGCTTGTCCCATAGAAGCTTACAGACTCGGAATAGTGATTATTCCATGAATATTTAAAATCACTTAAAAGAACCCCAGTTTGTCCAAGTGCTGTTCGTTTTTTTATTTCAGTATTCTTGTTTTTTGGAGTTTAAGAATGCTTATTGGTGCTACACACTGATCACTGATTGCTTTGAATAATTATTATCATCAATACAAAATGTATTTTTTACCTTCCAATATTATTTGCTTGAATTTGTTTGTATTTAATTAGTATTGTTACTAAAAGAATAACGAGATTGTTTAGTTTTTTTTTTATAAAATACTTGGCCGTGACCTTCCTTGGTCTATTATAAAAATTTACTTGTTCCAAATTACTCTCAATTTCAAGGTTTTTTTTCCATCTACCTTCAGATGCAGCTGAATATGTACAAATCCTTTCTAAACAGAGCTCAATTACTCAATAATGAGGTTAAAAACTGAAAGCTCATCGCAGATGGCGCCACTATCGGTTGTTCCTGAGAACCGCCATATTGATTTTTGTTGTTGTTTGGTATCCTACTTAGAACCATATTATACTAGTAAAATGTATTCTACGTGGAGTGTAATACAATTAAAAGACGAGCTAATAAAGAGGAATGCCTCTGGCATTGCTAAAAAAGCAGCATAAATTGCACGGTAAATAGATATAATTATGTAAACAAGTTTGGAGGTTATATTGTGTTCTTTTTGTAAAGCCCTATTTTTTCGTTGGAGGTAAGAGGCCTACGATCGAAATAATCTCATTGGTGTTGAAGACGTGCTTTAAGATGAGACTGTCAACATTCCGGCACTGCATAAGTTCAGGGATGTAAATGCCAGCACAAATCTCCCAACGCTGTCTTAACGCCACATTCAACAGTTTGCAGAAAGGTAAGAATGCTATTTAATTATGATTTTTTCATCTTTCCTTGTGGATTGGCTATATTTTGGATTAAATTCGACATACATGTTGTTTCAGGTGTCAAGTACCGCCCAAAGGAAGACTTCTGTACGAGTATAGAAGTTTAGTTATAAAATAATAAAAATATACACTGTAATACGTTGATAGCGGTGCCTAAAATAAAAAGGGAGCATTGAAATGATGATGAATGTTTGTTTTATAAAACTAGTGTAAGAATTTCTCCCCAAATATTCCTCAGGTTTAAAATGGATAGCACTTAACCTCTACTTATTACTAGTCTTCGAATTTTTCTTTCGAAGGGCCTTTTCCCATAGTTTTCTTCTTTTGGCTTATTTAGGGAATATTATGTACTCCCGGATTTTTGCAACCAACGGCTGCTCAAAGCGTCATTTTATTAATTATTCTTATAACAATTCGATTGTTTATAAAAATAGTATGAAAGTTGACAGCTATCTGTCAAATTTCTGGAACAACCGACAGTAGCGACATCTGAAGTGAGCAAAAGGCAGTTTTTTACCCCATTGATTGTCAATTAAGTTGATTTTACCGCAACAAAAACTGGAAACAAATGACGAAACACACTTCTATCAAACAGGTTAGTTAGACAAAGTCTTGTATAACATGCTATTTAAAGCCAAATTAGCATACAAAGCTCAACAACCGCACTCGGCAATCTAGGTGAATCGCATACCAACATAAAAATACCAAAGAAAATGCGGGTCAATTCGAAGTTTGAAAATCTTATCACGTACTACAACACCGACATTTGGGAAATGTCAGCTGCACATAAAGGGCGGGAAAGTCGTTGTAGGTACAATAAGAACTTATGTCGATAGCTTTAAGTTACATAAATAATAGAAGTTTTGGTGCGGACTAACTTTTGATACGTGGTGCACATGCTTTTAGTTATTACTCGGGAAATTTCTTTATACAGGGTGACTGATTTAACGCTTCTCTTCTCTACATAGTATAAAATAAAGTCACTTTCCGCGTCTGCCTGTCTGTATATCTGCTAACTCCTTCTAAACCATGCAACGGATTTTGATGCGGTTTTCATCATCAGTTAGATAATTTATCACGAAAGGGCTATATGTATAATACTTTCATATTTAATGTAAGGATAGTAGAGAAAGTGTACCCTTGCGAAGCCGGGAGCGGGTCGCTCGTAACACAAAAGAGTGTATTGTACTCATCAATAAGAATAACTTTTACTATAGGGACAAAAACTAAATCGCGAAAAAACATCAGCTGTTCTTTACTCAATTCAATATTACTCGACTAAATGTGGGCCACCTTTGAAACGTTATAGACTAGGAGTATGATTCCAAAACAGTCGTTGAAATTTTCGATTCTTCTCAGAATGACAGAATTTCAGAAGAATCGAAAATTTCAACGACTTCGGCGCGGTCTCAAGCACTACTGTATTACACCTGTATAGGTCATCAATAGCACCCAAGTGTCGTTTGGTAGTTATCGGACAATGTAATAGTTTTTTTTTAAGTTTTTCTTTTTATTTCTATGTTCGTGTGATGTTATCCGATGCTTGACGATGACAGTATATATTTTCTTATTTTTTTAAGGAAGGTTTACAGACTAATAACATTTATTAATTACACAATAAATAATCAAGTTGAGTTGTTAATGATCGTGTTTCAATTTTTGGCTCTTATTTAATATATAAGTTTATTTTAAATCAAATCAAATCAAATCAAATCAAATCAAATCAAATCTTTATTGCTGAACACAGGTAGGTACAGTTTAGTACATTGCAAGATGTTGGGTGAATGCGCAGTTCACTATGTTCTACCAGTTTAGGCATGCAACATTAACTGGGGTAGGTACACAATTATAAAATATTAATATAATTATTTAAATGTCACAACAATCAATTTATTTAAATTGGACTTATTAAATATTCACCAGAATGTCAAAAAAATAATAAAAACTAATAATAACTAATTAAATATTACTATCTGTCAAGTACTCGTTTGTAGTATAGTATGTCTTATTTATTAAAAGATCTAATATTTGTTTTTTAAATATATCTATATTGTTGCTCTCCAATATTGATTTTGGCAATTTATTATATATCTTAGGGGCCATTCCTAAGAAATTTTTATTAAATACTGATTTATTATGCTGTCTAAAGCGTATTTTATTTCTGTGACGAGTGCTGTTTAGGGTCTCAAACAAATTAAAATTGCTTCTAATGAATAGAGCTACTTCATATATGTACAGGCAGGGGACCGTTAATATACGAAGACTCATAAAGAACGGTTTACAACTGTCAGTACTTTGTATACCACATATAGACCTAATGCACCTTTTCTGGGCTCTAAACACTGTAACAAATGTTTGTTAAGTATTATTTATTTCATTATTTAAAAAAAAATGAAATGAATAGAATAGATAGATAAAATCGTTTTTGTACACCAGATAATAAGGAGCGATGAACATAAAAATTACAATTAACATTTATACCTAATTAATTAAATTAAATTATTTTTAATCCCAATTTTTGTTTCAACATCGATACTTTTACCGAGAGCCAATGACAAACAACTCTTATTGACATTTTTTCTGATAATGCAAACTGCTCGAACTGCTCGCTTCGAACGAGGTAATGTAGTTTATGTTATCACTCTGTACTTTTATACTGTAAGATGGAAACATACATGTCTCAAACGACATAACCGCTAAAACTAAATGACTATGGTTATTGTTTTAATTACCACCCCTAGTGACACACTGTTAAATTACCCTGTTGTTGTTCGTAGAACTGCACTAAGTGGGTCACAAACCACAACAGAATATATTAACAAAGTTCCATAAACATTAAACACATACACATAACCAGTATCACGCATGTATTCCCTGATGGGATAGGCAGATGTATACAGAGGTGTAAAACCGTAGTTCCCCGAGATGGGGCTTACTACGAACACTTATAGCAGGGCTGAAATTGAATTGTCTAGACATTTCCAGTATAAGCTGACCTCGCAGTGTATAGGCTTTTCCTACAGTGAAAGGTCAGCTTATTCTGGAAATTTCTGGGCAGTTCATTTTCAGCCCTGCTATAAGAGATCGTGGTAAGGCCCCAGTATTAGCAATTACAACAATACTAGATGTTGCGCGTGGAATAACTCCTGCGTTTTTTTTTTGCCGTAATAAAATATAGCCGGATAGTATAATAGACTCAGGGATAGTGCAGCTTTTTTAGTTCAATAGTAGTTCAGCTTTTTTCTTTCTATTATTGAAAGAATTTTTTAGAATCGGTTGGTTCTTCCAGAGATACGGGCATGCTCGACGGCATGTTTTCAATTTTTTATTAGAATTAGTGTACCTATTTCTTTTTTATTGTGTTTTGTCTATTGTGAATGTGGCGCCGTCATTATCCCGTACGGAATAAAATTATTTTTCTTTCTTTTCTTTCTTTCTTTTCTTTCTAGATATATTACAAACATACAAATTTTACCTCTATAAATTAATAGTATCCATTAGACGTTTAGAAATGTTGAAATACTTCTATACTAATATTATAAATAGGTGAAATTTGTTTGTATGTTGGGGCGGTAATTTCTGAAACTACTGAATAGATTTTTTTCAGTAATAGAAAGCTGCATTATCCCTGTGTGATATAGGCTGTATTTTATTAAAATAAAACGCGCTTTCTTATCAAATACAGAACCTCAGCTTAGCCGAGCTTACGACAAATTTCAATCTGATGGTACGATGCTAAGTATATAATTTGCATGATATTCCGTAATATTTGATCCTCGACCTATTTACGAGTCCCTGCGGACTTCAAATTATTGTTCCAATAAATGTCCCAATGAGCAGTAATTGTGTCCATTAAAATCAAATTAAAATCTGTTCCCACGGGCTTGTCATGTTTCTATTTTGGAACAATGCGACTAAATATGCCACGTTTAGATATACCTACATGGTTAAAATGGTGTTTGTCTGAATATTTCTCACATTATCTGACTAAATTGTAACTAATTGTGATCAGATTTGTTGTGGAATGTTTCATTCGAAACGCTGTGCATTGGTTAGTATTTTGTGGCGGACACAAAGTGAAGCGCTCACTATACAGGAATTTTTAGTTCAATTGTGTCGTTTTATTTGGTTAAAAAGGTATTTCATATTATGAGTTGCAAATGGCGTAAATCCATCTCACCATTTTGTTAATCAACATAATATCTTGTTAATTCCCAACCACATATACAGTCACAGTTTTTGAAGAAACTCTTTATTTAAATCGAAAGTTTGGAGAAATAAAAAAAGTTGCTGTTGGCCTATTGCCGCTCCAAAATTAGTTAATACAAGCTCAAGACTTAACTCAACTACAACTCAAGACCAAATAAACAACAAATCTAAAAGTTTGCCATCTAAAATCTATATGTACTCGTATATGTAGACACGTAATCCCTAACCCAGTGGGCCGACCGCGTTTCTAGCCAAAACTATACGTGATTCGTATTCCAATTGTCCCCATGAACTGCTGACCGGGACACTGTGATCAACTCTTTGTTTTACTAAATCCCTTCGTTGCTAACTTGACAAACTGGCTTTGTTTGGGCCTTGTTCGTCCTGGGCTTTGTGGATGATGATTTATTGTTTTAAGGATATGTGTGTATAGTGTTCGATGCAATTCGAACACCTTGCTGATCTAGGTAATCAATAAAGTCATTGAGTGTGGCCCGGGCCGACGATAGTGCATACTCGGACACCAAACCCGAATCATTTTGGCGTAGCTATTCTTTGTAAATGAATTGTTTTATCAAGTGAATCATTAGGTCACGACCTGAAGATTAATTTGGTCCTTCGAGTCGGATATGAACCAGCGACCTAATAATGTGTGAATGGTATGAGCTGGGAAATAATAAGCAGACACGAGAATTTTTGGAATGCAAGGAAAGAGATTCCTCGTGTGTACTTATCTCAAACACACCCTGAACCATCAGCCCAGTTCCCTTACCTTTAACAGGAGCTGTCCTTGGACGCGTGAACGTTCTTTATACGTCGAGACCTCTCCGTGCTTTGAAGTATTTTCTCGTCTCTGTCAGCCAGGAATGAAGACAGACAACCGGTCCAACCTAAAGGTATCGATACCTATCTCCCAGCTATTGAAATGCGGAGGCCAGACTGGCAGTCAATCCATACAGACAACGCAACGTCCATTGCGTTGTTCCAGTTATAACAGAATTATTTGCAAAGCATACTGCGCAATATAGGTACATTGTTGAACTGCCAAAATTTAATCGATTCCGAGCGTCCTTCGTAATTATACCTTGCTGGTTATATTTGAAGCCAATTCAGCATAATCTACAATCTTAGTCAACACTGCTGCGATGAGAATACCAAGTCCAATGACTAATTTAGCCACTAAACAATCTGCAAGTATAGTTTACAATCACTTTAGCAACTTGCTCCCATCAATTGACTTATGCGGGCACAGAGACAATTCAACTTGTTTCCTCTTGTGCTTTATTAATAAAACTTTAACATTTTTATAATTTTTCTGGAAGGTACCGAAGAAATTGGAATTTAAAATAAAAATTGTCCCACACTTGGATTTCTTTCTTCTTTCTCTTCTCTTGTATCGTGGGTATATAAACATACATGCACGCCCACCCGAACCCGTGACAATTATCATTAGGCCATGCAAATATATGTAGGTACCGTACGAGGATCGAACCTGTGGGATATTGTACAGAAAGCCAATCGCTAAGCCATTGCGCCAACCGTGCCCTCAAAGTTTAGCGAAGTCATAAACTGCATTGCCTTATTGCAAGAGATTTATTAGTTCAAAAAGTTATAACTGCTAGTTAGTAGCAAACTAACATTTTCCCCACACTATTTTAAAATAAAACTTCAAAAGGCGAACTTTGCCAATTACCGGAACTGAGTTTTAATAGCAATTCTGGAATTAACTTAAAGCCTCGTATTCACTAGGGGACAAATGTCCCGCGACACGTGTCGCTAAAGATGTCGAGCGACGTCGGGCGCCATCAGTCGACTACTCTAGCCACATCACGCGACTTGTTCCTTGTCTGCGTATCACTTTAGTTGAAGCAATAATCTTCGTAGGTAATTAGGTATTCACTAAGAGATAAATTAATGTTCTGCGACACGTGTCGCTAGAGATGTCGAGCGACGTCAAGCGACGTTGCCCGACATCTCTGGCAACATCGCGCGACTGGCTCTTGTCAGCGTGTCATCTGTTGAGGGATTAATTTTCGTATTCACTAGGAGACAAATGTTCTGCGACACGTGTTGCTAGAGATGTTGGGCGACATCAGGCGACGTTGCCCGACAGGCCCGAACATCTCTAGCGACACGTGGGACATTTGTCTCCTAGTATATACGAAGCTAAGATACATACTATACTTACCCTATTAGATTTTTGATATCGTTTATCTCAACGCTGAGGTTCCGCCTCTCTTTCACTATACAAACACAGAATACCAGAATTAGTTCACTCATTATCGCAGACCACTGCTGGACATAGGATACCTCCAAAGTGTCCCCTAAACATCTATCATTCTCCGCCTCCCACATCCATCAGGCGTAGCATGGCCTCCATAGAAACAGGTTTTGTCTACGGATAAATGACAGATTATAGAAATATTTCTACACTTTGGTAGGATTTGGTAGAATAACTACATCATTAACTACTTCCTCGTTATTATGGTAATAATATTTTGACTGTCTACGTAGAAACGCGAATCTACATATCGAGAATCAAGATGGTTAGAAGGACCTTTGTCTATTTTTAGAAGAATAGAAATAGAAATGGTCATGCTACGGGTGCAGTCGGTCCATGATCCAAGCTAACTTCTTCAGAACATCGGTCTATTCTGGGAGCCTCCCCACACGTCTGCTGATTCGCGATCTACTCTAAGAAATTACTAATGTATAGCTTAAATCTCTTGTCCTGTCTGTTTTAAACATAATTTTGGGGTCAAACAATGCCAAAATACAAGAAAGATTAGTAAAGGATTGGCTTATAAGAACGAGAACGTAAACTCTGAGATGACGTCTAATAGAGATGAATGGAAGAAGAAGACATTTTGCGCCGACCCCGAATAAGATGGGATAAGGGCAGGAGAATGATGACTATGCCAAAAACAATCTAAGTCATAATTTCGTCAAAAAGAGTTATCGGTCCCTAAACTTCAGGATTCCGCTAAAATTGTATTGTAACGAAAAGTTTTACGACGCATTTGCCAAAATATTGACATTATAGTATCGAATAACGTCAAAACTTCCAACTATTGGAATTGTACGGAAATGGTCGACTGTTTTTATGTTTTTCATAATATTTATAGACTGTTCTATTTTTAGGACCATTGTTGACCATTGTTGACCATCTCAACCATAACCTTCTGACCCTAAACACTTCCAAAACGAACTTCATCTGTTTCTCTATGTACGATCGCTCACAACCACCAGCAGATTTCAACATTAAAATTCACACATGCCAGTTTCCCTCTAACTCAGCATGCTCCTGCGAGAAAATTGAAAAAGTGAAATATACTAAATATCTGGGCATAATAATTGATCAACGTCTGTCTTGGCATGTGCACACAGAATTAATCATGAAAAGAGTTAGGAAACTGATCTGGACTTTTAAAACCCTCCGACATGTAACCTCCAAAAGCCTTTTGCTCCAGATATACGAGTACATCTCACTTGCACAGTCGGTTCTTTCGTATTGTCTGCCGGTATGGGGAGGAGCAACAAAAATTAAATTCTTGGAGTTAGAAAGGGCTCAGCGGTCATTGCTTAAAGTACATATAGGACCTATATCAAACATCAGATCTCCTAACTGTTAGAAAGCTGTACGTACTCCACATAACTTTAAAACTGCATAAATCTCTCACTTTCGACCCCGCGAAGCTAAAAGGAAGAAGGAAGAATATGGTTGCTCCTACAGTCCCAGTTAAATCGACATTTGCCATGAGACAATATGCTAGACAATCAGCTCAGTTATATAATCTGCTAAACAAAGAATTAATCATTTACTCCCGCACACATCATGACTGTAAAACTACTTTGACTAAATGGCTTAAGGTGAAAACGTACGATGAGACTGAAAACATAATTCAATCTGTAAACAATGGTTAGTGGAAGGTGATGCTCTGCATCATCTTCTGATCCCAAGACAAGTCGTAGGGCTAACCTTACACACATGCACCCCCTCTACACTCACATCCACACCTATCCAAACAAGCCACACACAAACACACACACCCCTCACACATCCACACACACCTCACACACATACACACCCACGTCGCGCGCACGCTCATGCATGATACCTTTTATTATTTTAAACTAAAATATTCTTATTGTTTTTGTTCATTCACATTCAAATATGTAATTACTTTTCTTTAAAAGCTTAGATTGTAACCAACCGGTGGAAGAGCGGAACGTCCTAACACAAGCATTCTTTGCTTAAAAGGACGTTTCATATTTTAATACTGTAAGCTAAACTTAGTTACTGAAATAAACTATTTTGATTTTTTTATTTTATTATTTTTTATTGTTCTCTTTTAACATACAGGCTACAGTCTAACCTTAGGGTATCAGTGTCACTGTAATTGGGGGGCGGAGGTCTGACAGTCGCTTCGTATAAAATACTGATATTCAGCCGCATTTGGTTAGATTGGTAGCTGACTCACACATTGTTGGGAAAAGGCTAGCAGATGATAAGTAGTTGTTAATAGTAGATTGTAAAATGTAAAATACTAGGGAGCAAAATAATATATTTACGACGAGGGCGCTATTTTGAACCCAGCGTGGAGCAAAGGATTCTAAAGTAGAATCGGAGCTATGCTTGGGATTCTGAAGTAGAATCCTGAGCCAAGCGAGGGATTCTACAGTAGAATCATGACCCAAGCGAGGGATTCTACAGTAGAATCCTGACCCAAGCGAGCTCTTTGTAACCCAAGGAAGAATAATTTTGCGGCCTAGTGTTAAACTCCACTTTTCATAGATTTTTGAACTAACCGGAAACTTAAATTCTGTAAACCAGTATTAATATTTTATTGGTAATGTACTAACTACCTACTTTAACTGCAGATGCTGAATAAAGCTAATCAAAACGTTAACTAAAGTTCAATAAGGTCACGCTACTAAACGTCTCTATATTAAAGTAATAAAAAGGCTATTACTATTTTACTACCTACGTATCTGCATTATGGGTTAAGTGACTCTCTAAGCATCTCTGATCGAAAAGCCATTTCGCTGTGAAATTAAAGTTTGATTAAGACACCACATGAATTAAGTGCGTATATAGATAAAATACTTTGAATCTAGAATTAATTAGTACGAAAGGGATCTCATAGACACTATACTAATAGTTCTGTTAACAAAAATCTAGCTGTATTTAGATAAGAGATTAATTCTATCATTTCGTTTTCGAGATAGCACGAAAAAGTCTAAAAGTACCTACAAAAAAAAAGTAGGTAAGGGTAGGGTAGGGGTGGTAGGTAGGTAGGTAAGGTGTAGTGATAAATTTATGTTGAAATAATTTATCAAAACTTCACAAATACGTAACAAGCACATGGTCCATTACATTTATGTGTACTTATTTTTTTTTTACTAAACATTAAATTACATTTGCAAGATAAGTTACATTAGTTACATTTAAAATTATTATGAGAGTATTGTTGACTGACTAATAAAAAAAATACCTCAATAGCACTAAGCGAAGGCAGAAAAGTGAAGGGTTGGTAATTGTTCAGATGAGATTAACATGATTAAACTCATAAACAGTCGTCGTTCTTCCATAATTATTGTTATTTATTTATTTAATGGTTTATATAACAAATATGTACAGAAGCGGTCTTGATGCCTAAGGAATTCTCTGCCAGACAACCTTTTGGTGATGCAGAAACAAAAACATGGCAGATGCACTAGTCATTATTATTATGTAGTTAATATACTGTATCGATAATTTGATATGTAGTAGATACATGTTAAAGAGTGATTAAATAACCAATTTCCTAAACAATCACGATATCAATAAAGCAAAACAAATAAGGAATCAAACATACCCAGAGCTATGCGTAGAGAATTAATAAGGCAAGAGGCACACAGCAAAAACTAGAGCGATACGTGATCGCGCACTTTATTGCTTTCATATGAGAATTTATATCGCAGCATGTTTATTATATTGTTAATAAAACATTATTTGATAGAGAATGAACAGATATGAGGTTATTAATTAAGAATGTGCAGGAGGAAAGTATTGTTGTAGCAGTGCGATTCCGAGTCGCTTCTATTTTAATAAGTCTCCTTATACTTATAGCATTGGAACATGTTATGAATATCGATTCTTACACAATAAAGACTGCATCACTACTTAAATGACTGGACAAACTGAAGCCAATCCCGTGCGGGACGCAATTCTCTCGCATTGATTACGCTACCGAATATTGTATGAAAGTATTCAAGTAGTTTTGAGTGATTCACCTTATTTGCTATGCGCTTTTTAGTTGAAAGAACCCTGTCTCTGTTAGGTTGATCTGATCAGCCTGGGAGGGGGACCTCTTTACAGTCTCCCTCCCCGAGAAGTGCCTTTATAGGGATGGCACTGAAGTGGGCTTCGGTGCTTGTAGGTGCCGAAGCGGACCACCAAAAGGTTGATCAGATCAATCACAACACTACAAGACATAATCAGTTCAAGTTCAGCTCAAATCTCGTGTTAGTCTATTGTAATTGATTGACCAAATTCCATCAATTCAACAACCAATCTTAACAGTTGACATGAAACACATGACACACACACATGATGACAGCTGATTTACTAAGAGATTTCGCCAGCATTTGAACAACTTGGTGAAGAAGTGAGAGTTTATTTAAAGGAATGACAACAAATTACAGTGTGTCCTAATCCCGCGTCGGTCACGGGATTCGCACCAGTTTGACCGGTCCTTTACATACATACAAAAATCGTGATAAGCCGTATAAAAGAGTCGATAACATCAAAATTATGTAAATAACATAACAATGCATCTTCCTATGTGTTACGAGGCCGGAATAACAATGCGTTACGTATTACCACATAATAGAATACGCACTTATAATGCAGTTACATTGTTATTATTGATATGAATATCACTGCGTTTTTATGAATGATAATGTAATTTTTCTATACTGTTGAGACCATAATAAGCTACTAGTGGTCGCCCAGTGGTTGAAATTCGACTGTAATTCTATATTCAAATTTTAGCTTTCTGCACGCCTTCTCCATTTAAACTTTAACTATGCCAAATCTCACACTCCTCCGTGGGCGCAATATGCATAAAAAGGGGTACAAAGTTTTCTCTTCACGTATTAATACCTACCTATATAGGTTGTGACAAAGCAAAATTAATAGTAACTTACATAAAATAATAAGCAATGATAGCCTAGCGGTTGAACGCTGCGCTGGCCTTCGCCTTCCATGCCAGAAAGTCTGAATTCGAAACCGGCCTCCACCTCTGACTTTTCGAATTTATGTGCGGATCACAATTAATTAACATTTGCGTTAACGGTGGAGGAAAACATCGTGAGGAAACCTGCACACCTGAGAGGCCCCCGTAAAGTCCTCAATGGTGTGTGTAGTCCGCCAACCCGCACCAGGCCAGCTTGGTGGACTATTCTTAGAAGAGTCCTGTGCCCAGCAGTAGGACAGTAATGAGCTGTATTTATTAATTATATGCACTATAATCAAACATGAAATATTCATTAGTTCCATTAATTATCATAAGTAATTATACATACACAATGCACCGCCTACGTTTATTACTATTAAATAATAGTAGACTATTAATCTGGCCTTAACCTAGATATTGAATTTCGGCCTCAGTCAATGACAGTCTGACTTTATTAAACTGGTTATTTAACTTTTTGTTTGATCTAACTAAAGGTTTTCTTGTATTGTGTCAGTTGAATTTATTAACGAACAACTCTGTTAACGATTGTACTTCTACTTCTAAATAATACTTTTGAAATCGCCTTCACGGATAAATTGTGTTCTATTTTATTACACAAAATGATTTTGAAATAAAAATTTATGTACACTTGCATACAAAATAATAATTGCATTTGAATTGAATTTTAAAAGTCACGTTTTAATGTATGAAGTAGATTTGTTAAGAATGATAGGTCATGAACTACAAATACACGAGATAAAAAGTAGATATTAGTCTATAAGTATTGCTGGTAGTTATTGAGACAAAGATTTTATTTATTTGAAGGAAAATCTACAGCTAACCATACAGTTGTAGCGGTAGTGGATATAAACAGAAAGCCAATAACAGGCAACAGATTTTCACATATAGTAAATTGCATAGGTAAGTGATGGTGTTGTGATTTTGTAGAAATGGCAAAATACAGGACATCTACTTGGGACCAACGCTGAAGACACAGTAATCAATCTGTTGCGCAATACAATTAGTCAAGTTATATAGAATTATTTGTGCGAAACAGGTAATTATTTTATCGCGATTTTAGTGTTGGTTCCATAGTAAAAAAAATTCATAATGATGAGTACAAGAATCGTTTGGGGCAGGTATTTTGTTTCAATTATACATTTTGTATGAAAGAGTTAAAAAAACCCATATTGAAAAATAATACTTCTTTCGCTTTCGATTCTATTTCTCCGAAGGAAATTTAGCGTGAATTGATGATATGTCTCAAAATGCGATCGTAAAAATGCTATCTGTCAGTATTCAATAAAACCCATTTCATATCATCGCTTCATGTCCTCAAGACTTATCATCCAATTACGAGTGTCAAGATGTCACTCCACTTGATTCGGATTAGCCTGATCGCTGGTTATCTGGCCAAGGTTGTGAAGAACAGCTTAAGAATTTCTTAGTGAATTTGTTAAATATAGCGGCTTTAAAATTCTAAATTCTAAATTTAACTAGTTAAGAGGCTGTGTAACTTTCTTAATTTTGACTCCAGATATTTTGTGGGCAAGTGTACCATCTGTAAATGGTGTATAAAATATGTAATTGAGACAAAATAAGTACAGGGCACAACAATTCTGGAGTCAAAATTAAGAAAGTTACACAGCCTCTAAATCTCTAGTATTTATCTTGCTTACCCAGATAGCGGTAACCGTATTCTTAGAAGTAGGTAATCATAATTCTCCGATACTTGTACCCTAATTTAAAGCAGTTTTCGGGCCCTGGTTGCAAGTACTGTCACGTTTCTCCGTTGTCGCATATCCTATACACCGTCCTACGTTTGCTGATGGTGATATTATAAGGTTCTACGATGATGGGAAATCTTATCCCGCATTTATCGGTCTATTATAAACCGCGGGCCAAATATCCGGACTATTTCCAAGAACTTTGTTGAAATAAAAATAAAAATAAATATAATGTGGAAGTTAGTTTCGATTCTGCAAGCAGAGATCACAGTAGCTTAGATGGCAAGGCGGCTGGTATACTATAAACCAAAAGGTCGCTGGTTCGAGTATAGCAAGTGCTCGAATTATTCTTTAAAAAAAAATTGTTGATTTAAAGTGCGCTACGCAGGCGCAATCGGTTCATCAAATCTATATATTAATACGCGAAGAGAAAACTTTGTACCCTTTTATAAGCATATTGCGCGCACGAAGGATTGTGAGATTTGGCATAGCTAAAGATTATATGGAGAGGGAGTGCAGAAAGCTAAAATTGATTATATAAAATTACGGTAGAATTTCGACCACTGGGCGACCACTTGTACCTATAGGTAAGTAATTCCGAGAATTTTCCACTAGCGGGTTTTTCTATCGACGCCTTTAGCTGCTTATTAATTGCTTGGCCGAAAAGCTTCCTAAGCGTTATATGTGACAAAAAAAGGACATGAATAAACGTTCGTTCTGTATCTCACTGGATACTTTTAACAGCAGAATCAAAGTCAAAAGTCAATGTCAAAGATTTTTATTTCAACTGGGCCTTTGCAGGCACTTTCAAAACGTCGTGATTCTAGGCGCACGGTTCCAAAAGTGAATAAAAGAACGCGAAAACGCTGCAATTCTGCTGCTGTGGCATTCGAGTGTGGATGGGCCCTAACACGTACACCATTATGTTTCCATAACTATTAATTCAAAATTAATCACCACTCACTGTTCATCTATCCATGACAGCTAGCAAAAAGTTAACGAACAAGCGATTCATAAGTTTTTGTCACGTTTTTGTGCCCGCGTGCCCTTGAGGTCCATCTGGGTGTTCCATATTTGGGCCTCTTTGAATCATACGCTCTCAATATCATCGGCTAAGTGTATGATGTTGTTACGTTGTAAAGGGGTGTACACATTGCTGTAGGGAAGAGGGAATGGAATATTATTTTTGAGTGCAAGTAATAGGTACATTTATTTTTATTTATTTATTTGGTTCTCCAACAATTGTTTCACACAAATACATACAAAGGTTGAGAATTCAAACTACATTTGTAGTAATTACGACCTGAGTGTACAATTTGATTAGGTAAACATCACATCCAAAAATTATAACAATAGTTTTTTCTTTTAAGTGAAACTTATTTTAGTTATACATGCAAATCTTAAAAAAATATACAGTTATAGTAATTATACAATGATACAATGGTGTCGAATCCGCTGAGCACCTTGCCGTTTATAGCCGCAACTCTTCTTAGCCTTTAAAATTACCTAGGAATTTAACTTTTTGGGACGGTTATATTATGATTAATTAAGTCATCTTCCCGTAGGGAGTTACCGGATTCGTTAGACGAGTTTGAGGTGATTATTTATTTCCAAAAGTCGTAATTACTACAAAAACTTGTTTGTTACAACAAAATGTGTTCACCTCTGACGTAAGTCATCGAAAGTGCACAGTGTACGTAAACTTATCTAGCTTAAAACAAAAACAGAATTAGAACGCTGAGTATAAAATAATGCAGACGGACACAAGCAATGTAGTTTTTAAAATAAGCAGTGTTTATCCAACTCTACCGAACGATGGGTCGCTGTAATACAATAATTACTAATCCCTTAAAGCTTGACGAATGACCTCCATAATAATCTACAGGGCAACGAATGTTGTCTTACCATATTTAGAAGTCTAGACATAAATAACAAAGCTATTGTAAATAGTGGTTCCATTCTGACGTGTTCTATCTATTCTTTATAATTTTGATGTTGTCATATTTATATGACACAGAATTTCAGTGTAAATTCTTCGATAAGAACCTATTCTTTAATTAAATCCCTATATTAGTATACTGCTAAATCGAACTGTATTTCTTTGTAACTAAAGCTCAATTTTCCCAATACATCAAATTCGAAAATCGAACATTGTTTTGAGGATTCATAATTCGAATACTTACCCAATTAAATTGTCTCCAAAGACTGTTCATAGGATCGACCACAAGCAAAATATCATGCGTGTGTAGGTACGTAGCTTTATATTGACGTATCTACTAAGTTTGTTTTTGATGTTAGCATGTGGTAGTGGAACACCCACGTGCGTACCAGACTAGTTTAGTTTTGTCATCACTGTAATTAACATGAGGATATTATATTTGTTCATTTTGTGGCGGTTTTGATACAAATAGGGCCCTATTTTGTATAATTATAATGTTCACGGTTTACTCTATGATATTGTAAAATAGTGTGGTTTGCGATGATGTCTACCGGAATTATTTTTGATTTATTAGGTCGATTTTGATAATTATACCATGTAGAGCATTAAGTATATCTAGTGTACAACAAGAATTATTAACATTTTTAATTTTGTTTGAATACTTGTACAGTCTAGAGGCGATAAGTCGGAAAGTGATTTATAAACACGACGATTATCAAAATACTCATTAATCAGTTAATGTTCTACATACAATGACTAAATATACAGGGTGTATCAGAAATGCGTGGTGATATTAAATTTAAGGTGGTGCCATCAAACTGAAAAACTTTCTATATGGGACCAAGATCGTAGTCTCGAAAAAATAATCAGCTGCCCCATACAAAACTGCAATACCTACTCGACCCAAACGTTCCATACACGTTCGTTGACAATTTTTGACAGCTGATAATTTTATCGCGATTACGATGTTGGTGCCGTAGAGAAAGTTGTTCAATTTAATGGTCTGAACCACACCCTTAAATATGAACACGCATTTCTGATACACGTTGTATAATATTTTGTTTTTCCTCGTTTTGTTGTCCCTATTATTAAGTAGCGGATACACTTGCACAAAACTCGAATACAATGCGTTATTTGGACAGTTTCCAAACGGTTATGATTCCACTTGAATCGTTAGTAATGTGCCTGTTCTGAACATAATATTGTGTTGTGATTTAAATCATAGTAATGGGAAAGCAATGATGTTTTTGTTGGTTATGGCATAAGATTTTTACGGCTACATATCAAGCTAAAAATCCAGTATAAGCTGACCTCGCCTTGTATAGGCTTTTCGTACAATGAGAGGTCAGCTTATACTGAAAATATATAACTTGATGTGTAGTAAGTAGTACATACGTACAATTTATAACTTTCTTAAAAAAGTCCAAGTAATATGAAAAAATATAACAATGAATGCCGGAAAAAAGAACCGACAGATAGTATTATGACGTACCTACCATTAGTAATCCATGTATTTACCTCAGATCACAGAAACAAAGGTAAACCTATGGACCTGTTTACCATCCTCCCCGCGAAGTGCCCTAACAGGCGTGGCACCATAGTGGGCTTCTGCGTGGTCATCTAAGAGTACCCGAAGCCAACCTGTAGGTACTGAAGTGGACCACCGTGGTGAGTTTAGCCGGTGGGAGTCCAGTACACCCCCGGACCCCCCAGCCCCCGATGAGTTCTTACCACGCTAATAAAATAAATACCCTAACCGTCAAAAACCCCCGACTCCAACTAGAAAAAGAGCTGTACCTAACTTTTGAACGGCTGAACAGATTGCATGAAACATAACTAAAATGATACCCGATTAACCTAGCTTTCGATTAAAAAAACTGCATGAAATCGGTCCATTCGTTTTGGAGCTACGATGCCCCAGACAGATACACATATGCGCAAATACAAAGATACTCAGATGCAGACTACAAACGTATAATACCGCTCTTTTTTGTCGGGAGTTAAAAAGGTAGGTACCTACCAGGAAGTTTAGCATAATAATTTTTGTAAACAAAATTATAAAAATACTATACTTTTTGTTAAATTAGAACCCAAACAAAGCGAGTAATATGACTTCCACATCTAAATTAATTAAAAGAAATCCTATACTTGCACGTTCCGTTACATGACACTGTATATTGTTTGGCATTTATGTAATTACTTAGTTATCTTATATCACACAAAAACATATCGCATTATATTCGGAGCTTCATTAAAGTCCAGACAAGATGGAGGAATCTAATTTGGTCTGCACGAACAATCTTTTAGAAGCACGTGCCTTCCGTAAGATGCGGTAATAGAAATATTTGTAAATAACACTTGTTTATTTACTGTGTTTTCTTAGGAACTTATGTATTCGTACTGTCTTAGAATAATAAATATAATAAAAGAATGGAGAACTTAGAACAGTATATAAGTCCACCCATCCAAAATTCAAGTGCTAAACACTGGTCGGTGTAACAATGACGACACGGTTGGCGCATTGGCTAAGCTAACTATCATTTCTCTTGTATTGAGGCGCAGGTTACAAACATAAATTTCACATGCACACACATCCAGACCCGAAACCACTATCTGTAGATCATACAAATATTTTGTTCCGTGCAGGGATCGAACCCGCGGCACGCGTAGAAAGCTTAATCACTTAGCCACTACGTCAACAATTTCATCAAATGCTCTTATTTATGGCCAAATTTCAGTACTGTAACGTCAGGCCCGAGTTTGTATGGGAATTGGGTTTCTCCTTGTCCCTTTAATTTTTTTTAAACATTCAATTGGTTCATGTAGAGTTCATGATGGGTCACAAAATAATGCATCAGATAAATGAGTGTCGTTGTTCTAATTATGACAGAATTATATTTGCCAAATTTTTTAAATTAGCAGTTTAGGTGACTTGATTACGTAATACCTAGGTTAATGAACTCTTTTAGTACATTTGTTTATAGACCACACTATAATTAATAAGTATCACATGACTTTATATTCGAGGAGGAAAACTACAAATGATTTTCGACCTCCAGGCCGGAGGGTGTAGGATTTTTACCCTTAAAACCACATCCGCATCCACATCTTAACACCGTCTTCAGTACATGCGCAGGGGCTGTTGTTTTCCTAAAGGTGAGTAAAGCCGCTAGTGCTCCTTGGAGAAGCGTCGTGTTGGCAATAGAACTCCTCCTGACTGCCAACACGACGCTAGAAGAAGGGTCGGCAACGCGCGAGTGATGTTGCAAGCGTCCATAGGTCACGGTAACCGCTTACCATCAGGCGGGCCGTATGCTTGTTTGGTATAATTAAAACAAAAAAACAAAACTATGTCTTGGGGAATTTCATAATCAGCACAAATCTTCCAGGGCACTCTACAGGTCGTTATGTAGTTACCTAAATGTCACTCGACAAAATCTTGTCACCCATATCGGTATTCGAATACCTATGCCATAATTATGTTGATAAAAACAAACATGCTGAGTTAAAAGTAGAAACGGCACTTTATTAAATACCAATGACGATATTTATTCCGGGAATTAAATGAAAGTGTGTCTCTAATCATCGCTTAGGAATGTCGCAGACGAGCGGGCAGACGATTGTTCATGATTTAACGTCTTTATTTACACTGACAATGCGTCTGTGGCATTACTATGTGACAGATAAGGCGCCTGTGACACAGTAAATAATATATATTATATTGTCTGTGAGAACAAAGGGGAGTTTTAAAGCATTTCAAATTTTGAGATCGGGTGTATGCTTTTTGAAACCAATTTTGATGTGGTCTTGTTTGTACTCGCATCTTCATTAGTCGAGATTTTTACCAAATATTGCCTACTGCTTCCATTCTAATGGCGTAGATTCGTAGAAGATATATCGGAAATCATCGCAATCCTTAAAAAAATGGTAAATAACTTAACTATACATTAATAATAATTTTAACGATTGCTCAAGGTGTAAAATTTAACCACGAATAGAAGTCATTTCGGCAATTTTCTTTTGTGCAGAAGGACGTAGATAATTGCTAATATTGCAATAAACTGTAGTCCATTAGACAGTAAAATTAAATTGTGAAGATTTTAATAAAATAAGTTATTCTGGTAAATGTTTTTGAAAGTTAACTTTATCTCTAAATCAAAGTAGGTAGGTATCTAAATATTAACCAACAAACAGACAAAGCTCCAAGCGGAGAATTATCTGAATTAACATTAATTGATATAGTGGCCGGCCTTATAAATGGTGCTCAATAAATTGGCGTCAATGGACACCGCCGTGATTCGCTCCTGAACAACAACTTAACCTCAGGGTTATTCGTTAATTATAGTAGGTATATTGTGTAAGAGATTTTGTAGTAGTAACTCCTTTTCCAACGTGGGTGTCGGAAAAGGTGACTTAGGGCTCAATTATGGAGACGAAGGCAGAATGAGGGCCATTGGCAGTGGCAATGGCAATTTAATTTAAGAGGACTAATCTTTATATTATTACGTGAAGAGAAAACTTTGTGCGCACGGAGGAGTGTGAGATTTGGCATAGTTAACATTTATATGGAGAAGGAGTGCAGAAAGCTAAAATTTATATTTAATATGTGGTCGAATTTCGACCACTGGGCGACCACTAATAATAATAATAACATCTAACATCCTTTTTAAGGCGCGTCAGTGAGGTAACGAATTTGTCGATTTGGCTTCCTCCACCCGCGCAACCCGCGCGACCCCCTGTAATATTACGGAAACCGCTCAGATCATGTCATCGCGAGCATCGCGCCAGACACTAAAAAACTATATAATAAATAGAGGTGGCAATGTAAAATATATATTTGTAGATTGTTTCACTTATAGGTCTATATAGTAACGTTAAAGAGTTACTACTAGAAAATTAATACCAATAACAGTGGTACAATCACTACAATGATGAATGATTTTATAAAAAAGGGAAATAAAAAATTTATGCTTCATCAACGAGCTTCCGAGCAAAAAATGCCCATTACACTTGCCGAGTTGTTAGATGATTTGGTATTAACTAATTATAACTTGCTCTTTTATTTGAAGAATTGCTTGATTCATTTAATATTCACTCATATAAATATATCACGATTATTAGATATTAATACCTAGCATTAAAAAAAGTAAAAACCGACTTCAAAAAACTAAACAGTGTAAATAATTTTCTTAAATTCTTCAATGCACCTAGCTTGGCAGTGGCAACGACTTCAGAAGCTGATAAGTTTTTTAAGAAAATTATATGTATTATACTTTTTAGTTTTTTGAAGTCGGTTTATACTATTTTTTAACGTTTATTTTATATTTCTATTTTGAGTGGCTTAAACAATTCATAATCATGCGATTACAGAAATCGCAAGTGACATGCTGTTATTCATTCAAGAGTTCCATTGTATATCTCCGAAGTTCTTCATCAAATCTTCAACAAATTTAAATGCCATCTTGAGAGTACCCTTTGAAATAAAAAAAGAATTTTCAAAATCGGTATGCAATTGGCGGAGTAATAGCGTAACAAACATACAAAAAAAAAACATACAGTCGAATTGAGAATTTTCTTTTTTGGAAGTCGATTAAAAATGGGAATAGCAGTGTTGGTGAATAGTAATATATAAAGTATAATCGATAAGAATTAAAATAAAACTAGGTTGGTACATAGTATTTATTATTATATATAGTAAAGGAATAGTATAAAGAAAAACAACAGTAGGACGGCGCCTTTGATCTCGCCGACAACGTCAAGACAGTGTGGCGATAGTGTATGGAGGCTAGGGTTGTTACAAGTAGTGTAGTGGTTTTCTACGCTACGTGCCGCGGGTTCGATACGCGCACGGAACAAATATTAGTCTGGGTGTGTGCATGTGAGATAATGTCTGTAAACTCTACCCACGATACAGGAGAAATCCTAGTGAGGGAAAATGTTAAAAAAAAAAAAAAAAAAAAAAATTATCAACATCGTCATCAACATATTATTACTTACTATTTTAAACGTTGATTATGACAAATTATCAATTCATTAATAGAAGGTAGGTGCTCTGAATTTTGGTCACGTAGTCACGTGGTCACGGTTTATATGAATAGACCTCACCAAAACATGAAGTTTGATTACCAACATGATGGGACTGCGTCCCATAATTTGGGAGATATAAACTTTCAAAGTTTTAGTCACGTGGTCACATAGATCTCACCAAAACATGAAGTTTGAATACCAACATGATGGGACTCCGTCCCATAGTTTAGAGCTTTCAAACATTCGGTCACGTTCACGTGGTCACATACTGAATTTGAATTTATGTTTATAGAAAACATCAAAAAGATGGTCTCTATATTTTTAGACAAAGTATATTTTAGAAGATGAAACACAATTTGTATTGACTTGACAGATAAAGTGACAGATCAGTAGACTCTATCTATATCTGATTTTACTAAAATAATAATATTTCAAATATGTACTCAAAAAAAAACAAAATATGTTTATAGAAGTACATGCCATACTACTGAGGCAAGTTATATAGGTTGCCCCCTCTACACAATATTGTGTCTAGAGAGCATAATAAATTCTGAATTTATAAATCGAACGCGATAGCCTCGATCGACACGGGTATCACGTCCGAGAGCCAGCGGCATACTGCCGCCCGTCGCCCGAACACGACCCTTCAGCTGAAAATTGGCACAGATTTACGTTTAAATTCAAGGAAAAATTTAAAAATTACTTTTTTTTTAATGTTAAACGTTGGACTTATAAATAAAAGAATTATTTATCTATTGCTGCAAATCAGAAATAAATTAAGCTTCAAGTTCCGAAGAAGATGAAGGTTTAAATTCTGATTTAGGTGTTTTATAATCGCCAGTTACTATAGTATAATCTACTTAAAAAAAATATTTGAAACGTTGGATTTGAAGTAGAGATCTTGAACTTTAAGACTGTATTTTTTTTTTATTTGTATATGGTATAATTGCGGAGGAGATGGCGATGTAAAACGGCGTTTTGGTCAGGGTACTGCCTTAAATGTTTAAATTAGACAAGGAGGATTAAGGGTGTGGATCAGACTATTAAACTGAACAACTTTCTCTATGGGACCAACATCGTAATCGCGAGAATTATCAGCTGTCCCATACGTTTGGGTCGAGTAAGTAGGGGCTGAAATTTTGTATGGCACCGCTGATTATTGTTTCACGATTCCAATGATGCTTCCATAGAGAAAGTTTTTCAGTTTGATGGTCTGATCCACACCCTTAAAAATGAACACGCATTTCTGATACATTTTATAGAATCGTGAAGTAAATAATAAAGTCATCAACGTAGCCAAATTCTTTATTCAAACAATATCGTGTACTCTCCACAAAATTGTTTATGTATGACACTGCAACACTATCCGTTAATATACATCTACCTACATGTATGTATAGATGTTTAACCGATGCACAAGGATCGTGTATCATATTGCCCGTGTTTTGTTTACGTTAGCTAGAAACGTTGCATCTTAAGCAACCCAGTTAACATTCCATCACGATGAACAAATTATTTCTAAGAACTGCTTCAATTAAACAGGTTGTGAAGATTGGAAGAAGTCATCACTTTATTTTTCTGACCTAAAAACATTGGAATGCACTCAAAACCTTTTGCGAATGCACGCCAATATTATGCTCAGTGCAATACTTATTACTATGTGCTTAGTGCAATACTTATTATTACTTATGTTTTGAGTACATACTTATGTAAATAGTATTCCGATTTCCGACTGAAAACAAAAGATATAAGAGCCACAACAAACTCGATACTTTTAACATCAACGATCAGCGATTCAGGCCCAAGTTCACCGACAACATAACAGACGATTAGACCAAAATAAGCCGTTTATATGTATATGATTTTTTGTATTGTTAATCGGCTGATTTAATTTAAACATCTGTTATTTTGTCGATAAAAATGGCCCTTAGTCGCTTTTTGGAAGCTCAGCTCTTGATACCACGCTCAAACGCAGCGAGTTGCCAAAAAGCGAGGCAGCATCGATGCAATTGCAAAAACGCAAAGCAACATCGATGCAATTGCAAAAACGTGAAGCAGCATCGATGCAATTGATTGGGTTATAAAAAGTATGTTTTTATTTTCAGTAAAATGTTAACACAACAGAGACACAGAAAACAAACGTATTTTTTAATTATGAAAACAATGTTACTCCATTTAGTATAATCTACATTATCAATAGATAATAAAGCATGCGTTGTAATCTATCCATCAGTTTTTTCTTTGTTTCGTCAAAACTACACTTATGGTACTGTGTATTGGAAGTACCATATCAATGAACTTACGCCTCAAAAACGTCACCTACTGTCGCCAAATAGCTGTAGCAAACATACCTGAAACAATAATAAATTTTACATTAGTCCACGTAATGATTTTTAAATTCCTTACGTAAATAAACCATTTTTCTTATGTTTTGCTGGTAGAAAGCCTTTTGGATAAAGCACTCCTTTTTATTTTCTTCTAGTTTTAATTGAGCAATTGGTTTGTATACAATCTATACTTATATTGTTCGTTTGTACGTATGTAGGGGATAATCTCTGGAACTACTGAACCGATTCTAAAAGTTCTTTCACTAATAGAAAGGTACACTATCCCTGAGTTGTATAAGCGTTGTATAATTGTTTTGAGAAAAACAAAACGCGCGGTTATTACCGCGGACAACAGCTAGTAAATAATAATAATAATGCAAGAGAAAGAAATAGAAAGAAAGAAAGGTAAACTTAACACAAACTTAAATTAGACTAAAAAATAATACAATCCTCTTCTATCCTGGCACCCTACATAGAAAACAATGCAATAAGGCTTTAGGGAACCGTGAATCAATTTACCGGACATAACCGGATTATTCCGACCGACCCTACCTACGATTTATTTGGCAACGAATGGACAAAACATTTGGTGCTGTTAATTAGGTTTCACCCCCAAGTGGCTCAGGTAGTGTGAACAGGATGATGTACTAACTGTGTGAAGGCAAAGAATAGGTACTAACTTGGATAGGTACGTGCTTTTTCTTATTTAGAAATTACGAGAAAAATAAATCTTGCTAGAGACTAATTAATTTTAATTCTACAAATAAATATAATATCGACAAACATTCCTTCAAATACTCGATATATTCATTACAATGCTAACACTGCAGTTCATTGAACCCAAGCTCTGTAACATGGAAATATCAAATTAATTGCCTTATAATCTCTAGTGTGTAATTAGTAGCATTTAATATAATTATTCCCGTCAGAAATAATTAAACCTTAACGTATCTTGTAAGTCATCCGTGCCCGATCTTATAAGCTTCATAACTAGAACAATCTAGTTAATAATCATCGTAACATTAATTGCATGCTAATTTTAAGTAACGTCGATGTACGTAGTAAATTACATTTACGTAAAGTGGAATTCAATTGATGTTGCCTACAATGTAAACAGTGTATTAAAAGAATCTCTTACGACAACATAGTTTAGCATCATAGATATAAAAAACTTAATAGATACCTAACAAATTTTTCTACTTCTGTCGTGTTCTTCTTCCGGTAAAAAATGCGACGCTGTAAAGATTGGCTGGTCGAGAAGTTTAGTAGGTAACAGCTCAGTGCATCAGACCTACTTGGTAACGTAACTTTAAAAGTCTCTCTACTTACCATCAATAAAATATTGATTGATCAAAACATACTTATAATTATATAGATTTATGTAGATCAAAATAATCATAACATTTCACAATATTGCTTTGTTTACATTGTTGGAAAGTTCTATTGAAATCAACTTTAGGCAGATGTAGGCAGTGTAGGTATACGTTCGCGATAGTAATCGTGAGAATGAATGTACTATTGTTAGATAACGTTGTTATATAATTCTATGGATGCCTGTTTTTGAAGGTTATGTACAAAGACATGTAGGTAAGGTTCAAATTACTTCAATTCCTGCCAATTTTTTTAAATTGGCTACCTGGTAAACATGGCGAAGAAGAAAAGTCCAGTTCAGTTCAGTTTTTAATTGAACTTAGGTACTATAAAATAAACACACAGATACAGGATAATTTTTATGTAGTGCGCAAAGCAGAGTGATTCTTATAACACCTCTTTTTGGTTAGGGGTTAAAAATATAACTTATTTACTAGATAAAACATTGAGCGTCTTATTACAAAAGATGGTTTAACGCATGTCTTGTAAACCCAGGTTTTAAGATCGCCTCGTCTCTTTTTGTTATTTGACGTTAGAGTTATTACGTTATTTAAAACCTGGGTTTTACTAAACTTGCTTTAGCCCATCTTTTGTAATAAGGGGGTTAAAGTTATTTTGACATGACATAGTAGAGCACAATTTCATTTTTAAAATGTTTCATATTTCGTTAATGTAGATTTTTTGGGACAACGAATGAAATATCTTAAAGTGCGGAGCAAACATTTCAAATACTCGTATTGAGCTTAAATTCAAACCGCATTGGTTCCGAGGAGAATAGAATAAGACAAAGCCTACCAAACGGAAAACAATTTCGACTGCAGGAAAACAAAAGAAACGTATTAAAACCTGCGGGTCTACCGCGTAACTAAAATTGTAATGAAAATCGACATTGGTATTAAACTTCAATACGATCGTGAGAGCCTAAACTTTGAGCTAAGTTGTAAAAAAATTACCTATCATATAGTTGGGACTCCTATCTTCATGATCGGTAAAAAAAATACAAGTTAGCTCAAAGTTTAGGCTCTCACGATCGTATTGAAGTTTAATACCATTGTCGATGTTCATTACAATTTTAGTTACGCGGTAGACCCACTGGACTTTTTAATGTAAATGCAATTTCTTCTAAATCTTAAGAGTACACATTCGTTTTTCGTTTTAAATCCTACAAATATTTTCATAAATTCTTTAATTCTTTCTAGATAGAGGTGGTTCGTTCCGTTTCGTTCCTGTAGATTGAACAGTAAGCGCGGCCATCTTGCGTGTTTAAAAAAATATATAATTTTTTTCTGGTTTTTATTTAATATTGATATTATATTTAAATATTTAATATTGCATTGTCATCCAGTTCTGAGCTATGTTTAAAATTTCAAGTCTCTAGCTCATCGGGAAGTATGTAAGTTTAAAATCGATTACAAAATTTGGATACCAAATAGATATACAGACAGACAGGAAAGCGAGTTAATAATAACCTAACCGTCAAAAACCCCCGACTCCAACTAGAAAAAGAGCTGTAACTTTTGAACGGCTTAACAGATTTTTATGAAACATAGCTTCGATCACAGAACACAGAAAGACCCATTTTCTGTGTTTTGTGGCTAAGATGATACTTGACTAAATTAGCGTTTAATTATTTTTTTGTATTGATATAGGTCCATCTGTTTTGGAGTTACGATGTCAGAGACAGATACACAGATCCACAGATACACACTACAAACTTATAACAGCCTAAAAGAGGGTATTTTTGTCGGGGATTAAAAATGTTGTAAAATAATTAGGTGTTTTAATAACTTTTTTCAACTTATTTGCCTGTTCATAGGAAAGTTGACTTTGTTATAATAAGGTTATTTCATTACTTGAACCAATCAGGAACTTCAATGACGAATTAAAGTTGAATGCGCTAGAACATTAATTAACGTACATAATTCTATTATACAAAAATTAACTGCCCGGTTTCGTGCCCCGCAGCATCTGCCTACTTATTGCATCTTAAATTGCGGAGATTATTTAATTTATTAATCTCTGTGTTGTTATTCAAGAAAGTAATTGTTTAGATGAAAACACAGTCGGCAACCCAAACAAATAGCTTTTACTGAAATTAGGTGCTATATTTAACACAATCTAATTATAAATTAACTAAGAAACAATACTGTAAATAAATATGGCTTATGTTTTTATTAAACAAACTTGAGTGTGAATGTTTTCAATAAAAATACACAATAATGATTGAACATGCATGAAATTAACGATTTATTATGAATAGGTAGTTAATAGAAGAAAATATTAAATAGGTAAGAACTATAGAATAGAATAGAATCGTTATTTCATGTAAACCAGATACAGGCACTTATGAAATTTCGAGACTCTAGGTGCACGGTTCCAAATAGTAGATCCTATGGAGAAGAACCGGCAACAAACTTTGCTTTCTATTTTCTATATATTGTTAATATAACCAGAAGTTCGAGTCTTGCTCGCGGTAAAAATTTTGTTTCCACGATTTTTTTATTATTTTAAATAACTACTTTTATATTTCTATTTTAGATACTTATAGATAAAAAAAATCTAAATTATTTGTGTTTGTTTTTTTGATTTTTTTATACTGTTATGTTGTGTATTATGTGTGTAAATAAATAAATAATATTATTGAATACATAAAACGAAAACCCTTTAAAAACATTGAACTACTACGAACTACATTAGCTACCTACACATAATTTCACACGATCTTACGAATTTCTCACATAACCTAAAAATACTTTAAATAGACAATGTGGAAGTGCCAATATTTTTATCTCGTCCGATTGCCACTGGCGAGTCGTCTTTCAAATGGGAACCGTAATACGACACTTCTCTGGCCGAATTGGCGATTGGATTTGATTGGATGAACGGGGTGTGTGGCTTCGACGAACGGTTGTCAGAAGGACGAATAAGCCATACGAATGCTCTACATATCAAGGAATCTGTGAGAAAAGGAACAATTTTTTTTTGGGATATATTATTTTCTTTAATTTTCTTTGAATTTTTTACCCAAAATCAGTTTGTGGAACAATTCTAAAGTCTCCGCTACTTGAAAATTAATTTTGTAATAACACTCTGAGAAAATACAGAACACTAACTACGAACTAAATAAAGACATTTAGCGTTATCAGTTTTACAGCCTACAACATTACAGTAGGCACCTCAAACAGATTTACTCAACGAGCTTCCTAATCGTAGAACCTAAAAGTTCTTATCTCTCCGTTTAGGCTGTATCGTCAAAATTCCTGTGCTCGTTTCTAAAGATAGAACTGATAAAAAAATAAACAAAGACGTTAACGTATTTTCCTAGAATTTGAATTTGGAATTCTGATTTTGAAAATTGATAAAATTTTCGACGACGACGAAGAACAAAAACGTAGCTAGGTAGGTACTTCTATTTTAAACTTCGAAGTTCCGTTAGCACATTACCTTCAACAACAGCCAGTAGCAGTCCACTGCTGGACAAAGGCCTCTCCAATCGCACGCCATCTAGTACAATCCTCTGCTACTCTCATCCAGCTGTTACCAGTCACATTGCGAAAACTATCGCTCCATCTAGCCTGAGGGCGTCCTACCCTACGATTGCCGATTCGCGGTCTCCACTCAAGAACACATCTACACCAACGGTCATCGGTTCTACGGCTAATATGGCAGGCCCATTGCCACTTCACCTTGCTAATTTTGTGCACTATGCCGATGTTGTAGCACACAGTCAGCAAAACAAGTATCGCTATCAACATTATTGTGCATGGGAGGTGCAGCTTCGTAAAGTGGCTTACAGCATTGGGTTTAAAAGTTGCAATATTGATAGTGAGCTACAGTTTGCTCTATCCATACAAACCAAACAACAATAGGATATTTTGCAAGAAGACGAGATTGCTCGAACTGGCTCGAACCAATTTAGTGGATAGTTGACAACTCAGTTGACAATGGTTTAGATTCCCCACACGATAAACTTGGACTGACGTTTAACGTTGCATAAGGGCCTGCGCCCACTGGCGGCACGGCACGGCAAGGGATTTATTTCTAACAACTCAAAATAAACCTTAAGGAATCGACTTAGAATTTAAACGCCACATCAGCTTAAGCATGCTGCGGCGTGCTGTACCGCCAGTGGGCGCAGGCCCTTTCTGTTACAGTATAGGAAATCGCCCATTGCTGAACACGAACCTCCAAATAGGAGCCCTCCTAAAAAGGTTTTCAGTATCATGTCGATTATATAAGTTTAACCTACTTTTGCTTGATTTGATGATTCGCAAAAATGTCATTAGCTGGCTGGAGGATGCTCCTACCTATCTTGTCTTGGCACTCTTTACAAATACCAAGAGAAAAGAGAGGTAGCTGGCTTTCATTTGTCATAAACCATGCAATATTTTTCATCCCCAGTAGACCAAACACGTATGTTTTAGACGTATCGTAAGCAGATTTTTAATCAAAAATACACGTTTAATCCATGATATTTTTTGAAAAGACATGCTGTATACCTTTTTCTCGAAACAAAATGTGTACCTATGTTGCGTAAAATTTAGCAAAAACGCGAGAGAATTGTATTTTATATTGTCCATAAGCATCGTCAGTGGGGGAAGGTCTGTCTGTACTCTTCACTATATAACTTCAACATTGCTTAAGTCCCCGCGTCAAGGTATAGCAGCCATTGTGTCTCACTGACAAGTGACGCAGGTATCTATTCTGTGCTACTGAACCATGTGTACAGAACCTATAAATATTTATTGACAGCTTCTTCCTGTGCAGGTCCATTTATTCTATAAGTAGTTTCATTTTTATGTTGCTTGTGGTTTTAGAGTTCCTTAGAGAAAAAATTAAGATTTGATGGTTTTAAAATTGTGTCCTTTTTAAGGTAAAAGGCGCCAATTTTGACGCCACGGTTGGCGCAGTGGTTAAGCGATTGGCTTATTACGCTACGTGTCGCAGGTTCGATTCCCAGACGGAACAAATATTTGTATGACCTGCAGACAGTTGAGATTTATGTCTGTAACCTGTGCTCACAATACAGGAGCAATCCTAGTTTGGGGCATCGTTATATTAAAAGATAAAGAGAAAAAAGTATTACCTACAACACACCAACACAACAAACAAACACATAAACATGATACATTCTATATTCTTAACTCTAATGATAATGAATTACGTACCTACTTACTACTTTTAATCGATGCATGGATTCAATTTTTTTTTTAAAGTACACAGTACAGTATATATTTGTTTTGGTGTAAATTAGAGAATATAATATAAATAAAATAAAATAAAAGTAACAAAAACAAAACAAAATATAAGTAAGAAATGTGTGGCACATACAGGGCGTGTTTATAGAAACAAATTATGTTTTTTGTAGGGCAGTTTGTGTAACAAAACACGTGCAGGAAACCCACCTTTAAATTTTCAACTTTAGGTTTACTTATTAAAATGAAGCAATTTCATTAAAAAAAATTTTTTTTTTTAAAAAGTATCTTGAAAGAAAGAACAGAAAGAAAGAAAAAGTATTTATTTGACACAGCAAAAAAATGATTTTAAAGATGATATAACAGAAAAATCAAAGAATAAAAACATGTAAAACAAAAAAAGAAAAATATTTAGATATCTTAAATAAAAAATGGATTGTACGTCGCAGCTGTGTCAAAAAGGCTTCCGCTCAGCTTAAGCTGTCGCGCTGCGAGCAGCCCGACAGCGCTGGTTTTCAGCGGGTCCCACATCGAGTGACGGTATGTGCCTACGTGTACAGAAAATATATACAATATATCCTATACAATGTATCCTTATCTGACATTTAGGATACATGTGTAAAATTCCATACCGAACCACGTTCTTACATGCATGTCGTCCTAACCAGGATATTTATAGCACGTGCAATATAAACAATCCGGTACCGATACTGTCCGAAGCTGTTGTGTCCTGGCACGGACGGGCCCGGACGGCCGACATCCGGCGCTTATCGGCCGCGTGTCGGCCGCATAGACGCACTTCTGTAACCCCTCGCTGATAGCCGGGCTTCCGATACGGGGCTCGTAAAAAAGGAACGGGTTGAATAGTGACCGGTTACACTATATTTGGGGAGGAATCTAAAAAGGGTAGGTTAGGAAGTACCGTTATCGAGTACAGTATGACACAAAAAATAAGGCGCGTCGTGAATCTTCGTTCGCGCAGACACAAACACACGATCGCCGACGAAACCCGAAGCTAAATCAATTTATAATCAGCCTTAATTTGATATTTTGAATGAAGGTCACGTCGACGGCGCAGCGACGTGATTGGTTGATCAATTTTCCGCGTATTTAAAATTGTGTCAACTGCGCAACCGAGGTACATCGGTAAGCCATATAAGTTGTGTCGTACTAGGTAATACGTAATAGGTATATAAGATCATACTATAATAGATCTTTTTTTTTTCTTTAGACCCGCTTAGCTTTATTCATTTAGTGGCGCAACTTGAGAGGGCCAGTGTCCAGCACTGTTTTGCTAGAAATAGGCCCCCTATAACATCCAGACAGATTATTCATACAAAAAAACATACTTTGAAAAAATGCCTTTACAATAGGCGATAGAGAAATCTTTTTGAATACGAAAACCTCGCGTATTTTTCTAAGACACCATGGATGAAATAAAGTAAAATTCGCAGCAATAACTCTTATACGAGTCAATCTTTCACAATTTCCTGCACAACACAGTAATTCCATTACGCCACTCGTCCCACATACACACAATGAGACCTAACAATTTCGCACGTATCAAATAAAGAATGATTACACGTCGCGCTGGTGACTCAGTGCAACATCTGTTTGTAGTACACCGCGCGCATTGTATGCAAATCACGCGATACATTAGAATTCGCGACAGATTTCACGATAATAACTTTTTAATAGCTGGATTGATTTTTTACCAACAGCCTGTATTACTTTTCGTCCAGAATCTATTGATACGATACGTGATTTGATTTTGGTTGTGAATATTTTAATTTATGGATGCGATTGGATTTTTATTGACATTACCTAAAGTAGACTTTTTCAGACTATTTTTATCCGTATTTTAAATGTAAAAGTAACTGTCCCGGTCTGTTTGTTACTATTCAAGATTAAGCGACTGAACTTATCTTGATGAAATTTGACAAGGAAATAGGATGCATCATGAATTTATGAGTCATGAGGAAGGACATAGGAAAATGTTATCTACTTGTTTTTCAAAAATCACTGCATCCTTTTTCTTTGCGGATAGCTTTGCGGACTATATCAGTTTCTCAAAAAGAAAAAATTATGATAAGAAAGTGCGTTGTTCCTAAAATCTCAAAAATTCATGAAACAACAATACAATTAAAATCGCGCAAGGTTCGATTCTTGCTTCACTTACAATAATTACTTTTAACAAAAAATACCTATAATTGCCTATCGAGATAGCATTGAATAGTTTGGGAGCGTACAACGAGTTTCTTCATTACCATTTACAAACGAGCGTTGTGTCTCGATAGATAACGCAATATCGAGTCGAGTCTCGCTCACGCCGTCCGTTTCCGAAAGCTAATAATGAGTTTTTAGTCGAACGCCTTCGGGGACGAATACTGAGTGCTCTATTATAGCTAACTGGCATTTCCTCGAGGTTCAGCTAGCTTGATCTAAAGATGCGACACTCATGCAACTTGCTAAAGCGAACGAACTGGAAGAAGAAAATGAAAATGGATCATTAAAAATTTGTTGTTAAGAAATGAAGGCTAATTTTTTTTATTAAATAAATGTAGCTCATTACTGTCCCACTGCTTGTTCAGAATGAAAAGGCTTAAGCGTTAGTCCAGTGGTGTAGTGTACGAAGCAAGAAACATTAGCTAATGTGTCCATGTTAAATAAGTAGTTTCCATAATTGACCTGAGAGTCCCAGTCTGGGTGTCTGGGAGTTCAGGCAAGGGTAACTGAGGGTAAAAGGTTACGAAGGTGCTCGCAACAAATTGCACGCTATCCATCACTGTACAGAGTACTACTAAACTAAGAATAATATTACCTACACTAACGTGCTAACGGTCAATTTCACAATGGACAGATAAAAGATAAATATCTAGCTGTTCGTTTGAAATTGGAACAGTTTTTGTATTGAATTACCTGAGAGATAATTTAACTGAGGTTTATCTAGCTATTGAAAAATCGCCCTTAAATAATGTAAATGTAAACTCACTTTTCTGTAATGTTATACTTATTTTAATTTCTGTAAGAACAGACATTTTTAACTGATTACTTATTAATCTTGTCGATATATCGTTAAAAAACTCGTTCAAAGTTACAATAATAATCCTAATTCGAATTTATTTGTTGCCGATAACTTTATTACTCGTAGTATCTTTTCCATCTATTTGTATTGTCTTCTTACTTTTGAAATCTTTGTTTCTTAGTGTTTACCTTTGTGTGCCTTTATCTCCGTTCGCTTTATTTAAGTTAGCTGTTGCCATTTCAGTTTTACTTGAAACAGAAGGATTACTTAAGCTCTCGCTTTTCTTTGTTTTCTGTAAAAAGTAATCCTGTGTAATTGCACTTTTGATTCTATTGCTCAGCCTAATATTAAATATTTTGCTGTACAGAAACTGGCACCGTTAAAACGAATCGCAATGCAATCGCAGATAAACCTAAAGAAAATAGAACTCAGGAGAATAAAAATTGGTAATCCCCAAAGAATTTAAGAATAGTGTCGAATATCTATAAAGTTGGGAAACATTTTCACGGTAATAACAAAAGCGGAGGCGATTTATCATTATATTTCTGAAGACATCGACGTATAGGCCGCAGCTCCGGCTTAACTGGGATGTAAAAATGATTTAGTACCTATTGGTGTACCAGCGTACGAGAAGAAAAGCATTATTTTGCAATCTCATTCTTCCTACGGTTCAAATATTGATCTAGAAAAGATTTTGGTTCAATCGGTAGTTGATTTTTGCGTAAATTCTAGAACGTGCTACTGACATCTTTTAGTAGATCTTAGTGCCTAGGCACTTAGATCTATCTATATTTATGTTCTTATTATGTACAATCGTCAATATTTCCGGTCGACCATCCATAAGGCTAAAATCGTTTGCACCCGGCGACCAAACGCAGAGTTACTGACTCTAAGCGGGCCGCAGTCGTCCAAAGCATTTTGTTTGTGAAATGTGTCACCGCCATGTATCGTGACTGTACCTACATATTTCAATACCTAAAGCAGTGATTAACAGTTGAACGCTTACCATCCATGCAGAAAGGTCTGAGTTTGAAAACAGCCCGCAGCTCTGGCTTTACGGAACCATGTGCAGATCAGAATTATCACTTGCATTAACGGTGAAGGAAAACATCGTGAGGAAACCTGCATACCTGAGACGGTTCAATAAAGTTCACGATGTGTAATCCGCTAACCCGCACCAGGCCAGTGTGGTGGACTAAGAACTAATCCTTCACATTCTTTGTAGATTCCTGTGCCTAGCAGTGTGACAGTAATGGGCTGAAACTCTGAAGCAAAGCTAAGTTTACGTAAAACCGTCATTTTACAACGATCCTTCTAATATTCTGTAGAACAACCTGAGAACGGTAAACAACTCTATTTACTTCAAGTAATGAGGAACAGCTCTATTAAAACTTTAGCAAGAAGATAACCCGATGCGTTTGAAGTTTTCTGCTTCCAAAACTTTTCCTACCCTCACAAACAAAGTAAATAATAACTAAAGAAGAATAGGTACTAGTTTAAAATGCAGGGAGAGTTGTGACTTGTGAGTTATATCTCAAACTTATCTGAATTATGGGCCATAAAAAATTTGTTTATGAAAGCTACGAAACAAGTCTTATTAGGTATACTTTCCAAAAAGTAGAAAACATTTTTTATATTTACCTATCGCATAAAAAAATATAAATACAATAGTAAATACTTAAGTAGGTAATTTATGTCTAGAAAAAGGTCTTGAGTAACAAGAAATAAATTGCGTCCTTGAGATATTATTTTAACTTAGCCCGAATTGTACTCGGATCCCGAATTTTGGAGCTAAGGAATAAAATCCTATTAGGGTTGACATTTACCAATTGTTGTATATTAGTTATATCTTGCTTGGAAGTAATAAGTAAGCATCCCTAATATTTATATAGTATATTGTATCAACAAACACGTTTACATCTTATTTTTGTATAAGAAAGGAGCTGTGCTGACATTTTGTTACAACGGTTAATATTCAGGACACAGCGTCCGAAGTAAACTAACCAAAAGGGACACAAATCAAGAAATAAACTCAAGCAAACTTAGAAATGAAAGCAAATAAAGTGAAGCAGCTAATAATAATAAAATAAAATTCCCAAGAAACAGAATACGCCGTAAAGTTTTATACCTCCTGTATATCGAATATATCTTACATGTGCTTCTTTATACTCTTTTCATAGGCTGTATAAAGAAATCTGGTTTTCAAGGTTCCGTACCTAATTTGAAAGTACTTGAAGTACTTACAAAGTAACATAGGAAGAGTTGCGTAGGACTAATGTTAGTGATCAAAGTGTCATTATTTTTAAATCAACTGCCATCTTGAGTTCCATTGTCACAACGACTGATGTAACATAATTGTTTTTCGACATAAAAGCGAGCATAAAAGGAATTGTTTTCTCCGAAATAATAATGTTATTATCTTATAATTGTATAATTATATACAATATTTTACAGTCAAAACTAATAACCGGTAAAAATTAATTTTGACTGCGAAAATCAGTCAAAACTAGACTGTGACACATATATTATAATATTATTTTATATTTTGCTTATGAAGCCTTAATTCCTACTTTATTAATTAGAGACTCAACTGATCCCACAGTCAAACCAATTACACGGTTTGGTGGGACTATGCCTATTACCATATAAAATTTCCTGTATTTCTCAGTAGATAAATAAAAATATACCTACCAAACATGCATTTTTTAATTTGCAGAATTCTTGGATTTTATGTTGCATTTTCTCGCAAAACTACAGATTTTTCATAACATACATATTTTACAACTGAATCCCCACTCGGAGCTTTATTTTCCTACCGTTTGCAATATGGACTGCAATTGCAATACTCTGAATGCATCTCGTAAAGCCGTATCCCGCAAACGCAATCTTCAGCCTGTTGGAGAAAAATAAAATCATCACATTAAAATCATATTGGAAACAGGAAAGGATCCCCAATACGTGGTTTCGTTTCACATTTCGCCAATAATTTTATTTGAAGAACAATTTGCGAAGCCCAATACGTGTCACATTACATTTATGGTTGTTTTATTTCATTTTCTTGCAAAATAACTTTGATAATTGTCGCTATTACAATACTTTGACGATTTAGACAGTATGTCCTTTTTTCGGTTTGACGTTAATAGTTTCACAGGGTGTTTGAAGAACAAGGGTACCTCCCTTGTTCTTCAAACACCCTGTGAAACTATAACGATATATAACGACCGATCTCAAAAGAAACTAGTTTTTATTAAGAGTAATATAATAATTTTACTTATATACAATTGTTTGTTTTGTAAGATAATTTCTAAGACCTTCTCAAGTTTTAATTATTTCAACGTTTTCAACATATAAATGGATATTTATTTATTTATTTAAAGGTACTTCAACGAGTCGTTCAATAACAGACATTAATTATAATGTATTATCAAGGTTCCAGATTATGGTGAATTTGTCACTTATAGAAAAATTTAAAAGTTATAAAATCAAATGATAAAATAATCCTATTTGTTTCAATAATTATTTCACGCAGCGTATGTTTAGCATGTTACATAAAACGTTTCTGAACATTTATATACTATTATATGTGCACATAAATAGACTTAGGAGTAAAAGTGTGTAAAATTACGGCTTTTATACGTAAATTCAGTTAAAATATGGGAGCTTTAATGAATTCCTCATTGCAAAATGCTGTCTTATAACCTTAGAGAGATATATTAAGAATGAAAATCCTAAAGATTTATGTTGGCGAATTAAAGTAATAAAATAATCTTGACGACGCAACAGCTGCGTTTATATCTCACTTTAATAATGGATCTGTCTTACCAAGAAATTGGATAACGTCTTCTATGAAGACCATTATAAAGTATTATAAAAGTGGATTGATACCATGTCTGAAACTTTATGTTCGCAAATATTTATGAATTCATGGAAATTAACAAATATTATATTAAAGATGCAATTGATTCTTTTCTCCCCTTGCCACCGGATAGATCCTATGGAAACGGTTTTGCGGAATAGGTTTCGCATCAATTGAATACAGAGAGATGGGCGTTTTTAGAATAACGATCTCAGGCATCGATGCTACTTGCAGATGCCGATATCGGATGCCAGTGCCATCTAAAATTTAAAAACATTTTTAATAGTTGTATCGTTTGATTCCGTTGGATGCATATCATTAACAAATATCAGCATCATATCGCAGTTGACGACACAAGCATTGTTATAGTAGGCATCGATGCCAAAAATAATGCGGATGCTTTGATATCGATGCGCATCGATAACAAAAATATCAAAAACGCCCATGGCTAATTGATAAAGCAATGGTATACGATAATGAAGTCTCGATGAGTCTTCTCTTAGAATTTTAGTGATCTAGGATCTTTTTAATAAATCTTGGATCTTTACGGTATCTATACTTTAATTTAATGTTATAAAGAGGTAAATTTTTTTGTTTTTATTTTGGACTTAATCTCAAGATCTACTGAACTGACTCTAAAAAGTATTTCACTAATAATTGAAAGCTACACTATCCCTGAATACCTGAGTAATATAAGCCATGTTTAATTTTGATAAAAATAAAACGCGCAGATGAAACAACGGGCAACTGCTTGTCTATAACATAATGGCCATCTTAAAATTTTCTATAGACATTCAGTCTTTGCATTCAGCTGATACATCTGAACCAAAGTATTTGAAATTAGGTTCCCAGGCGTTGTATGAACATTTCTCGAACTTTATCACTAACATAATCTAATTTTTTCATGGATTTGGTATTTATTTTGACCAGCAGACATAGTATGTTTGCATGAATATTTGTCACATTACTTGTCAAAAATAAAAGCTTGTAAAATCAATGTAAGTCAGAAAAATCGAAACAAGCTTAAACTACGGCGGCTGAGTTATGTAAATTCATTTTACCCATTTCTCATTGCTATACAGCTTGAAAATAATTCCTTATGAATTATTTCTATGCATTGTTTTCTTGCAAACTCAGTGTTTCTGCAAGCAGCTAAATTGGCCGACGTAAGATATTCCGGATAATAAATTTAAGTTTTGTGCAAGAGGGTCGTAAAGTCTCGGAGAGCCAAATAGGGCTTGCACTTTTGAGTTTTGGTGGAGGAAAATGGGAGTTATGGTTTATGGTTTGCAAACCTCGACCTTCGAAGATTTATTATTTTTATTTCTGTAGATAGAAGGTTTTTATCGCATCCGCAATTTTATATAAATTATACTAAATCTTATAGGAATGTATAACGTGAACGAATATAATAACTGTTTCACTGATAAATAAATAAGACACAGATTTTCTCTACCAGGAAGTTGATATTATTTTTTAATTATTATAAAGGCATACAGAAGTACAGATACGCATTTATAATAACTATAGTGATCGCCCAGTGGTCGAAATTCGACCATATATTATATATAAATTTTAGCTATCTGCACTCCTTCTCCATATTATAATCTTTAACTATGCCAAATCTCACAATCCTTCGTGGGCCTTAAAAGGGATACAAAGTTTTCTCTTAACGTATTAATATAATTATAGATTTATATTTCTTGATTTTTTCTTAAGATTTATTTCTCATATTGTCCTCCGTACGACCCAAGACGTGCGCCTACACCGCGCCGTCGTCGACGCGAGACGCCCGCCATTCAAAACGTGTTGTTATTTTATGTGGTCCCATAACCTACTTCAATGGGGGTATACGGCGACAATATAAATATTTTAATAACTTTTACATTGTACACTGCCAGATGTGGGTTCAATACAGTTGGGGAACAATACAGCTTTGTTTCATTCAAATATTTTTTGTTCTGACGGGGATGGCGCGGCTTCCAATTTCTTTAGTCTTGAATGAATATTACGAGTATAATACCCTGATAACTGATTCATAGCACTGATGATGTTAGGAATAGATCTGGAAGTTAGGAATAGCTACGTAAAAGTAAACAATATTTATAATACGTCCCGACGAAGTACAAATGCTTCTAACAACAGTTATTTTGGTGTAATGTTTCATATTAATGCAGGAAGCATCGCATAGCTTCACAAACATTAACCGACAGTTAATGATTATGACGTCATTGAGGCACATAATGACGAGATGCGTGTCTTGTATTGTCAACGGCTGTTGTAAAATGTATCGTAAAACCAAATCTCACATATATTTAGGGGAACATTAGGCAGTAAGATCGTTAGATACAAACATACTTAAACTTAAACGCGTTAAAGAATATTACCTATTAGTATATTCATGTTATGTATTAGTTTATTTTGGTATGTATCTTTATTATACGTAAGTATATATTTTATTTTTATGTATTTTATTATATTCCTCATCGTTAGCTTCTTATCATCTATCTACCTTGTTTCCTTTAGTTACACACTGTGTCTTATTTTCTTTTCACTCTTTCCTGTCGCAGGTCTGCTGGCAGAAATTTCTTTAGAAATAAGCAGTACCTTTGTACTTGATATCTTTACTTATTTTCTTTGTCATGTGTATGTGTACATAAATAATAAATAAATAAATAAAATACTTTAAGTAAATAGAAAATATTGAAACAAAATACTGAGAGAACTGACTCTAGAAAAACGGTAGAGACTATTTGACTAAATCCGCTAATAGGGGTTGGTTTTAAGGTCTTACTTTATTATAGAAGGTCATTTTAAGGGGATATAATACTCATTACCTATTATGAACAACTTTTACTACGGAACCAACCCTAAAATCGCGATAAAAAATCTGCTGTATCATATATATTTATTCGAGTAATATTGAATTACATATTTCAAGTACAGAACAGCACATTTCTATTATATCGATTTCGTGTTTAGTCCCATAGTAAAAGATGTTCATAATAATGAGTACTATAACTCCTTAAAACGACCTTCGCTAGTTATGTAGGTTTTTATATAAAAGTAAATCAACCTAGAGCCACATTGGTCTCGTACCGTGCGGTTTCAGATGAGTTTCCTCCGACGCACTCGCAGGCTGTGGAATCAGCTCTCCATCGACGTTTTCGCCAAGAGACTGCAGTATGGGGTTCTTCAAAAAGGAAGTGAAAATATTTTACAGAATCGCCAACGCGCGGCTGGTGCCCCTGGTATTGCAAGCGTCCGTAGGTTACTGTAACTGCTTACCATCAGGCGGGCCGTATGCTTATTTACCACCTAGTAGCGTACGACTGCTGCCCATGGTGTAGCAAGCGTCCATAGGTAACGGTAATCGCTTAACATCTTATTCAGAGGCAAATCATTATTATCCTAGTCTTATTTTTATTCACATTTAAATTACATCATTCTTACCACAACATTGTACTGATCAAGATTGTAATCTATTATCTTAAAAGAGTTTCCATGGAGTTTCTTGCCGGTTCTTCTCCATAGGATCTACTATTTGGAACCGTGCACCTAGAGTTTCGACATTTCATAAGTGCCTGTGTCTGGTTTACATGAAATAAAGATCTATTCTATTCATCAAGCGGGCCGTATGCATAGAGATAATATATAGTACATGGCCGTATGCTTTTGCTTGTTGGCCGACAACCTTAGGAGTATAATAAAAAAAAAAAAGCTCTAAATGAAATATTATAATGAAACTTATATGATTCTGGTTTTACGTTTGGTTGCGTAAAAAGAAATGTTCTCAACTGCAACATAAACGTAATTTTAAATTTATTATACCATAAACTTTGTCGTGTTCATAATAAAACCGAGTTGTTTTACCAAATTTGGCAACACTACAATTTATATCGCTTTGAAATCTCGACTTGATACAATCAACACCATTGTGTAAAAATATGTACCTACTTTGTAGATTTTTTTAAATATTATTTTTTATAATATTATAATTATTGCTCCTCTTTAGTATTTCTCCTGTATCGAGGGTACAGTTTACCAACATAGGTACATGTCACAGGCGCAGACAGCCAGACCCGAAACAACTATATGTAGGTCATACAAATACTTGTTCGGTGCGGGGATCGAACCCGCGGCACGTAGCGTAGAAAGCTAACCGCTTAGCCACTGCCCCAACCGTGTCGTCAAATAATAAATAACATTTAAATTAAATAATTTTGACGTCAAAACTAATTTAAAATAATTCGTTATTTATCATAGTTATTTTGTCGACCAAACTGTCACAACTAGTTATGTTGAAATCGCTATCATCTCTATGATTTATAATGAATGCAGATTGGTTTTAGCGATATCGTCTATGGGCCATTATTTTGATTATTAATCAGTGCTGATATAACTACGAACCAGTTTAATTAATATTATTATGCGAGTTACGCCCATTTTGGATTCGAGCCGAGATGTTACTTTTCAATTTAACTATACTCCGTTTGAAATAAGATTAGACACGTTTAACAAACCCTTTTACAGTGTATTCAACCGATTTTGACTTCTATTCCGTACGTATAAGGATGGCATTAAAAGCAAAAACGTATTTACGTTAACAAATGTTTACTGCAGCTGTAATTTGTCATGTCACGAACGTAATAGAAGTCAAAATCGGTTGAATAAAGTGTAAATGGAGTTATTTAAATTTCTAATGTTATTTCGAACGGAGTATAGATGATTGTTAGGAGTGTATTAATTAGATGAATGTGGGAATTATGTAAATTGTTAAGTAAATATGGTCCAAAATCGCTTGAAGTAATTACGGATCATTGCTTATCGTTGGTACCGGGTATTGTGTTCACAAAGACCTATATACAGGTTGTTTGAAATCTGGTGTGTCAAAGTGCAAAGGACGGTTTCTAGCGTACAAAAATCTAAGCAGCATAAATCTCTAAAGACATCTAGAACATATATTCGCTAGATCGCAAATAAATGGATATTCACACGAGTATGTAATCCTTTTACAGCGGATGTTCACAGGAACGGATGCAATCGCATCATCACTAGCATCGGATGTAATCGATTTGCGGCGCACTGCGATTACTAGTGTATTACGGACACTCGGACTTATATGCAACGGACAATCAAGCAATTCACTTCGAGATCAAATTGGATCCAAACTTTGAGTAAAATATACTTTGCTTTTAGTAAGTCAGTTAAATATTTACCCAGGTAGGTAATTTCTCTTGTAGGGGAAGCAACAATCGATTCACAAGCATCAGAAGCAATCTATTTAAACTGTGGATGTTTGAACAGCACTTTCCATGCAGGGGAAGAAAACAACTATCCATTTAAAGATCAAATAGAATGTAGTGATGTTTTTAAAACTGTTGTACGTGATTTTACGTAAGACGGAACGAGACAACGCTCTTCTGTCGTGTAGGTGTGAAGTATATTGTAGGATTTTTAGTAATTATTTATGTCATGTTATAAACGACAAGCTAGTCAGCAAGTATCCTAACGTAGCTGATGTCCGGCTGCGCATGCGCATGGAAATACTACTATCGGTAAGCAAAACCATCCGTTTTATTATTGGAACCGAGCATATACGTAATTACATATACAATATAAGGTCCAATATTTCCAGTCCCAATCCCTTTGTGGGGCTATTTAACTCATAATTATGAACAACCTTTAACATGGGAACAACCCTGAAATCGCAGAAAAATAATCAGCTGTTCCATACATTGAGTTGCGTAATATTGAATTATTTGTATGAAACAGCTGATTTATTTTCGTTATTTCAGGGTTGGTCCCATATTATAAGTTGTTTACAATGATGAGACCCTCAAAGGGATCGGGATTAAAAAGGCCTTGTAACATTCCATAATAAGCCGAATAATTAAGCAGTACATTCGGTTATGTCTCAATCGGTAGTATAAGTCACTTGACGTCAGCGGTACTATACGATTCGCATATTAGGTCTGTTAATTACGTTGCATGAATCGGAACTGTACCTCTACCATGAGTTTTCCGTGCCGTCTAACGTTCACGTTCACATTCAATATTTGTATAGTGACTTTAGTTCACTATTTATACCGCTAGAGGCGCTGAAAAAATTCCCATACAAATATTGCATGTGAACGTGAACGTTAGACGGCACGGAAAACTCATGGTAGAGGTACTGATAATTATTTGATGACTAAAATATTCATAGAGATTGCCGACTACATCGAAGCTAGTAAATGCAAAACATCTTTTGAGGTTGCGAAGGGTTGATAACATGTAATGAGTAACAACATAATTACGAAATTTTGTTCTACTTCGTTCGTTTTTTTTACCAAAGGAAAAGAAAGAAAGAAAAATCATTTATTTGCCACAAAAACAAGACACACTAGAATGATAGACATAGGTAATAAGAAGAGGACAGGCGCATAGACAGAGAATACAATTTTCTTAGGATGGCAACAGTGTAAAATTGAGTAGAAAAAATAATAATTTAAAAGAATAAAAAAATATGTGGGTATACTGCACCGACTGCGGATCACCTATTTAGTGTGTGTCCCGAGCTGTAGCAAATGGGGGTCCAGCAACGACAGGAACGATCATAAAGTTATTATTACTAGTGGTAATAGAGGAACACTGTCTTCATTATCGCGAGACCAAAAAAGAAATACGTATGTTAGCGCATTTGACATGTGTGTGAAGTTTAGGGATGTGACTTTGACGTCTCCGCATTATCGATATGGCCGTGTTATTGTGAAATTATAATATCACCGAATTGACAATATCCCTGCAATATCGATATCAAAATCGGCTATACTAATAAGGAGTGGAATATCATTTAGAATCTGCTAGGCTAAATTATGTACCTAACTTATAATCTTTTAAAATTACCAATTAAATCTTTCAAATGTTCTTTATACTAAAATACCATATTTGACATATTTAATCTGTCATTTTAAAATATTAAAAGTTACGTAATAGAGGTTTATATTAGGATGGCAAAATTATTAACGTCACGAAAGTGACGAATAGGTAAGTAAAAAGAAAATTTATTGTAAACATTATGTAATCATTCATTATCATATTCATTATTTCTTGACGTCAGACGTTTCGGTTTTGATGTTGAAGGTTTTGGTGATAGGTCCCTGTATTTGTACACTGACACAGGCCGAGAAATGTGGTCCGGAAACCTGGAAGTTATGAAGTTAGCCAGTCAATATAATGAAGTTATTTTTTTCACCAGGCTACTAGACAAAGAGTCTGGAAATAGCGCTATTTTATGCATTTTAATGTGCGACAGAATCAGAATCTTCGGAATCGTAAGTTTGCTTCTTGTAGAAGCGGACGTACGATTCGGAAAATTCTGTCATCTGTGGGGCTAGTACAAAATGCGGGTATGGGCTATGTACGTACTATTAAAATGTTGTAATAGTACAAACATGGTGTGAATAGTGTCGAGTGCCCTCCAGTGCGTCAGAAATATTCCGACTATGATTTTCTGACAATGTGCGGGGCCGGACTAAATCAACCTTTCAATATACAAATAAGCAAGGATTAACAATAACTCTCAAGTTATGCAATGGACGAAGCTAGGTAGTACGAAAAATTAATTTGGAAATATCGACATATCGATAGATTTTGTACACACAACCTATGCCAAACGGTTTAATTTTCACATTTTCACGAACACAATATTTTTTTATCTTACACATAATTATTTAAAATAATATATTATTTAGAAAATAGAGGGCTTACTGCATGTTATAAACGTATTACTAAATAATTTTAGGAATATTTTCTATGGAAATATGCACTCTGAAAGTAATATTGCACTGTACGGTATTTACCTGTAAAAGGTCTCTTTATTTGCATTATTGCTGTAAGTTACACTGCAGTCTAACACAGGACACGAAACCTTTTCGATTATTGATATTTATCCAATAAAATACAGAACGATTGTGAAGAAAATCATAAAATAATACGAGATCTTATTTTGACAGGTACCTAATAGTTCATGAATTGTTTCAAATCGGTCCTACAAACATTTAATTGTGTCTCTTTCTCGCACGTAGGATTTTCGTAAAGATCGGTTTCTCACTCGCACACTGTGTTCCTCTATTAATAATGTCATCGAAACATTGTTATTATTAAAACCAGCACCAGCCTACACCATCCTAAAAGGTCGGCAACGCATCGGTGACTCCTTTGGTGTTGCAGATGTTCATGGGCGGCGGTGATCACTTACCGTCAGGTGAACCTGTTTGCCCCTATATTACATATTTTTTTAAACCCACGACTTAGTGAAAATACACAGAAAAGATTTTGAACGAACGTAAATAAAAATTACCAGTTCACGTAAATTCCTTTGATCAATTTTTCATGATTGAATGTTTTCTGAAATATTCCCAAATAATGTACAGCTACTACTCATTTTTTTATTGAAAATACAGTTTACATTACAATGAGTATGAATACAGTTAATTCAATTGACGGACAAAAAATTCGCTGGAGTTCATCAATTGCGAATTATAACGGATATTTCTTTCACGATTTTATTTCATGGAGTAGTCTTTAAAATTTTGTTTATCGAATATTGACTCCATTTATTTTCGTCAAAGTACAATATACACACTCAACAACTAGAGCGTAAAATATAAACGTACGTATTGTTTAAGTACTTTGATATCAAAATAGGTTTTTAGAAAGTCAAAATGACGCTGACTTTTATAACACTCCGCACATCTATACATATAAAAATATATAAATCAACTTTAATTTCTATATGATGGCATATACTCGTAGAATAAAATAATTATTTTTTCTAGTTCTAATCACCGTATTATTTACCGGTACCTCGCTATTATATGCAAAAGAATCAACGAAACCATGTAACGTTACTTCGAGCAAAAACTGTCGTACCGTTTGGACGGCCCACACCCAACTATGAAGTCGATTAAGGCCCAGATAATAATGTATACGAAATTCTCGAAACATCCCACTCATTACGCTTAATTTAACTTAAATAAGGCATCTCTCTCATAAATTTAGACGCGCGAGTCCGGGCGTGTATAATTAGTTTGTTTTACAAAACTGTGCCGGATTAGGGTATGGCGGGTGCTCAGAAAAATCAGGTTAATGAGCTGGGTACTAGACAAACACGCGAAGTGGAGTTGGATTGTCTTCGTTAGTTTCCCTGTATGATAACAACGGTTCACAACAGTCATTTAAAGGTATAATTGCAGGTACGCCCGAAACCTTTGACGTCACAAAGCAACATGCACTAACTGCAGATAGGGGTCAATGTTGCCCGACACTCGCTGAAATCGTATCGAGTGAAATTGCTCTAGATTGCTCAATTAATCGCTGCAGTGTGTTCGAGGCTTGTCGCCGAGCGCTAATTGCTTTAAAAATGGCACCTTTAGTTTACTGGGTCAGCGAACTACTCGTCTGACTTAATAGCTGTTAAGCACAGCGAAATAAAAAATGTCAAACTATAAGCCAATTTAATTCGTCACTCTACAAGGTCCTACGTTTCTGGTCCCGCACTCTAATTACGTAAAAATCACCTGACAGTGACCCGACAGTCACGCGATAGCAGACGGAGCGCGATCGGTCGCGAACTGTCAAACAAATACATATTTCATCCCACCATCTCGGAAAGAGTATTTTTAATCTTCAATATCTGAGTGGAAAAGCCGTTTTTATTCTCTAGAGGATAAAGTAAATTTTCATCCCACCATCTCGGAAAGAGTATTTTTAATCTTCAATATCTGAGTGGAAAAGCCGTTTTTATTCTCTAGAGGATAAAGTAAATTGAATTTAGAACATCGTGTGCACTAAGTTTGTGAATTAAACGTTTTTTTTTTGCATTTAGTCATTTCCTCGCTGAGGTGGAATGAAAAGTTACGTGTTGCACTCGAGTGCAAAGATTTTTCACCTCGTGCTCTTTTGATTCCCTCGCTAACGCTCAGGATTCTAATTTTGAATCACGAGCTGCGCTCGTGATTCAATTTTAGAATCCTTCGCTTGCTCGGTCATCAAAATTGAACACGCGGTTAAAAAGCAACTTTGCACTCTTGTATAACAAATAACTATTATGTACGGCATTCCTCCGCCTGTGGCTACTAGTCGCATTTGCAGCGTCAAGTATGCACTTTTTAGTTCGTTTATTGTTCGCCAGAGGGCGAACCCGTAAGCGTTGGCTGTCTCGTCGCTATGTTTGACAGCAACTACCGCGAGATTTGCGCCTGTCGCAAACTGTCTGCTACATCGGCAATTAGGGGGCCCTTTAAGGGGATATTGTACTCATCATTATAAACAAGTCTTAATATAGGACCAACACTATGAAATCGCGAAAAAATAAAACAGCTGTTCCATACAAATAATTCAATATTACTATATATGAAATGTACGAGAGTTTCGATTCGATGACTGGCTTGGACAGAATATCAGCAGTTGAGCATGCCTCGCGCTGCCAACTACTATGCTGAGTCCAAGACCTTTTTGTCTTTTACCTTCTTGTATGATGTATCTCCTTGTTACCTATGTAATTTGAAAGACAAATAAAGATCTTCTATTCTATTCTATTTATTGAAAAATACAAGTCCATTTCCATGGAACCCTTATTTGTTTATTTTATTTTTCTATTTTGAGTCACATAAACAATACATATAATGCGATTACAGCAATCGCGAGTGATATGCTCTTATTCATTCAAGAGTTCCATTGTCTATTTCCGAAGTTCTTCATCAGATCTTAACCAAATTTAAATGAAACCACCTTGAGGGTATACCCTTTCAAACAAAAACCAAGAATTTTCACAATCGGTCTGCAATTTGCGGAGTAATCGCGTAATAAACATACAAAAATAACATTCAGTCGAATTGAGCACCTCCTCCTTTTTTTGAAGTCGATTAAAAAGGTAAAATCATCATTATTCGATCACAGACGAAAGAAGGAATTCGATTATATTTTTGCTCACGTGTCTCTAGTTATGTTTTCGAATAAAAAAAAAAACTAAATAACCTAGCTTTATTAGCAAGTCGATGACAACTCTGTTTTACAACCAACGAAAGACTTCGTATTTCAAAAATGATCGACTTAAAAATACCAAAGAATGTCTGTTCTTTTCCTTTTACCCATAAAGTATTTTAAACTTTACGACGAGCCCGGGCATTATGGGAAGTGGCCGGTGGCACAGGTTCACCGAGATTATCTCTGGTTAAATTGTGCCATAACCATAAATATTTTTTTTACTTTTTCTACGAAGGGTTTTTCCTTATGCATACTTTTTAGAATATTCGGGGTTGGAGAAGAAAAATCTTTTAGAATTATGTTCTGGGGCGGCTCTTAGAGAGATATTCGATTTCAGTAAATTATGTACTTAATTCTCTTTAACTGACTGTAGTTTATGTAAAGAATTACCTAGGTTTGATCTAATATACTATTATATTCACAGTCATTTCTTTCCATTGCATATATTATCCTCAAGTAACGTCTTTTGCTCTATACTGTTTTTTTGTTTATTCCTCATATGCTTCCGCCTACACACGCGTCTTGGAGGAAGCGCATGATCAATCTTGTTTCCGAATACAGGTGGAGAAAAGAGTAGGCTGTCTTAAAAAGAAGAGCATCCTATACAAAGGACAAAAATAAATAATATCAGAATTTTTAGGGGTAATTGTGTTATAATGATTAAATAAATCTGGCCTTATTTTTAACCCCAAAAAAAAAATAGGGTGTTATAAGTTAGTAGTGTGTATCTGTGGATCTGTGTATCTATCTATGGCATCGTAGCTCCAAAGCTGTTGGACCGATTTCAATGCAGTTTTTTTAATTGAAAGCTAGTTTAATCGGGTATCATCTTAGCTATGTTTCATGAAAATCTGTTTAGCCGTTCAAAAGTTACAGCTGTTTTTCTAGCTGGAGTCGGGGGTATTTGACCAATGACAATGTCATTGTATTTGACGGTTAGGTTATACACATGACATAGACTTATTAACTTAGGGGAGCCCTACTTATTAATTCTATGACACATGGTTACCTAACCTATACATCAAAATGAAACACGCGCGAGGCCATTTTAAAATTATGACGTAGGTATCCTTTTTAAACATGGAACACACGTGCTCAAAACACAACAAGTATAGCTTCCTTCCCTTGCACCTGCACTTACACTGCGTCTTCCAAAGCCATGTGATAGAACAATGAATGCATACTTGCATGGGCGGCATTAGCGCTAATGGGCTTATGATGTCAGCCCTTCCTTCCTGTCTGGGCGGTCACACCTCATTGTTGACGGTAGGACAGTATACCTCAAAGTTGGCTGGGCTTATTTGTCTGGTTAGTAGTATTTTTATGTAAGCTTCATCTGATAATAAAGACTCTTTGGTAATGTAAAAGGGAATGAATTCTATAAGTATCTGATTCTGGCTCAGATGAAGAACCCGCTTAAGCTAATTTAGATGGACTGTGTCTGACGTCACGGCTAGTTAAACAATTATTATTAGTTCTTTATCTAAGGATTCTTGAGTATTAGGTTTGTCTTTGTGATATAAGCTACAATATTTTTAGCCCAGTGTAACATTGTCCAAGTTTTAATAAAACAAACGTTCCAACTGTAACTTTTGAAAGCTTATACATAAAATCATGACCTATATTATAATACCCGTTAAATTTGAAAAAAAGTTTTGAAAGTAAATGGTATTATACTTCAACTTCAAGCAATGTGTTCGTTTTATCAAATTTTATATCATCTAGTGTTATCGAACCCTAGTAAAAGCATGGATTTAAAACGTCAGGCAGAAAGATTTTGTGGAGGAACGAGGTATGGTGTTCCTCCATTGAAAAGGGACCCGACGGTTGATGTCGGACAGTAGTATATGTGTGTGTGTATACGATATTCTTTTTCCTTGCGCGATGCAGGCTTCGTAATCTGATTGATCAATTCATATTCTCGCGCCACTGTAGTTAGCTTTTGCTGCCTTACTAAGTAGTTCTTCTATGTGGCGATAGTTGTCGCTACAATTTCAATATGTCTAAGCTTTCTTAGACACCATTTTGGTATCGTATACTGAACTTAGTCAACAGAAAACAAGAAGCCCTTCTGAGGTATTTAGCGCTCCTTTGAGAACCACTGGTCTAGACACATTAAATATTTTACTTACGGTTTGGCAAAGGGTTCCGCTTTGTTCCTGGCGTGTGATACAATGCATGGTTGTCTATGTCTACGTCTACCAATCGATGGTGAAGATAAGCGAAAGTAAAGGAATGGGAATGCCTCATTCGAGAAGCTTGAGTCACTATCTGTCTTTTACAAAAACCCTGGTTTTAGGATAGCTTTGTCTCATTTTGTTATATATGTCTCATCTCGTTAGAAAGTTACGGATATATTTAAAACCTGGGTTTTAGTAGACTTGCTTTTGACCATACATAATATTTATTTGTTTATTTAATATATTCTTTATTGTAAAAACAATGCAATTTTTTTTTTGGCTCAATTACATTTCAATTACTGTTGCAACACCCGATTATGGGTTGTTGAATAATATGATACCTACCTAAAGTAAAAACACCTTTGTACACAGTTTCTGCAATAAATGTCTTTGTCCATCTCATGGAACTTCTGATATGAGATCAGTCTAATCTATCAGACGTTCAGGCCTCATGTTAAAAAGTACGCTTTCTGCTTCGGACTTCTGCAAAATTTTCAGAGTTAACTGCTAATGACATTATTCGACCCTTCCTTGCAAAAAATATTATATTCAAGCCTCCTTCCGTCCAAAAAGCCGTAGCCACCATAGCCAATTAAAAAGTTTATGGTGATTAGTCCGTTATATCCATGGTTCCGTTAACCATAGCTAATTCGTTTTTTGGTAATTCTTTGTACGGAATTAACTACGGATTGAACTTAACTTTAATACTTATCAATGTTTTTGTTTGGTTACAGGTAAACAATTTTTGGAATCTCAGTGAAGAAACTCTCGACGGAATATCCGTTATGTCAGGATCCGGCAGCATAATTTCTAAATCTGCAGTAGGTAATCTGCACATAGGGCCCTTCCACACTTGATACTTTTAGCAGCAGAATCGCGGGATTTCGCGTTCGTTATCCACTTTTTGTAAGCAAAAGGCAGCGAACGAAAGCAAGCGAAAAAAAAAAAAAAACAAAAGAAAAAAAACAATATTGGTTGATATTTTTTTCAATGGACTATCTCGACGGGTTTAGTTGTTCCAGAAAAAAGAAAAGTTGATTAACAGGTTGCTGACCAGCTAATACACCGGTAATCCCTTCTTAACAAACTGCTAATGGAAGTACTTTAATATACTCTTCCTTTACTTACAAATTGGATATACGGAATTCATACAAAATATTTTTAGCTCATATAATTATGTATTATGTCATATCGTTGTGTTATTTAAAAAGGTAGGTAATAATAATTATAATGATTGAATGAATTTAAGATTGGTAATCCATCCATGCTAGTGGTCGCCCAGTGGTCGAAATTCAATCGCAAATTTTAGCTTTCTGCTCTCCTTCTCCGTTTATACTTTAACTATGCCAAATCTCACACTCCTCCGTGCGCGCAATATGCTTAAAAAGGGGTACAAAGATTTCCCATCACGTATTAATATAATAGATAATGTGGGGCGAAAGAGGAAAAAAATAAACATTGCCCCATGTTTATATTTTCTCCTGTTTTGCTCCTTTATAATGGGTATAAGGAAACTTTTGGAATTTAGGGCGAATGTGACATAAATCGAAATAAAGCATGTTCCGAGTACGCACCCTATAAAAAACAATATAGAACTAATTACCAAATGCACCTATGTATACTAAAACAGTTAGTGGTTATTTATTACTCGGAGAAACGCTAGCTTTTGGTATTTTTATGTGTTTGTTCCTTTATTAAGGTTCATTACCTCATATGAAAAACCCTGGTCGAGTTCAATTAATGGAATGTTCCTCGTTACTTTTCTCAAGTGCCGAGGGGAACAGGCAGTTAATATTGTTATTTATATGGGGAATAAACACACGCAACCCTAAGAAAGAAACGGGATATAGTTGTACCTATTCAATGTTTTATTTATACGTGCGATTATTTTCCTTTATAAGAGGCGTATAAGGCTTAATTTACAATGTAAGTAGTCGGCTATGTTGCTTCGATTTCTATACGTTCTTGCTTCGATAACATATTTTTATAAAGATAAGTAGGTACTTGCATATCAGGGCGGTATCAATCACGTGAATTTGGGAATATAATTTTTCGAGTGAAAAGATCAAAGGGGTGCTCTTTTAGGTTCGAACAGGTGGAAGGGGTTAGAATAACATCACTATTGATCACGATGGGGCCAAAAGTGACCTAACCATCAAATACCCCTGACTCCAACTAGAAAAAGAGCTGAAACTTTTGAACGGCTGAACAGATTTTCATGAAACATAGCTAAGATGATATCTGATTAAACTTGCTTTCAATTAAAAAAACTGCATTGAATCAATCCATCTTTTTTGGAGCTACGATGCCACAGACAGATTCTCAGATACACACTACAAACTTATAACATCCCTCTTTTTTGTCGGGGGTTAAAAATGGAGACCTGTAGAGTCATTTCCCTATTTTTCATTTTTTATTATTTTATTGTTGTAGTTAGTTCACTTTTTTTGGTTCTTCTATTTACAGTCAGCCAAAGAATTGGTCTACCATCCTAAGGTTGCAATTTGTTTGTACGACATAAAACAAAGAGGTCGATATTCTCTGGTCAAAGTAATGAAGTTTCAACTTTAGTGATATTTTCTTTTTGTTTCTTTTTAAAAAACGTTGCTCCCAACTAAGATTTCTCCTGTATTATCATTTGATAGGAAGTTCTGTTAAAATTGATAGAACACTTTTTTGTCCGACCGTACTTATCCATAGTGTGAATAAACCCCTAAACTTCGATCAACAAAAATGTACCCCCGACCACAATAGCCGTTAGCGAGTTAGCCGTTGACCTAGCTGGCCGGGTCGCGGTGCGTGCGGCCACTCGGCCACGCCTGCAGTGTAGGGTTTCCTTATCAACGCTCACCCCTAGCTAAGAATACGCTATAGGTCATGAACGATTATAAGACAGCAGTGAAAGGGTTTTGATGTTTTTGTTAGACTAAATCTGTTCGTAAGACGACATGAAAAAATGAAGAGATGAATGATGAGCGACTTGTTGACTGGCCCGGCCGCCTGCATAAGTATGATAAATATGACAGTTGCTATCGATAATAAAAAGAAAGAAAAGACAAAAAAGAAAGAAAGTCGTACTTTTCTTTTTTCTTTTGTATGATAAATATGACAGGAGCTGTCGTAAATAAACGTCCTATTCCGTATCCTCTTATGAAAACATCTATAAGCGAGACAGGGATGCATTGTTTGTAGGTCGCTGTGGCTGTCAGATTTCTCTTACGTAATCAAGGCTCTGGTAATAATTACCGAACACAGACTAACTAGTTTAAATGAGCAATCCGGAGCTATATTGCTCGATACGATTTCATGGATAGAGATTCCGTAAAGAGTTCATGTTGCCACTATTTAAAAATCCAATCAATTAGGTACCTTCAGGTTTCCCAAAAAACATGTTTCCACAGATCAAAATTCCTTCCTTAATATTATAAATCAAAAGCCTACCTACCTTACTTGTCCTGATTCCTTTAAGTGGTTATTGTATTCATCATTATGAAAAACTTTTACTATGGGAACAACACTGAAATAGCGAAAAAAATACACAATTTATTGAAAAAAAACTTATTGTGTATCAAGAAGGTTTAATATTCAAACACGGTTTTTAACAAAGAAAAACGTTTTATAAACTTAATAAACAAAATGTGTTGCTTAGATTTTTGTGATGTGTGTGTGAAAGTTATAACTGTCTCTCAGTCACCTTTTTACGACAGAACGGTTGACCCGATCTTGATGAAATTCGACAAGGGAATTGTGTGTGCATCTTGAGGAAGACTAGGCTTCTTCTTTTCAAAAATCGCATCATCTGAATTCCTCGCGGGAGAAGTCGCGGGCACAGCTAGTATAGTAACTATATGTCAGTGTTATCACAAACAAAACCCTTCTTGTGGGAGATACAGTTGATTATCTAAAACAATGGGACAGGTGATTTTGTTCCCACAAAACAAAAGTGGGTGACTGGTGTAATAACGTGTGACGTGTCCTTATGAATGACTGCATTCTTACTATAGGTACTGGTATGGTATTATTGGTATTATACCTAGTTACATAAACTTACGGTCTGGAAAATACTTTGACATTTAATAGGTATAATACGTATTGCCCTTAGCACAAATAGGTCCCTAATATAAGTTGGTTATACAGTTCTATCCTCTCACCCTGTTTATTGTAGCTTGTAGTCATTTTCGTATTGAAATCAGTTCTGTAATAATATTTTATGTATATCTAGTATTTATTTTGTGTTGATAGTTTCGAGCGTATGGCACTCGTGGGTTGCAGCTGAAAACCAGCATCAGGTCGCCAGTATCACTGCCTCCTGACATTATGCTGAGCTGCGGCCTTTTGGCACAATAACTCATTTTATGTTTTCTTTTATTGTTATATTTTGTTTTATTTATTTTTTATTGTGCTAATAAACTCTTTTTCTTTCTTTTTCTTTCTCTTCTTTCTAATACTAACATAACAGGTTGGTATGACTCTCTATGGTAGGGTATAGGATACCACATTGTTAGAATTATCTTATACGAGTGGTCGCCCAGTGGTCGAAATTCGACCGTAATTTTACCTTTGTACTTTGTACCAATTTTTAAGTATATTGCTCGCTCGGAGGAATTCTCATAGTTAATGTTTATTTGGAGAAGGATTGTAGAAAGCTAAAATTACGATCGAATTTCGACCACGAGCGACCACTAGTATTCGTTATCCACTAAAAGGATTTCACTTATTTAACTACTTTTTGCGGTTCGAAATTTAGTTCGAATTTGTAAGATCTCAAATGGGATTGTCATATCTCATACTCACTCTCCACTCTGAAACTCCGCAACTGAACGAGTTCTGTAAGAAAACGGTAGCAAGTATTATGGTGCTACCGTGGGAACATGTCGTGGATGTAGGTCATGTAAAGCAATGTTTACATGACCTACATCCACTCGTCCACTTAATTTTGTTAGTCATTGTCTTCCACTTCTACTACTCATCTATCGCCAAAGTAACGTTAAGAATAATGTATCAGTAATGTATATTTTTAACCCCCGACAAAAAAGAGGATTGTTATAAGTTTACATGAGTAATTCGCACTCATTTATTTATAGCTTTTTTTTCATTTTCGTTACGGCATGTAATCTCAGTAATTTATACAAACATGTCGTGTTTTCGCTTCATTAAACACGAGTGGCATTACAATGCCAATGAGAGGTGACACGCGACAGAAAATTGTGAGTGAAAACATACAACTATTGTGAGAACAACTTAATGTGCGCTGGACGTATGATATAAAATATATAGATGTACATTCAAAAACGTCAAAGAATAATACGCGCAATAATCGAAATTGTGCGTCTATATTTAGTTAAGTTTTTTTTTGATACGCGCTCAGTTAACATTCCTTATCCTATGAACACTCATGTAGGTATAATAGAAACTGTATTACTTATTTTCAGTAAAAGTAAAAGTGATCATAGTATTTTTATAACTGCTTAGACATCACGGACGGACACCTTCGAGTGTCAACCAAAATACATACCTATCAATTGTTTAAAAACTGTCTTTTCTTCGTGTAGTACTCTAATCATGGATTACATAATGGAGTGTATTTCATCAAAAGTCTTTATACCATTATTTGTATAAAGGAAAACATTTTGTATTTTTTCATGATGTCGCCTTTATTTATCTTTAATTTGATGTTCTAATATCTCAATAGAAACATTGGTTAGATGTTTATAGAAAAACTGTGGTGTCCTTTGTGGAGAACCTTGCATCTTGCGTTTTTATATCTTATGCAAATGCTGAACGTCGATTTAAAGGCTGATAACACTTTACAGCCACTCAAGTACAATGTAGGTTGAGTAGGCGTTGTTAGTGTTCCTAAAATCAGCACTCACGGTAATGAAATTATACATAAAGGTTAAAGCACTCCGAATCCGTAGGAGTAGGTAATAATTACTGCTTTTCGTGATTAATGCAATGTCGATCTAATATTAAAAGCACCTCTACTATAATTAATTGAAAGAGAAAATATAATAATATTTATATTATACATGGTTAATCGGAAACGGTATAATAAACCGGAGATATTTGCACTCATCACTATGAGAGAAAAGTATAGAAAGAAGAATGAAAAATAATTTAATTTCTTCACTTACAAAAAACGACTAAACTACAACGACACTTATAAAATGCATGCAAATAAGACCAAGCTTGAATTGGCAGCACTGGCAATACTTTTAATAAAACGAAGCTTGAATTGGCAGTACTGGCAACACTTTTAATAAGACCAAGCTTGAATTGGCAGCACTGGCAACACTTTTAATAAGACCAAGCTTGAATTGGCAGTACTGGCAACACTTTTAATAAGACCAAGCTTGAATTGGCAGCACTGGCAACACTTTTAATCTATGGAAGTTTAGAAGATATCTACGGAGTTGAGTGCAGCCAGTATAAAAAAATAACAGAATATAATTTTTAATACCTGCATATTTCATAAAACTAAAATAATTATAAAAATTATATCTTAAAAAATACTGGAAATCACGTTTTTATCATCCATACTAAACGCGTATGCAAAATTTCAGGTCAATCGGAAACCGGGAAGTGGGTCAAAAACTTCCAAGATTTGTTTACATAGGTAGTTACAAGTGAAGCTAATAAAAGCGTGATAATAAATTGTGTGTTATATTTGATGAAAGTAACTAAGTATATCTACTAGATATCCATCCTTTGCGCGTACCTATCAAATTAGAAATCTACATTATTTATCCAGCCGAAACCTACTCTATAATTTGCTTACCCTGCAAATCCCAGTCCATTAGACCGATCAAATAGAAGCTATATTGGTTGAGCCGAAAACCTTTCGGCCTAGGATATACCCAAGAGATCCATTTGCTAGCCTAAAGGCATTTCAGTTACACACAACGTGTTTCAGTGATTCCATTTCACCGATGGGTTTATTGGGACCTCACGTTGCAGAAATACTTATTTGTTTGAACGAGAATCTGTGTTCAGATAAAGCTAGCATTACCCTGTGACACTACACGCGGTATACTTTACTTTAGCTGGCCTAACATGCGCGCTGTGACAAAATTTTGTCGTCATGACAAGACGAGATAATGCCTTTAAAAACCAGAGATAATACGACAAAATTATTTAGCGGCGCTCTTCCCGGCAGGAGACAAAGTAAGTATAACTTGAGAGTCGGTACTCTCTGTAGTCGACTCTCTTCGCTCTGATAGAAAAAAAACTAATTTAGGGCTTTATTTTAACAAGTTTTAAAAATATTTTTAACGTAATGCATATAAATATAAACAGACACATAAACAAAAATAATAATAATTATGTTAATGGAAGAATCTGTGATAATTTTGTTTGTTTTATCCATTTTAAAGAAATCAAAAAATATTCGATGTCCATATTAAAATAAATAAAGAATCGTTAAAAGTACTAAAACATCTTTGTAACGCATACCATACATTCGTAACGAAACCAAAACTTATGAAAAAGAAAAATGTATTTCCATTTTTAATGTGCACGTAACATGTTTGGATTTTCGGAAAACCTTAACAATTTTTTTTTTTTCAGATCTTTGTCCTCCTTTGATTATTATACCCCAAGGATATCCAATCCAAATTGATGTTTCTCTTCGACGCTTAGGGCGTGATAATGGCAGAGACATTTTTTTTGATAAGATTTTTCGTATTTACTATACATTGATTGGTAGGTAACAGTTATCGGAGCTTTTATTTAATGTAGACAACCTTAAATGGAAGTATTCCAACTCTACATAATTTTTGTGCATTTAATCTAGCGTGCAAATGTTTGGCATACGTGTGCGCCATTACTTGCTCAATATTACAGCCCTAACTATAGTATTGAGAATAGAACTATATCTCATTAAATAAACCATCAAACGTTATAATTATTTAGGTTGGTAAAATTATGTAATCCACCTCACTGCGGTATGGCACTCGCAATCGAAGTTGATGAGCGAGGTAGACTCCCAGTTCGAGCGTGTTATTGGTAATTTTATGCTTGAATTTTTTCTGTATATCTCAGGGACCAGGGTTTAGGATTGAATGTGGTAAAAAGCGGGTGATAGGTACCTTAGAGCGTCTAGCACAACCTGGGCAGTTAGCTCCGATGCAAACCTCATCGGCCTGCCTAATCTTGCCGTAAAAATAAAATACTAGCTTATGCAGAGTTGGTAACCTTTTCAGGCGAGTTTATTAGAAGTTTACCTATTTTTCTTATAAATGTTGTGCCAATTTACTTTTCTTTAATTTTCCTTTTCAAAATAATAAAATTGATTTATAATTAAACTAGTATTTAAAAAACTTAGTAGGTAATAATAGAGGTATTGCAATGTTAGCCTGTACTGGGATAAATCTGTGCCACAGGGGGCATCAGTGCCTAAAATATTACTAAAGAGACAGAATTTTTAACAATATTTAACATCAGATTTTTTTAAAATTATTACAATATTTTATTTTATTTTACTTATGAGACTAGCATGTCCGGTACGTTTTAATATAATCATCCGCACTTTTTGGGTACTACATCTCTACCTACCCTTTCGGGCAACATAGTCATCATTTTATCAACAAACTTGATTAGGTATTTTGTTCCTGATCTAGACTATTGGCTGTGTTGACATTGCATGGTGGCCAATAACAGAAAAAGGTCCCAGAAAAACAAGGAAGTCGGTGTTTTCCTGAAGGTTGAGGGCAAAGGTTTGTTATGTAAGCCAATAAGGCATTGACCTTAGGATTCATCTCGCGTACACACGTCACATGTCATTACAATATCGATCCTCAAACGATGACTAGGGCTGTCTCAAGTGTCGGATCTTTATCTAAGCCTGTGAAACTTTATTGGGTAGTTTGTTATGATTGTTGCTTATGTAATTTCCTGTATTGAGGCAGGTGGCACGTCAAACGGCTCTTATATATGGAGTGTTCGTTTTCGCGAAGTCTGTTTGAATTTTTTCAGTTTAATAAATGAAAAGACCAACCAATATTATATACCATTTTATATGAAAATAAATAAGATAAGATAATTTTATAAGATAATGTATTAATTTTCGCTCTATATCGATTTTTTTTTATTAAATTTCAGTTTTCACAATGTGCTATCGTTTATATTATGATGCAATTGCAAATTTTAAAATCTGCCAATAGTTTACGTAAACAGCACAATCTACAATTGACGGCACACTTAGCGCAGTGGCTAAGTGATTGGCTTTCTACCTGCCGCAGGTTCGATCCCCGCACGGAACAATAATTATGGCTTACAGATAGTTGTTGCTGGATTGGGTGTGTGTGCATGTGACATGTGTGTTTGTAAACTGTACTCATGATACACGAGAAATTCTAGAGAGCACAATTTAAAAAAATAAAATAAAGAGAACACTCCATATGTAAATTGAATTCTTCAGTACAAAGTCCTTTCAAAACAAATCTACACAACAGACAACCCTATCAACGTCGACGGCGCTCTGTCGATACGCGTGGGTGATATAAAATTTAACAGAGCTGCTCTGACACCGTTTCTGGAGTGACGCTGGTAAATAAGTCGGGATAGGAACACAAAAGCGGTTTACATCCTGTATTGACCTCGTCAGAAGCAAGATCCGTGTCAGTGTATTGAGGAACTATTGAGAACTTGCCAATGGGCAAAGGAAATTCATTTATTGGATACTCGTTAGCTGTGAGAGTTGATTGCGGGAGGTTGTCGTTTTCTCGTTTCTATTAGGAAATTAGATAAAAACTCTTCGTAGAACCTGTGATATCTAATGTTCTCTGCATTGATGTAAGCAGGTCCTATTTAATTGGGACCGAGCTTTTTTTTTCAAGTCTGGTGCAAGTCCAATTCTTAGAGTTACTTTTGAGAGTTACATAAATTTCCCAAAACTTTGCCTGACGTGAAAATTGAACTTGGAACCTCACTCCCGCCATTTGAACATCTAAAAAGACCGAGCAAACTAATATATTAAATAAGGAAACTAAACGCTTGATAGCTAGCATGTTCTTAGGCAAAGTAAAGTCTGTACCATACGGTAGTAATAATAATTTCTAATAGCACCTTTGAGTATCCACGCTTAGAAAATTACATAAATGTTAAAAAAAATTAGATCATTTAAATTAAGAAGTAGGTATTCGAATTTCAAACTAACCAGAGCCCTCATGAATGAAAATAAAGTGTTCCAATTTTATATAAGGGTTACGTGTATTTCACGTGTATGTGTGCGTGCTCAAGGCGAAAAGCTATGGCTGTAATATTCATTCATTAGTGATGGCCATCCGTCTTACTTATAGGGATGCGCGTACGTTATCGATAGGCAATTTCAATATAATTATGTAGATATTTTATTCTTATCACGTATACGAATACATTTCTGAAAAGAGATGTTCGTAAGTGTAAGTGGACTTTTTAAGAATAATTTGTGATTCTTTGTGTTTATATTATTTTAAAACTGTAGATAATAAAATTAAGTGGCACTTAGAATAAACGAGAATGATAATAATTATTTATTGCATTTTATGATAGTAAGCATTGTTACAAGAGCATTTATAATATCATTTGCGCTTATCAAAATCTGAAAACTGAATTTGACTGTCTTTTTAGCCTATTGCATGTCCCATTGCTGGGCAAAATGGCATCATCTACCCACCATTGCCTCTCACAAAAGTCCAAATCTTAACGCCACAAAAAATAACAAAAATATGTTTGAATGAAATAATTGAGAAATATTTCTAATGAACATTCAAATAACAATAACCGAATTGTACCAAAAATGCAATCAATCAATTAATGAACTTTGAAAACTCAATTTCTAATCCAAACAGGAAAAATAAACATAAAAAATGGTACGGCAGCGTTTCACCTGATTTCCAGTTGAGTCAATGGAACGTACATTCGTTAGCAGCTCAAGTACCTAGTGCACTGGGTCATGCGGACTCTGTCCCACTTCCCACTACTGAAATAACTTTGGGTTTCATAATTTTTATAGAAAAAAACTGCGAAAATGTAGGGATTGAGATGAAAATGTGTTAATAGAGTTAGCAATTGTGTTTTCTACTATGGGTATGTAGATATCATTGTACATCGTATTGTGTTTTTAATTAATCTAATTTTATTTTGATTCGATTCCAGTTGGAATAAAAGTCGAATTATAATTATGATGTTAGTAAATTGTATTATGTTTACCTTTTGAATTAATATATTGTATATCTCATGGTAGATTATTCTGTACAAAATTACATAGTTATAATTTATAAATATGTATTCGACAAAACACCTGAATTCCTCTAAGGGTTTTGCTTCAGAGGTAATGAAAAGAATTGAGAAAGAAACAAATAAAGATAATTGATTTATTTGTGACGGAAAAAATATTGTTTTTAATAATTTTATTTGTTTGTTATGTAGGTTTTATTTCTTATTTCACTTTTTGTCTCTATATCCTTGTACCGAATGTCTCCTTAACAGATGCCGATTCCTCCTCTTATCTTTAGTTTTAACCAGTACAAACCACCAAATACCATTTCTTTAAGACGTGGTAATTTTTCAAAATTACGATCTTTTCTCGCCCATAACAATAATTTAATCAGTTTGACATGACAATACGAATGAATGAAGCAATCGATAAAAACATCGATAGTGCGCCTCCCTACTCACGGCCGGTCATGGCAGCCGTCATCGCGTCCAAAATATAATCTCACCTTTATTTCTGTCGTGCGACCAGAATGCGTAAACAAAAATTCCTGTTATTTCAGCAATTTGTGGAATTGGACCGGGATCATTTCGGGGTATACCACTATAGCCATGCCTTGTCCTTAATAGTCCATTCCCAGGACATTCCGGCCGACCTGAGCTAGATTATGCTGGTGTTAACCGGGTAATACCGACGTGTTAGTGCCAAATTGTCATGTATTACGGGAAGAGTTCACGTCTAGAGAAGATTTTGGCTTCAGGTTGAACGGTTATACCTATCGTAGATGTAATTAAGATAGGGAATCACATAGTCAACTGCGTGACTTTATTTTCAAATAGTTTTTCCAACAACGACTAGGCGTAATCTAAGATTATCTAGATTTATTTTAACCCGCACTTAGTATGGTTATAATACCTTCTAAATGCCTTATTTTTTAAACCCCGCCAAAAATAAAAGAGGGGTCTTATAAGTTTGTAGTGTGTATCTGTGGATCTGTGTATCTGTCTCTAGCATCGTAGCTCCACAACGGCTGAACCGATTTCAATGCAGTTTTTTTTATTTAAAAGCTAGTTTAATCGGGTATCATCTTAGCTATGCTTCATCAAAATCTGTTCAGCCGTTCAGAAGTTACAGCTCTTTTTCTGGTTGGAGTCGGGGGTTTTTGACGGTTAGGTTATTTGAACAATATTATTATCGTGCCCTATAAAATATTCATACCGTTGCCCACCACAAACATTTAGTTGCCGTTCCAAGCGGCTATTTGTTGTGTGGTGGTATTCAAATAAATCGCCCCGTCATTAGTGAGCTGCTAATGAGCGAGGAAGTCGCCTTAAATATGACATGCTTTGAAATAACACCGTAAAATTCCTTGGATAGTGCCCTTTTCTTTGATAATTAACAGAAAACTATGAACAGAGCTTCAAATGACAGTTACTTTCACAAAAGCTTGGTTTGGTTTTGGGAAATTTGATCATTAGATAGTCATTGTTAACGAACTCAGTTTATCTAGTGCACTTACAGTAATACGATTAAAGTTATGCGCTTCGGCAATATTCGTGTTTCCGAATTAATACGAAAATGCAACCAATGTCCGGCCATCCGCATCGTCAGTCACGACTTTCCATCCATCCAAAATTTAAGGGCTAGGGTCGCAACTAGTACTAGTCCTAATTTCCATCTAGTTCTATCCAATACAAAATCTATCCATTCTTTATATTGTTGCTCCTTTTGTTCCAATATTATTTTTATTCGTATTTCCGAAGACAGACAAATATTGCCAAGGCGTATAATTTTAATCGTGAAGTTGGGAATCCAATCTTCATGATCGATCGATAAAAAAATTGCAAGGTAGCTCAAAGTTTAATCTCTCACGATCGTATTGAAGTTTATAACCAGTGTCGATCTTCATTACCATTTTAGTTACGGAATTAACTCGCTGCGTCTGATCGAGCGACGGACATGACGGGCCTAACCCATCCATCCTGATGCATGCTATAAATGTGACTATAACAAGAGGGTTTGCAAATAGAAAAGGAAGTGAAGAAGAAATAACTCATTCCAAAAACTGACATATATCATGGGGTAATTAATTATAAATCTAGAGGAATACAGATGTTTGGACTGTTATATTGGCAAGACATTGATTCGCTTGGCGATTAAAACTAAAAGCCGGATATGTCAGTAAATAGACTGCTTTGTTGGCGTTTTGTTACAAAATTTACTTTGTATAGATATTTGCGGAACATGAATTTAATATCATATTTCATACACACGTTACAATTTTATTTGTAAACAAGCTGCTGCCTGCGGTTTCGCGTTTTTCGTTTCCGGGATAAAAAGTATCCTACGTCCTTACTGAGGTTGTATTTAAGTTGTATGTCTTTCGTTGAAATCGGTTCAGTAATTGAGGCATCAAGAAGGAACGCACAAACAGACAAACTTACAGATTATAATATTAGTATGGATAAGGATTATCTGTTACTTACAAACTTAAAAAGCTTATCCATATAAATTTTCTAATACAAATGTGTTTGTGATGATGTTTGGATGTTTTTTATACTAAAAAAGTACGTTTTGGTACAAAATCAGTGCTACCAATTGCCATTAGAGATTCATGCACTAGTAGAAGTACAAGCAATTCCATTTTATTTAAATCATAAAATTCGTTATCGATTCGTCTTAGCCGTGTTTCCAAGTTTCTAGAAATAAATAAAATCTTATACATCGAATCAGTTAAAAATAAAACAACTTATATTACACGCTCTTCCTTTGTGTCATAAAATCGGTAAAAAATTCAAAATGCCACTGTGGCCCGAAATAAAGAAATCTCATATTTTAAAAGGCGTGCTAATTCATTGAGAATAAACATCAAAGTTATAAAAAAAATGAGTGTGCTGTTTCACGTTTAGAGTTACAGACCATATATCTTAATTAAGAGTTGGTTGTCTACACGTGCAGTGGACGTGGGTTCGGTTCCCTGACGTCACAGGAAGTGATGCAGTTTCCCATGCAACATAAGAACCTACGCAGTAGACCATGATTTATTTATAGACGACTTGTTCATGGGAATGTTGTACCGTATGGAAATGGACATTATCGTAATGCGTTTCCTTTGTCATTTAGTAGAAAGAAAGAAAGAAATGTTTATTTGTCATAGAGGCATGCGACAACATCTTGAAATGATTTATTATCACAAATAAAAAATACAAATTTAAGACCATGCGTTTCTCACGTATGCGCGAAATAGGCATTCAGAAAAATCGCCGACCACTGGTTTACAGCTGAATATATGCGGATATCTAACAAAAATTAAAAAAAACTAATATATACAGGGTTATAAGTTTTTAAATGTCATGGTCACTAACATTATCTAGTATTAGAGTTCAAAACGGAGTAACCGGGGTAATTGGGAACTCAAAACAATATATAAAAATGGTAAATTCCCGTTTTGAACTCTATTACTAATATACAGGGATAATTGTAATTCACCTACAATGCTTTAAGGGCTGAAAGTTTTTATTAATTTGAACAACTTTTACTAAGGGATCAACCCTGAAATCACGAAACAAAATGCATACATTTTGATCAAGCAAGGTTCATCTTTTGTATTAAAAGTTTGTTTGAGATATCCAAGAGGAAAACATAATTTGTAGACAGAAAAAGCGACATTTATATGCCTACTCATCTTTTAAATTGGCTTGTGTAGGTCTTGAGCAACTTACAATCTTTTCTTCAAAAAGGTTAAATGGTGAAAAGAAATAATCGTTTAAGTTTAATGGTTTTTTCCAAGGACTGCTAAAATTAACGATTTTGATAGAGGCAAGATCTTATTTGGCACATTGTTATAATTATTTTGCTTAGCAGACACACGTGGGTGCCCATACGCATCATCTTGTTGTTCCTTAGTCATAGCTACCCACGGAACTTACAGGCTGATCTATTTATAGCTGAAATGAGACTAGGACAGAATGAATAGAATTGTGAATTTTTTATCCATAATATTATTATAACAGCCCTTAGGTGACAGCTTATGGGAATGTTGCCATCGTTGCAACGCTATAGATGAATGACCGCAGTATGTTATTACTGGTGCATAATATTTATATCGAAATAGCTGTTGCCTGCGATTTCACTCGCACCCTAAGGGTACCACGTCATGTAGATGTACCCGGATTTAAAAAATCTATGTGTTAATTCAGCTCGTGGTCTGTGCGCCAAATTTTTATCGAAATACGTGATTGACTTATTGTATACAAAATATTACCATAGTAAATTGTACACTTCCTTTATCACAACCTATAGTGATTACATTTTAATTGAAACCGTCCCTCTTTTCATTACTTAAATGTAAAAATTCATGCCAAATCCGATTCTCAGAAACCTCGGGATGATCGCAAAATTTTCCGTAACTTCTCCATCCATTAAAAACAGCCGCAGTCCATAGAAAACAAAAGTCATGGGAAGTGATAATGGGCAGATAATACCACCGGGGGCTATATTTAACAGCAACGTTAAGATCGTGGGTCGAATGATAAGCTGCAACGAATGATTAACTTTCACTTGTTTGCCGACTTGCTCTAGATTGGGCCTTCATGCTTCGTTTGCAGCTGAAAGTTAAATTCATTTATCGTTTTTGTTATCTGTTTTCTGTTATCCTTTTACTCTCTTCTAAAGAAAGCCGAAACAGTCATCGCAGCTTTCCTATTTATCATTGATACGCCTTAGATTATCGGTCATGTAAAGTTTAGATTCTAAAAGACTCCATCAATAGTTTGGACATCGAAGTTCTAAACGGGAGAACAGTACAATGAAACCTATTGTTCAAAGTTGGATTGACTCTGAGGTTGATCAATTGCTCCATAAACCACACCGAGTCCTAATCCAAACTTATGAAACTACCATTTGCTGAATCGATAGTGAAAATGATAGTTTAATAAACTTCTGAATCAATATAGGTACTCAACTTTATGAACGCAAGAACTTCGAAACATTATCACGAAGGAAATCGTATTGTTGTTTAACTCTTCCGAGTTTCCGCACTCACGTATACTTAAAACTAAAATAATAAAGTAAGAAATATTTCCAAACAAGAATCTTCCTGAAACCATGATCTGTGTTGCCGTCGAAAAAATGAAAAAAAGCAATAAATAAAAGTGATTCTCTAACGGAAACGCGTAGTTGTATGTGACGCTTGTCAATGGGCGGTCGTGTCTTCATCCCGGCTACATCAGTTAGGGACGACAGATTCGTTCAAGACGGATTGGTAGATGTTCCCATCTTGATGTTGGTACGGCTCGAAGGAAATATTATATGGAGTTAATCGAATTATTCACACGCACGAGTGGATTAATGAACGAGGAATGAAGCAGATGTATGAGAACGAACTGAAATAGCGTTACATTCTATATAAATTATACAGGATACATTGTGAATTTGTAATTACGGAAAATCCGTTTAGTGGAATGACGAAATAGGTCGTAACAAAACTAAAGCGTATCGCTCTCTGATCATCGAGGACTGATTTGTTTGTCTACTGTCACATATCAACGTAAAGTAGCTAAAAGTATAGGTACTTAATGAAAATTGTGTAACCGGACACGTGTCTTTGGCACTTATGGCAATAAAATTATAACTTTTACAGGCGGAATTCATATTGCACTTCATAAGATCGTAAATGTAAACAAAGGTCCAGAGTTTGTTGCACTAAACATATTTTAATTGGACCATTGGCCTCTTTATACAAATTAAACAAGTGTCTCTCATCAAGCAATCTGTGCTCATACATCTACTTCAAAAATACTAGATCAGCGGCGATCAAACAAAACGTTACATCATAGTGACTACACAACAGCTCGTCTATTTTTGATCACGGCCTCAGCTGCAATCACCTAAGCCTGCCTACATAATGCGCCAGCTAATTTACTCTAATCTTCACTGTTATGGACATTTCTTTTTACTTCCTCGATAAAGATTGATAAAGAATTGGAAACTCAACGATAGAATCGGAACCCAATTTTCTGTTACATCAAGTTGCTTTTATACGATTATATTAAAAATCATGTCCTTTCACTTCTATTTTGTAGAAGTGATTAATAAAATGTCATTCAATTTCATCTTCTGATTGAAAACTATAAATAAAATTAATCTTCATTTCATTGTTCCAAATTGAGCAGCCAAGACCCTTTGGTTACGAGAATATTCTGCTGTAACTAATACAAGTTTTATGTACTAAGCCATAAATGGGTCTTAGTTCGATTTGATGGCGCTCTGTGGCTCCTTAATTATCCCGACAAGGTATAAATCGGTCCCCAACTCTGTCCTATTTTTAATGGAGTGTATCAAATGCGGTTCGCCCGTACAGTCCCGCCATTTTTCAGGCTTAATTAAATAGTGTCTATTCCAATGTAGATGTTGGGTTAATTTGTTTAGATATTGGACGTGACTGATATGGAATGAGATTCTAAAAATACCCGATCATTGTTGGACTAAATTAATTGAAGACATTACTTATTTTCTATCTATCACAAAATTAAAAAGGTTTTTAAATTCTAATTAGAGATAGGGAAAAGGAATTCAGTGTATTCGAGACAGCCACTTAGACAGAGTCATTTGAAACTAAAGTCGCTAGCATTGAACGCATTCCTGACGCCATTGTGATGTTCGTGATGCATTTTATAGCGAATAAAAAGAACACAGCCGATGCTTCGACGCGGCGTATTTTTGGCACAAGGATCGCATTCACAATCGTATGTTTGGGATGACTTCGGCTTTGGGGGATCGTTTAGCAATACGCCAGGACAGCAAAAAGGTGCATCGTTTGCGCGTTTTGGCCATATACATTCAAAGTAAGTGCCGGCATCAAAAACATTTGTGAATCCAAATGGATTTGAAATGTATTTCTCAAAGTATCTAAAATTTTACTTTTATCTGAAGACGTTAGAGGACGAAATGAATTTGAAAGTAGACTAACATTAGAATATCCATCATTTAACTATAGGTACTTGTTCAATTGTTTACAACTATTTTGGTCTTGTGTTCTCAGTCGTATATTTGCCGTCTGTCGTATAAATCTTCGGAGTCTTTACGAGATCAAGATTGATTCTTATAGAAACAATTCCAACAAAACATTTTGCATTTATTTTCCTAACTCAAATAGCGCACCAATATTTGTATAATGCGCTCAGTCGCAGACCGTCCGTCCATTTCATAAAATGTATAGAAAGATATTACGGAAATAGTGCATCGGTATGTTGTCTGTTTACGTAGTCATGATATGTGAACAATATTGCATGTACACCAAATTTAAGGCAGTAAATAGATCACTCAACGAGGTCTAAGCTTATCTCAAGATTTGCTACAGATCTTTGACTACACAATCCATAACGTTTTCTCTATACACGAACTGTAAACGATACTGCAGAAACATCAATGGATCGATAAGTAAACAAATGATCGTTAGTCTGTTTCATATCCTCTGTTCACAAATAGTTGTCTGCTAGCAGTGACCTCGCCTATCCGTTGTATCTCATAACACAGTAGAACTACCACTCTGCGAGTATATTGAATTGTATTTCAAAATCAGCGTCGTGCACTTGACTCAGCCGAGTTATATTTGGATTTCCCTTCGGTACTTTCTACACTTCATTTGCTCGTCTTTGCAGTGATTCTACCTATTTAGTTCATCTAAGTTCTACTTCGCCTATTTTGGGTAGTTCCAGAAAGACAATCATATTATACCTACTAATGTTGATTTAAAATTTGAAATTTTAATCTTGTGCGATAGTGAAATTTCGTTTGTAGCCAATTTTATTTCTAGTTCCACCAGGTATAAAGATATTTATAATTTTATCGCGTTCCAAATATTTTTATTAATACGTTAATATGTCGCATGAATGTCTCTTAGGGGCTCTGATCTTTGGCCGAAATTGAGACAAAAAACGTTAGCTTTCAAACCAAGTAATCATAATATTTTTATCTCATTTCTTGTTATCTTTGATACCTAATGAACGCCTGTCGACATCTGAGCTCGTTATCAATAATATTCTTTATTTTAATGCGAGCATTCATTGCTATGGCACTTCCTCAATTTTCATAACATTAGTCCAAAAAAACATCTGAAGTTTATATTTCGACACGAGAATTGCATCTGAACAAAAAAATGTTGTGAGTTAAAAATAGCTAGATTTGTAGAGCATCGGGCGCCTGTGTTATTATAGCGAAGAAATATAGGATAAGACGCGGATCTATCTGTAGTTGGCCGAAATTATCGCGAGTCGACGCGGCGCGCATCGTTGGCGAGTCGCACGCGCAGCGTCTGCTGTGCGCCCGCGCTCCCAAAGCTTCTAAATACTTATTTGTTTGTGTCTCTCGTTGTGATATAATATTTACGCGTTACGTTTTGAAAGTGTGCCATAATAGCGTAATATCAGTTTTCTTACAATATAATTTTAATAAACGGTGTAAATCTCTAAGATTTGCAAAATACGTGGGACAAAAATAATATATTACGTGTGGTCGAAGTGTTAGTTTTGAGAAATATTCTAGTAAGGAATTAACAGATTAATGAAGATGCTCAAATTAGAATAAAGTTATGAACACACAGTGGAAGTTTTCAGTGCAATAATTAATAATAGTCTGATATAGTATTTTAGTGTGTGTGGTGTAATATTGTGTTAAAACATACGGTAATACTGTCGTGCCAAAAGTACGCAAGTGGGTGTGGATATTCGTAAATGTTCTTTAAATAAGTGTTTATTTTTTAACAAAACATGGTCGCTATGGTGGAAGTTGCCGAGAGGACCAACAATGAATATTTTAGATCATTCTTACCTGTAAGTTAATAAGACCGTTCTAGATTTTACTTCTTACATTGACCATTCATTCATTTTTTTGCGACCGAAAGTGCTGTAATTTAGAACTGTTTCATTATTGAATTTACAGTTTTTTTTCACGCTTGCCTTAAATCTGGCCAGAAATAGAAGTGATGATTATACTCTATCCAGGTAGTACCAAAAATTCCAGAAATCTCAATTTTTAAAACAGAAATATTTATCGGTTTAGGGATCGATAGCTTATTAATATGTATATCAATAATATTAACTTTCTAGCGTAGCAAAGTAAACACAATAGAAAATTATATTGATGGCGGGCGCCTGCGACCGTTTACAATTTAATGAATTAATTGCAGGTGAAGAAAAGCTCTATCAGAATGGCTTCTGAGAAACAGCAGAAGTGTAGGCCAGATCAGAAGCCACAAAGGCAAGTCCTGCACAGAATCGCGGGAAAGACCTGTGGACCATAAAAAGCCCTTGGAGCAATTCACCTACACATACATACTTAACTGTTAAACAGTTGATTGCTGAATATGAACCTAACGCGAATAATTTTTTGTAATGTGAATCACATTATGATTTATTTAAAGCGGCCATTTTAGCCCCTCTGCAGGGCAACAAAGGGGAGAAAGAAAAACCGGTGACAAAACCATTTCTTTACCATTATCTCTCTCGATTCTCGTCTTCTGGCAAGGAGACAAAGGTATGAGAAAACAGGTTTGTCCATCCGTCGTACTAGCCTTGCAGAATGCTATTGGCACGGGCCAGGAAAAAAAGGCACAAAAAGGAGAAAGCCTGAACTCAGAAATGTGTAGAAAAAACACATTCTATCAATGAAGACAACGATGAATCAAAGTAGATACTTTTATATTACACTACCTACTATATTGGCATCTTCCCTAATTTATTGTTGATATTTTATAGAAAATAATAATTCTGGTGATACCTACAACACAGAATAGGCTATAGTACTACGCCCAGATGCAGTAAAATAATGTGTAATATCGTTATTAATATAGCTCTGTTTGGAGATAAATAAATACGTAAATGTGACATAAATTACACAGATTGACAACAGCTGATACACTTTATTTAGTTTTCATTCAATCAGAACGGACATTAACTGCTTTTAAAGCGTTTTTAAACAAAATACAAACAGATTTATCCGTTGAGTTTTGGCAAACAAATACTGAATCCATTAAGGTATAGTTTCCATGATTCGCTTACGTGTGCTGTTTATAGGTCAATATGGGCGCAATCAAAGACCTACGCCTTCCTAATTTAAACAGTACAAATACTTTGAATTGTTGCACGTAGTTGTTGATTCAAACCATATTGAAATACAATGAAATATTGTTTTATGTTTGTTAATTCTTGTGTCGCTTTTGTTCCGGATCGGATTTTCTCTACACAGTATAAAATATAGTCTCTTTCCGCGTCTGTCTATCTGCATATCTGCTTGAGTATGCAGATATTAGATAGTAGATATTGCAGGAGGAGTCTCCTAAACCACGCAACGGATTATGATGTGGTTTTCACCATCAGTTAGATAATTTTTCACGGAAGGTTTATATGTATTACTTCGATATTTAATGTAAGGATAGAAGAGAAATTGCACCCGTACGGGTCGCTAGTAAGAAATAGTTTAAGGAAATGCAATAAATCATTCAACTATTTTCAATTTACGACGCAGTTACCTAAATATAAAAACATGGTGCTTCTTACATAACAATGCAAAATAGGTATAATACTTTATCACTATCCTTGGTCAAAATGGCAGTGACCTCTAACTTAAGATAAATAATAAAAAAATAATTAAAACGCTTCCGTTTTCAAGTCTGTAAACAATACGAAGTCACAGTATACATAACATTTTTACATTTGATAGCATGCCAAACAAACGCCCTTGGAAAATTTTACTTCTAGACTGCAAGGCGAGGTTTCCATTTTCAACTAAATTTGAAGTGAGTGACTACTGCTATTACACACGTTAATATTTTTTATTGTCCCCAGAATTACTGTCTAGGTTGTAAATGGGACTTTTTATAGGTACATACCGAAAAAGTAAAACAAAGGAACCATTTGAATTAAGTTTTAAATTACAGTGTGCTCTTGTGACCACTCTGCGTATGACATAAAATTAATTTAGTTATTTTCTCATTTCAGGCTGTCAACTCCCCACCGGTCCCTCACCGAGACATATCGGCACCAACGGCGACGTACCGTCCCTACACAGAAGAATATGCCACCGTCCAGCGCCGTGTGGAACGGCCCGCCCAACCAGAAGAAACTGAACGAAAGAAAGACAAGAAATGGTCCATTGGAAAACTTTTTAGACGGAAGAAAAAGGAAGAGGAAAGTGGCACCTCCTCGGAAAGTGACGAAGGAGTCAGTACACGATCACCATCTAAAAGAAAATCTAAGAAGAAAAAGAAGACTCCAGCTGTTAACAATTTTGATCATATAGTGATAAGGGATTCAAGAAGAGCACAGAGTTTAGCCAAACCGAACCTTCGAGATGTTACCGATGATGGTGTGTTGTCCGATCCATCGGCAGGCTTCATCAACTATCGTGCTAAAAAGCAAGAAATGTATGGAGCTTCCAAAGAATCCCTAAGTTTAAGAGAAGACACTTCGAACAGATCTTTAGGACCAAACTTGGAAACACCTACTAAAAAAACGAGGAAAGGTAGATTGAAAGCCAGAGTTGAAGCACTTAGAAATAGCATGAGAGGAGAGTCAAGCAGTGAAGAAGAATCACTCAAGTCATCAAATTCATCATTGATGATTCGATTTAGAAGTGAAGATTCCTTAATGCGTTCACGTGATAGCTCATTAAATAAAAGGTCGAGAAGTGCGAGAAACGAAAGGTATATAAAAAGACTATCGCGTGATGAGGAAAATCAACTGAATAAAGAAGCAGAGTTATTGCAGCAGGGTTACACGAAAGCTGAAGTGGAAATGTTGACAAGGACGCCAACCAGTCAAAGTAGTGGCTATGGAACCTGCAAACGTGACCAAACACAAAAGATCCAAACTGAACAACCATACGCTAATGATGTTAACCGCCGTCCTATGAAATCTGAATCAATATCATCTTTCCCATCGACACAAAGTTACCCATCATCCATTAACTTTAACGCAAAAGTTAACAATGAGCATATTAACTATTCCATACCAACTAGTAACATTAATAGAGAAACGCTTTACGTTAATAATACCAGAGAAAGGACTGTTAGCAATCAATATGAGAACCCAGAGAATGTTTTGTGTGTCAAGTTTCCTTTAGGAAATGTAACTAATGTAAAAAGAGAAGATAAGGCGCCTCCGGTGCCACCTCCCCGCGATATGCAAAGAAAAGTTGCAACCCCTATATCAATGTACTATGAAAATAACCCCATGGTAGCGGATAGAATTAGCAATAATCAGCAAACTGTAATGCATGGCGTGCATAATAACGACTTTGAAAGAGTTATGAGACGAAGTCAGGAGAGATCACTAAGTCACAGCTTCAATGGATTGCGACGACCAATATCAAACTCTGAGGACCATATTGCAATGCAAAATAATGAATACATACAAAACTTCCAAATTAGAAATGAGCAGCCTCGAAGACCCGCCTCGGTTTCAGCAGAACCAAATCATTACGGACTTTATGCTAATGCGCCGCCTTGGAGAAAGTCAATAGGCCCCACAAATATTGTTAAGCCAGATCCAGTTCAATTAAGACATGATTATCTGTATTATGCAGATCAAAGTCCCAGATCTCGGAGACCAATAAGCATTAAAACTAGTCAAAATGGTCATGAAAATCAATACTTAAGTGACTCTCATGCTTCACAAAACGTTGCTGAGAGTGTATATCGCCGACCACGAAATGCATCAGAATTTTGGAAGAAAATCGATGACGTTGAAAGACAGAAGCGACAGCAAAATATATACGCAAATTCAAGGAGCAGCAGTGACTTTTCTAACAATACGCAAGTGAACAGAATAGCTCCTTATTTAGAACAAAATAAACTGAGCCAAGAAAGCACAGACAACCAAAATAAAAACAAAACCAGTTTTAAAAGTTCGTCTGTTGACACAACTGACGGTGCCAAAGTCTGGAAGGCGACGACGGAGTACAAGCGATCTGTTACAGTGGATCCACCCAAAACTGTTACATCACCTTCATCAAAAACACATGTCAGACATAAATCTGATACGTACGTTCCCAGCATTTATCAAATGCCGTCTGACGATGAAAAGAGTTCAGAGAGACGAAAATCTACTAACCTTGACGATGCTCTCAATGAATTAGAAGCCATCTACAATAGCTTAGGTTTAGGTGACGAAGATTTATTAGATAGAGCCGAACGTCGAGAATTAATGACGCCGAAGTTCAACGACCAATTTAATGATTGGAATGGAAACGATGACGAGATCCAACTGCGAAGCCAGCCTACGACGCCTTTGAGACGCGTTCAAAGAAGGTCGACATTACCGGACAAATTGCAAGATGATATGGCATTCAGAAGGATGAATTCCTTAACAAAAGAAAAACCCAATTACAAAGATGCTCAATCGCAAATAAGTTACATGTTAGCATCACCTGTTTATGTGCCCTATGCGTCTGATGATGACAGGCAGTCCGAACGAAATGAGCCAGATATAGTTTATGATGACGTTGTTTACAGAAATATAAAACAGACTAATAGTCGGTTGAAAACAATTGATCCGCAACCGCCATTTGGCATACCTATAGGACCCGTATCACCTGCTCCTCAGAGCGATTATCTTCATGCAACGCCAGAAAACAAAGGCCGATCACGATTTGTTCCAAGAAGATCACCCGATCTTGTCTCTGACGATCTCGCATATAGAAGTCTGAGAAAGGATAACAGGCATTCTGCACATTTTAATGGTGAAGATTATAACGGTCTTATTAATAACAATCATGGTTATAGTGAGTATCCTTACACTAAAGATACTGCCGCTAACCTTAAGAAAAAGAGGGCTGTTAGATCTCTCTCAGCTAACATATTTACCATGATACAAAAAGAAATTGACGACGCATTGAACATGAGTAAAGTGGCGACATTACAAAAGACGCATAGTAATAGTGACGTAATGAAACGGCTTCGTAATACGTTCGAAAATAACGACAACGAGCAGGACCATTATCCTCGTAACAAGGTAAAGCAAAGACATAATACTGTCAGTCTATTTGTCAATAATACCCATGCACCCACCCATCATTTCGCAAAAGACGATTCATTCATTCATTGTGACGATAAGCATCTTGCTAAGCCACCATCATGTGATAAGTCCAAAAGCTCATCACCATCAAACAGATCTCCCCAAGCATCCAAACGTTCATCAAAAGATGAGTTTCAACAGGTTCTTAGTATGCTGGCGCAAGAAGCCATGGATACGAGTAATAAATTAGGAGTAGCTTTAGCTGAATTGGATAAAAATAGGAATAACAGTGAAAAGAAATCAGATGTTCAAAGCCGTATTTCTGATAGTCGACAAACCTTTTTAAATGGTTTAACAAGTAAATCTATCGAAGATGCCGTGCCTGAGGTGAAACATGTAAATGTTCATTCTGAAGTTATAAATGAACAGAAAGATGACAAGTCTGTCGTTATCGGAGTCAATGAAGACTCTAAAGGTAAAAAGACTGAAGATAGTCTCTTAGCTATATCTGATCAGCTACACAAAGTCGAAGATCAGCTTAAGCATAGTTTCGAAAAGGAACTTAACTTCGAAGATGAAAGTGTAAAGCTTTCAAATTATATAACGAAAGCTGAAGAACGATTAAAGGCTCAAGAAACCACTGTTGTAATACCAGAAAGTAAATTAATACCTGACGTCATCCCTCTGACGATAAAAGACGATTCAGTGAAAATTGAGACAGATAATGAAAAAGAAAATAATTTGGAAATAAAACCACCAGTTATCAATTCACTCAATCCTTTCTTGAATACTGATGATAAAATAAAAGAAATAAATGAAATCAACGCTTTCAAAGAGTTAAAAGACGGAATATCTGATTTAATTGCTGGTATTTGTCAAGTAAATGAAAAATTATTCACACAAAAAGGACCAAAATTTGATAATTGTAATACCAATACAGAAAAAATGTCTGGGATAACAGAAGCCACTGAAAAACTGAATCAAGTTTCACAAAATATCTGTGAACAACAACAAGTTCCTCATAGGGCTTCTGTAAATTTATCCATATACGAAGACGATTTAGAAACCAAAAGAGATGCAGCTGATTCAACGGAATATAATTCCTCTGAAGAACTGGCGACGATATTTAAATTAGACAGTAACGCAAAATCGCGGGCTGTTAATGAAGGTCGGAAAGAGTCCGAAAATAAAATTCGCGATGAGTTAAGTTCGCCAAAAATGGTTCAGACTATGAATCAGCAACTGAGAAGGTTATCCGTTGACCAAACTGATGATTGTACCCCTAGTCAAAGCAACTCACTGCCAACGAACGTAGTACCGTGGAGAACTAAAAGGCAAACTCACAATTCACAAAAAGAAAATAGAGGTACGTGGTCTATTCTCATGCACGGTGTACGGTTTTCACTTTAACCATTTTGCATCCTGCTTTTTGTTTCCATGTCATATTTTGTGTTCACGATCCGGTTGTATTTTAGTTGCCTGTACTAACTAGTTTTTTATTTTATCGTATGCGTTGTTTTTATTGTTTCGACAGGCGATAACACGCAGTCGAAGCGCGATTGGCACGACTCTGGCACGTTGATGTTAGCTTGTACCTACACTCTGATGATCTCCCAACATCTGGCAGATTTGGACTGGTTGACGCTGCTCGGTTTGCTGCTGGCAATGATCACAATTATCGCTATGCTAATAATATAACATAGATGTAACAAAATTCCTAAAGAGATGCACTGATTTTAAGCCGACTATTTGAAATGATAAATATAAAAGGGAACGTACCTATAGGCATAGATTACTTAATAGTTACTGTTATAGGTAATGAATTTCATATTGTGAAATAATATTCAAGCGTATGAAAATTCTATAGTCGACTAATCAGTCTATCTCTATGCAAAATGCATTTAATGGCCTGTCTAAAAAAGCACTTGTCATTTTTTTATTAAGATTAGTTTACTGACTTTAAAAATAATATAATTGTACTTATTACCGTTTTCAACTATGACCTTATTTTTAGAAATTTTAGCTGTGATGTTCTTTTACCTTTTACTTATTGATTTTATGTACCTATCTAATCTTAATTTTGGATGTTAATCATACATTTATTATTATTATTAATTGTGCCAAAATCAACGATCATAAAATTGTTGTTGTTGAAATTAATATTTGGTATATTATTATTGCTTTGATTGTTTCAAATCGCATGGTCTTGAAATTGTATTCTTTTATATTTTGCATGCTAAGTGTTCCCTTTGTCGTGCTTCTAGAAATCTAGACATTATAGTTTTGATAGTGTTAATCAAGGCTTATTATTTTATTATGTTGGTAACTAAAGTTACTTATTTAGTTTTTTGAGGTCATTTTGCTATATTTTCCCAGACCTTTCTATAAGCATACCAATCTAGTACTATTGTCTTTAAATCCAGTGATATTATTAAACAAACAAAAAAAATCGTAAAATGGATAATTAAAAATACCTATGTAGATCATCGATAGACATCGATGATGTAGATTAGTAAAATCTATTTCATAATAACAATACCATACAGGCCTATCCAGACTCGTCAGTGCCTTAGTTCCGGCAAAAATGCTAGATATTCTCATTCGGTTTTTGATATTATCATTAATACTATTTTCACGGAATATGACTAAAGATTATCATAGATTCTGACAAAATCGGTTTAAGGTACTTTGATGACATTAAAAATACAGTGGATTTTTCACTGATACAGTTTTTTGCTGGATCTGACGGCACTGACGTTTGTGGATAGGCCTTAACGAATTGATTAAATCATAACAGCCAGTTAATAATATTTTAAGAAGAAATGGCACGATTCTATATCTATCTACTTGTCTATGGGTAATGCTATAACCTGAAATTTGTTTTCTAGGTGAATATTGATTGCCTGCAGTGTCCAACTGGCTGACTACGTTCATTTACCTACGTACTTCGACTATATTTTAAGCTATTCTTAATTTTAAGCTACTTTCTGTATTTTATCCTATACCTAGTTGTATAACATTTAAACTTTACTATGTTTATGTAGAGGCTTCCAGATACATTTAAAAAGAGCGTTATTTATATGAAGAAGAGAGTTATAATTTAAATAAAATGTTTCAGTTTTATATGTTGTTTCATTATCACATCCACCGCCGGACATGAACTTACACACATAAATAAGAATTTAAAATCTCTGAGAAGTTGTGATATTTTTACCCGACTTCCCCATAAGGAGGGTAGTGTTTTCGAGTGTATGTATGTATGTTTCTTTGGCACGCTCTGTACCCTAAACGGTTTGATGGATTTTAACATACCTATGAGGTGTCGTTAAATTCGTCTTACTTATCGGAGTGACATGGTATAAAATTTAAATATGGTGTCTGCGAATCAAAAAAGAGAGGGGGAATATTAAAAACAGATTTTTTTGGTATATAATCAATCAAGACGTTTAGGCTACAGAGCACAACCGAAATACATTACCCTCCTTCTGGGGCTGTCGGGTAATAACTAATAATATATCTATATCTATCTATATCATCAATGTCTATATCAATTTCTCAGTGATTTCAAACCTTTTTTTATGTGTATATGAGCATCGAATACTCATTGTACCTAGAAGATAAACGAAAGAAAAATTGACATTAGATACATTATTTACCTTATTACTATGCTTAGTGCTTGGATTGAGGGTAGCAATGTTAGTACACAGATAAAGGATGCAGGATACTGCCCAAGCACATTTGATAGAATTCCTTTGTCACCTTTCAAGACACCACCGCAAGGTTTAAGAAGGGACGCACTTATCTAGTCACGCTACCTTATGGCCAAGGAATATAATGATAACTCTCTACTGGAGCTTATGGTTAAAAGCAAAAAGCTGAAAAGCCTATAAATATACAAAAAGTACATTTTCTCTTTATTTGAAACGTTCAAATGTAAACCGCCCAAGTAACACAGACATGCTGAATAAAGATTGAGTAAGAGCATCATCAAGAGCATAAGCTGAATACTAAGCTGAATAACGTCTGAGTACCGTCTATTCAGATGTTATTCAAGCAAAAAGGGCCCCAATTTTGAATGCTTAACGCTGATTAACATCTGAGCAACATCTGAGTAAGAGCTTAATAACGTTTCAGTTAGCTTAATATCTTTTGATTAACAGCTCACATTGTTTTTATTAAGCTCTTACAACTGAATTATTCAGCTTAGTCGAATTGTTTATTGCATTCAGAATTTATTAAGCATTTAAATTATTGTTTACATTTTTGCAAACAATATTCATACAAATTGTGAAAAGAATTCAACTGGATTAAATATTTTAATGTCGATGTCGAATTTACATGTTGATTTGACAATATGGTATGAACTTATAAAATGGTAAATTTTAATTTACAAGTTAGGTCTGCTATATGTTTATTTTTAGTGCGCAAGTAATTTTGTCGTGAATAGTAGATATGTTTTTTTTTCATTACTTATGACGCGCCGCGTGAATAATCAAGATAACAGATACTAAATAGTATTTTCATACATACATACTAGGTCTGACAAAAGTACTTGTAACGAAATAGCTAATACTAGCAATTTTAATCCAACAAAATAACATGAATCGAGTTGAAAATGTTGTAGTTGTAAGATTAAGCGTTTTGGTGATCTCGTAAATTCTTTGTAAGTTAGGTTACAAAGATTTTTAATGGCGATCGATTGTTTTGCTTAATAATGGTGAATAAAACTGCACACATGTCTTGTTACTAAGCTATAACTTGAAAAACAGTAGTCTCATTACACTAACTTCTGAATAACAATTATATAGTTGATCACATTTCTACATTACTCAGATTTTTAGGGTTCTCTAATCGAACGACGAAAACCTTTTATAATGTGGAGTTTTCCCGTCCGGCTTTATTTTAATTAAGCTGGTATAAAGCTATGGGCGCTATAACAATACAAATATGGTCTTTAATTTGAATAAGTTAGTTTGAAACTCTCTATTATACTGAAAAAAGCTTAATAAAAACATAAATGATATTCTTTATTCAGCAGCTGAATAATTAGTAAAATATAGAATCTTATTCAGTTTAAAGATAAAATAAAAACAATTATTCAGTATCAAGCTATTTAATAGAATTATGTAACAATATTATTCAGAAAGTGATACTTTATTCAGCAATTAGCTGTTTCAAACGCTACTAGCTTAGTACTGATTTAATAATTGCAATACAGATTATGGTTATTCAGCTAAATGCTACCGACGGGGCTGTTTTTCAGCTTTAAGCCAGAACTCAACCTAATTCAGCATTTGGCTATTCCCAAAGCTCTTATACAAACTATATTCATCATTGAACTGTAAAATGTTCCAAATGTGCACTGTTATCTTGCATGTGTTACTTGGGCGGGTTCTTCATCAGAGGTTCAAATTGAGCGAATACCAAATAGCGCCATCTTTTATCCATAATGGAAACTCGCTTGAATTGTTGTACACTTTATAAGTTCCGTACTTTATAATAGATGGTGCTGTATCGCTTTGCCTATTGTCGGATAAATTCTATAGATGGCTCTGATAACAAAGTAGTGTACAAGTAGTGTAAAAGTATTTATCAATTTAATCAAATGTTTAATCAACTTTGCTATTGGAATTTAGTCAAATAGACTTGAATATTTTTAACGGTTAATGCATAGTTTTTGCAAATAATATTGTAAATTACCTACAGAACATTATAGAAGTCTGCGTAACCGGTTCCGTGGAAACAAGCAGTCACCAAAAAAAAAACTCGTTCAACTGTCACTAATGTCAGATTTTTCGCAAGAAACGTATCGATGTGTGTTGTGAATATTATTTTGCAAAATAGGCTTTTATTATTTTTGATTGAAATTGTTAAAACTAGTTTGTGGGATTAAGCTATTGCAAAATTTTAGTCGTTAGTGTTTACTCTTGTTATAAGGTGCCGTTGCACGTGTAATTATCGTACTGAACACTGGACGGCAACCTACTTTGTTCCTGTTGACCTGTGTTGCACTGTGATTGTTTTAAAAGGTAACGGTTTCAGATTTTATAAACTTTTGTATTAAAATTAACACAATCTAGAGTTCTAGAAGATTACGCAGCTCATGTTGTGTATGTAATTCATATTTCTTGTGAAGTTGTGTGATGTGTGAATGTTTTCCGCGCTTACGGAACCGCCTGCCTTATCTCATTCGGCAGTCGTTTTGTTTTATTATTGTGATACATTGACGACAACATGAAATCTATTGTGTTATCGTACTACAAAATCTTTCCATTACAGTACCTATAATCGAGAGTTTTTATAAGACAAAATAGGTAGGTACATTACTGTATGATTTTTGTTTATTATCATTCATGCTTGATATCCGCCAATAATTACTAAGGTACCATATAGGTGTTAGTGTCGTCTGGGACATTTAAACTTTCAAGATAGTAGGTACATTCTATTTTTGTCTGAAGCAATGATTTAATTATTAATTTATAATGAATTATTCATGATTACAGTTAGAAAACTCCAGCAGCAAACATAATAATTTAAACTACAATGCATAGGTATTGTATTCAATATTATAAAATATGGACATAACTTTATTTACAGCACAGTAACAATGATTATCTCATACTAGATAGGTAATATTAATCTTAAATCAATCCATAAAAATGCATCTAAATTGAACCAACCAATTATTCTTCAAATGTTTGAAAGCAAGCATGTCATTGTACCTAATAACAATTGTGAATTAATTCTTCATTTGATTACCCTGATAAATTGTCAAAGAACAAACATTACACATAATAACACAATCAACAAGGTCAGTTGACACTGAGTGAGGAAATAATAAATCTTGACCATCTCTCAGTTTGGACAAGACCCTGGTCTATATTTAGCACCCAATTGTCCAATCCCGGTACTGAGATCCTGTTACATACACTTTGGATTAAGGACATCCCTTGTACCCCTTCCTTTGTACTGGTGTTGTCTAACAACTTTAATCTTTCATGTATAGCAGCTTAAAGAAATTAAATTTTAGCATCCCAAGTATAAATACTAAAATAAGTATTTGTATCATTTCATGAAATGTCCCTTACATACTCATGCTGTATCAATTTTACAAAGTAACTGTTCTGGAGACCATAAAGTAGAAAGTAAACTGTTATGTTCTGGAAATAAAATTGATCTATTATTTATTTATTTTGTTTGTCCATTGCAACCTTTGAATATAAACAAAAAGCAATGGTGATTGGTGACTAACATTTAGAGTGAACACTAAAACTCATAAGTTTTAGTATTACTTTTGTATGTAAGAATATAATGTATCTTCCAAGTAAGTTGGGTTTGGTCCAAACTTTCCAGACAATAAAGTTCTTTGGGGCAAGTTCTAGGTACTTATAGGATTATTCACTGATAATTTATTATGCTGTATTTTAAGTGCTTTCAGTTCTTTGCAATATATTGGACTTTTAATATACAAAAATATAAATAATGGTGGTATTTCTAATGTTCTTCTGTATACAATTTAGTAAGCTTATTAAAAGTCTCTTTTGCAATCTCAAAATAATTTTCTTTAGACACACAATGTCTTATTAGACTTTAACCTGTTTAACCCGTCAAAAGTCTCATGGTACCTTTCAAATGTCTATGCAGAGAGTAAAGTGTATAGAACTCGAATGTATTACACACTTCTGCGATAAATATAATCTGTCATTGTCTTGCCACTTGGCTGGTAAGGAAAACTCACTTTACTAGAAATATACAATGCACATAAGATCACTCGCTCTTGTCATTGATAACAGACAATCAATATTTATTTTTATGTTCTCTGTTTTGTGCTAGATATATTATAAAGCCTATTACTAAACAGGTAAATGCTCTCAGCAAGTTGGTGACCGCAATCACAGGTTAAGAAAAGGTTTCAACTAGTGCCCGAGCACTAATGCACAGTTGATCATCACTTTTAAATAGTGGAACTTAATCAGAGCATCAGTCTGTAGACATTCACTGCAGAACAAGGGCCTTCTAAAAGACCAAGCTATAATGAAAGGTGGTGAAAATATCATAAATGTAAAATGAAAAGCAAAAAATCATTCATCTAAGTACCTACCTAGCTTTTCATTATAATAATAATGTATACCTAATGATCTATTTATTTTAAAGATTATGATGTCATTATAACAATATGTAGTAAGTACATGGATAATGCAGTAAAAATTGTAACAAATCCTTGATAAGTTCATATTATTATCTCTTATTAATGAAATCACTCCGCTCTTAAATTAGTAATCAATAATTCTTATCAAATTAACACAGCTGTGGTAATTGTCAATAATTTTATGATGTTTATTACAAACATTAATCTCTACTTACAATGCTCTCATTATAATCTCTCTTAAGCTAATAAACTGGATTATTAAGGAAGCTAAAGAAAATCTTAGGTGAAATTACTGTCTTATCTGTCAAACAATTAATGAATATGTAATAAATTTTAAACTGTGTTCTGCGAACAATTAGGTCCCCGAGAAAATCTGGAGGATCATAGACCTTTTCATACTTTGAGTTTTCAAATCACATCTTTGACTCATAGTATTATTATTATAAGCCCATACTGTTCCACTCCTAGGAAAAGGTTTACCCTCACTTGTTCCAATTTTCACTGAAAAGTAGTTTAAGGTATTTGGTGCATCACAATAGATCTTCGCAGGTCGCAGTGACTAAGGGGCTGAGCACCCTACCTCTTCACCAAATAATAATTAATTAGTCTTTGCGTAAAGGCGCCTGGTAATTTACCATAAAAATAGGGTAATTAATGTGGTTCTACAATAACTTTGCCAATTTCATGAAAGGTGGTATAAAAGACAAGGCATTTTTTCAGTAAAAAAAAAAATTCAAGGAAAATATAATTCAAATAATAAAAGAAAGATGTTTTTTATGACGCTAAACACTCACCAACATTAATTCAATTAACGAGATGAGAATTGTGTTCCTGCTTGACTTGAGGAAAATGTTGGCTTTTGTTTTTAATGCTGACTTGCTTGTAAAAATGCTAATTGTTTGTTGAACTTGACCTAGACGAATTGGCCTTGTTTGGTTTTTACTACTGGAGTCTTTGGAAAGGTCTCTTGTTTTTTTATAAACCTGTAGATTCTCACCGCAGGGTAAAGGCCTCCCTTCCTTCTTCCGTTTCTCGCCGGTATCTTCTCCAGGACCAACCCACTTGGAACCGTGCACCTAGAATCACGACGTTTTGAAAGAGCCTGCAAAGGCCCAGTTGAAATAAAAAACTTTGACTTTGACTTCCACTTTTCCCGGTCTATTGCAATTTGGAGCCAATTTTTTAGATGAGAGGATAGGAGAAGCGTATTACGCTTCTGGGCCTGCCGGGTTGCAGGAATCTCTTGAATAATGCTGTGGCCTCCTATAATTAAACGAGTACACAGATGTAATACTATTTGTGATGTTTTGTGATTTAAAGTGTATGTCCTTTGTTGGAGTTCCTTAATAAATAAATATTAAAATTAAAACGTCTGAGAAATCTATAAGAATTTTGAACTAGTATATAAAAAAATATAGATATACTTATAACAGTGTTTAAATAAATAATAGTTAGTATTCTTTGGCTGTACTAACCATTGGATTTAATAACGTAACGCTCAATGAAATACTCACACAATATAAAACAACAAAATAATATCTATGCATTTCCCGTTATCCCAAATAACCCAGTCCTTTCCTTTGTTGATAACGTCATGAGATTTAAATAGCAAAGAAAGATTAGAAATATTATAGATTACATGCACAGTCACATCCATCCTCACTGTTCCAGAAATCTAGAACAGCTAATCAGTCAAAAGAATGTTCGATAAAAAACCATGTGCATTTCTTCTCCGAACAATTTAGGTTTCGAGACGAGTGGTTGAGATAGCGATAGTGCAAAGCCTCCTTATCTAATCATCTTCTGCTGTGTACGATGACACGGCATACGAGTGCAGCCAACCGTTACTAGAATACGCCTTGGCGAGGAAACCGTTGCAATGCAGCTGCATTAGTTGTTTTACCAGAATATCGGTGTTTTAATAACATCATACTAATGTAATAAATACATTTGTTATGGATTCATGCAAGACAGCATGTATAACATTGGAACCTCCACAATGAGATGATTCATCAGTTGATAAATTAGAAATATGAGATTATCTCTCAGATAGCAAATATGTCACTCTCGTCATCTTAGTCACTATCTATTTCCTTTACGGGTTTGATTCCTTCGCACGTAAGAACTCTGTCTGATGGAAGGTTTACGTGCGGTCCTTGAGTTACTTTTGACATCGTCATATCTAAAATTTGATGGTTGATGGAACCGGAGACTATGACTGCACTATAGGAATAGACTATAGGATTCCACTATTGTTCATTTAATTAACTGATTGATTACTTACCTACAAAACTGCTCATAAAGTTTATTGCATCCATCTTAAACGTCCCGTTAGATGAGTACTTTTGGTCCTTTGTGACTGGTCAGAATGTTTTCCTTAAAAAGTAATTTGCTTGAAATGTGCCTACGTCGAAAGTAGGTCAAAGTTTTGTCACCTTGTTCCATCTTGTCCCGCATATTGTTGCTATTCTTTATTCTGTGGACGAAAACGATGACGCAAAATCAAGCATTTAGATGCTATAAACGTGTCATTTTGAGAGCGAAATTGCAGCAGATAGATTGTTTTCGCTGCGGTTTAATTTGTGTCTGAAAACGTCTCACAGGCTAAATAATGAACTGCTGATAACATCGTCTATAATGAAAGATCTAGATTCTATTCCGATTGTCACTGACTTCTTCAAACATTAAAACCCATCTATTGTTAGCTTTGTTCTAAAAACTTCACTGAAACTGATTTCATCTAACTTTAGTTTACCACTCGGTTCAGCCGTCTCCAGACAATGAAATATCAATGCTGTTTGGCGAATTAGAGCACTTTGCGGATTGGGAATTAAAGATGTCCAAGTCCAACAAGAATTTGTCGACTTGTTGTTAACTTGAACTTGGCGAAGTTCTAACTGAATTATTTCCTTTTGTGTTCTTTTGCGACGAATGAATTAAGTTGCGCACTGCTTCCTTATTGCCGCTTGAAGTAAGATAAAAACGCCAGCGTAAAAATAAAATACTAAATCGGAGCGGTTGAATTATGGATGCCAGTATACAATGTATTTTAAATATGCGATTGTATTTGTGTGTATGAGGTGCAGTTTGGCGGTGGATTATTGCTCAATTTCCCATCCACCTACTTTCTTAAGTATTTTGTTAGGTGTATGTGATACACTTGTAATCTCTACAGTATTATTTATTTATTTAAACTATGGAAGACTTACAGCTAAACAAAACAGAACAAAGACAGTAAGTTGGACTGACAGCCAATTATAAGTCTTCACGTATAGTAGTTGTTTAAGAAAAGATACTGTGAACACCATAGCACCGCCAACAAGAATGAGAGACACAAAAATAACAATAAAAATCATAAAACAAAACAAAAATAAAGCACATTAGCAATATAATCGGTTTGCCATCTATTCCTAATCATTTTTTCCTATCCGGAGATCGAACGGCCAAAAAATCGTACCTACGTTTGTCAACAATCAAATACATATATTCAAGTTTAAATAACATCATTGCGTTCTGTAATTACATCCAGCAGGTAATTCGCGATCCTATTATCAACGCAATAACCAATAGATATAATGATCGATATGCAAGCAGTGTTGTAGTGGTCAGTGCAACGATCCCAATGATCGACAGACCGTAAACTCACATGTACTGGGCAATAATAGCTGTTTCCGTTCGAACGTTGCGTTTTCTTAAGGTTCGAGGTAGAGAAATCAGGAGCGATTTGTTTGTAGGACTATTTTATCATTAAGTTTTCGTAGAGGACCTAAATTAGCCAGAAGATCTCATCGGAGCTAATATACAGCCTTCTTGGTGCTGTCAATTCGATTTTAACATCGGTAGAAGTATTCTCATCACCCACATGTCTTAGTATTTGATCAGGAAAATGCTATCGTGAAGATTTAATGGATTCTTGATGAACTGTTTGTTGGTCTTACTTGCTTCACTGCATTCTTGGTGTCGCTCTAAACTCTACAAACCTTGGATGGATGATTGGCAGGTACAATTACCATCTCGAAGCGTTAAACTCATAACGCCAAACGAGCGTTAAGATACAGCTAGCCAGTAATTTATTTATGTGCATACGCCATACATAGGAATATGTGTAATGTGAGCTACTTATCATATAACTACCTCAGGTTGCAAGTCATCTGAGGGAAGCGTGTTGTGTTTCTGATTGGCAATGGGCTAGTAAAACTTGCCAGGAATTTGCCTTATCGTGGTCTTTGAACTTCACGTCGTTCAAAGTGATACGAATGGGTCTCAGTAAAGTTGAAAGTCCTGCTAGCCTATTAGGGGCTGATCGTGATTGTAAAAGATGGTCACATGGTTTTATTTTTAAAAGAATTGTACGACTAGTTGCTTTTCGTAAATAAATACATAAAGGTGTAGAATTTCGAATGTTTTCTTTCCCCTCGGAGATGATAGCATGCCAGGGTTCAAAGTCAGCAGATTTTAGTGATTGTCTGTACCATGATTGTATCGTACTGTAGGAACCTGGATAGACTTCCAGGTTTACTTTTCCGATATCATAGACTGTGAAACTACCACTAGGCAAAACAGACCTTGACCATAAATTGGAAAAAGCTTTTATGAGTTTAGTGAAATATAAGCGTTTCAAACCACTTTTAAATAGTTGCAACAGCTTCGCGAGAAGATCAATGTACGTAATAAATGACTTTGTCCATTTATATTTCTCTGCGTAACTGTCGCTCACCACAAATTGGTGAAATTCCATCTAACGGTAGAAACTGCCTGCCTCGCTAGCTGCTATTAAATTGAATGTCTGTTTGATAACTTATACTTAGCGATACCACTTGCAAACAGCCTCTTGAATTACGGATACGAGAATGAATTATGTATCTGCTTATCTCTCGATGTTTTCACTCTTCTTGCGTTGCGATTAGGATTTATTGATAGTTTTTGGCCTCGATCCATATCTAATAAACCGGTTGGTAATGTTAGTAACACCACTTACGGCGTTGAAACTCGCTTCATCTTCGTATTTATGCATTTATCGCTCGAAATCACCATCTATGATCCGTGGCCAGTTGGCACGCTACGAAGATTACTTGATGCCTTTAAAAATCTAGACCGTAATATTTTGACGCTAAAGCATTTGTTACAATGTCCATAACAATTTTTCTTTCGGCAGAAAAACATATTGTTTCTATAATTGTAGACTATTGTGTCTACCGACAATGGGGTAGAAGGTCAGGTGGATCGTCTTAAGAATAAAGTAAAAGATAGATAAATCAGTGAGTAAATGTTTGAAGATATCAAATGGAAACTAATTTCGTCCCGAGTGGTGAGTCAACAGTTCCGAGGGCGGAGTTCTCCGGGAGAGAAGCTTACTGGCCACGTAATTGGGTCCACGGAAATTGAGTAAAAAGTTGATCGCGAAATGAGTCGTTATTTTAACAGTGTTCTTTTCATGCGGTCTATTCTTGGATTACTTTGAAACGGGATGATTGGTATGGTAGGCTTTTTTTTATCTTCTGAATCATACAGGATACAGCATTTAAAATCAAATAACTTAGAACAGTCATGAAAGAGTTCGGAACCATCATTAGTTTGTATTTGGTGTAGATGGTTTTCGTTTTTTTCTGTTCCGGCATAATTTGTGTGAGTTGCATTCGAGCTGACTATAAGAGCCAAAAGTAGAGAAATCGGGACAATCAACATTTTATTTTTAATTTGCGCGTCATGTCAGAATTTAAAGAATGCAATTAACTCACGTAATAAACAACACGCATAACAATCACAAAGAAACATAATTCCGTTCATTGTTGTACAGAGAGGGCCGGTTGTTAGAAAGTAACAATTCTCAAGGGCCGGATGTAGGTAATGGAACAAATTGTCGCCTACCCTCCGGGGATGTTCTTAGTGTCACACCGTTTTCTACAACGCTTTATCGGAAGGAGAAATTTTCTTGTAGCACCAGTTCTGAGACGATAAAAATAGCTTGAATTATTTTTCATTTGCTTTTTGTTAATGAATCATGAAGACATTTATTTTAGTATGCGATGCAGCGATGATGTTTAGAAAGTGTTTCCACGTTGTTGTTATCAAAGTTTCATTTAAGACGGAATTTCCGATTATAAATTAGGTGTAAACAGCGGTTTAGAGAGTATGATTCACGCAGGCAGATGATACTTACAGCTTACTTAGGTACAAGTGGAGTATTATATCTCATGAATTGATTTCAATGATTTTTGTTACGTTATGAAAAACTACATTATTTGACTTTGAAGTGACGGACGTCGGAATACAATAAAAACGGAAACTTTTTTGGAAATTATTTTATTTTCCAAAAAAGTTATACAATAAATACTTACAATTGCTTAGATTAAAGATTTTTATACAATATAACAAGTTAAAGTGTTTCGTTGAACTCTATCCAAGGTAAGATTTAACTTGTCAAGTGTTATAGTTACCAGCGATTCCGCATCAGGATTTTATTCGAGTTACGTATACAGAGCAAAGTTTGTGTAAGGATTTGTCACGAAAATGACTTTTTCCAATCCAAATTACAGGAGTAGGTATTAGAGCACAAGTCCTTAATATTTACCCAAGTTAAACTGCTTATAAATGTTTTGCATATTTAATTTATTTTCTTAACATCAACAGACAAATCTGTTTCAAGTACAGATTGTATTGATTCATAATTTGTTCTCATTGATAAATATGGATTTGATCGATTAACGGGCTCAATTATAAATGAAAGAGTTTTTTATTCGTTCTCATTGTTGCGCTGCCCACACGAGCAAAACCCGTCCGATATGATAATCAATTGGAGTTGAATGAATTTCTACAATATGTTTATTGGCTTGATGTTGGCAACACGCTTTCTCCTTATATGTTGTGTTGCTGTCATCATGTTTTCCCTTATGATCTCCTCGACAGCCCTAAATATGATAAAGCAATGTTAGTGCTTCGCTAGGTCCATTATTTTAGATGTTAGGCTATGTAATAAAGTCTTTTAGTGCTTCGTTGGCCATTCTATTATACCGATGTCTAGACGTTAGAAACATCTTTACGGTCGTTCTTCTTTGTGGGTCGATAGAATTCCAGGTATAGTATCAATAAGCAAGCGGCAGCCTGACATTAATACACGTAGAGTTAAGCATAACGTCTATCCAATTTTTTCACTAGACCAATGGCATGATTAGCCGCCTTTTACATCTCGTGGAATGGCAAATATGTCAGAGTTCGATGTCCGAGTTGGCCAAACATAAAAACATTTGTCATGCACCAGGCAAATGGCGATAAGATCGTCCTCATCACGGAACATGCAATAGATATCATCAGATACCTACTTAAGAAAGCGATAATCTTATCCGATCTCAGACGCTTATTTCTTCCATAAAGTTCTTGGCCCATAGACTAAATAACACTTTAATATGTAATCACATCATATTATTATTATATAAGTAGGTACTGATGTCTTTATCTTCAGTCTTCGAGATCAGAAACGTTTGTCTTCCCCTCAGTTGACTCTCACAACTTGATAAGAAGTTGATATATTCTGTTTTTCTTTAATCCCCGGCTCGGTACGGTGACTTTTTCCTTTTATCGCTCGTAAGCCGAGTGTTTTTATTTCAGTGAAATAAATATGCCGTCCGAAAAGCAAAGGTTGGCGTATTTTTAAAGTATCTGATAAATATCGTAATTCAACACTTCGTGTTAAATGTGAGTACACGTTTCTTCTTATTTGTGAATATGTTGATGTTTTCATCATCTTAAAATGGGCTGTGTGTCATTTTTTGCGTAGTGATTAAGTATAGAATGCATCTTTTATCGCGGTTTTCTTCGAAGGCATTGGTGGCCAGCAGAACCGGCTTCCGCATGACGTGTGCGGTGCGACTAATGGACCGCTTCGTGCCAGTAACGCTCCTCGCGTCGCGGTAACAGGTGCGCTCATGCCTCCTGCGCTGTTCTGTCATCCTGGTAGCCTGACGAGATACATAACCTAAATACGAACTTAAGTGCTGTGATTTTGTGTTGACATAGTGTTTTTTTCTGGTTTCTTTAATCAAAAGGTACAGTTTCTATGGTATCTTTGTCATAACTTTTTTATTTAACTTATAATTTACTGATTTATATGGCTCATCAAGTTAGTTATCCTTATATAACCAATCAATCATTGACCCAATCCGGCCGGCTCTTCGAGAGAAAGTTGCAAAAGTTATATTTTGCGCTCCCGATATGTTTTTCTTTGCGAATACAGTTGTTTGTTTGATAACTTCGAGATTAGCTTAAAGGAGCCTTTACTTGGTTAAGTTTGTTGATTGAAATAACTTTGGTAACAAGGTATCTCGCAATTCAGTTTGCTATAAAGTTGTGAAATTTCCATTTATTAAAACTCTAGTTGTTTGCGTTTTGTGAAGGTCATGTGACATCCTATGTTTTCAAGTAAACAATTGGAAATATTCCTAGCTTAGTCATTCCAGATTTGTTTGTAGTAATTAATTATAATTAACATACTTAATTATGTTCAACTCTGATATAAAAGAACAGACGCGTGAATTCGTTATCTTATCTATTAAAGTTATTCTGTTTTTCCATCTTCCTCATCAGTAAATATCCGGACAGTTTAATTATCTTGAATACCAAATATTAAATAAACATTTTTGTATCAAGTCGCGGCCTTTAAGGTTACAGAGAAAAAAAGCAAACACGACCAAAAGTAAGATGTCGCGTTGTTACTTAAATAGCCGTGTCGTTGAACCTGATTGTTGCTTGATGAATGCATTAAATAAAACTTACGGTAATATTTAATTCATACCCGACAGCAGCTTTGCTTGCAAAGAATGAAACACCAACATGTTCTTCGAAAAAGAGCTCATCGGCGAAGATAACCGTGCTTTGGTAAATTCGTATAGGAATTTTCGAGTCGAAAATTTCGACACGATTAGCTGAATCTAGCAAAATGAATTTCAGTATAGAACTTTTTCTGGAGATTATAGAAAATAGTAAACAAAATCAATAGCTTCTCATCCTGCAAAGAGACAATTGTAAAATGGGGTTATTATTATTATAATAATCCCATTCTACTATTGTTCTTTTCCACTTCCCACTGACAACCAGCAATAGGACCTTTCTCGTGATTACGAATATGCGAAATATAGTCAACATTTTACGCATCACCGGTAAACGTTGGCTTTATTGGTGGTAGAAAAACACTTAGACCAATTCACTTTCAGTTGAAATTAGCAAAAATTTGGCCATGAGTACAGAACTGAAATGATGTAAAAGCCACCTCGTATTATCGTGTCTCTACTCTCTTACCTTATAAGCGTAAATGTACTACCATACTTGACGTAAGTGCCTGATACGACTGCCATGGCAACATGGGAGTGTGAAAAATTGTACCATCTCCCAATCTTCCCGAGTTAGCATAAGTGCACTTAGGGATGCCGGATCCGATATTGCAACGAATTCAGTATGTAGGCAAATGTTATGGTTTATGAAGATGTTTATTTTAAAGGTGGTAGATATCACTTACCCGGTCTTGAACATACGGTTCGTTGGCGTAGACTTTTACTGCCGACTATAAAACCTCTCAATAGCTATAATGAACAGTCTCTGGTGATAATGCCGTTAATCACTTCGCTCAGTAGATGCATTGTTGGTCACACAATGATGTTATCACGACGATACGGTGGTTGCTGCTGATAGCCTACCTGATGAAATCATATCTCTATGTGTAATATTATTCAATTTCAACCGCATTTCGATGAAATACTGTTTTAATTTCAAACCAGATTTTTATTTATGACTAAATCCTGTGGCCTTTTCTCGTACTGTTAGCATTTAATCCAATGGAGCTTTTATACGAGGGCAATTTATCAATGTTTTTGTAACACCGTCACACGACGTGACCTAATGTCCGATTAGGGTTAACCCTAATACAGGATAGGCCATGATGGATGGGTGGGATGGTTAGGATATGGCCTGACCTTTAATACCGATTTTAATATATTGGTAGATTGAACTAACTAACTGATCACGACGATGATGTAAGTCGAGTCTTCTCGTCGCCTATTCCACAGCGCCGAAATACTTAAGGTCTTCAATCAGTGCGTCCTACCTGTCATGACTTATGGAGCTGATACGTGGACACTCACGGTACGGCTGGCCCACAGATTTAAAGTTGCTCAGCGAGCTATGGAAAGGAAAATGAGGTCATCAGAGAATCAGATATAATTAGCAAGCTGAAGTGACAATGGGCCGGCCATATTAGCTTTAGAACCGATGACCGTTGCGGTAGACGTGTTCTTGAGTTGAAACCGCGAATCGGCGAATGTAGGGATCCTACGCAGCTAGATGGCGTGTGATTGGAGAGGCCTATGTCGAACTGTGGACTGCTACAGGCTGATGATGATATTAACTGAACGGCTATGGCTTCCCGTAGTCAGTCAAGTGAAATGCATGATAACAAGTCGATCGTGCATCCAGTTGTCCGTCTATCGTAAATAATATAGGTATGTCTATAAAAATAATGATTATAAATTACTATTATTATGTACGACTGCACGAGTACGTTTTTATAGTGACTTCTTTATGCCAGTATCGAAGTAGATCGAGCAAAAATTGATCGTACAAATGGAAATCAGGTTGATGATAATTTACGATCCAAATAGATAGTTTAATGGGCATTATATCGAGCCTTAGGTTATAAAATGTTATATTAATGTCCATTAGTTATGTTAATATGGTAAAGTCTGCTGTTGCTATCAGGCTATAAACAACCTAGCAATACACAAACGAAACGTCTTATGATTATTACTGGGTGATATGTAAATGTACAATACCCATATCATTTAAAGGAGATCGGATTCATTATCAAATGACCTTGACATCTCTAAATACATCCTATAAAGTTACGAAGTAAACGGTATTCATATTAAAAAAATATTGAGCAATTAAAATATATTGTTTTGAGGTCAGGTTAGGTTAGCTGTTACACCTCTTAGGATTATCTGTGGAGTTTTTGCCGGTTCTTCTCCATAGGACGAACTTTTTGGAACGGCGCACCTTGAGTCTTTAACGTTTCCAGAGAGCCTAATATTTGTTTATTTGAAATAAACTTTTCTATTATATTCGCCATACCTGAAATAATTAACGGATGATTGCTTTTGGAAAATGAGTGCTGCTCATCTTCTGTATAGATATAGTGCACCCACCTGCCTTCTAGTTACATCATCCTAGGGTCCCAATCCCTTGCCATGTTTGGGCAGTATGCCATATTCCCAAGAATATTATTATAGAGGTTTCTTTATACGACTATGGTGGCAAACAAGCATACGGCTAAAGAAGGCTTTAGTTCAGCACATTCATGATTGTGTTTTCCAGTTTTGAATAATGCATAATGATTTATGTTATCATTAATCACCGTAACTTATTACATTCATGCGTCTCTTTTTAAAATAATTTATGTTGACGATGTAGATAATATTGAAAATTCTGATAAAATTTTTGGTTAGGTAAAACATTATTTTCACATGACATGAGTGTTGTACGTACACAGATAAGTTTACCCAGCTAACATGACCTACCTAGCGTGCAGCTTCTAAATAATTGTCAACGGTACAAAATCTAAAAATACATGTGATTCGGGTCGTGCTGAATCATAATGCTGTTTTGAATACAATGTGCCCGACGCCGTCTGTTTTACGCCAAATTGTAAAATTAGGATGGCATTAATTAACATTGTTTTTGTTTAATTTTCCTACTGGTTCATTTCTGAGTTGTCTCGTCTCCTAAAAGAAATGCTACCGCTTTTGTCAATCTATCATCGACAAATTACTGGGGCCTGCGCAGCCCACAGTCAAGACTAGTCAGACAGGCTACCACAGATACAGATAGGTTTAGGATCACTTGGAACAAAGCGTCTAAAAGACTAAATTCTAATGTCTTACGTTCTATCTGCCGAGCTTTTTGCAAACTAAGTTGGGGTCGGCTCCCAGTCTAACGAGATGCGGCTGAATATAAGTATTTTATACGGAGCGACTGCCATCTGACATCCGCCACCCACTTACTGAGAGACACTGATACTATAAGGTTAGACCGGTTGTCAGACTTTTTGGGCTTCTGACTCCCATAACGACTCATAGGTATTCGTAAGACAACCGGGACCACTGCTCAACACGCTTTCGGAGGCACGCACAAAATTATCTTACGTTCATGTGAAAATGACTCAAGTAAGCGGAATTTCGTAGATAAAAGTCTATTAGACAGACTTTTTTTGTAAGACGTAATCTTACTAGCAACAGTCCTAGCATTGCTGAGAGCACGGTGTTGAAAGAAATATACATTGTCGTTCCAAATACTCACATAGGTGCTAGAGCGGGCCATAAACTATGGTACCTATCTATCAAAATTCCCTGTCAGTGCCGCCATAGGGGCCTTACCCTTACCCTTAAATAACATAATAAATTTTATGTAATGGCTAAAGTCAACTAAGTAATCTTATCCTACTAAAAGTTCTCGGCACTCATGCAGTATTTTTGCAAAATTCTGTCGCAACTAGGTACTTCTACAGACTGCGGATTAGGTAGACTCGCTGCTTATAAGATGGAATCCAGCCAAAAAGTGCACCCACGACTTTAGACTAAGTAGTTTTTGGGGCAAATGTTGTTTTCTACTTATTTTCGCAAGAGATAGAGCACGCTCAAGTTACACAACTGCTTTCGTGGTCGTTTTGGAGCAAATATAAAATCATCGATTTTCTTTGGAATTATAATATTGACGATTATTTAAAACCGATTCTGTAGTTTTCTTTATCTACAAAGGCGTTTCAAAAGCTATTTGCATCTCTTGATCTACAAATCTAGTTACACCTCAGATAAAAGTAAGAAGAGAATTGTAAGACTCTGATCACATTGAGACCTTATTTAATAAATATAGTTTTTAAAATATCCGGCTATTGTAATGTAAGATTTGGTTGACGGGGAATTTCACTTAACAATTAGAATAAATTGTATCGCTTTGTAAAGTTGTTCGAAAGACGCAATTTTCATATTAAGAAAGAAACGAGAGGGGCATTTGTATCAAAATTACCATTTCAAAGCACTGATTTAGTCCTACTTTGAGTAACAAGGGCTTTACGTGACCCTAATACTGCGCTAAAACGTCTTACACTTACAGATTTTTCTTTCAAATTGAACTCGAAGAACCAGTTTCAATAAACTATTCTTGTGTCGAATAAGCAGCTCTCTTTGTTAGCAATTTACTTGATCTTTTGCATAGTAGAAAAAGCCATTTTATGTACTGATCAACTGAAATTCAATCGTAAGTGCTTCGTGAATCCTCCGAGCTACCAACACTTTCACACTTTCTTTTAAAATACTTGATTGATATCATTAACATATTAATTATTTTCATTATCCTATCCATTAGCTCAGAATAGATAAAAGGACCATTAGCCAGACTGTCTAGTGTCTAAATTATAACTTTCTTCTTAATTTATTCCCTACGGACCTACCTACGCCATTTTCTGAATAAATATAGTTAATCGATAGTAGCTTTGATGCCCAATAAAGCCTCGGCTGCAGCATTCAATGCTGTGCCAAAAAAGTCGCGTCGACCACTTAAGCTGTATGCCGTATATATTAAGCGAGATCTTCCAAGGCGAGTCTGGCTTTCGATAAAATCCGGTCTGAATTTACTTTTTATTTGTGGCTGCTGGTGTCCACCAAGCTCATTACACCCGTATTCGACACTCGGGATAAGCTAGCCGTACTAAAGTCTACCACTTATACGAAACGAGACGTTTCTCCCGTCTGCAATTCGCAAAACAAATTCTCCGTAATGTTTTGATATTTGGATGCAAATTAAAAATAGTTGTTGTGAAAATAAAGACATGCAGTTCTATTTATTTATGTTCATTTTAAAACTTCTCGTCTGCAGCAAACTTTCTTCGGTTTTAGAAAATCCACATTTATGCAATATTTGCCTTAAGTGTTAGGTTGTCTTATTATATTACCTCTGTTTACAGATTTGTCGTAAAAACGGTCAACATTATATTTTACGCAATGCCAAGCCATTGTTCTCGTTAAATTAATATCAGGTAGTGAATTACCTCATTCATTCTTTAAATGGTACATTGTTGTTTAAACATTGGTATAACGGCATCGATTTAGTACATGTGGAGCGTAAACACTTTCAGCGCACTCGTAACCGAACAAAATGAGTGTCGATGGTTTTTCGCTGTGTGTTACTTTGATCAACAAGATGTTTGGCGCATGTCGCGAAACGAATCTATGTTGCAACGTGCCTAGAATGTTGTATGTCCTATACTCTCTGATCTAAGTAATGGTCCTGTTTTCTCCTCGCAAAAAGTCGAGCAACAAGTCGCTCTGACTCATCGGTTCGGTTTGCTTAACAACCGCAGTTTCTGCTACGTGATCTACTGACTTGGTAATATGATTTACATTTTCATTTTATAAGACATGATATGACATGTGAGAATATTGCGTTGTGGGATGTTGCCATCAAGTTTGAGCGTCGTCATACTAACAATTTCTAGAAATTCGCGTTTCTAGAAATAGCTGTTTTCTCGTTGCGTGGAGACTCTTGTTAACAGATTCTTGTTGAAAATATTATAATCCTCGAACAAAGAAAGCAGTGGTGTTACATAAACTTGTTTGTATAAAAGGAAGAGGAAAGTCCACAGAGTTTATAGTTTGCATGTCTCGACTTTTATGAGACGTGCAAATATTGAAAACCTGTATTATCACATGTTACGTGTCACGTCGGCATGTTAGTCATGTTCACCTTTAAATGGAACAGTGATAACTGATAACAGGTGACATACAAATCTGTACAGCTGTATCTTATTAATCTGTTAAATAAAGATTATGCCCTAAAATAACTTGTCTTCTTATGAGGAAATTGCTTACATTCTTGAAGTATGGCAAACAATAATAGCTCTTAAATATGAGTAGGTTCAGTGTGATCAGCGAAAATAACACATATCTGCAAGGAATTATATCCATAAGATTTAACATAAATGCTTTTAGTGCATTTTGGGGCGCTGATTACGAAATAAAACATTGAAAATATTATATCAGATCAAAAACAATTGGACAATATGAGCTTCGAAACTTAATAAAAAAGATTTCGCAAGTTTGTAACGTACTTAGATCTATTATTATAATATCATAATAAATACAGTTTGAGAATATAACTTGCAAACTTTCTTCAATAAACCTGTTTCAGTAACTTACATTGAATTTTTACATTTAAGATAAGAAAAGTATAAGTATGATAAAAAAAGGGTATAGGTATCTATTCGTAATCAGCAGATCAAAAAACTACGAAAACTCTTTAGAAATACGAGGGAGATAGGAAAAAAATATTTTGCAGATCTATGTTATTATTAATGTGAATTTTGATTCCTGCGCAAGCGTTTCTAAAGGCTAAATTACATGTTACATCAAAGTATGCGAAAGTCAAATAAATGTCAATATGAATCAGATAATATATTGATTTAACTTTTCAATAAATAGATCACGTGTCTGTATTTACTCTCAACAAGCACTTTGATCAATCACATGACATATTAATATACAATTTCTTGTTTTCATAACTGGTTCGTTTAATTTAACTTGGCGCGTAACATTATTGAGTTAAGCTTCGTGTTTGGGCTTACAAATATATTCGTCCCAAATCCCAATATTGATGTGGTTTTTAGAACGATCGTGGTATGAATAACAAATTTTATTTCATCAATCGGTGGAGGTACGAAAGCTTTTTAATCTCTAGACTACTTAATGTTTGAGTCAGCTCAAGTTACTTTTATGCAAACAAGTTAATGACTACAGATTTATGTTAATACCATTATGTAAGCATTGCGACAATTTCTCTTTCGATTGTCATTATCACGAAGTTAATGACTTTATTGGAATCGAATTAAATGTTTTTATTTATTATTTATTCCGGGTAGTCTTTGGCTTGTAATAATTTACCGTTTCTCTTCCCATGTGTATTGTGTGTAGCAGCATCCACATGCAGACTGATGATATCACTCTGCGATCTCAATCCACTTGCTAAAGTATTTGCATTCACCAAAACCTTGTTCATTTGAAATCAGTTATTGTAGTAGGTATTGTTGATAGTTTTTAAAATTCAGCCGCCATCATTTTTCTAAGTTGTATCTGTTTTATTCCAATCGAAGGTTTTGTCCAATTTCGCTAATACAGCAGACTGCAGACATACATACAGCTAATACAGCAGACTGCTTTTTGTTATCTTGAAAGCTGTTCAATGAGTGTTTTGCTTCGATAAACGGAAAAACGGAAGTGTGAAAAAGAATTTGTTGAATAGATTGTGATGACCAACATGTTTTAGGATTCGATGTACAGTTTTGGTTCGTATTTTAGTTGGCAAGTTTCTTCGCCAATGCTTTGACTGGTATTCAGATTGTTTCTTTATCATGGCTGTAGTCAATAAATTTCGCGAAATTTTGCGATACATTACATTGGATTGGATACATTAGGTCTCGCGAATTAGACATAATTAGATCATATTTAGGTTAGTGAAAACGCAATCATGCATTCTAAGGCTCGCATAACCTTAAATATCTCTTGTTTGATAAACAGAGAAACTGGAAATATCATTGCTTAAGTATATCAGTTTTCTGCACTATTAAACATGGTTTTTTTTTTCCCAAATGTTATGCATCGATGTCATCAATGTTCATCGGTCTAGCAATGCATATCCGCATGGTTGTTGCACATTAACCATCCTTATAATGTCTTGCCGTGTGAATCAGAGTGTGAGAACGGCACGCTATACTATTACTGATACACCATACACTAGAGAAACAGGAATTTTCGCAGTTAATGTACTATACTGTTAGTTCTTCTAAGGTTTCAAGAAAGGTTTTTGTTAGTGTGTTCTAGGAAGTCAAAGATTAACTTGATGTTAGAGTTCTAGATGCTCTGTTTAAGTGACTCGTATTCTGAGTTAGCGTCATGTAGCAGGAAGTACAGCTTTAAAAAAAAGTCTATGTTAATTAGTGATAAGTCACTCCCAGCCCAGTGCTTAATGGGTTTTCTGATCCTGATTTGATCAGAAACATAAAATGATGCAAGCAAGTCGATGGAATTGAGAATGATCCAACTTCTGGCACCCCTTTAGTATCGCTTCTTTACTTATAACTCTATAATCAACCTCTAAAAAACTTGGATTATTTGTTGATCGATTATAAACAAGAATATTGATGAAAGCGTCCTCGTTCTTAGGTTTCCTACGGTACCATAAACTTGTTACTACGAAATAAAACCCAATCGATGCCAAAACGACCTGTTTTCTAATTCGATAGACGTCGTAGAATTTGATGGATGGATTACCGATGAATGTTATCTAATAATGTTTAAGTGAGGATAAAAAATACATTAAATATACGCGGCTTCTTAGAAATTGTAATGAATTAATGAATAAAGACCTTGACAACTAAAAAAACATAAATCCGGACATTTAAGTTACCATTGGCATCCATTCGAAAAAGACTTGTGGCAGACCGAAGCGCATGGATGCGTTTGACGAAGTTATTCAGATATTCAGAAGCGAAAGAGATCATTAACATTCAGGAGTGCATGTGCGTCCTTTCGCATCCGTCAGCACTTTTCAACTAGGTGACATAGCTTCCGACGCGGAGACAGTGGCTAGACGCATACAAACGAGTGCATTTGAAAACCAATGAGTGCACATTTGAGTGGTTCCTGTAGTTTCTTGACTGAGCCTGTAAACTTCGCACTTGGCTTTATTGCGCATATCATTTTGAAAAGACCTAGAAAATCATTCGGGGAAAATAAGCTATACGTAATTACTCTATTCTAACAGTCCAACTTCTAGTCATAATTATGCTTTTCCTACATAAACTATACTATACAACTATCATCCTCGTATAAGGGGTCCACAGCGATCGGGTAAACAGAGATAGTTATAATTGTGTGTCCGGCATTGATGGATGCTTTCGATGTATCCTCGGGGCGGTATGCTTGTTCATGACTGGCATGACTAATCGACTCTTAGACACAAGCTTTATGGACATACTACATAAAATCAAGCTTTTGTATTCCTAACGGGTTTTGCAGACCTTAAATATCTCTTCGAGCACCAAGTTGAAAGGAATGCGCTATGTTGTGTCAGCTGGATCGTCTGACTATAAGAACAAAAAGATATCCCCTTAAGACAACATAACGAGTTGCATGGGATGAAAAACAACTAATACTCCCTTTGTTTCCCTTCTCTCATTTAAATGTGGATGCATTACCTCCACTTTTATATTCAGAAGGAAAACAATGTTTAATAATAAGGTCTCGTCTGACGTAACTTATTTTCGCCGTTTCTGCTCCACGTGGTCGGAATATTCCATTCTCCCTTATTACAGATATTGTAGCCGACAGATGTTGCTTGTCATTTACCTATAAAACCTTCCAGAACTTTACTGGAGTTACGAAGCTATAATACGAAGACTTTAAAGGCTCCCTGGAGGTTGTGCCGCGGTAACTTTGGATAAGACAGTTCTTGCCAAACTTTTGTTGGATTTTCTTTTCCCCGTGATAAAATTTGACATTTCTCTTGAGAAATTTTAATAGCTTTGTTGAGTTTAGAATGTTTATGATGTATCTGTTTTAGATTGTATAGAGCGGAACTGACAACCAGAAATCTTAGGATGTAACAACATAATTATTAATAGAAATCATTCGATATAATTAGATCTTCGTTGCTTAATTTTAAACACTTATCTATTTTCTCTTTGGTCACCTTTCCCGAATAGTCAGCAGTAAGGACGCCTACTTTAAGAACCACTGTTTATATTAAAGATACAATCCTTAGTTCCGAAGCTGTCTAGACTACAGAATTGCTCGCTTCAGAGGTATTTGTTTTACTTAATACTGCATAGTTCATAGCTTATGGTTTGCTGAATCCGTGTAAACATTAGGGATTTGAAGATGCACAGGCAAAGTAGCTTAGTGTGCCGGATTGTTTGAAATGCCTAAGTCATTTTTCAATTATTGGTTGTCATGATTTTAAATAAATTAACTTTTATGTTATGTATTGACTGTTCAACAGGCATAGCATGACCACCATAGAAACGAGTTTTGTCTACGGAAGAATGAACAAAATGACAGATTGTAGAAATATTTCTACTCTTCGGTAGAATTTGGTAGAATAACTACATCACTAACTACTCCGTCGCTATGGAAAGAATATTTTATCTTTGTCTATGTAGACACGCCAGTCTAGATGTCGAGATGGATAGAAAGAGCTTTGTCTATTCTTGGAAGAATAGAAATAGAAATAGTTATGCTGCGGGTGCATGTGTAGTAGAACCGTGTATAAATACATAGGTATTTGATTTCGTTAAGATTTTTGTTTGCTTTGTATATTTGCTGAATAACTCATTTAAAATTATAGCTTAATTTACTGAAACTTTATAAATAAATGCTCTTGATTTCTTTTAATGGTAACATGACGACATTACGCACACTGCAATGATATTTCTAACATCACAAGGGTCATACGTGTCTTATCGTAAAATTCCTAACCGTAACAAAGTTACGAGAGATATCAACACATTACTTCGTAGTATTTGTTTACAGCAACGTTACAATGTCAATGCCAATTACAGTTTGTCGTGTAGACACTGCTGTTTCTAAGCCTAGCCGAGGTCGTGACTGGTAACGTTGGACTTGCTCTTAAGCTCCACCTGCGTCAAACCATCAAAGGAAAATAACCTCTAAAATTTGCAAAGCACGAACGAAATTCCCTTGAATAAATTGTATAAAAATGAGTCATCGGTACAGTCACGAGCAATAATGTTATCATTTTAAAAATAGGATTAAGGGATCGTGTTTTATATCGTTATAAAAGCTTAACGACATGTTGGATGGTTTTTCGTAACGATAATTTTTGTTTGTGACTGTACGTATACTTTTTAAAGATATGCCTTCAAATTAGCATTATGATCCTGGATTTGTGTTAAACTGATTATAAGTAGGTCATATTCATATATAACCTACAGGTCAAGTACCTTTTTAAGTTTTATATGATAGACAGAATTCTAATAAAAAATAAATGTAAATGTAATAACATTTATTCTTATCTGGGATGATATTTCACTCGGATTACGTATTCTAGGTTTCTTAAATATTTCACAACTTTTTAAAACTCAATGATAAATTAAACAACTTTGAATTAAACCTAATCTAGTCATCTGAAAAGAAACCTCTGGCACTTAAAAATGAAATAAAAACTAAGTTCTGTATCTAACAATTTTAAAAAGTTGATAAACCTGGGTATTCTCTTGTAATGATCATTCTAGCGAATGTTACATTATTACATTTTGTATGTTTTTCAACGAATGTTCCATACAAAATTTAAAAACGGCGAATGTTCGATGTTCTGTTACAAGAGAATGCTCTGGTTTATCAGCACCTCAAGATGGCGTATAATATTATAATGCAGCAATTTAATTCATGGCTACTTCATGATTAAGTTGACCTGTCTACAGACCAAGGCGATGGCCGATAATAATGTCTATACATATCGTTATGAATACAGCCATACACTATAATAAATATGAAATTATATATTTGTCGAGGTAAGAACTGTTACGAACGTTCTTCCTTTATTAGAGCGTACACTTTTAAATGTCAAAGTTACTGTGTGGGTGGATGAGGCCTCGAAGTGAGTTAACTGGATAGGACCCATATATGTATGTATAAATAAACTAGCTTATGCTCGCGAATTTGGGTATTTGGGACTTTCATCGCCGCAGAGTTGCCACACACCTGGATAACCTTGAAAACCTGGAAGTCATTGAATTTCATTCAACCTTGAAAATACCTGGAAATATCATGGAATTTCATGAACTTACTGGAAAAGCAATTGACTAGGCAAATAATGACAACTTGGATCCTCGAATCAGCTCAGTTTTGAGTTTTCTGAAAGTCATCTGAATGTTCCGAATTCCAATCACAGTATGGTATGTGGGGTTCCAAATGTATCTTGAGATTTTTTAAAGATAGAACGTAATCATCCAATGTAAATGTCCCCCAAAAATCGTTTTGAAGCTAAGAGCCAAAAATAGTTGTGAAATTATTGTTGATGTCTGGAAAAGATTTTTTTTTGTTTCTGTAATCATCTTGGAATTTAGTTTTTAAAATTATGTGGCAACCCTGTCGCCATTTTACCCCGTTCAAGGTCTATAGTCCCAAATTTCTTTCTTAGTACTTTGGCCTATAAGACCTTCTTATGTATTTTTAAGCCGTTTAGTCTGGGCGTTGATGTCAATCGGCCGTTCAGTCAATCACCTTTCGTTTTATAGATATCTATTTATATTATATTTGTCAGACAGTTTTTTGCTTCTTCAGTAATATGAAGTTTTAAGTTGCTAACGTCATCGATATTTTGATCTGTGGTTAGGTATCGTGATTTCACATGTTGTCAAAACTTTAACATAGGATACTTGGGAAAGCCATATCTCGTAATGTGAAAGGACAGTAGCAAAACCTACAACACGAGTGTTTGGAAAATTTACTATCATAGTCATTAATTAAATAAAAGCTATTTTCTTCTAATCTTATCTTAACTTAAAATACAACATGGATATGTTAACTTTTGTATCATCTTATTGAATAAGTAATATTGAAAACTACTTTGATTTCAGTAGAGGCTCTTAGAACTTTTTCGTCTACTTAAGGCCGTTAATTACATACTATGGTCGTCCAATGGTCCACATATTACATAATTATAATTTTTAGCTTATGCTTTTTGTTTATGCTTTTGACTCCTATAAAACTGTTGTACATTCTATTATATGCTATTCTTTCTGCACTCCTTCTCAATATAAACTTTGACAATGCCAAATCTCACAACCGTCCGTGCAATTTGTTTGTCCGTTTTCTCTTCACGTATTAATATATAATAAATGTAGATAGAAAAATATACGTTTATGTCCCATTCAAATCGACCTTTCAACATTATACATAGGTACCTACATAACTCTTCATTTAGCAAACCACAACCTAATCAACGGTAATTAAACGTCAAATGCATGTCATGTCAGAACCGCGGTTAAGATTTATACCGAGGCCACACAGGAGACGGTAACCAACCATATTGGCTATTAGTTTAATTAACGACGGTTAAGGGTTACGTTAACGATAACCGATCCCATTTAACTGCACTTAGCAGAGTTGAAACAGTCGGTAAACGGGTTATTCGCAATTAACTGGTTGGACAGAAACTGTGCGTTAGACGCTCGTAGATTTAATGCGTGTTCGGTGTTATACTACAACTTTTACAACTAGTTACAGTGCGGTATATTCAGGATATTTTTTTATGTAGTGTGCATAATTTGTAGAGTGATTCAGTCTCCATTTCTAAATGTAACCACAGTATGGGGATACACGTTAAAACAAAACGAAAATTCGACTTAGTATGGGGGACGCGCATAATATAATAGCGTAAGCCATACAAAATCAAATTTTTGTTTTGTTTTGGAGTGAATTTTACTACTACGGTTGCATTTGGGAACGGACACTGAATTACTCTGCAAATTTTGTGCCCCACATAAAAAAATATTCTGTATATCTAAATACCTACCTAGTATTAGAAAATACTTTTATTGTAATTTGAGGTCTGTTGAAGTCTTAACTTAATTTTGTTCACATAATTTCCTCAATTACAGTCATGATTATGCTAAACATAATACAAAATGAAGATTAGGCTTATATTTATTTTGTTTCTATTTCTGACGTTTTTAAATCGCACTTGCAGACCATTAAGAAAATGCATTATTATGTTAAAAATAAAGTAAAGCACTTTTCATTGAGAACAATAATTATCTTGTCACAGACTTGGAAATAGGTTATTCCTCAATAATAGAGATACAATAACAGAGTGAGTGTATTTTCAGGACAATTGCCAGTTGCTGTAACATTCCCTTACGTGATGCGACATGACAATAGAACAAAGCCTCGGCCCGTTCACGAGAAATGAACCAACTGCGATCCAATAAATCAAACATCATTGTTTGTGTTCTGCGATTTGCCTCCGACCTTCCACTTGCACTCGTATTACTCACCCATAATAATAACAATCCATAAAAAATTATGACTTAATTTCTATTTTCTATTTCCAGGTCACTTCAACGCCTGCCCAGCCTTAGTCTGTATTTATCACTGCCAACTATTCCGCCCTACAGCGCGCTTAATGCCGCCATGCTAGACAAGATTTACAATAATTATAATAAGGAAGCTCAAGGGTATAGAAAGTTCGAGAGGTGCTGGCGCACGTGACGTCGACGGGAGCGTGAGGAAGGCGACATGAGTCAGTCGCACGACGAGGCCCGCGCGGCCAGGATACTGAAGTATAAGGAGGAGAGAAGAAAACAGCTAACGGCTAGAACAGCGACGCTATTCTCTGCTAACGTCACTGAGAGGTGAGCTGCATTCCACTACTCTTTTACTCATGGATTATTTAATTAGGTTATAAATGATTAGTGAATAGACTAAAAATCATGAACTAAATGTATTTTCGTTGTTAATTTCAGGCGCCCGAAAAAGACATCCGAACAGTCGCCTCCAGACGATGTGGCTGCTCATCTCAAGTCTTCCTCGGAGCTAAATCTTAATACAGCTGCAACTTCAGTGCCTATTAGAACAACTCGTACGTCACGTTTAAGAGCTGCCGCCGCAAGTCATTCTGATTCCTCGCCGTCTCCAAGAAAGTCTAATAGAAGTGCTTCAGTACAATCATTACTTGAAGACGCCAAAACCAAATCACCTAAAAATTTCAAGTTACTAGATAGAGATAAAGTAAGATCGAATAGAAGACAAAGCAATGAAAAAGAAAATTTTAAAAGTGCGTCTTCGACTGTCTTTGACAAAGAAATTGGTGCTATTAAGACGAAATCGAAACATTCCAGTACTAAAAATATTTTAGAAAAAGACAAAAATAATTTTATAATGACTAGTTCTAAAGGAAATAATATTGACGAAAAGCGCAGTTCTAAATTAGATGACAGTAGAAACATGAATTCCATAATCGAAGAAAAGAAAACGAATAGTGATATATACGAAAGAACAAACGGAAAACCTTTACGAGTCAACAGTGAAGAATTTTTCAACGAAATTGTAAACGAAAAAGACATGTCTAATAGTATAGATGAAGAGAAAATTGACGATTTATTTAATAATCTTGTTGTTGATGATTTTGAAACCCAGAATGGAATTGAAATCAAGATAAATGATCAAATTCTGGATGATAATGGGCTCAAATATAGTCACAATAGTTGTATTCCTGCCGCTGATAAAGCAATAGATGTTAATAATGTTGATTATGTAGAAGATAGTGTAGTGCCAAAAGTGAAAGAGGATGTTGGAGGCTTACTAGGAGCAGTGTGTGTGCGAAAAGTGGAAAGGTTCAGTGAATTGCTCAGCAACTTATGTTCGCCGTGCGAGGCAGACATATTGTTTGAAGACATCTTGGTAGAAAATGGGATTGATGGCGATAATGGATTGGTAAGTTAAAATAACTGTTAGTGTAGTTATTAGTTTTAACTTTTATTTAGTATAGAAATCATTCATAATGTTTAAGTATTTTGCGCAAGGATGCAGCGTCAAGCATTTGATTTACCTATTGCCGCAAATGAATTGAAATCATGTGTAAGATGTTATTGATAAATAATTGTTCTAGTAATATCGCACTTTCCTGCTTGACTTCTATTCGAATACAAGCTCTTTATTATGAACTGCTATATAATTTTTATCTATCATCAGTAGCGGCTGTTTCTAATCGTGCTATTGTTTTTATACACCGCACTGTAACATTTCAATTGTGTTCTCAGTAGTATAATATTACTCATTTCACACTTATTATTTGCGGTTTTCATAATAACTGACTTATTACTCAATGTCATTTCATATTCATCAGCATGTACTTGGGGTCCCGACGTGTGCAATATTTTATTTAAATGACGCACTTTAAGGAGATTGATTTGAAGCTTACATTCATCAATTTGTTGTCAGACATCAATCTCATCAATTAGTATCAATCTTTGTCTCGCAGGTGGATTAACCTTTTGACCGACGCCGCCGCGTTATAGTCGCGCCGGTTTAATACAATGTCATACATAATTTAACTCTTTTTGCGTGCTGAGCTGAGGCTTGCGATTGCGTTATGAACCGCTGAAATAAATCATCAAAGATCTAAACACGAAAATCGTGTTAACTCGTAAAGACAGTCTGAACATAGTTCTTACAAAACTTATATACATAATTACTTGATTTAAAAAAATCTAAAATAAATCGTCTTTAACTCCAAAATTTCAAACGTTGACGTTACCAGTCAATAGGAAGAAGGTTAGTGCTTCTGTCGGAAAAAAGTTGTCATGTAGGAATTCGGTAAATAGTTTTGTTTTGTAATGTTTTAAATATTACACCTTGGAGGGAGGCCTTTGCCCAGGAGTGGGACAGCATAGGCTGATAATAATTTATCATAATAATTATTAGACAATTATAAGCAACTAATTTCAATATCAGACATCATCAGCAGCAAAAGTTTAATGAAATGAAGTAGTTCTTTAAAATAATATAATATTATAGAAAAACATTTATTCGACACAAAACATAGTTGACAGTACAAAAAAAAACAAAAGAAGTGGTGAAAAAAACTAGGCTTAAGTAAAATAGTGTAATCTATAAAATAAAAATCCATACCAATATTATAAACGGGAAAGGAACTCTGTCTCTCTATCTGTTTGTTACCTTTTTACGAATAAAAGGTTGGACCGATCTTGATGAACTTGACAAGGAAATAGTGTGCACGAAGAGGAAGAAAAAAGCGTTTTTTTTAAATCACAAATTCCGATTTACACGCTGTTGGAGTCGCGGGCACAGCTGGTATAAAATAAATATTAAAAAAAACATACCGAATTGCTTATCCTTAATTGGAAAGATTAACCATTCAGCAACTTGTAGTGGCCTGACTGCCCAAGATGCGACGGTACTTAGGTATAATCACTTTAATAGGCTCTTTCTACTGATAGATATTATCATCAGTTTGCCAAATTGCTTTTCTGAAGCTTTTCAGTTTACCTACGGTTTGTTAGAACTAGTTTCTTATCCTAATTAATAGTATTCTCACTTGTACCGTTACTTTCTCTGCCAACAAGTTTATCTAGCTAGTTTATTACTTATCTGTGGCTTCGACTAAGTTTATTACTACATTTTCTCGTTCAACCATTTCTACTGATACTCTTATCTGGGCACTCAGTTAAGTGTTGTTAATTTTAGATTGTTGAAATATATTAATGAAATCCAACTACTTTATATTATGCTCATGGGCAATCATCAAGACATTACTCATCAAATCATGTATTATTTTGCACGTGTGAAGGGTCTTAGTCACGCTCATTATTCTTATAATTGTTTATATTAATTACCTATGTCTAAGATTTTTTATAATGGTGGTTATCCTCTGCTCAATAACATCATCCTTTATTCTTGATTTCTAGATAATAGTCTGGGATTTATTTATCATATTCAGCAGATTGAGAGCATTTTCAGAGATTTATTATCCGTGTATATTGTTGTTAATTTCTTAATCACTAATGATTTTTAGTTTTTAAGCCTATTTTAAGTTAGTAGAAAATACCCAACAGAGCCACAAAAATACATTAATTTATCATAATTAGCACGATACATCATGACAGGCGTATCATACTGTCTAGACGAGACGAATTAAAAAAACTGAACCAGTAATTTAAAAGCTAACTATTTAATTAAAATAAACCGCACCCACCGCGGTGCTATCATGGCGAAAACGGCCACATTACCTACAAACCTTCACCTTTGCCTTCGATTATCAACATGATAATCTTGAAACGTGACTATCATTTTAATTCTTGCTTCTTTCTCGTTATATTATACCCAAGGTTTTGTTGGTAACTCTATGTAATTGCCTTATTTACTTAAAAGCTTATTTTTTTTGTTAATACTATGTTTGTAAGGCGTCCGAAGCTTTCCTTATTGTTTTAAACTACCATTTCATGTCCTTAAACTCTTATGGTATAATACCTGCTTGGATGTCGAAGGAAAAGTATGTTTTAGTATAAGGTTATTTTTTTCGGAATAAATTCTTAATATTAACCGTAAGTTTTTGTTATTTTCACAATCATGTCCAAATATCTTGCACTATGGATTTTTGTTTTTAATAGCATTGGTTATATTATTAGTCTTACATTTGATCAGTCCAGTAAGATTACCAGACCATATTATAAAAAAATATAATATCTATTTTATATGTGAGTCATTACACACCAAAATGTCAATGCATAACAAAATCTCCAATAACTGGTCCATGGCTGCTTTCCATTTCAATTTTGTAGCAGAAAACATCCCTCCCCTTTCAAAGATCAAAGGACACACTCCCTTCAATTCAATAATTCAACCGTTCTAGTCAGTCGATGTACGAGAACATGATTGTCTCGGTTTAACTTCGTAATCGGGTCAAGTGTCCATGATTGCTGCATATGGCGATGTCGTGAAATTGCATGTAAATTATCGATGCTTCATTTGAGCACCATTTATGGGTGGCGAGGCCGATATAGTAAGCTTGTGAGAAAACCGGTGTGTTAGCCGTGAGACTTTGATGCGAGATTTTCATTGTTTAGAGTTGTAGGTGAACGAGTTTCATGTAGTTATAGTGGTATAAAAACCTCTTATTCTTTATCATGTCAGACCGGTAACGTTCAATGCTGAAAATGGGCCCTTTCAATGATCATAGAATAAACGGTACTAGGAGAAATTGCTAAATCCAACACGCTTGGCGCCGGATTGCTGATCGCAGAATGTGTCCTTCGCCACCAGGAGGACGCTGCTACTCATCCTTTTGGGATAGCATGGACGTACCCAAGGGCAGGAACTCCTGCCTCCCACTGGACCTGGCCTGCCTCCCATACATTAAGCTAATTTATGTGTTTATCTAGCGACCCGTCTCCGACATCGCACGGGTGCAATTTTTCTACTATAATTTTATATTAAATATCATAGTATTATACATATAAACCTTCCGTGAAAAATTATCTAACTGATGGTGAAAACCGCATCAAAACCCGTTGCATGGCTTAGAAGGAGTTAGCGGAAATACAGGCAGATAGACAGACATGGAAAGGGACTTTATTTTATACTACCTAGAGAAGCCTAAGTAAATTCCTGGACTGGTCCATGTGGGATAGTCCTAGCAAAGCAAGACAAGGAAAGATCCTCTACGAGTGACGAAACCTAAGATCGTCTGGTGCTCCCTGGGCTCTGGGCAGTCAGCCTCGGTACCACCTTTACTTGATGGCTAATCTTTCCACTAAGTACGGTATGAGTGATTCCCGTGTGACCGCTCGTGCCGACTCGACAGAAGTCTAGTTCTAGTCAATTTATAATACCTTGGGCTGATTGATCTAAATATAATAAGTCTGTTTGTCTTATTCTTTAAACTGACAAAGACTTTATTAATTTGGTTGATTGATTGATTGATTTTGTTTTTATTACTTACTTAAATAAAAATATCTTGTAAGTAATGTAATCCTTATTTTAATTTTGTGGTCTGTTCGCTCACAGTTCTTTATTTTCGGAGATTCAAAATATATTTTCTTGTGCGATGGCAAAGCAAGATGAATTATACAAAGTTCGTAACTTTTTCACTGGAAATGTTTTTAATTTGTTTTACCTAATTTTGTCTCCAACAGCTACAAATGACGATCTCAAAGTTACTCGCAACCTGAATAACTTTCGTTGTTATTTCTTGTCCAAATTAATGTTTTCTTTGAAGTAAAGTTAAAAAAACGAAATGCTGTAAAATAAAAATTACGAAACGTTGTTCAATATTAATGTAATATTGGTTGAACTCATAAATCGAAAGTGTATTGTCAGTTTTTTTAAGCCTTGCCAATCTGTCATACCATCACCATTGTTCGGAAGCTGGCCACCTTGATTCAGAACCCCTTAACTTCTTAAGTAATTCCATGAAAAAAATTAAACATTTTAAAGTATTGTAATTTCATTACATGACCTCCCACGCTACCGAATGCAGCGGCCTTAAACGGACACTTTCGACCGATAAAATCCCGAGTCTCGTCAATACCATGCGTATGTCTTATTTCATATGATAATAAGTACGTTTTTGGCGTGTTACGTTTACATTAAAGTGTCTTAATAAGCTGGTTAAGTGAAACAACGCCAATTTTGGTAGCGCCTCCAGTGTTAATCGATTGTACTGTGATGTCGTTGCAAGCAGTCCGGCGGACATGCCGCCGACCTCGTCACCCGATTGCGAGATCAATTCTTATTTGGTTACGATGCTAAAGAATACGGCCTCTTACTTGTAACATGTTTAATTCAATATCGTTTCAGAAAACAGTTCGGTTGCAGTGCAATGGAAACTTGGGATAACTGAATTGAATATTTCGAAAGTTAAACCTGTATAAAGAGTACATAAGCTTATACTATTAGAAATTGTCAGTTAAGGGTTAATATTTTTCGTGATTTGTTGTTAAAAGGAGTCACCCCGCGATAAAGGCGCTTGTAACAAGCATCGTTGAAATATTGGGAGCTCATTTCAACAACAAATACTTAACGGAAGATATTCTATAAGTGACAATAATAGTAAGGAATTTCTTTATGAATATGTTTATAATATTCTGTATATTGCATTTGTCTTAATTTAATTTTAATGCACCTGCCTTTTGCATCTCTGCACCATTCTGTGATTGACTGGTAGAGAATGCCTAAGGCATTAAATCCAGGGACTTGAAACGTTACTCAAAATAACGTTACTTAACGTAAACGTAACGTTATTTTGAGTTTCAAGTCCCTGATTAAATCCGCCAATGTACATTATTATAATGGAATAAAGGTTAATATAAAAAAAAAATGTAGCAAACGTGAGATCTTAAAACAGTGATTGAGTACATAAATAATTAGTTCAGCAATTTATCAATGTACAAGTTCCTATTGTAATTTGCATGTTCATTAATTTGCAATGTAGCTACCTACTCTTAGTAATAATTACATCTGTCACAATGAAATGGGTCATCTCGTCTCCCTACCTTTCAGGATTACTTAGTTAATGAGTTGATGAATTATTACCATCATCATCTGTGCTTTCGCAAAATATTGCTATGGTTTTATTATAATGATAGTGCTGTCACTATAGGTATGTATTTACAGCTAGCATTGAAATTTAAATAGAATAATAGATGTAACCAGAATTTGATTTTGGAAGCGTTCCTTGCTTTGAATATGTTGAATCCAAATTGTAGAATCCGCCACATTACAAAACGCCTAGCCCCTTTACAAAACAGCTTATAGTTCCCAAGATCAGCTCGGGGTGCCCTAATCTAATAACTGCGACCAACTTGGATCAAGCGCTCGCCGGCCGCTGCCGCGAATGCAACCAATGACCGGCCATCCGCGTCGTCAGTCTATTCTTTTATTATTATTTTACCACTATTATGACCTTTATTCAATTTTTAACATACTTTTTCATATTTTTAAATAATTTTACAACTAAAAAAATAACTATTATTATTATTAGTATTTCCGAAGACAGACGAAGATTGCCGAGGCGCATGAATTAGATCGTAGACAATGATCTTCTAATATCTTAGTCTACACTAATATTATAAAGAGAAAAGATTTGTATTTTTGTTTGTAATGAATAAACTCAAAAACTACTCGACTCATTTAAAAAAATTCTTTCACTAGTAGATTCTTATAATTATTATAACTGAGAAACAGAGGATATATTTAATTTTAAAAATAATTGGGATCCCTACGAAAACTCCAATAGGTAGGTACTTAATGTAACTCAAGGTGTAAAAATGTTTGACATAAATAAACGTCCACCACCCGTGCGTAGCCGGGACGGGCGGCTAGTATTTTATAATTTCTGTGTCATCTGTCAATCATCTTATCAGTATCGACCTCCGGTCTGGGGAGGAGTGATGTAGCGACACCTATCGCCACATAGAAGAACTACTTACCAAGGCAGCAAGCTAATTACAGTGGCGCGTAAATATGAATTCGACCAATTAGATTACGAGGCCTGCATCGCGCAAGTAAAAAGATTATCGTATATAACACATATACAACTGTCCGACATCATCCGTTGGGCTTCGGCCCGCCAGGCCGATCACTTTCAATGGAGGTACCTACACCATACCTCGTTCCTCCACACACTCATGGAAATATCACACTACCCACAATTATCATCGCATTAGTGTCAAAATAGCGCAGTCCCACAATCCTTCACGATAACTGTCACTACAAATATTTGAATTGAACCAAATTAGTATGTACTGCAATTTTGTATGCGTTGCGTGACTCTATATCTTGCTTGACTGTACATGTTCGCAGGTTCGTCTTTAATGATGTATCGTTAATTTGTACTGTTTCAGTGGTCGCCTATTCGGGTAGCACTTGTAGTGAACACACATTTATCCGTGCCGAAGTCAACGAAATTTTATTAGGCCTCGCCCTATCTGCGCCGAAAGATTTGACAGCTAAGAACGAATCGACCGCTCAAAAAAATTGGTCGCGGCGCGCCCTTTGAAATAACGTTTCATATCACGCAATTGACGACACGGTTGGCGCAGTGGCTAAGCGATTAGCCTTCTGCGCTACGTGCCGCGGGTTCGATCCCCGCACGGAACAAATATTTGTATGATCTACAGATAGTTGTTTCGGGTCTGGTTGTGTGTGCATGTGACATGTATGTTTGTAAACTGTACCCTCGATACAGGAGAAATCCAAGTGAGGGGCAATATTTAATGCAGGCGAACCATCCGCTTCGTTCGCATTGTCCGCGCCGAATCTGATGACGTTGTCTGAATTTTTCAGGCATTTTCACCTTCAGAATTTTTTCAGTGATTCGTCCGGTTCAACGCGGTTTTGTGAGTGACGTTTCATAGGATTTCATACATATAAAGAATACGAAAATTCGGTTCGTTCGGCGCGAGAAAAAGTGCATTCACCTTTAAGAAACCCTGTCTTAGTTTTTCTGAGTAATTTCGATTGCTTGTTTTACAATTACTTCGTTAGTTATGCTTTATTTCCTTTACTAAAGTTGAAAACAACAATTGAAATGAACAATGTTCATCAAAGTGATTATGAAAATATGAGTTCACCTGTTTTTGTTCTTCTAAATGTAGAACAAACCAAACTGCACAGTTAATGAAGGAGTCCCTAACAAAAAAAGGATTCCGGTTTTGTTTGGTTTAGTCTGAGGTACAATTTAAATCGCGTCTAAAATTAACATCAGGGCTTAGGAGGTATCTCTCAGTCTTGTATTCGTTTTATTAATACAGTAATAAATGTTAATATATTTGATAAATCCATTTAATAAAATATGAAGAGCGTTAATTAATTGCATTTTACCTCTGACGTTGATTCGCAGCGATACCCAGCATTATATCAGAATTTTCATATTTGGAATGAAACTTCAAATATTCATGATAGCAATGATATTCCAGCCAGCTTTACCACAATTACTCAAAGGGATTTACAGTTGGGTTAACAATACCAGCGATTATTTCGCCTTTGAAAAGTTCAGCATTTTGACTACGAAAGTGTTCTACAAAATAAGATTTAGCTAATATAAATATTCGTAGATTCAGAGATTATTATGGATACCGATCGCAGATAACACTTTCCATTTTAATCATAAACTGCGTAAGTATCTTTGTTTTGAAATGGTCTCATTGCTATTCGTTCTTATTTTGTTTTTGTGCTCACAAGATAACGCACTGCTTAGAAATGTTGCAATTAAAATACGTTATCTCATTATGCGTTAATTTTGCTAATGTTACCTACACTCGTGAAGGTGTTACCCACTTTTACTTTTTAATCTCTTAATTTTAATGATGAGGTAAATAGTTACTATGTCAGTAGATCAGCAGCAGTTCTTTGTGAAGTTTGATTCGTGTATTTCAGTATGTGTACACCAACCATTATAATTCCTTAAAGGATGATGGGCGAAAATATAGGGGACCCTGCCCTGAGACCAATAACGATGTGACATATGTCATTGGAAAGGTCTTCTCAAATGCTACAATTGTTACTATGGCCGTCCGGGTCAATTCGCTGTGGGTAAAAAGTTATGGCGTCACAAAAGTATTGCGGCGTAGAACTAGTCGTCTACATACACTATAACAGCCAGGAGACCAATAACGATGTGCCATATGTCATCGGAAAGGTCTTTTCAAATGCTACAATTGTTACTTTGGCCGTCTGGGTCAATTCGCTGTGGGTAAAAAGTTATGGCGTCACAAAAGTATTGCGGCGTAGAACTAGTCGTCTGCATATACTATAACTGCCAGGAGACCAATAACGATGTGCCATACGTCATCGGAAAGGTATTTTAAAGCGCTACAATTGTTACTATTGCCGTCCGTAGCATTTGTTGTGGGTAGAATGTTATGGCGTCTCAAAAGTATTGTGGCGTAAAACTAGTCGTCTACGTACGATAAATATAACTTCCCGGAGACCAATAACGATGTGACATGTGTCATTGGAAAGGTCTTTTCAAATGCTACAATTGTTACTATGGCCGTCCGGGTCAATTCGCTGTGGGTAAAAAGTTATGGCGTCTCAAATGTAGTGCTGGCCCCGTAAAGTAAGCATTATATTGACCAAAAATTCTTTATGAAAGAAAAATATCGTTATTAATACACATCTTAACTCAATCTTAAATATTATAAAATTCCATTACATTACATTATTTATTACATTATAAAAAATACCGTATTTCTTGGGAAAGTTATTGAATAAAACAGACCATGAAACATGCACATTACATGAAAGTATCTGGTACTAATTCAAAGTCAAAGTCAAAGATTTTTATTTCAACTGGGCCTTTGCAGGTACTTTCAAAACGTCGTGATTCTAGGTGCACGGTTCCAAGTGGGTTGGTCCTGGAGAAGATACCGGCAAGAAACTCCATGGATACTCTTTTCATAAATCAAGCTTAGGTACTTAGGCTTAGGAGAATTGAGCTCCCAGTACCTACTCGTCACTCACAATATTTGACGCGGCAACACAATCTTGCTACTTTCTGTATTCTGAGAGCGTGTTAGGTTCATAAAATGTACTTCTGTGGTCAGGTCAGCCTATATTATGAGCCGTAGTGAACTACTGTTTGCAGTAAGGCTCGTCCGCGTAAAAATGTACATAAACCAACGGCTGCCATCGTCGCTAACCAAGGTCAAGGTATGCGGACCAGTTTGGTGCCGCACTACTTTTGAGACGCCATAACTTTTTACCCACAACTAATTGCTAGAGACGGCCATAGTTACAATTGTAGTGTTTTAAAAGACCTTTCCAATGATGTATAACCTACCGTTATTGGTTTCCGGGTAGTTATATTTATCGTGTGCAGATGACTAGGTAGTTCTAGGTCACAATACTTTTGAGAAGCCATAACTTTTTACCCACAACGAAATGATATCGATGGCCACAGTAACAATTGTAGTGTTTTAAAAGACCTTTCCAATAATATATGGCTGACCATTATTGGTCTCTGGGCAGTTATAAATCGTATGCAGCCAATGACATTTTATAAGTAGACGGGCCATACACTAACAATTAGGCACTACAAAACGGAGTAATTTTTACTATAGCTACGTAGCAGTACATATAATTTTACAGAGCGCGAAGAAAGGGAAAGAATATGAAAGCTACCATACGCAATGTCTGTTGTTAGAAAAAGATCAATATAGACGTTTAGTTACGTGGCATTAACTGCTGCATGCTTATTGGCCAGGGCGCGTGTGACGTAGCAATGACATACGAGTAGTAATGGCGGCGGCCGACCGACATTAGACCGCGGATTAAAACAAAATACATTAAATCAGTTTTTATTATTTTAAGTAGGAATCGGTATCTACTTACACACGAAATGAAAGATTTTTTTCTCTCACAGTTGCAGTATAATTCGTGCATCGTCTATAGACACAGGAAGGCATTTTTTCCGCAAAATATTGCATGAATTACGCTAAAAAGTGAGGTACAGCCGCGACACTGGTTGGTGCGTGACTAAGTGAGTGCAGGGCATTTACGGTTTACCTTGCATTTATCTTGCCATTATGGAGCGCGGGCAACGCGTCTATTTGTAAAATGTCATTGATGCAGACGACTAGTTCTACGCCATACTACTTTTGAAACGCCATAACTTTTTACCAACAACGAAATGCTATCGATGGCCATAATAACAATTATAGCGTTTTAAATGACCTTTCCAATGACGTATAGCCCACCGTTATTGGTCTCTGAGCAGTTATAGTGTATGCAGACGACTAGTTCTACGCCGCAATACTTTTGAGACGCCATAACTTTTTACCCACAGCGAATTGACCCGGACGGCCATAGTAACAATTGTAGCATTTGAAAAGACCTTTCCAATGACATATGTCACATCGTTATTGGTCTCCGGGAAGTTATATTTATCGTACGTAGACGACTAGTTTTACGCCACAATACTTTTGAGACGCCATAACTTTCTACCCACAACAAATGCTACGGACGGCAATAGTAACAATTGTAGTGCTTTAAAAGACCTTTCCGATGACGTATGGCACATCGTTATTGGTCTCCTGGCAGTTATAATATATGCAGACGACTAGTTCTACGCCGCAATACTTTTGTGACGCCATAACTTTTTACCCACAGCGAATTGACCCAGACGGCCAAAGTAACAATTGTAGCATTTGAAAAGACCTTTCCAATGACGTATGGCACATCGTTATTGGTCTCCTGGCAGTTATAGTGTATGTAGACGACTAGTTCTACGCCGCAATACTTTTGTGACGCCATAACTTTTTACCCACAGCGAATTGACCCGGACGGCCATAGTAACAATTGTAGCATTTGAGAAGACCTTTCCAATGACATATGTCACATCGTTATTGGTCTCCGGGAAGTTATATTTATCGTACGTAGACGACTAGTTTTACGCCACAATACTTTTGAGACGCCATAACTTTCTACCCACAACAAATGCTACGGACGGCAATAGTAACAATTGTAGTGCTTTAAAAGACCTTTCCGATGACGTATGGCACATCGTTATTGGTCTCCTGGCAGTTATAGTATATGCAGACGACTAGTTCTACGCCGCAATACTTTTGTGACGCCATAACTTTTTACCCACAGCGAATTGACCCAGACGGCCAAAGTAACAATTGTAGCATTTGAAAAGACCTTTCCGATGACGTATGGCACATCGTTATTGGTCTCCTGGCAGTTATAGTGTATGTAGACGACTAGTTCTACGCCGCAATACTTTTGTGACGCCATAACTTTTTACCCACAGCGAATTGACCCGGACGGCAATAGTAACAATTGTAGCATTTGAAAAGACCTTTCCAATGACATATGTCACATCGTTATTGGTCTCAGGGCAGTTTTGTCCCATCATCCTTTGTCAGGATAACTGATATGAATTCCTAAGATGGTTTAGTGGTCGCAAGCACGACAGCTGATCCGGTCCTGGGTTCAATGCCCGGGTCGGGCAAAGTGGTATTGAGTTTTATTTCTGCATGGAAATTCTTAGCAACAGCTAGGAGTTTGGAATTGTACTTAGTAAGTGGCAATAGGCTTGCCCCCTATTACATAGGACTCAATATCGGCATCGGCGTGTGTGGGTGCGCGACTCAGTACACTTCTGTCGAACCCTTCGGGGAATACACGCGTGATGCTATGTTGTGTTCCGAGTTTCCTATTATTAGTTAAGTTAAATCATAGTCATCTGTCATTCTATTTTATAAGTAGCTGAGATCATACTAATATAAATACTATGGTTTTATATCATGTTACTGATGAATCATTTTTATTTACATTGATGATCATTACTACGTGGGCGAGAAATATATGGCTCATTGATTAGTTGAGGTAAAGTTAGTATAAATATTGGAAAACATTATGACATTCTGTAACCATTAAGCTAGACAGAAGGGAGAGATAGTGTATGCGTCCAGTATTTCACGCATTCAAATTATGGTATCTAGCTAATATCGTTGGATATTAGCCAGATACCATAATTTGAATTAGTAACACTGATGGGTGACAGCTATTCGCCATTAACGATCATTCCAAGCTCGAGCTTAAGATAACTCAAATATTTTATATCGCACGAGACCCGTCTGGTTGATTATGGTTCAGTCTCTCCTTTAAGGCGAGCGCACATTGGTCTGCGCCAAACGCGTCGAACTAGCCGAACAAAACGAATTTTAGAATTCTTTACTGTATGAAATCCTATGAAACCTCTCTCATCAATCCGCGCCGAACAAGGCGAATAGCCGGAAGATATCGGAAGGACCCGAATCCCAGACAAATTCGGACGACTTCATAACATACTTCTTTTTGACTCTTGTCCTAGCAGTGAGAACATTAATAAACTTAGGATGAACGTCTTTTGTTTCAAATTGCAACCAAGATCTAAAAATCTGTTGACTTGATTCAATCAATTAGGCCTGTCTCACAATAAGAAAAGTGCTATTGGACAATTACAGTTTATTAGTGTTATAATTAAATTATTTATTAGCTTAATTACAAGGCTAACTTGTAATGAGATTAGGGTGCATGTGATGAGATCTAAGATTAGGGAAAAAAGGCCTGTTTCAGTCCACTGCTGGCCAGATTGTACCACACTATCCGTTCCTCCGCTATCCGCGTTGCTTGCTTTCACATAAACGATATTCGAAAAGAAAACCTAGCAAGTCTATCGTCCGGTTTCCGTGCAAGTATCTTGGTTTCTATTAATTTGTACTAGGAAATAGTATTGTAATTACACGCCATATTGGAATACATGAGCGTGTATAGTGTCACTATAACGAGCGTACGGCTAACAGTTTACAATACGTGGAAATTTAATTTATTTAATGTATTTTAATATTGTTTGGGGACACGATAAAAAATACCTACCTACATACTAACTTAATAAATTTTATTTGCCCTTTGTGAGTTCCATTCACATAAGTAATTATGATGGAATATTTTTACATCACACAGTGGCAACACGTGTGCCATATTATATTATTAACAAAATTATTAGACTATTTATTCATCACAATTTAAATGCACGCGTAATAGCATAATGGCGGATTTCGTCGCTTTTATAGAATTCCCTAATTCTGCTATCTTAAAAAAGTCATAAATGTTCTAAGAACTTGAGTTTGCTTATTAAACTAATTAAGTAACTTGTTAAGAACATAACTTTCTAACTTTATGGTCGACAGGAGATCAGAGGTTAAATCACTGACTGATGATATTAATATAGGCTCCATAAATTCAATAAGTAGTCGTCCACTAATTGCTTATCCCAACAAGATAATGTCATTTAGTCGATGAGCGAGGTATAGTAGCGCTTGCTGACCAGTACTTGGATGGATGACCGTTTCTTCAAACAAGTCATAAGTGACGAAACACAAATCAGTATTGTTCTAGGCCGCACGTGTCCTCTCGTTAGCTAATCAGTTTTAATTTAATTAGGGATGTAGTTCAGAGAATCAAAATCCATAGTTGCCTGTAAATCTATGGGAAATGACCAGGTGTTCAATTCATAACCAAGACCATACGGCACCTAATGAATGGGCGTACCGATGTAGAAGTGAAAGAAGTTGCGCGGGCGCTGTTCGTGAGTCCATATCGCAGTTGCGAACCCACTCCGCGCGTGTTTACGCGCATCGGCCTCTGCGCATGTCTCTATTGTCGTCTGTATCGCGATTTATGTGCGTTTTTATTTTCTATTTCGTTTTGTGTAATATGTATTACGTTATACAGAATCTAGAGTACTGTGCGGTTTTTTATTGGTTTGCGAAACAGTGATTGAAGTTATAAAAGTTTCATTTTCACTTTGGAGTTAGGTATAGGATTGCTGGATTGCTCTATGCTCTTTCTAGATGACTTTTATTATTTAATAGAAAATAGAGTTTTTTAACTCGGATCAAAAATATTTGTACATGTCTATACGATTAAATATGCTGTCGAAAGTATCATAGTCAATATAAAGCAAATATTCTCCCACACGCAGACTGGTCAGCTTCTAACTGCCATGGCAATCTTATTCAGAGGCAAATCATTATTATCCTGTTCTTATTTTTTATTCACATTAAATCACATTATTCTCGCAGCTCTTACTCGTACCACACACCATTGTATTATTCAAGATTGTAGTCTATTATTTTAAAAGAGTTTGCATGGAGTTTCTTGCCGGTTTTTCTCCATAGGACCTACTATTTGGAACCGCGCATCTAGAGTCGACATTTCATAAGTGCTCGTATCTGGAGGCACAGTAGTGCCCCCGCCAAGACGAGACAAGCGAAACGCAAGGTCTGGTTTACATGAAATAAAGATATATTCAATCTACACTTTTAGATATATGTGTATTTGTGCATCTGACTATAATACATTTAATAATAATAATAAATAAAAAAATCGTAATCTGAATTTCGCTGTCCCAACCCGCTTTCTTACCTTTAACAAATACACGTGGAGAAAACAAACGATTAGTTTCACTATAACTTCCGTTTTGTTCGACATTGAATTACCCGATAACTAAATACGGGCGTTGTTGTCGGAAGCAAGGTAATCAGTAACCTCGCGAATAATGCCTTGTATGGTGAATTACGAGTATATGTATAGCGGCGCCGCCGCCGCTCTTGTCGTGTCGTTCATATTCAATAGTGCAAGGAAATTAGCATATTGTCGTTTGCGGATGCCGTGTTGTTGCTTGGATGAGCCTCCTCTGTTTAATGCAAAATAAATCGGGCTTGTTGGATACATTACAGATCACACGTCTACTCACCTGTTTATCTGTTTCTTAATCAAAACTATCCTGCCTTTTCGTCCAACACGACAAACGGCTGGTCGCTTATAACTCTATTTGCACTAACTGCAGTATGCTTGAGATATAATTTTAACATTGTTGGTATATTTTCTATCTTTACCAGGGCTTTAGGGACTGGATATTGGGACCGATGGTTAAGTGAACCGCTCCGGTCTATCTTTTGCTTCCTTAGAAGTTTGTTAGATATCAGCAATATCTTGCCAACGCTACGTGGGCCCTTAATTTATTAGGTAAAAGTCTAGTATACTTAACCCTATTAATAACTGTCAGTAGTTTTTTACATACGTGTTTGATATATTCCAATTAGATCGTGATAGGTCAATTGGTTCATAAAGCCCCAAAGTTGCCTAGTTACTTTCTTTTTTAACAAATGTGCATGTCTCTAATGTATGAAATTACATGTTTGAATGCGTAATCTTTAATTGATGTAGGTGATTGAATTTGCTAGCTCTATTTAAAAAGTGAAAAGATTTAATTATACACAGTATATGTACCTAACAAAATGTTACTTATGAATTAGTATACCGTGTTATTATCAAACCCAAATTAAGTTTTTATTTTATTTCTAAATGTACTTAGGTATGTAAGTACCTACATAATAAGTATTTATTGACATTTATTAACAAAACGCTTGTTGATGTCGTTCAAAACAAGATAATTGATTATTGTTATGATTATATAGTAATTTATTAAGACACTTAATTAATAAAACAACTACACCACCGCATTTTCGTCATATTATTTCATGCTTCAGTGAAACATGAAATTAAGCCTAACATAAGATATAAGTAGGTACAGTGTTATGTGTTCACTTATTGACGATGTAAATGCGTAATGCGTGCCTTTGTGTATGCATATACGTGTAAAGTACCCAATATTTAGTTACTGGTATGCAAATCAAGTTATTTTTAATCTATCAAATGAAACAAAATAGACACAAATAACGTACTATTTTATAAGCGAAGGTTCTTTTATGGGGTGAATATATATTAAAATTGTTAAGAAATCATATGAAGCTAAAATTAAAATTGATAAATCTAGTATTGTTTGAAAACTGGAAATGGATACCATATAAATTATTGATTTACTTACCGGTTTCCTCTCGTTTAATAAAACTGTCCTGCGCGGCTATAGGAAATTATGAATGAAGCTGCTGTCCGTATGAAAGTCCGAGAGGAAACTAGTAGGTACTTAAATTATACGTAATTTTTATTATGGTACTTAAATATTTTACATTTCAAAAAGAAACTGAATTTTTTATTAATTTTAAGCTCCTATGATTTCTTTTCACTTCTACAGGATGGCGATTTACTCACCTGCATCCTTTAAGGAGTTGATTTTACTCATCAATATATGAACAACTTTTACTGTATGTACCCTTAAAAGGACCTATGCTAATAGAGTAGGAGGTTATATATAATCTGTTATATTGGGCGCCGGCCACTGTTCGCAGCTTCAAATCATGGCAAGTTCTTCTTCACTTAGTGTGTCCCAATTTCAAATTCCCTATGAGTCTTTATGGAATACAAGGATTCTATAATATTTTTCAAACATTGTTTTGGCAGTAATCACTCCGCTTAACCCTGCAGGAATCATTACCGAGCTACTTCTGTTGACAATATCGATATAGGTACCTACTACTTATGTCGTGCGATGTGGTCGGAATTCTCTAAGAACTCTTACGTCAAGTTTGCTGAAGTTGACTGATGTGAAGGCACGCCATCCATCAACCAGCTACAAATAACTTTAGACTAAAGCTTACATTGACACTTTCTTGCCATGGATGCTTTGATATTTATTTTAGAAATTATTAAACATGAATTTAGTTGTACAATAAAGACACGTAATAATTGATCATCGACTCGTTGATAGTCCGATACCGTGTAATTAACATGGTTAAATACCGTGTATGTAGATACTAAATAAAAATTGAGTTTTCACATCTATTCATTGCCTTTCACAATCACCAACCTATCGGACGCGAAATCTAAATTTTGAATTTTTCGCCTGATCGATCTTCTATAATTTAGAAGCTTAGGTCATGTCGGTGGAGCATTCGCCAAATGCGTTCTATCCTCTGCCTTCTTTTTACCTGACTATGGGGTTATATGTTTGACCGGTATGTATGTATGTTTGTTCATCTGTTCCCTCATAACTTCTGAACTACTTATCATAATTCGTCAAATGAGGTATCGTTGGAAGCGTCTTAATTGTGACCATGGCTATCCTCTGAACATGACTATAGATATTATTATGTATCTTTAATATTTTCTTGTTTCATACCTTTTCAGTAATCGGGTTTTAGTTTATAAAGTTATTTTTTTTTAGCCTCTTGATAAGTACGGTTCAACTCCAACTTTCTCAATCACTTAATTTTATGAAGCTTCGTCTAAGTCTTCCACTTCGTGTCTTTTCTACGTCTTTTTCCTTCTAAAATAGTCTTAAAGAATTCGTCGTGTCGTAAGTATCAAGTGCCCAATCATCCTTCCTCTCATATATTATCTATGGTTCGCAACAATTGTCTTTCCTCGTTAACCATTAGTAATACTTCATTTTTTTTGTATTCCGTCCAACTGGTCTTCTCCATGGAAATGATATGTCGATATCAGTGGTAAAGTATTGTTAGAGGAAAATATCTACGTTTAACTTGATTGGCAAGCGAATTAACGGGTGATGTGGTATGGCAATTATGGACATTAATTACATTTATTTTCTTTCATAGATTTTCTTATTATGACACTTCAATTACCGATAGCTTGCTAAAGAAGGAATAAATGTTCTTTAGATGACAACCTGAAGCAGTTATTGCTAATAGCAATATTTTATGATTACTATTTCATTTAGTATGTGTGTATACAGTGTATTATACAGGTTGTCCGGTAATTATTGTATACGCCTGAAAAGGCTTGTAGCAGAGCAAATGCCTAGCTATTGGCACAGTTAATGTTGAATCTTAGAACAGAAAAAACCGATGGAAATAATTCATTTGTGGTCGTATTGTGCAAAAACACCAACAAGCTAAAAGGTTTAAAACAACTTAAAAAAAAACAGGTACAATTACTTGGCACATCATTTAATTTTGTTTTTTTTTTGCACGACCATAATCTCTACTATAGGGCATTGAATTACCGGACACCTGTATATTGCAAGATATGTCACTCATGTCCTTTGATCAAAATTCACCCACTGATGTTTTATTTAAGTTAGTTTGGTCTTGTCTGCTGTACCTATACCTACTAACTTTCTTTTGGCCATGAACCATTGCCTTTATTATATCCTCATTAATACTATAAGTGGTATGAATTAAATATTAATATTATTTGAACAAAACGCTTGAACTGTAATAAAATAAAAGAATTGCAAAAATATTCAGCTCTATACGTTCCAATTTATACTTGATATCTCAGTTATTACAAATTTGCATAGCGCAGATAGTTTGTTGGCTTAGGTTACGTAGATCAGACAATCTATCTACTAGTCCAAGGTTGTCCTGCCACAGAACCGAGATCCAAGTGGTTTCGAAATATCTAGTTTGTGAGCTTAGGTGCGTCTGCGATTTTGTATCTACTAATTTAACTTGTTCTTGTTTCAGACATCCGTAGCGTTGTTATAATGAGGCATGAGATTAATCAGTTCAGGGGGTCTACCGTGTAACTAAAGTGGTAATGAACATCGACTCTGGTAATAAACTTCAATACGATCGTGAGATAATAAACTTCGAACTACCTTGTAATTTTTTTACCAGTCATGAAGTTGGGACTCTTAATTCTTCTTAATTCTTAACTCTTTATTGTACACGAAAAGAGATAAAACAAATACAATTGAGATGGTATGTACACAGGCGAGCTTAACCCAAATTTGACTCTCATCTTCATGATCGGTATTTTTTATACAAGGTAGGTACCTCAAAGTTTAGTCTCTCACGATCGTATTGAAGTTCATTACCAGAGTCGATGTTCATTACCATTTGTTACGCGGTAGACCCGCCGATCGGTATGAAGCTTCAAGTACAACTACACTACAAGTACTACAAGTGTTTTCCTTTGTATCTGAGATTATACAATATATCATGTTCTTCTCCTTTCCATTGTGGTCTTGGCCCTCGGCCACTATCGATCACGGCAAATGTTCTCATGGCGTTAAGACATCTTTCGATTCTTGTTTTAGGCATCTAAAGGTTGTCTTCCATTATTTTAGCTGTTCAGAAACTGCCTTGGTAATCTACGAACCCCGCCTTGCCTAGTGTTCTTGTGTCCATTTCCACTTCAACTTCTTTATCTGTTACTCTCATCTTCATCTGCAGTAAAAATTCCATCTCGTTGTTACATTTTACCCTAGGTATAATAGGAACTGGTCGCGGGACTTATCTCATTACCGTGACCCCGGAACGTAAAGGGCTATCGAAGGAACACCGTGGATTTTAGTCAGTACAAGTCTGACAGTCCCTCCCGCCCTGCCCGGGGTGGGAGGACTCATTTGAAGATTTTACCACGCTAAAAAAAAAAAAAAAAAGGTATAATAGGAATACTGATTGTCAAATAGTTGTCGGGCCTATTATGTTTAGCCGCTCGACAGCGCGCCCGCGCCGCACCGTGTCGCACCACGCATTGTGTATTAGACCTCTGGACCATCGTCCTTGATAAGTCTTTGCCTGTACTTAGTTAGGAATTTGTGCCAAGTTTTGCAGAATATTAGTAAACATAACATGCTACGAGCAAATAGGCGCTCGAAACTTTGTCCAACGTACATTATTCTGTCTGTCAAACTAGTTTACGACTTTGTCAATATAGGCTTCGACTGTGTTTGTTTGAGTTGCCGACCTATTGTTGGATGTACTTTAATATATCTGTGTTCGTATTTCTTTAAATTTTCTCTTGGTTAGTATTTCCTTTTATTGCTTGGCTCATAACTTATAATAGGTAAATAAATATGCTGTTTTTCATCATGCTTTTCTGAGTAATGAATATATACAATTAGTTTTTTTCGTTTTTATTGAATGTGGAACGGATTCAATGTAACAACATCAGGAACAATTTTTCAATCTTATACAAATCCTAGAATGTATTGCCTTATAACCCTGAATTACAAAACAAACTTTCCTAAATCCGTTTTAATAAAACCTTTTGTTTATTCTACGAGCCGAATTAACGTCTTTAGTGGTGTAGTTACAAACGTTTCCCGGAACACCTTCAATTACTTACACAAGTTCTTTCAATGATCCCTCACTAAACTTAGTTGGTAGGAGTCAATATGAGAAACTCTATTCGAAACAGGGCTATTCTCAGAAGTTTCCGTGAATGCTTAATGTTAACGATTGCTTTCTGCAGTTCTATGTCAGCTATTATGTATATTGTATTTAGATACAAGGTTTCAAGGACTTTAAGTACCTACTTAATACTTTGTTTATAAACATACCCAAAAAATTCTGTTTACACATGTTTATCCAGAATACACCATTCAATTTGTAATATTTCTGGCACAGACGAAAGAAGAAGGCAGACATAGTGCACGGAACAATCTTTATGCGGTCGACATTTCGCCCTGTTTGCGTGAAAACAAGTGACAACGCTGTAGAAACACGTGCGCCAGTCTGCGTGTAAGGTTGCAAGGGTGATGAAAAAAAGTCCCGCTATTTTTATATTGGGTTGTAGTAAACAGGTTTTAATAAATTAAAATCATTTATTACCAGATTCATAAAAGTCAAAGTCAAAGTTTTTTATTTCAACTGGACATCTCAAACTCCGGTAGTAGTAACACTTGATGTTTCCGATGAAAGTGGTGATGGTGGCGACTTATATAATCTAAGTGTTGGTTTCGATTTTTTTAATTATTATTTCTTAATCAATCTGTGCCGTTTTGCTGTAAAGTAAGTATCTTCCTCTTTAAAATGTGATGAGCAGACAACACAAAATTCTGATGGAAGCCAATTATTATCTTCTCGACTTTCACGTTTAACAAAGACCCATTCATCGTATAAAACGGGATCTGCCGAAAATCTGCAATAAAAAGCATTTAAATGTTGTAAGTTTATAATGGCGGCATCCAAATATAGAATTAAAAGTCAGGACCCCCAATAACACCTAGATATCATTTTTTTTTTTTGGTAGAGCGGTCATACTTACGTAATATAAGCCGCAATTTTGCATCCGTCATCTTGATGTTTTATTATTAATTGCTAATAAATTTCCCTTATGTACTTCTCCCTACGATTTATGTTCCAATTCACTTTTACCGAATTCCAAGGAAAATATTTTTATGTAACCTGACAACACTAACCGATTTTCATTGAGGTTTTGAGTTCCTATTCTTCAGTAACAAATAATACGTAAAAATAATATCAAAATAGTTTAAATATCCATACTTACCTATGAAACGATACTCCGTCATTCTTTTTTAGGTTTTGGGAACAATTTTTGCAATGTCTGAATACACAGCAGGACGGCATAATTAATAAATAAAATGACAGCATACGTGACGTTTTAACGCCATGACGCTTCGTTTCGTACTGAAAGGAGTTTGTATTCGCTTATGAATTTGTATTCGGGTTTGTTAGACCCACTGTCGTGTTCCGTGGACTATGTCTGCCTTCTTCTTTCGTCTGTGATTTCTGGGATCGAAATAGATCAATAAAATTTCAATTCTACGAAATTTACTCTCTTCTTAGAACTATCTAACTATGTCATAAGATACGTTCGCCAAGCAAGCTTTAATTTCCAATCGAACACACTAGGTACACCTATCCAAACATAGTTATATTAAGCTTGGCATGAAGCAATCTTAGGAACCTATAACGAACTGGTGACGTAAAAGCTGTGCCTTAACAAACTTTAAATGGTACTCGAAAATTACACAATATTATGTTCTAACGGTTCTAAAATAGGCTCCGAAACTCTAAAACTACTAATTGGATCTTGGTGTAGTTTTCAGTTTCACTGTCTTAACAGTTTCGAGTTTTCGGCGGAGTGTAGAATTGAGAATGTGGATTTTCGCAGTGTTCTTATTGAATTCGAATTGTGCCCGCTTTTGCTCTAGATATTAACTGAACCTTCATTTGTATATTACGTCATTAGGAAGAGCTATGAGTATTTTAGGTTAAATTCTAGGTGATCGTACTTTAGTTCTGACGTCAAGTGAATAAGTGACTGGGACTCTCAATTCTATGTGAAGCATACAGTTAAAGAGTCGCCCGCAGTTTTCAATATGAGGATTTACTTCAAGGAGTATAAGATTAATAAAATGGTAAGTTTGCGTACCTATATATTTATAAGACTATCTTCGCAATTACCTGGATGCATTCATAAAGATGGAGAACGCAATTTAAGCTAACCAATGAAACTAAGAACAGTAATTGGACTTAGTTTAGCAGAAATGACCACATATTACGAGTATAACCTAAAAACCCCCGATTCCAACTAGAAAAAGAGCTGTAACTTTTGAACGGCTGAACAGATTTTCATGAAACATAGCTAAGATCATACCCCATTACACTAGACTTCGAACTGCATTAAAATTGGACCGTCCGTTTTGGAGCTACGATGCCACAGACAGATACACACTAGGTACAAACTTATAACACCCTCTTTTATGTCGGGGTTAAAAATCACTTGAGTTATTAAAAGCTGAAATAAAGAGCCACCTATACCAATAACACATTTTTGACAATTTTGTTTCCTATCTGCTAAACTACGTCCAAATAAAGTAAACCACGCTCTGTTAAAGGATTAACAATAGGTACCTACTTAGTTTTGACACAATGCAGCAAGTTTTTTTTTTCATTCTTGTATTTCCTTTTTTTCATTAGCGTAAATTCTATGCTTGACTTGGCTATGGTCTGTTAAGTGAGGAGTGTTCATACCTCGCCTCGTTTCCAGCAAGTTGTCATCAAGATTTAAATTCGTTTTTGTAGTTTCTGTATGCAAATAAACAGATATCTCAGTTAGACTTGCTGAATATTCAAGATCTTCCACACGTATTGAAATGTTCTTCGATGCTTACTAAAGTTAGGTTAGCTTTGTAAGTTTTTGTTAGGTTAGCTCAGACTGTTGAGAAGTTTGTAGACAGTTATAGTGAACTAACAGTTGCTGCTTTGAGTGTCGTGTTCGTATATAGTGATGACGTACTAAGTTTTCGCTTACAATCGACTACTACATGGTCATAATTGTCAAACACTGTTTATTTTAACTATTGCGTGATTTATTATAATCATTGTACTTCACGTCGATCTATCTTCCGCTAGCGGCTTTGCCAGCGTGATATGTTTATAAATTAATGCCAGTGTTACTCAGTGATAATATAGCATTCTGCTGGTGAAAGAATTTTTAAAATCGGTCCAGTAGTTTTTGCGTTTATCCATTCCAAACAAACATACAAAAAATGTAATCTTTTCTCTTTATAAGTTTTGATTTAGTTTGATTGTTTAAAAGATCTTTGTGACCTACTCGTTTAATAAGTAATTAGAAACAGTGTTAAATTATCTACCAGCACAAAGACATATCGTGCAAAGTGAATTGCTACTAATATAGTCCTAAGCCTTATTTTCCAACACAATTTTTGTATATAACTTTATGTATAATAATTATATATTGTCAACTACCCCCAAAGGTGCCCAAGATACAGGCCTAGCCTAGTTTGGGACCAATGGAAGGTATTTTATATTGTAAATATTTATGAAATAAATTGGAATTGAATTGAATCTACTATTATTTTAGGCGCCTTCATTTAATTAAATATCAGAAATCAAACGATGCGTTTCTTCTAAAAGTAAGATCTTATTTCAATTCAATTAGGGCTTAATTAATCACTGACATATAATATAGTAGAATTACTGAGAATTGAAAATAACAAATGAGATCATGTAAAGAATTTCATTAATTTCGTATCTGTATCAAGTAGCGAGACATTATTACTGTATAATTAAAGCCCTTCATCTGCGTTATATTAGACTAATTTATTAGACGAAGGCTGTACAAATTAAGAGAATTTAGTGCTTTATTGAGTTACTCAGCGAATAAGTAAATAATTTATTCGTATGAACTATTGCTCTAGGGGTCAAGGTGTTTCAAGTTCGATGTTGATTTTACTTGGTATTCTAAGAACATATCTTAGAAATATCTATATGGTAATAAAATATATTTGTAAAGAGAAATTTCAAGAAGACTTTGGAAAATATTCTCAGAATATTCTATGCTATGTTATTGAACATTTTATTAAACATTAAATAAGGTACAATATATGGAGTCGCAATAAATTATATCAATAATGTTGATGAAATACAATTTCTTCAATGGTTTGTTAATACTTGTTTTATGTAGGTACCTGCCCATCTACTTATATAATAGATAATTATTAATTTTACTGTTTTTATTAATTAATTAATTAAAAGTTACTGTTATGAATAATGGACTCATTAGATAAAGCCGGTCTAAAGAACATTTTAATAACTTAGAAACACGCGATACCTAGTGTCATCAAATACTAATGTAATCATAAATATTTATTTTCATTTCTTTGTAGATAGGTACCTACAACTATTTTCACCTTACTAGTTCTAAGAATTGTATTTTCAGAGGATCCTGCGGGTTTACCGCGTAACAAAATGGTAATGAACATCAGACTCTGGTAATAAACTTCAATAGAGCGTGAAAGACTAAACCTTCTAAAAAAATTACCTATCATGAAGAAGTCGGTCGCGGGACTTATCTCATTACCGTGACCCCGGAACGTAAAAGGCTATTGAAGGAACACCGTGGATTTTAGTCAGTACAAGTCTGACAGTCCCGCCCGCCCTGCCCGGGGTGGGAGGACGCATTTGATGATTTTACCACGCTAAAAAAAAAAAAAAAAAAAAACATGAAGAAGTCGCAGCTTTGTGATCGGTATTTTTTTTTAAAGATAGCTCGAAGTTTTCGCTCTCACGATCGTATTGTAGTTTATTACCAGTCTGATGTTCAGTACCATTTTTTTACGCGGTAGACCTCCTGTATTGAAGACTTTTTGAATCAAGAGAAGTTTCTATAAATCCTTTATAAGAGGTTTTTAGGAATTTTTAACACCTCATTCAGTTTTTGTAAATAGATTTGACACTGTAATTTTTGAATGGATTTGGATTGGTGATAACTTATTGTTACATTGTTTCAGCGTCCAAATGGTCCGGAGTGTACTCCTCCGTGCCGGCGCGCGCAACCATCGCCGCGCACCAGTAGCATGCCGAAGCGAACTCTTGCGCAGCCAATCGTCAACAATGATGCTGCCGGTGAGTACTTACTGTTTTAAGTTCGCTTTGTTAAGTGCACTAACAAACTTTGTTAGGATATTTCGTGTTTAAAAATTAAAATCAAATTTAATTTACGTTTTGATGGAAGAGGAAGTCGGAACGGAATAATAATTGGGATCATAACAAAATTCGGAATGTTAAGTAAAACTTTATTGTGATATTTTGATACAAAAATATATTTGATATAGCCAACTATTAAGACAATTAACTTTAAAAAACAGGTCTTAATGCGACCAAACACAAGACATAACAGTTTACATCTACGTACACATTGTGAAGGCGATTAACTGCGTGCGTATACGCATTAACAACACAGAATTCAAGCGTTCACATTGTCACCATTTGTCTCGCAGTTAATTTCGTTTCGTTTCGACAAAACGATTCTCTTGACGCATCATGGATCAAGGCGTAAAGGATTTGAGTTTAAAATTCTTTCGTGACAAATCGGCGTCGTGGCGGCTTTATCTGCTCTCGCTTGTAATATCAGCCTACGCAATTAAGGCTTTCGGTTGTCTTAATACCATAATTAGAAAATTCAATCTCGTTTTTTTTTAATTTCATGCTTCTTGTATATTATGGTTTTAAGTGTTCAGGACATACAATTTTATGCTTCTCATATGCAATGATTTATAAAAACCGATTTAATTTACGTACAGACTATAATTAACTAGAGACCCATCCTCGGATTCGTACGGGTGAAATTTCTGTACTATCTTTACATTAAATATCAAAGTATTATACATACTAGTGGTCGCCCAGAGGTCGAAATTCGACCGTAATCTTAGCTTTCTGCACTCCTTCTCCATATAAACTTTAACTATGCCAAATCTCACACTCCTCCGTGCGCGCAATATGCTTAAAAAGGGGTACAAAGTTTTCTCTTCACGTTACTAAACCTTCCGTGAAAAATTATCTAACTGATGGTGAAAACCGCATCAAAATCCGTTGCATGGTTTAGGAGGAGTTAGCGGATATATAGACAAACAGACAGACAGATGCAGAAAGCGACTTTATTTTATACTATGTAGATATAATCTCCTAATCAGAGGACATGACGTTAATCCTGTCCCGAATCAGTTAGCCAGATGTCTGCATGACTAACGGCCGTCTTTCGCCAAAATACATGACGTCACAATAACAATGCGTTTCAACATATCAAAGATACGCCCTCTGTCTATTTCTGCGTAACTATCTGTCCGGCCGTGACCGCAGTCACGTTGTTTCAGTAAACACCTGGCCGGCACGCGTAGGGTTGAAAGTTCTAAACGGCCCATATACGGCGTACGTTGTCCCACTGCCACGCGTCCCTCTGTGCCGATCGTTAAGTGAATCGGCCCGATTTGCAAATTATATTACACGGAATTTCGAGTGGGCAGATTAAACGGATTGTTTCAACTTAAAAGCATTTAACAAAAGATCGTTTGGAGTTCCGCACCATTTTCTGTTTGACTTTAACTTTGTAGAATACCTTTAAAATGTTCAGCAATTTTAGATATAAATTACACAAATGTTATTTTCTCTGTAGATTTCTGAGTCATATCATGAAACGTCTATTTACATAAAGATAGATAATATTATAGATAGTATTGCTTGTTATCTGGCCCAGATGTACCAACGATGTCTGAATAAGGCAGCCCTATTGCTATCGTGATTATTGGCAACGTTACCTTAGCCTTGTACCCTTTGTGTTTGGATTCGGACCCTACGTAGACGTAATATCACGAGGGATCAGATGCTCGCAAATACATTACTTATTGCTTCGTTAATGGAAAGTATTCGTTCATTTTCACTTCCAACATTCCTTATTTGAGGAATTAGATGTTCGGTAATGGATTCGGAGTATCGTGTTCGTGTTTGTTTCTAATTGTTGATTGAACGAAGCGGTAATCTCCTAAAAACAATGAAATTCCGGGTAGAATTAATTAAATATTTTGTACTCTCTTTGCGCGCTCATTACAGTTAATACTTTAAGATTATCTAGGACTATCTGTTCGTTGCTTTCAAGAAATTATCTATTTGACATACATTATATATTTTACATAATACACGGATAGTACCTTTACTTAGTTGAGCACGAAATCACGATATCATGATCTTTCGTAACGATAACATTAGTTCTAGAAAAGTATGTATCGTGTCATTGCATGAATCGAAACTGATTAATTGGATAGAAAATAATAACTGCGTGTCTATCAATTTCGCTTCGTTTAACGTATCTATCAATTAGCGCCATTGACTGCCGACGTGAGGTGCGTTTTTTCGCGGTTTTTTACCCTGAAGTGAAAGGGAAACTAGTATTAATAAAATACTACTAAACTATTCGATTCGAAGACGTATATTTTCAGCCAGTTCAATGTACAACTATGTTTGTTACTCTTAAAGAATTCCACGTTCGTGTCTATATTTTATCCATCGGAAGACGTTCGTGTAGTCAATTTATTATTCAAATGAGTTCAATTTATAGGCCACAGGTAGAACTAGCAAGTTGACGTGCAGGCGAGACTGGAGTCGTACGTGTGAGCCCACCTTGGTATGAATTATTTAGGGGTATCGCAGGCGTATTATGAACGCGGTCTCTAGCTTGCCTGCTATATGGAACGAGGTTGTTTGTCTTTGGTGCTAGAGTTTCAAGTTTATGCATTAGTTCGCAACAGGAACAAGAGCTAAGACGTGGCTAAGTACATACGTTCTGAGGAGAGTAAGTAATACCTACTCTGTTAAGTAAACAGGAGTGCCACAAGTGGTTATAACTTAGAGAAGTACACCTCGATCTAGATCCTGTGCAATATAATGGAATAAACTATGTCAGGGCAATAGCTATGTAGATTTGTGAATATGGTATTCATATTTACAAAATCTACATAACTTAACACACACACACACACACACTCTATAAGTATCAATAGCATAAGTATGTGCGATAACTTACTTACTTATACACTTATTTTATATACTATCCCATTCTTCCCTTACATTAATATTGTGGTTGGAATATTACATCAAAGACAGTCAAAATATACAGACGTTTACATAAGGTACGTCCAGATCTGGCGAATGCGCCGCGAATGCGCCACTCGCGAGCCGCTCGCGCACCATTCGCGCATACCGTGCACAAACGGCGCGCGAACGGTGCACGAACGGCGCGCGAGCGGCTCGCGAGCGGCGCATTCGCCAGATCTGGACGTACCCTAAGGCTTACTTTATATGTAGCCTCTTTACTAATTAGAATAACACAAAAGTTTTACACCTCCAGATAGGTACTTGGGCCAAAAAGTAATGATCATTTTTGCTGCGGCAGCTTTTAAGAGTAGGTAATATAAAGTGGATATATTTCTGCCATAAAATGCGTCCGTCGGGTGTCCTTTTACGACTATTATTTAATAGCAGTCCCAATGCATACAACGGTCTCGACGTATCGTATTAAATATTATCTCTGACTGGAAAGGCGGTGTGTTTGAGATCTTGCCTTTTATATGAAAATGGAGCTAACGCAAAACGAAAAGACTTTTGTGGTAGTATAAAAGGTTGTTAATATAAATAAAGGAGAGAGAAAATTAGGATTTTTAACTTCATAAGACTTTTTTTCTACGCTAAAAGTAGAATCAAGGTTTCGAGGAAAAAAGTAAGTTCATTACGTTATTATCCATGTTTAATATTTCTCTACACTTCGAGAATCTTGCAAATCAATAGATTATCCATCAATACAACAACAATCAAAAATCCCCGACTTCAACTAGAAAGAGAGCTGTAACTTTGAACAGCTAAATAGATTTTCATGAAACATAGCTAAGATGATACCCGTTTAAACTAGCATTCAATTAAAAAAACTGCATTGAAATCGGTCCATCCGTTTTGGAGCTACGATACAGATACCAGATACACACTACAAACTTATAACACCCCTCTTTTTTGTCGGGGATTAAAAATAGGAGTGTTTAATAGTTTTTTTAAACCGATTTCTGTCATAAATTATTTGGGATTGCAGTCTTAGTTATTAAATTTTCCATGTGTCCTTGATATAATGTTATGCCATCAACATAACAAAACGATAAAGCTGTCCCGTATTACACGTGTCATGTTGTTATATAACGCGCCATTATCCCCCAACCACAATAGATTAACAGGTAATGCTACATTACCTGTTAACGAATATCACGTGCAGTTGTTACGAGCCTCGTATCCTAGGTCAGCATTGGATTGCCACGGAAACGGGGCAAGGTTGCGACCCTCACTCGATCTCTGACATTAAGAACAGCTACCAGAGAGAGGGCATGACTTATTTTACGCCCATACCTTACAGCTACCGAAAAAAGTAATCGTCGTCTTCTGTCTGACAAACACTCTCATAAGCGATTGAGACTGCTCATTCCTTGGTGGAAAGATTAACCAGACAGGAAGCTTAGTATCATTGCTGACTACCCAAAGTGCACTGGACGAATACTGGTATCGTCACATTCGTCTCTCGGAGAGATTATTTCCGTTCACCAAAAGCACAGTTCATATAATACCCAAAAGCAATCGACACAATGTTAATTATTGTGCAGTTTAAAACCGATGCTATAAATGTTTTATTTTTTCACTCCATTGCACGTAAAGCCCGAGGGTTACTACTGCCTGGTCAGGCGTTAACCAGGCCAAGGTCGGAGCCTCACCTGTCTAGTCCTTCATAATATAATGGAGCATACAGAACAATGAAAACGTTCAACGTTGACTACAAGGATAATGTTCGTGAAATGTTTTTGTATTTAAATACGCGTTTCATTTACGGTACCGCCAGCAGAATTGCAAGCTTGCAGACTATCCTGTATATTCATTATTATCATATCAGTTTATTTTCGTCCATGCTGGACATAGGATTCCCTCATAGATTTCCACATCGGACAGCTTTAAGTTGTTCGGGTCCAGCGTCTTCCCGTGATCGCTTGTCCGTTTGTAGTATAGAGACATTATGGTAGTCTTTTAATTTAATGACAGTTGCTGAAGGACCCAATGGGTAATAATGATATCAGTAATGAGTACCTACATGAGATTAATCCCCTATTCGCATTCGGTATAATTCGGTAGGAACATACGTATACTTGCGGTCAGCCACGAGGTTACTAATTAATAGGGTCGTCAGCCGCATATGGTGCAATAATAATCAACGTGTTATCGTAGAGAGTGCACGCCGCAGGGGCGGTTAACCGCAAGTGCGTACATATCCTTAGAGGAGGGATTGACCATGATACTACATAAAGCTGTGGTAATTAATTTCGTATTATCGTCACCATTGGCAGGCTTTTTCTGGGCGTTTCTTCGCGCTATTCTACTGATAGAAACACGAGGACAGGACATACTTTCTCTTTTTCTCTTTCTTTCTGTATACTATTACTTGTCCTCCAGTCGGAGACGCTTCATCACGAACAGTAATAACTAAAGAGATTAGACCTCTTCTTTTTTATACCATGCTTCCCTGGGATTAACCAATTGTATCCATATTCCAAAAAGTTTGTATGTTAGGCACTATATTTTCAATACCAACTTCAAGTGCCTCAGTAGGTTTCCTGGCTTCTATCCACGTGTATTCACGACGCTACCACAGACGCGGGCGGAGATAGGTTAGTTCTACAGGCTAACAGTTTATCAGCACCTACGCGCCGACATTTACTGTAATGATCCATTTCGCTCAGTGACTGCAACAATAGGTTGCCTGGACTTGGGATTTAATGTTGTTTAATATTATTTCCTCGCTGAAAAGGGTATGAAAGTTTAGTGTTTTTAAATGAGACTAATAACCTAGTTGCACATGATGATATCAACTATCATAACAATACAATCAGATATTTTTTTCGGAATGTCTTTTTCCGTCGAATCACTCTGGTGAAAAATATTTCATTCATATCTGATTACATGATTATTAAAGTTTTTACCATGTTTTTTGGGGACGATTGGATTGATTGGATTGACAGTTATTCCCCAAAAAGATGTTACATGCGCTTAGCTAAATTCAAACGCGAATTTAAGTAGACGTAGGTACTCAATGATTGACACCTTTCAATTTCACAAACCAAGTATTATTATGTATCTGCAGATACTTACACTGCTGTGTTGTTCTGAAGATTTCATTGACAACTTCTCAAATACACTTTGAAGTTCGTTAAGTGGGTGTATCTCCATCTTTTTGAGGCTGAGGCTTTACAGTAAAGTATACTTGTTTTATATTAAATTACTAGGTTTTGTCCACGACTTTCTTCGTGTGGATTTCCATACTAACAAGCGCGGATTTCAAGACTACAGTTCTGTTAAATTTCGAACTACGAACTTGGAAACTTTGGATTTCATTTATTTTTACGGCTATCGAATTTGGCTATTATTCATAGTTTATTTTTTTGGTGATATTTATTTATTTGTGTAGCGTATCAAAGCAGACTCAGCGATGTAAGATGTAAACATATATTTACACATCATCATTAATTCATCGTTTAGTTCTCTTGAAAAATGGACGTCTCATAAATATGTTATTGAAATGAACTGACGCGCGAAACATTATCTACGTTGTTTTTTTGCGATAAAAAAGTGTAAGTGAATAATTCAAAATGTGATATGGATAATGTAGATTTTATACTTTTATGAAGATACTTGCAAACTTTATGCTCTCGCAGCCCCGGCTGTATGAAAAGGTCTTAGTTTTCTTAAATAAAATGTACGGGTGCTTATTTCTTCAGATAAAATGCTACCTATATGATTTTTTTTTTTATCTCAAACTGTTTAGCCGTTTCCTACGTATAAATTCAATCTTTTACAGTAAAATTATAAATTAATATTATTATGAGAATGATTACAGCTATTTATAGCACGCCTTTTATGTGTACTGAAATGTCAACTATAATTCACAGGGGGATGATAAAATAAGTTAACTGCTTTGTATAATAATTTCACTGATGAGAAAATAGGTATAGTCTGTTTTTTCTTATCTTGTCTTATTTAGTAAACAATTTCCACGTGCATTTTTCACCAACCTTTTTAAAAATATGAAAATCATGTTTTAACTATCTTTCATACTTAATCGCTTTTTACCAAATCTACATGATGGTTTATAAACGATTTGTTGTATCTATTTTATAAATGATTATTTCATTAATGAGTTGTGTGAAGATTGTTTACTAAATAAGAAAAACACAGTATAAGTAGATACTTAAAGTCAGACCCAAAAAGATGTACACCCTAAGCTGAATTAAAAGAGGATTTTAAGAAAATGTAGTGCCTGACATCTTTATTTCTCAGACAAGCATTTGCTATTTATAAATAAAAGAAAACGTTACTTTAGCAACATGAATGTTTATCACTACGATCACTTATTTCGCACTAGACGTCACAAAACAATAGATAGACAAAGGCTTTCGTTCCAAAGCAATATAATGTTTAGTACACCTTTACTTACCTTACATATGTCTGTTTATCGTTCCTACCAGTTTTATGGCTAAAAACCTCTTGGGAAGCCTCTAGGGATTCTTTCCTATTACACTAAACTATCTAGAATTCTGTATGGAGTAGGTACGGTTGATCTTAGCAACAAGTTTCCCGACAGATAATAGAATATTAAAGCTTTAGTTACCTTGACTACGAAGTACATATTAAGTACCTACAAACTTCCTTTAGGTTTAGTTTGTAAGGCTTCTTGACTGAGCTGGTACCTGTATATAAGTGTACCTATGTACACTTTTATGTAAAGGCACCAAAAATACACAGGTAAGGTACTTTTACTTGAAAGGGTTAATTTAAGGTTAAGGGACAGCCAACCAAAATCTAAATAACTATATCTATTTATTCCTAAAATATAATATTAATAATTTGATTAAAATTTTGAGATATCACCGATCAATTGAGATCCTACAAAATATATTTACTGCAAAATCCCTAAGGGCATTGCACTTTAGCAACTTTTTGCAGCAGAATCACGCATTTTCGCATTCGTTGGCTGCCTTTTGCTTACAGAAACTGAATAACGAACGCGAAATCACGCGATTTTGCTGCAAAAAGTTGCTAGTGTGCTGCCCTAGTGTGATATAGGAACATCAAAAGATCAAGCCAAACACAACTGACGGATATTACCTCCTAGGGATTACGTACTCGGGGCGGCTGCGGTCTAATCAATGGAGTTTAGTGGTCAGCAATACGGTTCAGCAGGCCCAAAGCGATTTCATGCCCGTATGTGCATAGCTAAGTAAGCGTTGTAACTACGGTATTATGGCTGCGTAATATTTACTTATTCCGTTCCGCATTTATTCGTTAATTAAAACAGCACTTTCTCGTAAATCATTTTATGTAGGTACTTACATAATTATCATTCAGGTGTATGTTTTTATTTATTTTTAATCTTATATAGTGTGTTATTAATTTATGTACTTAGGTTTGAGGGCTTTCTTTTTTTTATTTAGTTTGTTACAATCTGTGGAGACTTTTTAATTTATTTATATTATATACAACTAATGTTTTTGTTCTTAGTTAATTAACTGATACTTAGTATAAGTTTTTAAACTGTCATGGTCACTAACATTTGTATTAGAGTTCGAAACGGGGTATCAACATACCCCGTACGGGGGTGTATAAACATCCACCCGCAAATACTTTTAGTTTATCCGTGACCATGGCGCTTGCAACAGTGCCGAAATATCGGGAGCTCAACACAAGATATAAACATGGTAAATACCCCGTTTCGAACTCTAATACAAATGATACTTAGTATTTCTAAAAGTAATAAATAAAATAAAAAATATAATAATAAGTATAATATATTTCCCATATTTTTCTTTTCTACAGATTTTTTTGCTATTCAATACAATGTCAATATAAATCCATCCAAATCTTGTGCTTTAACATTTTAAATCGATTACTCGGTTCTACTTGTTTTGTACTTCTTCATTCTCACATTTATACGCTATGCTGCTCATATTATCGCTGTCACATACATAATGTAAAGCGTAGTTTCAGTTACGCTAAATTCCGACCGATTTCACAGTGAATAGGGCTGTCTATGGCTAGACTCGAATATTCTGTTATTTTAAGCGAGTCGTGACTTCGTGAGTCTGGTAGGAAAATGTTCTACAAAATGATGGGAGTTAAGCAAAAGGCATGCAGAATAGGTTTTGCTGAATGAAGAGCTCGCCTTTGACGCTCACTGTTGGACGAGGGACGTGGGCGAAGGGTATAAAGTTTAATTCTTAATTACAGTATTTCATGACTTGAATTTTAATACTATGTAGGTACTAAATTGTAGTCTATTCTGTTTAACTCAATTTTCATCTAAAGAGGAGCATGTACCTAATAAGTTACAACAGAAATTAGAGGCGGCAGAAGTAGGTAGTTTTAAATATTATTAAAAAAAATACCAGTTAAGATTTAACAACCCTATTTGTAGAACCACAAGGCCGGCAAGGTTGTTATGCCCTTTTATGTTTATAGATCAGAAAGTCAACCGTTCGTGAATCATTCGAGCCCAAACTTTATAGTTACGAGTACCTACGTATAAATATGTGACCGTCTTTATGCGTGCGTATGTGTTTAGGAATTAGGAAACAACTTTTTAACACAAATTTTATTTTTCTATTAAATTCGCTTTTAATTTGGGCTAATATGTTGAGTTGATATTATGTTATTATGTTGAGGCTAAACTGTACATAGTAAACACAATTTTATCGAAATTCAGGATTGCCTGTGGGAATAATATTTCATTCACTTACACCATATTTACAGAAATGTATTTCCTTCGTGTATTTTTCGACGTAACTCATTATATTGTATGTTGTTGAAAAAAATAAAGTTTATGTAAGTAAAGGAAACAGCTTTTATGAATTGTATGAATATCAAAATATTCAAAGAAACTGTTTATTGTAATTTATATTGATGTATGATTTAAAACTCACGGGTTTTTGCTAACTTAGAATACGTTTGTCACCTGAAATACATAAAACAAAATAATAGTTAGAATTCAGCTAAAAGTTTAATATATTCGCAGAGGTTGTCTGGAGGATGATCGATTCATGGAATATTTTTAGACCACCATAATAAGAAAATAGGAGCAGTATAAAATACCTGTATATACAGTGTACATTATGGTTTTATTTTATTAAATAGGAACACTGGTTGTATCAAACCTCATTCACTTTTTACGTCAAATACTATTATATTATGTTATACGCAATACTTATCATGTTACGAAGTGTTACGAGTTCAAAAACAAAATTATTAGAAAATTCTAATATTTTTATGTAACAACTGAAAATTTTCTGTTTTATGTCTATTTTCACGGCATTTTATGGTATGCCGTGAAAATAGACATGAAACAGAATAAATAAGGTTACTTTATACGAATTCGTAAAATCTTTTGTATTGACGCAACCGACTGTATGTAATACCTACTAAAAACAGAGTAAATTAAATTTATGGTAATCATGTAGCTTACAGAGCTGTTCACAGATGCAGTACGTTAAAAAAATTAGTTACTTTGTCACGACAATATAAGGTAAATATTAAAAAAAAACATACCCAGGAAAATGGTTCTAATTGTTTTGATATCTGCAAATATCAATCGACATTTTCTGGCTGCGACTGTACAAAGTTATATTATTGGTAGGTATTTAAGAAGTTTCTGAAAACTCTGCTGTCAATCAAAAAGTCGAAGTTCACGTGGCCTAAGTCTGAGGCAAAAGTTAGTTCGCCTAAGGACTGGGTTCACCGACAGAATAACAGTTGCTTAAAATAAAATCGGCCGATTACCCATATAAAAATTCATGTTTAAACGAATGATTTTGCCTTATTCGTCTGTTATGTTGTCGGTCAACTTGGCCCTAAGTACCTTTTGTCCCAACTCACAATTCACGTGCCGTGTGGATACTTTATTGTGCTTCAATGTTTTGTTTGTGGCAGTTAGCACGTTTTCTACTTCGGTAACAGAAATCCTAGTATTCTAGCTACCTAAACTTTGTAAATCGAAACCGTATAAACGAAAACTTAAATGTTAATTTTTTGTTTAAAATAACAACAAGAGTAACATTTTACATTAGTAAATATTATATACCTAAATGTGCTGTCGAGCATGCCCAGGTAGTAAAGGTTACCAACTCAGCATGTGCTAGGCGTGGGACACCCAGCGCTCATTTTCAGTTGGCACCCCTGCAGGGCGAAGACAATTAAATAAACACATAAAATATTATAGTTTAAAAAAAACTATAGAACACGCTTTAGTCATCCCAACTGAACGTGGATGCAAAATTTCAGCTCAATCGGAAACCGGGAAGTGGGTCAAATTTAACTTCCAAGATTTTCTTACATAGTTAGTTAGTTACAGGTGAAGCTAATTAAGCGTGTTAGTAAAAAGGAAAAGGATATAAAATTGTCTTTTCTATAAGTATGCTGTAAAAGATTCTAACTTCAAAATCCGATTCCTTTCACTCCCTCTCTAATCTAATCGATCACCTGTTAACACTAATTTACATAGTTCATTGACATGCGATCTCGAAACTCAACTTTACGAGTCTAGAATACCACGACTTTTTTTTCCATTTCTCCGCTTGGGAGGTTGGTTTTATTTTAGTTATCATTTACGAGAGTATTGTACCATCGACAAGTCGACATAATATGTTCGAGTAGACCGACGCGTGCGCGAGCGCAGGTCAGTCGACGCGGCTCGTTTGTTGCGCGCGCTTATCTGATAAATTCTGATCGATAACTGTAGTACGACGTGTTTACTATGTGAGATAATTGCAACATGTGAAGCGAAACTTTTTAGTGTTCCTTTTAGTTTTATTTTTAGGTGTTAAATTAGAAAAATATTTTAAGAAAAACTCTTTTACAAATGGAATCTGTTATTCATAGTTTAAATATTTATTAAACGTCAGATCATAAATCATCATAGTGTCGAAGTTTGTAAAAACAAAGACTAATTAAATCGTACAATTTCGCCGGTTATTTGGATCTCGACTCCCGCGCATGTGCCAAGCGGTCGAGGCGCATTTCTTTAGTGTCGACCGATGACACCGCGCCCGTGCGTCTACCCCACACTTTTTTTATTACTTTTTGTCTCAAATACAAAGAGTTACCGTCAGTCGCATTACGCATATAGATAGTTTGAAAGTGCTCTTTATCGTGCCGGTCGCTCGAAGTTTTGTTTGTCAACAAAATGGAAATGTTACTGGTGCAAGATGGTCCCATAGTGATATCCTGGATTGTTTTCCTGCTTCTCATCTGTCGGTGTTATTACCAGATCAGCGCGATCAAAGTTACCGGTGAGTGATGTGCTTTTTATCTGAAAGTAGGGGTTTTTCACGTGTCATACCCGAGTGAGTATCGGAAACATAATTTTTTCTTTGAAAACACGATCGATGGTAACTTTTAAGTAATAACGTGTAAATGGTGGGTGTGAAATGGAAAATAATGTTTTCTTGGAAAGCCAATTACATTATTAACAAGCAGGTAATTAGTTTACTGTTCAGAGCACACTTTGCATAAATATAATAACTTCGCGAGTTATTTTAATTATTGTGATAACCATTATTTGACTCAAAGTGGAAACTGTCTGTAGAGGACTTCTGAAAGTTAAATATATTTTCACAAATGTTTGCAAAATACGTAAGTAATCAATTTGTTATTTTATGTGTCAGTGTTTGTAAGTAGCTGCTATTTATTATTGTGCGTAAACACTTTAAAAAACAATAAATACTAACATTAATCAGTACGTGCACATTGACTTATACAACGATATCAACTCAAACTTATCTAATTATCTTAGTATTTTTAATGAGTTTTAAGAGCAAACTTAAATTAACCTCGACAACATTAATTACATCGTAATCCGTCCCTGTGACATCTTCTACTAACTGTGTCGCCATCTATCACGACTTAACGCCAAAACAAGTTTGACAGATTCTTCTTTTTATGTAGGTATTTCCAAGAAAAAAAATCTTGCGTATCTGTAGAGGAAATAAAAAATATTCTAGTATGGAAATAAAATTTAATCAAACGAAAAACTTCGCGATATTAATAAATGTTGTTGGAACAATTCAAAATTCAACTGGATTCGTTATTAAAATACGAACAATAGTGAGCGTCCGAATAGAAATCATATTTGAAATATTATTCATCGACTGCCTAAGTATGAAAGGAATATGAATTTGGAATTCATCGAATTATTTGAATGTTGCATCGAATGTTAATTGAATATGGTACAATCGTGTGTCAACTGTTAACGACAAATTCAAATTATGTTCTCATAGGTACTTAATATAAAAAAACTTTGTTTGTATTCAAAGATTGCACAATCAACACTCTGTCTAAAATTGATTTTGATATCGCTACATATATATTTGTGTTCGTGACTGTACAACACACAGATAAGATGTTCAGTATTAATTTCACACGATGTTAATATCCTACGTATTATGAATTGTAGAACAATACGATCTGCAAACAAGCAGATGGATATGACGTTAATTGTATGCAACATAGGCATATAAATATGTGGTATCTACAATCGACATTGCTTGTACACGATTCCGAATATTGATAGTGAAAATCGATACGTCTGTGTTTGTTACACGCAAATGTCCGAAGTACACATCGAATATTGTTTTCGGAGTCTGGCTTCTGTTGAGTGCTTTGTTTTTTTTTGTTCGGACTTAGTATCGATTTTGGAAAGTTCTTAGATATTGAACTAAGAATCCTTGTAAGATTTTCTCATAAAAAAGTTACTTTAAGGTAGAATCTAATTGGTATTTCTTATATACAGAAATCGACTGATAATAAAGCTAGAATTCGCTAATAAAGCTAGAATAATTTAATTATCGTTGCAGCAGGATAATTTTATTATTTCATGGGTTTATCTTTCTAGGTAGGTATTAATCGTTTTTATTTACTGCTTTACTACTTCCAATAACTTATTTTATAAGGGACACCAACAACATTCACAATTATTTAACAGAGTGATAATGTTCATTAAGTGATCCTCTGCAAATACCTAGGTCAGTCACAGGCATGTACGACATTCACAGTAGGACTAGTAGCATGATTACTTAACTATTTAAATTATCAATAATTGATTATTATGTAGTTTTATTTGATTTGTATAACTGTGTTGTGAGACAAAAATATTGAAATTTAGGTAGGTACCTACATAATTATAAGATTAAATGTTCAAGATACAATATTTTAACAATAATAATAAAACCAACATGCGCGTCTAATAAGAAAACAGTAAAAAGGAAAACTTAATATAAAACATCGTTATAAAATGGTTTACATGACGACACGTGTTTACCGTTTTCTCCGATAAATTAGCACGGAATGGCGATAATTAATCTATTTTCTATATTATTAATCAGGCCGGAATGACGAGCGCAGATCTATTGTTTTATACCCCTCATTTCATCAACAAGTAGAACGGGTTCATCCGTGCAAACATGACATAATTAATTAAAATATTTCAGCACGTGATGATCTAATTATTCAAATATGTCGCGTTAATTTTAATATTTTATGCGATTTTTCCCAGGAAGCGATAAATGTGCAATTTTAATGATCGATTTCTAATTAATGTAACGGATATGCGAAACGTTATGCAATTTTGTGAATATGCAAAACCGGGTTACATGTTATATTTTATCGCATTTCGTTCGGTCAACAGTAGACATCCGCTCGTTTCCGTGTCAACAATTTCAATGGTGTCTAGATAATTTATAAAAGCGTTATTTGATTATTCTTTGACCTTTTGGTCTAGCACTAGTGCTAGACAAATAAAAAACGTTAAGTCTGTGTCACTGTAATTAATCTTGATTAATTTGTCGTTAGTTGGTGATCTGTAGCCACTGAAGCATTTTACTGTCACTATTTAGCCAAATAGTGACAGTAAGTACTACATTACAATCTTTATCAGTCGTTTGGGACAAATTTAATTAAATTGCTAGATATTTATTAAACATGTATTTCTCAAGTAGCTCTACAAGTTACACATTAGATAGGTAAGGTGCCTTTGTGCATGGTAATACGGCCACTAAGCTAAATATTTGTGCTTCTGAATGGCTTCACCACGGTTATAAAATAGAATAAAATACTGTTTATTGTAGACCGATAAATATATAATAGTAATAGTGCATTAATAGTGTATCTATGGTGCATTTATAGTGTTATCGGGTGAGGACATGCGACCTTTCGATCAACAGTCCGGCCCTACCCTATAGACGATCATCGCTTATAGTTGAGTATACTTCAAGTAACTAACCACTCCAATCCCAAGTGATACAAACTTTTAGTAGTATTTCAAGCTTACACATACATTATCTTAGATATCTATAACTCAGTACTTCGGCTATCAAAAGCGCAAGTTTTGTACAAGTTGTACTACGTCCAGTAGGCTAATTCACGTAATTGTCTGACGCGCCGATAAAGTTGCAGTGACGCTGCATCGAAGCTCAAGTTTGAGTGCTAAATGGTATTATTGTAATCTTTGAACTGCGCGTCCGCTTCGCGCCTACTTCGCGCTCCCTAAACTATACTACGGTGTGGCCAATAGGGAGAAAAATAATTACCCGCTTAATAATCGAATAGAATCGATTACGTTTCAACGAATTTATCGTTATAGAATATGAAAATAATATCCCAATAATGATTTTAGTGCATTTTCTTACTATAAAAACAAACAATTACGTTGTGATTCATAATAAAAGATATATTTCGCTAATATTTGGCTGAATCATGGTTTAACATGGCCGCTTATAACCTTATAACAAATAAAAACAATACTGTCAGAAATTAAAAAATCAAATTATGACAGGTAGTTATTTTGTAAAAACTAAATAGAAACTTTGAAAATTTAATAAGGTATGTATAATATTATATTAAAATGATATTTATGGATGTATAATGAAGTTTACTTTACGAAGAAGTAGCAGTTTATATTAAAATATGGTAATCTTTCCTTGTATGTTTTTGCTTTCAGCTATGACTTCACGAAAATCTGTTTCTGTGCGGCAAATGGAACTCTTGGTGGAATATTTAGAGGGCCACAGGGACCTTGCCTTCGGCAGACTAAAATCCAAAGAGGCGCGTGCCCTCTCGTCACGCTTATGGGCCGAATGCGCATATAATTATATTGAATGCCGAGGCAGACGGTGATCAGAGGACTTATATAGAAATGTATGTATAAATTACACATATTTGATGATAGTTGTATATTTTGTTTATAATCTCAAAGGATTGCAGTAATTTTATATGATATTATGTCTATTGTACAACAACCTTCACAATCCAACATATCCTACGTACTTGTATGAACGGTTTTCTTATGTTAGTCCTTCTCATGCTCCGGATTGAAATTTAAAGAATATTATTACATATTTATACAAACTAGTACCTACTTATTTTCTTTGTCGTGTGTATGCGTGTACATAATAATAAATAAATAAATAATTTTCTTTTCAGGCAAGACGGGGGAGTTCACGTGGGGAAGACGAAGAATAAAGAAGACAATTATCTAATTGAACATAATTATATTATTATAAAAATAAAGAACTCAATAATTCAAACTCTGTTTTGACTCTAATCTCTATTTAGTCAGAGGCGATTAATAAGAGCTATAATATAAGAGCTTGTTGGAAAGCCTTCCAACAAGTCTCTGTTCCCTCTTCTATTTCCTTGAGCGAGTATGTTCACGCTTTCCACTCGCATATCCTCTTCAGCCACCCTACGCCGTACACGCATACTTTCTTCAGGCTCACGCTCTCGGTGTGTCAGTCGTGGCACTGGTAATCGTGCCTTGTTAGCTGCATTGGGTAATCTTCTTCTTAGCGTGTCGATGGCAAATTAAATGTACTTGGCCCAGTATTCCGCCACGCGAATAGCAGAATCAGTTGCAGACATAAGCTCCTCACGCGTGCATGTGGTAGGGCATGCGGCGCAGGATGGAAGGTGGGCCATGGTTTGCGGAGAGACACCGCACATCCATCTGTGAAATTCCACCTGTGGAGATTATCTTTACTTCGGCCGACTTGGGATCGTAGTCTATTAAGAGATTTCCAAGTCGGCCATGGTAGGGTGAAATGGTTTTCGATGGCGGGAGAAAGTATGCAGGTGGATCGAATTTTTCTCGCCAGAGATTGCACCTAGCTTTAGAGGCATCGATACCAGCGGGTAATGCAGCACAGGCGTTCACTATTTGCACTTAATTTCACCAAAAACAACCAAACAATACCAACAAAAGTTAGGTATGATGTGCTTATGTCAAACTGCTCTCGAGCTTGAATAAAACTTACTAAGCTGTCAATTTGGGACGTCAAATGAATAGTAGTATACCGATAGGTTTGCGTTCCGAATCCCGCATTAATGACGCGCGACAGTAGAATGCGCTATTGCGCCCGAGTGACGCGAACTTGACGCGAGCGTATCTGACAGCGATCGCTAAAGCCAAGCGAATGCCAAATGTGTTGTTTATGTCAAATTTTTACTGCAACTGCGCGGCAACCGCACTTCTTTAGTTACGTGAATTAGCCTACAGGATGCCGGACGTCTCGATGTTCCCATAGTGCACTATGTAGGTGACCTGGTTTCCGCCGGTCGCGTTGCACTCGATGCGGATTACGAAATTGCATACTTTTGATGTCGTAGGTATACTTAGCTGTGGTATACGCATTCAAGAGTTCGTGGCAACTGCGTCTAGAAGAAATTAATTCTGAGAAAAATTGAAAAATTGGTAAATGTAGTGGGGAAGTTAGAGACGATAACAAAAGTATAAGGGTTTTGTCTACGATGCCTTAAAACATAATTTTCCCAAGCGATTTTAATTTTCATGGGTTAGAATATGCAAGCAAGTAGATTTCGATTTTAGTGTATCCTGAACTTGAGAAAGGTTGAGATTCGCCAGCCAGCTACGGCATTAAGAAATATCAATAGAAGAAAAAAAATACTCGGCGGACTGATGAAGTAAGTCAAAGTGAGGAGATTTTAATTATTCTCTCATTTATTAAAGTCTTAGAACAAAAAAATATTGTTATAACAAATAAAATTACCCTTGAATGCTTCCTTGAACACTTAGATGTTAAGGTGCTCCAGTCAGCAAACGAATTTGTCGATTTCGCTTCCTCCACCCGCGCAACCCGCGCGACCCCCTGTAATATTACGGAAACCGCTCGGAGCATGTCAACGCGAGCATCGCGCCAGACACTAAAAAACTATATAATAAATAGAGGTGGCAATGTAAAATATATATTTGTAGATTGTTTCACTTATAGGTCTAATAGTAACAGAGTTAGTACTAGAAAATTAATACCAATAACAGTGGTACAATCACTACAATGATGAATGATTTTATAAAAAATGGAAATAAAAATTGTATGCTTCGTCAACGAGCTTCCGAGCAAAAAGTACCCATTACACTTGCCGCGTTGTTAGATGATTTGGTATTAGCTAATTATAACTTGCTCTTTTATTTGAAGGATTGCTTGATTCATTTAATACTCACACATATAAATATATCACGATTATTAGATATTAATACCTAACATTAAAAAAGTAAAAACCGAATTCAAAAAACTAAAAACTATAAAATAATTTTCTTAAAATATTTAAATTAAAAATGGGAATTATAAACACTTACTTCACATTTTTGTTTGGTAGCAGTGTTGGTGAATAGTAATATATAAAGTATAGGTAATCGATAAGTATTAAAATAAAACTTGGTTGGTACATAGTATTTATTATTATATATAGTAAAGGAATAGTATAAAGCGAAACAACAGTAGGACGACGCCTTTGATCAACAAGAACGACAACGTCAAGACAGTGTGGCTATAGTGCATGGAGGCTAGGGTTGTTACAAGTTAATAGTGTAGTGGTTTTCTACGATACGTGCCGCGGATTCGATACGCGCACGGAACAAATATTAGTCTGGGTGTGTGTGCATGTGAGATGTATGTCTGTAAACTCTACCCACGATACAGAAGAAATCCTAGTGAGGGACAATGTTTTATTTAAAAAAAAAAATATATTTATTTATTTTAGATTTTAAACGTTGATTATGACAAATTATCAATACATTAATAGAAGGTAGTTCTGAATTTTGGTCACGTAGTCACGTGGACACGGTTTATATGATTAGACCTCACCAAAACATGAAGTTTGAGTACCAACATGATGGGTCTGCGTCCCATAGTTTGGGACATATAAGCTTTCAAACATTTGGTCACGTAGCTACATAGATCTCACCAAAACATGAATTTTGAATACCAACATGATGGGACTGCGTCCCATAGTTTGGGAGATATAAACTTTCAAAGTTTTAGTCACGTGGTCATATAGATCTCACCAATACATGAAGTTTGAATACCAACATGATGGGACTCCGTCCCATAGTTTGGGAGATATAAGCTTTCAAACATTTGGTCACATGGTCACATACTGAATTTTAATGTTTATAGAAAACATCAAAAAGATGGCCTCCATATTTTAGACGAAGTATTTTAGAAGATGAAACACAATTTGTATTGACTTGACAGATAAAGTGACAGATCAGTAGACTCTATCTTTATCTGATTTTACTAAAATAATAATATTTCAAGTACTCAAAAAAAATCAAAATATGTTTATAGAAGTACATGCCATACTACTGAGGCAAGTTATATAGGTTGCCCCCTCTACACAATATTGTGTCTAGAGAGCAAAGCAAATTCTGAATTTATAAATCGAACGCGATAGCCTTGATCGACACGGGTATCACGTCCGAGAGCCAGCGGCAGACTGCCGCCCGTCGCCCGAACACGACCCTTCAGCTGAAAATTGGCACAGATTTACGTTTAAATTCAAGGAAAAATTTAAAAATGACTTTTTTTTTAATGTTAAACGTTGGACTTATAAATAAATGAATTATTTATCTATTGCTGCAAATCAGAAATAAATTAAGCTTCAAGTTCCGGAGAAGATGAAGGTTTAAATTCTGATTTAGGTGTTTTATAATCGCCAATTACTATAGTATAATCTACTTAAAAAATATATTTGCAACGTTGGATTTGAAGCAGAGATCTTGAACTTTAAGACTGTATTTTTGATTTTTTTGTATATGGTATAATTATGGAGGAGATGGCGATATAAAACGGCGTTTTGGTCGGGGTACTGCCTTAAGGGCCAAATACCTAGCCTTTTCCCAACTATGTTGGGGTCGGCCCCCAGTTTTACCAGATGCGGTCGAATATCAGTATTTTACACGGAGCGACTGCCATCTGACCTCCGCCACCCAATGACATACAAGACACTGATATCCTAAGGCTTAACCTTACCGGTCTAAACCGGTGACAGGTGTGTCCGACTTTTTGGGCTGCTGACTCCTGTGACAACTGTCGTAGGTATTCGTATGACAACCCGCAGGGTAATCACGATGCACACTCGAAATCGGAATCGATTCAATTTTTACAGTTCAACAATGTACATTGCGCAGTATTCTTTAAAAATTATACTGAATGACAATTGGAGCAACGCAATGTAACGCTGTTGTAGTGTCAAAATTAAGTCGATTCCGATTACGAGCGTGCATCGTGATTAGCAAGCCGGACCAACTGCTTACCGAGCTTTCCGAGGCACGGAGGGGTCTTAATGTTCGAAGAAACCACGTAAATATTTTATACTCTACCCAGATAGTTACGGTCTAATATACGGAACAATGAAAATCCCGTCACGTTTTCCTCGGGTAATCGTTGAGTTACCCAATGTACCCATTAGTTGTTACAACAGAGACCACATCGCGAAAAAGGACGATATATTTTATAAAAATTAACTGTAGCTTTGCCTTTGCCCAGCAGTGGGATGATGTAGGCTAACAATAACAGTAACTGTAGCTTGCGGTTTGACAAGTTTGTTTTATTTTTATCAAAATTTTATTTAACTCAAGGATAGTGTAGCTTTCTATTATTGAAAGAATTTTTAGAATCGGTTCAGTAGTTCCAGAGAGACATACAAGTATAACATAACCTAAACGTTAAAAACCTCCGACTCCAACTAGAAAAAGAGCTGTAACTTTTGAACGATTGAAAAGATTTTCATGAAACAGCTAAGATGATACCCGATTAAACTAGATTTCATTAGAAAGAAACTACATTGAATTTCGTCCATCCGTTTTGGAACTACGATGCTACAGACAGATACACACTACAAACTTATAACATCCCTCTCTTTTGTCGGGGGTTAAAAACAAAACAAATCTAACCTCTTTATAATATTAGTATAGTTAATGAAGGTTGTATATCAAGCGTTAACAGGATTGACACATGATATGAAAGTGTTATTGGAGAAGACCCGGTAATGGGTGGCTGGCGCCTAATTAGTAGAATATTGGCAGCAATTTACACAAGCAAGTGATTGTTCGATTAACTACTCGTTGGTTTACCTTTCATGATAGGTAACTGACCGTTGGATAGTAACAGTAGTAGTTAGTAGGTATAATTTTGTAGGTTTGTAATTTTTTTATTGGGATAAATCATCTTTCCACTCTGGCAGCTTCTCTAAGACAAAATTTACACTACACTGAAAAACACCAAGCCGAGGTTTGATGCGTTTGGGTAATGATTAACTGCTTTACTGTCTGCGAAACCAATCGAAATAACGACGAGAAATTGGAATGAATCAGAGAAGAAAAAGAAGGAGTAAGCGGAGAGTGAATCAATAAGAGCAGTTTTTCAGCCAAACATTAATAAAAAATATAGATTTATTCTTTTAACAGTAATGTTTTGTATTTGTCATTCTAAGCGTAATACAGTGAAAATTAAGTTTCTTTAAAATCCTAGATAATAAATATAAAATACTATTTAGCACATCGAAAAATCGTAGCGGCTAAAAATAAACAAGTTATTGCTATTTTCAACCGAATAACTTGGTTCGGATCGAGCCTGCAAAGTCGATTTTCCGTGCAATGTCTTCCGGTAACATTCTATAATAAAGCCTTTTGTAGACTACCACTTCAGTAGTTGTAATTTAAGAGCGTTATCTTTTATATTGCACAATCCAGCCCATTCATTGTTCTCTGACGTAATAGTTCACAGTTTCTCGTATTTTCCAATTAATGACATAATGTTTATGTCTGCCATTATTTCGGTTCACATTTAACAGAATCGCTATAAAACCGTAGAAGCGCGGCTCGTATTTAACCATTTTAACCGGGTCGAGTCAATAATGCATCGGTTAACTGCCGGTATCAAGTAGCCAAATAGCTCTCTAAAAATACTGCCTACATTCACTATACAAACGTACTGTCCTGCACGAAATACAAATCACAGCAATCTTTTTTTAAACTAGTTTACTTGAAACGGTGTTTATGTTTTGGGTGTTAAACTATCGAGTTACAAGTTACATTAGTAGAGATGTTTGCATAAAACAATTTTATTTCTCACATCTTATCTTAAAAGTACAAACATATTTCGTACTAATGTTCCTTGTGAAGCAATTAACCTAGGGAGATAAACCTAGCAATAGTTTTTTGTTTTCTTAGTGAACAGAAGTTCACGTAAACTTTTAATTGTGTTTTTATTGACCGATCGTGGAAGCGTGGGCTACGGCACGCACTTCGAGGAATATTCCAGTGGGCATTATTGTTAGTTATGAGCAAAACAAAACATACTAGAAATACATACCGAATGAATAAAATCATCCGCCTCATGAGTTCACTGGCAGTAAACAGATGCTTTAGACTTTCAGACACGTAGTCTATGTACGAGTTGTTTAAAATATTCCAAATTATATTAGTTTGCAATGTAAGAACTGTACTGAATAAATAACAATCTCTACAGAATATTCAAAACGTATTCATTGCAAATACTGATAACTATTTGAAAACGATTTTGATTTGGACTGTGTTCGAAAGTACACCCTTCTAAATTACATTCAGTAGGTACATATTTTAAAAGTTTTGTTGCCATTTATTCTGAATAAACTACAGCAAATTTATATGTACCTAGTAATAAATCGTTACTTCATAACACGTGTGTACGTGACTGTACGTGCGGTTTGCACATTATCGCCCCACGTTGGGCTACACTATACTTCACACGTGTACCCAATGAACACGCATTCTGCTATAGAGCTTGGATGTCACACAATGACACAACCTTATAGGTGCATTATTTTAACTAAGTAAAGTCATGGAAGTAAGTAATCGATTATTGCATTAATATACTTAGGATTTTTTTATTGAATAAATTTTCGTCTGCATTTCATTCAAAACTTTCGCAAGAAGCTTTATGTAACGTATTGCCAATTTTTGTACACATAAAAAATCTCATTAAGAAGTTTCGGCCTTGTTAGACCATTACTTTGAAATGATCAAAAGTAAAAATCGATGCCTACTAAAAACTGTTTAATTTTATTCATTCAGATAAGTAAAATTGATCTAAATTCATGTTATTTTACTAGTCTGGTTAAACTTCATCGTCTATAATGTTCAAATATTATCATCATTATACATTTATGAATTTACTAAATCGCGGCTTTCATAAACGGGTATTTATTTACATTTAGACTTTAGTACACGCACACCTTGAACCATTCTAGTTTTGTAATACGAAAATAGACCTTAAGCATACAATAATACTGTTCACAGAAGAGTTCAACATCCGTCTTATTATTTTCCGATTAGGTAGTGATGACGTCACTGCCCATCGGTGCGGCCTTCGCGGCCGGTCGTTGCCCCCGCCCACCGCGTACCGTTAGCATGCAAATGGACCGGGATTTGTGTACATATCGTATCGATAAAATGATATGCGATAACAATTTGTGACGCCATGTCATAAATATAACCCGCTCGATAATACAAAGGTTAATCTTAACCTGCGAAAGTTGAACGAAAGTAGGTTATCATAATTATCATGCATTTTTAATTTTTTATTGTGATACATTTTACCTTGGACTTTCGAGTGTTATGAAGACAATGGTAATACGTATTGCTTTGTCATTTCATTACTTTATCATATCTATTATGTAATATTATTATTTGTATGAGGTTAGAATAAATAAAAATGTCATTAAGCTCAACCGTGCAGTAATTACTGTTTTTGAATCTAAGTACCTCCTTCAACTCTTTTGATGATAACTTTTGCATATAAATTGTAGTCATTATAATACAGATTTTATTTGATATGGTTTTCACAGAAACTTTATCCAAAGGTAAGGCACCTCTACAATTAGTTATTAATTGAATAAGTTTATAAAAAGTTAGGTGGGTACAAATGTCAAAGGTCATCAATCTGATTCTATTTACTTTAACTTTACCGATGTTCTATTGAAATGTCTGGAAAGTTAGCTAGTAAGTATGTACCATATAGGGATTAGAAATAAATATTATAGTTTAAAAAAAAACTAAAGAAAACGCTTTTGTCATCCAAACTAAACGTGTATCAAGGAAGTGGGTCAAATTTAACTTCCAAGATTTTTTTACATAGTTAGTTAGTTACAGGTGAAGCTAATAAAAGGGTTTTAAAAAGAAATGCAATTCAAAGTCCAGAAATTAATTCACATAACGATTTTTTTTGTTAAGCATATTTACAATATTTAAATTAATTTAAATGTTCAACCCTAGCCTGAAAATTATTTGACTTTAGAACATCGCTAATGAACTTCTGAGTTTATTTGTATTAGCTAATATAGCTATAATGATTAGTTCAAGGAGACCGTAATTTTTACTAATACCATGTCACGTCAGTATTTTGTACGCTATTAAAATCTGAGTCTAGATTATCATCAATCAATCAAAGGTCACCCCACGCTGAAGGTTTATATCAAATTACTTGAAATAACCATTTATAGTCCATTTTACGCGAATTTCACGAATCATACTCAAATAAACATAATTTGTATCACACCTTTATTTCCCGCAGGGTAATCACGATTTGCCGTAATCGGAATCGACTCAATTTTGACACTACAAAAATGTTCATTGCGTTGTTCCAATTGTCGGGCGGAGTGATTTTAAAAGCATACCGCGCAATGTTGTTTGTTGGACTGTAAAAATTGAATCGATTCCGATTGCGAGCGTGTTCCATAGTAAAAGTTGTTCATAATGGGTTCTATCACCTCTTAAAAGAATCTCTGCTTATAAAGTAGGATCTTATATTTACCGGGGACTAAATTTCGGGCGGCTGCTGATAATTTACTGACAGAACCCAGAACTTCACGCTCAAAAGCCGTACCTACTTGGTACTAACAGAACAATAATGCACTCAACAATAGGTTGTAAAAAACAAGTACAATTAATTGACCTCTAAATTCCCGCGTGTTTTTGTCATTAGTACGCGAGGAAATAACAAAGTGGGTTCAACAAAAGACCATAATGTCTATGGACTCGTAACGTCATAGGTCATTGAGAATCAAACTGCGCCTCCAACGTTCTTTTCGTGGTTTTTGTTTGGTTAAGGTATGCTAACGTAGGTTAGACTTTGGTTTAAATATTATTGTTATTTTTTTATGTAGTGCGCATAATTTATAGCGTGATTCAGTCTCTGTTCCTAAATGCAACCGCAGTATTGGAATACACTTTAAAACAAAACCAAAATTCGACTTAGTTTGGAGAACATGCATAATTTACTAGCGCAAGCCATAAGATATCAATTTTTTATTTTGTTTTGGATTGAATTTTAGTACTGCGGTTGCATTTGGGAACGGACTACGAATTGGCGCACTACATAAAGAAATATCCTGTATATAAATATACAGAATGAATTTTTTGACACACACGAATACGAAGGAATATGTTCTTTGAAATTTTGTCTGTATTATTAAACTTCTCGTTCTGTCCAGTCGGCACGAATTATCAAATGGGAATCGCTCATACGGTAGTGGAAAGATTAGCCAGTCAGCAGTGGTGGTGTCAAGGCTGACGGCCCAGGTTGGGCCACATTATGCTGCATAATGGGCATATGCATTATAATGGGTCAGGTTGGGCCACAGGGCTGACGGCCCAGGGTGCAACAGACGATCTCGGGTTTCGTCACTCGTAGAGGTTCTTTCCTTGCACAAAAATATTTTAATAAACAAATACAAGTACACATATTGGTGTTCGCATTACCTTGTTGTCAAACGGTCTTATTACAAAACATGGAAAGCAAGCCTCATAAAACCCTGGTTTTAAGATAGCACCATCTCTTTTTTTATATAACGTTAGAAAGTGACGGATATATTTAAAACCTGGGTTTTAATGGACTTGGTTTAAATCCTCTTTTGTAATAAGGAGGATACCGTTTATTAGGTTAATGTAACTTATTTTTAAAGATTTTCTCAGTGGCCTAGTACGAGACTCATGGAATATAGGATGCCTTGGCTAGGAACCACATGGCACATAAAAGGAATTTATTACACGTCAAGTAATCCCATATTTTCCACAGTTCATATTGCGTGAACACAAAACCCCAGTAGTTATTCCATTTCTTGTCCCCAAAGGAATTGTTGAACGAAAATAACAAACTTGGATTATTTCTTCCTTGTTTGATATGTTATATTTTATCCAATAAAATATTTAGTTCACATGACTGTGTCACTGCTTATACGTACAGGCGAGTAAAGACATAATACAGGGTCATTGTCATCAGATATAAATGAAATTTCTAAAGAAATGATAATCGATGTTTTTGAATTATGTTTTTTTTCTTTTTATACATACAGTTCAATTCTTTCTTTTATTTAATTATATGCAAATTACTCGAATTCATCCATAATATCCTAAGAAACCTTTATCTATATACTAGGTGGTAGGTAATAATGGCCATATATTAGGAGTTAATCAGGTCCATGAATGAACAACTTTTCCCAAGCAATAGGTCGAAATCTGAAAACAGAAATTCAAATTCTCATACAAACGTGAATCACGGGACCAGTCACTTTGTATGAAAAGTCGATTTTCAATCGACGTATGTGCATACAACCTCTAATTTCAAATTACGAGCTAGACATAATATCAACACCCTGTATGTATTTGCCCTTTAAGACAACACAGAGTTGCCGACTTGAATTAACCCGGTACAAGTCTTCCTGTTCTCATTCGCTTAATGACCCAGGTTCGATCACGTACATGCAACTAAACTTGTTTAAGATTTCATTACCAAGTATCAGGATGCAGTACACAATTAACAACGCTCGTGATGGCGTCGTATAATAAAAATACATAATGAATACACAATCACGACGGCTAGTTTTAAAAGGTCAATTTTTATGACTGAAGATGTAGCATTCAAATCAGTTTTGTTTTCTTTTTTAGGGTTCCGCACCCAAAGGGTAAAACGGGACCTTATTACTAAGACTCCGCTGTCCGTCCGTCCGACTGTCTGTCACCAGGCTGTATCTCATGAACAGTGATAGTTAGACAGTTAAAATTTTCACAGATGATGTATTTCTGTTGCCGCTATAACAACAAATTCTAAAAAATTATAAAATAAATATTGAAGGCAGCTCCCATACAACAAACATGATTTTTTTGCCGTTAATGGTAAGAAACCCTTCGTGCGCGAGTCCGACTCGCACTTGGCCGGTTTTTAGCTATTAGTTCGGTCTAATCGACTATTCTGCTAGCGTCATGTTGTTGATCTTTTATTTTAGAGGTACTTCGTGGTAGTCTAACTAAAAGTGTTAGTACCTTAATTTTAACTTTATTTTCATTAACAAATATTGCCAAACAAAATGTCACTGCAAATATTCAAAATATGTTTAAGTTAGTTTGTCAGGTATTTAGGAAACGGGAACATTTATGATGCCCTATTTATAGAGTCGGCAGAGTTTAAATTAACAGATTATTCCTGTCAGTGTGGACGTCAACCACGGTCCCGTTTATTTTAAATCTCCTGCGCCGCGATCCGTGTTAATTAATTTATTTGTTATTTTGTTTTGTCTGTCTCACCCCCTTACTGCAAGTGTGAATGTTTTAAATTGCCACCTGTCTGGCCTGATGTGGTGATGAGTGGGCTTTGTAAGCAGAATTGGCTGAGATAATATGGTCCGAATTCAGATTCCTCGAAACATTTATATGTGACAGCATTAGCCTGCGGATTTTCAGTGTAATTTATAAGTGTTACTGTCAACAGGACTTGTAATTAGAACTAACAATGAAGTCTGATATTCTTAGCTTCTGATTAAATATCTGACTAAAAGCTCCTTAATCAAATCAAATAGCAGCATTTCACGTTGAAGACACTTTAAAACATTCTTGTGCGGATTTACTCTCATTCAGTATAGTGATGTAACTAACCTAAATTATTTGAGAAGTAACTTGTCGGCAGCCATCTTAATAAATCATTGCATTATTAGAGATAACTGAACCAACTTTGTTCTTAAACAAACCAATTAATTTAAACTCTTTAATAAGTATGCTCTAGTGTTAGTTACAGAAATAACGGTGCTAAAAATAAGTTCTTTATAAGTTTCTATTGATTTATGAAGACAATGTTGCACAAATTCCAGTTTGGTTCCAGCGAACTGGGTTGGGCAACTGTGTATAAATAACGTTGTAGACTTTATGCGGTCTTCGTAAATGAAAATTTGTGGCGCCTTTTAGTATTTCAAAACAAAAATTTATATGAAATACTGCATGTGTTCTTCCAGCGAAACCTATTATCAGTAAGTTTATGCATGTATAAATTATAGCTTTCTCCACTCCTTCTCCATATAAACTTTAACTATACCAAATATCACATATGCAGGCGTATATACAGGTGTTCGCAATTACAGTAACTTAACTAACAAACTGAATCTAATTTTAACTAATAAGTAATAACACTATTATTCATACGTAGGTATGTTTTTCCTTTAATTTCAAATCAGAAAACAAGATATGCTGCCTGAGTAGTAAATACCTTTCTTAATTATAGATCTTTCTTTAAAATTTTCTTCATATTGGAAATTGTTCGGTTATTTTCCTTTCATCGATAATTCTGATTACACTTGAGATCTAAAATACCACAGAGTCAGACTATTTAGGGTAACATGACGGCTGCTTAATAAGTTATTTACGTCCGTAAATACCCAGTAATACCTTAAGGTTGTATTTTACGACGATTTCTTACTTTTGAGGGGGTGAAGTATCAGCCTAAGCCCCACCCACTAGGGGAGCTCCGTTCTCGCAATTACGCAATTGACGTATCAGACTGTGTGACACACGTGTCACAGAATAGCAATATTAATTAGCAACATGCAGTATGACACCAGCAAATACTTGAAAAATATAAATCCATAATATCGTATACCCAGTGTCCTATATTACGCTAGAAAATCTGTTCCTCCGTTTTGTATTTGTAGATTTTATACCTATTTAACTATCTACTTATAAACTATCAGTCATACCTATTGTGTATGAGTTTATGCAAGTGCACATAATTGTCTCGACCAACATTGGGCATTTTCACACTAAGCCAATAATGCCGTAACGAAACCGATATATCGGCATGACAAACCTGATGACACTGCCAATGTGTGTGTAATGTTAGAAGAATAAGCCAACTCAAATCCATGCCTTGAGATAATAACCTACTCTCACCCACACCTGTAGGAGTCGTCCGTTTCCGTAGTCATACCTACTTAAGTATGTTCACAGGGTTGCTTTTTTACCAAAAAAGAAATAGCATATTCATAGATTAAAACCATATTCCTAGTTCAGATTCCTCGCTACGTATGCAGATGAAGAGCTTCAAAATTGAAAGAAAGAAAGAAAAAACATTTAAATCGGACTCGCACACGAAATTACATAAACACACAAAAAATTCAAATAATGATAACAATAACCTAACCGTCTAAAACCTCTTTTTCTCTAACTAGAAAAAGAGGTGTAATTTTTTTAAGAACCATCCCGATTAAACTAGCTTTGAATTAAAAAAACTGCATTGAAATCGGTCCATCCGCTTTGAAGCTTCGATGCCACAGACAGACACACAGATTCACAGATACATAGATACACAGATACACATTATAAACTTATATCACCCCTCTATTTTGTCGGGGGTTAAAAAAGTCCTGCAAGAGGCCAAAGAAAGTCCCTATCTCAGCATATCCTGACAGTTAATCCTGACAGATAAAATAAATACCGCAGCGCTGGTTTTCGGATAGGACCGTGGTGATGCCACGGACAACCACGATAACCCATAATACATAAATAAAGGTAAAGATTATAATTTAAATTGGTGAATCATGTTTCTAGTGGACTGCAAAGCCCATAAAGAAATAAAATTAAAAGAAGTAAAATTAGGTTGGGCCACCGGCAAATCGGTACCTATAGGGCCGACCGACACATTTTAAAATGTCAGCGTTTAATAAGGAACAAAATTATACAAAATCTAAGGAAACGTAGCAGTTTTCGTCAGGACAAATTTGCATTTATTTCAGTCACTCATCGACACTAGAACACGTCCAGGGCCTATGAGACTCCAATACAAAAATTTGTTACATACAGGCAATTACAAAACGGCACTGTTAAGAAAAAATGTTATGTCAATGGGACCTATCATATACAATAAAATACCTCACAAACTTAAAGAACATCCAATAAGAATATTTAAAACTGAGATAACTGCATTACTATCTGAAAGATGTTACTATTCCATAAAAGACTTTTTAAATGATAATAATTTATAATATGACCGATGATTGCGAATTTTGACATTTGATATACATAATATTATATAATTACGTAACATGATATAATATCGTTACCTGGGTTAATTAGTTTATTTCTTTTGTTTATTTTTAGTTGACATGTCTCGTGTTGAATAATGATAATAATTTTGTAATATAATAATAATAATTTTTCAATATTATAATGTAATAATTTTGCATGCCGTAAGGTAGAATGTAGTGGAACTTACCTATTTATGTACAACATCTTATACCTGTACCTACATTGAAGGCAAATAAAATGATTCTGATTCTGATTCTGATTCTGAGTTCAATACGAAATAATAGTAGTTTATGAAACTGTTGCATAATAGGGGGTATTAAAACATCAGTGTGTAGTATGTAAAGAAGGAAAGAAAACGTTTTTAAAAATTATACCTCGTTTCCACAACTACAACAGTCTGCTAGTACGTCTGTGGCATACCATCACCTGTCATCCCACTTAGGATTTCAGGAGTGAAAGTGGACCAAAAGTAAAAATCTTTCAAAATTTTAGGGTGAAAAATAATTTTGATTGATTTTTGTGTCAAATCTACAGGCATTCTGGGAGTTTTAACGATTGTGGTGGATAGCAGTGCTACTTAGGTTGCCGGTACAAAAAGAAATTCAGAAATATCTCAAACATTGTGGTCATGGTAATTAAAAATATCTTAAGGGTTGTAAATTTTTGAAGGATTTCAATTTTTTTATGTAACTTCTTAAAAATTGAGATTTTTTTTAATTTTTTTTTTGTTCTCGAGTAGTCATGAGCTGGTCAACCCTCTGGTGCCCGCTTATCGTTGAATTTTGGGACATGGTGTATATAAAACTTCATACTCTTTTTTCTCAACACTACAAATTGTCGTACTGATTTTTCTATACTACATCCTATAAAATGAATTCTTGACGGAGATGTCAAGAAATTATTTTAGCATATTGATTTTTATAAACGAAATACTTAGATTTTCTGTATAAAAGGCAAGTTACTTATACTTCCTGTTGCTTTTTAATAAATTTTTTAATAATTTTACTGTCATTCTTTCTTTTGGTTTTGAATAAAGTGTAAGCGCAGGAAAGTCAAAAAAAATTGCACAGGTCCGACCTCGATGCGCGCCGAAACGCGACTGATTGATGGCAGAGATGACAGAAATCACGAATTTTGTGGTTTTTATCAAATTGTGACCAATATACGTAATATTATAAAAAAATAACAACCGATTTTCGTTGGTATATTTGCGACCAATATTGTGATGTAAAAATTATTTGAAATAATATCATGTTTTAGAAATAATCTTGTAAACACTTTTTTAAAAGGGGTAACTTTGCGATTTTTTTTTATCGAGCCAACTTCATCCAATCATGTATCGGACAACCGTGCAGAGATTATCACATCTTCAAGTTTGATATATATTTTTTTCGGGACAAAGAAATAAGAATTTCTATTCAAAAAATTGTAAATACAAATCGGTTTTTGCGGCATTCCTGCAAAATACCCCCTTAACTAGAACCCAACCAAACACCACCCACACACAAACTGTGTTTCCCACAGTTAAACTGATTACACGGTTTTGTGGATTGTCAACTCGAATGTACAAATTGTGTATTTTCAATAAATAAATAATTAAATAAAGGATATGACTACCTAACCTTAAGCTGAAGCTCAATTTCAAATTAAATTTACTTCCATAAACATTTACAAATACTTTCCATTGGTCATAAAATAGGCTAGGCCTGTATCTTGGGCACCTTTGGTGGTAGTTGACGAAACATAATACATATAAGTTAAATACAAAATTGTGTTAGCAAATAATGCTTAGGTCTCTGTAGCACTTCACTTTGCGCTAGCTAAGCTAAGCCGTTTTAGGTTGAAAATTCCTCTAGAATCTGCTTAATACATTAAGTTGTTACCAACGAACTTAATCCTAAAAGCTGCTACTTTCGTTATTATCCAGGGTTAGTCGAGAAGGGTATATAAATCCGAAAGGGGTTCTTTTACCCACTCATTATGATGAACAACTACGGGAAAAATGAATAAATCGCGAAAAAAAAATCCGGTCCCATACAAATGATTCAATATTACTCGACTATATGTATGGAATAGCTTATGTAAAATGATCATAATGTTGAGTACAATTATCCCCTTTCGGCAGAAACTCACCTGAAGGCACAGTTGGCGTACTGGCTTTCTGCGTTACATGTCTCGGGTTCGATCCCCCAGGAAACAAACCGCGACATAATTTTGTCGTCACATTATCTCGTGCGGAAACAGAGTTTTTAGAGGCATTATCTCGTCTTCGTGACGACAAACTTCTATCGCGGCGCGCATGTTTGCTGTAGTCACAAATATTTGTATGGCTTAGACCTGGAGTCTGGGCTGTACGTCCTTGTGAGTTGTGTGTTTATAAACGCACCCACTGACGATACAGAAGAAATCCTGGTGTAGGAAAAAAATAAAGCTAGTAGGTACTACATTACAGTCCTAGTTTTTTTTTTTCATCTACCATTTTTCTACATTGTAACGACATTATAGAAAAATGGTAGTTTTAATAGTCATGTAAAGGAATGACAAATAACCTAACCGTCAAAAACCCCCGACTCCATCTAGAAAAAGAGCTAGAACTTTTGTTCGGCTGAACAAATTTTCATGAAACATAGCTAAGATGATAACCCATTAAACTGGCTTTCGATTAAAAAATCCTGTTATAATACCGGTGAATACAGCCCTTAGTCTTATTTATACAACTTCTGGCTGGCTGACTGGAATTAAATTAAATGCTTTACAAAAGAACTGGTAAAGTTATTTCAATTAATGGAAATCCTGAAGTACGTGTTGCAGAAAGTTTAGTCTGAAGACATCTCTTTGAGTCTAGACTGGAAGCATTAGGACACTCTCATGTACTATTTAATTAATCTAGAAATCCAGACTACCTTAGTACCTACTTCTTTGTAACGGAAATTAAGTGTCGTCTCTTCATGCACTCGTAAGTTATCATTAAAAGCACAAAGCTCATTCACGGTTTCAAAGAACTTTAATTTTTTCTTATTCTTTACCTCGGGGCAACAAATTTTTTGAGTATCTACCACTTATGTAGATAAATGTTTTTATATACTACCGTAGTTTTGATGATTATTTTTAATTTAATGTCTAATCAAATTTTCTCGGGTCTGGTAGGTAAATATGCTTTCGTTTTAATTTATATTTTCATTGTAAATAGTTTCAAGCACAAATACAAAAGATCGCTTATTCATTTAAAATTAAGTTTCCTATTATTAGGTACAATAAACAAAATTGCTTACGTACTAAAAAGCCGAATGCGAACCGTTCCCAATAATAAAATGTAAAATTCTATTAATAGATAGATAACTTTTAGGAGAGCTAAAACCATAGATATCCGTGGCTAAAACAGTATATTGAAAATGTAAAAACAACAGGACGAAAATTTAACGATTTGCTATTAAATGTCGCGTGCCCCGCATTGATAACGAGTAATGACAAACAAACAAACCATGAAATAATATTGATCACATATTTATGGTTGCACGAGAAAGCGGAAATGGGTAGGAGTTAAAATAGTAGGTACCTATTGTATTGTATTGTTCCGCAGTGCTGTCTATAATAAGTAAAATAAATGCAACAGTTTTACATGTTTTTCGAATTACAAGTATAAAAGCGGTGCATGTTAATTAGCCATTTGCCTTCATTAATGTTTTATATTCAGCTGTTCATCGACTTTTTTGTTGTGAGTTCCGTATCTGAAGGTCGAAACAAAGTTGTCTTGTTTTGCTATTGTTGATAATGTCCGACTTTGTCTACATCGTGTTTACCTGGAACCCAAGATAAAACTGCCATCAAAAATGTATTATTTAAAATAATAATCCCAACTCGAAGGATTAATAAAATAGAAAGAACGTAATATTGGAAATACCCACTTAAATATTTTCGAGTCTAAATGTAGCTGGGTGTCATCTCAATAATCCTTACCCTAATCGAAAAATTGTAGGTCCTAGAAAATGTTTGTGATAAAATCAAAGATAAGAGAAATAGGTTTCCATAGAAAATTTTAGGTCACGCTGAGTAAACAACAAAGCAAAACAATTTAGCTATAATAACACAAACATGTTTGCCCATTTTAGCAACAAACTGCGAAATCTCCGTCTATTGTCTGCCAATAACTAACAGGGTTTGTATTTTAGGATGGGAAGTGGCTGTAAACAATGTTATCTTGCCACGTGCTATTTTTAGCCCACTTGCGATAAAATCGGTCTTCGTTCCTCGTATTATATTCGATGAAAGTGTTAAAAGACGTGGCTGACTCAGCTTTGTAGTCGCCATCAGATTGTATGTACTTACAAAGCTTTCTTGTTGAAATAATTGGTCGGAGTTGAAGGTCGGGTCGGATAACATCTTGATGCAAACCTTTCCTATTCCCGGCTAGAATTTACGAGCATTTCTGCTGTCTTATTTGTCCGTCCCGTGTCAGTTAAGACTTCTCGACTAATCCTTCTATCTGATCCATTTTCCCAGTATCAGTCGATCATAAAGCTTAAATGTACAACTATAAATCCTGCGGGTATTTCCATTATTAGGGCTAATAAATTGCCCTTAGGTTGAATTGCGTCCACGGTCGAGTGCGGGCAGTTCTATTACGAAGCAACAGAGCGCTTGTGCATTCTGCATTGCCTGCGCGCCCTTGGGCTATGAACTAGGAATCATGTCCGTAATGGCCTTGGAAACTATTATAATTTACGTTGTTCCCAACCCTGCAAACTGAACACTTTAGACTAGAGTTCAGTCTCTTGAGAGCGGCCCGGGGCCATTCCTTTGTTTGATTAACTTCCAGAGTTGCTAATGGAAATACATATTGTAGCCAAAAATGCTGGCAAACATTATTAGTAATCACGTCAGAAAAGTTATATTTTGTTCCGGAAGTTCAATGCACAGAGGCAATAGAAGTGTAAAGATTAACTTTATGGATGTGTAATAAAAGGTACGCGCATTTATTTATATCTTTTCCTCGAATGTACTGAGTTTTTGTCGCTTTTCGTCTTTTGAAGTCTTCGTCGAACTTTCTCTTGGTAAGTATAGGAGCAGTCCTTTTATTTGCGTACTAATAACATTTTATGTACCTATAACGGCCTAAACGAGCACACCCGGTGACATAGTTACAGCATCTGGTAGAACTGGAAGCTACTCACCTTGTTACAACGTTGTCACATTTTGATTTTATTGTGCTCGCCTTGTGTAAATTGAATTCACTGTGCAGTTGCCGATAATGGGGACAGGTATTCTCAAAGTAAACATTGACATAGATGAAAACTTGAAAACAAATTCCTAGTCGAAAATGTTATCAGGCGTAAATCCTTTATGGACTTAATAATGATGGATGGAAGGACGTGAATGTGTTAGATGTTATCCCACGTCAGTGTGATACCGCATCAATTAAACTGTCACTGAGTCGTACCTCTTGGTCGCACCTGATGGCTTTGCACTCTAACGACACCAGCCCGCCAGGCCAGTAGCCAGCCGACCGCGATCGGAGTCGCACGCCCTTCGTCCTCAGTCGCGTCAATGAAAACGCGACCCTTTACTTTACTCTTTAAATATTTTTAGTTCACGGAAATCGCGTGTCGTCCACGATTTTCTGTGTTGTTCCAATTCGAGAGTGCACAAAGGAAGTTTATACTAATTTAGAATCGAACGTTTTTGTGCGTCGATGGGATGTAGTGTTTACAGTAATGCCATAAGGTGAGTTTGTTTATATGTACGTCGATCAGCTGTGAAACATTGGACGGCTCTCGAGTGTGTTTATAATACTGTCATACTTGAGCCGCTCGTATTCAAACATATTTTGATTAGGTTAAAGTGTTTTTAGTGAGTAGAATTGCTAACTGGTTCAGTTACACGTGTGTTTTGAATGCCTCTCGAGTTTATGACGTTAGTCAGTAAAAACAGGAAGTTATTGAAGACAAGCGTTATCTTACGTCTGTTACAGAATAACTTACGACTTGGTTGCAATGTATCGGTCTGCGTTTGATAGTTATATGTACGTTGAAATTAAAGTTATTGCTCGGAGTAGAGCACGAAGCGCGAACACAATTTGTAATTAACAGTTGTATGTTATCTTTAACTGTTTACTATGTTCCAGTTATAATATTGTTACCGGTTGCATAATTGTTTAGTGCATTTACGTACCGCAGTTATGCAGCAACTATTTTGTTATCGTTACTATATTTTTCTGCATTCATTCCATATAAGTGCTAGTTGCTTACACATTCTCAGTAATACCGTTGTCTATTTCAATAATATTTACATTACCTACCGACGTTGGTTAATGTACAACAAAGTTACTAAATATCCCTGAATAAACTTGCAATTTTTCTGACTCAAGTATGATACATTTGATATTTCTTCTTGTTTGTATCTATCTTAGTTCTTATCTAATAATATCTCAGCTTATCTATCGATGCTATCAGAAGTTGATAATTCCAATCGCATATGATCACGCACACTTTCATACATAGATATCGAAATGTATTATTACATTATTTCATCGGTTTTATTAGAGACTTATTAAGCCACGGAAGTGGTTTTGAAAGAGATGTTCGCATCGATTGGGGATTTTGTTCTTGTTATGAAGTAAGAACAAACTTGTGTTCCCACGTGATTGTCTATGATTGAACTGATAACCTATAGGCTTCGTTACGTATGATTCAACTGGTTGCGGGTTCGTTAAACATTTTTTATTTTTATCTGTGAACGCTTGGTTGCACCTTCAGTTAAACTTACCAACTAAAACTCGTTTGATAAATTGTTTTATTTTATTTTTATGCGGTTGAACTTCGTTGAATAACAGATCGCGTGTTGAATTAGAAGTAGGTTCTTGAGGTAATTATGTACTTGCATTTAATTCCCCGCTTGGTTTTCGCTCTTCCATCACACTCGGAGCTTATTCATAATATATCCTTTGACTAACTACTCTGTGGTATGCAGTAAAATATTATTCCCTATAGATATAGCTGAAACTCGTAATACGAAATCCCTCATATTTCAATCAAAATATACAGGAATCGCATGAAAGGGTATGTTGTGTGTACGAAAAATAAGATATTCCCCCGTAGTCCTCACATCTCAATTTCGCTGAGTCGTCTGTACAACTAGATACAAGATACCTACATAGATGGGATTACAATTTATTTTTATTTATTGAAATGTACTAGAGTAGGTACCTACATGTCTCCTTCATATTTTTCCCTGATTTATTAACTTATGTCTATATTGATGTTGTTTTGAGGTTAAGACTGTGGTAAACTGTGGTTATAAGTTATAACTTGCTGGTTATTAAACTTAAGTTTAAGATGTTTGTGACAATACTTAGTTTCTTGAAGTAAACACACAATTATATCTTACCGGAAAATATTTTATAAATGGTGGTGAAAAGTCACCTGGATTTAATTTTAGACTGTATTTTTTGAGTTATTCAAGTTTCACTAAAATCTACAGTCCTCAGCAATTTTATAACCGTTCGCATAGTTCTTTTATTCTTGCTCAAATCGTTCGGTTTGAGTGAAACTTGAGATAATAAAACTACTTTTATATTTTCCCGAGACGTCTCTCAAACTGGGGAATACGAGTATTTATTAGATCGGTTGCATCTGAAGGCAAGCTAGGTATTCCTGCTATTTTTTCCGATAGCGCCAATATATTATAGATAAAGATATGTTTATTGAGAAAATACAACTTTGAATGGATATTGTATGTTATCTTATGATGTAAAGTAGTTTATTGGCATCCTATTTATCTTGGCCTTAGTGTTCTTTATTAGGCTATTAGGCACTGAACAGGTTTTAAGTGTATTTTAATGTGTTATTCTTCTTAAGTGTGTTGTGTATCCTATGTATAGTATTGTCAGCTTTTTGTGATATTGTTTTAAAAGAAGATATACATATAGTTATTGATTTGAAACCTCCATTTTACCTATTAGTCGATACAGTTACGTTTCGTTATCATAATTTGTAATAAAATATAATTTATAAATAACAATTTTCATTGATGGAGATTTTGAATGTTTATTTATAATCAACCTACTTGTATCTACAGAGAAAACCATTTGTTAGGGCATAGTTTAAAGTGCTTTAAATCCAAATAAGAAAGTAATTACTCTTAGTAATCCGACAAAGACTGATAATGGTGTCGATTCTGTTCGCATTTGGACTGTACTAAACTAGAACGAATCTGTCAGTTTCTTTTTCTATTGAAACAGAAAGAGACTTACATCTTTAGTTTAGTTTAGTCCTGTCGAAGTGAGCAACAGAATCGACATTGACTTGTCAATTGTTAAGAAAAATGTCCGTATGCCAAGTTTATATTATTCTCAACTTGTTGGCACGACACTCATGAACCTCGATGGAATTCAATTAATCAATGGATAATTATATTACCTGATGTAATAAGCTTAATTACTCATTGAATTTGATCACATCGCCTACGCTTTACTAGATAGGTAAGCAAATAATTAAAATCTGATCCTATTTTCTAAAAGCTTGATAAAATTTAAGTTAAAACCGTTTCTCTTAAGCAAAATTTGGTAATGTATGTCATAATACCTATCTTGGTATTATAACATGTATTAACAACTTGTTATTACTTAGCGTTCGTTCACACTCGATACTTTTAGCAGCAGAATGGCGCGTTTTCGCGTTCGGTATTCACTTTTTTAACCGACTTCAAAAAAATGGAGGAGGTTCTCAATTCGACGCGTATGTTTTTTTATGTTTGTTACCTCATAACTCTCGACTGCGTGAAAAGATTTTGATGATTCTTTTTTTATTTGAAAGCTGGTGCTTACCGAATGGTCCAGTAATTTGGTCCAGTTCTAACAATGGGAACCATGAGAAAACCATATAAGTCTTAAATTTACATTAAGTATGTGTGCGACAAATGGTCGAATAACTCAATATCACGCCAACCGATTTCGATGATTCTTTTTTTGTTTGAAAGGGTATACTTCCGAAGTGTTCCCATTTAAATTTTGTGAGGATCTGATGAAGATCTTCGGAGATAGACAATGGAACTCTTGAATGAATAACAGCACATCACTCGCGATTGCTGTAATCTCATGTTTATGCCACTCAAAATTGAAAAATAAAATAAACTTTAAAAAAAAGTAAAAACCGACTTCAAAAAACTTAAAAGTATAAAATTATTATCTTAAAAAACTTAACAGGTTCTGAAGTCGGGGCCTATAATTCTTCAATGTACCTACTCGTAGCTTGGCGGTGGCCCCGACTTCAGAAGCTGTTAAGTTTTTTAAGAAAATTATTTTATACTTTTTAGTTTTTTGAAATCGGTTTTTTGTAAGCAAAAGGCAGCCGACGAACGCCAAAACGCGCGATGCGATTCTGCTGCTAAAAGTATCGAATGTGAACGAACGCCTTGATAACCTATTACAACATAGTCTTTAGACAGGTATTACTTTAATAAAATTTAACTTTAGCACAGTTCGTCTTCATTTAACCGGTATTTATATAAACTTTTATAGACATTAGGGCTGGCATCTAATTTATGTTTCGTGTATTCTAAACGTATTAAAATTAAAGACAACATTAAGAAGTCCATGTCTTTTTGTGTTCAAAGATAAAAGCATCTGACAGATGCATTCTTGTGGATTAATCTTAAACGAAAGGCAACAAAAGAAAACTTTATACTTTATTCCATTTGAGTTTTTGTGTGTTCTAGATTGATATTAATTCGGTTAGTGTTTTGTTTAATTTATGGGCAGCATCACAATATGGTTGCTCATCATCACTTATTACTTTGTCTATTACTATTTAATGGCTAATGTTTAACTGACCACCAAATAACGTACAAATATTCTTTTTTTTTTGCCAAAAATAGTAAATGATCACCAAAATTTTAAGTTAGTAAACCCCATTTTAATCCATCCAAATATTTAACATTTCGTTTTCCTATTAAAGGAAATGACTCCAAATAAAGCATTATTGTTTACCCAAACATAGTAGAGGAACACGAAATTTTGCGGTTTAGGGTATTAGCACACTAGCTACTTTTTGCAGTAGAATCGTTTAGTTTCGTCAGCTGCCTTTTGCTTAGAAAATGTGAGTAACGAACGCTTAAACGCGTTATGGATAATCTATTGTGACAAGAGTTCATGTTTGGCTGAAATTATTTTATTTGGTCGCTAAGATTAATTAATTTTTTGATTGTATGGGAGTCTCGTTGTGTATTTTAGTGGTCATTATATTTGATCCCATATTTAATTATAACAATGTAAAGCTTAGATAATGATAGTAACAACCAAAGTTTTTACACTTTGCTGAACAATTTTTCCAGAGCAAAGGATATCTGCTAACAAAAATAGAAGTTTAACTCTTTTAACAAGTAGAAGTCGTTCTCAACTGTTCATTAAAACTTTCATCTCAAGTGTTGAGCGTCTTTACTTTACTGATACCGATTATTATTATTACGTAATGATCTCTTAGTAATCGAAACTTTTCGTTTAATATCAGTTTTTTTTTAATTTAATCACTATCAACGAAGACGCAGGTTTATCTGTGGTGATGCGATCACTCGCGGTTAAACAGTACACAAAAAATGGCCATTAGATTACATTTTACGTTATACCTAGATGCATTTGATTGGTTACGTTTTACATTTTGAAAGTGCCTGTAAAGGCCCCGTTGAAATAAAGACCTTGACTTTTTATTTTTCTAAAAAGAGTTTTTTTTTTGTTTTACTTTCGTTTAGGAGTTTCTATTATTTTGCTTAAAATTTCCTTAGGTAATCTATTTAGTACAGTTATTTAGTTTAATCGTGATTTAAGTAATGGTGCAGCGGAAGCTCGGCCCTAACACGGCAGGTCATGTCTGTCGCAAACTAATTAATAATTACAATAGTTATAAACTGTAACCTCGAGCAATGCAGTTGCATTAAGGCGCATACACTAAAAGCGGAGCGAGGGCGGGTCAGGCTCTGTATTTATTGTAATATCGGACTTTATATGAGACCCTCACGACGGACAGCATGCCAAGCTAGATCAGACCAATAAACACCGGTCCCGCTTCACTGCCGCCTCTGTCCCGGATGGCCACGCCTTTTGTCTGATGCGTGATGTTGGGGAGAATCCAGCGAACCGCGTAGCACCTACGGGACCAACCATGAAAACGCGAAAAAACTAGCTATTCCCAAATAATTCAATATGACTCGACTAAATGTGTGGAACAGTAGATATTTTTTTTGTGATTTTCTGATTGGTCCCATGTTAAAAGTGGTTCATATTGATGAATACATTACCTCTTTCGGCTTTATACTTTCGGACTAACCGTGTAACTATAGATTGGAAATTATATCATATTGCAAGTCATGTTATTCAAGTCTGCAAAAGTTTTGTTGCTATTTCGTTTGTTACTTAAAACTTCCGAGAAGTATATCCACTTAGTCTTTAAATTTCATATCTTTATTATACGTAGGATGTCATGCATGTCTTTCCACCGATTGGTCTTTTGATATCGTTGAGAAAACTTTCCAGACGTACATTATTATTTTGCCTTCGTTAAACAATCTTTTCAACGAGATAATCTTTCTAGCAAAGCCACACACGACGAAGTTTATTTGAAATAAATTGGACTTCATTTAGTAATTTACTTTCGTGCAGGTTTTACGGTTATAGTTTTTGATAGATAAAGAGTAACCATTACAACTTTAGTTGGACTTGGAACCGCGTTTGCCAAAACTATAAGTTACGACGATAAAATTGCGCTTCACATACGTTACGATGAAAGAGTGACTGGTTAAAGAACTCATGATGGCAATTTTTGAAATAGGGTTTTATATAAGTATAGTTCAACCATGTACTCGTATATAAATTAAATAACATATTACTCGAATGCATCCATAATTTCCTGAGAAAACTTCATCTATAACTGGTGACCCTGTAGGTATACGAATCTCTTTGTTCGGCTGAAACAAGTTCAATAATAATTTCGTTCAGTAGACTTAGACTGTCCAAAACACTCCTTAGACGTAGACAATAAACAGTTGATACAATCCCTCCTTTTCTTTCAACTCCCTAAACAACGTGACATTTGACGTGATATAACACCAGTTGGTAATGTTGGTATACCTGTATAGTTCAATAGGCCAAGAAGGATTTGAACCTTCCCGACCTCTTGATTGCCTGTTAACACAAAAGCCGCTAGGCATTGGGATACTGTCACTTACTTAACACATAGTATAAAGATTTGGGTCAAATAAACAATATCAATTACGTTTTTTTCTTTGCATGACTATCCAATCTTGATATTTAGTTCGATCTGTTAGGCGTCAATAAGTTGCAAAATATCATTTAGAATAATTTTGGTCGGTATATAGGGTAATACTGAAGTCACATTAATATTTTTATCGAGTTTCTATATTTCTGTTTTATCAGTTAAATATGAAGTATTCATAATAACTACTTACTACAATTTAACGAGTAGGTACCTAGCTTATCTACCCGTAGGACATATACTCATTAAATTTTAAACTCGTCGTCTACGTTTATTTGACATCGTGTATGTTTGTCTATGAAAATGGAATGTAAGTGTATTACTTCGTCCTTGATATTTTGTTTGTTCTACTTTTATTTATTAATACGCACGACGTATTTCAATTTTGTTTATTACGGACCTTATTTCATATACATTGGTGAGACTCTCACTACATACTACCCTATCATGTGTGTAGAAAACAATATTTAGATAAATGTGTTAGCTTATAACATTCCTTTACCAAAAATTTGATAGGCTTTCTCCTCCAAACACCATTAACTACATTTCATCTGACATAAATGATAAGGCAAAGCACCTTGAAATCCAAAATAAACGTGAAAAGATGAAAACATACAAGTTCTTACTCTTTTCATATCTAAAATAGTACATATAAACACCCCGTCCATTTTTAACGTAAGTATCTCATTATCAAGTCATTTGACAACTAAAACGCAATGTATTGGTTGTATATCTATGTTTAGATTATTAGTAATACTATTGCTGTGTAGTGTTTATGATAAATCGTTATATGTTATCATAGTCACTTGTTTGTCGATATTACAATCTTTATTACTTAAGCCGTTTGGCCGGTTTGTTTATTTTATGCGGTTTATTCCATTATGTTCTTAAAATGCTAATGGAAGATCTTCACTGCATGTTTTATGCATTATTATCTAGTATTACTTAGCATAAGACAACACTTTGAAGCTTTAGAAATCCGTCTAAGTATTTCTTTAATTTATCGTCAACATCAGATTCTATACCACCGCAAAAAAAAACTATATCAGAATATTGGCTTCAGTCCATTCCTTTGGTTTGCGTAATAACTACAAAACAGAGAACCTACCTTTATTGAGGTTTACAAACTAAAATGAATCGAACCTTTTAATAATCTTTTTCAATCGTGGTTTAGATACAAATCACCATAACTTCGACCATTTCGTTTTCTATTGACTAGTCATCTTGCCTATTAAGCTATAGTGCCACAAAGTTATCTGACCCGGTGACCAAAATTGGAACTAACGTCGCTACGGAACAAAAATGACATCAAAGTGTCATTTTTGTACGGAGATGACATTGGTAAAAGCGACGGCAGCGACGCCACGACCGGGTCAGATAAGTTTGTGGCACTATACATCAAATCGTTCATTTCGTGGTTAACAAAAACAATTTGTAGCGCCGATGCTGTGACCCGAAAAGGGTTCGCCCGGCCGATGTACCGTTGGCAGGCTAGACGTCTCAGAGACAACACAATTGTTAAAGGTGATCTGTATTTGAATGCTGGCACATTATATATGTATAGAAATTCATCAAATAAATTGAAATCATAAACAGGCTTGGTTGAATTTGAATGTGGAGACGTTTATGATGTTAAAGTTGAAGCAATGGAACGCAGTCTTGATGTTCAAATAATAAATACTTTAAATTTCTCAGTACGCAGAGTTGCGTTATAGATTCTAGTTGTAATTCCACTTTGAAAATTCAAAAATGAGACCTCAGAATTCAGTGTTATCTTAAAACATCATTGAAATGTTTGAGTTTATTTCGTTATTTTAAGATCGAAGTTCTAAAGTTCATGATAACTAACAATTTACGATAACTTTAGACTAATATTGAAGGAATATTTGAAATGGATCGAACTAGGTATTTGGTGGAAAAATGAACTTTAGGCTGAGGTTTTTTTCCTCTTACTATGGTACGTTTTGTCGACATTGGCTCAGGTTTAATTACGAGGGAGGTTCTCATAATTTATCTCTTTAAACTTGCTTCCAAAGAGCCAAAGGGATTTAAGCTCGCCATTTACACCTGTTAATTTACTCTAAATGGAGTTTTATCTACCTGTTTGTTGGCGGCCTTATCTATTGCCATTGAAATTTTGAATAGATGTCTTAAGCGTAGTTCCCATGTTCACAACAGAGGTTCACAATTCTTCTAAGGTCAGTTTATTGTTCGTTTTAATGTGTTTCTGCCTCGTTACCATTACATTATTACTGTCGTATAATGATGGCACGTTTATACACTGCTTTTTGTTTGCCGATGCTCTTGAAAAATTTAAAGTTTTAATTTTAGGCTTGCAATATTTGACAGACAATATTTACTTTCGGCCAAAGACAAATTGAAATAACGCTAAAATTTTGATACACTTGGGCAAAGACATTCGCCCCGCTAGTCAATGACTGTCTGAAAGAAAAACATTGAGTGATAACAGATGGCGTATGAATTAGAATTTTCAATGGGTGTTCATGAAGTTAAAATTAATTTGCTTAGGATGCCAGTGGGGACCTTTTTTGTAATGATCTCAACGTTCTCTGTTAACTGTTTTCCATTGCAAATTTATCTGAGGCATACCCTTGTCTCCTGTTAGAAAATAAATGAGAATTTTATTACAGTAATCGTTAATGGTCATGTTTATTCAAGCAACTCTTTCATAAAGCTCAGCGTGCGCCATTTCTCTAAACAGTTGTAGCAAAGCAGCACATGTACTTGATGTCGGAATAAAATATTTCTTTGGGACGTTTTATTATTGTAAGTCTAAGTGCAATTTCGTCGAGAGATATTAGTTTTTGAAGTCCCTTTTCTGTTGCAATCGACCGCTGAGCAGTCGTGTGGAAACCTCTGTTTGTCCAACCCTCGTTCTCATTTTTTGTTCTGACATTATCTGTTGGTTTTGTTATTTTACTCGGGACGCTTCTCTTTTAATAAGTGAAAAATGTCGCCTACTAGTGCGACCTTCTTTGAAAGTTACCAACGAAAATTATTTTATATTATAACTTAGACTACTCTTCTACGATATAACTTTAAGAATATAGTGAAGTTTTAGCTTACCTACTTTAAATTTGTTAGGAGATCTTTAGGTACAATGATGTTTATTATTGTGCAATATTTTATTTTATTTTTTATCCGATAACAGATAAAGCTTGAGTGATATCATTTTTTTTAAATTTGTTTAAGCGCAAACCAGATTAAGAATAAAATAAATTAGGCTAGGGTGAGTCAAAAGAGATTCTTAGAGTGTTTTTCTTCAATATTCTTAAAGATTTTGATATCAATAAGTTTGTTAAGTAAATAACGATATTGAAAATGGTTTTAAACCAAAAAATTACAATCAAAATCGAAATTGAGTAAAATTCTGGAGAAATTCGCATTGAAATTTATATGACATATTTAAATATAAATAGGGTTAAATTGGTTTATGTATTATGCATCTAATCTCACACGTTTAAATTGAGTTTTTGCCGTAGAATTAGATCTTATTCGGTTACCTCAAGACTTTCAAAATTCTGCAGTCTTTTATGTAGAACGCTTAGCAGTAATTTATGTAACATTTTCTTTATATAAAATATTGTATATTCTGTATGGTGTATTTCAGAGGCATGCACACCATATAGACAAAAAGACAGTGCCTACCCTAATAAATTAATTATTAAGTAATACAAATGTTAATATGTCTGTTATATCAGTTAATGTAAGTCTTAGGGTGAGGTGGCCAATCACAAACATACAATACAACAGTAAGTGGTTTTTGCCTACCCTGTAAGAAATGTCTATACACCCCACTGGTGTTTATAATCAAAATAACATCCATTAAACTCACCATGCACCGAAATCCTAATAGGCATATCCGTACTTTTCATCTCCTATTTCACAAGCCTAGCAACCAGAATTTATTTTCCTTTCATACGAAATGGTTTTCAGTTTTCCACAACAAAAATTCACAGCTTACTATGTACTGAATGTACTAATATGTTGCTTGCGCATGGCACAGAGTCCATACATACTTGTGTAGGTATTGTACTACTCAGTATACATTATCATTTTTTTCCACATCTGTATTTATACAGCCTGTTTGTTTATCAACGTCACTGCTGCCACATTGATATTCAAAATGGAGTCTTATTCTCTTACCATCTGATTTCAGAATTAAGCAACAGTCCGGACTGTTTATGCCTTAGTATTTTGTTAATTTATAAAAATTATATTAAAAGTCACTGATAAATTATTTTCTGAATGGTACAGTCAGCGAATTGTTTACATAGCAATATCAAACATTATAGAACAGGTTGTAAAAATTGATAATCTTATACTCCTCGAGATCTAAAAGGCCACTTTTGACATATATCATTTGAGTTAATTTGGGATGTGAAGCGTATAAATCGGTAACCAAAAATGTCGATTTTTATAATAAATCGATATAAAATTCTAAGAGTGTATAATCGTTTAAAACTATGATACTATAATAAAAAAAACAATAAATACATCTGATAAGCAATTTATTAATGTAGTAGGCACCGGATTGAATATGAAATCGCATTTCTGTACGTATCTTCATAGAATAATAAAACATATTCATAATTTCACTTCACTTGTACCGGTAATAATGGTCCACCAGTTATTGATTCACGTTCGAAGTACTCACATAGTTTCCAAACCAAGTTGCGCGATTTACTATTCACAATACGAAATCAGACTAGACAATTTGAAAAAAAATTGTAACCGACGGCCAAAATAACAGTATAAGAATCCAAGTATAGCAAGCCAAGTCAACTTAAAAGCGGGAACAGTCCAAAATCAAAGCCAGATCACAAAAACAGAGGTATCCGAGAAATAGAAAGAACGAACAATTAGTCGGAAAAATTGCGAAAAACTGCACAGATGTCATTTTCATTACTGCCGGTGTCAAGCATTGACTTTAGGTTTCATACTTCAGTGGTGTCAAGCAAATTGTGATCATAGAGAAATTAAATTAATCATAATATAATGTACGTGTCATACAGCCTTTAAAGAGTTTTTATTACCTACGTAATTTTATACTGATATTTCAAACGATTTTAACGATTCTAGTGATCACATCCCTTTATTTAAAAAATAATTGATTGAGAACGTAACCATTTTTATGATATTTCGGCAGTACATAAACATGCATTTTAAAAATATTTCGATGCTAAAACAATACTTATAAAATTTTATACCACGCTTATTTATACGTATCTCAAAAATTTATAATAATTTCAGAATTATTATCAAGTGTATATTCAAAATGGTTTTTATTCACAGCCTATAGTAACATTGTCAAGTTACATTCTATCGTTCTTTAAATCTGTCAAAAGGGACTTCTTAGATCTCGAGGACTGTAATAATTATCTGAATTATATATCGGTGTTATATTCTTTATCGTCATAATAACAGCATGCCATTATATTATACATATTAATCTACGCTATGAATTTTATATAGAAAATGACATGATGATTTGTGCATATAAAATAAACCAGTTTCAGATGAAACCACCTGGTTAAATAATAAACGTATAACCTTATAAATATTTAATTAGTTACTTGAGTAATTCCCGATTTCTATACGAATAAAATTAATTAAAACTACGATTTAAGCACAACTCTTAAACTCGAGTATTCCTCAAGTAGGTCATGAGTTTCTGTTGGAACGCTAGAAAAGGTCACGATTTATTTACTAATACTAGATTGCGTAGTCATGAGACGAGAAAGAAAGAAAGAAGAAGAAAGAAAATACATTACAGCACGAGCTTTCACATGAGAATCGCTCAAAGTGGAAAGATTAGCCTGTCAGCAGTGGTTTGGTGTGATAACACGGTTGGCGCAGTGGCTAAGCGATTAGCTTTCTGCGCTACGTGCCGCGGGTTCGATCTCCGCACGGAACAAATATTTGTATGATCTACAGATAGTTGTTTCGGGTCTGGGTGTGCATGTGGAATGTATGTTTGTAAACTTTACCCTCGATACAGGAGAAATCCTAGAGGGGGGCAACTTTCTTTTAAAAGAATAAAATAATAATAATGGTGGTATCGAGGCTGACTACCCAGGGTGCGCCAGATGATCTCATGTGATGAACTCGTGGAGGCTCTTTTCATGGCTTTTAAAAATGCGGGATGACCACAAATGTCTTACTAAGTAGAAGGGCGGTGGAGCGCAAAATTATTTGTCGTAGTAACGACGAAGTAGGCGGCATTAGGTTACTTACACATGAATTTTCTCCCACGTCCGGGAAATTTTGAGATCATGTTGTAATATCGGCTTGGTGCTGCAAGAATAATTTCGAATTGTTCGGAAGGTCACAATTTGCATGGTTTATTGAACTATTCATTTTAATTATTAGGTATAATTCTATTTAGAAACACAAGCCGTCTGTAAGGTATTTTTTTATTCAAAACGAGACGACGACTTTAGCAAAATAATTTTAATAAAAACTTGGCGTCATATTCCACAGAAAATTAAGGGCATCAGTGCGTACAGAGAATAAAATATTTTGCGATTGATGCTAAGCGTGCGTAACTGGGTTCGTGTTGTCGCAGACCAGTGGGAATACGAAATGTATTATCAAAAAATTAAAAAATACTTGTTAAGTAACTGTTCGCGTACTAAGCGCCTCTGTCAACTAATTTGTAATGGATCTTGTCTCCCAAGCGGGTCAAGTCTTTCAGCGACAACGACGAAAGTACGAAATAAGGTTAACGTTTCAAGGATGATTAAAATCAACCCGTTAATCTCCGTCAGTTAAATTTACTTTAATATTTATTTGGCCAGATAAATAAAATACGACACTCCTAAGGCGTTCCAATCAAAATCAAATTAATCATTCAAATGATTCGATCACGTCGTCAATAGCTTAATTTGCAACATTTTTACAATATTACGCCGAGGTTAACGTCCGTCTGAACGGGCTACGAACTTGCGACCCCGCGTCATTGGAGCCATTATTTTTACCCGTGAACAGGGCTGCCTACTTCGGTATCTCTCTCAGATTTCACTCCAAAAATATAGCTGCTGCCTACTCTAACGTACGTGTTTAGATAAAGATAAAATTATGCAGATTGTGTATTTTGAAAATCAGTCGTTCTTGGATTTGCCGGTTGGATAGACGATTCAGATTCTTTATGGCTTACATCGGTAACATATTTGGGTTCTACTAAAATATTCTGGAACATTAATATGACTCGCAAGAGGTGCTTTTTAATTTTGATATCTCTTTTATATTATGTTTATGAAGCGCGAATTTCAGATGATGTAGTTTTTAAGATAAACACATACATACATTGAATACATTTGTAAATTATTCAAATAAAATTTTAAGAAAATGAACATGGCTCCCAAGACCTGGATTTTAATTTTGATATCTCTTTACTATTAGATATGTTTATGAAGCGCGAAATTCAGATGATGGAATTTTTGTGATAAACACATACCTACATACATTGAATACATACGTAAATTACCAAATAAAATTTTAAATTAGGTACCTATTAGGTACTTCGTAGCTTCCAGAAGAAATATTTAAATAAAAAACAAATTAAATTTATTAAAAATTAAATTGGTAAAACACAATGTAAATCTTAGAAATTGGGTAACCAAACGAATGCAGTGCGAATTGATCCATAAAGTATCCTATAACTACGATATCAGCTGACTGCGCCACTAACTTATCTCCGAGAAACGAATCAAGTTTAAAATGCAATCTAGCATTTCCAAGTAAGCCTTTGAGCAATAAAAGTTTTCAGATGAGCATGTTTCCAATTGCATTTCGGTTCATCATCAAGCGAAATGCAATTAAACTTTGACCTGTGTCACATAAAAGTTAATTGCGTCACTTTTACTGCATGGAAATAAATTGAATAATTCGTAATTAATTTTATTGTTCAGCTTAATCTGCCGTTACGGAGGTATTGCGTCATGTTAACCTTCAGTTAGTTTTATGGGGCGTTTATGGATGACGTATACCCCGTGTTTGATGTCCTGATAATTTTATTAGTGCGGGGAAATAGGCTTGGTTTGAGAACTGTACAGTTATTTGAACTTTAACTTTGTCAATATAAATAGTCTTCACTAGCCATGATCTTTGTAAGGGAATTTGCATGACTATTGAAATTATAAAGACTCAAAATTCTAGAAATATACTTGATTTGAATTCAGTGGAATATCAAAGAGATTTGGTTCAGTTCTACAGATAAGATAAGCATGAATTGTTTCGTAGAAGCATTCCGAGGCCCCAGATAGATCTAGATTAAAATACTCGATCTCTAAGCAACAGCAATATAAGATATTTCTATAATAAACATACTTATATGTTATATGTGACATAATTGTGAATTCACTAAGTAATTACAAAATGGTAAAATATTAGTCTGGCTTGTTTGCAAACAAAACAATTGATGTTTTCATTCTGCACTGCTTGGAAATGGGGTTGTGTAAATAATGTAACATTCATTTGTCCACCGACCCCTATGCTATTTACCATATAGAACGGTATAGGTATACACCTAGCTATGAAACATGGCAGGGTCTCACAAGTAATGGCGATTCCAAATATAGACAGAATTGATAGACGGTCCTATATTTCGCAGAGTTCACACAAAATCGGACGATATCACCACGACAAAGGTTTTCAAAGATTTACTACAAGTATTTTTGTAACTGCGGTCCAGTTTTACTACGGTACAACCGTATAGAGGTACCCGGATAAAAGTATGTTTTAGAATTTTTATATTATGCTTCTTGGGCGGAGTTTGTATTTCTTTTTGCAGATTAGAACGTCAAAGATCTAATTGAAGAATTTCATGAACATGAAAGCTATTGACGTCGCGAGAGCAGTCACGTTTGAGCATTGTTTCTTTATATACGATCCTACATGTTGATATTTCATCAGAAATTGGTTCTTTTGTCTTAAGGCAGTACCCCCACCAAAACGCCGTTTTAAATCGCTATCTCCTCCGTAATTATACCATTTACAAATAAATAAAAAATACTGTCTTAAAGTTCAAGATCTCTACTTCAAATCCAACGTTTCAAATATTTTTTTTAAGTAGATTATACTATAGTAATTGGCGATTATAAAACACCTAAATCAGAATTAAAACCTTCATCTTCTTCGGAACTTGAAGCTTAATTTATTTCTGATTTGCAGCAATAGATAAATAATTCTTTTATTTATAAGTCCAACGTTTAACATTTAAAAAAAAATCATTTTTCAATTTTTCCTTGAATTTAAACGTAAATCTGTGCCAATTTTCAGCTGAAGGGTCGTGTTCGGGCGACGGGCGGCAGTCTGCCGCTGGCTCTCGGACGTGATACCCGTGTCGATCGAGGCTATCGCGTTCGATTTATAAATTCAGAATTTATTTTGCTCTCTAGACACAATATTGTGTAGAGGGGGCAACCTATATAACTTGCCTCAGTAGTATGGCATGTACTTTATAAACATATTTAGATTTTTTTTTATATTATTTTTTTGTAAAATCAGATATAGATAGAGTCTACTGATCTGTCACTTTATCTGTCAAGTCAATACAAATTGTGTTTCATCTTCTAAAATATACTTTGTCTAAAAATATAGAGACCATCTTTTTGATGTTTTCTATAAACATAAATTCAAATTTAGTATGTGACCACGTGACTGAATGTTTGAAAGCTCTAAACTATGGGACGGAGTCCCATCATGTTGGTATTCAAACTTCATGTTTTGGTGAGATCTATGTGACCACGTGACTAAAACTTTGAAAGTTTATATCTCCCAAACTATGGGACGCAGTCCCATCATGTTGGTATTCAAACTTCATGTTTTGGTGAGGTCTATTCATATAAACCGTGACCTCGTGACTACGTGACCAAAATTCAGAGCTACCTTCTATTAATGAATTGATAATTTGTCATAATCAACGTTTAAAATAGTAAATAATAATATGTTGATGACGATGTTGATCTAAAATAAATAAATAAATATTGTTTTTTTTAATATAACATTGTCCCTCACTAGGATTTCTCCTGTATCGTGGGTAGAGTTTACAGACATTATCTCACATGCACACACACCCAGACTAATATTTGTTCCGTGCGCGTATCGAACCCGCGGCACGTACCGTAGAAAACCACTACACTACTTGTAACAACCCTAGCCTCCATGCACTATCGCTACACTGTCATGACGTTGTCGGCGAGATCAAAGGCGTCGTCCTACTGTTGTTTTTCTTTATACTATTCCTTTACTATATACAGGTTGGAATTTTCGAAGCGTACCTGGAGGAAAAGTACTCTAAATACTGAAGCCAGCAAATTTTACTCAAAGGAAACATTCCTTTATTTTTAAAAAGAAACAAAACTGTATTTAAATATTTTTTTAAATACGCTTGCCACACCCGGGAATCGAACCGACTAAAATCCGAAAAAATAGCATCCTGTACTTTTATGGCACCAATCGATAGGGTCAATCATAAGGATCAAATCTCTCTAGCAAACATGGTAAATTAAATTAAACAAAAACCATGAAATCTAAACTTATTTTATTCGAACGAAAAAAACGAGTACCTAAATTAACTAATTAGTTGCTCGAAATGAGCTCCATTTTCTTGGATGCATAAAATTCTTATAAGGAATTCATTTTGAGTAACTTTTAGTAGCGTGTTGTGGTGAATATTGAAAATTGTATTGTGAACCTCAGTTTTTAGCTCTATTACAGTTGTATAGGATTTTTGGTAAATTAAATTTTTTACATATCCCCATAAAAAAATCTAAAGGGGTGAGATCTGGAGATCTTGCAGGCCATCTGATTGTGCCTATTGTACCAATCCAGGTATTAAAATGGATATTAACATTCATTTCGGATTTTAGTCGGTTCGATTCCCCGGTGTGGCAAGCGTATTTTCAAAAATCTTTAAATGCAGTTTTGTTTCTTTTTAAAAATAAAGGAATGTTTCCTTTGAGTAAAATTTGCTGTCTTTAGTATTTAGAGTACTTTTCCTCCAGGTACGCTTCGAAAATTCCACCCTGTATAATAATAAATACTATGTACCAACCTAGTTTTATTTTAATACTTATCGATTATACTTTATATATAACTATTCACCAACACTGCTACCAAACAAAGATATGAAGTAAGTGTTTATTATTCCCATTTTTAATCGACTTCCAAAAAAGAAAGTTCTCAATTCGACTGTATGTTTTTTTTTTGTATGTTTGTTACGCTATTACTCCGCCAATTGCATACCGATTTTGAAAATTATTTTTTTATTTCAAAGGGTACTCTCAAGATGACATTTAAATTTGTTGAAGATTAGATGAATAACTTCGGAGATATACAATGGAACTCTTGAATGAATAACAGCATGTCACTTGCGATTTCTGTAATCGCATGATTATGAATTGTATAAGCCACTCAAAATAGAAATATAAAATATACGATAAAAAATTGTATAGACCGACTTCAAAAAACTAAAAAGTATAATACATAATAATTTTCTTAAAAAACTTATCAGCTTCTGAAGTCGTTGCCACTGCCAAGCTAGGTGCATTGAAGAATTTAAGAAAATTATTTACACTTTTTAGTTTTTTGAAGTCGGTTTTTACTTTTTTAATGCTAGGTATTAATATCTAATAATCGTGATATATTTATATGAGTGAATATTAAATGAATCAAGCAATCCTTCAAATAAAAGAGCAAGTTATAATTAGTTAATACCAAATCATCTAACAACTCGGCAAGTGTAATGGGCATTTTTTGCTCGGAAGCTCGTTGACGAAGCATAATTTTTTTATTTCCCTTTTTTATAAAATCATTCATCATTGTAGTGATTGTACCACTGTTGTTGGTATTAATTTTCTAGTAGTAACTCTGTTACTATATAGACCTATTATAAGTAAAACAATGTACAAATATATATTTTACATTGCCACCTCTATTTATTATATAGTTTTTTAGTGTCTGGCGCGATGCTCGCGTTGACATGCTCCGAGCGGTTTCCGTAATATTACAGGGGGTCGCGCGGGTTGCGCGGGTGGAGGAAGCGAAATCGACAAATTCGTTTGCTATCTGGAGCACCTTAACACATGGCCAAGTTTACTAAACGGAATCTCAATTACAATCAATTTGGCAACCAACGCCAACGTGTTATTGTTTGCTTTAAGAAACCATCGTTAATCTTGCTCCCTGCGGTCTCTAACTCCGGATTGCAATATCTAAAGCATCTAGTGGTTTATGTGCATCCATCCCGGGTAACGGTGTTTTTATTGTTAAGTCGTTTCACCGGGTATGTAGCTTTTCTTATATGGCACATGTTTATGAGATTCTATTCAGCGAGTGGTAACACTCAGTGCTTTATTACTTGTGAATATCGAGCACTCTCAATAATCTGAGCGGTCTAAAGTGAGCTAGGCTGACGTCTTTGGAATGTCTTCCTTTGAGTCCCATGTCAGCCTCACTCATCTTCCTGACAGCCTTAACGGTATCTTCATCCTGTCAACGGTGATCTGCCTATCAGACTCCCAAATTCCTTCCGGAAAGGAAACTGTTGTCACTTTCCCTTTCATATTTTCTTTAGGTATCTTGTGATTGAGAATTTTGTTATTGCTTAACTGTATCTATGTTGGAACACTAGCTAGTTTTGTTATCACTGTTAGAACAGACGTCTTAAATAGTCTTAATACTTAGTTGTGGCAACTAGTATTCCAAGATTATTTGCGAAGTCAGCAGTCTAGTTTATGACTGTAGATATTTCCTCCCGTCGTTGTTTCTAATTTAATTTACTTTTTATCCTTAGTCCTTATATCTGTGTTATGAAACGTTTCTCCAGAGAAAACGTATTCTTTTTTAATTAAAACTTTTATGGCCTTATAAATTTCAGTCTTAAATAACAAATATTATCAGCCAATACAAATATTTTATAACATCATAAATTTTACGGAATAATTGTTCAGATCCAGGTACTTGGAACATTGCCAGAAAAATAAGAACTCATAGAAAGATATCTTAGAAACTTGTTCGAACGCAAGTACCTATCTTAGGCTGAAGCTGTTTTACTTTTTAGTTATTTTTGGACACAAATTTATAGTTTTAATTCGGTTCAAATCAAAACATGCGCTTTAGAACTACTTGGAGTCGGTTCTATAATTGTGATTGTAAAATGCGCTGCGTAAACCAGTAGGTACCGATAGGCCGATGCTTAGTTAGTAAAATAATTTGACTTGCAGCCAAATGACTTGATTATCGCGGCTGTTAACCATTGTGTTCATGTTTATGATGAGTCAAATCAGTATGCAGTTTCCTGGAAAAGTAGGTCATAGAGACATTGTACACAACCGGGAATTAGTTAACAGATGAGTCGATAGTATTCTTAAATATTATCTTATTGGATAGATAAAATGTATTATTATTATTGGGGATAGGTACGTATCTATAAGTAATAAGATGTATTTTTGAAGAATATTAAAATATTAAGCAGTGATAAGCGGTCGAACGCTTGCCTTCCATGCAGGAACATCTGAGTTCGAACCCGGCCCGCATCTCTGTCTTTTCGAATTTATGTGGAGATCATAATTTGTTTATCAGTTGCTTTGGTAAAGGAAAACATCGTGAAGAAACTTCACAACTGAAAGGGCCTCATAAAGTTCTCAATGGTGTATACATATAGTCCGCTAGCCCGCACCAGGCCAGCGTGGTGGACTAAGGCCTAACTCTTCTCATTCAGAAAAGAAGCTCGTACCCGGCAGTGGGACATTAATGGGCTGGTTTTTAACACGCTTTTATTATTTTCACCTGTAACTAACAAACTATGTGAGAAAATCTTGGAAGTAAAATTTGACCCACTTCCCGGTTTCCGATTGAGCTGTTGCAAACACGTTCAATTTGGATGACTAAAGCGTGTTCTACAGTTTTTTTTTTAAACTATAATATTTCATTATTATTTTATTTATGGTTGGAAAAAATATGGTATGATGTATTCAATTAGTGTGCATATAGGCCATATGAATAAATCCGTCTGATCAAACCCACAAGTGCTACTCTCATTTCAAATTAGCGCAAAGTGTGATTAGAGGTTGAGGCTTGCTATGTAGGTATATTGGCGCGTTGTCGGCTCGACCTCATCCACCCCTGTTGACTCATTGTGGTTATTTACCTTACTCACACGCCGCAAAAATCGACGCGTTGTTATTCCTCTAATACTAATAAACTTTTATTAGATTAATTTAACGTTCAACTTGATATTACTTACTATTTGTTGAATTAATACGCTTTACTGTTTATTGCTCTCCACAATATCTATCCATATAGAAGATGAGGTTTACACAACGAGCTTTAGAACAGAATAGAATAGTTATTTCGTGTAAACTAGATACAATACTTATGAAATGTCGAGACTAGGTGCAAAGGTGCGAGGTGCTTTGATGAATAATACCGTGATTGGTAGGTATACCTACTTGGCAGGCATTAGGAGAGTCATTCTATTGGTGGATGCTTATATAACCAATTACGAATACCCTGAGAACAGGCTAGCCGACTCTTGCCTCGGAAATAAAGAACGCACGCCTACACGGAAAAAAACGATTTTGAAGGCTTCATCCGAACCAAGTTATTCGGTTGTAAATAGCAATAACTTGTTTATTTCTAGCCCTTACGTTTTTTCAGTGTAGTTTTTCTCAACTAAGCTGGGGTTGGCTTCCAGTTTAAAGAGATACAAGGTACACTTTTTAGGCACGTAATTTACTTAAATGTTTCAGTTCTGATACAATGCTAAAAGGCCGACATTTTCACAGATAGTATCGGTAGGCGATAGCTCAGGCTATTTACAAAAAAAAAATCTGTAGTGTCTTGTACATACTTATGTTTGATCTCTTTCCCTAAATTGTCATTCAAACGTCGAGATACAATTTAGTATTCGTGTCTGTACACGCAGTGTCGTATCCATTCTAAATAATCTAAATGGGATATCATCCTTTCTCATAAACGACGATGTGTTAGGTGGGTGTCTAAATTTGATTTATTCAGCAACCCTGGTACAGATTCGGCACCATAATTATTGTTTACTAGCTGCTGCCCGCGGTTATACTCACATCCTAAGAGAACTACTTCATACCCGAATAAAAGGAATCCTATGTGTTATATATCAGTATAAATGCCTCCTGACATTATGCTGAGCTGTGGCCTTTTGGCACAATAACTTTTATATTTTATATGTTTTCTTTTTTATTGGTTTTATTTATTTTTTGTTGTGCTAATAAAGTATTTTTCTTTCTTTCTTTCTTTCTATATATAGGGAATAGTCTATCTGTTTGCTAAATTTCTCGCAAATCATATTTCATTTCAGTTTTTCATTAGTCAGCCTACATACCTACTACGTTACCTAACCGTGCCTATTTGCCTAGACCTCCAGGGTGCGCCGCGGGGAGGCTGATCATTATATTTAAGGTTTACGCATCTAAAGTTTTATTATAATTAAATTATTCAAAACCATACTAATAGTCTATAGTGGTAACAACGTTATTCATACTTTCTAATTTCCCCGAATCCATTTTTCGCGTAATTTTGGTTTTCTGACGGCATAACGACTTGACCGTGTAATTCTACGTAATTGGGCCTCCAGTCGGTTATTCACAAGTACAATAATGTAGCCCCGTCACGCGAACTTTATTTCATATTAGGTATTAATTCATAATACTTACAACAATTTATTTGACTAGCATATGGATTATATCCCTAATCGACGCATGATACCTAAATAAATGTGTCTCTAGTGTCCTTTGCAGTGCATGACATGTATTTGTAAACCTTTAACTTTATTGTAGAGTAAAAAAAATATGACACAAAAACAGGTATGTTCTCTGCAATGGGTCAAAAATGAACGGTCAATGAGGATGGTTATAGATAAATATGTATTTTAGAGTTAAGAGACAGGTAGGTAGGTGTACACTGTGATAATTGAGGAAAATGAACTGCGCAGGCAGTGTTAAAGAAAAACTATAATGCGTAAAGTTGTTACTATTTATTATTATTATTTATTATTTGTTGTTGTTATTATTTATTGGAATAAAACACAATAATAGTATTTTGATGTCATTCTAATTGTAAAGGGTGTGGCAAAAAAAATTTTACTTAAATTATGTAGGTATGTACCTACATGACCTCATTTCACTTTATTAAAATTATAAGGTGGGTATTTTATTGCGTATTTTATAAACTGACATCTGCAAATTACGTGGCTTTTGCGAACATTGTAAGTTCTTAATTAAAATAAACCTTGAGAAACTAGAGATCGGTCCTAATCTTCGTTTTAATAAAGCAGGCACCTAATTTGAATTTTTATTTGCTACTTGAATATACGACAAAACGCTAAAATTTCCTAATATTAATTTAAAAAACACGATAAGTTTTACATTATATTACAAATTAAGTTTCACTACAATAGGATTACGGTTGTAAAATTAAACAAAGCGCTTAACTACGACTTATTGTGATTCTATAACAACCTTCAGCCTTTGATCAAGGAGTAAGAAATGCCTCAAATAATATAAGTCTCATTAAATAACTACTAACTGGCAATTAGTAAGACGAATAATGGTTAGACTTAGCCCAAGTTCACCGTCAATATAACAGATGATTAGGACGAAGTCAGTCATTAAACACGAAATTTTATATGGGTAAGCCGTCGTTTTCGTTTTAAACAATGGTTATAATATTTTAGTCGATGAACAAGACTCTAGACGGTCGTTTTGGTTAAGATTTTTTTGACTACATGAGAATAAGTACACAATTCTGAATTTATCTTTGTTGCTTTGGACAATTAGACATCTTTTTTTCTTGCAAAAAGCTATGCCAAGTCCTGCAAACTTTAGTTAAGCTAATAATAAGGTAAGTCATGATCAAAAAAGAAAAAAAAACAAAAAAAAACAAAAAAAAAATCATGCAGTACTATTAATTATGACTCACACTAAGTTTTGTTTTTTTTTTTTTTTTTTTAGCGTGGTAAAATCATCAAATGAGTCCTCCCACCCCGGGCAGGGCGGGAGGGAATGTCAGACTTGTACTGACTAAAATCCACGGTGTTCCTTCAATAGCCCTTTACGTTCCGGGGTCACGGTAATGAGATAAGTCCCGCGACCCCGGCAGGCTTCGGCCCTCTACAGGGGGGGCCCCGTCATCTTGCTGACGTTCTTTGAGGCGCGCGTGGAACACAACGCGCCGTCGACCCGGGCATGGTCCATGGTCGGACAGCGAGTTGCCCTACACTAAGTTTTGACTTGACATAAATATCTAGAAGGAAAGCTAGAAACAGGAAGACCTAGGAGTTACGTAGACCAGATAAAGGAAAAGCTGGACGTCAAAACATACAAAAAAGTGAAAGGACGTGCGGAAAAGAGACAAGAAAATGGAAAATGTTACTCCGATAGGAGTCTAAATCTTAAAATGATGATGATGATAATAAATAAATAAATCTAGCCCATTACTGTCCCATGATGATTTATAAATGTAGCCCATTACAGTCCCACTGCTGGGCACGGACTTCTCAGAATGAGAAGGGTTAGGCCTATGTTCTTAGTCGTAGTTTAGATGTTGATAAATAGGTAGGTACCTAAAATGCTCCGTACTTATTAGTTTACTCAACTAAGTACTGACTACGCGATTGTGGAATTTAGGTCGTATGATAAAAAAAATAAACGAGGGATAATAAGACGAGATAAAGATGTAATTAATAACAGCAAAGCTAAACTTCTGGAATCAATTAGCGACAGTGTTTCATTAAGACTGAACTTCCTCCTCATAAAACGAGAATTTTTTATTGATGTATGCATAAATATAGATGCAGTAAAATTCTCTCGTCGTCCCGTTAACCCCGTCAAAGTTGCTTTTAGTTTACACTTTACTACCAAACTTGCAACTGTTAGCAAAGTTTAAAGGCAAAAGCTTTTTAAAAGTGGGTATGTGTAATTAGGGCGGAAGATTTCAAGATGTTAAGTTGGATTTATATGAAAAAATATTTTAAAATGAGGGCAAGCCAGAGTTGAATACCAGAGTTAAAGGAATGTTAATATTTTCCTGGTTTCGTAATCAAAGTTCGAGTTTACATAATAAATGTGTCGGCTGAAGAAGATAATCTGCTCTAGAACGATGCTTATGTTTGAATTTATATTTCGAATGCAGATTCGGGATTTAATTGGACTGGTTGGTTACATCAATCACGGAGCTAATTGCATTTGTTTCCTGTGCGCCTGGTCGGCGCGATCCTATTTCATATCAATATTGCAAAATTGTAGGATAATATAATTACTGCGAGTAGGAATTATATTAAATAAATTATTAATTCCACGAATTCGTCAGCGCGTTAAACATCAATGAAATTCTCATTAATGTGATTAATTATAATTATTAATATTACATTTCTTTACGTTTCGATTTGTCGCTCAAATTATTGTTATTTTAACAAGAATTCTTATTTGTTCTAAAAGTTAAGCGTGGGCTAAACATTACAATTAATTATCGCGCAGGATCTTTTTGCTAAACAAATCTTTCTTAGAAATTGTAGCGTTTTCTTGATTCAAACATATTATTTTGGTTATAATTTTATGGAATGGAGAAATTATTTAATAAACAATTATAAATCCAGACCGCCCTTATCAATCAATTACTTACAAATAGTTTATAAGTCAGTACTTATTATCAATTTGTTATTACTTGTGACTATACATCCTTATGTATATGTACAGTTACAATCAATAATATTTGACTACCGATAGATTTAACACCGCCAATAATAGCTATCTGACCCAATTCACGAACATTAATATGTGACTATGGACAGAACGGATTGCCGTTCGAGAACAAAATAATATGCATCTCTTAGAAGAATAGGTATCTACTATATTTTAAGAAACACTACCAAAAGTTCTTCACAAAAGATAAGATTACGACTAATTTGTACATTCGCAACGTGACTACTTAGGATTCGGAAAAAAACGTTTGCTAACCGTGACTAAGTTAGTCCTTAAATATAGGACAAAATTACCCTCTTTTTTACTGTTAGCTGGTCTCTGTGGACCAATAATCTTGTCTGCTCCAGTATACGGTATCAATAAATAACAATCAGGTATCTCGGTATTAAATCTATTTGCTTAATCCACCCTATTTATTATAGGACTAGGTCATATTACATTAATTTTAAAGGTGTTTACAGATGTACTGCGTTAAAACTGCAAGTAAACGATGCAGTTCGGCACAACTCTAGTTATTATTAGTGCCGCATAGTTACTGCAAACAAAATGTCAATTTACTGACAGTTTCAATAGGAACTGTAGACGTGTGCGCCGCGCCGACCCGCCGCCGCCGCCGACATTTTTTCGACGCCGCCGCCGCCGATTTGGGTATCGGCGTAAAATCGGCGCCACTAGACTAGACGATGTGAAAAGAAATATGGCGGAAATGCTCAATCACAGATTCTCAATTACCAACGTTATCGTAGCAGCTACTTTGCTAGATTGCCAATTTACCATCATCATTCTCCAGCCCTCCCATTTTATTTGTGGTCGGCGCAATATGTCATTTTCTTCCATTCATCTCTATCAGACGTCATTTCCGGATTCCCTTACTTAATATTCATGTCATGTTTCACGCAGTCCATCCATCTTTTCTTTGGTATCCCTCTTCTCAGATAGCCGTCAACATTCATACTTACAATACTCTTCTTATAATATGATTCTCATCTCTCCGCATTACATGTCTATACCAAGACAATCGGTTACTTTGCAGCTTTTCTGTAACTGGTGCGACTTTCATACTTCCTCTAATTATACTATTCCTTATTTTGGCCAATCTTGTTACACCACACATACTCAACATTCGCATTTCCGCTGCATGCAATTGCCTTTCATCCGTCCCTTTTGTGGTCCAACATTTCCGATCCATACAAAGCAGCAGGTCTTATCGTCTTCTTATAAATTGTCCCCTTTAGTTTAAGGGGGTTACGGGAGTCACATATTGTTCCCGTGACCTGCCGCCATTTCATCCATGCAGCGTTAATTCTATGCTTGACAGCCCGGTCTATTTCGCCATTGCTTTACATGAGTGAACCGAGGCGAGGTACCGAAATCAGAGCAGATTGGTAAGGGTACACCATCCAGCGATATGTCGTTAAAACTGGAGAAACCGTCGAAATCACAGAACATATATTCAGTTTTGGTTCTACTGATTTTCAAGCTCAATCTGCTCTGGACCTCAGATTCATCTTCACCGACGAGAACAATTTCACCGGAAAACAGCTTGCACCAGGGTGCCTCCTCCTGTATGTCCAATGTCAGAGCATCCACTATCAACAGGAAGAGATAAGGACTTAAAGCTGACCTGACGCAAACCTACAGTCACATTGAACTCGTCGGTGTTGCCAGTAACCGACCGAACGTGGGATTGCCGATTTACCAATTACAGGAAATCGACCAATACATGGAAAGTAACCATACGACAAGAGTCGATTTTTTGGTCAACTGTATCAAAGAAATAGTGCCAGCGAGTGAACTAGAGACTCAAGCCAACCGATGCAGTACATCAAATGCAGGTGACAAAGACACTAGTTCTTTTCTCATAAAACTAGTTGAAGAACATGCGGCTGCATTAATTGATGATAATAATGATCGACTAGAGTTTATTGGGAAAGAATGCCTGTTTTTTTTATCTTGAATACTGGCAGTAGATAGAAGAGCAGCATTTCCGTTGCAATACAAATTAGCGAAGGCTAGCTATTTTATCAGTGCCTGCTACAAGCACGCCTAGCGAGCGGGTGTTTTATGTTGCCAGTTTGACGGTGACGGCAAAAAGGTCCCGTTTAAGTCCGACACGGGTCGACAAAATTATATTTGTTCATGACAATTACAGAGCATTATTTTAAGTGTGTTACAAATGACCCACCTGTGCTTGATGATTGTTAGCTTACCTACGTGTATCAACTATTTAAGTAAATATTATATAACTTGGGTACCTACTTACTATGTTTCTCAATAGTGCTTTAACATCCAGACAAACCTATTTAGGTTTTTGTGATGTTCTTTTGTTAATTTGTGTGTTTATATTATATTAAAAAAAGAGAAAAAAAAAAAAAAAGTAACGGCTGCCTAAGCTGCCTTGCAAGTTGCAACGGCAAGGCAGCCATTACTTAAAAATACTTTTGTTTTGCTGTTTTTTGTTGATTGTCGAGTTATATTTGTGATTTTTTAATAAAAACTATTCTACAAGCTAGATAGTTTTATTAAAATTCTCCGCGCCGAAATCACGCCGAAAACACGCCGCCGCCGCCGATTTTTGACCGGCGCCCGCCGCCGGAGATTTTAGTATCGGCGCACACGTCTAATAGGAAGTGCTTCGTAAAACACATTTTCCTGAGAACACTGGACAGTCCTTGTCCTTACGATATGATCGAAAATATCGTCAAGATTACAAAGCGTTTCAAACTCTTTCAGCTTTCTTACAAAGAAAGGTTTTCAAAACCTGATTAATATTATTAGTTGAGAACTACCCTTTTACATATGATCAAATATAACAAGATCTTTTTAATATGAATACTACCAAATGAAATATTCACTGACGGAAAAGAAAAATAGATATAAGTATCATATTGGATAGTCAAACAGCTTTGTTAGGTACGGAGCCCGAGGCTGGCAAAGGGCCGGAAAGAGTGGGCTCATACAATATAGTTGAGACTTCTATGAGCAAAGCCAAATAGCTTTCTAGTTACCTAACTGTAGGACTTAACTAGCTATATCGGATATAAAAAGACCCTTAATGAAGCCGAGAGCCACGTATTCTTCCTATCATTCCTAATATTTTTTTGTATATAATATGTATTACCATACCTGGGAACCGACTTATAGTAACGGAGATATTCAAGGTCAAATTAAAAAAATAAATTACTTTAACATATTTCAAATGTTTTTAATAAACTATTTTAAGCGCTTATACAACCCATCCCTTCCTACACACATTACACAGTCACACACAGAGATACACAGATAGTCAGATACACACTACAAACTTATAACACCCCTTTTTTTGTCGGGGGTTAAAAAAAAGCGGTGCTCCGAAAACGCCTTCCCAGGTAAAGATACCTAAGTATGTCTGGTCACAAAGTAGGTAGATACTCGTAGGGTAGTCAAACGAACGACCATTTCACTAGAGTTGAGCTTGCCGTACGGCGTACATGTATATAGGGTGTTTCCAAATTAGGTACAAATATTTTAAGGGTTGCTCAAGTACATCGAGACAATCCCGTTATGCATAAAATAAAAAAGATTTCATATTAAATTCCGTAAAAAAAAATTAAAAATTGTTCATATGGGATACGTAAAATAAGTACATCATTCTGTGAAAAATTCACACCTTTAACTAATTTTGGTTTTTATTTGCTGAACGCGATTGGTTTTAAGTAAGTAAGCAGCCCTTAAAATATTTGTACCTAATTTGGAAGCACCTTATATACGTCTATGTATGAATGCGTCTGTTATCGCTCGTTGCATGGAGTCAGCCTTCTGTACCTATCTATTCTGTGCTCCATTGCACCCTTGGCAATCAGTGTCACTGTCTGGCCACCACGGCCTGAGCAATTCTCACGTGTTACTGTTACTGTTAGCCTGTATCATCCCACTGCTGGGCAAAGGCCTCCCCCCTTGATTTCCATTCTCACGTGTAAGGGCAAAAATTAACAAAAGAAATTAATAAAAAAGCGATTATCGAATTACGACTCCACTTCGCAATAGTTTGGAACTTTCGAATACTTTGAGCTTAAAATAAGTGGGACTATAACTTCTGTGATTTAAAATACTTGCTTTTGAAAGCCCTCAGCTTGGCCATTCATTTTAGGTTATAGGTAGTAGTTCAACTTTTCGGACTCGTAATTATATTAAAGTAATGCTCGATGAAAGTTTGTTACCTCAAAACATAAAACTTCTTACTTTAATTAACAAATTAATTAATTAATTACACCATTTTATCAGCCCTGCGGGTCTACCGCGTAACCGGCGTAACTAAAATGGTAATGAACATAAACTCTGGTAATAAACTTCAATACGATTGCGAGAAACTAAACTATGAGCTGCCTTGTAAAAAAATACCGATGACGAAGATGGGAGTCCCAACTTTATGATCGGTAATTTTTTAACAATGTGGCTCGAAGTTGAGTCTCTTACGATCCTATTGAATTTTATCACCAGAGTCGATGTTCATTACCATTTTAGTCACACGGCAGACCCGCCGATCACCACCGACTACGCGTGTCGAAGCTTATCATGCAGTCACCGGCCAAACGTGGACGAATCCTATCTATATAACTACATACATACTATTTATACACCTTTTTATAGACGAACAAGCAAAAGGTTCCTTATAAATATGAAAAGCTCTGATAAATTATATTATAAGTATCTACCTACCTACTCATCGAAGGTCATGTCAGCTGGAAGTAACTCGGTCTGTCTGCGTCTGTAATCTTAATTTTGCTACAATCTCCGCCGTTTTCGGGAGACATGTTGCCGCTGCTTGCATGCTGCTTGCATGATTGGCTACAGCGTGGCCCAGATATTTATGTTTTAGATTTTATTATATTTTTGTAAAATTATTGTAGCTTTCATTGCATTTAATATTATATAATTATATTATACTCGTCTAGTAACGTACCTTACTATTCATGTTATGCGATTACGCTAGGGTCTCAATCTATACTAAACCTACATAGAATTAAGTTCATACTAATGGATTGTTACCTGTTGTAATTGCCTATTAATAAAATAAATAAATCTGATGATCTATCGCTGGTAAATTTGTCTTTCGTGTGCTCATGCTAAGTATTGTCCATGATAATATTGTGAAACCATATTGACTCTGCATATAAATTGGGGGTTCTGGACAAAATACTTAGTTAATTCGGCCATTTATTGGGCTCCATGTAATGTTTCGTTCTTATCTTGCACAATCGACTGAGTATCGGAAATGCAATCTCGGAGCGATTTAGTATGCCATTTGCAGTAACTGCAATTTCGGAATATCTTCAAAATTATCTGAAGATATTAATGGTATTGTCAGAATCGGTAAATCTTTTCCAATTCATCATTTATTATTACCATGCTAACCTATATTATCCCTCACTTGACTACCACGGATTGCGTGGAATACTGAATAGGTAAGTTTTATTAACTTTCACATTACCATGAAAAATACATTATTGTTTTTGAATAAGCCCCCAAGTCATTAATCATTCTCCGATGCATAGAAATAATAAAACATAATATTATGCACCTATAGTACAATGCATGCACTGCTAGTGTATTAAGGTGAACGCGCATAACGCGCCGCACGATCAGTATTGTCCGAATCGCAGAATTGTTGGGGCAGAATGCGAATAACGTCATCAGAATCGAGCCGGCCGCGCTACCCAAACAGTACGCGCCGAATCTGATAACGCCATTCGCAAATGCGGGTGTAATTGGTATACCTACAGTATTTTACTGAAATCCTGCGCGTACGGCGCGGTTAGATGCGCGAGATTGCATATATTATAATTTCATACAAAGCATACTGTATATTAGTCGATTTCGGTGGCGCGTGCGGCGTTTTCGACGCGTTCAGCAAGTGTATGTTCACCTTTACTAACCTAATTGATAGTACTAATTGTGTTAGTACTAGCTCGAACGGTTTGTGTCAAGTAGTGGGGTATGTAGCGCGTTCGTTAACGAAAGTTTCATAACACATTCATGTTGTGATTTCGAGTAGGTGTGTTTTGATCGCGCGGTTGTATTATGGCGTTAATTTATGAGTGACCCGAATGGGAAAGTAGTTAGCAGCAGGTTCATTTCCAATTCATAATAAGATAGATCTACGTTTTAGTTTTTCTTTTATTTTTCTGAACCCTTGTTCTCCCAAGTCCGCTGTGTATTAGGCCATCTCCATTGTACGCCAATCTTCCTCTGGCATGTAGCTGTCCTTGTAAATTTTTGCCCGTACGGGAATTTATTACTTTCGGCCGTAAACCAGCTTAAATAAAGGTGTTATCCATTTACGTAAAGCTTAAAGATTAAAACTTAATTCTCGTTAATTTAAGACGTTAAAAGATAAGCCAGCCATTGTTTGTATATCATGGAAACGAGAAGGAAGGACAAAACTGATTAGATTTCTCACCTTTCTGGAACGCAGGTTGGAAAGTAAGCTTTGTAGGTAACGACCGACGCGACGACACAATATTATGATTAATCTGACAACTGTACTTCTCTGTTATGTTTCATTTTGTGCTTTTACAAACTAATTATTTGCACGTCTGGAAATGCCGCACAATTTTGGTATTTCAACGGCTGATATTACCTTGCCTGATGGCGTTTTATGAAAAGAGTTCTAATTGTGAATGTGTTTATAATCCTTTATCATAAACACATTCACAATTAGAACTCTGTTTCTACTGCACACCAACAAATAGAGAATGCAGAAAATTTGTTGTTTTGAGTGGTATGAGCAATGAGCATGGCTATAAATCGTTAAGAGATTTCAAACATGCTTTTGCGCAGAAAGTGAAAATATGCGACTGTGTGCTTGTAACATCTTGGTTATTTAGGATATACAGAATATACTTTAGGGTGTTTAGGGTAGGTGTTAGAATTTTTAAATAAAAGTGTTTCGTAATTTTTCGTCATGGTTGGTCAGCTTCATGTAGTTGTAGTCTGTTTTTATTTTTTGATGTTAGCTCATATAAATAAAGCGATGTATGTCATAGTGCAACGTTTACGGCCCCAGTTAAAGTTAATGGATTACCATAAAAGTACAGCATAATGACGTCACAACTAACGATGAATTAGGCCGGTATGTAGGGCAACAATCGCGTGACCCGGTTTGAGCGGCAAGTATTTGAAAAAGGAATATAATCCAGCCTCATGTTCGTACTCCTGAGTTATTCCGTATTGTTCCCTTTCGTGACAACCCGAAGCAAGCCGAAGTCGTATCGTGGTTACAGGAACGTCGCCCGGTTATACATAATAAGCTAATCAATACGGACAAATATTTTTATTAAAAAGGCAAGAGATATAACGAAATCACCAATAATGTATTGATACAGGTGGGATTACCTGAAACCGTCAGCAGATCAATCGATCTGCAAGGTTAAGCAGCGCTCGACACGATCAGTCCTTGGATGGATGACCGTTTCTTCAAACATCGAGACCCCTCCGTGCCTAGGAAAGCACGCTAAGCAATCGGTTGTTTATACGAATATCTATGACAATCGTCACGGGAGTCAGCAGCCCAAAGTCTAACCTCAACTTGTCTAACTTTAGGGTATCAGTATCTCCCAGTAATTGGATGATGGAGATCAGATGGCAGTCGCTCTGTGTAGAATACTGATATTCAGCCGCATTTGGTGAGATTGGAAGCCGACCCCAAAGTAGTTGCAAAGGCAAAAAAGTTTGAATACAAGGTAATTTTGACATGGTTAAAACAATGACTAAATTATCGTAAAACACGAAGCAATACAAAATTTCAGGATTCGTTCCACATTAATAAGAACTTACATCGCTTGTCATCATCAAATGAACATGAAGGCGGTAAAAACTTTTTCATCCCACCATCTCGGAAAGAGTATTTTTAATCTTCAATATCTGAGTGGAAAAGCCGTTTTTATTCTCTAGAGGATAAAGTAAATTTTCATCCCACCATCTCGGAAAGAGTATTTTTAATCTTCAATATCTGAGTGGAAAAGCCGTTTTTATTCTCTAGAGGATAAAGTAAATTGAATTTAGAACATCGTGTGCACTAAGTTTGTGAATTAAACGTTTTTTTTTTGCATTTAGTCATTTCCTCGCTGAGGTGGAATGAAAAGTTACGTGTTGCACTCGAGTGCAAAGATTTTTCACCTCGTGCTCTTTTGATTCCCTCGCTAACGCTCAGGATTCTAATTTTGAATCACTCGCTGCGCTCGTGATTCAATTTTAGAATCCTTCGCTTGCTCGGTCATCAAAATTGAACACGCGGTTAAAAAGCAACTTTGCACTCTTGTATAACAAATAACTATTGTATATTTCTCGGGAATGACTAATATCCTGTGATACGAATAAACATTTCTTAGAAACAAAGTCAATTCGACCCCAAAGACTGCTTATTGTCACAAAAATGTTTCTTTATTTAACAAATACAGCAGTAAACAGTTATTATTTCTTGTGTTGGTACAAAAGAAAAAGTTCATGTCGTATTATAATAATAGTATTATTGTAATAATAATACATACCTACCTACCTAATTTATATACACGTGTATTTTCGTGTTATTTATTTACAGAAGATATTAGTTAATTTCGTTCGTTTCGTGATTTTCAATAGTTATTGATATGGCTTTTATATATCTTTTACAGTTTTTTACTGAGTTGTATTTTGTTTTTACTGACATATAATTTTGAATTAAATTTCCTGGAATTATCGGCAACTTTTGCCCGCGGTTTCACTCGCATTATAGGGGAACTACTTCATGTACCCGGGTAAAAAGTATCCTATGTGTTCATCTAGGATATGATCTTTGTGCTAAATGCCATCCAAATCTGTTCAGCCGATTATGCGTGATTGACTAACAAACATCCAAAAATCTAAACATGTCCATAAACTTTCATATAATTTATAGGATGTAACACGAATTATATTAAATTCCAGCTTACTTTAGCTTAGTACAATTTATATTGATTAGTTGAACGTTCTTCTGTAGGTGTTACACTCGTTAAAATAAGTTAGATTGATAGCAAGAAAGAAAGAAAAATAATTTTATTCTACATGGGACAGCACTACAATCACAATAAAATTACACAAAAATAAAAAATAAAAGTTTACATTGATTTATATACCAAAATCGCTCTCGAGCATGCCCATACAAAAAAGGTTACCAACTCAGCATATCCTAGGCGTGACACCCTGCTGATTAAACAGTTCTCAGACTAATTTGGAAATCAGAACTTACCTAATAATATATACATATTAAAAAACAAAAACTTCGCCATATACGAGTACCTTTTAAAGAAAGATTTTCTTACTACTTTAAAAAGCACGATATATTTTTTTTCGAATCAGCTTACGCACTAATACACCATAAATACCTCATAGGCATTTAGTAAAAGATTACTTGATACATGATACTGGAGGTCAATCGTGAAGTGGTAGTTCAAAAATAAGTACATATCACGTATCGACTAATGGACCAACCAAGATAAGCTGACAGCTCTAATAATGATGGACAAAGCACTCTTAATACATATTATGGCAGTCTTTTTATCCCCGATAATAGTACGGCCGGCTAGTAATACAGGCCGATAGAAATGGCTCTTACACAGCTTCTAATATTATGTTCGACAAACTCCGAGCTTTTATTAATAATCAATAAATCGTTGATACAGCAAGAATTCGCTTCCCTAATAAGTACCTATGATAAAGGTAGAGAAAAACCCAAAAATGTTGTATTCAGGCATACAAAAAATATATTTCATAAGGTAAACAAGGGTAAAATTCATAAAAGAATAATTTATTTTCATTAGGAAATGTTTCATAAGATGCCAAGCGTCATCTTCCTGATTACCGCAGTATAATCACCTTTCTGTAGCGGTTAGGTTGATATTTATTGGATTTATAAATCATATTCTTCTGACAGAATGGTGTCGGTGTCGACTGTCGGGTAAAGGCGAAGTACCTCGTGCGAATTCACAGCCGTTTGCAAGGCTTTTTTATTATTTATAATATTATTTACTGCTTAAGTATATATTTAGTTAAGCCACTCCGTCACAATTTTGTTATATGGATAAATAAATTTCAGTAATGAATAAATAAATCTATCGTTTGCTTTGTAACAAGCGTTTTCCATTTGCCTTTGCCGATTTCATCTAAGCAAAAGAGTTCTTGACAATAGGGAGTGAGTGTGTTCTAATAAAAGGACTGAATATATTTAGTCAGACGATCACAGAGTTAAAGGCACTGTTCTACTTTCTGTTGCTCTTCGATCGCGAAACTGCTATGAAACTTTTCCAATTTTTCAACTCGTACGATGCATTTAATAAAAAATGTATGCATTCTGCTTCGTTGTGCCTCGTGAGTATTCTGAAACACAACACGGCCCTTAGTAAAGCTGGTTTTCGGTTGCAGGAATATGTTATAAAATATTTACAACGTACGGCTACCACTGCAATAATGCAAATGAAACATAAAAATGGCCGCCGTACTGCAGGGGTTCAATTTCGATTCGTATGTTATTTTATGATCGACGTAATGTAGAATACGTCCTTAAATATTAATGTTACCTACTCAATCTCCAGACGTAAATAAACATATTCGGAGAGACAGAAGGCATTTCTATGTATACAAAAACTGTGTTTGTTCGTATATTGTGGACGAAAACCGCATCGACCACAGCCTTCGACGATTCGCACGTGATTGGAGGTCGTACAGCCACGCCGGCTTTAAAGGAAATTACCTGTTGGCTTTACCGGCTTTGTCTGTGAATGTACAGGATTATGCCTGTGGTACGGGATTTAAACATAACATACAACATAACCCAGTTTCTACTAAATATCTGAGTACGGAGACGGTTATAATATTTTTCTCATAAATATTACACATATACGTTAGGTAGATAAAATTGAGGTTCGTAAAGCACTCAGAATAATTTCGTAAATAAGTACGCAGCATTATTTATTCACGCTTCGATGGCAATCTACCGCGGTTGAATCTAGAATAAATTCGGAAACGATGAGATAAATCTTCGTGTTTGAATCACCACTGTAGATATTCTTTGATACCTGCTAAATCGTTTTCTGTTATCATAATATGAGCTGATATCTGTCCTCTAAAATTACTATAGTACGTCTTTTATTTGAACGTCACAAAACTCGAAAGTAGGTAGATCTTCAATTTTACATAATGTAAGTGTCTGCATAATACAATGCAGCGTGCGTTACCTACTTACAATAACAATGGCATCGCCCGCCATATCGCGCGAAACGACACACAAATCGACGCTTGCGCACCAGTCAGTGAACCTCTATAGAACAATACACACGTGCGGGTCAACAGCTTCCTCTTCCGTCCAAACTCGTTGACCGTGATTAACTTTTAGTACTTTATAAGCACAGTAAAACTATATCAATTTGTAATTTGTAATTTTCTCTTTGTTGCAGGAAGCGTCGCAAAATCGAGAACTCGCCGACACCTTGAAGCACCACACCCCAAGACTGAAAGCTCACTGCCGTCTTCCAAAGTATCTCCTAGAACTACTTTAAATTTATCTTTCGGAATCAAATCGACTCCGCTGAAGTCTTCGCCCTCAAATTCCACTCCGCAAAAGACTTATGACAGGCGCCGAAGTCCTGAATCAGCCTCCAAACCTAGTTGCATACCGCTTTCTAAGAAATCCACTGATAGAAATATTCGGACATCCACATCGCCGGTTAAGCAGGACTTAACTAGAGAAACAATTTCTAGCAAATTGAAAGCTGAAACACCGAGAAGTAAAATTACTCGCAAAAGTCCAGAAAAAGCCAAGAGTGACACCGAAAACAATCGTATCGATCGAAGACATCGAGCTCAAAAAGATAGTGAAAGTCTTAGCGAAAAATATCATTATTCAAAGAAAAGACTGACTAGTTTAGAAAATAATTCTCCAAGAAAAACGAATGATACTAAAAACGTTTCGCCTAAACATGTTTTGAATGTTAATTCCCGAGCAAATCAGGATCCAGGTGTGAATGCTTGTGGACAAGATAATTCTAAAATTACAAAAATGTCTATCCTTCACGAAACTGTTAGACCACATAGCTCTAGACTTTCGCAGGAGATGGACAGCTTAGCTGCGTTGACTAAACAGACATTAGATAGGGTTAACAAATTGTCGAATAACTTAACTAGTAATAAGATAAATTTAGACACATCTGAGCCACGTTTCGACTCCATATTCGCAACGAAATCTGAAATTAAACATAATAATCACGCATATAATTATGGTCTAATTAATGAAAGGCCGGTACATAACAGAGGAGTAACTGAGAGATTAAGAGATATAGACACGGCAGCTCAGAGACTGATTGATTTTGAAAAGCAAAGCGCAATGTTTTCTGATCTCAGTAACGATACGTCTAGTCAAAGTCGCCGTCTTGATACTTCGTCCACGTCCTGTAGTCATACGCCCGTGTCTATCTTAAAACGAAAATCTATTCACGAAGACAGCGCTGCATCACACGCTACTAATCAAGCCATTGCATCTCCGCCGGTTACATTTTCACCTAATGTTGTCGAACCGCGAAATGGTCGATCTGATAGCAGACAACGACAAGGTATTTTAAAGAAACGCCGAAGCTTAGATGAGTCTCAAGTAGCTAGAAGGAGGTCCTGTAGTCCAGAAGTCTCCTTCGCTGAAGATGGTTCTATAGAAACAAACAAGTCTATACTGAAAAATAGAAGATCGTCTTTGGAAGATGTTGTGAGGAATAGATCGCCTGATGGTCAAATTCAAGGTATACTAAAAAGAAAAATGAGCAGAGAAGAAGAACATCATACTGATGAGTTGTCTCAAAGCTCTCCCGAACCACATGGTATATTAAAACGAAAGTCTAATTCTAGTTCTAGTAGCAGCACTGCCTCTTCTCACGTTTCTATTGCTCAAGCGGTGTTGTTAGCAGCAGCGGGTGGTGCTGAAATAGTTGAAGACGATAAAGAAACTATGAGACCTATACTCAAGAAAAAGAGTTTTTCAGAGGAACGACCGTGTCCCGATGTTATCCAATCGGACACACCCAGACCGATACTTAAGAAAAAGTCAACCGAACATGACGACTACGATTTCGAACTTCCCAAAAAACCGATCCTGAAGTCATCGAAAAAGTTGTCCGGAGACGAAGGACATGCTTCTAGTTTCGATTTGAGCGAAGACGACCGAAGTTCCCGAAGACCTTCACTCTTACGTTCCAGGACTTCTGACCACTCGGGATCGGAATGTGAAGCAGCAGTAAGACCTATTTTGAAGCAGAGAGGTTCGAGCTTGACTAGGGAACGCAGCCAATCGCCGCGCCCACGGCTCTCTTTTTGCGCGGAGAACGATGCGAACATTATTAGTGTGACGAATTTCAGTTGCGACGCGAACGACTTGTCGGCGGCTGGACCGCGACGAGTCTTGAATCTCGCGCCCATACTCAACCCGGAAGAGAGTTATCCGAGTGCAGTGCTCCGACGCAGGAATCTTAGACCGAAGTCAAATCCTCGATCAAAGAGCCTCGCGTGTGATGTGAACGATGAGTTACTATCTATATTAAACAACCGCCGTTTGAAGGTTGATGAGAATTGTGAAAACGGAATTTGTGAACAGTGGAATCTCACGCATAACAACGCAGCTGGAGACGATAGCAAACCTAAATCGTTTCCATCAATTGCATCAAGAATAAAGTCCATGGAACAAGCACTGGCCAAAGACTTATCACCAAGAAATGAGCCTTCTACATCGAGGGCAAAAACTCGCGATAAAGAACGTTATAAAACTCAGCCCATTACTGTAGAAGAGATGCGGTCTATTACATCCAGGTAAAACTTATACTAAAATATTTTTACTATCTTTATACTTCAGAACATGTGGAATTTATTTAGATCACAAAGTCATTGCATCTGTCGAGATCCGTCCCACACAGTGCTACGTGCACTAACGTGTTGATTTTATTGTTTGTATTGATCGCGTTTTTATATATCCTTTGATAAAACCACAGTGTTGTCGTGCGTTGGTTTGATTCAGTTTTGATAAATTACCTTTTTGTTTATTGTGGGATGTTTGCTTTCTCATTGAACTGGCATCCTTAAATATGACTTTCTTTGCAAAGGTGATTGTGCTGTTGCCGGTGTTTCGAGTTCGAATCTAAAAGTTGGCCCGCCGCCATTATTTTGATGGGTGAGCGGCCCACGCCACACGTGGGCTGTTCACCGAATGTTTTGTTCCTTACTCTATACATTTTGCTGTCCAGATGGTTAGTTAGTCATTCAAATGTTTTTATTTTCTTGTGAATGTTTGCACTATCATTTCCTACTACTGTAATTGAAAGTAAGCACTTTCGAATCAGTGCAGGTTTATTTGTCTCGTGTCAAAGGTTTCAATTTGTTTAAAGTACTTTTAAATTATTTAAATCTTGAATTGGTTTGATCAATCCAGATTTTAATGTTTGTAGTAGATTTATCAGAGCGTATATTCAATTTAAAAACTTAATTTAAATTTAAACAAATCTGCTTCGGTTAGATTACTCTATTGATCGAGTTCAAAGTCTTTGAAGATTAATCCTGTAGGTCTAATGAGAACTCTAGACGATGTTTTCATAATTAACTGTTTTTATGAAATCCTTACACAAACTTCGTGTTAATTTCGTGTTTTTCGGTGGTCTGACATCATCGTAACAGCTTCAGTTTACTGTTTGAATCACGCTCGCATTAGACAGCGTAAAAAATAAACTTGTACCGTGCGTACATTAAAGTGTTTAGAAATTGTTTTCATACCTTTACCTCCTGTGTTCGGATTCTAGCAGCTATGTATCGTTATATTTGGGATTGTCCGCTCAAGGAATTGTAAGTAATCCGTTACTTCATCTAAACTATTAATCACAAGTAGGTCGCTAGCACTCACTGGTACTCTCGCTTTTACGGAAATATAGGTCATACACATAAAAGTCGATCAGAAATAAAATATTCATGTTTTTGTAATTTCTCTTCGTTGTATAAGTGAGGAAATTGTTTTATTAGCCGTATTTGTTGATTTTATATTGCATTCGCATGCTGCAATAATTGCTCGTGTAAAATTTTATCAGGAATGGGACATAAGTCATCTCATTGGCTTATTATTTGCTTGTCTTTGTAATGTATTCTAAAACATTCTTTAGTTACACGATCTTTGTAAAGAAACGCCTTTAAAATGACACTCATGAAAATGAGTCATTGTTATTAAAATCTATTGTAATTATGGAAGGAATGAGCGCACCTCATGTTATGTATTATGTTCCCTTGATTGTTGTCAAAACATCTTTTTATAGCGTTGGCATTACCTACTTAACAAATGCTCTGCCGCATTATTTATCTTAGCGATTTGGCGTTGTCTCGTCTAACTATAATAAGAATAAATCCAAAAATGCCATTAATCGTTGCGAACTGTTGCTAATATCATCTGTTGCGTTGCATCAACAGTTGTTTCAATTAATCTAAATTGTTTTTTTTTGTTTTGATTGCAACTATTCTTCGTAACAGCATCGGTTCGCTATGGTGCTATTATATTCGCGGTGTGAGCGCTGTCTTGATGACGGAAATAAGCGCTCCAGTCGTTAGTGGGTCAAGCACTATTTCGGGCTCTGTTGTGCTTCAAAGCACGCATCAAGAGTTTTATGACCGACCCGTCTGTGCTCCCCGTCCCCTTAATGCCATCCATTGAAATGCAGCTATCGTCCGTTGTGATCTCCATTTTAAACTGCAATATTATAGATTCTCTCGTATTCCTCTTCTATAAAATTTGTTTTATGAATGATTTAAAATAAACTACCTACTTTACACCATATGGTAAAATTGGGAGTAGGTAAATATTGTAGTACTATCCGCAAAGCTATAAAAACAACTCAACGAAAAATATGACGCTCTGTAGTTCAGTAAGTAAATCGTATTGGGATCGAACCTCGATCGATAACATTAATATCAAGAACAGGCATTTATATTTAGATTAAATTGCCGATGGTGTCAAACTTCCCTAAAACGATAGATCGGCGACGCCGATCCAATCACTCACGCCATAATTCATCGAAATTTATGAAGCCGAGCTGAAACAGCGACCGTCTCTTTCTTATGTACGGGTGCGTTCTACTTTAAAACGTTTCTTTTCTCATTTCGCAGTTTGGAGCCGGGCCAAGCGCGTTTCCAAGCGTTCGGCCCCGCGGGCTGTAGTTTTCCGAGCCGACCCGTCGAGTCCGGTGTTGCTCCCTCTACCAGGGGCCCTTATCCCCTACCGGGGGAACCCGAAAGAGATCCCTTCGCAGACTTCGTGAAGGATTTGGATTCACCGCCGTTCGGCGTAAGCTCGTTCAGTGCTAAGTCCCCACCCGGTGCCAATTGTTTCTCAGACGGCGGTAGTACCAAGGACGACAGCTACGGTGAAGCCACATTTCTAGACTTAGAAAACATCGCCGTGAACGCTGAAAGGAAACAGTCAACGCTGGACGAAATCGAACAAGAAGTGAACAAAGTCCGCGTCGCGTTGGACGAGGACAGTCGCGCCTTGGAGGAAGACGAGAGGCAACAAGCCGAAGCGGACAACTGGAGCTTGAATGTGTCTTGTGACAGCGGTGTGTACAACCGCGCTTCCTCCAGAGATTCCGGACCACATTCCGGTGAGTGTTTATCAGATATTCACTAATGACGTCGGGCAATTGGTTCATTTATTAAACTCGTAAACTTATTTTTATCGAAACTGGCGTGCAGAGCGCTGTAATGTGAAAACATCGTTAGGCTTATTTAGTGCGTCCAGCAGTCACAACTGTCAGTGTCATAAACTAAGCATGTAAAAGCGATCAGTTGTGTCCGGCGCGACCGGCGTTAACTTGCGGTTTGTTTACGTTCTGTTTGGTAAAATTAGATTTACCGAATGCGCTGCTATTCGTATTAGGTCGGTTTTGAAAATAAACACAGTATAACCTTGCAGATGTCTCTCGGCCCACTTATTTGGGTCAATGTAATGCACGTGTTCTTTGTCAAAACGTCATTGCATTAGTTGAAGGTACATTAATCGGTTATTAAGCGATTTGTGTCGTTTTTTACGGAATTCGACGCTCGCCGGCATTGAACAAGTGAAAAAATGCTAAATACGATTACACACTTTCGATAGTTTCTAGTTCAATTTTCTTTATTTTAAAATGATTATTTTCTCGAAATTCCAGGTGAAGAGCTTGGTTTGATCGAAAGCCAGGAGATCAGGGAGAATCACGCGACGAACAGCAGTAGCAACGAGTGGTCTTCATCATCGATAGAGCGTGGTCTTCTCACCATGGACCGTGAGAGGAAGTCCACCGAGACGGAGGCTCTGCAGAGTCCCGAGGATCCGGGAAGTGATGACGAAGCGAGAGAGCCCAGCGGGTTTGCTCTGGGCCTTGTCAAGAGCAACAGTGTGGTCGCCCGCGCCAGTATGTGGCAGCAGCTGCAACAACAGGCTAAAGGTAATATTTAGCGTCGGTTAACCTTTGTAAACACACCGTACAACAGATGCTCTTAAAGTAAACCTTGGTTCAAAGTAAGGTGATTCTTTATGTATATTAAATTCATTACCTCCAGTCGTGTGGCAGGAAATCGGTATATCATTTATAGATATCCGTTTCATAGAAATGAATTAATTCAGATGATTCTAAACTACGTGAGTCACTTTATTTATCACGCATTATGTACTTATCCTATAATAACAGTGTATGATGTTCGTTCCAGGCACTCCAAAACCTCTGCTCCGTCACAGTCGCTCCAAGATGAAGGAGGGACCTTCAGTGGCGGACAGGTTCAAGAGCCAGCCGATATCCTTCCCGGCGCCCGAAGTCACTCCCGTCGAGCCAACCGACGACCAGGCCTCTGTCGACCAGGCCAAAGGCACTGCCAACGTACTGGACAGGGACGAAGATGGTAAGCGTCCAACTATCTATGCTAACATTACATTCTTCCAATAGAATTATACTTTGAATTTTGTTCTGTTCGTTAAATGATCAAAATCAATTGAGAAAATAGATTTTTAATGTTTACGCATGTAAAATTGCATTACATTCAAGAGATATGCTTCCTGTCTTATGTATCGTCGGCTTTTGTTTCTTTTTTGCATGTCCTCGACTACTCTACTATGTGTATGTCCCGGGCTCTATCGTAAACACACATCTGCACAATGTTATGTAAATACGCACACACTCACCGGTGGCAGCTAAATTAGATGAAGACGATCCAGCGAAGATGTCCCTCTCGGAGAAAATGAAAATGTTCAACGCAAAGCTTACCCATAAGCCGCCTGTTGCGGGACTGCCGCGGCCGAAGGACGACCGAGTGCTGCGCGCGTCGCGCCTGCGCACCATGCCGGTGCTGGCCAGCCAAGTGCAGGAGGCCATGGAACAGAACGAGAGGCTCACCAAGTCGCTGACGCACGAGGACGTACCGCGTACTAACGATTTTCAATTGAAAATGGAACTGTTTCGTTCGGCCAGCGCTAAGAACACGTCTTTAGAGTATATTATGAGACAGAACGCCAAGTTTAAGAGCTTAGGTCTGATTTGTTCATTATTTTGAGTTTGGTTTTGTCGTTTGCTTGGAGTTTCGCTTCCCTTGGTTCGACTGGTACTAATCCTTGTCACTGTAATTTGTAGTCAGTGAGTTTTGGTTATCCTGCATGCTGTTTAACTTTGCACGATCTATCCCGTATTATTATTATATTGATAAAAACATTGGTGTTGTGAAGTTGAATAATTTAACTGTTGTTTGGTTGAGTTCTTTTATAATTTTAATGATGACTGATTGCCGCTATTGCCGAATTACTTTTCAGTCGTAACATTATGAAGCTTGAGTAACAATTACACGGAGTGCATGCACCGCTGAGCGTGTTCCGAATCCGTCACGTCGACCGAGATATTGACATTAAATCATAATCTGTAACAGGCCACAGTATGTTTTTATTTTGAGCTCAATAATCCAGTTAGTCATGAGCTTGCTGAATGTTACTCATCAAATTTAATATACTGTATATCACACGCATACCTACATTATTATATAATGGTGTACTAGTTGCGTCGCATCATGGAGATCTGTCAAATTCCATGAGGTCGCTTTGTAAGGTCACGATATAGATACGTAGGCGGGGACGGGACGGGATAGCTAGTTTATTTTAGTTATTATATAATGTTACATTGTTTTGAAGTTATTCTTGCCTCAAATTTCACTATGTTATCTATATGAGCTGTTCAATCAAAGGACTTGAACGTTACAGATGCATAAAACATCACAGAAGTTATGTTGCAATGTAATGTATTTGACTATATTTCAGGCGATTTTGATATCAATTGAAGCGTAAAAAAAAACGTAGTGCACTTTAACAAACATCGTCTGAAACGATTTGTTAAGTCGCCTCCTGATCAGAAGGTCTAAGTAGCACAACGTCCAACATCGCGAAACGTCTAATGAGCAGTAAGTCTAATTAGCTAAATGTCCATGTAGCAAAACGTCTAACTATCAGATGGTCTGTATCGCAGAAAGTCTATTTAGCAAATCGTCATTTTTAAAATGTGTACACTCATGATGGAAAGTAAAAGTCATTTTGTAAATTACATTAATTTATTTCTTAAAAAAAATATCTGGGCTAAAAGCCTAGTAGACTCTTAAATATTATTATGATATTAGGCGCACAAATCCCCCTGCATTTATTTACCTAATATCCTTTTGATATGGCCAAGGTTTATCAAAAATTCAAATGGACTAACTTTTTGGCCCTCAAGCTTTTGCAGCTCTCTTTTGTATTTGGCATTAAACATAATATCGATCTTTCTTCTCTTATTTCCTTCAAATAACATATTCTTGTATTTGCGATCTTGCCAGAGCGCTTCTTTTCTAAGAGCATTGAGGAATAGTAGCAGGGTTGGCTTTGATTTTATATTCGTGTTTAGCCGCCTGTGCCACCCTTCGAGTGCATTGTTTGTGCGAAAATTATAATTACTAGGACAGTTTATTATATCTGCCAGAGACTGAAGCCATTGTTTTTTAAAGTAATTTAAAAAAGTCACCATTTCTTCACTTTTCGTGGCGTTTTCAACAATGCTAGTCCAACATTCCGTTATGTATGGAGAAGGTAGCAGAGGTAAATTGGAACATACTCTGACAATGTTTCTACACTCTTTGTTTTCAGGAAGACCCAATGTTGACGCTTTTTTCCAAACGGCCTTATTAAGATGATAATAACAGCCCGTTATTTGAGTGTTTGGAAAAGCGTCTTTAATTCCATTGATAAGCGCTATCTCATAATCGCATTTAATGGCCAACATGTCTATTTCAAAATGCTGCTTGATGAGGCCAAATAAGCGTTCGTAGGTTTCTTGTCTCTTGTCAGGTAGTAACGCGTATATAACTCCCATAACACAAGTTAAATCATCACAGCTATTCAAATCAACATGAACTGATAACAGCTGGTAGAATGGCTTGGGTGTAGCTTTGAATGTTCCATCAATGAAATACATCTTATTTTTCAATGTCTTAATGCATTGTCTACTCACAGGTGTTGAAAATATTAAGATTTTATTATTGTCACATCCATCTTCACAAACAAGGAAACTGTCAGCCATTATTTCTGGAATTGTAACATCATTCTCTGAATTCAGTTTTACAAACATTTAAATATTTGCGACGAGCCCTGAACAGAGTGTCTTTTTTTGAGTTAAAATCTGGTATCTGTTGAATCTCATCCATTTTTCCGAATTCTTTCTCAAAAAATTTCTGGACAGGTTTTGCTTTTTGACGAACTAATTTCTTGCATTTGTCCATCACTATGTCAGTCCTGTTTTTATCAAAATTGGCTTTGCAAGTATGCCCATTTAACTGACGAATTATCTTGTTTTCGTCTTTATTTATTGTAATAGATGCACTACACTCATTGCGCTGGGAGCAGCTGGGAGCATCTCCATAGAGTTGACCCTCCCTTATTTGTGATATTTAAATTGTACCTGTGACCACCCAGCAGCAGCACACGCTTCTTCTTTTGACTTTCAATTAAAGTAAATGTTTGTTCTTCATTCATTTTTAGAATTTAGAAGCTAAAACTATTGTATTTGTAATGAATAGCAATCGATACAGGAATTAAAAACAAATGAGTAATGCTAATCAAATAGCATTAATGACAATAAGTGTCAGTCCACATTAAAAAGATATGATATACGCTACGAATATATAGACCAAAGAGTCTGTATGTACATATTATAATGCCGTTTCCGTTTCCCTCCCGATGCAATGTGTGTGTTGAATTTTGTGCCTGAGTATCCAAACATTTTGAGAATCTGACGATTTGCTAAATAGACGTTCTGCGATACAGACCATCTGATAGTTAGACGTTTTGCTACATGGACATTTAGCTAATTAGACTTACTGCTCATTAGACGTTTCGCGATGTTGGACGTTGTGCTACTTAGACCTTCTGATCAGGAGGGGTTAAGTCTTTATTTTAAACAAGTACATAAAATATAAAGTAATTTCAAACTCCCGCTCCTTCGCCTCGAATCTTGGGCTTCACTAATAAAGACTGGTTTTTAGCATCGCTATTCAACGGGTGCTTTGTAAATATGGGAACATGTTTACACAAGCCAGGTTGCTAATTATATCCTTGTGTTACAGACCTGGACGATGATACTCCGACGGAGCGTGCCCAGCGGATGATAACCCCTGAAGTGAGGGGCATTCTGAAGTCGGGATCGACTGTTGTGCCGAGGCCTAAGACCTTGGCTAAAGGAGAGAGCTCAGAGGTTTGTATTGTAAGTTTTGTATTTAGTTTAGTTACAAATCTGTGCATGAGATATGTAATCTGTAGTTATACAGGAGAAATCTTAGTGCGGGACATCTCTATAGTATAAAATAAGTCGCGTTTCGCGTCTGTCTGACTGTTTGTATATCCGTAAACTCCTCCTAAACCACGTAACGGATTTTGATGCGGTTTTCACCATCAGTTAGATAATTTTTCACGGTGTATAATACTTTCATATTTAATGTAAGCATAGAAGAGAAATTGCACCCGTGCGAAGCCAGAAGGGGTCGCTAGTAGTTCTGTTTATAAAAGCCAAATAAAATAAACGACAGATTGTCTTTGAGGTGTGAGATACAAGCCAGCCTACACTCAATCTCTTCTGTATTTTGTAATGAAAAGGTCTTTATCTTAACTTATCCCGTGAGACAACACTGCGTGGCACTCGCATGCTCCTACTAGCAGGTAATCACTTTTTCATGATGTGACAATCCATATTCATTATTCATGTTATTCGCAAAAGTTAGGTAATGGCTGGCTGTTACCTACCAAAGACTAAAAGAGAGGTAGGGCTTATCGGGACATTCCGCTCAAAATTGGGGCTGCTTAACTGTACCTACCTCAACCTAGGAGAATATCATAGCCAAATAACACTGCTCTTTTGCAGTGTTGTGTTCCTAACGGTGAGCAAGGTCGCCAGTGCTCTTTGGGGAAGCGTCGTATTGGCAGGGGGCAAACGCTAGTAGTAGAGTCGGCAACGGGCGTATCATGCCCCTCCCTGGTGTTGCAAGCGTCCATAGGTTACGATAACCACTTACCGTCGAACGGGCCGCATAGTGGTATAAAAAAGAAGTGGAGAATTTTAAGTATAATTTCATAAAACATTTAAAAATAACTAACTTTTTGTGAAACAATGTACTCTGTTGCTGTACTGAAACCGCAGTAAATCATTCGTTATGTTCTAAATTTAAAAGCTATTACATGTTACGATAAAAGATACCATTACATACATAGGCCGGACCGATATTCTCAATATCTAATAATAGACCAAAGTAGTGCATTAGAAATAGTCAATAAAAATAGCCCAGTTGTTCGCTGATTCACGTAATGCGTATGGTACGTTTAATATTTTGGCTGGCTCAGTGTACTGTTTTCAATGTAAACGGTGTTAGTTATTACAAGGTATAATGGGCCAATGTCGGGTAAAGGTCTTGTTATTGGTGATAAATTATGTGTAGGACGTCCGTTTGTCGTGATGGCAAGTCTATAGTTTGTCATCATTCAACAAGACTTGACAAACAAATGTGTCTTACAGTTGTTGATCTTGTGGCATTGTGTTATAATTTATTGGATATGTAAATGGCAATCTCCCAATGTTGCAGAGATGTACAATGTTGGTTAAAATCACATTTGAACAGCTTCCTATTAATGCATGTATAAGCTTTAATCAATGTGTATTTTGGTTACGACTAGTTTAACTCAACTGGAGTCCATATACATGAGAAAAAGCTCGCAATTATAGTCCGTCATAAACATGACTGTTTCTTACAGGAATTCTATACACGGTTAGTCGGAGAGGGCATTATAGCCGATAGAGGGTTATTGTACTCATCATTATGAACAACTTTTACTATGGGACCAACATTGAAATCTGCTCTTCCATAGAAATAATTCAGTATTACTCGAATAAAATGTATGAACAGAGCGAAGTGGAAAGAAAATACAAGGAAGGCTGACCCCACCACTATGTGGGATTGACAGTCGGGAAGAGAGAGAGACTCGAATAAAATGTATGGAACTGCAAATGGTTTTTTTTTGTGATGTTATGTTTGGTCCCAAAGTAAAATATCTTTATCGGTATTTCAGGGATTGTCCCATGATAAAAGTTGTTCATAATGATGATTACAATTTGACTTTATTCACCCTTTGCGACTAACCGTGTATTCATCCCCTATGTAGCATACTGCTGTTCAAAAAGTATATTATCTGAACCCTATTTAGAGCTACTTATATGTCTATTCCTTTTAACTAATAAAACTCGCTCTTATTACAGGGCCTAAAAGACGAAGGCATCGACAGCTCATCGGACGAGGAATCAGTGTCTGCCTCAAGCGTGTCTTCATCAGAGAAGAGCTGCTCCTCATCCGACAGTTCCGACGAGCTCCCAGACCCGAAGCCTCGAAGGTTCCAACGGAAACCTAACAAACTAAAAGCCTCCAGAACCGAATCCGACATCCCCAGACTCCCAGAACCATTCCCTTGTAAGATCAAACTACCAGGAGCAAATGAACTAAAAGAACGTCTCACACAAGCGAAGAACCCAGACGTCAAAATCCCGATGCTCGGAAAACTTGGAAGGAAACCTTCCGAAGAAGCGAAAAAAGAAGAAGACCTAAACAGATATAGGAGATTCGTTAAAAAGTTAGATGAACCAATCCAGCTTGGCAAGTTACGACGGCCAGCGGAGAAAGTACCGTCGCCTGCGCAAGAAGTTCCGCCTCCGGTGTTAAAGATATCTGCCCTAAATCAGGCCGCGAAGAACAGATTCTTTGGCTTAGATCCGGGGAAGAAGGAGAAGAGTATTGATGAGTTGGCTGCCGCTGTCAGAAAATACATTCCACCCGTAAGTTGAATGTTTTATATTTTGCCTGATCATTATGAAATGCTTATTTGAGACAACTAACGGACGCTTTGATTTTTTATTTACTTCAAATAATATTGGTAAATGTTATCTAAACAGAACGCTTGACAGACGGAGTGGAGATCCCAGTAAAATCTCATAAATTATTAATTTCCACTATGACATAATCTCCACACAACAATTTTAACGCAGCCATATTTTCAAATAAAATTAACGGAATCGTTGCGATCCACTTGCCATGGCATATTAGCAAGTAAACATCCAGTGCTAAACAGGAATCATTCTCAAGGTTCACTGAAAGATCAATTATAGAAGATATTGCCATAATCTTCACACTCGCAAAGTGGCCTATTCCGTGCCAGGAACCACACAGACACTTGCCAAACCCACTTGGTGATAAAGGTTGATTTAATCTCACCACACTTTAAAGACTTATACTCACCACAATATATGAAATACTATTTTCTTTTATCATTAGGTAAGCAAGTCAATATCGATACACACGATGGAGGTGCCGGGCTCGGGGAGCGACGGCGAAAGCAGTGGCGGTCGAGAAGTGCGGCAAATTAACAGCAGAGTTAGACACAGGTTAGTGCAGTTTTGTACTATAAAACCCATTGACTTACTATGGATGGCAGGTCTAGAACAAAATTCATGAAAAATGTGTCCCGAATCAACCTATACTAGCGTGGGGGTACATTAAAAGAAATATAAAAATCTATAACATCCTAATTCAAACCTTATCGTCATTAGTATCGTATTGCCACTTGCATGTCATGCTGTGTACACATACCTTTGGAGTCACAGTCTACTATGTTATAGTGATAAGAAGTTTATAATGTACAATGCTGTAACTCTGTTTTATGCACCAATAAATAAATAAATGAGTAAACAGCTTAATTTTACTTGGGACAATTTATCAGCCTATTCAACTTTCTCACAATACAACACGCATTTTTGACGTGTATTATGTCGGTTGACAAAACAAAGAATGGCGCGCGATTAGAACTCTTTTTTCGTTTTGTAACTCTTTTGGCTCGGACACTTGAGTGCGGACCCGAAGTCCATGTAGTAAGTAGTAGGTCAATGATGAAACCGCTAGCAGGACGCTAGTGCTTCCGGCGCAACAATCGTGGCGACCTATGATAAAACTGTTACGTCGTAGACTGGTTCAATGTCTTGACATACTGGATTGTCTCAATATTTGGCCTCGTGTCCAATGGGATGCGACTATTTACTGAAACCCCGATAAACCAATGAGGTCCCGCAGAATCCCTCAGTTACAGTAGGCGTTATATCTAAAATTAGTCTGTGGATTTTTTTGAAAAAGATTTTCCGCGATCGCAATTTAAAGCACATAGATAGTTGTTTTAGCCGTTTTATTTTTATTGACGTTATCTCTTAATAATCGCATTTTACGACACCCGCGTGAAAAAGAGGTGGTCTATTATTTGCTGAACCACAGGGACACGTTTTCTCATTATTAGGGAGATATACGACACAGTTTGAGCCAAACATGGCTTCTTTTATTATTGTTACATACCAGTGTACCAGACTGTAACACAATAAAACAAAATATTACACAACAAATGAGGTAACAAACACTTTTGTACTAGTTACGTAATAATGAGCTACTAGACAAGTTTTACACATCCATGTGTGAGGTTTGAGTAATTAATTCATTATACCTACCTAATTACGAATGGTAATGTAGCTTGTGCCATGTGTTGCGTATCAAGGTCACATTTGCTAAATTTAAACATTCTAAAGAATAAAATAAACACGTAAACTCGCCAAAAAAACTCGATGCGCTCAATAAGGCGAGGCGGTACTTCACAACAGGGTAAAGACTGCTACTTTATAAGTCGCAAGTCCGGCCCCATATGGAGTACTGTTGTCACTTATGTGCCACCCGGATACCAACTTGGCCCTTTACCTCGGTCCAGAGACGTGCAGTTAGGATAGAGAGACAGACGCGTGCAGAGAGACTTTGCCTCTCTATGTGTGTTCTTTAGCTTGTACAACGGACAGTGTTCTAAAGAATTGTTTAATATTATGCCGGCAACTTTTTCCTATCGCACCTCGAGTTAATCCGTATACTCTAGAGTCACACTGGTCTCGTACCGTGCGGTTTCAAAAGAGTTTCCTCCTCCACACGCCCAGGTTGTGGAATCAGTTCCCACCGAGGTTTTCCCAAGAGGCTACAGCATGAGGCTCTTTAAAAAGGAGTGAAAAGATTTTTACAGGGTCGGCAATGCGCGTTTCATGCCCCTGGTGTTGCAAGCGTCCAGAGGCTACGGTAACTGCTTACTATCAGGTGGGCCGTATGCTTCTTTGCCACCATAATGTATAAAAAAATTATAACCCAACGGAAATAATGTCAACAAAGAACTGTCACAGATATTTCTGACTTATCACGAATTTCTAGACATGTCTTTCAAAATCTCTGATTACTTTCTTGTCGTCATCAATTGTATGTATAGAATAGAATAGAATATATCTTTATTTCATGTAAACCAGATACAGGCAATTATGAAATGTCGAGACTCTAGGTATCATCATCTTATCAGGCTTTTGACGTTCACCTACTAGAAAATCTACTTCCCTATATCTATGGGAGTTCGAACGATCAAAACCGTTTGTGAAGAGGTCCCCGCGCCTTATATTTGAAAATTTCTGATTGAAATCCACATTATTTGTGCACTTATTTATAGTTATCGAATTCGTGGCAAAACTCAGTACTGCGTGAGGCACCAATCCTATGCATGCTTGCGGTTAATTGCCTTTTTCATAGGTTCACTAAGAAGACAGGTGAAAACCTAATTTCTAATAGGTTGATGGGGTCAATCGCTCGGCGTAAAATGGGAAAGTTATTTTCATAAATCTAGGTAAGCTTAGTACTTGAGGGCAATTTTTTTTATTTTTACGGGTATTTGCTCCTTCTAACTGTTCTGCTTCTCGATCGTAGTTACCAGCCTATAATATGTGTCCCCGTTTTTGATAAAAGTTCACTCAAATTCGCGCGCACGTTATATACATTTTTGGCTTAACCCCAATAATCAGGTAAATACAGTAATTGTTTTTTTCCCGGAATATACGGACTTTGAGTTATTATTTCCTAGTATACTTACGGGTTATTTACTAAAGGTTGATAATTATCGCGCAATCGTCAATTAGCATTACCAATTTCCTAGGTTTCAATTACTTTAATCGAATAACATTACTTTAATCGAATAACATTATTTTAATCAAATAACATTATTTACCTACGTAGCAGACTTTTTTCTTATGGATTTGATAACTGGTTTTTTTGATCAAACACTTCAGTAGTTAGCTTACAATAATTTAAGAACTCCTAAGCTTAAATGCCTGATATCTGTGTTAATTCTCAGTATTGAAAACGAAATTATAACATGATAGTAAAAAGCTAATATACGAGTAGGTGCGTAGTATCGCACACGTGTAACACTCCCATTTCGCCGATATTAAGCACGTTCATCCAGTATAATAGGAGTCAGCCTATTGCCATCTACCGGGCACAATTCCAAACACCAGGCTGCTATTAGGATTTCTTTACAGAAAACACCTGTATTTATATCATTTTGTTAAGTAATTATTGTAAGTAGTTCGCTTAAATTGTTACGAGTACTTACGTTGTGGTAATAAATGCAAATAATACAAGTTTGTTGCTACAGCCCAATTATAATTTTAAATCCATCTGATTCATATCGATGACGATAAATTATGTTTTATGTACTTTTGCTTGTTATGATATTATTTATTTCTATTAATATTCATGTTAATTATTCAACTTAACTTATCGTAGTCCATGGTTGGAAATAGGTATCTCCTAAGTTGCGCCATCGCTTAACATAATTAGTTAATTTTATTTGTCCTTAAATTTAGCGTTTCTAAAATAAAGTAAACAAAAGTATATTTATATCATTGAATAAGTTTGGTTCATAAAGTGAACAAAATTCCATTAACCGCTGAAAATCCTCTCTGTTATATACTAGTAAAAATGTTGCCTGGCAGAAATCGCTGAGTGCGATAAGACCGCCTTTTTTCTATGTATTGTATCATTTCTTTTATTAATTAATAAGGCACGATACAGCATGCGTTTGTTTATGCTTTTCCTACAAAATATGCCTTCACTTACCTATCACCATAATTCGTACTCTGGATAACCAGTCGCAACCTTTTTCTCGTTTGTATGAATCCTATGACAACTTTTACAAATTAATTCTAAAAGTAAAAAATCCATATTAATTTGTCTAGCCATTTTGCACAAAATACCTAACAAAACACAATTTAAAAAACTTTCTTCTGTATAATGTCATTCTGATGCTATCGAAAAACTCACATAAAACTAGTCGAATGAATATAAATTAGTTTATAAAAACACATTTATATTGTATTTCAAACAAACATGCGGTCGGACTCGTCTCCGATTTTAATGACTTTCTTGATTGGCTCCATTTAGATCTAACGCAACATTTGAGTAAAGCGTACACACCAACACAGAGTATGAATGAGACAAGCTCACTTGACGACACGGTTGGCGCAGTGGCTAAGCGATTAGCTTTCTGCGCTACGTGCCGCGGGCTCGATCCCCGCACGGAACGAATATTTGTATGATCTACAAATAGTTGTTTCGGGTCTGATTGTGTGTGAATGTGACATGTATGTTTGTAAACTGTACCCTCGATACAGGAGAAATCCTAGTCCCCTCACTAGGATTTCTCCTGTATCGAGGGTAGAGACTACACAAATTATAAAAAAAAGAAGCTTTAGAGCGCTAATATAGACTTTGGTACCTCACACAATCTGCCGGCAGAAGTTGCATCTATGAACGTGATTGTATATGGACGATGATGCTGACTGTGATATAGATGTCCAGTGCTAAATATTAGCCACCTGCTAGGCTGCTGCAAACGGTGGCGGGAATAATACTTGTATTAGCAAACAGAGTTATTTCTTTTATGACACCCACGATAAGTGGGAAACAAACCGTTTTCACTTCCGTAAATGACTATGTGCAGTTTATAGCTACTTCTATAGATAATTGGCATAATGTGATATTTCACTTTTAAGAAATTTCCGTGATAGTAAAAAAAAATACGAATACTGGTTGCATAATTTCATATTCGTACTAAACGTGTGATAGGCACTTTTGCTTCCCGAGCGCTCTATAGCTTGAACATACTCTAAGAGCTAATGTTTATTGCAGCGGGAACCGGTTCGATCCCGGCTTTAGACGAAGCCGCTGTGATGAGCTTAGAACCTCATATGCTATCATTTAGTTGCTTAGGCCCCGCTAAGGTCGTTATCCCTGCAATGTTTTCAGTACCTTATAGTTAATGCTTGATGACAGAGATAACGTGTAGATTATGTTTGTATACTTAGCTTTAGCCAATAAAGTGCTACGGAATTATGAAAATATATGTAAAGCAATGTAGAATCTACTATTGGATACAATAAAACCGAGAATTTAAGAAGATTATAAATATCAGCTAGGTGGTATTTTTTTTTTTTTTTTTTACTTTGCCCCTCACTAGGATTTCTCCTGTATCGAGGGTACAGTTTACAAACATACATGTCACATGCACACACAACCAGACCCGAAACAACTATCTGTAGATCATACAAATATCTGTTCCGTGCGGGGATCGAACCCGCGGCACGTAGCGCAGAAAGCTAATTGCTTAGCTACTGTGCCAACCGTGTCGTCAAATATGTCGTCGTTTATGCGTACGTTGTTATAAATTAATGCTTACAGCATTACAACACATTCATTCATCATTTCATCTTTTATCCACCCATTGATGAGTAGACATATAATTTACAGGTCTCTTATCAGTTAAAAAAAAATCTTCTGTTCCATACAAATAATTCATTATTACCTACTCGACTAAATGTATGTAACAACAGATATTTTTTCCGCAATTTCAGTATTTGTCTCATAGTAAAAGCTGTTTATAATTATGAGTAGGTATTATAACCCCTTAAAAGGATCCCCGCTAATCAAGCAGGACCTTATATAAATATTATTTTCTATAACAAAACATCACTATAAGTATAAAAATGTCTGTCTGTCCCTATGTATGCTTAGATCTTTAAAACTCCGCAACGGATTTTGATGCGGTTTTTTTTAATAGATAGAGTGATTCATGAGGAAGGTTTATATGTTTAATATTTTCTTATTTAATGTACGGATAATAGAGAAATTGCACCCGGACGTAGCCGGGGACGAGTCGCTAGTAGTTTATAAATTAAGTGGGTTGTATCTTTAGAAAATAAATATTGTTTACTCTAAGGTTTAACAAGATGATGATGATAGATTTTGATCATCTATACCTAAACAGTTTTTTTTAATCAACCATCAAAGTAGATTCCTAACTTAGTTGCCCTAGCCAAAGTTTACCCAAGCATTCTAGAATTACTCGCCCATCAAATTAGACATTACGGTGAAATAGTTGATTGGTCCGATAATCGTAATAGTCGAGTTTGAGCGGGCCGGGTTGAAAGTTATCAATTTGCCGGCAAGCGACGCGGGCGCACTCGGGAAATCGTGTGTAGCAGTGCATTAAATTAATGTGACTTACTAACATTTTCTTCGCTGACAAATAAGATTTCACTTTTCTTTTGTTTTATTTACTTACGTAATTTGTTGTATTGTCTTTGTCGCGTTATCGTTTTCTTTTACGACAATGATCCCTTATTTTTATAGGTTTTGCAAAAAAATGGCTCCTATAATAATTTTATTTTATTTTAATTGGTAATCCTGACTTATTTGCGTGAATAAATTATCTGTCGAACCCTTCAAGTCGAAGGCTTAATAGGCTGATCATTATGCATGTTTTTGTTTAGCATACAGAAATTTAAAATGTTGGTGGAACTTCAATATATTAATGCTGAAACTCTAACATCCTTTATGAGAAATAGGCCGTTATCCACCACGCGATCCCAGATCCCAGTGCTTATTCACAGAAAAAACGACTGCAGGCTCCATACAAACCAAGTACTCGGTTGTAAATAGCAATAACTTGTTTATTTCTAGCCGTTACGTTTTTTCAGTGTTGCATAACTTAAATGTAATTAAATCTAAGTACTGATTACAACATTAAAGACGATATACGATTAATTTCTCCCAATCACATTGCTTGCATTCAAATAAACTCCATAAACAATTTCACATCTACTTTCAGTATCCAGGCTATTCAGATTTTTCTAATCACGTCCTTAGTTTTCACCGGTGTGCGCCTGCGCGGGCAGAGAGCTTTCCATCGAAAGTGCTTTACGCTCGTTTGGGTTTAGATATCGCCAGTCCACTTGGAGTAAGCGCTTGGATGCTTCTGGAGACGGAAAGAAAATAGTAATGACTTTGTTATTTTGATTATACAGATGTTTGTTTATTTCAGTAAACAGAAAATTGTTAAGACTTTTTAACCGATTTTAAAAAAGGAGGAAATTTAGTTTCGACTGTATGTTTTTCTTTTTTTTTTAATGTAGTAGTAGGCATGTTCACCGATTTCTCCGTTTGAAATTTTGAATTTTGTTTGAAAGGGTGTACTGTACTCTCAAGGTGGTCCCATTTAAATTTGGTGAAGATCTCATGAATACCTTCGGAGATAAACGATGGAACTCTTCACAATCATAATAGTTCGGTTGTTGCATTTAGGAACGGACACAAAATCACTGCTAATTATTTATTTATTGGATCACCAACAGAGGATACACAATTACATTTAAGAAACAACCTAAAGGACAATACAAAGTGTGCTCCTCCAATTACAGGAGACCACATCTTTCACTTATAATCTAGGTAAACTAAAATTTGATAAACACACAAAAATAACATAATATTAACAATAGAGTACGTATAATAAAATTACAAATTAATTATAATAGAGATAAAAATTAAAATTAAATTACTATTGGAATTAAGATGATTAATAATATTGGAAATTGGAAATTATAGATTAGACAATATGAGTGTCAGTATTATGCGCACTACATAATAAAATATCCTGTATAGATACATTCTATCTAAAAATAAGTAATTTTTCACATGGCGTTATACGAGTAGTACTAGTATAGTATACAAACGAACATATGCCATGTCTAAAAAACCGTGTCTGGGGGGTAATGCTTTAGTCACCGCTCTTTTATAGTAAGATCACTATTAATAAAATGCAAATGAAGGCATAAAGATATTTTTAGTTAAATTACTTTATTACTAACGTTATCTCACTGCTTACCTAAGTATACTAACCGTCATAATTGCATAAAAGCATACACGATACGCTTTTACAAGAACCGTACAATTTACAACTTAATAACAAAGTATAACAGCTACTGTACATTTATTATCAAATACCACGAAACGCTAAGCGTAATCGTTTTATTACCAAAAATGGACATAGTCTCCATATGTACAACTCGATCTAACATACACGCTATTTTCACACTTATTTAGACGTAATAAGGTTGAATATAAAAAGTGCCGGAAGCCGGCCGAGTGGCACAGTTGCTTCCTTGCGAAATGGCTAGGAAGTTAGTACGACAAGCCATGTATGGTGAAACAGATCGCAAGTCAAGTACAGGTAGACTTGCCATAATGTTTATAGTGTTGATTGCTACCCATTGACCAAATTGTTTAAATTCTAACTTCGTGTATAATCGTAGATACTTACGTACTTTTACGTAGATTCGAATCGTTTAGTTGTAGCAAATAGCTACGAAATTTTTCGTTGGTGGTGTAGACGTAGCAACAGTAGTTGCGTTTTGATTCATTTTTGACAACAGGTCTAATATTTTTTTATTACAATAAATTTCCTGTAGGTAGGTACCTATATTGCTATCCCATGGGCTGGGCACGGGCCTGGGCCCCAAGTCTAATCTTTTAACTGGCAAATAACCAACTTTTACTTCTATTACCTACGCAATAGAAGTCAAAATAGGTTGTACAACACTGCAAAAACCAACAATTACGGGACCATTCTGACACAATTGAGATAGCAGAAATTAGCAGACTCGGGGCCCTGATTCTGAAAGACTTTTATTGGAAAAATCAGATTTTTTTAAATCAGATTTTTCCAATAAAAGTCTTACTACTTAGTACTACTTTTGTTTTTTTTTGCCGTTTGCTCCGTATCCCGTAAAACTTATTACTGTCATTAGCAGAGGTTACATGGACCTACTGCTAAAGTTACATACCTCTAATTATTTAAAGGTTACATAGGTGGGTAGGAAGGATACATAAAGAAAGATTACTAACATTAAAACAAGTAATCTTCATAGTACGCAATACGATATTATCTCTTATTCCTCCATACATAACACGAGGTATACATATCCAGCATCCGGGCTCCCAGTTACGTCACATTCATCTGCGGTCTTTAAACATAGCTTACTGCATCGGAGCGCGCATTGAAATTAGTTTACTGTTGTAGAACGAGACACATTAGCGCAGACCGCAGAGGCAAACAAGAATCAAGTCACTGTGATCGCTGTCATAAACATCCGTCCCTGTGCCAAATGTTTTGATGTTTTGTGTAATAAACTATGCGTCTTATTAGCTATTGGAGCGAGCTAGATTATTGGTAATTTATTAGAAAATATCTAGGTACCATAATGCCAGCAGAACGTCCAACCAACATTTATTTTTCCCGCCAATCCGGAGGTCAGAATCTGAGACAGAATACTTTTTATATTTTCTATTTTGCCAATAATACTTTTATAAACCCCACATTTTTGTATCAAAATAAATTTGGTCTGATTCATTATCATTTTACAAATAATTCATAAGTAATATCATACCTACTTATCACTAAATAGAGCATTGACAATAAACAATAGTGGGTATCTATTATTTGTGTTAAGCTAATTGTTCGATATACTTATCTGTATTTATGTTAGTTTTACATTATGAATTGCGTTTCTATATTTTTCGAAGAAAGATCATTTCAGCGACTAAAAATGCCGCTATTTAGACACATCTGTTTACATTGAAACCCGACCCAATTCATAATGAATTTCAACATCGCATCCATGCAGATTGCAGATGCATGATAATATAACTGATCTTAGCAACTTACAAACAGAATCATAGATATACTCCTACGCATATTTAAGTGCAACATAAATCTCCAGTCAGTCAAAGATAAAACGCAATTGAAGTAGGTCAAGTATGTTCCTGGCCGAACAATAAGCATCTGCGTCTGAGCATCCGAGTTTTGCAACAAATCACTGGTAACTGCCGAAGTACCGAATGTGCTCCATAAATCGCAGTTGCAGATACAACAAATACGAATGCTCTGACTGCCAATAAATGGATAGCGTTCGTATAAAGTGTGCTGCAGGATGCCATTGAATAGGGATTGATATTTTACAGTTTAGTTTGAGATTTGCATGATTTCATTCTATTTTAATTTACTCTATTCGGAAAACTAGCATACTTACAATATTATTGAACAATACAAGATTGAAGGCCATTTACAAATTTTCGCGTGGTTAAAATATAAATCAATAAAGATGATTATAAATACTATGATACCGATAGTCATTGTAGAAGGGTGTGAAATTCTACTTCCTACTATCCTACTAATAATAAAAATGTAAAAGTTTAGATGATCAAAACAACACATTTGGTATTCTCTTAGCTTTAGTGAGATATGCTCGCGTCAAGTTCGAGCGTCACTGCAATATGATCGGCGCGTCATAAAATTACGTAAATAGCCCTCTGAACGGACTTCAACGAAATTTGGCATACAACTTAAATACAACTTTGGAGAAGAACATAGGATGCTTTTTATCCCGGAAAATAACTCAGTTTTCCTAAGAAGTCCACGGGGACGGAGTCGCAGGCACAGCTAGACAATATAATAAACTTTTAACCATTTCGTGGTCTTAGAGGGATAATGCCAGAATCGTGTCATTTCTCAGACTTACGAGTATTAACGTTAGCTCCATCTATTAGTTGGTTCACAAATATATTGGTGCAATGCCTCCGCCGGAAAAGGCGGAATGGTTGTTAACAAGAACATACAGTAAAGTCATTCAATATTACGTAATGCCAAGTACAGCACAAACATAGGTTTGTAAGTGCCCTGTAAGTTAAGATACAGCAAATGAAAGCCAACAAGCCAATGGTAAAAGCAAACATTTTCGTAGCATATTTTTCCTTCAATATGAAGTAGGCAAAGAAACTAATAATAAAATTCTGACATAATTTGAAGTAAAAACTGGATGTGTATGTGTGTTCTGTGTGTGTGTATTGTATACATTTTTCGCATGCCTACTACGAAAAGCCTGCCTTTTCGTAGTAGGCATGCGAAAAATGTTAAAAAATTAAAAAAAAAAACTTAAAACTGTCTATGCAACATCTGTAGTACGGTATCTTGTGGCGAATAAATGATTTGATTTGATTAAGAATGTAAAAATAGTTGCATATTTCAAAGTTTCTAAATATCTAATTGCTCCTTTTGATGAGAACTGTTAAGTTTCTAGATAATCAGAAATCTTACTCTATAATCGATCTATGAACCTCATGACACTTTCCTTCAATCAGCGTCTAATGATGAAGCTAATGTCAGTACATCCATCACATGTTATAATTTACTTCCTATGTATAATAAATCTTAGTTTCTCCGAGCCCACAAATAATTAGTGGCGATTGCAGCCATATTGTGTGGAGTCAATCAAAATCTTGTCGGGAAGTGACACAGCGACGAGCTTTCACTGCTTACTTGCATACATTATCTGTGATGTCGTTAAGGCTTGTCGTTTTGTGATGTTGAAGTTAGATTGGCAACTATTTTTAAACGACTTCAAAAAAAGGAGGAGGTTCTCAATTCGACAGTATGTTTTTTTTTTGTAAGTATATTTTAAACGCCAGAAATAAAAACCGATTTAAAAAAATTGTTTGAAGTGATATACTCTCGAGGTGGTACCATTTAAATTTGGTTAAGATCTGATGACGACCTTCGGAGATAGACAATGGAACTCTTGAATGAATAACAGCATATCACTCGCGATTGCTGTAATCGCATGTTTATGAATTGTTTATGGCACTCAAAATAGGAATATAAAAAAAATTGTAATACCCATATAAACGATACAGTACTCGTAACTTAAGTATAACATTTTAGAAGTTTTGGATTATAAATTCTCAAAATTCATTTGACTGTGCTGTGTACATTTTCGGGCACATATTACTTCACTTATTTATACTATTTCAAAGATCTCAAATATTTGCCAACGCTAACGCGACAGCCCTAATGCGGTTTACCTTATGCCTTGCTAATCTCAAGATAATGGTATTTCATGAGTCACACTCTGTAACAAGAAGCGGTAGCAGAAGCCTTTCCTCATTGTCAGAGACGAATTGGACAGGTTTTCTTTGTTCAACCCTAATCGGTTCCTTCAATTGTTTCAACCCATTTTTAGTTAGAACACGTCGTTTGTCAAATGTGAGTTATTTCTTGCTATCTGTCATAATCAGTAGTATTGTAATATTCGGGCATTGTTAACTGTACTAACTAGTTCAGTGTGCCAGAACCTCATTTTTTTGCTACCATTACGAAACTGACGTCTTAGTTTACGTGTTTAATTAGAGTAATTGCTTGAAATCGGAGATTTTGCGATGTGGTCAGTTCGTAACGATATTGACTAATATGTGATTTCCTGCTTATCTTGTGTTTGATATTTATTTATTCCAGCTGGTTTTGTAATCGATACTCACTCGATCTAACTTTTACTAAGAAGCGCCATTAGTTAAATACAGTTAAATACAGGCTGTTGCAGTTGTTATCACATTAAATGATACCACGTATGTGTATCATGTATTGCAGCCGTACTAAAAAAATCTGAGATTATTACGCAAGTTTTTTTGCAATAAATGTCATTCTGCTATCATTCGTCTAGGTGAAGGGACATCGAAGTAGAAATTTATGTCATCTTTATCTGTTTTACACGTGTAAATAAAAATAATTTTGGTTAGAATACGTTGGAGACTTTTTTAATTTTGCCTAGAGATCGTGATATGTGTAAAATTATGAAATTTTAAATTTGTTCCTGTGGTTAAACTGCTGATTGGATTTGATTGTTCTTTATGTACGGTCACAGAATGTGATACTAAATACGTGGTTCCATTTAATGTGATAACATCTGCGGCACCCTGTATAACATCAGTATCTCATTGTAATGTATGTTTTATGTACGTCCCATCGCGCTTAACGCTTCTCCATTTCATAACTCGCTTTCCAATATCATCCTCCAAAGCCGCCAAAAAGAAACTAAGTGGTACTCAATTCCCTACAAAGTGTGACAGTCCAATAGACGTAGCAATTTGCCACCCAGTTCTACAAAGTATGTACACGCAGTACATGCAATTATTCATTGCACAATAGCACCGCACAATGGGCGCGCCAGTCGACTGTGCTGCGCGCGAGTGCCCCACAAACCCACCTCCGTACTGAGCATGCGTGCACCAGCACTCTCGCTTGTAATTAAACGCTTTTATCTCTTGCATATGTTTTGAATGAGACATTACATACGAACAACATACGTAAAAATATCATCTATTAATACAGTGAACCCAGTGGACGAAAACGTGGAAAAAGAAATAGTTTTGTTTTTCTGTCCGCCCTTTGTCGATGAGCCCCATTCACCCAAAAGGCGAAAGCTACTTTTTTTTTTAAGATAACATCGTTACCGACTACTGTTGCGGCGAGATAATAAATTGTAGCTTTTGATTATATTATTAACATAGAGCTCATGTTTAGTCGATAAAAAATAATAAGTATTCATAACATATAAATCTTAATTTTCTAAACTGATTTCGAGATAAGAAAATAGCAAAAAATAATAAAATCACTTTTTATAATGTTTCGAAAGCTCTAGACAAGTTATTATGCTATAAAAACGGGTAAAATAGAACGTAATCAATTTTATGTGCACTTTCATAATGCAAATTAAAATATCATTTATTGTTCCTTTTTCCTTTTGGCAATATTCGATTTTAAAGAGCACACAATTTAAATCGAAACTTAAATTCTATGTCCAAATTTTTATTTTTGGTATTTGAACTAAATCCACCACCTAAAGCATAGTCTACAAACACGTTTCTCAACATATAAAGTGGGTGTCGTCTTCAACGGAAATCTCATTTAGCAAGTGTAAAGGGACAGATTATTGTTATTATTGTACGAGTTTGAGCAGAAGTTTGAAATTAACTTATGGTTCGTGAGTCACTGGCATAAACGCAGATTGAGATAATTTTCGTATCTCTAGTACAAATATTTTTTGTTGATATTAGGTTTTTTGTATCCTGTCATGACATCATTACAGAGCGGTTATACAAAGTCAAGGTTAGCAGAATCTATTACAATATGCTTGTATTATTATCTTATAGCTACAATTATTGTGCTTTATTCAGATTTGATCGCAATTCCAAGGGATTGACAATTCTAGGGAAATAGAGGCGATAAAACGTGATCACTGTCCGTTTTATCACGTACAATAGATTCTCAAGTCAGTAATGAGAATATTTGCCTGATATGTCTGCTCAAAAAGCTCCTGTCCGTCCATATAGTATAAGTAATCCAAAGTCTTTGAACTTGGATAAAAGGGATCGAAGTCGATATTCCATTGAAAGTAAAGATGAAACACTTCAATTTTCTTTCCAAAACTCTATTTCAGTTACGGTTTTGTTCTTGTACTACTACCAAGCGAACAGAAAATAAAAATGACTTGAGAATTGAGATATCTCGGCAGCTTATATTACTTAAGTACCTATGTATGTACTCGTATACATAAAATAACAAATTCATGGAAATAATAATTAGGGAGTTTATGATATAGCGTTAATAGTCTAGAAGTAACAAATATTGTTTAATTGACAGATAATTGTTTATTTACATTGAATTATCGGTAGCTACACTTGTTAGACATATCCATATAGGTGCATGGGATTAACAAATGCTGGCTTCTTCCGTTATGACCATAATTATTATACAGGAAATATGTGACATAATAAAGCAATAAATTTTCCTATAGAACGAGTTGCAATATGATATGGAATTAAAGTTTTACTACGAAACGTAAATTTTAATGTAAACGACAATGTTAATAAGTTTTGGCTGTAAGGGATAAATTAAGTCAGTTAACTCTTTCCCAAATATTAATACGTAAAGAGAAAACTTTGTACCCTTTTTTAAGCCGATTGCGCGCACGGAGGTATGTGAGATTTGTCATAGCTGAGTTTATATGGAGAAGGAGTGCAGAAAGCTAAAATTACGGTTGAATTTTGACCACAGGGCCACCACTAGTAGGAAGCATTATCCATAGCTGGAGAAGTATTATTTGATGACCATGCGTCTATTAATATTTAATAACCCAAATCAATTATTCTAATGCACATATAGTTTAATAAGTAACTTTTATTATTTGCCCATTAACTTTCATTAGTACTGTTACACACCGAATTAAGGTTGCAGTAGTATATTTGAAAATATTAAACTCTTGCAAATTTGATGCAACGTGGTAGCGCCAGACTGCACTTGATGCATGTTTATGCCGCTGCGGCAAGAGAGGGTCACCTAATGGCCTCCGTGCTTTTAGCCGCTCGGTCAGAGGGCTAATTCACGTAATTTTAAGACGCGCCGATCGTATTGCAGTGACGCTCGAACTTGACGCGAGCGTATCTCACTGAAGCTCAGAGGATACCAAATGGCAGAATAGTCGACATCGGCTCAATTGCCATTTCGAAAGAAGAAGAAGAAGATTACCAAATGTGTTGTTTTGATCAATATTTTATTGCAACTGCGCGGCAACTGCACTTCTTTAGTTACGTGAATTAGCCTACTGGTCTGGCCAGACATCGAGACCATCACGCGAATTTAATTATACCTCAAAGACTCTACTTTAGGGCAAAAACTAACGTTTTTAACTGCACCGGCTCTTCGAGACAAAGCTATTGATTCAGACGCGGTCATAAACTCAAAATTTCCTTCTACCCACCCAGACCAAGTCTAGACCGAGTCTAGACTAACTTTATTGGAAATACAACAGCACCCACGACATTCGTGTTATATAACTATCCTATTAAGTTTGACTCCAAAATCACGTTCGGCAACTCGAAATAACGTTATTTGTACCCGCACCCGCAGACGTTTCATATGCGGAAAGCTAATTTTCCAGTCTAGACTGGTTCTTATGTACCTATATCTAGTATTAATATCACTTTCCTATGAAAACTTTGAGAATTGTTACCTTCACTTACTTAAATCTTTGTCTTTTTGTTCCTTTAAAATACAACAAAGTTACGTAACGATGCATTTTCAGCAACTGGTAAAAAATACCATGTCAGGTGTTAAACTTCCGTCCAAAGAAACGGTACTTCAAAATAAACAGCCGAAGGCGTCATTCAACCGTATTTTAAATGGCGTCGCATTGGATAACGCCTTACCAGTGATTTTTATTTTCCGCATAATAAGTGTCATACAATTTGGTAATTAGAAACACAACTTTCGATTTCAACAGATTTGTGTGAAACGCTAATGGCGATTCAGAGTGTACTCGTTTCTTATTCTTACGTTCTAGTACGCAATATGAGTAATATTTTGGATGTAGGTTAATGTACGAGATAGTAGTCACGGTTGATGGGTTGCCGGCTAGCGTTATGTGCTTTGAATCTTGAATTAGAACTTTAACGATTCAGTGTACTGATTTATGGAATTATTGTTTCAGGTATGTCCGTCAAATTCTTTAACCATTTAATGTAAGTAAGAATAGAGCAATTTATTATTTTTGTCATGGGAATGTCGAAGTGTTTCGAAATTTTCTGGCATTGATTAACGGCTATTCAAAAGTGTACCATTTTGAATGCTTACTGCGGTGAATGTGTCTTTGAGTAGCATCGATTCCGGAACATCGATAAAAACTGGATCGTGACGCCCGTCCCGCTCTTCTGGGCCGAACTCACGCATTTTTCCCACGTTTCCTTCACTATAAGTCACGAACCTTTTTTTCTAAACCGATATACTAATTTATGAAGATAAGAGTTTTGTTTATGAGTAGTCTCGATAGTGTATTTTTTCTAGCATTCGATATATGATCGGGACTACGTTATTCGTTCTGATTTATTTTCTTTTTATCATCAGCAGTAAAGATGAAACCTTTGGGCTTTAACTGACACTATAATATTCTATCGAGTAACAGATTTAATCATTGTAACTTGGTAATCAAGTGTCAGGCATTTGAATCAGCTCATCTATTGTTCCCAAGCAACATTTTGTGGAAAGGTTAAGTGTAAGTAGAGGTATCTATCTACTTGGTAACAGACCCATCTATGGCGCCAATCCAGGTAAAGACATTCCAATAGTAGTACCTAAATGTCGAAGCGTCGTGGTATTTAAAGTGCTATGTTTTGCAAGCGCACGTGTTTAAGACGTCGGCTAAAGGTCACCGGTGAATAGAACGCTCGGCAGATGCTACGCATACAATACGCATCTTATAACAATAACACGTATTGCGAGAAGTAGCTGGAAAGATTGTATAACTATTGAATGAGATACATCTGACACAGGAAAACCAGAATAGTTGCGACATCACTTTTAAATTATCATTAGATGTGGTAAAACGTGTTAAAGTTGCGTTTTTACGAGCAGATAATGATACGAAGTGATATAATTTAAGTTATCTTTTGAATTTGTCATTATTGGAAGAAATGTATGGTCCCAAATTATTTCTTTGGAATTCCATCCCAGCCAGACTAATGTCTTCAACAATGTTGGCTATGTCTTCGATTTGATAGAATTTTCTTCACCTACACGTGTTTGCTCTTAGCCATTGTATTCTAGCCCAGCTATCCCTCCATCGATAGCCTTCGTGGCGAGGTCTTCATTGTTTATTCATTACAATAAGGCGCTTTTGTTGATTGCTAGCGTTATATCAGAGGATGTTAGCTCCATATCTTACCATTATTGTGTAAGTATGATTGTTTTGTCACATGGCTTATTTTGAAATTCCACGCATCATCGTTACTACACGATTGTCTTAATGAAGTTTGTTATTAGTGTCGTTGCTATCACAAACATTTCTGGTTTCGTTTTTTTGTCAACATTTCTTTGAATGCGGTCTGCGACTACGCAATTGCAATGACACAACGGATTGCGTCTTGCTCCATGGAAGCTCGTGAGATTTGGGCATTGTTTGCATTGTTCCCTAAACCAGCTTGTTCTGTCTATTTACATCGTTCGGTATGTTTTCTTGAATTCTATTCATTCAGTTTAGTTTTGGATGTTGTACAATCTCTACAGTTTTTGAAGCATTTATCATATATTTTAATAAAAAGAAAATATAATGGTTACACTGGCAATTTACACTTGAATGACTAAATAATTAAAGTTAATAATAATTCATGAAATAAAGAAATAGTAATTAAATTTATGTCCTATGTAATGACTAAAGTAAATTTCATTTGAACTCGAATTTAAATTCAAAGATCAAAAAGGAAGACAAACACAAACTAAGAAATAAGACATAAAACTCTTTAACGACAAAGTTGAAAAATCTTGCTGTTACGTTTGTAGGCGACCACATGAGGAGATTTAAGGCGTGTTGTTTGTTTACATATCTTCGTAGTACGTTCATGTGTAGGTAACGGGCCGTTAAGATGCCGCGGGGCGCCTACACCGGCACCAAGCGGCTGCGAGCCCGAGCTTGAGCCTCGCAGTCAGTCGCGCGCGGCACTCTCGCACGCTCGCACACCGCGCCGGCTCCGCACGCAACAGCTGATCGCGACCTCTCGTACCATATAAACAAACATAATAACATAAACTATACTAAAACACTCCCTCACGAACACATAAAACAGTGAGCCTTAACAAAATACGGGGAAGGAAACAGTGTAGTAACTGCAGCGCCCAGAAATCAGATCGATATCCCGAAAACGGTCCTGCGACCTACAGCGATAGAGCTCAGCAATACTTCCGTGCAATAATAAACCTGCAATACTAATGTTTATATTATAATTAGAGACATTTAGTTAAGTGATATCGTTGATTTATAAGAGACTGTGGAAACCGCAAGAGTTCGTCTTACAAGTGATGTGTCCGTGAGAATGGATTTCCTCCTCTGACTTTGATATCAGGTGGTTTTGCTGCATCTTCGACATCATTGTTCAACCCGAGTGAGTACATTGGATATTTACTCTGTCAGTTCCGTTTACTGCTACGTTCCTATTGTTTACCGTATATAATCAACGATCACGCTACAACCACACATGTCTCGTGTATTCTTTATCAGTTTCTCAGTATTCTTTATTATTAATGTTGGAGCCTATTGGTTGAATAGCGATTACCCGTTCCAAGCATAGATTAGCAACGATTATCAAAATAAACATATTGGTTATGGGTTCATTCGTTCTGGGATACAGGCCAAATCGATTGAGAATTTGGAATTTGTGCATCAAAATTATGTAAAAAATGTAGAAATCAAATATTTTCACCAACTCAAGTTCATGGTAATTAGTTGAATTACGTTCTAAGTAGGTTATCAGTAGATACCTGCTAGATGCGATTTAATTGATTGATAAGTACTATATTTATGTAATTTCAAATCAAAGATATGCGAAATTTTCTATCCCTTTCCAATCTGTTGTCCTATTGTGTTGTGTGTATGACTGCAGTGCACCCTTGGGCGGTCGCCGTCGCGTCCCGTCCATTATTCCCGGGGTTGACTGTGAACTTGAGGGGTGCGTTACCCTCTAGCCGCCGGAACCGATGCCGACGCCGACGGCACGGTGAGGTCGTCCAACCCAATCACTGAAATGTGTATTTCTAAAAACCAATCGATACCGACGATTATCAACTGAAAGTGATCTAAAAACCGAATAATCGTTAACGTGTTCTATTCGTATTTATCTGTCGTGTTTTGTTCTTACTCCATTAACGACTGTGATTAATTGTCATGCAATAAGTGTTATCGATTGTTTGCTATGTTAATGACTCTGATTGAGCCTATCGAAAGCCTGGTACTATATTGTTTATAACAAATATTTTATTGGCAACTTGACAGGTGACCTTTTGCAACTTTCACTTGTGCCAATTTTCGATTGAATTGAAACCTACCGTAACTGAAATTAGTCCTTAGATGTCAAACATAAATTTGCCATATCTACATTATAGTAATGCTTTTGTCGTGTCATTGTTTTATAATCCAAACGTTCGACAGTCAACACCCGGCCTCGAACAAGATCAAGAACTTTCACTATCAATGTGAATTATGCATCAGGAACTGGCATTGTTGGTGTGATCTCGCGCTACTGGTTACTATTAGGATCAACCGGCTTAATGTCGAACGATGAAAGTTCATTAATAATTCCGAAATCTTTAGCAAAACTTTTGAGCTGATAATGACACAGGTTTTTGACTAAATTATGTTTATTGATGTATCCAACGTTTTGGTTGTTGAATTTTTGATGAGATTTTTATTCAGCTTCTCACTATTGAGATTCTTAATTGATCTATTCATAGTACCGCCGCGTTCAAAGGACCATTTGCAATTTAATCAATGGTATGAATTTCAATTAATTTTACTTTACTATTAATAAAAATTCAATTTCTACAATCAACATCTTAACTGGGCTACGACTGAGTGTTAAGATATCAATATACACTTGAATTGATTGACATTCAGCGCGCGTACGATGGAGTCTCAACGTCTGGCGGAAAGCGGTCAGATGTGTCGCAGTTATCATCAAGTTTCACCTTCTTTTGTATTCCAGGAAGTGTTCTCATGGGGCGTGTAAGAAACTGCATTTTCCGTACATCATGTATCTCCGCATACATAATTAGTACTCATAAATTTTGCTACCCGAAAGGGTTTCGCTCCGTTTTTCTTTTTGTCGTGTTGTTCTTTATGGACGTTGGTTGAAGATAATGCTAGTTGAATGTTTGTGGGCGACGGTGCAATCTGTTTGTTAAATCTTTAAACTTGCACGTTACTGTTATACAAGATTCGTGTACCAATATTGTTGGATATGGTATTATAGGAGACAAACGAACGAAAATTAACCGCAGACATAAAATTCATAGCATATGTATATCTACTCTTAGTTTTGGATATATACCTAATTGGTATGTTAGCTAAAATTGCCTCGATGCGTCATATTTTTAAATTATCGACATATATACTTGTACATACTCGTAATTCGTTATTTACAATCGTTGCACAGTATTAAATCGTGTTGGTGTTCTTTTGAGCGTGACCCCGCTTTTTCCTCCTCGTTTATAAGACTTAATTAATTTTGTACTTTATTGTCATTAGATTCAAGTTCAAAATGCATGATCGTTTGCGGTTTAGAATTTATTGTAACCTATTTACAAACTTGAATTATCGCCGTGTAGAAATGACAGTAATTATCTTCTTTAATTGATTTGTATTCTTATAAAGTTGGATTGTTTTCTTTTCTATAGGTGCTCTATGTTTAGATTGTCTCACATTAATAACCATTTTGCAAGAATTACCTATTGTAAGCAATTAATGTTCATAATGTTCAAGGATTTCGGCATTAAAATTTATTATTTGTTTAATGGATTCAGACTGATTACTCGCACTGTTATCTGTCACGTTGTCGGAGATATTATTACTAATATAAACACTATTACCACAAATTGCAAATAAAAATCACGATTGGGATTGGACAGTATTCTTGCCATTACTAAGTTAAGTTTATTTATTTGGGTTTTCCCCACCAGAATTTATTAAAACAGTAATATTTTTGTGGTTATCTCCGACGTTCCAGTAATAGTGCACGTAGCGGCCTTAGTCACGTCATTGGTTGCGATTTGCAGAACGATTGTATTGTATTAACCTTCGCGTGTCCCATCACTAGCTGTCTTTTCGTTTCATCTTAATGTCTAATAAATTTACCTTGATTAGTCTAACTAAGTGATTTGTTCCACGTTGTTAATTTTTCATCATTTGCTTTAATAATACGTCGATTGATTTAGCTTCTTTAAATCCATGTTTTATTACATACAGCCACCCATGTTTAAAATAGCTAAGTTCTTTTGTATGTTTTTCGAACGGTATACCCAAAATAAAACATTATTCTATTCTTTGATGTCATGGTGTTCTAAATTTATACAGGTTGTAATCTTTTTTCCCCAAATATTGGAGATGTTTCAAAACAGGCCATGTCAGTGTGTTTGAAACTGATAAGACCGAGGTACGGACGTGCGAAACATTGTCAAATACATTGTCCTTGTTTTGAGCCCCTTTCAGTTTCTGCTACAATATTACATCCTCAAGGCTTTCTCTCGATCTAGACGTGAGAAACATTGTCAAGTAGATGACAAACTCCTTGTTGTACAATCCTTTCTATCTCGTTTACGTTATACATTTATTCTTATGATCCTTTGTTTGTATATAGCAATTTTCAGTATACACAATGGATATGAAATGGAATATCTATGAGTAACGACTTATTTCAATTATAATTATTTTAACATTCCGCTTTAGTACCCTTAATACATCTAAGATCACTTTTTCATTTAAGCCACTCCAAAACTCAAGTATCTGAACATCCTGAAGCATCTTAGTCATCTCGAGTGCCGTCTATTATTGGGTAGGTGTGGTCCAAATTTAGGATAATGAGCGTCGGTGTTATTGTCACGGCAATTAACTGTTGGGCCGGGGTTCGCTTCCGGGCCGACTATTTTCAGATCGTTGATTGATAGGTGCAGCTAACTCTATGAGGGGTTTTGTTTCTATTTCAGGTTTTCTCGTGTTTGTATCTCAAATAGTTTGCTTTTCAGTGATACAATATTCAGCTGTTAATAGTCCATTACCAAACTAATGTATTTCTATATTAATATCGGTTTTGTGACCGCATATTATCATTTATTCTGAGAAACGAATATTAATGTTTGAATGCAATATGAAGTCGATTACTTGAACATTAATTAAAAACCGCTGATTACTGCAGTCATTGATCAAACAAACCTGTTAGAACATAATCAATCAACATCGTTTGTTTTTGTTGTGTACGCAGTAACTGTTGCGATAGCTATGCCATTATAATATCGTTAATATGTGTGGATAGCTCGGAGAAATGGCTCGGCGCACCGATGACGGCGGTCACGCCCAAGTTCCATGCGCGCGCGCTTGCTAAATGCTGTCATAAACATCTAGATGCAGGGCTTTTATACATATGGTTTCTTTTTTCTTAAGCTATTCTTGATACAGATTTTGTTGCATTACACTTAAATACATAGGTAGTGATGAAGTTAATTGGAAATATAGATTTCTTACTTGATTTCGATACCGGTTATAGGCGTCCCGTGGTTTTATCGGAATGATAGCGCCGGTTTCCTTAGTTTGAAGTTTGGAGAGTCGATGTAATCAGTAAGTCCCTTTTAAAATTCAATTGAAGTAGGTTAATTGCTTGCATCGTACTTCTGTGGACAATGTCTCTTATCTGTCTATATTATGTCTATTTTAACATCCAGTGTTGTAATATTAACTACTTTCATGGACGTCTTCATGCGTTGCCTTTGTTTTTACCTTGGCTGTCTTCCATTTTGTAGATGTAGCACTGTTTAAATTTTCTGCGAAGGTCATTGTTCCAAAATTCATGCGATACCTTTTGATTTGTGACACTTGTACACATAGAGTCTTCTACGTCACACATGAACAGTTTATTCTTCATTTCATGGCAAAAATATTGTATTTAATAGTGACGTCGACCGAATTATTCAGTTTAACATCAATTCACGGCATAATGGAGCGTAACGATAATTTAACTGAAATGTTTAAAATGTTAATTAAAATAATTAATCGAGGTTTTGTTGACTTTGCAAAATGTTCTTTGTAATGATTGGTATAAGTTGGTATGTATCGTGCATAGCACTCTATATGTGAACGTCATGATTATGTGTGCTCTTGGTCAATGGTATGAATGGCAGGTAATTATAACCTTGTCTGAGACCATGACTTTTATAACAACTATGCAACTAAGTCATTCTTGGTACATTTTAATGTACCACTATCACTATACCTAGTCTGTTGTATCATCGTGTATCATAAAACATAAACCGAACAATATTTTCTATGCTACCAAAAAGGAAATATTTACATACAAAATCGAACGGAAAGACAATTTCAACAGTGTAGGAAACCCTACATTAATATTATTGTTGGCAACAATTGTTGATATCATCATTAAGATTTCTTGTAATAGCAACACTGTAATATATAAGAAAAGAGTTAGCTTCGGTTCAGATTTGCCTTGCTACAGTGTTTTGTTGTTTAGTGCCTAATAATTGTAATTAGGTAGTTGCAATCTTATTAAATTGTGAGTTCATACACGTACCTACTTGGCTTTCACTCAACCACAAACAACCAAATACAGTCCACTCTCAAACAAATAGTACAATTAAAAAAAGTGTTATAACAATTTAGTGTTGCAAATTAAACAAGCATACGAATGCAAGCCCGCAGCAGTATGTAACAGGCTTATTCCAATACTAGTAACGGTGTTCATACGTGTGAACGAGGTCAATTAGGGTCGTCCGTAATTACTGTTTGTAGAACCGAATCCACTGTGCAAGCGAACGTTGTTACCATTTCGCTAATATTAGTGAGTGACGCACTATGTATAGGGGTGTTCGATTCAAGTATCGACTAAGCATTCCATTTTTGAACTGATAAAATAATACCAGCCAGTCATCATAACCATTGTTCTAAAAAGGATATCTTAGAAAAAAAAAATCAAAGACTTCAGGTGATGTCCACCAATCTGCCAATGGGCCCGCGTGGTGGATAATGGCATAGTCTCTCAGAGAAGAGGCCTGAGACCCTGGGGTACGAAAATAAAGGCTGCTGATAGATCATATACCTCAACAGTAACACATTATACACGGTTTGTCGTAAAAAGGGTAGTCCCCTATAAGGGGTTATTGTAGGTACTCATCATTATGAACAACTATTACCTACTATGGTTGTCCCATAGTAGGTGTAATATGAAATCGCGAAAAATAAAATAGGTTGTTCCTTACATTTAGTCGAGTAATGGAGTAGCTTGGAGTATGGAACAGCATTTTTTTATGCTATTTCAAGTTTGATGCCATAGTAAAAGTTGTTCATAATGAGTACCTACAATAACCCCTTATAGGGGATAGGGACTAGAAAGGTAGGTTTTTTTATATAAGGTTCCCTTATTTATCTATAGATCTCCATACCTAAGCGGTTCTGCACTGCTTGCATAAAATATTTGCCTTCCTGTAATTAATCCGTCTAATCGAGTAATTGTTTAGTTTAATTAGATATCAATGTAAACCCATATAGGTAATTAATTACCTATATTTAGAAAAATATTAGACTATGTACCCACTAGCAGTAAACTTTACTAGACTATACATACATTGTCTTCACTCATAAATCACAAATGTTGATTAGTCGAATAATTATTTCAAGTAAACGAGTCGCTGACAAGTTTGCAATCGGTTTTAATCGGAACATCATACTCGACCCGATACACTAGTATTTATAGTGAACAGCGACTGAGCGTGTTCTTATAACATAACAATCACAGTTCACTGTATTCTATATGAGAACAGCAAACAATTTGGAATTGTGAATAAAGTTCGTAAAATAATAATCAGCAGTCCCATACAAACCTTCAAAACCTACTTGACCCAAACGTATGGGATAGCTGATTATTTTTTCGCGATTACGATGTTGATCCCATAGAGAAATTTGTTCAGTTTGATGGTCTGATCCACACCCTTAAATATGACCACGCATCTAATACACGTTGCATAGTACTGTAATTGATTCAGACAGCCATTTAATTTTCTCATCGTCTAAGGTCTTGGGCTTTACCGAAAGTATAAGACGTTTAAGACAAAATCATTAATTTAACAGAAACTTTTTGTATGAGTAAACGGTCGTTTTCATTTTAAACATGCTTTATATTGTTGGTGAAAATGGCTCTAAGTTAGTGTATCTAATTCATTTGTCAGTATAAAGGCGTTAAAAAGATTGCATTGGATTTCCATTGCAATGGTACAAATTGTGATTCAATTTTCTCTGGCCAAAAACTGTATTTTACTAATACACACAAAACATACAAAAACCTATGATTACAGTCATTCGATTGTGTTACAAATAGCTTTTTTTTATGGCACTCCAAAAGTAGAACATTAAGCCTATGAGTCATGTACCAATAGCTATTGACTTTAGATTTGTTTGCCGACACACACCTACCCACATAGATCAATCCAGCAACATAACAATGGTCTAATCTAAACAATAACTTCATTAGTACGTATGAGGTTCGAACGGATAACATTAATTAAAACATTTTGTAAAGCCTGTACAGAAGCGTGTTGAGCGCTGATGCCAACGCTACCAAATTTCATATTTTTCATACAAAATTGAACGACGTATGGTTATGAATGTTGATGTACAAAATGAGGCATCTACGCCAGTTTTGTTGTTATCGCTTTTATGAACAGGCCCTTATAGTAGTAATGTTGAAATTGAATGGATGTGTGGGTCTTCATGTTATGGTAATGTTATGTTATGAATGAAAACTAAACGATCTCTCATATGAATGCTTCATTTTACCGCTCTCATTCATTATCCAAAACATGGTATTCAAATAGTAAATAAGGATTTGATTACGAGGAACTGATTAAAAACAAATGACTTCTTCACATGAAATTATCGACTGCATTAGGAGACTAGGAGATATTACGAAAGTATTAGTTAAGTTCAAGACAAATCTCGAGTCATTTATAAGCATGAACGCTCTCTTATCAAAGATTTAACGAGAAGGAAGTAGTATATTTCACATTTTAATAGTTTTATAGGTATGCTTTGATTCTTAATTAATCTCTGATTTGTCGACGGATTCTACTAATACTGGTCGCTTTCAAAGTCCATAGAAAGGAATTAATACTGCACTCAAATCATAAAGACTCAGCCATTCATTTTATAGAAGATATCTGCATAAAACTAGTTTTCTTTAACCCTGTATATCAGTCGTTTATAGGAGGTTCGTAAAAGCTAAGCATCATATCTGGTGAATACGCAACAGCATCTTTCTAAACGGCTTCATAGTTATTTGGAGGTTTCTTTCCTTTGCTCCGTCGGGTAAATAAAAAAGATTACAATAAAAGAAGATCACTGAGTAATATATTATGTTTTCATAGACAGTACATTCTTGCTTTTTTTCTTTTAATTAATTATTGCTTTGAGTTCAAACTTCAAAGGGCACTCGGGAACGCCTCTTTGTGCGGAATTTTTTGGGAACCGCTGGTAACCTAACCGTCAAAAATCCCCGACTCCAACTAGAAAAAGAGCTGTAACTTTTTAACGGCTAAACAGATTTTTATGAACCATAGCTAAGATTTAAAAACTGCATTGAAATCGGTCAATCCGTTTTGGAGCTACGATGTCACAGAAAGATACACAGGTACGCGGGTCGTGGATACACAGATACAAACTACAAACTTAAAACCCCGCTTTTTTGTCGGGGGTTAAAAAGCACATTGACCGGTGTGTGTGGCAAAATCTATCGCATTCGTGTTCCAATTTTCTCATATGTGTATGTATACCATTATGCCCGAGATAGTCGGGGTCAGTGTGAATAAAAGAGTCGTGCCTTTTGTTTGTCCGTTTGTGTACGCTTCCGTCGTGAAAGCGGCTTTCAATCAATAATATAGTGCAGTTATGAGCCTGACAGGTCAAAGGGTCTATGGTATGGTCTGCGTTTAATTTTATGAGTGGCAATACCGTAATAATATTTTTTTTTTCACGAAAACTTAAATAACCATTTTGAAACACAAAATAGTACCGTGTTAGTGTTTATTTTGTTACAGAGCAATGAAAACAAAAGATGGAACAAACAGTGAACACAAAACACTCATATAAGTTTACAAATTATTGGAACCCTGTTTCCTAAACTAGGATAATATCCTGTATATTAGGAGTACCAATACCGTAGGAAAGAGGCACAAGATTAAAAAAAAAAAATCGTATGACCGTTTCTGATTAAAGAACAAATTCTGAGATGACCATATAGGTACAGTCGGCCAAAGAATTGGACTACCACCATAAGCTTACAATTTGTTTGTACACCATAAAACAAAAAGGTCTACCTCACGGAGGAGAGAAGGGCTTCTCTCCTCCGTGGTCTACCTATATTCTCTTTTCAAAATAATGAAGTTTCGATTTTAGTGATAGTGTTCATTTGATAGGAAGTTCTGTTAAAATTGATAGATAACTTTTTGACCGACCGTACATTGTCTAAAATCTCTTTCCCTGTTCTGTGTCTAAAATCAATGTGTTTAAAAACGTACTTAACATTTGCATGATATATTGTAAAGTTAATATAGACTATGCTTTATGGTAGGTAAATATGCAAATAATCTGTTATTTTTAAAGAACTCTTTGACTTGTTAATATAAAGTAAGATTCAATAACGTAGAAAACTTCTAGAGTGGAGAATTTTCACTTTCTTCACACATCACTCAACGTTAACGGTCTATAAAGTTTACGATTTACTCTTAAAGTTACACTACTGTTGTAAACACAGATAAGTTTTATCTTCTCATGAAATATGGACGTAGAAAAGTAATAGCTATCATAAAAAAGATACTGCTCATGATGATTGACATTGGACCTCTTTTCAAGTTGAGAAAATCAGACTCTTTTGGCATCTTATTCATTTTCAATGACTTGTGTGGCCGAAAATCTTTCTTTATCCTAGACACAGCTTGTTTGACTATTGGAAAATCAGGCCCTAATGTAGATTCAACGTTCTTCACAGAACATATCCTGTCTATCTCTTGGAATTTGCTTGAACGATTCAAATTCACATTAATTAGGTAAAGGTCTTACTTTATTAGCGGGCGCCCTTTTAAGGGGATAACCCCTTAAAAGTAAGAAGAGCTTATTATAGATTTACTATGAGAACTTTTATTTGTAACGCTTTATGAGAGTCTCCCATATTCATCAGTGTTTAAGCTAATATCATAGAAAAGTATTAATAACTCCCCAAAATCTTTTCTGGGTGATCGGAGCCTCGAACCAAGCCAATAAATATCATAATTCACAACCGTGTCATTACTATTCATAAGTCACTTACACTTTCATGACTACGCTTGCTCATTATCATTTGACACCGATCCACTGTTGTCTACTTTATGAATCATGTTATCTAATACGATATTGTTCGTTTGTTCTTCTATTACCTAATTCAATGTACGTTATGGCGTAATCGGAGTGAAAAATCTGATGTCGAACGCAAGTAATAATCATTTTCTTATCTGCACATGAATTTGAAACGTCAGAGGTGCGGGCTGGTATTGAATTCCAACCCTATAGACCTATCGAGCGGTCTATCGATAGGCTTTCAGACTACGTATTTTTACCTATAATGTTGAGGTCGGATTTTATATAAAAAGATGCAGCTGAATACTAGTATTTTACACCGAGTGCTGTCTGACCTCCGTAACCTAATTACTGGGATACCGATGCCCTTATGTTAGGCAGGTTTTCCGACGTTTTGGGCTTCTGAATAGGTACTAGTAGCGACTCCATAGGTCACTCATTTGCTAACCGATACCGAAAATATGTGAAGTTTACAAAATAATAATCATTTTTCATCCTGATTCGCTGGAGGTCGTTCGTTAGAGGCTCAAGGGCATTCGATGTGGAAATCTATGGGGATAGCCTATATCCAGAAGTTACCGGAAAAGGCTGATAATTATGAAGACGACGTTGACAGTGATTCATCATGCAAGCGGACTCAGTAGATTAGAATTAGTATTAAGTAGGCAACTGTATTTTACTTTGATATAAAGGGTGTATATAGTATGAACAGATGACAAGCTATAAAAAATATAAAAAAACAGGTGTTCTATACAAATAATACGATATTACTCGACTGAATGTATTGAACAGCAGATGCTTTTTTGGCGATTTCCTGTTTTACCCATGTTAAAAGTTGTTCATAATGATGAGTACAATAACCGCTGAAAGCAGGTGTTCTGTTTGACACCCCTATTTTAGCTAAATACTCTGTGAAAAAGCACTAGGAAGAAGCCTCTTATTTGTTAACAAATTGGAAAAAAAACATAACGTTGTAGACATAAAGGTAGTATTACAGATTGTAGGTACAATGTTCATTGTTCATTCAATGAAGATTTCCAAGAAATATTATAGATATAGTAATACACACGTACTTTTGCCGCAAGAGATCTGACATATTGATGTGAAACTATTGTAAGTATATATTATATAATGCGTTTTTATGATACATAGATGATATACCTGCATACAATCCTTGTATGGATGATGTCATGTAATAAACATAAAAACGCATGCATACAAAAATTTGATTTTATATATTCTTAACATGGTTATATATAAATTCTATTGAGAAACTAAGCTCCTTAGATATTGCAAGCTTATGTTAATAGCTACTTATGTAAGTATAAAAAATAATCTTCCCGGAGGCCATTTTCTTTAATAGCTTTACTGGTTAAAGTTTATTTCTAATAGGGGTGGGTTTTTTCCGTGTTTATTGTCCAGAAAACGATCTTTCGAAGTTGTAAGAATGAAATTGGTTTGTTTATATTTTTCTTTGGAGCAGATAGTTTCAATCACAAGTTTCCACGTATCATTTCGTTGTTTACCTTTTGTATTGAAGTTAAACAAAAAATATTTGAAGTAGATAAACCATTGTGTCCTTCCTTATCCAATCAGAGTAAAAGGAAATCTGACATAATAAGAGTTTATTTTGAACTAAAACGAGGAAGGTTTTTTATGTGTATTGTTGTTACAAACGAGTGTACCATTGTAAATCATTCTCCCATTTTTAAACGAGTATTGCTTTACGTTAAAACAAGGTACGTAACATGAGTAGTAAGTCGGTCAGACAGGACGAGGCGTTAATTGAAAATGCCTGTGTTAAAGTTCTCTTTATTTATATGTACTCGTTAAAGGAAATTAGCGAGTCACCGCTTAAGCTAAATGGCTGATACTTTGTTCTTATCTGTTTGTGTGCAGACAATTTATTTTTCTGTTGGTAATCGGTATGTCTATATACGATGACAATAGGTAATATATTATGTGAAGTTTATTTAATGTGTTCAAAGAAAAATATTTTTACTAGACTCAACTTAAATAAATAATTACGATGAATTTATAATCGTGTTTATGTAATTGGACGCATCTATCTTGGTTTAAATGCTGATAGCAAATCGGGTTTCTTGGAAACTGTAGGTACAGCAATTTACATACCTACTAATGTAAACAATTACAAAGATGTGACAAAAAGTTAAGTACTAGATTTATCGGAAGTAACTGTTTCTTAATCAATACGCGTACATTCACCCCGTGCATACAACTTGATGGCAAAAAGCTGTGCTTTTATTAAAAGTTACTAGACATTTAGGTTTTAATTTAGTGTCGGTTTGAGCTTTTTTTATTGTAATGTAATCAGCATCAATTGAGCCGCGGCGGCTTTAATTTAAGATAATTTAAAACAGTTAATGTAGAAATTTAAGTTTTTAACCGTAACTGGCTTGGCTGAAAACCACCCCAATAAACTAAAAAAAACGAGAAAAATGAAATGGATAATATTTAGTGACTTGATGATTGCAGTATCTAATATTTTTAAAGTAACAGAAGTATTTTAACTAATTTTAAGTTTTACCAGAAAAAACATATTTCATCTGATAAACGGAAAAGCCTACAATCATGTTATTATCTCGAACTGTCTGCATGGTAGTAACACTAAGAGAAAATATTAGTAACACTACATTTTCAAGTCTACAATATAAGATAAAATACAATTTGCTAACCCTACCGAGGCAGGTTGTCGTGCCCGATTGGTTAAGTAACAGGTCTCGACTGTGGGTGGCGGATGTCCTCACTAACGGTTTGCAACCAAACATTGTGTTTTGCATGCATTTAATCTGTTAAAGTGCCGAGGGAATTGAAACAGTGTGCGAAAAGAAGGTAGGTACAATAGGTTTCCAAGAAATCCCATTAACGTCCGTCAAATGAATTTTGCGTTATACGAAGACAGTCAGACAGACAGACCTATGAACTGTCTTTAAAACGGTATGCCCGGAAAAAAACCTATATAGTCCGATACGAGTTGTCTACATTTTTGTTCTGAGCGTCACTTTTTGGGCATTACTGTGTGCAAAGATAAGGATCTAAGGACCAACATGCTGTGAATAAGCCTGAAATAAGTAATATGTTCGCTCGAGCGTGGAGCATTCTGCCTAACTAAATGTCCTGGTCAATTATTTATTCAATCCTTAGGCGTAAATACGAGCAGTCTACTATTTTCTTCTGAGCGTCACGTTTTGGGCCATACTATATGCAAGGATGTTTAAGGAAGGAAGGACTAAGGACCAACATGCCATGAATAAGCATGAAATAAGTAATGTGTTCGCTCGAGCGAAGAGAATTCTGCCTAACTAAATGCCTTGGCCAATTATTTAATAATTCAGTATAATCCTTAACTTTCTCTTTTATCTGAAAGGTTAAAAGCCAATGCACTTAAAAACAAACAAGCTCTACCGTATCTAACTGATGCTAATTACTATAACAATGCCTAGAGTTAATACTATCGAAATGTGACATTGAATCAAAGGTCACGGCGTGTGGTACTCGCACTTGACCGTTCTCTCAACAAGTCATATCTGATGTAATCACTCTACTGGAAAGTAAATACAGAAGTTCTAGTTCTTTAAATGCAGTACAGTGTAACAAATAACTCATCAGTAAAATGTATGAAGAATGATAAAAATAAAAAAAACAATGATATTGCAAGTGTAAACAATAATTGATTACACCGACAGGCTAGGTAAGGAAACCAACTTCAAAATCGAACGCATAGTAAAAAATTATTAATGATGATAATAAGTTTAATAATCAAAAGTCTTTTTTAGAGAGATAGTGCATTGCGGGGCTTTCTGGTCAAAGTTGGAGCTGCCTGACTGGGAAAGTATACCTCCACCTTGCAGAATATCGTAACCAAATAGCAGTGTTCTTTTGCAGTGCTGTGTTTTCCTAACGGTGAGCAAGGTCGTCAGAGCTAATTGGGGAAGCGTTGCCAACACGACGTTAGTAGTAGGGTGGGTAGCGCGCCAGTGATGCCCTTGATGTTGCAAGCGTCCATACGTTACGGTAAATGCTTACCATCAGTCGGTCCGTATGCTTGGTTGCCACTTTCAAAGTATACAAGAAAAAAATACTTTAGTCCACAATTTCAAACCATACCTATCATTATTTTCTATGCCGTGCCGTAAGTCTATAAATGAGTTTTTTGACGTAGGCTGGTTTGAGATTCATGTTACCAGTGCTCTAGCGACTGCCAGCTTCATATCAAACGTTTTTAAGAGTGGACCTTGTGTTTATAATTTTATTTTCCGACGCTACGGTGATTCATAATCGCGGGAACTTTTGTTCTTTCTCTTTAACCGGTACTCGCCAAGTAAAATGTTCGTAGCATGTTACTGTATGAGATTCTGAGTCATAACTATTTATTGTTTTAAAATTCTCATAATTAAAGATTATGAGATAAGGTGATGATAACGTGTTTTATCGCTTATCAAACAATTGTTTGATAGTGACGAATAGTAAGTTGATTTTAAGTAGCTTTAATTGATATTCAGTAGTCACACATTCATACTACATATACGTTCATATTTATTATATTCTGAGTAATTATGGACTTGGGCTCTAGAGTTACGAACATCTTTAATTTGGTTTTTGTATTATGTAGATTTTAAGCCCTCACTTATGTGAAATGAATCCTTTAATTTGGTCTAAAGGATGTCGAATCTAAACATAAATACACGACTGAAGTGTGCAAACATAAATAAATTCAAACTTTTCCTGTTAACATAAAACTAAAAATAAAAGTTCTGCCTTCATCAAGTTATTAGAAATCTCGTTAGCCGCCATAAATTAATAGCCTTCGTATAGAAACAGGCGATTTGCTGCGATAAATTAATAGTGTACAGATTAGCTAGCCATAAATATGGGTCTCCTGTTATCGGATGATGTAAGGCCGTGTGTGAGACTAATCAGCTGGGTGCCTGGCACCTGCTGGCTAGAGATATTGATTGCCTAGCCATGCTGCGTGGGTCATCGACTTAGGCTGTGGTTTTTTTCTATTTATGTATTTGCAATTTCCTGTTAATTACTTAGCGTCTCTTCACAGTAGCTTTAAGACCCGTATTAACGCTGGCCCTAATACGGCGTAATGTCACTAATAAATAAATAAATCCAGCCCATTACTGTCCCACTGCTGGGCACGGGCCTCTTCTCAGTATGAGAAGAGTTAGGCCTTAGTCCACCACGCTGGCCTAGTGCGGGTTGGCGGACTACACACACCATCGAGAACTTTATAAGGCCCTCTCAGACGTGCAGGTTTCCTCGCAATGTTTTTCCTTCGCCGTTGTCGCATGTGATAATCAAATCGAATAATTCGTAATGTCACTAATTGTATGAAAATTTAACGCAATTATCATCGTCAGTGCTTACGTGTAAATGGTTTTGAGTGTACTGTATGTATGTCGTATCTGCCTCAGCGTTAGTGCAAATGCTCGAGTGAATAGGTCCTTAGTGAAGACATGTTGACATCAAGAACGGTTACAGTCTTCCCACAATTTTACAGAAACATCTGCAATTAAGTCAGGTGATTGCATAGTGCATGCATTCAGCAACAGCTTTCACTCTCGTGCTTTTAGTGCACAGTAGGTAACTTATTTAAGTAAATCTAACCATACCTATATAAAATAGAAAACACGATTTATTCTCTCCACCGAGCTTAGTTTGAGGTAACATTCGCTTGTCTGATACAATCATAACCCACAGACGCCTCCAACTCGTGAGGCACGCCAAGCGGCGACAATCTAAGTTTATTCCAAACGGATATCGCAACAAACCTTCAAGAATCCAGTGCGCTATACACAAGTGCATACAGCCTAGATCACAAGGACCATTCGACATTTATCGCCTATTAACACATCTGTTAATTTAGGTCCCGTAGGTGCCTCATAGAATTGCTAATAGTTGAAAGGTGAGTTATGAAACTGTCGCGTAGGAGCAAGACAGGTTGCTCTTGCGCAACCTAACCCTTTTATGCTTGGACAGGATTGGTACTACAGGTTTCGTAATCTACGATACATTGGCATTTTTATTACTACATTATCCGAAAGTATGTCTCGAGAGAAAGCGTTCGTAATCTGTCTCCTAATCTATCTTGCAGTATTTTAATTGGACTCCACCAATGTGCAATTCGTTATGCACAGTAATAATTGATTGACAAAATACGTACAGAATATTACTAAAGTATTTTTTTTATAATTTGATTGATTTGTGAATTGCATACGTAATTAGAGAGATATGTATATTGCTTTTATACAGTGAAGATCAAGATGAGAAAGGTTTGTTTAGTAAATTACTGCTCGATAATACAAGTACCTGCAAACTAATACAGTAATATTAATTTCAAATGTTCAATAGGGGTCAAAGCCTTTAGAAACCTGCCAATTCCACTTACCGTAGACCTAGTTTCCAATTGTAATTACGCATATTAGATAATGCTGTATTAGCCGTATTTGTGTGGGTGACTAGAATGAACCAAATCGTTCAATATACCACCTGTTACCGTTAACTGTAATAGATTTTATCAATAAATAAACATGTAATGGACCATTGACCATTAGAGTAATGACGCAACTTCTCAATCAATGAGACAATTAAGGACACGTAATATTATAAGTACTGCAAAGCTTCGAAGGGATTGCAAATTATCATCTATTATATTATTACCTGAAGAGAAAACTGTACCCCTTTATAAGCACATTGCGCGCACGGAGGAGTGTGAGATTTGTCATAGTTAAAGTTTATATGGAGGAGGAGTGCAGAAAGCTATAATTTATATATAATACGATCTACATTACGGTCGAATTTCGTTATACATATTATACGTGTCGGTGACGTTTGTTGAATCTTAGTATTTAATTGTGCCTAATTTTAGTGTAATTTAAATACATATACAGGGTGGCGACGACATTACGACATTAAATGAAACCACAAGAGCAATTTTGATTTTGCGCTCCCGGTGTTAAACCATCCAATGTTTATACTCGTAGCAAGCCTACTACATAAGTGGGTACATCGGCTATAAATAATCTCATAAAATCTATTATTTACTATCTAAGATATTACTTCAAAGTAATGTTATAGCAGGCTTCAGCTATACATCAGCGTCGATAGTTTCTGCGTTCAAGGCCGCGTGCTCAATACTTATCGGTGCATTATTAATGCCTTGTGCATCTGCGTCCTACCATAGGAGGCAAATGGATTTTGTTATTTATGCTCCACCAATATGGGCTTGGCCGTTTAGCTGGACAAATGGACTACGTAATTTGATGAGCTTAAACTGGCATTTAAAGATAGCAGTCACGATTCAAATGGATTTTTAACGTGAATTCAATAGTTTGAATAATTTATTTTCATTAAGCAATTTTTGATCGGTTTCCTCATCGAAATAATCTTAACTAACTTTGTATATTTCCGATTACTTAATACTCGACATAAAAATTGGAATCGTATGAACTTGGGCTCCGTCACTTTCGAATATGACACAAATTGTCAGTTACAATTCATGAACTCGATTTTCCATCGGCCACTACGTTGATAGCCAATCAGGAGGACTGCTAATCCATTTTGCGGTAACACGCTGCACGGTCCGCTTGCGGCTATGGGAAAATGATCGGAATCGGTTCAGGCCTGTGCCGTTGACCGTTCACGGAAACCGCCGACGGGCAGACGAGACCAGACGAATGCATTACCTAATTATATTTGTTTTATAGGACAAGTTGTATAAAATTGCACAGGTAATATAGAGTGTGTATTACTTGCTCACATTATAACGATGCTGGTCTAAGGCCTCTTTTCTATCATTCCATCATTTCCGTAGAGTGCGTTTGCAGTCCTCGATGGTGGGTGTAGTCCGCCAACTCGTACTAGGCCAACGTGGTGGACTAAGGCCTATCCCTTCTCATTCCGAGAAGAGACCCGTGCCCAGCAGTGGGACAGTATTATATATTATTAGGTATTGTATAAAATCTTTTCTCTCCTTATAAGAAATAAGACAGACGTGATGCTGAGGAGTATGTGGCGCCAATTCTCCTTCCCCCCTAAAACGTTGGGAAGCGGTGAAAGGTGGGGCGTTTTGGGGGTGCTGTCATTTATGTTGACGTCAGTAATGATTAAGCGTTCGTTCACACTCGATTTTAGCAGCAGAATCGCGCGTATTAGCGTTCTTCGGCTGCCTTTTGCAATTTTTGCTTACCAAAAGTGAATAACGAACGCGAAATCCCGCGATTCTGCTGCTAAAAGTATCGAGTGTGAACGAACGGTTAATCATTATTGACGTCAACATAAATGACAGCACCCCCAAAACGCCCACATTTCACCGCTTCCTAATGCTTTGGGGGGGAAGAAGAATTGGCGCCACATACTCCCCAGCATCACGCCTAAAGCAAGTATATTATTATAGTTTTTGAATTCATTAATTAATTGCTGGAGAATCACCAGTTCGATCTCTACATAAGTCTTGTGTATCTCATAATCTCAAGTATGTTAGTTCAAACGACTTCTCAGAGTTATACAATAGTGTATGTTTAAAATTACATGAGTTTATTACACCTGCAGTTCTGTGCGCACGAGTGATCGTCGCGCACCTATTACTTATTATTATGAAACGTACAATAACTATAGAAGTTTCCCTATATCGTCGCCAATAAAACGATATTGTGTAAATACTTTGTTAGGATTTCTGTCTACAAAGGAGGACAAATATTACGGTCATGGTAAATTGCCAATTGTCTACTATGTATTCACGTACCACTAAGTTATTACTAGGATGATAAATATGTATCTGAGGGAAGAACTAGACCAAATATGTACCTTGGTGCTGCCTAAATAAAATGAGAATAAAGATGAATAAAATACCTAAGCAGACTACATAATAATTATTACCTACCTAATGCATTGTCGCGACTTATTAATTTAAGTTCATAATAAGTTTATTTATTCCATAGATCATTAACATTATAATTTACTAATACAAGGCGGTTCCCAAACTAGGCAAGCCTGTATCTTAAGTTACAAAACAATTTATAGAATAATGGCACAAATAGTAAAAATAAAAGTTAGTCAATAATATTACGTGTGTAATGTGTGTTGTGTGTGCATGTGACATGTATGTTTGTAAACTATACCCTCGATACAGGAGAAATCCTAGTGAGGGGCAATGTTTAAAAAAAATAAAAATACGTAGGTATGTTATTTTACAACGAATGACTCCTAACATCACACCTACCTATGTGCATAACATTTAACTCCATCAAAACATAATCATGTAATCAAATATGTTCAGAATAATTCCACAAACAGGTGCGACCGCTAGAATCACGTAGATAATCTTTTTTCTATTTTTATATCGAAGTAATTTGATAGTCCGGTTTTCAAACAAAGGTAATTTTCTAACCGCAAGATAACAATAATTTGATATTAAATTACAAAAACCACCATAATTTGACCTTGAATAAAATAATGATAAACTATTTGATAGATACGTTTATTGTTTATTTGGACAAAATCTACCTCAAAATGGCCAGATACAATCCATAATAGAGTGGACGTTGATTTATAGTTAAGCAGTTTTTATACTACAAGGAGTGATCGTATCGACTTAGACCACCGAATCTCAATCTTTGGCTTTCGAGTGCAACCCATCGGTTTCAAAATCAGAAGGATATACATTATTATGATGTATAAATACTAGATCTATAGTCTACACAGTCGCGACGAGAGACAGGACGAGATTTTGCAAGTCGAGCCGACACCGTCTACACTCTCGCGTTGCACAGATCTTCGGTCGTGTTCTGTGCATCGATAACTAAATCCTTTGAGGATTGAGTCTAGCCAAAAAGATGTTTTTTTTATCAACTTTGCCCCTCACTAATATTTCTCCTGTATCGACTAGTTTACAAACATACATCTCACATGCACACACACCCAGACCCGAAACAACTATCTGTAGATCATCAAATATTTTTTCCGTGCGGGGATCGGTGAAAAAACGGCACAAGTCCATCGCTAGGGCATTATTTATATTCTGGCGATCGCATCATCTCGCCTCGCTTTGGCAAGAGTAGAACTAGTGTGAAAAAAATAGTTTATTAAATTCTACCTACCTACATAATTCTTATAATATTCGAAAGTACTGTGATCCTAAACAAAATGTCCTCTGCGACCGCCACCCCTTGACTTTGCGCGCGTTCTTAGAACGAAAAGCTTGAGTAACTTCGACCTAGAGTAAGATAAACAATGTGCCTCTACAATTTCTGCGTGACTTCCTACGGAGATTGTCCGAGTAAGGTCAATACGGTATTAGGACAGATCTCGCCGAGCAGTAAGGCCGTTTTGACTCACTCAGGTATTTTTTCCTTTGTTCTGAGTGTCTTATCTATGACATATAGTAATGGGAATACTACGTAAGATAATGTCTTTAGAAGTATTTCCTGTCCGTTACTCAAAATTTTGTCAAAGACTCCTCTATAGCGAATTTTATATTATGTCTGTGTAGTTTTGTTCGGTTTACTCTTAATAGATTCACTTACAAAATCCTATCACGATCCTTCATTTCTATACCTAAACACTTCCGCGGGATGTGGGTTCATTGAAATGTAGGCGCTATCTAAGTTTCCGTAACTGTGTTCTGTTTGAAAATTGAGATAACCAACTAATAGAAAAGTATATCGCAATTTTGATGAAAAATGAAAATGATTTATTTAGTTTGTCGTCGACTCGATCAGAAGCGAATAGAAAAGCTTGTAATGGCTATTTTAATATTATTACTTGTTACGATAAGATACTTTTAGCGCCCAGTGCATCTTGTTGTTGGTTGGCAACCCATTCGCAACCGACAGGACATATTTATTTATTCTACTCTTTTTACCAAATCTTTTTCTTTTTGCATTGTGTTGTCTCATGGCTAGTCCGAATAAATGTGATACCTTTTTTTTCTTCTTTATTTCAATGACTAGAAAAACATCCTGTATGTTTTACCCACCTTAATAAAATAATGTGCCACACCACTTACGTATTCTCAACATTTTCTCCTGTCTGAAATTACATACTTGTCACGGTATCATTAGTCAGCGTCTCTCATGGGTGTCGTTTACGCAGCTTCGTCTGGCTTCTGTGTCGTGAAACCTGCAGAGTGCAACGGGAAATGCTGCCTTTGTTGACAGCCAGTCGCTGTGCGCTTGTTGGTTCGAAAATTGCAGTTATTTTTTAAAATTCTGAGGATATGCGATAGGGTGATTCTTTTATTATTATTTTTTCGTAGAACAGCATTCCTCATCTTTTGTTTATTGCTTATGTTTGTCTCTCCTTTTAGGTTTTCATATTCTCTTCATCATAGTAGCCGTTTAGGAGTGGACGCCTTACTACGGCAATTATGACAGTTTCTTTCTCCATAGACTTAACCGAGCGGTTTCAAATAAAGGTTTGGATAACACATTCGCATAATTCATGCTTAATTAAAGCTTTACAGGAAATAAACTAATTAACTGAACATCCATACTGTTATGGCATATCTCGGTTTCCTGTTATGATGGTAAGACTTTTATAGATGACATACAAAAACATGTTTACATTGTTTTGTTCTCGATGGAAACGAATAACCGCAACTGCAGTAGCTGTACCTAGGATAGACATAGTATATATTACACTCAGGTACATAGCTACCGCCGTATCAGCAGTATCAATGATACAGGGGCCCCGATGTGTAAAGCAAAAACTTGCAAAAATTATCTTAAAACTAGGATACTAGTGAGACTAAATTAGTTTAGTTTGTAAACAGCAGAATCAGCACCATTGACACTTGACAGTTAAACACTAAAAGGAAAGTTAACGTCAATCTTCTATCTGTCAAATTATTCGAGTCGGGGGTGACATAGGTAGTTGTCTAAGTCTTCTTTGGCTGTGCCTGCTGGTCTGGTCTTATAACGCAATGAACTAAGATAATCTTCATAGGTACCTAGTCTACCTACTGCGTTTTGTATAATTATGATCTCTTACGCATGGAATCATTTTCGAATGCGGAACGCGGAAGGTAATTTATACGCTGTTACATTATGCGTGTGCGATGTTTCTTTACTGATATGATATTTTGTTTTTTGTTGCAGGTACGTATCCATTGAAATGGCGCTGATGTGTACCTCAGATCTCAGGTACAGTATAAACGTAATACTTCTAAAAGTTAATTGTAAATTCTTTGAGCGTACACAAAGTTAAAGTAAAGAATATATTTCTTTACTCGAAGTATGCAGGCAGGCAAAGGCATTTATGATTCATCTCAGTATTATGAGATGTTCTAAACTTTTTATTCCAGACGGAAAATCTCGAGATTTATTAAAAAGAAGTTTATTAAAATGTTCTTTTTTATTATTTTCTCGACGACTCGAGTCCACGGCGCTTGTGATCACGAACGGGCTAGTTTTTCTCAAGCAATTCAAACGCTGGGTAAATCATAATTAAAATCGTATAAAAATATATTTGTATGAATAGTTTACATAATTATGTCAGTAATTAGTAAATGGCTAGTCTGAATCTAGAAAAGTACTTATCGTGGATAATTCAAGATTCGTGAAAGGAACATTAATTATAATAAATATTTTAGGAGGATTATTCCACTTTGCCCTCTGGCGTATGTCTCCAGGTGGGGACAAAGTACACTAATAAAGCTGTCTCTATTCACTCTGTCCCCCAGAAGCAAAGGGAGGAAGAATAAAAAAAAATTCTCTTTGTCCCACGGCAGATATTGTTCGCAAAAAGAGTATAGTAAGCAACACAATTTTTAATCAACTAGGTATTTGGAGATAAAAGTTTCAATATAGGTAGCATGGAAGTAAAGCGGAGGGAGGCGATCATTACCGAAAATATTAAGTTACCGTAATCACTTCAAACATTAGTTAGTTATGTTTCTATTTGTTCGTTTGTTTACAAACCGGTTCGTAGACCCGAAACGTGTGTAGTTACATCACGGCACTGAATTAACATACGCCATACATGCCTATGATAATTCCACTCTTGTGCCTTTGGGACTAACCTCCATGGCCGGTGCAAGCCGGACCGTCATCATTTTGTATTCGTTTAGGAACAATGTTTTTCTAAACATTGTTCGTATGCAGTTGCATAATATTTTTTGGTATGACAAGTATGCCACGAGGTGAGAGTTTGTTCCCCTCTATAATAGAAAGAAAGGAAAAATAAACTCTATTAACAGAGTCAAGTTGTAGTTCGACGTTAACTTAAACAATAATGCGGAGCGAAGGACCAAAGTTTTGTAAGGACAGAATAGCTATTCTGAAAGACCATCTCGCATTTCCATTCGAATCTCACTCTTATTGTCGGTTGATACTAGACGAATTGACGGACCTTAATGCCTTAATTAAGGCCTATTCAAACCTGAGCGATATTCGCTGCCGCTGTGGGTAGAGGTACATACCGCGCGGGTTTCGCTCAGGTATTTAGTATCAAGTACCGCGGCTAGAGCGACCTGAGCGATATTCGCTGCCGCTGTGGGTAGAGGTACATACCGCGCGGGATAGCGAAATCCGTTTTGGTGTGAACAGTAATATTACCGCATACCCACTGGGTTTTCTCTGCCGCAGACGGTAGCGAATACCGCTTAGGTCTGAACAGTAATATTACCGCATACCCACTGGGTTTTCGCTGCCGCAGACGGTAGCGAATACCGCTTAGGTCTGAATAGGCCTTAAATTTGTTTAGACTCAACTGGTTCCACAGTCAAACTGATTATAAATAATAATATAAAATGAAATAAGATTAGCGCGAAACTTACACCTTTTATTTACAAAGTTGAAACGGATCGAATTAATGTTTCGTTTCACGTTCATCAATCATCACACGGACGTTTTAATAAAATTAATATTGACTTAATGAGAGACATTTTTTTTGGTAACGCAATCGAATTTCTCCTTTTCGTCGATGCGCGTAATTTGCGTAGGTCGCCTTAGATGCCTACGCCTATCATAATGAATGATAGATCGGCGTAGATTACCTTATGTAGGCCAGTTTCACATCATTACATTTACCCAGGTTGACCAATTGGTAAACAATATAATAACACTTTTTACTTATGTAAACGATACGAATCATCTACGCCGCTATCCAAAGAATCTTATTTTTTTCCCAGGCGGCTCTCTTTTATAACCTCGACCATTCCTGTTCTGTACGTTGAAATAACGAAATGTATCCAATTTAATTGATGACGGCCATTTTGTTTATTATTCGAGTCAAACCTCAGTAGACCCAGCAAAGCCTTCATTAACTGATTACGATCTAACGTATCGTTGAAGAGGTTGATAAAACTGTCTTTGTACAGTTTTCTGTAGACTGTTCCGTTACCGCTCATTGAAAATCAATTACTGCGAAATTTCTGGTTTCGTCCATTAATTCACAATTTATCATGCTTTTCTGGCTTCAATATTGTGAGAAAGCGAAGGGTTTAACCCTATTGTTACAATAAACCGATTTCCCTTTTTTATAAACTCATTATGCTGCCTGTATTGTAAGAGGATTAAAATATCATAATACGCTTGAATTTTCTGAACAAAATGAAAATACTGAAATTGTTTTTTAACTAAGATACCTTTAAATGACCAGTGTAATTATTAAAAATATTAAAAAGTAGACTCGTCTTTTTATTGTCATATTTGTTTCAATTATTTCTTCTGTAGTGTTAGGAGAAGCTGTCACATAGGAAAAGATTAGCAAATCAGCAATAGTAGTTGGTATCGAAGCTGACTGCTCAGAGTGCAGCAGACAATCTCAGGTTTTGTCACATGTGGAGGTTCTTGCCTTGTAAAACAAACTAATCTTATGAAATCGTTGGGTTCTATTAAACGTATTCGTACGTATAGGATATACGTGTTCTAAAGTTCAAGAGACATAGAAGTAGGTGGGTACGCGTATTTCAAAAGCAGAGACAAATCAATAAAATCCTTTTGCAATATAGTGCACAGGTTGCGACGTTTAGTTCCGTTCCCCCCTAAGCACCTGCACGAATCACACAGGGTGAAAAAACCACACGAAGCGTTTCCTTCACACGCAAGTACGCAAATATCCTGTAATAAACATAGCATGCTTATGTTTTGCAAGAACTAAACATTTTTGTACTGATGCCAATGAATATCCGCCCACACGTCAAAGCAAGACTGAAACAATTAGATATTAATATAAGTAGTTACTTATAAGCTTGCTTTTTAACGACCTTATGCTATTTATCATACTAAATTGCGAGATATAAAATAAAATAGATACTATCTCCAAATCGACTCGATCGAAGATTATATTCCCGTTAAGAAACTTCAAGCTATACTATTCCATGAGGTTGTTTATCACATAACCCAAGCTGGGCCGGCTCGTTATCCCTGGTGCATATCGGCGTAAGTCATCATAGGACTTTGAATTAGAGATATTTCGAAATAAGTCTCACTTCAGTTGCGTCATCAAATCTAAAATCTGTTCACTGTAAACCAATTCGTTTTGCATATATCGACAAAGCTAATTTAACGTGCATCCATAGCGAATTTTCTTCAACATTGTACGTGTATTACATGATTATAGAGCTGTACTTTACATGCATGTTATATTTAATGCTTGCATATAATTTACCCGCGATCGTGCTCATCCGCCGTGGCGGTCACTGAATTTTATCTCTCTACATCCGGGCGGTAATACACACAGTTGTGTGTGTGAATGATCCAATTTGCTTGTTTTCCTACGTCGCTTTCCACGATTTATGGTTTTAATGTTGTTTCTAACGTATATTGCGATATTCATATATTGTAAAGCGAGAAAATATCATCATCTGCCTAGCCTTTTCCCAACCACGTCGGGTTCAGCTCCTAGTCAGTATTTTAAACGGAGCGAATGTATCTGACAGAGCGAGAAAATATATCGGAAGTTTTTTTATGATTCACTTATTTCGACGAAGATTAGCTCAACTACTGGAATATCACGTTCATTATGTCCGAGAATCGAACTTTTTTCAAGAAAGTAACGGTGTACAGGCAGGTTCGCACTTATAAACGTTGTCATTGTCATATTTCAGTAAATTATTTTACCTGCTCTATCAACGATTTAAACCGTTTACATTATCATTGTATAATGGATGTACCCTCTGACTATCACATTTGAATTAACGGCCTTTTAATAAAGCTTACCTGACCACTAAACTCACATATTCACGCGAAAATCCCAGCACATAGATCACGAAACAGATAGATCCAGAAAATCCACTTTATACAATGCCTGACAACGATAACAAATCACGTACCTACACATAAAGCAAAAACCATCGGATTTTATGACTACGGGCAATATGATTCCTCTTTTTGAAGACGCCTATACCTGCCAGTGGACTGCTACAAAAGGTAGATGGTTGAGTGCGCTTAATATTCGCACTTTGTTAGCGTTTGAAACTACGGACTGCACTTTCCTGTAAGCTAACTGGAAACTGCAGTTTATATGCAGTTCAGTTACTATGACGCCGGACCAACTATAGCAAGACTGTAACTACGTTTTGGGTGACTTGCAGTCGAAATGTAGGTACAGTATAGCTATTCTGTAAAAACATCTCGCATCCCGATTCGAATCGACAGAATAACTACTTATGCTGTTCTAGAGCGGGCCTTCTGAACGTCATTTTATGCATAGGTAGTACAAAATGTAATCTTGCAGCAGAGTGCGCCGTGCATCCGGGCGTGTGCTTCCGGTCCGGCGCACGGGAAATCAACTTATCCATGTGACACGTGTTTACCGTATCATACTCGTTTTGTACCGAAATATCCTTCTAAATGTTGATGGATTTTCAGTTGGGGGGGATGGTATATTTACTTTACTGGTTTACACTTAGTTTAGTGCGGGAAATTATAAACTTGGTGCTAATAGATTTTCAGTTTCGGCTTGCACTTTTGAACTGCTATGGTATAATGTAAAGTATGTTTATGCTTAATATAGCTTTAAATGGATGGATTATTTAAATATTTCTAGCGTGTGTTGTCTCACCTCACCGCAGGAGGCCTCTTTCCCAATAAGTTATATTTGTTCTCAATTTGGACCACAACTTTTCGATACCTCAGTACCTACCCATATGGTTTGCGTCATTAGCGTGGTTTAACCCGTATGACACGTTACACATTGCGGTCGCTTTGTCCCTGCTTATTCGGGACACTACAAGAACGTATCTCCCTAAATGTTTATGACGGTTACAATGTTATTAAATACAGTATAGAACATAAAAATACCTGGATTTGTCTTAGTGCTGTGTAAGAAAAATCCGGCTCAAAGGACCACGCTCGATGATTAGCGACGATGTCTCTACAAAAATACTTATTGCAAATATGCTGGTGCTGTTAAGCATCATTCTTGTTTTTTTTTTCGAGACAATTAACCGCACATCCTACAGAGCTAAATAATATTATTAAAGACCATCATAATATTCAAAATGTTGCAGTCCTCGCGTCTCGACACATTCAATTTACACAGAAAAGACAGATGTGTTCTCCGAGAGTCACAATCATCATCAATCATGAAGCTCTTGATGTCGTAAGAGCTGTAATCATTCATTTAACTCCTGCGCAAAGATTAATTAAGGCGCATACATATTACCTAAACTCAAAAAGCGCAGCGTCTTTTCGCTTTAGAAAATTGCGAAACTCAACTAGCTATAAACAAGCCGATCCCATTCATCCCCTCTTCTTTTTAGCTCCCGCAGACAGACTTTAGTAATTACTTACTCAAAAAAAAAGTCTCCACTAATCACTCGACGTTTTCAATAGACTTCCATATCCGTACTCCTATAAACAGTACATCGCGAAAGGACCAAGTATAGTCATCCGAAGGTTTTTAATCTTGAATGTTCTCCCGCGTTCTATGAAGATGACGTATACGATATACTGTCATGTCTACGGCTGTCTTAATCACACGCTCCTGAAATGTATTCAGAGGAGCATTTGTAAGCGTGTCACGTAGAAGATGCTGTATTTGCACCCTTATGTGGACTGACAGTGGTTAGCACTCATATGGTAATGCTGAGGCGGAGTTAAAAGGCTTGAGTCTTTAGCATGATTATTTAGCGACGTCGCGCTTAGTATGTCATATATTTAGGTCGTAGTATGCGTCGTGTTTATTTAAGTAAAGGTTGATAAAATATATTTGGACTAGAGACTATTTAGGACCATAGAGAGCAAGTCGAAGAGAGATAGAGTTTGTCTAACGAAAGCTGAGAGTGAATTAGCTCGCTATATACAACAAGCTCGTCCGGGTAACAATGTTAACACTCAACGCTGAATATTGTCATACATTAATATAAAGCATCCATTCATTATTTTACAAGTTAATGTATAAAATATTTATGTTCAATGTAAAGTGTTGAGAGATTTAATCTTACTTTTTGAATACCTTTCGCGGACTATATGGCTCTTAGCTTTCGTTAGATAAATTCTAGAGAAATTGTGTTTCCTTCTAAATCTGTGCAATATCATAATTCTGTCTGTCTGCATATTCGAGCTACTCTAGGTACTTATGTACATTAACCACTTTAACGCCTGCGGCAAGCTTATAGCAACAAATCTCCCTTCCTAATCAACTGTTCACTGACCGACAGGCGTATCATAACAGTCGCGCGGTGCGTCTGCGGATCCTACATTTAATTTACATTAACGAAAGGAAATATAACTGAATACGGTATTTCTATGTTGATAATACTATCTCGTTTGTGTGAGAATGTTGCATTATGTTATTAACACGGTAACTTCCGAGAAGTTGGTTATTAATTTTATTAATTGTATGTGAGAAGCTGCCGCTTCGTTAGGCTCGTAGTAACACGTATAACATTTAAACTATTGTGATATTACACGGATAGAGCACTATAGAATATAATTGAATAGAAATACTCTTTATTGTACATCAGTTCTTATCACCTAAATGAAAAACAGTTCACTCAAACTTTGTGATCATGAGCGTGCGTGTATTTACAACCACGGACTGTACAAAAGAGGTTCATTTGTTGGATGTTGTAAAAGCTGTTGTAAAGCTTCGAGTTGAATGAGAGCTAAATCTAGATTCTATATTCCATTACTACATAAAATCTACAGGGAAATGCGTAACTAACATAAAAAAAACCTTTACAATCTCTATATTTACACCTGCTCCAAGCTATTTTCAAGTAAACACTAAACTGTATAATACATTATCCTGCGCACAATTCCAACTTAATATTCTCTTGTTTACCTACATTGTAATCGTCAGGCTTTGTGGCGGCCACTGGTTTCATAAAGTTCATATTTTCTTTCATCACGTACAAAGAAAAGAGTTCTTTTAAGGTTTTCACTACCCGAGTCTAGACGGGTTGGTGGGGGTGGGGGGTAAATTGTGAGAGTTTGCATTCAGCTGAGCCCGCTGGTACACCGCGTCTTATTATTTTGCGAAATAAATTCTTTTGTTCCGTTGTTTTGTCACTTTTTTTTGGTATTTCAGTTGATTTAATGTCATGACTTTAGTTAAAGCTACGTTCGGATAGAGTAATTTATTATTTACAGTCAACAACAAAAGTACACTGAAGATTTTTCAAGTTTCTGAAATGTTGTTATCCTAAGAAAACTATCCATAATTTTTTTGTAACCCTTTACAATGAAATACCTGATGATTTTCTAAAAAACAATTACTATTTTCCTTGATAATTGATTATAATATTACAAAAATGTTCTCCTACTTTTGATGCTGACTTTACGTAGTTGGTGTTTTACCTACTTATTGTAAAGATGTCTTTAGATAGGTCCGTAATTGAGTCCATGTTTGGTGATATGGTCTGATGTAGAAGATTGCTCGAGTCTATAAAAAGGCATTGAATTAGTATAATTATGATCACGTTGATATAACTCCCACTCTATAAAATAATACCTTAACGATGTTTATTAGGAAAAACCACTTTGTTGTGTTCATTTAAACAAACTTGAAATATTATATCCGTCAGTCTACATTTGACAAATACTAAAACATAAAAAAAGAAATTTAAATATATATTGAACTAATTTACTGCCTAGGGATTTTAAAAGCAATTCCACAATAGAGTTCATTACGGTTGGCGCAGTGGTCGTGCAACCGACTGTTGCGCTACGTGTAGCGGGTTCGATTCTCCCACGGAAAAACTATTTACTTTACTTATTTTTAAAACGCTTTTATTAGCTTCACCTGTAACTAACTAACTATGTAAAAAAATCTTGGAAATTAAATTTTACCCACTTCCCGGTTTCCGATTGAGCTGAAATTTTGCATACACGTTTAGTTTGGATGACAAAAGCGTTTTCTTTAGTTTTTTTTTAAACTTTAATATTTATTAATGTTATTTTTATTTCGCCTACATATATTTTTTCCGGATCTAAATGTTTGTGTATGTGGAAGATTTATGTTTGTAAACGAACCCACGATACAGGAATAATTACAAGTATAATAGCAGGGGAACCAGCAGGAGAAATGTTAAAAAATTATAAAGAATTCTATGGTTACTAATAGAAAATGTATTCGGTCTATCTGAAGATAAATATAACTAAAAGCTGTGAACTCCAACACGTGTCGGAGAGCTCTTAGGATAAAGTGCAGCTTTCTAAATCATTGGCCTGGTAGGGCGAGGGGCTTACCTTCGTAGTAATTATAGGTATGCTCCGACTTACTGACAGATGCACCATAATGAAAGGATAGGCTGCAAGTAAATGAGATGCGGAGAATGTTAAATGATGCTAAATAGTTGCCTAGAAATATAGTGGGTATGCCGTAAAGAATTAATAATTCTTGAAGATCTAGGGCTGATACAAACCTATCAGAATATTCGTTTTTGAATTCTTACTACTTTTTTAAAGAAAGTCGATATTCTTCTTATCTTATAACGAAGGAAAGAACACCCTCAATCGTCAACCTAATTTACTATGTATTAGAAAAACTTAACGAGTCCTTCCTTATACATGCTGTTCTACAGTATTCACTTCTTAATAGCCATGCTTACATCCATTATTTTTATATACCTAGATACTGTAGAGTAACTTTATCTAATGGTTAAATTACTGGTTCAATAAAAAGTTATATTTGTGTATATTTTATTCAATGTATCAGTATCTGAAATCACTAAAGGGATAAAAATTAACGATTATGGAAAACCATTCATTATTATACTTAGTTTTGATTGTACCCCAAACGTAGGTACATTATACCTACCATTTGATTCAATATAACCCATGATATCAGTTTTATTATAGGAGCTGGAAACATTTCCACGACTATCGGAACTACATAGATCCATGTGACGTCATACAATGTCAACTGGGACGCGACTCCATCCGTTTCCTGTGCTCCATGTAAACTTCATTTCCATATTCAGGAGACATTTCTAACTGACTATGTCAGTTTTAGGTTAGATATCAGCGAAGTATTAGAAATGTTATTATTATTTCCAGAGATGCATTCATTTATGTATCAGACTGAGTATTGATTGAATCATAAACGTTTTCTTGTAATGTGTGACGAATATTCAATCAATCTCGATACCAAATTATATATGAAGCAGCCGGTAAGTTGCATGAATTCTACTCTCTTTTCGATGATGATCAATCAACTCAGCCCATCGCAGTCCACTGCTGGACAAACGTCTTCTAAGAACCACAATATCCAGTTTTCCATCTTCCATAGCAAAAATTACTATGATATCAAAAAAAAACCACCCAAAATTTTTGTGCTAGGCACTTGTCGATGTTAATCTATCTTGTTCTACTCAATGCTAAATCTTTTAATTCTTTCTACATTTGCTTTTTCTTTTAGTTGATCAATGGACTTTCTTCTTGGCCTTCCTTTTTTTCTCTTTGCCTCTACTTTCCCCTTTTATAATATTGGTGATAAACTCGGTCTTATCAAGTGATCAGTCATGCTTCCTCTTCTTTTATCCATGTCTACCAAAACTTGTCTTTTCTGTTCTATCCTTCTTAGTATTTCTTCATTGGTCACTTTTTCTGTCCAGGATATTTTCCCTATTCCACAATTCTTTAAAATAACTATATTTTATCGAAGGAACTAATTCTGAAATTGATTTATCTCGTTGTCGAAAACAGTTCATCAAAGTTCCACAAGAATACAATGTCCCAAAAGTTTCACCCAACGTCCGGACACGTCCCATCCGCTTGTCAACCTGAAAACTGAAAGCTTTATCATTACAAGGTAATATGGATATGGCTGGGGTTTGAAAGCGCGCGATAACAAAGCTTTGCAAGTCGGCGTGGCACGTTGTCCTTTCATCTCGAGCCTTTGTTACGCGGGAAATATCAGCGTGTACTGACGCGCAGGAGTGTCGACTGTCGCCTATTGAAATTTTCACGTCTGCTTTCCTTGCTATGTCGTTGAACTATGTATTTTAGTCGAATTAGGGGGGGATGTAATTAGCAGCGAGGTTATTCTTTGTCTTTGTTTTTTTAAACAGATACAGTAATAAAAGAGCCCGAGTCACATCTATTATATTTTGAACCTTGAGAATTATTGATATGACATATTATGTGCTTATGAAATTAAACAACGGATAACCCTGGTGCATCATTCCTTGAAAATCTGAAATTTATTTAGTCCTTAAATTATGTAGAATTATATTTAACTTCTATAATAAAATTATGAAGTTAATGTACCTAAGTACGTTCTGCTAAGAGATATCGACAATGTTTAGTCAAGAACACACATGCAATTAAAACAATTAACCTCTATCGCTATGTTATAATAGCCGTCGTTTATAGCTTTCGTATTCGTCAGGCTATACCTACTTTTAGCTGTTTACACTTTGAAAAAATTATTGTGTCCATGATTTTGAGATAGGAACGAGTTTGTTTTTCCATTATGTAACATTTTAAGTAACAGTTTACGAAAACAATCTGCCCAAAAATTTATGAACAGGAAATTATCAAAACCTATTATTGTCTACTTATGTTCTAAACCCAACTTATTTTAGGCTATCGTACGATTTCGATAACGAGTGTGTTATCTATTTATCACAACAGTTTTATTAAACTGTTAACGTTGCATCGTTGTTATCACAATTCGTTTAAAAGCATATATCGAGGTTTATTTATCATTATCATTTAATCGCATGATAATATTGTTACGGTTATCCATTTGCCAAAAGTGTCGAAAAATTTAACGATTTATTATACAACAACGTTTAGCATTTGCGATTGAGTGATAGTTGTAATTGCAAAGTCGCTATGTGTTAATTGTTATTAACCGACTTCCTTTGACGATATGTTACTATGACCAGAAACTTCATATTGTGGTAGGTTTTGCAGGACTTAGTCCGTGTGAATACCAGATTCTTCCCATACAAACCCGTTGCTGCACTGAGGGGTTGATTTTTAATTGCATATGTTACAACGAGGACCAAACAAACAAATAGTGAAACAATTTCGAAAATCAAACTTATTGAAGCCACAGAAATTAAATTTTTCACAGGTTTTAGCATCCAGAACAGACCCATTGTGTTCTAAGACAACAGCAGCAGCAGCGTATTCTTTAAAGATTTTTACGAGTCACAATATTTCTAGTTTTATTTATGCAACCGGTAGTAATTGCTGTGATAGATAGATAACCCAATTTATATGATAAATCAACTCGGTCATTACAATGCAATTGAAAACAGATAAAGCTTATCTGTGAGTTTATTTTTTATTTACTATTATTCAGTTTAGTCGTAATAATATGTTTGTGAAATACGCGTGTTTTATTCAAGGAGAATATGTGAAGTGAATTTTATTTTTTGTGAAAAAGTGTTTATTTTATCAATAGATACGCAGTTGTCACAGTACTTATCAACTATATTTTAGTTTGTGCGTTGTTTACGAACAGAGGAGAGGGAGTGATTTAAAAAAAACAGGTTAAAATCTTAACAGGGACCTAGCCGAAATTGCTTCGTAATCAAAAAGAACTATTCCCAATCATACTTTATAAGTCAAAATGGCAATTTTATTACATTATGTTACATACCTAAATTGATTGTTATATCTCACTACTGTTACATTTACGCAACCCATTTAATTGAGTGAACTAGTAAAGACATTGTCCTACCACCATGAACGGCTCAATTGATATTAATGACAGTGCTCGACAAATATAGCTAAGGAACCGTGCATAATATCTATAAAGTACAATTTATCATCATAATGATACCAACGACCTATCAAGCGTGACCTACGACGTCAGAAAATTTACTTCTACTGTATCGTAGGTCCGGGTCACGATACATTGGCTATGATTGTATACTTACACTACAATTACATTGACCGATTACAGTTGATCTCTCATATTTGGAACATTATGGTCTTAGTACACCATCGGTCAGCACCAAGTAACATTGGTTATGTGCGCTCAATATTTAATTTACGAGCGGCAGCGATGACACCCACAAACGGCGATTCGATTCAATTACCTAGACGTGTTTCATTCAATAAACATGTCATAGGATTTTGGACTTTATAACTATGAAATGTATAGGTATGCTACGTCGTGGGAATCTGTATCGATCAACATCGAGTGATTTCGGATTGTCGGTAAAAAAAATTCATTCGCTACGATTCCCTTTGAGTAAATATGAAACGGATTTTACTGGAAAAAAAAGGCGGGATAGTAAATTCCATTGCAGTCTCGTTTTATTATACAATATTGTTTTCGTAATAAACTCGAACGTTTAAATGCAGGGAATCGCATAAATTCGGTTGCAACCGATAGCCCTGTACTGAAATGCCATCGTCGGGGTTCAGTATCGCATTTTCTGCGGAACTGCGGAAAAGCCGACGTTCGGAGGCTGTATTTCAACCACGAGAGGCCTTTGCGCCACAGTGCACCCACACAAGCATAGATATCAATATAATTCATTGCCAAAAGCTTTGTGTGGGTTTTAGAGTAAGCTTGTTTCATGGGGAAGATTTAATTGGTTAATGCAATAATTAGTCTACGTTATTTAGAATTCTAAAACGTAATTCTACTTTTTAGGAACCTATTTTACTAGTTACCTGAAAATTCTATAGGCTTTTTTTTTACTTGTTTAAAATGAAGTGTCATCGTATTTTGAAGGAATATTTCTTGTTTGTTTGGTATTGTCTGGGTTTTCTGTTACCAAATAATGTGAGGCAATGGATTGTTAAAAGTCTAGTTAATACGATACGAACTTTCTTGCTTTAGAATAAAAAGTTTGATCTCCTCATGCTAATAATACTTCCCTAACAGAGTAAGTTTTATATGCATTTGCATAGCGAAAACTTCCTGAAACCTATTAGTCACATGAACGAAGCTTCACTAACCAACTTATCAGTTCCATTCACTCACAGACCAAGTTCTAAATAAACTACCCAGCCCCTAATTTATTCGTTAACCGTATCGTATGTTGAGCCCTAACTGCAACTAAAGACATCGAGACAGGCAATGTCCTCGCATGTTTGTGTGCGTGGAAAATACGTACCTACCCCGCACCGTGCGCTCTATGTGTGCGTAATGCTGTCTATGGGAAATTCGCATCAGGAAATTGATAGCTTACCTGCTTCGTTATTTATTATGGCGGTAGAAACCATTTAGCTGGACCGTTAAGCAATGATGAATTACTTACTAAATTCAGTCAGTGCGATGTACGGCTACAGAGGTTTTTCAAAATTATTAAATGTTCATTCATGCATGATTGAGTGAGTTTCCTAGTGATGAATTATTTTAAAATAATAGATTGTCTGTCCAGGTAGCACAAACAGAGACCTACACCTGCCTTTATGTTTTCTTCTTTTAGTATTAGAGTTCAAAACGGGGTATTTACCATGTTTATATTATATTGTTTTGAGTTTGAGCTTTCCTCTTTTAAGCTAGAACAAAAGTTGAAAAGAAAAATGAGATTCTGAAAGCGTTACGTTCAGATATCATAACATATTCGTAAATCATGCCAAGAACACGCAATGACCATCAAAAATAAGGACACAAAGAAAATTATTTCTTCCGAAGATACTCATGTATAGGGTGTAAGTGACATCATAACGAAAACTGATACCATTGGACACAGTTTTTGCTTCTGAAATCAACGCGTACAAAAGTTGCGTCGGACTTTTCAAAAATGTTACGATTTTATTCGCACTTTTTATTGCTAACAAAAAATACTGCGTATAATATCATAAAAATGTTGAAAATACCGATGCATCACTGAGGACCCCGAATCGTGTACTGAATCCATGGCATATGTTTTCTTTACCATGTCACTTACACTCTATAATGTTCCTGTTGTAACTCCAGAGATGTTAGGAATATTAACAAAGTTACTTGAGCGACACATAATGCATCGTGACTATTCGTGACGTCATCGTACGTGTTGTGCTAATGAGCGGCGCGTCTCCAACCCTTTGTTTATAAGCACAATAGCGTCAGTACACCCGGCAGCCAAAGTTTCGTTGTTAATATCCTATGTTATGTGTCCGCCTTGTTAATCCTGTGTTCGGTCCTGTATTCTGCCTTCCAATAGTTTAGTATTGGTAGTTAGTTTATTATTGTTGTAAAGGCAGTACAAAGCTTGCTTTGAATATTATTCATGTGTTGGTTTGTCTGCAAGTTTGACTTGAAAATGGAGTAAAACTCATTTCGGAATGCTAGTCATTTAAATGTGCTAGAACAGGGATGGCGAACCTTTTTTTCTTTCTACATCTACGTGCAAATGTTTTTAAAGATATCTTTTCTGTAGTCGTAACGTGCCAACAAGGAATTTTAAAGTATTGGGTATACCTGCGCTAGGAAAAAAAAAGATAAAGCAAAAGAAATTGTTAACGAGTAGATATAACACTAAGCACATTAAGCATAATCAGACTGCAGTGCTTTCCAAACGTTGATTTACTATTTGCACTATCGTCTTCTTCTATTTTGGTCTTTCCGTTATAAATACGGTCAGACCTTTAGATTCCTATACATACATAAGGTAACGAACGGTCGCCGGCTCCCGTAAACAATAGATTTTCTCGTCGATTGACGGGTTTAGGTTAATATAATCATTAAAACCTTTTGAAGCACTGCTTGACATAACATAAGCAGATAGATATCCACAGTCATCTGCTGGGCATAGATAGGCTCCTCCGAAATAACGTCAATGCCAACTGCAGCACTCATAAAACATTTAAGCAGAGAAACATACGCGGCATCATTGCTGCACCACTCGTAAAGTGCATCGCGCCCCTACTGAAGCACTAAAAATTACAATTAATTGAGTCATGTTTATTTATTTATTGGTTCACCAACAATTGCTTAGACTGGTATCATGACAAAGGTAACATGTTAAATATAAGACAAAAGTGTAACAATCACTTACAGGTAAACTCTGCATGCATTAGAATAAAGAATTTTACAGAAAAAAAAAGACAAACGTTGACATCAATTTAAAGAAAAATAAAATTAAAATAAATACCTATATTATTGAAACAAATTTTCATTACATGTGAGATGATGAAATGCTAATCCAGATCGAGATACTTAAGGATGTTGCTTTTCAATTTGTACAGAGAGTCAAAGTGCAGATCTGTTCATCGCAAACAGTGTAACGTAGATCCTCGGGCCCTTGTTTGGAGTCTAGCTTCATGTCTACACAGAACACGAAGCATTGACTTTGAACTTTACTTGGGTAACTCGATCGAGAATTTATTGAGGTTAGAGCTAGCCAGCCGTGGAAAAAGAATTTATTGAACTCGGCTCGAGTTGAAAATTTTATACCTACCTATGCCATGGAAATGTGTGACGACACACACATACAGATTTCATTTAGGTTCTCATTTAGAATAATCTCGTAAGTAAATCAAAATGAATGAAATCATTCGGTAGAGCAAGTGTTTTATTCCGCATCCCTACATCTTCTCACATGATTATAAATAAAATATGTCTGGACTTTAAAACGAAACATTTGAGTTTGTTCCGCATTTCTTTTCAGACTAAAAAAGACTTGTACAAGCTTCCTAAAAATAATTATTTACCGAAAATAGATCATTATTTCATTATATAGGAATCCGCAAAATGTAAATTACTTCTCGAAACAAATTTCTCGCCCGAGTTACAGTAGTAAAGCGTAGGCTACGAAGGTAGAAAGCTCCCGCCCGCCCTCCAGTCGCGAAACACTCGCCGTAGGGCGCGCTCGTGCACTGCCCTTACCGTACACGTCAATATACGTTGACGTGAATATACGTGCGTCGTAGCTTTTGTTTTCGAACTGCCGGTTTGTATATTGCCTTTAATTGAACCATGTTTTAATGGTTACGTTTTAGCACTGATTGGTTTTTCATGTAAGTTAATTGGATTCTGAGTATTAGTGAAAACTCAAAGCAGGTGTAATTATACCGACATTGTGACAATGTGTAATGATTTTGTCCAATTAAATAGAAGTTCGATAGGTTTTTAATTAAATGTACTGTTTACGATAGTTTTTGGAATTTCAAGTTTATTATCAATCATTCAAATAAGTTCTTAAAACATTTGATACCTATCCTATATTACTTAGCGCAGCGCGCAGTAAGCCCTTTTTTTGTTTATTTAAACTGTGATACAAATATGCATTACTTGGTAGCGTGCCTTCATAAAAATAATTTTGCTGCGATTTTTATCTTCAAAGCTATTATCAATGCAGTATCAATTTTTCCATTGGCAGGAGACGTAGTTATCAATATTAGGAAACAAAGTTTTTAGATTACACAATTACAGTGGCTTCTAGAAAGCACGAAAAGCATATCAGATTGACTCAAAAACCTACTTCGGTCGGCGATGACTTTCCTACTTACATACTCATTTTCCATAATAAATATACGTATAGAATTAGATACTTACCGTTTGAATCGTTTGTACAGTTCTCTTTCTATTTATTTTCAGAATATTCTTTCGATATTCTACGTATTTGTCCTTCTGTTGGATACTGTTACTCATTTTACTTGTCGGCGATGTTATCTCTAATCGGTTCCAAGAAACTTTTATTTTTTGAGTTAGGAGCATTGTGAGCAAGCCATTATCATTAGACACTTAAAATTATGACGTGATTTACAAGATCTTGAGTGATAAACGTAGTTTAGTCACGATACAATTGTATGAATGTTCTAATTTAATCACTATCAATACATAGTATAAAGTAAAGTCGCTGCGTTTGTCTGTTTGTACGCTAATTACTTCTTATCTATACAACGGATTTTTATGTGGATTTCACCATCATTTTAAGCATTTATTCTGGACGGTTTATAATTTATATGTAAAGTATTATACTTTCATGTTTAATGTAAGGGAAGTAGAGAAATTGCACCCATGAGAAGCCGGGGGCGGGTCATTAGTTTAATAATAAATAAAAATATTTTCCTCTTCAAATGAAATATCTATTTGTAACAATTTTTAACCACAGTATTTACCTATATTAATAGTCGCCGTAAAGAGGATAACGTCCGCTCCAGTCACGTCCACAATATTATAATAAATAGTTGTTATCTGAACGCGTCCGCAACGGAACGACGCGACGTTCGTTCATCTGTCAGTCTTCTTTCACTGTCGACAAACAATCGTCCTATTCCTATTATTTTATTATATTTACTCACGAATGTGTAATAAAATCCTTCAGCTCCTCAGATATGTGACAACTTAGTGTTATTTTTGATTATTTTACGTGTATCAGTGTGTGAACCGCCAAAATGTTGTCGGTGCGGTCTTTTGAAGAGAGACTCTTCAATTTCAAGTCTCTCAAAGAAAAGTTTGAGCAGACCAGGTAATTTTGTGACTAAATAAATCTGTTATTGCCTCAGATTTTTATTATAAAGAAAGTGTTGACGCGATAATTTTTAGTGCAAAATTCATAACAAATCTAGACCCGGTTGGGGTAGGTTTTCAGTATGTTTATGAGAAAGTATCTTTGTATTTCGGTTTTAGTCTATATTTCTAATGATAAAACCAGTATTTTGTTTTATAGAAAGTCAGATTTCGTATTTAATAATCATGAATTCATCAATTTTACATATTTAATACAAACACAATTTATTTAATTTGTTTTGAAAATGATAAGGACTAGAAAGCTTTTACCCGATAACACAAGAGCAAAGATTCATAGTTCTTCCATCCTAGTGATTTACCAAAATATTCAGTCGAACCAAGAAATAAACAGCCTATTCCCAGCAGTGGTCAGCAAAGGGCTGAATATCGCAGTTCAATGATGGAAGTCTCCCAAATTGTGTCACAACACAACAAATTGCCCAATAATTATAAAATATGTTTGACTTTTGGATTATTTACTTATAATTATTGTTTTCTTTGCAGAGTGGGCGGCGGTGTGCAGCGCAGCGCCACACATGCCGAAATGCCGCACAAAGGAGGAGGCACCATTGCCGAAAGGTGAATATCATCTCTATATCATAATTAAAACAATAATCCTGCCTATTATAGTTCAATTCAATTCAATTAATTATTTATTTCATTCCATATTGTAAAGTTAAAAGAGATGGTAGGCTAAAATCTATGGGTCAATTATGAGCCCTGTCGGGCACAGCATGGTTTAGTAGGAGAGAGGAAAAGCTGGTATTTTTAGTACTTACTTTAATTTTATATTGTATTTATTGTTATTACATTATTCCACTGTTCGCTGGTTTTTTTAAAGTTTTTGTTTTGTTTTAAATTAAAGTGGGTATTTCATACTGTTCGATCATGTGCCAATAATGACCAGTCCCTGTTGAATATGTCTAGTGGTCTAGTTCGTCCCGCCATCTCTTTCGCGGTCTGCCGCGTCGTCGTTTAGCTGTGTCAAGGCTAGAGATTTGCTTGATTTTTTGGAAATCAAGGGGGGAGGCCTTTGTCCAGCAGTGGGGTGATACAAGCTAACAGTAACAGTAATTAAAGTATTGCCCTTTTCAGTCCATATTTTATTAATTATTTATTTATTATTATTGCATCTCCGCATGGACATAGGCCAGGCATAGGTAATTCTCAAACCTCCGTCATCATGCCGAGTGAACACGTTGGTGACTGCTGTTGGACTGCTGTCGTAAAGACGTGAGAATTTATCATGCTGTAGTAAAAAGATTAGCCAAACCAGTAAACGCCGTGCGTACGTAGAGGACCAGTGACTTTAACTACCTACTCAAGGTGCGTCGGATAGATTTCGGAATTGTCACACATGGAAGATCGTTCCGTGAACACGTGCACGTGCACACATATAAACGCGAAAGTAACTCTGTCTCTCTGTCTATTTGTTACTTTTGCACAGCTGAACCGATCTTGATGAAATTTGTTAAGGAAAAGTGTGCATCATAAGTTCATGAGGGAGGGAGGACATGGCTATTTTAACCCCCGACGAAAAAGAGGGGTGTTATAAGTTTTTAGTGTGTATCTGTCTGTGGCATTGTAGCTCCAAAACGGATCGACCTATTTCAATGCAGTTTTTTTATTGAAAGTTAGTTTAATCAGGTATCATCTTAGCTATGTTTCATGAAAATCTGTTCAGACGTTCAAAAGTTACAGCTCTTTTTCTAGTTGAAGTCGGGGGTTTTTGACGGTTAGGTTATGTTTTAAATCGCAGCATTCATAGTCCACGCGGACGGTGTCGCGGGCACAACTAGTGGTTTACAGCATGTCATGTCATGTCTCTTGCGGATACGCAAAGAAAATCTGAACGATAAAGTTTTCAGCCACTTTCCATCTCACTTCCTCGACTGTCATTGATATCTTAGAAACGTTCCAGTTTTGGAGACTTCAAGTCGTCTGACGTAAATGTCTATAAAACAAAGTTCCTTGGTAGAAGTTAGTAGGTAGCTAGGTAGGTACTCGTATCAAAAGAAAGGAAACGCTAGTGATTGAATACACATTGTGATTGATGTCACTAGAAAGTCAAACTACCGAACGGAAACTGGAGATTAATCAATCCTTTGATACATCTCAAACATCCTTTGTTTTAAATTAAAACATACCGCTTATTGTCTTGCAACCCTTATGTACCTACTATTTAACAATGTTTTAAAGCTATTCTTCTTGAAGTACTTTTTTTTTGTTATTGATCCATTAGTTTTGACGACACGGTTGGCGCAGTGATTAAACGAATAGCTTTCTATGCTACGTGCCGCGGGTTCGGTCCCCGCACGGAACAAATATTTGTATGATCTACAGATAGTTGTTTCGGGTCTAGTTGTGTGTGCATGTGACATGTATGTTTGTAAACTGTACCCTCGATACAGGAGAAATCCTAGTGAGGGTAAAAGCTTTTAAAAAGAAAAAAAAAAGGAAAATGGACATAACACTTTTGTTACATAAACTTAAAGTTTACACAAAAGACATAAACAAGTGCTCATCCTTCTAGAAGTGGACACAACATGCAAGAAATAGATACACTTACTAGAAATGGAATCACTATAACTTTAATAATATTAACATTAGGTACGATCAAGTCAGACCCAAGACAATTTTCTTATAGAACTGACGTAGGTATGCGTTGAAAATATCAAATCTATTGCGAATCTTATTGTACATTGAACACATACTTAAGGATACCAACCAATTGATAATATCTCACATGCAAGAGGCGTTTATAAAAATTCTAATATCCTTCGTTGCAGTGATTTTTTAACGACACCAAAACAATCATAGAACTTAACCTTATTTCGGCATGAAATAATCGAGAACTTGCTCAGAATATGAAATACATTACAAATATTTATTATTTGGTTTAACCGATTCCACAGTTTACGTACCGCGATACAGGCAACAGGATAAAATATAACAATTGTGACATAATTACTTTAATCTGCACATCCTCTCACTCATTGTGATAGACAACTAGAGTAACTAGAGTTAAATTTGATTAGAACACACACAAAGAGATAAAATAAGGCCTATTTAATGTTACTAGTGGTCGTCCAGTGGTCGAAATTCAACCGTAAGTTCAGCTTTCTGCAGTCCTTCTCTATATAAACTTGAACTATGTCAAATCTCACACTCCTCCGTATTAATTTATGTATAGATTAACAAGTTTTAGCAAATTCTGTGATGTTTTTTGGTGATGTCGCTTTAAAACGAGTAGAGGAAAATCCATGCAGGACACATGTTTTTATATTAGGTTTGATACATATATTATTTTTTTATTTACAGATTTTGGCTTTTTTTTTTCTTATAAAAAATACGATATTACTGAAATAAGATGATACTTATTAGGTTTTTTTTAAAGTTAATACTAATACCCGTCATCACAGGGCGTTGCATTGCATTGTTCCACAAAATTGTCGACCGCGCTCTTTTTCATGATTTTAATTTATTACAAACAATAAAATAAAACCATGAGATTTATTAATAAAGAATGCAATTAAAAATTATGTTAAGAAAATTTTACTGTATACATAAATTGAACTCTGGTTTTACCAGACATAAATACTTGGGATAAAATACAATCGCAAAATACAATATTATGTTCACATGTGCGTACAGTCAAGAGCACAAATATAATTTTACATGTAGCAACACTCAAAAGTTAATTTTAGAAGAACTAGTGATTTAAAAAATCTATCGGCATTGTTCACATAATACCTGGAAACACATAATATAAATGCATGGGTTGTATGCAGATATCACAATAAATAAAAAAAATATTCGCTTGAATGTCCCTACATGTTTGTGTTCGTGACTGTACATAATATTGTATCGTTAATTGTCAGTTATTTCCTCAAAGCACTCACCACAAAGCTTATTCGAATGACCTAAACCATGTTACTTGTGGCAAATAATACCTAGAGGATTCCTGATTTTATTTACACTTTGTGTTAACTCCGGAATGATAAATGTAAGGATGCCAACATTTCCGGCTGAATATAGTATTAAAAATACGAGATCCTACCTTTCTAGTCCCGATCCCTTTAAGGGGTTATTGTAGTCATTATTATGAACAACTTTTACTATGAGATAAACTCTGAAATCACCAAAATTTCAGATTTATAAATATTACTTTTCAAAAAAGAGTAAAAAAAGACTGTGTGAAGTCTGTTTGTTACTTTTTTATTTTACTATTTATGTATATTAACACGCTTTTATTAACTTCACCTGTAACTAACTAACTAACTATGTAAGAAAATCATGGAAGTTAAATTTGTCCCACTTCCCGGTTTCCGATTGAGCTGAAATTTATTTAGCACACACGTTCAGTTTGGATGACCAAAACGTGTTCTATAGTTTTTTTTTAACTATAATATTTTATTTATTATAGTACGGTTAGCAATCCTAGATAAATGAAAAAATATTTTCCTGTGTTATAGTAGTTGGGCTGAAATAATTAAGCAAAAAAAAAGGTATATCGATATTAGATATTATAGAGCTCCATCCGCTTGGTTTTCCAGATATTCCTCGTAAAAATGCAGTAAAAACTTTCTTACAATAATTAGACGAGGTCATTATTATAACTATGTGCACAGTAATGCGTGCCTACCGGCTAATTGAAGTTAATGACTTAGATAAAGGGCTTCCATAGGACACTGCAATCTAGGGTTGCCAACACTTTAATATACACGGTATAATTGAATATAGTTTGTTCATAAATGACAACCGAATCGACTTCGGTAACTTTCAATATTGGTATTTTGACGTAATTAACGCTAGATTGAGCCAAAGAAAATTAAAGCTCATTGCAATACTTGATTATTAATGCAGTAAGTAATGCTAGGCATGAAATTATTTTCTTAAAAATAATAATTAACTTCAAAAATCTTAAGCTTTGGTTATTTAATTATATTTTTAACGAGATTCTAATTGGGGTGTGTGTGGTTTTGCGTTAGTTCAATTAAACGTTATATTGTACTGTACTGTATTTCGGGTGTGCTTACCACTGCGTACTATTTAGTTAATTAGATATAATTATATTACGCAAAAACACTTTAATTCAGTTAGATGGGTCAATATTTATTTTGCAATATCGAAACTAATAAACAAATCCCTCAGTTTGTAAAATTTACCTTTGTTTTTGTTACTCTTTTCATGAAATACTATTTTTTTTAAAGTATATTTACCATATTTTTTGCAGCTTATTCTGAAAAATACTGTAAAATTAACCCGTAAGTTGGCAACCCTGCTGCAATCGTGGGTCCTTCAGTGACAGTAAATATTTAACTGTTAAGTAAGGGTACGCAATTGTTATCTTTGTTTGTTTACTAATTATGTTTTGTGAGAAAGAGATAGTTTAGAATTTATGAGTAGTATTTATCAATAGGATTGATGCGTCTGCGATGAATATTTCCATTGAGATTTTATGAGTAGTTCTTGATTATAAAGTTATTTGGTTATTTAAAATCGATACAGTGGATATAAAAATGAAAACATGCAATACGTAGTGGAGCAGACATTATGGTTTTAATAACGCATTATAAGGTATCAAAATATATACCCCTGTATAGAGTATACGTATACAGACCACCTGAAAAGATGGCATCCTTTCCGTTCCTTAAATAACATACATATTTAGCTCAAGTTCATAACCTCCTATAATGGTGTAAAGTATTACTAAAGTGCCTAATATCTTTGGGTATATTTACCTAAGCGCTGATTTTTAATCGCCAGATAATGTTTTATCCGTCGAATAAATTTGACACTTGACAGATTATGTATACAAAAGATGTCAAAAATTCAAATTAATTCCCTCGAATAAAGTTATCTGGCGATTGAAAAATCAGCCCTAAAGTAAATAATTATGTGACTTCATTAGAAGCCTCAATCAGTCAATAACACTTTGAATCATTACACTACAAGTAGACGTAGTACTATCTTGTTCTTCTTCTGCCGATTCATCATGAGCCATGATCTCTCATGCCGTACTTGAAATATCAGCCAGTTAACAATGGTGGTATCGAGGCTGATTGCCCAGGGTGCCAGACAACCTTATTTCACGTCACTCGGACATACTCTTTCGATGCACCCCAGCTGGTGTGTACGTGCCACTAGCTAGTACTACGTCTGTCGGTATAACCCAATCATCCTTTCTATTGTGTCTAAAATACTTCCTCGATACGTATCATGTGAATCATAGAGTGATGGCATCCTTTGGGATGCCTAACAAAGAGTTAATGTCGTTATATTCTATAGAACTCCTTCGTATAAAATGGATTAAATTACTCTTTGAATTTATTTAAAACGAGGTCACCAACTAGGTTAATCACCTTTTATTTTCTTTGTATATAAATAGAATTATCCTCCGTATTATGCATAATAATATTGTAGTTCTATGTACTTACAAACATCAACACGTTGTTTATCTGTAGGTAGGTAAATTAATTATTTTAATCTTATTGCAATTGCATAGGGAACTTGCATGTATTTTTATTATTAGTTTATTGTAAGGCTTGATAGATGCAAAAGCATAAATAATTATAACATCACAAAAAAAAAAAACTTTCAAATGTTCGCACCAAAACACAGAGTCACGTGATATGAAGTTATTGTATCATTCGTTCATAGCGTGTGGAATATGGTTACCAAGGAAACCCGAAAGAGTGACGTCAAAACTCGATGATGGTGTTTGAAAGAAAGTTCCGTTGTAAATAATGAATAATAAAGATAATTTGTAAAAAAAGTATATTTTATTAATAAATCTTTCTTTAAAGCACTTTTTATAACTTTTATTATTGAATTTTCCACGTTTTCTCATTATTATTTAGATACAAGTTCCCTATTGAATACTAACTACAACAGTGGTACCCCCAACAATATATTCCCAACTTTAATATTATTTATCACCCTGGATTTTTTCTTTCTTAGAATATGTCCCACTATGTTGACCCTCAACTTGTAGCCTAGCCAAACTCCGCCAATTCAGCCACACGATCCATGGCCACCTTCAATAGCAATGATTTTATTATTATTTAACCATACTCATAATATTATGTTTATTTGTTTACAGGCTGGCGGCTCTTCAGGCAGCGGGTGCGAACGACTGGCGGGCGCGGGTCTGTCGCCTGAGCCCCGAGAAGGACGACACCAAGGCCATAGAGCGCGCCAAGAATAAGATCAATGTTAGTAACACCCTCTATATTAGAAATAAGGCTTTATTAAAATATGGCGGATTATGGTAAGAAGAAAACAGCATCTGACACTACATAATGTGATCACCAATCTGTCTACCAAACGAGATAATAAGGCAATACAAAAAAGCAAGTCTTATAAAATCCAGGTTTTAAGATAGCCCCCTCTTTTTTTGTTATATAACGTTAGAAAGAGACGGATATATTTATTTTAAAACCCGGGTTTTACTAGACTTGCTTTAAACCATGTTATTAATAAGGGGTTGTGTGTTTGTCTGACCAAGTTTTCCAAGTAGTCGCTAGATCTATACCCATGATGTAGTCGAGAGAATAATCGATTGGTGATCGTTGAAACTGAGATAGAGGAATAACATTCACAATTTTTAATTAACATGTATTATTGTTATATTTCTATCTGAGAAGCTTAAAGCTATACGTACGCCTACGTATCTATGACAAGTGTGAGATATTTTGCGTACGGCATCTTTTAATAGACATAACACTCCCCTAAAACAAACTACTGTCATTGCTGATATCAAAGAGGCACTTTTAAAAGGATTTTACATTTCGATGCTCTCACGTTCTCCATCAACCTTTGCATCTATTTAAAACCTTCGCCTAGGGGCAACTAGCTTACCATTCAAGGGCCCTATGCCCGTGCTAACCTTGCACGCTTTGACAGTCCCCCAGTAATAAGCAGAGCCCTTGGAGGGTGCTTCAATCTATTGTGATACTGTAGCACCCGTCTGTCACCATGCGAGCAAGTACTCCAGTATATCATCATGTGGAAATGGAACTTGGTTTTAGGGTATTAAGATTGAAAATTGATTGGTAGGATTTAATCCGTGTGTGAGATAGGCGTTTAGGTTATCTAATCATGGTTGAAATTATGCGACTTTTTATACGCGCTTTTTGATGTAATTCTTGTATGGAAAGTGTTTACATTTTAGAATACTGGAAGAAGACTTGCATCATATTAAGGTTAGTCGGAAAGGGTATATATAGCCGAACAGGGGTTGTTGTAGTCATCATTATAAACAACTTTTGATATGGGACCAACCCTGGAATCGCAAAACAAGAATCTACTGTTCCATAGATACATTTAGTCGAATAATATTGACTTATTTGTATTGAACAGATAATTTAACTTTCGCTATTTCAGATTTGGTTCCATAGTAAAAGTTGTTTATAGTGATGAGTACATAATCCCCTTCATTATATATTTTCCGATTAGGCCTATAGAAGACTTATTCAGAAGCAAATTATCTTAGATTGATATACTTAAGAATCTTCATACTGTCCTGCAATCACTAAACTGCTTGCCATATTACACCATGCTTTTTCAGTAGCTAACATATTTTTTTGGGGCCACTTACCCTATGCAAATTCACTAATCAGCCTGACAGAGATTGTATAATAAGGTTATTTTTATAATAACATACCAAAATTAAGTCTACATAAAAAAATGCTGTAATAAGAATATAATCGTATTAAATCCTGTCGATTTTCACGTGTATTGCCTTAAAAATGTTTGTATTCGATTTTAACAATCGCCTCTGTTTTACTTTGAATAGGTACCTTAAAAGCTCTATCGATTTTGGATGGCAATTGTCAAGGTCGGTCAATGTGCTAGGCAGTGATATCTCCTACCCACTGCACCAAATGTTTAGCATAGAACGACACCACGCACCATTTTGGTTTAATTTTCGATTAGTTTTATGTTCTCATTATATAAAATACTAGTTTTTTGCAAGCTTACCAAAGCGACTTTGCTCGCGTGGACGGCAATATTATATAATGTGTGGAACTTTTGATAGACTTGACATGACAAATAAGCTTTCACCCCCTATTTTACCCCCTTGGGGTAGAATTTTAGAAAAACCTGAAACACGTGTTTCTTTATTTCTAACCGAAACGCCAAATACCATATTACAGTTTTTCATACAGACTTTCGTCCCCTACATTACTCTCTTAGGGGTGGAATTTCCATAAATACCTTCTTAGTGGGTGCCTATGTCATAAAAGGAACATACTGCCATCATTTCAAGTTTCTAGCCCCAACGGACCAGGCTGTGCGTTGATAGATCAGTTAGTCAATCAGGACAAATCATTTTAATCGTATATAAAAATGATTTTAAACCATGTAAAACATGATATTTCCGCATCATAACAGTGAATTAATTGTATTAATTACACTCAGGGCGCGGCATCGAGAAATTATTACATGCAAAAATTTAGCTCTACCTGTCTCTTTAATTATGATTAATTAATTTGTAATATTAAATAATCTTTATTGACTATAGTAGTATATAAAAAATATTACAACGTTTCACATAAATTTGTATTGTCCGGAACAATGACCAATTTTATTAACCTAGTAGTATAGAATTGAAACTAATGCATTTTTATTTATATTTTATCGTTATTTAATTTATAATAAATATTTCGGAATTGCACTTCGGAGAGTTATAAAGATTTTATTGTTCAATAATTATATTTTATCAGATGGTCTACTTTTATCCGAGAACAAAAAGCTTCCGTTACTAAAATTTCCATCCATAATGCGCAAGTGTTATTAGCCTCGCATCAATGTCACGCATGTTGTAAAACACGCCACGCCCCTCGTGAACTTTGACGAAATGAGCTCAAATCGCGTGTCACCTCTGAAATTGCTTCACGCACAACCTTTCTTTTGTACCAACATTCACACCATTCTCGACCCAATTTCTTCCTAATTAAGGACGAGAATAAAATGCAAATAGAGAGCGTTTCCGCTCCCAACTAAAGGTATGTTGACAGGTCACGGTACAGTTTCCTAGCCAGTAAAACATTAACCTTATTTTCCCCTTGTTTTACTTCCCATCCGTCAAGGGACATTGACGTTTTAATTGAAAACTGACTGATTTATGAAGTTAAGAAGATCAACGTTAAGAGCCCAGAGCTTTTAAAAGGCTTGTCAAAATGCCCCCTCTGTGTCTGCAATCGATTTGTAAGAGATTTGCTTTTTAAAGAGGAAATTGTCAAGTTAGATTTTAATTTAGTACGTGGGGTGTTTGGGGCCACTTTTAAAGTGTTCATGGCAATGACAGGATGATTTGTGTGACAGAGTTTTATCTGGAAAATATTGCCATATTTTTTTAAATTATTTAGTGAAGGCTAGGGTCAAAAATTTATGTGATGGTGGTGGATGACATAAAATATTATTACTTCCCTTTCACATAAGAATTAAAAAGGAAATCGGGTAAATATGAGAGTATTCTTTCCTTCTTTTATTGATAGACGATGAACCAGTATCCGTTATTTCAATTTCATTCTGTGGCCCAATTTTTTTAATCACTGCCTAGTAACAAATTCGCTTCCCGCTGTCTGTGCCTATGTATGCTTATATCTTTAAAACTACGCAACGGATTTTGATGCGGTTTTTTTTAAAGATAGAGTGATTCAAGAGGAAGGTTTATATGTATAATACTTTCATATTTAATGTAAGGATAGTAGAGAAACTGCATCCGTGCGAAGCCGGGAACGGGTCACTAGTTCATTTATAAGAGTAGGGCTCTTACATACGTAGATATATTTTATTTTATCATAGATAACGCAATAGCTAGACTATTCAATTCCGGCATCGCATGGCCACAAAATACGAACATTAACAAAACATGATTCGTCCTAAATCAATACTATACGCTGAGCTTTCCAATATTGTCCTATTCCTGTACAAATAGAATTTCCTATCGATGGCGCTTTTCCATTTCCCGGAATAACATAAATAATGTCGACGACACAGTCGGAAAATCCGACGTTATAGCGAATATTAAATTGGCTTCCGCTGCCGAAATAAAGTTTAATTTTGGTTTGGCGTCCTGAAAGCCGAGCACGAATGTTTATAACATATATTATATTATCGTAACGTTAACGTATGCAAATTTTAAATATAAAATACAATAATTCCATCGCATTATTTTTTATATGCAGTTATATACATTTACAATTAATTATATACGTACAATACAATTGTTTCATGAAAATGTAAGAATACCTACTGCAGGTATTAAATTATGTAAAATTGCTTACGTTAACGTTATGATACGTTAAAAACATCGTGCTGAATCAAATAAAAATTAGTTTTTTACAATATCGCGAAGTTATTTTCATAATGTTCGTTTACCTACACATCGTCACGTAGAATCTGAGAAATTGAGGTTGCTTTGTTATAAACTTCAAGAACACACAATACTTAATAGAATAGAATAGATCTTTATTTCATGTAAACCAGATACAGGCACATATAAATTTCGAAACTCTAAGTCACAGAACACAGAAGAGACCTCTTTCTGTGTTCTGTGCTCTAAGTCCACGGTTCCAAATAGTACGCCTTATAGAGAAGAACCGCGAAGAAACTCCGTAGAAAATAATAGATTACAATCTTGATTAATTATGTTCATAAGAGTTTTTAGTAAGTATCTATTGAAAGTATGTACATATTAAAAGTTAACACAAGAACTATTTCCACTCATTTAAAGCCACGTTCCACGACCCGTTTTAAAAGAAAAAAAAACTGTTCGTCGTAACATTGGCAAATGGAAAATCGCTTCCCTCAGGAAAACTGCACGATCATCATCGCGGCCCCATTTTCCGCTCAGTTGTTCGCCGTACGTTACTAATAGTGGCAATAAAATCAACTGCTCGTTTAGAGACCATGAAATTCCATGAAAAGGAACCCTTATTTATCACATTATCTCGACCACTGAATTACGAAACTGTAGGTATGATTTATGTGTCGGAAATTGTAATTTTTACTCGACCTTATGGTATGGAACTAATTGCTTTTTAATTATATGAATGAGGTTAGTTCTCGATAATTAGGGATAAAAGGTTAGTAAAAAGTACTGCGGGTATACTTACTTTGTTACAAAATACTGTGCTGCATAAAATGTAAACTGATTGACATTTTTAAGACACAATTTAATATAGTGAGTTTTGAGCTTCTAAAGATATTGTGTAGAAAATTAATAATTCCTATCGTTTTATGACAATAACTAGTGGAAATACTTTTTGTGTGTTGTGTGGAACTAAATTATAGAAGGTACACAGTACTTGCTGTGTGGAAATAAATTATAGTACACAGTACTTCATTGGTACAATTCAGGTCCACATAAATCATCAGCACAAAAGTACGACTTACTTTTTTATCCGAATTTAACGTTACGTTATTTTAATCTATCATCGTTTAAATGTTAAAAATAAATACCTAATTAAATTAAAGTAAATCAAAATTTATACAATAATAATTGATTAATTATATCAGATAAAATAAATTAATAACTTCACACGTTGATCACACTTCATTCCTAAATAATGTTCTTCGCGTGATGTTCTAGACCAAAGTATTCCCATAACCTTTTAAAATCTTTGTATCTATTAGATACCGTGTCATCCTCGCCGGTAGTTGCCGGTTAAGGTCACCATCAAAGTTCAGACTATTTTTAGGTAAACGACATAACTATTTATAGCGAGCCTCAAATATCGCCCCGACCTTTCATGGCCTGTTGTTTCAAGCCTGTCATTGTGTACCGTCATTATGCAGAAAGCGCCTGAAATTACGCCAGACTAGACAGCTTTTCTTTTTTATATGATTGTTCCGCACTAGAGGGCGCCCTTTACTACTATTGTTTTATACCTACTGTACATTAAGCATTAAAATGTCCCGCCCTATTGATTGACTGAGACAAAAAGCCTACCTACGAACCAAAAAATAAATTGAAATTACACCTGTAATTTAGCGCCAAAATTGACTTTCTTAATCTCTAAAACATTTTCTTGTAACTACGTTTTTCCAAAAAGATTAATCCTTAATTTACTGAAGCGACAAATTGAATTTGTCCCGTTTCGCGAACGTTTTTTATTAGATCAGATGTCAGCGCCATCTATGTTTGACGGCGGAAATTATTTGCGCGCTAGTGGCGCTACCGGCGGCGAAGTTGATAACCTCGTTACTTTGAGCGGGAAAATGTCACTCGCATACTTTGTTGATCATTTCGTTCCATTTAATGACTTTCCTTATAAGTACAGGCTATATTCACTTAACTATAATATAATCAATTATCCTCATTTAATATACCGCTACCGCTCTTAATAAACAACTTTACTTACAATTATTTTGAAGTAATCTATCAGTTTTGATTTTATTCTACTTATTACATCGAGGATTTCTTATCGAAAAACCTGTTGTTTCAGTATCAAAACATCCTAGTATCACGTTGAAATTTGATTAAATATAAGCACAAACATCCAGCATTCTAGGTCACATTTGACTGCATAATTGAAAGGGTATCGCGTCCTCATTGCCATAAATGGCACATTGTAACTCTCGGCATAACCCTGCCATATAGGGTGGTATTAGAAGGAGGTCGTATACGTCCCAGGTGTAAGCTATATGTATAGATTTATCTGTATTTTTATACAACTGGTCTTGCAAGAAGGTTGTGTAAAACGTTTTAACGTAGATTTTAAGCGCTTAGTCGTGTTTTTTTTTAAGGAAGTACCTACCTACCTAAAGTGTTATGTTTGGATTTTGGAATGGATTAGTTGAGAAGAAGGTCGCATACGTTATTGTGGCAATTTTGGTTATATATGTTTTCCCTGTGTTATGTAAATATGTTGTAGGTGAATAGCTAAAATGCTATTTAAATAGCTTTCAGGTATCAGGCATGTTTCCATTTAAAATTAGTACTTATTTCCTTATAAATCATAATCACTTACGAGTAGATATCTTAGTAGCTTACAGTAGGTAAGTACCTAAATTCCACCTACACAATAAATATTTGCATTCCTATTCCTTTACATACACATAAAAGCTCCTACAATCGAAACGCAACGATCAATGCTTGGCCGCAAGCTGTAACCCTACCCGCGTCGGTTACCGGCCCTGCGCGCATGCGCGGTCGTGACGCAACGTGGACCCAACACGGCGCGTGCGCCGCGTGCATCGCACTGACCGGTCCGACCCGCGCAATGATTGTAAATTGCTGTATTTAGTAAATTATTAACTATGTACCCATAAATACTTGGGTACTTGTTCTCTGGTATTCATAGTATGCGATTTATGTTGTACGATTGGCAATACTTTGCATTTAATTGCAATTATCGCAATAGAGAACAAAACGTTAAGCATCGCATGTTTATAAAAACTTATCAGTAAACATTTCAAGGAAGAAGAAGACCAAGAAGAATTTACCAACATAAATCAGAATGGAAATTTGGACGTTAGAACACAACTGAAGGAACTAGTTAAAAAGAGCAAAGTCGTTAAACTTGTACTAATGGTGGTATTAAAGATTGATAATATACATAGTAGATACTAGATATACACACGTCAATTGAGAAGGCACCTTTTAATAAAAAGTTTGTAATTCATCCAAAGGATTCTTCCCAGCTTTTATGATTCATAACATTCTTTCAACTAAAGCAAATGTGTTCATCTTAACAGTAATATTGTGTTTAGGTATATTTAGATTTTATCTAATAATATTTCGCTTGGCAAACATCTAGTTGAAAACCTTCAACGCGTTACATCAGCGGTTCAAAATTTCCTCCACGACTTAATCTACTGCATCACATATTAAATTAATGCTATCACTAAGGCAATCCTAATATGTACAATTTGAGTCATGGCTACCTCACATTATACCTTTTTGGTGCGAAAATAAAAAGACTTATAGGACTAAATGTGAATTCCTGGTATTATAACAGTATCCAAGTATACAATGCATATTTTTCATAATACACATTCTCGTGTTAAACATTCTCATTGGTAATAATTAAACCTAGGCTAGGTTATTACAAAAGATGGTTTAAATCAAGTCTAGTAAAACCGAGGTTCCGTCACTTTCTACAGTCATATGACAAAAAGAGACGGGGCTATCTTAAAACCTGAGTTTTACAAGACTTCCTTTAAACGATCTTTTGTAATAAGACGGTAGGAATTTCCCAGTTTTTACTAGAACTCGTCGTCAATTTATTTCAGTGTGAACAGGTCGCATGCCTATCATTGGCAAGAAGTTTCGTGATTTCTTAGTTTAAACATAGTTTAGTCTACAGGTGTTGTTTATAAATGCAAATACATGCAAAGAACACGGAAATAACAAACATAATAGTCATTAGAAATGGTGCTAGGAATTTAATTAATGGCACCACGTTAATATAATATAAATTGCTGAAATATAAATTAATTAATAAAACATAAAGAGAACATGATCTGTCAGTGTTCGCTTTATAGTTTTGTATGCTACACTCATTAGTCAAACAGTGCCAACGAAACTGTTATGAAAGTGCCCCACATAAGATTTGGCGTTAGAAGCTAAATCTAATTATAAATTTTGGCCACTGCAAAGTTATGATGAACCCGATGACGGCGGCGCGACTCAAGTTTGCTTTTTAGAGCATGAAAACGTAAATTGTGTGAGTACGCGAAGGGATAATTATTGTAATGTATGCAAAACGCGTAGAAAAACAACTTGTTTTGAGATTGCAAAAAAAATTGTTCCAGAAAAGCGATTGGTCCTTAGTAGAACCCTGTGGCACGCCAATAAAAATAAACAATTATTGGTGGATAATACTAAAGAAATATTCTAACTATCTCCATAATAAGCTAACGTAGTGGTTACTGGGGTTACGAATAACTCTGTTCATTTAAATTATGAAACAGCGCTCTTGTGTGAATACCAAACAGTAAAGCTTTGTTTAAATAATATGTGCTTGACTTTCCACGCCAAAACTGTTATTTCTCACGATATTTGACTCCCGTATCGCTTTACTTTGTATTCAGACACATTTACGTAACTAGATATAGTTTGAAGGTGCAAAATTGTTTAATTACCCATACAACATGTGCGAACTACTACTGGCTAAAGAAGAAATTTAAAAATTTAAAAATTTTGTTAAATTTTTTGAGAACCATCGTCGCTTTGTTATTTATTACCGACGAAGGTTGAGTCATATTCATACATATCAACTGCAAAAGCCTTGCTAATAATTTCCGGGAAACTTGCCGGATCGTTGAGCAAACAAAAAGCGAATCTTAATTTCCATGTATCATGTACCGAAAAGTATTATTGGAGTTGCACATGCATCGACAATGACCCGGCTGGCCGGCGAGACGTACTGGCACCGTCAGTTGTTTTGGACGGGTCGGCCAAAGTGCGCGTGCGCTGCCGTCGACGTCTTCGTCGGATTTTTGCTTTTAAAAATCGCGTTCAATAAGACGCGCCAAAATATATTTAAAACAGTGCCTTTGAGATTGTGTTTCAAGTTTAACCGGCTGGATCGTGCTGTTTTGTGTGATTACAATTTATTTTAACTCTCGTATCCTTATTTATTTGATCGAATTTAATTTGTTTATCTTTTCCCATATAAATTTCAATAAGTTTGGAGTACAAAGAATCGTTTTGACCGGTTTATTCTTTTTTTATTAAGAATAATAGCATTTTGCACAATTTAATTTATAGATGTATTTTGTTATTCATTGCGGGGAACATCGCGCTCTTCATTATCGTTTGTTATCGCAGAATTATCTTTGCTATCTTTGGTTCCGACCTTGTAATCCGTTATAAGGGTTAACGTTACTTGTTTGTGGAAATTCGTTTCTCATTACGTGTACTTTCATGGAGAGTGCTTTAATCAGATAAGAGACAGTCATTGTTAAATGTAACTATTCATAATTAATGACACTTTCGCCCCTTAACCTCAGTTTCTATTTTAGTAAAACATTTAATTATTCTTTGTGTTCGTTAAAGGCATGTAAACATTCCAATTCTCTACGTCTATTTCATTTGTATTCAACGGAGTTGAGGTTTTCAATTTGGCCGCATATTTGTGTTGTTGATAGTATAATTGTGATGGATTCGTCCTATATTGTCCACACCGTTGCCTCTATTGATGTTTGTTAAGCTATAGTTGACAGAATTGACGTATTATTACATTTAACTATGGTTTATTCGATCTTCCTGTTAGTTACTAAATCTTCACATTATACATTTGCCTTTTTCATCCGCAAAGTTAGATTAATTTAAATATTTTCGATGAATTAGCGTCCGCAGTTTTTTGTCATTTTCCACATTAGGTTCGAACAAGTTAACTTATTTGGTACAAGCTCGGCGCGTCGACGGCGTTATTGCGTACATTAAGATGGTTAGATGGAATCTTGTCTGTCGCAGCCTAGTTAAAAACAACTTTGTTTTTCCTGTTCTGTGGATCATTCCACACTGTATGTTCACTGATTTTCCTATTACTTACATGAGTAAGTCAACATAAACTCCAATGATTATTGCTGTTATTACCATCTATTCCACAAAGAACATAATAGTGTACCTGTTTACATGACGTTTTGATTAAACAGCTGGTTTCATTTGAATTGTATTCCATTTGACTTCTACATACGCGTTCAAGATGTTATCGCCAGTTTTCTAATTGTTATTTTTTTCGATCTCCTTATGTTAATGTAAGGTCAAATCGTTTCTGTATTTGGGTGTGGTGTTGTCTTGGGTCAAGGCTTCTCTCGAGTCGATAGTACCGGCTACGACGCGCCTATATTATAGCCATTTTTCATTATATAGTGATGCGTCACTGTTGCTGCTGTACTTACTGGTTGTATACAATGTTTACACACGTTCTAGGACCTGCGCATGAGTCACACGTGCCGTGTCCGCTACCAGATGATAATGACGACTGATCTCAGTGATCAGTTCGATTCTGTCCGCGAGAGTACGCGCTTTGTTATTCCGTACTGCATTTTATTATTGTTTTTATGTTTCGTAAATCATATAATTTTTCTACGCAATAGTGATTCCCGTGTGAATTAACTCAGTGTCACATCATTCATTGAAGAATAACCATTGACTTATACCGATATAAACAATGTGTGTGAAATGTTATTGCTCAATTAACACCTCATTACAAATGGAGCGTGAAGCCTTCAAGGATTGTTAGTGGCGCTATCAATAACGCATATCGATCTCATTCTAGTCAGTGAAGTGATTGGAAAATAGTTTACAATGTTACTCGAAACGATCATTGGACTTGGAGTGTTAATTTATTTGTTGTGGAAATATTTGTTGCCTACTAAACAGGAACAATTAATTCAATATGACAAACCAGAAGATGTCCAATACGAAGCAATCAATAATGAAAAGGAGCCGGTGTTGGAGAGTACAGTAAACAATTCCAGTTACATATCAAAAAAGCCAGTAATTGAAAATGTTAAAGAGGAACGACCAATATTTGAAGCTCTCAAAAGTGATACTAAACAAGAAACACAAAATTTGATTTCTTTCCAAACTAAAGAATTGATCACGCCGAGTGTTTTATTGAAACAACGCAATGAAAAACTTCTTAGTGAAAAAGTGGGCAGACGCGAGAGCCCGCCAAAAGAAAGACTCGCGGAATTTCTAGAGAAAACTATTTTGAGCGATGATAAAATACAGTCCATCATACAAAACTTGTCTCTAGATAAAAATGAAATACTCATACATGAAGAGCCGGCTAAAGTTCTTTACCCTACTTCTAAAGAAATAATACCGCTTGTTAAGGAAGAAGGGCTCACCTTAAGTGAAAAGGCTGCGAAACAACAAGACACGATTGATAATATAGCAGATAGAATAAAAAGATTGAACGTAAATAATTTTTTTAAAGAAACTGAATATCCTGCTGAGGAAGCTATTGAAAATAAAATAGAAGAAAATAAACCCGTTTTGAAGCGTCTTCAAAAGCAGCCAGGATTTCCACTGGGTCTTAACTTTGGCTCGGTTATTGGAGAACTGAAAAATAAAACGAAGAATGCTAGCAACGGAGGACTTAAACCTGTTTTTAAGAAGTTCGATGTTGATTCCGTGGACAATGTTCAGGCAGGTTTCTTTATTACTCAATCCAATAAAAAATACAAGAGTTATTTAAAACCAGGGTTGCCGGATACATACAACTTGATTGCCAAAATTAATCAATTCTATTACAGTTTACATCCGCTGGGTTCTTTCAATGACGATTGGTTTTTATGCGCAGTTTTTGCAAAATCATATTAATAATTTATAATCTACAGAGTTTTTAATTCTTTCATTTTGACATGGTGAACTAATCGAAATTAAATAATCTTAATCTTAGACTTGTTCGCAAAGGATTTGCACAACTGAAGTTATGATGGTTTCTAGCGACACATACTTGATGTTATGCAAGATAGCGTGACAATAAATAAACAGTCCGTGAATGTGGATCAAATGTAACATAATTACATATTTACGTAACAAAGGGGTTTTCGATACACAATAGAAGGAAGGTGCCATAACTATAACATTTCGCACATTTCTTTCATCTATCTAATGTTTTCATCTGGCGCAAATGTCAACAATATACCTCAAACTCGTGTCGTCAGATAAGAAAATAAATATTGTTATGGTTATACACGCTCATAGACACGTTCCATCTATGACCATTGATGGATCAATAAGTACAGTAAGTACTTTATGAAGAATGATGCTAGCATTCTTCGTAGGAATGTTTCCATAACAGTTTGTACAGAAGCCATTAGGTGTTTCATGTTTGCTTCCGTCTTCCCGGAAACCTACAAGATAACATTCATTACTCTTCGTTCATTGACCATTTTTAATATATTTTTGTATTGTTTCAGGAATCTCTCAATTCGGCAGACGAAAAGAAAAAGGTCATCGATGAAAACGAGATAGCAGCTACAAACATCTTAGCCGATAGAAGAAACAAACTAGAAACTGCTGCTCAAGTAAGTTGACTTATATAACCTTGTTAATGTAATCATCAATCATGATAAACAAATTATTTATAGTCCACAAGTTAGATTTTGAATTTCGATACTTAGGTGACAAGTATAATAAAGATATTTATTACTACTGATATTAAATAATGCGTGAAACGTCGTGAGTAAGCCCACACGTTTATAATAAATCGTTAACATGCTTGGTGCCCTAGGAAAGGCAATAGGTCACTTGTTACTAACTAGCATATGAGATATAAGCTGGTATGAAGACATGTAACAAATAAAGCAAAGAATACAAGCATTCATTCCGAACTCTATCGTCCCATTATCCTGCCATTGCCAAAGGCTTTAGCTTATTTATATATTAAGCTCCAATATTCATATTTTTAATTTTATTTCGGCTTGTCTCTTCGTATTTATTACTCTCTTCCTCTTGACATTCTCTTTCTAGGTCACACAGCGATGGCTCGTTGCTTTTTGCACATGTAAGATTGCATTACAACTCGTGATTGCACGATCTTTCCGAGTAACCGCATATTTTTTGTCAGTGTCGTCAACTGCCATCTCAACGTCTATCATTACACCACAAGGTTTATTTATTTGCTCATCAAGTAAAACGAATAAATCAACTTTCAATGCAGTGATAAATGTTAAAGTTCGGACCTTGCTTGGTGTTTAAGGATCGTGTTTCGTAAAGTCGTGTTTAACTTAAATGGTTTCGATTCTGTTAATATACGGAATGCGGTTTACAACAATTGGTCGACCTCAGGCCTTTCCAATGTGAGCATTAATGTGAAACAAAGCAGTTTTATAATTGTGTTAATAAGTTTATCCTTACCACTGACTGCTGAGGATATTAAAAGATCAAGGGCTCATGGGTAAGGCCAGTTAAAAGCGACACAGCTCAGTGATGCGGTGCACAAATACGTGAAGTGTGAATATCAGGAATTATGAGTAAGTAACCACAGTGATTCATAAATTGTCGATAATTTTTGCGCTGACCAATGCGGTTCAATAAATTCAAGCTGCCAATACTGTGGTTAAATGCGGCTATTTATTTTGTGTAATTTAGAGTCATAAAATTATGATTTCATTATAGCAAAATGGTTTTATGATATTTATCGCGATATCAAAGCTTTGAGCTACGAACCGCTTTTTAATTGGATGCAGTTAACAGGTTTTTCACAATTATAATAGAAAATATGGTTCGTATAGGTACCAGATTGATATAATTTAAAATACATAGGTACAACATCGCGCCGTCTTTTCATAGGGGTAGGCAAAAATCAAAGGACTCCTCATCTCATCTTTACTTTAAATACAATATTTTTACTACTCCCCTTTTCATTCATTAACTTTTCATATCTATACGTATCTGTGTAGGTTTCCACGGCTTATGACCCGAAGCGATTTTAAAGCAGAAACGCTAATAGCCGAATATTTAAATACATCTTATACATAAGTTCCGTCCATCTTAAAACGTCAGCATAAGATTTATCAGCTATATAAAATGCGTTTGAGATTTTTGGGATACTTTTCATCCTGGAAGTCATCCTGAGCTAGTGTTTAAATAATAATTGTTTAAAGTTTCCCTTTTTATTCGTTTTTGTTTTTCTTTAACTGACCTAAAAGCTTGGCCCCAGATCGCAACGAACCGGGAAAATGGAAAGGGGAGGGGAGACATTTGCCCTGCAGTGGGACATCACACGCTTATAATAATTCTTTGTTTCAGGGTTGGCGCAAGCGAGTTCCCCAGAGTGATGCGTCCCTATTCACGGTGGCGGGTCGGCTGGAGCGAGACAAGGTGGTGTCAGCGACGCCACCGGTCACACCACCGCCGGTAGCCGCACCGGTGGTAGTCGCGTCACCCGGCATCCCTCCGCCTAACAAGTTTAAGTAAGGACTTTGATATATTAAGGATTGGTTTGACAGCTTTTTGAAACGTAAGAATTAAAGTTCAACGCTCAAACCTAGAATGATCGCTGGAGACAAGTGCAACAACATTATGTTGATAGATTTTGTTGATATCTTTTGTTTGGACGGCACTTTTGTTTCAGTGGCTAAGCGAATGGGGTGTCTGCGCTATGTGTTGGGGGTACGATCCGCCCCCGATACAGAACAAATATTTCTTTGGCCTATAGATAGTTGTTCCGGGTCTGGGTGTGTGTGCATGTAACATGTATGTTTGTAAACTGCACCCACAATACACGAGAAATCCCAAAGAGTAGTGCAAAGTTTAAAAAATAATAAAGGAATATAATAAGTAATAACCGGAAATTTATATAAGGATCGTATCTCATAGGAAGAGAATATCCTTTAAGGGGTACTTATCAATAAGAAATACTTTTACTATTGTACCAAAACAGAAATCGCGAAAAAAAATCTGCTGTCAAAATTTAATTGATTCCCATTACGAGCATCAATCATGATTACCGTGCTGGAGGTTGGGGGTATGGCTTATAATGTTTTGGCCAAAAGACTTAACAAGCATACTATATGTAGATAAGCAAGAACGCGGATTTTGTTGTTATACATCTGTTTACTAATTGACGTGATTAGCCGAGGCCTTCTGCATTGTTTCTTAACATATTATGAAATCCAAGGCTTTATTGTTATAAATAATTACGTCAATATGTTTTGGCTGTATTGTTTCTGATCCGCGGGTCTACCGCGTAACTAAAATTGTAATGAACATCGACACTGGTATTAAACTTCAATACGATCGTGAGAGCCTAAACTTTGAGCTAACTTGTAAAAAAATTAACTCACATGACGTTGGTACTCCTATCTTCATGATCGGTAAAAAAAATACAAGGTAGCTGGAAGTTTAGTTTCTCACGATCGTATTGAAGTTTAATACCAGTGTCGATGTTCATTACCATTTTAGTTACGCGGTAGACCCGCCGAAGAAGTTTGGTTTTAGTTATGAAAATCGAATTAGATTTTATAAAAAAGAATTGGAGCTCGAATTAGTTTTCGTATCACCATCATTTTGAGCAATTCTTCCGGAAGCTACTATCATTATTATTGTAAGTATAGTAGAGAAATTGCACACGAGCGAAACCGGGGCGGGTCACTTGTAATTTTATAAAATTGCGAAAGAAGTGTGTTTGTTATCTTTTCACGACTAAACAGCTAAATCCATCTTGATGAAATTGGACAAGGAAATAGTTTACATCATTAGGAAGGACAGGCTATTTTTAACCCCCGACAAAAAAGAGGGTATAAGTTTGTAGTGTGTATCTGTGGCATCGTAGCTCCAAAACGGATGGTCCGATTTCTTTTTAATTGTTTGTTCAGAAATCATGTTAGCTATTTTTCATGAAAATCTGTTCAGCCGTTCAAAAGTTACAGCTCTTTTTCTAGTTGGAGTCAGAGGTTTCTGAAGGTTAGGTTATTCTTTTTTCAAAAATCTCATCATCCCAAGTCTACGCCGACGGGGTCGCAGGCACAGCTAGTACGTAAGAAAAACATAAAATAATGGATTACCTTAGAGCAAGCAAACACACCCAACAAACTTATCAAGTTACTTATCACATTACATGTAACATTATCTGTGCAGGTCTCGCAAGCAGCCTTCGTCTCCTACCAACGGTTTTGCTTCGGGTCCGCTTCGCTCGGCGTCGTGCGCAGTCGTGAGCGCCGCGGCACTGGACAACAAGCCCAAAGATAATGCCAGGATCGACAGAGAGTCCTTCAAACGAAGTCATTCTGTCAGTGAGAGCATCAGCAAGGTCGATGAGAGTGAGTATATTGTCAATTTTGTAGTAAAAAGCAAATTACAATGCTGCCCTCGCAATGAAGACAGCAGTATGTACCCTACTAAGAAAATGGCGGGAGTTCCATTTTTGTGGCTGTAAAGATACTATGCAAGCTATAAAGAATGGATCTTTATTTTGAAGAATTTTCTGTGCGAGTCTAAAATAAATCTTTTTTCTTTCTTTCTTTCCTATATTTCCAAATAAGTTATGAATTCTGAGTAGGGTCGATGAACATAAAATTTCCAGGAATATAAATGAATGTAGGTATCGTTGCATTTGTTTCTGACTAAAGGTTATCAGTTTTACATATAAATTATGTTAGGTCAGCCACAAGAGCGCGACAATTAATTATGATAAGTATGTTTATGTTGTTGTACGATATCAGAATTATTGCATTCCAACACTTGTTCGATGCACTTTGATTAATAATCATATCTTCGTTATCACTGTTATCAGGAGTGATTGCAATAGGTGGTGCTAATTTACCTAAACTAAACAAAAACTAAACTATTACTTAACCGAAATCTGGGACAATTTTTGTCCCAGAAAAAATGTTGTCGTAAGGAAGTCTCCACTTTTTGTCTCTGTGCCTCGAAGTTTAGGTGAATTAGCACCACCTATTCCGATCACTGGTTATCAGATATACATATAAATAATACCTCGTGTAAGTTCTGTAAAAATACTTGTAATATACACGGGACGGGTAGGCCGAAAGGGGGTTATTGTACTTTTATTATTATTATGAAAAACTTCTATTATGGATCCAAATACTATGAAACCAAAATCACGAAAAATTTGCCAACTGTTCCATACAAATAATTCAATATTACTAAACTAAATGTATGGGTATAGCAATTTTTTTTACATTAATGTCAATTATAGATTCAATTACTGCAATAATAGGGTCAAAATATGCATAGGTGCTGTCTTATTTAACAATAAACACTACACAACACACAACTATTTCAAATCAAATACCGACAGGTATATAAGAATAGAAAGCGATCGAATTGCCATCTTTAGGGCACAAATACAAAGCACAGCCAATGAGAGTTTTCTGAAATTGAATCCAGAACGTACATGGTCCATCAAATAAGAAAAATACTTATGGCTTCAAAATTCTTTCTCCAGAAGACGAGTCGTCAGGCGCAGAGCGGACTGGTCAGCCGGTACAAGTGCCGCGCGCGGATGACGAAACTTTCCACGCCTTCTTCACGCCGGCGCTTCAGCAGGAGAGGATAGCAGACACCGAGGGGGTCGATGTTGATCTCGATCTCGACGCCATTGATAGTGGGTCGAGGCAACTGTGAGTAACAATGATATTTATTAATATTTGGTAATTTTTGATTACTATAATAGTAGATTGTTCATAAAATTTTTGAATGTACTAGGTATTGGCCTTGGTTAGTATAAAAAAGCAATGGATATTCTGAAGCAAAATGACCGTAGAGGCGATGGAACAATTTATGGACGTCCAAACGATCGATAAATAATCGAACGATGACGACACGGTTGGCGCAGTGGCTCAGCGATTAGCTTTCTACGCTACGTGCCGCGGGTTCGATCCCCGCACCGAACAAATATTTGTATGATCTATAGATAGTTGTTTCGGGTCTGGGTGGTGTGTGCATGTGGCATGTATGTTTGTAAACTGTACCCTCGACACAGGAGAAATCCTAGTGAGGGGCAATGTTTTTTAAAAAGAAAGAAAAAGAAAGAAGATCCCTTGGGATCATGGATCACTTGTACCTAAAACCTAACCTTAACCTAAAATTATGTACCTACTAACGAGATTAAGAAGATTTGTAACGTAAGTTGTCCCGTGTCAGGCTGGCGGGCGAGTGGGCGCGGCGCGCGCGCGTGGGGCGGCGGCGCGCGGCGTCGCGCAACCCGCTGCGCGCGCTGGCCGCCCGCACCGACCTGCGCGACCAGTACGTACCCGGCCCCACCTCCAAGCACAACTACGTCTTGGAGAAGCGTGAGTCACTTAACTCATTTATTATACATTATTTTAAATGTCCCTTTAATATGAATGTGACACAAAAAGTAATATTGATAATATTTGTATTTTTAACCGACTTCAAAAAAGAGGAGGTTTTTGTTATTGTAGAAAGCGATGTTTGACACGAGATTTTGGTTGGTAAATTATATAGCAGAAAAACTCAAATACCAGTTGACAACCCAACAAATATATTATTCTTTCTAATTTTGCTAACATTAAGGACTATGACAATTGTCTCTAGACGCCATAGGCTCCGCCCACAATCAAATCTGACTAAATTATTGTATTTTAACAACGCTATTTAACTCTTGGTTCCATTCTTGAAAACAATACTTTAATCTCTAGAATCAACTTTAATTACAGAGCACACTGCAAACAACTGCCGTCTGACTAAACCAGAATTTAGGTCCAATTTCACCGACAACATAACAGACGATTAGAGCATTATCAGCCGTTTAAACATGAAATATTGTATGGGTAATGGTCCGATTTCATTTTAAATGTCTGCTATGTTGTCAGTGAACCCTTAGTATGTCAACGTAAACAACTCTTACCATCGTTAAACTCATTCTTCCAGTGGCAAGTAACGGCGGCCTCGCAGCAGAAGCGTTGGCCGCACTGGCCAGCAAGGAGGACTTCGCCAGCGTCGCGCTGCGCAGCGCCGGCGTCGCGCCCGCCGCGCACGGGACCAAGCCACTCATGTTGCTGCAAGTGAAGGGACGCAGGAGGGTGCAGGTACAATGATTTATTCAGATCTTCTATGTGGTGGTATAAAATTTGAGCCCCGGCTCCATCTTATAAGGCCCTGAGCAGATGACGGACTTTTTGTCTAGCAACAATAGACCTTATGGAATCCTATGCAACAATGCACATGGCGGACCGACGAATTTCTCCAACAATCAAGTATCAAAACTTCTTATCAAGTAGTTTTATGTTACGAATTTCTCCACCAATCAAGTATCAAAACTTCTTATCAAGTAGTTTTATGTTACGAATTTCTCCAACAATCAAGTATCAAAACTTCTTATAAAGTATTTATGATCTCTCACAATATCTAAATTCTCATTCCGTGGGGGGAAGATAGGCTAGATCAGTCAGGATAGCAACCATACTGCGCAGCTAGTCAATTATAATTTTTACCATGTCGTCTTAAAAATTTAGAACCATACCATTCGTTTATTATTATGTAATGCTAATGTGGTAAATTTCTCTGTTCTAGACAAGATTAGTGGAGCCAGTACACACGAGCGTGAACCGCGGCGATTGCTTCGTGTTGATCTCATCGGACCAGCTGTTCTTGTACATCGGACTGTACGCTAACGTTATTGAAAAGTAAGTACATTCTTCAATATCTAATAGATTCATGAAATACATTAGGAAATTTTCAAGAATAATTAGGTACTTGCTTTCAATAAAGTGAATAGATCAGCCGAGTGGCAGTCGTTTACATCCAGTCAGTTCGAATCGATCAATTGTGAAATGCTGTACAACCGCTTTAATAGAGTCACTAAGATATTCATGCTAATGGATTAAGAAAATATAACTAGGTACTTACAATTGATCTGAACAACGTGCTAGATTAACTATTACAATGATCATAATTAGAAATGCGTAAACGTGGGCAATCTTCTCTTGAAATATAGTGTTTTATTTTTCTCTCTTCAGAAATCGAAGCACAGACATCGCCTTACATATCCAGAACACAAAAGACTTAGGCTGCAAGAACTCCACCGGCATCATCAAAATAGACGAACAAATCAAGAACTTTAGCAACAAACAATGGAACCAGTTCTGGTCACTCCTCGGCGTCACCGACGGCGTCGAGGACTACAAGCCCATAGAAACGGGCCACGCTGATGAGGACGAAATCTTCGAGTCCTGCATCCTTCAGACAAACATGTGCTATGAAGTCATGGATGATGAACTCGTACCCATAAAGGAGTACTGGGGCCAAGTACCGAAGATAGCAATGCTCAACCAAACCAAAGTCATCGTGTTCGACTTTGGCTCGGAAATGTATATTTGGTACGGCAAAAATGTGCCTTTAGAAAGTCGACGTCGAGCGGCGCAGTTAGCGCAAGAGATGTTCGACGAAGGATACAATTATGAAGAGTGTCATATCAATCCATTAAACGCAGCAATGTACCAGGGTGCACGTGAGGCTTTCGACCCACCAACGAAAGCGTCCGATAACCGACCAGAATGGGCCATCTTATCCAAAATCACACAACACATGGAAACAATTCTATTCAAAGAAAAGTTCGTCGACTGGCCCGATTATTCCCGAGTAATCAAAGTCAAAACACCCGAAAATAAAACCAATAGCGTCGAAATTAATCCATGCGATGCCGAGGAGATGTGGTCGAACGAGTACCAGGATCCAGATCTCATTTTAGAAGGATCTCATATCGGTCGCGGCACGCATTATTACGACAAGGAGAGCATGAGACATTACGACATCAAAACAAAGTCTGTTTGCAAATGGGTGATACAAGAATACGATTACCAAAAAGTTGAGAATGAATCTGAAATTGGAGAATTTTTCTCGGCCGATAGCTACATCATTAGATGGGAGTATCAAATAACGATGACTGGGCGAGAATTGAACGGGAAACCTTCAAAACATAATGTTACAGGGAGAGATAGATGCGCGTATTTCTGTTGGCAAGGACGAGATGCCAGTTCTAATGAGAAAGGTGCTGCTGCTTTACTTACAGTCGAGTTAGACAGAGAAAAGGGCCCTCAAGTCCGAGTAGCACAGGGCAACGAACCGCCAGCCTTCTTAAACTTGTTCCAAGGCAACTTAGTGATACACCAAGGCAAACGAGACACGGACAAGAGTCGATACAGATTGTTCGTGACTCGAGGAAACCTGTCCAATGAAGCGTACTTACTCCAAGTTCCATGCTCAGTCCGTCAGCTCAGAAGCCGCGGCTCCTTACTCCTCGTCGACACGGAAAAAGGTTGCCTAAACATCTGGCATGGCGCGCGAAGCATGAAGCATACCAAGGACATTGCTATAGAGTTAGCCAACAAACTCATAGCTAGAAAGTCGAGTTATTTGTTCGGGGAAAATGTCTCCAATGTGAAGATTACTGAAGTTCGGGAAGGGGAGGAGCCGAAGGAGGTGCTAGAAGCGTTGGGCGTGGCCAACAAGCAGCACTACACGTCCGTGCTGAGCGGGACGCGGGACGTGTGCGGTGACGTCACGCCGCGCCTGTACCACTTCACGGACCTGGGCGGGCAGTTCGAAGCCAACGAGGTGTTGTCGCCGCTCCGCCACGAGCACCTGGTGACACCCTTCCCTTTTGACCAAAAGGAGTTGTATTCGGCTTCGCAACCGGGTAAGATCATTATCTATTCAACTTATGCCCCTTTATTACAATAGATGGTTTACAGCAAGTCTAGTAAAACCCAGGTTTTAAAATACAGCTGTCACTTTCTAACGTCCATATCAAAAAGAGACGGGGCTATCTTTACGGGGGCGGGGACGGGGCTCGGGGTTTTACAAGAATTGCTTTAAACTATCGTTTGTAATAAGACAATAGGTATTTGTCACCCCTCTACCCTAAAAATGTCATCAGTAGGTCTCAGACTGGATAGCGGCAGATTGTTACGTGGAATTAAGGGGAGATGCATGTTATTCCTTTTACATACTTCGGTCTTTCACAGGATTTTCATGCAACATCGTTACTATTTAAGCTTTGAATGTTATGCAATATTAAATATGTACGTCCTGCAGCTCTGTTCCTGCTGGACGACGGCGCGTGCGTGTGGCTGTGGCAGGGCTGGTGGCCGCGCGGGGAGGACGGCGAGCTGGAGCCGGCCGAGAGGAACGCCGGTCAGTACACATCATAATTATTATCTAACAATTTTTATACTCAAGGACCAATAAACCACACTTTGTAACGGGTCCAAAAGACTGTAAAGAAAGATTCCTGTTACGTTTTAATAAATGAGTAAAGCAATTACTGCCAATGTCAGATGATTGGAAACAAAGGATTTCGCGATCACTCCAGCTACTTTCAGGATAATTGTAAAAAGCTTTTAAATTATAGTTTAAAAAAAACTAAAAACACGCTTTTGAAAGTGCCTGCAAAGGCCCAGTTGAAATAAAAAACTTTGACTTCGGCCTCGGCTTTGGCCTTGACTTCGGCTTCGGATTCGGCTTCGACTTCGGCCTCGGCTTCGGATTCGGCCTCGGCTTCGGCTTCGGCCTCGGCTTTGACTTTGACTGCGACTTCAACTTTGATTTCGGCTTCAGCCTTGGCATCGGCCTCGGCCTCGGCTTCGGGGTCGGCTTCGGCCTCGGCTTCGGCTTCGGTCTCGGCTATGGCCTGGGCCTCAGCTTCGGCCTCGACTTCGGCTTCCGCCTCGGCTTCGGGTTTGGCCTCGGCTGCGGCTTCGGCCTCGGCCTCGGCTTCGGATTTGGCGTCGGCTGCGGCTTCGGCCTTGGTTTCGTCCTCGGTTTCGGCCTGGGCTTCAGCTTCGGCTTCGGCCTCGGCTTCAATTTCGTCTTTGATTTTGACTGCGACTTCCACTTTGACTGCATATTTTTCGTATTCTTCTCATCTGGCTAGTCTGGCAGCCGCCCGGCTAGGCGGCCGAGGCAGATGGTGAGCTGACGTTGCGTGTCCCCGCAGGTGTGGGCGCGTTCGCGGCGCGCTGGCAGGCGCTGCGCGTGGCGGCGCTGCGCACGTGCGGCGCGTACTGGCGCGCGTCGCGCCCGGCGCGCGCCGACGTGCGGCTGGTGGCGGCGGGGCTGGAGCCGCAGCGCTTCACCGACCTGTTCGACACGTGGCAGGACCACGACCACGCCGCCGACGCCAACATCAACGTGAGTACACGCTCATGTTACTTAGGGCCTTGTTCACCGACATAATTGTAACAAATGTTTAAAATGAAATTTGTCGAATATCCATACAAAAATTCATGTTTAAACGACTAATTTTGCTCTAGTTGTCAGTTGTGTTGTCGGGGAACTTGGGCCTTAGTATTCCAGACATACATCTCTTGTAAGAAACTATACAATACCGTCTGTGAACATCTGGTCCTAACAATTTTTACAACATCTTTGTATCTCATGCATTTTTTGCAATATCTTTGTATGTGCTCCTATTGAATAAATAACATTTAAATATCTTAGATATTCCTAAATATTTTTATTACTTTAGTTATGAATATATTATTATAGTTAAAACGTCGACAAATTATATCTATGGGTGATAGATAACTGAAAAAATAACTTTCGGATGTTATTACAAAATTGTCTTTCAAATTTAGAAAATCTCAATGCAGTTCACGAACAATATAATATCTAATGTTTACAATAGGTATGCAGCAAAATGTAAAAAAAGGCCTTAAACTTCTCTGCCCTTTAGTTATACTGCTTCACTAGCACTACACTGTGAATATACTAGCAATACTCTTTGCATATCACTACCCTGTATTATTATCGCACTGCACGCTCAATACTCGCACATTATAAGTATAATGCACTGCAATCTGCATATATTTTGTACTCTCTGTTTATATTCGCATTACAACTCTCACTCCACGCTAAGACTTATGTTCCACTAAGCGGTTAGCCGCGGGCGACTGGTCGCAATTCGAGATATTTTCCACTAAAACCGCGCAATACATAAATGTCGGATATTGAGTCCCGCGCGACTACCAATCGCGGCAATTTCCAAGCCGCAGTCGTACCATTAGTATATGACTTATTTGAATAAATAGGAGTGAATCGCAGCCAGCCGCCCACGGCTAGTCGCTTAGCAGAAAATAGGTCTAAATACTTCCAACACACGCTTAAACCGTCGCACCCACTGTCTATACTCGCACATGTACATTGCAGCACGGGTACAAGGCGGGCGACATAGTGTCGGGCGCGTGCGAGCTATCCCGCCTCACGAACTGTGACGCAGTGTTGCCGCTTGCCGCGCTGCAGCGGCGTCCGCTACCCGACCATGTGGATCCGCACCACCTCGAGCGACATCTATCATCGCCTGATTTCCTGGTATGTCATTGTCAATCGTCCAAAGTAGAAGTGACAACATAGCCTTGGGAAAGTGCTGAAAATGGGATCAGGATGTATTGCGTGCACGTACGTTGCGCGCACGTAATAGTAAATGGGGATTCTCCCGTTTACCCAAAGCCATCTTTGAGGAATTTACACCTAAAAATCTTTTTGAGAATTTTCTATGCCATCAAAACTTGCCAAACATGGCAACGTGTGGAAAAGGTATTTGAAAGGAGAGCTTAATCAGTTGCAAACAACTATATTAGTTTTATGAAAATAAATATAAATAAATGCACTATAAATTATATGCACGGATGTGGGATTTTGGTGATGGTTATCAACATACAATCTTTTCCAAAATGATTTCTTTTTTTCAGGTTATTGTAACTTCAATTTGAAGGTCGATTTAAGGATGTGGTGAACTGCTGAAATTGATACTAATAAGGTATCTTATTCGTTCTACAGGAGGCTTTCGGCATGACCAAAGAAGAATTCTCGGTACTCCCCGCGTGGAAGCAGACCAACATGAAGAAGGATGTGGGCCTGTTCTGACGCGGCGGCACGCCCCCCGCGCCCCCCGCGCCCCCCGCACACCCCGCGCCCCCCGCGCGACACATACTATATACATTTTGTACAACCGCAGCTCTTTCGTACTTTTTTACTGATCGATATCGACAAAGGATTTGATACAATTAATGTTAAGAGCACGCTTATATTCTATAGTAAAACGTTTGTACTAACGGTATGTATGTACCTAACGATGTATTCGCGCTCGTGATATTTTCATGTAACCGCCGTAGACGATAGGCTAATATAGATGGGAATTGAAGGATTTGGACGTAGGAATTGTTTAACGAAGGAGTTGACACGTTGGTCGCATCCGCCCCGGTACATGCTTTAGATGTTTGTATATAGTCGTTTTATTTGATTATTTATTTCTTATCTATCATTTGTCTCATACTATTATTGATATTTTAACTACAATCTTCATTATGATTTTATATGATGTAATATTTTGTAGTTTTAGATACGTTTATGATGTAACTATGTCGGCGCGGATATGATGAACTGATAAAGTAATACTGGTGATATTTTTCGATTCGACTGTAAGATACCGCCGGGCACTGCGTCTCGTCGAGAGAGTAGTTTTGCTAATGCTAATTAATGTTTATATCCGACGCACTGCTCGGTAATATCGTTCGCGGAACGTTTTGGCTAATGTCTGGTCAATGTTGGTTATTTGTTATAAACCGCTAGATCTACACAAGTACTTTACTACTGTATTCGCTTTAGGAGTAGGCTTATAAATAGTTCTATGGCGGTTGGAACTGCGTGTTGACCGTAACTTGTGATATTGTTCATTTGCGTTACCTTGCGCTAATTAACAGCGCTTTACGTAGCAGACTGTTGTTGAAACTGTCAGTGGGTAGTTCCAATGCCACAGAGCAACTATTATGTATATTTTAACACATCACATATCTACTCATTGCATCTTTTATACTGTGCGTTAGGTGGACCATGATAAACTTTTAATATATAATCAAACGGTATTCCGTACTCTGTGGCTTAGCTTCGAGGCTGGCTACTGTATTCTCTCGAACACGCACTTTGACTGTAAGGATATTTATAATGGACTTTTTGTTGCAAAAACACGAACATTTGACTATAAATTATTTGTAGGGGTCGTGTGTCGATCCGTCGCACGTACCCTTACCAGCGGTGCTCAGTGTGCCAGCGTAACATTCACTGCACCGTCTGTTTATAACGAATTTTTCATGCTGTTGGTATGTTATGTACAATTTTAGAAGTTTATTTTTTATAATTCTAGCTTATTGCGTATAGTGTGGAAATGTAAGACTATCTGGTTCGCGAAAGAGAAATTGCCAGTATTGTGAGAATTTTACTGCCAATGAGTAGAGTAATTCTAACAAACCAGTCATACTTTAGTTAACTAAATACCAATATAAACTATTTTATGTCCTAAATGCATTTATGGCCGCCATTATCGTAGGCCTACGGTGACATGAACATCTCAAATCCAATTTTTAATATTTTGCTTTGGTTGTGTTACTTATACCTAATTAATTATTGTATTTGAGGATTATTTTGTACTATAATAAATGATGTAATAAATTCTTAAAATTTATTTTGGATGTTTCGTTTACTTAATACCCTCGTTAGTTACCCTCAGTTTTAAATCTTTACTATTCTTTGCTACCAGCGGACCTAGAGGTCAAGCAGTTATCTATGATTTTCCATAGTTTCTAGTAGGTATTTTTTAGTTTTTCACCACCATTTGTGTTCTTTTCATTGTACGTGTAAGTACCATAAAGTTATTATTAGTGGTAATAGAGGAACACAGTGTGCGAGTGAGAAACCGATCTTTACGAAAATCCTACGTGCGAGAAAGAGACACAATTAAATGTTCGTAGGACCGATTTGAAACAATTTATGAACTAGTAGGTACCTGTCAAAATAAGATCTCGTATTATTTTATGATTTTCTTCACAATCGTTCTGTATTTTATTGGATAAATATCAATAATCGAAAAGGTTTCGTGTCCTGTGTTAGACTGCAGTGTAACTTACAGCAATAATGCAAATAAAGAGACCTTTTACAGGTAAATACCGTACATTGCAATATTACTTTCAGAGTGCATATTTCCATAGAAAATATTCCTAAAATTATTTAGTAATACGTTTATATCATGCAGTAAGCCCTCTATTTTCTAAATAATATATTATTTTAAATAATTATGTGTAAGATAAAAAAATATTGTGTTCGTGAAAATGTGAAAATTAAACCGTTTGGCATAGGTTGTGTGTACAAAATCTATCGATATGTCGATATTTCCAAATTAATTTTTCGTACTACCTAGCTTCGTCCATTGCATAACTTGAGAGTTATTGTTAATCCTTGCTTATTTGTATATTGAAAGGTGGATTTAGTCCAGCCCCGCACATTGTCAGAAAATCATAGTCGGAATATTTCTGACGCACCGTAGGGCACTCGACACTATTCACACCATGTTTGTACTATTACAACATTTTAATAGTACGTACATAGCCCAGACCCGCATTTTGTACTAGCCCCACAGATGACAGAATTTTCCGAATCGTACGTCCGCTTCTACAAGAAGCAAACTTACGATTCCGAAGATTCTGATTCTGTCGCACATTAAAATGCATAAAATAGCGCTATTTCCAGACAAAGAGTAGCCTGGTGAAAAAAATAACTTCATTATATTGACTGGCTAACTTCATAACTTCCAGGTTTCCGGACCACATTTCTCGGCCTGTGTCAGTGTACAAATACAGGGACCTATCACCAGAACCTTCAACATCAAAACCGAAACGTCTGACGTCAAGAAATAATGAATATGATAATGAATGTTTACAATAAATTTTCTTTTTACTTACCTATTCGTCACTTTCGTGACGTTAATAAGTGACGTTAATAATTTTGCCATCCTAATATAAACCTCTATTACGTAACTTTTAATATTTTAAAATGACAGATTAAATATGTCAAATATGGTATTTTAGTATAAAGAACATTTGAAAGATTTAATTGGTAATTTTAAAAGATTATAAGTTAGGTACATAATTTAGCCTAGCAGATTCTAAATGATATTCCACTCCTTATTAGTATAGCCGATTTTGATATCGATATTGCAGGGATATTGTCAATTCGGTGATATTATAATTTCACAATAACACGGCCATATCGATAATGCGGAGACGTCACAATAAGAAGTCACATCCCTAAACTTCACACACATGTCAAATGCGCTAACATACGTATTTCTTTTTTGGTCTCGCGATAATGAAGACAGTGTTCCTCTATTACCACTAGTAATAATAACTTTATGGTAAGTACCACTAATGTGTGGTCATAGGCGTAGGATTTCGCTTGCGCGCCGGGTCGAGTGCGTGGTCATATTTAAGGATGTGGATCAGACCATCAAATGAACAACTTTCTCTGTGGGATAAACGTCAGATACGCTATATCTATTAGCGTCTCAAAGGAAGGATTAAGCGGCGTAAGCGAGTTCTTTATCTCGGGTTCTATTCTATTCTATTTTTCGTTATGGCAAGTGGTGCCGATGTCGACAATTCTGCCAATGTCAAAGGTGATGGAAAAACGTGTGGTGATCAATAGAAAAATAAAGTGAGTGCGTAGTACTGCCAAAATACGCTAAAGAATCTACTCCATTGTTGGAAATATTCAGAGCGAAACAAAACTATTGTCAATAAATAATTTAATAAATTAACATCCGTATTATTTACAAAATTGCACAAAGTGATCTAGACTTACTTAAATTAAAACTAATTACTCTAAGTTACTTCTCTTGTACTTCAAGTCAGCATTTCACAATGCTTCTGAAGACCTTTCAGTAGAAAACCCTGAACACACTCTTGAAGAACTTCTTTGTTCTTGTTCTAAAGCTTTCATCAGCATCTACATCGTCTTCTTCTGCGTTTTCTACGTCTTCTTCCTCTTGGGAATTACGTTCTGCATCACCTTCATTTTCCTCTGCATTTCCATCATCAGCTTGTTCATCATCGACTTCTTCTTGGCTTCTTATAGATTCTTCGACGTCACCAACTACTTCGTCATCATCTGCCTCCTCATCAGCTTCGTTCTCTTCCTGCCTCTTCGTTGGTTCGATTTCCTCATCACCTCCTTCTTCATCTGCTTCAGTCTCTTCCTCAACTTCCTCCTGACGTTTCTTGGTTTCTTCATCCTCCGTTTCTACGTTATCCTCGGATTTTTCGTCATCATCTTCAACTTCTTCTTGGCGTTTCTTTACTTCCTCAAGCTCAGATTGTTCATCATCTTCGGATTCTTCTTCGTCACCTTGAACTTCCTTATGACATTTCCTGGTTTTTTCATTCTCCGCTTCTAAGTTATCCCCAGATTCTTCGTCATCTTCAAATTCCTCTTGGCGTTTTTTTACTTCCTCAGTCTCAGATTGTTCATCATCCTCGGATTCTTCTTCGTCACCTTCAACTTCCTCCTGACGTTTTTTCGTTTCCTCACTCTCCGCTTCTACGTTATCCCCAGATTCTTCATCATCATCTTCAAATTCCTCTTGACGTTTTTTTACTTCCTCAGTCTCAGATTGTTCATCATCCTCGGATTCTTCTTCATCACCTTCAACTTCCTCCTGACGTTTTTTCGTTTCCTCACTCTCCGCTTCTACGTTATCCCCAGCTTCTTCATCATCATCTTCAAATTCCTCTTGACGTTTTTTTACTTCCTCTACCTCATCATTCTCAGATTGTACATCCTCGGATTCTTCCTCGTTACCTTCAACATCCTCAGCCTCCTCAACATCTTCTTGCCTTTCCTCTAACTCATTTTCATCATTCTCCGATTCTTCTTTATCCTCAACCTCTTCCTGTCTTTTCCTGGCTTCTTCTTCACTATTTTCGGACTCTTCTTCGTCACCCTCAACTTCTTCTTGACGTTTTTTAGCATTTATGTCATCATCAACTTGTTCGTTCTCAGTGTCATCTTCTTCAGCTTCCGTTTCTTCTTGCCTCTTCTTGGTTTCTACGTCATCATCAGCCACTTCCTCGGCCTCCTCTTCAGCTTCGTTCTCTTCTTGTCTCATTAACCTCTTAGCCTTCTCTAACAAATCCTCTTCTTCTTCATCCAAGATTTCCTCTTGAGCTTGTCGAGTGTTTTCTAGGTACTCACCATCGAATTCATCATCATCATTTACTTCTTCAGCGTCGATTTCCTCCTGTTTGATGCCTCTAAATGCTTTCACGTACCGTCTGACGATATCCTCTTGCCATTCTTCTCCGGAGCCTTCGGCGTCAATGATGTCTTCTGGTAGAGGTTCGGGTTCAGCCTCTGGCTCGGGTTCCTGTTCCGGTTCAGTTTCCGGTTCTGACTCAGTTTCGGGCTCGGTTTCTGGTTCTGGTTCCGGCTCAGGTTCTGGTTCTGGTTCCGGCTCAGGTTCGGGTTCTGGCTCAGGTTCTGGTTCCGGCTGGGGTTCCGGTTCCGGTTCAGGTCCGGCTTCATCGGGAATGCAATGTACCGGGCGGTTTGACCAGTCGCAAACCTGAAAAACAAATTCTATATAATTTGCGCAATTATCGTCAGAAATAAACCATTGTTTATAATGATCTAACAATTATAAACGTGCCTAAGTTATGACTGAATGCTTTTACGCTTTTTACCATATCTACGGTAAAAAGCATAAATTACTGATGACTTATGGAAATTAGCATTAAAATGATTTTCACACAAGAATTCAAGATTGACACAAGAATTCTTTCTAGTAATTTCGTACCACCCAATTTCAACATAATTCATCATTGCGTGATGCCTCGTGTTTAAATTTTATCGATATTCTTTAGATTCTTGCCTGATAAAGAGTTAGGTAACCTGACAACTACCGTTGAGATAATAGATAATAGAAATATGTAGGTAGGACACGTGGTTGACACGATCAACCCAAACGTATACTAGATATTTCCGAAAAGTTGAATTTGGGAACCTTCATTAGTATCTACTAGTATGAATAATACCTTAAGGAATTGTAAAAGACTGGAGGATAAGAGAAAAAAAAAAGGCTTTCATTCTCTTAGCTTAGGTCCATCTGTTCCTAGCTAATGGATTATATTTATATGATTATCAAGTTATGTAGTCCAACATAAATTCAAGAAGTCTTTAACAAATAGGTACTGCTCGTACAGAGCAAAGCAAAGGTGTTAGGTAGAGGGGCACCAGATAAACAACGTGTATAGGGAAAGGCGTTATCATATTTCAGTGTGTGGATCAGACCATCAAACTGAACAACTTTCTCTATTGGACCAACATCGTAATCGCGAAAAAATAACCAGCTGTCCCGTAGAAAACTTCAATTCTACTCGACCCAAACGTATGGGACACAGCTAGCAGCTTGGACTTTGCTTTAGAGTTAGGTTCTTTCATTATTGACTTTTAGACTTAGTTCATTGACTTTGACTGTCCATGCGATACTCAGCGCAGGTTCAGTGTGTTATGACTATAAATTCCAAATAAAAGTTTAAACTAAGCACATAAAATAGCTAAGCAAAGTTTATATAAAGTCTGAGCTAAGTCAAAAGTACGCATAGATCTTAGACAAAGAAATAGAATGTATTGCATCCTAATAAGAAAAATTAAAAAAATCAATTCTCACCTGATCCTGCTCATTGAACCACGTGTCGGGAGGACACTGCATGAGGTAGGAGCGGCCCGCATAGCACTGGTAGTACTGGAAGCAGCTCTCGATGCACGCTATCCTGAGGAAGTTCTCCTGGCCAGCGCACAGGGTCTCCGGGTTTTGTCTCAAGGGGATTGAGAGAGAGGAGCAGCCGGCCAACGCGGCCGCGCAACAAAGAAGCCAGAAGGCTGCTGCAATATTAAGTATGAAGTGTTCAGTCCTACGGTATCGTAGAAAGTAGAAAATCTAATTAGGTTCTGGACCTTACTACGAACTCTTATAGCAGAGCTGTTTAACTGCCCAGACACTTCCAGTATGAGCTGACCTCGCACTGTATAGGTCAGATTATTCTGGATATTTCTGGGCAGTTCAATTTCAGCCCGGCCATAAGAGCCCCCTGATCAGTTTTCAGTCAACTGGCCCCAAGTCTGCTATTTCATTTGTGTCAGTATAGTTCCACAATGACATTATAATTGCGCATTTTGACAGATTTAGGTAGGTATCTCATAGAAATAATAAGTAGGGCTCGTAGGTAATAAGTCTACTATAAAAAATCAAGAGGCTTAAATCGTTCTCGTTTCCCTGTAGAATGAAAATCTCTGTTTAAAAAAGCATAATATAAGTTTAATTTCATGGTTCTTGTTTAATTTAATTTACCATGTTTGCTAGAGAGATTTAGTCCTTATGATTGGCCATATCGATTGGTGCCATATAAGTACAGGATGCTATTTTTCCGGATTTTAGTCGGTTCGATTCCCGGGTGTGGCAAGCGTATTTTCAAAAATCTATAAATGCAATTATGTTTCTTTTAAAAAATAAAGTAATGTTTCCTTTGAGTAAAATTTGCTGTCTTCAGTATTTAGAGTAGGTACTTTTCCTCCAGGTACGCTTCGAAAATTCCACCCTGTATTTACCATTTACCTACCTATCATAAATTCGAAATTTAATTCATTTTATAATAATGTAGTCATTCGTATATACGATTTAGGCACAGATTACAGAAGTTCGGTAATCCGGTTTAGTTTGTTGATTACCTACGTACTCAAAAGAATGAAAATGTCAATGAGCTCCTTTTTGTCTATGTTGCCCAACGAATTAAATTGAGCACGTGTGAACGCAAAAATATAGAAACTTTTAATCGAACCCACCCACTATTACAATAAATCCACTATTCCAGTCCAGTTTGTCGTCCTACTCGATTGATTTACATGTAAAATAGGTACGATTGTTCTATCAGCCTCGTTTCTCAGCATATAGGTAACTTGTCAATGATATCAGTGAGAATTTGACAATTTCTCTACCTATCTCTACATTGTAATAACTATTCTACATAATAAGATCATAACTTCGCTTGGAACATGTTGGGATAGGAAACTCTAAGTAGATTTTAGTCTGAAATTGGCTGTTGCGTTAGGTTTATTAAACACAAAGGACAAACGTGTTTGCCCACTATTCGTACCATGAATCATGATAGGAAAAAGAAAAATACCTATGGTTCATCCACTAAATTGAGAAAAATTAAACAAATTAACCCCTTATAAGGACCTCCAGTAGGTAATATAGTCGGACTTCATTTGTACGCAGCTTTTCTTTTTTTGCCGGATACGCTCCTCTATAACGGCCATAATGTGGTACAGATAGTGGACAGAAACCTTTAAATATAAGCTTTAAACAAGTAAAGTACCTATTGCGCAATATTCTTAATATTGATCTATTGATAAAACCTGTAAATAATACGTATCTACATTACTTTTTACGAAAGGTTTTCATACCGAATGTCATGCAAATAATAGGTACAGTCTGTCAAGAAAGTCATGAAAAGGATTTTGAAGGAACTAAAATTCTTCTTCGCTCGCAACCCTAAATAAGAACCGTAGGTGTCAGTTTGGGTACAACGATGTGTTTATTTTATTATTCTGTGTAGATTTTTTGTGATAAAAAAATGTTTTCGGCATTAATATATTAAAAATAAACAAGAGAATGTACAAGTGGCGCCCTCAAACTTTTTCATGACTTTCTTGACAGACTGTACCTACCTATTTCTGTACTGCCATGCCATCGAATGATCACGTTTCGACAAGTGGGAAATGTCTTCCTGTTATTTAACCTTTGTTTTAACGAAACCATAAGAATAAATAAGAAGGTAGTTTATGTCCTAACTTATAACTTGGTGCTGTGCATCGCACCTTAGACGTTGTTTTATTTCTTTAAAGTAACTATTAGGATTTTTCTGTTATAATTCTTTATTACAATGACTAAGGGCCATGTTCACCGATAATAAAACAGATGTTTAAAAGGAAATCGGCTGATTACCCATACAAAAATTCATGTTTAAATAGCAGATTTTGCCCTAATCGTCTGATATGTTGTTGTTGAACTTGGGCCTAAGACGTCTTAATTTACTAATAGATACTTATGTTGGGGCCACACAGGTTTAACGCCGTTAATTATCGCATTAATGGACACTAGATATAGGTGTAGCCACGACTTAACACGCTAATTTCGTAATGACATTCAAGCTATCGCCAACGTTTAACGGCATCACACAATACAATACACTTTATTACACACTAGTAATAGAAGAAAAGATACAATAAATAGAAAAGAGATCTACAAAGGGCGGTCTTATCGCACTTGGCGATTATTATGAATGCCTTAACAGAATTAGCCCAATAAGTCGTGGCTTAAACATCTGTGTCTAGTGTCCATTTAGGCATTACTAATATTATATACATACATAATATAAAATTAATATCCAAAAACTAACACTCCTAAAACTTATTATATGTAAGTGACCTTTCAAAAAATCACTTTAAAAATATATCAAGTTAGTACTTACTGTTCATTTTGACCGCACTGTCTTGTCACTGTTGCGATCCGCGGCAGAAGTAAGATAAACCAGCGAAAGCCTTCAATTTTATCGAGATCATCCTATCAGGCGCTGTGATAACGCCCGGCGATACTGGGAGATACAGGCGAGAGATATTGTCGATCAAACCATATCCGAGCTAAAAGCGGGATGCCGTTGTCTCGACTGACAACTAAAATAATCGCAGGTAGGTAGATAAAAGTTTTGTTTAATTTATTGAACAAAGCTGACTTTTTTTCAGTAAATACCTACACCCAAATAAAGTGGGACCAAATAGGTACAATCGTAAATTTTTCGATCTGCCATACGCAGAAATAACAGCTTCTGAAGTCGGTGCCACTGCCAAGCTAGATGCATTTAAGAATTCGGAAATTGTTAAGTTTTTTAAGAAAATTATTGTATACTTTATATTTCTGAAGTCGGTTTTTTAAAGTTTATTTTATTTTTCTATTTTGAGTGGCGTAAACAATACATAAACATGCGATTACAGCAATCGCGAGTGATATGCTGTTATTTATACAAGAGTTCCATTGTCTATCTCCGAAGGTCTTCAGCAGATCTTCACCAAAAAACGGGACTACCTCGAGGGTATACCCTTTGAAACAAAAATGAATTTTCAAAATCGGTCTGCAATTAGCGGAATCGCGTAACAAACAAAAAAAAATACAGTCCAATTGAGAACCTCCTCCTGTTTTTGAGGTCGGTTAAAAAATATGCCTCGTTCTTGACGTCTCTTAAGGTGGGTGATGCTGGGTAGCCAATATTTCCCCTTTATAACATACTACAGCAATATTTGCATACACTCCATTATTATCTTTCCATTTTCTTGTTTCAGCCGCCCATCAGCGCCTTTGTAACACATTCTCAAACTGATGAGATACATTGAATATTTACGAGGTACACACCTACATACCAGGAAAATACACCTGTACGCCTAGCATGACCACCATAGAACTGGTTCTACGGTGACTGGTGTGGTAGTTTCGTTTAATTTTTGACTATTCTTTGTAATAGTACGGTAGGATTTAGTAGAATACATAGATAAAGTAAAGCTCGTAGAATAACTACATCACTATTTGTCCGTTGCTATAGAAAAAATATTGTCTTTGTCTACGTAGAAACGCGAGTCTAAATGTCGAGATGAATAGAATAGAATAGAAAACATTTATTCGACCCCAAACATAGTTGACAGCACATAAAATAAAAATAGAAATTTAAAAGAGATCACAAAGAAACAAATGTGACCAACACGGACAAAAAATAAACAAGAGATTTTACTGCGCTGACGAGCATGCCCATATCTATTGAAAGAGCTTTGTCTATTCTTGGAAGAATAGGAATAGAAATGGTCATGCTACGGGTGCTGATATAGGCACGGCGCGTAACCATACATAACAAACACTTAATGTGGTAAAAAATACAGTTGGAAGAAAATCCGAGAAAAATTTAGTGTTCCTGCTTAATTAAGTACCTATTACATACCAACTATCCGTTGGTATCCATTATACTGTGTCACCAAGCATGCAAGTATCAACTTAGCTTATAGCAGCCCTCTCTTAGGTGTAGAGTACGACACCTACCACCATAGTGACCATAGCTCAAAATGAGGAAATCCAGTGTGAAATTTTGAAAGTGACTGCAAAGGTCCATTTGAAATAAAAAACTTAGACTTTGGCTTAAGACGACAGACAGGGCTATGATGCTCACTAATAACTATATTCACAGACGATTAAAATAAACCGTTTCCCAATACAAAAATTCTACTGAAACGATCGTTTTTGTCTTATCTATCTGTTATTTTGTGGGTGAACATTGCCTGATGATCAATAAATCTGTACTTAGATACCCTCATTTTGCGTCAATAATGCCTACGGTTTTCTACAATATAATATCATCAGATTATTTATGCGTGTCCAATTGGGTGACATTTAACGTGTCCAATTGACATGGCATTTTCCGTTTCAAATTGCTAACTGTTTTTAAAATAAATAAAAAGTCTGTAGAAACAGACTGCGAGCTATTTGAAACGGATCATGTCAGTCAATAATGGGCACGCAAAAATTATTTATTTATTTATACAAAACTAATTACAACTATCATTACGGGTATACACCCAAATGCGACATTGTAGATAACTAAAACATAACTAAATTAATTTAATATTTGTTTTGTAACAAATTAAGAAAAGGGCTATAATTGTGAATTCCCTCAGAACCCAACAGAACAGGTCCAACTCCTCCGCTATAAGGTTATGAATGCGGAGCACACGCGTGAACGGCGCTTCGTCCATGTTTCCTCCTAATAATATTATACTAGGTACTGATATGAAAACAATTCTAAGTATAAAGTCGCAACAGTGAAACACCACAGTAACCAATTGGAGCGTCCATATTATCATAAATCTAACCGCGTGTGATGTCCACATGACCTTCAGACGGTGTCACGCGAATGCAAACGCAACTACGCAATCATTCGAGAAAATCTGCCTTTTCTTCATGATCCTTTCTGATTATCTTACTGGTTTAAGCAATACTTATCTATGTTGTTATGGGGAAGAAAGAATAACATGAAATAATTTTCTTTTTATTTTTTATCAAGACGAAAGTCCAAGACATATTCATTATAGCCAGGTGCAAATGGAGATGGGTGGGACACGTATCTCGAATGGAAAAGTAACTATGGACACGGAAGCTATAGGATTACAACATTGTACGAAACAAGATTGTAATTTATCATTTTTAAAGAGTTTCCTTGGAGGTTCTTGCCGGTTCTTCTCCATACGACCTACTATTTGGAACCGCGTACCTAGAGTCTCGAAATTTCCTAAGTGCCTGTATTTGGTTTCAATTTGATAGTTGAAATGAATTCTATACCATTATAGAGCTTTAAAATATTTTGGATTATTAAAATAAGATTATTAAATAATTATTAAATATGTTTTGTATGTATTTATTCATCAAAACAAATATGTTTTGTATGATACAAACGCGTGAATGTTGTCTCTTTTGTGTTGATAAAATAGATCGTCGATTTTGTGATGTCCTATCAAGTCGATTCGAACATCCAAAAAGACGTCCGTACATTATTCGTGTTCGTGTAAAGGTTTTCAGAGCCTGCACAAAGGAAACACAGTTGTCGCAGAAATTGTCCACAAAATGAATACGATTGGCAAGCACGCGCCTCAGTTACTGACTGTTTAAATAAGTATTTAGTTATCAATGGTATATTAAAAAATAAATCATAATCAGTTATAATTTTCTTGTATAACGTGTATCAGAAATGCGTGGTCTTATTTAAGATTGTAGATCAGAGCATCAAACTGAACAACTTTTTCTATGGGACCAATATCGTAATTGCGAAAAAAAATCCGCTGTTTTATGGAGCGAGTAGGCATTGGAGTTTTATATGGGACAGCTGATTATTAGCGGTAGCGGTGACAAAATATTCAAATTAAGAAAAAGCCATAACGTAGGGCACAAAAATATTTGTTTTAATAGATAATATTGCCTTTTCTATATAGGAAGCTTCATTAATTTCAATTCTTAAACAATATGAACAAACAGTCAATTTCTTGGAATATTTAAATCATCGCCGTTCGTAATATTAAATTAAAAAGAACATATTTTATTAGTGCTTTTGTTGGATATAATATTTTTTTACAAAAATTGTAGGTAATAAATATTGTACACATTGTTGAACAACTTCCTCTTTGGGACTAACATCGTTTATTAATTAGGTCAAGTAAGTATTAAAGTTTTGTATGGGACAGCTGATTATTTTATCGCAATTACGATGTTGATCTCATAGAGAAAGTTGTACAGTTTGATGGTCTGATCCACACCCTTAAAAATATGACATTGTATAAATGCTCTCATAGAAACTGAGTACTTCTCGCAAAAAACGGTCCAATTCAGAGAGTGCTTCAGGGGACACGTATCGTAATGTACAAGCCTAATGCCATTTAGGTACGGCATAATTATGCCAAACTCAATCAAATTACAATATCTACTAATTTAGTCGTAAAACTGTATAGGCAGAGAATGCCGCATACAAGTACAAGGTATAATTTAATAAATTTTCGGTCCATTGTTCAGCGACCGGGCGATTGTTTTGATAAACTTACTGAACAGAGGTCTGCCCTCCATTTGCTACGAAAACCGTTGAACTATGTACTTACTACTTATTTAATAACTAATTTACAGAAGTAGTTAGGCAGTAAGAACTTTTAACTAAACGAATTAGGCTGAAATATCTACTAGAATTAGATAAACGTAGCTTAGCCACCTAAAAAAGATCCCGGGCCCGCATTCAGACTTTATTATTATAAATATAGATTATTAGGTACCTACTGGCCCTATCACAATTTTTTTCTTGACGTTTTTTTTTCTCTTTAATTGTGAGTAAAACGGACATAGATAAACACCTTGCGGGTTTTAAATATATATATGTTACTTACTAACGCCATTTAACAAAACTTTAAAAAAAAGTAAAAACCGACTTCAAAAAACTACAAAGTATAAAATGCTACTGCAACGCAAGGTGCATTGAAGAGTTATAGGCCCCGACTTCAGAAGGTGTTAAGTTTTATAAGACAAAAAAAGTCTGATTTACTTTTTTTTTTTAGTTTATTTTATTTTTCTATTTTCAGTGGCATAAACAATACATACCTAAACATGCGATTACAGCAATCGCGAGTGATATGCTGTTATTCATTCAAGAGTTCCATTTTATATATCCGAAGGTCTCCATCAGATCTTCACTAAATTTAAATGGGACCACTTAGAGAGTATACCCTTTCAAACAAAAAAGAACTTTCAAAATCGGTCTGCAATTGGCGGAGTAGTCGCGTAACAAACATACAAATAAAAAAATAAGAACCTCCTCCTTTTTTAGTCGTTAAAACAGAGAGCGGCCTATCTTAAAACCTGGGTTGTACAAGACTTGCTTTAAACCATCTTTCGTAATAACAACTCGGATCAACCATCATTCTGTAGGCCAAATATATTTTACGTGTTGGAAAATAACCTGTAACGAAGAAATCCATGGAGTTGCATCTGATCGCGCGATCCGATGGGACGTTTCTCCGATATCAGATGCAACAAGCAACAGATCGGCCGATCCGATGGGAACAACCCCTTATAACGCTTTTTACTATATTAGATTATCAGTATTCAGTCAGATGGCCTAGTAACAATATACAATAGCCCGAAATATTTACATAATATTCTACGTTTTTCTCGCGGGAATTGGACACATTTGTTATCGTTATCACTAACCAACTCGTCTGTCAATGATAATTTATTATGATAGTGGAGACCACTTATCAATGAAGCAGATTCTGATAAGTGGGTAACCGAAGTTCATCAGCGTCCTTCGTTCAGCTGGGGAATACTATCTCCCACCGTTTCATTTCAAGATCATTTTAATTATTTTTTTAATCTCTCTCTTAGACTTTTCCTGTCCCTATCGTGGGTAGCAGTGGCGAAAGGGGAAAGTTTTAAAAGGGGAAGCCGTCCCAAAAATACCGTCTAAAAATTGCTGCGAGACAAAAATCCATACCATCTCTTGTAATCTATATAAATATAGTCATGTCTTGAAGAGCTCGACCTAGCTGAATAACATGCCTTTTTTTTGTCAGTTCAAGTAAATAATATTATAATATTACGTTGGTCTATGCATTATCCAATTCCTAAAAGGGAAGCCGATGGGAATCGGGTTGTATGGACTCTTCGCTACTGGTTTACAAACATCATGTACAAACACAACAACTATCCGTAAGTCATACAAATATTTCGTTCGTGCGGGGATTGAACCAGCGGCATATAGAGCAGAAAGGCGATTGCTTAGCCACCGCGCAATCGTGGCGCAGATCAGGTAGAGTGAATGAATGGGATGATAATATTCTTATCAATGAAGTTATAAAAAAAGTATAATATTCTTTTAAAATTACTAGGTAGGTAGGTAATTTTAATTAAATTTTAATACAATTCTTGAAAAGAAACAAAATACGCACAAACTAAATGTGTTTTCCTTAGAAAACAACAAAGACTTTTTCGTAAAAAGATTGATACTTTTTTATAATGATTTTGTTCCGAAAAATGAAACTTTGAAATGCTCTCCTGTAAAATTCCAAAAATGTCACTTAATGCAAATAGCCTGTGAACCCTCGATAAGGAGAAGGAATGCTGAAAACTAAAATTACCGTCGAATTCCGACCTCTGGGCGACCACTAGTTAATATATAGATAGATATTGTAACAAAGGTTAATTAAGTGTCCTTCAGACGGTTGGTGAAAATGTTATTGTCAAACAAAACCGCGTTGAATAATAATTTAATTACCTAAGTATGTAATTAATTTATATATAATGAAATTCTTCTTGGTTGTGCAACTAATTAATTTACAATTAAATGAGTGTAATAAGTCGTCCGTAACCTTAATATTCAAGTTAAAAAATCTTGTCGCAACATAAGGTATAAACTTCGAACTTTTTAAAATTTATTCCAGTTTGTACATTTAGCCTGGCTGCGTAACTATAACCTTAATAAAAGTGTTCTTGACCTACAGGGTAAAGTACCTATACCTAGGTATTTGCAGAATAGGTATACTTTTTTAATACCTGCACATTACCAACCAAATAAATTATAAGTAGGTATTTGTATTTGAAACTACTACTTTAAAAAAATATATATATTATAATTATTATTGTTAGGTACGTTGTATTGATTTCTAATATTGCAATTATTAATTTTTATCCTAACTGATTGAAAAGTTATGCAACGTAAAAGCGCAACCTGGATTTTACCAAGTTGCATTTTTATGTCCTCTCCGAGGACAACAGAGGGTACGGCTTGTACATTTTTAGATTAACTACTTACTACCCCTGAATCTTCTTGCAACGTGCGTAAATAATAATAAAAAATATATAGAGTATTCTAAATGTTTTTTATGTTGGTAAGTCCTTCGAACTGTTGAAGTTTTATATAATTAAAAAACTTCTTAACGATTAGTAGAATCTTGCAATTGTAATTAATTAAATCAAACAACCTTCCAGATTCACAATGTTAGTAGGTAAAAAATTTGCAGCCATATAAAATCGACAATCGGCAATTATAGAAAACTTTCTCTTTTGTTGTGGAGTTTGGTTTTTTTGTTGTTTATTTGTAGTTGCGACGTTTATGAAGATTTAATCGGGTTTCGTCGATAATTGAAATTTATTGCAACATAATTTCTTAAGTTCGCTTTTGTTTCAGTTCTCTAGAATCGTGTATATTTTAGGAACCTATTCATCTTCTTCTTAGCGTGTCGATTGGCCCAGTATTCCGTCACGCGGATTGGAGAATCAGTAGCGGACATTAGCTCCTCACGCGTGCAGGTGGTAGGGCATGCGGCGCAGGCTGGAAGGTGACCATGGTTTGCAGAGAGACGCCGTACTCGCACTGCAGGTCCATCCATCTGTGAAATTCCACCTGTGAAGATTATCTTTGCTTCGGCCGACTTGGGATCGTAGTACCTAAATTATTAGGTACCTATTAATTTTACATCATGTACGGTCGGACAAAAAGTGACCTATCAATTATTGTAACAGAACTTTATATCAAATAAAAATATCATTAAGTTGAAACGTTAATATATTTTCATAACAGAATATTGACTTTTTTAACCGACAAAAAAGAGGTACCTATTATAAGTTTGTAGTGTGAGATATTTGAATTCCTTTTATCGCTCTTCCGTAGGGTTAAAACGTCACGGTATCTAGATATAACCCTGTTACGTCTGTATAGCAACTATTACAGGCAGAACGTACCAGGCATTGTCATCCCACGCCAGTGTTCAAGTGAACTCCCGCTAACACCGAGGATGTTGTGCGCGAAGGGATTAGTGGCTCAGTGTGTGAACAGACGTATGATTTGACTAATGATTAGGATTCTGAACTCTACATACGATGAAAATACGCACGGCTACCTACATATCAAACTATACATTTTTAGCATAAGCTAACCTCTCATTGTAGGGAGAGCCTATACAATGCGAGGTCAAATTATGCTTGAAATGTATAGCTTAATAATTATCTAGTCATGTGTTCAGTCAAACAAAGAGGTATAGGCACAGGATTCGCAAATATAGATGAAGTTTTAAATATTTAAAAAAAATGCATGCATGTATTCTAAATAAAAAAAACTATAAAAATATACGCTCACTCTTAATAAAACTGTTTAATTTCTTTCTTTTTTACATTCTAGTAATAAATTATAGACAGTTGAACAATATTTATGTAAAACCCTATTTAAAAAATCCATTCATTCATCCATTAAAAACATCTAATTAAGTATGTCTGGTTATAATAATAATAATAATTTATTTATGATGATTTTAATTTTTTGTTTTTTTGTTATTTTTTTTTGATGTTTTGGTTATGATTGTACGGAATAAAAACTACTAGTTAGCTAGTTAGCCATTCAAGTATTAACTACGTAAGCACCAAAGGTGGCTGCAGTAAGTACGTAAGTATGCACCAAAGCGAAGACCCCCCGCGTTGCTTATTTTTGATAAGGGACATGGGGGACGGGGGGGTCTGGATAGTGATTACGTCAGTACGTCTTGATTTACCAGACATCAAACGGTATTCAGAACATGTGCACCAATGTTAATAGTTAGCTTGAATATATTATATTAAATGTGCATTAAATTCTTTTATAGTCTAGAAATTGCTTATTTTTAAACTTGATAACTGCTGATCATGAATAACAATAAAGAAATCTTGGTTTAAAAAAAATGTAGGTGTTGACGTAAGCATAGGAAGGGGGAGTAAGAGCTTTGCTTTCTTTTTCTGACAAGGGGAAGAGGTTAAAAATAACTAAAATTCTGCTTACGTAATACTTAAATGACCCCTTACAATATATTATTTTATTATCGTAAAAGATAGTTTAAAGTAACTTTATGAACTAGATAGTATTCTGGTTTGGCTGTATTACCTAAGGAATTTCGAAGGTTAAAATACCGATGTACGATATGGCTAGCGGGACACGCACGAATTTTTTTGACGTATCGTAATTCGTAAAGTTAACGTTACCAAATTTTGAATACAAAATACACGTTTTATTCAAGACATGTTTTGAAAATACATGCTGTAACTATTTGGTCATTTTCATGAAACATGTGTGTAATGCCATAGAATTATAATTGTATTTTTTATTCAAAATTAACCTACTTACGTTAACGTTAGTCCGTTATAGGTACGCTAGTTCGACAGTATGTTATACTAAATATCAAATGTTTACCATTACGACGTAGGTACTACGTTTGATCGATAGTTTGTTCAATATACTTCGACATTCCAAAATACCCAGAGTGTTGGTTTAATTCAAAAGAATATCTAATAAATAAAAAAATAACAATAATAATCAACTGCGTTTTTGATAATTAATTTATATACCTTTTAGGTTCCTATTGGAATGTGAATTAAGTGAAATAAAAAGAGTTTTTATCGTGTTAGAGTTAGTCACAACAACAAAACCCTCAGTTTGTCTCGTTTTCGCACATATTTACGTAATGTGTAGTCAAGTGTAAATCGGAAAACCCCTTGATTGTTATGTCAAAATTTGACAATGCGAATCAAATGTTATACCAACACATTATGATGTGTTTACGTGTCACGTATAGGTAAGATTACTGTTATCATGCGAACACGAATGCTACACTCGATTGACATACCTATGCTATGGCATAACCGAGATAAACCCTGATTCACGTTCAGTGCGTACACACTTTAAATAAATGTTTACTTCAAAAAATGAGGAAGACATCGAGAAGAATGCTGAATAACACTCATTATTGAACAAGGCCAAAGTAGGAAGAAGTGAAGAAAAGGAGAAGGCAGAAAGAAGACTTAAAATGTTTCTGGTAGGCTGACATAAGCATTTTATCGTCTTATCAAGACGAGATAGGTCCTACTGCCTGTAAAAATCTGTTTACGCGCGAGATAATGCAAAGACAAAATAATCTCACGGAGTTCATGTTAGCTCGGCAGATCAGCTCACCGGCTGCAGGAGAGAAAGAAAGAAAAGAAAGAAAGAAAGAAAAATGTATTTATTTGACACAGCACAAAAACGATTTTAAATAAAATAGGTATAACAAAAAAAAAAAAAAAAAAAAAAAAAAAACTAAAAATGGATTGTACGTCGCAGCTGTGTCAAAAAGGCTTCTAGGAGTCTTTTTTTATACCTTGGATTGCAGACTTGACAATGTGGGAAGAAGATAATGGACAACAGTCAGCAATTTATAGTGATAGTGCCTGCCTACTGTTTAGTATCAAGAAAGAGTTTTTTTATATCTGTGTATAATTGTAAGTGTAAAGGTAAGATCACACTGAGCGAAACTGCACTGCAGTGTAGCGACGCGCGGCGCGGCCAAATATTGTTTGTAAGAAAATACCATAATTGTAGCAGTGATAGTCTAGTGATGGGTATTATGTGGCCTCTTAGCATAAGTAAATTCCATCTTCTTATACCCATACTTTAGCGAATAAATTTCTGATTTGTGATTTCTGTTGACCACTCGCCATCCATGCAGGAGGGTCTGAGTTCGAACCCAGCCCGCACCTCCGATTTTTCGGATTCATGTGCGGTTAGAATTTAATTGTTAACGATGAAAGAAAACATCGTGAGGAAACTTGCACACCTGAGTCTCATAAAAATCTCAATTGTGTATGTAGTCCGCCAACCCGCCCTAAGCCAGCGTGGTGGACTAAGGCCTAACCCTTCTCATTCTGGGAAGAGACCCATGCCCAGCAGTGAGACAGTAATGGGCTGGATTTATTTATCATGTCGCGTCGTGCCTTTCCACTGCCGCGTAGTGCGTTCTATCTCACACGATTTAATATAAATAATATTTGGCCGCGTCTCTCTCCGCTGAAGTGCAGTTCGGCTCAGTACGGTCTTACCTTTAACATAAAATAATGGCGGAATGAATGTGACGTCATCGTACATGACCTATCCATGGTGCATCGTTGAGGCATTAAATCTGCAGTAAAACAGCCCGTATATACTTTGATTAGTTCAAGTGATTAGTCACAGTACCTACAGCAATTCATCTTGGGATTATCTCAGAGTGCTCTATAACTGTAAAGGTAATTGAATATAAATATTGAAATATTTATTATTATGGTAAACAATAATCTTATTATATTTGGAATAGCAAAATATTATGATCAATCGTTCATTTGTTATTAATTAAAACTTTGTAAAGCGCTGAACTTTTAAACAAATGAATGATGGTGACATGAAACTAGATATATTTTTAAGTATTTACTTAAAAATATATCTAGTAACAGTAGTAGTAGTAATAGTAGTAGTGTTAGTATTTACTAATTTTATTTTTGATCTGCTAAAATTATACTAGTATGAGAGTATTTGCCTTAAAAATATCGAAAACCTCGCCATATCATTGTACAGAAAATTACAAGTAAGCGGCAAGAACAACATGAATTAAACAAGACGCGAATATTTCATGAAATTGAGATGAAAAACGAGCACTTTCATCACTGTGTACCTACTTTATAACAAGCCAAACTGAGAAAGGTACACTTAGGAAATAATAATTGCGAATCCCATCAATTTTACTGCGAAACTTTACTTTTCTGTTAATTTGTCCCAAAACTCCTTACCGTCCCGTGCTTTATTCAAATTTTCGAACTCTGCCATTTCTAACAAAAATACTTCATTTCCGAATATTTCTGTACCTTCGCTTTCCTTTGGTGTATATATTCTATTAATTTTTAATAATAATCAATACTAATATTATTAAGAGATGTTTATAATTATGTAGGAGGTAATCTCTGGAAATACTGAACGGATTCAAAAAATTATTTCACTAATAGAAAGCCGCACTATTCCTGAGTGATTTAAGATATATTTTATTTTGATAAAAATAAAATACGCACGTGAAACCAGGATTTCTGGTTTGGTCCCATATTAAAATTTGTTCATAATGTGAGTACAATACCCTCCTTCAATGTTTCCTTCGTTCAATCAGTCACCCTGTATAATTTGTTATTCTTTTGGATGCTAAGAACGAAACACGGGGTAAACACATATTATGAAGGGTAGTCAAAGAGAGACCCAGGGGGTGCTGTTACTGAGAATTTCCATGCAGAAAAAACCTGATAAACACTTTTCCCAACTCTGGTATGAAACCTAGAACATCACGTTCAGCAGCCGCATTTATGACCAATAGACCAATGGGGAAGCCATTCCATAATTTAAGGACATAATTGTATGATTGCTTATAACCTGTATAAATATTTGAGATAACTAAGGATCTGTGAAGCGCGTCTAATTAAATTAACCTACATTCAAAGGACTACTAAATTCAAGTAGCAGGCCGTTTATTTTTTGAGTGACCATTAATTGCGCCGTCGGGAATGAACTTTGTAGTCAGTTAGTTGTGTCTGTGTCCAAGACATAGCTCAAGCGAGCTGTAGGTACTTTAACTTTTTCAGGTAAGAGTTGGCCCAGGTTGCAGTCAAGCCCGTCGTAAAAGTGGCACTCCTGACTGCTTTCTCTTTTAATAATAATAATTATTATTATTTAATAAGGACCTACTATTTGGAAATGCACACCTAGAGTCTCGACATTTCATAAGTACCTGTATCTGGTTTCCATGAAATAAAGATCCATTGTTTTTTTTAATTCTTTATTTCGAGCACTAGGTCTATAGAAACATTTTACAATAAAATAAGGAAAAAAAAGTGAAAAAAAAGAAAATTATCACTACATATCTATCACAGTACCTATATACCGTGTATATCAAAGCAGACCTGGCGCCCCGCATCCCGCAAACCATCAAGAAAGCCGCGCTTATTCGGTCGGGAGGGTCGCGCTTACAGCGGTAGGCCTTTAACAAACCGTAGGAGATTTCTAATCCAGACGGGCGCCCATGAATATGTAAGATTTATTCAAACTTACGTGTGCATTATATTCACCTATATTCTTACGGTGAAGGAACGGTCGTGAGAAAACCGGCATTTTCAAGAACTAAAATATATGTACAGTCTGTCAAGAAAGTCATGAAAAGGATTTTGAAGGAACTAAAATTCTTCTTCGCTCGCAACCCTAAATAAGTACCGTAGGTGTCAGTTTGGGTACAACGATGTGTTTATTTTACTATTCTGTGTAGATTTTTTGTGATAAAAAAATGTTTTCGGAAAATAAACAAGAGAATGTACAAGTGGCGCCCTCAATCCTTTTCATGACTTTCTTGACAGACTATAGGTGATGTAAACTGAAGTTTCGCTAGTTTGTATTTTTCAGTCTATTAAAACAAAGAAAAAAGAAAGATATTTTTGCAAATACATGTTGCGGAATATTAGTAGAGAAACAGATAATTTTTTTTCCAAAAAAAATTTAATAGTTTGTATTCCGGGCGAAAAAATTATGGAGACGGAACACAAGACGCCTGTATCAGTATTCCATGAGACGTAAAGTTTTACAGGGTTCTATAGCACCGATATTTAAATTATGAGTCTTCTGGATCATGAAATACGGCAGTGTTTCCCAAACATTATTCTGCCATGGCCCGGTAATTTTCACACTGCCCCTTCGTGACCCACTTAATACTTTTAAACCCAAGCTGGTTCCATTAGGTAAAATAATACACATTTATTAATAGTAAAAATGTTTTATTAATACTACATATTTTGGTATCGCCTATTTAGTCATTAAATTTTAGTGCGAAGTATGGAGCTATAGGATAGTAGGTAATATTGTTAAAACAAGGCGGGAATGTTGCGAACCGGTATTTTATTTTGATGGCCCGGTACCAGGTCGCGAACCGGCAAACCGGAAAAGCTGCTATACGGGAATCATTCGGTTTCCATTTAAGCAACAGTAGTTATATGGTGATATAAATAATAAATCAAGATCAGCCATATTTTCCCTGTAGGCATGCAAAAAATTAAGTTAAATGAGTCAGAATTTAACATGAACATTTTACGTTGTATGTAAGTATGTAGAATATTAGATAGTGTTTATACGTCATCATCAAAAGACATTATATTATATGGTATATATTTTATTGTAAAATTTTATAAATAATAAACGGACAGAAAATAATTTTCAGAAGCAAATTAAACAAAACATTTTCTACGTCGACGATTCGTCGTCGTTTCTACGTTGCATTTACCAGCAAAATCAGTTTCAAGTAATATTAGACATTTCTGTGAAACTTTAAGTGTAGATGACTGTCCTGCGGTCCCGCCGCAGAGCATGCAACTGAGAAAGTTTTTCTTTGACATCAATACCCTTTGTGACAACTGATAAACTATACCGACGCCCGCCGGCTCCTTTGAAGACCGTCATAATAATGACGGACACACAGTAAATTTTACAATACAGCTGGTACCCGCGGTTTCACGTGGGCGTTTTATTTAGCTTACCTATGTCACTAAGGGAGGACGTAGTTTTTTTAATAGAAAAAAAGACGAAAAAAGGATTTTTAGGATCGGTTCAGTATTTCCACATACAAACAAACAAATGTTACCTCTTCTTATTATTAGTACAGCCTAGCTATGGGGCCGTCCATTAATCACGTGAGGCTTGAAAGGGGGGGAGGGGATTTAGCAAAAATCACGAAATATCACAAGGGGGGGTGTAGTAAGATATTACTTGTATTTATTTTTTCGTCAAACGTGGCTTGATGAAACCTACGTAAATCTTCAACAAAGCACAGTGCCACCAACTGACTTGCAAGATGCGTATCCAGTTGTTACTGTTGAAGAAAGTCTTGCTAATCCGAGGTCCGAGGACAATGTAAATTAAATATGTTCATGTACTAGTACAATATTATGTTTTTTGCATGATTACACCATTCCTTTAATATTATTAATGGTTAAAAAATGCTAAAAAAACATCACGTGATTTAATGGGAAGCCCCTATGTATGTCCGTAAATGGTTAAATTTTTGAAAAGACCGACGCGTTTATTCTAATCCGTGGTATTCGTTTTCGTTACGGTGTTACTTACACCTTGTATAGTTACAAACTTAACTATTATTAAATTTACTTTAAAAAAAAAAAAAACATACCTACATATAATAGATTTGGTGTTAAAAATGTAATCCTAGGTGTTATTGACTTTTGTTCTCCAATATTAATTACTTTTTTTACAACAATGATTGCCAGTTAAATGAAAGTTGGACTCTTAAAAAAGAGAATACGAAGTAAAATTCAATTCAGCGCCCATCATAATAGGCCCTTTGGATTTCCTTTGCGTAAAAAAAAAGGTTTCCATTCAGAAAACAATCGTATTTAATTAAAATGCGTTTATAATACCAGAAGAGAGTATCTAAAAGGCGGTGTTATCTATGGCAAGACAGCTTCAATTTTCAAGAATTGGTGTTCAAAGGGTTGGTATAAAACCATAATATGTCCTTTCCTATTTTTACATTTATATTTTATATACCTACGTAATCCTACATGTAAAGTAATAGTATATAATTATATATAAAGTCCTACGTTTTTAGTCCTGATCCCTTTAAGGAGTTAATGTAATCATCATTATCACCTTTACTATGGGACCAACTCTGAAATCGCGAAGAAAATATCTGCTGTTCCATACATTTAGTCGACCAATATTTGAATTATTTGTATGGAATAGTAATATTTTTTTCGCGATATCTGTTTTGATCCTTTAATAAAAGTTGTTCTTAATTACTAGTACAAGGGATCGGAAGGTAACGTCCTTTTATAAATACTGGGAATCAATCTACATTTAATTTTATAAGTAGAACTACTGCATACCTTTGAAACCCCATTCAAGTTATGTTCAATTCACTTAGAAGGCAGTATCAATGTGAAGTCAGCTTTAAGCGTCGCTCGTCGCTCGTAAACGCTTGAGGTAATAGATGCTCACGGAGTAATGAGCAAAGAGAGTAAGGGCTTAATTATGGAAAGGCCCGCAAAGCGGTATGTTGCTCTCTCGCTTTTCTCCATGAACGGAGATACAAGCCTTTCTCCGCGATGCGCGCCGCTTCGCGCTCCACGCGATTTTCCGCCTCTCCTTAATTAAGCCCTAACAGTGCACGGGTCTATCGACATCTGTACAAAAATGGCGAGTGTCACCATTTCCCACGTCATGATGCGTCGATACACGTGCAGCATGTAGTTTAGCGAACTGCATAAATTTGCCAATTGCTTGCTGGTCCTACTTGCTCATAAGTCACTCATCCCTAGACCCTTCCGCGCAATGAATCATCAGCAATGAGTTTTATTTCTAGTAACATTGTTACGATCAACGTTATATGTCTACATAACAAATAACGCGTGGTGCCTAACAAGATGAAGAGTGGTTGCCCATAATCCGTACAATACGTCTTATGAAGACCGTATCCGATCATTCAATAGAAGCCATTACTTTCTTACCATACGCACCTGATAAATTTGCTTAAACTGAACATAAAATAAAATAAGTATGCGGTCCGTCACTCCATTAACTTCCTATTCCATGTAGAGGCATCTAATTAGATTGCTAAGGCGCCCACTAGCCGCTTTACAATTGCTTAGAGTCTTAGACCGTTTTACAGGGCTGTTCGAATTATAATAAGGCTCTAATTAAACTGTTGAGGCGTACATTAAGAATACACAGTAACCGAAATGAGCACCTATTACAATATACGTTTATTTTATAGCAGTAATAACACGACATTTTGAACAGTTCTTTTCTTTTTCTGTCTACAACGAGGTGTCAACAAAATAGAAGTGGGTAGTTAATATAAAAACTCTTCAACTCATTTTGAATCGAATTTCTTCGCAGAATTTTGAATTAAATAGAAACAGAGTTTGTATTTTCTACTTCCTAACGTTGACCTGTTCGTTAACTTTGTGCACTTGTCCTATGAGAAAATATGGCCCAAAAATACACAGACCTTGTTTGGAGGACTCACGGACGCAGTGCAAAAACAAGGAAAAAGGCTACCCGACTGTTTTTTTTTGAAAAAGTGTTGTATAGATGGCGGGCTTATCGCACTTAGTTATTTCTGCCAGATAATGATTATGACTGTAAATGGTATGAGAATCAAAATTATAAAAATTAGGCTTTACGTAATTTCTTTTCGTTTTTAGCAAAATAAGTGTAAGTACAATGTTTACATCAATATTAAGATAATGTATGACGTGTATTCACGAGTATTGTCAGATAGCTTGAATTATGGATTATGACGATTGTCTAATCTAATGCAATCTGTCAGAGGATTTAGGTTTTCCATACTTATCTTAAGTAAATCGATGATAAATAATACTACTGGAATCACGCAGTCAATTTCATGTAATGGATCTGCTTTGTCCAGTAGTCAATGTTGGCCATAGCTAAACTGTTACTGTGTTCCGTGAACCACATGGCTCACGGCAATTATAAATATTATTAAATAAAACTTTTTTATTGCCACCAAATAAAGTTTACAACAATAATTTATACTTAAGCTAAGGATACAGGAATGTTGCTAAATTTTTTACTTGAACACTGATTGCTCAGTTAGTGTATCTGCTTCACGTGACTTTTGTATGAAAATTGTCTGCGCTGCGTCGACGCAACATATCCTGTGGCATCGCCTTAAAAGTGCAATATAATATACAATTTAGATTACAACTTAAATAATCTCTACATTATCATTAAACTTAAGAAACAAAAGAAAGAAAGGAAATGTATTTATTCAAATCGGACACATTGGCAACACAAGAGAGACAAGATTAAAGATATAAAATACACTACAAAAAGAGACAAAAAATGAAATAAAAAAAATATAATTATATACAGGGTGCCGTAAATGTTATCACATTAAATGAAACCACGTATTTGGTATCATGTTGTGAAACCGTACACAAAAAATCTGCGATTTTAACGCTAGATTTTTTTACATCATATTTCACTCTGCTATCATTCGACTAGGTGAAGGAACATCGAAGTAGATCAAATCAAATCAAATCAAATCAAATATTTATTGCATTCCATAATGTAAGGTTAAAACAGATGGTAGGCTTAATCTATGGATCAATTATGGACCCTGTCGGGCAGTGGCGTGCATTCCATAGAGACAAAAAGACACTGCCTACCCTAATAAATTAAGTAATACATGGCTATTTTTCTTTTGTGTATGTTTTTATAAAACTATATTATTTATTTTGTTGCTATAAATTCTTATAGCTGCGCAGCGCGGCGGTTTCTATTCAAATATACCCGCGCGGCGCGCAGCGGCGGCGGCGGTGCGGCGGCGCTCACTCATAATAACAAGACAGCCTAAAAATTCTTCAAATGTACACATTCAAACATCTATATCCTATACCGACACACAATTTATCGGTGCAATACACGCACACTAGCATTTTCGCCTAAGCGTGTTTTTGCGTGAAAGAGACAGATACGCTCGGTGTGCGAGCGACGCGACCACAAGATAAGTCGTATACGCGTTCTCTGTCTAGCGGGGCTCTGTGTGGCTCTGAGCGATATGCATCTGTATTAACCGTCAAATTGCAAAATACGCATGTTCGATGTCATTTCAATAGAGAATAAAGTACATTACAATTTGGTCGTTCAATTTCTATTGACGTTATAGGCGTAAATCGGTCTAGCGGCGCTCCTATTGGTTGATAATCTGTATTAGCCAATGAGCATGAGCGATAGCTCATGCCACCTCGACAAATGATAATATAACAACCGCAGAAGCTGTCATACGCAATTACGCATTGTTTTTGTTTGTTTTTATTATCGTTTGTGGTGAATATCAAGTGAATTACGTTATTAATTATTGCCGAAAATGGAAGAGGTCACATGTGAGAGCTGTCCGGGAAATGTGTGTTTGCAAAAATTTAAGACAGGCGTCTTTACTTCACATAAGTTTGACGATAAAATTTGAGTAATTAAAAAAGGTCGGTGCGTACCGGATTTAGAATTGTTTCAAATAAAAGGTAAAGTTACAAGAAAATTCAATCCTATACAATATCAGACATATGGTTGGTTATCAGGTTGTAAACAAACATAGCAATCGTCTCTTGTTTTCCATGTAATTATTTTCAAATTGGCTTGTGTGGACCGGTTCTGTTTACGAGGACGTACATAATTTCACTACAGCTGCAAAAAAACATGAACGATCTGAAAAACATTTAGAAGCTTCTATAAAATATATTTTATTTGGGAAAAATCGTAGGTATCGAAACGCGTTTAAATTCTCAGTTAAAAATAAATATCAACAAACATAATGCGAAAGTCGATCGTGACCGTAACATATAAAAGTTTTTTTTGTCTACCCTGTTGTAAATGTCTGTGCACGCCACTGCTGTCGGGCACAGCATGGTTTGGTAGGAGAGAGGAAAAGCTGCTTTATTAGTACTTTATTTATTTTAATGTAGTTATTTAATTAATGTAGTTGTTATTTATTATTTCACTGTTGCCGATATATTTTATGACATACTTTTTGTTCAATATTTATTAGTTATCCATTTATTATTATTATTTTGGTAAATTATTTAATATAGATAGATCATAGAAATAGTATATATATTATCTCTATGAGATAGATAGATAGATGTCACAGTTATCTGTTCTACACGTGTAAATAAATATAATTTTGGTTAGAATCTATACAAACTTCGCCTGAAGATCGTGATAAGTGTAAAATTATGAAATTTTTATGTAGTTCCTGTGGCTAAACTACAGATTGTATTTGATTGATTTTTGTATACGGTCACAGAACGTGATACTAAATACGCGGTTTCATTTATTGTGATAACATCTGTATAAGGCACCCTGTATAAGGACATTGCTTGAATAAAAAAAAACAAGAATCAGGTGAAATTAAATAAAATCTATTAAAAATAAAACTAAATAAAACAAGCACTTAGGCGTCACTCCATTTAGATTAAGAATACTGTTTACACGGGTAAGGTTTTGAATACTAATCATTATGACAAGTTTAAAAGGCAAAAAGCGCTAATCGTAGTCAGCTATTTCTGACAGACAACCTTAGGATGGACAGGAACCGAAGGTGACAAGATAAGGGTAGTCTGCGGTGTAACAGTGCCAGGATTTTTGACCATACAGACAAAAGCAAATACATATTATAAATTAATATAAGTTTTTTTTATAGTCGTACATATTTTAGCTACCTATTTGAGGTCCATTCCATCCAGCTATTACTTGCTCATTACCCTTTCGCAGTGGAGGCAGCATAGGGGGACGAGGTCCGCCACTTGCATTGACGGACCAAGACTAACTGGGGGCTCAGCATATACGCGAGTGAATCTTGCGCCCCCAGTCTTGGGTCATCCGAGGAACACCGTCCTGTTTTAGCTGGTAAGAGTTCGCCTTCCCCAGGACGAATGGTATCAATAACGGATTTAAGCACGAGAAAATGCTCAGTTTCTTGAGCGACTTTACCAAATATGGAATTATACTAGACTCCGCCATCTTCGCCATGTTTTTGACCTTTGATTTGATGGCTACAATTTTCCCAATTCATGGGTATTCGACACGAAGTTCGTATATACAATCTCAGAAAATCCACGTTGATACAAATCAATCTATATGGCTTTAAAATCCTATTTCAGGTGTGAAGGAGAAAATGTACTTATGTAGTAAAGTTAATAAAAATCTTCGACACATGTGGACCAGCCGAGTGGCGTTTAATTGTGCCATTTGTATCCATCGGGCGACGGCAAGAGAGAAGCTGTGGAAGGGTTGCCAGATACTGAAAAGTACCATGGAATATGGTTAGTAAAAGTATGAAAGAAACAAACTGCTTCCTGTTTACTACTGCATGTTACGTTGCGGCTCGGCCACAGTGCCAAACAAGGTCATGGTCGTAATGGCTGAAGACTATGCGGAAATTAACATTTGGTACACAAAAGAAAAAAATTGTACCACATTATTTCATCACTTACGTCCACTGCTTTATAGAATATCTGTAACAGAAATATTTTCTAAAATTAGTCAAATAACAGATGTAAAAAGACCCTTAACGAAGCAATAGCGACGTATTCTTCCTATCATCACGAAGATTTTTTTGTAATGGGCCATATCTGGTAACAGACTGGTTATGGAGATATTATAGGTAAAAATTACATTTCTTTTTAAGTGTTTGCGGAATACTGTTTTGGTATTTGGTTACTAAACTTTCTTACGCGCTTATAATCAACCGTCCAGTTCTACACACACGTAGTACAATCTGTTGCGCGCGTTACATTGCAAGCTACAGAAAGGTTCCGACATTTATTTTTGCCGAATGTTACTACTAAGCAGGGACGGATACCGATATTTTAGAAATATCGATATTCGGCTGTAAAATACCGATATTTTACAAATATATCGGTATATTCAAGTATCGGTAAAATATCGATACAAAATATCGCGATTTTAAGTACCGGTATTAAGGTATCGATATTTATATCGATACTCAATACCGATTTTAATATCGGTATTGATACAAATATAGACAAATTAAAGTATCGATATTTATGTACTGAAATTAAATATCGATACCGATATCGATAAAAAAATACCAGTATATCGGTATTATATCGATATTTTTATATCGGTATAAATAAATATCGGTAATCCGGTCCCTGCTACTAAGACTTGGTTTGATATAGGTATTGCATCTTCGGCTTGATTAAGGGTATTTTTACATCCCATATAGAAGAAAAACAAAACAAGCACGGATTTTTTAAAAAATAATCTATATATTAATGCGTGAAGAGAAAACTTTGCGCGTACAGAGAAGTGTGAGATTTGGCATAGTTAAATATACGAAAAAAATATATAGAATTACAGTCGAATTTCGACCACAGGGCAACCACTAGTAACAATATTATTATAATATCGAACAGGAAAATAATCTTAGTATTTTCCGAAGTCGGTGCAAAGCCAAACTGTTAAGAAACCTAAATAGGAGTCTTCATAATAGTTATTTGTTATACAAGAGTGCAAAGTTGCTTTTTAACCGCGTGTTCAATTTTGATGACCGAGCAAGCGAAGGATTCTAAAATTGAATCACGAGCGCAGCGAGTTATTCAAAATTAGAATCCTGAGCGTTAGCGAGGGAATCAAAAGAGCACGAGGTGAAAAATCTTTGCACTCGAGTGCAACACGTAACTTTTCATTCCACCTCAGCGAGGAAATGACTAAATGCAAAAAAAAAACGTTTAATTCACAAACTTAGTGCACACGATGTTCTAAATTCAATTTACTTTATCCTCTAGAGAATAAAAACGGCTTTTCCACTCAGATATTGAAGATTAAAAATACTCTTTCCGAGATGGTGGGATGAAAATTTACTTTATCCTCTAGAGAATAAAAACGGCTTTTCCACTCAGATATTGAAGATTAAAAATACTCTTTCCGAGATGGTGGGATGAAAAAAATTTTTTCGTTATCTGTGTAACGGAGACCACAGAAGCAGAGATTGTGATAATACGATTGTTGCATCAAAAAGATTATCATTAAAATATCACCTGTACTTATCAGATAACAGAAAAACAGAATCAGTATCTAAGGAAAATACCATTTTATTGTTTTATTTTCCCAAGCGATTTTCTAGAAAATTGCCCGAGCCGCGTTTTTTAAGAAACATAATAATTATAATCTTGATTGTCAGTACGGCTGGCATACCTAGTAGCTCAGCGCTTGTCTTTCTGCGCTACGTGTTGTGGGTTCGATTCCCGCACGGATCAAATATTTGCATGGCCTACAGATAGTTGTTCCGGGTCTGGGTGTGTCTGCAAGTGTAACTTATGTCGGTAAACTGTACGCATGATACAGAAGAAAAAAGAGAGTTCAGCAAAGTTTAAAAAAAATCTATGATATTATGACAAGACCCTTTCATTCTGGTCTTGGCAATACCTAGTCCACAACTCAGAATTTAGCAATTATATCATTCAATTCAATTTTTCATTGTATATCCAGCCTTAAAAAATTTCAATGGTTTATTTTACGTAAACTGTGTTTCACTGGAAGCAAGCGGTTTTTCATGTCTATGCAATATTATGTCACTATCATTTTTAAACTTTAAACACATTATTTTCCCCGGAAAACGGGTGGGAAAGTCTATCATAGCAACCCTAGGAGGTCGGAAGAAAATCTAAGACAATATGGCTTGTGTAGGTACCTAATAACATTTAAACTCTATTGGAGCATGCATCTACTGTGACTGAGAAATTGAGCAGTTCTATATAATATCTTCATTGAGCAGAGTATACTGATAATATTATTGAAAATAGATCTTGAGATCGATGGGTATTAGATTAGTACTCTGAATAAATGTAACTGTTACAAATAAACAAGTAATTGTTATTTATAACCGAGTGCTTGTTTCGGATAGAGCCTGCAAACTTAACTTATCTACATTGAAATAACATCCAACATACAAAACCCTCTCCTAAGTTATGATTATTTTCTAAGGTCCATAAATCAATTAACCAGAATCATCATTTTACATCGCTCACATACAGGTATATTTATATTGCATTTATCAAACATAAATAAAATCAAATCTATAATTAAAAACTATCGACTCCAACTAGAAAAAGAGCTGTAACTTTTGAACGGCTGAACAGATTTTCATGAAACATAGCTAAGAACACTCGGGATAAAATTATCTATGACACAAAAAAACTAAAACCAAAATCGGTTCATCCGTTTGGGGGCTACAGACAGGACAGATACACAGACAGACACGTTAAACTTATAACACCCCTCTTTTTGCGTCGGGGGTTAAAAAAAAGATACCTAACTTATTCCCCAAATAAATAACCTTATATTTTATTATTATTAGACCCTCGAAAGGTGTGCAAAAGTTATCAGTCATGAAAGTCTTCACTCACAGTAACGTCAGTGCGTCTCCAACACCTGTTACTTGATGTATACTGTAGCCGCCTCAACGCCGACTAAATATGTGTAATTTTGGCGCCCTACCCTTAGAGACCCAACACACGTGCCTAAACAAAATGGCATAATATAATTATTACATAAACTTAAAGCTATGTGATTATTTAAGATTCTATGTTAGCTCTTCTCACACACACACACACACAGACTACACACACAAACACACACACAAACACTGGTGAAACACTGGTTTACCTAGATCAGGCACACGTGTTTTATCTATCTAAGTAATACTTTGTACTTTTTAGTTTATTTTTGTTACGTGAATTTATTTAATAAATTATTTGATTTGATTTGATTACACTCCGTCATGCGAGAACGGGGCTTTGTGTGGAAACGATTATGAACTTTACCCCATAACGCTGAGATCTATAGTGCGAACTTTGACCAGACTTTACTAAGCATCCTCTCCCCCCTTCCCCCGAGATGTACCCTTACAGGCGTGGCACGCTTCCCCACGGTCTTTAAGAATTTCCGAAGTCCACCAGTAGGTGCCCAAAACGGACCACCGTGGACCGTGGTATGTTTAGCCCTTTGACTATCTAGATACTCAAAGGTTTAGCCGGTATGTATCCGGCATACCCTCCCCTCCCCCGCAGGCAAAGTAAAGTCCATGATGTGTTGTTCACCACACTAATAATAACCTAACCGTCAAAACCCCCGACTCCAACTAGAAAAAGGGCTGTAATTTTTGAACGGTTATTTTCATGAAACATAGCTAAGATGATACCCAATTAAACAAACTTTCGATTTAAAAAAACTGCATTGAAATCGGTCCATCAGTTTTGGAGCTACGATGCCACAGATTAGGTTAAAAATAAAAATGTTCCATACAGGCTTGCAGCTATGTATAACATTTTTGCGATCGTCACGTGCCTATAGAACAAACTTAGAGAGATGTTGATTGGAACTAATGTTCATACAGCTTGAAGCTCTCAAAGGGAAGTGGGGCGCAAAGATAACTTACGTGTTTCTATTCTTACCTCCTTCCATCATTGAGTCGGACACAATATCTTTCCGTTTCTCTTATCCATAGCGAGAGGTTTTACTTTATATTTTTAATAAATAATTCATTTGAATTTCTAACTAACTACGCAGAATAGGTACCTAAATAGGTCAGCTATTTAGGCCTATTCTGTGCAGTCAGTATTCAAAACCGAAAATGCAAGTTTTTTTGCATTTTTGTTTACGAGGCAATACCCTTTTCAGGTATAATTTTTATGTAATAGAAATAGAAATAGAAATAGAAATGTTTATTTGCAAGAAACATGGTTATGGGATGTTAACAATATTTGAGGTAGGTACATCATGTTCCGCCTGTTATGGGCAAGCAACAGTAATTTTTTCGGATTTTTATTTATTTAATAGGTAATTGTATACACAAAATACCTAACAAGACTACATAAAAAACTATATAAATCAACTACATCACTATAATAGAATCGTGGAGATCCAAAAGTCAATACATTGAAAATATTTTCCCAAAATGTGCTAGGGAGACTAGAATAAGCAATGAAATACGAATCAATCATTTTTACAATTTTTGTCTGTATATACGTCAGATACGTCAGATTGTTAGCTCACAGAATTTTTGAAAAATCTGCTCTTCCTTACCTTTTGTCGAGTAATATTTAATTATTTGTACCCTTTCCGACCAACTTTCTATATTACTTATTAACACGTGGATGTCAAACGCTGTATTCAGGTACAAGTCTTAGTCCTTAGGGGACTAAGGACCACTACACGCTACACTTCGCATACAAATAGCACGTGCGATCCTGGGGGGGGGGATAATGACATAATCGTCACGTCTAACTGGCAATTTGGTAATAACTGCAGTAGGAAATGTAGATCAGAGGGTAAATCGATTGATACGTAGTTCGGTCTACTGCGTAACTAAAATGGTAATGAACATCGACTCTGGAAATAAACTTGAATACGATCGGGCGAGACTAAGCTTCGAATTAAGATTTTTTTTTTAAAGATATCTCGCAGCGTAGTCTCTCACGATCATATTATTATGTACTAGAGTCTATGTTCATTATTATTGATTTTTTAACCCTCGAAAAAGAAGGGTGTTATAAGTTTGTAGTGAGTATCTGTGGACCTGTGTATTTGTGAACCTGTGTATCCCTGTATCTGTCTGTGGCATCGTAGTTCCAAAACGGATGGACCGATTTCAATGCAGTTTTTTTAATTGAAGCTTGTCTAATCCGGTATCTTCTAAGCTATGTTTCATGAAAATCTGTTCAGCCGTTCAAAAGTTACAGCTCTTTTTCTAGTTCAAGTCGGGGGTTTTTGACGGTTCGGTTATTTATCATTATTTTCTCATCATACCTAATTTATATGCAAGTGGGATATTGAAAATTCACGATAAATTGTAAACCATGTGGTACAGCAGCATTTATTTTTAAATATATCATGAAGGTTGTAACATCAGGCCTTTAATTTTTTAAATTACAGCTTGTCTAAGCGGCGTTTTGAACGATGTGCCGCCCTTTGCGCACATTACTATTTAAAACAACAAATTGCTGTAATTTGGCAACAGACGAATAATTTACATAATTTTCTTATAGGTACCTATCATTTTATTTACGGCAAACTAAAAATAAGAATGTTTCTCAATGATATAGGTACCTGTGGATATTTTTTAATAGGATATTTATTTGACTTTTATCGAATGGATTTTGTGGACACAATTGTTTATTGTTGAAATCTTACATAATTTACACTGATAACTCTTTCATTTTATTCGTCTTAGAAAACTGGCTTTTGGTTGTATTTTACTGGGACTGGGAGCCGACCACAACGTAGTTGGGGAAAGGTTTAGGCACATGATGATAAGTTAAATGAAAGAAAGAAAATACATTTATTTTAATGCTGAGCTGGTAATCCTTTCTATATGGGCGTGCTCGTCAGTGCAGTAAAATCTCCTGTTTATTTTTTATTCGTGTTTGTTATTATTATTTTTGTATCTTTGTGATCTCTGTGTTTCAATTTTTATTTTATTTTTTGTGCTGACAATGTATGTCCTGTATCGAATAAATGCTTTCTATTCTATTCTATTCCATTCTATTCAACACGGACACATTGACAACACAAGAGAGAGAATTAAAGATTAAAAATAACACACACAAAAAAGGCACATAAGAAATAAAAAATAAAATTCTTAAAAATGTATAGGTTACCATGCCGAAAGGGTAGCCAGCTCAGCATTTGCTGGGCGCGGAGAGCCTAACGCTGATTTCCAATGAGGTGAAGCCTCCGGCCTGTATACCATATCAGATTATTTTATCAACCTGTTGCCCAAGATTAATTAATATACATTAGTAGGTACTAATTAAATTATCTGGTAGACTCTTTAAATCAGATGTCGCACATAATAACATCAATAACGTCATTTAATCTCCGTAAAGGAGGCGAAGAGATTAATTAAATGTAATTTTGGAGTTATTTGCATTCTGGCATTTGCTATGCTTGATACGGAATGATAACCTAACGGTTGAACGCTTGCTTTCCATGCAGGAGGGTCTAAGTTCAAACGGTCCGCATCTCAGAGTTTTCAAATTCATGTTTGGATCAGAGTTCGATTATGTGAAGGAAAACATCGTGAGGAAACGCACACCTGAGAGGGCCTCAAATAATTCTCGATGTTGTGATCACTAATCCGTATTAGGCCGGCGTGGACTAAGATTTCTTCTCATTCAGAGGCCTGTGTCCAGCTGTGGGCATTATTTTATTTAGCTTTGTTGGAGAAGTCAACGGAAATGACTATAGCTGGACCGCCATAAGCGTGACTCTCACGATAGCTTTTCATTTTATTAAAGACCACAGTATAATGTATACTATAATATTTAATCTATAGGTATCTATCACTAAATATCTATTACAGTATAATTATATACACCCGCGCCCCGAGTCGCACAATCCATCTGGAGAGCCGCGCTTCTCGGTCGGGAGGGTCGCGTAAGTAATGTGAAATCCGCATTCCTAGTAATATTTAAAAAGAAAGTCTCGTTATAAACTCTCGTGTGTAGCTAATTACGCAATTAATCGATCGCACTTTAGATTTCTCGATTACTCTCGATTACAAATGGAGTGTCTAGACTCTAGATTATTGACACTATCGTAGAGTGAATCAGTAATCGATTGTCGGTAGGTACTTAGTGAGGCTATTTTTAGTGCCAGTTTATATTCGTAGTTCGATGTAGATTATTAGAGAAATTAAATTATACCTTTAATTTTGACTAATATTTTGTTTTAGCAATGATTTAATAATCGCCATTAAAAAGATTAATAAAAAACATTTTACTTTTATTTTCTTTAGATAATTATTAAAACACTTCTTTACACAAGTACCTAACTATTTTATTTCTATTCAAATCTGATTTGATGGTGCTGTAACTATTAACCTCTACATAAAAGATAACCACCCAACAATGTTTTCACATAAACAGCTTGAAATTATGGGGTGACGCAATATCCTCGGTCAAAATCCTATAATTCTATTCCACTTTAGAGTTTTCTAAACAATTTACATTCAAATCGGCCCAAACGATCTTAAGGACACGCGAAGAAGTATTTTATATCTACATAATTTTGAACCACCCTATGGCCCGAAGCACTTTGTTAAATTAACTTGATGACATCTCATTGCATAAATATCTCAACATTTTAAAGCCCAATTTCACGATAGTATAACAGAAGTTAAAAATCATCCGTTAAGTACATTAACGTAGAAGTAGACTAAAATGCGAAAAAGTAGGCTAATTGCACATTACTATTTATTTCGGCGAGCGAGCAAGTACACGTCTATGTGTCAGTGTGGTGCATTCGAATCTTCGTATGGTGAATAACTGTTGCAAGCTATTAGGCATTGTGATGACAACATTGAGTTTCTTGCCGGTTCTTCTCCATAGGGTCTACTATTTGGAACCGCGCACCTAGAGTCTCGACATTTCATAAGTGCCTGTATCTGGTTTACATGAAATAAAGATCTATTCTATTCACATTGGATTTAAACTAGCTTGAAGGAAAAATAATATTTTTCAAAAATTCTAAATACATATTATAGTTTCGTGTTCTGTTGCTTACTTCTAGTCTCCGTGCCTAGTTGTTCCACACATTTAGTCGAGTAATATTGAATTATTTTTGTATGGAAAGGCAGTATTTTTTTTCACGATTTCAGTTTTGGTTCCATAATAAAAATTGTTCATAGTAATGAGTACAATAAATCCTTAAATGGACTAGAAAGATTGGAGCTTATATTTATGGTGAACTTGGGCCTAAGTTTACTTTTTTTTTGGCCACATTAGCATCTAGTCTGTAGGCCGCTTTATTATCATATTTCAAGTATTACAAGACCGCGTAATGATTATTGTAAACTTGTAAAAATGTTTTTCCATAATTTTCGCTTGGGAAGTCCATTTTCTGATTGCCGTACAAATTAGGCGTAGGTTGTATTTTTTTTTATTGTGTTTGCATATTGTTAAGCATGAAAAATGTAAACAGGATGTTTGAGCGTATATTTTACTTAATTGTATGGTAAATATTCACAAAACCAAATCATTATATTTTTTAATATAATACATATTTTACGACACAATTGGCGCAGTGGCTAAGCGATTAGCTTTCGACACTACGTGCCGCGGGTTCAATCCCTGCATGGAATAAATATTTGTATGATCTACAGATAGTTGTTTCGGGTCTGAGTGTGTGTGCATGTGAGATGTATGTTTATTAAACTGTACCCTCGATATAGGAGAAACACTAGTGAGGGCCAAATTTACAAGAATCTCATCACAAATTACTGAATAGAATAAAATAGAATAGAATCGATATATTTTTTTGCAATTAATGAAGATACAAAAAGTATCAGTTGTTAGTGAATCCTTGTAAATAATTGTATATCACTCTACTAAACGTATGGAACAGCAGATTTTTTTCGCGATTTTACGGTTGGTCCCATAGTAAAAGTTGTTCATTTAATGAGTACAATAACTTCTTAGGGTCGGGGTGAATGTTCTGTCAAGCCAAAACATACATATTTCCTGTAAATCTATAATCTTCACGTTAAAAATTCATGGGCAGGCCTCCCTGTTATTAAAGTAATATCATCAACATTCCACATGATAACACGTTGGGGAAAGTCAAATGTTGATTAAATTAATAAACTTAGTGGTGGCAGTAATGGCAACACAGTTTTGGCTTCGTTCCCCCGAATTGAAACCTTTTAGAGTAACATGGATTCTCTATTTACTAACGGGGCCTTTAAAATTTCATTCACATTGTTTTTTCAGTTGCATACTATTTTTATGTAAAATAAAAAAAGAAAACCACTTTGCGGTAAAAACACAATCACGAACAACCACATCACTCTTTTTTCAATTCGACAGTTTTTTATACATATTTATTTTGTGATATTTTCGCCAATTGTGAACCGATTTTATTGATTTTCCCGAGGTGGTTCCAAGATTTTCAGAGATAGATAATGGAACTCTTCAATACATAACAGCAAATCATTCGTGATTGCTGTAATCGTATGTTTATGTTTTGTTTAGGCCACTTAGCATAGAGAAATAACCGATTTCAAAAAACTAAATCGTATAAATTAATTTTTATATTTGTTTATTAATTCTTCAATGCACCTTAGCTTACCAGTGCAGTGGCACCAACTCCAGAAGCTGGTAAGATTTTATGAAAATTATTTATCACGTTTTTATGTTTTAATGTCGGTTTTTACATTTTTGTTTAAACCAATCGCAACATGTCTAAAAGGGGGAGATGAATAGGAGAGCCCATTGTTTTTTTTTAAAGGGGCTAGTATTTTACCTTTGATACTAGCGCCAACATTGCATTGCTAGCTAATACCTACTCATGTGATAAGTGCGTTCATCGGTGTTATTACGCCAAAATGAAAGATTCCTAATTAATTCCCAAATTAAAAACGCACGTTTCACAAAAAAGTTAACTTTAATTTGTAAAACGCAGTTTGTTTCTTTTTTTATAGAAGCAATTAAATTCCAATTCTAAACGAAACGGTTTATAAATAAATTGTTGCTCTACAATTAGTGTACAGCTAAATGTCCGACAAATCTATTTCGCACGCAAAAAGCCATTTTTATTGTAGCAAAAAATCCCGTTCAATTTTAAACTTACTCGACTGTTTTTCCCGAAGTGGAAGGTAAATGTTTACTTTCGTTCTAATAAACACGAAATAAAGATATTTCATGAATAATGTCTGTATAATTTTTGAGGTATAAGCTTAATATTCCCCGTTTATTACTAAGGCCTATATTATATTCAAACAAGTAGGTACAGTACGACACAACTAAGAAGTCGCTTTGGCAAAATTTCGAACTGAGTGCGACTTCAAGACCAGCGAAAACCAGCGTCAAGCACTTTGTTGTGCTTGACATTAGGCTTATCTGGATACCTATTTGGTCCGACACTGAGACACATGCCCGTGAACTTCTTGTTCGTTTTGTTTAATTTTATGCCATTCTCTTCATTCATGTGTATTCTTTATGTGTTAATTCTGTATGTTGTGGCTGTCTCATACTGTTGTGTCCAAATAAATTTTATTCAATTCTACCACAAATGTTTATTGGTACTGCAGTAAAAAAATAAAATCTGTCCACTGAAGTTGTAAAATTATTTAAGCGAGCGACTACCAATCTTTGTTCGATTAGGTACATCGATGTAACTTCCTAATTGTGTCGTACTATAAACCATCTTTGATTAACGATTCCGACACGACAAGCCCGTGTGGCATGAAGTTCCACGGTTTTGAGAAACTGTTCTGCTATACTGCTATGTCTTTTAATAATATTATGTTGATAGGTACCTATTTCTAGTTATTTCTCATTGAATCGGGGTGAAGATAGCAGCTTTGTAAATTGACTCCCTTAGATCCGGGCGCAGATCCTGTTGCAAGTACTTGTCAGTTTATTGTATATTGATACGGGTTGAAGTCCCTACCACTGGCACGACCCAAGAATGGCCAAGAGTTATTGGGAATTTTGGTTTGATTTTAAGTTAGTTTAGCCTCTGAATATTTCAGAAAATTAATTTGATTCTTGATAAAGATTAATTTAATGACTGCCTTCCATGTAGAAATATAAATAAATAAATAATAATAAGCAGTGATGCTAATGAAATTGGTAAATTTTATCGCGATGCTCGGTTTCCATATATAAGTAAACATACCTACTTAACTATATTGATGTTCTTAAAACATTGATATTTCGTTTTGAGTAAAAATCTACTCATTAAATTGTCAAATTATAATAATTAAACTTGTTAAGAAACTTATCCGTGGACAATATTTTTGCTTATTTTTGAATTTTTTGGGCAGATTAATTAAAGGGTGAAGACACATCAAAGGATTGTTTTGGCTAAAACGTTTTTTAAAGTTGCTCGCAGCAAACTTTGGAACAAAATATAAAATGTTTGAAAATTATTTATCAAATGATGTTTAGACGGAGTTACTGAACTACAATATAAGGGTTCGTAGCTAAATGTCTAAGACAGGTTGATCAATTCGTGACGTATAGCTGCGGTTTTCGCGGGTAGTCCTTGCATGGGTTTAAACATTGAGACGACGGGTCTGTGCTAAGGAGAAGACTCAAAGCTATTGGACCGTTGGGCTTCGACCCGCCAGGCGATATCACCTCGCCTGGTCGGAGGATCCTCCCTTGTCTATTGAAGTACACCATACCTAGTTCATCCATACAATCGATCCTAGTTATCATAGGAATAGCAGCTCGTAAATTCCGAGAACTGCTCTAACTTTAGGGGGTCTGTATAGTCCCAGTAAATGGGGAACAAATATGATCAGCATCCCAGTAATCTAAAATATTACTAGGATGCAACTATCAAATGGCTCTCAAATTTGCAAACATCACAGAATCCATCAATCCACTGCTAGGTTTTTCTATAACCTAACCGTTAAAAACCCCCGACTCCAACTAGAAAAAGAGCTGTAACTTTTGAACGGCTGAACAGCTTTTCATGAAACATATCTAAGATGATACCTGATTAAACTAGCTTTCGATTAAAAAAACTGCATTGAAATCGGTCCATTCGTTTTGGAACTACGATGCCACAGACAAATACACAGATACACACTACAAACTTATAACACCCCTCTTTTTTGTCGGGGGTTAATTAAAAGGAACGAAAATGCATCACATTATGCAATTATATTATTATATTAATTATATTAATTATATTATTATGCTAGCCACACAATTATTCCTAATATTTTAACAAGCTTTTATTTAACTTACAATATTTTTATGTATCTTTGTTTGTTTAGGTCAAATCTTGCAACTGAATTTTGAACCATTTACACCCAATCGATTTGGCTAAAATTTTGCATACACGTTTAGTTTTGGTGACAATAAAATATGCAATACATAATAATGAAATATTTTCAAAACGGCTGCCGCCACAAGATGGCGTATGGTGTTTATTTCATCATATCAAATGAAAGAGCTTGAAGAGTACAAAACAAAGTCAAAGTTTTTTTATTTCAACTGGGCCTTTGCAGGCACTTTCAAAACGTCGTGATTCGTGTCAAAGCTTGTTTTTAAAAATAATTTTTTTACTATTATTTTATTCGTTACCTATCTATTTTCTAGCAAATCGAAGAGCAACAATTGACAATAAAGCGCGAACAACAAGGAATACGTACTAAGTGCACGGTACGTATCGGGGACAAGAGGAACAAAGAACAAGAGTTATTGTCTCGGAACAATGGTACAAGTCCATTACCTGCTGCTATTTGTGCCATATTTGTCGCGAATCAGTGTAGGCGATGCACGATGTTTATTCGTGTATTCGTTTTTGCTCTAGTGATGCTATTATTTACTAGGTTCGGAATACGTAATACCCCCAATACAAGGATGCAACTATACATACTAAGTGGTCGCCCAGTAGTCGAAAGACCTTAATATTAATAAATTTTAGCTTTCTGCACGCCTCGTGTTTTTTAGATATAATAATACACTGCTGCTACGACACTGCTACGCCGTAGCAATCTGTCGTAGTATTAACATTTATTTGGAATATTTATATCGAATATCTCGCTACTGTTAATTGAAATTTAATTCCTTTATTTTTTTCCGGAGACGAAAAATATACAGGAGAAGGTAATTCAAAGGTCGGGTCAAAGATTTACGAGTAGATTTCAAAATGAAAGAGCTGTTAAAAGCTTTCGAGATTAATCCGTTAAATCGTCGCTCGAACATTTTCCCAGTAAATAAAAAAAAATGTTACTTTTTAAAAATGGGACAATAATTTTACGGAAATACAACGTGTTTGTGTGTATGACACGTGTATTTTTTTTTGTTTTAAGCTGGCTGCACACTTGCTCGTTATACGCGATATTAGTTCGCGCTGAGAAGAAAATGGAAAGTTGAAGCCGCAAAAGCGTCCACAATCGTGTTCATAATGGTTTTCACGTGCCTTTAATTCGATACGATTACTAAATTAATCTTATAACCTTATTGATATCTTTTGGGGTGCAAGGAAAAGACCTCCACGAGTGATGAACCATCAGATCGTGTGCCGCACCCTGGGCAGTCAGCCTGGATACCACCAGTTCTGACTGTCTAATCTTTTCACTATGGCATGAGTAATTCCCATGTTATAGAATAGAATAATAATGTTAGTTGTAGTTATGTTGTTATGTAATGTGTTGTAATAGTAATGTTCTTTATTTCATGTAAACCCAATACAGGCACTTACGAAATGTCGAGACTAGGTACGCGGTTACAAATAGTAGGTCCTATGGACAAGAACCGGCAAGAAACTCCATGGAAACTTTAAAAAAATAATAGATTACAATCTTGATTAGTACAATGTTGTGGTAAGAGCTGCGAGAATAATGTAATTTAATGTGAATAAAATAAATTAGAATAGGATAATAATAATGATTTGCCTGTAAATAAGAATGCCATGGCAGGCCCGACAAACGGCACGACAACAACGAGTATCAGAAATGCATGGTCATATTTAAGGGTGTGGATCAGACCATCGAACTGAACAACTTTCTCTATAGGCCCAACATCGTAATCGTGAAAAAATAATCAGCTGTCCCATATTGGGTCGTATAAGTATTGAAGTTTTGTATAGGACAATGTATTGAAATTTTGTTTGCGTTTCTGATACACGTTCTATAGCCCGTGCCTCGACTCGACAGAGGAAAAAGAAGTGCGCTGAGCACGCAACAACTCAGGTAATCGGTAAGGTTTCTCTGTAATATTGTATTTAAAAAGTTAACAAACTAACAACTCGTCGGTCTGTCTTTAGGTTAGGTTTATTACTCATAAACAACACAGTACACTTAAAATGAGCTTAAATTACTAATTCAATTCAATTCAATTCAATAATTTATTGGTAAGATAAAAATCTTACATGTCATACACGTACAATAATTATTAGATAATACGAGTATAATGATAATAAAAAATATAATTAGTGTATAAAAATAATCAATAATATTATAACTAATACTAAGTACGTATAGTAAGTACTAAGTGTGTAAATCATACCCAGGATATTGGAGAAATCCTACTATTTTTAAAAGAAAACGTCCAACGATTTTTAAAGAAAAGACAAAACAAAACAATGCTTTTTTGACCTCCTCTGGCCTATATGTACCGGCCCTTAATTTTGCACGTGCAAAGATTACTATTACTTATAAAAGGTGTTATGACCTTCACAAGTCACTAAGGCTTGTGTCCTTTGTGTAACTGTCTTAGGAAAACAACTGAATGCGTCTTGAATCCTCTTTGAAACACATACTTTGAAATACAGGCATTGTTCCTGCCCTTCGATGCGCTTATCACAGTGACACGTTCACCTAGATAAGAAGATTCCCAACTTGCGTGGGATGAAGTAGCGAAGAAACAAAACCGACTTCAAAAAACAAATACGTGTAAAATTATTTTCATTAAAAACTTAACGGCTTTTAAAGTCGGTGCCATTGCCGAACTAAGCTGCATTGAAGAATTAAAGGCCTAAACTTCAGAAGCTTCTAAGTTTAAAAAAATAAAATAATATACGTTTTAGTTCATTGAAGTCGGTTTTTATTTTTAATTTATCATGTATTTTGCGTGGCATAAACATGCGATTACAGCAATCGCGAGTGACATTCTGCTATCCATTGAAGAGTTCTATTGTCTATTTCAGAAGGTCTACATCAAATCTGCACCAAAATGGGATCACCTCGAGATCGAGAAGATTTTTTTAAATCGGTTTGCAATTCACGGATTAATCGCGTAACAAACATACAATCGAATTGAGAAACTCCTTCTTTTTCTGAAGTCGGTTAAAAATTGTTTTTGTGTGTGTATTTTATATCATTGTATCATGGACACTATTCTTACATATAAACGATAATTAAATGTTATAAAACTCAGGTAGCTGTAGGGGAACCCTACCTATTATTTCTATGGGTAGCTGTGATAAGTGACGTTACTGACACTTTCAAATATCGTATTAAGACGTGGCGCCACGTGATATTAGCCCAGTCTGTTTGCGCCTTTATAGGTACGGGAAGTAGCGACTACTTGTGCAAGTATTTCCTTCGTGCAAGTACACGATTGTATGAACATGTAATTTAGTTCTGTTGCCTCTATTTAACAGTGAAAAGTTTAGGTGCAAGCTTTGAAAGTATAAGTTCTGAACTTTTGAAGGTAAGTTATTTCATTCACCGCTCAAAGCTCTGACTTTTCACTTACACTCGGCAGTCGGGCGCAATAGCTAACAGATATAAACAAGTATCAAAAACAAAGAAAAGTTACACAATTTACTTTTTAGAAAACTGTTTTTCCTCTCTAGTATTTCCCTGTATCGTAGTTACAGTTTAAAAACATATATCACACACACACTTGAAACAATTATAGTAAATCATACAATTATTTGTTCCGTGTGGATCGAACCCGCGCCACATAACGTACAAAGCAAATCGCTAAGCCACTACACCAAACTGCCCTCAAAATGCCAAATATGTAAAAATAAATAGAACTGCGAAACCACAGACAGAGCGTTTAATGTTTCCCTTTTTACTTGTCTAACCACTTTTAGCAACAAAACCGCGCGACATTGGGGCCGTTGTTAATTTTTAAAATCAAAATGTGCCCATCCGGCCCAAATCACGTTTCTACTGCAAAAACTGGCTAGAGTCCTTCGGAATCAGGTGTTACTTACTAAAAACATTTACAAATAATCACTAAATAATAATTCTTCTTGTATGGTAATTTCTTTACAAAGTTCCTATCTACCGCATTTTATTTTAATTGAAAAATTATTCGTTTTATTAATTTCAGTAAATAATAGAGGAGAAGGTGGTAATGTGGCCCCTGCAGATATATTGGCCCCCTTCGATATTTATAATTTAGAAACATGCCATCTAGTATATCTTTGGTGCAACGCGGAGCTTGTGTGACAGTATCGATTTAATGTCCAAAAAATCCGTGAGGGCGCGTCACGTTCTCTTGTTATTCGAACCAATCGAAACACGCAATTAGCAAACTTTTAAAACCGCTCTGCATTTGATTCATTTTTTCTGAAAAAACTGGGTTTTGACTTTAGTGATTTGTACATTGTGTTCGATAAACGTTTTTCTACGGGATTTTGAAAATAATTATTAAAAGAATCTAATAAATATCTTTATTATGGTTTGTTTACATATTCTTTAATACTTTCAATTTGGCCCCCTCACACTGTTTGTATTATGGTCCCTGGGGCCATATAACATGTATGACCGATATATCACTTCTATATTCTTTTATTTTCTGTTTTGAGATGCCTAGACAATGTGTATTATCTCTATCTTCTAAGTAAAGGAAAACATGGGATACTGACCAAATGAAAAAGGCATTTGAATCAGTGCGGACAAAGGTCATGGGCTATAAAACGTGGCTGCTGACGTGGCCGTGGACGCGACCCCGGACGTAGTCAGGATGGAGGGGGCAGCAGCAGCAGAGCTAATGGGCACCAGGCAAACGTTACATTTAGCAGTAGCTTTGAAAGTGACGCAGTCGTAGAAACCGACTCATCCAAATAGGATACCTAAAAGCTCAGATACAGACTGTATATTCTGTGATACTAGTTATTCTAGTGACAGACGTGGAGAGGAGTGGATTCAATGCCAAAGTTGCAATTTATGGGCTCATACAGTCTGTGCAGGTCCTGAAGGCGAATATTATATCTGCGAATCTTGCCGTTAGGTTTTAATTAAGGTCAATACATTTAATATGGCCCCCAGGGTGCCATATAACCCTCACCTGATCTCAAGTTGTCCAATTTGACTTTTTTAGAATATATTTTTTTGTGATTATTCTGTGGTAGTTTCATCTATTCCATAGTAAGACATGTATAGGTAAATGAATAAAGATCACTATAATGTATTTATTTGATTTTTGAGTCTGGTATTTTTTGCATGAGGCCTCAAAAACAAAGTAGGGGGCCACATTACCACCTTCTCCTCTACGTATTGCTATGTGACGCAATTATACACAAAAAAGATCACATAGAGCATTGTTTCTAAAAAAAAAACACACCTACACGAGCAATTTCAGTAAGAATGCCAATGCCATTAAAAAACGTAGAACACTACGCAGAAATCGGAAACCGGACGCCTGACCGCTACTCATCCCTAACTTTTTTCCTACTTTTATCTGTTCAGCCAATAATAAAGTTAGGTAAAAACTCAATTTTCAATATCAAAATCCATAAAACCGATTTTTTTTTTTTTTGAAAACTGTCCCTACCTATTCATTACCTTTCAGTAATCTATAAGGCACGTGTAAACATTGAATACAAAGTTCCAAAAAACCATACATTTTCATTATTTTCAACCCAAAACAATAAAAAATACAAGAAAAAGAAAAAAATATGTGAAATTGATTTTGGAACGTAAAATTCTGCACTGAAAGTGTTCTTTTTTTTTACCCTGGGGTCACTTTCCTTTTACCCACTGTACGCGATCTCTTAGTCCTTTGTGACCCGTTCGTTCAGTCCTATACTTACCTTCAAAGGACCGGTTAATTTTTAGCAAGGGTAGATTCTGCTCAAAAATTCCGATTTTTTGTTGCTTTTTAACTTCACTTCCTTTTTAAAGCTTATCTTGGAGTTACAAATTAAATAGGTACTAAAGAATATTATTTTTTAACATTCCCAGCTAGACATAAGGTTTTCCGCAACGATCCACTCTATCCCATGGTTTTGTGGAAGAAATCGCAATATTGATAACAAAGAGACATTTCTCAGGAAATTAAGAATTTTCTCAGGAAATTATGCATTCGATTAATATATTATTTAATTAATAGACATAGTTTAACTATATTTATATAAAACACAATTTAAAAACGTATAATCAGTTTCTTAGAAAACTTAAATATAGTGAATCTGTATATCTTTGTTCAAGCGTACATAATGTTCTTCTTGTTTAACGTATAAATCATTGCCCGTACTGCCAAAAAGGCCATAAATCAACATAAATTTAAGTGGCAGTAGTACTTGCCACCTAACGCTGGTTTTCAGCTGCAAGGTATAAGGTAATTAGATTGTATAGTGTACACACATAGGTATTATGCCATGTGCTACCTCAATGGCAATGTCACGCAACCCGGTACATTGTATCTGATTGCACTCTGGTCACCCGAGCGTGTCAAATGTCCGCCTACTATGACACGACTCAGTAAACTGGGTAAAGACAGCAGCTGCTAAGATTACGTCAATTAAGCCGATGTCCGTCAATTCTGACTATTTAATTGGTCTAAGCAACGAAGCGGCATGTTGTGTTGCAAGTGTACACGATTCCTGTCATGATAACGATTGCCAACATTCGAAAAAATCGCCCTTGTTGGATTAGTTTGTGACACGTATATTTTTTACTGAGCCAGGGGGTCAACGGCGTATTTAAAATGGTAATGAAAATCGACTCTGGTGATAAACTTCAATACGATCGTGAGAGACTAAACTTTGTATTACCTTGTAATTTTTTTACCGACCATGACGTTGGGAGTCCCAACTTCAACAGCAATTTTTTTATAAGGTACGTCGAAGTTTAGTGTCTCACGATCATATTAAAGTTTATTACCAGAGTCTGATGTTCATTACCATTTTTTTACACGTTAGACCCCCTTATCCACAGTTGGACAGAAGCATTGTACTAACGATGCATCGTAGCATGTCATTCCGCATGACAGAACGTCTACCATTGAATGTTTGTGAAAAAACTTTTGAAAAAGCTTTTGAAGCGCTCGACAAAGCTTTTTAAAACTCTTTAAAAAAATAACTTTACATTTACCTCAAAAAAAATAAGTGCAATAATGTTATATTATAAACATGATATGGCTGTACCTACTTGAATAAATAAAAAAACCAGAAATAATTTTTGCCTGCAGTAAAAAATTCATAAAAATATTAAAATGTTTCAATTTGCTATCAGAAGGTTAATTCTTATAATAATAAACCGGGTGACATAATTAAATCCGTGAAGCTTTTCTGATATTTTAATTAATCATCCATGCCGTGAAATCAATTGATGTATAAGTTAAATTAAATTCCACCATGATTGAAAAATAACAACAAAGGAGATTGCTGAAATACGGAAACCTATAAACATGATGAATGCGTTTTAATATGAGAACATATCTCATAGGAATATGATGTTGTATTTTCTTAAATACTATCATGACGCTGCAGTTGTATCATTGTTATAGAATGCAAAGTGTGGTTATACAACGGGTCTTGGCTATACAATTGTACTGTCAAAGAAAGAAATAGGGGTCACCAGAATAATATAATGATCATAGTTCAACCGTATGTAAAACTTATTTAAAAACCATCAAATTATTTTTAACACTTCATGTATAGGTAAAGGTAACTGTTTATTTTGGTTACTAATTATCTGTCAGTTTGTCTGTACATCTAAGTTGGGCAAAGGGACAGCAGAGGTAGGTAATGCCCAAGCTCAGATTTATGCCCAAGATATGGGATTCATGCGCCGGTATTCATCATAATATGATATTACTCTCGAATTCGACAAAGAGCCGGATGAACCCTTCGTATTTGGAAAAGCGATAAATTAAAACACCACTACAAATACAATAACCTCGTTCTAAATAGTAAATATCGCAACAATCGAATGGGAAATTATTTTGTGTAAAACCAGAGAAATTAAATACGTTTACATACCACAGTATGTTCGTGCGCAGTCGACGCGCGTGTGACGCAACTAAAACGCGCTGCTAAAGCGATATAAATGCGCCTGTACAAAGGCTAAAATGTCCTCATGTATAAGGCTCTTAGAACTTGTCAATCATTACACGGCCATTTGATTTTTAAGCAGTAAGTACAGATGGTAAAATGCCTGACAAAAAAAAACAAATCAAATAATTTATTCAATAAATTCACTTAACAAAAATGAACTAAAAAATACAAAGTCTTACTTAGATATATATATCTAACAATTGAAAGATATGTGACATTATGAATCTGCATTGGGACAGTGTGGTCCCAGGTTCGTCACAGGGAGGAAGCCTTAGTGCCAGCCGTGGAAATATTAGGTTGATGAGGTAATATATTATGTCGTGGGAAGTCTACCATGAAAAAGTCAAGTAGGTATGTGAAGCCGAGTTTGGAGTAAACCCCTATTATATTTACATAATCACGTGTGAAGATGAAAATAATTCACATTTTCAACGAATCTCCCTTACCTACCCATAATGTGACTAAAGACAAAACTTTTACATCGAACTCAACATAGTCTTAATAACTTCAGCCATAGGGTTCTTATTACTGTGACAGTAAGTATTTTGAAAAACATTGGAGCTGGATCATAATGGAACAGTGAAAAAGTAAATATAGACTCAATAAGATGGGTGATAGAGTTCTAATTGCTGTAGCAGTAAGTGTTTCATAAGAAATTGATGCCGCTTTGGAAAGGTGAAAAGTTCTTGTATCACGATACAGTTATGTCACTTTGTAATGTGATACTTTTTTCAACCGTAAGTATTTAAGTTTGGAACGTTAAATATCCAAAGTATTAATTTACACATGATTTTGGTAAATACAAATTTAATTTAGATGATGTTTCTTAGTAAATTGTGTTATCATCTTGCCTAGGCTTTATAAGTATTTAAATAATAAGCGTATTACATACTCAAAACGGCTAATACATCTACTAGAATTTGCGGTGGATGTTGCTCTCATGAATAAAACCAAGAGAGCCAATTCTCGTAATTAAAAATATTCGCAATATAAGTTCCAATATAGTATCAGTGTCATAAATGTGATATGGTACTCTCCTATAGTACAAACAACGTCAAACGTGAACTTATATTGTAATGAGATCGAGAGTTGATTGAAGCCAAATCGATATTCTGCTAACATTTTGAACCGACACAGATAAATGAAAAAACTGGTATTCTCGTCTATTAAAAAAAATCTCGTCTATTACAAAATTGTTATATAAATATGAAAATTTGATTGAAATGATTCTGTAAGTAGACTGAATTGAAATCGTATTGAAACCGGGCTGAACTTTGAGAGGAGTAGAATACCAATTTTTGTCAATTCATAATAATATAATTCAAATACCTAGGACATATCGTTGCTGAAGACCTTAGGGATGATGCGGATGTAGAGCGTGAGCGAAGGGCGCTGGCGGTCAGAGGCAACATGTTGATTCATAGGTTTGCTCGATGTAGTAAAGAAGTTAAAATTACACTCTTTAAAGCATATTGCCAAACCTTCTACACGAGCGGCTTATGGATCAACTGTACAAAGCGGTCAATGGATGCACTTAGAGTACAGTACAATAACTGCTTTAGGATGCTTTTGGGACTGCCGCGTTTTTGTAGCGCATCTGGTATGTTCGCATCAGCGCGTACCAATGACTTTTACGCCATCATACGCAATAAAACCAGCTCGTTGTTGTCAAGGACGCGGTCGAGTTCCAACGGCATCCTAAAAATGTTCATGGAAAAATTTGAGGCGCCATGGCTGTGTCATGTTGTGAGCGTACTTGTTAGAGGGAAATAGTTGTGTGTGAGAGTGTGTGTGTGAGAGTGTGTGTGTGAGGGTGTATGTAAGGGTCTGTGTGAGGTTATGTTTAAATTGTGTTTTATGTTTTGTTGTTATGTTTACTAACACTAGAATTAAGTATAAATTGTTACTAACAAGTTTTTGGGCCCAGTTGCCATGAATAAATAAATTTATTATTATTATTATTATTATAATAAACTCACTTCGGTCAACTTTCAGTTATAGTGTAAATTAATTATTAGAATTGAGCTTTAGAAATGCTATAATAATATTCCGTTACCGAGGAACACATTCAAACGTGTCAGGTTCATCAAAAAAAAAAATAAACAACATGGCCGGGGCTGCCGGATTAAAGTCAAATAGTTTTATAGTGGACTATAGGTTGTTGCAGCCGATGACCCTTTATTGCCTCGGTCGGCCGGTGAACCGTGTCTAAAAACATCGGGTTACATAGCCCGGACGTTAAAATATGCGCATGCAGTTAAAAGGGTTTCAATGCAGGTTACATAATACCAATTTGTAAAGGATTTTAACATTTTTGAGTGGGTTGTTAGGGTTCAATAGAGACATTTTGTAATATAGCAACAAAAAGATCCTAAACAAACATAATATGTTTATTACAAAGTAGTATTAATGAACGTTAAACTTTGCAATCAATTTGTGTAAACTGTTTCCGGTTGTTTGCAATTCGTCCATTTCGGTCTAAGAGCCCTTTCACACATTCCAGCTGGCGGTAGTCGACGTCGAGAACCCAGTCGGGAAGTGTATGAGCAAGTTCTAGAACTTTCATACTTATCATTACAAGGTATGCTATAGATCCACCATTGTATGTCCGGTCGCCGCCTACGCCTAAATGGTAGCTAGACCTACAGCGGTGTTTGACGTACAAATAAGGTTTTTTTTTTATAAACATTTCCCCTCACTATGATTTCTCGTGTCGAGGGTACAGTTTACAAACATACATGTCACATGCACACACAACCAGACCCGAAACAACTATCTGTAGATCATACAAATATTTGTTCCGTGCGGGGATCGAACCCGCGGCACGTAGCGCAGAAAGCTAATCGCTTAGCCACTGCGCCAACCGTGTCGTCAACTGATATACTGTGTCAACAGTGTCGCTTTCAAACGCGCTTTCGGAGTGTGAAAGCATAATGAAACCGGTTAGCTGATGCCTACTACCCGGCACTTGGAATGTGTGAAGAGGCCCTAACTTTATAAACTCGGCTTCAACTAATTTCCTTCCTCGCTAACATTTCAGTGAAATGTTCGTTCAATCTAATCATTATCTAGAATTTGATATAGTTATATTTTAATTTTATAATAATTATATTGAGTTTCCAATCTCATTTTGGATACTCTTTTTAGTTAACTATTTATGCAATGCCTTTGAATTCTGACTTGAAAAGACAGAAAGTTAAAAAGAGCGTTTAAATGCCCAGCGGTGGAGATAAACTACCTTTGTTTTTGCACCCTCTATCAGGGTGCAATTCTTTCAAAACAGGAATAATCTTGTAAACTTGTTCCTGTAAGTAAATATTATAAGGGGAACTCCCTATAACATCTATATTAGCTAGGTACTACCAAGTAAATTTACTCTTGTTTGAAAATTACCGATGAGATCGATAATAAATAATAGAATAGAATAATAGAATAGAATTTTAGGCGGAAAATTATGTACCTACCTACCTAACTATAATTAATAACATCTCATGTATCATTCCGTATCATGTATAATATAAAAAAAAAAACACGCAAATAAAGTATTTTGAATTTTGAAAAAGGAAGAAACGGAGAACTGCGTCGGCCAATAGCGAAAATAATTTTTTGTAGCACTTATACATCGCTTTCTATGACAACACTATGTACTAGCTAACTATTATTAACTTTCTAGTTTGTGATTGATTAGTGTTGTATTTAAACTTGATTGTGCTAATGGAAAATTGTTTTACTTCGTAATTATAATAACTAAAAATGACTGTTTAATAATTACGTCCACCCTGGTTTTGCACAGCAGTGGGTGATACAGGCTTATAATTGGTATTTTTTTTAGATATCTGTCACCTTTGGCAAAATTCTGTGCCAATAGTTCAGTACTGTGTAGATTTCAATGTCACCAGCCGGAAAAATTATAAAAACGGGTTCGGTCTAAAACAATTTTTGAAATGAAACTTCTCCATTGACGTTAGTCCAATTAAAACAAAACAATCCAATCGTTACCCAACCATGTTTAGCTGCGTACGGGCCATTCAGCAACGCTACAAGATTTATTATTTAGTCAATTTAAAAAAAAACTTATAATCAAACCTTTTTCTAAATATAATTATTAAATATACTAATATTAAATGCGCTCTTGTTTATTTACAATGAGTGTGAAAGCTTCTTGAAACTAGACAGGAATTACACATTACAGGAGCCATCCACCAGGATTACACCACTATACCTACTAATCTAGATAAATAATTACAAAATGATGTTGTTTTTCCTAATTAAGTCGCATACAATATTTGAACAGTACAAAGTGTTAAAACAAGTTGTTAATTATAATTCGTTTGCCCTCATAATCAGAGTTTATGAGAACAAACAAACATTACATTTCATATTTTAGGAGCTGTTTACAACAATTTATGAGCTCATGACAATTTACTTTTAGATATCTTTTTCGTACATGACGTGTTTTGGTCGTATTTTATTTCTGTGTTTTCACGCGTGGCCTATTAATGGCGCAGACGAACTGAGTTTAGGGCTTGGTTATTCTAGCTTGCCGCCCGCGGTCGACGACGGCTCTCTACCTGTATACTTTCGGAATCTGTACCTATACTATGTTCGTAAATGTTCTAGAACGGTCACTCTAGCACGCTCCCCGCGTCGTCCACCCGACGTTTTTCACTGCATGTGCGATTTCCATGACTCGTGCCAACTTAACAGAATAGGCTGCATGTACTCGTATTAACGCTACGACGTAGATGGCTACGTGCGTAGCAGTCCTGCATTGGTACTTAGCGTACTGTTGCATGACTACGTGCGTAGCAGTCCTGCATTGGTACTTAGCAGTGGCGAAGGGTGACAGTTTTAAAAGGGGAAGCCGTCCAAAAAATGCCCTCTAAAAATTGCTGCAATTAATGCTGCAAGACAAAAATCCATACCGTCTCTTGTAATCTATATATAGTCATGTCTGGAAGAGCTCGACCTAACTGATTAACAAGCCATATTACGTTGATCTACGCACTAACCAATTCCTAAAGAGAAGCCGATGGGAATCGGGTTGTATGGACTCTTCGCCACTGGTACTTAGCGTTCTGCTGCACGGGTACCCACGTAGTCACAATGACTTGTGGACACGGAACGCGCGTCGACGCGTCACTGAAATCGCAGTGTGTGATGGGTCTCTTAACGGAGAGGCCATACTCTGTACGAGACTAACCTAAATTGATTGATTGATACATAACATGTTTATTAAGTAAGTTACTGTGTTTGCCTTAGTAAACTGCGATTACGATCGGTGAAGAGAGATAGTCAAACAAGGTATGCATTTGACTACAATCTCAGTCTATAATAAATAATAAAAAGCACTAAGTCTGACAAGTCACGTTTATTTAGAACTGAAATCAAATAATTTTAGTCTTCAGGGTCACGATATAAACCTAAGAATGGCGTTACTTTTCATCTTGCAAAACAAAGAGACATTCACGTGGTTGGAACCGCGCACAACGCAATATGGACAAAAAACCAGCCAAGTGCGAGTCGGATTCTTGCACCGATGGTTTCACACCTTACTTGGACGTATAAAAAGTTATTTAGTTTGTATGTACGGACCACAATTTGTGTGTGAAGGATCATCGTTCTATTTTTACTATAATATTTATAATTATAAATGTCTTAACATCGTATCAACTGTAGTTATTTCAGATTTTTCGCTTTACTTTCAGAGATAAGGGGATAGTATTTTTTGTAATTTTTCATCATACATAAACTACGTGGCATAAAAAACCTGTTTTGAAATCTGCAAATGAAGGCCTTTCATATGACACCTCATTTGAACTAGTTGCCTCACTTTGAAAATTTGCCATCCCAATTAAGCCCTTAAGCAAAGAAAATATTATAATAATATAAGGTTGCGTAAACAATATTTAACACTATTCTAACTTTCAAATCAATAGCATTAGTACTGGCTCCCAAGATACAGGCGAACGCCTAGTTTGGGGGCCGCCGTCTAACAACACCACAACAATTGTGTTAAGTTACAAGATGTTTTAGTTTTTAAAATTTTCTGTACACCTAAAATTAAGATCACATACAATGTACGCAGAACTGAATAAATTTATTATTATTTCCTTTATTTAATTTTTAACATACTTTTATATATTTTTAAATAATTTTAGAATTAAATAAATAAAAAAAAAGATTATAAAAACATTTAAAAATATAAAAGAGTAGTAGGCCACCGGCATCGGGAACAGGGTCCAAGCTACCGGTGGTCAGGGCTCTAGAGAGAGAAACCTCCTGACAATGCGCGCAGTGTCAAGGAGTACTGCTTTCTGAATCAAGCCCTTGATCCAGCCACCTAGCGAGAGCCTCTCGAGGTGTTGGTCGAGACTCTTGGCAATTAAGCCATTAGCCGTTACGACTATCGGCACAATGATTGCTGACTCCACGTCCCACATATCGACAACCTCGCGAGCCAAGTCCAGATATTTGATTTGTTTGTCTTTTTCGGCTTTTACGAGGTTCTCATCATGTGGGACGGTAATGTCAACAATCATTGTACGGCGTGCTGATCTATCTATCACCACTATGTCAGGCTTATTGGCGACAACAGTCCTGTCAGTGATGATAGATCGATCCCAATATAACGTGACATGACCATTTTCGAGAACTGGGTCGGGCACATACTTGTAGTACGGTACTTCAGAATCCACAAGTTTGTATTTCAAAGCAAGTTGTTGGTGAATTATCCTGGCCACTTGGTTATGTCTATGCAAGTATTCACCGTTAGCAAGACGAGAGCAACCCGATATGATATGTCTAAGGGACTCGCCGGGACAGTGGCATGCCCGACAAATGTCAACCGTCCCATCCTTTATAATATATTTCCGGTAGTTGTTCGTCATTATAACTTCATCCATAATTGCACAGACAAAACCTTCGGTTTCCCCAAACAAGTCCCCAAAACGTAGCCAGGCAATAGACGCTTTAAAGTCAACATCGGGCCCATGAAGGGCCCGATAAAAGCGTCCATGCAGCTCTTTGCTTTGCCATACTTCCCTGCGGCCATTTATACTTAGTACAACAGGTTTGCGCCAGTTCTCTTTAGCCAAGGAGAGCGGGGTGAGGCCTTTGTCCACTGCGACAACATCACGGTGCATCCCCACATCAGCATGGAGAAAATATTCCCTGAGACTGCACACCTCACGATTATGGAGGGTCTTAGTATTTAAAAAACCTCGACCCCCACATTTTCGCGGGATGTACAGTCTCATTACTGATGAACGTGGGTGATGCATTCGATTAGCCGTCAACAGAGTCCTGACCTTTCTGTCCAAGGCATCCAGTTCAGTTTGAGTCCACTTGAGTATGCCGAATGAGTACATCAGGACCGGCATGACCCAACCGTTAAAGGCACGTACCTTGTTGCCACCCGACAAAAGACTATTGAGTACTTTGTGTAGGCGGCCAAAGAAGCGCTCCTTCAACGATTGTTTCATATCCTTATCACTGATGCCAAGCCCCTCCGCCATACCCAGGTATTTATATGTATCATTTGCAGATAGTGATCTGATGTTTATAGAATCCGAGAGTTGTAGTCCCGCAGATTCCACAACTCCACCTTTTTTGACATGCATGACTGCACATTTGTCCACACCAAATTCCATCTTAATGGAATTACTGAAGATTTCAGTTATCTTCAGTAACTCCAACAGTTGCAATTTGCTGGGGGCAAGGAGCTTAAGGTCATCCATATAAAGAAGGTGGGATATAACCTGACCACCTCTCCGTAAATGATATCCCAGACCTGACTTCTCCAGTATTGTGCTGAGAGGATTCAGGGCCAGACAAAACCAAAGTGGGCTCAAACTGTCCCCTTGGAATATTCCTCGCTCGATCCTGATCGTTTCGCCATTTCCTGGAATCTGCCGACATCCCGGATAGCGAAGAACCGTCCTCCATTGTCCCATACATGTCATCAGGAAGGCGCGTAGGGTTGCATCAATTTTATACAACTCTAGCACCCTCATGAGCCATGTATGTGGCACGGAGTCATAGGCCTTCTTATAATCTATCCAGCATGTCGACAGATCCTTTCGGGATCGGCGAACCTGCTGACTTATGGTCATGTCAATGAGGAGTAGCTCCTTAGTACCGCGGGACCCATTCCTGCATCCATTCTGAGAGGCAGACATAATGTTATTGTGTTCAATATGATTGTTGATTTTATTTCTCAGAATGGATGTAAGTAGTTTGTAGATTGTAGGCAAACACGTGATAGGTCTATAATTCTTGGGTTCCGCGGTGCTACCTGATTTATGGAGCAGATGGGTAACGCCTGTTGTAAAGAACTGTGAAAGCGAGCCAGACTCTAAGGACGACTGGAATCGAGACGCCAAGTGCGCATGTGAGCTTCGTAGCCATTTTAGCCAAAAGTTGTGCAATCCGTCCGGCCCTGGAGATTTCCAGTTTGGCAATGGACGGACTGCACTGGCTACGTCTTGGGGACTAATTGTAATAGTCCCCATATTTTCAATCGGTTCACATGCACGCTCGATCTCCCGCATCCAATCACCCTCAGTGTGATTGACTGGCACCGACCAGATGCTGCGCCAAAATGAACTCATGGCCTCGTCATCCGTGCGATGTGTGTCATCGACACCTTGGGTGGGTCGCTCCCAAGCTCTGTACACCCATCTTTGGTCACGTTGGAACGTGCGATTCTGGCTAAATTATTATTATTATTATTATCTCCTTTATTTATTATTTTACATATTTTTTTACATTTTTAAATACATATTATAAAACAAAATCAAATATACATTTAAAAACATAAAAAAATAGGAACCAACCGGCATCGGGAACAGGGTCCAAGCTACCGGTGGCTAGGGCTCCAGAGAGAGGAACCTCCTCACAATGCGTGCCGTGTCGAGGAGTACCGCCTTCTGCATCAAGCCCTTGATCCAACCCCCCAACGAGAGCCTCATAAGATGTTGGTCGAGGCTCTTGGCTATTAAGCCATTGGCCGTAACGACGATCGGCACTATGACTGCTGAGTCCACATCCCACATGTCGACAACCTCGTGAGTCAAGTCAAGATATTTAATTTGTTTATCTTTCTCGGCTTTCACGAGATTCTCATCATGTGGGATAGTAACATATTATTATTATTATTATAGTAGTTGCTGAATTATGCCGTTGTGACAGGCGGACAGACAGATGTACAGACGAATGGAGTTCTTTTTTAACTTTTTAGTACGGAACCCTAAAAATATCGTGCTTGCGAAAGTACAAGTATTCTAAAGAAACCGATCCAAGGCTAAAGATTGCAAAAACGCAAAAGAAAGCAAGAAACTGAACCAGGAAAATGCGATTAATCGAAGTAACACGAAGTAAATAATTAATTAAAGTTATTCATTTTCAATGCTTCTAATTTAACTACATCTTGGGAGAGCAGAGTTCCATTACTACATAGTATATAAACTATAAAAAAAGTTAAATTTGACTTTAAAACACTAAAAATTGTAAAATAATTTTCATGAAAACTTAACAGCTTCTGAAGTTTGTGCCACTGCCAAGCTGCAAGCAAGCTGTAAGGTTTTTAAGGAAATTATTTTATACTTTTTAGTACTTTTAAGTCGGTTTTCACTTTTTTTTAATGTTTATTTTATTTTTCTATTTTGAGTGGCATAAAGCTCATTCAAGAGTTCCATTGACTATCTCCGAAGTTCTTAATGAGAGCTTAATGTTCTCTCTGTGGCACATGTCAAAGTATAGCGAGTCAATGCTTTAATTCCATACAAACTATTGATTATTTGATATCTCAATTCAATTCTCAATTCTTTATTGCAATCCATAATGTACACAGTCATACAGGTGGTAAGTATAAAATAAAGAAACAATTATGGACCCTGTCGGGCACAGCAAAAGTTTAAATAAGTAGGAGAGAGGAGGAGCGCTTTAATAATTTTTCATAATATGAAAAATTGAAAATGGTTTCTCTTATGAAAATATAATATAATATAATTACGAGTATATATCATGTTGATAAGGTCAACAATTTTCCTGTTCACCGTAATTGGCTTAAAACGCATGGTCCATCTATTTCTGTACCGTCATGGAAACCAATATATAACTTTGCTAACAACATGGAATCCCACTTTTGTCTCAAATAGTTGTAATCTTAGGGTCACACTAAACGACTTCTCTTTCGGGGTCACCACTTTTAAATTGTTGTTTATCTGTTCCACTCATGGTGTTTTATAGGAGTTCTTTGTTTTTGATGAGCTTAAAATTCTTTCTTCGAAGGCTGGTGAGTGTAGGTTTGTTACATGATAAATGGCGTCAGGACAAACAAATTAGAGGCTGTTTAAAAATAAATAAGTAATTATACACGTCAAATATTTTGATATGAGCACATGAGAGAAAATGTTAAAGTTGTTATGTTATTAAAATTTGTTATTATTTTTAGACATTTGATACGAAAATATAATTTTAAACAGACTTTATTCATTAATATTTTGTGTGCTATAATAAACTAGGAATGATTGGTGTATCTGTTTCATTATTTGTAAACTTAAACGAGCGTAGGATGCGGCAAACTTCTTTCATTGAGGGGATCGAAAGGTTAATCTACAACTAACAACGTGATATTTATTGAATAAGCATAAATGTTGGAAAAAAAAAATCAATTGAATCAAGACCTCGTCAAACGTCTGCGTATAGTCTATAGGATAAAAATACCTTGTTATTCAAACAGAATTTTAATTATAATTTCTTTCTAAGTAAAGTCTCTAAAGAGAGAAACACAAACTAAAAAGGCTTGGATATTGTTGAATTCTAATTCCAAGAAATCCGAACAAAACTGCATTACTAATTCACGTCTCAAGGCGGATGACGCACAAGGCAGTTTAGCCGCACAGCTAAGAGTGTCGCGATGACGAGAGTCTGACTGTGTTTAGACAGATTGCCCACTACAGTCTGACTGCCATGCAGTAAATGCTATTAACTATATACTAGATAGCCTGCAGGGTAATCACGATACCCGTTCGTAATCAGAATCGATTCAATATTGACAGTTCAACTATGTACATTGCGCAGTATGCTTTAAAAAGCACTCCGCTTGACAATTAGAACAACGCAATGTACATTCTTGAACTGTCAAAATTAAATCGATTCCGATTACGAACGGGTATCGTGATTACCCTGCGGGTGCGTATGGCAGTATCAACTCAATGGCTTAAAACGTCCTCGTGATAAAGTCTCATCTAAAATGCACAAGCACTCATTATTTGAAAAATATTCAAACAGACTCCGAGCATAAGTAGGATATTTCAAAAATAACTTGTGCAAGTGGGGAATGTTAGACTAGACTCAGGCCATGCGACTGTGGTCCACACTGTGATCATGTTACACCAACTAGATTGTCCAGCTTGCCCTAGCCGTGTATCAGGGCTGATCTCAAGGCCGCCATAGTGGTTGCAACCTTTTGGGCCAAAACCATCTGACTCAAGACCTTAAAGAAATAAATACGGGTAAGAAGGCGTGCGATTTTACAATAGTTGATTGTTTAGTTTTTTTATTTTTCCCGTATGTGTGTATTTTGGGTTTTGTTATTGTGCTTTTGTTTTTCTGTAACCTTGTTTATGTATGTATTCGTTATTGCATATTATTTATATTTGTGTGTATGTGTGTTGTTGCGGTTAATAAATGTAGTGTCTTTCTTTCTTTCAAAAATATTGACACAAAAAAGAGGATTTAAATGTTTTTACATTAACCTGCAACCCGACAAAGAGCCAAGCAAGCGCCTACTCACTGCACAGATCGTATCATGCAAGATGCCAGATGCATGGATCGGGATAGGAATATGAGCATCTATGTATTATCACAGATTTTCGAAATCAGCATATTGTCAAATAATTGCCATCGCATCGGTAGGTACGTCAGATTACAGCCGCAGCCTGTACGCCTAGTGCGTCGATTCCTCTAAACTTTCTCACGTTTCGTTGTTGCCGATTCATTTAATGATTTATGACGTGTATTTAACAAAGAACCACTTAATTATTAATTAAAGGTGTTATCTTGCGTTACTGAAATATCACCCCTTGATAAACTTGGACATTAGGTAGGTTGTATCTAAAACTTTGCTAACATTTTAAATCATCTTTAAATTAGAAGATTTTTAAAATAAGTGCTTTGCTAAGTTTGAAATTTCTATACTTCATCCATTTCTAAATGATCTTTCCATAGGTGCTTGATTTTTAAAAGTCTTTTGCCGCCAGCCTTTTTAAGATATATATTAGATAATTATGTACCGACTATGACTTTGACCGACTAGCCGATTAGTCGGTTGTAAAGAGACCGACTAGTCGGCCGAATAATCCCTTTTTGGTTTGCAAAATGCAAAATGAGTACTTGTTAGACATAGCTAGCTACTTATATTACTTTAAACTGTATTACTTGTTACTGGATGCAGGTTCGGTTAATCTACTGTTGTTGATGATTGAAGATTGATTCAAGATATTGATTAATCAAGCAGTTGTTTTATGATAATTTTAAATATTGATTACATATTAACAAAACTGTTCGGACGCCACTGCGTCCGAACAGTTAATCTAGTCGCTTAGCCACTGCTAAGCGACTAGCTTTCTGCGCTACATGCCGCGGGTTCGATCTTCACACGGAGCAAATATCAACAATATATGATCTACAGATTGTTGTTCCGGATCTGGGTGTGTGTGCATGTAAGATGTATTTTTGTAAACTAATACTAGTGAAGGGCACAGTTTTTTTTTTTTTTTAGTATAATATGACTTTTGATCTTACGTTTTATATTACCTGACTGGATACAGATATCGGCTATACAAATATTTGCCACGAGAATCGAACCCGAACACCCAGAAGGTAGACCTATTAAAAACCTATTTAAAATGAGATTTATAATTTAGCGGCACGGTAGTGTGATAACGCAGTGGGTAAGCGATTGGCTTTCTGTGCTACGTATAGCGGGTTCAATCCCCGCGCGGAACGAATATTTGTATTACCTACAGATAGTTGTTGCCGAGTCTAGGTGTGTGTGCATGGGACATCTATGTTTGTACACTGTACCTACGATATAGAAGATATCAAAGGATGGGGCAACGTATTATAAAAAAAAAACAAACTAAATAAAGTATTGCTATAATTATGTACTGTGATATTAATAATAATTTCAAATCGTGTATGTCCGGGTTGTCATTATAGCTCTTTATGTAGCAAGTCCGCTTATTATGTCCGACATAATCCGAAGGGTCATTATCCGAGAACTAATTAAAAGGTTGCTTTCATTTCGCGTGAACGTTATTATATGGACATCAATGGTAAGATTTGGGACAGATTAGTCTAATCTTGATACCAGAGACTTTAAATTAATTAAAATTGTACCAGAACATTAGTTTGTTTGCGCCTTGGTTGAATAAAACCTATAGAATTCTCAGCATAGAGTAAATGCGATGTTTTTTTATCACCATAATAGAGTATTAGATAAAAAAATTATTATCAAAACTGAAGCTTTTTCAAGAAACTCAAGTAATAGTGTTTCTACAATAAATTAAATATCTTAAAGTATATTAATTAAAGTTTTAAATTGCTTAATAGATAGAGATGCATGTCATAGAATTTCTTCATATTTTTTTAACATCGTTGCCCCTCAGTAGTATTTCACCTATATCGAGGGTACAGTTTACAAACATACATGTCATATGCACATACACCCAGATCCGGAATAACTATCTACAGATCATACAAATAATTGCTCTGTGCGGGGATCGAACCCGTGGCACGTAGCGTAGAAAGCTAATCGCTTAGCCACCGCGCCAACCGTGTCGTGAAAATAGTAAATTGTGAAACCTCCTTTTTTGAAAAAGGTTAAAAATCAGTCACCCTATAATTTCGTTAAGCTTATAAGCGCCTATAACATTACTAAGGCATCAAAAATCAATTGTCAAACATCTGAAAGTTATACCGATCGACCTTGATGGTAACAAACAAGTAAAGTTGCCAAATTTCTCAACAATCTTCCTTGTGAAACCGTTTCAGGATCGGAGGTACAATCTTGCCTTCATAAGTACCTTGATAAAACGGAAATTGAACAAAGGATTTTGATTTCGTTGGCGTCGGACAGAGAGATATTGAAGTAAATCTGTTTCATCTGTAATCCAATGTTTTATTACAAAAGACTTATTTATTTACATATAATTTATTGTATAACTGAATATACATATAAGGTTTGGATAGTACATTAGAATAAATTATAGTACAATGGGCGGCCTTATCGTCGATAAGTTTCTAACAAAAGCAAAGTTGTGTATCCGTTTTTAAATGGTGTATATTTATGAATATTGGTAAAAGTTAAGTACATAATAAATAAGAACATACATAATTTATTTAGATATTAATTATTCCTTATTAAAGGTGGTAAAATAAACTTTACCAAATAGGTGTTAGAGGCATTGCGCATAAGTGGTTTTCCTCATACCTAAATAACCGCATACAATATGTTGAAGTAGAGTATAATCACCCACAAACTGGCATAATAACCCACGTGAGATCACAAAAAGCAGATGTAACTATGTCCATACCACAAGGCAGTGTGATAGGGTGTATTTTATTTTTAATCTACATAAACGACTTGCCGAAAGAAATAAATGCCCGAAGTGTCCTTTTTGCTGATGACATCTCGATAGTATTTCCATGTGCGGACAGCAGCAACTTAAACTCAGCCTTAGATGATAAATTATCGAAAATAGTAAGCTGGTTAAAGGACCACAACTTAGAACTTAATTTCTCTAAAACCAAGCTTATGCAATACAGACCTTATCAAAAACGCCCGCTAGATATTGTCTATTCGTACAACAACATGCAGATTCTATGTGTAGATGAATTTAAACTTTTGGGTTTGACAGTGGATACTAATTTAAATTGGAAAGCCCATATTGTAGCAGTGACCAGTAAACCTGCGAGCTTTACGTACGCTCTAAATGAATTAAAAAGGTCAACCGATCAAAAAACAGCCATGTCAGCATATTACGCCTACGCATACTCATGGCTAGCCTATGGAATTGTAGTGTGGGGAAATAGCGTAGAAGTAGAAAAGCTCTTCATTTTACAAAAGAAGTGCATGAGAATCATCGCAAACACTGACCAAATGCAGAGCTGCAAACCATACTTTATTAAATACGAAATGCTAACATTAACAAGCATATACATTTTGGAGGTAGGCAAGTTTGTCAGAAAACATACTTCTTTATTCCCACTAGTAAAAGACCAACGCCCGCAGCAACGCAACCTTAGATTCCAAAACAAACTGGCTCTGCCAAATTCAAAACTAACTCTGTATCACTCAGGGCCTTTTGTAATGTGCATAAAGTTATACAATAAATTGCCAAACGATATTAGAGATATAAAGTATGAAAATAAATTTGTAAACGCACTTAAAAACTATTTAATACGGAAGTGCTATTATAGTATACAAGAATTCCTAACTAATTGACATAATATATATATTATTATCTGCATTTGTAGCATACTGTGAAGTGATTGTGACTAGATATATAAAATAATTAATTGTAGTAAGTAATGTAAGTAATGTATAGTAATGTAAATTTTCAAAAAAAAATGATATCTATTTAATGTATAACATAATTAATTGAAATAACAAAAATGTAATCAAATGCATGACATGAAATAATTAATTATAATTTTAATTTGAATGATAATATGTACCTAATGTCATACCTAAAAATATTTTGCTGTGCCCTAGCAGGGTTCATGTCAGAAACTCTATACTACCCATGTAACATCCTGTATACAACATGAATGCAATAAATAAATAAAAAGAATTTCAGCGTGTAAGTAGGCTCCATAACTTATCCAAAAAAGTAAATAAACAAGAATAAACAAAATCCACCTGAAAAAGAAATTGATACATGGGGGTTTTTAACGATTAGGATATTAAAAAAGCATTTATGAAAAAAATTGTTCGTCTAGGCCCCACTCTACTAAATTAAATTTCGGTTTGATGCACAACTAAGTATATAATAGAAAATATATTTTATAGAGCAGATGAGGCCCCCACATTTTGTGTATATTAATATTAATTCTTATAAAGGGTCAATTATGAATTTTGATCCCTTTTTCAACACCTGCGTTTATAACCCGAGGTTTATCTGGTTAGGTCAGTTTTACTAGATAGCAGAACATTAACTATTTTCGGACCGGCTTAATGGGTGCCGTTGACCACAGTAAGTGCTTACCCTATTTTTGTCTACCCACAAACGTTTAAATGAGCTTAAAATATAAATCTTTAATATGACAGGATTGACAAGTACACCTGTCATCCCGAAAGGTTAAGATAGATCAGTACATACATATCATAAATATCATCATGCTTTGTTTCCATGGGGTACACAGAATCGCATGCGACGTTCTTTGATTCTGCTCCTTTTCCATCCATTACTGGAGGTTGACGGTTCTCGGCCTGTAGTCATGCTATTTTTCGACAATCGTAAAACGTCAAAAAAATAAATAAAAAGGACGTACCTATTTACTTTGTATGAGTCGACTAATGTCTTAGTCCGATTCGGCGCGGGTTAATAAGCGAGTTTTCATAGGATTTCATATAAAGAATTCTAAAATTCCTTTCGTTCTATTCCTTCGTCGCGTTCAGCGTGGACTTATGTGCATTCACCTTTGTTAGGTTTTCATTCTTGTTATTCTTAACCACTGATTATTTTGTAGGAATGCAACAAAATACTTCTTCAACATAATTTCGCTAGTCGCGATCGTTCAACACATAAAAAGGATAATTTACTATCGGATAACCGAGGCGTCATTATTTATATTATGAGATCGTAAAGGTTCCTTATAATTAAGGTGACCGCGATTAATCTTTGTTTATTCGTTAATAACTAATGTATCGACCTTTTGGTTATTCGGCCTTACTGTTTATTAGGATGTTGGCTGTTGATTATCTCAAAGAGAAAATTATATAAACCGGACGGATCAGTACCTCTACCATGAGTTTTCCGTGCCGTCTAACGTTCACGTTCACATGCAATATTTGTATGGGTATTTTTTCAGCGCCTCTAGCGGTATAAATAGTGAACTAAAGTCACTATACAAATATTGCATGTGAACGTGAACGTGAACGTTAGACGGCACGGAAAACTGATGGTAGAGGTACAGATGATTTGCAGTTCGTTATTATTCGGGAATTGCTCTTTTGTGCCTATACTTACTTAAAAAAGAAGCTTTGAGATTGAAAAAGTTTAAGTATTACAGAGGGTACAGTTTAAAAACATAATTATATCTCACATGCACACACACCCATTTGGGCCATACAAGGAACAATGATTCCAATTCACACTACTTGGCAATATTTCACACTACGAGTGACGATCCCACAAAGCAGTTTCACCGCATCAAAGTTCCACCGTGTTCGGGCTAACTGTCACAGGAGACACGCGCTGGCGCAATGATTATGCGGTGACGCTCAAATAAGAGGGAAGCTGAACATACGGACCTCTAATCAGTGACTCCAATTGCATAAAGTTAATAAGGGATAATCGACAGTCAATTTCCAGTGAACGTTAATCTTTGATTACGATTGAACGGTGCCATTTGACCGACGATTAGGGACGGTAAAATGTAAATCAGGAATAGAAAATTCTTATTGCTATTAGTTTGTCGATTTCAGTAAAAAAAAGCAAACCAGCGCTGTGACATTTTCTATTTCTAAATGCCACAGCATTATGCTGAGACGGGGGCCATTTTTGGTCTCGTCCAGGTTGCTTAAATTATTGTTTTTTATTTTTTTTGTACTTTTATTTGTCCTGGCGAGTCCAGAATAAAACTGTTCAAGAATCTTTCTTTTCTTTCAAAATTTGATACTGAATACTATTGAATTTTTATGTTTGTTGGATATTTAATTAATAATTTATATTATCTGTTTTAATCTAATCTTCTTATTTTAATTATTGTATCTATACATTATTACGTGAAGAGAAAACTTTGTACCCCTTTATACCTAAGCATATTGCACGCACGGAGGAGTGTGAGATTTGGCATAGTTAAAGTTTATATGGAGAAGGAGTGTAGAAAGCTACAATTTATATAATAATATGTGGTCGAATTTCGACCACAAGGCGACCACTAGTCTTGTATTAATTGTACAATGGTAATTCAATTTGATATAATAAATGACTTGTAATACATACCTTACCAATAAATAACTATGTATTTACCCGACTACGGAGAGGGTTATATGTTTGACCGGTATGTATATGAGGGTTATATGTTTGACCGGTATGTATGTATGTATGTTCATCTGTTCCCTCATAACTTATCTGAACTACTTATCATAATTCGACAAATGAGGTATCGTTGGAAGCGTCTTAATTGTCCGCTAGCTATAGGCTATGTGACGTCACATGAAATTGAATATGGCGCCTTTTATAGGACATAAAGTAATGACCTAAAAAAAATTTTTTTATTGATGATGCCGTGTTGGGTGTCAAATGAAAGGGCTTAATTAGCACATTTCAGAAATATATATATTTTAAGAAGTTGCTCGAGCTATGAAAAAAGAATTTTGTTCGAAAACTAAAACCCGACGACTACTGAAACGGCATGAATCAAGAAAATATTAATAGATACATATTCATAGTGATGTTCAGAGGATAGCCGTGGTCGTAACCAACAGGTACCCTAACAAAATAATTTGACAGAAAAAACTCTTTTTGCCCATTCTGGGAATTAAACCTTGTACCTCGCGCTCAGGAGCTACACTTGCGACTACTAGACCATTATAACAGATAACCAAAATATTAGCTTGTCAGCATAACCCGAGGGAGGTACATGAATCATACACAATATGAACAGCGTACTTAAAATGTAGCTATCAAAGCTATGTATTATTTACATAAAAGATTTCCGAATATTTAAAGTTATCCGTCGACGTCAACGTCAAGGATCACCCCAAATCGTTTCGTGTCACGTTTGACGAATTCCCGTAATGCCCACGTTATGTGGGCTTACTGCGAAGTAAAGTTTGTAGGTGTGAGGCAATTATTTATCTGTCATAGGAGAAACAAAACGTTCTATGGAAAAGTGGAATATCTCATTCGGTATTATCCGTCGTAGGCAGTGGCGTGGACTCCATAAATACAAAAAGACACTGCTTACCCCAATTGATTAAGTAATAAGTAATACAAACGTTAATCTGTTTGTATTACGTGATGGCATCAACAGTGTATAACCGGCTACCGGAGTATATTCGTGACACATGGTCACGCGAATCATTTAAACACATAGAATAGGTACTATATATTATCTCTATGTTTAAACTTAAGCTAAAAAAATGGCTGGTTGAGCAGGCATTTTATAATGTGAATGACATGTTGAAATAAAATTATTATGATTATTTTCGTGTTATTTAGATTTATTTAATTTACATTTTGATTATTTTATTTTATAATTTATTATTATTATTGATTAGATTATGTTGACCTGTACCTTATTAGTTACCAATAAAATACTATGACTATGACTATGACTATTAAGTCTTAGGGTGAGGTGGCCAATCACAAACATCATTTAACTTGACAATACAACAGATTTTTTATTTAGTTTTTTGTTACGAGTATTATTTTAATGTTTTCTCTGTGTATGTAATTTTCTGTGCGTGTCCGAAATAAATCTTCTTTCTTTCTTTCTTTCAATAAGAGTGAGATTCGAATCGAGATGCTAAGTTGGTGTTGCCTACCCTGTATGTGCACGCCACTGGTCGTAAGTATGTTTAAAGTTTATTTTTATCTATACAGAGTATTTGAAATAAACTGACCGTCAAAAAACCCCGACTCCAACTAGAAAAAGAGCTGTAACTTTTGAATGGTTGAACAGATTTTCATAAAACATAGCTAAAATGATTCCCGATTAAACTAGCTTTCAATAAAAAACTGCATTGAAATCTGTCCACCCGTTTTGGAGCTACATGCTGCAGCAGACACACAGATACGCACTACAAACTTTATTTTTTGTTGGGGTTCAAAAATAGACTTACACTTATATTTCAGCTAATTTCCTGCTCTATTCAAAAGGCAAATGTATTACAAACTAAATTAAGTCGACCGTTTTACTTCTTCATTGCTATTGGAAAAAATTTCCAGGAAAGTCGTTCGGTTGTTTACTTTTTAAAATTACGCCGAATTGAAACAGAGTCTTTTGTGAATGAGAATAGTAATTTTGACTATTGTCAACTGTTTCTTTGTTGAAAATAAAGTTATTGTAGGTACTATTTTTATCATTTATTTTACTATAAATTCTGAGAACAGATGAATAAAAATAATAGTTTATCTAATACATCACGATACCTTAGTAAAAAACATTACGAAGACAAGGTAGATGGAAAACAGGGAAAAACATTTATTCAGCACGAAGATATTTACAATATGGCGCCCGGCCATCTGTTTGCTTAATTGAAATGCATCGTAATTTTTTTATTTAACTTTGAATAACACGATTTAAAAAGCCAATTACAATAACCGAAAGAAATATTAAAAACAAACATAAAATTTATAACAAAAATAAAATAAAATAATTTCTATCTTTCAAAACTAAATAAGTAATAAAAAAACGAGTGACTTTAACACCGTATCCAAAACCAGTACAACATTCGAGCTCTTCTCTTATAATCAACACTAGCGGCCTGTCCCGGCATCGGACTGGTAGACATTTATTTATACTAGTGGTTGTCCAGTGGTCGAAATTCGACCGTCATTTTAGCTTTCTGCACTTCTTCTACATATAAACTTTAACTATGCCAAATCTCACACTCCTCCGTGCATGCATTAAGCTAAAAATGGGTACCTAGTACCTACAAAGTTTTCTCTTTACGTATTAATATATAGATTAATTAATTTAATAAATTAAATATTAATAAAAAAAATGTTTTTTTTTTATTAATTGTTTTTGTGCTGTGTCAAATAAATAGATACTTTTTCTTTCTTTCTATCTTTCTATTAAACACTATCATCAATAGTTTTCGCAGCGTATGGGATATAAGGAATTCTAAACGTATTTTTTTTACACCTTGGAGTTTCCTTAGGAATCCATAATTTTTTGAAAATAAAATGTACCCTATATTTCTCATTTATATTATAGCATTCAACTGGTGAAAGAATTGGTTAAATCGGTCCAGTAGTTTTTGTATTTCATTTCAAACGAAAATACTTAGCCTATGTATAATTATTGTTGTAAACTTTATTTCGTGGCAATAAAAATGTTTTTATTTATTTATTTATACAAATCTTTTCTCTTTATAATAATTATTATTAGTGAAGGAGAGCGACTAAAATTTAGTCCGCTAACTTCCCCAAGTTACAGAATGCCTTAAGCTATTGAGAACTATATCAAAAATGTTAATACTTGCTAATAAGTAGACCCGTACTGTAGTCGAACGAATTTCAAAGCTAAGACTGACTGATAATTCCATTAACAATTTTACCGACTCGGAGCAACCGATAATTGTGTTACGTCACGAATTTCAACCGCGCGGTGCCGAATGAAATTCTTAATTTGATGTTGATACGCTATCAGAAAAGTATATTTAGGTAAGGCAACATATTCTTTTGAAAGGGTATGGTTCTTTGATTGCGAAGAACGTGTCTGTTTCTAGATTTCAGCCAATTATATATTTCGCCTACGACTTCATCCGCGGGGTAAGTGACTTCGTCTGGCATTCACACCCGTAAAGGGTAAATTTTCAAAAACCCTTTATAAAACCTATGTGCTTCAGCTGTAATATGGCCCTTGGCGTTGATATTATGTTAGTCAAGAGTCAATATTGATCAGTTTAATATTATAATTATGGTCCTCCGGTTCATACACGAAATATTTTAAATGGTACATCTATACTGTACAGATTTCGAAGATCTCGGTCTAGTCATTCAAACTGAATACTGTCGTTGTTTTTCTTTAATGAATAATTTATAAGAGAGAACCCGCATCAAGCGAACTAATATTAAGACAAAGTTCACTGCTTAAATAATTTTTACCTAGTTAGTCACATTTCTTAACAGAATATTTTGATTATGTCAATAACTATAAAATTTGCATGTTGCTAAAGCATATATATATTATTTTCGAACGACCTACATGCACCGACCTGTAAATGAGGAACCATAATTTATAAAAAAACTTATAATATATGGACGCAGATTTTCTACATTCTAACCAATAAATACCAATAAACCATAATCATAATAATAAATCATAAGCAAACGAAAAATAACCGTATACCTAGTACTTATACCTTTTTTAATACGTTGCCCCTCAGATTTCTCCTGTATCGTGGGTACTCATGACAAACATGTAAAGTATCATATGCACACACACCCAGACCCGATATATCTATCTATAGATCATACAAATATTAATTCTGTCCCCGCATGGACCCGCAGTCGAACCCGCAAGCCGCGGCACGTAGCATAGAAAGCCAAACGTGTTGTCATCAAATCGGCTATAAGAACTAAACATGTGCTTATTTTAAAAAAACCAACAAAATGTTTAGAGCTCAGGTTCCGCTATAACAACTGCACTCGTAAACTAACCCTAAAATTTTTAAACGTTAAAAGCTCTGCTGTTTTCTACCTGCACGTTGGTTTTATGTTTATGCACATATATTTAACGCGACGTGGTCCTGGCACCTCACTTTTAATGATTTACGGGATAATGATGACACGCCACTAATGCACGGTCTAGGTACAATGTGCCCATAGTGACTAGCTGGGTATAGTACGCGCAAATCTTTATGAGCCCTCTTAACTCTCTCCCTCTCTCCCTTTAGCACCTATAATAGTACGCTTATTATAGGTGCTAGAGGGAGAGAGAGAGAGAGAGAGAGTTCAGAGCTCAGTTCAGGGCTCATAAAGATTTGCGAGTACTGAGTACTTGAGCCTCAAGTACTTACTATTTACCATTTATGTTAAAGGGTTTGTACGCAACTGTATTTAACCCCCGACAAAAAAGACGGGTGTTATACGTTTGTAGTGTGTATCTGTATGTGGCATCGTAGCTTCAAAACGGATAGACCGATTTCAATGCAGTTTTTTTTTATTGAAAGCTACTTTAATCGGGTATCATCTTAGGCAGGTTTCATGAAAATCCGTTCCGCCGTTCAAAAGTTACAGGCTCTCTTTTTCTAGTTAGAGTCGGGGGATTTTGACGGTTAGGTTATACTGAATGGAGTCCAGGCGATGATAAAGGAAATTTAATTAAAATTAGGTAGATAGGTATGCATTAAAAATTAGTCGAAGGATTATTCATAGACCGCATAATAACTCAACAAACAACCAACAAAGGTAATAAAAAAAAAAGGTAAAAGGTAGGTAAAATTCAGTCTCAAAACATGTGTTTGCAAAAAGATTTTTACATTCCTAGCTACAACTATCTGTAGGTCATACAAATATTTGTTTCGTGCGGGGATCGAACCCGCGGCACTTAGCACAGAAAGCCAAGCGCTTAGCCACTGCGCCAACCGTGCCGTGAAAAAGTTATTGGCACTAGTGGTCGCCCAGTGTTCGAAATTAGACCGTAATTTAACCATTCTGCACTCCTTCTCCATATAAACTTTAACTATACCAAATCTCACACTCCTCCGTGCGCGCAATATGCTTAAAAAGGGGTACAAAGAGAGAGAGAGAACACTTATTGGTGTATTGATACAGTTATTGGTAAGTATATTGATAAAGTTATTAATATATTAAAAAAGTTATTGGTATATTGGTAAAGATATTGGTATATTTCCGAAGCGACACGATAATAATCCGTAACCACGTTCCGCTTACTAACCAGAATTGTTCTACCCTGCCAAAGAGGCTAGCGCCAGTTGAAAATAAAAATGCACTCAAAAACATGACATAATTATTATAATTCACTCAATAAAATATCCAGAACTCAATATTACAAACATCTTAGGAACTTGATCCATATTATGTACTATTCGTATGTAGTATTTTTTGTTCGTCAGTAGCTTGATTACCTACGTTCAACATTTCCAATATAGTTAGCACTAGTTTTGGAATTTCAATATCGTATTATTAATACCTACATAGGTACAACGTTGAAATCGACGTCACACTTCAAAACTATGGTTATTAAAAAATCCATTTACGAACCAAAAAAATCAAACATATTATTTATGAAATAGGTATGTATATATGTATACTTTAGGGTCATTTTCACCGACAGAATAAAAGATGTAAATGAAATCGGTCGATTACTCTACAAAAAAATATATTTAAGCGGCTGATTTTGCACTAATCGTCTCTTATGGTGTCGGTGAAATTGGACCTTAGATGATAATTAATGTTCCAATTAAATGACCAACTATGTTGAGATCGGCTTCCAGTCTAACCAGATGCGGCTGAATATCAGTATTTTACACAGAGCGATTGCCAGCAGACAATCCAATTACTGAGTAACACTGATTATACCCTAAGGTTAGACTGGTTGTTAAACTTTTAGTCTCTCACGATCATATTCAAGTTTATTACTAGAGTTGATGTTCATTACCATTTTAGTTATGCGGTATACCCGCTGGTCTGTACAACAACAACAAGTACAGTATCATGTTAGTACGTTAGTACCTATTCAAATTCAATAGCCGCAACTACCAACTGACAATCATATTATTATTTCCGAGTAAAGATGCCAAAGTTATGCTCATACCTGATCGTCGGACACCTAATTTAGTTGCCCAAGTTGTCCAGAACTCCACAAGTTGGGAGTCCCTCCATCATTGTTTGTGTTACGGCCATTGCAACTGATATTAAATTTCGATTGTTCGCGAGTTGTATAATATATCCAAAGGTTCCTTTTGTGTCCCAATTGTTTGGTAAATTAATTATTTGTTTGTCAAGTCATGAAATTATGTATGATACTTGTGAGCCCTTTTGGAAATCCGACTTTGCCGTACAGTCATGATTTAATTTCATTCAATTATGTATATCTAATATGACTGTACGGCATATGTATATCCCTAGCATAATTTGAGACCATCAATTTGAAAAAGAAATGACCATGCCACAAAAATACTTTTTTTTATGACTAGGTACGTTAAATGACGGATAAATCAGCCACATCAAGAAAAAAAAATACGTCTTTATTTATTGGCGGTTTTTTTTTATACTTACGCAAACGTTTTTTTTTAAATCTGTTTATCCAACGACACGCGAGTTGAATCGAATCAACGGACAACTCATTTGTTTAAATTGATTCACTCACCTACGACATACACATCAACTAAAAACGTTACCCTCGTATTGGGCTTCGCCGCAGTCGGGTAATTATATCGGTTCTCTCGTTTCGCCTCTAGGCTCAACGTGGACATAGACATACATACATACCAACCAAAAACATTACCCTCATTTTTGGCTTCGCCGCAGTCTTTTATTTTTTTAGACAAGATTTCATTAATATCAATACCTATGAATAGTTATAAGATACAATTTAGAGCTCCAATCTATATGTCTTTAAACATGCAAACATGCAAACATGTGTACTTGTACTTACCTCACTATAAAAATAATAATAAAGACACTTCTCTACAACTAGTTAATTACTTTATTTTTATAAATATATATATCCTCTTTGATGCATTTCAAATGGAAGCGATAACTTTACTAAGTCTAAAGTTGTACTCAATAAATAAACTTTAAAAATAAGTAGGTCGTTAATCCAATACGAAGTTTACAAACACGATGTAGCACGAAGCAAAGCAAAGAAGTTAGTTTAATAACTGGATATAAATGCATCCATACAGGGTTCTATTAACTTTCGAACCGGAGAACACAGTTTTAAATTTATTTTTAACATTTCGATATATTTATTTTTAAGGTTCTATTTCTGTGTGAAAAGAGTAGGAATAAGAAATGTAATTGGTAGGAGAGAATAGACATAAAAATATTCAGTAGCTTTACTTTCAATATTATTCACTTTCTCTCCAATGATCGCATGCGTGGCTGCTAAGGTCCTACGTTCGATTTCCAAGTCGGGCAAAGCGTTAAACTGCCTTTTCACCATGGAGATACGAAGTAGTTAAGTGGTGCGCGAGGGTAAGGCTAAGCTACGTAACTACGCGTCTATTTCCACCAAAGCTAAATGCTATCTGTAGCGGAGCGGGTACGATGTCCTTGGAATACGCGCTTTGCGACAGTTAGCTGTGCGAGAAAGATGTGCGATACGAGCTAAGCGGTGCACGAAGAAAACATCCACCAATAGCATTACTGCGGACTTAGAATAAAGTAATCTTATTGGTGAAGTTTTTCCTCGCGTACCGCTTAGCCTGCTACCTCGTTCAGCTCTGGTGGAAACGCAGCCATAGCTATGTACGTACAGTGTACACCACTCGCATCCCTAGCGCGCAATCCTCGTTTCAGAGAGTATGAAAAAAACCTCGCTTCGTTGAATCCTTTTTCACCAGAGTTAACTTGAGCTAACTATGAAAGTCAAAGGATCCTATTGATGGATATCGCACACGACCCTCACCTTATGGGGATTTTATACTAGGAAACCATTTGCCTTCTGTAACGTAAAAAAGAGAACGTATAGGGACTCGAGTGGAACTCTTAATTCTAAGTAGTAAGTATGTAAAGTGACGAAAAACAAACATTAGTAGGTATTAGGTAACGTTCCCGGTCGCAGGCGACCAGTTGTAATTAAAAAGAATATATAAATAAATTCAGCCCTATTACTGTCATGTCTGTGAACTTAGCAGATCATTTTCCAGCAGATCAAAAAAAAATGTGAGTTCTATTCGCATGCAGCTGAGTTCTAGAGTTCCTGATACTTTTTAGAAATAGTTCTGTCGATTTTACCTAAAAAAAAGTTGATTGAAAAAATGATCTGCCAACTTCCCGTAGCAGATCATTTTTTAGCAAACCAAAATTAAAAGTGAGTTCTGTACGCATGCAGCTGAGTTCTACAGTTCCTGATACTTTTTAGAGATAGTTCTGTCCATTTTACCTGAAATATAGTCGATTGAAAAAATGATCTGCTACGGGAAGTTAGCAGATCATTTTTTTAATAAAATCTTGATCTACTCATAATGATTGAAATAATTGGTGTGAATGATGTCAACTATTCTTGGAGGCTAGAACTCTTCATTTTCTCGTAGATCAGTAACAGAACTTTAACCTAGAACTTAATATGTGTCCAGAATTCACGATCCAGAGCCAGCGGATCAAGGAAGAACAGTTGAAATGTCGAAAATTTATAATCTCACTGAATATAATAATCCTTGGAGGGAAGAACTCTTCAGTTTTCTACTGATCAGTAACATAACTATAGCCTAGAGCACAAAACATGCCCAAACTCATGCTCAGCTGCCAGCATATCAGGCCAGGGTAGAAAGGATGGAAATCCAAAAAATATTCTATCAAATAATTTTCGTAGTTCTAGAAGGCTAGAACTCCTCGATTTCTGAAAGATCAGAAGGAGAACTTTAACATAGAACCTAATTTGAGGCCACAACATACGCTAGAGTGTCAGCAGAGCATAGTAGAACAATTTCAAAAATTTCGATAAAGCGATTTTAATCAATCTTATAGGGTAGAACTCTTCGGCTTTCCATAGATCAGTAACAATACTATCGCCTGAAGCAAGAAACTTGCCTAGAACTCATGCTCGAGTGCCAGCATATCAGGGTAGAGAGGATAGAAATCCAAAAAAAATTCTTGTAAATATTTTTAGTAGTTCTTGAAAAAAATAATTTTATTTTATGCTATCGAACATTCTTATAGGGTAGAACTCTTCGGTTTTCCATAGATCAGTAACAATACTTTTGCTACAGCAAGAAACTTGCCTAGAACTCATGCTTACGTGCCAGCAGATCACAGTAGAAAAGACGAAAATCCAAAAAATATTCTATTAAATAATTATCGTAGTTCTAGAAGGCTAGAACTCCTCGATTTCTGAAAGATCAGAAGGAGAACTTTAACATAGGACCTAATTTGAGGCCACAACATACGCTAGAGTGTCAGCAGAGCATAGTAGTACAATTTCAAAAATTTCGATAAAACGATTTTAATCAATCTTATAGGGTAGAACTCTTCGGCTTTCCATAGATCAGTGATAATTCTTATAGGGTAGAACTCTTCAGTTTTTTAAAGATGAGTAACAGAACTATCGCTTAAAGCAAGAAACATTCCCAGAACTCATGCTCACATGCCAGCATATCAGGGTAGAAAGGACGAGAATCCAAAAAATATTCTATAAAATAATATTCGTAGTTCTTGAATAAAAAAAATATTTTATGATTCCAATAATTATTATAGGGTAGAACTCTTCGGGATTCCATAGACCAGTTATAATACTATCGCCTTAAGCAAGAAACTTGCCTAGAACTCATGCTCACGTGCCAGCATATCAGGGTAGAGAGGATGGAAATCCAAAAAATATTCTTGTAAATATTTTTAGCAGTGCTTGAAAAAAAATATTTTATTATATGCTATCAAACATTCTTATAGGGTAGAACTCGTCGGTTTTCCATAGATCAGTAACAATACTATTGCCTACGGCAAGAAACTTGCCTAGAACTCATGCTTACGTGCCAGCAGATCATGGTAGAAAAGACGAAAATCCAAAAAATATTCTATTAAATAATTATCGTAGTTCTAGAAGGCTAGAACTCCTCGATTTCTGAAAGATCAGAAGGAGAACTTTAACATAGGACCTAATTTGAGGCCACAACATACGCTAGAGTGTCAGCAGAGCATAGTAGAACAATTTCAAAAATTTCGATAACATAGAACCTAATTTGAGGCCCAACATACGCTAGAGTATCAGCAGAGCATAGTAGAACAATTGAAATATGTTAATATGTCAAAAGAAATGCGTACTATTTCTGAACAAGAACCAAATTTCATAACTTTTACTATGTGCCCAAAATAGGTTTTTAGTTTTAAATTCTTCGAATTTGAATGGTACATGTGCGTAGTCAATAAAATTTAGAAGTTAGAGAGAGATTATACGTTAGAGAGAGAGAGAGATAGATAGATAGAAAGTAAAAAAGGAAAAAAAACGCTTTTAAAAATTATACGTCGTTTCTCCACAACTACAACAGTCTGCTAGTAAGTCTGTGGCGTACTATCACCTGTCATCTGTCCATAGACTAGACTTAGGATTTCGCTGTAGATTTTCGTTATAAGTAACAATAGGATAGGTAGAGAAGTTGCTGTGTTTATAAACTTTTAGCGTATTTTGGACTGTTTAGCGTTTATCACGCCACAGACGTACTAGCAGACTGTTGTAGTTTAGGAGAAACGAGGTATAATTTTTAAAAACGTTTTCTTTCCTTCGTTACATACTATCTATCTATCTCTCTCTAACGTATAATCTTTCTCTAGCTTCTAAATTTTATTGACGACGCACATGTACCATTCAAATTTGACGAATTTACAACCAAAAACCTATTTTGGCCACATAGTAAAAGTTATGAAATTTGGTTCTTGTTCAGAAATAGTACGCATTTCTTTTGACATGTTAACATATTTCAATTGTTCTACTATGCTCTGCTGATACTCTAGCGTATGTTGGGCCTCAAATTAGGTTCTATGTTAAAGTTCTACTTCTGATCTTTCAGAAATCGAGGAGTTCTAGCCTTCTAGAACTACGATAATTATTTAATAAAATATTTTTTGGATTTTCGTCTTTTCTACCATGATCTGCTGGCACGTAAGCATGAGTTCTAGGCAAGTTTCTAGCCGTAGGCAATAGTATTGTTACTGATCTATGGAAAACCGAAGAGTTCTACCCTAAAAGAATGTTTGATAGCATAAAATAAAATATTTTTTTTCAAGCACTACTAAAAATATTTACAAGAATATTTTTTGGATTTCCATCCTCTCTACCCTGATATGCTGGCACGTGAGCATGAGTTCTAGGCAAGTTTCTTGCTTAAGGCGATAGTATTATAACTGGTCTATGGAATCCCGAAGAGTTCTACCCTATAATAATTATTGGAATCATAAAATATATTTTTTTATTCAAGAACTACGAAAATTATTTTATAGAATATGTTTTGGATTCTCGTCCTTTCTACCCTGATATGCTGGCATGTGAGCATGAGTTCTGGGAATGTTTCTTGCTTTAAGCGATAGTTCTGTTACTCATCTTTAAAAAACTGAAGAGTTCTACCCTATAAGAATTATCACTGATCTATGGAAAGCCGAAGAGTTCTACCCTATAAGATTGATTAAAATCGTTTTATCGAAATTTTTGAAATTGTTCTACTATGCTCTGCTGACACTCTAGCGTATGTTGTGGCCTCAAATTAGGTCCTATGTTAAAGTTCTCCTTCTGATCTTTCAGAAATCGAGGAGTTCTAGCCTTCTAGAACTACGATAATTATTTAATAGAATATTTTTTGGATTTTCGTCTTTTCTACCATGATCTGCTGGCACGTAAGCATGAGTTCTAGGCAAGTTTCTTGCCGTAGGAAATAGTATTGTTACTGATCTATGGAAAACCGAAGAGATCTACCCTATAAGAATGTTTGATAGCATATAATAAAATTATTTTTTTCAAGCACTACTAAAAATATTTACAAGAAATTTTTTTTGGATTTCCATCCTTTCTACCCTGATATGCTGGCACGTGAGCATGAGTTCTAGCCAAGTTTCTTGCATTAGGCGATAGTATTGTAACTGGTCTATGGAATCCCGAAGAGTTCTACCCTACGAAAACGATTGAAATCATAAAAAAAAAATCTTCAAGTACTACGAAAATTATTTTATATGTACAATATTTTTTTGGATTTTTGTCCTTTCTACCCTGATCTGCTGGCACGTAAGCATGAGTTCTAGGCAAGTTTCTTGCCGTAGGAAATAGTATTGTTACTGATCTATGGAAAACCGAAGAGATCTACCCTATAAGAATGTTTGATAGCATAAAATAAAATATTTTTTTTCAAGCACTACTAAAAATATTTACAAGAATATTTTTTTGGATTTCCATCCTCTCTACCCTGATATGCTGGTACGTGAGCATGAGTTCTGGGAATGTTTCTTGCTTTAAGCGATAGTTCTGTTACTCATCTTTAAAAAACTGAAGAGTTCTACCCTATAAGAATTATCACTGATCTATGGAAAGCCGAAGAGTTCTACCCTATAAGATTGATTAAAATCGTTTTATCGAAATTTTTGAAATTGTACTACTATGCTCTGCTGACACTCTAGCGTATGTTGTGGCCTCAAATTAGGTTCTATGTTAAAGTTCTCCTTCTGATCTTTCAGAAATCGAGGAGTTCTAGCCTTCTAGAACTACGATAATTATTTAATAGAATATTTTTTGGATTTTCGTCTTTTCTACCATGATCTGCTGGCACGTAAGCATGAGTTCTAGGCAACTTTCTTGCCGTAGGCAATAGTATTGTTACTGATCTATGGAAAACCGAAGAGTTCTACCCTATAAGAATGTTCGATAGCATAAAATAAAATTATTTTTTTCAAGAACTACTAAAAATATTTACAAGAATTTTTTTTGGATTTCTATCCTCTCTACCCTGATATGCTGGCACTCGAGCATGAGTTCTAGGCAAGTTTCTTGCTTCAGGCGATAGTATTGTTACTGATCTATGGAATCCCGAAGAGTTCTACCCTATAATAATTATTGGAATCATAAAATATATTTTTTTATTCAAGAACTACGAAAATTATTTTATAGAATATGTTTTGGATTCTCGTCCTTTCTACCCTGATATGCTGGCATGTGAGCATGAGTTCTGGGAATGTTTCTTGCTTTAAGCGATAGTTCTGTTACTCATCTTTAAAAAACTGAAGAGTTCTACCCTATAAGAATTATCACTGATCTATGGAAAGCCTATAAGATTGATTAAAATCGTTTTATCGAAATTTTTGAAATTGTTCTACTATGCTCTGCTGACACTCTAGCGTATGTTGTGGCCTCAAATTAGGTCCTATGTTAAAGTTCTCCTTCTGATCTTTCAGAAATCGAGGAGTTCTAGCCTTCTAGAACTACGATAATTATTTAATAGAATATTTTTTGGATTTTCGTCTTTTCTACCATGATCTGCTGGCACGTAAGCATGAGTTCTAGGCAAGTTTCTTGCCGTAGGCAATAGTATTGTTACTGATCTATGGAAAACCGAAGAGTTCTACCCTATAAGAATGTTTGATAGCATAAAATAAAAATTTTTTTTTCAAGCCCTACTAAAAATATTTACAAGAATATTTTTTGGATTTCCATCCTCTCTACCCTGATATGCTGGCACGTGAGCATGAGTTCTAGGCAAGTTTCTTGCTTAAGGCGATAGTATTGTAACTGGTCTATGGAATCCCGAAGAGTTCTACCCTATAATAATGATTGAAATCATAAAATATTTTTATTTCTTCAAGAACTACGAAAATTCTTTTATAGAATATTTTTTGGATTTCCATCCTTTCTACCCTGATATGCTGGTACGTAAGCATGAGTTCTGGGAATGTTTCGTGCTTTAAGCGATAGTTCTGTTACTCATCTTTAAAAAACTGAAGAGTTCTACCCTATAAGAATTATCACTGATCTATGGAAAGCCTATAAGATTGATTAAAATCGTTTTATCGAAATTTTTGAAATTGTTCTACTATGCTCTGCTGACACTCTAGCGTATGTTGTGGCCTCAAATTAGGTCCTATGTTAAAGTTCTCCTTCTGATCTTTCAGAAATCGAGGAGTTCTAGCCTTCTAGAACTACGATAATTATTTAATAGAATATTTTTTGGATTTTCGTCTTTTCTACCATGATCTGCTGGCACGTAAGCATGAGTTCTAGGCAAGTTTCTTGCATTAGGCGATAGTATTGTAACTGGTCTATGGAATCCCGAAGAGTTCTACCCTACGAAAATGATTGAAATCATAAAAAAAAAAAATCTTCAAGTACTACGAAAATTATTTTATATGTACAATATTTTTTTGGATTTTTGTCCTTTCTACCCTGATCTGCTGGCATGTAAGCATGAGTTCTGGGCAACTTTCTTGCTTTAAGCAATAGTATTGTTACTGATCTATGGAAAACCGAAGAGTTCTACCTTATAAGAATGATTGAAATCATAAAATAAATTTTTTTTTTCAAGCCCTACTAAAAATATTTACAAGAATATTTTTTGGATTTCCATCCTCTCTACCCTGATATGCTGGCAAGTGAGCATGAGTTCTAGGCAAGTTTCTTACTTTAAGCGATAGTTCTGTTACTCATCTTTAATAAACTGAAGAGTTCTACCCTGTAAGAATTATCACTGATCTATGGAAAGCCGAAGAGTTCTACCCTATAAGATTGATTAAAATCGTTTTATCGAAATTTTTGAAATTGTTCTACTATGCTCTGCTGACACTCTAGCGTATGTTGTGGCCTCAAATTAGTTTCTATGTTAAAGTTCTCCTTCTGATCTTTCAGAAATCGAGGAGTTCTAGCCTTCTAGAAGGCTAGAACTCCAACTAGCTAGGCACAAGAGACTGGCTAGTGGCTAGAGGCTGGCTAGGCTGGCTGGGCTGGCTAGGTAGGTGGTTTGGGGCTAGGGATAATTTTCGTAGTTCTAGAACTACGAAAATTATTTGATAGAATATTTTTTGGATTTCCATCCTTTCTACCCTGGCCTGATATGCTGGCAGCTGAGCATGAGTTTGGGCATGTTTTGTGCTCTAGGCTATAGTTATGTTACTGATCAGTAGAAAACTGAAGAGTTCTTCCCTCCAAGGATTATTATATTCAGTGAGATTATAAATTTTCGACATTTCAACTGTTCTTCCTTGATCCGCTGGCTCTGGATCGTGAATTCTGGACACATATTAAGTTCTAGGTTAAAGTTCTGTTACTGATCTACGAGAAAATGAAGAGTTCTAGCCTCCAAGAATAGTTGACATCATTCACACCAATTATTTCAATCATTATGAGTAGATCAAGATTTTATTAAAAAAATGATCTGCTAACTTCCCGTAGCAGATCATTTTTTCAATCGACTATATTTCAGGTAAAATGGACAGAACTATCTCTAAAAAGTATCAGGAACTGTAGAACTCAGCTGCATGCGTACAGAACTCACTTTTAATTTTGGTTTGCTAAAAAATGATCTGCTACGGGAAGTTGGCAGATCATTTTTTCAATCAACTTTTTTTTAGGTAAAATCGACAGAACTATTTCTAAAAAGTATCAGGAACTCTAGAACTCAGCTGCATGCGAATAGAACTCACATTTTTTTTTGATCTGCTGGAAAATGATCTGCTAAGTTCACAGACATATTACTGTCCCACTGCTGGGCACGGACCTCTTCTCAGAATGAGAAGGGTTAGGCCGTAGTCCACCACGCTAACCTAGTGCGGGTTGGCGGACTACACACACCATCGAGAACTTTATCAGGCCCTCTCAGGTGTGCAGGTTCCCTCGCGATGTTTTTCCCTGACCGTTAATGCAAGTGATACCTAATCAAATTGTGATCCGCACATAAATTCTAATAGTCAGAGGTGCGGGCCGGGTTTGAACTCAGACCCTCCTGCATGGAAGGCAAGCGTTCAACCGCTAGGCTATCACTGCTTAAAAAGGATAAATATGATAAAATATTAAAACCTTAAGTTTTTTAAGAATCGAGTGGGGAAAGGGCACAATGCCATTAAACAAAATTTAATGCCAACCTCGAATTACTTTTAACAAAAAAGGAGCAATAACAAGAGTACATTCTTCGTAATTTTATTGTCAAATAATATGAATGTAATAATATGTAAGGTAGCTATGATGTATTTGAGATATGTCTAGCCCTTTATTAAATGAGAGTATGTAAAATTAATACGTACTTTGACTACAATACAAAGTACGATACAATCACAGACTAGATACACAACTAAGAAGTCGCATCGACCAACTCCGTAAAACCGATCACTTCCGAACTTAGTGCGACTTCAAGACCACGAATGTTTATTAGTAGGTACTGCGGCCAAAAATGATCTTTACGCTGATGCAATAAGTTGTAAAATTATCTAAGCGAGAGTAACCTTTGGTTGTTCGAGCAGGTACATCGATGTACCAAACTTAGTTGTGTCGTTTTGTACCTTTATAGTCCCGATCCCTATAAGTGGTTATTGTACTCATCATTATGAACAACTTTTACTATGGGACCAAGCCTGAAATCGCGAGAAAACATCTGCTGTTCTTTAGTCGAGTAATATTGAATTATTTGTATCTTGTCGCAATTTCAGGGTTAGTCCATAATAACAGTTGTTCATAATGGTGAGTACTCCTCTTAAAGGGGTCGGAAATAGAAGGGTTGGATCCTTATTTCTATAGCATTATAACACCGAGGGACACTGAGAGGACTTGACTTACCTGAACTACGTGAGATGCAAAGTGCTGTTATTCTATCTCTGTCGCTCACTTCGTGCAAGTTTTCCGCTTATATTAATAATAATAATTCATTTATTTATAAGACAACAAGATCCAATAATGTTAGTAAATACAGGTATATATCGAAATAACATTAAATAACATAATATAGATTAAGAGCAAATTTTTTGAAAAATATTCTGTTGTTGTTGCAGCTATTAAAAGTTCATAATTTTGTATAGATTGCTTTTTTGTTGATTGCACATAGAAACCTTGATGTTTAAACTATCTAAGATACCTCTTGACATTTGATTTTGATTTTTATATTGTATTTTCATAATTGTATTATGTTTATAATTTTGACTCATGATTATTCTGATTTTTACTGTATTTGATTTGAATTTAATTGTTTCTGTTGTGGACTCACTTGCCCACGTTTACCATAATTATTGTGGAAACTAATATTTGTATATTACATATTTAAGTTTATATTTTATGATTGTATATAATTATTAGTTAGTTTTATATAATATTAGTTTAGATTTAGATTAGTTTAGATAAATATCACTGTATCTATCCATAGGAATTAATATACTTATAAGATAGATAAACAAATATAATAAAATATATATTTGCATGCCTTTGAAAAGGCGGAATACAATATCACTAAAGATGAAACTTCACTATTTATTTTGAAAAGAGAACCTTTTTGTTTTATGGCATACAAACAAAATTGTAAGCGTAGGGTGGTTGAACAATTCTTTTGCCGACTGTACATTGTACATACTACCAGCCATTTTACTCAACTAAATAAGTACGTATCTTACTTTTTCCATTTGTTTAGGTAAGTACTTAGCAAAAAAAAAATTGTTCCCGAAATGGCATTCTCGTCTAGCATAGAATATTAAAATTTAAAACATGTAGATGTGATTGGTAGCTTACCTGAATATAAAGCCATTTCAAAATCACAAATATTCGAATATTGAAAGGATTATCGCGAATTCGATATTAAATTTCGCCGGAAACCTACAAAGGGCCGAGCAGCACATTACTTATAATTATTTTGATTCTAACACGTGTTTCACGTACTCCCGTATTTAATGGAGTCCCATGTGCAGAGGTGAGAACCTTTTTGGGACATTTTCCGTGAGTGGATAACATTTAGCTAGGGTCCTTTAATTCGGGTCGATTTGCGACGTGGTGTGAAGAAATAACGCGCTTGCTAACTACATTAAAAGAGAGACAAAACACTCATGGTACAAAATATTCGTTTAAACCCTTTAATAACTAAGTTAACATAAATAACGTGGTTCATTTTTGGCATAAAATAGACCGACTTCTCTCTTCTTTGCTGTTACGATTAGGTTAGTAAAGTTGCTTTAGTCGTACCGCAGCTTAAGTCGTTCTCAAGTAGTATCTGATCTCACGTTTATAAAAAGTTACATAGTATTGTTAATTTGAACTATTCAGTTGTGTGAGTGTACAAAACAAGTGGGCGTCCCCCCCGGTTTTCATGATAGAAAAGTAATTCAAAAGGAAGTTTTTTCCACTGTTTTCATTAAAATATCTTGCTGGTTTGTAAGCCATTTCAGAAAAAAATATAATGATAAAGTATTTTTTCTGGCTTATGTCTATTTTCGTAGTAATCTGGCATTCATTTTAGCGCTTATACGTAATATTAGTAGTATATTACGTCTATGTTTAGGCGTAATCTTTCTTTCGTTAATTCTTTTGTTAATTTAACTTAATTAACATTATTTTATACATTCAATATTGTTGTGAAGTGTGAACTCATTCTTCCGAAAGCAAGCGTGGTGTGAGTGGCGATCCAATTATTTTGCTAGTATAAACATTGCCTTTTTTATGTTATTAAAACATTCTGTAATTAATATATATATGTTGTATAATACGAGATCTTGGATAGGTGTTTATCATACCAAACACACTATATATGCACATATGTAGATTGTAGGTATATTATACGTGTATCTTAAACTAGCACATAGGCACTTTAGTATTTCCATTCCGGAAATTTGGATTTTGTATAGGTACCTATCATGGAATAAAATCCCGCTAAAAAATTAGTGCGTATTAACAACAATTCTAAGACCGTTTTACATTGACTTCCAAAACAGGTTACTTTAAGTTGTTGCGTCAAAGATTGGTTTGCAAATATTAATTTTGAAGTACGTAAAGTACGTACGTACGTACGTATTTAAGTAGTTTTCTGAGACGTATAGCATAGCGGGGCTTTCCGGTCATAATTGGAGCTGCCCGACTGGGGAAGTACCTCCACCTTGCTACTACGGCGAGATTAGTGTACTTCGCATATTTTCATAGCATTATGTCCTATGGCATTCTGTTGTGGGGATCAGCGGCTGATGTAGATTCGGTTTTTATATTGCAGAAGAGGGCGATCCGTGCGATCTATAACATGGGCCCACGCGAGTCTTTACGAGACTTTTTCAAAGACACCGACATTCTAACACTGCCATCACAGTACATTTTGGAGAATATTATGTTCGTCCGAAGAAACCTGCATATGTTTAATATCAATAGCGATATTCATAAAATTAATACTAGAAATAAGTACAAAATAGTGGTCCCTTTTAGATTGACCAAAACAAACAAATCATTTCTAGGTAACGGTGTACGCTTTTATAATAAACTCCCAAAAAGTATTACCGAGCTTACTGATAAAAAGTTTAAAACTCGTGTTAAGCTTGTCCTCATAAGGAAGGCCTATTACAGGATCAAAGACTATGTTGACGATAGAGATGTATGGAAGTGATTATCCTCTGCACATGCGGCTTCCCTGGTGACCCACTGCTTCCTGTCTTCACACACTAATTTTAACGCTTCCCTTGTACCTTTTTGGTACCTATTCTTAATTGGGTGACTGACTTGAGTGTTAAGTACGCACCTACTAGTATTGTATAATTATAATATTTTAGTGGTACTTATGATCTTTGCTGTTCTTTTTTTTTATTTGTAATATTGTGTAAATTGAGGTCGAATTTTAGCCGGGGCCGCTCCTGCAGCCCCACATTTGTTGTGTAGTACCTAAGCTTGATTTATGAAAAGAGTATCCATGGAGTTTCTTGCCGGTATCTTCTCCAGGACCAACCCACTTGGAACCGTGCGCCTAGAATCACGACGTTTTGAAAGTGCCTGCAAAGGCCCAGTTGAAATAAAAATCTTTGACTTTGACTTTGACTTTGACTTGCAGAATATCTTAGCCAAATAACACTCTCTTTTGCAGTGTTGTGTTCCTTTCGGTGAGCAAGGTTATCAGTGCTCCTTGGAGAAGCATCGCTTTGGCAGTATGGTTCCCCCTACTGCCAACATGACACTAGTGGTAGGGTCGCTAACGCGCGAGTGATTGGTGTATAACCGCTTACCATTAGGCAGGCCGTATGCTTGATTGGCAATACAGTGAGTTTTTTTTTTATCTAAATCTAAACTTCTAAACTAATATTATATAGAGAAAAGATTTGATTTTTTGTGTTTGTTTGTAATGGATAAACTCAAAAACTATTAAACCGATTTTAACAATTCTTTCACCAGCAGAATGTTATATTATCACTGAGTAACATAGGCTATAATTTATAACGATTACACGCGGGCAAAGCCACTGGATGAAGTTATTTTAAATATCTCGAAGAACCAAAAGCTGTGTGTACAAATTTCATATACGATGTGCTAAAATTTTTGTAGAGAAAGGTGAACACAGGTTAATAAAATAAAAAACAGATTTCGACACCCGATATATTTATTTATTTCATCCATAACGTCGACAGTGGTAATTAACAACGAACTAATTATGAATATAAATAATGGGTATCCAAACATTCAGTTTTCGATTATTTTATCGCCTAAAAATATCTTTTATTATATCCATTATAATATTAATTACATGTATGTATGTAGAGTGAGTATTAACGAACAGACTCCACTAATTTTTCTTATAATTTCATCTATGAAATTGACATGAATAGGATACAGTTTGACCCAGCCTAAATAATAATCATAGAAGATACATTTATAGATTGTTAGAGTCGCCTTTCCCCTTAGATAAATTGAAAATCACATGCAATCGAGACGATGAAACATGAAATCGGAATAGAGTTCAAATAATGTCTAACATTAAAATACATTTTAGTCTTGTACCTCTTATATTACTCAGATCAACACCTAGGTGGATACTGGGTTTTATATAATCACTTTACTTCGAAACTTAGTACAAGCCACAATATTTGATCATAATACCTGAAAGTAGAGCATCACAGTTAGGATAATATGGATCTCAATTCTAAGCCAACATCACGAAGTAAATAATTATATCTATACATTATCATTTCATCTGAACGCGGCACATATAAGACAAAATAAACTAGTAACATTAAAGAATATTAATCTACGTTTAAGATTTAAAGAGTATCTCTATGGACAGACAATTCTTATGCCATCGACATTATATTTTAAATTATTTACAACAATCGATAGGTACTTTCGAACAACAATACCGTTGTTAAAAATAACATTAAATAAACAGAAGTTTTTTTTTACTTTTTGTTTGCGAAGATTATTTGATATCACAGTAACGTTACAGGTTCTGTAACTGAACGATAAATAGACTATACATAATAATTATATATGTTGTTAGTAGTAACAGATTGTAAATAATAGGATATTCCAGGTATAACGATTATATAATATGTATGTATAATTTGTTTATGCCACGTTCCTCAGTAGCTCTTCAGATGACAGCATGCCATCCTGTAAACAAAGTCAAGAGTGAAACAAGTCAATTCAATTCAATCTTATTTTTTTTTCTTCTATTGCCGAAACAGTAAAAAGAAGGTTCGAAGAAACTTTACCAATTTATTTCTACTAGGTATGGAAAAAATCGGCAAATACAGTTAAGTAAGTACAAGTGTGTTAAAATCAACCGTTTTCGTTCATGATCAAGCTCCCAATTACATTGCTAATTAAAATCTTTAGTCAAAGTTTATAAATTTTAACATGGGAACTTTTGAACTTTTTAGTGGTCTTTTGAAACATTTCAAACAGAGGTTACTTCAATGTCAGTTACGGAGTACCTGGACTGCTTATATTAGATTCTCAGAGCAACATTAGATTAGTTGACACATACACTACACATATGTTTTGTATGTCAAACAGAAACTTTGTGTCAAATGCTGATTGCATCTGGTGAGGTGAGTGACCGGCCCCCTGATTACGTATGGTCATTGTGATAGTTGCTGTCGCTAATAAACATGCTATTCCGGATCCTCTTATGAAAAAATCTATAAGCGAGAAAGGGATGCATTGTTCGTTGGTCGCTGTGGCTGTTGAAAGACGTAATCGAGGCGCTGACTTATACTGAAAATCTGGCTAAGTTGATAATGATGATGTTTTACCTGATTAAGGTCGATGAACTTGCGGACCACAGACCGCGCGAAGTCCGGGTTGTTCAACATCTCGCTCACGAACCAGTCCAGAGGGATGCTGTGGAAAAACATAATGCTTTAGACAATTCTACCCGCGGCTACGTTTGTGTATAGTTTTTTTTATTTTCTTAGATGAAACGTAGACTATCCTTTGCCTGGATTCATGTTACCGCTCGAACTTTCATCAAACGCTTTGAAAGTTTCGCCGTCAAAACGTATCAGATAGACAGACATTACTTTCGCATCTAAAATATGTTGACGTAGAACTTACAAAGTAAATACGTATTTATTTTATCGGTTAAAGCAAATATGACTCGGCTTACATCCACAATATTGTCGCAATCGTAATGTTAATGTTCAAACATAATTTATTATCATTATGTTGAATGCAAAGTTTCATATTCCCTACCTAAGGTCACACGCAAAAAGTGAAAAAAATTGTAAACTATAAGATCAGTTTTTTAATGCTTTGTCACAAAACTAAGAGTTGACGGATTCCAGCAAAAACTGAAAAAATAAAAAAATATCTCTGAGAAAACAAACGCCGCGCGGACGGAGCTCCCCTGTTTCCATAGACAAAACCAACCATAGTTAACTGTCGTGTTATATACTCGTTACAAATTGGATTTCTTATGGAAGGGTCCATAAGAAATCCAATTGATATGATGGGATCTAGGGATATCCCTTCATTATACTCCGAAACTTTAAATATCCAAGATTAGAGTCGTATATAAAAATATGAAAGAAAGCATTGAATTAATCCTAGACGAAAATCCTAATCCGTTTAGTTGCATAGTATGTTATTTCCTGTCTAAACTATAATTTATTAAGATCAAGGCATGTTCTAAAAAAATAAATATAGTAACTTCCCGCAGACACAGAATCAAATAACTCTGTTATTCGTAGCGATAGCTTCACTCTGTAGAACGCAGCTTACAATGTGTAGCAGGTAACTGCTACGCTCGTAGCGAAGCGCGTAGTACACTGCTATCTTCACCATAAAGTTTGCTTTTCACTCAAATTAAAAGATAAATTGATCGCGATTCGAAATATCTGTGTTTTGGTAACTAAGGATAATCTTAATTGTCGAGATTCGGGTGACATTCTCTATTTTGAATTTCTTAACTATAACACCGTTAACGTTTCCTAATAATATAAATATAATGGCTTCTCAAGTCAATAAAGACCGTCGTTATTTTCAGGGGATCCTTTACGTAAATTGGAAATGGTTGGGTGTTCAATATCTATGAAAGTAAACAGGACGTTTCCTCACGAATTCACAGAGGTGTCTCGGATTGCAGATCGAATCCGCTAAGTGCCGCCTTATCTGGGACAGAGGATAGCGAGGGCGTATTGTTTGTCTCGGGACTTACCCTAACAAAATTCACTCCATACGGCTAAATATAAAAATATTTGGCTTCGTGGCCAACACTTTATCTTTATTATTGATTTTTTGAGGAAAAAATAGATAAGTAGTAAGGAAGTTACTGATAATATCTACAACATTCAAGATATAGTTGATTATTTAATTTAAACCCACTTGGAACCGTGCACCTAGAATCACCACGTTTTGGAAGTGCCTGCAAAGGCCCAGTTGAAATAAAAACCTTTGACTTTGACTTTAAAAGAAACTACACTGTTATATTGTTGTATTAGGTAAATTTTTCTTTGAAATATTAATGATCTCATAACGTTAACCAACCCAGTTCACCTGTTTTTAACCCAACGGAAAACCCTTTCCAATTGGTACAATTTCAGTGATCTAAGCTTTATTTAATTGTCGTTAACTCATTACTGAAACAATTATGTATTTAATTCCAATTAAAACTAGAATTAATTCTCTTTATTATGCGCCTTTTAAATCAGGTCTTAATTTACATTAAAATTCACAGAAATTGTCCCGTTTATCGTTGATAAGTAATTCGAAGTATGATTTTAATTGTCGATTTGCGGTGTAAAGAAAGATAGAAGAAGAAAGAAAGAAAGAAAATCAATTTATTTTTTGCACACAGGACACCGAAATCACAATAGCATGCACACATAACAAATATTAAAAAAAAAACAGAAAATTACATAAAATAAAACAATGATGATAGAAAAGAAAAAAAATGTGTGTAATGAATGAATGAATTAAATGAATTGAATAACTCATTTTAAGAAAAGAAAAGTAAAAAGCCTCCCCAAGTCACGATAGGTACCTAAGTCCCTTTCGAACCTAGCTAACCATCAATTTTTTTTTATAATGACATGAGAAATATCTAATGTGAGATGTCACGCCAACACAACAAAACATAATTTTTGAAATGAATTCCCTACAAATAGTATCCGTCCTCTAAGGCACAGCAAAAAACCATGCAATACTGCTCTTTGGCAGGTGATGCAAATGCAGTAACCACACATTCCAGTACTACGAGGGACCACAAATTGAACTCAGAGCTAGGAAATGTCACCGGTGCTACCTCTTTGTCGTGTCCCCCTAACCGCAACGTACCCGACACACGGATCTTCTTAGTTTGCAAATGAATACGCTTACGTGAAACGAAGTTTATTGGAACACACTATAGGCAATGAAAAATCCATGGAAATTGATTAGAAATACCTTTTTTAAATAAAACATTGCCTCTCAATAGGATTTCTCCTGTATCGAGGGTACAGTGTACAAACATACATCTCAAATGCACACTAGACCCGGAACAACTACCTGAAGATTGTACAAAAAACGAAACTGTGCGGGAATCGAACCCGCGGTGCATAGCGCAGATAGCTAATCGCTTAGCCACTGCGCTAACCGTGTCGTCGTTTTGAGCTATATTTTCAATGGCCGGAGATGATATTCGGATAGTTATTACAATATTCCTCTTCTCCGTCTGTCGTATTTACATGAACTCTAACATAAGCTGGTGCTAAACGGTAGGGGAAGAATAACGAGTCAGCAAAAATCGGATCGGAGCTGACTTTCCAGAATGTGACTGACGTACTAGTATTTAGATATCACCACATGACGAGGCTCCTAATTTCTCTGATAAATTTATGCGAATACAGTTCCAGTTTTAAATAACAAAATATGAAAATTCTAACTATTTAATCGAATAATTTAACAAGGCTGATTAATGAACTCATTGTTGTCATTTTACGTTGTCACCTAAACTACTTTAATTACAAAATTTAGCAGAATAAAAGGCTAATATAGAAAATTGGTATTAAACTTGGCTTAATGACATGGCGTTTCATGAAGGCATAATGTGATTGTCATTTTTCACTGCCCCGCCGAGAAGCCTCATCGACAGGTAATTACATTAGGTATTCATCGTACTATTCTCGCCTTTATCGAATAAACTTGACCTGTAAAACTTAACACTATCTATAATTTACAGGGCTCAACATAGTTTGATGTATACTAAAACTATTTTGAAATTCATGCTGCAAGTTCTATACTGATTATAAGTCTGTGGTGACAATGAAAAAGGGGATAAGTCATGAAACAGAATTCTTCACTACAGATTAAAACACAAAAAACTTGTATGTTTCATTAGATTATAGTCATATAATTATTATGTACTAATAATGTACCCACAAATTATTATTATCATTTTAAAATTATTTTCATTGCAGTATGTAACATTTTTGTAAAAATTATTTGAACGGCTCGCCGCACACAGATAAACCCTGAGAGGCTTTCGTTGTGAGGCTAAAACCAGAATGTAAATTGTGTAAAGTGTCTTAGAAATAAATATAAATAAATAAATAATTAAAAATCCAAAATTAATTTTACGTTTTACTTAATTATATTTATTTATTAGGGATCGTTAATTTTATGGCTTTAATCTATTATACCAAAGAAGTGTTTTCTTTTTTACTCCATAATGAAAAAAAAATCCTCTTAAGACTGAACCCCTTTTTTCCGTTGCACCACAGAATTATTATTTATACCGTAATCCATCAAAATTTTATCCGTATTTCTGAGCAGTTAAAGCTACAAACAATAATGAACAGTCAAACATTAAAACAAATTAAGAAGACATCTAATTAATTCAAGTGTAAGTAACAAGTGGGCAGGACAACTTTGCTGTGAAACCGACTTACAAGTCTTGTACAGGTTTGTAACAATTTACGTACAAAGCCATTGTTTGCACAGATATCTCAATGTAAATGCCTTATTTCAACACAATTGGCAATGTAAATATTGTCATGTTAAAGTAAATCAAATTATTGGCCACGCAGTAAATCGGGACGGATTATCCTTGAGTTTCTATTATTCTCAGCTCAGGGTTTATTTATAGTAAAATAATCGTATGGACCATCTGAAAGTTATGATGTTACACTTCACAGGCTCAAGAGCGTTCAATATTTCGCTATTTCGTATTAACTTATTATATTTTGATACTAATAAATAGTTTTAAAATGTTAATGACGTACTAGAAGCCAAACAAACCAACTCAGCTTTTAGTTACACGTAAACCACTAATAACAAAGTACATTGGAATTAATTTCGACCTACTAATGCTAATTTGGTATTTCATAATTAGTTTTCATTCTCATTAATCGGTATAGCAGTCGGTAATAAATTACTGATTGCTACGGTTTCATAGCAAATTGCCAGTATAGTCAAAAATGCAAGTGAATGCAAACTAAAATCCAACTTGAAACTATTGTAATGGTTCGTTTACTTCAATTCGTATATGTCTTAAGTAATTTTACTGAGACAAGCAGTCAGCTATTGGATTCGGCAAATATTTAATTTTTGTACACTTTATATAACATGTATCAGAAATGCGTGGTCATATTAAGGATGTGGATCAGGCCATCAAACTGAAAAACTTTCGCTATGGGATCAACATCATTATCGCAATAAAATTATCAGCTGTCCTATACGTTTGGGTCGAGTTTTGTATATGGACAAGCTGATAATTTTTTCCCGATTACGATGTTGGTTCCATAAAGAAAGTGGTTCTATAAATTTGGTCTGAGCCACCACGCATTACTGATGCACATTTTTTTTTTGTAAGTAATACCGAATCTACCGTTATTTATTGTATACAAAACAGAATTATAACAAATCAAAAGGCCTCAAAAACGCAATAATTACAAGGCAAAATATAATTTAATATTCAGAATAAGTATTTTTACAGATTTATATTTGACATAACAGTAAAATAATTTAAGTAAGAGTAGAGCTTTTTACAATTTTATCTGGAGGTATAACAGGTTATTTTCTTCTGTTGGTATAGGTTGGTAGGATGCTGATGGGGCTGCCCCGCTTCAATAGTGCATCAGGTATGTTTGCTGAGGCTGCTGTAGATGGCTTCAAAGCATTGTTCAGAAGAAGAATAGCCTCCAGGGAGGCATCAGGATGCTGCGTGTGCGGGATAGCGCCAGCAGCCTCCTGAACACCGTTTTGCACAGGGCTGATTGCCCGATAGTGCGCCACTGGAACACTATACATATGGGTTCCAGAGTAGCAATATTTGCGGTGAATTAACGCGTAGCGTGGCGTAGTTGTATTTTGTGTTGTTCTAGCGTAAGTACTAACATTAGTTTGTCTAAGTGTTTGTATACTAACAAATATGGATCTTTGTCTGAAAATAAATGATTATATATATAGGAGGCATTTAGATAATTGTTGTTCTATTACCACTTATTTCGCAGCGTAGCTTTTCCTGAGTAGATAGTAGAATCGTAATAGCAACTTGAACCTGGATTCCATTTTCTAGGTTAATTTAGCTATATCACCCACATATATTTTCTTTCCTCCCGGCGTTAACGTGAAACCCTTTGTTCATATAAATAGAACTCAATAATACGCAGTTCCATTTTCAAATGTGTTCCGATTTTATTTATTCTTAGCAGATTCTTAGTTTGAATTCTCGAAACCAGACCAAAAACGTCTAAAAGTTACGCAATAGTTTTTTATGAAGAAAATAAATCAATCTTTGGACCAAAACTATTTCTTAAATGTTTGGAAATTACCATTATAATATTCGATACAACCGCGACGTGTCTGATCAAATTATAGGATAAAACATTGTATTCCTGTCAACATAATTTCCTTGATTTTATTTCCAAATACTTTGACCGGCCGATGTAATGAGGTCTTGTTATCTTGTAGTGTTTCCAATTCGTTCCCTCTAACACAATAAACTATGTATATAAATAGATACTGTATGTTACGATGTCACAATTTCCGTAGATATTTTGCCAGCATATATTTTACCAAGACAATGAATAATTAAATAGACAATAACTCAACCCAACGGTGTACATACCTATGTAAGTACATTTGAAGTCACTTTGAAGTATGAATATTATAAACGAAGGACATTTTGGTCCAAATGCTGCCCAGAATCAACTGAAATGGCAATAAGTAGATCTAGATGTAGAGTATCATTTTTCACTTTGAAAAAGTGAAAAATGAAGAAGAAGTTTGAAGTTTGAAGTTTGAAGTTCATCCTGGGAAAAAAGGTTACCTAACTTTTATTGGTTTTGTAATGTAATTGCACAACTCTGGGTGAAAACCTCCGCCTAACCCTTTGGGGAATATAGGTGTGATGCTACGCTATGTATCAAAATGTATGTTAGGTAATAGTTTTATTTTAAAAGAATAGTACGTACCTAATATGAACTATACCAAAAAAAAAAATCGCTCAAAGAGAATTTCGAAGATGGTATTTTTTTTTTTCAGTTGGTACCTTTAAAACTCCCCAACTTTGCCTTCATTCCAAATGTTGCCTAGTACAACATCGGTAAATCTGCGCGCCTGAGTAAGGACTCACTTTGCCTTGTACTTACCTACAACTTTCTGGACTAAGCGTTGCCAATAATATGGCAAGTAACTAAGTAATTGAAGGCTTTCCATTAAAGGCAAAGTTAGAAATCTAGGGAAAGTTGGGGACTTTTGCCCTAGATACTAATTGCAGTATTTCTACTGGTTACCTTTCCAATGTCTTCTCGTCGTTAGTTTCCTGTCCTTCCCTCTCAGGTGCAGCCTCCAGCATCTCCCAGAAGTTGTCCAGACCGTACACTGCTGGATACAAAGTTAAGTTATTTTTTGAGTATGCCATTTGAACTCTGTGTTCTGGTAACATCAAGTCATTTTACAAGCAATTTAAAACAATCGAATATCGTATCTCACATTCGATTGTTAACTTAGCTCTTTATGCCTCAAACACAATACAGGGTGTAAGTGACACCGTAACGAAAGCTGGTACCATAGATTCATTACATCTGAATCTACAGAATAAAAATTAATGCCCGACTTTTCAAAAAAATTACGATATTGTTCGCAGATCTTTTAGGTAGTTATAAAAACTGTGAACAATTTCGGAAAAAAAATTGAGAAGACCAACACCTAATTCTAACGCTATTAATGGGCCCAGAATCATGTACTGAATCCTAGGTATCAGTTTTCGATACAATGTCACTTACACCCTGTATATTATAGCAGATCTCAGTATACAATAAGTACGTACATGTCAAATCTCGGTTAAAACGAGAATTATCTAATAATTATCTCACTAAATAAGGAGAAAGCAAATACCTGTTGCTTCCTTTAATTAACCCCACAATGACGTATTCACACGACGTAATAAGCAACATTGACACAAGACTCTCAGATCTCATACACAATAAAAGCCCTGAAGCACAGAAGCTGGGAAATAAATCTCTTCAAGAGATGACCTCTCGTTTTCCTATTCATAGAGGAAATAAAACAAGAGTCAAAGGCGCTAGTCCCTATCAGCGCTACACACGCACATAAATACAGCATCAATCTGGACCGCTATTCACTCCGCAGAATAAGGACACAACTAATATAAATAGATAGCACTTGTTATCCGTAACGATGCCGTATTTTTGCGCTCACAAATTCTTCAACAGTGTATTGTAGAGTATAAATACATCCCTGAATACCCAAAAAAAGTGAACAGAAGCTGCAATAGCAGTGTGTTGGTTAATTCAATGATTCCACGTGTCGAAGCTTGCATGTTTTAATAAGCGAGTATCGCATGTTTATGTTGACCCGATACGCCGGCTGGCCCGTCCCCCGAGGCTTTAATTCGGTCGATACGAATATTTGTCGTATATAAATAACATTTCTGCGGCTTTAAGCCGGTTTTCGACGGACGACACCCAAAAGTCACCGATAGAGCGTGATTTCTTTGCTATTGGTTCGAGATTATCTCGACTAATACCTCGGTCGTTCTTGGGCAAACGGGCTCTTTTCCCGTAACCCCTGGCGATAAGTACGTTTGAGTTCGGTCTAAAAGTTCCCCTGGTCACTCTAATTTCTTCCTCTGTTGAATGTCAAGTCATGGCGGTAAATTATTTTAGATCACCGTCAGAAAGCGATAAGAAGCGTTATCTCTTTTATTTACTGCACAAGCGTCTTTTTTACCCAAAAAGGCAGAAATCTTTTGTTATATTGAAATCAACACTTTTATTTTCATTTAATTAACAGCTTTCAAAGCTCTTTTAGCATTGCGAAAGCTTCATAATATTTTACCTTCATTATTAGTGTCATCATTACCACTCCTTTTGCCAAAGTCATAGGCCACCATGAGGCTGTTCTTGGGGTTAAATTTCCTGCGAGCGTGGGTCTCATAGCCGTCTTGGTCTGTCGATGCATGGAGGTAAAAATGTTAAAAGTGTTTTAAGTGTGTGTAGTCAGTAAAAAGCAAATAAAAATCAAAAGCCTGACACCAGTCGACGTGGTGCTGGATACTTGAATTCGTTTTGTTACGAAAAACAAGCTACATACAACAATTTTCCAGTCATAGACAACTATGAAAGTTCTCAACTTTAATGTTTCAGTATCCTTTGAAATTCTTTTTGTTAGAACATTCATCTAAAGTTGAAAACTTGCTCCTTTATTTAAAGAGAATAAAGCATCTTTTTATGCCAAGACTTAATTTATTTCAACTGAAAATGCATTATATTTGATCGTGCTTCCGCATTCGTATTTTCTCTCTGAGTAAAGGAGTTATCGAAACGTTGACTTCGATGTGAACCTACACAATATCGAGGGTAACAAGTTTTGTATCCTCGCACAAACAAACACCTGCAAAGCGACACAGCTTCGGAGAGGCCTGTCCAAAGCCTTCACGGACCATTTCCAAATGGATTTTAGCTTTTATTTCCACACGTTTGGACTGTGCTTAAGTCTGTTACACGGTCGGGTATTTCGTTAGCTTCGGCGTAATTTTGCCATTCATAGTGTTGCGAGGCCGGAAACCCAATCAGATGCTTTGTGGTACCTTCAGCTTCCAATTCCGGAGTTCTTTTACCGAAATCTCTTGCGATTCCAACAGTGGGACTCTTAAAGATGGGCAAGCCGCGGTGCGCCCGGCTCGTTGACGATTGATGCTCTACGTCTCCTTCAGGAATAATGTTACTATTCTTAGGTTCGTTACGGTTACTGTTATATCTTAATAAGGTCTACCGGCCGCCGCACTGGGGTACCCTCAATTTACCTTTAACCTAAACTTGTTTACCCTTTTCTAACAAATAATAACAATTGGTATTGTCTGTTTGAATGCGACTATTTCAGCTTCAAAAGATTATGGTAATCGCAAATATTTCGATTCAATATCAACATTGAACTTAGCATACGAATGTGTCGAACAATGAGAAGTGAAAAGTTGCACAAACTTGCCTCTACAATTGTCGGGTTATTTGAATTTGAATAGACAAGTGGTAGGTTGGGGAATATGCTCTTATTATAATATTCTACGAATTACCCGCTCCATTAGCGATCAACGAGCACAACTTATAAGTTGACAGGTTAAGAAGATGGATGCTCTAGCATTGTGCTAACTCTCATACATTGCGCTAACTGTGTCCAAATTCTAACATAATTACTTTACTAAATGCAGTCATAAAATTAGTAGGTATACATTTTGCAAAGAACAATGGCAGGATTATACCTGAGTGTTTTAGAAAGCGTCTACAAATGTAACTTCGGCAACTTAGTTATTTAATGAGTTGGTTTATTAAATGATATTAGTTTTACATGTTAAATCCAAGGTTAAATTATTTAAATTATGAACTTTTATTTGATTATATTTACACCCGGTGTTGGTTTTGTTTGTGGGAGAATATTTTGAACCACTAGAGTTTCCACTTTATAAAAAACGATAATAATATGGAGTTTAGATGTTGATCTATCTAGGTATCTATCAGAGTGAAGTTATGGAAGAAACGAGTGATATGATGATAGAAAAGTGTGGATAGGCAAAGAGGGTATGCAGTTTTGTCTTCCACATAAAAATTTGCCTTATAACCTGAAATTAAATAGTTTTAATAAAACCGTATTCCCAACTGAGATTGAAAGATCGAAAGATCGAGAGATGATTGAGATTGATGTACCTATATCCTGTATCGTTTATTTTATTTCTATTTTCTACTATTCTAAAGAAAAACAAAGACTCCGCCAACTATCCTATGCATGTGGTAAAATTAACCAAACATTTGTTTAATTACATAACTTAACTATGCATGAAACATTAAAATATTAAATAAATTAAACTTTCAATATAAGATTTTTACGCAGTATTTCAGTTGCCTATCAACCAAGTATGCTATTAAGGTGCGGCGCAGATGACGGACTTTTTGTCCGCCATCGCTGGGCACTAGCCTTATATTAACCGACGGACTTTTTGTCCTCCGTGTGTGTTGTTGCATAGGATTCCTTAAGCTATATCGTCGCGGCAATAAGTCCATCGTCTGCTCAGCGCCTTCGTATTTAGTCATGTAGCATGTAAAGATATTTCTTATCAGTAGAAATTGTGCAATGTGAAAAGTGCTGGTATTTAAAAAAAATACAACCCTGTCTTTATTATCCCACAAAAACAGTGCTTTGAGAATAGAAATCAGTTGCAATCACTATGTACAAAAATAACATTCCAAAAAAGGAAACAATAAAAAGGAAAAATAAATCATCAGAAGATCATAAAACTCACGCTCAGCCCTAGTATGCGGCCTGTCCCGCTTGCCGAACCCCCTAGCAGTCATCATCTCAACGTTCTTGAAGCCGCGCGTGGGCCGCTGCTGCTTGGTGCGCGTGAGCCGGCCCTCGGGCGCCGCGGCCACCACGCAGAGGCATGCCGCCGCCGCCACCGCTACCGCCAGATGCATTGAGATATTCATTGCTGAGGACAAGGAGAGGGTTAGTTAATATTTGTGTCGCTAAACAGTCTAAGCTAGGTTACAAGTGTGTTTCAACGGAACTAAGTACCCATAGCAAAAATCCGTGTTAGGTATCATATTATTCTAGTCTTACATTTACTGGGGACAATCCCTGATTATACAGGAAAAAAAATTATGTAGTGCGCAAGATTTCATGTGGTTCAGTGTCCGAACAAATTCACTCCAAAACAAAATAAAAAATTTATTTTCTATGGCTTGCGCTAGTAAATTATGCATGTCCCCCACACTAAGTCGAATTTTCATTTTGTTTTAAAGTGTATCCCAATACTGCGGTTGCATTTAAGAACAGAGATTGAGTGACAAATTATGCGCACTACATAAAAAAATATCCTGATATATGTATATCTAGCGTCATTCAATTTTAGATAAAAAAAGTCTCTATAAGCCTACCAAAGGACATTAATTTATAGGACTGAAACCCATGAGTGACAATTTGTTTGAATTTTCTAACCCATTTGACAATGGTGTCGATTCTCTTGCGCATTACAACAGTACTAAACTAGACTAAACGCATCTGTAACTTTCTGTTTCAATAGAAAATACATACAGACGAACATAGAACCTCCTCCTTTTTTGAAGTCGGTTAAAAAAGGAACTGACAGATGCGTTTAGGTTAGTACTGTCAAAATCATAAACGTAGTAATAATAAGGTTATGGTCAAAATTCGCAATAGAATCGTCATCCATTGCTGTTTTTAACCGAGTTTAAAAAAGAGAAGGTTCTCAATTCGTAGCGTATATTTTTTTAGATACTGCCAGAATGCGATAAAGTATGTTTATAGAAGACCTGTCGATGTTACGTGACATACGACCATCAAAGCATTTCACTGCCCCGCTGGCCATAAAACATGACTGACGGTAATGGATTCCTCTAGTACCGGCAGATATAAGCTAGCCATACACTGCCATACAACATACCCATGCCTTTGCAGTCTACTATCTTGTTAACGAAGCTTTATCTAAGGTTTGACATCATGAATAAAATAAAAGGTCCGTTCTGTCTTAAAGACAAAATATTAACATTTAGGCCCGTCGGAAGGTGCTCAAAAAACCCAATATAGCCGAATCGGATGATTTAAAAAAATGCAAATAATGGCGGGGGGCTTAATAATAAATATAAAAAACTAAAATAATAAAGAAAATATAAAAAAAAAATGGTGAAAATAAAAATTAATTAAAATGAAAATAAATGTAAATCAATTGTAAATCAATTTTAAATGACTTCATTGGCCGCGCGGCCGATATGAGATTGTATATATACTAAAAGTTGATATATATTTAAAAAAATCTTACAACTGATTACATAGTTGCATGTATTAGTAACAACAGTATTTTACATAAATAATATACAATGTTACTCCAAAAGTTTATTAAAGCCAAAAAGGGGTTTATACAAAGTCCTACCTTTCTAGTTCCGATCTGTTAAGGGGTTATTGTACTCATCATTATGAACAGCTTTTACTATGGGACCTACTAAGAAATCAGGAAAATCTGTTGTTCCATACAAATAATGCAATATTAAAATAAATAAATCCAGCCCATTACTGTCCCAATCACTGGGTATGATCCTCTTCTCGGAATGAGAAGGATTAGGCCTTAGTCCACCACGCTGGTTTAGTGCGGGTTGGCGGCCTACACACCATCGAGGACTTTATGAGGCCCTCTCAGGTGTGCAGGTTTCCTCACGATATTTTTCCTTCACCGTTAATGCAAAGTGATAATCAAATTGCAATCCGCACTTATGTATGTTCTAAAAGTCAGAGGTGCGGGCCGGGTACAAACTCAGACCCTCCCGAATGGAAGGCAAGCGTTTAACCGCTAGGCTAACACTGCATATTCAATATTATTCTAAATGTACCCTTCCATCCTCCTACTCACATGAGCCACTATAGTATAATTAATGAAACACGTGGCCCAAACTTTTACTTTAAAGTGTTTTAAGTTAAAAAGACTAAAATTTACCACGTCGTCGTTCTATTAAATATACTGTTTTTGTACTAAATTAGTTGAAAAGAAAAGTCTTTCCTTGTTCGATAGTCTTACGGGTCTTCAGTTTGGTGAACATTGCGTAAGTAGCGTATAAGAATATTGAGTAATTATTTGGCAATTCTCGTATCTACTTATTAAGATTTTGAAATCCAACGCTTAACTAATGTACTATTTAAAACCTGTGCCACTAACAGCAAGCAACAAGAGAATAGCAACACACGTAAACATCACTACGTAATTACGTTCAAACTCTAACTACGATCCAATCTGATTGCAACTGTTCTGAAACATGCATGTAATAGGATGGTCGCGCGTCGTGTCACCAGCACGCCCGCACGCCCGCACCGGTCTGGCTGGGATCGGCACGGAGGCGGCGCCGAGAAGCCCTAATCCGAAGCTAATCTAACGTTATATCCGGATCTAAATCGCATTACATTCTACACAGTGCACCGTTTAACCGGTTCCAGTGTTTTATTTTACCTTGACTGGGGACAAGGAGTGTTTATTTTTAAAGCTTATGTAATACTAAGTCGGACGTTATTGTTGGCGGCGCGCGTGAAATATTGATAATGAAACAAAAAATTAAGACTAAACAATAATTTCAGTTTATAAACATCTACTGGTCGTTATGAGCTTCTGAATTATCACTAAAATAAATCATAATTGCTATATACGGTTGGTGACGTGTTGGCGATGGGTTGGTGATGGGTTGGTTATATATAGCATATTGTTATCGTACGAAACGCTGCTGCCTTTCCTTCTAACAAAAGCCTTTAGTCGCCTTTGAAAACCCCACTTGTGGTTAGACGTCGCTCATTTTCTTTACCGGGAACTATACTTAATTAAAATACCACAATTTAATCAATCAATTTTTAATCAGAATACCAACACTGCAGCTTTAAAATATTGCAGCATATTGAAATAGACTTTTTCTGGATTCGTACAGCATATCAATTTATTCTATGTAAATAGCTAATAAGTATAGCATAGATTTCTTAATGATTCCGTTTTTTTTTTTATGTACTTGTCTTCTTATTGTTTGTTATTTATCTGTGATAGTCCAGAATAAAATAAATGATTTTCTTTCTTTAATTTCGTAAAAAAGGGAAAAAGGAATTAAATTTCCTAAAATGTTTCATTAATCTCCGTTTTGATAAACTATGTCTTACTCAAAATAAGTCTTCCTTTTGGTTAAAAAATAACACCTTCCAAAGACAATAACAACAGTACAACATTATTCCTTCGTTCATCGTAACAATGTCGATATATCGTGCGGACGACACTAATTGATCAATGATTCCGATTTTATCGCCCCCTGTCCTGCCAACCCTGCAAATTACATAGAAATGAACTCCTTTGCGGTCAAACAACTTGTTATGCTATGTTTATCTGTTGAGGAAACAAAACTGTAGTCCCAGGTAAGAAAGAGTAAGCAAAGGTTATGTTCTAAAAGGTATGATCTAATTATAATAAAACCTAATCAACTGAATTAAGTAACACTTATCAACCAGACGCCATGTCGTCTTTGAAATATGGACAGGACGTATTAAGAGGCAAACCACGGAAGAAGAAATTTGTTAATAATTCTACTTGGAGAAGGTGGAATCACATGGACATGATCTTGCTAAATTGACTGTGGGTGAAAACTAGTTAGGTACCAATGCAATGGCTCAATTAGATCCCACATTGGGTTCCAACAATGGTTTTCTTAAACATTTAAAAGAAAAATTGAGGAGCTGGAGAACAGAACCGGAGTAATCCACTAAAAATTCAAAAGCATTTTTTAGTGGACTACTCCGGTTCTGTTCGCCAGCTCCTCAATTGTTTTTTTGTTCTTGACACGTTGGTCTGGCCAAAGTGTGTATTTTTTTGCCAAAGTTTTCTAAGCCAAAGATTCTTTGATCAACAACGATTACCCCGTTACTGGTCCAAGAATTATGAAATGATAAACGATTACGCCGATGAGATCACAAGAAAAATAGCGACTAAAGGCAAAAAAAAAGAAAATTAAAACGATTCAAGAGCAAAAGTTTTCTTTAGCCCAATTTTAAAGTTAGGCAGAAAATAAACAAAAAAGAGCAGAGTTTATGTAACTTTGCGTATGAAAGATACCGAGGTTTAATTGTTATTTTGGGTTCTTCGTGGAAATGTTAAAGAAACTGTGAGAACAGCTTTTATAAACCCAAAAATTATATTGTTTCTAATACACACTACTCTTCAAGGAGAGAACGAACACAGAAAAAAGTAATGCTATTTTTAGAATTTAACGCTTTAATCTTTTTACAGCAATTATAGACAAAATCGCATCCATATACTTACATATAAAAACGAAAAGAAACTATCAATATCTTGATATTGCAAAACAAAATAGCCTCCGCTCTTTATACGATTTTAAATAACTACCTATGTTATTGTCTAATAATCTATGCGTCAAAAACCCCCGACTCCAACTAGAAAAAGAACTGTAACTTTTGAACGGCTGAACAGATTTTCATTAAACATATCTAAGATGATAACCGATTAAACTAGCTTTTAATTAAATAAACTGCATTGAAATCGGTCCATCCGTTTTGGAGCTACAATGCCACAGACACACTACAAATTTATAGCACCCCTCTTATTTGTCGGGGGTAAAAAGAGAAAGGTACTCAAAAGTAAAAATATAAAATTCTAAAAAGCTAGATGAGTAGGAAATATCAAACTAGAACGTAGACACTAATTTGATTGCGACATTCACACAAATTCAACATTGCTACCAAAATTGACTCGACGACATTTCAAAGTCATTGAAATTCATCAAAGTATATCTTAAGAATTCTCGATTCTTATTACGTAGAATATGAGTGCCTAGAAACTTTTGTAAATAAACTCAGTTAAAGTAATGCTACGAAACCTCCATACTTATTTTTTTAAAACTAAGTTTGGTCTAGCGAGCCATATTAGGGCTCACGCTAGAAAATAATTTATAGCAGGGTCGCCGTCATCGAAACCGATGAGGAGGACTATATATATATATATATACTTATTTTTTATACAAGAAACTGTGACTTTCGAAGTTTTCAAAATGATGGGAGATTGTCATATTGTGGAAAATTATATAAAAAATTATCTGTGGTGCATGTTTTATACAGGGTGTCTGGTAGAACGAGGGAATCATTGAAAAGGGTATTGTACTCATCATTATAAACAAGTTTTACAATGAGACCAAACCTGAAATCGCGAAAAAGAAATCAGCTGTTCCATATAAATAATTCAATATTATTCGACTAAATGTACGGAATAGCTGATTTTTTTTTCGCCATTTCTGGTTTCGTCCCATAGTAAGAATTATTCATAATGATGAGTACAAAACCCTCCTTCAATGATTCCCTCGTTCTACCATAGTCACCCTGTATGCATGACACGATCGTTAGTTGTTGTCATAGGAGGTACTTATAATTCTAGGGTTGTTGTTCAGTTGAATTCAGAAATATTTTGAAATAGTATGATGATTATGATAATTCGATCAGTTATAAATTTTCAACTACATATCTTAGTAATAGATACCAGTAATATGGCAAGTCAAATTCACACACAGTTACCTGTAACGTGTCACCTGCCAGCAATCAATGTCAAATTATTAATACTCTCAATACATAGTGCCATATATTAATTACAAAACTTTCTGAATACTGTATAATAGGATAATTTCTGTACTCATACATTATGTATTACATACCGGAAAACAATTCGATATTACACATGAAGTGGGAATTAAAACCAAATAAATTACCCCAATTTTATGGTCAATGAACAACCCAAAAGAGTTTTAGATCAAATAAGAGAATTTCCGGTTAAAAATTGTTTTCCCAAGTCCAATTAGGAATGGAAGATAACAGAATTGTATTTATTCTTCCGAGAAAATCACGAAAATCGACTAAACGTTACAAATTGCCGGTCAACAGGGGAAATTAGCATAGCTTCCCAAAGCTAGACCTTTTTACTAACCATGTTTGGATTTGATTAGACACTTCGATTTGTGTATAAATTCGTAAAAGATAGGTTAGGTATTTTTACAACCACATGAATAATCCGACAGGAATTATTATGAGCTAAGAAGAAATAAAAAAGGAAATTGATATGGATTTCTGCGGATTGGATACATTTTTAGCTTGAGGCGATAAGACCCGGGAAGCTAAATCGGGACCTTTGAGAACTTTCGAAACTATTATTTTAATAAAAATAGCTATCACATTGTGGAAAATGGAAATAGTTTAGCAACTTTTGTGAAAATTTATAAAAGAGAACCCACAGAAGCTCTCCAATCCATTAGTACATATTGTTAGCAGTTTAAAAAAAATGTTAAGTCATTCATGTGAAAATTCTTACAAGCCAATTTAAATTATTTATAGAAAATGTCTTAATAATAATCAATGTTTGCTGTTTATTTACTGTATAGTTACCTACTTTTGCAGATTTACTGGTAAAATATGATTGAGCCAGATTTTTTTTATTCCACCATACTTTATGCCTACCCATATTTGCATTTATAAAATATCTTTATCTTGTCTTTGATATGAAGCATTTTTAATAAATATTATGAATTAAAAATTCAATTTATTTCCATAAAATATATTTACAATAAAATACTTTCTATTGGTCCCAAACTAGGCTAGGCCCTGTATCTTGGCCACCTTTGGTTGTAGTTGACGAAAAATTATATAAATTAAATACAAAATTATGTTAGCAAATAAGGTTAAGGTTAGGTATAAGGTTTAGGACTATGTTAGTAGTACTTCAAATACAATGATAATTATCTTTATTATTTAATTTTTTTAAATATTTTATTATAGGCTTCAATATTTTATAAAAGAAACCGTAAATTGTATTAGTTTCTTTTGTCGTACAGAACTTGCAAAATACCGGGAATTATGTTTTTATTCTGTTTGTTTTTTCTTATTCTACATATCTTGTATTCACTCTGGCCTGATATTGAAGCCATATTATTAAACTAGCGACCTGCTCCCGGCCTCGCTCGGATACACTTTTTCTACTATCCTTACATTAATTATTAAAGTATTATACATATAAACCTTTCGTGAAAAATGATCTAACTGATGGTCAAAATCACATCAAAATCCGTTGCGTGGTTTAGGAGGAGTTAGCGGATATACAGACAGACAGGCGCGGAAAGCGACTTTATTTTATACTATGTAGATACAGAGAAGCTGCGATCACGTGGGTAAATAACGCAACAATGCATTCTAATGTATTGTTACATCATCGTTATGAGCAATCCACAAACTTTTGATTATAATAATTATTGTGTCCTGCAATGTACTTATTCTACACCATACTAAGTAATAAATAATTTGGAAGGCAACTGGTGTTTAACTTAGTCTGTTCAAAAATTTACTTTCTTTTTGTTTATTCTGAGAGTTTTTTGCCGTTTTGGGTAGGTATATATTAAATAAGTTGATTTACGTAAAAAATCTTAAAAGGTTGAAAAAAGGTTAAAAGTTTTTTTTATTAAAAAGTCCGTTATTAACATCTGTGTTTTTTAAATATTTTTAAACATTTTTCGGTAAAGTTTTATCAGACTTTACAACGATTTCTTTTTACGGTCTCCCGAAAAATATACCTACTCAGCACTGTCAGTTTCAAATATAATTCAAAAACTGTGTGTATCAAGCTAAAAGCCTTTAATTAAACAATAATAACGCCGTGAAACATTACCAATTACTGTAACACCACAAAATAGTTAACCGAAATATGTCACACTATCAAAATTGATTACGTAAATACACTTATAATTACCCCATCGGGGACATGGAGGACAGTTCGTAGTGTTTTTGACAAGTACAGGGGGTATAGGTTCGCACCGTCCCTAAAATTGACAACCGACCATCACCCTGTATGTGAAACATGTGCTCCATGTTTTAAACTAATTGGAAAAGTTATTAACAAACAGTAATTATAGTACAATATTTCTCGAGTTTTAAGTAGGTACTGTGACTGGGTAGATATTTAATTAACAAATTATGCTTTATTTATGTCTAGCTAAGTAGCTGTTGCCCGCGGCTTCACTCGCGTCCTAGGGGACCTACTTACAATAACTCAACCTCTCCGCTCGTTTAAGGTCCGATTAAATTGATAACATAATAGATTTCCAGGAACTGGTGATCAAAGAGTCCGTCAAAACCCCAGGCTCTAACTAGAAAAAGAGCTGTAACTTTTGAACGGCTGAACCGATTTTCATGAAACATAGCTAAGATGATACCCCATAAAATTAGCTTTCAATTTAAAAAAATGCATTGAAATCGGTCCATCCGTTTTGGAGCTACGATGCTACAGACAGATACACAGATTCACATAGAAACAGATCCACAGATACACATTATAAACTTTTATCACCCTTCTTTTTTGTCGGGGGTTAAAAAGTACTTATCCTATATGTTAAGCCAGGATATGGTTTATCTATCCCAATTTATCCGTACAGCCGTTTATGCATGTCTGAGTAACAAACATCCAAATATACCTACTAATAACATAATAGGTAGGTACAGGTTTTTTTTTTTTTTTTAATAAGATCTTTGTTCCTGACTAGGAATTAATCCTGTATCGTGGGTGCGTTTACAAATAAAAATCTCCACGTGTACAAAGATCCAGACTCAGAACAACTATCTGTAGATCATGCAAATATTTGTTCCGTGCGGGGATCGAACCCGCAGCACGTAGCGCAGAAAGCCAATCGCTTAACTACAGCACCAACCATGCCGTCATGCCGTTTTATGTAACTAGTATCAATTAATTCGCATAGTGAGTCTGTTTCTTAATGCAATCCAATGTTAAAATCAACTTTACTTTAAATCGATACGAAAATTCGACTTATGCAGGCTACACATAATTTAGCGCATGCCATAGTTAAAGGATTTTTCTTTAGTTTTAATGTGAATTTTATTACTGCTGTTGGTACAGACATTGAATTATTTTGCAAATTATTTGTACTATATAAAAAAATATCCTCTATATTGTAATATGTAGGTGTGTGCGTCTCATTTTTCTGGAAAAGGCTTTCAAATTGAGGCAAAATATACATGACTGTTGTACGATATGTGGGCTGGTACATCTGACTTTAATATTTGCGGTTGACACAGGATGTAGGTAATTCATGCACACTCATATTTAATGAAAAGGGTTTCTTATAAAAGACAGATATTAAAACCATCTCAAGTGAGGAATATTCCTTCAGATAAATAAAAGTAGAATTATTTATATTTTAAGGAAAATCATTCCGTTATTAACATTATAAAGGTAAGGTTTAATTTTTTTGTGGATTTATCATCTTAACAGCTTTTTTGTTATCCCAAGACGGCATTGTCTCATAAGTCAGAACATTTTATAAGACCGACGGAGTCACGAAAATCCTGTGAAAACTTTTGACATTTGTCTCATTTCGAATACTTGTAAGCATTTGAATATAATTCAAAATGTAACCATTAATCTCCTACAACTTTGGTTCAAGAGATTTATTTCCAAAAGGTCATGATTTAAAATAGTTTATTGTAATTTTTTTGTATTAAGAATTAAGTATCCGCCGTATAATAAAACGTATTTCAACTTTAAGGCGTTGTTATCTGTAATTTTGTTACTTTAACGAGGCGTTGACAATACACGTTGTCTAAAACAACAAACTCGTTCAGGGAGAATGACGCGTACGCATAATAATCTTAAGTATCCAACCAGAGGATTAGTTCACGTATCTAATTTTATGAGGCGCTGATCATATCGCAGTGACACTCGAACTTGACACGTGCATATCCCACTGAAACTAAGAGAATACCAAATGTGTTGTTTTGATCAAAATTTTACTGCAACTGCGCGGCATTTGCACTTCTTTAGTTACGTGAATTAACCTACAGACGGAACCTACAGGGCCTGAGATGCAGCCAAAACGCAGACAGACAGACCATTGGATGTTTTCCTTTATATTTTAGTGAACATGTAATTTACTTTTTTTTTACCTATTTTTATTTGCCAGTTACACTTAACTTTGTACACTGCCTAAATATCTAGACCATAAAATTAAAATAAAAATACTTGTAATTTAGTTATGTTTGTAAGAGATTTCTATGATTGTTATTATAATCATAGAAATCAGTTATTATTTATGATGAAAATTTAAGTCAGAATCTCTGCAGTGATCTTTGAACATAAAGTCTTATAAAGAACAATAAAGCGGCATAATAAAAAAAACCAAAGTTGAATAAAATTTAAGTGAAATCTTGTTAAATTTTTTAAAATTTCTGTCTTCGTAAATCTTTTAATAATGATAATTCTACATCTTATTTAGCAATTTAACCTACTACGAGTATATCTTATTCCATACGATATTGTTTAGCTGAATATTATTTTTAATATCACATTACACGTACACGTAACTCCATACATTTAATATTTGTGTACATTTTTATTGCGAGGCGAGACAACAATCATTATGAATTGCCCTTCCAAAGAATCTGAAAAACTAAGTCTCTTATAGAATGAAATATTGAGGTTTTGCGGTACTATAATATGGGTGAGTATTTTACACAACTTTTAGAACCTTCGTTCGATGACACGACCCTTTTTATTCATTGTTAAAAATGTCACATTATTCATTTTTCTCGTACTAATCTCGGGAAAATCTTAACTGAGGCTATAAAATAAGTTATATTTAGAATAGAAAATTTTAAGCGCAATTCACAGAATTCTACAAATATTTTAGCAACGGCTCATTTCTGTAAAATGTATGTATATTTATTCCCATATTTTATTATATATGTACTGGAAACTGTCTTGAAATATTGCACGCGCACACTTTGTATTTCATACATGACAAGCGCATGATAGGAGCAAAGAAAATGAGAATACTGCTAAAATATTTCATATCACAAAATTGTTACTTGTTTCTCATAAGTATTTGCAGCATTTCACATTTGTACATTTTCACCAAATAAACTCGAATAGAACTAAGTTAATCTCAAATTCGTCAAGTCGGTAGATATGCATGACCAATATCACGCCTACATCAGACTCAAACCACATCAATCGGATTAAATAAAACGGTCAAGAGTTATAAAAATCCAGGGGTCAGATATTACATTCAAATCTTATTGAATTTCAATCGCGCTCCGTCGCATGAGCATAATTTAAACGAATTTACGATCATACAGAATTCAATCAGAAAGGGATGGAAGGGACTATTTGGTCCCTGATTATCGTTATGAGATAACTGAATAATAATGTGGGGACAGACTTATTGCTTTAGAAAATGGCGTCAGAATCCGAAAGAACCTAAAAATAAAACAATAGCACGAAGATGAAAGGGAAATGATATTTATAATTTTTGTCGGACAAGACGACGGAAGGACATTGCCGAAATTATTTCAGGTTTGATGTTTGGTGTAATCACGACTCAACATTCTTTCGGCCATTTTATACAGTAAACCTTCGTCCTAATTGTTATGAGCCCGCCATTGTTGACACAATCATTACTTTTTAACTCTAGAAATAAAGACGTGTTTTTATGCACCTAAATGGTAAGTATACAAGGCGAACTTAATGTTATGAAACATGAAACCTGTCAACAGTTAGGCTAAAAAGAAAATATCACTTCTCTAGAGGGATTTTTTACCATCTCAAATCAAATCAGTATGAAGGAAATATTAATATACTCTACAAAATCACAACATTCTCTCGTTTTTAATATCATTTTATGGACCTTTAGTGGATGGGACGACAAGTAGAAATGTATCACTTTAATGCTATGACATACTTCTTGTTCGAAGTCAATCAACTTATATCATTATGTGATTGTTTTCTCGTAATAAAATAAACTTTAAGAAAAAGTAAAAACCGACTTCAAAAAACTAAAAAGTATAAACTAATTTTCTTAAAAAACTTAACAGCTTCTGAAGTCGGTGCTACTGCCAAGCTAGGTGCATTGAAGAATTAAATAAAGGCCCGGACTTCAGAAGCTGTTAAGTTTAAAAACAAATTATTTTTAGTATTTTGAAGTCGGTTTTTACTTTTATTAAGTTTATTTTATTTTTCTATTTTGAGTGGCATAAACAATACATAAACATGCGATTACAGTAATCGCTAGTGTTATGCTGTTATTTATTCAAGAGTTCCATTGTATATCTCCGAAATTCTTCGGATCTCCACCAGATTTAAATCGGACCACACGAGAAGGACCAGCATTACAATAAAAAAAGAATCATCAAAATCAGTTCACCCAGTAGAAAGTAATGAGGTAACAAATATAAAAAAAACATCCGTGTCGAATTGAGAACCTCCTCCTTTTTTGAAGTCGGTTAAGAAATAAAGGGGTATTAAGCAAGTTTGCAAATCAGGTTCCTTCGTGTAGGATACGTAATTACTTTGTTGCCTAAATATGTAATGCCTTTAAAAATTACGTTTACTTTAGACTAAAGAAAATTACATGTTCTAGTCTAACAGATGTGTTTAATGTTTTGAAGGCAAATTATAGTTTTGGGACGTAAGATATGTCAGCGTAGACCAAAGTAATATGTCTTCTCGATTCACTGTTAAGAACTGGGAATATTGTAATCATATGGAGTAGCTGGTGTTTCCAACCCCTCGCAAGTTACGAAGTATCCCCAGAGGAATCTAAAGTAATGAGTGATAATTAATACGAACCGCGAATTTATGGTCACGCCTACAAAAATACAGGGTGCGACGCATATTACCCGGGGGAATTGATTCTGAACCAGACGTATTTAGTAAAATGTGTAATTAAATTAGAACTAACACCTTATTATTTAACATGACTGATGCAGTAAGTTTGAAAGAGCATAAATGGTGAGCCTTATATTTATTTTTGTTCAACAGACTTGTGTTATAAGTTTACACATAGTAATAATAATGGTATTGAATAGTATTATGAAAAACGTAATTTCTTCTGAGATAAAATATAAAGGTGAATTTTCGATTCAAATTTTAGTAATAAGGTTGGCATTTTATCATAATATATCACGAATGTATTTCACTTTCACTTCTGAAAAAGAAAACTAATTTAGAAAAAAAAAATGACGATGCTAAGGATATTTCATGTTTTTTTTTCATGAATATGAATCAATTTACACCTCTAGTATTTATGTATTAAACAGTCACATTTATTGTGATTTTGATGGTATCAACTTAAAGGTAGATATCTATCTACTTTTAAAAACGCTCATAGCTTATGACTTCTAACGTTCTATATTTTTAAATGTGGAAGTGAAACAATATACTCGTACTCCTGATTTTCTTTTGAAACTTTAAACAGGTCTTACGAAAAATAAATGTTAGAAAAGATAAAACTGTTAAAATGAAATGTTAAAGTTAATCTTGCTTGACATTAAATAAAATATCCCTACTAGCTTTAAAATATTTTAATAAAAAATGATAAAAAATAAAATAAGGTATGGCCCAGACAACGGATATTTTATCCACCATCGATCGCCGTTGCCGAGCACTAGCGGTATATCAAATTGACCGACAGACGATTTTTCTGCCGTGTGCGATGTTGCATAAGACCTCCATCGCCGCGAGAAGAAGTCTGCCGGATAAAATATCTACAGGACAAGAAGTCTCCCGAAAAAACAAAAGTCTGCCGGATAAAATATCTGCCGGATAAAAAGTCCCCCGGATAAAAAGTCTGCCGAATAAAAAGTCTGTTATCTGCTCAGCGCCTGAGAAGTCTCTTCATTAAAAATTTACCTACCAAAGTTCAAAAGATCTTCATGTCAAGTTACGAAATAATAACTGCATTTAAGTATATATCTACAGTCTACGCAACAAGGATTTAGGTGACATTTATAGCCAACAATACATTATGATGTTTCACAAATGGATCTTATACAATAATCCTCTCACACCTGCATCCGGGCAAAAAGAAACCAAAGATCTAAACGACTCCCTTGCTAGTAGTTGACACTATCTCAACAAGTATATACGCGAACTTTTCACATTTGTACTGGCGTGCGTAGATAAGGTAAAAGTTACAAAAACTAAACGAAAAACAGCTTTAAAATACAAAATTATATGAAAACAAAATATTCTTAGTATATTTTTTATTAAAACAGAAACCTTATATCGATGTCTATAAAAAAATACACTTTTAAACGCTGGTGATATTTCGGTATTTCGTCTGCAGAGTTTACACTGCACAAAGGAAATGGCAGTGCAACCTTGAGAATAAAAATCTGCCATTTTACCTTAGAGTAAAATAACGCATGCATCGCTTAAAAAAATATATCTTCTAACAAATAACTGATACTTAATATCCTTGTCAAGCGACGCAAAGTAGAAACAATAGCAAACGTACAGTGTACATAAAAAAACTTTAAAATTTGCTCCTGTAAAGTTTACATATTGGCACTTTAGTCAGTTTGCTTTTCCAGTGCCGAATTATGAATGGGAATGTTATTCCATAAAGGTTGTATTATCGTCAGCTAGACGTGGGCGGAAATCGGCTCATCTATTATGCTGACTGCTTAATATCAGCTTTGTGTCTGTTATGATTAGCTCCGAAATCAACTCTATTAGGTATTAGTCCGCTCAGGTCTAATATCAATCTCTTAACAGATTAATGTGACAATAATAGGAACTTCAGTGTGAAAATATACTAGATTAATACCGTGTGTTCTGTGTTGTAAAAAGATTGTTACTACAGTCAAAAAGTTATAGTGAGATTCATCTTACTTAGACAAAAACTAAGGTTGAGTTTAATTTTTCTTTCTTCATGTTCATACTTTAGAAATCTTACTGTGTCCTTCAGTCAATTTAAGATAGGTAAATATATCTTCAACAAAATAGACTCTACTAAATTTCTTCACGTAAACGTATATTTAACGTAAATTAAACTATTAAAATGTAAATAATATTAGAATATAAAGTAAACCTATATTAAACTGTTAAAATGTAAATAATATGAAAATCAACGTAAAAAATTAAACGTAAATTTCTTCACGTATCTATTTCTATGTCAAAATTTCTTCGCGTAACTATAATTATCCACCGAGTCGCTATCTCAGTTATCCCGTAACTAAAATAACAAACAGTTTACTTTCAGTTTTAAACGACGTCTAACTCGACACCGATTAAAGTTGTTCGCGGAACTTGAAGTGAGTTTGTTCAAGATAAAAGCGAAATAGGCAGTGCACCCCGGCCACTGCGCGGTTACAAATAAACAAAATATTAAAGTAGGTAAGTACCTATTCTCCTATGAACGCTAAACTTGAACCAATCTTCGGTTTCCTTTGAGTAATTAAGGCATTCAATTAAACCTTTGCGGCTCCAAATCTCGAAGTAATTCAATCATAAACTGTTCGAGCAAATATTTTCTAACACCAAGATTACATTATCCATTTTACGAGGTTGACCAAACCAATTCTTGAAAGTTTATAGAAAGTGCAAACTGTTTTCATGTAAATTTACGTGTAAATACGAGCAAAATAAAAATGTTTAACCTTTTTCGCGCCCCCGGGGCTGAATTATCCCTTCCCATGACAAGAAAGAATATGCCAATCTGGCTCAAAAACATTTTGAATAGATATTATTGGGCCAAAAAGGAAAATACTCCTTTATTGCACGTAGTAATGAGCCGAATAAGGTATAGTTAGATTGTTATTTAAGCTGTTTCAAAGATCTTATGGAGTAGTGTAAAAATAAATTGAATATTTAAAAATATGTCTAAGATATAAGTATTTCAAATTGCTTATTAGACAGAGGTGGCTCTACGCACTTTGTGACGTCATAAACTAGTAATGTCATAGTAAATTGTGACAGTTTCGTATACCTATATTCATTTTTGCGGGCTATGGATGGATAGTGCCTCAGATTGAAATTTCAAAAGCTTATTTATTAGCTGATTTTAATTATTATGTCAACTATGGTGTTATTTATCTGCCTACTATAGGGAAATATAAATTATCTATCCATTTTGAATAGCAGCCAACTTATAAGGGTACTAATATATTACGATCAAAATAATCTGTTGACACAAAACTTATGTTTGACCCGAGCCTAAACAAGTAATAGATTACTTTCCGTATTGTTAACCTCAAACACGGATCAGAGGGTGTAATCCATTGAAAGCCTAAATTGTAAACACTACATACCTATAACACTTATTTGCATTTGAGCTTCGAGATTAGGGTCCTCCAATAAGGTCTTAGGGATTTAAAAGGATTAAACATGATATTCCGTGTATCCACGATCATAATTCATAGTTGAACCCCTAACAGTAGGTATTTGATTATACGTACAATACCTACAAGCTAGTTACGGCTGATAGTAGTTCTTTTCAAGCCGAGTTTTCAATAGCTAACGCCGATCTATATATTAATACGTGAATAGAAAACTTTGTACCCCTTTTTAAGCATATTGCGCGCACGGAGGAGTGTGTGATTTGGCATAGTTAAAGTTTATATGAAGAGGAGTGCAGAAAGCTACTCGTAAAATTACGGTCTAATTCCGACCATTTGGCGACCACTAGTACTTTTTATTATGCCTAGAGTACAAAGCATTACATGCCAACAATATTATTTCTTGTTTGCTACTTAGACTGTGAACATAATTATTTGTTGGGACTACTTTTTCTTCGAGATAAATTCTAGCATTCTTCTCTTGTCTCCAATGTTCATTTCAATCGCATGACAACTACTTTCTTTATCCACATGGCAAATGGAGTACATTTAGTTTTACATTATATGCAACCGGTCGACCTAATAAAAGATGACAAATGTGTCAAGAAATTTTAATATTACAAACATATATCAACTACTGACAAAACTAAATCGACCATTATGTTCCGAATTAATTCAATAGTTTCGAACGGAACGTGTATTAGATCACTTTAGAATTATCCACGATATTCGTACAGCAAAACCGCACATTTCACATTATATGAGTCTAAACGGTCTTAAACTTTGTTAATCAATTATTTGATCTCGTGTTCCGACCGCAGATCACTAATGAACGCGTCGATACAACCGCCGCAACCATAAAGGTGTCAAACGTTCTATAGTCTGTTCATTTCGTAATAATAAGGGATGATGCTTATTATTAATTACATCCCAGCAAACGCCATGTCACTCCTCGGTTAATAGAAATCTCGGCCTCCAAACAATATGTTCTGTTGAATGCGCTGAATCGCAATTTTTGACGCACAATTACTTATTTGTTTCATTATCCAAAAATGTTTATTTAGCGTTTATTTTGCGAGTGGGTTTGCTGTGTCGAGAAAGGCGAGAGGTTGTGTAATGAATAAGTAACTACATTATAGGACTGATTTCACTTGCTTTTCTTGCGTTCTTTACGATGCATGAGAGATGAGAAAAAATATCTGGGTACCTACAATGAACCGATCAGAAAGGGGTTTCAATAATTCTTAAGAATTTAAAGAAAAAAGCTGGATTTCATTTCATCTTCGAAGCCATTCTGTAACATATTATAATATTATATTATGAAGTAGTTCCGACCCCTCAATACATAGATATTAAATCATTTTTCATCGTCACCTCTTGGTACAAAAGTTGAAAGTTATACATAACTCCGTCAGACGTTGCCCCACCAAACGGTATCCTAAATTATTCATAACCCTATAAGCACGAAACTACTACGATCTAAGGAAATTGAACACCTCGTGAAGAAGCGACTTCTGTCAAATTTGTGAATATACATTTTGTGTTGTTTGGATTGGCCAATTGGTAATCTATTCAAGTGTAGAAAGACAAATTACATACAGTAGGACAGGTCTAATTGTTTTAGAATCTGGTCATTAAATTCATTAAGTAATCAACAACGTTATCTACTTATTTAGCTTATACTGATTGCGTAACCCCTCTCAGATATAAAAAATTCGTCGTTCTAAGCTTACTCTCATATACGAAGACGACGTTATCATACGTAATCTAAAAAAAAGGTCATGTAATGTATTGTTAGCAAATGATAAAATGTCTATATTTGTTCACATATTTATACATATACCATATTTTGGTCGGTATCATTTCATAATACTCGTGCGTAATTCTACGCATCCGATTAAAGTCAACTTTAATTAAATTTATGCGAATACCGGCCATTGGAGTTCATCGATGTTGGAGTAAAACAACACCCACTTCCTATTTTATTTTCGTGTTGGTCATAGCCACAAGCGCTGGTAAAACCAAATAAGCAAAAATTAAATTTGATAATTAACCACAAAACAATGTGTTGATAAATTAATTTCATATTTATTCATCGTTCACATGTTATTTTATAATTATTCGAATATTAACAGCAACCTTTTTTAAGGTTCTGCTCATTTGTTTTTCAAGATTAGAACAATAATAATACCTAATATTATAATTTTTAATGTAGGTTTTCATATTTCAATTCACATTTATTAACGTATCATTATACAGCCTGTATATTTAACCCGGACTCCTGCTTTATAGGATTATTGTACTCATAATTATGAACAACTTTTACTTTAAGACCAACACGGAAGTCGCGAAAAAAATCAGCTATTCCATAAAGTTTATCGAGTAATATTGTATTATTTCTATGAATCCACCAGCTTATTTTTTGTGCAATTTCTGGTTTGATCGCTAAGAAAATTTGTTCATAATGTTGAGTACAATAACCCCCAAAGTAAGTGTCCTTATTGTTCATTTTTTTCACAATTTAGTACCGTTTACAGCATACCTATTCTGTAAGAACATTTCCCATCTCGATTCCTAACAACGGAGCTGAACATCCTCTAGTCATGTCCACAGCTCCTGTTATGTTACACGTTTATTATCGTACGACAATTCGTTAAATATCAACCGACAATATAAAACAGATTCGAATCGAAATGCGAGATATTCTTATAGAATAGCTCCCCAGAATATATGTATAAAGAAACAATTGAATTTGTAATGTTTCGCGGGAAAAAATATTCCCATATTTCATCTTATGTTTGAAAATACTCTAAAATTCATAGAACACTTATGTAATATTACTACCTAAATTAAAGTTAGGGTAATCATACAGTCTATTTTGTTTTAACATAACAAACATACCAAATTATAATATCCATTTCTAAATGTAGGCTGTACAATTATTCCAATTGGGGCAGAGTCAAAGACAACGAGTTTTTTATCTTTTTTACCTAATTAATGAACAACTTTTGTTATGAATTTTAAATGACAAACATTTACAAATAATACTACTGAGCAGAGGAAACCTAATTATTAATTTAGTAGGAACTTTAATAAGTGCGATCGCAAGATATGAAATATCGTTAAGTAGACAAAACGTTTTATGTTAATTAAAACTTTTAAAGTATTTGAACGATCCGCTACTTCACCCCACTTACGGGTCCTTTGGCATTCCGTATCCACTCGACCTACTCGTGGGAGTTACAATAACTATCTGCTATTTCCCCCTAGAGACAGGCCCTTGGGCGTTCCCTATCTACTTGTGGGAGATCAGCGGGTTTATCGCGTAACAAAATAGTAATGAACATCAGACTCTGGTAATAAGCTTCAATACGATCGTAAGACACTAAACATTTAGCTTCTTTGTAAAAAAAATACCGATCATGAGGTTGAAACTCCCACCTTCATGATCGACATTTTTTTACAAGGTATACATAGACTAGAAAGTCTATGACAAGGTAGCTCAAAGTTTAGTGTCCCAGTTTGGTCCCAGTATTTTTTTTACCATAATTATACTGGCCAGAATTGTTTTGTTCAGTAAGATAGAACCAAAAAGTTTTTTAAATGCAAGGAAATGGGCTTTTGTACTACAACACCATGAGCCCTTTATTCGTTCTTATGATTCTTTAATACCATAACATATACACACGTACATACCCACTATGGTATGGTATATAGTTCATACAAGCTTTTTTTCGTCCTTTTCTGACAGAGAATGAGTTTTACACCGCAACGCAATGCGACATCGATGCAAAGACTGTTTTCAATAAGTTTTGTATCCAAATGTGCTACACTATCATATTATAATGTATGATGCATTCGAAAATTGTTTCCGCATCCAGGCAACTATTTTCATTTGGTACTACAATTTCGTAACAGGATTTTCTGAACTGAAATGAGAATGAATTTACTTTTTTTACTTTAATAATATTTTTACACTGTGAATCCGATCACACATTGAATTATAAAAAGTACGAGACCGAATGATTTTATTTATACGAAATCTCATTCCCATTATAATCTGAATAATTTTATATAGATAATACTTTCCGAAAACTGAATTGAGAATTTACCGAGAATTTTTGTACTGAAAAATATCGTTTTTATAGTGTGTGGTTTTAACAAAACAACTTTTTGTTCCGTTATAAAATATTCATGGTACCGACAACAAATTCACGGAACTTCAAGGTTTAGTTTTTTATTTCATACATATATTATAGACAGCCCGTGAAACTGTGGCTTGAATTTACACAGTTGTAAAACTCTGAATGTAATATGATTTCGAACGTAACTAATTACTTTTTAATTCATTAAGTTGCGAACTATTAAATTATTTTCTTTCTTTCTTTCTTTCTAAGTATAGTAAGAATTGATTTTCAATTGTGTCTAAGTATTTTCAGTCGCTTGACGAGTTAAATCATCTGCAGGAGTTATCATTATACACGCTCGTAAGTCGTAATCGGAATCGATCCAATGTTGAAAGTTCAAGAATGTTCATTGCATTATCCAAATTGGCGAGAGGATTGACTTTTAAAGCACACTGCGCAATGTAGATTGTTGAATTGTCAAAATTGAATCGATTCCGATTACGAGCGTGTTCCGTGATTACTCTGCAGATCTTGTAATGGTTCACAAAAGAGAACCGCGTTGACTACAATATTTGACGTGGATACTGTAGGGTGGACGGCATTCACGCTGACAGCGTCGAATTAGATAACGAGTTGGATACCTTCACAGAATCTAGTGGAATAAAATGGTGAACGCGCACCTACACGCTCTGAAGGCGCCGCACACACTGCAAGTCTCGAATTTTAATATTTTTTGTATGAAATTATATGCAACCTCGCGGACCTAACGGCGCCGCTCGCGCCGCGTTTCAATAAAATTCTGTACCTATGTATATTATTTATTTTATTTATACCGATCATTTGCGAATTATGTTATCAGATACGGCGCATACGGCACATATGGCGCATGCGGCGCCGCGCCGGTAGCTCGATTCTGATAACGTCATCCACAGCCCTAACATTCTGCGATTCGGGCACTGGCGTCTAGTACCAAAGTTTCATATATTTTTAATACACTTTATCTATTGTATAGCATTTCACTTATAAAACGAGACGGTTTTCCCTTTTGTAATTTATTATACACCAAAACCAAAAAAGGTGGTCGAAAAAGACGCAACGTTCTATTGAAGCACCTTAAATAGCCCGGCCATAGTATATCTCAAAGGTATGGAGCACTTAATGGCCGAACCTGCGAATTTCAGAAGCTTTTTACATCATTTTTATTGCGAGTGACAGCTTGGGTACGTGACTATTATTAGGAACATGTCGCCTTGTTCGTTGGTAACGCGATTTAGTCAGTCATTTGAGCAATACAGTATGCTATTAAGGCTGTGGATTTTTCTTTATGCAGCCATTTGTATTGTGGAGGTAATAAGATATGACTAGAGATTCGTTACCAGTCAGTCGAGTAACCTACGAAATAAATATTTTTTACTTTGAATAAGGCTAGCCTACCCAGTCTATGTATGAAATCATTATTGTATCGATATTTCGATATTTCCAAAATAGAATGCTCTCAAACTTCGATGCCTTAAAAATATAGCAATGTTAATAAAAAAAAACACATTTGATGTTAATTTGTAAAAAGAACTCAATATGGCTGTTCATATTCATAGCCAAGATTTCGCTTGTAAAGAAGTTCCTATTTTAAATAGCCAAACTTTTTACAAAGTACATTATTTTTAAATAAAATTGTATAGGTATACTCGTAAACTGGACACAATGGTCCAATAACACAACCATTTCAAGCTCATAATAAAAAGAAATCATGATTTAGTTTTCTGGTATTCTGTCATTCTAAGACCAGTACCTACTTTTTAAGCCACACGCTGGCCCGATTAATTCCTCTTAGCAAGTAAAATAACACTAAGTAATTTACAGTAATTAGTTTATAATATACGTAAAAAATTGTTTATAAATTTTTCTACACTTTCTTATTAATTTAGTTCCTCTTTAGAATGTGTAATCATTAAGTTTTACGTTTCCGTGCGTTTAATGAAACAGTCACCCAACTATATTGCAAGAATGAATGACTAAATGAGATGTTTTGCTAATTTCATATAAAAACTGCATTAAATGTGAATATGCTTATATAAAACTAAATATATTATGTATGTAAATAGAATTTGCGTAGATACATACATAATTAATACCTGGTTGTTTACTACTCACATAAAAATACATAAAATATGTATAAAATCACCATAATTCCCAAAAAAACTGTATGGAGCCTGAATAATGTCCTATAAGTCCACGCCTCACACCACCTGATGATGTTAAAACACGCAGTACGTACTCAGAACGACCCAGCACAATAGACACGCAACCCAGTTCTAAAATTACACCATCACTTCAAAAACATCTTGACACTACAAAAGATTAGGGATGTGAAAAAATAATCGATTATAAAAATAATCGATTAAAAATCGATTTTTTAAAAGTAAAAATCGATTTTAATACTTGATTTTATTTTTATGAATAATCGATTAATAATCGATTTTTTTAAATCAATCATTCAATCAATTATTACCGATTTTTCATCTGCAACCTGGGATCTGGGGGGGCTCCCCCCCTCTGTGCATCTATGATGGCATTCCTTCTGTGTTTTTGAAACAGTTTAGTAGATTTGTTTAATCAATCATTCACTAGATGGAGTCAACGAACTGTACTATTTTACCGACATTTGGTTGATATGTCATTCATTAATATTCGTTGGTGAAACTTCATTTTTAAACGACAATTTTGGTTGTTTTTCGTGTTTGGTGTTATTAAAAGTCTCGTTTTTAACAATGTCTACGACTAAAAGGACGACAAGTAGTTGAGAGTCAATATTATGGCGTTTATTTTGATCTTAATTGACAAATTGGAAAAAAATCGATTAATATAACAAAATCGATTATTATCTTAAGGAAAATCGATTATTTATTAATCGATTTTTCATGCTACAAAAATAAATCGATTAATGAAAAATCGATTTTTTAGGTACAATGTCACATCCCTACAAAAGATGTAAATATTTATATGGCCTACGATTAGTTTTTCCGGATGTGCATGTAAGATTAATATCTGGAAACTGTACCCAAGATACAGGAGAAATCCTAGCGTGGATCAACAAAGTTTTCAATATTTCTAGCTGTTCCCAACGCTCTTCCCAGGTGAACAGATCTCCGTATTCCGGGTTGAAGACATGGAAACTACTCTATGTGCTAATCCAAGATGTATCTTTGTATTAAATTTCATCCAAATCCTATAAGCCGTTACGACGTGATTACGAAAAAATATCGTACTGATAAAAGTCCAAAAGTAATAAAGAATAATAATTTTAAAAAATTGTTCTCTGTTATGTCTTGGACTTTGTAATCTTTGTGTAAACCCTTGCCTATAAATGTGATAGTTCTGAATAATATTTTGTCAATTTTGCATAGACATGACTCCTCAGCTGACTAAACATAGACATTCATATTTCTCAAGGGCCACCGCGGCCGCTTGTGATTATAATAAGTCAGAATAAGTACTTCGTACAAGATATTATGTTCTAATTTTAAAAACTGTTACCTATACACGATTTGGAAATGCTGTGGCTGAAGTAGGTTCTCTAGTGCGGATGCGAGAAGTGGCTCCTTGAATTCACTTGAATTTGACATTATTTTTTTCAGAGACATTTTTAAAACAATATGGCGGACTTTCTCGATATGTTCGGTTATAGACAATGTATTGATTGGTTTTATTTTTCTATGTTACATACTTACGAAAGTAGAAGCATAGAAGATAGAAGAGAATGACACAATTATGTGGGCACATTATCTACGAATCCAAGAAAGAAGTATACTTAGCTGTTTTTACAAAAATGTCTAAGATAATAAGCCCACCTTAATATTGTTACTTATTCTCATAAAAGCAATTTATTACAGATTGCTTTACCTACTCAATAAAGATTTTATCTTATTTTCTAGAGATGGAAATGTAATAAAGCGTGACAAAACAGAAATAAACCCTTTGTCGATTTGATATAAATTGGCCAAAAATTTGCGGAAGGAATCGATGATGATGCTAAAATTATGTTCCTAACATTTTATTGCGTAGTAACATTGGAATTCATAATAAATTAGTAAAATTTAGATTTTTATATCAGTCCGAAAGACATTATGGTAGAAAATGAAATATTATTCTCAAGATAATTTCCAAAGAACATGAACGTAGTATATTTGTTTTAACGGAATTTTATTATAGTTTTCATTTACGTTGTTAAGTTATTTTATAGATTTACAAAATTTTGCTCATAAGATTCATCAACTCTCTAACAAGTGTAGAAATTAATAATAAAAAAAGAAAATAATTAAAAGATAATTTATTCCATTTTTCTATAAAACGCAATTGAAATTATTTTTTTGTCCATTCATTTGACTGAATAGAGGCTTTTCGCAAAGTAGTTCACCACTTAGCTCCTACTTACCTAGTCTTATTAAACCAAGTCTCAATTCTAGTTAAGTTTCTAATTTGCTTGTCTTTTATACTTTGTGCTTTCTGTCCATGCAGTTCTAGTTCGGTTCAGGAACGTGTACCATAAAGCGTGAAATAAACCATTTCGACTAAAACTGAATTGTGGGAAAAACAGAGAACATACTCGATTTAATGTTAGTTACTTTTTTCGATTTAAAATAAGTAATTTGAATTTAAACATGTTTGATTTAATAGATTCGTATTGTATTCTCAGATGTTTTTATATCTCTAAAATTATTACTGACTAATTAAAAAAAACAACAATGGGCGCCTTTATATGTAATTTAAAAATATATTTGATTTATTTCTTTTTTCATAAATGGCGCTGGGGTTTACACATAGAAATAGTACAAGTACTACTATGTATTATCTCATTATCTCTATGGGTTTACATAATCTAAGATGGCGCTTAATTTTTTTTGACATTACATGGCCAGTATTGTTAAAATTAGCAAAACTACCAAGAAGTTTGTAACGTTTAATACCTATGTAGATCTTATAAGTATAATCTAAATAACTGAAAATTTGTACTACATTTTGTAATTACTATCAAATCCACATTGTTTTTAAACATTTCTAGAAACTTAACACATGAAATATAATCAAAGAGAAATCAAAACCTAATAGCTTACTCGTACAATCTCGTATAGGCCGCGCGGCCCATGACGTCATTGGCATGACTCATTATTTACATTAAAAAAAAAAAAAAAAACACCATTTTTATTTATTTTATTTATTTATTATATTTATTATTAAGCCTCCCCCGCCACTATTTGCTTTTTTAAAAATCATCCGATACGGTTATAATTAGTTTTTAGCGCGCGTCTACGGACCCATCGGTTAAGAACATATTTTGTGTGTTTTACTTTAACTATCTACACGTCAATTCGTTCATAATCTTAACCGACTTAACAGTTAAGTTAAATGATATTTTTACGTCCAATAGGAAAATAAGAATACTTCGCTAAAAATCCCCAATAGTCACGAATGCCAGGATCAGTAAATCAAAAACGGATTCTTCAGATTATCCTCAAATGTTTATTTCGTTTCGGCGTTATTCTATTATGGTACAGTTGCCCTCGTGTTTTTTCTCGTGAATTCTTCATGACAGCAGCGGCCGACGGCCAGGCAGGATACTGTCACTTATAATGTTTTCACCTTTTTCCATAGCTTGCAATTTATTTTTAAAACTTATACCTGCGTTGTTAGGTTGTTTGTTTTCTATATTCGATGTCAATATTTCTCTGTTAAATAATTAATCTAAGGAAATTATCAGACAATATGCTTATTTCTTTTATTATCTAAGATCTAGTTTCATTTTCAGTACGTACAATTTTTTTTTATCTTAACTTTACGGTTAGAGTTTTTATCACAAAACGTGATGTTATGCAAGTAAAACTTAAAGCTTTAAAACGAACAAGCAGTATCTGTTATAGCAAAATGTACAAAGATAACCGTATTTATCGGGGCAGGCAAATTAAGCCCTCGTATAATAAAAAATAAAATACGAAGCCATAGGTCCATATTGCTCGGTCGTCGCCAGTGTTGTGGACCGAAGATTTTAATAAAGCGACTGTTAATTACGGGTTGAAAGTCAATTTAATAAAAAAAATACACTTATTCCGCCAGTTTACCGACTGGTAGTTAAACAGGACAACGCTTTGAAGGGAATCCTTTGATGTGATACTAATCGTAGTGTTATTGGCCTTTAGGCAGGATGCCTTTGTACTTGTTTAACTTTGTTGATTATACAATTGGCAATAGAAACTCATTTGTATCATTACGTATATATCACTTGGGAGTTATGACTATTCTTGATAATTGTTCAGTTTCATTATAGAGTATAGCTTGTATGAATTATGAAATGACATTGAAAGTGAGTGGATTATGCAGGATATTTTTTTATGTTGTGCACATAATTTGACGAGTGTTTCAGTATGCGTTCCCAAATGCAACCGCAGTAATAAGATTCACTCCAAAACAAAATAAAAATTTAATTTTATATAGCTTGCGCTAGTAAATTATGCGTGCCCCCCATACTAAGTCGAATTTTCGTTTTCTTTTAAAGTGTATCCCGATACTGCGGTTGCATTTACGAACAGAGACTGAATCACTACAAATTATGCGCACTACATAAATAATGATTTTTTAAGTAATGAATTAACATAAAATAAAATCCTATTTATTGTAAACTTTTAATAATAAATACAAAAATAAAACAATTAGAGAAAAAAGGAAAGTATAATCGGCGGTCTTATCACGGTCTTTTGCAGACAACCATACTGATTGGAATATTTATTATCACAATTATATTTATTATTTATTATCGTATTTATTTATTTATTAATATGACGTTTCATCAGTTTTCCTGTCGTGAAAAATTACCGCAAAACGTTGTAAGTAATTAAAACCTTCGAACGTTTAAATGAAAAGTTTTAAAAGATATGTTTCTTACTCATATTTTATAATAGAATAGAGATGTCCGTTCCTATGAGTGTGGATTTTTATTTATTGTGAATAGTTTTGATTTCATGTTATGCTCTGAGCTATCGGGGTAAATAGATCGTGTCACATAGGTCACTAGGCACCCCTGCACCATATTAACCATAGACAATTGCTTATAAATAACATTTCACTTGATCGTAATAATATTGTTTGTTTGATAGCAGTTAATCACTTGAAAAAATAAATATTATGTTAAAAAACGATGCTAACATCTAAAAACTCTCTTGTATTTCATAGTTTCGACAAATATTATTTGAATTATCATGTAATTAATAAAAAATATGAAGCCCAAAATATTTACATGAAATTTTAATTCATGTTTGTATTGGAATCTAAGTAAAAATAAACGACAACTAATACAAAATTACAATTGAAACTCGTTAATGTATCGACTTTAGTTGATTTTTTCACTGATTTAAAGTCTTAAATTCTCCAATGAAACTTATTACAGTCACTTACAAACTTACCTGCAAGTTTGAGTTGTCCGAAAAAGTACGTGTAGTACACTATAACACTGCGAGTGAAGAAGTGCGCGTGTTGCGCGCTGGGTCGGTACTACTCAAATGGCCACAGAACCTCGCAGCCCCCGGTTATATACCCGACACCAACTAGGGGTGAAGACGAAAGCGTAGCGGTTGGTGCTACGGTTCTACGCCGCGCCCAGCGTAGGCGTGCGTAGGCACCGGCCTACGGCATGGTGCCATGATAATAATGTATAGCAAACTTACGAATTGACATTTGTTATCGAGAGCATTTTTATTATCAAATTAAGTTTTTTAAACTAAAGTCGTTTTGTTTTTCGGTTTTATGGTGCCTTGAAATGTAATTTTTGTATTCTATAAGTTTGTATATGAAATAAATGCCTTTTTATTTATTTAAAATCAAAGATACAATGGGTTATTCCAACAAGCAGAAATAACGGGAATTAAGCGGAATTGAGGATTGTTGGTTTTCTGCGAATTATAACCGGTGACTTTTACTGCTACGCGTTCTTGGTACGATTCATTATAAAGGATCTTTTGAACAAGTTTTTACTCGGAATTAAATCCGCTAAATATCGCGATTGACAAAAATAAACTGGATATTATTGTTTGACCCGTAATGGTTGTTTTAAAAGTGATTTAAAAACTTCAATCCAAATTTAAACTTTCTGATCTATACAATGATTTTTTGTATGTTTGTTTGTAACGGTCCTATCAGAATACCAGCGCTGTGACATTTTCAATTTCTAATTGCCACAGCATTATGCTGAGATGGGGGCCATTTTTGGTCTCGTCCAGGTTGCTTTAATTATTATTTTTCTTTTGTTAATATTTTTGTTTATTTTTGTACCTTTGTACTTTTATTTGTTCCTGGCGAGTCCAGAATAAAACTGTTTTCTTTCTTTTAATGAATAAATTCAAAAACTATTGGACCGATTTAAAAAATTCTTTCAACAGCAGAATGCTATATTATCACTGAGCAACATAGGCTATAATTTATAATGATATGTTTTATACTATGTATATTATATTGCATATCCGATATGGGTAGACTGTTGAGCTTAAAACTGTAAGGTTTTCTTCTAATAAGAACATATGTACACAGTTGTGCAATAAATTGATCTTTATCTTTATATCACGCGGGTGAAGCCGCTGGCGGAAGCTAGTAGAATTATAAATATAAAAGTTTGTGAAGATGTTTGTTACTCAATGATCGGTAAATGGCTGAGCTGATTTGGATGAAACTTAGCACACAGATAGATCATGTCCTGGATTAACACATAGGATACTTTTTATGTGGGTACATGAAGTAGTTCCCCTAGGATGCAGGTAAAACTGTAGCCAACAGGTAGTTAACATAAACATCAAAACTCAGAATCACGTTGACTAAAAACAAGTTAGATATTTAACGTGTTATTAAATTTCTTGCATTTTAATCTTCCTCGTTCAGAGAGTTGAAAACTGTTGTTTACAGAATTTTATATTGGAAGAAAGATATTGCGTTCATGTTAAAAAAAACTTATAAAACAGGGTTCGGATTATTATCTATATATTAGATTTAAATATAGTTTTTTTAATTAAAAGCTTGTTTAATCGGAAATCATCTTAGCTATGTTTCATGAAAATCGGTTCAGCCGTTCAAAAGTTACATCTCTTTTTCTAGTTGGAGTCGGGGGTTTTTGATGGTTAGGTTATGATATAAATAAAACGCGTGGCTGGAACTACGGGCAGCAACTAATTCCTTTGTTTTTTTATACCAAAAAGTGAAAATGGATTTAAACTGATGAATTTAACTTTTTGTTTCTATTGACGTACTATAAAATTATTGTCTACTCCAGACAGTCTTAGACTGCTTGCACATTATAAGACATGTCTCGTGTCTAATGAGACACCTGTCGACAGTGTCCCCCCCCCCCCCCCCCCCCAGAGATGTGGCCTACAGGCATGTCACCGTGGTGAGGTTCGGCGCGGTCTGTAAGAGTTCCCAAAGTCCGTAGGAGTCACACTCCTCTACTCTTCAGACGGAGAATAGCCGAAGATGAGATCACACATTTTTTTTTAAATGCTGCAATTGCCCTGAATACTTTGTATATCTTACGTCAAATGCCATATGCACCTCTTAAATACAACCTAAGGAGGGTGGGCAAAGATGGTATAAACTTTTTGTTCACCACAAATGTTTGATATACCTGTAATTGGGTGACATGAAGATACGAAGTAAAAAACCTATGTTTTCGGATACATAGGTAAGTCTGGAGTAACGATACTAAGGTCAACATTGCAGGAGCACAGGTGTCATTCGTCGGACAACCCGATAACCGCCTTACTGTGTACCGACAGTTTTAGCTTTAGGCTGACTACACGAGCCCGATTATTGCCTAATTAGTCGCTAAAAGTCTAGTACAATAAATAGGTAGCAAATACGACATGGATGTGACACAACTTTTACTGAAACTTTTTTTTTTTAATTAGAAGTGTACCCATTTTTCTTTTTGTGAATAGAATAGAATAGATCTTTATTTCATGTAAACCAGATACAGGCACTTATGAAATGTCGACACTCTAGGTGCACAGTGTGTTGTGTTTCGTTAATTGTAAATGCTGTGCCGTCATTACCCCGTACGGAGTACAAATATATTTCTTTCTTTTTTCCAAAATCTATGCAGGCGTACGGGTCTCTTGTCAGGGCTTAGGCTGGCTTAGTCCATGCTGGTCTTATGCGGGTTGGCAGACTACAAACACCATCGAGAACTTTTTTGAAACTTTTATTGGTGTACAGATTTCCTCATGATATTTTCCTTCGCCGTTAACGCATGAAATAATGATATTCTGATCCGCACATGGATTCGAAAAATCAGAGGTGCAGGTCATGGTCAGTCTCAGATTCTCTTTATTGATTACAAGCATTCAACTGGTAGGCTATCCTTGCTTAAGAGCAGTCAACCCGTCATAATTCCCATAGAAACGCTCGTATGTGATTATGGCGTTATAACAATTTTTCCTCTTGATATTTTGAATACACAGTATCTTGTGGTCTATATCTAGGTTTCTATGTAATACAAATAATATTTTTTTGAGAAATAAATTTAATAAAGACATCTGAAAATCAGCTTTTCTGCACATATTTTATCTGAACTTTGGCCATTCAAACAAACATTTTCATAGAAACCTTGCACATGTAATGGAGATTTTAAATAACAAACATTTTTTCCAAAAACTTATAAGGCTTTTTCAAAAACACGTAATTCTTGGAACCTGTTTTGTGAAATCTTCGCGCGCTAATTTTTGTTCGATATCGTCGTCTCACTTGCTTTTAGCCAACGGGCGGTATGAAGAAGCCGGGGGGAGAGTCATGCGTCGTTTTCAAACATTGCGTTGAATGAAACAACAAGCTTTTCGATCATGCTCGCGTTGACGATAGACGGATCGGGAAGGGCCCTCTTAATAATTAGAAACCTGTGTGTGCGTTTAAAAAACACATAACCCTTTCTTTCAGTTTCTTCGTAACCGGTTCAAGTTCCGTACCTACGTATAGTACAGAGGTCATTACATAAGTGCGGGTAAGTGATCAGTGACGCATAGTAATTGTCCACTAGATATAACCAGAGAGGAGCAAGCAAATGGAGAAACAATGAGTGGGCGAACGACGCGTTAGACATTTGCACATGTACTGCACATGCTGTGGAATACTGCGCGGGCCGTATGAATAATCATAGGGCTATGCATAATTTTCAGGTATAATTTTATTCAGGTTATGTTGCCGTTACAGGTCACTATACCCAATCAATCGAAACCGTCACTAATCAGAAAAACGCCGGCATTCGTTCACCTCACAGGCTTGATGATCGGAGAAACATGCATTCAGAGCATTGAGCAGTGCTCATGTGCATTTTTCCAATAATGCTCATTGAGTATTCCATTAACCTGATACTCCGTGTCTTTAACCCATATACCGGATAAAGTGGCTCATTTAATCACTATTGAAATAGTCCTTCGATTACATAGAATTAATAGGTGTGATCTAATCGGCGTCCGCCAGTGGTAAGTAATCCAATAGATTCTAGCTTGTAATAAAATTTACATACGTATTTAGTATTTATTTTTACACACTTCGATACTTTTTAAAGCCATGTGCAGTAGACTTTAGTTTAAAATTTTCGTATGTGCATCAATAGGATTGCTTTTAGCAGTTGTCGTTCTTACCGTAGTACGTGTTAGATTCAATTTGGACGTTCTGAAATATGGCGTAGACTGGGTCTACGCCGTAGGCCTACTGGTCTACGCCGTAGGCTACCAGGTCAACGCCGTAATACGTCGACATCTAAAAATATCAATTAGTATCGTAGAATAAATTCAGAACACATTTCAAGACACTATCGTGCTCAAAATCGTTAATAGATAGCTGGCCTAACATATTCTGTCCCATGTCCCAATGTAGGTAGTTATCTTTGATTTCTCTCGGGCGGCCTGTGCCGTACCCACCCCACTACTTGTGCCATTATGTCTTATTCCCAACACGGGATTTCTCAATTTGCTTACGTTCTGTGACTCAATTTTTCATTTGCTTTTTGCGAGTTTCCGGAAATAATACTGTCTAGGGGGATAATGTGTTGCTGTTGTTTTTCCGAGGTACAATAATTGACAATTAAATTGAAAATCTGCATTTATAATAAACTTATATGAATAAACGAAAGGAAATGAGGTTCCTACTTAGTTTCTTGTGAATGTATCATTGTTGCAATATGGCTACGCGACGGCGCTATGAGCTAAATAAAAATAAAACAAGTGGCAACATGAATGCTTTCTATGCCATTCCATTCAAATTCAACAAGTTTTCATTCTAGAATTCCCAGAAATAAAACATAAACATCTACGTCTATGAAAAAGCTTTATTACTGCGACTCTCACGCGAATGTAATTCACAATATTTACAATTGAATACCTAGACTTAATAAATTAAACATAATGATCTTTATGAGTCTAAAAATTAATTATCGTGCACAATGTTAATTATTTTTATGAAGTCTGTCCCTTCACAGTCTTTCAGATAAATAAAACCAATCGAAGGGTACTCTTTGTTTATATCAAAAATCCGTGGATTATAATCCTTTTGCAAGAATTACAGTTTTCGTGTTTGAGAACTTGTCCTCAAGTTTACTCGTATGCAAAGCTGAATGTTACAGTAAAGAAGGAAAGGAAAGAAAGTAATCGTTACAGATTCCTTCTCAACACTGCTGCACTGCCTAAATCCTCAAAGCGGAATATAAAAAACTCAGCGATGGTAGAAAACACCCGCTAATTACAAATATTATCTTGATAGTTATGTACTTATTATAAAAAGATTTATTCTTCTTTACAAGAAGCTATTAACGGCTTCCTCTTTGAAAATTTTCACTTTCGCCACTGCTAGATATATGCAGGTATGACCTAATATACACAGTCCACTGTTTGATTGAAATATTGCACGTGGGTATAAAGCCGTATTTACTTTGCAACATCAACAGCTAACATCACGAAAACTGTCAAAAAAAAAGTTCTAAAGCTTTTTGTTACTGAACTTTATATTGCGTAATTCGTAAGTTACGAAACCTCTTGAGCGATTACATTAATTATTATCAGCAACTTTTTACCCTTACCTCGTGATTTGATCGCAATTTCTTAATCTCGCGATTACGAAATTAAAAACGGTTGTCACATGTTTCTTTCTCATTTCTTCAGGTAATGACAGGAACGTGGCATATTATTGACAGTTAAGACTGAGGTAACCTATGAGGTAACTAAAGAGATTTTTAAGAGGAGCAAATTCCTTTTATTTTATATGGACAGAAGAAAAGCCAGCTTTAAACGCCGAGACGAAATTTTTGCACTAGTTTTACTTTGGACCTATATTGTAAGGTGTTATATATGTAAATAAATTTTATAGTTTATAATAACAATCATATTGTAATGAACATGACAGAGGACACTGCAGCCCATCGTCTTGAAGCCCTGGTGCCGTTTGCAACACCAGGACCGCGATCAGACGCTAATACTCCGAGTGTAACAATTCGTTCTAACGTCGTTCGACCCAAGACTTGACGATCGGTTCACACATTCTCCCGTTCCGGACGTCAGAGTGTAGCATCTTTTTAACATCAAAATCGATAGTTGTAAAACCTGAGTGTACAACATAACGAGTTCTCTACACGTTCGGCGAATAGAGACAAACACGAACGTGTGGAGAGCGCACTTACGTGCACTCACGACGGATGACACCGAACATTGGCGAATGTCAACGAATGCAAGAAAAGTTCGTGGTCGCCTCGATATGGCCGTCACTCGCCTCTATTCGCCGAACGTGTACAGGACCTGTTACATTTTCGATCATACTGAACATCAGTATAAGTTAGAAACAATCAAACAGCCACATTCAAAGCTTCTGAAGGTACTCCAATGTGTGAAGAGGGAGTGCCTTTTTATCCGGAAACAAGAACAGCTCAGAGACCATGTAAAATAATCCGATCGCAAAGCTAATTTGTTATATTACCTACATATTGCTGCTCGCGTGTGGACGCACCATAATCCTATGATAACCGTTAACATTTATTGAGGAAAAACGTTACCTTCTAATCTATGACCACTCACAATTTACCCCTAGAATTGTCGTCACCTCGCTGTTTCCAGGGGTCACGAAAACCCGTATCTCCCCAAATCTTTCTCCCATGATTGGAATATGTCGCATAATTGATTACTGTCCCATCCGGACGTTTAATTGTCTCTGTGTCCCTATTGATGGATAACACGTTGCCTTGTTCTACGACAGATTGCTTTTGCCAACAAAAGTGTAATCAATTAAATAGTTTTTTTTTATTAGACACACTTTCCGTACCTACTTATTGAAACAATAAAAATGTTCCTGTTCCGGAATGTTTGTAAATGAGCTGATGCTGATTTTCCGGAGTTGATATTGAAATACTGTTATTTATTTATCGAGCTTAATATCCGCTCGTAAGCCAGTGGCGGATCCAGGGCGGTCACGTGGAACACGACCAATCTCTGAACTGGCGCCCACGACCATGATTGGTGCCTTATTTCGAAAGAAAAAGAAGCATTGTCATGACGGTAATAGTGACCACCCACTGCCCGAGCAGGGTGGATCCACAAGTGCCTTTAGCTGCATGCAACGCGCATCGTTTTTGTGCTGTGTCAAATAAATACTTTTTCTTTCTTTCTTCATTCACGAGAAAGCAACTATTTATGCAAGGTAGAATGCTGTCAATGTAAGCTGTGGTGTAATGTGTGTAGTGTTTGTAACATAAGTTTCTGTAACATGCTATTATAATGCATTTGACTGTTTAACTGTGAACATTGTATTAACATTGTATTCCATAGCGTCACCACATTCGGTGACATTTTAAACGTTGTACTAGGACTTCTTCTTGATCTTACACCTAGCAGATCCAGTAAAACAGCTATCTGTAGGCTATATATTTAAATATTTGATCCGTGCGGGAATTAAACCCGCAAAACGTAGCGTAGAAACTACGTTACGTGTAACTACGTTACGCGTGCTATCGGAGAATAGACGGAACACGCGTGACAGGAACTCCTTTCCAATGGAAAAAGCCCTCCCCTCTCCCCATCAATGGGTACCCATCTGGATCTTACTAAGATATCGTGATCTACTAACGTCAAAGTCAAAGTAAGTATTTATTTTCATAAAATAGGTACGTATTTTATTGTTGTTGTTTTATAGATGTAAATCTTCTTCTTTAATAAAATAAAGTCTCTTTCCGCGTCTGTCCGTCTGTCTGTATATTCGCTAACTCCTCCTAAACCACGCAACGGATTTTAATGCGGTTTTCACTATCATTTTGAGCATTTCTTCCGGAAGGTTTATATGTATAATACTTTAATGTAAGGATAGTAGAGAAATTGCACTCGTGCGAAGCCGGGGACGGGTCGCTAGTATATACTTAAAGTAGATTTTATTATAGAATCGAGAAGTTCTTTCAGAATATCTGTGCTGTTTTATAATCCTGTGTGTAGGTAATGTACATTGGGGTATATTTGCATTTACGCGTAATATGTTTCCTTAAAATTTTCTTTTGTTTTGGGAACATAATATTGTGTTAGAAAGGGCTAAGGGGCTGGGCTAATTTATTAGTCAGAGTATGTGTGTTTGTATGTTGTGACGACTAGTCCATTATGTGCCTGCTCCACATCCCACATGTTGACCTTTACGTTAGCACACCACACGACTATCCCACATTAAGATATTTAAATGGTACCTTTGATATCCTCTTTTCTAAAATTCTTGTGCAGGCATACTCTCCTAATATGGGATACTGACATCGATACAGCGACAACATTGACAATTGACATCGATTCATAAATCTTTAAGTACTGAGACTTCTATACAACGTGTATCAGAAATGCGTGGTCATATTTAAGGGTGTGGATCAGACCATCAAACTGAACAACTTTCTCTATGGGACCAACATTGTAATCACTAAAAAATAGTCACGAGACCGGCTCGACCTAGTGTGGAATCACAAGTAAAATATTTCCTGTTTTCTGTTAAAATTGTTAATTACACACACATTGTTAGTCCTTAAGGAAATGTAAAACTACAAATTTACTGGCAAATAAATGATCATTATTATTATTATTAAAAAATAATCAGATATCCCATACGTTTGGGTCGAGTAGATATTGAAGATTTGTATGTTCCCATAGAGAAAGCGGTTTATTTTGATGGTTTGATCCAAACTTCACCCAGCAACTTGGACCAAGTTTCGCCATGCAGGTGCATCACTGGTATACAAGTATTAAGATTATTAATCACTAATATAATAATTGATTATTAATATATACTACTACGATCTAAAAGCTTTGTGGCAATAATGTAAGCAAAGTTTTAATATCCACGTTTTAAAATTCGAATATCTTTCAAATGCAAACAGTATTTCTGTTATAAACAAACAATAACCAATCCTTATGAGCAACGGGTTAACCCTGACATAGCTACAACTAGAAACATTATTGAAAACTCACTGATAAGTATTAGTGATGTGACACAAGAAACATTACCCTAAGTACGACACGACACGGTTGGCGCAGTGGCTAAGCGATTAGCCTTCTGCGCTACGTGCCGCGGGTTCGATCCTGTATCGAGTATTTGTATGATCTACAGATAGTTGTTTCGGGTCTGGGTGGTGTGTGCATGTGACATGTATGTTTGTAAACTGTACCCTCGATACAGGAGAAATCCTAGTGAGGGCAATGTTTTTAAAAAGAAAATAAAATAAATAAATAAATAAGTACAACTTTTGTGCTAACTACACAGGCTATAACAACGAGACAGGCTCGACCTAGTGTGGAGGCCACAGGACAAACATTTCCTTATCCAAATTAAATTGTTAATTAAGTACCTACCTAGATTTATAAGGAAATGTATATAAATAACTTGTATTCTTTTTGGTAATAAATGATTTTATCTTTTTTTTATCTTTATTTTAACTATAATCGGTTGAGGAGAGGCTAAGGCAATTGCAAAATTTGATCCTCGGTTAAGGGTAGGGCCTAAGCTATCAGCGTCAAATAACAAAAGGTTTATTTTCAAGGCATTTCGTTATAAGTCCTTTATTTAATGCTTTATGCACAGGTAAAAAAACACTGCACAAAGGCGAACTTAATGCTATAGGCATTTTCTGCCAGTCTACTTAATGTGAATCGTATTCGCTTTATACCAGGACGTCTCTAAATCATGTCTGATTTTAGTCTGCTGAACGACCGAACAAGTACCTAAACTTTTTTGGGTTACAGCGAGAATTTGACAGAAGACTCTTCAAATAAAAGTTTGTATGATGTCAATGCAGTAATAATATGTCAATTGTAACGTTGTGGTACGAAAAGTGAATTGTTAGCAGGAATTTTACAGCTTTTCCGTCATCTTAAAAATCCTTTATTGAGACATCCTGGTACGAATAATTAGAACTATTTATTTTAAGCCTGAAAGTTAACTGCAATAAGAGACGCTGTTAGGCCCCCCGCTGGTTAAGGTTATAATGCAGAAAGTATCTACCTTCCCGAAATTGTCAAAGGTAAACGTTGAGTCAGGGTATAACGTTCTTTATACTACTGTTCTGTACTTTTGTACCCCTGACAAAAAAGAGTGGTGTTATAAGTTTGTAGTGTTTATCTGTGTATCTGTCTGTGGCATCGTAGCTCCAAAACGGATGGACCGATTTGAATGCAGTTTTTTTAATTGAAGCTAGTTTAATTGGGTATCATCTTACCTATGATTAATGAAAATCTGTTCAGCCGTTCAAAAGTTACAGGTCTTTTTTAGTTGGAGTCGGGGGTTTTTGACTTTTTTTTCTTTTTGGCGTAGCCGCGTAGGATTTACTTAAAAGTTTTGCAACTGATACGAAACAGAAATACTGTCTGCAATGTTGATTTTCAAGCTAATATAAATATACTACTGACTGTAAATTGAAATATAAATATTTAATGCATTTGTAAGGATTACTGAAACACATGCTATAATAATAACCTGCATGAGTTATGGGTTTATGTATACATTGAACGTACACGAGCACTGAGCCGCGACCATTCAAATTGGAAAACTGGACGTAGTTACCTACACGAAAAGGATCCAACACATATTGAGCTAGTTTTGCGATATTCCATTTTAAAGGTTACATCGTTATTTTTCATTGATGCAGTGCTGTAAATTTGTTGGTTTTATTGGAATTGAAGGGCAAACTTTTTATACCTATTTTTAACTTTTAAATGTGTAGTTAGCTTTGACTTCATATTTTAATATGTATTATGATATTATAAAATTAAATATCACAAAACTAGCTGAATGTGGGTTGGATCCTTTTCGTTTAATTACATCAAACAACAGACATACATATAATAATATTTAAGTCTGTGCATCTTACTCACTTTTGTCGCATCACTAACTCTTGTTACAAATACACCCAAAGAGAATAACTCACACAAACTTGACATTGAAAACTAACATTTAATAGAATACCATACGGTATAATTTTGTTTAAATATCGAAATATAAGACCTAAATTACATGCACTCTCCATTGAAAGTTTGTTATGGAATATCGTACGTGAGTTTGCATTGTGTTGCAAATAAAATCTTTCCATGTGCTCTATTCACTTCTCAATATGAGGAAATGAAAAGCTGTGATGCGAAACAAGGTGGATGCTAAAAGCTATCTGCTACTGGAAATTTCAGACATTGCATTGTTGCTCTTCATTCGAATTTCGATGCATTTCATACTCAGATGAAGAACCCGCTTACATTTCATATTATAATATCTCTATGACAATGATACAATTGACAATGCTGTCTTCATTACTTTCGAAATTCGAACAAAATGTTTGGTAGCATCTGTAGACATACTTTCAGGTCTATTATAGGTTTATGTTTTTTTTAATTTAGAGCAGACGGCTTCTGGATTCCGGTATCGAGGGAGTGGTGAATGCTTAGACGAGTCCTGCTCCCCCGGCCATAGGCGGAGGCGGAACACCGCGGTGGTTTTAGCCGGTAAGAGTCTATAGACCCCACGACCACGACGGAGGAAGTCTACGATGATTTCCACCCCGCAACAGTGAAATCCGCGAATCGGCAAACGTAGTGTGTGTCATCTCCAGCCAAATTGAACGGCGACTTGTAGAAGATTGGATACAAAAGGTGGATAGTACATTCTGTGGTGGTGATTATGTAGATAGGTTCAGGAAATATTATTTGCACCGATTCGACTTATTGGCAATAGAACAAAAGACTGAGCAGGCTCCGTGAGGCACGTGCCCTCCGTAATGATTCGTATACTGTGAGTAACTACTATTGATAAGTACTTTTTAAGTTTGCATGTTTTTCTAGGCATTTGCAGGTTAAGTTTGCCACCCATTAGAATGTATCAAGATTTACCTACACCATTAACATTTTTGTAAAAACAAGAGTTTTCGTGTTTACTAGTCTTGTTGTTGTATTGATCCAAACTGACATAACTAAGAGGTAATATCAAAAAGCTAATCTTCACGGGACGGTTGGTGCAGTGGGTAAGCGATTGGTTTTCTGCGCTACGTGACGCGGGTTCGATCCCCTCACGAACAAAATATTTGTATGGCCTACAGATAGTTGTTCCGGTTCTGGGTGTATGTGTATGTGACATACATAAGCTTGAAAACAGTACTCACAATACAGGAGAAATCCTAGTGCGGGGTAATATTTTGTTATAAAACAAACATCAAAAAAAGATAATAATAATTTCAGAAAATGCATTGTTTCTACCGCTAACATAAAACTTACCTGTTCTTGAGGTAGTGAGTACCTGTCAGTTAGTTCAACCTGTCTGTTAAATTAAGTGCTTTCAAAGTTAATCAAAGAGATCTAGGGAGCTACTTAGCTTCAGGCAAAGTAACTATGTAGGAGGTGTCCAAAATTTTAATGTTCATAGTTCAGACGAAGAATAGGCAAAAGCAAGGCAAAAGTTTTTAGTAGAAAGGTATAATAATATACCTACTAGCTGTATACCGCGGTTTCACTCCCGTCCTACGCGTACTACTTCATGTAGGTACCCGGATAAAAGTGAGTTAAAATTTTCCCAACTTATTTAACAATAGGTAGTATTGGAATTCTTTGACATTATTATAATTTTGACATTTTTTATACTTACGTGCTATATATTTATTAATTGTAACTGCATGATATTAAATATTTTATTTGTTAACATTTTTAACATCGATGTCTATAGATACGCTCTGTCATACAAAGGGAAGCTAAAAAAAATGAGACGTATTTTTTGAAGACGTCAAATTCTAAATTCAACAATGTTCGAATTATATTTAAATAGAACAGCGATACATGCACTAATGGAATAGCTACTGTTATTATATATTTTTTATTCAATACACAAATTAATAATTATGTTTGTAAACGGCATTTGACTGGTGATCAACCACTCCATTTTTCTGAAAATGGAGAGTACCTGACACGTCTCACTTTTTGAGTTCACTAAGCATATCTATAGACATCGATGATTTTTAACATTTATGGCTTTGGGCCAAAATTATTGATTATATTTTAAGCTAATATTATCCATCGATGTCTATAGATACGCTCTATCATACAAAGGGAAGCTAAAAAAACTATGCCTCTTTTCGGATTCATGTGCGGATCAGAATCTGATTGTCACTAGCGATAAGGGTGAAGAAAACGCAATGCTTTTGCTTATTGTGCCTACTTACCTATAAGTACTTAGTAATTTCTTTATTACTAATTAATTACTTATAGGCAAGTAGGCACTTATCTATATTATTTATTAAAACGCTCACATTCCGACTTAATCGTAAATAATATTAAAATTATAATAAGTAAGTACCTATGTGAAAATAATACCGAAATATGTCACGTAGCATTTGAATTAGTTGGCAAAGCAAAGTAAACAGTCCAATATTTGTGAAGGTAAATATGTGGTGCTAAGGGATCATCCATAAAGTACGTCACACTAATTTCGTGATTTTTTAACCCTCCCTCGTCCTTGTCACAGTTGATCACATTTGTGAGACCCTAGTGTGACGTCACATATTTTGCAATTTCACGTCTAGAAATTATTAAACTAAAACAGCAGTTCCGAAATTAGCTTTATTTCCACTAAAATTATTTTTAATATGATTTTGAAATGTGACGTCACGTTACGAAACATAGGACACTCCCTCCCACCCCTTGTCACATAATGTCACACTTCGTCGACCCGCTCCCTTAACCCGCTCACTTAAGGTGTGACGTACTTTATGGATGGTCCCTAATAGAAATAAATTATTTCGTCGTAGTCAGGTGGAGTCGAATCACGTACACTCTTGGGTTACCTACACTTCAATAATTTAGTTGCGTCTTGTAAACGATAAACGATATTGCTAAACGTTTAGCATCGATACCTAATAATCTTATGACATAGCTTACGCACTAGACAATCGATGCAGCGGAGCTAAATCTGATGGCTGCCATAATAAATTATAACTAGTGGTCGCCCAGTGGTCGAAATTCGACCCTAATTGTAGCTTTCTTTCTGCATTCCTTCTCCTTATAAACTTTAATTACCTATGCCAAATCTCACATTCCTCCGTGCGCACAATGTACAAAGTTTTCTCTTCATGTATTAAGTTAATAATATAGGTAGACTAGTAATATAGGTAGATATAAAGATTTAGTGCATTTCCTACCATATTGTAGGTAGACTATACTTACCTACTGCTTCCACTACCTACCTACCAGGCTTTTGCAAGTAGTAGTTAATGAACTTTACGAATATGCCGCCTACCCACCAGATTGTACCAATAGGGATCACTTGTGCCAGAAATTGTATAATCTTAGGTCTCGTGAAGGTCGCATACTGCAACAGGACTCAAGATAAGCATAGAGCTGAATTCTCCAAAGTATGTGCTAATAAATAATACACGGTGTAAAAAAGGAGGTGGATCTACGGTGCAGGCAGGTAGGGGACCTCACGACCCATCCGAATCACCCCTATTGTATGTTAAACCAACTTGAATAGTCTAGGAACTATATTATTTCAATAATATTGACATAATTTGTATTACGTCGATATTTCCGTTTTTATTATGGGTGAAGGTTACCTAGGTAATAGACGTTATTTTAGTTTATTTTGAAATAAGTTGAATTACGTAGACAGAGAAGGCTATGTGTCTTATTTCTCTTAATTCCCTTTCATGTAGCAAAATTTATTCGACTTATTTAACTATTATTTTTGAAATATTAAACAATTAGTTACTAAAAATACCTAAACACGTCGTATTGTAAAATCGAAGATTTTTAGTTGCGTCAATCTTCTTGCCAACCAGCGAACTATCCGCCAGCGTTACCGCATACTGCCGCGGCGGTGTGTGGTGGCCACGTCGCCAATCACGCCAGTAGACTTTGGCTATAAACGTACGAAGTGTATTTTTTAAAAGCATTATTAGCCTATCTGTATAACGCTTGCCTTCCATGCAGAAGGGCCTGAGTTCGAACCCGGCCCGCATCTCTATCTTTTCAAATCTGTGTGCAGATCGCAATTGATTATATTATTATCAATTGCGCGTAATCGTGAAGGAAAACATTGTGAGGACACTTGCACACATGAGAGGGACTCATAAACTCCTCGATGGTTGTAGTTCGCCAAACCGCATAAGGCCAGCGTGGTAGACTAAAGCCTAACCCCCTCTCATTCTGAGGAGAGGCCCGTGCCCAGCAGTGGGGCAGTAATGAGCTGGATTTATTAATAATTAAATAAGTGTTTTTCCGCTCATGAATAATGTAGGTACCAAAACATAGTATCTATATAGCAAGCATCAATCCCTTACAATTCTTACAAACTGTTATCAATTTCATTCGCTTTTTTATTTTCAGATTATTCCTCCGCGCTTTGCTTTGCTCCGCTTGCTCTAGATACCTACCTCCGTGCCGTGCCGTGTTAAATGCTCTAACCTGCCCCGGTAAGGTAGTGTCCCGAGTTAATAGGTAAATACCTACAAAATGTCCCGATGAGTCCCTAAATACCCCACCATCAAATTCATGCAAAGACCGTCCCAAAATGCAATGTAGGTACCAAATTGGGCTTCGGATGATCTCCTCCTGCTAAATAATTCGTGTCGATGCAGCAAGTCGTAAAAGTTCTGGCTTTTTGCCAACTGTGTCTGGAATGCGACGCGACGCGCAAACATTTAAAACGTTCCCCCACCCTGTGCGCGCAAGCGTCTTATGAAGATATTCTGAAACAGTCCAGGCGACTTCAGAAGGACTTATTGGATCCCATTGAATCCTTTTCGTTTAATGACATCCAACAACAGACATTGTTGACACCCTTGACTGTGAGTAATTAACCCCTTGTCCTATCTTGGGGGCGCGGCGGCAGTGCAGCGTGGTCCATCAGAAAATGTTGTGTTTCAAAACGGCGCATTGTAACCTTGCGGCCTTTAATAAAATTATACGCTATAATCTACAATACTGACTCTTGCGACCTGCCGAAGGTCCCGTTGCTTTTAAATCAAATCACAGAACACCCAGAACACGCATGTGCCCGGTGAAGGTTTATCTTACAAGTGGCGTTATTGTGCCCACCGCAGTCCTGCTGAGATAGGACAAGCACTAAAAGCTAGTTACTGCTTGAACAGCTTGAACAATCAACAATTTCTGCCAGGTTTTATTAAAATGGTTATGGATAAACTTGAAAAATTTGAAAATTACTATTGTTTATGATTTATTATGGCGTGAGTTATGGCGTACATCCATAGGTTTCTTTAGTCATTGCGTACATCCGAACAAGTGTAACAACTCTACGAACAAATAATACTTTAGTCTTTGGTTGTAGTTTATGGTTGAAATATTGCATTCCTATTGGCTCATTCAGCTGAATTACCTAATACAAAGTACGCTATTGGCTACAATAGCGGTGACTTAAAAATGGCGCGGGTTTTGTCACATCCTGTTATGTGTTGGGAGAGTGCATGGCCTCGACGTTGATCCCGTTCTAAGATATTTTTCTTCAACGCCGCTGCTGTATAAATATAATATTGACGGTGTTAAATTTCGTGATGGTGTTCTTTAAAAGGCCATGGATTTGATGAAAACGGTAAGGATATTATATTTGCAGTACATTTACATAAACATTTGTTTGGCTTTTGTTTCTTGTTTTGGTGATATTGAAACTGGCCATTACATTAGAAAAAATATCTCTTTCCAGACATTGTATGCACGTGGGAGGTAAGTGCCAATAGTTTTTGATAAATAGATAGTGTCCAGTTTCGAGTTTACGGCTTAATAATCACCAATATGTTGATTTGTCAATACTCTGATGGCACCCGGCAACTGAGCGTGGTTACGCCATCTTATAGTCCTCCAAATGCTCCGCATATTTTGCAGCTTTGCGTTATTGCAAGAAAAAATTAGGCGCTGAAAATCATGCTTTAGTCGAAAGGAATTCCAATGGAAGTAGATTCGACAGTTATTGGTTCAGTTATAGGTATGTCATTTTCACTTTTGTTGCATTGCACTTCATGACTTGAAGAACCACATGTGGTATAGACTTGTTATTGTTTAGTCGTTACGGAGGCTATTGTATATAATATATTTTACAAGGTAAATAATCGTCTAGTGTTCAATGATCTTTTTTGTTAAGATAAACTTCTGTAAATACGCTGACTGTAAAGTCCCGAGTCAGATAACCTATAAATTTGACAAGCCGTAATGAAGTCCAACGTTCAAACGGGTTGTCATTTCTGTAAATTCCGCAGAGAAACTCAAGGTTACCTCTTCCTAAAAAAATTGTCTGATAGCCAATCAAGTTGATGCAATAAGTTTCTTCAAAATGCAGTTGTTAATTTCACATTGCGATTGAGGTAAACTTTCATGTCCAATGATTATTTACTTGTTGTGTCACTGACAGTAGTTATAATTGAGTAGAACCAATTAGAGTCCAAAAACTATATTCATTTGTGTAGTAAAATACTGTCCCTGATCTATATCACACTTTAAACACAGTTAAAACATAGAGCACTTGTTATATAACCCATAAAATATCATGAAGTTAAAAGAATATGTTAAAATTTTTTTGGTTCATGTATCCATATACTGTTATAATACTCATCATTTCAGAGAATTCAAAATTAATGCTATTCTTTATCATTAGATTAGGTTCAGTATTTTTTACTAATTGCTCAAACCTGTATCCTTTTATAGTTAACATCATTTTCTAAATTAGTTACAGAGTTGAAATGAAATAGGTTAATGAAAAATATGTAGAGGAAGTGTCATTATTAAAACATGTGGCATGTGTGAGAATTGATGAAAATCCAACTTGTAATAAATTAAAATGAAGCCTTGTAATAGTAGGTTCAAGTTTTGTTTTTAACATTTCAGTCATTCAGATACTATCTTTTACGAAATTATTAGACATTGGTAACATAAACAAAGTCTGCGATAAATCATAATAGACGTCCTTATGCTACCATTCATTAGAAGAAAGATCTCTTCTTGAGTATCAGATCAAATATTAAATCTATTCATCACTTCATTATGGAAGACAGTCAAAAACAAACTTAATGCCTATTTTTTCCACTATTTAAATTTTATTAACATACATAATAGAATAATTGGTAATTAATATTTTGTAAACGCATTGTAATCAATGAATGAAATATGTTATTTCCGACCTAAATGGCATAGTTGCTAAGCAGTTTTCTGCATGACGCCTCCAATTTTGTGCAATACACTGCTGGACAGAGGGCTTAATCAAAACAGGATAAATTGCCATTTTAAGAAAGAAAATTATTGGCAAAAACAATTATTTAAGTTTTTAATGTCAATTAGCATGTTTCTTTTACGGTTGTGAGAACTAATTAGCAGCATTTGTATTTTCTGTAGAATGTTTTTATGAAGTTGATTGTAATCATGATTTATGATCGAATTGTGATAGCTAAGCAAGCATGCCTTAGTACTTTTTCAATCATAGCTATGGTTGTAATCAAGATTTTGTCCAATGCAAACTCAGTGAAATAAAAAATATCAGTAAGGTTACTGCCAGCAAGGACAAGCCTTGACTAGGCCCATGATCAATCATCATTATCCATATTATTGTTATTTATTCATCAGTATGAATTGTTATATTATATGCAATTGCCTCTAAACAAATTGAAATAGAGCCTGTTAATTTAATATTGTTTTCAAATAAAAATACAATCCCTAAACCATATTGAAATAACAGAATGTGTTAATAAGCGATCAGTTGGTATTTTGTACTGTTGTGCTGGCTCTACACACCTAGGTAAGACATTTATCTAAAATTACATTCCCACTGCTTGTGAGAAAGTGTAGTGGTGGCATAACATTGTCTCCCAATTGCCTCTTAAGACAAGATGACAATGTATGGTTGTGAAGGAATAGTAATTATGGGAATGACATATTATAGTACACAATAAGAGGACACAATCCCAGACATTTCAGTCCAGCCTTTTTACGTAGTATAAACTTTTCACTACCTTTCCCACTCACATTAATTGTAAAAAACTGTAAAATTTTATTTTTCATTTGTATAATGTGAGTGCAAAATGTCTTTAAAAATACTTGCTAACGCCTATTAGTTAAAATGAGATGATAAAATTTGTGTTTTTCACAGATTTTGACAATGTGAGTTAGAAAGGTCGAGAAAAGTTCATGCTTCCTGGATGGGGCAGTATTTGACTGTCATCTTGTATTATGAGGCTGATCAACCAATTTGTTACCCTTGTTGCTAAGTGGAAAATGGTCAGAACCATTTGTATGGAAGTGATCATTCTGTAAGGCAAAATGCTGCTAAAGGTTATGCTTAAGGAATTTAAATAAAAGTCTAATGAATTAATCAGCTCAAACAGCAATATGACGAGCAAAACTACGTAATATCTTTGGAAGTAAATTGGGAAATCACCTAAATAAAATTAAGACCGTTTACCATTTATGCAGACATTTCTCTAAGAATGATGCAACTCGTAACATTACCACAACTTATAAATATAATTGATTATAATCAATTGAAACAACTATTCAAGGTTGTTGTTCAGATAGAACATTATATTATCTTGTAAAAATCGGAGTTGATTTCAGATTTCTTCTCAATTTTTTATGAAGAGTTTAATAGTACTATTGCAACAAAAACTTCCCACCTTCTGAAAAACAGTTAAATCAAATTTAAATCTATTAGTTTGTGGTCAGACATTTCATACAGAGTAGGCAAAAACAACTTAGTGTTATATTGTCAAGTTAAATGATGTTTGTGATCAGCTAGGTACTTCAGCGTAAGACGACAGACCAACACAAATATCCACAAATTAAATTATTCGTAGTTTTTGTTACATTGTAAAAGTTGTCCATAATGGTACTTAGAACCCCTAAAAAGGATCTCTGCTAATTAATTAGTGCCTTATCTTCATTCATTGGGTGTTTACAATGTTACTGTTGTAACGGTCACAACTATGTATGTATTCAACATAGCAATATTCAATCTTACAAGTTGTCTCTAAACTTAATTTTGAAAGCAAGTTAATGTTTCTAACATATTTATTATCTTTACCATACTGATATTACTGTTTGCGATGTTGATAACATTGTGATTAACATGACATGTACACTGCTATTAGCATTGTTTGTAACAATGGTACCAGCAAGTATATCCCATAATTACCACAGCTGCAGCAATCATAGTAATTTTCTGTTGGAGAATGTCGCAGGACACTGTGCACTACACAAATCACCCACTCGCTAGCTCTAAAAGTGTCAATTTAAATACAATATAACGCTTGCTATTCGCTTTTTTGCTACCAACAGTTTTTTTTTAATATAAAAGCCCTAGGATTTCTCCTGTATTGTGGGTACAGTTTACAAACATACATGTCATGTGCACACACACCCAGACCCGAACCAATAATCTGTAGGCCATACAAATATTTGTTCCGTGCAGGGATCGAACCCGCGGCATGTAGCTCAGAAAGCTAATCGTATAACCACTGCGCCAACCGTGCCGGGCCATGCCATGTCAGTCCTTTCTAGGAAATAGATAATTTTAATGGATCTTTTACCAAAGTTTTGTTATAATGAAGAAGTAAAACAATATTTTTCTATTTAGGATTAACAGCACTTTTGTGTTGTAAAAAATGTCTATAATTAATAATGGTCTCCTACTGTAAACACTAACTCTGTCAATAAATAAGATAACAGCATAGTAATTTTACAGGAGGGGTCTCTATCCATACAAAATTCTCTTTGGTGTTGCCAATCAGTGTGATATTGTTCTAAACTACGATTCTGCTATAAAATGTCAAATACATGTTATACAATTTGGTGATATTTGCAGTACTATTTTCACAAAAAAATAGTAATGTCTGTTTATGTTTTAGTTTATACAGTAGGAGCCGCTTCATGTGTCACTCTATGCTTTTCCAAATAAAACATGCACAGTATTTTGATTGGGCTCTGTAAATAATATATTACAGGTGAATTTTAGATGGGATTGTATAAACCAGTACTGACACTGAGAAATGGGAAAAAGGACTAATGAGGAATTTTAAAACGAAAATGGCATTTCTTGATTTTTAATAAACAATTTGTAAAAACCTGAATCAAAAGTGCTGTTTTTGAAAAATGACTCCTATTTATTTCACCAAGTATAATGTTGTTACTGAGAATGAAATCCTACAAATAAATGGGTATTTGTATTAGTTTTATTTCTTAATTAAACAAACACATCCTACAATTCCCTGAAGAGAATATTTTAATGTTTATTTTAAATTTTAATTATACACACAAATACACATCAAAACGAAATAAATCAAACATAAATTCATTTCAGACCTCCCCATCTAAACCGTTTTAGTCGCGGTCCATAAAGGAACGTGTAAAGCGAGTTTTACTGTATAGAACGAAATGTTGACATGGAAATATAACTCAAGTTCTTCAACAAGGCCAACTTTGTATGGAAAGTGATAACCTTCCTTTACTATTTAATTTGTAGATTTTAGTTCAATATGCTGTGTAAAAAATGATTCATAAGTATAGAATTGGATGAGAAGAGTTACTAAAGTTGGTGGAGGTTTTGTATTAATGTGTATTGCATGTTTCAGGACTATGAGTTCCTAGACTTATCTGATGTGAAGGAAGCAGAACTGAGCAGTCTGCAGTGCGCACTGTACGAGCGGATACCTGACATCTCGGCGAACGCACTCGCCGGTGGCTGGAACGAACCTATTATAGGTAAGGATTGCAACCAATGCTAACAAACAATACATGACTCATATTTGATAAAAAAAATACATCTAAGAAAAGTGGACAGGGCCAACGCATACCCGGTGGACGGCGTGGCAGAGGATTTCAAATTTATCAATGTCAAAATTAATCCTTATCTAACCGAAATAAGGAAGTATAATACATATTTCAATGCTCGGAAAACGACCGCTACACATTTTTCTGCCGTGGTCCTTACTGCTCCATTCTGAAAGTACTTAGTTAATAAATTTTATATGATGGTGTCAGATCCGTCATCGTGTTCATCGAGCACGGCGGGCGCTCCGACCGTGTCGAGCAGCGTGGACAGCCTGTCGGGCGGCGAGTGCGAGATGGCGCCCCACTCGCCGGCGCGCGCCGCCCCCCCGCACCACGCGCCGCCGCCGCCCTACGCGCAGCCGCCGCCCGCCTACCCGCCGCCGCACCACCACCAGTGGCCCGTGGCGCCGCCCAACGTGTACGTGAGCCAGGTCACGGCCAACGTCAACGTGCACGGCTACATGGGCCAGTACTACCAGCCGCAGCCGCAGTACGCGCCGCCCGCGCCGGCCGAGCGCGCCGCGCGCACGCAGCGCCGCGAGCGCCGCGGCAAGCGCGCGCCCTCGCCGCCGCAGCAGCCGCCGCCCTACTACCTGCAGTACCCGCAGTACTACCCGGCCGCGCAGGCGCAGGGCGCGCCGCTGTACCACCTGCCCGTGTACCAGCCGCTGGTGTACGGGCCGTACGCCTACCCGCCCTACTACCCCGACTACCCGCTGCCCGTGGAGGGCGACGACAAGGGGCCCGAGGAGTACCCGCCCGAGGTGGTGATGGAGCAGGAGGCCGTGGACGCGTACTACGCGGGCGCGCACTACGCGCCGCCGTACGGGCCGCCCGTGGAGGCGGGCGTGGACTACATGCCGCCCATGTACCTGCCGCCGCCGCCGCACCCGCCCCCCGCGCCGCTGCCGCCCATGCCGCCGCCGCAGACCACGCCGCACCAATTCAACGTGCACGCCAAAAACTTCGTGCAGGGCCAGAGTCAAAACAAAAACTATACGCCACCAGACAAGAATCAGGAACGGGTAACTAATAAATTATATAACACCAAAAAACAAAACATTGATTAGATATAAACTTTAGATTCTATAATTTTGTTTGATATAATAAAAATAACTGAAATAAAATACATAACTTCATAAGATATAGTTAGCTTTTCATATAAGACTTAATATAACAATCACATGATATAAAACTCATATGGCCTAATACTCATTGTATATAACAATTGTTTCATCAAACATCATAAGACATAACAATCACAAGATAAAACCGCCTCACATATTTAGTGAAGAAATCACAACTTTTAACCTACTGTGCCAGAAGTGCGCATTGAATTCTTATGTCGTTATGAATGTAGTGTCTTACTGTTATACATTTAAATTGTTATTATATGAAATGATACGCTCCCCTCAGGAACAGCAACAGAAACCGATGCCGCCGCCGGCGACCGCATCTGCATCGGCAAGTTCCGTAGAATCGCTGCCCATTAAAGACCTTAAAATCGGAAAGGGACCTGGCAGTCCTAAACAAACAGATCGGGTGCCTGATCCTGTACAAGCAAAGATGTCACCAGTCGAAAAAGTATTAACTACGCCAAAGACTGAAGTAACAAAGACGTCGTGGAACGCTGCAGAGACGAAGGTCGAACCGGTGATCGCAAGCCAATCTCCAGTGAATAAAGCGTTCCCGCCATCTGCACCTCCTATCAATCAGGTTCCTGCAAATAAGATTCAGCCCACGGTACCGAAACCGACTAAGGGTCCCGCCGCTCCGTTCTCGGGCGGTAAACAGCCTGCGAAACCTGTCGTCCCACAGACTGTAGTACCAGTGCAGCAGGCTGCCTCCACACCTAAGGCACCTTTCGGCAGCAGACAGAAGCGCGACGGCCCCAACAATCGCTCGCCATCCAGCGAAAATAACGAGAACGTCGACAGAAGCGCAACCGCAGGGGATCACGCCAAACGCGAACCTCCGCTTCCGCCCAGCAAGGCACCCATGCCGATCTCCATCACGCTGCACTCGGCCGGGCCGCCGTTGATCGTCACGAACAAGGCGCCGTTCGGTCACTCGCGCAAGGGAGCGGCCGCACCCGAGCCTCCCCCCGCGCCGCAGCCGCCGCCGCCCGCACCCACCGCGTCCGACTTCCCCCCACCCCCCACTCCGCGCAACCGCGGCGAGCCTGCGCCGCCGCCCGCGCTGCCGCCGCAGCCGCAGCCCGCGCCCGGCAAGTCCTGGGCCAGCCTGTTCTCCAGCAAGGCGAGCGGGGCTCCCGCGCCCGCGCCGCTCCCCGCGCCCGCTCCCCCCGCGCCTGCGCCGGAGGAGCCGCCCAGCCCTACGACGGTGGCGCCCCCCGTGCCCCCTAACGTGCAGAAGCCGGTGGCGAAGGTGCCGCCCTTCGACGCGTCGCCGCTGCAGGCGACGGTCGCCGACAAGAGCTCGCCCAGCGGGCGCGCGGCGCCGCCCGCGCTGTCTTACTCCGAGAAGACGTCCGTGAACGCGACGGCGGGGGGAGCGCGCGCGCCGGCCGCCGCCGACGTGCGCGACGTGCCCATCAACAAGGAGCCCAGTCCCGCCTTGCCCGTGCCGCCCTCGCCCTTCAGTGATGACCCCAACTCCTACAGGATGGGAGGTAAAGTTATTCAAATTATATTGTGGTACATAGTTAAAATTAGGATAATAATTATATAGTGATGTCCACCCGCCCTAATAGGCATACAATATAGTTAGCATGTGGCAAATTAATAATTATAATATTCAAACAACATAAATTATAAAGCAACAATTCTTCTAATAATATACAGGTGGCGCAAAATTTTGGGGCATTAAGGGTTTACCCTTTCTGTTATAGTTAGAAAGTTCGTGTCTTAGGATACTTGAGATGAATTTTGAAGATACAAAAAAAAACTTTTTTTTTTACTTTGGAATCAGCTAGAAAATTGTCAAAAAACTTAAGTGGGGCTCAATGGACTATTTCCCAACAGGGATGTTTCCCCCAAAAAACCGACGAAATCGTACGTCGCGAAATTGAGAAAAATACAAAAACCTATTTCCCACACATTTTCGATGAAAATATATTTTTGTATACACGTAATCTCAAAATCACTGTACTTTACACTCATCCATTAAGTTATATGCTTTCTTATTTAATGTTATATGCTTTCTTCGTAATATGTTGAAAATTAATAATCCATTTCAACGCAGGCCTTCATAACTTAATAATAATTCTGTGCCGACCATTTTCCAGAATTCCTATCCAAGTACCAGCTGGACAACCGGCCGGTGTCCTTGCTGCCGCGCGGCCTCACCAACCGATCAAATTACTGCTACGTGAACGCGATACTTCAGGCGCTGATCGCGTGTCCGCCCTTCTACAACATGCTGAAGGCGCTGCCCTACCAGACTCGCCGCGGCAAGTCCAGTACGCCGGTCATCGACTCCATGTGAGTATCGAGGACGACATTGAATCAATATAATTCTAGCTTTTACTTTACCTAGCTCCCAGGGTAACCGGGTGCTGCTGTTGCATTGTTCCTGGTGTGGTACCTAGTTATGAGTGACGGTGTGTCTTCCCGCAGGGTGGAGCTGTGCTACGAGTTCAGCCCGCTGGCCCCCGCGGCGCGGGCGGGGCGCGCGGCGGGCGGGGGCGGCGCGCCCCCGGTGCCGGCCGGCCCCCCGCTGGAGGGCGGCGCGGGGCTGCGCGTGCTGCGCGCGCTGCGCCCCTTCGTGGGCTCGCAGGAGGGCCGCCAGGAGGACGCCGAGGAGTTCCTGGGCTGTCTGCTCAACTCGCTCAACGACGAGATGCTAGAGGTGCGTGCCATAACGATTAACTGTTCGGTCGGCAGGTTGTCGTTTCTATAATACATGATATGTGTAAGGAGATTTTGTCACGCAGTTGTTAAGTCTGAACAGACCAATTTTATCAAGTCAGTTTAATCTAAATAGTTGTGTAGTAGTATATTTACACGCTATATCATTTCAAAACTTTCCGACCCGTGATGCATCTACATTTGAAGGCTACAGCTTCTTTATTTTTCATAGATGTTTGCATATTTATTTATTTTATTTTCAAGAAAGCTTACAGACTAATAACAAATAAATGGGTAACATTATATAGATACATTTTCAAATGACAAGCTTCCACATAGGTATCCACATAACTAGAAAATTACATCGATCTCATAAAAAATATAGAAATGCAAAATGTCAGTACTCTCATTTACATAGAATATAAATGAAGAGAAAAAAGAAAACTAAAAAAAATACAATGACTACAAAGATAACGTGTCGAGTCGTGCAGTCAGCATTATTTTGTAAAATAAAGATTGTTAATATTATCAATATTATGATTTTATTAATTTTATGTAAAATAATAACTTTTCAGCTGATGAAACTAGTAGAGCCCGAAGAGTGTCGCTCGCCGCCTACAGGCGCGGTCGGCGCAGTGGGCGCGGCGGCGGCGCCCGCGGACGACGAGGACGACGACGAGTGGAAGGTCATGGGCCCGCGCAACCGCGGCGCCGTGGAGAGGCGCTGGGCCGCGCGCCGCACGCCGGTGGGCGACATCTTCCGCGGCCGCACGCGTCTGCGGCTGCACCGCGCCGCGCACCATGACGTCACCGACGCCGTGCAGCCCTTCTTCACGCTGCAGCTCGATATCGAGGTACCCACCCTTCTTATAGCAATCATCAATCGTATCACTCGGTAATCACCTATTTCGTCGTATCTGATACCCGCTTTGCGCCCTTTACCATGGCATATATTATAAAATAATAAGTAATTAAATCTAGGTGACACCCAGACAAAAGCAACAGCGTCGTTTCTTATAATAAGGTCCTACTTATTAGCGGAGGTCTTTTAAGGGGTCAAAGTACTCATTATTATGAACAACTTTTACTATGGGACAAATAAAAATCTGCTGTTCCATACATTTAGTCGAGTAATAATGAATTATTTGTATGGAACAGCAGATATTTTTTTATACTATATAATAGAATTGATACCTACTCAAATTTTAAAATAGTGAGCATATCTAAAATTGTCCCAAAAACTAGGTGCAGATTGGTCAAGTAGATTTAAAAATAAACTTATCCACCCTCATTTGTCTGTCTTTGCAAGTTTTGTGCTACTGTGAATTTTATTCCAATATTCACAATGATGGTACCTTATTTTTCGTCTCTGAAAGTGATAAAAATCACTTGTATGTTGACACAATTGGCTGAGTAAATCTCAAAACAAAACACGACTTGTTATGTTATCTTCACATTCAACTTCAAGCTTTTAATTTAACTTTTCAGCGTGCTAACAGCGTGAAAGACGCCTTAGAACTCCTGGCCGGCAAGGACACGCTGGAGGGCGTGAGCGACGCGTGGCAGCAGCTGTCTCTGGAGCAGCTGCCCGTGGTGCTGCTGCTGCACCTGAAGTGCTTCCAGCTGGACGCCGACGGACACACCGCCAAGATTGTCAAGAACATTGACTTCCCTATCGACTTGAAGATTGATCCAAGTATGTACATACTACAAGTATACTATTTATTTTGTATCCAGCCAGCAGTATCAGTGGCAGTGTCTTGATGTAATATTACTAATATTATAACAACATTTCTGTTTCGCCTCGGGACTAATAAATAGATGCAAATATCGTCATGCAGTATGTTAGTATGCTCGTCCTCTTGACGCAATTACTTAGTCACCTTCTACGACACCTACGGGAATAGAGACCATGAAGTTTGGCGAAGACTAGTCTTAAAACTTATAGTGCCACAAACTTATCTGACCCGGTGACCAAAATTGGAACTAACGTCGCTACGGAACAAAAATGACATCAAAGTGTCATTTTTGTACGGAGATGACGGTAAAAGCGACGGCAGCGACGCCACGACCGGGTCAGATAAGTTTGTGGCACTATAGCTTTACTGCTTTCACAATGATGTTCTTATTTTTCGTCTCTGAAAGCGATATAATATCGCTTACATGTGGTCAACAATAACTGAGTAAATAAAGTAGGTATAGTTTTTATTTTAAGATTTTATTTTTTGAATATACTGATCATAAATTATTGTTATAATTGCAGAAATAATGTCGTCGAAGCTAAAGTACACGTCGAAACAGCGCGTGTACAAGTTGTTCGCCGTGGTGTACCACGAGGGAGTCGAGGCGGTGAAGGGACACTACCTCACCGACACCTTCCATGGACAAGTGGGCTGGATCAGGTGAGTTCAGCTTGTCATCATAACTTTATTCGCGTTTATTAGTATAGGGTTACATGTGTAATTTTAGTTTTCAATATGATAAAAACATAAAAGCCACGAAAATATTAAAGACAAATACATATTTTGTTGTGGGAATGGTTATATAATGCTATAAGTTTGTGGACACAGTTGGCGCAGTGGCTAAGCGATTGGCTTTTGAGCTTGGTGTCGCGGGCTCGATCCGTGCATGGATCAAATAGTTGTTCCTGGTCTGGGTGTGTGCCGGTGAGATTTATGTCTGTAAACTGTTGCCACGATACAGGAGAAATATTAGTGTGGAAAACAGTTAAATTTAAAATATATTATAGGAACCTCAATAGTTCTAATTTTGATCTAACAATGATGTCATATATTTTTCGTCTCCAATCGTGATGCAATCACGGAAAATGTGGACAATTTTTACTGAGTAAATTCGCGCTTCGATGTCGCGATAGGGGCGACGTTGGAACATTGTTAACGTGGTGGATATGCGCAGGTACGACGACTCGACCGTGACGCAAGTGAGCGACGCAGGCGTACTGAAGCCGAAGCCGCCGCGCATGCCGTACCTGCTCATGTACCGGCGGCACGACACGCTGCCGCCGCACCGCGCTGCCAAGGCGGAGTGACGCGCCGGCAGCGCGCAGCTGCTCGCCAGCAGCGGCCCGGGCCTGCGCCTGCGGCTGTGCGTCGGCAGCGGGCCGGGCCTGCGCCTGCAGCTGCACGTCAGCAGCGGGCCGGGCGGGCGTCGCCTGCAGCTGCGGCGCTCACTGCGCCTGCAGCTGCAGCCGGCCGCGGAGCCGCGTCTAGTGCGCGACTACTTGTGCCCCGTACACTTGTCCCGCTGGATATTATCGAAGCGTAGATTGACTTAGATCTGAGTGTTCATTATTTTTGTCGTTTTATAAAGTACAAAAATTAAGGTCTCGTTCGATGACTCTCGAGGCTAGTGGCGGCGTTGTAAAATAGGTGAAACTCTGATCCCGCTACTGAACGATTGTATCATAAATTTAAATTATAATACTAATGAGTACGATAGTGTAAATAGTATTTAGTACGTCGGGGGAGAGGAGGCCGGCGGAGGACGTTACAGAAACGTGTTTGTAGTATACAACGCCAATTTGGCTGTATAAAGTGTGCCTCCTCTTCTCAGTGTCTATTTGTAATTTTTCTCCTCGACAATATGGAATTGTGGTGTTTATAAATTATAAAAAATGTAAAAAAACATTGTAGGATAACTACCGAGTTCAGGATACATATTATTTCTGTTCAGTTCGAGATGTTGAACACTACATTGATGTAATCCACTGTTAGATAGTACAAAGCCGATTAACGATGTGATGTAAGTCCAAGATATACATTAATGCATTTCTGAAAAATACAAAAGTATTGGTAAAATGCAGAAGTTAGTATTTTGAGACTAGCGCAAGTGTACGCGAAGGAAATATATGTAACTTGAATTGAATAAGTTAGTCGTAGCGTTAAGCGATAAATTAAGGGGTCGTGGAGTATTAACGCTGGCAATGTTAATGGTAACGGTGCTTTGACGGACTGACTACGGCAGTGAGCGATGTGCCCTATGATTCTTGTGATAACGGAGTGCTTGAGAACGATCACAGCAGATTGTTTAGTTGTACACACTCTATTGTATAGATATTGTTATAACAATATAAGTGTTAAATATAAATAGATTATATTATCTCGCCGTTGGTATGTTGTGGTGAATGTCTGTTTTTAATATTATTCAAATTCATTGAGGTCTATCTTTAATCTGCTTGAAATTATTCGAAATGGTTGGCATTCTTGATGACACGATCCAAATGGCTATGGCTGTTATCCTACGAGTGTTGTCAGAATGCCAGCCTAGTTTCGCTATCAAACTAGCTGACTGTTGGATATGTAAAAATTTACGTATTGTTTTATCATCATTAACATTCAAAATGTGACTCATATTTGAATCGAAAATAAGTGCGATAGCATAAGTGCTATGATTAGTGTTAGTTGTCCACTAGTGTTTAATATCTGAATTGATTTTAGTATGTTAATAAAGTGCGTTGCTTTAGAGTTGACTAGCTAGTTTGATATTACAATTTTATTATTAGCTACGCTATCCATTTATTATTGTAAATTGATAATGAACCATTTTGATCTCACTCATATTGTTGTTGTTTGGGAATTATCACGAGTTCGGATGTAAATTTCCTTAAAATAATGAAGGCAATACATCAGCCTTATTAGGTATTTGAATGCTAATATTACGAAATTGACCAAAAAGTATGGATATTATTTGAAATTGCTGCTATTCTAGCTTTTCTACTTAGGTGTTACGAAAATCATAATAACTAGCCAACACTATTTAGGCGTTTAAAAGGATATCTTAAAATGCACTTCAGGTGTGTCCAAATTATAATGAAGGAGTATTTAATCTTATAATTAGTCAATTTAACTATTAATATAATGAAAACGAAATAGGTTTAGTTTTGTATGATAGTTTGTAAAAGAGAGTTATATACTAACTTGCTAAGCTTTTTATATGTATAACTTGGTTGTTGTTAATTCGTTTATTTTGGATTGTGGGTAGGTATTAGTGTAGTTAGCGGTTTTACTGGCGATAATGTAATATAATGTTAGTTCACGCGAATACAACTTTTTTACGTCAGATCTATGTGCTGGACAGTCGTGAGAATGTTCTCGAGGCAAGCGAATCAAGGTGCGAATCTGCTGCCATTTTCAGACATAAAACTGACTAGTGAACCCTTATTGTAGAGGTTAAAACTACTGAATATGTTCCTATATTTTAAGAGCATCAGTTCCTATGAATTTTTTAATTAAAAATATCAGGAGCTATGCCCGTCTAACATTCGAGTATAATTTACTATGTTCCTGAATAATCTTATTCTCAGATATTTTTATATTATCCAATTAATTGAATTCGAACTAGTCATTTCATGTTTATGATCGGTTGTGCCTTAACAGCGAACTATTAGATATTTTATAAAAACATCTACTATTTGCTATAAAGAAAAAGCTAGCTACTGGCTTTTATTCGATCTGCATTTGTTATATTTTAAATAATCGCGACGATAATAGGAATATGTTTCATATAGCCGTCACGTGACAATATTTTCAAGTGTTGAGATAATAAAATGGCCAGTAATGCAACATCTTGATTCATAACGCAATTAAATCGATTAAATTCGAACGACTGTTCCTTTGTAATTTATTGTGTATTAGTTAGTACATGGCACGAATTTTAAAATAAATGATATTGATGCAGCTGCTTGCAATTGTACATAATGTTTACATTAAATGTTCCATAAGAATAACACGAATTTATTCATATATTTCTAGTAGATTTATCAGTAGCCCATCTCAAACCCGCGAGTGCGTGTCCGTATGGATTGAGGAGCCACATGTGATTTTTAATCGCGGATACTATCTTTATTTAGTAGGATATGAGCCGATTTTGTAGACCCAATCCTGGAATTTGTAGGAAAACCCTTAAAAAGTTACATGACGTTAAAGGTGGCTCCTCAATCCAGACGTTTGAACTGAGTAGCCACTATAGAACTCGAAAAGTAGACGATGGATGTTTTTGAAAATTATGTAGGATTTAGTAGGCATTATGTACAATATGTACGAAAAATTTGAGTTTTGTAGTTCTTAATTTGACATAACTACATTACTTTGATTGTGGCTCCTCAATCTAAACGTTGGCCTATTCATGCAATGCGTTGTTTTTCATAAACTAAGCGGCTAATCAAAACATATTTTTAGTATCATTTAGTAGTACATTTATCCTAATTTGTAGTATAAAAATACGATCGTAAAACGATCTAAATTTGGTTATAAAACACATTTTATCTGGCTCCTCAATCCTGACGTTTCTTTATGAAAATATGTCCATAACTTCCAAAGCTGTTAATGGAATCGAAAAACAATAACATGGCCATTTAGTAGAAATTTCTACTAAATATACGTGCAATCCTACATTGTACATAATCAGTATTTCTAAAGATATCAATTATTTGAAAATTCCTTAGCAATTTGGTGTGTAGGGTGACCATAAATAACTCAAACCAGGATAATAAAAGGAATTTTAATTGCAGCTACTTAAATTATTCGTGATATACCTATTCAAAGACCTATATATACTTACACAACCATCGTTATAATATAATAAATTAATAAGAAGTTCCAGTAAAATAAATAAGTAACAAAAAATTCACATAAAGCGCGCCATGTATTTTTTCATATTTTTTTTTTATTCTATCGAGCATCTGTTTCTATGGCATACAGCCAAAAAAATATTAATACCTCTTTACACATTGAAATTGCTTACGTAAACGTATCTAACAAAAACTCTTTCCGTATACAGGGTGTAAGGGGAACGCTTCCGAAGCCTGAACGTAGATGATATATAACCCAAATGCAAACGGATACCAATAGCCTTTTGGTTATTTTCAAGACTTCATATTTCGTAAACTAGCAATGGAAACCGTACAAAACGCGGGGTCACTCACCCGCAACGCAACGTCGCGCCATCAGCTGTGCGGGCGCCGAGCGCGCCGAGCGCTCCGTGCGACTCAGACGGCCGAGGCACGGGATTTATTCGGAATTCACAAACACTACTTTTAAAATGCTTCTGCTTATCTCTACAAAACTTCACAAAATTATGCAATTTCAAATTAAATCATCAGCCTATCGGATTTTGACGAATCACATTTAAAATTTGCTCCTCTGTCTGAACATTCACTTGTTGTCCACCACCTACCGCCATCGGAACAATTGGTCGATTTTCTAAAACTCGCTGAAAAGCTGCCGTTATCATGCGAGAATCAGATGGATGCCGGACGTTCGGAAATCTGTCTAGGTAAATTCTTAATGCAAGAGAAGCATTGCCACGGGCTTCTCCTAAACACATCAACATGTTGCCGTATTCACGAGCACTGTACACGTATGCTTCAGGCATTGTCACAATCACAACAAAAATAAATACCTAACTTAAAAAAACAATAAAACAGCACTAAAAACGTAACAATAATATCGAAACTTAGAAAACAGTAGGATTAAATACGCAAAACCGCAATCGATTGATGTAACACGCGTTCGCTCACAAATAGCGTAGGCAAGGAACTGACTAGAACACTGCGCGTGCGGCGTGAGGCCGACAAGCGGGAGGCGCGGTAGGCAGTAGGCACCGCGCGGAATTCACCAAAGCGGTGTCTTTTGATGTGCAAAGATTAATAAATTAAAAAGAAGTGATGTGTAAACTGTATCTACGATACCGGAGAAATCCTATTGTAGAGCAACGTTTTTTAAGGAGTAAAAAGAAGTTTCATGTAGTTTCAAACCAGTTTTTTTTATTTTGTAACATTTTTAAATAAGATAATAACATGATTTTTAGATTAAAATAATTAAAGTATCCACTTTGAATTGAGTGGGTTATTTGCTAAATAAGGAGTTGTTGCAATTTTCGAGCGCGCGTTGTGTGACTCTTATTCCATTGACATAAAGTTCAAATTCAATTGACATACGCGTGTTCCTGAATGGCTTGAATTGTACCCGCTATGAATCGGCGATCGATGTTTTACTTTATTTCATTTATTATCGATTATCGACTTTAATTCAAAACTGTTATTAAATGCACACAAAATCCATCAACTTGAAAACTTTGACGCTTCTGTAATTTTTCTACTTATTTATTTTAGCGGTGTGCTTTGTGCAATTCGCCGCCGCTTTACAAAGGATGCCGCCTCAGTAACAAAGGCCGCCGCCGCCGCGCCGCCGCCAGGCGCGGCGGCGAGCAAAGGAGTGCCCGTGTGGTTGAGTGGACGCCTTTCAAGTGAGGTGGCCCGGGTTCAAACCTTGACCAGACCAATGACTTTTTCGAATTACACACGGTGATCATTTATCTGTGATACTTAGCTTGATTATCAGAATACGAGCGAAGGTTATTAGTAGGTACTTACTTAGAGCACGCCGTGCAGACAGCTACACATTTTAATTTTGTTCGAATTAACAAAATTGCTTGTAAAGTTAGTGTCTTTCTACTTAACCAACTTTTTACACTTTTCTTTCCGACTCACAGTAGGTACCTATCCCTATTCTGAGGTTTAAGCAAAATAAACAGATTTTTTCTGATTTGTGAGTATGATTAACGGGCATTCTGATCAAAATTGTATCCTTGATCACTTTTAAGCGGAAAATTATTACGATACAAGCATCATAATCCGAAAGCAGGTATCCCACAACTAGCAGTGAGCTGAAATTTGAGACATTTGGCTCCAGCGATCAAAAAGAGTTTAGGGGATAGGATAAGATCGCGATTCTCATGGCACCAGCCACAGCGCCACACGATTACCCTCCGTCCATCACTGAGGTCAACGGCCGCGCGGCGCGGCGATCGGTGAGCGCGCGCGCGGGCGCCTTGAACTCGAGGTCACGCGCGTCAGCTGATTTTTATTTACGAATGCATTGCGGGTTTGATTTTGAAAGAAAAAAAATGTGTTTTATCGCTAATAATGGTTTCATTGAACTGTTCTAACAGCATGGTGAGCGAAAAATGCTAAAAAAAAATGTGTAAATAAAGAATTTTTTTTTAAGATTTTTTGATGGTATCGTATCCAGAATCACTAACTCTGTCACCTGTCTTCGTTTTCGGAAGCGTTTCCCTTACACCCTGTATAGAAAAGAAATATCAAATAACATGACAAATAAGGATTTTCATAAGAAATTGTGTGTGATAATGATAAAATCCAATAAAATCCCAAAAAAAAGATCTATCAAAATAAGGAAGCAAACGCGCAAGCGTTAAGCGTCTATTAAAATATGATAAATAAACATCTCATTGCATTAAATTATTTATTTTTGTCAACAAATTAACATAAATTTCTACAATTAACATAAAGAAAAAAGTATTCCGTTTATTAACTTCTAATATTAGGCTGTTTGATGGTATCGCCGTTGCCTCTCCTTCCACCTGCGCGCGCATAGCTAACGCAACCACCAATAGACATGGCGCGCGAAAAATGAAATCGTAAAATAAAATAATGAAATTTTATTGGATTTCATCATTATCACACCGGCAACTTCCTATGAAAATCCCTATTTGTCATGTTATTTGATATTTCTATATACGGAAAGAGTTTTTGTTAGATACGTTTACGTAAGCAATTTCAATGTGTAAAGAGGTATTAATATTTTTTTGTCTGTATGCCATAGAAACAGATGCTCGATAGAATAAAAAAAAAAATATGAAAAAATACATGGCGCGCTTTATGTGAATTTTTTGTTACTTATTTATTTTACTGGAACTTCTTATTAATTTATTATATTATAACGATGGTTGTGTAAGTATACAACATGTCCCAAAATTCAACGATAAGCGGGCACCAGAGGGTTGACTAGCTCATAACTACTCGAGAAAAAAAAAACTCAATTTTTAAGAAGTTACATAAAAAAATTGAAATCTTTAAAAAATTTACACCCCTTGAGAGATTTTTAATTACCATGACCACAATGTTTCAAATATTTCTGAATTTCTTTTTGTACCGGAAACCTAAGTAGCCCTGTTATCCACCACAATCCTTGAAAATCCCAGAATGCCTGTAGATTTGACACAAAAATCAATCAAAATTATATTTCACCGTAAAATTTTGAAAGGTTTTTACTTTCGGTCCACTTTAACTCATCGTGGTGTAAAGAAAAAGTATCGACACTACCATGGCAAGTTTTTTTAAAAATTGACGCAACTATCCAAAATTCCAAAATAGTATAATACTCTAGGAAAACTAGCCACAAAAAAAAGAAAAACGTACTATTCCTGAACAAGAACCAAATTTCATAACTTTTACTATGTGCCCAAAATTGGTATTTTGTTGTAAATTCTTTGAATTTGAATGGTACATGTGCGTAGTCAATAACATTTAGAAGTTAGAGAGGGTTTATACGTTAGAGAGAGATAGATAGATTAGATAGATAGTATGTAAAGTAGGAAAAAAGACGTTTATAAAAATTATACCTCGTGTCTCCACAACTACAAGTCTGCTAGTACGTCTGTAGCGTACTATCACCTAACCATCTGTCCACAGACTAGACATAGGATTTCGCGGATTTCAATGTAGATTTTCGTTGTGAGTAACAATAGGATAAGTAGAGAAGTTGCTGTTTTTAAAAACTTTTAGCGTATTTTGGACTGTTTAGCGTTTATCATGCCGCTACCATACACACCGTTGGAATACGGTAATATGCACCTCATATACCTAAGGATAATGCCAATGCAATGCTAACGCGGCTAGCAGATTGTATCGAGAAAAAGTTTATAAAAACAGCAACTTCTCTAGCTATCCTATTGTTACTCACAACGAAAATCTACATCGAAATCCGCGATATCCTAAGTCTAGTCTGTGGACAGATGACAGGTGATAGTACGCTACAGACGTACTAGCAGACTTGTAGTTGTGGAGACACGAGGTATAATTTTTAAAAACGTCTTTTTTCCTACTTTACATACTATCTATCTCTCTCTAACGTATAATCCCTCTCTAACTTCTAAATGTTATTGACTACGCACATGTACCATTCAAATTCAAAGAATTTACAACAAAATACCTATTTTGGGCACATAGTAAAAGTTATGAAATTTGGTTCTTGTTCAGAAATAGTACGTTTTTCTTTTTTTTGTGGCTAGTTTTCCTAGAGTATTATACTATTTTGGAATGTTGGATAGTTGCGTCAATTTTTAAAAAAACTTGCCATGGTAGTGTCCGTACTTTTTTTTTACACCACGATGAGTTAAAGTGGACCGAAAGTAAAAACCTTTCAAAATTTTAGGGTGAAATATAATTTTCATTGTTTTTTGTGTCAAATCTACAGGCATTCTGGGATTTTCAAGGATTGTGGTGGATAGCAGGGCTACTTAGGTTTCCGGTACAAAAATAAATTCAGAAATATTTGAAACATTGTGGTCATGGTAATTAAAAATCTCTTAAGGGGTGTATTTTTTTTAAGGATTTAATTTTTTTTATGTAACTTCTTAAAAATTGAGATTTTTTTTTCTTTTATTGTTTTTCTCGAGTAGTCATGAGCTGGTCAATCCTCTGGTGCCCGCTTATCGTTGAATTTTGGGACATGGTGTATATAGGTCTTTGAATAGGTATATCACGAATAATTTAAGTAGCTGCAATTAAAATTCCTTTTATTATCCTGGTTTGAGTTATTTATGGTCACCCTACACACCAAATTGCTAAGGAATTTTCAAATAATTGATATCTTTAGAAATACTGATTATGTACAATGTAGGATTGCACGTATATTTAGTAGAAATTTCTACTAAATGGCCGTGTTATTGTTTTTCGATTCCATTAACAGCTTTGGCAGTTATGGACATATTTTCATAAAGAAACGTCAGGATTGAGGAGCCAGATAAAATGTGTTTTATAACCAAATTTAGATCGTTTTACGATCGTATTTTTATACTACAAATTAGGATAAATGTACTACTAAATGATACTAAAAATATGTTTTGATTAGCCGCTTAGTTTATGAAAAACAACGCATTGCATGAATAGGCCAACGTTTAGATTGAGGAGCCACAATCAAAGTAATGTAGTTATGTCAAATTAAGAACTACATAACTCAAATTTTTCGTACATATTGTACATAATGCCTACTAAATCCTACATAATTTTCAAAAACATCCATCGTCTACTTTTCGAGTTCTATAGTGGCTACTCAGTTCAAACGTCTGGATTGAGGAGCCACCTTTAACGTCATGTAACTTTTTAAGGGTTTTCCTACAAATTCCAGGATTGGGTCTACAAAATCGGCTCATATCCTACTAAATAAAGATAGTATTCGCGTTTAAAAATCACATGTGGCTCCTCAATCCATACGGACACGCGAGTGCTGGTCTGCAAACCCTCGGCATTTTTACTTGCACAAGTTAATATTTTTATCTCTTAGTTTTTATAAATCTGTTCCTCTCGTTTTAGCGATATTTATTTATCGAGTATGAAGTATTGCTGGAGTTGCTTGTTAGTGTTTGTATGCTTCGGTTAGGTCCGTAAAATGTAGAAATAATGTTACAACAGTACATTGAAACTGAAAGTTTACGTTGGAGGCATCATTGTAGTTTCGTTAGATTATATTAATTTAGCTTTTAAGCTAGTGATACCTGTAACATACTGAAAGGCTTGTAATTAGACTCGGATGTATTACATGTGAGCCTTTACGTAAAACGTTACGTACTAGCAATGTCCTTCAGTGTATTTGGTTGAATCGTGTATGCGTAAGACTGAGCGCAGGGTCCCCGAATGTGTTATTTATGTTTTATTAGGATGTGAACACGAGCACACATAGAGAGTAAGGTTTTATAGTAACAACCGCTGCCTTTTAGTTAAGTGTCTGTGTTGCGTATTTATTGAATGATGAACAGGTAAAATTGATTAACCAACCTCGAATAACATCGCGGGTCTATTCACACTGAGACGTGACGTGCAATGCGCGCAGGTGCTTGAAGAAGCTAGTGAACCCACGCTTCGTAAAGCGGAGCCGCGAGGTTCATCGCAACGCCGAGAAACGAATCCTTGGGGTTTTGCGCGGCGTGTTGTATTGGGAGGTGGCGCTGCGTTGCGCGGCGTAGCGAAACGCTAGTACCTCTCGCCCCGCTCGTCCGTCCGCCGGCTGGGCTAGTGTGCAAGCGCATGGCGAGACGTTCCGCTAAAAAGATCCCAATCTCTATCACAGTAATTTTAGAGCACAACTAAACTTCATCAAATCTACACTGCGTCTAGAGGAGTCTTGCTGATCGATAGTCTATCGCTAATCCATAACAAATCAATAGTATCGACGCTATCTATAGTAGGTACCCATACTATCGATAGCGGCCTGTATTTCGATAGTATCAGTCGGTAGTGTCCAGGTGTAGTAAATAATCAGTTACGACCAATTAATTAATATATACCTATTTGAGTTTTTCTCCCCTTTTTACTTTTATCTAAGTAAACATGAATAATCAAGAGTAATGACTAGTGGGTAAATTAAAAAAAAACCAGGAGCTACGCTCTTACTGATACCATCGAAATATAAGCCCCTATCGATCTTAAAAAAAAAAATTGATAGTAGCGATACGATCGAGTGTCAATAGTTTTTAACGGTACTCGCGGTGACCAGCGAGACGTTCCGCAGCGCGGCGTACTCCGACACGTATCCAGTTCGCTTTCGCGATCTCACTAAAATTTGTACCTTTTTGTGTAGAAAACAAGTTTTAACATACAACATAATTTGTATCGCGATCTTAAAAAGTGTGCGCGTCGTCTCGTCTCAGTATGAACTCACCGTTAATTGAGCACTAAATTCAGGTTCATTGCATAAACAATAAAACATGTTTGAAGGAAGATATTATAGTCAATATTGGTCGATCGTAACGTACGTAGTGTATGTAACTGATAAGTACCTAGCGTTATTATCTAGATACGGGATCACGTAGTTGTATGTGACGTAGCGCCAGGAAGTGTTACGCACAGTAGCCAAAATGGTCATTCGTTTATGTGTATGTTGATTTTGATACGACGCGAACTGTACTTCATCACTATGATATACTAATCAGTATAAAAGATAGATGTAAAATTGTTGCATGATGTATAATTAGTTCGAACGAGTTTAATCAATTAGTAATGTTCCTGATTATAGTTTTATAATCATCAGATCAAAATAGTTGTGAGTGAAATCAATCTACTTTTTAACTAGTTTTATTAACATTCTTTGATTAAAATGCAACAAGTCCCAATACCAAGAAAAAATTATAAATATGTAATTTAATTAATCCAAAATCTCTCACACACCTCCATTATAATGTAAAACCATGAAACAATAACCAAAGCTTATTTTTTTTAAAGTTAACTATTATTTTTAAGAAAATAGTGTTGAGCCTAGCATTACTTACATCATTTTAAATTGGGACTTATTCCTTTGAAATAAGATTCAATTTTATTTGGCTCAATCGACAGTAAGTTTGGCAAATAACTCATAAAAAAATCAGTTTTTAAAAGTTACTGAAATCGATTCAATAGTCGATAATCAACTAACTACATTCCGGTTTCGATTGGGTTTATTAAATTACACATTGTTTTGTCGAGTACTGACGGTACTATAATATTATAATTTCATCTTCTATGGGGTTTGACAGAGTGTAAAATAATAATTAAATAGTATGTATTTGTCATAAAATACAAATATTTAGATGTATGGTTTCCTCAGATATAATAATTGCTTCAATGAATTGAAATACGAGAGCTTATCCCTCAGTGTTAAATAAGAATTTAGTGTATAATTAAACATAATAAAGTATAAACGTTATATTATATATTATAAATATCCGCTCTCTGATTATTTAGCACAAATCCATATTTAGAGCTATTTGCGTTTTTTATAACAGCGTTGCGATCTGCAAAAACCTAAATACCAAAGTAATAGCTGTTTACCTTCTCGGTACAGACTAAATTAGCGAAGCATAGCCTGTTGTGGTTTGCTTATATAGCGGCCTTTGGTACGGTCTGAACGCCGAACATCATAGTATTTAGCAATCGATCTTAGAATCAATTCTACCAGCGTAGTAAAGGTCAATTCACATTTGCCCTTTTTTGCAATATTGCATAATTTGCCAAACACGTACATAGCAGACAATATAATTTATGTATAGTATAATATCTCGGACTCTACATATTTAAATATTCAATTTTATCATGAGCTTTGGGCTATATGTAAATATTAAGATGTATTGGGTTTGGATGGACAGAAAATATTGTTAAAGAATTAATGTTTTATACTTATTATAAATAATAAAATGCATCTCCACCCATCATTATTTATGTCCATGTCATGTAACATTGAGAACGCGAATACTTCCATAAAATTTCATTCTAACTATGTAGGCCTAGAACATAATTTATTAAGATTACTTCCAGTGTCACATTTGTATATCGTTAAACCCGTCAAATAAAAAGAGTGTGAATATATAGGTGTTATATTTAATAGATTGGCGTAACTAAGTCATTGCTAATGGGGCAGGCAAGTTAACATAATAAGTAAACTTTATGATAAGTGATTCATGCATGCATATTTATAATTTTTTGTTTTGTTTAAAACCAGTTTATTCGCATTATTACAGCTTTAATTTTTTAACGATTAGTCCGTCGTGCATCTTCGATTGTTACGCCAATAATTCAGTGATTAGAATTTTTGAGAAATATCGATATCCAAATCTTCGTGATTCTAAATTGTACTGAAACCAAATATTTTTTTGTCGTTTATTATCGTGAACAAGTGTTATTTTGTTTTTCCAACTACTCATCTAGTCCCCATCAGATTTATCTTTTGGTGCAATGCATATTATATTTATTGAAGAATATAAACTTTATTGTTACGGTTGCTATAAATTCTTCTAATAAATTCTAAGTTTTAACTCAAAGCAATAGTCTGCAAATACGAATATAATAGAAACTGAGTAACTTTACAATGAACACTTTGGCGGTCTATCTACTTAGATACAAACGTTTAAAAAGATGTATGTAGTGATGCTTATCATTATTATTTTTATATGAGGAGTTCATTATTTAAGTTACATTTAATTTTAGAGATAAGATCCAAGGCTGTATTAATGGAAGGAGTGTTTTTTTCCCAATCAAGCGAAGCTTATTTAACGTTTTTATTTAACAACTTGTAAAAAATACTCCTGTTGGTCATAATGAATAATGTTCACTAAAAAAAGACAAAAAAAAAACCAATGTTTAACCATTGTGCATTATTTATTATGATCAGCTTTCTAAGTTGTTATGTGGATATGTGTGTATGACTAATTATAAAATAATCCTTTATTTTGGTAACAAATTGGTGTTATGAAAAATTTTGTGAATAAAATAAGATGTCATTCTGATTTAAATGTTTCATTTCATTCATTCAAAATACAACTGATAAAATAATCAACATTGATTTTATTTTAAACAATTATTTTTCGTCTCGAACGATATTCTGAAAGGAAAATAATAGTATTATAATTATGCACAGGATTATTACGCGCGGTCAGTTGGTGTGTGTGACTTACTCTGACTCTGCACTTGAAGACCCCGTAGAATAGCATGACGAAAGCGATGGGCAACATGGCGAGCCCCACGAGCAGCCAGCCCGCCAGCGCCTCGCTACCCGGCCACGTGTCCACTCCGCCCGCAAATATGCTCTAACAAACGTAACAAATCATTACCATACCATCTTGGCAACAAGATTCTATTTCCATTCGGAAAGGAAGTTTTACAACACAGGCCATGAACATGATTGCCAAGCGTAACCCCAGCCCCGTATATAAATGGCCTTGTTTCTTGAATTTCTTTGTTGCAGCTAGGAGTTGGAAATAGTATGTGAATACTTTTGCTGGGCCGAAGATAATACCTGAGATGTTTTGCTCTATTTGGACACCTTCGGCGTTCCAGTATCTGACGCTGACTGTACCTACTCGGTAAATAGCGACAGGCCCATATCACAGTTCACCTCTGCCTACCTCTTCAGGCATTGCAGGCGTGTAACTTTTGTTGTTACTATTCCAAGAGCTTGTAGCGCTCGCTGGACTTACTCACCATCATAACAGCCGGTGAAAGAGCCCAGCAGACCCTAACGAACACGCTGGGGTACTCCCCGACCGCGAAGTACACGTTCTCACAGAAGGTCGTCTGCCCGTACACGTAGGTGACGACGGTCGCCACCACTGCGGCGATGGGCACGCGGGGCTTCGACGCCGGCCAGTGCATCAGGAAGTTCATTATGTAGAGACCACCCTAGAATGTGGAAAAGGAATTGATAATAATTATACCTAAACCCCATAAAACTTGAAAATCTAACCCATCATGTAATTTACCTGTTGTCCTTCTAACAACATGCATAACATTAGGTACTCCCTTCACCAGATTCGATTATTTAAAGGTCTGGCACGGTGGTATTAGGTTTTTATGGCAATAGACTGAGACTTAATAATATAGCATCGTCGACATGTGAAATTGTGATCCCTTCGGTAAATAGAGGCGTAATGATACAAAAGTGCATAAAATTCCATCACGTAACTCCTACTATAACTATATTACTATTACATGAGAAAGTGAAATAATTATGGTCATTATTTCTGCGAGAGCTTAAAAAATATCAAAATTTTCGTTAATTCGTATTATTTACCTGTGTACACAAAGTGATGACGCCGATGAGGCAGAACAGCAGACATATCACTATGAGGAAGGCCCACGTGATCTTCCGTATTGAGTGACCGGTGAATGTCGACATCACAGTCTGGACCAGCAGCGCCTAAATAAAAAATTAAAGAGTCGTTTAGGGTCCATCCACACTCGATACTGGGAACTGAGAATCGTGCGTTTTCGCGATCTTTATCCACTTTTTGTAAGCAAAAAGCAGCGAAAACGCGTGACTGTTATATGAATGAAAATAGTATTATTTATTAGTTGCAAAACTTACCAATCCATTCTCATGTGAACTTATGCACATGAGATTGATTGAGCGTTGAGTTCGAACCTCTGACTTTTACAATTTATGTGCAGATCAGAATTTTGAATATCACTTGGGTTAACGGTGAAGGAAAACATCGTGAGGAAACCTGCACATCTGAGAGGGCCTCATAAAGTTATCGATGGTGTGTGTAGTCCACCAACCCGCACTAGGTCAGCGTGGTGGACTAAGGCCTAACCCTTCTCATTAGAGAAGAGGCCCGTGTCCAGCAATGAGACAGTAATGGGCTGGATTTTTTTTAAGAAACCGGTGATGAATTCATTTCATAGGTATTATATAACAAATATTCAACAGTTTCCACATACCGCAGTAGTAAGTGATAAAACGAAGAGTGTGAAGAATATAAGAGCTGACCAGAACTGGCTGCCCGGTATCCGAACCACGTAGTCCGACCATAGAATCATAGCTGACGAAGATCCTGCAAGCAAGTGAAGTTTAGGAAAAATTCGAATATTTGATAAATAGAGTAAATAAATAATATAACAATTTTTGTTATAGTTTGGAGGTCGCGAGCACAGGTGAACGGCGAGGGGGCTTGGGTTCGATTACCAGATTTTTTCCTTACTGATTTCTTAGTACGACCCTGATTCAGATTTATGAACGGTAAACGGGTAAAGGTAAAGTCTGCTATCGTAAACCACAAAACCACATACTGCCATCAGCTAATATAATAGTTAATGGAATATTTACAAAAAAGCAATAAGTAGATATACTTTTTTTGCGTACCCCTTTGGAAAGGCTTTTTTATACACGTCATAATAGAAAAAGTAATAGCTTAGTGATGGCTTACTTGGTTGGTTGGTTGTTTGGTGCAAGTCTGTTGGTTGGTGTTGGTCTGTTGGATGGTGTTGGTCTATTGGTTGCTGTTGGTCTGTTGGATGGTGTTGGTCTGTTGGTTGGTGTGGAGCTGTTGGTCGGTGTTGGGTTAGTTGGTTTTGGTCGGTTGGATGGTGTTGGTCTGTTGGTTGGTATTGGTCTGATGGTTAGTGTTGGTCTGTTGGTTGGTGTTGGGTTAGTTGGTGTTGGTGGTGTTTAAGAAGTAAGCAGATACATAATACGCCAATAATAAATAATAAGATGCCAAAGAGAAGGCAGAGAACAATAGTGACACTCTTAAAGAAGATACAATAAGGTCGAAAACCATAAAAAAGTGACGTACCAGGCCAAATATTAGTAACATTCTCGTAATCCCTATACAGTGCTCCGTGAGTGGCCCCTAGAACCAGTGCAGCGGTCATACAACTACTCTTGGACACGGCGAAGGCGAGTAACGCCGTCATGCCCAGCTTCTGCTGAGACTTCGGGCAGTGGGAACCCAGCATGACCAGCGAACCTTGGCACACTGTCATTTGTATCAAGGAGAACTCCATAGCTTCGCGCCAAATCTGTAAAATTTAAGAAGGAATGCGCCCGACATCATTTTATAAACCGTGCGTAGCTAACTACCTTTAAGTAGATTCTAAATATTATATTTAGCTATACCCAAAAAAGGAATTTACGCAGGTACAGAAATTATGGATTTTTTTGAGAGAATTTTATTTTATTTTTATTTTAACCATGTCTCCGCCCTAAAACTACGTGCACGGGATGTACATTGCGGCTCCCTGCGGGTCTACCGCGTAACAACATGGTAATGAACATTGTACGGGGCAGGTACAATTAGATAACTAATAATAAAGGACAATGCAACTCTTCCATAGAAGCTTGGTCCAAAATTTTGAAACATGTTGCCCAGAGTTGACACCAATGGTAATTGATAGAACTTATTGCCACTAGTAACTTTTACTATGGCAACAAAAAAATCTACCCGAGTAAAAAAAAGATACGACCCTAAGAGACAAAATAAAATATTTATTATAAAATCGGTTAAACTCGATTTGATTATGCGATATTCATTCAAAGTAAACGTATAATTAGTGACTGCTCATTACCCGACTGCGCGATGTAAAGGAGGGTTATGTGTTTATCAGCCTATGTATGTATGTTTATTCCTTTGTGGCGCTCTAGAGACCAAACCCGTCAGCCGATTTTAATGATTCTTACGTCAATCGATTTGTTTTATTCTTGCGAGTGTTACTAAAGACATGACAGTAATCAAAATTCAATATGGCGACAAGTAGACGCCATATTGTGGAAAAATGAAAGTCCACGAACTATGTTAAGTGGGGTCTCATTGAACAGGTATTTGAAAATCATCTATCTATCTATTAGGTATCTCTTATCATTTTTCATTTCGAATGACCATTTAGGATCTATAACGATTTAAAGTTGGTTAGCAACTATTCTCACTTAAAACTAAATTAAAAAGAGTAAAAAAAAAAACCGGCTGCTTAAAATATCAACTTTAAATAAAAAATCACTTTAAATAAAAGCTGAAAAGAAAGCAACAAGCCCAGTAGAATTCTAATCCGGAACATAGCGACTTTAACAGTCGGGACCCATTATTCTGAAAATATGAGCCGGTCGCAATTTTTAATGGGTCCCGACTCCCGACTGTTAAAGTCGCTATATTCCGCATTAGAATTCTACTGGACTTGTTTTTTTCTTTTCAGTTTTTATTTATAGTGATTTTTTATTAATTTATAGTTCACTTTTTAAGCAATCGGGTTTTTTATTGTTTTTATTTACTTTTTTTATAAGGTTACAAGGCGTTTAAAAAGAAAAAGTAGGAGGTAATTTTTGTTTAGTGAAATAAAAATATTTTTACTACAAAATCTTTTTTACACATTAGAATCCTATGAAAAGAATATTTGGGTAATACCTGCAATCTAATATATTAATAGTAGTTTAAGAAACTGCTGCATAAAAGGGGTAATTAAAATACGAGTGTGTGTAAAACCGAGCTGACGCGAGGGTTTTAATAGTATCATTTCTATTTCTATTCTTCAAAGAATAGACAAATCTCTGTCTATCCCATAAAGTTATTATTAGTGGTAATAATAACTTTATGGTCTATCCATCTCGACATCCAGACTCGGGTTTCTACGTAGACAAAGATAAAATATTGTTAATTAAGTAGGTCATTATATATTGTAATGTAAGTATATGTGTATTGAATTGCTTAGGTTCTACATAAGTATATCAACCTCACCGAATAATAATGACTAGTGCATCTACCATGTTATTGTCTCTGCATCACCCTAAGGTTGTCTGGCACAGAATGCCTTAGTACATATTTGTATGAAAAGCGTTAAATAAATAAATAAAATATTCTTTCCATAGCAACGGGTAAGTAGTTAGTGATGTAATTGGCTACCAAATCTGACCGAAGAGTAGAAATATTTCCATAACCGTCTATTTTTCTATTCTTCCGTAGATAAAGCCTTTGGTGGTCATGCTACGCTTGCAGTTTAATACACTACTTTATCTATACTAGTTGCAATAGATATAACAATCAAAGTAAAAACAAACACAATAATGGCACCGAAACCCAACAGTTATCCACGCATGATTTGCCTGATACCGATGTTTTATTTTTATGAGCATGAATTAAAAGTCCCCACAGCAGTGCGAAAAACTTTTTTTGCCATGTATTGGTTAACGGTACCTTTCAGGTATATATAGTATAAATAATTGCTGTTGCAGTTGTATATCTGGTAGATGAGCAATTGGTGTTTGAGCCCTTGTTATTACTGTCGTATGGTACTTTGTGCCACAATAGATCTTCGCAGGTCGCAGTGACAAAGGGGCTTAGGTTACCCTACCACTTCTAAATAATAATGGTCCGGACTCTTTTTGGATAGTGTAATTATCGATAATGATTAATTAATGAGTATAAATTCATTAAATAATTATTGTAAAAATATTAATGAAATGATTTTTGAATAAAATCATTTTTATTCTATTACACCAAAAATTCTTACTCCTTCATATTTTCTTTATAAATGCCTCCCTCCTTACCTACCATACTTTTTCTCATAATCAAAAACAAGTTTAACGAATTTTATAATAAATGTTTTCCTTCCTTCTAATGATCGTATCTTTTTTTTACTGGGGTAGATTTTTTTGTTGCCATAGTAAAAGTTATTAGTGGCAATAAGATCTGTCAATTACCATTAGTTTCAACTTTGGGCAACTACTTTGAAAAATTTGGGCCAGTTAGTTGCATTGTCCTTTGATTTCGACGTAAAAATTGTGTGTAATCAGTAACAGCAGAAAAGCGGGAATGATTCAATTTGAAAAAAGTACAATTAGCATAGCAGAATAAAAAATACGACATTCTAATTTCGAATATTAAGCAAAGGAATTGCTTGTCTTCCTCATGTTCGGAATTTCGCAACAAACATCGACTCTATTAATATACTTCAATACAATGTGAGAGACTAAACTTCGAACTACATTATAAAAGAATTACCGATCATGAAGATTCCCGTCCGAACGTTTTAGTAACGAACTTTATATACCATTTTGTTACGCGGTAGACCCATAATAGTACATTATGGTACAAGTGTGTAATGTTGGTGATTACCGCTGAGGCGCCATTGAGACCCGAGCCGTTAGGTGAGGGTCTTAAGAGAGCCGAGGACGGTAATCATCAATACACACGTGTATCATACGACGTTTTTCAACACACTTGTGAAGAAAAGAATACTAAAAAGCCATTTTATTTAGTTGTGAAATTTTTTTCGCAATGGCGGGAAAAATTAATCAGTTTTCCTATGCGCGCGCATCTAACAGATCGGCCATAAACTAAAAGAATGAGGTTTCTTTTTTTTGGCTTTTCTCGGATAGCGTTTTAGCCACGTACAAAATGGGTAATTCAAAGTTTTCTTTATCACAGAAAAAACAAAAGTTATATTTGAGTGAAAGTTGTATTTATTAAAAACGTACAAGTTGAAATTTATCTATTTAAATACGAAGTTGCATGAAACTAGCAAGCAATAGGTAGGTACATTAATTTATTTGTATTATTGAACACGATCTTTTTTGTTTCGAAACTTTTTTTAAAACTAAGCAACTCAACCAATTTAAAAAAAAAAAACCTATAACTCACTTGTGAATAATAGTAAAGAAAAAGTCACAGTTTGATTACAGGTGTCATTATGTGCCTAATTGCGGTGAAATTAGAGCCATTTTATGAGCAAGTGTGTTGAAAAGTTATTATTAGTGGTAAAGTAATAATAACTTTATGGGTAGAGAAAAACGAGACAATATGTCATCAGCTCTTGAACAGGGGGTTCAAGAGCTGATGACATATTGTCTCGTTTTTTAACCCCCGGCAAAAAAGAGTTGTTATAAGTTTGTGGTGTTTATCTGTGGATCTGTCTGTGGTATTGTAGCTCCTAAACGGATGGACCGATTTCAATACAATTTTTTTTTCATTGAACGCTAGTTTGATTGGTTGTCATCTTAGTGTATGTTTCAATGTGAAAATCTGTTCAGCCGTTCAAAAGTCTCAGCTCTTTTTCTAGCTAGAACCGGGGGTCTTTGACGGTTAGGTTATTACAAAACGCAATTTCAGAATCAAAATCCAATACTATAATTATTGCCTGGGTATTCCATAAAACTTGAAAATGTAGCCAATCATGTAATTTACCTGTAGTCCTTCTAACAGCACGCTCCAATCACAGTCCTTGAACATGCGTCCGGCGCCCTCCAGCCGGAACGCGCCCACCGCGACGCACACCAACACGAAGTACGTCAACACGTCTTTGAATAACACCAACTGGACAAAACTTGGAATTTTAAGACATTACAGATGTTACAGTAACAACTATACAATATATACTATTATGTATCCTACATACACTACAATATTCAGAATGGTAGAAATCATCAGCCTTACTTATGGAAAAAAATAAGTCAAACTTACTTATACCTCAAAATGTGTAAAATCGGTAAAAATTTCGATAGATAATGGGTCATCCATAAAGTACGTCACACTAATTTCCTGATTTTTTGACCCGTCCTTGTCACAGTTGATCACATTTGTGAGACCCCCTTCCTAGTGTGACGTCACATATTTTGCAATTTTACATCTAGAAATTATTAAATTAAAACAGCAGTTCCGAAATTAGCTTTATTTCCATTTAAATTAATTTTTAATTTGATTTTGTTGATGTGATGTGATGTGACGTCACGAAACTTAGGACCCCTTGTCACATAATGTCACACTTCGTCGACCCCCCTTTAACGTGTGACGTACTTTATGGATGGTCCCTAACCTGCTTGTATTCACAACAAAACGTGAAAAATCGTCAAGTTACGGTATTTCAGTAGAACAGTCCCCGTATTGGTAGAAATACCGAAATTCGCGACATGTATGTAGCTTACATGTCGTCACACCACTATAGGGGGGCGCGTATACTTTCGCATAGAATAGATCTTTATTTCATGTAAACCAAATACTTATGAAATGTGGAGATATGCCTACTTATTTATTATTAAGCATGTGTAGTTTATTAAGCTAAAATTCAATTGTAAGTTATTAATATTGTAAGCGTTTTGGATGTCACTTTTGTTAGCTTGTAAGATCAAATGAATAAGTAAATTACTTAGTACCATATATTTATTTCATAATAATTTGAAAATAACTGATGTACCTAGAATACCATAACCTTCTCAGCCTACATTTCATCAAATACATCGCCGAACATACCTTGGAGTAGCTGTATATCCGTTTGATGACTATGAAGTAGATGAGTATCCAGCATATGACGTAGTACGTCATCAGCTCCCACACCACGTTGCCCAGGCCGCCCTCCAGCCCGTCGCGCTTCAGATCCAACACGTAGTTGCTAAAAGGACGCGTTATCAGCAATGACATTTTACAAATAGACGCGATTCCCGCGCTCTATATTGGCAAGATAAATGCAAGGTAAATGCCCTGCACCGACTGAGAGAATGAGCATGCAGCAGCTAATGCCACGTAACTAAACGTCTATATTAATCTTTTTCTAACAACCGACATGGCGTATGGTAGCTTTAATTTTCTTTCCCTTTCTTCGCGCACTGTATAATTATATGTCTTGCTATGTAGCTATAGTAAAATTTACGCCATTTTGTAGTGCATTAATGTTGGTGTATGGCCCGTCTATTTGTAAAATGTCATTGGTTATCAGGCTAATCAAAATAATATTATAAATGCGAAAGTAACTCTGTCTGTTCGTTACCTTTTCACGAATAAATGGCTGAACCGATCTTGATAAAATTCGAAAAAGAAATAGTATGCATCATGAAGAATAAGGAAGGATAGGTATAGGCATTTTTTAAAATTAGCATCTTTTGTAGTCCACGCATACAAAGTCGTGGGCTAAGTTGTTAATAAAATAAATTGCTAGATAAAAGTTGACTGGGTGTTGTACGGCTGGGCCTACTCGTATTTAGATATAAACAAATCCTCTAAATAAATCGTTAACTAAAGACGCTGTGATAATGAACGACCGATTAAAAAGATACAAATTGAGTAGCCGTTGCCAGAGCACTGATTGCGGTCTCCAATCCCGTGTTCCAACATGTATGGTGAGTTCAGGCCTTGTATTATAACTGGCAGGTTAAAATTGCATGTTTCATCATCATCATCATCAATCTTAAGCAGTCGACTGCTGGACATAAGCCTCTCCAACTGCACTCCATCTAGCTCGATCCTCGGTTACTCTCATCCAGCTGTTACCTACCAGCCACACTGCGAAGATCGTCGGTCCGGCTCCGGCTTGATCTTAGTCTTAGCCTACGTTTACAAACAAAATTGCGTGTCTTCACCAATAAGGAAGCAAATAGTAATTGGTATACGTTACTTACAAAAAGAATGACTGCGCAGGAGTCTCGCTCCCGGCGGGCAGCGGTCGATGCCTGGCGGCGCATGGAGGGCGCGCGGCGGCGGCGCAGTGCAGCCACGGCAGGAACGTGTGGACCGAGTGCACCGTCAGCGCCAAGCACCACGCGCCGGCCGCGCCTGCTGCCAGCGCGCTGAACACGCACGACGTGAGCATCGCGAACCCAATGCCTGGTAACATAACCATTAACCAGGGTATTATGTTATAGAAATAAGTATGTAAGTACTAATCTTTTTTTTAATTAACTTTCTGAGACTTTCTTTCATTGGCTGTCCTCTGCCCGGGGGGATCACAGAATAAGGGTCAATTTACATTGATTGCTTCGACGTCGCCGACAGTTATACCGAAAATTCATGGGAAGACACGCTACCCGTTTTTACTCTGTCTAATTTATAGGTCAAAGAAAAAGTAAAAAAAAAAAGTAGCGTAAAGTGTAGTTCTAAATGGAAAAAAAACTAAAATTCGATTCGCTTCCCTTCCAGCGCAATGTCAATTGAAAGGTAGAAAGTAGTCTCATCGTCTATGGCATAGGAATCAATATCGTGGTAACAGCAGGTGCATATCAGTAGGTACCTACACCTCTGTCAAATGCTATAAAACGCGCGACTTTCTCAAATTAACATTAATAATAAAAGAATTAAACCTCTAGACATAGGCGACATATCCCAACAGTTCAGCACGCCCTTCTTCGTGGCAGCTCCCAGCGCGAGCTCGAGGTAGAACAACGGGTACCCGACCACGATGCTGAAGACATTGTACAGGAACAGGAACGGGAGTAGCCTCCGGAAGTCGTGCAGGTACGGGTGCCACCACAGCTGGAAGATCCCGATGCAGGAGGACACCACGAGCTGACGGTAGCTTATGTTGTTGGTCCAACGGTCGTAAACCTGGTAAGCCGAAGTTATAATGATAGATGTCAGTACCTGAGTTATGGAGTCGCATTGTGGTTATCTATGCCTCTTCAGCTGAAATGTGCCCTAACATGGCGGGGCACCGTGGTGGGCCACGGCGCAGTCTTTTAAGAGTTTCCGAAGTCATCAGGTGGTGTCGCAACAGGACCACCGTGTGGTGAGTGTAGCCGGTAAGAGTACGGCATAAAACTGCACCCAATAGTAAAGTTAACACACCACTGGCGGCGGGCACTGACCGCTGTGGTAGATACTTTGTTAGGGTTGCAGGCGAAAAATAATTTTATTTATTGCATAATTCTTTTCTATTTCTTGACAAACTGGAACTTTCGAATCTAAATCTAATTTAATTAACCAGGATTTAATATTACCAGAGGACTTTCAGTAGATTCAGATTCAACTGACTCAGTCAAAGTTTTCGTGCGAGTGCTCTGAAAATAAGGTAAACCAACATTATTGGTGCAAAGTAATATCTTTTTAAATACAAATACATTTATATTACAATGCACTTACCAAACTTTCACTCATTTTCAAAATGTATTGATATCTAAACAATTAATATTTTTCGAAAATATTCCTGATGCCATTGATATAAACATGTGTCAAAAGTCAAAATATACATCAACCATCAACATACTGACTGAAAGAGTTTTTTTGAGTTAGATATCTCAAAGAGTGTTGAAGAGTATTAATTATTATTAACCTATTTATTAGAACATATCGAGAACGAGGACCTTGAGGACGTATGAATGAATTAGCCTCAGACCATCCTACAAGATCCTGACTTAGCGTATAAGCGGGTGCTTCATCTGAGCTTCAGACAAACCTCAGATGAAGAACCCGCATTTAGATCTTTATGTAAGGAGTTCGCTCATCCGAATGCCGACCATCGATAGGTAAGAAATCAATTTTTTTTTCATATCTATATGACACGGAAATTCATAGACTACTATGTCTATGCGGAAATTGGCCGAGTGTAAAAAATCCCTAAGCTAAAATCTCTAAGCTTAGAGTAATGAGTTATTAAGTATTTTGAATTAACTATACTATTCGGTGCCTAAATAATTAGCGTAAACGGGTTCTTCATCTGAGACTTGGTGCGAGTGAACTTCAACTGCGTTCTCGTTTCTAAGATGCGAGTTGCAGCTTATGCGTTCGTAGATGAAAACATGCTTGACAGAAAGGGTTGGAAGAAAGATAAATAAAAGGCCAATATTGTTAATATAACAAATTCTATAATTCATTTAAGTCTATAATATCTAGCTATACATAGTGGATTCGTGGTAGCTAAATAAATTAACTAATCGCACCAAATTACGCTATATTTGGTTTACAAACGTGATCGAACCTTGAATATAAATGAAATAAGTATATAATAATCAAAATTTTAAGAGTATGCCCAGACTTTTTAAGTTATCTTTAATACTATTAGTCTTAGCCAATTCATTAATATTATAATGTGTACTTGAGTACTAAACTACGACAATCAGTATTTATCTCTTTTATTGAAAACTAACTATAAATAATAGGTATTTGCGGAAGACTGCGAAACCAGCGCAGAGTATTTAAATGGTGGAATACATACATTGAGGACACAGAAAAAGATTTATCAACCAAATATTGCTGTTAAATCTATAAATGATACATAAAAATATACTACACAGTATATTTTGTGCATTACGTAGAAACTAGTATGATGTTTAGTATGGAAATGTACTAAAACTTGCAATTCCAAACATAACAAACGAGTTATTGAGGAAACATAAACATCGATCTTATGATTATAAACATAAAGACCATTATCGTTGGTTACACTTCAGCGTCATTGATACACTTCAAAGGTGTGCCTTACATTACGCAAGCTTATGTTTACATATTGTCAGGAATCCCTGCACTTTTATTATTTATAATTAAAAGAATATTAGAGGTTTATAGGAATCTTTCGCTCACTATTTGATTTAAAAGGGAACTTGCATGTACTTATTTTCTTAGATTATCGTAAAGATTGAAGTCTTAAATAAACATAGTAAAAACAAAAGAATTAAAATATGCACGAATAATTAAAATAACACAAATAAAAATAGGATTTTCAAATGTTTGCCCTAAAACATAGTCACGTAAAATGGCGTCATTGCATCGCTCCTTCATAGCGTGTGAATACGGTTACCAAGGAAACACGAAGGAGTGATGTCATAAAATAACATTCCGTTTTACGTTCCTTATTTACAATACAGATAATTTGTAAACAAGGTATAATATTTGAATAAATCTTTTTTTTAAGTAGTTTTTACATCTTTTATTATTGATTTTTTTAACATAATTTATCTTTATAATTTAAATGCAAGTTCCCTACTGCACCTCAATATAGAGTTAGACTGTGAAGAGTAGCCAGCATGTGCCTCTGTGTAGAGGGACTTAAGGAACCATTGTAAAATTCAGCGGGTCTAAAAGGTCACATTGAGCAATAAAATTAATGTACGCTTAGATACTTATCAAGCTGTACATTTTCAGTATAAGCTAACCTCTCATTGTACGCAAAACCTATACAGTTCGAGGTCAGCTTATACTGGAAATGTTTAGCTTGATATGTAGCCGTGTCTATAGTAACTTTCAAAGAAAAGATTGCTGATTATGAACCTTATACGAATCATATTAAAAGTCGTCAATTTAGTAACCATTTTGTTTTAATATGATTCTTCTAAAGCCGCGTCTTTAAGCCCCCAGTATTAAAATCAGAAATGTAGCTTTCACGCGTATTCACTAGAAAATCAAATGTTAAGAACGTTATCAATGAATTGGAAAGGGCCACGGTCACAATACAGGGTGTCCACAGCAAATACAAAAAAAAAATACCCTGACTTTTCCTGACCATTTTGCCAAATTTCTCTGACCAACCATGTTCAATTTAAATGACGTTTTTATTAAAATTTTCAAAAGATTACGTAGTTTATTGTAATTTAAATAATAAATCATTACATAACCTTCAAATTTTGTTATTTTTTGCAATGAGTTTATTAATTTTTTGTTTCAAATCAAATCAAATCGTTTATTTGCCAGAAATACACTATTAATGGTCAGACTACGGCATGAAATATATCCCTCATTTTACAATCAGTGGGAAAGTGAGTGGACCAAATAGTGTTAAATAAAAAAAAATCCTGACTTCAGGTTACCTCCTCGATTTTACTGATTATAATTATCGGTGACCACGTTGACCTTCCCTGATTTTCCAGAAAGTGGACACTTTGCAATATCAACCACTTTGGGAATCTACTTTCTCGGTAGTGGACTGTGGTTAAAAGATATCAATGCCCCATGCGATGTTGGCAGATAATTATCTTGATTACGTAAGAAAAATCTGACAGCCACTGCGACCAACAAACAATGCATCCCATTCTCGCTTATAGATGTTTTCATAAGAAAGAGGTTACGGAATAGGACGTTTATTTGCGACAGCAATTGTCATATTTATCATAGGTAAGGGGTCATCCATAAAGTACGTCACACTAATTTAGTGATTTTTTTGACCCCTCCCCAGTCCTTGTCACAGTTGATTACATTTGTGAGGCCCCTCGCTAGTGTGACGTCACATACTTTGCATTTATACATCTAGAAATTATTAAATTAAAACAGCAGTTCCGATTTTTTTTTATGATTTTGAAATGTGACGTCACAAAACTTAGGACCCCTCCCACCCCTTGTCACATAATGTCACACTTCGTCGACCCCCACCCCTCCCTTAACGTGTGACGTACTATATGGATGGTCCCTAATCAGGCAGGATCAGAGGCACCTATATTTGAGCCAATATGTTTCCCTCGCCTATCATAGTGAATACACGTCGTGTTTTATGTATATTACACTAAAGTAACATAAATACACTATCCAAAAGGATTCATAAAACAGTGTTTTTAAATTATTGATATTTGTATGAATGCGAATATATTAAGGCAAATTTTCATAATTATTCGCGAAAAATAAGGCAAACTTCGATTATAATTTTATTATACGAAGTGTATGATAATGTATTACGTAACACAGTATCACGCCTATTCCCTGAAGGTTTAGACAGAGATGTACTATCTTAGATTCACATTTCGCCGCTGCTGTTATAAGTCCCTTGTATTATGGGGCTCGCCTATTGTCATCTACAGAGCACAATTCCAAACTGCTACTAAGAAATTTTCACACAGAAAAAAACAGAAAAACACTTTCCACGACTCGAATCGAACCCAGGACCTCACGCTCAGTAGTCGCGCTTGTGATCACTAGACCAATGAGGCTTAAGTATATTAATTTGTTTTTAATTGAAATCTAGATTATACGTTATCCTATTTCTAGTGAATTCTTTTTCACATTTAATACGCATCTATGATATAAATCCGGCCGCAGATGGAATTATTTCGCCGCTTATTTGTATGTTGTCTTGTCATTAAAACAATGTGTAATTCAATAAAAGCAAAACTCCTCCATTGAAAAGGGAGGATCCTCCGACCAGGCGAGGTGATAGTACCTGGCGAGGAGGCCTAAAATAGCCATTTAGTAATTCACATACGAATCTCCATGGTAACTGCCAAACAGTTGATTGCTGAATATGAACCTTACGCGTATCATATTAAAAGTCATCAATTAAGTGGATATTTTGATATTCATAATATAAATCACATTATGATTTATTTCAAGCGGCCTTTTTAGACTCCTTGGTCGGAGGATTCTCCTTTTTCAATGGAGGAACATCATTATGGTGACCCCGACGCGATGCAGGCTTCGTAATCTGATTGTTGGATTTCGTATTGTATGCGCTTATTATAGTTAGCGTGGTTCGTTGCTACGTAGTTATGTCATGTGGCACTAGATGTCGCTATTTTCATTCTTTCAACGGCTCAAACAAGCCATGAATATAGTGCGTGAAAGCTGGGTTTACATATAATCAGTACAGTTGAGTACATTCTACTTGGCAATAAATACGTATCATTAGATTCGTCAGTCATAATATTATCAATCATCAAACATAGTTATCTATATCGCCCGGTTATTGCGCACAACTCCCGGGTAAACACAAAACCATACACTTCACAATATGGTTTTAGATTCGCAAATTATTCACAAACAAATCTTTAATTATACACTAACTTAAGCGATTGCAATTCCGGATCCGATTGAACCAGGAACATAGTTTGAAATACACTTACCCCCGTACTAATAGAAACTTTTAATTTTTACACACTAATTAAATTATAGCTGTCCTTGTCATTCGTATGCCAATGAATAGAGATGGCAATAGATTTAAGAGCTAGTTTAGTTATATAACGGTTAATCATTGTTTATTAGTAAAGGGGTTATAGTCGGAAAGGGTATATGAACCCGCCCCCTAATTACCGATGTAGCAGACAGTTTGCGACAGGCGCAAATTGCGCGGTAGCTGCTGTCAAACATCACTTTGGTATAACGTATTTGCTGATAGCGACGCGACAGCCACCGCTTACGTGTTCGCCCTCTGACGGACAATAAATGAACTAAAACGTGCATACTTGGCGCTGCAAACGCTACAAGCAGCCACAGGCGGACGAATGCCGTACATAATACGAATTTGTTTGACAATTCGCGACTGATCGTTCTCCGTCTGCTGTCGCATGGCTGTCGGGTCTCTGTCAGATGATTTTTACGTATTTAGGGTGCGGGAAGAGGGTTATTGTAGATCAACTTTTACTATAGGAACAACCAACAAAAATCAACAGTTCCATACATTCGAGTAATATTGTATTATTTGTATTGAACAGCTGATGTTTTTTTCGCAATCTTTGGTTTGTTTCCTTAGTACAAGTTGTTCATAATGATGAGTACAATAAGCCCTTAAATGGGACTTTGTTTACCCTTTCCTACTAACCGTGTGTAAATCAGTATAAGCTAGCTTCACGTTCGAAAATTACGCATGTTTGGTAAATCGAAAAAACAAATCAACAAAATAAATACCGGTCAATTTCATCACAATTTTTTTTTTTAAACTCGTCACGTGTCATTTCCTACCTTTACGTTGGCAAAATCATCGAATTACGATGGAGCCATAAAAGTAAAAGAAGAAGAAGAAGAAACTATAAGTTTGAGTGTTAAGGTTTATAATCAACTGCAGTTGTTGATATTTTTCTACATTTCGTAGAGAGAAATATAAATGTATAAGCACTTATATGCAATCGCAGCCACTTAGGCGATGTGTTTATTTCCTGATCCCTAATCTTTATGAGCCCTCTGAACTCTCTCCCTCTAGCACTTACAATAGTACGCTTATTATAGGTGCTAGAGGGAGAGAGAGAGAGTTCAGAGCTCAGTTCAGGGCTCATAAAGATTTGCGAGTACTATACTATGATTGATCAAAGGCTTCAATCCACATGAACCATATTGACGGTAACAAAGCGATTAGTTCAAAAATTACCACATCCAAACGTGAAGCTAACTAATTTTTATGACATCATAATTGCAATGTATTCCTTATTGGTCAGGTGCGATGCGAGCGTGTGTGGCATAGGGGCACGGGGGGCGCGGGGGGCGCGTCACACGCTGAACAGGTCGCCGGCGGACGGCAGCGGCGCCAGCCCGCCCGTCACGTCCGGCAGGCGCGACACGTCTGGCAAGTTCTCTATGTGGGACTTCACTTCAGCTTTCACGGCGTAGATTTTTTGGAGTTTTATGTTGTATTCCTGGAAGGAAATGGAATTTTTTAATTTAATTATTATGTCCACTTATGAATCTCTATGAGCAATCACACCCGGGCAAAGGCATATTCCTTTTATGTGGACACTTTTCCACAAGTAGTGAGCGCCAGATGAAACAGCAGAAGTGGTAACATTTAGGAAAAATATACCTTAAGCCGTCGGCCCTTAGGATAAAATACTCTTAGGCAAGTATATTAACATATCTGCCTTTATTTACTTGTGCGGTAACTGCCCGTAATTACAGCTATATCAAATACTATAGGAAAACCAGCTCTGAGGCATTTTTGAAATGTCTCGCGCAACTTGCTTCAATTTTTTTTTATTCATCTGCAATTTCCTGTGCTTGTCCAAAGTAAAACAGTTTCCTTACCTCTAGCCTAGCCTCGGCCTGCTTGGCGAGGTCGCGCTGCGCCTGCGCGAAGTCCCGCAGCATGGCGGCCACCTTGCGCCTCTTGTCCATCTCCTCGCTCAGCCTCAGGTTGTACTCGGCCAGCAGCTCCGCCGCAGAGTTCACCACCAAGCTGAGACTTAACGCCGACTCCTTATCTATAAAAATTATTATACATATTATGAAACTTACCATTTAAATAAAATAACAAATAAATAAATCTAGCCCATTATTGTCCTACTGCTGGGCACGGGCTTCTTCTCAGAATGAGAAGGTTTAGCCTTGATCCACCACGCTTAATATTAACTTTTATTAAAAATAAAAATAAAGAACACTACGAAATCCTACTAATAATAAAAATGTGAAAGTTTGGGTGTTTGTCTTTGTGAATTTGAATATTTGTTAATCAATCACGCTTTAATGGCTGAACAGTTTTAGATGAAATTTAGCACACAGGTAGACCATGACCTGGATTAACACATAGGATGTTTTTTATCCGGGTACATGAAGTATTTCCCCTAGGAAACCAGTGAAACAGCTATTCTACAGCTACACATATATTATAAAGAGAAAAGATTTGTATTTTTGTTTTTAAGGAAAAGACTACTGAACCGATTTTAATAATTCTTTCACCAGTAGGATGCTGCACTATCCCATAGTGATTTAGGCTATATTTTATTGTGATAAAAATAAAACGTACGGGTGAAACTGCGGGCAGCAGCTAGTAGTTAATAAAAGAAATAATAATAATCTTTGATTTCGATCCGTAAAGTCCAAAATGGTACAAAATATAAAAAGAAAAAAAAGAAGTTTTTTCGTCTATTTTGGCTTCTTTTCTTTTCACGTTCAGCCAATGTCTCAAGACGGTGTTACAATTTCACGTTCAAAGAGTATCGTCGACGTTTTTCTATTGGCATGAGTGTATGTAACGTAGGATTTATGACCTTCGTGATAGATTTTACAAACTAATATCCCAATACAGACATGCACTGTGCCACGTAAAAAATATCATGCATGTAACGCGGTTGCATTACGTTAACAGCGTTATCGCGTTACTTGTGACATTTTTGACATGACATAACGCGGGTTTGAATGTGTAATGTGTTTCCAAAAAATAATTGTTTTACTTTTAGAAGAATTTTGCCTCTGCATTGACAGTGGTAAAGTAGTTTAGTATCAATACTAACTACCACTTTTGTATTGCATATTTTCATTACGCAGATTAAGGTGTAGAATTAATAGTAACAAACAGAAAAAGTTTAAGAATAACAATGTTAACTGTTTCTTTACAAAACTCAATTTTTTCCATCTAACCAATTTGGGCATTATGTGAATAAGTGAAATACACAGGACATATTAACAATATTCTTTATTAATAATTATAGTCGTAAATAAGGTTACAATGTTTGAACTACTTAAAATCACAATCACAATATGTGGGCAGTTTTTAAAATATTGTAATACCTAACTAATTATATCTATTGAATATTTGTACCAACATTTCATACAGCCAATGAAGTAGTTATTCTGTAGGCAACAATTTCAGTCGAAGTACTACTTGATCACAGTCAATGCTTACAAATTATAATTAGCTTTAAAGATAGTAAGAAATTCAAGAATGACACATCTCACTGACATTCAATCAAATAAACAACACATTACCTATAATGAACTAAATTTTGAAAATAAAATTTAGTTTTCGAGAACAAAAATATTATCATTGTAATGTCAATGAGAGAAATGAAACAAAAGCACACAGTCATGTTTTATTATTATTTTTCAGGCTTTCTAAATATCTGATAAATATTTTCAAGTTCCTCAGACGCACTACGAGATTGATTACAAAGTTTATGCGGTGATAGGGTGTCATTTTACCTTCTAACTTAGACAATAATTGCACTTCGGACACTTCTGGTGGCAGGGACGCGATCCTCTCCCGGACAGCCTCGTCGCTCGAAGCGCTTGCGTCTAACTCTAACAATGCCTGTAAACAAAAACGATATATAAATTAATAATTCGTATTTGCTTAAAAATATCAGTAAACTAATAAATTAACTTAAATCGACAATTTAAGTCTATACAGGGTGTAAGTGACATCGTAACGATAACTGATACGATGGATTCGGTACATGATTCTGGACACCTTAGTGAGAGGTAAGCGTCGCCGGTCTTATGAATTTTTTTACGATTTTGTTTGCAGGTTATTTAGTTAGTTGTAAAAACTGTGAGCAAAATCGTAAGATTTTTGAAAAGACCGACACAAATTTTTTATGCTGTTTTAGCCAGAATTATGTACTGAATACATAGTATCAGTTTTTGTTACGATATCACTTATAACGCCCTTATAACGCTAGAAGCTTATAACGCCGCTCTTTATTGCCGGGGGTTAAAAATTAAATTAAAAAAAGATTATGAAAAAGGTACGTAATACCTTGATGAGCTCCTCGGGTTCCGGCGGGTCTCCTGGCGGAGTCTTGGGGCTGAGCGTCGTGTGCGTCTCCAGATGTCCGTCCACCTCCTTGGTCTCGCTGCGCCGGCGCTCCTGCTTGGCCTTCACCTCAATCTTAGGCTTCTTCTCCGGCTCCTTACTAGCTTCCACATCAGCTGACTTGCGCTTGCTCACTTTCTTCGGAATTGCGTCCCTGGGGTCCACTGAAATTTGAAGTTGGTTGTAAATACCCCGACTGATAATTTTGTATGATGATAGAGATAAACTACGATAAGATGGCGCGCCCCTCCAAAATACTGTTTCAATGTTCTTGTCATATCTCCTTACCGAGCAACAAATCCTTGGATTTATTTTTGTTTGACGGCAGCCCAAGTACCCACACATGGGATGTGGGTTGTGAGTCTTGGTGGCGCTTTGTAAATACTTTCAAACGTTTTGAATGTTGGAGGGGGGCGCCATGTTATCGTAGTTTATCTCTACCTACATTCGCACCGATTCACCTTTTCGTTGCGTAGATACGTATCTTTATAAATTACAGTTTTCTACTAATTACTCGCGAATTGATGCAGACAATCCTAAAATGTCTGCTACATAAGACGTGCGATAACTTGCTCACGCCTCACACCCACATGGGCACTGCATACATATAATTTTCATGACCACATACGAGGTGCATTCAATAAGTACCTAGCCTCATCGCCAGAGGGCGCTGTAGTTTCAAAAGAGTTTTACCACAGTGTAGCACATTCTTTTTAAATTCTTTTTTCAAATTTTCATTCCAATCCCTTCATTTGTTTTAATTTGACAACTTATGGAAGCCAACGTGTCGATCGGTTTTACAAAAATGGAAAAAGAGCAATATCGTTCGGTGATTCGATTCCTATTTTTGGAAGGGAAAACGCGCATCGAAATCAAAGAGCGCTTGGATGCTGTGTACGGTGACTCTTCTCCATCGATGGCCACCGTCAAGAATTGGTTCAACGAGTTTGCACGTGGCCGTACGTCGGTTTTTGATGAACCACGTCCAGGTGCACCGAAAACAGCTGCTACGGAGGAAAACATTAAAAAAATCCATGATCTCGTATTGGCAGATCGCCGATTGAAGGTTCGGGAGCTAGCTGAGACTGTAGGCATTTCAGAAGGAACAGTGCATCATATTCTTCACGAGGAACTCGGCATGAGAAAGCTGTCGGCGCGATGGGTGCCGCGTTTACTCACACCAGAAAACAAGCGCAACCGTGAGACCACATCGGAGACGTGTTTGGCGCTGTTTAAGCGGAATCCAGCGGAGTTTTTGCGTCGTTTTGTGACCGTCGATGAAACCTGGATCCACTGGTACACACCAGAGACCAAGGAGCAATCAAAACAATGGATCCAGACCGGGGAACGTGCTCCAAAGAAGGCGAAAACTGTAAAATCGGCCGGAAAAGTTATGGCCACCGTTTTCTGGGATTCACAAGGTGTGATCTACATCGATTACCTCGAGAAGGGTAAAACAATTACAGGGCTTTACTATGCCGATTTATTGGGCCGATTCGACGCCGAATTAAAGAAAAAACGACCCCATCTGGCGAAGAAAAAAGTGCTGTTTCACCACGACAATGCACCGGTTCACACGTCTGCCGTTGCCATGGCCAAATTGGTCGAATTACGCTACGAATTGCTGCCCCATCCACCGTATTCTCCAGATTTGGCCCCTTGTGACTTCTTTCTGTTTCCTAATCTGAAAAAATCACTCGCCGGGAATAGATATGGATCGAATGAGGAGGTCATCGCCGCCACGGAGGCCTATTTTGCAGAGTTTGACAAAAACTATTTTTCGGACGGATTAAAAAAGTTGGAGCATCGCTGGGCTAAGTGTATCGAACTAAAAGGAGACTATGTTGAAAAATAAATTCCCACTTTTCCAAAATTTTCGTTTACTTTTTGTAGGCTAAGTATTTATTGAATGACCCTCGTATCAATTCATTGAAATTTGTGTTTTTTGTGTAGGAACTATTTTGATTGTATTGTAGACAATATAAGAAATTATAAAAGCTTTACCAGATAGTTACCTATATTGTTTGTTGTAAAAAATTGAGAAGTCAAAGGTGAACGCGCATCTACACGCCCCGACCACGCCGCGCCGACTCTATCGAATTTTAGCATTCTTTGTATGAAATATATTATACAACCTCGCGCATCTAACCGCGCCGTACGCGCCACATTTCAGTAAAATGCCCTAGGTATACCGATTACACCCGCATTTGCGAACAACGTCATCAGATTCCGCGTGTACGGCGCGGGTGGCTCGCCTCTGATGAGGTCAACCATATACCCCAACAATTCTGCAATTAGGGCAATACAGATCATCGGAGCGTACGGCGCGTGCGTTGCCGATAGGTGCACGAGACCATCTGCAAATTAGATTGATACGGCGAGTTCGGCGCGTATAGGTGCCTGTTCACCTGAAATGTTTGCGCATATGATTGTGGCACATAAACGCCTGGTCTTAAATGTCTTCAACTTTGTAGGGAATAATGTCTTATTAAGCTTCTATAAATATAAAAATGGAATACCTACTTAATAACTGCTATGGCACTTTCACAATTTCAGTGATATTCAAAACAATTTGTCACACTGATAAGTATTATGTAGGTACTAGTTTTACGCCAAAATGTTCCATAATATACATACCTATGAAACAATACGAGTTACGAAACAATGATGGCTATTATGTAGTGAAATTAAACACATTTGAAAAATAAACACAAAGTTTTAGTTACTATTTGGTTCTACATAACATACATCGTAACAACAATGTACATCTAAGAATCTGGGTTTATTGTTCATGTTATACTAAGAGTAATAAATAAGTTGTTTCTCTGAGTTCATATTATCCTGGAATATAACAATGAATACTTTCCCAAAATACTCGGGAATTGCAGGACAACCAAATAAAGTATACAAATATATAAAATAAAGTACACCTGCATACAATACAGACGTTCTTGCTTGTTCTTTATCAACAAAAACATGAAAAAATTGCTTCAACAATAAAATTACAATGATAAGGCTGCATTCTGATTTGTTCATGAAAGAGAACCATAAATAGGAACCTACACTTTACTTTGATCAGTTATTTATGGGCAGGTATTTACGTTGATCAGGTATTTACAGAGCAGTGGGCCTAAAAATGCCGCATTAAGCAATTCACTAAGAAAATAACTGTCATATAGATGACAGCTGAATATGAACCTTACGCAGATGATAATAGATGTCGTCAAATAAATGTATATTTTGACATTCCTAATGTGAATCATATTATGATTAATCCAAAGCTACCGTTTTAGCCTCCCAGAACTTGGATCATGTAAGGAAAATTTAAATAAACTTACCAGCCTCCTTAAAGTCTTGTATCTTCTGTGAGTCATACACCCCTCTCTCCTCCCAAATCGTGAGTATTCTGTGCAAGGAGCTTTTAGTCTTACTGTTAATACCAGTCTTCGCCATGTGTTTGAATGACTCCACCAGCACTTCCCCAAACTCCTTGCCATATTCTGGACCTTTCTTTTTACTGTTTTGAATTACGTCATTAGCTAGGTACATGAATGTCAGTTGCTTGCTATCTTTAGCTGTAAAGGAAAAAACTCCGTAAAGATGTAGAGTTATGCCTAACACCTCCCATAACACACCTAAAATCTACCACCCAAAAGGTAATCTTTTTTTATAAAAGAACAAAATATTGTTAATTTAAAACATCAAGTCTTGTAATAATAATAGTCTTTTGTTGTATTGAAATTGATGGAAATAAAATATGAACATTGCAACAGAGGGTTAATTCACGTAATTTTAAGACGCGCCGATCGTATTGCACTGACTCTTGAACTTGACGCGAGCGTATCTCACTGAAGCTCAGAGGATACCAAATGGCAGAATAGTCGACATCGGCTCAATAGCCATAACGAAAGAAGATGAAGATTACCAAATGTGTTGTTTTGATCAATTTTTTATTGCAACTGCGCGGCAACTGCACTTCTTTAGTTATAATGTGAATTAGCCTACAGTTCAATATCATACAAATTTCCTTTTTTCAATTGCTTTTTTGTGGTCCAAAAACAATGGCATGTGTACTTTGCACCATTTAATATAGTTCACTATCAAGTTGGAAAAATATGCAGAAATACAGGTAGCAAAGCCATGTTATTGTGCACCGCTGCTGTGAATGTATTGAATGATCTGTCTCCATGTTTCTACAGGCTAGGTTTACTTCATTGCCAATGAACAATACTTTATCAATTATGAATGAAGTATCAAAAATTAATTCCAAAATGGTTTTGTTTCTGACATAAAGTAGGTATTAACTACTGTACTTGTAATTTTTTTAAGTTTTCAGACTTTTACAAACTTTGGATGGCTGGCTATTAACAATAAATAATCAATCAGTAGTTAGCTACTAGAGATAAAAATTATTGACTTTAATAATAACGGTGCTTAACCTCTCAATCACAACCGGACACCTGCGGCCGAGAACAATACTATTGTCTTTGTTTCATCACTCAATTAAATAATTAATCACTTTAAATGTATGCAAATGGTTTTTAAATTGGTAAATGGATTTAGATTATTGTTAGGTGACTTGTCTAAGTAACAGCAATAATATTATCAGTTTAGACATTTCCAGAATGTTCAAATGTGAAATTAGGTGACTGCTTTGATTTTTTCATCTGTTAACATTTAAAATACCTGGCTGGCATAATATTAAAAAATATACAACTTGGTTTTCAAAAGGTTTCACAAAATCCAATAATATTACAATTTGAACTGGCTTAACAAAATGATACACATTGTCTGATAAAAATTACAAACTCTCAAAACCTACTCGTAGAAAAATCCTAGGAGATAATTGACAAGATCAAGATTAATATAATATACATGGATGTGTAACTTTAATAATTTCCTGCACATGCATCTTATTTTGTAACCAAAGGGCCCATCCACACTCAATACTTTTGCGTTCGACGATTTTGCATTCCTTATCCACTTTTAGTAAACAAAAGGCAGCTAACAAACGCGCGATTCTGCTGCTAAAAGTATTGAATGTGAACAAAAGCTAAGGCAACTTTAGTATTTTGACTGGATTTATTGCTTTTTAACCAGATTCATAAAAGTGTAATTCAGAATTTCTTCCAAGAACATATCACATAGTTACATATTGTCGGTTTCATTCAATATGATGACATGTGTCTAAAATGTAGGTAATGATTGCAAAACATTTGCCAGCTAATTAAAATAGTTAATGTAGTACTAGGAAATAACATTATCTAGCCTTTGAAATAAATTCTGTCTTACCAGGAATTAAACTAAAGGAGGTGCCTGTGCAACCAATGTGCATTTTTTTATCTGGGCACTTCAAATTTTATAGTAGACTGTACATAGGTACTTTTATTTCTAGCAAAATAGTGAGTTGTTATGTGAACAAAATGTCTTCCTATTTACAAAATATAGGTATATAATAATTTGCACCTTTAACAGTATTTATAATATCTGCTAGATTATTTGTATTCGCATGATTAAAACAAACAAATGAGACATATTAGTTACGTGCATAGAAACAGAAACAATAAACTTTTCAAATATTTTCATGTTATGTAAATTTAAGTTGTATGTTGCACTGAAATTTCAAATATTCAGTAGAGTAAAATATTATTGTAGGTTACCTTTTAGAATTTCTTTGAACCAAGTTTTGACGACAATAGCGTGGTGCTTTCTGTGATGAATTAGCCACAAAGATAGAGTTTGAATACTTTGCTGACTTGAATTCAGTTCTTGGAGTTTACGTACTAACGCGTTTTCCGTAAAACCAGCCATGGTTTACGATATTTTATTTAAACGCCACGGACCACAACACCACACCTCATTTGACGTTTACTGACGCCAATCGCCATATTGATTTGAATTTTGATTTTGATTGGACATAAAAAATGGCTTGTCTACTGCGTTCCGTTTCACGACGTTTCACGTACAACTACAATTTATTTTTTATACAATATTATTAAAATGCTCGGATAAGAGTTGATTGACATTTTCAGATAAATTCTTTTGTAGGTACCTAAATTGTATAAAAATAACTTGAAATTTTTGTTATAATAGGAAACATGCATCTATTTTTATTTTTAGTTTATCGTAAAGATTAAGTCGAAAATCATAAACAGGGTTACTAGTATATGTGTTACTAGTATAATATGTCGGCAATCCGTTAAGGGGATGTACCTATATTGTAGGATACGTAGTATCTCTCAGTAGTCTGTGATTGTAGGGGAGCCCCATGGAGATAGTATATTGTACTATTTCTCTGGGGAGCCCTACTTATTATTTCTATGTTTGCAACCAAAACCAAATGACATGCAAATGTCAACCATTTTCGAGTACATATTTAGCCATTTTTAGGTTTTTTATGATATTTACATTATACAACTTTGAAAATTGATTAAAAAAATAAAAAAATCAATGCATATTTTTTTTTAATAAATATTATAGATACTTATTATGTTTGCTAACATTTCAGTACATAATATTTCAATCATAAAATGACAATTAACTTCAATCGTTTTTAAATCATCATGGGTGAGTTTAGCCGGTAGGAGTCCGACACTCCCCTTCGCACCCTCAGGTGGAGGACAGCCCAAGAAGGGTGCCCACCACGCTTATCCAAAAAAAAAAGGTTATGCGGACCACCATGAGTTTAGCTGGTAGGACTCTGCCTCCCCCCCTTCCCCAAGGCGGTGGATAGCTCATGATGGGTTCTCACCAGTTAGTTAATCCCGACCCGCACCTCACTTTTTGAATTTATACCCATTTAACTAGGTATCACTAGCATTATCGGTGACTGAAAACACCATGAGAAAACATAAGTACATGTAACTACACGAGCTCCAAAATGTTCTAATATTAATCGAAATAAAATAATTATGTAAGAATGCATAAAATAATGTGTGCTGTCTATAAACGAGTTTTTGAGTTAATAATTGCATTCAGCGTCTCCATCTGAAGGCAGAATAGATAAATATAAAATGCATAATAAATTAAACTATGTTTATGCAGATCAGGATTTAATTTTTATACTGAATAGGTGTTATTCATATTCACAGGTAAAGTATTCTATAGGTATGAAAGTACCCACAGATATAAGTACCTAATCTAAATTAAATAAATTAACTCCGAGCGCTACAATTTCTATTAAGCTCATCTTAAATCGCGTCTACATACCGCGAATACCTAAGCGATAATAGGTAATCACTTGTTATGTCGGATGATAGCGGGCATCGACCGGTCCGCGTCGATCAACGATGAACATGCGTTCTTCTTTCTCTACACACCTGCGCCGGCGCAGCCTCCTCTCAGTTTAGTTTCCAAAGGCTGTGCCGCACGCGCTCCCACCTCCGCGGCCGTCGAAATCCGCGCGAAAATCATATCGCGTTTTTAAAGCCTTTAATTCGATCATTAACGTATAAGTAAAAATATTATAACTTCTTTAAATTAAAAAATTGTAGTGTTCTCTTCTCATTTTAATTTAAAGTACCTACGGTTATTAGTGAAAAAAATAATTAAATTAAAAATAAAAATGAATTTCGTTTCTGGTAATAACGTACTTTGTGTTCTGCTGATGTCACTGGTAATACTGGCGAATGCCCAAAGAAGAGATGTTGGTAAGTTTTAATTGTTGTAACTAATTGGCAAAATAAATAATTTAATAAGAAAGTTACATACTCTACATAAAAATGATAGGCATAATAAGAATTAATTAGTGCATACGCAAAAACTTGGCGGAATTGCATATTATTATTTATATTCGCAACTACTCTACTTTATATTAAATTTATACTGCGTAAAAGTTAATAAAGAAATTCGAGTGAATTTTTCATACATAATTCTCGCATAGGTATCTATTTAATTATGTATATCTGTTGAATATTTTTACATCACTTTAGTAGCATCATGTCCTGATAAAATTGAGACTAAATGATCTTGTTTTGTCCCATTTTTGTTAATAATTTGCTAAATCGCTCAAGAACGGACAATGACCGAAGACCGTTTTGTATAAAGTTAATGAATTCAAAATAAATGTTGAATTTTGTTTAATGTGACTGAATAAATTCCTGATAATACGTATATCAGAATACTAGATATAGCTTTAATTCTTATTAATCCAAAATGTTGGCGCCAGGAATCAAATTTTTTCTTAGCAATTACAAAACTTTTGGAACTTTTATTTATCGTGTCTGTGACATAATTTTTACATGATTCGTTACCTTTTACAGCAGAGAACATAATAATATTGAATAGTTACGGCTCTTTAAAAACAGAGATTTACATTTTACTCGGAAATGAAACCAATCTAAGATTCTAAATCTTCTGTATACATTAGTCTAATCACACAGTTCACCCGATTCCAACTAGAAAAAGAGCTGTAACTTTTGAACGGCTGAACATATTTTCATGATACATAGCTAAGGTGATACCCGATTAAACTAGCTTTCAAGTAAAAAAAACTGCATTGAAGTCTATCAATCCATTTTGGAGGCACGGTGTCACAGACAGATACATAAATACACACTACAAAATTATAACACCCCTCTTTTTTGTTGGGGGTTAAAAATTAAGGATAATCGTTATTTTAAACGACAAAATATAGGCTGTTTTGACGCAAAAGACTTTACGGCACAAGCTAGGTAGCGCGCGTTTTTGTCTGCAGCCGATTTGAGATTGTTTACCACTGCGACAACTTAAAATTGTATTCATAATAATTATCTACGGATAATAATTAAATTAACAATCGTACCTAATATAATGAGTCGGTTATTTAATCATAATTATATTATTATTAAAATATAACCTTGCTTTACCTATTTCGGTCGAAACAATGTGGTGATATTCATTAGATCCATTTTGATAAGTAACTGTAGCTTTTTATTTTATTAAATTCATATTTTTGTCAAGGCTTCAGTTCACCTTGGTGACTATGCTAGTCTCGTAAGGTCACTCTTATCTAATAAATAAAAAAACTTAACATACTTAAGTTAATAATGTAGCTTTTTACTTTTTTGAGATAAATATTATCTACGATTTTTATAAATTTTGTCCATTATTAGCCTAGTCTTTTACCATACTAAATTCTTTTGCAACAATACTTTTATTGCTAAATTAATTCTGATTAACTTGCAGAATGCTTGGCGATTAAACTTTGGTCAATCTATCGAACTCATAGTTTAAGCTCTGTATCAAACATGATATTTAATTAATTATTCATAGAGCATGTTATTTATCTATATTTTGTTTCATGGTAGATATTATAACGCGCCTAATTTAATTATTTAATACGACGTTTAATTATGTACCAATTAATACCTATCATAAATTTAATTTGACATTAATTTAAACTTATGTAGATATAGTTATTTTGGTATAGTTTATATATATATTTACAGTACTTCGTTAAAACCATATAAATAGAGTCAATAAAGTGCGTAATTTGATCAAAATAAGTAATGATTAAATACCTACACCGAAAATACCGTTAGTTATTCAATTTTAAACTTTAGGAAAATGATTGATTATAAATTTATAACACATAATTATTTCGATTGAAGTAGGTACCATAACCATGTTTCTTTGACTCAGCTTAAATTGAAATAGAAAGAAAGAAAACGTTTATTAGACATCACAACACCACACACAATAAAAAACACATTAAACCAAACAAGTAAACATAAAAAGTAAAAACGAAAAATTTATATTTAGTACCTACTTTAATTAAAAATTGGGTATTTTTTTGATCATTTATTATTAAGTAGGTTTCTATAGGTACTTAATGAAATTATTAACACAGCCCATTTATTCGATATACCTATATTTCGCTTTAAAAAATCATAAATATAATTTTAACAACCGAAAAATCCTTCAAATTGTCCACTAATCTCTTAAAAATAAGAAATAACTTACACCAATTAGTACAAACCGCGTATTTAATAAAGAAACGTCAATTATTTTCATAAACCTTGGTTAATACTAGTTCAGTTACTGAACCAAGTTATCAGTTGCGTAAGAATCATGATTATACATAAGAATGCATAAATAAAGCATTTCGGATTGACAGTGGCCGGCTCCGGCACCACTTTTACTTTCGTGACACAACTGTGGGTGTGATTTCTCTTTCGGAAGCAAGCCACTGATTCTTTGACCAAAAGATACATAAGTATAATATGATTATATCGTACCTCCGATATTTGCATTTTCAATTATCTATATAAGAGAAAACTTTATACCCCTTTTTAAGCCTATTGCGCGCACGGAGGATTGTGAGATTTGGCATAGATAAAGTTTATATGGAGAATGAGTGCAGAAAGCTAAAATTACGGTCGAATTTCGACCACAGGGCGACCACTAGTGATAATAAAAAGGCTGAAAGGTCATAATGCTAATGTTCTAAATAGAGGGCGACGAAAATGCGTAATTGTAAATGAAAGGTATTTTCAAAAACTTTTATGTAATACTCCTATTTTTCAGAATAACGGAGATAAAATACATGCCAACTATAACGCGCGTGCGAATAACTTTGTACCTACGGTCAGCAACAAATTTAAAGATTATTATGGATCGATATTAAATGTTCTTTTACACTGAATGGAGTAAAATAATAAAACTAATTATTTTTTCGGGTGATTGTTGTAGATAATAAAAAAATAAAAAAATCATGTTAATCCATTCTCTTTTTTAAATATTGATATATTCTTTTGTCGCTGACTGTACCAATTGTGTTCTCAATCAAATGTAGACCAGAGCAGTAGGTACCCTGAAAAAAGCCATTGGTCTGTTATGATTTATTTTTTCTTTCTGTTGCGGGCTGTGATAGTTAGATCCAACGTGGGCCAATTATCTACCTACAGTGATCCTAGGCGATATACAAACTTGTAGATATTTTATTGCTTTATTGAGACATTAAATCGGGTGCGTCTTTAATTGCTGTATATGGCTTGCCATGCGTAGGAGCACTCAAAGAATCCAACATAAATGTTATGTAGATAACGTAGAGCTGCCTTAATTCAAATAATGTTCGTTTTTTTATTTATTTGGTTCAATATCCATAATTCAATCCCTGCGTATGATCATGTTGGTTTCATGGTATATGACTAGATACTGTTGTAATAAAAAGTTTAAAGTCAGGCATTCGGCTGGTAGGTACTACATAGATACTCCAAAAGTGAAAGATAGCGATTTTTATAATTAAATTTTACATTACTACAGTGGCCTTTGGCGAAAACTTTACCTGTAGATATCTACATCTTTAGACAGTTGCAAATACCTACACACCAAATATGAGGTCTCTTTGAGGAACAATAGGGTACTTGTATCTAAATTATAATGAAAAATAATGTTCAAAATCAATAATAAAAGTTGTAAAAAGTGCTTTATTGAAAGATTTATTCAAAAATTATACGTCTTGTACAAATTATGTTTATTATAAATTACGTAAAACGGAACGTTATTTCAAACACCATTAGGTACTTATCAAGTTTATGACGACACTCCTTCGTGTTTCCTTGGTTACCATAATTCTCCTATTCTCACGCAATGAATTGACTCTGTGTTTTGGCGCGAACATTTGAAAGTCCTACAACTATAAGTCCTAGTGTATCCTTGTACATGTTTTTTTTTTGTTTTTTTTAGACTTTACTTTTTTACATAAGCCTTCAATCTATACCTATGATCCACCACCGCCACCTAATCTCACCAGATGAGATTAAATCCCTCCACCCCAAGAATATAGTCAATTTTATTATTGACTTACGGCTAGAGGGAGTGCTGTAATAATACAAGAGGCGTCACAATAGATCTTCGCAGGTCGCAGTGACAAAGGGGCTTAGTACCCTACCTCTTCAAACAAATAAATAAAAAATACCTATGATAAACTAAAAATAAAATACATGTAAGTATATTGAGAAAGCAGACTTGAACAACTGTTGAGTGTCGGAAGAGCTAAAGATAGAGCGCACTTTTTGAGAAAGAGTATTGATGTAGGTATAGATGAGTTGCCGACGTGTTGGTCACTCCGTTCGTTCAGAGAAAGTGGAATAATGAAGAAACCTTTTATGGGCATTGAAGCATGCCCAATATAGGCCTTGGCAAAAACGTTGGCCAATATGTAAACTCTACAATGGTAGTCAAAGCCAGTTAAATATTATTCTAGCTAGAACATATTAATTGAAAGTATGGCCTACACATTCATAAATTTTGCATACGTGTAGGATGCATGGCACACTGATAGCGAAATACAAACTAGTTTGACACTTGCCTAATATTAGTGTTTTAATTATTACGCACTAATTTATTTAAATATGTGCTTGAGCAAATATTGGCGTCGTTTCAGCTTAGATTTAAATTTAGCTGGAGGTTGAATTAATTTATATAACATCCTTTGAATCTTCACTATTTGAAATACCTAAAATTATCGAAATAGGTAGATACGATAGTTTAATAGGTAATTTATATTTGCCTTAATTGATGCAATATTTTAGACAATTAATTGACAAGACAACACTGTAGGATGCCTCTGATGATTTGAATTAAAACGCTTTTATTAGCTTCACTTGTAACTAACTATGTAAAAAAATCTTGAAAGTTAAATTTGACCTACTTCCCGGTTTCCGATTGAGCTGAAATTTTGCATACACGTTTAATTTGGATGACAAAAGCGTTTTCTTTAGTTTTTTTAAAACTATAATATTTTTTTATATATAATATTTATTTTTGAGTAAGATTTAAGGAATAAATTGTGAAGCAAACCAGGATATATTTAGGCGAGGCGAAACTTCGTGGGCCAATGTGGCATAAATCGTCGTAACCAATAAGTAGGTATCAATTTAATTAGTAAGACATTAGTAGTAAGATTGTTTATATTTTGTCTCAAGCCCAGATGAATAAGGTATTGATATATCTGTACTATTGTCCAATCACATAAAACATTGTAATCTTTCAAAATATTCTACTGGCGAGGATTGTGCACTGTACACCTTATTGTACCTACGCGGATGTGGTGAAGAGGTTGTGGTTACTAGTCATGTTTGACTTATCTACGTGGAGAACCCGTTTGATGAACCAAAGTCACGCTAAAAGCTATGATTAATTATAACCAACCAGTTTGAACGAATTATACTGTGCAACCTGCTGCAACTAGAAGAAAAAATATAGTATCCATAAAAATATACGTCAATAAGGATGATATTGTAAGAAATAAATACCTATGCATCTATTAAATATTATTATTACCCTTGAAATGATTTTAGAGGATAAAACTAATAATAATCTAGAAAACAATTAAGTTTCTTTGAATATTCGGTTGAGCTAAAATTTTAATTTCTTCTTTTATAAATAAAATGTTCTTCGTAAGAAACCTTTTTGGTATAAAAGCCACTGTTTAGCCCATAAACGTAAGTAATAATAAGTTTAAGGTTTAGCCCATGTTTAGCCAACGAATATTTTTTTATGAATTAAATTAGTAGTAGTAGGTACTTACCTACGGAAGTATTTAAATAGGTGTATACCTACAGACTGAGATTTTAATCTAAGATTTCTATAGCAGCTACGCTAATCGATAGGAAGATTCGTTCAAGAAATCCATCTAGAGTTTTTCAAAACGTTAATACAATACAATACATATACTTATACCTATCTATATTATATTTACAACTGCATTTAAAGATTTTTATTTTTTTTCTATGCACTATTTCTTTTTCTCTGTAACGGTTAGCGTAGCTGCCATGGGACCACTGTTTAAAAACTCAACCTGTATTCTTTTAAATTTAGATCAACGTTCTAAATAAAAGGCTCACATGATTGATGGTTCACTATAGTTGAATGTTTTTTTTTTGTCATTTATTTGGGTATAAGGCCTAGGACTTACAAGTCAAGGATTCGAAATATAAAAATGAGTTAATAGTGACTTTATGTGCGTTATTAACAGAAAACAATGAAACATGTGACGTGTGTGTGTATATCAATAGAGTAACAATGTAATTTATAATAAATAATAATAAAGCGTGAATTAGGCTGCTAACATAAATCATTGTGAATCTCACGGCTGCGGCGCCTCACAATTGCTATCATTATCATTGTACTCGTGTACGGGTAATGAGCATTAGAGATGTGCAACTCTGTTACAACGTCATTAATAGGCAGAACGTGGCACGTCGGTGCTTTGTAGACGAAGGCATGTAATGTAGATTAGAATAAGACTATATGTACTGGCTATTTTATTTAAAAAAAACGGTGTTTTTTAATAGATAGAGTGATTCAAGAGGAAGGTTTATATGTATAGGTAATACTTTCATATTTAATGTATGGATAATAGAGAAATTGCACCCGGGCGTAGCCGGGGAAGGGTCGCTACTTCGCTAGTGTCTGATATCAGCTTTTAATTTAATATAGGTATTAATTAATTAATCAGCGAGAAATGCAGTTATGCTGCTGTTTATCTTGCTTTACGATGTCTATCCACACATGCAAATGTTGGTAATTTCTCATGAAACACCCTAAGTACTTAACCTTTGATCAAGTATCTCATATTACTCGTAAGAGATACGCTTAAATACGCTAAGTGTAATTAATTTAATCATAGTCAATTAATTTCATTATTAAATTAAATTCATTTTACTTAGAATGTAGCCCGCGGTTTCACGCTCGTGTTTTATTTTTATCAAAATAGAATACAGTCACTAGCGGATAGTATAGCTTTTTATTAGTGAAAGAATTTTTAGAATCGGTTCAATAATTCCAAAGGTTACCCCCAACATTAAAACAAATTTTAACTCTTTTTAAATTTAATGGATCAGTGCAATGTACACTTGTACTTTTAGATTAAGTGTAAACGAAGGTATGTTTTTATAGAAAATTTATGGGAAATAGTTTTTTGTATTATTATCGAATTCGGCAAGTACGATTTCGTCGGTTGTTTAGAGAAACCATTTCTATTGCGAAAAAGAGCCCATTGCGCCCTTAAGATTTTTAGGGGAAATGTCAATTTTCTCGGAGACTGTACCTACCTACTTTTTTAACAAATGGGCTTTTAAAATCTTCGAAATGAACCTAGGTTCCTAAGCCACCTTTAATGCCCAATAATTTTTGGCCATTAGGTATTATAGTAGGTACCTACATTGTCAATTTTTCCAGCTTCTTTCTCAAAAGAAAGAAGAAAGAAATAAAGAAAAGAAAGAAAGAACAATAATTTATTTGGTTCCAAAATCTACCCGTAATGACGCCTTTTTCTTTTCGTGTGGCTACTATTATATTTGTCCGGCCCCAAACATGGTCAGCTCGATGGCTCTTTGGTTGACCTAAATAAGATCCTCCACATGGCTACGACACACGATGGCTAATTAAACCCATAATGACTATGCAAGGACAACTGGGACCGAAGGAGCGATGTCTGAAAGTGTAAAGATCGATCGATCTGTGAGGTACCTACCTATAACATACCTACTTAGGTATAGCATCTTACTTGACTAAGTACATGTGCCAATCAATAACTTGATCGTAAGCTATTTGTAGTAAACTAGACTATCCAGTTCGTATCGATGAGATGACCCGATGTCCTTCAATGCAGCTGTTGCAACTGACCTGCCGCCACATTCTTTGCATTTTGCATTATTATAACTATCATAATGATGCTACTTTGTTGTGAAAAGTTTAATGGGAAATATTTTAGATTATGGATCTTCCGTGTTTGTGGTCTTATTCTAATCTTACATTTATTTCGCGTCATACCCCATCTACGGTTCAAAAGTAGGTTGACTCATGACTGTGCCATGTGCATGTGTGTGTTTAGTCATACTATTACGTGTATGATAATCTCATACCGCGTAACTAACATTGTTCAAAACCACGTGTGTACCTAACAAAAAAAATCAAAAATGACTTTTCAAGTCTATTAATTGCTATTTACAATCAGGTACCTACAGACGCGAAAATTCAATTTTGTTTTTTTTTTGGTACATAGGTACTTACGCGGTATATAACAATGTTAGTTACGCGGTATGGGAGTATCAACGACGATTACAATTTAACACTCTTAAGATTGCTTTAAAAGGAAGAATCAAAATTGTTTTATTTTTTACAGAGAGTCACAAACAAAAGTAATAAAATCATGACAGAAAATGCAATCTTCTGCTTGTTAAGAACCAAACTAAAAATAAAAAACAAGTTGCTCTCGGATAGAATAAAAATATTCCTAGACATTTAGCAGTTAAAAATAAAATGTTTTTGTTTCATATAGACAAATACGAGTACATAGCTAAAAGTTCTTTTATCTACATCAAGCCGATACCTACGAACTAGAAACCGCATAAAATTGTCTTTTCATAATATATTTTTTATTATAATTTCAATTATGTTATAGATAAATTCTAAAAAGTTACAAAAAATTGAGATGAAATAGAGTAAAAGACATGAATACCTACGCTTTTATTACAAGTCAAGCGGTCAGGCAGGCGCTAACTTGTCCTAAAAAGTCACATTGTACCGACTACATTAAAAATAAATTATGGGAGTCAAACAATATCTATTAACATCTTGACCTCTAAAACTTGCCAGGACCTTGACATTACGAAAGTATACATGTCATCCAGGTACTTTTATTTTTGAAAGTATAGGCAGTTATATTAAAAACTAGTTTGATTACATGGACTGGAATGCGTAAAAGGTTGAATTATGACGTCATCATAAGTAATTATACGATTTGTCATCTTTTTATCGTCAGAATGTCTCAAAGTTCCCATGCACTATTACATTATTGACGTCACGCGAATACTTCATAATTAATTATCATCTAATACCTTTCTAATACAATAATAAGTTCGTATGTAAGTAATGCTTTTTTTTTTGTAGTATAATGACCTGGTAACTGGAACCTTTATGACAAGTCTATTTTTTTACTATATCACGGCTAGGGCTGCCACGTTTTCTGGAACCATATAATTTATTATTATTATACAGTAGTTTCGTTTCCAGTACCTAGAAAAATATAGTAAATAGCATAAAAAATCTTGGTTATTTTTATAATGAAATAGAGTATTATGAAAATTGTTTCACCTACTAGGTATTTTTTAATAGTGTGGTAGCAGGAAGCTCCCGATTATAGTCTTCTTTTGTAATTGTGTCGGCACAAGGTATCACGTGGGAATTAGCTGTTACGTTAATGACGCAGTCCGACTGCCTGCACGTTAACTACAATCAATCAGCATTTTGCAGTTGACTTGCAGTTGTAATAGCGAAATCAATTATCAGAGACTAATCACCGATTTCATAACGGCTGGTCAAATCTCTGATCGCTTCAAATGGCATATTGGCTTTTGTGATTGGTTGACCAACATCAACACCACTTCTTCTTCTGTCGGGTTATAGTACGATCATTACACGGGAATCGCTCATACAGTAATGGAAAGATAAGCTAGTCAGCAATGGTGGTATCGAGGCTGACTGCTCAGGGTGCACCAGACGATGTCAGGTCTCATCACACGTGGAGCCTCTTTTCTTGCACCCCGAATATAGTAGAATATAGGTATGTAATATTTCAATACATATTTCAGAGTAGAGGGCAACCCTAGTCGTGGCCTACGGTCCGCGATGACTGATCAGACAAACATCCGTAAAGTGACACATTCCATGCAACATACAGTCCTCGAGATTTAAAAAGCCACTTTTGACATATATCATTTGAGTTAAATTGGGATGTGAAGCGTATAAATCGGTTACCAAAAATATCGATTTTTATAATAAATCGATTTAAAATTCTAGGAGTATATAACCATAATTTTATGCCAAAATTATTTATCCACTTGTACCGGTAATAATGGTCCACCAGTTATTGATTCACTTTCGAAGTACTCACATAGTTTCCAAACCAAGTTGTTAGAATCCATGTTCCTATAGTAAGCCAAGTCAACTTAAAAGCGGGAACAGTCCAAAATCAAGACCAGATCACAAAAACAGGTATCCGAGAAATACTCGTTGAGAGAACGAACAATTAGTTGGAAAAATCGCGAAAAACTGCACAGATGTCATTGTCATTACTGCCAGTGTCAAGCAAATTGTGATCATAGAGAAATTAAATTAATTATAATAATATAATGTACGTGTCATACAGCCTTTAAAGAGTTTTTAATACCTACGTAATTTTACACTGATATTTCAAACGATTTTAACGATTCTAGTGATCACATCCCTTTATTTAAAAAATAATTGATTGAGAACGTAACCATTTTTATGATATTTCGGTAGTACATAAACATGCATTTAAAAAATATTTCGATGCTATAACAATACTTATGAAATTATATACCATGCTAATTTATACGTATCTCAAAAAATTATAATAATTTCATAATTATTATCAAGTGTATATTCAAAATGGTTTTTATTCACAGCCTATAGTAACATTGTCAAGTTACATGCTATCGTTCTTTAAATCTGTCAAAAGGGACTTCTTAGATCTCGAGGAGTATAGTAATGCTAAAAAATTCAATATCAAAATTCAATATTATCAGTAGGTTGAGATTTATGAAAAAAATTATTAAAAAAGTTTGCAGTGAAATATGATAAAGTACGCAAAGAGCTAGGAAATTAACACAAAAATTATTTGCACATTATGTAAAGATGGCAGCGGTAACGCAAATATTCTTTGATTTTTCTACGATGTATTTTATTTCTCATATATGCTTTCGGAGTAAAGTAATAACAAATGGCTCATTACTGTCATTGTGAAGCTTGAGTACTTATTTATACTTTCTTTAATTTTAGTGAGTGGCTACAATGTACAATCTTCAATATTTCGAAAGCCAAATGAAATACACGAAGTCACATAACATAAATCAAAGATTATACTGTTATAAATCGGTAAGATTTAATGTTATGTACTGAATATATATTTACGAAGAAATAAAAGGACTGAGTAAAACATAAAATAATAAATTCTACGTTTGTATCTTTTGTCCATAAAATATGATACGCGTCAGTTGCGTTCCAATACCTCAGCAATATGCGGAACGATGACCTATTTTTGCACAAATTCAACGCATAGTGCTAAAGAATACTATTCATTTAGTCATTGTATTTTTTTTCTTTGGAGTGTATTTTTAATTTTTTCCTTTTTTCTTGTCGTAATTTATGTAAAATAATTTGATTTTCTTTCTTTCTTTCTTCAGAGGGAGTAATCATTAGACAAAAATGAAGGTGAAAATTTTGCTTGTACAGTTACGAATAGGTACGTTGCGGTGATACATTTCGCAAACAAAATGCTTTGCACGACTGTGGCCCGCTTAGAGTTAGTAGGTAACTTTGCGTTTGAACGCCATGCCAGGCGCAAACAATTTTAGCCTTATGATGGTGGATTAGATTGGTCGACCGGAAAATTTGTCGATTGTACATTACAATCCTTTGTAATAATCTACGCAGGGATCTTGCATCGCCTAATGGTTCTGCACAATGATGAAAACTTTATGCTATTAATCTCCTTCGCGTTTCTTATATTGGATGATTTCAACGACGAGCAGGAATTGGACCTACGATCTTCTTTCTGATCGAATTTTACATTCCACAAAAATTTACAACAACTCTTTCGGAATCGATTCCATTTTATCAGTTTCATCCATGTTCATTGCCTTTTTAAATAATTGTCCAAGCAAGTGATTTTTAACACGCTTTTATTAGCTTCACTTGTAACTAACTAACTATGTAAGAAAATCTTGGAAGTTAAAGACCCATTTCCCGGTTTCCGATTGAGCTGAAATTTTGCATACACGTTCAGTTTGGATGACTAAAGCGTGTTCTATAGTTTTTTTTAAACTATAATATTTTATTTGTTTACGAGCGCGTGCTGAAATGTATTTTTCATTACCACGGTCACTATTGTGATTTTGTATTGACATCATATCTCCCCTGAATGTTTTATTTAATTCTCCGTAAAGTTTTAACTTTATCAATAATCATTTGCTACAACAACAAAAATAGACTATAATTCTGACATTATTTTTTTCTTCAACGCTACACAACAGACCAAATAAAATTATTAACTTAGAGTTCTCTCTTCCTTGAATATTAAGTACTTATAAAGATATTAGTATAATATTTTTTGTTAAAAGATTCATATCTGTAACTGCATAATGATATTGCATACGTTATAATTATACCCATCACATATTTAGAATATTTAGCACAGAGGTGTTAATTATCTGCGTTAATTTAATGTGATTGTAAAAGTCTTGGCTAATATTTGAGTCGGTCTAACTACTTATTAGACTATAAAATAACATAGCAGAGAGCCAAGTTGCAGCAGCCAATGAAAAAACCTATCATAAGAGCCTCAGATTTGCTAACGTAATTATAAATCGAGTAATAATAATTTTATTTGTTGTTTGTTGAACAGCAGATTTTTCTTTCGCGATTTCAGGGTTGGTCTTTTAGTAAAAGTTGTTTATATTGATGACTACAATAATCCCCTGTACCTCTACCATGAGTTTTCCGTGCCGTCTAACGTTCACATACAATATTTGTATGGGATTTTTTTCTGCGCCTCTAGCGGTATAAATAGTGAACTAAAGTCACTATTCAAATTAATATTGAATGTGAACGTGAACGTTAGACGGCACGGAAAACTCATGGTAGAGGTACTGAACGGATCAGAACTAGAAAGATTCCTACCTTTCGGTCTTTGTATATTAAAGTAATCGGTACGGTTACCTTACAAGAAAAATGGATGACTGAAAAGTAGACTAACTATACTGTAATGGAAACCGTTACCTCTATATAGTCACGTCAACAATAGGCAGGTATTATTGACCCTATCTACTTTTATAAATAGCCCGGTTAACGTAAAAACACGAAGCTCATTTAAAAATAGTAAACACCTAACTAGAACTTTCTAGTTACCCGGATACATTTCGTAGATCCATGAAAAAGTAAAGTGCCCACGGGAAATTAGAATAACAGACAGCGGCGTTATTGTAGGCTAGTTAGTAATGTTTATTTTGACATTTCATAAAGGCAACTTCTATGAATTTCTGCCATTTTCCGCCGCGGAATAAAGGGTAGCTTTCAGGCTAATAGTGTTACAATTTCAATGTTTTATTCCATGATATTTTGGTGTTTTCGTGTGCGGTGTACATTAATCCAATGATGTTCGAAATGACGATGTTTTGGTTAGGTTAAGGCCACATTGGCAGGTCGATAAATTAGCGGTTAAAAGTTAGAATGGACAGTAGGCTAATTCACGTAACTAAAGAAGTGCAGTTGCCGCCCAGTTGCAGTAAAATTTTGATCAAAACAACACGTCATAATGGTATTCTATTAGCTTCAGTGGTATTGTAGTGGTATGGTATTCAATTAGCTTCGGCTCCATATTATGTTATTTTTAACTTGATTTATGAAAAGAGTATCCATGGAGTTTCTTGCCGGTATCTTCTCCAGGACCAACCCACTTGAAAGTGCTTGCAAAGGCCCAGTTGAAATAAAAACCTTTGACTTTGACTCAGTGAGATACGCTCGCGTCAAGTTCGAGTGTCACTGCAATATGATCGGCACGTCATAAAATTACGTGAATGAGCCTTCAATTCTGGCCGCACTGTGTATTAGCACCTTGGCTCGTCACTTGTAATGCAGCACACAGTTGCTACGGAAACAGACGGCTATATTGAATGGATAGAAGCCATGCTTCGGCTGCTATGGCAAGCTCCATGGCTATGCGATCTAAGGCTTAGGGATACTACATCTTAATCAGTCAAAAAGCTATAGACCTTCGAGTCGACAGGGTCCATGTGAACTTATAATAATAATTATTAAGATCTTGTAAGCACACATGTGCAATAAAGAATTGAATTGAATTGAATTGAGTCGTTGGTCCTGACCGGGCGACGCGACGTTATGTTTGCTGATTCTACGTCTACGACATGTGAAGTTATTTGGTACATCGGATCACACGACCCTCATAGTACATTAACAAGAAGTTGTAGTTCTACTGTGAGAATCGGCAAACGAATTACGACACAAGTGTCCGACACTTATATGGCAATTTGTATCGTAATCTAAACGTAGCTTCGCGTGCTAGTTGTAAGTGGAGTTAATTGATGGGACTGGGTTAACGTGGTGGTAGTGATGGATAGACTCGCAAGTTATCAAGTGATATCTAGTTGATATTTCATTATTATTTTAATTATTCGTTGTTGTAGCTTCTGTACTGAAGTATTAAGTATGAATGAAAATATGAGTTTAGATCCGGCATTGCTGAAGTCTTGACTGAATTATCTTTATGGAATACTGCTTCACCCTAAAAACAAAAACAGATCGAATATTGTAGGAAGAAATACCAATGTATTCATATTTTAGGGCCTCTATTCGTACTCTGGAACATATTTTGACAGGAAAAATATTTTTGGTTTAACAGAATATGACTCTACGCGAATCTATACTATAATATTTGTTCTTAATTTATACTCATATCTCCACAAAATTATTTAGCGTGCACACTGCACATATTCAGTGTTGTAACGGCCGTCGGCTTCGTGCATTTATCGCAACGAACGAATTCTGTAATAACTGTGTTTAAGACAGCGAGAGGGTAGTTGTAAAAACATAGTTAATTATTTTAACTACCGCCTCTGTTTCATGTTCCTGTGTTAATTGGGCAATGAATAATGTGGATATCTTTTTTTTAATTAGCCATTTTGTTTGTCAAATAAACACTTTCACTGTTATAAATTGTCAACAAACTCGGCCTTTATTTTTTATGAATTTAAAAGTTCATAATTATTACATCAACAGACCGCAGAATTATTATTTTCGGCTGTAATAAAAAACATTACATTTTAATAATGATATGTTTAGTACCTAAAGGCATAAAAAAAAATCATGAAATCCCGGGTGCTTCAACTTCAATACCTAGGTACTCGACACAAACGTATGGACAGCTGATTATTTTTTCGCGATTACGATGTTGGTCCCATATAAAAAGTTGTTCAGTTTGATGGTCTGATCCACACCCTTAAATATAAATATGACCACACGTTGTATATAAAATGGACGAACACTACCGTATCATCCAAAACTAATTGTCCATACAACAGCGATCACTGCAGAAACCCCACGAGTCACGACCTTCACATGGTGACCTTCTATTCATTATGAAACTCCGAGAGAAGCCTCAGCCTAATAACATAGTCTCCATCATAATGATACAACAGTATTATTGTAACATCCAGCATACCTAGGCTTTATCTGAAATTGCGACTATAATGCTAAGGACACGATTAATCAATCGCGTTTGACTTTTCACGCAATCTGTATAGGTTAATCGGCTAATTTTAGGTTTGTAATTCACTCTTACTAAGCTAGAATCTGTCCATTTTTAATATCATCACAATAATCCTTAGCGGCTGTGGTTCCCGATAGTTATAAGCTGGAAGTCTTCAAGGTACGAGTGAATAGCGTTACCGACCATATACAAATTATGTACAGAATTTCCTAATATAAATCCTCAATATCACTTTGGCCGACCTGAGAATTGAACCGGACCTCATGCTCAGCAGCCGTCTTTGAAACCACTACACTAATGAGGCAGTCCTGTAATTTCTTGTCTTTGTATCGCACTAATATTATAAAATATGCTCTCCGTTTGTTTGTTATATTTTCACGACTAAACTGCAGAACCGATATTGATAAAATCTGACAAGCAAATAGGGTGCATCATGATAATGGAAAAAGGTAATTATTAAAAAAAAAAAATAACAGCTTTCGACGTCCACACGGACGGAGTCGCGGGCACAACTAGTCTTGTATTTCAAAAGGAAATTGTAGACATAATGATCTAAAATTACATTACCTTTTTATACACATTTGACCGGATAAATTTACGATGTATAATTACTGTTTCCATTCAGTGAAGTTCAAGGAAAAAATGTAATTTGCATGGCGAAGGGTTCAAATGGACAGAAAAATAAAATTCAAACAATGTTTTAATTGTTCTTTTCAATGGTGCTCTGCGGATGAAAGAAATACGAAGTGTAAACGTTACCATGGTCCTTCCATACAAAACATTCATGCAAATATTAATATTCGAGGACCAGAATAGAATAGAATAGAAATACTCTTTATTGTACACCTAATAAAAGATGAGCAATAAACATAAATGGAAAAAATGGAATAGAAACGGAACTGTTTTTTAAAGTGAAAGTTGGGTGCTTTAGGGGCGCTGTATTATGTTAACGACAAAAAGTACTAAAAATGGTCTATTTTGAATAAACGCAATTAGAATTTAGAATTTTACATTGCAATTAAGTAATAATCTACCTGATTGGGGTCATGAGTGACTACTTCTTCTTCTCCGAGTGGACTTGAAGGATCACATGGCAATCGCTCATGTCCTAGTGGAAAGATTAAGCAGTCAGCAATAGTGTCACCGCGGCTGACTGCCCAGGCTACGCCAGGCGAGCTCAGGCTTCATCGCTCGTGGAGACTCATCTCTTGCAACCCATAGCTACTAGATCATCATTCTCCTGCCCTTATCCCATTTTATTTGGGGTCGGCGCAATATGTTTTCTTCTTCCATTCATCTCTATTAGACGTCATCTCGGAGTTTACGTTCTTAAATGCTATGTCAAACACACAATCTATCCATCTTTTCTTGGGTCTGCCTCTGCTCTTACATCCATCCACATACATACTTAAGACTCGTCTCGTCCATGGCTACTACATATTTGATTGAATTCTTTTATCAACCTAAAAAGTTACTTGTTAATCATTCAAAAACAACATTTCAAACTCAACATGTTACTAACATAGCATTAAGTATTACCTACTAATAATTTATGGAATTTTAATTTCTGAAATAAATGATTTATTATTATGCTTTATTATTTCTTTTCTTACTTAATAATCGTATCTTGTAATTCTATAAATCTTTCATAATCATTTGTATTGTTTTGACCAACAATCTGTACACATATAAACATAGTATGTAATCATGCAACAATTAAAACCATGTGGTAATAAACGAAAGGGCGGTAATTATTTAAAATTATTGTCTTTGTACCGTTTGCAATATATGTTACCTTCACATAATAGATGTGTTAATTTGTTCCACAATATTTAAATTCTTAATTATTCAAATATCTCTGCTTGTGTTATATCTATTGATCAATTGTTTTTAATTAATACTAGTAATAGTCTTTAATTAAGCGATATTATTACCTGATATGCATCAGTTAATAATATCGCCTAATTTAATCTATAAACAGATACGTAAAACGCTCACCTCTCGGGATGTTTCTTCAAAGTATCCAGAAAATGTTCTCGTACAGCATTTTTAATCTGTATCTTTCCATCTATTAGCTATAAGTTGTAACTCTATTAGGCACCTATCTCTGAAAAAGAGAAGAAATTACTACTTTATCAATGTATCGAAAGTTATCAAATCACATTCGTTTCGTTGCAATATGCGTGCAGGTGTTCAATTCGTTATAAATAGTAGGTTTCATTGTATTTTGTGCTGAATAACCAGTGAGTAACTTCCACGCACGCTTGTCTATAATAAAAAGTTACCATTCGTTTTCAGTAAACGATTACGTTAAACGTACGATTAACCAACAAATAGAGGCTTATTTTCAAAACACTTATTACAATTTATTTTTGTAATAAATCTGTATGATAAATTAAGTAATCGTATCTCGGAAACAGTGCGTTACAATTTAGCGATTACGTAAAATGTTTTACTTTTAAAAGTGCAGGGTAACGTGGACTAGATATGTTCGGATAGTTGCGACAGAACATGTTGCTTTACTTTAAATGTAACATAAACGCATATAAAATTGTAAGACCGTGCACAGCAGTGCAATGCAATATTAAAATACATTTGTATATTAGTCAATTTTAAATTAACGATCCATGAAGTGAAAAGGCTAAATAGTTTAAAAATTGTCATATAGTTGCAATAATTAATTAAAAAATGTAAGAGGCAACTTATGTGTCCTTTAATCCTTTTACGTCTTAATTACATGCATGTAGCAATTTCCGTTACGTCTACGCACGTAGGCGCGCGGCTACGTGCGTAGATCTCCCGCTACACACGCGTAGTAACGCGCAAAGTGCGCGGTAGCGCACGTAGTCGCAACGACTGCTCACACAGAAAACGTGGCGTCGACACACGTCACTAAATATTCTTTTTGTAAAGAAACGCAAGTTTTCTGACCGATATGACGCACGATATTGCTGTTAGAGTTTTTTTCCTAAACTTTAATGTGACCTAGGGTTTTTCTGTTTCATCTATTTTACAGACAACACATAATAATATTGAGCATATTAATGGTACCTATCATATTAATATATTTTTCTTTCTGTTTACTAGCTACCCTCATTCCTGCCTGTTGCCACTTCCATTGCTGGGATAAGTCCAGTTTTCCGGCAAATTATAAAAATACATTATGTACAGCCAATTACCTTTCCTAAAGTGGAATAAACTTAAAAAGGCATGCCACCATTTCTACATATTGATATCCATGTAATCAAATATCGCACAGATCGCCAGGTTTGGGCAAGCATTGCTTTAAATGTATATTTGAAAAATTTAATCGTGTCGTTGCTATTTCGTACAAATTTTGTTTTAATTTGCAGTTTTATAGTTGCAAAATTATGTTTTTACATTCCTATAATCCCAAATTCATCAACGTATCATAATTATAAATCCAATCGATATTAATTATGGAATATTTTTATTATCATAGGTTACAAACCTTGTTTTTTAGATAATCCTTATTTTATGATGACATTTATTATTAAATCAATTGTGAACCTATACATGTTAATTACTTATTCTGAATAGTATTTCCACATCTGCCAATCGATAGCATAGAAATGTACTATGAAGTGATACTTATAGTAATAAAAAAAATATTAAAATCGATATAACAACATTTTGATGTTCAGAATTCAGATCAATCGGAGCTTAGGATCATTATTTTAAAGTTCAATTATATTCTAACATTTTATAGAGTCATTCAAACTAATTATGTACTATTGTAGGCCATAGGCGTTAGTTATATTTCGCAATACTGAAGTTTATGAATATTCATGTGTGTCAAAGTTTATAGTTGAAGTTGGCAACATTATGCCTATGATGTACTTATAAGTTAATCTCTACATAGTAGTACCTACCTATAGTATAAAATTAAGTCGATTTCCGCATCTGTCGGTCGCCAAACCACGCAACGGATTTTGATGCGGTCTTCACCATCACTTAGATAATTTTTCACAGAAGGTTTATATGTATAATACTTTCATTTAATGTAAGGATAGTAGAGAAAGTGTATCCGTAGCCAGGAGCGGGTCGCTAATTGACTATATTTTGGGGTTATGTGTGGGATCTTTATAATGTTCATAACATCGAAAATAGTGAAGTACAGAGTCACTTCAGGAAGAGAAAATTGGGAACAAAACCATTTCTTTGCCGTTTTCTCTCTCAATTTTTGGTTTTGTCTTTTGTCAAGCTCCACAAAGGGTGGAGGAAACGGGTTTGTTCACAGTAACATAGGGGGACAAAACCGTCTCATTACAGTTTTCATTTTCAAATTTACGTTTAGTCTTCTGTCGAGGAGACAAAGGATAAACGATAACGGGTTTCTCCACTCGCCGTGCTAGTCCTGTAAATGGACAGTTTTATACCAGTGTATAGACATATCTATCGCTTTATTATGTGACATAAACGCTAAGATCCATCACTCTCGCAATTTCCCTGTTATGTTAGTGAGTGTTTTATTACATGTTTATTATTGTTTTGTTACAGGTGAGTTTCTAAATACATAAACTACAAGCCTTGGATTATACGGTACAGTATAAATAAGACTTACATACATAAGATACCTATTTTCAAAGAAAGTAAAGAATTTAAAACTTTCAAAGAAGTTATATTTTTATCGAATTGCCAACGCACGGTGGTCCCGCGCCGTGGCCAATTAGGCGAACAATATTGTTCTTCATACAATGACCAATTTACAAAGATCTTCATTGCATATTACTCTTATTTGTGTTATTACTATTAGGTTAACCTATTAGAGCAAATACATAAAATATACTCGTCAAAACAAAATAAAGGCCACCTTATATTTTTGATCTTCTGGGCAAATTATGAGGTTCCTAGGTTTCTAAGTTGTAAAATTCATTGCAATGATTTGTTTTTAATGAAATGGGCTTAAATTTTACACAACCCACAGAAAAGAAAAACAATTTTACAACGTTTTCAAGAAAAAGTGCAATTTCAGGAAAAACTACACTTGGACTAAAAATGCAATTAAAAATGAAATTCCACGGCGTTTATTCTTCTTCCTTTTTGAATCAATATCTGGTGTAACCTCCTCTTTTCTGAACATATTCTTGAAGCCTAGAGGGCATTTCCTATCAGATGCCGCATTGTTTCTTGAGAGATTTGTTCCTAGCTCGATTTTAGGACGTTTAAGGGCTGTCTTTCATTGTCCACTGATCAAGTTGTGTCTTATACTCTTCTTTTCGACAGATCCCACATGTGTTCAATTGTGGTCAAGCCCGAACTGTTCGCTGGCCTCGGCAACACTTGTATACAAGCCTCTTCTAGTGTCTCTCTGGTGGCTCTAACAGTATAAGCGCGTTTATTTCCGTGCAACAGCTTGAATCCTGCACCCGCTTGCTGTGCAAATGGCACCACATGGAGTCTTATGACCTCCTGGATGTATCGTTGAGTTGTTACTATACCCTGGTTCTGAATTATAAGCTCAGTTCTTCCAGTTTGACTTATGCCTCCCCACACCATAACATTGGGCCCCCCAAATCGATAATTTTTGTGGATGCATCTTCAAATTGCTCACCTTTTCATCTCCACACTCTTATGCAACGGTCAACACTAAAAACTTTTACTATGCTCTCATCTGTAAAAAGCACTGTGCTTCAGTCACTTACGCTACAGTCCAATTGTTGCCTTGCGGATGTTTATTGATTTGCATGATGAATACTGGTCTATGGAATTCGCACCACTTGACTCCTGGACAATTGCTGGTCTTCATAATACTGGTTTCTAATTGTTTGGTCACTAAGTCACGTGCCTGTAGCCAGGCACTAGCGGGTTTGCAAAGAGCGGGAAGTGACGGTGCCCTCTCTGCGTGCATGTAAGTCTATGTAGCGGTCTTCCTGAGCGGTGATTCCTCTGGCTCTGCCTAATTCCTGACTTCTGACAAATTTTTGGATCTCATAAAAGCAATTCCAGGCATTCTGAATCGCTCGCTGCGAAAATCTCGGTTGTAAAACTGCAGATCGCTACGAATAGCCTTCTTGGATGAGTTTTATGGTCCTGGTCGTTGTAGTCAAGTCCATTTGAAGTCGAACCTGTGGAATTACGTTCTTAAAATGCCGATGTACGCACTGACTCGACACACTAAACAGTTCTCAGTACAATAAAAATGTTAAATGAGCTTAAAGTTTACGTTAAAAACAGGGTAAAATTAATTGGTTTCAATTTTTTTTATAAAATCTACCCATTAAAACGGTTTTTCAAGCAGAATACTGTTAAAGTGTTCGCAAACACTTAAGATAATACAACTCTGTACAATTTACCACATTGATATAGTTAATGATCATTAAATCACCCATAATGTTGAAATTTGCAAGTGGCCCTTATTTTGTTTTGACGAGTATATATATACATAGTGTTAACCTATTATATATTATATATAGTGTTAACCTATTAGAGCAAATACATAAAACTACTTATTTTTTTACTTACTAACCAAGCGTTTAATAAGTTCCTCATAAAATTGAGTTTCCGGGTACCTAATACCTTTTTTTAACTATTTTCTCCTGTGTCGTGGGTACAGCTTACAAACATACATGTCACATCAGACACACCCAAACCCGGAACTACTATTGTATGGCTTACATTACATGTATAATTCGTTCTGTGCGGGGATCGAACTCGCGACACGAAACGCAGAGAGCCAATCGCTTAGCCACTGCGACAACCGTACCGTCGAACATTCGCTAACGGATCACTAACGAAAGTGCTCGGACGCACTATAAATTGATTAATTGTGTACTACGAGTATTAATAGAAGTCTTACCAGAGTTTAGTTTAGGTTCACTTTCACATCAGGTTTTCAACTATTAGAACCAGCAGCTCCAATTAATGTTTAGATACCGACTAGACCATTTAGATCGGATCTGTTTGTTGGTTCCTTGGAAGTCGAATTGATTAATGCATGATAAGTATACAGGACGAAATTGAATAGACGCGACAAACTTAAAATAATCAACGCGTAACAAAGAAAATTTAGTCATTAAAAGCCTGTGTTAAAAGCATGTCATTATCGAAAATGAATAAGTTTTTCAGTATTGCAAAAAAGGTTAAAGTAATAAAAGTATCAATTAATAAACATAAGATTGCATATTGGGCGCGACTAAATTGATAATTTAATTATTTATTCGTTTTGATATTTTATTTTATTTTATTTAAACGTTGGTAATAATTGCACCATCTAAGACGGTAAACACGATTTTTATTTTACAATTTACATTTGTGAAATGACAATTTAAAATGAATAAGTAACCATTTGTCGCATGTCAGTTTCATCCCGTATAGGGTTTGTTATTACTCTAAACCTTATAGTGACTGAAAATGGAAATACATACAATAATACCAGCATTTGAAAACGAAGATGCCTAAAAAAATTTGTTCCACCTACATTTTACCACTAACCAATCAAATTTCAATTCTTAAAATTGCGCCATACGGTTCTATATCCCTTTTTATGGAGGTGTCGGTAAAATTACTATCCAGTTGCGTGGAAACTCCGGTAACGGTTTACGTTACAATTTCGTGCATCAATATTCAATTCGATATCGATTCCGTTTTTTATTTGCATGTGCAACCTTCGTCGCGTTATTTTATTACGGACGGAATTATATATTAGCTCTTTCGTGAAATTGAAACTAGAATACTTTTATTTTCGTTCGTAGTAAAAATGAATGTACTACGGTGCTACGGTGCGGACTCGATTACGGTTACTCCTAACTTAATTCGATTACGGGTTAAAAGAAATGTTATATACCTACATACTATGTGATACTTTAAGAGATCGCTTTTTATAGATAGGTATTATTAATTATATTGTGAATGAATTAAAAAAAATGCACTTAAAGTCCAAGTTTACCGACAGCATAATAGACGATTGGAGCAAAATCAGCCGTTTAAACATAAATATTTGTATGGGTAATCGGCCGATTTCATTTGAAACATTGTTATTTTGTTGGTGAAAACGGCCCTATGTAAATAATTTTAACTTCTTTGAAACTGCGAACTAATTAATAATATAATTGGTTCTCCTTCTATCATGGTTTGAATATTTTATTATAATCATAAAATGTACTAGACTAATATTTCAAGAAGTTCCTCGAGTTATTTATTACTGCTACTGTTTGCCTACATCCCACTGCTGAGCAAAGGCCTCCCCCCATGACTTCCATGTCTTTCGGTCCAGAGCCAGTGTGGACCACTCCTTATTAATTTTATCCAGCACGTCTCTCCATCTCCTTCTTGGTCTGCCGCGACGCCGTTTACCAAAGTTCCTCAAGTTATCTCTTGATAAATAAATAATCGGACAAGCAAGCTATGCATTAAGTAATCATAGTGATTACCTACTTATGTAAATTATTACAACATATCATTATAAGTAAGTAATCAATCAATTTGCTTCTTCAGTACTGGTGATTGATTTGATAATTTTCTATACATGATTGCAATTTGCACAACAATTGTTACAATATCGTGTATGTGATGAAGACAACATGTGACAAAGATGAACTTTAATAAAAGAAAATATTCATTGCATGCATTGCATGTGCTAATCTAATTTTATAACGCCCAAAAACCTAAAAATTTTAAATCATTTCCCGCCATAAATCACAATAAAAGCCATCGGAATCAAAAGAGTATAGTAATTTCCTCAATAAACAAGTCTAATTATCACGAAATCAAAATAAGCTAAGTACATTTTTATCATCGGTCATTTTTTTACAGTTGGTTATTAAATCTGCTAAATTCTTAGTACAAATAGTTACAGAGATACTCAGAGCGTGCAAACTGTAGGCATAACTAATGGAAAGGTTCGATAGGATACCACAACGACTTACAGGGATAATAAGTAAACCGACGACCAATTTAACTGTACCAGGAAGAGGTTTAGTTGTGCAATATGGCCCTAACTGGAGCAAATACTTGGAGTTTACAATCTTCTGGCCATAAATCGAATACATTCTCTGTGCCTAATCGATACTAGGTTCTCTAGATGTTTATCTATTCTGATATTTGGTATTTTCTCACGAGTTTAACTACCTACTAGTAATGCAATTTAAATATATAGCTAGTAAGTACTGTCCTTACTATGACGTTATACAATGGAAATAAGGTTTCTATATTCAAATTCTCGACACATTTTTTTTGTATTCACAATATGAATTTGAATCCCGGAAAATCCGTGTTGACGGCCAACGGCAATTTTGAATTAGCTCTGCAACATTAAAGTATAATTAAAATTCACAATTAATGGCTGTTGATATTATAATAAAACGATGGAACTGCATCCTTACTACCAAGAAAAAGTATCGTTGTAAAAAAACCATACGCATAAACGCTGACCTATCCGTCAAAAACCTCCGACTCCAACTAGAATAAAATATTATAGTTTAAAAAAAAAACTATAGAACACGCTTTGTCATCCAAACTGAACGTGTAAGCAAAACTTCAGCTCAATCGATAACCGGGAAGTGGGTCAAATTTAACTTCCAAGATTTTCTTACATAGTTAGTTAGTCAGTTACAGGTGAAGCTAGTAAAAGCGTGTTAAAAAGAGCTGCAACTTTTGAACGGCTGAACAGATTTTCATGAAACATAGCTAAGATGATACCAGATAAACTAGTTTTCAATTTAAAAAAAGTGCATTGAAATCAGCTCATCCGTTTTGGAGCTACGATGCCACAGACAGATACACACAACAAACTTATAACACCCCTCTTTTTTGTCGGGGGTTAAAATACTGAATGTTACACACTAGGTAGCTCTGGAACGGAAGACTTGTAAGTCATGGAGGAGTCCCTTGTCCAACAGTGGGATGTTAAGGGCTGACAGTAACAGTAGGTACATAATTACTAATTAATAACCTTTCTAAAACTACTGTGCCTGCAAACATTTTCATTTCCTCATTTAGCGTTTGGTAATCTTACATAACACTATGAAGTGGAGAATTCGGTCAAGTCCAGGTGCGTGATATGGTAAGGCAGTCCACAGAGCGTGGCGGGTTGATCGCGAGCGGGTAAACGTTCGTGTCTTAGGCTAATTCACACCAAGATGGCAGCGGCCGGCAGCGCCTACGCCGGCCGCCCGGCAGCACATATCGGCACCAAGCGAAGGCGCGTGGCCACCGTGGAGCCTTGAGCCTTTGTGAATTGGTACAGACGCGGGCGACGCAGTGCAATCTGTGGGGGGAAGGCTGAGGTGAATCCGCGTTCACATTATTGTGTTGAGTCGTGTTGTGGCGTCTTCTGGCGCAGTGTTAGCCAATCAAACTCGTTGTTATGACGCACTTTTGAACAGATTCGGATAATTGATTTGATCCTGCATCACGACATGACACGAACAAGACACGCGGCCTTCCGCGTCGCTGCAACCAGATGCGCGACGCCGCGCCGCTTTGACCAGTCGCGTGTGGCCGCTTGACAACCGCTTGACGCTGACGCGGGCGTCTGCATGACCCTATCGTGCCCCTCAAGCGAAACTATGTATTTTAGTAATGAAGATAAATTTTAAAAGGTTTGTATTACAGAACGGCGCTGAGCACTTTGAGTTTATCATTTTATATACAAATACTTCGTTCAAACGTTGCTCAAGTAAAAATCACCGCTAATAGCGTGTCGTTCTGTTATATAGATCTTTGATTATAGTGTCGGCTTACAGGCGTATCGGTGATCTATCCATTTTCGTTCTCAACAAACTGACAGTGATAGGTAATAGTAGAGTAGGTGTCTCTCTCTGTCTGTATCTTAAGATGATCTTGGTTTACTATTATGTCATGAACTACACCTTATTTTAAGCGCAACGACCCCACTAACTTTCTACATAATATGTTTAGGTGTATACCATAGGTATATACATACTAGTTTGTGGAGCTCAATGAAACTTGATTCATATAGAATTATACTAGACATAAAATATATCCGCTCTGTGTCCGTCCGCCGTCCGCGTTGCACTATGTGCGGCCTTAGTACAGCCAGCGCCCGCGCAGATATAAGTATATTTATTCGGCCACACTTATACCGGTCATCAATAAGTATGTTTGTTGTATAATCAGAGCGTTACACAACTCTCTAGAATTAGTGTCGTCTTAGATTTTTCTGATTATCTTCTGGAAAATATTATGTTGCGATTTGAGCTAGATACATACCCCCTTACTAATAAACGCTTTACAAAGTTAAAACATGCATAACAGCATAATTTTTTTGACGGAGTATTGTATCGTTGCATCTTCAGTCTTTTATGCTGGGGTCATACTCAGTGGGGTCAATTTTTGTGCTGTCGCTATAAGCGTGAGCAAGATCTCCGTCAATTATATTTATGCATAGCTTTACTAGTATTGCATATTAATAGTTAATACTGGTTTATGATGTACGGAAATAGACTTTATTTTTATTCACGGTAAATTGTAAACGACTAATGCTTTAATGTCGTAATAACTTTATTAATGTAAAACATCTGGATTCCTACAAAATAATTTGTCAATTCCATCTATGCTATTATGAGCTGTGGTCTTAAATTAAGACTTTTTTAATAATGAGCACTGGTCATAAATTCATGAGGCCTGTTTATTCTGGCCATATAACCATAAAACCCGAACCGATCTCAGGATTTTGTTTTAAATATCAACCAAACCTGTTCGTAATAACCTAACCGTCAAAAACCTCCTACTCCACCTAGAAAAAGAGCTGTAAGTTTTGAACGGCTGAACAGATTTTCACGAGACTTAGCTAAAATGATACCCGATAAATTAGCATTCAATTTAAAAAATTGTAAATTGTGAAAAATGTTGTTGGTAATATTGCTCGTATTTTCTTACATTTTTTTCATATAAAATTTATAATGTTACACTGTTCATTTTCCCCAATAAATAAATGAATAAACGTTATTGCGTAATGTTCTAGTCCATTTGCCTAAAAAGCAGACGGTCACCGTCTGAGACATAGAATAGAATGTAATAGAAATACTCTTTAATGTACACCTGATAAAAAGGGAGCAATAAACATAATAATTACAATTAATCATTTTAAGATTGTACAATGGGCGGTCACAATCAGCGATTTCTTACAGACAACTTTTGGAAGGACAGTACAGCATGTAAAAATTGTCTCTATCTGTAGGTATTTCTATTTCTACCATCTAATCGTTTAGTCTAGATACGTTTAGTGTATCGATCCAGCCTTAGGCACAAACGTAATGACTTTTCCACTAAACCGGGACGTCTGAAGTCGGTTCCGGTAAATTGGACCTGCATTTAAATTGGAATAGATTACTCAGCATTGTGCATTCTACGTGCTTGGTGCCGAATCATATAGATTCTCGTTAGTGATGTTAACGAGAGTTTCCGTTTGATTTACTCTTTTGAAAGGTTTTAAGGCTTCTGCCAACTAGTCGTAACATAACATAGAATAGAATAGATCTTTATTATATATTATGTTAACCAGAAACATACAGGCACTTATGAAATGTCTTTTTTTTTTTTTTTTTCAGAATCAGAATAGATCTTTATTTCATGTAAACCAGATACAGGCACTTATGAAATGTCGAGACTCTAGGTGCACGGTTCCAAATAGTAGACCCTATGGAGAAGAACCGGCAAGAAACTCCATGGTAACTCTTTTCAAAAAATAGATTATAATCTTTATCAGTACAATGTTGCGGTAAGAGCTGCGAGAATAATGTAATTTAATGCGAATAAAAATAAGACTAGGATAATAATGATTTGCCTGTGAATAAGATTGCCATGGCAGTTACAAGCTGACCAGTTCCGACAGACTTTCTTGACTCTAGGTGCACTCTCTTAGGTTCAGTGAGATACGCTCGCGTCAAGTTCGAGCGTCACTGACATATCGGTGCGTCATAAAATTACGTGGTTAGGCCCTCTAACAATTTCGAAAACGTATAAAAATCTATAGTTAGGTATTTTCTGCGGATGATTTAGTGAGAGACCTAGAGACCATTTTTGTAACTAAATTCGGTGATCGTAATTTGTTTTTGTCTGATACGCTCCTATTACGGTCATTGTATGGTACGAAAGTATAGTGGACAAACACCTTTATCAGCCCGTAGACGACTTAAAGGTAATTAAAGCGGCCTTGGTTGACCTTCAAATTACTGTATAATTAAATAAGATGTAGAAATAGTTTAAATAGCTATTATTTTGATTTCGTTTTTTTTCCCATTAATTTGTGTCGTAGAGTGATTAGATTAGAGATTAATGTAATCAATAAAAAAACAAAATACCTATGTAGCTCCGCCATTTTCTATGGAAAAATGATACCTAATTAGTAAGATGTACCTAATAATTTTACATAAATATAATTAAAAATATCTACCTTTCGTTTCTTTTGGAATATTAATTGCTATTTAGCACGATTGAATAAAATCTAAATTTAAAGAAAAAGAGGATACGTAGTCAAACGACTTATTTAAATTCCTTAACTTAAATAATCTATAAGTATAATTAAATTAGGGTTCAATGACATTATGAATTAATAATATATATAATTTATAAATGCCTCGACGAACTTTGACATGGGACTAATTTTAATAAAATAATAACATTTTTTATTTTTCCTAAACGTGCCTTTTCGAAACTCGAGATAGTTATTTACAGATACCTGTTAGGCTTAAGTTTGAGGATTAATCATTAATTATGATCATTTGAATAAAAGAACTCTGACTGCGATTTTTATTAAAATATTGTTTATTATGTTAATTTATTTAAAAGCCTATTAGATTCTAATATTATTTCCATTTGAGGCATCTTAGGTATGAAAATATAATTCAAAACATAGGATATTTGAACTTGCATTGTGCAATGAACTCACACCAACCAGTCAGATTTTAATATGGCAAGTGGCAACATCGTAGTTAGGAGCGAGTGAGCCAATCACCCACATTAGCTAACGCCGTCCCTAATGATCTATTTCCCGCATTGCACGGTGCACCTCACAATTTCCGCGGGAGCACAACCATTAGCTGCAACCTACAAATACTCGTACTTACCACAATACTGTATTGATCAAGAGTAACCATGGAGTTTCATGCCCGTTCCTCTGTGTTTTATTGTCTTCTAGTGTCTGAATTTTTTTAGTTTATATTTAATAATAATAAATAAATGCTTATCTAATTATCAAGTTTATAATCCCTTGATTTTATAAGAGTATCCATGAAATTTTCTGACTGCTTTTCGCCGTAGGACCTACCATTTCGATCCGGGCACCTTTAAATAGCACCAATTTCTAAGATATTCCGTTGTAGCGACATCTAGCGCCACAATAAGAAACTACGTAGCAATGTAGCAAGCTGACTACATTGGGCGAGTTCGACCAATTAGATTACAAAGCCTGAATCACGCAAGTAAAATGTTCAACGTATTTAAGATAATAGGTACGACTGTCCGACATGTACGGGCTTCGACCTCAGCACACATCTCCTCGGCTGGTCGGAGGACCCTTTTCAACGGAGAAACACCATACCTCGTACTAGGCATGGTTAATATCGCTTACACTGTATCGGTATTTCAATATGTATAGGTATATTCATTTTGAATGGAGTACCATAAATATTAGATACGGTAGGATATTATTGTGTTATGTTCTGTGACACATACCAACATTAACAACGCTGTATAGATAAATAGATACTGTACCGTCCGATACATAGAATTCGGTTTTTGTACTGATATATGTATAGATATTGTATCTGTCCTCGAGATCTAAAAAGCCACTTTTGACACATATCATTTGAGTTAATTTGGGATGTGAAGCGTATAAATCGGTAACCAAAAATAGCGATTTTTATAATAAATCGATTTAAAATTCTAAGAGTGTATAATCGTTTAAAACTATGAATAAAAAATCGAGAAAAATTCATCTGATAATGAATTTATTAATGTAGTAGGCACCGAATTTAATATGAAATCGCATTTCTGTAGGTATCTTCATAGAATAATAAAACATTCATAATTTTATGCCAAAATTATTTATCCACTTGTACCGGTAATATTGGTCCACCAGTTATTGATTCACTTTCGAAATACTCACATAGTTTCCAAACCAAGTTGCGGGATTTACTATTCACAGTACGAAATCGAATAGACAATTTGAAAAAAAAAATTGTAACGGACGGCCTAAATCACAGTAGGTATTAGAATCCATGTACCTATAGCAAGCTGGGAACAGTCCAAAATCAAAGCCAGATCACAAAAACAGAGGTATCCGAGAAATACTTGTAGAGAGAACGAACAATTAGTCGGAAAAATCGCGAAAAACTGCACAGATGTCATTGTCATTACTGCCAGTGTCAAGCAAATTGTGATCACAGAGAAATTAAATTAATCATAATAATATAATGTACGTGTCATACAGCCTCTAAAGAGTTTTTAATACCTACGTAATTTTATATTGATATTTCAAACGATTTTAACGATTCTAGTGATCACAACCCTTTATTTAAAAAATAATTGATTGAGAACGTAACCATTTTTATGATATTTCGGCAGTACATAAACATGCATTTTAAAAATATTTTGATGCTAAAACAATACATAAGAAATTATATACCATGCTAATTTATACGTATCTCAATTTTTTTTAATAATTTCATAATTATTATCAAGTGTATATTCAAAATGGTTTTTATTCACAGCCTATAGTAACATTGTCAAGTTACATTCTATCGTTCTTTAAATCTGTCAAAAGGGACTTCTTAGATCTCGAGGAGTATAATATATACAATTTGTACCACCTATGCCAAACTCGTACTTCTTTTAAGTTTGGGGGCAGCGTATGTTTAGAGAGATAATTTATTCATACATACTTAGCTACTTTCATTGTCTCATCCCCAGTTTGGTATAGATAGGTATCATAAAAACGCAGAAACTCTCCAAATGAATTAAATTAGCATTGTCAACGAACCATGTAAGAATAATTAAGCTAAATATTACGACGACGTTTGCATAACGCGGTGGCTGTACTTTTTATAATATACGCATTAACATATAAAACATTAGCATAATATCCTATTATCTACATGCTCCACTTTCCGCATACAATGGTAGGTTCAAGAAGCGTATCGACACTGCCCTGCGTTGCATAAGGGATGTTACACGGTTATGTTTTAAATATTTCGACAACGGCCATATGCCCACTAAGGTATTGTCATCTGATACGAAATTCATGTCCATTGTTTCACGGGTTTATAGTCTGTTTATCAGATCTTTCGAAATGTTCCTTAATATGTATGCGCAGTCTAAACTCTGGTGTCTGAAACCCATATTTTGTTAAGATACGGGCTTGTAGCTGCCCAGTCCCCGTATAACAACAACGTAACTTGATTTAGAATCTGTTGTGACTCACAATGCTAAGTCGGTGATTTATGCGTACACTATTAATTGCATGAACGCAATGAACGTAAAATTTTAACATCAACATTGAACGCAGTTACGATGATAATGACCTACAACGAATTTATAATTGTGTATATGTAAGACATTTTTAGGTTAAAATTAAATGATCCGAAATGTATCAAAGTCACCAAGGACAGTAAAAGTTGCCACCGACCAGTGTATTTTGACCTAGATTTTTATTTAAGTTTGATCGTAGGGTAGTAAAAGGATTGCAGAAACAATCAGCTTAAGTAATACCTATGCTTGACTCGAACGACGGCGAGATCTAAGGTAAGCTGATAGTTAAAGGGTTTATTTCGTTTTAAACTAGGAAAAAGTTCCACACTCTTTGAAACAGTAATGAAAATATGCAACTTTCGTCTTTGAATAGTATAAGCATACATTGTTTCACTGGCTTAAACTATCGTTCAAACTACAGTAGAAAATATAATACAACTCTTAAGCTTCCATATTTTTGCCCAAAGCCTGTATTTTATTGAATAACAAATTATCATTACCTCTCTTTCGACACAGTGTTAAGTAGGCGCTTTAAACAGAATTGCCTTAACTATATTACTATACAAATAAAAATAACATATTTTATTGTATAAAACATGTATGGTAACATAATGTAGGTACCTAATAATCTGTATTTGCATTGTAAGGCGTACACGGATGGTACACCTTCAAGTGCGCAGGCGACTTTCTCTGCCAAACCGGAATTCATTGACGCATTATTTAGAAAATAAATTATGGTTAATATTTATACTGGAGATTACGTCCGGTACCCCAAATACTAGCAGTATGACTATTAGGATGATCGAGTCATCTTTAGACATGACTGACGACTAGTGTCGAAGTGAAGTTATACAACTTATAACTTCACCTCAGAACTAGTCGTCACTGGACTATATCCGTACGGATATAATCCAATTTATATTCATTTTAACTAGCCTAGAACAAAAATATTTGGAGGTTACCTCTATTTTGATGAATCCAGATAACCAATCAGTTTTTCTGTTCTATATATTTTTCTTGATATCCTTAGGTGTTTCAGCAAGAGCTGAACATATCCGAGGCTTAGACTCTTGTCTAAGTTATGATGTACCTTATCGTATACTAGTCGTCTATTTTTCAATTCTACTTCAAATACAAATATTTCTCTCAATTCTCCGAAACGAATCGAAATCATAGAATCAGCTTCTCTTTTAAGAAATAAGACGCTAATGCTAATTGACAAAAAAAAACCAAAATGGAATAGCTAGATATAATCTATATGGCAATTAACGTATTCAAAACAAAAAAAAAAGAGCAATGATGGAGTAACTTGGCGCTGGCGTTCGTCTCGGGGATGTCTGCAACGTGCTTTCACTTGTCTCCACACGTCACTTAAGTCGTCAATCCGATGGAGAACTTGATCTAATCGCAGTTCCGAAATGTGTGAACAAGTCAAAAGTTAGTTAGATAAGCACACGTACTTAATAATAACATGTTGACAAGCAAAAGAATATAATTATTATAATAAAATAGTAAAGGTCGATAACAGTCTGCACATTGAAAATATTTTTGCGAAAATCGTTTAGGTCAACTACAATTAAATAAAAGAACACGAATCAATCATTTTTAGAATTTCTGTCTGTCTTCTTGTTCTCCTCATCACGTGAAAACGCAGATATTGTGTAAATATATTATTTTATAAGAATATCTTATCCATTGAGTTTCTTCTCGGTATCTTCTCCATAAGACCAACCTACTTGGAACTCCAGCACGTGGACGGAGTCATGGGCACAGCTAGTTAAGAATAATGGGTATCTTGATCAACATTTTGTGATCTTTGAGCCCACTTTGAGCCATATACAAAGAACAAAACTAAGTAGGTACTGGAAACATTAGCACAATTTTATTATGATTAGTACCAATCATAGCAACAAAAGTTACTGATGAGGTAAAACTCATTTTGAAAACCTTAAAAAGTAAAACACTGTTGCCTAATAGGTGCTAAAGTTTATTTAAAATTTACATCGTTTCAATAAGACATGATATAATTTAAAAAACAGTTTCTATCACTAAAATTTACAATAAACATTATTGTGTATAGAAATTACACGTTATTATTTTCCATGAAGGATTTTACTTGCTCTTGGTACATTCGATGCTTCTCCTCTAGCGTTTTCAAAGCGCTTGACGGACGAACTCCTCCAACGTTTACCATAAAACTTATTTGGACTGGAGGAACCTCCGACTCTATTTCTGTATTCATAGCCTTATTAATAGAACTAGATTTTGTCCTCAGCTTAGGTTTTGCCTCGTTGCGCAACTTGTCTACATCAGTTTTGGTTTCCACTTTTTGTTTAGAGTCTGCCTTTTGATATACGTTATCGTTTTTCTTTGAAGCTGATTGCTTCTGTCGCTGTTCCTTCTCTGCGGTTCGTTCTCTAATTCTCTGCACATCAGCGGACTTTGATTTAAGATATGGGCATTTTAAAACTTTAGTTGTCTTTTCATTTAACGTTTTATTTACTAAATAAGATACATTTACGTCAGCTTGGCGTTCTTTATTGGATGCCTCCTTTCCAGCATCTCTTCGCTTAGCAGATGAATCTCTTTCAGTTTTTTTTTCAAATTCGGATTGATATGTTTTTTTATATATCTTAAGGCGATTTTCCATCCTTACTTTTTCCGAATATCTTTGAAGGCTTCTAGCTCTTTCTAGTCTCGGTTTAATTTTTTCCACGTCAGGTCCCAAACCTCCCAGCTTTATATTTTGTATAGGCTCTGCAGTTGCTCGTCTGGTATGGCGTCGTGGGTTAGATACTTCAGAAACACTCCTGAGATTATCAGGACTTTCATCACGAATGTCATCCGGTGATTTACTATTTAAATCTTCAGTAAATTGCAAGTCATCTTCATGATCTTCATATGAGTTATCCAGATAGTTTTGTATATCTCGACCTAGAAGTTTTTCATAGTACATTTCGTTATAAGGCTCGCTATTGAAAAACTCTGGAACCGGATTGTTAACATCATCGCCGATACTTTCTCTTTCAGTATCACCAAATTCAGGAGATAACGATCGTATTTCATTCTTCTCCTTTTTCTTATCGACGTGGTTTGGTGCAAACTGCTTACGAAACATCTCAAGGTATGTGGGTCGTCTTGACTTTTCTCTTTCTTTATTGACAAGGTAAGTGTTAGCTTGCATCATATCTTTCTTTAACTTTTCATTAAATTGAAGATACCTGTTACCTGTATTGTTTTGTTTTCTTTTTTGATCTTTTGGCACCTTTATGAGCACATCTTTTTCATAAAATGGCACAAGTATAGTATCAACATTTTCATCGGACATCTTACCGTTTAAAGATGATTTACGTTTGAAATTACTTTCCAAGCTATCCATTGACATGTTGCTATCAGTACTTGAGTTTTTATCCATTGCTCTAAATGAAAATTTAAGTCTTTTTCGTTTACTCATAAAAAGATACGACGACTTGTCCATTATGTCAAAATGACAGTGATTATGGTTAAACAAAAAATACAGCCAGGACAGATAAATAGTAAAAACTCCTTGCATACATTTATAAACAAGAAATTAAAATGAATACTTAGCGTTAATCCGTAAAGGGACGCAAGAGATACTCAAAGGACGCAAGTAATAAACAGTGCGATTGTCAAAAGTTGAGACACGTAGTGGCGTTGGCAGTGGGCCAGATTGGAATAATGCGCAAATTGCTTTACGCCCTCGTCGGGTCGTCGGGTGGTCGGGTGGTCGGCCGGTATGGCATGCACGCTCACGCCTCCAGCAGCGCCTGTCCGCCGCATCACAGTCTCTGTCAACAATATTTCTACATGAAAGTCTTTCTACCTCCATTTTCAAAATCGAATCTGTGTTGAACGTACTCAACGGCATAAAAAAGAGTCAATTGAAAATTATGTGTCTCGATTTTATTTTTTACAAAATATAGGCATAACTACCAAAATACTTATTATTTCTATGAAGAAATGTGACATAAAAAGTAATGTCTCTACTAGCAGTATCTACTATTGCTGAAAATCATCTTCTTGACATCTTGCCAAACAGTTCAGACATTCAGACAGGATTTTACGTCTAGCTGATATAGCTAACGAATAATTCAATATTACTCTACTGAATGTATGAAACAGCAGATTTTTATTTCGCGATTTCTGGATCGGCCCCATTGTAAAAGTTGTTCATAATGATAAGAACAATAAAACCTGAAAATGTTGCTACTACATTAAAAAAAAATCTTAATTTGTTATTGCTATACAATGTGTAAGAGAAATTCCTGGTCATATTTAAGGGTGTGGATCAGACCATCAAACTGAACAACTTTCTCTATTGGACCAACATCGTAATCGCGATAAAATAATCAACGGTCCTATACTTTGGGTCTAGTAGGTATTGAAGTTTTGTATGGGACAGCTGATAATTTTTTCGCGATTACGATGTTGGTCCCATAGAGCAAATTGTTCAGTTTGATGGTCTGATCCGTGCCCTTAAATATGGACACGCATTTCTGATACACGTTGCAGATTTAACAGAATTCATTAAAATAGAGAAATGCTCTATCCCTTTTTAATTCATGTAGGTAAGTATGAAAAGCATTATTCAAATCGGTATACTTTACACCATTGTTCTATCATTTGTATACTTATAACGTGCATACAGGGTGGCAGAGATTCCTGGCTGGCCTCGTGCCAATGTCCGACTGAGATAACGGATTGGGGGCAAGCTACCCGCGACCCGACCGGATTTCCACTCTTATTACCCGCATAATAACTATTTTATGCATTTAAGTCCTTTTACAGTTGCATTTTGGGTGAATTGCCACTGAAATTATGTAGATATTATTGTGTGTGACGTATTGTCATTGGTATTATCTTACACTTTACCATTCGCTTATCGAATTACTTTCGTGAAGTGAAATACAGATTTCAATTTTAATTATAGATTTTGGGTTTTGAAATAGATTCAATGAAGACAGATTTTTATGTCGTGTTGTGATTCGTAATTTTCTTCTATCAATAATTCCATATTATATTAAACTAGTCTCCCTATGTCTCTTTCTAACAAAAACATGGAAAAAGGATGGAAGATATTTAATTCTATCAAATAAGTCCACTTGCTTGTTATCAGAGTGAATTTAGTCGCGTCTAATTTTCCGTAAGTAAGTGATAAGGGTATGAACTAATTAGACAGTTCTAAATAATTTCTGTCCTTTTTCAATGCTCTTTGTAAGAAAGAGATGTAATGAGACTAAAATAAGTTTATTGCGATGTGCAGCAGCATCGGCACCAGTGATTCTTCCAGTCAACATTTCCACACGATACGTTGAAGTCGACCAATAAAGGAAGCTGCTTGATACTCAAAACTTTGGCACTTTCAGACGTTGCATCGAAACTAAAACATTTTCAAGTCAAAGGAAACTATCGATAGGTACCGAAACCTGTCCTATAGTAGCCAAAAAGAGATATTTGCATATATAAAGTTGTGATTGACTTTAAATACATCCATGTTGCAACGTTACATGACTGACATGACAAGACGGTCAGTTCCCATGGCATTCCTCACGACAACAATCAATTATTATCGTATCGTAGCTTAAGACACATTGGCACGCAATTAGACAATGGAATTTCTGTTCGAGGGTTAGTTCCCTACTATACCTACCTACTCTTTCTCATCAAAATATCGTTATCAAGAAACGATAGAAACAAAATACATTTATTTGGCGACATAACGGAGACAATACAAAATATTTTTGAACAGAGCTTTTGAAATTGTCCTATCCTACTGTAGGTACCTTAAACAAAGTTAAGTACAATCGATATGGCCTGTCCTTCCTTTATTCATATAATGTTTCCTTGATGATTGTATTTTTTTTTCTAACGATCAATGAGACTTTTCTCTTCAGTTTTCTAACGATTCCATGAATACTCTTATCAAATGATCCAAGTATGTTTCATAAACATAATTCTACGAACCGCAAAATCTAATTTTGATTATAGATCGCATATGCATAATATTGGCATAATATCGTTAGGCACTGCTCGCCACGTGAATAATGTTATCATGTGTGCAGATTGCATTATAATGAAGTTCCATTCGTATATCATTTCAACTAGATATCGTTCTGGTTCCATTAACATTTAAATTGATATTAGATGATACATTTATTACTTTATGATATTTGTTAACAGCAATGCTTTAACTTTAACTTTAATGCTGCTTCGTGAAATTCTTCTTCGGTAGCAAATCATTGTCATTTCTGACTCATGCTTTGATGATTTGACAACGAATGAGTTAAATTGAACTTTAGCCGGTTGTAATAAGTTCTCCAAAAGCTCGACCGATCTCAATTTAGTAGTGACAGCTTAGGACACCATGATAGCATCGATGGTATTTAGAATTGGAACCGGAAAGCTGGTCTGAGGAACAAGAGTATGGCGTAATTGTAAAGGTTAACAAGTTACTAGTTTCGATATTCCTTCATAAATGGAGATCTCAAGGATTCCATATGAAAATTTTATTTCGTATAACATAATTTAATTACTAACCACCTTACTAATTAAATGATAGCTGTCCTTGTTATTTGTATGCCAATAAATAGAGATGGCAATAGACTTAATAGCTAGTTGTGATATTATGATGATGACATTTAGTCATCGTTTATTAGTAGGGAGTATATCTCTAAATTATTAATACGTGAAGAGAAAACTTTGTACCCCTTTTTAAGCATATTGCGCGCACGGAGAAGTGTGAGATTTGGCATAGTTAAAGTTTAAATGGAGAAGGAGTGCAGAAACCTAAAATCTATTATAATAATTATGTGGTCGAATTATGACTACTGGGCGACCACTAGTTATATTCAATAGGCGTTATTTGTTCTTTGTAATAATTAAACGTTGCTCCACATTAGGATTTCTCCTATATCATGGGTATAGTTTACAAACAACATATCACATGTATATACACCCAGACCAGGATCAACTATATGTAGCCCATACAAATATGAAAAAACAATCAGCTTTTTTATACAAATAATTCAATATTAATCGACTAAACGTAGACTAAACGTATGGAACAGTAGATTTTTTTTCGCGATTTCATGTTTGGTCTCATAGTAGAAGTTCTTGATAATATCCATAAATACAATATTTCGAAGGTTAGCTAAAACCAAACGCTAATGTGTTTTTTGGCATCAAATTTATCTACCTGGCTGATTAAATTATTAATTGAGTAGGTAGTCTTCTTTAATTTTCAACCATTTAGAATCACAAATGAAGCCTAAAATTCCAATAAAGCTGTAAGCTAACGACTAATGTATTAGAAAACAAAGAATATATTTAATAAGACCTTGACATTTGCACATATGACAATTTTATGTGAAACGTGTTTACGCAGGTACGTAAGTACTGGTTTCGTGTGATCTCATTTTTTGCAGAAATGCTAAATGGTTTGAAGATCTTCATTCAATTTTTTAATACATATGTTTTCAGGTAATTTCAAAGGGCTAGTAACACAGCTAGTGAATTACTTTCTTTTGTTTCAATGAGATAATCGTAGTGTAGGTATCTACTCGCGAAGTTCTCGTCGGAACGGTGGTGTAGCGGTGGTCTGTACGTCTACCATGAGTTTTCCGTGCCGTCTAAAGCTATCGTTCACATTCAATAATTGTTCAGTGACTTTAGTTCACTATATATACCGCTAGAGGCGCTGAAAAAAATCCCTCACAACACAGACACAGCAAGCCCTCTCTTGTTGCCCCATCAGCGTCGCCCTAAGCCGAGGCCCGTGTCCCACTAGGGGACGCCCTTAGCTGCGTCACGCTTAAAATCACCTAATTTTAAATAGGTCGGAGACCCTTCAGGTCTCACCAAAAGCCCGGTTAAACAGCAGAAGCTCAATGAGCTACATGTGAGAGACAATACAAAAAAAAAAAAAAAAATGAAAAAAATCCCATACAAATATTGCATGTGAACGTGAACGTTAGACGGCACGGAAAACTCATGGTAGAGGTACTGATCAGAGTTTAGATTTTTTATTTGCCTTTTTGTAATACGGCACCAAGTTTAAAAAATAGTATACATTTTAGTTTTCACGTATCACTGCAAATATTAGCATGGCCTTATCCTTACTTTTTTAATTAATGGGTAGAGCTCATAATTAATTTAAACCCCTGGTTAAAGATCTTTCAAGTTAAGCAAAGATAGAACTTACTACCTATAAGTTATTTATATATCAATGGCAAATTGTTTGAAACTATATATTAGATAATAATTAAAATGATCGTTTTATAAATCACAATTCAAATTCAATTTCACATAAAAAAGATGAATTAAATAGTAAAACCCTTGAAAATTATAAGCTATTTGTGGTGCCATGCTATTTATTAAGAAATCCTTATAAGAATGGTTATGAACATATCAGATGAGAATCTGCCATTAGACGACGGCAACCTTGCACGTGTTGCATATATTGAGCACTAAAAAGCATCAAATGAAAAAGCTCTCAATCCATTAATAACAATGTTAAAAAATCCTATATATTTGTGCACAAAATATTTCAAATCCTTTAACAAACTAAATAGTATACAAGGTGACACAAATTACGATAATATTGGTAACAGCTTTAGCCATTGATTTAGGCCAAGGCGCAATGAGATTGGTGTCAATTTAGTTGACAATGGAAATGTCTCGATGCGTTCACTGTGGTCTCGAGTGCACGCACAATTAGTGTTCAGTCTTGATGGACGTCGACGACAATGAAGACGTCTTTCAAGGCCACAAGTGCTGCATTGTGCAAATAAGTGCTGTTAATGATCATTCTAGCCTATCAACGAACATGGCGTAGGTATCAGGTTAATTTTCTTTTTGAAAACTTTGCCTCTCACTTGGATTTCTCCTGTATTGAGGGTACAGTTTACAAGCATACATGTCACATGCACACACCACCCAGACCCGAAACAACTATCTGTAGATCATACAAATACTTGTTCCGTGCGGGGATCGAACCCGCCGCGGCACGTAGCGTAGAAGGCTAATCGCTTAGCCACTGCGCCAACCGTGTCGTCAAATCTAATATATTATTATTTTGAAAGTTGAAGCTATCATAATTATTATTATATTGAAACATTTAATTATTATTCATTTAAATTACGTGAGTAACTTTTTATTTTTAATGTAATTTTTAATCTTTGTGATAGAATTTTAATTTTTGTGTGATGTGATTTTGGATTTGTGACATTTGTAAAATTGAAGATTTATCTTTTAAAAGAGTATCCATGGAGTTTTTTCCGATTTCTTCTTTATGCGAACAGCTTTAGAGTCTTCGAGTCTTAGTTGAAATAAAAAAAATCACTTGGCAAAAATTAGGACACCCTCTACCGACCCGTGGATATCTTAATAGGCGAATATATGATTATCTCAAGAGGATGGGTATAGCAGCGTCCTCCGCTGTGCTAATAACTTGCTGTGATCACCAATCCGCCTGCCAAACGTGGTGATTATGGTGAAATCTCTATAAAAACCAGTTAATTCCCGATAATAAGCTGAAATAGAAAAATATAACCAGGTCCTATATCAGTATTTTCGTGAATACTCTATTTTTATTTTTACTGATACGATTGTTCAATGTTCAAAATGAAAATAGATGGATAGGTACGGATGTTATATTAGGAGGAATCGAGGTAACAGCTATTTCTGCATTTAGAACAGTCGAAATATCTGTTCTAAAAATGTTCTTTTCACAATAGATAGCTAGTTTGCAGACTGATAATAATAGAAATAGACCGTGGCTGGAATAACCAATAGTGGCACGATTTCTATAAAGGTAAAGGCACTGGAAAAAAAAAAAGTTAATGTCACTGTCACTGGTCATTGACAGGGAGGATGCTTTTGGAACGTTTTGGAAACATGGCCAATCATACCCTGCGTTCCAAATTGCGATAAAAGTGATAATATCGCGAAAGCTATGTTTTATGTAAATCTGCGGGTCTACCGCGTAACTTAAATTGTAATGAACATCGACATCGGTATTAAACTTCAATACAAAGCTCAAAGCTTAGGCTCTCACGATCGTATTGAAGTTTAATACCGATGTCGATGTTCATTACAATTTTAGTTACGCGGTAGACCCGCAGTTCAGCCATTCAAAAGTTACAGCTCTTTTTCTAGTTGAAGTCGGGGTTTTTGACGGTTAGGTTATTGTACTTCGTTATAGGTAGTTCGCTACGGCTATTTGAAGTAGCAGTGGCGATGGCGTAGGTAATGAATGCGGTTATCCAATAAATTTCAAGTTCGGTAGACAATGGCGGACGGATTCGTTTGCGAAATCTATTGTAATCACACCTTGGACTTCACTAGTGTGCTAACCAGTGTTAACATCTTTTCTACACGAAAAATTTACATACAGGGTGTAAGTGACATCGTAACGAAAACTAATACCATGGATTCAGTATATAATTCTGGACCCCTCAGAGTGAAAAAAAAAGAAGTCTGTCTTTTAAAAAAAATTACGATTTTGTTCGCTGATTATTTACCTAGTTAGTTGTAAAAATTGTGAACAAAATCATAACATTTTTGAAATGATCGACGCGGGTTTCAAACGCTGATCCAAAATTATGTACTTCAGTATCCATCAGAATCCATGGTATTTAATTACGATATCACTTACACCCCGTATATTATCTATCCTTTTTTTACGATTATTCTAGCAGTTGAGATCCAAATTCCTAGTATTTCCTGTTGACCATTGTAGTGATATGAGGATTTCTGCAATTAAGAGAGAGAAAAAAATCTATGCAGTCTATGGCTACATCTAATTTATACATAGAAATAGTACAAGGTACTATATATTATCTCTATGAATTTATAATATAAAAACTCGAAATGCATGTTTATCATCAAATTGGTTATTATGATTTACATTTGATAAAGGAATTTGGTTTTTCTGTTGTAAAAAAATATATTTTGTTTATTTGATTATATTACCTATCTACATGACTGCATCTATAATATCATCAATTAAACTACTTATATTTTTTATTTATATTTCGTAAGTATATAAAATATAATAAAAATGTAATTCGATTTATTCTTGCAACCCTGTTAGTTAAAAAATTTAGCTACCTACAGAAATTGAACAGGCATTAAAAATTAAAAATGTTTGTTATTCCAACGCCCGTGCTAGCGGCGCGGCGCCGCGCGCCGCGCCGCCACGCACTATAGTCCAAAGCGTGCAATAACTTCCTGTAATAATTGATTTATTTGGTATTTATCTGTGCAAAAACTTGTCTATCAATAAGTTCCGGCAATTCATATCGATAAGACATTTAGTTCCGAGACAATAGACCGATTTGCTATGCTAAATGCACTTGACCCACATCCGGTTCATGAGCCTGATACAAACGGTAAGTGTGGCAACACTGCGCTGGCCGTAACTCAGTGGCACAGATAAAAAAATAAAAAGCACACAGTAAAAGATAATCTTGTTACTTACTCATTGATTTGATTAGGCGTTGAACTTTAAAAGGCGATAAGAGCAGCTTTTAAATTGCTTTTTTTTTCATTAGGCTGTAAGTCAAGGTCCGGTGCTTGACTTTCATGTTCAGGAAGTGGATACAATAAGAATTAAAAGCTATAGTAAGTCTTAGGGTGAGGTGGTCAATCATAAACATCATTTAACATGACAGTATAACACTAATTTGCTTTTGCTCTACCCTGTAAGAAATTTCTGTACAAATTTCTTTGAGAAATGCGGGCGTGATGTATGTCAATTAGATACATTTTTAACCCCCGACAAAAAAGGGGTGTTATAAGTTTGTAGTGTGTATCTGTGGATCTGTCTGTGGCATCGTAGCTCCAAAATGGATGAACCGATTTCAATGCAGTTTTTTTAATTGAAATCTAGTTAAATCGGGTATCATCTTAGCTATGATTTATGAAAATAATAATTATGTTCAGCCGTTCAAAAGTTACAGCTCTTTTTCTAGTTGGAGTCGGGGTTTTTTGATGGTTAGGTGATACATAATTATATTAAAAACCCAAAGTATGCAAATAAAGGATATTGAACCGCTGTTTTGTCATTAAAAAGATTATATATTTTTTTAAATTATTCAATTTCTTTGACATTTATTATCTAAGTATTTTTAGATAGGTCGCCGACCTAACTCAGAGCATGTCAACGCCCCATCTATAACCAAGCAACGGTATGTTAAAACAAGTTGATAATAATAACTATAAAACATTTTGTCATCTGAAATATAGTGAAATAACGGAAACTTGACTATAAAATAGTGTCGTTGCACGATTTATTAAAAAAAAAACTTGAATTCCAAAACAAATACCTAAGGTGGATAACCTGGCTATTGGAGTCAAAGAACATTTAATTGGTTCTATGGCTTTCAAATGTATCAATGTTCTACCCAATGGGCAATACAAATAAACATTTACATAACTATTGATTATAAATAACTATAATTATGTTTATTACTGGTTATTGACTTGACAGCCTATGGCGCACACTTGTAGGAATTAATTGGCCTTTTTTTATGAACGATACCTATATGATCATATCATTCATCTACCTATATCCAGAGCATCGACCTTCGCTATTAAAAACATTCGTCATACGAGTAAATGTGACATCAAACCAACGTCACTCCACTGATACCCGTCATTTCTCCGGCTTTATTTCACACAAAATTAAACTTTTATATTCGTGGAATAGGGTATATTGTCCCGTGAAGTAATTATGTGTTACATAGAACCTGCTTAGTGGGTTGTATAACATTAATAAACTGTGGGCTACTAGTAAACAGCCTTAATTACTGAGTGAGAGTGTCGAAGAGTATTAAGGTAACAGAATGGGTGCGCCTGCGATCGTTTACGATCAGTTGGCACGAACAGACCGACAGCTGTACTTTTATGTTCTTATCCCACAGACAGGGTTCCCAACTTAGGGATTTTCCCCCCAAATTAAGGGGGTAAATAAGTGGGATGGGATTTTTTTACTCTTGACTTTTACTGTGAAGTTTATAATGATTGTGACGCAGCTGGCTGTAAATGTTTTGAAAATGTTTCAATTGTTTGATATTATTACAATTTATTTATAATTTTTACAGTGTTATTTTTTTAGGGGGGTTTTAGAAATTTTTAACTTTAGCTTTGGGGATAATTATTTTTGAGAGTTGGTAACACTGCCCACAGATAATAGCCTCGCTACCTATCGCAACATTATTATAATAGGTATGGGAACCTCATCATGGGTTTAACTAGCAAGTATTTTTTGGGGAATATAGGGTCAGCGGCTTCTGTTGTTTTTTTGTATACCTCTTAGGTTGGCACATAAGCATACGGCCCGCCTAATGATAAGCGGTTACCCTAACCTATGGACACTCTCATCACCAGGCAGGGGCATCAGTCGCGCGTTGCCGACGTGTGCCAACGCTTCCCCAAGGAGCACTGGTGACCTTGTTCACCGTCAAGAATACAACACTATAAAAGAGCAGTGTTATATGGCTACGTTATTCTTCAAGGTGGAGATACGTCCCTAGTCGGGCAGCTCCAATTTTGAGCGGAAAGTCCGCCCTACCTCTCATTTTTTTTTATATCTGGTACAGATCCTACTTTGCTGAAGTTCTTCTTAAGGCTTAATAAAACTTTGCATACATATATAAAGGTCCAATAGTCACGCCAACTTGATAGTCATATACCTCAATCCAAATATCCCATGTAGCAGAACTTTCCCTTTTCAGCTGAGAAATTAACCTTCTTGTGAAGCGGTTTTCTCTTCTTGTCCAGTGTTCACATTATAGGGCGCAAGTTTTCTGGGGAGGGGGGCTAGACATTCTGGAGTGGTAATGCAGCTGTAAACCTCTTGTGCTTCTTCCTATCTACGCCGATGTACCTATCCAACGCATATGCCAAAAAAGTGCGTGTTAAGTACCTATACGGATTTTTGGGATCAATTTACTCGTAATATGTGACCATTCCTAATTTGATCTAGACAGCTTCAACGCGTAAGATATTTTACTATTATACAAATCATCGGCGATAGTACAATACCGCGTAACTAGCATAATTAAATAGCGCGTAAATGACGAAATTAACTAAATTGAGATTCCGCCCCAGTGCACAGTTGACGCTAATTAGCACACGCTGAATCTCGCTCGTGAAAAAATTTAAAAACTGATATTTGTCGCGGTATTTACCAATGCTACTTCAGCGCTATTGAACCATCCCCGACGAAGTCATTTTTCCCGAATATTATAATAAAAATGTTCAATACGCCTGTATATATACTAATTTATTACTATTATACGATTCGCCAAATCATTTTTACAAGCATTGCGAAAATAATTACAACCCATTAAAGTTTCAATGTTCCGCGTCGTAAAGGCGTTCCGCATTATAATGTTCACTAAAAATATATATCGATAACACTCCATTACTCGATTCAATAATCACATGATTACTCACTTTGGTATCGTTATTTACATCCTCAGATTAATGAAAACGTAATTTCCTTATTGTTGTGGACAATAAAAAATATCGTTGTCTTTTACTTTCATTAAACTCGATCAACACCTCATGAATAATATTAACATCTTCCCTTTTATGCAATTTTTATATTGTTTGTAAAACGGACGGTGTTATTTGTAAAAGTATCGCTTTTTATATTTTGGATTTATCGTCGCTATATTCTGCCAAATATGTCATCTCGAAAATGTTTAACATTACAGAGCTTCGCTGTCGATATTAATTTAATCAATTATATCGTTGGATGTTTTTAGTAGAAGTCATTTTTAAGCTTAATGTCATAACATAATAATTATGATATTATTTGTGACTAAAATGTTCTACGTTCTATACCTGTTATGTATGTTAATAAATCAGCATTAATTTCTAATAATCACATCTGTGTTCTGGATAAGAATAACTTACTAACTGACATTATTATGAAAAGTTGTGAAAAGTGCTTTAATGAAAGATTTATTCAAAAATAATACCTTTTTACAAATTATCCATATTATAAATTACATAAAACGGAACGTTATTTCAAACACTATCATCGAGTTTATGACATCACTCCCCCGTGTTTCCTTGGCAACTATATTCAGCCAATATGAACGAGCGATGCAATGACGTCATGTCACATGATTCTGTGTCTTGGCGCGAACATTTGAAAGTCATACTTTTATGTGCGATATTTTAAATATTCGTATATATTTTAATTTATTTGTTCTAACCATGTTTATCTAAAATCACGTTATCAAAAATACATACAAGTTCCCTATTCATCTATAGTTAACGATTCAACTTTATTTCATTTAAAGATTATTGAAACATTAGGAAAGCAATAAAATGGCGTCAGACATAGTGTCTAGACAGACGGACCGCATTTCAACTGCAATCCATGCAGTTTGAATGCAGTTGACACGACTGCAATAGAACTGCAATAGAAATCCCACCGAAATTGCAGTTCGGATGCAGTTGCGGTTGGATTGCAGTTGAAATGCGGTCCGTCTGTCTAGAGCCTTATACCACTATGGACGAACCAATCTTCGAAGAGGGTCATGGATTACCGTGATAATTTTGACATTGAGCAGTTCTGTTCACCCCACAGGGAAATATTCGCGTGAAAATAGTTACTAACACAGGATGGTTATTATCTCGATTAAGGTGGGTCTCTAGAGATGCTGTGAGAAATGATGAATCACGCATCTGTCTACATCATGTGCCATCTGAAGAGGTAGATATTACTCAAACTTGAAATACAAGGAAAACCTAGTGTAATATTAGATTTCAGGGCATTATTCTTTAATAGCCATATTTGCCAAACATTGCTGGTCAGAAACGCACTAAAAGAATAAGCCATTAAATAAAATTATTTGAAAAATCTCTGATAATCTATTTTAACTGATAAGTTAAAATTGTTTTTTTTTTTAAACATTGCCCCTCACTAGGATTTCCCCTGTATCGAGGGTACAGTTTACAAACATACATGTCACACGCACACACAACCAGACCCGAAACAACTATCTGTAGATCATACAAATAGGTACCTATTTGTTCCGTGCGGGGATCGAACCCGCGGCACGTAGCGCAGAAAGCTAATCACTTAGCCACTGCGCCAACCGTGTCGTAAAATTATCAGAGATATCTATGTATAGAAATATTAGTCTTTATAAAAAATACCTACATTTTTCACTAAAAGCCGCCTGCATAATTAATTTATTGGACTTGTTGATTATAAAAAATAAAGTCGCTAATAAATTTTAGTATTCTGACAATATTTAATTTATTATAAGCCGTAGACATATTATATTTCGTTTAATACTTAAAGCGATAAGCTTGAACTTTAGATAATTATGGACATTTTTTGAATAATTGGATTGAATGGTTACTTACCTTGAATAACTTCATTGAGATCATCATCTCATCATACCATAGAGATACAACTTTTCAATGAGACTTTTTAAATGATCGTAATTAGCATCATGAGCCAACAAAATTCTAGTAAGTATTTTATTAAGGAATTTTTAAATAAATATTAAAATTAGCATTATAAGTGAGATTTAAGTACTACTCATATAACAGTCGCATCTCTATGACATTTATTTTGCTTACATAAACATTTTTAAGTCTAGTTAAAACACTTTAACGTTAATCTAGGAACCAAAAAATCTATACAAATCTATACATCTATACAAATAAATAAAATTGAAGTGTCTGTTTTTAATGTCAAAACAACAGCTTTTTTCTAAATGCATATCAAAGTATAAACAGCAATTTTAATGAAAAAAAAACAATTTAAAAAATAAACGTCTGTATGTCTGTCTGTTTGTTCCAGCTAATCTCCGAAACTGCTGGATCAATTTTAACGGGAATTTCACTAGCACATAGCTGATGTTATACAGAGTAACTTAAGCTGCTTTTGTTTCAGAAAATTTTGAATTAGGGTTCCACGGAAAAAAAATCACACGTATAATGAGAATGACATCAACTTATAATATAAACAGCTGTTGCTAAATCTCCGAAACGGCTGGACTGATTTTGACAGGACTTTCACTGGCAGATAGCTGATGTTATAACATCTTTTATCAATTTCGAAAATAAACTATTATCGTAGGTGTTAACAGATGACTGCAGGGGGACTAATAATTGCTAGGTAGTATAATTATATCTAAATACCTACTTAAGTTTTATTGCTATTTTGCTAAAATGAAAGTTGCGCTTAGACAGAGATTGTCCTTTTTTAGCATCAATAAGCTCGTTTTTTATTCTTTGTAGATTTTTATTAGATGGCTGAAAAAGTACCAATTTACCAAAGTTTCGTTTTGACATTAAGTAAGGTCATAGGTTCTAGAACCATAAATGTTGGTTATTTTTTAATTCATACTCGGTTAATTTTAATTCGTTTCGGATACGATAGCGAATAATTTTAGTATTATCCTACCCATGGTAACGAACAATTCTGAAAAAAATATATTTTTCACTTTGATTTTTTTTTTCTACTTCACCTTACCTAACAGCCAGCTGGTCATACCATTATGTATAAGAAGAGGAAATAATTTTTCGCATGGAAAAGGTTTTCCTTTTGCAAAGTTGTTTATTATCATGACTACAATCATTCGAACGACTTAAAATTCACCGTTTACAAAAGAGAACAGCAAAATCCCGTTTTTTTTTGTAGATATCAATATAATACCAAACATTTAATATCTCACCTTCACTATCTTCACCCTTGCGTATGAGTTTATTTTTATGTTTTGTATAATTTTATGGCATCCAACTATGGGGAACAGCTAGTATCTCCAACATAAATATTCTACAAAGATTGCAAATTGTCATCTTAAAAAACATCACAAATGCACCGTGGTTTATAAGAAATTGCGAGGTACATGAATACCTTAACCAAAAGACAGTGCACCAGGAAGCAAAACTCTGGGCAGACCGATACAGAGCACGCCTGGAGAAACATCCGAATCCCTTGGCGAAAGCGCTTACTAAGCCAAATCACATAAGGCGGCTAAAAAGGTTGGCTGTAATGGACCTAAGTAACTAGGACATGTGGCCTAATGCATAATAAGGAGGGAATTCTCGTTGGAGAAACACTGCACCACCAATACATAGCAACCAATTTGCTTATAGTCCAAGGACTGATCGCAGATAAAATCCAAAAAAAAAAAAAAAAAATTTTGTACCTACATTTGTACAAGAACAGCAAAAACTTAATATATGAAAAAGAGAAAATTATAACGAAGATTTTTTTGTACCAATATTAAACAAAACTATTAATATCTCACCTCTATCTTCACCCTTGTGTATAAGTTTATTACCTACCTACTATGTTACATTATGAAAGTACCTACTTCATATTGAAAATCTGTTAAGTTAGCATTTCTTGATTACAACAAAATAAATACAAGGTGAGTCATTTTTTATCAGATTTTCCGCAACATTTCTTCAACTGCGTACACGCATAGAAGTCATTACTGCCCGACCTTTATGCAAATATGTGGAACATTTGGACAATGGCTCATTAGTACCCTTCTTCCCTTGACCCTTTTTTTAAACAATTCAAGGTGCAATATATTAATAACACTACCAATTAGCACATCCTTAACTTCCGCGCCCTATAATCAAGCTGTTCTGACAATCTTCCACGGCTTCCGTACATTCACGAGCCTCACAATTGGCTACACTTGGCAGGCCAATGATACCATTGTCTTCGTAATGGATGGTCTAACAATGATAAGTAAGAACTCCGATTTGCTCTTTCTAGCCAGTTCGTTTGATGATCTTATTAATAAAAAAATCCTGATGCTATCAGGTCGTATTGAAATGTGAAGAGAAAGTAAAAAGAAATCACTTTAAACGGTAATAAAGATTCTTATCTCTGGAGAACAATAGGTTTATATACAGATATCTGTTCCCGGTTCCGTGTTCAATGAGCGTTCGATTAATTGTTTATTTAACAAATAAAAACGTGAAAGCGTATTGGTATGTTTCTCGTTTGTCAACACCTTAATCTTTATCAGTAGTAGGTACATAGTTACTTTATAACTTAACAGTGGTTTTCAGAAGCACTATCACTGACACAATGTTATTATTATTGTTAAAAAATATTTAAAAAAATGATTTCTTCAAAAATGGTTGTTACTACTTAATTTCATCTCTTAATTTATCTATAAGTTATTATAGAAGTTTTTTTTACTTATAAGTATTGCGTACCCCTTTTTTCGGTCCCCGAGAAGGGAGAACCAGATAAAAATGACGTCGATTTCAATAATCGTGATCCCCAACCAATCTTGTCTTCAGTCTATTTGTTCGCGCAGTCATTTTTATCTGCCTTCTCCTTTCTCCGCAGGCATGCACGAACTGGACAGACAGAACAAGATCACCAAGCAGATCCTGGAAGCGTTTATACAGAAGAAGCTGGGTATCCGGGGTAACGTGCCCAGGGCGCCATCACTTCTCGACATTCTGCCGATGAAGATGCAGAACGTACCGACGACGAGGGAGCCCGAAATTGAAGAAGAAGAAGAGGAAGAGGAACTACAAGAGGACCTGCAAGACGACCTGCAAGACAACCTGGACAATGAAGAGATTGCAGAAAACCAAATCAGCGAAGATGACAGCTTGCAGAGTGTGGAGAGCGAGCAGGTCGCTTCAATTTACGACACAGAAGGCACGTATAATGTCGTATTTCCCAATTTCCTGCTACCAGTACACGATTCATTCCTTCGCAGATGCTTGTAACTATTACTAAATGATGCATAATCGCCTTATGCAACTTGCACACTGTTTTCATTTGAGCTATGACAAGTTTTTAGCACACGTAACAATCAGTTTGTAAACAAAATAATTATGATGTATCTAAAACTGCGGGTAAATTATTGTTAGGTATTACATTGCTTTATATTTTGTGCTTGCAAACAACACCTCCGTAATGACTACTAGATATTTGGTAGACTTAAGATTAATCTAATCGGAAACCCTAGTAAGTTTGATGTCAACCCGATTAATTTGAACTACTAGCACAGATTATAATATAATAGTTGCCAATAGTAGATAGATAGAAGCAAACAAAACTTGACCCTTATTTATATTTCTGAATGACTATACCATTATACTCTTCAAATGTGATAACTTTATCCTTTTAAGAATAAATTGACATGTCATGTGGCATTTGATATTGTGCAATTGCAATAATAATCACATTCAAAATTATCTCCGAGCCAACACGTACGCATAACATAGAATTGTCAAACATTTGTCAATACGGTAAACAATACGCAATGCGTGCACAAAGATTTCAAAGACTCCGCGACCCAAATCATGCGTTAGAACAAATATTTACCAAAGTTTGAACAAATATTTGATAGTAGGTACTCGTTTGTGAGACTGCAAGCAAACGGACAAGTTAATTAATTGCGAAAAATCAACATTGACGACCAAAAAATGAATAAATCCTCAAATTTTCGCATATTCGTGCTAATTTGATAGTAACTACCGTAGTTGAAAATTTCTTGATATTTACTAATTCCAGGAAAAAATTGGGTCATACAGTATGTCGGAATCTGTTCCTTTCACTGATAACAGCTATTTCTACATCGTCGATAAAAACTTGAGAGCTAGTTTCCACTGAGGAACTTGTAAGTCTGCATGCTTCCGTCTAATGGTGGCTATACACGATAAGCATATTTTTAGGCAAGGTTTAGAACTTTAGACGCTATGATAATAAACGCACTACCTTAAGGCGACCTTAACATGCTTAACTTAACCGTTAGATAAACAAGTGGATGATCCGCTTAACGCATTATTGAAGAAATTACCATTTTTTTCTCTGTTTAATTCTGTAGTTCAAGGTATAATCTGTATGTGTGGCGCTTCAAATGGGCCTCAACCGACAATTATATTAGAGTCGACAACAGCCGACCTTTACAGTAAAACGCTTCAGAACATCGCGCGAATCGATCTCACATTTGACATTTAAAGCTCACCTTGACAAGTTCAATGCTTTAAGGCCGATGCAGATAGACGCGAACTCGTGCTTCATGTTGTTAACTACGTAGTTCTTCTCAACTTCTCAAACAGTCAATCAGAAGACTGGGTTTTACTGAAATTATGTTTTGCGACCACAAAAAAACACGAGATTTTTTTATTTATTTTTTTCTAAGCTGGGCCTTATTTTCTATAAAAACCACAATTTTGTATGGAAATGATTCAGGTGTGTTTGAACCGTGTTGTTAAACGTAATATTCATAGGGAATAAGACCCCTTATTATTATTATCGAATTTAACCGATATTGTTGTTACTAAGTAATTTACTTTATAAATGGATCGCTTCTGAAAAGCAAAAGGAATATTATTAGAATATTTTATTTTTAATCTAAAAGAAGAAACTGGGTAGATCTTATTAATTATTAAAATATTATAATCTCTTTATAAAATACAAAACATAAAATCATAAAGCTAAAACATTTTTATCCAAAACTTGACATGAATTAAATATGCTAATAACTGTAAAATGTTATGTACAAAAAGGCATAGAATTAAGCTGCCCAATTGCCAGTATTATCTTTTCTTTTTACATACAGAGGATTAAAGAAAAAATACGACGATTCGTGATTGTAGGTCGTGATCTGACATTTGCACCAAATTATATACCTACTAAATAAAACGAACATAATGAACACAGTACCTAATATTTTTATATAAGTACTCGAGCCAGATCAGTCGTGCAAATGTATTTCACAAATTTGAATAAACACCATCAAAGCCTAACATTTTATGGTATAACGTTATACCAAAGAACATAGGAGGTAGTAAGTAGTAAGACAAGTAAAAGTTTATTTGTGATACATAGATACAATCATACAATAGTTGGTTAAGTATTTTTAAAGTTTTAAATGCTCTATGATCAGCCAATTATAGGCATACAAAAATTCTGTGGTGCCAAGGAAAAATCCATAAGTCATAAAACATTTTTCTCATTTCAGAGTAAAAAAGAGATCACTTCTTAGTTTTATTAAAGTCATATATAAGTAATTGCAAATCCGAAATTTGTTTTAAGGATTTTTAATTATATGACTTTAATCTAATAAAATAAAAGATTATTGAAAAGTACGTTTTGGATAAACTAGTCCATATCAGATTTCTATCACAATTTTTCCTAAAATGCACTTTAGTGTTTTGCTAAGTGTAAGGTACATCTGACAGTACACATGACAGGTACATCTGACATTGAACAAACAAATTACCATAATTGAATTTTTATTAAATTAATAATAAAATAATGATTATTAATTATTATAATCCGTAACTTAAATTATATAATTATATATGACTCTAACTGTACAAAGATAACTAAATCAATAGTGAATGCACTGCGGGTTGGTGTTCTTACGTTTAAAATCTTTCATTTTCTAAAACAAAGAGTCGTTCATTAGCGTTTTCAACTCGCTTCGCTGATAATTAATAGCCGCGAAAATAATAAACGTTCCCCATGGATGGCAACTATTCTGACCAGCCTGTCATTGCACTTGACATGTTTTCCTTGAGAAGTTCATTACTGGGGCCAAACGAGTCCAGCTTTGTAAAATACCAAATACCAAGACATAAAAGCACGTAGGATCATTATATTATAACGTCTACTGTAAAAAGAAAAATTTAGCATGGCCGTGTTCACCAACAATTTAACATAGGTACTTATGTCACGTTCACTGTCCAGACACAATAGTTAAACACATGACACATCGCAGTGTACCACACAGGGTAGACTGGACTGCTAACGTGGCCATTAAAAATTAACTTTTGTACTGATAAACGGCTGATTATATTTTAAGCGTCTGCTATTTTATGGGTAAACATGGCCCTATATGTCATTTGTATTTAAATGAGAGCGGGAATAGATTCAACCTTCCACCGGTCATCTTGGAGGTTAATTAAATCATTATAATAGATAATAATTTAGAAAAAAGGTATACCTAAATCGATGAAAAAGTAAAATTGAAGATCATAAAAAATAGTCTTATTGGTCCACTAATTAGATACTTACGTATATTATGATTACCAGATTAGCATTTTATAATCGACGTCAAATATTAAAGTAATATTATTGCCATTTACCAAAACGTAAATGAATCGATGTGCATAATTAATATACCTAAGGTGAAGCGATGATTATATATATATATATATATTGTATTCGCGTTATACTACCATAGATAAAAATATAATAAACGTGCAAATTTGTAGTTGCCATAGGTATAGGTACCTAGTTTATGAGAAAATTCTGAAAATCGCACCATGTTTGAGCTTGACACTAATAAATATTTATACTAAGATTTTTTTGTTCTTCTATAGATAAAGCGAGTTCTTTATCTGAGTTTTCCATATCATTTAAGATTTCGATTGATTTATTGGAGTTAAGTATTTTAGGTGTCGTTGGATATTTTAATAACTTCAATAATGTTTGGACACATTTATAGCAAATTGTATAGGTGTAGAAATGGCATAATACATTTCAGGAGCGTCCTGATGCGAACCATTTTCAGCTATAAATTGAATAATGTATAGAAACACGTCGTGTCTACGTAAAATCCATCTTAAAGCTAATAAATATTTCATTTTTACAGCACACGTAGTTACCACGGTATCAGGTATTCCACATACGGACCAGTCGCATGTATGAATAAACTAAATACATAATTATTATAACTAAATAACTTACAAAAATGTTAATTGCTAACAAAATATAGCATCATCATAGAAACCTTTTTATCCAGTTGTATGCATGTTATTATATATTTTCTTGTCCCTTGTGCAGGAACAAAATTTATTATCTTTTCTTTCATCACGCCAACTGTATTCCCGGAAGGGGTGGGCGAAGTTGTAGGTACTGTTTTGAACTTACACATACAATACATTGCCGCTTTTTGTAATTGTTATTTTATCAAAATTTAAGAAGGGATGAGCCTATTACCTAAGACCTGCAAACAGCCTTGCTTATGACCGCTAGATTAGCAGTCATACGAAAACATCTATAATAAAAATGCAGAAATTTATTATAGCCACCTCTAGATAGCTGAAAAGTTATTTCCGCCAGGCTTAACATGGATAACTCGATCAAGCGATAAGGCCAACTCGATTTACAGACAGCTAACGGAGTCGATGCTATAATCTGACGTGTTACCTGATAAATATCCCGGTTTTAACACATTTCGAAATGCGAATTTTAAATCCAACACTGTAATCGGTAAACAGCTGGTTTACCTACATGATTGCCATATGTTAGGTAGGTATATCGACGCCCCAACTCGCGCAATGACATCATTCTAACGTTATAACTCTGCGAAATTAGGGTATATAAGTTTGAAAAAAACTACATAGTGAAGAATAAAAGGTGCAAATAAAGGTAAGGTTATCTAAGGTAGGTAGGTAAGGTGGTAATATTTAAAAAAAAATTAACACTCCTTCAAAAGAAAGTTGCGGTGGGCATTAAAATAATTATGTATATTCGTATGCCCTATATATTTTTTAATTTATTATAATTACGTACCTATAACTATAATTTTATGTTTTAGATAAATAGGCAGTGTAGGTAATTAAGTTTAATTTTATTGAGAGTTTGTGAAAAAATTGTCCTATTTCATAATATTTTTTGACAAAAAATAATTTTAAGTAACCGCATCTATATTACCGATTACATCTACTAATGGAATCTCCTTACGGTTAATATTTTTGAGAAATACTTAACCTTCACATTAAAGTATTAGATCGAGATTCAAATAGTATAACTAATTTATTTATTTTATAATCAAAAGAGTTTACGCTGAATTTTAAGATCAGTTTTAATGAAGACTTCAGAAAATAAAGGGGTTATTCTATTACGTACCTACTTACTTAATAAGTGTAGGCTACCTACTTATTATATAATATACAGTTTGTCGAAAATGGTATATAAAGTTGACACCCCATTAATGTACTCATCATTATGATTACTTTGAACTTTTATTATGGGATTAAGAAGAAATTCGCGAAAACAAATCTGCTGTCCCATACAAATAATTCAATATTACTCGACTAAATGTACATAATTGCAAATTTATCTTTATACGTTTGCATTATGTAATTTACATTTAACAATTATGTCTATTTATATTTTATCATCACAATACGATCAGAACCCTCAATTTTTTTTTATAACATGTATTACTCAATAATTATACTGGTGACCCCGGCGTGATACACCAAACCTCAGCACACACCAAACCACGTCGAACACCATGGTATACCTCATGCCTCCACATAAGTACCTATAGATATAACGTTCAACGCGTTTGAAGATACAACTGATGACAATAAAAAGTTGCCGTGAGGATAGCGACAATAATAACTCTTTTAACGAAAGGGTTATAAAATAATTCGTTGACGTTAAAATTGTTTTCTTTTCTAAAAACATCACGCTACGAGTATGTTTCGTGCAACTTCCAGTCACAAAATATTAGTACAAGCGACTCCGAGGTAGTTTTGGTAATAAGTTCGTGGGATTTAGAGCACCATGACACAACATGTTCCATCGGTCACGAATTGACCATCGCTAAAAACCATTTATGGAGCAAAAGCCGTTTTTTTATCGCAAGACGTGATCTTACATTAATCACATGTTTTTTCATCGTAGATAGCCGCTGATGGTTATTTTTTCTTTGGCGGCAACTTAAAATCTTGCTTTTCAAATAATATTTGAAGATCTTGTAACCTACGAAAAGTTAGACCTACTAAACTACTTACCCCGCGCTGTTTTAATTCGTAGATACTTGTAACTAATAGGTATTATTTTAATAATGCTCTATGAATGGTATATAAAAGATTTCAAATATCAAATTAAAACTGCAGTAGATGCGTGATTGTGTCAGAGTAGCCGAACCCGCCAAGTCATGTGGTCAAGTTTATGACCTTAATGCCAGTCATAATCATAGAGGAATAAAGGTTTTATGCAAACGGAAACATCAATTATTTTAATTAATTTTATTTTAATTAAAAATAGTGGATAATTTTTTTTTTTTTAAATGGTCAAAATTGTGTCTGTTTCCTATTGATTTACCTCCTAAAAAACTTTGCATTATTAAAATAAGACCATATATACTTACTAAGTAAAATACAATTCCCACTTCACTTTTTAGACATGCATACGTACCTATTATGTAGGTATCGGAAAAATAACGCAGTATTCGAAATAAAATTGTTATGTGAATCTAATTGTTTTCTCATATTGTGACGCTATAGGTATATAAACTTGACCCGTGGCACTGACTGACTGACTGTCAGTATCCTCGCCACGTTTATTAATCACAGTCTTCGCCTTCACGTCTATCTGTTGGTGTTGTGTTTGATGGGCTGCTCCACTTTGAAACCCATATTTTGGAGGCTGTACGCAACTGTTTTTACCGCCTCAAGCTTTTGTACCGTATCCGTCCCTACATTAGTGTGGATATGCGTGTCATGCTTTGTGAGTCACTTGTTTTATCCAAGCTGAATTACGCTGACACTGTGTATGGGACCTGCATTCTAAATAGAACTGAAAAAATTATTCAGCGGGTACAAAATGCTTGTGCGAGATTCTGTTACAATGTCCCTCCACGATCTCACATCACCCCTTTCTTGAATAAGGGAAATTTGATGAAGATGTTGGCACGCAGAAGACTTCATCTAGCCACTCTGCTTTTTGATGTTGTTCTAACGAAGAAACCAGACTATCTCTATAGTAAGCTATCTTGGTCGCGGGATTTTAACAAGAAAAATACAAGGGCATCTGCTTACCTTCTAACAACCCAAAGGCATAGAACTGCTAAGTTTCGTGGAAGTTTCAAGTTCGCTGCTACTCGCTGCTGGAACGACCTTCCGCCTCCTTTTCATGCTATAAAAACAGTTCAAAATTTTCGTACTAAATTCAAACAGCACTTATTGTGTACACAAAAGGAACATTCGTAAATCATAACTTACCCGTGGTCTGCATGCAGTCGGTATGGATGACTAGGAGCGAAGTGTGCCAGCTAATTCTCCAATTATTAGATAGATGCAGCATTTTGTTAAAACTTTGCTTATCAATATTTTATTCATTATGTACTGTAGATTATATATTGTCACACGACTACCGACACAACAAAATATTCACCTAGGTACAGTGACACGCTAACGTAATACGCATTTGCACTGAAACACTAAGACACCTTGCATTTTACACTTTTCTGTATTATTTTCACTTTTCTGTATTATTCACATTTTATAGTAACAGTAGTTCGCAGTTTTTTGTTTATTACTCGTAGACAGGTTAATAATAATTGCTAAGTGGGTGGGTTTCACTCAGTTTTGTTTTGTTTGTTTAATGTTTTCATGTAAGCCCACAGATTACTAATGGTAGTTGCAGCAAGCGGTCAGCCCAATGACCAAAGAAGCCTCTGACAGCCATATTGTTTTGAACAGCTGGCTCGGGGCTCGTTTACACGGTCGGACACTGCTTGCTGCAAAATCTTATAAATTTATTGTATATTGTTTGGATCACTTTGTGTAAAATTCCTTTATTTCGAAGTATTTTATTTTATTTTGTTCATTTAATATTTTTTAATTAGTATTAAGTACCTATATTTATTTATTTATTTGTATCATAGTTGCCCGTGGTGGCATCACTACAACGGTCCCATCAGAATACCAGCGCTGTGACATTTTATATTTCTAAATGCCACAGCATTATGCTGAGATGGGAGCCATTTTTGGTCTCGTTCAGGTGGCTTTGACTATTGTTTTACCATTGTTATTTTTTATGTTTTATTTGTTGTTTTATTTTTTGTACCTTTTACTTTTATTCGTTCCTGGCGAGTCCAGAATAAAAATATTTTCTTTCTTTCTTTCTTTCTTTCTATCTTTCAATTTAAAAAGCAATTCTTTTTTGATAATAGCTTCCTAAAACAATTGCAACATGTATTAAGACGCGTTTACACTGGTAGAGTATGTACAGACGACTGCATTAATTGGTTCCTGTGCAATTTTCTGTACATTAGCCTATTTTTTTTCATTCCACTTTACTTCGTAATTTTTTAATAGCGTAACCGTTCCTACCGACTACTATCTCTTGCTCTGACTGAGTGATCTCATATCACTCAGTCAGAGCAAGGGATGGTAGTCGGTAGCATGCCATTTAGCGCACCAATTTGCTGCGCACCAATTCGAACCGCACCCAGAGTATTCCATAGCCCACGTGGTGCGCATCAAATAAAATTAAAAAAAAACTACAATAAAATATTCCAAAATATCTACTAGTTAAGCGGGTGAAAAATTTTGGTAAATTTTTGGCACGTGATCGATCGTATGCACCCGTGTACGTACTACCTACGATATTTACGTACACGAATTAGCGATTTTATCCAGTAGCCGTTTCAACTTCATTTTTCAGTCACGTTTTAAAGCAATAAAAACTGATGAGACGTGCTCTAGGTCATTTTTTATTCATTTAATCATTGAATTAAATACTTATTGCAAACAATTTGTACAAATCGAATGTGCACAAGGAGGCTATTAAAATGTGTCTGATGTTACCAACCTCAACATTTGAGGCACAGGCAAAGTCAGCTGTTTAACTAAAATAAAAAAATAAAAAAACTATATGCCTACTTTTGATCAGCGCTGCCGAGAACTAATAATCATACAATTCTGACGTCCAAGCATCGTCTCTGAAAGAGTGACTAGGACAGTTGTGATGAAAAATATTATCGGGGTGCGTGTATTCATATAGGAGGATGCTACTGCTTATCCTTGTAAGGTAATCCCTTAGTCCCCTCTTACGACATTTTCGGTAAGAAAATTATTGTTGGCGTACATGACCAAATTCGTTCGACAGACGTTACTAAATTAGAAATAGTGAACAATTAGCAAAAATAAAACATCCATTTCCATCTCTAAATCTAAAAACAGTCTACATTTCTTAAGATACCATATCATCTTGCCAAGTTTTCTACACTCATCAACATTGAAAGACGGTAGCGAAAAAGTGCAAAAAGGAGCATCGTTAGAGCTCGCTGACCCATTTCCGAAGTCCCGTAGTACAGCGCCGTATAGTACGACATAACTAAGATGTCGCATGATAGATTATGAAATAAGTAAAGGCGTAATCAAGTTTTAACTGTAATTTAATAAATTAAATTAGCACACAACCAACATTATACAGGAGCACGGACAAGAGAGAGCGCACATCAAAAGAGCCACAGATAACTATCTATATATTGACATATTGCGTTTAACCTCGTTCTCAACATTTTCCAACACTGGCCCTTAAACCAATAGTCATGCTAAACATGAACTTGAAGATGACTCTTCTGCTTCTGTATCTGGAATATAGGTTTCATCCGCAGTATCATTTGAATAAAAGCTTTCCTCGCTATTAGAATCATGTACTGTTATCACACTATATCTCGGTTCAGGCTGATTTGAAGTTGTGTCATCAGAATGGACCTCATTAGAGATATTATCCCCAGAAGATGATTTTGTAGGAGGTTCAGTGTCATTTGACACAATCTCTTTTACATATTTATCTTCCAAAAAAATAACATCGCAAGCCTTTATACAATCTTTCGGATTCTCAGGGTCTAATAATCGATAGCCCTTACTATTTTCGCAATATCCAACGAAAATGTACTTCTTTGCTTTGGGTTCTAGTTTAGTTCGACGGTGTACATGTACATAGGCAATACAACCAAATATACGCAAATGTGAAATGGATACCTTATTGTTCGTCCACTTCTCCTCTGGAGTACACCCTGTGACGGCTAGAGTGGGGGAGCGATTCTTGAGATAGACAGCTGTATTTACAGCTTCAGCCCAATACTTCTGACTGAGGCCTGCTTCTTGAAGCATACAGCGTGTCTTCTCCATTATACTTCTATTGGCTCGTTCAGCAACTCCGTTTTGCTGAGGAGAGTATGGCACTGTTGTCTGGTGTATAATACCACACTCCTTCAGAAAAATCTGAAATTTTAAATTACAATATTCGGTTCCATTATCACTCCGTATAATTTTCAATTTCTTGTTTGTCTGATTTTCTACTAGAACTTTCCAAGCTTTAAATGTATCAAACACTTCATCTATCCTTTTTAAAAAATAAACAAAAGTCTTTCTAGAGTAATCATCTATGAATGTCATAAAATATTTAGCTCCACCCAAAGATGTAGATGGTAACGGACCACACAGGTCACTGTGAACCAACTCTAGAATATCTTTAGCTCTGCTAAAAGAGCTTTTAGGAAAAGATTTACGAGTCTGCTTTCCCTCAATACATGGTACACATTTCTGAATAACACTGTTATTATACGAAATACCAGACACCATACCTCGCCTTAATAACTCCATACTTCTATGATTGAGGTGTGCAAGACGACGATGCCATACCTGCTGAGAAAAATTCTCTTCCTTCTCTAAGACAGCATGCATTGCTACAGGCTTTGTACTTTCTTTACTTACAGCTGGCTTGTCTTCAATACGTGTTTTTTCATTACAACCAGTATCTGCAAGACTAAAGGAGATATTGCATTTAGACTTACAATTAAAGTTAGTCGATTCTACTGTATCTAGTTGATAGACACCATCGCACAACATTCCTGTAGCTATTACAGTTCTGTTGTCATAGATTTGACACCTGCAAGAACTAAATACAATCCTATATCCTTTTCTAACCATAGCACTTACAGATAACAAGTTTACTGGCAAGTTAGGTACATAATAAACATTACTTATTGTCTTTATGTTACCATTTCTTAAATGAACACAGACAGAACCTCTCCCAGTAGTGTACATCTTATCACCATTAGCTATACTAACTTCTCTTGGTGACACACTCACAAAATCACGCATGACGCTTTTGTCCCCACACATGTGTTCTGTAGCACCACTATCTATGTACCACAAACCATGCTTGATGTTTGCTGACAGCGCAGTTAGTAGAACCTTAGATTTGTCCGTATTGGTCTCCTCAATCTTCTTATTTCCGGACTTGGGACAATCTTTAGTAAAGTGTCCTACTTTCTTGCATCTGTAACATCTTGGTTGTTTCCGAACAATCAAGGCAGAGACAGCATCGGTATCACTCTTGTCACTTCTACGAATGTTTTCCTGTAACAACTTTCCCTTCACTATCTCGCTGGAAAGTTTTACATTGGAATTCTCCATTGCCATTATAAGCGGATCATAGTCAGGTGTCAACCCGCTTAACATAATCACAGCTACAAAATCATCCTCAAGCGGTGACTCAATTTCACATAGCTGTTGTGACATCTCAGTGATTTTGTTGATATAGCTCTCCATATTTTCGCTCTCACTCAACTTGGTTGCAAATAACGTCCTAAGAAGCCCTAACCTACGGCATAATCCCCTGTCTTCATAGGCTTTTGTTAAATTGCGCCAAGCTTCAGATGCCGTTTTTGCGTTGCGTATGTGTGGAATCACTGATGGCTGGACAGATAGTGCGATTCGTGCCAAAGCCTTCTTTTGTTTCTTTACATCATGTTCTTCGTTTTCCACACATTCCCATAGTTCTTCCTGTATTAAAATCATCTTCATCATAAATTTCCACGAATTGTAGTTATCAATTCCTTTGAGTTTTTCAATGGAGATAAAATTTGAAGATGTTGATGAGCTCGCCATGTTAAAACGAAAAAACAACACACCACCGTATTTTTTATAGGTTAGTTTTTCGCCGATTTACTTCACGTGAAATATATATATATATTTATATATCCACAACGCCCTGGGCCCATAACCTGATAGATTATGAAATAAGTAAAGGCGTAATCAAGTTTTAACTGTAATTTAATAAATTAAATTAGCACACAACCAACATTATACAGGAGCACGGACAAGAGAGAGCGCACATCAAAAGAGCCACAGATAACTATCTATATATTGACATATTGCGTTTAACCTCGTTCTCAACATTTTCCAACATCGCATCGGCAAACTTCGTAAAACCGATCACTTCCCAATTCAGTGCGATTTCAAGACCACAAATTAATGTTTTTTTTTTTAAATAAAATCTTTGTCCCTCTCTAGGATTTCTCCTGTATCGAGGGTACAGTTTACAAACATACATATAACATGCACAGCACACTCAGACCCGAAACAACTATCTGTAGGCCACACCAATATTCGTTCGGTGCGGGGATCGAACCCGCGGCACGGAGCGTAGAAAGCTAATCGCTTAGCCACTGCGCCAACCGTGTCGTCGATTATATAATATTTACGCTGTCGCAATAAGTTATAAAATTATCTAAGCGAGCGACTGCCGACTGCAGGTTGTTTGATCAGGTTTAGAGTTTGAAAACGGAAAGTTTCCGAAACATTGGAAGATTTCCGGAAATATTCCTGAAAACTTTTAAAACTTCCGAAGTTTTGAAAGTTTTCAGGAAACTTTTCTGGAAGTTTTCAACTCTAGATCAAGTACATTGATGTAACTTCTTAGTTGATTCGTACTGGCCTGTTTACAACGCGGACGGTGCGAGAAATGCTCTCATTTACAAACTGAACTCGGACGGAATTATCACCATACAATTCGTTTCTGTCATTAAATCTGCTCGTCCTTTTAATCCAAATACGTCACTGCCAAAGGATACTTAGCGGTCGGGGAATTTTGTCGTAATGAGGATGTCCGGTATACAAATTTTTGCTTGTATTTTTACAGCTTTTACGTTTACTTTGAACAAAATTTGCGATGTAACAATAGTTCTGCAAAATTTTCTTGATTGTTGTCTAAAGAGGAACTAATGTCGTTATAATTTTTTTTTTTTTTTTTTTTGAAGAAAGCTTACAGACTAATAACAAAATTTAAATAGGTAACAATAAATGAATACAATAGCTAATGACAAGCTTCCACATATATATAACTAGTAATTTACATCGATCAAAAAAACAGTTACAAAATATAAAAACGCAAGATTTAGGTGAGTACTCTCATTTATATACAATACAAATGAGAAGAAAATAAAACTAGAAAAAATATAAAAAAATAATAATAATAAAATAAAATAAAATACAATGATTATAAAAAGATGTGCCGAGTCGTGCAATCAGCATCATTTTGTAAGGTAAAGATAATGAACGAAATACATATCGAATCATAAAGTTATTATTACTAGTGGTTATAATACAATAACCCAACCGTCAAAAACCCCCGACTACATCTAGAAAAAGAGCTATAACTTTTCAACGGCTTAACAGATTTTCATGAAACATAGCTAAGTTGATACCCGATTAACCTAGCTGTCGATTTAAAAAACTGCACTGAAATCTGTCCATCCGTTTTCAAGCTACGATGCCATAGACAGATACACAGATACACACTACAAACTTATATGTATATAAAACCCGTCTTTTTTGTCGGGGGTAAAAACTGTTAATGTGGTGACGGTAGCGCCGTCCCCCATCTATAAATAAAAGTTTGTAGGTCTGTACATTACTATAATGTTGACGTATGGATTTCAGCCAAAAATAGGTCAGTCAACCCCTGTTTTCCCGTTGGAGGTATATAATATGACTAAAGAATCATTTCAACAGGATTGGCAGTTTTATCCTTTGTGCTAATAAACATACATTGATATAAAACGAATCCAGATTAATTGATTGAGACCATTAATTAAGTTTTATATCAACATAGCCCACAGAATTAGCAAGCTGAAGTGGCAATAGTCCGGCCATATTAGCCGTAGAACAGATGACCGTTGGGGTAGACTTATCCTTGAGTGAAAACCGCGAATCGGCAAACGTAGGGCAGGACGTCCTCAGGCCAGGTCGAGCCACAATATTCGCAGTGTGGCTGGTAACGACTGGATGAGAGTAACCGAGGATAGAGCTGGATGACGTGCGATTGTAGAGGCTTATGTCCAGCAGTGGATTGCTACTGCCGTGCTACTGCGTGGACCAGGTGTGGGACAATAATGACAATAGACAGTTCATAGTGCCACGAAGTGATACACGAAGGAAATAGAACAGTTACAAATGTTACGTAGTATACTCACAAACCTTATTAACACTATCTTAGAAAGCCGATTATTTAGAACAGTTAGAACTTATGTCGCCTGCTTTAGTTATATAAACGGAACATTAGTACTACTTCCGCCATCTTAGATAAAGTCCTGTTTCTTACCAATATCTGACATGCAGGCCTACAATATTTTACGCTAGGCAATATTATTATGGCTCGCATACATTATGAGAACCCACGACGACACGACACGGACGACACGGTTGGCGCAGTGGCTAAGCGATTAGCTTTCTGCGCTACGTGCCAAGGGTTTGATCCCCGCACGGAACAAATATTTGTATGATCTACGTTGTTTCGAGTCTGGTTGTGTGTGCATGTGACATGTATGTTTGTAAGCTGTACCCTCGATACAGGAGAAATAGTAGTGAAAGAAAAGGTTAAAAATAAAAAAAAAAATACGTACCTTCTCTTCTAAAAGACTTCTTCGAGGTTGCACCCAAAGTTAATAACAGATTTTTAAGTTTCTTTATAAAGAGCAATACTTCAAATTCTTCGGCTCACCCTACTCCCTCGGGAAATAATTCTGACGGGAAAACCCTAAGACCTATGACATACACAGGAACCACAAACCATTTTTAAGAGCATATTAAGTTAACGAGTATCCTTAGAAACCTTTTATATAATTGGAGCACGGAGTACTTCGTACTTTCACTTTAAATCCTGAGACAACCAATTTATCTCTACATAAAATTCTTAGTTCTATAGGTACCTATTCCTTATAACAAATGAAGCAGACAAAACTCCTAAGGAAGAAAGCGAAAAGCACCTTGCCATCTACAAAGAAGAAAATGTTTATGTAATTAGTACTTATCTAGGTTTGCCTTATATGGCAAGTGAATAGTACAGGGGCTTAATTTCTTAATTTTTTAGTTTTATTTATATTACTGGGTGAGAATTTCGTATGAGATTGTAACAAGAATATAGCTTTTCTTTAAGAACATCTCGCATTTTTGTTGATATTTGACAAATTAACATACGATAACTTAATAACATATGTTCATGTTCACGACTCCTGTTATTAAGTTACTCGTTTATTATCGAATTGAGATCCAGAATGTTCTTACAGTATAGCTCCCCAGGTTCAAATCAAATTGGATCAAATCATAATATGGCGGAAATTGTTTCAATTGATAACTCATTCATCCGCCCTTGAATTTGTATGCTCTTGCCTCACCTGTGTTGCCATTTCTACAAAAAACCTATACATCCTGTTCTCTTATAAATAAATTTAAGAAAAATTGAGCTTGGATTAAAATTTCATTGATCATCGTACATCAGCCTCTCCCAAGTCCGGCCACAATACTCGCCTTCCGCATCCAGTAAACTCTAGCTAGGTCATCGGTCTACGACCCACGCTACAAATGCCGATGCGCAGTCTCCACGCGGATTCAAATATTGCCAAATACTGAAAACCTTGATTTTAGACTGGCCTCGTAACGCATAAAACCTTGAACGATACACACATAAACTATAATCTTGACACTCTTTGAATAAATAATATGCATTACTAATTCTTAAATTACGTGTACAACCAACAACCATTTAGAACACGCAAAAATGCACCGAAAAGTTATTAAAGATAGTATATTAGCACAGAATAGTTAATAGTAGAAATAAGTTAGTAAAAGCTTTTTAAAATAATATAAAAACTAATTACTCAACTATATAATGCGATTTACAGGAAAATACTTAATCTGTATTGATTAAAAAAATAATAAGGGTCAGGATTATGTTTGATATTTAAAATTGAAGCAAACTTTATTTCAACAACGTAATAAACGACTAAAATTTTTTAAGACTTTTTTAAGACCAACAAAAATGGCAATTTAGTTCATAAATTGCCATTTTTGTTGGTCTTAAAAAATTCTATACGTGCATGATTCTTTCCCCTACTAGAAAATGTGTAACACAGTCATTACGAAAATGGGAATCCCGTGTAGAGATGACTCTGATGCAGCATTTTGTGCAGTAATAACTTTTCATTTCCTTATAACTAGCTTGGACCGTAAAAGGGATGCAATTTTCAACGTTAAATAACGTAATCAGAGAGCATTCTAGAAACTAGAGTTGAGTCCGATATCATGTCACATGTATAAATCATCGATATTTTAAAATCATTTCGTCATGCTGTGACAACGACAAAATCATCAATGCCCAAAATCATAACTCGATAATGAACATGACCGAATGAACGTAAACTTCAGCTTCGGCTATGACATGACAATGACAAGATGAAAACAATTGCAATGCAATTTGTGAATGCGGTGACAGTTAGGCAAAAATCATTGATGATTTTGTCATTGTTCCCGTCATCGATATTTTTTTGTCATTGTCATGTACCTAGTCATTGATATCGAAAAATCATCACTCAGCCCATTTCTACTAGAAACTATTTTAATGTTAATCGGGAATCTTCTACCTCCACACAGTCCTATGTGATCGAGGCTGAGCCGAAACGAACTCCAGCATAGGAATGTTACTTAAATGAGTCATAAAATAAATTACAAATTAAATTGACATTGAAAGAATATAATCGTATAATAGTATTGTAATTTTGAGTTAATTTCTATTGTATTATTTTTATTTAATATTACTGTGTATTTATTCGATTGTACTATAGATTTTATCCGATATAAATTAACTCAATTGAATTGAATAGCTTGTTTCTGCCAATGTAACTTATTTTTCTTTATTTTGTTTCAGGTAGGAGTAAAAAGTACTCGACCCCGCCTTTCGAGGCTGATTTGGAACCGAGTTCTGGTTACAATCGTAAGCGAAATTTTCTATGCACTTTATGGGCGCACTCGATACTTTTAGCAGCGGCGACTAGCGATTTTGCGATGGCATCGATGGTGCATCGAGTTTTGGCGACTCGCTGGATCTGGCAGAGAGGTGAAGTAGGCGGGGTGGTAGAACGCCAAAGCCTCAATAAATAAAGCGACTGGCATCTAAATTTATCTGAATGTGTGCGGAGTGTAGCGTTCAGTCGCTGTATCGAACTTCCGAAAAGCAACTAAATCACTAGTCGCCGATGCTAAAAGTATCGAGTGTGCTGTGGCCCTAATTGGGTGATGTTTTTCTTTGTAAATTACTGAAGAATGTTTGTGTAAGTGAGATTTATGCCTGTAAAACGTACCCACAATAGAAAAACACAACAGGAAAAGTCCATGTTTGGTCATCTTTATGTATGTATAAGAATAATAATATTTATGCTTGATGCTTGTATGACTTCTTTCCACTTGATTTTTGCCGCTTAGGCGCTGAGCTGACGAAGGACTCTGTCCGGCGGACTGCTGCGGACAAGAATTACCGTGGTTGGTAGTTGTTGCCAGCGAGGAAAATAGAGTTCTATAGACAATTACCAATAAAATGTCCGTCGTGTGCGTTGAGTCCGTACCGAATTTTTTTGGCCGCATCAATTTTTGTCGTAAAAATTCTTATACGCGGCAGTCCGCCGGACAAAAAGGCCATCTGCTCAGCGCCTTACTCTACAGTCTACTACCCTTTATCATGCAATCATTATTATTATTATCATTCCGTAAACGTCATTGCTGAATAGGCCTTAATAATAATCCGAATGATCATCCATCACTGACATAGTATAATCATCCAGTTTGGTGGACGAAGTGATCGCAGATCCCTACAGAGTACGCTAAATCCCATTCTCTTGAATATAATCATTTACCTAGTTGACTGGAGGGCTGATATTAATCGGTATTATTCTTATTTTTAAATCACTTTACATGAGCTCCAGATAACATCAACACTTATACAAGGCCTTTCCAAATCTTGATTGACAGTATCCAAATCACTATTTAATGAGTAATACTGTGCCAATTTGATAATACTTACGACAATCCCTGCCTTAGCAACATTCACTGCATGTTCCTTTCGCGTCGAACAATGGCTTTCGCATATTAAAATCATCTGCATTTTCTCTTGCCTTATTGAAATTGGCTTTGTATCTGACTATACTTGTAAGAACAACAATGACGGAGCACTGCTCCGGAACTTTCATTGTACTGTCAATGTTCTTGTTTATTGATACGACTAGCGATCCGCCCCGGTTTTACTCAACGGCATAAGAAGCAATGCGGCCTGTTCTTTTAGCGGTATTAAACATTAGTTTTTCGTTCTTAACACTCGATATTAAACGGATGTTTAAACTGAATTTATACTATCACAAGGAACTACCGTATTCGTCCAAAGAAATCAAAATTTCAAACTATCTTGTAGTTTCAGAAAAATCGAATTCTGATAAAGTGACAAAATGATAATAAATGTATGTTAGTTTGTCACATTATTATTTTTATATTCCTAAACTGAATATGGAATATCTACTTTAAAAAATGGTAATACAAGATTTGAATACAGTATCGCATTCCGTCACATGTGTATAAAAAGTTGACATTGTTGAAAAAGTCTAGATTTGAAAAATAAAAGCAAGCGAGCTTACGTATTCATAAAGGTATTCCAATTAATTGGAAGCTGCAACCAAGGGGTCACGTTTTCATCCATTTGCATGTATTGAAAATTTATAAAAATGTATAATGAATAGATTTCATGATGCAATAAAAAACCAACAATTCTTTTAGTTTTTTTAATGTTAATTTCAAAGTTATTGTAGCGGTCAACTAGTTTTAAACGAAAAACAATACATTCTGCTTTTTTCTTTAACAAATCACATTTAAATTCGGATGACTAATTCAAATCGAATCCGATTGGCAAATCTTTCGGCAAAAATGACATCAATTCAACTCACTACAACCTATAAATAGTTATATACTTATGCCAATGCTACAACGGACCGGGCAGACAGCGTAGTGACATTTGAACTAGCCGGTATTCGAAGGCCGGGCCGAGCTTCATGAATTCCATATATCGGGTTGCCTATTCAACCCCCCGGGACGAAAACCTTTGTGGCATGAATGACGCATCAAAAATTAAAGAGCTTGCTAACCAACCAGGCTCTTTTGTAAAATTATGTGTAGAATTCTCTGGCGCTTTTCCAAATGCTCGTGAATTATCCTTAGAGAAGGATTGCAGATTATTTTAATGTTTGCGTTTTAGTAAATGATTCTTAGCAAAAAATACTTATATATTTGTGGATATTATTTGATCTTACAAGCTAACAGATGTGACAAACAAAACGCTTACAAGTTTAATATTCTAACAATTGAACAATTGATATATAAATATGATATGCTGATATTAAGGATATGTAGGGTTAGGGGAATATAATGTATATCTTGACAGAATAATGAAATTCCTTCCACAAAATTTCTGTTGTTATCATTACAACATCATCTGCCTAGCCTTTTTCCAAAAACGTTGAGGTCGGGTGATCGGGCCCCAGTCTAACCAGATGGGACTGAATATTTTACACGGAGCGACTGCCATCTGACCTCCGCCACCCAATTACTACAAGACACTGCTTCCCTAAGATTACACCGGTTATCAGACTTTTTGGGCTGCTGAATGCCGTAAAGTCATTGGTATTCGTATGACAACCGGGACCAACTGCTTAAAGCGCTTTCCGAAGCCGGAGGGGTCTCGATGTTCGAAGAAACGGTCACCCATCCTACTACTAACCGGTAACTATGTAGCTACGAGCCCCTCTGTGTTTCTTTTTTGCGTGTATGTTTCTCTCTCTCTCTGTGTGTGTGTGTTTTGAATAAATACTTGCCTACATATAAATTAAAATTATTTATTTATAGGCATTTAAAATGCACGTACCTAAGTCATTTAATTTAATTGTAATTTTATTACCACGTTTGTCATAATTGTAGTGAAATAAAATATGCATGTACTCGTCGCTTAATTCGTAATAAACCGATGTTAGCAAATATTTACATGTACGAGTAAATATGTAAAGGATATTTACATGACTTTGAAGTTAAATCAAGACATCCTTTAAATGTCAAAAGTAGGTAAATATGTTAATTGTTGTCTTAACATTGATTAATTATGAATAGAATAGAATAGAATAGATCTTTATTTCATGTAAACCAGATACAGGCACTTATGAAATGTCGAGACTCTAGGTGCACGGTTCCAAATAGTAGATCTTATGGAGAAGAACCGGCAAGGAACTCCATGGAAACTCTTTTCAAATAAATAATAGATCTTGACAATCTTTATCAGTACAATGTTGTGGTAAGATCTGCGAGAACAATGCAATTCAATGCGAATATAAATAAAACTAGGATAATAATGAATTGCCTCTGAATAAGATTGCCATGGCAGTTACGAGCTGACCAGTTCCGACAGACGGCACCCGTTCACGAGCATGACGCATGTGTCAGCCTCGCCATATACATTATAACATCACAAAATAATCAAAATAGCATATGCCATATGCATTATAACATCACAAAATAATCAAAATAGATTAGGTAACATTCTTAGCACAGACAATTTAATTCTTACTTATTAAAAAATATCACGATAGAAACGCAATTGCTACACGTTTTTCCTCAACCAAAAGAGAGGTGTTATAAGTTTGTAGTATGTATCTGTGTCTGTGGCATCCTAGCTCCAAAATGGATGGACCGATTTCAATGCAGTTTTTTTAATATGAAAACTTTGTTACCCATTATGTTGTGAATTCCTTCAATGCATTAGTCATCAAAGATGCTTTGGCGGTCCGAATTTTTCATACAAAATTACAACACACTTCGCGTGGTAATTACCTATATGAAGTCGTTTGTAAAAGTCAAGGGCACGATGATCTCGGGGCACTCGAAACGTAGCTATTCGATTGAAATCGACATACCTTACTCGATCCACCTCTCACTACTAGTCGTTTAGTTTTATGCTTCTTATTTGTACAGGATTCCTAAAGATTTGTGCAATGTATGAGTCACGTATTCTTTAATTTTGTATAGGAAACTGCAGCTGCCAAACGTCATGCACATAACTATGAAGCCTTAGCAACGCCTTTCGTCCGCAATTTTTAGGGTTCCGTACACAAAGGGTAAAACGGGACCCTATTACTAAGACTCCGCTGTCCGTCCGTCCGTCTGTCTGTCCGTCTGTTACCAGGCTGTACCTCATGAACCGTGATAGTAATACAGCTGAAATTTTCACAGATGATGTATTTCTGTAGCCGCTATAACAAAAATATACTCAAAACAGAATAAAATAAATATTTGAGGGGGCTCCCATACAACAAACATGAGTTTTAAGCCGTTTTTATAGATAATGGTACGGAACCCGTGCGCGAGTCCGACTCGCATGTGGCCGGTTTTTTATTTACCTATGTAATTCAAAATATTGTTAGAGCACTTTCAGAAAAGAGTTCCTAAACAAAATCTGGAACTACGAGTAGCTCTTGAAAATAAATTAGTTTGCTCAAATATGCACATGAAAAATCCAATTTTGCAGCAAATTGCAATACCGTACAAATTGATATAAGCAAAAAAAATTGCCAGGGATCAAATGTAAATCTAAACTAATATTATAAAGAGAAATGATTAGATTTTTTGTATGTTTGTTTGTCATGGATAAATTGAAAAACTAATAGACCGATTTTTAAAAATTATTCACCAGCAGAATGCTATATTATCAGTTTATTTATAAAATATCACACGGGCGAAACGCCTGGCGGAAGCTAGTTTTTAATAAAAATGTAAAACTTGCTTACAAGTGTCTTCATCCCAAAATACTATGATGCTATTTACTACATTTTACGCACCAACCATTTTTTTAATTTGGATAGTGACGATGCGTTTGGAAACTTTGACAAGTCATGCGGAAGTGTCATTAGCGTATGATTACAATATGTAACACGTAGCGTCGGTGTCGTGACAGCACCTTGACACCGTGCCTCCGTGACGCCCGCCGTGATTCTACATGCTGTCGATCATGACAAGTTTACGGAATAGGTAGGTAGGCCATTTATGAATGTAGTTTTGACTTGTTCCGTTTCCATTTTTATCGCTAAACGTTTCCTTTTTTCGAACCGTTGATTCTTTTGAGCTTTTCTAAATGAATCACAATTTTTAAATTCACAACACAAATTTCAAAACTGCAATATGCATTTTTTATGGAATTTAGTCACTTGCAACATGAGAAGCTTACGTTTTTGTTACTTCTTTTAGCAAAATAAATAACAGAGAAATCCAGGAGAATCCAATAAAATTACATACAAAATCGAAAAGTATCTTACATGTAATTGATATGAACATATTATCTTCATATAAATTCGAGGGAATTAACATTAATAACGCGCTTTACAAAGAAAACGACAATAAATTGCATATCAACACCTGTATTTATTGTCTTCAATTAAGACAGGGATAACCAAGCTTATACAGATTTTATTCGCAGTGAATATAAGGACAATAAAATGACGTGATAAATTATACTCAAGTATTCAAGTAAAGAGTCATAGACCAAGCCACAGTTGCAGAAAGGTCAAATATCTAATAATAAAAATATCATGTTAGCTTTTGTGATTGGTTGACCAACATCAAAAAATATATTCAACTACCAACTCGACCTGAGATTTTAGACGTTTGGTAGATTTTAGAAACGGGTGTAAGCATTTATATTTGACTAAGTCATTTCCGAATGCTGCGATACTTACAATCAGTAATAATTTGAAATAAGTAGGTACAGTCACGACACGTTCCGTTGATACATATAGCAAACAAAATGCTTTGAACGACTGCGGCCCGCTTAGAGTTAGTAACTCTGCGTTTGGACGGCGGGCGCAAACGATTTTAGCCTTATTGATAGTCGACCGGAAAATTTGTCAATTATATCTAGGTACGTACCAAATCAAAAAGCAATCTTCATAGGTAATAGTTGTAAATATAATAATTATATTTATCACCACATAAATTCAAGAAAGACATCAATTACGCGATGAATTTCAGCTAAAGACCTACATAAATACTACGACTTACAGTAAATTTCACATAAAGAGACCATATTTATTATCTTCAATTCAAACAGGTACAAAATTTTCCTCAGAATGTATTTTTAATCGTTATAACCAACTTTTAAAAGCTTATTACTTACAAAGTTTATTAAACTACAAAATATTTTACGAACAATAAAATGGCACATTCCATAAAACAGACTAAAAAGTCGTATAGACTAAAACTTCTCAGGTAGACTTCGTAGTACTTCGTACTGCGTCGGCGGCGTCTTTGGTCTCAATAAGTAGATAAGTATAAGTACCTCGATACATACAATAATAAAAAGCCGCACAGACAGCCGTTCACCTGGGAAGTTTTAGTACTAAATCTCAGGTAAAAGCACTGAGTAGGTATCTCTAAGTCTAAATCTTGCCCATTGTCTGTTAATGAAATCGAAATAAAAAAAAATCTTGTAATATTTTTATTTTAACGAGAACCGTTAGTTATTCAATAAAGCGCTGTGAAAGGAAATTAATTTATGTTGAAGCTAAACAAGGAAACAAGCAATAAACAAAAACAAAAAATAAACAAGGAATATGATTATAATAAGGTTCTGAAACCCATCCAGCTTACGTTTTGTCGAAATATACCTACCTAGGGAATACACCGGAACCGGAAATCAAGTTTATTTTGTTAAACATGCAGAACCGCATTCTGAATATTTAATAACTATCATAAAGGATCCATATGGGCTAAAAACAATAAAATCTTTTATTTCAAGAGTTATTTACTCAATGAAACGTATTGTAAACCAAGTGACAGTGGTATCTAAGCCAAGGGGAAGGCTTTTTCGGCGCCTGCGCTTATTGCAAATCTCATTATAACTTATTTTTAACGTTTGATATTAAACAAATCCATATTCCTTTGGTGACACGTAGGTACGATCTATACAAAATTAAAATTACAATAAATAATCGCATGTTTTCTAAACAAATTCGAGCTACACTAGCAGTGGGGTTTACATAAGCATTAAAAACATAAACCTTCGAAAGGTCAGTTGAAATGTAGCTTAGTGGTGGATCGTTTGCGCCATCTTCGTTAGACCGCGCTTGACCACAAAAATGCAGCTTTCAATCCGAAGGTTGCATAAAGGCTTCGCTTTTATCATTGTTGAACGCCTTAGTAGAACCGGCACGACCGCGCAGAGCGCATGCGTCGACGCGCACGCGCATATCGTTTAGCTTTCAAACCTACGTTTCTTTATAAATCGCTGCTTGCGAATGAGTTGTCAGTGTGTGCAAAAACGTGATTATTTTCTTGGTGTAAGCATTATGATAAAAATTAATGGGATTTACCTCTCATTTGCATATTATTTTTGTATTATCTCTTAAAAATTTATTGGTTTCGCAAATAGTTGATAGGCAGGTATCTAATGTCTTTTTTTAATTTTTTTATTTCAACCTTGACATTAAATAGTGTGATATGTTTATGGTTACATTAATTTTAATTGCTTTTTTTATTCTATAATCAAATAATCTTAATTTGCGGAATAGAAATTAAGCGCCATTTTAGTGGAATGTAGATTCTAGTTAATATTTTGTGAGTAATAAGAAGTAATAAATTAATGTCGTTAGTTTCTCATCAGCTGTGGATGAGCTCGAAGGGAAATGCTGATATCCTATGAAATCTAGCCGGACGCCAGTCCCGAGTGATAAATTACCTGCATTTCGCAGCTTCATACACCTAGAAATGGAAATTTAATTAATATTGCACCGGTATCAATGAAAATTTAATAACAAATTGATTTGAAAATGATTGACTCCCTCAAATAGGAACAAGGTACCCGAAAACTTTAGTTAGATTTTGGAGTTCCGAATTTTCATTTTGGGTCTTGATTGTTACATTCTCAATCATGTTATGTGTGGAATAGAAGATCTATAGAGGTACCTATCCGTATTTAAGTGTATTTCCTTTGTTTGTATGGTTCGTGTTAACTGTCGTGTTCCGGGCTCTCTCGAAGCTTAAGTAGTCATTAAGTCTTACCGTAAACTATATTCATGAAAGTATTCACACAGTAGGACATAATAAGGATTACATAATAGTGCTGATGGTACAAATATTATGAACTAGACAGACCCAAAAGTGTCTAAGTTTTAAGTTATTTGGACAGTGTAATATGGATATGGCTACATCCATACAACTTTTGACATTTATGCAAATATCCATTAAAATGTTACGCACTATAGTGCAATAAAGTTGTCTTAATTCAGTAAATACTTGTACCTTACTAAATACCACTTTTGATTTCAGTAGCATATATCCATATTAACCGGTATTTATTCAAAATGGTTAACAAATACGAGTACAATATAATAAGTGACACTTTATCCTTGTCTATACTCAAATGAGATATGATATTGTAATTTGATTCAAATATTATCGAAGAACTAACATATTATAATATTTATAATCTAAGCTAGGTCACCGTATATGGCCGACGAGTGTTTTTATAGATATAATAGCATGATCCTTGTTGGAATTCGAGTATAAAAAAAGAATTCGCGGAGTTTATCTAATCCACCTTTGGAAAGGTGATTCTATATCCGTGTTCTTCATTGTTTCTTTTTAAAGTGATATTCGTGTGCACTTTTGACTTTTTAAGGTCATGCCTTTTACATTCAATCGGGTGACTTACCACGTGCTTACTGTTACCAACCGACACTACAAATATTACGTATACTTTTAAGAGTAAAAGTAAATTATATAAAATTGTTAATCTGCAACAACGCAGCAGTTTTGAATAAAATCAAGCTCATTATACACAGACAGATACAGAAAAGATTCACATGAAGCAACCGCCATTATGCAAAGCATAAGGAACCAAAATTAAGTAATACATCTCGTCTACATTTTACATTTGACATTTGAACATACTGTATAATCTGCAAAATAAAACCCATATTACAGGTATGCCTAGTTTTAGATTTTAAATTAATTTGCGTCTTCAACGACATATTAAGTGGGCGATGAGTAATTTTAAAACTAGATTTTAGTGATTCCAAGAGACTTTTAAAAGGCCTTGTTAAATTTAAAATATAGAATACTAGAGTCTAGTATTCTATATTTAAAATTTTACTTTTAATAGTCTAGTGACTAGACTTTTAAAAGTCACAGATCCAAATAAAAATATAAAAGCAACTGAAAAATAATCGGAAAGTACGTCTACAATACCTTAGGATAATATAACACGAAAGACCTTGTTTTCACAAGAAATAAGCTTCACAAATTTTATTTTAAATACATAATACTCGTAATTCTCGTATTACAAATCGCTTGCAATTGCTTGTTTTCGACTTGCACAATGCAATAACAAAAATTATTCGTGAACTGGCAGACGAGAGTGTGTTAGATTACCCTGATTATATGTTGCATCCATCTCTTGGATTTGGAGTAATTTATCATGTTACGGTAGCCGTAGACAACGTTGGAATATTGTATGAAACTTATCAGAAATCAGGTCCAATATTTTATATTCACGAACCCATGTATGAACACAAATATAAGACATATGCAAAAAAATTAAAGCTTGTCATCTCACGTATAGTTATCGCAAAACTTTATAAGCTCTCGGAAGTTGAACTCGAGTGGCTGCGCAGTACGCTTATTACAATTGCTAGAGGGAGAGAGTTCAGAGGGCTCATACAGATTTGCGCGTACTATAACAACCTAATGTCCGATACGAAAATAGTATCTACTGAATTCGTTGCATGAAAATTTAATTAAAAAACAAAAGAACAATGTTTCGGTAGCTTTTAACAATTTGAGTCTGATCAAATATTATCTTAACTTGTATATCTTGACATTCCATCAAACAATCCATCAATTGCGGAAAGGAATTTGTGTTTTATTATATTTTAAAACAATTTTAATCATTTGTCAAGCAAAATTCATGTTTGAACAGACCACCCCATTTGAAGTCTGAATTAATTTTAAAACGTCTACTATAACAATCAGTAATTAATATAAAATGATTCATAGCAGTGTGTTTATTTATTTAAAAAATAAACGTAATATAGGATTCGTTCCAATTTCACAGGAAACGGATACAAACATACATAATATAATGTTCCGTATTACGATTGATCTAATCAGAAATATACCATGCGTATATCCTTCGCGTATAAAGTAATAAGATCATTATGCTATCTATAATGTAAGACGGTATGAAGGAAGACCCAAATACCATCCACAGCCTACCGGAAACTGTTTCATACATACATAATTAATACGCGATCATTAGTTAGATAACAGAATTACCAACGAAATTCCGTGACTATATTTTTATTGCAACTTATTCGCTTTAGTAAAGAATTCACCACTGACCGAGTTACTAGCGGGTTATAGTTTTTTTTTTTTAATCATTATTAATTGTCTCTGTCACCTCATTAGTGCAAGCAAGTCTGACGGACGAAGCTAGTATAGACGTTACAAGGACGCTACGCAATAGGAGTGCAAACGTGCAAAACTAAACAGTGCTAAAGTGATCAGGAAAGATGTGGCAAAAGCAAGTTCTGTGCGGCCTTATCCTGGTGATGTCATGGATCGGTGACACTACTACCGTCAGCTATCAGAACCATATTGGAAACGGCTTGAGCAAAACAGGTAATGTTGAATTTACTTTAACATAAGGAACAATTATATTTCTTAGTTTTTTTTTTAGCCTAGGGAGATTAAATACTCTCTCCCTTTTGCTGGGAAAATTCCTACCGCAAGTTCTTCCATGCATCTCTTTCTTGCGCCACTTCGAACCACTGAATCAATAAAGGCTAGTTCGAAGTGGCGCAGATACAATTAATATTAAGAGAAAAACTCATTTCAAGTAAAGAACAATATTGTAGTATTTTGTTACATAGTTACAAGTCATGTAATATTGTTGTGTGATCACACTTCAACAACAACAACTTCAACAACTTGTTCGATCATACTTTCGATATCCGTGAAGTATTTTAAATTCGGTTTCGGTATTCACCAAAATACCATCACGCACGTCAGAACAATGTGAAATATTTGTCATTGGAGACATTGCATGTCGTGTCATTGTTTATTCCAAATATTTCAACGTGCGTTCGTATAAAAAGTATATTTAAGTGGAGAAAATATACCTATATGCGGACCGTCTGAATTTTTTGTGTGAAATAATCTTCAATTTCTTGCATTTCAAAATGAAGAACATTTTAAAATTCATAAATTCTTAACCGTCAAGCAACGCAAAGTAGACACATTAGAAAATCTATTGTTTGCACCGTTCGCAGCTTGATAAATTAATTGTATTAAAAAAGGAAAGTGAGCGTAGTATAGACTCTACATGGCAACTCCTACAACTGACATTGACAATTCTTATAAAAAATGCGTGTGTCAATGCCAAGTCAATTAGAACTGAAGATTCACCAAAGATTGATTGACAGGTTGCATCATATGACACAGTAGACTCCTAGTTAACACAAGCACGCGTGCCATCTTACACCTTACTTTAAATTAACACTGGCCATAACGAAATACACTACAGTGACACGTACTAAGACCCCAGGGACTTCTGCGGTTACCAACTTAACCATATTATGAAAATATTTTAAAATAAGAATCGCTTACATCGTTGACCTTTGTGGTGCGCGAACGCAGTTTCTTCATTCAAACATGATAGATTGACTAAATGTCTTAGCTGAACATAATAATGGCATGCGTTCCTTACGTTGCTATGCAATATAATGTACGCATTTGCAAAAATGACGACACAAACTATCTTCTATGTAGATATATGAGGATATAATAATTATACGGCTGAGATTGTTAAAACGAAACTCACGCAAAGGTCGGTTGTTTTCCTCAGCGACGCAAGAGGGAGCTACTGCATTCCCACATAGATTAACAATTCAATGGATTTTATGAATGAGTTGTCTTATAATTTAGCAAATTCCACACACGCGCACGCTATGCATCTCCAACTAAGTATGTAGATAAGGTGTGCCAAATATTTTAAACATTAACATTTTATCAAGAGCATGTCACAATTCTGTTGAAATCTTATTTAATATATTAGTTTTATCAAGGTTTTAGCTTAATAAAAGCGACCTAATATTCAAGTTTTTTGTAAATTCGTTGATTTCGCAAAGCTAGCAATTTTTTACGAAACTTATTCCGTAAAATAACGTTTAATGTTTGGGATCTGTAACCACGACAGGTACAGGAGAATACGACGTAATGATTAAAAAAGATTAAATAAATCCATTAAGGTCAAGGTTATAGTACCTACTCATCATTATGGATAACTTGTACTATGGAAATAAACCTGAAATTGCGAAAAATAAATCGGTTTCATATGTATAACGTCGAGTAATATTAAATTATTTTTATGGAATAGCAGACTTGTTTTTCGCTTTTTTAGGCTTGGTCCCATATTAAAAGTTGTTCATAATGATGAGTACTATAAACTTCTTAAAAAAACCTCCGTTAATAAAGTAGAAACTTGTATAGGGGAAGAGGCAGACAAACAAACTTTTGAGCACCATACAGAAATAATAAATGCATGGATTATAAGCGCAAATAAAATATTATAATCATCTCGTCTTTCTTCTAATCTATCGAACAAAAACAAAATCATTATCTAAAACGATTTCAATACCTACATTAATACTGAAAGTAAAATTGTAGTGGATGACTGATGTATGTAATAATAGCTACCCGATTCTAGATCCTGAAACCGTATCAGTGAACTCAGTTGAAAAGGTGTTTTTGCTCTGATTTCTCTTAATTGTTGGCTATCGCTGTAAAAAATGGTCGCAGATATCGCTAACAAAGCTGCAAAAAAAACTAGAAGCAAAAACGAGAACCGGCCATCGGCTTGCGACTCATTTTATAGATAGATACATAAGAATGTATTATTAAGGTATTACCACAGTACATAGTGTTCTGTGGGTTTTGCTGACTTTGACACCACGTATCATTACCTTAGAGGCCAGTTTTCTAAAAATCCCTTTCTATTACTTCCTCCTTCTATGTCGGTCCCTCAATGTTGGGGATCTTGACTCCTTCCATGATTTATTGATAGTTGATCTCCATTTGCTGCGGTCTGTGACTTGATGGAGTGCCACGTTCACCAGTACTGCCAGTTGTCCCAACACCTAGTTTGACCACACCATCTGTTTGGGCTGCGTCCTCTGCGTCTAGTCTCTTGGTATTATCGGTGTTTCTGCGTACAATATGGCCAAAGTATTTTAATATTCTGTGCAAGCAATCGAAAGACAGGCGATTGTATTATTGTGTGTAAAATTTCAAGTTTCTATACTCAGCGGTTCGGCCAGGGGTCTAACCACATCATTTAAAAATCCATCGTGTTTCAAGATTCGTACAATGGCATTTCAAAAATAAGATTGTTTTGTCTAATAGGTATGCTCTAAGAGAAAACGAGACGAATGATGTAGGTACGATGACGTCATAAAACTTCTTAGCAATACAATATTAAAGTAATCTTACTTAATGGATGTTATAGTACGAAAATTCTATGTAAGATGGATGTAAGATTAAAACAACACTGCTGTAAGAAATGGTGGTAGGCCCCCTGTACGTACAATTCCAGTCTGTCGACGTTGGTTTCTTCTTTTATAACTAGGTATATTATACAGGTGTCGAGAAACAATACCTAAGCATCTTATTTGGAGCTATCAAAACTACCATTACCGAGCCTTTTGAAGCGCAATTTTAGTGGGCCGATGTGGAGTTGCGTGTGCACACATAACCCAACTATGTGATTACGCTCATCGTAACCAAAATTCCATGGAAACTCAATCATTTATTGCACAACACGAAACAGATCCGCCTACAACAAATAAAATAGTAACTGATTATAACAACAAATAATTTTCTTCAATCCGACTTTCTACCTTATTAATCTGATGATGATACCATCATGTAACACTTTTGTCGAAGGCCGTCATATTTTATTATAATAATAGGTACAACAAGTTTTCATAAACGGTCCTATTATGGTACCTTTACATTGGTCCTCACGCCATTTGGATGACCGAAACACATAATTTTATTACGCAGAAACTATCCGAAAAGGCCGAATTATGAAATCGTAAAGCGCATCAAATTGTGTACTCGATTCCTTAAACTGCCTGATTTTGTTGATCGTTAGCTAAATCATCGGCCTTAATCATGAATGTTAATCATCATCACGGTTATTAAGCTTGGGTCACACGGTCTCAATACTCGCTTCGAATGCAGTTGCTACTCGCTTCAACTAAAAGGGATAATGCCAGTTTTTTTCCTTAAAAACGTAGAAAGGTAATAACTTCACTATTTGGTATTAAACGCTCAATACTTAGCATGATATCGATTTGTCTCGTCATTATCTAGGATATGTGCTAGATAGAAGAGCAAAAAAATAATTGATTTGGAAGTAGCGAGCCTCGTTAGATTTATATTTCGACACTAATTTTAATACAACTTTGGGCGTAAAGAAATAACCTTATGAGTATGAATACTCCAAAATAATATAACATAGGCATAGTTTATTCATTTGACAGTTCAAATAACTTTATTTTGCTTAAATCTATTTAGTAGTTTTTTGTAAGAAACCCTTTCCCAAAGGACTGTTTCGCGCGCTCAATGTTACAATACGAGACTGTGTGCACTAGTTTCTGACTAGGTACTCATTACTTTGTCTATCCCATTGTCACACGGCGCTTGGTGAAATAGCAAGCATTTGGTTTGCGCCAAACGGGTTCGTCTTCACGGAATGCGTACTCGTACGTAATTAGTTCGCCGCGAGTTAATCGCTGTGAGCAAACTTGCTTCGTGTGACCGAGGCTTTAGATGCGTGAGGAAACGATCACAAAATATTTAAAGTTTAAACTTGACCTTTTTTATTTTTAATGTTTATAAACTAAGTCAATCAATCAACGTGTCAAAAGTATTTCTTTCCTGATAAGGCCATAATTAAGGATCATTATGAACTGTCATTCAAAATTTGGACATCATTTAAAGTTGGCATATTTTCTTAATCAAAATGTCTCACCCTATTTTTATGCAAATTTTTGACGACTTAAAAATTATTAATTTATAAAATGGTTCAAAACTTTTGTGCCCCAATTTCATTTGACATAATTGCCTATATTGATCTGTCACGTTACAGATTTATTGGATTCCAAAGTAAATCATATAATCTATTTAATTGGATTTAGGTTATTTAGGCAGACAAGAATTGGAATGATATTTTCCAAAATTATTAATTAACATGTCACCTTTAATTTTGACACGTCAATTTGACATATTTGACCTTTGTGATACAATCACGTTGTGTTATTCGTGATTTTGAAATGTTTTTATTTTTTGCAGAATGTTCGAGTTGTAACGACGATGAACTGGGCGTGACGCGGTGGACAATGCCTCTACTCAAATCGGGAGAGAAGAAATACTACCTGGGAATATTCTTTAAGGTAACACTTTCTTCATACTCACTTTCTTCGTTCGTCTTCTGTGGGTCTAAGCTTTTGCATTAGAATTGATCAGACCGTGTTGGTAATGTTGGTACTTGGTATGTAACAGGGCTGCCCAAGGTCACATTTATCACCGTCTTTTACTGCCATTAAAAATCGTGATAAAAAGGGAATTAATATATTTTCTAAAGGTACAGTCAGTACAAAAGTACCTGATTAACATGGAGAAATATTTAATTTTCTATAACCTCTGATAAATGCATTAAAAATATTAATTTGTTCGGTGATTGTTGTAGAAGGTCCTACCTTTCTAATCCCGATTGTACTTATCATTCTGAACAACTTTTACTTCGGAACTAACCCTGAAATCGTGAAAAAAATATCTGCTGTTCAATAGATTAGTCGAGTACCTAATATTGAATTATTTCTATGGATCAGCAGATTATTACCGCCCATTGTACATGTATATATTTATGATAATGTTTTTTTTTTTGTATTTCTGGTGTACAATAAAGTTTATTGTATTGTATTGTATTATTTTTCCGCGATTTCTGTGTTGTTTCCATAACGAACGTTGCTCATAATGATCGGGAATAGACAAGTAGTACTTTATAGAGCCAATATCTGAAATAATTAAGCAGTAGGTATTCTTTTTTTTTATAGATAATAAAATCTCAACTGTTAATCATTGTTGTTAACTGCACAATATTGTAAACCAAATATGTTCTGTCATGTAAGGCAAGAAAATATTCACCTTTGCCATTTATAATGTTATAACAATGTCGAAGCCTCCTGCGGTATAATGTTTAACTTAAGGAACTGCAGTCCATTACACAACGACCTTAGAACAAAGCCTTCATGTCAAGTATGCATTATCAGTGCGCATTCGCGTAGGCCAACTGGCATAACCGCATTGTTTAGATATCACTGGCATAAACTACTAACTGATTAAGATAGTATACACATATTGTAGTCTTTTCCGAGTAAGCGCCTTAAGAGTAGGTACGCATGCCGTAAAGACGAACTCGCCTATTGCTATTTCACCAAGCGGCGCCGTGTGAGAAAGTGATCTATCCATTACTTACCGTCTTCCCAGTAATAAGTAATCAGAAGCTTGTGAATGTGCATGTGACACACTCCCGTATTGTAAAAAAGAACGGGCGAATATTTTTTAACCGTATTTTAAGAAAAGATTTATTAAAATAAACTAATAAATGTATCTATAAAAAATTTAGTTGTTTGCACTATATGTAAATAAACTATGCCTATTGCCATATTATTTTGGAGTTTTCATACTTCTAATGCCTAATATTTACGCCAAAAGTTGCGTTAAAATTAGTATCGAAATAAGAATCTTACGAGGCTTGCAAATTCCAAATGAATACAAAAAAATACTGTTCCATCTAGCAAAAATCCTAGATAATGACGAGACCAATCGATACCGTGTTAAGTTTTGGGCGATTAATATGACATAGTAAAGTTATTACCTTTCTACATTTGTATGGAAAAATAACCGACCACGGTAAATGAGGGTTGTCATTTCTTTTCTTGTTTCCTCTACGTCACGTGACGTGATGTTACGCGCTACTGAATTCCAAAAGATCGAATCTTATTAACTACTTATGTACAATTGGTCGATCGTGATACTGAACAAAAAAAAAGGATACTCTACAGATACTTACAAAAACAAAGTCGTCGCTAGTTTAATAATAGCCCAGTTCTCAAATTAAAGCACCGTGTTTCTTAACGGAAAACCTTTCTGTAAAATCACTCGTTTGTTTGTCTATCACGTCCGGTTTTATCGGGATTAGAAGAAGTAGTTTACTTTGAAATTATTCTATAGATATGTGTACAGCTAACAGAAGCATTTAACCATCGGGAAAATACTCCAAAAGATATAATTTATTGACACTTTCGTAACGTTTTCCACGTGGGAATAGGAAAATGTATCTTCAATAAATAATACATTTAACATTTCATAAAACATAATATTTCGTTTGATTAGTGATAGATCATACAGAACCCCAAAATGGAACGTAGGTATTAAACACAATGATAATATTGTTAGACTTTTAAATTTTAAAAACCTTTAGAATTTAGCCCGACTTGGCAGTCATGGAATTTAATATATGTTCTGACAATAAATTGTATGATGTCAGAGACTATTTAACCGAAAAGACAAACTAAATATCATAAAGTTATTATTACTAGAATAATAACTTTATGCTAAATATATTAAAATAAATCCACGGAATACACATCGTATGTGCAACTAGAACAATTTAATATCGACAGAAGGATTTCAAATTACCTACTTTGACTTGGTACCATATCAATTTAAATAAAGCAACTTTCTGTAAAACTGTCGAATAACGAACCTTGAAAATTGATAATTTTGTATAATAGCTGTTCAACAACTATTTATACGTAATACATAAGTGATTTAAATCACCAAAAATAACCAAAGGTAAAGTGAAAAATAATTACGCACCCATTCACAGTCAAATTATCAGAATCGATTTGTCAATATATTTTACCGATAACCGAACGCAGCGCGTACGCATATATTCTGTGCGATGACGCGATGACGCAACACCGCGTGGCGCGTTGATAGATGTTTGAGAGCTTTCGCTTTCTCCCAGGTGCTACGTATTGAGTGTTGTCGTTATTATTATATAGATAAATAATTTATATTTAATTCTAGTGCTGTCTACTGTATACAATTGATTGTATTTTGATTACATACGGATCCTAAATGGAAAGCAGTTTTGACTCTTATCTATTACAATAGGTACACTTTATTATACACCAGAAAAAGAAGAAAAGATACAATAAATTTATTTATTATAAAGACATATAATAATAAAATAAATAGAAAAATATTATATTATATTACTTTATTTAAATAGAAAAAGAGATGTACAAAGGGCGGTCTTATCGCACTTGGCGATTTCTGCCAGACAACCTTGGGATGGACAGATTTTCAGGATAAAAGAGAAGGGAAAATTGCGGTTCTATTCTATTTTAACTGTAATTAAATTTCAAAAACGAAAATGTTCAATGTTAGATATTCAATGAAAGATAAAGAAACGCTTTATCTCCAACACCTAACAAAAAAAATGAATAAAATTTATTAATGTTGACTGACGACCTCTAAAGAGAAAACCGGGACAATGAATACAAATCACAATCTACAAATCTCAAAATATACAGTTTTGTGTGTTAGTAGAAAACACATTATACATAACAGCATAGATTCCACTGGGTCACGTCGATTCTGATATAACTGACCAGTTTTCTCAGCAACTAGTTTATATCACGTCACTTTTACGGAACCACAGAATTTTTATAATTCTAGTCTTGTATAGACAGCATTAAAATTGACTTGTACCGTCTCAAAAGTATTATGTATGTACAAAATATAAAACAGATAGATTAAGCTTTTCTTTAAACAAGAAAAGAGAAGAAAATTCAAGATGGCAGTTAAAATTTAGAGGATAGTAGGGCAATTTTTTAATTCCTAATGATAACTAATTTAATTACACCGAATTAAATTGTTATTATCGTATGATGTTGAATAATATACGGGCAGACCAAAGAAGCCTCTCAGAACGATGATATTTTTTATTTTTTTTTGTATTAATTAAGCTTAGATATTTTTATGTTTTGTGCGTCATACTGGGCGTAGAAATAAAAACTTTTTCTTTCTTTCTTTCTTTCTTTCAGACTAGACGTAGAAATAGAACATAACAGCTGTTAATTTCTCGCCGTAAATAGCTAGAGTCGACTGTAGAAAGTTACGTAGTGGCGCGGCACAACTTAGGACATTTAACATTAATACTTGAATGTGACATAAACACTGTTTACACCGTAGGAACCATGTCTTATTAATAAAAGAGAAATATTTATTTTAAGACATTTTTCCATTGAAATATCAAATATTTAGGTAGGTGACGGTGAAGGTTTTATTGTAAAAACAAAATTAATTCAGGCTATGAAACGACGAACAACAATCATTTACGTAAATGATAGGCTAGAGATCTCTGTAGCCAACTTACGCCGATAACAACAATCAATACTTAGATTTATAGCCTGATAGTTTAGTTACATTTATCAATTTATCTCAGAAGCCAAATTAAAAGTACAAGCCGAAGCCCTGAAAGATTAGATCGACACTGGAAAATCAAAATTGCTAAAGTGCCAATATGTGAACTTTACAGGAGCATATTTTACAGATTTTTACGAACAAATTCATATAAAATTATCTAATGGATAATTTTCTGTAAAACGTATATTCTAATCAATCATATTATGATTTAGGTTCCAAAATATAAGATTTACAGAAAATAAAAATTAAACATTAAAATGTGGCCCTGTAAAGTTTACATATTAGCGCCTTGGCTATTTTGCTTTCCCAGTGTCGATTCACGGCGTCTATAATACCTACTATCGGTTGATAATAAAGATGCAATGTCCGATGTCTTTATTTTCCTGTTTCAACTGGCACTAATAGGAAGTATCTGACACACTTTTCCTTCTTCATCCTCCGATCGATACGGAAATGGGAATAAAAATAGAGTCCCCACAGAATACCGCGCTATATTTCATTCAAAGAGACTCAGGTTGTTTAAAAAAGGGGGAAAAGGAAATATCAGACGGCGCGTACCTCATAAAAGTGGGATTATTACTCCATAAACAAACATTCTGTTGTATAAGCATAGTGGTAGAGTTGCTAGATGGCCGGGAAATCCGGGAAAGCCCCGGAATTTTGGTTCTGGTCCCGTGTCCAGTAATTGGGTATAAGTTACAGTCCCGGTAGATTTTTTTGACAAAGCGGCATTCTTTTTTATTTGTTTCTTTATGTAAATAAATATTATATTTTACGTAAAAACTATACCTAACAAAACTTTAGTTTTTAACTAAAATATTATATTTTTTGCCAATATGTTAATTGCATATTTACATTCACATAAAAAAACATATACGATTTTACTCAATTACCTATCTAGTTATTTCAATACATTTTTCTAGCGTAACAGAGCGTAACCAAAGAAATATATAGGAGACGATAACTTGAGTATGGCAACCCTTTGATAGAGTGATAAAATTGCTAGACCACTGCGAGTGATAGATATTGTGAACACCACTTTCTTTATGCGCAAAAGGTGTGTTGTTAATATTATGTTTTGTTGGCTGTTCATTGAATGAGATGATTTTTTGCTGTTATGTAAGAAGTAGGCACCATTGACCTGTCAAGTGACGAAACGTAGACACAATAGAACATCTATTGATCGCAGGCGCGGCATAAAGAATTAAGAGTACTAGTGGTCGCCCAATAGTCGAAATTCGACCACAATTTTAGCTTTCTGCACTCTTTCTACATATAAACTTTAACTAATCCAAATCTCACACTTCTCCGTGCGCGCAATATGCATAAAGAGGGTACAAAGTTTTCTCTTTAAGTATTAATATTTAGATGTATATAAGGCATGGTTTCGTATTGAAATGAAACTCTGGTCTGTATTAATAGAGAGAGAGTGAGATCAATCTTAATTATTATATAGTTTTCAACTCTTTCGATGCAGCTTAGATTAATTGAAAAAAATTAAGTAGTACATATTACACAGTAGTAAGAACACATTATTAAATCAAGATGATGAGATTAATGCGGACCTTTGTATTATTTTTTTGCGCTAATTTTCACTCTGAATGGGGTGTTATATACCTAACTAGTGTAATTAGAAAGAAAGAAAGAAAGAAAAATAATTTATTTGGTTGCAAAATTAAAGCACAACATGCAATAATAAAAAATAAAAACAAAAATAACAAGAAAAAAACATAAATTAAAATAATCACAGATATATACCTACATATAAAGTATAAAAACCAGAAAAAAGGACAAAATGTGTAGGTTAACATAGGTCTATGACCTATTTATCTGTCCGTGTACAAACATTGTGAACCGGTTTAAGGGCCATTAAGTTTGGCACTGCCGTAAACTGACCGCCAGACCTACAATAATAGTTACGGTCACGTTCTGTTGTCCTGTAAATAGCCCAACCTACATTTACACCATATAGGACATAGGTGTACTGGTAGTAAATAGCCCTACGTGGGATCACCTACATTTGTATCTATTTACAGGTACAAGAAACAATGTAATAATAACATATCTCATTATTTTATACGGATCTCGTTATTTTTTAATACAATAGTATTGTTACGGTTATCAATAATAATCATTATTTTACTGTTACCTAGTAAAATAAAATTTTATTTTTATTATACAGCAGTATAGTAAAAGATAAAGAATAAGTGCCAATTATTAGCGTGTCGTAAAATAAGTTTATTTACTAATAAAATATAATTTATATTATTACCTAATTACATGCCTATTATCACAAGTATTATATATTTAAATATTTTATATAAATTAGAACGCAACTTCTTAAGTGAAATTATTTAAAAAAAAGTTTATGACACATAGTTTCACTGTATATGAAAATTCTTAACCTTTCGGCGCCTGTAAAAGCTTTCTTGAAATATTCTACGGACCTCTAACATTTAAGGCAAGCATCAAACGTTGCAAACTTTGGAGGATTTACCCAAGAGGTTGGGTTTAACCAAAAATCGCGTTCAGAGCTCATGAATTTTCAGGCAAGTTGTCAGTTTGCAGGGTATTAGCCGGGCGCCAATGGAGCGGACATAACGCGGGCCACTGCAAAATGTAGTGGAAACGCTGACAGACCACAGCCAACCCTCTACACTGCACGCCAGACCACAGATTATATGAGATTTAGTGGCGTTGTGTAGGCTGAATTAGCATGTTGCCTTTGCTTGGCTGTTTATGCATTACAAAAGATCGGGATTTTTCACCACGATTATGCAACCATTGAACTATTAATGAAAAAAAAGGGCGGGAAACTTCGAATTGCGCGGTTGTGTTTTTGGATTTCTCAAACTTGAATTTAATTATTTCACTTGTAAATTTATCAGTAGAGTAATTTTGTATAAATAATTATTGTGTTTGTAGTGTATATACTGTAGTATTAGTGAAGAATTGGTAAGTTTTTAAATATTTAATTGTACATAAATGTAATTAATATGGACGAGCCTCCTGATATTGTGGACCCAGGAGGAATGAACCTTCAGGTATCTCATTGCATCACTATTAGCAATGATGGCTCAAGTATGGATACAGATGCTTCTGTGTCAACAAAAAATACTAGAAAAAGAACAAAGACGGTTAGAGTTTGTAAACATTGCAATAAAAAACGAAAAAGGAAAACTGGTTCAGATGTAACCAAACTAACCCTTAATGATTGCTTATGTGATGATAATGAAATTACTAAAGATCATAAACAAAATGATATTCATGAAATCACTGCTTCTTCCTTGAGTAGCTCAATAACACAAACCATTTTAATTGATTCCCATCAAGAATTAAATCAAAGCGGAAGCAATGATATCAATAAAAACAAAAATTTTACTCCGGTTGGCAGGAAAATGTATGACCTGTCCGATGCTGCTCCATATTCAGTCCACGTTCAGAGACAGCAGGTAGAAGGCTCTACCACGCTAAACCCAGTAACATTTGGACGATTTTTGAAAAAACATAATTTCGCTAACATTGTTAACGGTAGTTTAAAAAAGATTGGTAGAAACAGATTATCGCTCTCTTTTGTGTCATACCAGGATGCCAACTCTTTTGTTTCTTCTAATATTCTGTCTGTTAATAATTTTAAAACATTCATCCCCACATCCAACACAACTAGGATAGGTATAATAAAGGGTGTTCCCACAGAATTGTCGCCGGAGGAAATTATCAATAATATAAATGTTCCTATAGGCTGTGGTAATATATTAAAAGCTCGTCGCCTCAATTATAAAGTAGTGGTGGATAATTCCCCTATCTGGAAACCATCACAATCCGTGGTCATTACATTTGATGGGCAAATACTTCCCAAACGTGTTTTTATGTGTTTTACTTCCCTACCGGTTGAATTGTACACGTTCCCAACTGTACAATGTTATAAATGCTGCCGTTTTGGGCATACAAAAACATACTGTCGAGGTAAGCCACGATGTTTTAGATGTGGTCAGGAAGGTCACTCAGGTGACATTTGCAAAGTGGAAGAAGAATATTTCTCATGTTGTTTATGCTCTGGCTATCACTTAGCTACAAGTAAGTCATGTCCAGAATACATAAGACAAACTGAAATAAAAATGACAATGGCCAAAAGTAACGTTACATATGCTGAAGCGTCTAAAATACATAAACCTGTAACAAAATCATATGCTGATATGTTATCTTCCAAACCAAACATCCAATCAAAAGAAACTCCCCTCCATCCATCTTCAAATTCTTATAAAAAAACTGTATTTATAAAACCACGTAATCCGCCAAAATCAGTGAAAGGATACGACCGCGTAGCACATGACAACTTAGTAAAAGAATTCACCTTTCCGTCTTCAAATAATGGTTGTGCATTAAATTCACAACCAGATAGTAATCCGACAATTACTGATATCATAACTGCCTTATTAAATCTTTTAACACAGTGTAATTTAATTTCACCGAACAACGTTGCCCCTATACTTTCTCAATTTATTAATAATTCAAATAATGGATCTCGTTCCAGCTCGGTTGATCCAGTGGAATTGCCGCAGCATTAGCGGTAAAAAAAGTGATCTTTTGTATTTGATTAAAAAGTATGACCCTTTTATTATCACTCTCTCAGAAACATGGCTAAAACCAGGATCCTTATTTAGGATTCCTAGTTATGCATGTCTTCGAGAGGATAGGACCGATGGGTATGGCGGAGTAGCTATACTCATCAAAAAATCTTTTTCGTTTTCATTTCTTCCTCTTCCTTCCCATAGCAGTAATTTATCAATTATCGCTGCTGTTGTAAATAATATATGTTATGTATCTTTATATATTCCTCACCCTTCAAATGAAACTCTATCGGAAGTAAATAATATAATGTCATCTTTACCGAAACCGTTTATTATACTAGGAGACTTCAACTGTCATCACATGTCATGGGGGTGTTCCTCAAATAACTATTATGGTGAGGAACTACTTGATATTATAGATCACCATAACCTGTGCGTTTTAAACACTGGTGAACCTACACGTCGCAACAGCCCTACTGAAGGTGTGAGTGCAATTGACCTCTCTTTATGTACCCCGAAATTAGCATGCACTTTATCGTGGTCCATTTTTCCTTTTACCTGTGGTAGTGATCATTTTCCTATTCTTATAACTTTTCCTTTTAAAAACAAACCACTAATGAGACACAATCCCCGCCTAAAGTATAGATTGCCTGATAACAATATTAATAGTTGGGATCAATTTAAGTGTTCTGTGGATCGAAAAATCCAATCACTACCGACGGTTTACAGTGGCAATGAAACTATTTGTGCTGAAACCTTAGCAAGGATTTTAATTGAGTCAGCTGATGAAAATTTTCCCATTAAAAATAAAAGAGTAAATCAGTTTCCATCTCCTCCCTGGTGGGACACTGACTGCACTGCAGCTATTCAGAAACGAAAAATTGCTGAGTTAACATATTGTGGACAAACTACTGTAGAAAATTTTGATAACCTTTCTATAGTCATGAAAGAAACTCACAAACTATTTAAAAAAAAGAAGTCAGATGGGTGGAAGAAATTTTGTTCTTCCATTTCCCCTGAAGTAAGCCCATCATTACTTTGGCGTAACATTAGAAGATTTAGAGCAGCTTTTAATGACTCTTCTACTTCCTCTTTCCCTCTAAATCTAACTGATAAATTCTTAGACAAACTTGCTCCACCAACCGCTCCTTCAGAAGCTTTACTTTCTTTTCCTATATATTTTTCTATTTCTGATTCTAACTATTTATTAAATTCCCCGTTTTCTCTACCTGAACTAAAAGGTGTTTTATCTAACTTAAAAGATTCAGCTCCAGGTGACGATGGTATACCTTATTCCTTTTTCAACCATCTTACTGATAGAACACTGCTCGTCTATTTAGATATCTTAAACTCAGTTATGATTTCCGGTAATTTTCCCAAATCTTGGAAGTCTCAAAATATTATTCCTATTTTAAAGCCAGGTAAATCACCTAATGATGTATCGTCCTATCGGCCAATAGCACTTTCATCTGTTCTTTGTAAAATTGCTGAACATTTAATCAAAATTCGTCTTGAATGGTTTATAGAAAATCATACTTTATTATCGCAGAGCCAATATGGATTTAGAAAAGGCAGATGCTCCATTGATTGTTTAGGCATTCTTATTACAGACATAAGAACTTCCTTTTCCGTAAATGAATCAGTAATTGCAGCATTTTTAGATATAACTTCCGCGTATGATAATGTTCTCTTAGATATTCTATTTAAAAAACTCAACGATTTAAATGTACCCAGAATTCTTTGTAATTTTATCTTAAATATGTTATATGACAGAACCATTAATATTTCACTTGATGAATCCGGTCCTAAAAAATCCAGACACTTATGGCGAGGACTTCCACAAGGCTCCGTTCTTAGTCCCCTATTGTACAATATTTACGCCTATGATTTGGAGTCTTCAATTAATAATGAAGTTAAGATTCTACAATATGCCGACGATTTACTCTTATATCACTCTGGTCGATCAATAGATAAAGTTTCTAGCTCTGTATCCTCATCATTGATTCTTCTTAAACAATGGTTAGATAAGAACGGCTTACAGTTATCTACTTCTAAGAGTAATATTGTTCTTTTTTCTAGAATGAGGATGCCTCCCCCAGTTATTATAAAATATGACAATGATATAATTCCTGTTAAAAACAGTGTTAAATACTTAGGTATAATTTTAGACAACAAATTATCAGGCGTTCCACATTCCGAATATATTGTTGGGAAGTGCGAACGTCTCTTGAATATTGTTCGGTGTCTTGCTGGAGTTTGGTGGGGTGCCCATCCGTTCTCACTTAAATTAATTTATAATGCTATTATCAGAAGTGTTATTGATTATGGTTTATTTTTGTTAGAGCCTTGTAATAGCTCGGCTCTTCATAAATTAGATGGTATTCAGTCCAAAGCCTTGAGAATCATTAGCGGAGCTATGAAAACAAGTCCAATAAATGCTTTGCAGGTGGAATGTGGAGAACCTCCATTAAGCTTAAGACGACAATTTTTATCAGACAAATTTTTGTTCCGTACTCTTCAATTTTCAAATCATCCTTTATTTTCCTCTCTTCAATCTCTATCAGATTATGTTAGTAATGCTAGTTATTGGACTCATAAAAAGCCTCCCTGTTTAGTGGTTAGTTTCCGTAAATTTATGTCTCTTCAAGCGCCCACTCACCGTTCCTTAGTTTACCCTTTATTTAGTTCGAATTATGAATCATTAATTATAGCTCCCGTTATACATTTAAACACAGATATTAAAAAGGATGATAACAATGCTAATGTAAGTTTTAATTTCATTGTTAACCAAAAATGGCAGGATTGGCATCATGTATATTCCGATGCATCTAAAATATCATCAAATAGTTGTGTTGGGGTTGGAGTCTATCATCACCAGTATAATATTGTACAAAAGATTAAATTACCAGTGGAAACATCAGTATTCACGGGAGAATGTTTCGGAATTTTAAAAGCAATCGAGTATATAATTGTTATGAAATTAAAAAGAACTGTAATTTTTTCAGACGCTCTGAGTGCTTTGCAATCTTTGGCAAAATTTCCTTTTAAAAGTACTTCTATTTTTCCTTTAGTAATAGAAATAAGAAAGAAGCTACATGAGTGTGTCTTAAAAGGATATAGTGTATCTTTCACATGGATTCCGGGACATTCTGGTATTAAGGGAAATGAAAGAGCTGATTGTCTTGCAAGGGATGCGATTGAGTGTGGTGATCTGTTCCCATATAAAAACTACTGCCATGATCTGGCGACTCTACCTCGCATTTATCTCCAGGAGTCTTGGAATAATGCTTGGTCAGTTAGTGGTCAAGTCAAAGGTAGATATTATTACCAAATTCAAAATTCTATACCGTGTAAGCCTTGGTTTTCTAAAACCAATTTCAGCAAGCTAATTACAACAATTTTAATTCGGATGAGGATTGGCCATGTATGCACTCCAGCACATCTTGCCAAAATTCATATAATTGATAGCGCTGCTTGTGGATGTGGAGCTGATGTTGGAGATCTTAATCATATAATCCTTTCTTGTCCACAATATGACCATAGTTTGCTTTATAACAATCTTATTTCTCATAAAATACCTCTTCCTACTTCTATCCAGGTATTATTAATAAGTAATAATCTATTTGTATATAAATGTTTATCCTTATTTATTATATCCAATAGCATTAGAATTTAGATTTTGTATATATTGTTAAAAAAGTACTTTACTGATTACAAAATTTCGATTTATTTTAAATTGTTATTATCGTTTCCCTAACTTTTATCAATAACAAAACATGTTACTTGGCAAAATGGCTATGGCTAAAGTTGCCATTCAAAAAAGAAAAAAAAAAAAAAACTATTAATAATTTTTACTTTTTTTATATCTTTTTTAAATTAATAATATTTTGCGTTTGCTTGCCAATATCATGAACAAAGATTGACCAACAGATTACGCGAAACAGAGTTATGCTGAATTAGCATGCCGATTATTCTAGCTGTCTAAAATTTAAAGACAATGTAATGCTTAGCTTATTACAAAGAATTTCTATAATTAAGCTCGACTATTATTGCCACTCACTGAATATTCGTTCAGTGGCCTTTTCAAACAAGTATGTATGTACTTATGTAGCATCAGATTCCCTAATCCCTGGTTTATAGAATCCCGCAAATCTCTCATGCCTCCTCTTCGCGTCGTGTTCCTCATTACTAAGGGTCGTGATTCATGGAATATTTTTTCTCTGACAATCTTGCGCCACCTCTCCATGTCTTTGGCGACGTGGAGTTTGGAATCCAGAGATTAGCAGACTTGGCCAGACCATCCAATAGTGCTTCGACCTCTGGAACGTTGCCCGTCAGTTTTACCTGTTACCACCAGTTGTTCGAGGTTGTGTCGATCTTTCCTGGCAATGACCTAAAAACTCAAGTATCCTACGGCGACAGATTGTAAACCTGGTCTTAACATTTAGCTCCTGTCCATCTTTGGTTAATAAATCTGTTATCATTGGTTGTAGATTTTGGTCAATCAATAAGATTTAACAGTAGCTTCTAGAAACCGGGGCTTGGTGTCAAAGGTTTGCAAGTTAGGGAAACAGGTTTGCTTTGTGGGCGATGTACTAGAAACTAGTGAAAATTTTCAATTACTATAAAATCACTTTATTTATGGTCATCAATACTTTAATGTGAGGGCACGGTTGACGTATTGGCTAAGCGATTGGCGTGTCGTGGGTTCGATCCCCGCAAGGAACGAATATTTGTATGATAGTTGTTCCGAGTCTGGGTGTGTGCATGTGAGATGTATGTTTGTAAATTACTGTACCCACGACACAGGTAAAACAAAAGAGTAAGTCAAAGATTTAAAAAAAATTGGTATAAATATACACTTCTATAAAACTGTTCTTAGTAATCTTAGTGTGAGGTATGACCCTTTAAGGGTATGTTCTGATGCTAAGTGTAGGTAAAATACCCACATTACCTAATGACGTATTCAACACAGGTGAGAATTTCTACAAAGGAAATAAGCGCTATGACAAATACAACAAACGTAAACATTCTTCTATTATGAAACAGAGAGACTATTAGTAAGATTGCATCAGTATACGACCACAAAGTAAATTGAAATCAATTTGGCAAACCGACTTCGCCGTTTTCCTTTAAACTGCGGTTTAATTTGTGAACGAAAAATAACATACATACTCATACTGTTACAACATTTAATTTAATCCCCTCAGAATTCGAAATGATAATCCATGTGTAATAAAAAATTATAACCACTTTATGCAATAATAACAAACAGTAACAATAATTAATTAAAAATAACAACGATATCGCAATACAAATTCACATAAAAGACATCCTTAAATTGTTGATGTCGCGGTCGGTGCAAGAAATTCTAAGATCAAACACGTAAAACCGGTTTTGTAGCATCTAAATTTTAAATTAAACGTCATGTCATTGCATAAGTGACACAGTGAGAAAACGAAAGAATTCACCACGAGATTACCTCACGTCACACCACATTTCTTATTTGCCGGTTGCAGACGCCGCCTATTACGGACTACGGCTTCGATCAACGACTACGGTGTAATTAGCACCGGGCACCGCAGGGTTGACACATCCGGTGTTCAGCACGGCATTTAAATGAAATATCGATAATCGTGTAGATAACCTATTAACATTGTAGATGTTTACGATTTTGAGTTGAAATAATAATAACTCTGAGTACGGAGATGATAACATAATTATAACTATGTATCTCCTTTCTTTAGGGTACTTATATACTTAATATAACTTTAGAACTAGTAAAATGTAAGCTAATAAAAAAATAAAAAAAATAAAAAGTAGCGCATTAACTTTCTTCTGTCATATAAATAATTCGTCTGTACGAGTTACCTATTAAACGTTTTTAGCGTATAAAATGCCCTCATATCGGTATCACGAAAGACCATTGACTACGCAATACTAAAACAATTTAATATAACAAGCGAATAAAAAAACATGAGAAGGAAAGAAGGAAAAAAGAAAAATGAGAGCAGAGAGAAACAGATTCCAGGTGACATGATTAGTGCTTTTCTTATAAATTTAACATTATGAAGCAAATCACTTATTTTTCACTCAGATATTATCCGTCGTGAGCTTGTCGTGACTCGTGACTCGTGAGTCGTACAAAATATTAATTCTTATGCATCCCTATTTTACGAACTATCTGATTTAGAGGTCTGCCATCCCTAATCTCTACACGGCCAGCGAGACCGGACCGGTACCTTCAGATTTCCCGACTTTCTCCAACAACCGGACGACCGGCTGACGACAAGCCTACAATTCAACATTTACAAATTAAACATATTTCGGCAATCATTACGATACTGATAACGAAATATTAACGATTCATAGACAGTTTTTTAATTACTTATTTCTCCTTGACTCATTTTCTCATAGTATAGAAGACGATCTTGTAGGAAAAGGATTGTGTAAGATAATGGATTAGACATCAAAGTCTTGACACAGTTTACTAAATGGTTTTGGTCTTTGGTGTCATCATTTTAACGAACATTTATTTTATTGAAAGAACAAAGCTGGAAGAATTGACATCACTAGTAGCTAAAGTACTTGGAGTTTTAGGCTCAGTATCACGAGTTTGATTCCCGCATGTAACAAAAATATTTGTACGGCCTACAGGGGGCCTACTACCAACTCTTATAGCAGGGCTGAAATTGAACTGCCCAGCAGTGGCGAAGCGTGAAAATTTTCATAGGGAAAGCCGTCCCAAAAAAAGCACACTCACCAAATAATGCTGCAAGACATCCAATATCAATACCGTCTCTTGTAATCTATACAGAAGAAGAGCTTGACCTAACTGAATAACATGCGTTTTTTTAATTAGTATAATGAGTAAATAATATAATATTACGTTGGTTTATGCATTAACCAATTCCTAAAGGGAAGCCGATGGGAATCGGGTTGTATGGACTCTTCGCCACTGCTGCCCAGACATTTCCAGTATGAGCTGACCTCGCACTGTATAAGCTTTTTGTTCAATGACAGGTCAGCTTAATCTGGAAATTTCTGGGCAGTTCAATTTCTGCCCTACTAAACGAGCTCGTAGTAAGACCCCTTAAAGTAAAGATGTTCCGGGGCTGGGTTTGTGTGCATGTGAGATGTATGTTTGTAAACTCCGTGAGAAATCCTAGTGTGGAGTAACGTTTTTTAAAGACTTCATAATTCTTCTGCTCATATCCCATGAAATTTGTGCTCAGCGCATTACTTATGTCTTTCTCTTCGTCACTTTGTATGAACAGTCGATTTTCTATTATTATTATATTAAACCTTCTTTAAAATACTTAACTAATCATTTTCAATCCCACGAATATTATATTTATTGTACAGCAACTTGTTGGTTACAGTAATTTTTCAAATTCTCACATTTACTCAAACAACCAGATATGTAGGTTAATTCCGGTTTGATAACAATTGCCTATTAACATTATCTTCCGCAATTACTATAATTTAGGTAGTAAGTTTAAACCTGTGAAATTGTTTTCTTTTCCATTCAAAAGTTTCTGGCGCATATGAATTATTATAATTGCAATAATTATTATTTATTACATCTACATGTAATATGATAAAATCAACTCTCATATTACCACATAGAATACCAATATTAAATTATATATATATATTTTTTTATTACATTATTAATTTATATAAAAAGTATTTCTATTCTATTATATAAATCATATGATATTATATCTATACAGGGTTAGTCGGAAAGGGAATATAAACCCGAAAGGGATTTTTACTATGGGGAAAAACAAGAAATCGAGAAATAAATATCATATTTTGCATACAAATAATTCAATATTACTTGACTAAATGTATGGGACAACAGAACAGTACACCCCCTTTCGGTTTTATCTAACACTTTGGGGAATGCATGCGATAATAGGGCCTACGGCATTAAAACCGCCGTTGTACATTGTACATGAAGCATTTTAAATAAAATTAAAATAAATAAATAGTATGGTTATAATCAAATCTGTAAATACGCTTCGAAAATTGCTTTATAAGTACCAATGATGCTAAATGCGTCATCATCATCTTAACAGATGTGCAGCATCACTCAACAACAAACTAATCTCCAATGCCAGAGAAAGTGGGTCTTGTTTCATAAGATCAATGAATGTGTACACACTACATACATATACAAACATACGTACGCACCTGTGTATTATTGTTCTAAAGCCTTGGCAATTAATCGCGTGGAGAAGAACTGTTAATGACACGAGTAGCTTTTGTTTCTGGTTGTTTTTAAAGCAGATTTCAAGACGTAATATGCAATCAAAGATTTAGCAAATGGCGTAAATAAATAAACATAATTCCTACATATTCATTGGTAAGTTATGTTTATTTTATGTTAGAGCGACTGTAGTTTACGACATGTGATCATCTAGCGGTTGAACGCTAGCATTCCTTGCAGGAGGGTTTGGGTTCGAAACCGACCCGCTCTTCTAACTGTTCCAATTCATGTGTGGAATAATTATTTGATTATCACTACCGTGTACGGTGAAGGAAAACATCGTAAGGAACCTGCATAATGCAGACCTGAGAGAGATCCAAAACTTATCGATGGAAGGCAGCTAATCCGCACTATACCACTGAAAACTTATAGAGCGTAGGTACTTATACTTTACTCAGACTTTGCTTAGAAATTAGGTACTTTCTTGTTTGTTTATTCACTTTGTCGGTCTTAGCGTATGCTCAGCACAATATCAGCGTGTTATGAGTATAAATTCCAAATCAAAGTATAAGCTAAGCATATTAAATAAGCTTAGCAAAGTTTAAGTCCAAGCTAAGTCAAAGTACACACTATAGTTTTCAGCCTAAGTCCTAAACCCTTCTAATTCTGAGAAGAGGCCCGCTCCCAGCTGTGGGACAGCAGTGGGCTGGATTATTTATTTAATATGAATAATACCTATAGATTCATTTCTTCTTGTTAAATTGTTACTTACTAAGTAATAACCTAATCGTCATAAACCCCCGACTCCAACTAGAAAAAGAGCTGTAACTTTTAAACGGCTGAACAAATTTTCATGAAACGTAGCTAAAATGATATCCGATTTAGCTTTTAATAAAAAAAATGGTCGGAAATCGGTGCATCCGTTCTGGAGCTATGATGCCACAGACAGATACACAGATCCACAAATACACAAAACTCTTTTTTGGTTGGGGGTTAAAAATAATAAGTCTCTTTAAGATACACGGATATCTAAATAAACATAGTTAACACCTAAACTGGTTATATGGTAGATGGAGATATTTACAATGTTATTGCTAATGATATAGAGATGTTGCTTCCCCCCAACTATCTAACTTTCGCCAGCTATGCCAGTCACATTTTTTCTGAACATAATTTATCGATGCAGATAAAACATACAAGTAATATAATATATTATACGTTCACGTTACGTAACGCATAGTAATTAACTTTGAAAAAACATTGCTTCAAGGCTTTAATTAATCAAATAAATCGGATAATATTTTTATTGCGCGTAATTAAAATAACACAGCTGGGAGTATTTAATTATTTTTTATAACTTCGCCCTTGTTTTTCTCCTGGTTATAGTTTACAGACATACATCTCAAATGCACACACACCCATATACTGCTACATGCATTATTATTATTACCCCTTTTTAAGCATATTTCGCGCACGGAGGAGTGTGAGAATTGACATAGTTAATGTTTATATGGAGAAGGAGTGTAGAAAGCAAAAATTTGGTTGAATATCGACCACTCGGCGACCACTAGTATGCATTAAAGAGGCACGATCATCATCACCGCTATTTACAACCGAATAACTTGGTTCGGATGGAGCCTGCAAAGTCGTTTTTAACCACCGACAAAAAAGAGGGGTGTTATAAGTTTGTGGTGTGTATCTGTGGATCTGTGCATCTGTCTATGGCATTGTAGCTTCAAAACGGATGAACCGATTGCAGTGCAGTTTTTTTTAATAATCGGGTTTCATCTTAGCTATGTTTCATGAAAATCTGTTCAAACGTTCAAAAGTTACACCTCTTTTTCTAGCTGAAGTCTGAGGATTTTTTTTCGTGTAAGTCCAGTAACACCAAACAGCTCCATTCATAAAGTTGAGAACACACAAAACCAAGTCCTGAGTTCCTGACGTCATGTTCCTAACTTGTCCCATCAAATTGATTTACGTTGAACGTTAGACGTGGAACAGACTTGTCTGACTAAACCGTAAAGACCTGCGTGTCGCCTGTCGGTTAACCGCTGTTTTACCTTTTGAGCTGCTAACCTAGTTAGTATGCGGCTTCCGTACCGCGCATGCGAATAGTTTCAATAATTTCGTTGTAACATTGGCTTAAAATTTCCAAGTTCAACGATTGCATTAAAATTCCTGAATAACAATACTTGATTAGGAACTAAATTATGTACCTTCTTTATTGAACTTTATTTTATAATCCAAAGTTATATGCGGAAATAGACTGGGGCATATGTAACGTGACATCACGTTGATTATGTTTCAAACTTCAAAGTGTCAGCCAGCGACGTCCATAGGCGTAATATACTTAGTACCGAGAAGTACTTATTAATTCTATGGCGACGTCACATAAGACAACCCTGTTTGCAATTAGCTGATGGTTTCTGATGAACGTGACATCACGTCCGTCATGTCACTATGACAAATCTGTTTGCGCCATAAGACGTCTTCACTATAATATTCAAATCCCATGTATTTGACTGTGATACGTACATACAGTGTGATGTATTACTGATTAAAAGTAAGTATTTAGCACAACAATCATTAATAAAAGAACATTGTTTATAGTTTTAAAAAAATACAACGTGTATCAGAAATACGTGGTTATATTATTTAAGAATCTAGATCAGGCCATCAAACTGAACAACTTTCTCTATGGGACCAACATCGTAATCCCGAAAAAATTATCAGCTGTCCCATACGAAACTTCAATACCTTACTCGACCCAAACGTATGGGACAGCTGACAATTTTTTCGCGATTACGATTTTAGTCCCTTAGAGTATTCATAAATACCTCTATGTTTAGTCCCATAGAGAAAGTTGTTCCGTTAGATGACACCCTTAAATATGACAACGCATTTCTGATTCACGTCGTATAGGTATGTCTCAGCGTATTTCTATAAAAAAAAGCTGAACTCATGAGGCGAAGAATTATAAGAAAGCACGCAGGCAGTTATGGCAGAAGTAAGATTAGGTAACATAACACTACTTTACCTCTTCGAAGATGCCCTGCCCAAAAAATTTCAAGACTCCAAACATTGCAAACTACAAACTGCCTTCCACTAATCCCTTCTCTAATTCCAAGTATTATTCTAATGAAGCAATACATCTTTTGTTGCAGGCGAACTGGTTCAAGGCGCAGCAGTACTGCCGGTTCCACGGCATGCACCTGGCCTCCATTTCCTCCCAGCAGGAGAACGACAAGCTGGAGCAGTACGTTAAGGATTCAGGTAAATATCACTTTATTTTTCTGGAAACTTTATCTACGGATTGATCCTAGTTCTTAATCCTTTGCTTGGGCCTAACCTTACAACCTACCAGTAACTATCTATCTAGTGCTGATGCTAGAGGGTATACTGGATCTTTACCAGGCACGTTGGTCAATCGAATAATTTTCATTAGTCTTAAATTATGAAATACCTTCTACAAATATAATTTAGGTACGTCATTTACATGAAATTTATTTTAATTGCCATATTATTTATAACCAGCTTTTGCCCGCCGTATTAACAACGCGTTTTATTTTTATCCAAATAAAATATAGGCTATATCACTCAGAAATAGTGTTGCTTTCTTTTAGAGATTTTTTTTTAGAATCGTTTTAGTAGTTCCAGAGATTACATAGGTATTTAACCTCTTCTCTACATGGTATAAAATAAAGTCGCATTCCGCGTCTATCTGTCTGTATATCCGCTAACTCCTCCTAAACCACGCAATGGATTTTGATACGGTTTTCACCTTCATTTAGATAATTTTTCATGGAAGGTTTATATGCATAATACTTTCATACTTAATGTAAGGATCGTAGAGAAATTGCACCGTCGTGCGAAGCCGGGGACAGGTCGCTAGTTATAGATAAATAAACAATTTAAGTATTCCCAGACTAATAGTAACTTTATCTATTCCAGGTTACGGTCGCGAACACTTCTGGACTTCAGGCACGGACTTGGCCGAGGAAGGCAACTTCTTCTGGATGGCTAACGGCAGACCACTGACCTTCGTCAACTGGAACGCTGGAGAACCAAATAACTTCCGCTACGAAAACGGAGAAGAAGAGAACTGCCTGGAATTGTGGAACAGAGACGACAAAGGTCTCAAATGGAACGATTCTCCTTGTTCCTTCGAAACCTTCTTTATCTGCGAAGTTAGGTCCGATTGATGGAGTTCTTCGCTAGATAGCATTAGTTGTGTGATTCAGTGATTGTATAATAGTGTGCTAGATGTCGCCATTTGTTAACACACAGTACTGACCGCAGCTGTGTCTGCGCAATATTTTGTCGAAACTACTGAGGTAGTTTTAAGGAAACTAGACCCAACTATTATAGCCAAAACTGGGAAATTAATTTTCCAAACTGACAGTTACCCAAGTGATCTCTGCATAACTTGCTTTTTTAATAACCGAATATAATAAAAAGTGTAACAGAGAGGTGTGGTCATATCTATAACCTAACCGTCAAAAACCCCCGACGCCAACTAGAAAAAGAACTGTAACTTTGAACGGTTATACCATAAACTTAATATACAAGACCACTAGTAATAATAAGTTTATGGGCTAAACATATTTTCACGAAACATAGCTAAAATGATACCCAATTAAACTAGTTTTCAATTAAAAAAATTGCATTGAAATAGGTCCATCCGTTTTGGAGCTACGATGCCAGAGACAGATACACATATCCATAAATACACAGATTTACAACTACAAACTAATAACACCCCTCTTTTTTGTCGGGGATTAAAAAGTACCCCTAAATACGAAAAACTTATAGTAGAAACTCTGAATTTGTAAATTGAAAACAGTTGTTCCATACAAACAACAATATCCATTCCATTAAGTTTGTATGGATATGTTGCACAATTTGGTCCAATGCTATATTTTTCATATTTATATTTAATATGAAAAAGTTTTAGTATTGGACCAAATGTATGGGATCATAATATATCGGGTTGAATTGAATGTAGGTAGGTACTCCCCTACTTTGTGATTGCACTTTTCTGTTACACTTATTATAATTATTGAACACTTTAAGTACCTACGATCGACAAGCATGAATGTTGTTAGTACCAAACCAAATGAGAAAGAAGTGGAATGCATGAGTAGATATGAAGTATGTTGAAACATCTTTCTGTTTGTTACTTATTATTTTTACATGAAAACAACACGATTGGTAACTTTTTTTACAAAATTACATGTTAAGTGCCATTTTCACCGATAAGATATTATAAGAGACGATTAACACGAAATCGGCTGTTTACAGTGAGCTTTTGTACTAGTAAACAGCTGTTTACATTTTAAACGTCTGTTATTTAATCGATGAACATGGCCCTAAGGGACGTATTCACGATATAACAGATGTTTAAAATGAAATCGGCCGATTACCCATACAAAAATTCATGTTTAAACGGCAGATTTTCCACTAATCATCTGTTATGTTGTCGGTGAACTTGGCCCTTAGAATATTACGATAAACATTCGGTCAGTATAGCGCGATAACGATAAGTTAATATTTGATTATTTATTGCTTTATTTACGACTTTGAATTGAGTCGTTTCGGTAAGGGTTTAAACCAATTTAACAGATCTGAAAACTTTAACTTTTGAAATTGTAATCATGAAAAATGATGAAATGATCACTGCCTGATCTTATGATGAACCTCCGAGCGGAAGCTCAACAGGACACGTCGTGTCCATAGTCAAACATAGTGGGTAAATAAACTATAGTTACCTTAGGTATAAATGTATAAAATAGTCATAAGTACAGACAATAAAACTCTTAAACTGAATGTGTATTTTATTATACAATTAGCAATTTAAGAAATAACCCTAATTACCTAAGTGTTTTTTGTAAATTTGACGCAAATCAAGTACATGGCAGCATACAAAAGACGATTATTTTTTACAAATGGTCGACCTGCATTTGTCAATCGCAAGTTCATTTCTGCAAAATAATTACAATAGGTACCTACGCTTTCGTAATCGGAATCGATAAAAAATTTACAGTTCAAAATCTACATTGCGCATTATGCTTTTAAAATCACTGCTATCGACAATTGGAACAACGCAATGAACATTGTTATAGTGTCATAATTATGTCTATTCCACATTTTACACAACAACATAAACTTATCAAGGCTAAAGCACCAATACCACTTTATGAGGGTACTAGGCGATATGATAGCAAGTAACGAGTACAGCTGATGCACCAAATAAACCAGCGCGTTATTACCTACTATGGCTTATAGAACCAATAATACTAAAATAGTTTTAGAATCCATCCTGCGCGTACTGAGACGAAATAAAATTTCTTTAGTAGTTTAAATAAAAAAGTAGCATTATAACTAGTAGGTAGCTTCTAGTAGCTTTATTTAATTAATATTGCACAGAAAAGCAAAAATTGTTGTACTAATGTATATTTTGCTGTGCACAAAATAAATATTTCTTCTTCAATGCAAGAGATCTGAGAATTTGACTGGTATTTCAAAGAACCTTTAATTCAAATCTAGATATTTTTTTTAGATTAAATATACATTTCAAGATTATTGCTGTGAATGTGACCGAGCAGTGACAAACAAACAAACAGACGTTTTAGATATTCATTACCTTTTTTTTCGATATCTACTATATTTTCCCATAGTATCATAATTCAGTTTAAAAAAGTACCTTTACACAACCCTCTAAATACAATCAGCGAACTAATAGTATCTACCTAACGCTAGCTATATGTGCGAGCTGTTATTTTTTTAATTTTCCACTCGGTTTCAAATTGTTACGACGAACTTACACTCGCCACCTGCCGGTTATTTCCTGAAAATTTCATGCGTCCGACGCCTTGCGGAAGGTATATGTAAATGAAAGGACTGGCGATGCCGGGGGTGTTCGGGGGGTGGGGTGTGGAGGAAGTGAAGCACGTGGTCCCGAACTTATTAATAACCAAGTCACGTGTCTGGTGAAGCCTTCCACGTAGAGTTCACGCAGAAATCACAGTTATTATTATTTGTAGAAACATGACGCGGGGAGTAAAGAGTTTGTATTATGTTTGAAATTAAAATAGGGTTCCCTGCCAGCAATATACAACGTGTATTAGAAATGCGTGGTCATATTTAAGGGTGTGGATCAGACCAAAAAAATGAACAACATTTTCTATGGGACCAACATCGTAATTGCGAAAAAATAATCAGCTATCCCATAGGTTTGGGTCGAGTAGCTATTGAAGTTTTGTATGGGACAGCTAATGTTTTTTTCGCGATTACGACCATCAAATTTTTGATCCACACTCTTTTGACCACGCATTTCTGATTACACGTTGAGTAAGACTTTCCGAGTTCAACCTATCATGGGTGTGGCCAGTGACCCCCTTGGTCCAAATTTCTCGCGTCAGAAACATTGGCAGTGCTGTATTAACTATTTTCGGGGGTAGACCATGGCAGAAAGTCTTAGAAAAGCTTTTTGTATTTATTTTTTGTTATTGGAGAACTCATTTTACATTGGAACAATTCGCAATAATTAAAACACAGAAATAATTGTCTCAAATCTACCTAAGCTAATATATGCTGTGTAGGGATATCGAAAATTATAAATCAATATCTATTGTGTGAAAAATCTTAGTCATTTATTATTGTCTATCGTTCAGCCACCTTCCAATACTTCAGATCAAAGCCTTATATGTACGTAGACTTCATTAAGTATTTAGTTAATATACTTGAGGCCGTTTAAGCGGAAGCCGCCGCCGCCCAACCATATCCGCCCGCCCCCGCCCTACACTTGCAGTTTCTAACTAAATAACTGCTGTTATGCAACCTAAGCTTGTTATTTACTATAACCATGTAGTTGGTTATAGTAAATAACAAGAACAAGAAGACAGCTATTTTGTGGATAAATGCTCAAAGGTCAAATTTTGTTCTATTAACATTTTTTTAAACAAGGAATATATACAACACGAGTAAAGGGCACGTAGGCGGAGCGAGTGGTCCATAATTATGCGGAGTTACGCAAACTTCCCAATCACAGATATTGATATAAATCTATATCTGTGGACTCTGTGGTTTATAATTTCGATTCGCGGGTCGCCGCGTACCTCCTGTTACCTCTGGGCTGTACACCCACACTTCACCGATGCCATTTCAATTTCTATGTAATAGGGGTTGAGCTTTTTACCATCTACAGTTCTAAATTCCAGGCTGCTACTGAGAACTTCCTAACAGGAAAACACAATAACACTTTGCTTGACCTGGGAACCGAACCCAAAACCACACGCTCAGTAGTCTTTCTTGCGAGAACTAGACCAATGAGGCAGTCTCCACTCTCCACGATTGAGCCATGTTTGTTCACCGACAGTATAGCATGTTTAAAATTAAATCGGACACTTACCCATACAAAAATTCATGTTTAAACAGCTGATTTTGCCCTAATCGTCTGTTATGTTGTCGGTGAACTTGGGCCTTATTCAGTACTAATACATACCAATTATTGAACCTGCATGTAAGAGCGTCCTTCGAACAAAAGAGAACACAGCTTTTATTATATTTTTTGCCTTCATTCTACAGACAAGCACTTACATTTTATGACAAAAAGAGCATCCAGAGCATCTAATCCTCCAAATTCAGGCGGTAGGTAGGTACTCTGGACTATCATTGCAGCCCATCGAGTCGCCTCGTCATTTCCGGAGCCCGGCGGCAATCTGCCCCTAAGCCTCCACTGTTTCATCGCATGCACAGCCACGCCAATTTAAACCTTATTGCATTACGACAAAGTTGCGTTTACTTAGCGTTTTTCAAAAAGCCGCCGCTATTTCGTTCATCGCACCATAGCCACGCGAATATGGACTCTATCACATTACAACAAGATCACGTTTTAATGTCGTCTGAAGAAAGTTTATTGCAGCGTAAGGTTCGAATACCTCGGGGCAGGAGATATAGTTAGATTGAAGATATTAGCGTGGATATTTGTGTGTTTAGCTGGCGGTTATAAACTTATGGTTCTTGTGTTTGCCTGTGTTTGGTTAACTTTTATGCCAAGACTGGCAACCCTGGTACTAGTAATTCAGAGTAAAAACAATTCATTGGTGACGATTCTGTTTTTTATAAACTAAACTAATTTAAGTCTATGTCTCTTTCTAATAAAAATCACGAGATAAGGATGGAAGATATTTAGTCCTGTGTTAGTCCACTTGCTTGTTATTAACGTGAATTTAATCACCATCGCCATAGGCCATAGGTCTCGTCTATTTCCCGTAAATTACAAGGGCATCGGCTAATTTGTTTCTCAATACAAATATACTTATAGATAAATAAAACTATAAATATTTTCAGGCCTTTTTTAATTTTTTTAATAAGTAAAAGATAAAATTCTGATTAAAATTAGTTTAGTCAACAGAATTAGAACCAATGTCAAAATATATTATTAGGTAGAACCACAGATACTCATAGTACCCTATACATACATACAAGGACTTGGAAAAATTTGGAAAAATTATTTAAAAAAATGTGGGTCCATTGTGCATTGGTAGATAAATATCGCAAGTCTTGGAATTTATGTTTGAGAAATCCTAAGACTAAAACTATAATTGGTTGCATAAATACATTATACGTAACACACTTACTCGTAAAATGACCGGTTTTCCTGACCAGAATCACATCAAAGACAGGTAAATTCAAGTAAACTGGCCAATAAACTTTAGGGCTCACATGGGAAATCAGAAAAACCACGTCGTGATTGGCATGTACACGTTGCCCCTAATAAATATAACATGCGGCTTTTGACCCAATAACACACGCAAGCGGGATTAAGGTAGGTACTTTAAGTACCAATATGTGTTAAGTCAGTTCTAATCTTTTACGTTGTTGTACCTATGCTACAAACAACTTCAGAAATTATTTTAACATATTAATTACGGCTGAATGTCCACCAGAACTGTGCGAGGGAGCTAAACGGTTCGCGAGAAAAAAGTCTAATAATAGGATTCCTGCGTAGCTAGAATGAAGTAATCTTGCAGCTCTAGTGGAAATGCAGCCTAAAAATCTTGTGTTATAAAATAATAAGCGCCTATAAAATATCACCGTATCGGCCAAAACTGATAGGCCACCCCTATTGACAGCACTAGCTATTGTGTCCAAGCCATTCCAATTTGATACGACTCAACTGAAATATTTGCTGATATCTCAGATTATTATGTGGAATAAAGAATTGTTTTTTTTTTAAATTAAAACTTCATAAATTTTAGTTCACAGAGTTCTAATAAAACAATACTGATATTCAAAACAATGATGATAATTTGTACCTATAATTGTTTAGTTCATTTTAGTTGTTTTAGTTCATTTTACTTAGGAAGTAAGTAGTCTTAGATAAATCATAGATATTTTTTTTTTATTATTACAGTAAGGGCACACAAAATTATTGGTACAGGAGAGACTTATAAACTAGCATTATTATATCATTACATATTACATCCAATTGAATAGCTGTAGGACACTGCTAAACATGGCAAGACTTAACTTGTGTTATGGTTGTCAGTGCGCATAATCGTAATATTATTACAAAAGTTAGGTATATCCCCAAACTAGGTATAAAAACAATTAATCAATACATTACCTAGATATAAAACATAGGTATTACCTACATTTTAACACAATTACGGGCACAGGAAACAAAATAAAATGACCGATATAAATAGAAGTTACAAATTAATTGGATGTTTTCCGCCCGTGTGGCCGTTCGGCGCTCGTTAAAAATCTCATCAGCTGCGGAACGAGTCATTTCACTCTCATACCAATTGCTCTGCCCCTACATTACATCCACAAATACTTTTTCAACCAATTTTTTAATTCGCCCCTTTTTTTACAGTACGAATGAAAAATTATGAATTAATTTGGTTTTGCATCTTGCTGGTTAAAAAGCTAAAGATCCAATGAGAGGTGTAATAATAGGTAATTTTTGACTTTAAAATAGTTTATTGAAGAGTATAATTCTAGGAAAGTGCGATAGAAGGAACAATCAAAATTATCTAAATAAATTAAAAAATCTGGGAAAGAATTGAATTAATTCATAATTTTCACAGTTAATGCACTAATGTTTCATAATAAATGTTAAAATCCGATTATGACACTTAACGTAAGCGTGAAAGGTCGAGAAAGGTTAAGAAAGTTCGAATACACGCTAATAGTGTGACAAACGGAAGATACAGATATACACGAGATAAATACACGAGAAAACATAACCCTTTCGCTGTCACACAGTCGAGTAAAAATAGCAACCGCTCTATTTATATAATATTCTTCGTTAGCGGTTCAGATGAATGGAATAATTACGCCCCATTCAACGCTCAGTCTTCAGAGGCAGCGAATTAAACCGCGCTCTCCATGTATGAAGTGAAATCATTTATAATCACGTGCATTCACAAAAGGCCTACTGTCAACTACAAAAGTGGCTAACGAGAGCGACACGAGCCTCTACGAAAGGCTATAATTAGCGCCACATTTACCAGCTTTTTTTAGTTTTTCTTAATTTATATCTAGAGCCGTGAACAATGTCTGTTAGGTACAATTTGCCAAAGCTGCCAGCATCAAAAGGAAGATAGCAACTTTGACATTTTATAGTCTATTAAAATCTTTGTTCTGATTCAGCAAGGATTTATATTTCCTCGGCGGAAAGCTAATCTAGGAACTTCTAGAAACGGAGAAAAAGAGCAGTCACCTCTTTTTAACAACAAGACTGTTAGAAATAAGTAAAATAAAATTACATCCTGCACATATTATTTTAAAACTAATATTTAAGGACCTACTTTATTAGCGGAAGATCTTTTTAGGGGGATAAAGTACTCATCATTATGAACAACTTTTACTAAGGAACCAAACCTGAAATCGCGAAAACTTCTACGGTTCCATACAAATAATTCAATAGTAGTCGACTATGGTATGTAAGTATTCATGAAACAGCAGATATTTATCGCGATTTTTGTGTTTGGTTCCGTGGAGTAACAGTTGTTCATAGATAGTAATGAGTACTATAACTCCATAAAACAACCTCCGTTAATAAACCTTAAATAAAAATAAACGTAATCATTGTTTAAAAACAAAAATCAAATAAACAAAACAATGGAAGGCAAAATAAAGTTCAATCTGATAAACGGCTTTAGAGAGGAAGCTCGGCTCGAAGACTGACTGCGATTTATAATAATAATAAAAAAAAAAAAAAAAAGTTTATTATCAGACAATGCAGTCCATAGCTAATGTAGCTAGTAACAATTTTGCTTATATACTAAGTTAAAGTAACATTTTACACAACAAACACAACGCACCAACGCATAATGACTGGTGAAACTCTAAAATGTTCGTGTGAAATTAAATGCACCTCACATTTATTATTATTATAGTGAGCATTCAAGAGGCCACAAAAAACCTTGTCAATACTAAATATTATGACGTCACCGGAGTAAAATGTCAGTGGTCCGACATAGGCCATGCTCATAGAAATAGAGGTACTATGTATTATCTCTATGGCCATGCTACAATTAAAACCAAAAATAAGTCAAAAGTCTAAAAAATAGCATAATTTAAGGTAAGCTATTTCGTACTATTAAGCAACAATTTATTCCAACCTATATTCGTTGGAAAAGCCTCAAAAAGAAAATAACTTGCTAGAAGGCAAATTCATAGTCCTTTCCTTTGCCTTTGGCACAGTAAGCTAAAGGGAGTGGTTGCTAGGTGTCGTTAGTGCTACATAAAACGATACCTGTGGCCGTATTCTGATACGATTATTCGAAAAATACGGTAAATACGGTTTGATACCTCTATAAATTCAAATTCAAAATCATTTATTTGTAAGACATACTCGTAGATGAGAGACATGTTAATAAAATACATACATACCGGTCAAACATGTAACCCTCTCTCCGTAGTCGGGTAAATAGTAGGTATGTATCACTATATTTTGCTTTGATAAGCATACCAATTTTGGTGGTTACAGTTTATTATAGGTCCTACTTTAATTACAGGAAACCATAAATGTCAGTAGGTACATGAGTTACTTAAAAAAAATCACATGAGTGAGTATGGTGATTGTGGCAATATTCCATCAAGACTGTTAATTTTAGCGATTTATTAGGAGACCCGTGTTCGAGAATGGGCGTTAGAGTAACATGGGAAATATATACCATCCATTAAAATAAATCCAGCCCATTACCATTACTGTCCCACTGCTGGGCACAGACTTTTCTCAGAATTCAGTCTTAGTCCACCACGCTGGTGCTGGTTTATTTATAACATCAATTGGAGTAAAAAAAAAATTGTGACCATGCTAATCCTCTCGACAGCGGGATAGGTATCAAGAATAGAAAGAAACAAAGTAAGTGTAAAACACACAAATAAAAAGAATACAAAAAAGAAAAAATTGTTTCAATAATGTACCCTAGTTCTTGCAATTACAAAAATTGCATTATATTTTTTGTAAAGCAACCACTATATATACCTAGGATTACTTTAATATAAGTTAAGGAATACGGCAACCATTGCTCCCGTTTCATTTGTTCGGTGTGAGCTACATTTGGCTCTCGTACGCTTTCTGCCTCTCCAAACGAGCCTCGGTGCCGAAGCCGACTGCCGACTGCCGATGGTCGAGTGTCGATTGTAATAAGTGATATGAAACGTAGGCTAGGCGTTAAACACTGCACTACTATGTGTTCAAGTGGTACTAGGATTTTTCCGTTGTCATTTTTAACCCTCGACAAAAAGAGGGGTGTTATAAGTTTGTAATGTCTATCTGTGTATCTGTCTGTAGCATCGTAGCTCCAAAACGGATGGACCGATTTCAATGCAGTTTATTTTTATTTTAAAGCTAGTTTAGTCGGGTATCATCTTAGCTGTGTTTCATGAAAATCTGTTGAGCCGTTCAAAAGTTACAACTCTTTTTCTAGTTGGAGTCGGGGGTTTTTAAGGTTAGGTTATTTCTCATATTTTGAATCGTTAGTCCACGTTAGTCGAACAACTTTGCAATATATCTGATAATTTGCTTGTCTGTTTGTATTGTAATGTTTGCACTGTTTAAGCTAAATGTGGTTAATCAAGTCGAATAGATGTTTCAAAACGGTCAGCTAACGTAACGTAGTATATAAAATGCAACCTATGCGTAATTAATAAATAAAATCAATAAATAAATTCAGCCCTTACTGTCCCACTGCTGGGCCCGGGCCTCTTCTCAGAATGAGAAGGGTTAGGCCTTAATTGACGTAATTAATACATAAGTAAAAAGGTGCATGAATATTGAAGTAACAAAGAAGTTACCGTAGCGATGCTTGCGTAGCACGCAGCATCTTTTGGTGAATATTCTTATTATGGGCATGGGAGAATGGTGTTAATTGTGAAGCGAGTTTTTAACCCTTTATTATAAACCTCATTACAATTTTAACGGCCGTATTATCTCACCACGAATGGAACACAATAGAACCCTGATTACATCATTTTATCTTGCAATTTATTTCTTCCTGCTTCACACATTTTTGATTTATTGCCTTGCGACGGAGTGCCAGGGCGACTTGTCACGCCCATACCTCAGGCGAACTCCATCGGGCCCCCGAGGCTCGGATATAAATGTTGTTTTTTCGCAAACAAGTAGCTCCTCAAATATTTAAGTAGGTATTCCCGCTTGGGTTCAGGCTTTGCCTTATATTTCATGTGTAGCACACTCCAGTGTAATGTATTTTGGCTTACTGCACGTTCGTAAGTAGTACTCCTTCAGATTGGCCTTAGCACCGACTGGAGGTGAATTCTGACGTGAAGTAGAGCATATCGTGAAGGTCTTCGTAACTGGTTGGCTTCAGTCGACTTTAGTTACATAGGCAAGGTGCAAGATCTTTATCTTTAACCCCCGACAAATAAGAGGAGTGTTATAAGTTTGTAGTGTGTATCTGTGGATCTATGTATATGTGTATCTGTCTGTGGCATCGTAGCTTCAAAACGGATGGACCGATTCCAATGCAGTTTAATCGGGTTTAATCTTAGCTATGTTTTATTAAAATCTGTTCAGCCGTTCAAAAGTTACAGCTCTTTTTCTAGTTGGAGTCGGGGTTTTTTGATGGTTGGGTGATACATATAATAGTGGTATTGTCAATTTGTAGATTTGTTTTTATGATATAGCGATCACTTGATGGTAAGTGATAACTGTCGCCAACGTCCACAACAGCAGTGGAGTCACTGAGGACTTGCACACCTTTCAGTCACATGAAAATAGAAAAACGTAGAATATACGCTGGACCAGCAAGTAGAGGATATTTTTCAACTCGGATAAGTCGGAGCTTAGCACGGGAACCGAGCAGTCCGTCAAAAATAATTGCAATTTTTTTCATCTTTCGTTTTAAAAGTGATATATAAAAAAATGGCTATTTTTCTGATTGCCGTCACAACACTAAGGATTAAACCAACGTCAGAAGGCTCTGGATTACGAAAATACGATTATAGAGGCTTTTCTCAATAAGTGTAATGTTACAATGCCGCTCGTAAATCCGTGTCCCAAATACCTTTAATATACCACAGACAAAATGGTCCAAATGAGAACTTATTTTCTTAATTTCGTAAATACGACTTCCGAGGGAAGACGAAGGGTTAAGTCGATGTGAAGATGTATAAATAATAAGGTACAGCTTTGGTCCATATTAGAACCATAGTGTGGGACTAGTCATTTCCGGTAAGCAAAAGGCATAATATTGTTATATTATGGCGAAAGGGCCCGTTTCGGCCCACATTTTGTATCACTGTTAGTAAGTAAAAGGATTAATATTTAAATCTTTAACGGGCCCTTTCGCCATAATATAACTATTATGGCGAAAGGGCCCGTTAAAGATTTAAATTAGCTTCTCAACATGTCTAGGTATACAACACATCGAGTCCCACTAAGAACAAATTCAAAGCCTTGAAAAAAAGTAATACACTCCAGTTCGTAAGGAACTTAAATAAATAAATAAAGGCTCTGAAAGAATGGTCTACCTTTTCTAAGTCGATTGCAATACATAAATAAAAATAAATGTTACGGTTAGTTTGCGGATAGCTAAGGAACACGTGATTTGCATTTAGATTGGATCTTTAGGAAATATGGTGATGCCGTAAGCAGTTAGCTACGTTGCGGCAAAGATCAGTAGGCTAATTCACGTAACTAAAGAAATGCAGTTGCCGCGCAGTTGCAGTAAAATTTTGATCAAAACAACACGGTTTAAACTTACTGTATTAGCGAGTATTAGTGAGTACCTAAGCTGAACGGGTACCGTCTGTAGGCACTGATCAGCTTGCAACTGCCATTGCAATCTTATCCAAAGGCAAATCATTATTATTATGAATAAGAATAAGGATGAATCCTTTTCTAATGTTTTTATTCACATTGAATCTCATAAGATATTCTCGGAGCTCTTACTCCAACATTGTACTAATCAAGATTGTAATTTATTATTTTAAAAGAGTTTCCGTGGAGTTACTTGCCGGTTCTCCATACCGGTGGTCCATAGGACCTACTATTTGGAACCGTGCACCTAGAGTCTCGACATTTCATAAGTGCCTGTATCTGGTTTACATGAAATAAAGATCTGTATTCTATTCTATTCTAAGCGATGTGAACATACTTTATTCCTGTTTCGACATGATGTTTGTATTATTTCATCTAAAAAATGTGTTTCTTCCTCTTAAAATCCAACCAAACTGCACTGTTAGAAGTTGTCGCGTATTCTATAACAGTATCCTAAATATGAATAGAACAATATTAAAATGGCGCCTTCTTTTGTTTTCCTCTCTTTCTTGACAGTATAGATCGATTGACCAGCAGCAAGCCTCTTAACCTCTGCAACCTTCCGCAGTCCTACTTGGTATTGGCATAAATATTCATTGTGGAAAAGAGTAAAGGGCGGCGTACAGTGTGAAATCCGTATACCTATGTTCTTTTGCAACGGGCGCGCAATATGCTGAGTGGTGTAGTTTGCGATGGAAGTATTGTGCAGTAGACGCCGCGCTCATTGTCATGGCTTCGCTTTCTTGTTTTGTGTACGTAGGTACTGCATTATTAGGTCACAATGTAAATGGACTTCGTGGAGTTGACAGTTTTATTCGCATCTTTTTTTATAGATATGGGGGGCTCGTAGTGCTCGTAGGTACTTGATGACTTGATAATATTTCTACCACCGTCTCGACAGCAGAAGAAGACTTGATAGTAAGCAATCAGTCATGAACTCATCACTCATCAGCGCCGCCCAATACATTACGCGGAACTCGATAATAAACAAACGTATCAGGTTGCTTGAGCGCAAGTTCTTGTAATGCAAGCTAAACAGAAATGTGATAGCAGTCGCCGTGGGGACTCAGTGTGACGTTAACATTCGTACTCAAATTCTTCAATTTATAACATGGGTATTAAAACTCGACAATCATAAAAAATACAGACCCTAAGGTTGCGTTCAGACGACACGCGCCCGCTAAGCGCACGCCACGTGCGTCAGCACCCGCGTGTAATTCGCTTTGATTTTGACTATATATATAAAGCTCGATTACCACTGACTCACTGACTGATTGACAGAATTGATCTCCCAGATGGAGCCGTGGGGGGTTAAAGTGATGTATAAGACTCATAAACCTTGAGGTCCAGTGAGTCCGGGAAAAATCCGAAATGACCTGAAAGTGGAACGCTGACCGGAACTGCCCTACGGATCTCGAAAATGAAAAGTCGCACACCCACACTGCTGGAACTAAAAATGTCAAAAACCCTGGGCCGTTTGACGAGCCGGTGAAAAAAAGATGGTTTCCATACAAAAAAAAATGGCTGCCATACAAAATCAAAAATCATATTTTTTTTAAGTCATGTTACAAGCACCACCTAAAAAGCCCTCGCGGGCCGCATGCGGCCCGCGCACCCGCGCGACCTCTAGTGTTTTGTATATAATTTGAGTCTTATTTATTATTTATATAAGGTACACCAACAGCATATACATCACACATTACATTTATAAATTTAAAGACTACAGGAGCTGATGCGTATGCCAATTACAGGTATACACAATAATAACTTATGACACATTAATAGATCTCAAATTGCATTTATCGAAGTGCAACCGCACACGCCACGCGCCCGCGTCGCGCCCGCCTGCTGCCAACCCCACGCCCACGCGTTGCACCCACCTGCCGCGTACGCCTTGCGCTATTTTGCTATATACGCTGATGCACATCGCCCGTGCGTGGTCGGCGCGTGTTCTCTGAACGCGCCCTTAGAATATAATAACGCATAGAAAGATAATCTTATACATGCTCCCCACTAAAAACTGAGGCAACAATCGTAAATATATATACCTATGTGTGCGTGAGCGTCATGCGATTTATAGCGCGACACGCACACATGAAACACGTTTTTACGATCGACTTCGCCGTTTATGGCTAAATTTGATTTAGCTCACTTTGCGTCCGCGTCCTAGGCTTCTATGCGTTATTATTCTAAGATCATACTATTAACACACAGCAAAATAATATTATTTCTTATCCCTACTAGCCCAAACTCTGGATAGATATAAAAATTGAAGCATTCCTCTTTGAGCACCAAATTTTTGAGCATGTGTGGTGCTCAAACCTAAGATATTCCTCATTGAGCACCTACGGCGCAGTAGCTTCTAGTGATGGAGGTAATAATAAAAACATATCAATAATAGTAAACAATTCATTAAAATTCATATAATAAATAAGGAAACTGCAATTTTTTATCGATATGTTTGTTATTATTAACTCCATCACTAGAAGCTACCGCACCGCAGGTGCTCAATGAGGAATACCTTAGGTACTCAAACCACGGGTGTTCAATAATTATGTGCTCAAAGAGGTATTACTTCGTAAAATTGTGTGGTTTTATCAGCATATGACAACATTTTACTGGAGTTGACCTTTACGACTTGCACTGGATGATAAGCAGTAGGTAATGATAATGATTAACGGAGATATGACCTCCAAAACGATGATTATCGAATCTAATTATAGACATGACTCAATTTAGTAAGTAGTATGTTTACTCCAGATGCATTATTATTCGTTCGACTCCCGTGCGTCACCCTTGATAATTATGTTAGTACGAAACTACATATATCGATGACATTATACTTACTTACCTATATACCTACGTTTACTCAAATTCATACAAGGTACCTACAATAATAAAGTCTGGAATTTGTCAATTCAATATCACTTCACGGGAATCCTGGAAAAGGTCCCGAATAAAGACACGCAATCAAAGTTATTGAAAGACTCCAGGCTGATCCGGCTGGAGGCGGCTATTCTGCAACCCTTTCGCGAATCCCTCCAGCCAATCATTATCGACCACCCCAATCCTGAACTGTGACCTTTTGCAACAAACCTCTTCAATTAAATTTCCATTCGTCCTCTCAATTCCAATTTGTTGCTACACTAATTCGAAATACTCGAAATTTCTCATATTATAATCTAACATAGTCAGTGTGCAACTTATTTTTAGATTTCTATTTAGGAACGCTAATTATTTTGCTGGATGTGTAATTTATGTACATAAAACAATTGATGGAAACGTAAAAACTGAATCATTTAAAGATCTTTATGCAGTCTGTTTCAGTACTGTCTGTCGCTCTAGCAACGTTTCTAAATATTATGTATAACTTTATTATTAAATTGTCCCATGTACGATAAAAATACTACAACACGTGGATCAAAGCCTAAAATAACTCTGAACCGATGTCGAGGCGATATCCCGGTATCACAACTGACTATAACATTGGCTTAGTCGGGTTCATAAAATAGCAAATCTCACTCAAATAAAGGTAGCCCCAAATCGCACCCCTGCAAGTATTATAAAATGGCGTCATCGGTATAGAATTAGTTATATACTTGTGATCGGCAGGTATGAGAAAGGTTAGGTCGGCGACGGCGCGGGGGTCGGTATACGGCCTCCCCCTGACCTTTACAGTGTCGCCTTGTCCCGCGGGACAGCGTAATCGCGCCGCATTACCACGCGGCGACATATCTGAAACGGCTCATGAGCTGGGCGCACCTGTGTAGGTGAGCTCGTAGCTGAGGCGGCCACTGCAGGCCGGGAGCCGGCCGGCGGCGCTACGCCACGCGACGGCGCGCCGCGTTTCTACTCAACATGTCAGACACGCACCTCTAGGCACGCTAGTGAGGCGATATCCGAAAATATCCCAAACGAATTCGAAGTTTGAATGTTTGATTTATATTCATCATGATTTTTAATAACTTCCTGTTGAATCTAACACTTAGAAATACTAGTCGGCGAAAGTTATTTTTTTATGAACTTTGCCTACCTACATACTTGCTATATATCTTTACATAGAGATGAGACTGGTAGTAAATATTCAAAAAACATAGTAATGAATAATACATATCAAAATAACTGCCTGAAAAATAAAAGCGAATTTTAGATACCCTCACCTTTACCCTTATCCGCTGGGTCGCATCGTCCCATCACTAGTCGTTACGTTCGGGACGGCTCGCGGCGGCGCATGCGCGCTGGCCGCTACTAAAAAATGAATTCCTGGTTCCCGCACTGTGAGCCGTACGTCGGTGTCAGCGGCTGCGTTACGTCGCGGCGCGCGTCAGACGGACCCGCCCGACGGAGCGCCGAGCCCGCATCGCGCAGCGCCGCCGCCGCCCGGGGCCGGGGTGTGGTCGTGCAGTGGAGTGCAGTGCGTGCAGTGTCGTGCTCATGCGGTGAGGGCCGCGCCATGCGCCGTGCGGGCTGGTAGCGGCCGCGGCATGGCGCGCCGCGCCGCCCGCGCTCGCGCCTGCTCCTCACACACACCATGAGCGACCTGCAGGCCACATTCGAGTTCTCCGTGGAACTCTACAAGTTCTACAATGTCGACCTCTTTCAGAGAGGGTGAGCGCATTCGATATATTAAACGTAGCTGTACCAGGACCTTATTGATAACGTCGATAACAACTGATAAGTGTGGATCGCACCTAAAACTGGAACAGAATAACCGCCTAGTGATAAATATCATTGAAATTAACTGTCTCACATTAGTGATTGTGGTCTTTGGATACGCAAGTTCAATTTTTGGAATCAGTCTTTTATTATAATCTCACATTCGCATTTACCAACATTTTTGCCATCTTGCAGCAAAGATTTTCTGCTGTGTTTTATAACACATCAATTAATGTGATGAGCAGTAAATTACTCTTCGACATTTAGGAGAGATGTCCTTTGAATTTAGACGTACGCAGACAGACGTTATTGGTAAATTTTCTTTCCCGCATTATCCCAAGTTTAGAGCAGGATAGAACTATAAATATACGAATATTTCAACGAAACTCTAAATAAAATTATGAAGACGGTCTACGGGGTGCCGGCTGCTATTCTTACCGTAACTTAGGTGACTGTAAAGTTACTGAAGAGTGCTTTACCACTATCCTAGCGATCAACTATAGCCTTCACATTACATTGGCTGTGATCTGCAGCTCAGTATCTCTTAACAAGGTGGTAAAAAGGAGCAAGAAAGTAAACAGAAATATCTAGAAAAATGTTAACCCAATTTTGTCGGTAACGAACTCTGTAGTGTCCTGGGTCTCGTTCGCTCCCAAAATGTAATGTTATAATGACTTCTGAACATAAACTGACCATATGGGAATATGTCGAGTGTCTACAACTGTTCTTTTTTATATGTCTATTTTAAGGAAACCTAACGCATTTTTTTTATTTCCATGTTTAGTATTCTAATGTAGACGACCTGCGTCACACGATTATAAATTACAAAAGCATTTGTCTACTTGAAATTCATAAGAACATTTTAAGTGGTATTTGTTAAAGTATTATAACACAATAAGTAGAACTGTATAGTCAATAATTATATACGTCATGTATAAATATTTACGAAACAAAGGTACCTTTAACACAATTACTTATTAATTAGAAACCACATTATTTAAATGAAGCAATTAAAATATCTTATCGCAAAACTACGAAATGAAATGACAAAATTAATTAGACAATCAATACCCTAAACTAAAATAAGCAGTTTCACTGAAAATTCTCTATCCACCGTCAATAAATTACAAAAGTATAAATTTCCAGTTAAAACAATAAACGTCAGAACAGTTCTCAGTTCTAATGAATAAAAAACCAATTATTACAATAAATATCTATCGTTCTTAAACAAGTTACGTTGGAAATGTTGCTGTGAAAAATGATAATTTTTCATTGAAGCTTCCCAAACTATTCAGAATGATTAATTATGCCATTCAATAACAAATATACTGAACATCCTCTAAACACCACAGCGTTTAAATCAATCCTACTGATAACTCTGATCATCAACGAAATAAGAAAACATAAAGTGGATTAAAAATATATTTCTACCCATGCCTTGAGGATGTCGTCTGCTATTATGATTGACGCACACAAATTGCATAGGCATCGTTGAAAACCCTTCAATTAATTTCGCCAGACTGCAGGGGCGGACTGACTCATAGCTTTTAATTGGTATCTAATCATTGCATACCTTTTAATTGGTAAGTAATCGTTGATGTTAGCATACTTTCCAGTGGCGAAGAGTCCATACAACCCGATTCCTATGGGCTTCCCTTAAGGAATTGGTTAGTGCATAGACCAACGTAATATTATAATATTTACTCATCCAACTAAGAAAAAAAAGGCTTGTTATACAGTTAGGTCGAGCTCTTCCAGGCATAACTATATTATATAGATTTCAAGAGACGGTATGGATTTTTGTCCGGCAGCATTAATTGCAGCAATTTTTAGAGGGCAATTTTGGGACGGCTTCCCCTTTTAAAACTGTCACCCTTCGCCCTGATACTTTCTGTGATGACTTGATTTCTGCTGTTTGATTTCTTTCCGTCAATATACTAGAGATAATTATAAAAAATAATATGTAGCAATGATATTAAAATTAATTCGCTTGTTTTTTCTAATTTGGACCCATATTTTCTCTATGCATTTTATAGTCCAGTTTCGCAATAAATTTTCTTCTCTGACAGTGCCATTTCAACATTATTTCTACGAGCAATTTAGAGGATTTCCTTACTCAGTATTTTAGAATACCTAACTATCATAATTCCGATATTCACAAAACGGTGAAAGAAAACATCGTGAGGAAACCTGCACACCTGAGAAGGCCTCATAAATTTCTCGATAGTGTGCGTAGTCCGCCAACCCGCACCAGGCCAGCGTGGTGGACTAAGGCCTAACCCTTCTCATTCTGAGAAAAGGCCCGTGCCCAGCAGTGGGACGGTAATGGGCTGGATTTATTTTATCATAATTCCAGCTTTTTCCCAGTTTATTGGAGTCAGCTTCACTCTTTTGATACGATATCGATATTTCACTTGGTTTTACAGCATTTCATTTTGTCTATCCTTAGTAACGATACTTAATAAATACGTTAACGTCACTTTTTATAAATACGATAGCGTCATGAATTGTTTGCGTGCAAACTTCAGCAATATCAAAACGCTCTCCTTGCGTGTTTGAATTTCCAAGATTAAAAAGGCATTAAATAAATTAAACAACATTTTTGAAATATTTTCGAGTACAATTGAGTTTATTTTAATACCTACAACACTTTAATGTTTCAAAATATGTGGGAAGAAATATTATGTGAAGCGATGAGTTTGTTAAACCCTACTGTGTCAGAATTTGGCATCGACTATGGTTTGCAAATGTTATTTACAATCATACTAAAAAGCTCACTGCATACCGAAAGCAAAAACAAACGCATTTATACATGAAAAATTAACACCTGCCAATAAAAAACCTGAATTCGTTTTATTAAAAATATTTATTATACAGGGTGTAAGTGACATCGTAACGAAAACTGATACCATGGATTCAGTACATGCATCTGAACACCTCAGTATAAGAATATTGCGTCGGTCTTTTCAATCCTTTTTTGAAGAACCCTCAGTCAGGAGCTGATTCCACGACCTAAGCGTGCGTGGTGCGTGGAAGGAAACTCCTCTGAAACCGCACGGTACGAGACCAATGTCGCTCTAGGATGTAACAGTATTAAAAAATAAACGATATAATATTAGAATCAAAAGAAACGATCTTTTTCTTTAACAATTTCCCACTCGTTACGTCAAAGCAGTTTGCCGCAAGGTTGTCTAAAATTAAATGTTTTTAACTAGCTTTTACCATACATTGTTTACTCTCGTGTACCAGTGTTTTACTATGAAACACGTTGCATATGTGCAAACAATAGTAAAACACGTAGTCGAATAAATTTTCATTGTATAGCGAAAGGAAAAGACAGCTTTGATTCTAAAAAAAATACGACATGTATCAGAAATGTGTGGTCATATGACCATCAAACTGAACAACTTTCTGTAAGGTACCAACATCTTAATAGCGAAAAAATTATCAGCAGTCCCATACAAAACTTCAATACCTTATACTCGACCCAAATGTACGGGACAGCTGATTATTTGTATAGCCAGTACTTGATAGGGAATTGGATCTACCACAGTATTGTGCGACTCAGCTTCGCTAACCCCTATAACTTGTTTTTTGGTCTTTTATTAAGAATATATCAAATGATCTTGGAACCCTAATAGGAGCTCCTGGAAATATAACTATTTTCATTTCCTTAAGTGACCAGCTATTGCCCCCAGTTCCACTCGGATCCCAGAGGATCTATTTCATGTGCCCAAATAAAAATATATAGGATTAGATTCACCAGAAATCATCATTTCATGAATTATTTAGCTATGAGTGAACACTCCTCAAATGAAGCAATGGACTGAAAACATGCCGTTTCATGATGATATTACAGCCATTAGGTAGGTAAGGCAACGACAAAAATGTCAGCACCTAAACCAAATTGAGATTCAGAAAGTATTAAATAATACAATGAATAATGTATTTAATAACTCGCAAAACATTTACGACAAACACATAAAACAACACTATTTTATCTTTTAAATTGCAAATGACAAGACTCCTACGCATCGCGGACGGTTTGTGACCCAGTTGTATATTTGTGGCGCGTGTCGCTCTCACAGTGTCTGCCGCAGAATAAATAATATTGCGACCATTTGCACGTTTACACAGTCATTTCTTATAACATCTACATACCATCACGCTTGTGTTCACTGCAAGGATAAGTAGAGGTGTACTCTCGTACACATTGCGCCGATACCGTTACTGAGTCCCATAGAATAGGAAGTGACCCTATTGCCATCTGCAGGGCACAATTCGGTACTCCAAAATTCTATACAGTGATTTATCTTAATTTTCTGCAGTTGCTACTCTGACCTATAACTTTACAGCTACGTGTGGTAGTAAGCAAGACCAAAGATAGGGATAATAACAGCGCATCATTTATAATACAAATATTTTTACTCAATCTATTATATTACAAATACTACGAGATAAATAATAGCTTAAATAACTAGCAGTTTGAGTTTATCTTTCAACCAACAAATACTGAGAAAACGAGTCTATCTAACAATAAAACTTTCCAATCGCAAAATTAGAATGTAAATGCTTCCAAATTTAATTAACGCCTAAACAATTAGTAACTACTGCAAACTCAAAGCAAACAAGAGCTATGTCTGCACGATGTAATTAATGTCAGGATTGCCCGGGTGAAGCGGGAACAGACTCATATTTTATGCTACAAGTGCATAACCTAATAAACTCATTTACTCTTCTACACTAAATTACTGCGCATGCTTTGAACACTGCATTTAATATCACAGTTACTATTTTAATAGAGCGATATTACATTTTGCTACTGTTCAAAAGAAATTGAATAGCTTAGATCAAATAATTTAAAAATTATAGACTATTGTGTCATATTTTTGATCTGAACAAGAGTTTACCATTTTGAATCATTGAATTGTGATAAATTATTTCTTTTCAACAATAGGTTGTTATACTTTCAGCAAACAGTTAAGGAGATTGTTATGATAAAATTACAAGTAAAAGCCACCCTCCCTTTTTGCCTCATGGCGGTATTTTTATTATAAATCACTCCGGAAGACATTCATTCTGTAGTAGATCGATCAATTCTCGAGCAAGGGGATGGTCATCTGAATTATTTATAAATCTACGACCAATATCAAAAATATAATATTTTTTTTCATAATATGTACATTGTACACAGCCTAATTATTACTAATTATATAAAACATAAAATAAAAATACATAATACAAAACTGAGCACCTAGGCGTCAAAGTACTCCTCCTCATCGCTGTCATTTATTAGCATGCCCAGAAGACTGGCAGCATTCCCACGTTGAATATCAAGATTGTTTTTCAGGATTTTCTTTTAGTTTTATACTATTAGCATAGGTACTTTCAATATTACATAGGTAGTCCGTATCCGATCGTCATCAAGGTCGCCGTCTTCTACTAAGTCTTTGGTTGAAATCGAAATTTCAAATGAATTGTTCATCATTTCGTACACGTTTTATTAAAGTAGGTATACTATAGGTTCGTTACAACTCATTTTTATTCCCCTGCTAACGGCCGTCTGTTAGGGGAGCGATACAATGCATAGCTACCGCTAAGACTGCGGCGCGGCGCGTCGGGCGGCGTAAATTGATTTGTGTCGAGAACTCGAGACCAACGCGACAGGTGTAAATGAATTGGGGTGTAAAGAGTACCCGACATTGTGAAACACCATGTGTGTAGAAAGGTCAGTAGCGGGTAGACGAATTGCTTTTATCATGTGTGGAAAGTAATACGCTACAATTGGACTTAAGAATGGATACGAATCTGTCTTCTTTCGCATCACAGATGGATGAATCTAAGGTAAAGTAGGGACCGTTACGATGGTGGAGAGAGTAGATGTGTAGACAGAACTACTCGAGTAAATTGGAGTTTTGTTTAGTTGGTAACTTTTCCCTTCTATGTCTTTGCATTCTCATGCTCTAGCGTACCTCTACAGGCAACTAGCGCATTTCTACTCTGGTACGCCGTCAGTAACATTTGTATGATTGTGGTTTTAAGAACTATTCTATTTGTTTCATCTACATATCAGGCTAATGACCAATACTAACCATGGCCTATAGTAGGCCTGCTTGTTTACTGATTGTACATTTTTAAATGAAACATAGTTTAATACATTAATATATACATGTCACACCCCTCTTAAGATATGGGGTTATGTTCTGGGGCAATTCAACGGACAAGGAAGCAGCATTCAAATCACAAAAGAGGTGTATAAGAGCAATTTGTAAACTACAGCAAACTGATAGCTGTAAGCCTTTTTTCTCAAAGCTAAGCTTGCTTACACTTCCTTGTGTTTATATCCTCGAAGTAGTGCTATTTACACGATGCAATATTAATATGTTCGAGAAGTTAAATAGTCGAAGGCATAACCAAAAAATTCATTTTCCATCGAACAAAACTGCACTATTAAATAACAGTATATTTTGCATGGCACCACGAATATACAATCATTTACCAAATCGACTACTTGAAATTCCAAACTTTAATGTGTTCAAGAGTAACATAAAAAAATTACTTATTGAAAAGTGTTACTACTCTGTTAGAGAATATCTGTTAGACAAATTATTGTAATTTTTATTTAATGTCCCTTTGTCTTTAATAATGTATCATAATCTAATCTTATTGGAATTTACTATGACATTTTTTATTAATTTTTGTGTAAATTTTATGTAGGTACGTGTTTCTAATGTTTGCATGCTGAATGGCCGTTTATGGTGATACTTACCTTATTTATGTAACAACATGTACAACCCATATTCGCAAACAAATAAATGAATTGAATTGAATTGAATACACTTGTTATATAAATTAACATAAATGTGTACAAAATCATAATAGCAATGCAATACTAAACGCTTACGGGGCCTAAATAATTCTTTTGCCAAAAAATCCACTCGAAAATTTGGTTAAACGCATGCATATTAAAGGTTAAAGCATAAGTCAAGCTCCTAAAAACCGCTGTGAAGTTAAGTGCCACCTTCTGTGAAATGGCCGTAATGAAGCGTGATGACCTCCATGAACTTTGCATAATAAGCTTGGCTACTTATACCATTAGAAATTCGTGGAATTCTCTAGAATAATGCACTCAGAAAATATCATAGAGAACTTAGAAGAATATGAAGACGTAATTTGAGAATAATTGTATTATAGCTTTAATAAATATTAATTTATTTGTTTATTTAATTTATTTTTTGTGTCACTTAGTTGTTTTTATTGTGTGATTGTGTATTGTATCTACTTATGGACAAATGTCTGAAATAAATGATTTATTTATTTATATTAGATTACGTCTTGTAACTTTAAACACAATTTATTGATCGCCATTTTAGACTGAAAGCTTATTTATCTAGATTTTTACAAAACGCTATTCAAGTTATACAAAGATAAGTTCTACAGTGCGTTCATGCGCGTTTCGTGTCTTACGAACACTTGCAAACAATGCGTCTGCGATACCGTGCTGCAGTGTGCTATGCGCAGTTTATAGCGTCACAAGGCTCTGCTACGCTCGTAGCCGCGCAACTAAGCGTCTACGAGCGGCGAAAATTTGCTACATCTTCATGCTACGCACATAGCGTAGCGCTTTGCAGCGCGCTACGCTATGTGCGTATGAAATCGCATGAAGTCGCAAAAACTGCTTGCGAACAAGTATAAAATGCACGATAGTACATCGTGCATGATAGGAAGCTAATTATATTAGATGACGATCATAATCAAAATTACGAGCGATTGTTACGAAGAATAAATTCGCATAGTGATTGTGTTATGTTTAACGCGCAACTTTATTGTGTCCCATCCCATTTTTTAACACTTAGTCATATAATCCGCCAATTATATATAAGCCAACACGTTACGTGACTCAAATTTTACAAGTTACAGCAGCTGGAATTTTCTCAAATAAAACGATCCACGGTATGAATCAATCAAATCATCCTGTTGCAGTCCACTTCTGATCATAAGCTTCTCACAAGTTATGCTAAAACACAATAACACAAATCTTACACCTGCCATATGCATTATAATTATTCACATCGTCTATAGATCCATTTAGATTAATTTTCCAATTCGCAGTAAATTTTCTGTTCCAAAATCATCCTTAAAAATCAGATTCATAAATCTAGGTTATCCTAATTCCATTTTGTTTATTTCTGCAGTCTATACCAAGTGCGCGTGGGCCTCCGCGTGTCGCCAAAGGTGCCAGTGCACATCGAGGCGTCGGTGTCCAGCGGAAACGGCGCCGCGCGCACCGGCCGGCCCGCCGCCAACGCCTCACTCATCGGCGGCCTGGCCGCGTCCCGGGCCTTCCAGATCATGTACCGAAACGAGGAGGTCACGCTGCGGGACATCGTGCATTTTAGAGCTCATCTCTTAGGTGAGAGCATACATTTGTTTCTTTATCAAGACGCCAGAAGAAAGGCCCGGAAAGGATGGTTTGGATCTGTGTCACTAACCAGCAAACTTAGCGTGGCACCACGCAAAGTTCATGTCTTGAAAACTTTGAGCTTGAAAATTATGAGATTTGTTTTGTTATTTTACTGCATTTCAGAGCATCTTCTAATTGAAAATAATAAAAAGGAAGTAATTAGTTTCGCAATTAGATAGCTACAATGGCAGGCATTTGAAACTCATTACTTTTGTTCTTTTAATAGAAGTTCGTGCTGAACTGATTGCTTGCCAAGACTGTTTGTAACCTAATTATTTCTCTGTTTAGTGGACAGCCGAAATCTGAAAGAATCCCTGGAGCGAGCAGAATGGAGTCTCGGGGTGGAGTTGTGGTGCAGCGAAGGTGCGCAGTCCAGCACCCTGGCGCCGGTCTCGTGTCGGGTGCTGAAGCTGCACTTCCAGCCCTCCCAAGGCCTCCACTATCACCTGCCGGTTCTATTCGACTACTTCCATTTGTCAGCCGTCTCTATCACCATCCATGCAAGTCTAGTTGCTTTACATCAGCCTTACATCAAGTAAGTACCTACCTAAAAGGAGTTTACGAAACAGTACCTACGTGCCTGCAATATATGTTATGTTATTATGTACGACCAATTGTTTTGCACCAGCTTGCATAAGAATGAAGGTTAAGCTTTCGTATAACAAATATGCATAAATTATGTCTGTGAATGCCAACAGACTTGACTGTTATGAATTTGTCAAATTAAATGCTGAAATATTGATCATATTTTGCCCCACGCGTGCCATATACCCGGAATGTCCAATACCCAATCATTAAACTGCATTTCCAATCGTCAATTACTAAAAGTTTTATTGACTTGCCTGGAACACAACACGGGGCCATAAATTGCGATTGTCCCAATGACAATAACATTCACTTTTTTTGACCGTAAGTTATCATGAAACTATTTCAATTTACAACTTCCAACTTTACAAAAGAAACTCATTGGCATTGAAAATGATAGGGCACGTCAGTGAAAACAGAAACAGTATAAGCTGGTACACTATTGAAACTACCTGCGATGGTCTAGCCAGTAGGCTAATTCACGTAACTAAAGAAGTGCAGTTGCCGCGCAGTTGCAATAAAATATTGATCAAAACAACACATTTGGTTATCTTCTTCTTCTTCTTCTTCTTTCGTTATGGCAATTGAGCCGATGTCGACCATTCTGCCATTTGGTATCCTCTGAGCTTCAGTGAGATACGCTCGCGTCAAGTTCGAGAGTCACTGCAATACGATCGGCGCGTCTTAAAATTACGTGAATTAACCCTCAGCTCAAGGCCAAAGTGTTTCGACAGACGTGTGGCTTATTTCTGTCCTTTGCCATATTTACATTGTATAAATGTTAAATATAGCTACTAAACTAATTCACAGCTATGTCATTTGTAATTTCACAATTAAATAGGTAAAAGCAGAATACTTACACCTTTGAAATTATTTCATGTCTGCCTGCCCATCAAGGAAAAGTATCATGCATTATGTGCAAAGCTGGTGAGTTGTTCCTCATAAGGCCTAAAATACACAATGGTGCTTTGTAACATGCCAGCACATTACTTTGAGCAAATGCTAATACGTGGCAAGTTATTAGCGTAGACTTTAGTTATGAGCAAGCTTGGGAAACTACAGCTGCAAGGATGCTTTTTAAGAATACTACCAAACATGCTTTTTACAGCATGTACGTAATTATGTATGTCCCAGGCCTAAATAAAATATTTAAGAATAAAAACCGTGATGTTCTTAATATTTCAGTACTCCACGCTCAAGCAAACAATGGGGCAAATTGATGAAGAGCGCTGGTTCCAACTTCAATACTTCGGGAAGCTTCGAGAATGTGCTCTTTGGATCCACCGGCAAGTGCGCTGGGGGCAACTCTAGCAAAATTGCGCATGCTAGGTAAATAAACTGTTGCCTACTCCTATAAGCCCGTTCTCTCCAAAAAGGGATTTACCAGTTGTTTAGGTAGATGAAATAATACTAACAATTCGTATTGATAAAAATTATATTATTTAAACCTACTAATATACACAATGTTATTAAACAAAACGTTAACTCCTAAAAGCACATGAATTCTGTCTTGACCAATAAGCGCGCAGATGATTAAGTCGGCGCGCGTATAAATAGTTCGCAGCCCGGCGCGGTCGCATTATAATAATAATTTCACAACACAGACACAGCAAGCCCTCTCTTGTTGCCCCATCAGCGTCGCCCTAAGCCGAGGCCCGTGTCCCACTAGGGGACGCCCTTAGCTGCGTCACGCTTAAAATCACCTAATTTTAAATAGGTCGGAGACCCTTCAGGTCTCACCAAAAGCCCGGTTAAACAGCAGAAGCTCAATGAGCTAACTGTGAGAGACATTTTTCAAAAAAAAAAAAAAACGCGGTCGCATTAGTATGGCGAGCTCGCGCACGGCGCGCGCGTTGTATGCTAGTTGCCACAGGGACAAAGTAAAGACAACTATTCTAAGCAGATTTTTCAAGGTTTGCAGGGACTTTACAATTGAAGGAATTTTGTAAAAACTTAAAAATCCTTGGAAGAGTTGGAGACAAGAATTTGAATATTAGTAGCCTCCTAACTGAATTATTTAAATATGACAATGTCGTAATTAACGAACGAAACAGTTAGACGAGACTTTTTTCGGTGCTCGGTTTTGGTACTTTAGCCAAGTTGAACTGTTATATCTATAGAATGAAGTAAAAGATAGAAAGCTTAATAATATATAATATATACATAATAGCATTTTTACCCCTTTCAATTTTCAGGCAAGTCCACGCCGAAGTGTGCGGAATCCTGCTAGGGTCTTTGGAAGGTCTACAGAGTGCTCTAGCAATATGTGGCTCTACCGGAGTCCTGCTTACTCCCGAAGAGTCCTCATCGAATTCTGTCGTCGGAGAAGTCGCGCAAAGAATAAAGGATCTTAGCGACTTTGGCAAGGTCAGTCACAATGAGGTCTTAAATTGCGATAGGCTGACTTTTGAACCGATAATATTTTTTTATAGCTTACTAGAGATTTTTTCAACTCGGAGTTTAAGTTCTTCATTTCTTTACCTCCTGGATAAAAGAACAATACCTACTCCTAAACAGAAGGTGATGCTAATCACAAAACTTTGCAAGCCGGATGGTGGCCGCAGAGCTAGTTTATACACTGATGTCCATCCCTGGCCTTTTGGCCTGTCTTTAGTTCTAAGTTCTGTTCTATGATTACACACGAGCGACATTTCACTAAAACCAAGCAATCAATACACAGAACTTCCAGAAGTCAGAATGCGGTGAAGAGGAAGAATGGGCGATGAGCGCAGCGCACGACATCGCGCGGCTGTGTGCGGAAGTGACGCTGAGGTGGCGAGCCTTCCTGCATCACACCACAGACCGGCCACACGTGCACCACGCCCTCGCGGCCAGGCATCATGCGCTGCGGTAACATGAACCTCGTCACTTAAGAGAACGCCCCATCGAGCAGCTGATTCTAAATACCTCTGAGTTGGGCCGCTGAATTGAAGGCGCCATTCGAACTTTAGTGATGAGTTTTTACTTTACAATAAGCAGCTCAAGTCTAGCTAATCTGACATATTGTTTAAAAAAATTATCATAGTATTTAGCAAAAGCGTCCAAAAACTCATATAGTCCGCAAATTTTATCGGATATGTAGTTAGTTAAGCTTATAATCTTTAATTACTTGTCTGTCAGTCAAAAAATCCTGCTCCTAATAGACAAAAAAACTTAACACTTATTAAAATACTAACATGAGAATCGTATTTTGTTTTCAGGATTAAGCGTTTCGCCGAATGCTTCTTCGTGCTAGACAACCCTCGTCACTCGCTGGCGGGCTGCTACGACAGCAACTACCAGTCGTACCAGAGCGTCGGCGAGGTGGCGCGGCGGTCGCGCTACCTGGCGCTGCTGCCGCCGCTGCCCGTGCACTGCATCGCGCTCGACGGCGACCCGCATATCATGCCCATTATTTTTGAAGACAGGTGATTTGTTATTGTTTTTGATATTCGATATCCGGAAATACAGGAGCCTTGAGAGTTTCTTCCACGGGTCCTATCTCGTATTTGGTATGATTGATTATTTACAGTGATTTAGGTACAATTTTTTTAACTTTAACTCTTAAAACCTTATTTGTTGATCATTAAAATTTAATAATCTTTTCCTTTGCAAAAATGTTACAAACGAAAGCATGCAAAGCAGTAAACAACCATTCAGGACGTTTGATTAAGACTTCAACTCATTATTTAGCATAGAAATATTTAAGAAATTTAATTTTAATATGATTGACTACAAGATGTTTTTATTCGATTAAGTACCTAAATATTTATGAAGTCTATTAATATAATTTTTAATAAATTAATATTTCTGAATTTAATGTTATTCTCTTTGACATATCTATTAATTGATTTTTATTTGCTATCATTACATATTTTGAATGTTACATTACACTGCTTATCTACTGCAACGATATTTGTACCTACACCTTAATGGTTCCTACATAACGGAAATTGTAATTTGTGATAGTTTGTGTGTAATAACTTTTATTGATATTTCGCATGCCTGTAAAGGTAGAATATGGTGTAACTACTTAATTACATATTATAACATCCGATTGTACCCATGTTATTACGAAATAAATTATTTGAATTTGAATTAATACTTTCAGATATCAAGACACGGCTGAATTTGCAAGACGCCGTTCATTTTTAAATTCCAGTGCAAGTAAATCTGGAAGTGGTAAATACAATTACGACGATATGATTATAACTTATCACACAAAAAGAGCTAAATTAATTACAATTATTTTGTTGCAGATCCCTTCCTATGTTCGGAGCCTCTTGGAGAAGACTGTGCTTGTAGTGTTAGTTCACTTATGGACTCAAGAAGACCATCATCTGAAGCCTCTAGAGTTACCCTTACACTCCCTAAAACAATCATGGACGTCCTCGAACCACAATTCAATGCGCCTAAATCCAGTTCCAGTGTCGTTCAAGCAACCCTGACGCTAGCTCCCCAAAAGTCTGCCCGCGGATCTCCTAAAAGAGCGTTAGTGAAACAAAACGTAGTTGAACTACCCAAACCACACAACAAACAACTCGAGCTAACAGGAAGAAATAGATACATCGTGCAGAACAATCAAATTAGCGAGATTCAACTACCGCCAAACAACGCGTTTGCTTCATGCTCTATACAACAAGGACAACAAATGTCACGGTACTCAGCATCAACTTTGCTTGACATTAATGCAGCAAAAAGCGCATCCAACGTTTCGCGTCTAGGGAAAGAAAAGTCTGAACCAGGCCTTGAGGTTTTCCGCCAAAAGCATGAAATCACTAGTGGTGTTAGCACTCTGCCGGCTAGGCACAGCAAGTCTCTAGATCAGTTGAGAGTCTCACAAATGACACCTCTCAGTACTGCGCAAACATTAACAAAGAACGTGAGAAACAATTCCAATTCTTCTGTCAACTACCCAAAACCATATCTGCCGCCCCAACAAACCAAGCCTACAACACTACCTAGAAGCGTGACCACTACTGCTTATCCAACTAATACAACGATTAGATGCGGATCCAAAGGAGACGACTATAAAAGAAATATAAGTGAGTTTAGAGAAAAATACAAAAATCCATGTAATATGAACGCTGGACACGGAATGAACAATGAAGTGTTCCATAATGTAGGATATAAGTACGATGGAGTGATGAAACCTAATCCTAACCAAGTGTACGGCTATACTTTCGGTAATCAGGGTAATCTGCAAGTAAACAATGTTATTCGTAATCCGTTAGAGTTTCAAAGAGGCTACAGTGTAAATTTACCCCGTCCTATGTTGCCTCCACGTAATTCTTATCCACCGGTTAGTGGTAAAACTCAAGTGACTGATCAAAATAACTTAGTTTCTAATAAACACGTACATAGATCTAATTCTACGCACGTGTTTCATCAAAAAGCGGAAAATCAACAAATTGACATTGAAGCTGCTAGAAATCAACTCCGACATGAACTCAACTATTACCTGCAAAAAGGTGATTGGAGTTATGATTTCAACACAGGAAGTTTAATCCAAAACTATCAAAAAAAATCTAGTAAAAGTAGTGATGACAGCGGATTTGTGATGACCTTAGATAGAAGCAGTGATGGAACTTCAAAATCAACTTATTCAAAGACTCCGCCATCTACTCCACATTCTACGATGCCATCTGTAAGACATAAGAAAAGTCGATCCAAAGAATCAAAACTAAATAATGGCGGAAAAGAAAATACGAAAATGAATTCGAGTAGAGATTCATTGAGCAGCCATCATTCTATTAAATCCAGAACTAGTAGATCAGATGGTCATACGTCTAAATCTGAACGCAGCACTCCAAAATCCGACCGAGCGACACCAAAGTCTGGTAAGTCTACACCTAAGTCTGGAGGGATTACACCGAAATCTGGTCTAGCTACTCCAAAATCTGGCAGAGCAACTCCGAAATCTGGCGCTACGACACCGAAAAGTGGTAGATCGAGCGGAAAACCAGAGAAACGTACAAAACACAAGCCCTCTGAAAAAATGACACAGTTAATGTCAGAAGCTGCATCATCATCTAGCAACGAAAGTATACCTTTTGAGCTAAGAAGATTAGAGTCATCTGCAAGTGTTCCGTATAGTCTCGACCACGGGCCAGAGTTATTACGACACTGTAGAAGTGCTGCGTCTGTATTAGATGAACCTAACTTAAATAACACTTTTGGCTCCGAATCATTACCCAATCTAGCACCACCACCTGCATTTGAATCGCCGCCTCTAGACATAGCCGATAAGGATTTCAAAATATTGCCACCCGAAAATTTCTCAAATAAAGAAGAAAAATGTAATAGAAGCACTTCTACATCGAGTTTAAGTGAACAAAGTGGATGGGTGTCTAGCGGTCGTAGTTCGGGCCCGTCCTCCCCAGATAATGCAAGTTGTCAATTAAACCAAAATTTTGTTCCCGGTAATTCTACTGTACCGAAAGCCACTAGTAAAAATTACGAAGATCCAACCGAACCTCGTAAGTCAGACGGTGAAACGATAAGCGATTTTAAAAGAACTGTTCTTAACGGAGAGCAATTACGGGAACGGCTATTAAAATTAGCTGTCAAAGTCTCCCAAAATAATTCCAACGAGAAAATAGAATGCTGTGATAAAGAAGTGTGCGAGGAATGCACAATATGTAGTGACTCTATATGCACAGACAGCCAATGCGAATATAATAAACTGATGCACAGTAATGGTATAGATGCGGGATGCAACTCCGATACTTGTACGGCGAGTTGTTTTCAACAAATGGTAGAAGTAAGTGCATCGAAAGGTAATCAAAGGCATAACTCCTTCAGTGCTGTACAAGGAAAGACTTACAGTTCTTCTTCCAAAAGCCTGAATGAGGGAACGGTGAAAAAATCTCAAACAATTAGTGACAATCTACATCCCTACATAAGGAAAGAAATCCCAGGCAAGTTGCAGCCAGCGCCGACGCCCGCGCCGACGCCTGCTAAGCCGCTAGATAAAAAACTGAAAGATAGAATTCAATATACAGAGAAGTTAATTGCGGCTGAAATACTAAGTTTGACGGTGGACCGGTCCTACAAACCTAGTCACAAGAAAGGTGGTCCGGCGAGTTCTGTGCAAAAATACCCGAATAAGGCGAAATCAGAAGTAGATTTAGCACACTTTATGGGTGACAATGACTATGAACATCTACCACCACCACAGCAGTTTAGAGATGCTCCTCCTCCACCGGATGAGTTCAAGGTAAACAAGTAAAATCCATAGATAATAAAGCATTATAGCCCATTAGTGAAAAATCGTATTAATGGACTTGTACGTTATAGGATCCTCCCTCGAAATCACCAAAGTTAAGTAGACAGAGCAGTAAATCGTCTACTCCTTCGAAAACGCCGAGAAAGCAACCGCCACAGCCTTCGTCACTTCAGTTAGACAACCCCTTGTACCACGTGTGTGAAGGTGAGTAGCACTACGACGTATGACTCAATGTAATGAAGCTTCTGCTACTAACACCATCGCTTGGCTTACAACAGGTATAATGGAGAGGCGGAAACTGAGGCCGCATCAGTCGGTAAATTCTAGCGGTGCGCCTTCCGGCAGTACGCTTAACAAAAGTCAGAGCACCGGGGAATTGGCGAACAGAAACGAAACTGGTAATAAAGATATTTTGATCCTACATCATCATCTCTACATCATTATCATCAAAACCGTATAAAAAATATGCAAAGAATTAAGTACTTTCATTTCTCATCAAAAATACATATTTTTTTAATCTTGTCACTTGTATTTTTGCATCCGTAAACATAAATATTCAGATATACTTGCTTAATTTATTAATAACATAAAATATAGTGATTTATTGCATTGTCCAACTCAATGGGTCACATGATATAAGAAACTAACAATTTCTGTAAAAAAAGTGACACCTTGGTACCACGATAATACAATCTCTAATGCAAATGTAATTAACAAGATTTACTATACTTTGACTAGCCACTTTACATGCTATTTTCAATATTCCAGAACAACGAGAAAGCAATCTCGTCAGTATATTCGGGTTGGCTGAATCAGAGAGATTATTCGTGAAATGCCGGGAAGAGTTCAGGCAGAGCGTGAAATACCCGGGCGCTATCTACTCTGACTTCCCGCCTGTGGAGAACTCCCTGCCTTATTTCCATATCAGTGATGAATATAGAATGTTCAATCCGGAAGGTGAGACGTTAGGTACTGCATATTATTATATTTATTAATTAATTAAGTGTATTTAAGTAATGCGTAGTGCATTAACGGTGAAGGAAAACATCGTGAAGAAACCTGCACACCTGAGAGGGCCTCATAAAATCCTCGACTGTGGCCAGAGTAAGGCGTAACCTCTCTCTCTGAAAAGAGGCCCGTGCCCAGCAGTGGGACAGTAGTGGTCTGCATTTATTTAAGTAATAACAATTTGACAATCTATTTTTGAGCTTGTGTATCCTAAATTCCGTAATAAAGCAATTGTGACGGCCTTTTCAGGACTCCACCTCATAATCTGCGTCCACGGCTTGGACGGCAATGCGGCAGACCTCCGTCTCGTTAAGACATACCTTGAACTGGGGCTGCCTGGGGCCAGGCTAGACTTCCTCATGTCCGAGAGAAACCAAGGCGATACTTTCTCTGATTTCGATACGATGACGGACAGGTGAGCCAGAATAATAATAATTATTATTTATTACCTTGCGTTATTACCTTGTCATGTAATTGATTTATATTTTCTTCTCACTTTTATTCTTGTACCGTATTTGTAACCAGTTTGCCGAAAATTTAATTACACGCAGAGCTATTAAGACCGCCTCGAACAGGTCGTTATTGATTTAAATATTAGCAAATTATACTCTATATAATCAAGTCAAGTATTTAATATTCATCAATTTTTTTAATGATATTTGTTATTCATATTAACCGCCTCATTGATCTAGAGCTGTAAGCGCGGTTGCCGAACCAAATAATTGATTTTATTGGATTTATAAAGTTTTTTAATTAGATTTGTATTAAAATGAGCCATTATCAATTTTGATAAAACACTCCTACTCATATCTTAATAAGGATTTTTAAAAATTGGGTGCTTCCGGATTATTTTCTTGTTTTTTTTTTACTTTTTCTGAGACGTTATCCTCTTTATCAGCTACCGGAAATTTCATGCCTGAAGATATTATGATTCTCTATTTACAGACTTGTGCAAGAAATCGTGACCCACATTCAGAATTCTAGCGACCCTGCTCGGATAAGCTTCGTCGGTCATTCCCTGGGCACGATCATCATTCGGTCTGCGTTAGCGAGGCCGCAGATGAAGCCGTTCCTTGGGAAACTCCACACTTTCCTGTCTCTCAGCGGACCCCACCTCGGAACTTTGTACAACTCTAGCGGATTAGTAAATGCTGGTAAGAAATGAAATTAAATTGTCTATTTTGCGTTTAGGATTTTTCTATCACTTTTACAGGTCTTTTATACTAGATGGCGCCGGAATTTACCATGACTAGGTACCTCTGTGAAGAAATATCGAAACAAACTCGATTTTAAAGTCCAAACAAATTGTAAAACGTATGTAAGAACAATGTAGGGTAGCATGTGGATTGGCCTTTTGAGAAAAGCGTCATAGCAGTTTGAGCTCACCTGTTCCGACAGATGTCAAGCATGGTCATCATCGTCGCATAGATTAGTAGATCCACTCTCAAAAATTGGGCATCACATGAGCGGAACGCACGGCGATTAGACACATTTTGTGTGACACAATACAACGCCATGCTATCGCGGTGACAACGCTCTCATGGCCATGGTTTTGATCGTTTTCATACTAAATAATGTGTAGCTGTGTCAGCGTGAGCGCTAGCAGCAACGCTCCTGTAAACGCGTTCTCATTCAGGAATTTAATAACTAGGAAACCTTTCCTTTTCAAGTTTTCAGGTAATTTTGTATGATTCCTCTCTACTTGATCTTTTACCTTCTTATACTTGCAAATTATGTGGAAGTGTTTTTTAAATATTTTGTTTTAACTATATATGTCGGAGTAGGGTCTCCAGAGGTGTTTTTGAAGAGAATGTAGTCAGTATTGCTGACGTCATTACTTCCATAATAGTTTGTCACTCATAGTTAAACACAAAAAGACAAGATAAGTTTAAAGGTTTATATTCAGGTAGACCGTATACAGGTACTTTAAGAATAGTCAGGACTCTAGGTGCCGCGTTCCAAAGTGTAGACTTCCTATGGAGAAGAACGGGCAAGAAACTCCATGGTTACTGTTTTTAATTCATTTGCTTCATTTGCATCATTTGCATTGGTTTACTTAGCTTTACTAGATAGATCCGTACAGTCCGACGTCTCGAGCACAAGTGAGTCAAACACGTTACATCGCTCTTATTTATAGTGGTCGTAGTGCGTACAAATAAATACGACTACCCTCTAGTGAACTCATTTTGATAAATCTTATTACTAAAACTATTTATTTCGTCCTCGCGCCGACACGGCCATTCTGACAGTCGGTGCGCGCTCTGCACCGGGCCTGTTATTAGTATCTGAAATAAGGAGAATGTGGTAACTTGATTATGCTCTTTTGTTGAAATTTAAATGCAATTGATCAGCCATTCGGTTTAGCATAGGGAACCCTTTGTTGGCACCTCAATGACTCTTTTGGTGGCACTTTATTGTACTCTTTTTGTGGCACTTTAATATTCTCTGTTGGTGGCATTATATTCTCTTTTGATGGCATTTTAATATTCTCTTTTGATGACACTATATTGTGCTCTTTTGGTGGAACTTTAATGACTCTTTGAGCGCCATGTCGGACACCATTGTCCGACAAACAGTTGATTTTCTATTATCTGCTGTTTGGCAGTGAACGTGTTAATGGCTCTTTTGGTGGCAATATAATAATATGCTCTTTTGGTGGCACTATAATGTGCTCTTTTGGTGGCCCTTTTTAAATTGCTATCACGCTCATTAAGTAACATTTATTCAGAAGCATAGGTTCTTTTGTTGTGGCACGTATTCGTACTCTTTTATTGATACTTGATTCTCATTGTTGTTCTTATATTGCTCTTTTTCTTCTTCTTCATCACTCTTTTTTGTTGGCATTTTATTTTTGCTCTTTTTTTGGCACTTCAATGTGCTCTTTGGCATTTTCAATGTGTTCTTTTTGTTTCGCCTTTTTAATGCGAATTAATCGAGTTACTATTTCTTGTATCATATTTTGATACACCGAGTACAAATTCTACTTCCCTTGAATGACGGGTGTCACTTGTTGCTGATGAACTACTGGTGATGGCATCACCATTGGATGGAGCAGTGTCTCACTGGGCGGTGTCATTGTTCATGGCTGCGTAACGGCCAGTTGTTGTAGTCGTTCCTGAAGCTTCCCGAGGCTGCTTGTCCTTGGTTGCAGCAGATTCGTCTATATCAATTCCGAGGCTCCTAGAATCATAAAATATTCGTAGGCGTAGTTTTTGTTATCAATCCCACTTCTGATGTCGGAGGAGGGTCTCCAGAGGTGTTTTTGAAGAGAATGTAGTCAGTATTGCTGACGTCATTACTTCCATAATAGTTTGTCACTCATAGTTAAACACAAAAAGACAAGATAAGTTTAAAGGTTTATATTCAGGTAGACCGTATACAGGTACTTTAAGAATAGTCAGGACTCTAGGTGCCGCGTTCCAAAGTGTAGACTTCCTATGGAGAAGAACGGGCAAGAAACTCCATGGTTACTGTTTTTAATTCATTTGCTTCATTTGCATCATTTGCATTGGTTTACTTAGCTTTACTAGATAGATCCGTACAGTCCGACGTCTCGAGCACAAGTGAGTCAAACACGTTACATCGCTCTTATTTATAGTGGTCGTAGTGCGTACAAATAAATACGACTACCCTCTAGTGAACTCATTTTGATAAATCTTATTACTAAAACTATTTATTTCGTCCTCGCGCCGACATATATACCTAATAGCAATGAAAAATAACTCAAGTCACCTATAATAGGTACCTATATTATTTATTCATAAAACTGAAACTAGAACTCTATCTTATTTTCAGGCATGTGGTTCATGCAGAAATGGAAGAAGTCTGGCTCTTTGCTGCAGCTCTCCCTCCGCGACGCCGCAGACCCTCGTCGCTCCTTCCTCTACCGGCTGAGCGAGCGGAGCCAGCTGCACCAGTTCAAACATATCCTGCTCTGTGGTTCCGGACAGGACCGATACGTCCCTCTGCATTCTGCTAGGCTAGAACTGTGTAAAGCTGCTGCTAAAGACACGTCGCTGTTGGGGCAGGCCTATAGAGAAATGGTTCGTACTCCCAATATTTAGGGATAGAACATTTTCTCCAAAATCCAACGAATTAGACCATGACCCTATTTAGATACTTCTTCATATTTTATACTCTGAAATAAATGAACCTTCTTATGCTCCAGGTACACAACATGGTGTCCCCGCTAGCAGCGCGTGCATCTACGGTGTCGGTCGTGAGGTATGACGTGCAGCACGCGCTGCCGCACACGGCCAGCGCGCTGGTCGGCCGCGCCGCGCACATCGCAGCCCTAGACTCCGACCTCTTCATCGAGAAGTTCCTCCTCGTGTCCGCGCTCAAATACTTCCGATAAAACTTACCTATTCTTTTCTAACACCGATTTTGACAACCCTTTCTTCGTGTTTACCAAAATACTTCAAGAAACGATATCTATGTACGCACTAGACGTGAATAGTCAATAATATTTAATTATTCAGGCACAAGCCATAAGTAGAGTAGGTACGTGACTACACTGACTACCGACGTATCAGCACATAGAGATAAAAGCTATCTGACCCTAGCTACTAGAATAATTATGCGACTATAGTTGTGCTATAGATGTGCAGTCGTCTCAGTACAGTACTGAGAGGACTGGATTTCTATCTATAGCCACATAATGTTATCCTAGGGGCTTCGGTCAGATCACTACTACACTATATGGTCAGAGGAATATTTAATAAGCAGTCTTACAACTGTCGATAATCACACTGTTATTATTGCTCGAGACTTATCCACCTGTAAAAAAAAAAAAAAAGAATTTATTTTATCTTGTCTCTTTCAAAAGTTCACAAACTCCCAAACACAGTGTTTCCTTCAAATTACGTATCTATTATGTAGTTTTGATGACGATGATAATCACTACCAGTTTTAAAAAACCCTTCTTACCAACCGGATTTTTTAAAATCTACTATTGGCGTGTGTACGATTGTTATCAAAAAGATAATTGATCCATTATGTCTCATGAGTCATGATTGATTACCTCTGTCAATTGACATCTTACATCGCTTCATAACATAAAGATCCTAAGGCCTAGACTTAGCTATGTAAATTGCACCATCAACGTTATCTGTCTTACCAACAGAAAATTGAAAGAAGTCGTGTGCATTAGTTATGTATTATTATTATTGATTGATTTTAACTCCGCACTCGTCGCTACTCGATCATTTAATTAGGAGAATTTTAATTTACGTGGGTAATATTGGAATTATTTTACATGTATTGTGGTCACTTCTTTTTTTATGGCAATAGCTTTGTTGTTTCATAATCCTTTTTTTTTTTAATTGCATTTTGTTTTTTTACGCATTTTGTAAGCATTTAACCTAGCGTCTGAAATTCTCAAATCCGAAGGCTTAATACAGAAAAAAAAAACTTACTACTGCATAATTTATTATGTCAAACAAACTGTTTTTTCCTCGATTTTTTCGACAATCAAAAAGTTATGGAATTGTTGTAGGTACCTAGGTATATTTGGATACAATGGATGCATTACCTCAAGGGTTGCTTCAAACTATTATAAGTAGGTACACCAACGTACCTATATAAATATTTAGAACATCCAAGTTTAAGAAATACCTACCTACTAACAAACAATGTTTTAGGGTCAATCACCTGAATATAGCAGCCCTGGGTAATGTTTATTTATTTAACTAAAATATTTAGAAGCAACTCTGGCCTCTGATTCTCAATCTATTCAATTGTGTGTTTCCCTAGTTTCGTCTTCAGTAGGCACTACAGGATTATCGAAATTATTAATCGACTTGGTGACAGCGTGATAAACTGGACTAGTCCTAATTATTGTAGAGTGATTTATGAACTACGTTGAGAATAACGGCAATCAACAGTTTTAATAACTTAATTAGATTTTAAGATGGATCTTTACACCAATTAATTTAAGACTATAATTTTAGCGATTGTAGATAATATAGGTAGATGTTATTTGTATTATTGTTGTCTATGAACGGTATCATCCTCGAACACATCAGGTTGTCTGCTATGAAACTACTTAGGTATTCAATGATATTTACATTTTATCACTGCATTTGCACTTCATCGGCATTTCCACTGCCGTATTCTGTGACTTCATAGATTAGTATAATAATTATGAATAAATATTGTAAGTACATCCATAGTAGACAACTTCTAAGATTTATAAAATATCCCTGTTTCTCCTCCTCTTCTTGAAGGACCGTTATTACATTGGCACTAAATCAAAATTAATATTTCCTATCTGGTTTTGTAATAAAGGTCTGATCGAATGTATTTGTATTTCAAAGTATACTTATTTACCTAATTACGTACTAAAATAAATCAATTATTGCTGCACAAAGGGATGTAGGTACCTAAAGATAAATTATAATTAAGATAAATACAGAGTTCTATCGTAATTTTATGTTCCTCGTACAGATGGACAGTCAGACAGGCCTCTGGCCTCTGGCCGTAGCCTTAAAGATAACAGAAATGATAAAGTAAACGTTCGTTAGATGAAAGTTGTAAATTTTTATCGAATGTTAGACTGATCTTTAAAAATATACGGTCACCGACATATTTTATAAGTTTCATAGAATATCTTTTCTTATTAGTAGTGAACATAATTTGATATAATGCAGTTATTAATCTCGCTCTGTCCACTTTCTCTTAATTAATCAGTAGGTAAAGTTTTATACAGGGCTTGAAATAATACAGATTTAAAATTATTCGATATACTGTGTACTACTGGGATAGTAATACCTCATTGCTCACTGGCAAGCTTGGAGGGCAGGACAGAGTATCAGTTTCTGTGGAATACAGAAATACTTACCAGTTAATTAACGCAATACATAAAATAAGGTTTCATTTGATAATTTATTTTATAATTAAAATCCCTCACTATGCCTTGTTGTGGTATTATAATAATGCAAACTTGATACTCATAGCCCAATCATTATAAATAATATTGATTCATACGAAGCGTTATCACCACTGTTGATGGAAAATGTATACTCTACTACTCTACTTAAGTAAAGCCTACTACGATTACCTAAGATTGTATTATTTCAGTTTTTTTTTTTTTTCAAATCAACATCTCTTTTTATGTACTTCATAAATGGATATTTAGATATGCTGATACCTTAAACATGTCTTACTTTCTTAATAAATTAAGGTTATTTTCGATTTTAAGTATAAATTAATTAAATAAATAGTTTAACATGTATTCTGTATTCATCTGCAATCTTACCATCCGACGAGATATAAATACCAATTAGTCGTTTGAATAAATTCCATTGTCACTGATATCTATGTCATGAGCCCTTCACAAAACGCAAAATGGTATTAATAGGTAAGTACTACAAATACCTACTTATAGGTGTGTATCAAAAGGCAACATTTTTTTGTAAATATTATAGACATGAATTTTATTTGTAAATCGTATGTTTAATGGGTGTCGATGTTATACACTTATGATAATAAATAAATAATGCCTGACGTCTCAGATGTATTCTTGTGGCTCATCTGCCAAGCGGTTTGATTGGTCTACGAAGATAAACAATGTCGCCGCAGTCAAAGCTACTGCTTTACCAAATAATGACGGCACGATTGGCTTTCTGCGCTATGCCGCGGGTTCGATCCCCGCACGGAACGAATATTTGTATGGCCGACATAGTTGTTAGGGTCTGAGTGTGTGACTATGTGCGTGTGCCATGTATGTTTGTAGGTATAATGTAGCCACGATACAGGAGTAATCCTACTGACAAAAACCTGGCCCAGATTTTTAAAATCTAAGAAAAGCGGCACCAACAAAATTTGCTTATTATATAGTTACTGTAGCTTGGGTGAATGACGCGGTTTACCCATGGATAATTCGATACCTTTTGCAGATACAAAATGAAAATAAAAAAAAGGATTTCGGATATAAGATGAAAATACGTTTTAGGGGAGAGAGGTAAACAAAAATACTTTTTCAAGTCCAGAGGGCGGCAGAGCGTAAGGCAATGGCTAACTGACACTGGCACTAACTTGCGAGTGACTTAAACAAACTGAACTACCTACAACTAACTAACTAATAGATTGCGCGCCAATCGTGCTCCTTATACATAGTCCCGGCCCATATTCCTAGTACCTCGCCCCCTGCGCGTCCTGTGATCATGGGTTACATGATATTGATGATATTACACAATAATTTCGCTATTTACAAATTTACGTAATATTGCACAATCATTACATCATTCATATCTTGCATAATATTTTGCAACTGATCAATACTATTATATTATACCTACATAGAAACAAATAATTTTTATTTGTATCTACTTATGACCCTACAATGTATTTTGTATCTTGTATCTGTATATCATATTATAGTAATATATTGTCCCACTGCAGGGCAAAGGCCTCCCTCAATATACTATATTGAGGGAGGCCTTTGCCCTGCAGTGGGACAACACAGGCTGAAATAATAATAATAATCTGTAAGTATGTCAAATACTTGTATCTAAAATAAGTCAAATCTCTGAGTATTGTGCATTATAGAGAACCTATTGGTATCTTTTTGTACCACGATTTGATGCGGTGCCTTAGTACCATAAAGTTATTATTACTAGTCTAGTAATAATAACTTTAAGCTTAGTACTGTAGGCATAGACTAACTGTAGGTATAGTGCAAGAACCTTATATGTAATATTCTTGGTATAGTGCCACAAACTTATCTTATCTGACCCATAAAGTTATTATTACTTTACCACTAGTAATAATAACTTTATGATCTGACCACTGTCATGGCGGCGCTGCCGTCGCTTTTACCAATGTCATCTCCCGCTCCGTCTACGGGTCTAGTCTACGGTCATCTCCCTACAAAAATGACATTTGGACCGTCCGTAGCAAGCGTAGACGGAGAAACAAACGGAGCAATAATATCTCTGTCTACGCAATAATATAATACTCAGGGGAGGTCCATAGCGACGTTAGTTCCAATTTTGGTCACCGGGTCAGATAAGTTTGTGGCACTATACTAGGGCTGCGGCGAATCCGACAAAGTCAGAATTGTATTATTTTTACTCAATAGCCCTTATATTTTGGGACTATTAAATTTGGTCGGATTCGCGATATTATCACTTTTATCCAGTGACATTAAGGCTTCTTTGGTCATTGCTTTTATTGCAATTCGGACCGCAGCTTAGACCGCAGGGTAGGTTTATGCCTGTTTATCTTAGACTGTTTATGCATAAACGTAGAGTAATAATAACTTTATGGTATTATGTATAGTCTGTGACGCTGCTATGCCAACATGTTCGGTCAGGTTTAAGCCATGTTTAAGCTCAGGTTTAAGGTCATTTTGGGTCATTTAGTTATTAGTCTATGGTCAGGTTCGTGCGCGATTGGTAGAGAAAACAATGCGACGATCTCCGATTGGTTCAAATTCTGTTTGGTCATAATATTATTTGCGGTTATAAATAGGACCGGTTGGCTTGCATGGTGCACTTGATGCGACTTGAAGCTTGATGCAGTTTACAGTCGTATGGAAAGTAAACTAGTCGATATCCAGCAATCGCAGAAAAAGTGATTACAAAACAATCTCAAGAAAACAAATAAAAAGAAGTAGGTACCTACTACTAGACCGTACTCACGACTCTCGACTGTAACACACAACCTAAAGGTACGACGTATTAAAAATGAATCCGATAGCAACATACCTGTTTCTTGATCTAGGAACAACTGGTCTCAGGAAACACGGTGAGCCAAATATCACAAGACTGCGTATTATTGCCGGCCAACGAAGTGACCCTCTTAGCATTCCACGAGAAAAGACACAAGAAATCGAAAGGACTTTTGAACCTGAAAATGAATGTGACATCACGATATCAAATGATATTTTCGATTCAATCGAAACTTTGATCAAAAATTCAGAGAAGCCCGTGTGTTTGATCGCTCATAACGGTTTAAATTTTCATTTTCCATTACTTAAATATTATTTTGAAATGATAAACAAGACGCTACCGGATGACGTCATGTGCACTGATAGCCTTTATGCGTTTTATGATATATTGGAAGCCCCAAAACAAGATAAAATGAGTGGATTTCAGGCGTCCCTAGAACAAATGAAAACGTTATCGTATTTACAATTAAAGAGGGACCGATATTATGATGGAAATGGAGTTCCATCACAGTCTTATGGTCACGTAAATCTTTATGACAGAGTCATGGGCTGTTTTGAAGCTAGAGAAAACAGGAATTGTTACATGATAAAAGACATAGCAGAGTCAGAATATATATGCGAGGAATTTGTTGAGTGGGTCGATTGCAATCACTGTCGCTTCGCTGAGGTCCCCATTAAACAAATATAGCAGATACAAAAATGTTCTTCAAGACCAATATAGATTGGTAAATTTATAGAAATTGTGTACCTATTCAGAAGAGTCACGACTTGAGGTCAAACACTTAAATTATGAAATTCGAGTAAACGAGCATGATATAATATGACGGACGCAACAAGAAAGAGAGTACAAATATCTGGCGTATACATAGAGATAATATATATAAAAACTGCAATAAAACCGCTTCGAGCTACTCGAAACCAGAAAAATCCTGGAAAAATCGCAAATAGATTATTTAAAAAAAACCGGTTGATGGATTATAAGAGATGAAAGGTGTGGAACTGGCTGGACCCTACCTACACTTAATGTAGCGATGACAAGTATCGGGAAGCTTTGGACAAGAACTGAAAGGAATAGAGACAAATGGAAGCAATTGGAGGCGGTCTTATCACTGAAAGTAACACTCCTTAGATTAAGAACTAACATTCATACATAATATACTAACCATACTAACAAATGCACCCAGCAGGGCTGAAAGTTGCATCATGTGCACTAGTAGATATAATAATTGATTATTATTATTAAGTAAAAATGAATTGATTTTTTTATTGGTTTTATTGTTTAATTTTATTTAGCCAGTTATTTGATTTTATTCAGACAGTTATTTTATTGTTTAATTTTATTTAGTCAGTTATTTGATTTATATGGCAATTGTTTGATTTTATTTAGTAACTTACCTACTGGCGATAGCTATGGCGCGGGCGTGCCTAATGTTTTACTACCTGTTGCCTGCGGTTTCACTTGCATCTTAGGTGAACTACTTCATGTACCCGGACAAAAAGTTTCCTTCGCACAGTGACTGTCGTAAATGCCAAATCCATTCAAAGCATTATCTACAAAGTAAGGGTAAAGCTGCACTCAAGCTGGCGCGCTGCGGCACGCGAATTCGCCCGTCTGCCTGCTGCAGGCCTAACATTCAAGGCGTGAGATAATTTTCTCGTCGCATCATCCCATCCCAATACGAAATTATGTCTACCGGTGTCTACCGGTGCCAACATGGCAGCACAAAAATATAACAAAATCTCATCTCGTTCGGTCAAAAGACTTCGTGATATTTTGTCATCAAATCGATTACATATTTTGTCGTTGATAATTTCTGTTGACGACTTGCGTGATAAAATATATATTAGTGTAACTAAATAAATATATTACTTACTTAGGTAGGTACTTATTTACTTACTTAACTTGAAGTAAAAAGCTTAAAAATTAACATCGGTGCCGTATTTCAACTTTGATAACACTTAGTTTACACGATTTTTATAAGTAGGTACCCCAGCCTTGAGCTTACCCCAGCTGAAAGTTCTTAGTTAGGTACCTAGTTATTATTTATTTTGGAAAAAGTTTTTGAGAAAAAATAATATAAAATTGTCGTCTGGTTTTAGAAATATTTAACTTAATAAAAATGGAAAAAATCTTAGTAGTTACGAGTAATAAAAAGACTTAAAAGAGAGACTGACTTATCAACGCAGAGTCGAAACTAGTGAAGCTAGTCACGAAAGGAGAGTAGGTTCCTTTTGTATAGTAGTAAGCAATAATGGGTGAAATAGGGGGTGAAAATTGTAATATGTACGGTAGGGATCATGGGCGCATGGGTGCATGAGCAGTCTCACAAACCAATAGATTGACGCTAATGGGTTGACTTACGACCTTCTTTAACGAAGTAGTTTCTATTTCTATACTATAGACACTCACACACATGCACTGTTGTCTGCAACTGATTGTATTCTATAATTATACTTACTTCAATTGGGACACTACTATATTTTCAGATGAAAAAATATTCAATCTAGCCAAAAGGGAAGACTTCATTTATGGTGTAAAGATAACACACGCGATAGTGAATAAAACATAGTTACCTACGTGGAAGTATTAATTATGATAATATGTCATGCTGCCTACTGTGCTTTTCGTTTATCCAGCTGAAGAATTTAGAGAGATATCTTCTGTCCAGGATAATTGTTCAATTCAACGGGCAAGCACTGTGTGCGAGCGGTTTACCAGACACCCGGAGATAACTGTTCCTTGGCCTGCACAACCTCCTGACCCCAACCCGATAGTAAGTCTAAGGGTTTGATGGTGCAAAGGTGGGAAGCACGGGATAAGAGGCGTATTGAGCAGTTGAAGTTGCATTGCATGGAGATATGAGAAAACTTATGAGGAACCAAAATGTTATAGACGTTATAGTCTTCTACTAAACGTGTCGACACTTACTTGACTGTATCGATAATATTGGAGATCATACTAAATGTTGAAAATTTGCAAGTGCTTTACCCTCTTACCAATAAAAACTTTCATTTTATTCCCTCATTGTCATTTTCATAACAAAGAAAACAGATGACAATAAAGGTGTTCAGTTGACATGAGTTAGTTAATCACTCATGGTTTATTCGTAAGGGGTAAAAGATTTAAGTTGTAACGCTTGAGGTTTAGTTTCAATCCTCTTTTCGTCAAGAAAACGAATACCTATAACCTCAATTATCTAATTAGTGTTACTATATAATGCGTCGACACTTACTTGAATGTATTGAGAACAGCTGTGGAGTGTGGGGGTGTGTGAAGCTGTGGTGTGTGTGGTTACAATAAATATTGATAATTTACAAATGTTATACCCCTCACTAATAAAAGCTTGTAATTTTTATTCACTCATTGTCATTTTCATATCAAAGAAAAGAGATAACATTAAGCATAACCACATTTTATGTTATTTACTGTTTGCTCATCGTTTATAGGTATAATATTTAACTTGTAATTGCTGGCCATCTTCTATATCTGTATCTATCTATATCTATATATATACTTATAATAATCTATCTATCTTCTATATCTATACATAAAGGTATGCTTTTATGTAGATAATAAAATCGTAACGAGGCTAAATCTGTACATTGAATATTTTTGGAAAAAAGTAAGTGCTACGTACCTATACTAGGAACGATACAGAAGCCGAAACATACGTTTTTAGAATTTTTGTCTGTTTATCTGTTTAAGGGCGGCTTGCAGCAGTATGTGTGGTGAATGTGATGATGACTCATTCACAGACTACAAAGAGATACTACGTAGTCTCATTACGTTGTGTGCGTTGAGTCACTCACACAAACAGCTCGTACGCACCATGAATCTTTTATTGTATGACTCTATAAAAGTATCGATAATGTACCGACTTGCTTGATATGGATCGTACTGCATAGCACTAGGTAGGTACCTACTAGGTATTCTGTTTGAATTAAGGTTTGAGTAATCTGTGACGCTGCTATGCTAACACGTTCGGACAGGTTCGTGCGCGATTGGTAAGGCAAGCAATGCGACGATCTCCGATTGGCACAAAAATCATTGACAGTCATATTATTTGCGGTTATAAATAGGACCGGCCGCCTGATTGCGTATGATAAATAAAACAGTTGCCGTTGCAAATAAACGTCCTATTTCGTATCCTCTTATGAAAACGTCTATAAGCGAGAAAGGGATGCATTGTTGTTGGTCGCTGTGGCTGTCAGAATTTTCTTACGTCAAGGCGTTGGCTTGCATTGCGTTACGGCTTGCATGATGCAGTTTACAGTCGTAAGGAAACTAAAGTAGTCGATAGCCAGCAACCGAAAAAAAAGTGATTACCTATATAACAAAATAATCTCAAGAAAACAAATAAAAAAGAAGAAGACCGGTCTCACGACTCTTCGCTGTAACACACAACCAAGGTACGACGTGTTAATAATGAATCCGATAGCAACATACGTGTTTCTTGATCTAGGAACAACTGGTCTCAGGAAAGACGGTGAGCCAAATATCACAAGACTGCGTATTATAGCGGTCCAACGAAGTGACCCTCTTAGCATTCCAGAAGAAATCGAAAGGACTTATAAACCTGAAAATGAATGTGATATCACAATATCAAATGATATTTTCGATTCAATCGAAACTTTGATCGAAAACTCAAACAGGCCCGTGTGTTTAATCGCTCATTACGGTTTAAATTTTCATTTTCCATTACTTAAACATTATTTTGAAATGATAAACAAGACGCTACCGGATGACGTCATGTGCACTGATAGCCTTTATGCATTTTATGATATATTGGAAGCCCAAAAACAAGGTGAAACGAGTGGATTTCAGGCGTCCCTAGAACAAATGGAAACGCAATCGTTTTTACAATTAAAGAGGGACCGATATTATGGTGCGAATGGAGTTCCATCACAGTCATATAGTCATGAAGATCTTTATGCCAGAGTCATGGGCAGTTTTGATGCCACAGAAAACAGGAATTGTTACATGATAAAAGAAATAGCACAGTCAGAATATATATACGAGGAATTTGTTGAATGGGTTGATTGCAATCATTGTCGCTTCGCTGAGGTGCCCACTTAGAAAACAGCAGCTACCAATGTTCTTCAAGCACAATCTATAAATTTTGTATTCAGAAGAGTCAGGACATGAGAACAAACACTTAAATTATTAAATTCGATTACCTAGTCGGGTAACTTATCATGTTATAATAAGTATGGTGGACGCAACAAAAAAAGATTGTACAAATTCCACCATGTGTACGCCGTACGGTGCGGTGATGTCATTGTCAAAATAAATAATCAGCGCGTTCATATCAAACGCTGGATATTAAAATCGCACCAAGCTACTCGAAACCAGAAAAATCATGGAAATATCGCATTTAATGTAATCTTATTAGTCTCAAGGCCATTGCCTGGTAGAGAAAAAAGGAAAAAACGGTTGATGGATTATTTATCAAAGACACAGACTGACTGTTAGTGAAGGCAGGTCTGTGATCAAAGATGAAAGGTGTGGTAAGATCGAGCCGAACTGGTTGGTACTTGATATGAGGTTCTATATCTGCAACAAGATACCTACTCTATGCTGGATAGGTACTCTATTTCTAGATTGTCAAGTGCTTTCCAATCATTCTATCTGTGTCTCGCTATGTTTAATTCGTTTAGTTAAATAAAACCAATATTCGAGTTGGTTTGTCTATTAATATGTATCAGTACCACAGACATCAGTACTGATACTCTAGATGAAGCGATGACAAGTATCGGGAAGCTTTGGACAAGAACTGAAAGGAATAGGGACAAATGGAAGCAATTGGAGGCGGTCTTATCACTGAAAGTAACACTCCTTAGATTAAGTACTAACATTCAAACATAATAACCGATAGATATCTACTAACAATACTAACACATGCACCCAGCAGCGCTAAAAGTTGCAACATATATCATGCACTCTAGTATAAGTTTGTAATCATGATTAATATTATTTTTATTACAAATAAATTGCATTTTTTTAATCAATTTTATTGTTTGATTTTATTTAGCCAGTTATTTGATTTTATTTAGCCAGTTATTTGATTTTATTTAGACAGTTATTTTATTTTTCAATTTTATTTAGTCAGTTATTTGATATAAATGGCAATTGTTTGATTTTATTTAGTAACTTACCTACTGGCGTAAGGCGTTAGCGATGGTGTGCCTAATGTTTTACTAACTGTTGCCTGCGGTTTCACCCGCAGCTTAGGGGAACTACTTCATTTACCCGGAGAAAAAGTGTCCTTCGCACAGTGAGTGAGAGCCAAATTTCATCCAAATCCGTTGAGCCGTTTATGGGTGATTGAGTAACAAACTTTCACAATTAAAATATTAGTAAGAATTATTACTGCAGTTATAATATTAAAATAATTAAACCTAATTATACATTACATATCACTACCTAACACTTAGTTTACACGATTTTTATAAGTACCCCAGCTGAAAGTTCTTAGTTACTGTTTAATTATTTTGGAAAGAGATATTGAGGTTTTTTTTAAATATTGTCATGTCTTGTTTTATAAATATTATAGATAAAAATGGAAAACATCTTAGTACGAGTAATAAAAAAACTAAAAATGGGCAATTTTCCCCTTCTTTTTATAGTAACAACCAGAATATCGGCGAATATATACAATACTGGCCTTATTTTTTGTACCTATATCCCAATGTCTTCGTAACACAAAAGTGACAGTAATTTCCATGATTACTTGGTTCTCCATAACATTAGTGAACTAAATGGAAGGTGTAGGTACCTACGTTATCTCCTGATGACCATCGCATCGCAGTAAAACGATTCTACAGCTTTCACAGACCACATTAGGAACCCAGTTTTTATCTTGGTTCGCGACAGGAAATTCAAAATGATGAAGATTAGGCACTTTTTAACGAACCTACAATGGGTCTACTCTTTTTTGAAAATATAAACTGTCCACAAACTTGGCAAAAACGATAACTTAGTTTAGACTTTCTGCTCGACTTCACTCACTTGTTTGAATCGAATAAATGAAGATCAAACTAAAACCACCACGTAGGGTAGTGAACAAATTTATGTGAGCGTAAAAAAAATGTGACGTGATCAATTCATTGAATTACAATGGACGTGATAGAATATTTTTTCTTACGCTTATAAGTTATAGGTTTAAATAAATTTCATGCGGGGTATATAAAAAAAATGTAAACTAGTGTAATACCTAAATGAAGATAATATAGGTACCTATGATATCATAATTTATGGAGAAAAAGGAAAATTCAGCGGAAAAAGATAGTGGCTGTGTGTGTTCCAGTCCCTTTGGCGGATCACCAAACCCATGGCTATTTATGTCGTAGAAAAATAAAGAATTGATTTGGAGCCTCAATACGATGATGCTCTGCCTGCCCACTTAAAGGTTAGTAACTACACTACCTACCTAGATACAATTATTTAGTAGACATATAATATTATTATTTTGTCCTCCTTTTTCTTATGCTAAATCCCCAAAAGTTGTCAATACTAAATCACTGACTGACCTTAGGTTCTAAAACCTAGAACTACCTACAGATGTGACGTGCCGTACTGATGTTACAACAGATACTGGGACTCTACCGCGTAACTAAAATGGTAATGAACATCGACTCTGGTACAGTGTTGTTGCTGATGCATTTTTTTTTATGATGGTTTATCATTGACATCAGCGGATGGCATGCTGATGCTGCTGATTTTAATTATTATTTTCTTAAAAATGCAGGGAATACCTAGTAGTGACCATTATGAATTTATTATATCTAAAAGTTGCAGTTTTCCTCGATTGTTTCATTAATTTTGTGACTTTCAATAAAAAATAGAATCAAACTAGGTACAGTCTGTCAAAAAAGAGATGACAACGATTGAGGGCGCCACTTGTATATTCTCTTGTTTATTTTTAATATATTAATGCCGCGAAAACATTTTTTATCACAAAAAATCTACACAGAATAGTAAAATAAACACATCGTTGTACCCAAACCACCCAAACTGACACCTACGGTACTTATTTAGGGTTGCGAGCGATGAAGAATTTTAGTTCCTTCAAAATCCTTTTCATGATTTTACTGACAGACTGTAAGTAGTTTAGTAATTTTTAGTGCTATAATCCCCGCCCCGTCTGCGTTCATGTCACGACTTGAACTTTAGCATTAATAATCAGCATCAATCAATGCGAATGCTGATGTTGAAAATGATGCTGGAGTTCCGCGGATGCTAATGCTGATGTTCGCAACAACCCGCTCTGGTAATAAACTTAATTACAATGGTGAGTAACTAAACTTCCAGCTACCTTGTAAAAAAATTACCAATCATGACGTTGGGACTCCTATTTTCATGATTGGTAAAAAAATTATAAGGTTGCTCAAAGTTTAGTCTCTCGCCATTGTATTGTAGTTTATTACCAGAGTCGATGTTCATTACCATTTTAGTTACATGGTAGACCGCTTGGTTGAAGTGGCACAGTCGAATGAGCAACAAATTGGATATTACTACCCTTTGGGTACGTCAGCATAATAAATGTTATATGTATAACACAAAGGGTATATACTGGTAGGTACGTATTTAATATTTATTTTAATTTAGCATTTTCAAAAATCAATTGTAATTGGCTGTTTTGACAAATTACATCAACAATAATAAAACCTTAAATAAAACTATTAGAAATCGAATTAGTACTTAATATAGTTTATGGGGTATAATTAGGAAACTAAATAATCAGTCTTAATAATTTAAATACACATTAATTTTTAAATAAAAAAATGTTAAATTATTTTTAAATCAAAATTATTTTAAAACTTATTTTAACTAGTAGGTATAATATTACTTATTATGTATATGGTCTAGTCACACATATCATAAATATTTATAATTAAAAAAAACCAATATAAATCAACAAGAAACATTAAATTGAATAAAAAAAATTAGCATTGTCTACGGGTGGACATCATTGTGCGCCTCCTGCAAACAAAAAATAAATTAATTTTACTATGTTTGAATATTTCCTTTTCTGTTAAAGGTGACTCCAAGTACCTACCCATTAGAACCATGGCTGTTGACACCAGTCTTGCATGCTGAACCAGATACAGCGATACACAGGCTAGCACAGCTAGCACAGCTAAGAGGCAGTTTTACGTGCTTGGGGATACACTGAGTACTGCAATATTACCGGAGAAGGCATCTCATATAATATATGCCAGCTGCATTGTCTACAATTTAATGAAACATCGTTAAATCATTAATTTTAGGCTATTTAGTCAAGTAATCATAAAAATGATGGTGAAATCGTAATCCTTATGAAATTTCCTATTGGAATCTTATAAGATTTTTAAATAAAGTGCTCTGAATTGACGATAGTCTTATTGGAAAGAAGCGTGAGTGGTAAAAACACCTTGAAAATTACGGTTTTAATAAGCAAAGAATTAAGGTTGAAACTTCAGAATTCATGTAAATTGTACCTAAATAAGTAAGATAAACTATTATTCTACAGAAATTACTTACAGTTATCTAAGAAAAAACACTTTTTTCAATAATTTTCGAGAAAAATACACTCGGGCACACTTTGTTTACATCCACTTGAGTTGACACCACAAACCAGTGTTACCAACTCTCAAAAATATTTATCCCCAAAACTAAAGTTAAAAACCCCTAAAATCCCCCAAAAAAAAAAACTGTAAAAATAATAAATAAATTGTAATAATATAAAATAATTGAAACATTTTGAAAACGTTTACAGCCAGCTGCCTCACAATCATTACAAACTTCACAGTAAAAGTTAAGAGTAAAAAAATCCCTATAAATACCCCTAAATAAATCAAACCCCTAGAAAAATCCCATCACACTTATTTACCCCCTAAATTTGGGGGGAAAACCCTATGTTGGGAACCCTGCCACAAACTACCTGTATAAGCATTGTCAAACTACAGAAATGACGTTAAATCATAGAAATATCATTAGAAATATGTATATAGTACTTAGATTATGTAAACCATATAGTACAAGGTATATATATTATAATCATAGAGATAATATATAGTACCTGTACTATTTCTAATACACCAAAAAAATATACAGGGTGTAAGGGACATCGTAACGAAAATTGATACCATGGATTCAGTACATGAATCTGAACACTGAATTTTGCGTCGGTCTTTTCAAAATTTTTACGATTTTGTTCACAGATATTTTAGGTAGGTATAAAAACTGCGAACAAAATCGTAAAATTTTTGAAAAGACCGATGCAAATTTCTTCTTCTCTGGAGTTCAGATTCATGTGCTGAATCCACGGTATCAGTTTTCGTTACGAAGTCACTTACAACCTGTATACATACAATCGAACATACCACCTCCTTTTTTGAAGTCGGTTAAAAATAATAGAGGTGAAGGTAAAGTAAAAGTAGAATCGAACATGAATCAAACCAATGAAATCAAAATGAAATAGACATGTACTGATGTTGCCAGATAAAAAAATGAAATGTTTTACAACCTAGAGTTTTCTAGCTAGAGTCTGGCCAACGAAAGCTGTCCAAAAAAAAAGGAGGTTCCATTAAAAAAATTAAGAGCTGTTATCCCTGTCTATACACTGCATAAACGGAGTTGATACTATCTATTATTCAAGAAATATTAAGCGATACTTACCTACATAAGTATTTCCTATTATTTGATAATATTTATATTTACAATACTTCGTCTTGAGGATCATTGACTTACATTGAGGATGGTCATAATCAGAGCACGAATGTTTTGACGTATAGTAACGTTAATGTAAGCAAATTTTGATAAAATACAATGAATCTATCGTATTTTTGATCAATTATATATTAAGCAACATACACACTTGTTTCATGAAAATGTAAAAAATACTGCATGTATTTTCACAAAAATATCATGGATTATACGTGTACTTTGATTCTTATGTTTACGTTACGTTACGATACGTCAAAACATTCGTGCTCGGCCCACAGTACCAAATTTAAGCGCTAAACGAAACTAGCTTGGCATTTTTTATCTTTTACGTATTAAAGTTCACCGCTCAACTTTCCTGGCACGGCCATACATAGAAAAGGTTGAATTAAACAAAAAGTTATTAATATAAGTTTATATAATGGAATTGAGACCACTGATATGATGAAACTATAAAATCCACACAAAACGTAGGGGTTATTCGTTTATTTTGATTCCTATAGCCGAAATTGGAAACTATTGCTGAATGTGGTCGAGTTTTCCCCGGAGTATTCCACTGTCCGTGATTTTTAAACCTTTCAATTTTAATTCTTCTTAGGGTCTTTCATTTTTCTCATTTTTATTATTTATTAGCTTTCCATATCTTTACTATTTCCACAATTTTATGATTTGTTACCTCGTTGTTGATACTTCCTGAAAAGAAGATACACCATGAAAAATATTGCGATTTTTTATACATAGTCGAAAAGTATCAAGTTGTTTGAATAGAAATTCCAAAAACTAACCTTATAGCGAAGGGATTGAATCTAGTTGTCGTATTTTCTCTACATATTTCCGATTCAAATCACTTTTTACGTCTTTATATTTGTCAATCATAGTAAATAGAAGCTTCCTCATCGAACTTTTGATTGTTTTCGGCATTATTTTAAACAGAACTAACGAAAACATGATGCATAAATAAACACAAGATGACAAAGTACGAAACGTCAATGTTACAATTTTGACAATCCTAAATTGTTGCCATAATAAAAGTTTAGAAAATAATTCGTGGACTTCTTTCGCTGGTCAAACTCTACTACACTATCAAGCTTTTGAGGTAAAATAAATTGGTTATCTAGCAACTTTGTCTACTACATGTATAATAGCTATAATCGTACAGTTGGCAACACTGGATAATTGACATTTGACAGTTCACAGTTGGTCCGCCGCAGTCGTGGTGTGTACTGGGTTCTGATTGTTAAATCTTAACATTTATTTGGGCGTATTTCTAACATTTATAGAGAGAAAAACCTTTAAATTCTGCCCAAAATTGCTATTTATGTCTATAAAATCGTTGATATAACGACATTTAAGTGACAATTTTCGAAACTGTTGTTCTAATAGGCAATGCAGTGTTCGTTATCGTATCATCGAATAGAGTATTCTAATAAATTGTGATTTATTTAGTCTACAATGGGGAAACTGTTGAGTCTTTTGTCCCGAGACGACTCGAATTGTTGTTCATCACCGCGTTATGATATATTCTTGGATTTCGAGAACGCCGCGCCCACGGATACGGAGCGAGATGTTTATGAAGAGGTTCAGAGGGTGCTGTTGGATTCAGAGAAGATACTCGAAGAGATACAGTGTTACAAGGGTGCGGGGAAGGAGATCCGGGAGGCTATAGCGGACCCGTCGAGGATATCGCAGGAGCGAGCATGGCGCGCGGTACGGCCGCTCGTGGACAAGCTGCTCCGATGTTACAACCACTCCCTGCAGCTGCAGCGGGTGAGTCCATGAATCATTACTTCGACACGCCTAACAACCACTCACTACCTGTGTAAATTCTTCAGTTTTACTTTTAGAAGTGTCATACAGCTAATCTTTAACCTTTTGTGGGTATACCATAAATTTTAAAATTACAAAACAATACCAACTATTCTCTCCTATTATATTAATATTTCTAACTATTGTAATAAACTTCAGAACCTGTAAAATAGATTTTGATAAGAATTTTTTGGAGAAGGCTTTAGACTGAATATCATTACGTTTACTATCTGGAAGGTATGCAGTGATACTGTATCACTGCACTGCTGTTTAAGATACTTCTTATATATTTGGAGATTATTATTGAAGCATCAATGTAAGTTTTTCACAAAATCCCGGAGTATGGGGTTTCTTGCCGGTATCTTCTCCAGGACCTACCCACTTGGAACAGTGCACCTAGAATCACGACTTTTTGAAAGTGCCTGCAAAGGCCCAGTTCAAATAAAAATATTTGACTTTGACTACCTACTGACATCAATAAAATCAAATTAATAATTTAGCTTGTCAAGCAGCATACAGGTTCCGGGACCCACAAACTATAGATTTTTACAATTTTCAATGATAGGATAATTAATTAAGCCAAAACAAAATAATCCCATTTGCCCTTTTATTGGGTATCCATGTGTATTACTTCAAATTAAATTAAAATTAATTGTTTTGTTTTGTTTTAAAGTGTATCCCAATACTGCGGTTGCATTTAGGAATAGAGACTGAATCACTCTACAAATTATGCGCACTACATAAAAAATTTTCCTGTATAAACTTGGCATAACTTTAAATCATGTTTATTAGTAAAGGAGTAAATATTTTAACATATAATGTGAGTGATACCTTACACTATCATCTGAATATAGCATCCTGTATAATACTCTGATAAGTTTGATAAGATTATGTGATGTCATGTTGATAAGTTCTCACACTGATTACACTGTAAGCAAATACAATACAGTGTTTGTCAAGTGTGTATGGAAATATTCACATTATTATTCACTAATGTAATAGATAAAATAATTAATATTTCGTTATTGAATGAGTATTCCGTTATTTACTATGCAACCAACATCATAATTGCAAAAAAAATATCAGCTGTCCCATACAAAATTTCAATATGCAGTATGTACTCAACACAAATATATGGGACAGCTGATTATGTTTTCGCGATTACTATGTTGGTCCCATGGAGAAAGTTGTTCAGGTTGATGGTCTGATCCACACCCTTAAATATGACCACACATTTCTGATAGATGTTGTATAATAATAATCGCTTTACATCGCACCTGCATCTATAGATAGTGATATTTTTCTAGAATTTTTCCATACATTTTACAAACTATCTGGTCATTGCAAATACTTGTTCATTGCGGGAATTGCGTAAGCCAATGGCATAGCCGCCCGAATTAAGTCGTCCAATAGTGTAAAGTGGGTTCACAGGTGTGTTTTGCAGTATGTAGGTACCTACAACTACCGTGTGCTCCTGTTCCCTCAAGGGTAGTATAGGCGGAAAAAGTTCAGTAGGTCTGTGTGAAATTGAATAAACAATTTGAATGACAATACCTTTACCTAGCAGCTTAACTGTAAAGCACAATAAAATAATCTAACTTTGATGAAATTGTATTAATAATATCCATGCAACAAAGTGAGGACAGGAAACCTAAAAATGTTATGGATAAAGGATAATTTTATTGGGGGACAGGACATCATCAAGAAATAAACATGACCCGTAATACTGGACAGTATGACTAAAGGGGGGTTCAAGTGTCCCGAGTTTCCCCTATACATTGAATAGTTAAAATTTTAATTTCCATTAGTCTCCCCAATGAGTTTCACGTAGTCGAGAATACATGATATATTATGAAATATAAATTGCCATAAATAATAAAATGAAGGGTGTCCATTCCCCCGTGAATGCTTCACGCTGAACACGCGCTGAAAGGTTACCGCCCACCGCTATATTTGCATACAAGGTGCATAGTAGTTGAACCAGAAGGTTCACTTTATACAATTCGCAAAACAAGCTCCTAAGCGCTGAACGATGTGCTATTTAGAGCGTGCGATGTGCGCCTGCAGTTATTTAATACCTACCAAAATCGTTTCACCAATAACAAATCGACGTGACATGCAGGATTGACGTTTAGGTAAGCCTCTCACTGACTATCCGACACGTGACTCTGATGACTGACAGATAGGCCTATCACCCAACTAACCAACCAAAATATACCCAGCTGACGCGGCAAGAAGCAGTTCAAGAAGTCCAGTGACTTACGGCCTGTATCACACTTACCCAGCGAAACGACATTGACGCTGCCTATTTTAAGGTTGTATTTTACGACAATTTCTTACTTTTGAGGGGGTGAAGTATCAGCCTAAGCCCCACCCACTAGGGGAGCTCCGTTCTCGCAATTACGCAATTGACGTATCAGACTGTGTGACACACGTGTCACAGAATAGCAATATTAATTAGCAACATGCAGTATGACACCAGCAAATACTTGAAAAATATAAATCCATAATATCGTATACCCAGTGTCCTATATTACGCTAGAAAATCTGTTCCTCCGTTTTGTATTTGTAGATTTTATACCTATTTAACTATCTACTTATAAACTATCAGTCATACCTATTGTGTATGAGTTTATGCAAGTGCACATAATTGTCTCGACCAACATTGGGCATTTTCACACTAAGCCAATAATGCCGTAACGAAACCGATATACCGGCATGACAAACCTGATGACACTGCCAATGTGTGTGTAATGTTAGAAGAATAAGCCAACTCAAATCAATGCCTTGAGATAATAACCTACTCTCACCCACACCTGTAGGAGTCGTCCGTTTCCGTAGTCATGCCTACTTAAGTATGTTCACAGTGTTGCTTTTTTACCAAAAAAGAAATTGCATATTCATAGATCAAAACCATATTCCTAGTTCAGATTCCTCGCTATGTATGCAGATGAAGAGCTTCAAAATTGAAAGAAAGAAAGAAAAAACATTTAAATCGGACTCGCACACGAAATTACATAAACACACAAAAATTCAAATAATGATAACAATAACCTAACCGTCTAAAACCCTCGACTCTAATTAGAAAAAGAGGTGTAACTTTTGAACAGCTGAACAGATTTTAAGAACCATCCCGATTAAACTAGCTTTCAATTAAAAAAAACTGCATTGAAATTGGTCCATCCGCTTTGAAGCTTCGATGCCACAGACAGACACACAGATTCACAGACACATAGATACACAGATACACATTATAAACTTATATCACCCCTCTATTTTGTCGGGGGTTAAAAAAGTCCTGCAAGAGGCCAAAGAAAGTCCCTATCTCAGCATATCCTGACAGTTAATCCTGACAGTTAAAATAAATACCGCAGCGCTGGTTTTCACACACACACACACACACTTCCATGCTTTATTTTTCATTGTTTTTATTTTATGTAATTTTCTGGTTTTTTTATTTTTTATGTTTGTTATGTGTGCATGCTCGGTGTCCTGTGTGCAAAAAATAAATTGATTTTCTTTCTTTTCTTTTCTTCTTTCTTTTCGGATAGGACCGTGGTGATGCCACGGACAACCACGATAACTAAAAATAAATATAATTTTTAAAAACGTTTTCTTTCCTTCTTTACATACTATCTATCTATCTCTCTCTAACTTCTAAATTTTATTAACTACGGACATGTATCATTCAAATTCGAAGAATTTACAACAAAAAACCACATAGTAAAAGTTATGAAATTTGGTTCTTGTTCAGAAATAGTACGCATTTCTTTTTTTGTGGCTAGTTTTCCTAGATTATTATACCATTTTGGAATTTTGGATAGTTGCGTCAATTTTTAAAAAAACTTGCCATGGTAGTGTCTGTACTTTTTTTTACACCACGATGAGTGAAAGTGGACCAAATGTAAAAATCTTTCAAAATTTTAGGGTGAAAAATAATTTTGATTGATTTTTGTGTCAAATCTACAGGCATTCTGGGATTTTTAACGATTGTGGTGGATAGCAGTGCTACTTAGGTTGCAGGTACAAAAAGAAATTCAGAAATATCTGAAACATTGTGGTCATAGTAATTAAAAATATCTTAAGGGGTGTAAATTTTTGAAGGATTTCAAATTTTTTATGTAAATTCTTAAAAATTGAAAAATTGATAAAAAAAAATTGTTCTCGAGTAGTCCTGAGCTGGTCAACCCTCTGGTGCCCGCTTATCGTTGAATTTTGGGACATGGTGTATATAAAACTTCATACTCTTTGTTCTCAACACTACAAATTGTCGTACTGATTTTTCTATACTACATCCTATAAAATGAATTCTTGACGGAGATGTCAAGAAATTATTTTAGCATATTGATTTTTATAAACGAAATACTTAGATTTTCTGAATAAAAGGCAAGTTACTTATACTTCCTGTTGCTTTTTAATAAATTTTTTAATGATTTTACTGTCATTCTTTCTTTTGGTTTTGAATAAAGTGTAAGCGCAGGAAATTCAAAAAAAATTGCACAGGTCCGACCTCGATGCGCGCCGAAACGCGACTGATTGATGGCAGAGATGACAGAAATCACGAATTTTGTGGTTTTTATCAAATTGTGACCAATATACGTAATATTATAAAAAAATAACAACCGATTTTGGTTGGTATATTTGCGACCAATATTGTGATGTAAAAATTATTTGAAATAATATCATGTTTTAGAAATAATCTTGTAAACACTTTTTTAAAAGGGGTAACTTTGCGATTTTTTTTTATCGAGCCAACTTCATCCAATCATGTATCGGACAACCGTGCAGAGATTGTCACATCTTCAAGTTTGATATATATTTTTTTCAGGACAAAGAAATAAGAATTTCTATTCAAAAAATTGTAAATACAAATCGGTTTTTGCGGCATTCCTGTAAAATACCCCCTTAAAGAGACATGTCGGTTTTCACTGCTTTGGGCTGACGCTGAATAAAGCGGGAATTAAAAGTCTCCAATAGACTCGATCACTTTGATAAACAGAGAACATATTAGAATTTTATTAGTTTTTACATCACCTCTCCCAGTGGACAGGCAGCTTTACTTTTTACAGGTTGGTACAATGGGCCTTCTGTGACCTTATTTTTTTGCTGTGTGTATTGTGCATTGTGCACAGCTTGATAAGGTAATTATTTAGTGATTGCGGAGGACAATGACAGCATCTCTCTATCACTGCCATCGTTAGCTCAACACTGCTTCTTTTTAGAAAATATACATTTCTAAAAATAAATTATTGCATTGCTGTTGTAAAGCTGTTCTAAGATAATAGTACTATCATCATTTTAAATGCAATTTCTATCTTCGTTGAGTCAGACAACAGACACGTACAGCTACTATCGTACGACGCGCTGCTGTGATGCACTGCACAACTATCAGTAGGTGGGTACTGTTAATTATTTGCAGCAGCATGGTAGTTAACCTATTCCAACGTCATTCTAACTGAGTACGTATTTTTTGTAAAATTATTAGTCAGACCAATACGTGCCTACCGCCTATCAAATCGATTGATTCACATAATAGGGGAAGCCCTGTGGAACAAATTTCTAACTGGTTTCCCGTAGAATTAATTTTATTGACTTATAAAACGCCTACAATCTGTCTCTAAGAACACTCAGCCTTGAAAAGTAATAAATAAATGATGAAGTAATATTCTGATGGTTTTATTACCGGCCGGATACACATTAAACGTCCGTTTAGGTCGGAGTCTACACAATCGGTACGAACGGCTCCCAGCACGCCTAACCGACTGGTTAGTATCTTTTCGGCACCGATTGTACGTGTTTCCGGTACGTAGCGAAACGTACAATAACATTCACTCCGTATTAGGCTTGTTACTCATAATATAATTAAAAACATTCCGTACAGGATTCGATTTCATGTTAACTGATAATGATATTTTCAAGCTGCATTTCTGCTGACACAAAATGCTGTTGTTTTGTACTATTCAGGCGAAAAAAAAGGAGGTACAATGTTGTACTCGAATTATAATACGAACTAACACACTAAATTTATGGTGGAAAGAGTTCATAGCAGGCCTGAAAATTCACACATCGCTGATGATCTACAGACAGAAAATTCGAGCGAAATTACCTATCTGAAAATTGTGAAAAGCCAGGCAACCAACCATCCTGATCTACACAGAACAGAAATTATTGTAGGTCTACTAGTCGTAGTAATTCTTTTTCTCTGGAGTAGTTTCCACGTCTCAATCTTCAAGGTAGAAGGTACAAGGTACAACCCATACTGTGCTTCTGTATTAACTTCTACGTTCAGTCTTAAAAACAGGAAGTCGGGAATACAAATTCAAATTAAAATGCCAATTTTATTCCTCATGCATTCATATTTCAAAAATAATGTAAGTAAATCTGTAAAATCAATTATGGATATACATATATGTAATACTATTCTTTATGTATTAATTTTTCGGTACGGACAAAGACGTAGGCAGAAAAAAAGATGGGAAGACGATCTGCCCAAAGGCTGGAGAAGGACAGCAATGGACAGGGAAAGGTGGAGGCAACTTGAGGAGGCCTATGTCGCAAGACAGCCTGACCTGGTAACTGTTAATGTTAAGTTACATACGTATAGGAAACATAATATAGAATTTACTTTAGTATTAGTTAAGTATAATTAGTATAGTTTATGTTTTATTATATAACAAATTGTGCAAGGGTCAGAGTACCTAAATAAAGGCTATTTTATTTTATTTATTTATTTATTAATACTATTTTCTCTACAGTCATAAATAAAACAATACATACTAAACATACTGCTCTTCTATGTACATATTACCTAAACAATTTACGAACCGCTAAAAAGAATACGTATGAATAACTCGTAGGGCACACCCTTTGCGTAGTTACCCACGTAATAAGGACCTAATTACGTGGTGGCAAGCATAGTACGATCCTATTTCTTTTGTTACGAGGACAGCTACTTACAGTAAGTTGGTACCTATCGTAAATTCTCGTTATAGTTTTAGATTGCGGTTTGGCGGTACAGTAGGAGACTAGAGCCTAACCTCTACTGCGTCAGAGCCACGCAACAGGGTACAAAATATCAATTCACGTCAGTGAATAATTTATTTGACGAGGATCGCCGATGTAGGTTGCCAGACAGAAATGAGTGGGCGGGTCATGTCTGCGACTGCAGAATGCATGCAGAAAGGCGGGCGAAAAAAATTGCGACGCAGTGGATGCCAAAGGATTACCACAGGCAGCAGCAGAGACAGACGCAAGCCGTACAAAAAATTACATCTAATATTCTCCTTCGCCATGGCCCATTGCTGAACATGGGGCTCATAATAGACCACTTCAATAAACTGCTAATGAGGGATTAGATATAATTTTGCAGATTTCAGACAAGTCAAGTCAACTCCATACCTAACATCTGAAACAGTAGAAGTATTGTGAAACGAAACAACCTTCGCTTTACAATGAATTGTACGGTCTATATATTCTTGAAACAAAATTATCAAATCAGTTTCATACAAAATCTAGGCCAAACTTTAATAAATAATGCACTTTTTCTCAAGTATTTAATCTTGATAGTCATATTATAAATTATATTTGAATAAATGATTGAATTATTGCATTCTTGTTTGTATTTTTGTATATAAAAGGCATTTCCTAATTCCTTTATTATTCTTGAGCAAATGATCTAGTTGTTCATTATCCAATTTACGTACAGGCCGCTCCACTTCACTTATTACAAACTGTTTGTTTGTGTTTTTATTTGTCACATTTAAGGCCATCACTTATCCACCAAGTAAAACATAAGGAATTTTCTGAGTCAACTTACTTGCGTGGAACTATAAACAGCGAATACATCCCATAATTTCATCACCTCCAAATCAACGTGAAAACAAACATTCACACAATCGGATAAGATAAAAAAAATCTCAAAATATGTATGCAGCTTACCTCCCGCGTCCCACCCCACGCTCATTACATGTGACAATCATCCAATCAGAGCGGCCACAACGCACATAGGAGTCGCGTGAGAATGCTCCGATAACGCATGCTGTATCCTCCGAGGGCATTGGAACCATCAATTTATTTGCCTTATTAGATCTTCTGATTTATAACACATAAATTAAGAACAATGTTCTGCCTCGTACTTGGACACAGAGCTTAGAGCTTTGGAGTGACAATTGGCCGGATCTACCATTGTAATTGGTTCATAAATTGTTGAAATATTTCCATGTATCATACCTACTATAATAAACGTCTATTTCTTTGACACTCGATCGCTCGGGAAGAAACTTATTTTGATAAGGAAATAAAACACTAAACAAAATGGTATAAGCAGGGTTTATATCCCGAAACATTATGCAATTCTCTTGGGACACGAAACTCCCGAACTCCGCGTTGTACCTAATACAAATAAATATAATATTTACTAACTTTTCTATAATTATTGCACGGTGTTACGTTATATCATTTTACTGGTGGTTTTATAGTTGAACAATGTTTTCCTTCCTTATTGCTAAAGCAGTATGATTACGTATAGTGAAATCATTTCAATTATTTATACCTATATTAAAAGTTAAAATTATGGATTGAAACAATCAATCAATTAGGTAAGTGTTAATTTAATGAACTAAAGTCAACTGATAACCTAGCCTCTTTCAAAGACTGATACAGACTATAATTCAATTTAATATTGTTATATGTTATCTTTTCATTTCAAAGTTTACATTTTTATTATTATTTACTGGCGGACAGCGGTGCCCGCGTAACTGTCCGCATGGACATTGAAGGCAAAGAATATTGAAAAGAAATTGCCTTTTTTCTTCCTCATGATACATGCTACTTCCTTGTCAAATTTTATAAAGACCGTGAAAAGGTAATAAACAGACAGAGAGACGAGTTACTTTCGCAATTATAATAATAGGTATTAGTACGGATACCAATCGCTGTGTCGGCTAAAGCAAAATGTGATTGTATATGGTACTGTGAAAGCAGTTGTATGCGAAACTGCTTCGTCTTACGTCAGTCTCATAATGCTACATTATCCTTCCACCCAGTGCTCCGTGCAAAGCTTGTTCTAACACGAACAGTCTGATAGTTCTTGCAAAATGTAATAATTACATTAGAGAATTATTCTCTAGATTGCGATTCCAACGAAACCGCAACGAGCGGTCCATTTTAGTCAGAACAATGACAACAAACGTCAAGGATACGTGAGTAATAACAGAGGTACTATCAAGTTTTGGATGCACAGCCATATTCTGTCTCCACGTTTACTGAGCAGTTGAAAGGAGACAAAACAACGTTTTGTAGTCTGCATGACGTGGTATATTGTTGAATAGGGATCCTTATTAGGTGCGGTGCGGCAACAAACTCGCTGCAGCAATCTGCAACGTAATATCTCGTACGGAACAATATTCTGTGACCGACCAAACCTCATTTTAAAATACTCTTAAACTTTGGGAGTCATAATTTATCTTTTTTGAGGTCTGTGTATGGTAGGTAATTAGGATATTCAAAGAATTTAACTGACTTGCTGAATACGAACCTCTTCCTCTACAAACCGCTAAAACGAACCATCTGGCGGGATGTTGCCATAATTACGCTTGGCAGGTGGGTTCGCCGTAATGTGCGTATTATTAGTGCACCGGTGGATTCTGTTAACCACCTTCCTGTATACACCCTTAATCCGCTTTTACAACAACCATAGAAAGTCGTGGTGTGGTCAATAGACCACACCCCTCCGCCTCCTGGCCTTGCTCTCGCTAAATATTTTTAGCGAGAGCAAGGCCAGGACACCGGTGAGTTGATTAGCACTCGTGGTGCCTTCTGATTGCTCGATTCCATAATTTAAAATTTATAAAATAGGCATCTAGTTCCTTGATTCTCAAGATGGCTTCATTACTCATAATGTAGTCCTTTGGCCTCTTCAAAGATCCATATTATTTCCTCGATAGAGACAATATAAAGTTATCTTTAGGCATCTTTCAATATAACGCCTATATCGTGCGATTTGCTAATATTAATAAATCTGATATTAATCTATCCAAAGTTCTTGATTCATAATAAGCATAATGCATACCATATAAAACCTTAGGAACGTTATAAAATGTCAAAACAATATTTTGTCTTGCTACAATATAACGTAAGATGTGCATGTAATTATATGCTTTGCATTTTAATAAGAACTAAGAATGCAGAATTATGAATCCAACTTAAACCATTTTGTTAAGTAACATACGTATAGTTGGTTAAGTAAAGAGTTTCGACAAACTTTACCAAGGACGACCGTGCGAAGGCACTTTGGTCTCTTCGAAGAAATTCTTTAAAAAGAATCCACAAAACATTCATTATACAAGTTTTGCTCGTTGTTGATACATTTTTTATGAATAATGACTGGTGTTTTAGAGTTGGAGATGTATTTACTGGTACATGTTTCTGTTTCATCTGTTGCCAGGTGCTCTTGTGCCTCATACACCTCACGTATGATGTTTACTTATAGACACTTCAACAAAATGGGCAGGTGCAACACGTCTACAAATAGTTTAACGCATTTCATTGTACGTTCTGTGGCTACCAACCTTTATGAAGGCATTTATAAAAACAGTGCTATGCGCACTGACATTTTTGTAGTCACTGCAATTATCCTTAGTAATTCTTAAGTGAATAAGACGGGAGGTATTCATTCGATGTAAATCTATAAATACCTGTTACAGATTGCACCTGCGTCTTTACTATAACTCTAAAGAAATTATTTACAGACTTACTGCTAAGACAAACATTGTATTTCATTCAAAACGGTTCTAGAAATATAATATGCTTCTGAAAGCTGCAAATACTTAGATAAGATTTTCTCAAAGTACAAAGGTCTTAAAAAGTCTTTTGAGCCAAGTCTTGTTGTGATACCACAAAAGAATGCCAACAAGATAAACTTTCCTTAATTATTCGGTAAGCCTAAGCGATAAAGCGAGCAATTTCAACAGCAGTTCGTTGTACAAAGGATGGGTCCCGTCAGTCGTGGGTTGGAAGTCATTATATAAATTATAATACCCGAAGTTTTGGTGACGATGAACTATCTTTGAACTTTATTCCATATAAGTATTTCTCGCATTTCAGCGACGTGTTATGAAAACAACTTCAAAGTCTCGGTTTCAAGCATAATTTATGCAACACTCTGAGAGCACGTCTAACTTCGCCCACAACTAGTGTTTCGCTTCGAAAGCACCACACTGAACAAAGTTTGATGCAAGTATTGGCACGTAAAGTGCAACCATGACGTTAATGTCGTATTGTTTGAGTATTGCAACTCGTGGGTGCAATGCCTTTATTTATTGGTATGTGGGTGTTACAGAATATAATTTCATTAATTCGACTATGTTATGTATTGATTGTGTAGGCCGGTGCCCACCTTAATTGACATTACGTTTATACCTAATAAAGAGCGAGTAATTATAATCACGCAAATTCAACTCAATTAAAAAGTTGCAAAAGAGGAAATAGTTCAGTTACTTACTTAGAAAACAGTTGAAGCGGCGCGTTACATTATGAATTATATCGAAGCAAAAAGTAGCAGGCGTGTTTGATGAATACCAAGGTGTCCTAATAAGCGTTATAAATGCTAATTGGACGATAGCATGACACACTGAGCATACATTCATCAGGTCTTGTGTAGGAGCTGTCTGCGACCACGAGTCAGATGATCGTGATGTGGAACCAAAGTTAATGGTGCATGGAGGACGTTGCACTCAGATATAAGAATGCATACTTTCTGTTTACTGTGTGTGTAATTTTATAACAATTTTTCTTTTTATAAATTCATAAAATCTGAGAAAATTTATATTGATATGCAGAAAGCATGAAAGAGCAGAATGTTAGCCATCAATAAAATAAAAAAAGATAGCCTGTAATACGAATAGCAAACCAGAAAGAACGATGAAATTTTAAGTAGCCATAAAATTTTACGCTAATCTTAAAAACAAACAATGTATAAACTGCACAAGCGAATGAACCATGAACTCGGTTGTTAAAATGTTAGTAGGTGAAATGGTGAAAATAAAAAAGTATCGTAGCAAACAATGAAACTTCCATAAACAGTTGTATTCTATAAATAGGTGAAATGACACCCGCGCTCGCGCCGCACTCGCCTGCTCGCTTTGTGAACATCTGGCAGAATTGATTGCTCAAATCTCGCAATTGGTCGGTAAATGGTGTTAATTTAATTATTGCCCTCCACCACTCCACTACTAATCTCGCGTGAACACTTAATTGTACATCGCTGCAGAGTTTTCTTTTTACGTCATAATCGTAAGCGACGGAGATGGATGTAAAATGGACTTATTATAAAAAGCTTTGCCTCTTTCACTTGTGAGTGTCGTTAAAAGCGATAAAGCAATTACGTCACGAGGGTGGGCAGCAACTTCCTCTGCTGTGATCTCCAATCTTTCTCGAGGCGTGGTAATTATGACCGTTTATTCTAGCGGTTATTAGAAGGCCCACATTTAGTGGTGGACGTTAACGGACTGATACGTATCATATCAGTGCTGCAACATTCGCCAGCCGGAAATACGCTGTGTGATGAGTTTTTGGAAGATCGCTTGTGTCGCAACAAAGGGATCTTCCAAAAACACCCCGCGCTCCTCACAAATTCGGTAAGCGTGACTCAGAAAAACAGGCGTATTAACACTCCATTTACTTCCTACTCAATGTTGATACCACTGTGTGGATACAGTTAATGTAATCATTATACGATCTTATTAACGCTATTACTGTTGAACACTATAGGCGTCGCATTTTAAACACCACTTGCAGCAGATAATTTGCCATTCTATGCCTAAGTAACACTCAGTAACCCTAGAAAGCGTAATGCTGTTACATCAACGTGTTTGTTCTATAAATAGAGTCCAGAAGACCCTTAAACTTGAGTTAGTGCTTGCACTTCAGGCATTTTAGACAGTAAATAAAGATATTAAGAAAACATGAAACCTTGTAAGTGAAAAATCCTCGTTTACAGTTAAAACAGGTGCTTTTAAATGAAACTGATGCAATAATATAATAGAAACCCTGTTATTATACCTATTTATCATTTGAACATTACTTAAATGCTTACGGTGCTTTTCTCGACGATTTTTCTCTTGTACAAAATGCACAACTCCTTTTACTAGGTACATAATGTTGGCAATCAATTTCGGGTACCAGTTGCAATTACTGCGTGAAAACACCGATGTCTGAATGCGCATTCCATTATTCAGCGTGATTTAACTTTAACTTGGAGTGAAGTATTTTATGAATCAACTTGCCAAGTGCCTGGCGACATCTTAGGTGTTAAAAAGATTATGATAGCTCTAGATTTTCCTGAGCCTTGCGTTGTTAAAATATTCATATTAGAGCCAATTGTACGGTGAGACATACACATGCTGCACAAAACCAATTATTAATGTCATAAAACCTCTAAATTCTTACAAATTATATACTTTCATGACATACTTTATCAGCAAGATAATTTATGTAAACTAAATACAGAAATCATGAAGTCTCGAGTTCGCAGTTTCGAACGTAGTTTAGATGACATTCGCCCAAATACATAAAACTCAAAAATAATCTTATCAGCATTCACTATCTGTCCCAATGACCAATTTGCTTGTCAGTTTCAATAACTTAGCAGTGGTTCTAACCTTGACGGATATAAAGAATCATTTATACTTCCCGCGACCGGTCGACCACTCCGGTCTCCTTGCCACGCGCTCGCAACTTAAAAATATCCATTTATGGCATTACATCATCTTCGACGAATCCCAGAATTATCCCGTCTGGTGGTATAATAATAAAAAAACTCGCCATCCTCTCCACACGTGATTCACCGTTCACGACGTTTTAAATTTGTATGAATCACCAATTAATACATGCGTAGGTACTTTTGTGAAGTTCGTTCGGGATGTCATCTTTTATTCACAAGTAATTTTTATTGTTACAAGCCCTTTTGCAATAAATATGTTTTTTAACTGAATTAGAGGTTACGCAAAGTGGGAGTTTGCCATTTATCAAAGTCTTTGTATCTTTGAACCCTGTTAAAGTGATAGCGAAAATCTTGCTTCCATCTTTGCTGAATATTGGATTTCGATGGAATATCGATGACAGATTAATTATTATTATTTTTATGGCTCTTGTATACGTAGGCCTATGTTGCCAATGGTGTGATAAAGTTCACCACTCTATTGGTATAAAAAGTTTCGACAACGACTACTGTATGAGAGCCGTAAAAGTTTCAGTAAGCTCTTTAATTTTTCACAAAAACATAAAACTACTAACTATAAAAAGGTTGAGGTCAGTTCTATTTTCTAAAAACATATGACTTTATCTGTGGAATAAATCCAAGAGTTATGTTTTAGTCGCGTGACCGAAGGCTAGGAGCAGCGCCTTCGCGCATTTTTATATTACACGTTTTCCCTACTTTAACCGGTGATTTTTATTTATCAGACAACATTATAACAAGGTTCCAGGCTAGCCTTTTAATTAGTCTAATGCCCTCTTGTCATTCATAGCGTGATGCACAAGTTTAAACTTAATTACACTCTAAAGTATCTTTCGGCGAGTTAATTATTCTTGACACATTGTGTAGAAATAAAACATAATGTATACGGAGTTGAGAACGGGCGGGAAATAATAAATCATTTCTCGATATAAGATCATAATTAAATTATTCAAACAATAACTTTAAAGTTGTGAACAGACACAAAAGAAAAGCTGGCATAGTATCTACATGAACTCAAACTTCTGGTGTACATACATATTATTATGTGAAATGCAGATAAGCTGCCAGAGTGGGTCGCTTAGGAAACAGGAACAGAGGGCATGATAAAATAATCGGATGCATTCGTTCTCGTACCAATAAGCGGCCGATGCAGTCTAATCGACTGAATTATGATCGCTTCCTGACATTGTTTAAAAACAGTTCACAATGGCTCCGGCTTCGCTAACATGTTGCCACAAGAGGCCAAATGCCTAGCTAACGATTTAATACAAATATTTTGATACGGTTATTGGCCGCGGTGATCTAACCGAATGATAGCCTAACGTGACCTAATAAATCGATCCAGTAGAGCGGACTCGATTCCGAAAACCGTAATGATTTGTTCATATTACATGAAATAAATATCTTAGACACACTTTTCTGGTTAACTTTTATCGTTCCCAAAATCGAGAGATACCATTTCTGCCTTTAATGTTTTCAAATCTAAAGATTGCCTTAAATATTACATTTCTTTCAAGAAGCTTAAGACGATGTTCGCTTCTTCTGGAGTAAAAAGAACTTTCGAGCTCCCGAGGGATCCACTCGCCTCACAAACATCGTGCAGCTGAATATAACTGAGTTTCTCTCCGTGTTTGCACTACAAAATAAAGCCCGGATATTTTCCTTATTGTGACTAGTTCCAAGCCAGTAATATCTCAACAATGGTCCCAGTCAATAACAGCAGTCGGTATGTTTTTTACTTTTATGCAGTGCCTATTTGGAAGTAAAAACAACGCAGCGTTTTTAACTTTGCGCTTGTGTTTACGGGAGAAATGAAAAACATTTTCTTTGGACTTAAATATGAGCAGTCTGTTTTGGCGTAGGATAGCAAAACGAATTAAGTTGTTGCAATACAATCTAATGAAATTATACAATCTCACGAATATTTCCGGTTTATTTACTTTTTCGTTTTCTGAGGGCATTTTAATCTAATTGTTAAATTCGCTATGCCAGCTTAATGCGTTCTTCCAATATAAGCAGTAAGCACTAATGTAATAAGGCGAACAAGTTGTATTTCTCTCATAATAAGGAATTTAAAATTATAATAACACAGTCATTGTTGCTATTATGAATTATCAGACAGCCACAACAACCTCATTTAATTATCCAATTAACAAATAATATTTTGTTCACAGGTAGTCCCACGACTGCTAGGCTCACTAGTGGGTGGCGCGATGAGTCCCACGCAGCACCTTGAACAGCAACAAGCCCTCGTCAAGCAGTTCGCAGAAATATTAGAATTTGTTCTCAAATTCGACGAATACAAAGTAAGTAGTCTAGCCTCCAAATAGCCTACAAATGCTCATTGCAAATGCATTTTAGAACACCCACAGGAATACAGAGGCTGGCCTGTCCAACCACACAGCGGCCACTCACACCAGTGTTTAGGTGCCTTTACTGTGTCGCATCTATTATGCATTACCTGTTACCCACGCTTCGCCCGCTGTTATTACTGTTTCATGATAAACCTCCATTTCTGGGTTAAGTCATAATTCTGCATGTTAATCTGTTACATGAACTAACGTAATTTGGTCTGTTGCTTGTTGCAAGTTGTTAGGTAACACAAGCCGCCTTAAATCAGTTTGGATGTAGTTTGAATATCTAATGCTACCTTTGAGTATTTAGAATGCTACAACCTAAATAATTCTAGAAAATAGTTTTCGCAATGTTTGAAAGTATTCGATAGATATTAAGAAATATAATGTAATGCAAAAAAGTCGGTAAACTCAAATGTCGAAACACTTATAGGGTTAGGATTTTTTTAGCTTTGATGAGATAATAAATGTAAGTACTAAGTCTTATATAAAGAATAAAACTGTTTTCTTTCTTTATATAATTATCTTGAACCGTTGGAAGTACATGGCTTCATTTAAATATTTTATTTATACTGTAAACTTGACTCATCTCAAAGTTGGAATAAGGTGTACGTATTCTAAAATATTTCAAGGCATAGCTTTGTTCGTTCGAAACTTACAAAAACAACAAATATTTTAGTATCATTTATTTCGATGAAGATTTTGAATTTCAGATCAAGCTCTTTATATTAGCTAGACATTTGCGTATGTTAGTTATTACTTAAGGTTTCCTACCTTTGGGCAAAATTTAAATATATCTATATATATGACCTTTCTAAGCCGATCCCTTTAGAGGGTTATTGTACTGTATCATAATGAACAACTTTTAGTAATCTGAAATCGTACATTTAACACTGTATTGTTTTTCAAAACAATACTCCACAAACAATAACTGTACGAGTATATGCTGATTTAGACCAATCAATCCACAATGTATTCTTGCAAACAGCTGTCGTCGGTTTATTTGATATAATTCATACGAACTAAGTCCATCCTGAATGGATTTATAACTAAATGTGTTGGGCTGTTGACTGTTGTCCGATGGAGCAGAAAAAGCCATCAGCAAGCGGTTCAATGTAAAAATGCAAACCCATTATTTTTCAAAATTACATATTCGCAGTTTCTAATTTTAGATGTTTCCCGTGTTTTATTAACATGCGAGTCTTCTACTATTTGTTCAGTTTTACGCTATCATCATTTTTGAGCAGATGTTCATATCTACAGTCACGTGAGACATATATAATAAAGACAATACGGTGATGTTACAAAAAAGTTGCAACACCGCACGGCTATCGAAAATGATCTAATGTTTGATCGAAGCAATACACAGCGAATAATAAACAATAAGTCACAATAGTATAAACAAAGCGAACTAACACGTCCACATGCGTATGAGCAGTATAAAGTAATTCAATTGGTAAAGCCCTTTTGACCCCAACCTTGCGGTGTCGTTGCTCCTAGTTCACTGACTGCTCTATCTAGACTCGCCTAAGATTTGTACTGAAATTTGTATAGAATCTAATTTCCATTTATTAGATATTTAATTTAGTTAAGTACTTGAATATAAATGTGTAAATAATTATGTTACTTTGGAAAATCTAAATTAATCGCTCTCTCAGTTGAATAGGTATTATAACTCAAGTAAATGCAGTGATTTATTTCAGAAGTTTCAGCTATAAGCTTGAATAAAAGCTCATTAGATACAGTCATATAGCTGAATTCTTTTATTGTTATTTTGATATAGGTTCGTTGAAACAACGAAAAGATTTCAAACTACAGTCACGTTTCTTTTTATATCACAATCCTTTGTCTTCTTTGCCGAAGCCAAAGATGTCCCCGTTATGAGAAGACTTATTTCCCGTAGCTTGAATTTCAGCCTGGCCAATGTTTAATAATAATTTAGGTAGTTTTAATTTTTTTTAAATACTAATGCCAGCCAGCATTAATTATGCAATACACTCTTGCATACCATAAAGAAAAGAAAAGACTGATAGAAAAAGAGATATGAACAAAGGGCGGTCTTATCGCACTCGGCCATTTCTATCAGACAACCATTATTATATTTTGGAAGAAATTACAGTTTTTTTATCAGTACGTTATTGATTGATGCTGACAGAATGTCATTATTCCCTAATCCTATAAAAATAATGTATGCGGTATGCCGATTTCAAATGTTTGTCAATTAACATAAATAAAGACGCATTCATGCCCAAGTCTTTGATCAGACTCGTTCTTATCTATAAGTAGACACTTACTTACTACACTGTTACTACTTGTAACAATTACTTATATTCGATTCGATACCGTCATAGTCTATCGCCATTATTAATCAAAAGCGTAGCTATCTAAATGTTAGTCATCGGGTGTATAAGGGAACAATTTGCGAAGGCATTGTAGTAGAAAGTGAGGTGGTGAGGCTTGGCCTGACCTCGACGGTGACTCACGAGCTCATGCATTGGATTTATTTACGATTATTTATTTGTCATTCGATTCAGATGCGAATTCGATAATAGCATTTCAAGAATCTATAAAATTACGATTTGTTTAGATATTCTGAGCTTAGGTAGTTTTTGACATTGCGTTTGCGGATCCATTTATACAAATGAGGTCTTCTATTTTTTAGCTGTATGATTTACACATCGTATCTATTAGCAACGCGCCGCATTCAATCCATTATTTGGTTCTTAAAATGCTTACATTCACACTCTAGGTGCTATGAGTCTTTTAAGTAAATAACCTGCTTCTATTTTAATTAGATGTGACATTAGTATGAGCGATTGACTTGGCAAGGAAACTTACCAACCCAACACCACCAACACCAACACTACGATACTAAAATTTTCTTGTCTTATGTTCTTGTGCACCGACACTAACAAAGAATGATGGCCAAATAAGACCTGACCAAAAATGGAAGGGGCCATTGATGGATGCTACGCAGAAATGTATATTGATAAAGGAGAATTTAATTACAACAATTTAAAACTTTTATTAGAGCGGGAGTAAATAATTAATTAATTATTTAGGACATGCCATATTTAATCGTGTTAATGGTTTTGAACGCATCTTATTATTACGCAAAACATTCCGTTTTGTTACAAGCTGTAGCGAAGATGTTAATAATTAATTTATTTTCCTTTTCCAATGTTTACTACATTTATTGCTCTATGTGGATATTTTTTTACGGCCGATGTGGGTGTTTTCTGGCAAATAAACATAATTATTGTATATTCCCAACGAACTATAACGATGGGACCCATTTTGTAATATATAAAACAGATAAAACGAAACGGATCGTTTTTGACGCTAAGTGATAGCTGTCAAAGATATGTCACTTAACGTTCGTGCCTCCGTAACGTCGTTGCGTACCGTGCGATTACTAGTGTTGATATTGTTTGTTTTTGTGTTTTTACGGACTCCAATTGATCCCTCCACCTTTGACGACCCTGCTTACGATTCTCGGACTCCGTGTGATACCTCCCATAGCTGACGATTCTTGGCTTGCGCTTATTGGAAACCGACTTCCTACGCTTTGTGATTTTCAGTGAATCACCATGCAGAAACCGCATTCACGTACCAGCACAGTACACACAGTACAGCACGTACAGCAGCGTGTACTTTGTGCAATAGATAAAGAGAGAAGAAGAAGGGCGAGAAGGCATTTTAGAGTGTTGTTGTAACTGTTTATGGGACGTCGCACAATAGGATGTTGTGCGCATGTCATGACTTTAGTGTGGTACTTACCTTGGATGTGCTAGATTTCAGCCAAACATATCACCTCCAGCACCATTTTTGGACGATGTTTTGGAAGATTTAGAATAAAATAAATGAATATTATAAAACTTATTATTTTATTGTACCCTGTATCCACCTTTCTTCTGTCTCTTCTCTACTTCAGTTTTATTATACCGTACTTACACAGGACTATACCGTATAGAAAAGAGTAGGTATACACTGAAATCGTATCCTACCATGTTAGTTGTAAGTACCATACCAGGAGGTTAGTCAGCTCGCCAAGGATTGACTATAATAATTAGGTATGTTAGGGACATGTCTAGAGAAGAGGTACATGCCACAGTAGAAAATAATAGACTAACTGTGACTGTTTTATAAATAATGGCGTCACAGTCGTATTAAATCCTAACCTCAAAACAAAACATAAAAAATGTACGTATTCACCGGTTTAAAAAAAGTAAAACCAATAAATATTTTAACATGTGCCTAATGAACAATCAATTAAGCCATACTTCATTAATGGCCGCGTCAATTTACGGTCAGGTCATAGTTTGTATGAAACTGGCCGACCTTCTTTTCAAACATTGCTTATAATAATTTCAAAGTAGAGCATAAATTTTTCCTAGTTCTATCGAAAATTATCTATTTAGCTTTTTTATTTAGCTTTAGCTTCAAATTGTTCACCGCAAGAATATTATTCTTATCCTTTTAAGCCTAATATTTCGTATACCTTTCCAATAAATTTACTAGAACAGCCTTGTCGACCCAGTTAATGCTCACGCCCTATTAAAATAACATCCATCAGTTCGGAAAATGTTACCAATATTTCTTGGAACAATACATTTCTAAAATCGGATTGAGCTTCTGATGCCATTTAGTAATCGGATATAATATTGTAACTGAAGCTAATAAAATAGCAAATTATTTTTGTACTCTCTCTTCTTTGAGACAATGTTTTTGATTCTTATCATCAATATTAGCCCTTAGATTTAACCATTTAAAACTTAATAAAATATAAATGTCATATTGGTAATTGCTGTTAGTATAATTCAAACCTCTTTAACTAAGACAAGATCATTGCCCTTCCTTCTCCTTTACGTAAGTTTCGTGCATAATTAAAGTCTTTGAGTGAACTGATCGCCTTTGGAATATTGATTGATCGGTGATCATGGTGTCAGGGTGTCAGTAACGATTTTTAATGGAAAAGTGTTTGGTTTAGTAATTGCAAATCGATCTAGTGATACAAATAAATTGATAGATTTTTCGCAATTAGGTTTTAGTTACTTTTTCGTGGGAAAAGTAATATTGGCAACATTGAACATTGAATCGGAGGGTTTTTCGTATTATACTTAATTTTATTTTGTTTTCGTATTATCGCTTGGGTTTGTTAACTGCAAAATTTAAGCGGGCGAGCAGCCCGACAGCGCTGGTTTTAATAAAGAGTGAATACTTGGATTAGGCTCATTTCTGCCCGTTATTTATAAAGCTAATTGGATTACGTAGTAGCCTTGTAATAACAAAAATAGAAGCACTGATTAGCCATGCCTGTTCTTTTATGTTTACAATGCTTTGTGGTCGTATCGCCCGGTCTAGTACTTAGAAACTACGTCTGATAGTTCGATCGCTCATTTCCAAGAAAGATTAGTTTATAAATAAATATCGGTAGATGTAAATACATTTTACGATATTTTCAGTCAATACTAAAAAGATTTAGCCTTAATTTACTTTCCGAAAAGATGAAACCACATTATTCTTCCGCGATAGACATCTACGTTTGTTGCCGGTGGACCCCGAGGCTCTGTTCTAAGCCCATTACTGTAAATCTAAACAATGTTCACATCATATCTGCCCCAGTCTTACGATATCAGTAGCTACTATTGCAGATGACACAGCAACACTTCTAGAGAAGATCCTGTAGAAGTGTAGACGCTTCCCAAACTCTCCATCTAAAATATTGTACAGTTATTAATTCAAGGTTACTGCACTTTATTTGCATCGCCCCACCTTAAGCCATTTAGATTTCTAATATGGAGTTTCAATACTTACGAACAATGTATCATTAAATGATAATTTCGAGACAAATAAATCGCGAGCGCAAGCGTCTCCACCGCGTGTGGTCTACTAAAAATAATCCACAATATAGACACGGTAAAATTACTGGGTTCGAATGGAAGCGATGCTGATTAAGTGCCGCGATGTTGAATGGACGGCAGACCTAATTCATCTCCACCCGTCATGTCTAGAAAGTATTATTTTGCGTGCCCATTGTATTTACCCCCTTATTGTGCGCACGTTCAAAAGTACTTTTATTATGCACATGCTGGGTTTAATCATCATTATATCAGCCAGTACACATTTACTGTTGAAAATGGGCGTCCCCATAGACTCCCATGAAATTCTGGGTATATTGTCATATTATCAGCGCTCGAAGTTACACCAGTATGTTTATTAATTTGGCGGATGAAGGATTCTACGACCAAACGTAGATGTTAAGATTTAGATAAATCGGTTTAAGGCGCTTATAACCGATACAGCACGCTTAGTTCGTTATGATAATTCATTTGTAAAGGTATCATTACGGACTCCAAAAGTTCCTCTGGAACGAATTACGCCATGAGAACTTTCGTTATTTATTTGGACAATTTTTATGGAACTAAGATAATTCTGTGTTCCCACCAAACCATGATTAAAATCAACTATTCAATTCGTAATCCTTTTCTAACGCAGATGAAGACACCAGCGATACAGAACGACTTCAGTTACTACAGACGGAGCGTATCTAGAGGAGGGCTGATCAACGCAGAGCTTCCACCAGGCGAAGAACCTCACATAACTGCCGAAGTCGCCAACAGAATGTCCCTCTTTTACGCACAAGCCACGCCGATGCTGAAGGTCCTGTCCGAAGCCACAAGTCAGTTCGTCAACGACAACCAGCAGGACTTGGAGAATACGACAGAAACGCTCAGCACCATGGCTAAAGTATGCCTTAGGATGCTGGAAAATCCGTAAGTATTTTAAGATATCCTCTATTTATTCTGTAAAAATATCACTCATAAAAGTCATGTACGTGAATGCAAACGACCCATTTTAAAATTAAGTTGATGGTTCTGTGCCAAATTCTACGGCACTATAAAATCGGTCATAAATATTTATGTAAAATCCGAAATCTATCATAGTAGAGGAAGGAAAAATGGTGTCAACTGTGTAACTACAGAATGTTTACAGTGTACAAGTATCAGTATCTAGCAAAATACAACCAGTGATGGATCAAAAGTGTCTGTAATACTACATTCGATCTAAAACTAGACCGACACCTATACCTACCTACCAAAGCAAATCTCAGATTACATGTTCGAACTGGATTTTCAAACACCAACTCTGTTCCTGCGTAATACAGTACAACTGCAAAACCGCTTTTAACTTCGAAAAGCTATTTTCGTCGGCCTCTCTATAAATGTCTGTGAATAGGTTCATACTTTATCGAAGTTTCTTCAGTGGATCAAAGTTGAACAAAAGGCTTCTTTAACTTATTTTGTTATTTTCTGACATCTGTCCGACTTAGTTTACTGGAGCAACAGCTGTGTCGACGATTAATCGATTTGGAAATCTCTTGCCTATCCTTGATAGTTTGAAAGTTATTTCAACCTCTTTAATGTTCATAATTTATCTTATTCTCTGGATTGCTTCATTGGCGTGGTAATCTAAAAGCCGCATTCATCGCTTCGTATTTACTTCCTTGTTGAATGAAGAATGGATTCTTTGGAATGAACAGTAGCTGTTGACAGGTGGATATTCTAAACACTAGTAGTCACGTCATCGCGGTCGGTCTTGTCCGAGTTATCCTTGCAACAATAGGAGCGTATTCATTACATGCGGGGATCCAGTTTCGGAGCGACATCAATACGCTCGAGCCACCGTCAGGACATATATAAACGTCGGAACATATAAATAAAGATAAATCATCTGTCACTTGGACCGACACGTGCCTCTTGAGTGTGACTCGCAGCTACGCCTCGCCACACACGTTTATTATCTAAACCACTTCAAATCCCATCATCGTTTACATTATTGTTTACAGCCCTTTCATTTGAAGCTTATCTTGGTACTTATTAACGCTAAGTATCGTCCTCACTCTGAACAATTTGCGTATTATAATAGCTTGTTAAAGTGCAAACCCGTTTAAATGTTTTAACCTTATAGGTGCCTTAAAAGCAGAGATGGGCTGAGTGATGATTTTTCAATATCAATGACTACATGACAATGACCAAAAAATATCGATGACGGGGACAATGACAAAATCATCAATAATTTTTCTCTAACTGTTACCGCATTCACGCATTGAATGTTGTCATTGTCATGTCACAGCCGATGTTCACGTTCATTCAGTCACAGTCATTATCAAGTGATGATTTTAGGCATTGATGATTTTTAAATATCGATGATTTTTAAATGTGACTTGATATCGGACTCAACTCTAGTTAAAAGTCTACCGTTTTAAAACATTGTTATGCAATTGCTGAAACTTGACTCATCCAAATAGATTCAGATACCTAATTACCTATCTAATACACTCTGAGTTTGACAAATAGCTGCGGTATTTATTAAACAACAAGTATGTTATCTCCCCCGAGAACTACTGATTGAACGGATACTCCGGAGAAACTAATTTAGTTCCCTTCCCCTTGTCTGTTTAGGGTGAAAATCGGAAATGCGCTTGCAAGTTCCAAGTAGAAAGCAATTCGCTAAATTGCTTTTACTTCCGACAATTTTCCTGCACGTTATCGGCGGAGTGCTCCAAAATTAGCTTGACAATAAATCTATTCCGGGCCTCGACTCATATTCATACCACATGTTGCTTGATAACTAAAACATGTGATGCATATGTCTTGTTTATCATACATCATATCGTTGGATTAATTACACATTGCCGTTATAGTCATAATAACGTAGTTACATCATTAAAAGACGCAAGGCGCCTTTGACTGTCATGTATATTTACAATTACTTTCTCGAAGCCTCCGTCTCGTACGGATTGGAGCCATAACGACCTCCTACGCTTTTTGTCCTCCTTTGTTACTATTTCCTCACTCAAGGTATAGCTTTTTGGCTTGTTTAGGTTACGTTACGGGTTGATGTTTACATCATTCGTAAACTTCAGACTAAATATTCGTACAGACAGTTATTTAAATATTTACGCATTTGATCTTTGGATTTTTAACTATTTGCGCAGTCTGATGAGAACACAATATAAGTTTAATTAACGCAGAGATTATGGTTTCCTCCCTTGCACTTTCTTATCAGTATGTGAACGCTTTGGCTGCCTAATTTCGTCCAGTGCCGCGCATCGATTGGCCCCACAAGTGACCGCTTCCGTGCTGTATGCAGCTTCGAATGCTTCAATATTGCGTATACTTAGGTACGGCATAGGCGGGCGTCCATTAATTACGTGAACACTATTTTATTTTTTATTTAAAAGAAATCTTATATGTTCTACTACGTAGTATGTATGTAGGTACTATTATTAATTATTCTTTGCATAAACGTAAATAATAAATCATTGCAAAACAAAGGATGTTTGCCGAGTTAAATAGGTGCCTTATGCATTGCGATTATCTATTGATCGATAAAAAAGTGTGACCGAAGAGAATACGATTGCATATCTACGAAAACAACATACCTACATGACTGCAACTACATAATTATCTAATTGAATCATCAGAAATAAAACCTAAATATATCCGGAACAGAAGCGCCATATGTTTATAAACAAACAGACTAAAATGAAATGACACTGGTACTTTTCTTCTTCGTGTCATAGGTTTTCTCTCACACGAGAGTTGCTAATTTGGTGGAAAGATTTGCTAGTCAGCATACCCGTAAAATCGCAACGGAAAACTTACTGCCCAGTGCCCCGTGGCGAAGGGTGACACTTTTAAAAGGGTAAGTCGTCCCAAAAATGCCCTCTAAATATTGCTGCAAGTCAAAAATCCATACCGTCTCTTGTAATCTATAGGTATTAGTCATGTCTGGAAGAGCTCGACCTAACTGAATAACAAGCCATATTACGTTGGTCTATGCACTAACCAATTCCTAAAGGGAAGCCGATGGGAATCGGGTTGTATGGACTCTTCGCCACTGGTGCCCACTGTTCTTATTTTTAACACCCGACAAAAAAGAGGGGTGTTATAAGTTTGTAGTTAGTATCTGTGTATCTGTCTGTGGCATCGTAGCTCCAAAATCGATGGACCGATTTCAATGCAGTTTTTTTATTCTAAAGCTAGTTTAATCCGGTATCATCTTAGCTATATTTTATGAAAATGTGTTCAGCCGTTCAAAAGTAACAGCTCTTTTTCTAGTTGGAGTCGGGGTTTTTGACGGTTAGGTTATACTATGCTAAGGTATCGATCGAGGAGGTTCCGTTTACGTCCAAGTACATCATCATTACTGGTGGACGAAGAAACTATTTTAATTCACCATGCGACCAGAAGCCTTCCTGTTCCCAGAACAATACGAATGTCTTATGTTTCGTTCCTTGACAAGTTAAGAATTATTGATGAAAATATTCATCTTGGGGGCCTTTTATTTATTTGGTTCACCAACAATATTTTTACACTCAAATACATGCAAAGGTTGAGAATACAAACTACATTTGTAGTAATTACGACCTGAGTGTACAATTTGATTAGGTAAACACCACATCTAAAAATTATAACAACAGCTTCAGCTGTTACAGATCCAATCTGCAAATATTAGTTAGCGTGAATTTATAATCGTCTGTACCCAAAGTGCCCAAAGACCAGAGTTAGCTCGTGCATTGAAAGTGACAATACGAACGTGCCACGAATTATAATATTAATGACAGCCGGATTTTTTTTATGGTGGTCAATTTGTCAGCAGAACCTCGAATATAAATAGCAATGCTTGATTTATAGGTGCTAAAATTCATACCGTATGTATAGACAAAAGTATGGTTGATATATTTTTTATTCAAGATACATACCTATATCCGTACTTTTGGTGTTTGAAGAGTATGGCAGACGACTGGTAAGCACATAAACCTATTGCCAACCCACTTGGAACCGTGCACCTAGAATCACGACGTTTTGAAAGTGCCTGCAAAGGCCCAGTTGAAATAAAAACTTTTGACTTTGACTTTGCTTGTGAGCACAGAACTTCTGTGCTTGTGAGCCGTTTCCTTGTCTTTTCTATTTTTGCAAACACGTGTTCCTCTGTTCAGACACCTTATGCTGATGCGTTACTAAATAAATTTCTAGTAATTACTTATAGATTTCCGCACCCAGCTATCCCTAGTAAGTAAACTGATTTACTTAATGGACTATCCTACTAATAATTATGCTGATCCACTTGAAACTAAGCATTCATTTTGCGCTCACAATCACAACTATAAAACATTAAAAGGAGTTTCAAAATATTTAATTGTGTATTATTTCCTTGAGATATTTTTCATGAAAAATGTTAATTTAATGTACATTTATTTGATACTTGTTGTAAAACATTTCACCAGCTGCTATCCGATCGTTAGGGCTATCGGAGCCTAGCCTAAACCATCACCGTTACTACGCAGTAACATAAACTAAACAAATCTTACGTACCTACATATTATCCTAAATTGAAAACGGATTATATCTGAATATTCAACGAGATAAATTTTGCTGATTAATGTCTAAATTCCATCTAACTCACGAACGCCCGGCTTAAATTCGTAGACCCAGATACACAGAATTTATTATAATTGGTTAGATCGCAAATTATCTCATTACGTTTAGATTTTCGTTAGCAGAACGTTTCGTGTCCAACATGAAATGTATTCACTTTTATTTAAATATCTATTAGCAGACGCACTTCCGATGTGAACAAATACAGGTACAGGTAACATTCAACAATATACAGTTTAGTCAACATACCTGTCTTTACTTTGCATACGGGATCTGGCTTGCGCTGTTGCGCGTGCACAGGCCGTGGGCGGCGTGACCCGATTCCGAGCGGCAATCGTACATAGTTTTATTGTGTCGTAAATTCAGTTTCTTCACTATAAACATAATCCATGTGAACCTAAACAAGCAGAACTTATTTGTTTACTTACTTGTAACCATATCAAAGCGTACATAAAATAAATCTGGAGCTTAGTTATTTCGTAAATTAGGATATACTACATGAGGTTACAACAATTCTACCCGAAATCTGGGTTTCTAGTTTAATGGGGTCACAGTACCTATTAATTACATTAACAATTCCTCTGAAGTTTTATAAATAATTTGTATCGTTAACATATATTACAAAATCTCTCTTTAATTTTTCAGAAAACTCGTCGCCCAGTTCAGTCGCGAGGAAACGTCCCTGCTAGTCCTCCGCGTCATGGTCGGGCTGATCATCCTATACGACTGGGTCCACCCCTCAGGTGCCTTCTGCCGCTCCTCGTCCGTTGACGTGAAGGGATGCGTCAAGTTCCTTCAACAACAGCCACCGACGAAAGCAGAACCACTCCTCAACGCGCTAAGGTATACGACGAAGCATTTAAACCACCAATCGACACCCAAGAATATCAGGACGCTGTTGGCGGCGTGAGGGCAACACTCGAGCCTTGCATGTTGCTGTGGGGAATGATGCGACAATAATTACCTGTGGGGATATCTCGTTGGCACGCCTTTACTTTGCTCCTTACCGATACCACTCCATCGTAGGCTTTAACACCAGTCTCTCATCGTTACACTATTATGAAGAACCATGGACCACGTTTAACGAAGCTATAATAATTATAGTATGAATTTATAGGAAATAAATAAGATTTCCAATATACATATAGATAAGGGTAACTAAGTACTACATACAATGAAACTGACGAGGCAATCGCTAAAAACTTTACAAAATATGATAATAATATCACTATGTGTATACTACGGTGGTAGCTGGTACCCTTCGTCATGTTGATGAGAGAATATTACGTGTTGTCTAAGTATATTTTATTACCTATTGATTCCTGCGGGTGAACCAAATTTGTATAAAATCCTGTCTGTATATTATTGTTACCCAATTCAACTTTTATTAAATTCACGGGTAAGTTTCGGGGAAAATATGTGTATGAGGAAAGAAATATATCTACGCTAAATTATATTTTCTACGTTAAATAGTTAGCATGCTTTAAAAGCAAAATTTTGAGAAGAAATATTGAGAAAGTATCCCTACACTCCCACATTCGTGCAAGGTTTCATTAGACCTACGTCACAACAGAATAATAATTATAACTATTACTGTCAGTCGCAACTCGTAAGTTAGCTTTTATAAACTATCATAGGAAGGCTTACACACCTCTAATGTAACGTTATTGAAAAAGAAGTATTATTTACATTTTATTCTACTAAATAAAACTGCCTTGGATCATATTGATTGGTTACCACATAATTTATTGTGCAATTTATTCAAGAGTATTAATTGTTATTGTTTCGATGAGTGAAATGGTCCATCCTTAATATTGCACCTAAGTATCGCTGAATACTGAAAACAGATAATGAGTCTATACTTTGTTTTTTGCTACTTGTCTTATGTAGTAAACAATTTTCACATATCTTTTTAACGGAAAACGTTATTTAAAAATATGAAAATCATCTGTATTTGTTATCTAATAAATTTTTACCAAATCGACATCTAGTAAACGATTTGTTGCGTTTTATAAATTATTATTTCATTAATGAGTTGTGTGAAGATTGTTTACTAAATAAGACAAGACGTAGGAAAAAACAGAGTATAAATTAATTGTTCCATTTTACTTGATTTAATTAATATTATGTAGGTTATTGCAAATGTATGGAAACATACCATTATTTTACTGATACTTAGGTGGAAAGGATATGATTACTTCGATTTACTCATCAAACGGTTGATCCCAGTGGAGGATTAATAGATTTGTAAATTTTTATATAGCACAAATTTTATTATTGCGCACACCCCTACTGGGAGGTCAATATGCGTACTATAGGTATTCGGTTCCAAAGATTTATCTACAAAGTTAATAAAATTATCTATCATTTATTTAGCTTGCTTCATATTTCGTGCGACATTTATTTTTTTAAAGACTGAGATAGACACTCGCGAATATTTTATTGCATTTCACGTTTATACAGTTCCATTTTCTTGTAATTATGAAACCAAAATGTATAATTCATGAAACTATGCCTTATGAATGAAAGAAATAGGCGTACCTATAGCAAATATGAGTAATTTCAATGCCTTTTCTAAAATTATTATAAAATGTTAAGTATGTCGTGTTAACAATGTTGAATTTATGCATGTACCACTGCCTTGATGTTAACTAACATAATAATTTTAAATTGAATTTATAGGTATGATATAATTATGTTTCTTTATTGTATAAACTCAAATGTAAGTGTAACGTATAAGCATGTACTGTTTATTTACAAGTAATACAAGTTTATAAGTATTTACATTTGGATCATTCTTCCAGTTTCACGTAACTGTGGAGAAGTTGGAGCGCTTATGAGATATACTATATTTTTTAATTATATTTAAAGCCGCTGATTACGCTCAAAATCATACTGCATGTTGATTTAAGTCTATGTCATAAATAGGATCTCAACCTAATTGATCGATTGGAATAAGTATTTGAAATCGATTTTGGGATATCATGATAGCGCATAAACAGAATTAACTTTTAGTATGAAAATTGATGGAAATTCATAAGATTGATTTTACTTACATAAGATTTATCTGCTATTTGAGTGGGCCATACACTAAGGAATTTATCGTTAGGTATGTACGTTAAGATGAAACCTGAAAAAGGATGCTGTAAGGCACTGGATTAGTGACATTTACCTACATAAGGGCTCAATTATGGAGAGGCGGAAAGTCACGCGGAGAGCAAAGCGGCGCGCAACGCGGAGAAAGGCGCGTATCTCCCCTCATAGAGAGCGACACCCCCGCTTTGCGCGCCGCGTGACTTTCCGCGCCCCGCGACTTTCCGCCTCTCCATAATTGAGACCTAATGGTATCGATTCTGTTGCGCATTTTGATAGTACTAAACTAGACTAATCACATCTGTCACTTTCTTTTTCTATTGAAACAGAAAGAGACAAACGCCCATAATTTAGATAAGGCCTGTCAAAGTGCCAACGGAATCCACACCAATGGCTACGTTCAGTAATTCAGTTTTCGGTGCGAAAGTCACTCGGGCGAATGTCGCTCGCTCATCGGGAATAATTGAACGATCCACAACTGCGTTATGCGAGTAACCAATCCGGACCAATCGAACGATCTCAAATTATCTGCTGCTGTATCCTATGACTACAGTCATTGGTCGGTTGTTAGCAGTGCGACCGAGTGCGACTTTCACCCTACTATTTCACGGAGTGACCAGAGCGATCGTCCGACGACGCTCGCTCAAATAACTGAACGGTTTAGTGTGATCGCCCGCGTCGTCGAGCGTCGTCCGGCGTAATAACTGAACACACACAATGGCTACGTTCAGTAATTCATTTTTCGGTGTGAAAGTCACTCTTACGAATGTCGCTCGCTCATCGGGAATAATTGAACGCTTTCGGGCGATCCACAGCTGCGTTAAGCGAGTGACCAATCGAACGACCTCAAAATGTGTTGGATCGTATGACTATAGTCATTGGTCGGTTGACAGTAGTGCAACTTTCACCCTACTATTTTACGGGATGACCGGAGCGATCGCCCGACGACAGCCGCTCAAATAACTGAACGGTTTAGTGTGATCAACTGATCACCAGGACTGGACTGGACGATCAATGCGTCCTCGACCGTCGTCCGGCGTAATCACTGAACACACCCAATGTGTAGTAATTAATTTGACGGTGGTGTCTAAACAGACAGTTGAATTTGACTAAGTATAGATTTCTTAGTGTAGGCTTTATTGTTATTTAAAGTTTCAAGATAATAATTTTGTTATCCTTTCACTATTTATATGTATTGATAAAAAAGCTGTCGTTAATCACTAAGCACAAACACTTGTCTTACGTGTATAGTATCTTAGTCTAAATTTAATGATTACCTTAGGATTAGGATGGTTAGTTACATTACATGCACAGTCAGCACAATACTTTATTATAGTTATTATATCTAATATAGTATCCTTGTTGAATTATCTTGTAATTGCGACTGTTGCTTGCAAGGAATCACTCAGGCGTGCACTCCGAATTGCATTTACTGTGAGGAATTGAAGGTTTGAGATAATAATTATTGTTCCCTAAATTAACACTGCCCAAATTAAGTAAATTTTATACAATATTTTTTTAATAATCGATAAGTTGTCCAAAATTATTCCAATATTATAATAATTCCAATCACTCCATGTTGAGTCTAAGCATACTTTGAGCAGTTAGTAGTGACTAGTTGGGCAAAACTAAAAGTATTGAATGCTTATGATTGTAGGAGAAAATTATAGAAAGGACCTCTCTATGGCCACTTTGAATGTTTGTAGTAGTAAAGGTATGATGGAGCTGTAATAGAACTATTTACGTTAAAACAATTTTTAAACATGCATTATTTACTCAGAATTTATTATAGCACTGGCGTATGTTACGACTTTAGCCAAATCTTTAGTAAATTCGTCTAGTAAAATTTATTAAACATGCAATATGTACTAGTTATGAAGATTGTTGTAGGTATGTATTATTTGAACTGCAACATTTTGTTATTGTTTAAGGTGGTTTTGTATGATAGACCTATTTTTCTTAGTTATCATTTATTTATTGTATATAATAAACACACCAAAGTTATAAGTAATAAATAAACTTGGATAGATTCTTGTAAACTGTTGTTTTATTATTAAATGAAAGGCTTATGAACAATCAAACAATTTATTCTTAACTTAAAAAATATGTACATTGATATGCTAGGTGTTGGCCGGGCGCGGCTTGAGGATGAGCTTGCCGGTGTCGTCACAGGACATGTTGAAGTCATTCAGCACGGAGCGCGTGCGAGCCGTGATGATGTTCGGCGCCACTACTTTTCTGTGGACACCCATCATGAAGAGCAACACTGCAAAAAATATATATTTATTTAGATACTTCAATATTTTTCAACATAGTTATTTCCCACCGTATAGTCTAGCTCCCATTTAAATACAAGTACTCATTGTGAGCTTATTGATAAATACAGCTCATATTTCTTCAATAATATTATTGCAGTTCTGGTATAACACGGACATCTGAGGTAAAATTTTCCTTACATTAAATGCAATTACACATCTTTAAATAATCTGCGCACTGCACTCATCCGCCACTACTGTCTACATATTAATCTTGTGAGGTGTTTTAAAAACATTTGATGTCTGAACAATATAAAGAACTCACCTAGAAAAGTGGAGGTAAATGCAAAAAAGGGATGATTCCAGAGAGACTGTGTTAGAGAGACAACTGGAGTGAGTGGATCCATCAGCCAATGATAAGCAGCAATTGCTGTACACACTGACACCACTATCAGCAAGACTGTAACAGAAAAAATAGAAACTTATCTTTCATGGAAGCCAGCGACCTTTCACAGTTTAATGATTAAGGCATTCACATTGCACTGATGTAAAATATCTAGAAGCATATGACTAGACACAATGATTGCATGGTTTCTGGCAAAGGATAGGTCACCTTTCCTCCTGTGAGTATCATAGACTACGGGAGGTTTGTTAAGAGGATGTGTGGCAGCACCTGTAGGTATTAATACTGCAGTCACCAATCTATCTGCCTGTGTGGAATATGCAGTATCCCTTGTGGCCTTTCTAATTGCATCCAGCCATATGAGGCCTTCAAAAATACTAAGGTGTGTGTTTTGTCACTTACAGGAATAAGTAGTGTATGTATATCAGGTATAAATATAAGACATAGGTAAATCCCACAAATAACTAAATGTTTTCTGAAGGGAAATTTTGTTGTTACTTTAGGGATTATGTACAGTGAAAACATAATTAATTTCTTTAAACAACCAATGATAACATAACAATTGTAGTTTATTAAAAATCATTTTTTTTTGTCAGTTGAAAGGTTCTTAGTTTAAACTCCTTATTCTAGTTGGCGTATATAATGGTATTAAATATAATAAATTAGAATAACTTACTTCTCCATCTCATAGTAGCGGGTTGAAGACATCCTATCACTTCAGTCAGACGTCTTTCAAACGCCTTCAAATCTGAAAAACACAAGAAACTGTTAACGATAATATTGCTATTGCAATTGGGGTGCCACTAGCAGTAAATAGTCTTCTGACTCCTCAAAGAAAGATAAGTTGGCAAGTATCTCGAAACCCATCAGAACAGAGCCATTTAAAGAAAGCAGTCTGTCGAATTGTAGCGAATACGTCATTATTATCTCGGAGGTTAATAGAAATGCTCTAAATTCTCAAAATGATTTCACTTTACCAGTAAAGACCGCGCTTTAGTAATTGCAATATAGCAAAACGTTGAACCTGTAAACAAAAATAATACAGGATTACATTATAACTCACCGTCACAAGCCGTTTGTTCCAACGACATCTTGTTTTCACGCGTAAAAACAATGAACATTAATCTTAATTTTTATCTTTCTACATATTGGAAATAACTTTTGTGCTTCGATTTTTTAGACTAAAATCGAGAATTCAGTAAAAATATCTTCTGTTGACAGAAAAGAAATAATTTGACACTTCAAATTTGAAGTTTGACTGTTTGACAGGTATCGACCAGTGTTGCCAGATGCATTGAGCCTTTTACCTATAGTAGAAAATACAAAATCCTGTATGTTATTTTAACCTAAAATCTGTAGGTATAGTCGCCCTTGTTTGACGGGGAGCCGTATAAACAACCAAATACTAAATTTTCATCAGCCTGGGGCGGGTATGGCTTATCAGAATTAAACTATAAGCAGTCAAGTTACCTACCTACATATTTTGTTCAGCTTCCTTTGAAAAGAAAGGGGATAGGACGAGAGCGTATTATCTTGGAGAGCACACCGAAATGGTGGGGGCTTCCCCGTTTCACAAATAAATGAAACTTGCAATGTTACGGCACTAAAAAACGAACCTCATTTGTTAAAAAACATATCACCCGTTATTCTATGAGGTCGATGTTTTTATGCAATGACGTCATGTCACGTGACTGTGTTTTTGCACGAACATTTGAAAGTCATATTTTAATTTGTGATATTTTCTTTTGTTACATTTTAATTTTTATAATATTGTGTGCATATTATATTTATTTAAAGTCTTCATGCCTTCCTTTATGTTAAGCTAAAAATACATGCAAGTTTCGTATTTTGGGATCCAAGTTTTCTTCCATCCTAATTCGAGGATTTTGACAAAAGTTATTGGGTAATTTTGGACTTAATATTGGCAGCATTGATAGGGTATTACAGTGCGTTCAACATGACTTGATGCCTGTCAAAGTTCTTATGACAAGGTAACAAGGATTATTTTTGTTCAACTCAGGCGTCATTTTATAGTGAACGGAGAGTAATAATAATAATTTCAAGTCGGAAGTCCACTGTCCGTCCAAGGTTCACCGAACCGAATAGTGAAACATCTGTGATTATTATTATTCAAGTGCCTCATATAAATGAAAAGTAGGTTTTTATTTATAAGAGTAGTTTCAGTTTTATGATTTAACAAATCAAATGGTATATCTTTAGCTTGATTTTATTTTTAGGTGTCCAGTTACCGTTGTACGCATATCATAAATAATTTACTAAATAATGTAAAATCTTTTTTCAGGATGTTTCCTCTAAGGCAAATAGTAGGCAATGCCAGAAGAGTGGTGCCAAGTTTCAGAGCTATGTCAAGCGCAGGACCTCTGGTTGACACAGCAGTAGACAATGATGGAATAGCTACTGTAACGATGCAAAGGCCACCAGTAAACAGCCTCAACTTGGACCTCCTCCAAGCAATGAGCAAAGCTTTAGATGAAGTAGCCAAAAACAAATGCAAGGGAATGATTTTAACTTCTGTAAGTTATATTTAATTTTAAATAGATTAAAAGTTTTGTAAAAAGACAATTCCCATGGGAAGTTTCACTTTTGGTTCATGATGTCAATAATTCCTGTTTTTAATTATTTCACCCTTTGAGCTCCAATTCTGAGAAAACTATTATGTTTGCAATTTAATCGGACCTTATGTAAGTGATGAATTGTAAAAATTTATTGTTTTCCGCCATGGCCACAGGCGTCTAGTTGTGATTAGAAAGGTTAATGTGAAGTTATCTAGTAAATGGACAGTTTAAATTCTCTGGATATAAACTAGTAAAAATATTAGTCTTCGTTACATACATATTTCTTAGTTTATTCTATATCAAGTTATTTTTTACTAATCAATTTTTTAAATAATAATTTATTATTATGACTTACTCAAAAAAGGCTTTGTGTTCTTCCACTTGATGGTACTACAACATGTTATGATTAGATGAGGAAATTAAACTTTAAAAAAAGTAAAAATCAACTTCAAAAACTAAAAAGGATAAGTACCTAGACCCCTCCGGCGCGCCGGCCCTCCGGCCGATAAAACTTCCGACGCGCGGCCCCCCCGCGAGCGAAAACGGCGAAAACGCCGCGCACGCCCCTCTGCACTAAAACGACGATTTCTCGCTATTTTACTATGAAACCTATATGAAGAAGTTAGTGTTTCGTAATCTAGATTAAATTGCCTACCTGATTATCTAATTGTCATGCAATTTGGGCCATCGTACAAATTCAAATAATTGCCACAATCACAAACATTCGAAATTTATACTTTATTGTCAATTAAAATGGTTCGGAATTCGAAAATAACTAATCTTTATGTAATAAAAATGTTCATTTACAATGTTTGTTTCATTAACTATAAGATTTAATCATAACAATACCTTCAAACTAAGATGAACAAAGACTATGAGTCATGAAACTTGAAACCGTCGAACGCGGCAGAAAAAAATATACGGCCACTTGATATTCGTCCCGCTCGCCGGCGTAGTTCTATTTGTGTCACATCTTGTTTAACTTATGGGTTTTTTATCAGTTCAAGATGCTTACTAACTATTACAAAACATCCCATGTGTTAAGAATGAGTAATATGAGAGGTATGAGCTCGTCAATTAAGGTCTACAACCAAGCCACAAAATAACAGGGTCTTACAAAAATGCTTATAAAACTGAAACTAGTCAAGTGTCTTATGATATAAAGACTATTCCTGAAATTACATTAAATTACCTTTCCAATGCTATGCAATACTATTCTCTAGCTGTTGTAACAAAAAAAATATAGAACAATGAAAATGGTTAAAACTGCCATACAAAGCTAAAGTACTTACGGCTCGCCAAGTATGGATACGCCATTTTGAGACTTTTTAGTGAAATATATTTCGTGGTTTGTGTGGTAGGTGTGTAGATGTGTGGAGTTTAGGGGTTTATTTGTAATAAAACAGGTTTATTGGATAATAAAATAGGTTTAATTAATAAAATAAAAAGGAAAAAAAAAACTAAATAAAACAAAACAGTAATTACAGGATTACGTAGACAAATATATTTTCACAAAAAAAATCACTATTAAAATTAAATAAAACAAAACACAGTAAGTACAGTACTCATAGTAGACATATATGTGAAATATATTTGGTATATATAAATATATTTTCACAAAAAAAAATACACAGTACAGTACAATTTTTATCAGTCACCAGTACACCAGTAATTACAAAAATTAAAACAACAAAATATTCCGTTAAAAATTCACTCCAAGCGCTGTATCCATGCTATGAAACAGTATCGAATTCACTTGACCTTGAAGACGAAACCCTGGCGCGCACGTGCCGTCCCACGGCATGGCCTTGAGCGCGGCGGCGCCGTCCCACGGCACGTTGCGACTGTGATTTAGTTTTTTATGAATTGCGAGCTATAGGTAGAATCTACACACATGGGGGATGTTTTAAATGATAGCTAATGATATTGTGCACACAATTTAACAGTATTTCACTAATAACCTAAACATAATTACAACAAACATCCACAATGTACGTAACGGTCTCGGCGGAATTCTTGCACACGAACGACTTTAAACCACAAATTGAACGTAAAAATGTGTAAACTAGCTCAAAAACTTATTAAAAATGGATTCCTATTGGAATTTACTTATCCAGACATAATTTCAACACTTTTGTCACAATCTACGATGGCGTCCCAAGTAGAAATGAACGAGGGACCGACGCTACATCAACGCCGTCGATGTGACCATATTTCTAAAATCTATATTTTCCGGTTTCGTTCACCAACCGTCACTAAATCGATATCAATATGTTGCCAATATAATTAGTCGACGTTTGGTACATGCCTCGTTCATGTCCATAGACTAGGATTTGAATGGTACGCCGAACAAAGAGTAAAGAAAAATGTCAAGTGGCCGTGCCGTGGGACAGCATCGCGAGCCCAAGCGTTTTTTGTTCATGCTGCGGGGCAGCAGGCGCGCGTCGGAGGGGATAAGGAGTTTTTTAAGAAAAATATTTTTTCTTATAACTTAACTGCTTCTAAAGTTGGTGCCACTCCAAACTAAGGCGCATTGAAGAATTAAAGGCCCTGACATCAGAAAGTTGTTTAAGAAAATTATTTTATACTTTTTAGTTTTTGAGTTGGTTTTTACATTTTTCCATTTTTTTGAATAAACAATACATAAACATTTGATTACAGAAATCACATGTGATTATGCTGATATTCATTCAAGAGTCCATTGTCTATCTCCAAAGGTATTAATCAGATCTTCACCAAATTTAAATCAGACCACCTCAAGAGTATACCCTTTCAAACAAAAAGGTATTTTTAAAAATAGGTCTGCAATTGGCGGAGTTGTCCCATATCAAACATACAGTCGAATTGAGAACCTCCTCCTATTTTAAAAGTTGGTTAAAAATAATTTTAATATCTACCTAATCTGTTATTGGAAAGTGAATTAGTTGTTGACTGTCCTCTAAGCTACTTTGCTGTATTATGTATCGGGTTGATTAGACTTTTTCATTACAGGCTTCACCAACAGTGTTCTCCGCTGGTCTAGACATCATGGAGATGTACAAGCCTGACATGAAAAGAGTGGAAACTTTCTGGACAACCCTCCAAGAAGTATGGATCAAGCTTTTTGGATCCAACTTCATCACTGCTGCTGCTATCAACGTATGTTGAGCTATGGTTATCCTTATGTTATGTCTGTCTATTATCTTTTCACGACTAAACGGCTGAACTGGTCTTGATTTTTTACCCGAATGCGCGACGCATAGGAGGGTAATGTGTTTATCAGTCTATGGATGTATGTATGTTTGTTCCTTTGTGGAACTCTAGAGCCCAAACGCGTGGGCCAATTTTGATGATTCTTAATACATAAAACTAAAAAGTATAAAATTAAATAAATTCGCCACTTCCGCTCGTGCGGATTTGTGGGCACAGCTAGTACCTACAATATAAATATTACGTAATTTTCCATACTCTTTCTCCTAGTACAAACTTTTTCCAGCGACTTCCTTGACATGGATTCCGGATTTTTTGCCATATAAACTTCTATAGGTACCCCGTTGCACCCCTTAGGGATAGTTTTCTTCAAACAAAAATATTGTCTATAGCTTCCGCCAGCGGCTTCGCCCGCGTGATATCTTTATAAAATTATAGCCTATGTTACTTAGTGATAATATAATTAGCATTTCTGAAAGAACTTAAAATCAGTCCAGTAGTTTTTAAATTGATCCATTACAAATTAACAAACATAAAAAACAAACATACAAAAAATCAAATCTTTCTCTTTATAATATTAGTATAGATGTTACGGGTAGGTACCTCTACCTATACACTTTTTTTTATTTTTTAGCATGGTAAAATCATCAAATGAGTCCTCCCACCCCGGGCAGGGCGGGAGGGACTGTCAGACTTGTACTGACTAAAATCCACGGTGTTCCTTCGATAGCCCTTTACGTTCCGGGGTCACGGTAATGAGATAAGTCCCGCGACCTCTACCTATACACTTAGTGAAAGAATTCTACAAAATCTGTTTATAGTTAGGTAATAAGATTACTTCAAACTCACAAATAAGCAACTAACTTACATTATTAGCTAGCCCGTTTTATCTTCAAGCTTGTTAAGAGTAAAACAGAGATAGCAAATACCATAACATATAAAAAAGTCAGTTGTTTGGGTATGTGAGTATAATAATAATTATGTTCCTTGCGTTCAGCTAGCATAGCAACGCCACGTCGAAGTCTGTGCCGAGTTGCCGACCAATACCTACCGATCTTTCAGAAATATTTTTGAGAGTAAAGCGTTTAGTGTTTATTAATCCGAGACAAAATTAATAAACAAAAGAGGAACGACTTTCTGACTGTATTTTCGTTCCTAGGGCCACGCCCCAGCCGGTGGGTGTCTCCTCTCAATGTCTTGCGAGTACCGCGTCATGATGAGCGGCAAGTACAGCATTGGGCTGAACGAGACAGCCCTAGGCATCGTCGCGCCCAACTGGTTCATGCACACCATGGTCAACACCATACCGCAGAGGCAGGCTGAGATTGCCCTCACCACCGCTAAGATGTTCTCCGTTGAAGAAGCTTTGAAGGTAATATTCTACATTTTTGTTTTATTATGATTTGCCTGTGATATCTGTACCTGTGATTTGGTCACGTCAGCCAAACAACTGAACGCGAAAGCGGGTAATCGTGAGGAGAAAGGAAGGTTATTGGTTTCCCTTTCCCCAGGGTTGGAAACTGATAGTGTCCGTTCAAGTTTGAGCCTCGGCGTAAGATATTGTCATTTATCAGTCAGAAGGCATTTAATCAGCTTTTAGTTTTATATAAGTTGACTTCGTCGATCGATTAAAAAGTCAACCACTTTGCCTGCCATGCAGCAGACATAATAGAAAAGCCTCACAGTATGGCGTTAAAAGAAAACGATGTTAATGAGTAGAGTTGAAAAGACTACGAGTAGAATAAGTATAGACAAAAAACAAAAAGTAATTTAGTGTTAGAAATTAAATAATTCAAAAACCTTTAGAAACAAATTAAGTAAATTAATCATCATGTGGTATAATATGCAGACATGGCTAGAATATTATTAATGTTTAAAATCAATATATTATGCAATTCAGTATTAGGAATTGAATTATTCAAACACCTTTAGTAACATAAATTAATTATCATATTGTGGTATATGACACATGATTATGTATAATTATTATTGATTCTGAGTAAAGCCTCTTTCATGATAAATAGGTACTTATGATACATGACATACCTAATCCAAAGCAATTCGTTAATTTTCAGACTACCTATATCAGATAGTGTTTGACCCATCGTTAACGCTGAAGGAAAACATCCTGAGGTATCCTGCACCCCTGAGAGAGCTCCATACAGTTCTCAATGGTGTGTGTAATCCGCCATCCTGCATCAGGCCAGCGTGGTGGACTAGGCCTTAACTCTTCTCATTCTGAGAAGAGGTCCGTGCCCAGCAGTGGGCCACTAATAAGCTGAATTATTGATTTATTCTTCTGTTACACTTACAGGTGGGTCTCATTGACGAAACTGCAACAGACAAAGCAGACGCTGTTGCCAAATGTAGGCAATTTATGAAGAAGTTTGACAGGATCCCTCCTTTAGCGCGGTCGATGACCAAACAGAAGATCAGGGAAGCACCTCTGAGGTGGATGGACGAGAATCGTAAGCGAGACACGCAGGAGTTCCTCATGTTCGTTGGCAACCCTAAAGTGCAACAGTCGTTAGAAATGTACATACAAGCCCTGAAACAAAAGGCTGCTAAGTGATTCTTATTATAAGATAATTTATTATACTCGTAGTACGCGTGGCTAGTGGCTACATATCAAAGCTATACATTTTCAGTATAAGCTGACCTATCATTGTACGGAAAGCCTATATAATGCGAGGTCAGCTTATAATGAAAAGAAAGAAAGAAAGAAAAATTATTTTATTCCGTACGAGATAATGACGGTGGCACATTCACAATAGACGAAACACAAAAAAAAAGAAATAGGTACAGTTCTAATAAATAATAAAAAATAAAAAACATGCTGTCGAGCATGCCCGTACCGAAAAGGTTACCAACTCAGCATATGCTGGATGTGGGACACCCAGCGCTGATTTTCAGTTGGCACCCTAATGGAAATGTATAGCTTTATAAATTCTTTTTACGTTTTTGTTTGTGTTGCGGTCAGTCGGTATGTCGGTATACTTGCTTTACTTGCATAATCATTGTTTTGTTGTTGGTATGGCAAATGTTTGGTTTAGATGCTGCTATTTTGTAGATATTGTATGTGTGTCGTTTTTGCTGCAGAAATAAATTATTTTTCTTTCTTTCTTTATATGTAGCCGTGTGTACCTACCTATGAAACGTGTTCAATTTTAAGAGTGTAAATTAATGTATTTAGTTCCAATTAATGAAAGACTAATTATCCTCGGATCCTACGTTTTAAATTGAATTTTATTTACCTATTGTTATTACGTAAATAATATTAATTAGGTGGCTATTTATTGGAGCCCCTAGACTAGAATGTAAAAAAAATCTGTGCAATATATTTTATTGTTGTCACTTGAAAAGTGTACCTATGTATAAAAAATAAATTTGTTTATGTACTTTTGTGTGAATTTTCATTTATGACCATTATTATCACGAAGTTTATTAGTGATGACGTTACGACATCAATGTCGATAATGTCATTCGACCATTCCACTATTTTTTTCCATTGTAAAACGTGATCCAAATGTGTGGTTTCTTTAAAGAAATCCACATAATTATTTGGAATCACGTTCGGTAACCGTGCACAAAAAATCAAACAAATCCTATCATTAGTTTCAGCCACATAAAGTAATTAACATTTTCTCAATTTTACACTTATCAAAATCTGTAGATGAAATTTGAAAAGTCTAACTTGTTCTTATTACCGAAATAATCTTTATTTACACGTAGGCAAGAATATTAGGGTTCTTGCACGTAGGTATAGAATCTTTGAGTATCTATATAGAATAGATAAAGATGACATAATTTTCTACTTTGATGTCCCTTCACCATGATGAATGAGAGCAGAGTGAAATATTATGCAAAAAAAACATGCGTGAAAATCGTTAATTTTTTGTGTACAGTCAGGGGCGTATTTACCATAGGGCCAAGGGGGCCATGGCCCGGGGCGGCAGGCTGCTAGGGGCGGCGAAGCCGCCCCTCGCGGCCTTCTCTGGGCGCCTTTTATTGTCAAGCTTACAGCTTTATTGTTAAGGTTGCTTTTTTTATATTTTAATTGACATTGAAATTAAAAAGAAATGAACGCTTCGAACCTAACCAATTGTTTACAATACCAATTACAAGTACCTAAACATAATTTGCGTTCAAGAACTATTTATTATACATTTATTTTAGTTAGGTACGGCGTAACTAAAATAATTAATAAATGGTTCGCGGCAATGTCTATAGCATGACTTTTATCTTATTTACGCCATCTATCGTGGTAGACTCTATATTACTCAAACTTTCAAGGCGCGGGGCACACAAACAGCGCAGCGCACGCGCGAGGCGGCGCGGCGCAGGCGGCGCGCAGTGGGCTGAAATGAAGCTCCATAGACTTTTTTGGAAAAAATATATACTAGCGTATTCCTTTACTGAATAGGAACATTTTATGTAGTAGTACTTTTTTTCATAAAGCCATTATTTTGTGAGTTATTTGCGATTTTATAATTAATTTTTTGTATGGAGCAGATATTTTTTATTCCTAATTCTTAAACTTTCTTAACAAATATCTTCCTGTTTCATAAGATCCGTCATATAAGCTATCTTATCACCAAAGCCTGATTCTCGGAAACTCTCGGAACATTGTCATATTCAACTTTGAAGATAAAAAAATATTTTATATGCATGTTCTTCATTTAAAATAGATACTAATTGCAACGATAAGTCCTTTCTTCCTCAGTTCCTAACGAGGTGAAGAAAGCGGTGTGTAAGCGCGTTTTTATATATTGGTGGCCCTAGGAAAACGAATCCAATTAGAACATTACAACAAATGTTGAAATTAAATCAGTTAAAGCGATGTGTGTAGTGTTTAGCTAGAGTCACTTTCTGAACCGTGAACTAGACCCATATCCACAAAAGCGAAGTTTTCTTTCTCTGTATCGACCTTGTCATCAAAATGATCATAAATTTTTAATTAGCTTTGTGCAGCTTTTTATAAAACTTTGTATTTCCTTTGATTTGAACACTAATCCCTATGTATTGGTAAAAGGACCTAAGCTTCATAGGAAACACAAAGTTTTGTCATTATGCTGCACAAAGCTTATTAAAAATTTATGATCATTTTGATGACGAGAGCAATACAGAGAAAGAACTAGTCCACGGTTCAGAAAATGACTCTGGCTAAATACTACACTTAACATCGCTTTACACTAATTTAATTTCAATATTTGGTGTAATGTTCTAATTGGATTAGCCTTCCTAAAATAGAAATAGAAATAGAAACCACCTCCTCCTCCTCCTCCTGATCCTGGAACACCAATATAAAAAAAACGTGCTTACTTCTTCACCTCGTTAGGTAATGTGGAAGAAAAGACTTAAAATTTCAATAAGTATCTATTTTAAATGCTAATAATAATATATTTTTACATGCGTATCAAATATTTTTTATGTTTAAAGTTGAATATGACAATATTCCGAGGGTTTCTGAGAATTAGGCTTTGATGATAATATAGCTTATATGACGAATCTTATGAAACAGGAAGCTATTTCTTAAGAAAGTGAATTAGGAATAAAAAAATAACTTCTGCTCCGTACAAAAAATAAATAACTCACAAAATAATGGCTTTATGACAAAAAGTATTATAAAATGTCCGTTTTCACTAAAGGATAGTTGGTACTTTTTTTTTCCAAAATAACGTACATCATTTTCAAGGCGTCTATGGAGCTTCATTTCCAGCCCACTCTGCGGCGCGGGGGTGTGGAAAGTCGTGTTTCGATTCAAATTAGCGCATCAAATAAACGAAGGATGTTTTAATTTGTCTCGGTGAAAACTTTTTCAACCAATTTGCGCGCAGGATAAAATGTAAATATTTACCTAGTGAATAAATGGTTCATTTTGGGAAAAAAAATCCATTCATCATTTCACACCCCATACCTATTGCAGGTTTTTTTTTTCATAAATGAAATATTTTATCGTCACTTAATGGGGCGGCAAAGCTAACTGGCCCGGGGCGCCAAATCCTTAGATACGCCTCTGTGTACAGTTTTAGAACGTGTCACCAATTACGTAGTTTTATTTAATGGCGGAACGTCATCACCACTATTTATTTCAAAATAAATCCTAAAATACGACTCAACGTTAGACTTATTCTCATGCACCGAGAGCAGATTTCTTACCATAGCAGGGCGTTATATCGAGACGTTGACTATTGGCAGCAGCATAATCAGATTTTTTTTTACATGTATGATTTTTTTTCTTGATCTAATTAATTTATTATTATTCTATATTGACTATAAATGGAAATTGTTTTTTTTTAATAATTATCAAATGTACCTATTATTGTTTTTAAAATTAATTATTGTAATCTCTTATTGTGCATGGACTAAAAACTGTTAGCAATAAGATGTCTTTAAAATAAAATAAATAAATAAATAAATAAATTGACCGAATTCGATCAAATTACCGGCTGACTAGGGACCTATCTAGGTTACCTACTCTCTAGTCTAGACGATATTTCGTACGGAGCGGACCAAATCCGGTGCCAGACCACAGGATTTGGTATACCATTTGATCGTCTGTTAATTCGTTAATACACCATTCATTCTTCCAACCTTCACCTCTTCCTAGTTCAATAGAAGAAGTGGCGGCCCGGAGCAAGCGCATGGGTGAGATTTATTAGGTAAGTACCTGACTACGCGACGCAAGGAAGGGTAATGTGTTTATCAGCCTATGTATGTATATATGTTTGTTCCTTTGTGGCACTCTAGAGACCAAACGCGTAGGCCTATTTTGATGATTTTTGCATCAATCGATTTGTCTTAATTTTGCGAGTTTCACTAAGGATATGACAGTAATCAAAATTCAATATGGCGACCAAGAACCTTATTCTTGATGGCGACAACTAGACGCCATATTGTGAAAAAGAAATAATTAAAGTCGACAAACTTTAAGTGGGATATCATTGAATAGCTAGGTATTTATAAATAATTTTTAGTTTTCATGATCGTAGGTATTGATGTTTATTACCAGTGTCGATGTTCATTAACATTTTAGTTACGCGGTAGACCCGCTGCATAAACTAGGTATAGGTATCAAAGTTCACTTCTCAAGCAGTCGGGTTTTTTGATTGATTTGTTAGAGGCAAATAATAAGGAAGGATGTCTTATAAATCTTTGTACGAACAAAAACCACTTGTCTTTTCCGTAACACATAATTATGATAAATACGCCAGCCGTTATTTCCGTAGTACCTAAACTAATTAAGGAAAAAAGGGATCTAATTACTTTATAACTCATTAGGTCAATAAGGATAAATACGGACTTATAAAGCGCTGCTTACCTGTATATATGGCATTAAATCCTAGAGCATATAATGAGCAATAGCGTGTCAATCCAAATTTATTTATTTTGTTTATTATCTTACACTGAATAATCTTATCGTGTATATTCATTTTATTGCAGCCGAATGATAAATAACTTTACCTGCACATTTCAAGTACAGTATCGATTTATAATTTCCAAGGATCGTGTAGCGTGTATCTACCTAGATAGTCATCATAATGTTTCACGTACGAAAGTTATCAAAAAATGTCACAAGTGCAGCGGCGACTTTTAGGCTTATGTCTTCTGCTCATGTCAAATCTTTAGTTGATGTGATTGTGGATGGAGAAGGCATTGCCACGGTCCAAATGCAGAGGGCTCCAGTGAATAGCCTTAATCTGGAATTAATGCAGGAGCTACACGATTCCTTATGTGACGTGGAGGAAAAAAAATGCAAAGGAATGGTTTTAACATCGGTAAGTCTTGTTTGTTTATTTTTTTATCCGACTACGGTGAGGGTTATGTTTTTGACCGGTAGGTATGTAGGTACCTAATGTAAGTATGTATGTAGATATATGTACGTAACTACGTATGCCCTCATAACTTCTAAACTACTTATCATAATTTGACAAATGAGGTATAGAAAAGAAAAGAACTGTACAACTAGATATTGGTTCGACTCTCGCATTCAGACTCATGAAATCCATCCATCAGGCAGAGCGACTGCCTGATAGTCTATACGGATTTCATGAATCTGGAAGATTTATATTTGTAATGACATCCAGGACATTGGGTATTCTAGTGTGGAGATGAAGTTATTATATTTAGGTACCTCGTGGGTACCTACCTACTAATATTTAACAGTTTTTCTTTATTACCACTGTCCGTTTTTCTCATACTAAGTAGATACCTCTGTAAACCTTTCCAGGCATCACCCATAATTTTCTCAGCTGGTATGGACTTGATAGAATTTCACAAACCCGATGTTAAAAGATTGACGAAATTAAAAGAAAGCATTTTGGATGTCGTAGCAAAATTATTCGGAACTGATATAATTACCACAGCTGCTATCAATGTAAGTACCTACAACAATTCATTACCAACTTATAGCCTTTTTCCAACTATGGTATGGTTGGTTTGCAGTTTATTAAGACGCGGCTTCCATGCTACAGTCCTACGGAACGATTGCCTTCTGACCTCCTCATACTCACTCAATCCAACGACCGGTGTGAAACCACCAGTTCCTGGAAATCTTTTATGTTATCCATTTAATCGTACCTTAATTGAGCGGAGAGGTTGAACGTGACTTTTAAGTCTCAAAATTTGTATGAAGACTTCGACACCAATAATAGCGTCCATCTATAGCCACGACGATCATTTCCAAGCAAAATTTTTTAAATTATTTTTCCAAATTCTATTAGTATGGACGCTTAATGAAGATTCTGTATAGTAGATATGCTCCTATCAATAATACTTATTTTATTTATGCGCTAGGGCTACACAGGAGCTGGCGCATGTATCCTAGCCCTAGCCTGTGAGTACCGCACAATGACGACTGGCAAGGCCACCATCGGTTTGAACGACACGGCAGTGGGCATCCCGCCGGCCAAGTGGATCGCCGACCTCATGACGCGCACCATGGGCGCCAGGCACGCGGAGTACGCCCTCACGAGCTCCTTCATGTTCCCAGCTGAACGAGCATTGCAGGTAAATTAATCGAAACTAAACTTTTAAATTTAAGTAGGTACCTACATTTTTTTACTACTTTAGATAGAACCTAAACCTAGACCTCTTTGATTATGGGTTCGATTATCAGAACAACACATTTCAAAACATCTCACCTTAACCAATATGCTGAACCCTAAATTAAGTAGAACAGCAGTCAGTGTAGGTGAAGAAGGATATTATAATGTTATCTTTGAATATTTCAGGCGGGACTCATCGATGAAGTTGCAACAGATAAAGCAGACGCCATCCAAAAATGCAAGAACTTCATTAAAATGTACGACAACATATCACCGGCTGTCCGAGCTGCCACCAAGCAATCATTAAGACGAGAATACTTAACAAACTTTGAAAGCAATCGCAAACAAATTGTAACAAGCTTTATAGATACCATGACCAGTCCTGTAATTCAAGACAAAATAGATCAGTATATTCAAAGTTTGAGACAAAAAAAGGCTGCTAGAGTTTAATTATAAAGCCAGGCAAGGAATTTTGAAGTTTTATTTTGACTAACCCATGACGAATGCAGTTCGATTAATTTATGATCGCTGCGCGCGCTAAGACCGACCATTGTACCGATTGTACGTTAGCATGTGATTCTCAATCCTGTTTTTATTACCTGGGGGCCTAAAAAGGCCACATTGAGCAATTCATCTAATGATCTGCTTAGTAACTGTCAAACAGATGATTACTGAATATGAACCTTATGCGGATGACATTAAGAGTCGTCAATTAAGTATATATTTTGACATTCGTAATATGAATCATATTATGATTCACCTAAAGCGGCCTTTTTAGCCCCCCTGGTGTATAAATAAATACCTAAATACATAACTTTCACCCTTTCCGGTGTACGATAGTGAGTGTCGCTATAGTTTAGTAACGTAGATAAGTATACTTGATCAGGAGGTGCGAATGTCCGCTATTGTCATGTTAAATGGCTCAGTCCACAGACTATATACACTGCCTACTGGGAATGGTACTAATATGGCAAAATAAAACCAAAGTTATTCCAGTATTACAAGTCTATTTATTGTTAACATCAGAAGTCATCTCCCAACAAAGCTACGGTGTCTGGGTCGACGGTATCCGTGAGTGCCATGTGCATATCGGCCCATTCTTCGCGCTGGTTGTCTATAAAAAAATTGATCTCCAAGATTCGGTCCCTGTTGCGCTTCACTTCGTTGCTGCAGAAGATAAAGTCATACCATCAATTCATCATCATCGTCCAGTGTTGGACATAGGCTTTCCCCACAGATTTTAAAACGGTTGGACGATTGCATCCAACTGCTTCCCGCCGACCGGGCGACCGCGATCTGTCCGTGTCTTCTGCAGCCGATTTTAGTGGGGGCCCATCCCATTCTCCACTTTCCCATTCATCGTCGCTATTCGAGAACGGTTCACCCCCAACAACTGCCAGTTCTCCGATCGCGTGATTGATAGAAGTAAAAATATTTTATAATATCAAATGTATCAAATAATAAAATAAAATTTTGATGCCAGTGCCAGCATCGCCTTCCCTTCATTGCTTCCAATGTGTTATCTAGGTATATCTAGCTGAGGAGAAGACACGGCGCGCGGCGCAACAAACTCCCCTATCACCACATAAACAATATATCTTATATGAGATCACGGATCAACATACGCTGAGCCCACTCCTATTCCCATACTACCTACATAATTTTAATTTTAAGACGTGTATTAGAGTTTTAAGTTTTCTTTGTTTTTGTTAATGTGGCAATAATAATATTTTCTTTCTTTCTTTCATACTTAAATCCTTAGATTATTGATTGGTTGTCGCGGCGACAACCAATCAATAATCTAAGCTTAAATCTATATATTAATACGTGAAGAGAAAACTTTGTACCCCTTTTTAAGCATATTACGCGCACGGAGTGTGAGATTTGGCATAGATAAAGTTTATAAATGGAGAAGGAGTGCAGAATGTTAAATTACGGTCGAATACGACCACAGGCGACCACTAGTAGGAATAAATAGGTATAACATAATATAATTATGTAAGTTTTCGGCTGTTTAGGTGGCCACAATATTATGCTACGGCTGTGCGTTCATAAGATCTTTTTATGCGGTCAGCTTATAGAGCTAATAGAGCCACTTTTTTTTAAAATTACGTACAAATTAACTTTGAATTTTTTAATAGAGGGCGTGGCTAGCTTGTCTGCACCCTGTGCAAAGAATTTTGTAGGCAAAGTGTACTGTACGACCGCTAAATGTCCTTGATTATAGGCACATTGCGCAGTATGCTTTAACAATAAGCCCGGTTCATATTGAACAACACAATTCTTTAGCTGTTAAAATTTAATCGATTCCGATTACGAGCGAGTAGGTATCATGACTACACTGCTGGTTCGAACACAGACCCTCGACCTGTATTGAAGGCAGGCGTTCAACTGCTAAGCTATAACGTTCTTGAAAACGGCTCTGACTAATTCGATAATATTTGGTAAACAGAGGTTTTCAGAGATGATACAATAATAATTTGACGAGGAATGGTATTGGATCTTTTTCTCTAAATAGAAATAATGAAAACAGTATATTTCTTCAATACTGTTGATTATTCTAGGATGGGCAATGAGTTTTGTAGGGTGGACAGTGGCCACCCTTGCATCCCCTCCCCCTATCTACGCCTATGCCCTTCGACGAATACAGACAGGGTGGTATTATGTAAAGTGACTTACTCGTTGGTTCCCTGCACTAGGTCATCGCGCCAGTTGTTGGCGCGCGTTGTGATGAGGTCCTCTCGCGCGTCTATGAACCGCATGTGGTTGTCGGATGACGCAGCCACCAGGTTCATCAACTTGTCGCGGTCCATCATCACCTGCGATACGATAGTAGGTAGTCGTGTCACACGTAAGTCACTAAGTCAGTATGCGAGCGGGAAGAATCCTCTCTCTCCGACGAAGCTGTTTTCCTTCACCAATCTGGGGTATTTGTACTGTCACTGAACATTCACCTAAGAATCTAGTGAATCGGTATCTTCTAGGCAAACGTGCTACATCGGCCACCGCGTCGTCTCATAACAATTAGGTACGTAAGTTATTGATGATTAAACGCAACCCCACCTGCAGGCACTAAAAATGTTGACCTACCGTCGTGTTCATCTCACCTCACACAGTTCAGGCGATGCGTCTCCCAACATGATTTTGTTTCCAAGGTGTTTGGAGAGGATCTCGAACTGTCTCGTGGACCACACGCTCTCGTACTCACGCCACGCACCGAACGCGCCTCGCGACACCTCCAACAGCTTCGTTACCATCTCCATCATGTTCACAGAAAACTGCACTCGAGCGTCCTGTATACATAGGAGAAAAGAATTTAAACTTTACTTAGGTAGTGGTTACCTTTGCCCATAGCTCATCAGGCATCCGGCAGACGTTGCCAGCCCAATCGAAGTGGAGCCCTGAGAGAAGGCGTCGCGTCGTGGCAGACCACGAAGAAGATGGGGAGTAGAGTTTGATAAATTAAATAATGTATGGTCCACAGGTAGTCAGGAGATCTTCAACTCTCAAAGCGAGCTGTGTTGGCTGTTCCTAAGTCGACATCAATCAGTTGCTTTGCTTCGTTGTAAATTTTACTCAGCAGAAGCGTAAGAATGAAGGACAGGCTGATCTATAAATTAATCGTTTTGGGTACGTATACGAGTGAAAATTTGCTAAGCGTTTTAAGGACGAAAGTATGAAGTACAATATATCTACCTCGCATTGTTCGAACAGCTGCATTTCGATCGTCATGAGAGTCTTCCACAACTCGTACAATGTCTCGTGAAACTGTTCGCCCAACTCAACCAACTGCGGCTCCATCTGCTCAAGAGTGAGCTGCTTCGCCGTGAACTTGGCGCTCAATTCGTCCACCGCAACCATTATTGGCTTCTTCTTCATTTCGAAATCTCCCAAGACACTGGTTTTGAACACCGACTAGTTAGGTATCTTTTTGTCGTAGGTAATTTAACAATTTTGAATTCGATTTAGAAATAAAAAGATTTAAAATATTTCATATTTAATATTATTATTTTTATTATTCATATTTAATATCATATTTAATAATATTTCATATTTATTTATTTATAATATTATTATATTAAATATCAAATATTTTATCATCGCCATCGGTGAGATATATATAGTGATCAATTTTATTGAAAGCCTAATAAAAAAGAAAAATGTAGATACATATATTACCTACCTATAAATAATAATTATGATAGTTTCTATACTTATCTAGGATTTGGGGGTCTACCGCGTAACTAAAATTGTAATGAACATCGACACGTAACGGATCGAAGTATAGTGAATTTAAACACCAACTATACTTAGACGTGCACACTCCAGTCCTATCACAAGGTTGTTTACTTAGTTTTAGCTTTATTTTTAAAAAAACGTTGCCCCTCACTAGGATTTCTCCTGTATCGAGGGTACAGTTTACAAACATACATGTCACATGCACATACAACCAGACCCGAAACAACTATCTGTAGATCATACAAATATTTGTTCCGTGCGGGGATCGAACCCGCGGCACGTAGCGCAGAAAGCTAATCGCTTAGCCACTGCGCCAACCGTGTCGTCTTTGGTAGGGGGCTCATTAGATCCCTAATGTGTTATGAATATCTACCTATTATTTATGATGTGCATTGTTTCTAGCAATATTTGTAAATAATCTAAAAAAAAACTATTCCGATTTGTTATAAGTTCGTTAGGTCCACATGGTCGGGCCGCATAAAACTCTGTTGAATCGCTGGTCCAAATATACCCCCTTTACATACCTACTAACACACGTGGATAAAATAAAATAATGTCATGAATAACCTTGGTATAATCATGGATTTTTGGGGTAAGTATCTATTTAAAGGTATAAGCATTCTGTAACATAGCTTTACTCTACGTTTATTGGTAACGGGAATAATGTATAGCATACTCTTTGCTCTTCTGGACGCTTTCATTTAAGGCGGTGTCTACGAGATCTTTGAACAGCTTAATTTCATTCTGTCTGTCGGTGTATGCTTCTTGGGCGAACTCTACTAAATTGGCCATCGTTTCCACGTACTGATCTCTGTACCTGCGAACAAATTGTAAAAACATGCATATTATCTATTATCTAGGCATCTTTATTGTATTGATACTGGCGGAAAAATACATTCGTTTTTCGAAACAACAGATTTTAGCGTGCCATCGAATCCATCTCCATCTTTTAAATCCTGCTACAATACTCCATCATGAACTAAATCTCTGTTTCAATTTCACTTGGTACTCTGATTAAGTTATCATTTTCTTCTTGGTCTGCTTACTCCTTCGGTTGCAGCAGGTGTCAGCAAACTAAGGTTTTCCGGACCTCCGGAAGAAACCTGATATGCTCGGTGTTATTTCCCGTACCGGCGATATTCCTGGTGCTTGTTAGTCGTTGCAGTTGCAGGATACAATCAATCCGTTCCCTAGGACATGCCGAGAAACATTGCTTACAGCAGATGCAATGGTACCTATCTTATATTTTTGGCTTTGTTTCCATGTCCATGACATTCCCTATTACCTGTAGCAACTTATATATACTCTTATAACCTTTGAATCGCCGTGCGGCCCGCGACAAAACGTCGACGGCGCGTCGAGCGGCTCCCGCGAGGTTAATGACGTCAGCGCGTACCGGCGTTTATCCTAAGATTTCTCGTTATTTTACTATGAACCATATATGAAAAGGTTATTGTATAAAACAAAGTAAAACTTACTGCTCAAAATACGTTAGCAGCTCTCCTCCAAAGCTGAGCAGTATGGCGCCATCATGGTCCTTTTCAAACATAGTCTCTACCATCTCGGGCCCGCTCAGGTACTCTACGAAGGACATCGCGTAGAACGCTACCTTCGCATCGTACTCCTCTTTGGCTATCCTTTCCAGTTCTGTTTGTTCGTCTGCATCATCCATTTTCCGAAGAATACCCCTGGGAAATAGTTTGATACCTAGTTACTTATTTATTAGTATATAAGATTTCTGTTTTTTATGTAGGTATATTAGGTATATGTCAGTATATGTAAAGGCCTTAGGGAGCATCCACGGTTAGGCAGAACTGAGTGGTGTACTGTCGGACATCCTACAGTTTTCGCTGATTTGCGGTGCGGACAATCCCTGATAGTCTCGACCGCGGTGCCGGTAAAGCAGATCGGGATGAGGTTCAAGGCAGGCTGAAAACCTGAGGATGTGGTCATCCTGAACCAGTCCCTCAGATTTCAAAATCGAGATAAAACAGTATCTGTACCTAAAAACAGATCTCCCGTTCTCTCTCTCCTCTTCAGTGATGATCTTATAGTCGAGGTAGGTGACTTTACTGAGCGATGCCCTGATGAACTGGTAGGCCATGGGATCGTCACAGCATGGGTTGCCTTTGAAGCTGACGGAGCGCAACTTGCGGAACTTACGGAGGTACGCCGTCTGCAAAGGCGCAATCGACATAAGGTAAAAGGTACGGTAATATTTATGAATTCAGAAGAAAAAACCTCGTTTTTCCTTTTTTCCTGTATCGTGGGTATACACTTTACAAACATAATACATGATACACGCACACACGTCCAGACCCGAAAGAACTATCTATACCTAAATCAAACATTAATAAATTTTTCCACATATGGGAATCAAACTCGCGACACAAAGCGCAGAAAGCTAATCGCTTAGCCACTGCGCCAACTATGCCGTCGCGTCAATATCTAATTTCTTTTAAAATACCTACTTATGGGTATATACCTAATGTAGTTCTACACAGTACATTCAGTACATTCTATGAAAGTTTTTTTGATACAGGTAGATAAGCAAAATATATTTTGAAAAAAATACGCCACTTATTGCAGTTTTTTTGCATTTTTATTTCAACAGGCATCTTGATTTTTTTTTCCTTGGTGTCTATTCTGTTGCGCATTTGACAATACCTAATAAACTAGTCTAAACGAATTTGTCACTTTCTTTTTCTATTGAAACAGAAAGAGATAAACGCCCTTAGTTTAATTTAGTCCTGTCAACGTGCGCAACAGAATTGATACCAATAACGTACAAATCTATTGATATCTATATAGATACTATTACGTGAAGAGAAAACTTTGTAGGCACCACTTTTTAAGCATATTGCGCGCAAGGCGGAGTATGAGGTTTGGAATAGTTAAAGTTTACATGGAGAAGTAATGCAGAAAGCTACAATTACGGTCGAATTTCGACCACTGGGCGACCACTAGTCTATATTTAATACGTGAAGAGAAGACTTTGTATCTACCCCTTTAAATTCATATTGCGCGCACGGAGGATTGTACGATTTGGCATGGTTAAAGTCTATATAAAGAAAAGTGCAGAAAGCTAAAATTTAAAATTATGTGGTCGAATTTAGACCACAGGGCGACCACTAATGATTACTGAATCTACCAACCTCTTTGAAATCTTCTATCAAATTATCACCGATGCTGAAAACGAGTAGGTTTTCTAGTGTATCTAGATTTTCTATTTTTCTTATTTTGTTGTGGAATAATGTTAACACCTCTAAATTGACTAAAGCGTCTAGCTTTTCTATTTTCTCAATTTTATTGAACGACAGGTCTAGCTCATTGAGACCGGTTAAAAGTTCTAAGTTTTCTATTTTCTCGATTAAATTGTGGGCTAATGTAAGTCTAGTGAGAGATTTTAGCATCCAAAGGTGGTCGATTCTGAGTATGTTTTGGAACTCGAGTCGCACTTCTGTCGCTTCGTCCAGATGCACACCTTCTTCGGCGAAAAGCCTGCCAGCCTCTTCGGTTGGACCTGTTTTCAAGAATTTTTATATACATCATCATCTACCTGCTTAGGATTTCGTCTCTACAAACGGAGCAGTTTTAGGTCCTATGGTTGGATTATAGTTGAATTGAAACGAAGACCACGCATATATGATTCACTCAAAAAGGAGGCTGAGAGATTAAGCTAGTTGCTAGAAAATAATGATTTACCATGTTCCAGGATACAACGTATGAGCATAGCATTATCTATTACACCCGGCTCCACATCGGGGTGAATAATAAGGCTATTCAATGATCTCTTTTGTGTCATTGTGATTAATTTGGCTCAAGTTGATTTGAATTCGCCACGATGAAATTGATGAAAACCATGAAAACACATTGAAAACCCTGAGCGGTAGCGAAGGCAGGTCTGTGTTGAAAACAGTAATTTTGTTTTTATCGTTACTATGGTTACTATACAAAGAAAAAATTAAAAGTGAATTTCGAGGAATTTCGTTTAAAAATGTAAGCTCTCGAAATTTTGCCTGATTTCTGTTCTTTTTGCACAGCCTGTAAAAACTCTGCGTGAAGATAATTATTCGATAAATAATAATAAAATAAAAGTTAAACATTTTTTATTGTTTGAATTTTTAACAAAACTATTTTGTTGTTTTACACCATGGACAAGAAATAAGTACCTACCACAGACACAGACATTAATACCAGTCGTATACCAGTTCTCTGTCTACGCCAGTAGCCGTGGACCATAGAGATAATACATAGTACCTATAACTAGAGAGCTTACTGCTATAATTAGTTGTACGAAATTTTGTGCCCACATGAAAGTCACCCGAGATTCAGCGGTGTCCCTCTCGCACACATGGCCATTACTCATCAACTTAGTAATCTACTAAATTGGTATTTTCAGAATCGTTTTTACATACATATTAGAACTAATGAAACTTCTACCCACGGCTATCAAAATAAACATAATAAAAATTATAATTGACGTGCTTTAAATATTATATTAAATATTATTATTTCCATACGTTATTCAATAAGATTGATTATTACAATATTTGGATACCAGTAGTTAAAGAAGTTTGCATGCGGGAAACACTACATCATTCAAAATGGCTTACATTGTCAACTTAGTTGTCAACCTATTGTCAACATTCGTGGTTTTCATAGTTCAGAAATAAACGTGATCAAACATTATTTTTGTGCCTAGAATAATTTTTTGGCGACAAGATGGTAAATACTTGAGTTATGATTGGGTGCAAGCGAGAATATTATCCTGGTTGTGGAATATCGTTCCATAGGTAAGTTTCATTGAGTAGTGTGACAATATATTTTTATTTTGTGGGATATAGTTGCTCCAAGTACTTATTTTAGATCGTTTCACATAACATACAGTCCACTAAGTTAAATAATTTACGTACTTTAATAAATTTGGATTTGTTTTCCATAATCTGTAATGCGTAGCATATTTTCGATGCATTTATTGTTTTGTATAATTTGAGTGATTCCAAGTATAGTATAAGTATACATACAGGGTTATTTGTAAAACACCGGCAACGCTTTAAGGGGTGAAACTACTCATCAATATGAACAACTTTTACTATGGGAACAACCATGAAATCGCGAAAAAAAAAACAAACTTTTCATACAAAAGATTAACCTTGCTCCATCAAAATGTATGAAAAGTTTGAATTTTTTTTCGCGATTTCATGGTTGGTCCCGTAGTAAAAGTTGTACATATTGATGAGTAGTTTCACCCCTTAAAGCATTGCCGGTGTTTTACAAATAACCCTGTATATAGTTTAAGTTAATTTGTTGAAATCATTTGTTGTTTGTTGTGCCGAATACATAATAATGTTTTTTTGTATCTCTTATAAAATGATAGACTTTATTAAAATTCCATGTTTGTTTTGTTCAGGATTCCAGCTGATAATAAGCAGAGGGTGTTATGGATAACAGCCACGAACCTTGACATGAGTGTGTAAAAGTTCGCATGTGTTTGTGGCGTAAATTTTAAAGATAATGAATTATTTAACAGCAGCAAAAATAAAATTAAAACCTGAAGCAGTTCCTTCAATATTACCATAGGTACTATTGTAATATGTTTAATAATTATCAGTTGTTGTATGTGTCTGTTGTATAATGTTGTGTGTAATTGTCTGGTCTGTAATAGTTTATACTAATATAAAGTATAACACATTGCACAAACTTAAGATTCACACACTTTGCTTATTGTTTATTTGTGTTTAATATTTTCCTATTAGTATAGTTAGATGGATTAAACTTTTACTGGATTGGATATTGTACTTAGATATTGTGCCATAATGAAGATCATTTTTGACATTACAGATAGCCACAAAAAGAAAAAAAACTGTACGTGCAAAATAAATTGTACGTGCAGGAACATCTGGTGAATCAGGGCATGTAGGATCTTGTAGTAAATGGGAAGATGTTGCAGTTTCCAGTGAACCACCAAATAAGAAAGTAAAGCAAGAGGAAACAAGCACATAAACCCAAAATACAACTATAATGCCAACACAATTAAAATTACAATCAACCATTAAGTTTCTAGCCGGTCTCTTCTCCATAGAACCCGGCCCACTTTGGAACCGTACATCTAGAATCTCAACGTTTTGACGAAACGACGACGACCTTTTTATGCCGATTTGAAATTTAAAAAAGTTTTGCTTTGACTTTCATTCATTGTGTTTTATTGCTTAATGTTGTGAATGATGATTATACTTGAGTTTGCCAAACAAGAATATTATAATAAGTGATATTCGATTCTGCAGCACTAAGCATGGGTTACCCTTTCTGCTATAATAGGAAAGATCTCATAAAGAAAGGTCGTAGGATGGTCGCAAAGCTAAAAGAGAAAAGGAAAAAAGAAAGAAAAAGTAGAAGAGGAATTAAATTTGTATCTTAAAATGTTAAAATCTAATGTTTCCTATGACTAGAGCTGCCAGATGTCCGGAATATTCACGCATGACATTTTATTATACACGTAATCTGTGTATAAGAAAATGTCCGGATTTTTCCGCAATGTCCGAAATTTTCTCTAAATTTTCTTTTTTATTATATAGTAACCTTGCATATGCCTATTTATATATTATGCCTTGCCTGTGTGTGACTCTAATTATAACCAAAAGGGTGTATGTATATTTGTAAGAACGTTTAGATACACTGTATGGACCGTATATTTCACTATTTACTAGGAAAAAAACAATTCTTACTATTCGATATCAGTAGTTAATTACCTGATAACTATTCTCATAACATAATTAAATATTTCTATCATGTCCTACTTTTAACTAAAATGTATGGTTACCCTATTAGACAAGGACACGGCTACCACAAAGTATTCTCCCTCAGACCGGCTTTACGGCACTATTAAGCGTTCCAGTACTTGTACTATTTCTATGCCGTGGACCTACGCCGTGGACGGAGAAAGAAGACCAGATGGCAGACCCACAGAACACAGAAAAGAGAACATTTCTGTATTCTGTGAGCAGACCCAACATGAATCCACGTGAATCCATTAGATGGGTAGGATTCTTTATTTGGTTTCTCCGTCCACGCATTTATCCCTCTTGTTCTAAGTGACAACTGGATAATAGTATCTCGTTCTTTTTCCTGTTGTCACACTGACTCACATAAAGACAAAATTTGACGCGTACCTAGCTTCAAGCTTGTTTATCCCGCGCCGTCATAATAATAAGACACATAAGTTCAATCGCATTTTATAGATTAAATCGCGTTTAAATGAAAAACATTACTTGTTTGGGATTTAATAAATAGTAGATAAAATAAACTGGTGAAGTGCTGTGGGTACCGGTGTGACAGACAGTGCTAGCTACGACAAAACACCGGGATTGAATTGATTTACCTATGTGTGCGTAATGGGCACGTAATTTTCAGCGAATGTTTGGTATGCTACTAGTATTATATGTCTGTGGTACCTACTTACATGCTTTCATAGAGATAATTTATAGTACTGCTTTACACCCGCAGAAAGATTTACACCTAAGACTCTTGCCTAAGACACCTAAGAGCAAATACTATAGAGTCCTTCTATCGAGTATAAACAGAAAACTTATAGACATTTCTCTTTACATAAACAAAATGTCATACGAGTAATAGAGATAGATATATTCTATCTGTTACCGCGCAGCGAAGTAATTGGGCCATTTGTACTATAGAAACATCTATCAATATACATACCGTTGGAAAGATATTTTTTGACCGTTTTCAGGAAAAACACCCATCCGGCTGTTGCAGCCGGTAGCTGCACACAGTATTGTCATTATTGTATGTGCACAAATAGTTAAAATCACCACACACTTGATTTTTTCAAAGATAATCTCACAAAACACTTGACGCACCGAGCCCTCCAGCTGGATGAAAACAGCTCGACTGATGGCACGCAGCGTTTCAAAATGACATAGAAACTCTATCGCTATCTCACTATGCTTATAGAGCTAATACATTAGTGAGAGTAGGGCGATATATACGTCTCCTGCTCTTACTTGATATACTCCCTCTATAGTATTTGCTCTTAGGCTCTTAGGCTTACATTCAGAGACGACAGAAACGAGTCTAAGCGTGAACTTACGCTTCCATCTGTCAAAATCAACAGCTTGCGCTCATATTTGTATTCAGAGACGTTCGGAACACGACTTAAACTTAACGTAAACTAAGATAAGCGAAGTAGTGAATATTGACTACTTAAGACGACACTAGCGCCGCCAAGTGGGCTAAGGTGGAGTTAATTTCAACAATTTAAGATTTTCAAGTCTGACTAACCCATAGAAATAATAAGTAGGGCTCCCCCTACATCTAGAACAAGCAATAAGCAAAATATCGCAAAGAAAAACAGACCTTATCACAATCACATAAGATTTGTATTTGAAGTAGAAGGAGACGAGACCCTCTAGAAAGAGCGACCACGGAGCTATGTGTCTCGTTTTAACAATTGCCAGGATAGAAGTTGGTACATTTTAGTAGATTTGGTACGAAGATTGGAATCGTACACAAAAATTATTATAATAATGAATTTAATATCTTGCTAGATGTACAATGTGTTTTTTAATATAAATATAAACAAATTTATCATCATAATTTTTTTTCGTAATCTTCTTATTTAAAAAACTAAACCTCCGTACTTTTATGATAGATTTTATTAGTGTATTATGACAACTTCAAAAAAAGCTCGTGTCATTCAATTTGTGACAGGTTGACGGTACTAAATTAATATTTAATCGTATTTTAATATTTTATTTACAAAAATGGTGAATGTGATGCGTGAAAGGTTGTGGAATTGCAACATATTCTGGCTGTAATAATATCCTTCCACGGGTAACCTTGAATATAATGAAATTTTACAAAATTTGTTTATGTTGCTGATAGGGTGACAATATTTACATATTACTGTCGGACTTTGAGTTTGTACTAGTGCTACGATTTCACTATATTAATTAAATTAATGACAAATTTTAAAATATAATTATTAATTATAATTAGTTCGCTATTTCGGCATCCTAAAAATTTTGATTACTATAAAATTTGGGAAATATTTGGTGGCGATGCCAGTCATCATTTTAAGCCAGATGACTTCAATAAGTCATGTTCACGAAAGACATTAACTAATGTACCGACCCGACTGCAATGCCTAATTAATAGCTTCGAAATAATACTGTTTATGTTAACCTGTCTTTTTAGCACGCTTTTATTAGCTTCACCTGTAAGTAACTAACTAATATGTAAGAAAATCTTGGAAGTTAAATTTGACCCACTTCCCGGTTTCCGATTGAGCTGAAATTTTACATACACGTTTAGTTTAGATGACAATGCATGGTTAGCTAAGTTACGTCATTCTAAATCCAATATGGCAGGCTCCCAAAGATGGCGGACTAGTTAATTATGCACTCCCATGATATAGGTATCAAATGAAAGGGTTTGCTGAGAAGAATACAAAAAATCGAAGTCAAGGTCAAAGTCGACGACAAAGTGCAATTCGAAGTCAAAGTCAAAGCCGATGCCGAGGCCGAAGCCGAAGCCAAAGTCGAGGCCGAAGCCGAAGGTTTTTATTTCAACTGGGCCTTTGCAGGCACCTTCAGAAGCGTGTTTTTGGTTTTTTTTTAAACTATAATTTAAAAGCTTATTGTATAGTTGCGTTAAAAGTTTTTATAATTTCGTTTTTATTATATATTTATTTTACTATCCTGTGTCCTTTGTGCAAAAAAATAAATTTATTTTCTTTCTTTCTATTACATAGGACCTACTTAACAACAGTATCGGTGGAATGTGGATGTACAATAGTATTACATTTCTGCCTAAACTTTCGGGGAATACATAGACGTGATGCTATGTATGAGATGTTATTTAATATCGTGTGTATAAACCGAATGTAGCTAGTACCTACCTGCCAGTGGCGTGCACAGACATTTCTTACAGTGTAGGTAAAAACAGCTTACTTGTTGTATTGTCAAGTTAAATGATTTTTTTATGATTGGCCACCTCACTCTAAGACTTAAATTAACTGATATTACACACAATTAATGTAATTATTATAATATTATTTAATACTATTTTTTTTAAGGTAGGCAGGCTAGTAGGCAGGCAGGTGTCTTTTTTCTTCACGGGGTGCACGCCACTGCTACCTGCATGTTTTATATTAGGTATACTCATTTCATGTTTCGCATACCTTATTGGTATTGGCGGTGATAGTGCAATGCTGTGAAACTAGTAGGTATCACTTTAAATAAAACCACCCGTCCGTCCATTGCATCCGTGGGAAAATAAAACAGACCTACCATTATTAGATAAATGGTCCAAGATTTTCTATCCTTGGTAAAACGGAATTTTATTGATATCTAAGTTTGTAGAAATCAAGGAAGATTAAGAAAACTGTTTAATTAGAAAATTGATTCTACATAATTATTGTTTACGATATGGGTACTAAATGCGGTGCGGAGTGGATATATTTAACCATATTTACAAGTGTAGTTACATGTAATTAAACAATGACAGACCGAGCCCACCCCGATAATTATTCCAAAATTCATCGATTTTTTTAAAGGTATCTGCGTAACTTATTTTTCAAATTCAGACACACGCAAGTCATTACATCACAAGTCATCACAGGAAAATTAAAAATGTCATCGTCTCACTCGATACACAAAATGATGGTCACTCTAATAGAGCAAGATAAAATTACTCTGTGGTAACTATCTCAGGTGGCTCGCTGTTTTAGCAGAGTGCACAGTCCTGTTACTTAGATAATAAGTCTATGGACTAACCTTATGACTTAATATAGGTTTATGTCTCAGATATTTTGTTTCGCTCACTCCAATTGCATTTTATATATATTGCTATCCTGTTTTAATTTTTATATACGCCTGCTTACACATTTTTATATAAACCGTAAGTTACCGATAAACATTTTGCTATTAAAAATGGGCATAGAGAATCCTGTCTTAGCTAAGCTTACACTGCGTCTCTGAATACGAATTTTGAAGATGCGCTTAGCGACGACTTTGCTTAGAGCGGTCTTCGCCCGTCTTAAGGTCATGTCTCTGAATGTCAGCCTTAGGCTTACATTCAGAGACGACAGAAACGAGTCTAAGCGTGAACTTACGCTTCCATCTGTCAAAATCAACAGCTTGCGCTCTTATTTGTATTCAGAGACGTTCGGAACACGGCTTAAACTTAACGTAAACTAAGATAAGCCAAGTAGTGAATATTGACTACTTAAGACGACACTAGCGCCGCCAAGTGGGCTAAGGTGGAGTTAATTTCAACAATTTAAGATTTTCAAGTCTGACTAACCCATAGAAATAATAAGTAGGGCTCCCCCTACATCTAGAACAAGCAATAAGCAAAATATCGCAAAGAAAAACAGACCTTATCACAATCACATAAGATTTGTATTTGAAGTAGAAGGAGACGAGACCCTCTAGAAAGAGCGACCACGGAGCTATGTGTCTCGTTTTAACAATTGCCAGGATAGAAGTTGGTACATTTTAGTAGATTTGGTACGAAGATTGGAATCGTACACAAAAATTATTATAATAATGAATTTAATATCTTGCTAGATGTACAATGTGTTTTTTAATATAAATATAAACAAATTTATCATCATAATTTTTTTTCGTAATCTTCTTATTTAAAAAACTAAACCTCCGTACTTTTATGATAGATTTTATTAGTGTATTATGACAACTTCAAAAAAAGCTCGTGTCATTCAATTTGTGACAGGTTGACGGTACTAAATTAATATTTAATCGTATTTTAATATTTTATTTACAAAAATGGTGAATGTGATGCGTGAAAGGTTGTGGAATTGCAACATATTCTGGCTGTAATAATATCCTTCCACGGGTAACCTTGAATATAATGAAATTTTACAAAATTTGTTTATGTTGCTGATAGGGTGACAATATTTACATATTACTGTCGGACTTTGAGTTTGTACTAGTGCTACGATTTCACTATATTAATTAAATTAATGACAAATTTTAAAATATAATTATTAATTATAATTAGTTCGCTATTTCGGCATCCTAAAAATTTTGATTACTATAAAATTTGGGAAATATTTGGTGGCGATGCCAGTCATCATTTTAAGCCAGATGACTTCAATAAGTCATGTTCACGAAAGACATTAACTAATGTACCGACCCGACTGCAATGCCTAATTAATAGCTTCGAAATAATACTGTTTATGTTAACCTGTCTTTTTAGCACGCTTTTATTAGCTTCACCTGTAAGTAACTAACTAATATGTAAGAAAATCTTGGAAGTTAAATTTGACCCACTTCCCGGTTTCCGATTGAGCTGAAATTTTACATACACGTTTAGTTTAGATGACAATGCATGGTTAGCTAAGTTACGTCATTCTAAATCCAATATGGCAGGCTCCCAAAGATGGCGGACTAGTTAATTATGCACTCCCATGATATAGGTATCAAATGAAAGGGTTTGCTGAGAAGAATACAAAAAATCGAAGTCAAGGTCAAAGTCGACGACAAAGTGCAATTCGAAGTCAAAGTCAAAGCCGATGCCGAGGCCGAAGCCGAAGCCAAAGTCGAGGCCGAAGCCGAAGGTTTTTATTTCAACTGGGCCTTTGCAGGCACCTTCAGAAGCGTGTTTTTGGTTTTTTTTTAAACTATAATTTAAAAGCTTATTGTATAGTTGCGTTAAAAGTTTTTATAATTTCGTTTTTATTATATATTTATTTTACTATCCTGTGTCCTTTGTGCAAAAAAATAAATTTATTTTCTTTCTTTCTATTACATAGGACCTACTTAACAACAGTATCGGTGGAATGTGGATGTACAATAGTATTACATTTCTGCCTAAACTTTCGGGGAATACATAGACGTGATGCTATGTATGAGATGTTATTTAATATCGTGTGTATAAACCGAATGTAGCTAGTACCTACCTGCCAGTGGCGTGCACAGACATTTCTTACAGTGTAGGTAAAAACAGCTTACTTGTTGTATTGTCAAGTTAAATGATTTTTTTATGATTGGCCACCTCACTCTAAGACTTAAATTAACTGATATTACACACAATTAATGTAATTATTATAATATTATTTAATACTATTTTTTTTAAGGTAGGCAGGCTAGTAGGCAGGCAGGTGTCTTTTTTCTTCACGGGGTGCACGCCACTGCTACCTGCATGTTTTATATTAGGTATACTCATTTCATGTTTCGCATACCTTATTGGTATTGGCGGTGATAGTGCAATGCTGTGAAACTAGTAGGTATCACTTTAAATAAAACCACCCGTCCGTCCATTGCATCCGTGGGAAAATAAAACAGACCTACCATTATTAGATAAATGGTCCAAGATTTTCTATCCTTGGTAAAACGGAATTTTATTGATATCTAAGTTTGTAGAAATCAAGGAAGATTAAGAAAACTGTTTAATTAGAAAATTGATTCTACATAATTATTGTTTACGATATGGGTACTAAATGCGGTGCGGAGTGGATATATTTATCCATATTTACAAGTGTAGTTACATGTAATTAAACAATGACAGACCGAGCCCACCCCGATAATTATTCCAAAATTCATCGATTTTTTTAAAGGTATCTGCGTAACTTATTTTTCAAATTCAGACACACGCAAGTCATTACATCACAAGTCATCACAGGAAAATTAAAAATGTCATCGTCTCACTCGATACACAAAATGATGGTCACTCTAATAGAGCAAGATAAAATTACTCTGTGGTAACTATCTCAGGTGGCTCGCTGTTTTAGCAGAGTGCACAGTCCTGTTACTTAGATAATAAGTCTATGGACTAACCTTATGACTTAATATAGGTTTATGTCTCAGATATTTTGTTTCGCTCACTCCAATTGCATTTTATATATATTGCTATCCTGTTTTAATTTTTATATACGCCTGCTTACACATTTTTATATAAACCGTAAGTTACCGATAAACATTTTGCTATTAAAAATGGGCATAGAGAATCCTGTCTTAGCTAAGCTTACACTGCGTCTCTGAATACGAATTTTGAAGATGCGCTTAGCGACGACTTTGCTTAGAGCGGTCTTCGCCCGTCTTAAGGTCATGTCTCTGAATGTCAGCCTTAGGCTTACATTCAGAGACGACAGAAACGAGTCTAAGCGTGAACTTACGCTTCCATCTGTCAAAATCAACAGCTTGCGCTCTTATTTGTATTCAGAGACGTTCGGAACACGGCTTAAACTTAACGTAAACTAAGATAAGCCAAGTAGTGAATATTGACTACTTAAGACGACACTAGCGCCGCCAAGTGGGCTAAGGTGGAGTTAATTTCAACAATTTAAGATTTTCAAGTCTGACTAACCCATAGAAATAATAAGTAGGGCTCCCCCTACATCTAGAACAAGCAATAAGCAAAATATCGCAAAGAAAAACAGACCTTATCACAATCACATAAGATTTGTATTTGAAGTAGAAGGAGACGAGACCCTCTAGAAAGAGCGACCACGGAGCTATGTGTCTCGTTTTAACAATTGCCAGGATAGAAGTTGGTACATTTTAGTAGATTTGGTACGAAGATTGGAATCGTACACAAAAATTATTATAATAATGAATTTAATATCTTGCTAGATGTACAATGTGTTTTGTGATAAACAAATTTATCATCATAATTTTTTTTCGTAATCTTCTTATTTAAAAAACTAAACCTCCGTACTTTTATGATAGATTTTATTAGTGTATTATGACAACTTCAAAAAAAGCTCGTGTCATTCAATTTGTGACAGGTTGACGGTACTAAATTAATATTTAATCGTATTTTAATATTTTATTTACAAAAATGGTGAATGTGATGCGTGAAAGGTTGTGGAATTGCAACATATTCTGGCTGTAATAATATCCTTCCACGGGTAACCTTGAATATAATGAAATTTTACAAAATTTGTTTATGTTGCTGATAGGGTGACAATATTTACATATTACTGTCGGACTTTGAGTTTGTACTAGTGCTACGATTTCACTATATTAATTAAATTAATGACAAATTTTAAAATATAATTATTAATTATAATTAGTTCGCTATTTCGGCATCCTAAAAATTTTGATTACTATAAAATTTGGGAAATATTTGGTGGCGATGCCAGTCATCATTTTAAGCCAGATGACTTCAATAAGTCATGTTCACGAAAGACATTAACTAATGTACCGACCCGACTGCAATGCCTAATTAATAGCTTCGAAATAATACTGTTTATGTTAACCTGTCTTTTTAGCACGCTTTTATTAGCTTCACCTGTAAGTAACTAACTAATATGTAAGAAAATCTTGGAAGTTAAATTTGACCCACTTCCCGGTTTCCGATTGAGCTGAAATTTTACATACACGTTTAGTTTAGATGACAATGCATGGTTAGCTAAGTTACGTCATTCTAAATCCAATATGGCAGGCTCCCAAAGATGGCGGACTAGTTAATTATGCACTCCCATGATATAGGTATCAAATGAAAGGGTTTGCTGAGAAGAATACAAAAAATCGAAGTCAAGGTCAAAGTCGACGACAAAGTGCAATTCGAAGTCAAAGTCAAAGCCGATGCCGAGGCCGAAGCCGAAGCCAAAGTCGAGGCCGAAGCCGAAGGTTTTTATTTCAACTGGGCCTTTGCAGGCACCTTCAGAAGCGTGTTTTTGGTTTTTTTTTAAACTATAATTTAAAAGCTTATTGTATAGTTGCGTTAAAAGTTTTTATAATTTCGTTTTTATTATATATTTATTTTACTATCCTGTGTCCTTTGTGCAAAAAAATAAATTTATTTTCTTTCTTTCTATTACATAGGACCTACTTAACAACAGTATCGGTGGAATGTGGATGTACAATAGTATTACATTTCTGCCTAAACTTTCGGGGAATACATAGACGTGATGCTATGTATGAGATGTTATTTAATATCGTGTGTATAAACCGAATGTAGCTAGTACCTACCTGCCAGTGGCGTGCACAGACATTTCTTACAGTGTAGGTAAAAACAGCTTACTTGTTGTATTGTCAAGTTAAATGATTTTTTTATGATTGGCCACCTCACTCTAAGACTTAAATTAACTGATATTACACACAATTAATGTAATTATTATAATATTATTTAATACTATTTTTTTTAAGGTAGGCAGGCTAGTAGGCAGGCAGGTGTCTTTTTTCTTCACGGGGTGCACGCCACTGCTACCTGCATGTTTTATATTAGGTATACTCATTTCATGTTTCGCATACCTTATTGGTATTGGCGGTGATAGTGCAATGCTGTGAAACTAGTAGGTATCACTTTAAATAAAACCACCCGTCCGTCCATTGCATCCGTGGGAAAATAAAACAGACCTACCATTATTAGATAAATGGTCCAAGATTTTCTATCCTTGGTAAAACGGAATTTTATTGATATCTAAGTTTGTAGAAATCAAGGAAGATTAAGAAAACTGTTTAATTAGAAAATTGATTCTACATAATTATTGTTTACGATATGGGTACTAAATGCGGTGCGGAGTGGATATATTTAACCATATTTACAAGTGTAGTTACATGTAATTAAACAATGACAGACCGAGCCCACCCCGATAATTATTCCAAAATTCATCGATTTTTTTAAAGGTATCTGCGTAACTTATTTTTCAAATTCAGACACACGCAAGTCATTACATCACAAGTCATCACAGGAAAATTAAAAATGTCATCGTCTCACTCGATACACAAAATGATGGTCACTCTAATAGAGCAAGATAAAATTACTCTGTGGTAACTATCTCAGGTGGCTCGCTGTTTTAGCAGAGTGCACAGTCCTGTTACTTAGATAATAAGTCTATGGACTAACCTTATGACTTAATATAGGTTTATGTCTCAGATATTTTGTTTCGCTCACTCCAATTGCATTTTATATATATTGCTATCCTGTTTTAATTTTTATATACGCCTGCTTACACATTTTTATATAAACCGTAAGTTACCGATAAACATTTTGCTATTAAAAATGGGCATAGAGAATCCTGTCTTAGCTAAGCTTACACTGCGTCTCTGAATACGAATTTTGAAGATGCGCTTAGCGACGACTTTGCTTAGAGCGGTCTTCGCCCGTCTTAAGGTCATGTCTCTGAATGTCAGCCTTAGGCTTACATTCAGAGACGACAGAAACGAGTCTAAGCGTGAACTTACGCTTCCATCTGTCAAAATCAACAGCTTGCGCTCTTATTTGTATTCAGAGACGTTCGGAACACGGCTTAAACTTAACGTAAACTAAGATAAGCCAAGTAGTGAATATTGACTACTTAAGACGACACTAGCGCCATCAAGCGGGCTAAGGTGGAATTAATTTCGACAATTTGAGATTTTCAAGTCTGACTAACCTCATAATTTAATTAAGTAGGTTTATGTCTCAGATATTTTGTTTCGCTCACTCAAATTGCATTTTGTATATATTGCTATCCTGTTTTAATTTTTATATACGCCTGCTTACACATTTTCATAAAAACCGTAACTTACCGATAAACATTTTGCTATTAAAAATGGCCATAGAGAAGACAGTCTTAGCTAAGCTTACACTGCGTCTCTGAATACGAATTTTGAAGATGCGCTTAGCGACGACTTTGCTTAGAGCGGTCTTCGCCCGTCATATTAAGGTCATGTCTCTGAATGTCAGCCTTAGTAAGACACAGCCTAGGTCCTTACTCTAAGCGGGTTCTTCATCGAGCTGAGTTTTACACTGCGTTACACTAGACTTAGGATTTCGCTTGGATTTCGCTTACATTACAACTTTGCCGCTTCTAATATTTATAAAAGTTCAGAAATTGCAAGTTAATATCAGAAATGTTTTTTTACTACTGCATAAATTATGTAAAATAGCATTAAAATTAAATAATAAGCCTACCTACCGCTGCCGTTGCGGCTGCCGTAAGCTCACCTATATGTTGGTTATTTTCAGAAGGTTAAAACGTTCTCGATACCATTAATAATTCTGATTTCTAAACGTATGTTAGGTACTTCGTTTGACTTTGACACTGACAGCTGCGCTAGTTTTTATCTGTGAATTGCGTTTTTGGTGACAAGTGAAATCGGTGAAATCATTTTGATAAATACTTGATTAATTTCTAAAGATGTCTTTCTTTGGTGTAGGAAATCCTTTTTCTACGCCAGTGGGTCAAAAAATAGGTGAGATTGAAACTCTTCATTCACCTCCTCCATCAACGTTCAAACTAAGCAAATACCGTACATACCCTATGGTACATTTCTTTTTGTTGCGCACTAGAAAATCCCAATTTCTCTTTGTTGTGGTGTCACTGCAACATAATGTTAGACAAATTTATGAAAAGTACAGTAGACATTTAGCTATGGTCATGATAATTTTGTGCGTCATTTATTATGAAATAGGTGTTAATTATCTGACCCTATATTTATATGATAGTTGTAATAAAATATTATTTCAGAACAAGCTACAGATGGATCCCTGCCGTCGGAAAACTGGGCGCTTAATATGGAAATATGTGATATCGTAAACAGCAGCACGGACGGGCCCAAAGATGCCATAAAGGCTATAAGGAAGAGATTGACTCAGAGCGCTGGAAAGAACTATACCGTGGTGATGTACACTCTGACCGTGCTTGAAACCTGTGTCAAAAACTGTGGAAAGTCATTTCATATTCTAGCATGCAACAAGGAGTTCATATCTGAATTGGTAAGCACACATACAACAAGTACATTACCTATTTTATTTTATTATCTGAGCCAATCGCAGTCTATCATTATTTTATTCTCGAATTTAAGTCTGTGCACTATAGTCATGCAGTTAACCCTAATTCTTTCCCAAGTAGCGCTACAATACGTGCACTGAACTCCTACATATTTTATCAACATTTAATTTGTTATTCTATGTTCGCTTTTATGAAGCTTGTTAAAATACTTTATCATTGTTGTAAACAGCAGTAAGCCACTTTAAATCAACACAAATATTATTAATTAGTGTTTTAATATATAATCTGATAATGTCAGGGCACACTGATATTGTTTTATGAATGCTGCCTGATAATTTATGTTAAGATATAAATTGTAAAGGCCAATGACATTATTTATCATACATTGTGACTTCACATAGCAAAGACCAAGGTAACAAATGTTAAGACTGATTGCTTACTTGATTCTGTATATGTTTCAACTGGCAATAAATCCACTTAGCATCTCAAAAGTTACCAAAACTACTCTGAAGATAGCAACATATTAATATATTCGTTAGTTATAATTGATTTAGAATTATTTTCGATAGTACTTATCTAGTTTATTAATATGAGCATATTGAGGGGTGAAAGGCTATTTAATGTTTGCGGTTAAATGTTTCAATGTTTTTTCGAAAAAATGAAATCCTAAGTAAATATTTTTCCAATTATGTAACTATAATGGTTATCTGGGGGATTACCACCATCTTTTACAACACTCATCATATTTCAGGAATGTTTTGTTTCAAGTTTAAAGTAGGTACTGTCATTTCAAGAATAAGAATGTTTTGTCTTTTCCTTGCTCTAAGAGAAAACAAGACTAATGATTTACTATGATGTCATAAAACTTCTTAGAAATACAATATTAAAGTAATGTTACTTTAAGGTTGTTATATTATAAAATTTCGATGTCAGGTTAAAACAATACTGCTGTAAGAGGTGGTGGTAGGCCCCATGTTCCTATAAGTCACCCTATCATATGATATCTTAGTTTGATGATTCAAGAGATAATAAGACATTTGATCTCTAGAAGATCAGTCATAAGTAATATTTCTACTTTTAATATAAATTAGGACTAAATTATTGTGTTACTGCACACTTTATTATAAATTTGAAAGTATATACTTTAATGAGTGAATCAATTACAACATAATTATTGCCTCAACAAAGTTATATAAAAAGTCTAATAATATTTTCTGTATTATAGAGAGATGTGGCAATTGCTCCACCAACAAGAGCAAAGTATTACCTGTTCTATACATAATCCTTGTCTCATTTACATATATTTTCCTGTGTTTACATTACATGAGTCATATTATGGTAATGATTCATGATTTACTTTAGCTATGTTGTTATGAATGCTCCAATAATAAGCAATATGAGACTAGCTGCATTCATTTGAAGAGTTAGACAGAGGTGTACTGTTTTTCAATTTGCACCTATATTTCAAATCTTTGGTAATAGGAGCCGAGCCTGTTGCCATCTATTGGGCACAATTCCAAACTCCTGGTAGCTACTGAGAGTTTCCACACAGAAAATCCCAATAACACTGCCCAACCCGGAAATCAAATCTAGGACCGCTCACGCTCAGCAATCGCCCTTGCGACCACTAGACCGATAAGCCAGTCTTCTCTTGTCTTGGTTATCTGTACTTATCTTGGTTTACAATGCCTCATTTTCTTCTTTATAATCAAGAGCTTTGCTCTTGTCAATGTACCTGATGAGCTCTTCTTATACTACTCTTTTATTTGGCTCATGTAATTTACGAGTAGTCTTCCTCTGCTTTTGCTTCCTTGTGTTTCCTTCAATATTGTTTTTAATGAAACTATCTATAATCCTATAATCTTTTAATATTATAATACGAGTAATCTTCCCCCCCTATTTTCAAAGGTATTATTTATTTAATTAATATCCTCTTCTCGTTGACTCTCTTACCGCCGAATACTGAATCACAACCTTAGATTATAGCAGATCACAACTCCATTTTAAGACGCTTTTAAAAGTCATTCTGTCACTACTGTCCACCTTAAAATGACAGTGACAACATGAGAGTTATTGGCAACTTAAACTTGAGATGTGTTTGAGTATTCAGGGGTTAATCTTTTATTATAATATCTACTAGGCTTAAATCTATTTCAAGTCAATATGAACTGTGTTGATGGCTTTCTTTTAATGTAATTGTAGTTAGGCTCTTGTTTTTCATACTTAATAGCAACAAAATCCTGTTTGCTCATTAATTTCTAATCTTGCTAATGTTTATTTAAGTCTTTTAATTATTATATCATCATTAAATTGTATTTGTATATACATAATAATATAAACAAAATGTTAATTCAGAGAGCCTTGGGACCAAAACTGGGTTATTTTCATATACAAATACTAGTTTTTTTACCTTGAAGCAAACGTGTCAATGTGTCACTTTGTTAATGTGCATATTTCTCAAAACAAGTTTAATGATACATACCAATGTACAGTATCTAAACTTGGAAGGAAACATAACAATATTCAAATATTTCTAATCATAATAATAAGCCGATTAATTTACTGACTGATTCACGAATTAACGTCCAGGCCTCCAGGCTAGCTTAGAAACTTCATATTTCCGAAATTTCGATGTGTTTATATATCAAATGCACTTTTCCCCATGGATGTAGGTAGAAACTACATATGGCTAAATTATGTTGGCACTGAGAACCATCAACATAATTTATTTAGTTTTCTTTAGATCTGAAGAGTAAATTACCATAATCACTGAAAAAAAAAGAAAACAAACTATAGAAAAAGATCATTCAAACATACGAAATAGACTTAAATCATTATTCATAATTTTATATTTACGAAACAGTTGAAATACAATAATTCATACGTCCCGTCTTTCAATGGTTTGTTTACATCTTGTCTCAGTGAATAGAATTTAGTGATATGAACAAATTATTTTTTAATAGATTTCTTTGCTTTGCCTTTATTAAAACTAGTTTTTTTTGTTGTACAGGTAAAACTTATTGGGCCCAAGAATGATCCTCCAACAGTGGTGCAAGAAAAAGTTCTCAGCCTCATCCAGTGTTGGGCGGACGCGTTCCAAAACCAGCCGGACTTACAGGTAAATCCAACTTAAAGTGTAATAATAATTCAACCCATCACTGTCCCATTCCTGGGCACTGGCTTGTTCTTAGAATGAGAAGGGTTAAAGGCTATTACGTTGGCCTAGTGCGTGTTGGCGGACTAAACATACCATCAAGATCTTTTTACAACCCTCTGGATGTTTCCTCACGATGTTTTTTTTCGCCGTTAACGCAAGTGATATTCAATTCAATTTATTCAGGTAAAACTTACATTGTGTTTGAAAAAACAAGCTGTGAAACATAACATTATCAAAGTCTTTATATAAATTCGATCAATCGGAGGTATGGGCCGAGATTTAACTCTGATTCTTGCAAGGTGAACTGAAAGTGTAAATGATTTGTTTTTATAAAACACAATGTTCGATTTCCTGTCAAATTTCATAAATCGGACAGAATTCTTTAATTTAAAATTATTTACGACGCGATGTTAGAACTCTATACTTGCGTATCGAGAACGTTATAACTTTCAATTGGTGTTGGCTAGAGTCAATTGGTCATCAGTTGTATATGCATAACTATCAACTATCCAATATTGGATGCGGCTCCAGTGAGCAATTTAATCAATTTATTATTGGTGTACATTGGTACCAAACATTCGGACAATGTAATCTGAACAGAAATAATCATTTCATGACCTTTAAATGTGTCCACAATCAGTGTTGTATAATTATATAAAAGGTTTTTCCTTCCCCTTAGTTTGTGTTGTTTCCCTATTTTTATCAACTAGGGATCTGGGAGTGGTCTTTACACAATGCGAGCCAGAAATTTCCCATCAGTTTGATGAAATGAGAGCCGTTCCAAAAAAGATAACCTATCTTTACGATAATGCAATTCTTACTTATCTCATAATTCAGTACGTAGGTACTGAATAGTAGGACTTGTTTGAAAATAGATGCGATGGGAACTTTACCATACGGAAATTGATACTAAGGTCCTACTTTATATGCGGAGGTCGTTAAAAGAGGTACTCATCATTATGAACAACTTTTGCTATTGGACCAAAATTGAAATCGTGAAAAAAAAGGTTTGCCGTTCCATTCATTTAGTCGAGTAATATTGAATTATTTGTATGGAACAGCAGATTTTTTATTACGCGATTACGTTTTTAGTTACATAGTAAAAGTTGGACTAGAAAGATTGGGCCTTGTGTTAGCCAAATGCAATATATTTGTGGAAAGGCTAGGATAATAGATAATCTCGACGACGACACGGTTAGCGCAGTGGCTAAGCGATTAGCTTTCTGCGCTACGTGCCGCGGGTTCACTCCCCGCACGAAGCAAATATTTTTATCTACAGATAGTTGTTTCGAGTCTGGGTATGTGTGCATGTGAGATGAATGTTTGTAAATTTTACCCTCGATACAGGAGAAAAGAAAGGGAGGGCCAACGATTTAAAAAAAAAAACCTATACAGCAGATATACTCCTTTTCCGTAACCTTTTAACCGCCTGAGTCAGATTTATCCGTCAAGTATTATCATGTAAATTTAGCTCACCACTTATTTATGCGACGAACACCTGCAATACTTTATTTAATTATCGACTAGTATCATTAACCCTTTACTTTTAGGTTAGTTATTTAACTTACAAGTAAAATATTGGTATGTTTACCGAATGTCAGTCGATACTAAGGCAATGTTTATTTCAGGGTGTTGTACAAGTATACACGGAGCTAAGAACTAAAGGCGTGGAGTTCCCCATGACTGATTTGGACGCTATGGCGCCCATTTTCACGCCGCAGAGGGTATGTATCATTAATATGACTTATTTATCATCGTCATCAACAGCACTTTACGGCTGACATTAATAAATTGATGAATGTGTCCAGGGCCCCAAGTCTGCTAATTTCTGTTATCTCAATCGTGTCAGAATGGTCTTGTAATTATTGGTTTTTACAATGTCGTTCAACCGATTTTGACTTCTATGGCGTAGGAAATAGCAGTTAAAATCCATAGAACGACACTTAATTATTTGCCAATAATTAAGTGTAAAATACAATTACCGTCTTTTACTTCTATTACCTACTACCACTATTTCAGTAAATGTGTCCACGAGGAGAAATTCTGGTGTCAAAATGCTCCTACTGCGTTTTAGTGTCTGTGCGGAAGTATTGTTCAGTCACCTTAACGGGTAAGCGGATTGGTGACCACTACAGTCCGATTGTATGAGTATATATTATTGAGTATGCAAAATGCAACTTTGAAAGTTAGTACCTAAGAGATATGATATGACTGGATTGTTATCTACTGTTTATCGATTTTGTAATCACCATTAATAGGCTAAATTTGTGATCTCCAAGCGATGCCAAAATAATGTGAGTGTATTGGAAATTTTGTGAAATTGTATAAATTACATTTGCTACCCTTATATCTTATACGGTTCAGTTTTCTATGCGATTCAACGAAATCGTAAACGTTGACTAATATAAATACTTGTTTAAATTACGATCATCTTCTGTCGTGTCACCAGCTCTTAAATGAGAATATCACATGCCGTGGTGGAAAACCCTTGGATTGCCCGGGGTGCTTCGGACGCACTGTGCATATATATCGAGCCTTTTCATTACGAACATTGTAACCGAAAATCTGAGTCTGAGTGAAATCTGAATCTGATCTTGTAAATGTTTTCTGTTAAGAATTTGTAGAATAATATTACCCTTACGACGCAAACTGACGACATTTTTAAATATACTTTAAAATCAATGTAGGAATCAGCGTGGTACCTAATTTCAAAAAGTTTTAAACGTAAGCTACTTATGTTATTCTTTCTGTAAAGGTTCGATAACGTATCGTCATTTGTGGAGGCTCGTGTCATACACCCCGATTTTCTATCCGGTTTTCGTCAGGCCTTGAAAGTTGACAAAGACAGACTATTTTTTTGAATAGAATAGAATAGATCTTTATTTCATGTAAACCAGATACAGGCACTTATGAAATGTCGAGACTCTAGGTCCATGGTTCCAAATAGTAGATCAGATGGAGAAGAACCGGCAAGAAACTCCATATTTAAATAGTAATATGGAATGACTAGCAATTAGTCAACGTGTAATTAATATTATCACTTTTATCAAGTAGATACTTGTTTAACACATACCGTTTGACGCGTTAATTAGCATAATATTACTATCTATTAGTATCAATTACCAGTTTATCGCAGCATTTGTTTACTAACTACTGAAATTGAAATTATAGATAACGTTGTCTATGAAAGCGTCTGATACACCGGATGATACCTATTCTAGTATATGACGTAAAACCTGATATTTCTAAGAGTAGAGAAGAAACTTAAGCAGGTTGATAAGAATATAAAGCAAGTTATTTAAACCAGTTCGTTGTAGAAGTCTTATAGTAGTAATATCAAGATTGGTTCTGGATAAATCTGTTGATCGGTGGGTCTATCGCGTAAGAAAATGGTAATGAACATCGACTCTGGTAATAAACGTCAATACAATCGTGAGAGACTGAATTTTGAGTTACCTTGTAATTTTTTTACCGATCATGAAGATGGGAGTCCTAATTTTGTGATCCGTATTTTTTTTACAAGGTAGCTCGAAGTTCAGTCTCTTAGGATCATATTGAAATTTATTACCAGAGTCGATGTTCATTCCCATTTTAGTTACGCGGTAGACCCGTAGATTACAAACAGTCGTGGTTACAATGAGTTGTTCTACGCAGAGTGTTCCTGACAGCGGTGAACCGATAGTCGGCTCACCTCAACGCTCAGCTATGCCGCAAAACTCGCCCATTCGTCCCACTCAGGAACAAGTCTCCGGCGGCACCGTGAGTAAATTGCAATAATATTATGTAGTTTTAATTTCCAATCAGTAATGGTTTGAAAAAGTAGGTAGATCATTGGTTATGCATTGATCGTTCTTTCCGACGTACGGGAGATCTGTGTAGAAAACCTTAACTTCACAAATCGACAGATTTGTGAGGTAGCCATGTAGCTATGGCTTTATGTTATCATTCAAACCCGCACCGTATAGAACCCGCTTTAGCGTAAAAGCTATTGGAAATTATTCCCGTTGTCAACACAACAAGAACTGTCGAAAATGTATTAAACAAACTGCGCGGTTCGAGCTGCGCGAATAAAATAAAATTACAATACAATACAATAAACTTTATTGTACACCAGGAATACAAAAAAAAAATACCTATACCATATCCCTGTTTACAGATTTAAGGCATGTAGAAATATCCTTCGTATCTACCTATATTTGAGGAGTGACTGGCCAAAAATAATATACAGACAAATAATAATATGAAACAAGATCGTTTTAATTTTCGAAATCCTATTCCTGATGCTAGGACTAGAATTATTAAAATTTGTTACATTTTAAATAATAAACAAATCCAGACATTTAGTCTACCTGCATTGTACAATCTCGATTTAAAACACACTCTGAAAGTTACTCATCATATACAGTTCCATCCAAATAATCTACTGTTATTTTTATTTATAACATAAGAGTTAATAACCCTACGAAAATGGCGAATGTGAGATGGCATTTAAGTCATCAATTTGCATATCATTTATACTTATCAGATAAAAGTAGATATTATTTAATTGCCGAACAACTTGTCCTATAATTTTGCATTCACGTTATTCTTTAGCAGTGCTAGAGGACATTCAGGGTCAGTCCTTATATCTTTGCTGCACAAATGCTTCTTATTAACTGCGTCGTTATAATTTTCCAGTTCGTTTGGTGAGGATTTGTCTAGCTCTCTTTTGCTGTTTTTAATAATAGATAGGCGTAAATGTCTATGAAAATAGTATTAATTAGCACTTAGTACAGTCTGTAGTGTCAACAGTATACATTAACACCAATAACGGTAGACTGGTTGACACCATTGATTAGGAAGTTTTCAATATGAAGAGAATATTATGGTCTAGACCTTAAAATAACAACTCAACGAGACATGAGCCTCGCGTTTGTGTGAATCACAGATAGAATACTTGTCATATACCTACGCTAAGGGTCGGTACATATCTGACGGAAAATGCGTCGCGTATTATCGGTCGCGTAACGCCAGAACAGATTATAATTATATGATAAAACATTCAACCTTTCACACTCAACCGATGATGCGTTAGTGCGTCTCAACCAATGATGATACGCTCGACGCATTTTCCGTCAGATATGTACCGACCCTAAAACTGATTATTACAGGTTTTCGACCAATCGGATAGAAGTAGGTATCTACAGCTGCGTAGTACGCATTTTTTCTACAATTTCCGTAGCCTTTTCACAGATGCACATCTCATGCGACTTGCGAGCGTTACTACAATTCGGCTAAGCTGTGAAATTATTCACCGCTTATCAGTGGCGAAGGGTGACAGTTTTAAAAGGGGAAGCCGTCTCAAAAATGCCCTCTAAAAATAGCTGCAATTAATGCTGCAAGACAAAAATCCATACCGTCTCTTGTAATCTAAGTCATGTCTGGAAGAGCTCGACCTAACTGAATAACAAGCCAATAATAAAAGAATATCCTATATTAATAATTTAATATGGTATAATATAACTTTCTTCGCAGGTGACATTGTCGGAGAGCCAGACAAACAAGTTGCGCGCCGACCTAGCGGTGGTGGACGGCAACATGAACGTTATGAACGACATGCTCAATGAGCTCACCACCCAGCCCCACACCGCACATCATGACAGCGACATCGAACTGCTCAACGTAAGTAGAGTTAGGACTACCCTCAATGTTAACTTATTCGTATCGACCGACGAGGATGTGATAAAAAAATTATGGAGAATAATCACTCACCGTATTATTATTAAAAAATCGTGAATCAGATTAAAGTGGCAGCTTGGTGTACTTGTGATCTATCCTTTTTCCTTCTCAAGCAAATGATAGTGACAGAAGAGTTATACGGCTATCTTTGGATAGTTAATTCTATGATCTTGCTACATTAAAAAGGGTGTCAGTGTCTCCAGACCTTTGATAATTGATTTGTCAACAGGCTTTTGCCAATAATTTGACTGTTAAACAGTGCCTTACAGAATCATCACTATTGTGTAATATATTGATTGTTTTTGGGTCGTATTAGTTACGGCCCTTCTCTTTACAGTTTTTGACTGTCTAAACATGTATCTTATTTGAATGACACAACATTAAAGAGAGCTGTATAGTGCCACAAACTTATCTGACCGGTGACCAAAATTGGAACTAACGTCGCTACAGAACAAAATTGACTTCAAAATGTAAATTTTATAGGGAGATGACATTAGTAAAAGCGACGGCAGCGACCCCACGACCGGGTCAGATAAGTTTGTGGCACTATAGATTTATTGTTACTGAAAAGAAAATGTCAATGACAGATATAACTTATCGAGCGTGCATGTCAAGGTTGCGATAATAAAGAAACTCGATTCAATAATGTATAATAACAATTTGTTTATTTATCCAACCTGGGAAATCAGAAATACGGGCCTTGAGTAATTTTAAATATATTTTATGTATTAAACTGATCTTTGAAACTATTCTAAACAAAGTAGGTAATGCATTAATTAAGGCTTCATAATCAAATTCTTGTTTTGAGCATTTATATCTTACTAGTGGTCGAAATTCGACCACAATATATATTATACATAAATTTGATCTTTTTGCACTACTGAACTTTAACTATGACAAATCTCACACTCCTCAGTGCGTGCAATATGCCTAAAAAGGGGTACAAAGTTTTCTCTTCACGTATTAATGTATAGATATTTGATCACTTCAACAGACTGGGAGCGTTCTGACGATATTATATTATCTTGACATTTTCTAGAACATTATATATTTATTTATTTGTGTACACTTAACAAGAACATTTTAAAGATGCAAATATATACTCATTCGAGTTTTGCCGTGCATCAGTATCATCGACCATAAATAAAGGAAAGCATAACAAAGTAAGATAAATTGTATAAAAGTAGGTAATATAGCGAGGGTAGATATTAAACAATAATTGTGCGTATGCGAACATCGCTGACTGCGCTATCCGGCTTTATAACGAAGTGGTGGTGGAAAGTATTAGAGTTAGTACAGGTTGTTCATTTTTAAGTTTTAGCTTGTATTTAATTTACAATGTATTTTTATAGCCAACCTTTCACTAGATAATGATGAATATCATAAAATCTTTATAGTACCTACCATTGTACAGCCACATTTCGATGATGCTTTTATTAGGTCCCATGGGTGAGCCTATTGCAATCCACTATACACATAATGCTGGGTTGCTACTGAGTATTTTTCAAAAGAAAAACCAGTAAGGAATATATAATTACAGGCCTACTGCTAACTCGACGGTTGGTGTCTGTCGTTGAGGTAGATGCGAGGAGGTCACACACTCGCCTACTATTGGCTAAGGGTCCATCCATACTCGATAGTTCCAGCAGCGATTTCGCGTTTGTTATTCACTTTTTGTAACCAAAAGGCAGCCAACGAACGCGAAAACGCACGGTTCTGCTGGTAAAAGTATCGAGTGTGAGCGAACGTTAAGCTAAGCTTTATGGTGAGTGTCAGGAGCCTGCTACTGATATCTCGCGTGATACCCTCCCGTACCGCGCAGCTTCTTCATAAATTCAGGCACCGACCGTCTCAAATACGCGGTAGGCCTGTTAATGCCAGTGTTTTTGATTACTTCTTAATTTGTCACGAAACATTTTCTAACTATTTTGTTTCCCTGTAGGAGTTGGCGGATACTCTGCGCGCTATGCAGACCCGCGTGGCCGAGCTGATCGGGCGACTGGCCGGCGAGTCGGCCCTCACCGCCGAACTGTTGCATGCCAACGATCGGCTCAACAACCTGCTGCTCCGACACGGACGGTTCGTCAACAACAGGTAGGCAGGATATTATGGCCATTATCCAGCAAAGTGGGCTTTAGAATCCTTTAACTTCTGAAATTATAAATTTTCACCACATTCTCATACCGGTCAACTTTACATAGTATAAAATAAAATCGCTTTCCGCGTCTGTCTGTCTGTATATCCACTAACTCCTCCTAAACCACGCAACGGATTTTAATGCGGTTTTCGCCATCATTTTGAGCATTTCTTCCGGAAGGTTTATATGTATAATACTTTCATATTTCATGTAAGGATAGTAGAGAACTTGCAACCGCGCGAAGCCCGGGACGGTTCGCTAGTAAAAGATAAATGTCAGCAATCTATATTAATAGGTATTTTCATACTTGTTTAATAGGAATGCAGCGACTGGTGGAGCCACTCCTTCCGCTATATTGGGCGCCGCCATGGGAGTGCCCGGAACGAATGCTCCCGCATCACGTAAGCATGCGTATTTATTACTAAATACATTCGGATATCTAGATAGATTTCAAATGAGATTCTTTTAAGAAAATAACAATTTTGCAGTAATTAACACGTTAAATAATGCGCGCATATGCACTCCATCATCACTGACCACTTGATGCTTTCAAATTTTAATTTCAATTTAGAATTTTCTGCTGCAACATTTTCCATCATTCCTTGTCCAATACTCAAAACGTTCATACGTAGACACAGATGTGGTCCTTTCCACCTACAACAACATTTTTAATGCTATTGAACGTGTCTTTGTCGTATTTATTAAGTCTTTCGACTAAGAATCAAGATAATTATTGTAAAAATGCTAAGAACTATATGTTTTAATACTGAGCAATTATCAACGTTGTATCTGAGAGTCATCTCTCCTGGGGAGTAACTGAGGAACCTAGAGGGAGGTACTCCGGGACAACATCAAGCATTTTCCCCTTGGGCGTAGGCAAAAACCACAGAACGCCATGTGTAAAGATCCTTAGAGGCTCCTTGTATTTTCCACAATCATATTTACAAACATGAGAGGCGATTGCAAAATAAATGTTTTGTCTTGCATTTGATTTTATGCTTATAGTGGATGTGTTTGTATTTCAGCAAAGAAAGTCGAAGACGATGCCCTCATTGATCTCAGCGACGATGTACCTGATATTGCTAAACTGAGTAAGTGGACATTACTATTTTCTCCTTAATGTGCTTTACTTGGTTTCATTTTAATACCGGATTCACAATGGTAGTGGCCGATTCAAGAATTGTATATCAGCGTATAGTAGGTACTCGCAAATCTTTATGAGCCCTGAACTGAGCTCTGAACTTTCTCTCTCTCCCCCTCTAACACCTATAATAAGCGTACTAATATATTATAGGAGAGACGTAGAGAGTTCAGAGGGCTCATAAAAATTTGCGTGTACTATAGTCGATGTTCGTTTGTTGTTGATATTGTTTGTCAGAGGGCGCCTTCGACTTGCCATACTCCGCTTGTCTCCTTCTTGCCGAAGCCGAAGTTGAAAATAATGATGCTGAAAATATAATTTCAACTCCCACAAGTCTTCTTATAAAATGTAAATTTTAATAGATGAACATTCAAAAATGTCACGTCATTTTAACGTAAAATATATCATTATTATAATTTTAATTAACTGTTCCAGCCGTTAAAGATACTCAGCCGGACAAGTCTCCGGGTAGCTCTAAAGACGAGTTCGACATGTTCGCGCAGTCGCGCAATGTTACCTACGAGACCTCCAAGACTGGGTGAGTTTTACTTTTTATCAGAATAAAAAAAAAGTATACGTTTTTAAACTGTCATGGCCACTAACATTGTTATTAGAGTTAAGAACGGGGTATTTACCATGTTTATACTTTTTTTTTTTTTATACAACTAAAACAAAACTTTGTTGCGAGCTTCCGATATTTCTGCACTGTTGCAAGCGCCATGGTCATCGATAACCACCACCGGACGGGAGTTTATGTTTCCCTCGTTCAACCAGTCGACCTGTATTTTGTAAACTAAACTAAAGACAAACAAGTGTGAACTAACGCCTAAAATAAAACTCATCGTTGCTAACTCTACTCTTTCACATCCCGGGTTTTCTGTACCAAATAATTGTATATGTACATTTGATTAGCGGCAGCAGTTACGCGGACAACTTGGAGGACCAGACGTCGGCCGGGCTCGCTTCGGCCGCCAACCAGCGAGCCACGCAGGGACAGCCGCTGGTACGTACACATTGTACTAGCGAACAGAGTTATATGGTGTGATGTTGACGTGGCGTGGTGTGATCACATACATTGTGTGTTTTGTGTACAGACAGCAAGAGATATAAGTATGCAGGTACAGCTCGCGTCAATCTTTATAACCGCTCTGAATGTAGCCGCGTACCGATGCGTAGAACGCGAAGTTTAGGTATGAGCTCGTGGAGCGAGTTTTACAACACGAAACTATTTTCGCGAAATTATAACATGACTACCGCAAACTTACCCTCATTATGATCGTATTTGGAGCTTATAGTACAGCTGTGTTTTGTCCCTTTATCTAAATTCGTGGTCAAAAGAAACATTATACAGCTGAATAATCGTATTTGGAGCTTAAAGTACAGCTGCATAATGTTTCTTTTGTGTGTGTAATGTGTGTTACTATCGAGTAATTCCAGTCAATTTTACTGTAGTCAAGTTTCGTAATGTAGATTGACGCGAGCTGTAACTAATGACTTATGCAGATTGCAGAGTTGTGGGGGTGCTGAAAGTTACATACTAACCCCCTACTATTAAACGCTGTATAAAGTTAAATCAAGTTTATACATCAAAAATGTATGGTTAAAATGCCGTTCTTCATGACACACAGCGTTTATTAGTAAGAGTGTATAGGATGTTCGTTACTTGTTTGCATACTAAACTCTATTGCAGTGTGTACAGATCGCTTTAATCTTTATGCACGCTCTGAATGTAGCCGCGTACCGATGCGCAAAGCGCGTATGAGCGAGACGGACGTACGTTGTAGAGGAGCGAGCGGGCGGTAAACGGCTACATTCAGAACGGCCATAAATATTGACGCGAACTGTACTATGCTTCAGTGGCGAAGGGTGACAGTTTTCAAAGGGGAAGCCGTCCCAAAAATGCCCTCTAAAAATTGCTGCAATGAATGCTGCAAGTCAAAAATCCATACCGTCTTTTGTAATCTATATATAGTCATGTCTGGAAGAGCTCGACCTAACTGAATACCAAGCCATATTACGCTGGTCTATGCACTAACCAATTCCTAAAGGGAAGACGATGGGAATCGGGTTGTATGGACTCTTCGCCACTGCTATGCTTTGTTTTGGTGTGATGGATTCAGAGAAAGTTAAAGATACGAAGTAATTTGTGGTTGAAGTGTGTCAATTATAATTTTTTCTGCGTAATATGTATCCCCGCCGGCTGCATATGTTGCTTCCATGGTAGTTCTAACGATGGCACCAATGTTGGTAGGTGTTTAACACCAAACGTTTGAGATGATGATGATAGTTTAGTTTAGGCAGAGCCAATGTGAAGGTGTCTGATTTAGAAATTGCTGTACTAACCGTGCGGATGAAGAATGGGATTGGAAGGATAGGTATGTTGGTAAATCTAGAAACTTTTTTGATTTATATTCGCTTTCTGTCCTACTGACGTGCGGCACGCATTTCAGCGACCGTAACTGTGTAAATTTCAGTAATATATTTAATTTAACATACAAAATTTACCAAAATAGCGGTTTTTCTGGTCCCATTCTTCATCCGCGCTGATAGTAAGTGTTTTTACGATACTAAGAGCATTTATACTTTTAATTTCTGAACGTGTGGATCCCAACGTGTGGATGCATTTAGAGTATTGGCGCGTATTGTCTTTGAAGAAACTGACTTAGCCCGGCCAACGCCCAACGTTGGCGCGGGAGTTGGGGTCAATGCTATTTTGCCGATACTCATGTTGAGCGAACCGTATTGGGGCCAACGTGTGGAGCCGGCCTATAAGGTTGCACTAAATGATACCTCGACGCGCCACGACACAATAGTTGTACTTGGGTTAATAATAATGTTTTCTTTATTATTTGAGTTTGAACTTATATTTCTCTATTAAATCTGTCTTTAATTTTCTTATTGTTTGTCTATGTATATAACAATTATTTTATGTTAACGTTTCTTTCTTGAACATTCGACAGCCATCGGGCATGGATCAGAGGGAGATCGATGAAATAGCCGCTTGGTTAGCACAGGAGAAGGTGTGTTTTATGTTTATTTATTATTTCAACATTTATCTTTCGTTTTACATATTGTAATTACAGTATTGTACGTAAGTATGGTGTAAATATGAAACATTATGATGCACATTGATGTATTTTTCTATTAGAAGCTGAAATGTCACATTATTAGTGATGGGCCGAATATGACTTACAACGAATACGAATGTTCGGCTGAATGTTCAGTACAAAATTCACTGAACCGAATATTCGGCTGGATTTGGCGCTCTTTATGGTGCGATGCAAAATTCCAATTCTGTGCATGTTGAGCGCGTTGAAGCGCGTGGCCCTTACTCCGCTGACTACTTGCCCTCGCTCCCCCAGGCCAATCATAGACATGCACGATGGTTTTTGTGTAGATAACTGTTAAATCTCAATAAATTCCCAAAAAAACAATGAGAGGAAGAAAGAGGTCAGTCGTTTGGATATTTTTCCATGACTGACAAGCATAGAAGCAACTTTATAATGCAACAATATTCGGCAGAATGTCCGGTATTTGAGTCGAATATTCGGTAGACTTGCCGAATACCGAACATTATAACGAATATTCGGCCCATCAGTACACAGTATATTCTGGTTTCACGGCTTTGCACCACCTAGCTCCCACACACTGTGCCTAACGTTCAAGGACATCAATGCTTATTATGATTATAATAAAAACACAATATAATATAGGATCATGTTCGACGCCAGTAAGCACTCTTAAAAATGCTCGAAAGATAAATTCAGCTTCTTTAAACCATGTTTAGCGGAGATGGAGTAACTTGTGATAAAATTTGCACTTTGCAATATTTACGTAGTAACAGGCCTACATACCGCCCAACTATAACTTCTGCGAATAGCACAAGATAGCTTGAACACCCAAATTAGACAGTTTAGATAGATCGCCCAGAGCGACTAGTAAAACGATACGAAACCTTGCAGTCGTAATCTCTTCAATTTGATAGTACTCTTTAACTTTGTAGAACAGTTAAAAATAAAGCGATTTCGAGTGCAAGAGTTAGCACTTAGGGGCGGTGCGTACGTATTGTGTATACCTACACTTCCGTTCAGGATAACTGGTATATGTATGGCCGCCTTTATACATCTTATCTCATTCAACAAGTGCGTCATATAATTCCAGGCGAACTCAGAAGCGACGAGCGCCCAGGAGAGCGTGACGAGCAGCGACTTCGACAAGTTCCTCGCGTCGCGCGCCGCCGCCGCCGACAGCCTGCCCCCCGCGCCCCCCGCGCCGCACGCCCCGCCCGCGCCCAACACGCCGCGACACCGACAGATCAACAAGGACGACCAAGACTCCATGTTCGCGCTCTGATGGGCTTACATACATTAGAAAACCATCTATCCTTATTGTCAGATATATTAGCCGCGACGTAATAAACTGGGAAACTTTGAGCATCATAAAGCAATTATTCATACGCGACAATTATTTGCTCATTTGGATTCGATTTTTTGAGTACATTTATCTACGATCTTCGATTCCAAAAACACATCACTAGTTTGAGATAATTTAGGTCGTACTCGTGACCATTCTTCCTGTTTTATCACACAATATATCTGACGACAAATCGATGGATGTATGGCCCACTTGCCCGACTACCGCCGTACGTAGCCGTTACACCATTAGCGTTGTTGTTTTGCATCGAATCGTATTTATATACAGCGATGATTTCTTATGTTGTCGTCAATAATAATTCACATGTATTCGATATGCCGTCTGGTGCCTGGCTTTATAGTTGTAATTGAAATATTTTAAGCTGACTAATCGATTTCATCTAATTACTAAATTATAAGGGTAAACAAAAATCTTTTCTAACTGTATTTGTTAAATGTATTGTTCGAGTCGAGATAACTAACTTCTAGGGATTGTGGAACCATTCGTTTTCTTCAACTTAAAGTACTTCAATATGTAAATGCTTTTTGTAACACCGTGGTATAAAATCAAGTACATAATTACGGCCGCGTCATGGACTATGTATTACACTAGGCTAAGGTTACATTAGGTAGATTTCTTTAATATATTAACTTATGTAGACTTCACTAGCCCACGGGAGCATTTAATACAAGACCACTGGCGTTCGAAATAATTGTAATCGTTTATTACGATTTTATAGTATTGGAGAGAGATCGTCGAAGGGTTGAGATTGTGATATATAATATTGTTTTATAGATATCTATATCGTGGTACTTTTTATTTACTAGATTTAGTGATTACTAAGAGTGAATCAAGAGATGTATTTGTATATTAATTTAGTACCTGCCGTACTGCATTTTGATTTGTTTTTGTTGATAATTGAAATTATAAAGACTTAAGGAGTATAAAATGATAAACAATTTGAGATTGAAACGAATCAAATAAGTATTTTATGTATAACGATTATTTGTCTAATATTAGTAACGCCAATGAATTTTGCAGACATATAATATTGTGTTTTATAAGTCTCATCTATAATCATGTATGTAATAATTTAAAATCAGACGTGTTCGTCATAAAATGGATTTGCGGATTGTATATGTCAAGGAAAATGTGCTATCTATAGCTGCTGTTTAAAATATATGTTACATGGAACGTAGTCTCGAGTTCAGATATTAATTTATCCACATTGTTAGTCATTTTTAATTCGTTATGATCTGTATAAAGCATAGAATATTCATCATAATATTGAACAAAAGTTACCCGTATATTTAACTCCTCATGTACCAAAGTGCTACCCATTTTCACATACACACTAAACTAAGCCATTCCACATTTGTCTCAATTAAATGTTCTTTTGGTGATAATGTGATAATTTAAAAGAACAAGCTTAATGTTAATTATTTAAAAGAGTTATTTTATGTTGTAATCGTTGTATTTAAGATAATAAAATAATTATCATACAGATATTGTTTATTTAATTTGTCCAACTATTACGATACTAAATTACGACATAATTATGTTCCACTATATTTCAAATTAACAGCTAGATAACTTTATCCGGGTATTCAAAAACGAACGAACTCTTAGAAAACCCTATTTTTGAATACCCAGTAACTCTTACTCAGCTTACATCCAACCAGTATTGGTGCCGATTCTGTTGCTCATTTTGAGTTGTAAACTAGACTAAACGCATCTGTCGCTTTCTTTTTCTATTGAAACCACCGACCTGCCTTCGCTAACGCTCAGCTCACAATAAATATATTGCTCTAGTTCTGCAGTTCTGCTACACAATGATGACGATTCTGTTGCGCAGTTTGACAGGACTAAACCTTAGTTTAGTCCAATATTTGGAGCAATATTATTTTGCAAATTATTTGAAAGGTGGTAAAATAAAAGCGTTAATAAGTTTTAATTTTGTTTATTTATCAATTTCTGTATCCACAATAGATACATAATTGCAGATTTGGCAAATACAATTATGAATATTTACATGTATAGACAGAATTACCAAATATACGTAGAAAATTACATTTTCAAGATCTTCACTAATTATAATTATGAAAATAGCACTAAATTCATCTGACAATGCAAGAACCTATGATTGAACTATTCAACGACACAATTTAATTAAAAAACGCTACAAAAATACAACTTAACGGTAATTAGTCCGCCTTAAGTAATTCTATTTCTTGTGATGAAAAAATGTACAAGTAAAATATAAAAATACCGCCAATGCTCTAACAAAACGCTTGTTCGATGTACATAACTAAAACTTGTATTGTACTAAGGAATGTCAACACATTATACCATTATGATACAGAAATTATAAATACTTTGTTATACATAAACTAAGTTAGGCTGCTGTTTATGCAAAATAAATTATGCGTTTAGAAAATAAATTAAATTTTACTGGGCACTTGCACGAGATCCGGTCGCTCTATAACGTAACGCGTGACGAAATATGGAGTATTACATTATAAAATATCAAACAGTGCGTACTATTAACTTAAATTCGTTCAAGTACAACCCTTAACATAATTTAGAGAATAAGTCAACAGTCTAGCAAGTGAAATGCGAACGTGTTAGTTTAAGTATAAAAGTAAATAATTATAATCTATACAGTACTATGCTATGGAAGTCTCATGAGAGTGTACTGGCCGCCAGGCGCTTATAACTCGTCTCTGGCTGGCAACTCATCCTCCTCGTCGTCCTCGCTCTGAAAACAGAAATACTTTCGTTAACACTGAATTCATAAAAATTACTTAACAGAATACATCCAAAACAAGTGTAAAAATATTATATATTACTTATTTCTATTGAAATATATAATATTTATGATAATAGTCGACAATTAATTGTCTAAGAGAATGTAGGTAGATATAACACAGAACTCTGGTTTTTTAATAAGATAAAAGATATAATTTATCTCATTTCAGGGTCGCTTTTATTATTCCAATGTCAAGTCAACATAATATGATTCGATAAATAATAGTAATAACGAATTATAGCTGTTGTTGCTAATGACATAGTTACTTTATTTCTCAAGAAAAAGCGATTGAATTCGTGATAGGTTCTGTTCTACGGTTATCGCATCATTTGGGATGACTTTTAAAGATAAAATGATACAGGTTATCAAATACACGTGGCCTTTAAGTTATGTAGACGTGTCCCAAAATCCTAAGTCATAAGTAAATACGTCACACGAATATTTAACGAATGCCTATTAAAAATAATTAAATTATAAATCGGATCGAATTGAACGAAATTTTAACTACACTAACAATTTTTCAGTATGTCTCAAGGACGACTTACGTTGACGGTAAACACCAAATGTAATCAGTAAACTAGTTGTTAATTATTTTTAAATAATTTTTATTTAATATTACTTTTGCGTTTCTTAGGGCCTTTTTCCTGCCATGCGGATATGCGCCCGCGTGCGTGTCGCCCGCATCCTATCGTTTCATACATGCTTTTCCTGCCCTGTGTGTGACCCATACACGCGCGCACGCAAGAGGGCGCAGTCCTGGAGCTTTTAGAATTGCCCAAAGCATTTGTCAAGCACTGTTAAGTTTTACGTAAAGGCAGTATCTGTTCCTAGACTCCAAAGAAAAGATTTCCCTGCAGGTTTTAGGACCTATTTTAATCATGATCCACTTTAAGTCTAATTTCCCACAACCATTCTCAAACTTTTCCGAATTTTGATTATTTATTTCTATTACTACCTGATAAACTTGTTGTATAATTAAACAGTGATAGAACAACAGTGGCTATAATTACTTGACGATATCAAAAGAAAATTCGGTGTACGACTGTACAAGCCTATGCTGCTTCCCATCGTGCTATTAAAAGCTCATTTACAAAAAGTTGCACATTCTAAGCCTAATCACTTATAATGCCGCTCCAGTTCAGTAATCAGATTGGACAGAATGCTAGGCTACGTAAGTATCGGTAACTCACCACGCTTGGTGTAGGTTCAGCGCCTTCACCGTCGGTCTCGACGAACTTAGTCATCGCTGCCAGCGTCCTCTCGCCGTTGTAGTCTTTCACCTACACAGAATAAAAAAATACTAGTTATAAACTTGAAGCAAAATAACTGTAACATCGAGTATCCACGTAGAGTCGTAGACGGTCGTCACGATCCATGGGTCATTAGCGAAACCGTCTCGTTTGTCAGACAGAGAAATTAGAGAGAGCGAAAAAGACATTAATCTTTGTAATAAAATCTTTAATACCATAGAATGTTCCACAAAGTGTTTCGACCTTTTCAGATATTTAGGTAAGAAATCTTACATCTTGGTCACAATCTTATTTTTCTTTTTGCCTGTTTCGTTATTTGTGCTCAGCAATAAGTGTATTTACCAAAATACTTTTACTTCAGTAAATAAGTGAGCAAAAACTGACACCAGTTTATTCATTTGCTAGGGACCACCCATAAAGTACGTCACACCTTAAGGGGGTGGGAGGGGGTCGACGAAGTGTGACATTATGTGACAAGGGGTGGAAGGGGTCCTAATTTTCGTGACGTCACATTTCAAAATCATATTAAAAAATAATTTAAATGAAAATAAAACTAATTTCGGAACTGCTGTTTTAATTTAATAATTTCTAGATGTAAAATTTCAAAATATGTGACGTCACACTAGGGAAGGGAGGGGTCTCACAAATGTGACAAGGACGGGGGAGGAGTCAAAAAATCACGCAAAGATTAATGAAGTTCTGACACTAATAAAGGCGCAATGAAAGGTAGTTACTCTGGCATGTAATGAGCTAGTCACGCTAACACAGCATTATAGCTGTTACAGTATTATAAGCTGGCAATAAAACTCGACCGTTAAATACGTATTAACCACGACTCAATTCATACTATTATTAAAAAATATAAAATACTGATATAAAACTTATGCGTCTTATAAACACGATTATTTTACTCGATCAAAGTACTATTTTTCAATGGCTAGATAAAAGATATCTGCCTGTTTATTTGAAATTGGATTAGTTTTTGTATGGAATTGAAAAATCGCCCCCAATAGCCTCAATAAACCTCAGTTTAAGTTATTCCTCTGATAAATCCACACAAAAACTGTTACAATTTAAAATTAACATCTAGATATTTATTATTTTATCTGGCCCTTTATGATAGTTATCGAATTAATTAACTTTCCATTTGCCATGGTTGTTTTCAAGTTTTTGTTGACAGTACAAAATGGGAGAAAAATAACCTACGTTAATTTTTTTTTTAAATTGCTAACGAAAAGTAGATTCATGTGTAAAAATACTAAAATCGTCTCGATCTGAAAGTAAAGTTCAACCTAAAGGACAGTTGTTTTTGCTCGAACAATAACAGGTCGCGCAAGATTACGATCACTTATTCATCAATGCCAATGTCTCTACAACTCTCAGACTACCCTATTCTACACGATGACTTTATCTGACACTACAGGTTGCCGCTACCATATTTATACTTCTAAAAATCCTTTCATCGCATTAATGATACCCTCTGATAAATGAAGACCCGCGGGTCTACTGCGTAACGAAAATGGTAATGAACATCGACTCTGGTAATAAACTTCAATATGATCGTGAGAGACTAAACTATGAGCTACCTTCAAATTTTTTTAACGATCATTAAGGTGGGTGTCCTAACTTCATGATCGGTAATTTTTTTACAAGCTAGCTCGAAGTTTAATCTCTCTCGATCGTATTGAAGTTTATTACCAGAGTCGATGTTCATTACCATTTTAGTTACGCGGTAGACCCCCAGGTCTACAAGTCCTAACTTAATATCAGCCTGTAAGAAACCAGAGCATTGCCGCTTTAAAATTAAAAATTAAATAATTAGACAGTACTGACCTGGTTGTCCTTAGAGTACAGCTTGATGGTTGGGAATGAGGTGATCTTGGTGTGTTCCAGCTCGTTGACAGTGGCGTCCATCTTGGCGATCACGACGTCATCGTCCTTCTCGAAATGTTCGCCCAGTTTGTCGTAGATAGGCACCAGCTGCTTGCAGTGACCACACCTGTTGATTAAATAAATATAATTTTAGATTTAGAAAGTAGGATTATCTATAATATTAAGACAGGAAAGTGAAGTTAATAGTTTTAAGAGTAATAGTAGTCTTTACTTCGCCAGGAAAATAATTTTATTACCAGATTTCATCAATATAGGTTCGTCAGTTTACCTTTGAACACAACAAACCGACTGACAAAATTATGTTTGCATTCGTATTTACTATGGGTGAAGACGGTAGATGTCCAATACCGCATACACATTTGCGCGTGTGACGAGGCGAACGGTTTACACATTCGTGCTCGCGACTCTCCGCACCATTCGCCTCGCTACTCGCACGAATTTGTAATTGCGGTAATATAGGTTTACAGTACCTAATCCCTAACCGAGCTGAATAACGTGTAATGCTAATGAATAAGTAAGCATAATTTACTTTGAATTAATGCCTCGTTATGATTTTGGGCCTGTATCCGATTACTTATGACGTGACATTTATACAATTGACCTTCAAATCTCACATAATAATAGACACCTAATAAGAAAGATATAATATTTATACGAAATATTTTTACTAATAAGTCGTCGAAATATTTCAGTATGGTCACTGATTTGACTTTTATTCAAGCCACCAAAGGATGTAACATTTTAGGATTGAAATGGTTAATAAAGTTCAAACCCTGATAATTACAATGATTAATTCAGGTTAGCAACATCTGTATCCAAGAAATTACCATAATGGAGCAAATGATAATTTCCAAGTCATTGAACAGCAAACAGTGACGTTTGACACAAAAGGATTAATTACGGCCCACTGAATACGACCTAACGAGGTAGCGCACACTTGCGCAAATTATACGACACTGCGACAAATATGACGCAATGTCGCGACGTACGTGTCGCCAAGTAATGCCATGAACTCGACCTAGAAACAAGCCGAACAAGCGCCTTAATGGTGCCATATTGATAGTAGCAATATCGTGTTTATATTGCACAGCGTGAACCACTTGATAAAACAAAGGATGGAGCTATCCACAATCGACACGTGGTCGTATTGTATTTTTCTTATATAATAATGCTAGTTTTTGATCGCGACTTCGCGTGGATTACAACACAAAACTTACCCTGTTGATTATAGAAACAAAATGTTGCCTATAATATAGTGACAGGATTGCCATCCTTACAAACAAACTTTACTGCTTTATAAGTTAGGTATGATGATGATGATGCAATATATTGTAACTTTAGGTACTAACGAGTTTTGTAAATATCCTTCTAATTGCGCACACTTGAACTAACAATATTTGTGTTGTGGTTTGTTTTCACGCAAGCTTTCATGAGTCATAGGTACTTATATAAGGTTACCTGATTATTGTTAGAATATCAAGTAGGTCACCTTAATAAAAGAAAAAGTATCATAAATCGTAATCAATAGCTATTATTGTCAATAAATTCTAGGTATTTACTTAAGTGCAGACCCTATTAGTTGATAAGAAAAATATAAACATTCATTAATATATACCAAGAATTAAAATTGCTCATTCGTCCTTAAGTTTGATACTATAAAGTGTAAATGCTTTTATAAATCTTCACTTCAGGGTATATATATCAGTACAATTTTTTATCACACTTATTGAGTCATACGCTGGACACTGGTTAACAAAACAATTCACAAACATGAAGTCCATTGAGTTAGGTTAGTTAGATATTTTAGGGATCTTTCTATAAGACTTTTTACAATTCACTGCTGAGGAAAAACCTCTCCTAAAAAAGAACCACCAGGAATCCGATTTACCATTGCTTAGCACCATTTGCTTATCTCTCATAAATCAATCTGACAGATAGTCTTTTTATTATATGTTTAGGAACTATGTTATAGTCTAAAAACCATATTATGTAGAGGACAAGCTAGATCATGTCCTCTACATATGGTTTTTAGACTACCTATGACATATAAAACATAAGTATTGTTTAAGATAACTTACCATGGGGCGTAGAACTCGACAAGCACCCTCTTGTTGGTGTCAAAGACGACCTCGTCGAAGTTGGTGGCAACAAGAGTTTTGACGGGCTTGGCGGCCCAGTCGGCGGGCAAGTCCTCGCTGAGAAGGTGTTGCTTCAGGGTACCAGCGAAGAAGGATTGCACGAATTCCTGAGAAGAAAAGGTTATTGATGAAAATGTTGAATGGAAACTTTGGACGAAGTTTAAGAGGATGATTCATATTGTGATGTGTAATGGATTCCGTATAAAAACGAGACAGTTCTTTTTTAAACAGTTCTATATTAGTTGTTAAGTGTATGTTATCATATTTTAAGTGTTAGGTAACGATATTTATAACGGTCCTTCTATTAAATATAAAAATTGTTGTTTGATTTTAATTTAACTAATGATGATTATATTGATTATTTTAAAGTAGGGGTCGCGCGCGAAGCGGTTCTAATAAGGTTCCGTGCTACGTACTACAAACTAGCATTTTGATCCATGAAATGATTCAGACATAATCGATTATCTATCTATTAATACGTGAAAAGAAAATATTGCGTGGAGAATGAGATTTGGCATTGTTAAAGTTTATATAGAGGAGTGCAGAAAGCAAAAATTACGGTCGAATTTCGACCACTGTGCGACCACTAGTACTTATTAAATAATGAGTAACAACTTCTAGCGAACTATTACGTGTAATTATTATCGAAAAATAGAAATGATTGTTGTAAATCGCATACTAATTGTTACGCTTACCGTTGCGACGCCATGTCTACTATGCACCTTTGTATTCATAATTATATACAATTTTTAAACACAGAAATAGCCAATCTGGTACTTAGCGTGACGCGGTGGACATGAAATTCGTGACTTTACTCTGACTGTTGTTGTACTCTGATGGTTTAGTTTAGAATTTCACGTTATATTGTTGCTATAAATGACAATAACTGCCTATTGTCAGACGCGATTGTGGATCATTCCAAGCTGAAGTTATGTCCACTGCTGAAAATAAGTAGTCTCCTAATGAACCACTTTTACGAACAATACTGGTATTGGGGAAGAGGATACAGTTGCCCTGATCCTTTTAAAATAATTCCTTTTTCATGGAAAGAGAGAAGTTCTTCTCTGGAAGCGATTAGTTGTGGGTTTAATTCCCAGGTCGGTAGTTTTTACTTAGGAGATTTTTAGTTATAGAATAGAGGATTTTTATACGTCTTTTAAATTACATAATAGGTAGCAAAGAAATACATCATACAAGAAGCAAAAATTTTTGTTTCAAATTTTAAATGTGATCACAATATAACAATTACTAAAGGGTTTGGTTGTTTTCCATCAAAAGACTTACATACTTTTTATTATTGTACATAGTTACGAGGTGCATTCAATAAGTACCTAGCCTCATCGCCAGAGGGCGCTGTAGTTTCAAAAGAGTTTTACCACAGTGTAGCACATTCTTTTTAAATTCTTTTTTCAAATTTTCATTCCAATCCCTTCATTTGTTTTAATTTGACAACTTATGGAAGCCAACGTGTCGATCGGTTTTACAAAAATGGAAAAAGAGCAATATCGTTCGGTGATTCGATTCCTATTTTTGGAAGGGAAAACGCGCATCGAAATCAAAGAGCGCTTGGATGCTGTGTACGGTGACTCTTCTCCATCGATGGCCACCGTCAAGAATTGGTTCAACGAGTTTGCACGTGGCCGTACGTCGGTTTTTGATGAACCACGTCCAGGTGCACCGAAAACAGCTGCTACGGAGGAAAACATTTAAAAAATCCATGATCTCGTATTGGCAGATCGCCGATTGAAGGTTCGGGAGCTAGCTGAGACTGTAGGCATTTCAGAAGGAACAGTGCATCATATTCTTCACGAGGAACTCGGCATGAGAAAGCTGTCGGCGCGATGGGTGCCGCGTTTACTCACACCAGAAAACAAGCGCAACCGTGAGACCACATCGGAGACGTGTTTGGCGCTGTTTAAGCGGAATCCAGCGGAGTTTTTGCGTCGTTTTGTGACCGTCGATGAAACCTGGATCCACTGGTACACACCAGAGACCAAGGAGCAATCAAAACAATGGATCCAGACCGGGGAACGTGCTCCAAAGAAGGCGAAAACTGTAAAATCGGCCGGAAAAGTTATGGCCACCGTTTTCTGGGATTCACAAGGTGTGATCTACATCGATTACCTCGAGAAGGGTAAAACAATTACAGGGCTTTACTATGCCGATTTATTGGGCCGATTCGACGCCGAATTAAAGAAAAAACGACCCCATCTGGCGAAGAAAAAAGTGCTGTTTCACCACGACAACGCACCGGTTCACACGTCTGCCGTTGCCATGGCCAAATTGGTCGAATTACGCTACGAATTGCTGCCCCATCCACCGTATTCTCCAGATTTGGCCCCTTGTGACTTCTTTCTGTTTCCTAATCTGAAAAAATCACTCGCCGGGAATAGATATGGATCGAATGAGGAGGTCATCGCCGCCACGGAGGCCTATTTTGCAGAGTTTGACAAAAACTATTTTTCGGACGGATTAAAAAAGTTGGAGCATCGCTGGGCTAAGTGTATCGAACTAAAAGGAGACTATGTTGAAAAATAAATTCCCACTTTTCCAAAATTTTCGTTTACTTTTTGTAGGCTAAGTATTTATTGAATGACCCTCGTACGTACCTAAGCACACCTGTTTATTTATTTCACCCTACATTGTTCTCTCGTATTGTCCTACATAAATGTGCTATACAAAATTGTAATCATTTTATTTTAAAAGAGTACCCATGGAGTTTCTTGCCTGTTCTTCTCCATAGGACTTACTTTTTTGGAACCGTGTACCTAAAATATTTAACTTTACAAAAGTGCCTAATATTTGGTTCATCTGATATAAAAAAAATCTATTCTAATCTAGTTATCTTTTCCATGAGTAATGGCGAAAATTAATTAACGTGTCGTTAACACGGCCCGACATAATTATTAAGTGCGGCCAATTGGCATTATCGCAACTAGAACGTGTCGATAAGGCGTGCGATTATATAACAATGTTTTGACCATTACGCGTCTCGTAAGGGCGTATGCTAGTCTGCGTAAACTTCCGTGAAATCGGATGGATTTATCGGAAGATTTAATCGATCGTTAATTGAGAAAAGAGAATAATTATGGTAGGTAGTTACATACACTTTTACTCGATAGCGAGCATCGGCGTAGCTAGGGGGGCAATGATTGCCCACCCTAGAAAAATCGACAGTATTAAAGAAATATGCTGTCTTCATTATTTTTATCTTGAGAAAAAGATCCAATACATGCCTTGTAAAATTATTTTATCTCCGAAAACCCCGTTTACCAAATATTATCGAAATTGTTTCAGCCATTTCTGAGAACGCGAATATTACTTACAAACCTTGCGGTGGCTGATCAGCTGGCCGGCTAGGAAAACTGCCTAGCTACGCCAATGATAGCGAGTATTGTCATGTGTAGGTACTGCATACCTTACGCCTCGATGGAATTAAATAATGCAATTTCTTTTGCACTTACTTGCTATCGAGTAAAACTATATGTGAGTACGAAACATTGGAGAAAAGATTAAAAGTGCGTTTGTAGATGCTGGACGTCGAAAGGAAAAAATACGACAGACCCTATCCGACTTTAATTTACGGAGAATGATTACTTTATACACAGATTTTTCTCATGACTTTCTTTTAATGTTATTTTTAAACAATATTTTCTAGCCGTTATATTATGTAAAACATAGGAAAAATACCAATGCGATACAGACTAAACAATGTTCTAAATGTAATAATACAAGTGATTCATAATCATGTAAATATTTTCGTAGTGGAAGGGAACTGCATTGTTACTTTTTTATTTTTGAAAAAATGAATGAATACTCGTTTTTGGTAAAAAGACTTCTTGTTACAAAGACTTACCTCAATAGCGTTGGCGCTAAGTTCGTCGGTGGCGGGCTTGTACTTAGCCATGTCCTGTTCCAGGGCAATAAGACGGGCAGAGGGGATCTCTTCCTTCTTCATGCCGAAGAACTCCAGGATTCTATACGACAAAAACATATTTTTAATATGGCACTAATTGCATTGACATAATTAACAAATACGTTAAAATGATTACAATTAACGCTAGTTTGTAGGTAATGTAATTCTCATGGTGTGTAAATTACAGAGAGGAAATTAACAACTACAATGCCGCACTTAGAGTAATTAATGAATCATTAAACGGTTAATGATTCAATAAAGTATCTGATTACGACTGTTAAATGTAAAAGTTTTATTCAAACCAAGGTGTAATTCATACAAAACAATCTCCGGTTTTTTTTTCAGGTTCTAGCACTCCTTTCTACCACTTTGACCACGTTAAATAAGTGTACTATCAATTCCTGGGATTCTACTGCATTTAATGGGTTCTATGGTGAAGCTATAAGTAGAGATGCAACCACGACATATATTGTTATTAGAGAAGGCGTCAATACTGTACCTCTGGTGTTCATCTTCGTCAGCGTCAATGGCGACGGACATGACTCTGTCACGGTAGTTCTTGGCAACGGGCTTGAGTTCCTCAGTGTATTTGTCGAAGTCGCCATTTTTCTATAAAGATTACAGATTCTATAGAACAAGTCAACTCAATCCTTTACGAACAAAGGTCATTGACCACGAGGTTGTTGAACTCGAACGTATTTGTAAAACGGTATTTTACTATTAACAGGTATGATTTAACTCGCCATTCAAACACGACATTTTTTATATTAAAATAACTTATTTATCATGGGTAACAGGATACATAAAAGACGTAGTTATCCGCATTATTTTATAAATAAATCGATTTTATGATCCCTTTATTAAACTGTGAAAAGTTGATCTGTAAAATAAGTTATCATAGTTTCAATTTATTAGAATGCAAATTGAGTAAAATGTAATTTTTTTCCGTAGAATGTGTATAAAGATTTATTACCCGATGCGCATGACCGATTGTTTAATGGTAGAGAGAAAGTTCACGGCGGGTCACCGGTCAAATCACTTACACATTCGCGTTCGTGAAAGTAGGTATATCTTGACTATTCTTGTCTAACCACTTTCGAGATGAAGTCATGTAGTTGCATCGCAAAAAATGACATCGATATAATTCTCAGAACGATAAATGCCGTTGGCTACGAATACATATTACGGATTCAATACTGTTTGCTTTTACACACAGAGGTCTAATACAGTTACTCGTTAAAAACTGGTTTACGTGAGTAATAATATCCGTCTACGAGTTGTTTTAAAACTAATTTGAATGCCGCGAGATTAACATGATTCTAAAGTAAAATAAATAGGTTTGCATAGGTGCCATCCCACGTGCCTGACACCGGCACGCGGCGACTTTAGCTCCGAGCTAAAGTCTACTACTATACCTATGTATGTTCCTATTTAACGTAATCGCTTATTAACACGAAAACTGTATTGGTGTAATACCCTTTTCAAGTTGAAACTTTACAAATTAATATAGTAGTTAATAGGTAGTAGTACAATCACTGTTATCTCTTGGCATCCTGCTTAATGTTAGCACTGTTCAGAATTCAGATACCTATTCACGCAACCGGTTGCTACGCTACGAAACAAAATGCTATAAAATAAAATAGTGAGGAAACGATTACGATTAATCATAATTATCGATTATGATTGCGATTATTTAAGGATTGTCTATAACACAATACCGTTTTGAGAGAAATTGCAAAAAAATATCTGTGTTTAAAACCATCAAAGTTCGTATGACGCATCGGAGAGGTAGTTTCCTACTACTACTGGCTTCGTTCAGACGGAAAAAGAAACAGATGAATGCAGGAAACTTGAAAATACTGTACTTTTTGAATAAAAATTTGCAATATTTAAATTTCGGTTGCCATTTTGATTTCAATAACTTGAATACACATCTACTTAATTTAAAAAAACATGTTTTATATTTCATGTTTATAAAAGTTTGTGATAATCGTAATCTTCTATTATTGTGGCTGATAATCGTAATCGACAATTGATAATCGTTTCGTCACTAAAAATAAAATAGTTTACAAAAGAAAATAAAACAACTCCTTCAAGTTTCCTTACCTTGGACAGGAACAAGAGAAGGTGGTATTTGATCTGTCCGCCGAAGATCTTGGAGGCAGTCTCGTGAGAGAACTCGACGATGGTGGGCATGCTCTGGACGAACACCCAGGTCTTGAACAGGTCCTCGTCGAATTTCTCGCCGGCGTACTTGACGCTGGGTTCCTCGAACTGATGGGGAATTTTGAGAATAAGAGCAAAGATACATAATATAAAGGCCTATCGTCAGCTGAAGAGTACTAAGTAAGAGAAGTGTGGGTAGAACGAGAATGTTCTTATTAAAAACATAAATAGCCCAGTCCTTGTTCAGGTACGCACTGTTGAAAGTTCATATTGCTTCAAATTATCAAGGTTGCATTGCTGTATGAAAATATATATAACGATCTAGCTGTGACCGCGACTCCGTAGGCGTGGAGTAGAACACGATTTTCTAAAGAGAAACAAATTTACCCTCAAGGAAGGACAAAGACAATGCTTTTTTGAAACTTTTTGAATTACATCAATATTGGTTCAGTTGTTTAGTCGTGAAAAGCTAACAGAGAGAGAGACAATTACATTTGCATTGAAAATTTTCGTAAGATAGCGTTTTACTAACTTTTGTTAGTATAAGCTTGTAAGGGAAGTGGAGATGATGAAATAAGGAAAATTATTTGTATTATATGCAAAAATCAAGTTATTGAATGAATAATGTCGAAGTTGAACTATATCTAAAGCTGTTCATATCAATTTCATAAGAAGCAGTATTTGTAAAAAATACTTAAAGATTATTATAGGTAATGAGTTTGCCTGACATTTATAGATATTAAAAAATAAAACGTTGAGTGGGAATAGGTAAATATAATGTTATACTAAAGGAACCTCCAGCAAAAGCTATAAAGAATTGTCTTATGGAATATCTTATAAAAGTTCTTTCAACTTAGGCCTCTGTATCTCAGTCATACGTTTTAAATAAACTTTATCTCCAAAATTAAAGATGGCCTATCAATTTAAAAGGGGCAATTAAAATCAAAGTAAAGAGATAAGAACAGAGTGATAATATGTGTGTCAAATAGTGTCAATGTTATCATATCATAGTTTGTCATATTACAATATATATAAGAGTGGCCAATTGATGCAGTTCCGCTTATTTATCAGCCTGCTGTGAAGTGTTGTGAGGCCAACAAACTTATTATCTGCTAACCCAGATGGAGGACAATATCTATTATGTATATGTATAAGTACATAAATTAATCAGCTATCTATACAACATAAATGTCTCTTCTAATAATATAGGTATTGTATCTTCAATATACTACAAAAGATGTTAGATTGAGTTTTTTTTATAGTTGTGAAGTAATGAGATATGTGATTAGAATACTTAATGAGTGCAAAGACAACATTGTGATGTCAGTGTTTGCATAGTAACTAACTAAAAAGCAACAAATCCTAAAAATACAATTTTGTAAAAGACAAAGGACTATTATTTATGGCATAAAGTAACATTACAGGCTTCTTTTTCAAAGGGTTTCAAAACACAATTTTGTCTATTTATGATAATAACTTGAGATTTGTACTTACTTTCTTGTAGAGAACAATATCTTCATCATCAGCATCCAATTCACTGATGATTTTCTCGTCAGTGACAATAGCGAAGACCTGGTCATCAACAGCACTGGCAATACCAAGGAATGCTTTAGCCTTAGGGGTGCTCTGGTCAGAGAAGAAACCAAAGACAATGACATTGTTGGCAGCAATGAGTTCCTTGGCCTGCTCAGCGGAGGCAACCTCAATGGCAGGGGGACCAGTCTTCTTCTTCAACCAAGTGATGATGTCATCAGCTTGACGTCCACCTAAGGGAAAGGAACCAATTATTAATGAGTATTTTATTGATAATTAATGTTATTATTTGATAAAATAAAGCATGTTTGCAATTAAAATTCCAATCCAATCTATGTTTTTCTATAACACACTAATTATCTAGCTCTAAAAATTACATTTTCATATCAAACTGATTTGAATAACGTGTATCGAATTATAAATGAAAATATTTTAATTTCATGAATGAACCATGAAAAGTTTGTTGAAAATTAGTAATATCTGCTAATTACCACTATGTAATCGTAAAATACACATACCGGAGTAATCAATAGGGTTGCCGTTTCTGAAGAATTTGAGTGTCGGGTATCCCCTGACGCCGTAACTTTCGGCGAGCTCTTGCTCTTGCGTGGCATCAACCTTGGCAAGTTTGATCGGAGACTCCTCCTCGGCCAACTTGGTGGCGGCCTTGGCGTACTCCGGAGCGAGGGATTTGCAGTGACCGCACCATGGCGCATCTGCAAATAGTAGGTATGATTCACAAAAGGCATGCAAGACGTGCCGGCACGCGCGCAACCACGCCGATTGACGTGTCAGTCATTGTATCAATGAAACAATGAATTACAACGTCTTGTATATTTAAACATATAGCTATGAGACATAAAAAAGATAATAGTTATCAATAAAAACTTACAGAATTCCACTAAAATGAAGTCGTTTGTTGAGACAACACCATCGAAATTGGATTTGCTAAGTACGAGTACATTTTCTTCAGTGGGTACTTCGTCGGCTAAAGCGGCGCCCAAAAGGGCTATCGCCGTAAATAGGATAACTTTCATGTTGAAAAAGTCGGCACTTCACAAGCCTGCTCCGAAGACGAAACTCTACAAAATGCAGAAATAGTGCCACTTCATTCACTCCCGTCGCACTTGACGTGGCAGCGTCGATCGTGTGTATTGCTGTGATTGGTCGGCGTGGTTATGTTTTTAAGACAGTCTGACAAAGGAAAAAAATCGACAGTCATATTTTAGAATAAAAAAATAAAATAAAAAAAACTATCGCATAAATAAAAATATTATCTATTACTTTGAGTAGTATACTTAAAGATTTATTCTAACGAAATGCTTGCAAATTATTTAGGTATTAACCGCATTCATACTTCGCTATAACCCACTTTATATGCTTTAACCATAACCCGGAGAACAGCTGATTTTGACAGCAGCCAAATGTCAGTTCAAGTTTGACTCGCTCGGTTGTAAATAAAATCAAAAACAGTTGTGCGAAATAAATATAATAAATCATCGATCGAATTATAATGAATAACAATAAAGGAGTAATAAAAACTAGAATACATCACAGAGTGAAAACGTAGATCATATTCGTCTCGTTGTTTTGGAAGAAAATTTGCTAACAGGTAAGGAATATGACTTCGAAGCAAAAGGATTTTAGGAACGTTTGATAGAATTATAAAATAACAAAGGTGTGGCAAAGGAAGTTAAAGACGACAGATAAGTTCTGTTATAGTACAAACTTTTATACTTTGTTTTTGGTCAAACATAATCTTCTTATTCTACTTCAACAACAACAATACACTGATACACATAATTATATCAGTTTTAAAAGACAAAACCATAGTTACTTAATAATCCCATTATATCACATCTATAGTCATATAGGAGTCCCTTATCGTTTTCCTTAATACCACACCATCAAATCCTGAAGATCTATATGCAACACTTGCACAAATTCCATTCAAAACCAAGAAAATTATTTCTCTATAATACTATTGAGTCTCCCACGTGATTGGCATAAATAAGAAACACGCCTAAAGCATAGTAAATTACAAAAGCTGGCACGCATACCACACTATTACAGATTTATTTTAGAAGTTTTAATATTGGACCGTTTCCAATTTTTGTACTGGTGTCCTTCCTCATTAACAGTGGAAAAAAATATTCTTATTGTCTGTGGTAATTAATAGGGTGTTCCAAAGTTAAAGGTATGTTGTAATTATTACAATATGACTACTCAAATATAAGTTGAAGTTAAATAATCATATTTCATTGAATAGCATTCAAATATACTATAAATTATGTAATATTATTTCTATATCTTAAATATAGTAGAGATTATTTCCGTGTCTAGCAGTGAAGAGATTGTATTGCCTTTTTATATAGCATGCGGTGCTGTGATTTTTAACTTTATAAAAAAGAAAGTGCCGATTAAAATTCCCTTTAATAAATTTAAGAATAAATTCATAAATATTTAAAAAATAATCTTCTTATTGTGTTAAACAAGTGTCTGTGCTGAATAATTAAAGTGCTGTGAATTTATTAAAAAGACAGTAATTTTTCTTTTTGAAATGTTAGATACGAGCATTAAACTGTAATAATAATTTTATAAAAGATTTTGATAAAAAAAATGTGAACTTAAAACTTCAAATTTTAAATAAACTATGAGCAGCCCTATTGTAAAGACTAAACAATGTTGAAGCATAACATAAATACTGGGATTCGTCACATTGCATTATGCAGTACAAATTATTTGTAAAATATTTACAGTTTCATTCATAATTCAATTGATAATCCAAGTGCAATAAAAATGTTATCAAAATAGTGAAAACTGTCACATTTATATGAGAAAAACATAAATTTAAGCTAGAATTTATGAAGTGTTTTAACATACTGAACCCTGTTATGATTACAGATGCCAGAATTGACTGTGACATCCGAAATATATGAGGAGTATGATTATAAAACTAAAATAACACCAAGCACCGAAGGAAGTAAGTTTAATAATCATAGGATTTTATTACCTGCCTAATTAGCAATGGCATAATCTCAATAAAACTAATAAGGCAGATTCATGGCCAATTATAGAAATTTATATTAAGTTAATTTTAAATTGGAACAGTTTTTAGAAATAATGAGAACTTCTCCAGCTATTGAAAAAAAAATCGTAACTAATTCTTATTTAAAAATGTTTAATAATTACAGATGTGATATCTGAATTCCCATTTTTATTGCCGGAAAACGGAAGCAGTGCCACTTACGATGAAGATAACGACTTGGATATAGAGAGGCCACAGAAAGAAGTCATAAAAATAGGTAAAAAAAATTGTTAACTTTAGTAGGTACTGCTGTGTCATAAGTACCAACTGTCACTTCAATCAGCTCAGCCTACCAGTCATAGCTGTTTGACTCCCAAGTTGCACAACCTCACACACATGTATCCATTCTAAACCTTCTTATCCACCACTCTCTCTCCAATCAATCTACTGAACCTATCGCTGCATCCCATCTGAAGGGTCGGCGCAGCATCCTATACCAAATACAAACCCCTCCTAATTTACGTTACGACATCGTGACAGCCATGACTTCAAGCAGTTGCAGGGTTATCCATTATTTACCGGGCACCCTGTATACGGCCCAATTGTGACTCTTCGGGGACAGTAGGTGATAATTATGTTCCTATAATTCCAGAACACAGTTTCAAAACCAAAATCGCGCTCGTCGGACTGCAAGTATGGCGGGGCGCGTTCCTACTAGGCGATTGGCTCATACACCTCGGCTTGAAGGGAGAGCTCACCAATAAGAGTGTGGTAGAACTAGGCGCCGGCACTGGACTCACCAGCTTCGTGGCTGCGTTGTATGCTAAGAAGGTTGTGTGCACAGGTAATACTGGTTTTAATTAGATTGTGTGCAACAATCAGAAGGTTCTAAAGCCACAGACAAACATCGCGAGGCATGCAAAAGGGACTCTAATCGACGCAGCCGTGGGCCTATAACCTCCTATAATGTTGTTACTATAAAATATTACTCTGGCGGCCGCCTCAATTCGCGACTTTGCAAGAGGACACGTTGCCTCGAGTCTAGTAGATATTATTAAAATGTTTGGGTGTGGGCCGTGTATGAAGAATGAAATACAAAAAATGTATTAATTTTATTGACACTTTGTAATTTATATCCAGTGGAGTGGAGATGTATGAAATTTTCGCAGTATGGTACCTATAGATCAAATTGATAGTCCAATAATTAATTCAATGACATGCTCAGGATGACTGTTCTTACACGATTCAACTGTATCGGCTCCGACACCTTTTTTCGTATTATTGAAATCATAAATTGTTTTGCCTTTCAGACATTGATCTCGGCGGTATCTTAGAACTGATCAAACTCAACGCCAAGTACAACAAGAAGTTAATTAAATCTCAATTTAAAGTGATGCCGCTGGACTTTACCGACACTGCGTGGAGTACACCGCTCATGCACGAGATAAAACAAGCTAACATTATCATCGCTGCTGATGGTACGTATTTATTATGTAGTCAAATTCAGTTAATTATACCTACGGAAGAACAATACCGGTGGCCCACATGTGACAAGGCGTGGAGCGCGGTTATCAGGGTCAAAAAATGATCAATATTGTTAAAACTATAAATCAATATTCTTGAAAATATAAAGTCGAAAATAAATAAACACAATATTTTGAATCAATATTAATATTGTGTTACAATTACCGGGATTGAATTAGATGTGTGTGCTGATGCCCGCGGCGCAGAGGCGTATCTAAGGATTTGGCGCCCCGGGCCAGTTAGCTTTGCCGCCCCATTAAGTGACGATAAAATATTTCATTTATGAAAAAAAAAACCTGCAATAGGTATGGGGTGTGAAATGATGAATGGATTTTTTTTCCCAAAATGAACCATTTATTCACTAGGTAAATATTTACATTTTATCCTGCGCGCAAATTGGTTGAAAAAGTTTTCACCGAGACAAATTAAAACATCCTTCGTTTATTTGATGCGCTAATTTGAATCGAAACACGACTTTCCACACCCCCGCGCCGCAGAGTGGGCTGGAAATGAAGCTCCATAGACGCCTTGAAAATGATGTACGTTATTTTGGAAAAAAAAAGTACCAACTATCCTTTAGTGAAAACGGACATTTTATAATACTTTTTGTCATAAAGCCATTATTTTGTGAGTTATTTATTTTTTGTACGGAGCAGAAGTTATTTTTTTATTCCTAATTCACTTTCTTAAGAAATAGCTTCCTGTTTCATAAGATTCGTCATATAAGCTATATTATCATCAAAGCCTAATTCTCAGAAACCCTCGGAATATTGTCATATTCAACTTTAAACATAAAAAATATTTGATACGCATGTAAAAATATATTATTATTAGCATTTAAAATAGATACTTATTGAAATTTTAAGTCTTTTCTTCCACATTACCTAACGAGGTGAAGAAGTAAGCACGTTTTTTTTATATTGGTGTTCCAGGATCAGGAGGAGGAGGAGGAGGTGGTTTCTATTTCTATTTCTATTTTAGGAAGGCTAATCCAATTAGAACATTACACCAAATATTGAAATTAAATTAGTGTAAAGCGATGTTAAGTGTAGTATTTAGCCAGAGTCATTTTCTGAACCGTGGACTAGTTCTTTCTCTGTATTGCTCTCGTCATCAAAATGATCATAAATTTTTAATAAGCTTTGTGCAGCATAATGACAAAACTTTGTGTTTCCTATGAAGCTTAGGTCCTTTTACCAATACATAGGGATTAGTGTTCAAATCAAAGGAAATACAAAGTTTTATAAAAAGCTGCACAAAGCTAATTAAAAATTTATGATCATTTTGATGACAAGGTCGATACAGAGAAAGAAAACTTCGCTTTTGTGGATATGGGTCTAGTTCACGGTTCAGAAAGTGACTCTAGCTAAACACTACACACATCGCTTTAACTGATTTAATTTCAACATTTGTTGTAATGTTCTAATTGGATTCGTTTTCCTAGGGCCACCAATATATAAAAACGCGCTTACACACCGCTTTCTTCACCTCGTTAGGAACTGAGGAAGAAAGGACTTATCGTTGCAATTAGTATCTATTTTAAATGAAGAACATGCATATAAAATATTTTTTTATCTTCAAAGTTGAATATGACAATGTTCCGAGAGTTTCCGAGAATCAGGCTTTGGTGATAAGATAGCTTATATGACGGATCTTATGAAACAGGAAGATATTTGTTAAGAAAGTTTAAGAATTAGGAATAAAAAATATCTGCTCCATACAAAAAATTAATTATAAAATCGCAAATAACTCACAAAATAATGGCTTTATGAAAAAAAGTACTACTACATAAAATGTTCCTATTCAGTAAAGGAATACGCTAGTATATATTTTTTCCAAAAAAGTCTATGGAGCTTCATTTCAGCCCACTGCGCGCCGCCTGCGCCGCGCCGCCTCGCGCGTGCGCTGCGCTGTTTGTGTGCCCCGCGCCTTGAAAGTTTGAGTAATATAGAGTCTACCACGATAGATGGCGTAAATAAGATAAAAGTCATGCTATAGACATTGCCGCGAACCATTTATTAATTATTTTAGTTACGCCGTACCTAACTAAAATAAATGTATAATAAATAGTTCTTGAACGCAAATTATGTTTAGGTACTTGTAATTGGTATTGTAAACAATTGGTTAGGTTCGAAGCGTTCATTTCTTTTTAATTTCAATGTCAATTAAAATATAAAAAAAGCAACCTTAACAATAAAGCTGTAAGCTTGACAATAAAAGGCGCCCAGAGAAGGCCGCGAGGGGCGGCTTCGCCGCCCCTAGCAGCCTGCCGCCCCGGGCCATGGCCCCCTTGGCCCTATGGTAAATACGCCCCTGCCGCGGCGGCGTCATCGGCGTGGCTGTTGAAAATCTTATTAAAAACAAAATATTCCAGACTTATTCACCAAATGACTGTGAAGGACGAACTTATCGGCAAAACGAGCTATTTAAATTAAGGTAAATGGTATTTTATTGAATTTGCGTAAACAAATACGTCGAAATAAACCAATAAGCATAAATTTAGACATTTCGAGTGTTTAGTTTACTAGTAGGTATAAGTCTGCATTGTATTTAAGACAACCGTATCCGTCAGGCCATCCACGCCGATGACGCCGAACCCATACCCATAACTCTTGTTTCCTGCCGAATTGTACTGGTTGTGGTCACAGGCAGACTGCCATGGTAGAACGTCATCTTAGTGATCCGGGATTTTTTCATCTACCCTCGGTTGGATTTGATGTTGTCTGCATACTACGTGCCGTCGACGATGATTACCTACGTTTACTAAAAACTGCATAGGACTTCTTTTCCAGAATAATAATAAACACGATGCTTACCTATACCAGGGGTCGGCAACCTGCGGCTCGCGAGCCACATGCGGCTCTATGGATGTGAAGCTGCGGCTCTTTAGTTCCATACGCAAAACACTAGGTGGTCCTGGCATTATTTGCAAGTTGCAACAGACGAAAGCTTGTGGAAAAAAAAATAAAAAAATTGTGGCTCTTTAAAAACTTAGAATTTTGTAAATTGTAATTTTTGACTCTTCCGACTCAAAAGGTTGCCGACCCCTGACCTATACCTATATTATTATTGTGGTTTCAGTAATTTATGACGACGATGTAACGGCAGCTTTTTTATCAACCATACAGAAGATACTGAACACTCAGCCGCCGAAAACTCTATACATAGTGCTGGAAAAGCGGTACGTGTTCACGATAGAGCACCTGGACTCCGTCGCGCCCTGCTACGAGACATTCCTAACTCTGCTCGACAAAGTCAAGACAGAAAACACACATTCCACGTGGACAGTAGAACAACTACCTCTAGATTTTCCAAAATATTTCACTTATGATCGCGTCAAAGATCTAGTTTTATGGAAAATCTCTTCAATACCAAACAATTGAATTGTTTTAGCACAATCTAGTACAATTAAATTTTATTTTTGATGGAATGTAAGACTTTTATTAAAACATCCCTCAAATTAGAATACCTTTATTTCAATTTGGTTTCCCGAATGTCACACAATTCAGCGCTACAAAGTGAGCGTACGAATTGATCAGATTTTAATCAATAAATAAACGTCAGACAAAACGTAACTTCATAAATTTCAACATCGTACAAATATATTGTGTATAAATATAAACATTTCCAATAACTTATACCATGTTTTTGTTCGAACTTTCCTAATGATACGGCGATAATAATCTCACTAAAGACAAAACTTCAGAAATTATAATCTAAGCTTAAAATTATTTGGGTGTAGGCCAAAATTCGTTGTATTTTGTAAGGAAGGTTTTCCGTAGTTCGGAGTTTCTTGCCTGCTGATCCTTCTCCTTGCTGAGGGTCTCGACGCTCTGCCCCACGCACAGGTCCCCCGTGAAGTGAATGATCACCACTTGCGTGTTAAAAGTCACGTTTTTGTCTGGGCTTTGCTTACTGTAGTTTGTGTGCGGACCGAAGTCCATTGAGAAAGGTAGTGTGAGATCTTCTGGGGACAATAATTCATTGTTACCTGAACGTAATAAAGGTAGATACCTATAATTCGAATTAAGCTACATCAAATCCCTATCTCCAGAAAGTAGAAGCAAAGGTTTTATGTCGTTACTCAGCAGTGGGTCGATTCGGGTTGAGGATGCTGATGGAAAACTCATATACCCCATCTCTTCGCCACTGGTTTCGAGCCCTATGATCTTCATGGCACGGAATGGTTTTCAGCACCGCCGAAAGGTAGATAGAATCAGAAGCCCTCTCATAGTCTACAATTCCACATATTTAGATACGTTTGACAAAGTCCGACTCTACTGTCTCTACTCCACCGTACCTAGACCCCAATATCAAGTTTAAGTGAATTTTTGTGGTTTATGATCAACCATTCCGAAAACCAAGATCGGGTTTTACGATAGTTCGCGAGATGTCCGCAATGACTCACTAGAACCTGCATAGATAGAGCTTTTATCGGGGTGTGTAACGGTTATGTAATAATTGCCTTACCGGCATTGTATTCTTCCGAACCCTGAACAGAGGAGTCCCCGGTGCACTCCGGTCCGCAGCGGCCGTCCTTGAGGATACCACGCATCGTCGTCAGCTTACTGATAGCCTTCTCGCTGCTTTTGATGTTCTGCTCGTTCTTGTGCTTATCTATGTTGCGCAGAAACTTTTTCATCTGGAATGCCAAAGTCAGAGGGTGTGAGGCGAAGACACCCAGCTTCCCGAAATCCCCTTCCAATGTCGACCGACAATGTTCTGACGACCAACAGAATTACCATCCTACCAGTCGAACAGCTCAGGCCAGTGACGGATAGCAGCAGCATCACCGGCTCTCTCTGGGCTGTGCGGTCACCAACCCTCTTACAGACCTATGTCCAGCTGTTAACTGCGACAGGCTGTTGATGATCACAAAAGGTGACAACAGTTATTGTGTCAAATTTTGTCATCCCCTCACGTGTCTAATGTCTTACCGTCTTTGATATTTTCTTCGGGGGATCTGGATACGACATTTTCGGTTCCCCCGGGTTGCTACCGACAACGTACAATGTATTTTTAGGTATGTCGAAGTCAGAATACACTGAAGGTTGTCCTTCAACGGGTTCCTTCTGCCTCGAACCAGTCGACGACTTACTGTTTGTCGGCAAATAAGACGATTTTTCTGCGTTTTCCGATTGACATTTTTGTATTGTTGCCTTATTTTTATTGATGTTTTTCTGCTTTCTCTGAACTGGAGAATCATCTTCGTTAGAAAGGCTCTCTTCTGACGTCGAGGGGAACACCTCGTTGAGGCTGAGGACTTCCAAGTTGCACTCTTCGAGGTTCGATGGGTTGTCCACGTCGGCCACTTGACACAACTGGTCAGTTGAATGTATACTTATGAAAGACTTTTGTCCAGAACACAAGGCACCTTCGTCGCTTGAGGGGGATGGTTTCTTTGAAACAGTCACTGTAAAGGAAATCGGGAAATTGACAATTCGGTTAAAATAATGTTAGACGCAATTTATACGGAAAATACATCGGGCGGATGACGTTGCAGGGATGCGGCGCCTCTTCCATGATTCTCTGGTTCTTCCACAGACAAGGCGCGTGCATGCCGTTATTGCGCTCCCATAAAAACCCATTGCGTCCGTGTCACGTGTCCGCCTGAAGCCTCTTCGGCATAAATAGCTTATCAGAGTAAAGCGTCAGACATACACACCAGCGTACGTGCAGCTCTCGGTGGCGTTACAACTTATTACTTCTCCTACAAATAAACAATACCGTCACTCACTTGACATACATAAAATATACCAACACACGGGAAGCCATGCGCGAATCATTACCTTCGTCCTCATTTCTGTCGGTTGCCTGAATGTCTGTCCTACTTTTATCAGATAATTTGTGTGCATTCCTCGAATGTGACATATTTAACAACAAATTTCAGTTTGTGAACTTTGTCAAATGGCTTTCCATTTTTCTCTTTATTTGGTTCCCTTGACAGTTCTAATTTTAATATTTTTTCAGCTATGAGTTATAACTTTGCGGTATGCAACCTCTTATTTCGTGATCTATTTACACTTTCTAACGCTTACTTTTTAAATAGAGTGGGACATGGTGGGACACGACGTAATAAAACTTAAGTATTGAAAATAGTTGTTATATTTCATTTCATCATAAGTACAAATTACTGAACATATTATACTCAAAATGGAACAATATAAAAATAACAAAATAGTGTAATTTAAATCAGCACTGCAAAAATGGAATTATGATATATAACTAAAATGTTAAAAATATTGAGTGTTTATTGTATAATAATATTACTACTATTACTAGTTGTAACAGTCTAGTACGGAAATATCATTTACAGAGTTCATAAAACACGGACATTAATTTAATTTCACTTAATAATTAATTACTGTGAACACTTTGATGATATAAGATCATTTGTGTGAGAACCACGAAGAAGTCAATTGAGACGAATTGATGTAAGGCATGGCAACCCTGCAGTCATGTAGTAACACATGCCAAACCATCTACACAATATTCTTTCATAGCCCATCATGATTTCAACTTCCAGTTTCATTAATTATCTCCTAATTAAATAATTAAACTAGACATTTCAACAAATTGTTGTGGTTCTTGTATGTATTTATTGATCAGTCTGGTAATTTCAGGTTAGAAAGGCGTACTAAGGTATTACTGTTTATGTATGTATAGTCCTAAAAACTATTTGAAGAGGAAGGCACGTCTCCAAATTTAAATCTGTTTTATTATTGTATTTCTATTGCTTTATATATTATATTATCCTATGTTAAGTGGAATCTTGTACCTAAATTCTTAGTAAACTCGCCATAAAAAACTTATGTAAGATTTTGAATTGTCGTTTTGAACCCCGGTAAGTAATGCAATTGTCTATAATTTATTCTACTATAATGTTATAAGAGCTAAAATACTGTGGCAAGGTTCTCATAGCGTGTATTCAGTCTAAGGAAGAGTGCTAATGATTCAAGTGATACATCACAGAGAGAATCGCGACATGCAACCGTCATTGCGCCGGAGTGGCGTTGACCCCGTGAGATCAAACATCAGAACAAGACAAAAGTATCATACGTCATAATTTAGTACAGTGCCACAAAGTTATCTGGCCCGGTAAGGGCGTCGCTGACGTCGCTTTTGTAAATGTCATATCTGTACAAAAAATACATTTTGAAGTCATTTTTGTTCTGTAGCGACGTTAGTTCCAATTTTGGTCACCGGGTCAGATAAGTTTATGGCACTATAACTTAACTACTGTCATCCATTTCATGGACATCAATGAACTTACAACTAAAACATTACCATACTTGGGCAGTAACAGAATGTAATCACTTAATCACAAGACATAATTTTGTTATTAAAATGACGGTTTTCATCTGATATGGCGTCAATGTTAAAATTATGCATAACACGTGAAAGAGCAAAATTTGTTCTACCTATTTGTATCTACTACGACGACATCCGCGCGAGACCCACAAGCGTCCGAGGAAACACTTGGTAGTTGTACTTTGCCGAGCCTCGAGCGTAGAATCCAGTCCATAACAAATTAAAGACTGAGCATTCGCTATACGGAGCTTTTTCTTTCGGATATGGAGGACCGTTTGCGGCTTTGGATGCTTCCGGAGGACATCTTCCTTTTGGTTTCGCCGTGAGGGTGGCTGGGACCAGGACTGGTCGCCTTAAAGTTGGCGCTGGAGGTGCCCATTCTGTTGGCGTTCTGAAGGTTAGAGGTTTTCCGTCGCACGGAGGGCGAGGCCTCCACGCTGTTGAGTTTGGCGGTGGTGGGCGGCGGCTTCTGCTCGATGACGGCGGGTTGTTGGTACTTGCCCACGGCGTGCCAGTGTTCACGCTGCGCACGGAGCGACTCGCGCATCTTCTCTTTGGCTTCGGCGTTGTCCGCCAGCATTTGGTTGAGCATTTGCACCGTCTGGTACAGCGCGACCGGGCTCAACAGCCCGAAGTCGTGCAGCGAACACATGTGGAGTACAAAGTTCCTGTATAGATTCTTCTCGAGAAGTTCTTTGCCTCTCATCTGGAGGAACATTTGACAGGCGATGGGGATCTGGCAGTCGCCGACGTAGTTGTACTTCATGACGTGGAGGTTCCACATCTTCATGAGCTCCTTCTCGCCCTCGTTGACGTCGGTGAACTCGTCGATCATCATCATGGTCTTCTGCTGCAGCCACAGCGGGTCTGTCTCGCTCTCCGAGTCTATATCCAGCTCGTTCGGGTACACCGGCAGGCATGTGATCGTGTGGTGGTACAACCTGGAACGAGATGAGTGGGGTGTGAGCACAACATAGCTTCCCCAAAGTTTAACCACACCACACTAACGCGCCAGGCATCGTGCTATTAGCTAAATAGACTTCCAACTGATAATACTGCTGTGTATTCAACTTGCCAGCTAGATTTAAGCCTCAGGCTTATGAAAGACAGCTGTTATGACACCAGCAGTGGCGTGTACGGAGATTGTCACTTACACCCTGTTTATAAGACTAGCTTCCGCCATCAGCGTGATATCTTTATAAATTATAGGCTCAGCGATAGTATAGCATACTGCTGGTGAAAGAATTTTTAAAATCGGTCCTGGAGTTTTAGAGCTTATCCATTACAAATAAACAAACAAATCTTATCTCTTTATAATATTAGTATAGATATAAAAGTATAGATCTATAACTATCTGCTGTCCCGGACTTTTATGTAGATCTCTATAAGACCTACAATTTCTTTGTACATAGTATTAATTTATCTGTAATAATTTTGCCTGCGTCTTCCGTCATGAAGGCGCCCGGAGCAGTGACCTACTCGGACTTAATTGACATTTTGACCTATATCTCAATAATTGTACAACATATAATCATCTAGCGTACAACCATCTGAAAACCATAAACTATCCTATGTTAAAAACTTTATACAGATCGGACAAGAGACAGTACCTTTATAAAAATGAACCATAATATAAAAGTTTAATTCGTTTGTTCTTAAGGTATACAGTTATACTAATCTGATCGATATACGATTTTCAGGGTTCTACTTTTTAGGGTCTATTTTCGCCTGTTAACATTTATGGTGCGCGTGTGTGTCGGTATTTATACAGTTTGAATTTAGGCGATAAATTAATAGAAATAAGTTTACTTATATGGAATGCACGAGTGAGAGAAGACGTTGACACCAACTCAATAAATGGTGATTTCGGGCATATCTACTTAGAGAGATAGATACCTATTTTGAGCTGTGGTATGATAAAGGATTTTGTGATGAGTGCTTGTAACACTGACGTCATTATGAGAAGTTCCCAACTCCCCCAACATACAAAGTGGCGACAGCTTATACCAACCTGTTGTGTCCAGTGAGATACGGGCGCTGCGCGTCAATGACATCGGCGTCGTCCAGCTCCAAGAACTCGGCCAGACTGTGGCGCGTGGGGCGCCGCCGGGGCCGCGCGCGCCACACGATGACGTGCGTGAGCGACGTGCGGCGCGTGGGCCCCGCGCGCGGCCCCCCCGCCGGCGCGCCCCCCCCGCGGCCCTGCGCGGCGATCAGGTCGTGCGGCGAGCCCGTGTACGACCCGTCGTACAACTCGTTGATGGACACGTCGATGCGCGCTCCGCCGGGGATCGGCTGCGGAACAAGGGATCCATTTTAAACATTGAATTTCATAATAGTAGTTTATCTATCCTCATATCGTAAAGTTCTAATTATTAATTCATGACAGACTATAATGACAGACTTTATGCACATGCAACTATAATAAAATTAAAAAGTTTTATTATGATGCATAAAGTCTGTCATTATAGTATTATTTTCGAATTCATAATTAGAACTTTACGATATGAGGATAGATAAAAGAACTGAAAGCACCGGGACAGTTCTTAGGGTTAGCAAGTTGCTGTGAAAATGAAAAAGCCGTATTTAGTTCAGCGAGGACAAACTACTGTTAAGATTTACGTATTAAGTAACAAAATTATATTTTGTTACTCACGAAATATGTGAAGTTGAACCGTGAGTGACACAGTTTGAGATGTTTGAGCAACGAGTACAAAGTGCCGCAGTCGAGCGAACACCACGGGCAGTGCAGATCGTCACAAGCCTCTGTTTGCTGCCTCGAGTTGTTGTTATACAGGAACTGATAAATTATCTGCTGGCGTTTTGATTCGCCCTCGTTTGCTTCAGATTTTGATTTGTCACCTGGAATATTGGGAACTATGAAAACAGTGTTATAAGTTCCCTGATAGATTAATGTGTTTTAAAGCGGTAATGGAATGATATGTGTAAGGGAATATGTAAAAGGGTTAATTCGGAAACAGAGCAAGTTTTGTCCTTAGTTGGTTACTGTCGAAGAAACCAATTGATATACTGTTAAACGAAATACAATATCATTAATAAAAAAAAAACAAAGAAGTAAGTAATTAATTAAAATATTGAAGAGGCCAGAAATAAGCCAGCCCAAAATAATGTTCGAATGAAAATATGAAGTCGCAAGCGATACAATACAATACCACTTTTAACGTCATTATTACTAGATTTAGAAGCTGTCTGCCTGTCCTTGTTGCACGAGTCCTTCTTCCCATTCTCGCTGGTCTGTTGGTAGAGCTTGGGTCTATTCACCAGCCCATTGGTAGGTTCTTGGCTCCAACTGAGCTTCAGTTTCAAGAGGGGCCTCACTTTAAATATGTCAAATGGATTTGCATCTGTTTGGAGATCATTTTCCTGTAACAAAATTAATGGAATGAATAGTAAACGCATTGAGGTGTTATTTTTATTAAACAAAGGATTTAATTAGGTTATGCTCTGTTAAAAAAAAATAGTTTAAAAAAAGAACTATAGAACACGCTTTAGTCATCCAAACTGAATGTGTATGCAAAATTTCAGCTCAATCGGAAACCGGGAATTGGGTCAAATTTAACTGCCAAGATTTTCTTACACAGTTAAATACTTTAGTTTTTGGATTTAATGTGTAATGCAAGAAATTGAATAGCATGAGACATTTACATACGAAGGTGTAACATGTGCAGGAAATTGAAAGTCTTTGAACATTTATGTAATTGGACTTACATTAGGTATAGTTTCCCACTGTGCCATGAGAGCCTTGTGTGGCGACCTGGCGATGGTAGCGCTCCTGCCGCCCGGCGTCGCGTCATGCAACACCAAGTCATACTCCCCATTAGTCAGCAGACAGCGGTTGTGCTTGTCATAAACTATGAGCTCGCTCCCGTAGAACTTGGTCCATTTACCGTCACTAGACGAGTTGAGATCTGATGATGATTTAAGACGTTTTGTCACTGGTTCTGTAATAGAACATTTATTCAGGAATTTTATCAGCTTAATTTAGGCATGCAGAATACATGCATCCTATGCAACATTTAACAAAATTACTAATACAAAATAAAATTTCCTTTGACGTGCTTAGTTGCTTACTATGCCACATTTACCAAAAATACTACTCCCAAACGGACATAAAATACAAAGTGCAAAAAAATAAAAAAAGACAAAAATGTTGCCAAACGCAAAAAATAAACAAAACACAAAAAGCATTACCATCACAGTCACCATTTGTAATTTCACTAGAACTAGCCGCACCATTAGACGTACTGGATCCCGATGCCCTGGTGACCGTTACTCTTAACATGAGCATGTAGGACTTTACGTTGGGCCCTTGTGACGGACTGAATGTGTCACTGGAGATGCTGACTGCGGATGCCATGGCTGGAGGCTCTGAACTTGATGGGTTGAGTGGCACAGAGCAACTGCCAACCTGTGGATTATCTTGTATTATAGAGCTCAGTGATTATGATACACAATGATCAAATGTAAATCAGAAATTAAATCATGGCCACATAAATGAAGCCATGTTTTTGGACTGATGCTTCATGCTTGCCTGCATATCTGTAAATCAGCAGTGGGCTCGTTCCACCCAACAAATGCTGAGCTGGCTCAGCATATGCATACTTGACAGCATAATATTATATTTTTTCTTTTTAATTTTGTTCTCTTAATGTGTGTTTTTGGTGTTCAAAAATTTATAACCTCGTGCGGCCCAATGTGGCCTATAATTCCCATATTGCACCTAGTATCAAACGCCCGACTATAAAATATGTTCCTTCTTATTACCGCCCATGTCCCTTACAATTGACATTATATGTTTTCGGCTGTCAACTTTGAAATTCCCACCATAGCGGTATTTTTTTTCGTTTCTCGTGATTGGCTAGTATTTTCGACTAATTCAGAGCGACCAATAGCCTTTCAGATAAAAAAAATATTAAGTTGGAGATCTTTGAAGTTTGAAAATGGCGAACGCGCATGGCAGAGGTAAATCGGAAATAATCATGGTATTTTTTTAATATAAACTTTTTTAATAACATTCTATTTAAAGCTAAACTAATATTCTTCCGAATGCTTTTTAAATTTTTTATGTAATGTTTATGGTTGTTTTAATATTCGCCATTCAATATTTTTGTCCTTTGTAATTCACGAGAGGCGTTAGTGGATGATTCTATTCGTGTCACGTAGTTGACATTGGGCCATTATTACATAACAGTATTTAATGATGAAGAGATTGTGGAGCCCGTGTACGAGCCTGATGTGGGAGACTTCATACCAAGTCATGGTGAATTCGGTGATGTGGAGTACACTATTCCACCTAGTGTTGATTCCGACTCCGAAATAACATGAGTTTCAACAAGAAATTGAAATTGCAACAAGTCGAGGTCGGGGCCGTTCAGTAACAGGTCGTGACACTAGAACTTGCCGTGGTCGTGGTCATCAGACAAGTAGGCGTGTTGAATATTGGAGACTAGACGTCTGGGAATTCACCTTCTTGGACTGAAAACTCTTTTTCGCCAAAGACTTCATTTGACAGGCACTTGAAGGCTATATTGCCATAGGGGTTGATATTACAAGTCGTATGCATTAGCTTCTATATTCTATATAATAATAGTTTGTGCAGGTCGTCTTTTGGCGGCCTGTCCAAACTAAATTAGGAACTATATTAAATGAGAATGCCATTTTGATTAGTTTTTTTTATAACTAATTTAAAAATGTCGTAATATTATTAATTATTAAAAGTTAATTAATAAAAATGTCGTATCAGTAGCAGCCTTTTGTCCCTTGTAGATGACAAATATTTGACAACAGTTTATCTAATTAATGCCCATTGTCCCTTAAACTGAACCAAATATATTCTACTTCTGAGAGTGTAGTCGTACTCCTTGTCACCTTATTACTACCCTAAAAAAATACTAAGAATATTAGAAATGTCTAACTATCGATAAACGTAACATTAATGTCGGGCGGTAATGCTCACAAAAGTAATGTCCTTTATAATGAACTTGGGCGGTAGTCATGAGGTCACAAAAATATACTTGGGCCGCAGGAGGATAATATTATCTTTTATTTTTGTCTCTTGTTTTGTCACCATGTCCGTGCTGAATAAATGTGTTTTCCACAGCTATGGATATACCTAATATCTGTGTCTATCTAATGTCTGTGTCTATCTAATGTCTGTGGTGTTTTCTTTTTTTCTTTCTATGTTATTATTTTGGAACTGGATTAATACCAGGTCCAATAATGCATTGGGTGTATTTAGTTATTATGGCAGACGAAGCTTGTCGACGCACTTAACGTCCGGGTGATCACACTAAACCGTCCAGTTATTTGAGTGCGTCGTCGGACGATCGCTCCGGTCGCGTAAAATAGTAGGGTTGTTGGTGAAGGTTGTTCGATTGGTCACTTACTTAACGCAGCTGTGGATCGCCCGAAGAACATTCGCACGAGTGACTTTCACATCAAAAAATGAATTACTGAATGTAGCCGTTCACATGGTTCAATGACAAAATTATATATTTTTACATATTAATAACTCTTTCCTAACCTAAAGGACACACTGGTATGATGTTGGCAACATTATAGGCAAGAACATATTACATTGAGAACAGTGCTAATTTATCAATGTAGCAGCAGCTTCAAGTAATTGTAATGTTGATGTGACCTCTCCACTTGATTAAGGTTTCTCAAGATTTCTCAGAATTGGAGCTCAAAGGGTTAATAAAACTACTGACACTGTCTGTCATTTCTTCTTGAATTGGATGATAAAGAATAAGAAATTTAACCACAAATATTATTTTGTTATTTGTTAATAATTGGAGGTATAGTTAAAAAGATAGTGGATCAACAACATATCTTTAAATTATGCCTTTTTACATTATACATGAAGCATTATAAATAAATAAATAAAAAATACACCCTTCCAAATCTTTTCTAAAGAAGGGCCAACATGCAAGCAATGATTATTTTCTACAATATGTCATGACATACTCACAGAAACTTCTACAATAGCAGACGAACTTTCTTTCCTCTTTTTATGGCATATCTTTAGCAGCAGTGTCTCAACTTTCACCTGGTAGTCTCTAGGGTCGTCCAGGCTTTTGTCATAGAAACCCAAGAAGGTCAGTGTCATGTATCCTCCCAAACTATTTGGCTGTAGCTCTGTACTCTTCTTCAATGTAATTTTTTCCAGCAGACTATCTACTTTAAAGCCTATACGGCTTTTGTTACTTCGAGACATCCTTCTTTTCATATAAGACAGCGTTCTATTCAAGAATATAGGCTAAAAAGAAAGACCAGTTCCAATAGTTTACGTTTTTAAGAGTTAATTTCACATTTCTAATCTCGAAATACATACCGAAAGCATATTACGAGTCCGTAGAAATCTGTATATTTGAGTAGGCTCTGGAAAATGTTTATGAATAAAAATTATTACAAAATTATTCACAGGAAATGCTTAGTTACACAGCATCGGACTTCTAACTTACTTTCAAATGCTTGCAAAAACAACTCATGGTCGGCTTGTAAGTGATCAATTTTGGAGTTTTTATTAGCTTCGTTGTCTTTATCTCGCTTCTTGGGAGGCATTTTTAGGGTTTTTATCTAAACTATTAGTGAAACCGCCAAGTTCATCAGTTCGTTGACTTGACAGCGTCAGGTTATGGGGTTACCAGGTCAAAGAAATTTACTTGATGTTGAGGGTACTGATGACGTTTGAATGCTTCGCTTACCACTTTACAAAATAGAACTACCTGTGAAGAATTTAATCGATTCTAGTTTGGACGACCGACAGTATTTTGTAATATTGGATTGCCATTTCCATTTTACACACACATGGACATTAAAGGTACCTAATTATTTATTTGTAAGGCTTTGGCCTATCTGAACACGGCACATAAAGCAATACAACAACATGATAAAATATACTGTCACCGTAGGCGCGTGTACTCTATGTAGATTATATTCTATGCAACAATGTGACTTAAATGTGAAGATACAATGCGCTTTTTCGCAAGGCGTCTACGGCTGACATTCAGAGACGACAGAAACGAGTCTAAGGCTTACATTTAGGCTTACATTCAGAGACGACAGAAACGAGTCTAAGCGTGAACTTACGCTTCCATCTGTCAAAATTTGTTCGTAAAATTGACATATGGAAGCGTAGAAGCGTGAATGTAAGCCTAAGGCTTACATTCAGAGACGACAGAAACGAGTCTAAGCGTGAACTTACGCTTCCATATGTCAAACTTACGAAAAAATTGTGACAGATGGAAGCGTAAGTTCACGCTTAGACTCGTTTCTGTCGTCTCTGAATGTAAGCCTACGAATTGCTCAACCCAGCTAGGAGATGGGAAATCTATTTAAGAAGAAATTTTGGGAAACAAAATCTTGGTATGATAACACTGTACCATAGACAACAACAATCCATTTCTTTTTCATCATTAGACCGACGACCGTAGACCAAGAATCATAATTAAAGAACGATTCTTGCCGTAGACAGAGCATTAGACGCATAGATGTAGAATCTGTAGAATATACACTGAAGTATGAAAAGAATATACTCCAGTTTCTACATCTATGATTATACATATGAATAAACACCTTTGTTTTAGTCATATATTCGAGAATGTCTGCGCCATTTACTGTTTTACAGAATAAATTTAAAATTTCTGAACGGTGAACACTGAATGAACTGTCAAGTGTCACTTAGCGATATTTATATTTATAGTTTATGTGATTTTCATTTTCACAGGCTAAATCAACTATTCTATATTTACATAAATATGTTTTATGATCATAATATTATACAATGCGTAAATTTAACAATGTGAACAGAGTTATAAAGAAGCGGCTGCGAACTATTCAAAGAAAAGCTATTGAAAGGGGCCTAAATGGGGTGCTATTGAAGCAATACGATTTTATTTGTAATTTTAATGATGAAATAGAAACTAAAAGGACCAATAGCAAGCTTATTGCCGGGATTTTATCGGCTTTTATAACATTAGTGCTAAGCATTAGCTTTGTAAACAGTATTTTAAGCGCTAGATGTCTATTACCTAGTAATTACTTAGTGTGGGAGGCGACGCGGCCACTCGCCGATTGTGGCTATTGTGAGAATGTTACGAAGCCAATTATATTGTGGAACGTCACACGACAGGAATTTGCTGTACGAAGTTTTGCTATAAATACACTCAATTTTATTGATACTCATTTCAGTAGTAACACATCACAAATCTTTTTTCAGAGATATGCTTACATACCAAGACCCATCATAGTTAAGAATGCAATCAAACACTGGAGAGCAACCAAAGATTTTAGTTTTAACATGTTCAAAAGGCTGTATGAACAAACTGCAGGCAGCTTTGAGAGCCTGGAGGAAGGATGTCAGTTCCTTAATTTTAAGACAGATCTGTTCAGTTTGAGAGAAGTATTCAGTATGCCTGATGCGAGAGTAAGGAACGAGGATGGGCAAAAGCCTTGGTATGTTGGATGGTTAGTATAAACATGAACAACAATTATTCATCATTTTTCAGGATATATTGCTTCTTATCATTGCTGTAGAAGGCTACTAAGCAATTATTATAATAGGCAGCTACATTTTCCAATGAGTTAATTTGCAAATACCAAGTGTCATGACAAAAGTAGTGAATATGGAGGATCTTGACCATTAATTCACTTGACATTTTTTGAGTTGGCCCTTACTTAGCAGAGATTTCTATAAGCTGGTTGAAATTGAGAAAAATCACATCACATAGTGTCATAATCAAAATATCTCTATACTTTAAACATGGGTACAAGGAAAGATTCTCCACAAGTGGTGCAATATGAGATTATCTGGCACACCCTGGTCAGTCAGCCTCAACACTACCATTGGTGATTGGGTAATTTTCTACTATGGCATAAGCGATTCCCATGATTGTGATAGCTTGAGCTGACTTGACTGAATAACTTATTCAATACATCATTTTTGCAGGGGAAATTGCCATCCAGATATACTAGCCAAAATGAGACAGTATTACAGTATTCCAGAATTTTTACCTGAAGATGCTGAGTTTCCAGCAACAGAAAACATATTTATTGGATTTGAGATTGGAGCTGTTATGCATGTATGTTTTAAAAAGATAAATAATAATTTGATTACTAGCACCAAAGCTTAATGCTTTTCGAAATGACTGACATAAAATATAAACTGAAGATGATATTCCATTATTAAGTACCTATCTTGGAAGTATTAAATAAGAATCTTATAAATTACTTACACAAAATAGAAACTATGTAGGTATTTATTTAGGAATGGATAATATAGATCTTAAGAACTGTAAATTGCAATCATTTCATAGGACTTTTTTATTTTGATAGTATAAATTATAATTTTGATGATTGTGATGTTATGTATGTAATTTTTGTGCAGTTGGATTATATATCAAGACTGATGTGGCAAGGCCAGGTGCAGGGTAACAAGACCTGGTCAGTAGCACCAGTGCCGGAGTGTGACCATGTGTGTCATAAGTTCCATTATTTTGTGGAGCCTGGAGATGTTGGTTGGTATTAATTTTTTATTATTTCTCTATATGTACCTAATAGCAACACGTCATGTTCATTTATAAAAAAAAAACACCTAATGAATTGGAGATTGACACAATGACCCACATAAAGCCAATTAGATAAATTAGATTCAATGCGCATGACATGCCTGATCCTGTGGTGGATGTTCAAACATTTGACAAATAATATTATTGAAACATAATTTTGCTGATGATACAGTAAACATGTCTTTAGTTACTACATAGATATATATTCTTGCATTTGATCACTCCCAGCAGACAAACAGGATGGATGGAGAACTGGTCTCTGAAATGTACCTAGATTTAAGAAAAAGGCTGTTAATTTTTTCTTTTAGCTTAGCCAAATATTTTATAATAAAAATGTTCACCACTTTTCACTCTGTTTCAGTGTTATTGGATACCCGCATTTGGTACCATGCCACGACTATTCCTAAAGGGCAGTTCTCCCTGACAGTACAATCCGAGTATGGATAACACAACAGTTAGCAACAATGCTTAGACTTAGTACAAAAGAAGTGTTCTTTTTACATATCAAGATGCCAAATTATACTCTAGTATAAGCTATTTATTACCTTTGATATAATGCATTTATGTGCCATTTATAATGTAGTGCAACTATATTTAGCTTTATGCAATATTTTGATTTTACACTTTTACCTATTTATTTTCTACCTTTATGTTATACATTTGTATGTAATAAACATTTTGAAGTAATTTGATTTATTTTAACCTTGGGTATCATATGCCATTTTTGGGGTTTGGACCTATAGTCAATGATTTGATTTAATTTCCATGGAACAGTATAAAACACAAACAAATAAATATTCAAAACGTTTTATTTGTCTAATTCTAAGATCAAAAGTTTAAAGTGAAGGATTAGACTGAGTACAACATATACATAAAATACATAATTATTTTTATAAACCACACATCATGATTACACTATAAGTGATAGGAAAAAGTTAATACAGTTTTAAGATACTCAGTCTAATGCTTCACTCCAGTTACATTTTACATTGTAAAGTTCACATAAAGAGATCAGGTTTGAAACTCGAGGGACAATAAGCTCACGACTGACGCACAGACTGTTGCACATCACTAGAATTACAATAGCAGTATTGTATGTACAGCTCACTGAACCCAAATGCACGAAATGCAAACTTACAATAACAATAAATAATTTCTCAATATTTGACCAGATAGATGCCAGTTTGAATGGACAATTTTAATTGACATGGCATAATGATTTTATCACAAAAGAAATGGTACCATTACATTGTACCGATTGAAATGGACACATTACATTTAATTTTTATATTGCAACTACCCAATCGGCTGACAGGAAGGTAGACATAGCAATGGACAGAGAAGATTCACGAATATTATTAATTAGAATAATTGCCAGACGCCGAGCACTGCATCCTTTATGGCTTCGATGTATTGTGCTGGCACCCAGTACACCCAATATCTGGATGCTTCTGTTGGGCCTAACTGGAGACCCTGTGGAACACATTGACAATTTAACAATTTCCCCAAATGTTAATACCTATTACCAAGTAAATTATATAAATACAATGATATGACATACCATGATATGATACTCTTCATGTTCTTTGATTGGTTCAGATGTGATGCCTAGAAAATGCAATAAGTATAAGATTAGATTATTTAGGACAGATTTATTATTTGTGTCAGATAAATCATTCCTTTTTTTATTATGTCATATCACATGGCGCTTAGGGCTTGTACACACTGCGAATCGGCGCGATGCGAATCCGCAACGCAGAAAACTGCGACGGGATTTCGTGCGGCAATGGGTTTCCCTTCCACGGTTCGGGTGACCATTACTTCGACGACCTTCAACCGTACTGAACGTATAATGTAAACTAGGTAGCGACATGGATCGTAAAGAGTTGCGCACTTCTGTTATTGATAAGAAGATATAGGAAAAAGAAACAACGTGCGATGCGTTGTGCGAGCTCGTAGATGTTTACGATGCGACGCCGCATCGCAGTTTTCTGTACAAGCCCTCACTTAGTATCAGATTAGTCATGTTATCTACTACCTAATGGTACCTATCAAGTCAGCCTATGAAGTCTACTTTTTGACATAGCCTTTCCTAAGTTGCATCACAAGTGAGTGCCAATATCAGAAACTTATATCTCCTTATTACAAAAGATAGTTTAAAGCAAGCCTAGTAAAACCCAGGTTTTAAATATATCCATCACTATCTAACGTCATATAAAAAAAAGAGACTGAGCTACAGTAAAACTTTTTTTTTTCAAGGCTATTTCAATCTTTTATAATAAGACAGATAAATTTCTAATCGGAAATTGGGTTTAACCTAAAAATAACATGCCATGCTTTTTATTAAGGCAACTTACTTTTAATAGAAGCCATGGCAAGTTTTTCTGTACGCTCTTTGGTGCCGATCCAGAGCTGATCCTGCTCATGTTTGAAGGTGAGCCGCACTTTACCTCCATGTTTATTTAACATTCCACTTAGAGGAACTGGTGGCAATGGCTCCTAGAAATAGATTTGTGTTCAAAATATATTTCACTCATAACATTACAGGAAATAGTATCTATTTGAAGTTCATGAAGTTTATTATTGTTTGAGTATTATTATGTGGATTTTAATTAGAATACATACAATGAGTAGTTGTACAGGAATTTTCCATAGTCACCTTCCTTGGCAAACGGATTGGTGATAAAAGTACATATTGGTATTAGTATTACATAGCACAAAGGTACAACAGTCATACTAAAAGCTGAAAGTTATTATTAGCTTCCGATTCGTTGAATCATTGAGATCTCAAACCAACCTATAGAATCAAATCTATGTTATAGAATAATCTGATTGGAATTATGAAATAAGACCAAGGAAAGCCAAGTTATTATTAACTTTTCAAACAGTATAAAGTTGATACAAAAGCCAATCATTGTTTACGAATTACGGGTCCCAGAACCCTTATGTAGCTTTATGAATTAAACCAATCGATTGGCCCTACCTTCACTCCCTTGATTCCGGGCATAGCATCGGGAGGAATGCCTTTGTCCAGCACTTTCCTGTGGATTTTTTGCACAGAAAGTGGCTCCTTACTTGACTGACTGCTGACTTTTTCATTGTCTGTTATTTCCTAAAAAAAATTCACTCAATAATTATATGAATTCATAATTATAGCAAGATTTCGATATCATGTGGATAATATAATAATTATTGTATTCTTGAAGAACAAAATTGTTGTAAGACTTAAAATAGTCATTTTTTTAATCAACAAAATATTTTGGCATCTGATGTTGGAAGATATTTTTGTTTACATACCTTTTGGGCACTCTTCATAGCAAGGATGTCATCCATTTTGGATCCCACCAGCATTACTTTGCCTCCCTTCACGATTCCCGACTGTCGTAGTGTCATGTTGTCCTTGGCCATCCCTTTGATTATTAGTTTCTGTGCTGATTGCTGCACGCCGCATATTCGCTCCAAGTGTGCCTTTAGGTCTACCACGGTCGCATCATACGCGAACGTAATGTCATGTTTTGCTTTATTAAATACTACAGTAAATTCGATCTGTTCCGGAATCTCACACAGGTCTGAGTCTTCAATGGGTTCTGATGTGCATGCCGCCGCCTCCGCGGGGGCTTCTATGTGTGATTTTTCGTTCTCCAAAATTGGCTTGATTTCTGCAGCTGCCTTCGTTGTGCCATTTGCTAGTGAATTTGGATCTCGATTTTCTGTTGAGTCTCCCTTCTCTGAAGCTAGTAAATAACATCAAAACGTGAGTTAGCAAAATTTCTAGAACAAAAGGTCTCCCTGTGCTGGTCCACAAAGACTGTCAATGGATTTAAAAGCCAAAATTGAACTAATGTATATGAATGCTTACCAATAAATTCCATAGTTTTGAATGAATTGTGAGTTACAGTTAATAAAATAACAAAAACGCTATTGTATCGTAGTTGTTTTGAAAAAATAATTAAAATACAGCCGACTGGCTGACGTGAAGCAACAAATTTTTTGCAGATTAAAAAATATAAATAAATTTAAAAAAATATGTATTGTTACGTTTGGAAACATCATTATACTGATATTCACGTTATTCTTACAGAAATTACTTTTATTTTGAGATTTTATTTTGTTTAAGAATATCAAAAACTTTTTGTAGCCATCATTATCTTTATGTTTTAATCCTTTCAGCCCATTGAGCTCTAGTGTTTTAATTGCTACAACATTAGTTTCATTATATTTCGGTTCATAATCGAGAATGTCATTCGAACGATTTCGAATAATGTAATAAAACTTAAATTATTAGTCTATGATGAACATTTTCCGTTTCCATGGCGGCCAATTTGTAAACAATGATACTAGGGCGTTCAATAAAAATTTTCTTTACAGTTTACGGTATACTAAAGAAATAATGAATTTTAATATTGACGATCCTCTAGCTGGAATTCTCAGTGATGGTAGTGATGATAGTTTTTTCGATGATGATGTATTAGGAAAGAAGAAACCCGCGAAGAAAAAAAGTACACCAACAACCGAAAAGAAAAATGCACTTTTTGATTTGGTGGATACTGATAAGCCGAAACCTGTTGCTAGTACATTGGATAAAAAAGACTCTTTGTTTGAAATTGATTCTAAAAAATCCCCAACGCCGTTTAAGCGAACCGTATCAAAGGAATCTATAAAATTTTCACAATCAGAACCTAAAGTTAAGGTAGGACTTGATAAATTAGACCTAAATAAATCACCAGGAAAGTCTAAAGTGAGTTCGAGCGCAGACAAACTCGACATACTCAGTGAACTGGGTGGAACAAAAAGAGAGACAACCAAGCCCATAGAAAAGGGAAAGAGTTCACAGTCTCTGCTCGACGATATCTTGGGTGGTTCTTCGACAAAAACCGGTGGTTCAAGTCAAGCGACAAGGCCAATCACTGCTGCTAAAAGTCAAGAATTTGATTTTGATTCTATTTTGGGAAAGAGTGAAACTAAAACTTCCGTGTCTAGCAAAAGTCTGCCACAGAAACAAACAGTAAAAGATACTGTAAAGGAAGAAAAAGGGGCTTCCGCAAAAAAGTCTAAGTCCAGCGAAGACTGGCTCGGTATATTTCAAGATAAAGAAGACAATAATAATGAATTTGAAGATGACGCGGGAATGCCGTCATGGTTGGTCGGGGGTGACTCTAAGAAGAAAAAGACTGAAGAAAAGAAGGCTGTCAGCAAATCTGAACCTGCTAAAGAAAAAGCTAAACCGGAAACTCACAAAGACGATGAAACAGTAGTGGAAAGACCTACAGTGGAAGTAAGAAAAGAAATGGAGACTATAGAGCAAATGACTAAATTAAATCCACCATCCAGCGTCCTGCACGGAAGTAATGAAGACATAACGGCAGAAGGTGCCACTCTGTACATGCAACAACAGGAGTCTCAGATAATGGTAGCATTACAGTTGAAGGCACAGGAGGAGAAACTCGCCGCGATGCAGAGTAAGCAATTTTTAGTTACATTAACACTAAACGAGAATATATTATATATGCTAGTTAGTAAAGATAAACCGCTTAGTATCTATACATGAAGAAGATGAGCACGTGCAGTCATCAAACTGCTATCATCAATCTCATCCTAGTGTGACCTTACTACATCGGTTACTACCTTTCAACTCCTTTGCCAGATAAAGCTATTTTTAATAAGTGCCCATATTTAGTAGTTGTATTACAGCTTGACATGAATCGACATAAAGTTTAACGTGTTTTTGCAGTGCGTCAGAAAGAGAGTCAACGCGTTCAACGCGAGGCTGCGCAAGCGCAACACGCACAGCTGGACGCAATGTTACAACGACAGGCGGAGAACAGACAGCAGATGCAGACCATCATAGCCACACACCAGGAGAGAATCACGCAGAGAATTAAGGTGAATCACAATGCTATGCAAAAGATAGTTCAAGTAGCCAAATCCCAACCTGAACTGTTGAATTAAAGAGGAGTGAATTTATTTGAGGTAATATCTATAACTTTATTGCTTTTCTTTAGGCATTGTTAGGTTCAGAAAACACTGAATTTGAAGACATCCCAAACTATAATGAAGGATTTCAAAGTGTAGGAGATCATAAAGACCCGCCTCATACGCGGGAGAAGAAACAATTATTACAATTGGTGCAGTCGTTGCAAGAAAACCATGACAAAGAGATAGACCTCATGGAAACTTCGTATAGGTAAAAGTTCTTTATTCTTGTGTGTTCTTTATGTCGTGGGTAATGTTTTTTCTGGAAATAATTTCCCTAGAAATCTTATTACCATTTTCCCGAAAAAGTGGCCCATATACATTATGTCGGTGACAGTGAACGCTTTTGGTTTAACGGAATTCGTTAATCGCATAATATTATGTTCGTACTTCGTTCATTAGGTTGTTCGCCGAATGCATTTCCACGAAACCTTAGTCGGTTCGTGATCGAATACGGTCAACCTAATAACAAAGTCTAGTCGGTGACCGAAAACGGGCTGCGATCGAATAGGGCCAAACCGAATAATGTAAATAAGCCACAGTATCGAGTTCATCTTGTTACCCATTGGCAGTAGCATCCATCTGTAATGTTCTTCTGTTATGTGCTCTCAAATGGGAATTGATGTTAGCAAGGTTCATACCGAAGGTACTTAACACGGTTACACGGTTGGCGCAGTGGTTAAGCGATTATCTTACTACCCTACCTGCCGCGGGTTCGATTCCCGCATGGAACAAATATTTGTACGATCTACAGATAGTTGTTTCGAGTTTGGGTGTATGTGCATGTGAGATGAATTTTTGTAAACTGTACCCTCGATTCAGGAGAACACGAAGTGAGGGGCAGTGTTTAAAAAAAAAAGTAAGATATCGTGACGTAGGGGTTTATTATATGAGGCGTAAGCAAGGAGCCAATGATCATAGTTCAATAATAAATAAGTATTTTAGATTCTAAAACATCATGTCCAAAAACTTATTCAACTTTTCAGGAGGCAACTTGCATTTTTAGAATTATCTCTCTCCCAATCCGAAGAAAGAATGAAAGAGGAGAGTGACAAATTAGTAAAGTTTTACACGGAGAAGATCAATTGGTTGGAGGAGCATCATAACTTGCACAAGAAGCTGACAGAAGAAAATTTGGTGTCGTTGACTGATCGACATAAAGCGGAAAATGAAATACTTAGACAGCAGCACTTGGAAAATGTTAGGGTTTTGCAAGAACACCATGCGGCGCTTATGGAAAATATTAAGTGAGTATTTGATTCATAGAAAATAATTTTGGTTATATCAGAGGCACATCAGTTAGAATAATCCCTATAAATTATTTTATTATTATTTCTATAGCTAGCGAACATAGACTGTGGGCTAAACGACCTGCATCTTACATTTCGACTATCTCGAATTGTAGTTTATAAAAGATAAGGCGGACAAAGCTCTGAATCAAGCCTGAAAATTGTCATGATTCAAGCAACAGATAATTATTCAGAAAAAGGAGGGACAGAGTTGACTAATTTATTTTTCAGGAAGGCTGTTAGGCAGGAACAGGTCCTCATCCAGGACTCGGCCAGCTTCTCATCAGATTTAAAGGACTTAGTAACAGATGTCAGGGAGAACAAGAACTATTGCCAAGAACTACTGGAGAAGGTGCAAACTTTAACGGAGAACACTGAACGCAGAAACGACAACAGCTTGCAAGTCAGAGAAACACAGATTAACGGTAACATCATAACCTGTCTCTATCTGCCATACCTTTATGATTTCTACTGGGGGTAGCTCGTCTTTAACGCTGTCTTAGGATGTCTGATAATGTGATTTTAAACTGATAGAAGCAGCGTGTTTTCAGCATTAGTATATGAAACCACATATTGGATATTATCGTGGATTCGATATAACATAAGACTGCCAAAAATTTCAATTATTATTAATTTCGTTACAGATATGATACAACAGTTAAAGAAAGAACGTGAAAATTTTGACACGGAGAAAACTGAAAATAGAGAAACAGTCAAAATGCTCGAGACAAGATTGAAACAAATGACCTCGGTATTATTTTATAGATTGCCAATTTATTCATTTAATCCGTAGATATGTATAGGAAAGTATATATATTTTTTTTCCTTTAGATGATTGAAGAAGAATCAGCTACTCTCAAACAGAAGCGAATGGAGTTTGAGTTTGAAAAAGCAACGTTCAACAAGCAGACAGAATTCGCCAAGAATGTGCTCAAGAAGCAAGACGAAGAAATGAAGGTTGTTTAGGATTTCATACTAATGATGTTATGATTATAATAAATTTCCTTAGAATTTAATTTATTCTTATTTTTAATGTTTAGATGATGAGGGACGACATTCAGAAAGAATATCAAGAAAAGATAACGAAAATTGATGAACAAAAAGCAAAAGCTATAAAAGAGAGCGCCGCACTTGCCAGAGAAAAGTCTACGATACAAAACTTGAAGCAGGAACTTGAAGTAAGTATTGGACAAGATTAGTTAGATATTTATTATTTAATATTAAACACATTTAATATTACGTATCTAATATTTACAACACATACGATTTCCTAGACGGTTATAAAAGTATTTATCAGTATTGGAAAGGATCACTGCTTAAGGATCGAAGGAAGGATGCAATTTTTATGTAATGTTATTTCAGAAAATGAAAGCCGAACTTCAGGCTCAGTTGGAAGAAGTGTCTGAAGAGAGATCAAAACTGAATGTGGAGAAGCAGCAGACACATATGGAGGAACAGAGGATTTTGGCTAAGTAAGTGAAACAGTAATCGGAAGCGCATCTTTGGAGTGGTCTATAAATCCAGCCGTTGACAGACTATGGGTCCGGATAAGTCTATCGCAGTTCACAACAAATATATCTTTCAAGAGCTGTTGCTCAATATCTTAGGATTGGTAACAGATCTAGTCCTCTCGCTTCAGTCACGCTAATGTTCGTTATCCTGCGCCTATTTAATGTCAAATGTTGACTAGTCGATTTACAATTGACACATGTGAGACTTACTATATTATAATCAGTATTTTATTTTCCTTCTTCGTTTTGATGCATTTTCTTATTTATTTTATGTACCTATATTGAAAAATTTCAGAAGTCGTGACTTAGACCTTCTTGCGAAGACAGCTATAGAAAAGCAGGCCCAAGCCGACAAAAAGTACTCCGAAGCCGACTTCATTCAACGCAAGTACGAAGAACGAATACGAAGAATACAAGAACATGTGGTTTCTCTAAACTCTAGAGAAAAGCAGATAGCCAGAGAAAAAGTATCTCTATCAAGAGAAAGACTGCATCTCCATAACGAAAGGAAACAAATAGAAAGTCGACAACAGTGTTCCTTATGCAAGTCCTCTCAAAATTATTCACAGTATTACGATCCGAATTATACTTTACCAGAATCGTTCATGAATGTTCCTGTAACTAGAGATTTTAAGAGTTCCAATATGACTACGGCAATGAATGCAATTGAAGAAGAAATGGCGCATTTGGTGGGAAGGAACTTAAACTTGAGACATAGCGCCGGTATCGGAGATCTCAGCCACCATGTAGATACTAGACAACAAAATGACGTGAGGCAGACTAGACCGTTGCAGGTAGATTCTACACAAATGGAGTCGGGAGCGTTTACAGTATGTTTTGGTTATTATGATAAAAGCTTTTTAGTGTATCCTCACAGATCTCGGTCGAGAATAAGCACTACATCCCTCCCCATGATAGACAGGTGAGTGATAGGTTAAAATTGGACCTAGTATACCCTGTGAATCTCCATCTAAAATTAAGCTTTGGTGGAAAGTGTCGCTACTCAAAACGCGGAACAACGATGTCTATAAAAAGTGGTAAAAAGATAGGTCGATTTTATAGGCACTGAGGTAACAAAATTTTAATTTTGTAGAATCGACCTTGGAGCCATACTCGATCGAAAGCTGTAGATGCGTCCAAAAAGACGGCACACTAGTAAATGGTTTCAAATGAATTTGTTATTGTCTTAATGTATTGAACATTCGTATAATTTTTTTGAGGTTATTAAATAATAATGTAGGTAAATCTTAATTAATCGACGAATGCAAACCGGAGGTTTATTATGATTCCTGTTTTTGATCGTTTTCAAAACCTACTTTTTGGTGAATACTCAACAGAACCTCAAAACCGTTAATTTAATGATAGAAGTTTATTGGTAGTAGTTATATTTATCTGGTATTTTCTCGTATTCCAGGATTATTTGGATCCAAAATTCATGATGTTACGTCTAGATGTACAAAAGGTGCTAAGTAATTTGGATCAAACTAAGAAAGAAGATGCAGATTTTTCAGCCGATGACGAAAACGAAGAAGGTGAATAAGAATAAATTATAAATGTAAGATGACACAAAATAAAAGACTGAACCTGTATTAATTGGTTTAATTTACTTTGATGACTATTATAGAACATCTTTTGTTATTAGACTTATGAACAGTGTTATCAAAATGTACACAAATGCCTATATAGCTACATGCTAACTTAACTATAAATATTTCATTGTAAAAATATAGGTACATGATCTTTCTTACTACATAATTATTATTTAGGTACTAGGGTATGCAGTTAGACGTAATTTACATTATGAATACACTCTTCGTATTAATGGCTCCAATTATTATAATACAGAGCTTCTTCAAATTCACTTCCAACCTTTTAAAACTAGAGAAATTTTATCTTATTTCTCTAAAGTGTTGAATTTCATAAAGTTAACAATTAGAATTGTCTGTGATTGGAAGTAATTTTGAAGAGGCCGTTAAGTTATTGCATATAACATACATTTCTTATTCATATAAAACATTTTACATACTTCGCACCCAAGTTTATCATTCGCACAGTCTTTCATCAAAATTGCTTAAGTAGTTACAAAATAATATCTTTATGGACGGGCTGGACTTGTCGTTAAATTCAATAACATTTTCCTATTTTGCACAGATCTAAAGAAATAAACCCAAATAAATTATATTATTACTTATTATAACTGACAACTGAAATTATAAGAAGCAAACGTCTTTGATATAATAACAAGGAACGATGTCTTCTGAAACTTTAAAAATGCTTAATACATTTTATATACACAATATTTACAACACATCTTATATTATAATTAACACCTGCAACATTCGTCCTAAAAGGTTTCTCGCATGTATAAGAAATTCCTTTACGATTAATAAATCTATTTTTCAAGTACTGACGACTATAGCTTTATAAACAAGAAAGCCTTTCATGATAATTTAATTGATTATCTTTCTTATCACAGTAATAATATTATCATTTAGCATAAAAAAATATAATTTCATAAGTTGATAATAATAGAAATAAATTGTTAAAACATGTCCAAATAGATTGATAATAATCGATTCAAAAATTGCCAAGAAAATTAAATGATAGTGGATCAATAATGGAATTTGTAAAGTTATATGTTATGACCTGGTGCCGCCTGGCTGTTTCTGGTATTTGACTTCGAGTAGCTGAGGGTAATTCTCTACGATAGACAATAAGATCCCGTCGATGTAGTCCCTCAGTTGGAAGTTCACGTCCTGTTGTTCTTTTAAAGCTTTCTGCAACTGTAAAAGATAATTTGTTTTGTTTTATGGATCGCATACTCTGTCTATTTTATTAATAAATCACACAAGCTTTGTGTAAGGACTGTGTGGTGCCCATGCCTTGTTATTCGGTTCAATTGATGATATGACATTATTGGATAAGTATGAGGCAAGCATTCCAATAAAGTATGAAAAAGGTACATATTTAGTCCCAAAAGTATGTCATAGTTAATTTGTTATAAAGCATGCAATAGTTAGCGGTATTCTATAGGTACAGACATGCACAGTTAGTAAAAATTTCGTACCTTTTCCATCTCTATGCTGAGATCAGATTGTGTATCGTTACCATCGAGCTGCAAAAATGCATACATGACATAATATAGGCAAATGTTGGCAAACGAGGTCAGTTCAGGCTTCATAGAAAGCAAAGCAACGCAAACAATGTTTACCATGAATGTTATGGAGTCATATTGTATGAATGAAATATTTTATTGTAATTTGAGGCTTTCATATGACTATATTTAATATAAAATAAGTGTAATAAAGTTATAACAGAAGCATATTACCTACGCCTTGCTTACATTAGTCGATTAATCAGTGAATAAGCAGTAGTTTGAGGCGCTGGTAGTTCTTGTAAAATGTCTGTTACAAAAGAGCTTCTAGAGATTCTGAATGTGGATGAATAGCCATAATACATTTGGTGACAAAACGCGTACATTACATGTGGCTGCAACTGGTTGCAACAACTAATATTAGCGTCTCAGAACAATGACTGAGATTAGTGTCAATATAATTTCAACACAAAATACAGTCCGGGTTTTATATCCAATCGACTAATGTAAACGAGCCGTCACGTATGGAATAGAATTTAGGCATTATAAATTATAAAATATTGTAATGAATATCAGCATCAAAAGTAAGAGAAACTTTCAGAGTGTGGGAACAGGGACACTGAATGCCGTCGAATGGGTATGAGGTGTATCACTATAGGATACAAACGAAGTTTAGGAAGATCAGCCTTCAAGGTTTGGTATTGGCTAACTCAAGTTTGTTTCAATAGTTTCAATGGCCCATGCTTTACCATGCCATATGGTATAAAGTATCATGTTCGCTTACCTCATCGTCACTCATCTGCGACAGTTCGTGTGCAAGTGAGTTTGTCGCGACGAGTGGGCCGCTGACCCCGTCCAGCAGGCTACGGCCCTCTTCCACGCCGCGGGTTAAAATCTGCGCTTGTAATTCTTCTTGCGCTTCTGAAAGGGCTGGAATGAAAAGACGTAAATGTAGAGTCATACAAAGTGACAGATATTTTTTACTGACATAGCTAACGTAGTTATTTAGAGATAAAGTGTCGCTGACCATGTCGGTTGACGGATGGTTGACTTTGGAACTGACGACGACGAGCCCTTGTTTGGATTCCGGGAATCCGCGCTTGAGCGTAGTATGGGAAACCGACCAAATGTTCATGGCCCAGAGAAAGATGTTGCTGTCGCTTGGACGGAAAAGTCGGAGAACTGAGTGTCTTATCACAATTTGATAATGCCTGTTCCGAAGTAGACATATAGATATATTTGCTTATTTAATAGAATATTTCGTGTATCAAATCATTTGAAATGTGTACATAAAATCCACCTCATATCTTCCGCAGATATCGTAATGACTATTTTAGAAGAATGAGTAGTGACCCTATCTCTATCTATTTGCTAATGACATCACTGCCAGAGGTGGATCACCACGCTCAGTATCAGTAGATCGGTTGGTGATCTCAGTCGTACAAACGATTATTGTCATGTCCCCCAGGAGCGTAGCGGACGCTGAGAGACACGTGTTTAGTTCAAAAGAGGACATTTACGGGATTATAAGTAATTGCTCAAGACTATGACCTAGTTAATTGCGTATTATAAAATTCTTTACAACTTTCATGAACACGTGTTGTTTCACGTTGTTTCAATTGTATGCTGGCAGTTCATAAATAATGATCTATTTAAAGTCGTATCATAGCGTTAGATATAATTGACGTGGTTAATTCTATCTATGTATTATTTGACTTTATTAACAGTAACTGCTCTGATGTACATTATACATGTATCAGTTTGAAAGAATAGATGTATCATCTACCAGGAAACTAATTTGCCAAGAAAACACTCATTTTACTTTCCAACGTTTACAACGTTCCCAACTGATTCAATAGCTACGACTCGTAGCTATTGAATTAGCAGCAGCATTCTTTGCAGGCTCATCAATGAACGTAGTTGATGTTACGTTATTATCAACCGGCGATACCAATTTCTGGATAGACAAGTTGGGTGGTTAACCTGCTGCTGTGGCAGGATGTACCAGGTCTGATGACCTTGAAGTTTGAGAATGCCGTTCAGTTACATTGGTAGGAAGAGGTACTTACATTTGTTCTGCGTCCGGAGCAGCGCTAGTTCCCTCCTCATCTCATCGAGGCGCGGGTCGGGCGGGGGTGGCGGAACGTCTCTGATCCGCTGTAGCTCCTGCTTGGCTGTCGCCAGCAGACCGTTGGCAGTCGCAGCTGCGTCTCTTTCCCTTCGCTCGGCTTCTCGTGCTGTGTTTAGAGCTGCCGATAGTTCGGCTACTTGTTCTTGAGCTTCGCGGTGCGCTCGCGTAGCCGTTTCGGCGTTCGCCCTAAGCGTTTCTGCCACGCCGCGGAGTCGACCCACCTAAGATATTGAAAGATTTCGTTTTAGATGATTCTTTGAAGGACAAAATCAATCGGGAGTTTGGTGCCGACATCGAAGACGATTTCATGACGATTTCTTTAAACTTGTAGTGATAGTTAGGTATATTCGCATAAATGCATTTAAATTCGTCAACCAGTAGAATGACCACCGCCTCATAAACGACAGAATTTATAACTCGTAATAGTTAGAAAAATTTAAACAGACTTTATCTATCAATCTGACCTTTGATAATCTGGTTGCAATATTAATAAATGGGGCGTAGATATGAAACTCTTATCTTTGCATAAATCATAAATATCGAAAATGAGAAAGGTTTATTGTGCGACTCGGTTATATGAATGATAAGCATTCCATTCACTTATAGAAAAAACAACATTTTAGAATTTTTCTTCCTTCTCTACAAGAAAGCATTTAATCTAAACATGAACTTATTTTATTAAAGCCTCTAGTGTTAATTTCTCACCTCTTGTTTAAGTTCCGACGCCTCAGATTCAGCGGCGCCGAGCCTGTCCGTAATCGCGGCTAGCTGCGTGTCTCGATCTCGTTCAACGCGCAATATCGCCTCGCGACTTCGGCGCTTCTCCTCCGCTACGCTCTCCTCGCATCGGCATTCGATCTGCATTATCGACATTTTTAATATAGAACACAGAATCATTAACAAGCCAGATAATTAATGGACTGGATACGGTAGTGAGTAATTGGACTATTAAAATAATAGTGGACTTAGATATTTCTGTAGCGACTTTCTTTGCTTGAAGCGGAAATTCATTTCATAGAGATCTCGTGGTTTCCTGAGAGAAATATTTTTTTTAGAACGAAATTAAACTTTCGACTGCTCTTTAGGTACATAGCACGACGTAAAGTTCGTAAAAGTGTCAGTGAGCTGCCCGTATTGCTGAGGAATCTCATGACTCATCAGTCCTTGCGAAGACACTACAGTCTCCTAAGATCAACCTCCGATCGCCAAAGAAACGTTAGTAAAATGTATTGTTTTCAAATTTACAGATCACGTTCCCTACAACCGTTCCATTGTGACAATTCAGTACATTTTGTTGGCGTTTCCATTCACCGGCGATTGGAGATTGACATCTCGTCTACAGGCTCTGCTGCAGAGACACGCGAGAAAAGATCTTTGGTACACTAGACGTGGAAGATGAAAACATGGATGATGTGGTGCGATTTGAGAGATACCCATATCCAGTAGGAGACAAAATCGATTAATAAATATAACATGAAACTGACCTCTCGTATCTGTTCATCGAGCATGTGTACTCGCGCCTGTAGCACCGCATTGTCAGCCTTCGCCCTCGCGTAGCGCTCATCTGCCGTGCTCTGAGTGTCTGCCAATGACGTCACCTGTTGCTGAAGTAACTGCACCTGCCAAAAACACCAATTAGATTATAATTATTTTGGTAGCGACACATCGAACATTTGGAAACGGAGACGTTTGGATTATAATTATTGGTGTTATAAGTACCCATTTACTTTTTGCAGTTAATTTGCAGCTTTATAAGAATTATTGCTGTATTTTTTTGTCCTTGACTTTGGATTCCATCGTTTCTGTAATTAGGGGACACTTTGTCCTATATTAATAAAGAGGTTTGTGGTAGTGATAATAACGTATATAATTTTATTTATTTACTCAATGCAGTTCTGTAGTATTGAGAGACCAAACAAAGGGGAGAAATATTGTATAGTACCTATACTTAATCGGCACTCTGGGATAGCGACAGATGATAATGACTTTTTCCACAACGTTTATGCATCACTGGGTAATGAAGATAAGTCAATGAGTCAACGTAATCGGAGTCATTGAAATTAAAAACATTTTCGTCCCCACTACGATATTTCGGTTGACTTATACAAATATCAATATGTAAATATTGAATGGTCTCGATATCGTACGATAACGATGTCCATACATAATAATAACCGTTTGTCATGCCATGCACTAGTGGTCACCAATGTTACCATTACCGGCTAGTCGTTGGTATTGTGACTATTGAATACAAATCGATTAGGATCTCTAGAGATTCATTGTAGCTTCATAATGGTTATGTAAGGCAGGTCTGGTATTCGTGGACCAATAATCGCGTGCTGACTGGCCGCCTTATAATAATTACATAGAATAGCGGTCTAATCTCACTCTTTCATGTTTTAATTAAAACTTTCGCGTGATCTATACTTATAATAAATTCTTTATTAATGATTAACTTCTCATTGGATTCAGTCTATGCATATTTTAGGTTCATTATCGATACGTGAATAACTTTACATCTGTTATCTATTTCGTGTTTATCTCTAGAGAACATCACAATTGATACGAATACGAAAATATTGTTTGTTTAGGATGATCGCCTCATAAGTCACATGGCTGTTAGTTGGCCAGTTCCTTTTCTGCCGAAGAGTTATACAGATCCACGGCTATGAATAGGGACGCCATGTGACTTGTGTGTTGTGATGCATGAGGTGACAAAGGAATTAAATTACGTAGATCAGCGGCAACTTCCACTTGTACTTATATTGAATTGCGGTTGAGACGGGTGATGAATGTGATGATTAATACAATAACATCATCATCAGAAACCGAGATTCTCGTACGATTACAAAGAGCGTATCATCAATCTTAGGTAAAGTAAAAAGGTTAAAAGGTAAAGTGAAGAGCAATAAGAAAGGTTTGAAGAAATCGTAATGTCTATTCCAATTAGATGTTTATCGCCAAAGCAAGCCGTCCTTGAGACATTTTCCGAGTACTCAAGTGAGACTGTATCTTATTAAAGATAGTTAGTAAGATCACTCGCCGCCGCTGATGATTATAAAATTACGATCCAATTGATTTCTACATTGAGTTCTCCGTAAATATGATAATATAAGTACCTCCCTTAAATGATACTTTGGCACGCGTGTAATCAATTTAATTCGGTTTGGTAACCAAATAGATAACTGCAAGACGCTAACGGATTGAGTGCACAATCACTGAAGCAAAATCCATTATTATGTCAAGGATTTCCCCATCTTACGATAAGCCTTATATTTACAAGGCAATTAATTTTGTTAAATCTATATATTAATACGTGAAGAGAAAACTTTGGACCCCTTTTCAAGCATATTGCGCGCGCGGAGGAGTGTGAGATTCGGCATAGATAAAGTTTATACGGAGAAGGAGTGCAGAAAGCTAAAATTTATTTATAATATGTGGTCGAATTGCGACCACTGGGCGATCATACTTTATCATAAATCATAATGCTTGCATTTTTAAAGGGCTTTTAAAATATCTTATTAGAACAATGATTTTTAAGTCTGCACAAGCTAACGCGAGTGAGTCGGTAATATACATTAGATAAACGATCATTGAAGCGTAATTATAGAGAGCAAATTATAATAGCTTCGTTATGCTCCAATGAGCCCCACTTAACCACGAAAGAGCACCTGATTCTTGTATGTATGCACATTCCTACCCACTTGCAGTATTTAATGCGTGGATGAGTTCATTGTATCCGTAATTAACTTATAGATCTCGAACACTATGGTTCACGAATGCCACCCGAGCGTTATGTAAACTGCACAAGATTTGTAATTAAATTTCTTCAGTGCACATTCAAGTAAGCGTGTCTGTCAGTGTTTGTGTAAGCATGTACTTCGGAGACAATAATTTCTAAAACAAAGTGAAATGAAAACTAATCATTCGAAATGAATACTAGAATAGTCAGCTTTCTATTTAGAAAAAAACTCTATAAAACTTGGGGTATTTAATGTTCAAAAAAGTGGACTTAACAAGTGAGGATATCGATGAAGATAGGGCCTACGAAAGAGCTGTGAAATAAACAACGAATGTACTACGTAAAAAAATAAATACAAAAATTAAGAATTATGTAAAATTAATAACAGTTTCATGTGAGGTGTAGGAAGATGCACATCACGAAGAGATTGATTCAGACGTGTCAAGTAGTCGCATGAGCGATGATGGCAACAGTCTGATGTAAGATATTACATGACCAATAAGTTACCTATACTTAATAGAAAACTGTTAAAACAGTAGATATATAGGTATTTACATAGCAAACCGGAGAATTCTTAGGTAATTAAGTAGCCAGGAAATCAGCTAACAGAAATTCAATTGCACATTCGTTTTGTGAAATGAAGAACTGTTCACAATATTGTTTTCGTTTTAGAGTTACGCAAAATACATAATCATGGTTCAAAATTGTGCGGTAGTATAGCAATAGAGCTTTTAAGTTTTGTAAATAAATATTACGAAGCATAATGCAAATACTCTTTTTTTAATCCCAAGTCAGCGTGAAGAAGCGGACACGCACGATAAATAGCTGGCTAACCCAAAGAGCTTCACTACATTGAGTCATTCATGAAAAGATCAGCGACTCATTGATATAATTTAATGGACGACGTCTGTAAAGAACAAGAATTTATTATTTGTAGAGTGAACAAAATAGCCTGCACGTCCCTATGAATCATTTTCAGTGACAACGATCATGACTGTACTGCTAATTTTGTAAAATTCAGTGTGAAGTTTAATACAGGCTAAATCTTTTATATAAATACTACTACATTCATTATGTATGGCATGTATAATAATAATCGCACTTAATAAAATTAGTTAGGTACTAGGTATTTCTTAGTTTGACTTTTATTTAGAGTATTGGTAGTCGATGTTATATGTAAACTAGAATCGAACGTTTAAACGTAAAACTACATTATGGAATAAAACCTACATCGTTATTTAAAATACAGTAAATTATATAGTTATCTCGATGGTTTGAAGATCAAGTTTAAAACATTTAGACAAACTTCTGTCTGTTAAAATCTTTATGGTTATAATATAATTCGCTACTAAATCAATAAACAGAAAAGTTTTCGTTAACTCTCACGAGTTAGTAATGAAGAATGCTACAATCAGAACTGGAATAAATACACAGATGTTACGAAAAAAGAATGTTACAAATTCAGCGATATCGTACTGGAATTAACCGATGACGCATTGAAATTTATCACTCCATCGATCACAGATCATCATGAAAGTATATTTTATCTTGTTTTTAAAATTCTGTTATACGCTATCGAATTTAACCGATATTTCTGTCCGATATATTTAAAATGTGTTTTCCTGTGTTAGATAGCAATGCTGTTTTATATTGATACACTACATCACTTTACAAAATTAACAACTACGGTGCATCCATAGCAATAATTATTTTTCTGGACGGATATAATAATATGAGGAACTACTCTAGGGACTGATTAAAATAATAATTATGATATGTGATTAGAAGTTACAAATGAATACAAACAGTAATTACACGTATGTTTGGTTCACATTAAAGTTCAGCTTTTCCCGTAACTGAAAACAGGTAAACAGGAAACAGCGTAAATACAACATGGAGTCTAACAACAGTTGTGATCTATTACTTAATGGTTTAGGTTTCTGGAATTAGCGAGCATATGTTACAAGAGCTAAGAAAGCGAACGAAACAGGTATACGTGTCGTAGCACTAGAAACTGTTGGTGAAAGATCAGTTATAAGTGAAGTAATGGGACATGTTTAATACCTAGCAACCTTTTTGTGCTTGAGTATAGTGATAACTAGAGTCATATCATAAATGTGGAAAATTATTCACGGTATAAAGAACACTATTATTATTATTTCCTTTATTCAATTATTTACATACCTACTTTTTAAATTGATAAATATTTTTAATAAGAAATATTAAAACATTTAAAAATACAAAAGACCAAAGAGTCGAGAGTGGTATCGGGAACAGGGTCCAAGCCACTGGCGGTGGCTAGGGCCCCAGAGAAAGGAACCTCCTCACAATGCGTGCCTTGTCGAGGAGTACCGTGCTTTCTATATCAAGCCCTTGATCCTTACTATTATTATTGTTTCGTTATTCATTTAATTTAAAAAAAAAATACATTTTAAAATAAATTCACAAAAAGATTTAAAAAAGAATTGAAATATAAAAAGTAATAGCTAGTTCACAGGTATCGGGATAGGACCTAAGCTACTAGTGCTCAGGGTGGCAGAGAGAGGAACCTGTTGTCAATACATGCTGTGTCCAGGAGTACCGCCCTCTGTATTATGCTCCTGATCCAGCTGCCCAACGCGAGCCTCCTAAGATGTTGTTCAAGGCTCTTGGTTATTAAACCATTGGCTGTAACGACTATCGGTACAATGATTTCTGAGTCCACATGCCACATGTTGAAAACCTCGTGTGCTAAGTCAAGATACTTGATTTCATTATCATTCTCGGTTTTCACGAGGTTCTCGTCATGCGGAACAGTGATATCAACAACCATTGTGCAACGCTCTGATTGATCTATCACAACTATATCAGGCTTTTTGGCAAGAACGGTCCTGTTATTATTATTAGCCTACGGGTGCCTACGGTGTCCCACTGTAGGGCAAAGGTCTCCAAAGAAAAATAATTATCAATTTATTAAGTTCAGTATATTGAAATACAACACGTCTTTACCTTATTTAATTTATACAACTTATTTAGGTTCTTTCTTTGAGTATCTAGGGTTCTTTTTAACGAGATCAAGTCATTTTATGGAATCTTTTGACTTTACTCTAAATCTTGGGACTTGATTTTTAATCACTAGGAAGTGGTGAAGGTTTTAATATACCCGTTTCAAAACGACCTAGACTACTAGCCAGTAGCTACTAGTAAATAACTACTAGTAGTACTAGCTAGTAGTAAATAAGCACTAAAGTTCATTTAATTTATGAAAATACTTTAAATCCAGAAGCGAAGAGATGTCTACACGCGAAACAAATTATCTTGACAATATAAACATGTCATTATTCAAATGTAATTTTGTACAGAGTGTCGTAATTCATCATGGGAATCTTGTGACGGTATCCAATTAGTTCCGATATAAAATTGTACTTTTTGTGCAACTCGAATATTTTGCTGTAATAAGAAATAAATCGCCTTATTTGTAAGTGAACAATAAGTAATAATATGGTATATTATGTCCGTAGTTCTGTACTAAATTAAGCTAATATTTTAATTTGGAGCCGGATAGGTTTCATGTAATGATAGGAAAAGAATCATCATTCAACAAAATACTAATAATATTTGCCAATTTTAAGTAAGGAATTGGTAATGCGCTTTTTAATGAGCATCCGTTAAGATCCTATAAGCAAGCGGACACGTAATGCAAAGTCTATTTTTGAATATGATATTGATATAGAAGAATAGGAAGCATAAATTTAAAAGGCTGGGATATAAGTAATTTATCAATTTCTAGGTTTTTTATGTCATTACGATAGAGTCAGTGTTGAATCTATGATTTAAGAAATAATAAGCTTCTAAATTATAGTTTTTGAAAGTGCCTGCAAAGGCCCAGTTGAAATAAAAAACTTTGACTTCGGCTTCGGCTTCGGCCTCGGCTTCGGCTTCGATTTCGGCTTTGGCCTCGGCTTCGGCTTCGGTTTCGGCCTCGGCTTCGGGTTTGGCCTCGGCCTCGGATCTCAACTATTCTATGTGATGACAGAAAATGGTGTTATGAGTTTACTCACCTAACGTTGTGACAAACTCAATACGTTGTCCGGTGAGGAAAATCACATGTATCACTTATAATGCTATTTTTATTGAAATAATCAGTAACGGTATTAAAACATTCGTTCCAGTTGAATAAGTTTAACCTGTATTTTAATAACTTCGAAAAGAAAATACAATACCGTAGTTCATTGGCAATTCGCTGTGACATAACAATTTTAGCTACGCTCTCATGGGAAAAGTGAAATGAATCGTCTTTAAAATGTAAAGCTGCATCGGAATATATCGAACTTTCGATCGGAGCGAAGGTACGAGTACTCTCGGTTTTACTTTTGTTGAGCTGCGCCTGCGCCTGCTCAACTGGTTTCACTTCGCTGATGTGCTCGTGTTCTCAACTAGCGTAGATCACTTGTCTCGTGATTCGTAAGACAACAATTTATTGTGTTTTATACAGAACTGATTGTTGCTTTTCTTTGTTCTTGGAAATACATATATTAAAAACGAAAGTGTCTGCTGGTTATCACACCGAAACTACTGTCATACTGCTGACGCCAACGGATTATTCAATATCCTCATCACGTCATCATGGATTTGATTTCAATTCAATGATATTAATATCATAATTATAGTTCATCTAGAGAAAAACATGTCGCTTGTCAGCTCGTGTAACACGCAAATATAATTCGAACAAATAAATATATAAGTAGGATCAAACGATAAATATATATAACTAGTTAAGTATCTTCATAGATACTGTTTATTTGGTTACAGAGAAAATTTATTTCAGATCAATTTTGTTTCATAGTTTTCACTACAAAATGTTTGTTCGGATTAATTAATTTATGGCTTGTACCAGTATAGTAGTAGCTTTAACGAGAGACTAATTTGTACCCATTATTACGAACGTAACTAATTAAGATTACTTAACTCAAAAGACAAAACCTGTTAGATAAGTAACGCGAGTGGCATTCATGAGATAAGTGGTGATGAATGAGTTCATAATGTACAAAGAATAAACGTCATAGTTAACAAAAATTCTACCTTAAAAATATATTTCGAAACCCATTTTTATGTTAAATTGTTAAATTTAAAATTGATATTTACAAAGGCGGAATAAGTATATTAAATCTGGTTTAGGAGTAGCTAGTATTTTCCGTTCTAAACTAGGTTGCACAGAATCCCTATAATATCCCAATTTCATTTCAGTTCAAGGTATGCTTATGATTGCAGTAAAGATGCGTGTAAACTTAGTGATTCAATATTATTTAATTTTATATTGGAAAGCTTTCAACACAGACATTCACGAAAATGAAGTTCTGAGTGATCGTTAGTTTATCATATAGGCTCAGTTTGTTTTACATGATTGTATTCATGAATGCAAGTTGTCAATATAGGTATGTTTATTATGATAATTATAATAATAACAGATCCAAGGAAAAAACGAACAATCCGAGGCCATTACCGATGATAACCTTAGCAATTATGTCCCTGATGAACCGAGTTATCTAAAAATTGTTTACTGAAGAACACTGAGATCATCGTTCATTTGCACTGTCAAGTAATTTTTAAAACAAATATTTCATAACTTGTCCGGCTACTTTGTCTTTGGACAAACTGAACAGTGAACAGCGAAAAAATTAACGCTTGTGGCAATAAATTAAGAACAGTTATTTATCAATCGGGTTATGTTTTAAGACTCATACCGCAAACCAATTGAGTAGTAACAGACTGGTAAGTAAAACTATGATTAACATCGTTAAGTGCAATCAATAGGCACTTCAATTGAATAGCAGGCGGAGTGAGTGCTCGTGACTTCCTCGAGTGAACATAATATTTTCTTGGCTGCGTTGTGTGTTGTCGAGTTGTCTTGCAACTTTCCACCGTTTGTTAACCACGCCAGGTTTGCCTCGGATGGATATTTGCGAGTTGACGGTCGGTTTCGTTCAATTACCATCGCCCGGTGAACGGTTTCAGATGTCATGTCTCGTTCCGTAATAGGCGCTTGGTGGAAGCGTGTCTCTACAGAAAGATACACGAGAAGATTATAATTATATTTCTCCCTATGATTATTTAGAATTGTAATAAGTAGGATAATATAACAATTTATACGACTATTATGGAATTGATGATATCGAGGATAGACGAAACCTTCATGTAGGTATAATTTTGTAGTTACGCTTGTTGAAATTGATATGACCAAAGCGCCTGTTGCTATCACTAGCACTAAAGTTCGCGTTTACTATAGCTATTACAATTAATTTATTGCAGATATAAAGGTCAACGTACGTCGCGTCGGGCGGCGCCCCAGTTAAATAATAACAAAGTATTGGGTCGTGCGGTAGGTAACGTATTGTCCGGCCATACTGGTGTTACCGGTGAATCGATATGCACTCGGATAGTCACGATATTGGTAACGGTCAGCTGTGACCGTTGCGTCCACCGATTGTTCTAATTGTTTAACTAATTATTTGACCTGACAATCATAACAGATTCTAGTACAAATGCATAAAAGCTTTTGTTATAGGGTGATTAATGGTTTGGAATGTTCATAATGGTTACCAAAACATATTTTTTTATTATAAAATTAGATATCATGGTATGGACTTCTTGTAACAGTGATTATAATTATAGATGTGCAGTGTGTGGTGAAATTAAAACGACTTTAGGTGCAGATAATGTCTTCAAAGATGTTTAAACATTTGATGCCCTAGAACCTTCTGCGTATGCGGTTTAAAAACAAGATGATATAATAAATTGCACGTATTATACCTACCTATCGTAAGAAATAACATTTCTAAAATGCTATGGATGCAAACGTGAACCAAATTAATACTATTACAGCATTTTAGGTTAAACATCGGCTAACGCAATGCAGATAAATAGTTTTACTGCGAAAACTGTTGAACGCTACCGTCTGTTCATTTACTGCATTCTGACTAAAGATTTACGATATGAAATTGGTTGGCGAAAGGGAATGCGGTTATTAAGTGGCAGATTTTTTTCCCGATAATTGGGTAATAATTTACGCCATTTGCTTAAATAAAAATTGGGACATTCAATCAACAGTCAATCGTAAAGAATATTTATTTTGCAGAATCTTGTTCTAATTTTAGAGAGTCGACAGCCTAAAAAGTCTGACAACTGGTCTAACCTTAGGGTATCAGTGTCTTCCAGTAATTGGGTGGCAGAGGTCAGATGGCAGATGCTCCGAGTAAAATATCTGTCTAGCCTTTACCCAACTACGTTGGTGTCGGCTTCCAGTCTAACCAGAATCTGGCTGGGAAAAGGCTAGACAGATGATGATGAATCTAATTCTAATGTTCTTCTGAAATGTCTCTACGCCGAGATGGTCACAATATTAAAAGTCAGTCTATAACTGCTTACTTGTTGCATTATACCCGGAGTTTCTCGGTCTATTGGTATTTATTTTACTTTACATAGAACGGCCAACACCAATTAAACTATATAAAGACAACTATTAAAAACATTAAATATCACAAGAAACACATTCATGCATTCTTCTCACAATACTTCATACATTCCGACAGAATCGTCTTCCATGCATCCGCAAACAAATCAAAGTCTGGGTTTGAGTCTAGGAGAGCATTGAGCGCAGTCATCGTCCGGGGTATGGGTGACTGAGAGTGCGCAACAGTTCGACATGAAGGGACCGCTAATAATTTATGTCTTCTGCTGCGACTGTAATTATTAGCGACAAATAGCTGGCAGACTTGGTTATGAAGCTCGGGGGCATCGATCATCCCTTTTAAAATTTTGCAGATGACGATCATCTGGTCATACGCCCGTCTTACCTCTAGAGAATGAAATCCCAAACTACCCAATAGGAATTTCGTGGGATACAAGTATGGGTAATAGCCATTTAATTGTTTATAGAGGTTTCTAAGAAATGCTTTTTGAACTTTTTCGGTTATCAATATATACTTTTCCTCAAATGGATAATATCTACTTATTACTGGTTGTGTTAAATGCATGGAATCTATTATATACTCAAGTGTTTTTCAAATGTACAGGAACGTTAGTAAAGGGAAGTAAACAAATATTTGCACGCAATGTTAACCTGATTACCATTTGCACATTATGTACCCTGGACGTCTATCGTCCGTGACACAGATTACAACAAAAATGTTATCACATAAGTCAATTTACCTACTCGGTCCAGGCGTAAACAATTGTTAGATAACTAAGTCGCAGTTGGTCTTTAGTCGTCTAGTCCGTTCAAAATTTAGAAGGGATTTACAGAGATAAAGTACTGAAATAGATTTGCTTAAATTTTATTCAAATTCCAGCATCGCATGTTATGAATGAGGAACTTAAAATATTATGGAATATCACACGCCCCAGGCTACGACAGTACTAATTAAAACATCATTGTTTTAGTAACATCATTGTAGTGTAATTACATGTAATAGAACACATTATGTAAATTAAAGCTAAACATGGTGACTTCGTAACATGCCAGGATGCCTTTCTCAACAGCTACGAGGAATAAATTACATTATTGTTTTCATGCCAGCCTCTCTTTTACTAAGAAATTTGTGTGAATGCTGTTTACAAGCACCTTTTATCTGATTTCAAAGGTGGAACATTAATGCTTTCCAGTCTAAATTCGTAAAACTTGCGGTCATTGTTTGTTTCTGTAAAAATCTTTTGTTATTGCGTATTCTTACATTTTGTTAACCCCCGACAAAATAGGGTGTTATAAGTTTGTAGTCTGTATCTGTTTGTGGCATCGTAGCCCCAAAAAGGATGGACCGATTCAAATGCATTTTTTTTAAATTGATAGCTAGTTTTGTCGGGTATCATCTTAGCTGTTTCATAAAAATCTGTTCAACCGTAGCCATTTAATAGTTACACATCTTTTTTAGTTGGAGCCGGGGGTTTTTGACGGTTAAGTTATTTTAGTTTGAAGATTTAGATTGTTTTAATTTATACAACTGCTTTCAAGATTTTCATTTCAAATATCAACTTTAAAATATCTCACACTCAAAGATAACTCTTGATAAGTCTACAATCAATACTATTGCCGTCATCGATATACATTCTGCAGGGCAATCGATGGTACCGTCACGTAGCGTACCAGCTGTAATGCAAAGTTTGGTCGATGAACATTCATGTTCAGAGAGGAATGATCGCGTGACACTTGTGAACAAATCAAAGGCCGCGATAGCACGAGCAGGTCGAGAAATGGCTGTGATTCAATAGCTCTACAAAAAAACACTCTCGTTTTCTATAGAACGCTCATAGCTCGCGGTAGATATTATTGTATCGGCTACTGAAGATATAAGGTACTTTTTGTATCATCCAAATATTGAATGCTATGTTCACAAAAAAGATGTTGGTCTACAAATATTTGTTTCTCTCTTTGAAGAATATGAAGCTTTCCATTGAATTTGAATTTAATTTCAAATGTACTTGTTGGCAGATTTTACAATTTAATATTGTCAGTAACTAAAGGGAAACAATTTCTACTTGTCACGTGATATTTTTGTTAATTAATTAAGAAACGTAAGAGGGTTCAAGGCTCTAGGTGGCGCAGGAAACAGAGGTATGGAAGAACATGGGGGAGACATTTGCCGAGCAGTGGGACAATATGGACTAAATAGAAAAATGGTTAAGAGCAAGCTACATAAGTATTTTTCTTAGGGAAAATCAACTGTATTTCCAAGTTTGAGTAGAAATTCTAAAACTTTAAGTCTACGTGAATTAAATTCTAAAAGATTCTGTTTACTGTTCAATAAAGGTTGAATTCTAATTTAGCATTGCTGGCCAAGTAAACTTTCGGAGGGCCAGAACCTCCTATACTTTGGGCTATTAAATATTTAAATCCGCTATGGAAGCAATACGGGAAAAGATTCGGGAATAACACGACATACGCATTTGGTAGGTACGTGTACATGATAGGGATGGATGAGTAATTCCATCGTGAATCAAATGCCAGGAAAATAAGCGTAACTTTATTCTGTGGGGTTGACGTCAGTGTTGACGATGTCCAATAAATAGAATTCAATGAGACTAATACCGTTAACTAGTTTAATTACTAGAGCAATATGGGCATTTTTATTCTACGATTTCTAAATGATCCTAAATAAGCCCCCGGTATATCTAAAATCCTATAAATTGCTATGGAAGAAATTACTTATGAGAATTTCATAGATATTTTAATTCAAACAATGCTCACTTGATCGGACAAATTATCACACCACTGATGCGCAGCAGTCTTCTTGCCTCCGTTCAGGCCATTGGCGAGGTGAGGGGTCAGGGGTCCTCCAGTAAATAAGTCCTCTGTGAGACTTGTGTCTGAGGTGATCCTACTTCTGACATCCGGCGGTGGACCTTGCGGTCCAACGAAGTCGAACTGTCCGTCCCACATGTCATACTCCAGTTCTAGACTATCTTCTACTTCGATTGGTTCACCCATCGTGCCTCTAGACCGATTGAATAGTCCCGATTTGAACATTTAAGATCCGGTCCCCTTATCTTTGGATATATTCCAATATTGCACTGTACTAACTTAACTTATTTAACACAATAATTAATTAAACACTATTTCGTAACCGAACTAATTTGACTTTCAAAGACGATTAGAATAATTTAATTGCAAATAAAGCTAGAGTTTTAATGGCACACTTGAATAGTGATAGTTCTTGCGGCTCTCCTGTTTTAATACAATTAAGAAACTTCACATTCACGTAACACCACTTGCAGGCAGATAATCACAGTGTGTCACATTTTTCACATAGATGGCTTCACTACGATTCCAAAGATCGAATCGTTTGATTACCCTGGTAAGTGTCCTGGTGCAGAAATCCTTTAATTGTCGTCGTAAACAAGTATTAAAATATCAGGCAATAGGTGACTTCGGCGAAGTCGATTCAAAATTTTCGGCGGTTGCACTGACATTCTTTTCGAAAAGACGAGTTAGGAGCAAACACGGTTAAGAATCTTAGAATTTCTCTCAGAATGTCAATTAGTGTGTTATCGATATCGTAATATAACAATCAAAACTTTTAAAAAGACGCGCTAGTACGTGATGTTGGCACAGTATCGCGTTGGGCACTAACAGGCGCGCGGCGGCGAGCGTTCGGCCGGCGCGCCCCACCCATTGACACGACATGAAATGATTATCAGCCGGCCGAGCCACCGCGCGGCGCCATACAAATAAACTTTATTCGCTCCCTGCACATATGCACAGCCATCTGATAGATAGTTCCGAGGCAATAACCCCTTTCATAAGCTCCCCCAGTCTGGCTGCATCTCGTAATTTTACGGGCGAGGGGCCATCATGATTGCGTCCGACTTTGCCAGATGGAGTACGATTGAATGCAACGACCGACCGTTCAAGACTTTTGTTTTATTGCTAAATTATTCACATTGGAATTGTTACAGAAACATAATTACAAGTAATGAACATTGTTATTTTAATATGGTTAACAAAAATGTTTTTTTTCTAACTCTGGATAAATAAATGAACCTAAATATAAAACTGATGAATAATAAATCTAAAGCAGTGATTTGAAGAAAGTTGATACTGAAAGTAAAATGAATATGTCAGAAAAAACGTGAAATCATTAAGTGGACTCCATAGATGCAACCGGCTTTGCAAGTTGCAATCATAGAACAGTGGAGCATTTGTATTTTACTTGATGCCTATTTGATTACTCGAATGGTCAAGATATAATAACAGTCGGTGTATAAAATGATAAAGATACAACACGCAAATCTACACATGACATCTGTTTGTAAACGATTGAGATGGACTTAAATTTACAAGAGAAAAAATTGCTAGCATTGTAGCGATAAATTACAAAATGTCGGTCCACTTTTAAGAAATGCAACAAAATAAAGAGTTATTTAATAGAAATACAGAATCGAAATTGAGGCTATTGTTCACACCGTGTGAAATTCGTGCTCGGAAGTTTGAATTGGATACCATTGCCGGCTTTATTTAACGGATAGTAATAATTTAATCTACGCAGCATTTGAATTTCGAAAATTTTGATTCTATCGCTTTTTGTACGCCAGAAACGAATAAAGTAGCTACATGATGAAAATATGTAACTACTTAGTTGTTTTCATATGTAGAGCTATGCAGAGATCGCATGAAAGAAAATGATGAACATATGGATCAATTAGATGGGTCGTACAGGATGTGTGTGTTTTTTTAGCTTGTGGTGCGTTGTCTGTTCGTTTATATTGTATTCAGTTTAAACTAGTTGAGTAGTTTTGAAAATAGAATAACAAGAATTATTGCCTTCAAAGCCGCGATAATAGTGGCGAGGTTCTTGGTCTCATAATATGATTGCGACGGAGTCAGTCGTATGCCTTAAATGCCCTATAACACTAACACAAAAAGTAAGTCTCGCATTAATTTCACTTAATTTATCGGTCATTGTATCACTTACGTAACAAGTAAATTAAAATATTAATTAAACTTGACGAAACACGCACTATTGGGCACGCTGTAAGCTTTCAAATGCCAAACAAAGGGTAAATTATTCTCATATTGAAAGGAATAAAAAATTCTACTCAATTATTCCACATAGTTAACAATTGACGGAACAATGCGATCTCATACATTTTAATAAAGTTCATACAAGCGTGGCAAATAGTAAAGCTGGTTGCAAACAAACGTCAGTCATGAAAGGAATGCTTATAAAAAAGTTAATAATTTTATAACAGGGCTATATAGAAATAACTCAGGGAAATATTCGTCACTTTCTCTAAAGGTAAGTACTGTATGCGCTAGAGTAATGCTAATACTAAAATGTACTGAAAACGCATACACATTTTGCTGACAGCGAAAGTGGTAGATAATGTTTATTGATCATTAGAAGTTTGTAGGTATAAATAATTCATAATACTGGTGTACAGTGATGACATTCTAATAGTTATTGATGATATTGCAAACGATAGTCATGATTCAATTTGTTGGATTCTGTTCAACTTACAACATCGATACTTACTATTTATTATATAAGAAATAAGATTTACTAGATAAGGAAGGTAGCAGGACAATTGTGGGGCTGCAATCTGATGTCATATGAATTGTAAGAATTCCATTAATTATAGGTTTTTTATTAACGCAAACAGTAAGTCATTATGATGAATCTAATCACAATTTACGTGTATAGGTTTCCCTATTAGTCAAAATATTAACTGATACTGTCTAGATTAAAAGTGATATAACAAGCTATTTGGCTTCTGCGGCCTTGAGGAAAAGTAAAAGTGAAAGACTAATTAAAATTAGTTCAGTGATTTATGGATGATGCGCGGAAAGACCGACAAACTTTAAATAAAGTTGTCTTGATGTTATCTCGTTGGTAATCCTATGTGTCGGACCAAGTTAATCAATAGCTTGGTTATTGTCAAAAATAATGTTTTTGAACATTCTATTGAGGATTTTGAAGAAGAGGAAATTAGGTAATACTGGAAAAGGAGTAATTATAATCCAGTATATCTGTCAGTTACAGTTAAAAATTAATACCATGGCTACAATCAACACGCAAATTTTCTTTGTCAAGTTTTAACTATATTTTTCTCTCATTACCGTAATTTGTGCATGAGAAATTCTCTACGTGATTAGATTAATTATAATTATCTAGCAATTTCTCTTTTATGTTTCCGCAGTTTTCCTTGATATATTTTCAAAACATTCTTTGATTCGTTTTTAGTCCAGTCTACAATAATAATTTATACGCATTTCTACGCGTTGTTAACTTAGTCCATTTGCAAATTTGTAATCTATGTAAGTGCGTATTTGTAGAAATGTTTTTATTTTATCATAGGAAGATATAAACATTTTATATGTGGTATTTTTTATTGATAATGTCAATCACATATCTACGAATATTATTTACATATCGTATTTACTTCAACAAAAAATTGGCGTCATTGTTGAGCATCATTCACGGTTCATAACATAACAGTACACTACACTCGTCTATGCTGTAAGTTCTTTTAATTGACGTTTCTCATGCAACATTTAAGTTTCATTCGGTATTCCCCGTTAGTCATTTATTAAAAGATTATTATGGAGGGGAAATTTCGGAGGGTGCCTTAACTTAATGGTATCTCTACATTCCCTACGCCAGTTAACGCGTATATTTGAAATGCAGTATTTACTTGTACACACACGGAGTTTGTATTTATCCATACCCATTTTGTAAGTGCTTTTAAACCAGTACGGTGATTAATTTATTCCAATTAAGGCGAAGATTAAATCATTTGAGCACAATACGGAATAAAATGTGACATAACTCAAATTAAAAGTGAGTTCTTAAAAATAGAACAAATAGCCAAACTATGTCCATATCCACGTGAAACTATTAATACCCAAGATAAATATGTAAATGGTAATGACAGTATAATAGCAGACAATAGTTCTTGCTTCGTTTCCGCACTCGGTGCCGCTTGGACGACAGTAGATGACCTCGGAGCAGTTCAAGGTTGGACTCCATGGCAAAATAAGAGACACTGACCCGGTCGATGAACTAAATTAAATAAATACTTAACTAATTGTTAGTGATTAAGAGAAAATTAGAGAATACACTAATTGTTAATCACATGTTTATGTTTTGAACAAACCGTGACTTTTATTAGTTGTAATGGCTTGCTTGGCTTGGGGTGACACATGAAGCTAGTTAATTAGAAAATGGTTTACAATTTTAAAACTAAGATCAAATACATAGTGTGAAACATGAAACTCATTCTCTTAATTTACGACAAGGAAGCATTCTTCTAAATTATTATTACCGATAAATATACTCATGTAACTGCCCATAACTGTCTTTCTATTGGTGGCACTCTATTTTAACTTATCACATCATCCAAACTCTGGATTACCATATGACACGTATCTAAATGTGGGGTTTGGTCATAAAATCTTTAACAAATAGACAGTATACAATCAGAAATTAAAAGAAACGCTTGAAACAAATTGTCCGAATGGTGGCAATAAATTCAAACATATAAATTACAGGCACCATCAACGTCTACACGGTAAGGAGCAAAGTGTATTCGACATAAATTTCTTTTAACTAGTGAAATAATTCATCGTCATTTAGGCAATGAGTGACATCATTTTCTGTTTATCATTTTCATAACTTGCATAAACATTGATGTGTTTCGTAATTGAGGTGAATTGTAGAGTCACGTAGAACTCGGTAAGTAATTGTGCTTCAAAAGCAACTGCAGCAAAATAGCGAAGTGTTCTCAACAAATGCAGGCCTAACAAAAAATCTCCTTCAAAATGCACTTCACTGTTCCGGGCAAAAACTAAGAACATTGTTTAGGTGTAAGCGGTGCGGCGCGAGCTAAATTGTTTTGCTACTTAGTTGCCAGTGCAATTGTCTTCGAGACACGGTTCGTGTGTAGATAGCTAAATAGATTATGGCGAGTTCCCGGATTCGCCACACAAGTGTCATCTCACGGTATAATTACTATCGTAATAATGATCGTTATTAGAAATCTCGTCTGGATCTGTACTACATCAACTTGATCTTCGCGCCCTAAAAACTAAATCAATTGCTTTCTTAGAATGACGAATGCCCCTAATGTGTGAAGTTGCCTCCCGTCCTGAGTTTTATTTAGCATTCTGCGAATTTTTAATACAGAATAACACATTTTAAGCTTTGGCAGAAAACTACATACAGGCTAGCCGTTACAAATGCTGGATTGTATAACGTTTACACGGCTAGTTGAATATTCTATGATCGCAAACCTTAGATTATAATTATATATAAGTATCGTGTTTCAAACGTGGTGTTCTTTGAGGTGGAACATAAATTTCAATTTAGTTAAATTGGGATCTCCATAACTAATTAACGTAGGTAGAGATATTTATCGTCTAGTATTTGAAAGCACAATGGATCTAATTTTAATATTAAACGTTTTCGTTCGTGAAATTATACAGTAGCGAAAGAAAACGAAGGAAATGAGCGAAGGACTTTTGATAAGAAAGAAGTTACATGAAAACTAACGGAAATCGGACCACTTAATGAATTTGTATTGTTGCTGAAAATGATAAGACGCGAAATTAATTGGCTAAGCAATGGGTCATGTTCTGCAATACATAATTACCATATGTATCTGGTTGTGTGTAAGACTCTCGTCATCTGCACACAATATGTTTGTATTCGCACGCGTTCGTTCGCACCACTTTCCGTTTCACACTACTATGTTTTTGTCACTACTCGTAATATTCGAGTTGGATAACAAGATGTTTCTGGCATACTCTGTTCCTACTCATGATAAGTTTGATAGATTACTGAGATATTATCGACATGCTTTGGGAATTCGGTTGCACTTATGCAATAACATGTTTGAGAGTTCCAATTAAAAGCATGATAAGATTAGCATCTAATTGTGTTATGAACGTAATAATTAGTAATGGGAGTGTCTTTACGGCGGAAGTTAAGTTTTATTGCCTTGGATGTCTTTTTACTAGATACGTTTACTTTGTGGGAATTAAAGTCTTACCAAGTTTAATCTAGGTTCTTACGTCCAATCTTTAATTAATATCAATTATTATCCATAAATATTATAACATATATGTGTTTGACATTCTTTGAATTTTAGCTCTACCTTTGTTAATAAATTCATATCAACCTGGGAATGTCCATCTCGGATCATAGGTCTCGGTCTCGCTACAACGAATAATGTTGTTGGTTCATTACTGCCCAAGTTATTACTTTCATGCCTTGTAAATAGTTGTAGTAGTAGCCCCCCATCCTCTTGATAAAATCAATCAGTTCCTATGATATGATATTTGTTATTTATAGTCGAAACCACATCTAACGAGTTACAATGTCCCTGAGTTAAATTTTACGATCTGCGCGCAGTTTACCCAATACAATGTTCCTTTCAAACGAAAAGTAAACGATGTTCGATTTACGCTAAACGTATGAAGACGAATGAGCCCATGTCATGAGAGTTAATAAATGCGAAATAATTCGCTAGGTTCCCGATATCCTTGGCACAGTTCGACCACCCACGCTGCCTCCCACTGCACGCGAGGATTGAGTCGCGCTACTCTATTGTTTAATGCGCGAATACTAAGCAGATTTACTTCATCTACTCCTAGCTAACCTAATATAACCGTAAGTAAATAGATTGGCAGGTTTCTATGGAATTCTGTGATATTATGTCAGAATAGCTTTTGCTAGAAATTTCATCAGCGTGGTTTTGTACTCCATCAATCAGAACAGACCTAATTTTTCAAAAATCTATTTTGTGACTTGTGACCTAATTCTTATTTATAAAGTAAACTGTTTAAATCTAAATTATTAGCCTGTTTGGTCTGGGCCTTCAGTTAATCTGATAAAATTTTAAAGATTGTGATCGAAATACGGTTACTTTCGCAGAGTTAAATTCGTTCGTATCAAGAATTTACATTTATATAATAATCACGATAGTAATATTGTTATTATGGCAGAGATCATGGTTAATATTGGTTTGCATAATGGGGCATTGTCTGAACATGTTGATTAGAATTGGCCGGATAGACGTTCATTCAAACTGCATGTTTATCATTCTAGAAACACGCGGTCGTGAAAAATCTCTAGGAAGTAACACCAGCCCGAACAAGCAAGTCAATATCTATTGCACTAGAGCAGTGGTCACCAACCTTTCTTTGAGTAGGGACCAATAGGTTATTTTTGTTCGGTACAAGGATATTAAAAGGTTTAAAATTTGAATACATTTTTTATAATAGAGAACTTTAAACTAAAAATCAATGTGATTTTTGAACCACCCGCATAAATATAAATAATTTATTATGGGTTCAAACTTATTTCGCGGACCTTAATTTAGTTCTAATGGACTCCTGGTGGACTAGCGTTATAGACGACCTCTGCACTAGAGAGGAGGTCAGAGTTCCAGCAGTGGGAATATATTTATAAGCTGATTGTTCGTTTGAAGTAAGTTCTGAATAAGTAAGGGTATCTCAATTAGTAGACCAACAAATTGGAGGAGATACTGATAAAGCAAAAGACAAAGTTCTGAGACTAGGAATGACCGAATACAAGAGAAAATATAAATAGTCAGTTGATATAGGTACTAAGAGATTTATCGGTAACTCAAAATAGCTTCTGTTATCGTACCTACTCGTATGGATGCGCGTGAGTTGAACGTGCGTGATCACTCTCCATCATTCTCAAGCGTTCAAATAAAACATTAAACGAGCAGTTTGTCCGAAACAAATCTATTGAACAATCTTATTACTACTAAACTGAAGCCTACAGTTTCGTTTGTATTATATTTCGTGGCTGCTGGGTTAAGAACGACTATATTCTTGTAGAATGTAGTCTTTAAGACAAGCTAGGTTTATTTTTTCTCCTCCTGTCTTATTATCTTCAGAGTAAACCACAAGCTTATTTTTCTAGCGTCGATGTACGAGACAACTATTGAATTAGTAAAATCTACCGAGTACCTATAATTGGCATACGTATCAGTTTTTGGGGCAGCCGAATTTAGGGGAAGAACACAAAATCGTTCATTTCATCGATAGCGGGAGCGCTCATAGTGGTATTTGGCCTTATTATTATTGTCTTTGACAGACTTCGTAATTATCTCCCTGCTTGTACGATTATATCATGATATCAGCCCATAAACGTCTAGTTTTAAACATGGAACTGCTCATAGACTTGCCGCCGCTTGTACAAGACTAGTAGATATTATGCAAAATTCAATGGCACGCAGTTTCTCTAAGCCGTATTGTCTGGTGCATTGCGAGACACGGCATGAAATCCAGTCATTCAATATAAGGAACCTTATATCGTAAGAATAGGGTGTAAAATTGCGTGGCTATGCAGGCAGCTTGTTTAGGTTTGAAATTGAATAGTACATTCGCCTACGTCGCCGCATTGTACCCTGTTCCTTGTGTCCACAAGAGCCATAGTCTGGACTATACTGACTGTAGGTATTATGACATCACGCGATATAAAAAGTACCGGTCTATATATTTGCCAATATTTTTACTTTTAGGAAAACTCATTGAACCTTGAAGTTAGTAGTTCTCTGTGGCAAATCAATGAGTGACAAGAAGTTTTGCATGCTACGGTTATCAGGTATACGAGTAGTTAGGTAGATAAAACAAACACAGCATAACATTTTGTGATGTAAATGCCTAATCCAAATTAACTTTGCAAAGACTATTCTTCGACAATAAGCGGTCTTTTGAAAATATGCTAAAATGTGTTATAAAGATGACAGGGCCATAAACGTTGAATCATTTATCGTTTCCTGAGGTTTGTTTACACTCACTCCATGTTTGGTTACAAAAGCTCATATCTGTTTAATATTTACAAAGAGATTCTAATTTTAAATTAATCATATATCGCTGTGGCTGGGCACGCATCTGACCGGAAGTGGTGTATGCAGCAGAGGGACCGTTTCCGGCGTCCATTACTGTCGCACTAGGTAAGACTATTAAATGAAGCGGCACGGACCATTGTTTGAACCCCTTCCTTTGGTAATATACAATGCCACTTTAATAGGGTCATTGAACATTATAGACGGAAATAATAGTCATGAGATTGATGGAGAAAATACGTTAGGAAGGTTCATCGTTCTACTAATATTTTGCCGGACTGGCTTTTCTCTAAAAATAAATCCAGTCCATTACTTTCCCACAGCGGGGCACGGGCCTCTTCTCAGAATGAGAAGGGTTAGGCCTGAGTCCACCACCTTGGCCTGGTGCGGGTTGGCGAACTACATATACTCCATCGAAGCCTTTAAGAGGCCCTCTCAGGTGTGCAGGTTTCCTCACGATGTTGCTTGTTGTGGCTTATCTCTAATTAAAATTAAAATAAAATTTGGCGTCAGAAGAGCCTATATATTAAAATTAAAAAGATGGAAATTAACACGAAGGTTGCATGCGTAGTGTGAAGAAGATCACAGAAGTATAAATCAGAAATGTAATCTAAAAAAATCACCCAAGAAATAAATTCGTTTATGTGGGTATATCTACACAATTTACAAATTGGTTGAAAAAAAAAATAGATCTGTGTTAATAATAAGAAATACCTAGGACCTAATAATAGGACTCGATTTTATTTTGATACTAGTGATGCCCGATAAGCCTTGCAATTCCTCTTTTTTATCTTAAGTGCGCGCGCGCATCAACTCACCATAGTTTCAATCGTAATCGGATGAATGGTATAGGAGCGCATAGAAGACAAACAAACATTCATTGTTATATAAGTATTAGATAACATAACTTACTATTTAATAAAAAAATGTAAACATATGAGATCACGTGAAAGTTTTGTCAGCGCTTAATTTTGCAACTGAACAATATTTATTTCTGGAATTGGGTGTATGCCAACGCGACCTTGCACTGGTAAGAATATTTATTATTACCATGCATAAAATATATATAATATAAATGGTACAAATAAAGTTCAATGTTAATAGGTAGGTATATTACGCCAGAAAGAGTATTACGACAAAAAAGGCAGTATGGTCTAGGGATTAAAAAACCTGAAAATTTTGAGCCTAGTTGTGAGAAGAGCCAGTAATCTTGGGATTTTCGACTATCGGTAGTGTAATCTCAAGCACAAAACAAACATTCTATAATAGATCGTGAGAAAACGAATATGGCTTAGCACCAAAAATTAGAAGACATTATTATATTTTTACGTTAAATACTATAAATATCCTATTTTGCCTTTGCAATGATATTTAGGTATGTCCCAGGCCAATGTTTCAGGAAAATAATAAATTGTACAAATTACCTCTAAAATATAAACACAAAGGTTACATACTTTAGTAAACGTACGTCAATAAACCACATAAAACCTAACGCGTTAATCGAAGGTGATTCAATAAATACATCATCACCATAATATGATACATAAAATTTATAAACAAGTCCATTACGAACTTAATTTTGGGAAATAAGTTATGAACAAGATTTTCTCTTTGATTTTCATAAACTGGGTGAAAAAATAATGTTCAGCCATATTTTGGGAGGTAATCCGGTCTATGAAACTGAACAATTTTCCCCAAAAAACCCATAGGTCGAAAGCAGAAAACGAAAATTCAACTTTTCATACAAAGTCACTTTCGATTTCGACCTGTGATGTTCCTTGGGGTCTTGGGGAAAGTCGTTCAGTTTCATGGATCTGATTATCTCCTAAAATATGACTGGTCATTTTTATTTCACGCTGTATTACCTACGTATACAGTATACGTAATACAGCGTAATAATAAAAATGACCAGTCATATTTTAGGAGGTAAAAGTTGAATTTCCGTTTTCTGCTTTCGACCTATGGGTTTATTGGGGAAAATTGTTCAGTTTCATAGACCGGATTACCTCCCAAAATATGGCTGTACATTATTTTTTCACCCAGTATAAGAAAATCTTGTTCATAACTTATTTCCCAAAATTAAGTTCGTAATGGACTTGTTTATTAATTTTATGTATCATATTATGGTGATGATGTATTTATTGAATCACCTTCGTTTAACGCGTTAGGTTTTATGTGGTTTATTTACGTAAGTTTACTAAAGTATGTAACCTTTGTGTTTATATTTTAGAGGTAATTTGTACAACTTATTATTTTCCTGAAACATTGGCCTGGGACATACCTAAATATCATTGCAAAGGCAAAATAGGATATTTATAGTATTTAACGTAAAAATATAATAATGATAATAAAGCACAGTAAATACGAAATATTTAAAGAAATAACTAGCATATAAACAACAGGACAACCTGAGCTCTAAACTCTGCTATACATATAACAAAAATCTTCAAGTTAGAAGGAAACTTCTGAGACTGACCTTCTTTCTGGCCTTGATGAAAAAACTCAATCAAAAGAAAACTCCATTTTATAATAAATCCAGCAGGTCGATCCGTAGAACAATATGGTTCAGGAAGGAAGTTGACGTAATCCACTAAGCGATGACAATATCTATTTTGATGACAAACACTTCATAATACTTGATAAACTTCCCATTACCTGGCATAGTTTTCCGAGAAAATTGTCTCCGTAATTTGTAATGCATGAATGGGTGCAAACGCAAATGACTCATCTGTTCGTTTGTACTTCGTGTAGGAAACTACTACTAGAAGTTGTACCGAGATGAGATGAGGCCTATCAAGATAAAATATACGAAGTCAGTCATGATTAAATCCTTATGGCGTACCTACTACCTCTTGGTGTGGAAAAATATTGACGTTTGTTCGATGTTTGTAGGTGTCTTGTGGCAGATAATAATGGCTTATATTTTGTCTAATTGGGTATTTTCATTGTCTTTGCTAAAAGTATCGTATTTTTTTTATTTACCTATGTAATGCTTATATTTAACATTCAACATTGATTGGGGTGCAATCAAAACATCAATCGAAGGATAATGGTTGCCCATCATCGGAATTAATGATACCAAACTGTTGTAGCAACCCAGTTTTCATAAGTTTTAATTCAAAATTTTGATTCGTGTTGTTGGTTGTGCTCGTAACGTGCAAATACTAAATACAACTTCAATGAATTATAAGGGCTAACATCACCTATACACCTTGCCTGACCGAAGAGGCTATAACAACTCGCTAGGCTAATTCACTTCAGAAAAGACTGCTGAGAATTTGTTTTGCTAGTGCAGGTAAAGCACATTCTACATTATTATCATTTAATTCCAAAACCAGCATTGCTCGTTTGTTTTGATTATAAAAAGCCGTAAACGTCCGCAGCCAAAAAGAAGAAAGAATGGCCCTCGTTATGTATACATAGGTAGTACATACAATGCACGATCGTCGCGAGAACATACTAAACTAAACGCATCTGTCACTTTCTTTTTCTATTGAAACAGAAAGAGAGAGACGTTATAGTTAAGTTTACGCCTGTCCAACTGCGCAATAGAATCGACACCAGTAGGTAGGTACATTGTTATTGGAGCATCTCAGGATTCTGCTGTCCATGCTCCTGACCCAAGAGAAGTGGTGACTTTTCCAGAAACTACACGACGTTGTTATAACATGTTAATTGAATATTTATCACTGACCTTATAGTTGAGACCCTGGACGTCTTCCTCCAATGACACATCGGAGTACATGTCGTCAGCTGGTTCCCCGCCAGAGCCGCAGCCCGAGGAGTTAAATGACGACGACCGGTATAATTGGCTGAAACAATGTCACTCATCATTATGGCATCTTTTTATTAGACGAACATCCGTTACTCAAATTCAGTTGGTTGAATAAAATTAACACACAATCATTAGTACGGCTATACTATCAGCGACATCTATGGGGATCTACAAACAGGTTTTACCGCCATCTATGTTCATATCCGTTCAACCGTAGCCATTGTTAGAATGAACTTAATGCGCGTATAGCTTACTAGATGGCGCTGACTTTGATATGTACATAATGCGACCACCAGATGGCGTTAGTAGAAAACGTAGAACAACGTAGAATCAGAATTGATAAGTACTTCTCATAGAATTAATTAATACTTCTGAATAGATTAATGAATAAGAAAATGTATACCAATGTATATAATGCATACCTAGCTAAGACATTGGAGCCGAGTTGTCGCTTCCCAGAGCTGAAACAAATAAACATAGGAACATCAATTTTTGAAAAGGTAACAATAACGAAATTAACGCCGCGAATTTCTTATAGTCTAAGCAAAAAAACGTAATTATGTTAATAGATAATAAGTAGGCTACACGTGTCGAGAAAATAACAAGACATTAATTTTAATAAAAGTCGTTAAGCGCTTAATTTTGAGTAGGTAATAAAATGAGTTTGATAACTAGTTAACTGTACAACTTTTTTTTTACTAGCCTTTTCTTCGCCATTTACTCATTTTGGCGTTTTGATAAATCGAATTTAGACGAAAATAAGGTTAAAAATACATCATTGTTTATTTTAATGACGCTATTGCGGCAAACGGATGTCTCTAGATTTAATTAACGGTGTCTTACACATAACACGTAAATCGTCCGTAAACCAAACGTTCCACCCTGTTTATCTAATACTTAAACCAGTAAGTAAGTCACGTTTTACGCATTAGTATAATCACGGTAAACGTATACTATGCAGGCCCACATTGTGGACCGTGGTATGACTGTGGCATAGTAAGTACTACGTACCTACCTACTAATGGACAACGAATACTTAGATAATTAAGGTCTGTTATAATTTAATTAAAGCATATACAGGCTGTTAGAGCATAATAACAATATGTTACAACAAGAAACTTATTTATTCGATCACTGTAAGATACAGTGATCGAATAAATAAGTTTATTGATTTACATACAGATACAAACTCTAATAAAAGAAATAAAATCAAATAAACAATTTATGGAAAATATAAAAAAGTAAAATAAAATAGAAAAACAAAATACAGATCACGTGGGTGAAAAGGTGCGGGAATACAATGCTATGTATTAAGAACAATAAATATAATGGAATTTAATAAAATATAATTCAAACCCGATTTTATGACTTCCATGTTCTTTACAAAATGTTATCTATAAGTGTATGATGTCTAACAATCTTTATTAGACTATACTAGAAAGAGACGTACCATAGATAAAGAGAGTACGTTCGTATAATATTGTATGACAATTTATTTCAGATTCAGTACCTATCTAAACTTTGAACTAGGTTGACTTGTTGAAGCAAAGGTCTGAGTGTAGTAGTTCGCAAGTGACCCATGTCCCTTGTTGACCACTGGATTGTGGTGCCTGAGCTGCAACACGTAGAGTGCAATGCAAATGAGCTGAATGTTGATTGTAACTTGCAAACATTTCTAGGAGATATCACAGAACACAGAAATGTGTTCAGTGGGAGATATAATATAGAAATAGCCCATGTCGACGCCACGACACGGCACGACAACAGCATGACAAGCACTGATACATGCTATTCTAATGGGTAAACGAATAACTTAGCTAATTAAGTTGATTGGACGCATGTCCGGTACTCTCGCTTTATAGTGGACTGCGGACGGTAGAAAGAAGGAAATACTTAAAAATGTATGTGGGTAACGTTCGTAGCAATTAGTTCATATTATTTATTACGGAGTTACTACGTGATTACGTGAGCGGCCATTGTGAGATTTTTTGTTGAATACGTACGTAGATGAAAAATGACGAGTGTTCCTAATTGTGTGATGCGAGATAATGTTCTTATAAAAACGCTCTAAATGTTGAATAATTATTGTTAGCTTATGTCAAACGTTTTGCTGCCGATATGTGTACTGAGGCCCTAATGTAAGATTGGCCCGCTCCGAACTCTTCACCAATCGAAGCGCCGATCGCGGTCGATGCGTAAAATCGAGAATGTAACCTAACCTAACCGTCAAAAGCCCCCCAACTCCAACTAGAAAAAGAGCTGTAAATTTTAAACGGCGGAACAGATTTTCATTAAACACAGCTAAGATGATACCCGATTGAACGAGCTTTCGATAAAAAAACTGCATTGAAATCGGTCTATCCGTTTTGGAGCTACGATGCCACAGACAGATACACAGACACACAAAAAAACCCCCACACAGATCTTACACAGATACACAGTACAAAACTTATAACACCACTCTCTTTTGTTGGGGATTAAAAACTTGGCCGGTCTGAAGTTAGCCGAATATCTACGCAGTAGACAATTTCTTTCCTAAAAGATCAATTGTGCAGCGAAACAGCTACCTTCAGTTCGGCCAAGATACGTGGCCCGTACTGTAACTTGTAAGGTTAGCATACAATAAGATTTTCCTTGTTATATTTTTATGGACATAATTGGCAAGGTTACATGACTTTTTAGTTTTATTGTTAAAAACTATTTAGTAACGGATTTAGTAATAGCTGACGAGTTTCCGTTTCCTCTAACATAAGTAAGTGCAACACGTGCGTTGCGTTGCCACATAAAACGAATAGATTATTTTAATTACTTAGTTAATAGTTTTATTTTAGAAGTTAAAATATTAAAGTTTTAACGTTTGAATAGCATATCGACCTTCTATAACACAACACCTTGCATCATTTGGGTCATCCGTTGGCGGTGCAAAGTGTAAGCCAATAGCAGTTTAGAGAATCTAGTTTTGTAACGATACGATTTGGTCCAGAAATATTCCAATTATTATTCTTTGCTTTTATTGCGATCAACGTTTTCATATTACAATAGTAACGAACACAAATGTATTTCTTTGTAAGACCCAATTTTCCCACATTTTTCGGAATCCTTTCCCTTACAATGTCATTTTTTTTTGAGAAAACGTCATTCAGCCGCAATTCATAGGTACTAGTTTTCGTAACAGTCTTCGAGTACTGACTCCTAGCGGTTCTAACATTAAACGCTTTGAAAATAGTTAAATATTTGTATTTCTGCTTCAGCATAATGAAGCTATAAATCTATTATTTCGAAAGAGTTTCCATCGAGTTTCTTACCACTTCTTCTCCATAGTACCTAATATTTGGAACCGGCGCACTTACGAGTCTCGACATTTCATAAGTGCCTGTATCTAGTTTACATGAAATAAAGATTACTAATGGTTAGTTATTCTATTACAGCTGTTCCCAACACAATGAATCCCTGATATTTAGGTACCTACTGTTTCTTCGACAACACGCTTTTGTAGCTGCTACTAGCTAGCTACGATGACTAATCCAACAAATGCAGCAAGGTCAAGTTAGCCAATTCGAGGTCCCTACGGTACCTTTGTCTATATTTGTCAAGTACGTTATCTACCATCTGCCTTATAATTTGCATGATGTGAATTTCTACCAGTGTAACTAATAGGTGCTTTATCATCCAATCACCCCTTTAACATATTCCCACTATCGGAACGCAACCCTCCTCTCTGAGAGAAATGTTTATGTGAACATTTTACGAGCTTTAATATTGGAAGAGAGAAGACTTAGCCAAGAATAAACACATTTTTACTATTATGAGTGCAATAAATTATTTAGTTTAAGACTTACGGAACTATGAGTTTTGGAAAATAACAATTAATAGCCAATGTTACAGAATGTGTTACGTCTTTTTCAATAACGTAACCTTGTGCACGATCTATTAACATATTTGGTAGTAACTTTTAACAAATTTTAATGTGCTGTTGTTTTAAAACCATTAATTTTCTTTACTTATTTATGTACTTAGTATTTGTTGTGCTTTTCTGTTCGCAGCAAGATTTGAAATAAAAATTATAGCTGTAAATGTATAAAAGTCAGACATAAACAGCTGTGTTATTCGCGGTAAACTGAGGCGGAGATGGACGGTGGGATAAGTTTATATCCGACCGAGAGCACTGGTCCATATTAGCTTGGAACAAAGATGGCTAGAAAGGAGAAGATTGCTCTATTCGATCAACGTGCGTATCTAAAAGTAAAGGTTATATTGTATATATTAGAAAAAGAACCATAGTAAACACACTAAACAATACCAACATAGGTAATAAACATATTGTTAGCCTAGTCTGTCATGATATTCAAACCTAATTTACAAAATTTTGAACCATTTTTGGACACGACTTCGTGGAAGGCAGTATGTGGATGAAATAGAAAGATAAGCTTAATGATGAACTAGACTTCTGAGTTCACGTCAAATGATTACCACATATAGAAATACAACATCGATCACTAGAATTTCAATGGAAATGCGGCGATAAGCATTAGTTTCTGATTTCCATGGTTTGTCAAGTGTATCATATCACGTATGCAATGGTCAGGACGTCCGTGGGGAGTGTCGGAGAAATCGCCAGGCAACAAATGAAACATGGGTGCGCATACGCCGTGAAATTGTGCAAGAAAGTGACGAGCTGCCTACCAACTTGCTACCGTAATGATCTTCAATTCGATACTGATATAGGTATAATGGATGTACTCAAAGTTTTTTTTTATAAATTATGTGAATCTACGATGAAATTACAAGGTTTTGCTTTGGTTTGGTCTAGAATTTAAAACGATTCCATAGATATTTTTGTTTTCTAAGAGCTGCTGAAAAAATAACCCCATATTAATAACTTCGCAAAAGTTATGGCTTTATGGTGATTACGAATAACACCGATTTCGTGTCGAGATCATATCATGATATCGGTAGGCAATTCAATTTTGTTGTTCCCAGTATAAAAAAAAATAGGTTGAATATAAAAATTGCGTGTTTATGACAAAGTAATTGAATCATCACGCCTCATTATGTGAATAGTCGTACAATCTTAGGATGATTGTGAATAGGTATTGTAATCACAGAATATTTTAAGAGTTGGGTAACTACTGGAAACAATCAATTTAATACGCGTTATTCCGTAATGTTTTTGTAAGTACGAGTATTATGTAATATTTTTTGGACTATCATTATGATCGAAGTGGCTATAGATTTCAATGGCAAAGGTACTGTTAATAATAGTTTGAATCGAAACGAATTGCCTTGGTATGTTTGCCTCGAAGTTTGTTTCTTGAGTTGATATAGTATAATTTGGAGTGGCATTCGTGTCTAATGTGAAGCGTGAGGTCATAATTTTGAATACTTCATAGACACTCGGTGCTATTCGTGTGTACACTGTACATGATCACTTATGATTTCGTAACCAGGTAATTTGTGGGAAATAAGAACTGTTGTACAATGTACCTCGTCAAGAACTTGTCTATTTTAGGACTACATCGAAAACTAGCTTCATTTAGTTCAAACTACGAGGAACCTTCCGTTCTTGCGGCAAACACGTCCAGTTCTGAAGTATTGAATTTTTACAGGATAATGCAAAAATGGATGAGGTTATCCCTAACTTACTTTTTCTGCTTTTTGTTGAACAAATGTGTTTTACAGGATCCTGCAGATGCTCGTGAAATACTTTCGCCACTGAACGAGAGCTGTGCCTCTTCGCTAAGTAGGTAGTACTTATATAAGTCAAAAAAACCTTTTTTACATGTTAGCCGGTAAACGTAAATTGGGCTTACCTACCGTTTATTTTCTGTATTATAAAGACATATATATACTATTTATACAGTATAATTAACAACAAAGTGTTTTCTTTATTTTTTATTTTTTTTTATGGAACAACCCATCAATATTTTTTTGTATTTCATTATGCCGTGAATCGACGCTAAAGTGTCAACTGTCCTCGAATCGCCATTGAGAAACAAGTCCACCTACGATTTTTTACACAAAATGCCAAAAAAGTAAATTGTTGCTGTAACCGCCCGTGGCAATGAGTTGTCCAATTGTCCACAAGTAGATGAAGTGACAATTGCAATTTAAATATTAATGTCAACAGTTTTGTTCGTACTTCCTGAAGCTTGGTTCTCATAAAATTTAATTTTAACTAGATTGGAGCATGGTTGGGGTAAATGTTGATAACTATGACGACAAGGTAACAGGTATGGAACAAATATAATTTAATGCTGCTCTTATTTAAAAAGAGCATTCTTGTCCATTCGCGATATCGCCCAACATTGAGAGGAACTTGTATCATAAATGTTATTGCTATCGAATAACAGGTATCACTATCGAGTCAATTAAAAATGGTATGGATTGACAGGATACCACAAAATGAAAACATTGTTTGGTAATGTATGCGCGTGTAGCAGAGGCATACATTAGTGGTTGCCATCGCTAAAAACACAATGCAGTGGCCAGCAATAAAATACCCATGCGTACACATTGTTGTCCTCTTGTATTTGCTGTGACAATAAAACAACAGCCCAATGGATTACGTCATTATCGCGCCATAACGGATAGTGTTTTTGTTACATTTGAAAAAGTGTTGTAATATAAATCAAGCCCGTCTGTCTTTTGTTATAAACAACTCTCTAAACATAGTGGTTGAGCAGTCAATCAAAGCGATTTGACGATGAATATTCTCGGGCCATTGAACAGGATAACGATAACCGCAAGTTTAATCATGTTCAATATTCAAGCACCAATATCTGTTATCAGATTCTCTAAATTCTGTTATTGTAATCATGGTTACTTTGTCTAAGGTTACGGATGTCCTCACAAAATAATCAGCAAGCAATAAAAATTCAACAATTCCAACCTGTAGGGTCGCTTTCTGTAATGCATGTAAACACCGTTCCGCTCCAGCTTTACAAACAAATAATTGCAACGATTAAAATATTACAGCAAATCCGGTCACGGATGGAACACGATACACGGTTTTTATTTTGTCACATCACTTCATTTTGGAACATTGCACGGACAATAAAATACACACATCACTATTAAAATTGAAAAAAAGAAAATAAATAAATGGGTTCGAAATTCGAAATGGCACGCGGCATGCGCGAAGGCGTCGCGTTCGGTATATTCGTGCGAGCAGCCACGATGTACTGACGCATCAACAAACGCAGCGGTGGTGGACCGGTCAGCCGACTACACCGCGAGGTATGAATTATCCACAATAGAACAGACAATGGCTGGCGAAACACTCGGAGTTATTAAATTATTAAGTAGCTCGCGGCGGTAGACGGACCCTAATGCCTGCAAATGACTTAGTCAACCGCATCGCTATCACGATCTTTATACGCTAATGTATTTTGCATCATCACTTGTAAAGGATTTCGAGTTTTCTTTCGTATGTATTCCAAACTTTATCATAATAATAGCATCATCATCAATAGTAACAAAAAGGTCCACAGATCAGACAGTCTCACAAATCTTGTTATCAGTTTTGGCCATGGGCCTGACATTAATCACTAGGACATCTAATATGAAATTATGACATCCACGAAAAATCTATTAGTAGTACAGACGAAAATGGTACAGCAATTAAAGAATGTTGAGAATACAAATATGGAATAATAAATCAAATTCAAACGTTGCTTTTATGAAAGACTGGAGACGTTAAAGTACCTCGTAAAAGGAAAGGATCCGCAATATTTACAGATTACCATAAAGACGAGAACAGAATTATGTGTTATTAAAGCTATTGCATGTACTGCAGTAGATAATTTTATAAACGCCAGTGAAATAACAGTGTTCAACCATGGACACGAACAGTTACGCTGTGCGCAATACAATTAACATTCAGCAGTCTAGATATTGCATCCTCTATAAATTTTATGTACGCAATCCAAATACATGGCCAGGTAAGATGATAATTATTATTTTAATTATCGTCTATAGAATAAAAATGTAAGTAGTATCGAAATGACTGAAATTGTCGACATCCGTCGCTGCTTTGAAGGCAAATCTCCGCAGATTTGTGTTAATTGATGACTTACACGATCTATTACATGTTTCAGTTCTCATGTAGAATTAAACTTTTATTTATCTACGTTGTTTTGTGACAAATGACAGCCGTTTCGTCATGGATGATTACCATCGTTTTTATTGTTCAAAATGACCACTGCATTACAAACTTTGATTGTACTAGGTATTACTTTTCTCATCCTGTAGTTTAATAGGAACGTAAATTATCGAGAGGTCTTTATTGTTGGGTTTTAAATTGCTATTTCTTCTGAATTACCCACGACACATACAACGGCGTTACGAGCGTCTGGTTTCAAGGTATTTAGATAAAAACTGAAGTAGTATGATGCGTGACTGCGCGACTTGGGATAGGAAGTGGAACTCAATTAGGTAAATCATTATTTTCTCAGCATTGTTCCAGTACTAGAAGTTGACTTTTGAACCCATTTGAAGCATATAATTTTTATCTTCAATTTTAATTCAATTTTACTATGCTTATTATATCTACGAGGGATCCAGAATGATCGTCAATAACTAAGTGCTCAATGTCTGCGAGTGCGAGTGTATCGTCATTGCGTAGATAGTACCTACCTAGGTATTTATGAAACTAACTTTTACAGTAACGAGTTGTCAGAGCGTAGACAGAGAGTCGCACACTACAGTGGATATTATTAACGCACAGTGAGATTGCTATCCTCATTATCGTGTTATGGAAATAACATCTGTAGCAGCTGGTGTGGAAATCACTAATAGAGTTAAAAGATAAAGTGCCTAATTGCTGCGCAGTCGCTGTACGTTATGATTGTGAAAGTCGATTAAATAATTTATTAGCAAGCGCAGAAAAACAAAATGATTAATTAAAATCGAACTAGTCATTTATTTATTGTTTGACAACCGTGTCTAACATTTTAAAAGGGCTGGCAAACGTTAACACGTTCCCAATTCTACAAATGAAGCATACCTACATAAAATTGGGATAAATTGGAACAATATTTCGCAATCAAAATTATTAATAAGTTAGCAATCATTTCCAAGATTTATTGTTCTGCAATAGTAATTAAGGATCTTTTAGGTGATTATGACTGCGTTATGAGTAAAAAAGGGGCAACGCGTGCTGGTGGTTGGGCAACCGCGGAACCCAGCAGCCGGAACCAAACAGTTCACTTTCTTACTAAGCATCCGAACTGACGAATCTGACTCTCTGCTGCAGACTACTCAATTAAAATTCAACGTTTCTAATTAAGATAACCATATAAATAGTGGACTTATTATTGTTTAGGTACAGACTGATTTCTGATTCAACTGATTCCACACACATTCCATCATTAAGAACGATTACACGATTTTGTAGGGGTACATTAGGTACTGACTAATATGTAACTACTAAGTATTGCTTGAAATAATAAACAGTAAAAAACATTGTTGATTATTTTCTTTGTATGTCCTCTGGAAAATATAATTATACAATGACTCGGTCTGAAATAAAAAAATGAAATTTATTCTGAAAATGCCATAATTTAGCGTAACTCTAATGATTTACTAATCAGTATTAGTAAGTATAGCTGAAGGTAAACAGGTAAGTGTCTTTTTAACTTATTCTGGGAATCATTATCAGTTTATCAGAATCCATTTCCATAAAGCTATATCGCTAATTAAAGGATATTAAAATTTGTTAATGAGCCTAATAAACGCAAGTAACCCAAATTCAAATGCGTCAATAAAGCCTAACATTGCAATATTTAGCATTGGGTTTCTAACCACAAATATTGCAGACCAGTGGCGCAAGCACAACATTATACTTTAGAAATGTTAAATTTGTAGGAAACGTTAGGAAGTTACGCAATCATGTCACCGGGTTTATTTCTTACTACAAGACTTAGTTCCACTTTGTTTATATTATTAAGATATTAATCTGATGTAGAAAGAAAGTGTGTAAACTATCTGATTTTATTCTTGCAATACAATGGTTTCAATTATACCTAAGGCCGGAATTCCGGATGCAAGGACCAATTTTTCTTAACTATAGATATTACAGCCAAAATTATATACAGTTCCTTCCTGCATGCTAGACTACGTAATGCACTGTAAGAACGTTTTGCATGCATTGTCGTTTATTTTATGAACATTGTAAAAAGTAAGAGGTTTTCCGCATTTTTACAGCTAGTAGTTCGTATTTCGTTCTGTACATTGTATAATACTACATCGTCGATAACGATGCTTAGTTACCAGTAGTTAGTAGTTATTCACTAACGATACTATTACACAAAATACAAAAGGTACGATTAATGCGAAGTATTCTGATTTCCGGTTAAATAGTAAATCTAATATTTTCTTATTATATTATAATTCGAAAGCCGTCTAGCCAAGGCATATCGACAATATAATCTTTATATAACATTTGATCTCTTTTCTTTTATATCTTCAGAATTTAATATCGTATGATTACAGACTAGTTCGTATCTAATAACTCCAAAAAGATGCTCAGAAATGTTCATTACATATTTTTCTCATTTTTGTTGGGTTTCGCACTACTCCGTAGCTATATTTGGAATTCTTGGGTTATCGCCTAAGTAATTTCCTTGCTCTGAATTCAGCCGAAGACTTTAATATATTTATTTCTGGCCTCGTTAAGCAGAAAAGTTTGTTCGCATATTCTATAGATATCCTCGTATTTTTCTAACCACAACATAATTTAACTTTTCCTCGAACCATTTCTTAAGGACTTCAGTCTCAAGAAGTCGTAAACATTATTTCGTAAAGTTGTTTTGCTGGGTGTGAGAAGGAACACATTTCGTGTGATACTTTAGATCTAGTTCTAACATTGGTTGTAATCATAAAATGAAGCATAATTAATTATTAATGTACGTACATAGTTCCCAGAGTATACATTTTGTTTGAGTACCTTGTAAGACATCGCATCCGCTCTCATGCCCATCCTGAGAAATTAAGCGTAGGTCGATAATCTCTAATTGTTTTAGTAGTTGCTCACGTTTAAATCTGACGTGATGAGATGACTCATTGACAAACTGAAAATAGTGGCGACGGCATTGTTTCCAGCTGACAATAGTATGTACGACGACCACTACAACATTACATACAGCTAAATCGCTACAGAACCTTATTAAAGTGAAATAGAACTGATATTTATTCGGCAAAAACGTCGATGGATGCATGATATTAGTAGGTATTAGCTCCAGATCGCGTCGCTACGGATTTTCGATTGACGGTTGTTCTGTGATTCTGTCGTGTTTATTCGTGGCCAGTCTTTTTCAGTGTTCCTAGATGACTTGAGCACTAGACGAAAGTAAACAATCATCTCCCTACGGCGATTTAAAACAAGAATTCGTTCTTTGATAAATTCTATGGTTGTTTAATTTGTTCCGTATTTCGATGAGAATGTTCCCATAAAATTAAAATAGCACTCACGTGAAATAATGGCACCATCAAAAGAAAACAAACAAAAATACACGTCGATAGAGAACGTAGAATGAAAACAAAAAATTCTCCTTCCCTGGTCCTTCTGTACCAAATACTTAGAAATGACTAGTTCAGAAATATATTTAAAGTTGGATTCGAATGATCTATTTGTGTTAGTTTAACATACAGTTTACACAGATGTTATATTATTTTAAATTATCTGTTATCCTTGAAAACATTTTTATTCTATCTTTTTTTAAGTATTCTTGCAATTCCACGTTCTCTACTGACATAAAATAAAGGGAAATAAAAAACATAAGTGAATGTAACCAAACATTGCTTCACCAAGATCAAATCATAAATACTGTGAAGAAAAAAATAATTGAGGGATAGATGACTACAATCAGTAATTCAACTTCGTCTGATAGTGCTTTGGTAATGGGATAATTTGGTATTTATAGTTGAATACTTTCCGTTATTGAGAATAAGATACTTATATTAATTATTATTTGAGAATCTATAATTAATCAACGTATTGCTTTATTTACTTTAAATTTATCTTCTTCTATTGAATGATATCAAAGTTACCCCCATATTGATGACAAAAATATAGTATTCACATAATTAATCTGAAATTGCGTCAAAAGAAATTATTACAATATTAAAACAAAAAGTAGCTATACGAGTACGATTATGGGCAAAAGGACCAAAAATAATAGTAGCGACACAATAAATAATATTTACAAGTAACTTGATAGTGGAAAGAGAGCCTGTTCTAGCAATAGGAATACTGCATACTAGAATAATAACAGTATTAAATTTTCGTAGCAGTGTTTTGTTAGATTGCATAAGAGAATAAAACTAAAAAGATATCTTACTGTCTCATAGAGCCCCATCGCCGATGCGGCAAGTTCTCTTGATGGCTACGGAAGATACAACACAAATGTAGGTAAAAAGCGAACACAAAGATAGCAAAACAAAATAAAATCACACGAAACTGAAGAAAAAATTAAAATAGAACCAACTGAAAGTAAAAGCGCATCGGGAAAAACTAAATAAGTGCAAAAGTAAGATACCAGAAAAAACAAAGAGTTCATTATACTTAGATTTATAATTGAGATTTTAGGCAGGTAACACACTTGGCAGATAAACTCTTCAATTAAAACTGTAGCGGTAACGAAGCTGTATACATAGGATTTAATCTTTCAGTTTAACCAGATGCAGCTGGAGAGACTACCTTCGAGGCAATTGGGATATAGATATTTCAAGTTTGAAGTCTGCTAACCACCGAATACTCAAGCGCAACTTAATTTTAAGTAGAAATTCAGTCTTATTATTTCACTGGTAGTTTAACTTGGACTGTAGCAACAAAATGATATTTAAGAAAGTTTTAAAGTTAATTGCCCTTTGAGTATTCAGAGTTTAGTGCTTTAAATGCCCAAAACTCATTTTATAAAACTAACTTAAGAGATCTACACTCTATAAAATCAAAAACTTCTTGTGTTGGTGATTTAGTGACTCCAATCGTATTATCAAATGCATTTGACCTACCTGGGAGGTGTCCGCCTTAGACTGGTTCTGGTCCAGGAGTGTCGGTTCAAGGGGTTGCCAGGACTTCTAGATCCGTTCTCTAATCTGCAAAATAATATATAATTTAGATGGAAGTTGTTAAGCACATTTAAGTATAAGTAAGTAGATAACATTAACAATAGGTTATTAAACTAGGAATAAAAGAAAAGCGGTATAAGCTGTTAGTCTCATTTAATACAATGATACTGCGCAAGCAGTTAGAATTCAATTACGGCATATTATAGTCGATTTACTTGATTGTTGTATTTGAAGCCCAACTCTAGGCAGTAATCCTATGCATATATTTATCATAGGACTCCAGGCTCCAGCTTTCAAAGACTGTTTATGGCTCACGCTAAGAACTAATTTATTTTTAAGGTGTCGTTCATCAATGTGTTGAGGACTTAGGTGAGACGTCCGTAGCTCCTCACAAAGTAAAAATACACCATTCCATAGGTTAAGAAGTTAATTGGGGGCTTATTAGCAAGAGCATACCTAATGGTCTAGGGAAAAGATGAAGAGTATTAGTAGTAATAGTATTAGTCTAGACTCTAGAGTAAGACATCTCGAGTACATAGGTAGAGAACAGAGATCTAGACCCTGCACTTCTGTCACTTTGTTCAACGATGCATTGTCAGTTGTCAGTACCTATTTATTTTTCAGACGGCAATTATTTTGGATCATAAATGTACCTAGGTAGGAATTGTTTTTAAAGGAATTATTGCAACAATTTTTTTAATAGTTATAGCATGATATTTTCTTTTTTTGCAAGCTTTAATACTAATGCTACAAACTATTTCATATTTTCTGATGTAAAAAAGTCATGGAGAAATCGTCTGGCACCAACCATTGCATATATGTTACACAGTATTCCAACGTTGCACATAAACCAAATTAACTTACGGAAGTTTTTACGATACCGTTGACCACTGTTTATGTTGCTACATTAAAGTTTAGACTGTGTCCATTACAAATGTTTGTTTATGCTGTCCATAAAATGGTTCTCTTTGATATTTTATGTAAAAATTTCTTAATTAGATCAACGACAACTACTAGTATTTTTAATTATAACAAGTTTAACGTTGTTTAATATTGTAAACTTGTGTATGAATTTAGATCCTCATTGATTACAAAGATTTTTGATTATAAGTGAAATATATACTATTTTATACAATCAAATAGAATAGATCTTTGTTTTATGTAAAACAGATACAGGCACTTATGAAATGTCGAGACTCTTGGTGCGCGGTTCCAAATAGCAGGTCCTATGGAGAAGAACTGGCAAGAAATTCCATGAAATAAAACCATTGATCGATATTTCACGATAATTATAATTATATGAACATCATGAAGCATGAAGCAACAGAGATAAAATCAATCATAGAAAAAGTCGCCAAATGCATCGATCGTAGACATATTTGGAACTGAGCCAAATGAATGTTGTTCAGTCGCGAGATGGACGCCTCCTGATAGCATTCCCGGGATGGGATGATAATTATAAACAATAAACTTTACAGAACGTAAATTTTGTATGATCTTGGGATATAAATCTTATTCTGAGTATTAATTTCACGACTTAATTTATGTTCTACTTACGATTAATAACTTTAATTATACGTGAACTTACATGTTGAGGAATAAAGGAATTTAGAAATGTCAAATGTTTAAAATTAATTATGAATGAGAAGCTTCTATTTGATTTAAACTTGTTGCTTCTTCCGTTTTCCAAATTAAAACAGAGCTGACGCGATTTCAATAAAATGTTATTGCTTCTATCTGTTGGATTCAGATGGAGTTATATCGTTTTGTTTCATAGTTATCAGTTACCAGCCTGGCACTAGGTGACTGTGATAGTGGGTTAGAATATTAATATAAGGAATATTAGATGAAGGTTTAATTCTTTTATTTCTTTTTAAAGCTTATTTTTCAGCATTCATTTATTTAGAAGATACGTATTTTTTCCCTATACCCGCACATCACCAGCACACCTGCCCTTAAATTTTCCCACTTCTGCGATGCTTCCAGCATAGTTGACCTTATGCTGATCCTCATTACCAATACGAGAGAAAACTAACGTGTTAGCAGGTGCATCGTGGTCGCCCTCGCCGTAACACTCGAAGTTCTCCGCATCTGATATGGAGTTCCCGGGGCTGGAGTCCGCTGTGGGGTCTGATTGGCCGGACGCTTCTGCGCCGTTCTGAAACATGAGACATTACATATTGTAGTGGGTTTTGGTTAGGTTCTTATTAACTAGCAATAAGCCAGCACGTGTCGTGGTACTCTCAAATGTTCTATTAGAATAGCTTTAGGTAGTACTGTGGAACAGTGGCAGTTACGCCGAAAACTATCAAATGTGTACACGTAATTTTTCAGATTAGAATTTACTGACGGATATTAGTAGGATGGATTATTTGGTATCTATGTACCGATAATGTTATATTAATCTTTTAATATTAGCTTTGTATTTGAGTGGCAGTGCTGTAAAGAGCTCAGTGTTTCCGTTATTCCGTATAAGCATATTATTATCATTCTATTCTACGTCATCGAAGCAATATGCATTACGAAAACCTGTTTTATTAACTTACGTATGCAAATAGTCAGCAATACTAGGTAGATCGCTATCTTGTTTATTGCATAGGAGTATCTTGGAAAACACATTTACTTCAACTGACAATGGTGACGTTATTTCTCTTTTGTTTATAAATTTGCGTTAAAACAGCGCAGTTGAAAATGGAAAGCTGGCGTTTAACATTCCGTGTATATGGCGTGTAGCCCGCATTTGTATAAATACCTAACAAATATATGCCGAATCTAATTGAAAAAATAATAGCAGTGTTTTGATAAGCGCAAAGGAATCATTAACCTAAGCAACAGGTGGTCGCTTTCGCTATGGACTGTATTTTTTCGTAGCTTAGTTTATTCAGAATTAGCAATCAATCAATCATTTATTTGCTGAACACAAGTTTACAATGGTGGTAATGATTAAGTAGTGTCCTATGATGCAATAACAATATTTTAACAAAAAAGAACTACGTGAAACTTTAAAGAAACTTCTGTGATTTTGGTAACTTAGCTGCTAGGATTGAATTTAGATTTAAGCCAAAATTAGACGAAGTAAACAGTGGTCCTTTATACATAAAGGTTCCACCTCACACAAAAAATAAGAAAGACTTATTTTTATCTAAACTTTAATACTTTTAAGGCTTGTGTTTGTCAGCGACATGTAATTGTGAAAGAATTGTGATTAGGTACTCGTATGTATTCTTATTTTATGCCCATTCTTAGGACCCTCTTTCTTTGTGTATTCATGAGAATTATATCTCTAATTAACACATTGAATAATAATTGGTCCTTACTGGGGCCAGAGCAAAATATCTGGAAATCACGGGAGGATCAACCATAATTGATCCAGCAGTAGGATAAAACAGGATAACAGTAGTAAAAATTTCAGTTTTATTAACCTGTAGTTTCCTGGGTAAGTTTCCGGGTGAGGAGCGCGGCGATTTGGTCCTTTGGAACACGCTAGGCGCCATCATTGCCTCCACAGGCACCTTCAGCTCTGAAACACAATACAAAGATAAATAAAACACCTAAGTTCATAGATATGTTCTAAGAAAAAAGGCCGTTGACCCATACCTAATAGCAGTCACGCAATAAAACCATTGAGAACGAGGTGAGGTCTTTCAAAAGTAATAACCAAAGCAACAAGGTTACGCTAGCCTAGATGAAATTTCAGTTTCGTGAGCAGTTTGAGAAAACGTACTCTATTTATTTACTAAGCCGAAGAAATGTACGTAATACGAGTATCTAAATGGTATCTAAACACAAATTAAGCCTATCTTAGTTAACACATTCCTATTTCACAAAAATGTGCTTAAAATAAATAAATAGATTTTTCCACTCTACTACAGAGTAAAATGTAGTTAAATGTTTATATGCCCGATAACGTTATCTACGTTATCAAGGTGTGTTGATTAACACTCAACAGGTGTAGGTACCTAGATACTTAAGAAAACTATAGAGTAATGACGTTAAAAGAGAAATTACTGCAGAAATGATTTTTTTATTTATACAATGTTCGTATATTGACTTAATTTAGAAACTTTTTCTTTAACATCAAATAGTAGGTATTATTTATTTATTTTAATTCAATTACTCTCTACACTTACAATATACAGGTATTACAGACAGGTATAGGTCTGTCTGTCGTTTACGACAAACAACAGCAGGGATAAAAATAATTTCAGAAATATACACTGGAAAAATAGAGAGTGAACTATCTGACTGTGGTACAAAAGGACCAAAATCGTATTGCAGCGCAGGAGCAGCGAAGCGAAAACGATTGTTCTCTTCTCCGTTTCACCCTGTCTTGTTCCAGTTTGTTGCAACTGCACTGTGATGTTTGTGTCGACAAGTTTCCGATGAGACTGGTCACGTCGCCACATCTCCGTTCGTAACATCAGATTATGCAACTCATTTCTGCTCGGTTGTAACTATTACTTGTAGCTAAACTGTGAGATGTGAAAATGTTGTGACGCCAATGATGTGTAGATCAATTTTTACGTATTTCTAATCGTTTATAGCCATGTTAGTGTCTAGTATTAAAACTAATTGTAGTCAGTGTCGGCAAAATAAACTTTTTGTGCCAAGCGAATAATTTAGGAACTTCTTATAATTATCTTGACATGAATGAAATTAAAAAATAATGAAATCTTTATTTTCTGATAATACAAATTATCAACATCGATTAGGCAATGTCGCAAACAATATTTGTGGTTTTTATGCTATTACTATATTTCCTAACGACAAAACAATTGGGTTTTTCAACCCAGCGCTATTAAACTAATAATCCTAAATGATCGGACGCCTACCATAAGCAGCTTGTTGCAGCAGTCTCAAGTACCAAAGGACCAGTCTTGCCAGGAGCAGCAGCCCTTGCCACCACGCCTCTAGCAGCCGAAACACGTCGTACGTGTCACTTTGCAGCAGCACCGACACCTCCGACATCGACGTCAGCATCGATACCACTCATACCCTCACATCAGTCTAAATTCACTTTATAAGTTTGTTTTTCTAATGTGACGTCACATCACTCTGAATTTATCATTAAATTTATACTCCTGTTGCTCGTATCTATTCACATTTGTTCTAAGAGAAAACTCAATAAGTAAGAAACAAGTCAGAAAAGTCGACGTCGAAGCAGACTCATCAAAAGGCCTCCGAATGCGAAACTTCTTTAACTTGATAACCTTCAAAGTTTTCAGATTTACTGTAGTCAGGATTTTTTGTATCCACTTAGTAAGATTAATTTTTCCATTCGTCTAAATATTTATTTGCAAATACTTCTCGTAGTTACTTTTAATTCTCGAATGTGCATATTGCCTAGTAAATATAAATATTTTTGTAATTTGAGCTTGTTCTCAATGCATTTTGCTATCAATGATTTTTTCATAATAAAATTAAGTCTTATTATAGGTTCAGTTAGACTAACTACTTTTGTCTTAGTTGATTAATGGGAACATTATAATTTTCAGTGAATATCTTTCTGGTTATATTCCGTTGCTGTACGTTACTACAATCTATTGTTTAAAATTAATGGCATCCGTGTATTTCATTTCGCATTTTGTTGTTATCGTTTGGAAAGTTAATGTTTCGTTGCAACAACGTGCGTTTGACATACCTAGTGTTTGATAAGAAGTGTGTTATCAGATGTAGCGGTGAGAGGAGTGGGCTGGTACTAGTAAAATGTAATTTTTATTTTGCAAGTAATGTAAAGATCAGTCGATATAATTTAGACGTATGGGTTTTGGATGGTTCAAATTATTGGTCTTGAATAATCCCTTTCTATAGTTTCTATAGATACTTTCCATAGATTTTACATGCGTATTTTTTTCACTTTTTCTATATTAGGTTTGCTATAATTTTAGTCAATATCGGGCCCAAGAACACGTAGTATAATTTTTTTAAACTTTATATTTGATTTTTATCGTGCTAAAAAAAAACAATAACACGCTTGACGCCAGGCATGGCTCAGTATGATTCAACAGCTTGCACGTTTCTGAAACCTACAATTATGTTCACGTATAATTTTTTACTAAACGCAGCTAATGATCTGTTAGGCCACGGTTAAACAATCTGCGGACATGGAACCCGTACGAATGTCTTTACGCTCTCTGAACAGGTATCCTAACAAATGTCAGCACACTCTAAATGGAACGTGTATTAGTGTCTTCTGCCATAATTATGTAGAGATCGTTTAGGTTTAATTAACAAATAATTAAATTCAGTAGTGTTAATTGGTGCTTGCGACTCTAATGTTGTAATTTGTAGTTTTTTACCAAAAGCGTAAAAATTCTGGCATTCAGACGCATCCACGTGTCTACCGCGTAGCTAAAATGGTAATGGACATCGACTCTGGTAATAAACTTCAATACGATCATGAGAGACGAAACTTTGAGCTACCTTGTAAAAATTACCGATCATCAAGGCCGGAGACCCAACAGAAGCTTAGCCTCTCAAGATCGAATTGAAGTTTATTACCAGAGTCGATGTTCATTACCATTTTAGTTACGCGGCAGACCTGCTGGTTAGTCTGGAACCCAACTCCAAGTACCTACAAACGTAGTTGGGCAAAGGCTGGTGAAGGCAATGTAGATGATTCAGGTGTAAAGAAGTTTTAGTAATTTTATCTTTATGAAATTGTTTCTTAATTTATGTCTAAAAATATTGAAAAGTTAAAGGTTATCAAATAACATTATTTGAATCATATGAAATCTTAGATCAAAACAATTTAGACTGACCAATAATAAGGAGATTGAGAAATTGTTAAGTTAAGGCTATACCTAGTGTTATACCTACTTATTTCATATTTATCATAATATACTGTATTATCATTTTAATTTTAATAATAATTTTTGTATTTATGTATTGGATGTACCTAAAAAATCTGGAAATAAACGATTGCATTTCATTTTCATTTCAAACCTCTTTTGTTATTATAAACTTGAAAGGTTATTGCTACTCTTTTGTTTTGGCTATAAAACATTATATCGTTATAATTTATACACACGCAAGTGAAATTGGCGTTTCCTCGCGACCGATTTACGCAAAAACGGTACGTCCTTCGACTAACATTACCCAACCAATATGTATCGATTTGTAATGTATAGGAAAAAAGTGACGTTTCCTTCGATTTCCAGCACTTTATGGACGACTGGATTCATGTTTATAGCCCGCATAATATGACCATGAGGCAGACAAATGTCTGCCAAATCCACTTTACTAAAAGGCTCATGTAATGCAACTTAAATTTAATATTATGATTATTTGGTGCATAGAATTTATGATTTAGAATAATTGTATTTATATTATTATTTATATGTATATGTATAATGTAATGTAAAAAATATTTTTTTAGTCGATTACGTGAATCCTACGTCGTACAGCGCCGATGCCGAGAGTTTCCAGATTTAAAGCATTTGTGTTAACTTTCTCTGTTGTCGTTAACACACAATAAGCACTTTTGTTAAAATTGTAACCACACACGACACCACATTCTTTTTAATCGCCACACTCTTTAAATCTAATAAAAGATTTAGCACTGCTTACTAAGGTTGGTAATTTATTGTTTTTTAAGGGTAGTTGGAAACTGTTACCGGCGAGAGCCGACCGCGGCCGACGACTGCGCCAGCCGCGTTGCAAGTTGCAAACTGCTCATTGATAATTATGCAACAACAAATATTACTGTATTATCGGTAAATAGTCGAGCAAACAGGGAACAAAAAAGTCATTGTTACGACTATTGCAAATAAGTTTGTAATGTAATAGATAATTCGCGACTAGTGAGAGCAATTACAATACTTTTGAATGTAGTGTCGCGGTTGTTGTGAAAGTTGATGTTAACATCATTTCAATAGAAATTGCATCGAGTATTTTTGTACTGAAAGTAAATAAAGAATACCAACAGTTTCTAAGCACTACAAATGAATTGAATAATAATAAAGTGTTTGTAATTATTTGTAACGAAATACTTACTATGGAAATAAAACGCATTCAATCTTGTCTTTACTCTTTACCGTATTGAGTAAAAACCTTTCAATGATTATTTGTCATGGTACAAAGTACGAATGCTTGTGATGTAAATTTTTATGATGATAAATAATTAGCGACCTTTATTTAGACACTAAAACATTGTTTTGACCTTCATAGAAAAACTGAGGCAAAGAAGAATATAAGTTCGTTATAGAGGACTGAAGTCCGCTTGATGGACTGGCATCAGCGCAATGAGTTGACGACATAAAATTAGAAGTTCTTATTTTGATACTACATGTAAGTATAGGACAGAGACAAGTGGCACATCTTTACTTAACAGTAGCTTGGCTGACTGTTGATGGAGATGATTGATTTTATTAACCGACTTCATAAAAAAGGAGGAGGTTCTCAATTCGACGCGTATATATATATATTTTTTTTTTGTTTGTTACCTCATAACTTTCGACTGCGTGAACCGATTTTGATGATTCTTTTTTTATTTGAAAGCTGGTGCTTCCCGATTGGTCCCATTTTAATTTGGTCCAGTTCTGACAATGGGATCCATGAGAAAACCATATAAGTCTTAAATTTACATTAAGTATGTGCGCGACTTTTTATGTTTGTTACCTCATAACTTTCGACTGCGTGAACCGATTTCGATGATACTTTTTTTGTTTGAAAGGGTATACTTCCGAAGTCTTCCCGTTTAAATTTGGTGAGGATCTGATGAAGATCTTCGGAGATAGACAATGGAACTCTTGAATAAATAACAGCACATCACTCGCGATTGCTGTAATCTCATGTTTATGTATTGTTTATGCCACTCAAAATTGAAAAATACAATAAACTTTAAAAAAAAGGTAAAAACCGACTTCAAAAAAAATTAACTAAAAAGTATAAAATAATTTTCTTAAAAAAATTAACAGCTTCTGAAGTCGGGGCCTAAAATTCTTCAATGCACCTATGCTTGGCAGTGGCCCCGACTTCAGAAGCTGTTAAATTTTTTAAGAAAATTATTTTATACTTTTTAGTTTTTTTTTTTGAAGTCGGTTTTTACTTTTTTTTATATATTATGTTAAATCCAAAACAATGACCACTTATATATTCATAGTACTTTATCTTATATAGTGTGTCAGTCCTTCGCCCTTCAAGAAACTTTAGCATCTTCTGCACAAGAGAACAAACCCGTTTATTATTCATGATGTAGATATTACGTTCTTACTTGGACTATATAGGTATGGTGTTTGGTGGAGAGTTTGCCCAACAGTGGGATGATGTATGCTAACAAAAATAGTAATTCATTACGTAAAGACTTCATTTGAATTTTAATAGAGAGTTGCGGGAAATAGATGCTATCGTTTTCATAAACATCAATAATAGTGAAAGGCGATGCATTAGCTTTTGATGGCGTGTGCATGATAACTTGATAAAATGATGCTATTTTGTTTTATTTAAAAAAATAAGTTTAAATAAGTTGATTAATTAGGAGATTACAGGATGATACACATTTTACAAATGTACTTCATAAACGTAAATGTCATATTATCAATAAATTGTAACCCTAATTTCATACGTAGATATAAAATACTAACTTCCGGCAGCGGCATCGCCCGCGTGATATCTTTATAAATTATAGCCTATGTTACTCAGTGATCATATAGCATTCTGTAGGTGAAAGAATTTTAAAAATAATCGATCCAGTAGGTTTTGTGTTATCCATTACAAACAAACATAGAAAAAATCAAATCTTTTCTCTTTATAATATTAGTTGAGACAAGTAAGCCCATGCTGTAGGTTTAGAAATATTAAATAACTAAGCAGGATCCAAGAATTAGATTTACTCTGGCTACTGATAGAGACATCATTGACATAGCTCAGAAAGCCGCGAAACTCAAGTGGAATTGGGCTGGCCACATCTGCCGTATGCCTGATGAGCTGTGGGCCAAAATTGTGGAGCCCTGACACAGCTAGACGGCGTCGCGGCAGACCACGAAGAAGATGGAGAGACGAGCTGGATAGAACTAATAAAGAATGGTCCACACTGGCTCTGGACCGGAAGACCTGGAAGTCATGGGGGGAGGCCTTTGCTCAGCAGTGGGATGATATAGGCTAACAACAACAACTGATAGAGAGAAGAGAAATAACTCGAGTATAACAACAGCTGTGGCCATATCACGTAAAAGAAAAAAAATACAGTTTTGTAGTAGGTAACTTTAATGAAACTGATTATCTAAACACAAAAATAAACATTATTTATCTTTGTGATGATATATTGTCCAATAGAAATGCTCTGAATGCCGTGAAGAAATTGAGCGATTGTTTAGATACAAAGAGATTTCATTTACTAACTTCCCGCTGCTAAGTGCATTGTGTGCAGTACTGGCAGTCTCGTGTTTTCAGACTGCTTTAGAAAAAACATTGTTTCTCTAACATTTCACCTCACTTCGCTGGTATCGCAACAATAATCGACTCGCTTTGTATTGGACCAATCAATAGATACCATTTGAGAAACTCAATTGAAATCAAATAGACCGAAAACACATGCATCATTCTCATTTGCATAACGACTGGCCTTGAGATCAACACGCTATCCTCTGGCAGAAATAATCCATACTATGAATATAAAAAAAATGGTTTAGAAATGTTCGATTTAATTTATAAATGGCTATATAGAAAACTTTTAAGTGATTCTTTTGCCGTTTACGCTTCACGAGTTATGAAGTTGCTATCGATGTTTCCACTTTCTAAACGATGAATATTAAAAAGAAACAAGTTAGTATTTAATTAGATGATACCTGCCTAGTTACTGAACCAGCATCAATAAAAGAATAAACAGTTTTAGTAGATCGATAGCGGTGGGAGCGGTGGAGGCATCGACCTCAAATTGCGCAACCATGGCCGGCATTCGGCGTTGCACATTCATCACGCCAACATTGAAAAAGCCGTGCAAAAACTAACGATTGTTGTATAATACTCATCTCATTACATAAATACAGAGTTGTCTCCTAAGGAAATCTATTTTTAGTCAAATACTTCCGTTTTTTTTTTGCATTTCCTAACGTGATAGGATGTGGCTTCACCGCGTCCGCGTCGTGTCGTATAAAAAGTAACGTTCAAGTGCGGACGGATGTTGGCGACGTGACCGGAATTCCTTTGCATTACCGATTTTATTGAAAACCAACGCATTGGCTATAAAAGTAAGTACTTACCAGAAATTTAGTCCACCTCTCGAAATAAATCCACGGGACGCGGAATCTGGAATGAAAGACAAAGATATTAACAACATATTTCTGAGAAGAGTTTGTTTCCGTTTCTACTATTACGTGATATAGCAGCTCTAGGCATGGATGTCTGTCCATAGTAATTCCGATTGGACGCAACCGCGGTGTTTGCGTGCCGTCGAAAGGTCACAGAAGTGCAAAATTGCTTCGTCTGCCTTACTGGATGCTATTTCTGAGATTAGAACGCGTAAGATTAGTAAACGTAGAACTTTACTGAAACGATTCTGATTACACTTATTACGTTTTACGTTTATTTACACTTACATAATAGTTCGTTTGCACTTAGTTTTAGTGTCATTTTGTAATTACTTATCTGATCTGCCTAAGTTGTTGTTTTGTATTACGTGATTGGTATAATGGAAAAGGCTTATTTTTTTCCCCAATTATTGAAGTTTGTGCTGACCTAGATTTGCAGTGCATTCAATACTTAATGTAATAACAAGAATCTGAACACTGCAACCCAATTTTCAATTGAACTTCATAACATAAGGTACAATACCTCAGAGCTGAATAGGTAATTTTATTTAGTTTTAACTAGAGATAAAATATTGGAATTTGCGCAAACCATACTTATATATCTAGGTAGGTAATTGAGTTTTATCATAGACGTAAAGTTTTCACTGCCAAATAAGATTTTTAGTCACGTTGCATATCTGTATTGATCAATTTTGAGATCAGTACAAGTCGTGCGTGAAGTTGGCTTTCTTTTGTCAGTTTTTGTACAAAAAGTACCAACTCATTTAATATTATTAGTGTATCGTTATCAATTAACATGTAACGTAAGGCCAGTCTCGGTGCGATTGCGATCCATGTCATTCGTATCAATTGCATTTCGGTATTTGTGTCGTAATGTGTTGTGAAAACGGTGACTGGTACGAGTACTGATTGTTGAATTATAAATTGGTTGAAGATTAAAAATCAATGATTATCCAATAAAATTCTTATTCCATTTTTTTCCTTTGTAACGGAACAGTGCAGTAGTTAAAAGGTACGGTTGTTTTATTTCAGCTGCTTATCGATTTCCGCAAGTTGTAAGAGTTAAAACAGAGGTGCAAGGCAATAAATAAGCGAGCAACTCATTATAGCTTTGATACACAGTGGATTAGAATACAAGCATCATTGTATTTATATTTAATAATAAAAAGAAGAAAGAAACTGGATATTATGATCGTGGACTTCTAGTTACCTAGACCACAGCAGTAAGCTTATGATAAATAAATCCAGACCATTACTGTCCCACTGCTGGGCACGGGCCTTTTCTCGGAATGAGAAGGGTTAGGCCATAATCTACCACGCTGACCTAGTGCGCGTTGGCGGACTACACACATCATCGAGGACTTTATGAGGCCCTCTCAGGTGTGCAGTTTTTTTCACGGTATTATGCTTCCTTAACGGTAAAGGAAGCATAATTATCGAAGTTTAAATATTTTGTTGTTAAGTCGCTATAGGTGTGTGCAACCGCAGCACAACTAGAATTGTTTTCATGTCATGGTCTATTGTAAACGCGGTCCAATTGTTAGGTCGCTGTTAGTAAACAAAGCATTCTTGTAAGAGTTGTGGAATTCCTCGTAAATATCAACAAGGGCTTTCTTTTCTCGGCTGAATGGCTACAATTAGGTCAAGTCTTGTATAGGTGACAAATCTTTACCCTTTGTGCTTCAGATAGCAGGTCACATCATCTTTATCAGAAGCCCGAGCATTTTAATTTAAGTTCTGCGTTTGGTTTGGTTTGGTATCCTGCGCTTGTCGGAAGAACCAGCTCCTAGTATAGCCAGATGCGGTCAGAAGCTTGACTGAATCGTAACTCAACTAAATTATCCTCTGGACTATTGGTCTACAGATTTACCCGTGGCGACTTTCGTTATAAAGGCATGGCAGCCTGGACCCACCTTTTTGACATTATAGATAACATTGCCATCAATACGGAAACCGTCAGGTGTACGGTCTCAAACTTTTTATCATAAACACCAGGCTCACAACAAAATCGTGTGTTCGGAAACCATGTATAGGTAAAAAGGTGTAAGTCCTCTAAGGCGCGGCATCAATGAATTCGTAATAAAGTATCTATAAATTATACTGAGCCAGCCGTTCACGCTCCGAGGAGTAAGTGTGGAGCATCACCATCACCTAAGACTGCTCTGATTAACAAACGCAATCATTTATAGTTCTTCAACAATATTATGTAAAAGTAGACGAGTTAAGTATCTTAATTACTTCGTACAATACAATGTTAGAAGAAAAATAAAACTGTATCTAAAGAAACCATGACTATACATCATATTTAATCTAGTTTAAAGCAAAAACAGCAGAGCATGCCATGCAATCGTATTATATCACAAAATTATTAGTGCAATTAGCACACCAATTATCTTAAGATTTCAAAACGAAACTTAAGATATATTATCTTCATAATTTACCTTCGGATTTCTTAAAAAAAGCCTAATTTATGAATCCTTTATTAAATAGTTCTATGGATTCTTATACTTCGATCTCCGAGAAATGAAACGCAAGTCGACCGAACCGATGAACAGTGGGCCGAGCACGAATAGTTTGACGTATGGTGATGTAAACGTAAGTGAATTTTGATTATAAAATACAATGAATCTATCGCATTTTTGTTAAATTTTATGCAACATACACACTTGTTTCATGAAAATGTAAAAATATTGCATGTATTTTAAAAAAATATCATGGATTAAACGAGTATTTTTTATTCAAAATTCGCTTACGTTTACGTTACCATACGTCAAAACATTCGTGCTCGGCCCACAGACGTCACGTGTGAGTGTGACACTTGACATTGCGGCTTTATTAAGTTCAAATAATTTATTTCCTACACAGACCTGCCTTCGCTAACGGTCTGTGATTTCCTATAGTCTACTAGACTTTTGTTTTTTCTAGCGACGCATTAGCATACCAAGGCGGGTGCATAATCCCGTTTTCTTCAACTTTTGTCTCCTTCATAGAAGACAAAACAAAAAATCGAGAGAGGGAAACGGTAAATAGATGGTTTCGTCCCCGCTTTTACTTTCGACAAACACGTTTTCTCCACTTTTTCGCTCCTTGACAAAAGAGAACCTACAACGTCAAGTAAACGGGAAAGTGATGGTTTGGTTCCTGAGTTTTCTATCTCCACATTTTGCCGTGATAGCCCTGCAGGAGCCTTTCCGGGGGATAATAGTATTAATACCTGTGTAGCTCGGTACATTCGTTATCGTGTTTTCGTAAATCTGTAGAAACCTTTCAGCCTTGCATTATTAGGGCCGAAACACAAAACTGCAATGCGACATCGCATCTTGAAAATCTGCGAGCTCACTCGACGCGACTTACCTCGAATTCGTATCGCATCGCATCGCGGTTTTGTGTGGGCGCCCTTACTCACTGTTCGTTTATAATTACAAGCCTATTGTGAACTTTCGTTGATGTCCAAGTTCTTGCTATAATGTCTTAGCGCCTACATCGTAACACTCCTTATTAGGTTCAAGCGGCTTCAATGCCTCCGTGACGTGTCAATTAGTCATGTTCATTATTGTAAAGGTTATTTAACTATTGTGTAGGAAGTGGATGACGTCATATGCCGAATCTATTGTCCTTGCGTACGTCACAAAAATATACATGATAGTAATACTGAGTGGTTGATTAGAATATTCCAATGCACGGTGTGATTCCTGGATAATAAAACACTATCCTTGTTTCCTGTGGATGTCGTAAGGGCCGACTAAAGGATTATATTACTAACTACAGTTATGTTTACTGGTATAACTACGATAGTAATAGTAACATACTGCGGTAACCGGCAGTTCGACAGTAGAAGTTGCTAAAATCTTGTTTTAAATTAGCTAGCTTTTTAAGTGATTAACATAAATTTTTGAATGAACAGATTTGTATCATACAATGGTAATTAAATAAAGCTATAGCACACATAGATACAAATTTTATGGATTTATAATTATGAGCTACAGAAATAACAACTTTTGAAGGTTTTGTACTTATAAAAGCCGTAGTAGGTAATTATCTATACCTGCGTCAATAGTGTAAGTATATTTACCTATTCTATGAAAAAATTTGTACGCCAGAAATATTTATTTATAGCAACACTGTCTCTAGTTAATTTATTTGTATTATGAGCCGCCGTACATTTGTAAGTTTTGTATACCATGCACACATAAATAGTTAACTATTTTTCTAACATATAAGTGACGACACGGTGGCTAAGCGATTAACTTTCATCGCTACGTGCCGCGGGTTCGATTCCCACACGAGACAAATATTAGGATGATGTACAAATAGTTGTTTCTGTTCTGGGTGTGTGTGCATGTGAGATGTAGGTTTGTAAATTGTACCCTCGATAAAGGAGAAATTCTAGTGAGGGGCAACATTTTTTAAAAAGAAAGAAAGTGCTTATTTTCTGACATTATAATGGGCAAGTTTTATTATTTAATTGAATACAATTCGTAATCCAGAGGAAATTGTACCTCATCAAGATTATACTGCAGCTAACGAGTTCTCAGAATGCCATGTAACGGGAATAAGGCATTTCTAGTAAATAAATTAAATGTACAGTGGTACAGTTAAGTAAGTAGTTGTTAGGTCATGAATAGAATAGAAAAGAATATATCTTTATTCCATTGAAACTAAATATAGGCACTTATGAAATGTCGAGACTGAGGTGCGCGGTTCCAAATAGTAGGTCCTAATTCCTATGGAGCATGCATCATACTGTCATACAATATGTTTTGTATTTCTAAGAAATGAAATGGCCTTTTATAATATTCGTATTGATCAAGGGTGGTGATCACCTCTTTGGTGGGCCGCTGCAGGTGCAATTTTGTCAAATGGGGATAAGTATTCCGACCAGCAGGGCAATCACTGCACGCTTGTAATTGGAATCGATTTTGCATTGTTTCAATTCTTGAGCGGAGTGATATTTAAAGCATATTGAACAATGTCCAGTTGGACAAAGAATTGGTCTACCATCCGAAGGTCGCAATTTGTTTGTAAAGGTGAATATTCTCTTGTTAAAATAATGAAGTTTCAACTTTTGTGATATTTTCATTTGATAGGAATACTTAGATCACTTTTTGGGTGACTGTATATTGTTGAACTGTCATAATTTAATCGATTCCGATTACGAGCATGTATCCTGATTACCCGACAGGCACATGTAAATGTGGAGTCACACACACTATAGACAATGCCTCACCTTTTGTCCTGCTCGTGTACTACTAACTAGTACCTAACACCTGCACTTTTAAACGCCTGTGCGAGGCCACTGACAATATTATTGACATGGCCAAGACGGATAAAAAATAATTTAAAGTTGGGATCAAAATCAACATGACCTAGAACAAGAACGCTGATATAACGTGAAATATGAAAGTTCCTATTAACTAAGTTTACTTTTGTTAAATCAACCATTTGATTCAAACGTTAATTTAGACGACAACAGATAAAAAGTATAAGATACGCGATAAACTCTCACTAATTACTTGTCAGATCTTTGATTTAAGTATTATCGTGTTAAAGAAAATACAGCTATAACTATTAGATAAATTGGTCGATAAAAAGTGTTGAGTATCCCAGATGCGCGCGAGTGCGTGTGATGCATGACTTTACTGCAACTCGCATTTCGAATCGATGTAGCACGAGGAAGGATTGATATATAAATCTTCTTAGATCAGATTAGAGACGTAGCCGTAGCCGCAGATGTAATGGATGCGAGATATGGCTTCTGTAGGGTTGCCAGTTAATCTGGCAAATATAATATCTAATATTTTAAAGAATTTTGATGTGTGATTTAAATCATAAAAGGCTTAGCGTAGTAACAGTCTATCTAGAATAAAATTCAAACAACTTCTTTGAAGATAGACAATATGCCACGGTAGGTTGAGAAGATTTTGTCATTTTTAAAAGAGAAATCATCATCTTTGTCGCTTATACCTACAACATAGTTGCCACAAGAGAGCCGTAACAGTAGTCTCATATTAGTAGAATAATATCTTGAACAACTTTGGGGAGAAAGCTGTGTTTCTCTAAATAGGGATTTTTTATGTGAATTCCGAGAGATGGCTTGCATCGTATCGTTTTCAGACTCCAAAGAAACTTCATATTTATGATAGAAAGGAAGAATACTTCAACTTATACTTAGAATAAACTTTGTTGCATGTTTAGAGGAACGGTTGTTTTCCAATAGACCTAACCTGTTTCATATGTAGAATAACTAAGTTGCCAATAACGGGTCTAGTTGCGAACATTCTGTTCATATCAGGGTATCGCATGACGATTGTAAAAACTGCTAGGTTTCATAATGGTCACTCGTACGAGTATTACGTTCGCTCCATTTGTTCATATTTCGTATCGAGATATCTGTCATGGTGTATAGCCAAGTTGTGCAAACCCGTAAAGATTGAGTTGGATTGATATTGTTCATCCTTACAAAAATAATTCCTAAGCTCACCTTTGACAAGAGAGGATGTCATCTGTTCTAAACTAGGAACAAAGAAAATTAATAGGTATTTAGGAATGACAAAACGCAATGACGTAACACTTTCCAATTTAATAAATCTTCCAGCAAAGGCCTATATCGTTGGCAAACAGTTGGCGACGCTCCAGGAGCCTGGACACATTCGCTCGTATTTCACTCAATGCGAAATAGTCTCGGGAAATAAAGTGTACTATTAATGCGCGCTATTTTGGGAGCGCGGCGTCCCATAGTCTGCTATGCTATCTCATATATCTCCTGTAAATGCTAATTTCCTTTCTATTTCGTTTTAGATGTAAGTAACATGCAATATGAGATAAATATGCAAATAAAGAACGATACAATTCAGATAATGGAGATAGAAACATACCAAATTGAAGTTGAACTTGCGCAAGCGTTCCGGATCATAAATTGTTTCAAACAAACAATTACACATAGCAAAAGAACTGGTCAAAGAGATTCGTTCTGTACTAAAAAAAATCGCAGGTCAATGCAACTGTTAGCAATTCGGATTTTAAGAATCAACTTCAAATTTTAGTGCTCTCAACGGAATAATATCGTCATAGAACATTAATTTTCATATCGCTCATATTAATTATTTTTTCTATGTTGTAGGGTACTTTGGCATTAATGATCATTAAAATAGTCAAGATCTAAGATCCGAAAATGCCAATATTGGAAATCAAATATCCCACGGACACAATATATTAAGGCCTCTTCATCGAACAAATGATTAAACTTCTGACAAAAATTTGATCTTAATATCATTAACATAAGGTTCATATTCAACAATCATCAGTTTGACAGTACTATAAAGATTCGTAGATGAATTATTCAATCACGCTCAATATGACCTTTTTAGACCTGCAGTACTTTTGAAACGCCGAAACTGCAATGATTTTTAGAATCTAGGTACAGCTTTGTGTTGTAAATGTCCAAAAAATAAAAGATCTAAACGTAGGTATTTCCCCAAATGCCAATATTGTATTTTTTTTCCTCTGCACGTATTATGTACTTCGCGTTTTTATAATGTGTTTGTTTTTGTCTGATAGTTTACCAAATGTTTTGGACCGTTTAGCTCGCCTGTTGGTGGTTGCAGGTTGGTGCTAATAAAACAAGTCGAGCTGTATGCTAGCAATTGTGTCTAGCATTTCCTTTTAAGTATTTGTTAAATGTAGTGTTAAAAAAGACATAGAGAATAACGTATATTCCACCAAAATCATTATAGATGGTCCCAGTAAGACCGATGAAGTAGATTCGATTCGAAAGGAGTTATGCAATAGGCATAAAAGAATGCGACAAATGTTGATAAGCCTAAAATTCGTGGATCGGATTGCCAAACGGAGCGATTAGGAAAAAAAATCTAACTTTTTACAAAGCTAATTTATGCAGTCTATGGCAAACAATTTTCAACCATGTTTCAGTAATCGCCTTGCTCCATATAAGGTTGTACGGCCATCGACCCACTCATATTGATTGCATAGCCAGTGTGTTTTCTAGGGCGAACGGAAACAAACAGTGTTATTTTATGGAAGCCCTTTTGTAGGGCAAACAAGCTTTTCTATTCATGCTTCTAGGTCATGTGATTCAGATATGAATATTTGAATAATATTTGTTTTGAAGCATTTATAACAGATTTTGTTTTTTTTTCCGGCTGCTGACTTATGTTTATTTGTTCGTGCCTTACTCGGCTCAATTTAATACGAATTATTTTTCTTCCCTAAATTAGATTCTGTAGTACAATTTATAAATTCATCATTGCATTAAATGCAAAATTCTACTGATATTGCAATCTTCGTGGCGGAATACTGTGTCAAGCATATATAATTTGCCATCGCCGCGCTAAAAAGAAGAAGCAAACCATTTTTGTACCTCTGAAAGAAAATCAGTTTTCTTCTTTCAACCGCATCTGGCTAGACTGGAAGCTGACCCCAAAATAGATGCTTATTAAAATCAATTCTCCTTTTACTGTGATTTAGGAACTAGCGGAATAAGAATACATTTACTTATTTGTTTAACATAACCTTCCTCACAGATTAACATCGTATCATGAATAAAAAACGCATGTCCTTCTACGTATTTTAAAACGTTTTACAAGTAGTTATTGATACGAGTTTTTCAACCAATTGCGTCGTTTCTTTTTGTCTAACTCATTGTTTATTAACTTCGTTCAATAATAGCAATATTTATACCTGTGTAGAAAATATTTTCTGCGTCACAGCGATGTTTTCAATGAATGCCACAGATTTGGCACATCTCGGCTTTTGGACACGTCATCGGCCTACGTAGCAAAGATCAAGGCTCTTGCCTAGTTCATTGTGTTATACGACATTGGTATTCTAAGTATTATATTGGTGGTAAACTTGTGTTTCATAATCATGATGGGACCTGAAATGAATTTCTATGTTCTTTCGAATAAGGAAGACTGAATGACATTCGTTTCATGTTAATACCGGATGAGGGTGTAAATAGCGTTATCATATCCGTGACATGGATAAACTAAAGAGGTTTTTATACTTGTTTCCTTGAGTAATATCTAGTAAGTCTTTTTATATGTATAGATAATACACAGCCTACCGCAAAAGATTTCTTAAAGTCAAAGAAAGAGCAATTAGTCTATGAAAAATCCACAAACTACAACATTTTTAAACATTGTTGTCATGAGGATACCATACAAGTTCTACGGAAACATTTTTCCTTAAAAAATATTGGTACTTAACTTTATTTAAAGTACGTACTTAATTCCACCTTGAAGTGTGCCAGACATATTATAATTAAGAGTGACAAATGACGTCAACTCCTCGAACTAGAAACTTGACGTCTTAATTTTAAACGATTTTAGAGAAGAATGGAGAATGATGGAGAGAATAAGCTGAACAGAACAAGTCACAATTGAAAAGGTATTGAAAAAAGTCAACGAGAAGAGGATTCTAATGAAATCTATTCAAAATAGGAGAGGAAAGCTGATAAGGCCATCTTATAAGACACGATAGTTTCATTAATCATAAAAAACATAATTGAAGAAAATATAGGAGAAATGAGAGGCAGAGGAAGGCCACGGTTAAGTTATATGAGCCAAATAAAAGAAAAGGTTGCTGTCATGTCGTATAAGGAGGTTACGGAGACTGCTCTGGAGAGGGAAAAACTGAGAGAGCTGCATCAGCTACACCGACAAGACCAAGGCTCTTTTTGAAGAAGAAGAAATTTTCCTTGCTAATTGGCAAAAGGAGAATCACTAGTCTATCATTTACATAATATTAATTCTGCAAACAATTTGGATTTTTAGTATTAAGACACCAGTGGATTCAAGAAGTTGCGAGCGATGCCATTACCTAGCGAAATCATAATTTGCTTATTAGTTCTAAGATTCGTATTAGTCGTGTTTGTTTGATGATGGCCTTGTTAAGAGTTGATATTTGAAGGCAAGTAAGGACCAACTAGTTTTGTTCATCGCTTTAATATTGGCATCTTTGATTTTACATGCTCCCCAGTGAACAGTTACAACATGCGTAACTACACTTACATTTTCTTTTGTTGGGCGTAAAAACACTGTACATCTAAAAATATACGTTTTAAAATAAGCATTGACAATAATGAGGCAAAAAGTTTGCGCGTTTCAGTGAAGGTCGCGAGTCGCGGTACAGTGCGACACGACCAATGTACAATTTGCGAGCAAAGTCACAGGAACTCACTAACTGTATACCAAACAATGACACGATCGATATGCTACGTCAGAACTCGTGTTAGTCTTGTTTGTGGCTCTATTACAACCTACGCAGGTTACAATAATTATTTAATGGTATTTGATTTAGAAATTGACTTTTTCACATGCTGTCATGCATGGCATGATGTTCTTGTCTCGACCGTACCTAGTTGTTAAAAGCAGCAAAATCTCCTACCCGTTTGTATATTGCTGTATTATTAAATGAAACGCGAATGAAATTTATCGAAGCGGAAAATTAAAATCCTCGCCTATGTTATGAAATTCATTTCAAGAACTTTATTTTCATGAAACATACCATTTCATTAGCAAACGAAAGACCAAGGCTTAAATTAAATTGTAGATAATTTAATTTTACTTAAAAAAAATGGTTTCGTGAAGATATGCAGATATCTCATTTTCATTCATAAATAAGTGATCGGTGTCAAATTTTTACGTTATGTAAGTAGATACAATACAACACTTGAAATTCAGATTTATATAAACGTATCTTATGTTGAGTTTAAAGACGCTGATTGAGTCAAAAAATTCAAAACAGGTGGTGTAAAGAGCAGTGCAGTAATACGGGAAGCGCCGATATTTCAAGACATGTCTTTCTTCCCATATCATTGGAAGCTTCGTTACAATATTTGACACTTTACAAGACATTAATGAATAGCCATAATTATTTAATGCTTTCAGCGCCATTACCCTCACGTGCACCATATTAATTTGTCCCAAAATAAACGAGGTGATAAATGGAACAGCCTATTATGAGCTACTGAAGCTATGGGACAACTTTTTGTATTTATTGCTCAGCATCCCTGTGTCATAGCGTTACAATATACGGCGATCAACAGTTATGTTTGGGAGTTAACATTAGTTCAGTACAATCACTGCTGGTAAGATAGTTATCTAGTAATACAATAATAAATAGAAATACACGAGCAGATATTTAGGAAGGGAAAAACTTAGATATATGTTCAGAAGTTATAATAATAATTATCTCTCGAACCTTTTGCCCAGACTGTGTCTCAAGTATAGTGCGTTTAGCTCTTTGTCTTTGTAGATTCAATAGAATTATTCGGGTATCTTTTGCTTTCTTAAATTATACCTGCTGTTGTTGTCATAGCGGATACTGCAAAAGACCCTAAGATTAGATAAAGTTGTTAAATCTTTGAAGTTCTCATGGAGATACACGCTATAACAGATGAAGATAAACAGATTGGTTAAGATAAACTGAGATAAATCTGAGTGCAGTTGTAACGAATGCTGGCAGTTACAACTGAAATAATGACTCATGTAGAATAATGCATGATGTGTATGACATTGGTTGGTTCGGTAGGCAAGCATAACACAATATTACTCATGTGGACATAGCTACAAGAACAATATCCATTTAGATTATACATTGAATAATGTAAGGCCTTACTTTATTAGCAGGGGTTCTTTTAAGTGGTTATAGTACTCATCATCATGAACAACTTTAAATATGGGACCAACACTGAAATCGCGAAATATAAATCTGTTGTTCCATACAAATGATTCAATATTAGGGTCTCGACTAAATGTATGGAACAGCCTTAAAGCATTTGGAACAGCAGAAATTTTTCACGGTTTCCGGGTTGTTTTCTTATTAAAAGTTGTTCATAATAATTGGCAAACGACGACATAGTTGGCGCAGTGGTTAAGCGATTAGATTTCTACGAATAACCTTATGGAGCCAGTTGTGCAGGTTGCCTCATGATGTTTGCCTTCACCGTCAACACAAGTGATAATGAAATTCTGAATTGAATACGCTTTTGAATACTTTTTTAGGTATAGAGACATATAGTGACAAGTTAAGTAGATTTATCGTTTTGTATTTTACCAAATTCTACAAGATTAAATCCCTCGAGCATCGACATTGCTAACCTTCATGATTGGCCGCTCTCCATCACGAGTCACGAGTAGCAATTTCCATGTGTGAGAGAGAGAGAGCCCATACCGATGCCGAAAGACTTAGGGATACGATCGGAACCTTAATTACCTAAGTCTGGTTTACCATTAAAGTACACCACGTGATACTCCCACGGGTCGAAATTAGCACTTAAAATTAATCTTAATTAGAAACCTAATTGACTATAATCATTAACCAGACACCGTTAGGTAGGTACTTCAGAAAAACTTACAAGTCTATTAGTAATGCATTTTAATGACCCTACTTTGGCCAAAGACCTCATAAAATTACATAAGCACATAATTGGTGTGATTACGATGGCCGACTATGTTTGTTCGCAGCATCCATTCATTTGAGTACATGGAGATATTAACCAAGTGTAGAAGTTACATGAAAAATTTACTTTGGCGTTAGTTATGTGTGTCCTTTTACACGGACGAGGATTTGCTAATGTAACTTAATTTTTTGGTAAAACTATATACTTGTACAATCGGCTTACACTTGATAGAAAATATTTTTAATGTATCTATGTATCTATACTAATATCATAAAGGGGTAAAATTTGTTTATTTGTATGTAGGGGGAAATACCTAGGTACTGAACCGATTCTAAAAATTCTTTCACTAATAGAAAGCTACTCTATCCCTGAGTGATATAGGCTATATTTAATATTGATAAAAACTAAACAGGCAGGTGAAACCGCGGATATCAGCTAGTCTTCTGTATTCTATATTGAATAAAAACATAGAATGAAGTAGAAGTAGTATATTTCTGTCCATTTAGGTGGCTTTATAACGTAACAACTAACAGCGCATCAAGATCGAACAGTTATCTCACCACAAGTCGTAAAACTTTTATGAGATACTTTTGTTTATATATAGAAAATATTAATAGGTAATGAGAATTTAATGCTCACTATTTTGTTCTTAGCAGTGATAGCCTAGCGGTTAAAAACTTTCCTTCCATGCAGGAGGGTCTGAGTTCGTACCCAGCCCGCACCTCTGATTTTCAGAATTTGATTATCACTTGCGATAACGGTGAAGGGAAAATCGTGAGGAAACCTGCGTATCTGAGAGGGCCTCATAAAGTTCTTGATGGTGTGTGCTACGTCAGCCAACCTGCACTAGGCCAACGTGGTGGACTAGGGTCTAATCCTTCTCATTCTGAGAAGAGGCTCGTGCCTAGCAGTGGAACAGTAATGGGCTCAATTAATTAATTAATTTTGTTTTTAAAATTCCTATGGTATCTACTCATTGGCCATAGGGTACTCAAAATCTTTAAAGTCTCGGTAATTTACCTCTACGATGCGTTTAAAGATTGATATTGCCTGGGTTCTGGAGGTCAGTAGGCAGTCGCTTCTTGTAAAATAGTGCTGTTGAACATTATCGGCTTTCTTAACCATCCCAGCCGAGCCCAACTTATTTAGGAAAAGGATAGTACTTCCACCAGTGTTTGTAATGATGATGCGTGGATTACGCAAATAGTGAATTCCATTACTGTATAGTCAATTGATATCTGCTCTAAAAGAAGCCTGATTTGTAACACTTCTAATTAATAATCCTATAAATATTATTATACCTAAGCCATCCTCGCCTTCTGAAGACCTACACATAAGACAGACACCGACGATTAGATTTACAGAGTTCTTGCACGTTTGAGTGGAATTATGACGTCTGTAGACAGAATTAGCCAATAATACCAGTATTTAAATATCGCTCTAATTGAATAAGTACATTATAGTATAACTTAAGACACGCTCACGCATCATTAGCGAAAAAAATCATATTCCAATGAATCAGACAGGGGCGTCCACTGCAAATACATGAATCATATAGTTTCAGGTTTCGCATACAGTCAGTGCACATTGTGTAATGATATAAAATTAATTGTAATATGTTATTAAAACATGCGCAGGAGAGACAATGGAGAATTAAATGAAATTCGAAACCGTACGAATCTTTATGGCATTTGACGTTATTGTAGCCAAAAGATTTTCTCATTTGAATAACAGTTTACAGAATATTTCACCTTTTATTCATCTTCGTGTTTCATTTTTAAACGTAAAATATTCTCAAATTATGTACATGATGAAATATAATTGAATTCAATATTTTCTCAGCTATTAACATGCAAGTAGCATTTAATTTTAAATAGCCATTACTAAACTTTGTCGGCGTGATTTGGTTAAAGCAATAAAACGTTGGGTTTTGACAATAGACCCAATGCAATGAGGTCTTGTAAGTTCATTGGCTACAAGCACCATAAATATTAACCTAGTTCTCTTTCTCAATTGAGTCTGACAAACGGTGGGTTTCAATCGTATTGGAAGACAAACATTTTCAAATAAGGCACGATAGGATGGTTCTACCTACCTGCTTCGGACTGATGATGAATTATTTTTTGGCTGACTTTACAGAAAACCTAAAGAGGCTTTATGCACTTCAGCAAAAGAAGTAATTTTAATTTTCTAGCTGTTATTTAGAATAAGTGGGAATGTAGAGTTGTTGGCAGTAAGTATACGCTGTTACCTACATCGGGCTGCATGTTATGCATTTTAAAAGTATTAACATGTTTACGCAAATGATTATCAATATTGTACAACTTTTCTCAGTATGTGATCAGGAAATAATGCGCAGTTGGCACTTGTCCTATGGTAATATTTACTAATTTATGCCAAGAGTAGACGTCGAATGTAACACTGCGATGTGCAAATTCCATTACTGGATGTATGATAAGATGGGTTATGAATATCATATTTGCAACTACAAGTGACACTATTAAAACTTTTTGAATAGCTGGTGTACTGTCAAAAACAGATCATTTTAACTCAATCACGTTTGTACGGACAAAATGATCTTTAAATTTCATTATAGTTCGTCCAATTCTTTTGAAATCTAAATGTGATTCAAGTACTTAGTAATGACTTTACGTATGAGAGAACACAGAAACAGGACTATAAGAAGTAATAAACTCTCTATGCTGTAATCTAGTGGTCGTGGCAGTAGATTGATAGGTTCCAAGTATAGAAGAGCTGTGTTGTGCGAACACTTCTCTTCAGCGTTAACAGTAGATAGTACAGTAATAATTATCATAAGAATAAGCTATAATGACGGCTTGGTCCCTTAAGCAGTCTCAGCCTTGGTTTAAGCAGTTAGTTCGTCAGTTGATGTTAAACAACCATGGTCTGAACTTGTCAACTAGGAAAATAAACTATAATATATTTTTATAACGTTAAGACGAAGAAACTTGTCCTCAAGACGACGCTAGCCGATCAACAGTCGCTAATAGTGGAAACAATGGTGTTTTCTCAGGTGTGTTGCACGACAAAACATTTTTTTATTATAATATAATTGGTGGAAAAATTTCCATTCGTCATAAAAGACTGTAATGTCTCGTGTGTAATTTATGTGAAAAATATAAAATAGGTTGAAAATGATAAAACATCTAACAATAAGTACAAGTGATCAAAAATTCTATGCCATCGTTTTAATTTAACCTTGGCTACATCAAAATGAAATCGATAACCCGATACAAGACGATACCAGTTTGTTCTTACAAACTAAAAGACTAACTGTCTTTTAAAGGTTTAATTACATGACTAAACGTGGAATGTAGCGTTTTATCATTTACGTGTTTAACCGTCTCGTATTACAAGAAAAGAAGATAGATATGAAATGAACAAAAAAAAATTTCAATGGGATATGGACTATGGAGTCGTGTAATCCGTCACGGATCTTAAAGTAAATGAGCGAAGTAGAAGAGAAAGAATAGGATTACTGAACCCACGGGTAAAAGAGACCGTAATTATATATTCTCATATTTCTCATGTCAGTTCAAAATTAGCGTTTTGAGAAACTTGAAACAATGTTTTAATGGCAGGTATTCAATGTCAAGGTTACGTTACTCAGCTACGTTTGCTAGACTAAATAAAAAAAACAAGATAATATTACGCTAAATATCCACGTGAAAAATTTCAAGTGTACCTTTCTCTGTAAACACTGTACGTTGAACAAATAACTATAAAGCATGTGGTCACAGTTATTGCGTAAGGCGAGTGAAGTGGATCGCGTGACCACCATAAGCTATGGATGGACATTACCACATACCCAGTAACTGTGTCCCAACTGTCATTGCGGAAGTGGGCGGTTTACGAAGAGGGGAATAACATGACACAGACCACTATCCATATCAATAATGCCCCGATATCTCGCCAGAACATCAAGTATCCTATTACTAGGCGTTTGGTACTTGGCTTTGACAATATCGGATTTGAAAATCGACCAAAATTAATTTAGAAATGATTTTTTTCTCTGAGTAACGCCGCGAGGATAATGGTGGTTTCTTCGGTACTTGCAGGAAAATAAAGAAAGATTGGAGAATTTTAGAGCTGCCAAACAAATATTTAATTAAGTTAATAGAACTTTTATACATAAGACGACACCTCGAAAATAACGTTTAAAATATGCTAAAGTTCTAAATAACTTTTTCTTTATTCTTTATTGTACACAAACAATCAATTTTACAATTAAAATTATCTACAAAGGTGAGCTTAACCCAAATTTGTGTTTTCTACTAGCAATCCTTTGAGGAATTCAGATAGTTTATAAGAACTATGAGGGAGAACATAGTGTACAGCAAAAATTTTAAGTAATAAAATATACTACAAGATTACAAAAAAATATAAATCTAGACATAAAATCATCTCATCATTATCTTTTTCTTTCTTTCTTTTACAAATAATTCCAACCGTCAAAGTTCCTTTCGTCTTAAAAAGTACTGTAATTTAGTGAAAGCTAAAGAAATATTGAATTTAATAATCTATTGCAGTCATAATCTTGGTGCCTTACAGAATCGACGTCATTCGTTAATTAAGCATTATCGCCTTTTCTTCAATTCGGGTTAATGTTGGTCATTAAGAGGCAGACGAGGCGAACCAAGGTGTTCCTCTAATTATAATTACTTTGATAAGTGTATTGAGCTGGTTTCTAAGGTCATTAGGTAATGCAGGCACTCAGGCAGGTAGAAATAATGCGACTATAGTTTTAGTAGTAACTATTAATTAACTAGCACTTGTAATTGTAACCCATAATCGGGGGTGATTGGAAGATAGAGCATTAGTATTGAATAGTAAATACTTAATTATTTTAAATCATAAATTACACACACGAAATATTTTGGTTAGAGTGCTGTTCTACAAATCATAACGATGAGAAATCAGGAAACCAGATAATTTTAATGTTTTCCGCGTTTTAAATAAACATATTATAATAACATATTTAGTAAACATATAAACAACATTCCTAATGATATATTAAATAGCTAGACAGATTTACCAAGTGAAGACAGATTGACTGTGTATATTTTAAGCTAGGTCAAGTTGAACAATTTACCTCGGCTCAATTAAATTGGGCTTATTTCCATCCATCTGTCATTCTGTCTCTGTCTCTTTTACTTCTTCTCCTTAAAGTTATGTTAGAGCAGGACAGTAACTAAACTGCAGTCATAATCTGATTGTAAATCGTTCGAAACGTAAATGCTCATGCGTGAGCGCACAATACTCACAATGGGTGATAAGAACTGACTCACACTGAGAAAGCTCGCGTACTGATTGTGATGACATTTCTAGACTGAGAGAAAGCTTTATTGGAAAGCCAAGACGGGATCAATTGTTCTAATATCAACAAAACAACTATATTGATCACAGAATGTAAAGAAAAGTGCACTTCCGTAATCATTTGAGAGATCTCGATCTATTTCGTTGCATTTCCATTTTAAACGTAGACATCTATGATTTATTTAGGTATTGAAATGCAACGTATTGTATTTATGTAGTTTTTCTATTAAAATAAAGCAATAGAAAACCTAAATTCTTTTCCGACCACAGGCAGGCTTAGTCTACATGATGGAGAAAGCAGGTCATGGAAAAAACTCGATAAATTAAAAAGGAATTTTATACAAGGTGAAAGAATACTGTTTCTTACATTGTTCGTTGATTGCCATTTAAAATATTCATCATCAATGTTCCCACAGTTGGGAATTAGGCTTCTATGGGATAGGTAACTCAGTAGAAGGAGGATTTGGAAAATTACTGGCAGAGTAAAAGTAATCGTAGAAACCACGAAATGTCTTGCTAATTTTTAGATTCATAAATAAAGCATTATGTCAATTCCTTGCCGATTTCCTTTATACATTATGTATTACTTGGTTCGTATTAGAAAGCTACGGAAAACGGTGAACAAGCAGTTGAAACGGTTCTACAACTCAAAATTCCACGCCTTGAATGGTTCCATTCAAGTGGTTACGTAATGGTCCGTCAAATTTTAGTTATATTGTCATCAGCATACATTCGAAAACATCCGTCGTGTGCCTACTAATAATATATTGCTTTCGCCCATGTCCCATTGAAAGTTCCGTGGAATAAGTAAATAGACTAGATTTACGTTAATTACAATAATTTTCTAGGATCCATGAACTAACATCAATATTAAAGCCTTTAGTCCATTTCATGTGGGGTTGGCGCAATATGACCTCTTCTTCAGTCCATCTCTAACATAAAATCTTGTAATATTTCTATACTCATTAATTTATACACCTCTCTTTGTCATTTCTACGCCAATGAAAAGAGAGGCAATAGGCTTTTTTTTTTTTTTTATCGTAGTAAAATCATCAAATGAGTCCTCCCACCCCGGGCAGGGCGGGAGGGACTGTCAGACTTGTACTGACTAAAATCCACGGTGTTCCTTCAATAGCCCTTTACGTTCCGGGGTCACGGTAATGAGATAAGCCCCGCGACCCCGGCAGGCTTCGGCCCTCTACAGGGGGGGCCCCGTCATCTTGCTGACGTTCTTTGAGGCGCGCGTGGAACACAACGCGCCGTCGACCCGGGCATGGTCCATGGTCGGACAGCGAGTTGCCCTTTACTCGCTGTCCGCATGCCCGCGCCTACGGTGGCCGGAGATCGTCGGCCGGCGCCCGACGCCGTGGGCGACCACCACTGCGGCTGGGCTGGAGGGAGGACGCCATCCTCTCCCTCAAGCGGCCCGCCTCCTCCTTCGATAGCATGACTGCTTCGCAGAAGGAGGCGACCGCTTCCCACTCCGTCTCGCCCCGCAGCATGGCCTCGACCAATGCCGGGCGCGAGAGGTCTCCGCCTATCGCCGCCCTGAGGACACGTCGGTGCTCTGCCCAAGCGGGGCAGTCTTGCACCGTATGCTCTACTGTGTCCTCAGGGCGATCCTCGCAGTGGTGACACCCAGGCGTTTCTGCCTTCCTCATCAGACACAGGTACCTCCCGAAACTTCCGTGTCCGGTGAGGACCTGCGTCACGCGGTAGGTCAGGACGCCGTGCCGCCGATCCAGCCACTCCTCAAAGAGGGGTCTTACCGCCGCGATTGCGGCGTGCCCGGCCGTCGGTTGCGACAATCGTCCCCTCCATACTGCCCCGAGATCGCGCCGGAGCTCTTCCCGCCGCGCCTCGACTTCTTGCGGCAGCAGGGATACGCCCCGGCGCTGCGCCTCCACGCGCCATTCATAGACGCGCTGGAGGGCAGTCGCCTCCAGATCCCAGGGCAGCAATCCGGCAAGGAGGTTGGCCGATTCGCCGGCGATCGTGCGGTATCCCCGGATCATCCGGATAGCCATGACCCTCTGGCATGCGACCAACTTTAGTGGTCGCGTCCGGATGCTCAGGGCCCACACGGGGGCCCCGTAGAGGCTATTTTAGATTAATTACGTGAGGAATCGCAGATTTTGGCCACAGGTGTCCTCTCGTTACCTAATTACTAATGAATTAATAACTTTTAATAGGCAAGAAAAGAGTCTCCACGAGTGACGAACCCTGAGATCGTAGTGCTCTCTGGCCAGTCAGCCTCGATACCAACATTGCTGACTGACTAATCTTTCCACTAAGGCATGAGCGATTCTCATATGATAGTTCGTACCGACTCGACAGTAGAAGAAAGTTAACTATTGTTTATAAGTAACGGGGTAACTGAGTAGTATCACACACAAAGTACATTAAGTACTTTACTTTACGTACTTAATGTACACTTTGGTAACTAATCCTATCATCATAATTATCTTCTTATTTATAGGGGTCCACGGAAAGAACCTCTTATAGTGACGACCTAAGTACGTCCGGTGTTTCGCAGTCAGCCCCACCTCGTTATAAACTTTGTGAACCGGCTTATCGCTCCACCACGGTATTAGTGACTTCTGAGAGAGCACATTACGACATAACAGAAAAAGAAACTTATCAACAATATTGTGTATCTGTTGTATTGATAACGGATGTTGATTGCGTGTAATATTATGTCGTAAGAGTTGGTTATGTCATTGTAATTAAGGAAGAAACAGAAAGAAGTGACTTAGCTGGAAAATTGCTTCAGTTAGAAAGTATCTATTAGTCACAAGACAACATTGTCTCTCATGCACAATACTAACAAATCATCTACGTACAAAATGTGATGTGTGCGTAAAACAAACATTATTTTATTAGTCATTTGGCCTAGATTCGTTGCTCGTAATCAAAGAAAATTCTATGTTATTTCTTTATTAGTTACGCAATGTAGAGCACATCACACATTGCTTTGACGGTATAAAAGTAGATTTGTACTGTATGTAGGTAATATCCACATAAAAAAGCTAAATACTGTAGAAGCAGTTATCATTAACACCGCAAAGATTAAGATTATATAGGTAAAATTCAACGATGAGACTACTCACATGACTGTTATGTCGTACAGTAAATTCATAAAAGGAATATCCTCTTTTATATAATACATGCACCCTATGTTCATCGTTCCGCGACACTTGCCTGCTTGCTGAGGAGTTAGGGAGTAGTTTGTGTTTGGCTTCCTTCGGCGTCACGCCAGGCTCCGTGGGAAACCGACAGCTAACCTTCCCTGACCTTTCCCCACTGGATCGCCGTTAACGCTAATAATAGGCAAGGCAAGACAAAGCGATTTACGACCCTTTCGTGAACGTCTGAGCTTAAAAGATAGTTATTTCGTGGCTCGTGATCGATTTTTGTGAATGTAACGCATTCATTGATGGATTGATGGTTTTTATGGTTCTCTTGAACGTGAATGAAGTAATGGACATTAAAAGCATCTTCTTTGTCTTTGTGTTGTAAGGCTATATTTTGATAGGTGTATTCGGGGGTATTTTTTTCTTCTGCCGTGTCGGTGTGAGCGAGTTCTTCAATGGCGTTTGTTCGGGTATTTACCGTCGATTGGTACTACTACCTGTGTGTTTGTTTATCTTTTTTCCATGAACAGTCACGACCAGTTTACTTTTAAGTTGTCTGCTCTAAGGTCACAAAGAGGAAAAGCTGAGTTTCTTTCCAACTTACATATTAAGCAACGTCTGAGTAACTTATTCGTTGCTCAAACTGTCACCTACCTACGTAGTCGGACCGTTACCCAACAAAGTAGTTTGAGGTTAAATATTAAGCAAAGTAAGTAAAAGCTTAGATATCACAAATCTCGAACAAATCTGTTTAGAACTGGGCCGCACTTTCACCGGTGTGTTATGGACTATGGCTTTGTGATTTAATTCGTTCGCAACGAGGTGAGGGGTGCCTGCGCCGGCCTCAGTCTGACTGGGACCAAACTTGAATGGATGCCAATTGCCGGTATCAATAATTATATGACAGACTAGCCGTGCCCACGACTTCGTACGCTTGGAGTGAGGAAAATGTGATTTTTACAAAAAAATATTAAATTGCGATGACCTTCCGCAAAATGCACACACACTATTTCCTTGTCAAATTTCATCAAGTTTGGTTCAGTCGTATAGTCGTGAAATGATAACAGACAGACAAAGAGACAGATATTTATTTGAAGAGGTAGGGTACTGAGCCCCTTTGTCACTGCGACCTGCGAAGATCTATTGTGACGTCTCTTGTTTTATTACAGCACTCTCTCTAGCCGTAAGTCAATGATAAAATTGACTAGGTATATTCTTGGGGTGGAGGGATTTAATCTCATCTGGTGAGATTAGGTAGCCTCCTAGGTGCTGGCTTCTAGTGTGGTGTACTATGTCACACTCGCATAGAATATGTTTAGAAGAGATATAAGAGACAATGTTACTTTCGCATTTATAATATTAGTAAGGATACTCTTTCTTTGCGTGTGATCAAGGCCACCAAGGACTAAGGCACTTTACATAGATGAAAACATTACAATAATACAATTACATGGGAATGGCCATAAGTTACTACTGTATCCGGTAATATTGTAATTCAAAATTAGGATCTACATTATTAGTTTGCTCTCAACAAAATTTAAAGCTATAATTGAAATGCAAAACATAGAGAATTAAAAATCTGCATAATCATCAGTGGGCCGAGCACGAATGTTTTGACGTATAGTAACAAACGTAAGCAAATTTTGATTATAAAATACGATGAATCTATCCCATATTTGTTCAATTTTTTGCAACAAACACACTTGTTTCATGAAAATGTAAAAATATTGGAAATATTGTATGTATTTCCAAAAAAATATCATAGATTAAACGTGTATTTTTGGTTCTTAATTTGGATTTGCTTACGTTTACGTTACGATACGTCAAAACATTCGTGCTAGGCCACGCTAGGCCCAAAGATATCATAAAAAAAAAAAAATGACCTACTTGATGCATACTGGTACAGTGGGTGAAATTCTTGGAAAAAATGTTGGGTATTCAAATTAATTCGAAATCACTATTGTTATGGAGGCACATGGCTGGTCACAGTGCACGGAATGCGTGTGCGGCCACGAGTTCAAAGTTTATAAACTGAAACAACAGTTTGTAAACACATAGCGATTCCGAACTGAGATGTGATCATGTTTTTCAACAATTAAGAATCGTCACTGAGTTGTTTATTGAATCCAATGTTTGATTTACTATGCGATTAGTGAATAGTAAAAAAAATACAAGTAGAATTAAATTGGTAGAATCACACGTACTATAAAAAGTTACGTCTAACTTTTCCCTTCTAGATGATGACAAAATAATGATTAAGTAGCTAATTTATTATTCGTAGACGTGAACTAATATTGTTTTCACATCGGTTGCTTTAGACAAGTTCGATATAAATTCAAGTGAACTGAAAGGCTGGCCTAATCTCAGATCATATCAAATCTCAACGCCTGTGATTGGTGACCAACATCAACAATCGACTGATTAATGAGATTTGACGGTCTGGTATTTTCAATTTTCTACTAATTTCTTAAGTGCCAGCATGTTCCTATCTAGAGAAAATATGATACTTGTAATAATGTTAATTGTTGGAATATCCCATAACGTTCTTGTAAGCGTTAAGCTCAAGAACAATGTCGCATTGTAGTGTTAAAGCTCCGGGAATTGATTATCACCGTTACGTCCGGGATCAAAGACAATACTCTAGACTTCACCGCTTTGTGAACATCATTGTTTATCTAATAATCTGTACCAACAAAAAATTAAAATGATATTTCAGAGACCATGTCGGCAAGAACAAGAAAGTATGAAAATAAAGAGAAATTCTATTTTTGGTAAAGTAAATTACATAACAGATGAACTAAACCGTTGAATGTATTAGGTACTTCGCAAAAATGTTTTTTGAATCCAGCCAACGTTCACTCTCCTTGAAGAAAAACGCATGCTGATTGAACTCTGTCGACGTTTTTGTGGCATTTGAATGCCTCTCAAAAAGCCATAGAAGACATTCACTCCGGTTAGATCCGCTCATGGTTGTACTCCATGGATCCGCTCGATTGAAATGTTTTTGAAATGGGCGAAGGATTGGTTTGAAGACAATTATAAAAGCATTGCTATGATTTTAGTTTAAAATCTCAGATAAGTTGAAGGCCAGAGTGAATAAAATTAACTGTTACATTACTAGATTGGTTATATTCTAATTTCAATGAAAAGCTGGTGACCTCGTCTAGGAATTATTAGTAACATTTCTGAATGAAAATTGAGTGTCTGTTATAACAATAACAAAAATCACAATGCCATAAAAGGTGCAATTTTTCAATAGTTATGTAATTATAAGCTGTAATTACATAACTGCTAAAATCAGCACCCTGATGTAATTTACAGCAATCGGTTACAATAAATTAAAAGATGAAAAAATTACAAGTTAGAAAATTATTTTTTGAAGATAAATAAGTGTGGAATTTTTAATTAGCATCATATAAATAGTGGTTACGTCGAATTCGCGTGATGTTTCCCATAATTTCTGCACATTGAAAATTTTTGCATGTATACCTAGTAGTAGAAAAAGCGTCGCTACATCGTATTAATTATCTATTTGTTTTGAAAATTGTTAAGAAATTAGTAGATACTATATCATTACAATCTACTTGCTTAACACTTAGAAAGATCGTGATTGATAATTATGTTATTTGAAAAATCTTATTACCACTGGCATCCTGAGCTTTTCCGTTGGTTTATTTTTGTCATCTTTTTGTAAAACTGACAAAAGTAGTAAACCAGTTGGTGTATTCAGTGCCTAACGACGTACCTGGAGGTAGTGACATCACGGTGACGTGCCAGAGTAGTGAGTCACAACCAGAGAGATGCATTGTCGGAATGCCGGTCGTACGGTCATGGACGGCACATTTTTACAAAAAATGTTGTTTTTGTCGAAAAAAATTTTTATGGTGGAGGTCTAAGAATAAATCTATCTAAAAACTACAATTTGTTCAGTAGATTATGTAAAAAAAGAAATCACTCTTGTTAAAACAGTAACTTTTCTTTTGATTCCTTTTTGCATGACATCAAACTAAAGACTAAAGTTATAATTTAATGATTAATAGTGCCACTCTGGCAAGCCCAATGATACCGTCGGAAACTGGTGGGAATTTCTCAGACGACTCAGCCAATGTTACTTTAAGAAGGAAAACTGTACAATCTACCATAACCCCGAGCCAGAGCCCGAGCACACCAAGCAAGCACAATACAATTCTAAGCGAATGTTCCCTAGAAACTGTATTAATGGAACTACGAGCATTCCGTGAAGAAAATATTAATAGATGCCTAACCCAAAATGCTACCATCCAAGAAATGTTGGAAAACGTGAAGGACATAAAGGCATCTATAAGTGACCTGCACAATAAGTATAGCATACTCCGAAAAGATGTAGATAAATTACTGGAAACAGAAGATACTATCTCCAGCGCGCAATCACTTTTACAACTACATTGTGATGATAATACGAAACGCATAGCACGTCTTGAAATGAAAGATTCATCATTGGGATGTGAACTTATGGTTGCAAAAGAAAAGATTGATGTCATAGAGAAATTCATCTTGGACAATAAAGCATCAACTGGAAAGGCTGTTCATACCGAATCAAATCTGCGGCACCTGGTTCACCGTTCATCCCTCGAATTGCAGGAACCTGTAGCAGCATCCCCGCAGTTATCCAACCATGTTACAATACCGCCATCATCCCTCGATACAACACTATTACATCCAATAAATAACGAGCATCCCCCTAACAACAAATACAGAAATTCAAGAATATTCACGACGAGTAAAGTGCAACAGCGCCCTCGTCGATCTGTCATACATGCAACAGGTGATACTGATGATAATCTGAAAATCGTTGATCCCATAAAATACATTCACGCCTGGAACTTTCATCCGGACGTGTCCGAGGAAAGCATACGGTCCTACCTAGTCAAAAAACATCTAAGCGTCGAGTCTATCACCATAAAGAAGCCAAATCCTGAGCATTCTCGGCATAACTGCTATATACTGGGAGTACCGGCGAATCTCTTTGACTCATACCTATCACCCAACAATTGGCCGAAAAATACATCACTCCAGGAATGGTTTGTTTACCGGAGACTGAACAAAAAGTCACCTATAAAATCTCCTGGAAAAACGTTTTTTCGTGAAGAAAACTAAGAAACTAGATATGATATTCTACCAAAATGTCCGAGGGTTAAAGTCCAGGTGCTCGGATACGAAAAACCTACTACACACCTTCCCTAGCAATTTATTAGCCCTAACAGAAACACGGCTTGATAACAGTGTGTTCGATTCTGAAGTATTTCCACTAGAATACACCGTGCTGCGATGTGACCGAGTCGGACGAGGCGGCGGAGGAGTACTGCTCGCCGCATGCGCTCCCTACACCATCTCACGGTTGGACTGCAAGCCTGAAAAGTCCGATGAGATAGTATGTGCAATACAATAACAAAAATCACAATGCCATAAAAGGTGCAATTTTTCAATAGTTATGTAATTATAAGCTGTAATTACATAACTGCTAAAATCAGCACCCTGATGTAATTTACAGCAATCGGTTACAATAAATTAAAAGATGAAAAAATTACAAGTTAGAAAATTATTTTTTGAAGATAAATAAGTGTGGAATTTTTAATTAGCATCATATAAATAGTGGTTACGTCGAATTCGCGTGATGTTTCCCATAATTTCTGCACATTGAAAATTTTTGCATGTATACCTAGTAGTAGAAAAAGCGTCGCTACATCGTATTAATTATCTATTTGTTTTGAAAATTGTTAAGAAATTAGTAGATACTATATCATTACAATCTACTTGCTTAACACTTAGAAAGATCGTGATTGATAATTATGTTATTTGAAAAATCTTATTACCACTGGCATCCTGAGCTTTTCCGTTGGTTTATTTTTGTCATCTTTTTGTAAAACTGACAAAAGTAGTAAACCAGTTGGTGTATTCAGTGCCTAACGACGTACCTGGAGGTAGTGACATCACGGTGACGTGCCAGAGTAGTGAGTCACAACCAGAGAGATGCATTGTCGGAATGCCGGTCGTACGGTCATGGACGGCACATTTTTACAAAAAATGTTGTTTTTGTCGAAAAAAATTTTTATGGTGGAGGTCTAAGAATAAATCTATCTAAAAACTACAATTTGTTCAGTAGATTATGTAAAAAAAGAAATCACTCTTGTTAAAACAGTAACTTTTCTTTTGATTCCTTTTTGCATGACATCAAACTAAAGACTAAAGTTATAATTTAATGATTAATAGTGCCACTCTGGCAAGCCCAATGATACCGTCGGAAACTGGTGGGAATTTCTCAGACGACTCAGCCAATGTTACTTTAAGAAGGAAAACTGTACAATCTACCATAACCCCGAGCCAGAGCCCGAGCACACCAAGCAAGCACAATACAATTCTAAGCGAATGTTCCCTAGAAACTGTATTAATGGAACTACGAGCATTCCGTGAAGAAAATATTAATAGATGCCTAACCCAAAATGCTACCATCCAAGAAATGTTGGAAAACGTGAAGGACATAAAGGCATCTATAAGTGACCTGCACAATAAGTATAGCATACTCCGAAAAGATGTAGATAAATTACTGGAAACAGAAGATACTATCTCCAGCGCGCAATCACTTTTACAACTACATTGTGATGATAATACGAAACGCATAGCACGTCTTGAAATGAAAGATTCATCATTGGGATGTGAACTTATGGTTGCAAAAGAAAAGATTGATGTCATAGAGAAATTCATCTTGGACAATAAAGCATCAACTGGAAAGGCTGTTCATACCGAATCAAATCTGCGGCACCTGGTTCACCGTTCATCCCTCGAATTGCAGGAACCTGTAGCAGCATCCCCGCAGTTATCCAACCATGTTACAATACCGCCATCATCCCTCGATACAACACTATTACATCCAATAAATAACGAGCATCCCCCTAACAACAAATACAGAAATTCAAGAATATTCACGACGAGTAAAGTGCAACAGCGCCCTCGTCGATCTGTCATACATGCAACAGGTGATACTGATGATAATCTGAAAATCGTTGATCCCATAAAATACATTCACGCCTGGAACTTTCATCCGGACGTGTCCGAGGAAAGCATACGGTCCTACCTAGTCAAAAAACATCTAAGCGTCGAGTCTATCACCATAAAGAAGCCAAATCCTGAGCATTCTCGGCATAACTGCTATATACTGGGAGTACCGGCGAATCTCTTTGACTCATACCTATCACCCAACAATTGGCCGAAAAATACATCACTCCAGGAATGGTTTGTTTACCGGAGACTGAACAAAAAGTCACCTATAAAATCTCCTGGAAAAACGTTTTTTCGTGAAGAAAACTAAGAAACTAGATATGATATTCTACCAAAATGTCCGAGGGTTAAAGTCCAGGTGCTCGGATACGAAAAACCTACTACACACCTTCCCTAGCAATTTATTAGCCCTAACAGAAACACGGCTTGATAACAGTGTGTTCGATTCTGAAGTATTTCCACTAGAATACACCGTGCTGCGATGTGACCGAGTCGGACGAGGCGGCGGAGGAGTACTGCTCGCCGCATGCGCTCCCTACACCATCTCACGGTTGGACTGCAAGCCTGAAAAGTCCGATGAGATAGTATGTGCAATGGTTATCAAAGGTAGCACGCGTTTCGCGTGTTGTGTTGTTTACTTAGCTCCTGGTGTACCGGATAGTAGATATTATGCAATTTTTAACTGCCTAAGATTAATTATCAATAACCATAATAAACTACCAGTAATAATACTAGGTGATTTTAACCTCTGTTCTGCTAGTTTAGCCATACGTAATGACTTTGAACTGTTTTTATCTGAATGTAATTTATCTCAACAAAACACAGTACTAAATGATCTCGGAAGGATGTTAGATTTAATATTAGTTAGTTCCTGTGTGGCAGAAGTCTCGGTTTCAATTTGCACAGGAATAGTATCAAATGAAATTCATCACAAGCCTCTGGATATCACTATTAGTATTGATACACCATACACAACCATATCCTCAAACAAAATGAGTACTCATCACGTAAATGACCTTGGTTTAACACCGGACCGCAATTTTCGGAGGGCTGATTTTCTACTATTATACTCTGAACTCACAAGTATAGACTGGGAACCAGTATATTTATGCAAGAATGTTAATGATGCTGTTAGCAATTTCTACAAGTTAATTAACAATACCATTGAGCATACTGTTCCTATGAAAAGGCCCAAGGCTACGAATAAGAGTTACCCTAAATGGTGTTCTCCTAACACTATCAAGTTAAACAACATTAAAAATAACTATCACAGGCTTTATAAACAGACTAATAATAATCAATTATATTATGCTTTCTTTACCTATTACAGAAGATTAGTAAAAAAGAGTAGTGAAGCAGATTTTTCAACCTTCACTAACCGTATTCAATCAAATATTAAGCGCGATCCAAAAACGTTTTGGACTTTCGTTGGAAGTAATAGAGAAAACAATGAGCAAGCTACCTTTGGTGACTTGTCAGCTACACAAGTAGCAGCCGCGTTCTCGAAGCATTTCAATAGCGTCTTCCTACCAAATATACCATCTTTGAACGTAGATAGCGCATGTATCACTGCGAATATGTGTCCCAATAATACGTCTCATCATGTACATATAGATTATATTCACGAACAAGACGTTCGTAGAGCCATAACACGACTTGCACCAAAAACCACTCAGGGTCCAGACTGTATTCCCCAGTACATAGTTAGAGATGGCTATGTAGTTTTTGCAAAGCCCCTACAATTTATTTTTAATCTTTCCATCGAAACAAGCATATATCCTACAGAATGGAAGATATCCAAAGTACTCCCAATTCATAAAAATGGTCCTAAATGCGATGTAAAAAACTATAGGCCAATCGCTGTCCTGTCCGTATTCGGCAAAGTTTTTGAATCCATATTACACAAGAAAATATACAACGCAATGCATGGATGGTTCGCGGAAGAGCAACATGGGTTCTTGCCAAAGCGCTCAACCACTTCAAACCTTATTAATATTGTTACTCTCCTCGCTAAAAATCTAAATGACAAAAAACAGGTGGATGTAGCCTATTTTGATTTCCAAAAAGCCTTCGACAGGGTAAATAATGATGTACTTTTGGATAAAATGGCAATAGCAGGCTTCTCTAGAACGTTGCTTAAATACTTCGCTAACTATCTACGTGACCGCAAACAGTATGTTGTGTACAAGACCGCTAAATCGGAGCTCTACCCAGTTACCTCTGGTATAGGACAAGGTAGTAGCCTAGGGCCGCTATTATTTCTTATATTGATTAACGACCTTCCAGAACACGTAAAACACTCCACAATATTACTGTTTGCTGATGATGTAAAACTCGCCTTACCAATACGTAACTCTAATGATACAGCTAATCTGCAACTTGACATCAATAATGTTTACAATTGGAGCACTAAAAACAACCTTAGCCTTAATATTAGCAAGTGTGCTATTATGTCATATTCGAAAGCAACTCATCCCATACATAACATCTACACACTACATAGTGAAACCCTGCAACGTGTTTCAAGCATACGGGATCTGGGAACTCACTTTGATCCGCACCTCACCTTCAATCAACACATTATTCAAACCTGTAATGCATCTAGAAGAAGCCTAGGCTTTGTTGTACGCCAGACAAAAATTTTCAACAATCGCCATGCTATAACCATAATCTACAACTCCTACGTACGTAGTTTACTGGAAACTAACAGCATAATCTGGAACCCTCATGAAAAAGCATATACACTTATAGTAGAAAAGGTCCAGAAATCATTTGTTCGCTACTTATACCTCAAACTATATGGGTATTACCCATACATGTACCCTACACAATTCGTGTCAGGAATGGTTACATATCAAAGTCTAGAAGTTAGGAGAAATCTCATGCTTGTTAAATACTTTATCCGCCTCATTCGTGGTTCCCTATCCAATCCATCACTCTTGCAGTTTATATCCCTCAGCGTGCCACCACCTATCAGACATACACTTCGCCCTCGCCAGCGTCCCCTATTTGCAGTACCTAAAACAAGTACCATAACTCTCACCACCAGTCCGTTGTATTTAGCCCTAACACACATCAATAATATTTTGTCGCATGACGCATCCCTGGATGTGTTTATGACTACAGAACCGAGATTTCTGACTGCAGCGTGTCGTTACCTCGAGTCTATAGCCACTCCCAGCACAATCTGCGAGTGAAATTTACTTACAAATTATATACCTAATTGTTAAATTTATATCCTATTTCTATTTCAAAATTATGTCGTCCTTCTCGTTTATAAGATTTTTACCTGTATAATTAATATTATGTACCTATAACTTATATGTGTAGATATCCTGTTAATATAAGTTGGTAACTAAATAAATAAATAAATAAATAAATAAATAAATAAATTTAATCTAATACCTACCTATCGCTTAGCGAATATCTACAATCGATTTCTAATATGCTTAATAATTAAAAGAATTATTTTTTTAAATTTTCAATAGGTACTAATAAAGGTACATAAGCAGTTTATAACAATTACAAAAAGTAGGCACAGTGTTGATAAGTTGAGTTGGCTAACGTGAGATTTTGTGGGGCAGGTAGTAGAGTAAACATTGATAACGTTCCCCATTTTAACACATTACACTTGAGTGCTCTCCACAAATAAAGCACCTGACGACGTATCCCAAAGTAACAAGTGGATGCAAGTTTTTATGTCCTAGCTATGGTAGAGAAAGAGACGGTAGAGAAATTTTGTGAAAGCATAGATGAAACTGTTAAGAAATATCATATTTATTTACCTATCATGTATTTTTTACAGTCACACATACAGTGACGTGGTGGAACTAATCAGAAATGTTGCCTTCATACGAGCCATAAAATTTCGTACAAGTAAAGTAAATTATTTTATACCTTGACCACGAATTGTCCGCCAAATGAATAAGAAGCGGGACAAGCGTCGTAGACGATGATAAAGCCTCCAACTCAAGGACTGAACACAAAACACAAGAAAAACTTGTTGTCACTGTTTCGAAATGCACCACTTGGACATAAATCGGAGAAAACAAAGTTAAATTATAATCACGGCTACAGTTATTACAACAAGTTTCCTCTTTTCACTTTAATAATCTCACAGATTAAGCACTTTTATTGTTATAAGTTATAACAGGTTTTTATTTACGATCGTCCGACATCACGCACTCAATCAACACACCTGTGAAATACGCTAGAGTTCCGCGCTGACTGAAAACGTTGCGAGACAGAGACAGCGAGATGTTGTCAGAAAGAGATACGCAGTGACGTGGGAGGGAGGACGACCGCTAAGCTTCAAGAACGCACGGTGTTCCACTTTCCAGACAAATGTTTCGAATTTAATATGATTCGTTTCGTGACTTAGCAAATGTTTAACCTGAATGCGAATAATGCACCAGATTTTTAATAAATGGAATGTACTTACTTGTTACTAGACTTTTTACTGAGATTTCTAGTTGCATAACTGTTTACCGAAGGAAAATTGTGAAGCGAGATTCGAAATGTTTTCTAAATAAATAATAAATAAATAAATCATTTATTTCAGAAATTTGTCCATAAGACACATACATTGACATTTGACATTTGTTTGTAATTTGTGTTTATGTACAATTCGTACACTTTAAGATTCGGAAAAACTGACATAATTTGAATTTTGGTTGTTACGTTGGTTAAACAAATGACGAAATGACTACTGCAGTTTTTGAAATCTGGGGGCACGGCAGTGCCCCAGCCAAGTCTCGAGCAAAACGGGCACGGCCGTTACCATCTTTTCTCGATGCGATTCGCGGCTGTTTCGCCTCCCCTATATCTTCGACGTGGACAAAGCTACGAGTTTAGGTTTTCGGTGAATAATAGTAGGCATTAGAACAAGCTTAAGTTCGAAATTACATGCCAATTGAATTAATAGTTTAGGAGTTACGGTCGATCAAAATTACACCATTTTGTCACTCACTGACTCACTGACTCACTGACCGATCATCAAAAATCTAAGGTACTTCTAGCAGACTTAGAAACTTCAAATTTTGCACCGAGATAGTTCATTAGCCACATATAAAGAAAAAATTATAAAATTTTAAAAAAATTAAAATTATAAAAACATTAAAAAATAATATACCATAGAAAACAATTTTATATTTGCGGTTTGGCAAGAACATTGTGTATGGATTTTGACTGCATTGTTAACTTTGTTCGTTGTTTAAGTATTCAATTGGATGAATAAATACATAGAATAGAAAAGAATAATATAAACTGTGGTCAAGCATACGTGGCCCTTTCAAGAGTGACTAGTTTGGGTGGATTACATTTAATAAATGTGAATTTTAGTAGTATCAAAGCTCAGGAGATAGCAATAGCTGAATATAATCGACTTCGAAGTATATATCGCCCAGACTTGTCTACCTTAGAAGTAACGAAGCCTCAGAAAAGAAACAAAAGAGATAGAGATAGAGAATGGGTTCTAAGCAAAGCAGTAGCTGAAGTCCAAGAAATTATGAGGTCACCTAAAAAAAAAAGAAAGAAATACACTTACAAAAAATAAATGAGATCCCACGAAAAACATTAAATGTAAAAAAATGCCAAGTCTCTCGATGCAGTCTTTCCATCGTAAAAAGTTTTGAGATCTAATAGAAGCCAAGTCCTATTCAAATTATTTTGTAGTTATAAATCAACATTTAGTAATTGTATCAATAGTTTTCTTTATATTATAATTATAGTGACTTGGCAATGAGCACAAATTAAAAGCTGCTTGCTGCCTGGAATTATGTGCAAATGTTACTGACGAAACCTGTGATCAGATTATCCTGCGCAGTTTACTAGTCTTGGATGAGACTGACTGCCGTTGCCGAAATTCGGTTGGGACGACACGGATAAACCAAAAGAAAATTAATTTTGTGATATTAATATTTACGCATGCGGCTTTCAACTCCTCCAAATATGCCGTTTTATTTGTTTCTTCTTGTGCTCATTGCCAAGTCACTATAATTATAATATAAAGAAAACTATTGATACAATTACTAAATGTTGATTTATAACTACAAAATAATTTGAATAGGACTTGGCTTCTATTAGATCTCAAAACTTTTTACGATGGAAAGACTGCATCGAGAGACTTGGCATTTTTTTACATTTAATGTTTTTCGTGGGATAGATTTTTCAATAGAACAATAACAATTCCAATTTTTTTTATAGGCTATTTGGGCAAACTACTTTGCGGTTCACCTCGCCCATGAATATCCGCAACAGCAGAGGAGTCACCGATGCCGACCATATAATTATAACTACTAAAGCATAAGAAATAATTTCAAAATAATACATTAGGTACAATAAAATGTTAGGAAAATTGATAAACACCGCTTTATAAAAATTAAATTAAATTAAAAAAATCTAATGTATTTTTGTCCACAGAATTTGCGCATGGGCCCACTATGTCGCCGTACCTCCTGTTACCTGGCACGGGCAACCACGGCGCCCCCCGCTTCACCGCGTAACGTACGATTCGAATTTTTAACTCCACAAGCCGGTAACTCTACAGTCTCTACCGTTTCAGATTCAGATAAGTTGCAAAACTATCTTTACTTAATCACTGCTCTATGTACTTCACTAACTTGACGATACTGTCAGTTGCCCAGTAAGTTTGAGCCAGTTTTGCAATCCAACTTTTTGTAGAGACGCGCAGATTTGAGAGTGCAACAGGTTGCATTGGTATGTTGATGACAAAAGGTCATAAATGCATGACACGGCAGTCGTAAAAAATTACAAAAATCTGTTTGTAGGAGGTAGGTAGTAGGTACACATAAAAATACAAAACAGAAAATGTGTGATGAACTGATGGCGTAATGACGAATAATTAATTTTCCAAGGTTATAATCTTGTTATAAATGTGTTTATTATCAGAGAAGGTTTAATCGGTTGGTTGGTTTGTTCGCCAGAAGCCAGAAGTCCAGATCTGCCAGAACTGATAATGTTATGATCTGTTGCATGATTGTAATAATTATTTTTCCGAAAGCAACTGGGCCGATCTATTCTATTCTATTCTATTTTTCATTATGGCAAGTTCCGAAAGCAACTGGGCCGATCTTGTTTATGTGCCACAAACTTATCTGACCCGGTCGTGGCGTCGCTGCCGTCGCTTTTACTAATGTCATCTCCGTACAAAAATGACATTTCGATGACATTTTTGTTCCGTAGCGACGTTAGTTCCAATTTTGGTCACCGGGTCAGATAAGTTTGTGGCACTAGGAGCCAATGACATATCAGGAGCACAAAGATTTACAGCCGGAAAAGTCTACCGATAGCAACCGCCCGCGCCAGGCAGGAGGCGTTGTTTAGAACAACCTTATTGTTTTACTAGCTGTGCCGGGTACCCGCAACTTCAACCTCGGGGAATTTTACTTTTTTGTTCTTTAATAATTAAAGTAGTAAGCCTAAGTTATTACCTTATAACATCAGCTATCTGCCAGTGAAAGTCCCGTTAAGATCGGTCCAGCCGTTTCGGAGATTAGCCGGAACAAAAAGAAAGAAAGACAAAAAAAAAAGTTTTTTATTGGTACCTATCGTATTATTGGTACTTTCATATGCATTTAGTACCTGTATACTGTGGTAAAAAGCTGTTATTTTGATATTACAAACAGACACTTCAATTTTATTTATTTGTATCATGGAAATATTGAGTACCTATTTCATACTTCAGTGGTACCTAGGTACTTCGTACAAGATTTGTATGGATTTGATGGTAGAAATTAAAGATAACTAAAAATGGCGAGACTGCCGCTGCGCGCCCTTTTTAATGTCACTAGCGCACTCTATACTCTATTGGTATCGTAGACTATAGAGACACTCTAACGGACACCATGGCCACAAATGTCAAACAGGGCTTGTCCCATCGTGGTCCCATCAAGCAAATTATATCATGGCGAGAAAGCGTTGTAATTTTGGAAGCAAGATTCATAAATGACAAATAAAAAGCTTTTCCCATTTCACATCCTCTCCAATGGGCCTTTCTTGAACATAAGTAAAAAGACGACACAGGAAACAGCTAAATTTAGAAAAAAATGTTGTGTGGACGTATTATCTCAATAATACCTCTCTATACTTGAGAGATGTTATCTTTTATCAGTTCAATCACTGTACAGTTGTAAGTTTCATAGAATAGACGTGCCTTTAGCCTTATCAAACAACATAACCAGTCAGAAAATGCGGAGTTTGCACATTTTGTAGTCGGTACCTAACAAATCAAACCAAGGACACAATATTCGTTTTTAAAACGTACCCCGGTAAGTTACTTTTTTATAGTATTATATTATTGTAAATGCTGTAAAGTAAGGATGATTGCAAAAAAACAGTTGTAGCAAATTCATTTTATTAACCTTTTTCACATCAAAATACATTTTAACTTATGTATGAGTTTCACACAGGCATAACTTTATCTTCTCACGGCAATATATTGAACAAAACAACCAAGAAAATCCAGGGATCGTGGACAATGCAGAAAATATAGAATTATTAAAAACATGGATGATTAAAAATTGTTTACATTTTGATATAATACGGATGAGACATAGACATCATTTTACGCATGTAGTCTATGACAGTTTGAAAATGTTTTCCAACAAAGCGGTGGTAGCTAATCATAATAAAACGAATAGTCCGTTCAAAAGTTAACGTTATCTTTATTTTGTTATAGATGTTTTCAATATTAATAGGTAGGATTACGATTACGATACGATTATTAGGTACATTAGGTACTATCAAAGAGCATTTTTGTTCGGTTTGAGTTCTTAATTCGATAGAGGGAAAAACACTGCTTACCCTGGCCCTGGTAAAATAACACAAACCTATTACAAACTCTTAAATACCAAATCTATATAATAGGTTTATACTCGGGGTTTATGAGTAATTTATGTATCGGGGTAGGCAATGTCTTATCTTTAACCATACAACTTTTTGTTCGCTATGGATAATCGTGATATTTTTTTTAATATTTTATGGATTTTCAACGAAAATGCCGTTTTCAAAAGTAGGTACGCGCGACTTCCGACTCATAATTTTCTGCTTTTATTTATTATAAATCGGGAAGTTTTTAGCACACTCATTATTACAGCTTGCTTATATAAGTTACTCAACAATGCAGGATAAGGAGGTCCCGTCGGGCCTGCTCTTACCCTGGGGGTAAAGATGGCACTGGTAACTAGGACTCAACCCCTATAAGGTCTTTAGTAGTGATAGGTAGGCTAGACAGCCACACAATTATCGCCGATGATGTTACCATGTAGGGGGACACGAGAATCTAATAAATGCCGAAAAGGTGAAGAAATGAAGTATTTTTACTTAGTACACGAGATTGTGGTTATGTATAGGAAGTAGATTACTTTATAGTCGTAAGAGTAGTTACTACGCCGACAGTTACCTACTACGAGCGGCCAGTTTTTCAAGCTTCATTGAAGATCTTTAAAGGCTTTTACTAGGTGGCTGGGTCGAAGGCTCAATGCGGTTTTTAAACAATAGGTAAATAGTAAAACAATAAAAGTATTGATTTAGGTGATTCAAATATACAGGTAAAATATATCTACTTCAAACGGCATTTCCATACTAAAACCAGGAACCAATGTTCAACGAACGCACATAAACACCTTTAACTTTATTATTCCATTGAAGTCAATTGACTACGATATAGGGGACAGTACGGTTTCAATAACAGCTGACACAAGTCGCTTGCGCACGCGATTAAACAACTTTTGTAAAATAGTTTTATTCTGTTCAAATACTATAGTAAATATTGCGTTTCAAATACTATAGGATTTATCACTGATAGTGGAAAACAATGAGTGCTTATTATTGAGAAGGAGTAGAGAACGGAAGAAATCGCAATATAATATAACCTCAACGAAGTTACTGTGAGTTACCGTGAGTAACTGTGAGTTAGTGTTTCCTTAAATTTTAATGATTGTATGTCTACCTTATTTGCATAGTGGAATTGCGTACATATTATTGTATAACATGTCGTATTAGTTAGCTCTTGTTAACGAATTTCCTATGGTGATGCCGCTGGAAGTTCAATTGCGTTAAATTGATCATCATGAACGTACTCATTTAATATATACCTATTCATCAAGCCAGAATCTCTGAAATAATTTTCGAATCGCTTATTATGATTGAAACTCACACGAACTTTATTGACGATTGTGTCAATCGACCCGAGGTTTCCGTTTCCAATCATTCGAAGGTGTTGTCGTGGACTTTCGTACTAATACGCATCGAAGAGTAGAGTTCAGTAGCAAACAATGGCCTTGTGTATTTTCGCATTATTATCGATAAGAATAAACAATTAATTTTCTCTGTTGATAATGTGACTCCTCGGTTGAAAGAATTTAAGTACACTTTACATGAGTTTTTTATACCAGTACACAAGCAAGCATACGGCCCGCCTGATAATAAGCGAATACCGATTACTTTTCAATTACGCAGTTTCAAATATACAATTATACATCATATACAAACAAATCAAACTATGTATTTTATTTACGAATTTGGCGTTACCAAAATTTCTCTTTCTTAATTTGAGAATATTCATTGAAAACATCGGACAGCATTGGCAGTAAAAAAAAATAACTGCCAGCACGCAAAAAAAATGGACAGTCTTCTCGAAACTACGGACTGCTGGGTCAACTCGTACTTACATACTATGCACATATTATGCACGAGTTGACCCAGCAGTCGGTAGCTACACACTTAGGTAGGTAGGAACAGATAGTAAGCTGTTCTCATTCTTTTTTAAATTTTTGCTAGGCCGCCGACAAATCACTGAAAATTGAAAACTAAATCTCTTTCCTACGACAACTCTTGCTAAGTTGCTACTACCGTCAGTTGTCGAGTAATGATAAATCCCTCTTATCATTACTAACGGGTATTGTATTCAAGGTGTTTGTAAATCTTATCTAGTCAATTTCACACTTGAATGTTTCATACCACTTTATTGTAGGCAACGCAACTATGTCACAGTTTGTGTTATCAAAACCCTGCTATAATGATTTATATTGTACCTACAGAATATTCAATTTAAATCCGCTGTGTATAAAACATGGTTGGTAGTTTTATGATGTGAGTTATTATTAACCTCGTCATCGGCCCCAATCTTATCAGATGTTTGTTGCAACACCTATATGTTTCATTTGTCGTTGGGGTTACCACATCTCGTTTATGGCTAAATAAGCCAATGGCTGCGCGGCATCTTTTACCAAATCTATCGCAGGTAAACTGTGCATTCAAAGCGTCCCGTACCTATTATTATAGGTATTACCTATTATTGCCAATGCGAAGTGTTTTCTATTTTATTTGTTCTAGCCAAGCTTCGTCGAGTTTTGACATGCCACTTTTCAAAACTTAACGCGTCGATTGCTTGCGTGCGCATTCCAGATCTTCGGGTCGATGTTGAAGAGAGTCTGCAATCTGCTTACTGTAAGAATAAATGTATTTTCTTTACTTGGATTATTCCGAAAATATCAATAGTATCAATTTTTTTATTATCCTCTTTGATCTCACACTTGGGCACAGGCCATAAATTATCCTTTCCGCCACATGTTGTAACCTACCGGATTATGCTGTTTGATAACTTTCATTCTGTTCATAAGTTGTGGTTCAAACTTATATGTCTTTGTCCCAAAAGATATATTCCTGTAGGACCGATTTTTTACTTGCATATAAGATAAGCGTGCTCTTTCGAATGTACTATATGTGAACTCTGAGGACACTTTAGTCTTTAGGGCCGGTTCACCAATAACATACTCTGGTATGTGCTCTAAACGTCTGCGATTAGAGAAAAAATCTGCCGTATAAACATGAACTTTTGTATGGATAATTCGGTGAACATGGCCGTTAGTAAAAAGAAAAGAAATTAAAAAAATCGTAACCACATTATGTTTTTCGATTTATATGTATAATATCATTAAGTTTGTTATCATATTACATTACATTAAAGGTTTGTTATTCGTTGATTACAATACATAACGATAAGTAGAGGTAGGTACTTACTATCATACACGCGTTATGCTAATTACTTGAGGTCGAATTGGAAATGATTCAGAGGTCAACAATGCAGTATCGTTCGCATTATACAAAACAGTACTACTTTATTCATTAAACGATTTTTGTAGCAAATATCTAGAGCGGAATAATTTCGTAAGGAAAAGTTGCCAGCTAGAGTCTTGTTCATACAATTTCCGACCCTTCCTGTAAACAACAATACACGCGCAAAGAAATTAAAAGTAGGTATCTTATTGAACAAATTCTCAACTTTATTTATTTTAATTTCACCAGGATTAATCTTCACATCAAGTCTCGGTAAAGATGCTGCGCGGTATAATGGGTGCGTTCAATAGGTCTCTCAAGAAGCGGCCCTTGTTAACCAATGTCGCGGTGTACGCCAGCTTCTACACCTGCGCCGAAATGTCGCAGCAGACAATCAATAAGTACTTTACGGTAAGTGAACTTTAATAAGGTTTGAACCAGACATGTCGACAAGGATTTGCAACGGGCTTAAACATATTGTAAGATAATTGAAGCGCGCCGCCTGCGCCGTCTGCGTCGCCGATGTTGAAGAATCCTTCCACGGAGGCTGTCAAACACCCGTTTAAAGTTTGGCCAAGCTATCTCTGTAATATAATTTTAATGGCAACACCGCAAAGAACCACTAGTCTTCACGATAGTGTAATTATTTCAATGCAAAGTTAGCTTTGCCCGACTACGTCACGAAGTACGGATCTGGCTAGCTAACTCTGCAGTAGAATAGTGAACACATTGCAAAGATTTTCATAGTGATCGTTTGTAGTGTTGACATAGTGAAAACTGCAGAGTTAGCTTGACCTGACTCTAGTGTATGCGCTTGCGCGGTGCTGATCAATGCTGACAAGTGAGGTCCACGCCTATTAAGCTAGCAGTGGTGGCCCAGTGGTCTTGTGGGATTCGGTTATCTATGGATTATGATTTACGATGAAGGAAAACATTATGAGGAAACCTGCATGTCCTACAACAGAAAGTTTATCATAAATTCGAACAATTATTTAAAACAATACATTATCCCGTTATATTCCAAAAAACCTATTATTATTAATTACAAAGTATTCAACTGGAAACAGTAATTGAGTACAAAAAGATATTGGCAGCGGTGGGATTCGAACCCACGCCTCCGAAGAGACTGGTGCCTTAAACCAGCGCCTTAGACCGCTCGGCCACGCTACCGTTGTTGCGTGAGCGCGTATGTTCACATTACTATCTTCTACTGATGACGTCAAAGCGTACTACACCATATCGGTATAGGTAAAGGTACCTACAATATTATACAATCAAGTAGATATTGTAAACAACACATCAATCAATGTAGGTAAATAATAATTAGATACATATTCTAAATATAGATACGGAAAAATACTACATTATAGCAGGTATGTAGGTACGTACATAGTCTCTACGTAGAGTTCTTTATATAGAACTAGGCAGGGGCATGTTAAGGAGCGTTTTATGGGTGGAGTGAGTAATCTAGTAGGTACCGGTACTACTGTGTCTCATAACTAACGTATTATAAACGCTTTATGATAGTGCTAGAGATAGTGATCGATACGTTTAATGGCTGTAAATCCTAAAAACGGTGGGAGCATTGTCATCTTTAGAAATATTTTTATTTATTTATTAATATCCGTATATTAATTTGTGTTTCAGCCAGAGAAACCTGATTACAACTTTCCTGCGGCTGTGCGCATCGTATCTGTAGGCAGCTCTCTCTATGCGCCGACGCTATACTTCTGGTACGTGATTGTTTATCATACCCCTAAAAACTGCGCTGACACAGTCTATTGGTGAGGATGGAGGACGATCGTGGAGAGCATACCTGGGAATTGGGATGACTGAGCGGAAATCGTCCGATTGGACGCCCCAGGTACCACATTTTATCCAAATCCGTTCAGCGGTTTATGCGCGATGGAGTCAAAACATCCTAATATCTTCACGATTTTTACATTTAAAATATAAATTATCATACAAAAAAAGCCATAGCCTAGCAGTTAAACATTCGCTTTCCATGCAGGAGGGTCTGAGTTCAAACCCGGCCCGCAGCTCTGACTTTTCGGATTCATGTGCGGATTCGAATTTGATTATCACTTGCGATAACGGTGAAAGAAAACATTGTGACGAAACCTGCACATCTGAGAGAGCCTCATTAAGTTCTCGATTATGTGTGTAGTCCGCCAACCCGCACTAGGCAAGCGTGGTGGACTAAGGCCTAGCCCGTCTCATTCTGAGAGGCCCGTGCTTTATGTGTGATGTCATTCACTGAGTAGTTATAAATACAATGAAAAACTTTAAGCTAAACTGTACCAAAAGGTAACCGTTTTATAATGTCTTCCGCAGGTACAAATTCCTCGATAGGAGGTTCCCTGGTAAGGCTGTCAGGAACGTGTTGACGAAATTAGCGTGTGAACAGTTTTTCATGACGCCCATACTTTTGGCAACCTTCTTCACCAGTGAGTCTTATTCTCATATGTATTCTATTATTCAGGTCCAAAAGCCCTTAGCTCCGAGTAGTGTTTGCTTTACGGTAATAAAAGACCACTTAAAATTTACTTCAGGAACTTAAATAATATGCTTCAGTTTAGTGGCCTCAAGTGAGGCTGCTAGCGTGACGTCCTGATTTTGGTTCCTATAGGTTAGCGGTAATTGGGCTTTTCTGATAGGAAATTTGTTGTCCTCGTTACATATATGTGTTAATGGCGATCAGTCCCAAACATAATATGGAACCAAATTATTCATCCATCGGCGCCAAATGGGGTGCACGTAAATGGTGTCCCCGAGTGACGGTTTCTATACGTCCCTGGGGTCAGCCCCGCTACGAAACTTGATTTTTGGCTATTTACGAAGGCATGAAACATTTCAGTGATAGCATCATGTTGTGCTGACAGAACGTAAGAAGATTGGCCGGAATGGCGCAAATCTATCGCTAAACCTTAGATAACGAACTACTACGGAAGAAATTTTATTCTTATTCTTATTCTTATTCTTTATTGTACACAAAATATTGAATATACAAAAAATAAACAATTAAAAAAAATATATGCACAAAGGCGAGCTTAACTCAGAATGAGTGTTGATTTTAATTAAAAGATCATTGTTGGCTATACTTACATCATCATAAATAAATTAACATAAGTTACGTGAACGATCATTATTATGTAGGTACCTACACGATAAAATTTCGAACAGATGACAATCTAATAATTTGGATTGGAATATGGAATCTGGTAACTACGACGATGGAGGTTTACATAATTATAATGAAATAAAATAAATGTTTTAAAAGTAGGTAAAGACAGGTATGATCAGTATAGTGGACATATAGCGATTGATGATATTGTGATGATGCTGATGACGTAATAAAAAACAAATTTTCCAGAGCACAGCTCAAATACGCTTGTAATTTTTGCAGTATTGTCAATTTTGGAACGGAAAGAAGACATCTTCGAGGAGCTTCGACAAAAGTATGTTACGGCGTTTTTAGCGAATCAATCGTTTTGGCTCCCCGGACAAACCATCAACTTCTTCTTCATCCCTCCCCATCTACGTGTGGTGTACGTGGCGGCTGTCTCTTTCGTATGGATCAACGTGTTATGCTTTATTAAGCGGCAGAAGGTGACACCTGTAGACAAGCCAAAGACACTAACCAAATAGGAATGATGCTGGATTTAAAAAATAAGATATATATTCCTTCAGGCATTTATTAGAAGTAGATATTTTAAGAGTAATCTACTTGATGCAATCAACAATCTAATTTGAAGTAGATATGTACAAATTTTTGATTAACTTTTTATTTCTAATGGAGTTTTAAAAGATAATTTGGAATTTAAAATATTTCAAGATTTTGGAGCCAATCTCTTTTCTATCCCAAGAAAATAATTTGTATAGCTGGGAAAAGATATTTTAAAATGACGTTTTTTAATATTTTACGGAACTTTTTACTTACCTGCAGGTGCTACAGCAATTGTGCTTAGCCATTATTAATTTTTATACTGTGTCAGGTCTACAACAGTACCCATCGGTAATCTTCGTAAACGAACGATGATTTCATTGAATAAAAATCGAATCAGTTCCCAACGCAATGGCAATGTTAGTAAAACTGTCCTTCAACGTAGAGTATTTGTTGCCGCAGCGAATGCGACGGTGCTTAGGGTACTTCGAAACTTGGTCAATTTATGGCTTTTTATGATATTGATGTAAATAGCAATAGGTAATATTTAAAAGGGGTTAAAGTTAAATAATGACTGTGTATCATATGTTTGCGAAAATGACCCTTAGTACGTTAAGTTGAATAGGAATATAAAAATATTTGTTTGACAAAAGTTATTAAATTTTAAAGAAATATAACTTAAGCGAGGTGCTTTACTAATTTCTAACATTCCTCTTCAACTTATTGCACTGAAACAACATTTTAAAATAATTACCTATATAAAAATATATTAGAAGGTACACAGAAATGTTAAAAAGCTTTTGCTCTACCACCTCCTGATACCTATGTCATACTATAAGCTTTCGTAGTACTCATAGCACTTTTTGCCATGAAGTCTATTTCTATAGGTAGATATACTTACTAATGGAATTGATAGGTAATCACAAAAAAACCAATTGCCACGATTTCCTTATGAAAATATTAGACACCGATGGGGCACTGTGTTACACCTGCTCTTATTTTATTTTGTTTATCAATAAAAGGATGTTTACAAATAAAAGTTTGGTTTAATATAATTATTTAATATCTATCTAAATAAGTAGGTCTACAAGTCAAAAGCTTAGTATAAAACTTAGCGATTATTCCATATAACTTGTCCTGGAATAAGCTCTTCTATGAGTGCCTTAAGTCGCATGTTTTCTAGAAACAGGAGGTTGCATTTACGTATCTGCAACAAAATTAACTTTTAAACATTGGGAAATATCGAATAAAAATATGAAAATCCAAATGATTGGTTAAACCACTAAGGTGGCAGACAAGCATACAGATCGCTTATCGTAAGTGGTTACCGTAACCTATGGACGTCTGCAACAACAGGGCATCACTCGCGTGTTGCTGACGCTACTACTAGCTTCGTGTTAGTAGTAAGGGGGCTACTGCCAACGCGACACTTCCCGAAGGAGCACTGGCGACCTTGCTCACCGTTAAGAATAAACACTCCAAAAGAGCTTATTTGGATTATTCGACCCGCTTACCCACTGTAGTTTTGGGCAATACTAGGTATCTTACCTACCTACTCGGGAGAGGCCAGTAGAAGGTACAAGGAATAGGATTTTTTTTTTTTTTTATTTCGATTGGGTTTGTGGTTTTGAGGGGGGAATCTAAGGATACCAAGGACGGATACACGCAGGAAAATACATCAGAATTTCGAGACTTCTTTTGTGATTTTTCCTCAGAGCCATTCATAATTATGCAAACAGCTGTGCTAGAAGATAATTTTTATGACTCCTATGGTTCAGATCGACCTATCTATGAATAATAATTGGCTATTGATTCCTGGATCCACTTACCTCATAAAGCAGGAGTGCAGCATCAGAATCGCGCTCATTCGTCATACAGTACGCGAGGCGCGCGTCAAACCGCATGCGCGCGCGGCTCGCCATCTCCATCACCTCACGCAGCGTTTGCCTCATACGGATCAATTGATCTTCGAACCAGCTCTTCTGATTTTAACATGTCTATCAGTAAGTATCTACGTTTGTATAAAGTATTATTTATAATAGCTTTATTGAGGTAAGAACCTAATTAGCAAAGGCAAGAAGCAGTGCAACCATGGATTAGGTATAGGTAGATGAAAAGAAGAACATCGCAAAGGAATTTTTGGGAAACACGGCGTGAGCCAGCTGACCTATCTTCATCTGTTGTGTCGACAAGAGCTATGTCGTAGAAATCGCTCATGGAATTGGAAAGATTTGTCAGTCAGCAAATGTTAGATATTGGTGTGACTTGCGATCAAGAGCATGCTGTATGATGCCCGACTATTTTTCTGTTTGGTCTGCTCTGACTCTAACAGTCAGAGAGGAGGGAAAATAGTATTTTTAGTGTTAAATGAATGCCTTTTATTTAAAGTTATAATTTGTTGTTTATAATGAGAAGTTAGATCCTACAGAACTTTGAAAAGTGGAAACACGACATCAATGATTGGATCAATCTTAACCATAGGTTAATCTAGCATACTTGCGCATTCCTCTTCAGTTTGAGCGTCATATACTTTTCTCCGACGGTGAGAAGTGCGTTGTGCGCATGCGCTAGCTGTGCGTGCGACATGTTCGCACGTTGCTCCCATTGCGACAGTCTTTTGTCGCGCAAACCTACTGCGTAACACTGCTCATTGTAGCCCTGGAGCAGCGCCTTGTATCGCTTCGCTAGCTCTTCATACCTAGAATATGTTTTCTATTGTAAATCATGCTGTTTACTTTAAGGGTTGATGTCATCGGCGCGCAGTGCAATCTCTATGAATCAACGACGCTCACAGTTGACGGGATATTATTTATGTTAGGTAGATATTATTAAATCAATGGCCATGGACTTAAGATTTCGCTCACGCTAAGGCCTAACTAACTCTGAGGTCACCAGTAGCGTCCACAGACATTTCTTAGTATTGTATTGTCAAGTTATTGATGTGTGTGATTGTGGCCACCTCAACCTAAGACGACAGTGACCCAAATACCATTAAAAATTATTTGATATTACATACATATTAACGTTTGTATTAGGTACCTAATACCTAATTTATTAGGGTAGGCGTAGGCAGTCTCTTTTTGTTTCAGGAATACCCGCCAGAAAGTCACCACTTAGGTACTGCCTGTAGAGTGAGTTCGATTTAAAGCTTTAAACCACGTGGAATATCCTGGTCCAAGGAAAAATTAGGCAGGTAAATTACTTCTAACTGCATGCAACATTACGATGCTGTCGAACACGATTTAACACTTCAGACACGCAACAAAATTGTGTTGATGACTATTAAGCGCTTTAAAATGGCCTTACCTATGAGTGCAAATGAAAGCTCCCGTAAAAGATCTATACCTAAATAGAATTTTTAATACCTATACATAATTTAGGTAGGTAAAATTATTATGACTGCTTACTGGTATTGAAGACAAACGATACTCAACGTGGACCAAGAGTCTGTCATATCATCTTGACTTCTAGGCGATTTACTGTTGCATGTACCTAAAAAATTAAGCAGTAGGTAGGTATCTACAGCAAGCAGTCAAGTCATATCCAAGACTTGATTGCTTGTTGTAACCTTGCTTAGCCGCAAAGATTATTAGATTTACAAGGTAGTAGGTACTTGCCATTGTGCTTACGAATCCTCGAAAGTAGGTAGGTAAACAATTAAACACGAAGGAAGGGCAATTGCAACCCCACCCCCCCTGGACTTGCATCCGGTGAGCCCTTATTGACTCCCATTCATTTATAGATAGGTATGTATAGCTGCTATGTGCCTATGCGTAACTGCTGCAAATTTCTGATATGCCCCTCCCCTCTTTGGAGAAAAGTTTGGTACCTACACCCATGCCGTCTTACACATACCTAGCTACCTATGTAAATAGGTACATTCTGTTGGTGTGTCTATTCTTGGTCGATCGGTGTCTGTAACTTTGTCTAAAAGAGCTGTAGGGTAATTCACGTAGGTAACTAAAGAAGTGCAGTTGCCGCGCAGTTGCAGGAAAATTTTGATCAAAACAACACATTTGGTAGATAATTATTCTCTTAGCTTCAATGAGATACGCTCGCGTCAAGTACGAGCGTCACTGCAATTATGATCGGCGCGTCATAAAATGACGTGAAATACCCTCTGATTGGATCGCTTCAAGCTCTTCACCAATCGGAGCGCCGAACGCGGTTGATGCGTAAAATTGTGATGTTTAAAAGGTAAAAAGATATTTGGTGTAGGTTTAGAAACTTACTAGAGGTATTAGAGTACTTGAAACTTTTTTCTTCAGAGTGGTCACTGTCCCACCACTCGTTGACGTCATGTGAGTGACCGTGGGAGCCCTTACAATGCAGCAGCTTCTGCTCATACTTGTTGGACTTGCAGATGCTGCGCTGGAGACAACCGAGCGTGTTGCGAGCGTTCTGAAGACTGTTGATGAAGTTCTTTTGATGGCCGTTCGGCTGTAAAATAATCTTTGGCTTAAATTGCGAAAGACGTTGGATAAATTTCATAATAAACCATGCAAGTTGGTATCTAATAGATCTTTTCTGTGTGCGTAATTGTATTGATGTTTTATATAATTTTCATGTGTAGGCATTGGTTTTTGTGATGTCTATTAAATGGATTTTCTTTATTTTTAGATGTTATCTATTAAAATAATTTCTGAAAGGTCGGAAAGTGCATCCCGTTGATGACATATAATAGTATCAAAGGAACGGCGCATCTTGGATACCTAATCAGACCATTTAAGAATCTTCTTGACTGGGTAATGTTACCCCCACGGCATGAGCATCTCCATAATTCCCCAATGTGAAAGTTCACACTGGCACGATTTTATAGAATATTTTCGAATGATGCTCAACAATTATCAAATGCAAACAAACACGCAGACATACCTACATAAAAATGATAAGGCCTATTTTGTATCAATTCAGGAACCGAACCCACATAGCTTTTCCAGAAGGCGGTCTACTCCGCCACATCGTTATTAGGTGATAATTTGTAGTGCTTGTTTATCTTGGCTGTATACGGAATGATTTCTTGAGTTGTACTACAAAACCACAACGGTTTGTTATGGCATCATTATTTACTGGAAAAACTTACGGCAAAGTTGTTAATCGCGACACACTTTACGTTGCTGGGAGAAAACAGATCGTTTCGTATTTTCACACCTTGCATGACTAAATTGATTTTCAATTCAATTCAAATTTTAGGATTATGGCTCCATCGTTTTGATAAATTGATTTTAAATAAAAAATCCTGTAAAATACGTCAAAAGCTATGCAGAGATATCGTTGATGAAACTTTGGATCACTTTAGATAGAACTGACATTTAATTTAGTCAAAGAGATTCTTTATAAAAAGATTTTAAATGTTTACATAGAATATTGCAACTTGCAAAGGACTCTAATCTTGTGATTGTTTCTTCTTGTTGTCTGCTATGCCCAGCTATGCCTGTACTATTAAATATTCTCCAACTACACTCCTCAGACTTCTTTTGTTTCGGGGTCTATCTACAGTTTCGGGCAGGGCCGTGCCGCCCCTGTGTGCGAAGCAATGACGTAAGAAGCCTCTCTTGTGCGAAGTGTGCGCCATAAATTACCACTAGTAATAATAACTGGTGTGCGCGCACACAGGCGCCAAGCAATAGGGGCGCCGCCATCGAAATTAATTTTGTTACACTTACTTACCTACATATAAATAAAACTGAAAAACATTTATTTCGGTCAAAATTAACAAATAAAAAAAAAATTGTTGAAACATGAAGATTCGTGAAAACAAGAGGCGCTTCATAGGTTTCGCACACAGGCGCTGTGGGGGGTCGGCGCGGCCCTGGTTTCGGGACACAGAGTAAGTACCTAATTTTATTAGCGTCAGAGATCTGTTGTACGAATCTAAGATGGCAAATGGCAATCATATCATGGGCTCTCACTGCCGATCCAATCAATTTACATTGCCACAAACTTATCTAACCCGGTGACCAAAATTGGAACTAACGTCGCTACGGAACAAAAATGACTTCAAAATGTCATTTTTGTAGGGAGATGACATTGATAAAAGCGACGGCAGCGACGCCATGACCGGGTCCTATGTCTATGACCGGGTCAGATAAATTTGTGGCACTATAGGCGCTGTTTAATGATCCCATGATGTCAGAAAAACCTACCGCCGCGCCGATGGTAGGTACCTATACTGTCATTTAGGTATAATATTTTAGGCATAGTTATAGAATATACTTTAGACTTTAGGTGATTCAATTAAATACAGTATTAATTTATCAGATGGTTTATTCAACTACAACAAAAAGCATAACGTTTTAATAACTAAATCAGTCTAAAAATATTCTCCTGCGTTACAACTACAACGACTCAAATATTTCATCTAAAAGGTTAAAAATTATAGGTACTACGTTTCGTGCATTTATTGCTTATTGCATAAATTAGGTAACTTTGCCTTTACATGTTGACTCGTTTTGTACTCCTTAGATGCAGTAATAATATCATATTACTCGTTACCAAAGCAAATATAAATAGTTCATGTGAAATAATCGTCATACATAATATACAATTACTGCAGTAAATATACAAAACAAGTAAACTGTAAAGTATTATAACTTTCGTTGGTGAATGTATAACAAATAAACATTCTTGTAAATTTTCTTATGTACAAAGGAAATAAAACCAATATTCCAAAGATTTGTACACGACAAATAACATGATTAAATTGATGTATATTGTTCTGGAAGACATTGTTCAGCCTCGAGGATGAGAAGCTATGCATAACACAAATAAACATTGAAAACAAGTGATTTAACAACAACAACAGTAACATTTTGTAGAAAAAAAAACTATCATGCACAAGAATTTCAGTACTTATACATGGTCGAAGGAACGGCGGCTAAATATCAAAATATTTAAAACTTGAGTCGATGAAATTTGGTGATTATAAAAGTCCGAGCATGCAACATGAGATTAAGCCTATGTTCAGAGGGTCGCGAGTAGGTCGCGCGTTTGCCCGCGTCTAGGGATTTTTCTTGGAAAGTGGCGGCACCGCGCGTTTACGCGCGATTTGGAAACACGCGTCAGATTTTTTGTCATCTGAACATAGCCTAATTTAGTATTTACATTGAGATAGATTGGGGGAACAACATCACAGCTGAATTGTAGCGTCAACTTAGGGAAACGAGATGAGTTTGGTATTTAATAATTTCTGATATTTACACGAATCATAATAATATATTGTAAAATAATAAATAAAAGTGAAATAAGATAAAAATGTGCATAGCAATGTGCTAGTAACGTGTGTCTATACATAATTACAAAACAAATACCTACATAAAAGAAACCCAGCATGTTGCTGATAAAGGCCGAGACCTCTTGGAGTCCTGCTCGCTTCATAAAAGTAAAGTGTCTGAAGAAAAGATTGAATATGTGACAATAATATTCAACTACATGATTTGGTTATGAAGTTGGCGTGATGTTTACATGTATATTTACAATTTAACAATATTTCGACTGTTACATATCATATCAATTTATAATACTGTTTATACTATTGCTGTATTGAGGCACTTCAAAGTATGTTTGCAATACACAATTGCAATAATGAAAATAACAAGGCAAAGTAGCTGCTAAAATTGTGATGGTAACATTAAATTATATAGAGACGGTAGAACAATGCTAGACTAGTACATAACTACAGGTACAGTAAACGATTTGGCTCATATAAATTTGGCAAAAACTTGTCTAAATCTTCTAATGTCTTAACATGGTCACATAAACATGAAATTTCTTTGGTATTAGTTACTCCGAATTCGAAATTTGTATCATAATCATCAATGAAAAACTATCGACATTCACACAACACAGGAATCTTTTAAGAATATTGGTTCATAGTACCAATGCAAAGAAATTGAGCTTTGGAAAATTTCACTTATGATATGACATAACTACTGAGATCCACAATCAACTGTAGATTACTTAACTTTTTTTTACAAATACCTTTGTCATAAGATTAGCAGTCTTCCTTAAAAATCTATTGTATAAAAATAAAATGGCGTTATAATTTATTTGATAACAACAAGACTTGTCTGGCAAAACGCATGCTAATAAATCTTCGCAAGTCTCACGTGTTTTGCTTCAAGCATGTGTAGGTAAAACTTGTGATACAATTATTATGGCATTGACCTCGGTTTAAAGCTTTCAGTTAGAACCAGAAGTAACTGGATAGACAGAGATTCATCTAGTTCATCATCTCAAAACTAGTACCAAACTGTTAACTGGGTGAAACATCAGCTTCTTGTATAAGACCAATTTGCGGTAATAAGGTAGAGTTAAAATAAAAATTTAGTAAACTACAGATGATTGTGACTTACGCTACCGCCAACTTTTATGTTCTTTCATCTTTTTATCATACACTGGTAACTCAGAGGGAATTGGTGATGTTCTGGAAAAGTCGCTTGCCCCACCATGTTTCCAGGTCGAAGGGCTTGAAGTCCCGCAGTACTGGGCTGGGGGCATCGTCCTGGTAATACAGATTAGATGGTGGGGCTGGTGACGAACTGCCAGATTCTGTAATCAAAGTATTCAAACTACTGTTCATTTACTTGTGTAAGAGAATGTTTTGCTTAAAAGTGCAATTTGCCAATAGTTATGTAATACCATTTATATCAGATTGATCTGATTTGATAATAATGTAATAAATAAAATATGTCATCAACTCTGATTATAATATGTATACAGAATGTATATTTAAAGGGGTTATTGAACAACAACAAAAAATCTGCTGTCCCATACATTTAGTTGAGTAGTAAGAGGAATTATTTGCATGGAACAGTAGATTATCTTTTTTTCGCGATTTCAGTGTTTATCTCATCGTCACATGATCGAATTTATGCACTTTTGCATTAGATTATGTCACCTAACATAGGCTAAATGTTAGCTTATCATCAAGAATCTGTAAGCAAGGTCTTTGCTTGTCAATGAAAAGTAATCAGTGTGTCATATCAATTGAACAAGCAGTTAAAGGGAATATTAAACTGGCATTGAGAGCCTATATGCATTATGGCCTGCCATCATTGATTCAAAATATAGTACACATAACAACATACCACATATATGTAATAATGTGTGACACACTTTGTTGGTGTTTATAGTTGATGTAATGATGTTTTTTTTTTTAATTTAATTTAATTTCTTATTCTCTTTTAATAGATTGAAATTTTGATATTAGTATTACAAGAAACGTAATTTGCAAATTATTAAAATATAACTCTTGAAGTTTGATGTACAAAATTTAGCATACATACTAATTAAGGCATGGCAATATTTTTGTATAGGATTATTTTTTGCTAAACCCCCTCTGAAGAATTATAACAAAAGGTACATAATCACTTAACATTTTTTATATAAAAGGCGTTTACACAGCAGCAGTAGCTAAGATTTATAAACTGAGCATGTTAGATCAAAGCTTCCTGAAAATAAAGATTACTGACAATAATAAAGTATTTAGTATTACTTACCATTTGCACTAGTTGGTGTTGACGGTTCACTTTCACCATATGCTGACTGTGTCCAAGCTGAAATGATTTAAATTAAGATTAATTTGATTTTTGTAGCATTCTTATGTAACAAAGTTTCATATTGTTCTCGGCCACCGGCATCCTCCTGTGATCCAAACTAAACACAAATACCTGTCATAAATAAACATTAAAAAATGAAATTATATTTCAATAAATTAATATGGTAAATTATGGTTATAGGAGGACACTTATATGAGCATTCAATAAATTTATTTAATTTTACTGAAAATATCTGTCCAGTATAATTACAAGTGCAACTTGTATTATTTTATAACCAAATTCCAAAGGACATCAAACAACTAAATTCTAATTTATTTAACATACAACAAGGATGTTAATAGAGAAATGTTATTATAATATAATTGACTTATTTAATGATAAATTCAGATTCCATTTATAATGTACAATTTAAATATTTGTATGCATTCAATGCACATCATTGTAAACTACACATGTTAAAGAAAATAAATAGAACTTTATCTTTATTAATCTGTTTAAGTCTGTGCTGTTTTAGTCATGGTTAAAATTCCGCGGGCCTACCGCGTAACTAAAATTGTAATGAACATCGACATCGGTATTAAACTTCAATACGATCGTGGGAGCCTAAACTTTGAGCTAACTTGTATTTTTTTACCGATCATGAAGATAGGAATCCCAACTATATGATAGGTAATTTTTTTACAAGTTAGCTCAAAGTTTAGGCTCTCTCGATCTTATTGAAGTTTAATACCGATGTCGATGTTCATTACAATTTTAGTTACGCGGTAGACCCGCCGCCCCCAAGATGACCCACTGACCAAATATTGAACAATTATTAAACTTACTTTCACTGATATATCTAATGATTTCTTCATGTTGAGGTGTGATTACATGGTGTTGTATTCGTTGATGTACTGTCTTTTTACCATTGGAATGAAAAATAGGCTTGGGCATGCTGAAATAGAACAAACCAGCAATCTCATTAGGAATCATTTATTAGGGTTATCAAAGTCGAATCAGATTCAGATAGGACTGTGCTCGAATTATACCTATATTTTACTTTCGATACCACACATTGTTGTCATACCAAATTTCATAAGCTGTACAAACAAGTACAAATCTTCGGCCGAAGAGGTTATGTAAAAACAGTGATGAAATCTTTTACAACACTATGTAATGTACACTTTCATAAATAATGATAACTTACTTGACAATTTCTCCATTATCAGACTCTGAGGACTTTCTATTGTGATCTTTACGGCTGTCCAACCTTTCTAGGTTCTGTGAGAGGCCTGTAATTGAAAATAAGTAAACGATATTTTATCTCACATGATCACTGACAAGTTGAAACTTCATTTTCAAAACAAAATATATTAGAGCATAATAAGTACCTCGTCGTGTTTTAGCTACAATTTTGCTGGGTCCTTTAGAAACAGTATACATTTTAAAATTTCACTCAGAAATTAAAAAAATAAACGTAAAAACCACACATGAATTACGAGACCAACTTTAAACAGCGAGTTGCCATATATCTCAATAAAAAATATACCAGCCAGAAGGCAGAAATAGAGAGGATTCTTTAGTCATTGGCAGAAATGTATAGATTATTTACATATTTCCGTTATTATAATTTATTTAAAAAGGTTGTGTGTTTTCCATTGTTTTAACTTAATTTGAATGGTTATAATTAAATTTTTTTAGGAAGGCCTAAAAAGTCACTGATCTTTTTAATAAATTATAATGTGGTAGCTTTAAAATATGAGATGTAGTAACACTGAATGCGACTAGTTCGTTTAATGGCCGCTGCAATGACAGTTAAGTAGTGGCGCTGCAGTGCCGAAAGTTATCACATGCAATGAGGATGGAAGGTGGAAGGACTTTTTCATTTCAATGATCACATGCTTGGGTCATTGATGGTTTTTTTGGATAATGTACCTTCTACCTACCTAATTTAAAAGGTAGGTAATAAAATAAAAACAAAATAACTCCCAGTAGCAGTGTCTCGGGGTACCACTGCACTGGTACTGCTGGTACTGGGAAGTGGGAGATTTTTTGTATAAATGCGTATAGTATGAGCGACGACGCGCGACGGTCGGGTGCAGCGCGCAGTGCCCGTTTTTTCAACCCCCGATTCCTAGGAGCTCGCTCTCATGAATGAACTCTGTGGCTTCGCGCGCGGGCTTTAGGCAGGGAGTACAATCTTAGAACATTTTACCAAGCAATTGGGTAAAATAATGATACCTATTTTTAAAGAGTACTGTCATACATTAAAAGATCCTGCTTCTATTGCACTTTCAAATTTAGACTATATTAATCATGTATTTCTGTATTCCAATAATAGATGTCGCTTGTAGTAGCTTTAAAAATATCTTTCAATCTCTTTCAATCGTAGACAGAGAAACCAACTTTCAATACACTACAGCCCCAGCACAGACTACAAAGAGATACTACGTAGGTATAGCCCCAGTGATCACTGTCTATTTATTGTTGTAGCGTTTGTAGCATTCTAATCCATCCAAGTGGATGATTCATAAACTTAATACAGTATTTAAATTAAGTTTATTTTTATTTTATTTTATTTATTTCTTCAGAAAACTTACAGCTAGAATATATTATAGTAACAACAGTATTAGTGAAGGAAGGCCAATTACAAGTTTTCACAGGTAGGTAATAGACTAGAAAAAATTGACAGTAGACAGACAAGAAGATTAAAAAAACATGAAAAAAAAAACAGTCACTCAGAATTTCGATAGGTTTCAGGTAATATCAAAGAAATGATTACATAAATATGTTTTCAATTTAGAGACACTTGTGGAAAATAAGTCAATATCAACACTCTGACACACTGAGTTGTATGTTCTGCTAGCCCTTATTATGTAAGCGTTTTGACGATAAGTGCACCGTACAGAAGGAACATGTAGGAGTTGATGATTCCGCAACAATGCGGATGGTACGCGAAGCCCAATTTTGCTTGTAAGCTCAGGACAGTCGGTTGAACCATTTACTAAACTAAACAAGAAGACCGTATCGGCTATTTTTCTCCGCTCAAATAGAGGAAGAATATGAAATTTCTTGCAGCGGCTGAAATAATTAGGTAAATAAGTTTTGGATCTATATTGAATGCACCTTAGAAATTTCTTCTGAATATTCTCAATACGATTAACGTAAATGTTATAATTAGGATTCCAAACTGGTGAACAATATTCGAGATGACTGCGCACAAAAGCGCAATAAAGAATTTTAAGTGTTTTGATGTTTCTAAAATCAGCTGATATTCTTAAAACAAATCCTAGTGCTTTAGAAGCCTTTTTAGTAATATTGTCAATGTGTGCGTCAAAAAGAAGCTTTGAGTCAAAAGTCACGCCTAAATCTCTAATCATATTAACTCTGGCTATTGAAGTATTCGCAAGTTTATAGTCATAATGAATAGGATTCAGCTTGCGAGTAAAGGAACATACGTAGCATTTAGACACATTTAAATCTAAGTGGTTTGTGACACAGTAATTTTGGAATTGGTCGAGATCGTGTTGGAGGCGAATAGCATCCTCATTGGTTCTTATTTGGCTTAAAATTTTCATGTCATCAGCAAACAGAAGAATCTTAGAATTAGAAAAACACAAAGATACGTCATTGATAAAAATGTTAAATAAAAGTGGTCCTAATAACGATCCCTGCGGTATTCCTGAAGGGATATACATAGTTCTAGATGTATAACCATTGAGAACAACAGTTTGACATCTATTATATACATAAGATGTGAACCACCTAAATAGATTCCCACTGATGCCAATAGCCAGTAGCTTACGCAGAAGTATAACATGATCCAAGCGATCAAAACACTTGCTATAATCAGTATAAATGACATCTACTTGTGTGCGTTGAGACATACATTCAGTCAGATAGTCACTGCAGAGAATAAGATTAGTAGTTGTGGATCGCCCTCTCAGGAAACCATGTTGCCGGTCACTAATGCTCAATCTTAGAGTCGCGTACAGCTGTTTATAAATTATTCTCTCTAAGATCTTTGCGAACAGACATAGTTTGGAAATAGGCCTATAGTTTTCCACGTAGTCTTTGGGTCCTTTTTTATGGATCGGAGTGATAAACGCTGACTTCCATATTGGAGGTACCGCGCCTATAGCCAATGACTGTTTGAACAGAAGTGAAAGAGGAGTAGTTAAACTTTTGGCACAGTTAAGTATTAAGACAGGTGGAATATTGTCTGGTCCTGCAGATTTGGTTAGGTCGACTCCCTTTAGCAATTTATACACTTCTAATTCCTGAACTTCAATAGCATGTATGTCTGAGACCATGTTAAAATTAGTACCCTGCGCAAAGTCAAAAGAAGGCTCGTCGTCATTGACAGAACGACTAAGGAAATTTGAATAAAAGTAGTCGCCAAACAAGTTGCAGATATCGTCTCCGTCACTAGAAGAGCAAGTTCCGTATTTGAATAAGGTAGGATACGTATTGCTTTGATTTTTGGATTTCACATACGACCAAAATGCTCTAGGATTCTTTAAAATACCTTCTTCAATTTTTGAGATATAGTCGCTAAACATATCATTTTCAACTTCTTTAGCACGCTGTCGTAACAAGATGAATGACTGGTAATCAGAAAGATTCCTGTATTTTTTGAATTTTGCATGATATTTCGATTTTTCTTTAATAATTTTGATTAGAGGCTGCTTGTACCAAAGAGGATATTTACTGCACGGAACGACCGTTTTTACAGGTACGTAAGTATCCCGCAAGCTGTTTATCGTTTCATAGAAAAAGGAAACCGCATCTTCGAGTGATCTACTTTTCACTTCGGTATGCCAGTCCAAATGGCTCAACTGGTGATTTATGGCAGTATAATCTGCCAAATGATAAAGAAATTTTACACGAGGCCGTAGAGGAAGGGTGTGAAGTTCAACGAAATCAGCAGTCACACACAGAGCCTTTTAAGGGATGACTTGAGCGCGCGCAACGTTATAGTACTTGTGGCACACCCGCGACAAGTTAGTATTTTTTGCCCGCGACACGTCATACAAGCCAATCGAGTTTACTATTACTGGCGTACGGCTTGTCTGTACTCGTTTTGTGTATGTGCTTAAATATAGTAGGGCTGAGTGCGGCTGAGTGCGAGCGTCGCCGTCGCCGCTGCGCGCATGCGCGACGACAAGCGACGACAAGCGACGACAGTAAGCGCACTGGCGCAGTAACCTTGCACTGCGGAGCAAAGAGTACAAAATCACTACGTTCTAGCACTCACGATTTTATTGTTTGGTAAATCGTTTTTATTAATAGTTTGAACAATAATTTTAATCTCTTGTGTTGTGCCATAGTTATTCTTGTTTGTTAACAATGAACACACATATGTGAACATTATATATGAATAAATTTAAAATGAAAATGTACTTGTTAAGTAGATAATAAAAAAACGAAATATAAATTAACGAATGAAATTAACTTTTTACCCGACTGCCCCAGAATGATTTTCGAATGTATGAATGTACGTAGGTACGTAAGTAAGTATGTATGTATGCATGTAAGTATGTATGTCATTATTTATAAATATGTAAGTATGTATATTATCCATTTCTTTGGCAAGCTCTGTAGCCTAAACGGCTTCATGGATATTAACATGCTTACGAGGTTTCGTTAGTTTTGTCTTATTTGCGGGAGTGACATAGGGTATAGATAATATTTTAATGTGACGTCTGCGAATAAAAAAAAGAGAGGTGGAATAAAAAATATATTTTGATAATACAACAATAAGGCTAGGTACCAAATAAATGCTGGTAATTAGAAGCCAATTCCATTCATTTAAACATATAAAAAATCATTCTTATGAAAAACATTAATTATGGGACCATTGCTAATAGTAGTTTAAGAAACTGTTGCATAATGGGGGTATTAAGACAGGAGTGTGTGTTTAAAAATCGAGGCCGCATGCGAGCTTTTTAATACTATCACACGTGTTTTAATACCTAGTTATGTGCAGTTTCATACACTTATTATAACTCAGCAGTTAACGCGAATGCGCATGCGCCCTAGCCGCGCCACTATAGAAATATGTGGGGCTGCTATAAAAATTTAATTGACATTATTGACAAACTCCTTGGTGGAACCCATAGACATAGTGGAACCGAAGTGTACTTTAATAAAAAAAAAAGTTATTTTATAGCATTGTTTTGTTAGGAAAACTGCTGAAAACTGTATCATAATAAAAAAAAAAAATTTTTACTATAGTTGCATGTGCATGTCTGTCATTATAGTAGGTACCTACGTACCTACTGTTTTTAAATTCATAATATCCAAGTAATATCTATGAACTTTACTTTAGGAGTGTAGATAAAAAAAATGCTACTATTTTGACACAAACTACAAAAAAATCATCCTTCATCGTTTATCATTAACTAAAAAGTTAGAAATAATATAAATTATTTTAAAAAAAGAACCCGACGGTAAAGAAAGTTCGTTTACTGCAAAGATGAAAACAAGATGACAAGAAAAACAAATATCCTTTACCAAAAATTATAATACGCAATCGGAAGGCACGTAACGGACGCCGTAAAATATGCCCCCAACTACATGGTATAATTATTTATAGTAAAGAATATTAGTTTTTTTTCATCTTGGTTCCATTTTTGCAGTGCATTTTTTTGCAGTCTGGTTTTTTGTTTATTTATGAAACAGACAAAAACACAATACCTAGGTATTATTTATTTAAAACATTTATAAATGAGATACGCTAAAATATTTTCTTCTAAAAGATTTTTCTCTAAAATTTTTGTTGTTATGTCGCATCACATTGAATATTCGAAATCTCACAAACAATTTTTTCAAGTACTCCAAAGGAAAACATGGGCAAGGTAAATTAAATACAGTTTCACTAAGCTTTGTCATGATTTCGTTACCAACACGATAAAATTCACAATTTATAAAATGATCTTCACAAATGCTGTCTATTGGCTTGATATATTGTATGAAATCTTCTGGTGGATTAATTAAGGCGCCAAATGGTTGGTCAGTTCTATATGCTTTAAAATATGTGAAAAGATTGTTGTTTTCATGAATTTTTTCATTTCTTTTGATATAGTTTTTCATAACTTCGCAGTCCTTGTGATGATCATAACACTTTTTGAGCAAATATCCACATACATAAGAGAAAGCATTTGCTTCGGGAAGTTCGAATCTGTAGTCATGTGTTCCTACTTGCAAGACTCTATCTGATGACTCCATGGAAATATTTTCATTTGATCTCAATGAATTTTGAGCTTCTTCTACGCTCATGAGTAACTGGCCTAAGTCTAAGTTAGTACAGTTAGCGTCTTCAGAGTGTCTGATCATGTTATCCATGAAAACCTTCTTAAAAGCTGTAATAAATTGAATAGCCGTCGGTTCACGACAGTTCCCGCCTTGTTGCCTCTCTTTTCCAAACAAGTTTTCGAGCGGGTCTTGGTTAAGTCTTCGTGTTAACAAGTACTCGTAACCCGCAGTTTTCAAGTCAGATGCGAGATTTGATATCGCTTTAATACTTGTCAAAAAGCCTTTGATAAAGGGATATGCCCATTCGTTAAGGAGGTTTTGGCCAAGTGGCGTCCATAAATACAACAAATCATAGGCATTAGGGTTGACATCATAGATACAAAATCAACCATAATTTTTTACATAGAACTTGGACAGAATTTTAAAATTGTATGAAAAAAATTCAAGTTTCATATTAGACAAACATGGAGTTGACTGGCAAGCCAGTGTCGTCGTGGTAAACGGGTACGGAATCCAATGTAAAGCCAAGTTTGTCATCGCCATAATAATAATCAAAGTCATCGGATAGAAAATAGCAAAACCGTGTATGAAAAATCACAATTCTCAAAGCACAACAAACAACCCGCAATAAACAAAATGTTAACTGTCAACACAGACTGTCAATTTCAATTTATATATTATATATTCAATTATCATTGACGTAGTGATGGCGATTCGGCATCGATTTATCAAAAACCGATGTTATAGAGCTATGAATCGATATTTTTAATAAACTTGAACCAGCACTGCATAGATTTCGGAAGACAATCAATAGACATTTATTTTACCTATTCTATAGAAATTAAATGTTTTAATAAGGGAAGCGAAACAAAAGAAAAAAGTTTTTCAGAAGATCATTCAGTTCTCGATTTATTTGATTTCGATTTTTTGTGACATTTGCCATCACTACTTTTATAAGATTGACTTATCGTGCGGAAATGAAGATTGCATCACATGCATAATTGATTGAATGTCTTTTTGATATAAGTTTTTAATTCCCGAGTGTTACAAACAAATAAATAATAACAATATTTTAGTTACTAAATAAGTTATTTTTTTGTATTTTTCACATTGGTGTAACGAACCTGCCTACCTACTGGCCAAGAGTAGGCATTTGCCTTTCATTGTGTTTGTGACGTCTTTACCATTATTACGATTGATTACTCGTAATCCAGAAAAGATACGTTGTGCTTTTTCTAAAGTATTTGTTTGATATTCTGCTTCGTAAAACGCTCTCTTATATTTGTAGTCATCGCTCACTGTAGACGAATTCAGAATATCAAACGTATTATTAACCAGTTCTATAAAATCTGTGGTTCCCATGGATTTTTCATGAAGCTTTCCTGATTCTACTAAAGTACAAATGGATGCTGCGACTGTTCTGCTCAAAACCTGTGTGGCATACTTAACATGCATTTTTTGAAAATTATTCGGTCTTATATGTGATTCAGTCTATTTAAAAGCCATTTTGTACCTTTTGTGTTTTTCTATATTGTACATCGTTTCAACATCATCCCAAGATGCTACTTGCTCAGATCCGTCATCATTGTGATAAACGAAATCGTAATTGATTAAATTGTTTCGCAGTGACTTGGTTAGATGTGGGACATCAAATATGTAATAAATCTTTTTGCCGTTGACAAAAAAGAAAGGTTGATCTGGAGAAACAGATTTCTTTTTGGCCATATTTATGAAGTTTGAACCCTGATCGGACGCAAACGCACACACATTGAATCCAATTTCAATCATCTTTGCTATTATATTTTCTAGCCACGTATTAAGTTCTGCATTTAACTTACTTTGACCCAAAAAACAAAATGCTAATGGTTGCTTCCAGTTTGAGTATATTCCGCGTGCCATCACCACAAAAGCTTTAGTTGCTATTTCTTTACTTTGTTTTTCGTTAATTTCATGAAATCCTACCACTTTATCTTTGTTTATCTGGTAATGGAGATGTCTTTTCAATGGCATTTCATCTGCACATATAATGCAATACTTTTCTGACTCTGACAAGTTGCAATTCTTAAATTGTAAGCATTTGATTACATTTTCGTCGAATTTTGTAGTTATACCGAATGCCATACGTCGTTGTAAAGTTCTTTTATTGGGTAAGCAGAGTGTTTCGGAGAGAAATCGGTAAGCAGTCGGGCTAGCAAAATACATATATATGGCGAACATTAAGTATTCCTGGTCATATCTGTTTCCTTGAAAGTTACGTTTTAGTCCTTTTTGGGCGTCAATAATTTTTTTTAGCAACGGCGGCATATCCCTCTCTTTTGCATTGGTAATATTTTTGTTTACCGACTCAAGTAGTCTTCGTTTTTTAATTTCAGATTTTAGTTTAAGTTGTAACTTCTTTATCCGGAGTGTATCTTTAGATAAAATATTAGTTGTCTGTATAGATTGTGAAGACTGTGAAGAACTTCGAATTTCTGTTGATATTTGTAATTTACAGGAAGAACACGACATATTAACATCAGTTTGAGAATATTTTGATGTACCAGACGACAGATCAATATCGGTTTGAGTATATTTTGTTGTACCAGACATGTCTTCCAACTGTGGTAATAATAATGTAGGGACTACATCTCTCTTCAGATATTTTTTGGGACAGTCAGAATGAGCGAAATGAAGTTCGCACACAAAATAGCTAGTATGAAGTGTGTTTACGCCTTTATTCTCCAAATCCATCCGTCCTATAGATTTAATCCAATGCCTGCACCTAAAAAAAATCAGTCCCAATAAATAAAGGCAGTGGTCCTTTGATGTCATACAACATTATTTCGTAACCGGTACTAAACGAAATAAAATGTCAAATTCAATTTAATTCCTGTATGGCCGAGATATAGAATCTGAAGATGGCGGTAATTCACCCAATTTCATAAAAAATTGTATAATACCCGTTTCGAAATAAAGGTGCGAAATATTAAATCTTTGAATTAAGTAGTACTTACATAATATTAAGAAATTATAGTTATCAAATAATTTATTAATTCGATATTCAGGTTTTCTGTGTATGTTTTAAGATATTTAAGATTTATTTATGCAATGAATCTCATATCTACGAAATTAAGTAACTGCCAAAGAACGCCACTACAAGTTTATATCGCTCGAAATAATGAAATTCAAAGGCAAACGCCCACTTTTGGCCAGTAGGTAGGCAGGTTCGTTACACCAATGTGAAAAATACAATTTTTTTTATTAATTAGTAACTAAAATATTGCTATTATTTATTTGTTTGTAACACTCGGGAATTAAAAACTTTATTAAAAAGACATTCAATCAGTGATGCATTCTTCAATTCCGCACGTTATGTCAATCTTATAAAAGTAGTGATGGCAAATGTCACAAAAAATCGAAATCAAATAAATCGAGAACTGAATGATCTTCTGAAAAACTTTTTTCTTTTGTTTCGCTTCCTATATTAAAACGTTTAATTTCCATAGAATAAGTAAAATAAATGTCTATTGATTGTCTTCCGAAATCTTTGCAGTGCTGGTTCAAGTTTATTAAAAATATCGATTCATAGCTCTATAACATCGGTTTTTGATAAATCGATGCCGAATCGCCATCGCTACGTCAATGATAATTGAAATTGACAGTCTGTGTTGACAGTTAACATTTTGTTTGTTGCGGGTTGTTTGTTGTGCCTTGTGAATTGTGATTTTTCCTCCACGGTTTTGCTATTTTATATCCGATGACTTTGATTAGTATTATGGCGATGACAACCTTGGCTTTACATTGGATTCCGTACCCGCTTACCACGACGACACTGGCTTGCCAGTCAACTCCATGTTTGTTTTTTAGCAACCTTGAATATTTTTCATACAATTTTAAAATTCTGTCCAAGTTTTATGTAAAAAATTGTGGTTGATTTTGTTTCTATGATTTCAACCCTAATGCCTATGATTTGCTGTATTTGTGGACACCACTTGGCCAAAACCTCCTTAACGAATGGGCATATCCCTTTAACTTTAAATTAGGTACTTAGGTACCTACGTACTGTGATAAAATTTTGTTTGAAACCTACACAGAAAGTATTTTTATAGGTATGTAGGTATTATATAGTTAATTCGTGAATGCATGTGGAAAGTACTATTCAAAACTACGCGTAGAGTAAAAAACAAAACAAAATAATACTAGGTACCTACCTACGTTATATATTATGAATAAACATTACCTTAGTTCATCGGAAGGAAAACAAAAAAATCTTCTATTACGTTATTTATTATTCTTTGCTTGTGTTACGGTTTTGGCACACACTCTGTTATAATGTGTGGAAGTGCTGCCACCAATCGAGTGCAGAGTTATCGAGAACGCACTCGATCACAGACTACTAGGATGCTAACGCATCTCGATACTATATTCACGCTATTTATCTAGGTACAGTACCGACAGAGGAGAGACTTATTATGGGGAATACCTACATATTACTTCTATGATTTTTTGTATATAGAGATGACATTGGTAAAAGCGATGGCAGCGACACCATTACCGGGTCAGATAAGTTTTTGGCACTGTGGGAGTGTAACACCGATGTTAGTTCCGTTTTTGATCACGTTGTAGCATTTCGTAGTATATTGCACAAGATGGCGCTACAATACATACACTTTACCTAGAATTATTTTGTCTTATTATTAAAAGTTCCCAGAAAGACCATTGACCTCTATAATGCCCTAAAGTTCCTTTTTCCACGCGAATACAAAATTGAACATGTCAAGTCATGGTTTCCGGCACACTAGAATAGGCCACAAACATCAGAAACGGGGACGGCATGCAGCACACAGCAATGATAGTTTTATTTGCTTGCAGCTTAGATTATTGATTGGTCGCTAATCAATAAATTTAAGGCTTGAGAAGTTACAGTATCTCAAATATAACAATAAAAACCAAAGGTGAGTTCACACCAGATCATTTACTTTGTAATAGAACATCGAGCCACCCTAATGTGTCACCGTTTCACGAACCGAACATCAATCATGAGGCGGGCTCAACATTTTGTTACAACTTGATGTTACAAACAACGAGCGAATTTGTGTACGACGCGGAGTTTAATGGAAATTTTCATTTACCATCTTCTATTCTATTTCTTTTTGATTGATACATCTCATCAAGATAAACGCAACACATGCGACCTGCAAATCTATAAGTAAGACATTTCAACATAGAGTAAATGCAAAACAGGAAGCAATTTTATACAGGTAAATGCTCACCCGCCGTGAGCGTTACGTCCCAGGTCCAGCACAGCGTCGAACACTCGCAGGAACAACAACACAGCAGGAATTACAACGAAATTCTTTTTTAAATTTAGCTTTTGTTTGTATTGTTCCATTCGTAAGAACATAACGTTACATGGAAATGCTTATGGAAATGGTAGGGATAGCGAACCTTTCTACATCTACGTGCGAATTTTTTCTAAGATATAATTTTAGAGAATTGGAGAAAAGACATTAAAACCAGAATTCTTTAGGATCCATAATTAATACCGTGCCTACTATTTCTTGTCGGGTGTTATCGGTATCACGCGTGCCGTTAGTTTGCCATCCCTGCTCTAGCATGTACGAGTAGGTACTCACCTTAAACATTTCCGGCCGTGTCAATCCAGCAATACTGACATATTATTAATCACCGGCTCATCAGGTATTCAACATGGAATGTTTCCCCAGGAAGCACTCTTACATAAGGCCATATATCAGGGAGGAAGCGACTGTAAAATCAATGCTTTGATTTTAATTAGCTACAGTTAACTTTCAATCAATCGTGGCGGAAGTAAAATATTTAATGCACATTGTCAGACAATCTGGCCGCCATGCATCCGTTGCATGATTACCGATTGCAATTGTAGGTAGATACTTATGATATTTCCTGTGATAAAAGAAATTTTCGAGTGCATTAAAATATACGCAACCCAGCTTTTTTTTTTTTTTTTTTTTTTTTAGCGTGGTAAAATCATCAAATGAGTCCTCCCACCCCGGGCAGGGCGGGAGGGACTGTCAGACTTGTACTGACTAAAATCCACGGTGTTCCTTCAATAGCCCTTTACGTTCCGGGGTCACGGTAATGAGATAAGTCCCGCGACCCCGGCAGGCTTCGGCCCTCTACAGGGGGGGCCCCGTCATCTTGCTGACGTTCTTTGAGGCGCGCGTGGAACACAACGCGCCGTCGACCCGGGCATGGTCCATGGTCGGACAGCGAGTTGCCCTTTACTCGCTGTCCGCATGCCCGCGCCTACGGTGGCCGGAGATCGTCGGCCGGCGCCCGACGCCGTGGGCGACCACCACTGCGGCTGGGCTGGAGGGAGGACGCCATCCTCTCCCTCAAGCGGCCCGCCTCCTCCTTAGATAGCATACGCAACCCAGCTTAGCAAAAAATGTCATACCTGCCGTACCAGGCTTAACCTGGCATTATAACAGATTTATCGTGGGCTATCTTTTTCTTCTAGGGTACAAGGCACTCATATTGGTACTAGTACTCCTACCTTGTTGAAGAACTTCTCAAGTACCTACCTGTAGAACTTTGCATAAGTACGTATAAATTGCTGGTCCAATAGTTACACCAACTGGATGTTTACGAATACCTTGACCCAATTTACCTATGAATACAACATGCCCGACTGCCAGACTCCGGCAGGGCTTCTCTTTTCAGACATCATCATTGTCCTGCCCTGCCACATTTTATTTGGGGTCTGTGCAATATGTTTTTTTTCCATTCATGTCATGTTTCATACAGTCCATCCATCTTTTCTTTGGTCTGCTTCTTATCTGATAGCCACCAACAATCATACTTACAACTCTTCTTGTAACATGATTCTTATCTCTTCGCATATGTCCATCCGTTCTCGTTTCCTTGGGTTACCTTGACGATAGTTTACAATATTGTCTAAGATTCTTTAATAATTGTAACAGATGCATGAAGACATTCTGAGTTGGGCTGTGCCGGTCTCTGTTTCATGATAACTACGCCTATGTAGAGCCTATCTGTAGCCAGTAGTTGATTATAGGTCGTAGATGGCCTAGAAGCTGACGTGGCGGCACGATTGGCAACGAATCGGCGAGTTTTCTAGTGCTTAGTTGCTATTAGGCATGGCCCGCATGCCACGTGCTCGTTTGCCCATGATCTACCTAAGTATATCAATATCATTTAATCAACCATCAAGAATCAAGCTTCTCCTACTTACGAAGTTGTGTCTAATTGTTGTTCAAGAGCAATTTGTTCTGAACAATCTTGCATAATATTGTGATTGTGTAATTGCTTTTAATTTCATGTTGCAGCGATGCATGTTTATCACTAGCAGCATGGTGTCATACTGATAATAAAAATGACCTTCATTTAATTGTAACACGCATCTATTCATTGATATTATTATGTCTTAATATAAAATGCGAAAATAACTGTCTCTCTGTTTAGGTCTCTAAACGGCTGAACCGATCTTGATGAAATTTTAAATAAAAGGAAATTGTGTGCATTATGAGGAAGGACTGACTATATTATTTTCAAAAATCGCGGCGTCCCTTTTTCTCTCGGACGGAAGCGTGAGTACCTACAGCTATTAATATTATTTATATTAATATTTCTTAATAATATATTATTATAGCGACAGTCACACCCATGTTATCAGGTATACGTAGCACGCGCGACGCCGAGGAATCGGGGGCTGAGGAAGCGTGCCCGCTTCCTCAGCCCCCGATTCCTCGGCGTCGCGGTCAGACGCGGCGCACAGTGCCCTGTGCGCTGCGTCTGACCGTCGCTCATACCCTGCACTACCAGCACCAGTGTCTCGGGGTACTGCTGGTACTGGGAGAGTGTAGCGCAGCACTCAGTGCCCGCTTCCTCAGCCCCCGATTCCACGGCGCTCGCGCGCGGACTATGCGTACGCGTGCTACTGTCGTACTGCCATCACCAATCCGCTTGCGAAAGCGTGGTGATTACGGCAATATCCCTATGACTGTTCAAGTATATAGGTGTAAGTATGTAGGTGTAAGGACATGAGCGTACCCAGGGAGGAGCAGGGGGCATACTGCCCTACTTTTTGAAGTGATGATCAAATTATGTCGGGAAATTTTATGAAAAAAAGAAAGTTGATAATACCACAACACAACTAACTTCACTAATACAATCCCAGTTTCTGCTGGGTACTGTATAGTTTTGTTTAATATGTAGGTATATAGCGTTCATGACATAGTAATTACCGAATACAAGTAAAAACAAGTAGACAACGGTTTTTAAACTTCCATTGATATATTTACATGTAAATAACAGGCTTGAACAGTGAGGGCAGACGTGCTCTGAATACAGACACGCGTTGTTGAGAAATGTTTGTAAGTATAGTACATACATTATGTTCGTCTGTCTAGACTTTCGCTGGTTAACTTTCACTTTGTTACCAACTGATAATCCATCATTCTTTGCATTTCGGTACCTACAGTAAATGTGAAGTTAACGTTTTTACGCGTACCTACGAGTATATCTAATGTGATATCGTTGTTGATCGGCCCATACCGCGTAACTAACATGGTTAAATAGGTACCGTGGAAGTGAAAACTAAAAAAAAAAAAAGTGATTTCGCGTCTATTAATTGCCATTAACAATCAGCAGAGTCTAAAGACGTGAAAACGCAATTTTGATTTTTTTAGTACATCTGCGGTATCTAGCAATTTTAGTTACGCGGTATGAGGCTGTCAACGACGCATCGACGATGTACCGAATTTTCTTGGCTTTGCATTTAGCTTCATGTAAACCTAATTATTAAGATCAATGTAATACCTAGCTATTGGCAATCTTAAATGGGTAAATTTTCAGACCCTACCTACTAGCGGTGAAGGAAAACATCGTGAGGAAATCTGCACACCAGAGGGAGGGGGGGCCCTTCCCCTCTTCCATTAAGTTCGCGATGTTGTGTGTAGTCCACCAACTAGGCCAGCGTGGTGGACTAAAGCAATCCTTCTCATTCCAAGAAGAGGCCCGTGCTGAGCATTGTGACAGTAATGGAAGCATAAACACCTACTTAATACTTAATAGGAAGAATTTTACTGAACATGGGAATTCATGAGATAAGTCGGAAAAATTCAAAACCGTACAATACTGTATTATCTTTAAAAAGCAACCCCCCTAATATCCGGCCCCTGGTCTATCGGGTCGAATTTGTTGCAAATTGGCTCTACTTAAGCCTCGTTCAAGGAATTGGCATTCTATATCAGGTGTAAGCTAATTAATATTTTGTAACACTTTATTAGCTTTATTTCCTTTCCCAACATCTCCATCCTATAATTTCCGGCTTACAGTTGGACAACCTTGAAAATATTAAGAGGACATGCGGTCGCAGAAACATTTGAAGAACTGGTATTTAAAAAGCTATCGCTGTCGTTGGAGCATGCTGCATGCCGTTGACCGAGCGAAAGCGAAACGCCTTTTTCACACATACGTGGTTTCCGTTTATACGGCGACCGTTTACACGGACGTAGACGGTAGAACTTTTTACACGTACACGACACTACATGGTTGCCTTCATTAATGAACTGTCATGGAAACCGTGTGTATAATGAAAACTGCACCTCAGACTGATCAGACCTAAATAAAATCGTTAAAATCGATATTTTATATTCCCGTTTCCTCCTCCAAAAGTGGACTGATTTTTGTTTTTTTCACCTTCTGTTTTGGAAAACATGGTTCTATGTCTGTACATTTTTTTGTTTTTGATACTTTGTGAAACTGCATATTGATCGTCGGATCAAACTAGGCAATTTTATGGAATTTTTGGGGTCTAACGTAAAGTAACTAATTAAAATAAGATAAACGTAGGGACATGCTAGTGGTTGATATCTATATCATATAAAAAAACAATGCACTAGGAATGAAATCCGGAGAGAAAATCGGGGAAAACGTTTGTGTGGACAAAACGCCGCCTGCGTTTCCTCATTCCCGTATTCAATAGTTACATACACTGGGAAAGTGGATCCATGTTTAGTTAAATCCTACTTCTAGCTAGTTACCAGAGCCAGCCCTCATGTTTCGGTCACGCTGCTGCGTGTTTGTTAACGATCTGGGGTATTTAGGCCCAGAAAGCACTGTAACAAAATGAACTAAAGGTTGATCGTTAAGTGGCCTTATGTAGCAGGTATGTACCAAAAACATAAATCGATAGAGATTGCTTTAAAATAAACTGAAATACAAAAGCAAAAATATAGACTATATCGGTCGATTTTACATTCTAACTGCAGCATGGTCTTATCGTCATCGCACACGTTCTGCCCTAGATGCATTAAATGTGTTAACAGCAGCGCATGCGCCAGATTTAACGACATTTTAATATGGCTGCACTAATAACGAGTAGATACGCGCGTACGCGCACAATCTGGGTTGCGCATTTACCCTAATGTAAACTTCTTTGTTGCATATTACCTGATAACCAGTAGTAGCGAGCGTGCATTCAGAGTCACTGACACACTTTTCTACTGTAAATAAAGTTCTATAGGTACTTGCGAGGACTTCTTACTTTGTTATTTCAAAAACTTCACACACTTCGAACACTTTACATTAAACATATACCATCATAAGCTCTTTTACAATATTTTGGGTTCCTCTTCTATTCCAACTAGATGCAGCTGAGTATCGGTATCATAGAACAACTGCGATCAGACCTTGAGTTCTTTGAGATCATTCTTTGAGACATTTCTAAGTCTACGAGTTTAAAGGTGACCCCAACATACTTTGAAAAAATGGTAGCGGTGATGGATGGTACAGATTATCACGAGATCGATGCTGTTGTATTCTAATAATAGGTACAAGTTGTGGTGTTTATTAATTGAAACTGCCATGGCAATCTTATACAGAGGCAAACCATTATTACCTATCCTATTCAAATTTTTTATTCACATTTTATTAAGTAGGTAGGTAATGTAGGTATCTACATTATTCTCGTAACTCTTACCACATTATTAAATTATATATTCTTTATTCAGAACATCTAGCATTACATTAATCAAGATTGTAATCTATTATTTTAAAAGTTTCCATGGATTTTTTTGCTCTTCTCCATAGGACCTACTATTTGGTACAGCGCACCTAAAGTCTGGACATTTCATAAGTGGCTGTATCTTGTTTACACATGAAATAAAGATCTATTCTATTAAATGAACATAACCGGTGTAAATAATACCTACTATTATCTACTCGTACTGTGATAGATTGATAAGGCAACCCTGATCAGTTATTCTTTGTTTAAAATATCAAACATAATCTTTACGTCATAAAGGTTAACGCTCGGACGTTCCTCTAAAGCAAATGTTGACTAAGTTCAAACCAATTGAGATATAAGCCGAGGCTGCATAGTCTGACGATTTAACATTATGAAGAGGTACTCGACGACTAATTGAGAGTTAGGTATTGACATTATAATACGTACACTTTTCTGCGAAGCTTATCTACGAATAATCATGATTGTGAGACGGTATACAAGTTTTATTATTTTTAAATTAATTAATCTAGTCCAATGTTGTCCCACGGGCACGGGCCTCTTCTCAGAATGAGAAGGATTAGGCCTTAGTTCACCACGCTGGTCTAGTGTGGGTTGGCGGACTACACACACCGTCACGAACTAGCGTTATAAGAAGAGGGATCACAGGAGTATGGAGGTCAGCATCTACCTGTGTTCTAAAAACATCACACGGCGATCATTAATCCGCTCGCCAAGCGTTTGATTTCTTTCCCAGAACTGTTTAAAGTAACAGTTTGTGGCTTATGTTCAGTTGTAAACATTTTATGGACTGATGACGATTACCTAGCTGTAAAAACTAATTCAACAAACGCTCTAATTTTCTTCCGTTTCGGGCCAATTCCCGAGCCGTACGAAAAAATTGGATAATCGGTCTTATTTTCTTCTCCTTAAGCACATTTTTCCTCTACCTCTCCTTCCTTCTATCTTGCCTTCATCATGTCGTATAAGTTGGCCTATCATCTAACGCTACGCGTACCTAAGTTACATGAGCCAAATAAAAGAAATGGTTGCTGTCATGCTCATGTCGTGGAGAGGGAAAAATGGAGAGAGTTGCATAAACTACACCGACAAGAGCATGGCTCTTAAATTTGTAGAAGAAGAAGCACATTTTTAGGCACTGCTAGAAATGATAATAGTCCATATTAGCTTAAAAAGTATTAAAAAACTTCGACCAATTTTAATAACTATGGTGTCTACCACGCAAATTGTTTTAGATATCCTCGTGCCGACAGAGCTCTGGTTAAGTAACGGGGGAATTACAGGCTCCTTGCCTAGCTTAGGAGTCAGCGGTTCGACCTTTATTTATGTCACTAATGTACAACTTGTCATGTACCATTGTGTCCTTATGTATACCTTATGTATTACCTAACAGAAAAATATTATTATTATAATGATTCTCCTAATTGTATTGCCACTAGTGCCAAAATGGGCTAAAGTTCAAGTGTTACGAATCGGTAGTCCATTGTCCATCGGCTTGGTTATTAACACATCTTACTAGTCGAATTATTGTATTTTTTGTTTATACATACATTACATTACATAACATCACGCCTTTTTTTCATGGAGATAAGCAGAACAAAAACATAATCCGCGCCACATGCTATTCTGATACCATCGATCTGCCGAGCTAGTAAACATACATCCATTTTTATTAGCACTATCAACATGCAGAGTGCTAAATGTAAATTCGCAGGAGAAACTTGTTTCGCATCTTGTACAACTTTATATAAAATTATACAACATAGGTCAAAGGTCTAAGAACTTTAGAGATGGCCAAGGCTAAATGCTTGTCTATATTTAATTTTAATTTAACATGAATTTAACATAAAAGTTTGACAGGTACACATTTCAAATCAAGCTACAATGAACTTTATTCTAAAGAGTTTGTGACGCAGTCCTTCTTTTTCACCTCATTACCATTTACTTAATACTGGCACTCTTCTTCATCACTGGCCACTTTATGCTTCTAAAATTACAATTTTACAATTCGAATTTAGCATGTTGCGCTAGATATATCATCATTTTTCATTTTCTTTTTCGTCATTCGTTCTCCAACTCTGAACAGAGACACAGCTGTTGTCATAATTTGTTCTGTTATAATTTTACAATATAAATTCAAAAGCTGAAAGTTTAAATCATGTGCATGTTGGTTTTGTTATAATAATTTTATTTTAATCAATTTATTATCTATTATATCCAAGAAGTAAATTTCATATGTAACAAAATCGACAATAAACTCGTTTTCCCTGTGTTATTTTTATTACTGCTACCACATAATATGTGGTAGCAGTAATAAAAATGTTAAAAATCAGCAGAGTATATTATACTCTGCTGATTTTCCACAAATTCAACTTTGTTCCATGAGTCCTCCCTCCATAAGGCTAGCCGAGGCACGTAGAGGGAGAGACTCCGGGACAAACCATGACTATCAATTCTATAATGCTTTGGTCTGAGGCAAATTATTATTATTAGGAGGAAGCGGTATGATTGTCTTTAGTACCTACCTTGTTTTGGCATTTGCAGTTTCCAAAATACTTAATATTCAAAGTGTAGGTACTATCAGTACTCAGAATTTATGCGATTTTAAAGAGTTTCATACCTTTTCACACTAAAAGCAATAAAATAATAGGTAGTGAAAATTCTATAACAGTAAATCTATTTTCTATTTCAAATACCAAAGCAATTTGTATTGTATTGTTATTTTTATCTAATGTGTCCATCGCTGCGAACATAAAGAAGATAATATCGTCGTTATTATTACCTACTAGCTGTGCCCGCGACTTTATCTGCGTGAAGTATGATTGCTTGAATTTATTTTTGTAAATAAATGTTTCTAATATTATATCAATTGTTATAATGTATAACTAGAGGTCGCGCGCTGCGCGGGCCGCGAGCGGCCCGCGTGGTGGTTTTAGGTGGAGGTTGTACCTTGCAACCCCCCCTCTATCTCTAACGGTTTCGGAACGGTGAGCGTTTGGATTTTGTATGGCGGCCATGTTTTTTTGTATAGTAGCCATGATTTTTCACCAGCTCGTCAATCGACCCAAGGTCCTAGACATTTTTAGTTCTGGCAGTATGGGCTTGCGACTTCTCGTTTTCGAGATCCGTAGGGCTTTTCCAGTCAGGGTTCGACTTTCAGGTCATTTCGGACTTTTCCTGAACTCATAAGACCCCCTTCTATATGACTCCCGTACATGAATTTTACCTTCCACGGCTCCTCCTCGGAGAGCAATTGTGTGAAAAATCCAAAATGAACACTTGTATGGCGGCCATTTTTTTTTGTATGGAAGCCATCTTTTTTTCACCCGCTCGACGATCGACCCAGGGTCTTGAACATTTTTAATTCCGGCACTATTGGTCTGCGATTTGCCATTTTTGAGATCCGTAGGGCAGTTCTGGTCACGGTTCCATTTTCAGGTTTTCGGACTTTTCCTGAACTCATAGGACCCCCTTCTATACGACTCTCATACATGACTTTTACCCCCACGACTCCTTCTGGGAGAACAATTGAGTGAAAACCCAAAATGAACACTTGTATGGCGGCCATGTTTTTTTGTATGGAAGCCATCTTTTTTCACCGGCTCGTCATCGTCCCAGGGTACTCGACATTTTTAGTTCAAGCACTGTAGGTCTGCGACTTGTAATTTTTGAGATCCGTAGGGCAGTTCCGGTCAGCGTTCCACTTTCAGGTCATTTCGGACTTTTCCTAAAAACTCGCAGGGCCCTCTTCTATATGACTCCCATACATGACTTTTACCCCCGACGACTCCTACTGGGAGAACAATTGAGTGAAAACCAAAATGAACACTATTGTATGGCGGCCATGTTTTTTTGTATGGAAGCCATCTTTTTTCACCGGCTCGTCAATCGTCCCAGGGTACTCGACATTTTTAGTTCAAGCACTGTAGGTCTGCGACTTGTAATTTTCGAGATCCGTAGGGCAGTACCGGTCAGCGTTCCACTTTCAGGTCATTTCTCACTGGACCCCCTTCTATACGACTCCCATACATGACTTTTACCCCCCGCGGCTCCTTCTGGAAGAACAATTGCTCCAAAACATGCGTTTGTATGGCGGCCATATTGAAAAATGGCGGAACATAAAAGTCGACCACGGATTATGAATCGGTGTCCCCGAAAACCCCCGGACGCCAATTTTCAGCCGGCTCGGAGCAACTTATTTTTCGGCCGCCATTTTGGATCCGCCATCTTGGATTTTTATGACCACCACCGGAAAGCCCCCTCCATTCTCTATGAAATTGGTTCGAGCACCCCCCTGCTGTCTCTAAAGGTTTCGGAACGGTGAACGTTTCAATTTTGTATGGCGGCCATGTTTTTTTGTATGGAAGCCATCTTTTTTTCACCGGCTCGTCAATCGACCCAAGGTCCTCGACATTTTTAGTTCCGGCGGTATAGGTTTGCGACTTGTAATTTTCGAGATCCGTAGGGCAGTTCCGGTCAGCGTTCCACTTTCAGGTCATTTCGGACTTTTCCTAAACTCACAGGACCCTCCTCTATACGACTCCCATACATCACTTTTACCCCCCGCGGCTCCTTCCGGGAGAACAATTGAGTGAAAATCCAAAAATGAACACTTGTATGGCGGCCATGTTTTTTTGTATAGTAGCCATGATTTTTTACCAGTTCGTCGATCCACCCAAGGTCCTTGACACTTTTAGTTCTGGCAGTATAGGTCTGCGGCTTTCCGTTTTCGAGATCCGTAGGGCTGTTCCAGTCAGGGTTCAACTTTCAGGTCATTTCTCACTGGGCCTCTCTCTGTACGACTCCCACACATGACTTTTACCCCCCATGACTCCTTCTGGGAGAACAATTGCTCCAAAAGATGCGTTTGTATGGCGGCCATATTGAAAAATGGCGGAAAAAAAATTTGGTCCCGGATTATGAATCGGTGCCCCCGAAAACCTCAGGACGCCAATTTTCAGCCAGATCGGACCATATTTTTTGTAAGCCGCCATTTTGAATCCGCCATCTTGGATTTTTATCACGACCACCGAAAAGCCCCTCTCGTCCTCGATGATATTTGGTCAAGCACTCCCACTCTATCTCTAACGGTTTCGAAACGGTTAGGGTTTAAAAAGCTTAGAGTTTGCGAGGTGCGCGGGCCGCGGGCGGCCCGCGGAGGTTGTGGTGGTACTCTTTAATTAACTTATAAAAAAAAACACGATTTGGAAAGTGCTTTGACTTTGACTTTGACATCGACTTTTACTTTGAATTCGAATTTCACTTTGACTTTATTTTTCGTTTTCTTCCCAGCAGACCCTTTCATTTGATACCCATATCAGGTTGGTAGATAAGAAAATCTTGTCTACCATCTTGGGGCGTCCGCCATTTTGAATTAAGTGTGACGTTATTTTAGTTTTGTACTCTTCTCAGCAAACCCTTTCATTTGATACCCATATCATGGTAGTGCATAATACATAAGTAGTCCGCCATATTGGATTTAGAATGACGACAGTTATTTAACTATGCATTGTCATCCTAACTAAACGTGTGTGCAAAATCTCACCTCAATCGGAAACCGCGAAGTGGGTCAAATTTAACTTCCAAGATTATCTTACATAGTTACAGGTGAAGCTAATAAAAGCGTGTTAAGAGGCGTTTGTATGGCAGCCATGTTTTTTTGTATAAAAGCCATCTTTTTTTTACCAGCTCGTCAATCGACCTAAGGTCCTACACATTTTTAGTTCGGGCAGTACGGGTGTGCGAGTTCTCATTTTGGAGATCCGTGGGGCAGTTCCGGTCAGTTTTCCACTTTCAGGTCATTTCGGACTTTTCCTAAACTCACAGGACCCTCCTCTATACGACTCCCATACATCACTTTTACCCCCCACGGCTCCTTCTGGGAGATCAATTGGGTCAAAATCCGAAATGAACACTTGTATGGCGGCCATATTGAAAAATGGCGGAAAAAAAAAATTGATCCCGGATTGTGAATCGGTGCCCCCGAAAACCCCCCGACGCCAATTTTCAGCCGGCTCGGACCAAATTTTTTTTTGGCTGCCATTTTGAATCCGCCATCTTGGATTTTTATGACCCCCACCGGAAAGCCCCCATCGTCCTCTATGACATTTGGTCGAGCACCCCCCCGCTATCTCCAAGGGTATCGGAACGGTGAGCGTTTCCATTTTGTATGGCCGCCATCTTTTTTTGTATGGAAGCCATCTTTTTTTCACCGGCTCGTCAATCGACCCAGGGTCCTCGACATTTTTAGTTCGAGCAGTATGGGTGTGCGACTTGTAATTTTCGAGATCCGTAGGGCAGTTCCGGTCAGCGTTCCACTTTCAGGTCATTTCGGATTTTTCCCGGACTCACTGGACCTCAAGGTTTATGACATTATGTATGACTTGTACCCCCCACGGCTCCTTCTGGGAGAACAATTATGTCAATCAGTGAGTCAGTGGTAATCGAGCTTTATATATTAGTGATGCTGGTACCGGATTTTAATACTGTTATCTGTCAGCTTCTATCCTGCCATTTACCTTTAGCTGCATGGCTGGTTGCGATAATGTGTTCAAATAGCTGTCCCTAATTTATTTATGTACACACATACACATAGTACTGCCTTATGTTGAAAATCGATCGCTTAGTTCCCTTTAGATATAATTATCCTTTATCATAAATGTTAAATAAACCCGTTTAAATCACAAATTTCATAAATAACGACCATATTACACAAAAAATTATGTTGGTACATATTTACTATAAGTTCTTGACCCCTAAGTTACGCTACAGTGAAAGTCTCATCAAAATTGGGCCTATACAACATTATTTTAAGCAACCAATTAATCGTGACTTCTGCTTCAAGCTGTATCTCAGGATCTAATCAACCGAGTGAGATGGAACATACCAGTTGGTACTTAATCTAATATATATACAACTGTAAAGTTTCATTGAAATCTGTTTGGCCGTTAATTTCCCGTGATGAGGTAATAAATAGACAGAAAGATAAACATTCTAAAAATGATTGATTCGTGTTCTACTGCTTATTTCTAATCTCCCTAGCCTATTTGCGTAAAAATATTTTCAATATACAGACTTTTCGACCTATACGATTTTATTATACAGAGTGCAGTGACGAACAATGGTGTTTCGCAGCATGGCTACACCACGAGCTAACGGGATCCAGATAATGGGGTCAGATCAGCTCGACGCACTTCAACGGGACCAGGGTTTATTCCCAACCAAAGGTAATTCTACTTTTCTTGATATTGCATGCCTTAAATAGTAGGTATAGGTACTTCTCATGAGGTTTGTTGCCATGTTAGTATAATATAGCAGATAATTAATTTGCGGTGTTTCAAATGAGGCTGAAAATCTATTATAATATTTTCTTAATTCTGATGGGTGCTGTCAGAAACTAGTTTATCTGCAAGAACATTGTACAATGTTCTTGTTTATCTGTATCTGTAAATTAATGTTTGTAATATTTGTAAATGTAAATGTTTGTAATGTAACCATTATAATTTTTGTTATTTTGGATTTAATACTGGGTTAGACTGTCAGCAAAAGAAAAAGAATCGCATTACGCATTATGTTTTGTAATCTGTGATCTGAAATACGGCTTCCATCAGTTCTGCAAACATTTTATCTCACTTGGAAAAACTACGTTGCATAATAAATCGCAAACTTAGATTATTGATTGGGTCTCCCGCTGCCGCTCCAACGCGGACACCAATCAATATTTATAATCTAAGAACGCAAATAATGTATCCCATTCGTTGCAAATAAGAGGTATTCATTATTCGTTATTTTTCTGATACGAATCTACGTAGATTCGTATCACAAAAATTCACCCAATAAATCAATTTTTCACAAAATTAATGATCATCCCACATTTTCATAGTTTATTTAGAACACGACATTTTTTTCTCAAATCTAGTTCAACAATAGGAGGATTTCGTTTTAAAATACAACAATATTTTTAAACTATTATGACACCGTTTTGGTGGAGTGGGTGACACTTTAGTGGCCCATTTGTGTAATGCGTGTGATTTTGGCTGCGCTCGTCGCGGAGTGACGTCACGGGAAGAAGGGCTGGCTATTCGTGTATTCGTATCTAAGGTACCTATTAATAAGATCGAACTTTTAGGTAGGTAGCTACCACCTGTTTGATCCAGTTTCTAGTTCGTTATGAACCCGTAAAGTTCAAAGCGGAGGAGCAAAAGTTTCTCCTTCACATAAACACGCTAAACATGCTGGTCGGTTTATTTTAGTGTGCAGGCAACAGCCACGTCTAATTGTTTTTCAAGATCAATTATTTTAATGTCTTTGTCTCGCTCATATTACCTCATAAATATGTGTCACGTTTGTTACGATAAATGTGCCGTGACAGAGATCATTGCTACATACTGACTCGACGGATGGTTCAATGAGATATTTATTAAATAAAGTGTATTATTTCACTCGTTATATAATACACTTTATTTATACTTTTCTCGTATTTGCAATGCGTGTTGTGCGATAGTTTTTCCAATAGGTAATTTGTAGATTTTGTTGAGTTATCCTACATTCGTTCAGTTATATTATATTTATAAAAGAATAGTATTTCAACAAATTGTTATCGATGCACTGACTAAGCGTCTTCTCATCGATCCATTAGCAAAATGGTATTAAGTATTTTATTTCTTACACAATACTTTATAATATTTATTGAGAATAATAACATACATTTTCTATGAAAACATATCTTCGTATGAACGTAATCTAAAACCACTGTACATTATATTGATCGATTAATTTTTTTTACATATATCAATTATTTTTTATAGAAAATGTATGGCAAATAGTTTTTTTTTTCTCAAATTCGGTTAGTACTTTTCGTCAGTTGTTTAAATGGAAACTTTCCTGTTTGGAAATAGAGTCAATTGAGCCCCACTTAAGATTTTTGAGAAATGTAAATTTTCTCGCTGACTACCCTTTTTTCAAAAAACAATTACTAAGGGTTGTTATGGTATTTAATAACTTGAAAATTCACCAAAAGTTTTCTAAGACCAGAACTGTGTAACTATAACAGAAAGGATAGTCACCCTTACCTATAAAACCCTTTATTTTGATACCACACTGTATTGATAGGTCTTAAAAAATATATTTTTCCTCAAAGGAACAACATATTTTTGAAGACCATATAGGTAATATGGCGTCAAAAATCGGCCATTTTAATTTATATAATTTTAATAGTAACCGGTGTCACTCTCACAATTAAGACACCTCTCAACCTAAAATCCATCAAGCCGTTTAGGCTACAGAGGGTGCCAAAGAAATATACATACATTCATACATACACTCGAAAAACATAACCCTCCTTCTGGCGCAGTCGGGTAATAAAGAGGACAACACAATAGAACAAATGAAAATAGTTAATAGCACTTAAATAACAAATAATAATAATATTAGTACTTAAAGCTATTTCTTCGAGTGAAAATAAAATAAATAAAACTAAAAACAATGGAGTGGAATTCCTTGCGCCCGCGGTGTCTGTGTTTCCCGATAGGGACCATTCATAAAGTACGTCATACGATAAGGGGGGTGGAGGGGGTCGACGAAGTGTGACATTATGTGACAAGGGATAGGAGGGGTCCTGAGTTTCGTGACGTCACATTTCAAAATCATATTATTAAAAAATAATTTAAATGGAAATAAAACTAATTTCGGAACTGCTGTTTAATTTAATCATTTCTATATGTAAAATTGCAAAATATGTGACGTCACACTAGGGAGGTCTCACAAATATGTGACCAACTGTGACAAGGACGGGGGAGGGGAAAAAAAATCACGAAATTAGTGTGACGTACTTTATGGATGACCCCATAGTTATACATGGGAATCTTGCGCGAGGTAACTTCTGGGCAAGCGTACACCGCCTCTGACTGCATCGTCGCTTAACATCAGGTGAGCATTAAATTAAGGAAAATAAAAAGCAAACAAAAAAATAAAAAAAATATTAACAAGGTACATAACTTAAAATCAACTTATCTAAAAATATCAACTTGCAGAAATCCTTATTCAGTGTAGGAAAAATCTCGTATCACACGAGAAGCATAAAATAAATTATTATTAAAGCATACAAAATATTTTTTATGATACAATATGCCAATGAGGAGGCACATCTATTTGGGCCAGATAGTCTCTATCCAGTCCAAACATCGGCGTCCGCCAGATACCCACCGAGGGTACCTTCCGCACCCCTAGAACCCTCCTACGCACGCGCAGGTTGTGGAATCAGCTCCCCACCGCGGTTTTCCCAAGAGACTACAGTATGGAGCTCTTCAACAAAAGAGTGAAAATATTTTTCCATGATCAGCAACGCGCCTTTGCTGCTCATGGTATTGCAGGCGTATATAGGGTGTACTTATGGTAACCGCTTACCATCAGGCGTCCCGTCTGCTTGTCTGCTAGACTCCCACCTTAGTCTAGTTCCTTATTTGATAAGTACTTGAATCTGGTTTACATGAAATAAAGATACAATCTATTTTAGTGGTATAAAAAAAAGATAAGACAAGGAAGTCACAGTCATGTCGGACCGCTGCGTGTTACTGTTCCATGAAAGAGCTCACGAAGAGAGACCTTCCAATGTTACTGAAGCGGAAACTCGTACATATCGTGCATTCTTCTCATTCTGATCTTTGGAGCTCAGACTTGGTCTTGGACGAACCCCCAAAAATCCAAAATCAAGGTCTGCCAACGTGCTATGGAGCGTATTGTTATAGGTGTTAAGCTAACAGACCGTGTTGAGTGTTCGAAACTACACCACGCTCCAAAACCAAAATTACTGATGTAGTTCATAAAGCCGCTAAATTAAAGTGTGATTGGGCCGGCCAACTCTACCGGATGCCTAATGAGCTGAGGGCCAAGATAACCACTAAGTGGAGCTCTATGATATGGCGAGAAGGAGTCGCGGCAGACCAAAGGAGATAGCGGGACGAGTTCGATAAATTGATTAATGTATGGTCCACACTGTTTCTAAACCGAAATATCTGGAATCATGGAGGGAGGCTTTTGCCCAGCAGTTGGCTGATACTGGCTGCTAGTAACAGTAGCAATAAATATTGTTTAAAAGAAGAAATAACGAAAAATAATATTAATAACGATCACTTTCAATGAAATACAAAAAATATCGAAAATCACAGTTTTCATAAATGCAATACCGGTATTTGAATGCACAATTTTTGATCCGATATTCCGGTATTTTCAATATTCGAGATTCCGGCGGTATTTAAACCCTACATGCAAGTGAAATAAAGTTCAAGGTAGATAAAAGTTAATTTCTGCATACAACCTATCTCCCGCCAAAACGATCAGTGCGCGCGTAGTGTCCGCTCAGTCCGCCAATCAGAGCGGTTCGCGCCTTACGCCCGCACGCGCGCGTTTATCAAAATGCGAATAGCTCCCGAGCGGCCGGCATTAATTAAACTATAACAAAATAACTTATAGCCGTCCGTAATCGACCACGGAGCCAAAGCACAAGCGACCTTCGCGCCGCGAACACATCCTGCGTGCATATCTCACAAAAACAAAACAAATATAAAGTACACAATAAATAAAACGACAAAAACGGCCAGTCCGGTTTGGTTTCTTCGGTTCTTGTTTATAGCGAAAAGTAAAACAAAAATCGCGCGCTTGTAAACTGGCTGCCATGAATTTCAGTTACGTTTAAAATGTTACGTTAACTACATGTTGTGATGATATCTACTAATAAATTTTATGTTGTATTTTTGTGCTATTTTGAGCGAATCTAGAGCTACTGCTAATAATAGTTATCTTTATAAAATATACTATCAATTAGTTGTGTAAGAAAGTGGCAGTGGTGTGTATTGTAACAAGTGAGTGTGATAACTAGTATTAAAGTGGTAAGTAACCCTATTAAGTTATAACTGGCCGTGAAATAATTTGCAACTTTCATTCGGAGCTAGCGTCCGCTTGATTACCATACGAGTGAGTTACTTTGCATATATTTATAAATACTAAGCTATGAGACTACAAAATTTATGGGTCAATACACTTTTTCGCAAAATAAAAAACGAGTACGAATACGAGGAAAACATGTGGGATTGACAATTAATCGAATGTGTAACCAGTTTTAACACCTACGTAAGAGAATTGTGTGTATTGTGAGATTTTTTTTATACGTATATACTATTCATAAAGCGTGGAGCGCTTTGTCTATATTAATTAAAAGTACACATAACATAACATAGATATTAATCTTCCAAGATTTTTTACATAGTACGTTAGTAACAGGTGAAGCTATTATAAGCGTGTTAAAAATGAAATAAGAATAGAAGTAAACCTTTGGGTAAATCAAGCTTATCTTACTTTATAGGTGCTAACCGCTTTATTAATAAACGCAGAATAAAATTGTCGTGAATAACGCCATATCTACATATTTGAAGTAGATATATGCACGACAACTCTTTCTTTATTTTTCCTATTTCTTACTTACTTACTATATTTATAACATAATTAAGTTTACCTACCTATGCGGTATAAAATGATATTAGTAGACATTGCTCAGTAAAAAAAACATAAAGTTCAAAACCAAGGTTTATAATTTTATCACAACTGTTTTTTTAGCATCGTTTTAGGATCGTTATTTTCGAAGAAATTTCCTATCAATTAAAACTACCAAAAAAAGGAAATGTTTCCTTAAATAATATACGAAACCGGAAATAAAAGAAAGGAGAGATAAGATAATAAGATAAGATTTAAAAGTTTATTTTGTTTCTTTATACAATAACAGATCTTATCTGTAGTTAAGGATTACAAGATTCACTTAATTGTAAAGTATTGTATCTACTATCGACCACTTAATGTATCTTTTAGTTATAAAGGCTGGCTAGTTGTAGTTGGCTTTTAGTTGTGATCAAACTGTGGCAAAATTGGGAAGTCCATTAAAAGTGAATAGACTACTACTAGTGATACTTAGTGATAGATAGAGTCTATAAACAATGGTAAGTGTAATGATTTTCACGTCTTACCAATTTTTTTACACTTAATATATGAAAATAAGAAAGAAAGAAAATAAATTTATTTTTTGCACAAATGATCGAAAAATAAAAATAATAAAACGTAATAATAAAAAATAATAAAATATTAATTTATTTACATATAGGTACCTAAGATGAATTTTATTTTAAAATAATAATTGATGACATATTTATATTCTTCAACCCTGTCTTTAATAATTTATAATCTAATTCCGGACTATCGAAAACCTCTCGATATTTTGTTTGTTCTTATACCTAATTACTTAGCTTTCGGCTTTCACCATATTTTCTGATAAGAAAGGAAAACCTATTCCAATTTCCAAGGTTCCCTGAAACTTAGGTTTAAGTTAGCCTAATGGTAGGTTTTCTAATAAAACCCAACAAAAATGCTACAAGAACACATCAGTCTTAGTATGCATCATCTGTATAGATATAAATAATTACATTAAAATTGTTTCCTGTCACGCCAACACAATGGTTTCATTGTTTCCTTTAAAATTCTGGATACCTTTTCCATCGATTATTTATACATAATATGACGTAATTCGCTATCTATTAAAACGAACGTGTATAACATGGAACTATTTTAGACTAACTGCCAAGTCTTCGCACGCAGAGTACAACAAAATCCTCCTTTATAAGCATCTATGTCGTCTGAATTAGGTACCTAGCTCATGTTCAATCTTAGCAACATACAACATTACTACCTGCCTCCCACCTACCTCTCATTTAAGTTTGTTTTTTGGTGCATCTACCTTCATTGTCTCTGCATCACCCTAAGGTTGTCTGGTAGAGAATGCCTACGGCAAGACTTTGTTTATTGACTTCGTCTGTCTTCACCTGTCGTGTATGCTCAGCAAAATATCAGCGTGATATGACCATAAATTCCAAATCTAAGTATAAGCTTAAGCTTAGCAATGTTTAAGTATCGTTTGAGCAAAGTCAAAGTACGCACTATAGATCTCAGCCTTAATTAGCTGGCATTTACATTCGTATGATTAATTATTTTTAAATTGTGTAGAAGGTAAAGAATAAATATCTTCGTGGCCTTTATATCTAAAATTCTTCATTATAGGTACCTCACTACGAGGAAAAGTAAAATTCTTATGATCACACTAATGCTAAAGTTAAAATCCTTCGATGATAATGAATAATTACATTTTCTTCACAGAGTTACGCTTTTTACTATCCTATCCTCCAAAAATGTTTCGCATGTAAACAACCTAACGATTATAGCGCCAGATCTAATGCTGTTTAGGAATCGAGCGATTTTGTAAGCATCATCTGTTTACACACTAATTAAACGGTGGTCGTCATCCACAACGTGGGTTACCTACAGTCCTACATGTAACCATTTACCATGGTACCTTTGCTCTATCAAGTTAATGGTTTTTAAATTGTTCTGGCTATTTATTATACAGTAATTTATTTATTTACGATGCTTCATGTACAATGTACAAAGGCGGTCTTAATGTCAATAACCAAGAAAATTATTCTAAAGCAAAGTCTAAGTACGCACTATTGAACTCAGCCTTAGTATGTAGAGTTAAGTAAATGTGAATGTTATTAACAAAACATTTGACTGGTATTCAATGACCTTCTCAGAACAAAAAAGAATACTTAATTTAATACACAAGCGCAAAAAAATGGCTCAAATATTAATAGATACGAGTCGCAGATTTTTGAGAATACCGTATCTACCTAGCTGAATATAATAATTGTTTTTAATTGCACATCAGAAATAATGAGTAACTGGAAGAGCGAGAGATCTTTAATCTTTATAATCATTGTGCCAAATGATGAATACTTAGGTAATATACCTACCTGTACAATCAACCAACTCGGTCTATCCCGGTCCACTGCTGGACATGGCTCTCTATATGTACACGTTAGGTATAAATATTATTACCTAATCAATATTAGTCTAACTGTATTATTTAAAATAAAAAATAAAAAAATTATTGCCTCGGGTTAAAATGATATCTCGGTGTACTGGTTGTCTATCCTTTTTTGTTCTCAAATCAATTACTGTGACTGAAGTAGAGATGCATCTAGGATCATCCTTGGACCATTAATCGTAGAGTGATCTAGGTTTACTAATAAAGCTGTTAGCAATTGCTGTATTTGCACTTTCTCTTAAACCCGTATTTTTCTTGGTTTTCGATTCGCAACCAATATTAAATGGCAATTAAAATAAACAAACAGCATCGCGTGTTCGGAAGTGTCCCAGTGAGGCATACAGTTCCGACAGAATTCATAGTTGTAGCTGAGTCGTTCCGTTAGCTGACACGCGATATGTTCAGCTAATATGGACAATGAGTCGACTACGTTAATATTTATGATGTACTAGCTATTGCCCGTGACTTCGTCTGCTTGGATTTTTTTCCCATACAAACTTCAAAGCCCAGTTGCACCTGGAATTGGTTATTGAAACATCCTTTCTTAGCCCACCTCTGCACATGTTTCTCTCTTTCGTTAATAAGGCTATGCGTTTTCTGTGGCTCAGTCAATTAGTCACATAACGGTTTTTTATACTGTGTAGATAGATAGCCATCGTATTGCTAATATTGAAGCTAAATTGCAGCCAAGTTGTATACAATACAACCGTCAGGATTTAAAAAGATATCATCTACACTGGTATCGACTCTCGTCTCTATTAGATATTTTCAATATTGATTATAAAAAGCAACTACAGCGTTTTTTTTTTAGCTAGTTTCTCAATAGCTGATCAAATCTGCAATCATTATAGCTATTCTGTAAGAACATCTCGATCTCGATTCGAATCTCACTCATAATGTCGGTTGATATTTGACGAATTGTCTAACGATAATAAATGTGTAACTTAATGAGGGGTCATCCATAAAGTACGTCACGCTAATTTCGTGATTTTTTGACCCCTACCCCGTCCTTGTCACAGTTGATCACATTTGTGAGACCAGCCTCCCTAGTGTGACGTCACATATTTTGCAATTTTACATCTAGAAATGATTAAATTAAAACAGCAGTTCCGAATTTTTTCCATTTAAATTATTTTTTAATATATAATAAATCAACTGCCATACAGATATAGCTGGAAATATTTTAAATTTTTCTTGAATAGTTCAAATTTCGTATTTCAACACTTAGATGTAGGTATTAGATTTTGAAATGTGACGTCACGAAACTTAGGACCCCTCCCACACCTTGTCACAAAATGTCACACTTCGTCGACCCTTAACGTTTGAGGTAATTTATGGATGGTCCCAAAGAGGAGCCGTGACCATGACTAGAGCATGTTAACAGTCCCGTTATTAAGTTATCGTATGTCATATCCCCAAATATCAACCGACACTGAATTCGAATCGGGATGGGAGATGTTCTTACGAAATAGCTTTGCAGAGAATCTGCAGTCAACTCATATAAACTGATACGATTGTTTGTTGATTAATTGATTGTCTGACATAAAATTTGACAGGACAGATCAACCTTTTAGAAACTGGGGACGACGTAAGTACTCGTAAGTCTATAAAAGAGAGTTCGTTTTTTAAATAAAGAAGCACGTGGTAATTTTAAATACAAGTTGATTGATTAAATAACTATTCTTATAGCTACTTATCTATTCACACAGCATTCATTTAGCAATCGCTAAGCTAATAATGATACAAAACGCCAAAGAACTCGTTTACCGCTCATAAAGCCTTTATTATGTCTGGCTATTCACCTATTACAGTATTAACCACTATTACTTATACCAAGTTTTGAAAAAAGTCGGTCCTTTATCTATTAGCCTAACCTACCAGCTAATTCTTCCAAATGAAATACCTACCACGGATGCATGGGGTAACTTTTCGATGTTATAACTTCTATTAGAAACAAGGATTACTATAGTTATTAATAACGTCACTTCCTCACTCATTAGTTAAAACGGGAGTTCCTCAAGGCTGAATTTTAGGCCCTTTCCTGTTCATGGTCTATACAACGTCCTATCTTTCTAATCCCGTAATCCTTTTAAGGAGTTATTGTACTCATCATTTTGAACAACTTTTACTATGGAAACAAACCAAAAATCGCGACGATGTCACTGCATGACGAAATGATTTAAAAAATTGATGTTTTATACGTGTGACATGATATTGGACTCAACACTACCATATTGTTTATCGTTATTTTAAACTTCGACATTCCGTAATACAGTCCTATTTATAAATTGAGTATCATTGTAAACAAAACAATAAAAATAAAAAAACAACTAGAGGCAGATTACTTCAAAATATTAATTAGATATATAAACATAGGTACTACCTACCACTACCAACTACCCTACTAATAAAAAATTGTAACTTTTAAAAACATTTTGAAGTATACCTGTCCTTATCATTTGTATGCTAGTGAATAGAAATGGCAATAGATTTAAGAGCTAGTTTAGTTTAAATAACGTTTAATCATCGTTTATTGGTAAAAGGAAAAATATTAAAATTTTACAACCAGATTTACAACATTTTATAGCCTGAGAAATTTTCAGATTACTTAGTACAAAAAATATTCGTCATTATTTACGTTCGATTCTTGGAAAAGATGAATAGTGTGCGTACTTTTTGTTTATTCTTCCTTGAATGGTATCAGAAAACAAAGCAAGTTTTACCTGTACGCTTCCTAATTGTTGTTTGTTTTGTTTACCAGCCAGTCATGGCGAGCCGCTGGGTCTTGTTGGCCATCATGGCATTCCACCTAGGACAGTGTACGGAGAAGCATGGCATTGAAGACTTGGTTCCTAATATTAATCATATTTATGAGTAAGTACTACTTATGTTACATTTCCACCAGAGCCGGTTTAGAAGTTAGAAGTAATGTCCAAGGGATCTAACTGTCTTTCACCTTAGTGATTAAAAATATTAACATTTAGGTAACTACACAGTTTTTTTTTTAATAATTATGTACGTTGCCCGTCACTATGATTTCTTCTGTATCGTGGGTACAGTTTGCAAACATACATGTCACATGTACAGTGTACACACGCCCCGACCCGGTACAAATAGGTACCTGGCGGCCAGACTTTTCCAGTATGAGGTGATTTCGCACTGTATAGGCTTTTCGTACAATGAAAGGTCAGCTTATACTGGAAATGTCTGGGCAGTTCAATTTCTGCCCTGCTATAAGAGCTCGTAGTAATCCCCCGGTAGGCCATACAAATACATATATTATGTTCCGTGCCGGAATCAAACCCGCGGCACGTAGCGCAGAAAGCTAATTACTCGGCCACTGCGCCAACCGTGCCGTTATCAAGTCGCGTTTATATTATAAATTCTTATGTTCATAATATTGATAATTCTTCAGGATGTTGTTGTTTTATTGCAATATGAATAAAATATTTTCATGTTTTGTTATCGTGATATTAAATCGTCCTTACTTGAAGCGGCTAATTAAAATATTCGTAAACAAGGTTAAATAAAAACATTTGAAGTAATTAAACTGTACGAAGGTGTTTTCATTAAAGAATATGAATTTTATGTTCGCCATCGTTTAAATATTAACGATACAATAAAAATAATGGTGATAGATAGCTGTGGAGGTCAATGAACATTTTTCAATAAGTGATAGAATCATTTATTTTATTCGGCTGCTGATAATATGGTAACTGCTAGTTGCCCTCAAACCGTTTTATGAATTAGGTCAAAGATGTTATTTTATTTTTTGAAAATGCATTTCCGCTTTTTTTGTGATGTGATGCTAATGATACCGCCGCGAAGGGCAAAAAATTACCATGGACAAGAAAATTCAGCACGGACTCAACGCACACGACGATCATTTTGTTCGTAGTTGTCGTTAGAACTAGTGTCCTCACTGACAACAGCTACCAACCATGGTCATTCTTGTTCGCGGTAGTCCGCCGGACAAAAAGTCCGTCATCTAGTCGGCGCCTAAAGCTTATGGATCAATGCCAGGACTATAGCATATTTTATGTAATTTTTTACACCGGATGAGAGGGAGAGAATTTCGTTTAACTATCACACGTGATAATAAAGGGCTTCTTGGAAATAATGTTCATTATTTAGGATTTAAAGGGGATTTTGAAACTTTTAGTCTCATCCCTTTGGTGCTAGAAGTTTAGGCTGAAGGGGATTTTGACATTAAAAGCCACAAAACAGTAACGATGTGCTTTTTGTTTCACCTAATGATAATCTAAATTTCTCAATTATCCAGGCCGTCATGGATGTACAAGTGCGTGCCGGACGAGGGTTGCCAGCGCACGTCGCGCCCAAAACCAGCTTACAACAAATCCAGCAATCTAATGTTCAGGAGTCTCGACGTGTGCAGGACTGTATGCGGCAGGTTCGGAGGCCTGTGGCCCCGGCCTGCCACCGCTGTGATCGGCATGCAGACTGTCAAGATACATCCAAACTACCTCAGGTAAGTCTACATTCTAGTCAACAGAAGATTAAAAAAATCAGCAGACTGTTCTGGAGCCTCGACGTGTCAAAGTCAAAGTTTTTTTTTTCAACTGGGCCTTTGCAGGGCCTTTATATTGTGGTCAATATCACGTTGCACTGCTCTCTTTACAGTCTCTCTCCCCCCCGAGATGTGCGCTAAAAGACGTGGCACTGTGGTGCAAAAGTGCATCTAAATTTGTAATGAACATTTCTTTAACTTCTTTGTTACGGGTCGCTGCAATGCAATCGATTGTTGTTTTATTTGATCAGTCAACAAACATTCCATAACAATGATTATAGCATTCTGCCTATGTAAGTATTAATCATTACTAGTGGTCGCCCAGCGCACAGTAAATATAGCCAGTGGTTGAAATTCGACCGTAATTCTATATAAATTTTAGCTTTCTGCTCTCCTCCTCCATAAAAACTTTAGCTATGCCAAATCTGACCCTCCTCCGTGCGCGCAATATGCTTAAAAAGGGGTAGGTACAAAGTTTTGTCTTCACGTATTATTAAAATAGATTAGTACATTACTGCACCGGCCAGCAGGTCCATCAATATTTTCGTTGAAAAGAGGGCTGGTTTGTTCTGTGCCGGACATCGTGCAGTCTGTGTATACTGTCCCACAAGGATTTACGCTTAGCATAAACGAACCCTTATCTCGCCCCGATATTCACCGTGTAGCCTTGCTAAAGAGAGCATGACTAATTTATTCTTTATACCACTAAACATTGTTGAAACAATGAAAACTTGACAATATGCTGGGAAACTCGGCCTTAGTGTGTAATCGAGCGTAGATATGGCAACAAGGCATAGCGTGTGAAGAAATCGTGCGTTTCACGTCCTTTTTCGCGTCGTGATGGTATGGGCGTTTTAACAGTACCGACACTGGCACAACATCGACTCGATGACGCTGTTAACGATTTCGATGTATAGAATCTTATACATTTATTTCTGGCCGCTTTCACACCATTTCGTTGCCGACATTTTCAGCAGTTTTCCTTTGTATCGTATCGGTGTCGCTACCGGATAATGTAAAATAACTACTACGCTACTGTGTAATAAATGAGCACTTACTGAGGTTTCCACAAACAATACATTACACCGAGATAAGCACCAGCATAAATATGAAAACATTGCCGATAAAGAATTTAATAACATTTTATGACACATTAACATTTTAATACAACGTGGCTATTCCCTTAAAATAATATTTCTTTACTACTAATATTGTTTATGGTTTATCAACATTCCGATTTGTTTCACTGACTTTTAAGAATGGACCACTGTGTATCATCACATCATTCATGACCACTTGCCCAAATTAATTATTATACCTACTAACTATTATTAATAGAGAAGCGAATTCAAGATGTATTAACATTACTACATTTTAGTTAAATATTAAATAAGTCGTTCATATTTTATATTCTATTTTACTAGCTGTTGCCCATGCGTCGCTGGCATCATATTATTATTTTTATGACGCACTTAACTTCTGGGATGAACTCCTGTATGTGAAACCGTCACACGAACACGTCATTTTATAGCGGTATTATGAACTACATAGTAGTCATGAGTAAAATATAGCTTTTTATGTGAATCTAAATATATCATACTATAGTAAAACAATAGGTTACTGAATGCGTAATCAGAAAGGAAAATGGTTAGTGTATTATTGGTTAAAACACTACAACGTAACTCAAAAAAGCCATTTAAAGTACCTAATTTTTTTTCCAGAAAACTATGAAAACAAGTGATCGGTCACGCTAATCAGGAAATTCGTTACATAATAATTTACTGAAATAACTTCATAAAATATTTCTTTGTTTTCAATGATAATTCCAAAACATCTTAAAAATTAAGTTTTTATTTCCAAGTTTTCATAATCATCAAGTGATCATAATTTGTAAAGTTTGTTGTGACATTTCTTATGCCTTAAGAGATTACTAAGAGTGATTATTTCTCGTAACCGTAACCACTGTATGGTGGAAATCATGAAAATCTGCAAAATCTTTCTAGGCGTGCTGGTACGGTGTGTTAGTGTTGTTAGTTTTAGACCATCGTATTTGATAAGCCGCAGGTGTATTGCGTGCGTGTATCTATTCCGGGCCTCCAGTGGCACCGCGATGCGTCACTGGCGAGTCACGACATTTTGTCGCCTAACACTGACCGCAAAAGATAGAACACTATTCACCTGTCTCAAGTCACATTCACTCGCATTCTCAAATAGGCCGCTGCAGACAGAAACTCTGCAAATGGGGAATGCGAGACTTCTCTTGGATTTAATGCGATTTCGGAGCTCCCAAATCAGTCCGGGCCCCATTTGATACCGTGTCCCTTGTGCCTTTCTACCTACACAAGGGACGATCTCATCAAATTCACGGACAATGCTGTAGAAGTGGCAAAATTTTATGCCGGTACAGTGAGAACCTTTGACACGTAAGAAGAAGCAAGGGATGTAACATCTAAATCGTGCAATGCGTGTTATTGTTGTCGTGGACACAAGAGTCCGCCGCAGGTGTCTCGCGTGTGTCTATCTATTCCGGGCCGCCAGTGACACCGACTTGCGTCACTGGCGCGTCACAACACTTTGTAACGCCTTGCACTGACATTATTACCTGCGACAGTTATTAGAGCATCGAGCCGTGTCGTCTAGCGCTAATAATAGCTAGCCCGCCTCCCGTAGTGTTGTAAGAGGTGATTATGGATATATTATTATTTGGCCGCGGATAAAAGAAAGTGGCCGACAAATCACCGAAACAGTGATGAAGCAACAACTAATGTTCTAAATTTTAGACTTTCGAGGAAAACAAGAGGCGGCAGATTAGGACGTATTTAGAAGACTGATAATCTTATTTATTATTGTTTCCAATGGACTGCCGTTATCACATTACCCACAATGCAGGCCCAGCATGGATTAGTAGATCTTGTAAATTGTATATGTGTATTGTGTTTATAGTAAATTTCATTGCCTTTCAATTCGGTCTCATTACCGTACGAGGCTTATCACACGTATTGTCCAGTTAATGCGTAAAGCAATTTCCACTTTAGTGACAACAGACTTATCATAAACAGCATATTTTATGATATTTTATATCCGTGCAATATCCAAACCCACGTTTTCCTTTTCCGTTTGCAGTGTGGCCGACTAACTACAGTTGGCTACAATATCGCAATCATACTAAGTACGTCTAGTTTTTTCACCCACTGAATAATAATATTCCATATGGCCTCAATCTAAATATATAATCAAAGGTCCTACTTCATTAGCCGAGGTCCTTTTAAGGGTTTACAGTATAAATAACAACTTTTACTATAGAATGAACACTGACATCTGGAAAAAATTTGCTGTTTCATACATTTAGTCGAGTAATATTGAATTATTTGTATGGAACAGCTCACAGCTGATTTTTTTCGCGATTACCGGTTTGGTCCCTTAGTAAAAGTTAACACATTTACTATTACACTTCTAGGCAAAGCCCGCATACTTATCTATATGTATTATCTAACATAATACATATTACAATACAATGAACGATTTAACTTGTATTCGCGATAAGGCCTCTAAAAATCTATAAAACATCATATATTAATGCTAAATTACAATAGGATGTCATGTTCCCACGAGTAGCGGCATAATAATATAATGACAGCAATATAATGACAGTAATATAATTGTAGTGGGCAAGTTATATGAAGGTCGATCGGGCCGGATCGACACAGCTGTTGAGAAAAATTTACGGTCTAACGACATCAAAACAAAGAATTATATAAATTTGTATAAAATAGGTAACGGTATGTCTTAGGTAAAAGTTAACAATAGCCAGACAATTCTCGGTTGCTTCAATTTTTTTTTAGAATTTTTCGAGTAATTTTGTTTATGAACTCTGTATACCTATAATTCGACAAATTAATACTAAACTTAAAAAAAACAGTTGAAATAAATATTTCCTCTCAATGTAACGACTTAACTACATTTTTTAATTATTTATTTATACACAATACTTACATTTACAGATTTGTTTTGTACGATTAAACCAAGATGGTTCGTGCTGGTGATCCCCAGACAGCTTAAATTGCATTGACTTTCTAAGCTAATATGCAACAGGATTGTAGCTATGAATTATTATAATTAAGCAGAAAAATTATTAATTCACATGCTTTTCGGAACCTTTTGTGAATATTATATACAACGTGTATAACAAATGCGTGGTCATATTTTTCAGACCATCAAACTGAGCAAGCTTCTTTAAGGGACGAACATCGTAATCGCGAAAAATTATTCAGTTGTCCCATACGATTGTGTCGATCAGGTATTGAAGTTTTGCATGGGACAGCTGATATCTTTTTCGCGTTTACGATGTTGGTCCAATAGAGAACGTTGTTTAGTTTGATGGCAGACCGCGTATGGGTGGATCATATTACCACGCATTTCTGATACACGTTGTATAGTGTCTAATTATGATTTAGGCTTGGATACGATACTTTAGAATGGATGCTCATTCAATAAAGTCATTGACTGTACACTGGCAAAGCATGTTTACCATGAAAACATTTTAAATACTGACATTTCTTTAGATCTGTCTATCCGTTGTGTGCCATTATATCCGTTATATTTTAATATCGTTAATAGGAAGGGCTCCTCAGAATAAATCTTTTCATGTGCTGGGTGCCATCCAAGAGTTTGACAGACGGTGCTCTAAATTTATCCAGAGTCCACTCCTAGATACTACTATGTAAATATAATACGCGCAATAAATTAGGTACCTACTCAATGTGTAACTTTTTTTAGTTTTCTCTATGTAGATACTCCCGCAGATCTTTTTGTGTAGCTACCTCATGTATAGTTCGATAGTTTTGCAGTAAAAGCTCTATTAGTCTTACATACTACTGGCATTACCGTACCGACTACCATTTTTGGCAAAAGTTAGTTGGCTGAGAACTAGGATAGACTAGAGGATTGCTATAGACTGAGTTTAAGTAGTAGACAGTACAAAATGATTGATTTGCAGCGTGAAAAATATTTACCGGTGAAATGGGGTTATTTGGGAAACATGGGGCTACTCGTATTTGGTACTAACACTTCTTTTTAAAAAATTTGGTTACGTTTTCCAAACTAAATCGTAAATACCTTTAGAACTAAAATCATTCAATGGGTACTACCACCGGTTAAAATCCCATAATTAGAGAAGCTCAAATAATGATTCCTTTACTAAATCCCAATTATCTAATCCCGCGGTTTCCAAATAGCCCCATTTTACGGTACTGAAATATTTACTGTGACCATTTTGATAATCAGAAGTTAAAGACACAATAAAAACAATACCTCATTATAAATACGATATAACTTCGTCAATAAGCAATGCTCACATCTTGGAATGAATTATTGTATGCACATGTTACATTTATCAGGTGACCCGTACTTTATCGTCGGCGACACATGCCATCTTTTAACATAATAATCTCAGTTCTAACAAACTGTATCGCATTGATTCGTTCAACTGGAGGACAAGTTCGTCTACAAATAAATACTATAGATGTCAACAAGTTACATAACGATCGATATGTGGTTCTAACGAGTTGATATATGAGGTCGCCGACAGGTCAACCACCTTGGGTTCTCACCCCGTATCACAATATCTGCTTGATAGTGGTTCTTGTACTCATCATTATGAAAATAATAATCATTTCAGGGTTGTTAATATAGTAAAAGTTGTTCATAATGATGAGCACAATAACCCGTTAAAAACAGTGTCCTGTTTAAACAGGAAATATATACACCTATTTATATTTGCTAATATTTTATCCTATCCTACTAGTCCTACTTCTGTATGTAATATTATAAATAATAATAATAAATCATTTATTTCGAACAAACATCAGTCCATAGAATTACATTTTACACACATTAAGAAAATAAAAGTTATTTAATTGAGACGAGCATGGCTGCTGGCATAAATGTGATTGTTTTGATTTTTGTGAATTTGGATGTTTTTGAATGGATTTCAACCAAATTTGGCATACAACTTGTATATAATCTGGAGAATGACATAGGATACTTTTTATCCCGAAAAATAAGTCTTATCTTAGTATTCCTGGAAGTCCACGGGGGGCCGGAGTCGCATGCACAGCTACTGTTGTATATTAGTCCACTAGTGAACATGGCCGAACAGACCGTTTCAATTCCAGCTCACGAAGTAATCCAAAGGTTGTCTACAAAAGATCGCTATAAGCGATAAGACCACCCATTGTGCATTGATTTACACTTTGTTTTCTTGTTTGTTTTTGTGTTGGTGTGCAATAAAGTATATATTCTTCTGTTCTAATATTGCTGTAATCAATGTAATCATCACGTTTTGCAAACGGATATTTGTGATCGCAGCATATTTACCAAGTTTTTTTTTTTTTTTTTTTTTTTTTTTTTAAACATTGCCCCTCACTAGGATTTCTCCTGTATCGAGGGTACAGTTTACAAACATACATATGACATGCACACACAACCAGACCCGAAACAACTATCTGTAGATCATACAAATATTTGTTCCGTGCGGGGATCGAACCCGCGGCACGTAGTGCAGAAGGCTAATCGCTTAGCCACTACGCCAACCGTGTCGTCAATAGTAGTTCCCATTCTCTTGACAAATATCTTATAATTTTTCCTTTTTTGTCTTATTTAGTAAACAATGTAAAGACGAAGAAAAACAGAGTATAGGGTGTGTTGTTTGATCCGTGAACAAAAATTAACTATTAATTACATTAGGCAAAAATTGTGTAAACGGTATGGATGACTAACTAATAAGGTTGTATATAACAATGGCTTGCTTTGTTTCGTTAGACTTTAGCTAATGTAATATTAAAATTTAATAGTCACTTAGTTTTTACCACGGATTAAACAAAACAACCCACCTATTTTTCTTTGTAGACAGAAACAGGGTGGGTGACCTATCTATCAGGAACCACAGATGTACTAATTCATTGAAGAGATTTGTCTGAACATCTGAACACTTATGGGGTGAACGTCCTATCGTGAGCACTAACGGTTCCTCGACCTAAGAACTCAGCATCGTTTATTTGACAGTCGTGATCGCCAACTTTGGTCATGGCATTACACCCCGCCCACTTGCGCTGTTTTATTACGCGAATAATCTTTTTATAGCACTAAAACTTTACATGCTGTAATATAAAATATAAAAACGTCGTAAAGTGCACTTTAAATCTCATTAAACTTTCCATATGACTGTTTATATTTTACGTAAGTAGTTTATTCATGGATGTTATGAATACAAATAGTGACGTCCAAAGGAAATGTTTTGTTTACTTACACCTATACAGGGGTATTCAAAAATACCCCTGTATGTCCTATGTCCCACGATATATTGTAATTTTAGGGTTATGATATTTTTTTTACATTTTCGAGAATTTTTCACCGCTTTAAAAATTTCTATCTTTTTTCGAGTGGGATATTTTCGTTTCTTTTTTTTGTAACATGATCTATTTCAATTGAATTTTCATGCATAAAATAATCATTTTCCTAATATTAATGCAAGTTACAAAAATATTAATTGAAAGTGAGTACTTTATGTTTGAGCGATAGAGACACGATAGAGAGTAGATTTTTAATTTTTAATAAAAATAAATACTTAATAATAATGTTTCTAGATAATTTAAAAAATATCATACAAAAATATAACTAAAAATAAACACTTTACAGACGAACTAGTCGGATAAAATTGTAGTCATTGTTTCAACACCACAGGTTCGACTTACAAAATGTGCCGGTGGAAACTCGGGAGCTCCTGGTGGAAATGACGAAGGTCGTGGGCTCCAACCTGTTGGCGGAGTGCGGGGGCGAAGTCACGGAGATGGTGGAGACGCCGGTGGTGGTCTTCATATCCGTGAGGTCCGTAGACATGGCCCTCACCTGGGAAACCAACGAAGAGTACATGATTGATGTCCATCAGAATAAAGGTTTCGTTATGTTTTTCTATACGGGCTAGCTCTGATCTCATACTTAACTCTTAATTCTGGAAGGTCGTGGTAGCAATATTGCTGTATTAGTCTAGGGGTCGCAATTGCGCCTTGTGGTAGAGCCTAGCTAGTTAGATGTAGCGACATCTATCGCAACATAGAATAACTACTACCAGGTTACGAATCTGCATCGCGCAAGGAAAAAGATATTCGTATCTAGCATATATACAACTGTCCGACATCAACCGTCGGGCTTCGGCCCGCCAGGCAATATCACCTCGCCTGGTCGGAGGATCCTCCCTTTTCAATGGAGGAACACCATACCTCGTTCCTCCACAAGTCAATAACTGACTACAGCTCGTAAATAGGCTGGATCGACTGTAGTAGTAACACACTCTCACAGAATACTAGCGTAAAGTAGCATCCTGCTGTTTCGCTGGTGAGTGAGAAGACCGGAAGCCCAACCAACCTCTCCATCCGAAAATCCTACACCATCCTAAAAAGTCGACAACACATCGGTGACTCCTCTGGTGTTGCAGATGTTCATGGCGACGGTGATAATTTACCATCAGGTGAAGTTACTATAAAAAGAATAAAAAAAATGGCTGCTTATTAGAATCTTGCGGCGGGCAAATTGTTGTCAGGTTATTCTGGGAAGAAATTCTCCTGTACGAGGTTTGAGATTGTTAACGGTTAATGACAATAATATGGGATCTCGCCTCCTATAATATGGGACGTTTGAATGTATTTTTCGCAAAAAGCAATGTTATATCAAAGAATAAAAAATTATGTCAACCTCAAAAATATATTTTTTCCACCTCAGATGGCCAGATATCAGTGCACGTGCGCGCCGAAACAGTATACGGAGCCCGCCACGCCTTAGAGACGTTCACTCAACTGGTGGCATCAGATAGGCCTGACTTCTCAGACCAGAATGAATGCGGCCTCCAGATGGTATCAGGGGCCAAGATCCGAGACCGTCCGGTGTACAAGCACAGAGGTCTACTCCTGGATAGTAGCCGGCATTTCATACCCATGGATGATATCAAGAGGACTATTGATGGTATGGCTGCGAACAAGATGAACGTTTTCCACTGGCACGTTACTGATTCGCACAGTTTTCCTCTGGAATCTACTCGAGTACCACAATTTACTAGGTAAGGTGATTCGCTGGATATTTCTTTGTTTTATTCATATATTTATGTGACCGTATAACGTAGAGAGTCGTGCACTACAGTACAGTTGAGACCGATATCATGTCACATGTATTTATAAATCATTGATATTGTAAATTATATTTTGATGATATTATAAATTGATATATTAAAAGATTCGTCATGCAGTGACAACGACAAAATCATCAATGCCTGAAATCATCACTCGTTAAAATTAACTGTCATAGGGATAACCAGATTTGGCAGGCAGATTAGTGACCGCAGAATATAATGTTTTTGATTCAAAGTAGTATGCTGCTGAATTTCCTTATGAATTTGACGACACGATTGGCACAGTGGCTTAGCGATTGGCTTTCTGCGCTACGTGCCGCGGGGTCGATCCCCGCTCTTAAAGAATATTTGTGTGGCCTACCGATAGTTGTTCCGGGTTTGGGTGTATTTGCATGTGACATGTATCTTTGTAAGTTGTACGCACGATACAGGAGATATCCTAGTGTAGTCATTATAATATAACGATACCCACGAGTAGGTTGATCTGTTTGGTCTTACCTTTGTTTACAAGCTATACAAATTACTTGTAGGTACGGTGCCTACTCTGCGAAGGAGATCTACTCGGCAGAAGAAGTGAGAGAATTGATAAGATACGCACAGGTGCGCGGCGTTCGCGTGGTAATAGAGATCGATGCGCCTGCGCACGCTGGCAATGGATGGCAGTGGGGGAAGGTGAGAGCGTTATTAATTGTAGCACTTTTGACAAAAAATTACTACAATTAAGAAAACTTTAAAAAAATAATTAAATTAGAATTCTTTTTGTACATTTGAAGAAGAACTAGGTACTTAGCGATATAAGTAACGAAATTGAGATGCGTCATGTGCGTGGTGATATAGACCTATAGACTGATGCGTCTGCGCACACACGCAATTTTATGTTTACCAAATACCTAGCATACTTTATATATAAGCACTAAATTCATTACTAGGAAGTTAGTATCCTTTCTCATAGCACCGATTACCGATGGCCTCTGTAGCTACCTCGCATAGGTAGTAATGACGCGCCTATCATTATTTATTGGGCACAGTTCCAATCCTGAGCTATTAGTGCTATTACTGAGAATCGTCTCATTCTAGTCCAGTTGTACCTTATAAATATGTACTTTGACCAACTTTAGATGGAACTATTCTAGAATCAATCTCATTTAACAGCCATCTGAATTCTGAATAATATTACGTTAATGAAGCGAGTTGCTTAACATCTACAAAAAGATTACCCTAACCGTAACTTCCTATGGGTTTAATAACTATTTATAAGGGACAGTAGTAGCCAACATTTTTGTAATTTGTTTTTGTTGTTTGAGATGGCGCGGCGGGACGAACTAAATAGTCTATCTAGACTATAGTCATCATTGGCACATGATCGAACAGCTTGGAAATCAAGGGGGGAGGCCTTTGCCCAGCAGTGGGATGATACAAGCTAACAGTTACAGTTTTCGTTGTTGTCACTAATTCGCTTATCTACCAATCGCGATAATGGTGGCGATTTTCGACTAAACTAATCTATGCGCGTCGTCTCTTTCTGTTTCAATAGAAAAAGAAAGTGACAGATGCGTTTAGTCTAGTTTAGTACTGTCAAAATGCGCAACAGAATTGACAACTTAAAAAAGAAAAAAAAAATAGAAAGTAGAAAACTTAGTAGAAAATATTTATTCATAGGAAACATGACTACAGGCCAGTGACTTTATTTTAATCATAGACTTATTATCTAAGTAACGGGAACCCATAGAGGTTATACTCTAAGCGGGAACCCTACTTATTATTTCTATGATTTTAATTTAAGATTTCACTTATGATCGGTTTCTGTCATACTCATTGTTATAATAGCGCAGCGCACTCTGGAGCTGCAATTTTTAATTTGCATAAGAATAGAATAGATCTTTATTTCATGTAAACCAAATACAGGCACATAAGAAATGTCGAAACTCTAAGAGCGCGGTTCGAAATTGTAGATCCTATGGAGAAGAACCGGCATGAAACTCCATGGACACTCTTTTAAAATAATAGATTACAATCTTGATTTGTACAATTTTGTGGTAAGAGATGCGAAAATAATGTAAATTAAAGTAAATAAAAATAAATTAGGATATGTGGATTAAATTGGTTATGTGATTTAATTTCTAGGAGTACGGCTTCGGAGACCTCGCTGTGTGTGTGAATCAGTGGCCGTGGCGGGAGTTATGCATCGAGCCTCCATGTGGTCAGCTGAACCCGGCCAATGCTGCCATGTACCGAGTACTGCGCGACCTCTACCGGGACATCGCGGAGACTCTGCTGCAACCCGCACTTTTGCATATGGGAGGCGATGAGGTCAGTACATACGCACACATACATCGGTACACCGAATGTACCGATTGCAGCGCCACCTCTACCGGGATATCGCAGAGATTGCACACATAATACAGCGTTCATATTTCCGTACCTTTCGTGAAGCTAGTACCAGTAGACTAGGAAATTATATCAAATTAGAAAGAGAGGCATATTATCCTTAACTATTAATTTCATAATGTAGTAAGTTTTCCAATTCACTAGCTCAGTAATTCTCTAAGTTTCTCAGCAGTTCTCTAAATCGTATACAATTTTGACAGATGGTAAGTTCACGCTTAGACTCGTTTCTGAATGTCAACCTAAGGACCCACTATATATAAAAAAACAATATTCAATAAATTACTGTTACTGTTACCCTGTAGCATCGTATAATTTAATAAATGTCGATTAATATTTAGAAGCCAATATTATTATCATTATTTTATTCTTAAAGGTATTTATCGAATGCTGGAACTCAACTGAGGAGATAACGAACTACATGAAGCTGCAGAACTACGAGCTCGACGATAAAGGTTTCATGAAGTTATGGGCCGAGTTCCAAGAGAAGGCACTTCAAGCTTGGGACGAAGAGTTGGAGGCAGCGCACGGCACGCCTAAACAACCCATCATGTTGTGGTCCTCGGCGCTCACGCAGGCCAACAGGATTACTGAGCATCTTAGCAAAGAGAGGTGAGTCTCTCAATCGAATAGACTTATTCTAGTCTGCAGTCACATGAATAGGTTTAGTATTAGAGTTAAGAATGGGGTATTTACCATGTTTATAGATTGTTTTGAGCTTCCGATATTTCAGCGCTGTTGCAAGCGCCATGGTCACGGATGAGTTTGCCGAAATATCGGAAACTCAAAACAATCGATAAACATGGTAAATACCCCGTTAGTGATCATGACAGTTTAAAAACTTATATCAATAGCTTAACTAAAAAGTAGATAAAGCCCGTTCCCACCACGCTGAAGGCTTGACCGTCAGATCAAAAGCTTAATAAAGTTGATAATGTCGTGAAAACGGAATACTTTTTTCTAACAATATTTTGAATCTGCTCTTTTTTTCTTCCAATTTATTAGCCATCATACAAAAGAAATGATTTTGCCACCAGTAATAAAATGTTGTTTCAGAATGTTGTTAGTCTGAGTAGATTGACAAATTGGTTTAACCATAGGTATGTTTGGCACAATGCATTGGAATGTTGATATTTGACTACCTACATAAAAAGATGACCATCTTCATAAAAAAAAATCAATTTCTCTTCTAGATACGTGATTGAAGTTTGGGAGCCGGTCAGCAGTCCCTTACTAAACCAGCTCCTCAAACTAGGCTACCGCACTGTATCCGTTCCCAAGGACATCTGGTACTTAGACCATGGGTTCTGGGGCAGCACCAGGTACTCCAACTGGAGGAAGATGTATGCCCACACGCTGCCCAGAGACAAAAATTTCTTAGGAGGAGAAGTCGCTATGTGGACTGAGTATTTGGACGAAACGGGATTGGGTAAGTGGGGATGACCCTTACTAATATTATTAAGGATATCGGTATCATTATTACCTATTAGCACTAAAATCCTTGGAAAAATGGAAATTATGAGATTCTGTTAAAAAAAAAATTTTTTTGACGGTGTAGAAACTGATATCGGTATCGTCTATTAATTGGATTGCGGTCGCTCAAGATGGGAGTCGCTCTGCGTAATATACTAGTATTGGCATCTGGAGGTTTACCGCGTAACTAAAATGGTAATGAACATCGACTCTGGTAATATACTTCAACATGATCCCGAGAGACTAAATTTCGAGCTACCTTGTAAAAAACTTACCGATCATGAATTGAATTGATGTTTATTACCAGAGTCGATGTTCATTATCATTTTCATTACACGGCAGACTGAAAGCCGGCCCAAACATAGCTGAGCAGATGAGTTAGATATCGACTGCATGCAACCAATACCAAATACCAAATCTAACATTTTTCTCAAAAATTGATTTTAATGTCATCTGCTCTAAAATTATCTCAGACTAAGTACCTACCTAAGTGTTTTAATAATTTTATTAGCCGATAAATTATGTCAAAATAAACAAAATATAAATAATAAGAATAATAATATAAGATAAATAATATTAAACTTGGACTTCCAGTATCTGAATACAAGTTAAATTAAACAAAAAACAGTTTTTTTTTCTTCTTTGAAATCTTGTCAGTTAAGAGGTATTGGACACGTGTGGTATGTTATGTTGTCGCTTGGTCCTTAGACACGCGCGTGTGGCCGCGCGCGGCGGCGGTGGCGGAGCGGCTGTGGGCGGACCCGGCGGGCAGCGTGTACTCGGCCGAGCCGCGCCTGCAGCGCCACAGCGCGCGCCTGCGGGCCCGCGGCCTGCGCGTCGACGCAGTGGCGCCCGCCTGGTGCGCGCAGCATGACACCAAGTGCTATTAAATATGACGGCCTGGACACGTCCACCGTAAACATATCTATGAAGAAGATATTTACAAAAAACACCGCAATTACGTTGCGTTTAATCACAATATTAGCAAAGATTATTGTAAACTTTAGACAGTTGATCAACGCGAACGTTTTTGTAAGCTATCGTACATAGTTTGCGTGTCCTGAGCTACCTTATCATCTCTCTTTTGCTCGGGACATGAAATTCAAGCTTGTGCATTCTAAATTAAAATCACGTTTTTTGTTGGATATTTGGAGTAATTTTCATTTACCATTTTTGTCATTGACAATCCTAAGTCATACTATATATCCAAGACATATAATTTAAGTCTTAATAAGAGTGTACTTACTTCTCCAATTTGATGTGTATTGATCTCGATGGTAAAAGTCCACAGATGAAGACTTATAACAAGTTGTAGAATTAAAATCAGAGTGTGATAAACAAATTTGATTGTATTTGATTGCACATCTAAGGCTAAAATCAGCTGGTCGGGTCAATCTAAGGCAAAGAAAAATTAAATTTTGGCGATGCAATGTCTTATTTTAATTTTAAAGTCACTTTTTCATCACATTGTCTAAAATTGTAGCAGTCGTTAAGGCCATTTGCCATACGCCATATGATTAGTGACGCCGCCAGTAAGCTCAAGCAGTTGTGGTTCGGGACTCGAGGATGATTTTTCATTGGAATTATCTCAAGAGATTTCATACAAAGATTCTCACTAATATTGACAAACCACTAGGTAGGCCATAGAAGAAGACATTTTTCCTCTATGAGAAAGGCATTTAATATCACTATGTTGTGTTGTGTTTCTATCATATCGTCTATTGATGAGAAAAACATAGTCATTCCGACCGTCGCTTCCTACCCTAGCAGCCGTTTATGTGACGCAAGTATAGTAGTCGCCTTTCGCCACATAACACAATAATACCCTTACCTTTCGCACTCCATACTTGCCGATCGACTCCGACTGATTGATGACTGACTGACATAATAACATACTGATATAATGTGCGTCACCATGCAACGCAGAATTTTGCTTTGCCCTGCTTCGACGAATTCCGTGTGGCACTCTCGTTCCGCGTTGCGTCGACGCGACGCACCGTAGCGCAGCATAATTTGTGGCATCACCCTTATTGGAGAGCTACAAGTTATTTATCACAATAGACATTATTATTTTAATGGAACTGTTACAATAATTATTATTTTAAGATTACCTAGGTATATTTAAATGTATAGGCATTATCTACGAAGATAGATCATACTTATAATAAATACGTAACCATAATTAATTCTTTTAGAAAAGCGATTATAAATTTTACCGCCATTTGCATAAGTAATTTTATAAAATCTTTAATTTACTTCATTTATGCCTCTACATACAGAGTAAGTCGGAAAGGATACATAATATAGCCGAAAGTGGGACTAAATATTTAAATTATTTGTATGGAACACCTTTCGCGATTTCAAAGGTGGTCCCGTAGTAAAATGTGTGTAACATTTGATATAAAATAAAATAATAAAATAAACATTTCAATCACAATAAATAAATATAAAAATCATTCATTGAATAATAAAAATAAATTATAAAATTCATAAAAGTTGTTCATAATTATGAATACAATACCCTCTTCTGCTTATAAATACCCTTTCCGACTAACTTTTTTTAATATACCTATTTTAAATAGCGACTGCATTACCTACATACTATTTTTATGACTGTGAATATTGGAATTTAAATAATAAATTGGTGCTACGAACGACTTTAAAATTATATAGTATGTACTATTTCAGAATATTACCTCGACATAATATTTGTACACATTACATTATAGGAACGATAATGCTTATTTAATCGCTACAGATAATTTGCCTGATAATAGGTAGGCACTAATACGTTCCATTGAACACTCGACAGGTGCGCTTGCTTTAATTCCTGTCACATGAGATAGACACTGCCCGGCGCCCAATAGCATAAGCAGTATAGCCTAGCGGAGCAGGAGGGTCTGAGTTCGAAACCGGCCTGCACCTGACTTTTCAGATTTATGTGCGGTTCAGAAATTGATTATCACTTGCGTTAACGGTGAGAACACCATCGTGAGGAAACCTGCACATCTGAGAGGCCTCATAAAGATTTCGATGGTGTGTGTAGTCCGCCAACCTGCACTAGGCCAGTGTGGTGGACTACTTCTCAATCTGAGAAGTGGTCCGTGCCCAGCAGTGGAACAGTAATGGGCTAGATTTATTTATTTATTATTTATTATTAAATAATGTCCTCGGCGTATCTTCTATTATAATAAGAAATGAGGAAAAGTTTGATGTAAGTGGTCTATAAACACATATAATAAGTATGGTCCAGTAACTCTGCACCTGCTACCGAAGCGATCAACAGAGCATGATGTGATATGGGGGTTTCCCTATGTCTGAAACATAAAGTTATTATTAGAGTAATAATAACTTTATGGTCTGAAATGATTATTACATAAAATCAATGTATCCCTGCAGCTGATAATCTGTTGAATTCACTGTAGAGCAATGCAAGCCGCTAATCAGATACCTACAAATAATCGTTTAGATGCATAATATTTTACGATATCAACGATTTTTATGTCTTAATTTATTTAAGTAGCAAAGTCTCTAAGTAACTTTTATTCACCTATGAATGTTATTTTAAAGGCAAACAATCATTTGAATTTATATAAATAAATGTGTTATTGTCACAAACATAAGATTAGATATATCTCTTATTTAAAGTTAACCTTGGCAAAAATCTGGAAAAATATTCTCCCCGAATGATAAATCAACTACAGGCAATCCTTTTATATTGGGCGGAAATAAAGTCATAGGCGAAATTTTGTAATTAGTGTCCTCACTAGATGTATTCTTGCCGTGAAGCTAATAAATAATAAATGTACACGAGAAATTCTGAAATATACCGAATTTATTGTGATATTTAATAATTTAGATTTATACTTAGTAATACTGATCTAAGACAATTTATATAATAAAGATGCTACTATATACTGAGTTTGCTTATCATTTAACGAAAACATACAGACTTCACTACACTGCTATCTATATCACACAGATGGCAAACTGACCGCCATTATTATTAATCGCAACATAATGTGGTTAAAAATTCATGGAATAAAAATTTGGTGTTTTTGCGAAACTCAAATGATAACGTCCAATACTCGCCCGATATACCAATAGATGGAAAGGTTTTTGGAACTAACTAATGTTTATCATGAAAAATACTGACAAGTAAATCATTAATTATTTTCTGCTCACCGTTTGTTGCTAGGCTTTCCATCATTTTCAGCCATTTCATCAGCGTAGTATTTGTTGTCTGCCCATTTATATGGTTCCTTTTTAATGTTGTCATATTTATTAAAATAATCAAATTTTTTAGATTTTGTTGCTACATATTTCACATATTATTGTTCACTTTAGTTACCGTGTATTTGTGAAACAGCATTATTCCTTACGTGTTTTATAACGTATAATTTTTCTATTTCAGATACCACTATTTGAAAATCTTTAATCTTTACGTACCTACACATTGTAACAAATATTATGTCTAATGTAATTACAATTCTTAACTGTAATACGAATTCATTATAAATGATTTTACAAAATGCTGAACTAATTCTAATATAAATATTGTCTACAAAACATAGCTTAGACTTATAATAACATTGACTAGAACAAAATCACAATAATTATATTAAATTGATCACCTTTCTGTCTAATTGATAATATGAATCTAATTTGAGTTTAATTTTACGGAGACTCAATATTAAATTAGTTATTTTTGTTAAACCATAATAAACTACATGAAGAGATTATCACATTGACTAACAAAAAATGCATAGGTAGTGTGAAATATCTATTTTATAGAAATGGGGCTTGTATAGATGTGTGTATCCCAGGAATTGGGTAGCGGAGATGATGGGTCTTTTAAAGATCTCAGTAGGTATGTTCAAACTTAGGTTAAAAGCAAAAATCACCTAAGCCATCGTCCAATTAAATTGAGACGTTATTTCTTACTCTATCATTACCATTCTTCGCTCCTAAACTGAGATCATTCGGCATCATATCGTGAAGTACTGTGTTACTTCTAAAGATGCTGGTCGCAATTCTGCTGGCTAGTCTCTCTGATTCCCTTATATCATCGTCTTTGGAATGTGACGTCAGATCTATTTCGGTGTCACTATCGTCACTATTGTCACTGGTCTCTTTATCGCGTCTTTGTGGTCGATACGCTAGATTCTGTGGTTCGTCCATATCCTGAACTGAAGTGCCGCATGGACACGGGTTAGGCTTCGACATCACCCTCAAATCGGTTGGAACTATTTCTGAATCTATTTGTTGGGTCATCAGTAACGGTGGGAACGCAAAAGGCTGCTGCATCATTCTCCCGTCATCATTGTTGTATGATATCGGAGGCAGTTCGTGTATATTTGGGTTTACTGATGGTAAGGGTTCCATGTTGGTATTGTGAAGGTAAGGATCTTGACGAGGTGACTTCAGTTCACGGTTCTGTAAAGCACCCGGAGGTTCCGGTGAATCTTTATCGTTAGGCGATTCCGGTGCCTCTGGTGAAGAATCCGGTTTCGCGTGACCTGAAAAGGGTGAATGAAAACAATGTGGCTGAGTTAAAAAATCTTCATAAATACCTAAATTAGAGAGTCGGCAACTGACACTGCATTTCAGATGAGAACGAAAAATAAACCAACTTTAACTATTGTTTCGCTTTTATCATCTGGGTAAGGTCCGACTCAGACCTTGTATCCAGAATAAAATGTAATAAAGGTTTTATTACTGCGTTTTATCTATGATATGTATTGCTTTACTGACTGCCGCCCCGGATGTACTTCAGTATCAACACTCGAAGATGCTCCTTGCTCACTATGAGGCTCATAATACATTTTAAAAATTCATTTCTCACCTTGTAAAGGCAGAGGTGGGGATCCGAGTCCGAGGCACCTCATACGCCAGGCATCCTGCAGGAGCTGCAGCCGCGCTTGCTTGCGCCACTTCGCGCGTCGGTTCTGGAACCACACCTGCCCACAAAAAAAACATTAGTCAGCAATGAACGTTCGTCAAGTAAGTACTTATCTACAGCATACTGAAAAAAAACGGACATAGCTCAACGGCTGGAGTCGAACTAACGAGCGACAGGTTGTGAGTTCTTACCCTATTTACTAATTCCTAGCAGAATATTTATTTCGAAAACATTTTCTTTTTTATACTTATTTATGTTGTCTAAACTCTTACAGTGAATGATGATTTGTTTATCTCATTAATTTCAAAAGTTATAGAATGAAAAAGACATTAGTTTGTACCCGCTATCACACGATAGCGGGTACAATTATAAAAACCGTCTTCTATTTCTAGAAGGGTACAGTATTACTATTTTAAAGCATGGAAGCGAAAAAACTAACATTTATTTTTATTTTTGGTCGTCTGACATAGGTATTTAACACATCATTTAAAATCTAAGCGTTGAATCATAAGCTAAGACAAACAATATTAACAAGATTTAAATCGTTTAAAGGCACCAATGATTATTCAAACATCATCAGAGCTCCTCCGACTGGTTAAGTAGAACCAGAGAGGTTAGGTCTTGATCTTGATGTAACGTGTAGTCTAAACAAGGTTCTTTATTTGTTGGTTGTCGAAATGAAGCCGCGGACAAAAGCTAGTAAAATATCAATCAATCAATTTCGTGGTGTTGTATATGCAACTGATCTGCATAATGAGCTAGCTTGAAAAGAGTATCCATGGAGTTTCTTGCCGGTATCTTATCCCGGACCAACCCACTCGGAACCGTGCACCTAGAATCACGACGCGACGTTATGATAGTGCCTGCAAAAGGCCCAGTTGAAATAAAAAAACTTTGACTTTGACTGAGCTCGATTCTATGTTCTAGACAGCTACCTTCGTTGCAGGAAACAAAAATTGTTTGCAGTGCCATGTCTCACTGTTGCGAGTTCTAATTCTCCAGTACCTCGCACCCTCGCAGCATTTAGCGAACTTTTAATTATATAATTTGGATTCAATCCAAGTTACGATCTATTCGTGAGTGAATATACCTACAAAGATTTTGTCAGTATGTCTAAAGTGTTATGAGAGGGGATTTATGAAAGTATTTTTATTATTATAATTTTATTGTATTGTTTTGTCACTTTGATTACTGTTATTGGTCTCACACCGTTGTCATATAAAACAAATCAATGTTACGCATGGTGAGCTCTGAAGAGGGTTACTGGTGCCGGCGTCAGGCAAGGTATTTTTGCATTAACAATATCAGGTTAGCCAATTATTTTATTACCCGACTACGGAGAGGATTATATGTATGTATGTTCATCTGTTCCCTCATAACTTCTGAAGATTTCCCGCCTTGTCCCATGCATAGGAAATTATTGCCATAATTTTCACTTCAAGAGTCGAAAATGATTTTAAAGGATTAAAATTTTTCTTTGTTCGCGAACGTACAAAAAGCCTATGGCATAGCAGTTAGTTTAAAAGGAAGCTTTCGCCAATAATTTTCCTCTCGCGTCGGTCCCTCACTGGTTGGTCGTGGCTCCCTGATTACAATAATAATATGGGTAGGTACTAAAAGTGAATATGACAGACTAAAGGCCATTTTTACGAACAAAATAACAGATGTTTAAAATGAAATCGGTCGTTTACTCATACAAAATTTCATGTTTAAACGGCTGATTTTGCACTAATTGTCTGTTGTGTTGTCGGTGAACTTGGACCTAAGGAGTGGCACCCTCAATCGTTGTTTAGGTACTCTTTTTTGAAATACTATAACTTCTATTACATTTTACGTTTTGAGTATAAGAGTTAGTGGCAGATTATTCCTGTTTTATTGTGTGAACATACTCGTAGTCTCGACTGATCCTTAACACAATAGAGCGCACTTGCTTAGTAGCTGTGCTTGATCCGTTAGGCCAAAGATTATACAGTACATCGCGATCTGAACAGGAACCGTCAACAAATTAATAATAGATGTTAGGACGTACTATAGTTACTCAAGAACGACGAGTGCGGTGACTTCAACAGTGTTGTACCGCAGCTAGGTTGTACGAAGGGGACGATTTAACCGGTAACTTGATATAATATCCAGTGTTGAAAGGATGGATAAATTCCGGTCATGCTCCTATGAGTTCGAAAACGAATAGAATTAGATGTAATCTACAGCCGATGAATCTTTTATCCCAATTGACTATTTCTTGGTCAAAAATGTTTACACAAAATCGAATAAAAAAATTGATATCCATGAAGATTTCCCCACGCTCAAACCAAAGTCTTGTCAGCGATTGCGATAGGTTGAACTGATAATGTTGACTGAATAGCTTTATAGACAATTTATATGAACAATAATTGAAGTTTTTCAAAAAAGTCGAACTTTGTTGCCCCTCGCATGTCCTGAAGTCAAAGCTTGCGAAACAAAAAATTGACGTACGTGGTCCGACCCTACCCCAGCTGGTGCGTTACGCTATTCATAAAAAATACAAATATCCTAACATAAGGGCTGATCTATTACGGATTACTGCTACTGATATACTTCTTACTTAATTTTTTGTATTGTGCCAGAAATGGTTTATTAACGGACATCAAACTATTTACAATCATAATAAATTAACTTAAATATGTACACTAATTATTTTTAAGGTAAATAAATCATAAAATAAAATAAATACAAATATAAAACTGAGCACCTAGGCGTCAAAGTACTCCTCCTCATCGCTGTCAATTGGTAGCGTGCCCAGAAGACTGGCAGCATTGCCACGTTGAATGGCAATGCTTTTTAACAATTGTGCCATACTAATGCCAATGTGATAGTCTGATGTGATTTAAAACATTATCTAATAAATTAAGAAAATCTTATATTATTATATGTAAAACTTTGTAAAGATGTTTGAATGTTTTTTTATTCAATTACGCATAAACGGCTCAACGGATTTGTTTAAAGTTTGATACAGAGATAGACCATGTTCTGGATTAATACATAGGGTATTTATCAAGGTAGATGAAGTAGTTCCTGTAGGATGCGAATGAAACCGCGGACAACAGTAAGTCTATTATAAATATTCGAAAAATGTTTATAATAAATCATGCTTCTTCCCTTAACCCATTTTATTTGGTGTCGGCGCAATAATCCATGTCTTTCTCCCATTCATCACTATCAAACGTAATCCTAATAAATACGTCATTCTTCGTCATTCGTTATTTCTTATAATAATTAATATAATTATGAAAGTGCAACACGTTCTCAAATCACTAAGCATCACCCTTCAAAATGAGGAGCACTGACTTTTTGAAAACGTTTAAAAAATAGATCAATACAATTTTCTAATAACCACTGCGATTTGGTGCCCTTGGCAAAATAAACGATATTTCATAACCTGAATCAGCTTTTCGTCTTCTTCTCCGCGTTATAAGGCTGTAATTTTTTCAACTAAAGAATCATTATCTTTCTCAGGTTTTGCAAACCCAGTGCAGGTATTCACGTTCTCCCTTTTATTATTCTTCCCTGTCTCATCTGTCACCAACTTAAGTATAATTACCAGCACGTGTCGTTAGCACAATCTCAACTTGCGTAGTAGTCTATTTACAGGTCTGATTGATGGAAGGAAAATAATAGGTCCGAATGCTTGAGTGTCGTCGTACTCATATGTCATTCGTCCGCGGATAGTATACAGAGATTCGCTCGGAAGTGCGCGTACAGTGCTCGCGATTTGTGCCGACAACGCCAACGGTATGATGCTGTAATCGATCGCCTATTGATAGATAGATTTCCTATTGTGTCTTCTTTGCGTCGCATAACGGGGTGCTAAAATTTACTGTCATTCAACTTCAATGTTATTCGAATCAAAGATTATATTTAAAACAACAGCTGTACCTAATGGACGGTCTACCAACTCTTCACTAGCTTTAGCTTTAAATATTTCATCTACACCTATTCCTAGCATATATCTAGTCTATAAAGCAGCGATTCCTAAATTCCTTTCATGGTTCCTTCCGGTGTAGTGTCACCAGGGTTCTCATAATTAGCTATCTTTTGGTGGAATTTATCAGTCAAAATCGTTTGTGCTGCTATTCCATAAAATAAAATATATCCTAAAGTTCCTGCCATAAAAGTTTGGGGACCGTTATAAAGTTTCTTAAAACAATACAACAACATTGAACCTACTTGCACTCTAGCCTCTGACAGGCTGATCCTCAGCGCCACCTCCTCTCTCAAGAACACGTCAGGGTAGTGTGTCTTCTGGAACAAGGACTCCAGCTCGCTGAGCTGTTGCGGTGTGAACGTCGTGCGGTTCCGCCGCTGCCGACGACGCCCGAACATATACTCTGTCAGCAGATCCCCCGGTAGAGGAGATAGGTAAGGACCCGCCATCTCGACTAGCGGCTCTGAAGCTTAGCGTTTGAAGATTGTCACGATGGTTGGTAAACTTTATAGCGCAATCTTTAATGTTTGATACAATGACAGATGATTCTTTCTTCGAAGCAGCATCGAGTAGAATTTGGTCTAACACAGTTTAAAGGCAATTTTTTTTTCATTAAAGCAACAATTAGATCATCGTTCTATTGTCTATTTATTCATTCGGTATATTAAAATGTATTATTATTGATTTAAAATATTTCGTCAACAAAGTTACTTTAAAAAGTTATCGTCTGCGACTAGCACACTAAACTTTGGTCTACCAAAAGAAGTCTCATCCGAGATGATCCGAGCAGTACTGTTTGATTTCGCGAAAATCTCGTCATGAAAACCACCCTGACTCCACCCCCTCGGGATAGAAAGATCGCCCGTGATTGGTTGAATGCTGCAGGGGTTGGAAGATCCAGCCAATCACAGGGTGCAATGGGGGCTGTATTTAATAGATGTAGATTAAGTTATGGCGTATCTGTAGACATAAATGGTGTATAAATGCGATCAACGTTGGTGTGGAGCTGTTAATGAAATATTTTATACGGTGAACGACGGCTTTTAAATACTGATTAAATGGACGTTTAATATATCGAGTTAATAATGCGGTACCAAAGGGAAAGCGTTATTATGTGAACTATGGTGTAACATATTATTTTATTTAAATTTCAATACCTACATCAAACTTTTTATCAGATTATTGAGGTGGAAAAACAAAATACCTGTATAACATATTTAAAAATTATAAAAAAATATTTCCTTAACATGTAAGTTCATAAAACTCTTGGGCCAAAAAATAAAAAAGTTAACGAAGATTTTTGGGATAACGTTAATGAAAGTTCCAAGTCAATCAAGTTTAAGTATAATATTCTTATTATACTAATTAATAGAAGGAATATCCAAGGAAGCAAGGAAAAAGCTTCCACGAATAACCATGCGACCGTCTGGCGCGCCTATGCTAATATTATAAATATTCAAAATTAATTTATTTGTTTGTTTTAAATGTAGGGTGTACTACCTGGAACTACAGAACCAAATAAAAAAAAATCACCTATAGAAAGCTACACTGTTCCTGAGTGATATAGGATATATTATATTTGATAAAAATAAAACGCGCGCGTGAGACCGCGAGCAACAGCTAGTGAAACTAGCTATTCCGGAATGTCATTCATAAAAAATTTAAACAAAAGTGGTCCTCAATGTGAGCCTTGGGGAACACCGGAAAAAATATGTTGTTAATGTTGTTAAAATAGATGACTTTACCGGTCAGATTTTGTTAAAAATAGGCAGCAGTGTCTCGTTCTGTGTGTTAACAACAGACTTCGATCACCTATCTGTTTTCCAAGCGTAGTTATTGACAGTTGATTGTACCGACCAAGAGAAATTCATGTGAAGAAAAAACCATTTACGTGCGGTTAAAAAGGGGTTGCTGCATGGAAGGGCCCGCGGAAGCGTTCTAATAAAATTACATTACATTATATGTGTTAAATGTTTACCTGCAGTTTCCCTTGAATCCTAGTGGAACTTGTTCATGTTTCTGTATTATGTGTCAATCCAGGACATAGTCTATAATCAGTGTACTAAATTTCATACAAAAAATAAAACAAAATCTGTGGGGGTGTGCCTGTGTGTGTCAAATCCATAGATTTAGGATGTACGAAGCGAAAATATTCTAAGTTTATGATCAAATCTGTTCAGTCCTATAAACGTGATTCTGTAACAAACATACTATAATATATATCTACTTATCTACTTATTTCATATTAGTAAGATTATAAGCAGGATGAGATCCATCTATAGCTACTACTACTAAACGAGGTAATGTAGGGAAGGGAGCTAAATTAAGTCTTCTAAGTGGGTTGTAGATAGCGGAAGCAGCGATTACGAGGAGTAAATGAACGTCCCCGCCCGCCCCACGCGCCGGGAAGACAAGGGTTGTCACGAGCTCATTAAATTGACATTGCCAGGATTTGGTCAATCAACTAATACGGCATTATAATTATATATCTAATTGGGGGTGTAATTTTTCAATAATATAATCCAAAAATATAATCTTGCGTAATAAAATTACATACTTTTGTTGCTTTTCTAATGTGATTTGATTTTTAGACATGTATAGGTAAGTCGACGACAGCGACCAAATGTACATAATTTTATTTCTGGGCGGCATTTGGACCAAATCCAATTGTAAGATTTGCAACAATTTCTTTAATTTAATTATGTACTTGGATAATTGTCACTACGTAGTTACGTACCCATACAACCACTGGCGTCAGGAATTTTGTATCATTTATCCTTTGCAGTGGGAAACAAAATAGGCTAGAATATTCTAATATATCTTTAGGTATAGTTTGACCAGTATTCTCAAGGACCCTACCACCAGCCACCACCTCCACCACCACCCAGCCTCTGTGAACTAGATGACAGTTCGTCAAAGTTAGTCAAAATAAATAAAAAATTGTTTACAGATAAAGTGATCATTAGATAGCTTTTATCAACCCAGTACCTACCTACATTTCATTGATGTTTCTATTCCAATTATCAAATATTTTTCCATTTTTATTTGACGATGCGAGTTTAGAAAACTTAGTAAAAGTAAAGTTATAGAAAAAAGGCGTAGATAAGATAGGTACTGATGCATTTAAAATTTAAACCTTCATGCAGGCATTATTTCACCAAAGCTTTTAAAAATTATGATTGGGTTCCAAATTAGTTCACTTTACTTTAATTTAGTACTAATAAATAAACTATTTTAATTGCTCATTACTAATATTTAAAATTGAATTATGATATTTAGCCAGCCCTGCGCACAAGGCGGGCGGGTGGCGGCATCCGCCCGCCGCAACGGCGCTAAACGAGTTTCCGCAAACATTTTAATGAATAACACCTCCCGCACCCCTCGCCAACCCTCACCCCTCCCAGTCCCCGTGGAGCCTGCAATGCGCTAATTAAACATTCGAGCCATATTGTCTCTCTTACCATGTTGCGGGAATTTCGTACTCAACCCACAATGCCTGAAAGATACGTGTTCATTATTTTTTTAATTATGTTCGTTTTTAATATACAGAGACAGTAGAACTGATGTGAAGAGAGCAACAAAAGCAGTATGTAATAATTAAAGTATTTTGTAACTTTAAAAGGCGTCAGCCTCTAGCAAGCATTGCATTTTTATTAATTTTTAATGTAACTCTCCCTATTTATTATTCTTGTATTGTGAGTGCGTTTACAAACACAAACCTTCACATACACATAGACCCAGACCCGGAACAAGTATCTGTAGGTCATACAAATATTAGGTCCATGCGGGAATCGAACCCGCGCCTTGGCAGATTTTTTTATATGACTTAGGATTGGCTTGCATCCCAGCACCAACCATTCGCAGTAAAAAAACAAGAATATAAGTTAACCCTTTGTATGATCACGTATTCTTAATCTTTTAAAGATAATTAATTTAAATCATATTGCCACCTATGGTATCAAAATTGATAATTCTCTCATATGATTTTATTAAAAAGCAAAGAGTACTCTACAACATTTATACATCCCGCTGTCATATTCAGCAATCATCTTAATTAGTCGCATAAAAAAGCAAAAGAGCACGGAACGGTCCAACGGCTCAATTAGTTAATTAATCTTTTTTTCCGCGTTAAAATAGCATTTATAAGCGAGGCGCAAACCGGTGGGAACCCTCCCTCCTCGACACCATAGGGTTGATGGAACATTTCTGCTCAATTACTTGCTACTTAACATTAAATGCAGTATTTATGAGATTCCTTACAAAACGCCTTCTTAAAAGACCCGTAGATATATGATAAGAGCAGCGATAGGCAGTTTCTTAATGATTCCTCTATGAGTTCTGAATTAGTTAAAAATGTTGGACACACTTAAAAAAATTGAACAAGATCATATTGCTCTGTTTCCAGTGTCCAATATTTTAATTCTGTTAAAATTGTATTTTTGCCCAAAAAATCATAGACTTGAAGAAACTTTATTCTCATAAGACTTAGGATTTCACTTATAAATACTCTTCCTTTACTTCTTAAGATAACTGACGAACTATATAATAGATTGTGTATGTTTATACTATGGTACAAAAGCGTTGACAAAAAATATAATAATATCTTTCAGTACATATGAAACCATCAGCCTGCTTGGAGACAGAATCTATATAAATATGAAACTAGAGAAATCAAAGCCTTAATTAGCTTTACTTACGCCTAGGATGAAAAATCTTAGTCTTATCGTCGAAACCGTGAATTACCACTTCATGATCCAACAAGAATGCAAAGAAAGGAAAATCATTTCTTCGAATACAATGCACTAAACATAAAAAAGTAAAAGAAAAAAAATTAACAATGAACGAAAAACTATGTGCTGTCATCGTGCCAGTATCGAATGGGTTGCCTACTCAGCATTTACTGGGCATAGGAACAACCAGCGCTGATTCTCAGGTAAAGCTCCCAAGTTGCAATAATTGAATTTCAATACTATATCTAAGTCAAAACCTGTGCTGCCAGCCCTAAAAGCAACGTTAACAGTGTTTACTTATTTGCAGGCAGCAGCAGCGGCGGGACAATACAGTCGTCCGCGCAGCGTGCACACTGGTCTAATTAATACGCTTTCAAGCCTGTAGTCGGCTAGTTGATTAGTATAGGTAATTATATGACGACTGTGGTTGCCGCAGCAAAGTGAAGGGTTCATGTCACACAGACGTACGTGCTTGTGTGATGTATGGGATCATTATTTGTCGATACGTTAAGGACTTTTAGGTAAATTTTAGCAGTAAATGTTATACGCTATTTCGCTCCTTTATAGTTGAACTGAGTTTCATCGGTGTTATAGATTCTTTTGTGACTCAAGTGGTGGAATTTAATGAGTCACAATACAAACCATGGAAAGATACTTGATCTCATAAAAAACTTAAAGAAACACGAGGAAAATTTGTTGAAATTCTGCTGACATTGGACAGTTTGCAACTTTGAACGGTTATTTGTATAGGCAAATACCGTTAGGGTAGTGCAGCAACGCACAAAGATTTCGTAGCAGTGCTACGCGTGGTAAATACTGAAAAATCTTGCCATTATGATTCCGCAGCAGTATCTGTAAATATTGTAGCAGTGCTACGCATGGCTACAACCTCCCGCCTGCCACCGTAGTAGCAGTGTACATGTAGATGTTGTAGCAGTGCTACGCATGGCTATAAATTCCCGCCTGCCACCGTAGCAGTGCTACGTATGATGATACAAAAATAATAATAATAATATAATGATGAACCTTCCTGCTGATATCTGCGCTGCGATGCAACGGACGGTCCGTTGCATCGCAGCGCAGATATATGGTAGTTCTACGCATGGTGAATATAACAATATTCAGAACCCACTTGCTACCGTAGTAGCAGCGTGTAGCAATGTTAAGCGTTTTAACTTAAACTTAACCCACGTGCGACCGTAGTAGTATACGGACATATTGTAGCAATACTACGCGAAGTATCACAGCATAAACCTCCCCTCAGATCCTTAGATACGATCAATAAATAAATGAGTATGTAATGAGCATAACCTATATTTTATGGCATTTAATTTGTGTTATTTATTGATGGCCACTTTGATGATTTAGCTTAACACCTTACCTGTATAGATATTATATGATTTTACTTATTGTCAGTTGCATACCCGGTATTTCATGTCTGCCTAATGGTAAAAAAGCCTATATTATTTTTAATCTAGTGCTATAACCACGTGCCTCAGACGGCACCTATTAAAAGTCTAAACAAAAATCTAAAACAAACGCCTTTGAAGACAATAGAAACGTATAGGTACCTAGTATGAGTATGTCACACAAACATTCATTAATCAAAATATGTTAGGTATCCCATTGCTTACAAATGGCGATATCAAAAGCTTTAATACGAGAAGAGAGTCGCTTCCTTCCTTTGTCCGAGCTCATCCGTTTTGTTTTAACACCCCTTTTAACTTACATACACTCATGCATGCCTCCTTCGTTGAGCTTGGGCGGAGTACAGGCTCGCGAAGAAATATTATTTGAATTAAAACAACCCTTTTTAGTTTTGGTACTTAATTAAGAAAAAAATATAAAGTCGTAGTGATAACAAATACGAAACATCTTGTACCTGAAACAGGCTGCAACTATGTTGTATTATTGATATTTAAGTAATACTATTAAAATTGTGTTCTATTCAACGCATGACTGGCTTGGACAGAATATCAGCAGTTGAGCATGCCTCGCGCTGCCAACTACTATGCTGAGTCTAAGACCATTTTGTCTTTTACCTTCTTGTATGATGTATTTCCTTGCTATAGGTACCTACTATGCAATTTAAAAGACAAATAAAAATCATCTATTCTATTACGATGATAAAGGCAATTTCATGTTGCTTTAGCGAGAGTTCTGTCTAGGTTCTAAACTGGCGATCAATATTAAATAATTATATTTAATTGTTTACAAACACATTTGTTTTATCTTTTAATGAACTTAAATAATAACAACATTCATTACTATTTATTTATACATATATATCTCCACATCTCTTCTTTGTCAAATGTTACTAATAAACATGGTAAATACCCGGTTCTCTAATAATAATGTTAGTGACCAAGACAGTTTAAAAACTAATATAAGCAATGCCATAATATTTATGTAAAAGCTCATAGCCTTAAACAGCTGAAGAAGGAGACTACTAGCCATACTTGTACAATATTTTTTTCTATATTGATTAGGCTTTGATGTTAAGCGATGATGCAGTTGAAGATGGTGCACGCTTGCCTTGAAGTAACTAATTCATTCGTGCCTTCAAGACTCTCAGGTTATACTTACCTACCGGGAATCACCAACACAGGCAAGGAATTCCATTCTTTCAGTACAGTCCAGTAAATATCCCTAAGGTGTGTTCAAGCCTAACCGTGTCTCCGGTTGATATATTTATGATCAAGCATCGCTCCAAAGCGCGACATTGTCTTTGCCAGGCCCTCTGTGGCACCCCATCCGTCTTGCATTCGCGCCACTTCCCCCTTTCTTTGCAGGCACGAGATTTTTTTAATTATGACGTTGAGCCTTTTTGTCTTTAGAAAAACATGACTCGCTACAACTTCTTGGGTTGCAGCTGTGCGAATGTAACGAGTTTGATTCCAGGTAAAATTGTGAGTGCCCAGTAAACTATGAGAGAACCAAACCAATTATTATACTTAATTTAGCGTGTACTGTCAGAAACAAGATTATTAGCTGTCGGAACTGAATAAAGTACTGATTATAGAATTACGTAAATATACGTAGTAACGATATGTAAGCTATGGTAAAAGTTGCATCTGCAACTTCTGCAGCTTTTAGGTAGTTGTAATTCGATAAAATAATGGTTAAACTGAAGTACTTAAATCCTACTATGTACCTGTTAGTTAATTTAAATGTGATAGTTTGGATGTTTGTTAATTAATTACGCATTAACGGCTAAAGGCACACAGGTAGACCATGGCCTAGAATGATGGATGTAAATAGCATGGTAGAACATAGGATACTTTATATCCGGGTACATGAACATCGGCAACAGCTAGTATCCAATATATTGTGAATTTTGAACGCCCGTGGGCTTAAAACACATATTGCAATAAGTATCAGTATCATTCTGAATACGTTCAATGACTTTATGGAAGATCTACACCTGCATGGAAAACATATTTACCTACGCATGAAGGCTACATTGCTCGTAATATATTTTTAGAAACATTTATTCAGCCATACCTTGTCTCCACACAGTGACAAAAATGACAACGCTGCAACGTTAAAAATTCGCTATAGGTTCCTGAACAAGCTGGTGCAGTGATTTTTGGATATTAGGTTTTTAGGATAATATTCTCCTACTTATTATTTCTATGTATTGTCAACGAACTCTTCAAATAGGGAAATATTTGAAGAGTTCGTTGACAAGAACTAACAAGTTAAACCAAACTTGAAGAGCTCTAAAATAATAACGTAAATCCCTAAATCGCTTTCATTCCTACATTATGGTACCATCCCAAAGTATTCTCTCCATCCACAACCCACAAGTGTTACTGCATCAATATTTTCAATATTATTTGCGGAGTGAAGCTACGGGGCGGCGCGGGCGGCGCGAGCGGCGCACGGAAGTCCTGATTATGTAGAGGAATTAATTTTCAGGCGCGACGAAACTGTTCTGTAGTGCTGCTAGTAGGGGATGCACAGAGGTGGGGTGACAGGGGGATGAAACAAAACTACCTCGTCAGCCGCACCTGAACAACGTAATAACTTGCGAGCGTACTCGTAAATCAGTTTGCGAGTTGTGCACCGTAGTCGGTACGCCTTTGAGTTTGCGACGAATTGCTGATTATACCTATAGTGCAATGGGTTTATGAAAAGGGGTAATGTTTTTGTAGAGTTAGTTTTATGTGGTGAAATGGTGGACTGTAGTTTTTATTTTCAAATATTAAATTAATGTCTAAAGTAACAGTATACAGGGTGGTGACGATGTTACGATATTAAATGAAGCCACGTATTTTTTATCACGTTCTGTGATCGGAGACAAAAAATCAATCAAATCCAATCAGAAGTTTAGCCACACTAATTTATAAAAAAAAAACTGAATTTTACACATACCTAACACCACCTCTCTAACTTACCAAAATAATTTATATTTACACAGTATAGAATAGATAAAAATAATTTGAACTATATTCATCCTCAAAGATATTCCAGCCGCTAGCCTGGAAATATGTAGAATATTAATATTTCATACTAAGTAATAATAATAAATACCCTACACTCTATAACCCAAAAAAACCTTGAGCGAGACACTTGCATATGAGACGAGTAATTAAATGGCCATAAACAACATGTTTACTTGCTTAGCCAAGGGTTGGTCCATTGTTGGTACACCTCTCAACATGCTATTAATATGAAAACAATTCGTCCCTTGCCGCTCGCGTGGGTACACTTGAAGACAAATGTAGGGAAGCAGTTGAGAGCACGTTGAGAGTTACAGAATTTAGAGTTCGACAATGACATGATTATTATTTATTGGTCAATGGATCCGATTTAATGTTAACTAGTGGTCACTCAGTGGTCGAAATTCGACCGTAATTTTAGCTTTCTGCACTCCTTCTCCATATAAAATTTAACTATGTCAAAGCTCACTCTACTCCGTGCGCGCAATATGCTTAAAAAGGGGTATAAAGTTTTCTTTATATACATTAATATATAGATTATTTGGTAAAAAAGGAATAACTAAGTATCAAATTCTGTTAAATTATACACACTGCTTTTGATAACCAATGTAAGAAAAGAAAGAAAGAAAGAAAGAAAGAAAATCAATTTATTTTTTGCACACAGGACACCGAGCATGCACACATAACAAACATAAAAAATAAAAAAACCAGAAAATTACATAAAATAAAAACAATGAAAAATAAAGCATGGAAGTGTGTGTCCCTCATGTGCAAGAAAATGGGCATCGATCAGCTTGTTGTCATTGGCAACACCAATGACGCTGGTTTTCATCGATGACCGACACAAAGAACAAACATAAAGAATCAAATATAAAACATAAAGAATACATTTTGAAATAACTAACCGATTTTAGTGTAGGTAAATTAATATGTAATTCCAAACACAATTCTTATTTATACACTCCAATACTGTACTTCAAAAGTCCAAACTATCAACATCAAAACTTCACACAATATTTTACCGTACAAAAAGCTGAGCCCATAATTCGCTCCCGCAGTGCACGCTAAGCGATCCCCAAAGACTATGCATATGCGCACTGGTTGCAATCAGCGATTGCTGGCATTGTGGCGCAGATTAAAATTTTAGGGTTCACCCGCTAATGTGATTGCACTCTTTCTCGCTATACGGAACCCGCGGGCTCATGTAATCGCGCCTATTATAGGGGCGGTGTGTTATTTTTAATCACATTTCTGATTTCATTTCAGTGCCATCGCTTTTTATGAGCTGTTGAGCGTAATCTGATTGATTGGTTTGTGCAGTCATTACTGATGATGAGGTTTGTAGTTAGTTGATCCTCGACTTTCTGTTTGAATATATTGAATCACAGAAGAATTTTAGTTCAAATTAGATTTTACCTAATCTTTAATTATGTTAAACAATTATTAAAAAAGATACCTATCAAGATTTCTATAAAACGTTGGATAATAAGGATTATTAGGCAAAGCGAATAAGGTATTTTTTTTAATTGAGCCTTTGATAAGATACAAATAAAGTAATGCCCATAAATTACAACAAAATGACAAAAATATCGATCGACATGCTTTTGTTTTTACAATTTGGTCACTGTCATCTACAAAAGAGAATTGATTGTAGAGAAGAAAATTTAAATTAAAAGTACATACACAAATATTTGTTTACATAACAGTCATTAATATCAAAAAGATAAATCAACAATACTCAGAACGCCATATTTCGATAAAGGCATTCTCAATTAAGGTTTTCATATTTCAATCTAGTGGAGCGATGATTGAATACACAAATTGATTGCTCGGCGCTATTGTTGGCTATCGTCGACTGTACCTACGTAATCCGTACACTCGCTTGCAAAGTTGATTACATTTGGCTCACAGATGCAGCTTCAATGAAATCACTCTCGATTGGTCTTGATAACGGGTTATTATTATATCAAATATTACCTACCTTCTCTTAAAGTATGTAGAGTCATTAATTTTAGATGTGATTTGTGTATAAGATGCTCTGTGTATATTCAAATAGAAGAATCAATTAAATTATGAAGTGCAGACAGTCGTACCGAAACGTCGCTGTCACTTCTTATTTATTGTTATAAACTTTAACTATCTACTCAAAGGTCAGTAAAGATAAAAAAAATAAAGATATTTTAGTTTTGCAAATGTGGGTAGGTGTACAGTAGGTACATAGTGGTATAAATAATAAATCAAGATCACCCATATTTTACCTGATGGCATATTGCAATTTTTTTAAATAAATGTGTCTGTATAGCTAAAGAAAATTATATGACATTCCTTATTCATTATACAGATATAAATATAAACTGTTAATTAATAAATAGCGCAAAATCAATGAATTAATTAATTCAATAAATTAATAATTAATGTCATCATTTTATATTCCATTTTCATCCATGATATCGTGAAATCTGTGTTTAACGCGACTATTTTCGCCTGTCCTATCCTTAGAACACGGGTGCTTCTAAGAGGTGTTGACATAGATAATTGGTATTTTATTGACAAAGATTTTTCACGAGATAACAAGTAACACCAATTTTATATCAATAATACTGAATTCGACTGATAGCAAAATATACGTAATACAAAAGTTCATGAAAAGCAAAGAATGGAATTATTAATAAGCATTAATGTGAAACTCGAACATTTCGTTTCAGATAAAATCTCCGGGGAATTCGCTGATTTCCATTCGGCTCTCGTTTTAGCGGTGTATTCATTGAATATTTTTATATAATGTATTCAATATTCGATATTAATGTATTCAGCGGCGCCGGGCCGCAATTTTCATTTTGTAATTTTTACAGAGTGCGCATTCGACTCCACAGCGATGCTCAACATTTGCCTGTGTACCTCTGCCATCGAAATAGGTTTATTTATCATATAACTTTTGCTGTGCATAATTTTATAGTTCTGCTTCTCATAGGCATTTTACTTTAAAAGAAATTCTAAGGAATATCGTAGTGTTTCCACACTGAAGATAGGTTTTCAGGCATTCACGTACATTGCCCATGAATCTGAACTACAGCATGACTTACTTTTCTTAGTACACCCATGGATTGGTCTATAGAGTATGGCGGTTCACACTAGGTACGTCCTAAAGTTTATGTATAGGCGAAGATAAAGGCTTATCTTCTCTTAGGTAGTTCGTTTGGTTATAGGCTGTGTGGCGTCACATGAAATTGAATATGGCGCCCTTTATAGGACGTAAAGTAATGACCTAAAAAATTTTTTTTTATTGATGATGCCGTGTTGGGTTTCAAATGATAAGGCTTAATTAGCTCATTTCAAAAATATATATATTGAAAGCAGTTGCTCGCGGCTCTGAAAAAAATATAAGTACAAAAACTAAAACCCGACTACTGAAAAGGCATGAAACAAGAAAATATTGATAGATACATATTCATAGTGATGTTCAGAGGATAGCCGTGGTCGTATGCCATCTACAGCTACCCTAATAAAACAATACAGTCTAACAGTAGTAAGCGATCATTATAAGCCTTAGGGCAAAGTGGCATACGACCACGGCTATCCTCTGAACATGACTATGAATATGTATCTATTAATATTTTCTTGTTTCATGCCTTTTCAGTAGTCGGGTTTTAGTTTTTTCTTTTACCAGTGTTTTTATAATAACATGAATGTTTATTGAACGAACGCATTGTTAGTGATGTGAGCTGAGACTTTCTGGTGAGAAGACTGGGCTAGTCTTTTAGTAAAATTATAAATTTATAGAAAATTAAACTTTGAGATATTCTGCCTGACGCGCACAAATTGTTTGTTCCATATAATTTTATAGAAGCCACGGTGGGGCGGGAATTCAATGAAAAGTCCAGTTCGGGCAAAACGGTTAAAATACGCCTACCTTCACAAGTAAACGAACACAAAGGATATTCATTTGCTTAATATTTTATTTTTTGATTATGTTTTTCTTGATTCTGTAAAGATATTTTTTTATTTTCTTAATACCAGCCCGTATTTATACGTTCAGAATTAACAAGGGCTTTTTACTGAATGCTCTTGAAGTAATAAAGTCATAATCACCACGTCTGGTAAACGGATTGGTGAAGATTTCAGTAATATAGCCAATAGATCTCACACCAAAACTGTGGGAATAATGAACAAGTGGGCAGCCTAGAGAGTAGCCTGAAGACATTTTCAGGACATACCGGCAAGAAACTCTATGGGTACTCTTCGGGTAATCACAATACATGCTTGAGCAGATTGAAGACATTTTCAGGAGACTTTAAAACTGCCTTTTATTGTCTATACAAGGTTAGTAGGAAAAGGTTTACCTATAAACCTGGAAGGGGATTATTGTACTCATCATAATGAACAACTTTTAGTATGGGCTAATCGTTGAAATCGCGAAAAAAACGGCCGTTCCATACATTTAGTCACGTAGTGCTGAATTATATGTATGGAGCAGCAGACATTTTTTATCGCGATTTAAGCGTTCTACTCGTAGTAGATCAAATAATCCCCTTCCCGGTTTATGTAGGTACCCTTTGTCGCAGGGAAATGAGGATACCAGGGATTTCACGAAATCCCTAATCAAATATTCTTGTTTAATACGTACTCTTACTAAAAATAGTGATATGACAAAATGCTAATATACGTAATGTCAGTGGTATGGATCTGCTATGGTATCTTTTATCCATTAGATACTCTAAAGTTTACGAATAAATTATTAAAATCCCGTCGCCAATAAGTCGTCACATATAATTATGTTATTTATTTCCAGCGTTCGTGATATCACACAATCACTTTGAGAACTTTGCAACCTCGTGACTATAATACTTTTCGCTGCAAGATTTCCTCTGAAAGAAATAGCATAATTTCCACAGCTATACAACCAAGTTTCCCGAAGTATCATCACCCCCCCTTCCCTTATTGTCGACGTGACACCGTTAATTAGTAAGGTGCGTGCTACGAACACGGCGAAGTAATCAGTCTTGCACTTCTTTACCTCACCGTAGATACTTCGGAAACGGTAACCGAATGAATGATATATTTTTTATGATGGGTATTTATAGACATCAAGTGGTCGAAATTCAACTACATATTATACATGAATTTTAGCTCTCTGCACTCCTTCTTTATACTATAAACTTTAACTATGCCAAATCTCATACTCCTCCGTGGGCGCAAGCATACAAAGTTTTCTCTTCACGTATTAATATAATAGATAGCTTCCACCAGCGGCTTCGCCCGCGTGATATCTTTATAAATTATAGCCTTTGTTACTCACTGATAATGTAGCATTCTGCTGGTGAAAGAATTTTTTAAATCGGTCCAGTCGTTTTTGAGTTTATCCATTACAAACAAACAAACATACAAAAAATCAAATCTTTTCAATTTCAATTTCAAATTGTTACAAATTTTTCCATGAAAATTGACAATCCCTGTAAACAAAATAGCGGGATCCAGTAATACAATTTTATATTATTGTTTCGTCGTCATCACCTGTGATCATAGCTTGGTACGGTTTAGAATACAGCCGACGTAATATATAGAATAATAACAACTATGTGAACAAAAAACAAAATGTGTGATTAGAATTAGAGATAAGTGGTTTCAAGTCTCTCCTAAAGAAAATACGAAGATCATATTTTATAGGTCCTATTGTCGTCTCTTCCAGTGATCAATCATTGTGCTATGTAAATGTATCTTGCGGCGGCGACTTCACCTGCGACAATCACTAGGTGTAGTGCATTAGTTGATGACGTCACGCGCTGCCGCGTCGACAACACCCTGTACCTCTGCCTGCCACATTGTTGCCGCATTGTCACCACATCTGCACGCTGCCTAATTCCTCTAAAAGATTGAAAGTACCATTTAGACGCGGGAAGGTGAAGAAGCGAAAAAATATGCTTTGTTTGGTTGTCATTTTTAACCCTGCTACATTTAGTTGAGTTCAGTTATATTTTCTAAATTAATTATGAACAAATAGATAAACAACAAACTCGGGGTCTGGAGTCCATTATCAATTCTCGGTTTAATTTATCTGCTGTTTTCTGACCTCAACCATATGTCAAAGGGTCACAGTCTACGGTCACATAAATGACATAACCAAGAGATAACCGAAACATTGAACAAATAAAGTCCGCATAATTGTATGAATCATATCTCCCAAGAATAATAAAAGATATTACCCAAATGAAAATAAGCACGTAGACCGGTAGACGTACAATTGTATAGAGAAGAGAAAGAGAAGAATGGGAAAAAATTATAATACCTAAAACGAATGAATGTGCAAGCTATTGTTGTTCCAACAAAATATCCCAATTACGTTGCGGTGGGAGGGAATATAATCAAAAGTGATCTCGCTCCTGTAAGGACGGAGGCACAGGACACGGGGGAGGGCGCAGAATGAAAAATTTTAATTTCGAATGCAGTTTGTTAAAGAGCGCACAATAACGAGGAATATTCGCCGGGAAGACACACAAAAGGGTTCTGCTTTTTGTTTCGTTCATTAATTACTTGTTTCACTGGGTTCGGTTATGCACTTCGCTTCATGTTGATATTGAAATAGTGCTACCACAGATTAATAATAGTTGCTACATAACTTTTATTTCTTGCCTGCCCTTCGTCGCTGTCAAAATTATTGTGTACTGTTATGTAGATATGTTGCAGAGGCTCTTCCAATTCCAATTTTAATTTAATGGTTCCATCGTGACTTTACGATGATTCTGCCGATGTCAAGGTTGAGTAAAACAGGAGAATGATGGGGATGCTCGGTAAAGTGGCGCAGAAAGAGTCTTCTCTGGTTCAGTTACCTAAAAAGGCCAGCACAACATGGAAATTAGGGTCGGTAGATATCTGACGGAAAATGCGTAGCGTATTATTGGTTGCGTAACGCCAGAACAGACAATTATATGATAAAACATTCAACCTTTCACACTCAACCGACGCATTTTCCGTCCGATATGTACCGACCCTTGGTATTATTAAACATTAATTTTGTCAAACATTAGGTAACACAAAACATTAAAAAGATAGATAGAGGCTTCTCATTAAAAGGAGACTAAACTGATAATACTATTTTGATTGAAAACCTGCGATTACATTGAATACCTAGTAAGTACCTACCTACATTGCATTGAATATAATTTAACATTTGTTTTTTAATTCTCATATTTAAAACAGTACAAAATTCTTTGCTAAATTAAAACTGTATCTGACTGAAACACGATGCTTTCTACCATGCACTAAGTAAATCACCGTGAAATATCGGTTCCGCATTTCATTTGACGGTACGATGCAAAAGGTCCGAAAAAATCCTGATGTTTCTGTGGCACACCTCAGACTAACCAAATCCGGCTCGAACCCATTTGATCTGCCTAATTATACGTACTACATATTGGACATACAACCCTGGGGTGAACAGGGCAAATGAATTGACTCGCAAATTTTTATCGTATAGGTTTTATTTTATCTCACACGATTATTTTCTCTAAGTTGTTATAAACGATGGGATAATCAGGTGTACCATTTATTTTTATATGTCATTTTGTGTTTTCCTCTGTACCTATGCTACTTAGTGCTGATCGTAATGATCACCAGTTCATCAAATCAATCACGTTCATAATATGTGCTCTTAATTGATAATTTTGTTAGTGTTTCAGTGGCTCAAAAGATTGCTTCTTCTATTAACGTATTTCAAATTTTAATTCTTTTTAAAAACATTTTATAGGAGGCTTATGTTTAGAGGTGGACGAGCTGATGTAATGAGAAAACTTAAACAAATCCTGAGAAAAGTTTCTCTTTAAAACCAAGATCTTGTGCTTTCCTCAAAATTGTACTTACAGTAGTTACCGCTACTATAGTTAAATTTGGAATAAATTAGCCAGTGGCAACACCGGATCGTGTCGAACCGGATAGCCGGACGGATAGACGTGCGGAAAAACCGGCAATCCTTTAATTAAAACACGGCGTTGACCGCTACGCCAAAGATAGTTGTGACTCAACATTTTGATCGAGTTTGGGACAAGGTAAAACGAAAAGCAGGTGTAAAATTTCTACCCATAATTTTGTCTCAATCTATTTAAGGTCAAATGGCCAAAAAGCACAATAATACAACCTAAAACCAAAGCTTATATATATAATATATAGCATTATTTTATTTTTTTAATTCCCTCATAAAGCTTTTGGAAATGGAGTTTAAAACACGTTTGTATTTTAAAAAACAGTCCGCTCCCTTTTAATGAATCCTTTGGTCACCCTAGCTAAACTAATTTCTATCAGACGGCTTCGTCTGAAGTAATTACTTTTACACGATTCACTCTTTGCTAATTCGTCGACGTTTTAACGAACGTTTTCACAAAGTTATCTTTAAATCCATTGAGTTTCACACTTGTCTTGTGTTTTATCTGCTAATTCATTAGATTTGTCATAATTTAGATAAACAGGTCTGGAGTGGTTGATTCTCTCAACAAACTGGGATCACCAAGTCGTTTGCCAATTATTGTTACGATTATCGCAATATTTAATAATTAATTAACAGTGAACATTTACGGGCTTACAATGTTATGGATAACATAACACCCTGTCAACAAAACCTTCTCCATGCAGACCAAACATATAAATTGTCATTTTTCATCATGGAGTGCACGGAAAGAGCTTTCAGAGCTTTGAGTATTTTTAATACTCACAACATCAGTGACTACACCTATTTACATACGTCTCCTCTGGCCGTTAGTTCGGTGACAGCAGAGAGTTCCCGTCGATATATTAAAGACGTAACAGACATACTTAAGTTTCCATATTATTATTATTATTTATTTTCAGCCTGTGTTGTCCCACTGCAGGGCAAAGGCCTCCCCCTCCCTTTCTTCACTTCTGGTTTTTGCTAGTAGGGAGATTTTTCGGTAGGAGTCAAGCTCGTCCCGCTATCTTCGCCTTGGTCTGCCCCGATGCCGTTTAATATTTGCTGGGTTACTCAGTTGTTCTTTTGGCCCAAAGCTCCAAAAATAATAATAATAATAATTCCAGCCCATTACTGTCCCACTGCTGGGCACGGGCCTCTTCTTAGAAGGAGAAAGGTTAGGCCTTAGTCTACCACGCTGGCTTAGTGCGAGTTGGCGGACTACACACACCATCGAGAACTTATGAGGGCCTCTCAGGTGTGCATGTTTGCATAATCATTTAAAAAAAAACTCTACAAGTAAACTTACTTATAAACTGTTAAACAACACAAACATTTTCATAAAACATTTAAACCTAACGATTCTGTGAAAACAGGTGGTGCGTGGAAATCGGATAGCTTTCATCATCCGGTAATGAATTGACGGTCGGCGCGACCGCAAATCCACTAAACCAGTGGTTTTGTTACCTTTTAATAGTATCAGGTTAATTAATGTAATCAAAAGGTTCGGGTCTAAATTAAAATATTGAATTAATGGCGGATTTGGTTTGGTGTATTGATATGAAATTCATGAATTGATTATTATTGTTAGCAATGAATAAATCTAATTGCAATAAATAGTGATGCAGTAGAGTGACTTTTATTTCGTTACTTACTTTTTCTGTTCAAGTTCTTTAACATTGAAAAATAAAAAAGTCTGCATTAAGTTTTTTTTTATGAACCTAGTAGGTATGTAATGCTTTTTATAAGTACTGATTTATAAAACTGGACTGGACTAGACAATGCAAATCAAATCAATCAATTCGCTTCGGATGGTGCAGGATATAGAAGAAAACTAAGCTTAGCTTAAAAGATGATGATGGCTACTTTGCAGAAGACATTAAAGCATGAGCGACGCGACGTAGGCTATTAGGTGTATGAGCGTATGCGACGGCAATCTTTCTACGACATGAGCAACAGCTCATTTCGTAGAAAGATTGCCAGTCGGTAAGTTTTGTAACAGGGCTAACAGCCCCCGGGTGCGCCCGTGTTACATCGTATTTATTAGTCAATACTTCTAATACAGGTTGATCAGAACGAGATCTCGTGTCAGATTTAGGCTGAGATAATAGTGCGTATTTTGACTTAGCCAAATTCTTGGACTTAGCTCAAACTAGAGATGGGCTGAATGATGATTTTTCGATGTCAATGACGACATGACAATGACAAAAAATATCGATGACGGGAACAATGACAAAATCATCAATGATTTTTCTCTAACTGTCACCGTATTCACATATTGCATGTTGTCATTATCATGTCACATCCGAAGCCGAATTTCACATCCATTCAGTTATGGTCATTATCGAGTGATGATTTAGGCGTTGAAGATTTCTTAGTTGTGAGTTGTGACTGCATGACGAAATGATTTTAAACTATCGATGATATATACATGTGACATGATTGTCGGACTCAACTCTAGCTCAAACTTAACTTAAAGCTAAGCATAATTATATGTTTAGCTTATACATTGATTTGGAATTTATGGTCATAACTTGCTGAAATTGTGCTGAGCAAAGACCGACGAAGTCGATATACAAAGTCTAAAAGTCAATAAAGAAAGTACCTAATCAAAGTCTGAACCAAATCTAAGTACCTATCGTTCTATAAATCTCAGCCTCTGTAACCTTTGTCATGACTTTATAAGCCAAAGTCACCTGAAAATCTTTGCTTACTCGATGTAAACTGTGACGATATAGTAAATAATCTTATTCAATTGTTGCGGGGCTGGTAGATAGGGAGGTAGGGTACGGGGCGGCAATTATTGAGCAAATGTAATAGCGACATTGTGATAGAGAGCGCTACAGACGTAGAGCCGCGTTGATTAGTGCACAACAACGCTGTGGAGACGATATTGATACTATAATGTTTTGTTACAATTATTGAGCTAATGCAATAGAGGCATTGTGATAGAGAGCGCTACAGAAGCAGACCCGCGTTGATTAGTGCACAACAACGCTATGAATACGACAATTGCACTAAAATATTTTGTTACCTACGAATGATTGAAAAACATATTTAATTGGTGAAAGACATTAATTCTTTAAATATTGGAGTAACCCACCATATATTACATAGTATGTAATAAATACGAAATAATATTTAGGCAGCTATAAATTTCAGCCCAATTCGATAGATATAGCTAATTATAGATATTGAACTTTTCTAGAAAACCAGTTCTCACAAATGATGTAATTGTATGTCTAATGGCGTGTTAAATACTTTTAATGCAAAGTGAAGTGCTTCTAACTTAGTCCTAAGCCTTATTTGTTAACACAATTTTGTATTTAACTTACCTATATGTGGATATATCATTTATATGTTTCGTCATCGTCCAAAGGTGTCCAAGATACAGGCCTAGCCTAGTTTGGGACCAATGGAAGGTATTTTATTGTAAATATTTATGGAAGTAAATTAAATTGAATTGAAATCAAACTAATCTGAATACATATCGATTGTATTTAAGTCACGATGATGACTCCACAGCTCTATCAGTTCTTGATTATATTTGCGCCGAGCCACGGACACGCCCCCTTCCATCCCCTATTATATTCGCACTCAATGTCGTTACGACCTAACTTAATTAATTATACGAAGCAATATCTACCATATACGTTTTACAATAAGGATTAATTTGATTTAAATATTGGTATCTTATGTAAGCACATAATCCCGTTCTGTTTCGATTTGTCTATAAAATAATACACTTTGAGCTTTGTCTGGAAATCAGTGAAAAGCAAGTGATGTTTTAGCATTGAATGAATTTAATTAATTAAAATCTGCTTTTCGTTGATTGAAATATTTTATTTTTAAGTAATCATTAATTGATAGCTATTGTTACAGAATACTGTTCTGATATCTATAATATACAGTCCGTGTTGATCCTCTTCTCTTCAAAGAATAGGCTACGTACTCTCCACGCGTGGGTGTCGGGTACCTGGGAACCGTCACAGGGGGGTATAATTATCTTCACCTTAGGTAGTTACCTACGCAAAGCCACAGAATGTGCTTCAGGTATGTATCATAATTATACAGCACTGATTTACAGCTCAAGCCTCAAGTAAGACATCAAGTATTCTAATCTTGTTACAGTGAGATCAAGTCATCGTCATCCAAAGTTAATGTGTTTTTGCCAAGTAACTAGTTTAATAATTATCGAGATTAAAAACACATAGTAAAACCGCTAAAATATACCTGTGAGCCTCAATACTTGTTTAGGCACCAACATCATTTCGCTACAAAAGTTTAGACGGACACACAGAAATGCAAACAAAACATCTCGTCCAAATGATACTGTTCAAAAACAGTTTCGTCGTGTTTTTTTTTTTGGAGGGAAACAATATCTCGATTTTTTATTGTCCGTGCATGCAGGCACAAACTTACGGACATTCAGCCAGCATTTGTGTGCGGCGAACAATGCGAGGCGCGTTACTTGTATTGCTAAGAGGTTCTATTGTTTAATGCCACAATTAGCCGCGAATTCTGCCCAGATGAAAGAAACTGACCAAGTCGCCGACGACGTGTAGTAGGACGCTGAGGATTTGATCGTTGCGCATATTTTTGCGACACATGAATATACAGGATTTTTTTTTATGTAGGCGCATATGCAGAGTGATTCAGTGTCCGTTCCCAAATGCAACCGCAGTAATAAAATTCACTCCAAAACAAAATAAAAATTTGATTTTGTATGGCTTGTGCTAATAAATTATTCGTGTCCCCCATACTAAGTCAAAATTTCGTTTTGTTTTAAAGTGTTTCCCAATACTGCGGTGGCATTTAAGAACAGAGACTGAATCACTCTACAAATTATGCGCACCACATAAAAAAATACTTTATTTTTCAGTTTAAAAATTATAATTAATAAAGGAAATTGACAAGATTTGGTCGAAATGCCGCCCAGAATCAACTGGAACGGTATTAAGTAGATCTCATGGGGGCTTTTATTTTTCACAATGAGCAAAAACAAATTCATCTTCGGAAAAAAGTTACCTACGCGTCTACGTAGGTCCTAACTTTTATTTCCTTTGTAAATGTAATTGGGTGAAAATATCTGCATAACTTGAATAGTAACATGACTGATACCTAAATATTTTTATATCTCAATTAGGATGACGAAGATGGTAACATTATTTTTTAAGAGTTATTCAGTACAAATTGCCGTATTTCTAGATTATTATTTACGGATATCCTCAGGCCGATTTTAATGCGGTTTAATTTCTACAGATAAGTCGACGTTAGATATCAAATGCACATACTCGTAGTTTCATTTCTGGGCGGCATTTGTACCAAATCCAATAGTAAAGTTGGCAATTTCCTATTATGTACCTCTCATCCGTAGCGACCCGTCCCCTTCTTCGCATTAGTGTAATTTCTCTACTATTCTTACATTAAATATCAAAGTTTTATACACATAAACCTTCCGTGAAAAATTATCTAACTAATGGTGAAAACCGCATTAAAATCCATTGCGCGGTTTAGTGGTCTAAAGGCTAAAGGATTAGCGGATATACAGGCAGACAGCCAGACAGACGCGAAAAGCGACTTTATTTTATAGGTACTATATAGACAAGAGAAGAAGATAGATTTTTATTTAATGTGGGATGTTAGTTCTGGCTATTTTAGGTACTTGATCCCATAAATCAAAGTTTGATATTGAGATATTTTTCTACATGGAATGAATATGAAATGCTAAATCCATTAAAATACGTTATCCTGCGTGTTTATCTTGGTATACTCGAGAACGCTTACTAACGCAATATAATGTAATTGTATGTATATGTCTAGTTATTATACCATAAATGTTTAATTAGGTAGTTACAGCCGTTTTTGTACAATTTGATATTTATTTCAGGTTAGACATTTTTGTTTAGCTAAGTAATTATCAAAAAAGTAAGACTGATATTTTTTTTATTCAATATCATGAGTATAATTATTATCCCTTACATTATACTTAAATTAAAATGACTCTCTTCTTATCTGAATCATTATTCAAAGTTGCGTTCAGGTAAGTCAAGTGTATATCAACAAGTTGTCTCAGTAAATTCGTTGTGTCAACATTGGTGTGCATGATCAGCTCGAAGATCTTAAGTTGTTCTAGAGCCTTCCATTCATCCCTGTGCTTGATTGCCACGTTGAACAACTCGTTCAAAACATCTCTCGACTTCTTCACCAAGCTTAAGACAAATCCAGCTTTGTAGGGTCCCTTGTCTCTATGCTCGTCTTTTATTTCTTCCACATTTTTCATTTGCCTCTCAGCGGCTTTCATTGTCTGTCCCACGAGTGTCGCGATTTTATATTTTAAGTTTGTATCTTTTTCATCCTCATAAGTGTTGCTCGATTTTAAGCGGATCTTTTCCTGGGGGTTATCGTTGACCAGCCAGTATCTGCGGCTAATCTTTTTTTCATTCTTTACCCGTGGGTATTGTTTAGACATTTCCGGTGCTCTATTTTGGTCTTTGGGTTTATGACTGTAAGTGCCAGGGTCTTGTGGTATGTCTATTAAATTAAGACATTTACAGTGATGTGTTAGTATGTTTATTGTATCTGAAATCATTAAAAATTGAAGGAAATATTAATTTAAACATTAGTTACACTATAAATTCAATTAAAAAGGTGTACACATTTTGGTTCTTGTTTTGTTTTTATTATTTCTAAACTACTTACTGTATAATTTTTATTAACTTTTACTCTATTTAAAAAAAAATTGTAGTTAGGAAAACTAACAAGTTAGTTTTCCATCATAAATCGATACTTCTCTCTTTGCAAGTAAATTACAAATTAAGATTCATCTAATTAAATCAATTAAAATTGTATGTAAATAGATACAAAAGTACTTACATAGTATTGTAGTAAGTATTATAATCATATTACCATCCTTATAAAAACTGCTACATTACCGCAAACTATAAAATAAAATGCTTTACGATTACAGTAGGTAAGTATGATTAATATGTTTGATGGCATTTATCAGGTGCATGAAATTCAATTATACGTTATGAACACTAACCATTAAAAGTATATAATGAAACATGTTTCAGCCATCGTAGTGTGTGTTACCTAACAAATTTCCCCTAGGCCCAACTATTTTCACAAAAATGTTCATGGAAAGATGACAGAACAAATAGTTACATAAACAATAGGTACCTAACAATAACAAAGTTATGTGGACTGTATCAAGTCGCAGTCCACTAAATCCCAGAAGAGAACCCCAAATATAGTATATTAAGATTTTAAAAACAACAAAAATAAATTACTGTTCGTTCCTATACCATCCTATACTAACCTATACTAAACAAAAGTGAATCTCGTCTTGTTAAAAGTTTATAGAATTGAGCTAAAAAGGATCAATTGTAAATTGAACTTAGTAGAGTCCAATTGGTACATCACCTAATAGCTTACACTGGTATCAGCAACGATGCAATGAAAAATCAATGAGCCTGATCAAAAATTGGATTGAGTTGTGGACTACACCATAGACTATAGAGTATAGGCAAATAAGTAGTTGCAGGGCACTATTCAAAAATAGAGCTTCCCAATCAGCCTATATAAAAAAAACAATGACAGATGTCGTATGTGTCATAAAATATTTAGCGCGGCTCAAGACTATTTAGACGCAGCAGACAGATTTTGGGCGGGCGGCAACGAATCGCCGCGTGCGATGCTCCACCATTCATTCGACAAGAAAATATGAACATGACATTTTAATTTTTTAACACATTATTTAATTCTTTGGTTCTCTCAAGTACATATTACGTACAATACATATTTAGATAGTTTTATTATTAATTATTTGTACCCGCAACAATAAAACAAATCCAAGACCTATCAAAATTCTTTTAGTATTGTGTTCAGAGAAGATGCCTGAATACCTGGGAACTCTAATAGGTTGATGATGATGGTGATGATTGTGATTTGTGTTGATGTAGTCAAAATACACTTAAAAACAGGTGATTAATTGATTACCCATTTTTAAATTAATTTTGAATGAAACTATTTTTTTAACGAATCCAAAAACAAATTCCACACCTGGCATTTTCCCCTCAATAACTTGAAATTAACTTAGCCTCAAATAAAATATCTAGTCCACAGTATTCTACACTTGGTTGTGGACAGCGGTTGAGCAGGTGGGATGGGAACCACCGGTCTACCGCCTATTCATACCTAAAGCAAATGCCGAAACAATCATAAAACCAAATAGCACGATTGTTTGACTTCGTGTTCTGGTAAAACGGCTATCATTATGGTAGTAGGGTTACCTAATGGTTGTAATTCGAATGATGTTATAGGTACACCCCTTAAATATTAATAGTACACCTGCATAAGGGGTCATTGTACTCATCATTAGTGGTCATCCATAAAGTACTTCACACTAATTTCGTGATTTTTTGACCCCTGCCCCGTCCTTGTCACAGTTGATCACGTTTGTGAGACCCCCCCCCCCTACCTAGTGTGACGTCACATATTTTGCAATTTTATATCTAGAAGTATTAAATTAAAACAGCAGTTCCGAAATTAGTTTTATTTCCATTTAAATTATTTTTTAATATGATTTTGAAATGTGATGTCACGAAACTTAGGACCCCTCCCACCCCTTGTCACATAATGTCACACTTCGTCGACCCCCTCCCCCCCTTAACGTGTGACGTACTTTATGGATGTTCCCATAAGATCTAAAAATCCTGCTCTTCCATACATTTAGTTGAATTATTTGTATGGAACAACAGTTTTTTTTTCGCGGTGGCTTGTATGTTCCTTAGTAAAAAATATTTAAATTTTATTTTATTTTATTGTTTTAGGAAATCTTATAGCTACCACATACTTAAGCATACAAACTTATAGGCCATTTACAAGCTTTCCCTATAGACACTCTTGATAAAATCCAACAGAAGTCGATAAATACCGTAACATGAAAATAAAATAAATATGCAAAGGCAATCGGTTAATTGGTACAGAAAGAGAGAATTTATTAAATCATCGACTAGAACTTATAATAAGATTAATATTACAGCCCTACGGCCAAAATACATCTATTTCACGTTTACCTACACACCCCATTGTTTATGAAGCCAAAAAAGTTTTTAGTTTTCCATTGTGATGCTCTTTTGTTTTATAGGATACCTTTTTGAATGCCACTGTTATATATATGTCGCGGCGAAAGGGTGCTACGCATGATGTAGTGGATCGTGGATCTAAATCACTGTACTGTCACAAATGGTACACACGAAATTTATTTAAGTATTTAGTAGTGTTGTGATAGTGTTTGTAATGTTACACATAAAATTTATTTAAGTAGATATAAATGCAAAGATTGCCTAATGGTTCAACGCTTGCCTTACATACAGAAGGGTCTTAGTTCTAAACCGGTCCGCACCTCTGACTGTACGGATCAGAATTTTGACTGGTGAAAGAAAACATCGTTAGGAAACCTGCGCATCTGATAGGACCTTATAAAGTTCTCGATGGTGTGTGTAGTCCGTCAACCCGCACTAGGCCGGCGTGGTAGACTAAAGCCTAATTCTTCTCATTCTGAAAAGAGGCCCGTGCCCAGCACTGGGACAATAATGGGCTGGATATGTAGAGATATTGTAAGTACAAATCATAATGCATCTGTATCATAATAATTTAGTAATAACAGTTCATAGTGTCTGTCTGTTATTATTCGTCAGAAAGCATCGCGAGTAGTTATGGGTGAAAGCTAGTAGGTGTATTTTATTTATTTGAAACTAGCTTCTCCCCGTGGCTTCGCCCGCATGGATCGTTTCTGGGCTAAAAAGTATCCTATGTCCATCCTCAGCAAGATGTATGCCAACGTTGAAGTCGGTTCAGTGGTTAAAGCGTCACGAAGGAACAAACAAACAGACACACTTTCGGATTTAAAATATTAGGTACCTATATGAATAAATCGCAAATCAGGCAATAATTACTCATTAAAATTTCCTTTACACCAATGAATACCACCCCTACATTTCCACAACACAACATCAGCAGCTTCTAGGCGCGTGTCGTCACCGTCGAACCGTGACGTCATCAACTAATGCACTAGCGCCGACCTCATCAAGGCGCAGGTGGCGTGGCTGTGGCGTGGCGCCGCCACCTGAGAAATAATTACCGCGCGGAAAAGATGGGATGCGCCTTCTCATTATTTAAGATGGTACACAATGTGCGGTTTGAAAAACATGTGTGTATCTATTGTCTAGTGAATATACTGCAGCGCATATTTTTGCTTCGAACGCGGTAGAAATGGCACAAAATACTTTGATGATAATGGAGAGCAACATGCTTGTATCCACAGAACACAGAAAACCTCTTTCTGTGTTCTGTGCTTGTATCCGAACGAACGCTCTAAAATAGATACTACTTAGTACTCTTAACATGAGCATACCCAGCTTTTGGTCGAGGGGGCCAAATCAGGAAAAAACAGTACTTCATAGGACAAAAATTGACTAGTTTAATATATGGGAGGCAGAAAAATCTCAGATGGGGCAGGCCCCCTTGGTACGCCTATGATTCTTTTGAAGCAGAGATTTAAACAGCCTACTTCATGCTTGCTGAGTCAGCATCATATTCATTGGACAAGATGGGAAGTGCTACACCAAAATTTAAACTCGTTTTAAATCAACGGACACATTTTTAATCCATTCACATAATGTTTGTTATCAAATAAAAGTGATTTAAAAATATTTTTGTTTATTATTATCAACCTAAATAAACATACATAGCTATTACCTACAAATCTAATCTAAAGCAAAATGACTCTTTTCTTATCCGACTGCGTAGCGTTCAAGTGTTTGACGTGTATATCAACGAGCTGCCTCAGTAAGTTAGTGGTATCAACGTTTGTGTGGACGATAAGCTCAAAGATCTTCAATTGTTCTAGAGCCATCCACTCATCCCTGTGCTTGACTGCTACATTGAACAGCTCGTCCAAAACATCCTTGGACTTCTTCACCATACTCAGAATAAAGCCAGCTCTATAAGGCGCCTCTTCCCTGTGTTGATCCTTCAATGCCTGGAGTATCTTCATTTTCTTATCCACATCGTGAATCGTCTGCTGTACTAGGGTTGCTATTTTATTTTTTATGTTGTTGTCTTTCTCATCTTCATAGGTGCGTGGTATCGCAGTCATCTTGCGCAATGGTGTTTCGTCATTCAGCAGCCAATATCTGCGTTTAGGCTTGGGTTGGCTAGTGGTTACTTGTGTGTATAATTTGTACTTGAAGGCTGACCTGCGTACACCTTTTGGTTGGGCGAAGTGAGTGTCTGCGTCAGATAAGTCGAGTAATTTTAAACATTTGCAGTGTTGTGTAAGCATATGTATTGTAACTAGAATAAATTAAAAATGCTTTGTTACATCAATATTAGAAGATATAAAACATTCAATTTAGATAAAGCTAGAAATATCTACTTACATATTATTACAGTTTGTGTTACAAACATATTACCATCCTCCTAAAAACTACATCACAGTAAACTTTAAATTGAAATGTGTTAACAATTTATTTGACAATAAACTTTTTTGGATGGTGTTTATCAGTTTGCATGTAATTAAGTGTTATTTATGAACACGAACATAAAAAATAATAGGTATATTTCAATGACATAATTCACCTAATCTGTAATTACATTTGAACTAGGTTTTACCTGAGGGTTTCATCTTAACTTGATACCTATTCCTTTCCTATGTATAATATTGAAGAAGTACAATATGACAGGTCAGTTACGAGCTTAATAATAACTTAATCAAAGATAAGTAGGTATAAATTATTCTTAACGTTAAAGTGTTATTAACTACTAGTCTAGGTGCGTTTAGTGTTTCTGAACCACATTGCAATTGATTCATGATTAGGTATCCTTGAATAACTTATGAATAAATAGAGAGCTACAGTAAAATGTAAAAATAACAACCAACGAAGTAGGTCAGCTTATTTCCAGAAAATACCTTTTCTCACTACGTACTGGCACTACTGGCAGTCTATAATTTAAGAACTAGTCTTCTATCAAAACGGCCGAGTCAATATAGTCTGTCAACGGAAGAGCGTCCCGTTTTGGAGCCAAACATTGGAGTGATTCCGAGTAAAATTCCCGTAATGTTTCTACAGACGTTAAATAAATTAAGATTTCTTGCTGTACCGAAACACTTGTTCACGTTACAGATAAAAAAATGCCACAGTGTATTTGGTATAATGGATTTGATTCACCAAGACAAGGTACTAAAGGGATCGACCATCTTCCCACTCTATTATAACCAATGTTCTGTTTCATAATAGGTGGTAAATCAAACCACTGAAAAACACAATTTCCTGGGAGATAATAAACCAGATGAACAACTACTGGCTTATGCGCCGTCTAGATGAAGAAATGTAGGTAACCTGTGTAGACAGCTCCGTTATGGCCCTACTGGATCTTTCCAGAACGAAGTGAACCATTTCTCATGGGAGAGCTCGATAGAACATTAATACCCATAATACTGATTTCAGCCAGATAACTTCACGTTAACACAAGTGACGAGCGAGAACCACGACGAGGCGCTGCAGTTGATAAAGCGGTACTTTCTGAGCGAACATGTGTTGGTGCGCGCGCGCAACATGGACATTTCCAACGACTGTGCCCTCGATGAATATCTCATTGGTTTGCTCAAACAAGGTAGCAAATCATCACTCACCTTCTCTTATTACGCTGCTTAACTCGTCGTGGATAGCTGGAATGTAGAGAGACAAGGCACAAGCGAAGTGTTGGGTATTGTTTCTATAAGTGCGACATTCAACCTACCTTTATTCCCATTAGAACTCGGTACCCTTTTGGGGCTGCCTCCTTTCAAACGAAATCAAAATTACTCGAATTATATCTCTTCAAGAAACGTGTAAAAAAAAATTATCTCTCATAGATTCATTTTCACTTTTGTTTGTAATTTAATGTATATTTTTATATTTATATGTATTTGTTTTATGATGTTTTTTGTTTATATTAGATAGGTACTATAATTACTTTGCAGATTTTTTTTTTTTTTGTATATCGCTGTCTACATTTCAAGTTTTAAGTTCTCCTCTCGCAGGTCTCCCGAAGAGATTCTTTTGTAAAATAAGCAATACCTTTGTACTTTGTTCTCCTATTTCATGTATGCTGTGGCTTCTCATGTGTGTACATGAATGATTAAATAAAACAATTTCACGTCAAACTAGATCGATCATCAGATGTTGACATTTCTGACCGATGATCTGAAATATAGATGAACCGGAAGTGCTCTCGAGGCATGGAGGGATCTCGATGTGATAAAAACCATCATCCAATACTTGATCGTGGCGTAATACTCACAGGTAACTCACTGTTCGCTAAAGCGGAGGATGGCACAATAGCGGGACTTTGCGTCAGCTTCGCCAGCAGCCCCGTTGACCCCAGGAATCTTCGGAACTACGCATTTTATCGACAAGTAAATGTTATTCATTCATTATAAATCCTGAAAGCAATAAAAGCGCGAAGGCGTAAGTGTTCTGCATCCCGTTATTAACATGTTCTAAGCAAATGCGTTTAGTTGCGCGTGTAAAAAGGTCGGTATGCAAATGCAAAAACTAGCACCGTAGGTACTGAACGCACAGAGTGCCATAAATAACTTATTATTTATAAACTTAGAATAAGTTGCTTAATAATTTTCCTTTTTGATAATAGGATCCTAATACGAAAGATTTTCTATACTTCACGGCTAAGTTGCAAGAAACGCCTAACTTATGGGACGTATTCAAACAACAAAAAGTTTATGAGGTAAGCACTTTGAGCTTGTTTATAATCTTTTTATGAGACCGAAATATATTATGTCTGCATTCATTGATTTCATTTTGCTCTGCATACTTAAATTGACCTACTAATTCCGCGACACCTTAACTTTTTGGGGAAACATTCCAGATCAAAATGATAACAGTTGTCCCCGAGTTCCGAAGACAAGGCCTGGCAGTGTTTATGGCAGAGAAGAGCAAAGAAATGGCCCATGATCAAGGTTACAACGTTATACGCATGGACTGCATCAATCCATTCGAGTAAGTCCTGTTTTTATACAAAAAACTACAAAAAATGGAGAACTGGTTTTTTGGGAAAATGTCCTCAATACGAACGCTTCCTGGGGATCTTGTTAGTACCTACCTACTGTTTTTTGTGTAACGTGAAATGAAATTGAATTCAATTGATTGTACTCATCATCTTTTACTGTGGGAACAACCCTGAAATCACGAGAAATATTTAATTATTTGTACCTATGTTACATTTCAAGAAATCATAATAGGATATTTATAATTTAATATACCTACCTCCTTAATAAGCTTGTTGATCGCCTGGTTGACCTCAATGACCGCCACAGATACCAGAGTTCGAACCCCAGTTGGGTAGTGTCAATGACTTATCTAATTTTGGTTTTCCCTAAGACAAAAGAACGACCTTACTTACCAGTGGACAAAATAGCTATGTAGGTAGGTACAATCACGATAAGACGCGAGTAAAAATAAATAGGTATTGAAAAAAAAAATTTGTCGACTGCGGCCCGCTTAGAGGTAGGTACCTATTATCTCTGCGTTTGGACGCCGCGCCGGGCGCAAACGATTTTAGCCGTAAGGAGGTGGTCGGCCGGATTCTTTTCGATTGCAGGTTCCCAGTAGGTACTTATCGATAACTTGACTTACTCGCCTCTTTTGTCTGCCAGTTATAAAATAGCAGAGCGTTGCATGCTGCAATGCCTAGTAAAGTTCCCTCTCCACAAAGTACGCGGAGCCAACGCACCGTTCATAAAGCGAAGCTCGGAGTTCAACCGGTGCGTGCGAGTTTACGTGGATGCGCGCGCGCAGCCCGACGTTGACCGAACCACCGTCAAAAACAGGCAGCACGACCTGGAGAGCCTCATCGAATGACTCGTAGACATTAGATTTTTTGGAGTTAATAAATTATGGTGGTTTGGTTAGATAGAATTTGTAGTTTTACTTTAGTTAGCAACCATTGTCATGTAAGCTATAACGTTGTGGAGAAACTTACCGATTGCGTCAATCACGTGAAGAAGCGAACCACAAGGCACATTACTTGAAGCTTCTAGCCTTCCACATTTTAGTTTATCAAAACTATCTATAGTTTGTGGTGTACCTATTTATTTCATAGAAGAGGTAGGGTCCTAAGCCCCTTTGTCACTGCGACCTGCGAAGATCTATTGTGATGCCGTGGTGTACCTATACCCCACACCGATGTTCTATCTACCATACTATATACCTACCATACCATACCATAGATGCCATTTCAGCACAAAGAAGCAGAAGGCCCCTCCAAAATTATACCACAAAATGTGTTTATCCTTCATGCATCGTATTTGGTGCGCACTAGTTAGGTATACCTAGGTACCTATACGCTACTCATCTGACCTTTTGAAGCAAATCATACACAATAGCAATAGATACAGCTAGGGCCTATCTTCATGCCTCTCCTAATTTATGTACTTCCTCTTACATTTGCATTATATAGGTGTAAGTACTTATGTTATACTATGTCTGTGGATAATGTCTGAAACGCAGAATTGTTGGGGCAGAATGCGGATGACGTCATCAGTACCGAGCCGCCCGCGACGTTCCCCCCCAAATCTGACAACGTCATTCGCAAATGCGGTAGTAATCGGTAAACCTACACCTACAGCCATAGACATAATAATTATTAGTCTATGCCTACAGCAGATTACTGAATGACTGAAATGTAGCGCATACGGCGCGGTTAGGTGCGCGAGGTTGCATATAATGACACAAAGAATACTAAGATTCGATACTCCGATCGCGTGCGGCGTGTGTAGGTGCGCGCTTACCTTTACCCAGCAGTGGGATAATAACGGCTAACAGTACCTTAAACTATTTCTTTCGTCTTCTTCTTTCTTTCTACATAACAGGAACAGAAGTAGTGCTGATAAATTATTGAACATACCTAAGTAGAAAAACAAAAACATTTTAACAGTTTCTGTAAACTTTATTAAAATAAAATCGCTATCACAATATTATTGCTTTGTGATTCTTATAACTACTTATTAAGTAAGGCTATCTACCAGCTTAATTATTACCTACATCGAATTTTATAATAACATGTTTAGTTACTAGCTTAATTAATAATAATTCATTCTTTGTTTGTTTTGAGATTCAAGTTCGAGCACATACAAAATCCCGGTTTGTAAAAGGTTGAACACAGTCTCTGATCAGTAAAACTGCAATCATATTTCATGGCAAATCGGTAAGGTAATCGGTTGTTGAATTTATTATCTATTAATTTTAGTCAACCAATTACAGCTATTGTCTGAAGCACATTAGACACTTTTTCCAGTAGAAACGCACGTAATTGTGTTATGCCGTACCATTTTTTTCTTTTAACTTTTTCTCACACTTCTGTTTCTCGTCCGGTATCGTGGGTAGGTACATTTTAGAAACACATCTCACATGCACACACACCAAGACCCGATACAACTTGTAGGTCAAATATTTGTTCCGTGCGGGGATCAAACCCGCGGCACGTAGCATAGAAAGCCGATCGTTTAACCACTGCGCCAACAGAGCTGTCAAAAAGCCGCTTTTAAAAAGTGAATGAATTTCTGATCGCAGCTTCGATCTAGATTTGATGAGAGATTTACTAATCAGAGATTTAGGTCCAAGTTCACCGACAACATAACACGATTAGAGCAAAATCAGCCGTTTATACATGAAATTTTTGTATGGGTAATCGGCAGATTTACTTTAAACATCCGTTATATTGTTGGTGAACACGGCTCTTAGTCAACTTTTCAGAAACCGAAGGTTAGTATCTAGTACATATTTACCGATGAGACTCAATTCATAATTAAACTTATAATTAATTATTAGATTAACGAATCTACAATAATCCTATCACTCGGTAATGAGATTTGATCACTACTTGGCTATAACTTCGTTAGCCAGTTAACACCTCTACTTAATTAAGAAGATAAGGCTTGAGTACATTATCGATGAACCACGTGTCTGAGAAGTGAAGGTGGTCGCCAGGAGCTGATAAGAATACCAGCTTGCCTGCCTTGTCCATCTTCTTCAGACCTAGACGATCCTGAAATGTGAAGAAAGTTGTGGGTAGGAAAACTTTCGATCTTGATTATACTCGCTTTAGGGCGCGATCAGACGACACGCGCCGACCACGCACAGGCGTTGCGCCCGCCTTACACCCGCGCTGTGCACGCGCCAATCAGTGTATAGGTCATATCGTATCAGGTATATAACAATATAGCGCAAGGCGTACGGAGCGGGTGGGTGCAACGCGTGTGCAGAGTGGGCGCGGGGTTGGTGTGTGCGGTTGGACTTCGATAAATGCAATTTGAGATCTATTGACGTGTCTTAAGACTCAAATTATATACAAAAAAATTCAAAGCGAGTTAGACGCGGGTTCTGAAGCGCGTGGCGTGGGCTTAGCGGACGCGTGTCGACTGAACGCAGCCTTAATAAACCATGTGAGGTGCAAGGTAAGAGCCTCCACGAGTGACGAACCCTGAGATCATCTGGTGCATCCGGGGCAGTCCGCCTCGATACCACTATTGCTGGCTGGCTATCTTTTCACTACGGCATTAGCGGGGTCGATGCGACACCTTATGACACGATAAAGAACAAACTACGTTTGAAAATAATGCAACAAAATAAGGCCATAAATCATCTTTCCGTTCTTTACGAACCAGCTTGACAAGTAATAAAAAAAACCCAATAACTAAATAGGTACCCTATTAGTTTGTCACATAACCAAACCGCATCTAATTAAGTACTCATTTCGATAGCTTTTCTTTTTAACTTTTCCCCACACTATAAATTAGTCCTATATCATGGAAGCGAACAAACACAAATCTTCACATGCACAAACATTCAGATCCGGAAAAACTATCTGTAGATCTTACAAATATTTGTTCCGTGCAGGGATCGAACCCGCGGCACGTGGCGCAGAAAGCCAATCGCTTAATTACAGCGCCAACCGTGCCGTCAAAGGCATCATTCCATCATCCATAGGATATAGATACCTACTATTGGTTCCTGTTTTAAAATCCTGCATTAAAAAATTGTCAGTAAGACACAGACCTCTAAGTAAAGCTTCGACTCCTGCAACGAGATCATCTCCGTTGCCTGTCCAGGCTTGTAGAATCCAAACCATTCTGTCTCCCTCGGCTGCACGATGGTGTCGTTGTCAAACTTGACCAGCACCAGATGTTCCAAGTTGTTCAGGTTCTGTGCATACGTCTTGTTGACGTATACTTCGTTGTTGATGTCGGAGAGGAAGATGCTTTTGTGCATGTAGCTCTCTTCGTCGAGAGGGTCGTGCCAGTAGGTGGCTTGGACCAGGGAATGTTGTACCCAGCTGCAATACAATATTGAGAATTAATCAGCTGGCGAGAAAGTGCCAAGGATCCACGGAGAGGCGTTCTCTCGTATCGGAGACTAAGGCATATTTTGGGTCGCTGAGCTAACGGAGTAAGTGAGTACTTAGCTGTCAATGAACCTAAAAAGCCCATGTTTTCTGTTCCTGTGAAGATCGAGTACCTATAAGGCGACGAATCTCCGTATACCTATTTATTGGAAATTGACGTCTTTCCAATCGCCGCGGCTGAATTCAGAGTCCCGTCAGAACTAAATAGAAGAACAGAACTAAACGTCTATATTCATCTTTTTCTAAAAACCGACATGGCGTATGGTGGCTTTCATTTTCTTTCCCTTTCTTCGCGCACTGTATAATTATATGTAGGTACTGCTATGTAGCTATAGTAAAGTTTACGCCATTTTGTAGTGCATTAATGTTGGTGTATGGCCCATCTATTTGTAAAATGTTATTGATGTTATCTATCTACCATCAAGTTCCGATAGTATGAAATAATTTCATCCTTTTAAATCGTTAGATCCGCTGCGCCGTTAGCATTTAATAAACATAAGGATATATTCTTGCACATTAAGTTCGGCCTTCACATATTCCACTCCTTATTTGCTGATGGATATGTTGCGGCGACGCGCATTGAATACAAAACCATTAGTAAGGTACACTTGCCACCCAGTATTATTACGTGCATGTAAACAGAAGTAAACAAGTATTTTATAGGGCCTTCAAGATAGGTCCCACTAGGTTTGCAATGCGAGGAGCACTGCACAGACTACATAGATGTACCAATTGATTGGCAGCTTGGAAAAAGTCCTATTTTATGTTAACCTGTTAAAATCTAGTTGAATTGTTGGTGTTTTTAACCGCCGACAAAAAAGAGGGGTGCTTTAAGTTTGTAGTGTGTATCTGTGTATCGGTGTATCTGTGTCTGTCTGTGGCATCGTAGCTTCGAAACTGATAGATCCTATAAGCAAAGCACACCCAGGTTGTGGAAATAATAGGATGAAGCAAAAGCATTTTTCTATGAATTTTGATTTATTCATAGAAAAATGTTTTTTGGGAGACCTTTGCCCCACACAGGGATGCAGCAGACTAAAAGTAAATTAAACTTACTTATCATAAGCAGCGTAGTTGAGGAGCTGCCTGAAATAGTCACAGGTTGGATGTATAAGAGCACCGCAGTGGGGAACACCATACACTCCTTGATGCTGACCTCCAAGAGTTATCAAATTCTTGATCGGAGGCAGTACGCTACCACAGCGCTGGACTACAGCTCGGCTAAAAAATATGAACAACAGATTGAAATTCTTTACAATAAACTTTAAAAAAAAGTAAAAACAGATATATGCAATTATACACCACAGGGCGCATGATGAGGAAGGAAATAGGTTAATTTTTTTCAAATAATGTTTCAGCCCAATTCCACACAGACGGAGTCGCAGGCACAGATAGTGTTATATAAAATACCACAAAAAGCGGCACCTATGGTTGGCAATGGGACAGTAACAGACTAATATTATTATACCAAAATTTCTTACAGAAACTGGCTTCCTTGTGAGAACCCAATAGCATTGAATCCATGCTGCAGCTCGGTGTCCTCTGCCAGTAGCTTGCATACATATTCTACTTGCTTGTTTGGGTCCATAAAGTAGCCATTCTCAAAATCTTCTAAATTGCTGTCGCCAACTCTAAGGGATGTCACATATACACCGGGAATATTTCTCTCTAGAAATATTTTGAATGCTCCCAGACTGAACCCCAAGCAGCATGTGTCTCCTGTACAAAAAACCATAATTTATTAACCCCCGACAAAAAAGAGTTGTAAATTTGTAGTGTCTGTATTAAGTGTGTACAAATGTATCTGTCTGTGGCATTATAGCTCCAAAACGGATGGACCGATTTCAATGCAGTTTTTAACTGAAAGCTAATTTAGTTGGATATAATTTCAGCTATGTTTCATGAAAATCTGTTTAGCCGTGCAAAAGTTACATCTCTTTTTGTAGTTGGAGTTGGGGGTTTTTGATGGTTAGGTTATCTCATTGTGTTCAAATAAATTTACCTGGTTTTATGTACTTGCTTATATATTTAGGAAATGGCATTGAATTCACTAGCTATGTCCATTATTATCCTGCTAATACTTAAGGAAAAGGCAGAAACTGCACACACCTAACAAGTAAATAAGGTAAATAATTATAACTAAGAAGATAATTATGAGACCTCTCAGATATCTAGGTACATAGAACCCGACACCTAGAACACTACCAATAGGTACCTTCATATTTTATATGTGTGCATTAATTGATAAATAGAACATAGCTAAGACTGTATTAGGTCCAGAAATTCATAAAAACAGTAAAGATAAATTAAAACTAAACAACAATAAAGTATTTTAAAACTTTATTTATTTAATTAAAGCGAAATGGAACCGTATAAAGACAAATTAAATATAAAATAAAGAAACAATCTTGAAAACAATGAACTGAATCAGTAATTATATACCTATATTAGTTTTAATAAGTTAATGCCCATTGACTATCCATCTAGACGTTCGTTTGATCAGTATTATTACCAATATAAACATAAATTAAATAATAAATAATTCTTTACTTACCCATTCCGTGCCATAGTACAATAGACGTTGGTGTTCCACTAATTAATTTAAATATAAATAGTAAAATTACCAACGCCTTCATCTTTAATTAATCTAACACTTGGAATGTAATTGCAATTGCTGTAAATGACTGTAATATAGAATTTAATTCTGTCGTGAAAGACACTGCGGCGGCGAAACGATAAACCGAACCGATCTAAACAAAATGTGAGTCGTAAACAAACATCTGTCAAAGTGTCAAGCAACTGTCAAACCGATGAGAGGTCATCGGACGTAGACAGAGAAGGCCAGGAATAGACAAGTGAAAAATCTATGAATGACTGCGTGCTTGAATGAAAGCTATCGTTAAAAAGGCATAGTTTCCGTATTTTATTTAGATGAAAATATAAATAATAGTTACGCATAATATGTTGTAAATGTTTCGGTTTGGAAGCTGGTTTCTTTAATGTTTTGTTCGAAAACTAGATGTCACTTTTACGTCGAGTTAAAGTTCGTTAGAGTCGTACAGCCTTTGAGGTGATAAATGCTTTATGCGTTTATGATGCGTACAGCCGGTACAGCGGATAGAATTGATGTTCACACTTTTTGCAACAGATGGCGTTAACGTTCAGGCGTTATCATAGACTTATTATCTATAATACGTAGTTGTAGGGGAGCCCTACTTATTATTTCTATGAGCATTATTCAGTACAAAATAGACTTAGGATTTCGATTATAAACTAGAAAATAAATGCAGTTGGCCAAGATTTTCTTTATACTGGTTTATGTAGGTAGGTAGGTACTACGCGTTCGAAACAAAAATTAAGATTGATAGAATACGGATTTTTTAGCTTACGTGGTAGATAGGTAGGTACGTTCTTTTGAATCTGGAACTCTAACTAAGCTTCTAGTGTATGTAGTACCTAGGTAGACCTAACTAGGTAGTTTTAAGTCTATTTTAAACAGCTGTTTATATGAAACTGATACCTATCCCTCGCTATTATAGTCTGGAAGAAATCGACGTAGGTACTTTCCTTTTTCCTTAATTGATTTTTTTAAGGTGGACCTACAATAAAGAGGATTTATTCTTATTACCTATTATGTTATTATGCTAAGAATAGGTAATAAGTGTTTCCATAAATCACTCGCATTGTCTTCCTCATGACGTCAATTGATCATTGGTATTGTAGTTACGGCACATTAATCACCCACCCCCTACCCCAAATAAAATCAATGCTAGGTTGAACTAAATTTCATGGTAGGTATCTATTTTTTGTACCATGACTAATACCTAAATACCTACCTATATCAATTTTAGTTTAGGCTTTGTCGATATGAGCTTTAATTGCTAGTTGCCAGTCAGTTGCCAGGCACAATTTGCTGACTGAATTGAAATTATTTAGTTTCGGCTGTGTAGACAGGCAATAAATAAACAAATTAAATGTAATTCTCCTTTGTTTATTAACATTCATCATGGTTCAAAATATGTAATAAATAACAAAGTTAGGTATAGATATTTTAACTGCTACTTATCACATTCGTAAAATTTAAGGCCTACGTCACTGCTCTCTGATATTTTTTAAACATAACTAAACTTTATTTTCTTACAAAATTCTGACTTTAAAAGTAACTATAATTTTTGGCCAGAGATAGTGATATAAGCCGAAATACTCAAAACTTAATGCTACATTTGTATTGTCAACATCCACATACTATTTTACAAAAACAAAAAAATTGTTGCACCAGATATTACTAGATAATAGAACGACAACACTAGAAGGCACATAAGAACTTAAAGGTATTTGGACAAATTAGGAAGAAAATCCTTTCATGACTTAGGTACCTATATATCATTTAAATATGCGAGATACCTATCTCAAAGATTTACTCGGTAGCTTCTAGTAAGTGGGTAATACTTATTTACACATCACTTTTGTCACAATTTTCCATCGTCATAATTGTTAGAACCTACTCAAACAAACGTTTCGTTTTAATAAAAATGCAAACTTTTCCATACTTTATTTGTTGTTCGAGAAACACCAATCAGTAACACATCGTCTAAGTAGGCCAGATCTCTCGTTAATGATAAACTAATAAAGCCTAAATCAATAGGTATTATTGTAGTTTAGTGTACTAGAGAAACAGATAATACTATCTAGTGCATCTACAGACTAGTGTTTCACCATTTTTCTGTAGATATGGCCACAAACAACTTTGGTTCGATAACTGGTGTCTGTGTAGGGTGTAGACACGCATGGGTGAATAACGAATTATTGTAAATTAAATAAAAAAAGGGTTTTGTTTGTGATCCATTCCATTAAAATAAATCATGAGTTCATTTACGAAATATTAAGTGATATGTTGTTTTAGTTACCCATGTAATAGAAAATTTTAGTTTTATTAAAGGTGACTAACTCTTAAACTAATACATAAAATATGGGTAACTTTTTATCAGCATAATCGTCGTCCAGAATTTCTGTAACCCTGCGTCAATCACATCTCTTTTCATTTGAAGGTATTTTTCCATAGAAAAAATATTTCACCTGACTCTCAGCACATTTTCTATCAGTGTCCATGTTAGTCGTCCTTTTTTTCTTTTCTTAGTTAATAACTACGTCGGTTGACACGTAAAACTCACTAAGTAGGTACTTACAGATAAGTTAATCTCGCTATGCCCAATAAACGATCCAAAACATCTATAGATTCTCAAACGTCATCAACTACAGTTTTTATTTAGGTTCTAATAAAATAGAATTTTATTACAAAATCATATTTAAAACCTTATTTTTTTCAATTAATTCGTAATGAATTTTACTTGTAAATCGACGCCATATTAACTTCTTCATTTATAATAGATATACCTTTTATGTTTATATTCATTATGCGTCTCATGGGCACTGATAAAATTGTCAATGAAAACCTTAGAACTAATAATTATAACTAAATAGTTATCATAACCGTTAACCTACTTCATCACAGTCTCATAAAGAAAATCACTATAGTCTGTTATTTCGCTGAATCACGTTGGGATAGACATCTTTGGAATCGTCAGATTACTCGACGTAAGTACAAGGTAATATTGTGCACATTTTGGTGCAAAACATTTTGGCTTAAGTCGTTTTTAACCTTTCGTTTCGTATGTTTACATAAACACATTTTTAGTGATAGTTGCATGTTCAATAATGCTTACTTATTTTATAATGTAAAGGTAATTCAAAAACCGAACAATCATAAAAATCCAAAGTTTCTTCTGAACGAGAGGACGTCCCAGTCAAATTGAAATCTGATTTCTTTTTTAATTGACGGAGACCCGACGTGATTCCGATCTAGTCGACAACTAGATTGTACAGCCTCATTATATTAAATCAGATCTCTTATGACTGTATTACAATATTCTCATGGAGTCTGTATGCTTCATGATGTTCTGTCCTAATCTGCTGATCTTCTTGGGTGACTCGAAGTAGTCGCTCGAGTCGGAAGAGTCAGGCTCCATGTGCCTGTGGTGGGACCTGATCCGCCTCGCTCTCGTGTCAGAGTCGTACATGAGGGTGTGGTTGCTGCCTACCCTCGATCTGAACGGAATTCTGTACGGGGTACTGCTCTGTACATCCGACATCGATCTGATATGTCTCCTGTATTTTGATTCCTTGGTGAGAGGCGAGAAGGTGATGATCATGTTCTCTGGTTTTGGCTCCGAAGACCTGAAAAGAGGGAAAGAAGACGGTTAGTTCAAAGTCATATTTCATAATGTACTAATTTCACTTAGAATATAGACATTAGGTACAGGAAAAGACTATTTGCTACCAGTAGTAATGAATATACTCATTAGATAATTATGTTTACTAGTAATTTACGTAGAATTGAAAATTTGTTCGATAACATTAGTAACCTAGACATAACATGTAAGTACTGTAATATTAATTGTTCTGCGATAATAATAGTGCGTAATGCCTATTAATAGTACCAAATATAATATATCTTTGTTTGGACAATACTTCAAATATTATATTAATTTATACTAGATCCAGTTGTGTTCTTATTCTAGCTACGTGTGTTATAATGAATGTACTAAGTCATTGTTTGAGAGCCATTCAAATGAGTGTGACACCTACGCGTGGATTCACTAGAATCAAAACAAATTAATTTATTGCTACCAATAACTTGCTCTGTCTTCTGTATCGCTCATGATCTACAGGTGACTTCGACGGACGCTTGTTGGATGGATGATGGATGTTTCAAATATTTTCTGATGAGACAGTCAAAAGACATTATTATATTAGAGGAAGTATGAAAGTGGCACCAGTTACAGAAAAGCTGCAAAGTAACCGATTGTCGTAGTATGGACATGTAGTAAAGCGGAGAGATGAGAATCATGTTAAAAGAAGAGTTGTAAGTATGAATGTTGATGGCTATCAGAGTAGAGGCAGACCACAGAAAAGATGGATGGACTGTGTGAAACATGACATGAATGTGAAGGAAGTAAATCTGGAAATAACGTCTGATAGAGATGAATGGAAAAAAAAGACATATTGCGCAGACCACAAATAAAATGGCATAAGGGCAGGAGAATGATGGCAGTGAAACGACAATTGACTGGATTTACGATTTATTGTCTGCAAAAAGCTTTGACCTCTCCAAGTTAGTAGGTAGGTTTAGATCTAAATGACAGAACATAAACCTAGATTACATGAGCTTCAGTTGGAATCGAAATGAATAGATAGCACGAGTGACGATATAAGGGCAGGCTAAATATTTGAAAGCGGTCACCGTATCTAGTTAACGAATCAAAATCAATGAGCTAGTCGTCTGTGAATATCATTCAATTTATCATATAAACCCGTTCACTTCCACTGTTGAGTGTGGGCCTCTTTATAAGCCGGTGGGTGCTGCTGATAATAAGCAGTCGTCAGGGAATATTGTCTTAATCACCATGCAAGTGGATTGGTGATCCGTGATCGCAAAGTTATGAACGCACAAGAAAAAAATTCATTTTCTTGGTATTTTGATTCTCTTAGCTTTGCTCATAGGCACGCAATTACCTACTCTATACCAGAAGTCACAAGGCAATTACTAACTTCGTTCAATTAGTCAAATATACCACCTAATAACTACGCACTTATTGGTTCCTCCTTGAGTTTTTCTCTGATATCCAAACAATGTGTGAAGGTCACATGAAACAAGAATAGTGTAGTATAATTGAACGAGTTTTTGTGATAAACGTCGGGACGAGCTAACAAAACGATTTGAAATAAGATTAATTAAATTTAGTAAACGTGTTCTAGTCATTTTCTTAAAAATAATAGTCATTTGAGATAAGTACTTGCAATACAAATTGAGAATTCTTTAAAACAGATTATGGGTCATACTTGCTACTTTTTGCAACGCGTTTTGGCGTTCGTTGGCTGTCTTTTACTTACAAAAATTTAAAAAAGAATGCGAAAACGCGCGATGCTGCTGCAGAAAGAGCAAGTGTGCTATAGCCCCTTAGTAATTAAAAACAAATGAGTTGGCATGCTGAGTTGGTTTGTGGAATTCTAACTTTGGATGTTAACGTCATTTTTGACGTGTCGTCTTAGTTTCTAGCTACGTAGGTGTTATATTATTTGTGGTTTAGCCTAAGTTTAATATTTAATTTCTTTATCTATTTCATTTACCTGAGTACCTAATCGGTAGTCACCTTATTTGTATAGCTTTACTTAGTCGGTGCCTTAGAGAATCGGCGTCAATAAGGTCTATTATCAAAGCTCTCAAAATTAAATTTAATAAACAACGAATGTCTATGATGCTAGTTTTAGATAATGCAGCTGCATCTTATATTTAACCCCGAACAGCATTATAATGCAGACTTTTTAATTAATAAATTATTACTATCAAAGGTCTTCATAACATGCTGTTCAGGTAATAATAATGCAAGCATTTTATTCAGATATCTTTTTAGATACACATCACGCCGTCGCCCAAGGTGTTATAAATGATTAGTTTACATTGTCACATGTATTAATTGAAGACGGACAATGTTATAATAAAATCGCTATTACAATCATAGAGTTCAGTAAACAATGCTAGTGTAACTATAAATAACATCGAGCTGCTAGGAACAGAAGGTCAGTGATGATCATTGTCTAGAATTAGATTGGTTTTAATAACTAATCGATTGTGAATTGAAATAATGCAAACAATATTCCACGGTTACCTACTGTTTAAAAATAAGACAACGGTCAATACGCTGATCATTCTACCGGGTAACACTGAAAGTTTTTAAGATACCAAAAAAGAAAGGAAGTAGCAAGTATATAACCATTTATCGTTTTTCAAAATAGTCTATTTATCGTTGTAATTAATAACATTTCGCGACACTATGCAGCATTTTTGGGCTTCGGTCAAATTGTGGGGTATCCGTCTAGTACAAAGTTTCCTAACGCCCAAATATTTTGACGTGGATCATTAGAGAGATTGGAACGACCACGCTTGAATTCGTTCAACCAGTTGTAGACGGTGACATGACATGGGGCTTCATCATGAAATGCTAAGCGAAGTCTATCGTATTCGTAACATTGTGGCTGACTGAGACCACAACGAAAATCATAAAAAATCATGCACTGAAAATTTTCTTGCGTTTAATTCATGTCGACGATGACACGGTATTTTGAAACTACTGCAAATTTTTTGAAACATAATTATGATGAATTGATGCAATGTATCTATTTAGATTATACATATTAACAAAGAGTTCTATGTATATTCGAAGGTAGTATTCTTTTTTGAATATTATTTTTAAAACTTTTAGTAGGTGTATAGACTAGGTACATAAAGAAGGAATTACCATTACCTTACATTTTTGACCGTAGATTATTGATTGGAACAAACATTAATCTAAGTTACCGACACTATTCTTCGAAACGATTTAGGATTTTAACTAGTAGAATAGATCACATCATCATAATTAGGCTACTTGGGAAAAAACGTAAAGTAATTCTCGGATATCTATGGTAATTCTAGATAAGAAAAAGGGAAACCTTTCTCATGTGGGATTTAAAAGTTTCAAAAAGAAAATATAATACCTATGGCTATGCTAAAAATATTCAGAATGGCACGTATGGAAACCTACTGGCACGACAATTTATTTTTAAAAGGAAATGCACCATAAATACTTGGCAAGCCTTCCTCCATTTCGTGATTGGTAATAATGCCAAGGTCCCAGTTAAATTCGAAGCTAAAGAGCTATGACCGCTTCTCTAATGTCAGTCGTCAATACATTCAAGTTTCATATTCATCATCATAGTGACATTAGAGAACCGATAACTTTTTACGTCATTTGAAAATGGAACATTTACGCATTATATGCTTTATTTTGTGCATGATACCTGCGTATAGCGGCAATAAGTTAAACAATGAATACTTACGTCATTATTTTACCCAAGACCGCATTTTGTTAACAAGTACAGTACATAGTACAGGACACTGACGACACTCTCAAGTTACTAGTTAACGTATACTGACTATATAAGGCAATTAGGTACCTACCTATACCGTATATTTGGTGAATAATAAAAAATAATTAAACCTGCTTTCACAGCCGTTAAATATTTAATAAATCTCTAAGTATTTAAACAATGCCCTAATTAAAACATTAATTTGTTGAAATTGCCACCCCAGGGGCCAACTATTAAGTCCATATAATTTAACTAATTCGGATTCTACGCTAAATAGGCCAGCAGTATAAACATTATAGGCATATGCTATGCATAATTTATTATAAAGCGGTTATAAAATTAGAAATATGAGGTAAAAACAGAATTTTAATCAGGGCAATGGGCACACGAAACGCTGAAAACGATAGAACATAAAATGAACCTACCATAGATCGCGTGTATTATATGGCGTCCCATAGGACACCTAAAACGCTTTACTAACAATATCTACGTGAATTAGTAATTCCAAATATGTACCAAATATCGGCCTGTAAACATCTTTTGCTGAACATTGGCCAACTCGTAAACCTTTACAATTAATGATCGGGATCCAAATAGCTAAGTATAATCACCATACGCTTCGCCAACGGCTATAACGGTACTTATGTTGCTATAATATTAGCCCGTAGGATGTCTACTGACTAACTCTTGATTTTACTCTCAGGAGATGAAGTAGAGGAAGGTAGGAATGATAGCTAAAAGTTCCAAACATTAGAAGTTACATAGTTACACTGCGTTGCATGACTTTAACCCTGCATCTGCGTAGGCGCATGTTTGAAAATTCTGATATACGATCGTTAAACTACTGTTGGTTGCACCGGTAACTGACGTCAATATATCTGGTCATGTTACTCGTAGGAATCTCGAATAATCGAAATATTTGTCTAACCATAAACCAATCTTCCGGAGTGTTAGGAACACCATCTGCTTTCTGTTTCCTTTGTATTTCTACCTCGTTTTGGTTACTTCAAAACAAAATAAACAACGTAACAAAGATTCTTTAGATTCCTTCACAACCAGCTGCACAGCTTAGTCACAGAATAGGGACCTACATAAAATGTTGTGTCTGATAGAATTCCTAAAATTATCTTCTTCATTTCGAGCTTCAAATAGGAACTTAGTGCTTATTGCATGATAGCTATCGTTGACTGTTAATTTAGGTCGTAATTGTTCACTGCTGGCCATGGGCTTCCCTTTTAGACTAAGAACAATCCGAGGGATGTTGCCAGCACCTCGACGGCAAGGACTATGTGGATATTGAGGACAATAGAGATAAATGTTATTTTGTGTGACAGTAGTTACCATGAAATTATAAACGGATGCAATGATAGGCATATTAGTCATAATGTGTTTTTAATAATTTTGTTTACAATGTGATAAGTAAAAGATTAACAGCTGTTTATCTAATTAGTATTTACCCGAACTCAAATAAATTATATAATTTTATCTGTCTCACAAAGAATTGATGTACATAAATAACAAATTTTCAATAGACCTGACTTTTAATAAATAAAATTTTAAGACTAAGTGCTAGTTACAATTTACTTATAATTAGTGTAAGTACAAAGGTTACTTATTACACAAAAGTTAGCGAAACCACTACCGCAAGGTCACAGGTCCAGCTGAAACATTGCAGCAGTGGTTCATACGTGCAGTCCAGTCTGCTATCTATCATAATCAGGTTGCTGTTGGCGCTGGCCGGATCCCGACAGTTTTATGATTTTCCACTCTAATAAGTATAAAAAGTTTAGGAGTGATAGAATGTCAATACATAGGTATTGATAACCGCTCATGACACATGAACAAATAAATAAATTTAAAACATAAGTAGTGCAAATAACTTGTACTATTATTCTGATCATATTTTATTCTTAACCTTTCCCTGTCTTGGGCATTATGATCACTGCGATTGTTTAACTCTTGTGTCTGCTGTCTGTAGTACTTATGTTCTAATTTTTTTAAATAGTATCTGCCACTTTCACGATCTTCACGAAATAAGACATAATATTGTTTAATTACCTATCTATTTAATGGATTTTTGAAGCGAGTTTTTTTATTTCTTTCGTATTCGAAATAATGATTAACCGAGTAATAAAGCACTTAAACAAAGTCTACAAATTAAAGATTACTTCGCAAGTGTCAACTAAAATATAGGGCGAGGCGCAACAATATTTACATAAATTACAAAAATTATTGCCTTTCGAGTGTTACATTTTTGTACTGAAACCCTGCTTTTTTACAAAATTTTGGGTCATTGAAATATATATTACAAATCGCTAAAAACATAGTCGGTCCATTGCCAAAATTTGGCGAACCAGTAAACAAAATCTTTTCAAATTGAAAAAAGACGGCAGACATTTTGTCTCGCTGATTTAAAAATAAAATTTCCACATCTCGGACTTTTCGACCGTAGGTGTAGTAGGTACCATAGACACATAGGTAAATGAAACGTATTTCCACAGTTTTAGTCATAATATAATTTTTACAATGAAAGTAATTAAGATAGTGATAATAGCAATGAATGTTATGACTGTACTAGACTTAATTACTTGTTTGCACTTAATCAAAGTGAACACATAATAATATCTAAATGACTACAGATTAGGTACAAAAACCCATTTTCATTAATAAGAAACCAATGTTGGGGCCAAATACCATAAAATGTTTATCACCACCCGTGATATCTTCATACGCTACAAATACACAAGTTCCAAGCTCATTATAAACCAGATATTCGCGGGATGACGTGAATTTTATTCCGAGATCAACTCGGTTGTATAAATAAAATGTAAATGATCGAAAACAAAGCACACGGTGATGTGCCAAATTGAACAAAGTGATGCTTTGATATGCACGAAATAGAAATAGATCGTGGTTTAAAAAGAGTGAATTGTCTTCATAGAGAATAAATTATTAAATGGGAACGATTCATTTGTGTTCGGTGAAAGATTTGTTGGCCAACAGATCGACGACGTGCAAGATTTTTTCTAGTCCACAAGGCAAGCGGCCGATTTAGTAGGTATGTGTAATCATCGTTGGCTGGTCGCCTTAAATTAGCATCAATATTCTAGTCAAGCCCCTAGGCTAGGCTTCTAATACCTTATTATTATGTATACTCAATGACTTACGTGGAATAAACGTAATTTCTTTTAAATTCTACTTTTAAATCCCGCCTTCTTATCTACAATTTTTTTTTTAACGCAGATTTTATAGTCTCTCGAAGGAATTTAGAACAAAATAATGGAAAATAATAAAATATTGGATTGTTTTTTGTAAATATTTGATTTCCTTGGGTTATACAGAAATACTTTTTTCCCTGTATATTGATCAGAAATGGCTGCCACTGTAAAGGTCAAATATTAATAGAAATCATGTTTGTCGTTAAGCAACGTTGTTTCTTATGAGTTATTCTTATTATTGTCGATGACATTATTGACCAGACAAATCGTTATTAGATACGTATTATATACGTAGTATATTATATCAAATTATTCTCATAATATGTTTTCAGTTCTATTTCTGTTATCTTGGAGATGTATCAGGGCCCCTCTTATTATACATGTCATTGAACTTTACGAATTACGATGGAGTTAACGTTAACCAATAAAGCAGTTATATCTGCCCACAGATTGAGTTTGTTGTGTATATAGACAGATTATAGATTACCTAGTATAAACACCTAAATAGTTATTTTTCGATAAGTTATGGAATTTCGCTTACTTCTACAACAACAATATTTATTTCTAATACTTTTCACAGCACCAATGGTATCACCTTATATTCTCAAGTATTGCTGCTGATAATGTCTGCTTTTTATATGTCATGGTCTGTTTCAATAGCCTACCTAGAAGGTAGATAGGTCGCAGATATAGCTCTGTGAAATGAGACATGTTATAAATAACAATGTACTTATGTAAGTTTAATATTTTTACCGTAGGCATCGTGAATGTGGACAGTATGCATGCACTGACGCATAAGTCGTCTCATGGACTTTATCTTGCCTTATTGAGCGACACAATGACTCAACGCTCAATAATAAAATAAAAACAGTCATTAAGTATTGGAACATGATTTGTGTCTATAAAAATAAACTCTTAATTTACTCATAGTTCTAAGTAGAGACTCTTAAATATGCATTATGATAACAATAGTGACGCCTTTACTGCTAATGAGAGGAGCAGTGAAACCATTACCTATAGTATGATTATTCATTGGGTTAAGTAGTCTACGACTTAACATTAATTTAGTAAATTAATCAACGCTTAAATTAATTCTCAGAAGTAATTAAAAGTTTTACATAAAATACCCCTAAATATTAATTTAAAGTATAGAGTCACAATATTAGACAGGTTTAATATAAATAAAATCTAGTTGTCACTGAATCTGATAATTGTGTTGTCACTTTACAACAAGCCCCAGTTTATTCTGATTCAGTTTGTTTGTCGTTCTTATACAATATTTAATTTGCCTATTAATGTCAGAAAAGTAGGCGTCTGTAAGTAGGTTCGTGGTATCCGAATTCTTTATTGAACCACTTTCAAAAACAAGATGTCTGTGATGTTATCCAACTAAAACTTCCTTGACGCTAACATAACTATGTAACCTATTGTATTACCTTCCTAGAAATCATTATAGTTTTCATTCATTACTGTTTTTGATTCTTATTGCTACACTTATTGTTTTGATTTGCCTTTGTAAATAGTTATTATTAACTATTACAAACACTGCCACATAGAGTTACAAGTGTCAATCACAGTGGTGAATGAGATAAGTACATTATATCTCGTAGGAAAAGGTTGATGATTTTTATATAAGCATTGAAGTTTCTGAAGTCGTATTTAAGATATTGGTCACGTGATGGAACTTTTCGACCGTCACAACAAAATACCTGATAGTATTGCCAAATGTCCAAAATTAGGCAACTTTCTTAGAGTGTAAAATTGACGCAAAAATGTACAAAACATTCTTGATCTTCGGACTCGCCTATGATTGTGTACTTTGGCCGTGCGTGTGTTTTTTTGTTGGCACAGCTAAGAGACCTATTACATCAATTAGACGTCATAGCGTTTCATGCAACCTTGGTAATGGGTTCTAACAGTACAATTTAATAGCCAACGTTTTTACATAAATATTTAATAATTAGATGCATTTGTAATTGGTCACGAACTTGACTGACATGGATAGATAAAATACATGTAAGGACGCGCGTTTTGTATTCGACATAATCAAGGATACTAGCGTTTTTCACGAAAAACGTGTAAAGTATATAAATTACCTTAATAAAAACAACGAAGACTTACAATAGAATAATAATACTTGCCTTTTTCAAATTAGTGTACTGGATCTAGATCCAATCTAACTTGATGCAGTTGAATGTATTGTTTCAGTATAATCAAGAATATTAAAGGTTATATTTAAAATGCAAGAGTTCCATTAGGTATAAGTATAAGCTTCGTACAAGTCTAGTGCAACGTACTCATACCAGGTTAATCTATTATTCGTGTTCTACTATCGACACACAAAGTGTCATCAAAAGATACTTAAATGATAAGTAATCCAAATGAAACGATTTTTATTAATACCTGAGTTAGACGCTAGAGGTTCCATTATTGCTTTGAGGTGTTTGTGTATCTCACACATGTCACAAATATCTTCTTCTCGTCTAACTTATAATGGTGGTGTAAAGCATAGTCTAGATAAGTTTCTGATATTGGGCCGGAAAGGTATAGTATATGAATCTATAAAGTAAAAAAACTCCAAGAGTCAGAATTATTTAAGAATTTGGAATTATGTAAAGCGATCTACCGTTCCATAATATTGTTATGGTGTTAGTTTATGAATTTAACACGGTCATTAGACTGTTAATAAAGCTGGTAGTCTAGTTCCAGTACTACCTGATGCCAGTACATTGCTGATAATTGTGGATGTGGCTGCAAAGCCAGAAAGCGAAACTTGCGATACAAACGCCGGGCAATTAGGGCCCATAATGGTACGCACGTTTCCTTACAACATCACTGAGGTCAGTGTGATGTCATGGGTGCACACCTGACGTAGATGCAAACTTTACGATTAATCTTTATTAAAGACATGACATTCATATGCTACGCAGGTGCTTGACAATTTGATCATTGTATGCCATTGCCATCCAAGTGGGCAAACGAATTGAGGAAAATAATGAAGCCATTGGCACAGACGATTGCCCCCATTGATCATAGCAAAAGAAAGGAACCCACCCTATCCTGCAGAAGAACTATGATGGAAATGAGGACTTAAGCCTTTCAGTGATGATGATGATGAGTGTGTAGAATCAATGTGCTTGAGAAATATTAGGGGAATATTTTTTTTTATAAATGTTTCTGCTCTCGACGACGCAAAACTTTATTACTTGAAAATATAAACTGAAGTTTAGTCCATTAGCTACACCACGACTAATATGCATAATTCTTTCAACATAATGTATAATAGAAAATTTATTATTTCTATTTGCTGATAAATTTACAGTATTTCAGATTTATATAATTTGAAGTAGGTACCTAACAGAAAATGGCAGCTGTGATAGCCTAGCGATTGAACGGTTGCATTCCATACAGGCAGGTCTGAGTTCGAAATACTTCTACCACAGTCCGCACCTCTGACTTTTCAAATTTATGTGCGAATCAGAATTTGATTATCACTTGTGTAAGGTGAAGCAAAACATCGAGAGGAAACCTGCGCATCGAAGAGGGCCTTAAAATGTTCTCGATGGTGTGTGTAGTCCACCAACCCGCACCAAGCTAGCGTGGTGAACTAAAGCCTAACCCTTCGTATTCTGATAAAAGGCCCGTGCCCAACAATGGGACAGTAATGCCTTTCCAATTTTTAATATAGGTAACATTGAAGGTACAGATGAAATTATTAATATTTTTCGGGTTTCTTACACAATTAGCGATAATGTAAGGTATGGACCAGTGTCGACGTAGACGAGGCAGACCCTGCACGAGATGGAGCGATGTCATTGCGAGAGTAGTCGGAAAGCTTTGGACAAGAATAGCAAGGAACAGAGATGAATGGAAGCTATTGGAGGAGGCTTATACCGACAAAGGCGGTCCTTACACTAATATTAATACACCGTAGATTAGGAACTAACATAACATAAAGAGTGATACTAACAATACTAACACACCTATTTCTTTACATAAATACTCGTACATAGTTGTAAGGAATCAATAAAGCTTATAAATAAATGGACCTGTGTACAATACAAACGAATTAATGTAAACGTTAATGGCAAGTAAGGATGACCAGGGGGACTACCGCGTACCTAATATGGTAATGAACATCCACTATGGTTCTTCACTTCAATACGATCGAGAGGCTAAACGTTGTAAAAAAAATCCGATCATGAAGATGGGAGTCCCAACAGTATGATCGGTAAACATTCTACAAGGTAGCTCGAAGCTTAGCCTCTCACGATCGTATTGAAGTTTATTACCAGTGTCGATGTTCATTACCATTTTAGTTACGCGGTAGCTCCCTGAATAGTCCATCAACGAATGGAAGAACATGATCATATAAAGAGCTACGACATTTTACCAGGTAAACGTTAAATAAACATTGTGATTAATAAAATAATTAATGATAATACAATCGCATTGTATTTGTTTTTATCCATTCATTCTGTTTGAATTAAGATAATCATAATTCTTGTGAAGCATGAATGTTTCACCATAATCAGGTGGTTTTATCAATTCAGAATATTATGTTTTTAAACATAAATTTCATGACAAGGAATCAGTCGATATTATCTTTAATTCTAGAACACTCTAGGCTGATAAATAGGCAGTGAAACAAATTGCGTTCACTGTGAATAGGTATAATGGAATATGGATAAAGTGGTTTTCTTTATAAAGCAAAGTAAGGGACCCACAATAGTTATACCTATAGGTCCAGGATAATTTTTAAGGTAGTGCGCAAAATTTTCAGAATGTCCGTTCCCAAATGCAACTAAAGTACTAAAATTCACTGTCAAACAAAAAAAAAATTATTTTGTATGACTCGAGCTAGTAAATGATGCGTGTCCCCCATACTAAGTCGAATTTTCGTTTTGTTTTAAAATGTATCCCAAATTCCCAATACTGCGATTGCATTTAGGAACAGAGACTGAATCACTCTACAAATTATGCCCACTACATAAAAAAATACCCTGTATAGTATGTACTTTACACTACTTAACGGGTTAATCGATACCTATAATATTAATGATAACCTTGCAACCAGGATAGCTATTCTGTAAGAACATCTCGAATCGTGTCTGACTCTTATATTGTCGATTGATATTTAACAAATTGTCATTGATAATTCAATAACTGAGCTGTGAACATGCTCTAGTCATGTTCACAGCTCCTGTTATTAAGTTTACTTTTTTGTACCTATATCAAGTTCTCAAATATCAACCGACAAGAAGTGTGAGATTCGAATCGACTGCTTACTTATTATTGGACACAGGACACAGATCATTAGTTGCTGTAAATTACCAGAATTTATACTTATCGTATTTTTATAAATTTTTATACATTAATGTATAAATTCTGGCAGTAATGACTCGGTGACCCGTTTGTAATAAAAATATATTTAATTTTGCTCCTTCCTTGACATTCGCGATCCCTCTTCCAGGTAGTTCTATAAACTGTCAATAAAATAAATTGACAATAAACGAATCTGTTTGTTTTTCTGATAGTAAGTAAAACATACATAAGTATCTATCTATATTGTCTTTATATTGTAAAGTTAAAGAAGATCTTGATTACTTAGTATATTATTTATACTTAGTATAGTATTACTTAGTAATTATACTTACTTGATCAATCTTGTTTGAAGATGTAATTAAATTATTGAATGGAATAACGTAATAATAGGCTTTTTCTAGTGCAGAATCCAGTATTACCCATTAGCATTACAAGGTAGATTAGATACAGGTTAATTCTGTAAAGAAGTGAATGGAATCGTAAAGATCACACCGAATGCAACCGGCGCGGTATGCATTGAATAATAAACATTTTTGGTAGGTACATTTAGAATAATAAACAATACTTGCTAAAAGATTCACAATTTATAATTTTTTTAGGTAGAGGTGATGTCAACAGCCAACAATTTCTTGTTTTTTTAAATAAGTATACGTATTCCTAATATTTATTTTACTTTGAAGCCAGACTAATTGATGCTCGTTCGTTTCCTAATCTACTTTATCAGTATATTTCGGTCACGGCCATAATTAAGAAAGAAATATTACGAAGACCAATTACTGTAATCAGTCGTATTTAAACTAAGCAGGTTGGTTTTCGATAAGCGCATGTAGAATAAATAAAACGGTAGATTCTATGTCGTATGAACACCACCAATTGTACAGACCTATGAAATAAACACATAGAAACATTCATAAATTCAAAAAAATAATAATCATAAATGTGCAATTAGTAACTGAACAAATAAAGCAACATTCTTTTGTTTGTGTGCCTCGTTGACTTTGTTTACAATTTTTATGAACACTAATGTAGGTAGGTATGTCAAATAAAGGAAACGTAAAAATTAAAGTAAATCATAATCATTTTGTAAGTAATAGTAAGTACCTACCTACTTAAGCAGGTATGCCAAGTTGGACATCCTAATTAACTTGAACAGAAATGGTTAAAACTTGGGACTTGTTCTATTCAGTCAATGACTATCAAGACATTTTGTAAGATCGAACAAAAGAAAAAAACTAAAGTATGTTTTAACTTTAACACTCAAGAGAATAATAAAAGAATACACCTATTATGAAACACGTTGTAGACACCCGGAAGGACGAACATATTCTAGACACGTAGTTTAGATAACAAATCATAATATTACTCATTAGAAAACATTCAATGGATTCGATATTGTTCAATTAAAGAAAGTACATGTGATTATAGTTAACTATTATGTCTAATAAAGTAATAATGTATACTTATATAGGTACCAACAATTATATTAAAAGTTTTAATGTCAAGTAATTACTCATTTATTAGTCTACAAAATGTAGATATGATTAATTTGTCATGATGTTTCACTTTCAGCAATATTACGTGCTAATTAATTACACAAATTTTGTCCACCGAGAGCCAAGAAATTTGAATACTTTCCCCACCCTTGAACACGATCCAAAACTATGAAATACTCGGAGAATAGTAATAAAACAAAGTTAAAGTAAAGTAAGTTTGAGTTGATCTTGGCATAGGGTTCATAACCTTCAGAGTAGATTCAAACAAAATAGTTGATAAGAAACGTATTTAAAATGAAATGAATATTTAAGGAAACGCCAGCGTGATGAAAGTGCTGAAGGACCTTTGTGCCTGCTGCATGGACGTACTGGCATACTCTTTAAAAGGGATCACGCGAAGAAAGTGATCGGCGCTGTTCTTCAAACCTATGGGTTCTTCAAATCTTAGATATACCTTTTCGCAGCTGTCAAAGCCAGTCAAAAGCTATCGAAATCGTACCGTTTGAAAGCCTTTCACTTGCTTTGGCAGTTATCAAAAATTCTAGATTTGGAAAACTATAGGTGTCATGACCCTGGCATAGACAGAAAAAGGTTTGTGTTTAGGAATGTGTGATAAAATGCCTATCAAACGAAGGAGATGAACGCGTATCAGATTATGAACCTAAAGGAGTAAAACAAGATCCAGTTTTAATTCTATACAATTTCATGTTGTTATTTGAATTTATTTTTAGCGACATAGCTGCATCTAACATTACCGTTAAACTAGTCACAAATGGTCTGTCGACTTTACCCAGACACAATACTAAAGATTTACGGTTTTACGGTCAACGGTGTTCCACAACATAGTACTTCCCTTTTGGCATCGTGTCAGGTATAGCCTGCACTGGCCATCACACTTTATTTACTTTTCATGGAAATTGTAAGCAGAAGTAGGAGATTTATTGTCCTTTTCGTTAATTAGCAGGATGGATTTTCTTTCGGCAGTATATCACACTTCAACTTTTAAAATATTAGGAATATTTACTATAGTTTTTAAAGATGTAGACACAGGTGTAGATGGGAATAGAAGTTGCCAACAAAGCTAAAAAAAGTGTGAGTATAAAAATCCCAAAAGAACCAGCTGCCGTTCACGTGTTGGGCTAGGTGACACTGTTGTGGCGTATTCTGGTCAATCCTCTCGTTGTTTGCTCTCCGTCGAAGCCAAATAAAGAGGGTGATGATTATAGCTGCCTATATAAGTTAAAAAAAATCTGTTTCTCTATAAGTCTAATATCATTTAATAATAAATTAGCTACCTCATGAATTCTAGCTGATGTTGCATTTACTCATTCATTCGGTTTTATATCCTGAATACAGAAATAAGATACTTACATAATATCTTCTACAAGAAGATAGTATAATTATGTATCCTATTGTAGTTTATTTATTTATTTGGATCTCCAACAAGAATTACATCAAAAGCTTACAACAACAATCTTCGAGCCCTGTGCTTCCTCAGTTACAGGAGACCACAGCATGCATATTAAAAAAAAACAACAAACTGCTGTTGTTGTTTGCTTTAATATTTTTTTTGATTTTATCTTGTTTATAATAAAACATCAATATGCAACTGAAAAGCATTGTAGAATTTGGAGTCTGTCATCATCTTCAGATGGAAATTTTCATCAGTATGCTTTTCAAAATGCTATAGATTAACTAACTGTAGGTATGCATATGGATGTAACTGGTGTAACGTATTACAAATAAATATTAACTGAATCATCATGAAAATATAAAATTATATTGTAAAGTAACATAAATCAAGTTGTTATCTAATCATTTATATTACGGATTGGTAAATCTGATATACTGGCGTCGCTTTTTGTTAGTACCTATGATATAATAATTCTTTGAACATACAATAGCATTAAGTAGTAGTACTAATATAACAAGGTATGAATTCTCAGAACTAATAGAACCAGATAGATAATTGTTTATCTGGTTCTACATCGAAAAATGTTTAATGTTTGCACATTAAACATTTTTCGGTGTTTAAATAACATCAATTAAATAGGCCTATGTAGGCACTAGGCACCGTATCATAAAAACTTTCTAGCTGGCATAGTGCAGTCAATACGATTGCTATGATGTTAATCAGTTCAGAATGTTAATCACCGATAATGTATTTCAAGTAACGTGATAGGAGGTAAGTAGGTGTTCAACTCACTTTCCCGTGAAGTAGTCGGAGATCTGGCTCACTTTCCAGAATATCTGGAAGAGCAGCATCAGCACCGTGTGATTTATCCACGTGTACAGCTTGTAGCAGCTCTCCATTGCGCCGGCGCCTCCCGTCTCGCGCTCCCACAACACCTTCGGAAACGAAAACTCACTCATCCGTCACAACTCACACGTCTATTTGCAAGGGTAATTCCGAAATTCAAATCCACGAGTCTACGGCGCAAATACGAATCAAATTCAAATACGTAACGTGAAACACTAACTAGCGTTCACCTCGCGCGCCGGGAAACGTGCGACGCGATCGAAGCACAAGGGTAGTTTGACGCTTATCAATCGAGCAGCTCTCGACCGAAAATAGCGACGATAATAGAGCGAGCGACGATAAGTTTGACCGCGCTCGAACGCCGGTGCACGCGAACTGGTGGCCATGAGAATTCCACTACAACTCGGCTCGTCGAATGACGAAAGATGACTCAGTTGTATCACGTTGTAGATATCGGGTATTTGTTTCTTTGCTCGGTAAGCGTGGAATGCGAGGCAACACCCGACCGACCGACACAATATGTCAAAACAATAAGGCACATTGTATTTTTTTTCAGTGTCCTAAAAGTTTAAAAGGCTTTGACAAAAGGACTTCATTCTACATTCTACATGGATTTTTTTGGAGTTTAAATTTCTAATGAGGTTATGAAAGAGGTTAGAGTACATCCATACTGTATACCGCTGTATACTTTACAAGGAAGTGTAGTTGGTCTGTGGTATAAGTAGATAAAAAAACGACTTACGTTAGAAAGAATACAGCGATAATAAGGACAATATTGATCAATAGCGGAAACAAGCGAGGTCTCTGAAATAATCAACTGGTAACTGCACGGACATCTACATAATAATATTTTTAATATTTTTACAATATAATGAAGTTTGTACTCAAAGAGTTTGTAACATTTGCTCGTGGCTGGCTATTGGTTACTGCCATAAATCTTTTTTATTCGATGCAATATTACATTGCATAAAACGTAAAACAGTTTTTCATTGCTGTACTTTATTCATCCATAATTTATTTGTGCATTCTGCAGAATTTAAATAGATACATACTTATTATTATACTAATACAAGATTAAGAGCACTCTATCAAAACAAAATATTTTCCATATAATTAAAAGAAACAGAAAATGACTTCTATTTATATAGCAGACTCCTCCGAAAAAACAATGAAGTTTTACATAAATTAAAATAACAATACATAAACGGTATTTAATTGTTTATAGCATTAAGAATAACATAGGTACTTGACTATGATGGCAAACTTAAAACGAAAAGAGCAAGAATTACCTATTAGGTTCAAGTAGCTTTGGGACCGATGCGTATGACGTGGGACAGGAGTTATGGTCCTTGTATTGACGTTATTTATTGAATTAATACAATACCTACTATAAACAGTCCTTTTCCTTTAGGGAAATTTCCCAAACGAACAAATGAACAATTTCTTAGGTAACGCGGGCGGCGTTTAGTCCATACAAACACTGATACAAACGTATTCCCCGATTTTCTCTGGATTTCGTTCCTAGCGCATTGCTTTTTTAAATGATATAGGTAGATATCGACCACTAGCATGTCCCTCCCTACCTTTAGCTTTTTTTGATTAGTTACTTCCTATAGGAGGTATGACCTCCAAAATTCCATAAAATAACCTAGTTTGAAAGACGTCTCAGATGTTCGATAGGCATGCTTTCATTGAGTATTTTAAAAAATGAACAAAATGTACAGAAATAGAACCGTGTTTTCCTTTTCCAATACCTGCAATAAGTGAAAAGAAAATAAAAATCGGTCCAATTTTGAAGAGGAAACAGAGAAATACAAAACCGCTATCCTCAGACCAATAACTTTATCTATTGGTCTGAGCCGCTATTTTGATGATTTTATTTAGGTCTGATCAGTCTGTGGTTCTGTTATCCCTTTCGCTTTCGCTGTTTTTTAAATACTTATTCTTCAAAATGATTCTGTGACCGCATTTCCTCTTAAATGCTTTATGCTAAGACAAATACACATCTGTCTACAAAAGATGCAAATAGGGAAGAGAAAAACGTGTTTATCATAAAGTTTATTGCGACTGTTTTAAAACTGATAAAACTATAGCTTTACCGAAGATATCCAGACTGTCATTTATCGTTTATCTCACATGTTATCCACATAAGGCTACATAAAGTGGGTGCGTCATGAAAGTACAGCATGTTCGTGAATAAGGCCGTCCCCAAGGGCCGGTCAACGCTCCTTCCGCTTCCGAACCACTCTACACCTGCACCATTATTAATATCACTTATTTATTTATAGACACAGCCCTATAGGGTACTAAGCAACTATTGACTCCGGAATTAAAAGCGAGAAACAATTTGAGACGAAAAACCATAAGCTCGTATAAATTATGAACATGAAAGAATATGGATTGCTGTTTTCTTTCATGTGGTGTTTTGTGTTTTAATATCTGCTCAAGTAGGTACCTGGTTGACTACCATTCTTTAGTGTCATTTCCAAAACATGCAGTAAATAGGGTAAATTATTTTTAACACAGAAACAAAAAATCATGGCTTTTGTACCTGTTACTATGAATATTTAAAGCGACATAATTAGGGTATCTCATTGTAAGGATCGGTGACAATCAACTTCAGTTAAAATACGATCAAGTATTTCCACCAAAAGAACCGACAATTCTTTTCAGAATGCTTAAACCCTGAATACTCAAACACTTCTCAAGTTTAAGTTGCCGTTTTTAACTCTTGAGCTGTCATTGTCATTTTAAGATGGATGATGGACATCAAAATGGACAGTAGCGACAGAATAACTATTAAGAGAGTCTTAAAATTGAGTTGTGTTTCGGCGGATCGACGTCTCGAAAACATACTGAAAAGTTTTTCATTAGCTTAATTATGTTAATGGGCAAGGTATATATAAAATAAATAATGAATTACTATCAATGTTAATCAACTACAACTTGAAATCATATTACATCAGCGGTACAGAGTAGAGACAGTATTTTTTTTTTATCCTACAGCGGCTGCAGCTGACTATCTCGTCAATAGATGTGTCGGCTACAGAGGCGGATGCTGGCGCAGATGTCTAGTCCCGATATGATCTAATGACATTGCAACTACAGAAAAACGTCGCATTTTGACCACACCATGAAGCGTAGCAGATGAATAGATGCCTGCCACCTCGACGACCTCCTGTCAAGTTATAAAAACTTATATAGCTTTCACGATTAATATGCAGGCGCGCGAAAATAGAGAATTCTTGGCAGTTGTCGTGGATTTTAACTGTTTTATGGTTCACGGTCAATATTGGAAGTTTACACGCAATATTGCTATCATTGAGAAGTTTTTATTAGGCTTTTTCAGTTGCTCCTGTAGAATAGAATAGAATAGAATATTAATTTATTTGCTCAGAATGTAGGTATTTACAATAAGGTGGTTACAATAATAATAAAGAATCCTTGTACATTTTACCATTTTGGCATGCAAACATTGATGCAGTTCATCATCAAACTATAAATATTGATACACAAATAAGTAGGACTAACAATCTAAAATTTGTGGTTTTCTGAGCTGAGACACACCAAACATTTGTTGGAGAATGAACATTAAATCTTTGAATACTATAAACTGAATGTAAGTGACATCGTAAGGAAACCTGATACCATAGATTCAGTATATTATACATATTATGATTCTGGACCCCTCAGACTTGGAATGTTGCGTCGGTCTTATTAAGAAATTACGATTTTGTTCGCAGTTTTTAACATAATAATTCTGAGAACAAAATCGTGAATTATATGAAAAGACCGGCCGCATAATTATAACGCGGATTGGTCCAGAATCATGTACTGAAGCCACGTTATCAGTTTTCGTTACGATGTCACTTACACCCTGTATAAGTCTTCAAAGACAGATTCAGCTAAATTTAATTTAATAAAAGCTAACACTAAACACTTGGACGTGCTAATAACAAACCTTATGACCCGTGTAGATAGGAAGTGGTTATAATTAATCAAAATCAAACGCTATTAACTGCTTCCGTCTACAAACGTTATATCAACTTATTATATGAAACCGTGTTTCCTACAACGATCACACTTATATATAGAATGACCTAGCACTTAGAAGTATTGGGTTGTAAGGACTTCTTCTTTCTAATCGGTAGGTACATGTTTATTTTATTTGACCTGAAAGTTGTATTACCTGCTTTTTGGGTCACTATGTGAAAGTCATATTACCTACTTTTTGGGTAGCTAAAAGAGGGTTATGGGTAGTCATCATCATTATGAACAACTTTTACAAAGGAACGGACCCTGAAATCGCGGAAATAAAATCAGCTGTTCCATACAAATAATTCAATATTACTCGACTAAATGTATGGAACAGCTGATTCTTTCCGTCGAGATTTCAGGCTTGTTTCCGTAGTAAACGTTGTTTTATAATGATGAAATACAATAACCACCTTTCGGCTTTATATACTCTTTCCAACTAACTATAATACATGTAGGTAGGGCCCGCTGAAAAAGATAAAAGATTGGAACATTATTTAGGGAGCGGTGCCACCGTGCCACATTTGCAGCTAATGTTCTCAATCTACTCATTCTGTAACTTTTGCCTTTATCTATTCTTTTGTTAATCAAATTACAGAAAAGAAAGAATTTTGATTTCGTTGAAAAACAAAAGCCATGAATTATGAGCCGTGACCTTTATTCAGGTGTCTTTTAATTTGAAAGTCACCTTTCGCCTATCATTCCCCACAGAGAAGTCTATAAATCAGAGTTAGCGGTGTGACTGTGCGTGCCAATTGTATTGTATCGAGTCAATGGACTGTTCTTATACTTTATTCACCACAGCCGATTGGTGATGGTGTTACAAAATTACGAACTTATGTCATAGTGTCGTAACGAAAAGCAGGCGTATCGATACTTATGATAAAAAGTAACTTGCTGTTGGTCGAAGAATCGAAGCACCTATTTATTATAATACGCAGTGATAGTCTAACATTTGAACGCTGGTATTCCATGCTAGGTTTGAGTTCGAACCGTGGGCCGCGGAGGGCCGGGGCCTTGGACAGCTGACTGTTCGAATTCATGTGTGGATCACACTGTAAGGAGAACTGCGTCCCGGAGTATCTCCCCCTATACGACCCTCGGTTAACCCTGAGTGAGAAATCCCGGAAACAACGTTATGAGTATTAGTGACGAAAAAGAAAAAGAAAAATGATGATCCAGAGAAACGTTCTAAATTCGAATTGAGATTTTGGAAGCATGAAGTGGCCACTGATTAAGGAGATTGCCAGTATTAATTAATTAAACGATAAAGGAGGATTTCGTCACAGCTGCACACATGAGAGGGCTCCATAAAGTTCTCAATGGTGTATATAGTCTACCAACCCGCACCAGGCCAGCGTGGTGGACTCAAGCCTAACTCTTTTCATCCTAAGAAGGGGTCCGTTCCCAACAGTGGTGCAGTAATGGGCTGAATGAATACAATTAAAGGTCATGCACTGGATTAACCGAGTGAAATAGGAAGGAATTTATCGACTTATGTATGTATTCTGTTTGTGTAACATGCAATATGTAATTAATCCGTCTTGTTTGTCTGAGTATCACGCATAGTGGTTGACATGATCTGATTGCGCAACAATTATCTTGTTTCTGATTTGTTAGTGTACACATTGGAGATATAGTTGCCAATTTGATAAGCCTCTCATGCGTAGTTCGATCTTTCATTAGCGATACGAGTGAAAGTTGAATAATTCTATAGTTATTATTAAACTTTCATTCATTCAAGTATGTTTGCGTAACGAAGTACCTTGTTTTATTTATCTACATTATGTAAAGTAGGTAGGTACGATATAACACATACCCTTAGTCTACAAGTCCATCAAAGAAATTATTATTCCACCAATAGACATTGAACTGTGCTAACTTCAGTTTACCTTTTTACTCTTTGGCTAACTGATAAAAGTCATAGCATTACTTAACACGCTGTTCAGAGAGTCGTCAATACACATAATTACATTATGTAAGCGCATGTCACCATTACCTACATTCACCGGCTATTTAATGAAACCACTTGGCAACATTACTTGTAAAGCAATACCCACCCACAGAGCGTATTTATACGATAACTCTATAATCGTAGTCTCGCTACTAATATTCAGATATAAGCCGGCCACATGTTCGCATTTTATGTGTTCATAAAATAAAATATTCAAATAACCAGTCGTAACGGAAAAATTGAAGTTTGTTTACAGGGGAACAAGTTTGACTTACTACGCAGCATATAACATGCATACTTAATATTAAAATCAATAAACATAATTGTGATTGTCAATACGTATCGTTTTAGTTTGTTTTTGTATCATGAATATTTATGAAACGTCCTTGTATCGGAACTTAGAGCATTAACAATGACTTTTATTGTAGATATCTATTTAAACTAGATATTAAATTAATGGAACCACCACCTATGACTTTTATGGTTGAAATTTTAGGGTCATGTTCACTGAAAATATACTTAACAGATGTTTATACTGAAATCGGCCGAATACCCATACAAAAATTCATTTATAAACGGCTGATTTTGCTCTAATCGTCTGATAAGTTGTTTGTGAACTTGGGCCTAAATGTAAAGTTGTTTTTTTTTGTGGACATGTTATTTCAGACTTCGAATAAGTACGTGTCCCTAGTTCCCTACGGTGCATTGTACATTTAATGCAGATATTATACTATTTGGCCAGTTTTGACCAGTGCCCATAGTATATTTGCTTAATCATGCGCACATTCAAACGACGTTTGACATTTGCCAAAACGAGTCGTATTTTTTGCACAAAGTAACATCGCTTAAAAAGGAATAACCCTGATTTACAGGGAAATTAAAGCGTAATTTCATTTAACCTTACCGAGACCTAGAAATGATAAAATGTCGACCTACCGATTAACAGTTGACATGGAACATAAAAAGGGAGATGCGCAAGAACTGTCGCAGACGCAGATGAATCACAATCAGGCATATTAAAAATAAATCATGTTCGGAGCTTACAATAAATAACTTCACAGTGTTGTATTCCTTTCTGAGACAAACTATTTATCCTCAAGATCGTTTCTGACATAAATCTTGACTGGAACAACGATTTTGATATTGACCCCGGGTTTAACAGGTAAAGGCCTACATATCAACTGTTTCAAGAAGACAAAATATGAGATAAATGTGCACAGACAAAAGAAGTAAATGTGTTCCTTAATAAAAAAAATACATTCGCTACTGGGCTGTTAAGAAGAGCAGAATTTTTTCAAGTAAATAAAATTCTTCTTCTACCATTGACAGAAATTCAAAATCAATCAGTGTGTCAAATTCGCCAATGTGTTAGTTTTGACATTCGATATCTAATACTTATTTATAGGTTTACGCTTATAATGTATGTAACTACTAATCTATACTTATAATAAAATCGTAACGAAGCGAAAACTGTACATTAAAAATATCTTGAAAAAAAAAAAGGCATGTGCTCTATATTCGACACTGATGCCAAAAATATAGTTTTTAGAATTTTTGTCTGTTTGTCTGTTTGTCTGTTTGTCTGTTTGTCTGTCCGAGCTTCACGGCCAAACCGCCGAACAGATCGTCATGAAATTTAAAAGTAAAATCCGTTAATAGCCTGGTCAACATATAGGGTACAAATTATTACGCTATTGTCAAAGGGGGGTGAGCAATAAACCAATATGTCTGTGTACAATGATTAGTCGCTACCTATATGACGAATCCATTTGAAATATTGGATGATTGTAGTTAATAGGTCCGATTAACATTTTATATACAATAGAAATCATTTTGCATTTTTTTAAACGTACTTTTTCATTTATTCTTTGGGGTGGGAGGACTCATTTGATGATTTTACCACGATAAAAAAAAAAAAAAAAAAAAAAAAAAAAGCCTTATATATTTTAATTCGTCTGTTTATACCTAGATGGCATTAGTAGTAATTTATAGGATAATAAAATCGTAACGAAGCGAAAACTGTACATTAAACATATCTTGAAAAAAAAAAGGCATGTGCTCTATATTCGACACTGATGCCAAAAATATAGTTTTTAGAATTTTTGTCTGTTTGTCTGTTTGTCTGTCCGAGCTTCACGGCCAAACCGCCGAACAGATCGTCATGAAATTTAAAAGTAAAATCCGTTAATAGCCTGGTCAACATATAGGGTACAAATTATTACGCTATTGTCAAAGGGGGGTGAGCAATAAACCAATATGTCTGTGTACAATGATTAGTCGCTACCTATATGACGAATCCATTTGAAATATTGGATGATTGTAGTTAATAGGTCCGATTAACATTTTATATACGATAGAAATCATTTTGCATTTTTTTAAACGTACTTTTTCATTTATTCTTTAGCCTTATATATTTTAATTCGTCTGTTTATACCTAGATGGCATTAGTAGTAATTTATAGGCGAGTTTTTAATTTTCAATATTTTTAAAAGCGATATTTTTATTGATACGGCATCCAGACTCCCGAAGGCGGAGTTCTATATAATAATTTAATTTGTAATGTTCAAATATTCTGAATAAAGGTAAGTATTTAAGGGTTATCAAAATACTTATAGGCGTAAGGCATATTAATGACGACTGCTGGTATGGCACTTGTGGGTTGCAGCTGAAAACCAGCGTCAGGTGACCAGTATCACTGCCTCCTGACATTATGCTTTATATGCTTTAGTACAATAACCCAACTTATTTGATATATTTTCTTTGCTTTTCCGTTTATTTTATGTTGTGCTATAAACTCTTTTTCTTTCTTTCTTGCTTTTACTTTTTGCGATTTTATTGCTCATGGTTCAGGAGTAGCGTAATTTCGGAGTGTTGGAACAGCGTCTGTCAAAGAAGAGTTTGTCGACGTTAAGTTTTCGAGTGGTATCAGGGCTGAAATCACCGTAGGGTTCGAAATTAATCACATCAATACCCCTGGGAGTCACCCTGGACAGAGCGTTAACTTGAAAAAACCATTATATGAAAATCAAATAAAAAGAACTAGGTACCTAAAAGTTTCGGTCAGGTAAATGACACATGTTGAACTATCACCGGCTGACGTAAACCGATCACTCTCAATATGGGTAAGTATACCGTATCCTACGGTGAGCATAGATAGCACTTCTACAAATTCGCAGAGACGTTGCGTACAAAAACACAAAAAGGAGTCCAACACCAGACATCCAATATTCAGAAGTCAATTCAGTGCTTAATTATCAGCACAGCCTTTAAAAAGTCAGCTCAGTTTCCTTAAAACACTAGAGAGGCACTATCGGGTGGTTCAGCCGATGCCCATTGCAAATACATTGTGGTTGGAGAAACTTTCTTCACCAGTAATCAAGCCCGCGGTGAGTAATTTTCTGCCAGATACGATCCGATCGAACGATCATCTCTTGGATCACATGAAAGTTATTTAACCGACTCTGGACCCAATTAGGCAGATGCAAGTGCAGTATGAGCAAATGAGCAAGTGGGGCTATATCGAGGAAACAGCGGTAGGGTGGAGATGTGGTATTGTCCCTCAAACGATGTCACAGCTACTGTGTCGCTCAACATGCCCCAATACCTGCACCTTGAGTCACCTCTATTTTGCCAATAATAACATCATAGAGGTGGCAAAATTTGCAGATTATACAAGCCTAGGGACGTAGTACCATTGACACCAAGAAGAAGGACTAAAGTCATTTGCAATCCGGAGAACAGCTGAATCTTCTTCTGTCGCGTCGCCAAGAGTGTTCATATTGAATTCGCTCATGATGTAGTGGATAGATAAGTCAGCAATTTTCGTAACAGCTCACTGCCCAAGAAGCGCCGAACAGAATTACAATCAGATGAGATTGTTGATGTAATCAAGGAGTCGGCATCAGACTCTGCACTCATTACCCATTTCGTAGACAATATTCATACAATAGATTTAAATAATTAAACTTTAAATAGTTTTTTCCTATTGTTTCTTAGCGGAGAATCAGGTTTCGTAAACTTTAATAACACACAAAATAGCGAGAAAGCGTAGTCTTAACGGTGCACGGTGGCAGTAAAAACTGGTTATATTTAAACCTGAAGGCTGAAGGCACGGTTTTGTCTTTTTGAGTGCCTAACCATTACCACTATCATAGATTATTCGTTTAACATAGTCGTGAATGCGACCTGCCGTGCTCTTTCAGGGGTCTCAAGTAAAGAACGATCACCCATCCAAGTAACGTGTAGATTGTTTTCATCTCACACGGAAGAGACATCGTCTCCGGTTGCCGGTTAAACGCCTTAGCAAGTCACAAAAACAACTTGAATACATAGGTATTAAAATATATAACACTCTACCTGAGAGTATAACTAGTGCACCGAGCGCCAGTTCCTTCACGCGCAGGCTCAAGACGCTGCTGCTCAACAAAGTATACTACAGCGTGGACGAGTACCTAACCGACAAATCGATCAATGATCCAAACTTAAGGATATAAATAAATCTTTTGATTGTTTAGATGGATTTATAGCAATTAATATTCATCAATATTTAACAATAATGTTATTATAATTTTTGACATGTAAGTTTGTAACTTATCAATAAATATTGAATTGAATTGAATTGAACTCCCATACGTGCGGAAGATAAGGCATTTTATTGCACAGATCTCATATTATTTATGTTTTTGTCAATACAAATTCTGAAAACTATCTTTCCTTTTCTTTAATTTCAAGTGACTATCACAGTTTAATCGAATATTGTCACGTGGGCAAAGCCGCGGGTACAGCTAGTTATGAATAAGATTGAGTTCCACACCCAATCCTTCACTTCTTTCTTCAATTGCTTCTATTTCTTAAGCGCTATCCCAGAATGTGAGCGTCAGAACGCTATTACTTCCGTAACAAACAAAAAGACGATCGCGTAACGATCGATTCGATGATGACAGACCTCTAGCTGAATGGTCAGCTGATGTCGTAAAAGTAACAAGGCAGACTTTTCCTCCTATCGAAAAGTTGACGTAATGCTGAGAAGGCTAATACTAAGCATGATTGACTCGATTAATAAGTTACTAGATATTATATTTATAAAAATCTATTTATTTCCTTGCCCATTCCCACAACTGGTGGGCCTGCTCTCAGAATGAGAAGGGTCTAGGACTTCTAGTCCACTACATTGGCCAGCGGGTAATCACGATACACGCTCGTAATCGGAAATCGACATTTCAAGAATTTTAGAAAAGAGATAGATAGATGTATTTTTTTTTTTAAATAGTGAAGCAATTTCCGCGCATGAGGGAGAAAACACTATTTATTTACTTATATGTGGCATCCTACGTATTATTCGATGGAGATATTTCGAGTAATCGCAGAACTGAGGGGCGCTTTGTAAGGCGCCGTCTAATAAGGAAGTAATTGAGGACCGACGCCCACACACCCGTGACCTCTAGTGAACGAGACTCAACGAACGTAGCACATTTATCAATATTTCTTGGGATTTCTTTTATTATATCGGATAACTGATGCTTAGATAAAAACGTGCAATAAAAATCTCGTACGTTGTGATACTAAGCATTGTTTGATATAAGCGGTTTTCTTTGTACCCCTTTTTAAGCAAATTGCGCGGACGGAGGAGTATTAAATTTGGCACAAGTAAAGTTTATATGGAGAAGGAGTGCAGAAAGCTAAAATTACGGTCGAATTTTGCTAATCTTTTAATCACAGCATGAGCTATTCCCATGTGAAACACAGCTCGTGCTGACACGAGAGAAGAAGGACGTGCATTCGAAAGAAAAAGCAAAAGTCCATACTTTTTTTTACTATCGCGGCGTTATCCCGTCTTGGTCTATCCTGCGCCTGCGACGGTGGAGGGCTATGTGGAACTCCTACCGGCTAAACTCACCATCATGGAGCACAACAAACCATCTCACCACAGTGGTTTCGCCACCCGATGGTGGACTTCAGGACCGTAATCTAATCTAATCAGGACCGTAGTTTAGTAAAATATTTAAAAATTCGGTCCATTCGTTTAGTAGTCTGTATTTATAAGTATATATAGATGAAGAAGGCTTCATGTGGTAACTACCTACTGGTTAACGTCAGCACTATATACGAATGATGACGTAAGCATGACGTAAGTTATTTACGTAGGTACCTAATAACCTTTGTCTCGATATTTCATTAAAATGCGATCACATTTTGTTGCCGAATAAACTGTCCGACACCATCAAACATTCAAATGAGGATCCCAATAGTTTAAAATACTCTAGTTACGGTTTAAGTGATTATTTTTCTTAATATGAATTACAAAGGTATTTACTTAAATGAGAAAAATATGGCTAGATAGATATAACTTACTTACTATCAAAAGTAGAAGGTAATATTTAAAAAAAAATAAAAAATATACATAGATAACGTTGATTCCAAAGAGCAAGTCGATGTACTGAATATCTTTCTGATACAGACTCGATAAACAGTTCATCTACATATGTACGAAACACATAAAACATCTAAAATGACAAGGCATAAAGAGCTTAAATAAGAATTGAAGGTATACTTACACATAACGTCACAGTACCGCATTAAAATACAAAAATGTTGGAAACTTGTTCCATTCTGAATAAAGCGAGTCAAGGGTGATGATGTGATAGTGGCTCGGTGCGAACTTAGTGCGCGTGCACCGAATGATTCACGCTTTGTCGCTGATCGTATAATGATGGCTAATAAAATGATCGTTTTGAAGGCGGTTCTGATTCACTGTTCCCCTCCTGTTATTGGTATTAAACCTTTTGTAGCACGTACTTTGTACATTCCACGTGCTTGAGTCTTTGCTTTGCATAAAATATTAGACACCAATTTCTGGTTTAATTTTAATTTGTTATAAATAAGGTTCCGATGGCTTTAAGGGGCTATATTGTACTCATCATTATCAACAACAAGCTGGAATTCACGAAAAGCATCTCCTGTCCATACATTTAGTCGAGTAATATCGATTTACTTATTGGTCCTATCGTAAAAGTTTTTCATAATTATGAGTACAATAACCCCAAGGGATCGGGACTAGAAAGGCAACCTTGTATACTCCATGAGTTATTAAATTCTCCAGTCTATGTTTTTACATACTGCTATAAGTTGAGAAATGTTTAGCTCTTCATATCCGTATAGTTAAACCAACCAATGAGAGTACAGTAGGTAGGTACTATAGAGAGAAGGAATGCTACCTGCTTGTACGACCTTCGATATCATCCAATGGAATATTTGAGGTGTCACTAGACTTTATCTATTTACTACAAAATGACGACAATAAGAACACAAACCACGTATGCAAATACGAGTCACTGCAAACAACACGTTTCATCAGATCGCACTACGAAATTGAAGTTATCACATCTGATAAACAAGAGATAACTAACAAGTAACTGTTCTCAAAATAAATAACGATGGTGTCATAAATGGTTGGTTAACTGATAATGCAACGTGACGAGGCGCGGTATTCGGTGTTGTGACATCTGCTCATAATATATCTGTTACGCCTTACGACACGCTTGTATCCTCGCTACTGTTTGGACGATAACAGGTAGTCAAACTGTAGGAGTTAGGTCACCTTAGTTCATCTCGTAGATGTCGTTTGAGGTGGCCTAGGGATTATATCAATGAATTCGCAGCAGCAGCCACCGTGTCACAAGGCCCTGAACAGAGAATAAATGGTGGCAGTTCATTACACTTTGATGAAGGCATTACAATCCGGAAACGTCACAAGACCATGAGTTTATGGAAATGAGGAGAAAAAGAGATCATACTCAGAGAAATATGGATAGTCGGGCAGCAAGCAGTATCATATTTCGCATGAAATTTCTGAAGCTGTAGTCGTATAAGTCGTAGGTTGCAGTTGGTCCCAGGCTGAAGAGAGCAGAGAGGAGGCCCATGCCCAGGAGTGGAAGTAATAGGCTGGATTTATTTTTACCGTCTGACAGACGATAAACAAATCTCTATTCGAAAATAGTTTCGATATAACCTCTGAAGTAACATCGTCAGTGTAAAGCAGTGCTTCCGAACTAGCCAACGAGGCGATGCTAATAGTCAGCCTTGATCATCGCTATCACATGCTAACAACCCAGTTCAATGTCAGTTAGCGTGAAGGTTACCAGAACATTGGACACGCCATGACTGAGAATGGAATTCTCAATAACCTATGATATAAAACAGTAATTATTAGATCATCTATTATTTTGTTGAGCTACAATTTGGTACTCCACTGGACCGGATATTTCCTCAAGGCCCTTGACATTGGGACATTGGTAAACTGAGGTACAAAAACCGAAATCTAATGAAATTGTAATGAAACTGGCGAAATAAACAGCCCTCTGAAAGGTTCCCGGATATGTCAGATGAGACACCCATCTCTGCTCATTCACCAAGTTTGCCGTCTTTTACGCCAACCGCTTCTCAAAATATATTTATGCTCGCGATTCCGCCAATAATTGGAAGCGTCTATGATTCCTGAAATGAGACAGAAGCGATTCCTTTCAGGGTTCTATTTTTAAAATTTATAATAAATATTATGGTCCTCGATTTATGTTTATAAACGCCTCGCGTTCTGCAGATCCTGATCAAAAAGTTGAGGAAATAATACCTGTAATTTGAAACAAGGAAAATCATTTTATACGTCTTATAAATATTTATCAGTTAGTCCTGGGGCGTCCATTAATAACGTGAGCTAGAATGGGGGAAATCTAACCAAATCTCATACAAAATCAATCCCGAGCATATTATAGGCAATATTAAGAAGAAGACATCAGTAGGTATTAACTTAAGGTATTTAGTGGTATGAATCAAAATACATGAACATAATATCAAATAATTATTTAAAAATTGTAGGGTAAATCTCACGTGAGAGAGAGTAGGGGTCCCACTACATCTTACTAAATCTCACCAAGGGGGAGGAGGTACAATTTTTTTTAAATAACACCTCTCTTTATTTATTTATTAGTTTATTTCTTTTCCCTGGTTCGTGCTGGTAAGGGCCCCCCCTTACCAGCACGAACTATGTATATGTCTATATGTGTAGGTAGGCAGGCGCTAACTAAACAATTTAACACACCATAAACTAATTCTATGGATCGTATGTATTAAATGAAGTTATTAAAACAGCTGTGTATTACTTATCAAATGACTAATTTAGTAAATTGCATGCGTCGATACAATTAAGCAGTCTGCTAAATGCTTCGCCATACACAGGTAATAATGTTTCTCTACAGGAAGGTATAAACGTATGAAACATGCTAATACGTAAGCAAATACGGATTATTCATTGAGCTTGAGTCAGACGAGGAGACTGAACAATAATGACGCAATCATACAACCTTCTGATTAAGTTAGGTATAGGTTCTACCATCTAAATGCAGCCGAACATAAAGTAGAATATTTTCAATTTTCCAGCAGCATAATAGTATTTGTAAGGCCGACAATACACAGGCATGAAGACTCCCAGACTGCCGAATAAAGGGTCAGACACACTTATCACACACCCTAAGCCACTGTCATTAGGCGCTTGGCAAAATTCAGCCGGACACGATGCAATAGGGCCAATGAGCATGAGTTATTCGCGTCGCGTGGCGTGGCGTGTTTCAAGTTTGTTTCCAGCATATAGGTGAGTAGGTACTATAAGAACACGTCATGGTACAGGGTGCCCGCCTTAGTGCACTCGGTCTTATTCTTCATCACCCACTACTGGGTTTAACTGCTTGGAATCCATGTGTCCAGATCTTACACTGCCCACATGGATGCTTTTCTAAACGTTCAAAGAGCTCGTGTACCTATTTCTAACTAGGTAATAAGTTTGAACTAAAAAAACTGCACTTAATAAATATCATGATAGTGTAGATCTACACTTTCTGAACGGTAAAATGTCAACCTGCCACACCGCACCGCTTCCAGGGTGTACTACTACATACACCAGGTAGAAGACTGGCGTAACCAGCTTCAATTACACACTACAAGACATTTAAAGAGAAAAAAAAAAGAAAATGTTTACTGTTCAATATTGAAAAATAAATCAGCACCTTTTTTTCTAAACTTGGTAATTTTTTTCTAAAAATATAAATTAGAATAACTAAAGTAGAATAAAACACCAAATGTGATTGAATGTCAAATTATGTTTAAATCAATGAAAATACCTAATGAACATAAAAATGGTTTAATTTTCACCTGTATCAGTATCAGATTCAGTAGTGGTAACTGGTAGGTAGCGTGGTTATACTTGTTCTATCGATATCGCAATAATTTACAATTATCTTAGCCATTTATGTTATATTTTACAAAAAAAAAATGGTATTTCCTAAGGTATTTCCTTATTAAACAAAACAATGTTACATCAACTAACGATAACAAACTTATCATTTTTTTATTATCGTCCTCATGAAAGAAGACCTACTGCAAAAAAAAACCCGTTATTTTTATCTCGGAAATAAAAAAACGTTTTTATTTACAACTCTACACACCACCATATATTATATATAACTTCTCTGTACACTCATAGCTTGAAAATGTGTTATTTCAATGTTTATACTATATTACTTGCTAACTATTTATACCTAGTATTAATATTCACGTGCATAATTACATAATGACGAATCAATTTCGTACACCATTGTTTGAATATTTTTATCAGCTGCGGACCGTGTAATGTGTTTTATTTGCTTAGAAAATTGGCTTAAAGTTGGCTAACTAACCTTTAATTCGAGCGAGCTAGAGGTTGTTGGAAGGATGCCTGATAGTTGCTTTACACAATAATTCGGATTACAAAGGCCGTAAAGGACATTTTGGCGAAAATGACTTTTTAATGGTACCCATACTCAGTTTTTTACGGTTTTTAGTAAGAAGTTTCATAAAAATCGAAATCCTTATAGGTACCTCCTTGTCCTTATACCTCTTTTAACAACATTTTCTATTTTCGTTTTTTGCTTTTCCTAAATAGTCGTATTTCGACTTTTGTCCTTACGCACTTTGAAATCGCGAAAAATAAAAATAGCAGTTTCATACAACAATACACAATACAACAATATAAATATAACAATAGTCGAGTACCTACCTAATATTGAATTATTTGTGGGACAACTGTTTTATTTTCGCGATTTCAGGACTGCTCCCATAGTAAAAGTTGTTTATAATGATGAATAATAACCCTTGAAGGGACTACAAAGCTAATGCAAGTTTTGTGGTCTCTGATGATTCATCAGACCTCCATAGAATAGAATAGAAGATTTTTATTTGTCTTTCAAATTACATAGGTACTGCCTAGGTTTTGTTTATTACCTGCAGCGAGATATTGCGCGGAGTATACCGACTAAGATTATAGATACCAGTGAATAAGGTGTCACCAACCCAGCCCAAGCCCAGCGTGGTGACCCAGGGTACTGCAGCATTGTCTCCGCCGAGGTGGTAAATGGTGATTATGGCAATATTACCTCAAGACCACTCATTGTAGCAATCTACGAGGAGGTTTGTTTTCAGCACTGAAATTCTATAATAGGCTTCTACTGAAAGTCGATGGCAAATTAAATATGATTAGTCCTATATTCAACAACATGGACTGCAACTTCAGTAGCGGTATAATGCTTCTCAGTCTAATCTGACGAATAGATTGGTTATCAATATTCATGGGGCCCGATGTCATTAACATAAGAACCTTTTCCAAAATATGCCAGCGTTTACTTATACTCGAATCACATGGGAATCAATACCCTATACGTAAGTCAACCGGATCGATTGACCGTCTGACCGCCAAACCCAAATAAGTGGAAGTACCGTCTCTTTGGGGAATACAGCCGTGACAGTCTACCGTCAAATACCGTAACTTTGCCTTTGTTTCCAACGTTAGCCTGGTACTGTATCGGTTATAGCGTTGTCTACCTTACCTATAAACCATAATTGAAAAAATTATGGCTAGTTTTTACCCAAAACAACAGGAATGCCTAAAAAACCCCTTTACGTCATTTGACGGTAGTTAGATTCCCAGGGTTCTCAGCTCGTTGCTGTCGTAAACTATTCGCATGACAACCAAGTAAAGTATTATAAGAATTTGGCGCTGAACTCTTGTTGCTATAGCTTGAATCGGTTGGCCGCCAATTCAACTGGCGCCCGCACTAATTATAGCTCAACTAAGCTATCAAAGGAACCGCGAAGATATAAGTAACTAAGCTACAACTAGCTAGTTGTTTCAGACAATCATTCCCGTTATTTATGGGTGTATTGTAACTCCTTGCATCATTCTCAAAGTTCGAGTATCCTACGGAGACATGAGGTGAAAAGTCATGTCAAGATTTTATGTTCCTCAAGGATTGATTGATAGGTAGATTTGATACGTCCTCTACAGAATTCGAAGCATCATTATCCGTTAGTTATGGCAACACTTTAAACGTAATGACGCGGACGGCTCTTCACTTTGCGTATTTGTACAAATTATTCACGTTGTTTGGCCAAAACAAAATCACTTAATTAATACACTTATGTGATTTTGTTTTGACCAAACAACGTTTTATGTTTACAAAAGGTTTCTTTTGCATTGGTCATTATAACTCGAATTTTCGTACAAATAGGTACCTCACCAAATAAAGTGCCAGCTTAATGTAAACCAATCTCGCTGGTTGCGAATATCTGGTAACTTTATTCAAACACGCACTCGAAAAAAGCTAACTTGTGGCTTTAAAATGACACATGTTTTAAATATTTTCCAATCTCTTGTAGGAAACGAGTGATTCAAATCGTGAGCTCAGTAGTACCGTTATTAAAGATAGCGGGATAAAAATCGGTTATGGAGTTACCCAGACTGTTTTCCTGCCTTTACCACATAATGAGTGTTCGATAAAGCTTTTTCATTAGCGTGGATAATGAGTCGCACCTCTCGCCATCGGCGGCGCGGCGGCGGGAAGTTCATCCGTATATCTTAGAGCCTAATTACATTATGGTAATCACGATACCCACTCGTAATCAGAAGTACCTATAAACAAAACAGATTCCGATACACGATCTATTGAGCCCAATATAAATTCTGGGACTTTTCAACTTCGAAATTGCATAACGTACAGTCTGTCAGAAAAGAGATGACAACGATTGAGGGCGCCACTTGTATATTCTCTTGTTTATTTTTAATATAATAATGCCGCGAAAACATTTTTTATCACAAAAAATCTACACAGAATAGTAAAATAAACACATCGTTGTACCCAAACTGACACCTACGGTACTTGTTTAGAGTTGCGAGCGAAGAAGAATTTTAGTTCCTTCAAAATCCTTTTCATGATTTTATTGACAGACTGTATCATCCGATTAATGTTTGGACACAATAGATAACTTTGTCCAGTAGTAGACTTCTTATGGCTGGTAATGATCAATATTGTATGGCTTGTTGGAAACCAAAAGCAGTTGTGTTGCTGACCTTGATAAACCTGTTAATAATTCAAATGAAGGAAATATTATCATAATATGATCACGTATCTTCTTGTGGCAGAGAGCTAAACAAATCTGTTAGTTACACAATTATCGCCTCGATTACAAGGCGATAACGCTAGCATGGCCATGTGAACTAGATTAGCTGGACTATGTCAACATTACTGATGTTACGCAAGTCATCAAACGCTTGACTGACCGTAATCTCCTAAGTGGAGGACTAGAACTGACTAGATAATATCCGTCGTGTTATAATATCCTGATATGAGATTTACGGGTGTTTCATTATTGGTGTTGTGTTATTAACGTTGTTGTTATGTAGATAGAGCACGATAGATTTAATTTTAAAGGCAATTTCCTTCTTCAATGTTCGCACGAATTGACAAATGTGCGCTTTTGAGGCAATTAATTTCCCAGAATTTTTATTTACCTTTGTAAAGAAAACAAGATCAAGCAATCAACAATTATGAGAGATCGTAAAAGATAGGTAAGTATCTGCCTATAAGCGATTGGCTATCTGTGCTACGTGTCTCGGGTTGGAACCCCGCATGAAACAAAATGTATTTGTATGGCCTACAGATAGTTGTTCCGGGTCTGGCTGTATGGTGCTGAGATTTATGTCTGTAAAGTATACAGTACGTTGCGGTGATACATTTTGCTGACTAAATGCTTTGAATGACTACGCGAATGCGGCCCGCCAACTCTGCGTTTGCACGTCGTCGGGTGCAAACGATTTTAGGATGATCAACCGGAAAAATTGCCGATTATAGGTACCTACGAAACAAGAAATATAATCACAAAAGTAGCTAGACTGATATCAAGACTACCGTTTTGAACCATTGGTCCTCCGATCGTGTAAACGAAATCGTTTAGTGATGGTTTTGAGTAGGCAAGTATAGTTTATTATAGGACACCGTATAATGCAATGTATATAATAAGCAACATTCCTAGGATGCAATGTCCCACATTATTTACAGTCAAGTGAGGATTCAATCAACTATATCACTTCAATCCACAAACATAAGCACAACCACTTATTCTACGTAAGAATAGATTTACTGCAATAACAGCGTGGTTCTCCTGTTGCATCACATTGCTTAAGAATTTTTAATTGTACACAAACACTTACATACCTATTAATAAATCACGAAAGTAATAAACACGGATCGTTTTGGTTTTGGTTCTAGGTAGGGTTGTCACCCCTACTAAATAATGTAATTTCTTACTTATGCTGGGGATTCTTAAAAATCAAGCAGGCGAATCTACTGTACCCACTTGTAATTATTTTCATGATGAGCAAATTCATTAAATAAAACACGCAAGATTATTTTAGATTTTTTAATTTAGCATTCTACAGAGGACTTAGGGAAATTTTCTGACTGCGTACTACGAGCCTATTGGCCCGCACCGGAGCTCTTCACCAATCGGAGCACCGAACGCGGGCGATGCGTAAAATCAAGATACTTACAAGTCACCCTTTCCTCGCCAACGAGGGTCTCTGTAGAAGCTAGCTGGAGCTGTGTCAGACTGGATGCGGAAAGTGGAGATCCAGGTGTTAATAAATAGCGCAACTTAAATTTCGAAATGGCCTATTTCCAGCAGTGGATTAGTTGATTATGAATCATCCAAGTATGTATTTATTTATTTATATATTCTTTATTGTACAACAGTAAAAAAAAAAAAAAATACATAGTATAGTGTTATGTAAAAAATTATCCCTATCTATTGTATTAATTTTCCGAGTTGAAACTATACTATTAAAAAATGCTGGCAACCCTAGCTCCGGGGGATCGAAGGAAACACTTTTTCTTTAAATACATGCTCTCACAGGAAATCGATTGCATTCTGTCTGTAAAGAAATAATTGTTGAAATTGGGTAATCTCACGGCTCAGCTTACAAAACGATCCGTGAGAATTATTTCGGCCTCAATCCAGTCGTGTCTACTTTATATAGGTACCAACAGCTCCGTTAACACACTTACTTATTAGGAACACTATATCTAATAATTAATTTTATACAAGTTATACAATGTAAACCTATCAGAGTCTGAACAACTTTCTTTATAGGACCAACATCGTAATTGCGAAAAATTCATCAGCTGTCCCATACATAACTTCAATACCTACTCAACCCAAATGTATAGCTGATCATTTTTTCCCGATTATGATGTTGGTTCAATAAAAAAAGACGATCAGTTTGATGGTCTGATCCACCCTTAAAATAATATGACCACGCATTTAAATTCTTTTACGCTTTGTAGATTCGCTATACTTGTGGAGCAAATATAAACGCCAAATTGTCTAAAATTACAATCTTGATTGCCATTTCCCATACAATGAGTCTGCTCTCAACCACATAACTGTCTCTAAATGCTATAAACTACCTCTCCACTGTTCAGTGACCATTTTATCGGAGTATCTATCGTGATGTATGTGCTTTATAATTAGCGACATCTACCACAGGACTCTAAATAATAAGTCAATGGGTATATTTAGTTTTCTGTGCTACCTATCTGTCCTACCACACCCGGTGGCTTCGCCCCTGGTCGAACGCTACACCCTAATCTTGACCTTGACCTAAACATTAGAAAGTTTCGACTGCCAAGGCTAAAACTTACATTTATGTAGATATAGATATTACTTCATTACTGTTTCAGGTTCGTAATTTGGGGGTGGGTGCATGGGAAAGTCCTCAATTAGCGATACCGCACCCAGTACCTCAAAACAAGTATACAAAGCTTATTCCCATTTACTCCAAAAGTTTGATCCCAACCGCTCGAAAATGAAAAATTAATTTATTGATCAATAAATTAATTTAAAAATACCACCACCACTAAAAAAATTTAGAAAAAAAAAAAAATATTATTATTATTTTATTTATTATTTTAAATTTTTTTAGAAAAATTTTGAGCTCATGGGAATGATTTTATTCATTATAATGAATAAAATCTTTAAAGCTTAAAAGCTCAAAATTTTTAAAGTATCTACTGATTGCATAAAAGTTTAAGTTATCAATATTTTTATTTTTATATTGATGAAAAAATTATAACTGACTGACGATGATGCCTTTAATTGATTGAGCACAAGCTTTTTATTTTTCTAATCATACACAACTTATTTTGGAGCAGATGGGAACAAAATTATTATTAAAATTTATTTATTTTCTTCTACAAATCTTGGAGCTCTTGGCGGTATGAAAATTTTATTTTCAAAGAACAATAGATTTGGAGTTACTAGGAATAAGTCAATCTACAATCGCTAAGGATATTATTAGTTCACGCGAGCAAAATGTACTGACTTGACATTATTAGGCTGTCGAATAGTCACTTGATTTGTAAATGTCAATCCCAGATCTACATTTTGCTGGCGTTTCTATTCTATGCGACTGTAGATTGCAACTTACCTATGGGGCTGGGAGACAGCCCGAAATTGACTTTCTTTCTTTTTTTGTTTTAAAAAACGTTGTCCCTCACTAGGATTTCTCCTGTATCGAGGGTACAGCTTACAAACACACATCTCACATGCATACACACCCAGACCCGAAACGACTATCTGTAGATCATACGAATATTTGTTCCGTGCGGGGATCGAACCCGCGACATATGGCGCAGAAAGCTAATCACTACACTATTAGATAATCTTTCTACTGCGCCTACGCCTAGCAATTTCCATATTAAATCTCATGGAACGGCAGAAGACATAGGTAAAACTTTCTTGGGCTCATTCCTAATCAAAATATTGTAGACATTTAAATATATTTGATATTGATCCATGTTTTTCGAGGCGTGATTGTCAATACTCATTGGATACGCTGTTATCAAAATAAAAGGTTATCTAATATAAGTAGCCACGTGAGGTAATCGCATAGCATATCCACGTGTCTTGATAAAACAATCACCTAAATATGATAACTTGATTGAGAGCCCACGTTCAACAGCAGCTGTACAATAGTGTACAATGTACATTGAGGCTGAAATCTATGGTGCGTACTTTGACTATAGCTGAAACTACTTAAACTTTGCTAAGTATATACTTTAGTCATATCATGCTGAAATTGTGCTGACACGCTAAGACTGACGAACTCAATAAACAAAATTTTAAAGTCAATATAGTAAGTACCTACCTAGGTACCTAGTTCAAAAGCAAGGTTTAAACAAGTACGCTCTACAGATCTCAGCCTGAGACTGTTCCAATGTTTTGCTTACGAGTTACGACATGGTCACAGACAAAATAACAGACCGCAGACGTTACCAATACAATACGATTATTTTTTCTAGCCTCTGATAATTTGTCGATGAATATAGCCCTTACATTCCCAAGGAAATCATTTGCGCCATAATAATAGGTACAATTTTACTTACATGTTATTTGCACAGGTGTTTTCCTGACTCATTTAGTATAGGAAGGGCTGAATTATTTATATAGGTACAACACAACAGTAGGTAAATCTTCATTGTGGTGGCTTATGCTGCATATTAGCTAATAGTTTGTAATTATATGGTTTATACCCTCATGTAGGTACTCAACTAAATAATCTATGACTGGGTTATCCTTACTGGATATAGCAATGTGTCAGGAAACGCAAGACTCAATATTACAACTACAAAATTCCTGTGAAAAAATAGTAGCGTTACTATCACTATTAGCAAGTACCAAAAGCAGTTAGTACTTTGCTTTGAGTAGTTAGCCGTCACTGGGGCATGTCTTAATGACCTACAGACAGGAAGAACGACAAAGAAAACAGTTTTTATTTTTTTATTACTAGCTTGCCTACTTGATACCTACTACTACATACAGGATCATTTTTTATGTAGTGCGCCAAATTTGAGGAGTCATTCAGTGTCGCTTCCCAATTAAAGCAACCTAAGTCGAATTTTCAATACTGCGGTTGCATTTAGGAACAGACACTGAATAACTCTACAAATTATGCGCACTAGGTACCTACATAAAAAATATTCTGTATAGATCGTGGTCTACTTCAAGGACACCTTAGGTATTATCATCCTCATTTTATTTGTAGCCGGCGCAATGTCCTTTTCTTCCATTCATCTTTATCAGACGTCACCTCAGAGCGCCTCAGAGGCATGGATATAGTATAATATCTGATATATTATATCAGAGGTTCTTCCCGGACATGCTGACATGTCACGTTTCTAACAATCCATCCATCCATCTTTTCTTTGTTCTGACAACTTCAACATTCATATTGTTACCAAAATCCAAAGTTAGATTTAGTTGGCGAATTACAAGTTTTTGGTAAAATTATAAAATAGCTAAGATTAGATTTGTGCGGGACGTCCTATTTTCCAGGGGTCCGTGGACACTTGGTGGACACGTTCCGATTTACCCGTGATTGGATGCCAAATGAGAATAAACGTCATTCATACTTCCGTTTTCAAAAATATAGACTCCGTGCACGAGCGGTTGCTTTTTTTGTGATATGATGTATGATGTATGATATGATGTAATCTCTTGCAATCTAATAATAAAAACGATGATTATAAAAACCTAGATTTTTTAGTTGTCCCGAATCTACAACCAATATTCCGATTTTATTTACCATCCGTACCTAAATTTGGGGCATACCGGACTGGCAACACTACATACCTACCAAACAACCAAACATACCTATACCATTCGGTTGATCGTGAACCTAAAAGCTAAATGAGAGTAGATAAAGCGTGAACTTGTGGCGGTCGCGCCCTTGTGCTGGACTGTCTGGGTGCGGCGGGGCAGTCGAGACGGGGGGCGAGTCCACGCCACGATTATGTCGTTACGCCAAACCGGCCCTTCCGGTGCAAGAGGGTACGGCCGTCCGATAATAAACAAGACACACGAGGCGACTTTATACTGAAAGATAAGCATTACCTACGCTCTAAATGATTCCAATGGAACGAGTAGTTAAGAATTCATGAATGCTTCTCTGATGTGGTCCAAACTGAATAAGCAAGACGTTAACGTCCTATGTATTTTGTATCGTCTTTAGAAAAGCTGGCAATATGACGTCAAAGCGCGTTGAGGAGACTTGACGGCATCACGATGCAAGAAAAACGGAAAAAGAAAACAAGAGTGATCGCAAAGTAAGGTTTTGTGGATAGGAAGAGTCGGGATCTTCATGATCGGAAAGATCAATTCTTTCCGTGAGTAATTCCTTTCTCATGATGAGATCCAGATAAGAAAGCATTGGTCATGCAGAACCTATGAATAACGGAGTTTTTGATGAAGCCTCACGTTGTACAACTATTTTCTAGTGGATGATGATAGGTAATGCCAGTTTTTCAATACAAGATAATTTCTAAACTTGGTCGTTTTAAAATATCTAGATAGTCATCACTATTGTCATGATTATTCACTGACAGGAAATCGATTTATTAACCGATAAATAGTTGTTACGAATGTTATGCGTAAAGAATTAATACAATGTAATTTAACATCAGTTTAAACTAATTGGAATCACGAAACTGTGTATAAATAACAGTTTCTTGGCACTTCAGCAACACGGCGATTGATTTATTCGGAACTACGTCTTATACGATTGACGTAGGTAGTCGGTTTCTATAACCGATTATAAGGCTACATTTAGGTAGGTAGTTCGTTGATCGTTACAACTCAAAATATTATCTTATCTAAACAAAACTATTGGTCCGCTCTTCAGATAAGTTTATCGCTATTATCTGTTCACTATAATCGCTTAGTATTTCCTGTAGATAAAACGTTTTATTTACATTAAACAGACGAGAGGTCTGCTCAAGATTTCCCGTCAGATGACTGCATCTCTGTCTCTGGTTTATTAAAAAAACAGACTTGATTGCGCGGAAAGCTATAAAGTTAGTTCCTACTCGTACCTACTTATTTATCCGTAGAAACATGTACCTACTTGAAACGTGTAGATAACTAAGAAGGATAATTGGCTTGTTTTTGTCTTGATATATATTTATATCGAGACAGGACCTGAAGATCATGACCGTGTAAGACATAATAATTCTTTCTAGTTGACACAACTGAAGGTACCTAAGTAGTTACAATACAAAAAGTTGTACCGATAAGTTATCATGTAGGTACACAACAATATATTAAATTGTAATAATAAAAATATACGTTTTTTGTCGAACTTCTTTCTACTTTCTCCAAGTTTTGTCAGTTTGGTGTTACTACTGGTACCGTATACGTTTCGCACCAGTAGTACCCAACATTACATTGAGTCTATGGTCTAATACCTAGGTCCGTAGACAGCATATTATAATATAATGTAGATAATTATGAGCAAACTGCTTATGCTTATGTTGTTTACTTATGGTATTATGGAAACATTGCATCAGTAAATCACCGCGCTTGCAAGTAGGTTGATGATCGCAGTATGTCTGTTTTAAGCGCATAAGATGATGCTGCCATGCTGTCCATATCCTTAGATAAATTATTATTTAATGTACCTAAACAAAATAAAAAAGTACAAAATTAAATTGTAAAACGAATTGAAAGGGTACAAATATGGCGGTCTATTAGTAATTTATTATAAGCAATTATTTCAGACAAACAGTGCATGAAGAATTATGGACGAAAATATAGAGGGGTAGTCGTAGGTGTACTAATATAAACTCAAATAGGTTGTACTGTCAGCAAAATAAAATTAATTGGATTGAGTTGAGTTGCGTTTACCAACTAGGTAGGTACTAATAAGATGAGATGATATTTGCTAGTTAACTAAGGATGAACGGTTTAGTAGTTTTTTTAGGTGGAATATAGGTATTATAAAGTCTACATAGATACATAAATATATTATGCATGTTGCATACGCAAGATGAAGTTTCACATGGTTTATCCTAGATGCTAGAGGAGAGTCATCATATGGAAAACATTATACAATATACATAGAAGGAAAAACTTTCTGACTACTGTCGTCGTACTGTTTCTAAGAAAAACTAAAAATAACGATACATAACTTGGCACTGTCTTATAATAATATATTTTACTTACTTAGGTTATTTTTCTGACGTTACTAGGTATAAAGAATAAGTACGTTTAGTACTAATTTAACTTATGTTAATTCCTATAATTATAATTATGTAGACAGATTTAATTAAAATGAGCTATCATAGGTACTTATCTTTAAATTCATTTTTAGCTACAAAAACGAAAAATAATTGTTAAGTAGGTACCTAACTAGGTAGGCAGTTAGGTAGGAATACTTCGGATAACGTAGATACCTATGAGTGAAACAATATCATTTGCGCTTGCGCTGCGCTGCATGCTGCCTTGCTGCATTGAATTTAATGGTGCGATAAGAAAAATATTTCTTTTAGTGTTTTTAACTCAAGCGTACAAGGTTATCGAAGGACATATCGATCAGATTCTGAAACGAAAACAACTTTTTACTTGAACTTGAAACTCTTTTCAGCATATTATATTAGTTCGTAAAGTCCATCTGCTGGACATATGAGCCTCCTCATAGACTGAACCTACCATGAACGGTCGTAACATTGCCATACTAAACAAAACAATTATTGGTGATCGAAACTCCTAAAATGAGGTTGCTACACTTGCTACCTTCCTTCTGGCCTTTTATGACACACTCGATTTGGCAGAGGGTGGTCAATTTTCTGCGACGCAGAGAAGAACACAGCTTTGTATTTAAATAATTTATGGCTAAATAAACGCTGCTATGAACAACTATGAATGCTCATTCTTTCATGACCATAGTTTAAGTACCACTTAAAAATATCGCGGTTACTTTGTACGCGGAATATTCTTAAATAGTACTTAAACTCTTGAAATAACTCCATTATCGCTTACTCAGCTCAGTATGACTTGTTACAAACAATACCTACTAATATTACTAATTGTAACCAAGCGTCTATTCACAGGTGTGTTTAGCGCTAGGTTTCAGAATAATATTATGGATTTAAACATGTTTCAATTTATTCACATTGCTATTTGATTGTTATATCTACTCGTACTTATTTAAAAAACTGAATTTAGTCATATCATACATCAACACACCATCTATATACTTATTAATAGGTACCTACGTGAAGAGAAATCTTTATACCCCTTTTTAAGCATATTGCACGTACGGAGATGTGTGAGATTTGGCATAGTTAAAGTTTATATGGAGGAGTAGGTACCTACAGAAAGCTACAATTACGGTCGAATTTCGACCACTGGGCTGGTCGCCCAGTGGTCGAAATTCGACCGTAATTGTCCACGACCACTGGGCGACCACTAGTGGTAATAATAGAATGGCAAGTCGACTGCCGACCACCTTGTAAAAGAGTTATCGAGTCTCTACGTGAAGAGAAAACTTTGTATCTACCCCTTTAGGTATAAGTATAGTGCGGGCACGGAGGAGTGTGAGATTTGGCATAGTTACAGTTTATATGGAGAAGGAGCGCAGAAAGCTAAAATTACGGTCGAATTTCGACCACAGGCGACCACTAGTTTTATTAATCTCTGTAAGGGATTATTGTTCCTACTTATCATTATTTAACAACTTTTACTATGGGACCAAACCTGAAATTGCGAAATAAGGCTGTTCCATACATTTAGTCAAGTAATATTAGGTAAATTATTTAGGTAGATATATGGAACAGCTGTTTTTTTTAATCGTGATTTCAGTATAGGTTTCATAGTTGTTCAGAATGACGAGTATCTAGAATGACTCCATAAAGAAATGTAAAGCTGCCGCAATCTTCCTCATCTGATAAATAACTGACCTACCGATAACACCTAAATATTTAATATAAATCATTCTTCCTTTCTACTAAATACCTTTTCCTCGAAGGTGTAACTTAAATCTAAACATAAACAGTTATAAGAACAGCTATCGCAACCGTTAGGCGATACATATTAATAGACAATTGAAGATTTATCTACGCACATAGATATTTACGCACATTTTCTGTTTTTGTACTAGGCACTTGTGGTTCCGTAATCAATTCAATGTAAATTATATTACCTTGGGGTAACCACTTCTCTTGGGATACTAACAGAGATCTACTTACAATAATACCTATCGATAAAATTATTATAATGACTATAATGGCAATGAAATTCTTGGAGAGAACAATTATCTTGGTCCACCTAGGAAGGAGAAAAGAGGTAGGTAGGTAATTGAAATATAAATAACTTTCCATCATTATTGATAGGATTTAAATCTACTAAAAAAAATCTTATGTAGGTAAATACTGCAATTAATGAAGAAAGTAAATTAACGTGATGACTTTTCCAACATACAGCTCGTAACTCTGCTTCAGCTTGTTTCATTTAATTGCTAAATTCCTTTAAATGAAATGGAGTAATCGAGAAACCGGGCTGTACATTCAACATAGGGTAAACTAGAGATGAGACTGAGAGAAAAAGAAGACAACACTTCCTTTAATAAAAGAGTAATTAATTAACTATGCCTATCAATTCTAATCACAGGCGGCCACGGTAGACTTTGAGAATTTTGAAAGTGTGTTTAGTCAGATGAGGGATTAATATACGTGATGATTATGATCTAAAGAATTATAAGGGAGATAGCCTCAAAAATAAGAATATGTGGTATCCCTAGCATAAGAATAACAAACGAAAAAATATATTTGTATTCAGTTTGGTAGCTAACCCGCTGCTGCTTGCAATTGCAAATCAGAAACAAGCCAATGTCGATATTATCGCTTGACGGTTTGTGCTGACTAAAACGTTGTATCGTATGCAGAGAAAGAATCTAATTCCCAGACATAGGTAGGTACCTACAGGAAACTTTATTTCAGAACCTAAGCAACATCAGAATTATAGATATAACCTATTAATATAGGTTTATTCAACTTTCATAACTTTATGTTCTAGTGGTGACTTCAACTGCGACTTCAAGTGTGAGGTCCTAGGTTTTATTAATGGGTCGGGAAAAGTGTTATTGGGTTTTTCTGTATGGCAATTCACATTATCAGGCAGATTTTAGGGTTGTGTCTAGTAAATAGCAATAGGCTTATTACCTACATGGGACTCAATAAAATCAGCGAAATGTAGGAGTACAACGATAACTTCTACCTAACCCTTCGAAATAAATAGACATAAATAAAATAAATACAGCCCATTACTGTCCCACTGCTGGGCACGGGCCTCTTCTCATTCTGAGAAGGAGTAGGCTTTAGTCCACCACGCTGGCCTAGTGCGGGTTGGCGGACTACACACACCATCGAGAAGTTTATGAGGCCCTTTCAGATGTGCCGGTTTCCTCGCGATGTTTTCGTTCACCGTTAATGCAATTGCTAATCAAATTCTGATCCGCACATAATTTTCAAAACTAAGAGGTGTGGGCTGGTTCATACTCATCAGCCCTCCTGCATGGAAGGCAAGCGTTCAACCGGTAGGCTATCATTGCCTATATGAGCAACGCTAGCCTGATGCCTGTTGATAATTAACTATGGTTATTCCATAAAGTTATTATTAGAGTAATAATAACTTTATGGGTTATTCAGATCTCTATAGAATGAAAGAAGGTTGTTAGTGTGTACGTTAGCCTGCTGGCTAATCAATCAATTATTGTTATACACTATAAGCATTCCCATCACGATCAGCTTCACTACAAACGAAGAATAGTTATTGTTTTTATGTCGAAGTAAACTGCGTTGTTTCTTCTAATGATTGATAGTTGTTTTAATGTGTTGTATATGACTCTAAACGTAACGTGTAACAGATGGTTGATCGCTTATTTACCATCTATACTTATAATAAAATCGTAACGAGGCGAAAACTGTACATTGAATATTAAAAAAAAAAAGTAATTGATACATATACTATAATCGACACTGATGCCAAAAATATAATTTTTATAATTTTTGTCTGTTTGTCCGTTTGTCTGTTTGTCTGTTTGTCTGTTTGTCTGTTTGTCTGTATCTATGTCCGAGCTTCACGGCAAAACCGCTGAACAGAATTTCATGAAAATTTATATGAATGTTCGTTATAAGGCTGGTCAACATATAGGCTACAAATTATTACGCTTTTGCCAAAGGGGGGTAAGCAATAGATCATCATGTCTGTGTACAATTATAAGTCACGGTAGAAGTAGGCGACTCCTTTTGAAATATTAAATTGTTGTAGTTCATAGGTCCGGTCAACATTATTTTATGTTATAGAAATCATTACGCTATTTCTGTTGGGAGCTGAGCAAAATAATTGTTCGTAATGTCTCCGTAAATTTAAACTCCCTAATAGAACCAGTAAAGGCGGGTTCCAGTGACACACAGTACCTAGGGTAATGGTATTACATACTAACTAAAATTAACAACCTACTAGAAGTTCGCTCATTGGCATCTTACTTTTAGATAATTACCTAGGTACGTATTTCACTCACTGTCCTGTTCCATAAATACAAAGCGTGATGAAATTATTTACCAGTTTTCCCAGGTTGTTCCTAAACCATTAGAGATAAGTTTTTTAAACGGATTACGAGCTTTTTCTGTTCAGTTCTAGCCATTTAATTTTTAATTTCGACTTTTTGAAACAAGATGGCGTTAGTAGTAATTTTAAAGTGAGTTTGTAGTATTTAAAAATGTAAAAAAGGTGACTTTTTGTTTGATATTGCATCCAAACAGACACCTGAAGGCAGGGTCTAACAATTTATTACATTTATATGTAATTTAAGTCAAAAGGTTTTCTAAACCAGTCTTAATAGTAGTAGTGGGTAGTCTTAATGACGATGGCTAGCTTGCTGTATTAATTGGTCGCGGTTCATGACTAAAATAACTTGGAAAGTGGTCAAGATTGAGCAATGGTTATACCTCAGCCGTGACAAAATTTTAACATAAAAACGATTTTTTTGAAAATCAACAAATAATCCACGCATGCAAAAGTAGTAATCGTCGCCATCGGTCACGGTTACACCATGTCGGTCTATCCCCGACTGCTTCAAACCGACCTCGCCCAATATAGTTTATCCTACGGCTAGCATAGCACCTCTACAAATTCACAGCGACGGCGACATTGCAGTCCAACAACAGAAATCCACTGTTAGGCGCTTAATTACCAATGCAGTGTTTAAAAAGACGGCACAGCACCTTTCTTTAAAAGAACAAAGGCAAAGGTTCCTCAGCCAAGGACCGTTAAACCGACTCCGGGCCCAAGTCCCTCTATATCGTCGAAACAGCGACAGGATATAGATGTGGCGTTGTCCCACAAACAATGTCATCTACCTCCCTGCTCATTGTGTTTCTACTCCTTTTCTATTAACTTGAATAACAATAAAATGCCGTATATATAAAACCAAAGTATTCCTTCATTATTATCTTTATAAGCGGTAAATATCCGAGGACCTACTAAAATAGCGTGAAAGCTGTAGTCTTAGCGGTGCACCGTACAATTAATTAATAAAGCATAATTATTAGAGTTCTCTTGCGGTGATTTCGAGCGGTAGATGTCAATGTTATGGTTACACTAGGGCCCAAAGATAGGTTATGCTTCACATACAGTTTGTGCTTGATGAAGTGATGCAAGCTAGAGAGAGAAACACGATCGGCACGGCGCGGCGTGGCATCCAGGCGAATCTGCCTATGTCGCTTGGCGGTAAATCATTCGCTGAAGAGTTTCTCTTACTAAAATAGGTACAAGACAGTAGGTAGGTACTTGGTTAAATGTACGAACAAATAATTTTACAGCACATAATACGAACAAAGTTTCAGGTTTCAAAAGTCTCACAACCGGTTGACCGGTTGCGAGACTTTTGCCTTTTTGATCGACTAAGTATTACAATATTATCATTTATCATGTATTCTTTTTTAACTGTCGTGAATGCGAGCTATCGTGGTCTTTGAGGTCCGGACGGATTCCAAGGAGAGTAAAGAACTCCCATCCAAGCAACGCGTGTTTTTACTTCGCATAGGAAAATTCTATGTTATTATTTTGGATAATAAGTAAAAAATACAGCATTTAATTGCATCGATCTCATGTTTTTTGTAAGTTTTTGACAATATGAATGATGAAGGATAACTCCACTTTTTCATGGAGGTCAAGTTAAATGTTGTTAAGCTTTCGCGACTCTTACAATGTGGAGTCACTTAACTTAGATTAATCGAAATATTGTCACGTGGGCAAAGCCGCGGGTACAGCTAGTCTGGTATAAAAGGAAACAAATGCACCGAATGAACTCTTCATTGTGTTTTCCGCAAGTTTTTGGGGTCATCACCGTACTTAGTACATGTGTACTGATATTACTATTATCGATGTTCGTAATGACTAGGTACGTGTCATTACGAACATAACGTAGTAAGTAAGTACCTTCTGCTTAACCACATAGCTAAGACTTTAAGCAGAGGTCATTTCAACTTTCTTCTATAATGTTTGTCATTTGGCCGTGTAGGATGGTATACCATTAGCGTTTTGGTCATTTTTTTCGCTGATATATCAGCTATTTATTTACCTACCTACGTATTAATGCACAAGTGAAAAAAACTGCACAAAGGCGGACTTAACGCCATAGGCACGGTAATATTATCTATATCAACGGTTCGTTTGCCAAACGTGTTGATTACATATTGCATCGTTTCCATCACCACCTGCATCTTGCATGATAGTTATCTATAAAGCAGTACATGCTCAGCAGTAAACGTCTGAGGGCTGATAAAATATAAAGGGTATTGATACACATATACCATTTACAATAATACCTTTTGAAGTGCTACTGACCTCGTTGCACAAAACGGTGTAACATGCACCAATGTTTATCGAAATCATTACAAGGGTGATTGACTGCCACCAATAATACGCGTCTATGATTGACCCTATCGATTGGTGCCATGAAAGTACAGGTTGCTATTTTTTCGGATTTTTGTCGGTTCTATTCCCGGGTGTGGCAGCGTATTTTCAAAAATCATAAAAGGCAGTTTTGTTTCTTTTTAAAAATAAAAGAATGTTTCCTTTGAGTAAAATTTGCTGTCTTCAGTATTTAGAGTACTTTTCCTCCAAGTACCTCCGCTTCGAAAATTGGTACCTGGATCACAATTGAAATGAATCTGCATTTGAAATGTTATTCTGGGAATAATAATAAGTACCTACCGATTTATCATTATTATTTCCGGAATAACATTTCAGTGCGCAGTGCCGTGCACTGATATTATATATTGAGGGTAGGCAAAAAAAAGTATCGTGTTGCGTTGTAGTGGACAATGCAAGTCGCAACACGATACTTTTTTTTGCCTACCCTCTGAACGATAGTGTCTCACCGATATTTACCTCATGTGACATGAACATGACTCCATTTATTTTAACAATTGACAAGAGCCCACCAGGCACTTAGGTACGAATATCTAACTAAGTATTTCTATAAGTAGGTAGAGTAGGTAAATTTCAGCATCTTGATTGATTACATAAGGGTAACAAAAGTATTATAGTATGAGGAATCCCTGCTGGAAGCAAACCCGTTGTTATTACTTTACTTTTCTTTACTAAAATGGCCTTATTTGTCTATTGATAAATGAAATAAAGTAGACTTGAGTAGGTACCTACCTACAGCGGATTATTAATGAAGGATAATTAGCGGTCACGAGGCAGGTAGTTTTGTGGAAAGGTTAGTAACATTTTAGTGGAGCTGTTTCCGTAATGATTTTTCATTATTGGTTCTAATAAAACAAAACGTTTTGGAAGCGGCGATGGTTGGAAACTATTTTTTTTTTCATATAGGTAGATAGGTATAGGTAATAACGATTATGTAATGCATTATATTGGTTCAATATTGTTATTTGCCTTTGAGGATTAGGACCGTTGTCTTTTTAGACCTCACCACTCCATCACTATCTAAAATCTGCTATTTTTTTATAACAATGCTTCAAGCTTGGTCTTTTCGATTTCAAACTAAACCTTTAAAATTATTTTAAATCCATGGAAACAATTTAAGTAAACGTACCTACTTCTCGTTAAATCAAAATAGTCCGCCATCTGTCGTAATTTGAGTGAACTAATAAAACAAAGCACTAGGCAAAAGCCAAAACAGCTACTTACCATATAAAACACCGGGTTGTACAATTCAGTTCAGTGTCCAGGACGCTTAAAAATTATAACTTTTAACCTGATTTATTAATTAATTAAAATATCTAATTGAATTTCTATTTTAAGGCGACGACATTTGCATACTCCTAAAAGATATGGATTTGTAAATGTCTGACGGTCAATCAAGTCTTTTAGTTTTGCTGCGATAAGAGGTATATTTTTAGAGAAGACTATTAATAGTAGGTACTTTGAGAATAACCATTTTTTTTTATCTTTGTTTTTTAATGGAGGTTTGTTCATATTTGAATAAGTCACCCCCGTAAGGAAAACATACAGTTTCAATAAAAAATACAATTCAATCTAATGCCAATATGCTAAAGGACTCATTTAATTTAAATTTCTTGAGGGTTATTAATATTATGTATAGTGAAGGGAAGTGAGATATTATCACTTAAAAGTTTTATTAAATGCTATGATTGTTTAGGTAATCCTAGCAACATTTTTGGCTCTTTTTCAATAGCAGTTAGCATGCTACTACACATTACGTTTTTAAAATGTTTCTCATCCTCTGAATCATCTTGCACTGAACTTAACTCAGATGAACAACTTGGTGCATAATCAGCGGATATAACAGAAGAATACGATGATATAGAAGTACTATCATCCTGGTTATCAGCGAACAATTTTCTTTATAAAACAGATACCTAGTTTTATTGGTGAAGTTCCGATATTGTGTGATGAAAGAGGTAATGGTGACAGTCCTACATTTTTCTTTTCAGTAGGTATTGTACATTGACACTTTTACTTCTGTACCTACTTCGGTTTAATATTGACTTGCACAGCATTGTCGCTCTGTAATTTATCTTCAATATATCTTCATATATTGAAGATAAATTACAGACCGGATTGCCGTACCGGCAGTGCCGGAGCCCTGCACTTCTGCAGGGCTCTGTTTGATGATCATCACATACTTCAATACCTACGGGCAGTACTGGGTCCTGCTTGATTAATATCACATACATTTGTATGGGAAGTACTAGGACTTGCTTCATAAACATTTCATTGTGGAGGTTCACCAATTTTTAAAATATTACTACTTTTGATAGCATGCTCTGAAAGAGCTTCATTTACCAGTGATAGTCTTTGCCTTTTAACTACGGCACTTCTTTCAACTGGTGGTGGCATATTCCGTTTTTGACACAAAAATATGTGAGGAACAACTCCTTTTTTTAACCGTAGATTACATTTTTTTCCTTTCTGTTTCATTATGTTATATTCAATATAATTATCTGTATCTTCCATAACCTGAAATAAATAATCAATCATCAAAATTTCGTAAAACCGCAATAGCAATAAGCATTTAGGCAAGCTCTTTAGAGATTTTTTTATTGAACTTTTGTAAACTAGGTTAAGCTAGTTTTATCTAACCTAACTAAAGACCGAATCTTCTAGTTCTACTGCTTAATAGCTCATTCATACTAAGCTGTACATAAATATAGCATATTTACGTTAAAATGATCTTCACAACAAAATAAAACCGATAATGGAGATACATTAACCCTTCTCATCATCTTACACCATTTTTTTCGTAATTTCGCATCGCGTGGAATACGAAAGAAAAGTTTATCGGGTGTACTGATAATAGTGTTTTTGCACTTCGGTACCATACAATACTTGTAAGCAGGTTTTTTACCTTCTTCCAAAGACTACAATAGTATATCGGATGGTATGAGGTAACTGAAACGCTATAGTAAACAAACACGGGACACAAACCAATGACGTCATCAAAAACGCGCGCTAAATGGTGGCGTTTGAAGCATAAACATGGTGGACGCACACCTGTCCGAATCGACCGCGCCGAAGAGCCGAAGAACGAAACGAAGTTTCGGCCCCCCGCACCAGTGTTGCCAACTGCTTGCTGTACCAAGTTGCTAGACAATTTTTAAAATGTTGCTAGATTGCCAGTTTTTTTTACCCCAAAAAGTTGCTAGAAGTAGATATTATGTTACATACAGTAGTTAAGTAGGATTTTTGTATTTGATATTTTAATTTTCTCAATGTTTTTGGCATTTTCTAATAATAATTTTGATAAAATATTAGAAACACTAATTTTCATAAACAAAATTCGAGGACCCGAACTCAATGCGGAAGCAGAAAAGTTGTACGTTTGTACATACAGGCGGCGCCAGTAATCGCTGTCCATCTGAACCCATCGAGAAAAGCCTCTATACTCAAATATAAAAGTACTCTGTGGCGCAGCAGTAAACGGGGAATTCCCGGCCTACGCCGACCTGTACCCACCTGTACCTACCATAGCATATATTATGACCATAGATTCGCGTTTAGTTTTCTATCGAGACTCGGTACCGTAGACAGAACCCTACTTTACGAATCTCGATAGCCTCACGTCTCATGATGAAATGAAAAGTAGTTAACTAGTTTAGCTACAAGTTTACTGCATCTGATAGAGAGATAAGAGAGGATTCTTTGGTCATTGATCTGATACCTACATAATATTCCATAAATTATTTATGGATGCTAGTATCTCTTTGTAGTCTGTGAAGCTGTGAACTCTATTCCCTATTGTAATGCGGCCGGCGCAAACATTAAAACTAGCCTTCTCTGTCTACGATTAAAACTTTCCATTCCAGTCATAGATTAGAATACGATTCCAGTAATCCAGTTCCTCAACAAACGAATGGCTCCAGCTACTAGCTAGCCTCCATAAGGTACTAGCCCTGCGGTCCGAATTGCGGTAAAAGTGATGATATCGCGAATCCGACGTACCTAGATACTCAAAGGACCATAGGAATGAGATGGTTTGTAAGTTTGTAATCATCCATTGTGGCTAATGAACTATGAAAATTCAAGTGGATTTCAGCGTACGTGAAAACTTGGCGCGTTGATTCTAATGTGTTTACACAATGGTCCATTGTTCAGTCTGTCGTCATCCTTCAACGAGAGTGCACGTGCTTGATAATTCTTATTTCTAAAATAAAATAACAATGTCGTGGTCAAACGAAGAAACTCTTAAATTTATAGAGTTATATAAAAGAGAACCATCAATTTGGAACCCAAAACACGAACACCATAAAGACAGAGCTAAGGTAAAGTGTTTTATCAATTTATTTTGAATTGGGCATTAATTTTTAGGAAATTAGTTTATACTAACTTCAGTAAGATTTAAACAACTGTAACTTTATGGTCTAATTTAAAAGATTTAGAATCATAATAATACCAGAAAGTATGTAACGCTAAGATATTAATTACCTATAACATTTATAATAGCTAACAATAAATTTACTATCATGACATCTATTGCAATTTGCCAGAGACAATAAACCAAGAACCAAACCCGGAGGTAAGAAAAATGAACTCTGCCCAAGCTGGGAGTCAAACCAAGGACCTCACTATAGGTACCTAATGCATTTTAGTACAGAATTCTAAATTAAAAGAACTACTTATATTTTCAGGTGCAGGAAGCATGGAATCGCTTAGAATATTCCATGCAAATACCAGTTACGGAATTGAAAAAAAAGAAGGAAACATTGATGACTGCTTTTCGGTTACATTACAAGAAAATACTGCTATCTATACAATCCAGTGAAGATGAAGTCTATAAACCTATCTGGATATTCTATGAGCCACTAGAGTCATTTTTAAAAGATGTATATGAGCCCCCAAGTGTATTAGGCTCGATGGATAGCTTTGTAAGTAGAACAGAATATAATTTTGTATTCCTCCCAATAGTGTACTCCCCAGCCTAATAAAACAAGACTAACTCAAGCCGTTCTTGACATAAGCAACCATTGGATATTTAATCTCATAGAATAGAATAGAAATACTCTTTATTGTTCACCTAATAAACAAGAAGCAATTAACTTACTAACTGCATTCAATATAGACATTATAGGTCGGCAAGCTCGTTGGTGACACTCCCATCGTGTGCAGAGGACGGGGATGAAAGTATGATGGGGAGAAGTCTACCGTGGTCGAGGGGGCCATCAATCGTGCTGCACGACATTTATTGTTACCTGTCCCCCGTCGCCCGTGCACCATGGGAGTGTCATGGATTAACTTGGCGGCCTGTAGCTATCATTATAATAATAGCATATCTGCCTGCACTTCACTTTGTCAGCCCAACCCAAACACAGATAATTACTAAAATATTTGAGGTCCAAGATAATAGTTATGTCTTGTCATGTTGCATGATAAGCCTGCAGCTAATATTACACCTCCCCCTCCTCCCACTTTTTTTTTTCTTCCCTTTTATGTGTTGCGAAGATATCACTATGCAATTATTTTCAGTTGATAGGCAGCAGCAATAGCTTCACCTGAACTCTAGACAATATTTGAATATCATTCTAATCATACGGTGATTAAACAAGATCATCCTACAAGGCAACAATTAATACTTTTTACCCGACTGCGCGACGCGAAGAAGGACAATTTATTGTTTTGTAATCAGAAAACTACTGCTCTGCTTTCAGGCATCTACATCTTTTAGGCAAGAGCTGGATGGCAATGATGACTTTGATGAGCAAGAAGGAGACAATTTGAATGACTCCAGTTCTGAAAAAAAGAGAGATATTAAACCTAAAATTCGGTTGGTAAAGCGGTTTTCAAATGTTCCTTTTGAAGTACAAGAAGTCAGCAAGGAGATGACAAAGGCTTTTAATACATTGAACGAAGCTTTAAAAAGTTCTAAGAGGCAAAGTAGTACAAGTTCGAAGGATGAGGATGACTGTGACTTATATGGAAGACTTCTTGCTAAACGATTGAGACAGTTTTCAGAAACAGAGCGACAAGAGATTATGTATGAGTTGGATGGGTTGTTACTGAGCCGATGCCAGGGAACCAGTGAAACAGTTAATAACAGTGATCTGAGTGACAGTTAACCACCAGCTGATATGTATAAGTGGTAGTTAAGTGCCAAAATATTTTGTACATAAGTGACAGTCATAATAATTATACTTAAGTGAAAGTATGTTACAAACATTTCTCTGAAGATATTATTTTTGTTGGTAGAATAATTACGAACTATTTTTAAATTACAGGTAATCTCTTAACTTTTTTAGCTGCTTTGAGGTTCTCTTCTTTACAACACTCAGAGCGCAATGTGCGTATGCTTAGCGTACGGCGCACTACGGACCGATATACTATTGTAGTCTTTGCTACGGACGTAACACTCGCACTAATACGAGGGCGCGAGCCGGAAGAGTGTCAGCGCGCGGGTGACCGCGATTGATATGCCTTGTACCCTACTACCTTGTAAACCTAAGAATAAGAATCTATCTATAACAGTGGTTCCCAAAGTCATACGAACCGCGACTCACTTGAAAAATATGCCAACGTTAAGGGGGTATTTTACAGGAATGCCGCAAAAACCGATTTGTATTTACAATTTTTTGAATAGAAATTCTTATTTCTTTGTCCTGAAAAAAATATATATCAAACTTGAAGATGTGACAATCTCTGCACGGTTGTCCGATACATGATTGGATGAAGTTGGCTCGATAAAAAAAAATCGCAAAGTTACCCCTTTTAAAAAAGTGTTTACAAGATTATTTCTAAAACATGATATTATTTCAAATAATTTTTACATCACAATATTGGTCACAAATATACCAACCAAAATCGGTTGTTATTTTTTTATAATATTACGTATATTGGTCACAATTTGACAAAAACCACAAAATTCGTGATTTCTGTCATCTCTGCCATCAATCAGTCGCGTTTCGGCGCGCATCGAGGTCGGACCTGTGCAATTTTTTTTGACTTTCCTGCGCTTACACTTTATTCAAAACCAAAAGAAAGAATGACAGTAAAATCATTAAAAATTTTATTAAAAAGCTACAGGAAGTATAAGTAACTTGCCTTTTATTCAGAAAATCTAAGTATTTCGTTTATAAAAATCAATATGCTAAAATAATTTCTTGACATCTCCGTCAAGAATTCATTTTATAGGATGTAGTATAGAAAAATCAGTACGACAATTTGTAGTGTTGAGAACAAAGAGTATGAAGTTTTATATACACCATGTCCCAAAATTCAACGATAAGCGGGCAATACCAGAGGGTTGACCAGCTCATGATTACTCGAGAACAATTTTTTTTTTTTCAATTTTTAAGAAGTTACATAAAAAATTTGAAATCCTTCAAAAATTTATACCCCTTAAGATATTTTTAATTACCATGACCACAATGTTTCAGATATTTCTGAATTTCTTTTTGTACCGGCAACCTAAGTAGCACTGCTATCCACCACAATCGTTAAAAATCCCAGAATGCCTGTAGATTTGACACAAAAATCAATCAAAATTATTTTTCACTCTAAAATTTTGAAAGATTTTTACTTTTGGTCCAATTTCACTCATCGTGGTGTAAAAAAAAAGTACAGACACTACCATGGCAAGTTTTTTTAAAAATTGACGCAACTATCCAAGATTCCAAAATGGTATAATAATCTAGGAAAACTAGCCACAAAAAAAAGAAATGCGTACTATTTCTGAACAAGAACCAAAGGACATGGCTAAATAGAGTATGGGCGATTGCCCTAGCAATGTATAAATATCGTACCTAGTAATATATAATGCTGAATAGCTGAATATTAGTATTTCGTATGAAAAAACTTTCAGGAACTTTTCATATCGTTACAATCCTAATAACAAAATCGTAAAAAATTCTACGTCAATATAGCGACATCTATCTCCACATAGAATAACTACTTAGCAAGAAACCAAAGCTAACTACAGAGGCGCGAAAATATGTATTTTAACAATCACATTACGAAGCCTGCAAGGAAAAAGATTATCATATCTAACACATATACAACTGTCCGACATCAACCGTCGGGCTTCGGCCCGCCAGGCAATGTCACCTCGCCTGGTCGGAGGATCCTCCGTTTTCAATGGAGGAACACCATACCTCGTTCCTCCACAGTCAATAGGTATACAAACTTCCTAGGTAGGTAAAAGAAAACGATTTCGCCACAGACAGATTTCGCTATGAAAGTTAGCTAGTCGTTTGTTTACAAACTTCAACAATTGGGTAAAATAAAAGATTTTGCGAGGAAAATCACTATTATGCAATACACATACATATTATCTTAGATTATTGATTATTTGTCGCAGCCGCTCGGCCGCGACAACCAATCAATAATCTAAGCATATTATAATATCTACGCACTAATTAAATAAGGACACATAAAATATTGAAATAAAACAACAACAATGAGATTTATTAATTTATTATGAAGGTACAAGCATGTGATATGATTGTAGTAAATGGGGAATATGTTTGTATGTATTTACTATTCATATCTCACAAGAACATCATCTAAAAATGAAGCGTCAGAAAACGTGTTTTGGTGTCTCGCCATCCCAAATAGCAGCACTCAGCAGCAGCCAACAGTTCTGTTCCCCACAATACATTGATGTAATATATACTATTGTAGTCTTTGGATGTAATATGCAAGTATGTCCTCTGAGGGATTATTTGTAGTTTCGCTTAGATTTAATTCAGCCTCTTAAAAGTTAAAGTCTCGATCCGCCTAAATGAATGATTCTATCAAAATCCGATAAACAATAAGTCACAATAACTCCGATAAACAAGCGATGGTCAAAAGTAAAAATCCAAAATACTGTGAAAGCACAACTTGAAGCACAACGAACCAATCATTTCCCCCTATATTACTATACTCTTTGGAACCAATCAAACTGAATCAAACGAACGGCAGAGCGATCAAATGACGTCTGACTGACGTTTGTTTTTTTTTCATAGTGTTGATGGGATTATACTCGGAGTGTAACAGAATCGATTATGTACCTAATCAAATAGATCGAAAGAAAAATACCTACAAATTATTGTTCTTGGCGATCCTTATTCAGTCAACATTCTTCGACTTATAATAGTTACCTAAATTGTGATAGTTATTGGATCATTTTATTAGATTAAACAAAGAGTTTAACACGTCATGTTCATAAGCTTTCGGGTATTTTTTTATTTGGTTTTAATCGAACCATCGGAATCGAGAAGAATCGATTGTTACTTTTTAGTGCCGTTCCTTTCCACATTTTGCCAATCATTTCTAGAAATCGGATGAAGGCAATCCAAGAAATCAACGTTTTGAGACGTATTAAGATACAAAATTAAATAATATAATAATTGATACTGTTTATTTAGCTTTTTTGTAAAACGGAACGTCCTAGGGTATAATAGTGTTCTGTGGTCATAAAAAATAAGTAAACCACTTTTAATTTTTTGAAAAGTTCACGAAAGTTCTAGGAGAATAACAAACACGTAATAATTAATGAATGAATATTTGAATGTCACGAGCTAGTAAGAAATTTCTATACATGTTAAGGGCAGTAGTTTAGCCATGTCCTTTCATAACTTTTACTATGTGGTTTTTTGTTGTAAATTCTTCGAATTTGAATGATACATGTCCGTAGTTAATAAAATTTAGAAGTTAGAGAGAGATAGATAGATAGTATGTAAAGAAGGAAAGAAAACGTTTTTAAAAATTATATTTATTTTTAGATAACGTGGTTGTCCGTGGCATCACCACGGTCCTATCCGAAAACCAGCGCTGCGGTATTTATTTTATCTGTCAGGATTAACTGTCAGGATATGCTGAGATAGGGACTTTCTTTGGCCTCTTGCAGGACTTTTTTAACCCCCGACAAAATAGAGGGGTGATATAAGTTTATAATGTGTATCTGTGTATCTATGTGTCTGTGAATCTGTGTGTCTGTCTGTGGCATCGAAGCTTCAAAGCGGATGGACCGATTTCAATGCAGTTTTTTTTAATTGAAAGCTAGTTTAATCGGGATGGTTCTTAAAATCTGTTCAGCTGTTCAAAAGTTACACCTCTTTTTCTAGTTAGAGTCGAGGGTTTTAGACGGTTAGGTTATTGTTATCATTATTTGAATTTTTATGTGTGTATGTAATTTCGTGTGTGAGTCCGATTTAAATGTTTTTTCTTTCTTTCTTTCAATTTTGAAGCTCTTCATCTGCACACATAGCGAGGAATCTGAACTAGGAATACGGTTTTGATCTATGAATATGCAATTTCTTTTTTGGTAAAAAAGCAACCCTGTGAACATACTTAAGTAGGTATGACTACGGAAACGGACGACTCCTACAGGTGTGGGTGAGAGTAGGTTATTATCTCAAGGCATGGATTTGAGTTGGCTTATTCTTCTAACATTACACACACATTGGCAGTGTCATCAGGTTTGTCATGCTGATATATCGGTTTCGTTACGGCATTATTGACTTGAAAAACTATTGGTGTGAAAATGCCCAATGTTGGTCGAGACAATTATGTGCACTTGAATAAACTCATACACAATAGGTATGACTGATAGTTTATAAGTAGATAGTTAAATAGGTATAAAATCTACAAATACAAAACGGAGGAACAGATTTTCTAGCGTAATATAGGACACTGGGTATACGATATTGTGGATTTATATTTTTCAAGTATTTGCTGGTGTCATACTGCATGTTGCTAATTAATATTGCTATTCTGTGACACGTGTGTCACACAGTCTGATACGTCAATTGCGTAATTGCGAGAACGGAGCTCCCCTAGTGGGTGGGGCTTAGGCTGATACTTCACCCCCTCAAAAGTAAGAAATCGTCGTAAAATACAACCTTAAGGACCCACGCTACGTCCTACGTGACAAAAAAACAATGTCTTGTCGTGTCGTGGTATCTTCTCCAGGAAGAACCCACTTGGAACCGTGCACCTAGAATCACGACGTTTTGAAAGTGCCTGCAAAGGCCCAGTCGAAATAAAAAAACTTTGACTTTGATGTAGTGTAGTCATGTCCTCATGCAGTCCTCAGGTCTTTGTGTCTAACTTCTTTATTTCTTCCCCAAGGTATAAAACATTAATTTTCTTCGGGGCTTTCTTCGCCGTAGATGAATTTATGTTCCTTGTTCAGGACTCACCCAATATTCGTCTGCGACCACCCACCAGTGGGTTGCGATCCATCGTTTGGGAAACACTGATCTATAATATTAATACGTGAAGAGAAAACTTGGTACCCATTTTTAAGCATATTGCGCACCGATGACAGATTTGGCATAGTTAATATACGGATAAGGAGTGCAGATTTCATTTTAAACATGTTATTTTGTCGGTGAAAATGGCCCTTAGTCCTAACTATTCCGATCACAGCATCTGCCGGCATCCCATCGGCGCAGAATCATATTTAATGTCCAATCGGATCCAAACCAAACCAAAGTCACATCTGGGTACCTTGAACGATTAGAGATGACGTCACCGAAATTGCTAAGAAAATAACATTGGTTCAAGAATGTATTAAGCTTATTTTAACACGTTCACTGCCAGACAGCAGACACAATAGAAAATCGATTGTTTGTCGGACAGTGTGTCCCGACATGGCGTTCAAAACATTAAGGACCATGACGGCCTTAAAATGCGATAAAACAAAATAAGATTAAAATAATAATGTTGGTAAGAGATAGTGGTCTTCAGCTGCTGCGGAAATCCTCACGGATGTAAAAATGAATACGGAGTTATTAATATCTGCATTAAGTTAATTACTTTTTGAGGAAAATTCTGTCGTGACAAAATACACATATCTTGCATCTATATATACCTTCTTAATTTTCTTTTAGTCGTGAAATTAGACAACGCTTAACAAGTAAAATATAGACACCCAATTTATCTATTGTACAATAACTAAAACGTATCTCAGAAATATTTGTGTATCAGTCGGATATTTCTTCCAACAATACTACTGTGCTAGCAATCCTAGTGTGCGCCCAGAGTTCGTTCGTTTACCCATATTTATGTCAAATGGTAGTTTTAGCAATTTTACCATCAATATAATGTCTACCTGATTTCTATGTAATCTTCTTCTTCTTAGAGTGCCTCTCCGACTAGCGAAGGTTGGCAGTCAGCTCTGCATATTTCTTTCTGTCTCTTGCGAGGCGAAACAGTTGTGCAGTTGTGTGTGTGTTGTGTTCTATGTAATAAAACTAGCAAATGTGAGAAAATACATTTATCTTAATATCACTACATAATAACAATACGCATCACATAGTGTATCATTATTTAAACAAAAACAAGTATTTTAACATAATTTCAACTTAATACTGGACCATGAAAGTCGGAAATAAAAATAAAGGATTTTTTTATTCTGGTCCGAGAAGCAGTTTGTAATGTGATTACAATGTTAAAAATATCTTATTATTAATCATTATAATTACAATACCTACAAAATAAGAATCTTAAAACTATATCAGAAGGTTAATTAACTAACGTAGTGGCACCAATGATCGACACTTTTAGGAGATAGTGGGCTTCTTGATAAAATTAAAGTCATTTAGGCATATTTAAACCAAAAGTAACGATTGAGTATGGTAAGGTATATCCTTGAGATAAAAATAAGGTGTATTATTTTTCTTAACTATACACAGCTTAGAAGAAAATCCAAAAAAAGAAAAAAGTGAATAAATCTCCAATCATCGACACTGAATCTCCAGTAACCAACACCCAGTTATCGACAGTTACCAGTTACCGACACCCAGTTTTCGACACTTATTACACCTCATGATACCATATTCATGATCATGATTCCTGTCTTTTGCCTTGACAGTTTGACATTACTGCATTTAATTTTTTCAATTGTTTACTTGATTCATGCTTTTGGAGTTACAGATTGCTTTTTAAGATATTTATCGACGATGGTCGCCATTTTTTAAGGATTTTGATTTTACTTCTGCACACGATACCCATTTTTGAACACGGACTTACGATTGGACCCGCCTAAACAAAGACTCGGCTTTTTGACGACGGACCTGAACCTGCGTTATAAACGTTTTTTTAAACCTAGTTTTTTGATAATGATTGAAATAGTAATGGGTTTCCTACGATTTGTACTACAATTTGGCGTATATTTCATTGTTGTTCATTTCAGGCATTTTTTTGTATGGCTGATGGGCATTCCCCTTTGATAAATGAAGCGTCAGGTGTGATTTGTGCCCATCCACAAAGAATAAGACCGGTTTTTCAATATTATTTTGCTCTAACCAAGGATTGTAGACATTAGTCATATATTCAAAGAATGTGCTGCTACACATCCACCCACCCTCCAGATTACCTATTGCCCTTCATCGGGGACAGTCGCAGCTATAGATGAAGGAATTCATTCATAATTAAATATGATCATTGAAAGGGCAAGGTCCCGGCAGCATTTCCGCAGCTATTATAAGGGTACCTACTTATCTCCTGTTTTGGCAAGTACTCGACCAGGTTTCGGCGATAAGAAGAATATCCTGTGAGAGTCGTTTAGTATAGTTTTCAAGTTATTTTCGACCAAACAACTTTCGATCTCAGTAAACCAAGTCCTGATGTTATTTTCAGACACAGTGTCTTGAGTTCTTGACAAGTTGTATGGCAGTCTTTGTATCAAGATTGGATGTCTCTTCATGAACGGCTGAAACCACTTCTTGCTAGGCCTATTGTTAGTAAAAGGATTTGGTCTGTTTTGATCAATAATTATTTTTTGCACACTGTCTAGTAGCGAATCTTTTGTCACTGGAACATGTTTTTCAGATAGCGCTAATATCTATTTTTCTAAAATTACTTCTTCCCCTTTAGTTAAAACTGTGCTCGGCCCCGTAGGTGGTTTTCCCAGAAATTTTATCATGGAGCGTAATCTAGGTACTCCGAAACGTTTCGCAGCAACTGCAATCTTTTCACCATTTTGTACAGCCTCAACGGCTTTTCTAATTGATCGAGAGTATAATTTTTCTCGGAGCCATCTGTAAGAACTCTAAGAACCAATCATCGACACATATTATTACCCAATAATCGACACGTGTCGATTACTGGTAGTTCAACTTTGATTAATCTATTTGAAATATCTACCAAATACGTAAAGCAAAAAGAACCAAATTCGCTTGTAAAAAGAAATGTTTTTCAAAAAATTATTATCGACACGTGTCGATTATTGGAAAAGTCAGTTTGTGAAAACCAGTGATCGACACCAACAATTTACTATAATCAAAATAACCTTATAGTTTGGTTATAACAAAAATTGATCCTATGGTTGTTATAATAACCCGTGAAAAACATAAAATTCGAGTAATTCACATTACATTACGATAATTAACAAAAAAATGTAATCACTTCCTTAAGTATTTCTGTAAGAAATTCTGTTATTTTCACCAGATCTCTAGCCGCACTCAGTTCTCACGCCGCTATTTTCAAACAAAACGGCAGATTTCGCTCAAATGTTAATAGATGACAGTCAAAAGTGTGCTGCCCATGGCACAGTAATGATATATTAAAAAATCGGTTTCCTACTCTTATTTTCTTGGATTAAAAAATAAAGTGTCGGTTATTGGTTCTTGTCGGTCATTGGTGCCACTACGTTATCTAATAATAAACTCAAAATGCTGTGCTGTATTTATTAGTACCAAGATGATGATGACGATGATAATTGCCGTAATTGCGATCCGAAAAATACATGCTTTGTTATAATAAAAAGAATATTTTTTAAGAATCCTTGAGACCGCTCCTATCGATTAAGGTCCGATCGGGTTGCGAACTTAATCGATTTCTCAGAATCGGCACTCGGAGAGATCTATTATAATTGACTATCTACCTTTAATTTGGTTTAATTTTGATAGTTTCATACGATTTGAAGATATTTATGATTGCGACGTAGAGTTAAGCTACTTCTCCATGGTGCAAGATAAGTGTGTAAGGCTTACATTCAGAGACGACAGAAACGAGTCTAAGCGTGAACTTACGCTTCCATCTGTCAAAATCAACAGCTTGCGCTCATATTTGTATTCAGAGACGTTCGGAACACGACTTAAACAAGATAAGCCAAGTAGTGAATATTGACTACTTAAGACGACACTAGCGCCGCCAAGTGGGCTAAAGTGGAGTTAATTTCGACAATTTGAGATTTTCAATTTATATCTCAGATATTTTGTTTCGCTCACTCCAATTGCATTTTGTATATATTGCTATCCTGTTTTAATTTTTATATACGCCTGCTTACACATTTTCATAAAAACCGTAACTTACCGATAAACATTTTGCTATTAAAAATGGCCATAGAGAAGAGAGTCTTAGCTAAGCTTACACTGCGTCTCTGAATACGAATTTTGAAGATGCGCTTAGCGACGACTTTGCTTAGAGCGGTCTTCGCCCGTCTTTAGGTCATGTCTCTGAATGTCAGCCTTAGTATCATCTCAGCCATCTCATTTCGCCGCAAGCTGCCTAATTGTTATCAGGGTGTTACAATGTAAATTTTACCATTTGATATAGCTCAAGTATCAACACTTTGTGTCAATCAGGCTGGATAATAAATTCAGGTTTAAAACCTCTAATGATTATCTTACCTTAGGTCAACGAGAAAGTATTCCCGATCAGACTCAAACATTAAATCTATAATAATATTTTAGGTGCTAAAACATTGATATCTCAGCACAAAATACACACGCTATGGGCATGTGAGATGTGAAATTAATTTAAATACGAACTTAACCCTGTGAATGCAGCTAGCAGGCTAGGCCGCCACCTTCGTTGCGCTCTAGCTCTCGCCGTACATACTCCGCTTGCTTCTCACTCAAGCCCAGGCTGTTGACTTCCTGCTCGAACTGTGTCCTTCCACCCACACCCACTAGGTAGCCGTTCAGTCTGGCTGCCAAGTGAGAAGTCTGTAGCTTAGACGAGTCCAGACCGAGGCTGCGGCAGAGGTCCTTGTGGCCTTGCAATCTGTATTTCTGGTGGTAGCTGTGGAGAGTTAAAAGGAATATGAATACAAAAAAAAAAAATGAATGATAAATAATTATATTTGAATTTTTTATTCTGTTAAGTAAAAATACTACGTTCAAAAACAACCGAGAGTTTCGGCATTTCTCCTTAGAGATTGTCATGAATTGAGCTCATTTCGTTTCAAGTTTCCGTGGACTTAATATAAAATAAATTATTTAATATTAAAATTTCATCTGGATATGTGCGCAACTATGAAAGCAATAAATAATTGTGTGTCAAATATTATGATCTTTAAATCACTCAATTGCACCGCAATAAAATCAATTCTCGTGATAACCGCCCCAATGGACTACCATATTGGCTTGATTGATATGAACTTAAGTTCAAATACAAAATCTAAAAGATTTATTCTAGTAGTTACAGCAAATTTATGGGACATCATTGTTGTTTTAGTGCAAGTAGCAACTGCTTTCAAAATTGGGACAGTTGTATCTAATACACGTTTATTTTTTTATAGTTAATAGACTTTCTAAGTGGCAGCTAAAGTCGGACATATCCAGACAAGTACGTGCGCGACCGCCCCGCTTGGTGGCACACGTTGGCGAGGACGAGGAGTTCTAGATGTTAGCAGGGGTGGCTATAGCGTAGTGGGGAAGGGAAACGCGTGCAAATGCAAATGCGCACCACTCGCGCGCTTTCGAAGCCGCGCTATTAAAGCAGCAATACGTGTTATAAACTCTGTGACAAATTACGTTCGGTGCACATGAGATTACGATGTGAAGATGAACCCATTAGACGACAGACTGGGTACAAAGTGTACAAGTATTTTAAAATGCGTAAACATGAACGTTCTTCGTTCGAATAAGTAGCATTGATATTCATTTGGCGAAATATTTCGGAGACCACTATTATCTTTTTTGTTAAAAATGGTAGATCTATGGAAAAGCACAGCAGCATATTGGGTGTGTTCAGTTATTACGCCGGACGACGCTCGACGACGCGGGCGATCACACTAACCGTTCAGTTATTTGAGCGAGCGTCGTCGGACGATCGCTCCGGTCACTCCGTGAAATAGTAGGGTGAAAGTCGCACTCGGTCGCACTGTTGTCAACCGACCAATGACTGTAGTCATAGGATACAGCAGATAATTTGAGGTCGTTCGATTGGTCACTCGCGTAACGCAGTTGTGGATTGCTCGAAGCCGTTCAATTATTCCCGATGAGCGAGCGACATTCGCGCGAGTGACTTTCGCACCGAAAATTGAATTACTGAAATTACTTTTTCCCAAAAAGAAGAAATTGACAGCTTCACAGAAGTCGTCATACAAAGAAAAATTACAAATGAAATGGTTTTTCTTTCCCTTCCCCTAAACAGTCTGTAATATAACAAAATATTAACAGAGAATCAAAGTTTAATTACCTACCTAATTACTCTTACCTACATTCACGTCACAAATAATTACGACTGTCTGAAGATATTTCGGACACACTTCTCTACGTATACAGCCGTGCGCTGTCATGACGTGTTACCTCGTCCCCGCCAACATCTGTCGCCCCGCAGGGCGGTCGCGCAAGATATTCCGGACTATAGTTTAAATATGGCTTGTTAAAGAAGAAACGATTTTTCAAGCCCATGCAAACCTCTCGCCTAATTCGATGACTCCTTCTTTTTTTAGAATTATCAATATCAATCTTGATTGCTTCGAATAAGAGGAAAACAGCAGAATTGAAATTAGCGATTCACACGTAGAGACCCGTCTTAACTAGGATTTAACCTTGACCTGATTATTGAAATAATGGACAGTTATTATTTATGTATGCAACAGTGTTAGCTAGCATGCGCTAAATATTCAAAGGTTGTTGCTATACGATATGACAACAAGGTTGACTTTTATTGTCGCGCTATCTGTGTCGCGTCCTATAAATAAGTATTTTTATGAATGGCAACTTTGTAAATGCACATTAAATTTAAAAATAACTACGTAAAATTTTGCAGATAGTACCTAGGTATGTTTACGGATTCTTTTATTATAGTCACATACCCTATTAATAACATTGTATGAACATTAATATCTTTTTTACTAAAAGGATCTCGCCATGAAAATGAACTACAGTGTAACATGCACGACACAAAAAATCTTAAATACTTACAACGAATCAGTAAAACGGAGATAATGCAACAAATTATAATAATGTTCTTCGTAGATTGACATTTGATGTTTGAGCTTCGTACCTGACATATTATCTTTAATCCCATAACCGCCGAATACTCATTACTAGTGTTAACAAATCATTGACTCACTCTTCAGCTGGGTAGAAAATGCTGGCAGGCGCGATTTCAGTGCGTAGCTGATCGTTGCAGCGCTCCTGCATCTGTTTGTAGGTCGCCTCCGCCGACGCTCGCTGCTCCTCATCGTGGTACAAGATCATGGACTGGTACTGCAAAAAAATAATATAACATTAAATATCCGTAGGTTAATGGGTATAAATATTTGACGATACACACTCGCAATCGGAATCGATTCAATTTTAACAGTCCAACAAACTACATTGCGCGGTATGCTTTTAAAACCACTTCGCTCGACAATTGGAGCAGCGCAATGAACACTATTGTAGTGTCAAAATTGAGTCGATTCCGACTGCGAGCGTGCATCGTGATTAGCTAGCCGGACATGAGCCCACTATACTTAGCAAGGAGGTGGACTCTTCGAAAATGGACTAATCTGAAAGACCTATGAAAAAGGTATAGAAATGGTAATGGTCTTAGTGCATTATCAACATAGAAATAATAAGTAGGGCTCCCCCCTACAACTAGAACAAGCAATAAGCAAAATATCGCAATGAAAAACAGACCTTATCACAATCGCTTAAGAATTGTATTTGAAGTAAAAGGAGACGAGACCCTCTAGAAAGAGCGACCACGGAGCTGTGTGTCTCGTTTTAACAATTGCCAGGATAGAAGTTGGTACATTTTAGTAGATTTGGTACGAAGATTGGAATCGTACACAAAAATTATTAAAATAATGAATTTACTATCTTGCTAGATGTACAATGTTTTTTTAAATTTAAATATAAACAAATTTATCATCATAATTTTTTTTCGTAATCTTATTATTTAAAAAACTAAACCTCCGTACTTTTGTGATAGATTTTATTAGTGTATTATGACAACTTCAAAAGAAGCTCGTGTCATTCAATTTGTGACAGGTTGACGGTACTAAATTAATATTTTATCGTATTTTAATATTTTATTTACAAAAATGGTGAATGTGATGCGTGAAAGGTTGTGGAATTACAACATATTCTGGCTGTAATAATATCCTTCCACGGGTAACCTTGAATATAATGAAATTTTACAAAATTTGTCTAAGTTGCTGATAGGGTGACAATATTTACATATTACTGTCGGACTTTGGGTTTGTACTAGTGCTACGATTTCACTATATTAATTAAATTAATGACAAATTCTAAAATATAATTATTAATTATAATTAGTTCGCTATTTCGGCATCCTAAAAATTTTGATTACTATAAAATTTGGGAAAAATTCGGTGGCGATGCCAGTCATCATTTTAAGCCAGATGACTTCAATAAGTCATGTTCACGAAAGACATTAACTTATGTACCGACCCGACTGCAATGCCTAATTAATAGCTACAAAATAATACTGTTTATGTTAACCTGTCTTTTTAGCACGCTTTTATTAGCTTCACCTGTAAGTAACTAACTAACATGTAAGAAAATCTTGGAAGTTAAATTTGACCCACTTCCCGGTTTCCAATTGAGCTGAAATTTTACATACATGTTTAGTTTAGATGACAATGCATGGTTAGCTAAGTTACTTCATTCTAAATCCAATATGGCAGGCTCCCAAAGATGGCGGACTAGTTAATTAATAAGCACTCCCATGATATAGGTATCAAATGAAAGGTTTTGCTGAGAAGAATATGAAAAATCGAAGTCAAGGTCAAAGTCGACGACAAAGTGCAATTCGAAGTCAAAGTCAAAGCCGATGCCGAGGCCGAAGCCGAAGCCAAAGTTGAGGCCGAAGCCGAAGGTTTTTATTTCAACTGGGCCTTTGCAGGCACCTTCAGAAGCGTGTTTTTTTTTTTTAAACTATAATTTAAAAGCTTATTGTATAGTTGCGTTAAAAGTTTTTTTTCGTTTTTATATTTTTATTTTACTATCCTGTGTCCTTTGTGCAAAAAAATAATTTATTTTCTTTCTTTCTATTACATAGGACCTACATAACAACGGTATCGGCGGAATGTGGATGTACAATAGTATTACATTTCTGCCTAAACTTTCGGGGAATACATAGACGTGATGCTATGTATGAGATGTTATTAAATATCGTGTGTAGAAACGAAATGTAGCAACCTGCCAGTGGCGTGCACAGACATTTCTTACGGTGTGGGTAAAAATAGCTTACTTGTTGTATTGTCAAGTTAAATGATTTTTTATGATTGGCCACCTCACTCTAAGAATTAAATTAACTGATATTATACACAATTAATGTAATTATTATAATAATATTCAATACTATTTTTTTTATGGTAGGCAGGTTAGTAGGCAGGCAGGTGTCTTTTTTCTTCACGGAGTGCACGCCACTGCTACCTGCATGTTTTATATTATATTCATTTCATGTTTCGCATACCTTATTGGTATTGGCGGTGATAGTGCAATGCTGTGAAACTATTAGGTACCACTTTAAATAAAACCATCCGTCCGTCCGTTGCATCCGTAGGCAAATAAAACAGACCTATCATTATTAGATAAATGGTCCAAGATTTTCTATCCTTGGTAATACGGAATTTTATTGATATCTAAGTTTGTAGAAATCAAGGAAGATTAAGAAAACTGTTTAATTAGAAAATTGATTCTACATAATTATTGTTTACGATATGGGTACTAAATGCGGTGCGGAGTGGATATATTTAACCATATTTACAAGTGTAGTTACATGTAATTAAACAATGACAGACCGAGCCCACCCCGATAATTCCAAAATTTATCGATTTTTTTAAAGGTATCTGCGTAACTTATTTTTCAAATTCAGTCACACACAAGTCATTACATCACAATTCATCACAGGAAAATTAAAAATGACAACGTCTCACTCGATGCACAAAATGATGGTCACTCTAATAGAGCAAGATAAAATTACTCTGTGGTAACTATCTCAGGTGGCTCGCTGTTTTAGCAGAGTGCACAGTCCTGTTACTTAGATAATAAGTCTATGATTATCAATGATTTTCAGGAGGCTTATAGATAAGATAAAGAAGTGTTATTGGTCCTAAATTTAGATTTACGACTATCAGATTTTAAAGATATTATTCTCGATCATATCATTATACATAATAAGCTAGTCACAAATATCAAGAGAGTAAGTGCCACTGCATTTTGAATCTTCTAACACCAACGAGGCAAACTAACATTTTGTTCTAAAAAAAAATTGTTGTACCTACTTATAACTACCTATTTATCTACTTGTGTAAACGCTAATATTTATATTGTTTTCTAGTTGTCGTTCTTTGCTAATGTCAATGTGACTTTTTTGCCTTTGATTAATTCTCGCGAATTCTCTGGTCTTTCAACACTGCACCTGTTTAAGATATTTCAATACCTAACTATTCAAGATCACAAATATATTTTTGGCCATGAAATGTAAGAGATTATTATTATTCAAAGTTTATTTTATATTTATTTATTTAGGTCTACAAACAATTGGTTACATTGACAGTAACAGAAACACATGCAAAAATAGACGAACAACAGCGCATTTAGTGCTTGGCCACGATACGTCTGCATTGAAATACGAGTACCTAACAGTAATATTGAAAATAACTGTTGTGTGAAAAAAAAGATTTATATAATTTTTTTAAAGTACCTACCTACTGTTCCATACACTTATTCAGTCTATTTATTTAATCGAGTAATATTGAAATTTCAGGGCTGAAATAAAAGTTGTTCATAATGATGAGTACAATTGCCAAAAAGGGATCGGGACTAGAAAGATAGGACTTTGTCCCTATATTTATGATGATGAATAGAAAAATAATACAAATCAAAGAACCTAGTCTTAGTCCTAATTATTATCACAGTTATAAAAACACTACGAAAAAATACCTACCTATTAGATACGAGTACAAGTAGGTACCTACTCAAAAAGTATCAAGGATAAAAATGATCTTTACATCGACCATGGTTGGATGCTCTCGTTTTCTTGTATAGGTATTATCAATAACTGGATTATTTCAACACTTTCTCCCAGTCATAATACTGCCATAATTTATATACGAGCTAACGTGCTTCACTTTAAATGGAATATTTATTTAAAATATTCATATTAATTTTATTTATTTGATAGTAGCTGTACCCGCGACTTCGTTCGCGTGGAATAAGGAAGCTGTGATTTAAAAAAAAAGAAATGGCCTACGTCGATCCTCATAATGCACACTACCTATCCGACGGACTATAGATACTTAATTGGTTTTTAGTTCCGTCTATGATGTAACTTCTGTACCTAAGAGCTTTAATTCCTACATATACATCGCTTACCTAAAATACCAGTGATTGGGTGTAATTCGTTATAATTGTAATTTCCGGAGTCAGGTCCTTGAAAATCTAAATGTGCCGACCGCTAGCAGATATTTTTTCTGGGCTATTTTTTCTTCACTCTCGAAGAAAGCTTCGAGAGTGAATAAAAATAGCCAAGAAAAAATAGTAGTAGATTTTTTGAATAAATAGGTACCTATTGTAATAATAGTTACCTGTTTCTTTAGTTTAGTGGTTAGTCCATATTCATGATTCGCCCAGAACATGTTAAGGAGGTCTTCATAGGTGACGGTTTTTGGGTCAAAGTCCAGCTCAATCACTTCCGTGTGGTCACCACTGTAAAAAAGTAACGTCAAATATTATTATTACACTCTAAAAAGTTGTTCGAGCAATCGTTCGTATCTTCGTACGATCTGTAAACAAAATAAATATTTTAAAAATCACAGTGCAAGTGTGAACTTTTTGTACCCTATCCAGTGTGTTACGCCTTTTGCTGTAGGTATAGTTTATGAAAGTTGAGCTCCGAATTGCAATTATATTCCACTTTACCATTGCAATCTTGCTCTTGAATTCGGTTCAGTTTTCTTAACAGTTACGCACGTGTTCGTTATATTAACAACTACCGAAAATATTCATGCACGTGCAACTATATTATTATAACGTCTTAATAGCATAGAGAAGAACGAAACGTAAATAAAAACTAGTTTAGTGTGTAGAACACGCGAGGCGCCTTGGCCTTGCGCACGCGAGTCGTCCGCCAACCTTGGCTCTCGTTATCGTAAAATTAGGCGCAACTGACTATTATGGGACACAATATACTAAACTGAATAAATAGTTACTATTTATTTTATATTTTTTAAACAACGGATATAGTTATTTAATCATCATCCTTAGCTATACTGAATCCACTGCTGAGTTTAGGTTTCTCATTGCTTATCAGTTTTTTGGCTATCTAGCAATCCCCGAAATTATTCTAATTTTGTCAACCTATTCGCCTGCTCAACGACCAATAGTCCGTTTCCCGCTTAATGGGCTCAGTCAAAGCTTGGCTCCATCTCCTATCACTTTGTCTAAACAAAAGTCTTGCCCAATTCCATCTGAGAACTATGACCTGATTCTGAGCATGATACGCTTCTCTCCGTATGATTCATAAAAAATACGTCACTGAAGGCAGAACACATTAAAAAGACAGGTTTTAAGAAGTAATGGAACCTGTCTTCAAAAAGTCATTTAACTTTCCGAAGGCCACCGATCCAAGCTGACCTGCATGGTTATTCAGAACCCATTGGAAACGTCCGTTTTCGATCCGAATCGGATAGTTTACGAAGGTAGACTCTAAACGCTATTCAGAAATCCGAAATCGAAAACATTTGACAGATCCTGAAAAGGGTTTCATTACCTCCTAGGTACCTACACTAAAGTATACATAGCGATCAACACGTCTGTTAAGAACCAAAATTATTATTAATTATAATATAATATTATCCTAATCGATTATTGGTTATTGACGTCCAATTTTTAGTTTTTACCTACCTATAGCTACACGAGCGTAGTACTAAAGCATGAAAGTAAATATTATTGTTTTATAGTTATATTATATCTAATTTATAACATATTATTTGTGCCAATCTACATAATTTAACGACTGTTAGTACCTCAAGGATTTACACTTATCTGACCCTGCTGCCCCAACCGGTAGGAAAGAATCCAGTTAATTTTTCACCAGACTGAGACAGAGATAAAGTGATTTCTTTTTCTATCACTCGGTCGGCAGGGCAGTGAATTTTAATGACAATAAAAATTATCAACTATTATAAAAACCATGAAATAAGTAGGTTAAATAAAATTATTATCGAAACTTTCTAGTAGGTAATTGGTACAAGTGTAAAATCACAGAACACAGTTCTGTGTTCTGTGTGTAAAATTAATTAATTCTTCCTTCCTAGCTGGCATTGGGTCTACCTGTTGGACAAGGGATTTCCCGGGCGATAATCGACGAAGAATTTTTAATAAATTATTCAAACTCTTATGGAAGTAGATAAAACCCAGACTCTCAATCTAATTTAGCAAACAACTATGTGGTTTTAATTGCCGTTGTGTCTTCAACTAATCGATTCTTTATAGACTCATGGCCGTCAGCTACGGGCTAAAAGTCAGAACAGCGCATAGTTGCACAATATTACTTCAGCTGGGAAAAACAAAATAACTGGTCACTTGATTATTTACCTAAACATGCAAGTCATAGTGAATGGATCATTTACGAGTAGTTTTAATGATTTGCTGCTATCAGTTTGTATGAATTCCGAGACTCATTCATATAATGTGATAAGGCGATTTATTTACTAAGATCTTTTATTATAACCTAAGCACTGATAAGTATTATGAGGAAGCAGAACTGAAATAAATAGTATGTTATTTCATCAGTTTTGATCGATTTCTTGGCACGACCTCTGAACTCATCAAATTCACTAGATAAAATACATTAATTTAATTAATTTCTCTATATTTGACGCGCTTATGAACAAGCTACACTTTCTTCTTGACCTTTCCCTTAACATTGTATCGATCGCTCGCGTCCTTGACACAAAAGAGTCAGACTAAGGTTACTAAATTCTAATAAAATGTTAAAACAATGTAAATAAAAAAGTAAATTCACCACATTACCTACTGTTACTGCTAGGCACGGGCCTCTTTTCAGCATGAGAAGGGTTAAGCATTCAACCGCTAGGTTATATGAGCGGTCAAAAACAAAATGATAATTTTCAGATTATAGCCACTATTTTCCTTTTATATTTCTTTTAAAATAATTCTTTATAATTATAATTTACTTAAAAGCCTGTTTTTCGCAAACCTAATCGAATAGTCTGTTATGTACAAACTAACAAAAATCTCGCAAAAAGATAATGATTACATCTGAACCCTACAAGGCGGCTTATTAGATAACCGTGACGTCAGTAACACATATCTACCAAAGCAAATACGTTATAACGCTGTACGTAGGTACACGTAAATGGTATTTATAATGATGATAGTAAAAGTTACGATTACTGATAATGCGACACGTGTTAGATAGCACAACTATTAGACGCACTAGGGCTTTGTCTGTGTTATTGGAGTGAGAGTGAAAATGCTACGCTATGTAACGTAACGTGAAGAAAGTGTCTCTGTGCATTTTCCTCGCAGCCTTTTGTGGGGCTCGGCCTCCAGTGTAACCAGATGGGTTGAAAATCTAACTAACATCTTTTGAAGATCCCACCCATGAGAAAATAGAAATGGGGCCAGATAGACATAGTCAATTTATTTTCGAATAAAATATTATAGTTTAAAATAAACTATAGAACACGCTTTAGTCATCTAAACTGAACGTGTATGCAAAATTTCAGCTCAATCGGAAACCGGGAAGTGGGTCTTTAACTTCCAAGATTTTTCACATAGTTAGTTAGTTAGTTAGTTATTTACAGGTGAAGCTAATAAAAGCGTGTTAAAAAGGCACGTCGATATAGCTTATGTCAACTTTACTCATGTCTTTACTTCGAACAAGTTCTAAAACGTTTTCGTTAAAACTATTTAACTATGACGCTGCCTTCTATGACGCTGTCTGAGTAATAATTTTAAACTAGACACGTGTTGTTAATGAATATCTACTATTATAGTACCTACCTTTAGGATAATGTCTTTCTTTTCAACGAGAAGTTTAGGTCTGTTATTGTTTGCTTTTTCAGATTAGCATGGAAGAATTTAAGAATGATGTTCTCAATTATCACTTATTATCTAATTAATTAATAGCCTACGGAAATAGTACGCTCCATAAATAGTGTCATAAAGATACGGAATTAAAATAGTGAAAAACAAATTGACCTATAATCCAAACATGAGGTTATGTATTTGTGTATCGGGATGCAGAACCTTCTGTTCAATTATCTATATATTAATAGATACGTTAAGAGAAAACTTTGTACCCCTTTTTTAACATATTGCGCGCACGGAGGAGTGTGAGATTTGGCATAGTTAAAGTTTATAATATAGAGAAGGAGTGCAGAAAGCTAAAATTATTGTCGAATTTCGACCATTTGGCGACCACTAGTTACTATTATAACACATAATTTCAAGTGTATTTAATTTGTTTAAGACTTCATTCGGAAACCCATGAGCTGATTCCCATCGTACCTACTATTTGACTGGGTCTAATTCTTAGGTAGAAGTCGGTTTCGTTATTTTATCTCATAAAAAATGTCTCGTTGATTATCGCTGAACCAGATAATATAAAGACAGTCTGTTTTAAAATATTTTATCGTTCTAATTTCGACCTTGAATATTTGATAAAACGAATGCTGATAATTTTTTTCGCCGTCTGCCAACGTTTCAACCTTCAATGTAACTTAAAATGTATGCAAGGTTTTATAGATTCTTTGGATACTGACAAAGCAAATTATAAAAATGTAAGTAGGATCAATGTTTTATATGATGATCTAAAAAACATTATTCTATAGGGCCCTTATCTGTTATATCTTATTGGATTCAATGACTCAACCATTAAGTATAGGTTATTACACCGTCATTCCAATGTAAGTGGATGAATTTATAAGCTTCTAAGTATGTCATCAGTCAGTTGTAGAACTTACGATTTAATCCTTTGATTCCTTTAGTCGTAATTCAATAGCTTTACAATGCTTTCCATAAAGTATCAATGATACATGTTTAATCCATTAATACCAAGTGATACTTAATAGGCACTACACATGTTTTCCTTAATCACTACGGATTATAATATAATGCATAATGATAAGCTCACAAGAGAATAAACCATGGATTACAGAACAAAGAGTCAATAAGCTGCAGAACTTGTCATTCGCTCAATTAATATAACTGAAAGAATATAGCTCACATGGCTAGGAATGAAGAAACTCTATAAGAAATAAACCAAGACAACGCACAATGTGACGGTTCGAGAATCTAGCTTGACAAAACCCTATTTTACTACTTGTTACAATAAGCAATATTTTGGTTTAAATAGCAAGTAAACAATTTACATTAAAATATGATTCATATACGCGGAGGGTACGCCCAACAATAGCAGGTAGAAAAAGGTCGAAGTGTCGACTACCTGCGCCTGCACGAGCAAGCGTTCTCAGAGACCGTTTCATTCGTCTGAATTGGCTCGATGAATACGCTCTTCTCTTGTGCTGTGTGATTGTGTTTCGGTGTTGTGTTATTGAAGTATTTAGGTAAGTTTACAAACCTTTTTTATAAAGATATATTTTTAAACTGACTTATATCACTCATGGAAAGTCGAGAGAGATTTATGTTGAAAGAAAAAAAAGTTTTCAGTTTATATTAAACTTTTAGTTTACTGCAGCCCGTTTCCGAGTCCTTTGGCCGTATTATTCTTAAAGTTTGGTTTCTAAGCTACAATTATAATGTTCATTTATTTGCGAAAGTTTGCGACACTCATACATTTTTTGTTCATTTTCAGAATGTCGACGTACCGAACGTTTTTCGATATATGGTTTTCCAACCCCAAAACATCAAGAAGCGATGCATTATTGCATTATATTTTGCAACATCACGATGACCCGCCTATTTTTGAAGACGTTTTAAAGAAATTGAAAAAACGAATATCATAAATTAACCAGAAAATTCAACAAAAATGGACGAAATCGGGGAGACATCGGGAACGTTTCTTGAACGCAAATTGTTCGTGGTTGGAAGAAAGTATTTCGTTTGCTGATATATTGAGTGAGTCTACAATTGACATGTCACTGCCTGGAACTAGTAGGCAAACTGGAAGACCTCGGAAAGACTTCGCAAGTACTAGCGAAAGAACTAATAAACGGCGAGTTCAGCATCTTCTGGATACAACTAGCAAAGAAGAGATATCGATGGCAACTGATTTTCTATTTATCTATCTATCTATTTCTGATTCGTATACTTCTGTTTTCTACATTATCAGGTTCATTTAACGGGTTTTCTTTCTGATCAATCTTTTTATTTCCAATTTATTACGTTTGTATTTCGTCGTTCGTATTTTCTATCACATTTTTCCGAATACTATCTACCAAAGTACACAATTCAAACTTTTGTTGTAGTAGCATATTTCTGTGTACTTATCTTTAATTTTAATAAATACAGAGAGAGATGTCTTTTTATTTCATATTGTGTTTTATTTATTAAAAAGATAACCGATTTCTAAAGAAAATCCTTGTACGGCTGGACCTTTATGGATGAAAATTGGTATGCAGATAGCTGGAGACCTGGATTAACATATAAGATCCCTTTCATCTGGAAATTCCCATGGGATCGGGAAATAGGGAATTACGCGAGTGAAACCGCGGGGCACAACTAGTTTAGGTTATGAAAATATACTTTACAAACTGATTTACGAAAGATAAAACGATAAAAAGACTTTTGTCAAGCTAGTTTCTCGAACCGTCACACTGTGCAACGTGGGGAATAAGATGTTTATACCAACCAAATTGTCAGGTGATTAAAAATCTGCTTAGGTACCTAATTAATGGTCATTTCTGCTGAAATATTTCTCAGGCATGATTATTGTATAGGATAGGTAGGCACCTAATTTTATTCCTATAATTAAAGCTAGTGTCATGATACTCATCACTGTCATGTCACCGTCAATAACAAATAGGTTCGTGAAGGGGAAAACTGGACACAGACTTATAGATCTCGAAGAGGTCGCAGAAAGGAAATGCGTGTCTGTCAGTGACGAAATTGGCAAGAGGGCCGAATCAGGAATGTCCAGACCGTAATATGATGGTGTCTGTATAAAGAAACCTTCATTGGCTATGCTATTGGCGGACGAACTAAAGAAACACGACATTCAATCGGCGGCCAATTATTGTATTCGGTAACCTAATCGTCAAATGCCCCCGTCTCCAACTAGAAAAAGAGCTGTAGCTTTTGAACAGCTAAACAGATTTTAATGAAACATCTAAGAACCATCCCGATTAATTAGCTTTCAGATAAAAAATCCGCATTGAAATCCCTTTGGGATCTACGATGCCACAGACAGACATAGGCTTCAAACGTATAACAGCCCTCTTTTTGTGTCGAGGGTTTAAAACAGAACATTATTATGACATTCCGTACTTCATTGCTTATGAAATAAAAATTCTGAGTGCGTCATAAATTTCGGTTGACTTGCAGCTACAATGCGTATGAATAAAATCAACTATCTGACCTACAAAAAATATGGCATCTAACTATCGCTACAAGGCAAGAGAGGAATAAATCCGGATCTTTAGGTACAGCGTATTATAAAATAAAAACTTTGTTGAGGTTGGCTTGACAAGGTTGAAGTAAAAGAATAATAATTATACTCACAGGCTCCTATAATGTGGGTTCTTGGTGGTGCCGCCTGAGTAGCCGACGCGCGTGCGCACAACCCCTAGCCTCGCACCAAACAGCGAGTCGTTTGACCAGAAGCACCCCATGCCGAACGTCGCCTTCTTCGTCGGAATGTCCACATCGTGGAGCAACGCGGCCTGGTAAAACCATAATTATTATTAGTAAGAGATTTTATTAATGTAGGTAGACCAAAAAGGCATTTATGAACTGTTGAGCCTCATAGGTACAGTAGAGCAAAAATTGTATACTCCAACGTTAAATGTATCTTGTAGGTACCTATATCAATTATTTTGGGTTGAAAAATATTATAAAAAACATCCTTGACCCACCGTATCTACCTCATAAATGAAAGTCAAGCCAGTGCCTCCTGTGGAGGGAAAGATGAATGCAATTCCATGTGATTACTATAAACCTTCTTCCTTAGAAGGTAAGTAGACCTAAGTGATCATGAAATAGATACCTAAATTTAAACCCATAACAAGGAGGAAAGCAAAAGATAAATTCCGTTCAAAACATTCCGGTCCTAAGGGTGACTTTCTAAATTAGATGCAAAATTAAATTGCATTGCTATCACTTCGAATCATTAAAAAAATACTCAAACGAATAGTGTAATAACTACTATAAGAATAGGAGGAATACCATGAAGTCTTTTCTAGACATTTTCAAGTCCTGGGAAATTTTGTCCCATGGACATACCGTTGGCCATTCCTGTTTTACTGGACAAGTGAGCATGACTGATTAACGACGAGCTATATCAAGGAAAAAAGTACACATGTTTGGAATATATATAGATATCGATCAAAATTATATTTATGAATGTTCAACTAAACCCTTATATGATTGATGACAAATATTATAATATGAACATGAAAATATAGAACAAAGTGTAAGACCACATGGATGATATTACCCTATCAACAGTCAAAAGGTCGCAGTTATCAACGATGATCATTCAAATACAGTGGATTAATTGCGCCGCGAAAGTTATCTTCGGACCCCTTCAACGAACAACGTAATAGTCTATTCACGCGGCGTAGGCGAAGCGATCGGTCAATACACGGGGTTATAACCGATAGCGATAAATAATAGAAGGCTAATGAATTGAACATGTCATGAACTCGACGCATGAAAATAAAGGACAAGGTTCCCAGCTGCTTAGTTCCGGAAAATAGAACGAACGAGTAATGACCTACCTGCCCGAGCTGCCAAGTAGCATTTGTTCGCACCAACATTTCGTCAACCTGAACCTCTTGGACGATTAGCAAAAGTTAATTTAAGACAAATCATCTAACGTCTCTTTGAAGATCTCGTACGAAGAATAACTCCCAACAATAATCTATTCCTGTTGCATATAATTGTCTTCATTCGTAGTGGAGTAGTCACTATAGAATTAAAGATTCACGTGCTGCCTATAAACCGATACAAGCGCGAAGAAAAAACAATAATAAGGAACAAAAACTCACCAACACTGTAGGAAGAAAATCAAAGGAACCTGATTAATATTGGACCAATCAATCAGGCAGCCGTTCAAAAGATGTAATCATTTTTCGGTCGTATCAATTTGAAGCCATAAAAGTTAATCAGGTAGCTGTAGGATGTTATTAGTAGATATGTGTAGAAAAATAAGTCAAAGAAAGTTGTATACTTATAAACCACTATTGAGATTGTTAACAGACTTAACCACTATTTGGCCCACATTGACCTAGTTAAAAAAAGTGAATTATAAATTCAGTCTATACAAGTCCCGTGGTCGTCGCCTTCTCGACCGCAATTTCCATTAACGTGAGCAAAAAGATCCATGTGAGTTTATTACCCTTAACTCGTCTCGCATGACTCAAAGGGGAAGGTTCATTGAGCTGCTCTAGAAACCTGAACTCAAACCCCAAGGCTGCCGACACCGGTACCTACACCATGTGGAGACAAGCTACCATCTTTGATTGATTGGCGGTTGGTTATTTCTCCACTACTCCGATCCAACGTCGACGTGGAATGTCAGAAGCATTGAAAACGGATCAGATTAAGTCTATCATACGAATCAGTGCCTATCCTAAACCATGGATTTCTACATCGGACCGATAATTATATCGGATCGGAGTAATTGAGAAACGCTCTCAACCGTCATTAAAAACCTAGTAACGTATATTTCCATGAATTGCGTTCAGAAGACATTAATTAAAATATTTTTAACAATATTACGTACGTTCAAAAGGAGCGTAACCGGTCCTAACACCCAAAACAAAGTAAAACAAATGACTCACATCATATTTTGGAAATCGCTTAGCATAACATTAGTACCTCAAATAAAAGGACAAGAAATATTTAGCTCGAGTAACAACAACATTGAAGAACTGTATACAAAAAAAAGACAATACGTTAGCATTTGAGCATTGCCTTGCTCAAGTTACCATAATTATGATGATCATTTCAATTCCAGGAAATGGCAGCAGAATCATAATTATCTGTTAAACCAAATAAAAAAGATCCTACTTCTAATTTAGTAACCAATTACCCCAAAAAACTACGTCAGATAAGAATGTCAAAATACCTATTGTATAAGAAGATTATTCTTCTGGTGTTTATACACCATGGAAGTCTAGAAGATACCAGAAAAAAATACAGAACTAAGCGCTAATAATACATTCTATGACTGTATCGCAAGATTATTAAATAATATCAACTTTAAATAAAATAACCAAAAATATACTTACATTTACTGGTGGCTTCATGGTGCAGAAAGTTCTGATAAATTTGAGCATGCACGAAAAATTGAGTAACCCAGTGGGCTAACTCTGTATTTGTTGATGATGAGTGTAAAATAATGTGACTCGAAGATAATTTTAGGTTGTAATTTAGGTTTCCGCGTGATTTAGATCGCTGCGCGACGTGGAGTGAGGCCGCGACGCGTCGGCGAGTTGTGGCGGTCCGGCGAGCACTGCCGCAGCCAATACTGGCCCACGCGACGTTACCTTGTCGCCGTAATCCGCCTCTCGTTTTCCAACAACATACCGTGTCGCACTGTGTGTGATATTTGCTGCACAAAAAAGTAGCGTAACACTTCAACCTGCGATATAAAGGTACCACAGTTAATATATTTTTTAATCATAAGGGAAATCTTCTAGGTAATAGATACAGGAATAAAAAATCTAAGTCTGCGTATGTGCAAACTCGTAAGATGCTCGGTGTGCGTCAGTTTCGCGACATACGCATTGGGTAACCTTGCCCGCGATGGCGGCCGCGCGTCTGTCGCGTAGCCGACGGATTGCCCGCCGCGTGATTAATCAATAGCATAAATTTGTCAACAAAACCTCCTGATTTTAGAAACATACCATTTTTTGAATATTTTTTTAATCATTTTATCTTATTCTATTATTTTTTCTGAGAAGAAGGATCGAAGACGCAACGTTTTTGATATTTATGAATACCTACAAGTTACAACATATTAAAAGAGAAATAAATATTATTTTTGCCTCTCAAAATAAGTTTTTACTTTTCGACAGATATTTTATTTTGATTGAATCGTGGATTAATTTGGATCTATTTTTTTTCTTAGTGTTATAAATGTAATAATTTACGCGTAGTTTCATAAAAGAAGTTAGTTAATCATGTACGAAATATAATAAAACATGGTTATCGATTTAAACAAACGATTTATTTAATGTTCCAGAATATTTAATTTTACACTACTGTTTAGAGGGCATAAAAAAATTACATCATCCTCCAAACTAATCAAGTATTAGAAATATAAGGAGACAACAAATTATCTTTTAATTTTATTAAACAAACAAAAATCTTGCATTGATTTTGCCTTATTCTATTGTACATTGCAATAAAAAAGGCGAGCTCAAGTCTTTAAACTTGAATGACTGTGTGTCAGGATTTGTTGTGGAGTAAGGAGTTACATAATACTGTTTGGTACAGTTGTTTACAAATGTACCTTGCTCGAACCATACGAACAGTAAACTGTAATTGATGACGTCATAATTGAAAGACCGAAGTAATTAGCTCTCCATCAACCAGCTATACTTTACTCCGTAAATTACTTCTTTAAATTCGCACAATAATCTTCAAGCTTCAAGACTTGCTCCCGTCACTTACACTGTACCCATTATATCCCTAGAACAGTAGTGTCTAACACCAGCTTTATAAGTGCAATGTTTCAGAAACCATAACGTAAAGACCATAGTGTATCATACTCACAGAAAACTTAGCCCAAGTGTTTGGGCTAAGTTGTCTGTGATCTTACCGCATAAAATCAAAGAGAGAGACAATTACCAACGGAAAAAATTGTAATAATCTTTAACACCTTCAATTATATAGGTGTAAATATCCTGTGTCTGAAATTATTCATTGTTCTGATATCCACCACTATGTTTTTATGGATCATACAGTAAACTAACAGTCTCCACATTGTAACATTTGTATGCCCCTGAACAACGACATAAAATTAAGTATAATACAGTGGATCACATTGAACATTCTACATCAAATTTATAAATATGTACGTAATTATTAAACGATTACACCTGGATAATTTTAGCACTATCATTTAGTTACGTGAATTGAGTTGATATGAAACTTGTCAGATAGTTGAAAGATAGACTACTGATATATTTTGGGAATTGACAAAATGGGGCCCAAGGACGATTGTATAAGAATAGAAAAGACTGACATTAGCAATCAGTACACCTGTCTGTTTTGAAATAGTATACATTTATACGTTCTACGTTTTGATAATACATAATAATTATACATTATACACGGTGAATTTTAAGTCGTTTCTGATACGTTAACGAATGATTGTACTCATGGTAATGAACAACTCTGAAAAAAAGAAAAAAATATTCGCTTCGAAAAACTCTTTCGGGTTCATATACAAACTCAACAAGCTGATCCCATTATGTAGGCATTGGAAGCCGATTTTTTTTCGCATTCTTATTGTTTTCATTGTGCAAAGTTACTCTTAGTCATTATCATGAGTTCAACCATTCGTTAACGTTTCTGTAACTACTTAAAATTCACCTTGAATACAGGATGCCTATGAAATTAAAAAAAACCGTTGTGTATGTACCCAAAGTTTCATGGGCTTTTTTCTAGGTTACGGCCCCTTAATACCTCTTGCGGCTTGACTTTGATTTCATAGGCACCCTGTATAGTTAATAAATTATTATTAATTACAATTCTGTGTACGTTTGCAAGAGCAAGATCGAAAGGGCAAAGTCACTAAATTGACAATTTATTTAATCCGAATTATAGTTATATTTCTTTCGCATTTGTATTAAAATACTTAATTTCAAATACTTAGGCGGAAATAAATATTTTTTTGTTCTGAAACAACTAGATAAAATCAACATTATTTAATGTGATGTTGGTCGCCTACACTTCTAAATAACATCAAAGAACACTTGTATTGACGTAACTGTTGTGACGTCACTCCTAAATAAATAGCGTAACAAGTGACTAAACATTATTCTAACAGGTAGTAACTATGTATATACATAAGAATATTGGGAATCAGCTGCCACTCGATATAAACATTTTATATTATACAAAGTTATTCGACGAAGGTAAAGTATTATATGACGAACATTTTTCTACATTATATAATAATTATGTACATAGGATCACGAGATAATAAGCATAAATTTTCAACATAGTTACAATTTACTAAGGCAAGACACAACAGGCACTGTTCCATGTTCCAAACATCGAATAATCACATGGATTTGAAATTTCAACGAATACCGTATATTGTATATTTAACAAATAATTAATATACGTATAATATTACGATTCGGCAAGATGTAAGTGATTAGTTAAAGTTGTATAATCTGCTACTTAATACAATCGAAAATAATAATCATTACAATTTCTTTAATTCACGTTTTGGTAGAGAAATTAATACTTTCGTATCTTTTCAGCATTTATATAATTATTGTTTTATTATATACGTACATAGATAAATAAAAATAAATAAATATCGTACTAGACAGCTGCCAGCCCGTCTCCTAAGCATGATAACATAATATAAAACACTAATTCAATACTTGGTATTCCATTCACTGTTCTCGGCAAGATAAGCTGCCATCACAACCCACACGTAGGTACTTACGAAAAAGAAAATTAAACACAGAAAACTATTAATGTGATAAACATACAATAATACTAATATTTTCGATGATATTGTAATAAGTATTTGTTCTGTCAAAAATTTATCAAATACTAGTAAGTATCACAAAATGCCGCCTGTAAAATGCTTTTTAAAATAATACTGTTAAAAAAAATAAAAAAATGAAATGTATTGTGCTTATATAAGGCCATTCAGTATTGCTTGTTTGTATGTCTATAATTTTATTTTCAGTATTATTAATCATATATTTGATATATTCACGACAGTTTTCGCGCATTTTATATAACGTACATATACTTTTAAGTACTTTTTAAGTACTGACAATATAATCAATCTACCAAATAGCTACACTAATGACTAAGATATGGACGAATGAATTGCTACTGGATGGGAACTAATGATGCTACACATGATAAATACGACTCCAAAAGCTTATATTACCTACATTGTATAAATATAAAGTTTAACAAGATGATATACAACGGAATGTCATTCTACCACATTCACCTAGCAAGTATACCACAGACCATGAACACTGGATTTTATCGAACATAATTTCATAAACATTTCTACGAGTTAGTTATAATAGTTTTAGGGGTATTTTTTCTAAATAGGAGGGATACCACTTTACATTAAGAAAGGGTGAAACTGATTAAATCGTATAAAGTTATCACGAATATTAATTTATAATAATAATATATCTATTTAGTAACACAAAAATGTGTCACTGTTTCGCAATTCAATACAAGAAAACATTTGTAGCTTTGTGCAGTTTATAATCTAATTGTATCAATTAATATGTACGTAGGAAAGCTCAGTTATTATTCACGGTAACAAAGTTTTGGAATATTTTACCTAAAAAGTAAATTGTGCTTGCAATTAAAAAAATATAAAAGTATTGGCACAAATTGAGTATTTAGCTCTAACAAACAAACAATCTAAGAAAAAGGCACTCGACTAAACATCCATACGTTACATGTAATGCAGTAATGCCTTTTAATTACACATCACGTTCATCTAGTAGCCCGAACTTCTAGATCAATGACAACAGTTACACATTCAGCATCGACAACTGGCTCATTGTAACAATCAAGTATTATAATTACTATACTCTCTATCATGTTTGAAACGAACACAACATGCCTGTTGCCCATAAGTGAATAGTTTGATTCAGGTAGTAACAACAATGCTTAGTTATAATATAATTAGTTCGTGCATCACTGTAACATATGGACGGTGAATCCAAATACCAGCACGAATGCCGTGGCCCCCTCGCTCTGTCAACAATCAGCTGTATTTTAAATTTGAACACAACACCGATGCGCATGCGCCACTACAAACGATACACCATAAGACTAGATTTTAACAACTTGGTCCTTGATTTCTATGACAACCACGCTCATATTTTGGTACGATCCGTCAAATTTGTTTGAAAATGACGCAGATCAGCGTGGTTTAACTGTACTACACGTTATTATCACGAAATAAAGTGAAATAACACAATTTTATTATTGAAATAAATCAATATTATAGTATAGAAAAAGTATTTATAATTCATGCAATTTAATATTTACCGTCGCACTTCTAATTATCTAATATCATTCTGTGAGATCCATTTCTGAATGGCTGGTCAAACCTCTAATCATGTTAGTTGTTGTGATTACTTGTGATTGGTTGACTAATGTTAACAACCAATCATATCACGTTATATGAAATTTGACGGCTGGTTAAATTTGATCAGACATTGCGAAACTGAGTCCCAATGAGGAAAAGTTGTAATCTATTCAAGAAGAAGGTCAATTCTCGTAATTAATTTACACTATGACTGAAAGTTGACCGAACTGAGATTACATTATAGAAAAACAAAAAAAAAACGGTATTCTACTCCTCTTAAAGTGATCTCAATCTAGTCTTAATATAATATCAAGTCATTCAATTGCCGATCGCAAACGTTGATATTATCTGTGTCAGTTCGGAATGTTAGCAGAATACTAATTTCGCTTCAATCAATTTTCGATCTCGTTACAATATAAGTTCACGTTTGACGTAGTATGTTCACTTCACTATTTTAATTAAATGGCTCCATCGTGCCTCTACGATGATTCTGCCAATGTCAAGATTGAGTAAATCAGGAGAATGTTGAGGATGGTAGTTTTAAGTAAAAGTATAGAAAAGGATAAAGGTAGGATTGGATAAGGGATTTAAAATCTGAGTGTTAGTTCTGTTATAACCTGATATTATTTAGTTTTTATAAATCATTCAAGTACCTTAATAAAAGGGGAATCTACAAGAGTAGTTTAAGAGAATACCATCTGTGACATTTATGACATTGATACAAAATCGGCAATATATTTTGAACATTTTTAATTACGAGAATTGGCTTTCTGATAAAATAAAAAATAATCCGAACTGTCGGCAAAATATTTTATCCTCATGCATTTTAATGTTAAATCTTTTGACTGTATTTAAATGTATATCGATTGTAGTAACACACGCGGTTGGCCGAATACTTCTAATAAAACCCTACAATACAAATCCAGTCTTTACTTAACTAACACCAACAATGTTAGAACAATTACATTTTGTTATATATTTTATAAGTAAATGAAAAAATATGACTTTGTAATACATTGATGATTTTATAAGTAGTATGTTAGTAATTAGTAGACAAGTAACGAGAACTTTAATTGCAATAAGATTAGCAGTTATTTTTTTTAAGATACTATTCGATTAAACTTTAAATATACTATGGCATATCTAGTAGTTAAAATTGTGAAAGTGTTACACGTATATAAAAGTATACCCCCTTTTAGGACTAAGTTTATATTTGTTTATAAATCTAGTGATATTAGTTTATTGCCATAGAGTGGTCCGATCAAACTAAGGCAGTCATCGCAGCTATGTTCAGTTAGGATATCATAATCACTCCACCTGTACTACAAGATTTAAACAGTAATGTTTTACTTTAGTCTCGTATATATAATTTACTTAATATTATTTAAAATAATTTATTAGTTTTGTATTAAATAAATTGTGTTTAATTAAATTATACTATGTTTCACATAGCTCAGCATATAGTATAGACCAATACTTGAGGCACTTCCGAACAATCGATACGATTATTATTAGTTATTATTGCGATTTATGGTTTGTTCTGTTCAAAATGCTTATTATGCATTTTATGTAACATTAAGAAATAATTGAAAATAATATTCCACTCAAAGAATACTGTAACATTCAAATTTACAATGAAATTAAATTATTTACAATAAAATAATATATTTCAACAAATAATAATTGAATAATGGAATGTTCAGGAAATACGTAAGACAAGAACTATTATAATACAATAAGTACTTAGATATATGACAATAACTGCAATATAGGATTCACTTCTAACACTACATAAAATATTAGCAACCGCATAGTTTACTTAACGCTAAAAATACAATAGTTGTTGAGCTCTTATATATCTATCACACTGTTTTCCAGCCATTGGCAAGCCCTTGCTTTGTGAGCAAACATGGCAATACTCTATCGGCAACGTTCAACATATTAACTTATAATTTTTCTACCGGACCTACAATCTGCCGATTGACTTTTTGACCGGAGATAAATTACATTTCAGTCACGGCAAAAAAAAAAGTCAATAACATATTTCTTCTAAAAACTCTTCAGAGCCAAATCACAATTCTTAGGCAATAGCTAACCGAAAAAAGTCAATCGTCAAAGTGATCCAAAAGCCGTTCAAAAATTATTTTGGAATGACAATCAGACTTGTACGCTTACCACCATCAATCACATTTCATCGACACGCGCTTCTCGCGACATCCGATTTTAAAACTATCGGTATAGGGTCGCTTTTGGCGATTGCTCTTGCCTGACTTAACCAGTCGAATAGTCTGTATATTTACATGATAATACAGCACCTGTGCGAGCGCGTGTCGCCGACCACGTCGCTGGTGTTGCCGGTGAAGCGCGGCACTGTGGCCGAGCTGGGCGACAGGCTCAGCGGGTTCAGTTGCACCGGCATGTCTTGCTTCGACACCTCGGACAGCGAGTTCAAGCTGTGATTGTTCGTCGAGGTGACACTGCTCTCCACCGGACTGCCATTCGTTCGTATCTGAGCTCGCTGCTTCTTCAAGTCCGCTAGTGTGCCTGGAACACACGCCAGTGATTACTATCCTAGTATGTGTAATATTTTGTTTATTCACTACAAAAACATTAACTTTTTTATGAGATAAGCGTAGCTATTACATCGAATATTTCTCAAAGTTTCTTAATCCACATTGTTGTGCGTTACTTTAAATTAATTGCCAGCAAACAATAAATGGTTATCTTCTTTAGATTAAATCTACAAATTACGCAAAAATATGACGTAAAAAAACCGTAACATGAAATGAATTAAGATTTTGGAAAAACGATAAAGAAATAGTGCAGTGAACAGAACAGATAGGTAACATTTAAAGATCAATAAAAAGGTGATAGTTTCGGAAGATACGTGCACTCAAAACAATTAATTTACACCAACTATTCTAAAACAATTCCCAATCACGGTAGCACAACAAAAGGAACAATCAAACCACACGGTACTACCAGCATGCAACTACAATGAGAGACTGCTTGCCTCGATATGCATCCTCGAGAGTGAATCAATTCTGGAAACCGGCACACAGTCCCAACCTTCATTTATATCATATACCATCACTGTGCAAAACTGTTAGATTAACTTTACAGATAAAATTGTTATAAACTGTGCTATATATTACGTATGTATATTAGATGTGCTTGTTACGGTCAATTTGAGTTCGTAAGGATGCATATAATTACCTGCGTTAATCATGACGGTGACATGAACATTGATTTTACCATTATTGTCTGTGGTGTAGGTCGCGGTGCCGCCTTCAGCGATCGCGATCTGGTTGGGGCTCACTATCACCTCTTTCCTACCGTCTAACGCGTCCTCATTTTTAATGACGTCATTGTCCTGTCCTTCTGGCGCTTTTCTGACGCCGTTCGGTAAGCTCGTTCTTTCGTAGTGTTTGGTTTGTTCGTTAATAGCTTCGTGTTGCGAGGCGGCGATCGAGCCGGGCGCGTAGTGCGTCGCGGCGTTGACTCCGAACAGTGGGTTGGTGGTTTTCTGCTGTCCGTAGGACGTGATGTCGGAGGCCTCGCTCACGTCGCTCGCTCTGAGCGAGCCGCCGCGCTGGTTGTACGAGTGTTTGGGCACCGCGTACTCCACGGTAGAGTCGTAGCTCTGGTTGGAGGTGGTGGAACTGTTCGACAGCCGCTTGTGCGCCAACTCGGGCTGTTGTAAGTTCGCGGTGTTTTGGTCGTTTTCTACACCATTCGATAGGCCCTGCAACATAATAAACGAAATCTAAGCGGAAATCCTTCAACTGTTAAAATGGGTGGATGGACTAATAAGAAAATTGATGATGTAAAATCGATTTAATTAAAAGATTATCCGCGTGCATTGATTATCCGGTTTCCGTAGCAAGTAGATACTTAACTAGCTATGTTCTTACATGCAGACATTTGATATTTTTGTTTTGTTTTCCTATAAGAGGCACAAAATTGCAGGATAACCATGCAACTCGTCAGGCCAAATACACAAGGCTGGTAAAGACACCAGCATCACCAGTGCTAGTGAAACAGGTCCTGCGGTCACCTAACCACTTGCCCAGTGTGGTAATTTACAGACTAATGTCGAACTGCGACAATCTTAGTAGATAAATAGAAATCCACTCATTACACACTCGTTACACTTTGGAAATCAAGATTTATGAGCTAGATATTCATTCAGTGACGAAACGCAGACATTGGGTTCTCGGAAATAAAAATCTATTCTATTCTATTTTATTCGGCCACAGGTGTCCGGTCGTGATGAGAAACGAAGAAACTGTACTTATGGTAAATAATCCAAACGACAGAGATATTTCTACGTTATCTAGATTATAAACAATGAATGTAAATCAATAAATGAAAATCCAAAACCTGTATGATATTTTTTTGGTCTCCGAGCGAATATCGAACCCTGTACTATAAGTACGAGAAGACCGACACACTGGCGCGCTGCGCTACGTCTCGGTAGTCATGTGTAATGTGTATTGATTAATATGAGTTAAGAAAAACTGATATATAAAGATTTTAAAAAAACTACACAACTCGGAAATGAGATCAAGTAATTTTGAAAAAAAAAACAAATTCATTTTAAAAATAAATTGTTTAGGTTGTAAAGAATAAATCTTTAGTATGGAATCAGGTGTCTACAATTAAAAATAATGCTAGATTTCATTATTTCATACTTATAATTAAGTAAAGAAACTTTCATTATCAGTTCATATTAGAAACATAAAAAAAATTGAATGCAGTATTTTTCTTAACTATAAAATCGACAACATGGTTCCTTCGAAATAAAATCTCTATCTCTTATATTTTCAGACTCCCCCATACTGAGCCATCTTGATGTATCACCCTGTATAATGTTGGCCATGTGAAATACAAATAAACACTAGTCCGATTTCGACTGCAGTGCAAAAGTGAATTTTATTTAGAATTGAAATAAAAAGAAAAGCGCGTTTACGAAATAACTATTAAAACACCTACATTTACTTACTAATATTTTTTAAATAATAAATAGTTTTTATCATACCCGATATCGGAGCCCTAGGACCTGCGGCTCCTTGCGCATCCGGCGCAAGTTGTCGTTAGTCAAAAACATAATATCCAAAGACATGATTAATAATCCGTAGTCAACGGCACATAACACACATAGTATCACATAACCACTTAATATCCTTTGAGGGGACAATAGTCAACACTTTATGAAACACCATAAAGGAAGAATTGAAGTTCGAAGGAAGATTTTTGTATATCATAATGCATCGTCGAAAGATAAAATACTGAACAATGAGCGGTGCGTGTTAGCTCGCTGACCACACGGACTGAAGGCGCGTGCGGCGGCCGGCGAGGGAAATCGCAGGAAAACTTAGTGAATCGCCGTGTCGTCAATCAATGCGCTCAGCGGAACGGGATGCTTGCGGCCTGGTGTTAATGACAACGTGGTGTGATTGATGCTACCGAAAGACGCTACGACAATATTGACTGTATGTTATCATACGTAAATATAGACACATTCGGAATACACAAGAAGTCACATGAAGTTATAAAAAAAAATGCCTTTTTTCCTCTCTTGATAATCTCTAAGTTTAACCGATTACACAGCGAAGGAAAAAAATACTTTTCATCCCACCATCTCGGAAAGAGTATTTTTAATCTTCAATATCTGAGTGGAAAAGCCGTTTTTATTCTCTAGAGGATAAAGTAAATTTTCATCCCACCATCTCGGAAAGAGTATTTTTAATCTTCAATATCTGAGTGGAAAAGCCGTTTTTATTCTCTAGAGGATAAAGTAAATTGAATTTAGAACATCGTGTGCACTAAGTTTGTGAATTAATAGTTATTTGTTATACAAGAGTGCAAAGTTGCTTTTTAACCGCGTGTTCAATTTTGATGACCGAGCAAGCGAAGGATTCTAAAATTGAATCACGAGCGCAGCGAGTGATTCAAAATTAGAATCCTGAGCGTTAGCGAGGGAATCAAAAGAGCACGAGGTGAAAAATCTTTGCACTCGAGTGCAACACGTAACTTTTCATTCCACCTCAGCGAGGAAATGACTAAATGCAAAAAAAAAACGTTTAATTCACAAACTTAGTGCACACGATGTTCTAAATTCAATTTACTTTATCCTCTAGAGAAGAAAAACGGCTTTTCCACTCAGATATTGAAGATTAAAAATACTCTTTCCGAGATGGTGGGATGAAAATTTACTTTATCCTCTAGAGAATAAAAACGGCTTTTCCACTCAGATATTGAAGATTAAAAATACTCTTTCCGAGATGGTGGGATGAAAACGTTTTTTTTTGCATTTAGTCATTTCCTCGCTGAGGTGGAATGAAAAGTTACGTGTTGCACTCGAGTGCAAAGATTTTTCACCTCGTGCTCTTTTGATTCCCTCGCTAACGCTCAGGATTCTAATTTTAGAATCCTTCGCTTGCTCGGTCATCAAAATTGAACACGCGGTTAAAAAGCAACTTTGCACTCTTGTATAACAAATAACTATTATTTTTAACACACATAATTTAGAGTATTTCGATACAGCCAGTCAAAAATATTTTATGTATCTTACACCTTACACTATTATTAACCTGCTTGCTGTAGCTGTAGAAAGTTCCGTAACTTTTTCAGGCATTAACAATAATTATATAGGTATTTTAAACAGATTCCACGAAGCTATTATAAAGAGTGCACAAGCGAGAAGCAAGTTCAATCGCTCTAGTAAGTATCAAACTAGGCAGGAACTAGCGTTATTAGTGTTTCTCACGACAAGCCTACGACACGCCTTTATTCACGCGGTGATTGATATTTTGCATACAATAAAAAGAAATTAAATTTTCTGTCGATACGGAATTTTATCTCTGGTAATTAATACATACTAGACTACAGAACACTATTCAATTGTCAAATTTGAAGATAAATAAATTCTGAAACAGACATCAGGTTCTATGGGCGTTATTTTTGCTCTTACCTTATGAGTGCAGTAAATAATTATCTTAAGAACTGTGCTGAATATTTTATTGTATCTGTTTCGTTCACAAATAACACAGTAGATCAGTGAGTTATTAGTCCTCTACGTCACGGCCGTGGTCAAACAGTGTGTACAATGTTAGTAATAAATAATCTAGTGCAGCTAATTACCAGCCGTCTCGAGATGAAAGCAGAGAAAGTACGCCACACGGCGAACGTAAAAACAACGGTCCCGTGTTCAAATCGTTCACTTGCCAGATACCGATAGGCGTGGTGAACATTACTACTATTTTCCAATTATATCATGTACGGAATGTTGCTGTTAAAGATTAATCTTCGGGTACACAAGATGACACAAATATGAAAAAGAAAAGGTAATTGTTTCGACCGGCTAGGCTAACATGCGCCCCGCGACAGAAGTTTGTCGTCATGATAAGAGGAGATAATGCCTCTAAAAACCTGTTTCCGCACGAGATAATGTGACGACAAAATTATGTCGCGGCGCGCATAATTAGCCCGGCAGGGATGTATTTCCTCAAGAGATGTAGATTTTTTTTTATGTAACGCATTGCGCTATCTTATAGATAAGACTTAAAAAAGACTATCGTCATTAATCGAAACTGGCACTGAGGACTTCCTAATTATAAATATTTGATCAGACTCTACAGTTCGCTGGATTTTAAAATTAAAGCCAAGATCTCAAAAGATGTGGCAGTCCTTAGCAGTTTTACTTTCATTAGATGGAAACAAATTATTTACGCCTGAAGATACTCACGCTGTCGCTGTTGTGTACCTTCCTTAAGATTACCGACATTTCATAAACATAACTTATATTCAGCAATACTGTTGGTAAACAGCAATAAAAGCAACATTGTAAAATATTCATTTAGCGCAACACGCTAATAAAACTCGAATTACGAGTACTAATATATTTTTATTTATGTATTCGTCTTGCTGAATTTTTGAGTTACGTAAGATGTACCTTTTACATTATGTTATAACAATGAAGGGCAAAATCAAAACCTGTGACGGCTTTCTACATGAAATCGTAACTTTAATTTAATTAGCATTACAGATAAATCCGACAGTATGCGTCTATTCACCGCCCAAGAACAAGGGATTTGGTATTTATAAATAAGGTAGTGATTTTTTTCTGGTTCCGGCATGAATTTTTCTGTGTCAGGCAGCGTTTCTCGCGTCGGGTGTGGTGAAAACGTAAACTACGGACTACTAGCATAGATGACTCACAATGGACAGATGTGATTGATGATGATGAATATATAAAAACTGATAACACGCTCAATCTGATGGCGGTATAATTACCGACCATTTCCGATTACTTGTAAAGTTAGCGTGAGATTGTTGCAGTTTTTGTCGATTGATATATCTCCGGTCCATTCGTGCGATAAGCTAATAAAATTTATGTCTGACACTGTCATAAAATTTCCAATAAATAACGTATATCTTTTTTGCAACCGATGAATATAGTGCGATAGTGAAAGAGCATAAAGCTATTTAGTAGTTTTGGCGTTATTATTATCCTATTCCTAATACCTATGTTATTGTCGTCGGTTTACAGTTTAACCAGATCCAAGAGGCTGAATCAATATTTTACACAGAACGAATGCCATCTGAGTTCCGAAAAATACAGACGTCTAAGATTGGATCAGTCGTTAAGAAATATTAAGGCAGGTAAGAGATGCCTATATCCAGCAGAGGTTTGCAATAGGCCGAGTTGACACTTGACTGACGATCTGCGAGATTTTACATATCCACGGGCCTCTGAAATCCGTCTTACGGTTATATAAAAGGTAAGATGGATGATGGATTTCAGATACAAAATATAATGTAATAATAGATACTGTTAGTATATTACCAAGTATGCAGTAATTACGGATATAGTTGAGTGTAGGCAGGTAATATACAATGTAGAAACGTCTAGATTAGATACAGTACGGCCTGGTTGCGCCACATACCTTCTGCTAATACGAACGTAAAAGCGCTCATTATTACTTCCTACCTAATTGGCAACCAATTACGCATTGGAGTTAAGCTGTATACATCGTGCAGCCACAATTTGCAATACAAATATACTAGGTACCTACTGTATACGTCTTAGAAACGTCTTTGAGAGTATGGATGATATTCTGTTTGTTGGGGATTGTGGATAAATGGCTACTGCGCAAATTAATCGATCTACGATACTAAAATGCGCTTGCGGCGGAAGTTCTTAGATGTGTGACCGTTTTTTACACATCGAGAGCCCTCAGTGCCTCAGAAAGCACGTTATGCAGTCGATCGAGCCCGAAAATCGGACACAGGTCTAACCGGATATAGATTATTGCCCACTAAATGTATTAATTTATTGGATGCGAGGTTAGATGGCACTCGTTCCGCGTAAAAAACTGATATTTTGCTGTTTCTGGTTAGACCGAAAGCCAGACCCATATACCTAGTTGAAAGGCTAGGCTAATTTACACAAATTATACGTACCTATAATATAACGTTTACAAAAATACAATTCGATGCGATGGATGTGAAATTTACATTTCGTGCGTTATGAAGATTTTATTGTCACTTTTTTTTATTCTTACGTAACCTAAGTACCTACTTCATAAACGTATTATGCTGTTAATTTGATAGACAACACCTTCTTGGAGCCGTGAGCGTGAAGTTATAAAATTTATTACCCTGTGGTATTTTATTTTCAAACATGAGCAATGTTAATAAAATGAAACGCGTATCTGAGTGTAACTTTATACGCAACGTGCAGATTAAAAATGGCGATAACCTCAAAATCCATCCGCATATTAAAATACACAACTAGTTTATTATCATCGCCAACAAGTTATTTTATTACCAGTTGTGAGTTATTACTTTGATATACCTACCAGATGAATGATAATTATAATAATTGCTGATTATTAGATTAGCACGTTAGAAAAACTCCTCAAGAAATGTGAGATTCAGAAGCGCTTTTATTGCATTCAAGTAGGAAATATTAACTCGAGATTTTCTATTCTTCGGTATATCAATTTATTATCATATAACCACATATTACCTATGCATTGTTTTTTTTAAATCATATTCTTTTAGATATTTAAGACCTCTACTTAATTTACCACCCTTGCCACTACAATTAACAGTTCCCAGTTTATTTTTGTAATTCAGTTGAAATTGCACAAAAAATAGTTTTTTTGGCTATATTTCTGAGCTTATTTAATATATGACACAAGGTAATGTACATACTACTTCCACAATAATGTACATTCGTTAAACGTAATTAAATAAAAAATCGGTCTCCAAATTTGCCGCTCCTAAAATCTGCTCTACTAGGCTCCAACTTACGCAGCCTGCTGGTAAATCCACCACTGAGACGAATGGGGGATTTAAATTTTACAAAAAATTGAAACAGTCATCATAATCAATTGATTAATTAATCATGTAGGATATGACGGCATAACTGGAGTCCAGTATAAAAGTAAGTATGCCTTGATAAATGGTAAGTTACACAACAATGTAAGCGAAACCGTGTATATTAACAATGCGTACATTACATGGCATGTCGTGTCGCCGCTCAGTTTCCCTTTCACAGTTAACCACCGCATTTTTTGGGTTCCGCTCCACATTATGTAATTTTATGATAATTAGGTGGTGTAATTAATTTCACTTTTCTTTTAAAACAATGCCCCACTAGACTTTCCGAAAAGGGAGTTAAGAATTTCCCTATATTTGTGAATGCGTTTATGGACATAAATCTCACATTTAAACACGCTGCAGATTGGGAAATTTGAAGGCATTTTGACCCAGGTTCGAAAATCAAACATACGACCTTTTGCAAATTGGAATAAGTCATAACAATCTGGCTGGCACGCAAATGCACAATTTATAGATTTCATTGAAATACAACAACATAAAGCGTAATAAAAAATTAAATAGAGAAAACGTTTGCTTATTGAAAAGGATGCTAATAATAATTAAATAACAGTAATTATCTGGACAATGACATACGGAACACGAGTGCGTGCGTGACGTGTTAATGTCTGTATTTCATTATTTGTACGCGTTAAACGTATTGCTTGCTAGTTTTTCATTTTTCCTTCGCGAAAGTCGAAAGCGGAATATTAATTTGGACGTACAATGACGTCGCTGTTTAAATTGTTCTGCGCACGAGATCTGTGCTCATTATGATAATATTAATAGCATTTGTTCAATGTTGCGTGGCACATGCTGTTGCGGCTACATAATTGTAGCAGATGAAGGATGAATTATTTTTTTGTAAGTAATAATATCTAATCAGACATTGACTTTCTGGTTCATATTAAAATGGACCGTTTGAGATATTGATTGATTCGTGTTTACGATTTGAGAGATTTTTGATAAAGGTATTGGCCTCTCCCAAGTTGCGCCACAACACTCGGTCCTCTAACTTAAGATACGTTTATAATTAAGATATTTTTATGTAAGGAAGATACTTTATCCATCTGACAAAATAAGAGAGCTTAATAGTTTGTAATTTTTGCGATTTGATGATAAGTATTATAGTACGCGCATATGAGCCCTGAACTGAGCTCTGAACTCTCTCTCTCCCTCTAGCACCTATAATAAGCGTACTACGCAGCCACTCGCGTTCAACTTCCGAGAGCTTATAAAGTTTTGCGATACCTATACTAAATCTACTACGAAATTACACTTTTGCACACGATGGCTATTTGGCTAGGTCAGATCTATAACTGGCCTAGTTCGCCACGGAATAAAAACTCGATCGTAGCTCATGTTATTAAAACTCTTTAAATTTTTGTGGTCTGTTTTGTCAATTAAGAACAAAATATTAGCTAAATTGGTAATCAAAGTCAAAGATTTTTATTTCAACTGGGCCTTTGCAGGCACTTTCAAAACGTCGTGATTCTAGGCGCACGGTTCCAAGTGGGTTGGTAATAGGTACACTAGTTCGAGGAAGAAGCCGACACGAGGATTCAGTTGAAGCAGGATTCTGCCTGCTGTAGTTTGCCTAAGAGCCAATTTCCAGTAAAACAGAGATGAGCGGGCTTGGTAAGTAGCAGTTTTGTACCAAAGAAGAATTAGGTAGCGTGTTTAGGAGCGGCAGTCTTCCAGTAAGACTGCCTGGCGAGTCGATTGCGGCGAGTGTGTGGTGTGTTTAGACATTCGCATATGATATCCCGTTCACCTCTCCGTTAGGATAAGGTGCTCTATCTGTACCTGGCTAACCTTAAAACGACATTTTCTTTTCTAATAAACTTTTACCAAAGAAACAAGCGGTGCTAATATCGAAATACAACGATATCCCGGTTGTTTATCCCATCTCAACTCTGGTGGATTAAGGCTTTAGGCAACAGTGGCACGCGCGGATAAACATCGCAGAAACATCGATTTATGCAGTAACGGTTAAACCGTAAGCTTCTAACGACGCTCGATTATCGTAGTTTACGTGTGTGACTAATGAATAATAAGGATAGGATCCAATTTGCTATTGACTTACGGCCGACTTCAATAGCTAGATAAACCTCAGATATATTACAAAAACCGTCCGTACAAAAACTGTTTTAATTTCTAACTATAAGCTGGGTAACTTTTTCTGGCCATTGAAATATCAGGCTTAAGAGCACCAAGTAGGTACTTATAACCGTTGGTCTAAAATTTGACGGTTTTTTACAATTTTAGTTATTAAATCATTAGCTAACGAGCGGACAGCTGTGGCCGAGAAAAATAACAATGTCTACGTTTCGTCTCTTAATTAATTACATGTATATATTTATGATAATGTATTTTTTGTATTTCTGGTGTACAATAAAGTTTATTGTATTGTATTAATTGATATATAAACAGATGTCATCTGACCTGCAGCTCGTCGTCGGCGGCGCAGTCGAAGGTCTCCCGCAGGCGCGCCTCGCCGCGCACGTCGGCCTTGGCCGTCAGCTGCTTCTCACGGAGCGACGTGCGGCGCACCGACCGGACCCTGCTGAGTTCATAATGTTTATTTCTTTATTTAACAATAACATGAGAAATTTGAAGTAGGAGCATAAAGTACAAAGGTACTGCTTACTTCTAAAGAAATCTCTTCCAGCATCGGTTCGGTTCCGGTTCGGTTTACTTTGTTGCTAATACATTATATTGGGCCTTATAATATTCCAGACCATATCATTAATTATACCAAAGGTTTAAGGCCGTAGTCAACCACGCTGGCCTGGTACGGTTTGCCGGACTACACAAAATATCTTTGAGCCATTCTCAGGTGTGCAGGGTTCCTCGCGATTTTTTCCTTCACCATTAAAATGATAATCAAATTTTGATCCGCACATGAATTAGAAGTCGGTGAAGTTGATGCGGGCCGGTATTGTAGTCAGATTTTCCTTCATGGAAGCCAAATGTTCAATGATGTGTGTAGTCCGTCAACCAACACTAATCTGGCGTGGTCACAACTTTTGAATATGAAAGTATAGAGCGATCATACAGGAGTATGAACTGTGAGCACGAATATGAACAAAGCAGTAGAGACACGAGCTTCTGCATTTATAGTTCGATCTAGCGCGAGTCGAGTAGGTTCCCAGGTTAGGTAAAAATTGTGAATTGTTTTATAAAATTATGTAAAAATTATTCAAGCAAACGTAATAAACGAATTGATAACACAACATTTCACCAATATTTCGTTTCTTTATCGATACTTTTACCGAGAAAGAATGACGAAGAACTCTTATCAAAAAAAAAACTGACAACATGACGGTAAATCCCTTGTTTATAGTTTATAGCTCTATAAATGCATTTACACGCAAACTGCTCACGCTTCGCACACAGTAATGTAGTTTACGTTATCACTCTATACTTTTTATACTCTAAGGTCATAACCCTTTTTTTGCCCAGCAAGATAGTGGGCTGATTAATTATAGTAGATAAATGACACTAGTGTGGTATTTACCGGCTGGTGCTGGCGGTGGAGGAGGACCGGCGCGCGGTGCGCAGGCGGTCGGCGGCGGCGTGGCGGCGCAGCTCCTCCTGCTCCGCCGCCAGCCGCACCACGCGCGCGCGCAGCTCGCCCTCCTCGCAGATGTCTGCGGGTGCACGGAACGCATTAGCAGTACATACATGACGACATTTCCATACTTTTGTGGCGGCATGCAAGTACAACACAAACGATCAAACGAGATGATTGAAAAGAAAAAAAGGACACCAAAATATTATCAGTATATTTTTAGCTAAACTCCGTTTTTATGATTCTGTACACCACGTAAGTATATGTGGAGTACAATACAGGGAAAAATACCGTAAAGGAGAGGAGAGGCTCAGGCCCTGTAATGGGCTCACAAAAACTGCGACTCATAGTGGTGGTCATAACTCATAAGCTATACGATGTATTTTCTCAAAAGTATTATTTCTCGTCAATTATGATGTTTCTTTGACTAAAGTAAGCTATATTTATATTTGATAAGGTTTTAGTGTGTAAAGCTTTAGGATACCATACAAATCTATTATATTTTACTGTTATGTATTTCAAGTAAAACTCGTATTTACCTGCTGGCGTCTCATCGTGTTTATTCCTCACGTTGAGATCAGCTCCATATTGTACTAATAATTCCAGCACCTCTAACTGCAACAAAACAAGGTTACATTACAGTTTATCTCAGCCATAACACTATATAATACGTCTAATATATAATAATAATACGTCTCAGTGGAAGTTATTATCATGTTTAAACATAGCGTCACACGATAATTTAACAGTACACTAGGTTTTCATACGCTTTATCATCTTGACATAACCATTTAGGAATTACACGAATTCCTACACCCTTACTATCTCAATCCTTTATTCAAGATCACGAATATTAATTATATGTTTTGTTTGCGAAAGTCTTAAGGCTTATAAAGGCCTAAACATTTCCAAATATTTTGTCGATCGACATATGAGATTGTCAAAATTCTATCAAATATAGTACTGACAGGAATTTTTATAGAAATTTAATCCGTCTGAAATCTTAAAAAAAAATTAAGCGTTCACTGCGGCTCAGCCTATCATAGTTACCCTCAGGACTTGACCCCTTTTAAAGAAAGGTATTACCTCATACAATCTTGATAAACGCTAGACTATTGGGTTGCTGAACCCAAGGCGCTGTGGGTCACAAAAGAAACAAATGTACCACATTATTACACCACTTATAGTACATTTTTTGTGCCCGTACAGTATACACCCATAATCATGAGCTTGTTGGGCACTGTGGCCGGGCTGCAATGTAACACACCATCCCACTCAATTTCGTTGTGGGATGGTTCGCGATCGGTGCCTACAACTACAATAATTCTAAGCGAGTACAAAAATCTGCCTGAGTATTGCTATCTATTTTGACTTAAGGCGCGCGCGGGAAGCGGTGACGATATAGCATCAGAGGCGTTCAGCAGAATTTGTTATAAATTTGATCGTGTTCCGTAATACCAAATATGATGAATGAAAATTTAATGTTTTTGTAAATTTTTATTTATTAATCCGTAATTTGACAATATGTTTCTGTATTAACCATTTTATAAACATTGATGGTTTTTTATACAAAAATATTAAAAAGCAAAAATGTCAGTTACGCCGCCGTTAAAATAATGCAATTCGCTTACATTCCGCTTTAGGTAGGTAAGTATTTTGAAACAAAAAAGGCCTAGGAACCTAGATAAATACAATCCGATTCTGAATAATATCATAATATGGTGGAAATATGCTCGAATTATAAATGATATTGTTATTGCGTTTGTATGGGCAACTCATCCTCCGCCGGTTTCATAAGGCTGGCAAGTTGTATGGTTATTTCGCCATTTGTCTGTAGAGACTTGTTGTTTAGCAACCAGGATACACCGCGTGGATGGTTGACTTGGAGTAGCAGCATCACGCCTATATTCCCCCAAGGGATAGGCAAAGGTACTGTTGGACACCCACATTTCCCCGGTGTAGGAGCTCATATTTAGATTATAAAAGTGTACATACATGTCCCCAACAAGCGGCAGCGTGAACAGGTTGCCACATATCATGGTCCACTACGTCTGTAGACGCTCGATGCTCTAGAAGATACTCCACCACTTTGATGTACCCGTTTGCAGATGCTATGTGTAACTGAAATAAAACAAAACATTAATTAAACTCAATCAATATCAAAATCCGTTGTATAGTTACGAAGAACAGACGGATGCGGCGTACGACTTTATTTTAATTTTACTATGTAGTGTTATTAATACACATCTTGAAACTTTAACTCTCAACCACTATTGATTTTAGACATGACAGTAACCCTACCTATAGCCAGTCTGGCGCAACTCCCTAGTAAAAAATTGATGTATGAAACGTGCGCTAGAAATAATGGCGGACTAATGGCGGATATCGCTGTCTTGCTTTAACATATTCTCGACTCTATCGCACGCAGCCGCCATTTTTGTTTTGGTTGTCAACAGAGTTGTTTGGTTCGGTTTGATTCATGTTTGATTAAAGTTTTTGCTTTCATCGTTCTTATAAATAATCACATACCTAAGTTATTTGTTACCTATTGTGTTTGTGTATGCGTGTGACGTATCTAATATTTGTAATGCATTGTAAAACGTGCGAAATATGTGGTATAACAACTGTCCGGTCAGATGGCCAAAAACGAATCTTCATGGCAAAATTTCCTTTGAATGAAGACAGGTAATTCTTTTTTTACAAATAAGTGCTTAAATTTACAATTGTTAGGCTATTACAGAAAAGGAATTACGTGATTATAAAATAAATCCAGATTTTAGAAAATAACCTATCATAATCAAGTATCGATAGTGTTGTGACATATTTTCTCGACTGTCGATATTCTCATTTTTAAATTTTATAAATTTACTTTTGTTTTTGATTTTCTTTTCCTTCTTTTCCTTTAAGTTTATAAGTGCTGCTTATATAATAATACAATAAATGTTTTTGCTAGATGTTAACAATGGGTTGAATACAGAGTTGTTTGCAAATGAAAATGTAATAAAAAGGAAAGACTTAGCCCAAGTAAATTTTCATAATTCGCTTGTGTGTCAGTTCACATTTTTTTTATATTACAGTACCTTCATTATCAACTGCTGAACCATTGCCAATTGCCCTTTGACCACCAATTCTGAGAAATCTATTATATTTTCAATTTAATCGGACCTTATTCGAGCGGAGAGGTTGACGAAAATTTTACGAAAGGAAAAGATGTTGTATTGCGGGTAAGGCTTATGTTAATTTCAAATTATGTTTAACATTTAATTCACTGTATTAACATGCCATAATATGTTATCATTACAGATTTTTCTGTGTCTATTACAAAATCATTTGCTTAAATTGATTAATTATCTTTACTATAAAAAAATCGTAGAGGTCGAAAAGGCTGTACATTAAAAATATTTTCGCCATAATAGGCTAGCGAGACTAGAAATTATGCGATAGAACGCAAGTAGATAATTTTTTAATTTTTGTTTTTCGTCTGTCTGTTTATTACATTACATCACAGGAAAACCCGTATAATTAATTATCTTAACATTTTCCAGAAGCTTCACCCAGCACTGCAAAAATAGCGCATGCAATACCTCGAGAAACAACACTAACGATGACTGCATAAATAAAAGCTACTTACACCTAGAAAAAAAAACTTTTGAATAAATTAAAGATATATAACATTTTAATAAAAAGCCTGAAGAAAAAAGTTGCTCAAATCGAATAAATATCATCGCCCGTATTAAAGTCTCATAGAATCAACTGTAAAGAACGAAAATCGGAAATCAAAAGGTCGTCGGTGGTCTAAAATAAATAAATGTGTGGCTCTCGCCTTCTACAAGAGGTCTCCAAAGGCATATAGATATTATTCAAGTCAACTTCTATCAATGCCAAGTGTGCGAATGTTGCAAACAAAATTGTTTGCAACGATCACACATTTAGCATTGATAGAAGTTGACTTAAATATCTATATAGTATGCCTTTGGAGACAAAACGAAGCGAAAGCGCAGCAGCTGAGCACAGGAAAATAAAATCCAAAGCTTTGTTTTATTTTATCACCATCACAGCAAATCATTCAAATTTCTTTATGTAGTCAAAATAATTTGACTGCACAATGAAATTTGAAATTTGCCTCATCACCACTTCCGCCAATGTGAACTTAGGTTTACTGGCTTCTTTTTGTAATAAAATTGCCACGTAACTCAGTTTAAACCGAGAGTTCACGTTGGCGGAAATGAGCCTATCTATGTAATAAAAAAAATAGGAACCCCCTACAATTTTTGTAGCGATATATCGATAGAATTACGCATGAATAGTACATCCCTATTTGGTGATTATGTTGGCAGCTCTGCCTTTACGGCAATGGCTGCATTTCTTTTTGCTTTGTTGGTATACAGTTCTAGCGCATGTTTCATACAAGTGACGTTTTTCATCTTTTTCTATGGGACTCCCGTCTCTTAAACGTAGTGATTACATACTCTTTGCCTATAGCTTAAAACAATACTCACAAGTGTGGCACCCTGACTATCCCTCGGCTCGTCCAAGTCCATTGCCCCCTTAACTAGATCATCAATATCTCTTAGCATCTTCATTTCCGTTGATGCTCGCGTATCATCTATCAGTCGCTGCGTGACACCCCTAGCTGCCATCTCACTCTCTATCGCGTCTAGCGTTCGCTCCTCTTCACAGATGTCGTAAGGCATGTTCCCGTCTCCATTCACAGCGAGAAGGTTGGCCCCTCGCTGTATTAGTATTCGAACGAGGTTGAGGTTCCCGCAAGTGGCGGCTGCGTGTAAGGGCGTCCACTTCTCGCTGTCCTCTGCGTTGACGTTGGCGCCGTGGTCGAGCAGCAGCCGCATCATGGCCTCGTTGTTGTCGATGCAGCATTGGTGCAGCGCCGTAAGGCCATCCTCGTTCGTCGCATCCGGTGTCACGCCGCGAGACAGCAACCGCCTCACTGGAATAATATTACAGAACGTCATGTTTAAATCGAAAAAGACTTAGGCCTAAGTTCACCAACAACATAACAGACGATTAGAGCAAAATCAGTCGTTTAAACATGAATTTTTGTATTGATAATCAGCCGATTTTATTTTAAACATCTGTTATACTGTCGGTGAACTTGGCCCTTAAAAGGATAAGGGCGAAACTTTTAAAGGGCACTGGGTCAATAGAAAATAAAGACGCATAACATTTTATTTATAGATCATTGTATCACCATGTCATGTGTAAACTTACAATAAATAATGTATATCTACCATAAATGTTTAATTATTCTATGAATGACATCACTACGCTGCTATACTAATGTGATACTACAAATACCATTCAAGAATTTTAAGCACGCAATTTTTAGTTGTAACACAAGAACGGAAACATAGAAATACCGGCAAACAAGTAAAATTACAATAACAAACAAAGTTAAAATAATAAAGGTACAATATTGCTACACTGCTATTCATTAGGCTTCGGTAACAATCTGGTTATGGCGCGTATAGTGAGCGTAATTGACCGAGCAATAACGACAAGAATATTGCCTTTATTTATGAAACTACTCGCCTGTCACCTGACCAATCAAGCCCAGATGTTTATTATATACAGCATGCAACAACTCAACAAGATATTATGTTTCCAGCGTGTGAATATTGTTCAATCAGGAGGATGTACTAGTTCAAGATATAATAAATATATTTTATACTACACCTGATGGGAAAATACCATAGTACTTTTTAAAAATGGGGTAAAACGTACGTCATTCTCAATACTATCGTAAAACCATTACAAAAGCGGCTTTTTTTTAATTTTGGGTAATATCAGTCGGTAAAGTTTGTTCGTAAGTTTGACAGATGGAAGCGTAAGTTCACGCATAGACTCGTTTCTGTCGTCTCTGAATGTCAGCCTAACTATACCCTCGTTGGTAATCGGTCACTTTCTCTCCTTGGTGAACAATGTACTATACTTATAGGTACATTTATGGATGTTTCCTTACTTCATATCTTAATGGAGTCATTACAACGTTGCTAAAGTGCTTTGATACTCTGAGCCCACGTAATCCCTCGAGTCGAGACTATAACTTACCCTAATTGCCTTTACAAATTGATAAATGTAGCATAAGTACATACCTTTACTGACCTTTAAAAAGCTCTCATGCGCTAACTTATCAGGAGTACGATGTCGTAATCGGCACAGGTGCAGACCTTGCGATTCAAAACATGCATTACTTAAACGTGCGAAACTTGGCTTAAGTTAAACCACCACAAATTACTGTGGATAACGACATAATTGCCTGTCACTTGGTAAGCGTTGAAAATGTTTAAACATTGTAAAATTAGTTAAGAGAGGCGATAAAAGACGCAATAGGCATACATGACCGAGACGACACGACGAGGAACCTTAGACACACACTGACCTTATTATGATAATGATGTCCTTTAAAAAGGTCAGGTGCAATGTACTCGCAACCCGCACGAATCGGACGGAAAACTGCACCAAAACATTGTGTTCCAGGTATAGATTCTGCCTACCCTCCAGGTGTGGCGTTAAATATATCAATAAATCACCTTCGTCTATGTCGTTTCTGGCGGCAGCTTCCAGCAACATCACACTATCGTTGAAGTATATGCTCCGCTTGTTGCTTTTCTCCCGTTTTGCTCGCGATCGCAGCCATTCTTTTTCTCTTTGCTGCCATAGTTTTAGTTGCTGCATACGACGTCTGAAATAAGCAGAGATTTCTTTAAGAATTGAATTATTTTAGTTTAAATATTGATTCTAATAAACTTTGGTTAGTTTATTTCTTAAAGGGTTATGTGAGACTTGCCGTTGCGCGCGGTTTTACCGCGTTTTATATTTATCCAAATAAAATATAGCCTATATTACTCAGGGATAGTGAAGCTTTCTATTAGTGGAAGAATTCAGAATCGGTACGACCCACAGAAACGAATGCCATTAATTTATAAAATATGATTATAAGATCTCAGGAATATTAGATGAAGCCAATCAAAGTTCAATGAATAGGTAAGTTTTGTATAATCTTTCATAATCCTTAGATAAGTACCGCACTGTGTTTTTTTACACAATAACATGGTAAAATAACCAAATACCTTACTAATAAATAGTATATAATATAAAGTAGTTCGTGGTAGAAATGTATGCCGAAATTAGCAATTTATTAACGCCTTTATTTATTAGCACTTATAAAAGTGGTTCATTGTCATGTTTTGTTCATACACGTTGATGACGTTGAGCGTTCGACCTCCGTGCCGTCGCCTGACGCCCACTTGACGCGAAATTCGCGCCGATATGGATTTATTCTTAGCCAAACGCCAATATAATTTGCAGAATATATTGGTGTGAAATGAATACACAAGCATGTGTCGTAACATAAAAGTTCAGTCTATGCATAAATGGACAGCCACCTTTATACATTATGGCGCTAATAATAACGCCTAGACGGCATGCTGGTTTTTCCACTCTGATTTACCTACAATAAGAACATATTCGAATACTTTTTTAAGGTATATAAGCTACTTTCAAAATGTCGACTTAGTGAATGGGTTACCTTTGTAGGAATAATAGTAACTACGTAACTTATTAGGTAAATAAGTATATTTAGTTGTCGATAGGCAATTTGACAGTAAAATTGATGTGATACTAAAGGACATCGAGTTAAAAAGTCTGTCCAGGCTTTAGCCTCGCCCTTTATTTAGGTCTAGCCGAACGATTTGAATGGTTCACTTCCCGGTTGACACATTTGACAGCCGTTACGGGCAGGTCAACAAAACAACCAATCTCGATGGAGCCATTAAATAGTGAAGTGAACCTTTGGCGGTATTCCCCAGAAGTTCGATAGGTAACGCGTCCGAGAGTTGCTACATGCAAAAAACTAATACTTTTTCAGCTGCATTTGGTTAGCCTAGAAGCCGGCTACACGACCCCAACATAGTTAGGAAATGATAGTGCTTGATGGTATTGGAAACCTAAATCTTTTAAGTAGGTACCTACTTACTTCGATAGAGGTAGGCATTGGAACTACTTCACCAATAAATTACATAGAAACGAACCAAGCTCAAATACCGTGGCTTATTTTCGTAATATATTTATAATGTGTTACGGCTATTCCCACATGGGTTCATATTTAACAGTAAGCTGTCATGCAATCATAAAAAGTGAAAACAAGGTTTCACTTTACATAAAGAAGTAGATTATAATACGACATACGTTTCATAATATTGTGTTGAATTGGCAATGAAATACCAACTTCCTGAGTTTTAATGAAACTAATGTTTTTATAAATTTTGTAGCTATCGGTGTTTCCGTATAATAACTTGATCAATAAGCTCGACTGACTTATCTTACTAACGCTTTGAACGCAACTTCATATACCTACATATACTCGTATCTAAACTAATATTATAAAGAGAAAAGATTTGATTTTTTGTATGTTTGTTGGTTTGTTTGTAATGGATAAATTCAAAAAGTAATGGACCGTTTTAAAAAAAATAAACACCAGCTGAGTGCTACATTATCAGTGAGTAACATAGGCTATAATTTATAAAGATATCACGCGGGCGAAGCTGCTGGCGGAAGCTAGTGTAAGATAAGGAAAGATTACAATTAAAACAAATAAATAAACGCCATAATTTATAAATCCTCGTTTGTTTATGAATAGGGAAAGGGGGGTAAGGTGAACCGTTGTACACAGTGAATTAACGTCTATTTCTTCTTGTCTATTGGTTCCCCAAACACATCGCATAACGATTAATCTCTAGCTCTGTTAATTACACCGGATTACCGAAAACGTATTAAAAAAAAAGTTATTTAAAGTAGGTAGGTAAGTATTAAAAAAAAAAAACCTACTTAATATTTTCATTGAATCGGTTCACTGTAATCCAATAAAATAGTATGGTAATTACATGTATTGATTCACTGTACCCCACTGCGATCGACAGAACTGTACAGGGGGCTTCCTACGAGCTCTTATAGCAGAGTAGAAATTTATTAAAACTGCCCAGAAATTTTCAGTATAAGCTGACCTTTCATCGTACGAAAAGCCTATACAGTGCAAGGTCAGCTCATATTGGAAATGTCTGGGCAGTTCAAATTCTACCCTACTTTAAGAGTTCGTAGTAAGCCCCCAGTAGGTAGATCCAGTTTACACTAGATGGGTTCAGTGGATCATTTCCTAATTTTTTTAAACATCTTACTTAACTTCCAGAAATCTATTGATGATTTTGCATGTTGTAGGTTATTCATTTCAATAGCTAACATCCCGTTATATTAATCAAGCTGTAAAAAATTGTATTCACTGAGTTGAACCGCATAAAAAGTGGTCCACTGTAGTGTCTGTAGTACTAGGTACGTAGGTACTCCCCCTCTCTTATGCAATTATGCATGCATACAGATAGTAATAAAAATGTAACGAAACAGACTCCTTTCAATATATTTACAGAATTACCGTGTCGGAAGCACTTATGTATTTATGATTTTGATAATCTGTTATCACGCGTGAGCTATCCGTTAATCTCTATGACGTCGCTGGTAGTTACGGATTAACTGTATGCCTACAGCAAGGCACACAGGGCTGTGTGCTTATTATATATCCCGTGGTGACACTAATACAAACATAGCATCTATCAAGTGGTATGGTTATGTACTAAATACTATGTACACATATACCAATATAATTTCAATACCTACTCGTATGTAGCCATACAAGTTATCACCTCGTAAAAATAGCTTTCAGTAGACCAGGTGCCTTTATACCTAATCTTTGCATAGAAACGTGAATATAAGTAAACAAGATTATCCCGGATCCGTATTTTATTAGAAAGTCAAGTTACTTAAATTATCAATAATACTACAATACTTATAGCACAAAAATGTCAGTAGGTAATGTAGGTATTCATTCGCTGAATTAAATGTAATTATGTATGTACCAACTTTCCATTAATTTGCACTAGGTTTCCTACCTTTGTTTAGTTCTTGTCCATCCCATACAACAACACTATCAGTGTGCACATTACAGTACCTAATCGATACCTAGATCGAATTATTTTAAGCAAAGATTATAAAATTACAAAAGAGATAATGTTTGATCACTGCATGATTAACATTCCTATAGTTTCAAAACATTCAGGGATATCAAATAATATAATGATACAAAATCATAAATAATAAAACAAAAGTCTGTGTTTCTTTTAAAGTCAAAAATATGTATTTATCTTTATCAAATGTGTTTTGAAATAGCCCATTCAAACGGATATTAATATCACTTGGATATCTCAAGTGCCAATATCACAATAATCTGTTAAAAAACACAAATACACCTATCAGCCAGGCTCCATCCATACATCAAGTTTTATCTGTGACTGGCATCTTTCCTGATAATAAATACTAGATAAATTCCTATCAACATTATAAATTTTACTGTATTTATACATGTGTACTTAGAATAATGTCAATGTTACTTATTTATCAAGATTATACCTCTTATTAGGTATCATTAGTTACATACATATGGTGTTAATAGCTTTAGAATAGGTACATTTAGAAGAAATATATATTTTGAATGAATACATGATAAGTAAAATATCATCTACTGTAAATAATTCTGTGATCAGATATCTACCTGCCTAATAATTGCAGTATCATTCTTAGCTATGAATGAGTAGACCTATGTCCACCCAATCAGAAGGTACAAAGTTAATGGATAAACCCCTTACCATCACGGAATCCTTCTTAATTTTTAATAATTGTTGTCATTATAATAAATCTCAAAACTACAACAATATCTCTTCACTCATACTGTCTTAGTAAGTCTTTAAAAGTTCATACAATGAGCACAAGGAATGTATTTCCACACCATTAATCCACTTTCATGCCATTTGAAACACTCAAGATTATGTCTAAAACATAACACATACAGTTCATTTTTGTTCTTATTTTTCATTAAATGTAAACAATCTTACTGTGTCATATTTGTAAAAAGGAGTAGATAAAATCTACAGAAGATACCTCAAAAACAATTAGGTATGAAAACTTTTTTGAACACATAATACCTTTTTTGTATGTAAAAAACACTGTAAAGTTGTTTACATTATAAGACAAGTAAGAAAAAATAGACTAGCATTTAGAATGATACAGAGTTAGTTGCATTTTGTTTAACATAACTCTAAATTAATTCACTGTTGAAAAGTTTGGCTATTTCAGTCAACTTTGTATGAGATCATATTTATATTTTATAAATATAAATACTTTATTTTTTGCATAGAAATATTGTTACACAAAAATATCTACTTCTTAATTTCAATTCTTTATAAGAAATCTTTATGGAACCAACAATATAAGGAAAATTATGAAGAATAAATCTATGGGCAAGTTTTCACAAAGATGCATAATAATCAACAACAATCAGGCGGGTAATCCCCAATCAATAACTATGCAGTTTGAGTATAAAAATATTCCAGTATAATTAAATCAGCAATGGCAGTAGTATCAATGACGTTATTTAGATTGGGAGAGGGAAATATTATGCAATAACAAATAAAATCTTACAAGATGGAAAAATGTCTCAATAATGAAGTTTAAAAAATTTGTTAACCTATGAATGTTTTTAAATAATATTTCGAGATCTTAGCTAATTTGTAAATTATAAATGAGTGTGAAGTACCTGCGGGCTAGGTGGAGCCTCTCCTGTGTGGTGAGGTGCTCCACCTGGGCCATCTCCGACACCAAGTCCGAATGCTCCATTATTTAATCTGTGAACATACAATCTGTTTTATGTCCTGCGAGTTTCAAACCGTATATCAAATAAACATCAAACATTCAACTGTGAAGCTAGGTACTACTTTTATAACTCTTTTGATTGTACATTTTTCGTTTTTTATTTCTTTTAATTCAATCAAGAAGCAATTAAAACTTCCAAGTGACTTAATCACATAATTAATTAATTTTGAATCTCACACCAATATTTCACAAAGAATATATTCTACTCATTCTCATTATCATGTTTATTTTGTAGGAATTGACTTTTTCTCTACAGTTTTGTTTGTACTCGGAATGTTTGTAAATAAAACACTTGTAGATCAGATCTCAGTCTAATGTTATTATATTACAGGTAGCTAAAACCTATCAATGGAGGCTCAGAATTCGGAAATAATTGTTCTAATTATAAGAATAGAACAGAACATAATGTATTAGCAAACTTATTGATAACTGGCATAAGTTTGATAAGATAACTATATACCTCTACAAGTATTTGAAACCCATAGAATATAAATTCGACAATTTTTCCCGTATACTGAGATTAGAGACCGAACACATAGTAACAGAAAAATTGAATTTACCTCTCGCTAAAATAATATTCAGATAAACAAACTGACAGTTTAGAAAGGCACTTGATTCTACAACCTAAATCAAATTTGCAGGTCAACATGATATAAAACAACTTTTGCAGGAGAAACTATACACTTCACATATTTATTCTAAAATATTTTTCACGCTACTTACCGCTGTTCTAGTTTATTATAAAGCGCAAGTATGTTTCATTCTTATATTGATGTATTTGCCACACATGATAAACAGATTGAAAGGGAGACATTAACACATATGCTTATTGATACTTGGAGCTAATTAATATCCATTGTGAGATAGAAATGTACAGTTACATTCTATTTTCCGTTAGTTTTCATGAAAATATGAAACAAGGAGAAAAATCACAAGACTACTAGCAAACGATCGGATCTGCGGACAAGTTTACTTTTTTGGTGACTCTGACTTGAATACTTTGGCTGGAGTACTCGCATTTTGGCACAATGTTGATTTTTAATCATCAATCACATTTCCTAACAAAACGCCAAAATAAGTCAAGTTTTATAAATATTCAAATGAATCTTAATTTTGGCCTTGTTATTATGTTTAGAGAGGATTCTTTGGGTGTCCGTATGGATTGAGGAGCCACATGTGATTTTTAAACGCGGATACTATCCTTATTTAGTAGGATATGAGCCGATTTTGTAGACCCAATCCTGGAATTTGTAGGAAAACCCTTAAAAAGTTACATGACGTTAAAGGTGGCTCCTCAATCCAGACGTTTGAACTGAGGAGCCACTATAGAACTCGAAAAGTAGACGATGGATGTTTTTGAAAATTATGTAGGATTTAGTAGGCATTATGTACAATATGTACGAAAAATTTGAGTTTTGTAGTTCTTAATTTGACATAACTACAATACTTTGATTGTGGCTCCTCAATCTAAATGTTGGCCTATTGATGCAATGCGTTGTTTTTCATAAACTAAGCGGCTAATCAAAACATATTTTTAGTATCATTTAGTAGTACACTTATCCTAATTTGTAGTATAAAAATACGATCGTAAAACGATTTAAATTTGGTTATAAAACACATTTTATGTGGCTCCTCAATCCTGACGTTTCTTTATGAGAATATGTACGTAACTCCTAAAGCTGTTAATGGAATCGAAAAACAATAACATGGCCATTTAGTAGAAAATTCTACTAAATATACGTGCAATCCTACATTGTACATAATCAGTATTTCTAAAGATATCAATTATTTGAAAATTCCTTAGCAATTTGGTGTGTAGGGTGACCATAAATAACTCAAACCAGGATAATAAAAGGAATTTTAATTGCAGCTACATAAATTATTCGTGTTATACCTATTCAAAGACCTATATATACTTACACAACCATCGTTATAATATAATAAATTAATAAGAAGTTCCAGTAAAATAAATCAAAAAATTCACATAAAGCGCGCCATGTATTTTTTCATTTTTTTTTTTATTCTATCGAGCATCTGTTTCTACGGCATACAGCCAAAAAAATATTAATACCTCTTTACACATTGAAATTGCTTACGTAAACGTATCTCACAAAATCTCTTTCCGTATATAGAAATATCAAATAACATGACAAATAGGGATTTTCATAGGAAATTGCCGGTGTGATAATGATGAAATCTAATAAAATTTCATTATTTTATTTTACGATTTCATTTTTCGCGCGCCGTGTCTATTGATGGTTGCGTTAGCTATGCGCGCGCAGGTGGAAGGAGAGGCAACGGCGATACCATCAAACAGCCTAATATTAGAAGTTAATAAACGGAATACTTTTTTCTTTATGTTAATTCTTTAATTCTTTATTGTACACGAAAATGAGATAAATTACAAATACAATTGAGATGGTATGTACACAGGCGAGCTTAACCCAAATTTGAGTTTTCTACCAGCAAACCTTTGAGTGATAGAGAAAGCACAATGGTAAATGTAGAAATTTATGTTAATTTGTTGACAAAAATAAATAATTTAATGCAATGAGATGTTTATTTATCATATTTTAATAGACGCTTAACGCTTGGCGCGTTTGCTTGCTTATTTTGATAGATGTGTTTTTTTTTGGGATTTTATTGGATTTTATCATTATCACACCGGCAATTTCTTATGAAAATCCTTATTTGTCATGTTATTTGATATTTCTTTTCTATATACGGAAAGAGATTTTGTGAGATACGTTTACGTAAGCAATTTCAATGTGTAAAGAGGTATTAATATTTTTTTGGCTGTATGCCATAGAAACAGATGCTCGATAGAATAAAAAAAAAATATGAAAAAATACATGGCGCGCTTTATGTGAATTTTTTGATTTATTTTACTGGAACTTCTTATTAATTTATTATATTATAACGATGGTTATGAAAGTATATATAGGTCTTTGAATAGGTATAACACGAATAATTTATGTAGCTGCAATTAAAATTCCTTTTATTATCCTGGTTTGAGTTATTTATGGTCACCCTACACACCAAATTGCTAAGGAATTTTCAAATAATTGATATCTTTAGAAATACTGATTATGTACAATGTAGGATTGCACGTATATTTAGTAGAATTTTCTACTAAATGGCCATGTTATTGTTTTTCGATTCCATTAACAGCTTTAGGAGTTACGTACATATTCTCATAAAGAAACGTCAGGATTGAGGAGCCACATAAAATGTGTTTTATAACCAAATTTAAATCGTTTTACGATCGTATTTTTATACTACAAATTAGGATAAATATACTACTAAATGATACTAAAAATATGTTTTGATTAGCCGCTTAGTTTATGAAAAACAACGCATTGCATGAATAGGCCAACGTTTAGATTGAGGAGCCACAATCAAAGTATTGTAGTTATGTCAAATTAAGAACTACAAAACTCAAATTTTTCGTACATTTTGTACATAATGCCTACTAAATCCTACATAATTTTCAAAAACATCCATCGTCTACTTTTCGAGTTCTATAGTGGCTACTCAGTTCAAACGTCTGGATTGAGGAGCCACCTTTAACGTCATGTAACTTTTTAAGGGTTTTCCTACAAATTCCAGGATTGGGTCTACAAAATCGGCTCATATCCTACTAAATAAAGATAGTATCTGCGTTTAAAAATCACATGTGGCTCCTCAATCCATACGGACACTTCTTTGGTCATTGTTATGTTTGTAATGCTGTATGGAAACAAAGCATGTGCCGTCATAGAGATAATACATAGTACCTACCTATACTATTTCTATGTGTGCCGTACACTTTGAATAATAAGTTACAATGGCGGCAATTTTGAAATCTCGACTGCTAGGCGCTGCTAGGTTTCAGTAAAAAAATCGATTTTCACGCAAATCGTAATTATTGATATTGATGATGTATTGATGTTTGTTTGTTTATTTCTTCAAGCGTAATCAGTTATGCCGCTCCGTGTGTACTGCGTATTTAGCCGGATCTGGTTAGACCGGAACCCAATCCCAGCATAGTTGTGAACAGGAATTTAGATTTAATGTTACATGTCTCCTACAGTCGTTATCTATCTCCAGTGAACAATAATTATAAGAGTCCATTCCAAATTTGACTGATGTGATTGAATACATCGATTGAATAAAACTTCGAATAGGTACATAATATAACATTATGGTCTCGCTCTCGTTTAATTCGTCTCTTTTTCTGGCCATACACATCGATGTCTACCATACCTACCTACATGGCAACCTCAGCAATAGTTGCTGACTGATGGGCCTGTCTTCACTGCCCGGCCCAAACCGCCATTATGATGTCTGTAGGTAATCAACTTAGGATAGATTTTGATAACATTTCTCCTATGCATTTCTCGATACTGAGACTGGATTGAGGGCTGGATATAGTTCTTTAAAGAAAAATTCCTAGCTTTTGTTTGACAGACCTGAAATAAAGAGCTGGGCTCAATACTTACCCTATTTGCCACATGATTAGTATCTACCTAAAAGTAATATAATATAATAATAGGCTTGTAGGTGTAGCTACAAAATTGTTGGAATAAATTAAAAACTAGGAATAACTCTCAAATGTGATTTTTATTTCAGTTTTTTGTTATCTATAATAATTGTACTACTATAATACAGTTTTAACAATATTTTAGTACAAAAAGAAAACCATAATGTTATCAATCAATGAGCGGTGTAGATATTCTACGCTAGGCACTATTATTTTTATCAATTGACACACCATAATCCCATTTTTACAAAGCTTGTTTATAGTACAAAGTAGGTACCTACTGTTGTATATTTTAATAATTTTGTAGGTAGTTGTAATCGTACGCACTTATTTTCACACAGCGTCGTTAAGAAATAGATAGTGTTATTATCTATTTCATGTTATTGTTATCTAAACAGTGTTATTGTTAATTAACTAGAAGTGCTTTATGGGGTTATTGTACTTATCATTATAAATACTTTTATAATGGGAAAAAACATGAAATCACGATCAAAATCAGCTGTTCCATAATTAATTATATATTACTCGACTAAATTGTATGGAACAGCAGATTTTTAAGATATTTTTCGCGATTTCAGGTTTGGTTTATGAGTACAATAACCACATAATTAACTACCAATAACCCTGTAGGTATATTTAGGTGTACAATAAAGCATTTAATAAACTTATTATGACAATTATATAGGTACAGAAAGCCGGCTCCATACGAGCGATACGACAAGCGCACGTACACATACATATACAAGTAGGTACGTCTAGGTATAGGTATTTAGAATAAGAACAAGTACCTAGATAAAAATCACGAAAAAACCTGTTATTTAACAGTCACAAGAAAACAATTACACTACAAAACAACACAATCATAATTTCTTCAAATATAACGGGTGTAAAAAGATCGAAGCCGAGAGCCACTTATTCTTCCCATGCTTGCGACGCTTTTTTGATCTACTGGGCTATACCTGGGAACTTGGGAACCAACTGGTCATGGACATATTGAAACTCCCACGGGTGAGCTGTGCAGTTCAACACACTTAATAATAGTACAGTCTGACTCTGTTGCATATTGCAAGCTACAGAAAATAGCAAATTTTTATATGTACCTAAAAATGGAGGTCGTTCCCAGCAATTATTTTTGCAAATGTTACTTGGTTTGATATACTGTACGTCTGTACCTAAGCGTAGACTTCGGCACCTTTTTACACCTGTCTATGGACCTTCCATTCATAGGTAGGTACACGATATATTTTAAGAGGTGTATGTATAGGTTGGTATGCTCGTGACGGGTGCCTTCTGATGGGACTGATCAGCTCATAGCTGCTACGACAATTTTATCAATATTTATTTATTTATTTATTTAACAATTTATGTAAACACAGAAAGAAGAATAATTACAATTAAATAGGAAAGATGACACAAAGGTACTGCTTATTTCTAAAGAAATCTCTTCCAGCAGACCTGCGAGAGGAGAGTTTGAAAAAAAAAGAAATGTAGACTATAGTGTGGAATTAATACAAGAGGATAACTAAATAAAACTGATGACATTATATTACATCCTAATAAAAGATATACATAATACAATCCTACATAAATACACACAAACTCATACAAATAAATATTTATATATAAATAAATATAGAATAAATAATATATAAATGCAAACTATTTCGATAAGGAAAGGAAGTGAACTTTTAGACGCTTTTTGAAAAGAGAGATGGTATCACAGTCTCAATTCAGTAAAATGGAGCAACATTTTCATTAAAGGTACACTGCAATGCAAGCATTTACTTAAGTATTATTAATATAAAAAATATAAAAATATTAAATGAATATATATTGAATATTTTTTCATATCAGGCTTGTTTAGTTATCAGACCTTGGATCAGTTTCAACTCTTTTGTCCTACATTTTCCTCACATAACTTTTGTTCGAGATCAATGTGCAATTTAATATTGTATCCAACATCTGAGTTAAAAAGAGTAACCATGGAGTTTCTTGCTCGTTCTTCTCCTTTGGAAATCAATACTTTGGAACGACGAGGAAACTAGATGGAGTCTGACTATTCATAAGTGCGTGAATTGGTTTACATGAATAAAAATATATTTGATTTGTTACATAGGTACTTACCTACTTTAAAGCAATTGTTTTATAAATAAATCAAACTTTTTCATTTCCACTTTTGTCATGCGGCATTGTTTTTCGGTATGTGTATGAGCCATGGAGATATTATAATTATATACCTGTATGAGCATTCATAAATGCCATGCTGCCGCCCCGCCCGCTTCTGTGATAGCAACAATACGTAGAAACTAGTGTTATCTATGTGTGTTAAAAATAATAAGGAGTCTTTTGTGTGTCAAACAAGAACATTGTACAATGTTCTTGGTGTCAAATAATTTTCATAAAATATGTAAAAAAAATACTTACTTACAAAATTATTTTTTATTGTTTTGGCATCTTTAAATACCATATAAAGATGTACCTCTTATAATATTTCGTGTATGAATAGAAGGACCTAATACATATTTTCGTACAAAACATTGGAAAATATAAGTAGGTAGGTACCTAAGTATTACCTACCTACTTAGTTAGGTATATTAGTTAATTTTGGTCAGAATAACACAGACTATTGAGTGTGTGTATTTATAGAAGTACCTATTTATATAAACATTTACTATTTTGACTACCTACTGTCATAAGTACCTCCTACAGGTAGATACTTATACCTACAACAATCGATCGATGTACGCACAGTATTTATGTAGTATAAAAAACAAACAGCATCTACCTACAAAGTTGAAATTGTTGTAGTTTAAAACAGTGCCAGATAGTTTCAATGTAGGTAAGTAGGTAGGTAATCTGAATCTACTCCTTGCCCATTAACCCCACGCACTGTTTATTAGGAATACATAGCTACTTAAAAAATATAAATTAGGTACCTACCTTACTTGAAACATAGGCAGTGATACACCATGTTTAAATTTTTCTTACCGCGGAAACAAGTATGAGGACCTACTAGGTAATGGATTCGCAATCAACTTTTTATTTTGTAAATGTTCATCTCGAAGAATACAGATCAAAGTTATCTAATTGAACTTTCAAAATATCAAGAGTCATTTGGTGATGAGATGAGAAATCATCGTAGGTTGATCACTATTTTTTTATATAAAATGTTATTTACACTATAATGGTCGTGTGAGAATTTGAGAAACCCTACAATAGATTTTTGATTTTTGCAAGAACTATTTAAACTAAATGAATGGCATGAAGACCTAGGTGTAATATCAAATATGGTCACAGACTCACTTTGTACGAAAGCATATCACAATCATGATAAGTAAATCCGTCTGATAAGCGAATACAATAGTATCTAAGTACATATTAGGAATCAACACATCCAAGTGTTTATACACGGTTTAAAAATCTGCTGTTCCATACATTTAGTCGAGTAATATTGAATTGTTTGTATGGAACAGCTGATTTTTTAACGTTATTTCAGTGTTTGTCCCATTGTAAAAGTATCTTTCGGCTTTTTCGACTAACCGTTTATAACGTTCCAAAATATATAATTTTAGTTACATGATCAGTCAGTATTCGTATAATAGTCGTAAGAACTAGGCGGGTAATAGTTAGACGAGTTGAAGTCCACATAAAATTAGGGAATATAAGAACAAAGAATCTAATTGATTATTTTTATTTGGTATATTCAATGTCTCTACACAATGGGTCCCTGAAGATGGGAGACATCGGCCCAGAAAATGGTGGCGTGATGACCTAGACGTGTACCAGAGGAGCCGGTTCGAGTTGGCGCATGAAAGAGACATATGGAAGAACTTGGGTGAGACCTCTGCCCAGCAGAGGGACGGTATGGTAATAAAAAATAGGTATCCCTATTCATCATTGGTTCGCGTGTGACGTACCCACGCACAAACTATATAGAGATGCTAACGTACCCACGTATGCGCTCTTGTCAAACAGACAGAAAGTTTAAATGATGATCCATTTTGGACGGTTAAACAAGCACATATAAAATGAACTGGGACTCATATTAAACTTACTTAACTATAAATCACTTATAGTTAAATAATTAGATATTCCTCGGGACAAAAATATTAAATAATATTCGATCATTTTTGTAATTATTTTATGACATCATTCTCAAATTATTTTATTTTGATTTCTCTACGCAGATATACGGACTGTGCGAATTCTTACCCAAGGTGATATGATACCCCAAATGACTCTACTTAAAAATTATTTTTTGTTACTAATCCTGAACTCCTGTCATACTCAACAATTTTTTATTATTATTTACCTACATTTTCTTATGAATTTTCTAATAAGCTACTGCTATTATTGTTCTAAATTAGTCTATTCTTTAAACAAAGTTATTTAGATAGATTTAATAATCCCATAACAATTCAACATGTTGCACTGATGTTGTTTTCAAAGATATTTTGTATACACATCTTTTTAGTTAAATTATCATTAAATTAAAATGACGTCAAATTGCCAATGACACAATTTCATTTACCAACAACTCATTAATATAATAATATTTAATTATAAGTTTAACACGCCAACAGCAATAACTCTGCATTGGAAGTATGGCCTAATGGCAATTAATTAATGTTGACAGTATATCTTTGCAGAGCCAGCGTAAAACTTAAAAACCGATTGTTTTTATTACACACACAATATCATAAAACCATTAAAAAACGATAAATGAATTTCGTTAGACTATAAAACTCTTTCAAAAACTATTAATCTATCTTACAATACCGTCCACCAATCTTCAACCCTATTCTACACAATACCTAATATTCTTCAAGCTACAGTTAGTAGAAATTGAAGAAAAGCGTTCCTATCATATCCAGCCAAATTATCAAGTTGTATCAAGTCTTCAATGTCAATGCTGTGGACACACTATAGTAGCCATTTCATGAGGGCCACTGCAAAACCAAGAAAAATGATCTTCAATTAGGTACTTACCTAATTATAGATCTTTTTTATAATTATTATAATGATTTCAAACCTTAGTGGAACTTTTTTCAGTTCATCAAATACAAAATCGCCTCCGAAACATATTTATTTAGCAAACACATAAGTACCTATCTACATTTACGAATCACATCTAATTTAATTTGGTTTGTTGGTATGTTTCTCATAAACAAGTCGTATTGTCATTGGCAACCAGTGCCATCATTGAAATCATCAATATCATATAAAAAATTGATATTACAAGTATGTACATATACAGAATTACTGAAGATTTACAAAGAGCATACAAAAATACACTTCAAACAACTATACAAATTGGTTTAGATAAGATGTAAGCAAAATTCATTACTTTTTACATTGCTAGATTTCATAAATCATTATTTTTAGGTAGCTTTCAATTGTTTGAATTTACATAATAAACAATAAAAGTTAAGAATAATGAAGGTAGGTATTTTTCATAATCTTAACAACTTATATTACACTATTTAATGTATTCATTGCGACGCACCGTATTTACAGCTTATGACGTAGGTACATAATATAGATACTGCTACCTACTTAAAATAACTCGAAAGCCTTAGATAGAATATCTGGCAAGCAAGGTTACGTTTAATAATACGTATCTACTAACGATCGATTTATTTAAGTCGCTTTCAGTGTGCGTATCTTGATTATTGACCGACAATATCAACGCATCTTAGCTATTTAGTGTCTATTATAAATACACTTAGACTTACATTAATCAAAATTCCAATACTATGTTTATCACATGGAACCAATATAAAGAAAGCCTTTCAAGATGTTGAAGTTTTTGAAAAATACTTTTTCTTTGTACTTATTCATACAGATTGTGAATAAAACTCGTCATCGGTGGTTAAATAACCGATACTTACTTTTTATGCTCATTTCTTATCATTACCTACACCACAGTTTCACAGCACTTTTTAGCGAGTAAGTATTTTTATATATGCAATAACACCATCCGCGATAGCACATTACTCTAGCGTCTTGTACTTCAGCAGTGGTAACCTATCAGGGTCACCACGGCGGGGCACTCAGGTGTTCTCGTCCGAAGAGTCTTCAGACGAAGAGCTGGTTTGTAGCGCTGACGCCAAAGTTAGTTGTCGGATGAAAGGTTCCCTCGGCAGACTCTGTTGCCCTAAAGGCAGACGTCTCACGCCCATTCGCTCACTCTCTGGCAGTGATTGGCTGCATTTCTCTTCTGTTATGGCATCACGAGATAGTGATCTGAAATACGATAAATTGTAAGTCAATATTTCAGGTTAATCAAAATGTGTTGTCACATATTATTTTTCCTGCACAAATATTATTTATATATTTATTGAACTCAACTAAAATATGTTAAGGCTAGGAAAAATACGACTTCTGTACTCAACCATGGTACTCATCTATAGATTACAAGTACTTTGTATTACAGAGATCAGTAAACCAAGGTCATGAATACCTTTTCAGTTCAGTGAAACCTAGAATAAATGCAATGGATAAGGACTAATTAGTAGACGTACCCAGTCAACTCCAACATAGATCCTCTTCGACATTGTCCTCTATGTGGTCCCTGCATGATGCTGGCTGGTCTGCTTGATGCACCCAGGGGATCCGAGTGCGCTACATCCTCCATTAACAATACTGATGGGCCACCAAGACTTGTACTCCTCTTAGACAGTAAACTTGGTCCTTGTCTCACTCCTGTATCTTTTGATGTCCCTTCTCCCCTACTCCAACTGTCTTTGTTTCCTTCTGAGTCAGAAACCACCACACACTCGGCAGCACCTTGTGTAGAGCATGAACTCTCTCTTCGGAAGAGACCTATGATAGATTTTGGATGTTTTGGCTTCTCTATGCCTCCTGACGCCGGAAAGGTAATGAGAATGGAGGTATTTTTAAAGCGGAGTGGATAGGGGGAAAAGAGAAAAAAAAAAGTTTCAGAAAAAATCTATAAAAGTTTTCTAAACTAAGTGGTAATAAATAGTAAAGAGTGCAAAGTATGTAATAAGGTACGTATTTATTTTTATAATAAATTATATATTTAAGAACAATTTTATATAGGCGTATGGTCTAATGGATATTATGAAAGCATTTATTTAATTTGGTTTAATACTGTTTAAACTAAATAGACTGCTTATTGAATTTCACGCAAGGGGATTAAAAACTGCTGTGCAAGGTGTTATAAATAAAACAATTGCAGCAAAAGGAACTAATTATTCAATGAATTATCATGCCGTGTCCTGCAAAAGTGCTTTGTGGTGCTACGCTATGGGATGTAGGCATTGACACCAACTTAAAAAAATATCCTCTAACATTTATTTATAGAAGTATACTAATAATATATTTAAAATTACCAATCAGAATTCATTTCAACTTACTTCATCTATTTTAATCGAACTCAAAACTTTTGATGACTGCGATATAACTTTACGAATGGTTCTAATCGTTGGTTTAGTGACAAAGTGACTAAACAATATTGTACACTTTATAAAGTGCGAAAAATTTGTTTTTATACTTAAATACATTGGTGTATACTTTTTACAGTATACGCGTTTCGTAGGCAGACCAAATAGCGCTACGAGTCTACGATGCTACGCAAAGGGCAATTCGCTATCAGCATCAGCTGCTACGTATCATCGTTGGCTCGTAGCGGTTACACAGCTTTCTACACGCTGCATTTAGCTTTCTAAGGGCTCAATTATTATGGGGAGGCGGAATGTGGTGCGGAGCGCAAAACGGCGTGCATCGCGGAGAAAGGCGCGTATCTCCGTCCATGGAGAGAGAGCGAGAGAGCAACACGCCGCATTGAGCGCCGCGCGACTTTCCGCCTCTCCATAATTGAACCCTAATTGTATTATTTATTCGTTGTTGGGTTAAAATAAGTCCATGTATATTATATTATTAAGTACTTATACAATTAAAGCAAACGTATAGAGCAGCATTACGATTACAGAACTCCTAGCGTGTTATTAAATGTACTTTTTATAAAAGCTGCACTGTTTCTATTAAATATTTTGACTTTTACCACAGTTGGCAAAAAAATATGGTTTTAAGCATTCGCCCTCGATTTTCAATATAATTAGACATATAATCTTACCTAAAAACGTAGCTGAGGGAGAACTGTACGCTAGGTACTCCTTGTTGGAAGCCCACGCGGGAAACTCGGATTGTTTTAGGGCGCCACAGCCAGACCCCTCCATTTCTTCCCGTTTCCATGGCAGCATGGTTTCCGTCGCTGTAGGGGTGGCCACGCGAGCGTGCTCCGCTATTATCATGTACGTGTCTGTGTTTGTAAAGATAAATGTAAATAGGTTATAACTACTTCGGGTGATTAGATATAAATAAAGACAACTGGATGGAACACTTGCCATTATCATCAGATAATCTTCTTTCGTCTTCTTCCAAGATGTCCTCGTTAGGAACTAAAACATTTAAAATGTTCATGTTATACTATAGCGTATAAGGTTTTTCTCGTTCAAGGAAAGCTTTCAATAAATATGAAAACCTATAGTTAGGTACATATTTTAACTTTAGATCTGAAGGCGCTTAAAAACCGTATTTAATAATATAATAATTACATGCTTTACTTACTTTACATTTTATATTATAGATACATCAATAAAGAGTGCCAATTGTATTACTGAATTAATCAATCTAATGATATTCCACAGTTTAAAAAGTATATAATTAACTTAGCTTGGTTACAAATAGTCAAGTAATTTCTGATGAAAATATGATGTATGATTATTAGATTGACTAATAAAGCGCTATTTAGCGATAATAGGAAAATAAATTAGAGAAATGAATAATAGTATGTGTTTATAACATGCAATAGTAACATTGAATCGGATGACCAATATCTTCGCAAAGCGTCTGATGAAAAAAATACTAACTATTATTGTGAAGGCAAATTATGATTAATGATAAAAAGAACCAAAGATGATCGACTGATGCCACCAACACATCATTACATTATTTAAAATATTATTTCACTATTATGACTTAATATAAATGCCCCAGGTGCTACCCAGTAGTGATGTCTCCATGAAGTTGTTTACAGCCAGTTAATGATTTGCCTACCTTGAGCGAGTAAATTTTTAAATATCATGATTTGCGGTAATTGTTGCACAGAAACATTAAAGCGTAATCTAAATTATAATCTTGATCATCAGACGCAAGTATGCACGCAGTTATCTAGTGACATTAAAACAGTTGAGTTTTCAAGTAAACACATACCAAAGTTATACGTGGATCTGTCCCTTCTCCACGGTAAGGATTTCTCAACAGCTGTCGGGAGTATCTCTTCGGGTGTTTTAGCGTACTGCTTTACAATCCTCGCTTTCAATGGATTGAATCCGGGCAGGTTAGCCAGTTGATTTAAAAGTGAACTACTATTTTCTTTATGCGAGGACGTCGGACTGACTTCTTTGTATCCAGCTGATAATATTATCATCGCCAGTTGTCGAGAGTATCGGTTAGTTTGCGGTGCCACATGAAGATTGCCAGAAGGGAAGAAAACGACGATCAAACACAAACAATATGTAAACAAGCAGAGATGAGAAAGATACGTAGCGATTAGAAGATTAATAGGTATTCTTAAATTGGGATGGTATTTGTGGCAAAGGACAAGTAGAAAATTAAACTACGGTATAGATAAAACCAACTAAATTATAAGAGCTAGCGCGCACTGCGGTGCGGTGACGTGCGGTGCGTTTTTTTTGGTCACAATTAATAAAATATAGCTTTCTTTTAGTACGCGAATGTTTTCTAGCAGTGCGCGTGCTTCCACTGTGGTTCATACGCACGGAACTCTACCGTAGTGCGCGGTAGGCCTTAATCCTTGGTGTCGGTAGCGAAAATAAAATTCTTTGTTCCAGGAAAAACAGATTCAGTAAAATTATTTTTATATTATAAATCTTTGAAGTGTCATCCTCTTTACTAATATAGGTACCAAATTATCGTAATTCATAGCTTATTTTTAACCATGAAAGAGTGGTACACTAGCAAACAAACCCCGTAATTAATATAAGTAATTAGCTTTTTTTATTCGTTTTATTATTAATACCTTTTCAAAAGGCATAAATTATTTTTAAAATACTGAAAAACTTTTACGATGAACCAATTTTGTTTTAGCTTTTGTTCAAAGATTTAAATAAGTTGGTTGACAAAATATTGTGGGTTGGAACTTCATTTGAAATAGGCAACTGAACCAAAACAAATTATCAAAATAACTTCGAGAAGATACTTAATTTTTAAAGTACGAACACATATAATTAATAATTGGAACATGCCACCACAAATACATTTCAGCACATTCTCACATACGTAGCCATGTCAGAAATTAAGAAATGCTTTCGGACCCAGCAAATAATAGTCGATATCAATTTAGTAAACGCCGGTTTAGTATGATAAATATTCCATTTCGGTTAATGCAGAAAAGGTTGAAGTGCGGAAAATCAAAAACAACGTTAGTCGACAACATCTAAAGGACTTGTTTGGATTTGAATATTAAACTTTTGGAAAGTAATGTTATTATTTATAAATAGGTAGGTACTTACTGGATGATTGATTCGATTTTTTTCAAACCTAATAAAAGTTACACGATTTCAAGAATGACTAGACAAAATATAAACTCAGAATTAGTAATAAATACACTTGCATAAATTTTTATGTCTAGCTAGCTCTTGCTACCCTTATTTTCATTTGCTCTATCTACATAGTGCTTCTGATCCAGTAGACAGTACAAAATATTAACTTAGCAATTGCAATGTTACCATTCAAATCCAAACTGCGGTGTCACACAGGGAGTACCATGCAGAATACCTACGCGGGGATTTGGCAGTGAATGTAATACCGCCGTCGTCACCTTCGCGTCGCGGTCCCGCCTCGCGCTCGTCGCCTTCCTGAAGGACCTCGTCTATGTAGTCTGTAATGATGAACAGCATCACTGGCACATTTTTTTATAAAAACGTAGTAGGTACTCATGCTATAACTTAAGTAGAGTAGAGTGCTAACAAGACACTAATGGTTGCATTTTATTTTAGAGTGTATACATTTATACTCAGTTTAGGAAGTCACATTGTCTTTATTTTCAATGGGGACATAAACTTGTAGATGATCACAGACAATAAAAACATAAAAATGTGTGCTATGTCCTATAATGTTTCAAGAATTTACTTTAGTTTTTTATTAATATACATTTATGCCGATCAACTAGTGTAAGAAAAAGCCTCAGTGCTTGCAAAGTAAATTAACAATGATCATTGTTACATATTATATGTATTTATGTACTTTTAAGAAAATAAAATCGAAAAAAATACTTGAACCCACACGTGCATGCGATCGACACTCGTGATAATAATAAAGAATAAATAAGTACCTAATCTACAATACTTTATTTTACCGTGCGTGAACTGTTTGGCCGAACCGTTTTGCTGGAATTCAGGGAAAGTCACATGGTTTTTCCCATCCTGAAACAAAAAGCACAGATTACCTATTATATAGATAAGACATAAGAAAATAATTTAATAACCTAAATATTATTTCTTGTTGACAAAAAATACAATTGACTCTACTGACTCTTATGAAGAGTCTGAAAGTGGATCATGAAATTGTCTTCTGTTCTATTACGACTTTTTACGAATGCGTACCTGTTTTCCACGTTTACTTCGCTTGTGATGGTGTTTCCTGTCGCCAACCCGTCGCCTTATATTCATATGGGTCTTGTAATTGACTTGCGTGCCGAGGTCGCGATCGTTCACCGCGTGCCGGCTGTAGCTAAGCCGACGATGCTATATGAAAATAGATCAACATAGAATCACGTCGTCAAATAATTCTTACTGGGCTACCCTCATAGCAGGTCAAGGCGATGATGAAATACAATGGTATTAAAACGACAATGAACTAGTGTAACACTGGTATGGTTTCCACTCTATACAAAGTAGTTCGTAATCTTGTCCTACTTATTAAGATAATACCTTGCGTTGATTTTGTTTAGATCCCTAGCTTAGGGCGTCTACTTTTTAAAATGAACTCACGCATAACAAATATTGAGACACAATAAATCAAAACAATTTTGGTACATTTTAAATGATGTTTATCCCATCTTAACACGTAAGTTTATAATACTACTTAGATATTATTATAGAAATAAGCCATTCGAGTTATCTGGATGTTTTACCCGGAAAATTCCCAGTGGGATTTCCCTGTGGTTGAGTTGCAATCGCATTCTGACAATATGTCGCCCGTGTAACGCCCACGACATGGCGACAGTGGGATTATTTATAACATCATGCCTGTATTTCCCAAAGGATGAGGTAGAGATAATTTATGTATCTACTTATGTGCACTGACTTGATGCAAATGGTATAGAGAGGGCGAGGCCATTCACTGGGCGCAATAAATTCCCCAGAACACTTTCTGACTTAGGGCTTCATATTTTGCAGCCGCGATCACCAGAATGGCAGTGTAAGTTATTATTGTACTAAGATTTTAAAACGTTAAAACTTACGCGTCTAAACGGTTTGCAAAGTTCTTCAGCAAGTAGATGGTGTATCTTAGCATCTGTGAGATCTTTCTTAGACGGATTGTATTCCAATTCCTGCATGTCTATGTTCCATGTTGATGAATCTAGCTGACTAAAACTCGGACTAGAATAAAGTAATTAACATTAAGAACAGCCATAGCATTTCCTTTAAGTATTACTACTGTTGCAATTTTTTATCTGATAAAGCATTTCAGCAACAAAGCTTTTCAATAATGTTTTATTGTTACCTTCCATTAAAATTTGCATTTGTATAGTTTTTAAATATGGCTGACATGGATTCGGCTCCAGAAATGTTCCCTATAGTAGACGCATTTCTTTGCATGTATTCTATTGCATCCCTCATAGCCAGCTTTGAATATGTTTCCAAGATTTTTGGCTCAGCCCCCTGAAGTAATATGGACTCCTTCAAAAATAATTTATTGGTATGATATTAAAAAATGAGTTTTATGTTCAGTATTATATTTATAATTTATTTATGTATTAAAATTTAATACCCTAGATTAATACGAGTACATAAACTAAAATTACCTACCCTGAAGTTTTTTACTACAACAAACACACATTTTTCAAACTTATTTCTAAAGCACAAGAAACATTTAGTAAAACAAAATATTTACCTGATAATTTCTAAGTAAGAATGGTCGTATGAAACGATTGTCGAATCGTTTGAACTTATCTCTCATATGGTGGTTTCCATGTTTACCTAATATGTCTTCTACGCCAGCCATTAAATGGTCCATAAACTAAAAAATAAATTATTTTATTTATAGAAGTGTCTACTTTATTACCAGCATCTCAAGTAATTATTCTTTACCCGCTCATGAATCCGTTCATTCATTGTAGGTTTCCGCTTCTCAGCTGTTTTTACATTAAGTATTTTTACAAGAGGCTTTATGGTGATGCCTTGTATGAATACAGTGAAGTAGATCACCGCTATTGTGGTGGTCACGAACATTGGTTGTAGTTCCACCACTTCGGGATCTATTAGGAGTACTAGAGCAAAGGCTACTGCGCCTCGAAGACCTGAAAACGAAAATTATTAATCAGAGATCGAGCGGAAATTGATCCACAATTTTTTCTTTATCCTTTTGTTTAATGTATACTTTAAATAGAAAGTCCATATTTTACCCGGACGTCGTCGTACAGTTACTATAAATATAATGGATTAATTATATCAAGAGGATAGATAGCCATATCTACCATATAAACAACATTATTGCGATCCCTAGTTCGCTTCGAGGATAATCTTATATTTTCCTCATAGCAATCATTAGGAAAGTTTGTCCAGCGTATTGTTCGTCTATAACATCTAACATGTAGTCATCATCATCATTCTGTAACATGTAGTACTAACCTAATATTGTTTTTAATGCTTATAATATTACACAACTTAATTTTGGTAACTAACGAATTTTTCGTCTCACGCGAAAGAACGTTCTGTTCTTTGTGATTTAATAAAAAAAAATACGGTGAAATTATTCTTCACTACACATAAAAATAATTTTCATTGAAGCAAGTCTGGAGATTTTTCCCTTTAAAATAGTGTGGGAGTTGCGGGTTCATTAAAAGTTGTAGAACGACTAGACATAATCTTGTCAATTACTCTAAGAGACAGAATATTTACCTACATTCAAACAGTCTACCTACTACTCGTCTTGGTTGTCAACTAGATTGTAGAATGTGTGGAATATGAGTATTTTACTAATTCTTACAAAAACGATTTTAAACTCACCTCCGTAAGACATTACGAATTTTTCAACCCTATTTAGTTTGTGCAAACGGAACTTGTTGGCTATTGCACTAAATATGTATACACCTGAAACAATAAAATGTAAGTGTAAATAACCGAATGAATTTTCCACTCCATTCAAATATAATGTCCATAGACCTACAGTCTATAAATACTCGAGCCGTGTTTGAGAACGTCCCTGGAAACTGAAACGCTACGGACTGTGAAAGAATCCGGTCTAATTGGACAACGTCCCACATCTATCACAACACCTTCATCAGTGATATTGCGCTGCTGTTCATTACAATCGGGAATAGAGCACGTTTTGCTGCTATACAGAAGTACGGGTCGAATGATGTACGGGTTGATGAAGCCCTAAGTTTACGGGCATTTTACGGTCGTAAATCTGACAGGTGACCTATTTATTGTTCAGTGACTTCCAGCGACCTACCTAAGTTCACTGATGTCCAGTCCTTCATCAACAAATTATTAATGGTTGTTTGATTTCAAAGAGATGACTTTATAACATTGAGCTATGGTGTATAGGTACTAGAGGTGACACGACACGACGCCCCACGCGGGATGGAAGAGAGAGGCATGAAGTGCGGCGATATAGCCGCAATTGAATGGAACAGCGAAATGCAGTGCAGTGTCTCCTCTAGTACGTATATAATAGCTCAATGCTTGATAATTACTTTTAACCTTAGAGATGACTTACCTATTATGCGGAATACTGAGCAGAAGACAATGGTCAATAACACAAACCACGTGTTCCAATCGTGGTGGTTATTGACAGTGGCCACTCCAAGGAACATGAAAATTATCGTTTCGGAGGATGACGACAGCATTTTCATGGTGTATTTTATAGTAGTGTGTGATTTGTGGGAAATGTTCGCCTCCACGTAGTTCTTCATTGTTATTCCACAGAATGTTATACTGAAAATGTAAACATGGCTTAATATCTAAGTTGTTATTAATCATTTGAAACGGTACAATTACCATTTTAGTAGTAGATAGATATGTGTATAAGTCCTAGTATATACGAATATTTATATTCGCGATAAAACTGGAATGAACTAAGGCAAATTTTTCAATTTTCTTGCATCCGACTGTGTACACTAGGTACATTATACAGTAGCTATATGTCTATTATGTGAATGCCAGGCCGCTCTGACGACAATTTTTTTTTTTTTCTGAGAGACAAATTCGTATTTCACCTGATGAAATCTAATAAATCTAAATTAAGAAATTAAAAAATATTCAGGTGTCGTTATTCTCATTTTATGGTATAATTTAATTAACGCTAAACTTCACAAACCCCAATTACAATATCTAGTTAAAAGCTTATCGCAATAAACAAAACTTAAGCTTTTTAAAGTTACATAGCTAACTATTATTTTTAAGAAAATAGTTTCCAGCCTAGCATTACTTACTGTATTTTAAAATTAATTCTTATTGTCTTGACATTAGATTTAATTTTCGTTGACTCAATCGAGCGTCGGCATGACAAATATAATATTAATAAAAAAAAAAAAAAAAAAAAAAAGTTACTAAAATCGGTTTAATAGTTAATTATAAACAAACTATATTCAAGTTTTGCGTTTATTCAATTATATCTACCGTGTAAACATCGTGTAAATGGTCAGATCAGTATATACAATAATTCACACAGAATTTGTTAAAATAAAACGCATAATATAAGATTTCACAAATTGAAAATCTCTTGAATAACCTTACCTACAATGCTCAACACAAAAGTACGTGTACCTACCTCCTCTATTTATAATTACTACACTATTTAAATTAAAGTTGAATAATCCATGATTTAATTGATTTGAACTACCGAAAAATAGTAAACGGCATAAATCTAGGTATGTACAGTATTTCGTATAGGTACCTATTCATTTATTAATATGATTGATGAAACACATTATCGATTTTTTTTAACAAAGAAATTAATTAATCTGCAAGTTTAACTTACGCAAGTATTCCACTCATATGGAACATCTCGGCATTCAAATATGCCAGATAAGCCATGACGAATATAAAAATAGGCTCAATCACTCTGACTTCGTGCGTGAAACGGGTGACGAGACCGGTAGCGAAGCCCCATACGACACCAATGCAGGTACCTCCAACAGCTACCACCAGGAATGACGCGAGTCCAGCCAGGAAGTCCGTGTATTGAAGATTAGACGCACCCATTTCTCTGTGATAATAAATGATAATTAATAAATGTCGGTCGTCTTTACGACGAAGATAAAAATTATAATTTTTGGATATCACAGAAAAGAAGCTCCAACTTAGTGAGATTATATTTTACAGTACAAGTTATCAAGAAAGTATCATTATCATATTAGTTCTGTTCATTGCTGAACATGGACACAACGGAGGACGCTGACAAATCTATTCCATAATTCATTTGATACTTACGTATACGCTTCGAACATATGATACAAAACAACTGTGACTGCATCATTCAACAGAGATTCACCGAAAACTACAATGTAAAGTACTTCATCAACATGGATTTCTTCAAAAACGGCTAGCACAGCTACTGGGTCAACGGCAGAGATCAAAGCTGAAAACAACAGCATGTCTAGAAGAGGAGTTGTGCAGCCAAACATCCCAGTCTGTCCGCAGGCCCATAGGGACGCCCCTGTGAACAATAAAATAATATATAAAATCTGACATTTGTACCAACAGAACCGAGAGAATTTACTATTTACGAATATTATCTTTTTTTTTATTTGAGTTTATATGGATAGGGTTGTGTGGTACCTGTGGTACTGATAGGTAAGTATGGCAGTGGAGTTACAATTGAATTAAAGTCAAGCCTATGAAATCAACTCACCAATAGTCAGGGTGTTGAACACAGTCCCAACAACCGCAAATAAAAGAATTGTTCCAAGGTGATCAAAAAACAACCTGTTGGGCATAAAGTACCCCGCATCCAGGATGATGGGAGGCAGCATGTATAAAAAGAAGGTGTCCGGCGTTAACGGTTGCACGTGAACGCTATGCGTACTCAACAGCAGTGCCCCAATGAGGACTCCCACGAAAATAAGGAGACAGGATTCAGGAAACATTTTGGACAACTTCGGTGCCATATGAAAACCTGAAACAAAACCACCTTTAATATAAAAAATTTAAGTCTGTGAACAAAACGCATATATTTTAAAACGATATTTAAAAAGTATGTACATAATTTATTCTGATTAGAAGATTATAATCTTTTTACATGATGTGTCACTATAGGAGTGACATTACAACTATATGAAAAATGATAAAAACATGTAAAATTATTTTAATATTTTAGTGATGCAAAATAAAGTGTAGAGAATTCAAATATTTGCGGAAATTTCCCAAATTACATCAAAATATTTACTTTCGACAAAGATATGAGTATGCTATAAATATTAAAAGATGCCTGAAACGAAGCCAAGTAAGTTACCTCACGCTAAATCTTACACTAGTGTATATGATATATTTGGGGCATTGTCATACAGTAATGTGTTTCATATGGGTCCCAACCAAGATAAGAAAGAACACTCAGTGTTTCGTGCCACATTTGGGGATTCGGCAAAACAATCATTCGATTATGATTACCCAGTGTCTAAAAGTACAAATTACGTAACAAGTGAGAGGTACCATTCTTTAAATTATGCTTCCAGTCGCAAACTTAACGCCCCTTCAACTAGCACCATATTTTATGATTTAGATGATATTGCTAAAAGACACTCATTTCATTGTCTTACTGAACTCAGTACATCAAATGCAAATTTTATGAAAGTAATGAGAATGCCCCCAAATCCAAATGGATTTGGTGCAAAATCAACTGCAATTGTTCAAGAATGTGCCACACAAATACACCCAAAACTGATACCCCGAGATAGTATAGAGATTAATTCAAAGAAAGTGAAGAAAAAATTATCAAAAGATGCAGTACTTTCGTCTGAAATTTTTCTCAGAGACGATGATTATTTACATGATTATCAAAAAGCATTGAATTATAACGACATCCCTGACAGGCAACAAAAATTTTGGTCATACGCAAAATATCGAACAGAGTACACAAAACCTATACCAGAAGAGAGAAGATCAAGAAAGAAAGATAGAGGAAAGCGCACCGAGGATCCATGCCCATGCCAATTATTTTCCTATGCATGTCCTTGCACCGATAAAAAATCACTTACAGAATTAGCAAAAAACAGTAAGTCCCTAACAGTTACTGATCAAATAACAAGTACTACGAAAGTTCTGGAAGAAAAGAGAGATACAAAAGCTAGTAAATCAAAAAAGCATCGTGATCCTGTAAAGGAAGATAAGCCAACGAATACAAGTGTAGTAGAAATGATTGAAGTTATTGTCCCTAAAAATGAACCGGTTATGAAGGTTGGCAAACAGGATCAACCAATTCTGATTGATCAAAGTAATGTAAATAAAAATATTAAAAATAAATCTAAGTCTCGTAAAAAGTCTCGAAGGGTTTTATGTCCAAATTGTAAAGAAAAAGTCGATGTCGTTATTAGTATAAGTACTACCGAAGAAGAAGAGAGTTTAAAATATGATCAGTCTTCGATGTATCGCAGCAAAGAAATACCATCAACCGCTGCTTATGCTTACAGAGCATCACCAAACAGTCTTAGGAGCAAAACTATGGAAGATGGTGATTTATGCTTACATGAACCTCGATGTGAGCTATTACCTGTATGTCAGATTCTACCAAGTGATAATAATTATTATAATGTTAATCAAAAATGCATGAAAAAACACTCTGTTCCCAAATCAACACCACGAATTATCAGAATTACTAAAGCATGTAGACATCATCCTCCTTGTACGGTTGTACCTTCCTGTCAAAGGGCAAATGTGTTAAAGAATAACTGTGAATATATACCTCCGTGCTTGCATCGCCCTCGCTGCGTTAATCTCCCTTTGTGTGTTCCATTCTCTAAAAGTCTTCATTACGAAGAAGCATCGAGTAAAGTGGCTGACGATATTGAAACTTCTGATTGTCCACATATTCCAAGATGCAAATATGTACCTGTATGTCAACACGACTCAATAACAAACACAATGGAACATCAAATTAACATGGTTTCGCGAGTACCGAACGCGTGCGAGTTTCTGACTGATTATAATTCCCCAACTTTGCTGATAAATCCGAAATCAACCTGTGTTGCGAATTCATTTTCTCCTTGCAAATTATCTTCTAATCCATGTTATATAACAGACCCGCAAATTACGTGTAGATCTAATAAATCATGTCAATTTGATTCTTCACATTGCAAATGCAATGAATCTAAAGAGGACCCGAGCAATGAGACCGTCATATTTATCAGAGATGTTGGTTGTCAGTTCAGAAATAAAAGTTATTCACCTAAAGATTCTGTATTGCAATCTAAAACTTCAAGTAACTCATTTGACTTTGTTGACGTCAAGATGGGCAACTACTACACACACGTTCATACTTTACGATACGAGGATAAATACACCAGCCCGCTATCAGGAGAGGAAAATTCTTTCTCGACGGGCTCAATGACATCCATAGATCTGGATTCTGAATGTCCGTCTCACGGACGGCGAGCTAATCGCTGTTCACCAAGAACCCTACCAACAACGGGCTTTATTCCTAAATCGGCTTATGTCGCAGCATACTCGACCCTAGCAGACCCAAGGTCAGCTAAGTATCATAATGTTAACAAATCGGATATAAAAGAACGGCGTGATGACCGCAGTGCTTTTCCAGTAAAATCTCGAAGGAGTTTTCTCAAGGGAAAATATAGAAAAATGTTTACTGTAAAACGAAGAAGGAAATCTAAAATCAGTAGCCATGACATACTCAATTATGGTTCGATGAGGCCTGTGTATGAACATCATAAATAATCTGTACACATGACGCTTTATGTTTCGTATCGTATTTATTAATACGAATGTTTGTATGATTGAAAATAAAGATTTTTCCCGTAAATAGTTCACTACTCACTCACATAATTATTATGTACCTACCATCCAACAAAAATAGCTGTAAGTATTTATTTAGCAAGTGTACATGTATCCAAAAATATGATATATCTGCACAAATGTTTCCCTATTTGAGGTGTTCATACCCTGAAAAGTCACTTTATTATGCAGTAAAAAGTCAAACACGCATTCTACACCGCCGAAGAGATTCGACAAATGTAGGTCAGCGCCACGTTCAGCCGGAGGAAACCTTACCAATCTTACCTAACTTCTCAATTTGCGAATGCCGCAAATAAGTTAACTTGGATAAGTGGTTTCAGTTATTTTGTAGAACATTGTCAGTCTTGTAGTTAGCTCTATGTTATCGAGGCTCCGTGCGTCGCAACCACGTGCTGTCGGGGTAACGTGTCGCAGTAACGATCTGTCGCGACTCCGTGCGTCGCAACTATATGTGCTGTCGCAACAACGTTAGTCGAACAATTATTTGTCGCAACTAAGAAGTTCAGTCAAATTCAAAGCATAGTTATTCAATTTATTGCCAATTTACAATTACTTTTGTATTTTCTCTTCTCTATCATGTGTTATTCATTCGTTTCTTACTACCTACATCCCTATGGCTGTCCGTGGGTGTCGTCAGAGAAGTCTAATGGATTATGCTTGGGATACTGGGAAAACCGTAGCAGAATTATTTGTCTATACTTGTAAACAAATATTGTTGTCAGTTGTCAGAAATTCGACTATAGTACTGTTACTGGAAGTTCTTGTTTTAAAGCTTCTAAACTGAAATCTCTGTTAGGAGATATAGTTGTTCCTTGGATGTAGTACAAGAGTATCGGCTGACACTTATACAATAAAATATGTATACAGAGATACCTCAGTTTATCTGTTGCTTTTTGTGGTACCTATCCAGTTATTTACTTAATTGTAGTTATATATACCTATTATTCTACAGCAAAACTTCTTGCATGTTAATAAGTCAACAGTCAACTGAGGTAAAGTCAACAGAATCAAAATGTTCATTAGTGTCACAAAAGCGTCTGCCAGTGTACCTTAATAATATTTAGGTTATATTCCTATGTGTTCAACTACGAGTATAAACATCACTTGACCCAGTTTGCATCACCTTCAAATAAAGCTCTGATTTGCAAGTAAGTACGTACCTATACTTCAAACTGAATTCAGGGGAACATAGAAGATATTATAATATAGATAATGTAGGCTGTACAAGGGCGTAGAAAAGTGTTTCGTGTCTGTATTAATTTAATTGCTTCCAATCGATTCAAATTTTAATAGCAGTTTGTTTATTGTATTATGTTATATTATTTTATCGAATCACTAGATACATAAGCTTAGAATAGATAGACACCTCTAAGTCCGAAGTAGGTACGGTCGGCCAATAAAGTGGTCTATCAATTTTAACAAAACTTCCTATGAAATAAAAATATCACTTATGTTGAAACTTCATTAAAATGACGTGGAAACAAATTGCACCCTTGTGGTGGTAGACCAATTCTTTGGTCGACTGTACCTCGGTACTAAAAATATTGCGAATTTTGACTGGTTCGGATTCTTTGCTCGATCTCGTAACGGGATGCTCTTGTGAACGCTTTTATAAAGAAACACTTCCGCCCAGTGGCGGACCGTTCTATATCGGAATCCTTTTCAGTAAAAGGATTCCGATATAGAACGGTCCTGTAAGAATCAGGATGCCACCGTGGGAAGGGGCGGTCACTGATGATAAAATCTTATTCAGGATCGGTCAAGGTGTCGAAGAAATATAGACAGGCATATCCACATCATAAAAAAGCACAAGCGACAAGAAACGATCAGATACCTGAGTATGAGGTAATGGTAAATTGTTGTCGAATGCGGATAACAAAAAAAATGTTGTATAGAGCTTCTTCTTCTTCGTATCGATTTTTATCCTAATTTGTTTTTTTTATCTTCATTTAACCAGATTATTATTATCCAGAACTTGTTCACGTTAATAGCATTATCAGTAGCCTCGCACAGGTCTTTAAAAGTGCAGATGTTAGTCCACAACGAGCAAGACATAAATATACTTAAATTGGATCCATAATAATGGATACCATAATTGGGAAATTCTATAGGAAATTAATTATATTTTTCATCATTCCGATGGTAGATATTTGCTTTGACTGCGGGAAATGTAGATAAGTCTGAATATTTTCCACACGGCGCCGGCGCGGCGTTTGTCAATATTATACGTACAGTCTGTCAAGAAAGTCATGAAAAGGATTTTGAAGGAACTAAAATTCTTCTTCGCTCGCAACCCTAAATAAGTACCGTAGGTGTCAGTTTGGGTACAACGATGTGTTTATTTTACTGTTCTGTGTAGATTTTTTGTGATAAAAAAATGTTTTCGGCATTAATATATTGAAAATAAACAAGAGAATATACAAGTGGCGCCCTCAATCCTTTTCATGACTTTCTTGACAGACTATAAGCTCTCAGGGCTAGTATAGAGCTTAGAGAACATAAATAAAAATCATTGTTTGGAAAGAAACATGACTTATGAAGAACGTGTGAAGAACACGCTAAATAGGTAATTTCTCCTTTCTCGTACCTTTGCCTTCATGCTGGTATAAATCCTACTTAAATATAATAAAATCTCAGATGAAGAACCCACTTACGCTTTATCCAAGAATAAGATAGTGATCCATAAAATTGACTGAATCTGAACTAGTCGTAACTTAGCGTACGTAAGCGGGTTCTTAAAGAGGGCGTAACCAATGGTTTATAAGTTTATATTGCTTCTTATGTCCTGAAGGCTTAGATAAAGAACTAATAAGCAGGTTCTTTACCTGAGCCTGAAGGAAACTGAGAATACTTAATAGATCACAGTTTTATCACAGTTTATGAGATATGGTTCATGTGGGAGCGAAAACCTTTAATCAATTCAATCTCGTACATTATAATTATGCGTTCAAAGAATGCTATAGGAATCATCGAACAAAATATTGATAGAAACAGAATTATGTTCTAAAACCTTCTGAATAAAACGTATGTATCTACTTACCTATCTTTGCTATACTAGCGAAGAAAATCCACAATCCTATCAAGAAAGGCGTTTCAACTCGATGGAATTCGAAGGCAGCGATAACCAGCTTCTTTTCCTTCCTGGCTGGTACTTCTGTGCTTGGCAAATTGGTGGTAGTGTCCTGGTGCTGCCGTAGTTGCGTGCCCGGGGGCTCGCCAGGCATCGGCACCACGGGACCCATGGGCCCGAACCCCAGCCCGGGGTACGTGGAGATCCCATCGACTGTTATGGACGGACTTTGTTTCGTGGTACTCTGAAAAGAAGAGAGAATATTCAGAGCTGAAAAGTGGAAATCATCATCATTCATCATGGATTCCACTCCAACGAGTAGAAATATAGATTGATGTTTCTAAGAGTAGGTAAAGCTACAACACAACAAGTGGCCAACAAGTGGACAAGTGGCGTAAAGCAAACCCGTGACTGAATATGACTATTTAAATTATTAAAAACAGAATTTTATGCATTGGACTACTACATGTGAAATAGACTTTACTCCAGTACTTTGATGTGGACACATCAGCAAGCCTGCTGCTCGTCCATAATTTAATAATAATAATGATATGGCTTAATTGCCAAGAGCCTCGATCAACATCTTATGAGGCTCTCGTTGGGGGGCTGGATCAAGGGCTTGATACAGAAAGCGGTACTCCTTGACACGGCACGCATTGTGAGGAGGTTCCTTTCACTGCAGCCCTAGCCGCCGGTAGCTTGGACCCTGTTCCCGATGCCGGTGGCCTACTACCTACTCTTTTGTATTTTTAAATGTTTTTATTATTATTGTTTTTTTATTTACTTGTAAAATTATTTAAAAATATAAAAGAATGTATAATTTTTTTAATAAGGTCATAATAATAATAATAAGCTCATGGAGGAGAGAAAGGCTGTTTAGTAAAACGGCTTCATTCTCTCCTCCGTCGTAAAACCTGACAAAAAAAATAAGAAACCTAACCGTAAGATTGTGATTTTATCGGAACTAACATTTAGTACGAAATATGTCGAAGTTGAAACGATAAAAGTATCGATACTAGCGACATCACCTCAGGGTCTATATTTTTATGTTCAAGCTATACGTACCTAATTTTTTTTTTTTTTTGTAGAAGGCTTCATACCGCGCTGCTAGCTTGCAATATACCTAATTACGTCCTTTCATGAAACTGTTGGTTTTTAAACAAGTAAACGCTTTGTTATTTAACTTTTATTACGTTGCAGCATCGTACCTACTGAGCCACCAAAGCGAAAACGCAAAAAAAAACCGAAAACTATGTTGTACGGTTTACCACAAAATAGACCTGTCAATTCCAGTGCTACGTCCGCCTACGGGTTATTTATGGAATATAGAACAGTAGATTTCCATTACAATACAAATGTAGGTAGAAATTAATATTATGAAATATCTGTAACATTTTAATACAATGCTTATTTAGCATTTTTACCTTTCTAATCACAAACGGTCGCCTGCGGCCGAGAACAAGACTAATATCTGATTAAAATAAAACGGTGCTGGGATAGGAAATCCAAATTATTGTTCAATATTACTTATTAGCCGTGGAATCCTAAAAAACTTGTACCTACTTATTTTCCTCGAACTCGAACGTTCTTGTGAGAAGCCCCGACCTATAAATCTTATCATTGGTGATGGACATATCGACACGTTATTATTAAATTTCACACATGTGTTTTCCCACTGGGATTTCAATTTCACCTTCCTTTTAGTTCACGAATAAAGATGGCGTCTTACTGCGTTTACGATCTGAAAAATCTCCCCTATACCTACAATTTCCCTACGATTCTCAGGTACATAAATTGTAGATAACCGTTCCTAACCAACGGTACTATCCAAATTGGTTAGGGCTTCGCAGATCCTTCGCGTTGTGCTAAAGTAAATTAAGTCTTTCTTTATGAGCTTTTAAATAAATAAATCCAGCCCATTACTGTACCACTGCTGGGCACGGGCCTCTTCCCGGTATTAGAATGGTTAGGCCTTAGTCCACCATGCTGGCGTAGTACAGGTTAGCGGACTACACACACAATCGAGGATTTTATAAGGCTCTCTCAGGAGTGCAGGTTTTCTCACGATATTTTCCTGCACCATTATTGCAAGTGATAATCAAATTACGATCCGCACGTAAATGTCAGAGGTGCGGGCCGTGTTCGAACTCAGACCCTCCTGCATGGAAGGCATGCTTCAACTGCTGGGCTATCACTACTTTCAAAAGCCTTTACGTGATTATTTTATTCAATTGTCATGTAATAAAAATCACGCATAAAAGGTTTCTCTCAAGTCATTGCAGAGATTTATAAATCAACATTTCGTATTTAGAACATAAAATAATTAAGAATGCAGAGTATTAGGTTCAATGACGTTCTTACTACTTATTTATTACAACAAAATCACCATACTAGTACTGGGAGTTTTTCTCAGCTAATTATGTAAGTAATATTTGTTTTAATGGATTATCGAATCCATAAAAATAATCTACAAAAATCGTTCATTGTTTCGAATTGAATCAAACGATTTATATTTTCAAAAGATCTTCGCAAGTGTTTTGTTCTGTGCTAGTGGCTGCTAAACTCAAAACGAAGTGGACGAGGGTTCTCGCCAGTCAGTCGTGTTGACCTTGGCCGCAGAAGGCTTTGTCTTGGAACCACGGCCTTCACCGAATTGGTTTGGAGTGCCCTACTTATGAAAATGCTAACCGCCTCCATTCGTGTAATCTTAAAAATCTGTCATTTGATCACATCGCAAGGTTAAAGTTCTAAATATTAAATATATTATGTTCTTCGTTTGAATAAAATTATCAGACCACATAACCTAATCCTTCTATCTTCTCTTTTTTATTTCCTGTTCACATTATTAACAAATTTAAGGCCTTTGCTCAGCAGTGGGAAGATATAGACTAACAGTAACAGTTCACATGTTATCAAGAGACATTAAGATCATTATATTTTATACACCCCAAATATTTAATTCCCAGTTTTTTTTTTCGCAATTTCAACGCTGTTCCAAGTAACAGCGCTGAAATTGCGAAAACAAAATTTGTTGTTTCCAGGTACTATGTATTATCTCTATGGTTGTTTCATAATTACATTTCATCGAGTAACAGCTGATATTTTTTTCTCGATGACAAAATTGGTTCCATAACAAAACACCTTTTGTTTTGTAGAATTATGAACAGAGCACGTCATTAATTTTTTTTCTGATAATAAAAAATTGTGATGAATTTTAGTTATAAGAAATCATGCTTGTTCATGCTGTTTATTAATTGTTTGTGATGATGAAAATATGAAAAAGAAAATAAAAACCTAAAACAACTACGTTCCTAATAGCTAACCCGTTATAATAATATATAGTGGTTATTTAACCTAACCCTATTTACCTACATTATGTTAGCAACTAAGTGCTAATTTCGTCGTGTTTAGTAAATGCTGTGTTAGCCCGTAGGTAATAATAGAATAATAGAACAATACTTTGAACCTTAATTTATCCATAACATGCAGTATAATAATATGTAGTGATTGAACCTGAAATAAATAACTAGGTAGATACCTACTGCAGACCAAAAGTTTTATTGGATAAGAATAATCATGTCTCGTGACTTGAGCAGCCTAATCCAATAAAACTTATCGCTCTGCAGTGCCTTTACCTGAAGATTTACCTTAATCCATAATTTATGACCACAGTCTGGTTCCTCTATTAGTCTGCCGCCAGCTCATTTTATTATTCACAGGCACGTTCAAAATGAGACCTACGTACTTGGTAGGTACTAATTAGGCTTCCTAATTTGCAGAACTTTTTCCGCTTTTAATATTCAACTGCGTTTTATTTTAAACACCGTTTAATTAAAGATTTGATGGGAATAGTAATTATATAGTTAAAGGGAATAACACAAAACCTTTATCTTAAAAAATATTAAGTACTACTTATTCAGAACCACAAGTCATTTAATTTTAAAATAATCAATGTAAAGTTTAAGCCCATCCTCTATAAAATTACAATAAAATATCGATTACATCATTGTGGCATAATGTAAAATTAAATAGATCCAACCTTGTCTCTGTCGATAACCATTTTACAAAAAAAAAGGGTAAGGATTTGTGTTTTAGATTTTAATTTTGTAATGTTACAAAAAGAAGTCCTCGGAGCTGCACAAATTTCTGAATTTTCTATAAATAATTTGCCCAAGCATACATGAATTTATTCAACCATTATACAGGTCATCAACAAAACAAAACAAAATAGTTATATGAATACCCAAGAATTAAAAAAAAATTTTACTCCTGTAAAATTCTTTTTATTTATCCTAATTACTTTAATAATTAATAGATACAAAGTTGGTACCTAATAACATGAAATGAGAGTAAAATACTGTTAAATGTGAACTTAATTACGAACTTGATAATCTAAATAAAAGAATTGGTTAGTACCTTAGATCCGTTATTGATCTACCTATAGACACTGACTTCAATGAATATCTAAGTGTATTCTAATTGTTTCTAATAGTAACCATAGGTAATGTCTTAGGTTGGTATATCCGTTACCATAATTAGTATCAGAAAAAGTTGATAGATTTTTATTTGCATAATTATAAAAAATATACTCATTCTTTACCGGACTACCAATACTAAACTTTTATCATTATAAAAACCACATGACCTTGGAGACGTTAGATTTGACGAAACGAGTTATAATATTCCTACACGTTTACCAAATACCAACACAGTTTATCGGGGAAACAAATGTAGAACTTTTAAAAACTGATAAGCTTTTCAAAATGTTGGTCGCCCGAACAGGGACTTGAACCCTGGACCCTTGGATTAAAAGTCCAATGCTCTACCGACTGAGCTATCCGGGCCGTATGTGATATGGTGAAATAACTGTTCACATAAAAAGTTTGCGCGTGCTTCGTACTGCATGAATCATCTTTATAGCTATCTTTAGTGAATTATTATACAATATAGTTATTAGTCATGATGAACGTAACGCTACTACTATAATATTATACTGCAATAACACATCTTTAATATTCTATAATTAATAAAAAAAACAGTCAATGTTTGCTTCGAACAGTCGATGTTTGTTCAGCTCTTTAATTGATCAGTTTGTTTTCTAAGCCGGTAGGTGGCAGATCGCTGACTTACCAGAAGGTTCCGATAGGTACCAATGTCTTAATTGGGGCTATTTTTAGCTTCGTAGATTGTTAGTGGTGCCAATCAAAATTGTTACATAACTGCCTGTACCTATGTTATTTTTACACTTGTCAAGTTGGAATATTTTGAGTTGGTATGATAAAAAGTAAGATATTTGAGGTCAGAGGTCAGATGTATAATTATTGGCTACCTCATTTCTAAATATTTACTATCTAGAGTTATTTAGGACGCGTTAAAAAAAGAGCGTTGTTATTATTAACATGCCCAGTCAGTTAGATACTTTAATATTAAAATGTATGCCACGCCACCGGCCTTACCATATTTTGACAAACAGTCCAAAACATTCAAGCCCAACAATTCAGCAAGAATTTAATGAAAAAAGAGAGAAGGTACAACATAGAAATTAAATCGAATATTGTAATTGTATTTTTAAAAGTCACCTCAACGTCCTCAACATGAATAGGATTAAAGTAGAATAAGGATAAAAATATTTGCCGACGGACGGAGTCGGTAGATCCATTTTTATTTTCTAATTTGGCTCGCTTTCTGCTCTAGGCGTCTTTATGAATTGTTGTTTCGGCTGTAATGTAACCGGGAGGCCCGGTCGGATAGCTTAGTCGGTAGAGCATTGGACTTGGTCCAGGGTTCAAGGCCCTGTTCGGGCGACCAACGTTTTGATTTCGATATTTACTAAAACGTCAGTATTTCTATACGTTCGATTTATATTTTATCAGGAGGCCTGCTTTAAATATACACCCTGCATAAATAAATAAATAAAAAAGTTGCGTTGAGATGTGATAATAATTATAAACTATAAACTGACTTACTTCAACAGGGTTGCTCTGTGCGCAGGACAGAAGGGCCGCGGCTACGACGACCCACGCGATGGCTCGCCTGCACGCACGCCTGCTCAAATTGACTCCATGCTTCAACGACATCATGGTGGCAACACTATCACCTCGCCAACATTGACGCACAATATCACACAGCCACTATCAATGCCAACCCATCACACATACAACGAAGTATAACTTGGCCGTCTTGGTATAACCAGTGTTTATAATCCCATTACTCTAGGGGCTAAGTTCACCGACAATGTAACAGATGTTTTGAAATCGGGCGATTACCCATAGGTACAAAAAATCATGTTTAACAGCTGATTTTGCTCTAATCATCTGTTAAGATGTCGGTGAACTTGAGCATAAATCTCACAATTCGTAACGCCCGCCGTATAGTTATAATCACAGATCTAATCTGTGGTTATAATATTTTAAGCATTATACCTACATAAGTAAGTACTTATAAACTATAAAAGTATTCTCGTCGGTCACCACAGTTGGAATATGGATATGGATAATTAACAAAATTATATCTATCTATTGAATTTCAGATGCATTTAATAAGCAACAGATTGCAATATAACTGAAAAAATAATCCCTCAACGAATCTAAACACCAATGTACTATCACTACTGCTACGTAGAAGTACTGCATAATTGTCCATTTATCAGCGAATAAATGTGAAATTTCACAATTTATTTATATATTTCCTGTTATATGTGTACCTAATTATATATAGAATGAGATTAGCACGACTACCGATACCAACAACTGTTACAAGAAATAATAAGAAAGAGTGACTATTAGACCCAAAGTATATGGTATTGTTAGGATTGTACATTTTCTTTAAATTGATAATTTTATTGGCAACATAAATAATTTCATCGGTTTAAGCTTCGTTATACGTAGCACGTAGCGATAGGTACGTAGCGTACGTACCTATCGTTGTATTTTTGAAGTGAAACTATATAGACGGGGGGTATTAGGATTTTTCCGTCACGAAAAAGCGTTACGGCCGCGTGGAAGCGGTAGACGATATATTGTCCGTTGAAGTTTCACTTCTGCTATATGTCCCAGCACACATTTCGTTTTTTTTCTTTAAATGAACTTATTTCGTCAACCATTTTACTTTGTAATTTAATGATTATGTAGAAGGTACTAAACGTACATTTGATTTTTCGTATTTCGTGCTAAGTTACCAGAGAATATTAAATCAGTAGATACTCCATTTAACAAATTGGATCAACATAGCCTTAGGCTAATATAAAGCAGTTTCTTTTTTTACGACACATGAAAAAATATCAACTCTGTCTCCTCGTAAGAAACCCTGAAATTAGACGAATAAAATTAATGTCTATGCTTGTAAAAACCGAAAGTTATTTCTCATTCATTTGAGAAATGAGTATTCTAGATTGATCATAGAGAATCTTAATGTAATAGGCATTGAGCTGTGGGCGGGCGACGCCAAGACGGCGCGCCTCTCCGCCCTTGTGCCGACTCCAAGGATGTTGACTCCACAGGACTTGTACCAAATGTCGTATTCATTAGCTTTACATGAATGTTCACTGTTGGCATTGATCCCATGCCTAAAATTTCTATGACGTTGGATATTGTTATACTTAGTTTGGTAGAGCGAGAAGTTAGTACACTGTAGCCTACTTTTTGCGATATCCACTTAGACTACCATTTCTCGTAGCGTATCTGTAGCATTTATGTAACGCTTGTAGTACCTAATGTGAAACTTTAGTAGGTACCTACCTGCGGCGGTAGACACCAATCATGCAGGATCAATGTAAACGCGCCTTAAATGATGTTTTGTAGCAAGCATGTGCCGCGTCAACACTGATTCATGACCTATAAAATATTTTAATATCTAGACTCTCCACGGTAATGTTGAAATGAAAAATAACATGACGGGTTATCGATCTACCTTAGCTGTTACAATCTATTGTGCAGTAAGGTACTACCTATGATTTCTGGATCAAGCTGGCCAACGACTCTACTTCACCCAGTTTATGCAGTGATTAGGTGACGCATGCGCCCCGTCTGTTTGGACAGGTTAGCTCAAATCTGCCATGGCATGCCAACTGCACTTTCCTCCAAAGGCTAGTCCAGACCAACGTCTAGATCAACACCTAAATTGGTCATCTTCCATGAATCATGAACGATATTTTAAGAGTATAATAATGTAGATTTTTTTGCAGAATATCGTAGCCAAATAAGACTACTCTTTTGCAGTGTTGTGTTCCTAACGATAAGTTCGGCAGTGCCGTGTCGGAAGCGTCGTGTTAGCAATAAGGTAGGCAACGCGCGAGTGATGCCCCTGGTCGTGCAGGCGTCCATTAGGTTACGGTAGCCGGTTACCAGCAGGCGAGCCGTATGCTGGATTGCCACCTTAGTGGTATAAAAAAGGTACCTATAAACATATCATGTGACGCTAGAAACAGGACTAATCAGGAAGTAAACCAATTGGTTCTGGCAACTTCAAAGAAGTTAGGTACAAATCCCAATTAAGATATCTGCACTCTCTGCACTGAAGAAAATTATCAATACCATCTAAAATTAATCCAGTATTTGTTAACGATTGGTCAGGAAGCCAAAGCATAAATAGTATTCGTAAAGCCCACGTGTTACCGCGGCACGTGGATTGTGGAAGCCGACGCACTCGGTAAATAAAATCTAAACGCTGCACTGTAACTATATAAAACGAGTTTATGTAACTGTAACTAAATTTGCATACCGCACGCTTAATTTGAAGGAGTAAACAATGCCATTCTGTTTACTATTATTTCAATTCATTGTGATATTACCTACAGTTCAATTGTTTGAAATTGTTGGTAATTAGTAGCCCAAAAATAATTGTACAATTAACAACGTTCAAAAATACATTTAGTATCCAGTCGCGGTTTTCTATGTTGAAGAGACGCTCCTGATCAAGAACCCCTATATTTCTATTTGATAATTGCCTTACTTAAATGCGGTACTTATTCGATTTTAGATTATAGAACACGTTCACACAGCATAATTTCTAAAAATAGTTAGGTAGATCGCAACATTTCATTTGAGACCTATGTTCACAGACAGATAAAGTGCATCTGAGATATTCCCCAAAAACTGTTTGTCACCATCTAAAAACTAAGATGGCGACTTTAGCGGGTTCTTGATCGGAGCCATCTCGAATCCACAACATTATAGTATAAAAAATCTAGGATTTCCCTGGCAAATGTTTTTTGAAATGTACATTTTTAGTGTTCGATTCTATCTTCGACTTTCTTCGATTGTTGTTGGGTGTACTTCTTTTGTTCCTTATGTAATTTTTTGTGTCTTATGCTTTTTGTGTGTGTCTTCTTTATTTTATTTTCGTGTGTGTTAGTTTTTATTATGTCTAATAATGTATTTTCTTTCTTTAATTTCCGTGCAATTAGAAATAATTATTTTGAAAGTGCACTGAAGGAAAGTAAAGTAATGCTAAATAGATAACGGTTTTATTATATAAGTAACGTTCTTTTTGGAGTGGTTTATGTTCAGCAATGCGATAAACTATGTGGTAATATATCCTCAAATACTTCTCAAACCTTTATATTTGTATGAAGTTATAGCTTGTACATCTTGTAATAAATAACTTCGGATAGCTTTTCTAGACCTTTTATCTACAATTTGTCCCTAATTCCTGAAAGTTTTCCGCTTGAAATATTCTATGTATCCTTGACCGCATAGCCGCACCCGGCTGGGTTAGACGCACAATCTACTCTTTATAACTCGAAGGAAATTGACGGCTGTCCCATTCCTCGTAGGGCATGCCCTAGTTGTGCTGTTGTTTTACAATAACATATGGCACCCAGTAAATAAGTCTTATAACTTCAACTGGCCTGAATTTATATCATTTTTCTAGTTTCACGTGGAAAATGTTACATAATATACGGTATTTTTAGCCGAATAATAAATAAGAATAAGGTATTTTTTATGAATAATAATCATCGAATGTATATTTTCATATCTGTATCTGAAAATGTCTTTGTTTATTGGAATGATGAAATAAGTCAACAAGGTAACTTCCATAACAAATCAAACATTATGCAACCACGGAAATTAGTGCATCGCTACTTTGGTTCACCCAATTTCCAACTAAAATACTTCCAACTGAATAAATAAACAAGCTCCTAGAATGTTACCTTAATACAGGGTGACTGGTTGAACGAGAGACACATTGAAGGAGAGATTCAGTATTCGCGATCCTCGTTGCAAATATGTTAAAAAAAATTGAACATTAATTTAACATGTCACTTAATTATTTATTAAGATTTATGGTAGGTATTTTTGCCTATCCTAAGACAGGTTTGAAATATGAAGGGAAAACGGTTCATACCTCTCTGCCCTATCAAAGATCATTCGCCACATGAAGTCGCGTGCGCAAGGGTGTAGCCACACTTTGCTAATCATAAAACAATTGTGATTTAGGTGATTATTTTTTATTTACATTTGTTCGTTACATGACATTGTGAATATAAATTATCATGCCTTTGAATATGTCCTTCGTTGAAACAGTCATACTGTATAATATATTATTACCACAATATATAATAATGTATTAACATCACGCCTATATTTCCCTAAGGGTTAGACAGAGGTGTAGAAGTGTACTTACACCCACATTTTGCCGATGCCATTATTGAGTGCCATGTAAGCTATTACATGCCATCTACCAGGCACAACTCCAAACTCTAGGCTGCTACTGAGAATTTCCACGCAGAAAATCCCTATAACACTTTGCCTTTACTATATGTATGCAAGTATTTAAATGTATAGTGGTGGCCCAGTGGTCGAAATTCGACCGTTTTTTTAGCTTTCTGCACTCCTTCTCTATATAAACTTTAACTGTACCAAATCTCAGGCTCCTCTGTGCGCGCAATATGCTTAAAATGGGGTACAAAGGTTTCTCTTCATGGTCTTAATAAATAGATATACAAAACGCATAATAATGACTGGAGTCACACTACAGACGATGGTGCCTATTCTGTTAGATACATCACATTAAACAGATTTTAATATAACTACATCTCTTTCTTACTAAGATAATTGAAAAAGGACAGAAAATATTTAGAACTGTCAAATTAGTCTATGCCATTTACGAAAAATCAGACGTGACCTATTGCGATGGAGACTAAATTCACGCCGATAACAAGCAAGTGCATTAATTTGACAGGACTAAATATCTTCCATCCTTCATAGTGAGACTAATTTAGATTAGTTTAGTTGGTAAGCAACAAAATCAGCACCAATGCCTCCTATCTTGCTCGATGTGCACTAACACCTGCACTTTTAAAGACCTGTGCGAGGCCTTATCAAAGCTATTGACGTGGCTAAATTCTAGTCCAAAACAGTTTGAATTTAGGTTTCGAAATCAATACGAAGAAGAAGATATTATTCAAAATGTGTCGTATCACGCCCAGTATGAGTTTCAAAAACCCATAGAAGCCCATTCAATATTCGCGCAGAAAAAAATTTAACTTGGAAATCTTTTATTCTTGAATCAAGACATTTACACGAACAGCCAATTTTCGGCGCAGTAAAATGAAATTTCAATGGCCATAAAGCTTTCCAAGTAATCAAATGCAAGTCTCCGAAAGCTCTATGTACTTATGTAATATAAAATTTAACAGATGAGTGCTTTTTCAACTCGTGTCGCATGTCTACTACTGCATTGTCCTTGAACTCTCGTACATTGGCAGGTACATACGTACTACGTTTATAAGTATGATCACGTTTCCAACGAACGCCGAACGGCTGAAGATTTTGTACAGTCCGTGCGATCCAGAAGAATTGTGTGTTTAGAATTTAAGCCTCCAATCACGTATCGAACAATTTAGTTTATCCCAATTATGTATATGTATGTCTTGAACATGTTTCAAATGAGATAGGTTGTTATCGGGATAAATACCCAAATATTTATATTCTCATGAAATCTTTTCTAGCGTTCCTAGCACACACAGCTACAACATTAAGCTATAAATTTGGAGTATAAGCTGATCTCGCATAGTATAGGCTTTCCGTACAATGAGAGGTCAGCTTATACTGAAAATGAATAGCTTGATACGTAGCCGTGCTTCTTAATAATGTTATACCTACAACGTTTTTGCACATCATAAAATTGCCACCGCGTGTACAAATAATATAAATCAAAAGCAAACTACAGAAGCATAGGTTCTTACCTGTTTCCATGTTTTATTTTTTATCTATGTAGTAGGGCGCGCGCGAGCGTATCTTTTTCGTCGTCGTACTCGTAGTATGTAAAAATATTATCATAGTCCTTATTAAATTAATTCTTTGTATTTTAGTGAACGCATCTTAGGAAGCCATGGTATGTGTACTAAATAAATAGTACATATAAAAAAAAGGTTGCATTTACTGTTCCAATTAACTTTATTAAATCCTAATACGGGCTAATTTTGCCATAAAACTAATAATTAAGTACAGCCATATTTCACGAAAAATAAATAAATAAAAAAGAAAACTTTATGGCATTACTTACATTTTTTTTCTTGAACGGCCAGCATTTTTTACGACTTTAGCAAAAAGGTACTAACGTTATGAAAAATATAACTTCCGCCGAGGCTCGGCGCTTTGAGTAGTTCAAGATACTCAAAGCGCCGCGCGCCGAGGTATTGCAAGTATTGCAACAAAAATTGTAAACAATAAACCTGCACCATACCGACGGCGACGGTACCTATTACTATTACTAGTCGGTATTGTCCCACTGCAGGGCAAAGACCTCCCTACTATCTTTCCACTTCTCTCTGTCTGAAGCTACTGACTCCAGCTCATCCCGCCATCTCCGTGTGAGTCCGCCGCGATTTCGCTTGCCATGTAGTGGGACCCATATACATTGGGTCGTAACTTTGGCCTATTGCAATTGGTCGTCTGACATGCGGCAGATGTGTCCGGCCCATAGAAATAATAACTAGGGCTCCCCTACTTATTAATAAGTCTATGGACCGGCCCAATTCCATTTTAGCGTGATAGCTTTCGAGTGACCTCAGTCATTTTTGTTATGAAAAGGATTGTTGTATTCTTAACCCGGTCTACAACTTTAATACACAAAATACTCCGTTCCATTCCTCTCTCATCTCTGGTAAATGACGAGCCGACTGACTGACTGTACCTATTGAAATTCGTAAACGAAAACATTGTTATGATAATACACAATTATTTATACAATAGAAAAAGATATCAACTTTCGGCACGAAACTCACGGAAAACAGAATTTAAAATCGTCGCAGTATTTAAAGTATCCAAGACCCTAGGGAATGTTTAATTAGGATCCTTTTTTAAATAAATTGGCCTACCCGTCGCGATGCGATGCCGTGACAGATAGTTATGAAAAAAACGTGCAAGTTTTTAATTTTTTCAAATTACCTAACATGTCTTTGTTTAAATTGTTTCTAGTTAGCACAAAGGCTTGTTGTTCTAGAAGGTATTTAAAAAATGTAAACAGTGTCGTGAGCTATGACACTACGAATGCAATACGAATACGAATGCAGTTCAAGGACGGTGCGGCGGTAGCGGCGGCAGCCGTGTGTGACATGAAAGCTTCGTTGGTTATTTACGCCCTATTGGACGACCGACTCAATTTAGAACAAACTACATAGGTACCCACAGCAGAAGTGGTTCCCTCTACTGGAGACTTCATAAAGTTTATTAGCAAAACCTACAATTTTTATTTATTTATACTTATTTTAAATTTAAAAACCACAGCAGATTTTGGTTGATGTGCAATATTGACTTATTAATAGGTAATTTGTGGATTAACTGCCAATACAACACAGACGTATTAGAGATGTTTCACATTAATACAATCATAATATCTATAATGTTGTCTGTTGAGCATCAAAATAGGTATACCTACCTAACTTTATAAAATATCGTCTTATATGTCTTAGCAAGCAAGCAAGTCTCAAACAGAATATAGGTACCACCTACTTGCAGTTTGGTTAATTACTAATCCAGCATAATTTTATAGAGGGCTCTGTAAAGTTTGACCTTTGACTGGAAATAAATTACAAGGTTTTATTGCATTTTAAATTATTGAGCATAGCGTAATCTAGGGTCGAAAGAATTCTAGAATAATTTAATATTTTGTGAGCAGCATTAAAATATTCATCATTCACCTTATTCACCTTGGACACGAGTTTCTATAGCTATAGGTAGCTAGATTGCCTTTCACTATCGCTACGTCTATCAAATAATAACCATAATTTGTGTGGGCTTTTTTTGCGATTTAGAGGGCTTACCACCATCTCTTAAAGCAGTGTTGTTTTAACCTTAAATCGATAAAGTAAGATTACTTTATTATTTATGTATTGCTAAAAGATTTGTCATGTCGCGTCATCGTAAATCATTCGTCTCGTTTTCTCTTAGAGAAAGGAATAGACATAATTCCAGCTTATTCCTTATAATTACTTATTTCGTGTAAAAGACCATTATCTCTCCTTGTCATGGATCATAAGTAGGTAGTTTTGTTTGCAATTTATGTATGGTATGTATGTGCTTGTACTTGTTTTTATATTTATGTGTATTTGTTTAATGTTTATATTATTATATTTAATCTGTTGTTCTATTCTTGTACATCGCTGTCTACATTTCGTGTTTTAATTTCTCCTCTCGCAGGTCTGCTGAAAGAGATTTCTTTTGTGTAATGCAGTAGGTACCTTTGTAGTTTGTTCTCCTATATAATGTCTTATGTGTTGTCTGTCGTGTGTAAATAAATTAATAAATGTCATTCATTGTACGAATTTGATTGACATTTAGTTTTAACTTGAAACAAAACGTTCCTGAAATATGATGGTTTTGTAAAAGATTTTGGTAAGCCCCATGGGATCTAAATTACAACCCTGTAGGTAGATCGCTACGCTTGCATAATATTATCAAGGATGCGGTTACAACAGCAATATATCTTCTCTCATTTCTCACTATCCTTATAACTACAGCGTCTTAGGTTACGAGTTAACAGGGATAATTTATTTATATCATAAAGAAAATTTACGATCCATGGGGTGGACGAACTAGGTCAGCGATATACAATTATAGGGCTACGTAGTGCTTATGAGTACGCAATAGCTGCCGATGATGTAACACGTCATGGAGTACGCAACTACCATCCATCTGTATGTAAATGCAGGATTCTAAATAGTAGGCATTAACATAAAATAAAAATATGCAGTTGTTATGCTTCTATCGTGTATCGATGCATGGTTACAATGTTTACTGATGTATGACTTCATTAGCACCAATGCTGTATTAATTCTATCGCACGTTCACCAATGTAACGATAGCTGTACTTATGGCTAAAGTGATCGGTGTAGGTGCTACTCCGGAACGAATGAGAAAAGTACAAAAAAAGTAATAAAAGGTAAGGTACACATTTAAAATGGATGGTAATCATGTTAACTCAAAGACGGAGTAATTTACGAAAACTGGGGCAGTACTCGTACCTACGTATTAAGTACCGTGAAACACAACACATCTGGGCTCGTCTCGTACGTAAACATTATTTTGGTGGCCATTAATTAAACAAACTCCTACAAAATAATTCCCCTGACATGTAATTACAACCTGTAACAACATAATCTAAGAATTAAAAGCATTATGATAATGCTGATCTAAATTTTGCGAGCGGGAATCAAGAAGTTTCTGCCTCTGTAAAGAAATGTATTAATTACGAAACGGTTTTAAATATTGGAAGTAATAATCCGTATAGGTCAATTGTAGATATATATTTATGTAACGACTTATTTTTCCTTCGCTCGGGAATTTTGAGAAGAATAGCTGACGCCTGCTAAAAGAGCCTATTCGTCTGCATTTGAAGCTTCATCGAAAAATTTCCAAGATCGGTTTAAGACGATTTGAGATTTGGTTTTTAAATGTAAAAACAAAGAACTCGCGCACTCTGTATGTAATAAAAGTCAAGCAATAAACTCATATTCAGAAAAAGAGATTCCGATTCTCGGAGTCTAAACAAAATTATAAAGACATTTTATAAATCCAAACGCGCAACTTGTAGCTTAACGTACATCATTGCAATCTTTTTATCTGAGGCGTTATTGTCGCGAGGATAAAGCGCAGCTTATGTCGATGCCACTTAGTGAAGCAAACATTGTGGAGGAGAGAAACGTGCACGACATATGATATCTGCGAAAATAGATTACACATGACAACACAAAAATAGGTTCAGTGAATAAAGTAATAACCTCAATCAAAATTAAAGTAATAGCCTCAATCCAAAATCGTGGTCCAGTAAAGTCTAGTAGTATGCTTTTCCACCGGCGGGCGGTGAGAGACGAGACGAGGCGATTTAATTATTTTTATGGCTACGATTTTGCAGGCTCCATCCGAACCAAGTTATTCGGTTGCAAATAGTAACAACTGTTTATTTCTAGCCATTACGTTTTTCAGTTCATCTTCGATGGAAAGATTGGCGAGAATGTACGAATTGAGAATTGAAATATTTGTCGGTATTATATTGAACTATATTTGGGACCCTCCTAGCTTGCTGAGTAAAATTTATTAGACTTGGCTACTATTTATTTTTCCAACAATATATAGTATCTTGGCCCAAAATATAGTAGGATACTATATTAAATAGTATATTAGGCAATCCTACATAATGTTGACATAACTATAGGAAATAACCTTACCGTCAAAAACCCCCGACTCCAACTAGAAAAAAAGCTGTAACTTTTGAACGGTTGAACAGATTCTCATAGAATATAGCTAAGATGATACCCGATTATACTAGTTTTCAATTAAAACAACTGAATTGAAATCGGTTGATCCGTTTTGGACCTACGATGCCTAAGACAGATACACATATCCACAGATACATAGATCCACAGATACACAGACACACTACAAACTTACTTTGTTGGGGGTTAAAAAGGAGCCCATGTCGAACTACTCCAACAACGAACGATGCAGATGCTTGCTATAAATAAAAATCCTATAAATAAATTCGTTAGATAGGCATATAGTCATAACACCTACGTGAAATAACGTAGATATCGATTGGAATAACCTCTGGTCAATTTTTTATTAGGTAGGTCACTACTGCTACGAATTCTTAGTAGTGTCGCAACTCGCAAGTAACCTTCATAACACGTTCAGTAATAAGTTGATAAAGATCACAATAATGTGTAACAAGCGGACTGGACGGCCAAGCAAATATACCTCTTTCATTGATAACGTAGGTAATGTATGTACCGAGAAACATTTTTTACCTAAGTAACTCGTAGTAGTAAGTAGACTGAAATCGCTACTGAAAGCGCTAATTTCAGTCGCTACACGTGAATCTTGGCTTACAATATCATAAGCTACCAAGTCAAGAAAAGGTTGGATGAGAAAAAGTTTTAAAGGCAGATGAGCTGAGTTACGTATGGGCTTGGTAATTATACTATTACTAAGGCGAAGGACAGAGTATTTTACCCATAGATTTAGAATACAAGCGAAATTCTAATTCTCCTATCCTAGTTTTTTTAAATAAATTCGCTATTTGGAAAGAATTGGACTGCGATAGACAAATTGAGAATCCAATTCCATGTTCAACGCTCATCCAAACTCCATGATAAAATAAGGTCATTCACCTCCAAACTTTTGCAACACGATAATCAGATTTCAACACGCGCTGTTTCCCTCAGCTCGTGAATCAGTATGCAAATGTATCTTAAATGATCTGACATTCAATTTGAAACAGTAAAACGAGATATTATAATCTAGTCAACTTCACAAACGTAAACAAACACTGTAAACTGAGAAGAGTAAGCTTTGCGAGCTCACTTCATAAATACGAATGAGGTGATCATTAAATATGTAGTAAAAACACAGAGGGAATCCATCGTCTGTGCTTGTTTTTCGACTAAAGGCGTCATGCGTGTCACCTGGTTATTTTCTGACAAAAGTCACCTGATACGCCCGCCTTAATGTTAGTATCTCGTGTCATATTTTATAGAAATTACTGATGAATACCCTTCAGGCAAATAATTACATAGGTACCTTAAGCCTGAAGCACACAAGCCATTTCTTGCAGCACAAACGCGCGTTTTCGCACTCGTAGCATTGCATTGTGCTTTCAAAAAGTGAACAACGAACGCTTAAACTCGCGTTCTGCTACAAAAAGTTGTTAGTGTACTTAGGTTCATAATTTATGGTAAAGGAAGCTTTCACGAAAGATTAGAACGGTTCTTATACACAAACTCGTACCAAAAGTTGAGGCTACTTAAAAGATAATCTGTTGCGACGGAGAAATTGACGACAGCCACAAAGGATCCGGTATATTTAGTTAGAAATCCGATTCCCGTAGCGTCTTTTTATGGACGAGAACGAAACTAAAATTATATGTAGATATTAAGACATGACTATCTTCATTAAAAATGGTGTATTTTTTATGTAGTTTGGGGAAGCTGTCATGAGTCTGTTCCAACGACGAAAAGAAATTAGTACCGAGAGTACCCTTTGAATTAATTGTTGTTAAAAGTATTTGTTATAAGCTCCAGTAATAAAATATATTTACATTATTAACTAAATAAATACTTAACAGTACAAATGTGCACGCCTTTTTCTCATGGGGACAACACTGAGTTTAGTAGCCACGTGCTATGTCCTTATCCATTCCTACATTCTTCCTTTTGGTAGAGTGCTATAAATTACTATTACAAGTATACATGTATACTTTATAAAAGTCGACCCCAACGTAGTTGGCATAAAGGCCGGGCAAATGATGATGTATACTTTATAAAAGGCAATTACGAGTTTAACAAAGGGATAATGCAACCCTTTAAAGATATTAAATGGGTAACGCTTGAGAGTAGAGCATCAGATCAAAATAAAAACCATTTGAAGGAAATCTTCCACGTATCGCGGCGATAAAACCTCGATTGATCGGACGATTCCCATAAAACGTGATCTCCATAAAATCATAAAGTTATTTCCAATAGATTTACGGTGTGAGAATATTCTGCACTTACAGTAGAGGTATTTCAGATTTGTGTATGTGATGGCGCCCACAACACAATCCTGCAGTGAATGGTATGAAGCAAAAGTTTTATTTCTATGGCTTGATAAGCCTATAGGTATAATACGACTTTTTGGGGTCGATATCAATACCTTGTAAGTTAAGTTGAGCTATTTATAAGTGAAAAGAAAACGTGATTGTGCCAATGTGCGTCATGGCCACGCGACAGCCCTTGTCATCAGTTGGGAGAAATAAAAGAAAAATGGCGTCACTCGGGGAAAAAACCAGCATAATGTTTCATATAAATTCCTACTCATTTACGTAGGCATTCATCTTACATGCCTTAATGCAACGACGACGTAGGCATTTGCGGCTACATTCACAGATAAATTCTCCAGAAATATTAAAAGATGCATTTCTGTTTGCCTAGGCTGCTAAATCATAAGCTTTGAATTATTATGAATACCTATATCTAACATAAGTTACATCGGTTACACGGTACACGCTTACCTATTCCTTGCAGGTAGCAAAGTGTTCAATTTGTCCCTAAACGGGATCCGGTCCCCAAAACAAAATGCTGTGAAAGGCAGGTCAATGTCCTACGCCGCCCTAGATATCGAATTCGGGCCCTCTGAAGTGGCAGCGGTTTAAAGATGCGTACTTACGGTACTGGGCGAGGATCTACTGTAATTACGCATCTTTCGGACGGTAATCAATCCTATTTTATCGTGCTCTGAATATTCGCCAAAGGATAAGATAAGAATGACTAGAATACACCGTGTTAATTTAGTGGTTACTGATGTATTGTGTATTGACTCGATTTCTGTAGTAATATCAAACAAGTATTTCTTTTTTGTATCGATTATTTTCAACTTTCCATACAAACTCGTCGATTGGTAACTTTCTATGGGAAGAGGTTTATTTTTTTCATATTTCAAAAATTCTGACGTGACCAATCGATATTACTACTAATATGGAGTCACTATGTACACCACCCCGACTCGATAACCACTAAATGAAAACGCTATATGAGTTTGACAGTGAAAATCGGATTTTCCTGAGATTTACCGGTAATTACCTAAATGTAAACAGGAAGTACCAACTTCCGGGATACAATATCCTAATTAAACCGATCTATGTACCTCGTGCGTGTAGTTATCTATCCATTAATTGTACCTTCATTTAATAATATAGGTGTGTAATGGATGTGTTATCTACCGGTGCTGCAGTTTCCGATTCCCTCGCTCGATGCCGCTATGCTGCAGTGGATTAGCACAATCAGTATCGATACGAATCGAATACCATTTCAAACTTAGTAGACTTTTAATTACGTAGGATTTTTCCTATAATGCTTTACTAATGTTATATTCAGCCGATAGCACAACATAGTTGCGAGATATGCTAGGCAGATGATTATAATGAGGAGTAAATGTCATTAGGCTTTCAATTACGTAGAATTTTTTTCTTTATACTACTAATATGGCAAACAATCTTATGGCCCGCCTGATGGTAAGCTATCACCGTAACCTATGGACGCCTGCAACACCAGTGAGCCAAGTACGAATGTATTTGACGTATCGTAATGTTAACGTAAGCAATTTTTGAATCAAAAATACACTTCTAATGCATGATACTTTTTGAAAATACTTGTAGTATTGTGAATATTTCATGAAACAAGTGTGTGTGTGTTGCGTAAAATTAAATAAAAATGCGATACAGTTATTATATTTTTGATTCAAAATTTGCTTACGTTAACTTTACGATACGTCAAAATATTCATGCTTGGCCCTCAGGGGCATCAATCGCGCGTTGCCGACCCTACTACTAACGCCCCCCGTGTTAGTTGACAGTAGGGCAAAATAATGCTTTCCAAAGGAGCACTTGAGCACTAGCAACTTTGCTCACCGTTAGGAACACAACACTGCAAAAAAGCAGTGTTATTTGGCAAGCTACAATTTTGAGTGGAACGTCCAGCTATGCTCTAAGTACCTCTCTTGAAGTTTTCTATACAACATAGTAACTATATCTCGTTAATCTTCACTTAACAGTTCACTGTTGCGTCTGCGAGTCGATGATCGAATATCACAAAAGTTAAATTGCAGTTGGATGGTTTTCAAATCCACATCGATATAGTGAAGAAGACCCTTGTTGGTATCCAATAACTTGGGTAACATACAAATAGGAAATTTCACAGCAATTGGACTTTAGATTTCGTTTGATCTCCCAAACTCGCCTTGCTATGCGCATCATAAATATTGATTTCATTTGCAAGTCAGTAAACACGTAAATTGAACTTTATTACACTATAAGATATTTTAAATGCATATACCGGGTGGTCCATCAAGATGGCTCAATATGGGGAAGTCTGAAACTATAAGAGATAATTTTGTTCATAGGACAAAAAGTGCATTTTAGAATTATTAAGCCAAACTGCAGCAAAGACTTTTAATTATATCTTTACGCGACACGGGAAATGAACCCATACCTACATATTCCAAAAAAAACGTACGTTACACAAATTTTTCTATCTCAGTTTCAAATATGACGTAAGCACTACAGGGGGGGCTTTGCTTTGCTTATTTTTGATGACTTGGGGTCTGGATGGTGATTACTTCAGCAGTATTTACTTTTTTACTTTTTCGGATTTTCTACAAAATTTAGTCGATTTTGTTCGAATGCATATGGCAACCCTACTTTTCTATGCTTGAAAACGAAACGTATTTGTTTTGTTCCTGATTATACTATAATAAATATCTAATAACAGAATACCATGTCAATAAATAGATAATCATATCAAAAATAAATACTATCTATGTGCGTTAAAGTCCTATAATCCAAGGCTATTCCTTACATCTAGACTTATAACTGCTGCTCATGAATCAATAAAGCAACCAGATCACATTGAAAAATGCATGTTTACGTAAGCATGGGGGGGGGGGGTAAGAGCTTTGCTTACTTTTGCTGACGAGGGGGAGGCGGGGAGTTAATAATTGCAAAAATCTGCTTACGAAATACTTGAACGGCCCCATACTGACCCATCTTGATGGATCACCCTGTATATTTTAGATATTCATAGCACAAACGAAGTCAATCAGTCTTAGCTGGTCTTAGCAATCAGTTGATTACATTAACTCAGTACACTGTCATAGATTAAAAACTCGAAACCTCATGTCCTTAGCCATATTAAAAAGATATACTTATACATAGGGTTCCGTACCCAAAGGGTAAAACGGGACCCTATTACTAAGGCTCCGCTGTCCGTCCATCCGTCCGTCTGTCCGTCCGTCCGTCTCTCCGTCTGTCACCAGGCTGTATCTCATGAACCGTGATAGTTAGACAGTTGAAATTTTCACAGATGTATTTCTGTTGCCGCTATAACAACAAATACTAAAAAACAGAATAAAATAAATATTTAAGGGGGCTCCCGTACAACAAACGTGATTTTTTTGCCGTTTTTCTAGATAATGGTACGGAACCCTTCGTGCGCGAGTCCGACTCGAACTTGGTTTTTCTTTCATACAAATAGCTGTAGCAGAAGCATATAAAAATATGAAACAACACTGTTTATTAGTTATTTAAAAACGTAAATACCTACTACTGGTTTTTTATAGTACCTATATTTGCATAATGACAACAACGTGTAGGTAATTCAATTAATGCAAAACCTCACACACGCCAATTAGAATATAAGATCTAATTAAAAGCATAATTCGCTTTTTAAAGTTAGCTATTATTTAAACAAAAAAATGTTTTGTGCCTAGCATTACTTACTGCATTTAAAATTGAGTCTTATCGTTTTGAAATAAGACTTAATTTTCTTTGGCTGAATCGAGGGCAGGTTTGGTTACAATCATATTTTTTGAAAAAAAATACTTACTTTAAAACACTTAAATCACACAAACAAACTGTATTCAGGATTTGCGTTTATTCAATTACCTATATAAAACCCTACCTATTTAAAATTCACTCTTTTAAGAGTGCAAAATTTTATGAAAATAATGTTAAGTTTTAATTTGTTACACGCAACATGTAGACAAGGTCAGAGCTAGAATAATATTTTGTTGGCACCCACACCCTTACAGCGGGCGGTACTATACCGACGCTTACCGTTGCGATTATTATACGTTTTCATACATTTTAGTAAGATTTCACAATTGAATCGCACGTGATTGCGTCTGTGTGCTAACGACGTTACACTAACACGATACAAGGTAAGATTAGGTTCCCGGTTTAGCGAATATTATTATGAATAATATCAATTATATTAAAGTCTTCATAATCCACCCTGGCCTTGGTATAAATATATAGGTATATAAAAAAATATAAAAAAAAACAAGCACTGAACGCGCATATTCTTCAGCTCTGCCTAGAGCCTTAAATATTAATAGAATGTCTAAAGCAACAACGTAGTACATAAATTATTTATAAAGACTAGACAAACAGGACAAAAGACACCTTTGCCAGCTCGATCATCAATCACTGCCGTTGTATAGAGCACCTTGGGTTCCGAAGCAATGGCCTTCAACAATATTGTATTCAGGATATTTCAGTAAATACTTATGATGTATTGCTCAAATCTCTTCCTAAATGTTTTACTTTACTAAGTAAACTGCATTTTATTTTATTCTATTATACCTACCTACCGTTATCATCGAAAAATAAATGTGTATCTGTTGTTTGCTATGAAAATCAACTACATAAATTGTGTTTCATCATTAGATGGGTATTCAAATCGTCATTATTACTATTTTTAATTTAATTTTATATCAAATGTACAACACATATTATGATCTCAAATGGATTGAAATAAATGATTACAATTACATAATTACGATTGTGGCGACATAACATATCGATTCTTAACTATCTTCTATCTCAATCGATTGGTAGTTTTTAAACGATAGACAATATTCTAAAAATACCACCGTAGCACATCGCTACGCTATAATGTAGCGTAGTGCTACGCCTCCCCTAACCGTGTTACGTGGCGTGACAGAAACTCCATATGCCACCCGTTCGTAGTTTTTTATCGGCTTATTTAAGCAGACATCAATCACAATTAAATTTTAGTCACTCCCCGAATCATAATTATTCGGTCGAAATTATAACGAAACTTGGCAGCCACAGGTAAAGGGTGCCAGCTTTATCAGATGAACTGATTTAGATGCTAGTCTTGTACATTCGACTTACAACCTCAGACATCAGCAAAACCCTCCCCATTTTAAAATGTGAGTCTCATAAACATCTTTTATATTCTGAACTTAGTATACAGTTTAAAATTCTGACAGTGCGATGCCCCTGGACCAGACGTCTGACGTCGCTTTGTGAAGCACTTTGGCTGCATGATAGGTACTGGTCATTTGGAGATAAAGTTTATCTTTATAGCAATCTGAGGTATTAGCTAGTCTAGTCCTGTAAATAAACAATGCTTGTGGACTTTACTGTCTCATAAAAGGAGCAGTAAAACCACCTGCAGTTTCATGTGAGATCGTCACATAGAAAACTTTGTCGTCTGAATTAAGAGCGCAGTCCGCAAAGTATTTATATACCGTTATTCCCAGAGCTAAGTCACACACAGCAAATGTTAGGGATATTAGATCAAACAAAAACGCATGCGCAAAATTTAATTAACTGGGCGATACTGAACGATCTCTAGTATTATGTTGACAATGAACCAAATTGTTTCCTGAAATACACGTTGAGTGGTCAATGCGAACATATTGGAATACTATATCAGATCAGTATTTCCAACAAGATTCTAATCGTGGGGAACTCGCTACATATTATTTACGAAGGGCTTCAAATACAAATGCTTTTCATTTGACAATGTCGGTTTCAAATGGTCTTTGTCTTGCATAAAATAACTTATCCAGTAATACGCTATACAATATTCATCTAGGCAACAGCTATCTACATAAACTATCTTTATCTGAAATGTCTTACTTTATTTCGCGAAAGACAGCCAATAAAAGCGATATTAAATCTTTTATGGATCACACAATATGTTTTATAGAGTGTTCGTAGTTCAGCTACTGTTAATATTCTATTCTCCAGAATATAAAATGCAATTCAGTAAAATGGAGCAACATTTTCATTAAAGGTACACTGCAATGCAAGCATTTACAAAGTATTATGCTACCATGTATGCACTTCGTAGAGATTTAAAGGAAACAACACGAGCAACATAAATTCCTCCTCCTCGTTGCAGCCACAGCTTTTCACTATCTCGTCAAATGAGTTGAGCTTGTACAAAGATTTCATCAGATTATAAACCCTTCCCCCGCTCTGTAGGAACGGTTTTCATTTCCATCAAAAGCTTTATAAGCCGGTGTGAAAATATATATTTTATAATTAAGGCTTAACTGTTTCAACGAAATGAGGTTTTCAAATCTTTGGAATATTCTGAATTGTAATAAAAATTGAGCAAAGATTGCTTGTGAAATCTACAAGTTAATATTGGTGAATCAAGTGAAACTAAAGAGATAAATAATAAATATTTTTCTTTCAAAAAGTAAACTGTTTTTATATTATGTGATTATGATTATGAAATAAGTCAAGTAATTGTAATTTTCATAGGAATGGCTAAAAGTCTAAGTGACTTGTAGCTACTTATTCCATAAACATGTAAAACCAAGTCCTAATCTTGGCAAATGGCGTAATCATCGTAATTAACAAAGAACAAAGACATTTATCACGCTGACCCGCACATTATCCCTACCATGGGTACCATTCCTTCAGATAAAGCTGGCAATATTAACAATGACCGGCAAATAAAGCACAGGCTACTAAAGGTACCTGAAGTCCACGTTCCCATTTACCAAAGGTCCCACCGTCCCATGACCTACATAACTGCCGTCAATCTTCATAAAGGTTAAGCCCAAACAGTAACACAAAATATTGACATAAAACAATAAAGTTACTTCTCTCATGATGACAAATTATGAACTTGGCTTTGAGCGCACAAGTAACGAAAATAAATTCAACATAATTGCTAACGGTGCCAGAAGTATAGCCGGTTTCAGGAACGCTACAATCTTGTGTATTCCATAAATAAAAATAAACTACTTACATACAAAGGAAAATTAACGTGTTACGTAAGAACAAACAAACCTACGTACGTTTAAATATGTTATGAATATGGCATGCGAAATAAAATGGTAAAATTATTGATTATGTCTGAAATTTAGTCAGTAAAGTTAAATTTTAGCGTCGCATAACAATGGTACAATTTTCATAAACAATATTAATTAATTTGTGCCTGTTATACGAGATATTCTATACCAAATATAATACGATTGCTACGAATAGTAACGGGTTTTCTAGAGCGGCTCGAGAAAGATAAATATTATCATGAAATCGGCGTTATTATTCTGATCGTGTGCTGGGTGCTTATACAGGCAAGTAAAGGGTACCGCAGTTATATATATTATCTCTATGGGTACCGCTCATGAACGACTAGTCGCGTCAGCTATAAATTATCCCAATTTTATGTGCAGACATGTATTTCATTAACGTCTGCTAAACTCGGCACCCCTTGAGGCAAATCGCCCCAGGCGTCTGTTAAAGTCGCGCGCGTGATTATTCAAAAATGAACAATAAATAACATAGTTACTATAAAATAACTAGTTAAATAATCCATTATGTAACTAAGCAGACGGTTCGTGTCTTGTGATTTTATTAGAGTACATAATTTTATAATTTTCATGATAAATCTCAAAGCTAATTTTACTAAACCTACAACGCTTGCCACAAGGCCTGGTAATAAATGAATCCATAAGATCTAGAGCTCACCTGTCCAAGAACACTTACGTCACAATAAGGATAGCGTTATATAACGAACGCTTTATCCTGACAACCTATTGCACGTTTTCGGCATTATACAACATCTGAGGCCTATACTAACACGACGAAACTACACGTGAAAGCCAATTACACACCACCAATCAACAGACATTAATGAATTAAGGATAGTCATAATAACTTATATACAAAACAGCAAAAATAATGTTATCTTCAAAGCCTGACTATCGTGCTACATTAGGAGGCGGCAATCAAATCGTTTCATAAAGTTTTAATAACTTATCGATTTTGAAACGGCATCAGTAGCGTAACCATTTACGTAACACTACGATATAAACACAAATGCCTACATAGGTTACAGGAGTAACATGTGAACTGTCGTACTGTGGCCTGACCGAGAATAGCTCACGTTTCAATAAACGGATTGGCGATCATGTGTTTTCGAAGGTAGCCATGTTTTATGGTGTTGACAAAAACGGTCGGCGTTACGAAGTGCGGTACCCACGTGAAAGCTGCGACAACGGCTGGATGTGTCCAGAACACCTTCTTTTGATTTATAGTGAAGTTTTCGAGGATTTAAGTGTAGGTTATCTCGGTTATTGATCGACTGGTCGCGGTAGGGCGCGAGGTGCGCGCGGGCGGCAGGCTGTGCCGCGACTGGGCGGGAGCCCGGCCGGTCGCAGCCGCCCTGCCACCCTGCGCCGCCCCCGCCTCAGCTGCGCGACTACAGTTATATTTTGACCCGCAACCGTTACCGAGGGGATGCTTATGATAAGATGAAACGGCCACGTGAACATTGTCAATAAACTTCAATGCTTTTTAACATAAATGAATAAGTATCACAGCAACATTTACATAAATCCTCTAATTTGTGGAGAATAATAACACACCAATTAGTTTACGTATGCGATTTCTATTGAGCAATAATTTCTTGTCATAAATTTTATTGTACCTGCCTACTAGTAAACTTATAGTACTTATAAAACTACAGAGCACTATTATAATAATGTACTTATTTCTTATCTTAAAATGATCACAATACCAAAATAATCTACAAAGAAAAAAAACAACATAATTCTGTAGCAGTTGAGGTAACAACGGAAGCTGATTGTTTTGTAATTTTCCGCACATAGAGGTGACAATTCGACAGCAAATAAAACAATGGATACAAGGGCTAAATTAGTTTGTACTGTGACAACGTTGGTTTAGATCACAGCTAGGCGCGGGCGCGGGCGCACTACACTGCACCAGTATCGCTCACTTTACAACCACAATTTATGTTGTTTCAATCATGGCTGGAGTACTTTTTATTGTAAACGTTCCTAAAAAAGAATATGAGAATGATTTAAAAAAGAATATCATTCCAAATTTAATTTTTGAAAAAGAAAAATACGAGAAGGCTTCAAAAGTTATACACGAATTAAAAGAAAAACACTTAGGAACTAAAACGATAGAGTCTTATACGCAGGATGATGATAATGTTGTTATAATATCTAAGTGCCGATCAACTGACTGTTTACATCAACACAAAGAGACCGACTCGTACAAGTGTAAAAGTGAGAGTTTTTTAGCAGGAGACCAACCGGGCGAACGGAAAAGTTATGTGAAGACGTCTTGGGAAGAGATAAAACAAGTGATAAAGCCGAGGAAGAACAAACTTACAATAACTAGGCCCGTTCGCGGAGTCGACATACTTGGCGCGTTTCATTGGGACACGCCACTTGAAACTGTGAGTACCTTCTATATTTTTTGTGTTTCAAGGAGTATCATAATGACCTCAAGAGGTAATACAGAGAGGTAGAGGGGGAGAGAGGGAGGTTCAGAGAGGTATTTCTTTATCCTTTTCCGTCCCAAAGGACCACTTTTCAGTTTAGATGTAAAGTTTCGGCAATAATGGTAAAGCTATAAAGCTTAGAACAACGTAATAGCGAAAAATAATAAGCTGTCGCATATAAAATTGAAATAACTAGGTACCTACTCGACTCAAACGTATAAGGGACAGCTGTTAATGTTTTCGCGATTACGATGTTGGTCCCATAGAGAAAGTTGTTCAGTTTGTGGTCTGATCCACACCCTTTAATATGACCACGCATTTTTAATACACGTTGTATGATTATTACCATGATTAGCAGTAACATCAAAAATCTTCGCATGTAATAGTTAGAATTCGGTAATGTACCTATGTGTCTTTGTGCTCGAATGAATATTTCCTGTGTAACTTATTCGTGGTAAAACTTTGTAGCTTGTACAGTCACACTGCACTTATCTGCCGAAATTCAACGATAACAAAGATTTTCAGACTTCTAACATGGCACTACTGTAAGTGATTACTTTGTGTGTACACACCTGTACACACAGATATTTCTTCGTGAATTATATTGAATGATACTTCAAATCGGCTAATGACACTATTTTAACCCCTGATGGTAAGAAAACCTACAAGGCCGCACTTTATCCGTTCTATGGGAATATGTTAAGTTGGTTTTGGGGACACGATAAGCATTATCGTACAATCATTCCCCCATTGCTGCATTGCTTAAAATTCAATTAAATCCTATTTGAAAAGATATCTAAGTATGTAAATTCATATCTTGGTATTAGGTACTTTATCGGATAGTATTTGAGAAGGCTGAAAAGGCTGTTCTTATTGTTCAGTTAAAACAGCCTTTTTAATTATTTATACGATTTATTTTACCCTAAAAATGGTATGAGAAAAGAATTTTCCATCACTGAGATTTCTTGCACTCATACCTAAGTCCTATTCAGACATTGGTTTCTCATAGGCATTGGGATCGATTCCTGCAAAAGAAGAAAAGTGAATAATTATTGCCATTTTACTTGCTGACTGTTATTTTTTTTTGTTAATCTATAAATTCTGTAGGTCTAAATAACTTTATATGGTAATTGTAGATTTTTGGATCTCAATCGGTTGTTATATATCTTGTAATAAGCTGCCCTTACCGCATCGGAAACGTCCCCACTAGAATCAAATATCCATCCTGTATCCTTCTACCGGACACTACGCGTTCCGAATAATTCATGTCCTCGTTATCATCATGGTTTCGGTTGTACGAATCTGTAACAGTATTTAATTTAATATTTACTTTGCTACAATAACATATATCAGCATCATCCGAATGTTACGACTTAATAAAGACTTAATTTTAATTAGAGTTCTTAATTGTCTGAAACAAGAATAGCATAAGGCGTCCGTAGCATTCCGACGCACAGTGTTTGGGCATTATTTTCTTTAAGTACCGTAGGTCATTGCGCACAAAACACAGCGCTTTTCCAGTCGACCAGTAAGAACTACATACCTAAGTGCAGAACAATGGTTCTAAGAGGCTGCAGCTCAACGTTTTCGTGAACAAGTCCTAGGCGCATGACCATATCTCGTAAAGGAAACTGACTGTCTCGCGAATGCCAATATCTGTGAAAGTAGTTAAAAACATTCAGAAGTCTGGCAACTTGCCTAACCTTTAGCTATAGTGGTAAAAGTAAGTTGTGAAGGTCAGATGGCAGTCGCTCCGTGTAAAATACACTATACTGAAACACAGTCGCGTCTAATTGGAGTGGAAGTCTGTGGAAGCCTCACTGCTTGTTCCCAAGGATTTTAACTTGGAAACAAGTACCTAACGATAACGAGGGTCTAACAAGAATAATGATATTATAACGACCTACTTTTATAACATAGAAACCTAATACACAAAATTTGGTTTCAATTATTATTTCTAATCAAGAAACCAACATCTATTTGCTAAACAAATGCGTTTCTAAATTTAGTTCGCCCCATAGTGCAGCAACTATAGGCAGAATTTCAATCAATCAGTTGATTTGAATAAAATTGTAAGTTGGCTAACCTAGGTACCTTGGTGGCTAAGCCAGCTGTCGGCAAAGGTTGGTTGCCAAGGAAACAATTCTTCTAACCTACAGCAATTACAGGCAAGATTTTTTCGAAACAATACTAAGTAAATTACAATTGATTTCCCACCAGGAAACTGTTGAAATGTCACCGGCATTACACCAGTAGCCCATAAAATATCCAGTTGTAGATAATTATTGCACATTGATCGCATTTCCGAACATTTCAGTCACTACTATTGTTTTAAATAGACAAACAATAGATTGTATAAACAATACAAACCATTATCATAATGTTTTGACATTTTTGTCGGAGTGACAACTTTCATTGAAGCGTATCAAACAAACTATACTTTACCCCTTATTAAACAATAAGTTTATGGTATCAATGTATCAATAATATAAGTACTACAACGTTATACAAAGTTTATTTAAACGGAACAGGGCGGGGAAATCTTAAATCAAAGAATCTACAAGAAAACTGTCTTAGGAAACATTTGCTTATTTTTTTATAATGAAGACGCTTCCAACGATGCCTCATTTGTCAAATTATGATAAGTAGTTCAGGAGTTATGAGGGAACAGATGAACATACATACATACATATACAGAGTGGAATTTTCGAAGCGTACCTGTAGGAAAAGTACTCTAAATACTGAAGATAGCAAATTTTACTCAAAGGATCATTCCTTTATTTTTAAAAAGAAATAAAACTGCATTTATAGATTTTTGAAAATACGCTTGCCACACCCGGGAATCGAACCGACAAAAATCCGAAAATAATGTTAATAAGCATTTTAACACCTGGATTGGTACAAACGGCACAATCAGATGGCCTGCAAGATCTCGAGATCTCACCCCTTTAGAATTTTTTTATGGAGATATGTAAAAAATCAAATTTACCAAAAATCCTATACAACTGTAAACGAGCTAAAAACTGAGGTTCACAATACAATTTTCAATATTCACCACAACACGCTACTAAAAGTTACTCAAAATGAATTCCAAATAATAAATTTGTGCATCCAAGAAAATGGAGCTCATTTCGAGCAACTAATTAGTTAATTTAGGTACTCGTTTTTTTCGTTAGAATAAAATAAGTTTAGATTTCATGGTTTATTTTTAATTTAATTTACCACGTTTGCTAGAGAGATTTGATCCTTATGATTGACCCTATCGATTGGTGCCATAAAAGTACAGGATGCAATTTTTTCGGATTTTAGTCGGTTTGATTCCCGGGTGTAGCAAGCGTATTTAAAAAAATATTTAAATGCAGTTTTGTTTCTTTTTAAAAATAAAAGAATGTTTCCTTTGAGTAAAATTTGCTCTTCAGTATTTAGGGTACTTTTCCTCCAGGTACGCTTCGAAATTCCACCCTGTATACATACATACATACCGGTCAAACATATAACCCTTTCCGTAGTCGGGTAAAAACGGAAGTTATGTGAAGGAATAAGGTATGGTGTTCCTCCATTGTAAAGGGAAGATCCTCCGACCAGGGGGTCTAAAAAGGCCACATTTAGCAATTCACCTACAAATCTCCATGGTAACTGTCAAACAGATGATTGCTGAATATGAGCCTTACGCGTATTATAATAAGAGTCATATAATAAGTCGATATTTTGATATTTGTAATATGAATCATATTATGATTCATTTATAGCGGCCTTTTTAGACCCCCAGGTGACGTGATATGTGCCTGGCGGGCCGAAGCTGGCCGAAGTCTGCCGGTTGATGTCGGACAGTAGATACGATCTACCTTTATGCTATTTACCGTAAACATTTTTCATAGTGCGATGTAGGTAGGATTTAAGTTGCCGCTTTCAGATTTGGCGGCGCTGGCGTAATCATGTTGCTGGTATCTATTTCATGTAGCACTAGATGTCGCTATAGACACAAATTAGTGAATTGAGGTTTATTTGAAGAAAGTATTCTTCGTGACTAATTTTAGGTGGAAGATATTAACTACCTTTTGGTGGTCATTTCACCATGTTCCTTCTAAAATACTATTCATTCAATCATTTAAGTAAATAAAAGAATGTTAAACAAAATTGAGTGACACAAGACCGTGAACGAATCTGGCCCCAAGATTTTCCCTGTGGGAACACCTTGCCAATTCACAAAATATATGATATTTTCCTTATTTGCGTCGAGTACTTAGGTACAAAAATAATGCCCTAAGTAATCACTTCCTCTGTTTGACGTTGTTTTTATGTCATTACTGAACAAATAGCAAATAATTTTATTTCCTAGTAATTTAGAATGAGAGAAATATAAATGAGTATTATAAATATGTACCCTTCTCATTCTGAGAAGAGGCCCGTGCCCAGCAGTAGGACAGAAATGGGCTGAATTTATTTATTTATTATAAATATGTATATTTTAATGGAGAATAGACAATCAATTTTAACACCTCACACCAGAATTTGTTCTGTGTCGTGTGTGCAATCTCACACTCCTCCGTGCGCGCAATATAGGTACCTATAAAAGGGGTACAAAGTTTTTTCTTCACGTATTGTTATATAGATTTGTATATATTCTCTGTAAATATTTTTCCATCAAATATTGTATTTCATACATTTTTGTAATGTACAAAGAAAATTAAATCATAGAAGCTCTAGTTTTTATTGCATGTATTCAATTCAATGCAATTCATAATATACTAGATGTTCACGAAATACCTATAAATATTTTTTTATGTTTGTGCACTTTGCTGTCTGATGTCTAGACCGAATAAATGATTTTTCTTTCTTTCTTTCTTTCTAAATAAAGGAAATAGATTGTGTTTGTTGAATCAAACACAGTTTGCGTCATAAGAATAAGTAGCAGCCGCAGTAATAACATCTTTGAATTGAAAGGTGCTGTTTATAATAACAATTTTACTATTATTTTACTGCTGGTTGCGTACAAAATCATCCTGATAATAAACGTACAGTTTCCATTCTTACTGCTGTAGCGAGAAGGTTCAAAATTGATTGGCAAAATCTGGCGCGGGGAGTGTATTCAAGTGACCGTAAAGAAGGGTCTCTTTCAAACATTTCCTCCAGATCCTTTGAATTTATTGTCTTCTGTTGCTTTCCATTACCTCGGTTAGCACCAGGTCCATATTTTGAACCCTTTCTAAATTAAAATATTTTATGCTTTGCCCTTAGATCCTGACAGAAGTGGTAGAGCGGCTAGACATCAAAAATGCAGCTTGGAATTCAACGAAAGATGACAAATTTTGGCAGGTACCTATGCGTAAAATTTTAAGTAGATAAGAAATACTATGTATTTTCAAACTTATCATCTTATAAGGTATAATATGGTGAATTTGTATAATTAATCCACGAGGGTGTTACATTGAAGCGGATGCATGAATACTAAATGGATATTCAAGCACCCTTATAGCATCCGATACAGAACTTTGAAATTCTCCCCAAAAACAAACCTTCAACGTGAAACAAAATAGTAAACAAGAAATTAAAGTAGCTTCATATGCCAAAAATTGCAATACACCTGCCCGTAAACCTACACTGCTTATCACGGGCCTCCTAGGAACCGCTACAATAACAATCATATAATAAAGGATAGTTTTTTATGTAGTGCACATAATTTGAATCACTGCAAATTTTGCGCACTACAAAAATATCCTGTAGAGACATTGCCATAACCACTAACAATCACATGCGTATTTGTGATCACAGTCCGTAGTTATAAACAAATGAAAACGCTGCTGCCCATTATCTTGGCACAATCCCTTGACACCTAAGGGTAGTCTATTCTTTGCCGGGACCTACAAACACGAAATATTTAATTAAACAATTACTCATGCTTTAACAATATATTCCATGACAGCACCGAAATGTAAAATGTGACCCAGATATTATTTGTACTAGCTTCCCTACATACGTTATCAAACGTCCTCGCATTGTTATGGACCTATTAGACAGACATAGATCTCGGTCATCAGTCATAACTGCACGGAACTAGGCAGCCATTCAAAGTAATTCGAACATGCTTTGTTTCTGGCCGTAGACACACATGGCACACAATAGAACTTATAGCCGAATAAATTTAATAATCCATTGAAATCCAAAGTGACGATCAAGTATCTATTATTGCGTAGATAAGGAAAGAAATGTTTGTACAATGCATCATTTTCGTCTTAATATGGTGTAAAGTGATTTGTATCAAGGAGTGATAGGAATCGAATCAAATAGATTATAAAATAATGAGGTAATCAAATCTTTAAAAGTATATCTCTTATTCTACGTACAAAATACTTGAAATTATACCTATACCTATCATTCGTACAAGCCACACATGTAACACATACAAATCTCACTCGGAACGAATGTGTAGGTCTTACAAATATTTGTCTCCGGTAGGAATTGGACCCGTTTTCAACTATAAATAGACAGCAAAGGGGCGACTAATACATTGGAATAAAAACAACTTATTTGCTATGTCTAAAGTCGGGGAAAGCATTAAGGAATCTCAGCATTCATCAGTATCACAATTATGAAACCCTTCAGCAAACAACATCTCTGATATATTATGATGTAGGGATCTTCACATTACTCTAAAGTATATAAAATTAAATACTTTCCAGGTAATATTTTCCCTGGAGTCGGGAAATCTAAGTGAGGAGTTGTTGCAAGTGTTAAGGACCTTCGGGATTGGTTCACGGCACCAGTCCTCCGTGAGCCTGCTTCCTTGTGCTTTGTACTACAAATCTAACGATGGACATAGCCCGCCTGCTTCCGAAGTTGGACCCACAGGACACGAAGAGTAAGTAACGTTTAAGAAATAGTTGTTACCCGCACTTTCAACCACACCTTTTACTTTTATCAAAATAAAATATAGTCTAGGTATATCACTCAGGAATAGTGTAATTTTCTATTAGAGAAATAATTTTTAGAATCGATTCAGTAGTTCTAGAGATTACTACATAACATACAAACAAACAAACAAATTGTACCTCTTTATAATTTAATTGACGGCGTGATTGGCTTTCTACGCTCCGTGTCGCACATTTGATTCCCGCACAGAACAAATTTGTATATTGTGCTGATAGTTGTTCCGGGTCTGGGTATGATGAGATATAATATGTTTGTAAATTACTACTCACAGATCCCACAGTCAAACCGAATACACGGTTTTGTGGGACTATGCCAATTATGTGTCAATTTGTGAATTTTTCAATAAATAAATAAATAAATAAACTGTAGCGAGAAATACTATCGATTTATACTAAAGAAAGAATTCCTAACCAAAAAGTTTCTAGAAGTAACCATAGAGATAAATGTGGGTTTTCTTTCCATAGGAATGACTTGGTTCCACAAGTGATAGAGTGTTAAATTGTTAACTTGTTGTAAGTGCCTGTAAATGGTCTGCGTGAATTAAAGCTTTAGTCTAAATAGAATAAGTGCATTGTATCTGTTTTAACACCCACGTCAAGACAAAATAAGGCAATTATCAAGACACAATAGGCATAATCATTATTACGGATCTTTTTCTCATCTAGAAAAACGTGAGATCATAATGTATTAAAATAATATTAGGTAGAATTGTTCCATAAAAAAAATGTTGAGTAGGTTCAACGAATCGTAATTCGACATGCTCATACTTAGCTCGGTTGACGCCGCGCAGTAGCTTTGGCTGCGATGCGAGTCGTGGGTTCGATTCCCGGACGGATCCTTCCTTGAATCGTGATTTACGATACTTTTACTTTTCCCCGAAATGAATCCGCTGTTGAATAATTCAACAAACGTTTGAATGGTACCTATATTAAAGACGTGTGCTGAACTTATTCTGTACTATATTTATAATCTTGCGTAAGAGATACTCAATATCGTTCCCTTTACCCTAACTTTTAATCTTTTGTTCCAGTGTCTCAAACACAGCGTGGTCTCGCTTCTCGTCATCAGTGCGCGCGCGCACGAACCTCGCGCAAGTGGTGCACGATGTGCGCGCTGACGCAGCGCTGACCTTCGATTGGTTGTTCATGCTGCTAGTCGCTGCCTTCGTAGCTGCTATCGGCTTGATTGAAAACTCCACTGTTATACTCGTTGCTAGCATGCTTATTTCACCGCTTATGGTAAGCATCGAAATAGCTACAACCAAAAACTAGTCCTCAAAATACCTTCTAATCAATCCACAAAAACTAATTCGCATAGAGCTTTCAACAGTCTTTCACTCAATTTTTTTTGTACTTGTCATTTTAAACTACTACACGTACATACTACATACCAATCGATAAGCTTGTAGCGTTGTCGTAGAAAACCTCGCATAATGACTCCCTTCGGTATACTTATATCCGATGACATGCAGAACCACAGAACACAGAAAGATATTCTGTGTTCTGCAGTGTGCAGAACTGTTGATACGTATTTTAACGATACCCGATGTAGGTACCTTTAAGTTTTTATGTACCAAGTGATTTGATTTGATTTGCAATTCCACATAATGTCTCGATTTCAATGAATATCCAACTTGTGAATTGCCATCTCTTCCTTTGACTTAAAAAACTGCTTGATTTTATTTTCTGAGCTGTAGTGTTTTTTTATAATGAAGAAACTAATTTTTATTTGTCAACTAAACTACCTACATATTTACACAGATTATTTAAAACATAAAATAACTCAACCGTCAAAAACCCCCGACTCCAACTCGAAAAAGAGCTGTAACTTTTGAACGGCTTTCATGAAACATAGCTAAGATGATTTCCGATTAAACTAGCTTTCAATTAAAAGAAACTGCATTGTAATCGGTCTATCCGTTTTGGAGCTACAATTTCACAGACAGACACACAGATCTACAGATACATAGTACAAACTTATAATTATAAGACCCACTTTTTTGACGGGGGTTGATAAAAATAAAAATACAAATATAAAACTGCTTCATTTATTTCATGGATTTCCAGGGTCCAATAACAGCAGGCACGTTGGGCACAGCCGTCAAGGACCGCTCGCTACAACTCATGGGGGTTAAGAACGAGTTCTTGGGACTATTCCTGTCACTCGTCATGGGCTTCCTCTTCGGACTCACCATCTGCGCTATTGACGAGCGGTACGGAGTAGTCGAGGACTGGCCCACTTATGAGATGATATCAAGGTACGTGATTGTATATCAAGTTTCGTGTTCAAATAGGCGTTTATAGAGAATACTCCTTCCCATCAGCAGGCTCAAGCCACAATCTTGAGTGTAGGATAGGACCTTTCTCTTTCAGCTACTTCAAACGACAAGTCAACGAAAATCAACGACAAACAAGTCAACTCCTTTGACGACTTGGCAGCCTTCGACACCTGACTCGAGAACGGTTTCTTTGGTCAACGAGTCTCTTGCACCCGTAAATATCAATTGGGTATTTACGGGCCAGTTATGGATTACTATAGGGTAGTTGGACACGATTAAGACATAGAAATATAGACTTTGAGGATAACTATGTGATAATACTTGAGATAGTTCTTCTGACACGTAACCCAATTATCTAAATTTACTGTCAATTTGTGCAAACATAACCACGCTTGACAAATACAGTAAGTAAATAAAGTACATATTTTATAAAACCCAAAAATAGGCCGCCAGTAGTCGACTTCATGTCATGATATTGTCACCTTCATTGTGATAAATGAGACAACACATAATGTACCCATGAATGCTGTCGTCTATCAACATTAACAGTACAATGCTGACGTAAATAGTGACATATTGATTTCCTTATCACAATATTTTCATTATGCTGAAGTAAAAAAACATCAAGTATATATTAACGTTGAATGTAAATAGGAATCATGTCCAAGAATTGACATCGTAGAGTGACATGCTGTCTATAGATACTAACTGAATGTTCTGATACCTACATCATAATGATAACATATTCAGGAAGTTAAGCACCATTAAACGCTATTAAAAATCGGAATCCATGTTTACATAGGAATAAACTTTAAAAAAAAAGTAAAAACCGACTTCAAAAAAAAAGAACTAAAAAGTGTAAAATAATTTTCTTAAAAAATTTAACAGCTTCTGAAGTCGGGGCCTTGGTTCTTCAATGCACCTAGCTTGGCAGTGGCCCCGACTTCAGAAGCTGTTAAATTTTTTAAGAAAATTATTTTATACTTTTTAGTTCTTTTTTTTTGAAGTCGGTTTTTACTTTTTTTTTTTAGTTTATTTTATTTTTCAATTTTGAGTGGCATAAACAATAAGTACATAAACATGAGATTACAGCAATCGCGAGCGATGTGCTGTTATTCATTCAAGAGTTCCATTGTCTATCTCCGAAGATCCTCATCAAATCCTCACTAAATTTAAATTGGAACACTTCGGAAGTATACCCTTTCAAACAAAAAAAGAATCATCGAAATCGGTTGGCGTGATATTGAGTTATTCGACCATTTGTCGCGAACATACTTAATGTAAATTTAAGACTTATATGGTTTTCTCATGGATCCCATCGTCAGAACTGGACCAAATTATTCGGCAATAACTCGACCATTCGGGAAGCACTAGCTTTCAAATAAAAAAAGAATCATCAAAATCGGTTCACGCAGTCGAGAGATATGAGGTAACAAACATAAAAAAAAAAAAAAAAAACATACGCGTCGAATTGAGAACCTCCTCCTTTTTTTGGAAGTCGGTTAAAAAGGCATGAGCCATATACCCCTATAAGGAAGCAAACCGCGGCGCCGCGTGCTACGTTCCATATGTGCCTTTCATTTTTCCTATTCTTATATTATATTTTTTTTCTATTTTTCCTATTCTTTTCATTTTTCTATTTTTCAATTCTATTTTTTTTTTCCTATTTATCGTGGGCCGCGGTAGCGAGGCCGCCCAAAGTTTTAATTTACTTACGTGCTAATAGAAAAAAAAACTCTACATTTGAAATATTTTCTCAATTCCAGATGCGAGTACCGTTCCCTATGGGTGGGCATTCTGGTGGCCATCCCCAGCGGTGCTGGTGTGGCACTGGCCGTGCTGGGCGAGTACACGGCGTCTCTGGTCGGCGTAGCTATATCCGCCTCGCTGTTACCCCCCGCTGTTAATGCAGTAAGTATAAAATAATTAATTAGTATACAATAATATTGCCCGCAGTTTGCCTTGCATTCTAGACGAACCAGTGCCGGATTAGCCACGAAGCAAGAGTAGCAAATGCTGCGGGCCCCGCGCATTTAGGGGCCCCGCGCATCAACGTTTTCTGATCATAAAAAAGTATTAGGTTTATATATTAGATTTAGTCAAAATTACTAGGAAGAAAATATTTGCATCAAAATGATCAACTATAATTTTATTTTTCTATCTGCTGGTTATACCAAAAATCATGTTTCGCACCGCACTACACGCAAGTTGGCAATGCTGCTAAACAAAACGGGGAATTCCCTAATATTTTCATACATACATAACATGATTTACTCCGAGAAGTCGATATCAACAGCATTATTTGTAGCCCAAATTAAATCAAGAAAAGTTTGTTTGTAACAGTTTTATTTTATTCAATGCCATAAACTCGATAAGTATCTAACCTAAAACAGTCTAAGGGCCCCTTGATAGAATTTGCTACAGGCCCCGCGCTGGCTTAATCCGGCACTGAGACGAACTACTTCATGTGTTGGAATAAAAAGTATATTAAATCTAGCATATGGTTTATCTCCGTGTCCCAAGTCCAAAACCCTTCAGCCGTATTTTTAGACGTTGTTAAGTAACAAACATCCAAACATCTTCACAACTTCACATTTACAATATTAGTAAGACATAACTAGTTTATAATCTATACTTATAAGAGAAAACTTTGTACCCCTTTTGAAGCATATTGCGCGCACGAAGGATTGTGAGATTTGGCATAGTTAAAGTTCATATTGAGAAGAAGTGCAGAAAGGTAAATTGTTACGGTTGAATTTCGACCACTGAGCGACCACTAGTATAACTAGTTAGCTACAAAGTTGACATCACGAATGGTGTTGCTGTAGCATTGGCCTGGAGAAGAAGCGCGCTTCACCCAACTCTCTTCGCGTCAACCTCATCGACACATGTCGCATTTTCCTCTAACGTAAACTAATTGTACCTGATTAATGATATGAATTCTTAAAAAAAACCTGAAAATAATATATTCAAGTACTATTTTACCAAACCACAATAAAACGTAACACAATTATCTCGTCAAACCTGAATCGCGCTAACAAGGTTTTCCGCTGGCTGCTCGCAAACGCCGCAATGGCTACAATTTGATTATGTACTGGCCATTCATCTAATCTATTTCATAAACCATTTTACAATTTTATTTCTGGTCTTTACGTACGTAAGATTGATTTATTTTAGAATGGTGTTAGGTAGATGGTACAATCGGAAAATCAACGATATTTACTACAAAACTAAATGTTACCGGCATTCGTTTTCAACACGACACAGCATCCAATATCTGTAAATGGCATCAATGCGTTATTGTAAAAATAATCGCTATCTCTATTCCCAAGCAAACGTGATATTTCGTTTAAAACATCATTATCTAATCCCAACAATGACTTCTCCAGGGTCTCCTGTGGGCCATGGCGCTGACCCGCCTGATGGTGACGACGGAGGAGCTGCGCTGGCTGGTGGTGCAGCCGTCAGAGCTGGCCGTGCTCGGCACCGCCTCGCTCTGTCTGACGCTCGTTAACATCGTGTGCATATTCCTCGCGGGAGTGGCGGTGTATAAGGTGCTCAGACAGTTTAATGACCTAATTCCTATTACTAAGCGTGATTATGAGTAGGTATTACGAGTATTATGGAAATGTCCCGCTAGTGCTCATCGACACGTTTTTATTATCCTTGAGGTAAGCACAGCTATATATCAAGCTATACATTTTCAGTATGTACCTATAAACTTTTTTCATGAATACGAAACTAAAAAAAATATGATAAGGTTAAATAAGAGTTAACTTTTTTTTTGTTTATAATAATAACTTTAAAATAATTGACATTCTAGATTCTAATTTCTAACACATGAAGATTAAAGTTGTTTTTAGTAACTTAATAATTGTACACTTAATTGCATATTGATTTAAATATAATTTGAGGTCAGCTTATACCTACTGGATTATTTTTTTGTAGCCGTGGCTACCTCATGAGAAACTTCCATCTGTGGATTTTAAAAATCCCACGAAATATATCTTCTTTTCGTACAGTTTCTTTAAAAGATTACTTATGTTCTTCAGTATTTATTCAAATACGTAGTAATAATAATTACGCTCTTAGATCTCTAAAGATCGAAACACTTCTGTGTCTTCGTATAAATAACCGTAAGCGTAGTTTAACTACGACCCAAACTAATGGGTTACGTGAAACTTTAAACAACAGTACCTAACACTAATTGCGTTACTATTATTCCCGACCATGTTTAGGGTACAACTAGACTATGATCTCAAAACAATTCCTAGGCATTTAATAGCTTACATATTTTATGCAAAACTCGACACTTAAGTGCTCTCCTTGTTTGCCCATAAGGGTTATAAAACTTGGGGGACGAAAAGCGGCTGGCTCCTTTAGCAGGAATCTTCTCTTACATCCAACCTAAAATGGGTTTGAGTGAAATATATTCGCAGTAGAATGCATATGGTCCAGATTATTTTTTTGTCTTTGGATGATTACCTACTCATTCTGTTTGATCTTAATTTCCCTAGGCACTTTTTTCCATAATTTGCGTAAGTAAATTTGGTATTCATTTCGATAATTAAAGTTACGTAGGATAAACTAAAGTAGCTACTTACAACGCATTACGACTCTTCCAACTTGATGAAAAATACAAAAAGTCCTGGATCGAAACTGTCACTGCTTAGAATGTCTACGTCACTGTAATAAATATTATAGCGCCTTATAGCGCGTAAAGTTCTGCAATTTCTACCAACCAACATGTGAAAAAGCATCAAATTAAAATTCTTTATTTGAAAGAAAGATTTTTTTTTCTCTTGTTCGTCTTGTTATGTATTGTTAAGTCTCTCCATACGCTATGTTATACAAATGTTGACGTATCTAATATTTACAGGTAAAAGAAGTCAGTCCTCTAGACAGAAAAGACATCTCCTGGTGGAAGGCCAACAGAAGTCGCTTTCAAGCCACCAAACAAACTCAAGATAATATGAACTGGGATGCCTATACGTAAGTAGTTAATAAACAAGAAATATTAATATCTATCCATATTATATCTTCTTTCCCGGAAAATTATGCTACACCCCCTTTTCCATGGGTGTCGTAAAAGACGATAATCAGCATTCTGCGGACACCAATCCGTTTGCCGATTTGGGTGCTGATATAATACAGGGTAATTGAAAAAGTACCTGAAACCTGTAAGTACTAACTTCGTACCTATCATACTCCTGAACAACGTTTGTTCTACGACTTTGCCTAAACTGTATAACAGGTTAGAAAAAATAAAAATGTTTTACTTTTGTAAAAATCCACAAAATAGCCATACAAGACTATCAGAGAGAATGATCAAAGCGCACCTTTATTCAAAAAGCGAAATAACTCAAAATTCACATTTTTCGAGATTTTACCATAAAGTGAATTATCGTCGCACGGAGCATACATTCAGTCCAACAGCCGCCTCGATACGATGAAAATGATAGAGATAGATGACTGTCGTTCACTTTTTGATTTACGCGCGCGAACAAGTTGGTACCGGTAAAGTGATCGAATTCAGTGATACGCCGACTTTTTTCAAGGTAAGATCTCGGAAGATAGATAGAAAAGCGGAGTAAAACGAAATAAGGTCGGTGTTTTAATACCAGGTGATTATTTTACATGCTTTTAATTATTCAAAAAGTGAAATTGGTTGACTTAATTCACTTTTTTGTAAATTGTTTCATATCGTACTATGAAATCATTTCCAGTTGATGCAGTTTAATAATAAAATGCATCAGCAAACCTAAAGTGAATAGGTATTATTTCAATATTGTACTATAATTTATCAGAAACGTAGTAATTGTTTGGTTTGTTCCTGTTTATTATTGAATTTGTCAGGTACGACTTTCATTTTATTTACAGTTATTTCACTCTTTTAGTAATTTAGTAAAATGACGAGAGTCGGATTTTGTAATTTAAACATTAACAAGAGTATTTTTTTAATAATAATTTATTTATTTGTGCAATGGAAGTGCAGGATTTGTAAGAAATTTTAAATAATAGATTTAGTATCAGGATAGGGCTTGAGGTTCTTCAAATAAACTACTGTCTTCTTCAGCTAATCTCTTCTTTATAAATTTTAATACATATTTAATTGCATAGATTAATGTTACCATTTCTAAACTATTTTAATAAATAATTTCTGATATTCTTTTTGGTTTAACCTACTTTTAATTAAAATAAATCCCACAACTCGGCTGTCCTGCTCGAGTCTGACCTCAGACTTAATTTTTTAAACTTAATTACAATATGACAATATCATCAAAGACCCAATTCAGGGTGTTTGGTGTATGCACAAAAAATAAGTGTTCAAATGCTCACCGGCGAGCTTTTCATATAATCTGCAGCAGGGTCCTTCAGCATCACTGTCAGCCTTTTCGACTACATACCTGTCTTTTCCTAACCACTTAACAACTCTGTAAGGTCCTAAATATTTTGCCTTTAACTTTAAAGTTTTACCAAATTGTGTTATCCTAATAGCTGCAAAATCTCCAAAACTTATATTTCACACTTTATTCCTTCTTTCATTAAAACTCTTTCTATTTTCTTCCTGTACTCTTAGTATTTGAATTTAAGCCTCCTCTCTTAGATTTTCTCGCTCTTGAACAAATCCTTCCCTCTCTTCCTCTTGCAATATCTGTATATTAATACGTGAAGAGAAATCTTTGTACCCCTTTTTAAGCATATTGCGTGCACAGAGGACGAGATTTGGCATAGTTAAAGTTTATATGGAGAAGGAGTGCAGAAAGTTAAAAATACGGTCGACCATTGGGCGACCACTAGTATCCATTTATCAATTTCACAACTTCTTTCAATTTCATCTTCATCCCAATTAACAACTCAAAAGGGGTTGTATTGTACCAATACTGCGCTGAAAAGTACTATTTATTGCCCTCTGCATCTGGGTTACATGTGGATAACCCTTGCTTCTCATCTCCCAGGCACAATTTCATGAGTACTGAAATCAAGATGCGGTGTATCCTTTCCACCTGGCTATTACCCCGGGGAACTCCTGTGGTTATAGTAATGTGCTGTATACCTTCTATCTGGCAATATTCTTCAAAATCTTGCTTGTAAACGCGGCACCTTTATCTGTAATAATTCTAATTGGATTTCTGAAAACTTGCTGATGAACTTTAAGTTTGTTAATTGTTTCCAATGCATTCCTTGTTTTCGTTGGAAATAACCATACGAATTTTGTAAATGAATCTACGAGGGTTAAAATAAAATTACATTGGTTCTTCGTCTCCTATAATGGGCCAATGCGATCACAGTGTATAGTGCGCAATTGTATGCTCTCTTTCTCAATGCAATTCAGAAACCCCTCCTGCTTACGCTCTTTCTTCAGACCCAATAGACAAGGGATGCAGCTGACAATTAACTCTTCGATTTTTCTAGATAGATCCTTTATACAGTAGTCTTAGTTTGAATCCGTTCTGTTCACAAAAAATCAAATATGGTTTTTGTTTTTAAATATCCAATATCGCCTTTACTCCTTCATCCAACTGTTGAGCTATTCTCACCAGCTGTTCATGCACTCTTGTGGTTACAATTTTCACACATGGACCACGACTAAGGGCGTCTACATGCCGCATTCGGGTGCCTGACTGATGTTCGACTGTAAAGTCATACATACTCCTGTAGTAATAACGCCCATCTGAGCACTCTATAGACAGACCAAAGAGTGCTCTATTAAATTCGTAATGCCCTGTCTGTGTTACAAACGATGACGTGTACTTGGTAATCTTCATTATTCTTTACATGGAAAATGCATCCTTGAGATCTAATTCATAAAAAATCTTAAAACCTGATAGCTTGTCTATATGGTCATCAATCATTGGTAATGGAAATTCATCCTTGACCATCTTAGCAATAATTTTTCTATAGTCAACACACATGCGAATAGACTTATCTTTCTTTTTAAATAATTCGAGCGGGCTGGAATACTCAGAGAAACTAGGTTTAATGATACCGTTCTTCAACCATTCACTTATAGTATTTTATTCTAGAATAAATAAATAAAAAATCCTTTGATAATACTACATAGAGTATTGCAAGTTGTGTTTTTATAAGATTCTACATTCCAATTTCAACATTTTTGATGATAAATACTGATAAAACAAAGAAACACGTGTTTTTTTTACAAAAGAACACGTTTGTAATCATTTTGTGAATTCAAATTAACTCAAACAATTAGGAATATTTTCTCTGTCAGTTTAAGATTCTTAGGTTAACAACGCAAAAAATCTAAATATTTCGTCCACTTGCAAGATGATTTTAATATAAAACTGCAACATTTACAATTACTCCGTCCGAATTTAAATTATTTGTTTAGATATTTTATTGAAAAGTGAAATAACTACGAACTTTTTTTTAAATTATTTATTTAAGTGTCTTCATTATAAAAATGATGATATTTTATACGATAATTTACTAGTTTATTAGTTACGCTACCTATCCCTACTTCTGGAATTGACCTAAACCATTTTTTCATTTTTTTATGATGCATTGAAGCCATAAATGTAAACATGCCAAACTTTTAATGCGTTTTCCCACAAAATAGAAATTTTGAGTTATTTCGCTTTTTGAATAAAGGTGCGATTAAGGATCTTCTCTTCCATTACACACCATTTTTCGGCCGCCTTAGTTGGAATATGCAAACTACAGAGTATATTAATATATTACGTATGAAAAAAATAGATTAGAATTGAAAAAAGTCGTATTAACAAACGTTGTTCAGGATCATAATACAAAGTTAGTGCTAAAAGCTTTCGGGTATTTTTCAATTAGCCTGTATAGTAAAAGTTACAAAAACGTTATCCAAATCGTATTAAACAACCATTTTAATTTCTTTTCAGAAAATGGTATGATGACAAATCGGAGTCAAAAGAAGAATGTTCTGAAAAAGATAAGTCAAGCAACCCGTCTCCTGGGGTACAGAGTGACACAGTAACATACCGGAGAAGACCATCAATTATAAAGCGGCTGAGAGTTCAAAATATTGAGGCATTTGGACATAATTCACAGTAAGTAACTTATCACAAAGTCTAACCCATGCAGGACGATTTGCAGCATTTCTCAAGCTCACAACGAATTTCAGACGAAATCTATAGGTAGCCAAACCACGTTGTTGTTCAGTGTAGGTACATTTACGGGCTGGTATAATGATTATGGTGAAGATAAACATTTTCTCAAAAAATCAATTCGGGTTTTATAGCGGCAATAGTTTGCTATCGCCTATTCCTATTATCTATAAATCATCATCGGCTATATCTATGTATTTATTTGTATAATATAGTGTTAGTATAAGAGTGTTCTCTTACACTATTTACTTTTTACTTTTTAAGACTAATCACGCCTGGTTGGTAAGGGGGTAGGTAGACACCATAGAAAGCCACGTGCTACGGTGCTACGATCTTTTAGTACCTTTTTATTACATTAATTCAAGTTTTTATAAATCCTGTTCAACAAAAAATATACTTTTTTTCAGATTAGGAGACATCTTCACGCCACTGGATATGGAAACAAATGCGGATCTTGAAACAAAAAATGAGGACAATGTCAAATCAAGCACCAACAGCACTAATACTATCGCCAGTGACAGCTGTGACTGTAAAGTAGAAAACGTTACAGACTCTAACACAGAAGAATTAAAAAGACATAGTTATTACAACTTGGGGTTTCAGAACGAAGGTACGGAGGCACCCCAGCGCCCCACTATTGAGCCCTCTCTAAGTTATACGGTAGATCCAAAGAAATACGGAATATTTTTAGTAAATAAGTCTTTTGATGTGTAGTGCAAGTACCTATCTAACGATTATAGTTATTTTAGTAACTATTTAGTAATTTTGTATCCATTTTATAAGTGTAATTTATTACAATTGAATAAAACTTCTTTCTTATAATTAATGTTTTATTATCCTACCTTTAAAGGTACCTACTGCTGCTGCTGGAATGTTACTCATCCTCTTATAAACCCTATATAATAAAGAAAGAAACTACATTTTATTAAACACACACACAATCATAATTATAATCTCAGCAGCAAATAAATAAATAAACCAGGTAACAGAAAAACAAAATCAACACAATAACAAAATACTTACAACCACTGGAGAAAAGAGTGACCATTTTTATTTGGGGACTATTCAGTTCTAATCAAACGTTATGTACCTAATTAATGTTCAACAAATAGCTTCCAACATCGTCTCATTAACAACGATTAATAGTACCTCTACATGTATTATGTATGTAGGTGTAAGTAGGATACACAGTAATCCGATGCGACATCATTACGTTCAAACGTTCTAATTGTTTTACTAAGGCTTTAATTAAGTGTCACTTACATGTTAATCGCTTTGTCTAGTTCCGTAGACGTCGAATCACCTTCAGTTACCCGTTATCTCGACTAGAGATCAGTTAAGATGCCTTCCGGTGTCATATTTGTAGTCTACATACCTTCAAGCAATTACGAACATATTTTGAAATTTGGCAAACCAAAAGATTTGATACCTGTTGAAGATACGTCATTGAAGCCGGCTCGACTGGCAGTTGAACTAAGAAATAAAAAATCTAGAAGTATCCCTATACATCTAACGCAACAATATTATAATGAGGGATATAATCAGCCTTTGGAGAACATTCATGAATGTGATGATTTTTTCACAATGGAAAATGTAAGTACACACGAATAAAATTCCACAGCTATTGCCAATTTATTGAGCTGAAATAATGCCAACATGAATGAGTAGGTACTCAGGAATTACTATTAAAATTGTATGAATTATTATCATACCTATATTAGAATTAAATAAATCCTAGTCATTTCCCAAATTCCGTTTGGGGTTGACTTTCAGTCCAACCATGCATATGCAGCTGTATATCAATAATTTAGTTTCAATATACGGAACTACTGCCATCTTACTTATGTTTCTGTTATGTTACCAAAGGGTCGATATTAGAATCCTTAAGGCTGATAGATAGTCAATAGGTATTCGCATGACAGCCAGAGCAAGGCACGGATGCGTATAAAAAACAAAAACAAAAAGTAATTCATTTAAAAGTTGATTGCGGCAAAGTTTCGTATTCTCGTAGACCCGACCTACGCCGTAGGCAATAGCTACGAGACACCCCAATTTAAAGCACAATAATCCCAAGCAAAATCTATAAAAATCCTTGAGTCTTAGAAAATACTTATCAAGACTATATTTTACGTCGTACAGATTCTTCAAGAATTACTTTGTAAACTACACGTGGAGCACGTGGTTTGGATAAGTGACAGAGCGGGGAATTATTTCGAGATAGTCTTCCCATTGCCAACTGGCGATCAGTGTGAGACGATGCTCCATTGTCTCACGCAGCTGGGGATCGGGGTGCGATGCAAATCTATTGTCAGGTAATGGACGTATGAAGTTGGTCGAACCCGGACTACTCCGGAATACTCTTATGTACCTATTCCGTGTGATATATCCTCTTATAAGGTTAACTTCGTTTTTTTTTTTGCCCCACCTTATTGTTTCTTCTGTGTCGTGGGTACAGTTTACAAACAAACATGTCACATTCACATACACCCAGCCCGGAACAACTATCATACAAATACTTGTTCCGTGGGGGATCGAACCTGCAGCACGTAGCGCAGAAAGCCAATCGCTTAGCCACTGCGCCAACCGTGCCGACGTAATTTAGATGTATTATATTATATCTAAGTATGTCATACGACTACAAATCAATTAACTGCGTCGTCGTCACAGATATAGATTCTATATATGTGGTCGTCCTAGTGTTGATTTGCATTCCATAAATAGTACTTTTAATTACAATCTATTCTATGAGCAAAGTTAAAAGCTTAATGAAAAATTTAGGTAGTAGAAAATTAACTAGGTATACATTACATTGCAGTGTACTTCCATGTAACGTGGTACACTCAGCTGCGCCCAATGAACAGATCACTGAAGACACAGCGCTGTAAGTAACAACCGTTATAACCGTAATCATACAACAACAAATATCCTGCTTTGTTATGAGCACAAAGAAAGGGGATAATAGTAGCTGCCCAACCTCTTACCTAATATAATCACTTAGTTGCCTTTGACGACACGCACGATGGTGGAAGAGGTGACCAATTTATCGCCTGGAACCACAAAGCTGGCTGAAATCAAATTCGAATTCTTTCTCATAGGAAAAAGTGTGAAGACGCAACCCGCTGGCGAAACTTCGTGGAATCAATCAGATCCAAGCTGACAGTCAAGCAAGTGGTCGACGGAGTAAGAGGTGGCGGAGAGTTGTCTTTCGATTATCTTACGCTCATTTTAACAGCTGAGTGAGTAACACACGTTATTTTTATTAAACGGATATCATCATCTTATAGACATTTGAACCTGCTCAAAATGGTAAGAGTGGTTGTGGAGACAACGGGTGGGTACTTACGTATTTCCACAATTACTAGGCTTGTAAAACAGATTACCTTGTTGGTCTAGTGACAGCAAGTGTAGCTGCTGAGCGTGAGGTCCTGGATTCGATTCCCAGGTCGGGCATAGGGTTTTTCAGAAGCAACCGGGAGTTTGAAATTGTGCCCGTTAGATAGAATAAGCTCGCTATCTATTACATAGAAATTAATAAAGGTATCAGCGAAAAATTTTATATAGATACCTACACCTTTGCCGTACCCTTCGGGAAATACAAGAGTACCTGTATTTATGTTTAACTTACATTATAAATTTTCAGTTCCCTTGCTGCTCTAGGTCTGGTAGAAAACAATGCTTCGAATATAGTAGCAGCCATGTTGGTTTCCCCACTCATGGGACCTGTCATGTCCATCACATTTGGCACCATAATATCTGATCGGAGCTTAGTGAGAAGCGGTTTTGAAAGTCTGGTTTTAGGAATGTTCCTCTCTCTGCTATTTGGATTCATTTTCGGACTGATATTGGGGACGACTGACATGCCTTGGGGATTCGGAGACTGGCCCACAGAGGAGATGAAAGGCCGGTAAGTTTATTTATTTAAAACACATACAACTATCATTACAGGTTTTCCTAATACAATAGTTATAGTTTTGAGGTTACTAATATTAGATAATAAGGGTAATTTTAAAAAAAGCGGCCTGTGTGAATTCACTCAGACTACAATTGAAGCAGTCAATCTGTTGTGACACCATTCAGTATCATGACTGTAGGACGAGTGGTATAATTATAAAAACACATTTGGACCATTTGATACCTACTACTTAATTAATTTGGCCACGGACAAAATTTTCAGCGTGTCAGATAATACCTAACCCGAATTATTATGTTTAGAGGTAATGTTCGATCTCTATGGATGGGTGTACTTTGGGCTCTAACATCAGGGACAGGAGTAGCATTAGCCCTACTCCAAGGCAGTGCTGGACCACTTATCGGTATTGCAATCTCAGCTTCTTTACTACCACCTGTAGTAAATTGCGTAAGTATTCTAAACATTTGTTAATTTTGCAATTTTAATTGCATGTTAAAGCATTAGCTAACATTTTTCTTCAGGGATTGTATTGGGCATTGGCGTGCATATGGCTGCTGTATCCAGGAGTTAAGATTCCTCATATAAAAGGAGAAGCATACACTGGCAATTCATCCTATACGCCCTTGTACCATGATTATCTTCCTATTGAGTTTGCGGTCAATGGTAAATATGAATGAATAAGAACCAACAGTTAAGTTAGCCATTTAGCTATGAGCCCGTATTGAATTTGTCTCGTAGCAAAATACAACTCACAATGAGATATTATATTCTCTGTTCCTAGGCATCGTTAGCTGCTGTCTGACAATAGTAAACGTGATCTGCATATTCATAACAGCTATAATGTTCCTGAAGATCAAAGAGGTGGCTGCACCGTACACTTCCAGTCCAGATCTGAGACGGTTTTGGGAGCAAGATATCAAAGTAGCTCGAGAGGCCAACCGAGCCAACTTGCATAAGGCTGAAGACGATGAACGGGCTGAGTAAGCACTAAAATAATTTTCGCAGTAAAGCTATTTTCACTGACGTAGTATTTATTTATTTAATGCTTTATGCACAGGTAAAAATAACACTGCACAAAGGCGGACTTAATGCCATAGGCATTTTTTAGTACCTATTATCTTTTGGCAATTTTCCATTATCATCATACAATCAACATCAATGATACTACAATCTCGGATTACATTGGTAGGTATGCGCTTGTACATATTACTTTATAATGTGTGGGTAAGCGTTGTGTTTAATAAACAAAAGAAAATTTTGGCGCTGTACATACATCTAGTACTAGCACAGAACACAGAAAAGAGGTGTTCTGTGAGTACTAGCGTACCTACCTAAGCAAAGCAGCTGACGGATAGCAAAAAATACTTCCGGGTTCTTTCAAAATAAAGTCTTTTCCCAACTAACTGATGGAACATTTGACGCGGTGGTTGAGCGATCGACTGCTGCGCTACGAGTCGCGAGTTCGATTCCCGCACAGAAAACATATTTACAGATAGTTGTCCCGCGTGTGTGTTTAATTTGTTTGTAAATACACCCATGTTAATTAGAATAATTCCTAGTATTAAATGAAGAGACTGCCATTCTGACTGACCTCAGTGGCCCGATTACTGGGTACCTACCGATAATTCCCTAAGGTTTGACAGATTGTTAGATATTTCGGCTGCTGACCGCGGCATACGCAGCTCATCCTCACAAATTGTGGTATCTAGCGTCGAGCGCCTCATTTTGTCATATTACGAAAGATAAAACCCCGGTTTTAAGATAACACCATCTCGTTTTGTTATATGACGTTAGAAATTGACGGATATATTTAAAACCTGGGTTCTCCTAGTCTCACTTTTAACCATCTTTTGTAATAGGGTTTAATTTATAAATAACTATTTTGGTTTAGACTCGTGTTAGAAGATCTGAATCGAGATGCAGACGAAGATATGAAGGAAAAGTTGGAAGCGGCCGTGGAAGAAGCATTGGACGATGAAACGTACAGGAAAGTGAAGAGAATGAGTTATCAGAGTCATACTGCCGACGAGGTAAGAACCCAAACCAATTCCTACACAATCAGTTAAGTAACTTCCGAAAATCTCAAGTTATTTTCAAGTTTTATATTAGATATAACTTATATAGATAGATATTATCTAGAATACTACTGATGCTTATACCTACTCATTCAAGATCGCGAGTCGTGATCGTACTTGACCTTCGTAGATTGTTACGAGTTTGATAAAATTGTGTGAACAGTGAAACTTTATTGAACCTGAAATACAATTTATAATATTAGGTATTTATTATCTACAAATGCAGCAAAATCGGAAAAATACTATCTACTATTCGCAAATTATACTGAAGGCAACTCGTTTCGAATATCTATATTACCTATAATATCACGTAAAGAGATTTTTTTTTAGCCCTTTTTAAGCATATTGCGCGCACGATTGAATTTTTATGGAGGAGTGCAGAAAGCTAAAATTACGGTCGAATTTCGACCACCAATAATTAATACGAATATTTCAAGAGCTAAATTAGGCTTGAGTGACCTCCGAAAACAAGTAATTTTAGTAAATTTATTCCCACACAAATCCAGTCACGGGGAAAGCCACGACAGTCAAGGCCATTCCAAGAATATTAGTAAGGTTCTTGGGTCATTCGTATCTAATGAAATCTTATCTTACACAGATTATAAACACGATTGGACTGTCAAGAACTCCTATCTCGTTGTTGTCCAGCCAGTTGAACTCCGGCGTGAGCACTCCAACGGGTCCTAAAGCTTCAAATGTGGATGACATAGCAGCACTGGACAAACTGCTGACGTCACTGCTTGGTCTCAAGGACACCAAGCGCGGCAGATCGTTCGTTTCTCATTGTGGTACTCCGAGATCCAGTCGGATCCCAAGGAACGTTCAAGACATGATTGGACACGGACATGGACACAGAAGGAGATCGGAGTCATGGCCGGAGAGAATATTTGAGGATTCTGTTGTACGGAGTGTCATAAGCAACCTGAGAGCTAGTAAAAGAAGTTCGCAAATGGAAGAGGCTTTTATGACACCAAAGTAATCGTAGATTCTTAAGTCGCGATTCCATTATGTGCAAGGTTTTAGCATGCAAGGTGTAAGCTGCGTTACTAGCGCAAGCCATACAAAATCAAATTATTATTTTGTTTTGGAGTGAATTTTAGTACTGCCGTTGCATTTGGGAACGAATACTGAATCACTCAAATTTTGCGCACTACATAAAAAAATATCCTGTATATAGTATTAGGTAATTAGATTAGGTACATCTACCTAGCTCTAGATTTTACAAAGATTAGCTAATCTATTATAATAAAACTAGTGATAGTAAATTTTCTGTTTGGAAAGGAATCTCAATGTTCAGAATTAACCATAAACATATTATTATCCACTAGTATAATAAGTTTATGGAATTAACTATTGTGTTCGTGGAACTCGGTAGTTTCATAATAAAAAAAACTGCATAGGTAGGTACCATGTAAAATGATTTTTATTTAATATTTTTATGTCAAAAAAACTTTGTTGCATAAAATAAAATAAATAGTACATTTAAAAAATTCTATATTATACATAATACGTAGTGATAATAATATTAATAATAAGTACCTATTTTTGTACGTAGGTAATCGTTTTATCACAGCAAAGCTTACGTAGAGGTAAATATAAATAAACTGAGGAAACCTACAATACGACGAATGTAGTAACAATAGTGAGGACAATAAGTGCCATTATAAAACTATTTGAACTTGAATTTGCTAAACAATTATTTAATAACCTAAAAGAAACACTTCGTCAAGATGATTTGATCCCAATTGTCGATATTTCAGGCTTAGATTTAGGACTTTTAGAATGTTTGACCTGTGAAGTGTAAACATCGTAACCCAATGATATCGTGTTATCGTATAAAACTCTATATCTAGTCGGTAGATAGTAGAAATTGATGATTTGCGCTGGCGGCCACACCATCCATTCTGCACGGTATAAGGTAATGAACTTGTCTTTCACCTCTACCTTGAAATTCTCGACAGGATGCTCTTCAAATAAGGCCACACTTCCAAAAAATGTTACTATCATAATCGGTGAGAATACTAATTGATCAAGTGCTAATTTCTTTATAACCATGTCTACAGTTTTTCCAATTATGAATTTATCTAATACTTTATACCAATGATGACATAGCACACCCACTGCACAGCCAGAGAATGCCATATGTAAGCACCGTGTTCCGTCATAGTGTTCTTGGTCCTTAGTGTATATTTCATAAGTCTGTTCCATAAGATCACCTGCCGATGATAAGCTTAGTGATATGGTAACATTTGTATAAAATAAGAATTTGTCACTGAATGCTACTTTTATCAAATTTCGAATCTGTAACATTGGAGTTGATTTCCGTACATTGGCCGCGAGCTTTCTCCATGTCAGGCCTAGTACTTGCATTATCTGAAATTAAAAACATTTAGTGAATTTCAAACAACCTTTACCTCAATTATTAATTTCTTCAATACCTACTTTTGCAATAATGTAAACATGATATCAGAGTTTTAGTAAATATAATTTATTGTTTCTAATCGAAAATTACATTTGAGGCGCTGCTTTAATATTTCTCTGTAATTTGTGGCTAAGTTCGCAATTGTGAGGTGAAAACGTAGTATTTAAACATTAGAACATTTCGATTCGAATCTCACTTGTCGGTTGATATTTGAGGAACTGACATAGGTACGATAACTTAATAACTGAGCTGTGAACATGACTAGAACATGTAAGTTACACGTTTCTTATCGTATGTCAATTCGTCAAATATCAACCGATAATAAGAGCATAAACTTAAATAAGAGTAAGATTCGAATCAAAATACGAGATGTTCTTATAGAATAGCTCCCCTGATTGTGGATCTGTAGCCTGGAGTGGCCTGTTACATTCATGGGTCGAGCTCAGAACGATCATTATTCTGAGGGGCCTAGCCTAACCACAAAGCCGCATTGTAGTTTAGACCTAGACCTACCTCTGGAGGAGGCTATATGAAAAGTTGATAGAAAAAAGTTTTTATTGCATTATAAAATAAGAAACGTTATCGATCTAATACTTACCAGAGTAAGGTTTGTTTCAATTCTATGTCGCAGCCATCTGAGACCCCTGTGTAAGTTTATTTTACCAATCTCGTTTGTAAGCATCGACCGCGTTCAGCACTACGATTGGTGAAGAGCTCATAGCGGGCCAATCAGCACGAAGAACGCGGTCGTTGCGTTTAAAACTTTATTTGCTTATTATGGATTTACATAAAATCTTACTTATTAAATTAGTTTCATCACATTCGCCTTTGAGAATTCAAAATTTAAGGTATTTATAGAATATATTCAAATTATCTATTATCTATTAGAATTTTTATCTGGATATTTAGGTACCTACCTACTATTTATTTATTATGTGAGCGTCCGATACCTATTTCTCCTGATAAACTAAAAAGTATTCGCGGGTGGGACACAAAACGGTCTACCGTCTTTCTCTGTTCTATTCTATTCTAAATCGATTCGACACACGAAACTTACTGTCCGCTCGCGCACTTTTCACGTCACTTTTTCTGTTCTTACACAATTGAACCAATGGATTCTAGGCTATAATTATTGTAGGTAATATTAGATAGGTACCTACTTATGTCAAAATCGTTTTAAAGCGTAGTCGTGTTATAAATCGAGATTGTGAAGAAAAATCTTACACTAGTGCTTAGTGGTTTTAATAGCTTTTCAGCACAGACTAAAGATTTTCAGTTTGAAGACTAATCTGATAAGACATCCAATCCACTTCCTAAATAACAAAAGCTCTAAGACCGATTTTTACCATTATTCTTATGTAACTAGATGAAATTAAGGGCATGTAATGTAATTTAGACTAGACCCATTCGCTGCGACGCGTAGGCGTATTTTAACTGTACATCCTGCAGGGTGGTAATAACGATACACGCTCGTAGTCGGGATCGATTCGATTTTGACAGTTCAACAATCTACATTGCGAACCATGCTTTTAAAATAATTCCGCTCGACAATTGGAACAACGCAATGAACATTCTTGTAGCGACAAAATTGAATCGATTCCAATTACAAGTGCGCATCATGCGATTTACGTCGATTGGCGTGCTCATAACATAACTTGGCTAAGTATATAATAGGTATATAAAAACATAAAACGCGCCGCATTTCAGTAAAAATAGTAGTTTTATTGGCCGCAGTTAAGCGCAGTAATTTACAGTAGTTAGGTACTATTCAGGCTAAATCCTTCAAACAGAGTAAAGTAGACACAGTAGAAAATCTACTGTTTGTGGGTGTCGGGACCTTCTAATCTTACGTAGCTTGATGAATTTATTACATACATAACATTACGCCTTATCCCCAACGAACAGCCACGTGCTACGAAGCTCACATACCCCATGCTTCTTAGATAATTACAGTTAATTATTCATTTGGTGCAGACACACGCCGAAGAGGCGCGCCTTTGTAGAGTCTCGCTTACAAGAATTGCAGTGGCAGGAAAATACAGCGGGCTTATCCCAATAACTGAAGAGGCTCCAACAATCGAGAGATAGCAGGATAGATATAGTCTAAATAATTTAATAGCTTCGACTGATGACAGGCAGCAGCGTCAATTCTATGAGACCGCAATAACTCCTTTCCAGGAGAGGTTACTGGGTACAATACAGGAGCCATGTCAAGTATTCTCCCGAAATATCCCCCGTTATGTCTATTTCCGAATAAAAGGTAAAAGAACGAGAGGATGCAGCCTAAAGGGATAGTCAAACCAGATGTTGGAATAACTGGAAGTACTGGTGAATGTGGCACTCCATCAAGCCACAGACCGCAGCAAATATAGAACAATCATCAAAAAAATCATGGGAAGGAGTCGTGATCTTCAACATTGAGGGACCAATATATGAGTAGGAGGTCTATTTCCAAAAATTTACGGTTTCCACTTATAAGAAGAGCAAATCACTCAGGTTGTTGTGATGACGTAGATGCTTTCACACAAGACTAGCCAGAGAAGGCAACAAAAAGAGAGTACTGAAGAAAATAGGTCCTATAGTAATTTATTTGCCAAATATCTAGATTATACTTAATCAGATTATGAGTCAAGACTTAAAATAACAAACTTTTTTTCGTCATCATCAATTGCCTATTGCAATTTGGATGACATTTGGATGACATAGGCCTCCCTCAAAAAGAGACTATATTTATAACATTTTTAATTTATTATTAAATTTATATCACAAAAATAAAAAGTTTACTTAACACTTGTCCTAAATGTTAGATTTATGGTTCTACCGTCTTTGGTTTTTCTTTTTCAGTCTTAGAAGATTTGTGATGCTTTACATGAGAGGTATAAACATCATAACCTAGAGATATAGTGTTATCATATGCAACTCTAAATCGGGTTGGTAAAAAATAAAAATTTATCATTTGTGCAGGCGGCCACACAATCCATTCAGCTTTATATAAGGTCCAAAATTTATCATGGACTTCTTCAGTAAAGTTTTCCAAGGGATCGTCTTCAAATATAGCCACTGTACCAAAGAAAGATAATATTACAAAAGGAGAACAGATGAACTGATCTAGGCACAATTTTTTGATAGCCATATCCAATGTTCTACCAATTATTATCTTATCTAAAAAAATGTACCAATAATGGCAAATAAACCCTGCTGTGCTCCCTGAAAATGCCATATGGGCCGTGCGATTGTAATCATACACTTCAATTTCTTTTCTATGAATCTCATAAGACTGTTCTAACAAATCTCCACAAGTAGATATTCCCATAGATATCAAGATATTGGTGTAAAACAGATTCTTGGTATGAAATGCGTTATCCAGTGCACTTTTATACGATTTATATGCTTCGGAAAGGAATCTTCTCAGTACCATAATAACCAAATTATCATTTGCTCCTAAAACAAATGGATAAAATTGGAATTAAAAATAAAACTCCGCCTCTAAGATGACCCACTGACCAAAATCTGTTTTCCAACAATATTTTGTAGGATAAAGGATCCAATATTTATGATAATATAACCTATATTTATTTTATATTTTATCATTATTTGCATTGTAATGCATATAACTACCCCCTACAAATTTATGATTATTACACTAAAATCTATTATCTGGTCATGAGTACATTATTGCAAAGAATATAAAAGTGTACTTACATTGAATTAACGACGTAAATACAGGAAAATTATAAAAAAAAACAATGTACATTACATACGTAACAAAATCTACTATTTAATATTTCATTCGTAATATTGGTTATAAGATAACATTATATAACGTTGATAAATTAAAATTGAGATATTTTCCAGTCCAGCCAACTCATAACCTCAAAATCAAACTTTCCGCAAAAATTAATGCTGTCCATTCATGGAATCTTCTTAGTTCTATCCAAAACGTCAAATATATTAGTCGATTAAAAAGAATATTTATATTAAATCGATATATGACATAGAGCAGCCGCCGCAGTGCCGATTCAAGAACCAGTTATTAGGCCGGATTAGTGTTTAATAATCTATGGTCCGCACCATAGAGTGACCATAGGAAAGATAGGAACGTAGCATAGACATCGTAGTACCAGCGTTGCCAATTTGTAGGGAATTCCCCAAACTGTGGGGAATCTCACGTTGATTGGGGATTAGTACATACTTCGATAAATTCATGGCTAATTATTATAGATAAAAATTATTTGAAGTATACGGTCGTACTAGGTAGTATATCGACATTTTTTGAATGATGAAGATGACGAGTGGCAATCTTACGCTATGCTGGTTATTTGATCAACCTCGGCTTGAACTTCATGGAGATAAGATGCTGAATGTTACTGGGGCAAAGTGTTCCACCACAAAAACGGTGCGGGACAATACAATGCTGGTATTGCCGTTTTCGAACATTAGATTGTTGGGGAATTTGATAAATTGGCATTGGCAACCCTGCGTAGTACCCACTGAAAGAGTTGTCAAAGTTGAGTCCGGCCGCGATTTCGCGTCTTTTTGTGAAAATACGAGATAACTGAGTATTTTGGGTTATTTTCAAGCTTATTTAAATAATAAATACTTTTACAATGGCAGGTGAGTATCATTTAACATTGCGACCTATCTTGTATTATTATTTCGTAGACGTTTGTTAGAAAACCGCGATTTCATTCCTGCTTGATGTTTTATTTTCATTTTATATGAAAAACATAAAAAATTAATACAATATCATATATAATTGTCTTGGATTATTATTGACTGATACAATCTTTGATTTATTTACCTTGCATTTCAGATAAATTAATTCTAGATAGACATGCTATGAAAGACCGGACTACGTCCCATCTCCGTATTTACGTTGGCGGTTTATTGGAAAGCGCCACTGTGGACGAATTATACGATCACTTCATACAATTCGGACAAATTAACGGCATTGTTATAAACAGAAACTTTGGATTTGTACAGTTTGATGAAGAGTCTAGTGCTCAGGATGCCATCATGAAAGCTAATGGAAGTATCTTTCAGGGAAAAAGTATTAATGTTAAAACCGCACAGACTAATCTCACTATTGAGAAAAGGTAAGCCATATGATAAGAGATGAGGCAGATGGAAATATCTTTGCTCCTATACAATATGTCACAAAAACCCTGTTTGATCTGCGGGTCTACCGCGTAACTAAAATTGTAATGAACATCGACATCGGTATTAAACTTCAATACGATCGTGAGAGCCTAAACTTTGAGCTAACTTTTATTTTTTTTACCGATCATGAAGATAGGAGTCCCAACTATATGATAGGTAATTTTTTTACAAGTTATCTCAAATTTTAGGCTCTCACGATCGTATTGAAGTTTAATACCGATGTCGATGTTCATTACAATTTTAGTTACGCGGTAGACCCGCTGGAAGCGTTGATTGTACTCATCATTATGAACAACTTTTACAGTGGGACCAACACTGAAATCATGAAAAAAAGTATCGGCTGTTCCATACATTTAGTTGAATATATTAAATTATTTGTATGGTACAGCAGATTATTTATATAATGAAGAGTAGAATAAGCCACGTTCAGGTCGAACAGGATTTTTGCTACATATTGTATAGTTGCATCAGCCATTCAGCAGCATGAAGCAGGCGGACGTGACTAATAAGCCATGGTCCACTCGGAACAGTAATATTATATATTTACTAGAAATTTTTACCAATCAAAGGCATATTGGTCTAGTAAAGCACATAAATACACCTGTCAAAATGTTGTATAGCAACGCGAGTAATGTTGTTGTTGCATCAACCATTGTATGTATTGGTGTGTAACAAATGCTGGAGGACCAAATAAATAAATAAGCGGCCACTTCTCATTCTGCGGAGAGGGCCATGCCCGGCACTGGGACAGTAATGAGCTGGATTTATTTGTATTATAATGTATAATATTTTGTTACAGGCATTCAGAAGCAATGTCAAACCAATCAGATATGGCACCATCTATGCCCATCACAGATAAGCAGAACAATGATGATACAAATGATGATCTTTATGATAATTTTGGAAACTACATTGGGGACCAAAGTTAGTAATTTTTTTGAGAAGTATATTAAAATTCACAACACCATACTTGTGCTATGTTGGTAGCCAGGCTTTCAAGTGATATATCTTGTTAATTTTTAAGTAGATAGATATATCATAAAATAAATCATTGTTTTAGGATTGTAATGTTTTCCATCCGCATGCTAATTTTGCCATTATGGTCTACCAACAACCCTTCTTGGGTATGTAGCGTAAGAACTAGTTAATGTCAACAAATCAATAAGCAACATTATAATCATATTGATGTGTGCCCAGTGGGTATTGGTTCAGAATACCAGTTTAATTATGTTTGTATCCCTATCCCTGATCTCATACATAAATAGAAAACTGATTCTTTACTGTGGAAATATGTGTGTAGATTTCAGAGAGGAAGAGTATGAGGAGGGCTACCAAGGTAAGCCAGGGTGGGAGGGGCGCGGGGGAGTGCGCGGGCGCGGCATGGTGCGGGGGGGGCGTGGCCGCGGTGTTCGGGGACGCGGCGCTCCCAACTTCCGCGATCGCTCGCCTGTTGCAGGAAGAGGTGAGTCTTCAGACCTTTGGCATCATTATCCTAGCTGTAGTTAAGGTCAGCATCCAATAAGTACTTATTGGAATCCAGAAAAAAAAACAAATTAATATCCACCACTTTTGCTGATGAAAATTAACCTTATTTGCAAATACCAACATACTGTAGTCAACAATCCATCTGAGGGAATATTGTGCTTGACAGTATTTATCCCCTCATGACATTCATTGAAATGGTCTTTAAGGATCATGTTAAAAAGTGGATGGTTCCCAATCCTAATGTCAATTATTATTAAGCTGTAAACAAGTACCAGTCTCTGTGAAGCTTAAATATCATATTACACATACAACAGAAGTGTATGTAAAGACTATTCCATTACATTAAATAATTGGCCTGTAAAATCTGCCTATTTTAACATAAATTTTGTTATTATAATTCTGTGTACATTTACTACATTTATCAAAGAGAGAGAGAGAATCTATGGCCCCTCTGTTCAGGTGGCGAATGGGCTGAAAGAGGGGGCTACGACCGCTATACTCAACAGATGTCAGATTATCCCAGAGCACTGCCTGTTACAGAGAGAAATGACTGTGAAATAATCGTGGTCTCCAAAGGTCTGACGTAAGTGACAACTAAATGCTGAATTATAATGGGTGTGTTCAGTTATTACGCCGGACGACGCTCGACGACGCGGGCGATCACACTAAACTGTTCAGTTATTTGAGCGAGCGTCGTCGGACGATTGCTCTGGTCACTCCGTGAAATAGTAGGATGAAAGTCGCACTCGGTCGCACTGCTATCAACCGACCAATGACTGTAGTCATAGGATACAGCAGATAATTTGAGGTCGTTCGATTGGTCACTCGCGTAGCGCAGGTGTGGGTTGCCCGAAGGCGTCCAATTATTCCCGATGAGCGAGCGACATTCGCTCGAGTGACTTTCGCACCGAAAAATGAATTACTGAACGTAGCCAATGTGTTCTCCCATCGATGTTACAAGATGACTTTTATGACAATGCAATAAAGTTTTGCGTTTTGTGTGTGTGCGTCGTCGTCCACCGTACTAACTGAAAACACCCATTATATTAGAGATGGATGTTTTTAGAATAACAATGCCATTTACAGATATCGCATGCCGTGTAAAATTATCCAAAAATGCCCATGTCTGTCATAATATTATGTTAAGATATTACAAATCCATAAGACTTAAGACTGCCATGTGTATGGAAGCCGTTCTGAATAAGCTGAACTGTGTCAGTTTTGTAACATTTTAGTTGCTCCAGCCTAACCTAACCTAAACATCTAAGCCGAATCTCAGTCTTTTTGCGGATTTCGATACCTGACGATAAAGCGGATAAGTATATGGCGGCCTTAAAATGAGTGGGGACTGTGTCCTAGACGAATAATAAATTTTACAATACTTTTTCAGAGAATATGCAGAATACATTGAAGGTCGGCTCAAACGATTGGGGATTGTGGTAGACCTCCTGTTTCCCATGGAAGATGTGCCTATAGGCAAGGTGCTCGGCAACATCGCGTCGCGCGGCTGTCTCTACGCAATACTAGTGATGCCACAGAACCAAGAGAATAGATCTTTGACACTTACGATACTTCATGGATTACCCCAGGGTGAGTCAATGAATAGCTTCTTATACTTTCTCATGGATGTCAATTTCATGTTTATAGTTGTCACTCAATGAAAGGAATATTCTTTAAATTTTTGCCAGTAATCTCAATATGCTTCAGTTATGAACATAGTGTATAAAATAGCATTCTTTCAGGGGCCGAAACTGGTCAGTAAAGTCAGTAAAAGTCAGTATTTTTAACATTGGTCAGTATAAGTCAGTTTTTTCTAAAAATGGTCAGTAAAGTCAGTATTTAAGGCACCTACGTTCCTTTCGCTACAGATTTTCTTATTTAATTTTAAAATTACAGGCATTTAAAAATCAATCGAAAAAATCTACACCCTGTGATGGTCTTTTAACTCCTGTTACTACAAATCTTTACTTTTCATCAATTTTTTATTTAATAAGGAATCCTGAATAATGGTTCTGTAACTTGTTGCCTAAAATTTAAAGCCAACTAGCTCCAACTTGGAAGAAAATGTCACTTTTTGCCCAACCAAGTATTCTAAATTAATACTTTGCCTAATATTAACTGACTGTATTGAAAAAAAAATTGTTCTACGCTAGTTTCGCAAGTAACTTTAAAAGTTGTCGCATATAATAAGGATTTCAAAATGGTATGACACTTGCTAGATTATTACTTTAATTATCGGCAATTATTTTTTTGTAAAGAAATCCAGTTTTGAACCAATTTCTCTTACTTACTTAAAATGATTCTAGTGTACCCAAGGCTTTCGTTTTCGTCAAGGCCGTAACTTTAAGATTCTAGTTTGAGCGAGACGAAGAGCCGTTTTACTATAACTTGCGAGACAGAAATCCTATTTCCAAATAGTCCAAGCGCACCACGGGCCATAGTAATGTTAGAAAAGTTTTAAATTACGCCTAAATTATTGGATTCTAAGATTAATACATTTACAACAAAGTTCAAACTGCCTTCCTTCAGCCGCAATACAAGCTCGACATCTTCTTGAAAAAGATCGGGTTATCAGACAGGCGAATCTTCCGTTATTAACAAATTCAACTGCTTCCGTAATTCTTTGCCGTAGCTCAGCAAAATTTTCTTGCACCGCTACCCAGTAAAAAAAATCTGGTAGATTTAAGTCAGGTGAACAAGCTGGCCACGAGATTGTACCAGACCGCCTTATCCATCTGCCTGGTTATTCCTCATTGAGATATTCTCTAACTGAGCGGGCATAGTGCGCTGGGCAGCCGTCTTGCTACACATGTCTCTGTAAATGCATAGTGGCACGTCTTCCAATAAATTTGATAAATTATTTTGTAAAATTCCAAATTAACTTTGCCATTCAAGACCCCTGGCAGCTCAAAAGGTCCAATGATTCACCCATTTAAAATCGTGTCTCTCCGTCTGATATAGTGGCATCACTATCTGTCTCGCTCACACTTCGTAACATGATTCCCTCCGTCTCACTCAAACTAGAATCATTTTAAGTAAATTCGTAAAAACCATACCATAATTAAAGAAATAATTTAGCAAGTGTCATACCATTTTGGAATCCTTATTAAATACGCCAACTTTTAAAATTACTTGCTAAACTAGTGTGGTGCATTTTTTTTTCAGTACAGTCAATTATTATTGGGCGAAGTATTCATTTTGAATAACTTGGTAGTGACATTTTCTTCCAAGCTGGAGCAGTTGGCTTTACATTTTAGGTAACAATTTACAGCATTATTCAGGATTAGTCATTATAAAAATAAAATTGAAAAAACTAATGATTTGTAGTAACGGAAGATAAACACCATCACAGCGTGTAGATTTCCTCGTTTTTTTATGCCTATAATTAAAAAAATGCGTAACTTAGATATTTTTTATATTTTTCTGATTAGGACTTGGCCTATCATACGTTTCAGACTAGACGTCGACTACATTTTATACAGGGTGTCTCACAAGACACCTGTATAAAATGTTTGACAGTGAGATCAGAAGAAATGTATAATATTATATGAATTATGGTAATTCTTAAATCTACCTTTTTATGATAGAATTCAGTATAGCGAACCAAATTTAAAAAAAAAAACAAGGCTCAATGATGTGATGATGGTCGCTCCACCCACGACCAAGCCTGGTTCGCAAACCTGGCTGATAAGCATGTCAAAAGACATCTCACTTCCACTTACCCATTACAGTCCATTTGCGTGCAGTTTCAAAGCAGAGTATGCGCTGACACTAGAATAAGATGTATTTTTGGCCAGTTTAGCAAAGAATTAGTATGTATGTCTGCTTTTATAAAAAAAATCACTTTTATAACTCTATTTTATTACTTGTTACATAATTTAATATGGTGGTGCAGGTTGGCTATAGGGATGATGGAGCTAAACACAAAATAAAAATTTTTTTACTTATTACCACTGTCTGAAATCCCCTTATTCACACATTCAGACTTTGACATTAAGTCAGTAATAGGTCAGTATTTTTGAGTCATACAGTCAGTAAAATCAGTATTTTTGACCATGTAATCAGTTTCGACCCCTGTTCTTTCCTAAATTATTACAAGATTTAAGAAATATTATTTAGTTTATATGGAGCGGTGATGATATGATTTAAGACAACAGCAGGCGTAGCTGACCACCATAGAAACGTGTTTTGTCTATGGAAGAATAGACAAAATTACAGATTGTAGAAATATTTGTAGTCTTCATTAGGATTTGGTAGAATAACTACATGAGTATTTCCTAGTTGCTATCGAAAGAATGTTTTGACTTTGACTATGTAGAAACGTGAGTCTAGATGGATAGAAACAGCTGTCTATTCTTGGAAAAATAGAAATAGAAATCATGCTACGGGTGCAGCAGGTGTTCATAGAGTAAGCAGAGGTCAAACAACATTTTCGTAGAATTGTTTTTTATTTCAATAAATAATTGAATGTTATTGACAGAGCATCGCAACATGCCGTTGGAAGACGCCCTGCAGCTCTTATCACGTAACTTCCAAGAGGTGCAGCGAGGCGGCCCATCCGGCCGGGAGGCTGTGTACGCGCTGCTGGGACAGCTTGCCGATGGCCGCACGCTCACCGTCATGCAATATGATAAAGTCATTGAGTACCTTCAGGTTGGTCTTACATGACGTGTTCTAGAAAAACCTAACTTTTTGGGAGTGAAGTAAGGGAAGATTATTCGATCCTTGATAAAAAATTAACTATTATTTAGTTACCTACGCTAAAGTCTAAAGAAAATCGTCACATATAATAGGTATCATTTTCATAGGCCTTAGCTAATTTAACTAATGGTTACTTTTTAACCACGGATTAAAGAACCCTTATGCTCAAGTTCACCAACTACATAACAGTCTCATTGGTCAGTTGAAAGCAAGGCGACTTTCACCCTATTTTACGGCGTGACCGGTGCGAACGCCTGACGACGCCTGCTCAAATAACTGAACACACGCATTAGTAGGACTACCTACTAATTCAGAATTCACTAGAATTCTATAACACATTCTTTTTTTACTTTTCATTACAGGAACGAAGAGAGCAACAAGTTAAAATAGAACTAGGCGAGCCTTTAACTACGGCGCCTGCCAACAAAACACAAGTAGACCTGCAGCAAAGGATTCTTAGCATATTAAATGATAAGAAAGTGTTACCTCAAAATGAAACGGCGCCGCCAGCAGCACCATCGCCAGTCGCGCCGCCTGCGCCGCAGCCCACACAGAACAAACTACTAAATGATCCCACTGTTAGAAAAGCATTAGATTCGATACTTCAAAAGTTCGCGTAAAATAACTTGATTTAAGTTTGACTATGTATAAGTGTAATATTTCAGAAGGATAATATTGTCACAGACCACAATAAATATTATTTAAAAAATGTACAATATTCACAGCAATACAGAATTGTATAGGAAATACATAATTTATAAAAATGAAGTCTCAAAACAATTATTGCATAAATTGAGAAAACGTGGCTCTGTCCTCCCCAGTAGTACATGCGTTGTCTGCAGGATTTTCTAAGCATTTACTGATAATAAAACTCTATCCTAAGTTACATCAGTTTTTATTTATTAAGTTCATACATAATTAGAGGTGGTCTAAACAAATTTGTCCACAGAGCTAGCAGTTCATTGGTGATTTCATGACAAACAGTGCTATATAGTTAATTTGTTATTATGTACATACACACACGAAACAATTTTAAATTGATGCTAAGAACTAAGATCCAGATATACACAAAAAGACGTTGAAATATAAAAATTTCAATTGGTTCCCATGTCTGTATTTATGACCCCAGCTAATCTAACACCCAAAGCTGCTTTGTCACAAAAATAAAATCTACGTGTAAGAATTAAGATTCCAATTAGAACATTGTGTAAACATGATTATTAGACGTCTATGATATACCGCCAGCGGTTCACCCAGAATGTCGGCATGCTGAACGGCATGATTTCTATGTACAAATATTATATGAGGACAACAATTAGAAAAATTTAGATATCAGGAATTCATAATTATGGCATTTTAAGAATTTGCAACTTCAATTATTGAATGGCTCTATATTATATTAATGATTATTATTTAAAACATTATCCCATTGAGATCAAGGCTCAGAGTCTTTTTATTAACTTTCAAAAGCATCATATTTTTAAAAATTATATTCTTTCATCTTTCTAGAAGTTAATAGCTATACAAGATATATAATAAACTAGGATAACATTAGGAATATCCACATCTTACTCTATATAAACATATCCACAATCATACGCCCTTACTACTACAGCGACTAAATGTCACCACACCCATCAAACTCCATAAAGCTTTGTTGGAAGAATTTGGTGTCAGTTGAGAGCTCGACGGGTGAGAGCGATATTTACATGGGATCAGTCAAATATTGACTGCATTGCCAACCACAACAGTGCAGGCCGTTCTGCAATCCTTTACAATTCGTCATATAAATTAAGTTGATCTCTCTGGTGGGTCTTCCTGTTTGGAAGGGTCAAAGCCCTCTTTGATGTGTCCTCCTGTGCCTTTGGGATCCAGGTCTGTAGCCCAGCTAAAGTGCATGAGTGCTAAATGAGAATTACCTAACTTATTGTGAACTTTTCCAAGTAAATAATATACTAATGATTCTCTGGGAGCAATATCTTTCAAATGATGAAGATCTGCTAAAGCATCTTCTGGTCTACCTGCACGCAATAATACAGAAGCTCGGTGGAAACGACACAAAGGATTCTCAGTGTCTAATGCAACAGCTCTTTCTAAGGTGGCAAGGGCTCGATCCATTTTACCCAAAGCAGCTTGAGCTAATCCTAGCTGACATCTCAACACCCCTGAATGGGGATGTATAGTAAGAGCTCGACGTATGTGCACCTCTGAGGGCTTCCAACGCTCTTGTCGCGCGTACACTGTCGCTATGCCAAACCACGCAACGTAATTACGCGGGTCAATTGCAACTGCCGCCCTGAAGCTTGAAAGAGCTTTGTCCGTCTCCTCAGCCACTGCATACTCATGGCCCAGCAAAGCATGGGCATATGCTGCTTCAGGATTTAATTGAACAGCTCGTTTAAAGAATTTTAATGCTGTTTCACGCTCCTTGTGGAGTGAAAAACAGTTTCCAGCAGCAAGCCATGCAATGGGGTCTTTCCTGTCCAATTCTACTAACTCTTGAGATAATGCTGATAATTGTGCTTCTCTTTGTAAATGCCATAAACATGTACTGTAGATGTCCATTCCCTCTGTACGATTTGGATATAGTTTCCTAATTTCAGCAAAAATTTTTGCAGCTGCCTCATATTGCGCCAGTTCATAATATGCCTTTGCAATCATGGTTTGTACCCAGGGGGAAGCTAGTTGCTTTGGTGTTGTGTCTTGGAATAATTTAATTGCATTTTTACAGTCTAAGAATGCTAATGCTTTGTATGCCTCTCCTAACTCTCGCATTAAATTTAACAATGCTACACCATTGGAATTCTTTGGTGGGATTGTTGGTGTAACAGTCTCAACACTTTTATTTCTTTCATTAGCTTCAACTGAATTTGTTTTTATATTTTTGGCCATACGCTGTTTATTTTTTCTTGAAGGACTCTTAGGAGCTACAAATTTTCTACTTGGTGACTTATTATTTTCTTTGACTGAGTAACTGCTATTATTATTACTAAATAATCTGGATGACCGTCGCGGAGCTGGGCCTAGGGTACACCTGGGAGCTGGACTGAATACTGCATCTTTTAACTGTCCCATTTGTGCTCGTAGTGAATTTACTATCTTAGGTATGGCCTTCTGCTCATTGGAGTCTGTGAGTGTTGGTGTGTATAACACAGGAGATTCTTCCATCGGTAGCATGCCAAAAGAGGGTGAAAATGGAATGGGTGCCATGCCACTGAAAACACTGTGCATCCTCTTCACAGGAGCCTGTGTATCAGGTGTGATGCTCGTGGACATTGTCATAGGGGTTCTTGTAGCAACATTATTTGGTGTGACATTAGTATTGATTGCAGTATTATTAGGAATGTTACTATTAACAAATGAAATGTTTTCTGAATTGCTGACTAGATTCACTAATGTTGTAACACCAAATGTAAAGTCAGTATTATTCATTTGGAATACTTGGTGAGGGTCAACTTTCTCACCCATGTGACACAGTTGTGTAAAAGACTTCCACATAAATGGATTCAGCGTGAGTGCTTTCCTGTGTGCTTCAACTGCTTTACTCCTCCGTTCAGTGAGATTATAAATTATTCCAAGAAGTTGTAATGCATATGGGGCTTGTTCACCAAACTCGGAAGCTACAATATCTAAATTATTTCCCAGTGTGAGCTCAGCATCCTTATAACTGCAAATAACATTTAAAAATATAACAATAAATCCAGTAAAGGAAAAAGATAGTGAAGAACATTCAGTAATCTATAACAATTATCATTATCTTTGATTCATGGTGATAAAATTCAAATTAATTTTGTTTTAGTTATTAGCACAAAGCAACAAGTGATATTAACATAATGATTTCAAAAGAACATAATGCAAATAACCCTGTTTTTGCTATAGTGCAGTCAGGTAAGAAGTATACTTACGATTTTAATTCCAAGAAACATTTGGCTAATAGGAACCTGGCCTGTGGTAATGATAATGACATGTTTTGCAACAAATATTGGGCCTCGTTTATTTTTCCAGCTCTGTAGTAACAAGTTCCCAATAGAAATGCCGTTTCCTCTGATGTAACTGAAAAAGGAACATCTAAGGTCATCATCAAATGCATCTGGAGTGCATAATGAATTTCGAAACCAAGAATTACGTAAAAATCAATAACAGCACCTAGAATGCAGGTGAAACAATGATTATTATACTGTCAAGTTTAGGCCGAAATTAGTGTTAATAATTACCTTCGGCGTGTAGTCTCTCAGCCAGAAATATAGCATTGTCGTATTCATAATTATTCAGACAATCCCAAACGATAACCTGTGGGAATTTAAAATAAATTGATTGAAACGTCTCTACAAAAATAATTTGACAGTTTCTTCCAGTTGAAAACCAATTTGTTACTTACCTGTATAGGTTCTTGAACAATCATTTTGGTAGATTATATGCACTTATAAGAATGTAAATACTATAAAATATTCACATCGCAAGCAACGAATATTACAGTCACAAAATAAATTAAAGCGTATCTTTCACGACGGACATTTTCATTTTTGTTAATTGTCTATGGGAAATATATTGCCCGTAGTAAAATAAGTAATTGAGAAAATTGCCAGAATTATCAGATTTCTAAGAAAATCACGAAGAAATGTAGGGAAGTTTACTTTATCTATGAAAGTAAGATGAAAGTACATAATTTGTAATTTTGTAGATGTTTTGTAGGTAATTTTTATTTTTTTTCTTCTTAACTTCATGCTATAGGAAGGTATAATGTACCGCCCACACTGTTGCGGTGGTGGTGTTGGCAGCGGCAGAGTTATACCACACCGCCCGGGCGCCCGGGCCGCGCCCGCCCGCGCCATGCGTGACCGCGTGGTTTTGAAGTTTCCCATACAATATTTGAATATAGACCATTACAACAGCTGTCAGCCACCGCCACCGCATACAGTGGCGTATGAGTAGCGGCGGTCGTGGCGGCGACGCTTTAATCTAAAATCACACGTACAGTGTCTCGTGTTCCCGCGATTCCCATACATACTATACTTTATGCATAGACAAATACGTCGTCCACACATTCGTGTTCGCCATATGGCCTTCATTCACCTTTATTCGCCGAACGTATAGAAGGCTCTTTATGGGTCGTTACGTCTTGCGCCAGAGAGGCTTCTTACGTCATTGCTTGCGCCCCATGGGGAGAGCGTACGTTCTAGACATGCGTCACATAATATATCAAAACGAATCTAAACTCCGATTTCGGTCACAAATCGTATCGTATCGTTAATCTGAACTAGACAAACCGATTTCACAAAACCACGGCAAAAACTAAATCGACCTCACGCGATATGACAAACGCAAACGGTACCCAACAATAGCCGAAACAAATCTACAAATCCAAACCGCACCGCGCAATCGTTTACTACACACAGTCACACAAACCAATGACATTAGCTTCCTCTCTTTATAACTAAGCAAGCGTTCGGTGGAATAAAAACGACGAAGTGGTTTTCACTAAACTCGATAGATTTGGATTTTGGGGGTTTCTGACGCAGACTGAAAGGACATCGAACGTGTGGAACGAGAGTGGTACAAATGATTTGGCAAACTCCTTTGATTCGCGCTGAGAACCCGACTCACAGTAAATAGCCGACGAATGACGCCAAACATTGGCAAATTGCAACGAATGCAGGTAAATGCGCCCTCCACACATTCGTGTTCGCCTCCAGTTGCTCCATTCGTCAAACGTGAAGAAGTACCTTATGACTAGCATTTGACTGCATTATGCAATGACCAAAGAAGCCTCTAACGTCACTGGCATTAAGCCATTATATGACATTCATCCGCTATCCGTCTCGTAAGTGCACGCAAATGTCTCGTACACCTTCATGTTCACCTCCATTCGCCTCTATTTGCCGAACGTGTAGAGGGTCCTTTAAGTCTTATAATGTAAAAATTGTTTCGTCTATGGTTATGGACTATGGATATTCTAATTTCTATTTTACTTTGGTAAAAAAACTAAACGTCAATTTGTCGTCACGAAGACAATCACGAAATCACGAATTTACAAGCAGTGAGCGAGTAAATGATGGGAAAGCAATTGAAGTGAAATTGTTGTTTTTGCAGTGTTTCGATAATAATACGTTTGTGTTAGTTTTATATCAAGATAGTTTGCGTGAACATTGTTGTGTAGGAAACCTACGTGATTATGTGTACAATATGCGCAGAGTGTTGATTACGAATGACATCTGCTAACAAAAGGAAAACAGAAATAAAAAGACGCTGATAGACTTAATCCAGGTAAATTTACACCATACTTATATATCTGGAACTATACAATCGATAATCGTTTGCCCAAAGAATTGCAACATTCATTTGCTATTTTGTGCGTCAGTAAAAGAATCGCCCTTCACTCCGTATTAAACACCAACAAGAAAATGTCAAGACGTGTGACCTCCAATATTCGAGTTCCGTAATATTTTATGATTTGTTCTTTTGTAGCACAACTCACAACCATGAGGTGGTTTTCATTGAAGACCATAGTTTTCGTTTTTGCAATAATAATGTTCCAGGTATGTAGGTATGTAGGTGAAATGAAATGGTTATTGAACAACATAAATAGTACCTGGAAAGAAAGGCTGAGATAATTGTTCATCGGTTATAAATAATGTAGTTGAATATGAATTTTTCATTTATAACTTTGATAATTTTGGATATATTTTTGGGTCATACAAACAACCAATAAACATAATTTCGTTAAGTGTAGAGTGAAAGATGTGACACAGATACCAACATTTAGAAAATTGTTGTAATCAGTCAAGAGTGAGAAGTGATTATTGATAGTGTATTCCACCAATGCTATGTAGGTACATACACATCTCTGTTGTTTTCATACTGTTAGTTGAAATAAAAACATATTTGTTTATACAGCTGACTGTTTACTAGAAACAATGACGCCAACTGAGATCAAGTAATGGACTAATGGCTCTTGTAATACATTTTATTTTTATATTCTCCAATCTATTTTCTTATGATACAATTAGTTGAATGTAGTTAATATTATTTAAGTGTTTACTATAATTTACATAATATTTTCCTCATCCTTATGGAAATCTTGAGTTTCAAAGTATTTAAAATACATTGCAGCTTTTGAGTCATAAATCCATGACTTAGGTATTTAATTTTTTAAATCCATAACATTAAATTAAGTAGTATTCCAGTTGGGCTGGTTGAACTTGGAGATTTACATATTTTCTTATTTCATTGTGACAACATCAACATGCACTCTCATGAAAGTTGCTCATCCAGTAGTGGCAAGATTAGCCAGTCAGCAAGATTTGTAACAGGGCTGACTAAAGCCTGTGATGAACACACTCATCAAGGGTAACCGGGCTGACTAACCACCTAATATGTGATAGACTCACACATCAAAGGTAATAGGGCTGACTACCCAGCATGTGATGGACATGCTCATCAAAGGTCATGTACCCTGAATAATTTCAGTGTTGAAATTACATGCTCTTTCATGCCACTTATGCCATGATGATGATGCTTTATTGTTGTAAGAAATTCATAAGAAACCATAAAGTCAATAAAAATTAATGTGGTACCGCATTTTGTTTATAGCATCCTTTTCTGAATTTCAAGCTACATAAATGCAAAATTCTGAAAATATTTCAAATATGTAAAAGAACTCTTATGTGGTATTATTTTTGTAAGTTTTAATTAGTCACAGACTATAATCTTATCGGCCATATCAAGTATATTAGTCATTTGAAAGATAAGTCAGAAACGTTCAACTGTAAATGTTGCTGTTTACATGATAATATTATTTAGAAATAAACACTGTTTTAAGCTATCATTGTTTCCACCCTATTACTGTCAATTACAGGATATCTTCCATGACTAGATTCTGAAATGAGCTCCCAATATTTTACTTTTATTTAGAAAATCGAATGAAAAATACAGTTACATACACTGATAGTGAAATAAACAAAATCATGTTTGACAGCTAACTATTGCAATTTATGGAGTAATATTGATTAAATGGTTTGCTTACAAAGTCTGTATGTTGTATTGATGATGCAATTTGTATGGTGTTATAGAGGTGTAAATATGGTTAGACTAAATGCCAACTCCTCATGCATGGGAAATGGTTAGAACAATAATAATATTCTAACTCATTAGCTAATGATGTGCCAAGAACAATAATAATATTTAATTGCTCCCTAATTTAATGAATATCTGATCTAAATTAATATTTTCAATTCATAATGTGTATCAGAAATGTGTGGTCATATTTATGGTTGTGCATCAAACTAAACAACTTTCTCTATAGGACCACCATCATAATCGCGATAAAATTATCAGCTTTTCCATATGTTTGAGCTGAGTAGGTATTGTATGGGACAATTGATAATTTTTTCGCAATTACGATGTTGGTGCCATAGAGAATGTTGTTTAATTTGATGGGCCAATCCACACCCATAAATATGACATTAGTTGAGACTTGGGATGTTTGAAATTGAATTTAGAACATCTTGTTTGGCTCAGCCATATGTTACTGTTATGATTTAGTGTTCTGTGACTTGAACAACATCAACATTTCATATATTAATATTACAGTAAGTATAGAGAGATGAGTTGTCAAGTCACCTACCTCATTACCTACACAACTTATGATGTTCTATTTATATTGTCCTCTGCTTGGTTTCAAGATTTTCAAATGTTATGTCAACTGATACTGTATTTCATTTGTATCTATAACACGGGCCTTAATTTGTTGCTACTGTTAACCTGTCGCATCCCACTGCTGGGCAAATGCCAGGTCTTAATCTACTACATGATAAAAATAGTAGCGATTTTCATGTGAACCTTATTTGGAACCATGTTCTGTAATGATATTTAATTTGCCATCAATTGTAAAATGTAAATAATAAGTTTTAACATAAGTGTCAAATTTACCTAAATATCATAATTAATAGTAGTAAAAGTAATGAGACTTGTTTACATTTTTTTATGGTTAGGTCTTATGTTCCACTTGTTATTAATAATAATAACACAAAGTATGTATGTTTACTATCAAACACTTCCACTTTACCTATGCACCCCTGGCATGTAGATTCAGATTCCTTTATCAAATAACAGGATCATTTTTGCTCTTAAATTTAGTTCTTCTAATCAAATACCTGTTGGAGAACAGTTTTTCGTTGATCAAATTGTTAGAAATACCAAATAAACTAGTTTTGTAAATGGCTCAAATCAAGGCCAGTGAGTCACTGCATTTAGATACAACTTAGCTTTGCTAAAAATATCGATATTCAGTAGATAATAATTTATTGGATTGCAAGTTTAAAGTCCTGACTAAAACGTCTTAAAAATAATAGTTGTACTACCTTCAGAACGCTACACGCACTCGGCGGGATTTTACAATGACGCGTACGCAGATCACATTCAGCCATACTCAGTATTTAGGCCTTGCTAAATAGATTGGTTGTGATTGCAGCATGTTGTTATTAGCATACTGAAGGATGTTGCTGCCCAACCTTTGGACATAATCCCTAAGTCCCTTTTTACTAGACCTTACGGAATAGAGAAGCGTATACTCACTCTGACTGAAATGAAATAATTATGCTCTAATGTAAACACCAAGCTAAAATACAAATTTAATGATGTCTATGACTGTAGATAATTTTAAGCTACAAAACTAATATTGTAACATGCACGCCTAGGGCGCGTATGGTCGGTAAAGTAAAGACAGAGGATAGAAATTTCGAATAATGATACTCATAGATAGATATCCTCCGTAAGTTGACCTCAGTTTAATTAACATTTATACAGACAGAGCTGACTCATTAAATATGTACAACACACTGGTCAGCCACAATGATTTGATTAGTTGAACGCCCCTGGGACTCAATTTTATTGTTTTGATATCTCATTGTTATAGAATAGGCCTTGCTACCAGGCCTACTGACTGGAATATAATACACGAATAGATTGTGTGGTAGATGAAACAATGCTTATTCGTTACAGTAGATAACATATTGTGAGATGACTACCAAATATTAGTTCTAGTATCGAATTTTGTTACACCTAAGAAACGGTTGGGTTCGAGGTTCGATTAAGAAACTTTTAAAATAATTATTTAATGCACTACTTAATACTTATTACTACATAATAATTTGTAGAGTGATTCAGTCTCCTGTTCCTAAATGTTACCGCAGTATTGGGATACACTTTAAAACAAAACGAAAATTCGACTTAATATGGGGGACACGCATAATTTACTAGCGCAAGCCATACAAAAATCAAATTTTTATTTTGTATTGGAGTGAATTTTATTACTGCAGTTGCATTTGGGAACGGAAACTGAATCAATCTACAAATTTTGCGCACTACATAAAAAAATATCCTGTTTAAGAAAGTAATTTACGCCCACCGAGCTATTGCTACAAATAAGCGCATGTAAAATATTTATTTACAACTCAATTGACTATTGTAACTTGAAAACCCGGATTAGCCACCGCAAATTATGCAGAAATACCTCGAAATTGGTAATTTTTTATGTAAAATTTAAACAGAGAACCATTTATTTTATCATATTAATATGAATATCAATATTATAAATGCGAAAGTAATAGTCGGTCTCCACGTAAAAGCCTGCTCGACGTTTTTACGTTCATTCGAGCAAGATCGAACGTGTGGACCAGTAAAAGGCAATAAAGCTTAAGCCTTTTACTGGTCCACACGTTTGAACTTACTCGAATAAACGTAAAAAACGTCGAGCAAGCGTGTACGTGGATGGAGGCCCACGTTATCTGTCTCTCTGTCTGTTTGTTACCTTTTCAGAACCGATCTAGATGAAATTTGACATGAAAAATTTGCATCAGAAGAAGGACATAGGCATTTTTTTTTTATATATCCCACATCTAGTTCCTATGAAAACCTTTGAATAAAACCCTACACAGTCCACTTTAGATTAATCATTTTCTTTTAACTTTGTCATCCTTTTCATATGGATCTTAACGGAAATGATAATTATTTTGTAGAAAATTTTGCGTAAATTGCCACTACCGTTAGATTGTTAGATTTGACTCGTGTATCTTTTGCCTACTAAAGTGTGAGAGATCGTGAATAACATGTTAATAATTATCTAAATTGTATGTATTGTTCGCAGAATGAGTTCGACGGAAACCATCAATGTGACGGCTCAGCCTATCACCGAGGTAGTCCATGATAAGGCTATGTTCCTCCAGACCCCTGCTGCTCAGGGCATCGCCGGCATATTCGTGTGGGCGGCGTTATTCGTTACTTGCCAACAGGTAAATGAGATTACAGCTTAAAACGGCCATGTGTACGCTCAGTCACAAGTGGATCGCGGACGTCATACCTATCCAGTATACCAGAGCGTGGATGGTCACATAACAATCACGCAGTTAAGCAATGACAAGAGCATTATGTTACTGCTGATTAGGTTTTCAAGTTAAGTTAAAACTTTCGCAACTTTGTCTTAACACAATACAAGAGACAAGTGTCTTTGTTAAAGGTTGTCTGTGTCGCCACAGGTGTGCCTTTGCGTCATTATTTTGTTAAAGACTTGTGCAAAAAAAATCTATAGGTACAACACGAATAGAATAGTCAATAGAGAATAAACGTGCTACTTGCGAAGATGGATTGTAACTATTGTCATTGGAATCTGACAATCAATTAATTGATGCTATTGAAATTAAATAGTTCGCTGTTCTAAGAATTTTCACTTCGTAGAGTGTGACGATTTTTCCGTAATTAGGAGCATCAGAAAGGAATTATTTTGGTGTTTTGTATCAAACGAAATGCCATGAAAATAGGAAGTAATAATTGGTTCCCCTAATTCACCATCGTTTGTAGTGTTTACGATGTTGCGGTCCATTAAGTAATTAGATTTCTAAGTAAATGTACGAGGTTAGAACGCAACTACTGCGGATTCACCGATGTGTGCATGACGTCAGAATTCGATATTACTTGATGTCTGTAGATTGTTTACGCGAAAATTGCGTCAGTATGACACACCCGCGTCCTAGACACAAGCAAAACATATAATAAAAAATCAGTTATCCTCATGAACGATGTGTCATTTTATTAAGATTATAAACAGTTTAACTCTGCTCACTCAAATAAACAATGATTCTCTATTACGGGTTAGCAGGATTAACCTATCTAAAACGATTTTACGTCGATAAAAGTCTTCCATAATTGAATATTGTTATAAATATCCCGCTGGAGAAGAGAAAATAAAAGTTTTCTTTAGCGTCGGCAGGGCGTCGCGGACAGCTTGTTGCGTAAAAGATCAATATTTTATTAAATTGTATCGTTCCCCCGGCTATCACAACAAGGTGTGCTATGTGCCATTTACTGTCACATTTGGTTCAATGGCTAACAGAAAATAGTACCTTATCATGAACACCTACCTGGTTTCTCCAAGACTGATCAAATCTTAGCAGTCGTCATCTTCAATCTCCTGTCGACTGATTGTCGATGTGATGAATCAAAGACATGAAGGTTTCTGGGTCGTTTTCTTGGTATACCAAGCGCAACTAGAATCATGCATGGAGTACTGCTCTCATCTTTGGGACGGCTCAGCTAAATACCAGCTGGAGGTACTGGAGATGCGATGGGTGTAGATGGAAAGACGAGCCAAGGGGCTCATTAGCAGCAATACATTAGTCCAGACAAGGATTCAAAGTTTTGAACATCGAGTAGAGTTGCAAGCCTATCGGTGTAGGATGCATTTCGGTGAGTGTGCGGTGAAATTTCCCAATTTAATTCCCCCAAGCCTATTCTACTATCGGCCGACCAGACCTGCGATGCGCCACTGCTATACGGTGGACATAATAGACATTCCACCCATAAACACCAAGTGGTTTGCTAATTCTTTCACCATGCATAGGCAGGGACTGATAAAGGGTGGAATTCCTTGCTGTCTGAGTTTCCCGATAGTTATAACCTGAAAGTCTTCAAGGCACGAGTAAATAGGTTACTTCTAGGCAAGAGTGTACCATCCTCGACTGCGTCAGGTGAAATAGTGGTCAAACGCAAAATGATTCAATGTAAGTAAGTATGTAAAAAGTCTAAGTTGCATGCACTCCTTTGTCTTCTGGGTAGCATGATTAATCTCGGTTTTTGTCGTCCGTGTGCAATATTAAGTACTAATACTCAAAACGGTCCTGTCAAAATACTCAAAATGCCTTGATAGCAACTGCCAGCTACTAGTCCTGGGTTATGAGGTGCTAAGTGCAGACCGTTAGGATTAATTCAAGGGTGCAAAAGGTCGCCGGCGCCCGCAAACATAAGATTTTCTACTTTGTCTATTTTGCATCCGATAACGGGTTAATTATGCTGTTAATGTTACGTCTTTGAACATGGTGTCTTCTTAAATTAATTTAATATACGGGTGAAGAAAGTGTGAAACCAATATGTATGTATTTTTCCTCGGATTTAATGGCTTTATTATGCAGGTAAACATATCATTATGCGATAAAATGTGTTATTGCCAGAATGGGTATATTGCAGGGATTTAGTTCTATTAAAATGAACAGAAATGTTCGTAGATCGTTCGTATAGAAAAGATAAAGTAAGTTAGCCTAACAGGACATGGAAACAGGAAATATTTCGGTTTTCCTCTGATATAAAATTATCAACATACGCCTGAACTAGAACAAAGATATTTCATAACTGTAAAAACTTCAGTTTTATAGGAAGTGCTCTATTCAACTCGTTTTAGTTTTATCTACTGGGATTCGAAGCAAAGTTGTTTGTTACTTATTGTTCAACACTATTCAACACGCTTATATGCTATGCAGTTGCTAAATTATTCTCTTACACGTAACTGTAGAAGGTAGTTATGCAGTTTTAAAACGTATCGCGTTTGTTTGAGAATTTTAACGTATTGGCAGAATGTTATCGTGTCTATAGCTAGTCGTGTCACGTAAATTCCAATTTTGATAAGCAGAAATTACGGGAAATGTTTCTTTCAGCCGGGTGTTTTTCAGGTTTTAATTTTAAGAGGCCACTTAATATCACGCAATCACGAAGTTCTTTTGTAGCATCTTACATCCAGTTCTGTAACGTATAAACTGGTCATGCGAAATCAACTCTGGTTCTAAGGACTAAGCCAACCATTAAAGGCATGGAGTAATCTAAACACCTGAACAGTTAGATCTGAATGTATGCGTCTACATACACGGCACGATCGCGTCAGGTCTGGATCGTTTCAGTCGCTCCAGCCGCTAGATGTGTCTATAACATCGTGGTCTACCTAGTCCTTTGGCATCGAGGCCAAATCCACCGTAAATAGTATGAATTTTCCTTCGATCAAGCCCGAAGATAGACCGGCTTAAGGTTTTAGAGGTAGGTAGGTGTGAAAGCAGAAGCATGCGCCTTTACGTCATAGATGACACGTAATGTCTGTTCTTACGTGTGATGATCGCTTGATTAGCAATGCTAGCTGCATTCGCCTTGTCAGACTAGCTATAGGACTGGGGAAGGCTCGGATGTGAAAATAAAACCTTTTTATTGTTGTCCTCCTCATTGATGAGGGTCGTGATCTCTATGTAACACCTTTAATTGGACTATACTCCGCCATTTTGCTCTGTTCCCCACAGCATGGATTGATTACTTATCCATAAATTCACGATACACTATTTGCTTACGTATCAAGGAATATCCCGCATGTTTTTATCGTGAAAATCGATAGTGAAATGCTATGTATGCGGGATAGTGAATTTTAAATAAGCTTAAGTTACAATGTTATGCTGACATCGCAGTCTGTGCGATGAATGAAATCACTTGTGCTATACTTGTCGGTACCTATATGTAGAATGTGCTAACTACATCGAAACCCCATTGATTCTTTTGTTTCACAAGTTTACCATTACACCCTATTCATAAAAATTCATGACCTGATTAAAGTGACACCTTGGTGTAACTAAGCTCTATCCTTTTTCGTTCTCAAACAAATGACAATGACAGAGATAGCGTTACAACTATGATCATCCTTTGATCGTTAATCCTAGGACTAACACAATACTCAAAGTCCTAGGGTGATCTTGGTTTATTAATAAGGCCACTAGAGTTTTCTTCATGAGCATCAAAAAGATGTGCGTAGGACCCTTCAGATTTGTTCAATTTTCACATATTGGCAATAAGTAAAAATTGTTGTTATGTTGAAAGTTGTCTACTTTGAATGTTTTTGTCGGTCAATAGCTGCAATAGGCTATTGCACCTGTTGATGGACAAAAACTTTACAATATCTAGCTTATAGCGCAATCTGAGAGTAAACCAAGTTAATTAAAACGTGACAGATTTGTATTTGATCAAGCCTATTTGTCTTCTTTATCTTTTTGTTAATTGATTAACAGCCCCGTTATTTACGTCGCTTATTTTCTCTAATTATTTGATCGTTAAAGATCATTACTGCTGCGTTCATCGTTTATTCACGGTGATTAGTATTCTCAAGAATGTATACGATACATACCTCGACAACGTCATGTTTATTGGTTCACCGATTCGCCTCCAACTCTGCTAAGCTCGGTGAATACAAGCGTGACGGTTACCAATCAAAACATCATCATGATTATTGTCATTTGTTTTCTACTTTCTGTTGAAAATAGGCCTTCATTTTGTACTTTATTGGTTTGCACTAATTGCGATTTAAGTAGGTCTTGTTTTATCGTCAAGAAAAGATCAACTGGTTGTTCGTCTTATTCTTTTGCTAAATCTTCCTTTCGCATTTTATTGCTGGATTTAAGATCAGGGTCCTAGAATGTGGCGTCACAACTATCTCATAATATTGGAACTAAACTCGTATTCAGGACTGCGTGGTTTTCACTTTTACTTGAATCGATTCGGAAGTTTGATCCGTGGTTTGACCGTAGTAATTTTACGCGTGAAAGATCGTTAGTGCATATTGTTATCGAAAGTTTTGCTTTTATTTAACAACTACAATACAAAAAAAAATTCTACAAATACATACCTACGTTTAGTATTGGTGTGTCGATTAAAAATGATTTAAAAATAGCTGAATGACTGAAGCTCGGAGTAACTGGAGTGATAATAATCTATAATCATAAACTGATTCGTATTGCTATCTCAGATGTGCGACTGACAAATATACATTCGAGAAAATTGATTTTCACAGCCTTCCCCTGATAGTGTTTTAGTACGTTGGTCTAACATTACAGTATTAGCCAATTCTTTTGTACCACTATCAGAACATTTGTTATCGTTTCTAGTTATGGAGTATATTCCGTTTTGTATTTGCCAACTGATAACGAGTTATTATGGTTCGAGAATGAATAATGACTTTTTAGCGACAAGAGAGTAGTTATGAGGTACGAACTTTGCGTTTTTTGACCTTGTGTTTTCCCATCGGGGCAGGAAACGTACTTTACTGTTAGGTAGGTACTGATGTAGGTGAACAACCTTTTATGAAGTACGCTAAAATGTATCCATATTTCGTGGTAATATACTGTTTTATGTGGGAATGAGGCTTAAACGCGCGATTATGAAGCGTTACCGCAGCTACAGGTTAGGCACGTCATGTTAGAAGCTTTTCTTTATTGTTGTTACGTGCCTAAATAAATCATTTTGCGGGGCACATTCTCACAAGAAAAAGATTTTAATGTGTGACGATAATAGAAATAAAGTCGAGATAAGATTAATAGGTAAGTATTACATAGAGAAACAGTGAAGATATTAGATTATACGTTGTTGCATACAGATTAGTCTAGCATAGTATAGTTTCTTACATACATAATAAGTAGGTACCTCTTTTATTTCATGCGACACTATTCTTTCACCATCTTTTGTATGTATGGGTCAGTTTGGTTTAAACACACTTACTACCTACTCAAAACTGTGGTTTTTGTAATTAACTTATCATATATTAGCCAATAAGCGATGTGAATGCTTTCTATTGCTTATCTAGCTAGGTTATCAAAAATGATGCGCAGTCTACTCACTTTTGTTTAACAGCATAAAAACGGCCTCCAAAATATTAAACATATTTTGTAATGCTAGTAAAACTTGTTGGTATCCTCTTTATAATTTTGTAATCATCTTAACCATGACTGTAGACGTCATTCTTGAATTAAACTTAGCGGCTGACACGATGTTAGTCTCAGTGGAGAAGCAAGAACAACATAAAGGCACGTGGAAATAATATAGACCTCCGTAGACTCGTTTCTTTCATTCGTTCACCCTTTTAATTCACTGAATGTTTTGAACCCCTGTGTTTATCATCCACACTGCATGTTCCGTCAGGGGTTAAAAACAGCAAGAATAGCTCCAATCGCTTTGTTCTAATAAATACAAGAAACGTTATTTTATCGCAGCGTAGCAATATAACCGTTACGTCTTGGCCAATTAATACAACAACTTTATCTAATGATTTTAGTAGTAAATGAAGAGAGCGTGGCCGCGTTGATTACGAATGCGTGCTTGTGACCCTATTCCTTATATTCCGCAATCAATTCTTTTAGTGAAAATCTTAAGTTGATAATATAAACATTGTATTTTTATGCTCGTGACGTAGGTACTTCTCACAAATCGGTCAACTTTCGATTGGCGTAAAGATGCTAATTTAAAAGCATTTTGTCGAGACAGCAGACTAGTCAACGACTTGGAACCTTAACGACATAGATTTTTATGATAAATTCGATAACAACTTTTGTTTTCTGTAAAATGTGTTCCACTGTCTTTATCGATCGTTACAATCCAAAAGCAATCAAAACAAAGCGAAATCATAATTTAAATTAATGTTATGATTATTATTTTCTTCAGTCTCCTTGTTCACTGTTTTAAGAGAAACGTTTATTCTGCTATAAATTAAAACATAAAGCGACGATCTGAAGAATTACAAATTCTTCAGATTGTCGCTTTATTGTATCTTTGCCTCCGCTCGCTTTTTAATGAACTTTAAAATGGATGAAAAGAAAATATAATATATAGAGAACAAGTCACAATTAAAATCAATGTGATTAAATACAATTGCCGAACCACGCGTCACGCTATCATTGTCAAAGTTAATTCCAGCTGTATTAACATCGATAACAATCAAATAAATGAATGCGACATCATGCTCATACGACATTTTTTCTTGAATGATTTTAAATTATTGTTTATCATTGTTTTCAGATTTACCAGCACCTGCGCTGGTACACTAACCCATCGGAGCAGCGTTGGATAGTGCGCATACTGTTCATCGTACCAATATACGGCTGCTACAGCTGGATCTCACTGCTCTTCTTCAATGGAAACTCCTATTATGTATACTTCTTCACCGTTAGAGATTGCTATGAAGGTAACAATTCTCATAATTTCTCCGCTCATCCTTGTGACGTGATAATATTCTCTGTCTCGGTGGATCATCAGCCTTAATGTGTATATCTATTAGTTTTTAGTTCGAGGCAGCTCTCGTTGTGGTCGCTCTTTGTGACTTGTTGTATATAGTCCTTAGTCCAAGGATAGCCTCCCTTCTGGTCTCACCCTTTTTTACCAGTGAAGCTTCAATTGGCCCCGAACTATCTGCAACGTTCCACAGACAAACTGTACTACAAAATTAGCGACGCGTGGGATCTTTATAAGTAGATACAACGGTGTCAGCCGACTATGTAAATTGATTAGATAACTGCAACTAAATAACGGTCTGCGGATCTCGTGGCAGCATACATTGACCAGTATACGTATACAATGTGCCTGTTTATACGTATAGTTCCTTGCTCATAACGCACTTACTCACAAATATTGCGCACATTACGAAAGTTCTATTAATAAAGTTCTCTTCTGTGTCATGATCTGAAAAAGATGCACTTTATAAACTAAGTTTAGTTTCCGTCGGCCGTCTGGAGCACGTCGGCTCAAACGATCCAATCGATTTATGCGATCTTTAATATTGAAGCATCGATTACGTAAGCGATTCACAACTCCGCTCGATTCGCCGATGAAACTGAGACGCTTTATAACTGAATCTTTGAATTGATCTGTATATAATGGCAATTGGCATTGCAATCAAGTTATATGATGGCAAACTTCTCAATAATTGGCTGAAAGAGTTGATTGGGACAATGAAGATTGAGCATTTTTGTACATTCCAATTACAGCAATGTTTTGTTATACACTAGGAAAGTAGGTACTTTTTAGGTAGTTTAAGTAGTTTTTTTTACAATACATTTAATCATTCAAATGATGTTCGATATTATAATGAATGGACACTGGTACTTTTCATCAATAGTACTGTTTCGTACGTTTTTGCCGAATCACTTGACGAACGTTCAAAGAAATTGGGCGCCTCTTAAGAAATCAGCGCCACGTCATTTCATTCATCTATTTGCTATGTTAAGTAGTACCTAACTGTTTATATCAACAGTTAATTACATAAGCATTTATTCATAATGCGTTTCATTCGTGATTTTGATATTTGGGTCACGGCTGTCTGTGTAAAATTCGAGATGCTTCAATGTAATCATTTAATACTCAGATGAAGATGATTTTTGTCAGTGTCTACATATTTCTGAATATTTCGATGGAATATGCACCATGTTTTTATTGCCGTAAGAGTAAGACATTCGTGCCTTAGTTTATCTTCTAGGTATTAATTTATACAGACTAATTAGACAATAGGTTATTTGAGTTATTTCATATTGTTAGCAGACAGGCTCGACTTGTTTGTCTTCTTTGTGGCGTTTTTAATACTTTGTCAGGGTATAAAAAAATATCAATGTTAATGACTTTCCTGACGTATACTTTCAGCGTTCGTGATCTACAGTTTCCTTTCCCTCTGCTACGAGTACCTGGGCGGCGAGGGCAACATAATGTCGGAGCTGCGCGGGCGGCCGGTGCGCGCGTCCTGCGTCAACGGCACCTGCTGCCTCAGTGGCGCCACCTACACCATCGGATTCCTGCGCTTCTGCAAGCAAGCCACCCTTCAGTTCTGCCTCATCAAGCCTGTTTGCGCGTTCATCATTATATTCTTGCAGGTTTGTACAATTTAGTCTTTTTCTCCGGTAAATATTTGAACAAAAACAGGTATGCGCCCCGTCTGCGTTTCGGCGTCTGCTTTTGTTGCATGTGACACATATTAATATTTGTATGAACATGAAAAGGTAAACATCGTAGTAGTGAAAGGTCCACGCCACACCCGTCATAATGTCCTCTATGGACATATTGGCCATGTTTAGCATGACGGATAATGAAGTAAAATGGTTGAGCCTTTTATCGCTACTATAATTAAATTATAGTAGAGCTAAAGGGCTCATTAGGTAGTGACGCACGATACAAAGGAAGTAAGTAAATTAAATGAAAAAATCTTATCCAATTTGCTAAACTTATAACTAACGTATGTGGCCTATGGCCCCACAGTGACTCTGGCTTGATAAGAACTCAACGGTAAAGTAATGATTTTCCTTATTAAAACCCTACAAACAAACTGACTTACACAGGAAAATAATGATTAATAAGTAATGTCGTATTTTTCCGTTGACGAACAACATATTGAAGTTAATGAGCTGATAGTAGTAGTAGATTTACCATTTAGCTTTCCTTAGCAAATATCATTCTTCTCAAACACATCACATCTTGTGTTATGTACGGAAAGAACCTTGTCGATTGACAATACGGCGAATAACATACTCAGCGGTGCGACGCTGCATGACTCGGCGCCGCTGTCGAATCTTGTACCATTCTGTAGGAAATCTATACGGCACCGCGAGCAATTTCGTTGCGCTAGTAGACTGTTCACTCAACGCTCCGAGTGTTATTTGCCTAAGTACTGCAGGCGCGCCGGGGCACTCATTGCCCCGATGCTGACTGGTTAGTATTTCCATCACGGTGTGAGAAATGGCCGACATGACAGAATAAGTGCCATATTCACCAACAATATAACAGATGGTTAAAATTAAATCAGCCGATTACCCGTATAAAAAATTGTGCTTATACGGCTAATTTTAATCTAATCGTCTGATACGCTGTCGGTGGACTTGGGCTTCCAGTACAATTAATAATAAAAAATAAAATCTACAATTACTTTATGGAAATAAAATTGTATAAAGTTAACGTTAAGATATTGATTATATTAAAATAGGTCTATACTGATTTCGATTAGAGACGTCATTTAAGATCAAGATTAAAACAAGTTTATAGGAAGATTTTAGATTATATTTTTGTGCCAAGGACGTTTCGACATTCTGCCTAGTCCGATCTAAACTAGTTGGCATTTATCGTTAGAAAAAGTTGTTTTGATTCTGGTTCGTATGTACCATCGATTTACTTTATTGTAATTTTAATGATTCATGAAATAATCAGTGTCGATCCATATAAAATATTATAGATAACAAATATCACTACATAGTATAAAACAAAGTCGCTTCCCGCTGTCTATCCCTATGTATGCTTAGATCTTTAAAACTACGCAACGGATTTTGATGAGGTTTTTTTTAATAGATAGAGTGATTCAAGAGGAAGGTTTATATGTATAATACTTTCATATTTAATGTAAGGATAGTAGAGAAACTGCATCCGTGCGAAGCCGGGGACGGGTCGCTAGTCTTAAGGGCCGTATCTTCCAAATCGACCTATTTTTGGTTCAGTGGTAAACAATCAAATATTCTTTTTTTTGATCGGATAAAAATATATGTTGTAGTTTACTAAACACTCTTGAATAACCTATGGTTCGAAACACGATATGTACAACTTCGCTCGATCATAATAAATCACGAAAACAGTGAATTTTTTGATTGTTTTTCAAGTGTTTCTTAGGTTTATCAAATTTTTACTTTACAAGAAACACATCAAAAATAGGTAATGACGTTTAAAATAATATCCTATGGTTACTTTTTCACAAAACAGTTTTAATTATTTTTAACACAATATTATATAAGATTGCGGCACGCATGCCTCGCTTCAGTAGCCCGCCGGGCGTCTCCGAGGTAGGACCTGTGTCGCTTTTTACGGCTCGCTGCGTTCCCCTCTAATCGAATTCAAAATTGGTATTTTGTGTTCGTGTGTACCTATATTATAGTTCAAACTGTAAATACTGTTCCACTTATTATTAAATAAACTAAATAATGTTGTACTTATTAATAAATAAACTGTAAATATTTGTTGTATAAGAGTTTTAGTATCAGTAGTTCAATTATATTATTTTTAAAATATGGGAAATAAAAATAGATGGAAGAAAATAATATCCAGAGTTGAATTCCGGAAGTTTAGAAAAAATATAAGATAAGTTTGATTATTATTTTTATCTATTTATAACTAACTAGGTAGGTACTTACCCATAAAAATCGACATGATAGAGAAATAATAATTGTAGTTATGTAAGTTGTTAAAAAGTTAACTCTAAGAATTTCGTAAAGTTGTTGTACTCATCATTATGAACAACTTTTACTATGAGACGAACCGTGTAATCGCGAAAAAAAATCTGTTGTTCAATACATTTAGTCGAGTAATATTGAATAATTTGTATTGAACAGCTGATTTTTTTTTCTCAATTTCCGGTTTCGTCCTATAGTAAAATTTGTTCTTATTGATGAGTACAATCAATAACTTCACCAAATTCTAAGAGTTCATTTTTTAACACCTCGTATAAGTACCTACTTGCTTTCATCCAGATTTCAGGTATCCTCAGGTATCATAAATTTACGATTGTAGTAAGATCAAAGTAAACTATAAACTTACTATAACATTAGATATGAACAGACCCTTATTACAGTCCGTTCAACCGATTATGACTTCTATTGCATTGCTGACGAGCCGAATGTCGTCGGCAGTAAACAGTTGGTATTGTAATTTATACGTTTTTACTTTCAATACCTTCCCTATCCCTAGGGAATAGAAGTCTTAATCGATTGAATAAACTGTAAATAGGGTTTGTTAAACTGTCAAAGTTGAAGTCAAAGTCAAAGTTAAAGTCGAAGTCAAAGTCAAAGTCGAAGTGGAAGTACAAGTCGAAGTCAAAGTCAAAGACAAAGTTAATGTCCAAGTTCAAGTCCAAGTCGAAGTCAAAGTCAAAGTCGAAGTGGAAGTACAATTCGAAGTCAAAGTCAAAGACAAAGTTAATGTTTAAGTTCAAGTCCAAGTCGAAGTCAAAGTCAAAGTCGATGTTAAAGTCAAAGGTAAATTCGAAGACAAAGTCGAAGTCGAAGTCAAAGTCAAAGTCAAAACCAAAGTTAATGTTAAACTTGAAGTAAGTCATAGTCAAAGTTAAAGTCAGAGTCGACGTCCAAGTCAAAGTCAAAGATAAAGTCCAAGTCAAAATCAAAGTTAAAGTGCAAGTGCAAGTTCAAGTCCAAGTCCAAGTCAAAGTCAAAGTCGAAGTTAAAGTCAAAGTTAAAGTACATGTCTAAGTCAAAACCAAAGTTAAAGTCAAAGTTAAAGTCCAAGTCGAAGTCAAAGTCAAACTTAAAGTCGATGTCGAAGTCAAAGTCAAAGGTAAATTCGAAGACAAAGTCATAGTCAAGGTCCAAGTCGAAGTAAAAGTCGAAAAGTCAAAGTTAATGTCCAAGTCCAAGACCAAGTCGAACTCAAAGTCAAAGTCAAAGTCGAAGTGGAAGTACAAGTCAAAGTCAAAATTAATGTCAAGGTCAAAGTCAAAGTTAATGTCCAAATTCAAGTCAAAGTACATGTCAAAGTCAAAACCAAAGTTAAAGTTAAAGACAAAGTTGTAGTCAAAGCTAAAGTCAAAGTTCAAGTCCAAGTCGAAGTCAAAGTTAAAAACCAAGTCCAAGTCAAAGTTAGAGTCGAAGTCGTAGACAAAGTCAAACTTAAAGTCCAAGTTTAAGTCGAAGTCAAAGTAAAAGTCAAAACCAAAATTAAACTTATATCATAGTTAATGTCCAAGTCGAAGGCAAAGTCAAAGTCGAAGTCAAAGTCAAAGTTAAAGCACATGTCAAAGTCAAAACCAAACTTAAAGTTGAAGTCGTAGTCAAAGTCAAAGTTAAATTCGAAGACAAAGTCAAAGTTAAAGTCACAGTCGAAGTCGACGTCCAAGTCGAAGTCAAAGTCAAAGCCGAATTCGAAGTCAAAGATAAAGTCCAAGTCAAAGTTAAAGTCGAATTCGTGGTCAAAGTCAAAGTTAAAGTCCAAGTCGAAGTCCAAAAGTCTAACTATGTCGAAGTCAAAGTCAAAGTTAAAGTCGAATACGAAAAATAAAATGACTTCACTCTAAATCCAATATGGCGGACCGCCCAAAATGGTGGACTAGTTTCTACGCACTCCTATTATGGGTATCAAATTATAGGGTCTTCCTTATAGGTATTCCTCATTTGAGGAGACAGTGACAACTAAAAAATAAATTAATAGATATTAACGTTTTTAACTATTATTTTTAGTTTAGGTTTTTATTAAAATGGTCTGAAAAGAAAAAAAATAACTTTAAATTAAATCAAACCATGTCAAGCTTATAAAAATAAGTTATTTTAAATTCTTTTTTTTAAAAAACGTTGCTCCTCTTTATTATTTCTCCTGTATCGAGGGTGCAGAGTTCACAAACATACATGTCACATGCACACACAACCACACCCGAAACAACTATCTGCAGATCACACAAATATTTGTTCCGTGCGGGGATCGAACCCGCGGCACGTAGCGCAGAAAGCTAATCGCTTAGCCACTGCGCCAACCGTGTCGTCAAATATATACTTTAAATATAATATACTTTATTATATTTACTCATAGTATATCAAAAAATAATTGATTCTATTCATCTGTTGTTATATCTGTAAATATTAGAGATTTGGTAATGTAATCATAATATCATTACCTACTTAGGTACCACTATAATATTACTATACTACTATTATTACCCCTAATAATATTACTTACCCCTGTAACAGTCATGAAAAAAGGGAGATTCGTTGAAAATTTAAAACAGAAACACAATACAATTATTTCTATTTTCAACTAATTTTAACGAACGTAAGTAAAAAAAAACAAGAAAAGAAAAATAATACAATGAATTGGGTTAATTTAAAGTTTTAGGTGCATGAATTTACCTTAAAAGTATACCCCAAAATATTAACATGAATTTCGTACAACAAACAATACTGAAACTACTGTTACGATCTATACTACTACTATGTTGTTTTTAACTGTGCAACGTATTGGTATTCACTGTAATGTTGTCCATGTAAAGTTGAATAAATAAATAAATAAATACTGTGACGCAAAGTTTTTGCACAGTGCGGGGTCAGCGAGTTCATCTGAATTGCGCTTACGCGCGACCCGGCGCGCGGGGCCTGAGGTAGCGTTAAATGCCTACTGCGGTGAGAGAAGGTGCCCTTAACATAATAAATACCTGATGATGTTTGTTATTCTTTGATCTGACTTTCATATGACGTTACCTGTTATTACCTCATTTTGATTAGCTCATCATCGGTTTAGTGGTCGCAAGTGCAGCACAGTGTTATCGACAGTTTCTGTAAGGAAATTCTTACATGTTTTTTGACTTAATAACGGTGTTGGCGAAATGGCGTACAACAGAACCTCTGCCTAGTCCTTTGTGGAAAAAAAGCGTGATGCTTTGTTACGTTCTATAATATAGTAAATGCAGTCCATTATTGTCCCACAGCTGGGCACGGGCCTCTTCTTAGAATGAGAAAGGTTTATACCTTAGTCTACCATTCATGCTTGGGCACCCCTATACCGCGTAACAAAATGGTAATTAAATAATTATATCGACTCTGATAATAAACTTCATTTCCGATCGTAAAGGTGGGACTCCATCTTCATGATCGGTAATTTTTTTACAAGGTAGCTCGAAGTTTTATCTCTCACGATCGTATTGAAGTTTATTACCAGAGTCGATGTTCATTACCATTTTAGTTACGGGTTGGCAGACTATACATACCATCGAGAACATTGTGAAGCCTTCTAACGCTAATAACATTGAATTCATGTTACATGAATGTTACATGAATTCAATGTTTTATCTCTTTTAAAATCTTGTCAGTTATGAAACTGACAAGGTTTTAAAAGAGAAAAAACTAAATATTTATTTTTTAATTTAACTTAAATTCAGATACTGAAAGTCAAAGTTTAATATATTTTGACAGATTATCGGCTAATAATATTATTAAAATGGTTGCATGCAATCGTTATGTGTTCCCAGTACCTAATTGTTTTCCGTTGTCCGCAGGCGCGAGGCTTGTACCACGACGGCGACTGGAGCCCGGACGGCGGCTACATCTACATCACGATCGTGTACAACTTCTCCGTGAGCCTGGCGCTGTACAGCCTGTTCCTGTTCCTCGGCGCCACTCGGGAGATGCTCAAGCCGTTCGACCCGGTCTTGAAGTTCTTCACCGTTAAATCTGTTATTTTCCTCTCGTTTTGGCAAGGTAATCATCCGATATATCTTTTACTATCAATGTTTACCGTTGGTCCCAAACTAGGTTTGTCTACAGCAAAGTCATTTTACTTTTTTTATTCTGTATTTATTATCTGTAAATTATAAGCCATGAGAAACAGTGACACACGGTACTTTTCTAGTCGACATTTGGTTTTTCTGTTGTGGTGAATAGAGGAACCTTTTGAACTTGTTCATTTTGGAAAAGTGTCTTGTTATTTACATTCACCGATGTTCGAAAGTAATCCTGTTTCGAAATCAACCCGGATGTGACGTGCATAGTAGGCGATCGTTTCAATACGAATAAGCAAACGGATGATTTATCAGCGTATATAACATAGATCCTTTTCTCCCTCCAGGTGTAGCCCTAGCCATACTCGAGAAGGCCGAGGTGATATCCCCAATCCACGATGAGGACGGAGTCCCAACGACTGCTGGTACTGTATCCGCTGGGTACCAGAACTTCCTGATCTGCCTGGAGATGTTGGCGGCGGCCATCGCGCTGCGCTACGCCTTCCCTGCCGCCGTGTATGCGCATGCGCACCGCGACCCGCACCGCTCTGTCACTATGCAGTCGATCTCTAGTAGCCTCAAGGTAATGACAATTTATTAAAAGTTACACCTGCATTGTGTATAAGATATGCATTTATTATACCAGAAGCCCAATTCTCGTAATTAATTTATACTATGACTGAAAGTTGACCGAACTGAGATTATATTATGAATTGACAAAAAGTCATGTATTCTACTCCTCTTAAAGTTCAGTCCGATTCCAGTATGATTTGGATTCAATCTTCTTACAAACTCATTTCAATCTCATTTTTGACGTTTGTGTATAGACGAGAGTGTCAATTTTACTATCTGTGTCAGTTCAAAATGTTAGCAGAATACCGATTTGCCTTTTATTCAACTTTCGATCTCATTACAATATAATGTCACGTTTGACGTTGTTTGTTAGGGTAGGAGAATACCATTTGTGACATTTATGACATTGGTAGTAGATCGGAATGAGATCCCAACTATATTTTAAACATTTTTAATTACGAGAATTGGGCCTCTGGGTACAAAATCCAGCTTTCCCGAACGTTAACTTTTTTCTCACTGACGTTAGATCTGACGACAGACGAAGAACCATATCTTGATTGAGATTTTGATGCGGTTTTCACTATTATTTTGAGCATTTCTTCCGGAAGATTTATACGTATAATACTTTCCTATTTAATGTAGGGATAGTAGAGAAATTGCACCCGTGCATAGCCGGGGACGGGTCGCTAGTATTGAATATACTCTTAAGTATAAACGAATATACCTTTAATATATCAATTTCCAGGAGACGATGAATCCCAAGGACATAATGACGGACGCGTTCCACAACTTCCACCCGCAGTACCAGCAGTACACGCAGTACAGCTCCGGTGAGTGACGTCATACCATGTTACGTTAGCAACGCATGTGTGTCATACGCAGCCTGCTCGCATTTTATTTGCATTTATGTTTCAAAGATCTCATTGTGGATGTTAGGTATTTCGTGTTATGTATTGTGAATAGTTCTTTAGTGTTTGACTTGAATTTAGACATTATCCTTGTGGTAGAAAATAATTATTTATTTTTCTTTTTAAATATAAAAGTTTCCAACCGAAATGGCCACCGGCATTGGAAACAAGGTCCAAGCTGGTAAAAAGTAAAGATATAGGTAATTTTAATTCGTGTTTAGCGATTCGAAAACCTAGGGGTAATCACTTCAACTTTATGATTTGATAAAAAAAACAATCATTCATTTTGATAAACTTTATCTGTCATTCAAGATTAGGTACAGCTTCCGTGGTTTTGAAAGCTGTAAAATATACAATGTAAAAGCCTATGAAGTGATACAGTTGAATATTACGCGAGATTTAATGTGTAGTGTCGACAAAAAAGAAAACATAATAAATAAGTTATTTTACACAAAATTATCATTAGTTTAATAACACCAACAATTTTTATTTATTTCAAATGCGTCCAGTCTTCATTATAACCTTCATTCTTAGTATCAGCAGTAGGCTAGGTCTTTCTTATTTTTTGGTTTTATTTTCTTTCAGATGTCACTTCTCAACTGCCTTATGAGAAACTATAAATTCTGCCATAGCCGTGCTCTGCATGAAGTGCATTGCTGTCTGTCTATACATACATGTAATAATAAATACATTATGCCCGAGCATGGAAACACCACTAACAATATTGTAAAACAGAATAAAATAATACAGTGTGTTCAGTATAGAATCGAATGTACTCTGATTTTGTGCGTCTTCTGATTGAATTCCATATACATTCCCGACCACTATAACGCAGTATTTATTTGAAAGTATTTCTAAGTCAGTATTTAGAAGAGAATATTCCAAATGATCAAACAATTTTTTCAGGAACGTAGAACAAAGTTCGGGTGCATTCGATGAGAAAGTGTCAAAATGGCATGCGAAAAAATAATAACTTAATGTTGGGAGATAAGACTCAGAATAATACATTTTGGAACAACATACTTAGACTTTTTGTTCACACACACAACACAAATATCTACTAAATAATAAAAGTGCCTTATACTGGCAAATTTATAAAGATATTGGTTTCCGGTGCTCGGTCAGCCTTCGTTAGATAAGATGTTTATTTTTATAATATCGAGGTATTTGGCTAGTCCGAAACGCATAACGAATTTTTACGAAATACTTAGATAAGTCGTATCAAGGTAATTATGTTAGAACAAAATACGAAAGGCATAAAAATTAACGAAAATTAGTAAACGGATGCGATATGATATTAAAGATATACAGGGGTCCACTAAGGTAATATTTTTAAAAGAAATTATATAAGTTCCTACCTTTATAGTCCCAGTCCCTTTAAGGGGTTATTGTACTCATCATTATGAATAACTTTTTACTATGGGCTAAAAAACCCCTGTACCATACAAATAAGTCGATTTTACTCAACTTAGGCCCGAGTTCACCGACAATATAACAGACTTTTAGAGCAAAATCAGCCGTTTAAACATGATTTAATTTTAAACATCTGTTATTTTATTGGTGAAAATGGCTAAATGTATGGAACAGCAGATATTTTTTTCGCGATTTCAGTGGTGGTCCCATAAAAAGTGGTTCCCGTAAAAGTTGTTCATAATGATGAGTAACATAACCTCTTATAGGGGTCAGGACAGCAAAGCTAGGGTCTTATATAATTCCACGGAATTCGTAGGTGATAATAATAAATTAATCTTCACTTTTCGATCACTGAAAATGGTCATAGAAAAATGATGATGGCTCATGACAGATTGAGATGACAATATGTCATGTGATATTGTAATAAAAATTTCTAGTGTCGGTGATTTGATGAAAATTTTTAAGATCTTTTTATTTACTCTCACATCACGTACATTATCATATCACACAGAGATAATCTTTTTTCAATAAAAAGTAAAATTCTTAACCAAGTTGACTCACCTACGTGTCCTTGCATTTCATTATACACAAAAATTATTAAATTATTATTTGTTGATTACAATAATTCGGACTACTCATTGCCATAAACGTTAGTAATTACTTTGTACTTAATGCCTTTAGTATGAGTTGTAAGGATTAGCGTGTTAATGTTTATTTTCTGTGATTATATTTTTCTTTTTGTATTATTTTGTTACTTTTCTTATAGTTACAGGATAAGATCCTTAGTTGAAAGCTAGAATTCAAAATTGGTAGAAAAACTTGAGATTTCTTTTTTTAAGAGCATTATTGGCATTTATCGGGTTGTTTGATGATGTACATTCTTTATATAAAATAATTGTGTTTTAATTCTATGGAAGTGAAACTGCACTTTTTGTTGCCAAACCAAAGAACGGCATTTCATGTTTCCATCTTCAGTTAGTAAATGTCGAGGCGAGTTGTTGCCAATGCTTTGTAATAATACGCGCTTGATATAACGATAATTTAGATTAATTTAAAAAAAAACTAACAATCTGTAAAGCCATACTGTGTTTTCATTTCCTAAATATTATTGTTATAATTTTTTATAATAGGAGATTTTTAACTTTAATTATTCTAGATTCGATAAATTTTTTAAAACTTTAAATGTTAGTGCTGGTAGGTTTAAGTTATAATAATTATTTTTTACAGTTCAGTTCACCGCAGTTTGATTTTTAAAAACACTTGTATTTGCCTCTCACTAATAATAAATAAAGGATATTACCTACTTATATTTTATTTTTATCATACAATTATACAACTAATAATAAAATTTGAAAAGAAACATCTACACACATTTATATAGGCTAAACAGTTAAACACATAATGAAGATGAAAAGGTAAGAACATTTGAAAATTTCGCTTTTTTCATTTATTTGCTGGCATGCTTGAAACGAATGTACTGCACAAATTATGCAATGTGAAATGGTATGCACGTTTGGTTATAATTAATATATATTGTGTTACGGCGACACTGCGTCAGTAACCGCCCTGAGTCATGACATAAAAGGGCGTCGTTGTCATAGAAAACGTGGAAAGTCTTTGCAATGGACTTTCCACGTTACTAGGTATATTTCAAATTAAGGCTCAACATTAATTAATTAATCTTGTGCATAATTGATCCTAGTGATTGATTCTGAACGCTAACACTGTAGTTTGCACAGATATTGCACTGATTCGAATATTCATTGAAGTTTATCGAATAATAAGACAAACTTAAAAAAAAAAAACTGTGCTATGCGGCTGTTTTATTTTGGATTCATGCATCCAAAAATTACGAGTTATAACTTTACGCACAAGAGCACAGATAGTTTCCACCAATCTATGCTAAATGCCGTAATGAATTCAGTCCAGGGTTAAAGCACTTACACATGAATGCAATTGACGGTAGGTACACTTATCCCAACAACGAAAATTATTTCTTGCAGTGACCGAGCGGTCAAGTGTTCCAAGTTCTTTGTCTTTTTTTATCTTTATCTTATCACATTTCCTGGTCAGTTCAATCACATTTTTTTATTTGTAAACAGAATTTTTCCTAATTCCTGTAATATTTTTTTTGGTGGAATTATCCCAATGTTCATAACGCAGAAGGCAGAACGCTTGACTTGCCTACACGGGCTTCAAAATTGTATTTGTCGATATATTCGGTTAAGCAAGTACCTATATGTGTGATAGTAACATTGTGATGTGGCGTAGTGATGCGCGCGGGCGCGGGCGGGGCGGCGCGCGGCGCGGACGAGGCCGCCACGCTGGCGCCGCGCCCGCCGCCGCAGCGCGTCGCCACCATCTGCCACGCCACCAACTACCACGAGAAGACCACGCTGCTCAGCTCCGACGACGAGTTCCAGTGAACGCCTTCACACCAGACCCCTTACGAACTGTTGTTGTTCGACCACACGTGTCCAGCCTCTTGATGTTTTAAGAGATTACGACTAAATTACTAATATATGCATTTCTTGGCCATCCATATCCTGTTGCTTAGAAACCTTTCATAAGTAAAGAACACGGGTTACAAGCGGGTTTAACTTTTGAGTGGCTCAATATTAAGCAGTACTAGCTTGAAAACTGAGTCCAACAATGATCTCTTTTTGATTACCTCGCTGTGTTGTGAATAGGTTCAAAGAAAATCTTGAATATCAAGAATATGACCATTTTGTAATGTGATTAACGATCTTGTCGAATAACAACAATCTACTGACTAAAGTGTTTAGGATAAAGCTATCAGAAAAAAATTGTTTTAAAAGAAAAGATATATTTTTATGTATCACTTGGAGTCCTATACCACTTTTAAAGCATAATACTACTACTAAATTCTGTAAATGCCTGACCCATAGCATGTAGGTAATTTTGTTACTCATAGTCAAGAGATTTAAAATTCATATAAAATAATACGAATATATTTATTTATCACTGGGTGTAATAGAATAAAATAGTCAATACGAAGTTAGTTTAAGAAGAAAATCAAAGATTTTGTTGTTAGTTTTATGATATGGTTCTTATTAGTTGATAATTGTATTTTCAATGTTATGTCACATTTTAATTTATCGCTTTTTATATTGGGACACTAAAAGCGATCATTAGAATTATCATAACGTCCTGCATTTAAATTATAGAAGTAAAGTGCAGAGGCGTGTAGTACTAAAATAAATATAACGTGTATCAGAATTATATGCGTGGTCATATTTAAGGGTGTGGATCAGACCATCAAACTAAACAACATTCTCTATGGGACCAACATCATAATAGCGAAAAAACAATCGGCTGTCCCACACAAAACTTGAATACCTATTCGAAGCAAACGTATGGGACAGCTGATTAAACTATTATTTCGCGATTACGATGTTGGTTTCATAAAGAAAATGGTTTAGTTAAATGGTCGGATCCATACCCTTATATATGAATACGCATTTTTGATAAACGTTTTATATTGAGAAATAAGTCATTTGCCTTTCGACAAGTAGAGATTCGGCATACCACGGCGACAGCGGCTCGACATAGGAACTTAAGATTGTATAGTTATGTAAAATAAGAAGTAAATGAAATATTAAATGATACATTACAAAAGTGTACAGGAAAAGAGGAATTATTATTCTATAGATAGCTATTATTAACTAGCTGTAAGGGCCGTAGCAATTTAGCAAACCCTCTTATGAAATTGTCTTTTATCGACATTTTAACTCATTATGAGCCATGAAGACACCTTTTCACATATCTATCCACTAAAAATTATTCACTGTGTCATTACTGAATCCTTTGGATGTGCCTTTTGCCGAATAAGCTCCGCTTTTGAAACAGGAATACCCATTATGATACAGAAGCATTTTTTAAGACTTGTGTGTAGTCAATTCTCTTATTTGCTTTAAATGTGATTCACAAATATAAAACATTCCTTCTTGCCAAATACCAAAGAGTCACTGCCAAAGAATTGAAAGATTCACCTATTTATGCGACTTAGGCCTGAGTTCATCGACATGGTGTCGATTTTGTTGCGCATTTGCCAATACTAAACTGGAGGCCTAAAAAGGCCCCATTTAGCAATTCACCTACGAATTTCCATGGTAACTGTCAAACAGATGATTGCTGAATATAAGCCTTACGCGTATTACATTAAGAGTCATCAATTAGATGGATATTTTGACATTTGTAATATGAATTATGAATCATAATTATGATTAATTTAAAGTGGCTTTTTAGACCCCCTGAACTAAACGCATCTGTCACTTTCTTTTTCTATTGAAACTACTTTATCTATGATTGAAACAGAAAGAGACAAACGCCCTTAGTTTAGTCCTGTCAAAGAGCGCAACAGAATCGACACCATTATAACATATATGCTGTTTAGATAAAACCAGCCGTTTAACATGACATTTTATATGGATGGCTGTTTCAATATTAAACAAACATGTTGTCGGCGAATATGGCCCTGAAATACCTAAAATTAAATTGCCAGTGTTTAGACTTAGCCCTGATTGGATTAGTCAGTTAAAATTAATTTTAGAAGCATTGTCGACGTTTACCTCTGCTTCGCCGTCCAAAATTGCCTAAGCTCAAAAAAATTTAAACGATATTGCCCTTACATAGCTGATAAATATTTCAATTAACAGAATGTGCTCATTCGACAGTCTAATAGTGCGTTTACACCATGCGACCGAATGCTCATTTCTTCCCCACCCCTTTATTTATTGACAACAACTACTGTAATAATAATGAACTAAAATAGCAGTGGGGAGAAAATGAGCATTTGTTCACTTGCTGCAACTCACATAAGTTATTCTGGATTATTGGGTAGTTGGTCAATCCCTACTATAAGAACTACTTAAATTATTATTTTATGTGTTAAATGTATTCTTACGTAATTGTTGTTTTGTTATTATGATTAACTTTGTCTAATGTATTTAACATTTTAATTAAGATAAGGTATAGGTACATACGATATGTATTTATTTAATAAACTGTAAGTTCATACATTTAACTTAAATGTAAATAACACGTGAATACGAAAAACTATAAATTCATTTTTATCGTTAGTTTTACTATATTAGGATTAATTCCTATTATTTCCAAAATTTTTAGTCAATTACCTTCACAGCTTGCGTTGAATCTGCCTTAGATCATATGAAGAAGGATAAACTTTATAGTTTGAAACGAATGTATTTAACCATCGTATTTATTATTAACATGTAAAGCTGTCATAAATCGGAATACTCAAACGTTTCTCGATTTTAAGTAGTCATTAATAACTGTAACGACGGAATTACTTTTAAGAGAGCCTTAAAGTTAAGTTACGTTTGAGTATTTGACGTACAAATATACAGTCTTATTACAAAAAATTGTTTAAAGTAAGTCTTGTTAAATCCAGGTTTTAAGATAGCCCTGTTTCTTTTTGTTATATGACGTTAAGAGTGACGGATATATTTTACTAAACTTTTTTAAAACATCTTTTGTAATAAGCGGTTTATGTATAGTGTATCTATTTGAATTATTTCTGTACAAAATATTATTATGTAATAGTATCTAAAAAATATTTGTAGAATTTCTTGATCTCATGATTTTGCTAATGCATTTGCATCTTTGTATGATCTAACAGTGGTGTCGATTATGTTGCGCATTTTGAAAATAAACGCATTTGTCACTTTCTTTTTCTATTGAAGCAGAAAAAGACAAATGAGAGTTTGTGGCACTGTAAGGGTACAGTGCCACAAACTTATCTGACCGGTGCGGCGGCGCCTTGATTATGTAAGAAAAATCTGACAGCCACAGCGACCAACAAACAATGCATCCCTTTCTCGCTTATAGACTTTTCATAAGAAGATACCTAATAGGAAGTTTATTTGCGACAGCAACTGTCATAGTTATCATAGGTAAGAGTCTACGTAGGTAAGTAAGGTAATCAGGTGGCCGGTCATGGCGTCGCTACCGTCGCTTTTACCAATGTCATCGCTCTACAAAAATTACATTTTGATGTCATTTTTGTTCCGTAGCGACGTTAGTTCCAATTTTGGTCACCGGGTCAGATAAGTTTGTGGCACTTGGTGGCACTATAGTTTAGTTTAGCCTGTCAAATTACGCAACAGAGTCGAGACCATTGTCTTTTTAACTTATTATATGTGACATAATAGGCCAAGGATGTAAAATAAGAGGATTCCTTTCCAGGATAGAAATAATTATTTTTGTAACAGAAACCGTTGATGTGACAGTGAAACACGTTCATCTGAATGATTGTTGAAAAATAATATAACATGAAATAACGTTAGATATTTAATTACAATGTTTTAGCTCCAAGTTTTTAAGTATATGTATAAATAAATAAATAATAATATTGATATAACAATGATAAATTTTATTTCTTTTTTACCTGTTGTGCTTAGAATCGTTAGAAACTATATTGGAGGATTTGGTTTTATATTATTGTTGTAAATGACCTAGGTTGGTAAGTTACAAGTTCTAGTGCAAACCCCATGGTCGTATATCGTTGATGCTACGACTGTTTATGGTGTAGCCGTGACGTGCTACGTCGTAGCCATTGCGTAGTCGTTGTCGTAGATGTTTACAATTTTTCGAGTAGGTCTGATAAAGGTTGGTGTCATACCATATTAATTCAGGTGCTGCGAATACGGCGGAAATTTTGCGCAGCGCCTCACTGTACTTCGACGTCCTTCATCAATTAGTCTAGCAAGAGTGATCGTGTCTATAATAATTGGACGTACCTACTGTGTCCAATTATTATAGATAGGTTGGTACGGTGGTGCAAAAGAAAGGACGATGACGACGGTCTTACATTATTGTTAATGAATAAAACGAGCATTTTTATTAAATTTTATATTAAAAATATACACAGTTATAATAACCATTTTCCACATTGCTGTTGCGATCTCCCAGTAATGTTATTGCTTACAATACAATCGTTGATTTAACGGACTACGCTCTGAGTGCATAACATAAATATGATCTAAAATGTTTTAACAATGCAATACCTATATTACTACTTTACCAAAGAAATCAAAAGGTACTCGGTCATTATTGGGTTTGATGCCAGTCGTACTATTAGTTTTTTTGTGGATCCCGAGGATGATTATTAGTTAGTATGGATGTTTCACGAAAGGGAATAGGGGAAACATGGAATTCTATGCATACTTAGTTCGCGCGGTTTTAAATATTATATTTACTCTACTGCGTATTTTTAACCACTGCGTTGGATTTCCCCTCCTGTTAAGAAATTTTCTGGTCGATAAACCAAATTATATCTACCTATAACTTGTCCGGAATAGATAATATAATATAATGTAGGTAGTGTGGGTACACATGAATTGCTGGCATTCAAATCTACCCGCTACACACCGGTCGTGGCGTAGTTCATAATCGGCAAGACATCGAGCAGTCGCTTGCCATCTGATTCGGAATACCTACATTCGTGTGTCCTTTCGATTTTCGAATTAGTGTGCACGCATTGCCGGGTAGGTCCTTGTAACGTCTCATGAGAATTTGGTTGTGCATAACCCCTGGGTTTAGTTTGATATAAATCTCGTGTTGATCAGAACAATACAGTTATGCGAAGTGTTCGGTGAAACGTGGTGGTGATCACTACGCGATGGGTGCGCGACATAGAGTTCATAAGACAAAGAAACATTTAAATAGGACTGAAATACCCGTTTTTTTCTTACAAAAAGTGAGTGAGTTTAGTATGACGTCTCTGGGGCCTTATCCCTCTAGACCTAGACTAGACTTACCTACATGTGAACCTACCTACCTAAATAGCACCAGTATGCGGCTATTGGTTAGTGTTTCAGTAGCTATATTGTTTTGCAGAATCATTAGGTTTCATGTCGTCGGGCCGCCGATCCCGTTACGATACGATATCTAGGTACTACTCTTGTCCAACGGTTCCGCCCATCGCAACATGTATTGCCAAAAGGCTAGTATCATACCATTCATACCAGCGAGTTCTACTCTCCAACTGTGATTGTGACGTACAGTTCTGCTACCAAAGAAGAGATAATCATCACATCATTTCGAAATAACGTTATTGCCTTCGCTCCACTCCGCTTTGATGGATATCTACCGAGCTTATAAATCATGGTCCTTACCGCATCACAAGTTTACTTACATATTATTATAAACTTTAGATACCTACCAATAAATGATCGAGTACCAAATAATATAGAATATCTTCTTTACGTATTTATATTAAAATTCCATTTTAAATACATAATAAGTTCGTTTTTTTTTTCAACATCTTTTCACACAAAATAACAATCAAAATTGACGAAAAATAGTGCTCATTAAATATTTATCAAAATATTGTCATTTGCGATGGATCTTAATATTGATGTGAATGGGATTGAACATTTTCTAGTGTTATAATGTGTTTCGGACTTTTCATTTCTATAATTAAGAAATTCCCCTACTAAGCCGACATAAGTGAACACGTTTGATAGCAAAAGACAGATTAAACAATTTGATAAACTAAAGCATTACACATATAAAGATAGGATATGAACATAGGTCTGGTATGTTTTTAAACTAAAATAGGCAGGCAGGTTGGTGGCAGGTAGACAGAGAAGCATAATTATAAATATTGTACAAGTAGCTACTTTCAACTTACATGTATTTATCTAGGTAGCTTCATTTAATTTTATGTCAAATTATCAACATAGTATGATTAATTATTCAGTACAACTGTAACGGATCTAATAATAGTGAATGATTGATGCCTAATGAATTACAAAAAAGGAGCCAACCTAGTACATAAGTACTTAGATAAGTGCAATTTAAGTGAACATTAATTTGATTTCTTCCTTTTCAATTGATTTGGGATAGTTCCCAAAAAAAGATAGGGTTAGTTAGTGTCTACTATTATCGTGACATAAAGAACACAAAATTTTCGTTACAAAAGCATTTTACATTCCAAACGCAATAGATTTACGATAAACGATAGACGTAAAAGTTTAGTATAAATTTAATAATAATAGACTTGGTGAAAGTAAGATAAGTATCTAATTATAATTACAAGTGAAGTATCAGCGCAAAAGACCGGACTTCATCAAAAACTTCTGTAAAGGCATTCGTAACGGACATTACATCACATGTAAGTAGGTACCTACCATGTACCTACCTATTGTTTTTATCATAGTCTCGAATCCACCTTTCGTTCAGAAACAGTTTCTGGTAACGGTCTCCTTAAATTTTGGAATCGGAACAGTACCTAATTTCCTTGATGATAACCGTCCACAACCAAATGATTAAAAACCAATTTAATAAGGAAATATTGCCTTAGATAATAATAGTATAAATATTTACAGACTTATAATCGATTTATAACAAAGCTACAGTGGCAGCATTTCATAAGTAATAATATAAAGAAATTTGTTATAATAATCGACTACACAATGCCACCGTGCTAAAGGCATCTAAATCACAATTTTCTAAATCAGGCTAAGCCTTGTAAGAATGAGAAAGAGAGATATGCAAAAATTCACAACATAGTTTGACCCTAGATTTGAGTGTTCTAACGTGTAGAGAATTTAATGAGCTACGGCCAGACTGCGTTTTTCCGCTCGCGGCTTTCCGCGTCCGCATACCGCCAAAACGCGTATGGGGGAGCAAGGAAATTGTACACGTGCTGCTTCTAAAATAAAATTGTGCTGTTCTAGGAACGGATTCAGTTTCCCATTTTGAGCAAATATCTAAAATGTTTGCATACATTTAATACTTGTTTACCCATCTGTAAACAAAGAATTCACCGCAAACAAGTGGAGTTAGTTACGAAAGACATGAGTTATAAGATAAAGATAAAACCAACTAGTTATAAAAAAAAGAATTGTGATAAATTGATAATGCTCGTGATCAAGGGTCTATAATATTTTAAGAGGAATATACACTTACCATCTGTTATTTTAAATTGAAATTTATATCGACGTAGTGTAAAAACGAAGTGGGATATCTTACAGTGCGACTTAGGACTAAATTATATGAAAATAAATATAGGTACTCTTAGAAAATGTAGTACCTACTGTTCAGGAGATCTCTCGTGTTTATTATTTGAAATTTGTCTAGGGCAAAAGATTATCTATCATTTTTTATTCTATGATTTTGTATATTACATGCATAAGTTTCTCTATGGAATATAATTATCAGAAAATGATCAGGAATTATTAACAGTATTACAGGTCTCAAGGTTTGTCTATTATATAGATTTCCAAAGGCTTCTTTAAAATAGGTATTGCTACTGATCTTGCTACAATAGATAAAAAATATGAGCTAAGAGTATTTACTGAAAGTAGAAATCTTAGAAATAGAAATCTGATCCAGTCAGGGCTTCTCTTACTCCAAGTAACAGGTTTCTACGCATGTCCACCAAGGTTACCTATAGGTAATCTACTAAAATATCAATATAATTCTTCTTCATTACATAGTAAATAAGCATGTTGTACTCTTTTCCTTTATTACTTTACAAATAATTGAACTAATAAGACATTTCTCGGTTACATTTAGAATGAAAGACTTGAATTATATATTTCCTTCCTTAGGGCTTTCTGTATATAACAATTTTCACTTTAAAATAGTGTTTAATATGTTTGTACTATAATAAATAATGTGCAAATAATTTCCCGGAGGCAGGGTCTGCTTAAAAATATTATAATTACGGAGAAGTTGCTCCACAACGCAGCGAAGCAAAGCGATAGACGTTTCAAAATAAGCTTATAATAGTTTCGCTTCGCTCTGCTCTCAATTTGGTTCTATAAGCTCATTCGCACAAAATAATAAGAATACAGAGCGAGCGTTAAAGTCACATTTCCACATTCGAAAACTTGCTACAAACGTTCGCCATTAGACTATAGGTATTCTGGATGACTTGTCAAACAATAATTGTGTCCGATTCTTTTCTAAACAAGGTTTCACAATAATCACTTAACTCCACTTCCAAAGTGGCCTATCGCTCACTTATACATGAGCGCACAGTGGCAATCTAGCATAGTTTCGTTGACGAGTGGTTTTTAACACATTATCTACAATATAGTGTAGGTATATCACGCATTGACACCGCAAAGGCAAACAACAATTTAGAATCGATACAACCGTCCAATCCTATAACTTCCAACGTACAAACCTCATATCTTAAAAAGTACCGTGCTTCGCCAAAACTTCTTCATTCATAACATTAATAATAATTCGCCACCCGACCTTAACTCCCCTATTGCTTATATATTTAAAATGCTTCTTTTGGCGTCTATGAAGCCATTGAAGCAGGGCCTGTTTTACCGCTCGCTGATTATTCGGCTAACCCGACCTTATCTGACACTACAGTTCACGTTACATTAACCCCCGGTTTCTAGATGCCTATTCGAATCTTTGATAGTAAATCTGCTGTAGAATTTCATGTTAGCTGTTGTGATTGGTAGACCAAAACTAACCATCGATTCAACAACCTATCATATCAGTTAACATGGTTGACAGCATATTTCCTGACAGAGATTTGAATGGACTTCTGGAAACCGGGGGTCAGTCTGTCAGATAGTTGTTATCAAATATGTCGGCGAGTGGTGAAGCGGGCCCAAAGTGTCGTATGTGCACTTTATGAGCTAGAGGACGTGGGGGTGAGTAGTGGGTGCTGTTTGTGCGGTACACACTGGGCGGATGCTGGGCGACGCACGGCGGCCTGCTACGAACACCGCTGTAGGGCGCGCGACCTGCAAAGTTGCATCATTTACTATCCGACACAGTGACTTCCATACATATAATACATAGTAAGTAGCTAAGTACACAAAAAATTCATTAAAATTATACATAATATTATATTGGATGAAATATGAATAATAAATAAGACCTTATTTTAGTTTCGTGTCAACATAATTTATGTTGCATCTCTATAAATCAGCCACTGCTTTACTACAGTTTAGAAAAATAGCTATTATACGTATACCGACATTTTTGTACCTAACTAGGTATATTATTAAGTTTATCCAAGGATTGCACGTTGCTACGACATAGCTGACTCGATTATTTCTCTTTGCCCCTCGGCTACGGAGTTACGCCGTCGTAGCAGGTTATCCATCTGCTACGCATCGTGTCATAAATTTTGTTAGTGTGTAAGAATATTACAGATTAGCTTCATTTTGATCGGAATTGGTGTCAACAAGGTACCACCACGGCAGTTAATTTTTAGTAACCGTAGTATGATGTCATGAGCCTCCCAATTTTGGGCCTGTGTCCACGTTATGTGGGTGAAGCTAACACAAATTAGTGCGAACGTCCCCGAACGTCAGCAGTACGTAAAATTTTATGACGTCCCAGCGACCCTGCCTCGTTAAATATGAATCTAATACGGAGGGGTCGCAAGTTTCCTCGCTCTTCATATCATATGAATACGGTTTGCTCAATTATATTTTAAGTTTGAATTTTGAGTTTAATTTTAATGTCGATATAAGTAGGTGCAAAAAGTATAAAACATGTGCTTAGAGAAAAGTTCAAGCGTTCCCCGAATTCTATGGTGACCTTAAATTATGATATCCAGTAGGTAAATGAGCAGAAGCACTTCTCTGCAGACAGTAGGTATCATGAGAAATGGAATCGATACACCCGAGCTTCATTCCTACTAACATTTCGAACATTATACCTAAAAGACTACCCATAATAAGCAGCCAGTCATTCTAAACTGCTCACACAACAAGTCATCTGAACTAACATTTCTAATCTCCTAATCTTAATCCATACATCTGTATTTACCACGTTTAATATTTCTCTGCTCGATTCTTCGGCTGTAACAGAACTTTAATTCCGATCGTCGAAAGCACAGAAATGTGTTGCCGCCTTATCTCTTACAATTGAATGAAAGCGTCGGCGAGCCAGCCTACTTGCACATATAGATAATGCTACACAGAATGAGAAACAATACTGCGTACTATTGCATCAATTATTTTTTCAAATCTTCATTAATTTCGTCCGTCGTGACGATAAGGATATTCCTTTCTATATTATTCGCTTTGTCTTGTCATTTTGTACGGACACAAAATGAAAAGAAAAATGATTTGCGGTTTTTATTACAGAAGTAAGTTTCGTAAATAACTAGGTATTGCTTACTACGCTTGTTTTAATACGAAGGAAAAGGATCATTACTTATCTTAAGAAGGTAAGTATCGTTTTAAAGCTAAGCAACGTTTCGGCTGTGAGTCGACTTGTGGTTGGACCAGAGGCGATTTAATATCTGTATTCGTTGGTAGCTCTAGCTACAGAGAAATCCAGTGAAGTTAGGTATTTAATAAATCTAGGTTATAATAGTAGGTGAGGTAGGCCAAAAAAGTGGTCTATCAATTATAATAGAACTTCCTATCAAATGAAAATATCACTAAAGTTAGAACTTCATTATATTGAAAAGATAATATTGACCTTTTTGTTTTCTGGCGTACAAATAATTATATTGCAACCTTAAGGTTGGTAGACCAATTCTTGGGCCGATTGTATAGTACTCGCAAATCTATATGAGCCCTAAACTGAACTCTGAAATCTCTCTCTCGCTGGTGCTAGAGAGAGAGAGTTCAGAGGGCTCATAAAGATTTGCGCGTACTATACATACTAACGTCTACTCGACTTGCTTACACGTCTTTCCATATTGAAAGAATACATATATTTATCACTTTATTCATATTTCCTACTCATTTCCTAAGTAATACAAACCTCAGTATCATGAAACCTCTCAAATTCTTTAACGAGAAAAAGCTCTGAAATATAAAATTTGAAAAAGTTCAACAAGCTTTCGCCTTGGACTAAAGCGTTGCGATGATTGTTAAATAAGCGTGGAAAACAAAAGAAACAATGCATAACCTTGCAGGGCGAGGGTGCGACGAGAGTGATTAAAACCTCTTGAGACGTGACTCGGTGACGTCACATCGAGTCGGGGTCCCACTGCACCGAGGGTATCACCCAAGCACAGCCGCCCCTAAGATGACATGAAATGGAAAAATTAAAACGTGCTGCCAAAGCAATTTGAAGTGTGTTCGAGTGTGGTACAAAATAATAGATTACTTTGGACAACGAAAACTGAGTGTTTCAGGGAGATGTTAGGTACTTGTAGGTAGATAAAAACAGCCTTTGTTTAAATGTTTGAATGGATTGGAATGAGTTCTAACAATTGAGTTAACTGAATACTTATAAGTAAATGTGTCTATGTTCGGCGAATATATTTTTGACATTTCTGCTCTAAGATTTCTGCATATTTATTGCTGAACAGCCGAGTCCTCGTCAGTCTTGTCTTGTGGGTTTGATTTGAAGCTTGCGACATGGACATGCTATTGAGTTGAAGAAAAGAAATTGTATGATGATGACGAGTGTTCGTTTATGGAATGTGGAAATTACAGCATAAAGTCCTGAATGTTCACCTGTGCGGTGCTCGATGCGGGGAACCGGGCGGCGACGACGCTGGCGACAGCGCAGGGGTGGCGGGCGCGGAGGCAGCTCTTCGGCGCGAGTACTCCGTGCCGCCCACCGCCATCGCCGTGCCGCCGCCCACCGGGTCCGTCACGCGCGTCACGCTCAGACCAGACGCCGAGCGGGACGGCCGAGACGGAGCTGGAAACATGGTAGGGAGACTAAAATTTTCGACTGTTGATGCAGGGAAGGATTCAGGTCCAAAATCCAAACTATTGTGCGTGCTGTATCTGTCAGTTATGTCTAGCCACTCTCTTCCTCAAAACTATACTGAAAGTGTTCTAAGTTCTTTATAAAAATATCGGATCCTTATCCCCAGAACTTAATTCTGGATCCGACCTTGTACCTATTCTATTTCTGTTGTTGGGAATAGTTGGGATTAAGATCTGGGTGAGAATCTTAAACGGTTCCACTTTTTATTACTCCAGTCTGGCAGAGGTTTATTTTTTTCAGTTATGAGCTAAAAATAATAATAATAGTTTAAATGAAGGAATACCGTCTGACCTTAAAACCAAACAACAAGTGGCATTGGGAGATGCTAGTTTCCAATAAAACCCTATAATTCGTTTCATTTTTTTTAACAAGTTTTCATATTATGTAGGAGTTATATATTACACCTATATTCTTATTCATAGTCCAGTGTGCAAAATGAAGTGCTACTAACATAGACTTAAGCCATACATAACATAGCCTTATTTTACTTAATATAATGTTTGTTTGTAAGGTATTTATCTATGGGCCATGGAAGTCTGAAATAAATGATTATAATAATTATATTCTTGATCACTAAAATTGAATCTAGAGTCTGACCCAGAAATGTTGTTTTAGAGTCTGGTCGAAATTGGAATAGCTTATTGAGGTGCTGTACAAGACGTGAACTGAAATTTAAATTAACACCTACCTCCAGTATAACTATAAAGTCCAGCCGGCGACGACCTGGGTCGATACCCTGAGACAGTTGACGTGGTGGATAAGGTGGATGGCGACCGCTTCAGCCCTGGGCCTTCTCCGGCCCCTGCCGCCATTGACGGCTTTCTCGATCGCGGTTGTCGCTTCGACCCTGTTCTGCATACCCCTGATGTGAGAGAACGCAACAAATACGTCTATAGTGTAGTGAATGTGCATACAATGACAGTTCTAAAACATGTGCTAGGTGACACAACTGTGGTATGGTAGTCAGGTTCCATGTTGTCCAATGTCTTTAAAAGCGATGCGTTGTGAGCGTAATGGTGCTTGTTGCAGAGCGTACATTACATCGGTACATTTCTCTTGTTAGTGAAAAAATGAAAATGAATAAATATTCAATTTTTGATAAAACTTTTACAGTAAAATGTTTACCGTAGGTTCCAACTAGGCTAGGCCTGTATCTTGGACACCGTAAATATATCATTACAATATTGCTCATTGGTTTACATTGCGACATTTATTACAAAAATAATATTATCTACGTATAATCTGCTGTACTAAGAGTAAAAGTCAACCTTCATTCTTTCTTTCTTTTTACTTTTTTTCCCATATGAAGCCAGACAGAAGTTTAAAGCAACATTTTCATGGTGCAAATTCTTGCATACAGGTTTAACGTCATATTTACATGCAAGTTCAAAATGTCCCACCCTGAAGCCTGTAACTTGCATGCAAACTGTTTTTTCCGCTACTCCAGCTGCATGCAGCTTGCATCGCTTGCATGCAAGATACTTGCATCATAGAAATGCGGCTTTAATGTCGGATCTAATTATCCTATCTAAGGTTGTGTTAACGATCAAACGTTTTCGACAAGCTTTAATAAGTTTCTGTTACTTCTAAAGAACATTGATCGTGTTCAATGCAAACTAGAGCTTCAAGTGCTTTAACAAAACATAAAGCAAACATTAATTCCGATTTACAGACAAACGTTAAACATTGGCTCAACGTTTTTACAACCTAATCCAATCTACACAAATAAGCACGATATTAGGTTATATAAGATTGGAAAAGCATAACTGAATTATGTGGGTGTGAGGCACTCTCTAGAAGTACAGTCTGGCGATTGAATTAAAACCACGTAGGGCCTTACGACGCCAAATTGAACTAGCTACAAATACGTGAGGGGAACATTGATAGTTTTCTATTTAGAGCACTTCTAGAGGTCACAACCGATAGGAACGCTTTTATCGCTGAAGATTAACGGTTTCAGATTTTAAGCCATCTTGAACAGTTTTCCTAAAACAAGTCGCTGAATTCGGTGATATGTTAAATACTCGAATCTTCAAGGGAAAAGCAGTCGGTGACCTCTTTATACAATTGTATTGGTAATTACCTGTGGGACATTGTCGGCCCATAGCGCATTTCCCTTCGCAGATGGTGCGCTGATTCAGCATCGTTTGATAGGAGTCCAGCATGACACGGCATTCCGTGAGGTCACGGTCCGCTAATGCTAAGGACGGGTAGCGTTCTTTAAGTCTTCTTCTTTCCTTGAGTAAAAAAGTTGTACATCAGTATTGAGAACCGCCTCGTTAGTTTATTTAGAACTTTAGGTACAGTACGACACAACTAAGAAGTCGCATCGGTAAACTTCGTTAAACCGATCACTTCCGAACTGAGAAGACCACCAATGTTTATTAGTACCTACTACTGTAAAACGTGATCTTTACGCTAATGAAGTTGTAAAATTATCTTAGCGAGCGACTGCCATTGTTTCTTTGATCAGGTACATCGATGTAACTTCATAATTGTGTCGTACCATAGTAATGTTGTCCAGGTGCTAAAGAGCCTGTGGACACAATGACAATCTCTAATCGCCAGATCATAAAAATACCCGCGGAATTTACATAAGTTGTCGAATGGTCACTTGATTTGTAAATGTTGACATTTGCCCACATTGCTGGCGTTCTTATTCTCTGGCGATCAGTGATTGCCATGTTGTTGAAGACGCCAGTCAGTAAGTCACTGGCATCGATTTCTAAGTCAACCAAAAATTTTATTGGGTGGTAGAAAAATTGCCCTATAATGGAGGTAGGATTGGAATTGACCCAATAATGGTAGTACTGTCGTGTGACCCAATTCTTCCAACGATGAACTGTGGGTGTGGATAAAATATGGGTTAGGCTAGTTAGGTAGGTACTCAAGTTATGACATAACCCATATTATTAAAAAAATGGATGACTCAACATAGTTAATATTAAATGTAGAAATATCGAATGATTTTTGAATGGTACCTACTAAAGCCAAAGATCAGGTTTTTCAACGGTTTTGTTTTTTAAGTGTAAAATTACAGTAATTTTCCTTTAATTTTCATAAAACATTTTGGCTGACAACCTTTGCTTTATGTACCTTGGTAATAATATACAAGTGCGTCGATTAGAGTTAATCATGACGAATAGCTTAGTTGTCTATCGATTCATCTAAGTCACGCAAATGGTTCATAAGCGTTACAGTACCTACCGATGGATAAATTTTCCAAGAAATACCGCAATGGTTGACCATTCCCTGATTATAGTAAGTAGGTAGTAGTAGGTATATCTACTTTAGTTTCCACAAATCAAAATATCCAATTTAAAGAAATGGCTACCGTAAGAATTTATTTTAAAATAACGCAATATTATAAATGAGGATAATATTCGTCGTTAATAGTAGGACTATTTGGTGAATGTCTGCCAGTTCGGTAGTTTATAGGGGCGTACCACACTGTCACGCGAACTTGTCACGCGAGGCGCGCAATCCCGTCGTGTCCCCCCCGCACTAGTATAAATTACATAGATTTATTCCAACACTGTATACTCTGGGTGATGTTCAATTCCACACAAAAATCACTGGTGGTATTGATTTGTTAATACTGTGCATCGAATTTAATATAAGTAAAGTAACAAAATGAAGTACAAAAAAATAATAGTTTTTCTAATATTAAATGCGTGTGCTGACTATGCAATATGCATAGGGTCAAAAGTCAAAACGTTAGCCACAAAAAAAGATTGTTTATAGTTCGGTATTATTTACTTTTAGGGACAGTTAAAAAAGGTATTGTAGGGATCGTACATTCAATGGAATACCATAAGTAGTTTGGGTGAGATTCCTACTTTATTTTATTTTATTTTTTATTCTTCAGGATAACAAACAATTGCGTAATACTGCTTAATACTAATACAAATTAAAATTAAAATTAAAATTAATTAATTAATTAAATTTAAATTTATTGAGTGAGATTTAATCTATTTTAAATTACAAGGGATTTTTGTAGGTACATAAAAATGACAATGACAATCCCAACGTACGTGATCCTTATTACATAAATACATAAACATGAGTTGTATCTATCTTTTCTTAAATAATAAATATTAGCATTATTTAATTTTAAAAGAATATAGCTTTTTAGCTGCATCCGAGTTTGGTTTAGCTAGAATGCTATGAAAAGCATCAACATCTATATTATAGGTAAATTAATTTAAATTGTCTTAACGTTTGTTCTCTGAACATTGAATGGGTAAAGATTTTTTACAAGGGGCGTTGCCTCAGTGTTGACAGTCATCGTCTAAGTATCTACATAAGCCATAGAATTTATTTATTGAAAATTAATAAAACTTAGGCCTAAAAGAAAATCAGATTTCCTTACCTCAACGAGCTTATACGTCTCGAAATCCTGCAGCTGCCTCTGGAAGCCGAGATTAGGGTTGGCGACAGCCCGACCCGCGCGGACCACCTTCAGGGCTTCGCGCCACGTCAGCGGAGTCACCGACATTATGTACGCCACCGCCACAGTCACGCTGCGTGACATCCCTGCCAGACTGAGAGAATATCAACGGTTAGAAAAAAGTTCAGTGTCAGAAAACAATTGCCATAGGTGGCTATAATTTCCCATAGGCGCCGTTAAATGCTACTACAAGATAAAATCAAGAGGATTTTTCTATGTAGGTTTCTTAAGTACTTACTCTGAGATGTAAGTACTTAAATTGACAACTGCTATTACATATTCTATTGTCACCGTGATAATTATGGCATTTTAACGAGTCACAACACTCACAACTTTTCATTGCAGTAGTCTATGTATGAGGAGACTCAGTTGGCTTACGGACTAATGATGACATGAATCATTTTCATCAAATTATCTATCCTGCACTATGTTCAGAAGGTATGTTTCTAACCTACTTACTAAGTACTAACAACCATTATCGTGCCTCAATGGACTTCATAATAATTCTGAAGTTCGCACTGGTGAAGACATTAGCGAAGAGATTCTCCCCAGCACGTTTCAATTAGCTGTGTGTACGCTCAAGCTCAGTGGTCCACAAAGGTCGCGGCCCCTCGGGTGTCGCCAACAGGCTCTCGATTGAGTTCAAACTGCAAGCGATGCGACTGACACTTGACCGAGAAAGGTAAGCCGCTCGGGTATCGAACAAGTATCGATAAGATAAAGTAGGCATCCTTAGTTCAGCAGAAATCGGATAATAATAGGTATATATTGTTAGAAGTTATTTTAAGCACACTGAAAGATTTGAAAGGACCCCATGTACACTCAGCATCGTAGCACGTATGCTTATGCCTAACCATGTCATCGGAAAAAGGTGGTGTACCTTTATTGTTTGCATGTATACCAACATGTCTCAATATTTTTCTTCGACTGATCCCTAGATTCAAAAACTTTCAGTGCTATTTTACCAACACAAAGCTAAAAGCTACTCGTAAAATTAGAACTAGCCTTGAGTCTAGGATTGGAGATCTGTAAGTAATGCCCAGTCGCTGGCGAGTAAGTGCATAATTACGCTATATTACAAAAGTTTCCAGCCCATAGTCTGCAGGCACTCTAGTCTAGCAACTTTAGTCTCATTACATAGTATGTACAATGTAGCTACCTATATACACTGTTTCATCATTAGTTGTCTTCTCGCGGTACCACTTGTTAAGTCCTTCTAGTTGGAAACTAGAGGCGCAGCAAATGACCCTGTTTGCTTCGCTTTTGTTAATAAATTTGCTTCTTTCTAGTCACATTTTTCAGCTGGATCTTTTTCTTTTTCTGAACAAAATATGCTAGAACTAAGAAACACTGTTTTAAAATATTTTAATTGGGCAGTTTCTTTACAATCTTAAAATGTAAATAATGTAATGTAATGGTGTATGTTTCTTTGAATAATTTTTTGCTCGAGAGCCATCGGAGTATCAATCACTCGACTACATTTTCATTTAGCCACATTTTTCAGCACAAATTGTGCCACCTAATTGTCACCCACTGCTTTTTTCTCTGCCAGACCAGAATAGACTGTTCTAGATACTTTTATATAAATATAAGGCTAGGGGAGCGAGCGACGAGCGAATAATTGTGTAATTAAGCGTCGCGGCGGGCGATACAATTAACGATGAATCAATAGCGACGCTTCATCGCTCAGGACTGAGGTATGCGACCTTTTCACACGGCTACTGACAGTAATCGGAAACGAATTAAATGCTATTGAAGTTTGCTGTGATCAGAGATGACTTTTACACGAGATTTTAATACTTTGGAGCGTGTTAAAATGAACAGATTATTGGTTTGCAGTGCTGTAGTATGAAGTACCTTAATTTTTTGGAGAGGTCAATTTTAGCAGTTGATTGTTCTAATATTGATATCTCTATTTTACCAATACCTAGTTGTTATGACTTTGTTAGTATTCTGTTGAAAGAAAATCCATAAAGGTTTGTAAATTTTAACAAATAAAGGCTTGGTAAAACGTTCTCCACGTACAATCAGACAGGCAATCTAAATTAGGCATATATCTAACGCTTATTGTGACAAGCAAATAAAATGACTTTAATGTTACTCACTTGGCGTAGACAGGGTGACGCTGTATGAAATATAATATTATTGCTTACAAAATAATGTTTTCGCTAACTTCTCATACTCATAATAGAGATTGTGTCTAGGAATATTATGAAGTCGTGCTCTAAACCACTATGCGAATATTTTCTATAGAACTCCCAGAGGATAAACGAGACAGTTCCTGACTTTGAGACAAATTATAATTTATATTTCGGACGTGGGCATCTCCATTATACATAATACATATAATATAAAGGAAAGGGTACATAATAATTATATTAAACTAGACTTAAATTAAACTAGATGTGATACAGGCCAGGCAGATGAGATGTGCCCGCGACTCCGTCCGCATAGGAAGATATTTTATACAAACTTTAAACATACTTTGTAGGGATTGAATTTTGGAAATTCCTTGCTTAAGGGTGCCTAAACTCTATAAAAAACCTACCTGCCAAATTTAAAGTTTGTACGCTTTACAGTTCCTGAGATTTACCTACCTAAGGCAGACTGTTTTGATGTCCGTGATCGATTCTTTGGTATGGTATTTGATTTATTAATGGAACCAATCACTTTATATACGTTAATACTCCATAGGTACCTATACAAGTAGTTATTTGACTTCAGAACATTGACTTAAAAACACAAGAAGGTTTCAGATTATATGTAGATTTTAGTTGCTTTCAACTACTAGTTCTTTGATTACCTACACACTGTTAATCAGCAACGAAAGGGACACCCGCTTTCGTCCCATGAGGGTCGTAAAAGTAACTAATTATGCCAAGTGATGGGAAACAGAACCCTTCCGGTATAACATAGTGCGATCACCAAGTCCCCAAGCGTGGTAAGATTTCCTTGTAACCGTTTACTGTAGTGGCCACCCACTACAGTACACGGTGTGTGGTTACACCTCATGTTCAGCAGTGAAAATTGGCAACTGTGCTTTGAGACAAGGTTGCTTCAAATTCAAATTGTTATTAAAAATCCAAATGGGTTCAATTTGTTTGGCTGATAGGTATCAACCAGACGAATTGGAACAATTTCCTACGAATTGGGTAATGTGGTGAGATAGGAGAGATATAGGTCGTTCGTATGTTGAACTCAATTGATTGAGTCTTAAGAAAGAAAGAGAAAGAGTATGCGGATAACAAAGTAGCAACCGGAAGAATAGATAGGACTTGAGGAAATACTTTAACAAAGATCGGAGTTTCTAACATAGTTTCATTACGCTGCTAATGGTTTCAGTAATCGTTCTTTGTTGGTTTTAGTTAGTTTTATCGTCTATGTCACTTGCTAGAGATTTGTTCGTAAGTGTCACACGCTTCTAAAGGTAAATTTTTCCATGGCTGACTGAGTAAGCTTTGGATAACTTATTCCTCTGATAAATCCAAAATAAAAACAATTCAAATTCCCAATTAACAACTAACTTATTTCTATTAACTATACTACTATAACTATGTTATACTATAGACTATGTACTTATAAAAAATCTGTCCTTAACGTATTTCCCTACCGGTTGACAGGAAAGGGCTATAGTGAACCGTAGGCAATATGAAAATTTACAACACGTGGGTAGAGTGAAAATATATTTCTCGGGATGTTGAATAAAATCCTTTCCGGGCATAAAGTATACATAAAAGCTGTTTGAATGGATATATCCCAACATTTTATTTTCCAAGCTACATCAATGTGCATTTTTCTGTGCTACATTTTCTATTCCAGAAAACTCACAAATCCCAACACAAACATATGTAACCGGAGCATCCCTCGACATCTCTTTACTCGTGAGAAGTTCCAAAATCTCATACAGATCCAAGCGATCTTACAAACTTTAATACTTTAATTATGAAATCACTCAAAGCCAGTCAAAGCCTCTAAATATTTGTTTTATGATGTTTTGAGACTCGATAAATCAGTACCTTAAGTTCTATGATTCTGAATCTGTTTATGAATTGAATCGCTTGATAAAATATAGCAGTAACAGAATTGATTCGTGTTTCAAGTGGATGTGCTAACAAAATAGAAATATAAGACAAAAACGGCCGTTTAAAATGAATACTTGTATTGATTTTAATCGTCTTTTATTTTATCGGTGAATATGGCCCTCAGTCATGTAAGCTACTCACCAATGTATGAGAACGTTCCCGTCCCTGAGGCGCGCTGCGTGAATGAAGTCGTTACATAAACTGAAGTATTGCGTCAGGTTCTGCTCGGGGGAGTCCGACGCCATTATACAGAGGTAGTGCTTGTCCTGCCAACAAATAAGTGATAAATTAAAAAGTATTTTGGCAGAAGTAACTATCGCCCTAAAGCCCTGAAACAAAAAATCTTATCAATCATTCTTGTGGTATCAAGGATAGAAGATTGCTGCAATTTCGTCGATCGTCGATCGAACGGACTATGAATAAAGAACAGATAATCCAACAAATTTTGCTAAACTTCTGAAATCCATTATAAGTGTGGAGGACAGTCGGCAGCTACTGTATCCAAAATATGATGTTATCTAGATAGAAGACTTTAAAAAAGTCCAATGATGTATTGCACTTTCCCAGGGTCGGTAACATAATTAATCATTATACGTATTCTGTGCCAAGATCTTGATCCTACGGGGCCCCCCCTGTAGAGGGCCGAAGCCTGCCGGGGTCGCGGGGCTTATCTCATTACCGTGACCCCGGAACGTAAAGGGCTATTGAAGGAACACCGTGGATTTTAGTCAGTACAAGTCTGACAGTCTGACAGTCCCTCCCGCCCTGCCCGGGGTGGGAGGACTCATTTGATGATTTTACCACGATAAAAAAAAAAAAAAAAAAAGAGATCTTGATCCTGGCATCGGCATAAATATTTTTGTATAACCCTGTATAACCACATTGTTCCGAATTTGAATGTTAAATCAATTCTGTAACGTCAAGACTCAATACAAGTTCAATGAGCGTAAAGCGTTTAAGTATATCTCCAACACCCTGTAGCACTCTGTAATCCATAAATCTACTGGAACCACCCGTAAACAAACCCAAAGTTGGGGAAACATTTATATAATCTGCTTTGTAAATTCACCCCTTGTAAGCCAATCAAAATAATCAACTAAATTCGGTTCGAAGTTAATACATAAATCATTTTAAATATTTGTTTGCGGCCTTAGAAGACGGTGTACTCCAAATATTTGAAAGGCATTTTTGTCGGCACACAGCCTGTATAGTGTCTATTGTACATCCACATATCGCCGATGCCGTTATTAAGTCCCATGTAATAGGGGTTTATCCCCACCCACCGGTGAGCCTATTTCCATCCATCGGCACAATTTAATACTACTGAGAATTTCCTAACGGAAAAACCGTTTTTTTTCTTCTAGATCTGGGAATCGAATCCAGAATCTCACCCTGCTGTGCTTACGACCACTATATTTTACTTTCGATCACTATACATACTTCCTTGATTAAGATAGGACTATATTTCTCAAACGCGTGTAGTTGTCATCGAAGGCGACGAAGTTTCTCAATAAAACTTAAATCGGATAATGGACATAGAAATAAGTCTTACTTAGTTCAGGGCTTTAAGTTTCGTACTTCTGTAGTCGGCTTGTGGTTTCGGGACAAAATCTTGGAAGCTATAGTGTCGGTTTGTAACTTCTTAGCTAGGAAATAGAGCATCTAAGTACTACAATTATTTTTTTTGTCGATTTTACAACCGCGCAAATTTTTAAAAAAAATGCACTACACTTCAGTTCTTCAGTGTTAGGGACGCGCGTATTTTTTCATGTCTTTTTAAATATACGTAACACTATGATATCGTGTGGTTTCCTACTATTATATAAAGACTAACACTATGTTTCTTCCCGCCGTTATATATCGGTGACGCAGTACTCGGCTGCATACGAAAACGTGCGCGAGTAAGCTTGTGCAGCTGCATCAAAATAGTAATTAGTGTTTAAATATCCCTAATTTTATAAAAATCTAATTACCATATCGAAGTGTATGTATATGTATAGAAAATTTTGAAGCTAAAGTAGTTTCCCTGTAGAATCAAAATCTCTGTTTTTAAAGAGTAGTTTTTGATATTTTTTCTCTGATGTATGTTATGCAATCATCAATCATCAAAGAATTACCAAAATGGCATCATTTTGGTAATTCTTTTACATGACATGATAAATGAAGTACATAAATAGCCGTTCCGAATGTTTTGTATTACTGAGAAAAATTGAGTTCCGTGCCGCCAACATTTTCAATTCGCCGTCTTAATAGGACGGAGACCAAAAAGCCGGGCTTCCACTGGCAGCGGAGCGGACTCCTTACGGACTCCATTTAACTCGCAACGGTAAACTTCTTAGAAGTGCTTCCACCAGCAAAGAGTCTAGCGGAGAGGACTGAACGAGTAAAAATAGATAATAACGAACTCGTTCTTCATTTCTCTTTTGCAGTGGACGGCAATTTTATTGTCAAATCTCTATCTTGGAATGTAAAACCTATTTTACCTGATTGGGTTCCGTTCCGTCCACCTATTACTTGCTCTTTACCCTTTCGCAGTGGAAGCCCGGCTTAAAGAAGGGTGCAAGACTAGACGTGTATATCCGCTCACCTTGAATAATAAAACCGTGAAAATACATAATAAATACCACTTACAAACCTCATTGTGAGATAACTAGTTTGTTATTCACAGACGAACTATGCTCATATCATTATTTATTGCGGTACATATCATAGCCGTGGCGGGTTCAATCTAGCCGGCCTCATTCCCCGGGGCCAAACTGCGAACTTCAACCCAGAGTTATAATTCTCCCGGGTTAAATAAACCGGGGAACGCGATGATGTGATTGTACTGCCTATTATGATGTATATCGTCGGCGTCGTTCGGACAAGTTTTATTAGTTTGTTGTATGACCTAATGGTTTTGTGTTCTACTTATCTGTCAGTATTATTTTTGATCGACTGAGCAGAACCGAACACCTACCGCTATTCTATTATATATAATATATATTCATAGGTGCTGTATGAGGTGCTACTATTATAAGTTTTATAGCCGGTTGGTTCAAAACAAAAGATTTCAGGAAATCATATAAAGTAACATTATACCGTAAAAGTAAATGTTATGCTGACAATTTTAGGGTGCTCCAAATAAATAACCTATCAATATGCTGAAAGTAGAACACCTGAACGATTTTTATATTTTAGATCTGAAAATACTTAGGATAAAGTGAAACTGCTGGGTATCTGTTCGTTCGAGTATAATAGAAAGTCAATAGAAAGGAGTGAGATGCAATAGCGCTCGTAAACGATGTCACGACAAACTGTTCACAATTGTGTATCAGTACTAAACTTGAGAGGAACCAATGGCTCGTTTAAACGCAGTAAAGGATCTTGGGGTGCATTTACATAGATTCGCGTTTGACATTTCACAAACACGATGCTTCTGCTTGCTATAGATTTTTTTCGGAGATTTATCATACGTAAACGTATCATGCGAGAATTCAATAACCTCCTGGCAATTAAATTAATTTATATGGCGTTGGTAAGAAGTAAACTAGAATCTGCATCAGTCATTTGGAATCCCCATGAAATGAACGTATTTTTAGTGATATTTTCATTTGACAGGAAGTTCTGATAAAATCATAGAAATAGTACAAGTACTGGAACGCTTAATAGTGCCGTAAAGCCGGTATGAGGGAGAATACTTTGTGGTAACCGTGTCCTTGTCTAATAGGGTAACCATACATTTTAGTTAAAAGTAGGACATGATAGAAATATTTAATTATGTTATGAGAATAGTTATCAGGTAATTAACTACTGATATCGAATAGTAAGAATTGTTTTTTTCCTAGTAAATAGTGAAATATACGGTCCATACAGTGTATCTAAACGTTCTTACAAATATACATACACCCTTTTGGTTATAATTAGAGTCACAGGCAAGGCATAATATATAAATAGGCATATGCAAGGTTACTATATAATAAAAAAGAAAATTTAGAGAAAATTTCGGACATTGCGGAAAAATCCGGACATTTTCTTATACACAGATTACGTGTATAATAAAATGTCATGCGTGAATATTCCGGACATCTGGCAGCTCTAGTCATAGGAAACATTAGATTTTAACATTTTAAGATACAAATTTAATTCCTCTTCTACTTTTTCATTCTTTTTTCTTTTTCTCTTTTAGCTTTGCGACCATCCTACGACCTTTCTTTATGAGATCTTTCCTATTATAGCAGAAAGGGTAACCCATGCTTAGTGCTGCAGAATCGAATATCACTTATTATAATATTCTTGTTTGGCAAACTCAAGTATAATCATCATTCACAACATTAAGCAATAAAACACAATGAATGAAAGTCAAAGCAAAACTTTTTTTAATTTCAAATCGGCATAAAAAGGTCGTCGTCGTTTCGTCAAAACGTTGAGATTCTAGATGCACGGTTCCAAAGTGGGCCGGGTTCTATGGAGAAGAGACCGGCTAGAAACTTAATGGTTGATTGTAATTTTAATTGTGTTGGCATTATAGTTGTATTTTGGGTTTATGTGCTTGTTTCCTCTTGCTTTACTTTCTTATTTGGTGGTTCACTGGAAACTGCAACATCTTCCCATTTACTACAAAATCCTACATGCCCTGATTCACCAGATGTTCCTGCACGTACAATTTATTTTGCACGTACAGTTTTTTTTCTTTTTGTGGCTATCTGTAATGTCAAAAATGATCTTCATTATGGCACAATATCTAAGTACAATATCCAATCCAGTAAAAGTTTAATCCATCTAACTATACTAATAGGAAAATATTAAACACAAATAAACAATAAGCAAAGTGTGTGAATCTTAAGTTTGTGCAATGTGTTATACTTTATATTAGTATAAACTATTACAGACCAGACAATTATTACACACAACATTATACAACAGACACATACAACAACTGATAATTATTAAACATATTACAATAGTACCTATGGTAATATTGAAGGAACTGCTTCAGGTTTTAATTTTATTTTTGCTGCTGTTAAATAATTCATTATCTTTAAAATTTACGCCACAAACACATGCGAACTTTTACACACTAATGTCAAGGTTCGTGGCTGTTATCCATAACACCCTCTGCTTATTATCAGCTGGAATCCTGAAAAAAACAAACATGGAATTTTAATAAAGTCTATCATTTTATAAGAGATACAAAAAAACATTATTATCTATTCGGCACAACAAACAACAAATGATTTCAACAAATTAACTTAAACTTTATACAGGGTTATTTGTAAAACACCGGCAATGCTTTAAGGGGTGCAACTACTCATCAATATGAACAACTTTTACTACGGGACCAACCATGAAATCGCGAAAAAAAATTCAAACTTTTCATACATTTTGATGGAGCAAGGTTAATCTTTTGTATGAAAAGTTTGATTTTTTTTTCGCGATTTCATTGTTGTTCCCATAGTAAAAGTTGTTCATATTGATGAGTAGTTTCACCCCTTAAAGCGTTGCCGGTGTTTTACAAATAACCCTGTATGTATACTTATACTATACTTGGAATCACTCAAATTATACAAAACAATAAATGCATCGAAAATATGCTACGCATTACAGATTATGGAAAACAAATCCAAATTTATTAAAGTACGTAAATTATTTAACTTAGTGGACTGTATGTTATGTGAAACGATCTAAAATAAGTACTTGGAGCAACTATATCCCACAAAATAAAAATATATTGTCACACTACTCAATGAAACTTACCTATGGAACGATATTCCACAACCAGGATAATATTCTCGCTTGCACCCAATCATAACTCAAGTATTTACCATCTTGTCGCCAAAAAATTATTCTAGGCACAAAAATAATGTTTGATCACGTTTATTTCTGAACTATGAAAACCACGAATGTTGACAATAGGTTGACAACTAAGTTGACAATGTAAGCCATTTTGAATGATGTAGTGTTTCCCGCATGCAAACTTCTTTAACTACTGGTATCCAAATATTGTAATAATCAATCTTATTGAATAACGTATGGAAATAATAATATTTAATATAATATTTAAAGCACGTCAATTATAATTTTTATTATGTTTATTTTGATAGCCGTGGGTAGAAGTTTCATTAGTTCTAATATGTATGTAAAAACGATTCTGAAAATACCAATTTAGTAGATTACTAAGTTGATGAGTAATGGCCATGTGTGCGAGAGGGACACCGCTAAATCTCAGGTGACTTTCATGTGGGCACAAAATTTCGTACAACTAATTATAGCAGTAAGCTCTCTAGTTATAGGTACTATGTATTATCTCTATGGATAAAATTGATACACCACATTTTTGGTCGACCGTAGATAATATAAAGTTACAACTTAACATAATTATACGCTTAGGTAAATGTGATGTACACCTAAATAAATAACATAGGGAAGTCCGTATCATTTTACTGCCTACATGAAAAAGCACATTAGTGAACAAGTCTGAGAAGAACGCAAATAAATTATTCAGATGTTTTCCCCGAAAGAAGTCTTTACTCGTGGCAAAGTGAGTTTCGGTGAAAAAGGAATTACCTATAGCGATTTACTTGAACCCTCAACATTATTTACGATCGACTAACTTGATGACATTACTTTATTATATGGACCTATTAAATAGGTATCATTTTATAAACGATGTTAATAGGTTTTTATTTACAAATAGGTACCTACTTACATTGTGTGTTCGAGTCGTGAAGAAAAGAAATGTGTTTAATCGCAAAAATGGGTTTCATTGTACTGTTTTCACAGCATGGTGTACGAAAAATGCTAAAAAACTAGGTAAAACAGTATTTAAAAAAAAAAAAATGTGTCGTATCGGGAATAACTCTATTACCTGTCTTCGTTTTCGGAAGCCTTTCGCTTACACCCTGTAGGTAATTATGTGTATCTCTATCTATGTGATGTATTGAGGCAACGCAGTGGTAAAAAAATCTCAAATCGGTTGCATAAAAAAATACGCGCGAACTAGCTAGTACGTCTTCCGTCAAATAGTAGCTATCGTTAATTAATTATAAATCCAATTATGTACAATATTGAAGTGTTTGTTTAGCTTTAGACTAACCTATACAGAAAATTTTGAGGCTTAAATTGTTCTCGTTTCCCTGTATCTTAGAAACAATGCAAATCGTTGATTTCAAAAAGCAATTTTAGTTTCTTTTTTGGCTCTTCTGTAAAAGTTAACTAATCATGTTAAGCAATTACCAAAATGATGTCAAAGACATCATAAATAAAGTACATGCATATCAGTTCCGAATGACTTGTTGTTGAAAAAAATTAGATCCCTGCGGCCAACATTTTCAATGAGTGGTTTGACAATTTTATAAAAATTACTACCTATATCAAATGTAATATATTTATTTAAGATAGAAAATCATAGAATATAAATATTGTCTACTCAGTAATGTAAAAGTCGGTGTTTATATTGCGTGCTATTATTGAAAATGTTTTCCAATACTAGTATTTGTGTTTGACATCAAATATTCTTAGATTATTAATTTTAAACATTTATATTGTCTAAATATTGTCCGATATTTTTTATTTTTTTATGTAGAGACATAACCTATACCTATTTATATTCATCTATACCTACGTATATGTACCGTAGACACAGAATTCAGAAGCCGACATGAAGGATAAAACGCCAAAATGTATTTCTTTTGATGTTCAGTTACAAAAATAAGATCTTTTCCACAGACGTCCGACGGTCCGAATGTTTGCTTAAATATACTAGTGAAAGGTTAAAGAAATATTTTGAGTTCTTTGGTGACTGGGAAATGGACCCCTCATAAACCCGTCCTAGTGTTTTTTTCTAATATATTACGTCACGGGTCCTCTTTATCTGTGGCACGAGCTGGGTTTGTCACACGCGCGCAGTAACTTCATCTTACTATAGAACTGAAGCCATTCTACTATTGGACTGGACAGATGTCTCAGTAGAGTTAGGAGTCTCTAGAAAGGAGCCAGAATTGATATTTTACCCTGGCGTTCGACTGTCTGCGTATACTAAAGAAAGGTTAACGAAATTCTAAGGGAACAAAAGTTACTGGGTACCCTCATAATCTTGTTACGTCCCCGTGTCCTCTCTATTTGTCGTGGCACGTGCTGGGTATGTCACACGCGTGCAGTGACTTCAACTTACCAGAGAACTGAAGACAATTTACGATTGGACTTGACAGATGCGTCAGTAGAGTTAGATAACTCTAGAAAGGAAAATTTATATTTTACACAGACATCTTACTGTCTGATACTAGTGAAAGGTTAAGGTAATTCTTAGAAACCTTGGAGACGGAGAACCCTCATAAACTCGTTACGTCCCGATGTCCCCTCTATCTGTCGTAGCACGTTCACACGCGCACAGTTACTCCAACTTACCAAAGAATTGAAGATATTTTACGATTGGACTCGACAGGTTTGACAGTAGAGTTTGTTATAATCTCTAGAAAGGAAAATTTGGTAAAGTATGTTAAAGTATCTAACATCCTAAGTAGTATAAAATTTTTCAAATAATTTTAATATCATTGCAAATTTAACGCCCACATTTATAAAATATTCATTCAGTTATTATGTCAATTTATAATTTTCGCAGATAATTATTAAGTACTATAACTGGGTGTCCAAGATCCTTTTTTAAAATAACTAGTTCATTAATGAAAACTGTAACTGGATTTTAAAAGTCCTTTGATGTTTATCTGAGTTCTTTTAAGAAGTCATAAAAGTTTTAAAGATAATTTACAGTTAATTCACACTGCGAAGTAGTGATTATAATGAAACTTAATGATTAATGTTCTTTGATGATAAATTGATAAAATTTTCGCGGATAATAGGCACCATTAACAATAAGAGAGCTAATTACATCCAAGTATTAACTTTGAAACAGTTCCAAAAAGTTTGGTCAGTGACTTGTTTTAGGAATAAGAAGTACCTGTACCTAGCTTACCTACCTATATAACTTTTACGACATCTTTACCTAACAAAAGTAACAAATATGTTCCATTGGCTCTTATTATTGCTAAAACCAAAATTTACTTAACATTGTATTGGGACCTCATAAGTATAAATTAAGTAACAACAATTTATTACAACGAATACAGATACCTACTACTTAACCTTAGATTTTCGAACAGAGATGAATACAAATACAAATCGTACATCAAAGTATACAACTGTCATAAACGTCGACCGTAGTCTAGCTAGAATTATCACAAAAATCACGTGTTTCTGACAATTTATAGCGAGCTTCCACTGATTGAAATCAAGCATGCAACGATATGACGTCAGCGAAAGTTAAGATTGTAATCAGTTTGACATAACTATTTATACTGTGGCAACCAGTATTTGAAGTCGAGTCATTAATGAAAACTGTTTATGTACCTAGCCTCAAGTACTTACTAAAATTGTGTCTTAATAAGACGTAATGCCAATAAAATGGTGAAATTTATTAGGAGTATGGTTTCAATATACGTAGGAATTACAGAGGAATCTTATCAAAGCCGACAAGCCGTAGATATCATCCCTGAATCTCAGGCGGCGAATAAGCTCCCTAATCCCTAATTTTCTTTTGACATTTTCGATAACTACATCCATACATTCTATATTGCGGGTACCTATGTGGGTAAACTATAAATAACCCAACATAACTATTCCTTATCTGTTTGCCTCTCAGGCAGGTGGCAAGAGGCGATAAAGGAATTAATCAGGTAGGTTAGATAAGCAGATAAGCCTAACACGGGCTTCAAGTAATTGATAATTAATTTAATATGACAGAAGTAACCGTAATTTGAAAATGAACGTGCAAAAATATGTTGTCTAATGAGCGTGCGAATAAAAAATACCATAGGACATAGGAATAAAGGCTGCCACTACAGCAGATACACTAGTTAATCTTATTAATGCAAAGAACATAATTAAAGGCTTGACAGAACCTATTTATAGAAGCCGATGATTTGTAATTTAATATTGAAGAGTTAAAAACCGAGTGTCCGCGCTGTATGGAAATCTGTCGGAGGGTGGAATAAGAGATGAGGCTTCACAACCACCTCGCCGGGGACGCCACAAAAATGATAATTCATATTATATGAGGCCGGATAATGCGGGATTCTCTCCGTATGCCAGATCATAAAAACTTGTTTATGAACAATGTATGAGGCCAGCTTGGAAGTGGCTTTACACATTTGTTGTGAAAGATTTTCAGATTGTAATCGAGTATTTTAAAGAAAAATTATTCAGGCTTGATAAACTTCAATATTTTTACTAAAGTCTTGCATCAATTAGAAGGAATTAAAATACAAAATCTTCTAAAGTGACAATCCTGAAAATATTTTATATACTTCGCTGATTTCCATTAAAAGTTCGCATAAAAATTAACCGTTCGTGATTGCAAAAACGGTAATTTTAAAATTCCTATTTCGAACATGGAATTTAATTTAAAAATGTAAAATGCAACAAGTTCAGACAAAAAGTACAGTCAGACTGACCGTCGCATTTGGTCAGTGCTCGCATGCTAAGTTAGAAACATTAATTTGCATATTGAAGCTTTCAGGCTACACATTGAATATTCAAAGAGTTTGCTACAACCGATGCTAAATCCCCGTGTGGGGAACCCGATGATTATTTTATGAAGCCACTTAAACTAACTTGTAACGAGGGCTTTAATATTTCTACAGGTGAACCCAAAAGGTCACGAAAACACATGATTCGTAAATAATTATGCACAATGAGTCGTGGAAAAATGTTTTAAGTATTCACCTACTTTTTGGGTAGGTATGTATTAAAGTATTCAATTTAAGCAAGTAATTTGGCTATAATGTGGTTACGATCAACGATAAACAATTGACCAATATAATATGAAAATAATTCAAGTACGGTAATAGCTGTTATAGCTTGTTTTCTTGTGAGGTTTTTGAAAAGGTCACGCAGGCTAGAAATAAACAGATTTAACGTCTAAAAAAATGAACAACACTGCTTTCAAAAGACAAATCTACAACTCTCGCTGACTTCAAACTTCTTACAGGCACCGGACGTCGTACTTACGACTAGGATCACTCAAGGAGGTTCTTTATATGTGACACCCCTCCACTTATAAGAGGAACAGATGAACAAACATTTTATATTAATATACCTACTTGGCATGTTTATTATTCGAAGCATTTCAATAAAGTCGAACTCACACTTCACGTTTTTTTCGTAACCGAGATTGATTACGTTAAGGGGGTATTTTACAGGAATGCCGCAAAAACCGATTTGTATTTACAATTTTTTGAATAGAAATTCTTATTTCTTTGTCCTGAAAAAAATATATATCAAACTTGAAGATGTGACAATCTCTGCACGGTTGTCCGATACATGATTGGATGAAGTTGGCTCGATAAAAAAAAATCGCAAAGTTACCCCTTTTAAAAAAGTGTTTACAAGATTATTTCTAAAACATGATATTATTTCAAATAATTTTTACATCACAATATTGGTCGCAAATATACCAACCAAAATCGGTTGTTATTTTTTTATAATATTACGTATATTGGTCACAATTTGATAAAAACCACAAAATTCGTGATTTCTGTCATCTCTGCCATCAATCAGTCGCGTTTCGGCGCGCATCGAGGTCGGACCTGTGCAATTTTTTTTGACTTTCCTGCGCTTACACTTTATTCAAAACCAAAAGAAAGAATGACAGTAAAATCATTAAAAAAATTATTAAAAAGCAACAGGAAGTATAAGTAACTTGCCTTTTATTCAGAAAATCTAAGTATTTCGTTTATAAAAATCAATATGCTAAAATAATTTCTTGACATCTCCGTCAAGAATTCATTTTATAGGATGTAGTATAGAAAAATCAGTACGACAATTTGTAGTGTTGAGAACAAGGAGTATGAAGTTTTATATACACCATGTCCCAAAATTCAACGATAAGCGGGCACCAGAGGGTTGACCAGCTCATGACTACTCGAGAACAAAAAAAAATTAAAAATAATCTCAATTTTTAAGAAGTTACATAAAAAATTTGAAATCCTTCAAAAATTTACACCCGTTAAGATATTTTTAATTACCATGACCACAATGTTTCAGATATTTCTGAATTTCTTTTTGTACCGGCAACCTAAGTTGCTCTGCTATCCACCACAATCGTTAAAAATCCCAGAATGCCTGTAGATTTGACACAAAAATCAATCAAAATAATTTTTCACCCTAAAATTTTGAAAGATTTTTACTTTTGGTCCACTTTCACTCATCGTGGTGTAAAAAAAAAGTACAGACACTACCATGGCAAGTTTTTTTAAAAATTGACGCAACTATCCAAGATTCCAAAATGGTATAATAATCTAGGAAAACTAGCCACAAAAAAAAAGAAATGCGTACTATTTCTGAACAAGAACCAAATTTCATAACTTTTACTATGTGGTTTTTTGTTGTAAATTCTTCGAATTTGAATGATACATGTCCGTAGTTAATAAAATTTAGAAGTTAGAGAGAGATAGATAGATAGTATGTAAAGAAGGAAAGAAAACGTTTTTAAAAATTATATTTATTTTTAGTTATCGTGGTTGTCCGTGGCATCACCACGGTCCTATCCGAAAACCAGCGCTGCGGTATTTATTTTATCTGTCAGGATTAACTGTCAGGATATGCTGAGATAGGGACTTTCTTTGGCCTCTTGCAGGACTTTTTTAACCCCCGACAAAATAGAGGGGTGATATAAGTTTATAATGTGTATCTGTGTATCTATGTGTCTGTGAATCTGTGTGTCTGTCTGTGGCATCGAAGCTTCAAAGCGGATGGACCGATTTCAATGCAGTTTTTTTTAATTGAAAGCTAGTTTAATCGGGATGGTTCTTAAAATCTGTTCAGCTGTTCAAAAGTTACACCTCTTTTTCTAGTTAGAGTCGAGGGTTTTAGACGGTTAGGTTATTGTTATCATTATTTGAATTTTTGTGTGTTTATGTAATTTCGTGTGCGAGTCCGATTTAAATGTTTTTTCTTTCTTTCTTTCAATTTTGAAGCTCTTCATCTGCATACATAGCGAGGAATCTGAACTAGGAATATGGTTTTGATCTATGAATATGCAATTTCTTTTTTGGTAAAAAAGCAACCCTGTGAACATACTTAAGTAGGTATGACTACGGAAACGGACGACTCCTACAGGTGTGGGTGAGAGTAGGTTATTATCTCAAGGCATGGATTTGAGTTGGCTTATTCTTCTAACATTACACACACATTGGCAGTGTCATCAGGTTTGTCATGCCGATATATCGGTTTCGTTACGGCATTATTGGCTTAGTGTGAAAATGCCCAATGTTGGTCGAGACAATTATGTGCACTTGCATAAACTCATACACAATAGGTATGACTGATAGTTTATAAGTAGATAGTTAAATTGGTATAAAATCTACAAATACAAAACGGAGGAACAGATTTTCTAGCGTAATATAGGACACTGGGTATACGATATTATGGATTTATATTTTTCAAGTATTTGCTGGTGTCATACTGCATGTTGCTAATTAATATTGCTATTCTGTGACACGTGTGTCACACAGTCTGATACGTCAATTGCGTAATTGCGAGAACGGAGCTCCCCTAGTGGGTGGGGCTTAGGCTGATACTTCACCCCCTCAAAAGTAAGAAATCGTCGTAAAATACAACCTTAATGGAACGGCACGCACCTTTTACGTAGAAATCGTAGGGAAATATAACCGTCGGCCGTAAACGCCGTAAAACATTTGTTCAATAAAATTGAGTAAACGACACGTTAGGGTGAGGCGGCCTCCTTTCTGGGACAATGTACGCGACCGCCTTTAACGACACTGTATGTGTTGCAAGCTATCACTAAAATCTCTAGGACTTGTAAACTGAGGAGACTTTTTAGGCTTGGCTGATTATATTTTTGGGTTAGAAGCTTTATGACTACCTCTCGCTAAGACTAAATAGCAGATATGACTAGTTCGCAATAGGACTTAATCTCGATATGACTAGATCTTGTTTGGACTATATCGTGTTTGGACTAGATTGCAATAAGGCCAGATAGCGTAACGACTATATTTTCGTTTGTTTTTTGAAGTACAGTTATCGAGATAAAGCATTAAGTTCTTTTTCTCGGTACCTATATTAAAATACTTAAAATGAAAGCATCAACAGCAGCAGCAACATTTTGATGGAGCAAGGTTAATCTTTTGTATGAAAAGTTTGAACTTTTTTTCGCGATTTCATGGTTTGTCCCATAGTAAAAGTTGTTCATATTGATGAGTAGTTTCACCCCTTAAAGCATTGCCGGTGTTTTACAAATAACCCTGTATAAGATGAAGGCAAGAGCGGCAAATTAGCAGTAATTCTAGTGATGTATCGTCCTTCTTGAGATTTCGTCAAACCGATATCTTTCGCCTTTTTCCACACAGATTTATTGTAATGGTAAAAACATCCTGTAACTTTAGCATGACAACTATTGTTTCAATTTATTTAAAAAAAATTAATAGTGGAACTTCATAGTGTATTCACACTTCAGTAAAGCTAAGTAGGTACTCCATGAAGTTCCTATACTAATACCACTTTTAGATACGATTGTACGTCATACCGATAATAAGTCATTTTGATAACAGGACGTATGCATATATAGTCAAACAGCTAATTAGTTTTACAGCGATCTAGTCATATCGAGATTAAGTCCTATAGTGAAATAGTCATATCTGCTATTTAGTCTTAGCCAGAGGTAGTCATAACGCTTCTAACCCATATTTTTTTCGGGATCCCACATAAATATATGAAACTAAAATTTTATGTTTTATTTTAATTAAGTATTATACCTGTATTTCCCGAAGGGTTAGTCATAGTTATACCATGTCACCATCAACAGTACTTGATGACTGTACTGTATTTCTTATTTAATATTAAATTTTATTATAATTCAAGCAGGAAAAACATAAAAACATCATCTACTTTAACTATGTTTTTTTTTACTTTACAGCACCCAAAGTTCTTCGATTAAAGTTAAAGTCGATAAAATTCTATCTTATGCCCCATAAGCTAACCGAACCCAGTATTGTACTTAAAATTATCAAATATTTTAGAAATGCCAAAAGCTACCAAAGCGTGTTCAAATTGTTCGGTTTTTATAACGAATATTAAAAATGAATAAAGATATCAAATTGATCAAAGTATAATCAAATTCCATGGAACTGAAAGTTCGTTGACACGGCCATTAATCACTTCCGTGGGACTGTAAGTTCGTTGACACGGAAATTCGAGAAACTCAGTTCACAGGTAGTAATTTTCAGGAAAACCTTTGTTGGAATGGAAATTAAGGCGACTATTATGGCAGAGACAAGTAAAACGAGGTTAATTTTGAGTTTTCAGTTTCTAAAGGGTTCGATGTTACTCTATAGATATACTTTAAAGTGGCTACACCATTAATTTATTAAATAAGATAGGAACTAGAAATAAATTTATCCGGACAAAAACAAAGGATCCGTTTGAGTAATTTGATTCAAAATCGCCAATAGATAAAGTACCTACTACTTAATGTTATCTCATGTGCAACATTTTGTTGGAGATGAAATAAATAAATACGATTCCCAGTATTTGTTACTGCCCGTATTTTAGATCGACCCTCAGCCGTGATCACTATTTGAATAGCGTTTTCAGTGATATATGTGTAAAAAACGTTAGTAGTGGTTGTAGTAAATCTAAAGTTTGTGTATCTGTCAACTGCGCAACATCATAACTCAAAAATATGAGCAAAAGAATAATGAAATATGGAATAATAATGGAGTTCTAATATTATATTTTTCGAGGGCAAGTTGGAACCGCGCCACGGTATTTTTATTAGGTATTTATAATCAATAAATACATCGTACCTACTGAGTTATTATAATCAAGGCCTTGAGCGATACGTATGCAGCATTATTCTTGACAGGACGTACCCTTGCACTGGCCCTGTAGTAAGAAACTGGACTGTATAACTATTTCTTTACAAAGTAAACAAGAAATTGAAGGTCTTTTTCTCGGAAAGTTTAAAAATGGCTAAGATTTTATAGCACGTTGGAAGGATATTTTTTACAGCAGTCACCTATGGTCCCGAATGTTCGTTTTTCAAATAAATAGCCAAGCTACATAGAATGAAGACTGGGCTCTTATCTCTATAACGGTATCCGCTATCAGAGCGGACATAGATTCATATAAAAAAATTGTGGAAAGAAAACTTCGACTGCGAGCAAGACTCGAACCTGCGACCACAGGTTTTGGTTCACACCAGCCGTTCTTGCAAACCGACTCCTTGTTGAATTTTTCTTACCATATAAATAGCTAAATTCGCTACGCAGGTGAAATGCGTCCTTCTAATATAAATTTATAGTTCATAAAGCAGAACACCTGTTAATAAAATGAATAGCCCGATTAATGACGCTTTTATTATTGCATAGATTCTAGAGAGCGATCAATCAAGTCTAATTGAAATGGATAACCCATTTGGATTAAATGACAAACTGTAGATATTGACTGGAGATGATATTATTTAACAAAGCATTAGAATACTTTGGGCATACTTTAACGTGACCATAAAACGACACCTAAGTAGCAAAACTATTGATGCACCTTTGTGCATCAAAACTTTTGCTACTTAGGTATCGTTTCGTTCGCGATAGTGTTAATTAGTATTATTTTGCAGTAAGTACTTTTACTTACTGCAAAATAACACTAATTACCACTATTGCGAATTTCAAATTATTTAAAATCATATCGAATGCAGAAGTTTAACCGATACGCGAGGCCAAAGCATGCAAGCACCAATGTTTAGTTTATTCATAGTTTTATTGACAATATCTTCTTCTAAAAACGCTGAATATAGTTATATCAATGTTGTAAGCTATTCAAAACTTTGGCCCATGTCCTGAAAGAGTTTGTTAGTTGTAGTTCTCCTTTGTTTGAATTAAGCAAATTGTGTGTTTACTTTAGGCGCACTACTCTAATTTCCCGCGATACGACACTCGGATTAGAGCTGTGGTGTTATTACAGGTAAACTGAATTACGAAAGTGGGTCTCGGCAGAATAATTAACTGTGGCTGTCAGTAATGAGCGGGTTCATTGCTGACACTGTTTCCCTTTTAGTTGGTACTTGGTACGTTCAACAGGGAGGATCCTTTTTAAACATTTTTGGAATGCAGTGTTTTAGTGAATTTAATTTTATTGGATGAATGGATGTTTTTGTCAAATTCTTTGTTTTTTTTTACGTATCTTAATGTGTTGTTGGTTGATGTTATATTACAGCACTATAGGTACGTTTTGTATATCATATCATAATTATACTGAATATTACACATCTGAAAACCTGGCCTACTCTATAAGTGTACAAAAAGAATATTATCCACAACAGTGATTCTGAAAACCGCGGTTTTCATTCGGATATTGTCCAAAAATAACGGATGAATTGTGGTGGGGTATCCACGGACATTTTTCATAATACACAATAGAATAAGTCAAGCAGTGAAGCTCTCGGAAAATATTACATTCTGCCTGTTTTTCACGTTGACTTGTGTTACATACAAATATATTTTCTTTACTTTATTGCAATTAGACCACATTTCGCTGCCAGCAGCATTAAAAATTATGCGTTATTAAAATTATGCTACGTCACATACCAGTTAGACGAATCAATGTATTGCTTACTACGAAAAGCAATTTCCAAAGTAATTCGTAGCAAATATCGTAGCCGTAGCATTTGTCTACGAATATTCTCTTATTTGTAGTGCGTTAGGGATAACAAAGTTGCTGGGTACAAGAAAAGTACTTTTATAGGTACGATTATGTACATCACGTGGCGTTTTTGTGTACGTGTGACCTGTAAAAGGGTAATAATCTAATAAGGTCTCTTCATTTTGTATGCGAAGGGTTCAAAACAAGTCCCGTATATTTTAGGAGTTTCTACAAAATGTAATTCTGCTTATTTTTTCTGAATAGTATTTAGTTATATAAATTGAATTTCATAAGTAATGTAGCACAGAAAAGTCTTATCGCACTGCAAATAAAAATCCCAAAGTAAATACTAAAGGAGAGCGGCATATGTTGCCAGAAAGTGGGTGTTAGGAGGAATCCTGTGACGTACATTTTCCTTATACCCCGCATACTTACAGTTTGCTGAGAGATATACAAACATCCGGACCCTTTTCTATCAATTTGAGCAATATTTTCTCAAAACTTTATGCCGACTGTTACTTTTAACCAAAGTAACCAGATCAAATAAATATTATGGACATTGATCAGTTACAAATGGTTCAATAGAAAATAAAATCTTTGGAAGACACAACAGATAAAATCTACTGTTTGCGAACGCTGATGACCGGTTGGGGATTTTAGTTTTTAATGACCTTTGTATTGTACTGTTATTGTGTTCAATATAACTCTGACCACGCGTAGTGGACCTTCACTGGCACATTTAAATCCGATATTTCAATGGCGAGCAACTATTAGAGAAATAAAAATAATCCAGCAATTGAAACATCGGCCCCTAGAATTCTCGTTAAGCGTTTGCGTATTTCAGAGAACTAAATATAATTTCTGTAATACAGTAAAGTGCACTACTTATTGTCTTATTAATAAATTGCCTTTTTAAAAAACTTCGTTTAAAAAATAATTCATATTGAGTAAACATCTTTAGCACTTGTAACTTGGTAATGTATTTTTGTTTAAAACTTTACTAATGGATTTTTGATGCTAAAATAACAAAACATCTCAAAAGAATCGTTCAAGAGTTCTCTCAATATAAATGAATCTTATTTGAACAATAAATGGATGCAAAAGTATCTTTTCATTTGTTTATTTTACAAACACAATAATAGAAACGATTTGAAATCATTGAAAGTGCGATTGTTTGTTATATTATATTATCTTTATTAATTCATTCTCAAACTAGGTACTCAAATCATCTACTAATTAAATGAAGTGCCTCTTTTGCTATTAAGTTGCTGAAGTTACAGAATAACAGCTACTTTAATATTAATGAGTTACCTTTCTGTCTTAAAAATAAATTAAAAGATTGCTCATTTCGATCTCAATATTTAAAATCTTTGAATTTCATTGGAATTGATGTTGATAGTTTACGTGGGACGGATTATATATTTATCTTTCGTAGGGACGGACGAACGTTTCCATTGTTTAATTGTATATTCCCGGGGTAGGTATTAATGTGTCTGCTGCTGCTCCATCATCTCGTCCACCACATTATTAAAACCTCTTAGACGACAAGGACACGAGACCCCACGGCATAATAAATAGGTACTTAATTATATAAGTTCACTGACTTCATTAACAGGTACTTACCTACCTACCTAGTTCATACTTTTTTGTCCACCTAAAATGTGAACTGGGATTAAAGATACACTTTAATTGTAATTATTCTCTTAAAAGCTTTAATTATGCATACAAACGCTTCAGCGCTAATGAATAATTAATTCTCATAATCACTGGTTTATGTTACGATAGAAGGCGGTAAGCCTTTTTTCTTCTCTACTACTAATATTATATTATTGATGTTTTAAGTTTGGATATTTATGAGTTTGTGAATTTGGATGTTTGTTCATCAGTCACGTCTTAACAGCTGAAAGAATTTCTACGAAAGGCGTACAATCTGGGGAACGACATAAGATAGGTACTTATTGTTTCGAAAAATAACTTGTTTTCCAGGAAGTCCACGCGGTCGGAGTCGCGTGCACAGCTATGTGGAACAAATGGTAACTGAAATAATAAAAAATAAAGAGCACCAATAAAGCATAAAATGACATAGTTGAAGAGAGACACTATGAAATTATTGATATACCCGTGGGAAGGATCCGGATGTTAGATGCACCTGGTGGAATCTGATAATATGGCGTACGAGCGGTAGTAGTGTCACACAAAGGGATATATACCTACTCAACTTTTTATACTATTATTGTATTTATAATTATTTTAGCGTTCTTTATAAAACAGGTGTTAGCCTCTCTAATCGCAGCTAGCTACATGAGGCCTTGAACAGTACTAATGTCTTCGTTTCGTGACATGATGATATTTATTAGTTCAGTTATATTACAGCCCGAGGTCTAGAATTGTTCTCGGTAAGACGATGGGCTTACCGAAATATCTACCGAAGAACCTACAACCATTAACAGTAAACTCTTAAGGACTGTTCGAGTTCTTTACATCTCTGCCTGCACTTTTAGGGAATATTAAGCTTAATGGTCATTAATTCTAATCTAGAAAACCGTAGGGTAATAAATTTCATTAATTAGTTGTACCCCGTCCCAGCACTGAAATATATTTTTCATCCCACCATCTCGGAAAGAGTATTTTTAATCTTCAATATCTGAGTGGAAAAGCCGTTTTTATTCTCTAGAGGATAAAGTAAATTTTCATCCCACCATCTCGGAAAGAGTATTTTTAATCTTCAATATCTGAGTGGAAAAGCCGTTTTTATTCTCTAGAGGATAAAGTAAATTGAATTTAGAACATCGTGTGCACTAAGTTTGTGAATTAAACTTTTTTTTTTGCATTTAGTCATTTCCTCGCTGAGGTGGAATGAAAAGTTACGTGTTGCACTCGAGTGCAAAGATTTTTCACCTCGTGCTCTTTTGATTCCCTCGCTAACGCTCAGGATTCTAATTTTAGAATCCTTCGCTTGCTCGGTCATCAAAATTGAACACGCGGTTAAAAAGCAACTTTGCACTCTTGTATAACAAATAACTATTAAACTGCACTGTTTGCAATGACAAAAATGATAAAAAGTCTTGACAGCATAAAAATATGAGATTAATGCTGTAACCAAAAAAAGCTTCAGGTAAATTATTTGATAATGTTTCAACTCTGTATTCAACAATACTATAATAATTATATCCGCCAATTTGATTAAACCAAAGCGGTTTGCGGTTCAAAACGAATTACGTTTGAACTCGATTTAATTGTATACTGTAGCAACGCTTCTATTATTATATTAGAATTAATTCGTTGTATCAAGTAAATTGTATTATGAATATGACTAAATTAATCAACACTGTCACTTGTTCAAATTGTTGCGAATGTTTCAGATACACGAACAGATGACTTTATTCTGAATAATAAATTCGCATTCATGAACATTGTAGGTGCGTATCGGAAGCGTAGAAAGTAGAATAAATTGCTTCAAATTTAATATGAATTGCAGCGCGCCCGTATCTACGAGAAATTTTATGCATAGCATTTTTATTAGCCGAGAAATTTACGTTTTGATAGTTTGCAATAAGCACAAGCCCTTCATATGACGTCACGTAGAAACTACAAATAAAAGCTTCCATTAGGTCTGGTATATGGTGTGTATATTCTAGGAATAAACCTATGCAATCAAATATGATTGCCCATAAAAGTAGTGGGTCATGGTTAATTACATATAAAAAGCTTGATTGTTTGTGGAATCATAGGTTTAACCATAATTTATGCTGCATGTATGAAAAGGTGCAGTCATGTGGAAGAAGCTAAAGGGATAGAAATGATGACGTGACGTTCTGTAGTTTCTGCATACCCCCATGAGAAAAGGCGTGATGTGATGTATGTAAAGCATTCTATGCTACATCAAAATTTTCGGGCACTATATATGTTAATTTTATACGTTATACCTTTTCAAGAATGATAATAATAATTTATTGATATTTCACAATATAAACTGTTACTAAACCCTTTACCTAAGCTTTTAAGCTTTACTTGCTTGTGCTGCGAGAGAGTGGGTTAACCACGATAGTGTAAAGAGTGGGGGGTCAACATCTCTATTGTTAACTCGACAGTTGTTGGGAAATCGTAGTCCTTTTAAACTCTTACAAATTTTAAGGAATATTACACGAAGCATTTATTTTGTATTTGTACATAGGTACGTACAATAATCGAATTCATGCTACATAAATACCCGACCATGTTCATTCATTTTTGCATTAATATGAATCAATGAACCATTCAACAGCCAGGGGGCCTATGCAGGCGATGCCCACATGGCTTGCGAAGACTTTTATGTGTCTATAAATTTTTTACATGGTATCGAAGCTGTAGCCCCTAGTCAGCTACAGCTCATTTTATATGCTGCACCGGGGAAAAACCACTATCACAGCATACCGCGTATAATAGCGACATTGTGATGCTGCATTACCTACGATGAGGGATGAGTACTCGAAGACCAACTGCCCAATGTGAGGGTAGCAACGCACTCGAAAATCCTCTGGTGGTTCACATGCTCGTGTATCAGACAAAAAGATGAGGGCACAAAACTTACGGAGTGCAACCTTCTGGCGGCGTCGTGTATGGACAGAATGTGGGTGATCTTGTACTTTTCCAGCTGCACCGTGTCCTTAGAGTCCCGGTAATTGCCCACGTAGAGACCGGGGAGCACCTGTCAACAAAAGTACTGATACAGCACGACACATTGAGCATAAAACATCATTTAAATGAGACAATCTGGACATTATGAGTGTCAGTGCGTTACTCCACTACTTACTCTGATAAATTATCGGTCCGATTCAGAGAAAAATCCATTGTTGTGTGTTACTTAATATACACTAAACAACGGATTATTTCACGACAAACGATAACTATCAGAGTTGTGGAGAAACGGACTTATCAGACGAGTTGCTATCCAACTGCAAGCGAAATGCACATTTGTAAGTACTAACTACTTACATAACTGCAATGGAACCGCACAATCGTCATTTTAGCTATCATGTAGCTGTTGCCATGCAGGTCAGTGTTGAATGCATGCTTATAATACTATAATAATAGAGGTTTTTACTATTTGGTTTAACCTTACACTAAGTCTTAAATTAAGCCTAGTATCTCAGAGTGCCTATTGGCAAAGGCCTTCTCTATCTCACTCGAATGCGGTCTGTTTAGTGCTCCTCTTCTTCAGTAAGGTCTTCTTCAGTACTATTCATTGTAATGGCATGAATCTTACTTCATTTAAAAGCTGGTTAGACAGTGAATAGTAGATTTTTATATGATTTTTTAAAGAAAACTTCGAACTTTATTTGGCTCTCCTCTAAAGTTGCCTTTAAGTCGCTTAGTTTTGCCATTCCACCGTCGATATAAACTACAAAGTATGACATTATTATTCGTGAACTATTTACCCACAGATATGTTTAACTGTAGGTAATAAATTAAATAGTCCATGACTCATTACTGTGCATATCGTGTAGTAGCTCGCTGATGCAACCATAATCACGACATGTGTCAATATTGACTATGATGGACGTCCATGTTCCAATGTACTCGTAATTACCTATGCAATATAATTGCTGCCGGAACAAATCGAACATGAACAGTACGTCGCGAGTACGCGACGCGATATAAATCGACCCTAATTGCACATTTTGAAATGTGACACACTGCAACTGTCAGTCTATAATAGAGTAGGTACCTACTACCTACCTAGTTGAATTTAGCAGGCAAATCACATTTTAGTGGCAAGTATAAATAAGCTAACAACTGATTTCGGAGAAAACGGCGCAATACTTAGCATCATAATAATTTTCATAGTCTTGTTTTACAATAATTTCGAAATTGAACGGCCGAGTCGACAACATTGGCGAGAATAACTTTACACAAATTGGCAAACTTCGTCTTTGATGTAAATCTTAATTTTTACTCGTAAAAGCTCCTAGCGTGGTTAGAATGTTTAAGGCTCTCAGCGGCTTCAGGAAAGCGGGACTTTATTGTACACCTAGATATTGATGTTAAGTGCCATGTGATGAAATTCTTTCGCAAATATCTAGAATTCGAATGTGTACTTATACAACATGTAACGGAATAAACGCAAGACCTCAGACACGCCAATTAGAATATTAAATTATAAAACTAAAATAACATCTGTAATTTAATTTAGTTAAACCAAACCAAATCACATAATATAAAATAGTTGTCCTGACTAAACGTAAAACGTTTGAGCATACTATTCTCTACGCACACACTCATAGCAATGTTTATAGCGGCGAGCGCACACCAGCGCACACCAGTTCGCCCGCCATCAGCTGGCTAAGCACTGCAAGTGTAGTCACTAGGTACGTCAGTTCAATGACCGAAAATTATGATTCCATCTTTCCATCACACTTTCACAGGCTTTGGACTGGCGGTTTTGAATAATTTAATTTAATTTTACGATTGTATTAAATAATCTACATTAGCAATACGAATCTAAGATATTAGGCTTAGTAACGGGGATGTATTTTTAAACCAAGCGACATTTTGCCCGACTGTGATGTATCAGTAAAGTAGGGCGGAGCACCCGGGCGGGCGGCGCCCGCGCCGCCAACCGCGCGCCCCCCGCCGCGCGCCGACACGTGTAGGTAGGTACTATCATCGGACACCGGGGAACGCAGAACTTTTTTATCTCAGACGCGTAACTTTCGCGACATTACCCTCTAAACCCTGATAAGTCCTGTTTACCGTTTATTACGTGTAAAAAATATTCAAAGTCTGCGTGTTTAAAAGATTTGAATCATAATATTTACAGTAATTAAAATAAAATCGTATTAATAGGTACTTACAGAATTTACACTAATTTACACTACTTCTTCGTCCCATTTTCATTAAACTTTCAAAATGACCACCGCCTTGTTCGATGCACTTTGTAGCACGCTTTCTTAAATTTAATTTTAGTTTGCTAAGAACCTCAGTGTCATTTTTCACTATCACAAATGCGTGTTCGATTTTTTGTTTGAGGTCATCGACACTTGTTGCCTCGTTTACATACACAAGGGATTTTATTCGACCCCACAAATAAAAGTCTAACGGCGTTAGGTCAGCCGATCTGGGAGGCCACTGTACAGGTCCCCCACGACCAATCCAACGCGTGCCATATTCCGCATCAAGATGCCGTCGAACGGTCCACGTGAAATGCGCGGGAGCACCATCGTGTTGGTAAAAGACTTGTCGTAAAAGTACGAGAGGGACGTCGTCTAATAACACCGGCAATGTCTCCTGCAAGAACTGTAGGTAGGTATCTCCAGTCAACCTCGGTAGAAAAACGGGGCCGAGTACGTGTGTACCGATGACGCCCGCCCACACGTTTACAGAGAATCTGTGCTGGAATGAATCCACACGGCATGCATGTGGATTCTCGTGCCTCCACAAATGTTGATTATGTTGGTTGTACATCCCAACACGAGTGAATGTACTCTCGTCGGTCCAAATAATATTTTGTTGCCAGTTCTCCAACACCCATCTACAAAACTCTAGACGTGGCAAGTAGTCGCTCGGCGTTAGCTCCTGACAACGTCGTAGGTGGAACGGGTGTTCTCCATCAGCATGTAATGTTCGCCACACGTACATGTGACTGCAGTCGAACAAGGGCGCGGCCTCTCTCGTGCTACTCTCTGGATGCTCGTCGAAATAATCGAGAATGTTTGCTTGCAAACGAGTACTGCGCACATTTGTCCCTCTATCCAAGGCCGTGTTAGGACGAAACGTCCCGGAGTCCCTCAGACGCTGAGTTGCACTTAGCATCGTCCTGGCGCTCACTCTGGTGCCATATCGTTCATTCATCACTCGACAAGCTAACTCGACATTATCGTCACAACGAGCCAGTGTCCTCACCATCTCCGTGTACTGGATATTGGTATAACGGAAAGCCATCGCGCGCGTAAACAATAAAATGTGACAACAACAACGAAACACAATCACTGAAACATGTCAAACATGTCAAACGTCAGAGGGGTAGCTGGTAAATCGACATCGGCTCAATTGCCATATCGAAAGAAGAAGAAGAAGAAGAATGCATCTCGCTCTTTCACATTATTCTTACTAATGCAAAAAACATTTTGGCATTTCTCAACAAAACTTTGTGAAATGCGAACTACAAATTCTGTCGTGCATTTAAATAAGCCTTATTGGTTGGTAATAAGGGTTAAATTTCCTTAAATTAACTATTTTATTTAATGCACACTACCTCAAATGTAAAATGCATTGATATTATTTACGTGTGTGTATGGATATCTATGAACGAACTACAAATTCGCTCGTGCATTCAAGAAGGCTTTATTACTTTGGAATAAGGCTTAAATTTTCTTAAAGCAAAGATTTTATTAACTTGTTACGACGCGGTGGTTCTAATTTAAGATAAATAAAAGATTTTTTAGGGAAAAATTAACATATATAAATTATGATGGAAATCGATTCAGAAGCCGATTCTGAACAAACAACTTTCAGGTCTTGCGTTTATTCTGTTACAGGTTGTATATTCAAAGCGAATTTTTGAACGAAAATAAATTGTGCGTTGGTGTATTGTGTAATATTGCTATAGTATAGATCCATACGTGTAGCACAAGGATTATTAATGTGTATACCATAACTAGATCATAATACAATTTATTCCCATATTACGCATAATAGGATTATCTATGAAACCCACTTAAAAGTTATGCATTTTTCGTAATTATAAGGATTCAAAAATCGTTGCACATTAATATTTAAATTATAATGAAATAATATTCAGCTTACGGATAATCCCATTCTGTGATTTGGCCACTTTGTTTTAAGCCGATCCCCCAAGCTAGCATTACTATTGTATTGTGGGTTAACAAACATATATCTCAAAAGTACAGTGGCACACACACATACAGGGAACAAGTATCTATTCTGTAGTAGGCCATACAAATATTTCTTTCCGCTCGGGAATCGAAACCGCGATCCGTAGCGCAGATAGCCACGGCAATTGTACCGTTGACATTATACGTTGTTTCGTAAATGATCGAAACTTATAGCAGAGAGACAATCAACCCAACCCTTGAAAATCGTGTTTTAGCGCAATTCCGTTCTTTGTAAAGTATCGAAGCAGTGAATTAATTGGCTCGTAAACTAGAATTTGTGGCAAAATTGCGACACGAGCAACTGCAGAGATGAACGGTACAGTAACGTGTGGATATCGTTATAGAGCCGAGGTTTAGGCAATATCTACTGCTATAAAATGTTATTGAATTATACTCTTGAGAGAACCACGGTGATTCCAACGTACCCTATTTGCTGGATATTTTTCAATATAATTATTGCATTCTAACGCCTGAAATACATAGCTACTTTTAGGAATATGATCAATGACAAAACAAATAAAAAAAGCTGCCGTATGGAAGTTTATTTTTAACCCCCGACGATAAAGAGGGGTGTTATAAGTTTGTAGTGTGTATCTGTGTGTCTGTGGCATCGTAGCTCCAAAAGGGAAAAACCAATTTCAATGCCTTTAAAAATAAATGAAAGCTAGTTTAATCGGGATGATTTTTAACTTATGTTTCATGAAAATCTGTTCAGGGGTTCAAAAGTTACGACTCTTTTTCCAGTTGGCGTCGGGGGTTTTAGACGGTTAGGTTATAAAAGCACGATTTCGTCTTAAACTTTTGTTTATTTGTCGTTAAAGTCGGAACTTAGGGGTAGAAAGGTGCGATTCAACGATCGATCGCTGTATTCTCCTCCACACATTAATTTAGGTGCTATGGTAGCTTCAAAACATGCTTTGAGCTATGTCTACGATTCAATCGTAACTGTCTTTATAAATTGTAGGTATCCAATTTTTTGTATTTAACCTCTTGTATGTGTATCTGATCTTATTCTGGAGACTGTGATAACATAATAAGGCACACGGACCCAGACGACAAGGTGGTCAGAAGTTCATAACAATTGACTCGTGACCTTTATATTTTATAAGCTGAAGAATAAACTACATAACAAACTGAGGTCTCTCAATGGTACACAAGTATCAAGAAAGATATCTGTAAGTACATCGTTATACTCGCGAAGATTTTTTTAACCAAAAGGTTGTCGATCTATATCTCTCCTCCCAAGAGAGCAAGTGGAAAAAACCTATTCCGTACAAAAAATCTTTGGCACAAAAGCCGAGAAAACTTTTATGAAAATGTTGCGGAACAATGCACAGATGCGGAGGAGTCAACAAAGCAAACATATATGTGCAATATGTCTGCTGGTAGAACAATGTATGTCTGCTGGTATCAATATGTCTGCTGGTAGTAAAATATGTCTGCTGACATCACGATTCATAGCCAGAGCGACAGCTGCTCTGGCTTTATTATACTGGAATGCAGGAATGCCACTGGTATGCGCATTACAAGGAGGGTAGTAAAATACGGGTTTTAGGTGTAGATCCCACTCAGCTCGCGTTTCTTGTTTACATGTAGGTAGGTACTAGGTACTTGTACTAGTATTTATTACTATTGGTTATGTCATATTTGATGACGAGAATGAAATATACACTACTATAACTCTGATAGAAAATACTGTTTTATTTTTTTGAAATTACTTCTATGACATAATGTCGTCAAATTAATATTTTCTGCACAAAATTGGTTGAAGCACAAAATTAAAGGTTAAACCAAACTAATAATACCTAAACTATAGGTACTTTGGTCTTTATTAATTTGTATAAAACATTACCAGACTTCATTTGACCTATATGGTAGATATTAAAATAAATATACGATAATGAGTTTGAACCAAGGTCAATCGTGTGTGATACATATGAGTTATGTTTATTACTTACCTACATTGATAATGTGACTCATGGACGAACGGTTCAGAATTAACTTTTTTATGTAGGACTGTCGCAAACTTCGATCAACAATAATAGGTACGTCGCAAAGCAATATTTTACATTTGAGTGAAGGACAAATATATTGTTATCTATACATAAATCCACCAGTTATTCGAAGGCCTTGCCAAGTTGTCCTACGCGGATAAATTGGCGGAGTAGGTATAGGATAGACTGTATAGAAAACTATAGTATTAATACGAGGAACAACCTACCAATCAAGAACTTTGCTTCACCCTGCGATTTCTAGAGAGATCAAGCTATAGCTTCGATTCTGACTGTGAAGCTTTTCGGAAAGGCCTAGACAAGATTGACTCAAAACAGGAAAGAATAGCATAAAAGGGAAGAGACTTATGCCCTGCAGCGGATGGACAAACGTTGTGAAATAAAATGAACATATTTGAGATGAAAGACGCTAGAAGTTATACGAAACTTAAAGTCTCATCGACAAACAAAGAGTAACAAATTCAATAAACTGGTTTAGGTTCTCTTTGACATGCGAGAAAATTAAGGATGGATCATCAAAAAATCACAATATTTATTATAAAGCTTTATTAATTATAAACCAAATAGCTTTGTAATAAGCACAGCTATAAATATATTAGATTTAGAAGTAAGTAAGTAGTCATGTTCTTCGGCAAAAAATTAAGAGAAATTCTTATAATTTTAGAGAAAAGAGGTCCCGATCACATAGTCAAACTAACAATCATTAAATATATCGTATATCGATGGTAAGAAATAGATTTTTGAAATAAAACTAAGTGGAAAACCAGTCAGAAGAAAAAGTTGATGCGAACATAGTACTAATTGATGTAGAAGTATAATAAGTTATCTAAGAATAAGATGATGAACAGAAATGACGAAGGGTTCGTGTCTGAAAGGGAAGTACAATAAAGTACCTCTGTCTTACCCTTCACGAAATACAAACGTGAATTTTATATTATAAAAACCGGATCTATGATAAAAACTAAACAATTCATCAAGATTTTTTTCACTTTCTTTTATTTCAGTATACACGAAATACATGTACTAAATATGATGTCATTCAAAATACGGGTCTTATGGGATTTGGGGACCAAGTTGGGAAGCTTCGTACTTTGACCTTTAGATATGTTTCGCACAGCCCTTTACTTTACGGCCCCTTAGGATCACTTGGGCCTCCATAAAGGTGTTGGTTTGGAAATATCTAGTTATAAAACCCCACAATCTTGAATATTTTTAGTTCGTAGCTCGAAAAAGCTTTTATTTAACATTTTCTTACTACGATTATTCTTCGTTTTTAGGTAGGCGGGTACTAATCCTGATTGTGTAAGAATATTTTAGCAGAAAATGAATGCATACCCGTAATTGGTTGATTGATTCCTCTTTGCGATATAAAATAACAGACACGAAACAATAATATAATTTATACTGCGCAATGAAATATCACGATACTATAAACTTCTTCAATTTGCGTGACTGAACATAGCGTGTGGCACCATTTGAGGAGGTGACACTCGCCGTTTAAACCAGACGGTCTTACTCCGAATTTTGCCACAAAACATAAAAAGCTTTTAAAAATGGAGAGATTAACAGACAATATATTAAAACAGAATAAAAGAATATTTCATTTCAAACACTAAAAATAATATTTCGTAAATTAGGATTAATAAAAGACATACTTTTTGGAACAAATTAATCATAAAATATGGGTCCGAATCAATCATTGTTTGGCTAAATGCCAACGGCGAAACCTTACAAAGGGAATCAGCGGCAAAACTTTTTGGTAACGAAGGTTCACTTACAGTGAATTCTTGGCACATTCTGTATCGTTTGCATCCAAGTAAGCAGTGCTGGTTCACGGTCAACGAAAAGAAACGAGGTCTTCCAACGCGTTGCTAGTGTAAAATTTATTATTTACCGATATTTGTTTGTACCCGAAACTAATTGGTTTTTTTTAAATATGGTATCAATGAACACAATGAATGCTAAACATATACATTTTTTAATTCCTGATATCTTTGCCGAGAATATTCGTCCAGTAATTTAGTGAGTCTATATTCAGTATATTTATTGACATGTAAAATATCACATAAGAAATAAGACTGACTTTTTTACGACAACCTCTATAATTCGCAAAAAAAATTGCCGCGGTATCGTTATTGTCTTTCAAAACCTTGAACCATTATATCGCCTTCTATTGATTATTTAATTTTAATAAATAATTTCTACAAGTTGTTTAAGTAGAAAATTAAAAATTATTTTTCACTTCAGTAGCTCAAACATGTAGGTTTTGCTGCCTGAAATCAGTGAGCAAAATGCGATTTTGCTCACTGAGTGAGACAAAGTAACTTTTTAATTTTTGTTTTCAGAAAGCCGCGAATATCTTATTCAGCCTTGGGTTAATCATACAATTCGAAATGAAACATTCACACTCTATCTCTTTCCCGCCATTAGAAAGAGAGAGAGACAAAGACCAGCCCTTTCGAAGTTCCGATTTTGAATTCGACCTCAAAGACAAACACGTTCGGAATTTCGTACTGACTAAAGAAATTTTGCAAAAAGACAATTATGTCCAATGACCAAAGAATCCTCTCTTAATTATGTCTTATAGTGTAATTTATTGAATTTTTAATTTATTGTTGTATTTAAACGAAAATAAGTATTTACTGCAAATAAAACTGATATTTAACCTGTAAATATTTATTTCTAGTTTCAATAATGTTACGCGTTATCTCCTAAAGTGTTCTCGCTGCTGAAGTGAAAAGTTATGTGTGTTACACGAGAGCAAAGTTTTTTGCATCTCGTGCCTTTGAATCCCTCGCCACACTCAGGATTCAACTTTAGAATCACTCGCTACGCTCGTGATTCAATCTTTGAATCCTTCGCTTGCTCAAGATTCAAAATCAGCACTCGCAGCAAAAAACGACTTTGCTCTCTTGTTGCACAAATAACTATTGCAACAATCTAATTATTTATTCATAATGGAAAAATATTTACAGAGATATTACAAAAAAAAATATGCCAACAAGAGAGATAGCTGTGATGATGAATGATTTTATGAAAAGGGGAATAATATAAAATAAAATATAATGAATAACTGCGAAAATATTTACTGCCTATCTACTATTTTGATCGGTAACAACTGTACTTCCAAAGCCCCAAGGTATTTTTCGTATTGACAATGTAAAAAGGTTAAATATAAATGTGATTGTATCGTATCTCTTGTGAGTGAAGGCGTACCGCATATAAAAGGCTGTATGGGAAGTGGGGACCGCGTTCTGAATTTAATTTGGCATCGTTTGAGTAAACAGTTGGAATGATTGGGGTTCTCCCTTCAATGGCGGTCACCGCTCAGGAAAACAACCACCCCACCTTCCTCTATTTGTCAGAAGGGAACCGAAATTAGTGTTTTGTGGCGCTCTAGGCCTCGCTGTAGGCTAATTATTGTTTATAGTTTTCCCAATTGTGTAGTTTTTCGGGTATTTTAGCACATTTTCGTTTTCAGAAAATTTATTCTGTTACTACACAACCCTGTTTCCTGTAATTTTTCTTTTATTGATAACTAGCGGAGTTTTTACCATATTCGTAAGTTAGCATGGCGACAAGAAATTGCAGTAGTAGTGTATTAAATAACAACGTTATATTTTAGGAACAGAAGTACTCGTAGGTACAAGTGTGCTTCACACGCATGCTTCAGATCTACGAGTATATAAGTCAAACACGCAATGCAACTGTAACATCTGTCAAATTATATAATCGACGCTGTACATTACTTTTTATTGCGTTTGTTACTTCACACTTAGCTAATAATAATAATTCAGTAGCAATAATCTTACGCCAATAAATTTTATTGAGCCATTAACTCAGTACTAAGTTACATTTTAATAGTTATTGCGTTGTTATATGCTTTTAATAAAGATTTTTATTAGACTTTTATGAAGAGAAGTCTATACGCTTTAATAAGAGCGCCTACATACATTATAAGGGATATTAAACGTATGAAATTCTTAATTGTGAATTTTATTTATTATTATTTATTTATTGTCAGGCGATTAAGGCCCATAGATAAAAATAAACTCATAGATAAAAATCTTATAACAGATACATATAAAAATATGAACCTATCACTATTAGGTACCACTGGCGAAGAGTCCATACAACCCGATTCCCAACGGCTTCCCTTTAGGAATTGGTTAGTGCATAGACCAACTTTATATTATTTTATTTGCTCATCCAACTGACAAAAAAAGGCTTGTTATTCAGTTAGGTCGAGCTCTTCCAGACATGACTATATAGATTACAAGAGACGGTATGGATTTTTGTCTTGCAGCATTAATTGCAGCAATTTTTAGAAGGCGATTTTGGGACGGCTTCCCTTTTTAAAACTGTCACCCTTCGCCACTGTTAGGTACTGACTAGTAGGTGACACTGTAGTGTTAGTAAATGTATTTAAACATGAGGTAACGTACGTTATAATTTGTAATACGCCATTAAGACCCGATACAGTATTAAATAACCGTTAGTAGTTTGAAAACTATAAAGGTAACCCTCATATAGCTACCGGGGGCTAAAAATATAAGAAAAGCTAGTTAGTAATATGTTTCTGCAAGTACATGGCCTTTGTGTGCGAGCTTGACTTATTTAAGTATGAAACTAACATTAACATAGTCTGAAATAATTGTTGACCTGTAGCGGATCGGTTATCGGCTACGAGCCTACGACGCGGCGGCGCTGTATCGGGCGTAGCAAAGATAATCGTGTCAGCTACGACGTAGCAACCGGGCAGATCGAAAATATATTTTCCAATGTCTAGGTTATCCTACTATGACAACTAGGGTTTCTACAATATAATAATATTAAGTATAATACGCCTATGGACTCATTATTGCTATTCAAAAATAGGTTATTAAACTCGGTATTAAAAAGGCAAGCGATATGCATACTCTTCGAATAAAATATGTATTAATCTTAGTAATATTTAAATTTATATAACTTTACAGGATCCAGATAAAAAGACCATCCATTTTTAAAGACTAGACTCGACAGCCAAGATTAAAAAGTAAAAGTTGCTTAGAATTAAACTCTCAGCGGGCACCCCTGGGCGTGTCATCAAAACTCGTGTTTTCTTGAGCCCGTGAGTGAATAGAACCTTCGTCAAAAATTCAGTGTTCTAGGCCTGAAGGTTTGGATATAGCCTAAGGGTCAATGTAGGATGTAAATTTTGTGTTTCATGTAGAGAATTTACGTTTTAACGCTTCATAACTGAAGGGTAACTCTTGCCACGAGTAATCTAATCAGAGTAATCGAGTAATCTTGTCAGAATGGTTTCGTAATTGTTGGTTTTTACAATGTTGTTCAAACGATTTTGACCTCTATTGAAGTCAAAATAGGTTGAACGACACTACAAAAACCTACAATTACGAGACCAATCTGATATGATTGAAATTGCAGAATTAGGGCTCTGTAAGGGATGGGTGGAAAGTCTTTGATGCCTATTTCGTTCTCTATTTTTCAGTATTTAGATCAAAATGAACTTATTGTCCTATCCTGACTTTCAACATTCCACCTTTGTTTTAGCATTGGTTCTCCAACAAGGTTAGGATTAAGCAAAAATGTTTGCTTTATCCCATCATGACACTGAACTTTCTAAATTGCCATAACTTTGCTAAGATAACTTAGTCTTGGAGTTGGAACTTGGAAGGTCCGTCGTCAAAAACCCCGCGGTATGTCGTTAACTAAACTGGCCTGTCCTACATTTTAGCGGTAAGCTTTTATCAATGTTTCTACTTTTATACACATAATTCGTTTAGTAATTTTTTATACATTATAAACATTACACTTTTTCCACTGTCGCAAACAATATGGATCGTATATCGCGTGATACGAGACTTTCATACTACCAATTTTTTTAATAATATTATGTATATGTAATTATCATAATGGCTTAATAACTAGTGCTAATAAGCACGGCATTATTTATTTATTTTAATAAGGTCCAACCATTCGAGTCCCGATTCCTGTAAGGGGTTATTGACTAATAATAAAAAATAGTGTGGGACCAACCACGAAATCGCTAAAAAAATCAGCTGTTCCATACATTTAGTCGAGTAATATTGAATTATTTGTATGGAACAGTAGATGTTTTTTCGCGATCTATTTTCCTATATTAAAATTATTCATAATTATGAATACAATAACGCCTTAAAGGGATAAGGGGGCTTACTACAAACTATTATACCAGGGCTGAAATTGAATTGCCCAGACATTTCCAGTATGAGCTGACCTCGCACTGTATAGGCTTTTCGCAAAATGAAAGGTCAGCTTATTCTTGAAATTGTTGGGCAGTTCAATTTCAGACCTGCTATAGGAGTTCGCAGTACGCCCCCAGGACTAGAAAGGTTGAACATTCTTTATTGTATGTAGTGTATGTACAATTATACCAGCAGGGATGGCATGGCCAAAGAGGGGAGAGAGAAAAATCGGAGACAAAACATCTATTTACCGTTTTCTCAATCGATTTTTCGTTTTGTCTTCTGTCATGGAGACAAGAAGTGGAGAAAACGGATTTATCCACCCGCTGAGGTAGCCCTGCAGTCACATAAGTAGTAGGTAAGTAGGTACTGCCCATTGTTCAACACGGGCGTACTCCATCTCAATCTTTGGTCAACTAAAGAGAAATTGAATTTTTCTATCAGAAAACCTGTTATTGACGGGCCGAGATTGGAACGGGGACCGTTAAGTAGCGATTGCCTTGCCCGTTATCACAAAGGGACTGTGTTCGATAGTTCATCTCTACCCTTAATCTTAGAGGATTTTGAACATAGCAATTTGGAATAAATGGGGTAGTCTGCAAACCCACTGTTTAACTATTTTAATGTCGCTCTTTTACTAAAGCAAATCCATAATTTTACTTTATACATCAAAACATAGTGTAACATACAATATTAATACTTTTCACGGCTTTTGAACCTGGCGTCCGGACTTTTGGTAGGTTTTCATATAGAACATCGGTCCAACATTCCAAAAAATATAATGGCCTAAGTATGTCCTTCCTCATGACACTATTTCCTTGTCAATTTTTATCAAGATCGGCTTAAAAGGTAACAGAGAGACAGAGTTACTTTCGCATGTATAAGATTATTAAAGAAGGATTCATTAAGCTGCAAATGGTTGCCGGCGGCCGCAATCGATCGATTTTCTGTGTCTGCGTCGCTTGACAAGTTCTGGATAAAACATAAATCAAGGGAGAAACTTGCTTATATAGAGCAAAAACTTATTAACAAAAATATTTTTACCACATAACTTTAGTTCACGTCTCGTAACTTTGAATGGATGCACTATAATGTCCCGGGCAACTCTTGACCGGTGACCCCCGTGTCAAGTCTATATATACACTACTTAGTTGTCGTGAGACGACAGTTTCTATCCACTGGACTGCTAAGTAAGACAACTTGTTATAATTTACTTGGAAGCAACTACATCGGGTTCAACTGCAAATAAGACCCTCGGTGATACGGACGTACTTTCCATATTCCATATTCAGGTAGATCACCTTGTCACCAATCTGAATAAGACTGCATGTTTTCCTCGATATAAATCTGGCTTACCTACTACTATTTTTTATCAGATCATACTGGAGATAGGTCTTCGGAGGTTGGCTGAAAATGGATACAAAGCCTATTTTCAACACGTTAGGCAAGCATGTTATTGAGGTAAGTAGCTAATTTATGGTCTACAAAAAATTATTTAAATGATTTCATAATTAAACGAAATACCCAAAGTTAAATATGTATGCATATGAATAGGTATAATTGTCTCGTATAGTCGATTTACGATCAGAGTTATAGCTTTTAGGCCCATTGCCAACTTTACGAGCCTTACAGCCTATGAAAAGTATGTCAAACTTACATTTACGGCCCAAGAATATTATATTAGATAGACCTGGATTTTGCGTCTAGAAGAAAACAGTGAAAACCAAATAAATGGCCTTGAAATAAATCAGTTATATTTTGCATCTCTTTCATCAGGGTGACCAAGTTTTGAAGTGAAACTTCCATATACATGCTATGCTCACGCGTGGCTCAGCTACGGCGTAATCATGTGGGGAAACAGTACCGATGCTCCCAGGCCCGCCGCAAGCGGGCGTGCAAGGCGTGCACCGCACGCGGGCGGCACGTCTAGGGGGCGGCAAATTGACCGATCGAATAAAAAGAAAAAATAAAATTGATTGATAAAAAAATATTCAAAGTTATAAGACCCAGCTAAAACATAACAAATGTCATGGTGTACGGGTTTAATTCTCAATAGAGAATTAAACCCGTACAGCAACGGCGCAAAATTAAAGCAGTTTCGTAAACAACAGCGCCTCTCTTACCGGGTCAAATAAGTATGTTACATAGTACCTACTCGTGGTCGTGTTCTATGGCAGGAAGGCTTCGCGAAATCAGGGAATCCCCTAGTCGCCACCATCGAGTTTTTTCTTCTTGTTTGTACGCATTCGAACAGAAATAGCGCACATAGAACTGTAATCAGTGGTGGTGGCGGATTTACCAGTAGGCTGAGTAGGCTGGACAGCAGATTTTAGGGGCGGCAAATTTGGGGCCAGAGTCTAGTAGCGGAACTAGAGTCAGAACTAATGAACAAGTTTTCATAAGCGAGATAATAATGATTTTGCGAATAGAAAATTGAGCAAAAAATATTGTAAAACTTTCACTTAATTAATTGAATTTCATCGTCATCATCAGCCGGATTGTTACCAGATAATATAATTCTTATAATTATTGTTTTAAACCTGTAAGTAAGCGATATCAAAATTATTTAATTAGGTTTACCGAATGTAAATTATTGTGTACCTAAGTAGTATTAAGGCATACCTTATCCCGCGTTATTAGTAGTACATGATTGAGCTTTTATTAGTTCAGAAATATATCTACTCAAAAACTATTTCTTGTGCAATCTTTAAATCGTTGGGTTGTAAAAATAATTTAGGAGCTGACACATCGATCCCCTATTTCACAATAATTACCGGAAAAAGGTGGTGTAGGTAATTAGGACACACATTTGTGCACAAATCATAAAGTTAGGTACAATTTCATTGGCAAAAAATTGAAATGTGTGATGAACTAGCTAGGGTAACGAATTGTAGAGGTCGGTAGGGGCGGCAAAATTTCTACTGGCGGCAAATGTGTAATTCCGCCACAGACTGTAATTGTTTTGCTAACAGTTCTTTCTCCTGGGATAAGTCGAACGGCTTGGTCGTTATCGAATTCGGGAGCGTTCCATTGATTCGCCGATTCCGAGCTAAAGTTTTGCCTACATGGGGCGGCATAATCGGTATTGCACGCGGGCGCACAAACAGCTAGCGGCGGGCCTGGATGCTCCTACACTATTTATTTTATAAAAGAAATTAATCCGTATACTCACAAACATAAATCAGACTGATAGCTGAAAACCTTTCTTCATAAAACATAAAATACTCGCCCTTCCATGCATATACATTTTTGAAATTTGTTAGGAAATAGGTATAAATCATTCTTTACAAGACGCGAAGATAAACATACTGGCCGATCATTAAGGCATAAAAATATGCTAATGCTACCATCTTCCCGCATAACGCTACACTCCAACAGCCCCTATGTAATGTGTATAAAAATTTATAATAAAATACCAGAATCAATAAAAACAGAAAACAGCGAAACAATATTTACAAACAAAATAAAACAAATACTTATTAAAAAAAGCCTATTACACGATTAATGAATATATAAACAATAAACAAACATTTCCAATTAAATTAAATGAATAATACTATAAATAATACAACAGTAATAATAAAACGAAATAAATAAATAGATATAAAAAATAAAATAAAAATACATTAAATTCCATAACTATTAGTTAATAATAATTTATAATAAACTAAATACATATTAGGAAATATTATTAATAAATTAAAAATTAAAATATGCTATCCATATTTATTAATAAATTAAAGCAATAAGTAAACATAAGTACCATCTTCCTATATATACAACAGTAGTAAACATAAGTATCATATTCCTCTCCTATATTTTGCTGTGCCCTACAGGGTCCATGATTGTAACCTACCAAATTTTATTTTTACCACCTTATGTACATTGTGGAATGCAAATAAAGAATATGAATATGAATATTTAATTTGAAAGTTACCAGAGTAAAGTAAAAGTTTTCAAGATAGTTGTGCACAAATAGATAGGAATGTTTATGTTGAGGGCCATTTGGTATCCAGAAACTATTTTAAAAGCTTCTAGTATTTTTAAAGTCATCTTTAATTTTTTCTGCCTATAAAAAGGATGTGTTGATTGAAATAATTATTTTATGATATTTAAGTTTACCCCAATTTTATGAATGCATTCCTAGGCTGGTAAGACTGATGGTCTGTAAAAATAATAATTTCAATGACATATATGACATGTCAACATTGTCAACTTTCTTCCACTTCGAGTGTTTGCTAGGCGATTTCTAAGGATATACTAATTATATAACAGTGCTTAATCATGTATCGTATATTTAAAGATTGTGGAAGTGTTTGGAACCCAACATCAAACGTTATTTTTCATAGGTAAGTACGCTGATGCCATATTAAAAATTACGCCAATTTGTACATATTTTTACGCAGTTTTAGAAAGATCTGCCTATATTTTTATTTAAAACTGTGTGAAAAACGTTTCTCTCATTGTGAAATGTCACCATTTAGTTATTTATGTGGTTATATCGCATATAACTAAGGAAACAGTCGCATTATTAGATTGGTCGTCAAGATAAAATGTTAGTAAACAAAGAAGAGTAGAGTGACCATAAATGATTGCTTGAGGCGGAATTTAACGTGATATGATTTTTCGTGGTTGTGTAATGAGCTACAAAGTCCAACTGGAATTCAAAATCTTCAGAAGTTTTCTTGGTCAAACCTGATCATTGATTGCTAACATCAGTGGACTTTCTTAGATGATTGAAAACACGATTGCATTTGTTTCAGTTTTCCAAGCGATCCAGAGAAAAGGCGTAGATGGTGGTATGGTGGTCCAACATACCTTTGAAAGGAAACTTCTATAAATCTGCAAAAAATTGTTGCCTACACTATAAAGCGGAGCACTATGACATAAGGCTAAACCGACTAAAATTTGGTGAAGATCTGATGAAGACTTTCGGAGAAAGACGATGGAACTCCTCAATGGATATCAGCAAATTAGTCGCGATTACTGTAGTTGCATATTTATGTATTATTTATGCCACTCAAAATAGAAAAATAAAATAAACTGTGCTAAAAAGTATAAAATATTTTCTTTAAAAACTTAACAGCTTCTGAAGTAGGGACCTTTAATCCTTCAATGCACCTTAGCTAGGCACTTATTAGTTTTATGAAGTTAGTTTTTACTTATTTTAAAGTTTAATTTATCCATAAATCAACCCGCAACTTTGGACCAAGTGATGACACGTTAAATCTTCACCATGGGTTCACCAGAATTTAGTACCTACCTATTTGGTACTTATGGTTATTGTTTTGGTACCTAACTATTAGCAAACAAATACGTGCTCAATTATGAATAATTTCTACTTGCTTAATTCCTAATAATATCCCAACGCAAATAAAAATCTTTGTCACCCTGATGAAAGAGATGCAAAAAATAACTGACTTATTTCAAGGCCATTTATTTGGTTTTCACTGTTTTCTTCTAGACGCACCGTCCAGTTCTATGTATAAGGTTCTTGTTTACGGCCTTAACTGCCATATTGGGTTATCAATCGCATGTAGTGATGCCAATAAGGAATAATTATTGATTCTTATTCCAAATTATTTCAAATTATTTATTATCATTAACAAACAATTTAAACATTTATAATTTTTATGGTACGCTGTATCAGCAGAACACATGCTTATATAATAAATAAGAACTCGAGTACTTAATTTTAATGTTTTATTATCTCCTACTAAACGTAGATAGATTTACAGTACTTGCATCTCGCTACGGGCGCTACGCGCACTCTACGAGCTACGAGCCGCTACGGCGTCGTTACGTAACTATTGTCGCTTGCACATTCCACGTACAATATTAATTTTAAGAAAATTCCTTATATCAAATAATTATTGAATAATTACCTTGTTCATTCCATTTCCCATTTTCGTGTATTATACAAACTATTCAAACCAACAAAATTATTGTCGTCATCTTAACAATAACAATTCATAACAACCAACACACCACGTATTTACATGTTTTTTTAAAAATCAGCGGTATTTTAGCTTCATGTTTTTACTGTCAAACTGTCAACACGGTCGCGTCACTATGACTACATTGTTGACGTCGGTGCGCCACGCGCTATCGATGTTGCCATCTAAAATCGGTTACATAAAAAGTGTAACATGTTAATCGGGATGAGCGGTTGAGCACTGGTTGGTTTTCTGGTAGGTTGGTGGTGTTTAGTTTTTGCCGCGGCTTCTTGTTATCGATCGTATTTGTTTGAGTGAGTCGGTGTGTTCGCGCGGGTGGACTGCCGTGCGACGCGTACGGCGTGTTCGGCTCGCGGCGCGCCACTGCCGTGGCCTGGCGAGACGCCCGAGGCGGCGACACTGCGTCTATAAAACCCTGGAGGGACGTCTGCTTGTCGATTCATTTAATGTCGATGTATCTCTAGTGGTCATGTGTTTTTGCCTTGGATTTTTAAGGAATTCAGATTCAAATTCGAAATGATCACCATTGAATGTACCTATGCGCAGCTTATGCACAGTGTAGCACGTCGAACGCTGAATAAGAAAAATATAAGTAATCAACCGAGTACTAGTTATATCGCTTACTTATTCGTTACTTTTCATTCACATTTAATTAGTCTATAATTTTATTACTTATGAAAATATTCCATCGATAGCAAGAGCACGACCATAGGCCCGGCGAGTGCGGTACAGATGGGCGAGGGATACCTACGCAGGAACTTGCCTCTTTAATCGAGCTAAGAATTAAACAAGAAATTGAAAGACCATCGAATAATATTGTAATACTTTAAGTGTTTTTTGTATTTTTTATAAGCATTTCCGTTTTACTTATCGGAATATTTATTTTTAGGTATAGAAATGAACGTTCTTGTTGTGGTTCTTGTATTTACAACCTTAATCCTGGCTTGTTTAATTATCAGCTCATCAGCTCATAAAGTTTACCTACTGCTGAACATGAATATTTCAATAAGGCGCGGCGCAGACGACGGACTATTTGTCCGGCAAACTACCGCGGAAAATTTTACGATAAAAAATTGCCACAGACAATAATATTCGGGATGGACTCAACGTAGACGACAGTTATTTTGTTTGTAGTTGTCGTTAAAACTCTAGTGTCCTCACTGGCAACAACTACCAACCACAATCATTCTAGTTCGCGGTAGTTTGCCGGACAAAAAGTCCGTCGTCTGCGCCGCGCCTAATAATTACTCTTTAGCAGGACCATAAAGTTATTATTACTAGTGGTAAAGCAGGACTGGAAGACCATGATCGTATTCGGCCAGTACGCCGGAGCCAAGACTACAACTTCTTCGAGTCCAATGTTTATAATGGTCCATTGCCTTCTTATATTAATGGGCTGTAATTAATCGGGTATTTTAGAAACACCATAAGTTAAAGCAAAAAAATATTGTAATAAAATGTTCTAAACTTTGTTAAATATCGTATCTTAGATAAAATATAAGTATTTCTACAATGTTTTTTGGATAAACAAAATCTATTGTTGATCTTCAGTGCCTGAAAAATGACCATAGTCATTTAACTTCCCATAACATATAAATACTTACCTACCTAGGTACTTATATTTTATTTAGGTTATGATTTCATTTGGAACTTAGTGTAAGCCATGGAGATAGTATATACTTGTAATATTTCTAAGTCTGTGAGTGTAATGAGTTAAAACACTTTTTTCTGAAATACACAGAATAAAACAGTAGTCCGAATACGTTAATGCTATTCTCGCATAAGTAGTTGGCAGAATCATCGAATAACGATGGAGCCATTAACATAAATTGGAATTGGAAATAAAAGTCATAAATGAAACAATAATTTTAATTACCTACTTAATTTCTTTAGTAAGTACCATATTTAGTTTATTGTAATACATTAGGTCATGTCAAATTACATTAATGATTACATAGGTACATAATAACATAGCACAATAATAAAAAATCAAGTCTTTTTAAAACGGGGCAGGTAAAAAAATAAAATTACTAACACTATTTTTGTACTTAAAAAATGTAATGATTTAATTAAATTAGGTAGTTTATTAATTATTCTGAACCGTTTGGTTAAGAAATCCAGAAATATATACCTAGGTAGGTACACGTGACCTACACAACCTAAATTGATCATCGTAAATACTGCGAATGATTATGTAGGAAATGATGGAGGACGGGCGTTTTGGGATGTTGTCTTATGTAGACGTCAAAAATTACCTACCTACTATATAAAACTAGTTAGTCTATTTTCAATAATTGCTTTTTGATTTTCGTAAGTATTTCTAGAGTTACTACCAGCTTTCTAAGAGATTTGGAGACCCTTAGTAAATATTGCGATTTAGAATCTACCATTAATTATCTCGAAAAGACTGCATTGTCACTTAGTGTTCCTAAAGAAAAGCTATAATATTCCCAACCAGTTATTTTAGACAAAAACACAACAGGATTCGCAAGGAAGTTCCTAGACCCAACAATTGATTTACTATATTTATTTATGAGTAGGTACCCACTTATAATAAATATATGTTCTTTTCACAGATCTTACAAAGTTCCTTCTTCCCATAAGGAAGTTATTACTAAAAGGTAATCACATTTATAAATATCACTGAGTACCTATATTATATTTTTAATCTCATTCTTCCTTATGTTTGGCTCTGGGTTGCGTCACCAAAGCCAGGCCGATCACGATGAGCATAGCTCCGGCCCACCATCGCACCGACGAAGTCTCCTCGAACAGCGTGATTCCTATAACTCCCTGAAAAGCAAAACACAATTAAAACCTAATTAAAGTAATGAGGCTACATTGGTCTAATGTTTGCTGGCTCGCCGGCAAATCTTTCAAGTCTCCGGCACAAAATAGTTGACAAGGGTACAAAGAACTTTCATAAATCGTAACGAAAAAATACAAATAGGTACAGTCAACATAAAAAGTATTTAGTAAGTAATGAACAGCCAAATTTTAAAATTGCTGCACTATTCATTAAAAAGGAACACATGACTTAACAGGTTTCACATCTGACTGATCATCATTTGCTTTTGATGTTGACTGTACAATAAACTTGTATGGTGTCGTTATAAAGTACTGAATTTTGTGGTTGTGAGACAAAATCTAAAATCGTGACTGACGAACTGTGAGGTATGTTCTTTACCAGTTGATATATTATTACCAGTAGCGTGATTTCCGGCTAATATTCCACGTCTAAGGTGGATCCTGTCGTTCGTTCAACGAAACTATAATTAAAATCTAGCATCCGTGGAATGAATGTTGATAGAGAATAATATTCTCAGTCGATGACCACATGGCTCTTCCTACCTAGATTTTCTACCTTTACTTATTTTATGTCCATGAATATGGACATAAAATAAGTAAAGGTAGAAAATCTATTTATGTTTTGCAAAATCAGTCGGATGACCTAATAATAAATCGGAGTGAAATGTCTCTTACTACAGCACATATAAATAATATTAATCGCTTAGAATCTTAGATTATTGAATGGTTGTCGCGGCCGCTGCGACAACCAATCAATAATCTAAGATTAATCATTATTGAAATTGGTGGTTTCACACGTTTCCCCACTTGACATTTTCACTTTTTAAAGTTTTTGTTTTCTTTGCAATAAAGAGCTGAAACAAAAACACAATTTACAAGTTTTTACTTTCGGCAGACCTAATACAACAAACCACCATAGAACGTTGAATTGTTGTTCTAAATAATTCTAAACTAGACATCGATCGACGTTCTAAACCAGTGACAATTTATTAGCTCCTATATTATTAACTTTTAAGTCTGTGATTAGAGATAGTTTTTTTACTTTTTTTATACGATTAAACCTATTTAAAAACAATTTTAGTAACAAGCTGGCCATCGCAGTCAAAAGAAATAGCTGCAAGCCATATTTATTGTGTATAAAACGTAATATAGCATTGCGTTGTTATTTTAACACCGAATGACCAGTAGGTACTTGTTTATGTTACAACTTAAGACTAAGATCGCACTGAAAAAGTTGATTATTAATAAAAAAACATAAAGGTACAAATTTTTTTTTCACAAGTGATTAAATTCCAGATTTCATTGTTTCTATCTTCAACATGGGTACCTATTGGCGTCAAGAACTAGCCAGGCGTTTTGAGCTACATAAACAAACATCATATACCGACAACACGAAATACCTGAAGAAATAAAACTTTTCTTTCTTTCTATATAATGAACTGCTGTCGTCGGTCGGTTAAAAAATGTCGATTAAATATACCTAACTGATGGTAACTTTCTAATCACAAACGGCCGGGATGGGCGTTGAGAAATATAAATGTCTGCGTTTCGTCAGTTGAGGAGTCATCCTATCGATGATGGCTGTAGGTAGGTACCTAAGTTTAAAAACCATGAGTTGTAGTTACCTCGTGGATTTTTTAAGAATTTTAAAACTTAATCCAGTCGCACAAAATTCCTGTTGTTTTTTCTGTCGGTACAATATTACTGTGCTCGGTGTACGGTGTTCGATTTATGTACCTGCTTCACTGCTACAATACCAGTTTTTTTCTTTCTCGAGGAGAGTATGTGATTGTTTATAAAAGAATGAATTTCATTTCAGATGCAACTCATCACATTATTAATGAAAGTCTTTAAATTAATATGAGGAATATGAGCTCGAAAACAAAACAGCTGCCTAATCAAAATATGAAATTGTCTAAAGGCACTTCCATCACGCACTTATTAGGTACGCAATTCTTAACAGCAAGTGGCGGTAAATTATTTTATACTATAGGTACTATTCTAAAAACTAGTTTCTACTTAATAGATATAGTATTATAATACGGCACAACCACAGAACACAGAAAAGAGGTCTTTCTGTGTTCTGTGGGCACAACTTAAGAGTCGTCTGGTGGTGGCGCGGTCGCTTTATTTTAGACGTGCGACCGACAGTTATTTTGCTTCACCGAATATTGGACACGGGGCCAGCGGCGTGGACGTGTTGTTTTGTATGAAAACATTTAAACGGCTAACGTACCTATAAAATCATGAAAATTATGATTTTCATTACTTACTACTGGACCTACTTTATAGGCCCGTCCTGCCATATAATACAACCCATTACTGTCCCCACGTTGAGCAGGAACCTCTTCTCAGCATGAGAAGGGTTTAGGCCATAGTCTATCTCAATGTTCGGGCGCGGGTAGACGGACGCTTTGCGCCATGGATATAAAATAATATAATTTACTTACAGATAATACATAACTGGAGGCTGCTGAAACGACGGTCGGTGCTGCAGAGTTGGTGGCGGCGTCGAGAGAACGCAAGTAGTGTCTGCAGCCCCACGTATTAGCCAACACCATGGTCACCAGTAAGCCACCCCATATGATATAACTATCACCCTGTTGATAACGGAAAGGTTCGATATAATTGCAAAGGATTTTTTGGTTTAAAGAGGTTCCTACATTTTTTTCTATTAGATCTTAGCGTAAGCGGGTTCTTCATCTGAGATCAGACCGATCGATTTACGTAATCTATTAAACATCTGTTGCCGCGGTAAAGCCTTACAAAGGTAGGTAACTGCTGGTCACACATCCGGATGCCATGTGACACCAACCTCCTCTAGTCCCTTGCGTGTTTTTGAGGCGACAGAGATGATGTCACCGGGATTTTTAATCATTAATAATTGTGTCCTTCAGATATTTATAATCTTTATATGGAAATGATAAACTTAGTTACGTCATTATAGCGATTCATAAGCTGTCCATGCTCACTATGATGCTCAGCAGTAGATTTAAGTATATGTTTACGGGCTGATGCGGGAATTTGATGTGATGTACAAAGTCCAAGTCTGACTGTTTAGCTCTATAGAAGGATTATCACTATCATAGGTAAGCCTAATTTTCCCACTGCTGGTATCCCGGCCCAGTTCTTATCTGGGGACATGTATTGAGATTTCCCCGGGTTTTTAGGTCTAGGACATACCGGTTTTCTCATGATGTTTTTCCTTCACCGATAATAGGCTATAAGGTTGTTGGGTAGCGAGAAAATAAGGCAATCTCTTCGTGTAAAATCCATAATCCTATTCAGCCATAACTGTATCGTCTACGTATGGGTAGACCCTTACAGTCTGGAATTATATTCCACCCGGTGTATTTTTTAAGCATTTTCCCACACATTCTGCAGCCGTCATCGAGCCTTTCACTTCCTGTTTGTTTGCGTAGACCAGTAGACCGGCTTTGCTAAGTTCCTCATATTGCAGCATCTGATGCAACTCCTCTCGGCTGATTGTCAACCGCTGTCGGTCCGAAACTCACTGTTGGTGTAGTAAGTATTCCATGCTGATCTTAAACTATGCTGTCCACCAAGGCCCCACATAACAAAGTGAAGTGTCTTCCACACAAACTTCTCTACATTGGAACCTATGGTAGGTCTGGTGTGAACAGTCTTTCCTAGAAGTACTAGTTTGTGTTCACAAGGATTAGTTTCAAGCTCCAAATTTTTGATATCAGTAATATTCTGGGCAAACTTTATAGAACTGCACTAAAAGATAAAGGACTCAAAGACTGCAACGTAAACTTGATAGACTACAACCGACTGTAAGTTGTGATGACGTAATTTTCAGGGTTCCGTAACTTAAAAGGAATAAGTGGAACCCTGATTAATATCGTAAAGCATACCTATAACCTTCATACGGATCTTTGTAAATGATTGTTCCAATAAAGGTCTAATTTCATTAGTAAAAGTAACCTAGTAAGTAGTACCTACACGCGTCTCCATAATTAGCATTATAGGCGCAGAATGATCATTCCGACATGTTTACTTGCCCACATAAGGAAGTACCTACCTATTAGTCGTAATTGTCACATCAACATTACTAATAATTATGCTGTTTTGTGTATCTGCTCATGTCCGCGGGTCTACCGCGTAACTAAATAAAATAGTAATGAACAGGTAAAGAATATGAACTCTGGTAATAACCTTAATTACGATCTTGAGAGTATAAACTTCGAGCTAAATACTACCTTGTAAAATAATTAACGATCATGAAGTTGGGAGTCCCAACTTCGAAGTACATAATCGGTACCATTTTAGTTAGACGGTGGAATAGCGGATCCGCCAATCTCGGTGCACTTTGTACGTACCCAATTTTTGTTAGAGGTAGAATTGATCTACTACAATTATACGACATCGATAATCTATTAATGAACATGATTGCATTTTTAAGAACAACCAGTGTAAGTAGGTACATGCTAAGTACCCACTGAAAGTCCTATAAAGAAAAATGATAAGGGTACCCACACAGGGGTACCGGGTCGCGACCCGGTACCGGGCCATCAAAATAAAATACCGGGTCGCAACATTCCCGGTTTGTTTTAAAAAGAATACCTACTATCAATCAACGCATCGTAAATATTACTTAGTGCGGTGAGCGTCGTCACAACTTATAAATGTGAAGCTACTTTTCAACACTAGTTTACCTTAAAAAATAAATATAGAAACCGACTTAAAGTGGAACCAGACCTTAGGATAAAACTTTCGTCATTTTCCGCGAACTTGGATTCTTTAGTGAAAAATAAGCAGCAGCTCCATACTTCGCACTAAAAATTGCTAAATAGGCGATACCAAAATATGTAGTATTAATAAAACATTTTTAGGTACTATTAATAAATGTCTAATAATTTACCTACCTAACCAGCAACCAGCTTGGTTTTAAAAGTATTATGTGGGTCACGAATTCACGATCACGAAAGGGCAGTGTGAAAATTACCGGGCCATGGCAGAATAATGTTTGGGTAGGTAACACTGATCGAGTCTATAAAAAATTACAAATAAATAAACAACTTACTACGACACTAGTTGTTCCTGATAATTTTCCCAAAGTACTTCCAACAGATGCCCAAATACCGGCTAGAAAAGCTTCATAAAACATGATTTTAGTTTATAAACAAATAATTATCGACTACTTGTAGGAGGTTAAGAAGATTGCAAAATGCAAATAATGCAAAGACAGAATAAAATTCATCCATACTAATTTTTGACAACTAACAACGTTCAGTTTCACAAATAACACGTTTAATTTCTTGAATAAATATGATTTTAATATCATGTTTGCTATGTACCTAGGTATGATTAATGCGGTGTAGTTTTTGTAATTACAGAGTTAATCATACAAAATAAAATTATCTAGATTTAATGCGTTGCTTGAAGAAAATAATATTTATCGATTTTTAATGCTACATTGCACAGTGGTTCCGCGCCCTAAGAGAGGCGGTCATAGGGTTTCGCGAAGGTAATGACTGTCGTTATCAATACTAAATATTATCATTATGCTTTTTTGTAATACTTCATGTTATAATAAAATGAAAAAATCGAATTAATGTTAAAAAACTTATTTTATTAGAATAAATAATGCATTTATTGTACTTGACGAAATACTTACTAAAATACAATAAAGGAATTGGAACTTAATAACTAATAAACTTAAATATATACATTTTTATAATAAAAATAAAGTAAATACCTAATTATTACCTAACTACAAATACAGAAATGGACAAAAAATATATTATTTACATGTTAATAGTTACATAATAGGAGCTGTATCTAAAATAATGTAAATCTAGTGTTTATTATATAACTATATACATTTTATTCTATACCGACAACAAATTCAACACCTCTTTAGATAGAATAGACTTCTTCTTCCATGGTAACCTTCTCAAACCAGAAATATAAGGATTCCGTGATAAACTCTTGCGATGGATAACACCGCTTCTTAGCTTCCAATACTTTTGGATAAGATGGTAATGCATTCGGTGATTTTGCATTAATGAACTCTTTCATCATAAGATACTGATGTTTAGTCAGTTTAGTCTCAGTTATGAGAGACAAGACTTCATCAGTGTTGAAATTTAAAGAAGCGTAAGCGGCGTCAGATCGACTTGAATCATCCAACAAATAATTGATCGCGGAACTGTCTACTTTACTTAACTCTGCAAGCCTGCGCCGTTTTGATCTCTTGCTACACTCTTCGAAGTCCTTTCTGTGCTGATGCTGTTGAGTGCTCGTCGAAGCCTCTGCTGCTGGCCGTTGAGTGTCGTGGCTCCCTGCTGCTGCACAATTTGACAGAACGCAAACTTCAATTTCGTTCAGCCAGTCTCCGTACTTAGATACCATGCGAGATTGATTGCGAGAGACTTGCTTCCAAATAGCTACAAATCTAGTACAAAGATTAGCAACTATTTTTTCTAAGTCATCAGCAACCAAATTCTCAACGTCAGGCAGTAACTGTATCAGGGCTTGAAAAACTCGACGCCACCGTTGCAGTTCGGAATTGCTGTCCTTCATAGACAGCCAAGTATCTAGTACAAGCATTCTTTTAAAAGAACACTCAATACTAGTACCTAAAACAAAACAACAAACAGTTAAATGCGGATCAAAAACAATACATATTTCGTAGCAAATGCTACGCGCCCAGCCGCTCGGCGTAGACCCTGGCTGCACCTTACAGACGCAGCATGCCGCAAGTACTTTTTTTAAATTCTAGTAGTAGAGATTTTAAGCGACATTTTTATACGTAATTCAATGGCACAAGTAGATACAAACATAAGTAAAAGCTTCAATATAAAAAAAATATAGAAATAAATACGCAAGAAATGCTGCGGCGTAGCACTCTATTTAAAAAAAAATGGTGTATTAAAAATGCAAAATAGTAAAGTAAATTAATAATACATACCTGTAACTTGAATGTCCATTGCAAAATAACAGGTCACAAACAAGTTCGATCTTGAAAACACGCGTCGCGTCTTAGGGTAATTAGCGCTTGGTGATAACACGGTTGATGACTAATTACATGTGTTTACTTCCGATGCCAAAAAAGGAATGTTGCGAACAATAGATTGCAAAACCTTTTATACCCTCAGGTAGTATGACAACTAGTGGGTAACTGAACCAGATATAATGGCTTAGCTCAGTCATTGCCATTGGAAGCCTATGACCTACTAACGGGACCACTGTGCATTGTACTGAAATGTATGCTTCGTATAAAGGACCGCATCATGTTTTATTTTATCTGTACCTTTATCAGTCAAATAAATTGTCATATTTTGTCATTGTCAAACTAACAGTAAGACTAGGGATGTTCCGATAGGTACCCGGTATCCATACTTACTTTTTAAATAGTACTCAAATAATTTTTCGATATTACTCATATAAGTATGAGTACCCCTAAAGTATCGATACTTACTCATATCGATTCTTTTAGATTTTTTATGAGACTAGGAAAATATTCTTGGGAGTGGTTGACAATCAATTTATTTTGACCATATTATACTTAATTAATAATAGACACATATTTATTAATTAAAAGTAAGTAAAAGTATTAAATGAATCATCTTTTATTAATTTCGAAGTAACTCTGTTGCATCCAGATTGCCCAAAAACAGTAACTGCTCCAGGTATTCTGGGGACAATCATTCTGTTCCTTGCTTGCGACATCGTTGCTCCGACTTTGAAAAATAAGCACTCGCTTGGAACCGAGTTGCGACTTTGGATTCACCGAGTTTGGATTCGATTCGATACCAGGTACTTTCGTTTCTATACCGTGTGAGTACCGCAAGATTGATTCGATGCTAAAATTACTAATTGGTATCGAAACCAAAATATCGAGTATTTACTTGTAATTACTTGTATTTGTATCGGATCGATCGACACCGTCACCTACAGGGAGTTGCGGCGCGGCGGTGATATTGGTATATAATCCAACTTTCGACATAGGTTACTTTTTTGAGATATTCATTGAATTTTGCCAGTTAGTAGTAGGTAATTCATTCCTTCAGTCAACGTTATCGTTAAATGTAGTAGATAAATACCGTAGATAAATACTCTTTGCCTTCAGTGTTCGCCTGTCTATGTTGTGAAGTATCGGTTAATCGAATTTAAAAATATTGTTAAATTTGCCAATCTCAACCTCCATCAAGACAAATAATAAAAAAATGGATAACGTAAAATCTGGTGATAACGTGTTAGTTATTTGGAATAATGATAACCAGAACAGCATCAGTAGTTTGGTGGAAGAGATTAAGGCAGTGATTAAAAATGGATCAGTGGTTCTGGAAAACTCTGAAATGTTAACAGAATGTAAGTACCTATTGCATGTATTTTTTGTTACTAACTTACCTTCAAGGCATGCTTTGCATGTAATGCAATCAATTTCCATTACCAAGGCTTCCTAAAGTCCATATAAATGTTATTTTTTTATTATCATGACATACCTATTAATATATAAAAGTTTTAATGATTTAATTACATGTCTTGCAAGTGTTCGAACATGTTACATGATAGATATAATTGATATGTAAATTGTTAAGACGGACTTTTTGTGCTGCTTTAAAGTACCTTTTTTGTATTGTTAAATTATGCCTGAGTGAAGGATTCTCAATGTTATTATGATACTTTCAAATATATATGCTAAATGACTCTTAATGCACATCATTCTTACTCTTACTACTATAAGAAGGTAAGATAATTTCTCCAAAGATTTATATTTATTTCAACCTCTCCACTCATCCAATTAATTTGAAAACATAATAGATTTCTCAAAATTTATGTTCAAAGGGTTAATAAAATGTTGCCCCACTAGAATTTCTACTGTATCAAGGGTACAGTTTACATGTATGTTTACATGACACATGCAGCAGAAAGCCAACCACATAACAACTGCGCCATGCTGTCAAAATGATAGAGAACTTAATCCTTGGGACTAGAGGTAATATATTTTACCACTTCTAAGATTTTTCTTTGTTTATTTCAGCATCACGGCCTCACTCATCATATGAAGCGGTGTTATCTAACTGGCTTCCTCCACACACAGTCAAGCATACTGACAGTATCTTGGCAATCATTGTCAAACTCCTCAAGCCTAGTGGTAAATTAATTCTCAAAGATGAAACAGACTTGACCAGTGCACTCAAATTAAATGGATTTGTTAATGTCACAAAATCTTCGGATAATCTATATTTAGCTGAGAAATCTAAATTTGAGGTAAGTCTACTTAAAATATAAAAGCTTTGTTTTAGCCATAAAATATAAATTATATTTTCTGTATCAATTAAATAAGTTCTTCAGGTGCTTCTAATAAACTTATCACCATCTGTAAAACAACCAAATGTTGCCAGTTTGACACAAGACATTTGTAATGGCTGTATCTACCATATTTAAAATAGTGATAGTCTATCTCATTTTAACTTTTTTTTACTGTCTGGTGCCATTATTTATTTAGATTACTGATACACTGATATCACTAACACTGGAAGTGTGTTTGTCTATCTCCAATGTACAATATAGTTGTATGTATTGTAATCAAGTTTGTTCTCATTCACTAACATTAGTTGGGTGACGCACCTGGCCCATTGTTAACATGAAGAGGAAATTGTGAAATTGTTTATATTAATTGTGTAGACAAAGTGTATAGATGTCACTGCTATTCAGCTACCTACTACAAAAGAAAAAAGTTTATTTTCCTATATTTTCTTTTTTATAAATGATTGTTTCAATCAATGATTGTATATTGTGTATTGTGTGTATTATATATTGTGTATTGTATATTATGCTGAGTCCAAGACCTTTTTGTCTTTTACCTTCTTATATGATGTATCTCTTTGCTACCTATGTAATTTGAAAGACAAATAAAAATCTTCTATTCTATTCTATTCTAAGTGTTTGTAATGTTGACAAAACTTAATCTAATAAGATTAACTTTTGTCAACATGTACAAACACTGCATTGTTAATAATATATAATATATTACTATGAGAGCTATTATATTAATATATAATTTATTATTATTAATATAACAATTTTATGGACAATTATAGATTTTATAGTATAATCTAAACTATTATTATAAAGAGAAACAATTATATTTTTTGTATGTTTGTTTGTTAGTAATGGATAAACTAAAAAACGACATAAACAATTTTAAAAATTCTTTCACTAACAGAATGCTATATTATCACTGAGTAACATATAGGCTATAATTGATAAAGATATCACGCGGGTGAAGCCGCTGGCGGAAGCTAGTAATAAATATAAATTGAAACATAAAGATTGAATCTCTTTGAATTTACATCCCATATTTTACTTGACTAAGGATTTGTTTCTATCACATTCCAGGTTGGTTCCAAAGCATCGTTGAAACTGAATGGCCAGCCAGCAGTCTGGAAACTAGAAGACTCAGTAGAAGAGGCGTGGACGGGCGCAAATGATGATGACATCATTGATGACAACCAGCTTTTAGATGAAAGTGATTTGAAGAAACCAGACCAGCAATCTTTGAGAGGTAATTTCTTGTTATTTAAATAACACATTAATTTAACATGAATATTAATTAATTTAACATGAATATTAATCTCTTTGCTACTGTCAATTGTCTTACATTATTTTGAAACATTTTGATTTGGGACTTTCTTATATGATGCAGACAGATTAACATACTTTAAATAAAAATATGACCTATTTAATAAAATAAAATGAGAATGTGTAACATGAAATGGTACATAACCACATAAAACATACTTAAATTATTCATTATAAAATAATATTTTTGCCGATAAGGAAACACTTATCACTTGTTGTCCGCATTGCGTGTTATCTTGATAACAAAACATCACATGTTGAGGTTTTGTGTTCCGAAACCGCATTGGCTTGGCTTAGAGTTATTTTGTTGAGGTTTTGTGTTGCGAGTTGTCCCAATGACGCAGCCCATTCATGTAAGGTCAATGCCTTTGTAGTTGTAAGAACAAGTTTATTTTTATGTGTGTACTGTGTACTAATTTTATGTAATGTACACATTGAAACAGAATGAATATAGATATCATATATTTCTTGTAACATTGCTTCATTACAATTTCTATTACCAGCATAATACTTTCAATAATTATTTTTTGACTGAATATTTTATTACTTACTACAAGTAACTTCCAGTTTTAGTAAAATATGGCTTTTTTTATCTGACCTGAAGCTTTTATACAATAAAATCTCAAATGTGTTTATTTAAAATGTTCCATAATCTGAGAAGAAAATTAGTCTTCTTATATTCTAAAAACAATGAAACAGTGTAGTGTTTATAATGCAAGTCAACCCCACCTCAATGTCCCAGGTTTAAATTATTAGGTGTATTTTGATCCCCCTACAAATATGAGGCGACATACGTCCCCACTTCGATATTATGTAATATGAAATAAAACCAATTTGATTTTAGTATAAAAACGTTTAAAAAATATATTTTCAGTTTGTTCAACAACTGGAAAACGAAAAGCTTGTGCGGATTGTTCGTGTGGTCTTGCTGAGGAACTAAAGGGAGAGACAAAGGAAACGCCCAAATCGTCCTGTGGAAGTGTAAGTATTCTAACACTTATCACGCGTTTTGATGTTATGTGCTTTGCGTCATTCGAGGAAGATATTAAGTTATTATCATTTAGAACATTAGTCATCTTTATAAGTCACTCAAGGCAATTTGAGTTAATGACAAACAAAAAAGAAGGTAATTTGGCCGCTCACAAAGAAATTAAAAATTAATACGTTTAGTGCTGGGCAAAGCGTGAAGCATGACATCGGGCGAGAAAATCCCGGTACTAAATGCCTACTGCCGCTGCGCTACATGAACAAATGCTAGTGTGGCTCGTAGCAAGCAAACCCAGTGTCGGTGCTTACCCCGCTGCTGCCTCCAACTTAATAGTGCATAGATATTTGTTTGTTGCCAACTCTGAAAACACATGTGCAGTTTTGCGTAACTAGCAGCATTCATCAAAATAGTGTCGTTGTAAATAAGTCTGAAATGTGAAGTAAGACCGCTTAAATACAGCATTCAGCTTCCTCGAACGTTAGTCTGCCTTCACGTGATGCCTTTGAATATCATGATGCACACCTTGTCTGACATTCGCCCACAAGTCTTTCACAACTGACAGATTGCATGGTGGACACCATCTTAAAGTGTTTTTGCTTCAGCAGAAACTATATATAATGTCTAGCTAGAACTCAAATAAATATATGAAAATATTTTTAAATGTTGATTTCACATAATAATATCCCTTTTTAATTAATGTAAAGAAATTAATTGTAAGGCATTCGCTATAATTATTATATCGTAATCGCTTATACGATGCATTCGTATTGGTATCGTAATAGAGATATAGTTCATCCCTAATTATAATTTTAAGGGGATAGTATATAAAAAACATGCATGGTGTTTCAGTGCTACCTCGGTGACGCATTCCGCTGTGCGACGTGCCCGTACCTCGGCATGCCCGCCTTCAAGCCCGGCGAGAAGGTCAAGCTCGATCTCAAGTCAGATATATGAACAATCTCAGGTGTAGCCCAGTGTACTAAGTATTAGTATGTATCCAAGTTGTGATTCTATGCTTTCAATAAAATTTATAAGTGGACTTCGTAATTTGATTTTGATTTATTAAGGGTTTAGTCAGGTGGGTGCTTCCTCAGTTTTTGAGGAAGCCTAATCTATAAGGAATGCGGTAAGTTTAGTAGAAGTATCAATGTAGCCGTAGTTTGTTATATGTGTATTTCTGAGTAGATTAAGTAGCTTAAATAATTGTAGAAGTCCATATTTTAATGTGTTTAGTGTAAGTTAAGTAAATATGGTATTATGGTGTCTTGACTTTTCAATATTGCCGTACTATTTAGAGACTTTTCATTACTCCAATTTATATTATGTCGTTCGGTAAAACAGCAGCAAGTGAGAAGGTAAATCAAATAAAACAAACAAGTAGCAAATATTCAATTATACATATTTTCTCTTCTTTTTACAAACAGTTAACTTATTTAACATATTTCGATCTATAACATTTTTCCATTTACAATAAATCTGAATAGTAGTCATTCCGCTATACAATAAAATATACATATATATTTGCGATATCTGTCATATAATAACAATTTTATAGTTATTTATTTATCTATTAATTTAAATGACACAACATTTCCTGTTCTCTACTGTACGCTATTACATTGGAAAGTGTACATCTTGGTACAATTTTGGTCTGGAAGTTCCTCGGATATAATTATGTTCCCAATTGTATACCTTTCCACGGTAAAATAACCTATTGTATATTTATGGGTATCATTTAAATGTTTCGACAACAACTCCAACTAACGAATATTAGTGGAATACTAAAATATTGAAATCTGTTATAGATGGCACAATCATTTGTGTCAATGTAATATTTCGTTAGTGAGGGCACTGTAATCTAACATTACGGTCTGTGTGAACCACTACTGGCCGTGCCTGTCATTGGCAACATCAGCATAACAGTATGAATCTCTTTCATACATTATTATCTATTGTCACTATATTTGTAACACCTAAATATCGTTCAATCACAATTAGAGACGCGTTTCGCATCCAAATTAACATTCGTAGTAAATAGTCTCGGAAGAAACAGAACGTGATATCTAGATATTTATAAAAGACTGTAAACGAAAGAAACTGGCATAATAAACGTAACGATTGTTTACAATTATTACAAATAGGATTACAATAATGTAGCTGATGTCAGTCTTTGGGCATTATCTATGACTTTTAGATAGTTATCAATAATTTTAAACGAATTGGACAAAATGTCTCTAGCAACATTTAAATTGTTACATAGATTCGCATTTGCTCGCAAGTCTTTAAACGACTTCAATTTGTAAAAGCTCTCATTAGAAGGCATGTAATGGAATAGATTATGGAAGGTTTAGTCAGCTTATTGTAAACAATCATTCCCTTTAAAAATGTCAGCCTCTGGTTTACGTATAATGAATTTCTCTGACGGAATCAAACGTATTGCAAACAACATTTGCGTATTGTCTAATTAATACAATTTACAATAAACATCGATGCACATAATTAAGTTGATGGTAAATATTATACACCTTAATAAAGTAGCATATAATCAAGTAACAAGTGCTGACTGAATATGTACCTACACATAACGATATTTTAACGTATAATTGACTCACTAAATCTACTAGGAGGCGCGGAAGAACATCGATTGTGCCAATATTATACAATGGATTGGCAATTATTACAACAAAGTGTCCCTTAACAAAATTTTCTCTTATAATATCAATCATGATTGTGCCTGAATTACGTTTACAAAAATAATATAGCACCTTTTTTTGAAATTAAATTAATACTTTCTGAATTTTGATTTTGGGAAATAATACTTTTTGTAACGAATTTTGTACTAGGTAAATGATTGTCCAGCGTTGATAGCGGAGCTTCATAGTTAAACGACGGGACGAGCTCGCGCCCACAAATAAATGCTCCTATCTCATAATTTAAGTAATATCTTCAGAGAAACTACTATCCCACAACATTCAGTAAAGCGTCCCAGTCTTTTCAAAAGTTTATTTTCATCAAATTGAGATCTTGTTTAGACTTGATAGCGACCACTCGCTCGCGCGTTACGTCACTGGCGCACGCGCACGCCACGCGGACGTCGCCGCCGCGAGACACTAGTCTTATAGTTTGTGAGGTAGGCTTAGTCATGATCTAATGAAAGCGCCTTGTTAGAAAATACCGATTAATAAAATGAGATCTTTCATTACAATTACAAATATTAATATAAAGACGATAAAACTAGAATTACATACATTATACAACAAATTATTAACTTTTGTACAACACCATCCGTCGTCGATGAGGTGTCCGTATTCTATGGTCGTCGGTTATCGTTTAACACAATAATGATTAATAGCACGTAGCATTTGCGGTACAATGAAACAAACCCTTTGCAAACTGTCCGTACCCTCAGACCACCGGCCGATACGCCGGGGTTCACTCGTCTCATCTGCCAAGCGCGATAGAACATCCATGACTCGGTTACATCTGACAACGTAATTGCTCGAGATAAACTTATTATGCAAACAATATAATATGGATTGAATTTTAAGCAAATACGAAAATTATATTTCTTGACTTAGTATTTATATAAAATTAATTTGATTTTGATATGGCCATGCATTTGTCGTTATTTTACATAACGATATATGTATATCAATCACAGACGCTACATGTTTTGTTTGTTTTCAGTTTTAGTTTTCCAGCGTTTTATTTTTGAGTATACAACAACTATACATTTTCTTACCAATAACGCACTTATTTGTCTAAAACATATATTTCTTTTATTCAAGCAATACTTCATACCTACTCTGACCAATAACTACAAAATATCACAGACTGTGTGTTTATTATGTATACATCTTCTCATAGAAAAGTTATAATGTGTATCACACATGGACGTCAAAAAGCAATAGAGATGACATCTATATAACCATGATCATTATACATATTTCATTTTTATTTTACAATATATAACTATCAATATTATCAACATTTATATTAGATCAAATTATTTGTCAGAAGAGTTTGCCAGCACAGTTCAGCGGAGCGATCCCACGCGAACGTAAGCAAGCCCGCGCTCGAGCGGCTCCGAGCTCCGACACAAACGACAATTACATCGTCATGGATATGTCTGCAGTCACAACCAACGGAGAAGAGTGGAACTCTGACATGACTGCGTCCTAAACAAACATAATCATTCAGAATACTCGTATAGAAAGAAATCAGTCGAGATTTAAGCACACGTCAGCCCATTACTACTACCTACAATCTAACATTCATTGTACCTTTTGTTTTGTTTTATATATGCATTGCCACGTGTCACGTAGACTGGCGATTAAAATCTCATTGGTTATCACAATATCTAACCTACTTTAAGATCTGGTACAAACTTACACATTGTTATTTTTGTGCTCATTATTTAAAAATTGTTTTATTCCATGGTTGCGGAATATAAAATTATAATATTGTTTTAAAGTTTTTCGTGTAAGTATGTCTAAAGCGTTTTACTTTGTATGCCGTATATCGTAATTTATCATTCGTGTACCATAGAGGAATAAGAACTTACTGAACGCGAGTCGTGAAACACCGTTATCCCTTCCCTTTTGTGACACATTAGGTTAGTCATGGAGCGTAACGTTCAACTTCGACCTAAGTTACATACATATTTACAACATCGTACACGAACGCGTACAGAAGCACCCGACAGTAAAAAGCACCTAGAGTTCCCAAATAGAATTTCATAAGCGTACTATTATGGACTGCCGATCGCTGCAGAAACCGCGCAAATTAACATAAAACAGTAGTGCATGCCGCGACATGCAACCGAACTCACTGGGGCCGTTTATTATCTATCTACACCGTTCTTTCCACCGACGAAGTGAACCTTCGTAGCACTAGTCCATCCGTTCCACTAACAATTCAGCAGGTTCGGCACACAGAACAACGAAACTGAGTCAGAAAAGAGCGAGTTGCAACGATCACAACACGATCAAGACAGTTCTCCTCCAAATACGAATACGAAGGTGAGCCAAGTTTCAGCGTTTCTTGAGGGGAGGGGGGTTGTCCTCGCAGACGTCGGAGGCGGACCAGCGTCGCTTGCGCGCGTCCTCCTTGACGCTGAGGTTCTCGGGGTGCGTCTGCGGGGGCGCGGGCGGGGCGGGGGGCGCGTGTCGCCGCGGCACCAGCGACACGCACACGTCGCCCACCTGCAGCCTCTGCACGCGCAGCCCGTACTGCGCAAGCGTGCGCTCCGGCTTGCACGACGCCCAGCCACGACCGTACACGAAGAACGGATGCTCCACCGTGGATTCCAATTCCACCTAGAATACATAATAAAGGTTTGATTAATTACACATTATTGAAGTTTAGATAAAGATATTGCTTGCCGTCGAGTTATTTGAGATAATATTTAAACCAAATACTGCCAAATTAGGCCAGGGCCTAATAAATGTGGCCTAAGTTAAATAATTCGGTCTCTGGAATTAGAAACGTGATCATTGACCAACGAAAACATCGATAAGGAATCTTACACGGCCACCAAATCTAGGCCGGCAAAAGCACCACATACGGCAAGCCATCGATGACGACCTGGCTGAAATCAGCTGAAAACTTTGAAAGAAGAGGAGATACGATAGAGCTGTACAAAAAAACCCCGAGTCCAGCTCCTTAGCAAAGCAGAAAACAGTAAGTAATAATTATTGTTGGTAAAGTGTTTTACCTGGGAGCGATTTCTGTCATAAGTCAGAGTAAGTGCTAGCCGGTCTCCTCGCTCGTCGAGTCGCAGCAACGTGCACTGCGTGAGCGCAAGGTCGCCGCTGCGGTCGGCGCTCATCACGAAGTCTTCCGTTCGCATCTCCTCCACGCGACGGAGCGACCCATCCTCCAGGCGGATCAGCGCGCCGCGACAGAAGTACGGTGCGGGCGCACCTCGCTCAGGTGATGTTGGAGGTTCCTGGAATCATGGAAGGAATTCTTAAATTCAAGGATTTAGCGGTAAGTGGATTTTATGTTATGTGTATGTAAAAGATTATGCAGTGATTCTGACGCCCGACTGGTGCAGGCGGGATAACCGTTCAAATAGTAAGCCTAAATATTGATGATAACTATAGCATGATGCTGTGCAAGACGACTGAATCTTAGGTCAACTTGCCTTGCGTTCTGAAGACGAGAGGTTTATTTCTTTTTGATAACAATCTTATTATGCAAGGTGTAGGTAGGTTAAAATTCTTAACAGTGGAAAATAAGTTACCTCTCTGGGTGGTGGAGCAGGCGCTGGTGCAGACACGGGCGGCGAGTGCGGCGCCGGCGCCGGCGGCACAAAGCCGGAAGTGGCGCGCGGCCTCAGCGGGTAGTTAGACGGCGGCTGCTGCGGCGGCGCGCGCGGCCTGTACAGGTACGACGCGTACGATGCGGGGTGCGGGAGGAACGGCGCGTACGCTCCCGGTACGGAGGAGAATGGCGGCGCGGAGGGTGCAGGGGGCGCGGGCATGGAGTCCCGCGGGCGCCGCGGCGCGTACCGAGCGTACGGCCGCGGCGGGGGCGCCAGGAATTCGGGCGTCATACCGGCCTGCGGTGGCGGGTACAGGTTCAGCTGCCCGAGCTGCCCCAGCTGGGCCAGCGCCTCGCCGGGGAGACTCGCTGAGATCATCGGACGGGCTGTGAACAAATAAGTAAACCTATTATTAAGTTGAAGAATAATAATGTTAGTATAAGACGAAATTGGCCTGAGAGCGGAAAATATGGCGAGAGAAAGAATCTAATCAGTACTGAGATTATATGTAGTACGTACCTACGTACTAACTCAATAGAATTTCAATCAAACGTCAATATCTCTTACGAATAAAATATTTTATGACTACAAAACATTAAAACACAGATTTCATAATAAACTAGAGCACACAAGAAGCCCTTGTTTCTTAACAAGTAAGTAGTCAACGTCCAGCATCTGCGTTAGATCGCGCGAGTCGTTAGTATCGCGACAAGATAAGAATGTGGAGCGGCCGACGTCGACATTATAAATAGATTTTATTCACGTATATAAAAGTTAGTAATTCAGTGTGCACGCCACATGACGTGGAGTAGTCTGTCGTATAAACACGGTTTTTGTTCTATTTTTAGGGTACGGTCTACCAACACATAAAACGATCTTTGTTGCTTTATCGTCGACACTACGCGTTATCCGTGCGAGCTGTACCAACTGGACTGACGTGAAATAAACGGCTCATGATAAATTGTTACTTCATAGTTGAATTACTGTACGCTGAAAATGATTGTAGCGTATAAAGCATACATTAAGCGACATTATACGAATGAACATAAACGAGTAGTCGTACTAAAAATCGTGTTAAACCAAAGAAACTAAGCAAAGCCTTGTCGATATGGAGTTTTAAATAATTCATCAGCTATATCTACTTAAGTTGCTATAAAAGTTCCCAAATTGTAAAATTCATAAGGCCATATAAAAATATAGGCTCCCAAACTTTCAATTAGAGCAAGACACCGTATATATATTATATAATATTATAATACCCATAAACTTAGAATATTTTCGCTTGAAATCTATGATAATACCTCAAAGCTTAAGCTGATAGATTTAATTAAATTTTAGTTTGATCTTAACTTAACTCAAATTAATTAATGTAGATAGTAAATTATTAATTATTCTGTGTATCAAATAGAACGTAGCCTAATAATGGAAGCGGTTAAAGATTTTTGGTTCTAATTCCTTTTAAAACCAACCAAAGACTTATCAAGACAAAAGTAGTAAGTCTATCGTTGTCTGTTAATAATCTTAAGTCATAAAACGAAGCACCGATGTTATAGTGTAGTTAAATTATTGCTAATTTTAAGCAGCCACACAACACAAGGTTATCAAACGATACAACTCGGTTTCTCGAATGTTTGGATACTTATCACTATTACATGAAACACGTGTACGCGAGTAAATATTTTCTTACTTTGTTTGAAATTTTTACACTACGGCCATTTGTTTCGTAATGTTAAATATACGTTACGTTAATGTAATCTGTGGACGTATGAATCTTAATAAATCTCTTGAAATAGATAAATCTTATAATAAAGTAAGTATTCTGGAAGTTTGAGATTGAGTTGAGATTGCATTTCGAAATGTTTCGGGTCAAGTGATACGTTGCGTGAAATGTATTCAATTTTCAATGCACGAGTAGATTTAAAGTCGTTATCGTCAGTAACTCCTCTGTTACGCTAATATATAGTAATATTATGTAAAAATTAAAATACATTAAAAAAAAACATGAATAACCTCCATCCATCCAAAATTTAAGTGCTAAGCACTTGTCGGTGTAGCAATTTCCATTCGGTCCTATCTAATGCCAAATCTTTTAAATCTTTATATGTTTGTATATTCGCTTTTTCTTTCAGCTGATCAATGTAGTTTCTTCTTGGTCTTCCTCTTTTTCTTTTTGCCTCTATTTTTCCTTCTATAATGTTGGTAATGAACTTATCGTGCCTAATCAAGTGACCAATCATGTTTCCTCGTCTTTTTTCTATATGTTTCAATATTTGTCTTTTCTCATTTACTCTTCTTAGTATCTCTTCGTTGGTCACTTTTTCTGTCCAGGACACTTTCTCCATTCGACGCCAACACCACATTTCAAAAGCTTCTAACCTTTCTCGATCTCTTTTAGTGAGGGTCCATGTTTCACAAGCGTATAGGGCTATGCTCCATATATATGTCTTAATTAATTTTTTCCGGATGCTTTTATGATGAATAACCTACCTACCTATAATACTTTTAAGAAAATGCGTATAATATAGACAGGGTCGTCATCTCGTCAGGATTCCTGTGTGTGTTAGAGCTACAGGCGATAATTTGTAGAACAAAGAATGCGCCGACGCACCTGCGCAAACAATACGCTCTTTTCCAGTTAGCATACCTCTCACTGTAGGGGATGAATCCCATGACTGGTGTAAAACGTATATACTTACAGGGTGACTGGTTGAACGTGGGCAACATTGAAGGAGGGTATTGTACTCATCAATATGAATCAACATTTACAAAGGGCCCAAAAATGAAACCGCGAAAAAAAATCTACTGTTCCGTACCTACATTTAGCAGAGTAATATCGAATTATGTATATGTAATAGCTGATGCTTTTTACGAGATTTTTGGTTTAGTCACATAGTAAAAGTTGTTCATAATGATGAGTACAATACCTCCTTCAATATCTTCCACGTTCAACAACGTCTTCCACGTTTAAAAAGTTAAAACTTTTCTAATAGGTATCTAGTACTTGTTGAAATATTCTAGTCTATCTACAATTATAATTTTCCTAACTTCATCAAAATCCAATATTATACGTTCGTTTATTTAAAAGTTCATTAACCATGAATAATTTAAAAGTTAGCGTTCTAAACAAACTATATTGGTAGGTACTCCGACATTCTCTACTGTAATCTGTCAGAACGTTACTTAATTCTTGATAAAACCCGACAAGATGTGAAACTCGATAGGTATTGAAATATTACACAAGACTAGGCTTTCTAGACTTAGTCACGAACCTTTCATGGCCTTGTTGTCTAGTTTAAAAATGGTTTCAGGCAGCCTGAAGAACACTCAGTCATTGTAGCTTCCAGAGACAATATTGCTCGATTTTTATAGCAATGACATAACTAAACGTATCTTGAGGAAACATCAGAGATAGGTATCAGTCTACAAAGGCAGCTTTATTTTTCCTTATCTGGTTTCATGGAAACTTGAGAAACATTATACATGAATATATTAGGCCTTAGTATAATCGCAAACCCGGCTGAATCAGTCAACGCATACGCATGTACTCGTAATGTGTGCAAAATTACACACATAGTTAATTTTGTTACGCAATAGCCAATAAGCCTAAAGAATGGACTTTTTATTTTACACATACAGAGAAGTAACGTATGTGTGTAAGTTAAATAAGATTTCGCGAACGAGGAAACAAGATCGCATACATTGTTTGCCACTGTGACTCACAAAAACAATGGAGAGAAGGAGAGTCGTGACTAAGGCTTTAAAAATTCAAGTCAATTAGCTAGCTCTTAGCCACGGTTGAGTGTTGGAACGATGCGCGACCGAACACTACACAGACAACAGCCAACTATTTAAATCTTATTTTTAAAGGAAAACTGCCACTAAAACTAGATTGGTGGGTACAACACCAATGATACGCAGCTAATTACATAACTTATCACGACGATGTTTGATGCGAACTAAATCACGTTGTCGAAATGATATACCTACGAGTAAGTCATTAAAACAATTTTATAAATCTCGAGTTTTGTTTCTCATATAATACGAGGGTCATTCAATAAATACTTAGCCTACAAAAAGTAAACGAAAATTTTGGAAAAGTGGGAATTTATTTTTCAACATAGTCTCCTTTTAGTTCGATACACTTAGCCCAGCGATGCTCCAACTTTTTTAATCCGTCCGAAAAATAGTTTTTGTCAAACTCTGCAAAATAGGCCTCCGTGGCGGCGATGACCTCCTCATTCGATCCATATCTATTCCCGGCGAGTGACTTTTTCAGATTAGGAAACAGAAAGAAGTCACAAGGGGCCAAATCTGGAGAATACGGTGGATGGGGCAGCAATTCGTAGCGTAATTCGACCAATTTGGCCATGGCAACGGCAGACGTGTGAACCGGTGCGTTGTCGTGGTGAAACAGCACTTTTTTCTTCGCCAGATGGGGTCGTTTTTTCTTTAATTCGGCGTCGAATCGGCCCAATAAATCGGCATAGTAAAGCCCTGTAATTGTTTTACCCTTCTCGAGGTAATCGATGTAGATCACACCTTGTGAATCCCAGAAAACGGTGGCCATAACTTTTCCGGCCGATTTTACAGTTTTCGCCTTCTTTGGAGCACGTTCCCCGGTCTGGATCCATTGTTTTGATTGCTCCTTGGTCTCTGGTGTGTACCAGTGGATCCAGGTTTCATCGACGGTCACAAAACGACGCAAAAACTCCGCTGGATTCCGCTTAAACAGCGCCAAACACGTCTCCGATGTGGTCTCACGGTTGCGCTTGTTTTCTGGTGTGAGTAAACGCGGCACCCATCGCGCCGACAGCTTTCTCATGCCGAGTTCCTCGTGAAGAATATGATGCACTGTTCCTTCTGAAATGCCTACACTCTCAGCTAGCTCCCGAACCTTCAATCGGCGATCTGCCAATACGAGATCATGGATTTTTTTAATGTTTTCCTCCGTAGCAGCTGTTTTCGGTGCACCTGGACGTGGTTCATCAAAAACCGACGTACGGCCACGTGCAAACTCGTTGAACCAATTCTTGACGGTGGCCATCGATGGAGAAGAGTCACCGTACACAGCATCCAAGCGCTCTTTGATTTCGATGCGCGTTTTCCCTTCCAAAAATAGGAATCGAATCACCGAACGATATTGCTCTTTTTCCATTTTTGTAAAACCGATCGACACGTTGGCTTCCATAAGTTGTCAAATTAAAACAAATGAAGGGATTGGAATGAAAATTTGAAAAAAGAATTTAAAAAGAATGTGCTACACTGTGGTAAAACTCTTTTGAAACTACAGCGCCCTCTGGCGATGAGGCTAGGTACTTATTGAATGCACCTCGTATTAAACATCTGAGTGAATGACGAATAAAACTGTATTTTTCTTGTACGTTCGCGACCTTTAAATAGTTCCAGAGGCCAAAATACAAATACGTTTGATATCATGAAATGATAGTATAAATATAAATTAAGAACGTTCTAATTTTATGAGTTTGTGGCGCGCTGTCTGTCGGTTGTGGTCGTATCGGCGTAGGCGCAAGCAGCAAGGCCGCGAGTTCGGCGGCCGCTCGGTAAAAAACCTCGTATGAATGGCGAGCCAAATTCGCAAATGATTCTCGGCGGAAGCGCTTACATCACGCGCTCAACATGGCCGCCGTAACGCTCAACTAATTATTATTTGTTAAAATATTTGACAACCGCTTATTTGCTTTTTTGTTTAAACATCGACAAATAGAGCGCACTCGACTTTTGTTAGTCTGATATGCTTATGATGTCATTGATCTATGATTGGGTTATCCTATTCTTGTTTTTATATGTCTAGAATCTGACTCAAAATTTGTCTAAACATACAGACATCTGAATTCTGAATCCAGGGTTAATAAGTAACCATGGCATAGCATAGATATATCTTATAAATAAAATAACAGATCTTTAAAGAATTTTGTAACATTTAACGCGAAAAAGTTACGAGTATCGTTTATAAAGTAGCATAATAACACTATGGTGTTATTAGGCGGCGTGGCGGGTGGCTGGTGGTAGGGCGGGCGGCGGACGGTCGATAGGGCGCCGCCCGTAACCCACTTCCGACGCCCCTGACCTTGCCGCCGCCATTCACGCCGCGTCTTACAGCGGCCGCCATACCCGCGAACCCCACCCCTCTTTCACCCCCCTCCACCCACCGTCACGCACGCCGCCCCGCTGAAACTTACAAATGGTTGGATTATTTTGACTTTACGCTTGATTTGACTCGCTGGGATGTTTATCAAACATCTGTTTTATACCAAGTTAAGTTTTATCAAAACTTTAGGAAATTTTAAAAGTTTATTTTGTTTAATAACTGAATGGATGCTTTATTCATATTCACACGGCTTTACGACATTATGAAGCAATACCTATTACCAACGGCATATGCACTGCCTATTTCAGAATTATATTGTGCCACCGATGACATTTATGTTTACATTAGTTATTAAATTAATTGTACAGGGGCAGTATCCAATCGCCGGAATGCCATAATATGATGTGATCAGCACCTGTTCCACCCAGCTGTCGCAGACGTTATATCTAGGGCTGCCAGACGAACTTACGGTAATGTCTCCTGTTCTAAATATTTGGGATTTATTAATCATAAACTTTTGGCTGCCGCGAAAACCACTATTATTTAGGTATCTAGTTTTCTAGGTTCTCAGATATACATACTACTGATATTCTAGAAAATATTATGTAACATCTTCTAAGCTTGGATTTAAAATATCTTGTTTACAGCCATCTTTAATAAAAACTGGCTGTGCCAGCGAAACTTACTTTAGATACACTAGCGTGATTCGTGTCTAATTTACATAGTACAAAAATATGTTGTACTGCTCAGCTCCTATGAGCGATACTATAATGAAATATATTATTATTATAAGTCCTCGACCTCTAAGTTACGCTACAGTGAAAGTCTATATCAATATCAGTCCACTGTCTGGATCTTATGTTATAAGTGTGCAGGCAGAAAGACAAACAACTTATCCGAAAATCTATATCGATGTATGCCATTGTATACCATTTTGTTTGGTACCACAGTTGGATGGTGAGTCTTGATGCCCCCGACCCGCCAGGAGTGGCGAAGAGTCAGGAAAAGCGCGGTATGATTTATGAATGAGTGTCATTCTACTGCTGAAAATCTTAGCAAATCTAATCTTGTCTGGGCAGTTCAGTTTCAGCCCTGCTATAAGAGTTCGTAGTAAGCCTACCTACGTAGTAGGTCTACAATTATGCTGGCAATCTTGGCAAAATTTGAAAGCTAGTCTACATTGGCGTTTGCGATTTTTGTTTTTTTTATTGATTGTTTTTTTTAATTGGATATTTACATGGTTGATTTTTGCCGTGCGGCGGAAATCGTCCCATGCAAATCCCACTTTACTTATCTCTCTGTATTCAATAATTTTCTTTTTAATCTAACATTTAATTACTTATTAAAGCCACGTCTATTTTATCAACATTTCTTGATTTTAAATGCACATTTACCGCAACTATAGGTGGCGCTACCATCTATAATTATTGCGGTACATGTTAGCAAGTTACTTACTGCTAGACTTATAATGGTCATAACTTTTAATAGAGTGCACCGATTTTGATGAAATAAAGACTAAATATAACATCAATATACGCGCTATGATTTTATTACAAATTCTATCAAAACATTTCAGCAGTTTTGAAGAAGTATCGTTCACAAACAAACAGACAAATATTCTAAAAACGTATGTTCGGTTTCTGTATCGTTCCTAGTTCACGTAGTAATAGGTATAGGTCTTGTTACAATTTTATTATATGCATAGATAAAGCTTTAGGCTTACGCTATGGCTATAAAAGTACTTTGCAGTTTACTTTATATGTCTACAACTCTTAGGTAACCCTATTACCCTTGAATAGAAAAGTACCCAACCCTAACCAATCTAGCCAGTCGACATGCAAACGTTACATGTAGTCGGTAATTACGTACATATGTAGGTAGGCACGATAAGCATTACTTGGCGTAGTGTGAACTCAAGAATATACAGTTAATTGTATCGACTCTATGTATTGTAGCGAATGAATGTCGAACCTCGTTATAACAGGCCAATTATACTCCGGAAACTCTGTTTTTTCAAGAAAAAGGCATTTACCAGATGGACAGCCCTGTTTGCAGAGTGCCAAGCAGCTTAAGGTGTATAGAGGAACGATTTAGTCAGTTTTGAGGAGAATTGCTATATTGCATTAATGTCCAATCTCGGTGTTTCAATTGCCTCAGTTATCCTGCAAGGCTGCTCGGTGTCAATACGTTTACGGTGACGACTGCAGGGATAATGGGCCTGAATTATTTCGTTCGATGTCCTCGCATGTTTGTGACTACGTGAATAAGCTCCAATCATAGATGCTTTATTCGGTTTCGGCATTTCAGAGTTTCTTGGAAAGATATTCTGACTGCGCGAAAGCAAACATCTATATTCAGTAATTGCAGAACATTAGTAGTTTGAGAAGAGTTGGTTGTTCTCTTCTGGATCATTAAAGTTTGCTAAACAAACAACCAAGTCCGTTGAAAAGAAGTAAAGAGAGTATTTGGACGGTAATTTTTGCGATTGTGATAGAAATTATGAAAAATTTTAACATTGGTTTTACTCTCTGCAACAAGTTTGATTTTATCAATGTAACCTATTCCATGGCTATATCTACCTAAGATAAATCGATTGTCCTACAATTACACGCGCTTTACATATGCGTCATATTGATAAACAACAACATGAATTGACGCTACAATCCTTTACTTAAGTGATAAGTACATCTTTATCACAATCTATCAGCTACTTTACGTAACACATTGAGAATTATGTACGTTATTAGCATCCATTAGTTTAGCAAAACATATAACATACGTGATTGACGTCAATGTGGCTATTGTAAATTAAATATACCTAAATTAAGTCAGACCAGTTGCTAGCCGCGTTTTCGGCCAATTTCAAAAGTTCTCTCATCGATTTCACGCCTAGAGCGGTGTCTACCTTATCCACAAAATAAAATGGTTTTTACATCGACAAAAAGAAATTATTTTATTGTACTTGTACTACCTGATCTCTTATGATGCACTGGCGCACATGGAAAAAAATCGTACTCTAAATGTTTCTTCTTTTACAGTGTAATAGCCAAAGACTTATATTTCTAATACACATTATTATTATTACATATTTATTGTACCTACATGTTTTACTAACATAGTTGTCTAAGTTATTTGTAATACTAACATGCTATGGGCCTCGATGCCTGTGAATAAAAGATTTTTATTTATTTATTTATTATTAGTCGGGACAGGCAAATGCAAACTTAAAATATAATATTATTTTGTGTCTGAAATAATGACATTTTTTGTCTTTCTTGACCACAGAAAAACATACTTTTGAGTAAGTCATCAATCACCACCGCATTTGCATGTGCCAAGTGATTTAAAAAGTACCTAAGTTCATAATCAGAAATTTCATATTTCATTAGGTACAAACAAACAAAATAGTATATTATAATATGGTTGCATTTTTAGATAAGCATTGAAAGGATATATGAGAGGAACCTAAGAAGGACGTGCCCAAAAAAATTATTTTAACATTATGTATGCACGAGTGAACATTTAGTTCAAAACTGAAGTGACAACCGCATTTACATCCAATGTCACATTCGTGGGCAAAATGAAAGTCAATGAAAGAATTTAATTCATTGCCATCTATTTTCATGAGTTTGACAAACTTTATTAGATATGACCATCGTGGATATGACTGATCCGCATTCATAGCTTATTTGTTAAAAAAAGCTTTCATATAAACTAAAGAAGTCTAGTGTAGCGATAAAGAGGAACGATTTATAAAACTGTACGTGTTGTTAAGTTTGGTTGCGAGGCTGAATGAACCGCGCCAGTCACGCGACGAAGTTACGTAAATCCGAGTTTCCACAATATTACTTAGGTTACTTGTTTGCGGTAAAAAGGCAACTGACGTGTTAATTGCATTGCAGTATTGCTAATTATAATATTTACTTGCATTTTGATTCGTATCGAGAAACCGGCTCCGGTGTGTTAAGGACAGTTATTTCGAGTTTCGTTCGCTGTATCGCACGTGTATCTTGTGGTTATAACATTAATGAGGCAAAAACTTAGCAGGTCAACGTTTTATTAGTTTTTAAATTAAAAGATACATATTAATTATATAAGTTATAGAAAGAAATAGGTACACTTTATATGTTGGTAATTTTCCAGAAAATGTTTTGAAAAACTAGAATTTATTTGACGATATAAATAGCAATCACAATATAACAACAACCTGTGGTGCACGAGATCACCATTTTAATCATGACAAGGTGGTGAACTAAATTATCCCGCGTAATTGCCGGTTCTGATGGCCATGGTTTGCGTCGAACCTACAAGGAGGCGGCGTATACGTTTAAACGACCAATTTGGAGTCCAACAACAGTTTTATTGAGTGTATCACGCAATAGGAGAGCCGAGGCAAACAACCCCGCCTACACTCACTACTCGCGACGTTACACCGACAGACTTCTATTTACATACACGTCAGGGTTGTCCGATAAATCGTGTGTAAAAACGTATTTACATAATCTTTATTATACGATGGACGTAACATTAAAAATAAAATTTCAGCATTGAATCTATTTTCGTTCATGTCAGAATTATTTTTATCTACAGCTTGGTTGAATTTCGTTTGTGGCGAATGTTATTTGAAGACAGATTTAAATCGATAACTTTCTCAGTAAGTACGGTGTTGTTGAAGACGGAAGGTAAATTTTTTTAACGTGTGACAACCCTGTAGGTTTCCATTATTGTTAAGTTGCGGTCGCCGTCGCCCACGCGGCTACACACCGACAATGTTGTGTTAATGTGTGCGCCACCTGTGTGCACAGGCGCCATCAATATGCCAAGCGAATTGTATGAAAAACTAGCATTGATTAATTTGTATTTGTAAAGGCAGTTTCAATTATCTTGTATGTTACAACTGGAGATATCGAAGCCTACACGTAGCTTGAATTCTTGACTACAGAAGTCAACAATAGGTAGGTACTCTTATTCTAGAAAACATGTTTAAGTATAGGATACATATTTGAGAACAGGTATATTTTAGAAAAACATGACTTGCGAGAAAAAGTTCCGTATTTAATGCCTCTGGGACGCAGGGTCTAGGAAGAAAGTTGCTTACAGCTACATTTTTCACGATTCATTTGAAATTCAAAGAAACTATTTTGCGTAAAATTCGAATCCAGTTGCTGCTTAGCATTAATTATTAATAGTGAGTTCAACGACCTAGGTTTGATTATTACAATTTTCTTCCAGATCTGGTTGAATTATTTAGTGACATTATCACGTAGCGCCTCGTCAATGGATTACATTAATTATGTGATATATAAACGTACAACTGTGTACTCAAATATGCTAACTCAGGACGTAAAAATGTGGAGCAATATTTGAATGTATCATGTGATTTGTTCATGACGGGTATTTAAATGACGTGGTCAATGTACACACTTAGTCCATTGAACGTTTCTTTACCATTTACTCTTGACTTTATTTAATTGTGGACGTGGACTCGTTCATAGTAGTAATAAACCATCATTTTAGCTTTAATGAGGTAAATCAGTGGCTATAATAGAAATAATGTGGAATAATGAAGTATGATTTGCCGCTGGTCGCCCACGCTGCCATGTCAGCCGAACTGTGCGACATTTTGTTGTACAGCGGATTTTTGGCCAAATATACAGATGAACCAACTGCGTCGTAACTGCATGGCCCGTAATTGTTCCATATAAGCTATCATGCAGTCGTCGTGCAGTTTGCTTGCTTGCAGTTGAAATCCAGTTGAGCCGACTGCACGCTAGTCAGGTTAACCCACAAAAACTGCATTTACTAGCATGATTATTTACAATAAGCCAAAATCTCTTCACATTTCAAGTATTAAGTATCCGTTGACTTATTTCATTTAAAACTAGTTTTTATTTCTAAATACATAAGAAAAATTATAATGAACTCAAAGTGATCATTAAAAAACCTCTGTTGAATGTTGTAATGTATTCATAACTTCAATTTCTGTTTCATAATTTGAGAGCAAACTCTGACCTTTTATGTTACAATATTATAAGAATTCGCACATCATAATATTATCATATTTATGTGTAGGTACTGTTGGATGAATAGTAATACGTACATACAAATCAAATAAGTAATACATAATGAAATTGCTACTTTATGCCAAGAAGTGCTAGTACAAATTCATTTCCCAATGGTACTTTTCATCAATCTTTATCGGAGCTTTATCATATCACAGTAATAGCGATAACACACCTATAGCAGTAAAATAAAATCTGTGAAATCTGTATTCGTGGCATTTGCGTAAACAAAACATTTGTTGAAAATGTGCGGATGTTAGGCGGTTGTCAGCGTCCACCCACGCTCGGAGCTAAATGGACTTTATTTTAGGCTGCATTAGACCGATACATGGAACAGCCTTTTCAAATTCAGGTCATTTCTATTTTGAATTTCTCTTCCCTGTGCCGCTTATATCGAAACTTTTTAATAATCCAAGTTAGTTACCGGTGCATTTGGTTGCTATTTGTAAACGTGGAACTTTCCGAACCGGTAGTACCGACATAACGACAATTTTGAATCCTGGTTACATGAATAAATTATTACACCATGTAGCTACACTAATTTTTAGGTGAGGTTAATCTATTTCTAATTAAAAACCACATCGATTATAATTATAACTTACTTGGAGTGACTATATTTAGGAGAGGGTCTGAGCATCGGAGCGTAAACGCAAAGGCACTTGCAATCAAAGTAGGTGTTACCCTACCTTGACAGCGAATTTCCATTGATCCTTTATAACGGTGAAAATGAAGCGGGTGAAGCGTGAAAATCTTGGACGGTTCATACACGGTTCGACACGTCCACTCAGAATAGCTTTTACATGTTACAGCCAAAGTAAAAATACTTGTAGAGCCACTTTAGTTGCGGACGTTGACGTGTGAAATGAGAAACAAAATAATCAGTTCTTTAGACAAGCTTGATAGGTTTTCACACGAATAAAGGTAGGCAATTTTCGTTACACGTCAACTGAGTAATGTCTTGAGAAATAAAATGAGCATTAGACACTGTCTCAAAAGGAATTTCGAATCCATGACTGCGACGGGGCGGGACTGTGATGGGCTCACAGGTAAAATATTTGAGTAATGAGCAATCTCAAAAAAGCGGAATATCGATTAATGTATCATGAAATAGTTTCTCCACCCGTTTTACGGAAAACATAATTATTATTATTGATTTAGTCATTGATGTAACTTGGTTATGGTATGGATGATAAATAAATGCGGTATCGTTAATAGTGAAATGTATATTATTATAAAATATATCTGATTATATAACGTTTTAAGTCACGTTTTTTATGTACAAACATTATCTTATCTGGTATTCAACGTTTTCGAAGCAATAAAATGGTAAAGGTTGTCAATACAGCCGTATGTTATTCGGAACCGCGAGCCGCAAATTCATTTGGAAAAGACTTGTTAGAGGACAATGTGAAGGCCACGAAATGCGGTTCGATTAAAATAAAGTTGATTCATTTCACGAGTTAGTCTGCGTTGAAATCGGGTGTAATCAATCATCGGCATGTGAGTGACGTAATCGGCGCTCTCCCGTCTCTTCGGACGGGTTGATGGAGCGTTTATAGTTTTATACTGTAATACAGATTGTAGTAGATACGGTAGCGCACGTCCTCAAATATGTTTAGCAATCACAATGCCACCTGGACAGGAAATTGTGTACAATTATGCCGTCTGGTTCCTGGAGCCTTTCAATTTTTATAAATTTTAAGCGATACAGCGCTAACGGTCTGATTGTTTTTCTAATAGTTATTAGTCTATTTACGGTACATATACCTTTGTTAGCGTGCTTATTAGGCACGTCATTTTAGACTCATGCTATCTACTACTTCGGTATGTTAATTGTTTGAAGCTTAGATAATATTTATATCTACATTACCAATTCATGAACAGATAATGTTATTATCTATCGAAATTATTTTATCAGAACTCCCATTAAATTTTAAGTAGAATATTATCATAATTCAAGTTTAATTCAGTGAATGGCTGGATTTGGCATGGATCAATTTTAATATGTGTAAGAAAGAGGGGAGAAGCAAGTGAGCAGCAAATTATTTTAAATGATTTGCTATAGCCCGTATAGGCATAAGTAAGATATTGTTTATATTTTGTCTACTTTTGTCACATTGCATTGTCTTGGTCTTCTGCTTAAATCGTGTTCACTGTATGCATAAATATCAATTCTGTTTACAGAATCTGGGGGCACGGCAGTGCCCCAGCCAAGTCTCGAGCAAAACGGGCACGGCCGTACCATCTTTTCTCGATGCGATTCGCGGCTGTTTCGCCCCCCCTATATCTTCGACGTGGACAAAGCTACGAGTTTATGTTTTCGGTGAATAATAGTAGGCATTAGAACAAGCTTAAGTTCGAAATTACATGCCAATTGAATTAATAGTTTAGGAGTTACGGTCGATCAAAGTTACACCATTTTGTCACTCACTGACTCATTGACTCACTGACTCACTGACTCACTGACTCACTGACCGATCATCAAAAATCTAAGGTACTTCTAGCAGACTTAGAAACTTCAAATTTTGCACCAAGATAGGTCATTAGCCACATATAAAGGAAAAATTAAAAAAACATTAAAAATAATTATAAAAACATTAAAAAATAATATACCATAGAAAACAATTTTATATTTGCGGTTTGGCAAGAACATTGTGTATGGATTTTGACTGCATTGTTAACTTTGTTCGTTGTATTCAATTGGATGAATAAATACATAGAATAGAAAAGAATAATATAAACTGTGGTCAAGCATACGTGGCCCTTTCAAGAGTGACTAAAAACATTAAAAAATAATATACCATAGAAAACAATTTTATATTTGCGGTTTGGCAAGAACATTGTGTATGGATTTTGACTGCATTGTTAACTTTGTTCGTTGTTTAAGTATTCAATTGGATGAATAAATACATAGAATAGAAAAGAATAATATAAACTGTGGTCAAGCATACGTGGCCCTTTCAAGAGTGACTAGTTTGGGTGGATTACATTTAATAAATGTGAATTTTAGTAGTATCAAAGCTCAGGAGATAGCAATAGCTGAATATAATCGACTCCGAAGTATATATCGCCCAGACTTGTCTACCTTAGAAGTAACGAAGCCTCAGAAAAGAAACAAAAGAGATAGAGATAGAGAATGGGTTCTAAGCAAAGCAGTAGCTGAAGTCCAAGAAATTATGAGGTCACATAAAAAAAAAAAGAAATACACTTACAAAAAATAAATGAGATCCCAACAAAAACATTAAATGTAAAAAAATGCCAAGTCTCTCGATGCAGTCTTTCCATCGTAAAAAGTTTTGAGATCTCATAGAAGCCAAGTCCTATTCAAATTATTTTGTAGTTATAAATCAACATTTAGTAATTGTATCAATAGTTTTCTTTATATTATAATTATAGTGACTTGGCAATGAGCACAAATTAAAAGCTGCTTGCTGCCTGGAATTATATGCAAATGTTAAGTACTGACGAGACCTGTGATCAGATTATCCTGCGCAGTTTACTAGTCTTGGATGAGACTGACTGCCGTTGGCGAAATTCGGTTGGGACGACACGGATAAACCAAAAGAAAATTAATTTTGTGATATTAATGTTTACGCATGCGGTGTGTGACTTTCAACTCCTCCAAATATGCCGTTTTATTTGTTTCTTCTTGTGCTCATTGCCAAGTCACTATAATTATAATATAAAGAAAACTATTGATACAATTACTAAATGTTGATTTATAACTACAAAATAATTTGAATAGGACTTGGCTTCTATGAGATCTCAAAACTTTTTACGATGGAAAGACTGCATCGAGAGACTTGGCATTTTTTTACATTTAATGTTTTTGTTGGTATACATTAACCTTTCATATTATGCGACAAGCCAAACAAACCATTTTCCTCTTTATTATCTTTAATAAGTAAAATTATGAAAAAGAAATTCCATGTAGGGATTGTGATCGTAATAATACGTAATGTGATAATGACTTTTCGATATTGATACCCAAATCAAAATTATATACAAATTTTTATCAAAGATAACGATGACAGATCTAATGATAGGTATAACTTGTTATAATTGTAATGTCATTTTATTTCATATTGTGTTCTCAGGGCTCTACATTTCTTCAGACGTAGAGAACTTCTAAGAGATATAATTAGCAGCTGCTATACCATCTTAGCTTTTGTCTGCTCCTGTCTGCCGTCGATAAAGTAGTACTTACTATTTGTGAAACGCCACTAAGAAGATAAAGCAGATCACAATCCTATAGTTATAGGCAATTTTGTACTCTTTTGTTATAGATCAAACATTGACTCTACTATTCATCATTCACTCGAGTTAGTTAGTATTTCTATAAATACGTTACTAAATGATCGGAGAAGTTCTCGAATTACGAGCGTAATGTAACCAACAATGTACTTAGTCAAAAATATCGTGTCAGGCTGCCAAACACTTACGGATAATAAGCACGCTTATTCGAGAATAGTGAGCGATCAATCAAACCGTCGCGTCGCGTCAATCTTCAATAGACGGTGTTTTTGCCAAGTGCCAGTGCTTTCCCTTGATTTGCCAGCTGCCAACCACGTGGCGGCGGCGGCGGCCTCCGCACCTTCGTTCATTCCTCACACATAAATAAACAATTACTGTGTAATGTGTATGTCTGTATCTATAAATTCGTTAGATAAATTAGTCGTCGTGTATGCAAACATTGTGCCTTGATAATAACAATTATTGTTAATTCTCGAAAGGTCACAGTTATCAACCGCGCAGATTGTTGTTGTTAATTAATATCTTTGTTTTATGTTTGCTACATGAATTATTATCGAAATTATTATATACCTTGCTATCGTGTTTAGTTCAAACTTAGTAGAAAGTAAGTTAATAAACGACTCGCCTTATAAACTGTTTGCGTGTCCTATTTTGCAATATATTTGCAAACATATCGATGCTGACCTCGTGTGAACAGTTATTGCTTCTCTATTTAGATTCCATTCGTGATTGTTACACGCGTAGGCTAACGCCGTCGTCCCTTGAATATAAAGAGCAGATCTTAGTGGCCGCGTGACTAACCTGCCAGGAGGAATTACCATCGATTGTATGCTAAGCAGCGGTGACTGCGGCCGCGCCGCAGCCATTGATCGACCGACACCCGCAACGACACAAACCCAAGTCATTATCAAATGCCAAATTCAATTATAAATAGCCTTGTTGCCATAAAAGTATTGGTATACCAATATCATACTTGCCATTTGCGATTAGCGAACGGAACTTGTGAGTAAGTCTAGTCATCGAATAGGTACCTACCATACATTACGTAATAGTTTATTATTGTGCTATTATGCATTTTGTGATTTTAATTGAGTTTGCAAGATGTGGTGACTAGTGAAATGTTGAATGAGGTTGAATTGAAATGGATTGCTGACATTTTAAATGAAACAGATTAATCACTCACATTTCCCTGGTGGACTTTCGACTTTTCTACATTCTTTATTCGTCGGGAATCAATGACTACGTTCGAGCGATTTCAAATAAAATTATGAATATGAAGGAATTTCGCTTAATTATACCATCATTATCAGGTAATCTCTACTTGATTTTCTAAGGGTATATGGTTAAATTTAATGAAAGGATCATAAGACAATTGTAGTATTGTAGGTATCGTCTATACGAACGGATATAACTAAATTATTGGTTACGTGAATTGGAAAGAGAAATATTAAAACGTTTTTTGAAAAAAAATACAGTAGTATTTTTTTCGTTGATTGAGTTAAAAAAACATGTTTTAATACTAATTCACATTGTTAATTTTCAACTGTGCTATACTTAGAGATGACATTAATTTGTCTCTACAATCAATTGATGTCTTCAACATGCAAATTAACTATTTTAGTCGTGTGTCTGTAGAATGTACATTAATTATTATGTCTTTTTTAGTTTAGGTGTTTACTTTTATTCAAAGCATTAGATCGAGGTTAGGCACTGCATACTGCACACTGCACACACTTGTAGGTATCACGTATCAGAAATATATCAGTATTATTTAACCACCCAAGGTTAAGTGAAAGTTAAAGATTAATTCCGTGTTTAAAAAGAACATGTAAATATTTATTTTTATACAAAAGTTTACTTATAATATGGTGATGTAACGAATCATTCTTTTTTCGTACAACTCATAACCGTTTAAATACCTGTATCATAGGTATTTATATATGTAAAGAAAACAAATAGTGTTATCAATATTTATATGTTCGTTTTCATTAATATAGATATTGCTCAGACATGTGTGTCTGTTGGCAAGTACCTTTTGTTACACGAAAATATGTGGGATATGATATTAAAAAACTTTTGTTTTAAAGAAAATTCTGGAAAATTCCTTACTTATTGAAGGTTTGCCCCTTGATTATGTCAGTAATATCTCACTTTGACTGCCACGTAGCAGACACAATAGAAAATCGATTGCTTGTCGGTCACCTGTTGAGGTTGAGTGACATGGCGTTTAACCTGTGTTCCGTTATCTTAACATGTACACTGTACAGTAGGTAGGCTACTTAAACTTGATTGAAAAACAAACTGCATGATATCCACTCAAGTGTGTTATCAGCCGCATGTTCGTGCACTTCCCGGGTTACTTCGACAGAATTCGGCCAGCGTTTAATATCACTCGTTTGTTTGTTTAACCGGCATCGGCATTGGGTCAGATAAGATAGTTCCTAACAGCTGTTGTTCGGTTGTTACCAAGTGGACATTATCAATTGACCTGAGTTCAGTAAGATCATGTGACCAGGGTTCTTTATCGACAATTATTTTTTTAAACTGGTAGTCTGTTTTATCATTTTCTTTTTGTTTGTTTTAGGTATAGCCAAGCAAAGTATAGTGTTGCAAATTTTAAACCCAGCATTGCTGAAGGCTGTGCTAGTTTAGTTAGTTGTATTGATAGCTACATAATTGAAGTTCTACTAATCCCATTATGAACCGCAAAGTTATTCTTCTTTAATCAATTCTATTTTAAATTTTACATCTAGGTAGGCAGTGTAGGCACATATCACTCATTCGCCTGCATTCGCAGAAGTAAAGGAATACTGTGGTACTCGGTAAAGGTGTGCCTTTACCGAGTAGGTACCACAGTATTCCTTTACTTCTATTCGCTTCGAAGCACTCAGAATTAAGCAAAAGTTGTTTTGAAGGGATTAATAATATTTAAACGGATCAGCCGGTGGCGCTCTAGATTTCCACTAGACCGAGTGCAGTTTACAGATATATTGTCTTAAATATTTTACCGATAAACTTGTGCCGCTCGCTATCACTGGTCACGTACACACTTGCTAACTTATTCACATAGAGCGAGCGCTCAGTGTTAAAACAAGTCTATTTTGAGCAAGATACCTATCGTTCGTGTTCTGACTAATTGACTATAATCGAACCTTGCTCTCAAAAAAATAAAACAAGCGTTTTAGTTACGATGGTACCTACTTGTAAAACGATTAACTTGCGATAACATTGACAAGTAACACGGATGAGGAATCACCCAGTAAACAAGAAATACCACTTTTATCACTTTTTACAGGCGCTACGAATAGTAGCAATTAGCCAACAAAAAGTTTTTAATTCAAATTATCAATAGAAACGTTTAATGACCGAGGTCGACATAGAAACAAGGTGCGTTGTCAATTGGAAGCGTAAATAATAAATATTTGGAAGTGAGAGCGACGCACGCGGATGTGCGCTGACGTCACAATGGAGGCACACGCCACGCGAAGCCACCGGTCGCCGCTATGCGCTTGTTGATACAGGCGCACGCGTTCTTCGAGGAAGAACCCTCTGTCAATGGACCGAGGAAGATGCGACACGGTGTTTTCAAAACGATACCTAGAATCTGTAATACTTGGATTCGAGAGCGCAAATATGTTTTGTAAACACATCCAAAGCAAGCTCAGGAAATGAACGATTCACAACGTACTAAATATGCGTGCTACGAGTTCAGTTTTCACCTTTCTAAACGAGTGCCTAGTTATTGGCAAGGTTTTTATCAATACAGTGTTCGCAGACGTCCTTGTCGAGCGTTCTATTACATTGGACGATTATTGCTAGTGCTAGTTGGTGGTAAGGCACGGTAAAATTAATAGGCAACATTGAACTTGAACGTGTGTTGCGGTGCGTGCGGATGACGTCACTCTCACACGTTCACGTGCACGGGGCTGGCGTGGCGGCACCACTCGCTCGCTGCGGCCGCCACAAGGCCGCCCTGCCTATCGCACCGGCCACATCGCTTCGCCACCGAGCCACCGAGCCACCGTGCGCGCCTAACTAACCGTGAACACAGCCTCACATGTACAGACAACAATATTATACACACACACTACCTATGTGCCTGACTGCTTGCAACGTCGATGGAAACGGCAGAAGCCGTGCTAACATCGCAGAAGGTTTTATTGAACCCTTGTACAGGTAACTATTCTAAATTAATCTTTGTGATGTTTCTAAAATCTAAACCAAAGATATAATATTTACTCAATTGTACCTTCTTACATGAATGAAGGAAGCCAATGGCTGATTCGTAGGAATTCATAGCCATGTGACGAGACGTAGGATTTAAATAATTTAGTTTAGTATTGTTGTGTTATCATTACTTTCTATAGAATAAAATACAAACAAATAAGTTATCTTCAGTATTTGCGATAGATTTAAGTACCTACCTATCAAGTGCACATGTAGGTAATACGAGAATACTTTTCATATCTTCAGAAAAATCGTTAAAATGTAGATATCGGAAATATAACACATAGTTATCAGGACCAATATTGATATTTGTGATTAATTAATGCGTTTATATATATTTATACGCATATAAATATGTATTTGCATAACATGATATCATAGTTATTGATAAGGGTGTTTGCATTCTTTCTCAATTGATAAATTACTTATGAAACAAATTGATGGTCAAGAAATATGGCCTTTACCTACCAAACGTCTCAAAATCTTTGTTATCGCTATTGGAGAGCTTTCTTTCGATTTCACAAGGAATCTTTCCGTTAAAACTCTCGATAGAATTATACAACAAAACATCGCGACCAAAAACAAGCGTTCGTTCATACTCGATACTTTATACAAAACGTTAATAACGAACGCGAAAACGAGCGCTTCTGCTGCTAAAAGTATCGAGTGTGGATCGGCCTGAAGATTAATGAAGTTTTTGATAGCTGCAAAGTATAAAAAACAACTGACATTTAAATATTTGATAAAGTAAGCGCACGTGTATAATCACGAAGCCTGCGTTTTTTACTTCTGGTTAACATGTTATGCAAAATGCCTTTCTAAGGTCGTAGTTGAATCCATTACGGAGGTGTCGTAACGTATCGTTAGAAACTCATTTACCTTGCATAATATGGATACACATGATTGCATGTGTCTTGTCTAATATAACTGTGTATTACAGTAACTCACTTTCCATAAATGAGACCTGATGGGTTGGGTGTCTCCTTTCGTTTAATTTCCATTAGTTTCCACCTCACATACTGTTTATGTTTAAGTAAGACTTTCTTGCCTAGGCTCAAGTTGTTATAATTGTCGGTGAACAAAGTTATCGTTATGATAATCTAATAGGTATACAAAAAGGTACGCAACAACATAAAATATTTAATTACTGATTCTTTATCAGTACTATGTTTCCGTAAAATTGTCATTAAAGTGCAAAATACGATCCCAGATTACATATCTTTATATCAGAAAATAACTTTATGTAAACAGTATTTTATGATGGACGCAGAGATACCGTCTAGGAAACTGACATGATAGTATTAACTCGCTGACATTGTCACATGATATAAGTAAATTCTAAATAATTATGAACAATAGTATTTTAGTGTGAGGGGAAGAACACAGCTGTAAACTGCAATATGAAATAATGTCAAATTTTAGTTATTTGCCAGTCAGCATTCGTTTCATAACTTTTAAAGCAATATTTATTCTGCGCGAAGATTGCAAATGAAATACATTCTAAAAATACCAAGGAAAAGAAATAATAAGTACTGATGTTATCGAAATCTTTCATAGATAAACAAACGGTAAGTTTTATTTATAATTTGTAATTGAATATTTTGGTGACAACAACAACTATCGTTCGTTGCGAAACGTCGCACAATTTTGAAAGCCACTGAAACCGTGAAGGTTATAGGACATTGACGCTATATACCTAGTTACCTATAAAAACAGATAGAAAATGGCGCTCTTAGGAACGAATTAATTCAATTTGATACACACTGGACAAACTGGACTGGACTGGGATATTTTAAAGCTTTTACCGCGATACAAAAAGATAGCGTCGTGCACGGCTACATACCAAGCTGTACAATTCCAGTATAAACTGACCTAGCATTGTATAGGCTTTCCGTACAATGGGAGATCAGCTTATTCTGAAAATGTATAATGTAGAAAATACTAAGTTGAGGTTTCGTAAAGATACTCTTATCTTTGCGAAACTCCAACTTAATATTTTATAAGTCATGATCCGAAGAAAGCATCCGTGCCGTGTGCACATGATTGATTAATAATTACATATAGTACCTAGGTATATGCTAGAATGATAATTGGAACATCTAATTCGTGTTAGTAAACTGACCTATTGAAACAGAGCTACGGATTAAAGTGTTTAGATAATACTTATCAATGTGTACAATCACTGGAACATCTTGCTATAACAATTGATAAGAGCATGAAACAAATCAATCTGCAATGCAATGCTTTGGCTATCCAGTAGGTACCTACCTGGCATAAAGTAGGTACAGCAATGCAGTAATATATTAACTTGGCGCATGCAACATTCGCTCAGTTGGCGTATTTGCGTATCGTGCTTCTTGCATAAGTGGTGTATTTCGCAACATCTTACTACAGTGTAGCCGCGAAAGCTGTGACGTAACCGCTGCGCAGGCGCTGCCGACCCATTGATTAGACTGAGCTGTGAATGTAACCAGTTACTTAATCCTAATCATTCCTATTCTCAGTTTTTATCACTGTGGAATAACAGTGATATTTATAGTCAGGCAATAGACACACCGACACTACAATGTAATAGAAACACATCGAGGATTGCATGATGTGTGTATTTACTTCAACAAGATGCTTGTAGAATTATGTTTCCAAAAGTATGTTAATAGTAATAGGTATAAATTTTTCAAATGAGAAATACAAATTTCCGTGTTATAGGTACCTACCTACCTTAATACTTGGACAAAGACCTACCTACGCATTTCAATAAAATACCCGAAAAGTTAGCTTTGCATAGAAATATTGCCGCTGGCAACACGCTTAACATGGAGGAACATCTAGAGGTCGATGTTAAAATATTCAAGAATAAAGAGGTTAGTCGTATATTTTTGGATAGGACTACTGTCACGGGGAGAGGCGGGTCAACAACATCGATCAAGTGCGTTACGAATAACTCGGGAAGGGAGCAACGCAATGTGTACAATTTACATGCCGGGTAAAATACACACTCATATTATGCAAATCTCTCAAGAATATACTAGAAATCTGTGTGATATTTGTCTCAAGTAAAACCAGAATGATTGTGGTGGTCTTCAAGTCATTTTTATACTAACAAATAGTGTGCCACATCTAACACTTGCTACATAGTTTACTTTGAAGGATAACACATAAAATGTACGTATAAATACAACCTAGGATTATTCTTCTGTACCAAGTGCTAGCTTTAAATATAAGTTATCTACAATCCAATGTCAATGCGGACAATAATATACACTGGGAATATCCCATAAGTATGCAGTCTACATTCAAACAAAATCACTGGCTCTAAACAGCTATTCAATAGAGGTGGGCCGACTATACACCGACTAGTCGGGAAAACCGACTATTCGGCATATTTCCTAGCCGGCGATTAGACTGCGACTAGTCGGCAAAAATGGCAGACTATTCGCCGAATAGTCTGCCAGTCAGTTTATATTTCTTAATTTTTTAGTAAGCATTGATAATATCATCAATAATCAATATCATCAACGAATGTCCATACGATCGACTTCTTTCGACATTTTTAAAGAACACACTTTTCTACTTTAACTATGGAAGCACGGAGGAGAGAAGTCTCTACTCCGTGTATGGAAGTCATAACAAGTGAAATAAAAGTAAGAAACATACTAAACTATACTAGAGCAGTCCTGTGCGGCTCTGTTATCGTCCCAGCAAGTCGGAGATGCCCGAACTTGACCGAAGTCAAAATGATCGGCATTGCCGACTAGTCGGCCGATTAATCGGCAATTTTCTAACCTAGCTAATCGGCAAAACCCATAGTCGGTCCATCTCTACTACATAACTTTACGCTTGTAATATCGAATGAAGTATAACCGTTCCACGACGTTGCTCATTTAAAACATTATCAAAGAAACTCCAGCAAATGTAATAGATTTACAATATTCAGCAGCATTGATGGGTAGGTAGGTTATAGTTATAGCGTACTAAAATGGGACCTTATAACATTGACGTCATCAAGTTTGTTGATACAAGCTGTCTGCACAGCTCCTGAGAATGCTCAGTTTAAACAGGAGGGAATATTGAATTACAGGCACCAGCTTTGTGACTAAATTCAGTATTTCCTCCTTTCAGAATAAAGCCCGCCCGCGTGTACCAATTTGTGTATAAAATGAATTACTCATAGCTATATTATTGATTAATTTGACAGCTGATTGCGCGTGATTTCTATTCTATTCATTAGAAAAAACAAAGAAATATTAACTGTTGCGCTTGATTTGTAATAAACAGTTTATGTATTTTACGCAGTAACGATGTCCATGTATCCTGCTTAATTATCTCTGGAAATACCCGTTCAATTATTTAAGTATAAAATGTCTTTAAAACAACTTTAGTCCTGTTCACAAATTACAGCCTTGAATACTTATGAGTTCGTTATCGTGTCATATCGTATCACACAATTACGTTTTGTAAAAACTTGTGTAGATTGATGGCAAAGATAAAATAACATGTCATGTAACGGTAAAAAGATTTATAGATAAAGGATTCTTCGATAGGTTTTATAAACAAGGTCTATCACCTTTTATGTCTATATCAATTAGAGAAAGTAAAATTGTTCCTACATTGTTCAGAGCAGATGTATACATTGGTCGAGACGAAGGTAACAGTACAAACAACCAACTGTGCAAGGGCCGTGTTGACAAACAACACCCTTTAATATAATCATTGTTTACCTTGCAACAATGTGTGTTTGTAATGAATATTATTTAAATGCAAATTGTTTCACGGTTTTCATTGTTGCAGTTGAACCAGAAATAGCTCGTGATTAAAACTCGTCGTTCAGCTTTTTGTTAAACAAATATGTACGGTTGTCTTCATTTAGAAGCGCCTGGTGACAACAGTATGAAATATGCAAATTTTCCTGTACAAGTATAGTGAATAAGTGAATATTATTAAAACTTACGCCCATTAACACAAAAATAGCAACACGTGTTGTGATTTCTGAATGGCAGTTTCCGTTTTTACACAAGATTGAGATTCTGTCGTGACTTTAAAATCTCAATCACTTAAAGGTGTCATAGTTTCACTGGTAAACATTGGGAATTTACTTATAGTGAAGGGATATTTCATTATTAATATATATTTCGGTTGAGATTAGATACGTGCCGCCTCAAAAGAGGAAAGATGAGGGTATTAGGTGGTTCTGGAGGGTCTTCTGATACGCTTGCAACCATTTTAAAGAAGGAGGGTCACACTTTTTTTTAAATTTGTTTAAGCCGCACTAGTTGGTTAGGTTGGGTTAGAACTGTGGCCACACAACCTATAATTTTAAAAATAAAAGATTAACCACATTATTTGATAATAGAAAAACAATCCATTTCCGGTGGAAGGATGAGTGGGGATGACTTACCCTCCCCCTTATAATTCTTGCCTTTATTCTTACTTTAGTAAATTAAAATAAATTTTGATTATAATAGCTCCTTTTTCTTTCCGAAATGTTCATAACTGACGCTGACTGTATTGCCAAAGAGAAGTCGGCAAAATGTTAATGTGAGGTGGTAGGTGTGCCTTAAGAAAAGGCACAGTGTTCGTATTTGAATGATGTGGCCGTGTGCGGTCGTGTGGCATCGATATGATAACAAAGAGGAGAAGCTGAACACGCCGTAACGAAACACTGAAACTAACCACTTTGATTGTTTACATATTGCAATAAGATACCGCCTCCTTACCCTCGTGAGAACGTTCCGTTAACATGATCGGTATTGTGAGTTCACACTACTCGCATGATATACACTAATTATGCGGTGTATTGTATTATCGTAGTTATATTCAAGGCGGGGAAGCAAGTATACATGACGGTTCATTAGAGAAGAGATATAAATTCTCTATTAATAAGCAAGAAAATGAAATTTTTAACACACGTAGATAAAAGCTACAAATAGTAGAGACCACAGATAATAAAGAATAATTTCGGTTGTCTTTTGTTCTATGGCCTCGGGCACTTTGAAAACTGTTAAAGTTAAATTATTTTACTTTAAAAATAATACAAATCGTCGCCTCAAGGCTTATTTGTTCAATTCACCAATGTTTACATTTTACAGTAGAAGGATTTTTGGCTTCATTTTGGACCAGGTATAATTAAAACTTCAAAAATCATTAAAATAAAGCTTTGTTTTCAAAATACAGCAAAATAACAACCTTCTACTATAAAATTTAACAACCATTGGCAGATTAAACAAATAAGCACTGAAGCGACGAAATGTATAAAGATATAATTTAAAATGATTAATTTTAATATACTTTTAAGTTAAGACTATCGATTCTGATGTAGGTAGGCCAAATACCTACTGAACTTTGTATTACACGTGTCTTCGTATTTCATACAAATAACACAAACTTTATTTAAGTTTTAATTTTACATAAAGAGTATTATTATAAAGACAATTATATGCCAAGGCTGAGTAATTAATATACATAACAAGTTCATTATGTAAATGACAATGAATCAAAATGTAGGCTTGTAGCAAATAAAGTTAAATTGTTAATTAACTGAGCCATTTAATTAAAAGTAGGATTAATTAATATAAAATAATAAAGCAAACACTAGTGTCACCCATTAATTTATAATAATAATATTTACTAACATTTTAATATTAATGCAAAGGTTTTTTCTGTAATAACAATACAGCATCTTCCCTCGTATATCGTAGTACTAAATTAACCCTTCTTTTTCTAATATAATTATTGTTTTACCATATTCATTCTATTTAATAATAGGTATTTGTAATATGTATTTTAAAGTCATCTGACGGAAATCCAGAACGGTCTATTCGGATTTCCTCCATCATTGTTTTGTAGGTAATTCATAATTCTGTAATAATAAATTACAGAATCTATAATCAATACCTAATCTTAAATATATCTAAAATTATTCTGACCATATTTTAATAAACAAATCATGCCTTTATTAGTTCTTGCTCTATACAAGGTGGCGCAGAACGTTGTTGGGACATTAAGCGTGGCTATACTTTCTGTTATAGTTAGAGTTCTAGTCTTAGGAATTTTGAAGATATTAAAAACGCCAAAATTCGTTTTTTTGAAAAAAGGTACAGGCACCGAGAAAATTGACATTTAAAACTTAATCGACTCTATTTCCCAAGAGAAATATTTCCACCAAACAACCGACGAAATCGTACTTGCCGGAATTGAGAAAAATACTAAAAACTTACTCCCATATTATATTTTCTGTGAAAACATACCTTCGTATGCACGTTATCCAAAATCACTGTACCTTAACCTGCTCCAAAAGTTTTCAACACCCTGTATAGCCTTTGGTTAGAGCTAACAAGTTTCACAATATAGCATATTTTCTAAACGATATCACAAAATATATATTGTAAGTTTTAGGAATAGGATAGAAAATACATTATAACCTAGACCTAATAATATTTGATAATCATAACAAATTGTGACTAAAGTGACAGCTTGATGTAACGATGCTCTATCCCTTTTGTTCTCAAACTAATGACAGTGAGTGAAGTAGAGTTACATCTAGGATAATCCTTGGATCGTTAATCCTAGCATAATCTTGTGTACTTAGGCTGCATGATGCATAGATTTTACATGACATAGTAGACAGTAGCTCTACATAATCTAGAATGGTATATATGTCGAAGCGATATTGTCAAACCAGTGATATTATAATTAATTATTACTGCCTTGCAATATCACTGCGTGGGTCCAGTGGAATTATAATGTCACTAAAATGAGCCCGTGAAATTGTGAGAAATGGAGGCGGTTGACAAAGTTTCGTGCAATTATAATTTCACTAGTGAAATTATAAGGTTGTAAATTATAAATTGTAAGGTTTCACAATAACACGGCGACATATACAATATTATTCTATACTTTGTAGGTACATACAGCCTACGCTTATCTTTAAGGTAACCTCTACAAGTATTCCTTCGTCTATAAGTTAAACAGATATAAATATGCTAAAAAAGTGATTGAAAGATAACAAAGGATGGTGATTTACTTTCCCAGCGAACTGAACATGACTGTAAAGAAACGTGTCGGTTTGTCTTTATACTAGATAGCAATAAAGATTTCCATTTTCTTTGACTCTGGTTCAACTAAAACCTACTCTTTATATTAGGAGCTACGTGGCCACAGACTTGCAACTAACACACACCAAGGTGTCAAATCATTTTCGTCAGGTTTAATAATATTCACTATAGCTTCTGCCAGCTGCTTCGCCCATGTGATATCTTTATAATTATAACCAATGTTACTCAGTGATAACATAGCATACGTCTGGTGAAAGAATTTTTAAAATCGGTCCTGTAGTTTTTAGTTTATCCATGACAAACACAAACATACAAAAAATCAAATCTTTTCTCTTTAAAATATTAGTTTAAATTTCGTTTCACATTGTACGAACCCAAGCACATTGACAAACTAATCAGATGATGTTAGAGCATCATTATGTTCCAGCGGCTCATTATTTACCGACCATGCTTTATGTGCAGTTGAAACGTAGCGTTCATTCATGTCTGTTAACTATTTATATGCGTACATGTGTCTATGTACAAAAATAAAACATGTATGCATACGAATACAGGTATGCGAGGTATTATCGTGGCTAATACAGCTGATAGCGTCAGATAACGCTACGTAGGCGGGCGCGGTAGCTCGACTGATAACAACACGCATACATGCGCAAGCTCTGTACCCACATGCACATGCTCGCCTGCCTGTGTGCGTGTGTAATACTATCTGTGACACAAGCTATGATATCTCTTTGTTTTCTTTGCAACCGCCGCTTGGTATCTGACAAATGGTCCTCGTTTATTTAATAGGTATCACGCACCCTTAGTGGAATAGAATTACGGTTAGTTAGTTAATACACCGACGATAATAACACTTTATATGATGCAATTACTATGGCAGGTTTATTATGCACAAAATGAGTGATACAGGTAGGGTTGCCAACCGTACTGTAAGATAGAGTACTTATTGTGCTCTATTTTATGTAGGTGTACTTTATAATGTATAATACTAGTAAAGCACTCTATTTACATAAACTCTCACTTTTATGGCATAAAGTTCACTAGTGGCAGCCATAACAAGCTGATTTAATTATTTTTAAATAAATACTTAACACTTGCCTGTCATGCCAATTTTTTTGTTATACCTTTTAATTGCATATGAAGTGCTGATAATAAGTTTTTTAATGAGTAATTTTAGTGGAGGCTTGAATTTCAGCATGACGGATGTCTCGGCTATATTTTCGTAGTTCAGCCCAGGAAACGTCATTCAGTTAAAATAGGGTTAATGCATTAGGTACATGCAATGTACGAACGTAAAAACAAAATCGAAAATGCATTACATATTGTAATGAACGGACAATCTACGAGTTAATACTTTTTTTTAAGCTTTTATTAATAAGTCTGTACTCTTACTTAACCTTCTGAAATCAGATTTACTTTATTTAACCTAAATAAATTTGGTAACCCTGGATACAGGACGAATTCGATTATCTCTATGCACGGTATACTTGCTCGTGATTAATTATGTGCTACAACAGATATTTATAGATACAAAACCGAACTAGGCGGTAGATAGGTAATTAGAGTAATTACTCATCCCTGTCTGATAATTTATAATTATTCTTTTTTAAGATAATTTATTTATCATCAAATTCAGTAAATCATAATACCAATGCATAGATCAGTAGTTTGGCTGTCGGTTAGGAACATAATTGTACAGATTTGCGCAGTTTGTAAATTATTTTAGTAAATTTTTATCAACTTCCCGGCTGTAATCCCACGCTTTATTGTTTGTTATGGCAACTGCGATACTGATGTAATGTAGTTTCCTAAGTATAAAATATATCCTTAAGAATAGACCTACAACAGTTTTTACTGTTACGTCTCAGACCAATAAAACATTTTTATAAGTCTTAGTGTCGGGTATCCTGTGCCCATACGTAGAAATTATATTTTTAAAGCAGAGATCTCAAGTCTCAAGCTAATTGTAGATAAAGCTTCAAAATTATAAGACCAATTGATTCCGAAAGCATTCTTAACTTAACAAGGTTTATTGTCATTGTTGTCTAGATAGTTATATATTATAACGTTTTAAAATAAAAAGCAAGTAGAATCTTCCAGCTAGATTATTCAGATAAAGTCTTATACATCAAGTGATGCGATTTCTGGTTTTCAAAACTCCTTAACCTGTATTGTACACACATATATCTGATTCGGAGAGACGTTTTAGTTAACTGTCCGTTTACCTGGGAAGGGATAAAATATGGCCGATACATTTATCTGAATCGTGTTTTATGAAGGTGTCATTTAGTAGAAGAGCAGGTGGTATATTAGCATAACATAATCAGTTTTACATTATTATTATACTGTTACATAAACCGTAGCCTGCCCGGAGAGGCAAAGTAGAAGATGTTCAAAATTTTCTAAACAATTATCTGCAATGTTTGACATGGAAAGTCGATGAAATACAAGGAATATACAAAGGAAAGCTCAAAATAGATCTTATAGAAAGTCATGTGATCCAATAATATCAATTCCATACATTTCTGCTTGCAAATAATCACGCTCTTATCCCAATGGTGTTCACTCTTGAACATGGTCCTCAAGCCTCGATAAGATATGCAGTAGGTAGCATTTACTTGTACTGCATGAATGCTTTCAACTAGATGAACCGACCACCTGAAGAAGGAAGCTGGCGCAGAGTAAATGCTGAAGGCGGAGAACCAAACCTTATGGCGTAGCTTAGGAATGTCCAGAAGTGAACTGCGATAACTGAGTTCCAACTGAATTGATTAGTTTAAATTTATTTGCAATAAACTTACAAATAACTTCTAAGTTACAAAACGAAAATCAGAGTAACTGATAAATGCAAGTTCCCGAGATTGAATAGATCTCTTGATTAAATCCAAGACTCCAGTATTGAAAACCCTAATTCCATTCAATGCACAAAGTGAGACATCTAACTAAATAATGGTTTAATCTAAATAGGTCCTTTGAAAGCAAATGCAATAAATAACGAGTAAACTGACCAAGTTGTGACAAGAAGGTAAAGTTTGTAGCGTCAGTAGCGTGATACTGTCACACGTGAGTAGACCAACGCGTTTTATCTAAGGATTTTCCCATATTATATCCATCTTAAATGATTTGCGTCATCGCGGAAAAGTGTTTATGTTGTCCAACGCTAATGATTAATTTGTTTATCTTTTAGTACATAGATTTTAACGTTTAGTTTTGACGTAGTGAGAGTTGGTACAAAGTCACGAAGATTACATTGGTCTTTGCAGTGGATTGCACTGCCTATTATTGTTGTTGTTTACTAGATAATGTAATCTAGTACTTTTAGATGTATACTAGTGTCTTCCACAATGATAAGGTGGTAATAATAAAATTTAGTAACAATTTGTTTTGTTTGTCTCCTACATTTTGCCGTGTCTAACAGGGCTATTGTTAGACACGGGAAAATGTAGGAGAGAGAAAGAAGTGTAAGTAATTATTTAAATTATATATCTACATATATAAAATAATACATGTAGACATATTTCATTAGGTACCTACACAGGGTGCATTTTTTTAGGGATCTCTATGGCAACTAAGCTAACCGTTACAGAAAAGAAGATTTGTTCTTAGAAATCTATCTAGTTTTTTAAACGAATTAAAACTGCGCAAATTTTTTTTTGTTCCGATTACAGAATATACCCGGAACGGAAGAAACCTTATAATAATTTGTTTAGTAAAAATAATTATTATATTCATTATGTACTTAATATAGTTATTAAATCGTAGATATTAGTTTTAGATTGCAAATAATTTTAGTATTAGATATGTTTTTAAATATTGGTATGTATTATAAATTATAACTACCTAGTAGTGTATGTCACTCCATCTCGATAGGGATATTAAAATATTAACAGACTAATAATTATAGAAATACTGTTAAGATAGGATTAAGTAAGAGTGCATATACCTATATGTACTCTAACTACATATATTAATTATATGCTCTATCGCTGAGTACCTATACCTAGTCAAACTAGGTGTTAATTAATTAATTTGTTTGTCCAACGCGTTTATCTGTCAACAAAGATACTTCAATAAGCGCCTGTACACAGTGTTGCGTGTACTCACTTGTCGGGTCGAAGTTTATCGGGCGACCTAACTGCCCACTACGCGTACTTTTCCTACTTGTTCTAATTATAACTCATCAATTATTGAAAATGGAGTATTGTAGTAAGCTGATAACAACCTATTATCATAGTGTCACAATTATTACCTAAGCGATTATGCCCAAGCTTGGGATATACAATGCATTTATTTGTATCGCAATTAATTACGGTTAATTACTGATTTGTACTACAATTATTGGATAAATACGTGCGGTTACATTGTCTTACATAATTATATTAGTAAGTAGATGTAATAGTGTTGTATAAATACAAATACTTAATATTACTTTTCCTCGGAAAATAATACGTTGGCAGTTTTCAGCAAGTTAATATGACAAATGTTAGGGAATATTGTTGCAGCCGATTTATGGATTTTTTTTACTAGATTTCTTCTTATTCTTGTAAGTATTTAGTAGAATATTAGATTATATTAGGAATCGGAGTAGGTATTAAATGTTATAATAATGGACCATTAATCATAACTTTTTTCGGATATTTAGCTTGAAACTATCTAATTTATTTTTATAATTATAAAACTAAAATTCGCACATGATACAATGAGATCATTTAGAGATAGTAGAGCATGTAATATTGATAGATTTAACATGTAGAGTCATAATATAGATTGACTCTATCATAAGTTAATTAGATAGGCACCTGATACAGTGAGTAGGTACCCATCACGTTAAAATGAGTAATTAAAGATGTGTATTCACAATTGTAAGACAAGTACAAATGCCTCGGCAGAGTATAGTATGTAAAAATTGCACATAACGTGGTAACAATTCACAAACATTGTTCTAAGATCATTGACATTATGAATTCTGGAAAATCATAGATAATGTTGCCAACATTCTGAATTTGTGACATAATGTAAAACCGGTTAATTTATTTTCATGCCACGAGTTGCCAGATAAGAGACGTTATTGGTCTAATTGCTACCGGTGTTTTGATCATAAAATGTAATGAATAAGTGAAAAGTTAACGCGTGTCATTATGGTAGTTCTTAATGTTTCCAACATTCTTACGTTTACCGACATGATAGGTTTTTTCCTATAGAGTAGGTGTGCCTGTGCCTGCCTGCGCCTCTGTGCTTCGGCAACCATTTCCAAGGTCGATGTACTTAAGGTAAAAGGGCCTAATGGGAGCTGCTTGGGTATATTGCGAACGACACAGATACGATAGAGCAGCGCGGTAGTGTCGGCAGGCGCCAGGCCGAGCTGCCGACACGCTCGAAAACAACCTAAATAAAGCGGCCAGCAGGGAGCAGCGGCTGACGGACGCGGAACACGCACACAGGCGCGGGGCACACACCCGCACCGCCGCACACACGCGCGCGCACGCACACAACGCTGCCCAGACGAAAATAAAATCCACTCGTATGCGCCATGCAAATAGGAAGGCGGCCCGTGCACGCGAGTCGCCAAATCAACTAACAGATCCTTACGTTTCGTGGCACTGTCGCAAGACGGTCACGGGCGCAGCATCGCAGGCCACGGGTCACAGCAACGTTCGCCGGTCGGAGATCTCATCCGAGGGAAGGTGCCGCCGTCGGCCACTCCGAACTGGTTTCGTACGCTCGGATTCCAATGGAAAAATACACGGGCGTAACGTCCACGAACATTCGGCACTCGCGGTATAGCGCGCCGGTTTCACTGCGGTCACTCGGCAGGAAAATCAACGGGCGGAGATTAGCATGAATGATATCATGGGTCGATGTGACGAGGCAACAAAACGGAGTGCGACGTCGGCGCGGGTCGCGCTGCGACTGGCGGCGGCACTACGCGGAGCCCCGTGCGTAGTGAGTGGCCGTGAGGCGCGGGGACGAGGAAACCCGGCGCGAGTACGGAGCGGAGCGCCCAGCGGTGCGGGGGGCGCGGATTAATCACGTAGTAAGTATGCTCGCCCCCTCCCTCCCTCGCGCAGCCGGGCCGCACCGCCCGCGGCGCCGCGCCGCCACCGATAGAACCTGCGCTCCTCCACCGATACATAAATAAATACTATGCAATATGAGCGCTCGTGGTGCCAGACTGAAACCGAACACTTCTCGGGCGAAATGAATTCTTGTTGGCCGTTGCCACCGAATGTTGTCGGCAGGCCGCCGGGCCGGCCGCATCGGCCGTCCGTCGCGCTTCGCCACGTAAACCCATGATGCAATGCAACTTTTAAACGCTTCGTAAGTTATCAATCAGCTCGAGAGATGCTGTTATGTAGAGTTGTCGGACAAGTGTTCGCCGTTTAAAAATAATATGAAAGTGTACTTCCGTGACGATGCTGCGGAAGCCGTATGGACAAAATACTCTTATTGAGTGGTTTCCCGTCCTTCCAGTCTGTCACTGGGCGCTGTAGTCCATTGGCGACAATATTCTGACTAGTACCTACATAATTGCATCTACTCTCTACAACAGGTATTTCCCACACACATCTCCAGTGGAAAGGTTCTGGAACCGGTTCTATAATTCTATGTCGCTGACGTCACGGCATGCCTCGAGCTCATGATACCTACCTTTGGAACCTTTCTACTTTTTATCAAGACGCTTAGAACTTGTCGTTTAGAATCTCTACATTAATTAAGTATCAAGATTGCCATTAATGAAATGAAAAGGTCTGTTATGAATTAAATCTCAAAATTAGGTTTCCAGCAAAGGTAAGCCCCGAAGGTTACACTCAAGTGTCTTCGGAGGTAAATTCAGTGGTCTAGTTCAGGCGCTGCAGTGGCAGAGTATGTTGTAATAGGTGCGTTTACACTATGTCTACAATATGTGGTATGGAGATTGGCTGAGAGTTTTCAATCTATTCAATTGCTCTACTAATATAAAGCCGCTTACTATCTTGCCGACATAATAATAAAAGTAATATCACTGAAAAGCAAAAATGAATAAGTGCATATGCATACTTGTAGATAATTTTAAGTTGTTACAAAAAAGGGTATACACGTTCAGCTTGTAAATACAGTTGTCGGTAGCGGGCACTTAAAAATAATCCTAGTGGCTGGCATTGTGTTCGAAAAACTGTTACTAAGATAAACCTTAAAAATACTTAACGCACAATAATGGCCAGGCCGATACGACAATTAATGGTCTGACATGGGGCATTGTTATAGAAAATATGTTTTATTTTTATTAAATTTTTTGTCATAGTACACACAAAAGATCTGGTTAATTTTGATGTAGATCCTACATAAGGAAATAGTAGAATGTTATTCTACATTCTACTAGCGATCGTCCGTGGCTAAGTCCAGAATATAGAAATCCCACCAAACACATTTTCATGTAAAATGTTGCCAAGACGAGACCATATGACTCGCACTGTCTAAAAGTTATCAGATCTCATGTAGAGTCATGCTTCTAACTCTACAAGGCCTAACTTCACAAACTCTACATCTTAGTCAAAATATGTGGCTTGGCCATTTCGCTACATGGAAAATTTATCCACTGTTACTGTTACTTTTCTGTTATACAATAGTTCTTGTAGTAACGAAACGGCCAAGCAAGTCAGTGACGAAATCAGGGTTTTATAGATATTAATAAAATCTAAATTAAAACTTTATTGTTTAATAAGTCCGCTATTGACAACATATCCCTAGAATTTTGTTTATCTGGTATAATCCAAACCCAAGTTATAAGGGTTCAAAAAAACGACGAAGCGCTTCGAGAAACGGTAGGTTTCGTTGCGTCCCTTGCGTTTCGCTTGGCTCGTCTTGGCGGGGGCACTGCCGTGCCCCCAGATCAGATTCGGAAGTTATAAGGGCTTTAGCGTCGCCCATTTTTAAAACAGGCTAGGTATGTCCAGTTGTGAACTTCGATAAGCTGACATGATTGATTGGAAGAGGTTTAAAAATTAAACTAGAAATCTATTTCTGTTGCTTGTCCATGTTTTGTAGTAGAAAATGGACAAGTAGCTGGTGGTGAAAATAAAGTTTATATGTTATGAAAGGGGAGTGACATTTTTGTATATTTATTGGTCCCATCTTGTAATGAACAACTTGGGTATTTATTATGTAATTATATAATGTTATCCGTCGTGAAGCCTTCCTTAAAAAAATTAAAATAAATACTCAAAGAAAATTCACTTAAAACTAAAGAACATCGAATAAAATATATATCTTTATTCTTTAATATCATGTAAACCAGATTCAGGCAATTTCAAGACTAAGGTACATACCTATAATAAAAAAATAATGTAACCTCTTTTAAAATAATTAATATCCGACTTCGGACACCGAATAATCGATCATAAACTGAAAATAAAGGAAACCCTAAAATATTAAAAAACGACTATATCACATAAGGCTTTAATTTAAAAAAATATTATAGTTTAAAAAAACTAAAGCCAACGCTTCTGTCATCCAAACTAAACGTGTAAGTATGCAAAATTTCAGCTCAATCGGAAACCGGGAAGTGGGTCAAATTTAACTTCCAAGATTTTTTTAAATAGTTAGTTACAGGTGAACCTAATAAAAGCGTTTTAAAAACGTAAACGATGCACCACATTGTACATAACGTTGGAGGTTGTATAGTGACCATCGCGTTGAACTCTTCGGCAAGGGCCATCGATCGATTCGCCACGCTCAGGCGCAACTCAGAATCAAACGCGTTTTTTTAACCCAGCGTTGATGAAAACCTTTTAATGCATATTAAACTTTGTAAACACTTATTTAAATTGGTTTTAAGTGTGTGTTAGTGTGGAAATAATGAAATGGTTTTATGTAGAGTTGGTACTAACTAAAATTCGTCATTGTTATGGATTTAATCGGACATCTACGTAATAAGTTAAAGTTAGTATCTGAACAATTTATAAAATGACATTTCGCTTTCGCATCGGTAATGAGACCTTAAAATTTAACTTACTGTCATTCTATGAGAATGTCTAAAACTATCTAATTAAGTTTTATATATAGTTTAGTAGGTTAAGTACTTCAGTTTATAATTTTCCAGTGGTTTTAGGAATACAGGAAGTATATTTAAGCAGGACACCTGCTTTAAGTGGTTATCTTACTCATTATTATGAACAAATTTTACTCCATACCTAGTAAAAGTTCTTTAAGTAAAGTCATGCAAGTTAGGCAGTTTGTGTTTAGCTGAGTTCTTTTTCGGAATTTCAGTGTTGGAAAAGGACTCAGCTGTTCCATAAATTTTGTCGAGTATTATTGAATTATTTGTATGTAACAGTAGGATATTTTTTCCCAATTTTATGGTAGGTCCCATAATAAAAGCTTTTCTGAGGACAACTATAACCCCTAAAGCAGGTGTTCTGGTTAAATATACTTGTGACGAAATCCTTCTTTATTACCTACCTCATTACCATTAAATACTAGCAATCTCCTTCATCACTGGCCACTTACCACTGGGGCCTCCGATCGTGAAAACGTACAGTTCGCTAAATAATACTCACCTACATTGTAGCGCGTGATCTCTTTGTGTGGACAATGTTAGCCGGTCCCAATGTCGTCGGCCACCCCAAGCGTGACGCGAGCAGGTGCGCCCGCGCATAGCCACACATGTGATCTACTATATACTACACTATCAAAACCATCAATTAGAATTCAATTCATTTATTACCTATAGCTAGATGCAGAAGGTTCGGTATTCTCAATATTACCCTACTTATATATTTATTAGGTATAGAGATAAACTCCGTACCTACCTACTAAATTTCATTCCCAAATCTGGCACTAACGAATTGAATAACAAATCCCCATCCAATGATCTAAACTTTCGTCTTTAAAATATTAGTAAGCTCCGAAAGGTGAGGAATTTCTAAGAAATTGATACCAACGCTTCGCTGAGCGAGTAAACAACAACAGGATATCAGATGTCGAACCTTCACAACTCCACCAAGTGAATATTTTTAAATACGGCTTCAATTTCAATTTTTTTATTTTAATCTAAAGCTCTGGTAGGGTCAGATAATTAATTATATTTACATAAATAACACACATGACATTGAACATCTAAAATTCTTATTGTAGAGAACCTTTGTACGCACAGCTACGTATCAAGCTATACATTTTCAGTCTAAGCTGACCTTTCACTGTACGGAAAGCCTATACAATGCGAGGTCATCTTATACTGGAAATGTGTAGGTTGGTATGTATCCGTATGTAAAAGGTATGTAAGGTCATATAACTGCAGCCCTTTATTTAAAATTCAGAGAGCAGATTAGACATTTAATAAAATAAAAAAAGTATTTAATTGGGTTTAAGTTCTTATAAAGTAAAATATGAAATCTTGTGGTATCCATTTACTGTTGTTAAGTCAGCCACAATATTTTTCAATATCGTTGACTAGTTAATTTATTAACAGACTACAAGAATGCCAATCCTTAAAAATGCGCAAATAATTTTGTCTATTTGTTTCGTCTTTTGGCTGAACTGCCGATCCGATCCACACCTTGCCCAACCAAACCTTGCCTAAGTATATATAATTATGTTGCTACATAATATATAGGCAAGGTTTGATAAAGATAGATACTTTTGATCCGGGAAAATGGAAACCTGTGTAGGTGGAGCCACGAGCACGCCTAGTTTTTCCAGTAGGATATTATTTATGTTTATCTATAATTGAAGAGCAGTTTGTTGACTCGTCTGCGTTTGTGTCGGAGGCAGCAGACGTCTGCCTGCCCACGCCATCTTCGATAATAACTGCAGGTATATTACTCTCTCATTACATCCCTTACAAATAAACTGAGATTGGCTTATTGATCGCTCGATGACTTTTTCCGATTTCAGAGATGAACCCATAATATAAGATGGAGGAAGAGATGGAGAATACGCAGATAAAAAAAAACTGTTAATTATAAATTAGAGATATGTTACAGAATAGCGCAAAATTTTGGGGCATTAAGAGTGACAACCGTACGTGAGTTGTTTGGAGGAAAAATTCCTGTTGGGAAATAAAGTCGATTGAGGGCTACTTAGGTTTTTTGAGAAATGGCAATTTTCTCGCTGACTGTACCTTTATTAAAAAACAAATAATAATTTATTATATTCAAAATTCACCTAGTTTCTTAAGACCAAAACACTGTAACTATAACAGAAAGGGTAGCCACTCATAATGCCCCAAAAATTTTCACATTCAGCAGTACAGTCTCGAGCACAGAATTAATGTACATACATGTAGCAAAATTCAAAAGTTAAGTTTAAAAAAACTAGTTATCAAAATCTTTAAACATTGGCCACATAAAACGTGTCTGCAAACAAACAATATAAATGTTTGATTTGTGTGAAAAGGTTATTCTGTTAGAAACTCAGTCTGCTATTTAATAATTTTCCGAGGTCAGGAATTTTACCCGGGAAAAAAGGCAATAGCTGGATATACATGAGATCTCATATCGATATCGATAAACTGTGGATAGCTAATCAACAGTAAAATAACACCTTAAAAAAATATCTAAAAAGTTGGAAGTTGTTGTTGCTTCTTTTCCTAATGCCTCGAAGAATGCCGGCGTTATTATGGGAGTTTACCCATTGTGCAACTGAAAAATACAACTACATAGTTGTACCAAAGGTAATTTGTTTTACCAATGGTCCTACTATTTGTACTGAAGGGAATATTTCTAAAATATTATAAATATAAATATGTGATGGTAAAATAATAATATTTCAGTGTTCATAAGCGATAGGCTAGTAAGTCTGTCAGACATTTAAATCTACCAGGGAACACATAGAGGTGGTGCCAACAAAACTAGCCAGACGTTTTTTCAAAAGCATACACCATTTTGTTTCAAACTGCCCTCAAAGATGCAAAAGTGGTTGCATTTTTACTGCAGCATCACTTGATGTACCGCACAAAAGTAGAATGCTGCAACGCTGTAGGTAAAGTGATACAGTGAAAAAGTGATAGGTACAGTGGAACAGTGGTAAAGTGATGATAAGTGATTGTTTTTTTATTAATTATCAAATGTACCTATTATTGTTTTTAAAATTAAATTATTGTAATCTCTTATTGTGCAGGGACTTAAAACTGTTAGCAATAAGATGTCTTTAAAATAAAATAAATAAATAGATACTATATCGCAAAATAACGCACTTTCTATTTAATTTTAACTAGGTTTACGTAGCCGCCCCTCTCTATTTCTCCTGTATCACAATATGCACATACACTCAGATCGGGAACTACATACAATAATAATTATTCGGTCTGTGCGGGAGTCAAACCTGCGACCTGTCGCACCACTGCGCCGTCGATATTAGAAGTTACTTCTTGAATTTATGTTCCCTTAGAACGGGATACGACTATGAATATCCAAGATAACGTGCTTTCCCAGCATAATCTTAGACACGAATAGCATAATAATTTTCACATTTTTATAGTTCGTTAGTCTCTTAAACATTAATTTACAACGTAGCGTAAAATATATTGAGGTTTATTATAGTCTGCCATTTAGACTATTCCTGTTCGTTGCCCGCCAGACGTTATGCCGAATTATATGCGCCGCGGTGTCGTCGACAGCATGCAAATATGAACACCGAATGCATAATATACACCATTACCTATGTGACATTACCTGCCTGATGGAAGCCGACTGTTCAATTTAATCATTTCAACAACACAGTGATCCTCGAAGTGCATGGAGTTATGTCCAAATATGTACCGCCAGGAACCTGCGACTTCAACTGTCTTGCACGCTGGCTAATGGTTCCATTACGGAACTACTACTCTTGGTCCAGCAGTACACGGGAGACTCGGAAACCGTCCACCGCTGAACACGAGACGCCTTATTACCGCTACGATGAACGATCAAAGTTGATAGGCAGTCATAATTAGATAAAATTTATGCAATTTTGTAAAAACAAACAATTACTCTAGTCGATAAAGTTACGCTATTCTAGAACTGAAAGATTTTCCAATTTTTATTCTTTATTGTACCTACACGAAATATGGAATATACAAAAACACAATTTAAATATAAAAGCACAAAGGCGAGCTTAATTCAGAATGAATGAATAAGTTTTCATAAAAAAAATATAAAGTGTAAAGTGATCACCTACTTTTGTCGCTGTCGCTGGCTTTGCTAGCAGAATTAATTACCTCGCTCGGCAGACAGTTTGGGATACTATTTCCCTAGCTCTTTATATAATGCCATAATTACCGCCGATGGAAGGGGGGAGCGGCATATTTTCCAGTGGCATGCACTCCATAAAGACAAAAAGACACTGCCTACCCCACAAAATTTAATATTATGTAATACTAATAAAGTTAATATGTCTGTAATATCAGTTAATTTAAGTCTTAGGGTGAGGTAACCAATCATAAACAACATTTAACTTGACAATACAACCCTCAGTTGATTTTGCCTACCCTGTAAGAAAATGTCTGTGGACGCCACTGATATTTTCATTCAGGAATCACAGCAAATAGAAAGAAAAAATAATTTATTTGGTACACCACATGCAATGTTAAAAAATAACAATATGAAAAATAAATCATACACAGAGATAAAGTAAGTCTTCATAACATAACTGTGTGGGCTTCACGGCTGCACCAAAAAGGTTTCAGCAGGTTTCAGCGTAATGCCAGACATCAATGCCCGGCGCTGATGTTCAATTGAACCCGTTTGTGACTCACGGATGTCAATTTAAAAGGATTTAAAAAAAGTTTCAACTCTTAATAAGTAATAGTAGATACTATATAATTATTTGAAAAATATATTACATTTATCTACTTTAATAAAATTATAAATACAAAATAATTATAATATCGTACTTAGTTCATTGGTATTATAGTAAAAAGAACGGTGTGCGTCGGTGTATACCCGCTTGATATTATGACGGGAATTACAAAGCCAAGCGTAATGAGCATTTTTCAAACAGAAAAACCGACAACACTGCCCGACATGCGAATCAAATTCAGCACCTCAAACTACGGTGCGTATGTATTGCGGTGATCTCTACTTGAGAAGCGTTTGAGTGACGTATGAGTGTCGAGTCTATCCTGAAATACAGGCCTTGATGCACCAGTCTTCCACAGTGTAATATTACCATTATGTATTTTTCTTGATACTATGTTAAATGTACCTAATTTCTATATTGTGGTAATAAATAATTATTAATTATTATTACATGTCTCTAGCGAATAAATGATTCTATTATATTATTCTATTAACAATAAAAAAAGCATCTTAAGTAGAGATCACCGTGAAGCGTCATTCTGTAATATGGACCTTATAATTTAATTGCGATCACTTGACCAATTTCCGTTTTAAACTCCTATGTACGTATAACTTAATTATAACTTTTAATTCAGTAATCGATGCTTCTATTTAAAGCAAAACGTTTCGTACAAAAATAACTGAAACATACTCAATGTCATTCTTTGAATTTATGGAAAGGAATTTCGAGGTGTGCTTGCGCATGCCTCGAAGCCATTTGCAGAAACGACTTGTATGCAAAGAGAGTGTAGATAATTAAGTTGTAAAATTGTGAAGAGAATAATGATTGTCGTACTCACTTTACTGGCGAGCTCACTACCTGCCGCTATTAGGCGTCTATTGTGACTTCAAGCTATCAAAGTACCGCTTCATTCCTATTTAGCTGGAAGAATGTTCATTTGTTCAATACTACCAATCACTTTAGAGTTATCATAGAAACTATACTAAACTAATAGATACAAAAAAAAAGAAAAAATGCAATCTAGATATAATCGCTACAGAATAGAAACGCCAGCAAAATGTATAGGACTAACATTATTACGAATCCCGTGACTATTCGTCAACTTATGTCAATTCAGTACATCTTGCTGCCTTTCTATTCCCTAGCAATTCTAGAATGTAGATTGTACACTTAACTATCGATAGAATATTATAAATTTTTGTTAGATCGAATGGTTTGCGTTATATGGTGATCAATAAAACAAAGAAATACATATTATAATCAATCGTACTAAGGAGAGTCTTTTTCAGATAATTGCTTACCTAGCTTATAAAATTGACATAACAGTCACCATTAGTATTTAGATATATTGGAGATTTGGGTAAAGTGCCGCGATCGAGGGACCAAAAAACTATTACCTATATTAATTGTATGCGGGTCAGCAAAACATCCAAGTTGTAGAGCTTTATACCTATAGAAACATTGGCGTAGCTAGGGAGTTTTCCTAGCGGGGGCAGCCGGCCAGCTGATCAGCCACCACAACAAATAATATTAGCGTTCTCGGAAACGTCTGGGACGATTTCGATAATATTTGGTAAACGGGCGTTTTTGGAGATGATAAAATTATTTTACGAGGAGTAAGTAATTTGTTTTTTTAAGATAAAATCAATGAAATCCGTATAAGTATTTCTTCAATTTTGTCGATGTTTTTATGGTGGGCAATGATTTTTCTATGAGGGGCAGTGCCTACCCTTGCTTGCCCCCGTGTGTAGAAATAGAGAGCAGTAAAGTCTACAACTCTCCGATGATCGTATTTTAAAATGCACCTCCAAATATGAGGATGAACTGTGGGATGAACCAACATGCTTTTCTAAATAGAACAGTAGTTATGTTAGTCCCAAATAAATATGGATATTTTCAGCAGTGTTATGTTAGTAGTGAAGTTATTCATATATCTAGCTATTACATATTATGACATAATTAGTCAGCCGGTAGGCGGTGCGCGCAGAGGCGCGTGGTGTTAGCTCCGCACCGCGCCGCGCCTCGACTCTTTTTATTTCGCTGGCGAGGGCGTTCAGTCAGTCTGGGCGGCCGCTAGTCTATTTCTAACAAAACCTACGCATCGCCGTCTAGTTTCTATTTGTTTGCCATATAAATTGCTATCATTACATTTGCACTACAGTCTGGGGCGTGCCACAATATATTTTTAACGACTCGTTGAGCGAAGCGGTTAGATAAACATTTTAGTTTCACTATGTGTTAGACTGTACAATATTAGCATTTGATTTTTTATCAAGGCCTTACAAACGACCTGAGCGTAAACTTTATTGGCTACATCGTCTGCGTATACATTGCTATGTGCCAAAAAGTATTCCCACCTATGTTAGTTTTATAGTTCGAATGTTCGATATATAAGCACAGAATGGTTAGCTAGTTTATACCGCTAACATTTTGTGCGTGTTGATATAACTGTAAAGTGAGAACGTAAAGACGATCTATAATGTCAACTGAAATATGTAACAATAGCAATACTGCAAAACCTATACGTGTTGTAACGAAAGAAACACGAGACGCAAGTTTTCATAGTAAACACAACGACGCGCCAACCGTGTGAAGATTTATTTTTCCCAGAACGACAAAGCAACATTGTTCTTTGACTGAAATAGGTAGGAGTTCAAAGCGACGTGCTAGCTCATTAGGAACGAGCTCGCCGTGTTTACGTGCACTGTACTTCCTTATATAAATCTAGTTTAATATCTAGCAGAGTCTATGACCACCCGCAGTATATCCTGCATCGTGTTAAACAATTGATTCGTGACACCGAAGGTGCTGAGAATGTACGAGTACTGGCAATACATCTGTGTCGTGTCCACGACTAAGAATGCGCCACTCATTACCAGTTATTTTAATTACAGCCAGCGTACCTACGCTCAAACGAAAGAGCACTCGCGGTAGCCAACACCAGTGCATGTGAATACACGCTAACTTTAGATTGTCGCATTGTATTCTGATTTTGACTTCATTAAGCTAATTCAGGTATGTGAATCTTTTTAATACTATTGAGACTGACGTCAAAGAAAGGATATTTTTAAAACGTAACAGTTAGGTACCATTGTTTGTATAACTGTATAAAAGCTGTTAGTTATGAGATGTATAATAATACAATAGGCAGCAAGTTCTCAAACCTCAGGCACTGAAATAATTCCGTGAAAGACTCGTTAATCAAGCGATGCTCATTAATTGGCCGAACGTCCCACAATTTGCGATCCCCTGTTTTGTTATTGTTAGTCGGTATAATTAGTTTCTGAGAATTAAATTCCTAAAACAGATTTCACAGGTAAAATATTCAACATATTAAACTTAAGTCAAAAGTTATCAAAGTTAAAACTCAAACTGACATAAATGTTCTACTTTTATTTAACTTATTATTACACTTACCATAACGATTTCGTTTTTGACCAAATCGTATGACTCATTAGGTAAACAGTTTAATAAAAGTTATTTATATGAACGTGTACCTACGTAATTATACGTCAACCGCATGATCCCTATTGTTCTGCGTTCGAATAATCCGCGTAAATGTCACGTTAGCGACGGCAGCGCGTGCGCATGTTGCGCCGGCAGTCCGACACCACATAATTTTGACGTACAGAATATCTACTCCTACAAAGCAGGGTGTGATGTTGAAGCAAACAGCTAGTTAACCAAATCGTCCGCATAATTTGTAAGGGTGCCCTTCTCTGCCACACAGCACATAGACACAACACATAGACACAACAGATAGCGGGATAAACAGAGAGATAAATTATATTTCCTGGGATTAAACTTGCAATCTGTCAGCTCGAACACCCCTAGGGATATCACTCAGCATAGTTACCGTCACGAGAAATTTGACTTATACACGACCCACCGACTTGTCCACATGATGACAGAGGCCATTATGTTTCTTTTAGGAAAGGCGTCGGGTCTCTCTACCACTGCTGGATTAAAAGATGATCGATTTCGAGCCCAGTCTCCCATATACGGAAATATTGCTAAAAAGTTAAATCTTTATATGCACCGGTTTCGAAACTCGATTTTATTTATCGATTCTTTTCAAGAAGCTATAGGAATTTTACACTTGATCACATTTTAAACTTGGCAAAAGAAGTTTAGTAAAAGTTTCAGTTTTTTAAAACTACTTCGTATAAACTTTGTTTGGCGCTTACGATTGGGTTCCTATGTAAAGACACGTTCGTGTAAGTTCTTTATCATACGGTAAATATTAGACGAGTGGTGTTTCTGAACCTTCCTATGTAGTGGCGATACTCCGGCGCCGATTAATCGTGCTATTATCGCGTCTTACTGACATGCACTAATGTCGCTGGTTGCTCTGCCATGCTGCCACCACCGATGCCAAACATTTGATTGCGCGAAGCGACCCATACAGCCCCGCTATGTAACCTTTGAATTTAAAATAAAAGGAATGACTGTGCTCCTTCATAGTATGAGATATAAGTTTTGGTGGAGATTCAATATATGTTTATCATACATTCACTGGTAGGTAGGTACCTACTCTGGTAGCTACTCAAAAGTGATAGAACCAATCAGTAAATCTACAGCAATTTCGGCAACTACCTACATAAGCTTTTTCTGTTTTCGCCAACACCTAATTATACTACGTAGACTGAAATTTAGACAAGAAAAATATATCGTTAACCTTATCAGCAGTTACATATTGAGCCGTTTGGCGTCGAAACGCTCGGGTCATGGGGTCCGAATGCACGTCTCCTTTTTAGAGAGATTACAAAACGGTTGGTCGACACCGCGTGACCCGAAGGATAAGCAGTGCCATTCAACGTGGCAACGTGGCAATGTCTTCTGGGCACGCTGCCAATTGACAGCGATGAGGAGGAGTACTTTGACGCCTAAGTGCTCAGTTTTATACCTGTAGATAGTAGGTTAGTTGGCAAATAATAAAAAAGAGAAAAACAAATAAAATTATAATATAGATACCTGTACTTGGAATCCGACAAATTAGGAACTCGACGAACTTATTATCCTGAGACGAAAAGTTTTCTTATTCAATACTTATATTAATTCCCTGTATACTTAACTTCGTAAGGGTACGAATTGGACTAGTGCTAATTCAAGCGATTAAAATTCCTTCAGCAAGCAGTTGCATCTATGATAATCCCGTGACGTTGACAAATGTGCCGCAAGTGCGGGACTGTGCAAGATTTAAATTGAATTGTTGAACTTTACCGACAGTAAAACAGTCTATTTATAATTTATTACAAAGATTCAGTCATAAATTAACACGGCTATTATCAGAATGTTTACTGCAGAAGTATAGGTACACGTTACAAAATGAATGTACCTACTTTAATACTAATCTAGTATAAATTCAGCGAAAAATGTTTGCGGTGAGTGATGATTGATAAAATCGCATGCGTAGGCTACAGAAGAGTAGAAATGTTCCGACTCGCTATACATATAAGTTGCTGTTATTGGTACTGCAACACAAAAACTATGTTAGAGTTGCGCAAAATATATTACTATAATATATTTAAATATTATTGTACTCTCAAACATCAGTGGCTCAGTAGTGATAATACAGGATATTTTTTTATGTAGTGCGCATAATTTGCAGTGTGATTCAGTGTCTGTTCCTAAATGCAACCGCAGTATTGGGAGACAATACACTTTAAAATAAAACGAAAATTCGACTCAGTATGGGGGGACACGCATAATTTACTAGCGCATAGCGCAAGCCATACAAAATCAATTTTTTATTTTGTTTTGGAGTGAATTTTAGTGCTGCGGTTGCATTTGAGAACGGACAACGAATCACACTGCTTTGCTCACTACATAAAAAAATATCCTGTTTATTTGTACAGTGTCGTACAGTACAATAAATTAATTTACATACTAACAGTACTACCACTTTTGCAAGTTACATCGACAACATCCACCAGCGCAGAAAGTAATCTAAAACCGACTAAAAGCTTACAAACGTTATTAGTCTATTGTTTACAATTTTTTGTCGGCGTTAGATTACTCTTTTCTGCGCCAACGAGTATTGTCGATGTAATGTAACCCACAAAAGCGGTAGTAGGTACTGTTAGTACGTAAAAAACGGAATTGAACCTATAGTTCGAAATTAAGCGAGCTACGGATATATTAATTAGCTCTTCGGGAAAGATATTTATCGTTTTTTTATCACTCGGTCGCGAGCTACACAACTCAACTGTGTGTTATTGCGGAATTATAGGTACATCCAGTGTAACGATCATTGGTTTCTCTCAAATAATAGATTATATTTGTGTCATTAATTCTTGCTTTTGAACGATTTAATCAGTAAAGAAAATAAACTTCCAGGTACATTTGTGTACTTTCAATACTTCTGTCTATTTCTGTACAGTATAAATAGAATTATAAGCCCAAATCCATGAATATTTAAGTAGGTGTTGGTCTGTTAGCTTACAGTCAATATTTCTGTGGATTATTCCTCTAAAGGTTAAACCAGGCAATGAATTAGTTATAGTATCTACAATAATATTACAAAAGAGCAATACCTAGAATTTTCCAGTAGTCTACGCTTATTAATTCAATTTTGGGGAAAAGCAGAAAAGGAAAATTGATTAAACACCTGAGGCATTAAGAGCAGACACTCTAAAATAATTTCCACGCAAGCTCCGCCCACATTCACCACGCCACTACGCGCTTATCGCATCAATAATAAAGTAGAATATCGTGTGCTCTCTTTAAACGTGTTCCAGCACGAAACTAGTCTCAATTCGTATTTCGTTTATAACTAAAGTAATAATTGATCTAGAGAAAATGCCATACGATTTAATACCTATTTCTCCGCCTATCTGTTTGGGGATAAAAGTATTAATAATGTTTTAGTAGTCCATATTCAGCAAATAATTTTTCACTTCAGTAGCTCAAACATGTAGGTTTTGCTGCCTGAAATCAGTGAGCAAAATGCGATTTTGCTCACTGAGTGAGACAAAGTAACTTTTTAATTTTTGTTTTCAGAAAGCCGCGAATATCTTATTCAGCCTTGGGTTAATCATACAATTCGAAACATTCACACTCTATCTCTTTCCCGCCATCAGAAAGAGAGAGAGACAAAGACCAGCCCTTTCAAAGTTCCGATTTTGAATTCGACCTCAAAGACAAACACGTTCGGAATTTCGTACTAACTAAAGAAAAGCAAAAAGATAATTATGTCTTATAGTGTAATTTATTGAATTTTTAATTTATTGTTGTATTTAAACGAAAATAAGTATTTACTGCAAATAAAACTGATATTTAACCTGTACATATTTATTTCTAGTTTCAATAATGTTACGTTATGTTATTTTATCTCCTAGTGTTCTCGCTGCTGAAGTGAAAAGCAAAGTTTTTTGCATCTCGTGCCTTTGAATCCCTCGCCACACTCAGAATTCAACTTTAGAATCACTCGCTACGCTCGTGATTCAATCGTTGAACCCTTCGCTTGCTCAAGATTCAAAATCAGCACTCGCAGCAAAAAACGACTTTAAACACAAATAACTATTTACAGATTGTTTTAAACTTAAAAATCTCTTGTGATTATTTAACAAAGCAGGGCTCACGAATTCCAGGATCTGATATGAATATAATAACATACACATAGGTAGGTAGTTAGGTACGTAGAATTCAGAATACTTATCGTTTTAGCTGCTCTAACGAGCAATGAGACAAAGGACAAAACTAATAAGTGGAGCCTATAAATATCTGCCATCATATACTAAGATATACGGCGGCAAGTGTCGCGGCAGTCAATCGGCGATTCGCTGTAATGTCAATAGGGCGGGCGAGATGCCGCGACAGCACTGCATTAGACGTGTCTATCATGACACTAATGGATCGCTCGTTGGCCACACACACTCCACAATACTCTAATAATAGTTACTGTTCAAACGACAAGTAATAATCACATATTGATGCTACCCCAAAGTGTAAAGCTGTCTGCGCCTAACAACTTCAATTACGCTATGAAAGACAGATTTCCACAAATCCTTTCAGAATAAACTATTTCTTGGAAACCAATTAACGTTTTTACGTTTTTTTGACAGTCGACAGGAAAATATAGACGATAGACGAATCTTGCTGTTTAAAATAATAAAGCATTGCATTTTCAGGGGCACATTCCGCTGAAGCCTCTCCCATCGCGTCACCCTGCAGGGGGAGGCGCCCTCCTCCTAGTACCCGCTGGGGTATCATTCATACCCTGGAATGAGGTCATTAGGACAATTGGGAAAAATAATATGCCTTTGTTTATCACCTTGAATCAGTTTTGGAAAGTAACCGCGTAAGATATCGTATAAGAACCTATATTAGTAACTATAGTTTACTATAGTCCAATTGTATTATCTACAGATTTTTGATTCCTTGAGAAAAAGATCTAATGCAATATAAATTCTTTATGATTGAAGAAATAGTCATACGCGTGTTCAACATTACCTATAAGCTACTCTGATAATATTTAATATACATCAGAAAAAGCTTTCTTTATATACCTGCTACATAATTATAATATTATGAGACTTCAAAACTTTCGACAAGACTTTTCAAGATTTTCGATGTTCTATAAAGCTTTTCAGGGAACACACATAAAAAGTAACTGGTAACAGAGTTAACTTGTAATATTTTGTGTTTTATAATATGTATGAGGTAACGCAGACACATAAATAAATACTCTGTTTTTACTTTACAATCAATAAGTAAAACCCCAACGAGAGCTTCCATAGATAAAAAAGGTATCTTAATATTTTTTATAGATGAGTAAACAGGGTCTATTTACATACCTTGTCGAAATATAGGTCAGGTCGCGATATCTCGGCAGCAGGGGCTGGATGCAATGGCGCCCCGGTAACCCAGATGCAGAGCGCAAGGGCACACCCACACCCTCGGCTCAACAAAACCACTCGACAAGATCTCCCAGACCTCTTACATCACCTCCCCGGTGTAGATACCCAGCGAAGGGAAGCTCGTGAGTAATAGAGAAGACCAACTTATACTGGTCGCACCACCCAAATAACAAGAGACTGCATTTCCTAATGATAGTCCGGAGAGAAATGCTTTTAAGAGCCCGGAGGCTTTAATCTCGTTATTGAAGCAGATTGTTCTTTTAAAGTAAAATGAGTTTTGATTTACTGATAATGTGAAGTGCTACGAGAAAAGTTACTTAACACATTTGGATTTTGACTGTGACGATAACAAGTGTGAAGATTTCTTTGATAGAATGACGATGAAAAGGTTGTGTATATTTTTCCTCGAACATGAATAACTAATGTCTTTATGTAGGTACCTACTGAGTGTTGACGTTATGTTCAACCAGAGGATTTTGTGTAAGATTTAACGCATCGATCGCGTTCGGCGCTCCGATTGGTGAAGAGTTCGGAGTAGGCCTATCGGCACGCAGTACGCGGTCGATACGTGAAATCGAAACTGCTTAAAAATTACTTACACTAGGGTCTCAAGAAGTTCTCCAAATATAAAAAACATTTAAGGTTATTAAAATTAAATGACTAGGTAATAAAAAAACAGGCAGTTCTAATCGTCATAGTTTATTAACTGGCTGTATCGTCCGTATCGATCGTCATACGGTGAAATTATGAGATAATTATTATGAGCAAGTCAAAACATTTTGGCTGCATTGTACAGTCAACGGATACGCGTCTGTTTCATACACGTTAATTAAAAAGCTTTATCTTTTCCACAGTAAACAAACGGCGAAGCGAATAAATTATTATGTTACTCTTTGTTTTATATTTCAACATCAGGGATGGAGCTGTTTGAAACCTCTACAGTGAGTTATCCTGTTAACCTACACGTATTCGTAATTTAAAATCTTTTGGAAAGCTATGTCAGTACCCTGCCCTGGGAACGAAAAAAGGCACAACTTACATTTTTTTAAAAATTAAATTTGTGCATGTTTACGTTATTCCTTTTTTTCCTGATATCAAATATGAACAAAACTCAACTATGAAAAAAATATTACTTGTGCCTTTTTTCTTTCTGAGGGCAGTACCTATGTGGCAACTGCTCTTCATACTGACTCAACTTAAAGTAAACATTCAGCAAAATTTGTTTCTGAATGTTTAGTATACATCAAACTACCTGAATACCTATCAGTAGTCGAGGTATTTTTATCACACCACTACACACTATAATGTGTTTTACGTTGTCCAGTCAGTATGACAAGGAAGAACGATCAACGAAATTCAAGCCAGATAAACCGCACTGGCATTAGTGTGATTCTAAGAATTTGTCCAAACAAGTTACGAAGCTCGAAGAACAAACACACATGTAAACAATCCATATTCAACTCACACAGAAACACATGTTACGGCAAGTGACTACACTACACAATAAGAGTTCGAACGAAGCCTGATGAGAGCCGGTAAAGGCTGTGCACGCAGACAAGCGCATCGGTTCGCGTGTGTGAGTGTGGAGTGGTGTGGAGGCACCGTCAGTCCGTTTGTGTGGAGTATGGAGCGTGGGCGGCATGTACACAGAGAGCTTTCACGACGCAGCCTTGGCCGCGAGACACGTGCGTCAGTAGGGCGGTGCCCCGGCCCTTACGAGATTCCACTATCGATGTTCAGACATAATACAGCCTGTCTATCGCGGATAATAATCATAATCCGGTGTTAAGTATCTATTTAAAGTGCTTTCATCGCTATATATAAAATGTTTCATAAGTATTACAATTATTAGCTGTGGCTTATGCAATAATCAAGCTGAATCTGTCACATTTTTATGTAAATTTTGCTGTGGTGCCTATTCTTGTATAGTATTCCATTAACTTAATATCAGACATCTACTAATCAAATTAAATTACTATTAGTGCTTAAATATATAATGACTATAAGGGTCATTTTGGGTGCCAGATACTGGTTTCATGACCTAGGTAATTATTTGTAATACCTACATCTGTGCTTTTCAATATATTGATAACAAGTACCTACTACTGTCGGTAGAAGAACTTTCGTATCTCCCATTTTATCGTAGTTATTACCTTATCAATCAGCCTTTAAGGTCATACACGCAAACTGCATAAGTATACAGGATATTTTTTTATGTAGTGCGTATAATTTGTAGAGTGATTCAGTCTCTGTTCCTAAATGCAACCGCAGTATTGGGATATACTTAAAACAAAACGAAAATTTGACTTAGTATGGGGGACGGACACGCATAATTTACTAGCGCAAGCCATACAAAATCAAAGTTTTATTTTGTTTTGGCTGAATTTTAGTACTGGGGTTGCATTTGGGAACGGACACTGAATCACTCTGCAAATTTTGTGCACTACATAAAAAAATATGCTGTATGTATAGGTTAGGTACGACAGTTATGATTGCGCAGATAAAATTTGCCAAAATTGGCGAGTATAATATATTTATAGATAAAAACAAAAAATCGTTGTTATATTAGAATAAATAAAATAAAAATTAACATAACACATAAATCGAAGCTAGCTAGCCACATCTCCAAAATTATCATGTAGATTTCTCACTTAAAGGCTGCACTCCAAAGTATCAGCCCGTTTTATAAATGTGCCGTCGTCGCGACGTCACTAGTCATAAAACTCTCTCCTTATAACTCATACGCACCAGTAAAATGGCCCTCAGAAAGAATATGCTTATAGGATTGATTATCAACTATGTTTTAACAAAAAGCAACCACAAGTCCGCCTTGTCCTGTCCCTCTATTCCTGATGAAGAAAATTGACCTTTAGAATATTTGAAGCATTGAATTGGAATGAGCAAGTCTAAACATGGCAGTTGCATTGCAGAGTTTTGAGAAACGCGCGTTTCATGAACGTAGAAAGCTTAATTTTTTTAATGGTTCGAATTTTCGAAGCCTCTAATTTTCCATCGTAAATATCGATAGCTTCTGTTCCCGTCCCTGTGTGGCCGGCGCGGGTGTGGGGACGGGTGGAGGGTGTCTTCCCCTCGTTGCTCTCTCTCTATCAGCTGAGCGACACGTGCACCGCATATACTATTTCGTCTAGTGTACACAACACCGCAGGTCAGCCAGCCATCTCGCCCGGCCCGCCGACTGTTTGCTTACTCACTACACACACCTACAATTTTACATGTTATGTAAATTGTTAAGAACCGTATGGGAAACATTCGTAAATTATATAAACATCTGTAGTAGTATACATCTACTATAATAAAAATGTATAGGATGACAAACAAGTCTGTACCTACATAGAAATTATATAGGTACAAGAAAAGACAGTTTTTCCTAACAGATTTCCTTTCCTACTATAAATACGCACCAAAACAAGATTGCCAGTTTTAGAATTTTCCGTTTGTCTGTGTTACCCGGTTCGTTTATAAATGGGATGCACAGCCATTAGATTAACTTAAAAATATATGTTTTGTCACGATCATTAATGATTATTTATTGCCTGCAGCAATACTTACAGCTTGAACCCCTAGAAGTACCTATGCGATCCGATATAAATCAAAGTTCACGCTTGGTTAGTCGTTGCGAATTCATGTTGTTGCCCGAAATTTTAGCCGAGTGAAGCTGCGGGCTAGTGATTCTATAAATTGTGAATACGTAAACTGGGTGTGGTTGTAACTGTTCCGTTGAAAGAAACAGAATGTGCAGACTGGAGCTGTGAAACTTTAATGTAAATAGAAATAAAGTAAGCCTATCCTCGATAGCAACGCTAATAGGAAAGTAGGTTTTGCCAGACGCACCGAATCTTTTGATTACATACATTTATTTATCCACGCCTATTTCCCTTGACAGGTCTAGCAGTGTTTCACGTACCTACTGTATTTTTTCTTTCAGCCTCATTTGGCATACATAAATATTTTTGGTTACCAGGTACATTGCTTACAAAAAAAAACAATTGGCTGCTATAATCAATAATACTTACTCGACTTTTTTGACTTGCAATTGCAATATAGATTTGATCTTCACAAACAATGTAGATCTCATTAAAGTTTGAGTCTATTTCCAGTCCAGAAAAGTGAAGTAAGTACTTGGATTTTCTGTCAGGAAATTCAGATTGACATGGCGCTGTGCCAGGGGAAAGCTGACTGCCTTGTCCCTTATCTTGTGAGATCGGATACCGCTTTCAGGTACCAAACTATGGGCATGCGGGCAATATACCTCTCTCCTCCGGAGAATATACGAATGACAATACACGTTTGTAGAATAAGTGATATGTTTGTAGAGCTACGTGTTAATCAGCCTTAATAATAATCTTTTACACACTGTGTATAATATCATCTGTTATACCCAAATATAGAATAAAAATACTCTTTATTGTACACCTGATAAAAGAGGAGCAATAAAAATAATAATTAAAAAAATAGCCTACTACCTATTAAAAATATTTTGTAGTGTAATTGAATTAGACGGCCGACATCGATCAGCTGATTGGCAGTAGTGGTAGTTTTTTGAAGGCTAATGTAAATGATGGATTAACGGAATTATTTCAAATTATTTGTCCAGTGGGATACGTAACAAAACAACAGAGTAGGAAAAGAACAACCTATATTCCCTTTATTCCACAAAAATTCCGGTCTATATTAAAATAATATCACTGGTAACCAAACATGTTGAAAATCTTAATGGTCGAATTAAATATTCAAATGCTAATAATACCTACTGAGAAACCCCATTGAGTTAGGTACTTGTCTGCTTGTCTGTATGTTTCCATACGAAGTCTACATTTTGGAACGTGGCAATTAGAAACTGACTAAGTATTTATATGAATACAAAATATGTATGTGTTGGTATAGATATTTTATTAATCAATGGTTGTAACTTTTAAATAGTGACATATTTTCGTTGCTTAGACAGGTCGACGTAGCAAAAAACAACATAGATCCTAGTCTTAACTAAAAAGCGATAACCGAATGACATAGGATAGGCCCTGCTTTTTACAAGCTGTCTACTTCCAGAAACATTACTTCGTTCAATTTTAACTTTGATTTTAGAAGTTTTGATACAATATATGCATTGCACTTTTCAATCATCCAAAGTGTAGTGTAAAAGTTTATTTGACTAATTAAAAGTATTTTTAAAATTATACATTTACTATAAGTCCTCGACCCCTAAGTTACGCTACAGTGAAATTCCCATCAAAATCGGGCCAATAGAACATCAAAACAATGTTCTAAAAATAATTGATTCGTGATCTGTTGCGTATTTCTAATCTCTCTAGCCTATTTTCGCAAAAATATTTTCAATGTGCAGACTTTTCGACCTTTACGATTCTATCTACTTCTTATAAAATGTGTTAGTATCCTTAAAACAAGTGATTATGGTGTTTTTATTATTAAGGCTGTAATGTGCAATAAAATACTACAAGATATTTTTTATGTAGTGCGCATAATTTGTAGTGTTTCTGTCTCTGTTCCTAAATACAACCGCAGTATTGGGATACACTTTAAAACAAAACGAATATTCGACTTAGTATGCGACACGCAAAATTTACTAGCGCAAGCCATACAAAATCAATTTTTTATTTTGTTTTGGAGTGAATTTTAGTACTGCGGTTGCATTTGGGAACGGACACTGAATCACTGCAAATTTTGCGCACTACATAAAAAAAATTCCAGCATACAGATCGGATCATGCCAATTTAAAAAAAGTAAACATACCTCATTCATCATCATCATCACTCACTCATTTCATACGGTCTCTCTCTTCTATCTCTTTTTAAAAGTTATGTCGATCGCAAGCGCTGACTATTTCTCCTCAGTAAAACAGTAGACCCTTTCCGGCAATATAGTCGTGATCACCTATGGTCGTGATGCTATGTTAACATTGCACTTTTGATAACCGTAACAGAAACAATGGTTTCAGGTACTATTTTTACCTTTTTTCCAAAAATGGCATGCGTCATCTTTACCACAACGCCTTTCAAGCAGCTGTTCGTTGGGATTCATAGACTTATTATAGGGGAGCCCTACTTATTATTTCTATGTTGGGATTAATAACAAAATGACAATAATGTCGATCGTCTGAATACTTTGTTATTAATAACTCGAGCTAATAACTAACGTGCCCTAAAAATCTGCCCTTAGAAGCTTCGAGAAATCAGTAGAAGAGACACATTAAATATTTTGACGTACTGATACCTACTTAGATAAAATACTAATCAAGATGCCGCAGTAGTTACCTTTTTCCACATCATGGCCATCAGCGCAGTTTTTCTTTGAATTTTCCCTGTTATTCAAAAATGTTCACAAACAATGCCACAAGTCATCACGTAGGTATAATCTCGTATAACAAATTTTGCCCGTCATTTTGTTTTGTAACCCGTCGATCTGATATGCGCGCGCGCATGAATGCATTCGCTGTGTGACGGCTTCCCCATATGGCCAAGGCTAGGCCTTTTATGGCTCATATAAGTGGCCACTCACCCACCGCCTGAACGAGCCAGCCATATCAATGAACTGGCCATCAATAAAACATGTGGCACTAAGCCAGAAAAGGAAATGGCGAAATGAGAAAAAGAAATATTTGAAAAAGGTATTCGATGCGTACACTCGATTGTTTGTGCGATTTGAAAGCATTCAATGTAAAGCTGAGCGCACACAGCATGAATTATTCGCGTCGATTACTTTTTGCTTTTCGCGGTACTATCCACCATACTCGTCGTAATTGATTCAGTATCATTACATAAGAACTAGCGTTGTGTGGGCTTATATAATAGTAGCTGGAGGGGTAAAGACGTGCGGTTTATACTAGTAATGATAATGAATGAGTGATTCACTCGAATCCATCAAATCTTTCGATGCGTGCACATCATTTTAATGAAGCTTTTATTTCCAGCGATACAAAAAATATATTTATGCGTGCACGCAGCCCTACTTGAGTGTTTATCAGCTTAGTTTAGCGTGTTATAGTATTATTAATATTATCTGTAAAACAGACAGGTATAGGTTCTATTAAATAAGTGACAAGTCTCGACTACCTCTTGAATGTTCTTGACCTTTGAACCTAGCCTCATCTTTGAGAAGTTGTAACGAGATGTAGCGATTGTGAGTGGAGGCGAAAATAAAAATAATTTGTTGTGGAGGTCTCGAGTCGTGGGAAGCGGGAAGACCGACACTGACCGGGCATGGGGCACATTCCTGTGGTGGATTATACCTATACCGATCGGACAGTTTACAACATAGCTAAATATATACGAACAGATATATCAAAATCAACACCGATGTTGGAGCACTACTGTGACAAGAGTATAACAGTCCATGCATTGAAAAAAAAAAAAAATTAAATTCGGGTATATAAAATAAATAATATGTACTCAAATATATTTTTACTACAATGTAGGTACCTACGCCTATGATATGGACAAAGTCTACGGAGAATGCCAAGTCACACATAAAAGAAAATATTAAATTTCCAGAGCTCCGCACGGTTCAGCAGCCTAAGGCTGGAATTGAGATCGCAGTAGCGAATGTGATCGTCTTAATTTAATCCCATACCTACTACTAAAATTGATGTTAGCATAACTGCCCAGAAGCATTGTCCAAATTCGACACAGACCAGTCAGTGAAGCCTCGGCACATATTTGAATTGTTATTCCTCTGCAACATGGTCCTCTTCTGCATCAGCAACTTGTCAAACCTCATTTCGGGCTTCTTCTGCAATTTAAAAATTCTGCTGTTGTTAGTGGAGCAATCGCCACTGTTCTCTATCCTCTGCCTGCTTTTTGACCTTTTCTCCACCAGTCTACACTTGTCCAGGGCCCCGCGTCTGCTAACTCCTGCTATCTCACTCGTGGCAGAATGCTCTCGTGATAACAATTAACAGAAATTAGCAGACTTGGGGCCCAGGTCCGTGCTCTACACCATAGTTCGTCAAGTTCGAATTTCGAATAACTTCTCCACGGTAGCGGATAAAATAGACTTCTGCGCTCAGATTTCGAAGAATAAAGAAAACCTTTCCGAGCTAGTGAGATGAAATATATATTTCCCTTTTATTTCAAAAGATCACAGAATAGATACCAGATATAAAAATCATCATCAATTATTGTTCAATTAATTTACCATATTTTTTATACGATAACAGGACTATTAGATCCTGTTCTGAAATAGAGCTTTAGTATAGTTTAAAATAATGATGGTGCATGGTTTATTCCTTTGCCCGCGGTCCCCTAATGAAGTAGTTTGCACAGCTGCATTCCGGGCGCTCATTTTCTGGGAACACACATCTTTAATGGTAAGGTGGAATGCAAGTTTTTTAAAGCCAGTGCGTGAGTGTATGATTTTTCATTGAAATTTAAAAAGAAAACGCCTCGCTCGTGAAGTAATAAAAGCAGCACTGAGCACGCCGCCGGCGGCGTTTGTGTCATTCTTTTTTTTGTCGTCTGCAATCCTTAGCTTGTTTTATTATGTGATGACAAAACAACTTCTATTTATGGTTTTAGCCGAGCAATGTAGCGAATACCGAGCAGCTTAGTACTATTATCTGTACATTTATGTATACTATAAATTCTATTTCGGTTTGTGCGTGGCTACAAGACCATAAAGTTATAGCGTACCTACTTAAGATCGATCGTGTGATTTGCTTCTGGCAACAGTTGTACCTACCTATTAAATAAACAATTTGAGATGATCACACGTACATTATGATAAATAGTTAGTTGTAATGAAGAATATATGATAAAATTAGGTAGTAAAAAGCATGGTATTGGTATAGTTATCATCGAACCTTGCAATTCCCATGTGATTATCGGGAAGCCTCACATGCGCGATCACGCGATCTTCGCTTGCCCTATCCGCGTGAGAATCTCCATAAAAGGACTCCACTAAAATTCTTTAACTTTCCGCGAGTGTGCTCACGAAAAGTTAATAAAAGCTGGATTAAGATTTATTACCTGTAACGTTTAAAATTATGATTAATCTTAATAAGTTCTCTACAAGTTTTTGTTGCTTTCCAATTAAAACTTGAAAATTACATCACAAGTTTCACGTAAAAATAACAAAATTAAAGTCAGAGGTAAAAATAAAAGTGAATTAAGAAGATTCTTAGAAAAACTCCGGTTGGGGACCGTGTGTAGAAAGATAAAAGGGGTTATGGAGGGCATCGCTTGGTAATTTGCGTGTTAAGCCGATATCTTGTCGGCGGGCGGTGAATGCTGCGAGTATCGACACGGTTGACTGTGTTTGTTCGTTTAATGGGTCACATCACTACACACAAGTGTGGTCCTTGTTCTGCCCACACGAATTGAGAAAATCACGTGCACTGAACACGCAACACTGTGGCCAATTCGTGCACAATGCTTCATACCAAATTGAGAGTAAACGGTTAAATTTAAAATAGAGACGGATTAATGATATCACTAACTTTTGGACATCTAACAGTATGAGGATGTTTGTTGAATGAGGACAAAGAACTTATATTATGTTATGTGATGTGGAGTAACTCGCGTGAAAGTACATATCTACCTATATTATGTTTAAGCTGTAAGTAGAGTTAATTAGTGATCAAAGCCACCTCAAAATAAGTTAATTAAATAACTAAGATAATTTGCGAGCAAAGCTCTTAAAATAAATTTTCAAAAATATCAATAATATGATCGGACTACAGAGAACCTACGCAAGAATTTATTTTCCATTATGAAGACCGCTACTTCCGGGTCGGCGAACGGTCACTCGGCAACCAACAAATTCTTAGCGCACCTAATAGCCTAGGTAAACAAAAGTAGGTGTTTCTGCATTGAATATCCGAATTGATTGGTATTACGTCACCCATTTAGCAATATTTATGTAATATAACAGTTTCTACTTTTGCAAAAAACAATCTATTTTTATCGCAATTCGTAACAATCATCGAATTTTATTAATCGAACTGTTACTTAAAGTTTTTGTTCGGTATAAACAGGGGAGGGTAACAACAAAAACTTTACAATTGTTTTAATTTTAACCTTTTGCTAATGTCTGACGTATTTCGGGAAACTTGTTACATAACACTTTGTTATAAAAGTTTGAAAAATAGATACATAACTTCAGAAATGTGTGTAACATTTCGTCGTCAATTTATGTGAATAACTATAAAATTGAGAAAGAGGTCAGTGTTTATCAAACATCCTAATTTTAGTTAACTCACATTTATATCAATAGTAGCGTAGATTCGAACTGGGACAGACGAACAGACGGGAGTTCCTTAAAATAGCATCGTTAATGAGTGTAGTGCGAAATGATGAAGCTTAAGCGCCAATAAACAAATGATTGCTGACAATTATTGCGGGCAAAATGGCGCTGTGCGGGCGCAGGAGCCGCGTAGCGCGGTAGCAGCCCGCGCCCGCCGCGCCGCGCCAATGCCGTTCACAAACATCGATTTATATTTCCATTAAAATTGCTAATGCTAATTTCGACTGGTTATTATTGGCACCGATGTAGAGGCTACAAATATTTTTGTAAGTCAAGGCACGCAAACAAGTTTGTGGTATCCCGCGTCGTTATACATTCGGAACAACATTAAGGCCTTTTCCCAGAAATGTGTGATCTGAATCGATATTTGGGATTTTACGGATACTTTTATATATTTTGAGGACTAGGAATTGTCTAAAGAAGATGAAGTGCATAGGATAAAACTTTGAGCTAAGAACTTTTGACTTTCAGCGAACATGATAAATAGCGATTGCTATTTCAATATGTCCTGTCGTTGTAGCCAATTTTATTCGACTCCGACAAGTAAAAATTTAAGCTTTTTAGAGTTGTATAATCTTGAAAGACCTATGTTCCCTTGAACCTTTTGTGAACGACCTTATTTTTACCATATCAAGAACCTATATAGATGATATCCTAGATAAACTGGATATCCTAGATAAACTGGATAGATATAAATATATATATATATATATATATATATCGACAGAACCAAAGCAGCTTGTTATTAGCAGCTACAATCATGATCATTCATCATCACCAGCCCAATGACTCTTCTATTAATGAGCCCTTCATATAGGTAAGTATTCTACCATATATTAAACAATAAGTGCTAACGCATACACACTTCAACGACATCTATGATATGCAAAAATGCCTATCCTTCACTCTTACATTTAAATTTTAATTGACTTTCTTTATCATCATCATCCACAGCCCGAATATTATATCCACTCTGCTGAGTGCTGACCTGCTGAACCAAAGCTCAGCACCCAGCAGAGTGGATACAATATTCACATTATACAAATATTGTAGGGGATATGGATACGACGACGACAGGACAGAGAAAAGTGGCACAAGCGAAGATAAGCGCTTATCTTTGTTTATGCCACTTTTCCCAGTCCTTCCTGTGCTAATCGCATCCATATCCTCTACGCTCTTTCCTTTATAGTCAACTCACCGCGCTGCTGGACTCCTATTGATCTTATGTGATAGCAAATTGTAGATTTTCACTTATCTAGAAAATTCCAGTTTTCCACAAATTTCCCGGCTACTATAGTGGCAATTTTCTAAAAAAAGACTAATAAAAATCTTCTCTTCTGTAATAGAATGAGAAGTATTTTGTACATGTAATGTATCGACATGCATGTGGTCACGTCACTGGCAGGCGAGGTTAGCGGGCGCTGCGTCTGCGCACACCGCCGCGACAAGGACATCGACCCCCGCAACCTTGGCTATGCCAATTAATTTCAACAATGTTCTCTTACTCACTATTATGTGGTAAAAATAATCTACTTCATTATGCGCTTTATAATTTTCTCTGCTCGATTGTCGGTACCCATTATGATGAAATATTGAGATTAAAGTGCTTCCAGCTTCCTGTATTCGATCATTTATTATGATAGCTACAACTACCAACGTTCGTTAAGATTAGATCGTATTCTTTGTGTAGTTATCTCGAAACGACATGCAGTGAAAGACAAATTCTTCTAACAAGTTGGTCAACATTTCGATCTCCTGACTCTACTATTCAACATTTATATTTTAAAATTTAGTTCCCCCAAGCTTTTAGTTCAAGCATACACTGACGTGCACTGAAGCTTTAATCTTCTTATATAAAGGGAAACCCACTTAAAATGGAAAACAATCATTCTCTACTCTCTACATACACAATTTTTGATGAGTCTACTAGCCAAATTTCTGTAGTACGACAGGTAAAGTCATTTGGCACAGTAGATGTACTTAGGTAACTACAATTGTACATATATTATACAACTGCGTAACAAGACAGAATGTGACATAAACTTAAATCCTATCCCATATGATTGTAACCAGAACTTCGCCAGTACAACAAACGAGTGAACAACAATAACAAGGCCGCGTAATCAATTCCCGGTAAGTTCAGCTCCAATGATTTACTCGAATAAGTTGTAAACACACCATTGTGTAGGGCAAGCGTATACTACAATTTTACTGTAGCCACTATGGGCAGGAGGCAGGATAATGACCCGCGAGCATGCCCGCGCCGCGCCCGCCGCCGCGCCGCGCCCGCGCACCCGCCACAATACCACTGCGTATTTGTACTATACACAACACAGAACAATACCCACTTACACATTTATGACACACCTACTTAATATTGTGTAAGTACAAGTACCTACAAATTTACAGATATATATAAATTACATTAATGCTAAATGATCTGTGCGATCTATGCTCTCATTTTTAATTATCCCTTTCTGTTATTAACTAGGTATGTATTGTTTTATCAATCTAACCGCGAACGTGTATTGTTTTCGATGTTTGTGGTCAATTCGTTTTGCTGGGCGTACTATAAATAATGCTGATTGGAAAAACTTGGTGATATGAATGAGGAAATTCATAATGATGTCATTTTATATCGAAAGGTAACCACATTTTGTTTACCCTTTACCGGATACCAATGATACCTAGCTTTGTCTGCCTATCTAGAGTGGAAACTGGGTAGGTACATACTTAAGACTGTCTATATCGAAATGTCTATGGGCTAAGTAAAACAACGTAATTACATTCAAAATATGTAGATATCTACATAAATTTTGTAAACAATAGTAATACACGTCATATTACATTAAATTTTGTAATTATGTAGTATAAATAACATTTAAAACACATAACCAAACCTAATATAAACAATGATTCAATTTTATGGTTTTCCAGGATAAGTTAATTATTTTATTATGATCATGGAAGCAGAGCATGCTGAAATTAAACTAAATAAATAATGGTTCAGCATTAAAATAACGTTCAAGTGAGATTTTCATTAGGTAACATCTCGTAGATCATACTAAACTCAATGTTATGTATAAATTATGCTAAAGAATGTTTCGTTTCCGGTGTTCGTGAATCGATTTTTGTTTTTTTCACGTCAAGATCAAACACGATTAAATAGTTCGTTGAATAATTATATCTCCTCCTAGTTTTTATTTTTCAACATGCTATTACTTTTTATAAATAAAAATAAAAAGTCGCCCCTTTTATTTTTATTTATAAAAAGTAAGAAATCTGTTACCTGTCAACAATTAGATCTCTAAAACGTCTGTTCTGAAATATATTTTGTTATTCTAAAAGCACCAACAATATGAATGGCGAATTCCTCTGCCCACTCTGGCCTGAATGATTTCGACATTCTTGGCGCAGCTCCGATAATCTGAGAAAAAAATAAACGAGCGCCAACGTAAATAAGCCCACTCGTAGTTGAAAGTGCGCACTCGGCCGGCGCAGCGGCGACCACGCGACGGCGACGAAGCGGGCGCGGGCGGCGGGCGCGGGCACGAAAAATAAATCACGTCGATATGGTACGCTGTCCGGGATAACGTATTTTTACGCAACAGGCTCTTTGTTTATAGCTAGTAACGTCGTCGAACAGACGGCTGGTTATTCAACCGGGCGCATTCCGCGACGGCTCCACTTTTTGCTCGGCCTCGGCCGCCGGCCGTCCTCCTCGCCGGTGAAAAACGACCAATTAGAGCTTTTACGGTAGGAATTAACATCGCGTATTGTCCGCGACAGCACGGCAGCGCTGCGACCGCGGCACGCAGCGACCCGTCTGAATGCGCCGCCGACTGCCGGAATACACTATAACTACTTAGACTTTTATCTCGAACTGAATACTTGGACAATCTTGGCAGCGCTCACACTAAAACGAATATATACACTCTAAATTATGCACATTTTGTGTTCGTTTATCTGAAAGAAGATGTTCCCATTGATGTGAGGTAATAGCAGTGGCGCCGCGGTGGCGATGCGACGCTATTGTTTACTCGCCGATGAACCATACAGGCATACAGCCGACGCTTACATGACACCTAATAGAGAGAAAAACCTTTTAGCACTTACTAGGGCCATTTCAGATTGTAAACAACTGAAAAAATATACATACCTAATAGATAATATGCACATTTTTCAAAACCATAAGGCAAAATGTTTATATTTTTGTACCTAACCAGTGAACGCAAATAAAATGTTTTATTTGCGTTCACTGTACCTAACTACAAGGAAGGTTATGTACCTACATAATTCAGCTTACTTAATTGATAACAAGTGAATTATTCAATAACATGAAATTAGCAAAACAATTTCAACAATTTAGCGCCCAGTAGGTACTAAATCTAATTAAACGAATTATTATTAGTTACCACGGAAAGACTAGATAGGTAACTAATCATAATCATGAACAGAAAATACCTATAATTATAATATAACTGACATCATAGGAAAAATAAATGCGTTCTAATTTTGGAGTGTTTTGATTAGTCACATGGAGTCGTTTTAATCTGGAGGGCTAGTGTCGGACAATGTATCAATAAAAAGTAAAAAAGAACAGTTTATGGGTGTACGTGGCCTCCGAACACTGACGCCAATAAAACCGAACAAGGCAGACTTGGTGCTGCCACAAAAAAAAAAATACCCCTAATAAAGCCTTCATGGTTTTCAGGCGAAGATGGCGGGACCAGTTACTTTTCGTCATGAGTTAAAGATTAGGCGCTCACTTAGCGACAGAACAATTTGTGTGAATGAATGACTAAATTCCAGGATTTTGATACAAAACGTTTTACATTGGAAGGAATATTTATTATAAGGCTTTATTAGATATCTAGTCTGGTCAGACATAAGATATCTAATAAAGCCTTCATCAGTACCAAAAAGCCTTACCGTGGATATACAATACAGCTATAGTCAACATACACTGAACACGTTTTTACCATATTTGTCTTCAAAGCGTTCTGGTGACGCACAAAACGTTTTGCATGTGCCTGTTAATTACTCTTTATAAGTTAATTTAAAAAAAATGTAAACTGTTTTAAATGGGAATTTTTAGATTCAGATACTGGTAACCCTCTACGGAGCGCGCATCACAAAAAGTTAACTCCCGGGGCGCACCATCAACATTATTTACAATTTTTTTTTATTCTGTGGCAAAGTGGTGTCGAATTACTATCTCGGAATGTTTAGTAGAGCCAGACACTAGACACGACGGGACACAGGAATGCGCATCTTAAAACTATTAGGAGTTATGTCACATCTTGGTACTACTTAGCGAAAGTCAGGATGTATGTATGTTTGTAACACAATCACGCCGTAACAACTAAACCGATTTAGATGTTTAATACTCAGACCAATAAAGAAGTAATAGAAAGTTTAATAGAGGAAATATGTATATCGAGGGAACGTTTTATTCCGAAAAACTAAACCTTTTTACAGCTACTTAGTTTTCATTATAAATGCTTGCTTATTATAAAAGTTTGTGTTTGGATGTAATAATATGTGTAACAACTGGATGGATTTGGATAGAATTTGTTTCAGAGTTCAAATGTATCTTCGAGACTCAGACCAATACCTAAAGCTTTATTGGTCTGAGCTTTGAGATGAGTAATTTATCTCTCTCTTCAAATTTAAGAGCATTGCTCTTGTCGCTGTCGGTGTAGCTGATGCAGCCAGCTCTCTACATTTTTCCCTCTCCAGTGCAGTCTCCTTAACCTCTAATACGACATGACAACAACCTTATTTTTTATTTGGCTCTTGTAACTTATGCGTGGCCTTCCTCTACCTCTCCTTCCATCTATCATCTCCTTCTATCTATCTTGTGTAAATTGAGGTCGAATTTTAGCCGGGGCCGCTCCTGCGGCCCCACATTTGTTGTGTAGTACCTAAGCTTGATTTATGAAAAGAGTATCCATGGAGTTTCTTGCCGGTATCTTCTCCAGGACCAACCCACTTGGAACCGTGCGCCTAGAATCACGACGTTTTGAAAGTGCCTGCAAAGGCCCAGTTGAAATAAAAATCTTTGACTTTGACTTTGACTTTATCTTTCCTTCAATAATGTTTTATGAGTGATTTATTCCGGTAAAATTAAGATGTTATTGCGCAGGTTCTTTAATGCTAATTTAATGTCATAAAAGAACCAATAAGGCAAACTAATTAGTGTTTTAATTTGGCCCCCAGTTGTGAAAATCACACAATAATTCCTTAGTTGTAAAAAATAGGACGAAATCAACATGGACCTTGTGTTTTATTGCATCTTTAGAGTAATTACGATCTCACGATAGCCCTAATATTTCATTAATGTTTGTAAATGTTACCACCGAAGGAATTTTTGCTTAGCCTTAAGATAGTTAGGTACACCAATTTAGTATTTATCTCACCGATCAACGTTCATTTTGTTTTTGTCTTGGCTCTCAGCGTTTCTGTTTTCTTTTATTTAGTCTAAATATATTGTAATCGTCTGTTCTAACAAGATTTTGACTTCCTCAAGTAAGAGGAGCAATTTATTTCGTTGTATTATCAGCCCCTTCAAAGAGTACCTACTTTTCCTTTTCGAAATAAATAGCTTTGTGCACGGGTTCACCTCTGTTTCTTTTTATGTAACGTTAAACCGCGTAGGATTTCCATCTCCTATCTATCCACATTTTTACAGTGTATAGCTATGTTATATTCTAAAACGTTTATATGCAATCCAATAGCTACGCTGACATTGATACGTTAAACGTATCAATATCAACGTAGCTATTATTAATCTTAACGTTAACGTTAAAGTTAACACGTTTGATAGTTGATGAATACAGAATAACTCATAAATTACCAGAATTAGGTATTTATACTACTCAAACACACCTTACACTAATATTCCCCTAATTATTTCGAAAGCCGTTCTAGTCCATAATGTATGATGACATGAAGTTTATTTCATTGATATCATAAATACACGTATCCTTTACGCAAATCAATTGTAGGTGGCCTACCTGGAACCTCTCATCCCAAATCTTATATTGGGAAAGACCCTTCTCTAAAAAAAATATTACCTGTCGCCTGGCGTCACCGAGACCTGTCAAATCTTACTACGAAACTACGTTTTGGATGAAAAAATGTTGTCAATTTCGTATGAGGTGGCGCTTAGTTGTAAGAGCTTTATTGTGTAGTATGTACAATAAGCTGAGTGGCTTGAGAATGGCGCTATTAGGCTATTATGGTCCGGCGATACCCCAGTGTGCTCCAGGTTGGTACCTGACGGTCCCTGTACTCGTCCGTCGGCCCGTTACTGTCGCCGACAATACACGCCGTGTGGGTGTGTCCTACAAATAGATACTGATAATTATCCAACAGTTAAATTGTTGTGTGAATACCAAGAGTGTAAAAGACACGCTAATTTTAAGTTCCTTTTTCCTTGACATGTAATTTCAACTCCATGTATTTAAAAATAGCTCCTATAATTACATCACAAAACTTTTTGCTTTGTATGTAATTAATTAGGTATACTATTTTTAGGCATGTTGTTACCTAAATGCCAAGTCCTAATTATAAATGATAGACCTTCCTACATACGTTCACGTCATTTATCCTCTTACCTAGAATTAATCATCATAGCGTAGCACGTAATATCCAGAATGAAAACTTTAGCCGAATCATCGTTCATGTGAACTCCATAAAATATACTCCACAAAAAATTGTGTAAGAGGCGAGTTCTCACACGGACATTCATTAGTCGCAGCTCACAAAGCACAATGGACATATTGAGCCCATGTGTGCAGAACCCTTCACGGACGATTTTGTCCACATTGTGCCCAAATCACAAATTTTACCGAAATACTGTCAAAAGACCAACACCGACTTTTGCACTTCATCAAAAATAAATTTATCTCGAAATAATGTAGTCCCAACCTGTTGGACCCTTTATGCTCGTGGACACAATGCCTTGAAAAAAATTATCTTAAGGCGTCCCATTGTAAGCTTTACAGTAAACTAAAATTATTGTTTTTAACCAAGTTTTTATATGGCGTTTTCGAGTGGTTCATGAATAGATCCTTTCAAAAGTCTTTCAAAATGACCATTTCATTGTTTGTTCAATTCCTATGCCACATTGCTTGTCCAACCATTTTTTTTTCTACAAGTAGAGTTCTATTGAATTGCGAACTAATATGAATTTTCAACGAAGATTTAATTTTGAGCATTGATAAAAATAATTAAGTATTTTTTAATACTTTAAAAAAAGTCTATACGATTTGTAACATCATAAAAAAGGCCTAATAAAAATAAGACCAACCATTGGCCATTGGGTTTACGTTTGATATTACGAAATTTACAAATCGAAAATGGAATAAAAACATAGCTCCCGAATTTTCTTTCTAATTAAATTAAAAGCAATATCTGAGATATTTAAAAGAGTTCACCTGTTTGATTATGAATTTCATACAAATACGTCGCCGTGTGCCCTCTGTTGGATTTGCAACGAACCACACAATTCATAGTACCGAACGTAAACTGACTACGAGATTGGCAGACGGTAGCGTGTTTACTGTTTACACAGCTAAAACTTAGGACACACGTCAGATGGCGCAAGCATCGCTATTTGTATCATAAACTTATTATACAGTTTAATATGTTTATGATTTGTATTCAATACCTCAACATAAACCCTTTTCGTGTAACTTTTGCAGAACATGGAACGAAGGCAGGTCTATGCCTGGAAGCCTGCTGTATGTCATGATGTATAATGCCTTTGATGAACATGAGCCTACAACGCGGGTTTTTCACAAGAATCCTCTCAGATCATTTACGCTTAAGCTTGAGCCGTAAGCGAAATCCTAAGTCTATGTTTGAGCCCATTACGCCGCCCGCCGATTCCCTCTGCCTACGCAATGGCCTACGCCTGTACATAGTTATAAGTCTATGGCCTGTACCCAGTGTCAAGTGGTGTCAACTAAATGTCACAGCTTATGTCAACACTATGAGTACTTAAAATTGCTTAAAATCATATAAAATACATTTGTAAATAAAATAATGAAAAAAATTGCTAGTAAATGTTGGTGAAAACATTTTCGTATAATGTCAGAGATATTTCACAAAAGCTGTTATACGGCCCGAAGTTCGGGATACAAGTATAGGACCCTATCCACGAACACTGGTGAACGTAAGAAACGAGACAGTAGAGAAGACAACGCCTTTGAGAAGAAATTCAGAGAACTTAGAAAGGCAATTATTAGCAGAGTGAATAGAGAAGTTTCCGATACGCATAAGGCTCGAGAAACGATTTTACAAAAATTCAGTAAACTCGATGCTAAAATCGACTCGATGGTGGAACTACACAATACGGTAACAGGAATGCGTAAAGATCTGCTCTCGGCGGGATACACACTCATGGAAATGATAAACAAGGTAGAGAAAATGGAGATAATAACCTCCCGTACTGAAATAATGAGCTTGCAATCACAAAAGGCCTCTTTCAGATCGCAGGCACCCATCGTGGAGGTGGTGGAGGAAGGCGAAGATAAAGATTCAATTGTAACACACGTATAAGTGTCTAGAGAAGACAAAGACTTTAGTTTTATAATAATGCATTTGTGGGGATACTATAATCTATATTGTTCTGTTATCGATTACTGTCTTATGTATCTTCAATATACGGAAATGTTTTCGCATCGTCATGTTTAATTTTTAGAGTAGGTACTGTATATTACATACTGTATATTACAGTCATAGAGGAAAACCTCTATGACTTGGATCAAATTGCTTAGTGACAATTGTACAAATCTCACAGTAAAAATGTCTCGGCGAGAAGAATAGCTGTACCTACCATACAAATAATACAATATTACTCAACTAAATGTATGGAAAAGCTTTTTTTTTTTCGCGATTTCAGGATTGGTCCCATGTTAAGTCTTGCCAAGTAGTCATCCCTCAGAGTAAGTAAGTACTAAAGAAAGTCATCCCAAGCGGATGACAGCCGACAGGCGATGGTATCACTTTATTGGAACAAGACTTGTACGAGAAGTACTTATTATTTCCATGGAACAAGAGCCTCCATTACATAACCACATTACCTTTCTTGTTTTTTTTGTAAAGCCTGAGTTTTAACGAATACTTAATTTCTTAGGAACACATCGGGAATCCTGCACACTGGAGACGGCTCCATTATACTTACGGTTATCGATGGTGTGTGTAGTTTGCCAATCCGCGGGTCTACCGCGTAACTAAAATAAAACTTCAATACGATCGTGAGAGCCTTAACTTTGAGCTAACTTGTAAAAAAATTACCTATCTTATACTCGTAGTTGGGACTCCTATCTTCATGATCGGTAAAAAAAATACAAGTTAACTCAAAGTTTAGGCTCTCACGATCGTATTGAAGTTTAATACCGATGTCGATGTTCATTACCATTTTAGTTAGGTACGCGGTAGACCCGCGTATATAATTATGTATATTTCTTTGACCTGCTGGGTAATCACGATGCACGCTCGTAATCGGAATCGACTCAATTTTGACATTACAAAAGTGTTCATTGCGTTGTTCCAATTGTCGGGCAGAGTGTGTATCGTGATTACCCTGCAGGCCAGCGTGAGGACTAAGGGCGGTCTGAGAATGAGAAGGTTAGAACCCTTCTCATTCTCAGAAGAGGCCCGTGCCCTGCTCATTGATCTAGTTGTTCCACTGCTGTGGAACAACTAGATCAATGTGACTGTAGCACTATAAATGCTTGCATCACACCAACATAAAATGAAAATCACACGACATTCACGTTTACATTTTTCTATAAAATTCAAAATCTGAAACAAATCACCTGTAGGGTAGTAATAAAAGAGGCGCATAATATTTTAACATCATATATTTGTCACAGGATGGGTTTCCTTGATTGACAGCTCTGAGCTGAACACATAGTTCATGATTACAATAAATTAATTTATACATAGGTACATTTGCGAACAAATCTCGATTATAATCTCATTTCACATTTATTTAATCGTTTAGAACGTCACGGACATACATTGAATAAGTAATTTAATTACATAAGAAGCATTATTTTAATTTGCTAAACACGTAATGAATAATTGAGAGTAACTCTCTATACTTGAAGTTTGAAAGAAGACACAAAAACATTTCTATTTTAATTTATTAATAACCACATTCAATATGGCACAATTTAAATTTGATTAAAATTGAAGCTAGATATTAATTTAAAAAGTAATTCGTTCTGCGAACGTTTGTTTCAAACATATCTATACACATAATAATTCTTGACATTTATGTACTTGGTATACGACTAGTGAATATTTAGGTAACTATTTCACTAAATTATGGAAGAATTATACTAAAAATTCGACTAAATTTAACTAAGCAAAACTATTCAAATATTATGGAGGCTATCTAGAATAATTATGGTGCTTTGTATTCAATAATTTGGCGTATTTTAGTTAGTTGAAAGCAGTTTAAATTTTTGCTATTCTTGTGAATATATCTAAAGTTTTATCAGATTTTTTTTTATTGTTATAAATTAAATCAGTAGTATATATGAGTACTTATTCTTTTTTAGATATTTTTCTAGATAACCCCTTAACAAATGCATACAATCGTCAATAAATGCAACAAAATTTTGTTAATAACAACAAATTTTAACGTAACTAAACAATGAATGACAATTTGTGCACCAATTCATTTCACGAAATGTTCATAAATGCAAATTGTTAAACAATTTGATATGTAATCATGTAAAATTAAACGCGTTATAATAAAAACTAAATATAAATATCACAACATACACATATTCTACTACACAAAGATGCTTCAGACGCGGCATTGCGCTAAATAATGAATTCCTTCTACCAACTCGCTAACAAAGAGCACTTCCCGTCATAAGCAAACTATGCATGAACTATAAATTGAACACAGACTTAAAATGGACATATTTTAACCTAAAACCTCTATCTTTTCAGCTGCAAAAACAAAGTCTTATTACATTATAAACTTATCAGTAAATCATAAGTACCAAAATGCTAAAAATTGCTAAACAGTCTAATGTAGATCATACATATTTATTACGAATAGTTATATTTTGATTCGTAAAAAAATACAAAAGATGCTTCTTCCTTTACTTAAACCCTCCACGTCTATCCAATCCTTTATTTCAAGTAGATAATATTGATTGAATTGATTACATGTACTTAAGTATTGTTTGACATTTTTAAAGATTTATTTTCACATTGAACAGGAAAGTCTGATAGACAGGAAAGAGTTTTAGATAAGTTTGTTTATATTTAAGTTTTTGTCACTTCAGTACTTAACACTCAGTCGAAAGTCTCATTTAATATACGTAAGTGTAAACGCTGTACACACTTTCCTAATAATGCGACACGTCCACCTTACACATAGGTGGGCTCCCGCTCTCAGTCGAACAAACAAATGAAAGCTCGTAAGAGTCCCTCTCCGAAACATGCGCAGCATCCCTTCTTCTTGCGCTTTTCTTCAGGTGCGAAGCTCGGCTGTTTCGGGCGCTTAGGTCGGCGTGCGCACAGCCGGCTGGGCTGCGGCTCCTCCACTGGAGGCTCGGAGCGCGGGCTCAAGTGCACGGCCAGAGCTGCGGGCTCGGTGGGACGGGGACGCGCCCAGCGACGCAACAGTGCCTCCTGCTCCGCCCCCACCGGCACCGGCGCCGACAGCTTGCGGGCGCGAGCAGTCACCAGGGCACGCTCCATTGGCTCCAGTAATTCTAGAGCCAAAGCGCGATCCAACTCCTCGCCCGAAAGTAATAGATAACGAGGACAGTACGCTAGTTCACCTAGCGCCGCCCTCTTGTTGCCCGGCGTCAGTTCCCGCTTGGTGCGCTTGCAGGCCGCCGTGCTCCACCGCGACAAAGCCTCTGCCAGCACAAGCTCGCTCGATACTCGTAAAGTGTCTCGTTTAACTATAAGTGCTAAGTCCTCGTATGTGAGCTCTTCGAGTCGTTCATCATTCAGAGCTTTATCCGCGTCGTCATCTAGCACCAACAGAGCGTTGTGGGCTAGAGAGTCGCACCAGCGCGAGCATTGTGCTAGAGAGCGAGCGGCCGCGTCGTCCGTTAGAGCCGGCAGAGGAGGCGCGGACGCAGCACCAGGTAGCCTGGCACAAAGGAATCGCAAGTCACGCAAAATCTCAAGTGCGACCCCTGCATCTAACATATCATCTAGTCGGCGAGCGCATCGCTCTGCGAGCGGCGCGCACAGGAACTTGTATGCAGCGTCGAGAGCGCAGCGTGCAGTTCCCACAGAGTTGAGTACCGTGGGCTCACAGTAGTGGTAACGGAGGAGTTGCTCGAAGCCCCGACGGTCGACGTAGTCGACGACGATGACGTCGGTCTTGCAAGAGAGCAGCGCAGCGAACACGGGGCTGGTGGCGGCCAGCACGCGGCGGTGGCCGGGGTAGCGCCACGTGTCGCCGTTGATGCCGGCCACGAACACGATGTCGGACTGCTTCTCGTCGTCGTAGAGGCGTGCGTGCTCGTCCAGCTCGAGCGAGCCGCCGGCATACTCGCCGACATCGCTCTCACGACCTGACTCGATCTCATCGTCCGAATTCGTCCGCGCTGGGTTCGTCACCACCGTCATTTTTATGCAATGTGATTGCACTACCTGAAACCAAAAAAAGAAATAGTTTAGAATGGTTTTCCTGTAACTTTGGTTTTTTAATGTTTTCATCGCCAAATGACATTACCATTCGCCATTGAGTCTCTAAGCAGTCGATTTTTACAAAACAATTTTATCTCTGTGGAAAATAGCTTATCCAATCAATAGACGGCAATAAGTTCAATCGTATTGTTGCTTTTATTATGTTCCTTTCAAGTCCTTCCTTGTGCAAGACGCTAACTAGCTCTAGTTAACGTACTGTTAATATGCTTCTTATTATATCCTGTATGAACATATCAGCACCATATAAAGAATCGTTATTACTCAGTTTGTATTACGAATCATCCTATGTGTTAAATACACTACCAAGGGCAGGTTGTTAAGTTTGTTTTTCACAAATACGCACCACAATACATAAAAGATAGACAGCTTTGTATTGTTCGGATTTCTTACGTTTAATAAAAAAAACTATATTCATTTTATACACCACATGCATTTTATATAGTGGATAGGAAAACTTTCAGTGCTGAAGAAACAATCAACTTTTGCTCTACAAAATTTTTGCTCTAATAGAAACTCAACCAAATTCCGAACTCTCAAGTCCAAACACACGGAACAATATTTTTTATACATTTTTCGTTATTTTATTTTATTATTACCGAGTATTTTCTGATATTTTCCTAGCCACTGCAAATGCATTGGAGTATATTTAGGATATTTTTATCTACAGGTTATTCAATAATTCAAGCTTCAGTCAACTGGCCGTTGACGTTCGTATTAAAAATGCAGTGACCTGGTATCCAGGCAGCACTTGCATGTCATCGCTCTGCGAGTCACTTTGCCAATCATCTCGTTGTGTATTTTTCTGTTATCTTTTTACCTTTTACTTAGTAGAAAAAGTAAAATGGTGTTATTTTTCTTTCAATCAGGAATAATAGATATTGTGGACCATTTGTTGATAGTTACCACGCAATTGGATCTTTAGCAGTTTCAACAAGAAGTTTGCATAATAATGTATACTAGTGGTCAACCAGTGGTCGAAAGTCGACCACATATTAAACATAAATTTTAGCTTTCTGCACTCCTTCTGCATTACTTTAACTATGCCAAAACTCCTTGTCCCCGTGCGCGCAACATGCTTAAAAAGGAATACCTACAAAGTTTTCTCTTCACGTATTAATATAATATAGATTATTTTGTTACACTTCCTTTCACCATTATATTATTTGTAATACATACTTCCTTTTACATAAAGTTTACTTTATAATATTCGAGAAGGAAAGTTATGTCGATTTTCCCTGCATTCTATATAATTATAATGCTTTGATATCAATGTGCGAGCCGCGCGGTTTTATATTATTTTATATGCCTACGAGCTATTTTCCGGGTTGTATCAATGGACATCAATAGATACCCGATAACATTTCGGAACCTTTCAAAATAATTATGTATGAGTGCAAAACTAGATTGCTTATAGATGAATATATTTTACTTTTACTAATTGGGTGAAGGCTTTCATGTAGGTACTCATTCCAAGAATAGATTTAAACTAACAAACTGAAGTAACTCGATATCATTTAGGATTACACAGAAGCTTGTAGCTATCTTCCAATTAGTGGAGAAGCCACGCTCTACATCTATTGGAATCTGTTAATCTAAGTTAACAGATTAAGTTACTGGAATATTGAAATGCTTTTAGCTCGGAACAATCGATTTTGTAAAGTAAATTCCAGCGGTAGGATCGCGCGCTACGTCCGTTTTGCGAAACGCGGCTATGCGTCACCTCGCACATTCCCAACGCGTAAACAAAAATACACATTGAAACGCTTCTGAAGACGATCACGCATCTCGCAAGTGCTCCGGTAAATAAACAGCGTTTCGTGCTATAGAGGTTGGCTGAACATTTGCACCCTTCATCTTTAATCATTCCTAACACATTGTTGAGGAGTTAAAATTGGTTCCAACATTGGTATCCAGTATTGATTCCCTGGGTAAAGAAATCTTATCTAGTACTGTTGTCCAACAAATTATTGGCCATGCAAAACGTGATCTATCTCTTGCTACTTATCTATTGATACGAACACGCTTTTCTCTTCTATTTAATCGTTTCAAGTGGCTTGTGAATCCAAAAGTATAATAAAATACTTAAGTTATTTGAAATGGACATAGGTTGACATTTTCTTAAAGAAATGTTAAATTTTAACTCCATTATTCTTTGTTTTGTTCCAAAAATGCTTTACTTTTAAAATACTTTCTCTAATCTATTTCTCTGAAATAAAGTTGTGCAACGGGATCGGATCAACTTCCTACTTCGCTGGAAACATAATGCAGCTAATGTCGAAACATAGGGACATTTTACGATAGCGGCCGGTTATTTGTGATGCCCCCGCTAACCCACATACATTCGCATAGCTCTGCCGCTGGATTTGCCCTATATTTAGAGACAGTAATCGAATGCAATGTTACGAAACCACAATATGTTCGTCTATAAACCAATATCAGGTAAAATGTTCATGTTGTACTCAGTTATGTTATTTAATGTGTTCACTGTGAAAGGAAAGTGCCTTGTAGGAGCTCTAGGTCGTTATTACTATAAAAAAATAATTGGTAATGACGGCGATTTTATTTTTTGTTATGAGATACGGTTATTATTAAGTAGGTATGTTTACAAAAGATGTATTTGTCGTGATTCAATCTATTTATCTGATTAAAAGCAGGTTACTTATAGGCATCTGTTAAATACCGAACAAAGTCAAAGTCAAACATTACTCCTATCCGATTTCCATTAACAATAATACTAGGTACGGAGAATTTAATGGTCAAACATATTCCAATAATCTTCAATTAAAACAGTTTCCATTTACTTTTATAATAATGTTACATATGTACCACGTTTACGTCACCAAAGCACTTTAGGTAAGCAAGTTTGATATTTACGCCCACATTAATATCAAGAGGAGCTTATTAGAATGCTTGGAGAATCTTGTAGCTGTAACGAAGTTTACCTTAACTTGGAATCCTCTTATTAGCTTGTTGAGTACTTTAAGCAAAATCGACTACGAACAGGAGTTTTCAAGATCGGAGGAACTTATAAAGGAGACTTTTTCTTATTTAGTTAGTTAGTCGCCTAGTTAGAGTTTTACAGGCAGGAAAAGTTTTGAAAGTATAGTATAGAATTTTTCTTTTAAGGTAGTCATCTGAATTTTTTTTAATGCCTTTAGATAGTTTTCTAGAAGACTAGAGCCTTAGGGCCTCGCTATCGATAGAGTTTGTGAAAAATTGCCATAAGTAGTGATAAACTTATGACCGGCCTGTGGGTAGGTACTTGTACTTGGAAGACTAGTGTTGCAAAATGCATTTCAGAAACATTTTAGTTTTCTTTAAAAAAATAAGCAAAATGATTGTCACGCTCGGCTAGCGCCCTTAGTACCCGTCATGCGTGGATCCTATAAATTGCTTAACTTGACTTAGCTCGATAAAGCAGTGAGTGGCGGCCTTGCTTCGAAGTCAAGGCACCGTAATTAAACCATCTCATCATTATATTTAACCGAAAGGATATCGTCTATAACTGCTTCTGACCTACTACATTTAATTTGTAACATAATAAATATATTTTGTTGAAAAATTTGTGGAATGTGAAATCGGTCCCAGTTTGTCAATTATTTTAGTTTCTCCGAGGAGTAAAAATATTTACATGGAGTTCATAACAGTAAATCGCATAAACATAAGAAGTAACATGGCAGATTGGAGCAAGAGTGTCTCTGAAATAGACCGCGGCTGCGACATGCGGAAATGGATGTGCAGTGAATCGGCGCCGGCGCACCGTATGGAGCGCGCATGTGCAAACCTGGCACGGATTGAACGTCCGATGGTATGAAACATTTTTAACATTGTCCCCAATTTACATACATTAAAAATCACAATTATTTGTACGACGGGTATCTATAGCAGTAGTTTAGTAATTTAATGCTGACATACTTTTTTAAACCTTAAGCCAGGAATTTAGTTAGGGTTCAAACTCTGAACAAGAAAGGCAATTAGGAATTATTAGGTAACTATTAATAGTAATTTCTTTGCCTGAGATTTCGAGGGGCTTCAACCCGCAACCCCCCCCCCCCCCCCTCAACCCGTAGCTACGGCCTTGGTATCTAGCGGATTAGCGTTGTATCAAATTATAATAAAATCCCATTTTCAAGACTCACTCGACTTTAAATGACCTATGTTTATGATTTTTTCCTTTTAGTCCTACAGATGAGCGCCGATAAAACCTGTTCAAAAGTCAATGTTTGCTCATTTACGTTTTAATTGTTTTTCCCTTAACATCACGTGTAGGTATGAGGGTACGACCCAGTTTCGTATTTCCAATAAAGAATTAACGTGGCTAGGAGATTAAAGCTCGGATTTCCACGAAACGCCCGAGCTAATAATATTTATAAAGCTTGTGTAGCCTGAAGCACTAGGTATAAACTCTATTATGAGCTCATCTAGTAAAAAGCTTTTTATCCTCGTATTTTCAGCTTCAGGTCTGTTTTGCTTGATCAAACGCTAATTACTATTTATCAAATAGGTAGATGAGCCGTAATTAATATCAAGGATCAGTGGATACCGGTCTAAGCCCGGTTTATATTTAGCGCATTATGTATGACTGTCGTCAAATCCTCTTTTTAGAAGAATCTGTTTCTTGTACTCATAAGTGTTCGATGAACTAATCAGTGTATTGCATTTCAAGAAAGATGTCCGGTCCAAGAAGCTACTGGTCACTGCGACCTGCAAATATTGTGACGCTTTAATAAATATGCATTATGCAGGTTAATCCAGTTAAAACATTTAGTGACATATTTCTAGTCGGGAATCTCATGGAGATCATCAGATATCCCTTGACCGAAAAAAAAAATCTTTATGACCTTATAAGTAAATAAAGGTCAAAAACCAGGTAGTACTAGTATATCTAACATCCCTTGAAGCCTCGCGCAGTTGTAATAGGATTAGGTCTCACGAGATGTATTCGGTTTAAATATTCCACACATGCTCCAGCTTCACATGAAATAGAATATTCTATTAAATTGCGCAGTCTACCTGCTTGCAGAGCTGAAAACTCCTTAGGGATTTAAGTTATGTTAACAAAATGGCGGAGATTTGTTTACAAAGTTTGCGAACGTAATTTTTAAGTTGGAGTAATCAGTGTCTACTTTTGTAATAATCTCTGTAAATGTAACTGTCTACATAAAGGTCATACAGTACAGTTCTACAATATTTACATATTAGCTGCACAAAGCCGAACAAATAACATTATTTCAGAATTACCGCATGTTGTTTGTTCAAACGGTTCTGCGTTTCGTAATACCACATTTTTACTGAGTTTGACATTGAAATTATAGATGAGACCTGCCAACAAGCATCGGCTCTGCTAAGTAATCCATTGTAGCGTCTCAAAGTGAGTTCCAAATAGGAAGAACACATAAAGGTAACGAGAGATGTCTGTCTAATGTATTATATTCATCATTTTCATTGTTTCAAATCACTGTACTTTTGCGAACGACCAGCGTTTTGTTTTCAATTTTGGAAATACGCTTAAACTAAAAAAAGTATTAAAACAAATGTTATTTTTTATTTATTTACTGTGTTATGAGTCTAGGCAATGATTTATTTAAACAAGAACCTGGGCAAAATCAAGTAGATTTTCAATAGATAATGCAAAGCCACTTCCGTCGCTAACCACTAGCCTGCTCCGTGAAATGTTATCAACCGATTCGTTTCCTTAGCCACAAAACCCTCAAATTATTGAAACGGAAACCATATTACTAATAAATAGGTACTTATTAGTTACATAACTGCCAGGCGTAACAGTTAGTTAACACAAGTTTTTAACATCTACAATCATATTTGGAACTATAAGCAAACATCTATAAATGTTTTTGGCATGCCTAACAATCACGCAAATATCATAAATATGTAGGTAAGTACAAACAAATTCATTGGAAGTGTGAGACGCTTCCGTAGAATTTTCTGACGAAACAGGAATCTCAAAAGGTCACGGTTCAGAATTAAAAAGTAATTTGAGTACCTAAGTATTCCGCAATTTCAATAGTCAAGTTAAAATTGAAAGAACCCGTAAAGTTAATTATTAAACTCGCTCCTTCAGTCTTGCAAAAGGAGCTTAAACTTTCCGGCACGTGTATTGAACCACGTGTAGCAAAATCTGATTCCTCAAAAATTCGTAACGATGTTTCCTTATTTGTACGTAAATGAGAACTGTATTCAATTTTACGGTATTACTTATAGGCTATAGATACTGTATTTGAGTTTGCTATAGGTGGGTACGCGAGCTCCCGGGCTACGGCATAGGCAGGGCGCGCGGCCCCGGCCTGCCGCGGTACCGCCCTACTTACAATTGGGTCAAGTGTACATCGTCGTCTCCACTGAAAATCCTGTGTCATCGCATCGGAAAATTTGGCAACAGTGTATCAATGACTTTAGCGGTATTCAGATAACTAATGATCTATATATTAATACGTGAAGAGAAAACTTTGTATCCCTTGAAATGCGCGCACGGAGGAGTGTGAGATTTGGCATAGTTAAAGTTTGTATGGAGGAGGAGTGCAGAAAGCTAGAATTACGGTCGAATTTCGACCATTGGCGACCACTAGTATGGTTTATTATGATTGAATTTATATCGGGAACTGGCAAAAACAAACGCTGAAAATTTTGGTAAGATTTAAAAACAAAATTTATATCTGGGCTATTATAATTATACATCATTAGTTACCCCGGTTTCACACGGGTGCAATTTTTCTACTATCCTTACATGATTATGAAAGTATATTTAGTAACCTACATATAAACCTTTCGAAAGAAATGCTCAAAATTATGGTGAAATCCGCATCCAAATCCGTTGTATAGGTACCTAGTTAAGCAGTAGTTAACGAACAAACAGACAGACGCGGCAGGCGACTTTATTTTATATATATGTAGTGATTAACCGCTGCACGCTGGGGTCAATATACCTATAATTATAATTTGCCTAAAGGATAAAAATAATGGTCATATTAACTAGCCTTTTCTACATTATAAGGACGAGTCAGTCAAAACAATAAATAGGTACCTACCATAACAAACTGTACCGTTACTTAATTATCTCTAAATTACTCATTTATTACTTACGAGGAAAAAATAAGTTTCCTACCATGACATAAGGAAATTATGTATGCTATTTTTATATTTACTATTGAACGATGTCAACGTTCTGAAGATAGATATTCAAACTAGAAATAAAAAAAGAACTAAATCAGAAAAGAATGTCACAATACCTATTGAGCTCGAGAATAAATTAACCTCTTGAAAATTAAATGAAATTGAAGTACACAAGAAAATGGATGTTCTAATCTTGACTCAAAGACTTATTATCACAGCGTGGAGTTCCATTTTACTGAATATGATTTATTCATTTATTTTAAATAGAACGGCTGAAATAAATTAAGTAGGTACACTTTAAGACAATAATTATTAATATAGGTATAAGTAGGTAACACACATCGACGTATTTGTTTCAAGGCATAAATATATTGTTACCGATGCCCATATTGAGACAAAAAAACCTGCTGATACGACCAAAGTTACTAACGACCAGTCACAGTCATAAACCGACATCAATGTGTTTCAAACATAAAAATACATTACTTTATAATTTACAAATTTTTTTTTGAACGATGTGTCATTTTGTTACTCATTTCTTTGTTTTTATCCAACATCAGTAAGAAGTTAGTTGATATTCGTATCATGAGACTTATGAACGTCGTAACTAAAATTTATAGCCGAATTTCGACGTTCCTAGATCCACTTGGGCGTAAAAATGGTCATAAAAGTAGAAGGTCAATATTCTGAAGCATATGAGTGATACAGATCGGACCGAATTAATTCACGCGTCATCTATAAACATTACATGAATCATTCTAACTCTTAGTAGGTACCATAGATACCTACCTATGTGCGAAACAATAATTTTGTTTCAATACCAAATGCCCAATAATGTAATGTGCTAAATATGCGGACTTCCGAATAAACACTGACTGAAAACATCGTGTAAATTGAAGACGACCTATTTCGAACCAATTTCATACAATTTGCAATTCATAAAGAGATATTTCGTGTACTTTGAAATCAAAGCTTTTTGATACGTAACTCGGTAAGTAGATAAGTAGATTACGTTCACGCGTGAACCTAAACATCGAAATCAGGGCACAATTTTGACGTTATTTATAAATTCTGCTGAGAAAAATGTTTTATGTTTACAAAGGAACATCATTCGAATAATAAACTTGGCAAACGTGTTTAAAATTCCGGATCCAATTTGAATCTACAAATATGTTTGGACTTTTTATAAATATATAAATTCAGCCCATCACTGGGGCACGGCCTCTTCTCAGAATGAGAAGGGTTCAGACTTAGTCTACCACGCTGGTTTAGTGCGGCCCGGGTTGGCGGACTACACACACCATCGAGAACTTTATGAGGCCCTCTCAGATGTGCAGGTTTCCTCACAATGTTTTTTCCTTCATCCATAACACAAGTGATAATCAAATTCTGATCCGAACATAAATTCGAAAAGGCAAAGCTGCGGGCCAGTTTTGAACTCGGACCCTTCTGCATGGAAGGCAAGTGTTCAAGCGCTAGGCTATCACTGCTAACTTTCTTATAGCTTTCATAAAATGTTCACCAATAGCTTTTCTTGTTACGTTTTGCCATACTTTTTAGGGATTAGAAAATTCGGAGGAGTTATTATTTGTAATAATCTACATAATAGTTTTGAAAGGTAATTTCTGATAATTATCTTATTTTGAAAGGGAGTCGTTATAACGAGTATTAACCACCTATGAAAGTTTTCCAATGCACTGAAAAAGCATAAAAGTAATAATATTCCACGGTTTAACTATAACATATACGCTAGAGCTTGAAATAAGTACTCTAAGCCACTTTGCAAGCTACATTAGTCTCCAATAGGACTTTACAGTTCAGAGCACAACGTAGGAGATTGCTAGCTACTCTTGGTCCACTCAAGTGGGACATGAGATTTAAGTAACTTGTTGTTCCCTGGACATTATCACTATTGAAGTAAACTACTTTAACATTAACTTATATACTCTCGATAATAGTATTTTTTTTAAAGAACAGTACTCACTCAATTTTTCACAATGTAGGTGATCCACCTTCACGCATAGCCATCAAATAACATACTACGAGAGACTTTCAGTGCGATGGGCTTATAAACCCATATATTAATCATTACATTTAGTTGAAAGGAAACTTTTCTGGATAGAATTCACATAGAAGTATATTAAAGTTTTCCATGGCAAGTTTCCATAAATTCGCGAACGATGACGTCTTCCGTTCGTAGGATTAGCGACGTGCCGTCTAGTACAGTCATCGCTACAGTGAATAACTTGTATCTATACATTTGAATACCTAATTTAACTTAGTTGGCAGTTACTCGTATCACGGAAAATAATGAATTCTATCTGTTGCATGAATGACAAATCGTATAAGAAATTATGTTGTGATTTCATTCGTAATAAATTCCATACATTTTTTGTACTTACAAGAGACGCAAAAAAAGTCTTTTTAAACCAAGTGTGATGGAATTTTTTCTTAGCTTTTCTGATAGAATATTTTAAAAAGACGCAGATTCAGGATAAATATCATCGAAATAACTACACTAATTATTTAAAACTTACATTACCTACACATAAAAATTACAACCATTATACATATTTTTTTATGTTTAGGTAACGTTTACTACTGATTATATTTTATTTTTAGTTATTAGTAGTTTCTTCCTTATAAAGTTAATTATAATAACTGTTGGATACTGTCATTATCTTCACACTTTTTTCCTTTTCAGAACAAGCAACTCGTCACTTCGAGCAACCTCGAACCTACACTGCGTCCACAAGTGCTAGTGAAGGTACCTACGGCATGAGCTATATATCTACACATATACTTACAGAACATAGACGTCTCTTAAACATCTGCACTACCATCTTAGTATATCCCGTAAAAGAGTCTTTTAGCGACCTCTAAACCGCCACATTGCACGGTGATGAAGGAATAAGTAGGTACTGCCATAATCAACGCACTTGGCAATTGAGTTAGTTAGTATTGTTAGTAATCGAATTATGTGTATATGTATGACATAGTAGATCTAGAATAAATCTATTGTGTCTACTGTGCGTCGCTTGACAGGTTACAGAGGGGGACGAGGAATAATATGAGGATGCTGCTGTCCGTAGATATACTCGCTCTTTCAGAAATCAAATCCCCGATTCTCCCTCAATCCTCCCTGATTGAATTCTCTCAAACGATACCTTCGTTTGCAGAGAATTCAATTACAGAGAAAGCGAGGATCTGTTACCTTCCAAATAAACAAAAACAAAAAACGTTAAGAAAATTGCATTTGTTAAACATGAAGAAATTGTATTTAGAGATATACAGGGTTATAACTCGTCGGCAAAGCTCATCAATACGAACAACTTATACTACGGCAGCAACACCGAAATCGCGAAGAAAAATTTTAACTTTTCATACAGTATTTCGATCGAGCAAGGTTTATGTATGTAAAAATTGATATTTTTTCGTGATTTCAGAGTTGGTCCCATTTAAAAGTTGTTCATGAATATTGATGAGTAGGTACTTTCACCCCTTAAAGCATTGCCGGTGAGGTTACAAATAATCCTGTATGTAAACATCGGAATCTGACCAAATCATGGGACAATGGTCAAAAATTATTGTAAAAAAATAGTTTTAAAAATTCAGTCTTTGTTTATTATGAAGATGGAAGATTTTTACTACGATAAACCCAAACGAAGTCAAGAGGCATTTTTAAATAACACATAAATACTTTATTTTTACCAGTATCAATGTTAACTCAAAGTTAGCTTAGTCATAATGTTGTTACATTGTAACCGCAGCACTAATTATATTAATAGTGTGAAACATAACAAGGCTTGCCTACTGATAGAATAGGCCGCAGCTCCCGGGGCCTTTATTTTGCGGTTTCTCTATAATTATTAAAAATATATAGCATTCACTCATGATAATTTTTTCTACGAAACTAACTATATAAGGTCCTACTTTTTTGTCCCCCGATTCCTATAAGGGGTCTTTGTACTCATCATTAAGAACTACTTTTTTATGGGAAAAACCTGTAATCGCGAAAAACAAAATCTGCTGTTCCATATATTTAGTTAAGTAATATTGAATTATTTGTATGGATCAGCAGAACTTACTTAATTAGGGCAAACCTTTAGCTTTGTAGCTTTACCGCACTAATAAGTTTGCATACCTACCTGACTGAGACATATCTACTGATACTTTGGTTCTTATAGGAATGTAGGGGTTTATCCCTAAAAGTGACGACGAGAAGGTAGTAAAGTTCTTGTAAAAATAATTATTCGGACGACTTAATTAGCGCAAACATGTAGCTTTGTCGAGCTTGTATGCTTGACTTCGACTGAGCTAGGTATACCTACTGACTCGACCCGTTCCCCTAGGATTGATTGATCCAATGTTTATTCACTTTGAGCATAACTATGCTGTCTGTTCTTTGAGTGACTTCGCTCTGCTTTACGTGAACCCTATCCTCCACTCTACTCTACTCACTATCTCGCAGAGTTGGCTCAGCTTACTGACTTATTGGCCTTTCTAAAACGTTGAAGTAGCATTCATTTGTGTTCAGTAGAACCTTACTCAAAAAATCATAGTCTTAACTGCAGATCATTATGTTTAATCATAAGTTTTCATTCGCAAAAATATGCGTAGGCAGGTAGGAATGAAACTAGGATGAAAACTTATGTAGAACAATAATACACTTTCCGATTAACCTTGTATTCCTAACGATTTTGTGAAAAGTAATTCCAAAATTCCTATGTCGAATTCCTATGTGTGTTTTTGCATGTTCGTATGTCGTGTATGTAGGTACCTATCTGTGGTGTATGTTGTCTATGTGTTCCAAATTCCTGTCTTGAAAATTCAATCTTCCAGTTTGCATATTGTCGGCGTGATACACTATCGACCATTCCCTGCGCGAGTACATTCTGCAACACGTAGATACAGGTTATTGCGAATTCTCGGAACGTTTGAATGGATATTGATACTTGAAGTATGATTCAAATGATGCGCGCTTTGGAGATGTGCCAATAAGAGTACCAGTTCAAAAATAATGATAAATCATAAAGTTCTTGTGAATTGGGTATAAATACACTATACCTACTATAATTTCGCAAGAAATTAAGTTATTCCCAACAGCAAACCATTAAGATATTCCCAACAGTATAGAGATGCTAAACTGACATGAATCATGTTTTTTGTAAAATTACAGTTTCGTCGATTTCAGGTTCCCAAAAGCAAAGATTATTAAACATGCAACTCTTGACTTTCTTCGCTTTGTGTTTATTAATATCACAAAGAAAATTAACATTAGATACGGATCTAAGTACCTACTTTAATCGTTATTTCGATACTTAGGTGCATACTCGTATTATCGACTTTAAATTCAGATATTATTGTACATAGGTAAGGTATGTTTCAAACGTGTTTCAAACCAACGTTACATACCTCAAACCTATCAGATACATTGATAGGTTCGAGGTATCTAAATAATATTACATCGACAAAGTAAGCTTCAACAAGTGTTCGACTACCACCTACCATCTGTTGATAGTAAGAAGCACGACACCTGATAAACAATTTCATAAAAACTATGTGTAATTAGGTGTTCACGTTCACTTTGTCAATACTCGTCACACAATCTCGATAACTGAGGTATTTTTACTACAAACATGTAACATATTGGTAATCAATGCTATTTATTGCTCACTTTTTCAAAACATTCAGATGATAATGTAAGGCTTTTCAGCATGAAACAAAAGCCTCCCGAAGCTTAGCTAGAACAAAACAAAACAAATTATTACCTGTTGTGATGCGTGCTGATCTGTCAAACGGAAGCAAACTGTTCACATTTCAGTGGTGAATCATAAGTCCCGATGAAAATCTGGACTATCCCGACACGTTTATTTAATGTTACACTTCACAATATACAATTGTACTAGGTTTGGAACAGAAAATTGTCAAAAATTTGTGATGTGAGAACTTGGGCACGTCCTGTTGTGTGTATGGCAGGTATTGTATTGCGAGGCAGGGTGCCCGGGGCGCACCGGCGCGCGCCGCCCGCCCTGCGCGACCTCGCCCGGAAAACACGCGCCGAGCGTTCAGCGTTCAGCAGAGCGAGTATTCATACAGTCGGACGCGCGCTCTCGCATGCTAATATTAGCGGCGGATTTTCGCGCGAACCAGAGGCGCGCTCACGCCGACCCTCCAATGATAAGTGGTCGTTGGCAGCGGTGAGCAGCCGCCCGGCCAACGCGCATGCGCCGGGCGCACTTCACAACAAACAGTAGCCGCTCAACTTACATAGTTACCAGCCATTATTGACTAAATGTAAAGCTCTTTATAAGCTTATGTTTCACTAGCAATTTGTTACTTACCTCTTTACCTGACCTTAATAAAGGTACAATACTCAGATAAAAACAATATGATTATTATGATGTTCTGCACTTATTAGCTTCTTAATTAATTAAGTTAGGGTCTGAGCAATGCATATTTCCGAATAGTAGGTGATTTTAAAATAACTACATTGTATCAAATACAATGTTCAAGATGGTGATCATAATTATAATAGATACTTACTTTATTTCATTTATGATTACCTATCTACCTATGCCCTGCACGCTGTCTGCTGTAAATAATTCGTTAGGGCAGTTACAATCCCAGTAATCTATTAACAGTATACCACGGTAACGGTTATTGGGTTGCGGAGGTCAGATGGTTAATCGTTCCGAGTGAAATACTGAAATTCATCCGCATCAAGTACGAACTGAAAGTGGACCGAACATGCGTAGGTGAAGGTGTAGTAGACGACTTCACTTCTAATTACCGGCCCCTCAAATCTGATTCGACTTAAAAATGAGCTATGGCCTACAAATTACCATTCTCTAATCTCCTGCAGTACACCTGTCGAAATCTGAGTCGTGGGCTGTCTTCTGGAGCTCCTAGATCTTATATCAGTCTAGTAAGACTGCGTGGACGACGTGAAATTCTCCGGCTGTTCCCTACAGACACACCATAGCAGATATAAAAATAATTAATTCCCAATTCACCATCAAGGGAAACGAATTAAAAACCTCAAATATCTGAGAATGATAATAAATATTAAGTACTCGAAGTATTTTTACAGGAAAAGAAACGTTAACAGTGGCTGTGAAAATAATGATCTAACATAAAAATAACAATGAGGTTAATAAGTTAAAAACCAAACATGTACTACATAAGCAATCACCGTAACCATACACCACGACCTTGCTTTACATATTAAGCATATTACTAAGAACTTAGTCTACAGATGAATAGTTTCCGTGTTAAATTGTAAAAGGATCTCATTAAAAAATGGCGTTACCTACCTATATTGTGAATGGGATCCGTTGTAAACAGAAACCACTGCTGCCTGTTCGTTTAGATCACGTAGCGTAAGATTCGGCCTTAGAGTATGAATAATAACAAGCTATCAAGAGACATAATTATGTATTGCGGCTGCGAGTCGTTCACAACTACGCCTCTAATTCTTCTTATATCAGCGTAACCTCAAGATAAACGAGAGCAGCCGAAGTATTTATATACCCTTTAGCTAAACTCTCGTTTATCCTGAAATTAAGTAACGTATTTAAATAGGAGTATCCAAAGAGTATGTAATGGTATGTAATCACTACGTTTAAGAGACGGGAGTCCCATAGAAAAAGATGAAAAACGTCACTTGTATGAAACGTGCGCTAGAACTGTATACCAACAAAGCAAAAAGAAATGCAGCCATTGCCGTAAAGGCAGAGCTGCCAACATAATTACCAAATAGGGATGTACTATTCATGCGTAATTCTATCGACATATCGCTACAAAAATTGTAGGGGTTCCTATTTTTTTTATTACATTTAAGATAGGCTCATTTCCGCCAACGTGAACTCTCGGTTTAAACTGAGTTACGTGGCAATTTTATTACAAAAAGAAGCCAGTAAACCTAAGTTCACATTGGCGGAAGTGGTGATGAGACAAATTTCAAATTTCATTGTGCAGTCAAATTATTTTGACTACATAATGAAATTTGAATGATTTGCTGTGATGATGATAAAATAAAAAAAAGCTTTGGATTTTATTTTCCTGTGCTCAGCTGCTGCGCTTTCGCTTCGCTTTGTCTCCAAAGGCATATAGATATTATTCAAGTCAACTTCTATCAATGCTAAATGTGTGACCGTTGCAAACAATTTTGTTTGCAACATTCGCACACTTGGCATTGATAGAAGTTGACTTGAATAATATCTATATGCCTTTGGAGACTTCTTGTAGAAGGCGAGAGCCACACATTTATTTATTTTAGACCACCGACGACCTTTTGATTTCCATTTTTCGTTCTTTACAGTTGATTCTATGAGACTTTAATACGGGCGATGATATTTATTCGATTTGAGCAACTTTTTTCTTCAGGCTTTTAATTAAAATGTTATATATCTTTAATTTATTCAAAAGTTTTTTTTTCTAGGTGTAAGTAGCTTTTATTTATGCAGTCATCGTTAGTGTTGTTTCTCGAGGTCTTGCATGCGCTATTTTTGCAGTGCTGGGTGAAGGTTCTGGAAAATTTACAAAAAAAATGTTAAGATAATTAATTATACGGGTTTTCCTGTGATGTAATGTAATAAACAGACAGATGAAAAACAAAAATTAAAAAATTATCTACTTGCGTTCTATTGCATAATTTCTAGTCTCGCTAGCCTATTATGGCGAAAATATTTTTAATGTACAGCCTTTTCGACCTCTACGATTTTTTTATAGTAAAGATAATTAATCAATTTAAGCAAATGATTTTGTAATAGACACAGAAAAATCTGTAATGATAACATATTATGGCATGTTAATACAGTGAATTAAATGTTAAACATAATTTGAAATTAACATAAGCCTTACCCGCAATAGAACATCTTTTCCTTTCGTAAAATTTTCGTCAACCTCTCCGCTCGATTAAGGTCCGATTAAATTGAAAATATAATAGATTTCTCAGAATTGGTGGTCAAAGGGCAATTGGCAATGGTTCAGCAGTTGATAATGAAGGTACTGTAATATAGAAAAAACATTTAAATTAAAGAAGGAAAAGAAAATCAAAAACAAAAGTAAATTTATAAAATTTAAAAATGAGAATATCGACAGTCGAGAAAAAATGTCACAACACTATCGATACTTGATTATGATAGGTTATTTTCTAAAATCTGGATTTATGTTATAATCACGTAATTCCTTTTCTGTAATAGCCTAACAATTGTAAATTTAAGCAGTTATTTGTAAAAAAAGAATTACCTGTCTTCATTCATCAATGGAAATTTTGCCATGAAGATTCGTTTTTGGCCATCTGACCGGCCAGTTGTTATACCACATATTTCGCACGTTTTACAATGCATTACAAATATTAGATACGTCACACGCATACACAAACACAATAGGTAACAAATAACTTAGGTATGTGATTATTTATAAGAACGATGAAAGCAAAAACTTTAATCAAACCGAACCAAACAACTCTGTTGACAACCAAAACAAAAATGGCGGCTGCGTGCGATAGAGTCGAGAATATGTTAAAGCAAGACAGCGATATCCACCATTAGTCCGCCATTATTTCTAGCGCACGTTTCATACATCAATTTTTTACTAGGGAGTTGCGCCAGACTGGGAGTATCTAGTATGTCTTAATGTGACTGCTCGTAGAAGGATGCTGCTGAATACCTTGAAATCCTTGCTAGTCACCTTTTAAGATACCTCTGAGAAGAGACAGTTTTTCCCATTTACCAGGAAGGAAACAAAGAATCTTATAGTGCTTGATACGTAGCTTGTCTCATTTATACTCTAAAGTACAACACGTTTGCAAGTAACCACGCTGAACGCGTGCGCCGTCACTGACTCACGCGCAATTTAAAATTATAACAATAACATTGTAGGACGTTCACATTGTGTTCGAGGTTTTAATCTTAAAGCTTATTAGTCTCTTTTATACCACTACATTTTACATTAATATTGTTCAATATACTCGAATAATGTGACCGCTAACTAATTCCGGTTTCTATTTGTTTGTCAAAGGTTTTTCCGGTAAAGACCTACTTGTTAGAAATAATAGTATGTAGAGCAATTCCTTTGACAATAAAAGTTATAACTTTATTTTCCATGAATGGTGTGAAGAAATTTCGTCATGGTTGGATTAAGAGATGATGTGACTATGATATCTGTGTCTGTGATTTGTATAGAAAATGTAAAACTTAAGCTTAACTTAAGTTGTGTATCAATGTTACCAACTTGAGAACATTTAATACCTTTTCAATGAATGGGTACAAACTTACATTACCTAATACTGAAAACGGGCATTTAGAACCATGCGTGACCTACACTGTTCCATTGTTTATCAACATAAGTAACTGCAGAGCTTGTTTAGTAATTTATTAGTACGCAGGTACCTATCTATTAAATTTAATACGTATTAATAAATTAATGTTATTTCATACCAATAAGTGTTTCGCTAAAGTATAGTTTACTTGTGCTTTGAAATACATAAGTCATAACTCATAACTATTAATTTATAAACCCAGTTTCCTCTTGTTGGAAAATTTTCATTAAATATCTAACTTTTTCCTTAAAATATTATTTCTGTGACTCACGTTTGTTACAAAACTGACCATACATAGGTATTTTAACCCCATATTAAGCAAATTAAACAACGGTGCTGTGTAGATAATATTTACACAACATTTTATCTAATCGGGTGCCCACACTACTACCGCTGAGTAATTATGTTGGTATACTCTATTATTATTTTAGTGTAATCCTTATTAAACGTAAGCCATGTAAAGTGTAAGTGTAAACTGACCGAATTAAATTGGCCAAGGTCATTTAATATTACCTACAATGGAAAGTCATTAATTGATTCTACGTAGGTCTGGGGGCTTACTACGAGCTCTTATAGCAGGGCAGAAATCGAACTGCCCAGAATTTCCCAGAATAAGATTACCTTTTATTGTACGAAAAGCCTGTACAGTGCGAGGTCAGCTCATATTGACGATAGAGATGTATGGAAGTGATTATCTTCTGCACATGCGGCTTCCCTGGTGACCCACTGCTTCCTGTCTTCACACACTAATTTTAACGCTTCCCTTGTACCTTTTTGGTAGGTACCTATTCTTAATTGGGTGACTGACTTGAGTGTTAAGTACGCACCTACTAGTATTGTATAATTATAATATTATAGTGGTACTTATGATCTTTGCTGTTCTTTTTTTATTTTTTTATTGTAATATTGTGTAAATTGAGGTCGAATTTTAGCCGGGGCCGCTCCTGCGGCCCCACATTTGTTGTGTAGTACCTAAGCTTGATTTATGAAAAGAGTATCCATGGAGTTTCTTGCCGGTATCTTCTCCAGGACCAACCCACTTGGAACCGTGCGCCTAGAATCACGACGTTTTGAAAGTGCCTGCAAAGGCCCAGTTGAAATAAAAATCTTTGACTTTGACTTTGACTGGAAATATGGATATGGATGGGTAGTTCAATTTCAGCCCTGCTATAAGAGTTCGTAGTACCTAAGCCCCCAGTACGCGTAATTTTGCCTCTCCTCTAGCAGAACTAAATGATGACGTCACTTTTTTTTTTTAATAAATATATAAGTAAATTCTTTATTTGTAAATAATTTGGTGCAGCGTTATAATATTGTAATGTACGCATAGGCACAATGAAATACATCCAATTTACAGCGGATGAGCAGAAAGACCACCCACTACCGTGCTAAGAGTGAACTTGTGTTACGAGTAGCAGGAGTCCAAAATCACTCGCAATTGCCTTTTTGCCAATGATCGCATGTCTATGTACCTATGTTTGTTACACAAAATAGAAAAATAAAATAAACTTTAAAAAAAAGTAAAAACAAAAACTGACTTCAAAAACTAAAAAGTATAAAATAATTTTCTTAAAAAAATAACTGCTTCTGAAGCCTAATTCTTCAATTCGGTGTTGTTGTATTGTCAAGTTAATGTTATGATGCATAGACTTTATTATTTCTATGTTATGATGTTAATTTATTAGGGTAGGCCATAGAAATAATAAGTAGGGCTCCATGGGGTAGGCCCATGGTAGGCCTAGGCAATGTCTTTTTGTCTCTGGAATTCACTCCACACTCAACGACTTCTCATTAGTCAATTTTCGCGCGGATTTTCAAAGAGCCAATTTCTTTTCGGTGCTGTTTATGGTGCCCCCGAGACGTGATGCCATACCATAAGCAATTACATAATTTGCTTATAGGCAAATCTGGCACTGCTTTTAGAAGATCTTTACATCTTTCTGCTGTAAGCTTAATTTTAAATGGTTTATCTTAAGATCATTTATTATATCCACTACTGTACATGAGCCTCACAGAACTACTTTATTCATCTTTGATTGTAGTAGGTAGTTTTGGGAACGCTCTTGCGTTCATTGTATTGACTACCGAATATGAAAAAACAAATGGAAATTATGTGGAGTTATGCAAACTTCTTATTAGGTACCTACTTAGTTTGTTTTTTAGCATCGCGTTCTATTCTAATCGCGTTCATTGTTTTTATTTTTATATATTTTATTTTTTTCATTATTTTTTGAAAGAAATAACCCCTCCCCTTCCTCCCCCTTCCTCCCCTTCCTCCTGTCCATTCCGTGATATTGAGATCAGATGGACTGGTCATCGCAATATGGCATTCATATTATTTAAAAATAATTTAATTGCTCCACCGAGTACGCCGCTGGCCGCTGCCCATCCACTTAACAAAATGCTTTACCTACTCACCTTCAACTTAAAAATATTCCATAGGCATTATAGGCAACCATGCGCCATGATCGACTTTTACCTCCCCTTTGGTCGAGAGGAGGTGGCCTATTCTTTTTACAAGCCATCGTCAAATCTGGCCAAGTGTGAAGGGTTTTGCCATTTCGGAGAACAATATACCATATGCAAACATCTGAAATTCTAGTCCTACCTATAGCACTGGATATCTATAATATGGGCTATGCGTGCCGGATGATTATGTGTAGCGTACACTAGATATACTTATCTACTGCATCTTAGGAAGGAGGCTATAGTGCTTATTGTATAAACAGCTGGATACCTAGGTATAGATGGGCCCGTAATCCATAATTATTATTATAGCCTTGCACTGATTGGCGACCACAAAGCAACTTAAAATTAGTAGGTATTGATCAAAATAAATTGCCTTTCAATAGATCAATTTTAGAAATTGGAATCTGCATCGATGTCTATGATTTTTTCTTCTTAGGAATAATAATTATGATATTTTGAGGTCGTTCGATTGGTCAATCGCTACAGCCTTTGGCTTCAGCAACGCAACTGTGTATCGCCCGAAGATTTCCAATGAGCGAGCGACGTTCGCACTTCGCACGAGTGATTTTCACACCGAAAAATTAATTACTAAACGTAACCATTGAGTGTATTATTTGATTCTTTGCATTGGGAGCTCCCATTTAAATATTTTAGAATTAGGCTGCGTAAATGGTTGGTAAATAATTGTTTTTATAATTTAGAAGAATTCGTGCGACTGTAACAATTATAATGTAATGTATAATATTCATGTATGAATAATAATAATTTTAATTAATAAATTGCCTTTTGCATGCCATAAACAGGCAGAATGTAGTATTGTCTTAGATTATATAAACCTACTTTATCTATGAGTATTGTACATAAACCACCAATGTTATATCTGGTAACACCTGTATTCTATGCACACACCTGCCTTCGACGCTCGATTCTATGCAAATAAATACCTACTTCTTTTTTCTTAATGAGCAACGACCAAATAATAAGTAGGTGCTCTCCCCTAGAAGTTTATTATGTCTATGGCAACGACTTATTTCAATAATACGATAAATAGATTACTATAATATTTTATATTAACTCTTTGCTTGTCATTTTGTCAAAATAAAAAGTGGCAACACTGTCTAATCTAATGTCAAATTGTCATTTAATGCAGTGTTTCCAACATAGGGGTTTTCCCCCCAAATTTAGGGGGTAAATAAGTGGGCTGGGATTTTGTTAGGGGTATTTTTGGGGATTTTTTTATTCTTGACTTTTACTGTGAAGTTTATAATGATTGTGACGCAGTTGGCTTTAAACTTTTTGAAAATGTTTCAATTGTATAATAATACAATTTATTTATTATTTTTACAGAGTATTTTTTTTTGGGGATTTTTACTTTAGCTTTGGGGTTAAATATTCCTGAGAGTTGGTAACACTGAATTAATGTCAATGTCAAATAATTTCCAAACAAAGTGCGGAGGATTATTTTACTTTACATCGTGTATTTGTATTGAATTTTAATTATTATTATTATATAGAATAAAAGGCTAACGTATTTGGTATATTGTACGGGTTAGTTAACTTAGGTAGGTACTCTTCCCTCGCGATTTTGAAATGGTAAACATACACTGACGGGAACACTACAGTCACTGCAAATCTGTTATTATTTTACAGGATTTAAATAAAAGTATTGAGTATGTATTTATATAATAAGTAGACAACACTTTATTACTTATTTGTAGAAATTTCTTCGCAGTATATTTCAGTTCGTCAAGATGTCGTCTTTTCAAGACAGGCAAAAAAGTCTGTTCAACCAATTGAAAGATGCCGAGGATCAATATAGTTTTTCCAAAACGAACAAAGCTGCACCCCAAGATTACGGCACAATCGACAGATACACTTACAAGAAACTGAAACATGAGATGAAACAATTCAGAGGCAGAGAAAGTATATACAAGAGGCCTGAAGCGAACATTCGCGAATGCCTCAGAGCCAAAACTATTCCCGACCATATCAAAAACCCTCAGAAGTATCAATATTACTCATTAGCAGATGTAACACCAGAACAAATGTCAGACTCCACAAATACTGCTACTGCATTAGCACTTATTCGTGAAATGGAGGAAAAAGAAGCAGCTCAATCAAAAATGGACCATGATTCAGAAGATGCAGACATCTTCAAGAAACCAACTTTCCACATTTCATCTGCTCTAAGAAAGAAACCTGTTTCTGAGGAAAAGGCTATATTCAAAAGTAGCAAAGTTGTGATGCCAGAATATGTTGTTGGAGTAACAAAGAAGAAAGAAAAGAAAAATAATGAAGTCAAAGTAAAGAAAGATAAATCACAGAATCCTGAAGATTCTGGGAAGAAAATGGAATTGAAATTAGATCATCTTTTTGAAGAGGATGATTAATTTTTACTTGAAGTATATGATTGTTAGATTTTAAAACAATAAAATGGCTTTCCACACCTTGCTTTAGTCTTTTGTATCAATTAAAACTGAATTTCATTGGAGTTTATGTTTAATCAATTGACAGTATTATCTTGGGTGGTATGAGTTGGATCAGCACCGCCTCTACCTAGGGTGCAATAGTTATGGTGCACTCGGGCGTCAAGTCCTAGAAGAAGCCGCAGGGTTCACAGGACAGTCAGAACGAGCAGCGCCACTTGCACCTACTTTGTGGGGTTGCTGGAATTTTTGTTTTAATGTGGATAAATTCAACCTTAAACTGTTACTTCAAGAACCAAATTGCCTCGATGGGATAGGTGTTAAAGGCGCGAGCCGGTCAAGTCGCGTCGTGGTTGAAAGAGGCATCGCAAAATGTATAAATCAAAGAAAGATAAATGTATTATCGTATTGGCTTATCATATCTACCATTTTCTCTGGAATTTTTTGTTTTCTCTTCTGTCAAGGATGCAAAAAGGGTGGAGAAACCTGGTTTGTCCACCCGCCGTGCTAGCCCTGCAGGAACGAGGTTTGATCATTGATGCAAGTTTGATGTTATGTAAGAAAGCCTAGGCAGTAGCTACATAATTGTGTCATGGAGTTCTTTTAGCTATCTCAACTTTTAAGATAGTAAGAGATGAATGAAGGCTGACAGCCTGACCCTTTTAGTAATGAGGACCTGCTTCTCCATAAAAGGAGGTAAAAAACGATACTCATGCACTTGTTTTAACCGGATAGTATTGCATCATTTATCAGAAATATATTTCCTTTGCTTTCTAGTTCCAGTTCCACTCAATGGTTGTATTCAGTTATTACGGCGGACGACGCTTGACGACGCACCGATCATCAGAGCCGATGACACCAAACCGTTCATTTATTTGAACGGAGCGCGTCGTCAGGCGTTCGCACCGGTCACACCGTTAAAAGAATTACTGAACGTAGTCATTAATAACAATAAAACATCATATTAAATTACGTTAAATGCTTTATTTACATAAATATCAATCAACACTGTGATATGATCGTAGATTCCGATTTGATTTCCAAGTTTTCTGTAGGCTGATTGTCTGTCTTGCTCTCTGCTGCAAAGGCGCTTAGGTCCCTCATCATGGAGTATGCATCTTCACCATCAGCATAGTACTTGGGCTCAATCTCCAGTATTTTGAAGCCAAGACTGTTGGTGTACAAGTTCAATGCTGCTCTGTTGCTTTTTCTTACATGTAGGGATACATATTTAGCCTGAAATAATATTAATGTTTATTAGTCCTCTTAATTATGACGACGTAATGAAAGTGCCTGCAAAGGCCCTGTTGAAATAAAAAACTTTTACTTTGACAGCATTAAGAGGGATTACATTTCGACCTTGATTTTTGCATTAAATGGCCAACTTTGACATTCTTATTCTGAGAAACTAAAAGACACAACAACTTTGACTTATATAATAGTTATTAGTAGGTATAGTTTATAGCAGCCTCGCTTATCGAAATTTCTTCTTATCCATAAAGCCTTCATAAAAAGACAAAATTCCGAAGCAAGTTGTTTTTCATAAAAGCGACGGCGCTTGTTCGAACTCGTGGTTTGAACTACTGGCAAATAAAAAGAAAAATTTATATAATAATTTCTCTATTGGTTTAGTCCATAGCGGCCTCAAACTTTTGAAATATGTATGGAATGTCTTTAAAAAAAATCCCATTCCAAACCATAAAACTACAAAAAACACTCAGAATTAACTGTAAATTTCTTATTTACTACATTAATATTATTACATAAAATTTTAATTTTGAAATTTGAATAAACGTTAGTTCGAAATTAAAATTTCATACTTTTTAAAACAATAAATAAAATTTAAAATAAACATAATTGCAAATTGCTACATAATGGGTTGCATTGGATGCTCAAACTCAGTACTGCACAATGTTGTGATAGGCCTCTTATGCTGAGTTGATTGATTCATTGGACTCCGCTTGTGTATGTTGCAACAGTGGGAGTACGATAGATCAATATGAATTATGTTGATTGTCTTATTGCAAGCCTTTTTCATTATAAGAAAGAAATACTATGACAACTGGCAAGATGAGAAAAAAGAAAATTACCTGAAAACACTCAACCATAGCAAGTGAAGCCTGGTTCATGAGTTTCTGTGCAAGTCCAAGACGACGGTGAGACCGCTTTACTGCCAGAGACGTAATATGTCCATGACGATTGTCCTCACCATCTTCTTCCATTTTTGCTAATACATAACCTGTGATTTTTTTTTAAAGTATGATTTAGTTCATTCTCTCATCATAAGCATACGTAACATGTAAAGTTATGAAAAGTCTTTGAGAAATCAACTGATCATATTCAAGTCTACAAAAGGTTATCTCCACCACTGTTAGATAACATAATATGTACTTAGCTTTATGTAATTAATGAAACAATGGGATACTTTCAAATCTAATAATAACTAATGTAGTTTAATCATATCACATAATATGTTAATAATTATCAGCCTGTTTTATAATAAATTGTATGAAAGAATTCATAATATTAAGTAGGGAGTGATTATCCAGTATTTTATTATTTATCTCTACTCACCAACAATGTGTCCCTTCTCATCTTCAGCTACGTAGCTGAGCTGCGGCCATGAGAGACCATGGTAGAAATAGTACTTCATCTGGTAGTTCTCTGGCAAGCACAGCAGGTTGCAGTGCTGCATATTCATCAGGTCACTCGGACGAGCACACCGGATGTTCATTTTGATATTCTGTAAAAAATACAGAATAGATCCTTTTTAGAGCAGTACTTATTTACTTTAGTCTTTGTCTTGTGTTATTGCTTACTATTATTTTCGGTTTTTATTATCTAACAAATGAGAAACAGATAAAGTATCTGTTAAGAATAGGCTGTTCTGCATTATTTTTGCTCTTTATTGTGATACTTATTACCTTGATTGCAGTTTGAATAATATCAAAATAATTACTTTTTATATTATTCCCTTCGAATTTTCCTCGTTTTACTTGGCTGCCTGATCTCAGATGCCGGGGGGCTATCTGACATACCACCTAGCAGCTCACGCACGAATCGGAACTTTGACAAACAACACTTCCACACAATGTACCAACCTGGAACAAAGGACATCACATTCTACATGCTACACGACTACACTCATCATATTGTAAAAAGTTAGTAACTGATTGAAATGACAAGCATATTGGGCTACTTACAAAAAAACACAAAGACAAAAACTAAAATTACGCTACATACGAAGGTTATAATAGCTAATATCACTTCCTTCATATCTCACTAAGCATGGGTTAATAATTATGAACACGAGTTAATGCATCCACTTTACCAGAACAATCACTATCTCACATAAAATAATATATTATCAGTCGTATGGAGCGTGTCAGATTTTAACGTGAGTTATGTTTATGATTCTCGTGATGATTTTACTGGATTTTACAGCGCCATTTTGGTTTATGTAGCGATAGCAAATTTTATTTGTCCATAAATAGGGCGAATGTCCTTTTTTGGAATTGAAGGATCTAAGCTATGAATGATTTACTCAATAAGTTACAAGGACATTTTACGTACTTATCTATCTTGTTTTTCTTGAATTTAAAAAATATTTGATCCAACATAACCTCTTAGTTCGACATTTCCGAATTCGTTCGAAAATCAAAAGATAATCGGGCGTACGTGCTCTGTCTGTGGCCCGTGTGTCAAAAACCTCTTGTTCATCATGTTAAAAAAATGTTCTGTTTCTGTCAAGTTTCTGTGGTCAATTATCTGTCAAATTATATGTCATTGTCAAAATCAAAACAATAAAAAATCTGAAACAGTTTATTTTCAGTGATCTTAGTTTGTGTAATTATTCGAGCAATTATAAAAATAAGGTTTAATTAATACATCATATAATAGCACGAATTAGAAATGGAAGATGACGGTCAGGAAGAAAAACCTTCTGCATCTGTTTTTCTGTAAGTATTTATAAAAAATGTGGGTAAGCTTTTACAAATAGTTTGTATCAACCGCCTATCGAATTGTAACAACTCTTAAAAAATTAACTTATCCTCACTCATCCTATATATAGAACTCGACACAGGAGTCCTGCATTCAGCAAAGAAGAAATAAAAGCATTGATAAGAATAGTTGAGCAATACAAAACTATTGTCTTTAATAAATCCACTACTGCCACTGCCAGTCATGCGAAAGAGTCGGCATGGTTGAAGATATCCAGAATATTTAATAGACAAGGTTTCAATAATGTGAGAAGTGCAGATAGTTTAAAAATAAAATGGGATAACATGAAGAAGGAAGCAAGGAAAGTGTCTAAGAACTTAATGGACCTAAGATACAGTGAGTTTGATGAGGTGACCAGCCAGCTGGTGGCGATGATGTGTGAAGCTGAGAACAACACTAGCATAGTAGAAGAACCTATGGAGCCTGATGCAGATCTAAACGGTACTTAAAAAGTCAAGCAATAACTTATTACTAAATAAAATATTATGTGTAACACAAATTACTATTTCATGCTGGTCACAGGCCATTTCTCAGAAGGAGACTGCTGGCTGGGGCCTACACCCAGCCATCATTCTCCTTAGCATGAAACGAATATATGTTTAATTAGTCCACTATAAATTAAAGAAGAGACTCAGATTATCTTTATCTTTATAATAAACATTCACCTGTTCAAATGTTTCTTGAATACAACAACATTAACATTTATAAGGAGTATAATATTAAAGTGTGAAAAGTAATAAATCAAAATTCTAGAGATAAACTATGATAACATGGTGCGCCACTTCAAGTGACTATGTGTGTAGTCACATCTCCCTACTGAGCAACAAATCCTTAGATTTATCTTTGTTCGACGGCCGTCTCAGTACGCACACATGCGTTGTGAGTCTTGGTGGCGCTTTGTTAACATTTTCAAACATTTTTAATTTTGGAGGGGTGCACTATGTTATCATAGTTTATCTTTAGTTAGTTAGTTTAACTTTAATTGTTTCAGAAACTCAAAATCACAAAGAATCAATTGAAATCCACTGGAATGGCAATGAAGATAAGAATTCTGATGATTCTTCCTTGGGTTTGTATATTTTAGTCAAACTAGTTGTTTCCAGAGCTTTTAAATGAGCATATAAATTACATCTACCCAAAAATTTTATAATTTTATAAATAATATATTATGCTCTTTTCCATGTAATTTTCAAATTCTCCATTTTGCAATTACTAATCTTTATGGTGTATCTATTTACAGATGGTGATTATGAAAGTAAGAGGTAAATATTATTCAAATTTATTCCCATAGTTGCACTTTGGAGTATTTCAATAACTTAAAAACATGTTATAAATCAATCAATGTTTTCCACTTATAGGTTGAGCAACCGATCAATGAATTTTTCACCGAGTGAATGCAATCTACTTTTGCAATGTGTCCGGCAAGAGAAAAATATTGTATTTTCAAAAACAACCACTTCTGGATTCAATGAAATGAAAAAGCAAGCTTGGGAAAGGGTAAAGAAAATCTTTTAATTTAAAAAATAAGCATTAACAATTTCAAGCTCTTTTCAGCCTGCATTCAATGATATTTGGTTTAAACATTGAGTTTTGTATTAACTTTTTTTTTTTAAACCAGGTGATATTTATAATGCATTCTATGAAAAGAGATGATTTAATAAAAAAAAATCTTTCATTTTTCAGATAACAAATTCATATAATAAACTAAGCCCGCAGAAGCGTTCAAGGAAAGTGTTGCACACAAAGTTCTTCAATATGAAAAGAGCAGTGAAAAGTACTAACTTCAAATCTTATTTCAAACAATTTGGCAAGAAACACCAAAAGCTAGAAGATTCTGATAAAGTAAGCGTTATTATCGTTAGCGTCTAGATATCGTCTAAAAATGGGAGGCTGCATGTCTTTGTAGGCCCCTTTTTTATACAAAAGATACTAACCAATGCTTAACCTTTGGGAAATACAGACGGAATAGTGGTAGTAAGTGTCAGATAGTTTGAATCAGCCAAAGTGGCTATAATTATGGTAACACTTAGGAAAATGAAACATTATTCCATTGAAATAAATATGTATGTCTCAACATGACATAATATTAAAATGCTAAAACAGAACTTTTATCAATAGACTAAGATTTATTCCTTACTGTTATCATAATTATTATGACCACTTTGGCTGTTTTAATCTAAAACTGACTACAACAGACACCAACCAATGCTTAGCCTGTCGGGCCATACAGGTGCAATAAATGTTATTATTATTCCAGAAAATAAAATCAGAGCCATTATTTGAGTATAGAAGCAGCCTGGATGCAGACAATGACAATGATATTGTGGACCATATAGAACCGGACCATAAGTCCAATAGTGATGCGAATACCACCGAAGATCCTTTGAGCGCAGTTTTAAACAGTGATGTAGGCCTAAGTAAGTTATTTACAATTGTTTGCTTTAGTCTAGCGGTCGCAAACGCAGCTGCTGTGCGTTGGGCCCTGGGTTCGAATACCAGGTCGGACAAGTACAAGTATTATAGGCAACCCTATAATACTTGTGTTGTTTTTCGGAATTTTGCTCGGTAGGTTGGCAATAGGCTTGCCCCATAACATGGGTTTATCTCAGAATGTGGGTGCTCTAACATGATTATATTGTTGTTACAAAATATAAAAAAAATCTACAATATTGATCTATTTGCTTTGTCGCATGGTAGATTTAGAATCAAAGATTCATGTGAATACTTAAATATTGGTAACTGTGTTTGTCACATTTTTATTTATAACATGTGTATTTGTTTTGTAATAATCAAGTCTTTTTTTCTAATGTGTTCAGCTTAAACATAACCTTAATCGGTTTTTGTCTTACATGTATTTGTAGAGAATGACGTTGGTGGCACATTTTGTTATTCGTTTATTTTGTAATGTTTCTTGTGTCTTTTGTTTTCCTGAATAAATATAATAATGCAACCACTAGCCGCATGTCGAATGTGGTGATTATTGAAATCATACTAATGTTATAAATGCGAAAGTAACTCTGTCTCTGTCTGTTTATTACCTTTTCATGACTAAACAGCTGAACCGATTATGATTTTGTCAAAAACCGCCTCATCCGTAGTCCTCCTGGACGGAGTCGCGAGCACAGGTAGTTTCCTCTAATGCAGTTTTTTGTAGTGGTTATTCGGAGGCGCATGTTCAGTAGTATAGGTTAATCAGCCGATATGATGTGAAGAGTAGTACGAAGCATTATAATAGGTATTATAACTAGGTATATCCAAAATAACAATATAAATTTTATTTCAGGTTCTATTAGTCAATTTGAAAATAAAGAAGTTATAAGATTAAAAAAAGATTTATTGAATTACCAAATGGAAACTGCAAAGGTAAATATTTTTCCCTAAGTAATAATAAAGCTTAGGCGGAGACCTCTCGCGCCCGGCATTGGTCGAGGCCATGCTGCGGGGCGAGACGGTCGGGAAGCGGTCGCCTCCTTCTGCGAAGCAGTCATGCTATCGAAGGAGGAGGCGGGCCGCGTGAGCGAGAGGATGGCATCCTCCCTCCAGCCCAGCCGCAGTGGTAGTCGCCCACGGCGTCGGGCGCCGGCCGACGATCTCCGGCCACCGTAGGCGCGGGCATGCGGACAGCGAGTAAAGGGCAACTCGCTGTCCGACCATGGACCATGCCCGGGTCGACGGCGCGTTGTGTTCCACGCGCGCCTCAAAGAACGTCAGCAAGATGACGGGGCCCCCCCTGTAGAGGGCCGAAGCCTGCCGGGGTCGCGGGACTTATCTCATTACCGTGACCCCGGAACGTAAAGGGCTATTGAAGGAACACCGTGGATTTTAGTCAGTAAAAGTCTGACAGTCCCTCCCGCCCTGCCCGGGGTGGGAGGAATCATTTGAAGATTTTACCACGCTAAAAAAAAAAAAAAAAAGTAATAATAAAGCTGTAATTTCTTTGAAGTAAAACAATATAAAAAGCCTCTTTTGAACGTAAACAAAGTATAAAGATAACATCGCCCACCCTTCACCGCTTCCTATGTGTTTCATCATCATTCTGCTGCCGCTATCTCGTTTTATTTGGGGTCGGTGCAATATGTCTTTTTCTTTCATTCATCTCCATCTGACGTCATTTCTGGATTCACTTCCTTCACACTCATGTCATATTTCACACAGTTCATCCATCTTTGGTCTTTGGTCTGCCTCTTCTCTTTCTGTCTTCTGTGTTTGCTGTTTAAAATTACTAATAGTCTTTTTCGATTTGGTTTATAATTATTTTGCCTACCTTTAAAATTGATAACGAATTACTGGTTTCTTTGTTACAGTTAAAAAGAAAAAGGATAGAAGATTTATTGCTAGCAGACGCGGCGGAACGTGAGACTAAAGCAATGGACAGTTCACTAAGGCTCCGGGCAGCCAGACTGGAGGTGATCGCTGCGGAGATGAAGTTACCGCCCGGTCACCCAGCACTGTCCTACACGGCGGAAGAGACGCGTGCGCAGCACTACATACACCAGTACCATGCCCCTTGAAATTGTTCTGGTAATCATTATTATTATTGCAACTATGCTGGTATAATGCCGTTTCCAGGGATGTGTTCAAATATTAGGCAAGTCTTTTAAATTAAATTTGTCAAAAATGACAGTTAAGATATCATCGCAAAGAGCAGCCTCCCAGAACGTTGAATAGAATAGAATAGAATAGATCTTTATTTCATGTAAACCAAATACAGGCACTTATGAAATGTCGAGACTCTAGGTGCACGGTTCCAAATAGTTGATGGACAGTTTAATCAAATATTGTTGATACATTATAGTTTGTTTAGATTGATAAAGTTGTATACAGTTTAAGTACAATTAGATACCATAACGGACGATGATTTCATTCATTCATATATTTTTGTTTTATTCTTTTTATTTTCGATACTGATAGATTTTTATACTCGATACCTGCCGATCACAAAATTTTTAAACAAATATTTACTTAATTGAATTAAATAATTTAATATTTTTGAAAATATCATCTATACATAACGTTTTATACATTTCGAGTATAAGCCGACGTCGCATTGTTTACGCTTTCGGTACAATGAGAAGTCGGCTTATACTGAAAATGTATAGATCGATATGTAGCCGTGCGTACCTATATTTGAACACAAGTCTAGTCTCAGGCTAGGAGCCGCATAAGAATGGAACAAAGATTTGTTTATATTGTCAATTAAAACTAAAACATTGCTAATTTGTAAAACATGCCAGTAAAAGTAACTTGCATATTATTTTAATTTTTTATCGATGCAACACATGCCCGGTGCACGCACACAAGATGCGTCGCGTCGCGCCTCTGCCATAATATGTTGTAGTTCTGTCAAGGAATGGAACCAAACCAGAATAATTATTGTTAGATCACCTATATTTTAAGTTTTAGGAATACCTACTACCTCTTATAAGGAAGAAAGTACACGAAACCAGATCACAGAGTAGTAAGCTAGTGTAGTGATAAAGTGCTAGGTATCGAACGGGACAGCACCTGAAGACAAATGTACTACCCGTGCGCAATAAACGTAAAAGCCGCATGCAGTCAATTTACAACTCTATTTGAATTGGAAAAGAACTAAGTTTTATTAAATAAAGAATTATTAAAAAGTACGTTTAATTTGGGAGTCGCATTCCACTCGGGTCTCAACTTATCGTGCACTGATAGTACAATTTTCAATCACTTGAGAATCGGAACGCCAGCAATACATACTGAATTGACATTAGATAAGCTGTGGAATAGGCACGTGATTCGTAAATATCAATCCCATACATTTTGCTGGCGTTTCTGTTCTCTAGGGATTGTAGATTACGACTTGATTTATCCTCAGTAATGCCTGAAGCACAATAGGTACTTTTTGCAGCAAATTTGCACCTGGTTCACTTCGGCTGAATTTTGCTTTCAAAAGTGAACAACCAACGCGAACAGGTCCGCTTCTGCTACAAAAAGTAGCTAGTGTGGTCAGGCTCAAATTCTGTTCGAAAAGGTTCTAATCAAGTATTCACTGTTGTATTTTTCTAGAGAAAATATTGACTCAGAATTTGAAATTATTTTACGAAATATTTTTATATTGTACCTACCTGAAGTTTTGAATTATGGAAACTTGTAGGTAGCGAAATACGTATGGAATTTCAAGATATAATAGTAAATGATCCAATTCAAAATATTGAATGTATTTTATTGTTTATGCTTAATTTTCATGCCATCTTTTAACTCATTATAACTTAGCCAGTTTGTTACACTTTGGTCCTCTTTCATGGCACACCACAATGCTTACCTTGCCTTATTAATCCTCGTAATAAAAAGCTATCACAGCATAGCACAGGTGTGACCGAAGTTAACTGCTAAAGAGCTGCCTCTTTAATACGTAGGTACTATAAAGTCACTATTACAGAATAAACAGTTTACAAATTTTCACGTCATGATTACCCACCATATCGTTGCAGGCCAAGACGAGGTCTGACCACGACCTTGTAACGAACTTAGCAACAGTAACTGAGGCTGATTGGATAGATCCTTACGGATTGGTCCAGGTATTAAAATAAGACAAAGTTTTAGATACGAAAATTTTGTATATTTTACTTGATTGCGTTTTACAAGATGATTAAATTATAATTCAATATTAAAATTATTAATATGCATTTGTACAATTTCATCTATACCTAACTAAACTACAACGTCTAAAATATATTACACATCGCTAATATACAACATGCTTTTTACATTGATATCATATCCTACGTCTATCTACTAGTATGTATAAAGTACAAAACGTAGGTACGTACATACAGTAACGCTATTGCGGATAAGTAATGACAAGCCACAAGTGGGTATAAAAAGGTGAGCTTTAACACAATTTCGTTTATTTGAGCATATTGCTTCGTTAGTCAGTCACGGCGGTACTACTCGACAACTGTAACGAGTCACTTGGCGACCCACTACCCCTCCGCCCGCTAGCACCCGAGCAGCAACGCAACTCTTCGTCTGTAGGTACTATTATTCTGTGACACTATAAATATAGTGGGTGACGCATTTGGAAGCCCCCGTCACAGTGATTCATTATAGTTGTGGATTAGGAAATTAAAACATTTCTAATGTACTTGACCTCCACACGAATATTACAACTTACTCTGATACAACACTCGTTTTCATCACTTGAGCCATTTTCAAGGAACATCAAACAATATATTTAATCGTTAATAGTAAAAGAATATTGTCACTGTTAAATTCATTTACTTATGCGATCTTATTACGGCTATCATTAAACTCCCACAAGACATAGGCAGCCATAGTGCTACATACACTATAGCCAATTCAATATCTCAATAGTGCTTTTAGGCATGATCTTAAAATGTAGCACATTTATTTCAATTCAAATTTTTCTATCGAGATTAGTTGTCTAATACTTAGTTCAAAAATTATTTTCTGACACTTAGCTGTGCTAGCATAGAATGCTATGTGAATTAGCAAAGTGATGAAACATCGCAACAGCGTTTCTTTAGCACAGGCATTATTCACGTAAATCACACGATTATTCTTTATTTGCATTTGTTTGCATCCTTTCACATACTTAAATTCCATGAGTTTTGTAAAGTAACAATACCACATAAAACTTAGTAAAATTATAACGTCTTAATAAATCTCGACAGAAACAATGCCACACATTAAAATTTCACTAACTCGTCCTACGAATACTTCGATATTGATGCAAAATTGTATAAAACTGGACGGACAACTCAACTCACTACGGCAAAATGAGCATCCAGCAACTTTAAACTCGACCAGCTAGTTCGCGGCGAAACGCTTCACAAACAAAAAGTCCTAGTAGCAGCCTTCGATTTATCGTAAACGTACAAATACTAACATTTAAATAGAAACTCTGCGTTTAACTCGTCATCGTACCGGCAGTCTACGTCGATAGGTATCGTGCGACCTATCTCGGCTTCTTTGGTAATGCTACACTCATAGGGGGTGCCCCGGCGGCGTCCACTCGGCACAAACTTGCTTTATGCCGAAGCGGACGTCGGGGCCTAGCGCATCTAAACACTTGCCCTACGGGACAAGCTGAGAACAGAACCACGCTCGACGCGCGGGGGTGTTCACATCGACCCGCGGGGGGCGCGAAGTTCGGGACTGTGGAGTTGGAGAACCTCCTGCCCGAGGTGAACCTTCGCGGCGTCGGATCGGCTTGGAGCCTTACGAACGGCAGTAGCGTTCGTCTCGCTTATATCTGTAGCGCGGCGAGCGACGCTGTGGGGGCAGCGAGGGGGGTGAGCGGCGAGGAGGGCGCGGAGGGCGGCACGGGCGTGGCGGGCTCGGGCGGCGGCGGCGGGTCGGCGGCGCGCACCAGCACGCGGCGCAGCTCGCCGGCGCGCGCCGCCAGCGCCCGCGCCGCCTCGGCCATGTCGGCCACGGCGCCGGCGCACGGGAACTGCTGCGCCGCCGCCTTCGTCTTGGCGACGGTCGCCGCTAACGCGTCCGATAGAGCGTCGGAACATCTCAGCGCTTGAGTCTTCAATCCCGCGTGTCGGGCACTCCTGTTGAAGAAACACAAAACGAAGGTTATGATACGTTGATTATTTAAATGATTGAAGATTTTATCACAACATAGTAGGTAGGTAATAACCCATCTATTGCAATAATTGATCATTGAGCTCATGCTCGACTTAGCCGCACCACATCTCACTTCGGAAAATGCCAGGGCAGTGTGGTGCGACTAGTACGACAGAAGTATTTGAAAAGCATTTTTTTATAAGGTTCGTTATCTACCTGTGTACTGTGTCCCCAACGTGCACGATCCGATGCGCGCTGAGAACGACGAACTTGCCGTGCGCGAGGAACACGTCGGGCGGCTGTCCCATGTCGATGGTGCGCAAGAACGCTTCCACTGCGGTGGCAAGGTGGGCACCATATGTGGCGGCCTGAGCTGCGTAGAACGCGGCTAACTGACGGTCGTCGGCAGGGAGACGCGTCGCTGCTGCTACTGCGCTCACCTAAAGAAATAACAAGATTGGTTATTCTAACAGTCATTGATCGAGAGAGCCGATCTTGACAATTCATATCGCTTCATGCATTGTGTACATAAATATTAAAATAGATGCAGGATATGCGAGTGTCCTACTTAGGGACACTTAATACTAGGTATATTTTTCTAGATGCGTCGCGTTACTCATCTAGGACAAAGCGTTTTAGCATTCCAGCCTCCCAAATCCCAGGAGGGTATATCGTATCCTAAATTCCGTAAAGTATTCGTCTGGACATATTTTTTACAGCTTTCATGATAATCTCACCTCGCCCGCATGATCGGCGTCTCTGACGAGGGCGTCGAAGGAAGCTCTGAGTTTGTCCGGCAGCGCAGCCCTAATCTCTGCGTTGCGCCGTCCCACCGCCGTGCGGGACTCCAGTCTTACGTAGTCGTACTCTTCTGTCCATTCGTGCTCAGGTACTGGCACTGCCGGTGACCGCCTGGAATCAATGTTGTCTATCAGTTACACATACATAGGTAAATAGACATGTTTTTTTTTTGTTATTTGTCTAGCACGTCATAGGTACATTCAAGAACTTTATAGCCAATTTTGTACAATCATCGTTCCCGAAACCTTGATCTGTATCTCAAAATCTTTAGCCATAGGCAGTCCCATCAATTCATATCATATAAAAAATGTCGAACAAGAGCCTTCTAAAGCAGCTACCTAATGTATTTTCTTTCTCACCTAAACAATAGCGATGCATTTCCATTGATGAACGAAGCTGCTCTTCGTACATCTTCGGTAAGAGATCGTGCACACGACACGAGTTGGTCTAGCGCGTCTTCTGTTCCATCTGTAGGTTCTCTGTCCCGTTCCAGTCGCTCGGGCGCCCAGTCGCCTGCGTCCAGCGCACTAGTCGCTTCGTGCGTTATGCGCTCTGCATCCTTCAGCGCTTTCACTAGAGGACGTAGCTTTACTGCGATACCTGAAAATCATAAGACAATGTAAAATGTTAAAGGTTTACATTACAGTAAATAGTTGAAAATATTTTTCTTATAGTTGACCTTGACCAATGGTCATATTGGTTTCGCCACGTTGGTAGTGTCCCTCAGAAGTTGACAAAGAATATTTCTACATAACATTTTTCAGAACGCCAGGATTGTATTTCTTAATGGGATTAAAAGTAGCTAGCCGTCATATGAGTTTTAGGTGTTGAAGCATGTTTTCTTACCTTTATCTTGTGCATGCTGCGCATTGGCGAGCGTGGCGTCGGCGAACACGGCGAGGTCGTGCAGCGCGGCCCGCAGGCGCGCGCCCGCCACGCGCACGTCCAGCACGCGCGCCCGCAGCGCGCCGCGCCGGCGCCAGCCCGCCGACACGTACGACAGCAGCCGGGACACCGCGGCTGACGCCTCCTCCTGTACCACACATATGGATGTGACTAACATTTGAGAATCTTCTGTCTACGGATCTATCTTGGCTGGCTCGTTTCAATTATTAAACCTCGACCAGCTGCGAGGATTTTCCAAAAAGTTGTAAAAAGTGCTAATGAAAATCTACATCTTTCATTACACTGCAATCATTAGGTAATTAGGTATATTCGTGTTTATTTTGGTCTACTTCTTCTGTAAGAGCTAAGCTAACTAACATAGCTTCTGCTAGGTACCTATATATACAGGAAAGTTTACCAACCTGTAATCTATCGAGTGCTTCGAGCGCGGCGTCACATGGCAGGGGCAGCGCACGCGAGCGCGGCACGTCGTACGTGCTGGACGCGGAAGCTGCCGAGTGCAACGAACTGCCGGAGTTAGCCGAAGCGCTGGAGGTTGCCGAGGCCAGGGAACCAGTGCCGCTGCACGCCGAGTCCGCGCTGGCAGGCCGCGGGGCGCGCGGAGCATCGTACCAGTCTACCAACGGTCGTGGACAGTCGTACATCCCGATTCGTTGTACTGGCATCGGCGCGCGTGGTACGTCGTAGTGTGAGCATTCTTCGATCTAATTGAAAAAACAATGTCGGGTTATCAATTGTCATACTTGAATACGCTTCCCGCAGTATATCTTTCTTCCTCAACTGCCTCGATACATCCTGTTGCTAAGCGACAAGGTTCGTGAATTGGCAGATGATGAGACTTTCAATGGGAATACTCTTTTTGGGTGTTTTAGGTCTAGCCTAGAACTAGACTGCGAATGCGATGTTAGAGAAGTTTCCTTTTTATTATGGGTAAGATATTGGGCTTACTTTTGTGAACGCAGGTGACTGCTGCGCGGGCATAGGTTGGTGTGCGACAGGGGCAGGCGCCCGCGCTCTTCGCCGCTGCATGGCACCGCTCGCATCGAACACGCCCGCCACTATCCGCAATCTGTTGCCTGGGCATATTCCCTGGAAGTGACAATAAACAAAAAAATAAGCGACAATAGCCCCAGGAATGTTTCGGAATACAAGCACGGCACGAAAAATGTGGTACCCTCACAGCCACATTTAAATCCCAGTACCTCGTATTAATAGTGGTCACGTACACAAACATCCAGACTCGGAAAAAGGAGATATCTATACTTAGGTATTCCCTGAATACTACGTAATTCTACTTGAATGGGACTTAGAAAACAACAATGTATTATCACCTTTGACCGTGACGCTTGCGTAGGCAAAATATTTTCACGAGATGCGTCATCATCATCATTGAGATAATGCACGTACAGGAAATAATAAACTTTGTGTGCGTAATTATATCGTACAAGTTCAAGTATCATCTGCAGGGTTATTATGTTTACATACAACACAATTAGCTTATTTGACCATTGCTAAAACTTTAGAACAAACATCATAAAAGCAAACCACTTCAGTTAGATGCATTGTTTCTTTAAACCAACAGATCACATCTCTGTTAAAAGCAAGTGCCTTTTTGGGTACTTTTCAAAAATTATTAACTTTTGAAGTGTGACTCGAAGCAGCAATTATCACCTCTCTATTGTTAAAGTAACTATCTTAGTCATATCATTAGGTAAATTTTCGTAAAATTGTGTGTGAGAATACTTCATTCATTTTAGGTACGTTATCGTATTTCAAAAAACCAATACCTTCGATTTTCCACAAATTAGGTAATTCATGAAGTGACAAAACACAGACATTTCGTACTAGTTCTCTGTCACAGGTGTCTGCTCACTACCTAACGAGTTAAACCATGTAGGTATGAGGTTGTGTACGTGTGAATTAGGCGATGCACCTTATCACAGATCAGCGTAGCCCATATAAATAACCAATTCGAAGTCGACGCGGTGTCTAGCAACCCACTTTCCATACAGAGTGACTACGAAAACTTCTTACGTAGTAACTAAGGTAATCAGTGGTACTACCTCCAGCTGTTGACCGTGATACGGTGAGTTGAATGTTACCTGTCTTCCTCTAAGTGAGCACAGCCACCAGCCCTCGCTGCCACCGGTGTTCTGCTCCAGCACGGTCAGCAGGTCGCCGCGACGGAACGCCAGCTCGTCCGGCGACTCTGCTATGTTGTCGTACAACGCACGCGCCATACACTGTAACAATGAAACGCTCAATTAACACCAATTCGGAAGTTCCAGAATATTGTGGTACGGCAATAATCACGAGAGACCATTCATCGAAAGAAGATGGGGTGGACTAGATTCAGAAGAGGTAGGACCGCGTGTTGGAGCGCAATTTGGAAGACGCACTGGTCAGATGCATTTGACATCAGATGGTAGTCGCTCCATGTTAATTACGGATATTCAGTAACATAAGGTTAGACTGTTTGGAAAGAAAAACAAAAGGGATGCACTTTAGCTAAAGAGTTTTTCACCAATGAATTAACATTAAAAGATAGATAGGTACTTGAAAATACAAGTATATCTGCTTCCTTCTTTTAAATTTAATACCAGAAGCAGCGATTGTTTTAATTCAAAACGTCAATTTGGCTGCTACAACTTCCTATTTCTTACTCCCACAACCATAATCGAAGAATTAACGAGTTGATCCACAGTTAATTGATTAAAGGACAGCAATTTGGCTCTACCAATTAGAGTAAGGTCTCACTCTACAACCTACAGCTTCGTATTTATCACCGGCAACTGTCATAAGGAGACAAGTCAATCAATCTTACATTACACATACAGAGTCAAACAGCAGCACCAAGTCCCCATAATTTTGCTATTAAGATTCGACACCCGCCCACGTCGCATTGGGTGCATATGTTGCGCCGGCGCAGCTGCAGCGGAATGGGCGCGTCCTAAATCAGCCGATAATGACGGATTGCATTGTGCAACGAGCGACCGTGGGCGACCCGTGTTGGGGCAGGCCATGTCCGTTTCCGATCAACGCAATCATTTATGCAACCGATAAGAGGGAACTGACAATAAGTTGGCGAACTCATTATGCTGTCATTGTGGCTCATTTCTTCACCTTACAAATTCACGTGTGTAAATGTTTGCTCACAAAAATAAACGTAGCGATCCGCGAATATAAAATGTCCAGTAAAATATCTAGAGTAAAACTAAAAAGATTAACTTTTTCTTTAATTACCGGATTCGTCCATATGGCTGTAATTTTTCTAACTGAAATATATCTCCTACAGTTGCACATTTTAATTTTTTAACACTTCACTTAACACACAGTTCAATCAAAATAATTCAGTTCACAAAGGCTTAGTTAGCTTCTCGAGAGGAAAACTGAATCAATAACACATGTATTCGCTTCGATGACTCCCGACCTAATGATCGAAATAACACTCATTGAAAATATGTAAGAAGAAAATATATATTTGTATTGAATTTGTTAGAACCGTTCTCGCGAACGCGTGAGTCAGCCGACTCCATCATACGTTGTTGCATTGAACATCAACCTCAAATCCTACCACATAACGTTATCTTCACTCCTTTTTCAGTGTCTATTCCTCAATTTATCCCTAATCCTCCATACTGACTCATAATACGTACCGCCCGTACCGAAAACAATAAATTATAATTATAATTATTTAGTATGAATAAGCGGTGCATACTTATTAGGTAGGTAGGTACCTACTAATTGTTAGTATTCTTTGCTATAGGTATCACAAAATTGAATATCTTTTTCTCCTGCATCAAGGGTACAGTTTACAAACATACATCTCATATGCCCACACACACAGACCCGAAACAACTATCTGTAGATCATAGAAATAATTGCTCCGTGCGGGGATGGAATCCGCGGCACGTATCGTAGAAAGCTAATCGCTAAGCCAGTGCGCCAACCGTGTCGTCTAATTTATCTATAATGTCTCTGATTTGCTTACGGGATAATACAAACAAGTACCATTACTTACTATCATTATTTATTTTGTTGACCTGTAAGTACTACGTGGATTTTGTTAGTCAGTTGAGACTTGAGATGTGCATTACGTCAAGTGTTGTTGACACATTTATACCTTGGGAAATTGCATTGCATTTGTTTATAATTTGTACCTGTTAATTAGCACGTAGGTAATGCAATTCTACATTCTAAGTACTCTCAATTATAGTAAATTGTGTCTAAAAAAACTACAGAGCCTGTAGACAAGATAACAATCGCCAAAGAATAGAATAGCCAGCTACGAGTAAATAAATTAATTGAATTAATATCTAAGCTTCGAACCAATTACTTCCTAATCTGTGCTTCGAACGGTCTTGTGATCAGAGGTAAATGTGTGTTGTCTTAGAGGGTAATTCCTTTTCCTGGCGGTTGGTCAATCAATTAATATAACAAATAGATAAAATAGTTCATTAAAAAAAATATGTTTCTTGTTTTAATGTCCTAAGTCGAAGACCGTTGATAAAATTGAAATTATAGGCTGAACACAATTCAGTAAGTAACTATAAGTTCTTTTTAGGTAAGTAGGCATTTATTTTTTATTATACTTTATACTATAGATTACACCATTTCAAGCAACTGATTTCAGTAATTTTGTTTAATAGTAGATAGTTAATTGGCTGCTGATGACGCATGACGTCGCAGTATATTCTGAAGATTTCGATGTCTATAAAATCTGAAATACAGCAATAAAATTATTGCTTGATAATTAGCAATAAACGTCAATTTTTTGTATTTGGTAGCAACGCTTACTTTAGTAAGGTCCAAAAACACCATGGCTGGTTTATTTCCTACCACCATCGAAATTTTCGGATTAAGTACTCTGTAAGTGTAACCTGTAACGTCAGAAGCAACAAAGGTTTGATAGTTTATTAAATATTAATTAGATAGTGCTTAGAAAACAATACAAACCATCTTGGTTTAATGGTACTAAACTAATGTGTAAATGTAATTGTATGTGTTTCAATAAATTAAAAAAAAATTAAAATATTTGAAATCAGTTTCTTAAAATTGTCTAATCTATAAATTAAAAAATCTTCGATTTGCTCATTTAAGACATCACGCGTTGAGGATAGGTTCTAATCGCATTTTTTTTTTTTTTTTTTTGTATATTTCATGTAAACCAGATACAGGCACTTATGAAATGTCGAGACTCTAGGTGCACGGTTGGTTTGACACCTCACAATAAATTACCAATAAATATTGTTATTGAATTGAAAACCTTAGATATAAAATATTTGAAAGTGTCGATACATACGAAATAAATATAAATCTTAAATTCTTAATGCGATAACCACATTATACCGATAAGCTGATAACATTGGCGTCGCAAATGGCCAGCGTTAAAAGTACTTTCTATACGCCTTTTATTTAATTAATGGACGCCATTGATCTATCGGATGACAAAGATGCTGTAGAACCGGATGCGCGTGAATCATGATGCGTCGATTCGCAGAATTTCTTGGACGGCGCACAATGCGCGGGCGCCTATCGTAGGTAACCTATACTACGGGCACGTAACCCACGAGTGCTGAGTGTACCGACGAGGTCGATGAGGTCATTAGCTTGACCTTTTAATACATGGATCCATGGCGATCAATGATTTCTCATAAATATAAATTTTCCTTAAGTCTTACTGTCTAGACCAAGTTCGCCAAACGTATCTAACGGTAAATTAATAAAACTTTACTATATATTTATATTAGAGCTATAGATTTAAAGACAAGTCTAGCGATGCCCCAAATTTGAGGCAATTTTAATGATCTAGACTTTGCTCGATAGCTCTTCTTATGCATAAAGATTATTTTTTAGTTATTAAGTCACGACCCATTCGAACCTTCAAAACTTAGGTACACGGTTCCAAAATTTTAATGTCCTATGGAGAAGAGCACGAATGAAAATTCATGGTTACTCTTTTAAAATTAAATTATTCATTATTCAAATTAAAATCTTCAAGAGTTAATGAATTACTAATCGAGGTTGTATTTGTAAGCAAGTTATGTTAGTCTTCCATAGGTTCTCCAAACAATGAGTCGTAAACTTGTTGATATTTCCATTAAAATTATGTAGGTAGTACTTAGATATTGCATATAGGTACAACATATTGTAAATAATCCTAGGGATTCGATCAGTCAATAAATAAGTAAGTACTATTAATACAATAATTATTAACAAATGGCGCCAGACCAACCACTTGTCGACCACAGGATGACATGTTCTCTAAAATAAAGATGTTGTTATTGTTTGCGACTCTATCCATGAATTGTAATAATTCAATTAACCAAGTTCTGCTTAATGAAATGCTAATTGCCAACCCGTTTATTTGCATGAATCACACCTAGCATAACGTACAATTACCTATATTGTGTATTTGAAAAGGTCATTTCATCAGAACTGTATAATAACCTAAAATATATTTATAAAAAACTTGGAACATACCTATATCAGGTTACCGTGCTAACGTAGCGAAGGGGACTTATTGCCCATCTCACTTCCCTTTGTGAATGTTCTTTCACAGATGCGATATGCAAGTGGCACGTGCGTCAAATATTGTCAAATCACCCGTGTGGTTGGGCCTCGTGCCAGAGTAGACCTCGCCATATGATAGTGGGTCGAAAATCAATGAGAACTGGCAGGGGACTGAATGGCGGGGCGCCGACCTACGAAGGTCGCACTCCCGTAGTACGCGAAGGGTTAACACGCATGCGCACAAGAAACTAAAAAATTGCAATTCTGATGATAGTTACCATAGTTTTTGTTTTTTATTTAATTTAACTTTAATGTAATGTATTTTATGTTTTGGATAAAATTAAATTGATTAGGTTAGTACGGTTGAAAAAAACTTTCTTTTTTGAAGTGGTTCGTCTATTAATCTTTTTCTCAATTTGATAGATATAAAATCAGTTCAAGCAATCTGTAGCTAAGTATGACAATAATTATAACTAGTGGTCACCCAGTGGTCGAAATTCAACCATAATATTATATCAAAAATTAACTTTCTGCACTCCTTCTCCATATAAACTTTAACTAGCAATCTCAAACTCCTCCGTAAGCGCAATATGCTTAACAAAGTTTTCTCTTCACGCATATTTGTATAAAAAAAAACCTTCAGCGCCTGAGCATGTTGTTTATTATCTACTATCACTGCGACTGCAGGGATCAGGAAGAAAATGATTATCCACTTATATTCAAATAGTCTTGAAACGCCGGTGTAGTCTTAATCGCGCGACATAGTCGTTCGTCTGGCGCCTTGCGACTCGCGTCTAGACGACTCAGGCTATTTTATTTTATGTAAGCTAATTTGTAAGATAAATATGGCCAATAAGTAGATAATTGAAACAATATAAATCTTTATAGACATGCTTCTTCCTCTGTCGTGTCACACAATATAATGTTCTACTTATTGATAAAAAAAAGTAAAATTGAAGTGCTAAAATTACTATTCTCGGTACCTAAGCAAATTGTAAATTGAAGCTCGAATCTCAACAGTAAATCTAGAGCGTAGAGATGTTATCTGGGCCTATTTTGATAATGATCTTATTGTAGAGTTAATAAATCTTTTGTTATTGATGTTACTAGGTTAAAGAAAGACTATATTTCTGCGTGAGGATCAGGCCAACGACACGATAAAGTGTTACCTATTAGGTCATTAGATGGGCCTCAAGGCCTCAACGTATGAGTTCGGGCCCATTGTGAGTTAGGCACTCACGAAGTTTTTGTCAGAGCGGAGCTCTGTGCACAGTATTTAGTCCTCATAAATCATTATGCCTTGTGATATAAAAAATCTGACACAAAGTAAAAAAAAAGTAAGTATTATATATAACAAAAATCGTGTAAATCCCATAAACCAAGCGCTCCACTGCTTATATTAACCTAACGGCATTCTATCGCTCCGCGCGGGTCATCGCACTTACGAAGGCGCTCCGGTGGCGAGTGGCAAAGCGGTAAGGCCGATGACCCTCGCGGAGCGCTAGAATGCCGTTAACGGTCAAGCGATGGCACATGACTCATTTTTGATAAAAAAAATACTGAATCGAAATATCTTTCATTCAGGATGAGTCTGTATGAGCGGAGTGCGTGGGGGATTTTAATACTAACATGATTTCTGTTACATATATCTCCGTACATTTAACTTTTTTTTTTTGTTATAGTATACAACGTCTCGCTGAAAATGTCCGGACGGAAACAAATATCTACTACAAAAGTTACAGAACGGCGACAGGCAGTAAGATAGGTACATCTTTGAAACTTCGTAGGTACTGTAGGTATACCTACTACCAAATGAAAAACTGAATTTCCATGTACCAACATGAAAAATTGCACGTCGACGTTTACAAAATATAGGGGTATCTTCACATTCGTAGACAAAAGTTTATCTCTTTGCCGCCGAGATATTCTTTTAAGGCTTAGAAAAAATTGAAGCTCCCATGTTCTTACAGTAAAATAAAAGCATTGCTCTCTTCATGCGAGTGATAATTTTTTGCGGTAGAAAAAGTTCATAAACCTCTTGAGGATCCATTTGCATAAGTATGTTGGTAGGTAAGAAATGAGCAATCAGTGTCACACAGAATACAGATAGACTCGAGAAGCAGTTATAGTCGAAAGATAAATGGCCCGACCAGCCTTTTGGAATCCAACGCACGATAACCACACGTCGCAACATTACAGATAACTGCAAATGTATGCAAAATGTGGACCAGTTTTTTTAGTAAATTCGTTTAAGTTGTAGATAGCAATCTACAACTTAAACGAATATACAATACAATACACTTTATTGCACACCAGTAATAGAAGAAAAGATACAATAATTAGAATAAGAAATGTACAAAGGGCGGTCTTATCGCACTTGGCTATTTCTACCAGACAACCTTAGGATGGACAGATTTGCAGGTTAAAAGAGGTTCACGGTGTAACAATAATATTAATAATTTGGTTCATAAATACATAACTATATGTGTACATAATAATACATAACAATATGTCTACATTATATAGGTACTTACAGATGCAACTAAAATAAATAAGATAGAACATGATAAACGCAATCCTAAATCTTTGAATAATTATATAATTCTTTTACTATACTTAAATAAACAACATACCTACTAACATAATTTATTACATATTATAATCATAGTGATAGAAAGTGTTCCTTAGCTGTTCTCTTAAAAATAGCCAAAGATTGAGCAGTGAGCACGTCTCACTGTCTACCTTTGATTCCTACCGTTAATATTTTTCATGTTGATGACTTGATACTAAAACGTCAACAGAATATTTTTGGTGTTTACACTGTGTTAGTGCATACTTACCTACATTTTATTCTTTACTGTCCAAGATAGTGTCAAACAACTCATCTGTATAAACGAAAGATAAAAAAGGTTAATAAAATATTAACATTAAATATTTATTCATAAATCGACTATTGAGTTTCCCTTTCGATGCAGTGATGTTTATCATAATACGATGTTCAATAGCCTGAGTACTGACGCTGTCAATGACCTATCCCAAGAGATAAAACCAACCCACGCACTATCCGCCGAAACTATGGCGGCTATTTAAATATCACATTTATTACTGTGCATGGTAATAATATTGTAGGTACCTAACCTATGTCTAGTTATATGAGTAGGTAATTATGTTTACTTACCGCCAAGTAAATTAAATTCAAAGAAATAAAAACTAATTTGAGTAGCAATTAAGAAACACATGGATTGTGCGTGAGAACATAGTGTCTCGTAGGTGGTGTGTGTGGTGTGAGAGTGGACACAAACAGGGCAGTGTTGATATTCCCAGCGCAGCGGTGCGTCATTTGACATGATATGTGACACGCCAGACACGCGTAAATACTGTTACACCGAACAAGTTTACCGGTGTAACCTCAGATAACAGACGCCACGCGATATAAAATAAACAAGATCTCGTTGTCCGATTGTTAGGAACAAAAATTTTTTCGAACAATTTTTTTGGGTTTTAATAGTATTTACTGTTATTATATTTAAAATCAAACAATAAATGTCTTAACACAACTGATGTTACTTTCACTTCATCAATCGGTGATTGAAAATATACTTACTTGAGATAGTCTATTCAATTCTCGATACGTGGTCCTATGTTCATAATATATTCATAATACAACCATTCCTATGTTCATAATACAACCATAACACAAGTTAAGTCTTACCATGGTTACCAGTGTCCTACTGCTATTAAATTGGATGTATGTAATGACATAATTGCTAGTTTATAAGTCTCTCCTGTACCAATTTTTTGTGCCCTTACTGTAATAAAGAATTTATTATTATTAAAAAAAAAAAAAAATATGATAATTATGATTTTTTATTACGAAAACATGAGTGTTAAAATTGGTTAAATGTATTTCTTAATAATATTAGGTACCACATTCTAACGTAATAGGACATTACATTTCGATGAATAGCTCCATAAACTTCGTATACTGCTGATGAAGTTTGAATGAACTAATATTAAAAATGTAAATTAAAGTGCCTCTAACGTTATTTATCTGGTGAATTGAAAAACATCACCGCAGTAACAAGGCGAACAGCGCAACCGAGTCCGAGGGGGTGAATTGAAAAGATTTCCCTCCCGAAGTCCCGACAAGAGGGCGAGGGGCGATGGAGGGACGACTGATGCAATTTCGCAGTGCATTTTATAGATATGCAGACGCTGAAGAATAGAAAGTTTTTTTTGTCTCTCTGTAACCACGGAAACAATTCTTTAGGGATTCAACTTTTTGTAGAATCTCGGCTCGTAGATACAATGGCGATTTGAACGCGAAATTCCCTATGAAGAAAGCTTCCCCAGCTTTTGAGACGTGGTCGCTATTTCATTCACTAGCAAATGATTTCAAAGTTTTAATCGCGTCCCGTTTCTGTCCCAATTATGCATCTGTCGCGAAGAGCCGTCGGCTGGCACCAGTGAACGGCTGACACTTGTAGCTTGTGTCGTGATGAACATTTGGCAGCGACCCAAACGACACGTTTGTAGCAACTCGCGCGGACAATACGCGGCAGCTCGTCGGGGCCCTACTATATGCGACGACGTGCCCCGAATATTAACACGTGTTTTGGTAAATAATTATGAACATTGTATCGATACGGCACGAGTATGACGCCCAAAATTTTGCACATTAAATAATGTCGAGTGGAAAAAAAAACAACTTCAAACAATGTGGAAACGGGTAGGCTGATGAAGTTGAGGGTACGTAACTGCAGATCTTATAGGTTCAGTTTCTGAAAGCAGCGATTGTTAGATTAGTAACAAGAGAGTAGGTAACTGTATCTAGTATTCTTTACAGATCTCAATGGTTAATTCTCTCATCTTTATATTTCGATATCAAATATCATGCGCTCCAACCACCATCAAATAAATCCTCATTTCCTAAACCCATAACATTTGACTTTCATTAATATTTCTGTTCCTTACTGCGTACAATTATCCAGTAATTGGAAAACGGATACCTTCGCCTTCGTGTTGCTTAATAGGTGCCGATTTCATGATAAGGGCGGGTATCAGATTAGCAACTAAACATTTGCATGTAGATACTTAGGTATGTATCATCTTTATGAAATAGCATCATCACACCTGCAATCCCCGAAAGGATAGGCAAAGGTGTACCCACCTTACGCTGAAGCTGTTATTGAGACACCTGTAATGGGGGGTTAGCTATGCCATTTTACCAGCATAAATCCGGTCTGCTTTTTTACACATGTGCAGTGCTACTGCGAACGTTTTGCACGACCCGAGAATTGAACCTAAATCCTCACGCTCAGCCATTGGGACCAATGAGGCAATTATATGCATAATATTATGAAATATCTTAGTTATTCTAGTTAAGTAACGATTTGAATCACGTTTGTGAATCGTGTTGACGCGCGGGACTGTGTCCTAATAAATTAATGTAACAGTCAACGTCACGCTCAAACAGTGGTGGTCGACAGTCGTGGAGCACTCGAGCAGGCTTCAAACAATTTCGTCCGATGCACAGTTGTGTCCTCGTCTCGAGAGCACTGCCTCTGATTAAACTCCGTCCGCAGTACCGCACAGTCGCGTACGGGTTTGCTTTATTTGCTCTGTTTCATTAAAATCCTCGAACTTTGAACAACTGTAGAAATATTTCCGTGAAAATCATTTGGTACATGTTTTCAGTCGTTTGTTTTTTCATAACAGCGGATGAAAAAGTTACCAGCACGGAGCGAAGAAGTTTTAGTATTAACAAAGTAGATATTTTAGTTAATTAAATGCCAACATCATTAATTTGTAACTTGCAACACTTACCCATCTCGTTATCCTCTTCCTCTTACAGGATAATCATAACTTTAAGTTATAAAGTGGTGTTCCGTAGTAAAATTTTAATCTAGATTAATGTACGGCATAAATTTGGCGTAAGAGCGGCAGCCACCTCATTACATTATGTATTAGACGGTTGGCACCAAGTATAGAGTGGTACAGTGGTCCTCAAACTGAACTCACACAGACGTGTGTGCCTTACAAAGGTTAACAATCATCAGAGGGTCTTGTGTAAGTTTCTTTCAATCATCTCGATTTTACGCATCGACCGCGTTCGGCGCTCCGATTGGCGAAGAGCTCGGAACGGGCCAATCAGTACGCAGAACGCGTTCGATACGTAAAATCGATATTGTTAAAATAAACTTTACACTAGGGCCTCAGTTACCGAAGCGATTCGAAACATTAACGTTGCTACTATCTAAATTAACTTTCTAACCTAGGTTATTACTAGAAAATAGAAATACGTTTTGCGATCAAGTTTAGAAAGTAAGCAATAATTTACGACTTCATATAAAATAGCTCGTTAACACGTTAGATATAAAATAATATTTCTCTCAAGTCATAAAAACGCCTTGTTAGTTAATTTCAACGAGATCCGTTAATCAATAAAATATAATTAAATGAAAGTATTACAATAATGCGTATCTGTTTAAATTGTCCTTCAGATATTTTATCGGAATAAACCACCTCACAGAAGTATCGCACTACAGCGAGCTTTCAACTTAATGTTTCTTTTACTAGTCATTCAGCCTCGGGAAAAAAACCACACAAATAAATACCAACATGCGTGCATACCGCAAGGTAAATCACTGGAAACCAATGAACAGGTTTGCAAGCTCGTACTAATCAGCGAGAGAACCGATTGCTTGCAACTAAGCGAAACAAAGCGGTACTCCTCTGTCCTACTTAATGGACAGGGACACAAATGTTGGGCTTTGGCAAAAGTTTGGTTACCACTGGCCGCAGACGAGCGCACGTGGCATGACGCCGCGCGCCGGAGAGAACAGACGTCTCCACATTATTACTTCTCGCGTTGGAATAGATAGAGATATCGCTATAATTTCTAGTAATTTCATTAATATTTTACGTGATTCATGCTTGGAGGATCTATGTAATGCATTCTACTTCAATTGTTATATAGACAAGGATTTTTGACTGTCTTGGTGCCTAGCTTGGTGCACAAATAGATAGCATCTAGAATTTTTTAAATAAATTCATGACTTATTATTTAAAAGAGAGGCTGGCTGAATTAAGTACTTACATTTTGGAGAAACGAATCACTGCTCAACGGCTCACATTATTCTAAATACTACCAATTTAATCCTAAAATGAAAAAAAAATATACTTGTGTACAATAATGTACATATTCCTTTTATATCGAAATTTTACCATTTTAAAGTTTTATACAGTGGACAGATGTTTTTGAACTTATTGGAAGCGTGTAGTGTCGTTTAACATGGCTCCCTCGCCGAGCTGTCTCCCGGTGGGGTAAGTCTTTGGCACCCTCCGGGTTTTTTCTAACGGAGCGAACGCTGTAGAGTACTCTCATTACTGTACCATTTCGCTCCCCCGAGGCTACAAACAATAAAATTGTATAACTACAGAACCAACATTCATACAACACAAGATTGTTTTGTTACATGCCATTGCACTCTCTTCCGTTTTTTGATATCGATGGTAATAATCGTAGAGCAATAGAGTACCAACAATACGGATATCACCTTTTATCATCAATCATGACAGTACCCGTACTAACTCCAATCCATCTCACCGAAGGCAGTTTGTATAGGTACCTGCTTAGACAACTTTCTTTTGTTTTACACAACGAAGTGGATCCCTGTGATCTCCCCGATCCGTAACACAAAGGTGAAATCCAATTACACTTTGTTGCTCACTCACGGCATCTAATGAAGGACTTGAGGGGTACAAAGTAACTAGAAAAAGTTTTAAGTAGGTTAGCCTATTTACCGAGCTGCTTATACTTTTTCACCGTTCTTGCCTTATTGGAGTCTGAGTTAGTTTGTACCTAAAATGTATTATTTTGAATAAGTATACGCAAAATTCTAGATCTAAGTATACAATTTGTAGTAATCTCTAGCTGCATCTAGGAATATTACCACGTGGAATAATGTTTTCCTTGCTATAATCATAAAGTTATGAAACTTGTATTATAAAATAACATTATCCAAGAAGTCCTGTTGTGTGGATAAGTCGCTTGATTAAAGGTTATTGTGCTTCCTCGTACCTATCTTAAGAGTAAAACATCGTCGATCGTAACTCGAATACTTTGATATCACAGATAATCATGCATGTGGGAATACAGCTACTTAGCGAGATCAATCGAACCGATAACCCATCGGCACCCATCGGAGATGTTCGGGTGTCCAACACCAAGCCGAGGCTTGAGTAGTGACGGTTTGATGAATGACCTGTCGCGTTGTCGCTTCTGTACGTCTATCAACAGCACCAGTTATGTGCTCGTGTAGTATAAACTAATGTTTGTTCTCGCCGACTGTTGCCACACAATCGCTTTGCCTACCAATCAATGTTGATTTTGAGTAATGACAATACAACAGAATTAAACGATCGCATGATTCATTTATAATAATTGAGGTAAGTTTGTTTTACAAGCTAATGATTGTTGCGTGATCGACCGAAATGTTTCTGAATTGTAACAAAAATACCAATTTGTCGCCATTATTGTGGAGTGAATAAGCGTCGAATGTTTAACAACATGTTGGAGTGTGCTCGTGGAGGATAATGCATTGCGAGTGATATTGCGCTCATCAATACGTCCTCGGCTTCCTATTGAGGTCGGAATTGGTTAGACTTCCGACGATGTCACGATTTAATATAACTTGCGCTTGTTAGACCAATAACTTACCTATCTGATGATATTGCGCCGTAAAATGTATTACGTACAAGTTGCTAGCATTAGAATTATTCGGGTTTTGAAATTCGTTCAAATAATACAAGTCCCTTTAATTATATAGGGCATGCAAAATTATATTAATACCTATAAGAGTAGATTTGCATACAAAAAATGCTTCTTACAGGAAAGTTTTACAAAATATGTTCTGTAAGTACAATGTAGCAAGCAATTGTAGATAATTATTCTCATCAACGATATCCGTATTTATCTCTAGCACCTACACACCAATAGCACATAACATAACGCACCGTCTTCCGCACACAAATAATATTCAATCATCCCTAACCTTCGTTAACCCGTGTCTATATGCGTAAATATGTATAAAATATGTGCGATGCGACTGTTGCTAGGGTTGTCACATGACCAAATTTTGTATTGGTTTTTTGCAGTCATCTAACCAAATTTTCGTAATGTCTGTCCAGTGTCCAGATTTTGTCACCTCTGAAAAGTTATGAGTTTTCCAAGATAAAAATACGGTCTACTCCTTGGAACAATCACAAGATATCTACATTCTAGCTCTGCACTTGTCATCCACATTAGATCAGCTAATACTTATGACACGATTAAAAAACAAACATACTAAAATTGAAAAGTTCGCATCTGCATTAGACTGAGATTATGATGCTATGCCTAGTGTTAACTAGGCATAGCACAGAACACAGAAAAGAGGTTCCTCTTTCTGTGTTCTTTGGGGCATAGTTTGTTCTATATTTTCATCGCTGGTTTGTTATGCAGTGCAAGCTTTGAGTATCTAGTACAGTGCAAGCCGTTCAACAAATTCCCCATGCGAACTGTGTTTTTTTTTCTAATGACAACCGGTTGCTTACGACCAAGACAGAGTTGTGTTTCGTCACTCAATGAATTGTCTCAATTTATTGAGGAAATAATCGAGGATAAATCAAGAACGGCTTATCTATCTTCTTCTAGATTTGGCAACCCTGTCCGTCAGACATGGATAGGAGCAGACGGGCCGGAGGGCTTACATCGACATCGCACTCATCTTCTGACGTGACAGCGACAGCCACTCCAATCTGCGATACGCACTCGACTGGGACGCGACGCACTCGCATACTCATCTACGTTCACGTTTTACTAAATATTCAAAGTGCAAAAAATTCGCCACCGCTTCAATTTTATTTTGCGTAAGTATCGCAGAAAATGGAACACTTACGCAATTTTACGTGGCTGCATAAACATCTGCCACCCTTTTGTGTTCTTTCTTTTTATGTAGGTAGGTAGGTAGGTATATAAGTACAATCATAGGTTATAAACTGAAAAAATATTCGGTAAATAGCTATAGGTATGTACAATTATACAATAATATCTACCTACTTAATAGTTAATAAACTCTAATCAGAAGTGAAATACTGAAAAGGAATGTTGTTTTCAAAAACAATGGTTTATTTATATGTATAAATAACAAAACAACGAAAGGTGGAAACATTTGTGCTGGGTGAGTAAATTGGCATATGAGTAGGTTAGGTACCTAACATCCTGGACTGAAAGAAGCGATGAGTCATTATTGCTAAATCCATTACACCACAGTAAATCTATATCTGTGAATGACACCTACTCAAACACTAAAATACCTAGGTGTACACCTACCTACCTACTCAGCTGAAATACCTAGATGTACCTACTCACAAAAAACTCATCTAAACAGCCAGTAGTTCAGATATATCGTTTCACAATAGGTACCAGGTTTCTAACTTTCCAAATTCAATGTCAAAATAGTTATAAATAAATAAATTGTTATCTTGGTAAAACGTGCCAAGTTTGTAACTAAGTAATTGGTTTTAAAATCCAACATTCAACTGAATGTACAAACAAAGCGGTGCCACAAAGAGATAGGTAGGTAGGTAAAGTAATGTATTTATTTAGCCTTGGCAAATGTACCCTACACTGATTGATCAATGGAAAATGAAAAAAGTTAAATAATATTCCAGTAAAGCCTATCGATTCTATCCACTCATTCGAAAGCCGCAGAGAGATCGGCTAATCGACTCTTTCGGGTGTAAATAGAGATTAAATATCACTTCACTTGCTTCTCGACAATCCCCATTTTAAAAGGTTTGATGATGAAAGGGGGATTGAAGCTATAAGTATCTACGACTTGCGAGGGAAGGAATTGTGTAGCATTCATTTTGAACGCGATCGATTTTGACACCCTACAGGCTTCAGCAACGATATTTATGTAATCACCGCATTTCATGTTGTGGTAATCAGCTTACATAACTTACAAGAACAAATGGATTAAGGGAGAATAATTTGTTTAAAAAGCTACTGCAAGATAAGATAAGATAAGATAAGATTCTTTATTTGTGGAAACATGAGTTTACATGAATTTTGCATGCAAGATGTACAAAAGTATAAAAAGAGCAGTCATGTTTGGCCTTTGTGGCGTACAAATATTACATAATATATGAATTTTTCAAATAATTTGTCTCTTTAAGCATTATTAAAAAAGATCATAAAATTGTATTAATAAATCATTAAAGTAGGTATACAGCAAAATGTCATTTTTAGTTCGTTCTATGTCAAAATAATAATAATGTCCACTAATTAAATTAATTCTAATAAATACACTTTCATTATTGCATTACATTATTACCATTATTAAATTTATCATTTAGAAATTCTGTTATATCGTAGTATGCTTTCTGTTCTAAAAACTGATTCAACTTCATTTTGAATATTCGCGCGTTCAGTTCCTTCCAGAACTTAGGAAACTTATTGAATATGATAGGTGCCATGCAGAAAACGCTTTTTCGCATTAGTGTAGTCTTTGAGCTATGTAAACAAAGTATAGTGAAGTCACGTCTATTGCGATTTACAACGTCTGATAGTCGTGGGAACAAGTGCGGATTAGATTTCACGAACATGGCAATTTCTAAGATGTAAAGGGAAGGAAGAGTCAGTATTCTATGCTTCTTAAAATACGGCTTACAACTTTCAGTTGGGTCTAACTTAAACATGGCCCTAATGGTCCGCTTTTGGGCCTTAAAAGCTATTTCTTTGTCGGTTGAGTTGCCCCAGAAGATTATGCCATATCTTAAATGAGATGAGACTAAGCCATGATATGCTGTGAGTAATGCATCAAGATTAATAACCGGAGCTAATTTGTAAAGTGCATATGCCGAGTTACTAATTTTTTTACAAAGCACTTCAATATGTCCTTTCCAGTTTAGTTTTTTGTCAATTGTTATTCCAAGGAATTTGGCAGAATCAACCACTTCAATTATTCTATCATTGTAGTGGACTTTCAAATTAGATATAATTGGTAAGCGTTGGCTAAAATGCATTAATTTGGTTTTGTCAAGATTAATTTTTAAATTATTATTGTCCAGCCATTGTATTATTGATATTATAGAATTATTTATGTCATTATTATAGAATTGTTTATCATTGCATTCAATTGTTATGGTACTATCATCAGCGAAGAGTGTTACAGGCTGATCGATGTGCTTTGGTAAGTCATTTATGTATAGTATGAATAGTAGGGGGCCCAGCACACTACCTTGGGGTACTCCATATTTAACTATTCGCTCGCTTGATTGATATATTTCTTGGCGACAAGTCTTAGTATTTATTGATGATATTTCTGTAAGTTGTTTTCTATTGTCTAAATACGATGTTATCAGCTTAAGAACGTTACCTCTAATACCATAGGCCTCCAGTTTCTGTAATAAAATATCGTGTCGAACATAATCGAACGCCTGGGTCATATCACAGAATACTGTACAAACAGGGTTTGTCTTATCTACATTGACCATGACTTTATGCAAGAAATCATAAATTGCCATATTAATAGTTCGGTTTTCTCTGAATCCTTTTTGTTCATTAACAAGTATGCTGTTTTTTTCTAGATATTGACTTAATTCTTTGTAAATGTACTTTTCAAATATTTTTGATATTATATTAATAAGTGAGATTGGTCTGTAGAATTCCATGGCTTCTTTATTTTCTTTTTTAAATATTGGCTTTACAATTGATATCTTTAAGGGATCAGGGAAAATACCTGTGGATATACTTAAGTTTATTAAATGGCTCAAGTGTGAACTTATTTCTGGTGCAACAAATTTTAAAACTTTTGTTGAAATTCCGTCGATACCTACGCTGTTCGTATTCTTCAATGAGTTTATTATTTTAAATGCGTCTTGTGGTAAACAAGGGGCCATGAAAAATGAGTTTTCCCTGTTTGGAATTCGAGAGGCAACTCTCTTTCCTGAACCTAATATTGGGATTACTTTATCAACAAAGTAGTTATTAAAAGCATTGGCTATTTGGTGAGGATCAATTATAGTTTCGTTACTATGTTTTATTTTTGAGATCGGATTTTGAGGAACGTTAAACTTTGAATTTTTAATTATGTCCCAACTAGTTTTGGATTTGTTATTTGACGTTTTGATTTTATGATTATTTTGTGTATATTGAGTAAGGTTAATAATTTTTTTTAGAAGTTTAGAATACTTACAAAATGTTACTTTGTTTAATCGACAAGGATTACGTCTGAATTGCCACAAGAGATGTCGTTTCTTTTTACTGCATATTCTAATGCCGCGCGATACCCACTTTGTTTTTTTTGTAGTATGTATCGTTATAGTTTCAGCAGGAAAGCATAATACGTAGAACAGTGAAAATGTTTCTATAAAGTTTTTGTAGGCTATATTAGCATCACTAGTATCGTACATTTCAGAAAAGGATAACCTACTCAAACAGTTCTTAAACTTTATTTTATATTCATTACTGTAATTCCGTCTATGTCTGCGCCAGTACTTAATAGAGCAACATTTTTGAACAGGTATTTTTATTAACTGAGCTGTGTGGTCCGATAACGCGAACTCTAACACTTGTGCTTTGCAGATTTTATTAAAGTTGTGTGCAAAATTATCTATGCACGTTTGACTTTGTAGTCTAGTAGTAGCAAGGTAAGAGCTTTTTGAATACTGTATCTATCATGTGATACTGGGGCACATTTCGTTCCAGATAGAACCGGCTCTATAATTATAACATTTATCAAATAGGTTGTATTATCCTACGCCATTCCTCTCCGTTATCAGAGTACAGCTGCATGCACACAAAATGATGCGCCAATCAACTGATTGACGCCCGGACTCTATAAATAGGGTGTAGCCAAACCAAACACTCATAAAACTCGTTTTCGATGACAAATAACGATCTCGATTGGGATAATATTGGTACAGACCTCACAGACAGTTTATGGCGTGTTCCTCATAATCGTGCCATAAAGATAGGAACACCATGTAGGAAGTGTAGCGGCATTGTCATGCGAATGTTATGTAACCAGAACCACATTAATATTTTACACGCCATTGTTCTGTTCTGACGTCGATGCAACAAATAGTTTTAACTTGATTTACATTGGACCATTGACCGCATCCGCAAACATGCGGGACATTGCGGGATTTTAATTTTATGTATTTTTCACAGATTTCCAACTGAACATTCAAATTGAAAGTTCAGGGAACGTCAGTTGTCAATCGCAACCCGTATGCAAGATGGCAAGGGTCACAGCTAGTTGCTTTATTTTCAACTCATAATTATTTATCACCTAGTTAATAAAATATTCTATCCTCTCAATGGTAGATATAAAAACACCTTACTGCCTAATTGCACTGACGACAGTTAACGAAATCAAGGAAACAAGTTAGGTAAGTGTAATCCAAACATTCCTTACATAAAGATTACTTTATGCGTATCAGGCTTTATCCATAAAAATACTACCCTAATGGAACCAAATAATGTAATAAACGCGAATGTAATCACGATTTCCCTCGTCATGGCCAAACAGGGTCGCACATGTTCGCCCGCTCATTCATCGTCAACATAATCTCGCCCGGCTTACCCGAGGCACGCGTCCCTCCGATTGATGGCAGATTTACCCGATTCTCTGTAGAAAATACCAGTGTCATGTATAAGGGTAGGTTTCGTAATGTAATATTTGTGGAGCGCTGACTGTGTCAGTTATTATACAGTGGGGTAGTAACAAAGGGACGTCGTTTTGTTGAGTTGTGAGCTAAGTTAGGTAATTGATCAGCGTCCAGGTTTTGTTTATCAGATAATTGCAGCCGACTGCTGAAAAAAGTCTCAATCAAAAAGGGATATAAAATAGAATGATTCTTGAAAATCTAGTCTCGAGTTCCATGTACATATACAGAGAAATTAACCCGTAATTAGAGCTTGTTCATTTACAACCGCTCTCATAATTAAGATTTACCGTTATAATTAGTTAATTAAACATGTCACAGCAGGACAAATACGGTAGGCATAGTAAAAGCTTATTATGAATGTTTAACGACTTAATTAATGATGATCGACACGTGTAGGGTTAAATAATTAAGTAAAGTCTTAAGTACGTACGTAGGTATAGAAAACAACGAGGAAAGACAATTTTCACGGAAGCTTATCAAAAGAAATACAATCACACACTTCTTGAAAATGTCTCTATTAAGGAAAAGTAACAATTTATTTTCAAATACTTATTTATTGCCTATAGGGAAAGACAAAATTATATGAATGAACAACAAAACTTGTTGTGCTGTAAGTTTGCAGGAAAACCGCAGTGAATAGTATTACATTCGCTCTATGCTACAAATACTATTTCTTTAATGTATTTAAAACTATGAATGGCTGCACATGTTGGTCTATTCTGTGTTATCCTTAGCTAGCTAGCCTTGAAAACAACAATAACAATGTTTACAGGAAAATTCTACGAAAACTTGTTATTTTGAGCAATACATGTCCAGTATCAGACTGTTTTATTTCAAAAAGGGTCAAGTAAAAAAGTTCAGTCCCCATCTGTCATTCAGGGATTGCCTCTTGTGTCCATATTATACAAGGGACAGATCCTTATTCGCTTTGATTTGAGACACAGATGCTAGTTTTACTTAATATATGAGATATACAATATAAAAATATCTACCTAGATACAATCCCGTGGCACTTTCAAGATTATTCCCGATAGGTGAATGATAACGAAGCTGCTTTAATAGAACATACATTGAATAAGTATTGATAAAAGGGATAGATAATTATTATCTATACAATAAGAAATTGTACGGATAAATGGGAGAACGCAATTATATGGCACAAGATAATTATTTATCTGTATGTAACACAAAACAGACAGGAATGTGAATAACGCCCAGTAATAAGATACTGTAAACACTTGTCGTGTTATTTATCATCGATTACCCACTCAATGCCAGATATTTGTACAACAATATGACAACCTTAAATTGTCTATTTGTTGGCTAGATTAATATTAATAGTAAATAAATCTGAAGTTATTGGCACATTTGTTGTGGACAATTCATATTTAATAACCCCAGATGAAAAAGAGGGGTGTTATAAGTTTGAAGTGTGTATCTGTGGATCTGTGTATCCGTCTGTGGCATTGTAGCTCCAAAGCAGATGAACCAATTTCAAGGCAGTTTTTTTAAAATTGAAACCTAGTTTAATCGCGTATCATCTTAGCTGTTTCTTCAAAATCTGTTCAGCCGTTCAAAAGTTACAGCTCTTTTTCTAGTTGGAGTCGGAGGTTTTTGACGGTTAAGTTATGCACTACTTATCTCAAAGAATAGCAACCAAGCTGAAACTTCAAGTTTATACCTACGATGTATTTTTAAAACAAACTTTAAACAACAAAATGAATTTATGATGAAGAAAACCAAGTTTGCGACCATGAAACAACTGTCGAAGCGACCCCAACCTATCCGATCCGTATGACAAATAAGGTAGAGTAGGTGCGGCTGTTATGAGTCAACGTCCTCACTGCAATACAGAAATTTTTTTGAGTTATTTTACAGAAAGCGGTAAATCACCAAGTGTGCCTTGAAAACCAGCCAATTCAAAATAGAATATGCAAAATTCCCCCAAGAATAGCAAGGACCAGCTAGTTCAATAGCATGATCGAAATAGACCCAACGGCAGTCTGACGCAGGAGCAAGCACCGTCATTAATGCATACAAATCCTGTTCCTGAAATACTTAGGACAAATGGCGAAAGCGAGCCGACGATACGCTAAGACGCAAATTGTGAGATAATAGAAATGGGAAAAGACTCAGACCTCATATATATGGACAAAGGATTGTTATTCGAGTGCCAGGACATGGTAGGCGCCGTCAGAGATAGACGCGCACCCGGCGACCTTGCGCGTGCGTCGGTGGCGCGTCGTCGTCGATGTGCGTAAGAGAAATAGTCCAACGACATGCGATACAAGGAATACTAAGATACGCGGCGGCCGCGCCGGCGCCGAGCCCGCTGCCCGTCACCATATCAACATGTTAAACATGCCATTGTATGCCAAAAGAATACAAACAGCGGCTTTTAAAAAGTCAGTAAATATCCAATTAAATTGGCCATGAATTACGAATGCAGGAACATACACACATGGAAGAGATAAGTGAGCTTTCGTAAGATTAGCAACTTTTTTAAATGTAGACAAGTTTCTCTACGTTTTTTAAAGATTTCGAAATGTTTTTATAAGGTTGTGATACATGCGAGACGCAAGACATACTTACATAAGCTAAGATTCCAATACAGAGATACAAATCCGCTCGCTAAACAATAAAGTCTAATCGATTTTGCACAAGCGCTGAGACACCCAGAGCTTGTTGTAACAAGGTATAGACTTCGGTGACTACTATAGGTAGCTGGTAGCAATCTTACACAGAAGCGAGACACACCTGCAAGCGCTTTAATCAGTTTAATCCCTAGACGCGGGATTATTTTTAACCCCCAGCTACTTCAGAATACTGGTGACAAGATACCCCGACTAGATTATAAACACAATCTAAGTATGGATCTAACTTACCCAGCCGCCTGCGTACACCGTTTTATTTTAGAAAGTGAAGTGAATTTATTGTCTCCATCATACCATACATATTTTTGTACTGACCTGATGCTAACTTACAATACACAATCACGCAGCTCATCAATGAAAAAAAAGTGTGGACGTGCGAACAATTACCAATTTATTTTGCAAACCGATAATTTTAGATTTCAATGCAATATTATCTAACAAAAATTCTCGTAGGCGAAACGAAATAGTGAATAATAGATTATTATCTTTATGCAAGGTTATCGCAAAAGTCAGTTTATGGCTATGCTGTAAAATGTAGATCATAGCATATGGATGGGCAACGAGCACTTTATACTGAACTTTCAGAGCCTTGCTTACCTATGTAGAAACGGCGTACCTACTAATACTTCTATGCGACGCACTAATTGTTTATCTGTATTAACCCGACTATAGCTTTGACTTAGAATAATTAGGAAAACTCTTGTATAAACAAGAGGCTTGAGTTTATTTCATAAAGTTATTATTAGTGGTAAGTAATAATAACTTTATGGTTTATTTAGAATTCCGAAAATTATGAGAAACACTCAAAACATTTTATAGGTTTCACACACACATATGAAATAGAAAACAAAGGAATATAAACCTCATTGTGCGAAGTTTCTCAATTCATGTGTTATTACAAAAATAATCATTATCAAACCAACATTACTTCTTCCTTGCAGACGCACAACAAAAATTTAAACGACAATTAAAAGCATGAATATACTCGCGTTCAGAGGAAGCTTTCCTTGTAAAATGCAACCGAGCATTCGCCGAGTCAACACGGCCTTACGGCTAGCGGAGAAATGCTTCAAGATTTATACACAACGCGCGAGAGTGCGCCTTGCAGATTCTCGCCTGTCTAGCGCGTTAAAACTTAAGGTTGAGAAGTACTAAAACTAGTTCGTGTCTGGAAATGCTTAGGACTTTTTGTAAGAGTGTTACGACCTAACACACTCCTGAGCACTTCCCCGATAATTCTTCATAAAGCAACGATGGCAAATACAACTATCTATGTAGCTGTATGCATGCAACCTACACGGCATAAATGGGGATCTGGGCTAATAAAAACAAGGGCATTAATAGAAGCAAGGGTGGTTAAAAACGGGGTGTCCAGTGAGGCATGTGCACTGGAAAATTAGCAAGGAAAGCAATGAATTGGGCCACACAGCCTCAAGCTTTATGCTTTATCCAAATTATAACCCGGAAATTAAAAATGGGGATTTGTTCGTTCTTTGTCTGAACGCTAACTAGGAAAGCAGTCGCGACAGATTACGTAACCGCGCCGGTATTCAAACTAATGAGCTCGGAAGTCTCCGTCAACCGATCACTGGACAATTAGTGGGCCATGCCAGCCAAGCAATGACTGGGAAGTTCAGGTCGGAGACTAATCACTGCTAGTGATAATAAATCATATAAAACACAGAGTTAAGAGAGGGTGGGGCGCCATTAAGTGTTTCTAAGTTCTAGTCATAACTCATTGCTCTCTCCGCTGAGAGTATGCTTTAAATATTAACCCTTTCTAATGCTGAACCAGGGGACAACAGTGTCGATAATTAAGTTAAATTTATAACGTGGCGAGTGAGGGGCTGAGGGTGATACAGGGCGGCAGGGTGTCGCCCTAGGGCGGGCGGTAACGAGATGAGCGGTCACGCGCGGCTGCCCGCCGCAGATAGCGGCCTCCGCCCTCCACAATACATTACAACACTTCATAATGTCAACCAAAATGTGACTCGGATACAAAAATGCTTTTCTCGCCAAATTTTTATAGCTATTGCACGAAAAAGTTTGATATGTTTCTAAATTCTTTGTAGGATCAAGTACTTAGTGACGTCAAGAATACGCCTGATATTTAAAACAACACAAAATAATTATATCTACAGCTTTAAGCGTAATGAAACAATAACCAAAGAATGAATCCAAGATAAAAAGATCTTTATAATAACCCTCCTTCTGGCGCAGTTGGGTAATAACAAAGCCTGCAAGCTATGCATAATTATAATCTTGTTATTAAAATAACTGCTTTTTCAACAAAGACAGCCGAAATTAAATATTTTTCTGAACGAAGTATTTTCTTAAGATATTGGATTATTACAGAAAATTAACTTTTTTTAAATCAAATTCCATATCGTTGAGAAGCAAGATTATCATTTTCGCAACTTTTTTAATTTTATAGATACTCGTTTAAACAACTTTGCTGTTTTATATTTTGCGAGAAATTTTTACCAAAAACCTTTCCATTCATTCAACATACGCAACCAAAAAGATTGCGGAAACCCTGGTTGAGTTTGCAAAAGGTAAAACTTTGTTTGATCTGGTTTAAGTGCAAAATCATGTAGCAAATAGAAAAAGTTCTACCAGAAGGGTTAACGCTAGGATATTTTACATGTGTGAGCTCAGCAAATAAATAAAAGGACCGTTCATTGCAATCAATGATATTGACACGGGACGAGGAACGGGTTTACCTCTAACATTTTTTTTTCTACCTCTGTTACACAATAGATAGCCCACAGTTAAAGGATGAACGTTGATTTGCAAAAACGAACATTCTTCGTAGCATAAATGATTCCGTGGTAATTATGCCTTATTCAAGGATCTTGACAATGATGAAATGTTGTATAAAACTAAATAAAAGCAGGTATATATACTTCAGTGATATGGATGATAGAAAATAACTTGTGTGATTACGAATTGATTAGATCGCCTGATTCACGTAAATATTTTAGTCATGGAGCAATATAAACAATTCATAGAAATGTTTGTTAACACCATCTATGACGAAGGCGAATTGGTTAGACAAGGATAAAACGATACCAATAGCGAATTGAACATCAATTTTAGTTATAATCAACCTTATGATTTATCAACCCCATGCTAAAAAAGAACTCATTTTCAAACAATCAAATACTTAAACTGGCATCATATTAAACATGATACTGGTGTACCTACTAGCATTACCACAAACAAAGATCTTTGTATATCTCACAGCCGTATTCGAATTGAGAAAGTCCAGTCCTTTACACAAATCTTCCTGGTACATCTCCCAATGTTTGTTTATTTCAAACTCCGATAGCCAGGAATGGTTCTTGACCAAAACGTACTTCCCTACTTAACTTCACATCGAGTGATGTTAAACAGAGTTACGCTAAGTTAAATAAATAATTGTTGATCGCATGATAGTTCCGCAGTAAAAGGGCAATAAAATTTGTAAACTGTGGTGGAGTAACTATAAAATAAGTACCTTTTGCTATTCATTTGAAGCCAGGATAGAAGCCGGCAAAGAATTTCAGTTTCATAGCACAACTTTATCTTTGAAAACTGCATGAACTTTAAAGTAAAACAGCCGTGCAATTCAAGTTATGAAACTAAAATTGCGAGTATTTTCTGTTACTTTTACTTTAAGCTTGAGTATATTTTTTAAGCCACATTAAATTGAAGCTTTTGATATGCATTAAACAAAATTGTTTTATGGTACACCGTACAGTGTAAGAATAACATATGGACGTAAATATTTCCCATGTGGGGCGTGGTATCCGCAATAACCACATGAGCGATGCACAAAGACGTCATGAAGCCAGCGTTGTGCTTTTATTGGCTTCGGCTTAGATTCCAACATGTGGAGTAAGTTGTCACAGCATAAATATTTTAAGCACGCCGGAGAATATCCTTCCGGTCGCGCTTATCGAATGTTTGCTGTTTATTCCTAGTAAATAAAATGGAAAATGTTTTAGAATAGAATAGATCTTTATTTCATGTAAACCAAATACAGCACTTATGAAATGTCGAGACTCTAGGTTCCAAATACTAGGTCCTTTGGATAAGAACCGGCAAGAAACTCCACGGAAACTCTTTTAAAATATAGATTACAATCTTGATTAGTACAATGTTGTGGTAAGAGCTGCGAGAATATTGTAATTTAATGTGAATAAAAATAAATTAGAATAGGATAATAATATTGATTTATTCGTTATGATTTTACAGTCTGCGTAAAATATTTTTACTTGTTAGCTTTTTAATGTGTGAAGGAACATGAGCTGTGAACAGAATATACCGTTTTCGAAATTTTGGACACTGTGTGAAGTAAGAGCAAATATTTGGCTTAAAATTAATTATTTCCAACAACATTCCAAACATTACGATTTTGCGGTTTTCAAAGATGGTGCTAAAACTCCCACGCTGATGCTTCACTAATGAATCACTGAGAATAGCTAAATTAATAAGATGGACACAGATAATAATCCTATGGATCCGTCTGAATCATAATACGAGTATGTACCGGAGAACGCGAATATTACCCGACAGGTTTGTTGTCTTTCTAAAGAACATTAGGTACCTACCTACCTATAGCCTACAGAATATTTTCTGGTAGTTATCCCCCATCTTCTCCCCTTATTAAACGCCACATAATGACACTTAGCTAGAAGCTGAGTTGGATAATAAAACGAGCTTAGATTGTGCAGTTTAACCTACTAACCGTTAACAGTTTTCATAGCATTTTCGCGAACTTCGTTATCAATCAGTACATGATTACTGATGATTACGTGTTTGACTCAGAGCCGAGTCGTGGCCGGAACGAAATCGCACATGGCGCGTGACAAATCGAGCCTTGATTTATATAGCGAGACTCGTGCAAACTTTACTTATACTTACGCAGGAAGTTTGCATTCCATGATAAAGAATTTTCATAGAAGTGCAAGTAGATATCTAAGCCCCGTTCTAAACTTTGCTGAATATTGTTTATACCGTGGCAGGTTTCTACTTCCATGTAAAAAGAGCTCACTACATTATAGAAGAAGATAGGTATGTACAAATGCATTTTTATACGAAGTTCAATCATCGACACTTAGAACTTTATCTGCAGCAAAAACCATAATAATTACGTCAATATTGAAAAAGGTACAAAATCTAAGCTAATCTTTTCTTTGAAGACTTCTGACCCTCCTTCACTTATAATCTTTCCTCAAATCTAAACTTTTTCGGCTATTTACACCCTGTTATTTACTGTCACTGTATCTCCACTAATTACTGACATCGTTAACATAATTGTGCTATCAAAATGAAAACGAGAGTTTTCATTTAAAGGCTCGGTGACCTTTCATAAACGAGGTTCGAAGTGGCGACACTGGTCAGGCCTTGCCGCAGGGCGGACCCGGTAGGGCTGACAACTTAAACTTCCAAAAATTTTTCATGGTTTTTGTGAGAATGTTTACATAATTTTTCTATATTCAATGAAAAGTAGTTTTTTTATTTAGAAGGTAAGTATTTTCGTAGAAAGATAAGTATAGTGTAGAATGTACTTAGCTTATCGCTTTACACAAAGGACTAAGAGAAATGGGTTACTTCGGTGCTTTACGCGATAACTCGATAAGCTATGCAAGTGCGCAGTTACGATCATTGCAAGCGAGTTCGAGAGGTGCTCGGAGATATTAATATCATCAAACACGTTCTCCCCGATGGGTTAGGCAGAGGCGTATGGCCTTGTTTACCCACATTTCGCTGATGGGTGAACTTGTTGCCATCCATTTGGCACATTTCCCAACTCTGGGCGGCTATGAGAATTTCTTAAATGGAAAATCTAAACACCTCACGGGCTCACGCTTAGCAGGCGCTTCTGACCACTAGGCAGTCAATGCAATGAATATCTAGTATATTATGCCTGGATATTTTTTAACCTGGACCCAGTTGAAGGGGTAGCCCTAGGCAGGGTAGTTAAGTTCGCGTCCATTCGACCAGCTGAGTCACGCCCGGTCACCTCGTAATCTGACGTAATGTTAATTATTATATTTTACTTATTTATGTAGGTATTGATTGATCTCTTTGCATCTACATATCTACACGAAAAAAAATTGCCATCCATGTGGATTGTACTGGAAAAGTATTATTTTACCTAAGAATAGAACGAAGACTGATAGTTACCTAAATAGGTACCTATAGTAAAGATAATTTATTCAAGAGAACTAGATCCGGATTTAAAAATAATTGGTGTACTTACCGTATGCGACATACATTACTGTTTATCTAATCTAACACTAGCAGTAGTTACATAACGGCATTATTTAATATCAAATATTTATTACGCTTCAAAAACATAATTAGGAACATAGATACCCACTTAACTATTATGAAAGAGAAAGTAGTTTTACAGTGTACTACATTAGCAATAACAAATCATTACTTACCAGATGTTAATATTTCTAAAGTGTAACCGTTCGTCGAATGACCATATGGCAACATAAACTTTACGATGACATCAAAAGACCTCCTGTTACTGTGACCACCAACCAAGGAATTCGACAAACCCATAACGCATCGAATTTCAAGAGACGCCGCATGTCGCTATATTTGTTTTATCTTTGGGTTTGGAGGTCATCACAAAAAGCGGCAGAAAAAACTTAGAATGGTACAAGTGCTAATGTGGCGGAATTATAATGAATGGGGCATCAGCCATACGTTCGAGAGCAGAGCAGCTATCATAGTGCTAATTAAACTCAAGATCCAGAAAGCATAAAAAGAGCAACACATGTGGTGTCCAAACAATTTTTTCCCGCAAATTCCCGGTAAAAGTTTTGCGCAAAAACTAAAAGCCTGTCGTTCAAACGAATCTATTAAAATGCGCGCTCGTACCGCGTAGCTCCAAGTGGCTCTACACTTCTGGGAATGCAACTACCTGCTTTTTATAGCAGAGATAAGGGCTCCACAAATATGCGCAACCCGACCCTATTTGATTATCGATCTGTGGACCGTTACCAGCAATAAGATTGAACGACCTTTCGAAATCGGTAGGATAATACCGCGAGAAGTGACCCAGAATCCCGATGGAATGATTTACAGACATAAATGCATATTCATAGCCATATGGTGCTATGCAAGTGGGTCTGTATTTTATATATGGGCCAAAATTATAGCCATTGAGTGCGTGATTGCATACATTTATCCGTTTGATCTTGTAACTGTTATCATAAGTGATTCTATATTCTCCGTCGCTGCCTTCTTCAGCTTTGTTGGAATGGATGACAAAATAATTATTCAAGTATGAAGAAAACCGTTAAGCTGTCAGTCAGTGCACGAAGTTGCGGTGTGACAAAAGACATTGTGGATAGCGTCACAAATATGTGACGTGAACGTGGTAAAGTCGTACAGAGCAGTGAGCACAAAGGTACAGGCGGCGGAGAAATTGTCGCGACTGATTTGATTGTCCGCGCCGACGCGCACTTTGTCGGCGCCGAGCTTCGTAATGTACCTACATGATACGAAAACGAGTCAACGCCAGCTTCACAAAACAACGAACAGAGAACGTCTTCATAACCTTCACCACCGTAACTGATACGACTAAGAACAATTCTGTCCTTTAGAATCAGTTTGCCTTACAATAATACTTTTAACATTATGAAAATTTGTGTCTTCAAAATGTATGCATAATCATCATGTTAATTATTTGCCTCAATGATATTTTATAACATTTTTCTTATTATATAACCTAAGATAATAATATGCCTACTTGATCAACGTCATTGATATCAGCGAGTAACCTTGAAATTTGAATACTCACAGATTATCAGTATCACCCGGTATTCCAATCTAATTTTCCACACATTTTATCAAGACCTACCTGCAACAAAGAACACAACTTTCAATATCACTAGCATTAATAACACAACAACATTTATATTGTACGCCACACAAAGGGTGCGCTGTCTGAGTCGACACAATAAAAGACCTCAATAAACAGCCTTTACTCTTGTGACAGTAAGCCTTAAGTTATGTACCATAAGCGTCACGGGGTGGCGACTAGATCAGATGACAGATGAGAGGTATTTCAATGCTTTATTGCGTCGGATTTTTTGTAGAGAAACGTGACTTCCGAGGTGCGTTGACCCCGCTACCTGATTCCTGTTGGATCTCGAGATAACTCGCCACCGTGAGATTGTTTATGCTCCTGATACATATCACACTAATCTTACCGCCTATTTGGGATTTTTTGTTAATCAGTTATCGTTTATGGCAACTAATGACAGTTTTAAAAAGCTACCATACCAAAATGGACATAATTATTTGTGAAGATAAGCTTTATCCGGACAAAGACCTTTCGTCAGATGCAGCTGAACGAATTAAAATAATAAATCATTAAAACAATCGTAAACATAATATTATAGGTAGGTACTTCAGAATCGTGCAGTTGTTACGCCTGTAAATAATCATCGTGTCGTTAAATTAGCATACAGCAATAAGTCCGGGAGGATATGAGCGGATCCGAGTCGACTCGGGGAAGGAGATCACAACCGCTTTCCACAAAACTCATACGGTAGGCATAATTAATGTGTTGTTCTCATAAATAAAATTTATATCAAGACATTTTTTCGGCGACATGTGTTGCCCAAAATGATGTCCGTACTGTCCACTTATGATTACTTGTTATTTGTAGGACTGTAAACAAGAACATTGGAGTTTCTTGGACGTCTCAGTGGGAATGGGAAGTCGTTCTAAGAACAAACTTTGTACGAATTTGTAAGTATAAAGAAGTTTTCTTACTCCAACAATACCTCAGCTTTCTAGTGACCTTATAAACTGTACTAACCGATGTCAGTCGATAGTAAATCTTTTAGTTACATACTATTTCTCCCCCTTTATCTATGTTTAGTAGCTTTCTGTTGAGCCGTTATAGCCAGAAAGTTTTAGAATGTTTACATTTGATCTCGGTGAAGGCAATCGACGCTCTGAATACATAAACAAGCACTAAAATCACCAGCGGCCCGCTGAAAGACTTCGTTAATGAACTAGTGATGGGCTTATTATCGGTACTAATAATAAATCTACTTTAGACGTGTATACCGCTATCTAAAGCAAACGCCATCCATTTTATCAGTGATAAACAGATAACGTAGAGCAGGATGTTATTGAATATTTCTTGTTATGATCTTTTTAATTTATAAATAATCAGTGTTCTAGCAGCAAATGAAGTTACATTTTATCCTTTTATTCTGGAAAATTGTAGACAACTCAGTCAATGGTGGTGGTGATGTATAGTATCCAAAATGTTTAATATTTTCTTATGGCATTCACGGGGGTATTTTCAAATAGACCACCTTTAAAATAGTCTGCGTGCAAGGCAACAAGATCACTCTAGTAGGCTCATAAATGAGAGAAGGTAATACTTGATTTATCCCCGTCCTAGCTCTAATCGTGTACGACGCACTTTAGGCATTTCACTTATTTACAGAGATAAAACTAACGAAAACACTGTCTGAAGCACGTTGATGATAGATTCACACGCTACAGTATCAACGCATCGCCAGTAGCCGACTTGGGCGGGCTGGTGGCGGTGGCTATTTTAAATATAATTGCAGCCTCTGCCACGCACTGTCCGCAACGTTTGTTGTCCAACCACTATGAACACAGTTCTGCAATAAACTTTACTTTTTATTGTAACCGCACAAAGATAAACGCACGGGAGCTTTCTTCACCATTACTAGATATAAAACATCAAAGTGCGAGTTGAGTCCAAAGCTCAGAATAAGTGAAAATTTTGTTATCCGGAATGAAAAGTAGCTTAACCAGATACGTTTACTACTGACCATATTAAGCATCGCAAATTATAGTAGTTAGTTAATAGGTAAATACAGAAATAAACCTCGCATCTATATAGGTACTTACAATGAGATACAAACGTATCTACATAGTGACTTGATTCAATGATATTCAATCGGAAACACATATAAAACATAATTATGAAACCAATGTGTCTGGACTCAGGACTCCCACGGATGGATTACACGGAAGGGTGACTCGTGTTCGGTACCGATTGAAAAATGCAATTTATTCTGAATAAATTGCGCCCGCTGCCGAAGTTGAGTGCCAAAGTAAAGTGCAAATAAACTTATTTGCCTGCAAATATCGAAAACCTGAATAATTTGCGGTTAACCTGTTATGCAGTTTTATTTGTTTACTTTGTTTTATGTTTTTATTAAATCGTGCATTTGCAATTTAGAATTCAATAAACATCTACACATTCTACAGCAGTTAATTCAATGACACGTCCAATCAAAATGTTTACATTCCCGAACGATTATTATAATCTTAGTTAATTTGTTCGGGCCGAGTCTGTGCTGCATGTGAATGTAGCATCACAGCACAGCTATCGATACGCGCTGGCATTCATATAATTACCTACATTATGTACGATATGTATAACGTCACAGATACAGGACATGTGTCCCACTATTAAGGCGATAAGTTAACCCGACGGCGCCATGTGCAGTAATTTATTCTCAGCTATATATATTATTATTGTATAACAAAACTGTCCGTCTGCAAGATACGAAAATAAAATTGGTACATGAATCGTCTCTGCAATGTCTGTCTTTAAAGATGACGAGACGGGTTCTTGGAACAAGAAATATAGCTGGAAAAAACTTTGTTTTATTGTGGAGATATATCTTACACGAGCTACAATGAAGGCACGAAAATGTAGGCAAAGTGGATGCCCTTTTCAAGAAGACAAATGCTCTGACTATATTTGATCCTTACGTAACAAACAAATATACAAACATAGGCTACGGCCTACGCAGTAAACACAAGTCAACAAGAAAAAGTAAAAGATTTTCAGAGGGTTAAAGCTCTCGGGGAAAACTTCCTTCCCCAAAGTTAAGTTTCATCCCTGATTAAGCAAAAAAAACAAAAATACGGGAAAGTCTCTGAAGTCAAAGCTCAAGCTCAATCAGCGTATCAATTTGCGACCCCTTCATTGCACGCAGGCCATGCTGTTCAGTAATTACTCGCAGACTTTATTATTAAACTCTACATAGCTAATTAACCTGGATAAGAGTGCTCTCGACTCTCGCAAGTGCATTAAGTACATGTATTTTACTGCTTTATTTTTAGGATATTTTTATTGTTTACTTGCATTAAGGCTATCACTTTCAACGATGACGTTGCATGACATTAAAAAATTGTCGGCAGTCTGACAAATGTTGAATAATTCATTGGTTATAGCGTCGATTCAATTAAAGGTTGTATCTCAGTCTCGACATGGTATCGGTACTCTATTTGCATATCAGGCATGTTCCGATGTGAGCCAGATGTCGATTGCTTTTGATTAGGTGCTCTTGACTTTACAAACGTGTTCCTAATCTCTGGAGGTCTATTTGTCTCTTAAGAAATTATAAACATCTCTATCGCCTTGTCTTTCACTCTTTTCTTACTTGAAATTGATAAATGAGATAGATTAATTCTTTTGGGAAATTATATTTTTATTATTCTCATACTTCGAATCATCCAAGAATAAAATATTGTTTTTATAATTTTATATAAAGTCTTCACAAAAAATAATCTACTAGGTACTTACATTAACATTTTCCTATTCTACGTGATTATTTTTTAATAGGTAGGTACAACTATATCTACTATTTTAATTATACAGTTGCGTTTAACCTCTCCGCGAAGACTAAGCAGCGGTAGGGAATCAGAAGCTGTCTTTACTCACAGACATAGTCACGACAGTTGCCGTCAGCCAGCAATCTGATAATAATTACATAGAAATTCTTCATTACACACTATTTGAATTCTGCATTTGTGTATTTCACAGAATTATCATGCCGATAACTACAAAAGTAACATCTACATCTGCGACCAACAAAAACTTAAGCATGGAAAATGAAACGACCTTAATGCAAATGTAAACCTTCATTACGTAACCGTCCCTTCGGCCAGTCTACATTAATCTATTTTGTAGGAACTGAGCAATATAATCAGACACAGACAAATCACAAACTATATAATCTCATCACATCTCCCTACTCAATAAAATAGCTATAAAACTCGAAGATTAAAGCAAAAGCAAAAGACGACAAGACGAATGGTATCGATATTGGCGCCCAACATGGAATTCTAAGAAGGCAGGCCCCATTCGTTTCAGTTCGCTACAACGCCTCCAGCCTATTATGCATTCAATGTGCATAGACGTTTCATCATTTTAGAGCGCGCACGAATGTTAATAGAGTCGGTTAAATGTATTTTTATACACGTCATTTCTTAAAATCGTGCGATGATATCAATTTGTAAGGACGTGACGAGAATTTGATAAGAGACGTGTAGGCGCTCTTTCCACTGTAATCCTAAAAAAATATAACATCACATGAAGGGAGGTCTCCTGATTTGTGCTTGAGTTCCTATAGCAACTGATTTACGATGTATCCAGATACATCGTTTCCTCGAGAGGAAAAGCCTTTTATTTTGCTCCTAATACGACGGAATATCGTTAGTTATTCAGGCCAATAGCGGATTTGCCACTATTAGATTTTGCCAGGAAGATCTTAGAGGACGAGTTATCTTTACTAAAGCCGCTTTGTATTGTGGTTATAACAGTAGGTTATAATATAACCCACACATAGACTAATAACTATGTCTATGAACCCACAGAACACAGAAAAGAGGTGTTCTGTGATATAACCAATAATGAAATAATGAAAACTCCATGTTCAAAAATAATAATATCCGTTCACACAATTTTCAACACGATTATAAAAATAATAAACGTTTTACGTCGACCAAGGCGTATCCCCTGTCAAAACCTTTTCCTTTCTTTATCATGGATGAAAATAAAAAGGCTCTTTTTATCAGGGAGGAAATTCAATTATCTGTAACATAGTTACTGGTTGAAACGGCGAAGTAATGTCCGGTCCAAACGGGGAAGTTTGTGAAGCCCGCCCCACTCTCTGGGTAGGGTAGTTAGCCGTTGTTTGCATACAACCCAGAGCCCCTTTCCATCCCGGCCTGAATAATGCCTTTGTTAATGGCCGACATGTACGCACTTGTAATATATTTGTATGTGGACCCACAAGTGTTATGATAAACCGCAGCCCCGTTCACGTAGAAAATTTATTTGCTGAAGTCTATACTTGCAGTACTGATGATAAAAAACAACTTTATAAAACTATTACCTTTACTTATAGATAAATAGTTATTTGCCTGGTTGCTTGGAAGATAAGGCCGCCCATTATTCAAAATCGCAGATTTTTTTAGTACGGCTTCAGAACATTATACCAAATACGTGGTTTCATTTAATGTGATAACTTCTGCGGCACACTGTATAATATTGAAATACCTAACTAGGTATTTCAATATTATACAGGGTGCCGCAAGTAAGTATTTATCGCAAAGAAAGTATTTATCACTGTACCTAACTAGGTACAGTGATAAATACTTTATTTTTATAGGTTCTACATTTGACCACCGTCTCACCTGATGGTAAGCGACGACGTGACCTAAGATATAGTACGCGAACCTAGAAGATACCTGTTCAGTGTTCACTCTTATCTTGAAGATACATACAAGGAACTTCACATTGTTAGGATGTCGGTAGTTAGAAAAGGTATTTTTCTTAAATACAAAGCCTTTACCTTTCTAATCCCGATTCCTTTAAGAGGTCATTTTACTCATCATTATGAATTTATGAACAACTAATAGGTACTATGGGAACAAAACAGATATCGCGAAAAAGAAAAATCTGCTGTTTCATGATCAATATTGAATATTATTTTTATGGAACAGAAGATTTATTTTTCGCAATTTCTGTGTTGGTCCCATAATAAAACTTATTTAGTACAAAAACCCCTTAAAGGGATCGGGACTAGAAAGGTGGGACCTTTAGTAAGAATTCACTTAAGAAGATCTCCACAGCAAATCATTATCTTTGTTGCCATGATAAAATAAGGGAGGAGCCGGTTTGAGGCGTTTACGCCCTAAAAAAATTAATTAGCTAGATATCAAGTTTCCGTCAATTAAAACTTTTCCTTTACTTAAATGTTACGTTTTAATCCGAAATCGTGAATCGTGAATCGTTTACCGGGAGCTTTCTGAAGTCTTAGATTTTAAAGTAAATCTGGAGATGAAGCATGTGCCACGTGCAAAATAAATTGCAAATATGCCATGTATTTACTACATGGTCATAATATTATGTAGGTACGTGTCCGTTCTCAATATTCAGTCCATTGGCTCCAATATCCTTCTTTTGTTGTATTTATTTAGCCATCATACTTTACAAATTCATGGCTGTAAAACGTACGTTAGGGAAGACCGTGCTGAGTGTTTCAACGAATATGTAGTACTATCTACTTTATTGGCACGTGCTATGAACATATTTACGGGGTATGTTTGTCTACCTTTTGATAAATTATTTATTAGAAAAAGCATAAAATACTCACCTAGTTGCAGTAGGTTTTGAATACGAGATTATAATTATAAACGCAATACTTAGTCACGTTATTAGAAATGAAAATAAGCAGGCACAAAAATGCTTGCAGTAAGTCCAACCAACGTTAACGTTTGCATTAAATTAACGTATGGTACTCAAAGTAATTGTAACAGGATACTGAAGCGGCGCTTGCGACGGTCGCCAGCGCGTCGTGTCTATCCAGCTCTCCTAACCACCGATACGATACATAAACACTTGGCCACCAGACCAACCACTTTCGCGAAACATGGACCGGATTTTAGCAAAAATTTGATCAGTGAAAGTCAAGAGTGATACGTAGAGTGCGCTGCTCTCAGGGGTACGTTTGATTAATTTAACGATAGACTCGCTAGACTTAATGTGAAATACATCAACGATATTTAAATAGAGAGATTTCGCATAAGCTCTTAAGGTTTTTTATATCAGACCAAAGTAGCACTTAAATATAATGGAAGCTCGTAGATTCGGATGGCTTCGATCAGCAATATCTCCACCTCTCCTCCACGACTTTGCTTTCCTTTTTCTTTTTATTAATGATGTCCAGCACTTTTAATTAACAAAACTTAAATTTATGTGCTGTCCCTGGCCGCTTCAAAATACCAGACAATATTTCACCGAAGCGATAACTGTGGACGTAACAACAGTCATTTATATTTGCTTATCTGAAAAATTTCGAGACGACAGGATCTGCGCCGAACCTTATATCAGATAGCGATGACAAAGGTCTCTTTATTTTTGCATAACATAATATTGCAACACTTTGTATGAATAGCAGACTGTCATTTTAGTAGCACTCATAGCTATTAGCAATACTCTGTGGAGTAGATCATTAACATTTCAAGTTTTTATCGTTACATTAAAATCCTCTTATCAACGTTTATGCAAAAAAACACGATAGCTTATTTGGCCCCTAATCATTTAAATAGAGATTGTCTACGTCGTAATATTATTAACAATTATCTCAAACTGGATCAGAATTTATTCCATAATTTAAAAATATAGGTACCTAAGTAACCAATAAATAGGATTTTTCATAAATGTTAGATTGAATGGGTGTACACGTGAGTATATCTAGAGCCAATATACTTAGCGAGCGGTACCAGTAGCCACTCGGTTCGCCACTCGCTATCGGCAGATATGGAGTCAATTTGCAGTAATGCGGTGGGCAGGTTCAAGTTACTTTTTATAACACACGAGGTCGTTGACTCAAGACTAAACAACACAATAGTACTTATTGCAAGGTGTCAATGCACCGCGCAAACAACCTTCGTTAGGTACAATTAGGTTTGTTGAAGAGTAGCGAGAGCTACAGCTTCCGCATATCGATTCGGGTTCGATATTCGAACATGGAAAACTTTTGTTTTATTTAGTCTTTTTTTTGTATTGTAAGTAGACTCATTTGGCTTTCATTTATGATAAAAAACACAGATAATTATATTTTCCACATTAGGGACGACTATTTGAACACATATCGCACCTAGCACGCAGGCTAGCGCTAAATGTTAGAATAGAAGGTGACAGATATCAGGTTCGAATCCGGTCCCAGCACTATAACTTTTCTATTTAACAATCGTGTTTTTTTTGTATAAAAATAAAAAGAGCACATGAACTCCACGCGGACGAAGTCACGGGCACTGCTAGTGAATAATAAAGTTGATATCCATATCCTATAACATAACCGATAGGTAGGTAGAATATTTGAAGCTGTTGGCTGCATATTCGTCAGCGTCACTCGTAGTATCAGCTATCTATGGTACAATATATTTGTCTAAACTTGTCATATCTACCTAGTACGTGTTAAAAAAATGTGTTTTACGTCACAGGTTATACGATCGCATTCCATTGTCATTTTAAATTATCAGCGGAAATGGTAGTGTATTGTCTAACGCACCATTTACTGTTTTGATGACGCGGCGACTTTATTGTGATGGAGTAGCGGCTTGTAGAACAAGTTCGTTAGGTTGTAGATCATATTCTGCGATAAAAATACCCAGACACTGGTCCAAGCAAGCCTAATTTTTACCAGTTGTGCTAATCAAGATTACATAAAGAAATACCGCAAGACTAAAATCTTAATGTTTCTTAGAAATACACGCTAAAGGCTACATGTGGGCTGTGGCTTTGGAAAGAGGAAAGATCAAATGATAAACGACATGGCAAAATGGACCGGTTCAAAAAGTCATCAGAAATAGCGAGTGTCATCCAGCTGTCGCCGCTCGGCCACTGTGATTTATCATCCTCTTGTATAGGCACTCTAATTGCGACAACTTGTCGCCATGTCCAATCGTGAAGACGATATCTCCCCTTATTCCGAACCGCGACGAGCCACAGCCCGCGACTGTCTGCGACAGCCCTTATTTCATTTAAACTTTGTTCAATGTTCACAATTCCTCTGTAATTTTGTAAAAGTGCTGTTTATTCGCCATTTAAAGGTCACTGAACCGCAATTAGCAGTTAAGAAATGTTATTTCTGTGCCTACCTTATGGGGCGAGGAGGAGGGGGGTGGATAAATTTTAATTAGACACTGAACAATTTAAACCTCTATATAGCTACAGACTAAAATGCTCTTCGTCTCGAGAGCTGATTAAAAAAACGCATAAATCAATTGGTAAAAATAAATGACGTTTGATTTTATGGCAAGCGGCACTATTTAGTTAATCTATATACAGGATAAAACGTACCTACCTACCTACATCGATCGCAGTTAAATCCTTAGATTAACAACTTAAGAAGGCTTACCGAAGCAATCAATACATGTAACATACGACCGAATTACCTACATTCATTACACGACCCAGACTAGACACAACTTGCAAGGTGGTCTGCGCTGTCTATTTGCATTTACACGTACTTGGTTTACTAATGTTTGTCACGGTTACCTACTAAGCAATAAATGTCTTTGCGAATAGATTGACGATTAGGATTATTAATTTATTCCTGCAAGTCAGCATCTAGGTCGACAGGACGCAGCTCACGTAGCGCAGCAAAATCGCGAGAACGCTCGAATGTTTATTAGCAAAGTCAAGATCACTTTTACGAGTGTATATTGCTGAACTGTGCGGATCTGGGTTGCCAATACGATACCATCTAGAGCCGATCGCTGATCGCCAATCTTCAGACTACAAATTATTGACATTGCGTTGTGTATGATACTGTGATTGTATTTTTTTAATAACAGCCAGTTCGCTTCATAATAAAACTGGATATGTATTCGCTTATTTCACCATCTTGCATTATTTGAACAAAATTAATCTTGTTTTTACTTAATGATTTATTTGGTTATAAGCAATGATTGCGTGAGCAGCTGTTACGAGTCAATATTTTATCAATCCTTAATGGTCAGTGAAAGCCCTTTCATTTTGTTTTAATTTAAAACGGGAATTGGATCATAAACTGGACTCTATTAAACTAACCGCAACACAATTTTCGGGGGAGGCTGATGATATTTGCGATTTAATTAAACTGGGGCCTGACGACGTTTAGTTTGGCGTACTTCATGAATAGTTTTACATATAAAGTGAGCACAAAATCAAAAGTCACAAATCGATACACACCAAAGGAGTGATGGATGCGAATTATATTCCTCTCCCCGCAGTGCTTGCCTTTATCGCAATGTCCCTCCATTTCTACAGAAGCGCTTGTCATAGGAACGAATACCTAGCATTAGAAATAATTAATAAAGAATGTCATATCTACTCTATAACCACTTTTATCTTTATGTACCGCTGAGTCCTCCGCATAACATACTACATGTCATCTTACAGAATGGACCGCAACCCGAGTGCAATTTCCACTTGACTGAATTAGCTTTCAATGATATTGCAGCTTAAGTGCAAGAAGCTATTAAGTCGACATTACATTGCCGGGTCGCCCGCCGGCCAGACGACCTGCTTGCCGGAGGCTGCCGTTTGATTAGCTTGTTATACCGAGTATTTGCTCTGGTTTTCGCGGCGTGTCTTATCTATGCAAGACTGGCGCGTCTTCGCTTCCCATATCACCACACAAGAGCATTATACATATAGGTACGTGATAAAAATCTGTGCTGATGGCTGATATGTTTTGTTCTCATTAGCATGCATAAGCACCGCCTTTAAAGGCTGCGCCACATGAATAAGTACCCAATTATTATACTGCAGATGTCTTTCTTTCTAGTGCCCTACAATCACCTACAATTAACGTTGAGATAGTATATCGCCAGTAAATGCCGAGCAAATTATGGGCTCTTGAAAAGTATTCCGAATGAAATTGAAAGGTTAACAGGCTTATTGTGGTTTGTGATGTATCGTGTCGATTGTGGTGACTCGTGACAGAGATGTCCTCAAGTCCTCGCGCTAGGTAAGGCGCGAGGCACCGCGGGAGAGGGCTGCGGTCTGCTCTGCGACAGGCCCGCGCCGGCCTCGATGTGCCGCCGCCTTATATGGCGCTCGCGGCCGACGGGCTCCACGCCGACTTGCAACAGGCCAGGTATTTTAGGCGCAAGCCCTAAATTGTGTACGTGCAACGCGCATGTGTTTAATTTCATTTAAAATGTCATCTCGGTGGTTACAAGTGTTACACTTGCCTGATTATCGCAACCTGCTGCGGAGATCTTAATTAATCGGTTCTGATTACAGTTACCTGTTTCAAACGACATTTCTAACAAGACAAACATATTTTTTTGTCTCCAGAAATAAGTTTCCTAAGAAGGCAGACAATAAAAAAATAACAAATGATTGCTAAGGACAACTTCCTAAAGGCAATAGTCATTGACCATACAAAAACATTTTTATGTCATTGCCAAAAATGTCGCCAATTTCCAAACTAGGTCGAACAATCGAAGCTTCTGGGATACAGGAGCGATGGGTTATTATGTAGCCTAATAAGGGTGTAGGGAGCATTCTCAAGAGTGGTCCAAAGGACGCCGCGAGGACGGCGCGCAAGAACGACCGAATACTGGTCGTGTCGTGGTTATTTAAGGAACTGCCAGTTCTGCGAAACCACGCACGCGATGTCCGTATAGTTATCGTAATTTGGACGCTTTTGATTTTTTGCCGTTTTGGCGAAACTGGCTCTGAAGGAAAACATCACTCGTTGTTTTTGATACGCACGAATTCTAAAGATAAATGAGTAATGTAATAATGATTGGATCTCGACCCGAAGTACTATCAAGTAATACGAACATTACCTAGGACCTAGGTACATAATGATATGACTGAACTGAATGTTTACAAATTGTTAAAATGTTTCAGTATTATGAAATTCAGTTACAAAAACAATGTCAACTGTGACACGCCGTGTTTACGTTACCCACATTCTGAAGTGGAATTGTTTCTTGAATTTACCAAAAATAAATATATACCTACCTACCTAAATGTTCAATAACCAAAACAGAACCGCGCACTTATCGCTTTATCGGAATATTATCAGCTTCGATAAAGGAACCGTACAAAGTGCGGATATCTACGAATCGGACGAGATAAGCGAGACTGTACCGTACAGGTAAAATGTATACAACGAACACTCGACACATCGCCCTGCAGTGAATATAATAAGGACGCGTCCAAAACAATGATACTCTCTTATATTAATAAGGTTGTTCCAAATGATAAAGTAACACTTAAACAAATAGAATAATAATAATGAATTATGTACAGAACTAAGTTTATAGTACCTAGTATAATCATTATCAAATATAACAGACTCGTATACATTAAATACTCCGCCGGTAATATCCCGGTCAGTCTCGGACTGCGACACGAGACATATTACACCAACAATTACCAATATTACCATATCCAGTAATAACAGTCCGATTGCTTAAACGAGCATACATAAAACAAGCACAGTTAGTACACACGAGGCAATATTGTGGATACGGGTATGCATTATCGTAATAAGGCCAGCTAAGATGCAGACAATGTAGCCTCGATAAGGATACCGCCTCGGGATAACCTAGTTAGCAAAAAGGCTTCTTATGTCCGTACGTATGCGCCGTATAAAGTGCTATCCTTTAATATTGTCTAGACGTAATAAAAGTCAACTTTAAATAAGAAATTCACGCTTTCTTTATGTAGCAAGAACCTGCCTTGAATATTGCAAAAGAAGTCTACACGTTGATTTATAACAACATGGTCTTATACTGTTGAAATTATTCGATGAAGGTACAAAAGGTTGTATAAAACTACATTTTAATTATATCTATTAAATTACGCCTTCATGCCAAGTGTATTAAAGTACGTACCCGTTTACTTCCTTACTTAAAAGAGTAGGCGTTTAAAAAACAATAAGTGTAGTCAATTTACACCCAGGCTTTGAACAATAAACTAGCTTATCTTATGATAAATATCCGCATGGTTATTTTTACTAGGTATCAGATGCTTGTAAAACATATAAACAATTATACAAATATTGAGTAAGTACTTGGTACATAGGTACTATTGTACAGATAGTAGATACCGGTATTGAAAAAGGTCACAATTAAAAATGCACATCAAAAATCACCCAAGAAAGCTCTCTATATTTTAGGTTATTTGATTATTTCACCTTTAAGGTTTATTAAAACTAAATTCTACCTAGATGGTCTGAATCTATTTTGATTATTATGTAATTAAAATAATAAGTAAAACAAAGATAGATGATTAACCTCTATCTCCTCTTCTCTACATAGTATAAAATAAAGTCGCTTTCCGAGTCTGTCTGTCTGTCTGTCTGTATATCCGCTTATTTCTCATAAACAATGCAACGGGTTTTGATTCGGTGTTCACCATCAGTTACTTTGATATTTAATGTAAGGATAGTAGAGAAATTGCACCAGTGCGAAGCCGGGGACGGGTCGCTAGTAATATATTATAATATCCTAAATACCCATAGAGGCCAAACTAATGAAACTATGGCCGCGTTATGAACGAATTACAACAGAAACAAATATCCACGTGCTTACCATCTAATTTTATACATTTTTGGTATTTGCCACTAGGAACGTTATTATTTCGAACCTTGTAAAAACATGTTTTACCTTAAAAGCTGATGAAAGACTTGCATTCTTCTGCGGTGCAAAGTCACGCGCATCGAAGTTTACTTATTGTTCATCCGATCTTATACGACCCTGGACGCCTTTTACAGCATCAGAAAAAACAAGCGGATTGCCACCACGGCACAATATAAACACTGAATTATTCTACATAAAGTTTTTATTACACCGTAAAACTTTTTACGAAACCTTTTTACTTTCAATAAAAGTAAAAATAACAACATAGAATATAATATGAGCATATTACTTTTGTTGCTTTAAAGAAACATCGTTTAAATTAAAACATTGATGGCAAAACAGTGATCGATGATAAAAATGACATAAAAATATTTTTTCTGTGAAACCATTTTGAAGCGAGAGTAATTACTGTAGTGTAGGCTACTTGTTTTAACGCTTGTTCATTCAATATTTGTGAACTCAGTATTTAGTAATGAGGTTGTCTATCCGTATCAGCTGACTGTACTCCACACCAAGGCAGCGGCTTGCAGATAAACGTCGCTTCTCAGAAATTATGAGTCACGTTAGAATCATGCAAGTTATTTCTACAAGAAGTACTCTCAACACGGACATCGAACCGAAAGACGAGGTGTGACCTTATTTGCCTACGCTAATTGTAGAAACGCTTAATTTTGGGTATCATGACAGAGTCATGAGTCAGTCACACATTTTCTGTGTCTGCCTGTATCAAAAGATAAAAAGGTAAATCTAAGAAGGATTCCTTCCGCGGCACCCACTTCTCGTTTTTCTAATTATATACACGCATTTAGTACGAGATAACTAGTATAATAGCTGATATTAACGTAAGAACTGTTATACTTCTAAGGGCCATTTTCATCAACAAAATAACAGAGGTTCAAGGCAAAATTAGCCGTTTAGTATGAATTTTTGTACTGCTAACTGGCTGATTATTTATTTAAAACGTCTGTTATTTTACCGGTGAACATGGTCTTAAACACATAAAATTTATTATTTACGTATGTAAGTACGGCCGACTTAATTAATTGGGGCATTATCTGCAATTTAACCTTTGGGTTAAAAGATAGCACATCCAAAATAAGTACCTAGAACGAAACATTATTACTTATTACATATCAGTCAATCTATGATGTACCTTTTATATCAATACCTTATATTATTTAAGTATCCATAAGCAAACAAAAAATCAAACCGAACGCTACTTTCATGCCGTAGCGTAACTACGAAAATGTGAAAATAATAGCCGAAAATAGCCTCCAACCTTGCACCCGGGCTGATGGATCAATAGACCCTTGAACTTTGCGCCGCACGTCACCCCGAACCGAGCCCGGCTTAGGATTTCATTTTCTTACGGTAAGTAGAACTAAGTCGTGCTCGTGCCTGACATAGTGCATCAGCGACACATTTAATTCAAACATTAATTAGCAATCCATGAAGTTATGAGTGTAAGCATTAAGGGTCATTTTTTACTAATCATGATGCATACATCATTAAAAAAAATCACCATTCACCATTCGTCATTCGAATAAATGTTTTCTATTCTATTCTAAACAATATTATTACCAGACTCTAGATGCCACGTTGGAAAGTTCTTCATAGGAACTCTACACTTTGGAAAGGGTAGAATTCCGATGGAGAAGAACGCATTGAAGAAATAAGTAGATATTGGAGCTCTCTTTTTCACGGATCCTTAGTTCTCCGCAAAGAGGAAATTCGATCCACTTGATCCTGACCCTGAATGACTCTATCCGATCCCAACTTGCGTGGGGACTTACTAATAGAGCTTAACTAAACTATTATTATAAAGAGAAAAGATTTGATTTTTTGTAGTTTGTTTGTTTGTAATGGATAAACTCAAAAACTAATGGACCGATTTTAAAAATTCTTTCACCAGCAGAATGCTTCATTATCAGTGAGTAACATAGGGTATAATTTATAAAGATATCACGCGGGCGAAGCCGGAAGCTAGTTATTAATAAATCTTCAAAACACCATATTAGATAAATTTGTGAGAGCTATGTATCTAAGATCTTAGTTAAACGGTCGTTTTGGGTTCATTCAAGTGCTAAAACAAATTAATTGGAATGGTCACGCTCACGACTTGTCAATATAAATTAGGCGCCCACATCCTGGACACGCCTGCATCTGAGACCCGATTGTTTCTCGCTGTCGACACGGACTAATCACCCTTGTTAGAAGCAATTCGCAACTCTGCTTCGAATGTTTCCAAGTAGTATGCTTGGGTTTTCGTACTCTTTACGTATTTTGAATGTGTACTATGCATTCTTCGCGGTTACGGTAATTAATTGTGACGTCACTTCAATAGCCCTATCGCTCTTAAAAGTAATTCTATCGCTATCATAAACTTATTATACTTTACTACTAGCTAAGTTAAGTTTATGATCGCTATGGTCCAAGTGACAGCATGTGACTTAATGAGTACTTAAAATTGAGAACCGTTTGAGTATTCAATGGATAGCAGTGAACTTGGTTCTCTACTCTCAAAGAGGAGAATCACGCTGTCACTATTGACAGATGGGTGACCTAATTATCATCTTTTTCTTAACTTTTTAGACACTTCATCTTCTCTCCGTGAACCTCCTCTTGTGAAATGAACCTCCTTGTAGACAGTATAACCGGTCGCTATTCCGAAGTTATAATGCCCGTTGCTAATTATGTCATTAGCCATTCGTCTCAGACGCTGAGCAGATGACGGACTTTTTATCCGTGGGACTACCGCGCGCGGACAAGAATGACCGTGATTGGTAGTTGTTGCCACTTGCCAGTGAGGACACTAGGGTTCTAAGGACAACTACGAACAAAATTACCGTAGTATGCCTCGAGTCCGTGGCGAATTTTCTAGTCCGCGGCAATTTTTTGTCATAAAAATTCTTATCCGCGGAAGTCCGCCGGACAAACTCTGTCGTCTGCTCAGCGCCTCAAACTGCCTAATTTTCTCGCCAATGAGGCTGTAGTGCGGTCAATAACCAATATACCTAATTGTGGGCTAAACCTTTGAAACAGCCGCATCGATCCATCTGAGGCCCAATTCTGCTAACTGTCACCGCCAAGTTTACGATCGAATATATATAAGTGGGTACACCACCGTTAGCAGTAGACATGCTCGCTTCAATCACGTTTTTAGATTATACATTGATACATATTTTTAGATTAATGGAAAAGCTCTAGAACTCGTCTAGCCGCTCTACGCTCTACAAATTAACTTTATTGATCTTTTGATGTTAATGTTTTTATTGAACTGCTATATGGACCTCTTTCAGTGGCCACTTTGATACACAATGTAGCTTTTTTTTTTTGGTGTATTTTTCTCTCAGTAATCTGAAGCGTGGCGGAGGAACATGAAGGCCGGGTTCAATTTCAAGTTGTGCGTGGTACGAGTATGGGAATTTCTTTCAGAAAAAAATTGATAATTATTATACCACATTATTAATAAATAAATGAAATATTATTCTGTCACATGAGACATAGAGCCTCATAAGCAAACCTGCCTACACCTTCAAGGAATTATAGAGTTGTGAGTTGACATTTAAATACTTGAGTCATAAAATACTTGTTTAAAGACTTGCATAATATAGGTATATTTTTAGACATCTCGGAGACAGGACTAAAATCAATGTTTGTGCGTAAGCATCTCATCACTAATGTTTGTCAAACGTTACTGATAACAAGTGGAGCGCTTTGAGACAATCGTTCATCACGACTGGTCGTTGTTTACGCACGGGCTCTACGCAACCGATCAACGACCATAGCACAAATTAGTGCATAGATACTACTACTTAGGGCCTATCCACACGCGATACTTTTAGCTGAAGAATCACATGTATTCGCGTACGTTATTAATTTTTTGTAAGCAAAAACCGGCCTACGAACGCGATGACGCGCGATTCTGCTGCTAAGGCCCGAGTTCACCACCAACATAACAGACGATTAGAGCAAAATCAGCCGTTTAAACATGAATTTTTGTATAGTTTAAAGTCCGATTTCATTTTAAACATCTGTTAAGTTCTCGGTTAACTTGGCCCTTAAAGTATCGAGTGTGAACGAACGCTTAACCATAGCCTATCTGTCGGTATCAGGTGACAAGCCACAGTGCCGACGTGTCGAAATTCACGCATTATATCAAATTAATTACCTACTAGCTACCTACATAACATTAATCTAATTACACTTTTTAGCATAGTTTTAATTTATGTGCAGGCAGACTCGAGGCCCTGAAAATTTGCAACAATCGATATGAAAAAGATAAAGATAATCATTTTATGCATAATGAAAGTGTTATCGGTGTAAGTGGTTATTTGGATATCTACTTGGTACTATACCTTTATTTATTAGCTAGTACTTTTGTCAACTGATTTCCTATTTATTTTGCCACTTTCCATAATGCAACAATCATTTACATCTGTATTCCACCCAAGGTGGTAAAATAAAAAATTGGTTAAGATCTGATCATGGTGTACGAGATGTAGGAAAGGTACCTAATCCTCAAAGGATAACAGCAAAACATTCACGATAAGCATTTTGCTACCGTGTTTAGCTACGGTAATTGTTTATTCCACTAAAAATGGACAAACTCCGCCACTAAAGAAGAATTTCTGACCAAGAAAAAAACTAAAAACCGTGTTCAAAAAACGAATAAAATAATTATCATAAAAAACTTAACAGTTTCTGAAGTCTTCAATTCTTCAAAACAGCACTACCTACAGCTTGGCACCGACTTCAGAAGCTGTTAAGTTTTTTATGAAAATTATTTCATTCGTTTTTAATTTTTTTAATTCAACTCCATACAAAGCAAACAAGCAAGCTCCGGAATGTTTCGCTAATGAACTAAGCTTAAATAAATATAAAAACGATAGATATTTATCATAATAAGTTAATAACTAAAAAATATGCTAACAAAAAAACACTTGTAGAAAGCTCATTTTTTAAATAAAGGTAAATTATCTAATTCTCTTGTCTACATTACAACCCAACTCTACCAAGTCATTAAAAATGATAACGCATTCCATACACACAGCAAGATATCAGCACCGGTCCGGCACAATTCCGGCACGGCGGTAACGTCAACAGGAGGCGAGCTGGACTCACCTGCGTGGGGAGCACCGTCTCCCGGCCTAGGGGTATCGACATTTTGCTAGCGGCGCCGCCGGCCGCGCCCCGGCGCCCGCCCGCGCCGCACCATCCACCGATCCGCCACTACGGGAAGCGCGCCCGCTCCCCGGCTCCCACCGACGCTCACCACAAACAAGAAAAACACTTTCCCGATAACGCGAATTTCCACGAGTTTACAGAAATCCTGCACCTCAGCTTTGATGGATCTCGAAGAAAATTCCACACATCACGAGCTTATCCTCATTCATTAAAAGAAGCACTTATAAATAAATTAAAATTCGATGCATATATGTATAATCAGAATACGGCAGTATTTAAAAGCGCGATAAAATCCACGCACCGGACTAGCAGCCACCTCGTGAGGCGCGAGTGTGCGACTAGCGCGCCGCCACAGGCCCGCGGCCGCCGCGCGCATCGTTCACCCCGCGCCTTCGTTCCGAGGCCCTCGCGCACCGCTCGCTACGCTGGCGAACGCAAGGGGTCGCGGCACAGCCTCCTTCATCTCAGTCGGTACGCTCAGAATCCTTACGGCTGATCACATGGACACGTGCCGTGGACACGGGCGTAGTGCGGTTATCGAGCGCGCGTACACATGCGCAGTTCTCAGCACTATCAACGCCGTGGCTCATTCATTTCTGTCTCGCCTCGAATAGCGCACACCTGAGCAAATATTATGGAACTGGACAATAGATCCGTTGTATCGAAATGGTACAATTACCGGAGGCGCGCAATTCGAACGAAAGCTTAATTTGTTTGCTTCATTAATAATTAGTGTGCCAGCAAACTGGTGCAGCAACGAATGAGCTTTAGTAAATAAGTTCCGTTTTCTAAGGGAATTCATTTGCTAATTTTGCAAATAGGTATGCTTTGGAAAAATCCACGATTGCTTTTCAGGGCTTGGCGATGCACCTCCGTGGACGCAGCCTCCTCTAGCCAAACACATGTATAAAGACTGGGCTTAGTATTGGTACCTACCTACCTAGACGAATTAAAAAAATCCGAATCCGATGCGAAAAGCATTTTACAAGCGATCTTACGGCTTTATTACATATTTTGACAAGGTGCAAACTATAAGGAGTGGACTTGCGTGGGCGCAGCTCGAGGCTGTATAGCTACTCAATCGGTTCGCCCACTTTTCCTTTCTACTACGTTCACTGTTCCAGATTACGTCATTATCTGTACTAAGCATCGGTGTTTAGTTGGCTCCTCGTTGCCTTCGCTGACGTGGGAGGACGCAGGTTAATGCAGACGTACCTTTAAAACCATTACATAAACTTAGTGCCTCGCTGCAGGTCTATAAAATTTCTCAACCTACAATCAACAAAATAATATCTAAATAAATCTAGGGCCTCTTCTCAAAATGGGAAGGGTTAGGCCATGGTCCACCACGCTGGCCTAGGGCGGGTTGGCTGATTACACACAACATCTAGAACTTTATGAGGCCCTCTCTGATGTGCAGGTTACCTCACGATGTTTTCCTTCACCCTCATTGCAAGTGATAATCAAATTCTAATCCCCACATGAATCCGAAAAGTAAGTGCAGCAGTGATAGCCTAGGGATTGAACGCTCGCCTTCCATGCAGAAGGGTGTAAGTTCGAACCCGGCCCGCACCTCAAAAAACCTCATGAAAATCAAAAAGCATCTCAAATCTCATTTATCTTTCTCTCAGGATAGTTCTCACGATTAAAAACAATTCGTTGCAATTTATTTTATCGCTCGATCACTCAACGATTTGTATATTAGGTCTCATATTTCAGCAAAGATGTTTGAAAACTTTCGTAACCGGTAGGTACATGAAACTCTAAAATTTCGCACCCATGACCATGCCCTTCGCTTGCACATAGTATTCGAATAAACTTCCAATTTCCTTTTCACAAATCTAGTTTAAAAGCGGATGCGAATCCACAATACCCGGGAAACGGCCAACAATATTCTCGCAGAGCCACTCACAGCCTTAGGTGGAATATCAACTGATTTTAGCCATTCACTTGGCATTCGACTGCTGGACATAGGCCTCTCCAAGTTGCGACGTTTTTCAGCGTTCCGCAACGTCTTTAGGTCTTCCGTTCATATGGCTCGGAGGCGACCGCCACTGTCACTTCACACATTTTCAAAAAGTTTTACGAAGGGCTCAATCGGTAATTTATAGTATGATAACATAACAAATGCTATTTTTTCATTCCTCTACTAGGAGAACACAAGTTGTTGGCTGGTCTAAGTTATTGGCTATAATCGTTAAAACGAGTAGGTAGGTATATTCTTACCCAAGTGTTTTCGTAGCCGCTAATAATAATAATAAATAAATAAAGGAGGTTTCTCTCTCTAGAGCCCTGACCACCGGTAGCTTGGACCCTGTTCCCGATGCCGGTGGCCTACTACTCTTTTATATTTTTAAATGTTTTTATAATCTTTTTTTTTATTTAATTGTAAAATTATTTAAAAATATATAAAAGTATGTTAAAAATTAAATAAAGGAAATAATAAATAATAGTTTCCCGAAATATTTTTGGACTATTTTTCATATCTTATTTTCTTTATTATTTATGTAAAGTGCCTCATCTCAAAGAATATTTATCTTATTCATGGGTACTTAATAAAAGACGCTACGAATAACATTAAACTGGACTCACCTGAAAACGTTGCATTCCACCATCATACATCGACCATCTTCCGTATGTAGTCATTGTTATGGCACTTCACATCAATTGTAGAAAATCCTTGCACTAATCCCGAATATCGTTCAAAAAGATAAGTTATAGATCAACTTTTTTTTAAAAACTGTTGGTTCAGCACGCTACGAACGCAAGCTCCTTACAGTTGTTAGTGCTATGTGACACTGCGGCCTCGACAAATAAACTGTTTAGTGCTTGATTAGCACAACGTGTGCAAATCGTTCGAAGACGGCCGACGCGCTCGTTCAAATTGAAATTGATTGCCGTTCTCGAGCCGCACTCATTGACGTGATTGAGTAGAATGGATGAAATGGTCCTTGCGAAGCTGTTTGTTACCATTAAGGAGCCATTCGAAAACACGATGCACCTCAATACATTGTTCAATTACTGTGAGAGTCGGTACCGCGTCAAACGCACATATTTTCACGTAGTTATGTACCTGTGTTACGCTTTGTGTGGATTGTTTTGTAACTAATTGTAACACTTGGAATGTGTAACATAAATAAAGTGGGATAGTTTATAGGTACACTAGGTATAGCTTGCGAAAGCTAACGTAATATTATGTGTATAAATTATGTGCTATCTTTCTAAACCCGATCCCTTTAAGAGTTTATTGTACTCATTATAAGCAACTTTTATTATGGGACCAATTCTGAAAATCGGAAATCGCGAAAAAAATTATCTGCTGATCCATAGATACCTACAAATAATTCAAAATTACTCGAATAAATGTAAGGAACAGCAGATCTTTATTTCTCGATTTCATGGATGGTCCTATAGTAAAGGTTGTCCATAATGATGAGTACAATAACCTTAAAGGAATCAGGATTAGAAAGGTAAGTCCTTGTATAGGTACACCTACTTATAAAAATATAAGTTCCAGTTATTAGTCTAATTGAGAGATTGAAAATCCGTAATTACCTACCTATGTAGAGCCTGCATTAAACGGGTAATTTAGAACTCAGAACGAATTGTCATAATATTGTACTCGTAAGTAAATTTATGAAAAAGAATGTCTTGTAATTTTAACGATAAATAGTAAATCTACCATTTTATGATATTGACACAAAGATAAATCTCGACGCTCCTCCTACCCAAGAACAATAAATACACTAGCCATACGCTGGACGTACGTATTGTATCTATTCTTGAAAAGAGGTGCATTTAAATTAAAAGTTTAATATTAATAGTGACTATTTTATTAAGAGGAGGAATATTTTGAGTATTAACAATTATTGTTCTATGAATTTATCGATTACTGCGACGGTTCATTCGTAAGTTTCTTTCGATCTCGTACTGCCGGACATCAGCGCGTTCCAAGAAATCGCGACGTTCCAAATACCTGAAACAAACATAGATAATAATATAGGATACTAGCGGCCCGTCCCGACTTCGTTCGGGTACAAATTAGCCGGTAGATACTTTTTAATTTTCATCAATTCCTGACCTCTTACAAATCGTTCGGCTTCAAAAAATACGGAATCTCATATAACTATTTCATCCGCTTAGAGGTTGAATTTCGAAAAACACGAAACCGATTTTTTTTTAAGTTTTAAACTAAAGCTTAAATACAAAATTTCACGTTTCTAACTTCAAAAACATTTTTCATTCCTTTATCGCCCCTTTGGGGGATGAATTACCAAAAACGCAGAAACACGTGTTTCTTTATTACTAACTAAAAACCGAAATCTCAATTTTCACGTCTCTCACTCCAAAAACAATTTTCACCCCTATTTCGCCCCTTTAGGGGATAAATTTCCAAAACCACGGTAACACGTGTTTCTTTATTTCTAACCAAAAGCCTAAATCTCAATTTTCACGTTTCTAACTTCAAAAACAATTTTTACCCCTATTTCGCCCCTTTAGGGGATGAATTTCCAAAAACGCGATAACACGTATTTCTTTATTTGTAACCAAAAGCCTAAATCTCAATTTTCACGTTTCTCACTTCAAAAACAAATTTCACCCCTATTTCGCCCCTTTAGGGGATGAATTTCCAATAACGCGGTAACACGTGTTTCTTTATTTCTAACCAAAAGCCGAAACACCAATTCTCACGTTTTTCATTTCAAAAACAATCCCAATATTCACGTTATACACTTCAAAAACAATTTTCACCCCTATTTCGCCCCTTTAGGGGATGAATTTCCAAAAACGCAGAATCACGTGTTTCTTTATTTGTAACTAAAAGCCTAAATCCCAATTTTCATCTTTCTCACTTCAAAAATTAAGGGACTCCCATACAAACTTTCACCCCCTTTTTCCCCCCTTTAGGGGCTGAATTTTCAAAAATCCCTTCTTATTGCTTGCCTACACTACAAAAGGGACCTACTCTCCAAATTTCGTGACTCTAGCTTCAGTAGTTTCGGCTGTGCGTTGATGATAAGTCAGTCAGTCAGTCAGTCAGTCAGTCAGTCAGTCAGTCAATCAGGATTTCTCTCTTTATAATATTACTATGATTACAATGTTACAAAATTTATAAAAACATATTAACTGCTCCATTGGTCTTGGGGTAACAAGCGCGGCTACCGAGCATGAGGTAGACTTCTAAAGTGATAAGATAAACGATTATAATTCTCAGTGTAAAATTGGATATTTAAATAAATATTCTAAAATCTAGTTTATCAATGAGCAAGATAGTTCTTTTTTTAACTGCTTTTAAATTATAAATATAATCCATGTGTGTATCTCAATAAATATTATCACTTGCGTTAACGCAATCGAAACCGGCACACTTGGGAGGGCTCCAAAAAGTCCTCGATGGTGGATCCCGCACCGGGCCAGCGTGGTGGACTAAGGCCTAACCCTTCTCATTCTGGGCTGAATTATTATTTATTATTCCCTTTATTTAATTTTTAACATACTTTTATATATTTTTAAATAATTTTACAATTAAATAAATAATTATTAATATTAGTTAATTATTATAGGTAGATATTATAATGTCCATAACAAACAACATTTAGCTCACCCTTTTCTTCCTTTATTGTGACTTTCTATTTCGTCTTCAATGCCTTCGTCTTGTTTGTACGTAGACCAATCAAGCTTTGATTTTTCCAGAGTAGATAATTTGTTCTTTTTGTTGAGCTGACCGAGAACACCTGATAAGCCTCCGCCTCCCAAACCTGGTCGGGCACGGGATGGTCCATCTAATTTACTACCTGTAAAATATATTCTAATGATAAATCTCCACATGAGACATGAAATATTAATAAAACTATAGATATCCCGTATAAAACCATTAAGCTATTATATTATGTATTTAAGAGGCGACACGACAAATATACGTCATGCGCCACATGCGAGAAAGAGCGCTCCTCTTTGGCGGAGTGAAAGAGAATAGTAAAACAGATGCCTGAAGTGCGGCGATTGAGCCGCAATTGAATGGGACAGCGTAATGAAGTGCGGTGTCTCCTCTATAAGTAGTACATAATAGCTATAAAACTAAAACATTAATAATGATATAGGCTTGTAAACTTCCACTATTGAACTCCGACCTACTACTCTTCTTCTGTTGTATCGGCAAGTCTGTTATTGATTGGGTATTGCTCATGCCATGTTGGACAGATTTCTAATTAGGTATCATCACAGTCTCCCTCTTTCCGTGCGCTAATAGACCTCCTCCTACATCGCTATGATGAACGGTTGTAAGATTCTCCATATACCTAACATCAAGGTCGGCAAACAGAGAGTCTACCGCGTAACTAAAATGGCAATGAACATCAACTCTGGTAATAAACTTAGAGCTAAACTTAGAGTTGCCTTGTATTTATTTTGCCGATCATGATGTTGGGACTCCCATCTTCATGATAGGTATTTTTTTTACAAGATAGCTCAAAGTTTAGTCTCTCACGATAGTATTGAAGTTTATTAACAGAGTCGATGTTCACTACCATTTTAGTTACGCGGTAGACCCGCAGATTAGAAAGTATTTTGAGATGGAGTTGCTGATTGCTGTTGCCCATCCTCTGGACAATAGACATAATCCGTTAATAGCTTTTTACTAAACACAAGGAAAGAGAAGGGTGGTATTTTCTATGCCGGAATTACCATAAACACCTCGATGAAAATTGGCTCTATAGTTTCGGAAATATAGTTTTGCTTCAGGACATGTTTTCCTAAGCCCTTTCCAACTTTATTTACCTTTCTATCTTGCATCGACATTTGGTACAAACCCATTTGAGACAATTCAATCAGTTTCAAATCGATGTTATAAGGTACCTAAAAACTTTTAACTAAAATCTCTTTTGCGATACAAAAGTCGCAACTAAGCTAAGAGTTTAAAGTTTTAATGGAAATCGGTTGCTTGAAACTTGGAAATTGTGAATAAATTTAAGTATTTCTTGGCAGCGCTTGTTTTGCATCGATGCCAGAGGAAACTAAGTTTTATAAATAATAAGGAGACAATTAGTACAACGCCATGTTGGATGGAGTGTTGGGACTAAGGGCGACTTCCACAATAGTTATTTAAATCAAGCTCAAGCTAAACACAGCATAAAGTTACAAGCTATAGCTTGACTTATAAGTCAGTCACTGTCACACAGTATACTGATAGAAAACAACAGACGGCTAAACGTGTTTAACTTAGATTACTGCTGCGCAAGTCGCATGTACACGTCACAAAATGGAAGATCTGTATACCTACAGAAAAAGAACCAACTCTGTAATAATAAAATCTTTCAAAACATCTACGAGTATAAGTAATATAAACCGTACCTGTTGCAGGACTATCAGCAGTTTTAATCTTTTCTTTGATTTTATTATTTTCTACCACAATGGTTTCACCAGCAAACTCGAATATCCTCTGTTCCCTGGACTGATCATCACTTTTACTTGTGTCCTTTTTAGCAGATTCTTCTTTATTTAGTACTGGTTTGGAGATGTCAATGGCAGAACTAGTTGCTTTAGGAGTAGGCTTAGATTTACTATCTGTCCCTTCCAGAAACATTGCCCATAAATCATCTTCTTTTTTCTTCTCTTCTTCAGGATTAACAACTTCCTTGCTTTCCTCTGCGGTCTTCTCTGGAGATTCAATTTCTGTCTTTCTGATACCATTCCTGGTTTTGAGTTTGTTTTTACCTTCACTTTCATGTACTATTTTCCGCTTTTTAGCTTTTTGAACTAATTCTTTTTCAAACTGCATATCAGTCTCTTCATTCGCCGATTCTTCTTCCGACACTTTTTCCGGTGCTCCAGGTACATAATCTTCATCACTCTCACTGCCTGACGACATCTGGAACAAGAAGTATAAAAATAGTTCAGATCAACAACTACGCAATTAAATAGTAACAAGAAAAAGATTAATTAATTGGTTGGCAACTTATATCTGTGTCGGCAACCTAACTACAATTTATCAATTAATCTGCTAGATCTACGTTACAGAGGCCCTAGTGTAAATTTCTTTTAATAAACTTGATTTTATGCATCGAATGCGCTCTGCCTAGCGATTGGCCAGCTCTTAGCTCTTCACCAATCGAAACAAGAATATTAAATGAAATTTACATTAGGTTCTTAGCTATAGATACTTACGATTAAAATATATGTAAGCAATGCAACGCATCTAAAAAAATAACAACCTGGTGTTATGTGCTCCTTGCTAAGTATTGGTGCAGGGGCAACAATACTCGACGAGCAATACCTTTCTGTTTACAGCGTAGATGCGTTAACTAAGCGCTTGACTTTCCACGCGGAGTGTAGCACTGGGTTCGATTCTCACACTAAACAAATTATTTTTTTTGCACTCGCGGTACTAATGCAATGGCTGTTCAGCGTTTTCTTACTGGCTAATGGCTACAGTATGCGCAAATCTTTATGAGCCCTCGAACTCTCTCCCTCTAGCCTCTATGTCTATAATAGTACGCTTATTATAGGTGCTTGAGGGAGAGAGAGAGAGAGTTCAGAGCTCAGTTCAGGGCTCATAAAGATTTGCGAGTACTATACCTAGCCCATTAGTGACTAAGCTATTCTGGAAATATAGTATGCAGGGTAGCTGGTCGGGGTGTGTGCGCATGTGAGATATTGTACTAGTAGTTAAATGTACCCACGATAAAAGAAAAATCAATGTTTAGTAAGGAAAGTGTGATATCATACGGTTACGGTGTCACCGCTGATCAAGAGCGCCTTTAGGTATTATCAAACGACAAAGATGCAGAAGACGTCGCTCGTCATTCGCACGAATTGACTCGATTCTAACAATGACGATACCGCCCGATCTTGACCTAGCTAGGGTATGTTAGAGCTGGCGGTATTTGTAGGCCGACTAAACGACACCGTACCTTGTACAAGTAAGGTCAATGTTAGGGGTAGCTCAGTGCCAATGTGAAAAATCGATCGATGGATAGATAGTTTTCATAGAAAATGTATGAGAAATTGCTTTTTGTATTTTTCTCAAATTCGGTAAGTACGATTTCGTCGTTTGTTTGAACAAACATTCCTATTATGGAATAAGAATCGATCAAACCCCACTTGAAGATTTTTGAGAAATGTCAATTTTCTCGCAAACTGTTGCTTTTTCAAATTAATAGGGTAAGTATTTTAATATCTTCAAAATTCAACTCGCTAACTATAACAGAGAGATTAGTCACCCTTATTGCCCCAAAATTTTGCGCCATCCTGTTACGTGTATCAGAAATGCGTGGTCATTATAAGAGTGTGGGTCAGACCATCAAACTGACCAACTTTCTCTATGGGACCAACATCATAATCGTGAAGAAATTATCAGCTGTCCCATACAAACCTTCAATACCTAATAGACTCAAACGTGTCGGATAGCTGATAATTTTTTCGCGATTAGGATCTTGGTCCCATAAAGTTATTTGGTTTGATGGTAATTCACACACCTAAATATGACCACGCATTTCTGATACACATTGTATATTCTTAGTCTTTCATTTCAACACAAGCTTTCACATGACCGTGGTAACTACTATGCTTACGGCAATCTATATTGAATAATTCTATTTATATGACATAAACTGAAGAAATATAATGCACATCAAATAACAGTTGGGTCTGCAAAATTATTTTATGGAAATAAATAAAATAATTACTGTCAAAATATTTTAATATGTTCAAACAAGTGGATTCTTAGCCCTATTTCTATTTTTAACATTGGAAACTTCATAAAAGTTGCTTCCAGTTTTAGTGCGTTTGTGAGCTCTCTCCAATGCTCTTCTTTTCTTCGCTGTTATTTTCTTGACACCATCTTCTTTACCAGACCTACGCTTCTTTCCACTTTGTTGAATTTCTTCAACTGTGAACTCACCACTTGCTGCCTCAAGTTTCTTACGTTTTAGTTCTTTCACAGTTTCTGCATCATTTGTTAAGTGATCTTCCACATCACTGCAGTTATTCTCATCTTCACTATAAAAATCACTTATATCCGATGAATCTGGATCCTCCTCATTCTCATTTTCTTCATTCACACTTTTTGATTCATCATTTTCTGCATTTGTATCATCAATTCCCTTAAGTTCTTCTGGAATCTCTAATTTATCTAATGGTTTTACATCATCATCATTGTCAAACTTTAGACCGACCCTAATTTTAGCAAAATCTTGGGCCACAATTAGTTTATTGATATAAATAGGTTTTTCTGAGTTATCTTCATTTTCCTTCTCTGTGTCTACTTTTGCTTCTTCAACAGAATCCTCTTTCTTTTCATCAACAGTTTCTGTTTCCTTTGTATCTTCTTTTTGTTGCTTTGACAGTGGGACTTCAAAACCTTCTGGAGCTACATAAAACGGTAGTTTCCCTCTTTGCCAATCATTAAGAACCATTCTGGCAACTTGACTGATGTCAGGCTCACCTTTTTTCAACAGTTTGCCAGTACGAGCAGCAAGTTTTTCTAAGAATTCTGTAGCAGTATCCCAGGCATCCACTTTATATGTTTTAACCAAATATTCTTTACGTACTCTCTTAATTACCTCTTCTATGTAATCTTCCGGATTTTGAACCAATTCTACTCTTACTACTCCTTTCAACACCTTTTCTGTATCCGTTTCAGCAGATGGATAAACTATACCTGGACAATCAATCAAAAAGATTCTTCTCATCAAGGTAATGTACTGCCAAACTTTAGTCTCACCAGCTATGGGAGCCACCTTGCATACTTTTTTAGATCGTAAAGTATTGATGACAGATGATTTGCCTACATTTGGATATCCAATCAAGCCAACGCTGATTTGTTTTTTATCAATATGTAATTTTGCAAACTGACGCAATAGATTAATAAGAGAGCCTTTTCCAAAAGGATGTGTCATAGATGCATGGAAAGCTATTGTGGGGTATTCAGCACTAAGTATGGCCACCCACCGCTGAGTCACCCAATTGGGTACTAAATCAACTTTGTTTAAAATAAATATGAGGTGTTTGTGCTTTTTTTCATCTCTCAGGAACTTTTCCACATATGGACATCTAGTGCCCATTGGGTCTCGGGCATCCAACACTTGTAAGAGAACATCGGAGGAGTCAATGACTTTGTATAACTCATTCCAAATTCGTCTACTCATTCCAGCTCCAAACACCCAATCTCTGCGTCCTTCTTTTACACCTGTGTCTTCCCGGACTCTGTCTAAATCTTTGCTCTCATCATAGTTATCTGTGTTATCTTCTATAGATTTTGACATAGTATTTAAATCACTGAATTTCAAATTAACACGTTTTCTCTGTTTCTTTGGACCAAATGTTTGGTCAAATCCCTCGGTGTCTAACAAATGTACTCTGGCATTTTTAGCAGTTTCATTGAGCAATGTGATTGGTAAATTAGTTGGTCTCATAATAACTTGATATGGATTTCTGACTGCAGCTCCAAATTCATCTTGAAATTTCTGCAGAGCATTCTGTGAAATCACCCGCGAGTTTCCAAACCACTTTTGATTGGGTTCAACGCGAGCTCGCGTGCCTGATGGTAACCAACCTTGAAATGGTGCAGGTGTTAGAATTTTACCAGTTTTGTCCCTCTTGGCCTTAAAGTTTCTGTACATCTGTAGCCTTTTGATAGTTCCTTTAGTTCTGGGCTTTGCAACTCCTTTTAATCCTTCAGTAGGTCTATCTGGGTTCATAGAATGTGCACCTTTATTGAACCCTTGTCTCCGGGGGGCACCCGTTGCTGAACGTACTTTCCCCATCGCAACAAACAACTAAACACTTTCAAAAGGGTACAATACTCAAACTTATCACCAATCACGCGGTCTACGTAGGATTAATATGGTTTTAGGTTATCAACGTTTCGTCAATTTGTCTTCGCGGAATGCTTGGCTAATGTCAAACAATGTTTCTAACTTCATGGCAGTGAAACTATTTATGAATAATAATATACTCACATTATTGAAGAAACAAGCTTGCACTCAGTGTTTTATAACAATTTTAGGATTATTATTTGAATGTTATATCTACTAAACGTTATGCAGTTTCAAATGTTATCACTTTAAAATTACAAAATATCCAGCAACTTTGATGTTTTCTTTATTACCTAATGCTATCTTCATATCGGACAACACTTTTTTTATCGATCGTAATAATATTATTATTTCGAATGGCAATACAGAATTAAAAAGTCGGTGGGATGACTTAGGCCAGAAATAGACTTGTAACCATAGAAATAGTACAAGTACTGGAACGCTTAATAGTGCCGTAAAGCCGGTCTGAGGGAGAATACTTTGTGGTAGCCGTGTCCTTGTCTAATAGGGTAACCATACATTTAAGTTAAAAGTAAGACATGATAGAAATATTTAATTATGTTATGAGAATAGTTATCAGGTAATTAACTACTGATATCGAATAGTAAGAATTGTTTTTTTCCTAGTAAATAGTGAAATATACGGTCCATACAGTGTATCTAAACGTTCTTACAAATATACATACACCCTTTTGGTTATAATTAGAGTCACAGGCAAGGCATAATATATAAATAGGCATATGCAAGGTTACTATATAATAAAAAAGAAAATTTAGTAAAAATTTCGGACATTGCGGAAAAATCCGGACATTTTCTTATACACAGATTACGTGTATAATAAAATGTCATCCGTGAATATTCCGGACATCTGGCAGCTCTAGTCATAGGAAACATTAGATTTTAACATTTTAAGATACAAATTTAATTCCTCTTCTACTTTTTCTTTCTTTTTTCTTTTTCTCTTTTAGCTTTGCGACCATCCTACGACCTTTCTTTATGAGATCTTTCCTATTATAGCAGAAAGGGTAACCCATGCTTAGTGCTGCAGAATCGAATATCACTTATATATTCTTGTTTGGCAAACTCAAGTATAATCATCATTCACAACATTAAGCAATAAAACACAATGAATGAAAGTCAAAGCAAAACTTTTTTTAATTTCAAATCGGCATAAAAAGGTCGTCGTCGTTTCGTCAAAACGTTGAGATTCTAGATGCACGGTTCCAAAGTGGGCCGGGTTCTATGGAGAAGAGACCGGCTAGAAACTTAATGGTTGATTGTAATTTTAATTGTGTTGGCATTATGGTTGTATTTTGGGTTTATGTGCTTGTTTCCTCTTGCTTTACTTTCTTATTTGGTGGTTCACTGGAAACTGCAACATCTTCCCATTTACTACAAGATCCTACATGCCCTGATTCACCAGATGTTCCTGCACGTACAATTTATTTTGCACGTACAGTTTTTTTTCTTTTTGTGGCTATCTGTAATGTCAAAAATGATCTTCATTATGGCACAATATCTAAGTACAATATCCAATCCAGTAAAAGTTTAATCCATCTAACTATACTAATAGGAAAATATTAAACACAAATAAACAATAAGCAAAGTGTGTGAATCTTAAGTTTGTGCAATGTGTTATACTTTATATTAGTATAAACTATTACAGACCAGACAATTACACACAACATTATACAACAGACACATACAACAACTGATAATTATTAAACATATTACAATAGTACCTATGGTAATATTGAAGGAACTGCTTCAGGTTTTAATTTTATTTTTGCTGCTGTTAAATAATTCATTATCTTTAAAATTTACGCCACAAACACATGCGAACTTTTACACACTAATGTCAAGGTTCGTGGCTGTTATCCATAACACCCTCTGCTTATTATCAGCTGGAATCCTGAAAAAAACAAACATGGAATTTTAATAAAGTCTATCATTTTATAAGAGATACAAAAAAACATTATTATCTATTCGGCACAACAAACAACAAATGATTTCAACAAATTAACTTAAACTATATACAGGGTTATTTGTAAAACACCGGCAATGCTTTAAGGGGTGAAACTACTCATCAATATGAACAACTTTTACTACGAGACCAACCATGAAATCGCGAAAAAAAATTCAAACTTTTCATACATTTTGATGGAGCAAGGTTAATCTTTTGTATGAAAAGTTTGATTTTTTTTTCGCGATTTCATGGTTGTTCCCATAGTAAAAGTTGTTCATATTGATGAGTAGTTTCACCCCTTAAAGCGTTGCCGGTGTTTTACAAATAACCCTGTATGTATACTTATACTATACTTGGAATCACTCAAATTATACAAAACAATAAATGCATCGAAAATATGCTACGCATTACAGATTATGGAAAACAAATCCAAATTTATTAAAGTACGTAAATTATTTAACTTAGTGGACTGTATGTTATGTGAAACGATCTAAAATAAGTACTTGGAGCAACTATATCCCACAAAATAAAAATATATTGTCACACTACTCAATGAAACTTACCTATGGAACGATATTCCACAACCAGGATAATATTCTCGCTTGCACCCAATCATAACTCAAGTATTTACCATCTTGTCGCCAAAAAATTATTCTAGGCACAAAAATAATGTTTGATCACGTTTATTTCTGAACTATGAAAACCACGAATGTTGACAATAGGTTGACAACTAAGTTGACAATGTAAGCCATTTTGAATGATGTAGTGTTTCCCGCATGCAAACTTCTTTATCTACTGGTATCCAAATATTGTAATAATCAATCTTATTGAATAACGTATGGAAATAATAATATTTAATATAATATTTAAAGCACGTCAATTATAATTTTTATTATGTTTATTTTGATAGCCGTGGGTAGAAGTTTCATTAGTTCTAATATGTATGTAAAAACGATTCTGAAAATACCAATTTAGTAGATTACTAAGTTGATGAGTAATGGCCATGTGTGCGAGAGGGACACCGCTGAATCTCGGGTGACTTTCATGTGGGCACAAAATTTCGTACAACTATTTATAGCAGTAAGCTCTCTAGTTATAGGTACTATCATATGTATTATCTCTATGCTTGTAACACACCATGCGATCAGGGGGCTGACAGCTTTAGTTCCAATGCAATAGTTATGGCGCTGCAGTCGCACTATGGCCGCCATTTTGTTAAAAAACTGACATAACTTTCAAAATGTCTTTGTGTGAGTGAGGTCCCGGGTACCTACATACCTACATGTACTTATGTCTGTCAGTAATGTCACTTGTCAAACAAAATAGGTAAATAAATAAAATATGGCCGGCCATCCGTCATTGTGTTGTTCAGCATTGAGTCGAGTACAGGTTATCTTGTGTTCTCCTCCCCGTTGAGTTGAGATACTTGAAAAGCCACCCTCCTCTGTTGTACGATACAATCCGACGCTCCGTAGAATACTGCGATACCGTGTTTGGTGATATTTCTTTCACTGTGCTCCCCAAGTGCTTTCTCGTCATGGCACCACTTAAGTGTTGTGTTGGTGGTTGTGATTCAACAAGTAACACGTGCAGATTATTTTGCATGCCCATGAACGATCATTTACGCAACTTTTGGCTGTCGCTATTAGTTCCAACAAATCCTAATCTATTAGGACTGACTAAGAACCAGATTATGACGAAACGTGTTTGTGAAAGACATTTTGACCAAACTCAATTCGATCAGGCTGGTGTTAGAATTCGTTACTCCTATCCTTGCCTGTTTACGGAACTGGAAATGGCTCATGGCGTACCGCTCGCTAAGGGTAAGTGCTTAATTAATCAACTATAAATTAACCAAACCTAAATTTCTTTTATGTAAGTTTAAGCCGAATTTAGAATCATGGAAACTATGGTGTTATTGCATTGAGACTTCCTGTTTATTAATGACATTCTTAATAATATTTCACATTATAAATCTATTTAGTACGTGGCAACCTGACCCCTAGGTGATAAATTATGCTCTGCTTTCTAAATTCTAAATGGAATAATAATGCTATAATAATTATTATTATTATAAGCCTATGCTGTCCCAATACTGGGCAAAGGCCTCCCTCCCTTTCCTCCACTTCTCGCGATTCCGTGCTGTACCGGGCCATTCTATAAGGAAGGCGTCCAATTCGTCCCACCATCTCTTTCGTGGTCTGCCGCGATACCGTCTTACTGTCTCAGGACACCAGTTCTATGCTATGTGGGCCCACAGTTCAACGGGCATACGGCAGACATGTCCTGCCTATAATAATGCTATAATGTTTTTACTAATTCCAGGGTGCAATGTTCTGGATGAACATAATTACTATCAGAGTCGAGAACAAGATGATGATAATTTGGCAGAAAGTATTACTATGACAGGTATGTAAAAAGTTTACATAGATGTATGAATTATTGTTATTACCTAGCATAAATTATATCAAGTCAGTGAGGTTTCCCAAAAGTAAACATTGTGCCAACTTGGTACCCATATTAGTAGCAAAGTGCAAAAATTAACCATTAAAATTTAATTGCAGGTGATATTTCCCAAGAACATCAATATTCACTTCCTTCAACCAGTCATTCAAGAGTCACTTCACAATTGGAGGATAAAGGTTAGCGTTTTTGTTTTTCATATGTGAAGTTAACTATTTTAAACCCATTCATATAGGATCTTGATTCTTGGTCTCTTGCCTAAGATTGTTTTAATAATGTGGATAATAATAAATATAACGACCCTGTTCCCAATACCGGTTGCTTCCTATTTTTTATGTTTTTAAATGTATATTTTATAATATGTATTTAAAAATGTAAAAAAATATGTTTATAAAATGAATAAAGACAATACAATGTTATATTTATGTTTATATATTTGTTATTTTTCTGTTTTATGTCTGCTCATCTAATTAATGTCACAAGATAGTGAGGTAATATGCTCTAAACAGCGATCATCTGATAGTTCTTAACAAAATAACTTATAATAATCTGGTCATTATTATTAGTTCTCTGTCTTTATTTATAATATATGGTATCCATCTAGATCAGTGAACTCAGGAGAGGTGACAATTCTCTATAGAGTCTTAGGTCAGTGACACAACTGCTGGACCACTTAAACTTGTGCATTGTATTTTAATCACTACATAGTATAAAATTAAGTAGCTTCCCGCTGTCTGTCTGTCTGTATGCTTAGATCTTTAAAACTACACGATGGATTTTGATGCGGTTCTTTTTAATAGATAGAGTGATTCAAGAAGAAGGTTTATATGTATAATACTTTCATATTGAATGTAAGGATACTAGAGAAACTGCATCCGTGCGAAGCCGGGGACAGGTTGCTAGTTATACATATTATAATGTTTCTTTTCTTTTAGGAAGCACATCTGTTTCTGCTGGTTTGATTTCTGAAACCACAGAATTTGTACAAGGAGAATCGAAGACCGCTACTCAAATGAGTGCAGGTATAATAATATACTATCCATCATTAATTATAACTTATAATTAACCATCTCATTTCTTTTTCTCATCAAATGGATTATTAATAAAGAATTCAAAACAATCAATTATGTGTATGTGTGTATTATATGTATTCTACTAATAAAGGATGTTTTGGTTATAGAATGGCAACCTGTTCCTGAAATGGTCGAGATCAAAAAATCTAGCCAGAAAACCTCATTAAGTAAGACATTTTCAAATATATTTGTGTAAATTCAATTATATATTGCGGTGTTGTTCGGTTTTGTATGATGTATGGTGTGTTCCCTACATGTTTTGATGATGATGATGATAGGCTTGCAAATCAAGCTCGGTGTTTTAACTGTTGTTTTTATTTGATTATTATTATATATTTACATTATTTTAGTCTAATAAATCAGCGACAATAGCCGCATCTATCAACCATGATGGTCAATGTAATTAAATGTATTAATTCAATGTTGTCCAATAATATTGCTGTTCAATTATATAGAGCGTACAATCATCAACATTATTAATAATTTATGTAGATTACAAATATTGCTCATGGTACAAAATGTGTGATTTAAAACACTATTATTATTTTCAGAAAAACGTACAACACAGTTAAATTCCAAAACACGCCGATATACTATAAAGCAATATACAAAAATTGCTTCAGGTAGTCTGGGTGAAACAAATACTCAGAGGCTCCAAAATGCCCATAAACAAGCAGAAAATGTGGTGCTTATGGAAAATTTTGAACACCTTAACAAGAAAGCCAAAGCATTCTTATTGATGCAATTAAAACTTGCAAGAAAAAACAAAATGGCGAGAAGGTTTTCATTAGAAGACAAATTATTTGCTCTTGCTCTGATGAAACAAAGCCCAAAGGGCTACAAATTATTAGAAAATATGTTTGCCTTACCTAATAAGAGGACACTAGCTCGACTCTCAAATAAGATTGAGTTTGAATGTGGTGTCAACAAAAATATATTTGAACATATCAAAATAAGCACTAATAAGTGGGACATGAAGAAAAAACTTTGCTCAGTAGTATTTGATGAGGTAGCACTGACGCCTCGTCTCACATACAATGAGAGTAAAGATAAAATACTTGGATTTGTAGAGATAGCAGGAGAAAGGAAACCGAAATTGGCTGACCACGCTCTGGTTTTTATGATCAGGGGCATCTGCTCTTCATGGAGACAAAGCATTGCTTATTATTTTTGTGAGGGAACTGTTTCTGCACCAGAATTATTAAAGATTTTAAAAGAGATTATTCCTCTCTTATCAGAATCTGGTCTGAAACCACTAGCACTTGTGTGTGATCAAGGATCAACATTTAGATCATGCTTTAAAAAACTCAAAGAAACAACTTCTCGACTTCGTAGCAATCAAGGAAGAGAAAATGGTAAGTTTGATCTCTGTTTAAAACAGTCACTATTATAAGTACCAACCTTTCTAGTCCTGATCCTTTTAAGGGGTTATTGTACTCATCATTATGAAAATTTTTTGCTATAGGACCAAACCTGAAATCGCGAAAATAATCACCTGTTCCATACATACAATTGAGTAATATTGAATTATTTGTATGGAACACCAGATTTAGTTTTTTCGCGATTTCAGTGTTGGTCCCTTAGTAAAACTTGTTCATAATGATGAGTGAGTACACTAACCCCTTATAGGGATCGGGACTAGAAAGGTTGGACCTTGTAATAATATAGATTTATTTTATTTACATGTTTAAAAACTTGTTTCAGATGGTACAGTTCACATAGCTGGACATGATCTTTTCATGTTTCATGATCCACCACACTTATTAAAAGGCGTAAGGAATAATTTCCTTACAAAGGATATTCTATATGAAGGGAGAAGAGCATCGTGGAGTGATATTCAGTACATATATGACTTGGACAGCAAATCGGGTCACACTAGGGCAATTCCAAAATTGACTGCACAACATGTGGACCCGAAACACATTAACAAAATGAAGGTCAAAGCAGCTGCCCAAGTGCTAAGTGCTCGTACAGCTGCAATGCTTAACTACACCGATGCTCTTCGTAAGTAGAATTATTAAATCAGAATTTTAATTCATATAGAAATGCAAGGAGTTTTCACTACTTCATTGAACATGTTGTAGTGCTGCATGCATGAAAATAGAAATTGTAGGCCCTGAATAGTTCCATCTTAGATTGGCCATGAACTTATAAAAATGATCACTAGTGTTTATCACTTGCTAAAACTAAAATTCCCTAAAGTGCGACGGTAGTGACATCTTGTGAATGTGAAATAGGTAAATGGTTGTGATTAAGTTAATATTCATAACAAATTAAACATTTCAGATAAGCGGCTCAACACTCCTATGGAGACTATGCAAACTACAGCAGAGGTGGTGACATTTTTTGACGAATTATTCGACAGCGTCAATGGTTCGCCGCGCCGTGGAACAAAAGGCAAACTCAGATGCGCTGTCAAACCAAATTCACCACATAAAGAATTTTGGCAACAATCTATTAAAATATTAAAAAATATTAAATATATAGACACCAATAGTAAATTGGCTATACACGCTGCAAAGCCTCGACATGTGCGCGTTCCATCCCTAGAAGGGTGGAATACTACGTTACAGAGTTTTCTGGGATTGGCCAAATTATTATTCACAGAATTTGGGGTGGAATACTTTTACCCCAGGTTAATAAATCAAGATCCCCTCGAAAACTTCTTTGGTCGCATAAGAGCCATGAATTACCGTAATATAAATCCTGATGCAAATACATTTAAGTACACATTTAAGTCATTAGTAATTTCAAATATATTGAGCCCTCACTCAAAGTTTGCTAACTGTGAAGAGGATGACGGTGATACGTTAATAGATTTAAATTACCTTTTTCAATCATCATCAAATAATGATGAAAATATTTCTACAAATCGAAATTTAAATGCACCGTCATCCTCAAAGGATCCGGTAGAGTCGGATCCCACTTCAATAATTGAAAAAGTAATTTCTGAAAAAGTGAGGGTTCAGACATCGGCATATACTGCTGGATACATATGCAGGAAAATATCAAAAAAAGTGAACTGTAATTCATGTGCAAAATCTTACACGACAAAAGAAATCCAGGCGATCCATGCATATGTTCAGTATAGAGAATTTAAAAGATTAAAAAATAATAATTTGGCATACCCAAATGAGAAAATTCTGAGACTGTACAGAGATCATTCTCAAATTATCCATGATTTCTTAAACGAAAATGGTTTTAAAAATAATATAAAGGAAAATATTAAGTGTCTATTTGCTAAATCCGACATGTCTTGGTTAGGCTGCAAAAAACATCACGGAGATGTTATTAAATATTATATGGCATTAATAATTCGCCTGCAGTGCCACAATTGGTGTAATATCATTAATAAAATTTTAACTGGGAAGATAGAAGAAAAATATGTGTTAAAAATGCAAAACATGCAACTGTTAGCATTAAAGAAATATAAAACCCATAGATTAAGGCAAAAAAAAACAAATAAATGATTGAATAATGTATGATTGTTTTATTTATTAATATACCTAAAAAATTATAGTTGACTATAGTGATAAGTGTGAGATTTGTCGATCACGGGCACATCACTACAATCTATCGATATCGACTATATCGGATGCAGTAACATTGAAAGCCCTATTAATCTGTAAGTGTGTGTGTAAAGTGTCTTGCGAAAAACTTACCTACAAAATATCACAAGTACCTTTTGACAAGCGACAGCAGCGCCAAAACTATTAGTCTAGGAACTAAGCAAATTTGACTGTCGCATCTGTACCTTGGTACATATATACTAATCTGTGCATGCGATTCGCAAACAGTATGTGCGGTGCTAGAGTTTGACCAACGAAAGCTGTCCACGAATTATTTTCTAAACTTTTATTATGGCAATAATTTAGGAACATTCATTAGGTCATGTCTCTCAATGTCAGCCTTAGGCTAAGGCCTTAGGCTTACATTCAGAGACGACAGAAACGAGTCTAAGCGTGAACTTACGCTTCCATATGTCAATTTTACGAACAAATTTTGACAGATGGAAGCGTAAGTTCACGCTTAGGCTTACATTCAGAGACGACAGAAACGAGTCTAAGCGTGAACTTACGCTTCCATGTGTCAATTTTACGAACAAATTTTGACAGATGGAAGCGTAAGTTCCCGCTTAGACTCGTTTCTGTCGTCTCTGAATGTAAGCCTTAGACTCGTTTCTGTCGTCTCTGAATGTAAGCCTTAGAGACGACAGAAACGTAAGCGTGAACTTACGCTTCCATCTGTCAAAAGGACATGGCTAAATAGAGTATGGGCGATTGCCCTAGCAATGTATAAATATCGTACCTAGTAATATATAACGCTGAATAGCTGAATATTAGTATTTCGTATGAAAAAACTTTCAGGAACTTTTCATATCGTTACAATCCTATCCTAATAACAAAATCGTAAAAAATTCTACGTCAATATAGCGACATCTATCGCCACATAGAATAACTACTTAGCAAGAAACCAAAGCTACAGTGGCGCGAAAATATGTATTTTAACAATCACATTACGAATCCTGCAAGGAAAAAGATTATCATATCTAACACATATACAACTGTCCGACATCAACCGTCGGGCTTCGGCCCGCCAGGCAATATCACCTCGCCTGGTCGGAGGATCCTCCGTTTTCAATGGAGGAACACCATACCTCGTTCCTCCACAGTCAATAGGTATACAAACTTCCTAGGTAGGTAAAAGAAAACGATTTCGCCACAGACAGATTTCGCTATGAAAGTTAGCTAGTCGTTTGTTTACAAACTTCAACAATTGGGTAAAATAAAAGATTTTGCGAGGAAACTCACTACTATGCAATACACATACATATTATCTTAGATTATTGATTATTTGTCGCAGCCGCTCGGCCGCGACAACCAATCAATAATCTAAGCATATTATAATATCTACGCACTAATTAAACAAGGACACATAAAATATTGAAATAAAACAACAACAATGAGATTTATTAATTTATTATGAAGGTACATGCATGTGATATGATTGTAGTAAATGGGGAATATGTTTGTATGTATTTACTATTCATATCTCACAAGAACATCATCTAAAAATGAAGCGTCAGAAAACGTGTTTTGGTGTCTCGCCATCCCAAATAGCAGCACTCAGCAGCAGCCAACAGTTCTGTTCCCCGTCTTTGGATGTAATATGCAAGTATGTCCTCTGAGGGATTATTTGTAGTTTCGCTTAGATTTCATTCAGCCTCTTAAAAGTTAAAGTCTCGATCCGCCTAAATGAATGATTCTATCAAAATCCAATAAACAATAAGTCACAATAACTCCGATAAACAAGCGATGGTCAAAAGTAAAAATCCAAAATACTGTGAAAGCACAACGAACAAATCAAACGAACGGCAGAGCGATCAAATGACGTCGGACTGACGTTTGTTTTTTTTTCATAGTGTTGGATGGGATTATACTCGGAGTGTAACAGAATCGATTATGTACCTAATCAAATAGGTCGAAAGAAAAATACCTACAAATTATTGTTCTTGGCGATCCTTATTCAGTCAACATTCTTCGACTTATAATAGTTACCTGAATTGTGATAGTTATTTTATCATTTTATTAGATTAAACAAAGAGTTTAACACGTCATGTTCATAAGTTTTCGGGTATTTTTTTATTTGGTTTTAATCGAATCATCGGAATCGAGAAGAATCGATTGTTACTTTTTAGTGCCGACACTATTAAAGTGGCGTTCCTTTCCACATTTTGCCAATCATTTCTAGACATCGGATGAAGGCAATCCAAGAAATCAACGTTTTGAGACGTAATACAAAATTAAATAATATAATAATTGATACTGTTTATTTAGCTTACACAAATATCTTTATACATCCACATTTTTTGTAAAACGGAACGTCCTAGGGTATAATCTTAGGTATAATAGTGTTCTGTGGTCATAAAAAATAAGTAAAACACTTTTAATTTTTTGAAAAGTTCACGAAAGTTCTAGGAGCATAACAAACACGTAATAATTAATGAATGAATATTTGAATGTCACGAGCTAGTAAGAAATTTCTATACATGTTAAGGGCAGTAGTTTAGCCATGTCCTTTGTTCGTAAGTCTGACAGATGGAAGCGTAAGTTCATGGTAAGTTCACGCTTAGACTCGTTTCTGTCGTCTCTGAATGTCAGCCTGAGAGATAATACTATAGAGTCCTTCTATCGTGTATAAACCAGTATAAACAGAAAACCTATAGACATTTCTCTTTACATAAACAAAACATCATAAGAGTAATAGAGATAGATATATTCTATCTGTTACCGCTCAGCGAAGTAATGCGGCCATATTTTGTACTATAGAAACATCTATCAATTTACTGAAAATGACTTACCGATGGAAAGATATTTTTTGACCGTTTTCAGTCAAAACACCCATCCGGCTGTTGCAGCCGGTAGCTGCACACAGTATTGTCATTATTGTATGTGCACAAATAGTTAAAATCACCACACACTTGATATTTTCAAGGATAATCTCACAAAACACACCGAGCCCTCCAGCTTGATGAAAACAACTCGACTGATGGGACGCAGCGTTTCAAGATGACGTAGAAACTCTATCGCTATCTCACTTTGCTTATAGAGCTAATACATTAGTGAGAGTAGGGCCATATAACGTCTCCTGCTCTTACTTGATATACTCCCTCTATAGTGTTGCTCCTCTTAGGAATGGAACTTGGTGTGCCGATGACAGATGTATCGTACTCTATCGCTAGCAACAAACATATATTTTTCTCTTTCGCGCTCAAAGATTTGTATATCCGCGCAAGGGAGATGTCGAATACGAATAATGCTACTACTATGTTTGTGTGGCCAGTGTGGCCGTTCTTGTTTCATTATGTTCTGTTTAGGGGAAAACATTTTGAAAAATTGTTTTTTCTTTTGGAAAAAAAAATATTCATCTAAATCGAAAAAATGTTTTGTTTTTCATTCATAATATTTAGGGGAAAACATTTTGAAAGTTTTTTAAATTTCGATTTGAAATTAAAATTTTGAAAAAATCAAAAATGTATCTCATTCATACATAGAGATAATACATAGTACCTCATTCATAAAATAAATGTTTAGGAGAAAACATTGTGAAAAGTACGAGCCCGGGAAAATCAAAATCGGTGGCAACACTGCGATGACATTTCTCATTTGTCAAATCAAAATTGTCAAACAAAACAAAATGTCAACTCAGAATCAGTCGATTCATATCAATTTGTATTATTTATTTGTATAATTTGTCTTAATAAAATTGATAGAATTACAATTGAGACTTAGTTATAACAGCAGAAGTTCAAATGAGATCGAACATGTAAGTCGAGTGTAGAGAACAGCTAAATAAATCATTCCAAACAGTTGAGCTACATTGTATCGTAAGAAAAATTTCGATAATTAAAACTGCCCCGATGCCTGTGAGCTTTAAAAACCTAAAGACAACATGTATGACATGTTGTCAGAGTTTCGAGTGTCGGAATTCGATTCTTTCGTGGATATATTGAAGTTGACTCCTGGTGATCCTTTAGATACATTTGGCGAGATGTGGTACCCTGTGTTTTTGTGGTCTTTGTTCTCTTCAGTGTTTGTGCATACGTGTGCGGCACTAGTTGCGTTCGGAACTTTGAGAAAACACAAGTATGGGAAATTCTTTCCTGTATTGTTGATTGTGATGGGTGTTGTGTGTCCAGTGACTTCGGGGGTAGCGACCAGTGCCGCAGTCGCGTTCATATACCGAGCCGCTAACCTAACGATGCCCCCTATTCATGCGATGATATGGGGAATTGGACAAACAGTGCTTGGGGCTGGTATGGGATTCACAAGAATTTTGGCTACTTTGTAATGAAGATACTAGTTTCTATATAGCTAATTACATTGCAGTATATTTATGAAAATTATCATAAAATCAAATAAATTCTGAGTCAATTAACATAGAATTATAGTATGCAATGGGAAAGTAGTGTAAGGAGAGGTGCTGAATGTTGCATTAATTCTGTCATAGTAAAACAACTTGGCAAGTTGTGGTGGTACTCCCAAAATAGTGAATACTCATTAGGTATCTGCTGTAAATACATATTCCTTATTAAATGTAGCGGCATATATTACACAATGTGCTTAATTTTTATATATGAAGTAGTTCTTTCACTGTCTTGCATATTGTATAAATAATATGATGTTCAATATAATGTAGGTACCTATGCAATAAAATAATAAGATTGTTTTAAAATGTAAATATGTGCCTACCTATAAAGTATAATGATTAATGACTGATGTTTCACATAAAACCAATATCTAGAATTAGTTTTTCTACTTAAAATATGCAATCATATAGGGGAAACACATGTATAAAGTAAATCCTTTCTTCATGATTTATTCAATATATTATTATTATGTCTGTTATTCTGATAAATTGGACTATGGCATCCTTACATTTTTTTATTATTATTAATAATGCATTCCATGTAAAAATTGTGTCTAATTAATTTAGCAGTGACATTGTCATTCAATTCTTAATAATAAAAATTATTTATATGTAGGTACTTTATTATTTGTGACACTAATCTTTTTGCTCATGGTTTGTTACTATGAGACTTATTAGGCCCACCGACACATGAAAACAAATTTATGTAAATATTAGTTTGCGTCTAATAACACCCCTACAAAGCACAAAATAACAATGTGTGAGAGCATATTAATTATTATTTTTTACATTTACAGGAATGGTTTATTTTATGAGATGAAGCACTTTTACTTCTAAGAAACTTACAACTTTTATTTTTGATTTGTTGTCACTCCATGCTTGGTTTTGTACTTATGTGCATATACATAATGTCTCCATTTATGTTCACAGTGGTACTTTTATCATTCTATATAATATAATAATTATATTCTTTGAGGGTAATCGGGATTTACTTTTTTTTTTTTCAAATTGATAATAATATGCAATAAATTTTACAATTCTGTTTTTTAAATTGGTAAGTGATGTAATATTATGTAGATGATACAAATTTATAATATCACAATTGATAAGACATATAAGATCCTACTTTTCTAGTTGTAACCCCCTTTATGGGGTTGTTGCACTCAACATGATGAACCACTTTTACTATGGAAACAACCTTCAAATCGCGAAAATAAAAATCTGCTGTTCCATACATTAAGTTGTGTAATATCGAATTATTTGTATAAAACAGCAGATTTTTTTTCACCATTTGTTGTTTGGTCCTATGATGATGAATAGGTACAATAACCCCTTAGGGCTCAATTATGGAGACGCGGAAAAACGCTTGTCTCCGTTCACGGAGAGCCAGCGAGACAGCGATGCGCCGCCGCTTTTTGAACCACAGACCACAGAAAAGAGGTGACCACTTTCTGTGTTCTGTGTTTTGAACCCATATAGGGATTGGGATTAGAAAGGTGGGACTTTGTATATTTGTATAGTAAATTTTACAATACTTAAGTACATGATTTTTTTGATGTTATTATGGGTTGGGCTAGGGGATGTAATGGCGTGATATATGTATAAATGTGACATTTATAATAGCCGATGTTAAACTATATTAGATAGTAATGAAACATGTTACATACATAAATATTACTATCTAGCACTAAAGTTTTCTGCCCTTACTATGAAAGCCACAGTTAGCATGTAATGTTAATGTGGTTTATTGTAACTGTATTGTCCTGTTTCATAAGTTAGGATCTAAATTATTAAAAATATATGAACCTAGTGTGATCATGTTGTAAATAGATGTACCTAAGGTAGACAAACATTGGAAAAGTAAGAATCATTGTCCTTTCTCTAATATTATCCAAAGGAAATAAATGGTTTGGATATTAACCATATTGTTTTAATCATGAACCCTTATGAAACCTGTACTTATATATTTAGCACTAGCTGTCGATCGCGGTTCCAATCGCGCGTTTTGTTTTTATCAATATAAAATATAGCCTATTATCACCCTGGGATAGTGTAACTTTCTAATTATTGAAAGAATTTTTAGAATCTGTTTAATAGTTCCAGAGAGTATCCGTCAGGGGGTAACCCCTACATACAAACAAACAATATGTACCTACCTACCTCTTTATAATATTAGTTAGTTATTCTATAGGTCCTACCTATAGAATAACTGAAGTGAATCCTTTTGTTGTTATTATAATAAATGCAGAGGCTTTCGAGACATTTCATCTACCTTTGATAGTACCTTTATATAATATTTTCTAAATGCAGTAGTAGGTAGTAGCCTTCCTTGAAAAATGTCATCCAGTTTATTACACAAACCTTTTTTACCGTCAAGAAAAAAATAGGTTGTGATCACAAACTAAAGTCGGCCAGTATATCTAACAGTCGCGTCTAAACCATAAACTTAGAATATTTTCGCTTCGTACATCCTAAATCTATGGTCTAAACACTGGATAGTGTTTCTGCTGGTTGGTGTATATTAGTACCTACGTAATTACATAGGTAATTGTGATACCGGCTTTGATTGAATGCAAATATATGTAATAAGTATATGTTATTAGGTCGTCATGTACGGCTCAATTAACACGGAGATGGCAACGGCCGGCAGCGATGTGGCGAGCAGTTTCAGTATCAAAAATTAAGCAGCATTTTAAACTTTATCGTCAGTACTAAAATATATTATGGTATCGCTTGAGGGGCACAAAAGGGTCACGCGGCACCGCGAGCAATCTAGCGGCCGGTCAAAGCGACGCCCTACTGGTTCCGGCGACGCGATGCAGGCGCGCTGGCTACCACCACATGTGTCGCCTAATTCACAAAGGCTCAAGGCTCCGCGGCGACTGCGCAGTTTTGGTTGGTATCGATGCCTGCCGGGCGTTACCATCTCGTGTGAATTGAGCCTAAGTAAAAATAAAACAAAACTTTATACATTACCTCCAATACATATAATAGGTTATTTTATTTACAATTGAACTAAGTTATTATAGAGCAAAATTATGCTCAATAGTTAGAACACAAACTTACCTTCATCAATGAAAATATTCTCCAAACCAACATGATACGAAATATATTAGTGTATACACATTTTCAAATATATTATTTAGTATATCTCTAACCCTGTACTTGAAATGCTCTTAGAATTTGAATTTAATAACATAGAGAAGCATCTTAAAGAGTACTGCTACTGTGTGAATATTTAGAGAAACTTTTGTGGACCCTGTGGTAACGAGAAGTATCGTCGTCTTCCTCATGACTTGCTTCGTGAATCTCCTCTAGCAGGATGGGTATTTCATATTCATGCTCCTTCACCAATGTGGTCTGAAATATAAATAAAACAATATAATATGTTAAACTCATCATACACTTCGTGCCTGCAAATTTCTAAAGGGTTAAAGTAGTTGACAGTGGGTAAGCCTATTTCAATTACCGGGCATCATTCTGGTACCAGAACCTTTTGGGTGTATTTTCAAAAACATAATTTAGATAACTTTCACGAGCATCGGAAGTCCACGTGGACGAAGTCGCGGGCACAGCCAGTATAAAATAAAATTGTATTACCTCATGCATTTCGTGATTTCTTCTATGACTCAATCTGCTAACACTCTCGTGCAAAGATTTAGTTTCTGAAGTAGCATCTTGCAAAGCTAACTTGAGCTCTACAATCTCTTTTCTGGAATTTGATAGTAACTTTTCTGTTGTTGCTAAATTTTCTTTCATTTCTTCTTTTTCTACTTCAAGTTTTGTCTTTGTATTTGAAAGACTTTTAATTCTATTCTCATAAAGTTTCAATTCGGAATCTGCTTCACCAATTCCTCTTACAGTGTTTGAGTGCTCTGAATGCAAATTATTGCACATTTGTTTCAAATATGAAATGTTTTGTTCAAGAATAGTTTTTTCTTCTGATATTAATTTAACTTCATTTTCCAAAGCATTTATTTTGCATTGCATAGCAGCCATACGTGAGGATTGCGAATCAATTATATTTTCTTTATCTAATAATTTCGTTTCCAAACTTTGAATCTTGTTTACATAAGTCTGCAACTGTACTGATTTAGAAGCTGATTCACTCTCTAAAGAGTGATTAGTATTTTCTAAAATATTTGCTTCTACAGAAAGACTAGCAAAGTGTTCTAACATATCAGATCTATCGGCTTCTTTTTGTGATAATAACTCCTCAATACGCCTGATTTCTAGTACATAATGCTGTAGTTGCTGTTTTAAGGTGTCAACCTCTTTTCGGGATTTATCATGTTCAATCTTCGTAAGTTTTAATGTACCATTAGCATCAGCTAAACTATTTTGCAAATGTTTATTTTCTATGATAGCATTATCAAGTTGCTTGGTAAGTCTTAAAATTTCACCATTTAAGTAATTTATTTGTGTTTCATGATCTGCTAACTTGTGTTCAGATACTCTATTCACATTTAATTTTCTTTTTAGTTCAGAGATCTCATTTTCTAATTTACTCATATCATATGAATGACCTTTTATCTTTTGCTCGAGCATACTTATATTTTCAGTCTTATGATCTAGCTCTATTACTAATTTATCTCGTTCTTGGTCAACCTTTCTAATGTTATCAATCAGATTTGATTTGTCATTTCTTAAGGACATGATTTCAGACTGCAGGTCTTTGCACTTTCTTTCTAACGAATCTATAGTGTCATTAGATAAACTAAGTCTCTTTCGAACACTCAATAATTCATTTTGTAACTCACTGCTACTTCTTTCCGTTTCTATTTGAATATTTTTTATTTGACTTGAAAGTGTTTTTTCTTTAATCACATCTGACTGCATTTTCTTTAACTGCTCCCTCAAAAATTTACATTCATCTTTAAGATGTTCAGAAGAAGCTTTTCCGTTTCTATTGGTCATTTTATATGAACAATTTTCCTCTTCTAAATGTTCAATTTCTTTCTGTTTAAAAACTAAATCCATTTTTAATTTCTCTGACAATTCCAATGCTTCCTTGTATCTTAAATTATATTCCTGTTTATCCTTCTTTAATAGCTGTACTTCATTTGTTAATTCATTTATTTTATCTTTAAGCTTTTGAGCATCATTTCTTTGGAAATCGCCTCTCTCATTATTATGTCGCACTGTGTTTAAATTTTTATATTGACTTAGCTGCTGGCTCAAAGAAATATTTTCCTTTGATAATTCTGCATTTTCTACATTCAATTGACTAATTACATCTTTATAATTTTGTTTACTGCTCTCTTGAATGCAACTTGTTTTCAATTTCAGTTCATCATTTTCTTTTTTTAACATCAAAATCTTTTGCTCACTTTCACATAACTTTGTGTGCAAATCTCTTATAAATGCATTTTCTTTGGAATTGTTCAATTTAGGACTATCCTTGTCTTTGGATTTAGAAATGTGCTTATTAAAAGTATTCATTATTTCTGACATCTTTTCATGAACATTCATCATATGTATCTCATATTTTTTTCTTTCATCGTCTAAGAGCCTTTGTAATTCATTTCTAGTAGTACATTTCACTTTATCTTTACTGTGTCCACATTCATCATTAGGCTCAAATGATTTGCCAATTTGGGGCAATGTTAAAATCTTATCTTGTAAACTCTTATTGAGATCCACCAGATCTTTGATCTCTTTATGCAATGCTTTGTTTTCTTTTAAAGCTATTGTCAATGATTCCTGCAGTTTACTCATTTTTGGTGTACTTTCTTTCAACTGCTGCTGTTCTGAAAGTTGTTTTTCTAATTCAGAATTTTTCATAATTAGGCCTTCTATTCTTGTTTGCAAAAAATTTACTTCATTCATCATAGAAGATAATCTCTTGTTACAGTCTTCTTCTACTTTTAATGCTAATGTGTCAACTTTCTGTATCTCTTCTTGTAAACTTTTATTTTTATCTGCAAGACTGAGTGCCCTGAGCATCGCTTCATGTTGTTTCTCCAAACCATGATCAATCTCTTTTTTCAAGATGTCATTAGAAGATTCAAGCTCTCGCAATTCTTTAATTAAATTTTGGAGTCTCTCATTAGAGCTTAAGTTACAACAATCTTTACTAATAGCTGTCAGGGGTCTACCACCTTCTAATAACATATTAAGTCGTATAATTTCATCATCTCTGTGTTCAACTTGATTTTTGAGCATCATTATTTCATCACAATATGCATCATTCTTTTCTTCAAGTGAATGTATCTTATTCATGAGTTCTGTTAGATCTTTATCACTGTAGGAACTCCTTTTATCATTACAAATGCATATTTTAGATATACTGGTACTCTCTCCATCTCTTTTCTTACTTTTAATGCGAGTGCTCAAAGTATCGGCACACAAACCTCTCAGACTTAAGTCCCTTAAATCATGCTGTAATTTGCTGATTGTTGAATCTTTTTTTATAAGCTCTTCTGACAAACTCTTTACTTTTCTTCTAATTTCTTTTGAAAGTTTGAGATTTTCTTCCCTTAGTTTCATAATCTCTTTGTGTAGTTGATTATTTTCTTGTATCAACTTGGCGTTATCACATTTATAAGGCTCGGCTTCCATCATTAGAGAATCGCGCTGCATAAGAGCTTCTTTGGACAAATCCATGTAGTGTTGTAAACTGCGAGTAGTTTGTAAAAGGTCTGCCACCACGCATTCAACTAAAGGTACCGCATCTATCGGCAACGTGCTGTTATAGCCGAGATCCTCTAGTTTTCGCTTTAAAATAAAATATGCTTCACCCATTTTATAGGCTTTCACTCAGAGTACACACAATATCACTTATTTCGGAATGTCTGTATTACTTTGCAACTCATTTAATTAGACATAATAACAGAATGTCACATCAAATAGATAATATAGTTCCGTTAGAAGTATTTACAAATTTCAATTCCAAACATTCGAGATTTCAAGTTTTGTATTGTTTGGTTTGGATTAATTTGAGTGACACTTGACAGTGACGTGGGACATAACAGTGACATTTAGTTGACAGTATTACCAGACCAAACCAAACCAAAACAAATAATCTTATCGTGCGTCTAATTTTATCTTTAGCATTCCTTTGGATTTTGAGCAATAGTGCACCGAGTAGTGCGCATAGTATTGTGTATTACGAAATTATTATCAACTATAGTAGCAAATCATAAATTAGTACCATTTCTACCTAATATTATACAACGTGGAAAAACGAGACGGGAATACTTTGATCAACAAATAAAAACTGATTTCTCAGATTTTTTACACATCCCGGTATCGCAACAAAACATATAAAAAATTGCAGGGAGAATTAGGGGATATGGCGGGTATGTTGTATAAATGTATACCTACTTCAAGAAGAGCTGTTGTATATATGAATATAAAGTCTAGGAGAGCACGCTTCATAAAAAAGAAAGATAAAAGGCACAAGTTTTGGTATTTTACTAAAATGGTCAGGTACAACGTATTAGTAGCCCTCACTCCTTAGATTTTAAACTTAACTTGATATTCTCACATCACAAAAAAACTATAGCAGGTCCAGTCCAGATACAACAGTGTACAAACATAAGTGTACAGAATAGTAAATAATATAGAAACCTTAGAAACTCAAAAAATTAAGTAAAGGCATCGTTATTTTCGTTCAATAATGTTGCTGCGTTATTGCGATATCTGTTTTAGTCTAAAAAAGTTCCTTTTAAAAAAAGAACTGTGCCAAGTAGCAGTGAACATAATCGTTATAAAGATCGTAACCTGTTATTTATATATTATTTAGCCTTAGCCAGATTTAGGCACTCCACTTACGCATTACGTCACTAGATGACATCCAAAGACTACAATAGTATATCGGACATAGACAGGCAGCTCGGCCTTTTTTTATTATTAACCTTAATATCAACCGCAACGCCATCTATTTTTTCGGTAGGGGAACTAAGGGTATAGGTACCTAGCTATAGCTACATATACCTATAGCTGTACGCTGCATACTAGGTACGTATTATATGTCAAGTGACGTAGGAAGAGTTATTGAAAATTATAAATAAAACAGTTAATATTTTAACATAATTTATTATAAAATAAATTTAACTATGTACACTGCATATTAAAGGGATGCTCCAGCTTGTGGCTGAAAATTCAATATTTATCCAGGTTTTTTGCTATTTTGCATATGTTAGAGAAATTTTTGAGAAGTATTTGGTTATTTGTGTAAATTTTTATTTTTATTAATCAACATAATATTTTTTTATGCACTTATTATGCTATAAATATCTTCTAAATTCAATCAATGGTGTAAATTTGTATATTTTGCGACTTTTATAAACATTACATGAATACTATTTAACCATGCTATTTTAAAGGCAAACAATCATTTGAATTTATCTACATAAAATGTGTTGCTGTCGCAGACATCAAAATTATATCAATATCTAATGTTTACTTATGTAAAAATACGAAAAACTGGGAAAATATTGAATTTATAGGTACAAAATGAGAGTCTAAGTACTCCTAAACTAAATTATACATTTAATATGTTATTTTGTGTTTTTCTTTTTCTTCCTTTATGTTTTAGATAGTGTCTATTTGCCTTTTCTTTCATAGGATCATTTATATCCCAAAAGGTTATTTTTCCAATGAGAACATTGTTGATATCTTTGCACCAATTGTGTATGAAAAACATTGTGCTTTTATTTATTAAATAATTACGCAAATTATCTTCATGTTCAGCACAAGTAATATATGATAAATTTACATTTACATTTATAATTAATTTTATATATGCCGATATATATTCTTTATTGCTGTGATGTTTTAATATTTCTATACATATATGTTCCACTTGGGCAAAGAAATCAAACAATGCTCTTGTAGGATAGCATAACCACCTTTTGTTGCCAAATTCTTTCATTTTTATATATTTGTGGAAACTTTGTAGCTCTTCTGCTTCCATATTGTTTCTGCAGGCCACACAGTTTTTATAAATATGCTTTTTGGCAAGTTGTGCTATCCACCCACTGCAATACCCTATTGCTGCGCTTCTTTCAACGTCCATTGGAGTTTGGCTCTGTATTAGGTCGTCTGTATTTAAAAGTTCTACATTTAAATGAGCACTGTCAATTTCCCCTTCACATTCAGTAGAGCTGTTGTCTCCTGGTTTCGCTAAAAAATATTTTAGTGATTGGAGACAAACACCGTCATCTTTTTCACAGTTTGAGCCAACTGAATGTGAGGATGAAATATTATTAATTAATAGAGTTTTGAAGGCTCCTTCAAATGCAGACGACGTAGGCATAATGTTGCTGTAACCATGAGCTCTAATTGCCCCAAAAAAGTTTTCCAATGCGTCTTGATTGAAATTGCGCAGCAATAAAGAGTTAATCCCTTTGGAATTTAAATATTTTACAATTAATTTAAACCCTTCTATGGTTTTGATCCAGCTTGACAACGAAGGCACTACTCCTTGGTTATTTGAATTAATAAATTTCATGGTTTTGAGAATAGGTAGACTATAGTTCCACAATTTGTGGTGAGGTGAGGTTGGGGTCACTGCAGCCCTGTAGATTTTTCCTCCTTTTATCCCGCTAAAACTCCCATTGACGCTGTCAAACAAATCATCGAAGAACATGAGTAAATCTGCTGTGTCGGTACTTTCCTTTTCTAGACTTCCATATCCTGCAAAGTAGATAAAATATATTAACACGACTATCCATCGGTGTGATTCTCGGTAAAGAATAGACCACCACTCTCCGTCTGAGCGTGTCGTAAAAGGCGACTTAGGGATCGTGTAAAGAGGATGGACAACAGCATCCTTATTTGTGCTAAGAACATGCAATCAGCAATCCGTATACCAAGTGTGGTGATTCTGGCAATGTCCCAAAAGACCGTTTATGGTAGCAGTCATTGGGAGGCCCATGTTCAGCAATGGAACTTAACAGGCGAGTATGATGATTATGAACGAAACTTATTTACATTGGACTTAGTTTGATTAACAATATGATCACACACACACACACACACTTCGACTTATTAAGGGCTTATTTCGCACTCATTATTCACTTAATGTAAGCAAAAGGATTCTGCTGAAAAATGTAGCTAATGTACTTTGGGAGTGTAATTGGTTGTAACACAACCGTTGTAATTAAATAAATAAATAAATGGCCCTCAGATGCAAGTGTTTTTATTTTATTTTGTTTCTTAATTATTATTTTTTTGTATCGATAACAATTGCTTGTCTTCTCATGGCCACCTTATCATTTTCTGTGCGCGTTTTAAATATCTACTAAGAGATTATGACAAGATTGGAAGTAGCATCATCATGTTTGAAATTAACATACTGCGATTACAAATCTGTTTTGTCGAGGGTGGTGGTTATGGCAATATTCAGCGGGTCTCCAACGTACTAAATGGTAATGAACATCGACACTAGTAATAAACTTCAATACGATCGTGAGAGATTAAAGTTCGAGCTACGTTGTTAAAAAATACCGATCATGAAGATGGGAGTCTCAACTACATGATAGGTTTTTCTTTTTTACAAGGTAGTTCGAAGTTTAATCTCTCACGATCGTATCGAAGTGTATTACCAGAGTCTGATGTTCATTACCATTTTGTTACGCGGTAGACCCGCAGATCACGATAGTTGGCAATTAAATCTGGCTGTATGATAATAGACTACGGGGCATTTTGAACCACAAAATAACAGATGTTTAAAATTAATGGTCTGATTACCCATACAAAAATTCATGTTTAAACGACAGATTTTGCTCTAATCATAAGTTATATTGTCGGTGAACTTGGGCCTATATCATTGAAAAACCTGACTGATATTTTCACGATTGTAACATTAGTAAAGACAGATAGGAAATTAAAAGCTATGTATCTATAAACATTCACAATAATAAATTAATAAAAATAACAAACTGCTTACCTGCCATAAATCCAAGAGCTACTCCAACTGATTGGCTGAACACTTGAGTGCAATGTTTAACCCTCATTTTTGGTATTAATGCAGGTAATACATGGTGAGCCGTTAATTTAGGCACCAGCTTCACGCCTCTATAACCTGGACACCTTTTGTACAATGTCACAATGTGGTCCCATTTTGCAATACATTCTTTACCTTTAATGGTAAATTTAAGGTTTTTTGTAAGTAGGTTGGTTCTCATACCTTTTATGAGGTGAGGTGGATCATATATTGGAAAAATTTTATCCATTTCCACCTCAAAAAAACCCTCTTTATATTCTTGTCCATTGCGTAAGAAAGTTTCTTGTGTTTCTTTCAATAAGGAGTTTATAGCTGCCACATTGGAGGTGCCTTGGTCACATACTGTTGCCACGACCTTCAGTCCTGTTTCTTGCACTTTTTTTATAATAATCTTTATTTGTTTCTTTAATTCCATAGTTTTAGTGCTTCCACTACAATAATAATAGGCCAGAGGCTGCTTATATTTTTTCACAACGCCTCTTATCATGAAAACCAGTACGTGATCACAATATTCTTTTCCGGTTATTTCACCATTGTCTACAAATCCTGATATTTTGTCATTTCTTTTGTCGTAGGAAATACCGGGTCCAATTGCCATCTCATCGAAAGTTAAAACACAATATTTGTAATTGTTAGGCATTTTGGCGACTCTATTTTTTAAATTTTCGAATATTATGTTGTTTACTCCAGCTTTCAGGTTTATTTTGTGTAGTAAATTTTGTAAGGTTCTTCGGCTTGGCAAAATACATATGTTGCTCAGTATGCGATATGCCTTTGGAGATGGTTTGTAAAGAGACAACGCCAATATTTTTTCATCAAGCGTGAATCGCCTTCCTTTTTTTTTCTTGCCGCTTTGAGACGCTTGCATTTGGCAAAATAACTTCGCAGTATTAGACATATGCTTACAAACAATATTGAATGCAGTTGTTGTTTTCATTTTTTTAGCAATCATGTATTTTGCTTTAAAAGACTTCTTAACGCTTTCACATTTTCTTAACTTTTTCAAAATCGATTTATATTCCTTATGTTGCGCCAAAGTTACACGAGGACCTGAAAAACACGTATTTTCTTATAAACAAAATTATAATCAAGCTTTAAAAAAGATTTACATATTCAAGAGTTAAAAATGAAGTATATTATTTATTTATAGGACCTCCCAACAAAGTCTACACAGACACATGACATTTGAAATAATTTCATTGGTTGGTATTAATTGTGCGCCTCCAATTATAGGAGACCACAGCATTCACTTACTAGGTATAGTCATCATCATATTGTTAGGGGCAGTCAAAGTGACCTAATATTTAGAAACATCCAAAGTAATCACTGATATCCTGTCAACCATGGTCGTCAAATTGTTCAGAACACCCATCTTGCACAAATATATCGGATCAACAAAAACGTCGTATATATTAGGTCATTCAAACCGTCATTATTAGGGTAGCAAACACAACGCCAGTGGTTTCCAAGCAGTCAAGGTATTCAAAAATAAGAAACACTAGTAAAATTAACATTATTTTACTGAGAGCAATATCCAAATCACAACATTTTGATATGTCTTTAAATTGCCTACAGAACGGCGAAATGCCCTAGGTTTGTTCTGGATCATGGGATATTATTAAATAGGTTATAGCTACTTATTCGCGGCAAACGCTTCCATTAAATATTTTGTGCGGGAATATCAGGTCGGCCAGTTTCCTTCTGTCTGCTAACGAGGTGATTTTATAATGTTTTAGCCTCTCATTGTAGCTGATAATATTTTCAAAGTATTCAAAGTAAATAAGTATTTTTTTACATTTATGACCTAACCTTGGGCGGGATCTTCATTCCAGTTTAATTGTGCAATTCAGTAATAGTGTTTTATATTAAATTATATACATACTTTTTGATTTCATTGTTTTCTTTCTTTTCTGGGTCCTGCGTTGAATTTGGTCAGGTTGTAACTCCACAACAACATTTTGATGTCCTGTAAATTAAATATTCATATTGTCAAGCAGTGATAGCCTAGCGTTTGAACGCTTGCCTTCCATGCAGGAGGATCTGAGTTCGAACCCGGCCCGTACCTCTGACTTTTAGCATTTATGTGCAGATCGCAATTTGATTATCACTTGCCTTAACGGTGAAGGAAAAACATCGCGAGGAAACCTGCACCCCTTAGAGGGCCTCTAAGGCCTAACCCTTCTCATTCTGAGAAGAGGCCCATGCCCAGCAGTGGGACAGTAATGGGCTGAATTTATTCTATTATTTTATTGTCAAATAGTTTATATTGTAAATATGTAATGTATGTCTTTTATATTCATTATTATAATCTATAATGTAATCCACATTACATAGGTGGATACAGAATACATTTTCTTCACATAGATTTTGATATAAGTTTATAATTTAAATTAAAACAGAATTAGGCAGGTACATGTCATTGTGCTAATAATTATGTGTTCTCATGTAAGTGAATTGTAAATTCTAATGAGAATAAATATATCTCAAACCCGATGTCATCGATCATCAAGGTATTTTTATCAATATAATTAAAATGACATATCAGAGAAATTAAATATAAATTATCATTACTTGCATTACCAGATAAGTAGTCTAATATCCTAAAAAAAATATAATTGTATATAGAAAGTTATCTTGGACGAGTGATTTGTAGATAAGAAGTCTTTTACAGAGTAGTAGCATTTTGAAACACATTATGAAGGTTCTTCAAAAATATTTTTATTTTAGGAATGTCTCAAATAGGTCTCTGTATATTATTAAATATATGAGAGGCACTGCAAAAAATACTTTCATGGAAAAGATGGTGTCTTGCTAGTAACTGTGCACAACTTATCCTAATGCTGATTTTATCTTTCAATAAAAATAAAAAAAAACCTTCAAATCATGCTTTGAAATAATGTTTTATTGATCATTATAGATTTTTGACTATTTTTATTATTATTGTTTTTAGTTAGTGGTGATTTCGACATTATGATGAATGATTTTGACATTATTTTTGATTGTGTTGACATCATTAATAAGTATTAATAATTATTACCATAATTGGCCAAATGTATGTACTAGTGTTTAAGAAGTGTATGTAATTACTAACAAATTGGATTTTATGATCTGTTAATAAATGATTTGATTGCTTAATAAATCTATAAAAATATTTAAACATAATGTTTATTTTGGGTGTTTATTCAGCTCACTTTATAAAAAATATACAAACCTGATATCAAATCATCTGACTGTGTTTTTAAAACAGCTGATGTTGAAGCTAGGGCCGGCTTGTTTATTATACTCGTAGCTTCAATGATATGTTGTCCTGAAATACAAAATTAAATAACTTTATTCAGTTGAGGCTCAAAAAAGCAATCACACACCGGTTTGAAAAGAAGATAATAAATCTGAACCAAAAAAAAATTTTGTAATAAAAGACATACCTGATGTATTAAAATTATATTCCCGTAGTGGATTTCGTTGGGACTTCTCAGAGACTGACATAACCACTGCTTCACCAAGTGATTGTGCCTCCAGATCTAGAATAATATTAAAAAATTGTCTATGTTTATTATTTGCTTCTACAAAATAAATGTATTGAAGATTATTATAGTATAACAATAGTATTACCTGGGATATGCAATACTGGAATTGCTAATTTACTCAGTCTTTTCGTTGGATACTTGTGAATATCTTCAAAATGTCTATGACAGACACGTTTGTTCTCATAGACAGTAAGATGATCCAATGTAGCTATTGCACCACCAATATTCGAAATCCACGTTTTAAATCTCTCTGGCTGTGTCTCTGGATTCGGGAAATGGTGTAGAGGCACACCTGAAAAAATGACACAACTAGTTAGATGTAAATATGTATATAATTAAGGGTCCCTATCAGTTTCGAGTTCGAAAAACAGAAAATTCGACTTATTCAGTGCAAATTATTGCACTGAAAAATTATTATGTTATTATATCTATTAAGTCTATGAATTTAATTTTTTTAAACAACGGTTGCAATTCTTCAACTTATAAGACATTATTTAGATGTTTTATTACAACTAAATATTTAGTCAAAAATAAAATAAAATAATTTCATTTGGTAGATAAACACCTCAAATTTTAAAATATTCACCACTTAATTGCAATTTTCAATAAATTCTTAAGCGTTGACGTCGGTTTTGTACATGATTTTATAAGGATTTTTTTAAAGTACTAATTCAATTGTCTTTTAAAAATTAAATTGTAGGTTGCATAATAAACTATTCCCAGTACTAACGTTTTTTTTTCACAGTGTTATTCGTTACCAGTAAGTTAAACAAGTGATCGAAAAAGTTGGTGTTTTGTGCTTACGTAAAAACGTGTTTGATTTTTATTTTTCCTAATTTATATTGAGTTGTTATCATAATTCCAACTGCATAGACAAATAGAAGATGTATAACTATGCATTAAAAAAATCGGATATCATAAAGTTGTTGAGAAATTTGCGCTGAAAAAGAAGTAATTTTCTGTTTTAGACCGTAAAATTGATATCCCATAATCAATTAACCTGCTGTCGTTAGAGAGTAGTATATTCCTTGTATCACTAAATTACCAAGGAGACCTTTACAATTAGTATTTACATCAATTTCAATTTAATGTAGCATTGTAGTACATAGGTTGATAAAAATAACTGTTATAACGTTGGCCTCCTTGTAAATGGTATATATTATATAATGTACTCTGCGGCTATTACAATAGCAATATGTGAAACATAATGACGAATAGAGTGTAACCCTCCAGGTGAGGCGAATAAAGGTAGAAAAACAAAATTTACATACCATCTTTCCTAACCACAACACATCCTGGTACACAGCAAGAATTTTGTGACATGGTTGAAGTTCACTGTTCACTGTTTGCAATTATGGGTCCAAACTCTAAAGAGTGCCTATGCGCAGTCAGTAATCCACAGTAACTTCACAAGTTTTCTAATCCTTTCGGTATGTCGTCCCACGGAGGAGGATACTCAACTCAACACAAACTTACAAACGAAAGAAATATTGTAACGCGGCACGGCAACACGGAGGAACAGAGGCTCAACTCAACGTGGATAGCAGATGCACTTGCGAAACAATGAGACTTTTATTGCAAAAGGAAAATGCGCAGGAGCGTAAACACTCTCACACCGGCCATTTGCAATACAAGTGTGCCCATAAGAAAACAAAACTGTGCACGTTTTAAATACAAAAATATGATTTCTGTATTATTGTGCTGATGCTAATAACCTCAATATGCTTGAATTTATTACACTATTATTTTTCTTTATTCACTTTACCAATAACTTGTGATAATTATTTTATTTATTGATTTCTATTTTATGGAAACTCCCAGCATAAGAATCATATATTTAAATATAGCAACACCGTAATTTTGTTTCTCCTAACTTTTTCTTAGACGGCGCTGTTTTCAGTATTTTAGCGAAATTTTTGTATTACTCCTAGTTGCCATAGCATGATGACATCTCTGATCTCTTGTATTGTTATTTGTCATGTCAAGTTCAGTTTTTGTGGAATTTATTTTCCTAGTAAAAGACATTGAATGAATAGTGGAAAAAGTTGACGTGTATTTAAAAATAACTATTATATTTGTATTACATGTGGCATGTAAATATTCGTTTTTTACAATATGAACCCGTATAAGGACATGGAAGAAAGTTCTTTCGCAGCATCACCTCACTTAGCTTACGAGGATATAGCTACGAAATTGCTGAAAGACAATTACTTCCTGACAGCCTTGGAGTTACATACGGAGCTGGTAGAGAGCGGTAAAGAATTGCCGCAACTAAGAGAATTCTTCTCAAATCCGGGGAACTTTGAGCAACATGTTTCTAGGGCATCTGAATTTTCTTCTATGCGTAAGTTTGTTTTGAATAGTGCTGTTTATAAATATTTCTATTTATTTGCTTCCCTACTAGACTACGAGAAAGTATGATAAATAATAACAATATATCTTATCAATGATTTATTTATAATTCTTATAAAAAAGCAATACTATAATATTCATATGAAAATAATTTAGTTTATTTATTTATATACTCTTTATTGTACACCAGTAAAACAAATATACACATAAAACATGCACGAACATGAGTAAATTGTACAATGGGTGGCCTTATCGAACACAGTGATTTCCTCCAGGCAACCTTTGGATGGACAAGAGTGAAATTAATAATTAGTTATGGGGTAGTCAGTGGTTTATGTAAAATTTATATAGAATTTGAGACAAAATTTGTATAAACAATTGTTTAATATACAAAATATTTGTGTGTCATTTTGGTAGCATTATCTAAAATGTGATTCTAAAAAGTTTTAGTTGTAGCAGTATAATTTATATTGTCAATATATTAACTTTGGAGATTCATTATTCAATTCATAGATCGGACACCAAGCCAGGCCACACTTGATTCACTGGACACTGCCCGGTACTCTGAGGATGGTGGGGGTGATCGCGGTGGCAGTGGAGGGGATGTAGCTGTATTGGAATTTGAGCTGAGAAAGGCCAGGGAAACTATCAACTCACTTAGGGCAAACCTCACACAATTTGCTGGTAATTATCACAAGGCGTTAATGAGGTTAAGTGTGTATGCTCATTTGCTATAAAAGTCTACAATTAATTAATTTCCTTGATAAGACACTGCGACACAGTTTCATTGTAATATTGAAAAAAAAAAACATTTTACCATGTAGTAAAAATCTTCTTTTACAATCTTTAAAAACTAATAACAGTGACTATTTGGATGACTAGTTGTCCAGTTATAATTTTGTCCCATTTGAACTATAATAGAACTATGAGAGAAAGAACTATTTTATAAATTAATAATGATGTTTATTATTATTCCCTTTATTCAAATTTTTTACATACTTTTTGATATTTTTAAATAGGTACCTAGTCATATTTTAAACATATTATTATTATAATTAGGTATTATGTACTAATATTTCAGATGGAGAGTCTACGTTAGACAAAAGCTCTAAAGATTTGTCAGACCAACGCTCCCTAAAGCCTCATGAGAAGAGGGCCTTAAACTTCCTAATCAATGAGTATCTTCTACTCCAAGATTACAAACTCACATCCATAACATTTTCTGACGAAAATCCAGAGCAGGTATGTATTTCTTCTCATATCTGCAAATCCGCATATTTTATTTATCCTAAAAAGTCAAAGCTACTTACAAAAAACAAGAAGTAGGTATAGACATCCTTCTGCTTGCCTTGTGTGGTTTTATTTTATTGTTATTCATTTCAATGTCTGATACATGAATATCCATAATAATATATATATATATATATAAAATGAATACCTGTTTCCTTAGAACAACATCCAGTGATATAAAAGTCTTTATTAAAATTATTTATTTTATTTAACTAATATTGTTAAAACAGCTTTAGATTAAAAAGTTGTAACCTTTCCCTGATGGCAGAATATTAATAGCTATAACTAAGGCATGATAAGAGTAGGTTTGGGCTCATCACTACAACATGCTCTTGTCCTTGATTGAAAATAATTAATTGTAATTAATCTTTTAATCTGCATGATGGATTGCATTCTTGCATTCAGATTAGTTATATGTGAATCGAGTCATGAAAAAGTAATCATTTTATAATTATGTGTATATATTGTAAAGAATGTAGTACATGAGACTATTCAAGGACATCATGTTTTTTATACTTTACCTAGAAAAAGAAAAACGGAACCTTTTTATAACATTACAAAAAAACGCTAGATGGAATTTGAAATAGAACACAATTCAAAGTCATTTGCTTGTGCACTCCTATACGTCGCCAACTCGGTAAGAAGTAGGCTGTAGTATATTTAAGTATGCCTGTAAACCTTATACAAATGCAGCCACTTTCTGTACCTATAAATAAAAAAGATTGGAAGTATTCCTCTGGAGGACTACGAGGCAATTCTATTATTTGCAGGACCCAGGACCCTGATGATGAATGAAATTTCATCCTTGTATATATTTTCATTGAAGCAATAATAGCATAATTTTTCTGATTTATAGGAGTTTGAAGATTGGGATGATGTGGGCCTCAACATGCCAAGACCAGCAGGACTGGTATCTTTATTTCGAGGAAACACTACTAATATAAGTGTGCCTAAAACAGATGCGTCTACAGAAACCGAGTGGGTATATGTAGAAGTGGATTGTCAGACAGATTTTGATGAGGGCAATGTGTGTGTCAGCTGTCAGACTTCACTAGACCATGAGACTGATTGGAGCCATGAGGTAAATATTATTACTATGATAATCTTATAATATCACTTTTTCAGCAAGATACAGATTCATTGCTCCCGGCGTTATGTATGCGTCAAGTTATATAGATTCAGTGCCTATGTGTGTGTGTGTATGAGGAAGGGAGCGAAAACTATTTATAGCTATCTTGTCAATAATTAAAATTGCTTATTGTAAAGCTCATGCACTAATAGCAATTCACAATTAAAGGGATTTATGTAAATCAATGTCAATGTAATTTTTATGTATAATAATTATTATGTCTGTATGTGTATGTGTAATATGTCTGTAGTGTGATGAGTTGAGTTTTATTATCTAAATTTCTTTTACAGCTTCTTATCCAAGCCGAAGAGATAGATTTATTAAAGCAAAAAATAATAGCATTAGAGACTGAAAAACTGAACTTCCAAAAACTATATGATGCTGCTATTGTGAGCCTAAATTCACTCACCAGCCCAGCATCCGATGGCAAAGGGCTAGATCTCCATATACCTGAAGATAAGTTGTTATCAGTCGAAAGAGTAGAGCACAGTCTAGAAGCGAAGCCTATCACTTGTACAGCGCAGGAAAATCATTACGGAAGTGGAAACTCAACGCATAGTGCGACACCAGAACAGTTTGAGATGATTGATAGTGAAAAAAATAGTGCAATGTAAGTATGGACATACTCTTACTCATGTTCTTATTTTTTAATAGAAATGTATCATTATCTACTATCTACTAGTACTCATCAAGTTACAACATACAGGATTGCATGCTAATAATACGGTATTGGTCAGCTCAAGATAAAAATAAATTATGTTATAAGTAACAGCAATCTGATTTATATAAATTACGTGACGTTGTGAGGTTTTTCTATGGAAGACTTACTGTTGATATAATATGATGATGATGCATCTGTCTTCTTAACTTTTGTTTTCAACATTGCACAACCAATTCAACTTACCACTTTGTCTGAAGTCCTGTCATTTTGCAACATGTGTCCAAGTTCCCAATACAAAGTTAGTCGAAAGAATTATTTAAAGCTGGCAGGGGTTTATTGTACTCATCATTATGAACAACTTTTACTAAGGGAGCAATCCTGAAATCATGGACACAAAAATCGGATGTTCCAGTAATATTGAATTATTTGTATACCCTTGGCTTTATACATTTCCGACTAATCTTGTATAATATTTGAATTCTTTCTACATCACTTCTTCAGTATTCAAGATTGCCTTACCAACATTTCTAATCTCTAAGAGGGTCGATAACAAGTCTGCAGTTCGTCACCTAATAAATTTGGTGAAGCTGACATTCAAGTATTTGTAACTCTACAGAACTAGAAAAGGCTCAAACATAAGTTCGTTCGAGGCGAGCGCAGTTTGCGACAACAGCGTCCGCGACTCACCACAGCGACGGGGTAGCGTTACAACATTAGATGAAACGCTCAGCATCAACGATGCGGGCGAGTGGACGCGCGTGCAGTACGAGTATAACAGCATCGAGACCAACAGCAAGGAGATGTGGATTGACAGGTATAACTTTAATCTGAGATACAGAATCTGTCCAATTTAATTTGAATTTTCAGAGATATACCTATAGTTGGAAACCACACCTGTATTCCTGGGTCCTTTCTCTTAAATTGTAGACATAATAATTATATCAAAACTCCATACATCATACACATATTTACAGATATATCCACGGAATATAAAACACAAGAGGAAACGGCAAGTGAGCGGAGCGAGTTTGCCATAATTATGCGGAGTTACGCAAACTTCATAATACTTTGTTTTTAAGCTTCATTTTTTTTTGTGACTCCTCTTATTTTCGAAAGAAATATCAATGCCCCTTTACTCTTGTTTTTATATTCTGTGGTTATATCTATAGTATTTATGGAAGTTATTTTTTTTCTCAAAATCGAAAGTCTGCAAAAAAAATTATGCTCATTTTTATAATGTATTTATTTCCAGCGGCATACCCAACGGGCTCAAAGTATCAATATTGAACTGGTGCTGTGAGACGCTGAATCTCAACGAGCCGCTTGCTAACGATTTGCTGGCCGAGTTAGTAAGCAGCGACAAGCCGATCACTCTGCCAGGACTACTCATTCTCGTTGCGGACACATTACCGAGGGTGAATATTGTTTTTCGTACTTTTGATCGTGTTGTTTGGATGAACGATGATGAATGATTGACGTGTGGATGAACGTTCGCGAAAGGATTTGCCCGATCAACTCGCGTATTCATCTTTTCATTGTTTCAACTAAATCATACCGGGCGGATTTGCCGCTTTGGTACGATCCGAATAAAAGCTTGAAATATGTCGTAGTTTCCGGTTTTTACAATTAATTCGACTCAACCTATAACACAAAAGACACACACAAACAGTCAGTCAGAACAACAGTCAGTACAGTATAACAGTCTGGAGTCTAGGACAGGTCTCTCCAAGTATGCTGAACTGTGTTTGCGGAGTCGAATACGTGTTTAGTACGAATGCAAGTTATTGACCGTTGGTAGATCCTGCCGCACACGCTGGTGGCGCGGCGCAGCGAGGCGGCGGCGCTGGTGGCGGGCGCGGCGGCGCTGCTGCCGGCCGGCGGGGCGCGGCGCGCGCGGGCGCTGCACGCGCTCCTCACGCTCGTCAAGAAGCCCGATCGAGCTGACACGCGCGCCATCTGTGAGGGTATGTACTAACTATATCCACGGCAGATCAAAATCCACTTCTGGACAGTAATCTGTCGATATGAGGAGAGTATTACCCGCAGTACACGCTCGGCGAGAGGTTGGTTGAAGGTTGGATGTCAACTGTGCGATGATCACGAAGAGCCAATACTCTAAGCGTACACAGCGGTGAAGCTGTCAAATTAGATGATTACCCCAATATCAGTCGTTAGAGCCTCTTCGTCTTTATTCAGTTTTTATAGACTAGACTAATTTCAGCTTTTATCGGATCTGGTAAACATCCATCTGTAATATAAATTGTTATTTTTCTTCCAGCAACCTGCCTCGTAGTGAAATGGGGCGGCAGCGGCGAGGTATTATCATCAATAGCCGAGTTACTAGCATCAAGATCCATAGAGCGACGAGTGCTAGCTAGTCAAGTGTGCGTGGCGATCGCGCCATACGTACCCATCGAGCTATGCACATCCCTACTACTCAGCCTAGTCGTGCTCATGTGCGAATCGAACGAACTTGAAATAAGAACGTTAGGCCTCAAGTCTGCCTGTCTTATATGTCCCGTCGCCGATCATAAGTACAGTCAGCTTGAAAGTCTCATGTTCAACTTTCTGAAGGACCCAGTCGAGAAGTGTGTGAAGGATACCGTTAGTATATTTGCTCCGGTGCTCGCGAGAAGTGCGTTGATTGCAGGTAAATTATTATAACAGCATGAATTAATCTACTTTAAAAAACTTTCTTATTAGGTTAGTCGGAAAGGATACATAAAACCGGACAACGTCGCCGGGTTATTGTACTTATCATTATGAAAAACACCAAGGGCCATGTTCACCGACAATATAACAGATGATTAAAATGAAATCGGCCGCCGACCCCCTTCCGGCTATTTATAATACCCTTTTCCACTAACCTTGTAGATTTAAAATATAGTAAACAAATATCAAACAGTCATCTTCCGCAAAAATAATGCGCAGGTGCGGGTGGACATTTCCTTGTTCAATATTTAATGGTGTGGAAGCATGAGAAACTGATAATATAACTTACCATCTTTATTTATCTTAAATCTTTAAGTTTTTCATCCAAATTCCATCTCTTTCCAGGAAAATTCTCCACAGACCTATGCTGTCGAATAATGACGAATCTAACCAAAGCGAGTGGTGATAACGAGTGGAAGACTGTGCTGTTGTATTTAGATGTGTTGCGAGTATTAGTGTTAGCGAAGCTGGCGTTCGTAGTGAATGTACAAATAGTCAGGGATGCCACCCTGACGGACTGTGATATACAAGTGAACCTACAAGAGGTGCCCTTGGAGGAACAAGAGTATTTTATAGATCTACAGTGTTACGTCACAGACAATGTTGACGCCAAGTTATTGTTAGTAACTATGAGTAATATTATTAAGGAGAAACCTGAAGTTAGATGGTCGGAGTTAAGTTGGTTTATTAGCATGTGAGTGTATCAAGTTTTTCTTTGGCTTTTGCTTTACTTTGAATACTAAAATAATTCTGGAGTGCTCGCAATGAGATTTGAGATTTGCATCTATGTAATCAGTGAACAGTGTTTGTACGTACGTACGAAATACTGTACAAATCGATGTAAACAATGCACGCAGATGTGCACTCGCACAAACACAAATATCATGTATCGTGAGAACTGTGTGGTAAGGACATGTGGCAGTAAACTCAATTTCTGACTGGTATATCATCTCTCCTCCTCTCCCCGCCAGGGGGGGAGCAGGCGGAAGGACTCATTTTCTCATTACAATGTTTGGCTTTTATAGCTTACTAGCCGTGTCTGCGATTCCAACCGCGTGGAGAAGGGGTAATCGAAATATCCAAAAAAAAAAACAATTTCTTTGTCAATTTTCATCAAGATCGGTTCAACCGTTTATTCGTGAGTTCCTCTCGCATTTTTTATATTAGTAAGAATTGCAGTTTAAGCCACAATAATGTCCTGAAAATAAAATATAAATAAAATATTGTATGTTTTGTTCCAGAGTAAAACAAATTCTAGAAGTGGCCACAAATATCAAAGTACTAAATCACACAGCAATATACGAACTCCTTATCTCACTGTTCAGTAGTTACGTTGACAACTTCGGTGGGCCTTTTACTTTGTACATATTGAAGCCTATATTCACGGACATAATATCAGAGTTAGAACATAAAATGGAGAAACTGCACTCTGTGAATGTGGACAGCACTATTACTGTTGGTATTTATTTGGTCACGGTATTACCTGCGCTTGAAGACGGTATACAACATGGAGAATTTTTACAAAAGTAAGATCTAGTTGAAACTATTTTTGAAGCATCATTTAATTCAATGAAGAAACAGTTTTAAGTTAGAAACACACTAGTGTCGTGACGCGCCGGGAAATATGAAATTATCATTTTGAATATATTAATATAAGAACGAAATTGCCAACGTGTAGGGCGTCCGGGTTTCTCCCCGACACTTATTGAGAACCCCGCCCAAACTAGGACAAATCCGGGGAAATCCAGACGGATGGCAGCCCTAACTACGCACAATTATATTTAATTCTCTTTGCATCATGGTGAAATACTACTAAATATTTACATATAATTAAAACATACACTGTTAGTTGCAAAGGGTTCGTAAAGCCAAAAAAGGGTTATTGTACTCATCTTTATAAGCAACTTCTTTTTTATACAGCTTTTCCAGACGTATCTACCTACCTAATTTAATTAATATTTATCTTTAATTACCTATATTACTTGATAAAAAGTTTTTTTAGTCTCCTACTACTTCTTACTTAAACTACTACTTTGTATGGAACAGATGTTGAATTTATTCGTGATTTCAGGATTTCGTGACTTATTCCCATATTAACATATTACAACAGCAACAATAGTTGAAACGGTTCAACTAACCCTTTCTAATTAAACGTGTACCTATAACAATACTTTCTTCCAGTATACTTTAAGAAATGTTATTGTTTTATTTAGATGGATCATGTACAGTAGCATACGAGGGCTACCTGTTAAAATATTCTCCATACCGTTGAAATGGGTGGCGGAACATAGAGAAGAATCGCTAGATTTTTATTTACAACATTTGAGAGAATGTAAGTATATTCTACTACCAAGTTGTAATTAGAATTGTGGACGTAGAAGTGTTGGCTATGATTTCGCCACCGTCTATTCCCACTGTGAGTAATCTAGATTAGTAGGTTATAATCTGGTATAGAGTACCAGCATTCAAAGGTCGACTATAATAAATCGTACCGTAAAAGTACTGCACTATGCAAAAAAATAAAACATTTCAAATCAATACAAAATCTCAGCCATCCGCTTACGCAAAGAACAAAAACTTTCTCGTGCATTTGCTTCTCATATCAATACAAAGGTCGTAGTCAGGAATTAAGTTCAGGGTGAGGGAGGGGAGGGTGGCGTCTAATCCTAAACAAGAAAGGCAATTAGAGGCAACTTTTAAAAACTATTTTATTAACTAAGGGCCGATTTTTCATCGCCAGAACACTGTAACCTAAGGAATAAATTTGAATTTTTGACAGCTTTCCTATACAAAATCTTTCAAACGTGAGATTTATTCGCTGGATAAAACGCGATTCTGGCGATTGAAAAATCAGCCGTAAAACTGGGAATGCTACTCGAAAAGACTTATAAAAAATTCAATAATAAGTGTAAACATTTTTTAAGTTATATGGTTTGTACCACCAACCCCCGCCCCCCTGGGTACGGCCATGATCAATACGCTCGCTTACTTTACGCTCACTAACTTTTTTGTCTCCAGTCGCCGCGAGCAGTTGTGAAAGTTCAAGCGGCAGTACGATTCGGATGTACATAGCCAACCTCATCACAGAGCTGTTGAACGCGACCGAGTTGAGTGAAAAGTGCATCGAGAGACAAATGCTGCCCGCTGTGATGGCGCTGCTGCACGACGAGGATGTGTGAGTTTTAACATCCTTTAACTAACACCTGTATGATCTTGAAACATCCCTTAGTTAAATATTTGTTCACTCAGTGAACGGAAAGTGAATAATTCGGTGATTTGATAGGTTCGCTCGAAAGGACAATGCAACTTACTGGCCCAATTTTTTTAAAGTAGTTGCCCAAATATGAAACCTATGGTAATTGACAGATCTTATTGCCACTAGTAACTTTTACTATGGCAACAAAAAAATCTACCCGAGTAAAAAAAAGATACGACCATCAGAAGGAAAATATATTATTTATCATAAAATTCGTTAAACTTGTTTTTGATTATGAGAAAAAGTATGGTAGGTAAGGAGGGAGGCATTTATAAAGAAAATACGAAGGTGTAAGTATTTTTGGTATAATAAAATAAAAAATCATGTTATTCAAAAATCATTTTATTTATTTTCATTAATATTTTTACAATCATTATGTAATGAATTTATACTTATTAGATAATCATTACCGATAATTACACTATCCAAAAAAAAAAAAAAAAACATACGCGTCGAATTGAGAACCTCCTCCTTTTTTTTAAGTCGGTTAAAAAAAGTGCGGCGCGATGAATCACATTTTGGTGTCCGGCCCATGCAAAGGACAATTAGATATTATTTATAAGTGCTAGGGTCCTAAGCCCCTTTGTCACTGCGACCTGCGAAGATCTATTGAGGCACAAAGTACTATACGACAGTAATAACAAGGGCTCAAACACCAATTGCTCATCTACCAGATATACAACTGCAAGAGCAATTATTTATACATCTATACCTGTAAGGTACCGTTAACCAATACATGGCAAAAATATTTTTACGCACTGCTGTGGCGACTTTTAGTTCGTGCTCTTATAAATAAAACATCGGAATCAGGCAAATAAAAATCATTTAAATCTGTTAGTTCCGCTTCGGCATAATTATAATATTTCAATTATATAGTCGCCACCGCGTATGTGCTCATTATAAAGTTTTGATTATGAATTCAAAAATAGTACCATAATGACAGACTTTATGCAAGTGCATGCGTGGTTGACTGCTGGGTTTCGGCGCCATTATTGTGTTTGTTTTTATATTTATTGCAGTGAGTATAGATAAAGTAGTGTATGAAACTGCAAGCGTAGCATAAACACCATAGATGCGGGTTTCTTCTACGGAAGAATAGAAAAATAGACCGGTTATGGAAATATTTCTACTCGTCGGTAGGATTTGGTAGCCAGCTACTTCACTAACTACTTACCCGTTGCTGTGGAATAGTTGTTTGTTATGCAAGGCTGCAAAGTTGTTATTTGGTGCGAGTGCTTGTATTGAATACCGAGCAAGTGAAGGATTCTAAGAGTGAACCACTCGCTACGCTCGTGGTTCAAGAATATTATCCTGAGCGTAGAGCGAGGGATTCAAAGGCACGAGACGCAAATAATTTTGCAGCCATGCGAAACACACAACTTTTCATCACATTAAAGCGAGGAAAATGTTAGATACCTAATTATATTTGAGTTATTCTTCTTCACCACTGTACACTTGTCCAACGCGCCAACCCCTCACTCGCGGCAGAATGCTCTCGTGATTACAACAGACTTGGGGCCCAGGTCTGTGCTCTACACCATAGTTCGTCACGTTCGAATTTCGAATAACTTTTCCACGCTAGCGGATAAAATAGACTTTTGCGCTCGGATTTCGAAGAATAAAGAAAGCCTTTCCGAGTTAGTGAGATGAAAAGAATATTTTATCTTTGTCTACGTAGAAACCTGAGTCTGGATGTCGAGATGGATAGAAGGAGCTTTGTCTATTCATTGAAGAATAGAAATAGAAACGGTCATGCTACAGGTGCTACACATAGGTACCTTACTAGATATTAAAACACTCGTATGATACTATTAAAACCCTTGCCTCAGCTCGGTTTTACACACACTCGTATTTTAATTACCCCTTATAAGCAGCAGTTTCTTAAATTACTATTATTAGATTGCAGGTATTACCCAAATATTCTTTTCATAGGAATCTAATGTGTCAAAAAGATTTTGTAGTAAATATATTTTTATTTCACTAAACAAAAATTACCTCCTATATTTTTTCTTTTTAAATAACTACTCACTATACCTTATACAAAAAGTAAATAAAAGCAATAAAAAACCCGACTGCTTAAAAAGTGAACTATAAATTAATAAAAAATCACTTTAAATAAAAACTGAAAAGAAAAAACTAGTATTAAACTAGAATTCTAATGCGGAACATAGCGAACCCATTAAAAATTGCGACCGACTCAAATCTTCCCAATAATCAGTCCCGAACTCCCGACTGTTATAGAGTCACTAGTCGCGTTTTTTCCAGTTTTTATTTTTAAGCAGTCACTGTATTGTTTATTTTTTTTACACGTTTTGTTTAGTTTTAAGTGAGAATAGTTGCTAACCAACTTTAAATCGTTATAGATCCTAAATGGTTATACGAAATGAAAAATGATAACAGAAACCTAAAGATGATTTTCAAATACCTATTCAATGAGACCCCACTTAACATAGTTTGTTGACTTTCATTTCTATCTTTTCCACAATATGGCGTCTACTTGTCGTCATATTGAATTTTAATTACTTTCAGGTCTTTAGTGATACTCGCAAGAATAAGACAAATCTATTGACGTAAGAATCATTAAAATCGGCCCACGCATTTGGTGTCTAGAGCGCCACAAAGGAATAAACATACATACGAAAGCTGATAAACACATTACCCTCCTTTGCATCGCGCAGTCGGGTAATAAGCAGTCACGGCAGTCACTAATTATACGTTTACTTTGAATCAATATCGCAAAATCAAATCAAGTTTAACCGATGTTATTATAAATATTTTATTTTGTCTCTTAGGGTCGTATCTTTTTTTTACTCGGGTAGATTTTTTTCTTGCCATAGTAAAAGTTGCTAGTGGCAATAAGTTCTATCAATCAAGTGAATAAAAATTAAATATCAACTGATAATATCAAGAGGTTGGGCTGCAGCATACTCCGCTTTACTGCTAACAATAACATCAATCCCTTTGACATGAGTGGTTTATTATTAGTAGGTAATATTCACATACAATCATACATATTTTGTGGTGGTTTATAAGGAGACTGTTGCTTAGCGATGTATTAAGTATATTTATTACGACAACCAAGGGCCACATGCACTCGTTAATTGTAACAACTGCACCTTTAAACAGCCTTTTTTTTTTTTTTTAATAGAGAATTGAAACGCTGTTTTGTTATGGTATTGGTAGTATGCAGGTGCATGTATGCATCTAGCAAATTCAAAATGATGCTCACTTACCAACAACTCATATTTTGTCTTGTCCATTGCAAAATCAGCCTGACCAACAAGTGGCAAGGCCTCGAAACGCTCCAGGAAAGGGAACAATGTATAATCCACTAATCCAGGGTCATCTCCATGTAAGTACTTGGTGCCGCGTGTCTTCAGCTCTGTCTGCAGGTCTGCAAGACCCTTGTGGTAGGTCTCTACCATATTTGGTTTCACAGCTTGTGGATTGTAAGCAGCAGTATAGAATGCTGTTTGAGCCTATAAAAAAATAATCTCTTTACACAAATATTTTAAGTAAGTAATTATAATATGATCTTTACCAAAAATCAATTTAATGAATTAATAAGTAATCATAATACATACTGAAGCAAACATTTCCACTAGAATTTTATCCTGAGCCCTGCGCAGGGGGTCTGTTGCTTGCAGGGGAACTTCAGGATACTTCTCATCAAGGTAAGCATTTATGATGTTGCTGTCAAATATTGCTTTACCCTCTTCATACTCCAGAGCTGGCACTGTGCCTACATTTTAACAAAAGATTAATTAACTTTCTATAATAATGGTAAAAAATATATTTGTTGTTATACAATGAATAAATATTTATTACTATAATAATTAGGGTAATCTATATTCTATTTTATGATTGACCAAACCAGACATAGTATTTGGTATTTGGCCCATTCAAGTTGATACTTGACCCTACAGAATCATGTTAAAATTATTCTACATTTCTCTTATAAGCATAAAACATGTTAAAGCTAAACAACATAACAACTGTTGATCAGCTGCTGCCTGGGTAGCACAACTCAAATGCTGGTCTGCGGAACAAGTTAACTTGTTCCTACATCATGCATTATCATAATCTAATTATTTTTGGGAAGTAACTTAAAATTACTTTACCTTTAGGGCTGTAGTTGAATAGCCACTCGGGTTTATGATCCAAGTTCACAAATAATAAATCATATTGCAACTTCTTTGCATTCAGTACAAGAACAGTCCTCTCGGCGTAGGGGCAGAATCTCATCGCGAATACGCGAAGTTTGCCGGTAAATTGAGGCAAGGCATCGCCTGATAAAAAAAACAAATGAGGTTATAGGAATAATTATCAGCTAAGTACTCAAAGTTGATTTTAGATCTTACTGCAAGTAACTTACCGATTTTTAAATGCTTCTCAGACATTTTTCTTTAGTTAGTGCCTTTTTTATTTAACTTTTTAGGTATTTACGTCTTCTAAAACCGGTATCGGAGAAAAGTAAAGATTTTAGATTGGGTGACGGACGACCGGCCTTCAAAGTTCAGAAAGTGAAAGTGACAGACTGTCACACAGTGCTACCAACTCTCAAAAATATTTATCCCCAAAAATAAAGTTAAAAACCCCTAAAATCCCCCAAATAAAAAAAATACTCTGTAGAATAAATAAATAAATTGTAATAATATAAAGTAATTGAAACATTTTCAAAACGTTTACAGCCAGCTGCGTCACAATCATTATAAACTTCACAGTAAAAGTCAAGAGTAAAAAAACCCTAATAATACCCTTAAACAAATCAAACCCCTAAAAAAATCCCATCACACTTTTTTACCCCCTAAATTTGGGAGGAAAACCCCTAAGTTGGGAACACTCATCACAGTGTCAACACTGTCAACTCACAAGCACAACCAGGGTTGCCAACTGTAGAACTTTTTTCCTCGTATATGTACACCAAAAAATCTCGTACTTTGGCTTTGCAACCTCGGACATTCCCCAAAGGCATATAAAATGCCAAAATAAGTCATGAAATGAATGTGATCGTCTAAAAAACCGGCCAAGTGCGAGTCGGACTCGCGCACGATGGGTTCTGTACCAATATTATACATATCATAAAAAACATGTTTGTTGTATTGCCCCCTTAAATAATTATTTTATTCTGTTATGCAGGATTTGTTGTTATAGCGCCAACAGAAATACATCATCTGTAAAAATTTGAACTGTCTAACTATCACGGTTTATGAGATACAGTCTGGTGACAGACAGACTGACGGACGGACAGCAGAGTCTTAGTAATAGGGTCCCGTTTTATTCTTTGGGTACGGAACCCTAAAAAGGTCGTCCGGCGTAGACTTTGTTTTCTCAAACAGATAATGACTATATTCAAGACAGACTGGGCAGTGGACAAGCGTGTCTAAATTTCATTTAGTACACCCATTGTAGGCAAAACAGTGAAAACCCATTATAAAATGTCGTATATCAAAAATCTCGTACAAAGTTGTACGAGGCTCATTGTGTCCTCGTACCTCGTACAGCAGACCACAAATCTCGTATTTGTACGAGGAACCTCGTACGTTTGGCAACCCCGCAACTGACACTGACAAATGACTGACAAATGACAATCAGCGCAAAAGCGCTTTAAGTGTTGCCCATAAAGTATAGACTACATTGTTCTGAGGTGTTGCCGATTGCGGAAACTAGAAAAAAATCTAGAGAATAAATAGGTAATCTTTTCTAATCATTCGAAGATAGAAAAGAACATTGAAAAAAAAAAGACATTTGAGATCACGATTACCTAAGTACCTCTTACCTCTTCGCCAGTGCGAATTGATCCCTAAGGCAATTTACCTTAAGGTAACGTTTTTTACATAACTATTGGAATAGTAACAATAAAACAGAATTTTAGGTACCTAATTACCTGATATAAATTAAACATCGATGTCTACAAAATAGGCATTTTTTTATCAAACACTACCGGCCCTTCCCGACTTCGTACGGGTAGGTACAAAGTTAGCGGTAGATACTTTTTAATATTCATCAATTCTTGACCTCTTACAAAGCGTTCCCGTTCTCGAATACATCACAACGTCGCGGTCCTTAGGTTATGTAAAATTAGTGTCAACTTCCAAAGAACTTTTAATTTCTCTTAAACCATCGATCGTTTCTCACATCAAAAATAATTTTCACCCCCATTTCGCCCCGTTTAGGGGATGAATTTCCAAAAACGCACAAACACGTGTTCTTTTATTTCTAACCAAAAGCCTAAATTTCAATTTTCACGTTTCGCACTTCAAAAACCTTTTACACCCCTATTTCGCCTCTTTAGGGGATGAATTTCCATAAACGCACAAACACGTGTTTATTTATTCTAACCAAAAGCCGAGATCCCAATTTTCACGTTTCTCACATCAAAAACCATTTTCACCCCTATTTCGCCCTTTTAGGGGATGAATTTGCAAAAACGCAGAAATACGTGTTTCTTTATTTCTAACCAAAAGCCGAAATACCAATTTTCACGTTTCTCACTTCAAAAACAATCCCAATATTCACGTTTTACACTTAAAAAACAATCCCAATATTCACGTTTTACACTTCAAAAACAATTTTCACCCCTATTTCACCCCTTTAGGGAATGAATTTCCAAAAACGCAGAAACACGTATTTCTTTATTTGTAACCAAAAGCCTAAATCCCAATTTTCATCTTTCTCAGTTCAAAAATGAAGGGACTCCCATACAAACTTTCACCCCCTTTTTCACACCTTTAGGGGCTGAATTTTCAAAAATCCCTCCTTATTGCTTGCCTACAATACAAAATGGACCTACCCTCCAAATTTCGTGACTCTAGCTTCAGTAGTTTCGGCTGTGCGTTGATGATAAGTCAGTCAGTCAGTCAATCAGGACTTCTCTCTTCATAATATTACTATGATTTTTCCTACTTATTTGCATGATATATTGTATGTAGTATTGGGACAATAATATAGACATATTATTTGTAGTATTGGGCTTTTCAATCGAAAATTATTATTTTCATTAATACATTAGTGTCACTGGTTCTTTATACAAATACATATTATTACCACAGAAATATCGAAAATTCGGTATTGTTGGCAAAAGGCAAAATAAACTACACAGGAAGTAAGGAAAAATTCATCTCTTGGAAAGTTGGAGTAATAAAGAATGAAATAAAGAATCAACAAACCATAGCAGCAAACATACACTTTGTCCCGAGTTTTGTCCGTATTGATTGCAGTTTTGCCGCAAAACTGCAATCAATACGGACGTCTATTAATCTATATTGCCTGGCACTTGAAGTTTAGTCGTATCAGTCTTGAAGTCTTGTTATTAGATAAAGCACGGTCATCGCCTATTTACCTTTACCTACAGTCAGATACTGATACGACCAGTGATTTTTCGATTTTAAATAATACCTACCTACCTACTCATCCGTGTCATTAGATCTTCCATGACGAATTATTGCAAGTGAGCCAGCAGATACACATATGGTAGATAAGTAGGTGCCAGTCATTCACATCATTATCGGAGCAATCGTCATTGGTTGGTACAAAAATAGCAGGTACTTAAAAAGGCGGTGTCGGTGGATGACTTTCATTTTTATTATGTAAATATTATATTTATTATGTGCTTATCTGCCTACCATATCTGCGTATTAACTCGTTCAGATAATGTGAGATTGCCAGTACAAACACAAAACGCAAATAGTGAAGGTTGCGAGTTAAATTCATTCAATAATTATTACAAACAATCAAATTAACTGCGTCACAGTTTTGTAATTTTTCTCACAACATCTGTTAGTTCTAATGTCAAAGTGTGAAACAATTTAATAAAGTAGGTATTTTACGTGAGTAGATATAATATTATGATAACAACAACGATTGGTTTTGCGGTGAATTTGTACTCTTCGCTTCAAGGAGTACAAGCAGTCGGTCGATTTTTGGGCTACGTCCTACCTTACAGTAACATGGCAGCGGTCAAGGCCAAGAAGAACTACAACACAAAGCATCTGACTATAGGTAAGTTGTGAAACTACCACAGAATATTATTAACCTACTCTACAGTACTAAATGGTACTAAATATTTTAGTGTTTTAAGTCGGTAACGCTGCTATTATTTTAAAGCCTCATAGGTAATTATCTATCTTTGTTCCACAGAATACCAAATTAGTTTTTGGTGTTGACAGTCAAGTAGTCTGTGCAGTCGCTATAATAATTTGAATGTAAAATAGAAAAGTTAGAAGTTGTTTGCTGTTTTATTAATTATTCATTTAGAATGCCAACGTATTCATTTTTAAGATTACTTGAAATGTATACAAACCAAGTCACGATGTTCCTTATCAGGTATCATTTCCTGCATGGCGCGGAATTCAAAAAGTCCGTAATTTGGAAATTGAATTCGGGTAACTATTTAGTAATTCGATTACCGATAACTCTGGGATAATAATTTATAACTTATATTATAAATTATTCATAAATATGTCGTAGCGTAAAACTTAGAACATTCTTCTCGCTTAATACATATAAGTCTTGTATGCTAACATAGTCCGTAAACATAGTGAAATCATATTCATAACAAATAAATTAGTAGGTACTGTAGGTAGCTTCGTACCATATTTAGGTTGTAGCTTCATTTGGTAAAAAATAATTCTAGGAATTACCCCCATACAAATTCTAGAGACAGTTATAAAAAATATTCTGTTTGATCCCTGTGCAGGTGATCCTCTGCCGCCTTTCAATGGCAAGCTGCGCGTCTACAACATGCGGTACTGCCCGTTCGCACAGCGCACCATGCTGGCCCTGATCGCAAAGGACATTGACTATGAGATCCTGAACATCGACCTCGTTGATAAACCTGAATGGCTCGCCTCCAAGAGTGTCTTCAGTAAGAGAAATTCCTCTTTGATTTAAACTCAAGCTATCGTTGTGCTCAGTTATTCATCATTTTGGGCATCCCTGGGCATGCAGGGTGGTAATTGCGGAGCTAATCCTCCGGCAAGTGATGCTGATACCCATTTCTGGCTTTTAAGTTGTATTACCATCAGTCGGTCGTCAGAGCCGCGTTGTTTGGGTGTAGGGAAGCAAGGCCTGTTGTGCGGTCCCATTGCACCTACTTCTGTTGTTTTTTTTAAGCGAAAAAGTTACTTCCAAGATAGACAATTTTTTTTTATTGAGATTGTATTAATTTTTAATTTCAATTATTTGACTCTTATAGCGAAAGTGCCAGTGTTAGAGATAGCCGATGGTGTGACCATCTGTGAGAGTCTAGTGACCGTGGAGTATTTGGACGATGTGTATCCTCAGCGACCACTGCTTCCAAAGGACCCCGTGATGAAGGCGAAAGACAAGGTTATAGTCCAAGCCGTGGGAGATGTAAGTTTACCTCTTTTTTGCAGTAAGTTACTTATTTTGTTGTAAGTAATAAAATTATTGTAAGCTTTATCAAGAACAAACAAAGCGGGCTATCGTTTAACAAGCATTGCCTGCAAATATGGTTAAATAACCGATAAGGCATCATTAAACGCGGATCTCGGCCTACTTGCCTCTGTGACTACGATCTACTTACCTTAAGACTCCCATATGATTACTTTACTCTTTGCTTAAGACAGCCCTGAAATTAAAACCCGCAACGAAATAAATCATAGGAGCAAATAAGAGAAGGATAAAATTTAGGCCAGGCTTTACGGAAATGCCGTACAAACGGATTTTTATTTACAATTTTTTTAGAACTACTAATTTTTTTACCCTGAAAAAATTATAATAAAGAAACTTGAAGATGTAACACATGAAGCTTCTAACCCTGCTATTCTGTGACACGTGTGTGATACAGTTTGATACGTCAATTGCGTAATACAAACGAATGACCGTGAACGAAGCTCCCCTAGTGGGCGGGGCTTTGGCTGATACCTACTTCACCCCCTCAAAAGTACGAAATCGTGAAATACTGTTTGATATCAAATTCTCTGTCAACAGTATTATAGGTAGTCATATTTAACTCCATTACTGTACAACTGCTGGGCACGGGATTCTCAAGATGATGAGGGTTTAGTCCGTAATCCACAGTGTCTACATGAATCTACCTACTTCTCAATTCCATTCGGAAATCGCTGTATTATCAATTCAATTTCTTTATTTGCAAAAAAGTTGATACAGCGTAGATCTTACATATTATCGACCAGCATCAGTTCAGAGGATTTTTATCTTTTACAGATCCACGCCGTATTCTTTAAACTGCTGAAAGCACCAGAAACAATCACCGAACAGGGGATTGCTTCGTTCTTCAGAGCGCTAGATTTCATACAGGAGGAGTTGAAGCAGCGAGGCTCCAAGTTCCTGGACGGACAGGAACCTGGCTACGCTGATTACATGATCTGGCCCTGGTTCGAGAGGATATTTATCTTTGATAATAGTAATATTATTAAGATTGATGAACAGAAATATAAGTTGTTGGTAAGTATGTGTTTTAACTTAAATATTAACCTACCTCGATTCTATTATTCGTACGTTGCCTAAAGGGCCCTGCAAATAAAGTCATAAAGGGGGTTTCACAGTCCAGGGTTCCCATGTGGGCCTAGCGACGCGACCCTGAATTGACCCTGAACTGAAAGAGTTAAGTAATGTCTTTGTTTGTTACAGTTGGCGTACATAGACAACATGTCACAAGACCCCGTCGTGAGCGAGTACAAGCTTCCTATAGAGGCAATACAAGAGTTCCAAGACGCTTATCGTCACGGAACAAAACCCAACTACGACTTACTTCTTGAGAACTAGTCACAGATACTTTTTTGTACATATTTTTTGTATTGATTTACATATTTAATACATCACCTAATGGAATTATTTAAGTACAGCTTGACGTTTACGTTTCCAATAATAAATATTGTGTTGTTTATACCTTCTCATATTTGAACTTAGCTTATTATCTATAGTTTTAAAATAAAATAAAGTTATAAGTATAAGTTGATTTCTTAACTTTATTAAACTACCTTCTCGTATAACACGTGTAAGATGTAGGTAGTTAACCCATAGTTCTCAAAGATCGTTGAACTATAGAATGCAATTCAATGTGAATACAAATAAGACTAGGATAATAATGATTTGCCTCTGAATAAGATTGCCATGGCAGTTACATGCTGACCAGTTCCGACAGACGGCACCCGTTCACGAGCATGACGCTATAAATAAATACCTATATATAGATCTATAAAATTGAAGTCATTTCATATTTGTCTATATAGGTCAACCATAAAATCGTAAATAAAGGCAAGCTATCGTTACTTACACATCTATATTAATTTTATAAAGAAGTGACATTTGTTTGTTTGTATGTCACTGGGTAATCTCTTGAACTAGGTACTGAACCGATTAAAAAATTCTTTCACTCATAGAAACTCACACTATCCGTGAGGGCTATAGCCCTCACAAAAAAAAAAAAAAAAAAATATAAATAAAATATAATCAAATATATTTTATTTTGATAAAAATAAAACGCGCTGGTGAAATCGCGGGTAACAGCTAAGTAAATAAATAATAATCCAAACGTAAACGTTTATTATTTATTTACTTAGCTGTTACCCGCGATTACATATACATTACATTGGTTACATATTATAGCGTAGTCTGCCTTAAAAAGTTAGCTTTATGTATTTATACCTAAAGCTAACTTTTTAAGGCAGACTACGCTATAATATGTAACTATATAGAATAACTATATACATTGTATATAGTTACCTATTGGCTTCTTGATCTGATTGGTTGTTTAATATATGCTATTATAGTAAAGTGTAGTCTGAATTGGGTTTTATGTTATATTCATAGTAATAATGGCAGGTCCAAATATGAACAAATATTAAAAATAAAATAAATTTTTAATTCAATATTAAAATATCTTGTAAAAATTCATTTGCAAGTTGTTATAAAATAAAAAATTACAATTTCCATAACAAATTAATTAATTCTAATTAACAATATAATAGGAAGATCATATAATTTTAAATACTACGATATTTTGTATTTGTGCTTATTTTATAAGCGTTTCTTACAATTCGATTCTATTTAAGTACTAAGGCGATAATGTACATAATAGGTACATTATTATTCCTACTGTAGGCAGTAGGTATATTTCTAAACTTAAAATATCAAGCCGTGTTTTTTTTACGGCTATCTTACGACATGGCATAACATCAACTGCCAAATATTCACTATAGCCAAAAATGACTAAAATTTCTTCACAACCTACTAAACCGTATTTATACAGATAAAACTTTCATCGATTATAAAAAGACATGTACACTGTAAAGCAGAACATAATGCTATATGCTATGCTATGCTATATTATTGATTGCATTCTTCGAGCTATGCTCAGCGTATGCCTTGCTGGCTAGTTCTCGCAAACTCTGTTCGGAAGCGGGCCCAAGTTGCTCCACCATCTTCGTGAACGGGCCCTCTTTGTTTTTGAGGAGCTCGTGTGGATGACCCCACTCTATGATCTGGCCTGCATCCATTACCTGAAAAGATAAAAAGGTAATTATAGTTCCTTGAACAGGAAAACGTGGTGGCGCAGGGAAAGTCGTTGCCTTTATTAAATAGCGGCCTGTGATAAAAAAAAATCTATCTAAATACTATAAATAAATCTGAATCTTCTGCCCCGGAAGAAGAACTAATGAGATTTTGATCTTTCGTTTTGCCATCAACATATATACTTAATTTGCACTAAAGATTTATCGTACAACCCATTGGCACATCCGCATCCGTCTGTCCCAGTTCAATTGGCCACCTTTATAAAATAATGCTTACCTATGTATTATATTATGTAAGCAAAACGAAGACTGAAACTTGTGTGATAGACCGATGGGCCAATATTTAATTATTTTTGGAGTTGCATCTGATCGCGCGATCCGATGGGAACTTTCTCCGATATTAGATGCAACAAGTAACGGATCGCGCGATCCGATGGGAACAACCCCCTACATGGAAGAGTATCAAATTGGAAACTTACAATAACTCGGTCGGAGTCAGCGACGGTGTGCAGCCGATGCGCAACGGTGACCACTGTACAGTCTGCGAAGTGTTTGCGGATGGACCTCTGAATCAGAGCATCCGTGCTGCAAAGGAATCACAACATTGTTCAAATAATAGGGATGGTTTTTGGCCCAGCTTGTAGGAATCGAAGGCGTTCTTTACAGTTCATAGGTATACGCAAGACATAAAGAGCCGTTTATATTAACTACTACTAGGTATAATTATGCTATTGCGAGGGTGTGTCATGTAAAACTACGATATTCTAGCTTAGGTACCTGCCTATAATGGTTAATCTTATGAGATATGTCATTATTTATCTTAAAGTTACATAGACTAACTAAACTTATATATGCCTACACGTTACAATATCATTGCCATTGATTAATTCCAGAGATTACCCCCTACAAACAAACTAACAAACAAATACTTCTTTATAATATTAAACGGTCAACCATACTGCGATCAATACTAGTCATCATTGCTATGGTTTACTAATATTGAATAAACATGAAATGTTTGACGACGAATGACGTGTGTAAATGTTTCTATTAATATTCTCGTTTTGATGTGTCGAAATTGACACTCGTGTATGGCTTCCAGCTTCAGTGATTCAGCTATTTGATAGACCACCCTAGTCGATCGATACACTCTTGACTTAGGTCATTATTTATAAAGATGTGAACTACTTATAAATAAATCGACACCATTTTGAGTATGGAATAAGTGGCGGGGTCTTAGAAAATATGTCAATGTAACTTAGGCAGCCCAACGTTGTTGTTATGAATCCTCATTTATAAGATGCCCGATTGCTATCTCCTGTCGTTAGAGTTTTTGGACGGCCAGACACAGCAGTTGTGTGACTTTATACGTTATGCAGTGTGACTTACGTAGGATCAACGTTAGCAGTAGCCTCGTCGAGCACGAGCAGCTTGTTGCGAGCGAGCGCGGCGCGTGCCAGGCACAGCAGTTGTCGCTGCCCTGCGCTGAAGTTGGCCCCGCCTGATGCTACTGGCGAGGATAATGACGGCACACTACTCTTTAACTCCACCTGTATTGAAATTATTGATTCGATATAAGAAAATAAATTAGAACTTTGTATGAACAATAACAAGTATTGCGATAGATATTTAAATATGGATGGCTTAGTTCTAAAAGTCACTAAGTCCATTTTTATCGATTTTGAGTTAGCCAGTTCAAAATAATAATCTTTATTTTCTCTATCGATTAATCTAATCCTTTTTTCAATTAAATGACTTACTAACTATTGTTTTATTTATTTTCCAAATTTATATAAACAGCCATTACTTTTAAATATGTTTTTTTTTTTCACTTTAAATTATCATATCTCAAAATGAAGAAAATGGAGTTAGTGACTTTTAGAACTAAGCCATCCATATATTATGCTCACTACTCTTGACTTGACCTGTAACAAAACCCTATTGGTTGTACCTACAACACATCTCCGCTCCTCTCCGCTCCTCTCCGCTTTGGTGGATATCAGGCCTAAGACTAAACTTCGATTTGCCCGTAATCTTTTTTTTCACATTTATTAATTCTGTTTATGAATTGCATTAATTACCTGTTCCAAAGCTTCCCAAATATCAGCATCTGAGTATTTGTCGAATGGGTCCATGTTGTAGCGCAAGCTGGCAGAGAACAGCACTGGTTCTTGAGGAATGATCCCTATTTCTGAGCGCAACTCCTGTGAGAAAATTCAACTATTAAAAAGTTCATCATAAATTGGACCTAGTGAAATGAATCAACACTTGCTGCTGCTATGGCGTAGCGTCACGGCTACACTACCTACGTTTTCGTAGCAGATAACCTTTTCGTTACGTGTAGGTTTATTCTTATTTAAATTCAAATTCATTTATTTGCACAAAATATGGTTAGGTATAATCGGTGTTAGTACAGTTGTAGGATCACATATTTTGCCATAAAGGCATGCAAACACGCAGCATGCAGGCATGCAAATGGTTACGTACAGACTTTGAATATCATACTCAAAGCGTACAGAGTATTAAATTATATTACATTATATTGAGAATTAAATTATAAAAGTCAGGTTAACTATGTCATTTCTGTTTATAACCTTTGTTGAGCTTTTTTGTGTATTATGTAGGTATATCTAATAAGTTAATAGATAATCTATCTTTTAGGTATTAATATTAAAGTACGTACTTTGAGAGCGATCTTTCCAGTTTCAACGTCGTCGATGTAAACGTTTCCTTCAATCGGCGCTAGACGGAACAGAGCGGAGATCAGAGATGATTTACCAGCACCAGTACGGCCAACCACTCCAACCTGACATACGGTAATTACCCACATTATTCCTTATCATCATTAATATCAGTAGTTACTACGAAAATACAATGTATAGTACGACAAAACTAAGAAATCGCATCGGCAAACTTCGTAAAAACTATCACGTCTTCCAAACCACGAATGTTTATTAGTAGGTACCGCTGACGCAGTACCTTAGTTGTAAAATTATCTAAGCTAGCAACTGCCTTTGGTTGTTCAATCAGGTAAATCGATGTTACTTTTTAGTTGTGTCGTACTGTACCCACATCAATATTTTTTCTGCGATTGTTACCAGTTTAATCAAATGCAAAGAAGATCAACGTTATGGAATGGTCTATCAGTTCGACGTGGACTGAGATAAGTTGAAATAAAGAAGAGGTCTACTTGGTACTTACTTTCCATCCACTTTCAATTTCAACGTTAAGGTTCTTAAGCACAGGTTCAGCATCTTTGTCATATCTAAGAGTGAGATCCTTGAATACAACGCGGGCTTTTTGCGGCCAGCTATCCGGCGGGCTTGGCCCTTCAGTCTCCTCTTGAGGCAGCGACGTGAACTGTGTCACCCGCTCTACGCAGGTCATCTGCGAGACCACCTCTGTGGCCTGCTTCACTCCGTATTGGACCATGTTCACTAAGATCAGACCCTGACTGATGGCTAGGCCCACGTTACCAGATTTGGTGGAACCTGTATTGGAATTTTTTATCGTTTACTAAGTGTGTGTGTTTTCAGTAGACATAAGGCGGTTCTTTTGAAGTTGACTGTGACTTTAACTAGTATTCCTATTGACCTCTCCACCTAAACCAAATATGCTTGTGGTAGAAGTGGGTCCACATCAAAGAACAAGGTGGGGTTCGAACTCACGTCTCCTCACACGTCAATCCAACGCCTTAACATATTGGACTATTGTCGCTTATAGAATAGAATAAAATAGACCTTTATTTCATGAAAACCAGATACAGGCACTTATGAAATGTCGAGACTCTAGGTGCACGGTTCCAAATAGTAGATCCTATGGAGAAGAACCGGCAAGAAACTCCATGGAAATTCTTTTTTGATTAGTACAATGTTGTGGTAAGAGCTGCGAGAATAATGTAATTTAATGTGAATAAAAATAAGACTAGGATAATAAAGATTTGCCTCTGAATAAGATTGCAGTTAGATGCTGACCAGTTTCGTCAGACGGCACCCGTTCACGAAAATATAAAATGTAATTTTCGTACACTTTAAGGACGAACTCACCGTCATCTAACAAGAGGAAGGTATATGCCACCACTGAGATGTAGACAGAGCAGATAAGACTCAACCAGATAGCGAAGGCAGTGTTGGTCACGAGAGTTAAGTACCTGTAAAAGAAACATTGAGATTATTGCACTGATAGCAATATTTATTTTAAAGTTCGCTGTTTGTATATGTATTTTGTCCTCTTTGTAAGAATACTGAATCGATGCCAAAACATGGCGAAAGAAAAATTTACATTTTTCCGTGTAGATGAATTAAGTCAAAACAACGAATGTTCGCGTTGTGGAACATTTTAAAATTTTTTATACGTTTACGTACTTGTGTAAGCATAGAACTATCCTTTACACTCCGCGTCTTCTGCTTCCCTGTTTGTCAAACTGTGTGGCCCACAAAATATAGTGTACACTCACACATACAGCACCGCAAGTGGGACGCACTGTGTGTTGTCGGTGTAAGCACTCACCAAGCAGCAGTGTGCACGTCTTGCTTGTCATCGAACTGGACCCTCAGCAACGCTTCCATCTCACAAGCTCGCACTGTGCCCAAACCAGTCATGGTCGCCGTCACGTGCGAGAACACAGGACTGCGAGACGAACCTTCCAACCTGATCACAAAATTGAACGAAATTACAACAGACCTATTCATTTATACCTACCTGCCACCAAAGTACTCAGATAGAGGTAATTCTAATTTTAACTATGGATGGCCAGGTTTAAGTTGAGATGATACCTTTTGATAGCCTGCGCTGCGCAGAGATAGATGATGGTCCAGAAGTACATTAGAATGGCGCAGACGCCCGTCGTCACCAGCATGTAGGGGTTCACTATGGCGACCATCACGAGGATACCCAGCATCACCATGCACACCTGCACGATAAACATAATTAATTTTGTGGTAGTTCCATATTAAATTCTCCACTGAAGCGGTACTAAATTGGGTCTGGAACTAAATTGGGTTAGGAAGTAGACTATGAAAATAATATTGATTAAAAAAAAACATGCTGCGGTACTGTGAGTGTATAAACAGCCAGTGTGAATTAAAAAAAATACCTATGAAGCGAGAGGGACCGCGGTGGCGTCGGTGAATCGGTGTGTTCCATATTTAAAATTTTAAAAAGTCTATTAGAATATACAATTAGAATGAGATAATTTGACGGGATACTAACTCTGTTTTATTTTATTTTAGAAAAACTACAACTTTTTACTTTCCTTATATTCGAAATGAAAAGTACCTAGAGTGTTTAACACGGGTGAAAGTCACCAATTCCTACTCGGACTATAGCCGCCCTCGCTGCGCACGGGCGTCTAAATACCTCGTATGGGAATTGATTCCTTTCGACCCTTGTATAACAATCTACTATTTGTTCGGTTAGGTATTATCTGGCCCGCTAAATTTGGTCCGCGGCCCAGTCGAAAACAACAAGATAAAAAGCGTTAATTAAGTAGGTTAAGGTTTGGTATTATGACCATACCGCAGGAGCCGAGCGAGCTAAGCGAGCGTACTACTTTAAAAAGTTATTAACTAGGCCGAGGACAAAATGGATTAAAAAATTAATCCATTTTGTTAAGGGGATGGGCAGCAGTATGTTCGCTTATAACAACAAACTGAACCGTATCGGTTAATAAGCGAGGTAATTATAATGATGATAATAGTCTTTTTCATGACTGAAGGTTGTGTCCACTGAGACGAATAATTATACAAAGTACGTGTTGTGTCTGCCTTATTGATCCCCGGGAAGTCACTAACTTGCTTATAGACTCTTGCTTGAGCTCAAGGTCAGACGCATCATATTATTAAAGGTTGTCTGTAAGAAATCGCCGATTGCGATAAGACCGCCCATTGTAGGTACAATCTTAAAATAATTAATTGTAATTATTATGTTAATTGTTCCTTTTTTATCGGGTGTACAATAAAGAGTATTTCTATTCTATTAATTTGGGCTCAGAATCAGATATATCTATAGTCACCTTGTCGATGAGAATTTACCTGAATACTGTCCAAATACATTTTAGGCAAGATCTCATCAACGATGCCCATGTCCTTAGAGAATCGGTTGAGGATGCGGCCGGAGGGGTTGGTGTCGAAGAACCGCATCGTGGCGCTCAGGATGTTGCTGAACATTTGGTTATGTAACCTGATCGAACTGCGCATGCACACCCACAGGAACAATATGGATCTGAAATAGAGCAATAGAGAATATATAATTCTATATTTAATAGAGAGATATGAATAGAGATTATATAATTATCATGTTGTATCTTATTTATTTTAGCTGTATCTGTAAGCACCTATATAATGTAGATGTAATATTGTTATGTATTATTGTGTACACATATTATTATGTATTATGTTTTGTATAGTATTTATGATTATGTAATTATTTTCTAGCTATTATTGTTACACCGTGAACTACCCCCCTCTTTTAACCTGCAAATCTGTCCATCCTAAGGTTGTCTGGTAGAAATCGCCACGTGCGATAAGACCGCCCTTTGTACATTTCTTTTTCTAATTACTGTATCTTTTCTTCTATTACTGGTGTGCAATAAAGTGTATTGTATTGTATTGTATTGTATAGAGCATAATAACGAACTGGTGAAAAGTAAAATTGATTTCAGCCGCCTTTGTTTAAAGTGGACTTGAGATTCAACGTCCTATTTGAATAACCGTATAAAACCCCCGACTCCAACTAGATAAAGAGCTGTAACTTTTGAACGGCTGAACAGATTTTCGTTCCGATTTCGATCCGTTTTGGAGCTACGATGCCACAGACAGATACACATATCCACAGATACACACTACAAACTTATAACACCCCTCTTTAGGTCAGGGGTTGAAAATGTCTGGAAAGATAAAATTGAAGCGATGACACAAATATTAAAAAGTTGAAGATGTAATTATCGGAATTTACTCAACCACCTTAGACAATTAGTCTAGCTTTTGTATTATTACTATAGATAATAATTAAATATATAGTGGTGGTGGATCGATCAGAGCGGCGCGCAATGATTGTCGACATAACGGTCCCGCATGACGAGAACCTCGTGAAAGCCGAGAAAGATAAACAGATCAAATATCTTGATTTGGCTCGCGAGGTTGTCGACATGTGGGATGTGGATTCAGCGATCATTGTGCCGATAGTCGTTTCGGCCAATGGCTTAATTACCGAGAGTCTCGACCGACACCTTAGGAGGCTCTCGTTAGGCAGTTGGATCAAGGGCCTGATTCAGAGAGCAGTACTTCTTGACACGGCACGCATTGTCAGGAGATTCCTTTCTCTGGAGCCCTGACCGCCGGTAGCTTGGACCCTATTCTAGATACCGGTGGGCTACTATTTTTTCATATTTTTAAATGTTTTTTTAATATAGTTTTGTAAAAATATTTAAAAATATAAATAATATGTATAAAAAATGAATAAAAGAAAAATAGTAATTTAGAAAATAAAGCAGCTATTACATTTTTACATAAGATGTAGGTATATTTTAACAAACCTTGTAGTAGTCATGATAATGCACCCTAAAATCGCAGCTGCCCAAATGTAGATATAGAACAGATCATCAATTTTGTTTTGTCCTATGGTTATGATGTCATCACCCGTCGCGTTTTTCAATATAGAGCCAGTTGTAACATTTTTGACGAATACTGAAGTAATGGCTGCTTGAATTGTAGTAATAGGGTCTTCTGTTACGAAATCATTTGTGATATTTCCTGCTGTGGCGGTTGAGTTAGGAATATTGAAGTTTAAAGGAGGGAAAATCGGTTCATTTTCTATGTATTGTGTCTCTACGTCGTTCATCCTGAAAATTAAAACGATAAAGGACGTTTATTTGAAGAAATAGAATAAGTGGGTATTATAAAATAAACACATCGTACAATATTAATATTAGAATAGAACTATTTTTATTACAGTTACTTTTGAAACGCTTAAACTTTGGTGAAACCTTTCAAGAACTCTTTAAATGTTTAATAGGAAATTACCGTCGGATATAATTACCAGTGTGTTAACCACAGATCGCTAATGGAGGTGATGGCCTGTGCCATTAATATGGTTATGACTGTGGAACTGAGTAGGCACCAGCCACCTCCCGCGCCGAAGTAATTGTAGTACACTCTGCCTGGCACACTGCCTGAAACAAGTGCAACAGTAAGTAACAGGCCGCAATTGGCACTTTCACATTGACCAGTACTATGATAGCGACACCGACACGACACCGATAGCGATATTGCGGTTTCGGTGTCGGAGTCATCTATTGTAAAAACGGCTAAATAGACAAAACATGGTACGGGACAGCCAAAAGATGAAGAGGCCGATGTTAAATTTTTTTTGAGTAAGTCTTACAAAATGTTAGCGGCAGTAGATTTCGACATTCCATAGATTCCTGTCGGGTCTCTTTATCTTACCGACCGTTAGTGGCATAGCCAAGAGTAATCACGTAGTGGCGTAGCATAGAAACTCGTAGTGCCGTACCCAAACATAGTATCATAGTGGCGTAGCCAAGCGTAGTATCATAGGGGCGTAGGCAAGCGTAGTCTCGTAGTGGCGTAGCCAAGCGTAGTCTCGTAGTACCGTAGCCACGCATAGTGTCGTAGCCAAGAGTAAACACGTAGTGGCGTAGCATAGAAACTCGTAGTGCCGTAGCCAAGCGTAGTATCATAGTGGTGCTGCCAAGCGTAGTACCATAGTGGCGTAGCCAAGCGTAGTGGAGTAGCTCCACTACGCTTGGCTACACCACTATGATACTTAGGCTGACATTCAGAGACGACAGAAACGAGTCTAAGCGTGAACTTATGCTTCCATCTGTCAAAATTTGTTCGTAAGTTTGACAGATGGAAGCTTAAGTTCACACTTAGACTCGTCTCTGTCGTCTCTGAATGTAAGCCTTACACCATAGCCAAGTGTACTCTCGTAGTGAAGTAGCTAAGCGTGGCGTCGAAGTTGCGTAATCTCGTAGTCGCGTTGCCAGCCGTAGTCCGGTAGTTGGGCAGTTAAGCGTTATCTCGTAGAGGCGTCGCATAACGTAGTATGGTGTTAGTTTAACTGTATGGATTGTATGAATTATTGTAGATGTATTAAAATGTATAAAACCTTGGAAAACTTTATTGAATGCATAGACAGAACAGAATGAATAGATTGAAAATGCGTCACAAAAAAAAATAGTGTTGCCACTTGACATAGATAATAATATGCACAGATTAGTAAAGAGACTATTGTTTGTGAACTATATAATAAAAAACTTGAGATAATAGTTTGTTGTCCGTAACAAAATTTCCCGGGCAAGAGAAAATACCAAGAGAAATACTAAATACAATATTAAAATGAATAAATGAAATTATTTAGATGCAACTCTAATCCTTTAAATCTGTAGACTCAACACACATTTAAAATATTTTGTAATAAGTACCTAATATTAAATTATAACATACCTTAATGTAAAGTAAAAACAAAACTTAAAAAATAACACAATATGCTTAGGTAATATATGAAGTCACTAGTTTTCAATTGGCAAAATGGCAATACAACTAGTTTAGAAATAGCTCTCATATGATGTTTTCCATCAGCTGTTCGGATCTCGACCATCTCATTATCGTTCATCTCACTCAACTTATAATAAGAAATGAGCATTTAAATTTATTACATGGTGGCTTGAAACTTGTAATGAGCAGCTTGTCTCAAAAATATTATATAATTAATTTAGTAAGAGAGGTAAAGGGTGTTATTCATAAATGTTTAATTTGTCACAGATATAAAGCAGAAACAGCTTCTCAGCTGATGGGATCCTTGCCTAAGGATAGAGTTACACCTTCCAGGGCCTTTGAAAAGGTTGGAGTAGACTACTGTGGGCCATTCGAAATCAAGCAATCTACCATACGCCGAAGTTTGGTCTCCAAAGGGTATGTTGCTGTGTTTGTTTGTTTTACCACCAAGGCTGTGCACATTGAAGTAGTCACTGACATGACCTCTGAGTCATTTCTGGCGGCCTTGAAGCGATTCATAGCACGCCGTGGGCTCCCATCAGATATATACTGTGACAACGCCACAAATTTTAAAGGAGCTAAAAATACACTACATGAGCTCTACAAGTTACATAATAGTAAAAAATTCCAAGATGCCATTTTCAGTCATGCCTCCATAAGAGGCATACAATTTCACTTTATTCCAGCATATAGTCCAAATCATGGAGGTCTATGGGAAGCGGCAGTCAAGTCTGCCAAGTACCACCTCAAAAGAATAGTTGGTATAAGAAAGTTTTGCTATGAACACTTCAGTACCATTATGGCAGAAATAGAGAGTGTACTAAATTCTCGCCCTCTCTCCCCTCTATCACAAGATCATAATGACTTCTCATTCCTGACTCCAGGCCATTTCTTGGTTGGGTGTGCCCTGACATCCTACCCATACCCAGATATCTCAGAGGTCCCTTCCAACCGACTTCGTCTTTGGCGGTCTTGCGAACAAGCACGGCAACATTTTTGGAAAGCCTGGTCAAATGACTACTTGTCTTTGTTGAACAGTAGGAATAAATGGCAGAAGGAGCTACCCAACTTAAAGGAAAACATGGTTGTGTTGTTAAAAAATCCTAACACTCCACCTCTTCACTGGCCGCTGGGTAGGATTTCAAAAATATTTACAGCTAATGATAACAAAGTTCGCTGATCTTGATCATTGCATTAGTCAATTTTGGGAGGCAGAAAAGGTACCGGATATTTATCACGAGTCTCTGCCTGAAAATGAGTACAGTGAAAAGATATTCACAGAATCAGTTTCTTTACAAAATAATACATTTGAGGTCAAATATCCGCTCAAGCTTGATTTACAGGATATTGACCCTTCTAATTCATATGCAATCGCTTTGCAAAGATTATACAGTTTAGAACGACGATTTCTAAAGGATCCAATTTATTTCAGTTTATACAAAAATTTTATACATGAGTACCTTGAATTAGGGCATGCAAAAATAATTGATACAAAAACCTGTAATCCAAAAGATGAGCCGCTATTTTTTCTACCACATCATGGGGTACTGCGACCAGAAAAACAAACAAATAAGCTCCGTGTTGTTTTTGATGGCAGTCGCAAAGCCCACTCGGCGATCCACCTAAACAGGGTTCATATTCAAACAGAGCAAAGCTGCCATCGCTTGAAATACCAATATTCGACGGAAAATTTATTTCAGCATATAAACCATTCATGGAAATGTTTGAGGCGGTGGTACATAACGACATTAGAATCACAAATATAGAAAAACTTTGCTTTTTGAAGAAGTATTTGAAAGGAGAGCCTCTACAAATCATTGATAGCTTACCCATCATCGGTAAGTCTTATGAGTCAGCCCTTGAACTCCTGCAAAAAAGGTATGAAAACCCAGCTTTATTGGTAAATAGTCATGTGACCGGCTTACTAGACATGCCTAGTGTACAACGTAGCACTGCACAGCAATTAAGGGATTTTGTAGCCAAGGTCAGGCAACATGTCACATCATTGAAGAACCTTAGCCAACCCGTTGAAGAATGGAATGCTATACTATCCTGTGTTCTATTGCGTAAACTTGATTCACTTACTGTGAGATTATTTCATTCTGAGCGGGATACCACAACGGTTGTGACCATTGTTGAGTTGCTGACATATTTAGACAAACGTGCAGCCTCACTAGAGGCAAGTCCTTCAGTGAATGAAAAGTCCCAAAATAAGCCGTCTTCAGTCAATCTTGCTACCGCTGCCAAAGCAAAGGAAGGGAGTAAATGTATTATGTGTTCAAAAGGTCACAAGCTGTTTCAGTGTCCCTCGTTTAAGGCAATATCTCCTCAAAAGAGAAGTGAATTTATAAACAAAAATAATTTATGCAAAATTTGCCTTGCCTCTCATACACAAAAATGTAGATATACATTTAAATGTTCTGTTTGTAATTCCAGCTCGCACAACACCTTGATACATTATATTGAAGAACAACCTGTACCGAAGGCAAATGTGAGTGAACATACACCTCAGGTAAATTTGCATGTTTCACAACCTATTTCTGAAGCTGTACTGCTACCGACTGCAAAGGTATTGGTTACCGGAGTCAATGGCAAAAGGATTATTGTAAGAGCGCTTCTTGATTGTGGCAGTCAGACTTCATTTTGCACCACGGCTTTGGCAAAGCAGCTAGGGTTACCACTAATTGATTTGCATAAAAATATAGGAACTTTAGGGGGAAATTGCAGTAATTCCAGCAATAAAGCTATTCATTTATTAATTGAATCTTCAGTAAAAGATTTTAAATTAAATATTATTTGCTCAGTAATAAATAAAATAACTTCAAAACTTCCTCAAAGGCAGATTGACTTGAGCAGTTTTATAATTCCAAAGCATGTTGCCCTGGCTGATAATGAATTTCACATTCCATGTGAAATATCACTTCTTCTTGCCAGTGATGTATTCTTCAAAATCGTCACAGACGGTAAGATAGAAGGAGGTCCGTCAGATCCAATATTGATTAATACTCAGCTGGGATACATCGTCTCTTCCACGGGCTGCTCAAATTCTACAACATCCATTTCTATGCATACAGTTACAGAACCTGATCTTGATCATTGCATTAGTCAATTTTGGGAGGCAGAAAAGGTACCGGATATTTATCACGAGTCTCTGCCTGAAAATGAGTACAGTGAAAAGATATTCACAGAATCAGTTTCTTTACAAAATAATACATTTGAGGTCAAATATCCGCTCAAGCTTGATTTACAGGATATTGACCCTTCTAATTCATATGCAATCGCTTTGCAAAGATTATACAGTTTAGAACGACGATTTCTAAAGGATCCAATTTATTTCAGTTTATACAAAAATTTTATACATGAGTACCTTGAATTAGGGCATGCAAAAATAATTGATACAAAAACCTGTAATCCAAAAGATGAGCCGCTATTTTTTCTACCACATCATGGGGTACTGCGACCAGAAAAACAAACAAATAAGCTCCGTGTTGTTTTTGATGGCAGCGCAAAGACTAAAGGCGGTTTAAGTCTTAATGATTTAATGTGTAATGGAACCATTGCACAGCGATCTTTATTTGATATATTATTATTATTTCGTACATACAAATACACAATTCAGTGTGACATTCGTCACATGTACAGAATGATACACATTCATCCTGATCACAAGTGTTTGCAAAACATTTTATGGCGTGAGGATGGGGTCATGAAGGTCCTGCAATTACAAACTGTGACATATGGTTTGACCAGCTCTTCCTTTATAGCGATCAGATGTTTAATTGAATTGGCCAGAAAATATGTAAAACAGTATCCATTAGCAAGCGCTGCAATTATAAGTAATTCTTACGTAGATGACATACAAACAGGATGTGACACTATTGAAGAGGTCATTCAACTTAAGAAAGAACTCACTTCTCTTATGCAACATGCAAATTTTGAATTGCACAAATGGGTATCAAATAGTTCGGAATTGCTAAAAGATGTGCAGCAAGATAAACTCGGTTTTGATCTCAAAGATTTCGATCAGGACAAGTGTTTAGTAAAGATATTAGGCATGTCGTACAATGCTCGTAGAGATGTATTCCTGCTGAGTGGTCGAGTTGTACCCCCAGCAAAAATTACTACAAAGAGAAATGTGTTAAGTTCAGTAAGTAGATTGTTTGATCCTATGGGTTTTGCAGGCCCAGTTATTATGAAGGCAAAACTATTTTTACAGGAGCTATGGCAGCATAATTTGGAATGGGACACCCCATTGCCCTCTGATTTAAAAATAATTTGGGAAAAGTTATATGCAAATCTCATAGATATGCCGGAAATAATTATTCCACGCTATGTACAAACCGCAGGTGCAGATGAAGTTGAGCTTATTGGTTATTGCGACGCTTCAGCTAAAGCTTATGGTTGTTGCATTTATATAAAGGTGAAACATGGTAATGAGTGGCATGTTCACTTACTTTGCTCCAGGTCCAGATTAAATGGTGCTAATTCAAAATTAACAATACCAAAATTAGAGCTTAATGGCTCACTTTTATTGGCTAAACTAATATTTTATGTGTCATCGCTTTTAAAAATAACAAATGTGCATCTTTTTTGTGACTCAAAAATTGTTCTTGGGTGGCTAGACACATCACCTGTGAAGGTCCCTGCTTACATTGGAAACCGTGTGCGAGAAATTAAAAAACTTACACAAAATTCAGTTTGGCATTTTACACCTGGCTTATTAAATCCAGCAGATATTTTATCCAGAGGTGCAGATCCAAAGGACATAATTGAAAATACATTGTGGAAGCACGGACCTGACTACTTGCAAAACTGTTCTAATTACAATTTTTATTTAGCTAACATTGAGAAGCCTTTACAAGTTTCAGTCGACTTTGATGAAAGTATAATATGTCATATAATTGAAGATAATAGAAAAATTCATCCTATTTTTGAGAAATATTCAAGTATGTATAAAACTATATGTATCATGGCTCACGCGTTGAGATTTATAAATAAATGCAAAAAAAAATAGTGTTGCCACTTGACATAGATAATAATATGCACAGATTAGTAAAGAGACTATTGTTTGTGAACTATATAATAAAAAACTTGAGATAATAGTTTGTTGTCCGTAACAATGGTAGTGGTGTAGCCTAGAGTAATCTCATAGTGGCGTAGCATAGCGAAATCTTATAAAAGCATACATCATTTTCCTCTGCACAGCCTGTGCCTCCTCATAAATTTAAGATGTCCAACATTCTACTTAGCACTGATATTATCGGTTTAAAGAATTTTATTTCTCATAAGAAACTTAGAGTCCACTTATAATGAGATACAAAGTATTTAGTATAATAATACAGACCAATACAATTCAATTTCCTCCAGAGTAATTAGAAGTTATAATATACATACATGTTTCTTGAGCTTATTTTTAAATGTATTCATGTTATCGCATTCTTTGATATCGTCCGGCAAACCATTGAACAGCTGTGCTCCTTCGAACAATATGGTCTTTTTACCGTAATTAGTGCGTACGCTGATAACTTCTAGTTTGTTTTTATATCTGTTTCTCAGGTTATATGACATTGATTTTTCTTAGTTGTATGTTAGTTTGTATTGAGTTAGTGGTTATGTTTTTAACAAGAATGCAAGTGTAGTAAATGTATAGCTGTCTAATATTTAATAATTTAGTTTTTACGTATACGGTTTTTGTAGGAGTGCGATAATGATAATGGAACAGATTTTTAATTATTTTATTTTGAACTCTTTGAAGTGAATTTAAATTAGTTACTGCTGCGGATCCCCATATCTCAATTAAATATTCTAAGTGTGATTTTACCAACGAGTTATAAATTATAAATTATATATATATTATTTATTATATATATATATTATAATGATGTCATACCTGATCCCGTAATCTCTTCAATTTCCTTTTGATCTGGCTCTACGGAATCTTCAAGTCCTTCTAGACTGCTGCTAGTGTGTGACTAAAAAATAGAATTTCTTCATAAAACTATTGCCAAATTATTGAATTAATCTCTCTGCGTAATTCGGAAAATGTTACATTTATGAATCTAGCTTTATGTACTTTGATGAGACGTACCCTGACAGATATACTGTGCTGCAGCTTCACGTTGTTGCTTGCAACCTCCTCACTATCGTTGTCTTGTAGCAGTTCGGAGAACAGCGGCGTTCGGGATACTTCGTCAAACGAGCCTTGAATTTCAATTACACCCTGTACACGAGAGAAGGAATTGGTTGAAAGGAATTAAATATTTCTGTTGACGTAAACATTATTGCACAGCAAAATAATTATCCACCACAAAAAATTGCTCTCAATCTGCAAATGATCATAACGAATTATGTAAATGCACACCAAATATTGTTAGACTAAAAATGTAAATAAAATAAAAGTTAAAAATACTAAAAGAATTTCAGCCAAACACGAATTCTGTCACAGTAGGTTTAGGTCCGGCTGGCCGGCCCTAAACCCCTAAGCCGTGAACATGTATACACAAAAAAGATAGTTATAGTTATAAGATATTTTGGTCAACGTGGTTTGGTGAACATTTACCCGTTTTGGCAGCAATTTTTTGGTAGTACATAATTATGTGGTAACCGAAGTACGTTTGTGGTAGCCGCTTAAACACAAGTAATTTCTTTTCATTTTATTTATTTATTATTTGTTATGTATCCGCAATGGCACAGGAAAATAGTCCTCGTGAAGATCGTCAGTCGGAAGTTCCTATTGTTGTTCACGTCAACTACATACTAAAGATAGTGGGTATTGTAATTGGCAACATCATGATACAAAAACTGTTCTGGGCGACCTTGAAAATGTTGCAGTATTTGTAAAGTAAGTAAATAAAGATAACTAACATGTCGTAATATGACGACTTTGTCTGCGGCCTTGAGGTGATGCAGCTGGTGTGTGACCAGGATCCTAGTGGATTGCTGTAGTAGACCCATTACGCATTCGGTGACCATGTGCTTGCCAACATGTGTGTCCACGGCTGATAGTGGATCATCCAGAAGATAGATGTCCGCCTGAGAAAAACAGTGAGTGAAAATTAAATGATTGGGTTTGACATGTTCAGCGGGACCTAAGACCTACCTATCTATAGGTAAAAATTAAAATAATTATTATATTTTTTTTTAGGAAAGTACCTTACTGTTAACAAATTTTCCACCCTTTCATGTTAATTTTTTCCGACACCTAAATTATATAAAGCCATTGAAATCTATCTAGGAACCTGTCTGATGCCGTAGACTTACTTGTCTATAACAGGCGCGAGCAAGTCCAATCCTCGCTCGTTGTCCACCGCTGAGACTGATGCCCCTCTCCCCCACCAGAGTTGAGTCGCCATGGGGTAGAAGTTGGAAGTCCCTCATCAAGGCACAGGCTTCGACCACCTATGACATAGTAATCAAACGTTTTAGTGGTGCGGTATCTTTTGTGCCCGAAGACGTACGAGGGACGATCTCAACGGCGCGCGGCGGCGCCACTATACTACTAGCGCAATCGCAGTGGCCACGGACAAAAAAGTTTGTTGAGATGCAGTCACGGGCGGGCTAAATAAAAATATTTACATTCAATACAATTCAACCTGAGGTCAAAGTAATAATTCGTAACCTTGATTTGTACAGTCAACATCCAAAGGAAGTGATGATCTGGGGGGCTAAAAAGGCCGCTTTAGATGAATCATAATATGATTCATATTACGAATGTCAAAATATCTACTTAATTGACGACTCTTAATGTCATCCGCATACGGTTCATATTCAGTAATCATCTGTTTGACATAGATGAATTGCTCAATGTGGCCTTTATAGGCCCCCTGATTTCAAAATTGCAGAATTATCAAATAGACAGCCAGGCTATTAATATAATTAAATATCAAAATTGCAGAATTACCATTTTTTACATTTTGTCTGTTGATATTGACTGAACTCGACCATACCATAAAGATTCATATCTTTTTCACAGGAATGACTTCCAAAATTATCAAATAGACAGCCAGGCTATTAATATAATCCGTGCCTAAAAAATTGACCTATGGCATTTGAATCAGATGAAAACACCTAAAGCCTACCTTATTATATCTGCTGCGATCATACGGCAGGCCGAACAGAATGTTTTCTCGAACGGTTGCCACGAACAGCCAGGGCTCTTGACTGGCGTACGACACCCTCGCTCCACCAAGGGTTACAGATCCATTGCTTGCCGGCAACTCACCCAGTATCAATTGCAGAAGGGACGACTGTAACATACAAATTATTCAAATTAACAATAAAAAATGTAAACAATGGATCAGCTGACATAATATTTCAGGTTATTTGCCATGGTTTGTGCTTCCAAAATTGTATACCTACATCAAATACATATTTCAAAGTCAACGTTTGGTATTTGACCTAGGCCTTTAAATACTCTTTTAAAACCTCAAGACTCTTGATGCGCGGTTCCAAAGTGGGTACTCTTTTAAAAAAACAAAAATCTTACCTATATGATAAAATTTAAAATCATATCATATCGAAATTTATAATTACACTAGAGGTCGCGCGGGGGTGCGCGGGCCGCATGCGGCCCGCGAGGGCTTTTTAGGTGGTGCTTGTAACATGACTTAAAAAAAATATGATTTTTGATTTTGTATGGCAGCCATCTTTTTTTGTATGGAAACCATCTTTTTTTCACCAGCTCGTCAAACGGCTCAAGGTCCTCGACATTTTTAGTTCAGGCGGTATAGGTTTGCAACTTGCCGTTTTCGAGATCCGTAGGGCAGTTCCGGTCAGCGTTCCACTTTTAGGTCATTTCGGACTTTTTTTAAACTCACAGGACCCCCTTCTATACGACTCCCATACATAACTTTTACCTCCCACGGCTCCTTCTAGGAGAACAATTGCTCCAAAAGATGCGTTTGTATGGCGGCCATCTTGAAAAATGGCGGAAATAAAAATTTGAGCCCGGATTATGAATCGGTGCCCCCGAAAACCCTCGGACGCCAATTTTCAGCCGGCTCGAGACAACTCTTTTTTGGCAGTCATTTTGAATCCGCCATCTTGGATTTTTATGACCACCACCGGAAAGCCCCCTCCATCCTCTATGAAATTGGTTCGTGCACCCCCACGCTATCTCTAACGGTTTCGGAACGGTGAGCGTTTCAATTTTGTATGGCAGCCATGTTTTTTTGTACGGAAGCCATCTTTTTTTCACCGGCTCGTCAAACGGCCCAGGATCCTTAACATTTTTAGTTCCGGCGGTATAGCATTGCGACTTGTAATTTTCGAGATCCGTAGGGCAGTTCCGGTCAGTGTTATGAGTCAGTGAGTCAGTCAGTGGTAATCGAGCTTTATATATATAGTCAATTAGAAACAGCGAGTCATATGGTTTGTGTTAATAATAGTAAGTACTTATAGTTTTTCAAAATAAGATATCGAGGTTATAATATTAAATAATACAGGTAAGCATTTGAAAATTCAATTGTCTTACAAAAATATAACACTAATTCCATTTGGTTCATTAGGTAACGCAGTGTGAAATCGTTGGTTACCTTTCCAGAGCCGACCGGTCCAGCCACACCAATAAACTCTCCAGGTGCAGCCATCAGCGTGATATTTCTCAAGGTGTCTATCCCGGAGTCGGCTTGCCAGCTCGCCGTCACGTTAGATATAGTCACACCCAATTTTGGTTTCTCCTGAACAAACTTCTGATCCTCCTTGCTATTAGCCAAGAAAGATTTGGCTTCGAATACGATATTAGTTGTAGGTTTTTCGGTTTCTTTTTCTTCTAGCAATAAGAATTCCTGTTAGAAAATAAAGGTACTTAAAGGAACTAAAAAGTAAAACTAGAAATAGCTTCATCACAAAGTGTGAAGATTTGAACATTCAACGTCTCGATCGCTAATCAAAATCCTAACATACCTCTAATCGTTTGATAGAAACTTTAGTTTCCGCCAAGAATGCGAGTCCCATAGGCAAGGCGATATTGCAAGTCATTTGTAACAGATTGAAATACTGGACTAATGAAAAGGCGGTCTGGGCCCGGATGGTGCCGCCCATCACGACGAACGTCACGATAGCGGCGAATAGAATGAATCGCTCCGTGAACACGGAAAGAGCCGTGGAGAATCCTTTGACGAAAGAGGTCTTCAAAATGTAGCTTACTTCGTATCTGTGGAAGTAATGCACATAATATAACATTGATGATGATTGATCATGATTAAAGTTGATTAGTGAGTCAAATAATTTTAATAAAATTATATTTAAGTGTTGAGCTCCGGATTTTTTTGTCACGATAATTTCATACACAACAACATAAAAATAGAACTAAACATAAGAAGATACGGAAGACCAAGATAATAGTTCAATATTTCTCTTCGAAGTAGTGTAAATCTATGTCGTATTGCACTTACTGTCGCAACTGGTCAACAAGTTTTTCAAAGGGCTTCTCCCAGGCGTACATTTTGATCACCTGAACACCATTCACCAGTTCGCTCATCACCTTAACCCGCTGATCTGTACGGTTTGCTATTTTACCACGAAGCTTTCCTTGGTGATTGCTCAAGAAAACTAGAAATAAGTACAAGATTTTTTATAGAACAATAAAATATTTTATGAAATATCAATTATTAAAAACGTGAAATGAGATAAAAGATGAAGAATTCATAGAATCCATAGTGAATAGTTACATGATTTGAAATGTGTAGGTATACGGACATAACTTACCTTGTACAAAAACAGTTTGCAATAAAATTACGAGGAGAGCGGCGAGGGTCGCAATTCCTATATGCTGCCACACCAAGAAGCATACCAAAGGGAGGACGATAGGTGTTATCCACACATAGTTCAAGAATAAGACGACTAAATCGAATCGGTTGACGTCATTGGACATCAAGTTGATCACTTGTCCGGGCTCTGTCTTGCCCAAACCAGTGGGGTTGAGTTTCAGTATCTAGATAATTAGAGAAGATTATCTTAAAATAAATTACAATATTATTCTGAATCCTACCTTTTAAAATAATCATTTTCATTAAATATGAGGTTAGTGAGCGAGTCTATTTGTGGACGAATTCATTTCAGCCCGTACCGCGATCTACTCCTAGGTAATACATTTTTATAGATTATCCTAAATATTCTTATGGGACTGTCAAATGGTCAGTACTTGTTCAACAACATCGGCGTGGGATCACTCACCTTTCTGTACATCAAAGAACAGCATGCTATCCTAACTCTCATGCCGACCCGACCTTGAGTCAGCTGCGAATGCTGTAGCATCAGACTTGCCGTCACACTGAATAGGTTCATCAAAAAGTTGTAGATATGAGCCTCGCGGTAACTTTCTGGAGACTTTTCTTTCGAAAAGTATTCTATGAATATGGCTAAGGTAAATGGAATCAGGGGCCTAAAACAAAAAAACAATTAAAGTACTAAGTGCAATCTCAGATCGCTAACGTTTAAGAGGCCTACGGCTTGGCTTGATCTTAACTTCACGTCAGTTGAAACGAATTAATTTTCGGCATAAAAATCCTTTTTTAAATATATTATGTTGACCCAACACATTGTGAGTTCGTCTTAGGCCTAATTGAGAGAAGCTATAAAAATATGTGTTTATCGATATCAGCCTATCGATATTCAAATACTATACTTACATAACAACGACCATTAGTATTCCAAGTAAGAAGCCACACATCAAGTACTCGAACCAGAAGGACCTGACTATCGCCTTCGAGAGCGAGGGTTTTGTGCCATGTCTATTGGCATCGTCTAATTCTTTCTGCCACGCTTCTTCGAGGCGGTCGCCGAGGCGGCCCGACATGTCGCCGCTGCGGGCCTGCCATAGGTCACTCATCTTGAGCCCCTGTTTGTACCCTCGGTGAAATAGGCTGAAACTCCATCTGGAATTAAGTAAAGTTGATATTGAATTATGTATGTACCTATGCAGTAGCTACATCCTCAAGTATCTAGTAGGTATCTTGAATTCTTCCAACGATCTTGAACCCTTCAGGAATTAAAATGAAGCGAGTTTCCTATGATTCTAGAAAATTGTGAAAGATGATATGAGAAAATAGTTGGTTAGCTCAAACTACTGCGGTCTCATACGTAACTAGTAAAGAACCGGAAAGCATTGGAAGGGACTATCTGAGTTGAAAAGTAGTATTGAGTAACAGACCGTGTGCCCACAGACACAATCTCGACCTTATTCCCGCAAAACTGACAATCATGAGGCGATAAGATAAGTATAATTATTATAGATAGATATTATATAATGTGCGATGACATTCCATATTCTTCCTTATTCTTATTCATTATGACCGCAAAACTGAAAATCATGAGGCGATAAGATAAGTATATATATAGATATTATATAATGTGTGATGACATTCCATATCTTTTTATTTAACGACGATGCTTCTACGACAAATGCGCGATGTCATTGCATATTTTTAGGGTTCCGTACTTCAAAAGGAAAAAAGACACCCTTATAGGATCACTTCGTTGTCTGTCTGTCTGTCCGTCTAATACCCAGGTTTGCAATACCCTGAAGCTGTGAAAAAATCTAACTTCTAAGTCAACGCAATCAAAAGATACGGCCGTTTATGCCGCATATTTTGACACTCTCAAGGGAATCAAAACTTATAGTGTACTTTTCGTTGACTGAGAATCATGTTTGGCAAGAAAGAAGCAATGTAGCACAAGTAAAGGGAAAAATCCGAAAACCGTGAATTTGTAGAAACAATGCAAAAGAAAATGATTATCAACTTCTTTGCAAATGGTAAACTGACCGCGACCTATGTCGATGTATGGGGACAACCGTTTTTCAACGGCAAAGTTAAGTTTGTGCCTCAATCCAGTTTATTATTATTATTAGTTTATTAAATTATTTCGATGCTTTCATAGTTGATGGACGAACTATTTACATGCCTACAAGTTTGTATGGAACCCTCGGTGCGCGAGTCCGACTTGCACTTGGCCGTTTTCATTTTGCGGTAGGTATGTTTTAATATAACATGTGATAAGTTTGTGTTATTCGGTAAATTACATTATTGTTCAGGGATACACCGAGCTGCAGATGCCCAGTTTGTTTTGGTGTTCCAGTGGTACGATCTTAACTTTTTTATTATGATTTGTGGTCTAGATCACGACACACGAGATAGTAGGTAACGTTTACAGAAGCTGAAATCTGTAGACAGTTATCAGCTTCTGTTAACGTTACTATCTTATACAGGAAATCTTTCTATATGTTAGTATAGATAACATGAATAGTGATTGAATGTTTGTTTGTTTTGAGCAACCACAGTATTAAAATGCACTTAGTATAGAGAACACACAATAACTAGGATTTCTGCTGTATCAATGGTACAGCTTACAAACACACATGTCATATGCACACACACCCAGATCATACAAATAATTGCTCCGTGCGGGGATCGAACCCGCGGCACGTAGCGTAGAATGCTATAATCGTTCAGCTACTGCACCCACCGTGTCGTTGAAAACTGCTACGCTGCTTGAATGGTATGGCCATACAATTGCTGCGGTTGCATTGTAAATGATTAAATAATTATATTGCAAATTATCTGTAGGTACTACATAAAAAAATATCGTATATATATGTGTAGGCAGACAGAGTGTATCTCCTACTCAATCAAGAGATTGATTTGGTGTCAAATCGATACGGTTTGATGTATGAAGATTACTTCATCAATCAAATCGAATCGATTTTTGCTATTCTATTCTGTTTTTATTTCAAATAAACCAATATTAGGTAGGAAATTTTGAAACGTAAAAGACTCTAGCTGCAACTGCAACTGCAAACAATTGACATTTTAATATTAAATATCCCTATACATTATTACATGACGAACCCGATAAGTGATAAGATAATCTTACAAATTAATAACAATTATTTTGAACCTACACGCGCTTTGTTATTATAAGTAATATCTACGAAATCTATCCTTGCTCATTGTACTAATTAACTTAAACTCATTGTTATTACGCCCATATTTAGCTTAGTTGCTAAGCCCTTGCCTTTCTGCACTGCGTATCGCAGTTTCTATTCCCGTGTGGAACAAATATCGTGATAAGAAAATTACGTATTTAGCAATTTAGATTTTTCGTCCCGGGAGTCTCGAGTCTCGAAGTCCCGCGAGTCTCATAACATCTTCATCGAGACCGAGATCGAGACTATTTATCACCATTATAAAACGTTCGTAATAATGAAATAATTAAGAAAAATAATGACCTACTTAACAAGTAAAAGTCAGTTTATACACTAAACAAAACAATTATCGATTTGCATAACAAGAATAATTATATTATATTCTGGCGTACTGCGGAGGGCGCGGGCGGCGGCGGTCGGCCGCCCGCTCACAGGTCAACTCGGTCAGCTGATTGGGTGGAACCAAACTCTGCATTCACAATAGTCCTGACTGTCAACGAATGAAATTCAAATGCTCGAAACGAAAGTGTTTATTCGAAGTAAGGTTTTTTAATTGATACACTAGGTACTCAAACAACTTGTCTAGGGAACAAGCAAATTATATCAACTAGTTATTTGTAAAAACCCTTTAGAAAAAGTACTGGCCACTATAATTTATAAATGTAGGTTGAAAGTGCATTAAATCTCAATAATTTTTAATTTGGTCTCGAAATTCCTGAAACTCCCGGGACTAGCTTTAAAAATACGATACTGGGTCCTGGGACCAGAAATACCCTCGAGACCGAAATCCCTACTAAGCACGCGTAACGCGCGTGCATAACTAGCGTGATATATTTTCAGATGGTATAGCGACTAAGATTCGTTCGATAATAGTAATTCCGAAACACTCTATCCCAGAATTAAATTAATTTATTTCAGGTTAACTTATTTCACATAAAAAAATTATCATGTTTTTACCAGACAAAATTGTAATAAATTAAATTAGAATATCAAAACAGTTAGAATAAGCGAATTAAATTACAACAGAATTAAAATTATCATAGGTATTAAGGATTAAATAAAAATTTGAAGTCTTCACAACGGACATACGAAAATCTTCATGTGGCAGATAATGCAGTGTCTCATGTGCGTTACCTATATCAAATCTTGGGTCTCGTAAAGACGAACATATTGTCAAGTCAAGAGGGTGGACGGCAACGTGTCTGTGTACTAATAAAAACATAATTAACATTATCAGAGGGCTGTACTTACGTTAATAACAGTTTGGAGAACACGTTGGCTCTGTCATGTGGATTCTTATCCTTTAGTATCACTTTAGAATCCATGGCGTAGTTACAGTTTATCCACTTTTTTCTTAGAATAACATACAACACAGCCTTCCCGACTGCCCACTGCAATCACGATCACTGAAGATCGTCAGCGGAACTATAGAAAAAAATTCAATTTGAATCACAGTGGATTTGTGAAATATGATTAAAATTAAAAGCCAGGCCTAATAACTCCTCTTCGACTAACTTTTTGGGTCTCACCAGAATAACAGGCTTGAGATACTGAAAGACAGAGATTACAGATGGTGTCTGCCTATAGGATGAGAAACCGATTAGTATAGATTGATTAATACCTTTGTTTATACAAGTAATGCAAAGAAAGTCGGTTTATTTATATAAACCGACTTTTTTGCATCAATATGTAATAAGGTCCTTACTTAATGACATTGGCGTTTCGTGTGGAAAAATTAAAAAGGATTTTTTTATGAAATTATATATTAAATCAATAAAAGTAAGTACCATTGTTATCTATGCACTTTCGCTATTTTATATTCATTGATTCCTTTGCTGAAAAAGTTCTGGGAGTGAGTTCAATAAAATCTTAACAGGCGGTTTTGACAGCCTCATCGGAATTGAATTTTTTCCTTGCAACAAATTGTCCAAATTCCGGAAAAAGTGGTGTCGGAGACATACCAACCGCAGCTCCTCAAATTTTTCCAGAATTTGGACAATTTCTTGCAAGGAATAAATTTCAATTCCGATGAAGCAGTCAAAACCGCCTTCAAAGATTTTATTGATTCTTGCACAATTTTTTCGGCAAAGGAATCATTAGAGCCTATAAAATGTCGAAAGTGCATAGATAACAATGGTACTTACTTTGATTGATTTAATACCTATATAATTTCATTTAAAAAATATATTTTGCTTTTTCCATATGAAACGCCAATTTCATAATGTAAGGACCCAATATTAGAATCTAACTCGTTGAATTCTTGAAATATTGTGATCATCCTGTCGATAATTATTTGTCTGCCTTCTTATCATGAAAACGACTATTAGTGTTATCTCGATATTAACTGCATTATTATTATATCTTATTCGTTATCGTTTACATTTCCTAAACTGTGATTTTTAGATAGGTACATCAAAAGACAACACCTAACAAGTCTATCTCTGATGTAAGCTTTTAGCTGTGCCCGCGATTAGATCCGCGTACTATTTCCTTGTCAAGATTTCATCACGATTGGTTTAGACGTTTTGTTGTGAAAAGGCTACAAACAGACAGAAACAGTTACTTTCGCATTTATAGATAATACCTATAATTAGTGTATTAGGATGTAATTTCGTAATCAAAATTTTCTCAAATCGATCGTAGTTTATCAAATTCCTACCTACATAAAGATATAATAAAGTAAATTAAACAAAGATGCTCTCGTAGCTTAAAAACCTCTTCACAGAACTTGTCATAACACATGGAATGAATTGGGAGACCCAGTTCATCATAATTACCTATATACATTTGGTGTAGGTAATTAATTAAGGCCGTTCCAGGTGAAGTAAAATATTAATAAAAAAATAAAACCATTTTACAGTATTTAGGTACCTAGATACCGTAATATCTAATTATTGTAAACCTAAACTTACTGTTAAGTACAAGTTTTTTAAACGAATGCCGATGCTCTCATCTATTGTTGTTGATACACTTTGAGTGCTTCTCACACGACGGGAGAAGTTGAGGAATGTCTCAAGTTTAAAAATACATTTTTATCATCACACCTTCGAAAACTTACAAAACAAATTGAGGGTAAAACATCTGTCAGGTGAAGATAACTCAAAAAAGAAAATTTTATCAAATGTATTTAAACAATGTGTCTCGAATTAGCGTGCTTACATGTGAATCGTAGATAAATATTGGCGCGTCCACGTCCGAGCAAGTGAAGCGCTAATATCGCACTGACAATGCGATTCTGATAGCAACTTGACTGACACTATTCTCCGCTTCTTTGGAGTTAGTAGTAGATATACCTACCGAAATGAACATCGTTTCTTATCAAACTTCTGTTTAGAGTTCGTACTCGTTGATATTTCCGTATCATCATTACCGCTCGAAAAGATAGATTTTTAATGTTTGTAAAATGACGTCGACGTAATATGTGTTATCACGGAATACTTAGTTAGGTACATTCTCAGAAGCCAGATTTATTGTAAGAGTGCCTATTGAAAATAATACCCGCCCATTATACAGAATGTAAGAAAAATCGTGTACCTAAACCACTCGTTCTACTGGTTATTATGAACAACTTTTAATAACGGACAACCCTGAAATCGCGAATATACACGATTTTTGTTACACTTTATAGGTAGGTAACTACCTAGGTACATGTATAATGTATAATATGTGTATAATGTGTTGTATTGTGTGTTATGTTCGTTTGTAAGTTAAATATCTAAAGGCCATGGTAGCCCGAAATAAATGAATTATTTATATTATTTACAAAATTTAATAGGTAGGTAGGACCTACTTACTATAAAAGGAATCCAATTTTAGTTTAGGTAGGTAGGTAATATACAATATACTTACGGTAGGTATGTCAATATACTTACAGTAGATATTATGTCTACATAACATTATATATACCTAATATTATATCGCCGTCCTGCTGTAAAAACCAATTAGGTATCTCAAATTTTGGTCAACTCATTTTTTAACACGCTTTTATTAGCTTCACCTGTAACCATGTAAGAATATCTTGGAAGTTAAATTTGACCCACTTCCCAGTTTCCGATTGAGCCGAAATTTTGCATACACGTTCAGTTTGGATGACAAAGCCTGTTCTATAGTTTTTTTTTAAACTATAATATTTTATTCATTCTCTACATGCAGGTAAAACCAATTTACTCGAGAAACCCTTAGTTTTTGAGATGGCCACTGCAAAAACCAAGTAATTAATGAGATTTACATAATGTTCTCGACGTAAAAAATAATAAATATTTATAGGTAGGTACCTACCTAAAGTAAATACAAAATTCTGTTAGTTATGTAGGTATGATGTTAGTATGTGACGGATATATTTAAAACCTGGGTTTTACTAGACATGCTTTGAACCATTATTTTTTTTTTGTAATATGGGGGTGTAGGAAGATTAGTTTTATATTTGAATGGAATGAAAATGGTTAGAATAAAAATGTGCATGTAATCATTCATGTTTCCTGTCGAACATGATAAGGAACAATAAAGAGATGGTGGTAGGCCCCCAAGGAATACAATGTACCTAAAAGACAAGAGAAATTTTAACCCAGGCGCAGCGGTGGCGGTGGCGCATGGCAATGGCGGCGCGCGGCACCGCGCCGCGCCCTAGCCTATGGTTTAGTGTAGGTAGATTCTATACTTAGGTAGATAATTTTATTTAACTTTGGCTTAGGCGTCATACTATTATTTATTTATACGTAATTTGCGTTGCCGTCACATGACTGGCAATATATTCCTACCTACCTAGGTACTATCGGGCATTAAAATATCAAGATACGTACCTATTTCTAAAAATGTATGTTTCTGTAAATTAATAAGTAAGTACTTATTTCTATTAAAAGTATTCGGAACAGCGCGCGGCGCTGATATTAGCATGGGCATCTGGACTTATGGATAAACCCAGTTCTGTCTGGACATAGCTGGGTTTTTTTGAGTACCTACCTACTCTCCCAAATTATGCAACGACACCCTATTCGTAGCTTTCCTCATCCAGCCTGTCTACCCCGGCGGCCTTCTTGACTGGACACGTTTCACCGCGGAAAAACTATTATTTTGTTAGCCCAAATAACCTCCTAATAATCCACCTTTCTCCATCCGTGGGTATCGTACAACTTGTACGGTACAAGGCGACAGCAGCGTCGTCAATTGCGAGCGACGATTCACAATGGAGGACGCTGCTTGTGGTGCAATAGGTATATGAAGTACCTACCTATTCACCAATACACCTGCCAAGCGAGAGGATTATGAATCCCCCACCGTTCATTGCAGCGGTTACTAGGAGCCCCATGTCCAGTATCGGACGTCAGCGCACTGCATAACTACCTAACAATTATAATGTCGCGAATACCAGGTAGGTAGTTCTTGATACAAAAGAAAAAAACTAAACTCGCAACTTCGGATCAAAATAGGATTATACACAAAGATCCATCGCATTATATTAAATGGTGATAAATCTAGGTTTTAATTACATTTTTGACCTTCGGGAATTTTACTTATACATTTGAAATAGTTTACCAATCTTCTTGGCGGCTCTAGATGTAGCGGTTCACCGGCCGCCCGCTCTTATGCGTTCCGTACATCGCCATCGGTACGTGGTTACATTCGGAGCCGCCAAGAAGATTGGTTATAACTATATCTAATCTAGTTTAGATCAATTCAGGACCAAGTTACGAAGGGGTAAAAAGTGCAACGATTTCTTTTTTTAAATGTCACATCCGCGCCTTTCACTCGACTCACTGGAGTCACTGACTGCTGTGTCCCCATATATTCTAGTTTGCTTCTCGAAATAGATAAAAACACATTTGCTGAACCCATTGCCCATAACCACGGAGTAATCATAATCATACTCATTTATTGCAAGAATGTAGTACAAAAAAGATGTTGTAGGTATAAACCTTATTCCTACATGACTAACACACCAAGAGGAATAGCTTTCCTTGGCACATGAAGAATAAATTGCAGGTCTCCATCGAAATTAATAGTAATAACATAATATTTTTGAAAAATTTATTCATAAAAAGAATACCACACAGTAAAGAAAAGAAAATAAAATTATACTACCTAATAATACAAACTAAAAGGTTTCACATAGTAATGGAGTTCATGTCCTGAGAAATACATTTAATTATGCTAAGTAATGATGGCTGGAATTATTATTACAATCTGTACATATAAAATAAATATAAAATGTCAGCTTAATCTATAAGATTCAACCATGTCAATATATATTTTATGGTAATAGTTTGATGTCAGGTCAATAACTATTTTTCTGTACATTGACTATTACTGCTATTTATCTGACTGTTGTTTGTATACTATGTACAAACCCATTGATTCGTATATTATTTTTGTACAAGCATTAAGATTTATAAAATAATATAACTTAGTTGCTAATAAACTGATTAAGAGTTTGCTTTTCATAATTTAAACAATAATGTTTTATAGTAACTCAGTCTTAATTTGTAATGTCAAATTATTTTATGCTATTATTATTCATTTTTATACTTATCAGCTAAAGCCTCTAACTTAGAAATATTTTTTTGTAAGTCAGCATTTTTATCTAGTTTCAGATAAGTATTGTTTCTTATTTCATGAAGTTTTACCCAATCTGGCAGTTTTTCAGTGAGCACTTTAATATCTCTTTGTAAGTCATTTGCCGACACATTTGCTTTGAAACTGCTGTCTAATTTTGAGAGGATAATGTTCAATGCCAGAACATTCTTCCTCTCAGTGACAAAGATATTTCTAAGTGTGCGAGCAAGATCTGGCAAGCGACTATAAATAAAATACTTTTGGTCAGTTTCAGATGACCTAGTCATTGCTTCAAGAGCTTTAGCAGCCTGTTTGGCTTTCACTTTCTCCAGAAGGGCAGTAGGTAAGTTACGAAGTGCTGGATTCAATATATGAACTGCACTAGTGGATGGCTGACTTGTCTGTGTACTAACACCCTTCACTTCACTTGCTGAAGTATTTGGTTTATTGTCTGTAATACCAGTAGCAGCTTTCTCTTGTTCAGTAAGTCCACGCGCCTTTGCTTGTGCTAGCTTCTCTAAAGCTCTTTCCATTTTAGTATTACACTTGAATAATTCGCGTGCCTTGGCCAACACATCTTGGGCACTTGAGAATTTCTCAACATTAGGCATTTCAGGCAACTTGGCACTTTCTACTTCTGCTACCTTTTCAATTTCGAATTCAGGATGCCAACGAGTTAATTTATCATCAGGAATCACCATTGGAGGGTCAAGTGTTTGTAAATACTGTGAATGATGTTTCTTTACTAACTGAAGCAAAATATCGAAAAAGTATCTGCGCCTCTCTAAAAGCACACTTGGGTTCATCACTTTAATATCATTAGGAAAGTTAGGTGAGATCAATAATTCATATTGCTCTTTATGAGATGATGCACTGAAGTTCTTAATCTTTTGCACTTCAAAATTATAGAAATCAGGCACCAAATGTTTGATTTGGGCTAAATGTTTCTGGGTGAATGACCGTTTCAGCATTTCTTGCACTGAGGGTTTTAGTTTGGCAAATGTTATCTTTTCATTTCGATTATAGAGTAAAGCCACAACTGTTTCCATGCCACGGAACAGTTCAGCAAGGAATCTGTAGTGATGCGGTAGCGGCAGACTACTGGATGAAGTAGCAAGTGCTGCATGTCTGATATAAGCTGGAACCTGGAAAAATAAATACATTATGAGAAAAGAAAAAGCAACCTTTATTACTTTACATTTTGTAGAGTCAGCATCATAAGTAGATGAACTTTTACGTAATTTTGAAATCAATTATTAAAGAATATAATTATTATGGATATTTATCAAATTCCTTCATAAATTGTAACAAAAAAAATTGTTTCTTTTGTCACTGACTGTACAATGGTTTACGAGTGAAATGAAAGCGAAAAATACAGGACATTTAACTTTTTCAATATTTTCCAGAATAACAGTGTTCCTTCATTCTTCTCAAATATATTATGATATAAGTTAACGAGTAGAATTCAGATACCAACCTTGCTTGGACTTTTGATAGGACTGACAAAAACTTTCCTTGGAGATATAAGAGGCCTCTGTTGAAGAGCACCAATCGACATTGATTTCTTTGGCGAGAGCAATTCATTTTGAATTTTTGTCTTCTTACTTGGACTGAAAAATACAAAATAAAATAATTAAGTCAGCTATTGCCGGCAGATTCACGGAAATCTACTGTGTGTGTGACTATCTTGCCTTTTGGCAAGATAATAGCTGTTAAAAATAAACTATTTTGAATAAATGTTTGTACTGCTAAACAGCAGATTTTACTTTAAATGTCTGTTCTTTTGTTAGTCCATAGTTATGTTAGTTTTGGAAATCCATGTTTAACTGATATGGATCAGTTAAACATGGACTACCTAATCCAAAATAAATAATGGTTGAGGGAATAATGTCTTAAGGGACCATCCATAAATGCAGTCACATAAATTTCATGGATTTTTCACCCTGCCACAATCATGTGGCTCTATTGGGATGTTATACAATTTGCAAATTTAAATTTAATACTAATTTAGATTAAAACCACATTTAAAAAATATTTTTTATAAAAAATAACTTATTCACAATTTGTAGGTTTCTAAATAATAAAAATAGGAACTCAAAATCAAAAGACGAAATTTTTGGCTGTATGCATTTAATAAAAATAAGTATCTTGTGTCCATAGACATCAAACCAAATTTTTATATTATCTTTGTTGTCTTTTTTAATGGTACTTGAATTTTTTTTTAAGACATCACAAAGCTTGTACAATGCTTGTGACTCCTCTGTCACACCATGTCACACTTCTGTCCCCCTTAACATGTGACATAATTTATGGATGGTCTCTATGACAATATCCACCATTAATGAACCATTTGTTGTAAGGAGGTCACCAATACTGTTGCTCATTCTCTTGAGATGTGGGAATAGGGGTGTCCTTAAAGCATTTTAATAAACACATGGAAAGAGGTGTTTTATTGACCACTACTCATTATCATTTCATTATTATAACTGAAACAGGTTTTTACCTATTTCAAGAGTCAGGGAATATAAAGGCTTCTATTATGATAAAGTTGATGAACAACAAGTCTTGTTGTAATCAACAACTTATTTTTTTACCACCAAACAATGGTCATAGGGATAATGCCCTAATCACACTGGTAGGAAATGAAATAAAATTTATTCATCTAAAGTTCCTGCTTTAAGTGAATAAATGTTCCTCCCAGCCCTTAATGAACAGTGCTTGTTTATAGACTGGTATGAAAATGAACAATAATAGAGAAGAATGGTTAGAGTAGCTTCAATGCAACTAACCAAATAGAAGGATAAAGTTAGGTTAGGTTAAACTACTTGTATTCAGTAATGGTTTGTGGTGATAATACTGTACTGTAGAAAGAGTTGGACAATATTCTAAAAAAACACAATTATTTCGAGTAATTTATGACATTAAGAACAAAGTTATCACATAAAAAAAAAACTTGAAACATTCCATTAATCCAAGCTCCATATTAATTAGTCTATAAAATGAATAAGTAATACAAACCTTGACGGTACTTCCACATCAATAGACTTGAATTCTTTGAGATTGCACTTTTCGCTAGCTTGTTTGAGTTCTTGTATGCCCTTGCTAAGGCGATCAGCGGTTGCTCTCAATTCAGCTAACCTAGAACTCCCAGCTAGTTTCTTCCTAATGTCACCAAGACTTAATTCTTTACGAGAAGCTTTTATCACTTCCGACTTCGAGGATTCTGTGCTTTTAGGTGTGTTGGAGGCGTTCACTTTTTTACCAAATGCTGCTGTGATTTTTGGCGGTATTTGCTTGTCTTTAGATGACACATGCCGACTATCAAGCTGGTTCGATTCCTCCTTCTTAGTTTCACTAGATTTTATGAGTTGCTTATATTCTTTTGTAACAATTTCACATTTTCTGACCGGGACAGCTTTACCAGTAGATGAAATCTTCGTTTCCAAAGATCGGTCGATGTGTGGAAGTTTAGTTTTAGAAGTTAAAAGATCGTCGGAAGCTGGTCTTTTTCTGCTATTAAAAAACGAAGTGATCGATGTCTGAGACATGGTAACTGTAATTAATTTACTTACAACTTATTATTACAATAGAAGCCCTTTTTTCCAGTAGCAAATTATTTTTCCCTCCAAGACCGTTGGCGCAAACTTGTCTTGTCAGTGTCATAAAAATGACAGAACTAGGCAAAACTAGGGTATCAAATATCATCATCAGTGTTGCCACCCTCTGATTTTGATTTTCCCCGGAGTCATCGTGAAATTTATATAATTATGGCACTTTTGAAAAGAAGTCTCCTAACCAATTATTATAAGTATGAAACACAAATTACCTATTAAAAAAAAATGTTAACTTCTTATTTCTTATCATTTTATCAAAAATATATTTTTCAATATGATTTCCCCTAAACATTTATTCTAAGAATGAAACAACAACGGCCACACAAACCAAAGAGTATGTAATAGACACAAACAGCAGCATTAAGGTGGACGCACACCGGTCCGAATCGACCGCGCCGAACGAGCCGAACGAAACGAAGTTTCTTATGGCCTCGCACACCTATCCGCGCCGAAAGAATCGACCGCGCTGACCGAATCGACCGCGCCGATAGAAATGGCGCGGGCGTTTCGTTGCGTGCATTTCCTTGACGCATATTAACACACGTTCATTACGTTTAGTTTCATACCCTGCGGTCCGAATCACGCCAAAAGTGATAACCCGCACACCTAGTGCGGGGCCATAAGAAACTTCGTTTCGTTCGGTTCGTTCGGCGCGGTCGATTCGGACAAGTATGCGTCCACTTTTATTCGTATTCGACATCTCCCTTCCGCGTATACACGAGAGGCTTCTTTGGTCATTGGTATACACCTAAGAGCAATAATACTATAGAGTCCTTCTATCGAGTATAAACAGAAAACCTATAGACATTTCTCTTTACATAAACAAAACGTCATAAGAGTAATAGAGATATATATATTCTATCTGTTATCGCTCAGCGAAGTAATGCGGCCATTTGTACTATAGAAACATCTATATATTTACTGAAAATGCCTTACTGATGGAAATATATTTTTTCACCGTTTTCAGTCAAAACACCCATCCGGCTATTGCAGCCGGTAGCTGCACACAGTATTGTCATTATTGTATGTGCACAAATAGTTAAAATCACCACACACTTGATTTTTTCAAAGATAATCTCACAAAACACTTGACGCAACTAGCCCTCCAGCTGGATGAAAACAACTCGATTGATGGCACGCAGCGTTTCAAGATGACGTAAAACTCTATCGCTATCTCACTTTGCTTATAGAGCTAATACATTAGTGACAGTAGGGCCACATATACGTCTCCTGCTCTTACTTGATATACTCCCTCTATAGTATTTGCTCTTAGCGTAATATACTACTAAGAATTACTTCTAGGTTGTAAGGGGGTTTCTACATGGTTTCTACTTTAAGAGGCTTCTTTGGTCATTGACTTTAAGAGAGGATTCTTTGGTCATTGAATTATCTTTATCTTTTCAACAGAGTGTATAAATCATCAAAGAGGTTATATTAATAATCAACCACACAGACTCAGCCTTCTATAATGAGACAACATGAGACAACAACTGACAACCTGACAACGAAGATAATTCTCTTCCTGATTATTCTGTGGCCACGTGGCCACAGTTATAGACGTAGGTTATAGAACTAGAACCTCCTAAGCGATCCTCCTGAATAGGGCTTCCATTCCGTAATTACGGACTAATTTTCAAGGATTTTCAAATCCGTATCTGAAGATGTCAATTCCGTACTTACGTAATTATTGTCATCATCCAAGAATCAAAATATTCAACCAATAATAATGCATTTTACAATTGTTAATACTAGGTACTAAGGCTGACATTCAAGCTTACATTCAGAGACGACAGAAACGAGTCTAAGCGTGAACTTACGCTTCCATCTGTCAAAATTTGTTCGTAAAATTGACATATGGAAGCGTAAGTTCACGCTTAGACTCGTTTCTGTCGTCTCTGAATGTAAGCCTTAGAGACATGACCTTAAGACGGGCGAAGACCGCTCTAAGCAAAGTCGTCGCTAAGCGCATCTTCAAAATTCGTATACTATTCAGAGACGCAGTGTAAGCTTAGCTAAGACTCTCTTCTCTATGGCCATTTTTAATAGCAAAATGTTTATCGGTAAGTTACGGTTCTTATGAAAATGTGTAAGCAGGCGTATATAAAAATTAAAACAGGATAGCAATATATACAAAATGCAATTGGAGTGAGCGAAACAAAATATCTGAGACATAAACCTATTTATTTAAGTCATAAGGTTAGTCAGACTTGAAAATCTCAAATTGTCGAAATTAACTCCACCTTAGCCCATTTGGCGGCGCTAGTGTCGTCTTAAGTAGTAAGGCTTACATTCAGGCTTACATTCAGAGACGACAGAAACGAGTCTAAGCGTGAACTTACGCTTCCATCTGTCAAAAGTTCGTAAAATTGACATATGGAAGCGTAAGTTCACGCTTAGACTCGTTTCTGTCGTCTCTGAATGTAAGCCTCAGAGACGACAGAAACGAGTCTAAGCATGAACTTACGCTTCCATCTGTCAAAATTTGTTCGTAAAATTGACATATGGAAGCGTAAGTTCACGCTTAGACTCGTTTCGGTCGTCTCTGAATGTAAGCCTCAGAGAGGCTTCTTACGTCATTGTAAGTAGTCAATATCATAGAGATAATACATAGTACCTATAACAATATTCACTACTTGGCTTATCTTAGTTTACGTTAAGTTTAAGTCGTGTTCCGAACGTCTCTGAATACAAATATGAGCGCAAGCTGTTGATTTTGACAGATGGAAGCGTAAGTTCACGCTTAGACTCGTTTCTGTCGTCTCTGAATGTAAGCCTTATACAATAGTCCTGAACCTTAGATGAAGAACGTTCTTAAGACTATATAGCTAAGACTAGAACCCAAATGCTAAGTCTATGTACCTAGAACCCCTCGGAACCCGCTTACTTATTAAACGTATTAAACGCATAAATTAGCGTAATAAGTTATTACGCTAATTTATGCGTTTAATACGTTTGTACTCTTTCGTACTCTTTGGACTTTTTGACGTTTCTTATTATTGTAGATATGTAACGTGTTTATGTTTAATATAACTTCAATTCAATCTATACATCCATTTATTATATTCAATCAATTTAAAATTGACCGCTCATGTACTCAGAGGTGTTTTAAACAAGAGTAAAATGACACCTAAGGTTAAAACAACTAAACACTCTGACAAAAAAAAGAGCATAATTGTTGTACCAAGCAGAGTACGCAGCAACGTTGAAGACCTTGAAGAACTTGAGGGTGTTGAAGCTACTGAAATTGCTGCACAAATATCTATTCCACAAGAAGGAGGATGGGGATGGGTAGTAGTCGCAGCGAGCTTTTTCATTATATTTCTATTAGATGGCGTTTTCTTTACGTTTGGCAGTATATTCCATGACATGGCAGATGATCTTGGAGTTGATGAATCACTGGTGGCACTCATAAATTCAATAGCGATTGCACTGTACTTTATTGGAGGGCCCTTCGTATCTGCCCTTATTAATAGATTTGGATTTCGAGCTTGTACGATGAGTGGTTCAATAATATGTGCTCTTGCTTTCCTGTGTTCATATTTTTCCCTTGGCTATGCAACACTCCTCGTATTTTATGGAGTAATTGCAGGATTTGGATCTTGCCTCGCCAGTATGTCTTCTGGATTAGTAGTGGGCTTTTATTTCGAAAGGCTTCGATCTTTAGCTATGTCAATAGCAAGTATAGGTTCGAGTGTTGGTATCATGGTAATGTTTACTGTAAATACATACTTAGTCAAATTAGCTGGATGGCGCATAGTTATTTTATTTCATTCGGGATTCCTTGGCATTATTTATTTCTTAGGCATGACATATCGACCATTGCTCTCATTAACTGTGACAACAACAACAGAAGATCCTACTCGTACTGTAACTTACTTACCAAGCTTGGCTGCTATTAAAACGACACCGTCTCGAACAAGAAAAGAAGGCACGTTGCCTAGTGCTGCGGAACGTCTGTTTAGTGCAGTATCTAATGCTCACTTTCCAACCGCAGCGGCAGTGGTTGAAGAAGGTGTAATAGCGACACCAACCCAACCTGGTCCTTCAACGGCAGCTGTCTCTAGGCTGACAATAACAGCTAATGGCCCCCAAGGTGGACTTAGTCACAGACAGATAAAACAAGTTCAATCAATCATGTCCACACAAACAGACAAAAAGAATATAGAAGTAACTGTAAATGTAGAGCCCCAAAAGAAACTAGGTTTTTGGCAAAGATTATGTCATTGGGAGGAGCACGTAGCCGAGTCTCGCCCAATGTATCGAGATGATGCTTTCTATGAAGGAAGGATAGATCAGTTACAGGCCTATCAAAAAAGTATGATGGATACAGCGGCCGAAGCTAGAACTGGCCTCGAATATCAAATGGCTGTGTCGCGTGCAGTAACTGCTGCGGAATTAAAAGAAAAAAGAGGTGTATTTACAATTGCTGCGAGAAGGGTTTTAGCTACTATGATGGACCCTAAATTACTTAAAAAATGTTCATTCTTATTATTATGTACTAGTGGATTTTTTACATACGTAGGATATTTAGTACCTTATGTCTTTTTGCCAGATCGGAATAAAAGTGAAGGCATTGCTCCTGAACATTGCTCTTTGTTTGTAAGTGTGATCGGTTTTGCAAATGCGATGGGCCGGCTAGTTTTAGGTGCATTGGCATGCAAATTCAGTCCAATAAAACTGTATACAATTGCATGTCTATTGGCTGGACTTGGAATAATACTATTTAATATGTCATTTAACTTGTATTATCAATATTTAATTTGTGTACTTTTCGGATTCCATATTGCTAGTTTAAGTAACATGCGAAGTATGGTTATAGTAAACTTATATGGATTGGATAAGTTAACCAATGCAACTGGTATGATGATAATGTTTCAAGGTTTAGGAAGTCTAATAAGTACACCGATGTCCAGTATATTAAAAAATAATTTTGGATATGCCGTGGCTTTTTACGTGGCTGGAATGTCTGTTGTTCTCAGTGGCTGTATCATTGTGCCAATATCAAAAATTAATAACAATGAAAAGAAAAAAGAAAAAATGCTGGAAGAACGTAAGAAAGACGAAAATAAGAAAGATATATCCCCAATATCTCCAATATCCCCAAACCCGAGACATCCTATAAAAGCACAAGATAGAATAAGTATTGTGAGCTAAACCTAATTCAAACTGTCGTCATCCAACTAGGTATTAATTTCATGGATAAATCACATACCAACATTATAATAATAGTCTGTGCGAGCTTGTTACGTGGTGGGAATTTTTGTTGTTATCAGTGGCTGTAAAATAGCGCCAATTTATTAATAATAATTACAATGAAAAGAGAAAGCTGGCAGCAAATGGCAGAAAAATATGAAACTAAGAAAGATGTATCCCTAGTATCCTCATACCCCAAACACCCTGTAACACCACAAGATAACATAAAATATATCAGTACTGTACAATGAAATGAGATTTTTATTTATTTCAATAGATTCAATTTGTCCCGCTCGAAAGAACGACGCAACCTTAGAGCGTGTTAATTAAAGGACGCAACCAAAGTCACGGTAAAAAACGATTTAATCTTTCTTTGTCAGATTTTTCGCGATGTTTGGCAGTGCCGCTATCAATCACGACGCGACGCGGCTCGACCAGCTCGCATTTTTGGCAGCGTTAATACCCATCCCATTGTGACAATTTAATTCTTAAAGATCCACAAATTCATAATAAATAAAAGATCCCGACTGTTTATAAAGTTCACTTTATAAGCAGTCGGGTTTATTTATTTATTATTATTATTTATCTTATTTAAAACTTTGTAGTTTCATTAATATTAAGTTATTCTAGTGTATTAAGATATTATATATTTATGAAATCATCTCTTCGAGCCATTCAATTTGACAATACACAAGGTCACGAAAAAAAAGTTACATCTACACTTAACGGCTTTTATTTTCAAAATTCATGTAGCCAGTTTTACTTGCGCTTTTAAAACGAATCTAAGGATTTCACATTTGTTTAAATCGGTTCACTCGTTTAGACTCTAAGAGGGACCATGATATGGTTGCTAACCAACTTTAAATCGTTATAGGTCCTAAATGGTCGTTCGTAATGGAAAATGATGAAAGAAACCTAAAGATGATTTTCAAATACCTATGCAATGATACCCCACAGTACTTAACATAGTTTGTCGACTTTGTATTTTTTTATTTTATACTAGCGGCCCGTCCCGACTTCGTTCGGGTACAAATTAGCCGGTAGATACTTTTTAATTTTCATCAATTCCTGACCTCTTACAAATCGTTCGGCTTCAAAAATACGGACTCTCATTTAACTATTTCATCCGCTTAGAGGTTGAATTTCGAAAAACACGAAACTGATTTTGTTTTTAATTTTAACCAAAAGCTTAAATACAAAATTTCACGTTTCTAACATCAAAAACATTTTTCACTCCTTTATTGGATGAATTACCAAAAACGCAGAAACCGTGTTTCTTTATTTCTACCCGAAAGCCTAAATCTCAATTTTCACGTCTCTCACTTCAAAAACAATTTTCACCCCTATTTCACCCCTTTAGGGGATGAATTTCCAAAAACGCGGTAACACGTGTTTCTTTATTTCTAACCAAAAGCCTAAATCTCAATGTTCACGTTTCTCACTTCAAAAACAATTTTCACCCCTATTTCGCCCCTTTAGGGGATGAATTTCCAATAACGCGGTAACACGTGTTTTTTTATTTCTAACCAAAAGCCGAAACACCAATTCTCATGTTTCGCACTTCAAAAACAATTTTCACCCCTATTACGCCCCTTTAGGGGATGAATTTTCAAAAACGCGGTAACCTGTGTTTCTTTATTATTAACCAAAAGCCTAAATCTCAATTTTCACGTTTCGCACTTAAAAAACAATTTTTACCCCTATTTCGCCCCTTTAGGGGATGAATTTCCAAAAACGCGGTATCACGTGTTTCTTTATTTCTAACCAAAAGCCTAAATCTCAATTTTCACGTTTCTCACTTCAAAAACAATTTTCACCCCTATTTCGCCCCTTTAGGGGATGAATTTCCAATAACGCGGTAACACGTGTTTCTTTATTTCCAACCAATAGCCGAAATACCAATTCTCACGTTTCTCACTTCAAAAACAATCCCAATATGCACGTTTTACACTTCAAAAACAATTTTCACCCCTATTTCGCCCCTTTAGGGGATGACTTTCCAAAAACGCAGAATCACGTGTTTCTTTATTTGTAACCAAAAGCCTAAATCTCAATTTTCACGTTTCTCACTTCAAAAACAATTTTTACCCCTATTTCGCCCCTTTAGGGGATGAATTTCCCAAAACGCAGAATCACGTGTTTCTTTATTTGTAACCAAAAGCCTAAATCCCAATTTTTATCTTTCTCACTTCAAAAATTAAGGGACTCCCATACAAACTTTCACCCCCTTTTTCCCCCCTTTAGGGGCAGAATTTTCAAAAATCCCTTCTTATTGCTTGCCTACAATACAAAAGGGACCGACTCTCCAAATTTCGTGACCCTAGCTTCAGTAGTTTCGGCTGTGCGTTGATGATAAGTCAGTCAGTCAGTCAGTCAGTCAATCAGGACTTCTCTCTTTATAATATTACTATGATTCAAATAAAATTCGCAAGATTATGACAAATCGATTGACGTAAGAATCATCAAAATCGGCCCACGCGTTTGGTCTCTTAGAGTGCCACAAAGGAACAAAAATACATCCATACGTACATACATAGATACATAGGCTGATAAACACATTACCCTCCTTTGCGTCGCGCAGTCGGGTAAAAAGATGGATGGTAGCTGGCGGCCCGTGGCGGTGATGACGTGACGGACGCCACAAAGTAGGTCCCCCCGCTCATGTCAACCCTCCTGCGGGCCCTACAGCCTTTGCTAGCCTACAGCGCCCCCCAGAGCCTGGCGCTTTTAGGAAATGCAATAATAACGTGTGAAATTTCGTTTAAAAATTGTCTTTTATGGCTCAATACAAATGTATCTTATGTTTTGTGGGTTAGTTGAATATTTTTATAGATTTTCTATGCGATGGCCGTACACATAACATTGAATGTACAGTGCCACAGAATTTGACCAAGATTGGAACCATAAAGTTATTATTAGATAATAACTTTATGATTGGAACTAACGTCGTTAAGGAACAAAAATACCATCAAAATGTCGTAGGGAGATGACATTGGTAAAAGCGACGGCAGCGACGCCCTAACCGGGTCAGATAAGTTTGTGGCACTTTACGTCTCTGTGAGACGCTGTGAGACCTAGGTCCAAAGATAAGGTTGTTAGCAATGTGTATATCGAAATAAGTAAGTCATTAGCTAAAATTGCTCTATCTTTGAGGGTGTGTGGGGATTGCACCCTTTGAGTATCTAGATTGCACCTTACCCTTAAGTGGGGTATTTTTATCGATAAAATTATGTGTAGCTATATATTCTAGATATACCGGCCTTAAAATTTTATTACTACAACACCGGACGTATTGTTTATTAATGTCAGTCATACAGTCAGATATAAAGATCTTGCAGAGATGTAATATAGAAGAAATGCTCAAAGATCACGATGGAGCTTTGGGTATCTAGATCGGAGCCAATTAATATTGGAATTGGAATTAGAGATTTTGAGATTTTGGCTGTTTTGGTTGTTCTCGCAAATCTTTATGAGCCCTGAACTGAGCTCTGAACTCTCTCTCTCTCTCTCCCTCTAGCACCTATAATAAGCGTTACGCGTTGCGTAGGTGCTAGAGGGAGAGAGTTCGAGGGCTCCTACAGATTTGCGCGTACTATAGACAAGCATGAAATCCTTTAATCGGAGCGTAAGCGAAATCATTAATCTAGATCCGATCCACCGATCTCATTATGTCTATGATCTAGATTATTCTCTAATCTGTGAATAAGTCATTATAATATTTGAAGTTTACTGAAAAGTGAAACATAATTTTTGAACTTGTAAATATCCGGAATACATTTTGATAAAATAGGCACCCCTTTGCCTATTATACTCCTGATGATGGCAAAAAAAACGCCACCTAAAGATATTCATATCAACGATACACCAGATCTAAAACCAAAGGCGAGTACAGTCGTCGTTCCAAGCGCTTATAATCAAATAGAAGGAGAAGAAATAGAAATTACTGCGCAAATATCAGTTCCAGAAGAAGGAGGCTGGGGATGGGTAGTAATGGTAACAAGTTTCATAAGTATTTGTTTCTTGGATGGAGTTATCTTTTCGTATGGCGCGTTGTTTGCCGACATCAGAGATGATTTGAGTATAGAGGAATCCTTGGTGGCACTAATAAATTCTGTATTATTTGGATTGTGCTTTACTGCAGGCCCCATTGCATCAGCGATTATTAATAGATATGGTTTTCGAGAGTGTACTATGATTGGATCAGTTATCTCTTTTTTTGGCCTCCTTATTTCCTATTTCTCTCCAAATTATGGTGTGCTCCTTATGTTTTATGGTATAGTTAATGGATTTGGAGCATGCCTCATGAATTTAGCATCTAATTTAGTAGTGGGCTTTTATTTCGAAAAACTTCGATCTCTCGTATTGGCCATTTCAGGCTCAGGTTCAAGCGCTGGCATTATGTTTTTAAATTTTGTAACTACTTATATGACGGCAAGGGCTGGCTGGCGTGTGACTACGTTATTCCATGCCGGGTTGTATGGCATTATTTATTTCTTAGGCATGACATATCGACCATTGGCCACATTAACTATGGTTAAGACAACAGAAGAAGATCCTACTCGTACTATTACGTATTTACCAAACGTTTCGAAACAAAGACTAACTGCTGGACCGTCCACTACGAAAAAAGATGACCTTAGTGGGGCAGAACACCTATTTCACACGGTATCCAATAGTCACTTTCCTACAGCGGCAACAATTATGGACAAAGGAGTAATTACGCCTGGAACTCAACAAGAAAAAATAGGTCAAGATAAGCAACAAGCTGGCCCGTCAACAGTATCTACAACGAAGCTTAAGATGACAGTTCATAGCCCTTCTGGCATAAATCACAGACAGATGAAATCATTGCAAAATATAGCGTCACATTCTCATCTTCATGACAAATCTAATAAAAACTTACCTATGGAAGTAACGTTAGAAATAAAGCCAACTGAGAGAAAACGGTGGTGGGGAAGATGTTTTCAATGGGAACAGAATTTATCCGGATCTAGGCCAATGTATCGAGATGATGCTTTCTATGGTGGAAACGTAGAGAACTTACCGATCTATAAGAAAAGTGTGGTAGATATCCCAAAAGAAGAGCGAACCGGTCTCGAATATCAAATGGCCGTGACTCGGGCCGTAGAAGCTGATGACTTAGCAGATCAAAGAGGGTTATGTACCACAGCCTTTAAGAGAATCATTGTTAGTATGATAGACGTTAAATTATTAAGGAAGTATTCATTCATGGTATTATGCACAAGTGCTTTTTGCACTTATTTAGGATTTCTAGTGCCTTACGTCTTTTTGACAGAACGCAATAAACATGAAGGCATTCCTCCTAACCATTGTAGTATGATAATAAGTGTTATTGGATTTTCAAATCTAGTGGGTAGATTAATTTTAGGGGCAATCGCCTGTAAACTTGATCCTCTAAACATATATTTGATTGCATGTGTGATATCTGGACTGGCAACTATGGCATTTAATTTTTCATTCAGTATTTATTATCAGTACGCATGTGGGTCAATTTTTGGATTTTTTATTGCTAGTTTAGCAAGTCTTCGAAGTATGGTACTAGTGAAATTATATGGTATAGAAATGCTAACTAATGCAACGGGATTAATGGTAGTGTTTCAAGGTATAGGCTGTCTTATAAGTACACCCTTAGCTACCTTCATTAAAATTATTTTCGGATTTGATGGATCCTTTTATTTGGCAGGAATATTTTTAGTCACGAGCGGGCTAGCATTACTTCCTGTAAAACTCCTAGTTAGGTTAGAAAATAAGGCTGCTCTGAAAAAAGCTCATATAAGTGAAAATACCTCAAAAACCCCTGTACCGCACGAAATAGGTACCAAGTAAAATCATTAAGAATTTACTATACCTACTTATTAAATTTATTTGCAAATATTTTTTACTGTTTTCTTATTTATCCAGTGCCATACATCGATGGTGCTATATAATTGGTCGATTATAATGATACTCATATCTATTTCTACTGCCCTAGTAACAGAGAATAGATCATTACCTACCGTGGAAATACGCTTTTTGAAAAACGAAAGCTTTATCATCAGGGATAGTGCAATATCGTAGAACTATACGCATTGGTAAATACTCAAAGAAAATACCGTATAGCATCCCTATATAGTTTGTGACCGTATCTGAAGAAGTGACAAAAAGATACGTTATTTTGATTGACTCCCGTAGACTCCCGTACATTTTACGTGACATGAAAACATCCAATCAGAATAGTGGAGCAAAAATAATGCAGTGGGCTTAGAATAATAATTAGAATGCTTATAAGCTTTGTTGCTATTTGCTATCGAACGAAACGCAAGAATCATTATAAAATCCAGTGTTGCCAACTTAGCAACTTTATAGCTAGATCTAGCTATTATTTGGTGACAGACAGCTACAATTTAATAAAACTTGTAGCTAAACTCTTTAGCTACTTTTTTTAGCTACTTTTCATTTCAACGTGAGGCTATCGAGATTCGTAAAGTATGATTACCGAGTCTCGAAAGAAAAAATAAAAACTAAACGCGAATCTATGGTCATAGATGCTATGGTAGGTACAGGTCGGCGTTGGCCGGGAATTCCCCGTTTATTGCTGCGCACAGAGTACTTTTATATATAAATATAGTGGTATAGAGGCTTTTCTCGATGGGTTACAGGTGGCAAGCGATTACTGGCGCCACCTGTATGTACAAACGTACAACTTTTCTGCTTCCGCGTTGAGTTCGGGTCCTTGAATTTTGCTTATGAAAATTAATGTTTCTAATATTATAAAATTTTACCAAAATTATTATTAGAAAATGCCAAAAACATTATGAAAATTAAAATATTAAATACAAAAAACCTACTTACCTACTGTGTGTAACATTTAGCTACTTCTAGCAACTTTTTGGGGTAAAAAAAACTGGCAATCTAGCAACATTTTAAAACTTGTCTAGCAACCGGGTAAAGCTAGCAGTTGGCAACACTGATAAAATCTAATCGACTAAAATTTAATGAAAGATAAAAATAATACTATGATTTGTCTTTGGTTATAAATTTAATATTTTCAATAGCAACATTTTGAGTTCATGTTCGAGCGCATTTTGTTCTGCGACCGGCCGCCATACTCAAACAAAAAGATTTGAGATGAAAAGATAAATTTATATATATATTGGCGTTGTTGAAAGTGTTTAATTTACTAAATGAGTTCTAAATCAGATGTAAATAGGAGAGTGCTCGCCATTCAGGCGAAAAAGAAACGGCATAAACTCGGGAAAAAGAAAAATCGCGAAGAGGACCACGGGGCTGGTGGACAAGGAAACGGTCTGCGCAACCAGAATCAGAATCGTTTAGAACCGACACATAGCTCTTCCAATGAGACGATCGAAGAGGATGAAGATGAACAATACGCGAGCGACGACGAGGAACAGGAGGACAGCGCCGACTATTGCAAGGGTGGTTACCATCCTGTCAAAATTGGAGACTTATTCCTGAATCGGTACCACGTCACTAGAAAATTGGGATGGGGTCATTTCTCTACTGTGTGGTTGTGTTGGGATCTCGTCGACAAACGTTTTGTCGCGTTAAAAGTCGTGAAGTCGGCACCTCATTTCACAGAGACTGCTCTAGATGAAATAAAAATATTGAAGGCAGTTCGAGACAGCGATCCTGCTGATCCCAAGAGGAATAAGACCGTGCAATTGCTTAATGACTTTAAAATAACTGGTGTGAATGGAACCCATGTGTGCATGGTGTTTGAGGTTCTGGGTCACCACCTACTGAAGTTGATACTCAAGTCTAATTATAGAGGTATACCACGGGAAAACGTTAAAACAATCATACAACAAGTACTGGAAGGCTTAGATTACCTCCACACTAAATGTAAGATAATTCATACAGATATTAAGCCGGAGAATGTATTGGTTTGTGTTGATGAATCTTACATCCGGAAACTGGCAGCTGAAGCCACTGAATTACATTCCCTAGGCTTGAGACTGCCTCACTCTTTGATTAGTACTGCACCAAAGGAATTTCAAGAACAGGTAGTCACTGCTAAAATGAGTAGAAATAAAAAGAAAAAATTAAAGAAGAAAGCCAAGCGTCAATCAATGTTACTTAAAAAGCAAATGGAACAAATAGAAGAAATGGAGGAACAGAAAAAAACTGTCACCAGTGAGTCAGCTCCTATGTCCCAAGACAATGATGATTCACCTCCAACCCCTGAAGAAGCAAGTGTAATTGAGACAACACGCTCGGAGAATGAAACTAATATCAATGGTTGTAATGATTTGGAAAGGGCTGATGAAGAAGCATTTGATACTGATGCTGATGCAGTACAGGTAAGAACCAAGCAATATGGTTGTGGAGATGATGCAGGTACCCCTATGTCTGAAGGGGAAATGACTGATACTCCACCTTCTTTTAATTCTCAATCCACTAAAGGTAAATCTCTTGATAAAAAATTTGATCCTGCTTTTGATATCTGTGACTTAGAAGTAAAGATTGCAGATCTAGGTAATGCTTGTTGGGTCCACCGCCACTTCACTGAAGATATACAAACCAGGCAGTACCGGTCTCTAGAAGTGTTGCTGAGTGCCGGCTATGGAACATCTGCTGACATATGGAGCACTGCATGCATGGCATTTGAATTAGCCACAGGAGACTATTTATTTGAGCCTCATTCTGGTGACGGTTACAGCCGAGATGAAGATCACCTTGCTCATATTATAGAACTTCTTGGTGATATTCCAAAACGAATTGCAGCCTCAGGGAAATATTCAAAAGTATTTTTCAATAAAAAGGGTGAGTTGAGGAACATAACAGGTTTGAAACCGTGGGGCTTAGTATCAGTGCTTACTGAGAAATATGAGTGGAGTCAGAAAGATGCAGAAGAATTTGCTGATTTCTTGAAGCCCATGCTTGACTTTGATCCAAATCGGCGCGCCACTGCTTATGAGTGCCTTCAGCACCCATGGTTGAAACTGTTAGAACCTGAACAAAACGAGTCTGACAAATAATATTATATTGCTCTCTGAAATGAATGATCACACATTCATGAAATCAGTAGTGTCAACATACAAAGTATTTCAGTCTTATACAATTTTAATAAAAAGTTTATTTATGGATTTCTTTGTGAATAATTTACTTTGTATCTAGATTGTTTTGTTAGCAATCCTGAATTGTTTGAAAATAGAAAAAATTGTGTATGACTACTTATTGGAGACATGTTGCTGATCTTTGAATACACAACTCCTATAAAGGAACAGCAGCAAAGTATATGATACACCCGCTGCTCAGTATAAAGTTATTATTTGGACATAATGTATAGTAATTGGCATTATAATAGACATCTTAAATTACCCAAACTGTACAGATAACTTTAGGAAAAATTGTGATGTATGACATGTAGACAATATAGGTTTTGTCACATTAATCTTTTAGGAATTTAGTTGACATAATGACATAGCTCTGCACTTATTACAACATCCTAGAAGGTGAGGAACCTAATATAATGGAGTCATGCATGCATATAGTAGCCATTCAGGAAGTAGAACATTCACATAGTTTAAGTTTGTGTTTTATCACTATCACAATAAAATCTCATTATGTAAACTTAGGAATAAGTCAGTATTTGTAATGCCACACCTCCGAGACTGCCTTTTTATATTTCGATGAGTCGTCAAAATTTAACAATGGCTGGAATATAAGCTATTCGGAGACGATATATAAGACAGTGTCCTCTAAACCAGCTAAAAGTAATATTATTTAACATAGATCCCAATTTACATGACCATAATTTGTATTAATTATATCTGCAAATTTACATGAATAAAATGTCCAAACGAGCTTGTTACTATGTTTATTTTTTGTTTTTATTTTAAATTTCTTCGTTACTATTATATACTTAACTCCTTTCGATTTTATAAAACTAAATACCTAATTGTTAAAAAATGTTTCGTATCATGGTCACAGAATAAATAATGATGTCTTTTAATAAGCTTCAAGATAGGTAAATATTTACATATTACGACTAAGGTGGGGCCGGAAATATTATTGTAAAGATTGCTGGCAGCTCCCGGCGAGCTCATTGTGTCTAGGGTTCATTATTGTGATGCGAGAGTTAGGTACATGAAATAGGTACTGCGTTACGGTAACGCGCACACATGACTTTAGGTTTACATAGTTACATTGTGTTGAATAGACAATGTTTATTTGCCACATGCTAGAACTAGATACGTCTTGATGTACTTATGTGATCGTTGGTTATACCACACATGGTCATGTAGGTATAACAATGCGTATCATGTCATTTATGTGTATCAAATAACAATAATTATAATTAAGTATTATTATTACCTACGTATGTAAGTAAAGGCTGGTAGGGATGCTTATCCTTACACTAAATTATATTCTGGCAGCACCCTTTTCAATCTAATATTATTGATCATCAGCCTGTACCTACATATACCTACGTAGGTAAATTTAATACTTAATTATAATTATTCTTATTTGATACACGTATGACATGAATTTATTTTAAACAGAAGTCTGTTTAAATTATATTCGTACTTATATATTGCACTTAAGTGTGTCTAATAAAGGGGTAGTAAGGTACCCACACTAAGCGATTGATCGAATCCCGATCAATCGCGTAGTGTAATAACGGTTAGGGCTGATTACAACTACGTGTAATGAGTATGGCCTACGTACAATCCGCGTCAGATACCCATACCTACTAGAACAGCTAAGTTGCTCAAATAGACTGAAACATCTCAGGTAGGGTAGGTACTATGGTAGGTTACTACCTACTCATTATCTTCGGCTCAGCCAAAGTGTTTATTAGTGTCTCGGGATCATATCCATCGGTCAAAGTGGTCATATTATGGTAAGATATTGGACAAATAAACCTTATCCCGTTAAAATACATTTTCTATATAAATACATATTTGACAAATATGTATATAAATAGAAAATGTATTTTACATGATATATTTTACATGATGTAACGGCACTAAAACGGAACTTTCATCAACGGATTATGGGTCACTTTTCCATAGGTAGGTACCTACTGTAACGATTTTATGGACCACATGAGTGGCTGTTACCTGTTACGAATAATACCTGTAGAAACGCCAATTTCATTGGTTCCTAGACAATGATATCTTGGTAATGAATTTTCTTGGTATTTTATTTCATACCGCTTGAGTGGCTAACAAGTATACCTACGGCCTGCCTCATGGTAAGCGGTTACGTTACGGTTACCATACCGTAACCCCGTAACCTATGGAGATGGACGCTTGCTGCAAGCGTCTTGCAATAGATCATACTAGCGTCGTGTGATGGTGGTAGTAGGGGCGACGATTCCTCCAAGGAGCACCGATGACCTTGCCATTGTTAGGAACGAGGTTTATATAATCTAAGTTAGGAACACATTCAAAAGAACTGTAATTCGGCTACATAGACGGAGGGTAAAAAGTTGATTTACTTGTCTTTTTTCTCAAATGAAAACAGCCTGTGATAATAAGAGACAGCAATATACGTACGCCACCATTTTTAAACCCGGCGCGTCACCAACCGACCCAAAGTGGTTTTGTTAGTAGCCAGCTAAAAACAGTAGTACAGTAGTTAAAAACAGTGTACCTACATTTTGTGTTAAGCTGATTTCAAGGCAAATTAACAAATTCTAAGCGAAAGTACATTTAAAATAATAAATAAGGATATTTAAAAAATTATGTCGTGTGTTGTTACTGATTGTAAAAGCCGCAACTGTTTCAAAGGATGAAACCGGAGTTTTAACATTGCATCGGTAGGTAAGTAGTTATTTTTTTCCCTGATAAATTAAAATGTACATTTTCAGACTTCTCTTTTGTTTGAAATGAGTGTTGTTTTTATTTAGAATCTAAGTTTAGGACTTAAGTATTTTAGTTTCGCACCCGGTAAACGAACAAACTTGTTTGACAATTAATTTTACGTTCAAACTTCACGTTTTCATCTCATCAAACATGCATCAAACACGAGCGCGCAATAATAATGTTCTCTAGTAATAATTACAGACTACTTAGAGATACTATATGTAATAATGTTCCTTGCGAGCGCGAACGTTCAAGCTTGCTTGACAAACACGCGATCATGAAGATAGTAATAAGGGAGCCCTACTTATTAATTCAGATTCTATGATATTTCGGTTTCTCTGTCTACAGCACAAACTATATAAAATATGGTCTACAGCGTAGACCTAAGAGCAAATACTATAGAGGGAGGGAGTATATCAAGTAGAGTTGAAAACTGCGGAAACTTTCCGAAACTTTGGAAGTTTTCCGGAAGTTTACCGGTAATATTCCCGAAAACTTCCAAAACTGCGGCAGTTTTGGAAGTTTTCAGAAATGATTTTTTACTTATAAAAACAGTAATTGGGGATACTTTATACTTAAAATATGTTACATTTAGCTAGATTTTAAATATTCGAACACAGCGAGCACGGGACGGGATGCGGGGTAGGGTACAGGTTAAAAATAAATATTTCCAAAACTTCCGTCACACCGCTCGGTGTTTACATTATGCCCGTTGCCTTCGTATGATTTATGCCGATTGAATACAAAACGTTATTTCATCAATTTGCTTCAATAGGTACCATAAATAATTAAAATAATAAAAAAAACAGAACTAAATTAAAGGATCATTTTCATTTGCCGTTACTGATTCTGAGTAATCCCAAAGCAACGAATTTGTTGATTTCATAAATAGAAAAACATAATTTGAAAACTTCCAAAGTTTCGGAAGTTTTGGAAGTTTTCAGGAAACTTTCCTCAGAAAAGGAAACTTTCCTGGAAGTTTTCAACTCTAATATCAAGTAAGAGCAGGAGACGTATATATGGCCATACTCTCACTAATGTATTAGCTCTATATTCAAAGTGAGATAGCGATAGAGTTTCTACGTCATCTTGAAACGCTGCGTGCCATCAGTCGAGTTGTTTTCATCAAGCTGGAGGGCTCGGAGCGTCAAGTGTTTTGTGAGATTATCTTTGAAAATATCAAGTGTGTGGTGATTTTAACTATTTGTGCACATACAATAATAACAATACTGTGTGCAGCTACCGGCTGCAACAGCCGGATGGGTGTTTTGTTGGTTTCTCCGTCCACGGTGTTTTGACTGAAAACGGTCAAAAAATATCTTTCCATCGGTAAGTCATTTTCAATATATTGATAGATGTTTCTATAGTACAAATGGCCGCATTACTTCGCTGAGCGGTAACAGATAGGAGGTACCTATCTATCTCTATTACTCATAAGACGTTTTGTTTATGTAAAGAGAAATGTCTATAGGTTTTCTGTTTATACTCGATAGAAGGACTCTATAGTATTTGCTCTTAGAATGGAACATAGATGAGCTCAGTGAGCACCATGAAGTGAAATATAAACGTGGAGCTAGTTTCAGTCCTATTTTTTATAAACTTACTTCGCTTCTTTGGTCATTGGCGGTAACAATAGAAAATAGATGAGCTCAGTGAGCACCATGCAGTTAAATATAAACGTGGAGCTAGTTTCAGCCCTATTTTATATTAAACTTACTTCGTGGTGAGCGCTGACTTTGAGTATCGAGCGCTGTTCTAGACATCCTTCGACCGTGGACGACGGAGTAACGACACAATGACTAAAGAATCCTCTGAGGATTCTTTAGTCATTGTTCCGAGACTAGCCACCACAGATTAATATATTTGCTAGCCATTACACTATTTGTATCATCTCACTGATAAAGAACCGTTTACATATTTTTTAACACTTAGGATACTCGAAATACCTAGTCATTCGTCCAACATACTCTGCCTCGCTACCTTGCCCTTGTATGAAACCAGCGTTAGTTAAGGAAACCGCTTTAGCGTAAGCTGGATAACTAGCGGGTTCTTTATCTGAGGCGTTCGGCGGCGTACCTCTCCATCTATGGGCGTACCTACTTGTATCCTCAGAACCGGTCTACGCTCAGCTCAGAACACTAGTATTCTGAACTTGTAGAATATCAGAATCACTGGAATAGACTTAAACCAATGACAAAAAAATCCTCTCGTATACATATTAATCATTGACTTATATATAATATTAATAAAGAGCCCAGTGGCGATAAGTCAGAATATGTATTTTTTCACAGAAATCAGAGCACCGAGTCCAATAAATTGAACTCGGCAACTGAATTATAGTAAATACAACAAATTTTTTACAATGTTTTTATTCAGCAGTAAGTAAATTAATAGCATAAATCCCTAGTTCCAAGGAGCAGAAGCTATAAAAAAATAAACAATGTCATAATGACAATAGTAAACACATTGCCAGTCAGAAATTTTTAAATTTGTACCACATGTCATCGTAGGTTGAGAATACAAGTTCAAATTAAAGCTCTGGGAAGACGACTCGGTTAGATTCGGAGCCCTACTTATTATTTCTATGGTTAGATTTAGTGAGTAGCTTACGAAAGGATAGATTAGTTAGTATACCTAGTGATCTGTGGGATAGATCTCGACCAACTACTGCGACCATGGAGATAGTTTATATAATATTTCTATGACTGCGACCACCAACCAGTGTACCTACGTCAGATGTGGTCCAGTCACCGACTGTGTTTTTTTTCAGTCCATCCTTTTTCCCTTTTGATAGGTACTTTACTTGCTCAAAGAAGGAGTAAAGTAGCCAGCTTATATGATTAGGTCTCCGTCCACGGATTAGGTAAATGCATAGACTTATTAACTAAGGGTGTTGTGATATCCGAATACACCTTTCATGAATATAGTCTATGGCTGTGAAGCTAACTTGATGGCGGAAGGTGTATAAGTGTGTTGATTAAAAGTGAATTGGAAGATATATACAACCTTTTGTTTTACATTCTATAAGATGCCACCTATTCCTCCTAAACTCTCCTCTATTTGTCTTTACAATATATGATCTGGGTTCTCTACAACACCTTACTATTTCACCATATAATCTTAAATCTGTAATCCATACTGTCTCTCCTATTGATAATTGTCTTGAGAGTTCTACCTCCATGTCTATTGTTATAATAATCCACATTCCTTAAGTCTAAAATATCATCTTCGATTTCTATACTATCACTATCTTTCAGTATTTTCCATCTCGAAAATGGTTTTGACGAAAGTCGTAAATCCATAGATTTATGGTTTTAAACTCTCAAAGGATGGAATTTACGAATAAATTACAAAAAAAAATAACTTGGTTTTACGCGTGGACGGAGAGTTTTACGTTTATAAAATGAACCTCAAACATTGGGCATAAATAATTTCATGCCAATTATAATACCGTAGGAAGTTCAACACAAACTTATTCGGAAGTTTTCCAAGGAAGCTTGTTAGTGTTATACACCATTAGATAGCTTAGAATGTACACTTTGCAACCACGGTTTTTGTAAAAAAATATTTGTTTTATTTTTTAATATTATTTTTAGTGAAGTAAAGAAAATTTCGTTTTTGTTTATTTCAATTGGAGTTTTCCTTGTTGCCGAAAGCTGCCAGTGTCAAGTTAATCACTCTATTAGAGACCTTACCCATTCAGTAATATGAGGATTTAAAAAAAACTTGCGCGTTTTTTGCGCCAGTGGTGATTTAGAAGCAATAATGTCAATCGGGGGAAAATAAAAAAATCCCCGAAAATTACGGTTCTTCTTTTTTATTATGAAATATTATATATAATTATTATATTTTGATGTCTATCTTATTTTTTTTCCATTTCTATGATAGAAGCATACATTAACAAATTAATAGACTAGATACTATTAAATTTGAAAGAAGGAAGATTCTTTGCACTTTTGTTTGCGGTGATCATCATAACCACAAGTATGTAGTATAAACTTTATTGCTGCGGAAGTTCTATCTAACTGTTGTGGTAATTAATTACAATCAGTACGGAGAACTGTTACAATCAATTATTGTCCCATGGTTTTTTCACAAGGCACTAAAATATTGGTTCTTTATATACCCGTCTTTTTATCGTAGTATTCTTTCTCTGGCGAGAAAAATTCGATCCACCTGCATACTTTCTCCCGCCATCGGAAACCATTTCACCTGGACATAAACTACCATGGCCGACTTGGAAATCTCTTAATAGACTACGATCCCAAGTCGGCCGAAGTAAAGACAATCTTCACAGGTGGAATTTCACAGATGGATTAGACCTGCAGTGCGAGTGCGGTGTCTCTCCGCAAACCATGGCCCACCTTCCTACGCACGCGTGAGGAGCTTATGTCTGCAACTGATTCTGCTATTCGAGTGGCGGAATACTGGGCCAAGTATATTTAATTTGCCATTGACACGCTAAGAAGAAGCATACAATACGTGAAAAAATTTCAAGGAGAAAAATCACATAACAACAGTTATCGCTTTTTGAGATGGAAAATACCGGTTGGTCCCATACTGCGCGACGCCATGACCAGATTTTATGGCACTTTACCACAGACCTGCCTTCGCCAATTTCTAACTCTATGCACTTTATCAATGTCATCTCCCTACAAAAATGTAATTTTGATGCTTAAATTAAGTAGAACTACTTAATCTATGTTTTAAGTCATTTTTGTTCTATAGCGACGTTAGTTCCAATTTTGGTCACCGGGTCAGATAAGTTTGTAGCACTGTACTTCTAAATGTGCAATTATGTGCACAGACCTGCCTTCGTGAAATCTATTTACCTGACAGCACCGACAGACATTCAACCATAGATCATTCAACAGTATTATATTATAATTTAACGCAATAGCCCCAGATAAAGATTGTAAAAGACCAATTATTATTAAACACATAGATAATAAAATCACTGAAAGAAATTCCTGGTATCCCTTCCTAGATGAATCTTTTTCAGCCTATAGGATGAAAAAATACAAGTATTGTGATATTTCGGAAAATATTTTTAAAATTAACATTCATTCGGCATTTTCACCGTTGGTTTGGCCCCATTTGGTCCCATCAGTTTCGGGGTCGAAAAACAGAAAATTCGACTTTTTCAGTGCAAATTTCTCAATAACCATAAGAAATCTCGTTTTTTTAATGCATAGTTATTATATCTCCTATTTATTTATCTAATAAGTCTATGAATTTTAATTTTTAAAACAACGGGTGCGGTTCTTCAGCTTAAAAGACATTATTTAGATATGTTTTTACAACTAAATAAGTAGTCAAAAATAAAATGTAATAATTGAATTTGGTAGATAAACACCTCAAATTTTAAAATATTCAACACAACAAGTAATTATCAATAAATTCTTACGCGGAGACGTCGGTTTTGTACATGATTTTATTGGTATTTTTCAATTTGGATCACATTTTTTTTTAAGTACTAATTCAATAAATTTTAGAAAATTTAATCGTAGGTTGCATAATATAGTACCTATATGCCCAATTCTTATTTTTTTTTTTTTTTTTCAAATTGTTTTTCGTTACCCGTAAGCTAAACAAGTAAAGCGATCGAAAAATCCTGGTGTTTTGTGCTTAGGTGTGATTTTATATTGAGTTGTTATCAAAATTCCAATTCGTACACTGCATAGACAAATAGATAATCTATAACTAAGCATTAAAAAAAACAGATATCTTATGGTTGTTGAGAAATTTGCGCTGAAAAAGAAGTAATTTTCTGTTTTTAGACCGTAAAATTGATGCCCATAAAGGATGATGGCGACATTCCATATTTCGCATTTCGAAACCGGTACTAAATTAAATAAAACTAAATAAAATGTCAAATTCGTTTTTGTAGGTTTTGCCAAGATAAAGATAGCGTTAATATTTCTGTAAAACTTTTGTTTAGTTTCGTTTATATCGGTCTCGAAATAAAGTTCCGATTTATTTTTGGACTCGATTTATTTTTAATGTCTACTACTCCGCCTTTTTTATTCCCCCAAATTATTAAGTTGTGGTGATGCTATAAATATTGATATTTTTTTATTTTACCGATAGGTACAGTTTCTGTACTTAAGTAATCAAATTTTTTTGGGCAATTCGCACGGGTTTCCTACAGTCATAGGTACTCAGGATACCGTTGCTACTGCCTCGCACACGCTGTAGTAAGGAGGCTACTTTTTGCATATAATCACCTGAAGGCCGTCCGTACCTATAGAACAGTTGATTTTTTTCGCGATTTCAGGGTGGGTGGTCCCATAGTAAAAGTTGTTCACAATGATGAGTACAATCCTGCAATAAGTCCATTGTTCAACCAGTCACCCTGTTTATGTATGAAGGTAATTTTCATTATTGTCACATGATTGTCACCTTGTTTGGTAAGGCATTCACCAAGCTGGTGGGCAGATAGCACATCGCCTAGTATACATATTGGTAAACACTTCTCGTCAACGCCATAGGGTACTTTGATTGGGGTAGGTATTCCTTCACTACTTATCTATACAGTTAATCAAAACTTTATGATAACGATGTTGACACTAGACAGCTAGTCACAGTCGAAAGTTTGCCAGAGGTTGGAAAATTGGCGGCGTTATGAGCATCACGACGCATGCGCGGCAATGGCGGGCGACCTTCCCGCGTCCTTACCTACCGCCAGTCGACGGCTCACGCCGCGCAGCCACACATGTAAACACCGGGTAACAATAATAAACCGATACACTTTCGCTTTCGTCCAAGTCATCGCGATCCTCTTCCGTCATAGTAATAGACCAAGAAGGTGAAGTGCTGTGGTGATGTGTACTTGGCTTTATTGTACAGTGGCATTATAAGGCGCCGGCGAAAAAATCAGGTTTGTATTTAGTTAGTACCTTATGTTGTGTGAACCATGCTAACTGTAGGGACGTAGGTACTATCAAGAATCCTTTTAGAAAATCAGTTACCTAGGTAGGTACATAGATCATTAGGGGTGCTACTCAAGTGTCGTTCATGTATTTTATTAGATCTAGATTCAAAGCTTAATTTTAAGGTCATGACCTTGAACCTTCACTCACAGGTCATATAAACAAAAAGTTCCTGCGTAGGTATTTTTATGTCAAATATAGGAAGCAATGTTTTACTGTTCTGTGGTTGGAAGAATAGATAGTTATACCTAAGTAACTGCTCGGTTTAATATTTGTAATTTTATTTTACTTAATTATGCATTAAATATAAGTAAAGAAATACTTACCATGTATACACATAGTAATTGTTTCTTTACATAAATTTTTCATATTGTTGGTAAGTCTATATCCGTGTTCGTAAGTAGGTAACTAATTTCTACAACAGTTGAATGTTTGTGGGTTGGTGCAACAACTTTAATCTTCGACTTCGACGGCACTACGACTAGCCTATTTTTTAAAACGCTTTTATTAGTTTCACTTGTAACTAACTATGTAAAAAAATCTTGGAAATTAAATTTGACCCACTTCCCGGTTTCCGATTGAGCTGAAATTTTGCATACACGTTTAGTTTGGATGGCAAAAGCATTTTCTTTCAAAACTTTATATTTTTAAACTGTGACAACGGTGACAGTCGGAAGAGAAAATAGACTAAACCCCGGTTTCTGAAAGGCTGGTCAAATCTCTGAACTTTTAAATCTCATATTATTAGCTGTTGTTATTGGTTGACTAACATCAACAATCGATTCAACAACCAAGTTTCTGAAAGGCTGGTTAAATTTGATCAGCCTTTGAGTAACTGGGTGTAACTCTAAGAAAATATATGGCTAAAAGGTCTTAGCAACCAGGCTTAAAACTAAAGAGGAAATACACTCAATAGACAACGTATGTATCCCTTAAACTCTCAAAATTATGAAGTCCCATCAGTACCTATGTATTAAATTCTAGAGTCGATGTTCATTACCATTTTAGTTACGCGATAGACCTGCGGATGCGGCTTAATATCAGTATTTTACACGGAGCGACTGCCATCTGATCTCCGCCACCACTGGGAGACACTGATACCCTAAGGTTAGACCGGTTGTCAGACTTTTTGGGTTGTTGATTCCCGTAACGACTGTCATAGAAATTCCTATGACAATCGGGACCAATTGCTTAACGTGCTGTCCGAGATTCGATTTGTGTTTAAAAAAAACATAGGTACTTTAGTTATGTATTGGGTAGCATGCTAATTTTTGTCATAGTTTTATAAATAATTACTTTTGTTTTTTTGAATACATTATTTGCTTTCTTACTTATATTTTGCTACGAGATAGCATTTTCTCTCAAAGTACCTATTATTCTGCTACTACAGTTCGCCGAGCAACTCCGTCCCGTGTTATAACCAAATAAGGTTCCACATAATTTTAGCTACGATGGACTTAAACTTGTTTAATATACGCACGGCTGCATATCAAGCTATACTTTTTCAGTATAACTGACCTCTCATTGTACGGAAAGCGTATTACTTGTTACACACTGTACTAGGTAGGTTTCTAGGCATCTCAGAAGTTACTTTAACTTATACAGTTATACGTGAATAACTATTGTCAATGACGGGCGGTAAGTACAGCTACAGACGCATGCCAACCCAATGCCTCTGACGATGAAAGTAGGTATAAAATTGCCCTCTTCGATTTACCAGAGACGAAACAACGGAGGTCAAGTGGGGACCGATCATAAATAATAATTAAGGAATGGGTTGCGGTTCAACCGACAATACTGCAAGCCTGGGCAATGCATGGACTCCGCGTTGGACGACCGCCAATTTAATGGCAATAAATTGATATCGTAGTGTGGCATTATAAACGGAATTACCTACATTTAGACCTATACCTATAGGCATCTTGTATTGTTATCATGACCAGAAGAATACCAAGTTAAGATTTTTTATTGTTCACAAATACTTACAGGAGGATGCTGCTACCGTTCCTCTTGAAATATTAATTATTTAATAGCGTTGATTCCTTTTTGTTGGTAATTCTAATCCAGAAGTACCAAACTCAATTTTAATCTTCTCTCGGGTACATTACTTTTGGTAAGATTATGCCAAGTTCACACGGGTGGCGATTGAAAAGGGGATTCAGGTTCATGACTATATTTCTAAAAATAACAGAATTATTTACTCGCCTATTTCTAGGATGAAGTCGCTATTCATGAAATGTAGTGCATTTCATGAATATCCACTTCGTCCTTCAATGAGCTTGCTAGGTGTTTATGAAAAATATTAAAACTTATTTCATCAACCTTGTATTTGACGGAATTGCTGCCATATAATAAAAAAAAATCATTATAGTGCCACAAACTTATCTGACCCGGTGACCAAAATTGGAACTAACGTCGCTACAGAACAAAAATGACTTCAGCTTCAAAATGTCATTTTTGTAGGGAGATGACATTGGTAAAAGCGACGGCAGCGACGCCATGACCGGGTCAGATAAGTTTGTGGCACTTTAAAACAAATTTTAGTCCACTTCCAAACAGATGAACTAAATAAATCTTAAAATAGGCCTTTTCCTTCCACATATTTCTTCGGCTTAATCTCAGACAATTGGCTTGCAGATTACAGTGACCGTAAACAAAGTACCATACTGAGACGTATGTCGCTGTCTATTCAGTCGTTCCCTGGCATGGAGATAGTATATATATTTGTACTATTTCTATGTTCCCTGGTCGTTCCTTGATAATAATAATAATCTTTTCTTACTTCTGATCATAGACTTATTATCTATGGGGGAGCCCTACTTATTATTTCTATGCTTCTGACAGCCGCGACACGTGACGTGATGAGGTGGTCCAATCGTGGCCACAGGGTATAACGTCTATTTTGAAACCTACTTATATTTAGAAAGCAAATTATAGATTCAATTGTTTCACGTGCATTCTAATCATTCCATCAATACTTTACGACATGTCATAAAACAATATAAGATTTATTTCTTAGAAGAAAAGAGAATTAATTTGGTACCAGCATCTATGTTCGAGTATATGAGAGTGTTGACCTGTCTGGCTAGGGTTTAGTCAACTGTTTTCATGCTTAGTTTTATCTGTCTGGCGGCAATCTCTTAGGTACCTACTCCTTTTAACATAACATAGCATCACGCCTGAATTCCTCAGAGGGTTATGCAGTGATGTACTATTTTGTACATCATCCTGATAAATTTATCTGAATTTATCAGACATTTTATTAAAATGATAGAATTAAATAGGTATTCCTTAGACACACAGTCGTCATATCATCCAATAAACGTCTCTTGAACAGTTTTCTCAGAGATCAGTACCCCGAATGGCAACTTAACATTATCTACGTCGTGCACTACGCAAATCTCAATTTCTGACCCTATTGTGCTAACTTGGAAAAACAGGGTTAGATATCGAGATACAAAATTGAAACAATAAATGGTGTGATGGAGAAAGCCTTTTACACCAATTGTTTTAAACATTTTCATGGGACATAAATAGCTATTCTGTAACAACATCTCGAATCACACTCTTATTGGTGGTACCTATTTGACGAATTGACAGATAACGTGTAACTTATTAACAGGAGCTGTGAAGATGACTAGAGCAGGTACACAGCTACATTGTTAAGTTATCGCGTATGATAATTCGTATTTCAACCGACAATAAGAGGGAGATTCGAATCGATATGCGAGATGTTCTTACAGAATACCTATGCTCATCATTTGCAATTCTCCAATCAGTATGCAAAATAACTAGCTCAATATTCTAACATCTCCGATTTGTATTACCTTTCAGTTCAATTTCTTACTTGACGGTATGCGGAGTAATTGTTATTTACGACAGCTATCGACAGATTCAATTATAGTCGAGTCCGCTCAAGTGCATGGCCATTTGGTTTATATGCTATTCAAGAATGCCCCGAGCTGCTTTCCAATACAAATCTTATCTACGCGCTGTTTCTTCGATTTGGTACTGGCTTACTCATAAAACTGTATTAGTATATTTATGGAAACTGGGGAACTCAGTTTTGTATCTGTTTTATACTCCTTGCGTATTTCCGCGATTGTTGGATGCCTTTTGCTTACAAAAAATGAATAACGAACGCGAAATGCGCGAAGTAGCTACGGCCCTTAGAGCTGGAATATGTCTATAGACCAGTATAGCATCTTGCTGGCGAGACTGGTATCTCGAAACATCTCATATATTAGTTATAATAAATTACATTCAATAAATTGCCATAATCTCTAACAAGTACCTTGTTTAATTGCAACAGGTGTACGGGGCCCCAATGCCAGCCGCGCAGCACTAGAGGTGGGTCCAATTTCACGCGTATCATTTTCTAGGTATCCTATAAAGCTAAGCATCGATGCATCAATTGAAATAGTTTCCTTATATCAATCTATGACTCGTAATTATTAACATATTTTTGTAGTAAAAGTTATTAAGTTATTACAGCAGTTAACCAGCTACTAATAGTTCATCCATCATCATCGGAGGCCCTAGTTTAGTAAGTTTATTTTATCATTCTTGATTTCGCGAACGACCTTCAAACGCGGTCGATGGGTAGATAAAACCGACTTCAAAAACTAAAATAAAATACAGTAAAAACCGACTTCAAAAAACTAAAATAAAATTACATACTGTCAAATTGTGAACCTCCTCCTTTTTTTAATTCTATTAAAAAGGAATCCAAGTAGAGATGGTTATAAGAAATTTACGCTAGGGCGAGGGCCTCAGCTCGTAAACGTCCGCTGCTGAATATATGAGCCTCCTCATAAACTACAGTGATTGGTCGTGACTCGGGACTACTCATAATCACCAAGCTCGGATTGGTGGTCGCAGCGTGCTGCTGCGTTATCCTCTGGACTCGATCTCTCAGTCGCCTTTTACGAGACCCGCGGCAAGAAAGGGGGTTTCAGGGTGTCCAATCCTTTGCCGGAAGCCACACGGTCAACGAATAATTATCTCTCTTTTTAATAGAGCAACTGTACATGGGTTCAACGAGGGAAACATGAAGGGAACTTTTACTATGGGACCAAATTTGAAATCGCAAAGAAACATCAGCTGTTCCATACAAATAATTCAATATTACTCGCCTAAATGTATGGAACAGAACAGCTGATACTTTTTTCGCGATTTCAGGGTTGGTCCCATAGTAAACGTTGTTCATAATGCTGAATACAATACCCTCCTTCAATGTTGCCTCGTTCAACCAGTCAACCCTGTATTGTTGAATAGCTTGTTTGTGAGGGAAAATCTGATTTAACCGGGTCTTTTCTAAAGTATCAAGCCAAGGTCTAGTTGGGAAATTATAAATACCCGTTCATCTAATATTACTTACATGTTACCTACTTACATCGCGCTTAATCAAGTGCCCGTCAATGATAATAATGTTTTGCACTCAGTGTAACTAGTTGTGGTCAGTTGCGGATAGATGGCGCTACTTACCCAAATTTTAGCTTTCATGTATTAACAGCTATAGATTTATTTAGATTTTCTTACTCATGTTATTTTTAATTCGATTACACTCTTCATTCATCTAGTTGCAAATAGCTTCGTCTTGAGGTTCCAGGTTCAATACCCAGGTCAGATAATTACAAAAAATGGGTGTTTCACTATCTCTGTGAGTAATAGAACCACCTAAAATCTTGGCTGAGGGTTAGAATAGTACGGTGATTCCGGTGATAGGTTAGGGTATGATTCCACTATTACATAGAACTAAACAACGTCATCGCAGACGTTTACGTTATGACAATGTTAGTTGGAGCCGATATCAAAATAGACGTCCTTAACAGCTATTTCGATGATAGAATTCGAGTTCAAAAGATACATTTGAATTATATGTTGGACGTTTTAAAAATACATCAGAAAAAATCTGAGTACGTGTTTCGTTATTGGACTGTTTCCAAAAAAGTCAAGATTTTTGCATTTGCGTGTGTTTTCATGTGTTCTTTTGCTTTTATTTCGGCCCCGGCACATGTATATGTATGTGTTGGGTATTTTGATGACATTCATAAGGTACCTACATTTTTTATTGCAATTTTTTGCGTTCCGTTTGTAAAAGAGCGGAAAATTACTTTGATGCCCGGCGCGGCGCCTTGATTACGTAAGAACAATCTGAAAGCCACAGCGACCAACAAACAATGCGTCCCTTTCTCGCATATATAGACGTTTTCATAGGATACGGAATAGGACGTTCATTTGCGACAGCAACTGTCATATTTATCATACGTATTCAGGCGGCTGGTATTTAATTGTCTGTCATAGCATACTAAACTTTTAGTAACACCGTGCACGTACGATATCTGTCAGTATAGAATAAAATATAAACCAATTACCTACGTCGAGCAACTTAGACCATCGGTAGGTACTAGATATGCTTTCTTATGTAGTCCTTGTCCAGATCTTGTTTTTACGAGTACCTGTGGCAACCACATCGCCAATTACGCAGGACCCATCTCACTCATCGGGTCAATTTTAGAAATTGTATCAAAGATTTTTGAAATTTAGTTCATTATTCGACGGTAACTAACTAAGCGAAGTCTATCGTACCATTTTCGCCTGATGGAGACTACAAAGAAAATTTTAAAAAAATCATACATCCAAAATCGACGATCGATTCGCCGATGATACGTTATATCATAAACTTATTATATTAACTATTAATATAATAAGTTTATGCGTTATATTAAAATTGCCGCCAATTTTTTTAAACAAATGATAAATTGATTCAATGTACCTAGGTAGGTATTTGGATTACCAAAGAGTTTTTTATTGGAATGTAGTATTCTTTTTTTAAATATTATTTTTAAATTGGCCAGTTCTAAAAACTTTCACTGTACTATACGTAAGGCTTCCAATATTCGTTCATTTTAACTATTCGAATATTTCGAATTCTAAAAATTTTACTATTCGAATACTTCGAATTTTCCGAAGTTTTCGAATTATACTATAAGACGGTCATAAACATAATACCTACGTAGTATTATGATTGTAATTATCACTTTTTAAATGTGTGCCCTGCCCTTGGGAAATGAAAACATAATTATTTATTTAAATAATTTTTATTTTCCAAACATCGAAACGACTCTTTGTTGGTGGAAGCAGTTCTATGAAGTTTACTTTTGCGAGTTAAACGGAGTCCGTACGGAGCCCGCTCCGCTGCCAGTAGAAGCCCGATTTTAGGGTAATAGTCTATCTCTTGACGCAATTGTTCTTTTATACTTTTTCTCGCAAAACTTTTCTGACGTTCTGTCTTCCTATCTCTCAGTTCTAACTAAGTTCTGCACAGTAACAAAACACAGACAAGTAATGACAGTATGAATTAATGTTGTTTGTGTTGTTCGCACGCTCCCGCAACCTGTCGCACACTTCGCACCACCTTGTGAACGTTTCCTTTCACGTAGTTTAAGGTGCGTTCATTTCATGAGTAAAAAATTACAATTTAAATTAGTATTCGAAATATTCGAATACTTGTGTCTGTCTTATTCGAATATTAGAATAGGCGAATACTCGAATATTCCGAATATTCGAGTATTCGAATAATAAGCCCTAACTGTACGTAGTGTTTCGCTGTACGTAGACCCCATGTCTAAGAGATTTTTCTTTTCATCATCATATCATATCTTTAGCGTCGCCTGCTGATCGTGGACATATTACTATATTTCTTAATCTTGCTAATGGATGTATAGAGGACTGGGGATAATGAGGATGCTATTACCTATCTTCTTCCTTGTCTTAATTATTAGCCCATTTAGACAACCACGACAACAGATAGCTCTGCTGACTGATACGACATAAATCCACGTCAAGAGCTTACAGAAATTTACGTCGTTTGATATTTAAACCAGCCTCGTGTAAACTAATCGTATTTCTTTTAATTAAAACTGGAGCAAGATGGTCTCATGTCCGCCTAATGTTTACGGCTAGGCAATTAGGAAGTGCGTACCTTGGCAGTAAGAGTCGCAGGCCCTGCCAACTATGTCGGCTGATCAGCTGCTTCAAGATGCATCTCTAACTAGTGCAAGTGTACAAAGGACCACGGATGATCATTATATAAAAAGCTGATGTATATAACTACCATTCTCAAAACAAATGTGCTTGTAACGACATGTACTACGTAGGTACCATAATACGTTTCAAATAAAATAAATTCCAGGCACTTCCGTATAGTGACACATAAGTAGGTAGTTTTTGTCCATGTGATCTTCCTCTTCTTCTTCCTGGCGAAAGATGATGGCATAATTATCTGCCCAACTTGCCTGCCAAACTGTCCGATGGCAGGCAGCAGGGTAACCAGTGCGAGAGGACTGTCTCGAAATGGCACTTGCCCACGGTGATAATTATTAAGAGCAATAGCTCCCCTTTTATCCAGTTGCTGGTGGTTAAGAAACGTGCTCTGCTTATCCGGCAAGGGGTGATAAATATGTGATTATAGATTATATAAACATGCTTTGACAGATTCTGTCATATCAAAGTCACGCATTAATTTCTAAATTGCACATGCATACTCCTGTGCATGGCAATTTAGAAATTAATGCCGCGTCTAAAGATCAATGTTTTGTATACACTAAACATTGATCTTTAGACGCGTTAGATAACGTACAAACATGCTGTATATTAGTGTATAGTTGAACTCGTTAACAGCTGTGGTTTACGATAAAACGCTTATTTTATACCTACTTAGGTAATTAAAAACTTCACTATACTTGTACAATAATTGTTGTTTCACAATAACTTAAGGTCGGTACCTATTACACATGTGGATTTTTCATTCAGTGTGTCACAATAATTAAGATAATAATTATACTCTTACTCATTATAATGCAAAACAAAATTAAATCTACATAGGTATTTAAATTTATTAAGTGAATCATGAGTCACGACGCTTCTCAAACCACTAATTAATGAATAATAAATTAATAATCGAATGATTACAATGAATAAGTAGACTGTTTCTAGACTACAATTTATTTAATCGCATTGAGATAACACTATAATCAGTAATCACATAATTGGTATTATTTTCTCTTATTGTTCTAAGTACTACGTTAATATTCTCAAAGAATCGTGACATTCACTATCGCTAGATATTATTACGAAATGTTCATGTAAATACACGCATAAGTAGCCGTCATGTTATTTAATCGGGACCAGTTCAATAATAATATCAATCAATATCTTGCGTGGAATATTACCAGCTAAGTATTATGACACTGTAACTGCATGTCTGAGATCTTTACAGATTCTTAGTTTCACTCAACTACTCAAGGTGGATCCAGTATCTAATTGTTAGATATATAATAGGAGGTCGCCCAGTATAGTCGAAATTCGACCGTAGTGTTAGTTTTCTGCACTCCTTCTCCATATAAACTTCAACTATGCCAAATATCACACTGTTCCGTGCGCGCAATATGCTTAAAAAGGGGTACAAAGTTTTCTCTTCACGTATTAATATAAATGTAGACGTACATGTAGATAACTTAGAACATTGCAGTAGTGACAAATGAGAAGCGACTAATCTACGTTGTTCCGAAATTAGAGTGAGTACAACTTTACACTATCTTGTAACATGAGCGATGTTCGATGACGAACATCATCCGTCTTAACAAAAATTGGGCATTATTTTGCAATTCTTCAATTAATTATGACTTGTGATCACTACTAAAGTGTTGTATTTGGCGTGTAATTGTCGATTTTTCGGATAATCCGATAATTTTCATTCTTTTCGTGTACCTAGAAATTATTGCAGCTACTTGCGTTGCCGTGCCGCATATTTTTTTTTATCTCGTATAAACTATATATTAGGCATTTTTGAAACTTTATGTATGATTCTACGTGCACGGTTCCAAAAAAGTTGGTCATATGGAAAAGAACCGGCAGGAAACTCCACGGATATAAAATTAAGCTATACATTTTCAATATAAGCTCAAATAAGCTAACCTCTCATTGTACGGGAAAGCACAGATATAGATCTATATCTGTGACGGAAAGCCTATAGCAATGCGAGTTTAGCTTATACTAGATCGTGGAAATCACAGAACATAGTATGTTCTGTGGTGGAAATGTATAGCTTGATATGTAGCCGTGTGTACACGGTTCAGTTACGTGGTCAGTGCTACGCTCGTAGCCGTCTAGCTACGCTTGTAGCCGTCCAGCTACGCTTGTAGCCGTCCAGCTACGCTTGTAGCCGTCCAGCTACGCTTGTAGCCGTCCAGCTACGCTTGTAGCCGTCAGCTTACCTACGCCCGCTATACGCGCGTAGACGCGCTGCTATTGTGCGTGCGGTAGGATCTTAGAGGCAGGATACCTGAATTTAGTGTGAATGGTTGGAGTGTAAGTGGTTTTATTCAACATTATAAATAGATAGGTAAAGCAAAAGTAATAGTGTGGCGAAATTGCAGGGCTCGCGCTCACGCACATATATCGCTCACGTTCATATTGTAATTATAACAATAAATACGAAAATACTGATTTCATTTATATGAGAAAATGTCTTAACAAAATGAATTTAATTCCTTATTGGCACAATCCACATGATTCAGTAGAAAATAAAAGTATTCGCTCAAATCTTAACAGTGATAAGTAATCTTAACGCAATGCACTGTGGGCTAAATAAACAGAACAAACGAGTGTCCGTGTCCACTTGAGATAATTTACTTGCGGCAACACAATCAAGAAAGCTTTGTTTGAACGTTGTAAAGACGCAGTTAATTCTATTGAATCAACAATATAAAAAAAAAATGATAACTATAGATACACAGATATAGCATTTACCATACCTGTCCAAGTGTCCAAGTATTGTAAATCTGTTATCAACAGTAATGCATGTAAAGAAGGAGTATCCAAGTTATAGGATGCCTTGTATTGCCTTTTCTTAATTGCTCATACGTCTAAACAATAAAACCTATAAATAGGTACCTAATGTAAACCTTCACCTCGTGCACGGACACATCATTTTATTCAATTTCACGCTATGATTTGAGGTATCTTTATTATTTCTAAATCAGAGCTTTGCACTTACTCGTGTTCCAGAAGCCCTGATGTTCTGTTTTGGAGAACGATTAATCTCGTTCTCCAAAACAGAACATCACAACGTCACGTTTTGGAGAACGAGATTAAATCTCATTGCAAGACATAAAATATGACCTAGGATAAGTTTGGTGTCTTTTGAATTTTTCGGTAGGTACCTATATAGGTAGGTACATCGGCTTTTTAGCAAACAAAAAAGTTTTCACTGTCGTGCGTTGACTTCCGGTACGTTGTTTCGCTGCTTTCTTTTGGTTCGCAATTTTTTTCTCGCAGTGCGCGCGTGGTTCTTTCTTTGTGAAGGTGTTTAAACACGGTGCAAGTAGCTGTAGTAAGTATAGGGCAACATGCATAGAGTATGCATGCCTGAGTCACTTGGGCCCGCGCACTTCTATCTCTACACGGTAGTTCACACGTTGCGTATTTCACCTGCGCAAGTGCCTCAACATGCGCATGTTACCCGTGGACAAGTACATCATACATAAAAGATTTAGCGAAAAAGAAAACGCATGGAATTATAAAGTGTTGCGTTAATTATTGTCGTTTCAACGACATGACAATAAATTAAATCCATCGAATGAATCATACTTTTATTCTCGATAGAAATACACATTACAATAATAGGCATCGTTTATTGATTCATGCATTAGGTAGTAAACAGTTTAAAGTGTCTAATTGAAAATTCAATTGAAATGATGAAATATTCAAATTGGGTAGTGCTGTGTGTCAAATTGTCAAACAATTTGATCAATAAATATATCGTTCTGTCAATTTAAAATCAATTGCGGGGTTTATTCACAAAAACAATTTCGTATGCAATCTACTTGATCAAAAAGTATCTTTAATTCAAGAAATCAAACTGCCTGCAAATCTATACTATACAACAATCGTTGTAGATATTTTTATCATTAAATCAATGATATTATATCTTAAAATATCATTGATAATATCTACAACTATTGTATATCATTAATTAATAATAATAATATATTTATCTTCGGCATCTGCGAATATATCTGTCTTTTGATTGAAATTTTTATCCCTTACAATTTCAATTTTTTTTCCTAAGGAGACTAGGTTTTCTTCCAGGCAGGCAGGTTATAAATAGATCATAGCGTCTCCTTACGAAGTCTTTAGCTACTAACGCCACCCATTTGAACTAATATTTACAAAACAACTAAGAGTGATTAATTATCTAATTATAATTATAGACACAGCATAACAACTGATATCAAGTTTCGTGGGGGTGCGTGAGCGGGAGGCGTGCGGTCAACCGCACTTCTCAGGTTCGAATCTCGGTCGATGCAACTTCATTACAATCACTCATATTTTATTGCGGTTTCTATTATTGGATTGTTCTGTGTAATCTATTGTTTTGTCAAACGTATATCGATTTTGAACTGACGATAAATTATAAAATTTAGTAGGAAGTTTGTATATACCTCCTGTTTGCTGTGTTAAGTAATAAATATATGAATCAATAAATTTGGCCTATATGTAGACAATTATCTCGCAAGTTACACTGAAGTAAACGGCTAATATTAAGGCAGCCTCTCTCAATTTTCCCTCACACATTACATCAGAACTAAGAGTTTTAAATCTTTGTCTATTCATGAATGCTTCTTTTGTAACACGCTTTTATTAGCTGCACGTGTAACTAACTATGTAAAAAAACTTGGAAGTTAAATATGACCTACTTCCCGGTTTCTGATTGACCTTCAATGTGGCGGATTTCCAAAGATAACGGACTAGTTATTTTTTATGCATTCCCATGATATGGGTATCAAATGAAAGGGTTTGTTGAGAAGAATACGAAAAATATAAACTTTAAAAATCTTATCAGCTTCTGAAGTCGGTGCCACTGCCAAGCTAGGGGCATTGAAGAATTAGAGGCTCCGACTTCAGAAGCTGATAAGTTTTATAAGAAAATTATTTTTGATTTTGATCACCATTCAACCTTCGTTATCAATCTTCTATTGCGACTGGGCTTTATGTGTAGCAAAGAAGGCACTTACGCAGAAACCTTAAAACCTCTATTCTGTGTTCTGTGCCATCTGGGAGTTTCTATCTTAGGGTTGTGTAACGGTTCCGGTCTAATCGAATACGGCAGAATTTCGTCAGTACTTTTACTATGGAAAATTGCAACTGTATTTCAGAAATTAATTTCTTGGAAATACAAATACACACCTCATTTTTAGGGTTCAGTACCCAAAGGGTAAAACGGGACCCCATTACTAAGGCTCCGCTGTCCGTCCGTCTGTCACCAGGCTGTATCTCATGAACCGTGATGATGACACAGATGATGTATTTCTGTTGCCGCTATAACAACAAATACTAAAAAACAGATAAAATAAATATTTAAGGGCTCCCATACAACAAACGTGATTTTTTTGCCGTTTTTATAGATAATGGTACGGAACTCTTCGTGCGCGAGTCCGACTCGCACTTGGCCGGTTTTTAATTAACACTAATATTTTAAGATTTATTTACTGCTGTAACATTGTCGACCTTTATTTATGTTGCAAGCAATTTCTACCATTATTCCTCGAGTTTCACTTCGCACCTCCCTGATAAGTAAGTTGTCTGTAGATGTTTGTATGAGCCTCGCTAATATTTACGCAGACACCATTGTTTATTCGCTGTGTCTATACCGACGAGCTAAGAGATTGTTCTCGGGATAAGCATAGCAATCAACAGCTTTTTAAAAATCATTCAATTCACACGTCTGTGTACTCTTATTGCATTGAATATTGAAGTCAAAATTCAATGATAATCTCTTAAAATCATATTTAGACAGAAAATGTTGCCTGTTGAATCAATAGGGGTACTTTAAATAGGTTTGCTTATTCAACATTAGAGTTATTTAACTTACATCATCATTGTATGAGAATTGCATATATTAGTTATCAAATTGACGTAATCTAAGGTGATCGTAGAGGTTGTAGATATACAAAGTGTTTACTATTATAATTATCAATTATACACAGTGAATTTTAAGTCGTTTTGGATACGTTAACAAATGATTGTACTCATGATACTGTACAATTATGAAAAAGAATAAACTAAATTCGCGGGAAAAGTATTTTTACTACCACCTACCTACTACTACTACCACTACTACTACCACCTACCTACTACTACTACCACCTACCTACTACTACTACCACTACTACTACCACCTACCTACTACTACTACCACCACTACTACTACCACTACTACTACCACCTACCTACTACCACCTACCTACTACTACTACCACTACTACTACCACTACTACTACCACTACTACTACCACCTACCAACTACTACTACCAGACTAGCTGATCGTACCATTTTGTATGGGAAGCCGAAAAAATTATCGCATTGAAAAGGTTTTCCTTTTGCAAAGTTGTTCATTATCATGACTATTCGCTAACGTAGGTTCCTATTCGAAACGACTTAAAATTCACCGTGTAGGTATAGGGAAGGCAGCTGTCAACTTATTACATAAATGCAGTAAATTCCAATATCAAGTTCAGTTTCGATATTCTAGGATATGCTTTATGTTCAGCCTCGGCATAGCAGGCAGATGAATACAATCTTAATCTTTTTATGCAACTATTAGGAACCGTCAAATATTTTGTTTTACTTACTTTTGTGGCGCAACATGGTAGGGCCAGGCCTTTGTCATCCTATGTCCTATATTTGATTGCTATGATATACCTAGTTGTATGTTCTTCTCTCTCTGTATAGAAGACTAAACAGAGAGAAAAGAACATACAACTAGGTTTAAAGCAAAGTGGAGGAAAAAGACGCCACCAAGACCACGAGGATCCCCATGAAGCTTAAATGTTAGTTAAAATATACTTGATCATTTTTGCACATTATTTTAGTATATTTTAACTGAAAATTATAATTATATGTGGTCACGTACGTTGGCTGTTTTGTCTGGATCTTACATTGTTACTCCTTGACTTCATATTGAGTTACACCAATAATATCGAGAGTATTGTATTTATTAAGATTGAGTGAATGCACTAGAATGAGTGAGGCCTACGGCCTACACCGATATTGTTGAAAATGATGATTAATGCAAGAATAAAAACGTGTATGATTGTATATAAAAATGTATGGATGTATTTTTAGCTGTTTATCTGCAAGTACTCCATGACGTCACACACTGGGACGTTCCAGGCTGCATCGCATGCATTTTATTAGCCATCAATATATTGGTGTCAGTCAATTTTAGATGCATGTAAAAAGCGTGTGCCAAATTTTCGCGCATGCGCGGTGCCGATGCCGATGCGATGCCGCCCATGTACCCGCGCCCGCGCAGCCGCCCTGCATCGTGCGACCTACTATTTATAGATAAATGTGACATTGTTTTATTTGCCACAGGCAGGCGTAATCAGACTAGTACTTTTCCATGCGAAAATCGTTAACCCCAGTGCGATAACTTACTGAGAGAGTACATGGTCATGTCTTGTTCATTAAGTACTTACACTTTATTAAATTAAAATATAATCTGATTAAGCTAACTCCTTTTTCTACGAGTATGTAACAGAAGACGCAAAGTTTTAACTACATTTAACTGAATTCAAAAAAAGGAGGGGGTTCTCAATTTGACTGCATGTTTTTTTTTGTATGTTTGTTACGCATTTAATCCGCTAATTGCAGACCGATTTTTTTATATGTATACTCTCGAGGTGGTCCCATTTAAAGGTGAAGATCTGATGAAGACCTTCGGAGATAGACAATGGAACTCTTGAATTAATAACAGCATACTCGCGATTGCTGTAATCGCATGTTTCTGTATTGTTTATGCCTATCAAAGTCTAAAATAAAAAAAAACTTAAAAAAAAAGTAAAACCGACTTCAAGATACCAAAAAGTAGGTATAAAATAATTTTCTTAAAAACTTAACAGCTTGTGAAGTCCTTTTATTCTTCACTGCACCTAGCTTGGCAGTGGCACCGACTTCAGAAGCTGTTAAGTTTTTTAAGAAAATTATTTCATACTCTTTAGTTTATTGAAGTCGGGATTTTACTTTTTTAATTGTGTCTGTTAACTTAGGCAGATAAATATGCTACGTGTTATTATTGTTATTCTGCTGCATCCAATAGTAGCAATACTTCAAGTCAAGACAATGTTAATGTTTGGGATTAATATAAATGGTGTATTTATTGGCGGGGTGCGGCCGGCGGAGGGCGCGCTTTATTTCCTAGAACCTGGAGTCCTGCGCGCGCGCATGTCAGACTGCATCCTGCCGCGCGTACACTTTGCCGCACTCCCGCGCACCACGAGCTATCGGTCGTGCACTCACTTACTACTGATAAACAGTGTTGTATTTATTTATATCGAGCAATAAAGATATTGTGATGACAATTGTGCATGTGTGAGTGGTTTGCCATGAGATGGATTTACGGGTGAGTGTGTAGTTAACTGTTTATATAATAATAATTATTATATTTTTTAATAACAGTTACGTTCGGTTTGCTATAACCGTGCCGATGAGCCTTACATTTTTTTATAAAGTAGTTAGTAGTTTATATAAATTAAACTTATCTATTTAATCAAATTTAAAAAAACCGTTTTTCCCATACTTAAAATTATGAATAGCAAATCAAATGAATCAAATGAATAGCAGCATCAAAAAAATAATAATAGAAGGATAAAATAATTGAATACCTAGAGATACACACGCAAAAATATTGACATAATTGTTGGGAATACCGCAATGACTATCACGATTGTTTCCTTGTAATTATATTTAGGTACAGTGAGCGTCAAAAATAGTAAATGATTTTACAAATTTTCTGAAGTGTTTTGTAATTAGATATTAAATTATCGTATTTTTATCAATTAGTCATAATAGTTAGTTAAGAACAATAGCCTAGATGTATCTCGGTACTTTGCATTACGCAAGTCCATTACAGTACTATTTATGTATGCATGTATGAATAATAAATACCTACATTTGTAAATACAAACGTAAAAGTACTTACTTTTTATAAAGTTAAATTATATGTAAAACTTTAATTACCTAAATTAGTTAAAAGGTTATCGTTCTCGGATTATTTTACTACTACTGGACTTATTTATTTTTATTTATATGAAGAGGTAGGGTATTAAGCCCCTTTGTCACTGCGACCTGCGAAGATCTATTGTAACGCCTCTTGTTTTATTACAGCACTCCCTCTAACCGTAAGTCAATGATAAAATTGACTATATTCTTGGGGTGGAGGGATTTAATTTCATCTGGTGAGATTATGTGGCCCCCCCAGGTGATGACTTCTAGTGTGGTGTACCACGTCACACTCACACTGCTGGACTTAGGTGTCTTCCAAAAAAGGAAGTAATGCCTGTAGCCAATACAGTGGGCGAGGGGGCCTTTTTCAATAGACATACATTCGCGCGGTCGGGCTATAAATATATACGTATATTTATATGTAGGTATACACGTATATAAATATATACGAAAATATATACGTAATTGTCACAACATTCCTTCCCCTCCCATCAAGATCAATCTTGATGATATTCTAACCCCTATATTCCCCGTGTTCGAACATCATCACGTGATTAAAGGTCTATCCCTTAGACTGGCAGTGTGTAGGCTATCAAGTGGGACGGTTTTTCCGCCACATATGGCTCATCATAGCCTACTTGGCACGTACCTATGCCACGCACCTTGTACGCCTGGGGGAATTTGGATGGCGGAAATGAGTCCTTTCTTCAATTTCCTCTTACTTCCTAGTTTACCCAATGTATTCCGGTTGTAAAGTCGGCATCACAATATAATATTTTGAAATTTAGAAATCCATTGTCATAGTAGCTCATTATTATTCTAAAATACTCGTCTTAAAGTATTCCCACTCTATCAATATTTGTCAAAAAAATATAATTATAGCAAGTTTTCATTCACATTAAAAAAAAGTAAAAACCGACTTCAAAAAATACTAAAAAGTATAAAATGATTGTCTTAAAAAACTTAACAGATTCTGAAGTCGGTGCCACTGCCAAGCTAGGTGCATTAAAGAGTTATAGGCCCCGACTTCAGAAGGTGTTAAGTTTTTTACGACTATTATTTTATACTTTTTAGTATTTTTTGAAGTTGGTTTGTACCTTTTTTTTTAAGTTCATTTTATTTTTCTATTTTGAGTCGCATAAACAATTCATTCAAGAGTTCCATTGTATATCTCGAAGGTCTTCATCAGATCTTCACCAAAAAAAGGGTTCCGAACAAAAAAAGAACTTTGAAAATCCGTCTTTAAGTGACGGAGTTATGCCCGAGCACACATAAAAAAATTAATATCCGAATTCTGAACGTCTTCCTTTTTTGAAGTCGGTTAAAAACAGCTTTAATTGAATCTTTGTACATGTACAATTATTATTTATTTTTGATGATAATTGTAAGTAGTTACTTATATTAATTAATTTTAAGCGCTAGCCCTAATTGGCACACCATTAAATTCCCTCTACTTGTAGGTACCTATTTACTTCAGGATAGTTCCGGAATCTGATTAATTAGTATAATTATTTTCTTTATGTTACTATTATCTTCTTCTCTTCTTCATCGTTCTTTCACTGATGAGGATCGCGACCACATACAACGCGCCTCCAAGCCATGCGGTCTTCCGTTGCGTGGACCGCCTTGTGCATGCTGCCTCCACCAACCCTCCTTATTACATCCGACCATCTTATCGGCGCTCTGCCCTGAGTGCGTTTCCCGTCCAGCCGGCCCACTATCATAAGTTTTTCCAGACTATGCCTAGAAGACCGCATGATATGTCCGAAAAAACCGAGGGCACGCTCCCGGCAAACTGTGGAAAGTCGCTTGGTGATGTTGAGCTCCTTCAGAATGGAATCATTGGTTCTATTATCTTGGTCATCCAATAAAATAACGGTTATTTTGACTATCACTGCCCCTTTATTTATTTACAATTATTTTCAAAATGAATATTTTTTTGAATAACGCTAATCTAAACGGTAGAAAACATCGTTTAATTAATCATATCTAATTAAATTGATTTGTAATTTAAGTGATCATTATTATACATAATACAGTTAAGAAATGATAAGCTTCAAGATAAACAAAACTGTACCTATCTATTAACAAACATGTTTACATACAAAATATAGGCGCCTCTCCATTGGTCATATGACTTAACTAACATAGGGTATGCCTGCAATATTGAGTTTAAATGATAACACATTTTGTTTAAGTTTTTGGAGTCGTATGTGATTTATGACTTGTCGTTATAATTTGATCGTAAAATTTTATTAGATGTTTCCTACTTATATCGTACCTACTAAATAAACCATTTGGTATCAATTAGTTTCAACTAAGATACTGATGAACAGATAGAAGTGGAGAAAGGCTCGTTTGCATTGGGAGAGAATCCCTAGTCTAAGTTTTAGTTGATCCGCTTTAAGATTGTCGCAGACATCACCCAGGCACCAGATCGGCATCGTATCGCCTCGCCGCCGCCGCGCCGCGCCGCGCCGTCCACTAGCCGTTAACGCCGCCGGAGCAGCTCGACGACGGCTGGGCGACACTGGTGTGACACTGAGCGACAGCTCGTGGGCCACAGTCCATAGATGCTCCGCGCGTTCCTCGGCCCGACGACGCCGACGCGCGACGGCGAGATGTAAGCGCGGCGATTTGACCACTCACCGCTATAATAGCCGTTCATTTGTTTGTGCAGAGAGATGCTGCTTAGAATTCTGAACTAATTGCGTTGAGGCGACGCGACGGTGATCTGTTGCCAGGGCGATTTGTCTGCGGCAACCTTCACTCTCATTTCTCGTAACCGTGCCGAGTACTGCTTACCTTTTCCTTAGAGTAATGGGACAGTTGGAAGGCAGAGGTAATGTACGTACGCTCGTACTAGACTTTTATCACTGTACCAGAATAACGCACTCTTAAGACTTAGGAAAATTTCAGGTAATAAAGCAATCAACAAGTTCAAGGAGATATTATTATTGTATGTAAATTGATAAGGGTATTATAGGTATTTTGTTTATGCTATGATAGAATATAATCGAGAAATACATGCAAACTTACTCTCACATTAAAACTACAATAATAGCTGTTATCGGTGACTGTAGGGACAAAATAATAATTAATAATTGGTATAAACATTATTTTTGTATTATTTAGATGGACGAATCGAACGATTGTTTAAAATGATACAATAAACTTTTAAGAGTAGAAAAATATTACAAGTTATCATTAACCTCATTTAAATCACATTGTTTTGACCAATCTTTTAAAAGGATTGTAAATAAAGAGAACTAAAAATTCTCTCCTTGAACTCAAATTAAAAGATAACCACACTTAATCAGCCGTCGTTAGAGTAATAACGTTTGCTTTATTATTCCAAAATAGCAGTCACATCAGTGGCGAATTTACCAGCAGGCTGAGTAGGCTTGAGCCTAGGCCGTTAAATTAGGAACCGATTTTTTAATCCTTTTGTGATTACTTTTGTAGCAACTCATTCAGCATGTATGACTATTAAAGAGATTTCTGTAAGACGGTTTTGTGATGTCTTGTAGAAAGAATATCTTCAAGACACCATTCCGTTAGAAATATACCCAAAAAACTATTTGTTGTGCAATTTCAAATAAATTACTGAATTGCAAGATAAACTAGGAACTGATGTAGTGGTAAGGGCGGCAATAATTTAACAGCAGTAATTGGAAAAGGCCTAAATCTGCCACTGCGTCACATGGACTTGTTAATACTTGTGACTTATGAGTCAGAGTTGTACACATTACACATATCACATTATTTTGACGTTGATTGAATCCCATTCGATCCACTAAAGTGTGTTTTCCCTCCCGGTTCTCTTGGAACACAAAGCGTATGAGAAATACCTACAAGATATTAATTAGTCATTATCTTTTACTGATACTTAAACTCTACGTGCAAAATAACAAGTATCTAGTAGTAAAGATGATCTCACATTATCTAGTTGTCAATTAGTGAATGGTGTACACTAACACGACCCGGCCTGACCTCTGATTACTACACATGATCAGATTTTAGCCTGTTATTCAGTTTAAATATTTCTTGCATAAGCAGTGATAGCCTAGCGGTTGAACGCTTGCCTTTAATGCAGGAGGATCTGAGTTAGAAGATCGCACCAAGCCAGCGTGGTGGCTAAGACTTTATAGTCTCTCATAATTTATTTATTCCCTCGATACCTTCTTGTTATTGGGATGGCGGCGGCTGGCGTACTTGCTACTGGCTAGTTGGTGTAGCGTATTCTTGTAGTGGTACATGTAGGGTAGTATGCCATCCACACATGAACTGAACCAGCAAATAACTCAAACATAACATATGTTTGCTTATTTAATCGAACTATTTTTGGGGTCCCAAATAAAGGGTGCAATTGGTACAATTACAAATTTTTTATATATAATTAAAAAATTATCCAGTCCCTTTCGTCACCAAAATCAGGCAAAATCAGTTTTACGCTAAAGCGTACACGCGTACACACACAGAACACGACCGCCGAAAGCGCGCTACTGAGCGAACCAAGTGTGGACAAACGACGTAAATGAGTCCATAATCTTATTCTTTATTGTACACAAAATATGGAATATACAAAAAAAATACAATTTACAAATATATTCACAAAGGCGAGCTTAACTCAGAATGAGTTTTCTTCCAGCAAACCTTTGGGTTGGTTTGAATTCTTTGATGGGTGATTAAAAACCGACAAGTGGACGGAAACGCGTTTTTGGAAAATAAAGCAAATATAGCAATTAGCTTCTACACATCGCCGTTTTTGGATTTTTTTCTGTTTTTGCTTCAAAAAGTAAAATACACTAATATTCTACGCCAAGTGAAGGGCCGCCATGAGAGAAAGTCCTCAGCCACACTGCCACCAACATTTCCAGACAACTCACCAGACTGGCTACATCAGCTTAGATAAATGAGAAGTGTAAAATTCTGTGAAATGGAACTCGTACCTATCAGCAAGCATTTTGATCTCCAACATTGCTTTAGAATGTTTCTGCAAAAATGGTTGCGTATTCTGAACGTACGTAAGTACGTTATCCGTCGTTTTGAAAATAATTTATAGGTATATGAACTGCAGAGAATACCTAATAATAAAGGGAGACATAATCCTTGATTGTATAATAATGTTTATGATTATCGTCTGTTATATAATCAGTTACTGACTCCATGAAGGTAAAATAAAAAAAATAACTTTACAACAATCGTGTTCTTCGAGATTTACTTAAAAATATTGCAATCGTCTACTTTATGTCTGTCTCAAGGTTTTACGAATATATTTATTGATGTTTTTATGTAAATGTACTTGCTTTTATTATTCATATGCACTTGTCGCATTCACTTGTACTGAGCAAGTTTCTACGGAGCAGGTGCTATATAAGGGCACATTATAGGCACCCGGGAGGCTATGCCTTGAATTGGGAGCACTGGCTATTGCCATAAGCGTCCAAATTATCTCTTGTGACATTTACTTCGTGCCGCGGAGTGCTTGGAGAATTGATCGTGCATGCAGATAGCACTTAATTACGATCTTACTTGATAGTGTTGCTATTGACTTCCATGTTTGTAAAATTTAACTCCCGGGCACAATCTATCTGTATAAAATGGTATAAAATGAAGAATGAAATTCTGAATTTGAAAGTAGTTTAGAAATAATAATTATGTTACCGAGTTTAAAAATCATAGTCCATAAATAAGTCATGTTTTTTTTTAATTATAATAAAACGGAACCTTATTAATGTTTATGTTAACGTTGATGGAGGTTTGTGTTTTATGAAATATGTTTTCAATTTAATTTTACATAAAAATGAAGAACCTATTGTTAATAAGTTACGACGTTGTTTAAAAATATGTGTTCATTTTATTCAAATACAACCATTCATACACGTATTTTGTCAGGTGTCAGGCAAACCATGTAGCAAATCTATAAGGTTTGTATTTTTGTGCTAATAGCGGCTAGAGAATTGGAGATAGATTATCATTCTAATGCCCAATTGCGCTAAACTTAGGGAACTTCTAATTTTACACTTAAACTGCTTTACGGGTATGAAAATGAGTAATAATCGGACATAAGAGAAGGCAATTTCATGAAAATCGATGATTATGATTTCTATGTTTGATTTAAATGAGCGGAGATGGGCATCTCATTACAGCAAAGTACCTAGATCCTAATAGGCCCACTCTAGTAGAATCGGCGGGACATGTTTAAAAAACAAGTGAATGTGTGAATGTAGTCGATGTGACTTGTTCACTGCGTGCGTTTAACAGAGTTTACTTTTGGCACAATTTCATTTTTAATTTTTCCTTTTTATGTAAGAAAGTATAACGTTAACATAACATTTTATTTAAAAGCCGATATTACATTTGTAGGTGTGTCAGGTAAGTGTGTCGAGTGATGTCGTTGTCTGTCACGGTGCTGATTCCGTCACGCTGCGCTCGCGCTGTGCCGCGTCACAATGCGGACGGACGCTCCGTGACAGCGCAGCGCTTCAACTTGCATTTAAAATTAAAATAGTATTTTTAACCAACATCCAACAGGATGAGGTTGAGAACCTTCGTGTTGTATTTTTTTTTCCTGTTTCTTCTATAATATATTTTTACCATAGATTTTTACTGATATGTCTTTCGGATTCGTTATTTTCCAAGAGGAACTTTGTATTGCGAATATGGAGATCTCTTTGTCTTGTTGTTTATGCCATTTTTCTCTGTATAAATGTTTGATTTAATGTTTGTAATGTGAATTAAGTAGTTAAGTATAAGTAATTAAACAGTCCTAGCAAGTAGGTACTTACTTATGTCAATACTCAATATTATAAAATATACACAACTAACAAATAAAAAACCATGGACCAACGAACTATCAGTTATGGAACCATGGGTTATGGGCTAATAACTAAAAAAAGCTCGATATTTATTAGTCCAGCCGTTCAGTGGGAATATTTAGGATCAAATTCTATTTTTCGTCGAATGTCGTCGAAGGTCACGCGCGAAATGCGCACGCGCCGCCCGCCCACTGACAAACAAGTAGAGGTCAATGACCACGCGCCGATTTTAAACCCTTTATATCAAACATTACCGTCGTCATCAATGTACCGACTTCGAGATTCACTGCTGAAAGGATTGAACTGAAAGTCATTCATTTAAATTGTTGACTTGTAATTCATTCTCCTTTCCTTTAAAGGATCTTTTTTTTTTTCATTTCCATCCAATGCAATGTCAAGTGGAATGCGGACACGATAAAATTCCACTAGGTCAAATAATTGCATAAATATTGCAACACAGAAAATGAAATTATAAAGAGATTAACCGATGTGTCAAACAGATGAAATTGCACTAACAAAAACAAAACAAAGCGTATTAATCATATTATAAACATTAAATAAGATTACCTTAGTAATGGATGTTTTAAATACTTGCATGTTTTGATTGATATATTTGTAAACAAACCCACAAAAACGCCCAACAAGGAAAGTCAAGATAAAGATATAGTATCGGTTTAATTAACATTTTGACTCCGAAAGCGTGGAGTACAGGAGCACGAATTAAAAAAATATATACATACTCATTACTTTATTGCATTCCATAATCTTATAATGTTAAAGCAGGTGGTAAACTTAGAATTTTATGATTAATATGCGGCACAGCACAGTTGGAGAGAGGAAGAACGCTTAATTGCAGTTCAATATTTAATTTGTTGTTGTCAGATATTTTGTTAATTATTAATTTTATTTAGAGATTTTATTACATTATACACAATTTCTTTGACCGGTTCAGCAGTATTGTCGTGAAAAGGTAACAAATAGACAGAAAGACAGATAAACATAATGTAGTTACTTTCGCATCTATAATTTTAGTTAGGATTGCTTTGGGAAAGGCGAAAATCACATTTGACATTGCATTACTCTAAATACTACTGTATCTGTACCTACTCGAAATCTTTTATTTAAGATATTGTGCTAGTTATCAATCACCACGTGTAACGTTTGCTAGAGCTGTTGAAAGTAAGCATTGAACATAATTCAAAACATATTGTTTCTTCTAACGGTGCACATTCCGCAGTTTTCGGGATCGTGAGAAGGTTCACGGGGCTCTGTGGGGCATAAATCGTGGACGACATCGTTTATCGGTGCCGGCACATACATTACCGGGTCGTGGTCTATAAGTCACCGTGCAAGATCTAGCTTAAGCGCCACGGACAACCGGACATGGCCTGCCCTATCTGCCTACCTCTAGTCCATATTTGACGCGGAACCAATTTATGTAAAGAGAATTTTGTTGCAACAGGCTCGGTTGGAATTGAGTTGCTGTGGATACCTTGTTTGGATATTTGTGGACGAGAAATTTAGGCGCGGCGAGTAGATTAGCGTCTGAAACATTTGACTGCAAGAGCAGATTGAATGAAGACAAAATATACCTAATAAGCTACCCTAACCGTGTTAGCAGATATGTTTTGGTTCATTTTTGGTTTGTTTTACTGCGGTTACATTTAGTAACAGAGACTGAACCACTCTACAAACTACGCGCACTATATAAAAAAATATACTGTATAACAAACCTCTTAGCATAATACAACAATAATTTTCATTATTTGAATGGACATAAACACTCCCTCAAATGTGACTAAAGTATTCAGCCAGTGACGTCTAATTGCATCGTACACTACGCCAAAAGCGTAGGCTTGGCTGCGATGGTATGCTACTAAAAATACACGCTGAATGTTCCTCTTTGTTATTCAAAGTATAAAAATAATATTTCAGTAGGTACGAGTATTAGTTTTGTCCAGACAATTTAAGCCAAGATGTGTCATTTTAAAGTTATTTGCTTCAAGACATTACTTCATCGTGTAAGGTGACCAAATAATCGCGTTTTGATTAACAAACACCATTTCTTAAGATTTAACCACAATGAAGTTCGTTACACAGCGCTTTTTTCTTGAAATTAACCCGTACTTGTTCCAGTTAGTTCTGCGTTTAATTCAGTCATAAAAACAAGAATTAATACGCAAAGGTAAACCGTATGAGTGGCTGTGAAATGCATCGAGATAAGTAAATTGTTATTATAGTATGCAGAAGTTCACAATGTCAATCATATCAATGTAATTTATGTTTTTATCGATACATATTATAAACAAGGGTGTACTATACATATAGTGCTTTTACTTGTTTTATCTGTCGGACATTCCGGTTCGTAGTCTGAATTACGTGGCTGTTTATTTTGCATTCGAATTTCATGGCGTTGCGTCACATCACGTGATGGGTTTAGTTTCCTGTAGAATTATGACCGTATGAAAATAACTTAATGTATTTTTTGTGAAATCCAGTCTCCATCCGATCAATCTCAATAAACGTCAAGAAGCTTTGGATTTCCCCAAATTAAAATTAATTTTAGCATTTCAACCTTCAATCCTGAACAATGAATATCAGCTAGATTCTTCAACAAGGAAAGGAGGTATATAAAATTAACTCGTCGATATGAGAAAAATATACGTTTGTTTCATTCACAATAACTAGCAATATTCACTGTACGTTCAATAGACCCTAAAGCTCTGTTTTATAATAGTATAGCATTCCTGAACCTAGTCTGTCCGTATGAAAGAGTGTTGGGGAACATTGCGTGCGCACGCGACCGGTTCCCTCACGCATTCCGCGCAACGGCAACTGCTGCACAGCCTGCTTGCTAAGGATACACGTTCACTATAGCATAACAAGCAAAAGTATACGAATATACATATCTGCGCAAGCCCATCCACCATAAAGTATACAAAACTGCGAGGAATTAAAATTGTTGTCATAGCATCACGTCTGTATTACCCGAAGGGTTAGGCAGAGGTCTACTGTTGTACACCCATATTCGGCCGATGCCGTTATTGAGTCCCATAGGTAGGGGAAAAGAGTATCTACCCACTTTTGTCTTCAGCCATATCATAAAAATTACTTTTGTAGTTATTACATACAGGATATATTTTTATGTAGTGAGCATAATTTGTAGTAATTCAATCTCTGTTCCTAAATGGAACTGCAGTATTGGGATACATTTTAAAATAGAACGAAAATTCCACTTAGTATGGGGGATATGCATATTTTACTAGCGCAAGCAATACAAAATCAAATTATTTTGTTTTGGAGTGAATTTTAGTTCTGCGGTTGCATTTAGGAACGGATAATGAATCACTCTGCAAATTTTGCGCACTACATACAAAATTATTTTCATTATAAAAAAATAGAGCAAATGGAAGGATTTCTTGCTTCGAATCTATCACAACACGACCTATGTGAGTCTCACTGATTCTTATTCAAGTCAGTGGTTAAATGCCCTAAGCCCCTAATACCAAGTATCTCTTTAATATTCATTAACAATTCCTGTAGACAGTTAAGGAATTCACACTTTAGTAGCATTGTCTTGTAATTTGTTATCTTGATTGCCTGTGTACCTAATTCAGTCCGGTATTTGCATAGTGCCCAGATAAGATATTTAAAGTACTCTTACCTAATATTAACCTGGTTTCCGTATAAGTAAGTTATTGCTTAAGTTTTAACCCTATTTCTATTATAACTTATAAAACAAATAGAGTTAAAACTTGAGGCCGATTCACGTCCCCATACCGCGCATGTTGACGATCGATGCTCAACACGCTGGTGGAGACCCAGGATTGAATTTTTTTGCTGATGAATGGACGACCGGAACGTCTACACTACGTGATTATTACAAGCACAAAACAAAACGTAGACGTATAAGTGAATAAAATAATAATAAAATGGTGAGCCCATAAAACACGTAAATACAGAAAATACAGAAAATATAGAAAATACAGAAAATAGAAAATACATTAATTCATGGAAGGTCAATTTACTATGCAATATCAAGACTTTTCACTGTAGAAACTTTCGTTATCAAGCAATTGTTCACGATGTAGTTGTACTGTATAAGACTCCTCATGCGCCCTATGCCCATTACTTGACATTTAGACGTAGAAAGGGTCGAGCTCGTATGTTTTTGACGTATCGTAACGTTATTGTAAGCAAATTTTGAATAAAAAACACAATAATTCTATTGCATTTTTGTTTAATTTTACGCAACATGCACACTTGTTTCATGAAAAATTCTTTTAGTGTGTTTCCGTGCACCGTGAGGTTGTTACGATTGGCACAGTGGCTATGGCGATTGGCTTTCTGCGCTAGGCGTCGAGGGTTCGATCCCCGCACGCAAAAAGTATGTGTAGAAAAAAAAATTGGCTTTTATTTTCATTGTAATATTCCGTTTCGATATTATTATTATCTTTTGTTATACAAATACCTTTGCAGATCAATCATTTAATCTGGAAGTAACAAATTAACTAGTTATTAGTACACGTTCCGGAATTCGTTATCTATAGCTCGTTAGAAATGTACCTATTTGTAATTAATTAATGATGACCCACGACTCTGTCCTATTCGAGTTCATTTCCGTTACCATAGAGCAATAAATACATATCTGTTTGTCTGTCAAAGAATATCTTATTCCCAAGTTGCTTATTGCTGGCATCTAAGTATCCAGAAGCTTATAAGGTCCTTAAACCAGGTGTTACTGTCAGTGAGGATCAATGGCCAAGAAGTTGAGCATTTTTCAATTATTTGTTCGTCTAGGACTATACTCACCAGTGCTGAACAGAAGACAAAATTCGTAATGAACATGAAAACTTCATTGAATAAACAAACTGATGAGTGGATAAGGAAAACAACCGATAATTATTTGTGTTAATTTCTTAACATTGTTCACTGTAGCATATCGCATACATGTAACTTGTCTTGTACTCGGCTTTGTAGTGATAATAAATACACGTTCTCGGTACCCGTATCAGAGTCACCGGGCTGATATGGCGAGCTAGCGGCACCTGGCCGACCTGGCTTCATTTCACGTTTATCACAGTTCGCCGATACCAGTCAGCTCTAGCCACAGTTACCACAAGCGCTGGCCGCTCTTTGTCGGCGCCATGACAACTAAATTCATTGGGCTCACTATGGGGAACTAGTATCGGCTTTCAGCATAGATTGCAGGCCCACAAGGAATTTATAACCATGCTGCGTTTACGATGAATTCCAATGTTAGTTGTCTTGATAGTGACAACTTAGTGCCCTATTTCACGTATAAATGTGCGTTGTAATTCATATCCATTTAAGTTGACAACTATTGAGGCGAAATTTGTAGTTATAACAGGCAGTTCCTTATAAACTAGTTCGATTATAACAGCATTGTATCTATCTGTGTCTTGCTTATAGTTGGCAAACTTCATTTAAATGTATTTCTGAGCAATGTTGCAATGTTGATTTTAAATGCTTCGCAAATATTTTTATCGTTGATACAAATTCATCTCATGACGCAAATGAATACCCAATTCTTGGATTTGCTTCACTACATGCAAGAAGATCTGAAATAGTCAAATGTTTAATACATCTTTCGCACGCCTTTTTGAAAATCAAACTGTTTTTGAATTCAAAAGTTCGATCTTTACTTCTTTGCGAGTGTGTACAATTGTTCTCATATTGAACGAATACGATGCAAGTGTTTCATGTCTTGAATACTGATTGAGTCATGTGTTATATTTATAAGCATCGGTACTCTTTGCTTCTAGAACGAATCTTTAAATGGGTTTGGTAGAACTTGATAGATATTTCAAAACTTTAAGACCTCTCGTAGTTTTCTGTAGGTTTAATTAAAGGGTACAGGATAGTTCATTTAAGCTTCCTATATTGTAATTGTAATGGTCATTTAATAAAACAAGTAGATGTTAGATTCAAGAATGCGTCGGGGTAATCAGCAGATACCTATTATAAATCATAGAAGAAAGTTACCATCGTTTAATCACGTCATAAAAACATTGTAGAGCGGCTTTAGGACGGGCTTCGACGGCGTTCTCTTTCCAGATTTTTTGTTGAGATGCAGGTAGGGCATTTGAATAGAGTGGACATGTTCCCAATAGCTTTGACCATTTTAAATGTCCCACAGACGTGTCAAATCATAAAAACGTGGATTACAGCCAAAAGTTCTGATTGTGCCGACTAGACATTTTGATGGTAAAAATGTAATTTTTAGACTAAAATTTAATTTTTATTGACTGCATGCCAGCTTAATTGTGGATGTTCAACTTTAGAATTAACAATTTGATTTATTCATACGCGCCGTTAGATGTTTATTGCTTTCGACCGTAATCTTGCTTCGCTGTTGATTATAGAATATTACTAGGTTCTCCAAAATTTTCTAATTTGGAAAACTATCTCTGAATATTTTCAATAACTATCTACTAATATTAAAATATAATTAGATGTTCTTTGGAGAACGACAGAACCACGAGAAGTAATGAAATTGTTGGTACATCAATAAAAGTAAAATAAAACATAAATATTTGTATAAAATATTGTAATGTATTCATTGGTTCCCTATTATAGTCAAATGGGCTCGTTCTCGTTCTCGTAGACTTAAAATTCTATGAATATTTTTAATGATCGGCATCCGTCGCGTTGTGGACGAAGTGTTTCGCTGCGACAGCCAGCGCAGCAGGGGTGTCATCCATCACTAACAGACAGCGGACGAACGTCGTGCAGATAAGTAAACAACAAAAATGATACGGATTCGCATCCTTTATAATTAGGAACTAGTAGAACTTGTGTTTCAGCGTATTTATTGTATAAAAATAATAGACGATAAAGAGAGTGCAAACAAAAAAAAAAAAAAAAAAAAACAATATAATTATGCGTATTAATAATATAAATTTTAATAAACTTATAAAAATAAATAAATATAATTTATTCGTATTATTACGTACAGTGTATTTAACAAATTAGGATAAGCATCGTACCTATGTCATAATAATACCTACTATTGCTTATTGATTTTATATTTTTATAAGGATTAAAATATTAAATTATGATAAAACAACACGAATCCTTTAATTTTATTTCATCAAAAAAATAAAAACAAAGTTCCTAAAAAGTTACAATTAAAAGTTATCTAATCAATTACTTTGTATTAAATAACAGATAAATCAGTTTACATATTATGTCTGCTAGCTATCAGGAAAGGCCAAGTTAAGTGTATTGCACCCAAAGCTAAAAATACCAAGTCGTAAGCCTAAATATGGCTGTGTTACGTTAGGAAAGTGCGTGTTCCACTGCCTGACAGGTTTGGAACTTGGAAGCCTGCCGCTGGCGTTGGGGAAATTTAAGTCAAGTGACAGCTTCGATCACATTTCGTTGGTTTTACGACGGTATAAAAGTCGAATGCCTTTGCTTTATTTATAAATATAAAAAAAAAACCAAAAGCAAGTGTAGCAGTTCTACAAATTGTGCACTAAGCGCTAGTTTGATTTAAACTAACGTGAAGTGTTCTTGTAAAAGTTATCTTGCATGCTGGCCTTAAACTTGCTACTAATGAACAAAACTGCTTCAAGATATACTCAATCACTTAATGGCTCCATGAATCATGATCATACGCTGTCATTGTGCCTTACATCAGTCAAGGTGGACTACATATTTGATTTAGTTTTATAAATACATAAAGTAGTGTTATTTTTAACTACTTCCGCAGCTAATAGCTATAAACATCAAAGTCAATGTTCCAGAAAGACATTCCCTATTAACTTAGATGCACTCTCGAATATCCCGTCTTACATGCACCGATGGGAGTTAGTGACCCGAAGCTCTTGTCTTCGATTAAAATCTTAATAGGCAACCTCTGCCGAAAGATCTTTTTTATTGTCATTAGAGAATGTTACCATGGCATACCTACACAAATACGTTTTCTATAAACTAAAGTTATACAGGGTTATTTGTAATCCACTAATAGTGCTTTAAGGTGGAAGACCTCATCAATATGAATAACTTAAATACTAGAAGACTAAAAGAAATTATTACCTTTTGATTATGGACACAAAAAACCAAGAATAGATTTACTGATCGGAATTGGAGAATTCATACAAAATATAGGAAATTACCTAGGAGATGGGATATTCAAATGTGTGTTCGTAAAAACATTGAAACAGCTACTTATGATATTTATGGAGACCTGAGAAGTACTGGGAACAAAATTCACCTTGTGCCCTTAATTTACATTTTGCGGATGGATAGATATAAAAGAATTGAAATTATGTTTGCGCTAATTAAAACACAAATTCCTAATTAGCATCCCATTTAATTCAGGTTTGACTACGAAAAGGCAACTATGAACGGCATAAATAGTGTATTACCAAACAGACACAAACTCCACATACGAGTACCTGCAGATCATTCAAATATTCCATGTCCCGTAGCGTATATACGAGTAGCAACCGATTGCTCAGCCAATAAGCTAGTCATTTCTTCGAAATTAAATTTATTTTGGCTGGAACTATCTTTGTTATTAGTGTTATATGTAGATAATGCGGGACGAAACAAGAAAAAATTAAATGGATCAACTTTTGGAATGCAGGGCGAAAGAGTGAGGCAAACGCGGCATAAATCACCTGTTTATTAAATGGAAAATAACGATAACTAATTAACTACAAATAAAATCTCATAAACAGTTCCTGTTTGCCACGTGTATTATACAAACATTGATTATATTAGAGTAAAATCGATTAATATGCATTGCTCCCCGTGTCATTCAAACGGTAAATAGGTGACTGTATCGTAATTAGTTATTATTATCATAGTTCATGTTAATTAATATACTATCAGTCATACGGTAGGAAGATGAACGCTGTTATTACTATTTATCTAGAATTTTAATTGACTTTCTTGCTTTGTCACTTGTAAACAACACGTACCTACCTAGTTAGTGGAAAGTCTTCCTGGAACTTATAATGATAGGATATCAGACATACTTCGTACTTTATTAAAAACTAGCTTACCCGGCGAACTTCGTACCGCCAATAAAAGAACTGTGCACCTACCTACCTACCTACCTACCTACCCTACTATCTACCCTATCTACTATACCTATTATACCTACCCTACCTACTATACCTACCCTATCTACTATACCTACCCTACCCTACCCTACCTTCTCCTTACAATTATAAAAAACATAACAAAAAAAGAATTAGTGAAATTGGTAAATAGCATTATTATTTTCAATGTCGTAAACAAAAAATTACAAACGTATATGCAAAGGATAAGATAATTTTCTTCTAATCTAATGACTAAGTTTGCCTACACATAATACATAATATATCTACATTTTCTAATAGACAGTGTGTGTCTAAGTTTGTAATAATCATTATGGAATATTTATTTTCATTATCAAGTTCTCTGTTAATTGTTTTGTTGTGCTACAAAAATAAAATAGACTAATTATAAAAGGTATCGCATAGTTTAAATTTTATGACTTAAATATGTTGCTTGGTTGCTTAAGTATAACCTGTCATACGTAACAACTTAACAAGGCAGGTTCCTAATTCATGAACAGGTAAATTAAGTAAGTACTGGGTAAGGTTTACGATATGTTGCAATATTGTTTTGATTACATAATGCTGTCTTATGTTTGTGTCCTCACGGCGGGTGTCGCTGTCGGTGTTGGGGGCATTCTTACGGACGCCAAGGTGCCGAGGGCGCCAGCCAACACATTATCACACGGACGATACGTGATGCTCACGCGCAGCCGGCGTGACATTATTAATATTATAATATTTACATGTCGCTCAAAATCCCTGTAACCGATAGTTTATCAGTAAGATTCGATGGATTATTAACATTAATGTACATAAACAAAGCTAACGATGCGGAACATTGATGCATAGGTTAAAATATTTTAAATAGGGTTTGTCTAGTAGAGCGCGGGCGGCGCACATCGGCCCGGGCGCGCACCTCGCTCCACTCATTCGCACAAAGCGCAAGCGCCGGGTGGCTGCGCACGACACGCACTAAATATTTTTTTTAAATCCACCCTCAAACTTTTACAAACGGAAATAAATCCTCAATAATAATATTAAAAATAAGCAAATAAATATAAAATCAATTTATTAAATTTTTATAGTAAAGTATAACGTGGAAAACACGCCGGCATCGAGTGACAATTTATTATCTATAGTGTCTTCATTAATTATTAATATCAGTAAATAAATAAATTATTACAAAGTGGAACAGGACGAGACTTTGAGGTGTTATTAATGAGTCCGTGTTTACCGAAGAAAAGAAACTCGATGAGTTCTCCCAAGCTGGAAATGTCCCTGGAACACCAGATTCCTGTGTTGATGAAAAAGGTAACCAAATTTATTATCAGATTCGTCAACTGTTACATTATCATTAGCCTTTGATCTCTCGAGTTGTGGGTCACCTATTAATATAATTATGTCTTAATATAGTTTCATTAATTTGTTCATTCTTCTTTTATTACAAATATTAGTAAACTTAACGATAAGCGATGGAAAATAATTGAAAGTAATAAAAGTGAGATGACTGCGTTTTGTGAATGTACTACTACTGATATGTAATGAGCATTACAGATAAAAGTCCTTCTTTTATCTTTGTTGTTACCAAAACAATGTTTATTTTATCAAACTTTTTTTAGGGTGATTTAAATATAAATACTTAGGGACCTACTCTTGATAATATATGATAAACGAATTCGCAAAACAAGACGGTCAGTAGCAATAAAATGCATTAAAGTAGTTTTTATCGCTTTACTGGCTGCGCTAACGCATCGATGCACGAGCGGTCGCTGCGCCACGCCATCCATGTTGAATCGCTAATATTTCCCAACAGTGGACTTTACTTACCGGTACTAGGTATTCACAATTTAGTATGCAAACCACCTTGGTACCTGTTAGTATATCCAGTTTCAGGATCTCGCTGTAAATTATTAAGTATTCCTCGGGCTAACTTATGTGCTGTTATTATGTGGACGGCGGCCAACGACGGGGCGGACGCCGCTGGTCGGTCGAGTTATTGCGGCTAAGCATGTAATCATATTGATGAATGACTCCTGGGGTCGCGGCGGCTCGTAATAGAACAGGATGCGAGGCAAACTGATACTTAAGTCCTAAGAAGTACTAAGATCTTAACTTACTTGTTGGGTCTTAAGATGGTGATTAGCAAGATTGTTGCAGTGAACGGCTGTTACATATTTGTTTACAAATTGAAAACTAAAGTAGGGAACGGCCTCATTTGTTATCAATGTATTACGGAGGATTTCATGTAATCGTCACGCTACAGACTTACTTTGTAATCACAAAGTTATTAAGTATCACAAAGTATTAGAGTTAACTGAATAATTTTAGAATATTTCTTGGTTGAAGTCTCAGGTTGCAGTGATTTAAAGTTCATCGATCTTGAAGAAATAGAGACAATCGACAAAAAAAAATATACCTACACACGTAGATACTCGTACCTTGGTTTGTTCCCACTAGTTCTACTAAACAGTCCTACGATAGAACTAATGGGAATTTTTTTTCTCATTAGTTCTACGATTTGTCTTGTTACAAAATAGTAGAACTAGTGGGAATAGAAATTCCCACTTGTTCTACCACAGTTCTACGGTAGAACTAATGGGAATTTTTTTTCTCATTAGTTCTACGATTTATCTTGTTGCAAAATAGTAGAACTAGTGGGAATAGAAATTCCCACTTGTTCTACCACAGTTCTACGGTAGAACTAATGGGAGTTTTTGTTCCCACTAGAACTACGTTTTGACATATTATTATGCGATGGTTGTTACGATTGATCCATAAACCAAAGGTTCACTTTAAAAAGGAAATCCTATGCTATGTGGCTGTTCCATATTCAAAGGGCTGTCCTATCACGTAAGTGTGTATTGTATATTATAGATTAAAGACAGTCTTGCACGTATATCCAGACGAAATTATCTCAGGAGACGAGAGATACCCTTGAAATGTCTTGGAAATCTCCGTATACAATAATTTGTTATCCTACAAAGGGCACATATCTACGAGTCAATTTAAATTACCTACTATGAGAGTTGAGACTGCCAATGCCATTGATAAAAATAATAACACTGCGTATAAAGAAGTACAGTCAACTTCAAAAGTTAATGTCGAACAGAATTATGTCAAAAGTGGTAAATCGTGTGTAGGTAGTGCAGCAATTTTAAAATTCAACTTATCGTCACTTACTTTTCATGGTACCTATGAAGAATGAAGTTTGAACCTTTGAATAAAACAAATAAATTAAACCAGTTTGTTTTAAATTCAATGAAAGAAAATTTTAGATTTTAATCATGCTTAAAAATCTACGACTACATCGCGTTACTCTTTATTAATCTTGACGTCAATTAAGATCGTGATTCGTGGCCAAAGGAATTACTTTTATCGTCAAACAAAAATAAACTTTTGGTCTGAACTTGTATCGCCAAACAAAGATATTGTTAGTATACTTTTTGTTTTAATTTTCAACATAATGCCTCTAGGTACCTATTCGCCGATAACTTCAACTTTCATCACAATATAATGATGTTATTTTCAGTCCTTATGTCACGAGGCTGCGTGTTTATCTGAGACTGTCACAGACCAGGCGACAGGTCAGATCTTACGATCAATGCAGCTATAGTATAGTACCACTATCATCGTAAAAACACGCGGGTACACACATGATTCGCACAAATTAAACGTAAACGAATGCTTGTCGCGTAACGTGGACGTTTATCTTTGATACATATTTTTAGATAACTGCATAATTTTTGTTGAGGAAGGTAATCCAGACATCACTATCTATCAAACATTGGGTGGACTTCCTCGGTTTCTGAATAATCAAATGTCAGATCAGAAAATCTGTTGTCAAATCTCATGTTAGGTGGTTGTAGTTAGTTGACCCAAATCTCATTCACAATCATTGCAACATCCAATCGTATGAATCGACATAGTTAATGATCAGAGATTTTTCTAGACTTTCAGAAAACGAATTGAGATGTCGCTCGTCTGTAGGCAGCTTTAGATGCCCTCGTTGCCTTTGTATAAACAAAACTGCAGTGTTCTTGAGTTTATAGATGGAAATTCATCGAAGAAAGGTCGAATTAAACAATTATCAGTAAGGTTAAGTGTCGTGCCAACATTGCCCATTGAAATCATTTTATACAAATTTATACAAGCATTTGGGGCTAAATCCAAGTCATTATTTTGATTCCATATTAATTAAAGCAAGGAAAACCGAGTACTTAGTCAAAAATGCTAAATGATTCGTTTATGCTAGATAAAACACTAGGTGCCTAAGTGGACAAAAATATGCAATTTGTGTATTTTAAATACAGCTTCCAAAATATTATATACCTATTGCAAAAGTAGCACAATCTGAAAATTAGAGGTTAAATAAATTTTACGTAAGATCTAAACAATGAGTAGGTAGGCCTGACATCTATCTAAATACCTTATACTCCTTATTGCCTAATGTCCCTGAATTAGTTCAATGTTAACTTTATTGATATAATGTTAACGTTTGCATTTTAATGTCACATAAACAACTTAGAAGAAGCGAAGCGAGTTCATTCACCCCGCTCAAAATAGTGGTGGATCTAAATTGTCTCTACGGTTCGACTTCAACATTTTTGTTTCAAAAATAGAAAAAATCTGATTCTATTTGCTGGCGCCTGGCGACCGCGTAGGTTCATTTCTAATGCTGTCACTGAACCGATTTGAATCGTGTAGGAATAGGTATGTATTCACTTTAAAATAAGAAAGAAGTGCAAGTACTTACCTACTTGCATTGTCACTGTTTGCAAAAATATTAAATTGATTTATAATAATTTTTATTTAGAACATAAATCTGTGTCTGTAAAAACAATGAAATTTCACGAGGGATAAAAAATTGTTACAAATAAATTGATCTACTTTAATTTGAGGCTGACAGTAGGTACCTACAATACAGTTTGCTCACTGTGATTTTACATAAGAAGTATTTATTCTACTTAGTACCTATTTAGATGTGGAATAATGGAGCTAAAGGGAAGATCGTTATTTAAAAAGAATAGAACGGTAATATATTCCAACGTTGTACATCACTACTACACTGATGTATCGCTCTTCGAGTAGACTGATTTGTTTATAGGTGCCCATTTGATTCATCTGCACCGTTAGACGAACTAGTTCTAATAGGAAAATGTATAGTTAGAATTAAAATTCATAAATGACAGGAAACTTAAAATAGACAGATTTGTTTTACTCAAATTAATGTCCCTAACATTTTTCCGTATATTAATTACAGAATTGCTTTACCTACGTGCAGAAACTACAGTTTTTCGAAATATTACTTTGTTTACAATTTTTATGTCATATTGATTTGTTATCATGTGATAAACCGCATGTAAGAGATAATGTACAACGATGACACCGCAGTGTTGGTAAACAAAATTAGTACCTACCGTAATAATATGAGCTCTTGATTTATTTAGTTCAATTAGTTTTAATTGCGATCTAATTAATTGTGATTATCTCCTGTAACCTTTTTTATTTATAACTGATGAGGAATTAGTCTTTAGGGCCATTTTTTTCAAATAAACAATTTAATAAAATATTGGACCATAACCTAGTCCTAGACCCTTAAAAGTACATAATATACTAAATTTTATGACACATGACAATTTTTTAAGCAAACTCAACCCGAATACGAAACAAAACCGAACGTAAAGAAACAATAGAACAGGATTAAGTATATTATTTGCACTTGTTACTTTAAAACTACTTTCTTTTATTGCGCACTCTTCAGAAGAGGGCAGGTAGTCGTCAAGGGCACCGGGCTCCTCGAGACTACAGTACCAGTTTGCTCCTTACATCAGCCAGGATTATAACAAGCCATGACGCCTATTTGACGTAAATTCTCTCGGAAATCAACCATAAAATCAGAAATTAAAGTTAAATTCACGCGGTTTTATTACGTCAAACTACTTTTACGAGCGATGATCAAATAGTGTAAAAAGTTTTGTAAACATTTATCTGGCAGGAAACTTGCATACCTCTTTAGAAAGAAATTGCATAAATAATGAATTTTTTAGAGTCTGTATGAGCAAAACGCATACAAATTGCAGTAAACAAGCTTATGTCAGAGCTAAATGAGAAGCATTGAAGTGTATCTAGTAGGGCATTGAAACGTACTTAAGGATTTATTAGTCAGTTACCGTTTAATTATGGATACGTTTATGGTTGGCTACTTGTTTATCGTAGATCATATTTACCTTGGATGAACGAAGAACGTGCGCATTATTCCGGAACTAATAAAAATCAAGTAGGAAAAATACTTTCGAAGAGTTTGATTTGAAATTGTTTAACTAAATGAGAAGCTTCTTTAGTGGCTGTTAGCATTTGAATATCACTTATATTCAATTGGTGTTTACAAACACAATAGAAAGGCGACGCAGTGCGTGCTCGATGTAATCATAATCGTCGTCCGATGGCTGCCGCTCGACACACTCAAATATTTAAACAAGCATCGCAACGGTACAGAAGTGATAATGAAAATTATGACTTCTTGATCATCAATGTTATTGCTGCATGCACCAATCAATGACTGCCTGACAACGAAACAAGTGAACGTAATTATAATTCGAAGTAAAGTCACAAATATGTTAAGTATGATGTGTATGGTATGTTTCTTATCACGGTCGTATACTATGGCATCCATAAACCCATGAGTGGTATCCATATGAAATTCTTAATGGGAAACCTAATGAAATGTCGCATTTGTGAAAGCGCATTGAATTTTCTTCAGAATCGGTTATGGACTGACAATCGGGCGCAGTTGCTCGATTGCATCGCGCGGCTACACTGTTGAGAACGTTGCAAATTAAGTATGAACATGGATATCGGAGATGTAAACAGCTTTACCCTGCTGTTGGGTGGATGTCAGAACCAGTTATAATGGCTGCACCTCCTACATGTTCTACATTAAGAATTCTAATTAGAATCTGCCTCTTTCATTCAATGTGACATGTGATCTCTTCCTTCATTTATCGTAGCGTAGTTTACTTGTGACTAATTTGCGTTCAATATGCAGACACTTTTGTAATTACTGTAATCTTGTCTACAAGATAGTTTCAACGATAAATGCCATCCACATCCGAGTCGTCTAACTACTAGAATCTCGCTATTAAATTATTAGTTTCCTTATTTACAGCCCTTCAATCTGTCAAGCGATTTTCTTCGGACGAACCCTACTATTACCGCGGCGTTGATAGAATCATTGCGGTGTGCATTAACGATCAGTGTAATAACTTGTCGCGCTTTAAACTTTAATTTCCATCTCGCTCCCGGTGGTTTGAATAATAATAAAGCCGTAGTTATTCGAGTACCGTTATGTCGTGGGCTGACGATGGAGGCCCAGGGATAAACAAGCAACACAGTCGCGCAATATTGCATTTAGATTTTTACTCAGCTTATGCAGGTATTATTGGCAATTCAAACTAACTTAATACTTGTACCAAAACATTGTATGTTCAAAATTTATAAAAATATTAGTATTAGTATTTTAGGAGACATTCCTAAATTTTGAATAAACATGCATCGAGAACGCAATTCTGCAATGGTCTGATGAGTGAGGGGGCATGGCGAAGGGAATTTATACTGTACCTATAGTGCCAAGCGCGTGATCACTATACCTATTTACGAGTATATGTGTAACTGACGTCTGGATGTGTCTGCGCACTATTTTAGTACCCACACAAAGTGAAAGTCACGACTCGAATAACGTGGTCGAGGATATTCCCGCCTCTGTAATTGCATTATTTAACATTGTTTTTACACTCATTCACGACGTCGGTTATTTCAAGTTGCAGTTGCTATCGGAACAGCTAAGTAATTATTGAATAAATCTTTGGGTTTACGCGAGGCTACAATCTTTTAGCAGCTTTACGTATATTTCAGAAACTATTTTTTCAGGGGAAATGTAGGTAGGTACTTGGGTATCTACCTACATTTCCCCTGAAAAAATAGTTTATAAATGGCTGTAAAGTTCATGGTACAGTTTTGGAACTGTACCATGAACTTTTTTTGGTACCGATTACATTTGTGGTTCATTTATCGTTTTTAGCTGAATTCTTAATTTGGTTCCAGCAGTTCATTATTAACTGTAGGTATATAGTAAAGAGATGATGATTTATATCTATATCAAAATTATTCATGTAGATATTTATAGCGACTGCGAGGTTTTTGGAATCCATTCAAACGCGATTTGTAATTGATTAATCCACTATCAATAAAAATTCTAATTCATCTGCTTCTGTTGGCTTATCGCCAGTATCGATAACATTATACGTAAACGTAATGAAAGCATAATAGCTATATCTATGAACGATAATGATAGGTGTAATTGTAATGTAATAGAAAATACATATTTTTTATAATGCAGGGTACCTAATCACGATGCACGCTCGTAATCGGAATCGATTCAATTTTGACACTACAAGAATGTTCATTGCGTTGTTCCAATTGTCGAGCGGAGTGATTATAAAAGTCTACTGCGCGATGAAGTACGAGTATGTTGAACTGTCAAAATTGAATCGATTCTGATTACGAGCGTGTATCGTGATTACCCTGCTGTTTCGTCGAACTAATATCGTCAGCATATCGAGTATCGTTCGTCGAGTGATAAGGCCGAGAGACGAGTCTCAGTCGGTCGGTTTCAATGTATTGTTTCATGGAAGGCGTTCGCACTGAGCGTTGCTGCGGCATTGTGTGACCGTCGTGATGGCAACGCACACGCGCAAAATGACCGCTATTCGTCCTCTGACACGTCTCTCACTTTTAGTCAACCTGTTTATAGGTACCTGTTGTATTAATTTTGGCTTTCCTTATTTACTTCGAAATCTCCAGTTAGTATGTAGATGTGTCTTTTGAGTTCTTTTTCTTTTAAGAAATGTAGTAGGTAACGTCATTTTGTTTGATGTTTAATCGTACGTACACAATCTAATCTTCATACCTACAAGTGGGGCATTTACTCAGTCTTTTACACCTGGTTACGCGTATTGTTGTGAATAACTAACAGAGAAAACCGGAAAATTTTTAATAAAATACATTCCAGTTGAAATACTTGTAATGTCAAGGTCTTTATTTCATGAAACCATGAATATGTGGTGATAATACTGTTCAGTGCGGATTTCCAACTATGGTGAGTCACCAATGAATATTATTTAATTTTAAAAGTCTTGTAATGACAACTTAGCGGATTATCCTTCTTTATTTTTTTGAATAAATACATAATATTGGTAACGGTCATTGCCTGCTAAATACATAGATTCGTAATGAATATTAAACATGGTACATTCATACATTTTAACTTTGTTTGCGTATTAATTATTCTCCAAAAGGTCAATACAGGTCACCCAAACTCACACGGTAGGTACTTACACATTTAATTAAAAGAACAGAAAAATTCTGTAATGTCAACTCATAGATTTATCATTTCTACTGAATATTCCAGAAGGAAATTCGTCCGTATTGTTCTGATTATGGTTTTAATAAAACGTAGTAGATAATGCCTTATCCTTTGGCTTACTTTCAAGTAGATACATAGTACCTACAGACTATTATTTATTGGTACTTTCATTTTCATTATCTCTTGAGTTATCCTATTCTAAGAATTTGATATGAATGGTGCGATATAATACCTACCTAGATTATAGTTCTGTTCAGTTATATCACTATGATATAGGTAGGTAACTAGGTACTGTTGCCATAAGTTGTAGAAAAAAGATTTAGATAATATTTGACTAAGTAAATTGTTGTTTTATTTTAAAACGTAAGTTATTTTGTGCAGGGGCATGTCCTCGACAAAATAACTTACGTAATAAAATAATCAACTAATCAACTCAAATAATAACTCAATTAATAAAATTATCAACTCGTTGTTTAAGCCAACCACGTTAAAATTGTAAGGGTACAATTCTAACGTGGTTGGCTTAAACAACGATTTGATTATTTTATTATTAAGTTTATCAAATCTAGGTACCTGATGTGGCTGTTCTTGAGTAAATAAATAACTTTAAACTTATATATACCGGAGGCCAAACACGCGCTGTAGCTTCAATGTCGGAAAATTTCACGATACTCTTCACGTCACTTATCTTTTATCTTATGTAATAAGCTAAAATCTAAATGCCGCCACCACAAATCATGTTGAGGTAAAGCCATTACCTAGGTAATATAATATTACTTACTACACATTTTAGGTTCAATCACTGACTGCTCAATACTCGATACTGCTTGGTTGCTCAAAAATTTTGATCTTTTTTGTGTAACTGAACAAAGTAAAAAACCAAATGCCAAAACGAAAGAAGCATAAAAGGTTTTTCAGCATCTGACGCTTTCATACACAATCAGCTTTCTGTATTTCCCAAAGCAACAAGTAAAAATAAATTCATCAATAAATTTTCTGAAAAAAGCGTTGAGAATATTCACATATCATCGGCTACAAATGCCACAATGATGAGAAATCTCACACGTTTTCATAAAGAGGCAACACGATTATGAGGACTGTGCGACTGCAAGGAAGCTACAGCCTACAAGCCGCAAAGTGACTATAGATATGGTGTTAGTAGTCATACTTCAGACGTTACTCAAGCAACCTAAATATGAAAATGAAATAAAATAAGTTAGCTTCATTGGAAAGAAATAATATATTAAATTTTAGAAAATCTAACTTTAATTTATCAACAGGCTAATAATTAAAGTTAGATTTTCTAAACATGTCAACGATGGCGGTGTGCTAAAAACTTCGCCGACACTTGTATGAAGTTGCGTCGTCGTAACATGGAAATGTGAAATGCTGCTTGGAATATTAACATTGCAATGAAATTCCCTCGTATCCGTTTTACCTCGATTGTCAAACGTATTGTAAGAAGTGCCGCCTTTGCGACGAGACATGGCATAAACTACCTTGACTATAATACTGGCACAATGCAGTTTATTATAGATTTTGATGAGGTAGAAGATTTTATTTATCACGAGATCGCGATTGGAATATTGAAGAAGGTCCTTCTTATTACTGAATGAAGTCAAACAGTATTTACGTTGTCACGCGCTATCGAGTGGGTAGTTATGAAATCACTTAAAATAAATTGCAACGTTAAAGTGCAGGCTAAACAGAGTCAAATGCACAATAGTCTCATTGGCAATACTTACTAATATCAGACGATGTCGAGCAGCAATTGTGCCTTATCTGCCGGTTCAATGACCGCCCTTATCGAACTTCTTCATTGAGCGCCTTATGACGTAGTTTCTTCAAATTCTCACAGATACATGTGAGGAATGCTTTATCTGATTATGAATTTTTTAATGACAGTGCTGGGATTAAATTAATATTGTTATTGTACGTTTACGTTTTAGTCAATAACGTATGATTAATAACGTCACTATCGTTACCTACGTTGCTCTATCGTTATGTTTGAGGTCCTTGAATTTGATTGATATAACAGTATAACAGCTTGTGTAACTACTTTTTTCTCGTACGTCAGAATAGTCCTCAGTACTTAGTACCTTCTCATTCTGAGAAGAGGCCCGTGCCCAGCATTTATATGTTTATTTTAAGTTTATCGTTATCCCTATCAGCTTTATACTTTATTCAGTCGCTGTTTAGCTTACTCTTATCCTCGTCACAATACTGTTAGGTATTTTGTGCCTCGATGGAGTTGACAACCGGCTTTGTTAATGTTAATGCCATTAACGCACTCGTTGAAGGAGCTTAATGTAGTCTTTATACACTCCATGGAAAAAATCCTTTATAAGACTTTTATAGCCCAACATTGGTTCTTTTGCTCGCACTGAAACTAAAAAGTATTTATTTATTTATTTGGTTCACCAACAATTGTTACACACAAATACATACAAAGGTTGAGTATACAAACTACATTTGTAGTAATTACGTCCTAAGTGTACAATTTGACTAGGTACGAGTAAACACCACATCCAAAAATTTTACAATAGCTTTTTTTTTTTTTTAAATTAATCTGAATTTATTTTATACATGCAAATCTTTAAAAATTATACAGTTATAGTAATTATACAATGATACAATAGTGTATTAATTTTATTCTCTCGTTTGACGGCAACGGGAGGCTTGCCCAGCGTGTTGACTGTTGAGTACATCTTTCCTCCTGTTAATTCAGAATGCCTGTGACCAGGAGTATAGTATAAGTGGTAATAACTTATAACTCTTACCCCATATGATAACATTGATAACAAAGGTACAACAAAAATTATTAAAAACGAAAAAAACTTTATTCTCTACTCAGAATATATTTTTTTCGTTTAGAAACGAACACTGTAGATTTCAGCTAAAAACATCACATTTGCGTAGTATTTATTGTAACTTACATCCTAATCTCCACTAATTTAAGCAAATTGAACCCTCGAGCATGATTTTTATATTTCATAGACATTAGGAAAGTGCATAATTACATATATAAAAATGCTTAATAGTAGGTATAGGTATCTACGTAATATAGAATGGATTTAGGTAACCAATCCTTGGTCTATTAGGATATACCTATAGCAAACTCAATCACAGATTTGGCTATCTTGCTGCGACATATCAATTTAGTTTTCTGCGCAGAACTCTAAACGGTGGGTGTGCGTGCGCAGGCAGTCACGCGTTTGATAACTGCGGTTCTATGAATAAATGGATGGTCCAATTATAGTATAAAGGATCTGCCGAGCACAATCAGTATGATTGTTTTCTGCGTTTATCGCTATTCTAGCTTTAGGACATATATAATATACATAGTACACACATCCGGCGCCTCTAAAGATTCTCTATGTAATCTTAATGGAGATGATTTTGTATGTACATTTTTAATACCATAAATATTGGCACAATGTTGTTCTTCTTCTTCGTATCGATGTTGATTCCAAATTCTTATATTTTTTATGCAGAACTTGGCCATTTCAATAGCTTGGTCCGTGGCCTCGCAAAGGTATCTAACAGGAGGTTCAGTAGCTATTGAAATGTGGATGGTGTATAAACATTGTTATCACTAAATTGTATTTTAGGCGCAGTGATTATTCAAAGTTTTAGGTAGCTGTTCTTCCACTGCAGTCGTCATAGCTGTCTCTTTGCGAGGTCCATGTTCAAAAGACCACGTTTCAGTTTATACTAAAGAACAAAGATGTCATAATTTAAGGTTATCGCATTGATGAATGGATACTTTCTCTGTTTACATTCAGTCACCTTGGTAGCCAATCACCTGTGAAAGACGTCGTCAGAATTTACAAACAAACTGCCACCCGACTTTCTCAATATAGCCCACTCAAAGATAAAGATTTCTTCGATAACTCCTTTGTTGTCAACTTTTATATGTTATGTTGTTGTTATCAGGCTGTATTTAATTATGAAAACCCACTCGAGATAACTTGAAACTATTGAGGCTTTTATTGAGCTTTCATAATTTCAGATTGTGGTTATTATCTGTAATTACTTACATGATCTAATAAATTGTAGTTAATTTAAGTGAATTTATTTTTGCCACTGTTTCAAACTTCGTTTTTATAATTCAAAATTGGAAATAACACTTGAATTGAACCTTCGTCTTTTTAAAATAAACACAAAGCCACTTCTCGCTCTTGGTCTGTAAAAGTCTTGTTTCTTGGAATTATTAACGTAAAACAACAATCTCCAAAGATATAGCCTTCGTACCTTCATAATAATAAACGCGTTGTAAACATCACTTTCACATGCATAGGGGCGCGGGGCGTGTTGGACCACCATCAGAGGCTGAGTATTGTTTCTCGCAAATCGTGTAGTAATAATACATTATGAGAATTGACTCGAGTATTATTTATGAACAATAACGAGTGGCGTGGTTGCGAGCCTCGGAGCGGTGACCGACTCGCCCTGATTGGATAATGGCGGACTGGCCACCGATGCATTACTGAACTAAATTTAACTGAAAATGTAGGTACCTCCTATGTGTGGGTTCTGTTTTGTAAGCTACGCAGTTATACGTAACAGTTTGCGTAGGTACATAGTAGCGGTATTCACGTAAGCAGGTCCCACGATTAGAATCGTGACGAGTGTTATGGAATTCAATTCATTTAAAAATATGACTGTTATTCATGGTAAATAAATGTGTAACATGTACTATGTCTGATGAAGCTCACTATATAAGTAAGAATAGACATCAAATATTACTATGTATGAAATGTTCGGTTCCCTATATCTGACCAAGCCTGTAAGTCAAATGAAGGAAAAGTATAGTAGTATCAACCCAATTCCAAACAAAGATTTTTTAAAGAACATTCTCAAGTTCTCTTCATCGCATCATCATCCGTTGCTGACAAGAACCCCCCTAAGTACAAAACACATCCAGTTATTTTATCCATGATATTGAGGCGAGTTTATTCTCTTATAAAGACTGAATTCCGTCAATTTTTACAAGCAATTTTTACAAGCGTCAAGTTTTGATTACAGTTAGATGTCATCGGTGGTCAATGGGCATGCATAGGATGCTGTTGCATAAGTTGCATTCATTCATTCGAACTGTTGTTGCACATTCACCTGGCGATGAATGGTATACCTATATTGGTATGGTAATATTCACGTGTCGTAAACATCTTGGGTGGCGTATTCTTAGCCGGGAACCTGCAATCATATGATTACGATATACTTGAAATAAACTGTCTCAATCATATTTTGAGGTCGCAAACGGAATTTCATTTGAAACTGATCCCATAGCCATATTAACTGTAGCGGATACGATTCGAGTTTATTAGTCTTCAATTTTGAAAACCGGGCTTGTCTAAACAAATTGAAAATAGTGTCTTCCGAAAGCTAATAGAATGAGTTATCCCGTTCGTCATCCGGCCGGACTTACGCCAGCGTCGCCAGATGCTTATGATACCGCCCCCGCTTCCGTGACGTATTGCTTTTGGCACCGGGATTTAATTACGAAACATCGTAACTATATACAACCATTTAAACTTCCGAAAGTTGCAAAACGTATGTGCATACAAATATAGCAGCATAATTGGTTATTATCAAATGACTGCTTCATTTTCGTCACTGTCACGCGCATCCAATTCAATTTCGCTACAGCTCACTTTAATTTAGATCAATTTTGAAGGCATAAACAGAACGTTTGTGGTAATAAAATTTGAGCGTCCACTACGGCAAATCAAAATAGATGTATTGTTACATATTCAGTCCAGTTATTCGTCAGTCAAGATATCGAGTTACTGGAGACGTTTTCTCACCGCGACGACCTTATTACTAATGAGCGATGAATGCTCAGTAGCATTCTTTTTTTATAATAAGATTTTACTACAATTTAGTTTCACGAGAATCACAACCGATTCAGCACTACAGATTTTTATCAGCTTACGCCACGAGACCTGACTAGGTGACATTAAGGTCAAGGCTAGGCGACCCACTTTAGCGTTGCCTCTAAAATGGGTCGGGCACTGACCTTCGCAACGACAAAAACTCGCGACGGGCCTGCAGGAAAGTAACACTTTCCTTGAATCTCGCAAAATGCGTGACACATTGACTAATCTTGGGCACCAACACAAATGTTTATTTATGAAATATTTCGCAAATGTTTTCATAACGTTTACTAAAAATATTTCTCTTCTTAAAGTTATACTGCAGTAATCAAAGAGTGCCTTTATTATCACTACGTTCGCTATAACTTCAAAGTTTCAGCAGCATTATTAATAAAGTTTGGTTTAATCTCCAATGCAACATTTTAAATAAGTTTCGATTCATTGCACTTCATATGCAGTGTCATCAGTTGTGTGGTGTGCATGAACACTATCTGGTCAGTGGGGCCCGCTGATCACTGAGTGCTAATGTAATTTTATTATCTTATCGAGGTCGTTCACGTTTGACATTCAACTTTCATGTCCTGATAAAGAAAATAAATAACCGATGACCAAATTTTGTTCATTCGAATTTCTGAACTCTTGTTATTAATACTTGCATAGGAGGATCAGAAGACATTCTTTAAGTACTAAAATAGGCTGCTAGTTTGGAATTCTTGCATTATGGGTGCCGTTGTTTATTGCACTTGCTTACGATCTTTGTTGGTGCCAAAATAAATAAAATAACTAACTAGGTCACCTTTGATTCCTAAATAGCTACGTATGAAGCATATATACCAGAAAGTGGTATACGAGAATGCGGTGTTAAATAGTCAATTTTGAATGTTTCAGACGCAGATGAGCGGAGATCGCGCAGGGTCGCAGTGCGGACTGACCTCGCTGCTGCCGATGTCGTGTGGCAGGCGCGCCGCGGCGTTCGCGCGCGACCTGCACTCGCGCCTCAGCAACCTTGGCGGTGCACACGACGACCACTGCGAGAGCAGCTGGCTCAATCGCGAGAACACCGCCCCCCACAGACCCACCACCTCAACCAACCAGCGAGAACTCGACACATTTTACGACTTCGAGCTAGAGTGTGAGAGTCCCTCTAGTCCCGTCGACGAGTACGAACCCACCTTCACAGAAAAATCTCCCACTGAAGATCAAGAACAACCTTTTTATGATGTTGATTCTGAACCAGAAGTAGGTAAAGAACAAACCAAGTTTTTATTACAACAGACGGACAAAGCAAAGAATGGTTTTAGATTTTCTACCGCCTTTTATACAGACTGTTCACCAGTGAAACTTCAACCGATCCCCCGTGAAAATGGTCACGCAGATAAACGTTTATATTCTGCGATCACATTTGAGGGTTGTGCACGACAAAATAGCCTCGATGAAATCGACTGTGCTGCAAAAACAATCGCCGTCATAGATACGGATCATCTTAGTTCACCTAACTTTCAAAGTAGTACTTTGGATAGCGACTCTGAATTTGAATCTGCCAAAAGCGACCCTTCAGATGTCGTTGAAGTTGAAGAAGACTTTCAAAATGAAAAGAGTTCAGAAACAATTACTACGGAAAATTTATACACATTGAACGTTGAAAACTTATCGCTCGCAGAAGTTGAAATTCCGCTGGATGAGGAAACGCCAAAGGGAACCCCGGAGGAGGCCCCCGAGTTAGATCCAATCAAATCCAACGAAATTATTCAGGAAGTTCCTTTAGAAGTAATTACCAGTGAAGTTCCCATTGAAGTTCCCATTGAGAAAGAGATATCGCCAGAACCTGCAATCGAGCCGTCCCTAGTAAGTGCAGAGGATAAAGGTGAAAATGACAACGAAGCAGAAACAGAGGATGACCGACCTCAACGTGTACGGCGCTGCTCCTCACTCAAAACTGGAAAAACGCCACCCGGCACGCCTGGCCGCAAGAAAATAGTGCGCTTCGCCGACGTTCTAGGACTCGATCTAGCGGACGTGAAAACTTTTATGGATGAAATTCCTGTTATTCCCAAATCCGCCTACGACGACCTCACTGGTTGCGACGTCCAGAGCGCCCCACCGGCGCGATCCCCGCCGCGACTCGGTGCTCTTACACTGGTCCCTCTTTTTCAGCTGCCGGGGGAGATCACGGACAAACTTGAAACGCAAAATGTGTGCCTTGAAAGTGCGCGTGTCTGCGACGGCGTGCATGTCACCGTGTGCGGCTCCGTTCGCGTGCGAAACCTGGACTTCCACAAAACTGTGCACATACGCTATACAATGAACAGGTGGAAAACGTATACGGACCTACAGGCGACATACGTGCAGGGTTCGTGCGACGGCTTTTCCGACCGCTTCCAGTTCGTGCTATATGCGCCGGCGATATCGTCGGGTCAGCGGCTGGAATTGGCCGTGCGGTTCCTGTGCAAAGGTCAACAATTCTGGGATAGCAACAGCAGCGCCAACTACTGCTTCGACTGTCTGGCCCTGGGCTCGCTGCCCGTGGGGGGAGCGCCAGCTGCGTCGGGCCCACTACACCCCACGGTAGACTGGCACCCGTCGTTCTACTGACGCGGCAGAGAGAGCCGAGAGGTGACAGAGTCGGAGCGACGAGCGCGCGGCGGACGGTGCGGGCGGCCCGGCCGGCCGGCCCGGCAGCGCACACATTCCTGTGCCTGCACCGCGGCGCTCCCGGGCGAGACAGCGCGGGCGTCCTGAGCTCCTGAATTGATGAGGCTTAACGTTGTAAAGCGTACTTGTGATATAAATTAGACTAGGCGTAGATATTGTTATCCGACGAGTGTGCGACTCGTTCTCAGAGTGCCATTTTGCAGTAACGACGTTTCGAGTTATGTATATTTTATCGAATTTTTCGTTTCGTACTATGTTAATTGTAGAGTAGCGAGTAGGACAGTAAAATGTGATGATTGTGCGGTGAGCGCGGCCGCGCTTCTTCTCCTTGTACATATAAGAGAAATGAATTCTGAATGATATTAATTAATATTTTAATACAATTTTTTATGACATTATTAGACCTTTGTAATAGTTTTATGTCGAATTAGGAGTATCACCTAGATCTATAGATTTTATTCACATAACATCCTTATGAACTGTAGATAATACGAATATCCCTAGTAAGTTATAGTATCTGAGATGACATAATATCTTCCGCTGTAAGATCGTTGTAAAGTTTCTTTAATTGTTAAACTAGATACGAACGTTGTAATTAAAAAGTTTCAAAGCTCTATTTACGATGAAAGATGTATGAATACTATGCGAATAATCTAATCTAACTAAAATATTTTATATCGATGTTATAATCTGGATATATTTATATTTTTATAATCACGGTATCATGACATACTTCCTACGTGAGAACTGATAAATAATAGCCAATATATTGTTGAATCAGTTTTGTTTGAGATTTTAATCAATGAGACTATTAGAAATTACGAAATTAAATTATTGTTACTTTTAAGCGATATTATAATTTATTTATTAGGCCGATGTTTCGTCTATTTTGTATATGTACCTGAATTCTGAAAATGTGGCCATATTAATTTTATTATACCTACACAGTGTGAATGCTACCCTTAAGGACTATATTGTTACTCTTTTAATTGACTCCTGTTTTATATTAAATACCTACCTAATAAATTAATGTGCATAATTATAAAATACTAGTTTACTCTTAATACTAATCCATATAATTCTGCATACTTACTTGACAAAGGCACTTATAGTGTCATTGAAGCAAACATGGACATCGTCATCATAGTAGATCTTCTGATCAGTATTGAGTTAGAATATTAGAAAATTCTCAAGAGTAAAAATTTTTGAACACAGTCCAAATTCGTCATTTTGTACCCTTCGTACAGACATAACATTACGTAAACAAGAATAGATCTAAATAGGAGTGGTAGTATAGTAAGTATAACATTATTTTTAGTACGCAATTGACGTTTTGCCAATGAAAGGAAGGCGTGGCTTGTATCAGCTGCTCCTCAACCTACGCAAGTCGGGAGATTGTCACGTGAGGGTAGCAAAACAAAGTGATGGTCATTAGCAATGGGTAAGCCCACAAAATTGGATGACGTCGATATCTTTGATTTGCCAACTAGGACTTGTTCGGCGGGCACCAATCCAATCCGTGATGGTGGAAAGATTAGCTAGTCAGCACGTTACGTAATGAAGCTAGGCAGGCGCCCAGGCGATTTTGCTGTTGTTCCATTGAATATAATAATTATAATAGTAATCATCATAATTCATAATTAATTTACTTTCACTTTTTTGTACGTCAGCATTTTCTTTATTTGGTCTACGTAACTCCTTTAGGTCTTCCTCTTCCTCTCCTTCCTTCTGCCTTACCTTCCATGATGTTTTCATAAAGGTATCATGAGGTATTAGGTGGCCTGTAATTTCCCTCTTTAGAAGTCTTCTTAAGTATTAGTGGGTTATTAGTACACACGGCTACATATCAAACTTATATCTACAGTTGAGTATAAGCTGACCTCGCATTGTATTAGGGTTTCCGTACAACGAGAGGTCAGCTTATACTGAAAATGTATACCGTTCCCATATCTGGGTTTTTATTCGGTATGCATTAGAAATATAACAAGATTTTATGCACTTTGCAGCACAGCATCCCGGTGCCTCTCAATTGTTTTTACCAGAAAATCTGAACTTTTATAAATAGTAAGTTGTCCACTGCACTGGTTTCTTCCAAGAATTTTCAAAGTACCAGGAGTGCAGAAATTTAGGAGAGCTCTACTATGATCATAATTATTATTCTAAGGAAAATGCCATCTAGCGATGAGTAGCGGAACTTGAATGAAACTTGGATGCATCTAGTTTTGTCAGTCAAAGCTTTATAGCGTATACATATACGTTATACCTACTGCAGATCATTATATTATTTGCGAAATAATTTATTATAACATCAATTTAAACGTTGAAACAATAAAAAATTACGCGGTAAATAATCTAGCTGGCTGATAACCAGATATTTTTCTAACAGCAATTGAATTATTGTTACATCAAAGAATGATTCGCAAAATAAAGCCGATACAAGCTTATAATGTAAGTTTATGTATAAGAAATAATTATAAAACAAACAAATTCAAACTATGTAAGTAATTTAATTACAGAATCTTAACAATAAGCGAAATATATCACAATTATACTTTATTTTGATCTCAATAAATAATTTAATGCAGCATAACGTACAGATGATTAGGCAGACTTAGGTTAACAGTATCAAATGTTTAAACCTTCTACACTTCGTTATAAACTATGAAAAATGTTTTAATAACAGTGCGTATCCACAGTTAGTGACTTTACGTAAAGCTTAGTAACTACTTCCTACAATATACAATTTTATAAAAATGGAAGATGTACTTAAAACTGTTGCTGCTTAAGATTAAAAATATGGACACACTTAAATTAATTATAATAAATTATAGTCACAATTTCCCGCCATTAGCCAAGATGGCGGCGATAACGACTAAATAACACAACAAAAGTCCTCATAGCCTGGATGGCAAACATTTTACTCAATTCAATATGTCAATGGTTTTATGAATTTACTGGCAAATGTATAACTTTTCTCTTTTCATTCAATTCTTTATAGGTATATGTCTTACTCATATTCACATACCTAAATACAACAATGAAACTAAAGGGTACAAAAAGGAAAATCTTGACTGCATTCTCATTAAATCATTATTCATAGTGGCATTCACCTACCAAGTGTTCCTCTTTGAACATCTTCTGTAAGTACAGGAGACCATAAACTCCACGCCAAATACCTCAGGTATTTTTTTGAATAGGTGACAGCAAAATAAAAATAAAAACTGAAAACAATGTACCGCAGACCTCACTATGAAGATGTTCACGATTTAGTAACTACAGTCCTATTGAATCCTTCACGTTTTGCCCCTAAAGCGGTACTTCTAACCTAAAACAGTCTAGAAGCGATGGGTATCCCATCAAGTTGCTATGGTTACACTCTGGTAGTCTTGTGTGCCCTCCGCCTTCTCGAACTCCGGGGGCGGGCGGGTGTCGGGAGGGTGATGTTGGGGTCCCGGAGTGCCCTCAGTTGCATGTGTAGCCTCTGCTTGCAGAACTCATAGAACTCGATCTCTCTGGTGAAGTTCGCTCGCACTATTTGCTTCACTGCTTCGGAGACCGGCGGTTTGAACGCGTTGCGGTTGATCCGGTTGAAGGTATTCAGCTCTTCTGAAAATTGTACAGTTATAAGTATCCAGTACGTACGTAAGTATATGAAAGTAAGGAATTTGGCTATAAAAAACATAGTCAGTCTTTTTTTTAATTCGTCAATGGTGAATTAACCGATTTTCATATATATAATTATTAAAAGGGCTAATGAGTGCCTATGAACATCATGACAGACAAATGAGTAGGTACCTATTGTAAGTCAAGTCAGAATTATTTTAGATGCGGGGGCGGATGACGCTTTATTGAAGCATGCCGTACCAAAGTCTACTCAAATAGTTTAGGCTACGAAATTATATAATCCATACTCCAATTATGTATAATTACTGACTAATTACATAATATATGTATATCAGAACAATCTATCATATCGGAAAGCCAGTGGCGGATCTACACATTTTCCAAGTATAGGCTGTAAAAATATTGCCGCCTTAATTATATTTTACAATTGTCAGTTCCTAGATTTAGAAACGCCAGGTCGAACGTCGTTGAACGTCGTTCATGGGTTGGACCCCACGTCTCCTTTTTAGAAACATTGCATAACTGTTGGACAACACTACGCATGACCAGAAAGCTGGCCTATTCTTTGGTCAAAGAATAAGCATTTCCATTCAACTTGGTAATACTGACATTCTTCTGGTGTATTACTAACCCCAGTACAGTCTCAGGGCTCCCTGGAAGAACCGTGGCACGTATCGCTCGAGCGCCAGCAGCGTGGAGTTCATGTCCTCGAGCACGCCTACCACCGCGTACTGCTCCTCCACCACTCGCTTGGCGCGCTGCAGAGCCTCCACGCTGTTGAACGGACTGGAAACGCCAGAATTATTATGGTTAGAGGTTGCTGAGTAAGATCTTTGAGTTTATAGGGTGGAACATGGCAGTTTTGGTTCGCAGATCTCAGTGCTTGTAAGAATCGTGATTTTAATTGGACTGATATAGAAGAAATTCAACAGCGAGATGGTGAGACTTGTATATAAACAAGAAAAAAAAAATCGACGATCCTTGCATGAAGGTAGGGCCAGGCCACAGCGTCTGCCGATATCCATAGCTCCCAACCTTCCAATTAAAAAGCTAATCACTTCGCATAATATAATAAAGTTGCCATTGCCGTATCACTTCTATCAAGGTTTCTTTCAGAAAGCCAATAAAGCTAGAAAAATGCTAAGATGAAGAAGGCGCCTTTATAATTTATCATAGCAATTTCCTACAACCCGTGCAAGCAGCATGTATACTCACAGGTGCAGTTTTTTTCCTCAACATAAATATATTTGAGATTTTATTTGATGTTTGAGGCAAGCAGCCGATTTTCAACAGTTGACAATTATGATCACTTACGTGCATTGTTGCTCATGTCCACAGAAGAACAGCGTCTGCCGGCGATGGTCTCCTATGCCCTCGTGCGTCTCCCCCTCCACGTAGCGACACTCACGATCTCCACTCAACACGCAGGTTTCAAAGTCCTGCAATAACATAATAGAAAACATTCGTTACACAATTTTTTTTATTATTTTAATTATAGGAAAGAAGTGAATATTGCTGATAGTGAATAGAATTTAATAGATCTATATTTCATGTAAACCAAATACAGGCACTTATGAAATGTCGGGACTATAGGTGCGCGGTTCCAAATAGTAGGTCCTATGGAGAAGAACCGGCAAGAAACTCCATAGAAACTCTTTTAAAATAATAGTTTACGATCTTGATTAGTACAATGTTCTGGTAAGAGTTGCGAGAATAATGTAATTTAATGTGAATAAAAAAAATAATGATTTGCCTCTGAATAAGAATGTCATGGCAGTTACAAGCTGACCACGCACGACAGACGGCACCCGTTCACGAGCATGACGCTTGCGTCAGCATCGCTAAACTCAACCATAATGAAGGGAACTCAACGACCCGACACACAATGCCACCATCAACGAGACATTTTATGAAGAGACCCTCATTTTCTATTGTTTCGTAAGTTTATAACTCGATGAATAGAAAATCAATTACCTACCCTGTAGGTAGGTAATAGTATTACCTACCTACAGGGTAGGTAATTGATTGATTACCTATATATTAATGATTGATAGGTAATGTATTATAATTTATATTATTATATTCAGTCTAATCTGGTAGTTTCAAGAAAAACTAAATTCGCCGCTAGTCACGGAAGATATCTCGTAACATAAGTGACAATCAAAGTTTCTTCTGTTACATTTTTCCATCAACACGTAACAAACGACGAATAATGGTGCACATATTTAGTAGATAGGGTAGATAGTAGGGTAGGTATCATAGATTCCGTGGAAGGTATGGTAGGTAGGCTAGGGTAGGTAGGTAGGGTAAGTAGGTATGGTAGGTAGGTACGTAGGTAGGTGTACAGTTCTTTTATGGGCGGTACGAAGTTCGCCGGGTCAGCTAGTATTTAAATAAAGACATAGTTTTGTATTATAAATTCTAACGTTAGTTAGGTGAACACTGAAAATCAGCGCTGTGTCCATGCCGTAGCACCGCATTATGTTCACCATCATGTAGCAGTTGACCTTATGTCTAAATAAAAATACTGTTACTTTGTGTGCGTGTGTCTCTGTGAACAATAAATCATTTTTCTTTTTTTCTTCTTTATAAAACTTAACGTTACCAACTGACTCATCATCATGGATTTTGTTCAACAAAAGTTTGATTATCGACTGCTTCTTAGATCACAGGTCAGACTAAACACTAAGCAAGTTAGAGTTAGTTTTTTAAACTAATTATATCGTAAATTTTTTGTTGACGCAAAACTAATTTATTTTTTACTCTGCGCTAACAGAGTCGAAGTGGCCATTTCATTAGATAGGCGTAAGCTGAAATCCATTCAGCTTGTAAATAAGGTATTAGAAGATACATACTTTATTATTATGTGTGTTTGTGATGGGACGTATTAGGTGTGAGGCTGTAATTGGGTATTGGTTATCAACTAAATAAGATCGGGTGCTTTAATGAGGTTCTATCGTTAAATAATTTTATTTCGCTAAAGAGATCTACGTGGGTTCCTGAATCCTTGAACAGTCTGGTGCACTTAGTTTGCTAGTGTCTGGTAAAAAATGAGATCTTTTTACTGTTCATTGCGTGACATGGCGGTGGAGGAGGTCCAACTATAGAAGTAAGGCTGCGTTTCCATTGAGGTAGAGACAAGTGGAGAGGAGTATAAGTAACCAAAAGAACAGGTACGAATAATAACACATCACTTAGATGAGCAGAGCGGACTATAGTCTACTAGTAATATTATGTAATGCCGTGAAGTTTGCAACAAGGAATAGAACACAATTCTTTACGTGGATGTCGTAAAGCGACTCTCGCCTGGGGGATTATCAACAGAATAGGAGGCGGCAGCTTACTAATTTTTTAGCCTAAGATTCTTGAATAATCTTGGCATTTTCGGGATAATTTTAAGGTTAACTGCATATCGGTGTTTAGCCGTAACATATTAACCATTTGTAATCATCATCAATCTAGTCATTTCAGTGACTCAAGCATCCTCTCTGAGAGACGACTCTGACTCTGAGAGAGGCTACGACCACTGGACGTGGCACTTCTCTAGTTAACAATAGGCCGATGATAATTATGAACATTACATTATGTGTGTGCGTATGTATGCGTACTGGTTCGGGTCAAATGAGCTGTATACTATCATTAATTATTTTATAATAGGTAGGCGCGAATTGTTTTGTCAGTGAATTGCTCGAAGCAATTTCACACAATGATGAATTTAGATCTAGGTTTTAGGCAATTATGAGGTACCGTTTCAGATATTAATGAGCGTTAACCATGAAAAAATATTTACAACTAGTTTTGGTTTGGGATTTCAATGTTGTTAATTATTGTTTGAGCACTTCATCATCATCAAAAGACAGGATACACCCACCTTACAGCATTTAATATACTTTGTAATGATTCCTTTTGCTTACACTCGTGTAACGGCTTGTTCATACGGACGTTTACCAACGCTAACTCAGATGATTGTCAACGATCAAAATTCTCACGCTGATATCATGTCGTTTAATTATTATCATACAAAATGTGAGATTAGTTAGGGTAAGCGCTAACCAGCACTGTCGCTAACGCTCATACTAACAGGCTCTATATCACTTTCTTCAGTCCAGGTGCCAAACGTAACACATATGCACATATGCCCAAATTTCATGCTTTCCCTAACTTTAATGATATCATTCAGTATTTAAAAAAAAAATTGTCATAGGCGGCTGTTTTCCAATAATATACGTTCCCGTAACTTATACATATAAGGTAAGAAATATCTGACCTTACCTTTGCGAAGAAGCGTACGGTACATAGACAGACATCATATACTTAGTATTCAACTCAGTGGCATTGTCATGCTCGTGAACGGGTGCCGTCTGTCGGAACTGGTCAGGTTGTAACTGCCATGGCAATCTTATTCACAGGCAAATCATTTTTATCCTAGTCTTATTTTTATTCACATTAAATTACATTATTCTCGCAGCTCTTACCACAACATTGTACTGATAAAGATTATAATAATTTTTTTGAAAAGAGTTACCATGGAGTTTCTTACCGGTTCTTCTCCATAGGGTCTACTATTTGGAACCGTGCACCTAGAATCTCGACATTTCATAAGTGCCTGTATCTGGTTTACATGAAATAAAGATCTATTCTATTCTATTCTAAAAAAATTGTAGTATTTATTTATTTTTAATGAACAATACATAATCCATAAAAGTGCAATTGCCAGCAATTCTCATAAAAACAAATTAAAATAGATTACATTCAACTCACGATCAAGATTTCACCATCTCACTAAGGTTTACTACATTAAAGCGATCTTAAAGATTCTAGATTGAGAATTGAAATAGGCTCTGGGACTTTAATGGGTACCAATATCGATTTAAATGTGAGATCTCCCTTCACTATGCCTTTCACTGAATTTTCATAACGAGAATAAGCAGCCATGAATTATAAAAGCCATAACTATAAAATTGAATTGAAATATTACAAGCGCAGATTACAACCCATTCCTTTTCTCTGATCTGATGATAATTACAAGCGCAAATTAGTATTGATAGGTATAATTTTACTTTTATTATTGAAAGTTCTATATTTTTAAAGTTTTTAATTGATATAGCGTCAGGGGACTGCTGCTCCGTGATTAATAACGATGCATGTTGGTCAGCTATAAAGGTACTATTTCATCATTAATGCGTGCTACTACAAGCACAGATTCCCATATTCATTAGGTATAATAATCATTAGAAAATTAAATGAAATCATTAAACTATTATAACGCCGCAGCTATAAAACACTAATCTATTAAAACAGTGTACTGTAGCTCGTTAACGAATCTACCTAAAGTGATGTATGATTCCCATCAATGCATTAACCCAATTAATTCATGAGTCGATTGCTTCGGTTTACCTTCCGTTGTAACTAGTCGATCGTGAGCATTGATTCGTGTCGTGTTAACCGTCCGATCGCGTCGTGACCGACTGATCTGAACTCTTGACCATGGAATTCTACCGAATAATCGTTCGAATTCGTTTTGACAGCATTAACGGAACGAGATACTTAAAAAAATGGAAAATTTGCTACAGCATGGTGTTAAATTGGAAATAAAGATACCAGATTTAAATTTGCTGATGACCATGAAGTAGGCTTTCAGAGCAAGGAAATCACAAAAGCTTGGTACCTTACTATTACTTTCTGGTCAGTGTGTAATTGTTATGGGTACGATCATGGCGCTAACGGTCGCGATTAGAATTGATTTATGGTGTAGAGAGATGCGAGGCGATATAATTGTTTGCCTATTGTGTTCGAGAAAGAGATTGTGATAAAACAAATGAATAACTGTGCAACTGTTCGTGTTAAAAAGATACGTCGATTAGGAACATGAGGATTGTGATATCTACTGGTAGATATTATTGTGCTATCCCATATCGCAGATTTAGAAAAAGTAGGTTCCCATTCGGTATTCATTTCTAGTAGTAGGTATCGTAACTTTTTAAAATACTTAATACTTAATACAAACTTACTACTTTTACTACAACACACCAACAACTTACTACTTAATACTTTTTAAACAAATTGTTGTCCATAGCCTAAAAAAGTTTCACAAAAGAACGATGTACCTACCTGCTATAGCACTAATGTAGTATAGAATACATCCGAACTTGTAATTTCGTAATCATCTTGTAAAAACTCAATTTACTCAACGGGCTGAGTCGTGTATATGCAGTATGTAAAAACAGATACACACAAATATCGTGTTTCTTATCTAACGTCTTACGCATAACACTGCAAGATTCCCTTTGATGATAACCTTATCAGGGATCAACTCCTGTACAGATACCTAACGGCGCGGCACGTGACCAATTTTAGCCGATTCATCTGCAAATTGGCGGCCAATAAACCCGCTGCGTTCAAAGCGTATCTAACTTCCAAAAAAAGATTTTTTGATGTTTACAAAAAAATTTAGCTTAGCTAGAGATGAAAGAATTTCCCGAACAGTGTAGTTGTTGATACTAGATTGTCCGTCCGTCAAAAGGCAGAGTAGCTTTTTATGTTTCATTGGAATTTTGCGGTATTTGATAATAATAATCTGCAACATGAACTGAATAAAAATAAATAAAAAAGGAGTCTATAAAAGACGATAGAATCAGGTGATCATGGTTGGGTCTAGAGATTATGTTATAACTCCACCTAATAGTTTCCCTGGTAACGATAATGTCGATATTATTACACATTGCAGACTAGGTACTCTATAATGTAGTCTATGTTTTTAAAACGCTTTTATTAGCTTCACTTGTAACATGTAAATAAATCTTGGAAGTTAAATTTGATCCACTTCCCAGTTTCCGATTGAGCTGAAATTTTGCATACACGTTTAGTTTGGATGACAAAAGCGTTTTCTTTACTTTTAAAAAAAAAAACTATATTATTATTTATGATGAAGATCCGCGATCAATATGCGCTAGGTATACTGTAATCGGTACTACATGAAGCGCTTCATCTCAAACTGGATCCGATGATCATTTCACCGTTAGCAAATAAAAACGGAATGAACGAGAATGGAGATCATGTCACGATTGATAGAAGAAACAATAAAAAATGTAATAGCTTACTCGTTCTCACGACTTAGTAAGGAAACTATGAAAATATGTTGGTACCTTATATACCTATGAAGTACTATTTAGCTATTTATCCCGTCATGAAGAGATTGACACGCATTGTGTATGCTGATGCCAGCAGATAACAAAATGAACGCGATGATTAATAGCTGAAGTGAATAATTGCAAGTTTATTTTTTGTATGTGGGTGTAAAATTTAATACTGTAAAGGCACACGATTGCCGGGCATAACGATGTTCAATGCTGTACTTAGATAGAAGATGCCCATCAAAGTTAATGACACCAATCATTTACCATTGATCGTGAGTTCGCCGCGCGAAGTGCTCACGAATTAGGGCTTCTGTTGTGTCCGTAACTATTCAGTCTCTTCGAAAGACTTGCACGGGGGAAAAGCCCGAACACTAAGGTAAGCTACAGCTTCGATGGAAAACGTTTCGCTATTGCGCTTCCGGTAAAAAGCCTTGTTAAAAAAAAGTAATAACCCAGATAATACAAAAATCTTGCAACCTAAATATTATGTCTTTTTGAAATAGGAACAGTAAAAAATTGTACTAACTTTCTTCAACCAAGCCGGGTCTGGCAGCGGCAGGTCGGGGAAGGCTCTCTTCCTCTCCACGTAGTACCAGGGTGCCCTCACGTAGTAGTACCACGAGATGACCCGCTCCACAGGGTCGCGCACCACATTCACGTATATTGGAGACGGATAACCTAACCTAAAAAAGGAAATTTTTGACCATTAATAATCATATTGAATCTAAGGTCAATTGCAAATAGAGAGTGCGTACCGTTTACCCTATAGCTCTGAGGACTAAAAGCTATGTTGGTAATGTACTTATGTATTATTGATTTTACCTCCCTCACAGAAATAACTTGATATTAAATGGAAATTACTGAAGAGGAAATTCAATGCAATCTAACTCAAAAGTAAAATAGAAAAACTGTAACACCGAAATGCATCATTCCGCTCCCATTGCATCGACCCACAACAACTAAACAATAGAGATTCAACCGCATTCAACACAGTTTTTGCACGCGCCTCCATTGTGTTATTACATCTAACAAGAGAGTCGCCTATCGTATAATCGTCGACGGCAATTAACGTCTTCTTGATACATTAATCATAGTATGTATTTATGTCTATACAACCAATAGAGTTTGGTGTAATTTGATTGATGCTCAAGAGCCGGCGGTTTCTTTCTTAGTGCTAAATAGAACAGTGACTCAATGCGTCGTAATATGAGTATCAATGTCTTGACTGATAGTTGGTCTATGGACTTTTTGTTTCACATCAATGAAGATTTAGCGCCAGATACCGCTAGTTTGCGCTTGATTTGTGGCTTTGAATGATTTTCAAACTAATGATTGGTTTTGAATTGGTTGCATTCTGATTGCATTGTTGTTTTAAGTCCTAGATATTGCCTGGCATCTCTTTCTTCTTATAATTTACGAGACTGTTGTTGAAGCTCAAGCCTTTAGCGAAGCTTACCCATTAAGCATCCGATTTTACAATTTGCAAACATGAATACAGCGCGGCGATGTTTTGGTATTTATTTTGGTTTCGCTTCGCTTTGCTCTAACTTATTTCACGCCTCCGTCGCCCCCGGCGGTTTATGTCTGTCGAACTCGCTGCTATTACAATGAGTACAATACCCTTACAGGCCGCAACACTAATTTCATTAGAACTTCAGAAGTATTCAAATTCCCGAAAATTCACAGAAATTCTGAAAGGCAAATAACTTTTGGTATGTTCCTGTTGTAATGAAATTCCCATTCTTGCGTATTATTTCAAGGTTAATAATTTCTTCTGTCTCTCAGGCAATGTTCAATGTCTATTATATTTAACCGACTTCAAAAAAGGTAGGAAGGTTCTATATTCGACGTAAGTATATGTTTTTTTAAAGGTGGTCCTATGTATTTTATATGCCGTGAAACAAACTGTTTTTTTAGAAAATTGGAAGAAAGCTATTTACTAGATTATCATCGATGTATACCTACTTGTCACTGTTTTTGGGTTACGATTAAAATATTTTTTATAAAGACCAAAAAATACTTAACAGTTTCTGAAGGCTCCTTGAATTCTTTAAAAACAGCTTATCTCAGCACTGACTTCAGAAGCTGTCAAGTTCGTTTTAGTTTATTGAAGTCGGTATTTACTTTTTATTTGTCATATTTTTATCCCATTGTAATTTTAATAAAATTTGTCACAGGGTCGTCGTGATACAAGTAAGACAAGGCAAAATAAACTTGAGAGAGAGACTGTACCTACTGTGATACTTCAAGCCTTTAATCGATTATGATTTTGTTCCTAATATAGTATTTAAACTTAAATTCTAAAAATAAACGTGCCTGGTAAAGTTAGTATAGCAAACGTGTTTGATGTAGGAGGAGGGGGGCTCGTACGCCGACACGACTCCTGCGAGTGCCTGCTGGTCTGCGGGCGCCAGGCGAATCGTCTCCACCCGCTGCACAGCGTCCCGGTGGAAACCTGGACAGAATATAAATAGATATGACACAGTGAGTTACACAGAACACTTAGAGAAGCACTCCAGGCTCGGTGACGGCCCGGGGTACAGTCCACGGGACGCGTGTCAACTGTAAACAACGCCGCGATGGCTTACGAAGACGTTAAAACTAGTACATGTGATAGCACTGGCGGGTGGTAAAAAACTGGCTGACAGAGAATATTCACCACTCATCCTCTAGGGAATCATTCCAACACATAATCAAAAAGTATGTGATTGAGCAATTATATTATAGTTTTATTGAGATGGTTACATTGAAATAATTGAACTGTAGCGACATCTAGTGCTACACTACCGTCGGGCTTCGGTCCACCAGGCAATATCACCTCGCCTGGTATCCTCTGACCAGGCGAGGTGATATTGGCTCCTTCTTCAATGGAGTAACACCATACCACGTTCCTCCACAGAACTAACAATATTTTGGATGATGATGATTTAACGAATTTAATTCGTGTAGTACCTAATGATTTATAAGTAGATATTATTATACTTCAGTATAACTTATCATTAATATAAAAACTGTTATTATCATAAAATTAAACGCTCCTTTATTATCCATCTTTACGTTTACGAGTTGTAAAGTATGTTAATGATTTTAATATAATCTGTAAGATTCCTTGAAATGATATGGGAACCGACAGGTTGGTGGATGATAATCAACAACGGAATTGCTGGTTTGTTATGTTTAGCCTGGGGAATAAAACAAATATAAACTCAACGTATTATGCTTGTTAATTACAGTCCACGTAATAGGCCAATCCTACCACTATAATAAAAAAATACCAAGGGACATCAGAAGGATGGGAAGCAGTATCTATCTTTAGTATCTTTAGTAGTTATCTTTTACGACATACAGCGATCCGGCCAGGCGTGATGAAGGAATTATCTCTCTTGCGATCGTGGCAATCAAGAGGATCATAAAGGCATTATGGTCACATATTTACGTGTGATTGAAGAAAAAGACATATTGCGCCGACCCCAAATAAAATGAGATAAGGGCAGGAGAATAATGATGATGATGATTTACATGTGATTGAATGAAAACTGTAAGTTCTTAGTAATAATAACTTTATGGTTCTTACATCCGCAAAAGTCGTAAAACTATGATATTATTATGAAGCATGTCACAAAACGATAGTAATAATTGTTAAGTGATGTACGAATAAATATCTACACATATCTAACGTAGGTACATTGAGAGTTATATTATGCAACGGCTTTATGTACGATATCTTGTGGCGAATAAATGAGTTAATTTAATTTGATTTTTTAACTATATAAATATTTCCCTATGTTAATAAAACTAGTAGTAGTAGTAGGCAAGATTTATATTGATTTCAATGAACAAAAAAAATAATAAAAAATTATTAAGATTTGCAATAAAGAGGATTTCATTTTGTTCTATAATATTCCACCGTTCTATTGTATTCTATTTTATTAAAAATGTAAACAAATAAGTTACGGATTTAAATCTCATATCATTATGCATCGTGCATCAATAAAAACTTCGCTCAAATGATGAAAGGTAATTGCCTTACCAGAGAGTGCGGTTACCAAAAACGTTATTTCCAGGCTTAATGACTTGAGAAATTAAGGAGTTGTGTATTTTATTAATGTGTGAAGTATTTCAGCTTAAGTTAACTTAGTTGAGCTCATTTATAACGATCAAGATCAATTTAATTAAATATTTTAGGAAGCCACACACAGTGTACCGTTTTTTGATAACATTAATAAAATGAGGTTGGTAATTTATTTATTTTTTTCCTTTTGTAAGATACAGCTGTATGAATGTTCAGAAAAATTACATTATTTTGTTATTACAATTATTTTGAAGAAACGGATAAGTACTGGAAATATCAATTGCTATATCGATATAAAAAATTGAGATAGGCGTTTTTAGAATAACGATGCCATGACATGGACCTAAACTTTTTTTCTAATATAATTATATTTTCTGTCACGTTGTGTTATCTCACAATTTCGGAGGATAACCTAGCAGTGGACTGCAACAGGATAGGTTGATTTAAATTGAATTTAGAGTTGACCTAGGTGTCAAAACATTTTCATCGTCACAAAATAAGATGATAACAACATTAAAAATTAAAGACACACTCACCAAACGAATTTTGAACAGCCAGTCGACGAAGTAGTTCCATAAAAGTCTGGCTGCCGACCTTGGGCACTCTATTGAAGAACAGGATCTCCATGCCAGCCCGCGCCGTGTTGTTCAGCTCCCAGGGCTCTGGCACCAGCAGCTCATCCAGGTACTCCTGTTCCACCTCTTGCTGAGGCTCTTCGGGCTCAGCCTCTAAGGTACGTTGAGGCTTGCTGCGTTCCTGAGAGGAAAAGTCCTTGTAAAAAAGTTTGATGTACCTCGCTGTTTCTCAACGAAGGGTTCTAAAGAGAGTTGACGTATCACTATGTATTTTCGATGTAGAACCCTGCGGAAAACTTTTGAAGAGGCCCCCATATTCAGGAAAACCCGTTTACAAGGCCGATATGATAGAAGGTTGGTTTATCGTTCAAAACTATATCCCCATACTTTATTCCAATCCCCAGGCTACGGATAAATAACTACAACAGAAGAATCTAAATATACACCGTGTAATATAGAGCGAAGAATCAAGAATTTTGCTTGTGAATGACCGATGATGGGTCTTTATAGTTTTATGGAGAAAGTGCTCAAGTAAATAAATAAATGCTTTACAAAAATAGCACTAGTACAACCTGCGTCTTGGGTTATATACCTGCCAACAACAAACAATACTCGGACTTCTATTTTATTTCCAGATTAATAAAGTAATAAATAAACTACAGACACTAACCTATTTTTACAATTTCCTTTCGCAATAAACCAGTGTACATGCAAAAGATATGCAACTTGCAATGTGTTTAAAAGTCAATCGAGAGAACGCATAATTTATAGATACAGATTTATTTAAGGACGATGCAGATGGTATGGTTAATTACTTGCTATATTTAGAAATTAAACAAGTTGTTACCTGTGTGGTATACGAGTTACGAGCTTTGAGTTCGCAGTACTATTATTTTATTCTGTGCCTCGGGGCTCCTACGAAATGCTTGCTTATTCGAGCTATCACATGAATATCACACGTAGTATTTTCTTCTTTTCTAAATATGACAGACCGGAAGAAAATAAAGGTATCTCTTACTGACCGATAGAAAAATAATCTTAGAGGTGAGTCCCAGTACCACAACCAGAGAACAGCATTCTATTCTCTAAGCGATTGTTTTAGACCCCGTGAAGGATAAATCGAGGTTGTCTACAAACTCATTGATAGACGAGTTATTATTTATAAATATAAATTCTATCGGTTATTTATACCAACATTAAGTATTCCATAGAGCAATTTGTGGACGAATGAATACAAGCCACAGACTTTTTATTATTAAAAATTGTTACTTTTATTATATTTTTTTTGGATCGTGTTTTTAATTTTTTACTTTTTATTTGTTGTCTTCATTTGTTACTTCTTTTTTTATATGTTTTAATTTTAATTTTTTTACTTTTTGTGTGTCGTAGTTTGTGTAAAGAATAAATCGTTTTTCTTTCTTTCTTTCTTTCAATTTATGTTAATGATTGAGTTGCTCGTTATCATATTATAGGAAGGTAATATAACATGTAATCTGCACCAATTTTACACCAGTTTTATTGCTTCTCATTTCTACCGGTAACCCGATATCAACTGGTGTCGTCATAAAATCCAAAATTGATTGTAATGTCCCAGTACTGAGTGCCTTTACATTTAGTGCAATTAGGCCATGTAACCAACACCAGCTTTGATGGTGGCCTCATATCAAGTAGCGCTTCGTCAACCGCGATTGCATCGAGCTTGCATTTCAGTCTTTCAGCGTTTGGTCGCAGTACTAGACATGAATCATGAGTATCCGTTTCGGCAATACTCAGCGTTCAAGGAGCATTCTTCTTCCCATTCTACACAATTATTAGGCAAAATAAGAAAAACTATGTGTAGACCACACAAATATTTCGTATGTCCGTGCGGGGATTGAACCGGTGACTTGAAGCGCAGAAAGCCAATCGTCGAGCCGTTGTGACGCAGCGTTGTCGATTTCTTGCGGTGGTATGTAATTTAAACTGATCTAATTCAACCAATGGTACACTAGTATTTCTATGCGGCGTACAGGCATGCTCACGATGACTGTGATTCGGACTCCATTACCTTTCAATGAGAGAGCTACTCGCCCGACAATGAGCTAGTAATAGACTATTACTTTAGAATTCATACGCAACGTAAGTAAGTATAATTGTGTTACATAGGGTTGACTGATTGATATTCTCCAGGCAGAAACTTTATTCTAAATAAATTGTCACATGTAGGTATTCCGAACAGTTAGAGTTAAGTTAACGTACAAATGTTTCATTAAAATAAGTATATAATATTTCAGATCACTTTTAAAAAGATCGAAGACAACATCTCTTTAGAGCGTCCTACTCGCTGAAATACACAGTAGTTATACCTAAGGCTTACACAACATATTTAATTATAAATCACGGAGGTCATAAATTCTCATAAAGAACACTTTATCTGGGCGATGTAAAAACTTATGAGACATAAATGTGGCCCTGAAAAGCAAATCCGCCACTGTCCAATATAGTTCCGAAGGACAGTGGCGGATTTGCTTTTCAGGGCCACAAATATAAGTAATATCTATTTAGTACTAAGTTTACAGCGTACTTATATTAAATTAACGCCGATAAAGTCACGGGCTCACTATTAGTGTATATCTTATGCTTTTTTTACAGAATTCCCGATGTGTATCAGCCCTACGCGTGCATAATGTGAGGTGTTACTTACGGCGCCGGTGTGCCTCCGTATCGCCTCTAGCGCCTCTTTGTACTCCTGCGCCGACGCAAACGCATGCTCCGACCTCTCGGTTGGTATCCCTGAAGAAAAAACAAATTAACATATTGTTAGTAAAAGTGTTATTGATTGGCTTGTTTTCGATAGTCATGTCGCTGTTTGAAATGCGGCTAGATTAACTAGCTATTGTTGAAAGTAAAACAATAATGTAAGAGAAATGTTTTGCTTTAGGGCGTTGTTAATAAATTAACAAATGCGATTCGAAATAGTAACCATTGTTTTTAGTTTTTTTGGTGTTTCATTTTATTATTAACTTGCAGTTCCATTGACTCAAATTCAAAAAATCATAAATCAGATTAGATACAAAAATTCGTTAAATTATTTTCGCAAAGTGTAAGTTTACGAAAGGTGGTCAGACGCTACATTTGCATAGATTTCTTTTTGTGTCTACAAAACTTAAAACTTCAAATGGACACAATCGCGTAATTTTACATCTAAAATATATTTTCCATTACGTACAATTATATTCGTGGTTTATACGAAATGGCTCGGCTGATGACTCTAGAACTAATCGGACGAAATAAAATTACCGGTTACGTATCAACTAAGTAATTCCGACGAACTTGGCAGACGTTCATCTGTAAAAAATGTACTTACCTACTATTCACAATAATGTTGGCAAAAAGTTTAGCAATACTATAAACTTGGGACATAGTAATCTTTAAATCAAGACTTTTGTTGTGTTGTTACTTTGAACTTACTGATAAATCTATATCTAACGATGAAATCGTTTATTTGTTTAACTTAACTCTATTTATCTGATTTCTCGCTAAGCTCTGCCGAGTACAAATCGGTAAAACAGCGGAGCTGCATGAGTGCTTTGTGCTCACATTTCTTTGTAAAACATTTCTGGATTTATTGTTGCAAAAAGAACTTCTGTGGGCTTTCTTCTATCTGGCAGGCAAAATAAGAGTAATAGCGCAGTTTTACGTGACAACATATTATTATCTCAATGATCCTTATTTTATAGAATTAAATACAATTTAATTTGAATATACTTTATTTCAAAACTACAAGCAACAAAATATTTTATGTTTTGTATGTAATATATACGTTCCTGATATAGCGTAAATAAATCCCAACCAACCAAAGTCAAATTTATGTGAAAATAACACAACAATAACTCGTTCCTGTTAGATAGCACAATAATATCGACAAGATTGCATTTCCTCCGCACAACCTAACCGATGGAAATTGTCTTTCACAAATCGGTAATGGGCCGCCTTTGTACATAACTGTACGGCTTACTTGTCACACTCGGGGTTAATGTATAGCTATGATATTTATGATTTACTGTAACGATTTTATAGTAAATGTTTTATCTACAGTCCATTTGTTCTTAGATGTCTTATTTTGTAAACAATGTTTTTGTGTTTATTATACATACAAGATGGTATATAAAAATATGACGTTTTTAAAAAGTAGTTTTTATACCCAATTGCTTCTGACGTATCTTCCCTGGATTTTATTCACTCCTTTTATATATCGCACTACTTTATTTTAGACCCCTCAGAGCTAGAAATGTAACATGGTCTTTTGAATTTTCTTACGATTTTGTTAGCAGTTGTTTTATTTATAAGAACTGCGAAATAAGTCGTAAAATTTCTGAAAAAATCAACGCACGGCTCTAACTCTCAGAGGTCCAAAATAAAGTACTGAATCCATGGAATCAGTTTTCGTAACGATGTCACTCACACGCAGTTGTTATATCATGATTATAGGCAGTTTAACCATAATTATTTTACATTATTTTATGCATGACATAACTTTATTCAGCGTTTATTCGTAGAGGGGTCTTTCAGTATAACTAACTAACTAAAACAAATTCTAACTATTTTTTTTAAAGACCGGCATTACTAACTCTTTGCGTTCCATAAGGTACTGAACTCATGGTATCAGTTTTCGTTACGGTGTCACTTACACCCTATATATAACGTTTATTAGTGAGGGGGAAGTCAATCTTGTGAAAAGTAAGAAATTGGGAACGTAGGTAATATATAATAATATATTACTATTATCACCGGAAAAAGTATAGAGTAAATAAGTGTACATCATTAATCAAATAAAATCTACAGGAAACGCAGGATGTATTTAAAAAGGATCTCGAATACCTAAATCAAAACTCAATGGAAAAATTTCATGTGTTTTAATTACTTGACACCAATCTGTCTCTTAAATGGAATGAACTTAATTTATGATCTCATACGAATAAATTAACGGACGGAATACACTGCATTCGAATTAATTACCGGCAGTTAATACTCGTACATTACGAAAATTAGACAGTTGCAGGTGTGAGACCTGACAACTTTCTCCAGAACAAAGCGAATGATCCACCGTAATAGTCTTTTGTGTTCAATGCGCCCATTAAAGTAAACCCCGAGACACATGGCTTTAGCAAAAATTGTTACAGTATGTTTAGATTCGAACTGATACCAAACAGACCGTTAGATGATTCTATAGTTCACAAGTATTGTTTGTTTAACAATAGCTGATCAACGTTTAATGTGCAGGTCCGGGTAAAGTGAAAACAAAAAAATAAATTAAAAACGAACGCAGCATTGTGATATAAATTGATTTATGAACTCTTTTTACTCTTAAAGTGACACATTGTTCCGTTATTTTAATTTCTTTTACTGGATTTTCCTCATCAAAATACATATTTGCTTTACAAATCTATTGCTATAAAATCACTTTATTATCCAATGAAAAACTAACAATAAGAAATAGAACAAAAACCATTTGGTTACCATTAAAGCGTGAACTTTACTAATAGGCTGTGCCTGATGGAATCATAAAAACTACATCTTCATTCCGAATAATAACGGCAACTAAGAAAATAAATAAGACGGCCTCTTTGATAATATGTGTAATAATGATATTGAAGAAAAAAGTATAAGAACAACGAATCAAGTGTAGCGGGGCACATCCGGTGGCGGCAGCTAGCGAGGTGACGTCACGGTCATATTGTGACCCCAATGAGTATGCTCGACGCACGATTGACACGAAAATTGATACCAAAACGAAATGATCGCGAGTCAAATAATAGCGATACCACCAATCAATAAGTACTCTCCTACAATAATAACCAATAAAATTATAATAATGTGTATCAACAAAAAAACATATAATACGATTTGCAAATCATTACCACTAGTGCATCCCCAATTCCAAGATGATGTTGTAAAAGAATTTCTTGGAATCCATCAAGTGAACCGAAAAGAACAGTTACTGATTGTCATCAGAGCTGACATTATTACACGTCTCTCAAAATTGGATTCATCATAATTTAATATTAGACGCATTCATCTCGATTTTCTTTTATGTAAACGCCTAGAAACGTACAGAAAAAAATGTTTGAAAAAGTCGATTTAATTTAGAAAAATATTTATTAGATGAGATTCCGTGATGTTCCTAATAGCGTCCATTTAAAACGTAATGACAGTACGTGAAACGAAGGCAGTATATGAAAGTATATTACTATATACTTTCATATACTGCCTCATATACTAGGCTACGAATTAGTCCATAACCTCGAGTGCAAACATCAACAGCACCTATATTGAGATTTTCTCGCCTGAAATACTACCATTACATAAATAAAAATTAATGTATGTCATTGAGTTTGCTTTAGCATTCATCTAAATAAACTAATTAAATGAATTACTAATCATTAAAGTAAATGCCGTAGCGTGTGGTCTCGGAACCCGCGGGCATTGTAGGAGGTAACCAAGCAATCCATATTATCAGAAGAGGAAGGCTCTACCTATAGCTACATTATACCACAGACTACTCAATAGTTCATCATATCAGCCCTTAGACGTATTGCTGAATATGTTCCTTCTTATAAACCACCAAAATTATTGCAGGTTTTAAGAGAATATACACATGCACTCAGACCATAAATGCTGGGACCCGAAAGATGCGATCTATGCCTGGTCAACTAGTCTGGGAAAAATCTGACGGGTGACCGTAGCGATTTTGACGTGCGAAATCGATATTTTCAATTATTACTAATATTATAAGGAGATAAAGGAAGTCATACCGAATAATGTAAGATATTTTTGAATCCTAAATGCTACATTTTTGCCTCTAGTAAAATCATGGATCTGTTCTTTGTTTATTTGTAGGGGCTGTTGTCCGCGGCTTCAACCACGAATTTTATATAGCCCAATTCTCGTAATTAATTTATAATACGACTGAAAGTTGACCGAATTGAGATTATATTATGAATTGACAAAAAGTCATGTATTCTACTCCACTTATGGCGCATCCACACATGCCGCCGGCTTATGCCGCCGGGTTCACTCAGATGACCGATCGGTGACGAAAAAATTATATATACACGAGTCTATCAGTCATCTGAGTGAACCCGGCGGCATAAGCCGGCGGCATGTGTGGATGCGCCATTAAAGTTCAGTCCGATTCCAGTATGATTTGGATTAAATCTTCTTACAAACTCATTTCAATCTCATTTTTGACGTTTGTGTATAGACGAGAGTGTCAATTTTATTATCTGTGTCAGTTCAAAATGTTAGCAGAATACCGATTTGCCTTTTATTCAACTTTCGATCTCATTACAATATAATGTCACGTTTGACGTTGTTTGTTAGGGTAGGAGAATACCATTTGTGACATTTATGACATTGGTAGTAGATCGGAATGAGATCCGAACTATATTTTGAACATTTTTAATTACGAGAATTGGGCCTCAGAATAAAACATACCACAAATCGCTCAGGGATAGTGTAGCTTTTGATGACTGAAATAATTTTTTGAATCGTATCTGTAGTTCTAGGATTACCTCCTACAAACAAACAAAATAAATTTTACCTCTTTAATAATCTTATCTATCTAATCTTTTATAGAAGTATAAATATAGAATATGATAGTCTTAATAATATTATGAAATCAATATTGTCATAATCATCATAATAATAATTATTATTAAGGCAATAGCCCCAAGACCTACATTCATTAGTGGTCGTTTACCGGCTGTTATGAAATTTCCGACGTACACCTTATAATTAAATAGTACAAGTGCGTAGTATTTTTCGACTAACAACTATTAAATATTTATATAATAATAAAACAGTAAACCAAGCTTTATAGATTATTTAGAGTTAAATGATTTTTACAGACTTTTTAGTTTTCACAAGTCTTCTGATGGAAAAGGGAAAAAAATGGTTCTATAATGAGTTTAGTTTCTTTAAAAATTAATAGGCACAAATATGTTATATTTTTATAAGATTTCGTACCACCAAGGTATTTCGTAAAATCCTAAACATTTTTTTGTAATTTTGGTAATAGAGGATATTTCGTAGCACTTTGCTACGAAATCCTAGTGCAACTTAAAAATATATTTTAAGAAACTATAAAATCTCAAACTCAAACATTTTATTGCATTCATGTGTACAAATTACAGGGTTAGGTGTATTTCATAAGTAGGTTTCAACATGAAACCCTGTAAGGGTACAGCAACTTATAACTATGTAGCTATACTACGGTGACTTTCATACCTCTTACGTAAGAGACGACAACAACGTCAACAGGGAATCTTTCTACCGTACATTATCTATGCAATATTAAATACCTAGAAGCCATCCGTTGTTCATAGGTCGTTAGTCGCAATCACGTTTGCAGGATGTGTACGGACTAGTTTTTTTATAACTTTTCTAATTGAAGAACGACTACTTAACTGGCCTTTAAAGAAAGGATCATTATTTCTGATTAGTAATTAAAACCCGCGCGGAACAAATATTTGTATGGCCTACACATAGTGGTTTCGGGTCTCGGTATGTGTGCATGTGACATGTATGCTAATAGGAGAAACCATAGAGTGGGCAATGTAAAAAAAAGCAAAGAAATAAGAGATGTATAACAAAATTAAAGATCCGGGATACAAAAGATATTTAATTGCAAAGACACGAAGGCTTCTTATTGTTAGGAGTGTGGGTGCACAAGTGTCTCATTAAAAAATATTTGTTTTAATTTCATGTTGTTTTAGCATGACTACTAATATTAGTTTTGTAAGTGTTTGTATACGTAATTGATGATGATTATTATTATACAGGATATTTTTAATGTAGTGCGCAAAATTTGCAAATTGATTCAGTGTCCGTTGCCAAATGCAACCGCAGTACAAAAATTCACTCCAAAACCAAATAAAAAATTGATTTTGTATGGCTAGTAAACCACGCTAGTTCCCCATAGGCCCATACTAAGTCGAATTTTGGTTTTGTTTAAAAAAGTAAGTAAAGTGTATCCCAATACTGCGGTTGCGTTTAGGAACAGAGACTGAATTACTCAAAAAATTATGCGCACTACAATTTTTTATATCCTGTATAGTTTCAATTAGACTAAAGACATAGGTACAAACATGCAGTAATTTTATAGCTACATAAATGCATACATGATAGAACTTGCGAATCGGGCGGTAGTCTTCAAAGAGTGTTAAACATGAACCGTTGAGTACAGATACAAAGGACGATATCAAATACCTTCTGTATGTATCACAGCTAGTCTTTGTTCGCTGTTTACATACCCTTCCCCGAGGATACTCCATACAATCAAACGCAACAGACATTGAGACAAGAATAGTCCCCGGCCTCAATCCCTTGTATTGTATGTATCAAGACGCACTGAGTATAAAGAAGAGCTATAGAGCGCGTCTACGGAATATGAAAGGATGACCAATAGACGAAACTTTTTCTATCTCAACAGTTTGAGAATTTGCTAGCTATTAATATATCAGCTAAATAGTCTTTATTATCTGTTATTATTATTATTTATTACATATATTCTATTGCACTGCACTATCGACTAAGATCACTGCTGATCAAACACACATACACTGCAAACTTACGCTCTTCACTATTAATTTTAATTTATGCAAATTGTTCTTATTACAATAATTAAATACTTTAATTTCTTACTATTCACACTATATTTTACTGTTTTCTACTTGATGTATCTTTGTTTTTTGTTTCGAGCGTATGGCACCCTCGGTTGCAGCTGAAAACCAGTGTTGGGTGATCAGTATGACCGTACTGACACCGAACATTATGCTGAGCAGCTGGCCCCTTTAGCACTAATCTACTGACTATAGTTCTGTTATTTTTTCTGTGTTTTTAGCATGTATGTGTCAATAAACTGATATTTCTTTCTTTTTTTCTATTTGGCGATAAACTAGTTTTTCAGCAACAGATAAAAATGCCGCGTCCTGTGTGGAAAGTTTAGCATAGAAGAGGCCACACCACTCCACCCAGGATGTCATAAAAGGTGACTAGCGGATTAATTATTGTTTCAATAGGATGGGTACCAATCAGTTTGCAAAGCATTGTGATTATGGAAATATTCTCTCACGCGTTCATCGTACAGCTTAGATTCTGAACGGTACGATGAACGCGCTAAACATTACGCTAAACTTTAGAATAACCTGATAAGTTAGCAAAAACGGGGATCTATAAAAGAATAGGTACCTGTAGACCATTTGCCCTTCACGGATGTATTAAGATATGTTAAAATATAATATTTTAAAGTATCTATAGAAAGAGTACTTCGATAAAAGATCTGAGAAGAAGGATATATATATATAGTACAAAACAATTCAGTCTGAGCATCCAAATATACGCTGGTTTATAAGTGAGCGAATGAATCGACAGCTGCTGAGTGCTGGTGACAAGTATGCGACTGCGCTCGGGGCACACTCCATTAAACGATCTCATGAAGGTAGTCAATACTCCAAACTGTGAGATTTGTAATGTATGAGAATATACATGTACCTGCCATGCTTTAGTGGAGTGTACGATTAAGGCAGAGCGCTAGAATTCCATGGAGGCTGAATTTAGTCTTAGCGATATTGGTATTTGCAATACGCTCTTGCCTGAACCTATATCTAAACTAGTGATTAAGTTGTATTACTTAAATATTAAACTATCAAACCTATACCGGAAGTCCAATTTTGTGAATTATAATCATTCACCGATCAAAGCCTTTTTATTTATAAATAAAGTTTAAAAAAATTGTAACATTTTTAATGTGGAGGCCAATTTAGAGCAGTTGATTTTTACGAGTTGATGATACCAGTTAGTTAATATTATGCAACAAATCTAAAAGACCTCTCAAAATATCTGCTTCCGTCTTATGTATTATAACAACAACTTTAACACTCTTAATACTCTCAAGTGCATATGCAACACTGTCGAATGAATGCTGCAGGCGAATCGAGATCGTATCTAGGTTCGAATTATCTGCAACGGATTTATGCAACGAAGTTCAAGATTATTGTTTGCATGTTCCCACCGTGACACTATGTCATAGATTTGCTAATATACAACGCAACTGTACAATCATTTTTTTCTTTTATTATATATATTTACATTTAGGTATTGGATTGGATATTGTATGGTAGGTACGTATCTGCTATCTGATTACAATGCCTACAATTTAATAACTTGTTGGTACATGATTGTCTCGTGCCCTCTTTACGTCATTTGTTTCAATAGTAGGTACAAAAGAAACTATGAATTAAATACGTCAATATAATAACAACAATAAGGTGCAAATTACATGTTTACGTAAATGTCTGTAATGTTTTCACAAGTGGTCTTCTTTATTTCTAGAAATAAATTGTTATTTTCAGTGCAGTTGCTAAATATGTCGTCATACTAGCTTGCGCCCACAACTTCATTTGCGCAAGAACGACCCGTTTACACTGTGAATTTAAAAAATCGTTAATTATTAGAATACTTCATTTCATACAGATTTTTATAACCAACTAAACGAACATTTCTACGTAGTTAACTAGTACCAAAGACTACGTGGATATGATCCAGTTTGACATTTGACTTACAAAACCATGGGATTTCTACATTTCCTTAGAAATATTAATCAATAGCAGATCTGGAGCTGAGTAGACATGCGAATCAAGTCAATACCCCACTGAAAGCCGTCAGTCGGCCGTGTGTTTGTTTAGGACTTATAAGGGAATATGCAGACAGGAGAAACGAACCCAACCGGTTACTGGCCGCCACTAACTAAGACAATTCTATTTCTATTCCTGCAATAAGGTTTTTATGAAGTTACAGTCAGTATTAACATGTTTTAATGGTAACTAAATAAGATACAGAAATAGAAAGCTTTCAATACCGAAAGAAATAAACGTCAATAACGATGATTACTTTTGGAATCGGAATATAAATTACCTTTAACAATGGGAAAATATGTAGGGATGTTCAGCTTTTTGCTCATCCGCTGGTTCTCACTAAGAAGTTGCGGATCTGCAATTATGCGCATACTAAGTACAGCACTATAGAGCCTTCAAGTATATCTAAATGGAAGATCGACTCAAAGTGGCCATTGAAAAAAGGTCGTAACAAGAACTCCTCGTGAGAAGCCCATTATCAAGCGTATCAAATATATAATCAATGCGTATATGAATTTTTCAGCCTGTCTAATGCCTCGAGCGCAAGCGAAAAAATGTGTGAACATTACATTTTTATGTTTATTTAGATTTCATAGATTCAAATTGCACCTGCCATACACAGAGAAAAAAATCTCATTGTAAGTAATTACAAAAAGTCTCGTGCTATGTGTGACAACAAGAAGCATTTAGTAAACATTAACTTGTACCTTGTTTTGTAATTATTATTATTAATAGTGGTCGCCCAGTGATTTTAGCTTTTTGCGCTCCTTCTCCATATAAACTTTAACTATGTCAAATCTCACACTTCTCCGTACGCGCAATATGTATAAAAAGGGGTCCAAAGTTTCCCTTCACATTTAAACATAAAGATTTTTTTTTTTTGTAAAGTTGACACAAAGTATGTATAACTTAAATAGAATATTAATTATGGAGTACTAACGTTTAGTTGATGCAACTTACTAAGCATTCTGATAGTCTTGTTATCACAATATTTTTCTCCGTGTATTGACCGCACACATAACTTGTCTTACTTGGCCCTCAGCCAGAGGGCCTCAGGGTCATATCTTATAATGTAGGTACCACTCATCTGAGAGTCCGATCAAGTATAGTACTGGTGCCAATTCTCAAGATGTTGAATTGATAAAAAATAAAATTACACTCACAACTTACTTACAAATAATAATTACAACTTACTTACAAATACACTTAAATATTTTAATATAATTCTATATATAGGTAATCAAATTTTGCAACGCAGCCCTCTTCCTCTCTCCTAATTTTTGCTGTGCCCGACAGGGTTCATAATGATCAATTTTATACTTTACCACCTTTGTAACACATTATGGAATGCAATAAAATTTTGAGTTTGAGTTTGAGTTTGATCAAAAATGTATCCTTTCTAATCACAAGCGACCGGGAACAATGGGCATCTACTAATGTCTGCGAAACAGCACTTTAATGAAAATATATTATAATAAATAATAATATGAGTTTATTTTAGAAAAAAAAACAAAAATAAAATTATGATAACTGCAAAAGTATAATTTGTAGCGCAGCTCCAACGTATAATTATGATGAAATTCAGATGACGGAGTTTTCAGTATTTTGAGTGATATTCGTACAGCGATTTATTCATGCAGATCTAAGCTCTGTAAGTATTTATATTCATCGAATATTGGTATTACATTTGTATTAAGGAGCAAACAGTCATTCTCTGTACATAAATTCGTCACTACGTATTATCAGTTTTGTTTTCCTAAACACATAACATGTTTAAGTATACATGCCCTACACTTCAAATACAATAGTAGATACAAAACACGATAACATAACAACACTACACAATAGTACTTACTTTAAAACATTTGTGTATTAGAACACACATTTGAAATATTGAATCTCAAACATTTCCACACTTCTAAATGAACGTACTATACTATAACAAATAAAATTATTTGATTTATTTTGAACTCTTTTCCGATAAAACTTACAACTAAAGATATAGTTATTGTTTATTTGTGCACGTAAGTTCTTATTAGAAATCATTATAGTTTTGGGCTCAATATCTACCCACATCGGATACCTATGCAATACGACAGAAAAATCAAATTAACTAAACACATTACTTTTTACTTTTGTTTTAATCATATTTTTATTTAATTGCTTTATAGCTGGTGTTAACTGGTTATATATACGAAAAGTAATTATATACGTACTTTTACCATATACTGGTTGTCTAAAACTGAGGATGTTCTATTAAGAGGACCACCTGTTAAGATTCCATATTGATTCCATATTGATGCAATAGTTTTTCTTTTCATAATCATAATATTATTATTTGAAAGCAAAATAAAGAAATAAATCAATGAGTCGCGTGTGACCCTGTGCTAGTTAACATTTATAAACACACATTATCAAGAGCGTGGAAATATCTCCTAGATGAATGAAGACGTATAACTATATTTTTTAATCAAGATGTTTAAGATATACATGTCCACTCTGGAATTCTGCAGCATAAACAACAACAACTATACTTCTCTAGACATAACAGGAATAAAAACTATTTAAGAATAAGTAAGAAAATTTAAATTCTGAATAATCATTCGGTTTCATTTGACCAGGCCAGGCAGTATAAAAATTAAAATAAATGTACCTAATGCATAGACCTAATGCTTTTCCTATAAATTAAAATAGAATTTAATAACCTGATAACAGGTTAAAATATTCTAACTTAAGAACCTATGACCTCGTAAGCTTAGTTGTCTTAATTTTCCAAAACATTCCGTGATGATCAAATTGCACATTTTTTTGTGTCCGTCACGGCAAATACCGGCAAATACAATAGAGTTCAACAAAAACTAATAATTGTGTTTCATAGCATATTAAGGTAAGGAAACGATTTTTTTGCGACAAGCGTGTAAAAAGCGTGCTCTGTCTACATTAAAGTAACGACACTTTAATGGCCACAATATTTCGACGGCGACATATGGGATGAGCATATAACATGGCGGCTAACTAGAAAAATTACATCAGATGTAACTATAGAACATGAATTTACGTTTTTACGCTTAGATCCAAATGCTCTTAAGTTTTATGTTGGGACCCGCAAACAAAAGCTAACGTTTCAATTACCTATCTGTAACATTTTAATAGTTCACTAATCTGTTATAAAAATTCAGTTTGCCGTAAGCATGGTTAGGATTTCCAATTGATTTAGAATTTAAATGGTGGGTAATTGGGTATGCAGCGGCTAACTTTTGACCGCAATTTGCTCTAATGCTATGTAGTTATTGTCAATTAGTGCTAATTTCTGTTTTGACTAAATATTCCGTTAACATTTTCGAATCAACACGCAAAATTCCTACATACAAATGACACAGCCATTCTCATGGGTAACTGTATTGTGTTTTCATCATTGTATGAGAGCCAAAATAAACACGGTAAGGACGTAGTATAGCCGGGGTTAGATAGGTGAAGCGATACACGGTCACAGCTAACGAGGTACGGCCGTACAGAACCCACTGGCAAGTCGATCTGGCCCACTGATGGGACTAACAAACTAGTGTGTGGAATACCAATGTATGTCTCTCATTCCAATCTGTAAATAGTATCTCATGTTCGTGTTAGACGTTATTATTGGTAGAAAAGCTAAGAAAAATTTCCATTTTCAATGTACCTACTTACACGCGGAAAAAAATGGTTACAAGCATCATGTGAATCTATAAGTCGATATAAAAAAGGGTAGATACATAAAACTTACTAAATTTTAACTTTTAAAATAAACCAAAGAAAATTTTAGATTATAAAGAAACATCGTGCGTTTTATTCCATATAATTTTTCTTCTAAGAAAGCTCTAATAAAAGATGTTATCCTACACGCTTGGCCGCCTTATTTTCTCCGAGGTGCTTAGAGGTCAACTTTACTTAAATCAATCGTGAAGTGATTTGGATCGTAGGAGCCGGACAGGGACACTTAATTCTAAGTTGCTATGCAATTTTATTTATGTAAAAGAAAAAATTAACATTATTTTTATATCTAGGTCTATAAAAAGATGGAAACATTTCTTATTTCTTGACTTTTATTTCCTTTGATCGTTTTCATTTTATATGTAGGTTCTCTGTATAATGGACACTGTAGATTATATCTTAGACTCCCCAGGCGGACGATAGCTTAAGACGGGTTATCACCAAGGTAATAAAAAACGTTTTCTCATGACATAATCCTTTTACGTTACGTTACAAAAATAACTTTTCTCTTGCTTTAAATTTAACTATGTTTTCGTGCCTGCCAGTATTTATGTGAGGCTTAGCTTTCAGTCTTACAAGATCCAGCTAAATATCAGTATTCAACGCAGTGCCTACGTCTGATCTGTGCTACCCAACTAGTGAGGGAAACTGCCTTCCTGCCTTCATGAGATTGACACATGGGTCGCATTACAGTCAGGGCTTAAAACGTTATTCACGGCACGGAGGGCATACCTTAAGTGTGATAAAATTAAGATGAGAAAGCTCTATTGCCTTATCTGGACTTTATGAAAGTATTGCCTTCAGGCTTCTTATCACATCAGCTTGCATCGATAATTTTGCAGCATTATTAGGTACACCCGTCCACCATAAAAATCGAGGGAACAAGAATGACATTACGAAATTATTTGCGTAAATACACGGCGCGGCGTCGAGCCGAGATAAAAGAAACAAACTTCTGGGAATAGTCGCCGGCGCGGGCGCCGACAACACGTGCTTATGCAAAGTGAAGCGTTTTACGATGAGATTTCATGGGACTATTCCGTGGTAATGACATTTAAAGGCGTGACTTGCCGCGGCCCTGTACCGTACGGCCACAGATTCCAGGGACGACCGACGGTGGAGTTGTATAGAACATGGGAAATACACGAATATTAATTTATTGCTCAGTTACCGTCCCGTGTAACAGTTCCGTGCGCTAATTTTACAAACGTCTACTAAATCGTAAACGCTTTATCGTCGTTTTGAATCACTATCCAATCTGAACTAAGATCTAGCGAACGGGACTTGGTGCCTACAACTGAAAATACTTGTGTCCCGCTAATGTAGTAGGACACTAATGTATTTGAATGTTTGTTTATTACTCAACCACGCTTGAAATAGCTTGGTTTGACTATCGTGGGAAGTGTATTTAAACGGTATTAACACAGAAAATCTTTTAAACCGAAGGAAGCTTTTTCTGCCTTTATTTTAACAATACGCTTACAAGCACGCAAATTATACGAAAAATTAGATGAGTATTATGTTTTATTTAAGAACGATATTAGAACCTTTTCTGTATTGAATAAATCTACTTACTGTTTTGTGCTTCATTGAATGCATGAAGAAAAGCTGAAAATGCCAGACTGTTATGTTAGAAATGTGAACAATCCTAGCACTGCACTAACAAAATCCGATGAAATGAATACTCAGACGATTATTGCCGTGCCGCATTGTTCCGATATAACATTGCAATAACCAAGTTTATCGAGTACTTCACTTGGTTGCCCCCATTATGATACCTTTTTGAAAAATGCCACAGTTACGTAAAACAAAACTGTTACGCAAACAAATAAATAAACGTTTACGCATTTAAGGAAAGTGGATTACGTAAGTGGGATTTGTTTTAAGAATTTACGATTCGTGGAAAGTGGGCGAGTTTAACGTATCTATTAGGGTGTGACTGAACGAAATGCGATACATTGCCATATAACTAGGTACTTCTTTTATAAAGTCCTCGTTTTATATGCAGTACCTCCTTGAGAGTTATGTTCTTTATAGGTATAATAAGCCTTTGATTATGAAATAAATCATCAAATTAGGTAAATAATATCTGATAACAGTTTAAAAACTTCCATTATTATAAAGCTTCTTTTAATTCTGAAAGATAATACCTCCGTACAAATTACGAATTGAAAAGAGTGAAGCCCTTGAGTGAGAAATCTGATATTACTGTTCGGTTTATCCTTCCTTGATCCTTCAACGCGGTATACCTACGATAGAAATGATTTAAATAATTTAACCGTCAAAACCCCCGACTCCAACTAGAGAAAAAGAGCTGTAACTTTTGAACAGCTGAATAGATTGTCATGAAACATAGCTAAGATAATACCCGATTAAACTAGCTTTCAATTAAAAAAACTGCATTGAAATCGGTCGATTCGTTTTGGATCTACGATGCGACAAACAGATACAAAAATACACAGATACACACTACAAACTTATAACATCCCTCTTATTTGTCGGGGATTAAAAAAAATAACAGGTAAACAACAATTACACAAATATTTCCTCCGCAAATTCCTCTATAAATAAACACAAGACCTAACCTAACCCTGAATTCATATTCTACGAACGTACCCGAAGTTTAGAGCTAGTTTGTGCATAACGTTAATGGCGTAATACACTGGGCGCTTGTACACTGTCCATGTACGGGTTGGCCTCAGGTTAGCCTGACACAATGGTACCGCCGTCGGGACGATAAAGGAGTCACGACGAACCTTCCGGGACCCCGGGGCGAGAGTTTAGAGGCGGCCTGTTGCGTGTCAATGACCTTTCTCAAATGATATACTAACTTGGTGGAGGAACGTAGATTGTTGGGAAGGTTATAGATGGACAATGAACACAGTTAACCATTTTCAGGATCTATAAAATAAAGAAGGTTCGCACGCATGGCGACTTGGCCAAATAATTATAGAGATCGTGATTTAGTGCAACTGCCTCGTTTGGTCTAATGGTAGCAAGTGTGGCTAGTGGGCGTGAGGTACTGGATTCGATTCCCAGGTCGAGCTTTAGGTAAGAAAATTCTCAGTAATAGCCCGTAGTTAGCTCAAAGTTTGGAATTTTGCTCAGAAATCTATCTCGCTTCCTATTCCATGGGACTTAACAACGGCGTCGGCGAAATGTGGGTGTATTTATTATAGCTTTGCTAATACTTTGGGGAATACAAACGTGATGGGTGTGCCGGGCAGTTCTAAACCTAGTTTGGTTACCATAACAACCCTCTTCGTTAGCCAACAGTAATTGCGGATCGTCGAAACTCACGATCCATGAAAATTCCTAATAATTAATTTTCTGACATTATTATTGCTGCTATATAACATATATTGTATGAATATTTGGCACACATCCATGCCACCAACTCCGCTTATTTACGACTCATAAAATGAACAAGTACCTAAGTGTAATAAGCGTAGGTATGTACCTAGGTATGTAAATATGTATATGGTAATTGTGCGGCGTGGTATATCGTCACAAAGGTCAATGAAAGTAGGCAAAGCATAATGATACATGTATAGAAATTGAGACTAAATTCCCACTGTTACAATAAATGAGTATTATTTCACACATATGGTAATATGCATTGTTATAAGACTTTCATGTTTTTTGTTAGACTATAAACGAATATAAAATGCAAATTGGATCGTGTGTCAAATGATTTGTGGTTCGATTGTGTCGTCCTTATGGCTTATGGGACTTTCTCTATCAATAAAATATACTATTTATAAGCCTGATGTGTCGCTTAGAGTACGTAACAATCTGGTTTTTGAATGTACATATGCAAGACCAAGTCCAAATTAGGAAGTGTCGTATCAAGTTGTCTGGATTCCTGGACTTGCGACACATGTTAGAAAAAGAAAAAGTTTCTCCTTTCTACGACCGACCGTTAATCTGGCGTGAATTCTTCCTGTTGCTTTTTAATTGGTTTCTTGAGTATACTAATGACCCCCGGCAGCCTGATTACGGTAGAATTAACTGACAGCCACCCGACAGCCACACGACAGCAGACGGTTTGCGATCGGTCGCGAACTGTCAAAAAAATTGGTATTACGGACGGCGATCGTCCGCTGTGGCAAAATTGTCGCGTTTGCAGCGCCACTAGCGATAAAACAGCAATAGGTGGAACTAAATTAAATGAGTTTTTAGTCTACTTAAGACTAAAAACTCATTTATTTTACTGGACTGTATATGGTTAGATTATTTGTTTTTTTTATGAGTGTCAACCATGTGTCAAGTGTCAAGCGGTAGTGATGATTAAATAAATTGAAAAAAAGTAAGTTGGTAATTATTTCTAAATTATACAAGATACAATTAATGCTATTATTTCGTACTTCGTTAATACGATTTGGTCATTATTATTCTAGTGGAACATCGCGTATCCAACGTGCAGATTGAGGAGCTCCTCAATCATTTGACCATGCACCAAGCTCTTGCCAAAGGCGTTAGTTTGGATGAGAGATTGAAATAGACCGTAGATCGCCGCATCACACCTTCACCAGTGACTCAAGTTATAAATTCTCAGTTAAGCAGAGGACAGACTTGAAGAGTATGTAAGTTAATTTTACATATTGTCAGTCAGTAAGCTTTTACATAAGAAAGATTAAAGTAAGTTTTAATATGACTGCCCTGAGCCCCATAGCGCAGCGACGGCCCACGTTGAGCTCTGTTACGCGTGAAGCTTGATGCAGTTAGTCTTATTGTATCCACTATTAAAAATTTACATTTTTATCATCATGCTCTTTTCTTACCCAGCATAATATAACGATGTCAGCGAATAAATGGCATAGGTATATTAAGTATGTACTTAATTGTAAAATTATCTTTGTCAGCCCAGTACAAGAAGGGACATGCGATGTATACAGAAGTGGGGAGAAATTACGCTCTTTAAAATAAAAACGACAGACATTCATAAGAACAATCAAGCCAGATAATTTATGTTTTATTTACACTGACTTAAGCATCTCATAAATGTAACAGATCCATCATGCCAGAGGATGGAGTAGCACTGGGTCGTCGAGATGGAGAGATGTCGGGTGGTAGCAGAGGTGAAATAAGCCGATGCGGCCATGGTGTCAGCGGAGGCTACTCGGATTTCGCCCACGCAAGCAGACGCAGTGAGCATGCAGGCGGAAGCGTCCCATGACCAAATGGTCGCGCTCGGTATCACCGATTATAATTTTAATATTATATCGATTTACGGACTTTGTATGTGTTTTATTTTCTTTGTCAGTAAATAATATTTTTAACCGACTTCAAAAAAGGGGGATTCTTAATTCGGAAGTTAATAATTTTTTTTATGTATGTTTGGGCATAACTCCTATAAATATCTAATAGACGGATTTGCAAAATTATTATTTTGTTCTAAAGGTTCTCTCTAATTACTATGAAAGTCTGATATTTTATTACATAGGTACTATGCCAGAAATAAAATTCATTTAATTTGTATTTATTATGTAATTTTTAGTTTTTAATTATTGGTTGAAAAGAGATTACTGAAATTGGTAAGTAAGTACATAGACTTACGAGTAGGTAGGTGAAATGAAATAAAATTGTTTATTTTGAAACTAGCTGAACCCGCGACTTCGTCAGCGTGGTATTTAACTTTTTTTTGCGCATTTCTCTAATTCTATCCAAAAATAAGAGTAGCCCAAGTTACTCCTTCTAACATCAGCTATCTGCCATTGAAAGGCCCATCAAAATCGGTCCAACCATTTCGGAGATAAGCTGAAGCAAACAGACAGACAGATAGATAGACAAAAATTTAAAAATTGTTTTATTCTTATTGAGATACATACTTTCATATTACATATAGGCACATTTAGTAAAAAGCTGTTATTTTGACGTTATAAACAGACACTTCAATTTTATTTATTTGTATAGATTAGGATTTTTCAGTCACTTTAAGGGCCTGCGCCTTTGAGTGTCTAAATATTCAAAGGCCTGCGCCCACTGGCGGCACGGCACGGCAAGGGATTTATTTCTAATAAGTCAAAATAAACCTTATGGAATGGACTTAAAACTTTCATGCCACAGACGCTCATGCATGCCACGGGATGCCGCGGCACGCCGTGGCATGCTTAAGCTGCTGTGTCGTTTAAGTTCTAAGTCCATTCCATAAGGTTCATTTTGACTTATTAGAAATAGATACTTTGCCGTGCCGTCCCTTTAGTGAGCGCCGGCCCTTACAGGCCTTTTTAGGGTTCCGTACTAAAAAGATAAAAAACTAAAAAGATAAGAAACAAACTCAGGAGTCACAGTCAATTATTAACAATAACCAAAGAATGCTCTCTTATTATTAAAGTTCAAAGAAATTCTCGTAAGGCTCTGTGTGAGTACAATGTAAGGTAACGTCTAGTACCATAGCAGTTTGAGCTCACTAGCCCCGACAGATGGCAAACAATTAAGTTGAGATTTGGCAGGTATTTAATGACTCATCGACCACAAGCTTTGGGCGAAAATTTACTGTTGTCGGAGATCACACTCCAGCATTTTATAATAATCATTTGCTGGATTCCCATCGAGATTCCCACCTGGTTCTTGTTAGTTGGTCTCTGTCGGCTTGTGTGTCATGAGGTGATAGTTCTGGTATGGGCAACCTGCTTCTGTTGGCCATGTACCTATGCAACACACAACAAACGTTCACTGTCTGCGCTACTGTTGGGGATAGGTTCCCCAACAGTGAAGGGTTATTGTTGTTTGATAGGTTCGGCTTCTGCTGTCCGACCATCATGACTGTTGAATGTTGATGCAGCTGTTGTCGCTGATAATAAAAACACCGTGCTGGTTGAGTGAGTTTATTAGACTAAAATGTTATAAATGTTAAAAGATGTAAAAGCTGCTCGTACATAGCGCACAGTCATCTAAATTATAGAATAACAATATAGGTTACACCAGTTACAAATATTGACGATGGAACAAAATATACGGCTTGCCCATACAGCTACCACATTGTGGTCGTAGTAAATTACTCGGTGAGAGAGTAATTCATCGCCAATGCACCTTGAGTACCCCTATTCACCGTGCGATCGTTTTCCTTGCACCATCATGGACATCAGTATACCCCTCGAGTGCCAGGGTCAGCGTTGAAAATAGGCGTCAAAACCATGGCATCAAAGGGTACCCTGATTCACCTGAAAAAAAAGGAAATGTTGTAAGTATCATAAATTGCATCGTTGGCATAGTGGCCGCAAGCATGGCTAACGGAAATAAATAACCCCAGTTTTACAATCATGAAAATATTTGAGTACCTATTTATTGCCTCCTTACATTCTAAGCTCACTTTTTTGTGCCTTTTTGCTGTGGGCAATAACACAATGCTTGTGGGCATAAGTGGCCTGAGGGCAGAGCACAACTCTTCGAGCAAAGGCTTTGTCAATCTGTAATGGGCTTTGAATGGCACGTCGTCGTCAGTCAGTTCCATACCTAGCACCTGCTTGTTGGCGAAGGCTATGATGCAGGCGACCTGTGGTCAACCCACGGTCTCGACTTTCTTCAGCGTTGAGTACGTCCAATAAATAAGAACGCGTGCCTTGTCTTGGAACCATAAAAAGTAACAATGAACAACTGTGTGAACAACAATCAGAAAATATTATAGGTAGATAGGTACCTGTTGAGGTTGAGGCTATATTTTTACCCAGATTTTATTTTAACAACATGCCAACCATAAGATTTGTAAAAAACTAACAAAACTTACCTCATGTTTATTTATTTATCACGTTTTTTAATCTTCTAAGCTTCTGCTTGTGGCATACGACGGACATATATGAATACTCTAAGACGACGGCTAAATGCTGTATGAGTTGTTGCTATTTGACAGATCAAATTGCTGTTGTGTGGCTGTCAAAATTTTTACGGTAATACCAAAATGGTAAATAACAGAGCAAAATATGCATTTTTTTGTTCGATTGTTGGCCGCCAGAGGGCGAACCCGGAAGATGTGGCTGTCGCGTTGCTATCGGCAGTTACGTAATACCAAAATGATGTTTGACATCCACAATTGTACAATTTACGCCTGTCGCAAACTGTCAGCTGCGTCCGTAATCAGGCTGCGGGTCTTAGTTGCAACTTTGCAATGTTGTTACCAACTCTTCATTGTTTATTCTTTTGTGTACACTCTCTTCTACATTTACAAGTTTCTGTACTTGCTAGCGACTGTCGAATAGTATTACTTAGCATGAAATTGGTTTATTCATGCGGCGGTCACACTAAAGTTTAACGCCGTTAACGCCGTCTTACTCCAGAAAGTGATCCGTTTCTGATTAGAACTTGATCTGAAATCTTAGTCTCTAACAAAAATTTTGATATAAGTTTAGCCACGAGTTTACGCGCTAATTTTGTAAAGGCATTCATAATGCCGTTAGACGTAAGGAGATATAGCTTTTTTTTTTTTTTTTTAGCGTGGTAAAATCATCATTTGAATCCTCCCACCCCGGGCAGGGCGGGAGGGACTGTCAGACTTGTACTGACTAAAATCCACGGTGTTCCTTCAATAGCCCTTTACGTTCCGGGGTCACGGTAATGAGATAAGTCCCGCGACCCCGGCAGGCAAGGAGATATAGCTTAGGTATCGGTCTTTTTTGGCACATCAAAGAGATTTAGCGCGTTATTTATTGCATGTAGTGGCGACACCTACGTTTGTCAGTGTGCATCGAGAGTGCGACAGGACCGTACGTGTTTGTTTCTCGCCCAGAGCAATTCTGTTGATCGACGATATAATAGATTCATGTAGTAATTAATACTTATAAAATAATACAATCTATCAGCTTCAACCTCCATCTTGAAAATAATTTATCGAATAACGCGATTTATTGACATTAACATGACGCTAGTTTCTGTGATCTGAGATACTACTAGATCATACTAGACGCTAAATGCAAGTGTGGCCACTCATTAAACCACGGAGGGGAGAAGAGAGATTTCCTTCTCTCCTCCGTGGGTTAAACGCTTTAATTTGTGGCCTTAATTTACTTTTATTGCGACAATGGGCGTTAAACGTTAACCGTTAGTGTAGCCCCAGCATTGGTGTAGTAGCCACTAGAAGCGCCGCGCTTGGTTTAATGCATTTTCATATTCTTTATTTACCTATAATCCACAAATAAATTATTCGATAGTTGAAGTATAGACTTGTAAACGCATAATACAGATACCATTCAACGAATTGCGCCAAAATGAACATAGCGATCTAAAATAATGGAAAGCAAAACCCACTCACTTTTGAAACAATACGAAAGTTTAATTCACTACACCTACCTTCACTCGATAGTTACTGTTCCCACCGAAAGAACATCGATAGTTGCTCGCAAATTAAATGATTACACAATATGTAATCACAAAGTATCCATAGCAAGGCAACACGGTGTCTACAACATGTAATCTTACAAGAAAGCGAGATTCTGAGCTTTCTATGGAATTAACGCGATCTTCTTTTATTTGTTTCCGGACGAGATATGCTGCGCAATTACACGAGAGGCGCAAACATCATGCCGTAGTATAGCTGTCATTATACACCTATAAAAGAAAAAAATACAAGAGTATCTATTGGCACTATTAGTAAAGATGTGGGATTTTAATTGGGCAAGATTTTATGAAAGTTATAATTCCTTTTCTATGATTACTAGAACTTTAGTTTCATCGAATTGTAGATACTATTAATTGATGTGGTCAAGCCTACGCAAGCAATTCCGTCATTGATATTAATTATTTACAACAGAACAGCTAGACAAAAAATATTCATGTAATGATTGTAGGTACCTACATACATACCTACGTGTGGTAGTGTCGTTCTAGCAATGCAATAAGAAAATACGATTATAAAAAATAAAAATATGATATGATTATTCACGTTTCCGACCTTTACAAAATAAGAAGATACAACAAAAACTTCAACAAAGATTTTTTTTTCTGCTAGTCAATATAATAACGACGTAACATCCAATATGTCTATTATACACCGAGCAGTCCATTGTTATAGTTTTTCATAACATACATGACAGGCATCGCTATCATGTCAGATATTGTCATGTTTTTCTGCGTGCACAAAATGAAATCGTGTTTTTATTCATATTTACTGTTAACGCGACATAATGCCCCCAGTCCACGTCCGTTATAAGCCCACTATTTAAAAAACATGCCATTTCCGTGACACTACGCCATTTTTTCATGGTTTTATCCAGCTGAGAAATAATTTATTACCTCTTCACGAAATTCAATATATTTTATTGGTTTTTGTGTGTAACAATCGTGAATACTTAACCAGAGCAGTTGTTAATATTTGATTCCTAGTACAAAAACATTTTCTTATTTGATGGAAGCGTTGTCAATATTCCTTCGATATTGGAACTGAAATACATCTGTCATTCAAAGATCATTGATTCCATTCTTAAAGAGCGTTTTGCTTAAATTTATGTGCTGTATGTTAACACCATTATTCAAAACATTGGTGGACAACACGCGGGCTTTAAGGACTGACACAAGTAAAATAATAACACCAACTATTATATAATTTACTCACAATGTCACGTATTTTATGTCCTCAATTCCGTATTATACTTAATTACGTTATTTCAATGTCAGCGTGTGGCTACTCTTTTTGCGCTAACCAAACGTCATTTTATAATCACCAACAAGTCCTTTGTTTGTTTCTCTCGCAATCTTGTCTATAATCTCAATATTACGTGTGTAACCGGGGTTTATAATAGTACGGCGAAGTAAAATTAAATTATTCTCGCCAATGGCTCCTTGAAACAACAATGGAGTTTGAAACAATGTGAACGAAGTCATTAAACTTGGAACTTTTCAATAAATCTTGAATATTATCTGATAGTTGTTCAAACGCTGTTAATTCGAAGCAAGATTATCTAAATTATGCTGAAGGTTTCGCCATACAATTCAAAAGTGTCAGTAAATCTGTAGATAGTTGCTACCAATCACTGGCGTCAATTGCCGTGCACCTACTTTTCGTGCCGGGCTAATAAGACACGTACTGAGGGCAAGCCCTATATACCGCGCATTGTAATGCATAGAACTTAATAAATCGCAATGTAGAGCGCAACATCAACTAACGGGACCGCGCAATGTTCACGCACGCGCGTGTTATCATAGACTTTACCGTCTGCCCTCCGTGTGTCCGTGGAATATGGGCATACTACTTAATTTTAATACTATGTAAGGCGTTAACACGTATTTCTTTATTCTTGCGAACTACCGTCTTAGGTTAGAATCTCAGTTCAAAATAAATGATGATAAAGTGAGTGTAACGTATAGAGACGTGTTCCGTCTGGATTTAGACGAGCAGATTTTTTTCTATTTTATAAAACTTGACAGTGATAATATTTTGACGTCAAAAAAAGTGCTATAGTCATCCAATGTAATCATCTCTCAATATAAACTCAAAAGTGCAAAGCTTTGTCATACACTATTCTCTAACAATAAATAGTATGCAAATTGGCACTATCGTATCACTCCCCGTGCGGTGTGTGTTTTCACACACTGCAGCCTGTATCCCCAGAGGTATCGGATGTGTAGCTGTATATGTATTTATGTAAATATGTACGTACATCCGCATCAGCACTTACGCAGCATCAGATCGGTGATTATGACCCGTTACAAATGGATGATATGTTCAGTTCCGTCCTTTCTCCTGTAATATTTAACGAGATACTCACTTGGAATCATGTAACTACATACCTTCTTTGTCCGCAGTATGGTAGATGTTTCTTTGCGATCGTCAGTACCACGATAACTCAGCATAAATTAGGTGTAACCACTAGTATATAATTTAATCTATCTGGCATATTATAATCAGCTCACTAATCATTTAACAGAATTTTTTAACAGAAAAACCAAAAATAACACTGCCCTACCTGGAAGTCGAACCCAGGAACTCGCGGTCAGCAGCTGCGCTAGCGAGCACTTGACAAATAAGACAGTTGCTTAAGATTAAGGCTGCCTGTCCACTGAAATGGAGCAGAGAAGTGACAAAATAACCAATATGTTTCAGTATTAGGATATAGTATTAGGCAGTATTAAGGTTTTAGTAGTATTTTTCCTCTCTCCGCTCCGCTTTAGTAGAAAGGCTGCCTTCGGTTTAAAGATATTTATTTCTCAAAAAAGAACACAATAAGTTCACTTACATTGAGAAAAAGTATAAATAAAGATAGGTATATAAAGCATGCATTAAAATATGTGAGTTCATTAAATAATTTACTATTGGTACAACAACCAATAGGGTCTTGCCATTTTCGATGACATGGAGGTGACATTGACAAGTAAGTTGATTTACATTATACAATGATTTTATAAAATTCAAACAAAAAAAAAAAAAATATATATTAAAAGTAGGTAAATTAATAAGGAAACTAATGTGATTTTCTGACATACAGTTCTAAACGTTTTTTGAATACACATAGACTTTGACTATTTGCCTTAAGAAAAAAAATATTTCCAAATGGTCGTGATGAGAAGAAATCTCTTTATCAAACCATCTTTGTTCCCACCAATGCCTTCCAATCAAAAATCCCCTACTCCCTTATTACAAAATATGGTTTACAGTGAGTCTAGTAAAACCCAGGTTTTAAATATGTCCGTCACTTTCTAACGTCATATGACAAAAAGAGATGGGGTTATCTTAATTGACTTGAGTTTTACAAGACTTGCTTTAAACCATCTTTTGTAATAAGACGGTTATTATAGTTTAGGAATTTTTGGTGAGTTACAGAATGAGACAGCCACGAGAAGTGAAAGAGTGGACTCAATCGTAGTTGGTATTCCACGTAAATGTGCCAACATAAGATAAAACAATAATAAATATTAAATGATGGGCGGTCATATTGTATTGTCGGACTTGCACTTTAAGTAGAATGTAAGAGCAAAGCTTAACCGACATTTCGCTTTAATATCGCATAGAGCTGTCTCATTTTCGAAACAATTGTAAATTTCAATATTGTTGATTTAATATAATTAAGCATGTTATGGTAGCAAAATCTAAAGGCAACATTATAAAGATCCACAAGCCACATAAATCCAGTTCTCTATTTCACTATTTGTTCACTCAAATTGCGCTTACAAATTCACAAAACAGTACAAGAACCTTTCACAGTTTGGTCAGCGAGGCACATAACCGCATTCATTACCATAATGACCCGTGTTATACAACAGAATCATAGGGTAAAAACAACCAAAAGGGTAATTTACACCGCGATACAAACACACTGCCCCGACTCTGCCCGGCAATCATCACATAATTGCCACGTACAAGCGATAAGTATCGTGCATACAATAATTTAATAACTATTGAGCATTCACTAATGTTAACATTTAATTTTGTATAATTATGTAGATTTTGTACCTGTGTAACTGTATTATACAAATAATCAATGGCGGATTTACCAGCAGGCTGAGTTATACTGCCTTGGGAGGCAGATTTTAGGAGAGGCAAAGTTGACCGAATCTTTATTTTAAATTTCGTTTGTAGCATCTCGAACAGCACGAATATCAAAGAGATTGCTAAGGCGGTTTTCTGATGTCTTGCATAAAGAATATCTTCAAGACATCTTTCCGATAAGCTTTCCCTGAATTACAAAAATAAACTAAGAATTGATAATTGTAGAGGTAAGGGCGGCAAAAATTTTACAGCCTATACTATGAAAAATGTGTAAATCCGCCACTGAAAATAATAAATAGGTACGTATGTAAGTTGGCACATCCTTTCGCGACTATGAGTTTAACGAAAAGCACTGATGCTTGAAGGTAGAGTTCACTAGAGAGCTAGTCAGTTTATTTAGCAAGTTATTCAACTGAAAAACCGCCCTGATAACAGTTATTTTCTTATACTGACGCAGTTGGGGACGCACTTAAAAATGCTTGTAACGTTACAACTCTTACTGTAAATAAAGATCTTACGCTATACACTTGTTCGCTATAATCTAATCGTTGCAATCGAGAGCAGTCAATGAGGAAGTGGTGCGACGTTAATACGTGCGCTGCGCTTGCGCATGTCCATCTTACCGCATTCTGCGGTCGTAGCCACCACGTGGGAACATCCAAACACCGTCCTGCGGCTATAACGGATACTTTGACCCATTTTAAATGGTAAAAAAGGAAAAAGAAATGAATTTATGGCAGGTTTAAAACGCACCGGTTTCAGTGAAACAAGATGCAAATAAATGCAATTTACATAATTGTGTAACTGATCGAATAATTCATTGGCACGGAACGGTCCAAATGAAAATGGTCAGCGAATTACTTAAAAACCGCAGCACTCAGGGCTCGGTGAAAAAAAATACTATTAAGTTAAGAATCCAGTGAACGGTATCGCTGTCACGAACAGAGACGCCATAAAGTTATTCTTTTTTTTTTGGACCAGTGAAAGTTTGGACGAGTTCCCGCGAAAGGCTTGTCAGGTGCACGCAGACAATAGGCCAGCATAATGCATAATAAAATAACGTCACGCAATTTTTGAGGAAGACAACAATTTTCGAATTTACCCTAATTTTCTTTGTGTGCTCTTTCAATGGTTTGTTGGTATTGCAACAAGCACGCTATAGTTTAAGCTCAACATGGAATTACATAGGTACTTCTTCAGTAATGCACCACATTTACTTTCAACCCTTGAGTTGAAAGGCAATTCGATTCTTTATTTAGCTACAAAGTAAACATTCTTGAATTTGTATCCTAAGAAAAGAAGATAGTGTTTCAAAGCTTTCACTGGACTCGTAGCAATAAAAGTAACGTTTATTCTTCAATTAAATAATTAGAGATGGCCTGGCTATGATAGCGCATAGGGTCGATTATCCATAAGTGAACAACTTCTGCATGGTTCACGATATGCTAACCTTTGTTTGTATGTGTAATGTTTTTAATAACAAAATATGAATCTGTGTTAGATACTCGATATAAACGATTCATTATAAATATTATTATTAATAAAATACCTTTGATATTAGTACCTACCAAGGACTGAACTTAATGACCGCCCAACTATGCCAGAAGATCATAATTAAACAATTAAGAGCTCTCGTTAATTGCTTCACCTAAATCTTAGAATTCGCGAATAAATTGTTGATGTCATTATTATCTGCCGAGAAATATTTCACTTGTCGCTAGATCTTTATCGCGGAAGTTATACAGTTAAATTAGAATGAGCGCTCATTCAACTTAATGCCCATGACCGAGATGCCATGGCAACAATAAAATACGACGGAATTGACAGACTAGTATTTAGTTTCCACTATTAACTGGCCAGACGTCAGTAGTTAAATCATCTACCTACCATCGAGTGTTTAAACATAATGCTATCTAGCATAAATACCTATAGTCCATTTTTTCTTACTTGTCTTATAATGTAAATGGATGTACACAATCTTACTGAGACTATTTTATGTAATACTTACGCCTCTAGACCCCGAAAGGTAAGGCAGAGGTGTACTATTGTGCACCCACATTTTGCCGATGCCGGTATTAAGTCTCATGGAATAGGGCGAGCTTATTGCCCTCTTCCGGACACAACTCCAAACTCCGGGCTGCTACTGAGAATTTTGTTTCAGAAAATCGAATAACACTTTTCTCGACCTGGACCGGGAACTCACGCTCAGCAGCCTCGCTTACGACCCTCTCGCTATAGAAGGAGGCAGTCATAAGGTTGCCAACTTTTTTAGAAGCAATAAAGTATATCTGATCGTTTTCTGTCATCGAAATTCCAAAAAGAGCGGACCGTTTTTACTGTCTTCAAAAATCGAAAATGTACTCAATTCTTTTGTACGCTTATTGCTTTTTGTATAGATGATGACTTTCAAAACTTTTCTCCGAGATTTAGCGATTATACCGTAAGTATAATTTATATTTTGATTGAACAAGAAAAATCGCTAAGTGGTCCTGTTTAAATTATAAATTTCAAGTTTTTCAGAGATTTTTAATATACCTATCGCACTTCAAGCCTAGATTTCTTTGACTATTAGATAGAAAACAAGCAAGAAACTCTACTAAAGTGTTACCTAACATAATTTGTTCTTGATCTATGTACGAGTAAGTAGTTGTATGTCAATGTCAAGTTAATGTCACATTAACACGGCGAAAGCATGTCTGTATCTTATATTTTAATTACTCAGAATTTATTATGTCTTCCTTCTCGACGACCAAAATCTAATTCATCATTATTCTAGCATGAATAAAATTAAGTATGGCGCTACTTTGGAGAGGCCTATTTCTAGCAGTTCAGGCTTAGTTGGTTGATGCATTGATCGAGAGTCAGTGTCAAACACATAAACTTAGAATATTTTCGCCTAAATCTATGGTCAAACAAGTGTCAAACATAATTAATTAACAAATAAGCTCCCTTCAACGTTAACAGCGAAACAAGTGTTGCTTGAGACAAGCTTTACGTCTGAATAGAGGATATTTTTTTATGTAGTGCGCATAATTTGTAGAGTGACTGTAAGTGTCATCACTCACAATCACTCTACAAATTTCAAATCAATCAATTTTTGATTTTGTTTCGGACTGAATTTTAGTATTGCGGTTGTATTTGGGAACGGACACTGAATCACTCTGCAAATTTTGCACACTAGATAAAAAATTATCCTGTATACAATCACGCACGGACGGACACTTAATTAATATGTCTATATTATTATATTAGCCGTTCTCATTTCACGGCCTGTCAGTACCATAGATACACTGTTACGACTAACACGTAGAATAAATTGAATTTCATGTACCTACTTACGATTATCTAACACATCTCAGACTGAACACGATAACGACGTTGAGATGTAATAATTTATTGTTACGTATTATTTTTTGTAGTTATTAGAGTAAAAACAATAGAACTACTCAGATTATAGCGTGAACAATATATAAATAGGAAGTAAGCATTTTAGACGAATCAAAATGCCGGAATCACTATCAAGAATGGTTGAAAGCTAAAAAAATAAGATTATTTACATAAAGAACAGACAGAGTAGTTTCCATTTTGGTCTAGTGGTCGTAAGCGTGCCTGCTGTGCGTGAGGTCCTGGGCCCGAATCTCAGTATGAGCTAAGTATTGATTTTTGTTAGGACATATTTTTTCTCATTCTAAAAAGAGGCACGTGCCCAGCAGTGGGACAGTAATGGGCTGGTTTTTATTTTTATTATTTTTAATAATGATCTATATTTTCATGGCCACCCCGTCGTTTGGCCCCCATGCAGCGTGTGAGTATACATACATAGAAGGGAACACCTGGCTTACTCTTCTAGAAATACAGGTGTCATGTTTTAAGTATTACGATATAATAGTCTTTTCAGTTGAAAAGTTGAAACTTGAACTTTTCATATACCTAACTAATAAATAAATAAGTTTACAATAATTTCTACCGTAGCCTACTACAATTCTACATGGTCATTGATCATCAGTATCACCGCTACGAACTCCCGGTTCAACTAGCTCATAATCTAGACAGAATCGAGGCATGATTGAGTCATTTCCTAGGCAGTATCTACTGTGATCGTTAGGGACGGCTGACTAGATTAATAGACTCGACGCGTCAGTACTATAAGCCTGACGTAGGTACGCCCGAATCACTTTAAAGGCGCGTTTATCTTGGAAGAATAGGTCTATAGTACCTACACAAGCCACATCAAGCCTGCATTTTGACCAATCCGCTTTACTATTTCTCATATCGTAAGATTTACAATTACTCGTAGCGTAGGTAACTATAGCTGTTATTGTATTTAGCTCGACCACTAGCATAAGATTAAGAAGCTTAAATTTCGATAGTAATATGTTAAGCATTGTATGACAGTACTGAAGCCATCCAGCATTATGCTGAGCTGGTGGTCCCCTTGGAACTTATTTACAGATTTGTATTTTTTTTTTTTTCTGTATGTGCCAATAATCAATATTGATTTCTTTCTTTACGCTTATTTATAGTACCTAGCTTAATTCTACAAAACGGCACTGAGTGAACTTCGAAGACAAAAAGCATCGAAGGCGTCGGTGCACCCATCTTCATCGCGACATGGCGACACCATGACTTGTACTCTACCGTCCGTACTAGACTACTCTATTACTTACTCCAATGTAAACGCAGCCTATGAAATAAGATATTCTAAGATAATAATTACTTAAGATAATTTATGTTGTAAAACTACTTTCTAAAGTTTAATTACAGGCGATTGTTTGGGTTTAATATTACATAATTTCTGTTTACTTTATGCTTTTAATTTACTCAATAGAATTGATGGGAAAGAGACATTCAACTCGTTTCCATGTCTTGGCAGGTAATTTGTGTGGGGAAGGTATTTATAATTGATCGTAATTATAGCTTTGTAGATTGTGTTGTATTGTGTAATATTATAAACAGTGTTTCTTCTAATTTAGCACATACTCAAAAAATTTAGCACATTTTCAGATTTATATAGGTAATCAATTAAGTACATATATGTTAATAAAAAAAAAATATGAATGTAGAACGATTCATTAGGCAATATAAAAAATACTTATTTCCTTTGATTTATAGCCCAAGTAGAAATGTTACAAGTATTACAAGATGAAATATAACAAGGATTATGTTAAGATACTGACTGTCTGTGAGGTGGTTGAAGGCGGTGACGTCATCGTTAAGCCTTCCCTCCATGCGCCGCAGTTTGGTGCTCAGGTCCCGCGTGTGGAGGAACAGGAACAGTGTGCATGACACCGCGACCAGGGCCACTAGCTCACTCGTCCTGAAACAACACATACATTATTAATTAAACTGCGAAAGGCCGATCATGTATGGAGTACTGCTGTCGTCTTTGCGACGGCTCGGCTAAATATCAGCTGGAGGAATTGGAGACGATAGAAAGACGGGCCGAAAAGCTCATTAGCAACGATATGGTCGAGACAAGGCTTCAGAGCTTTGAAAATCGACGCAGAATTGCAAGCCTATCGGTGTTTTATCGAATGCATTTTGGTGAGCGGTGCTTTACCCTAGTACCTTCTAGAGATCGAAAATTAACATAAGCTCAATACTAAACTAACGATAAATAGATTATTTTTCATGGCTTTAGGGAACAGAGCATCACAGTTATATTTATACGAAATATTAGATTTGTTTCTTGGGACCTGTCTGTTATAACAATTTTCTTATAGGTATAAATATTGGAAAGAACATAATAAATGTGTTTGTAAAACTATTGTCTCTCTCTCAACAGTTTGTTCCCACGGATGTTATTAATATCTGCTGTTATACAATGTCACTAGATTAGCTGATATCAATGATGTCATATCAATATCATAGGATTTTTATAATAATGTACACAAAAGATCTAAACTTTTTTCTGAACACTACCGTAGGAAGTAATTCTCGACATCACCGCATAACGTTAGACGGCACGGAAAACTCATGGTACCTATATCAGTTGAATCTGAAGCTAGTCGGGTGTATCTGAAATATGCACGTGACTGAAGCCTTACTACAAAAATATCTATTAGTAAAGAAGTCGCCAACATTTTGCCTTTTTTAAATAATTTTGTCTATTCGTAACCCGGAATATTAATATGTCAAGTTAAAGTAGCTATGGACTGCAAAATGCTGATTTAAATAATTCAAGAACACTAAAGTCAAACTTGTTATCGGTCTCACAGAGAAAGGCACGACTCTAAGATAAATCAATATGGCAACTGGAACAATTAATCGAGTCTATCGACAAGTACTTTATCAACATCGGTTTATTAGGCTAGAGCGAGTAGGTTATTAGTTTCAAAACACCACTTCTAATACGTATGACTATCCATACATACACAGCTTAGATCTAAAATCTTGACATTGCTGTAGTGACCTCTGAATCGCTTTCTCGTATGTGGCTTGCTCTAGTAAGGCGAGACATCATGTTTTGAATGACGGTACTTCGTTTTAATGCACTTTTACCTTCTCTGACAATCATAAAAACATGGAGTTTATTGCGTTACCTCTGAATAAACTATCCATTGCGTAAAGGATGCCTCCGAAGCTTATGAAACATAAGAAACTATATAATGGTACCTACTACATAGATATGTGATCACTGATCAATAACAAAACCGTTATTTAGAAGCCGACCCTAATATTACTCAGTGGCGTGTATTCTATATGACGTTTATCAGAAATGCGTCATATTTAAGGGTGTGGATCAGAATCTGATAAATCATATGGAAGTTCCAAAAAATAAAGGACTTTTTAACTAAAAACAACGTTAAGTGTATGTAATTTTTGTAATCACCCGATAAGTACCTATTACGCTTCAACTGACTCTGGTGTAAAATCGACTTTTTCAAGTTAGCGTAGTGTTCATTGCTGGTGCCAAGATCATCAAACCGAACAACTTTCTCTATGGAACCAACATCATAATCGCGAAAAAATTATCGGTTGTCCCATACAAAAGTCCAATACCAACTCGACACAAACGTTTTTGCCTACCTTGTAAGAAATGTCTGTGCACGACACTGCTATTGCTATCAACCGGGCACAATTCCAAACTTTGGGCATAACATTTTGCCCGACCCAGGAATCGAACCTAACCTCAAGTTCAGTAATTACCCTCGCGACTACTAGACCATTCCGGCAGTAATTACATTTATAGGTACTTAGAGCAATAGTTAATCGTTAAATTAATTATTTTATACATGTAGATCGGAGAATCGGCTTCTTTAATCTACAGAATGTTTATATATACTTACTATGAGACCAAACATGAAATCGTGAAAAAGAACCTGCTTTTATAATACAAATAATTAAATATTACTCGACTAATGTATGGAACAGCAGATTTTATTTTCGTAATTTCAGGGTTGATCCCAAAGTAAATGTTGATCATAATGATGAGTACAAAAACCCCTTAAAGCAGGTGCTGTTTACATACAGGATGTATAAGACACTTATTTCTAAAAGCTATCCCGTTTAATGTGATCAAAGGAATTGCATAATGCACATCATGGCGAGTAATTTTCTCCATGATCACTTTACGCTAATGAGTGCTAAGTGCCAATTCCCTTTCCCTTAGACAAGTAACACCTACCATCAAAACGTGCATGTAAGAGCTACCGGTCGAACATCAATCCTTTCACCTGTAACTTTCCTTTCTGTCTCGTACAATTAAAAATAAATGTGTTCTCTCTTCAAATAGCCAATGAAAGCAACAAAGAGATACCGGACACGAGATTATGTAAATTAAATGCAAAACATACAACAAACATAATATTATATGTAGTTACCTCTAAAGTTAATACACCAGGATTTTTTTTATAATTATTTATTTTTCCGACAGGCGTGTAACTTTGTTATTGTAAAAAAATAAAATGTAAGATATATAATGTATTATTTCAGATAAAGAATATTATTACCTGCTCGTATAAAAACCGGGCTACATTAGCGTTTTTTAATGATCAGAGACCTAGATTTTCAGAATTGCTTACCTATGCATTCTTTAGTTTGAAAATAAAGCTTGACTAACCAAATAATGTGTTTAGAACGAATTGGGTAATGACTGAAAAAGTTGTTAACTATAGAAAATTAGAACATGCCCCCATTTTTTCTAATAAACTTAACAAGAATGTTAACAAGTAATTTGGATGTTAATAATGTAATTTATATAACATTTACAAAAGCACTTTGAGAGCTCCGATTAAAACGCGAGAGTGGGCTACGTAATAAAAAGCTGAGGACCCGCCGCTCCGAACGATGAGCAAGTCTTATTTTTTGCAATCTCATACCTCTGACCAAGTCATGCATGAGAGATATCCAGTGGACTCGTCTTTATGAGGTATTAATAGACGCCAACGACAATTATCATCAGTTGAGATCGTGGCCAAACGTATGACTTTTACTAACAAAAAAAACTACCAGTGTGAAGGTACTATGAAGATCTCGCACAAAAAATTGTTGTCAGGTCATACCAAGAGAGTTCATTCGGAGAGAGGTAGGGCAGAGCGGGAATTTCCGTTCAAAATTGGAGCAGCCGGACTAGGGAAGTACCTCCACCTTGCAGAATATTGTAGCCAAATAACACTGCTCTTTTGCAGTGTTGTGTTGGTAACGGTGAGCAAGTAGTAGGGCGGGTATCGCGCGTGTGATACCCTGGTGTTGCTAGCGTCCATAGTTTACGGTAACCGCTTATCATCAGGCAGGTTGTATGCTTGTTATACCAATATAAAAAATCCATTGTAGAATAGGTTAGGTATGCACATCTTCAACGTTCAACTCATGGTAAGTTCAGTAGCATAATTTAGTGTGAAGTCTCGGTAGCGTATAATGGATCATACAAAGAATACCGCTTATAGATGTTTAATGATTTATGAGTATTTAAACTCAATTATATAATCTACACTCTAAAAGTAACTCCTTTTGAGTTTAATGCTAATCCAGTTAACTCATAAAGACTTTAGTGCCGTACGAGTCATAAAATGTGAAGATAGCAAATGAATAGAAAATGCTCTTAGCGTAATAAAATATCAATTTATTATAATATCATTGATGCGACCTACTTATGTGCAACAGAGAAATTACGTTCAACTTGGATGCATACCTGATACCGATAGACATTATACAAATGTCGCTATAGCATATAAAATAGATGCTAATGCGTCCTTCACAGTCTATAATATTAACAAGAAATCTCAAGTTTGTTGATAGTACTTATATGGCTATATCGTGAACCATTGGTAAACAATAGATTTACCTGAACTGCGCATTTCATAAGCTGTTTTACCTATTAATATATACTGTATAAATACGTCAAAACACTGTCTTTTATTTGATTGCTCCTGGCGTACCTAATGGTTCGACCACAAACACAGTCAGTGTCAAATTGTACCACTTGTCCAAAAAATACAATGTCCTAACTTTCTGATTATTGTACTCATCATTATGAGCAACTTTTACTATGGGACCAAACCTGAAAACGCGAAACCTGAAATTTTGTCGAGTAATATTGAATTCTTTGTAACAGCAGTTTTTTTATGTAGAACAAAAGTTTTTTATATTAATAAGTACAGTCGCCGCTTTTTAGCTTGATGTACATACCCTCTTTGGTACAAGTGGTATAGGGTACCTATACATTTAACAGTATCATCTTGTGACTGCTTCTGCATCTATCTATCATACTATGTACTTCTCTGCACCATAGCTCTAGCACCATACTGCAAGTGCCCCTTCATTTATGCATTTGTTGAGACGTGGGAGACGGACCTATTTATTCTATAATGTGTAATTACCTAAATTACTTAAATGGGCTGAATATTTTACATTCGTTTCCTACGTATGTTTTACTGCTGTCATAACTTTAATTACTAACTTTAGGGTCGGTCGGCGACCAGCGTCAAAAGGACTTCAGTTTCATTGAAATTGTACGTCTCTCGGTCTCTGTTATATTACCGGAGCCATTCCTCTTTCGTGTTCTCATTTTAATTAATTGGACGTTTACTGCTAATATACGGGCATATTGTATGTACCTATCATAAATGAGTACACCTTGCTTTTACCTCTTTTTAAACATATTGCGCGCACGGAGGAGTGTGGGTTTTGGCATACCTAGTTAACGTTTATATGGAGAAGAAGTGCAGAAAGCCAAAATTACGGTCGAATCGTTCACTCTCGGTCACTAGTAATAAGAAAACATACATATAATACGTTTGATACAGACAATTCAGAGACTTCTTTTTATTTCGGCGATTTTGTCAACTGCAGTGTGCAAGAGTGCAAGAGTGCAGCTCCTTTACTCTCGAAAATAATTCTAAAAGTGGAATTTGAATAGAATAGAATAGATCTTTATTTCATGAAAACCAAATACAAGCACTTATGAAATGTCGAGACTCTAGATGGAATACTCTCATGGAAATGAACGATTTTGATTTGATTTGATTAGATGCGATTAATGTCAGATTGCACTTTTACTAGCGCTATATTTGTTTAATTTTGAAAGGATTAGCGGATATTTACATAATGCACTTAAAGACATTGGAATTGGATTGACATTGAAATTATTTTCGAGAGTAACCCGCCAGTGGTAGTATCACCTGTGGCGTTTGTTCTCTTTCTAGAAAAATAAGCATTTATACCCGCGTGCATTGCACGGTTCGGACGAATGCTTTGAGTATTTAGAACTACTCAAAGGAGGAATAAATGATGTGCTTGTGACCGGACATCTATGGACCGGACCGTTCGTATAGCGTTATTTTCACTGTGACACAAGCCGAACACTATTCTCTCCTAAATAAATTGATGCACAAGACAAGAAATCCGTGTCAAGTGTCTTGTCACGGTATCTTAGAGCGTGCCAGGTCTGGTGCAAGTCTAAGAGCTGCAGAGTTAGCGTAACTATCGAAAATTGATCCACACAGTTATTTGGAAAGGATATATATCTAAAGCCGAAAGGGGGTTATTGTACTCATTATTATGAACAACTTTTACTATGACCAACCCAGAAATCGTGAAACGAAAATCTGCTGTTCCATATATTAAATTGAGTAATATTAATTATTTGTATGGAACAGTTGTTTTTTTCTTGATTTCAGGGTTGATTCCATAGTAAAAGTTCGACTTAATATACAGTATATTTTTTTATGTAGTGCGCAAAATTTGCATATTGATTCAGTATCTGTTCCCAAATGTAACCCCATTACTAAAATTCACTCCAAAATAAAATAAAAATTTGATTTTGTATGGCTTGCGCTAGTAGGTACATTATGCGTCCCCCCCATACTAAGTCGAATTTTCGTTTTGTTTTAAAGTGTATCCCAATACTGCGGCATTTAGGAACAGAGACTGAACCATTCTACAAATTATGCGCACTACATAAAAAATTATCCTAGTGTATACTTATACCCTTTTAAAACGACTTCCATTTCCATAATTTCTCAGCTTTCACTACATTTCCGTTATATCCTTAGTAGGACCTCCTCGATGCAGACGTAAAGTCCACGTGAATGGACAAGAGCAAATAAAATAAAATAGAAAGTGGTCGCCAGTATGCGGGTTACACGTGATACCACCGATAAATGACTACATATGGAAGAGCTCGGCCGATAAGGGGAAAAACTATTGTTGTATTATTTTATTACATCTCTACGCGTGCTGGGTTGACAATGCCTATTGCATGTACGAAAATTATAGCTTTGTTATTGTCATAAAGGAATAAAAAGTAGGCCGTATGTACCGGCTTTGTTAGAAATGTAAGTATGAAGAAGTCGCGTAGTCTGTAAGCAAGACTCGATAAAGGTGTTGGTTCCAATTAGATTTGCAGTTATGATAGATTTGTTTGTAAATGGCAATAGATTCGGTTACCTACTAACACATTCAGCGAACTGTAGATACGATAGTAGTAGTACACTTACGGTAGTGGAAATCCTCTGTATCTATCCCTTCAGAAATTACGCGCGTGACGCTAGAATAAAACAAAAACCTCGCTAATACCACGGAAGCATAAATTTTAAATTCACAATAGATTAAAAAAAATAACTTCTATCAGTACCTATAGAATAGAATAGATATTTATTTCATGTAAAGCAAATACAGGCACTTATGAAATGTTGAGACTCTAGACCACAGAACACAGAAAAGAGGTTTCTGTGTTCTGTGCTCTAGACGGATCTTCTCCATAGGACCGATACTGGTTCAGACTACCTCTCACAAATCGCCAAATTGTTTGCCCAGCGTAGAACTTCCGCATTCCGCAGCCTTACCTCAAGCAGTGAATTGCGATAGGCACGATAAAAACAATTTATAAATTTAAAAAAAAATTGTCCATCCCTAGGATTTCTCCTGTATCGAGGGTACAGTTTACAAACATACATGTCACATGCACACACACCCAATAACCTCAAACAACTATGTATTTGTAAGTCATCAAATATTTGTTCCGTGCGGATATCGAACCCGCGACACGTAGCGCAGAAATTTAATCACTTAGCCACTGTGCCAACCTTGCTGTCAAATTGTATTTCATCTATCTAATTTAACATTTAAGTAATACGGCTCAAATAATAAAAAATAAAAAATTCATGCGTACGAAGTCGCTGTTAAAAACTAGTATATAATAATAATAATATAACGAAACTAGCACAGAGAGGATCGACTCAATATCACGAGCAGATTCCTTCTAATTGTTGTTATTGTTCACTGAACACAGCGCAAACATCTTTATCTCGATACTGTCCCGCGAACTCAAACATTAGAAAGCTTTTTACGCCTTTTATCCGTAACATTCCTCCTTGACACGGTTTAAAAGTAAATTCATTGCCTTTACCGAACAAAATCAGAAAAAGAGTTTATTTATCTCCATAAAATCGCGATTTACATTTAGTATCGGTATGAAATTCCCACTTGCCTCAATTCCGGTTACGCGGCCGATGAAATGATTAAGAATAAAACGATAAACCCACAAACACACAGAGCTTAAATGTAAAAACTGCACTTTATGACTGCCTCACTTTTACATATCCTCTTTTATGTTTTTAACACCATTAAAGCGGTACTCTGCAGAATGAAACAAAACCAGCCAACTCATTTTAAATATCAGTAGGTTAAAGATATAAGTGAAATGGATTTCACCGCTGAAACTCGATAATTTTATAATAAGAAAGCTGAGTAACTGAGGTGACCAGTCAATCCCTGTCAAATCACATGTGGTAAACATGGTGGATGTCAATCGTTGTGGTCAAGTACGTGTCAATTCTCAATAGGAAAGCAGTGTCTGCAGAACCTAAACGCGCCACCTTTGTTTTATCGCTATTGCCAACAAAACTATTATTGGGACTACATAGATATTTAGGGTGTAGGTATGTACCAAATCCAAAATTGTGATGATAATCTGTTAAATACTTGTTTATGAAATACGACTGAAGCTACCAAAGATTTAATATTATAAATCTATGGAAGCTACCCACCTATAGCAGACGTTCTAACCTAAATGCAAGACGCCCGAAGCCCCGGCCGATTCACCGCAGATCAGCTTTTGTATAGCCGAGGAGGAAAATTATGATTAATAGCCCTTCGTGTTTATCAGTTACGAGATGGTGTCTCAAACAAAATTTGTGTGCTTCCCCCTATTAATCAATATCATAGCCATGTAGTGATCTAAACCCCAGCTCCCTATGAATAAAGCAGCATCAATTACATCCAAAACGCAGTTAATAACCTATAATAACTTTCATAGCACCGCATCGATCTCGCCGCATGCGCATATCAAGCCGCGTGAATGGCTAATCTAATAATAATAAATTTAAATCTACTTTATTGGTTCAACTATCGATGTAGTTAATACATCATATTAATATGTTGTAATACTAATAAGCAGAAGTGCCGTCTTACATAATATATGTTTATTTGAAAGCTGTTTAGATAAATTTATCATTTGAAAGTACTTACTTCAAATGCATGCGGCATATTACCTTGCTAGCTAGCCGATAATTATACATTTACTTGTGCAATATTTGTGTAGAGTTAAATTATTCCCACGCGTTTTGGGATTTATGGAAAAACATTACTGGTACCTATAGCTTGCATGAACTAAGTACACGTGGGTCGTGCAAGTCATTGCAAACCAAATATTTACTTAATAGAGATTTGAACATGCCTTTATAAAATCTCTAATTAGTAAAATCTACTGATAATAGGGTTATCAGTAGATTTATATATATATATATATATATATATATAATGGCTTAGATCAAATCGTCAATCAATCCGTAATTGAATAGGCTTCTTAAACCGAGAATATGAAGCGAGTGCAAAAAAAGACCATCTTAGTATTTTTTCTTAGTCTAAAGAATCTTAATGAAAACATTCTATAAATAAGTAAAATCATTCCGCATGCGCGCGTTTGCCCAGTAATAAGTATAGTTATCATCTATTACCTATCGTTAATTACGCTTAAGATCTCAGTTTTATTACTTATTTACACTTGACTTTTTCACATCTGTTTGATTTTGCGATCGACTCTGATTCAAGGGTACTTACTCCGACTCCGATTAAAATAATTCCATAATATTATCCATTTTATCCCTAGTCGTTACCCATATCAGTATCACCTAATTACAAAAGTATTTTAGGTCTAAGGTATAATTTTAAAGAAATCTGGTTCATGGTACCCTGATACAGCCTCCTTCCCCACATTTGCGTTAAAAGCCGGTACGTAATTTTTTGTCAACATTAATGACTTTTTTTTTCGTTGTAAGCCGAAATCTTGTTATTTTTTTTACGGTACCACGTAATGTGATTGGCGATCATTACCCCGATCGACTTTTATATTAAGAATTTTGCGCCGTTTCTTTGTGAAACAAGCTATCATGCTATAACGATATTATAGCAAAACATTAAATTAAACAAGATATTGTAATTTTTTTATGATAACCAAAAATTCATGAAGTGGAAAATCCAATTTTCTTTTGCCTTTTTTACTATCGCGATAAATTCTTGAAGCGCATTTAAGTGAAATATGAAGCAAAGTGGGTTCATATTTCGTATCAGGCCCTAATGTGTTACTGTTTAGAAGTAAAGTGAAATAATTTAGCAACAATCTGAGTAGATTAGGGTACATAAAGTAGGCGTGGATATAGAAAGCTCTGATAAATGCGTGGCAGGCCTAAAGTAAGTCTGGCTAGAGACGCGATTGGAAAGCTGGGTGCAGCCGGTCTGCTAACGGGTTGCAGCGCTTTCCATGCGAGATGCGCTTTCTGATATCAAATACCATTATACTCGTAAATGTGCAGCATTCTCCCTGATTGATACGCTTTAAAATATAGATGATCTGATGAATGCCGACTGAATTTTGTTAGCTGCTGCCAAAGGCTTTACGGTTAATATGTATAACAATGCACACGGTGTTGACATTAAAATTCATGAGATTCTTTAGCCTAGTCGTTGCAAACGCAGGTACTAAACATGAGGCCCTGAGTTCGACTGCCACCTAGGACAAAGATCAATTGGAATGTCTCGTTGGGAAACTCTTAAATCTAAGAACAGAAATTGTACATAAATGCACTCACCCCTTTTCACAACGGATTTACCATAAAGATTTTAATTAAAAGCATTCTATATCCCATTGAATTAAGTCTATGAATCTCCTTAATATCTTTGCCCTCTAGTCTTTGAAGTTAGCACCGCCACGATAACTTATAATGTAAGTATATAAAACTTTGTTCCATAATTTTCCACATCCATAAATGGTTAAAGCAGAGCAGAAGGTTAAAGATACACCTAACGGCCGTAATAATCGTTTTATTGTACGTAAATGGACGGTAACGAGGTGCATGCGAGAGTAAGCAGCGAGGACATCACGAGAAATCGTGGCGGAGTGCCGTGAGTGGGACTTATACACTGGCACCGGGCTATCTGGGTGACTCTTCGTTTTACTAACTTAATACTTATGTAACTGTATAAAAACTTGAGGGAGGACAAAGAGTTCAAGCTACGTCATAGGCTGAAGGCTCCCTGAACCGATCCGCATCTCAGAAATCACGGTTGAAAACATAATTTTATATCTATGGCGAGCAGTGACTTTTGGGGTTCTAACCATATTAAAATGACTTCTCGGACCGACAGCGTACAAAAAATCATACAAACTGTATTACGTCTACATTTTTTATTGTGATTTCTCGGATTCTGATCGGACACAGTGCAAACAGCTCTCACGGTTATCCGTATGTAACCTACTTATTTTAAGATTTTGTTTTTCTATTATTGAATGAATGCCACATTATCTCCACCTTATTTTATGTGCTATAAAAGCTTTCGTCGCTTTCCATGGAATGTTTAGTACCGGCTATTATAAGATGAGTGTAGGCGGAACATCGCCTTGTAAACTAATAACTTAATATGCGATAACCATCCAGGCTCCCAACGCGTTTGATTATGGTAATCTTCGCGCCATGTCATGTTCAGGTAACCTATACATTACGTCGAACGGTAGCTGTTTGCTGTATGCAAACTATAATTTATTATTAGCAACAAAGTTAAATTATTTAAATACTAAATAATTTAATTTTGTGGCTAATAATGTGCCTTTTGAATTACGTGTGTTAATCGCAAATTATAATAGAAATTAAAGTTTAAACGAAGTTATTATTGATGGCATGGTATGGAATAAAGTATCAAGATCATTGGCGTGTTTACCCTAAGAAATAAATAGTTGCAAGTACCTACACACCAGGTCACCGTGGTGGACTAATCCTTCTATTTCTGTGAAGAGACCCCTCCCAGCAGTACCTAGGAAGCCGAAAGGTGGTTATTGTACTCATCATTATGAACAACTTTTAATACGGAACCAAATCAAAAATCGTGAAAAAATAACATCCGCTGTTCCATACATTTAGTCGAGTAATATTGAATAATTAGTATGGAACAGCAATTTTTTTTTCGCCGTATTGTTGGTCCCGTTGTAAAAGTTGTTCATAATGATGAGTACAACCTTTCAGCTTATACCCTTTCCGACTAACAGTGTATTATTATAATTAGCTATATTGACACCAAAAACTTATATTACAAGCAAATAAGTATTTCGCAGAGTATAATTATTCCACTTAACAAGCTGTATTTCCATGTAAACTTCTAAGCTATCAACGTGGTAGTTCATTAGCTTCTTAGTCATTAAGACAGCAGTTAATTCAGTAACGACTATAGTTAGCTAACTGACACGAGAGTTAACGTTAACTTATCAGTTGTGGTTACATGACGGGCACAAAAGTTATTTTGAAAGTACCTAATATGGAACATACAAACTAAAATGCTGTTGTCTGCGAACTCCCAGAGCGGTAATGAATAGTAATGATGTATAAAATTGGTATTGTAGAAAGCTTTCACAAAGTTCTAAAAGCATTTTTATTATTTTTAAAAGAGCAATGTCGTGATAACACTACATGGATTACAATAAAAATACAGACAGCATTAACTACCTGACATTATCGTCTAAGATCTCGGGGTCTCGGAGAGTCCATAGTTTTTTTTAAGCCACTTATTTGCCATACTCACTTACCGGCTGCCTGATGATAGGCGGTTACCGTAACCTATGGACACTTGCAACACCAGGGGCAACACTCGCGCGTTGCCGACCTTACTACCTACAGCATCGTGTTAAGAGTAAGGGGGACCCCTACTGCCAACACGGAGCACTGCTTCCCCAAAGAGAACTGGTGACCTTGCTCACCGTTAAGTACACAAAGATTAGATTATCTGAACACCTCCAAAACTTTGATGCAGAGGTTTGTAGTCTATCATTTCAGCCTACCGCAGTCCTTGACTGGAGAATAGAATAGAATAGATTTTTATTTCATGTTAACCAGATACAGGCACTTATGAAATTTCGAGACTAGGTGCGCGGTTCCAAATAGTAGGTGTGATCCTAGTTAGGCTAACATGACCGCCGCGACATAATTTTGTCGTCGCATTATCTCGTGCGGAAACAGGTTTTTAGAGGCATTATCTCGTCGTGTCATGACGACAAACTTCTGTCGCGGTGCGCTTGCTAGCCTGGCTGGAGAAGAGAGATATTTCTTAACCAAATTGCACCATAACATCCGGTCGTCCTTCCACACCCAATCCATCCATACAGTAGCTATTGACGAAGATGATAATAAATGTCAGTGGTTATAAATTATGTAAATATTATTTCGTTGGCAGCTACTGGTTTCCGCATACTATCTACCGCAGCTGCCGTCTAGTAAGCAAGGGGTGTTGGCAAAGTGTTACGCCTAATAGAATGCAGTAGATAATTGCGTTAAACTGAGTTTTCATCGCCAGTTTTGTCCAACACCTTAATGAACATAAATCTTACTTACTTACACGGCACCTCAGATAAATATTTCTCACATAACTCAAAACAAGCCAAGCTTATAATTGAAGCTATTATAGCGCTTTACCATAGCTTATCTCACATAACGCACCATAGCTCTCATTGACTGAGGCAATTAAAATTGCTAGAAGTTCTGTCTTATCTGTAAATAGTCTTTGACGTCGTGAAAGGCTCGTTAAAATATATTATCCCTGTCCCTTAGAAATCCACATACATAGAGATAGACTGATTGTCCGCAAGTATGCCATATAAAATGCAATGTGATTAAAACTAAAGGGTATAAGAGAAACAAAAGCCTGTGATAGCTATATTGAAACTATAAAAATATCATTTAAGTATAAACATCGTTGAGTATGATGGAAAATTTAATATTATTTCTTACTATATATACTAATTTGTATACTATATTAGGTACTATATATATAGATGAAGCGCGGTGATACATTTCGCAAAAAAAATGCTATGAACGACTGCGGCCCGCTTAGAATTTAGTAACTCTGCGTTTGGACGCTGCCGCCCGCGCCGGGCACAAAATGGTCAACCAGAAAAATTGTCGATTGTAGGTATCTAAGTAGGTATTGTACAATAGCCTTTATTATGATTACTGTACGAGGATCATTATAATCTCGAACGGCATCGAGTCCACATCATATCTTATCATGAAAGCAATAAGGCCGGGCTAGCGGTAGCTGGGGATTAATGTACTCCCAATATATGAATTTCGACTACAACATCATAAATAATATGGCCGGTAGAATATATATCATAAATTATAGGTACGTATGTTTGCTCGGAAAAATTGAATGATGCGATGAATTATCTCTTTAAAAATAAAGAACACGTAAATTTGAATTAATGGCTCGACAGCATAAACCGGTTCATTCGCATTAATTGGACGTTGACATTACGCTGATAATAAACAAAAATGGAAAAAATATTCTCACGCAAACATTATAATTAAAAATTGTACAAAATAATTATCTTAGTTATATTTAATGCGAGTATTTTTGTTAACATCTAGCTTGCCAATTTTTTTAAGAATCGCTACCCAGTTACTTTTTTCGTCCATTTCTGATAGAACAAAATACGTAATCGGAAGAAGCTTTTCGAGGCAAATAGTAATAGGTGAATATTTTCACCACAGCAGAGCCGACACGAAAGAGATCATTATAAAATACTAACACTACACACGCAAAGCAGAGATAAATATCTAATATATTGCAACAAACCACGAACGAACCTTATAAATACATATACCGCAAACAAGCTTTACATGAAATAGGGCTGGTGTGCTGCAGGACGTATCCACAAGTTATCCGGGATGACAACGGCAATGTGCCCCCGTGGCGCGGTCGAGCCTTTGTCGGCGCTGCGCCCGCGCATCACGGCAAAAGTAATTATCCGCCATTAATTAATCACGTATCCGCCTTTGTGTCGGAAGCAAACAAAGTAAAAGGCATTTGACATTAAGATTGAATTACGTTTATGAGTATTATTATTTGAGTGGTAGGAATTACATTATACCAACAGCTGGTTTAAATGAGTCAATTTCACATTATGGATATGTGTAATTGAACCAAAATATTGTTTCTCTATGATCACAATACGGCTGTGCAATTTTAAAACCTAGCAACTGACATTTCTAAAAAATCGGTGTTTTTGCATATTTCACTTGCTAAGATGCTTAGCAAGTACAGCCGAATAGATCTATATGTATAGGTACAACTCGTTTTCTTCAAATTGCAAAACAGTTGTGAAATCTCAATATTATTTATTCTCAGCATCAAAAAAGTCTAAAACCGAAAATGTTAATTAATAGTGGGTATCTAAACTTTTCCTAAAATACTGTATTTGCATTCACCTGTTTAATAGACAACATTAGTTTTATGATTATCTAGATTATCATCTGCCTATTAGCGGTACAATATGGCGCTACTTACAACTATTCTAATTAACATTTTCGCATGTTAATTACTTCTCTACTGTCGTATTACGGTACATCAGTAATTTAGTAAACTGTGTCGCATTTTAATTTACCCAAATTAGATTATTCTACTTAATTTAATTAGGTATCGTAAGGTCGCGGACAGTCCCTGATATTCGGCAACTGTGTGGATTTAGTCGGGTGAAGTTCACCATAACCCTCTGTATATATGTACCAGATAGAGCGTGAGGGATTTGTACACGTAAAAAAAAAGGGTCATTGCACTACTAGTCAACCTATGGAGGCCCATCAAGCCTCGTCATAGTCCCCCTAAAGTAAAGATTCACTGAACCAACTGCGAGAGATGGGTAACAAAAAGTAGTCAACCTAGGAATAGCATTAATAATACGAGTGAAAACATATTGCGCGCACGAGGACTGTGAGATTTGGCATAGTTAAAGTTTATATAGAGAAGGAATGCAAAAAGCAAAAATTTATACAGGGTGTAAGTGACATCGTAACGAAAACTCATACCATGGGTTCAGTACATGATACTGGATCATTCAGCGTTAGAATTTTGCGTCGGTCTTATCAAAAATTTAACGATTTTGTTCGCAGATTTTTTAGTTAGGTATAAAAACTGCGAACAAAATCGTAAAATTTTAAAAAAGACTGACTCAAAATTCTTTCGCTTAAGCTTTCAGTATCATATTGTACTGAACCCATGGTATGAGTTTTTGTTACGATGTCACTTACACCCTGTATACAATGTGTGGTCTAATTTCGACCACTGGGCGACCACTAATAACAAATGGAAAGGCCAATTCATATGAAGACATCATCAAAAAAAAATATGAATATAGATGTTCCAAATGTTATATATTTAGTAGATATGGTCCATAAAGTCAGCGTCATTGAATTTAAATTACTTGAAGAAATAACAGCTCACCGCTAACGGTATGAACTATAGGTCATTTACATCCATCAGTGTTTTGATGGATCACGGTAATCGGTTTACGTTTGCCCGCCTCGTAACGTTCGCCCATAGATTTAGCTCGGCTCGCCCATTAGTCTCAACACAAGTGCGAAAATTTACTATACCATACGCGTAACGCCACTCGTGCCCTATACAGAATGTTACGAATATTGAAGGCGCAAGACCAGCTATATCCATAAAATTATATGTAGTGCATAAGTACCGTAAGAGTATGTAAATAATTACATCTGTACATGGTTTTCCCCTATAGTGATTCTGATGATCCTTGGTGGTATGTCGAAAGTGGAACGCGTAATAGGCGAAAAAAGAATCGGCGATCAAGGATCGTACCGCACGCATCAAAGGTGAACTACCTCTTCTCCGCTCGGTTAAATTTAAATTAAATATTGATTCGTTAAGTTAAGACTCACATGATCGAAAATCTAACAAGCAATTAAACAAACAACATTAAATCCTGTCAGTCATAACTTCATGCATATTATAAATATGAATAGTAAATTGGTTAATTTCATATCTATGACTAATTATTACACAGATAAAATGAGAAAAGCATGTAAAAGTCTGGTTTAGCATGCGAATAAGCATAAGCGGTACAAAATTGTTAATGAAACAACGGATGAAGCAAATCGTTGATTTGCATCGCTTTCCAATATTGTTGGAGATCTGGCTGATTCTGGCTAGACATGTAATTTTACTGTCCCGCTTTATGGTGACCCCACTTCATTATAAGATAATGTTAACATTATTACTATTTCCTCCGAAGTTATACGCCATGCCAATACAGGATATAGGTAAGTTGTTCCTACAATCTAATATTTGTTTTCAGGCACTACACTACACTATTGATGCAGGAACATAAAATAAAATAATACAGGAATTAATTGAAAGGACAGTGTAAAGCCATTGAGGAAAGCAATGAACTTAAATCAGTTTTGCTGTGACAACTTTATAAATAATATTTAGATAAAACTTATGAATAAAGATAATATTTAACGATAGCCGCATTGCGTAAGCACTAGCAAGCAAACATACTACGAATAAAACACGCAAGGAATCAGCATCTAAAGAATCCCTAATAGCTATAAAAGATGCGACTTTCTAAACTGAAGGCGGCGTTACATCCGCACATGGCATAAAAGCATCTGCAGCTTCGATCATGTGACTTCATGTATGAATTTTATCAGCTAACTCGTCCTCTCACTTTCTTGCGCGCGTGGGATAACACATAACGAGCTTTTATGATCCATTCTATTGAGAAGCCCGCAGCTGCCCAATCCAACCACTTTTACTTTCGATCTCATCTCAGGTGAAGAGGTAAAATACCTCGTAAATGCCCGCATAATATATGACATCACCGTATTACATGAACTGAGGAGCTCATTTTCGACACAATTTCGTTCATTGAAGCGGTCAACTCTCTAAGATTACTTGAAATAATTTAGAAAGTACACGGTTGCGCAACGCGGTTAAGACGCGTTTAATTGATAGGTACGTTCAATTAGTTAATTCACTGTAAAAATACGCGTCGTTTCTTTTGATGAATGTATTGTAACAAGACTTATAGTGATCTATTATTTCACTCTCATTGTAAATATTAACGTGAGGCACACGACAGATTTAATGATAATTATCGATATAATCCCGTCAAGCGTGTGACGTGTATGGAGCAAAGTAAACGAGATGATGACGACATGATCGTACCTCACAATAATCACACAATACCCTTGTTGTTTATATTATTATATCAGTTCTAGTTGTCTAACTCGTTGACGTAGCTACAATGAAAACAATTCTAGCGATGCGTTTTGACATGATTTCTACTGAACAATTGCTATTATACACGTGTTCTCGTAGAAAATATTGTATTGTCTGGGTTCATGAAATGCCAATGAGTGTCTTGGTCTCTTTAGACTTTATATTATAGGAATATGTATGTATCTATATGGTATATAATTATGCTCTACTTATTTTGATTACAAGTGTTTTTCTGCTAAGCCGAACAAAAGTAATAAGTCGCATGAACCTTGTTAAGTCATGTCTGTATTTTTAGGTCAACCGGTGAACTGAAAATTCAAGAGCCAAAAACTAAGAATACTATTTCGTGGTAGCTAACTGCTAAGTAGTATATTCTAATAATACAATATACCTAATAAATTACGGAGCAGTGCCTTTTTATCATCACCAACTCATCAACTTCAGTCAAACACCACCACGATACTTAAAGACACCTTAGTCAGAGTACACGGGCTAGATTAACGTCTTGATACAAGATAAACCCACGTGTTTTCCTTTTGATTTCTCCTTCGTCACGTGAGAAGAAACTCAGCTAAAGACCAAATTTCGTGCGATTAATTATTTATACATTCTGTTACAATGACTGCATTCCGCTTATAAACAATAACCGGATTCTATCACTGGCCAAACGATCTCCTAATTGAATTATAAACATCATAACTGTGTTTCTATATTCTAAATTGTTGTAAATTATTTCTAAGTATCCCGCATTTAAAATAAAATTACTGGATAAGGCATTTGTAACATTATCTCGTAAGATTTGTCAGGAATTCTCTTCTAAGAAAAGTGTTTGTCGGGTGTGCAGAGATTCTGTATACGTGAGCATGAATATCATGGCAGGAATCTAAATGTAATGAGATAGTTTGTGGGTTCGCCGCCCGGGTGAATAATATCTTGCCTTTAGGGTATAACTTTAATTCTGCTGGCAACCGCGAACAAATTTATAGTCATGCGAAACAGAAATGAAAGCAATCATAAATCGGTATTAAGTATGAAGGAAGTAATTAAAACAAATGAAATGCACTAAAACGGAAATGTTTGAGAAAGTCTAAAACATAGGCTAAAACTAAAAGTTGATCTAGACCAGTTTGGTGATAAGGCGCCGTAAATTGCTTAAATGATAATATAATGCTAAATTATACATATAAACAACATGATTATACTATGATGAAATCTAGCTCAAACGAGGCTGAGCATTTTAGGCTCGAACTTATTTCAACAAATTGACCACGAACGTAACTGTGTGATCTAAGCTGTTACTACGTGTTGTCTACATTTATTATTATAATAATTTCACACTTTCTACATTCGCAAAAATTCACAGCAAAATAACTAGTTTGACTAGTTTTGATCTAGTTTGTTACGTAGCACGTCCTCTGAGCATCTAATCATTATGTATATCTCAAGATAATATACGGTTTCTACCAAATTCTGGTTTCTCAACGGTTCATTGTTTGTGGGTTCATTTACATGATGAATCGACACTTAATTTTGATGCTTTCAAATTTTTTGCCATTTTCGCGCCAGCTCTGCCAGACATACACAAATTAATAGTCAATCGGGATCCAATCAAAAGTAGATCGCACCTCTGATATCTTCATATCTCGCCACACTCAATTACACCGGCAACTGCTTAAATTAATCAAAGCTATTCATGTTTGGTGTTCGCTGTTTTTTCCCGCCACCTCTCGTCAAAACTTTTGTTGGTTTTATTGCTAGAAACGAGTTGGGTGCTGTGAGTGGATGCTATTTATTATCCCTTCAGCTAGTTTTTGTTGCGTGTATTTTATTCACAGAACACTGATAGATGTTCTCTGTCCATTTGCTTTGTAAACATTAATAAGGGCGGCTCTTGTTATTATTTATGTATGAAATCCATTTGTAAATTGAAATACTATTAATATAACTGACACTTATTCGAAATGTAAGACGTATAATATATGTATACAAATAAAACATTTATCATTTGCCTGCCTTGATAAATACAAGTTTTTACAATGGATTAATTTGCTTGTTCTTGTCACTTGTACTTTCAAAAGATATAAATTGCTCATTCCTTTATTGCGTGTCGACATTCTTTAAGAAGAATTTCTATTTGCGTTTAGTTTCAGTTCAGTAGAGCAGTACAATGAGTGATTATTCATTAGATGCGCTAATCGTCGAGATCCTGACTGGCTCGGCTAATCTAAACTAATGAATCTCTCATAATATCAAGCAGTGCAATTAAAAGGTTAACGGTTTTGCGATATACTTGTTTCAGTTTAGAAGTATATCAATAACGTAGGATGATGTATCCTACGTTATTGATATTAGATATTATATATATGGGTTACTTTAAATACAACAATTAATAATATTTATGACTTCAGGTCCTTGATTCAAAATCTATGCTGGATGGTACTAGTGATGAAACGATTACGATTATTATCATAATCGTTGATTATTATCATTGCCATTATTGAACTATTATCTACCAAAGATATTTTTTCATGAATTTGTTCAAATTCTCGTCGTAATAACCTTTGTACTTTGACGTTGTAGGGATGTTATACCTACTAGATTGCATGATATCTGCGTCAAACGCAAATTTGTCTCAAACGTTTCGGGGAGTTCCCTACTAGTGACAAGTGACAGAATTAAATACAACTTGTGCAGACATTTGGTAATTGTTTAATTTAATTTTACGTTTTTAGGACTTATAATGTCTACGTGTTTATTGAATAAAAATCAGAAATATTTAAATTTTGATTATTAAAATAATGTACCATTTCGACTGAAGTTTGATTCAATTATAACTTGAATACACATTTTCTTGATTTCAAAACAGGGTTTAATTATAAGTAGCTTATAAAAGTTTGTGATAATCGTAATCGTCTATTATAGTAGTTGATAATCGTAATCAAAATTGTAATCGCTAAAGGAAAATCATTGCATCACTGGCAATCTTTAATTTAGAAATTCAAATGTATTTTTTTGTGAACTTCCTGAAATATCGCTTTTAGATTTTCGGCCTGGACTTGGATGAGTCGTCGTACATTCTGAGCAGTCCACATTCATCGCTATCAATAGGGTGCACTGACTCCTGCCGTAACTACTTAAGTTTTTTGCCACTTTTTCCGCTCAATTGGCTGACATTGACATGACGCGTCCATGTACTCGCAACATCAAGGCGCGAATACAAACGCCTCCGCGATATTAACTGTCATAATATTACTGTGAAATCAACTGACATGATCAACAACACCTTTTTGTAATCAACCGTTAACTCGCCTATTAGCAATATTAGTCAAACTAAATATGTTATTATGGTGTCCATTACTAATTGTAGATTTAGACGGTCTAATGGTTATTTATTATTTATACGTATTGCTATAATTCCGATTCGCATTTGGCTCGTTCATTTTTATGGTTTCGCATCACGCTATGTGCGAATAAGTTTTAGTTCGTGATATTATATTTTATTTCAACTATCTCTTTTCATTACAAGCTAAGAATAAAAAAAATCTTTGGAGCGCGTCTGTCTTTATGTATGCTGGATGAAATTTATTTATTTCTTCCGCCCTGTACATGACTAACAACTGCTACAACTGTGAATACATGTGTGTTGTTCTCTAGTCATGCTACAATATTCTTACAATTATATTAAACAATAAAGTTTTTGTTTATTTATTTAATACACATAGCTCGTTACTTAAATAGGTAATTACGCCAGTCACCATTATCAGCCGCATGGGTAATCCCGGGCATACAAAGGAGAATTTTAATATCAGAAAAACTCAATTACAATTTTGTCTGTGTATGCATATGGCTTGCGGTTCTCATCTATTATATAAATACAGTTAAGTACCGTCTGTCGGCCGTCAAAAGTTTTTTGTTCGCTCAAAACAAAACATGACATGACACCTCATTTGTCACAATTAGTCAAACCATTTGTGGGAGCACAAGGTTATACCTACTAGTAATTACTGTACTTTTCTATATAAATAACGTAGTTACTACCCTTGACAGTTGACAGATAGTAGGTACCTACGTTTTTTTTGGATGAGTGATGAGTATAATTTCTTAATGTAATACCTATTGCCTACTGAGGTACTTTTGGGTACATGGCTTTAATCGACGCTACGGATAAAGCCAGGGGTCCCTTTGTCACAGTATACATAATATTATGTACTTTGCCTTGGACGAGTACAATTAAAAACCATAATTTTTTACTTTATTTTTACAAGCTTGCAGTGTCCCACTGCACGGCAAAGGTCTCTATTTCCTTCTTCCACTTTAAATATAATACTCAATTTAACTTGCCTAGCTTATCGTCGAATCTAGGACTTCAGGGAAGTACCAGGACGTCACTACTTAGCAGGTATAAGTTTCCTGTAGTTTTAGAGGTTTTCGTTGTAGTTAATATGACAGCTTTTTGCTTCAATTTCCTAATTAACATTTAATATTCAATGAAATTAATCGGAAGAACATTACGTACCCAACTTTCAATATAATTCACCGATTAGAAGTTGATATTCAATTATAAGTAAAACCCGCTTGATTTCTGCCGAGCGAATATACTGTCTAATTAGGCGTATATTTCCGTCTTATGTAAGAGTAAGTCAGGATTGTTTAATATAATGATTTCTGTGAAATTAAGTCTTTTTATAAAAGGCAGATTTTCCCGCGCTACTCTTTACAGTCAATTAGCGGAAGAGTTAAGTACTACTTTACAATCACGTTTGAGGCTAAAAAACAGGTTTTTAGTGGATTGACGTTTAAGTCGTAACGTTTGTGGAGCCCATTATAGAAATGGGGCGATATCTCAATATTAGAAAATAGAGCTTAATAATCACCAACTATCAACCTTTCTTTTCCAATGCGTTGGGATCGACTTGCAGTCTAACCAGTTGTGGCTGCTTATATGTATACAGAGCTACCCACCATCTGTTTTCCACAGCCCAATTACTGGGACACCGATATCCTAAGGTAAGACCAGACGCTGAACCAGTCACAGGCAGTGACAAGAAGAAATCCTGAACTTTAGTCTACCTGCTTTTAACGTCACACAGGGCTCATATAGTATTCATATGACAAATCGACAACTTGAACCGATGATTTTTCGCTGAAAAGTACAGAAGGGTCTCGCTGTGATCATCCACTAACCCAAGATTTCCTTCTGCCAGAGCGACGCGAGCTGTCACATGGGAATTGCTCATGCCGTAGTGGAAAGATTAGCCAGTCAGGGATGGTGGTATCGAGGCTGACTGTCCAGGGTGTGCCAGACGATGTCAGAATAGAATAGAATGGAATATTCATTTATTTGCTCAGAATGTAGGTATTTACAATAAGGTGGCTACAATAATGACAGAGAATCCTTGTACATTCTACCATTTTGGCATGCAAATATTGATGCTGTTCATCATCAAACTACAAACATCAGGTCATCGTCAGGTTCCGTCACTTGAGGAAGCTGTTTTAATGATGAGTCGACCGATTGAACTACGCCGTAGCCTACGCGCGATTTTCGTAGTTCACCGTAGCAGTATTCATTGTTTAGTTTTGTGTAATGAGGCTGGCAATTAACAATAACTTGCAAACAGATAAAATACATGTTTTGTTAACAAAGTTCTTGAGCATATCAACGTGAGAGTATCATGACGGTGTAAAAATGTTTATTGCTTCAGCAGTGAGAAAGTTTCATTAAATAAAAGAATAAGTAAGATACTTATCATTTTTTACAATAGTATCTACAGGTGGATAAAAATTTAGACAGAATATAATATGAATTTAGGTTTAGGAAGGACGCAGGCGACCCACTTTTTCGATTTAACGATAAATTCATTATTAAAAATATTATGTCGCTTGCAGGGTCGACTCAGAACTCAAAATAGAATGTAAATCAATTAATTTAAAATATAGTTCGAAAAAGCAACACAATTGTCTGCATAAAAGCCTTTTCCTTTCACTGGCTTCCAAGTTCACGTTCAACAAACAAAGCTTAATGTTTATAACCGAATCACAACCAGTTCCAGCTAAAACACACGCAAACCCACAGTTGCTTTATCATAAATTTTCTTTATGCCAGCATTAATCAGCTCTAAAACTATAACTGTTGGAAACAATGGAGGCAAACGCAGAGCGTCCATGAACAACTCTAGATCCAAAGCCTTTGACAGTGGACAGGCAAAGCGATCTAAACTAAACTTAAATTAATGGAATACGCAGGCATTTGAATTCAATTCAATTTACAATGTTCTATTGTTAAAATCTCGCTAATAATGTCGGTTACAAATGCTACTTTGAGAACGATGCCACGTTGCATTCAAAAGACTTCAACGCGTTTTCTCAGGCAGTGAATGCAAGGAAATATGTAAAAAACACTGTTTTGATATGTCCGATATGAATGTTTTTTGCAATCCAAAGAACAGTTTAATTAGAACTGTATAAAACTGTCTTAGTTTTCTGCACTTGTAACTTAGTAGGAAAATTCTTATATTCACAAATCAATGGAACTTAAATCATTGTGTCTGGGAACCGATTAGTGAAATGAAATACAGCTACCGTTAAGAAATGTAACAACAAATACGTGTACGGTATTTAGCCGTTAATACATACTTATAACGGCTTGTTTTTGTCAACTTATTTCTTAATTGGATTATCCTACAATGCAACCTTCCGTTGCACTTCGAACACGCACGGTACGCTCTGATTAACACTGTGTGGGGGCAGAAATAGACTTTACACCTATTATATTAGAATCAAATTTTCAATGAAAAAAAAGAATCATGTGAAACAAACTATAATTACATACTAAACAATGCTAAGAGTAATGTTTAAAAACTAGGGCTCGAGGAACTCACGCGAAATCGGGCCTTACCAACACTTGCGGTTGATACTGAGCCATCTACTTTCGTCCTGGTTTACGAAAATGAACCTTATTGTTTAGACTACAGAGGGAGTTATTGCGATGGGATGTTATCGCAACGCTTGACTGCGGTTTCCGCAGAATGCCATTGTATTGCAGTGTCATCCTAGATATATGTCACTGTTATAAGATCAACGGTAGCGTGACACGTCCGCTGTTTAAGATAACGTACATTGTATGTGTTTGTTACAGTAACGCTAGCTCACTATGGGATAGGGGTACCGCCTGCACCTGCGGGATGAGTCACTAATCCCACGTTATAAACTGTCGTGAGGATATATTTCGATATCATTATCTTCCTATAAGCCGCTTCCCATCTAAGTTGTGGTCGGCTCCGTAACCAGGTGCAACTGAATATCAGTATTTTACACAGAACGACTGTCATCTGACCTCCGCCATCCAACTGTTACTGGGAGACATTGATATATTAAGGTTCGACGCGTTGTCAGAATTTTTGAGCTGCTGACACCCGTAACTAGTCTTAGGTATTCGTATGATAACCGGGACCAACTGCTTAACATGCACCATCCATCCTAGGACACACCGCGACAAGCGCTTCTTAACCTTCTTACCTTACGAGGCTGGCGTCACCAAGGTGAACTGAAGCTTCGACAAAAATATGAATAAAAAAAATGGATTGGTGATCACAGTACATACTTATGTTGTATAAGGATGCTGCTACCTTTATCTTTTCACAACATGATCCCTCAGGGCTGAAGCCGGCCTGCTAGAGCTCTTACGCTCTAGCAGGCCTTCTTCACTGAGGAATTCAGACCATTAGAAAAGACAATACGGATAAGAAACATACTGTAGCTATTTTATCCCAGTGAAAGTCCCATTACCAGCAAGCAGCCCTTTAGCAGCACCTTTGTACTTAGTTATCGAATCTATACTTCTTTCTTTTGTCATGTGTTTGTGTGTACATAAATAAATAAAATCCATGAAGTTGTTTTGCGTGATACTAGTATCTATGTAAATTTAGTATAACATCCTCCCTCAATTTTCAACCATCCTCTGTGGTTGCATCTGCTATTGTTTCTGTGATCTGAGAATCTACTTTATTACCTATTGCTATTGGCGCTAGAACGCTGTTTTCTACCGTAGTTCGAATCACTGTCGGATAATGAAATGTCGCAATTGAAATGCAACGTGCCCTTCTACCTCTTCTTCTTGGACTACCTGCGAAACTGCCACTTACAGATTCCGGACTACTCAGGATAGTAGTATTTGATTAGGTGGACTAGAACTTAACGCGCTCGATTGCTAGTACTCACACCCGGCTATACCGACCTAATGTGGTAGCAAAGTATTTCCGTTATTTCTACCCTCGAGTGTTAATTAATTTTAAAAATAACTTTTATAATCTAACTAGCTTCCGCAAACGGCTTCGCCCACGTGACATCTTTATAAATTATAGCCTTCATTACTCAGTGATAATATAGCATTCTGCTGGTGAAAGAATTTTTAAAATCAGTCCAGTAGTTTTTGAGTTTATCCATTTCAAACAAACATACAAAAATCAAATCTTTTCTCTTTAGTTTAGAATAATTGTAAAGGCTTAAAATTATTTATTTTACCTACACCTATTAAAATGCTAAGTGTTACAGTGGCCTTATCATTCTTCCGTATGTATACACGTGTTCCTACAAATAAAGATTTATCTCATCTTATCTTTCCCTTCAATTTTCATACTACCATCACATCAATGCAGTTATTTCCTTCAGCCTCACTCCTCAACAGGATTATGCTAACGATATTTGTTCTTATCCTCAATTCATCTCTAAAATAATAAGTTTAAATTTTTAACATTATATTTTATTGTATTAACTAAGGGCGCGGGTATATTCGTAGAGAAGTCTCTTAGTAAACTAGCATGCCATTAGCCAATTCCCTCTGCACTATCAATTTTGGTAGCGTAATTGTACTGATTTATCATTAGTTTTTTACTGGTAATATTGGCGAGATATTACAGTACTCTATCACTCGTACTAGCCTAAAAACTTTACCAATGTCAACGCGCCCTAAAAGAAATCAATCATATCCATAGTTAAAAAGCATTTCAATTGTTTTAGTTCAGCACTAATCTTAATCCTAGAGTATAGAATTCCACATTAGTCAACCTGCAGAATTACGTCACGCTGAGACGAAACTAACGGAGAGAACAGTTGTCACCACGTCTGACCTGCGTCACACGCCTCGGTGCGGTCAAGGTCATCCATAAATCATCATTTCCCACGGCCCTTTACATCAATTCATCATTCAACAGTTGTAAAACCGAATGCAACCAATTGACCCATTCATTTTTTGTTCCTAACTTAACAACAGATCGATAACCACAAGTGAACAACAATTTCCAATACATAAAACGACTCCGCGATTGGTAACGCATACTTTCACAGAAAATGGACGTTTGGACCCGATTTAATGCGATAAAAAAGTAAAACGGGCCACTTTCTGAGACGTCATCCATAGAATGTATTGTTCTCCGCGTTTAGTTAGACGTGGTATGTTTTCGTTTTTGGATATTTTTGTTATCGATGCGCAAAGATGCGGCATCCGATATCAGCATCGTTATTTTTGGCATCGATGCTTAATATAACAATGTTCGTATCGTCAAGTGCGATAAGATGCTGATATTGTTCACAATACGCATCCAACCGAAACCAACGATATCAACTACAAAACTAGATGGCACCGGCATCCGTTTTCAATATGACACGGCATCCGATATCGGCACCTGTTAGTGGCATCGATGCCTGGCATCACTATTCTAAAAACGCCCATCTCTAGTATGTTATACGGAAAGTGTTCCTCAAACATGGAATGAATACGAATGGTGTGTGCTGTCATATTAACCTGATTGGGGAGGATAATGACAGACTTAACTTAGTGCGTGTTCTTTAGCAATTATGTTTGTCATTCTATGGGTTACTTACTTTGTGTGGTCTCGGTTACACAGACTTCTTCGTTTCTTATGAGTGTTTTAGTAACAATTATGAAATTTTATTGTACCTACCTATAAGCTATTTATTCAGAATTAACTAGATTGAGGTTGATCGGTCTGTATTGTCAGTTTGCGGTACATCTAAATCTTTTCATTGATTTATGATAATACTACATCTTTTACTCATGTTTTATTTTTATATGGAGTCTCTTTGTATCTGACAAAAGACGAGACCATGAAATGTTTTACTTTCCTTTCATAACCGGCTCTGATGCGCTGCACTTTTCTTTTAACAACATTAAGAAATGTTCACAAAAGACATTCATGCAATATAAATGTCAAAACTTTCATCGTCGCGAGAGCGCCCGCGATTTGTGCTGGTGCCACACTTGCTACCTGCGCACGCGCACCGAATATTTACCACAATCAGATAAACGTCTTTATCGTACATCATTAACGCCAACGACATCCAGTTAAATAGCAATAAATGTAGAAAGTCATCCGAGCTTTCTTTGTGGTTATAAAATTCGAATGTAATTGGATCGCCGGCTGGACCATAGAGTAATTTACTCTAACACCTCCATCCGCCGCACGGAAGCACATTGTTGCCGACCTAATAGCCGAGTTTCACACAAACGCAAGACGATTACCCATAAACAGACGACGTAAACTATAGATACACGAATATGGAACGGTAACTCTATAAGGCAACAAAAACTCCATTCATATACTGACCCCGACAAAATTATCTAACTGTTCGACGCTTAATTTTGGAACTCAGCACACGTACGTTTCTTTACAAAACATCCATTATGCGTTAGAATTTAAATTTCAAATTAGAGATAAAACAAAATAAACTGAAACTTTCTTAGTTGGATTGAATGTAAGTATGAAAGACAAATTCTTTTGTGCGGTGTGCTTGCATGTAACGACATTGTACAGACATGAATAGATTTTAAAGTTTCGCATTGCTGAACTCAATACAAAGGAATCATCCTTGTTACGACGCGTAATACAAAGAATACAATGCCACTTCTCGATTTACCAAGATGTGTTACACGAGAAGCAATTTTTTTTAACCATATTACAAAAATCTTTGAATTCATCAAAATCACTCTGTTCTGTAGAACATGATTTAGATATTATTTTTACTGTCAAATAAATTAAATTCACAGCACTTTAAGAACATGCATAAATGTATATTTAAGAGCTTTATTAGTTACCTCTACTATGCATTTCTGTTACACGTGGTCACGCCGGCTGGCAGCTGCCTATTAATTATTATTGAAGAATTGCTTTCCGATGCGAGGGTAGGAAGTGAAGCGTTGACTCGATAACTGTTTTGCGAACATCGACCTAGACCTTGTAAACCTTGCGTCAATCACACCAGAGCTGCCGACGATCAACAATGGACAGGAATTCTAAATGAACACTAAATAAAGGTATTCTGAATACTGATTAGTTTTTTGTGCACTTGAACTATAATGAGAGCGCAGGTGTAACAAATGCAAAACACGGAGGTGTTTACTCAATACATAATTAGCGACGCTACATTAAGTCATGAAATCAATGGCATAAAGAGCATCGCCGCATATGTAATTATTTAATTAAACAAAGTTCATCGTTACCAACATTACGTGTGTATTCGCCATGGTGTTATTACAAAACAACTACTTGTAATTTCTCAAATCTTCGTAATATGATATAATGGATGTTTGGAGAAAGTGTTGATGTAAGGCTGTTTTCGTGGACGGCGGTGTGTGAAGTCTGAAGAGCACTTCACCTATATTCCTGTTGGTGCAGAGAGCGGAACCTCACCGACCGCCCGCCGCCGCGTCGCGTCGCCGTCGTCGCGACACTCACTAGCTGTGATTGCATCCTCATTACCTAAGGTCTAATTTCACTAACAAACCGCGAACGACCTGCGGCCTGCGATCCATAATAAAGAAATTAGAATAAAAAATGCACGAGGACTTTTATGAAGCAGTTTCTTACAAAACAACAATAAATTGGAATTTAAACGTATGCATATTTAAGTAATAATTATAGTTTTTCTACAAATGTTAACCACACTAATAACTTTTCGTCTGAAATGACCGAATTGACTGGCATAGGCGCACTTTGGGTAAACTTAAACAGTCCGCTAATAACAGGGTACATACACAGATACCTACACACTCATGTGATGGAAGACGAAGTGAAATATTCACAATAATTCGTGTAAGAAAATTGTAATGAAAAATTAGCTACAGATAAATCTGTTAATAAGGAGAAAGGAATACATCCAGCTGCATGACCAGGCTTTATGTCAGCAACATCGCGTGAAGTACTGCTAGATACTATGTAATGTGTTCACTTATTCATGTACTGGTATGGGCACAGTAGTCACCTGCTTCCCTCAATTAATTCCAACTACTTGCGCAGAATAACAAATACTAACATTCTACAATGTTTGTGTTATTTCCCAAAACATTACGCAAGGCAGTAGGTTCGCCGTGCGAGTAGTATACAATATGCTACCTTATCAAACGTACGTACGGACGAAACATGGACCCCGAGAAAAAAGAAAAAACTAAGTATTGAAAAATCTGATAAATTCAATAATAGATAATATAACCATGTTTTGTTTTCTGTTGTATATACTTGACAGCTCTTAAGGACTTTAAATACATTCATAACCAATCCATATCATATCGGAACAAATCTGACTACGAAAATATAGAGTCACTCGTCTCTTCTTGAATGGAATGGAACGATTATGGGCTTGTAAAATCCTTTACAATAATACTAAACATAAACTTATTATACTAGGGTCTAATAAGTTTATGATACTAAATCACGTCTACCAAAACGTTAGAAATTGCATAATTATCACTACTTTTTGAAAAAAAAACTAACTCTAGGTTAAGTTTTGCAGTCGATATTAAAGTTTACGTTCTTGTAAATAACCAAGTGTTATTATTAACTTATTGCTATTTGTCATGTTCTACTTGACACATCGAGTATTTACAACGCGCAATTAAGGTCATTGTAATTATGCGATTTCTTCTCTGCTCGTGGAACCAAGAGGCAAAGACTCCGCTAAGATGTTGCGTTGACGACAACGACCGTTTCGCGACGCTGCAGCGAGATGCAACTGGAGCATGAACGCAGTTTCTCGATGAGAAATATTTGTCTGATTGACGTATATTGCTAGTTGCTGCCGAGATGCGTGATGCGATGTTTCAAGACTCTATGAGGTGATATAGGTAGCTACGAATCGTAAGATTTTCATATCATGATAACGTTCTACAAAAAGATATTACGATTCATTAAAAATTTACTTAATTTTATTGTGGTTACAAGAACTTTATATGAACTGAAATTGATCCAATCCCAGCTTACCGAATTATGACAGGGATTTCTAATAAGGGGCCGCCATACAATACTATATCTACACAGAGCCATAGGTACACGCTAATAGTACAACTATAATATCTTCTTACAGTTTAGTATACATAACAGTTTCAGTCACTTCATTTTCCTTCTTTAACTGGTGCTTTCGTTTGCACTCGTTAGCCAGCCTTCAGCCCGTTCCTACATAATCCTACAACCATGATATGACTAATTTCCTTCTTTACAAGGTGTAAATATCATCTGACTTCCTGACAACCGAGGCTTCAGAGTGCTACAAATGTATGAATGGATGGAATGCTGGTGCTGTCCTGATAAGTCATCACTTGTCACTAATCACACACAACAATGATCTGAAATGGCGTAATCTCAGGCAAATTTTCATACAGAAGGAGAATATGTGTGCATATTTCATAAGGAAAAGCTAGGACGACGGATTATATTGATGACTACTATTCTACTTAACTAATGGGATAGGATTTGTTCATGAACGAACATCCGCCGAACTTTCAGAGAGACATACATTATTCATTGATGGAAACTAGTACATGAATTAACTGTGCTAAGGAATAGGCTAGTAATTCATATTCAGTATTCAAAATTTTAAATTAAGTTCGTGTACAACATTTGAATAATTTCAAAAATAAATACTACTTTCTTTCGCTTCTGCTTGACTCTTTACAACCATAAGACAAATCGTGAATGCAACGTAAAAGTAAATATGTAACGTGTTCATGACAACGGTAATTAACTTCCGTCTAGTTCCAAGAAAACAGAACTGTTTGTTGACAACAATCATTTTACACACAATCATGAGTATTATGGATAACAGGAATCAACTGAGAAAAGAAATGAGGAACGTTGAGAGAATGTCAGAGAAATCATCATCTTTAAAGACGGATGTCATTAATTAAATAGTAATTGTTAGTGCAGAAACAAATAATCTATACTTTTTTTTTTTTTTTTTGCGTGGTAAAATCGTCAAATGAGTCCTCCCACCCCGGGCAGGGCGGTAGGGACTGTCAGACTTGTACTGACTAAAATCCACGGTGTTCCTTCGATAGCCCTTTACGTTCCGGGGTCACGGTAATGAGATAAGTCCCGCGACCAAATAATCTATACTTAGGATTTAAACGTGTAAATACTAAAGGTTAAACCTTAGTATGCATTACAGTATTTTTTTCTTGTAATCGTGTTAGATTCTCTGCAATTCTACTCCTTGCATTGTCTGCGCTCTTTTTCCCGCTAGAATGTGAAAGGAAAAAAGTGTTTTGTTCACACTATAAACAGAATACAAGATCGCGATGTACTATCACCACCTATACATATTAAACAAAGCCCATCATGCTGGCATCAACATTTTATAATCTTAAAATAAATTAGATCCCTTTCCTTACCGGCATAGAAAACAGCAAATTCAGAGAAAATAGAGGATAGTTAAAAGCAAGTACCTACAGTCCTCGAGATTTAAAAAGCCACTTTTGACATATATCATTTGAGTTAATTTGGGATGTGAAGCGTATAAATCGGTTACCAAAAATATAGATTTTTATAATAAATCGATTTAAAATTCTAAGAGTATATAATCGTTTAAAACTATGAATAAAAAATCGAGAAATTCATCTGATAAGCAATTTATTAATGTAGTAGGCACCGAATTTTATATGAAATATCCATAATTTTATGCCAAAATTATTTATCCACTTGTACCGGTAATAATGGTCCACCAGTTATTGATTCAATTTCAAAGTACTCACATAGTTTCCAAACCAAGTTGTTAGAATCCATGTACCTATAGTAAGCCAAGTCAACTTAAAAACGGGAACAGTCCAAAATCAAGGCCAGATCACAAAAACAGAGGTATCCGAGAAATATCGTTGAGAGAACGAACAATTAGTTGGAAAAATCGCGAAAAACTGCATAGATGTCATTGTCATTACTGCCAGTGTCAAGCAAATTGTGATCATAGAGAAATTAAATTAATTATAATAATATAATGTACGTGTCATACAGCCTTTAAAGAGTTTTTAATACCTACGTAATTTTATACTGATATTTCAAACGATTTTAACGATTCTAGTGATCACATCCCTTTATTTAAAAAATAATTGATTGAGAACGTAACCATTTTTATGATATTTCTGTAGTACATAAACATGCATTTTAAAAATATTTCGATGCTATAACAATACTTATGAAATTATATACCATGCTAATTTAGACGTATCTCAAAAAATTATAATAATTTCATAATTATTATCAAGTGTATATTCAAAATGGTTTTTATTCACAGCCTATAGTAACATTGTCAAGTTACATGCTATCGTTCTGTAAATCTGTCAAAAGGGACTTCTTAGATCTCGAGGAGTATAGGGTGGCAAAAAGATACTCAAAGGGCAAAAGGGACCTATTGAAAATCATACAGTAATGTTGAGAAGACATTACAAGTCATAAACTATAAACAAAACATTAAAACTTGACATCGCAAAAAGACAAAAACTGGCAACCTATTCCTTTTATAAGAAAACACAATGAATAAATAATTCAATAGGAGGAACCGCATTCTGCATAATAATAGTATGGCTGAATAGAAACATATATCATATGGAAATATTTACAAAACGGCGAAGCAGTTGCTCTTGAGCCTGCTTGCTTACGAAGGACCACACTGCCTACTAAAGAAGTAAAACGATTTTTTTCTTGTTTTTTTTTTTATCTCAGTATCTTTTATGTATATTATGAATCATTGTCCAGACTTTTGCAATTAAATATAATTTTTTTTCACACTTTTACAAAACAATTAAATATCCTTGTAAGATGATAATTGTTTGAAATTTTTCATACTACTTTATTAACTTAACGTTTATGATCACTTGAGGACTTCAAGTTGCAAAAATCCTTGTGTTGGCTTAACGCCAAATGCAGCAATGGAATATAAAGACCAAGTTAATATACTAGAAGTTACAAGGAAGTTCGTTAGAATATCTTCGTGCCTTGGCTACAATTACAATCAATCTGAATAACTTGGTCTTTCCACAGTACACTGACTTTTAATGTTACTCTGCTACACATGTTGACTCTTTATTAACTGAGAAACAAAGTCATCAATGTTTTAAGCGCCACCCGGAAATACCGCCACATTTCCTGTCCATTTCTTAATTTCTATCTCCTTTTCATCATCATTAACTCAAACTATTGAAGTCCACTATTGGACATAGGTGTCTCGCAAACAGTAGTCACCATGGACACGCGTTGATGCTCATAAAATCACCACCAGTTAAGTGGTTATGACCATTAATTTAACGAGGGTTATTTCCTGTGTAATTATTAATGTTTTCAGATATATGTTTAAAGATCAACAATCGTAAGTAAGGCTACAAATCCACTATGTATTCTGTATTTTGAATTATTCTGTAATATCAACCTACTTCAATGAAATTTAAAAAATCTCTTATCAGACTCTCCATTACTCTCTAAAGTTTCCTCTACAATATTGGTAGGAGAACAATTTGTAGATACTTCCTTCTCTATCTATCAAATCCTATTACAAATATTAAATACATAGGTAATAAATAGAATATTTTATCGGTGCAGTTTCGCATTTCTACAAACCAGCTAGATTGTAAGAAGTTTACAGCAAATGTCAACCAACATGTTTTAAAAATAGCAATGGTCAAACAAAAAACTCTATTTTAATGTGTTTTTTTTTTTTTTTTGAATTTTGTATTTTTATAAATATTCTAGTTTCTACCCCATATTTATATGCCTGAATGACGTAACATAGCGCTCCGCGTATTTTTAAAGATCCTTACCGAAATATCTATGTACAACATATAAATTAATTTGATTTGATTTGACCATAGGTTTTACATTCTTATCAAAAGAACATTTCGTAAGGAATCATTTTTTAATGGAAAATGAATGAATAAATTGACATTTTAGTGGCTGGACAGCCTTTAGCAGAACAGTTTTTCAATATTTGCTATATTATGTATATGAACAGTAGAGCAAGTACTAAGCATCAAAGTCAACGCACCATTGTCAGCTCCCGGCAACAATGCTCGCGATATCGTTGACAAAAAGCGCCCACCGCCACAGTCTGCCGCCCGTGTCATTCACCCGATCGTGGAAATCGATGTTTACATCTCCGACTTTAATCGATTCGACAATCGAATCAAATTTCGAATAAATCGATATTTTATCCCCATCATTCATTTCTTCCGTATTAATTGCAATTAACAGTGGCATTCGTGCGTATCCGGATGGAAATCAACCGCTGAATTTATCTGGATACTTTTTGGTGTCGGCTATGTGCAGTACAGATTACAATTTTGTTCATAGGTACAATAGTGAACAACGAAGTGAATAGACTGCCTTTGAACAATGAGAACACTAAGACTTGAATACTGTAATCATTATAAAGTAGCTTATGAAAGTGCTTACCTCTTGGGCACACTAATCCGTCGTTGCCGGAACAGGTGGTCCATTGTTCCTGAGCTCGTCTTTGTCTTTACACTTTAGTTCGGCCTCTCCCACACAAATATAGGAAATTATAAACTTTCACTTAATCTTATGTTTATATTCCGGAATGTCCACGATAGTTTTATAATTTAAAAACTGTAACTAAGTCACTGTGTCCACATTGGTCCACTGAAACCCTTAGGTGTTTCAAATAACTTTACACGGTCTAGTGGGGCTGCTGTTCTCTTGTGCTACTAGTACACTATTCTTCAAAGTTACAGTCTGCAAGAAAGAAAAATAAATCATAATTGAAAGGTAAAATTACTTTTAAAATTGCAATTTCAATTAGCTGTTCTGATCGTAAAGTATTTTAAGTTCGTATTACACCTAACGAAATCGTAAGAAAGTAATTAGCTAAACAAATTAAACTACAAATATTGGTTTTTGTAGAGTATAGCCAAATGCATAAATGTTTTGTTCGCAGTCACACGAGAGGTTAATATCAAATATATATGGAGCAAAGACATGATACGATAAATTAATTGATGGTTATCTACTATCATTTTGGCAGCGATTACATTCGTCGAGAGAAAGTGAAGGCGTGTGATGTGCCTGCGCCTGCGCCGCCCGGTTTGGGCTTCTCTCGCTACATTAACATTAATCACGATTATGGTTTTAATAACCGCTCGTACTAATGTTTATTTCTAATTTGCCGACTCATTCACTACCACACACGCACTTGTTAGAACTATAATAATAATTAAATGGGCTCATCATCTCATGAGACACAAAACATGTTTGCAAACCCCGTCTACTGGTTTGTTTTATTTGTTTTTCAGACAACAAACAACAAATTAATGAAATACGGTTTCTAAATTTTATATTTAAAATTATGCTATTCGTTTTATGCCATATAATTTTTTTGGAGAAACAATGAAATTGTCTGAGCCGTTTACTTACTTTCCACTATAATTACTTGCGTGATGTGTGAAAATATTCTACACAAAATATTTTTAATGCTGCACTATATTTCAATAATTATCTAAATGTAGTACATATTAACTTTTTACAATATATTTTTATACACCTACATTGGAGCTAACAAAAATCACAGATGAATTGAAATAAATATTTATTGTGATTTTTTATAAGTAGATATTATTTTATTTTTTTACATTCCTGGCAATCTGATTTCCAACATAATAAGTATAAAAAGTTATCACGTGACACGTAATGTAATTAAAATAATATAAATACTTTAAGAAAATAATAGAATTACTTTTAGAGCTGAACGTTAGATTCGCGCGACTTTCTACCGCGAGCGTACAGATGCGAGGCGAGCTCGGAAACGTGCGGCCTCGAAGCCATGTGACGGAGCACTGAAGCGCCGGCTGCCGAGTGCCGGTGCCGGCGACTCATCCCTTGCCGAGGCAGCCCTCGCGCGCAGACACCTGGCTAGATGCACGCTGAACAATGCTGAAAGTCGTAGCTCTGTGGTATTTCCAGAAAGAAACATAAATTGTGAGATATTACTTTCAAGTGATCCAAGAGTATTTAATAATTTCAGATTCATATAGGTATATATCGCCTGTATTTAATTCATAATATTAACTAGCATTGAGATTGTCCGAAGAGACACCCACAGGGCACTATGCTGGGCCCTACCTATACTTATCAGTTTCTGGTGTACATTAATGACTCAGACCTAATCTGAAGTAGATACAAATTGTAAAATTATTAATTACGCAGATGTCACAGAAGCTGGAAATGGTTTCACTCAGAGAATGCCCCACCCAATACCTATCATCATAATATCACATAGGTATTGGATCTTTACCAATCATGTCACATTGATTATCGACATAATGTCTTTTAGTTTAGGCATTGACGTCTCACCTAGTACCTTTTGGTCTAGTAGATGTAAAAAACATTTGTTATTCAGTAAATGATGTTATAAGTAATAATAACGGCTCCTCAGTCCTCGATCATCGATCCTTCAACGATCCTCCACACTACCTTTGGTGTTTAATTGTTCAAACCCACTATGACCAATTGACCACTTGCAAGTGAGTTGGTAAACGCTGCACACTCTTGGAGCCGACTTTACAGGTCAACTTTTCACTTTACTCTTTTCTAAATAGGAAGTAAAATATTATAGTTAAAAAAAACTATAGAACACGCTTTAGTCATCCAAACTGAATGTGTAGGTATGCAAAATTTCAGCTCAATCGGAAACCGGGAAGTGGGTCAAATTTAACTTCCAAGATTTTCTTACATAGTTAGTTAGTTAGTTACAGGTGAAGCTAATAAAAGTGTGTTAAAAAATAAGCTAGTATTATCAGTTACATTATACGAGTACGAGTACGAGTGGGTACGAGTTGTGCTCTACACATGATAGAACACCTATTAACACTTATAAATCATTTTAAAGGTGTTTAATTTTAAATCCTCTCCAGTCTAGATGTGTCAGTCATTCGAACAAAGATAAAATAATCACATTTCACGTTGCGTGTCTCGGCTCTCGCAACACGCGATATAGAAGAGTAAATTAATAAAAAAAACACGAACGCACCCTACGAGCTAACTCCGCCTGCTCTGAATAACCGCTATTAATACTGGTTTGTGTAAGAGATTTCTAATTCGCATAATTCGAATTAATACTTTTCGGTCTAATTGCGTGTGCGCATCGTAAACATCGTAAACATGTATTTACTAGTTAACGGTCAATGCGATTATTCGCATAACGATAGGAATGTCGTAACGACCGATGCTCATCAAATAATAGCTGGATACGTAGCCGTGTCCAGCCAGTTTGGTTATTATTTGCTCGTTACTGGTTATTGCCTAGAGCAAAGCTAGGTAGGTAGATACAATTTCTTTTTGGTTGTATGTTGTGTAACTTTAAACTTTAATTTGATGTTTTTTTATTTAACTCGATCACAGGTCTTTTAAGAAGACATTGAGGTTAAATCTAAATACGTCGAAGCCCGAAATAAACAAAAAAAAAGAAACTGTAGTCCATTCCTAAAATGCAAGTATTAAGTGCTTTAGAACACGTTATCCTCTATAGTATCCTATTATTCTCCATTTTAAGTAGAGAAAGTTATAATGACTGCGACATTTACACTGCTGCTATGCCGATCAAATATTAACATAATGTGCCTATACAGGTGTTATGTGTCTATCTATGTAGGTGTCGTGTGACTAGCACTATGAAACACTAATCTAAGGTAGCAAGATTTCACCTCGCACTTTCCTTCTTATGTGCAAAAGCTCGAACATGTGTGAAACATCGCACTTTCCGTGGGCAAGTGCAGGTAAAAGCAAACGTCATTGTAACTGAGTGTTGACCAGAAACGAGTTTTCTATCCACCCTGCGCATGATAAGCACAATATCCATGTAATTTTGGAATCGTTGAATGGTTTTTCAGCTATTTCGGTCTATATTTTTTTAATGGATGATATTACTGATGTCGATTAGGAAGACCACTGACTACGGTCATCCAAGGAGTAGGGTGGTAATTTTGTTACGAATATCGAACGATTCGTACGGTTGTCATATAACCCAGTAGGTACCTAGTTACCGACACATTGACAAAGTAACCAAGACTTCAATTCCTTCTTCAATTTTTAATGGCATGACGATAAATCCAAAAGTAGATATAGTCCTAGACTCATCACTTTCCTGGACCTCACGCAAATACAAGGTCCGACCTTTCTAGTCCCGATCCTTTTATGGGGTTATAGTACCTACTCATCATTATTAACTAGATAAATTGATTAGGAGCGATCTCGTAAGAACTAACTAACACGTTAGTAAGTAGTTACCACTAGTAATAATAATAAGTTTATGGTAGGTACGCGTTTGGCTAATAGGGTGTGTCGCACAGTTCAAAGAAATGTTTACCAGTACCTACATACCTACGCAAAAGGAGAGTAAACTACAAATAGTAATTAAACTCACCATATAGGTAGGTAAGTACATAAATAGTAGCTCATCTACACGGAAACTGCTGAACTAAGTGGATTCAACGGTAAGTAATACCAATTACTTTTTTAAACATTTGAGGAGTGAAGAAAGCAAGGAATGTTTGGATTAACATAGAATTAACATGATTAAAAAGCGAAACAAGGATACCTTAGCCATTAGCCGAGGTTAATAGGAATAATATATTAACTTCTTAGTATGTAAATAATTACCTAGTTAGGAAGAGGGAAGCAGATACCACACAGGAAGTTGTATGCAGTGTCTTCCTTATTCAGCATCAGCACTCAATCGGCAATCCTTGAAGTCGCTTCCACGTACGTAATTCTTTTAGTGGAACCATGTTGCGGGCTCAACTAGGACCGCCCGCAGTCGGGCGGTATACTGCAGTCCTCTTTAGATCATCCAGCATAACAATAAGTTGTGCCCGACCCAGTTCTTGAAAAAGACCATATCACACTATACTGGGATCAATCCATCATCACTGACAGGACTATTGTAGCCAATAGACCTGATATAGTGGTGGTGGATCGATCAGAGCGGCGCGCAATGATTGTCGACATAACGGTCCCGCATGACGAGAACCTCGTGAAAGCCGAGAAAGATAAACAGATCAAATATCTTGATTTGGCTCGCGAGGTTGTCGACATGTGGGATGTGGATTCAGCGATCATTGTGCCGATAGTCGTTTCGGCCAATGGCTTAATTACCGAGAGTCTCGACCGACACCTTAGGAAGCTCTCGTTAGGCAGTTGGATCAAGGGCCTGATTCAGAGAGCAGTACTTCTTGACACGGCACGCATTGTCAGGAGATTCCTTTCTCTGGAGCCCTGACCGCCGGTAGCTTGGACCCTATTCTAGATACCGGTGGGCTACTATTTTTTCATATTTTTAAATGTTTTTTAATATCGTTTTGTAAAAATATTTAAAAATATAAATAATATGTATAAAAAATGAATAAAAGAAAGTTAAATAAACTACCTACCTAACCTACTTCTTGTTTTTAGTCCCCATACTTTGATTGTTCCTGTACCTATCGTGGGTACACTTTACAAACATACCTAAAATATGTCACATGCACACACCCAGACCCGAAACAACTATCTGAAGATCATACAAATATTTGTAGGGGATCGAACCCGCGACACATAGCGCAGAAAGCTAACCACTTAACCACTGGGCCAACCGTGCCGTCTAAGTGTAAGCATAGTTTTGTTACATCCATTCAAATTACCAAAACATAGGGCATTCCAACGTAAGCTTTTGGCCTACCAACACCCAACCTATATCATAAAGTTATTATTACTTAGTAATAATAACTTTATTACCTATATAGTGATTACGGATGTATTAACTATAATACATGACATCCGTAATCACTATATAGGTACGTTGCAGATGTTCATAGGTGTGGATCGCTTATCCGATCATCTGGCGATCTACCGTTGGTCAAACCAGCGAGTATTCGATGAACTTTCATGCATCGCACTACAGATTTGTTCGGAATCGATTTTCACCATCCTTCTGTCATACTTTCGACACATTTATTTTCTGTAAATAATTCCTTATAGGAAGCTTTCACAAGTCTTTTTTAGATCTAGACGGCGTACTGACTGTCCTGAGAATAAACGCTGAAACAAACTCAAGAATTATTTTTTAAAGTCCAGACATATGTTTATAATCATGTGAGAAGATGTAGGAGTCTGGACTGGAATAGCTCTTTAAAGAAAGCCTTATCAGGTTTGAGCTGACCTGTCCCAACTGACGACATACATGCATCAGATCATTAGCGAGCTCAACCCCCTTCTAGGAGAGTCTTCAATCATAGGTTTTGTCTGACCGACTCTGACCCAAATTCAAAATTAATTAAATATAAATTATAGATATCTGTATTTTACGCTGCTTGCCGATGAAGAGGTACAACAATAAGAAAGATGATTCATATTCTATACGCCTGCTATCTTGCATTACAATTACCTACCTACTAATTTAAATCTCTTGCGCATTATTAGCACAAAATCCCGCTCTCCCAAACGTAACACAACCTGAAAGCGGTAATCACTGCTGCTGGCTTATGAATCTCAGACGATGGACGGATAGCTGCTAATAATCAATGAACTGTCAGTTCGAAAGGTCATCCAATTTGCTCGTCAAAATAGCTTCATCTAGGTATGCTACGAGCGAGGTGCCGATCCTTTCTGTGACGGGCCCGCTAGCTTAGCTTTGTGGCTACGATTGGCTACGAGTGACGTAGGTACCTACGAAGGATACATAATCATACGCCCTTTTTGGTATTTTCATTTTAGTTATTGTTTTGACGAATAGGATTCTGCTATCTGCAAAGACCTTCAAAGCAAAGACCATACAAATCTCATAAGATCTGTCGAAATTATCCCTTTAGAAAGGTATATCACTTGTGTGCTCCATGGTTTTATTACATACTACCTATTGTTTATAACAAATAAGCCCTTGTGATTTTGCAATCCGCGTCACATCCCATTTCCCACACACGACACACTCAATGTCTTCTAAACAACTCATTAGACCTCATTACGTTGCAAGACTTTAGGTAGCAAAACAATGAATACCGACTACTAAGCTCGTATTCTGCTTCTCTTTCAATGTGGCACGTCACGAAAAAAGAAAAGGCTTCATTATACCTAAATACTTCGACACTAAAATATAGTAGTGGATAGAGTGATGGCTCATCTGATAGGTAGATCGTAAGTCGGTAACCTATTTATTATTGCAGTACTTACAAGAAATACATCTCTTGCTTATCTGAAAACCGCAATTACTGAAGCGCAACATTGCATGTTCAACATTAACTGTTTATATCCATGCACATTTTATTTTGCCGTTGAGTGTATTTTAATTAGCTACCTCTTTCACCTGGATGGAAAAACGAGTAGGTAGGTACCTCCCACTTACTCTACTTTTTTACGTATTTGCGAAAACTAAGTACATTTAAGTGAAAAAAAATTACTATTAACACCATCACGTCTGTATTTATCGAAGGGTTACCTTAGAGCAAGTTTTGCGTGTAACTAAACTGTCCTCGTTAACGATACATCATCGCAACAGGAAGTAGAGCACACTCGAACCATTTCTCGATTTAAAATATCGTAAAAATAAATTGAGTACAAATGCAAGCCATCTTTCTCTCGATCAATGCAGGATTAAGGAAGACCAGAGGGCTAATTCACGTAATTCTATGACGCGCAGATCATATTGCAGTGACGCTCAAACTTGACGCGAACGTATCACACTGAACCTAAGAGAATACCGAATGTGTTCTTTTGACCAAAATTTTACAGCAACTGCACATTTTATACTTCATAGGTGACTTTGTTATCTAATTTCTTTTCCAGCTCCAACATTCGTTCACAAACGTACAAAATGCGAGTAACTATATAGGTAACTAATAAAATAAAATACACCATATTAATATGTGATTTAAATGTTGCTATTTATTTCATAATTATTACTGATAGCACAGTAATAATTACTGAAACTAAAACTTGTGGTAGTTATTTTATCGCTTAACATCACATATGAAGAGAATTACTAATAAAATGTACTTAGTATGATTGTACGCTTACAATACCAGTTATACCAATATTCGATATAATATAATCATACAAATATTATTGATTAGATGCCCTTAATATTATAAGGAATACCTAATGCAAATAACTGCCTAAACTAAATATGTACAATGCTACAATGTTAAAAAAGTTTGTATTCATATTGAACATTAAAAAGTATCAATTGATCTGTTGTTGCTACCTTATTACAAAAAAACTTTTTACAACTAAGGATTAGAGTGGCTAATAAAAAAGTGGAGTTATTACAGTGGCTACAAAGATATATTCGCGGGTTCGACTAGAGCTGTTAATGATAATAATATCTTGTCTTTACTTTTCAGTCTAAGGGATTCCCCATACAGATCGAAGCGGCGCGGCGGATAGAGACTGAACACTACATTTTTTATTTGTGTTAGCTATTTGAAAGCAAAGTTTCTAGCTATATTAAACCGCCAATAGATACAGCTGTTTGCAACGTATATGAGGTCTACCTTTTCTAGTTCCAATCGCTTTAAGGGATTTTTATACTCATAATTATGAACAACCTTTACTATGGGACCAACCTTGAAATCGCGAACACAAAATCAACTGTCCCTTACAAATAATTCAATATAACTCGATTAAATGTGTGGAACAGTCCCATAGTAAAAATTGTTCATAATGATGAGTACAATAGCCCCTTAAAGGGATCGGGACTAAAAAGGTTGTACCTTGTATAACGTTGCGTGCGGTATATCTTTACAATGAGACCTCTTCCTGTGTTACCTGCACTTGCTAAGAGCACTACTGAACACTCCGAAAATCGCTTAAATTATAGACACCTTTATTGTTGTGAGACCGGCCGTTACAATTAACTTTATATATAAATGTGTTACAGTTAGTGCGTTTCTCCACTACTCCGATAATAAATTATCGGTTATAAAAATTCTTAATAGTGCAGAGTTCTTCGATAATATAATCTGTATTTTATTTTTGGTATTCACATACCAAAATAAATTGGGTAAAGTTTTAATCATGACCACAACAAAACGCGAGCCGGACAAGTGAAGTGAGTGTCCCGCGGTACCAGCCAGCTCCATTATCCAAATCGTAATTTATTGTAAATAGTAACTCGATTCAACCCATAAACTTAGAATATTTTCGCTCCCATCCTAAATCTATGATTCAACCGGATTAGATTCTTCATTCTAGCGAGCAATTCGAAATTTACGAAATGTAACACGATAATATGATTCACATTACATTATTATTAAAGTAGCCAAAATAGCGATAGGCTATTGCTTGTCTTGACTTTTCTCACACTTCAATGATAACAGATTTCCGCAAATTATTGGTAACATAATTATATACTGTTTCATATTAGGCCTTTGTGGCGACTAATCCTTTTCAGTCCTATATCGTCCAATTTCGTACAAAGGATTATTCGTCACAATGTTACTGAGCACTATTTATTAGGTATTTATTAGGTAGCACTATTTCTTACAAACATCAATTTTTATAGTTATTTGACATTTATATTAATGTATTATGTATTAATACAGACTTACTCTAATTTTACCCTTTGGCAGAAAATATAGGATTACCCAGTATAATAAGCTCTTAAATTGTCCATATTAAAAATTATAATATACAAAGTTACATTTGATTTTCTAGTTTTTTCAGTTAGATTCATGACAAATCTCAACAAATATATTATGTGACCAAAATCGACCAAGTCAAAACACCATCAATGTCCAAGAATGTCAGAGTAAATAAATACATGTCTTGTCTAGACAATACTCTCTAGTTAGATTCAGATGGTGTTAAAATTTTGCCCCATCCAATATACACGAAAACTGTGGAGTATGAGTACATGATGCCAAACTGTGGTCCAGGGTCACGTCGGTGCCGCTTCACGGTGTTCGGATGCGCTTCAGGCTGGTTACGCGCCGGGTGGTTGACCCCCAACTCCCCGTTGCCATAGCAACCCACTAGCCGCGTGTTCGGGAACGCTGCGCGGAAGTATTCTTGCTCGTAGTCATGTTTCTGATCGCGACCCACACACGACAGCTTGATGACCACACTGTGCTCAAAATGAGGAACTTTTCTTGAGAACTGTAACATAAATTAATAATTTTCATGAATATTACAGAACTTGAAAAATACTAATTTATAAATAAACAAAATTTCATACCTCATTAATTGCATTTTGTATGTTAGCCTTGGACCAATCAGATGATTCCAATATAAGTGAGAACACATCAAAATTACAGCCATGATCTTGCTGAGTACTGTGCAGGTCCTTAGGAATTGTAAACATTCCAACGGACACAAGACTTTCACTAATAAGCTCTACACCTTCATTCAGTCCCTCCAGTATTAGTTCCATATCTTTATCATCAGATAAGGTGTCCTCAACTATGCACCCGCCTAAGGCATATGGTACATTAGGTTGGCTAAAATTTTAATAAAACATAATTAATATACATTGAAGACTGTGTTCACTTTAAAAAGGCAAATATTCAATACTTACACATCCTTAAAATAGTTTATAAACACAATATCTTCAACAGAATGAAGAAGAAAACTCTCATTGACAAAAACCAGTACACCTTTAACTAAGCGAGTCTCAGACATATTATCCACAACCTTAAAGAAGGTCCTTTTCATGTCACCAATTGACTTTATATTAATAACTTGGAACTCTACATCTGGTATAGCTGGTATATAAACTCCACCCATGAAGGCGCTCGACCTTCCAAATCCTTGGCGATTGATTGTATGTTGATAAGTTATTGACTGAGGCAGGGGCATGTATGACAGGTAACATGCTTTTACAGTTATCATACATTTCTTTGGCACAACCACTTGCTGCTGCACCACATCAACAACTAAAAAGGAATTTTTTTTTTTTTAAATAACCAAATAGAAAATGTGTTGAAAGCTAGTTTATGTATCTTATATTCAATAATATTTTTAGTCTGATAATACTTTAAATTACTCATAAAATTTAATATTTGACTTTATACCTAGTTTATTAATTCTAGTGTTGAAACACAAAACGTAGTATTGTTCTCTAACATAGGTGTCTGCTCATTAGCTAATGAATTAAATGAAAATTAAATAGGAATAACAAATACTCACGGTAATGTTCCTTGACACAAGGTGGGTCACAAGGACAGGGCACATACATCTCACATTTGCGTGTTACTGAATAACCTGATGTATTGGCAAATGACAAAACAACTAATGGTTCAGTACAGAAAATTTCAGATTTATCTAACTTGATACCATGTCTAATATGACTCAGTCTCAAGCTCACAGCAAAGTCAGCAGGGCCTATCTGTTCCTTCTGCAATGTATTCACTGCTGACCTCCACATTGAGCACACATGCTTACACAGCAACTTATCTTGCCACGCCAAGAAACTGATTATTTTCTTAACTATAACATAGTTGCCAGTAATGTTCTCCAACAGGCTTTGGTCACATAGTATTTGTTGAATGTCTCTATTCAATTCTTGATGTGATAAGAATGCAGCTATATGAGCTGGTAAATTCAATTTTATACATCTATCTTCATCAACAATAGCCTCATTAAAATCTAGACTTCTTCGTAAATCACTTGGAATTACAGGATCTTCAGCCATCTTCAATAAGTTTAGATTTCAGTTACTATTTGGTCGTCTGCTGACCTCTGGAGGGGATCGCCTTTGAGCAACGCTAGTATAAAGCAATAAAGATAAATGAAAAAGAATATTAAATAATAACCAATATAGATCATTACATCTCTCAAGTGTTTTCTTAGCTGGCCTCGGTTGTGGATCTCGGCTGGATCATACGCACCCAAATTTCCTCGCGGAACAGTGAAATATTCGAACGATAGCCATATAAACATAGGCAGATTCAAAAGGAACAAAAGCAACTGACCGTGTAACAACAATATGAAGGTAATGAAAGAATGGGCGGCGTATTTGGGTAGCAACCAGTAATTGAGCTTATCGCAACATTCTTGTGCATTCAAATAGTCACACTCCAGGTCAGATAGTGTTATTATGTAGTAAACTAAAAGAAATAATATACCACCGCTATCGATCAATGTCAAAGAAAACAATAACGATTCAGCTAATATCATAACTAAATGTTTTACCACGTCACTTTAACACGTTGCGAACTTGAAAAAATGCTGAAATATGCGTTGTAACACTTGATTTCACTATTTCTGAGTATAGGTAGGTAGGTACTCTAAAATTGTAAATTTAGTAAATTAGCCACTTGATGCCGGACAAGACTTGAACTTTGTGGAACTTTGTTCATCTTCATTGACGCCAAATCAGTGTTGCCATACATTAGAGAAAAAATCTGAACATCTAACAAAAAAAAATTTGCTTAGAGAAGTCCTTCAATTGTCTCTGTTGAGAATTGATTTCTGTTTGGTTTGAATCATAATAATATTAATGGCGGAGTATATTCGCTCAACCGCTGTACTTGAACAAGATGAGCACATCAGCTCAGAAACAAATTTTAAGTCGGGTACGAGCTTGGTACGAGATATTTCCTTAAGGATTTTTTCGGGTCATGATTTTTTTCCAATTTTAAACAATAACACCAAATTAAGGGCGTATATATATATATATGTACGTATACCCTCTATTTCAATTATACAGGGTTACTGGTAACTCGACGTATTCCTTGTAAGATGTCATAGTAGAGTTAAAATTAGCGATGGGTAACTAGCCGAAATTTCAATAACTTAGCTAGCCGGCTATTTGTGGTACAATAGCCAGCTATATAGCCAGCTACTCAGCTATTTTGGCTATTCAGATAGCTTTAGCCGGGATACGTAGGATAGCTAAGTGGTTGCCGTTCAACTGCCCCACGATTAGTACGTTCGATCCTCGCCGCGGTAACAAGTTTAGAACTGAAGACAAAAAATTAAAAATTCTGACTTTTGTTTATTTTATTTTATACTTCCTTGAAAAGAAATGAATTTCCCTCGTGACTAAGTATTAATTTATTATAATAAATAAAAACTTTCGAAAATCTATGATCAATTTATGTATTTTATAGCGCCATCTATATCTAAGGGGATAAATTATGAAGCATTTGTAACATCAGCATTCAGCTCTGAATACTTTTATTGAATGAACAACAATACAAGTAAACTGAAAGATACCATAGATGTCGCGCTACTCCAATAAGTATTTGATCGATTTACTAGACCTTTTATCATATAAAAGCGTTAGCATAGGAAAAGAAAAGAATTTCCCTCGTTACTAAGTATTAATTTATTATAATAAATAAAAACTTACGAAAATCTATGATCAATTTATGTATTTTATAGCGCCATCTATATCTGAGGAGATAAATTATGAAGCAATTGTAACATCAGCTCTTACTTTTATTGAACGAAGAACAAAACAAGTAAACTGAAAGATAAACCATAGATGTCGCGCTACTCCAATAAGTATTTGATCGATTTACTAGACCTTTTATTATCTAAAAGCGTTAGCCGGCACACATAGGAAAAGAAATGAATTTCCCTCGTGACTAAGTATTAATTTATTATAATAAATAAAAACATTCGAAAACTATGATCAATTTATGTATTTTATAGCGCCATCTATTATATCTGATGGGATAAATTAAGAAGCATTTGTAACATCATTCAGCTCTTACTTTTATTGAACGAAGAAATAAACAAGTAAACTGAAAGATAAACCATAGATGTCGCGCTACTCCAATAAGTATTTGATCGATTTACTAGACCTTTTATTATCTAAAAGCGTTAGCCGGCACACATAGGAAAAGAAATGAATTTCCCTCGTGACTAAGTATTAATTTATTATAATAAATAAAAACATTCAAAAACTATGATCAATTTATGTATTTTATAGCGCCATCTATTATATCTGAGGGGATAAATTAAGAAGCATTTGTAACATCATTCAGCTCTTACTTTTATTGAACGAAGAAATAAACAAGTAAACTGAAAGATAAACCATAGATGTCGCGCTACTCCAATAAGTATTTGATCGATTTACTAGACCTTTTATTATCTAAAAGCGTTAGCCGGCACACATAGGAAAAGAAATGAATTTCCCTCGTGACTAAGTATTAATTTATTATAATAAATAAAAACATTCGAAAATCTATGATCAATTTATGTATTTTATAGCGCCATCTATTATATCTGAGGGAATAAATTAAGAAGCATTTGTAACATCAGCTCTGAATACTTTTATTGAACGAACAGCAATACAAGTAAACTAAAAGATACCATAGATGTCGCTACTCTAGTAAGTATTTGATCGATTTACTAGACCTTCCCTATAAATCCTATATTATTCACTTACGATGATTTGAAAATGACTTGCATTCGAATTTCAGTCATTCGGCAGATTGTTAATATTGAAAAAAAAAAAAAAATGAAAATAAAGTGTAGGTGAATAATAATTAGTGTAAATAATAGGTAATTATAATTTAACGTCACTCGATGCGGCTTCTGCTGTAAATCCAAGGACTAATGGAGTATTTATAGTTCAATGTGAAAACCAGCGCTATCGGGTTGCTCGCAGCGCGGCAGCATATGCTGAGCGGAAGCCTTCTGGATACAGCTGAGACGTACAATCCATTTTATTTAAGATTTTTTTAATTTCTGTTTATCATGTTTTTATTTTTGTTTTTCTGTTATCTAACCTTTAAAATCGTTTTTGTGCCGTGTCCAATCAATACGTTTTTAATTTTTTTTCATTCTTTCATATTCGTACATATGAATGAATACCGCGGCGATCGCGCGCGCCCCACCCCGTTGGCTACTACAGCTACTATTCAGCTACGGAATGAATGAAGATGGCGGCGATCGCGCGCGCCCCGCCCCTTTGGCTACTACATAGCCGTTAGCTATTAGTTAGTCAGGCTACGACTGGCTACGACAGCTACGTCAGCTACGCGCGGCTGCCCGCTACCCAGAGTAGCCAATAGCTAGCTATCGTATTGACGAATATCATAGCCGTGGCTATTTTGTGAATAGCCGTTATTTGGCTAGTTATTTGAATAGCTACCCATCTCTAGTTAAAATGCAACAAACTAAGCCACCAAATATTCTACCGAAATTCAGTAGTTTTTGAGTTATTTCGATTTTTAGTTTTTTATGAAAAATCCCAGATTAAATCATTTGAAGCTAATTTAAAAATGATTTATGACGCGACTGTACTGAAATTTAAGTTACTAACATAGTTGATTCCGTAGCAGATCTTTGTTAATAATTAAAAGTTCAGAAATCCCTAAAACTTTGACAAAGATCACTAATCAAACATTTAATTTTTTGTAATGTTTGCCATGACTTCATAAATAACGTTGTCTAGTATAAAAAAATATTACTGGGCCTGATGTACAAATTACTAGGAAAATATTCTTGTCTTATCAGCTATCCAAAAAGGTATGATTGTCAATACTTTTGCAGGTGTAACAGGGAAGAGAAGAGTTTTATGGGGAGCAGGTAAAATTACGAGACAGTCAACTTATTGTTTTCGTATTCGTATTATTGGAATTTCAATACAAACACAGGTTAAACATTATTTTTTATTGACCTGTGCGCTTTAGTTAGCCCTTTTGCTATTTTTAACCGACTTCAAAAAAGGAGGAGGTTCTCAATTCGACATGTATGTTTGTTACCTCAGAACTTTCAACTGGGTGAACCGATTTTGATGATTCATTTTTTATTTGAAAGCTGGTGCTTCCCGTGTCGTTCCATTTTAATTTGGTGAAGATCTGATGAAGATTTTCGGAGATATACAATGGAACTCTTGAATGAATAACAGCATATCACTTGCGATTACTGTAATGGCATGTGTATGTATTGTTTATGCCACTCAAAATAGAAAAATAAAATAAACTTAAAAAGAAAAGTAAAAACCGACTTCAAAAAACTAAAAAGTATAAAATAATTTTCTTAAACAACTTCTGAAGTCGGTGCCACTGCCAAGCTAGGTGCATTGAAGAATTAAAGGCCCCGACTTCAGAAGCTGTTAAGTTGTTTAAGAAAATTATTTTATACTTTTTAGTTTTTTGAAGTCGGTTTTTACTTTTTTTTTAAGTTTATTTTATTTTTCTATTATGGTACTTGTACTACTTCTATGGTGCTCATGTGCTGAAACCGCTGAAACTGTTTGCTGCTTCACTGCCGGGCGCTGTCTCCTAGGTGTGAATTGAGCCTTAAAAGTATTCGAAAGATAATTATATTTTTACGGTAACCATCACCGATTAATTAAATAAAAAACTAAACAATATTTATGTCAAAAACTTTTTATTCAACATTCTCTCTTTATGCTAATAAAGGCTTGGTATTTACAAGGCTTCATTAAAGGGCAAGGTAAAAAAAAACTATCCAGTTACGCTACAGCTCCGACTCCTGTGGTTATCACATCATTTTAAATTTATTAAATACTTGGCTCTGCTACAGACCAATGGCTTTAAGCCGGGTATTGCTCTTAATCGCCTAACTATTCAGATATTTATATCCAGTATGTCAGTATAAATGTATTCAAGCATTAAAGTAAACATTTTTAGTAAAGTTTAACAAAGCCGATTGATCATAAATATAAATATTTGTTTCAGAGAGCAAATTAAGTAAATATTCAGTGCACAATATTCATAACGTCGGGTTCAGATATAACTTAGTACAAACAAATATTAAAACTCTCCTAAAATAATTACAACAATAATAACAAATATGCAGATAATATGCTATTTATCAAACATTAATCTCACTTAGTATCTCGTTAAATACATTTAAACTAAACTCTTGCAGAAGAGTAAATACAAAGCTACTAGGCCTGATAACATAAATATGGGAGCAGATGACAAGAAAACCCACTCCCTACATAATATATGATTCGAATATATTTGACTAATATGGGTACAATTTCGATAATGAGCAAATAGATTTTATATATTTAAATCTAGTGTAAAGATTTATAGTGGAATATTACTTAAATAATAAAGCAAATTTCAATTTGCGAGCCCTGTTTCAATTTTAATTCAGCCATCTCGCTGGCTCGGTGTTTTCGAAAACTTTTCAAGTCCGATACTAGCCACATTTATTGATATCATGATTACTGATATAATACATTTATATCATGTTTTCCACATTTAGAGCCACACTTTGCAAATTCAATATACAAATTATGCAAGGTTACAATATTATATAAATTTTAATTCAATATTAACTTTAAATAGCACCATACCATATGTGAATGTACTTTAAATTTTATTCTAAAATATTTAAAGTACATTCGCATAATCACTCACCAATGTCTGCAACCCAACACAGGATTTTAATGTGTGAAAAAGCATTCAATAATTTAGGAAAATATTTTCACGATATTTTGCTTAGAAGTGTGTAGTAGAGATAATCTAATACTGAACAATATTGGCACATTCAGGGCAGTAATCCATAATTATTCGTTGTAGCAACAAGTATTCAAAAACTAAATAAATTGTAAATGCAAAAAATGGCAATATATTTTCGATACTCAATTTTTTCTTTATCTAATCCTTCTCTGATGAAGCAAAGGTAAACGCTAGATAAATAACACGTGATATAATACAAAATACATTAGTAAAAAACACTCACACATAGTAATGAATACAACAGAAACGTAAAACCTGTAAGTACACTTGAAGGACATTTTAAAATTAAAAATAAATAAGTTATAATTATGCACTCAAACAATTATGCAAGCAGACTGATATTGATTTGCAGAATACTTATTAAAATTTACTTTGTACGAAACTAAGGACAATATAAACAAGCAAATAGTTAAAACCCTAAATCCTGACTACGCAAAAGGTGCCATTGTAAGAAATGACTTCTTTATACACTCAATTTGAAATTTCGTTAGCTATCTCGCTTGCAAAGGGCAGTTTCAAGCCACATTAAACAAAATTGGTCCAGTCGTTCGAGGGTCTCCAAGATACAAACTAATTACCACCACATGCCAGTAACCATTGCGTAATCGAGTACAAACGACAACTTATTGATAACGGTGCACCTATCCTACATTTTAGACATTATAATGGAATGATACATTTTTTAAGAATGTTATGTTGTTACAATAATTAAAATAATTCTTCTAGGTAAACTCAAACAATTACAATAATTTTGCAAGACATTATTATACTACAAATAAAAGAACGTTGAAGGTCTGCAGGTGTTAATATAAAATAAAAGAGTAAAGTGTACGATTAACAAGTGATTACGAGAGTGCTTGCATAATTGTAGGCGTCGCGAGGAGCCGGCTCCCCAAGTTATCTAAATGAATCATATCTAACATTGTTCCCAAGCTGGTCCCACCCATGACGATGGCTTGTGAATGTGCACCTTGTATATTTTCCTAAATTTTACAATTTTCACTAAACATAAATTTTATAATTTTGTCAAAATTGTTAAATATAATTAATCGTAATGCGAGAGACAAGTGCTCCTGTGCCAAATTTTGCACTTCAACAAGACTGGAATGTCACTTAATGATTCGGGAAATAGCTATCCATGCGCTAGGGACAGCGTCAAGCGGATTTTAATAATTGACACAACATCAATCTTATGCAATTTATATCGTATAATTATAATTAACACAATGTGTACGTGACCAGGTGACTCATAGATTGACTGTGCCTCAACAAAAACAACTTTTCTTATGATAATTTTTCCCTAAGTTTTAGTCATCGGGCGGAATGCAGAAATCCACAACTATGTTGAGTATTATTATTCTCAATATATACATAAGTAGATAATAATAATTATGCCTATAAATAGTAAATAAAACGGACTTATAATATGTGAGCCAAGTATGTTACGACGCACGCGGCGGCGGCGCGCGAACACTCACTAGTGAAATAAATGAACCATTCAACTATATTATCAACTAGCGACACAAACGTTCCGTACCAGTATTAAGTACCATATAATAATAATGTAAATCATATAGTCCTACATAAATGTAAACACTTTGTGTTACACAAAATCAATCCCTTAAGTCTAGCTTTCATTAAACAAAGTCATCTTTATGGAAGAACGAGTCACGAGAAGAGACTAGCGCGATGATCGACGCCACTCGGTAGCGAGCGATCGCAGACAAGAAACATACGTTCACATAACACCCGCACATGTCTATAATCGACGGAGGTCACTCTAATGTACATGGAACCGTCGATCGCGGGGAGACGAAGAGCCACGGCGACAGGAGGCGGTCAGAGATCATAGGGTAAGCATCGTGACGCAGCTCGGGGGGCGTCAGGTGGCGTCGTACTCGAAGCGGTCCCACGAGTAGTGCTTGCGGGCCGGGCGCGGCGCGGGGCGCGCCAGCACGCCGCCCAGCAGCGGGTCGCACTGCGGCACGTGGCCGCGCCCGAACAGGTTGGGGATCAGCTCCGTGTCCATGTAGTCGTACGCGTCGCTGTCCACGTTCATGCTCGACCCCGTGTCGATGCCGAACTCCTTCAGGTCGAACTCGCACGCCCGTTCCTCGAACGTGTCTTGCCGCGACTCCTCGTTCTGGAACGAGGGGAGCGACAGGTCGTCCATGTACTCGAAACCCGTTCGCGTGTGATCGAGAATGTCGCCGTTGGTCAGTGGCGTCATACTCATTCTTTCTGGAACGTCCTCACCGATATCCATCGCCATCTGTGATTTATCTTCCATCCGGTCTCCACCGTCGCCCGATAGTAGACTGCCGAAGAAATCGTCGTTATCGACAGAATTGGGATCCGATCCGAAATCTGTGTGGAACTCCCCATTAGAAAGCAAGTCGACGGTGATATCCGTATCTATGTCTGTCGCGGACGGGTCGACCTGACATCGGTTGCTGGCGTTGACGGCTTGCAGGTCTGCATGACTCATGATTTCATTTTGAATATCGTCGAGCTCTCGCTGTAGCTCATCCGCGGCGAGCGAGTCTCGAACATGATTGTCGTTGAGTACGTCATCGGTCAAGACATCCGTCGGAGCATAAGAGATCGGTCCGTTAGCAACGTAACCTGTATCCAATGTTGGAGTCACGGTCGCTTCACCGACAGCAGACGGGGGGAGCTCACCATTCTCCACGAGGATCTCGAGAACGTCATCCATTATTTGACTATTCTCAGCATCATGTACCGCGGCGGTCAGCGGCACCTGCGGCATGGGGGGCGGCGGAGGCGGCGGCGGGGGAGGTGGGGGCGGAGCGCGCTCCGCCTCGTAGTGCGCCGTGGGCAGGATGGCGATAGGCACCACCTTTACACCGTTAAGGATGTAGGCCGGGTTGCCGGTTTTCTGTGGCGTGGCATCGCCGCTGCCATCATTAGCGGAGGCGGGTGGCGTGACGGTGAAGAGTCGCACGAGACGGTCGGGTGCGGCGTCTGAAGCAGCGATGACGTAACGCGGCGGGGGCGGCGCGGGCGCGGGCGGCTGCTGCAGCGCGTCTAGCTGCGCGCGGAGCTGCGACACGCACAGGTGCGCCTGCAACAGGCGCCGGCTCTGGTCACTGGCGGCGGCGCCGGCCGCCTCGCGCCGTACCGCCTCCAACTGCTGCCGCGACGCCTCAAGTTTCCGCTCTAGCTCCTCAATCTGCCTGCGCTGCGATTGCACGATGTCCTCTGGCGGCTCCGGCTCCAGTTTTACTTCGGGAGACGCGATAGACGCGAACGACGCCACCGATGCCGGTGACTTGGGCGGCTCCTCCTGCTTCTCCAGGAGGAACGGCCGCAGCCGGTCGATGAGCTGTGGCTTGGGGCCGGACACGCGCAGGTTGCGCCGCTTGCACTCGGCGCGCAGGTCGGACACCTTCATGTCCTCGAAGCGCGCGACGTGCAGGCCGGACGCGGGCGGCGGCGGCGGCGGCGGCGGCGCGGCGTACGCGTCGGACGAGTCAGACGCCACGGACGCAGACGACGGCGCCGGCGACGCGGGCAACATCAGCTGGAGGAGCAGCTGCTGCTGCTGCAGAAGCAGCTCGTACGGCGTCTCCACGGAGCCGGGGGGCGACGACGCCTTAGCCGCGTTCGGAGGCCCTTTGTACTCGTGAAATTTGAACCTCGCCTTGGGTTGCTGTTTTTGTTTACTTTTCTTTCTGTTCTTGTCCTTGCCGGGCGCGGGATGCTGCGGTGGAGAGGCGACGCTGACGGGCGAGAGGGTGGAGGGCGGTGAGGGTGACGGAGATACTTCCTCGGGCGGCCCGCAGTACGAGGAGGGGTGCTGCGGTCTCCCCGACGCGCCCTCACTAGTCGCCTTGAACGCGAGTGTTCCACTCTTGACTGCAGTTTCTATAGTCTCCTCTGTATGAAGTATATTTTTCTTTATGAGCTCTAGTGGCCCGGGCCGATGCGACAGTTGGTCATTGAGCTGATCCGCTAAGCGTGCCTTCTTTAACATTCGCTGTTTCTCGGCTAGGCTGGGATCTACATGACTCTCCTGAAATTGAAAAATATATGATTATATTTTTTTTACAAATCTTAGCCTACCACTGAGCTGTAGTAAAACTAGGATGGCTGACACCACTACAATACGGTAGCGATATTGGACAGTTAAGTAGACTTCTTCTTATGAGCGATTTCCATGTGATAGCTCGTGTCGACTCGACAGAAGAAGAAATTAAGTAGTGACAAGTGCATAATTTTGTTTTGCACATAAAGCGATTAGAACTTCGGGCAGTTCATAATATTGTAGGAAATAATTTAACTATCCGTCCAACTGAGAGTTAAGGAAAAACATATTATAAATATAGATAAAATAATGACATTACACATACTTGTTCCAATATGTGTCTTCGTTCGAGTTCCTGTCGATCCGGTCGCCTTTGTATTTTTGCTTTCAACAAGTCCCCAGTTTTCGCCCTCTCCAACTGCTTGCATTGCTCAAAATAGGCCGGCGGTGTTTTAAGAGCTGTAAAAATACATTTTACATTAAGTAGAAAATTACATTACATTTAGAATTACCCAAGGTTAACATATACTTATGTATACTAGGTCAAGCATAAATATTTAAATTTGTCGAAAATTTTAAAAATAGCATCTTTCGTTCGTATCTATCTCTATGCGATATTAAACTAAACATTATTTATAGAAGATAAGACAATATATTTTCAAATCAGTCACCAAGTAATTCTCATTACACTCGTCGTTTAAATAGTAAATAAAATTCTTTCAACCCACGCACGTGAGCTCCGTGTGGCGGTGGCCGGTGGGCGCTTCCCGGCATCGCGGCTGGCACGTGTATACTAATTCGCTATTTCAAAGTATACGCAATTGCAATTATCAAAGCACGAGAAATTAATCAAACCGAACAGTTATGAAAATAATAAATACACTTACGCGGCATGATTCCTTGAGCTACGAGCTGGTTGATTGGCCGCCGCATCATCAACTTGACTTTTAAAGCTGTAAAACAAAAATCTGTATCAGACATCATGTATCATTGTTTTATTTGTCGACGACTACAAATATTGCAATGATTTCAATTATCTAAACAAGTTTTCCTTAATATTTTCCCCTTGGATCACCAACAACTCGAATAAAATCAGACAAACACCGAGTATAGAATTGGATAGGAACATAAAGCGACTGAATGCTGATGTTTGCCGGTTACCTTTTGCATACAACAATGGGTACTGATTGAATAGATGGCATATCGTCGTGAAGAATACAGTGTTATGACGCCAGGTGACGAACTTTGACGTAGCGTGTCGCGTGTGAAGCCGACGTGATCGATACGTCGATCGATACACAAAGATTATACCGATAAAGTTCGCAGTGGAGCGTAGGCGAGTAGAACTATATTCTTATTTGCGTGTAGACAAGCGGCGAGCAGCGAACGATGGGCGGACAACGCTGGCGCGGCGCCAATATAAATAAACACTGCACAAGGAAACTAGTGTTATGCCGCGACCGTATTACAGACGAAACATTCACTACCACTGGGCCGAATATTGTGGGTTACTGGGCGTCTTTAGCTTAGCTTAACACCCACTCAATTTTGACTTACTTATACATAAAACTGAGAAATAAGTTTTAATATTCAATAGTAACTACGTATTTTCAGAGTTTAAATTCATAATTTTTCAGTTTGAGTATGAAGTATACAGTTCCAAAAATCCAAACGTAAAAGTTTCCACGAAATCTTTACGATCACCGGCAGGTGTAAATAAGATAAATTATTTTTATTAAGGTGTTAACACTGTAACACTAACTGTTGAGAGTAAAATGTCATATTTTATTATGTTTAACATGTATGTATATTTGACAAGGGTTGAGACTGTTTATTCGGGATGCGCGCAGACTGGCAGTCTATGCAAACCTGATCGGAAGTACCGACAGCACTGGAATACTAATGCAAACAACAGACATCGGCTCAGACAAGTATGGGGCCAGTGCCCCGTCTTTTAGACCTTATCGCATAATTGTATCGTACAAGTATTCAGTATACAGAATGAAATATTTCCTACACTATATATATAATAAATATAATGTATAATCCAAAAACCTCGTGTTTTTGAGGCCTTAATGTGGAAAAATCATAAAGAAAATCCAAGTTAAGTTTGAGGAAAATGCACTACTATATAGCAATACACTACTATACCCATAGTAATTCTTTAGTCATGAATATGATGAGAGAAAGTTGTCAGTTAAGTTCAAAGTTAAAATTAATGTGTTCCAGTTCACACGGGATGATCATTCATTGAAATTAATTAATACATTAATTACTATCTCTACAGAGATACCAACTGTACAGATTACAAAACTGGTAAAACTTATAATTATTCTCATATCTTTCATAATATTAAACTACAATAAGATAAGACGTACTTGGAATAAAAAAATTGATGAAAACTTTAAAAGTCATATTTATTTCTTAAGTAAGCTTCTCATTAACATCTGAATTAATGACTAACCTAACCTAACTTACTCCTCATTCTTTAACTTGCGTCGGTTATAAATACATACTTTGAGCCACTGCAGCACTGTTTGCATCGTCTATAGTAAGCGAATAATGCCGATGATGATTACTATATTGTACTCATTACTCAACACTCGTACGCAGCGAAAGCTTCTGGCATGTAGGTAAATTACCAATGTTCAACCATTTTACAGACAGAAATATAGCAACTTGGCAATGGTGCGTGTTAGTGAAACAATATGCACTATGCCCTGACCTTCGCAACTCAGCTAATGGGGATCCCAGTCAGAACTCAGAGCGGGCGCCCTATGAATAATGCTGATATTCAGCGAAACCATTGTTAAACCAATTTAAATACAATTTATTTATAGAAACAACGTATAGTTTTAGTGTTTAATATAGTTTCCTTTATTTGCTAATAAAATCATACTGCATCAATATTTGTTTACCAGACGCGGTTATTAAGACATACCGATATTCATTATAGCTTCACACGCACACACACATCCCGGCCCAGAACAACTATATTTAGGTTATGTAAATATTTGTTCCGTGCGGGAGTCAAACCCACGACACGTAGTGTAGGAAGCCAGTCGTTTAGCCACTGCGCCAATCGTGCCGACTTTTGCAGACTAATGGCGAGGATAGTGAAGTTTACGTAGGCACGTAATGAACTTCAGATATGGCCGAGAGTGAAAGAAATAATAAATGTAGTTACTAACATTCTTTGTGCTTTCCCATGGCTGCCTGTAGCGGGCTGTCGTCGACGACCACCTTGGGCGGCGAGACGCGCGGCGAGCTAGGCGGCTCGCTAGCGCTGCTGCTCGCTTGCCGACCGGCCATCTCCTCCGCACCAGAACTACTAACATTATTACGTTACAAGTTAGTAGGTATTACTGGCATGATTTTTCCTTGTCTAAACATATAACTAACGGTAAATTAATGGTATGTTTGGAAGTTTTGATGTATCAGTCTTGCATAAATTGTAATATAAGGTTAACAAAATATAATATATGTATGTTTTATTCAGTTTTTAATAGGACCTTACCACTAACTATTGACATCCTGTTAATATCATGTCCCAAGTTATACTGGCGGATAGATAGGTGTTAGGTGTAAAAATGTTAGGGTGTACGAAGGAATACGTGACTTCCACAAAAGTTAACCTGAACTACATGTTGTTCGTAGAATGATTAATTGATACAAACAGCTAATCTATAAATTATAGTATAATCTACCTAACGTGACGGTCAGCATCGTCAGCGTTGCGATAGAGCTGGCCCTGCGGACACTAACCCGCTTATAAAGCGTGTAAAATACGGACAGTACCTAAGATAGGTACTGTCCGTATTTTACACGCTTTATAATCGGGATAGGCCTATTTCCAGTAGTGGACAGCGTGAAGCTGTTGCAACTTATTTACTAACGTAATGTCTGGTACGTACCTAAAGGTATCGTCTGAAGGCGGTGTGGCGGGTGTGCTCGGCGGCGATGCCGGTGAGACCGGCGAGGCCGCGCGGCTGCGCTCCCGGCGGTGCTGCGGCTTGAACCACTCGGGGTATATGGCGCTCAGGGTCTCCACGAGGTCGTGGTCTAGCGTCACGCGCCACGACGCACGCCCCTCCGAGCCCTCCGAGCCGCCGCCTCCGCCACACGTTGAACGGCTCTCTGGTTAAACAAATAAACATTCAAATGTTAACAGTTTTCAGGCAATGTCACTCAAGATCGACTCACATAAACAGAATAATAGACAAGGAAGTATTTGTGCTCTCAGCACGCTGGGTGAGGTAAACTGGGCGAGGCGAACCAATGGAGCGTGCTGTGATCACGGTGCCCTCATTATTTCGGGTCCTTGAACGAGTTTATGCTCGTGAAGGTGCGTTACTTACTTTACTGCATTATAGCTGGGGAACGGTTATGCCATTTCAGTTTTATGATTTCGTGAATAGGGTGAGAACAACGTCGATAGCTTTACTGCATTTGTAAGTGTTTAGAAATTTAATTTAGCGAGCATGTGGAATATTAACATAGATTTTAGATGGATGTATCAGCCTTCCATATTCAATATAAAAACACAGTTGTCTGAAAATTTCTATTTCATTCATAATAAATGATAAAATATTTATTTCAGATTGGAAGTCCATCTTGTATATCCAAAAATCTCACAAATAAATGTTAGTATTTACTTAAATTTACCATTAAACTACTATATAGTAATATAAAAAAAAAAAACTACCTTTCAATCTAATAAATGTCCTGTAAAACGACGAAACTATAAATAAAATAGGCCTTAAATTCAGAAAACAGAGCCATTTTTATATGCGCGCAGAGAACGTTTTAACTGTTAACATAGGCGAGAGAAGATGGATGTATTATGTAATGTTTAAAACTCTCATAAAGCTGGATATACGAGGGAAAGAAAATACGAACTGAAAATAAAACATCTGTCTGTGAGTCACGCACAATATAAAAGTAAAGTAAACAAATGCAGACTTCAAAAAAAGTTAAATCAGTATTCAATTTGATATAAAAAAAATCTCAACAAAACAGCGTTAGATTATGACCTTTTCTATGCAATGGGGAGGAGCCGAGGAATATTGTGAGTAAAGTTAATGTAACGAATGCCAATAAAATATTTATTATCTCAGCACCTTAATACATAACAGATAAAGAGTGTAATAAATGTTATCATTTCGATAGCTAAACAACGGTAAATTAATAAGAGTGTAAATGCCTGTTACGCATTTTACGTCGGTATTACAAAACACAATTTTGTAAACAAGCTGGCGCACGTGCGCACAGATGATTCATTATAAGTTTGGTGGAAATTATGAGGGCAGATGTAGGTACCTACATAAGGCCATTGCCAATCAGAATTTGGAAAACGACATGGTAAAAAAATCACAAAATAAACATGCTGCATAATGATAACTCTGATGATTTTCATTTTTGGTGATGGTTATCACTTAATTATCATAGTAATATTATAAAGAGAGAAATCCTGATTGACTGATTGACTGACTGACTGACTGACTGACTGACTGACTGACTGACTGACTGACTGACTGACTGACTGACTGACTGACTGACTGACTGACTGACTTATCATCAACGCACAGCCGAAACTACTGAAGCTAGAGTCACGAAATTTGGAGAGTAGGTCCCTTTTGTATTGTAGGCAAGCAATAAGAAGGGATTTTGGAAAATTCAGCCCCTAAAGGGGGGAAAAAGGGGGTGAAAGTTTGTATGGGAGTCCCTTAATTTTTGAAGTGAGAAAGATGAAAATTGGGATTTAGGCTTTTGGTTACAAACAAAGAAACACGTGATTCTTCGTTTTTGGAAATTCATCCCCTAAAGGGGCGAAATAGGGGTGAAAATTATTTTTGAAGTGTAAAACGTGAATATTGGGATTGTTTTTGAAGTGAGAAACGTGAGAATTGGTGTTTCGGCTTTTGGTTAGAAATAAAGAAACACGTGATACCGCGTTTTTGGAAATTCATCCCCTAAAGGGGCGAAATAGGGGTGAAAATTGTTTTTGAAGTGAGAAGCGTGAAAATTGAGATTTAGGCTTTTGGTTACAAATAAAGAAACACGTGTTACCGCGTTTTTGGAAATTCATCCCCTAAAGGGGCGAAATAGGGGTGAAAATTGTTTTTCCAGTTAGAAACGTGAAAATTGAGATTTAGGCTTTTGGTTAGAAATAAAGAAACACGTGATACCGCGTTTTTGGAAATTCATCCCCTAAAGGGGCGAAATAGGGGTGAAAATTGTTTTTGAAGTGAGAAGCGTGAAAATTGAGATTTAGGCTTTTGGTTACAAATAAAGAAACACGTGTTACCGCGTTTTTGGAAATTCATCCCCTAAAGGGGCGAAATAGGGGTGAAAATTGTTTTTCCAGTTAGAAACGTGAAAATTGAGATTTAGGCTTTTGGTTAGAAATAAAGAAACACGTGTTACCGCGTTATTGGAAATTCATCCCCTAAAGGGGCGAAATAGGGGTGAAAATTGTTTTTGAAGTGAGAAGCGTGAAAATTGAGATTTAGGCTTTTGGTTACAAATAAAGAAACACGTGTTACCGCGTTTTTGGAAATTCATCCCCTAAAGGGGCGAAATAGGGGTGAAAATTGTTTTTCCAGTTAGAAACGTGAAAATTGAGATTTAGGCTTTTGGTTAGAAATAAAGAAACACGTGTTACCGCGTTATTGGAAATTCATCCCCTAAAGGGGCGAAATAGGGGTGAAAATTGTTTTTGAAGTGAGAAGCGTGAAAATTGAGATTTAGGCTTTTGGTTACAAATAAAGAAACACGTGTTACCGCGTTTTTGGAAATTCATCCCCTAAAGGGGCGAAATAGGGGTGAAAATTGTTTTTCCAGTTAGAAACGTGAAAATTGAGATTTAGGCTTTTGGTTAGAAATAAAGAAACACGTGTTACCGCGTTATTGGAAATTCATCCCCTAAAGGGGCGAAATAGGGGTGAAAATTGTTTTTGAAGTGAGAAGCGTGAAAATTGAGATTTAGGCTTTTGGTTACAAATAAAGAAACACGTGTTACCGCGTTTTTGGAAATTCATCCCCTAAAGGGGCGAAATAGGGGTAAAAATTGTTTTTGAAGTTAGAAACGTGAAAATTGAGATTTAGGCTTTTGGTAAGAAATAAAGAAACACATGACACCGCGTTTTTGGAAATTCATCCCTTATAGGGGCGAAATAGGGGTGAAAATTGTTTTTGAAGTGAGAAACGTGAAAATTGAGATTTAGGCTTTTGGTTAGAAATAAAGAAACACATGACACCGCGTTTTTGAAAATTCATCCCCTAAAGGGGCGAAATAGGGTTAAAAATTGTTTTTGAAGTGAGAGACGTGAGAATTGGTGTTTCGGCTTTTGGTTAGAAATAAAATAACACGTGTTACCGCGTTTTTGGAAATTCATCCCCTAAAGGGGCGAAATAGGGGTGAAAATTGTTTTTGAAGTGCGAAACGTGAAAATTGAAATTTAAGCTTTTGGTTAGAAACAAAGAAACACGTGTTACTGCGTTTTTGGAAATTCATCCGCTAAAGGGTCGAAATAGGGGTGAAAATTATTTTTGAAGTGCGAAACATGATAATTGAGATTTAGGCTTTTGATTAAAAATAAAGAAACACGTGTTACCGCGGTTTTGGAAATTCATCCCCTAAAGGGGCGAAATAGGGGTGAAAATTGTTTTTGAAGTGAGAGACGTGAAAATTGAGATTTAGGCTTTTGGTTAGAAATAAAGAAACACGTGTTTCTGCGTTTTTGGTAATTCATCCCCCAAAGGGGCGATAAAGGAGTGAAAAATGTTTTTGAAGTTAGAAACGTGAAACTTTGTATTTAAGCTTTTGTTTAAAATTAAAAACAAAATCGGTTTCGTGTTTTTCGAAATTCAACCTCTAAGCGGATGAAAATAGTTATATGAGAGTCTGTATTTTTTGAAGCCGAAGCATTTGTAAGAGGTCAGGAATTGATGAAAATTAAAAAGTATCTACCGGCTAATTTGTACCCGAACGAAGTCGGGACGGGCCGCTAGTCTGTTATAAAACTGTATAACGCATGCCAATGTAACGCTTATTTTGGACCAAATTGATAAATATTTAATTCGATATATTGTGGGACAAAATGTCTTACAGCAAAGATTAGAAAACATCAACAAATAGGAGGATTCTCTGCACTCCCACGTTCCGATGACAAAGTATACGCATTTCTAGCATATTCTGGTGGGTTCAATGATGGTAAAAATGTAGGTACCTATTATGATTTTGATTTGATTGCACATAATTTCACTGTGGCTGGCGTGGTAGTCATCGCAGCTGATTTGTCTCGTGTCGGCGCGTCCCACGCGGTGTTGTATCATAGATCGGTATCACACGACACTACATTTTGGTAACTTAGGGACTTTACTCATGACGCGACGCGACGCGACCGATATCGCATCGATTGTCGACCCAAATTGCATGTACGTCCTAATGGAGCGACGCGATGCGATTCGACTGATTTGTGTCGCTCACCAACTATATAACTGACTTCAAAAAAGGAGGAGGTTCTATGTTCGACCGTATGTACTTTTTTTTAATGTATGTTCACCGATATCTCCGTCAATTGCGAACCGATTTTGAAAATTCTTTTTTTGTTTGAAAGGGTATACTCTCGAAGTAGTCTCATTTAGATCTTATGAAGACCATCGGAGATAGACAATGGAACTCTTCAATGGATAACAGCAAATCATTCGCGATTGCTGTGATCGCATGTTTATGTGTTATCTATGCCACTCCAAATAGAAAAATAACATAAACTTTTAATAAAAGTAAAAACCGACTTCAAAAATCTATAAAGTATAAAATAATTTACTTAAAAATCTTAACAGCTTCTGAAGTCGGGGACTTTATTTCTTCAATGCACCTTAGCTTGGCAGTGGTACTTTGACATCCCTTCCGTGGACATAGCGTCGTAATTTCGACATTCTTTCCACATCGTTCGCCGTTCTAATGACGCTTCCCTTGTGTTCTTATGGGTGACTTGAGTGTTAAGTAGGTACCTACTAGTAGATATTGATAAAATTGAAAAAATGATAAATTTAATTGTAAGATTAAATAAATGATCTTTGCTGCTCTTTTTTTTAAATAATAATAATAATAAATAAATTTTTATTTCTCAAAAAACTTAAACTTAAATAACAAATTTGGAACACAAAATTGTAGATAACAAGTCATTTGTTACAGTGCAATGAATACAAAGTTGGAACACAGTCATTATTGAAACCCTGTCTCCTAAACTAGGATTAATATCCTGTATCTTAGGAGGCAGTGTCTTCACATTAATTATGGTCGAGCTACTATGTGAGCGTCCAGAATAATTTAAATAACCAAAGATCGACTTGTGAACCAGCATAGCCACCACTTGGAACCGTGCACCTAGAATCACGACGTTTTGAAAGTGCCTGCAAAGGCCCAGTTGAAATAAAAATCTTTGACTTTGACTTTGTTCGACGGCAGCAAGGGATGTTAAAGAAGGTATGCCGGTCAACCTAGTTAAAATAAGACGTCAAATGTTGTAAATAAAAAATTGTAGGTTCACACGGCTACATATCAAGCTATACATTTCCAGTATAAGCTGACCTCGCATTGTATAGGCTTTCCGTACAATGACAGCTCAGCTTATACCAAAATTGTATAGCTTGATATGTAGCCATGCGTTTACCAGTATTGCTTTTTCTAGCAACAGTGTTCCATGCTAATTTTGTTGCATGACGCTGTTAATATTGTGGTAGGGTGTGGTTATACCTCCTACCTTTTTAATTCCGCTCCCATTAAGGGGTTATTGCACCTACTCATCATTATGAACAACTTTTACTATGGGGCCAAGACTGAAATAGCGAAAAGAACAAGAGCGGTTCGATGCCTGTTCCATATCTATCAATAGTTCAATATAATGAATGGGTTGGTCCCATAGTAAAAGTTGTTCACAAAGATAAATACAATAACTTCATAAAGGGATCGGGATTAAAAAGGTAGGATGTTAGGTATTTCAAGACATTTTAAGACAACCTACATACCAACATATAAGTAATTAATTAAAGTCGATACTTAGCTATGTATGCGCCTCACGTTTTATTATAGTATACAGTCCACTGTTTTACCCACTATCTTAGTTGCAAATAAATGCTCATTGTCAACACACGTTCGTCTAATTTCACTCACACTTCCCGTACAATATTGAACCTTAACCACATCATCAAGACCTTGTATAGACAGGGATGATTTTCAATTTCTTGTAGGTACAAACTGAATAGAATTTATTATAAATACAAGTACCTACCTAGTTGCGCAACTGAAATCGCTCATCGACATACCAAACAAGAAATCGCCTGCAGGTCGCAAAGGAGTCGAGCGGTCGCGCGCCCACGTACATTTGATGCGATATCGCACGCCATGAGGACGTACAAGCGACTCGACGTCGATCAGACCTGTGAGCGATATCGCCATATCGTACGATTTGGTCAGTAAACATGTGCGACCGTTCATACATTTTCTATGGGTCGCAAGGTTACGCGATATCTGACCGATGTCGACAATCGATGCGATATCGCGTCGCGTCGCGCCATGAGTAAACACGCTTAGTCAATCGGTCATTGGGTACAGTCATTTCGTTTCTAGAATAGTTTTATTACTTTTTATAATACTAATATTTCCAATGACGTTATTTACTTCCTTGTCCTGTTTCACGGATTCACGTCATACATATTTTTTTAATTATGAGGGCTCGACGATATTACTGTCATTTTATTAAAACCGAGAATTATAATAAAAAAATTAATACACGACCGGTTTCAGAAAAATAAACCATATATTTATTTATGAAGAAAGATTTTGTTTTTGATATAGGTCAAGGCTTGCTCCTTTGATGTGAGTGCGCATTTTAAGTGGCTGAAAATTACGATGAAATAAAATGAACTGGTAGGCTGGTCGCATGCGTGATGCGCGTAGCGTAACGTAACACGTCAATCAAAATGTCAGCGTGGATGCGCAGACGCCACACCCGTCCCCCAACACACGCAGTCGTCGCATCTAGTCTCAATTCTGTTTGTATGTGATTTATTGCTCTGTTCCGTTACCGTTTAGAGTCCAAAGCAGTTTTATTTGAATGATTTTTCTAATAGTTTAAACTTATTTGTACCTTTATAAAGCAATTTACAACGCTATCATCATAACAATTATAATTATCAGCTGTAATGAACTTCGAATACCTTGTGTAGAAATTATACCCTCTCAAGATAAGTGTCGATAATCTAAAGTGCTGACCAATAGAACACGTTGATATAAAAGGTGGAATTTAAAAATAATGATTCATTTTTGTTAAAGTATAAATGATGCTTCATGAATTAAACTTTATTTCTGTTTAATACAAAGCCAAAACACTCACTTATTTGGGATAAAGGACCACCAATCAACTTAGCCTATCGCAATCCACTACCCAGCTTGTAGTGCCAAAGTCTCCCAATTCGCATCCAACCCTAGTCTATGACCACTAAGCGTAAAACTTAAATACGTGCTTTGCACATCATTATAAACAACTTTAACAATGGAAAAAAAATCGGAAACCGCAAAAAAAAAATTGCTGTTCCATACAAATAATTCAATATTTTTGGACTAAATGTATGGAGCTGGACTTTCTGGACTGGATCTTCCGCGATTTCAGCGTTGCTTCCATAATAAAAGTTGTTCATAATGATGAGCAGAGCACGACCTTTTTTTTCTGGTACCTAATTACAAATTGGAAACAGTGTAGAACAAATTACAGCTTACTACCTTCATCGAACAAAAATGTACCCGCCTGAAACCCACACGGACTCTAGTAAAATTGAAAGTAATGTTTATGTATATTAAGGTAGGTTCCGTATGGTACGTCATCGGAAGGTTGTCGCGGTGACGTCAGGTTGCACACGGCCCTGTAGCCAGTGTGGGCGCAACCACCTGCCTCCACCCACTAAGTACATGTTTAATAACTTGAATGACTCGTCGTCATATCCAATTGACATTTTTATCGGCTAATAAGAATTAAGGTTGAATTAAATATGTGCCTTATTCTTTATATCCTTAACTATTATAGCACAATCACTGTAGCAATAGCAATAAGAAAGCTAAGAACCTGGATAAGATCTGTTACCAAACAAGAAATTTATCAAATCAAATCATTTTATTTGCATGAAATGTGGTACAGGTAAAGATTGTAAATAGATTAAAGATCTTCACATTCCATCTGAACCACACCATGATCCTCCTAGTCCCAGGCCTATGCTGGAGCAGTCGACTGCGATAGGATGAGTTGACTCGGCCCTTACTCGTAAGTTACCTTACAGTGAAAATCCCATCAAAATAGTTCGACTGGTTATTATGTCGATGTGGTTACCATCGTACACCGTTTTGTTTGATACCGCTGGATGGTGATTCTCGACACTCGCCAGGGGCGGCGGAGAGTCAGAAAAAGCGCAGTACGATTTATGAGTGAACGTATCACTCTATTGCTGAAAATCTTAACACCACCATTAAGACATTATCGTCATTTGCAAAACGCTATCAATCTGTCGAGTGTACTGGTTAACTCTTACTCTCCGTCCATTCTATCTACTCTTTGTTCAGGTGAGATTTAAAACGAATCACTGATTTAGCGGACACTACACTTTCATTCCACATATCAACAATACGATTGTTTAGGAATTGAAAGCTACTAATGAGTGGTAAGGATGAGTGGTTGAGAGTGAGGCTATGTCCACGAGACGACTGTGCTTTTTGTTCTAGCAGGAACATAAATCTCTAATATTGGGCAGATAGTATCTATAAGTAAGAATTTGGTAGGTCTCAATAAGATGTATCATTCTTCAATCTTTACTAAGTGTAGGTATCTGCAATATTTTTAAGCGTTCCTCATAAGGCTTACGTCGGAGACCATACAGTACTTTCGTAGCTTTTCTCTGTCCACTCTCCAGCAGAGCAATATCCTTCACAAAATATAGGTTCCAAAAATGGAATGCGTACCTAACAAGGGTCTGACGATGTTTTGCAAATTTTGATAAAAGCTGAGGAAACCATCTGTTGGAAAATACAATAATTTACGGCCTCAATTATATATCCACGAGTATAACTTAACGTAAATGAATCGAGTCTCATACATTCCTTGCGACAATGCTATTCATATGTCTGCAATGTTGTATTTAATTTACGAGGTGTTATTTGTTCATCGTGATATTTAACATCCATAAAGCTGATAGTGAAGTGTGGATTGTGGACCGATCATCACTTCTGTAAGTTTATACATAAATGTTTGGCTCATACTGCGCACACAACATCGTGCTGCCCCAGTGTCAGTCAACAACCCGCGACTTACGAAAGTCAATTGGAACTGAATTTAGCCTATCTCGGTAGGCTTGTATATATTATGTAATAACAGTTGAATTGCTTTTCAGCAACGCGGGATTTGTATACCCACTGCCGCAAAAGACGTATCACGTCATCATCCATGTAATAAATTAATAATGTAGATAGTAATATAATTAAACTTGTTTCGAAATATAATTTGTAAATATCTCACTCTACAACCTATCATTCAAAATACGCTACAATGATATATACTCTAGAGTTTGTTTGTACCATGATGAAATGTGTTTGTGGGTAGTCAAAAGCCAATACTGATGCATCACGTAAACAGCAAACATTTACACGGACTACAGAGAAACTGAGATCACAAAAAATAGATTATTTCCTTGGTACCAAACACACAGAATATGGAATATCCATTGTTTCTCACACATTGCATAAACAGAAACCCGTGGATTGTTGATTTTTGTTGAAATGTATATTACATTGCCAATCCCTCTAAAAAATGAATCACCGTTGAGGTAAAAATATCATTCGGTTTAATTGAGGTCCTAAAAACAACAAAGCGTGATGTGCGGTATCAAAAGAAAAGGTATGCGAGTCTTAATTTGATTTACAATCTTCATTTTTTTTTTTACAAGAACTTTTTATATTATACATACTCAAACACATACCATATAGCTTTTCTTGCACCCTTTAGTATATAATAATATAATCTTTATAACATCCAACCACAGAATTTGCACGTGATGTTTTTTTTCTGTAATGCTAAGTTTCTGTTATTTCTCAACGAGAAATCGAATGTTCTCTATATAGACTGGATATTTAAAAACGTCGGTATCGTTAAGATGTTTGTAACATATTATTTTCACATTATATTTTAGTAAAAATCGTGGAAAAAACAAAAACAACAATCTTGTGGCATGGCGGACGACGGAACGGGGTCACTCGCCACACTTCTCTGTCGCCGCCCGTTCGAGATGCGCCCCACAAATCATATTTAGCTTAGCACTATGGAGAATTGTGACTATTGCTGTTTGTCTTGGAATAGACGCGTTAATGAAAGCACATCTGATACATGAACTGAGAGTGACCTAAATTTTAGTCCCGAAAAGATTTTCCATTTAATTAGGCAAAAAAAATTATGAATTCATCTTATTTCGTCATTTGAGTATCCCTGAATGGGATATGCGACAATTCCTATTAGAACACTTAAAATTAGGAGATCTTAAGATTGTTTGCTTGAGATCATTACTGTTTAATAAAAGGAATCAATGAAATAGTTTCTGATAGTACTGAACCATAATAGCTGAACTATTTTTTTTACCAAACATAGACACATAAGTGTCTATAGCACAGATGAAGGCAGAAACCATAGCTAGGCGATGACGTAAAAGGATGTTTTCAGCGAGTCGGCAACAGCGGCCGTCTGTTTATCGTCGGCGCACAGTTAGAGCTACACCCAGTCTGGGCCTAAACTGCAGCTGTAAAAACACAAGAATTACACCACTTGTACCGATCGCAATAAATGTACATAGAATGCCTGTTACGCAACACAGCTCTTATATAAATGGCCAACCAACAATGTGCGCTAATGACGTTTATCATCGATGATAGAGCAACATTGTAGGGAATGGGTGTACGGCATATTTGATGAAGAGAACACAAAATATTTTATACTAGATACCTGCTACGCTACATTGCCGGCTACGAAATCGTTCAGAAGAAGATATTTAGGAAAAACCAAAGTTGAGAGCAATCTGGCGGAGGGTAAGGTGTTGTTACGTATGCTTGGCAGAGGTCTGTGACCAGCAGTGGACTGTGTAATAGTTGAAAGCGAAACAGAAGTAAAGAGGCAGGACTGACGGGGTCCTGTAATACAGAATTTCGTAGTTCAGGAGCCAGAACAACATTGATGTAAAGATGTGTCAATACATAGACAAATATAAGTTCAAAATCAAGTAGAAGTCTACAAAAACTTCGACAAAGGTCAAAACCTAGAAGAAGCCAAGATACCAACCAAGCTTTCAAGCAAGTTCTTGTGTGAACCGTTTCAGCGCGAGCCTCATTGAGGTTATTCGGAGAGCGGAAGCGAAACCTGCTTGCTTTTCAACTTTATCAATAGATAAACTCTTTATTCATAATTACCTATATTGATTTTATATGTCAACAGTTTATAAGGTACATATACAGGGTGTCCCGTAAATCAACGTCAATCCGGAAACGGGTGATAGTAGCCTATCACCCGGTGGTAACATTTATCAGGAAAAAGAACACCATCTGTCACCATCTTGCCTATTACCTTTTCCGGCTTGACGATGATTTAAGGGACATAATATTGCGTTTAAAACATAGCATTGAATTTAATAATCAACAATTCCAATACAACATAATTGAAAATTAAACAAATAAAAAATAAAAATTACTTGAGGAATTTTAACATCTTTTAACTGGACATAAAATAAAAATATGTAATTGAAAATCAACACATAATTACTAAAATACATAGTATTTAAACAATATTGACATTTGTTATCTAGTCTACTGTATAGAATGCTCTTTGAGCGAGCCAGCATTTGGGTTTAGCTTTAAACTCTGACCTTGTCAGGGCCGAGATGACAGACTCTGGTAACCGTCTAAAGACTTTGGGACCCGTTACATGCGTCAGTTTACTGGATTTCATGAAATGATGCGTTACAGCAGCATGCTTATTAACTTGACGCATGGCGTAGTTATGGCCATCCCCGCCTCTGATAGTTGTGTAGATTATCCCATGTGTATAATATAGTGATTTGTACTCATAGGATCTGCATGATGGCCATACATTGGTAGAGTTAATATAGTGCAAAGTTCGCGTGATGACTAGGTACACGAAAATACAACCGGAATACGGAAGTGGTAGTTTGGCGAAGTGACACGAGTTGACACCGACAGTGGAATCCAAAAAAATCTGTAGTTCCAAATTGAGAAGTCGGATGGGAACTTTTCTGTGATATTTTTTTGGAAGGCGCACCGTCAGGCAATTTAGTACCTAGATACTAATGAAGCTGGATCGTTTCTGCCGCAAAAAGCTAAAAATTGTATTCGAGGTGAATAATAGACTACTTATGGTCAAGTGGTCGCAAGCGCGGCCGCTGGGACGAAGGAAGGAAATTCTCACTAGCAATCATATTACTTTGAAATTTTGCCCAGTGAACGGCAATAGCCTCGCTCCATCGAACTAATTCACATACCTTAAGAAGCGCAGTTGCCGCGCAGTTGCAGTAAAATTTTGATCAAAACATCACATTTGGTATTCTCTTAGCTTCAGTGAGATACGCTCGCGTCAAGTTCGAGCGTCACTGCAATATGATCGGCGCGTCATAAAATTACGTGAATTAGACCACAGGACATAGTCCATACGTGTCCGTAGTAGTAGTAGTAGTAGTAGTTTAAGTAGTAATTGAATTATATAAATTATCATATTGTATCTCATTTATTTTAGTTGTACTGTAAGTACCTATTTATTGTAGACTTATTGTTATGTATTTTTATTATTATGTAGACATTTTATTATGTATTATGTTTTGTATAGTATTTATGAACCAAATTATTTTCTTAATATTATTTTTACACCGTGAACTACCCCCCTTTTAACCTGCAAATCTGTCCATTCTAAGGTTGTCTGGTAGAAATCGCCAAGTGCGATAAGACCGCCCTTTGTACATTTCTTTTTCTAATTATTGTATCTTTTCTTCTATTACTGGTGTGCAAGAAAGTGTATTGTATTGTATAGTCTAAACTAACCAAACCTGATTACAAAATAAATGATAAATTCTTGATAAGATTGCCACGCAATGGCAGCCATGAGCTGACCAGTCCCAACCGACGATACCGTTCACGAGAAATAATAAAAAAATTTGCTATAAAAACGAAAGTTTGAGTCGATTTAACGCAATGCCAACTATGCGCGATTTCGCATAAAAATAAATCTAAATAAAAGTCAAAAAATTAAACGACTCTTACACAATAAGCAGGATTGGAGACATTTTAGTTGTAGACGCGGCATAAACATTTCCACACATACAATTATTAGAATTTTTGCCAATATATTACATACCTATTGCTGAAATATCACATAATTCGTGCAGACGCGCAGTGATAGCAAATCATAAATATTATGTGACATACGGGCAAAACAGCAGCTAACGTTATGGGCTATGGAATATAATTTATTTATTCCTTCACCTTGTTGAGACTAACTTCTGCCCGCGACTACGTAAGCATGGGGTGCTGATTATCCTATACAAATTTCAATACCCCGTTGCACCCCTAGGATGATTTTCGAAACCATATGTACCCTATTTAATTCATAGTCGTAAATATTAATTGTTATGTGATAAATCATAATACATAAATAGTGAAAGAACTTACGAAATCGGTTTTGTAGTTCATAACTGTAGACTCAAAGGCTGCGTTACGTTACTGACTTATAACATTATAAGGAAGGTATTGATTCACCTTACTCCTTATACCGCCCATAGTGCATTGTTTTACACTGTCTTTATTGTATGTTTTTTTTAAGTTGGTGTGCAATAAAGCTTATTTCTATTCCATTCTATTCTTATAACTTCTTTTTCCAAACGTTATCCCAGCCAGTTGAAGGTTATAGAAATGGCAATTGAAGCGTATTTTTTTTTCGGGCAAGATATTTATATCTTTATTTTTATTATTATAAAGCACGTGTATGCTACCAGTTCAGCATTATTTTGATCAGTCACCTGACTCGTAGATTATAAACAATAATTATTCCTGGATATAAAGATAGACATAGTTACCAACAGCAGTAAGGTTCAATTTAGCCTGTTTAGAATAATCCAACGAATGAAATATAAAAGAAAACTCGTATAGGTATTTTCTAAAAATGTTAAGAGTCACTGACGCAAATCTTTGCACATAAATTATGAGAAAATATTTTGGTTCGTTCACAAGTGGCTCTACATTATTTTTATTTATAACTAAGTGAGTAAGTATCAATCCCGGTATATACTTCGGAGTTAGCATACTTTTGGTTTGAGATAAATACGTGAATTATGAACAAAGAGTGATAAAAGTTCCCAAGTCCCTGGAAACAGACGTTTTAACGATTAGTATTTACATAGTCACTTATTTACGTTTATTGAATAGGCATAAATCTACAAACTTTACGATTCAAATACGTATAGTAAGAATGTCTAAATCCAGAGAACCCGCAACAACTACGTAAAGATGTTAACAATTTTATTTGTAACTGAAACATAACAGCTGTTAATGTTTAGCATCAGGGTTGCCACCTCAACGTTACGTTTCCACATTATTATTTTATGTTCAACGTTATCATTAATTTTCGTAGACGAGATTTAAAAACAAATCTCGATAAAATAATTTTAACAACCTCACAGCAAAGATAAAATCATAACAGAGCTTTTAAGCCAGCATCGTAAATCGTAGCCTTGACGACGCACGACCCTGGTACACAGTGAAATTATCATGCCCACTGATTAATCAGAATTTATAGATATTGGCAAGTGAGCGGAACTCGCACAAGACAATTAACTGTAACACTTGTTAAATTGTCTCACGGAGACAGTAAGAAATAACTTTCGTTGGCAACGTTGTATCTTCAGCCACAATATGGCTGCTGGTGCTGTGGAATAAAGTGCCAAATAAAACACGTTTAACAACATGCATATTATTAAATGAACTATTTAGTCTCAAATCATCACGTACGCTTACTGTTACATAAGACCAGATACCTAAATAAAATAATATTAATCCAGATGGAGAAAAAATTAAATAATTATAATTGTATTCTTTTGATGACCCAGTAACAAAAGAGAACTAAATGTTTAAAATCAGAAAGTACTATTTTGTGTTGTCCATAAACAAAATCCTTTTGCCAAACAATCCGTTCAGCATTCACAGTATTTAACAACCCAAAGCATGGCGAAGTTCATTATTTATGATCGCTCCACCAATCTCACAGAAGAATATAAAATTGTTGTGGTATTATTGATTTAGTCGGAGATATTTGTTGCCATAAACGTTACAAATACGCATACTTGACACTTATTTTGCCCTGAATTGATGCAATTACTCATTAAATAGGTACTTAGGGTTAAATATCCCGTGATGATGAAATCTTAAATATATTTTGTAATAGTTCTTCAATATTTCAAATTCTTTAACAGTAGATATAATTATCTAGAAGGAATAGACAGCTCATAAATTCCAATAAATTGTACTGGTGCGTCCGGGTCTGGTGTGGTGTTCCCACTCGCACGTGACGACTCTGACGACCCCCATTCATCCGTCATGTTCCACGTGTTATACGGCTCTGCCCGCTCTGGCACTTTGCCGCGTGACGAGACCACGCCACAATTGATGGAAATTGTGCTATTCTTACAAAAACTGCCCGTGTTTACTTCATCTATATGCTGATTGACATTTATTTGTTATGGCCACGCCACGACTTGTGAAACAGCTCAGTAAGTGAATACCGTGATCTTATGCTGTGACAAACATCGATCAAGGACATTAAATAGTACGAATGATTGTAAAATATATCGTTAAATGTCTGTGAGCGCAGTAGGCGGATGTTAATATACATAGCTCAAACAATATTCACGACGGGCTAGTCGGCCACGCGAATAACAAACGAGCAAAGCGAGCACTGTTTTAGGTCAACGTTGAACAAATACCAAACGGGTCGGTCGGACGCTTCCGTGGTCTATTTCTGAACTGCATCTAAACGATGAGGACTGTGCTGGCGTTTCTGTCGCGACTTTCGCGACGTATGTAGTCGCACTCGCTTTCCATCCCTTTGCTACGATTATTGTACTCCAGCATTATATACCGTGTATTTAAACCAAAAATATTTATCAAGGTGCTGATAAACCTGAGCGTTCTCTTGTAATAGAACATCGAGAATTCGCCGTTTATAAATTTTGTAAGTTAGATTCGCTTGAAAGCTCAAGTGAATGCACAGGTTTATCAGCGCCCTTAGGTTTTTGATTTATGTTCATAATTTATGCATTTGAAAGTTTAAAACTAAATTATTTTAAGACATAATTTCTATAATTTAATTAAGTTCAGTGGACTGAATTCAAAATGAGGCAAAACCAAACAAATTAAGTTTAAATAGGTAATTATAGTTCCAAATAGTGACAAGCACTTTTTATATACATAATAATGTAGGTATGTATATCGGTCAGATATTAGGGGTAGATTCGGTACAGATTGCGGAAGCGATCATTCGTATCTATTTCGCGGAGCAGGCCAGGCGGCCCGATTGCGTGGTCGTCGTCTCCACTTCTATAATCTAAATAAGGAGCAAAAGTTCAACGGCCCGTCTCGGCAGACTAGGAAGAAACCGACAAAAGTCACCATGGTATTATACAATCACGATTTGTATACTTTTTATGGCCAATCCATGTTCTCGATCACGTCCCAAAACAACACGAAAAATAATGACGGTTACGTTTTAATTTTAAGTGACATAAGATCATTTACCATCACAAGAACCAAGGCTTGTAAAAAATCCGAAGTTTATGTATCCGAATGGATGACATAAATCTAAAATCCTAAGAAACAGGGGAAAGAAGGCCGCCGGTGACCGTTCGCAGCTTTATTCTAATCAATTTATTACTATAACACTAAAAGCAACTCTAGTACAACAACAACAACAACAAACAACAAGTCGTAACTACATGCAGTAATTGACATTACTAGCTAGGTCGCCTATGTCGTATCATAAAATTAATTATTATAACACTACCTACGTATATATCATATTCGTTATCAAGTTTTGGGTTATAATAATCAGTAACAAATGCGCATGTCTATAATAATTATTGAAAATTCTAATACACGTTTGTCAAGAATTCTAATTAACTAGGTCATTATACCTGTCCTGAAGTCACCTATACCGTTTACAAACGCTAGTTATTTCCACAAGAAAATAGACTTAAAAGTCAAATGTCTCGAAGTACCACTTTCCTTTGCGTGTGAAGATAGCTACGCATATGACGTAGCGCCTTGGCAAGCGCTAAAGCGTGAGACATGAATTGCGTAAAGGTGTCGTGAACACTTCATTCGAACTGTCTCTGCGAACTTTTCACGACAACGAAAGTACAGAAATACCATTTGCGTCCGTCAACAACGACCAAAATAGAGTGGTATGTTGAAATTACGCCCACTTAAGCTTAATTGCTAATTACCTTAGAACAAAATCGAATAATTTTTTCCATTTTCATAGTCAATTTCACGACAAATGATTCATACGCCTTGCTGTCCATTAATGAACATTAGCTTGAGCTTAGAACATTAACTATCATCACTTCAAACGTCAGTAAATATTTTGAACTCTGATATATTATCTACTGTTAACTATGTTTAACCGTAATGACGCAATTGGGCAGAAATAAATTTATTTTGAGATGGAAAAAGCTGTGTTTTTCTATTGAAATAACGTTTGTCTAGATCAATAAGAAAAGCTTAAGATAAAACAATAAAGAGATTTGTGTTATGTTGCATAGCGGTGAGGGAAGGCGACAAGGAGTACATTGAATTATCGAACTAATCTACGAAACCTAAACGTGGAAAAAATCTTGGACTCACTCCAAGCAGCTGATTGATGAGGATGGTCATTTCGTACACGGCCAATCCCGAGATTTTTCTTATTATTTAGCAAAGTAGTGGACTAGTCTATTTCTGTGAAGCGAGAAACAACCGCTCGCAAAATATGCCGTCGAATTAAAAAAATCTATTGAATTAGTTAAATATGCAGTATTGTCGTCAGTTTGTTCTACAAGATACGCAAAATAAACTGACGATTTGTAGAAACGTTTACATTTTATTGTCGGTCGTTACTTTCTTTTCATTTCCTCAAGGGACTAGTTTTTCGAATGTTGGAAATTAAGTGATATTGTTATTTAATGTTCGTTTAAAGTGGGTGTATGATGCTAGGTTAGCGAAGCTTGATGGTTATACTATATCTTCATGACCAACATAATCTACTAATAAATTAAGGCATAATGGCTGAAGTCTCTACTATTATTGTTGAGACATGAACTCTATGTATTAAGAATACAAAAGAATGGAAGGTTGAAAACCTGTTTCTGTAATTTTAAACCTAAGCAATAAGTTTATTTTATTTTCTATGTACAAAGGGGTTTAAGCAATCATAATTTTTGTCCGATGCCGAATATCATATAAGCAAAACCGTGGGTAAAAGCTAGTATATTAATAAAACGAAACGAGCACGCGACGCGGAGCAACAGCCTCAGCACAAGACGGTTAACGGAACCGCAACTACATGCAACACTGCCTTTGATGCAGACTCATGAAGACTTATGCTAATTTAATCATTCATATTTTATTTAACGTGTATTGAAATGTAGAACATTGACGAAGTAGGCATGGTATAACTCCTATGTAAGTCATATCGACCCAAACTGTTGAAGATATGCATTAAATGACCGGTCCCGAGACATCGCACTAGAAGACCGTGGCCTACTAACATGACACGTGTTTGCAACTCATCATTAGTTTTAAGAAAATACTTAGATCAGATGTCACGGAAGTCAATGAAGTAGAAATGCTGATTTTGGCCGATGCGCAAGCGTGGGTGAAGCGAATGCGCTTAGCGACCAGATAAATAAAACGCTCCACATTTTGCACTGCTCGGCGGATATAATTCGATCCACGATAAAAGAATTAATAACAGCCGTTTTCTTAAGAAATAGCACAGACATTGACTTCAAGTACAATGGCTTGTATGTTCTATACATTACTTTAAATCTTAGTTATTTCTTCTGTTTCTGTCACCAGTTTGTTCTATATAATACCTACACGGTATGAGCGCACTCAGGATCAAGTTTTCCCGCTGACCGAACCAAAATCCGCACCATTTGCGGGAATTTGGCGTCGAAGACACGCGCATCCTACTGAACCGATTCGGATGGAAACGGATAGGATACTTCAAATAGTCCTCTACATGTTGAGTATTGAGTCTAAAATATTGTATATCAACCAATCTGTAATGTACCATACTTCAGGAAAATAAATTTCATTTCATTTAAAAACAAATCATTTCATTTCATTATTATGCAGTCATCATCATCAGCCTATTAATGTTCCCACAGCCGTGACTCAAAACGTTATCTGTGAGAGTGGGACTACGCCGTAATCCACCAAGTTTTGGTTCTATGACATACCGGTTTCATCAAGATTTTATTCTTGTTCTATCTCTGATAAATTAGCCGTATGAACAACTTGTGGCTTTCGATCGGAATTTTGGTTTTTGAAACAAATCGCAATAATTGTCATGGTGCATACGACTTACGAAATCAGTTCTAACTTTTCGTAGACCGTATTTTCTCGCTTATGGAATGGGCGCAACTTCAAACTAGAGTTGAAAACTTCCAGGAAAGTTGCCTTTTCGGAGTAAAGTTTCCTGAAAACTTTTGGACTTTTGGAAGTTTTCAAAATTATGTTTTTCTACATATTTATAAAATCAAAAAAATCGTTTCTTCGGGATTACTCAGAATCAGTAACGTCAAATGAAAATTATCATGATTCATGAAAGTTTTAAACATTTACAATGGTTTTAAGCAAGGTTTTGTAAAATCATTCCCAGATATACTATTTTAGAATAATTACTTAATATTGAATGGATTAGTTACCGGCCTTGCCTTTAGCAAAATTTTGTCAATATTGTCAACATCAAACGTAAATTAGATGGTAATGGTATTCACGAAGACAAGTTCGGTTGAAGAGTATAATTATTTTGTACACTTGTCTCGTAAATTAGTTCGTAGCATTTTAAGGCACTGAAGAATTCTACTTTCTTGTATATTTATTTTACAGCTGAAGATGTATTAGATGCTTGAGCACAAATTTTAGATAAATTAAAAATCCTGCGTTCTTTCAGTTTTCGGAATTTTTATTTCTAAAACATAAATACTTTTGATTTTTCTGGACGCCTCGGTGACGTCAAATAAATAAATAAATGTGTTGATTTGAATATTCCAAATAAATTCCTAAAACGTAATAAAATAAAATAAGCGACGTTAAGATAGCTTTGCAGAGAGTGCACTGAGTTACGTAACGTTGCGCTGTCCCCAGACTTACCGAAATATTGTGCCAAGCATTTAGACGTACAGAAAGAAGGAACGTGAAGGTTAATTACCTGAAAATATAAAATAAACAAATTAGTACGGTACTGGCGCATTGCTATGGCCTAAATTATACCTACTGAAATTGCACGGAAACATGTTTATAATAATGTAAAGATTCCTTACACAACTACGCTCAAGATTGTGAATTTGAAGAAAATTGCCAAAACTACTTTTAGCAGAAATTACAAACTAGATAGTAAAATCATATTAAGTTGCGAGATTTCCGCACTCAACAAATAATTATTTAACTATGGTTATTTGCCTTTATAATTTAAATAGATTTGCTCCAGCGCAAAATGTATTGGTAGATTGGATACGATCACAAAATAATCCTAATGCTACCTACTCTTTGCATAAAAGCAGCTAGTAATTAATGAGGATAATGAATACAGGACAGGTAATTGTGTCGACATACCTTTTAGGTACAATAACAAATACGGCTCTAATTATCGAAATAAAGGAAAATATTATTTCACAGACGGATTAGGAATTTAAATTCTAAAAATAATCAATAATACATCACGATGCGTTGGCAAAAGTTTAAATGTTTCGCTGGCGCTTGAATACGATTGTCAGAAAGCAGTACAGTAATTGGGGAGCACGCAAATAGACAAAACTTCGTAAACAAGTTTGACAGCATCGCCTGATACGACCCACCTACGCTACAGCCGTCTACACAAGCGAAATCCTAAAGAAAACAATATTATGTGCCGTACTATACTACGAAACGCTGTAAAAGTTAACGGAAGAAAATTGTTATGTGTTTTCACGCAAAAACTATATTGACGCATCTTAATTATTACTGTTCTGTTCACCTTCGTATATGAATATTTTGCAAACGTGCTTCTGAAACACAGTCAGTACTTTTTTATTTATTTGAATAAAATATGCACTTATTATCTGGCAATATTACATTCAGATTCTGATAACTTCGGAGACACCACTGTGAGTTTTGTTGGTAGGTATCACCGTCTATTAAAGCCAGTACATGCTCTAAGATTGTAGCGGATAGTAAGATGCCCGCCCATGTGCGCAGGCGCGGATACAGAGGGGAGCAATGGGTGCAACCCCCCCCCCCCCCCCCCCCGACTCCGACAAAACTCATTATTAAGACCTACTTCAAAATTTTTAAATCGTTTTAATGACTTGTTTACAAGAATCGTTAATAACTCATTACTATGTATTATGTATGCACCACCCTAAACGAAATCCTGTATCCGCGCCTGTATGATGATGACTGACATGATGATGATGATAAAACTGTTTTAATTCAAATACGAATGATTCAAAAATATCTCCATTAAAAAAACTGCAATGTATACCTAATTACTGCAATTATATTCAATGAGTTGCAGGTGGTTACAGGTATGAATTTACCTGCACCGGTTTTATAGGTCAGGCGGCTGAAGTTCGTTAATCTCTGAACTGACATTATTTTAGCCGACGGCGGGCTACGACCAGCGTATCGACAAGCCAAAAGGATCGGTCATTCTGGCGGTGTACCAAGGAACGCGAACACCGGCCTGACTAATGTACGTTTCGAGACCCAAGTTGGCATTTTGTCTGGTAAATCGGCAATTTCTAAACACATACACGAAAGATGGTAGATTGATAGCAGTCTTCCAAAATTCTTGATGTTTGTTCTGAATTATTTTATGAACATCACTCACGTAGTTACTATTTTTTACTCTGTTAATTTTGCAATATTATAAAATAATGTTTAAACTGATATTTTTAAGAAAGCTGTTAATTATGGGCTATGGTTATAGATAATATATAAATAGCAGGAAATTCAATCTCTATTTTTTCTTTGGTCTTTTTCAAAATTACCTGAATGCATCTCACAGAATTTTGCCCCTAATAATTATAGCACAGCTATTGCAACTGACCAAATTATTATTCAAATAAATAGTGATGAAACGATTACGACTAATCGTAATCGACGGTTATCAACATTTAGCTATTAATCGTAATCGTCGATTATAATTATCATTACGATTATTTAACTATTATCTGGGAAATAATGAAAAAAAAAAGCAAAATTAAATTAATTTTGTTAAAATTTTCGTCGTAACAACCTTTGTAAGCCCGCCTAATGTATTGCATGACGTGTCCGAACGCAAATTTGTCTTTGATATTTCGGGGCCATTTTATCACAAGTGACAGAAATACAGAATTGAATACAGATTGTGCAATTTTTTTTGTTGTTGAAAAATTCGGTAATCGTTTAATATCTGTTGATGTTTTAAGTTTTTAGGACTTCTAATGACTTGTATCACCTTATTACAAAAGATGGTTTAAAGCAAGTCTAGTGAAACCCAGGTTTTAAATATATCCATCACTTTCCAACGTCATATAACAAAAAGAGACAGGGCCCATGTTTTTCCTGGGTTTTAAAAGACTTTCTTTAAACCTTTTAACTGTGCTTTTTTAATCAAAATCAGCAATATTTAAATTTATGTTCATTGATATCTGATAATAATTATCCGATGATATTATCAGAGCCCATAAACCATTAGGTATTTTTTGTTTTAATACACTCTAACTTAGACCTCAGTGGATCTTTATTTCTCGGCATTATGTTTTATCTTTTTGATATTTATATATTTATAAGTATCATTTTTTTTTAAATATTATTTATAAGTAGGTACCATTTTTATTTCAATAACTTTAATACATATTTTATTAATTTTACAAACATGTTTTATTTAAAGTTTGTGATCGTCAATCGTAATCTTAGCTTATTGTAGCTGATAATATAATCGTAATCGCTATTAATTGATAATCGTTTCATCACTAAATTCAAACATTTGAAGTAAACGGAGAAATAGATTGACATTTATTCCCCATTAATCATCCATCATGACAGGTTACGAAGATGAAGCAGCTTTCTAATTTACTGTCCTAATATTTAGGAAACTCACTGCCAATATATCTCAATGCTTATATAAAATAGTTCATATTCTCAAAATTAGGTCATAATATTTTGTAGAAGTGATTAGTGACCGAGAAAACCGGCAGTAGAGAAATGATAAGAATAATGAAATATAAAAATGCAGCTAAAAAAATATTCTTAAAAGGTGGTCGGTTCTAGTAGAAAAGTGAAAATGGAAACATTTTGAACATTAATAACATTCTATTTTGACAAATATTTTAGAACTTTGTGGAATGAATATAGGGCGAATGAATATAAATATCATCCGACTAATGACACGTATATAAACTACAACACTGAAGGATTTTGATATGCAATAAATACCATGTTGATCTTGGGCGTACGTGGTGTGTGACAGGTGCGTAGCGATAGGTACTGTTTAGCTTTGATGTTCAGTGACTAGATATACACCAGTATACATTCACCAGCAAGTAGCATAACGACAAAACACGACAAACGTAAGTGACACTGGAGCGAACTGTGATGAAATGGGAGGCTTTGCTGACATTTGAGCAGAGATTGCGAATATTAAAGCATAAGTGCCATTTACAATACAATCTATAGTGACTTGTCAATGAAGGATCTTCTCTATCTTATCAATAACACAGGCTCTAAAGTAGCAATGCATGCATTTTAATATAGCTTACTTATTTTTGAAAATAAGTACTTCAAAATGCATTTAACGGGTGGGCACCCCACTGTTCTAAAAAAAGCAAGGCATTACTTGCTACAACATTTATCTCTATTTATTATTAACATGAATGATCAAATGCAGAAATTCACATACTTATCATCATTGCGTAATGGGGCATGGTGAATACCATTCCTATTAAATAATATTTCGCAAACTCGTATGGCCCGTATTTCCATCGGCAGGAGCGCATCGAAAGAGACGTTGCGAAATTCACGTCAACAAGCGCCAAGCGCAGTCGGGCGGGACTGCCTCAGAGGATGACGCCCCCAGATGACACCGTATAGACAGAAATAAATCTGCAAGCTAAACAAACCTGGCATTTCCGGCGAACACGTGTGCACTGACACAATTAAATTTATTTCCCTAAATTGCATACCGGTTACAAGCTTACAACACGTACCGCCCTGGTGGTCAGCGCGACGAAATTTCACTTTTGGCGACGATGCGCCATGAATGGGCGCATTATTACGTAACTTGGCTTGATCTTCGCTCCTGACTCATTTAAATAGAATTAACATATATACGTGCAGACTGGAGCCCCCGCAGCTGCACTACATAAATCATAGATAGGAATATTAGCGTTCTGATTTTTAACCGAAATTAAATGGTAAAATTTTTGTTTCAAATAATTTGTCAAAATACAGAATACCTATAACAATTGATGTTATCCGTGAGCTGTCGTTGGTGAAAAGATTGGCAACAATTCATCTATTTCTACATAAATTATTGCAATGCATGAACTATAGCCATAACAGCATGACGACTGATCTACATGTTTGCCAAAATGAGGATTATTATTGACTCGCTGGCATGCCAGGGATGTGGAAATACTTAGTATGTACTGAAAGCTTTGCCCTTCCGACCATTCAGAATTTTTAAATTGCAAATATTACAACTTTTACAGATATAGACAGTATTTTATCTGTGAGTTAGTTTGTAGTAGGTATACCTTTGATTGAAAACTTATAGTTAATTAATTAAAACTCGCTGGTCGCGCTAAAAATAGAGTTAACAGTACACGAAAAGAAAATAGAGCGATGAATTTTTTCTCTGACAATTGTGAAGATGGTCCTTTAACTTCGATCTATGAAATTGGATAACATCCTAAATTTGAGGCCATTGGAGGATCGGTATGACCAAAATTCAAAAGATCCCGCTAAAACCAATACAATTTTAGGAAGCTTTGTTGCCGCCATACCCTCTCATCTAACCAAAACCAGGTTCATGTTGCAAGTGGTTCGAGCGCAAAAGCAAAAACAAGTTTTTATTTGATCAATTTCAATACTCAATTTTCTTTATACCTACGAGATTTTTGTTTATGAATTACGCAAAGCTTTTAGCGTAGGTACCTCACGAACCACGGTATATTATGGTAAAAAAATTATACAAAATAAACTTATTTCAATTTTTTTTTTTTCACAAATATTGTTTATTTCAATGCTTCGTATGACTTTCCACCATCTTTTATAAAACCGCATGTTTCAAGAACATTTTGTTACAAGCATAGGTCAAACGTATGTCCTAAATATACAGAATATTTTTTTATGTAGTGCGGAAAATGTTTTGCAGAGTGATTCTGTGTCCGTTCCCAAATGCAACCGCAGTACTAAAATTCACTCCAAGACAAAATAAAAAGTTGATTTTGTATGGCTTGCTCTAGTAAATTATGCGTGTCCCTCATACTAAGTTCAATTTTCGTTTTGTTTTAAAGAGTATCCCAATACTGCGGTTGCATTTAGGAACAGAAACTAAATCCCTCTATAAATTATGCGCACTACATAAAAAATTAGCCTGTATAGTAATTTTATGGTTCCAAACATATTCGGCCCTCAGGCATGCAAAAAATAATAAGCACGTGGTAATATTATTAGTCCGTTACCAACAAAACATGAACTCAACAGACTATAAAATACAAAACTAACTACACAATGTCAAGACTTATCACCTAATTAACCAATAACAACATTCACTCAAAATCATAAATTAAATAATGTCACAACTTATCATCTAAATACTCTTTTAAATCATAATAACATTTACTTAATAGAAATTCACTTAATTTTCTTTTAAATACAATAACACTATCAATATTTACAATATAATTAGGGAGTTTGTTGTACAGTTTAGGGGCCATACAAAATATACTTTTATTTAAAAGTGTCGTGTTACTTGGTTGTATTTGAAGATTATGCGGGAATCTGCTACTGCGTAGTGTTTTATATAACTTTAAATTACTTTTAACAAAAACAATAACTTCAAATATATACAAACATGGCAATGAAGTACTTTAAGTGATTGGAAATATGGTTTACAACTTTCGTACTTTTGTAATTGACACATCGCCCGAATGCATTTCTTCTGGGATATAAATGCAGTATGCTTATCTGTAGAATTTCCCCAGTATATTAAACCATACCTTAACGTTGAGACGACATATGCATGGTAAGCCGTCAGTAAAGTAGGTGTACTGACAGTTTTTGCTAACATATGTAGTGCATATGAAAATTTATTTAATTTAGAGCATACAGTCTCAACATGTATCTTCCAGTTAAGATTACAGTCAATATTAATACCCACTCTTTACATTAAATATGATATTATTATACATATAAACCTTCCTCTTGAATCACTCTATCCATTAAAAAAACCGCATCAAAATACGTTGCGAAGTTTTAAAGATCTAAGCATACATTGGGACAGACAGACAGCGGGAAGCTACTTTGTTTTATTTACTATGTAGTGCCCCGTGCCCGTCACTGCGGTTCCACCACGCAGCGCTGCCCGGGCCTCTCGCCCCATCCCATCCACATTCGCAGCGATTTCAGCAGCCCCGGCGAAACCTCTTCATAGAGATTTCGCAAGCGTCACCGCCAGTACCACTGCCGCTCCAAATATGAAGCCTGTGCCAGGGAAAGAGCCGAATAGGGCTGATAGTGGTGACGGCTTCGTGACGGTGCAGGGGAGGAAGCTCCGAAAGCGTGAAAACAAGAACCGCTGCGACAAAGCTCCTACGGAACCCAATGTGAGTCTGCGTGCCGCGAAGCCGAACTCACCAGTGTACATCTCCCGCCTGCACTACACCACTGAGGCGGAGAACATCGTAGAGTATGTGCGTCAAAAGACAAGGTACACAACGAGGGTGCAGTTGCTGGAGTCGCGCCGCAATGTCAACTTCAAGGCGTTCGTGGTGCGAGTACCGAACTGTTTTCTGCCCCTCGTCATGGAAGAAGTCTTTTGGCCGCAGGGCGTGGTATTCTGTCGCTTTCGCGGACAAGTGCCACAGGACAGCACAAAGACATATAGTGCAAAGTGAAGTGCTACTAACATAGTCCTAAGCCTTATTTGCTAACACTATTTTTATATTTAACTTTATGTATATTATTTATGTTTTGTCAACTACCTCCAAAGGTGCCCAAGATACAGGCCTAGCCTAGTTTGGGACCAATGGAAGGTATTTTATATTGTAAATATTTATGAAATAAATTGAATTGAAATTGTTAAACAAAATTTCTTAGCAATGCAATGATGAAGTAAAATTTTACTTTAAGGACATTATAATACGAAATTTTGATATAAGTTTAAAACAATACTGCTGTAAAATGGTATATTGTTATCAATTTTTGAATGGCTGTATGTGTTAATACTGTTATTTTTATCGTCGTCCACGGCAGTAATATAAAACATTATAACATTCAGACATAAAATAATGTCTTTAAATATAGAAAAGGAAGGAATTAGAAAATGTTCACTTAAGTAGTAGATAGATGTGAAATAAATTTATATGCACTGATTCACTGAGCAAGTAAACGAGCATCTTTTCTCTTGCATTTTTAAACATTGACGTCAAAATCGGTAAATCGGTGCGAACTACTTCCAGCGCTTATATTACGTCAGGGAATAAATAATCACAACTCCAAACAAAACTTGGAACTCCAAACAGATCGACTACCCAACACCTGAGAGGGAAGAGATTCTATAATATAGTTTACAGGAGATACATATTATCAACAGGAACTACGTAGTACGTACATACGTCAAGGAATAGGAATTTAATGGAGAAGTTGCATAAGTTTATAGTATTTTGCTATTTCAGTGATGAAGAAAAGAGTTTTAATTCGAACATTAACATTTCCTTACAAAAATGTATTCACAAGAAAATAACGGTCAGTCACGAGTCATAAAGTTCTTCGTTATACGAAATTCATAGGAAGAAAATGTATAACTAGTGTACGTGACACCCACCGGATAGACTAATCCAAATAGAATTGGTTCCAATGGCGTACCGTCTGAGACACTCTTTATTTTAGAATATAAATTTGGGAATGCTTAGCGTTGGATGCCGAGCAGCACATTAATTTAACAGATTTGTCTTATGAAATCCCGCGAGACGCCCCCGGTCGCAATCGTGCGCGCATCGTGTATTTTTATTGGACGTATATTATTTATTATGTGAGAACACTTAGTTTATTATAAACTTGATTTTATATACAGGTACGATATTACCAAATTTAATTAATTTGGACGGCAAATATAAGATTATCTTTTATGTGTAACGTTTGTCATTCAGCGCTTGTGTATAATTAATTGTACTGAAGCAATTGGGTTATTGCTATGTTCGTATGCTACGGGCCAGCAAAATTTAGCGCTGTGATCTCTTGTGAGTTGTGACTCAACGTTGAGCGGTTAGCTGCATCATAAAATTTGATTTCATAAGCCATATTCGAACTTAGTTATAATCCTGAAGCATGCTGAACAACAGACTGTGGCACTTTTCGCAGCTTTCAAGACTTTTCAATCTTTTTGGTGTAAAAAATAAATCCAAGTCAAACAACAAAACATAAATATAATAATGTGTAGGAATCCTTCCACTCAAATAAAAACAAAGTCTTTTCTATATTTACCTAGGCGAGAATGGGAAAATCTATCATGTTGGGATTCCAGAGAATTATTTTGGAAGTCGACCGAAATATGTCTGCTTGTTGCATAATTAATGAGCGTCAGCCTTCATTCTGTAAAGAATTTTATTCTCACATATATTATAATTCTTCATAACATGGTTAATTTTGCTTCAGATTAAGTTTAATCACATCTGAGACATTTCGGAATATTTCATACATTAAAATGTTTTTGGTAAGTTGTATAATCTGCAACATAAGTACGGCTATATCTGTTCTTGGATTTATCTATGTTATTGGGGCTAAATATCTGGTGTTAATTGGGAACAAAATATTATAGAAGGTTCATAGCGTAAAATCAGAAATTGAAAGTGTTTTGTCGGAGTCCAGTTGACACGGGTCCAAGATGCTGTCAGCAGATAACGGTAATATGGTTCATGTGGTCGGCGCACCTAGCGCTAATCGCGTTCGACGACACCTCTGCGTTAATCATACGGTCATACCGTACGTCCGACTCAACATTGCGACTTGCGAGTACATGTACGTATGGAGCTTATAAGCTCATGTCGTTATTGGTTATGCGTTTGGCAGTAAACCACGGCCGTACACAAGTCGTGTATATAACGTAGAGGTATGTCGATTACCTTTGAGAACAACATACGATTATACCATCACAATGGAATGAATCGATTAATTACAACACCAACTAAAACATTATTTGAAAAATAGTGATGCTTCCAATTTATAAGTTTTTGTGAAAGAAATGTATAAAACCGGATAGTACATCGTAAAGTAACGCAACGAGGTCAAGGTGGGGATTTAGAACGAGGACAAGCCCGCTAATTACTCACCCATCGACAATAATACATATGCCATGGAAAATAACAGTGGCGACGGACAACATCGATTTAGGGCAAAATATTTTATGTAGAATAAACACCTGTAGATACGAAAGTCGAAACATATTCAGTTGAAGATAACTCAACATTATTTTAAGATTTCCTGTACAGTTACAATGGCCAGGCGATGACAGTGTTATTGTTTCAATAGCTGTACTCTTTATTTATCGTCCACATTAATTAAAGGTATTTCTAAAATTTATTATTACACGTCATACTTGTTACGTTTTAATGTGAATAGATAGTTTGGATTGAACAAGTGGTTTATATGTGAATTACACAACTACAGACAGTCAGTGCCAAAATTCTATTTGTGACGACAAACCGAGACGGGTATATTTAACTGCCACCCATAAACTGTCGAATAAGTACTGCCTCAGACAAACAACACAATACTATCAAACAGGATGAGATCCACATTAGCGGAGGTGTTTAGCAAACAATAGCAAGGAGGATTCCTACAATAGACAACTGAAATTATTGTAATATTTCATTTATTAGTTCACTAGATGTGCCCACGACTTCGTTCGCGTAAATTTCGGATACTGCGATTTTTGAAAGAACTAAATAATTCCCTATTCCTTCCTCATGATGCACACTGTTTCCTTGCCAATTTCATCAAGATCGGTTCTGCTCGTGAAAAGGTGTTACCTTTACAAACAATGAGACAGGGTTACTTTCGCATTTATAATATTAGTATTTAAGGATTGCGAGTGCACTTTTTTACGTGTAGAGTATAGACCCAAGTCAGAGCAGCGCAGCGCTAAACCCCTTCCTTCTGTTTTCTCTTAAAAAAAATATCCATCTTTAGTCCCAAAGGTGCTTCTTTCATTCTCATTTAATATGCCATTGCCAACCAAACACTAGTCAGTTGACGAAAATGGGTTTGAGTTGGGTTGGGTTGGTAACACAACTGGTATTGCATCTGTCAACGAGAAGCATATGATACGGTTAATATCAAAAGATTATTAAACAAAGTATTCCATCTCACTATTGATCTTGAATAACCCCTACTTTCAAGTCCATTCTAGACGAGACTAAGTGGTCCTGCCGGAAAGGGATGTTATAGGGAAGTGTGCTGGTATCAAACCACTCTTGGATTTATATGCCAATAAACAATCAGCCTAGCTCTCCTCAGTCGCAGCGTTTCATATATTTTAAGCGGATTATCGGTTAGTTGCACTGGTGCAAAGGATTGGATGTAAGATTACGAATACTATTCACAACTATTTTATGGCAGAACATGTAGGTCTTAGGAAAGGATATTGAATATTCTTCATACATTAGCTTTGTGACCTGGGGATAATAATTCAATATTTTAAGGCTCCCATGAGCCACTGAAACCAATGTCACAAGATAAGCGAAAAGTGAAGATACGGAATAACTAGCTTCTCCGGTATTGATATACCCGCTACTAACACGAAAACAAGAAGATTCTCAGATCAAAATAAATATATTTAAGTATTATTGCGTCTTATAAGAATATAACATTTTACAAATTATAAATAACAAATTATACAATTAGTAACTATTCCTAACAAAGCACAATATTTATTTTGAGTACCTACATTGACGATGCTCAATGTACTCAAAGTTAATACCGTACTCCATTTGCCAATGCCACAATCTTGTTGTACTTGCAGTAAATACAATCACAGTAATGTAGGTGCTGTGCAACAACAACTGCCACATCTTGCAATTTAAGCAGCTTGAGTCAGAGATAATGCCGTTTAAACCGTACATTGTGTACGAGCTACTGTTCTCGGAATAATTATGAGTTTGTTTGCGACTCCTCAAAACAAACATTCCGTTCCTATGTGCGGTACGCACGACCTATACTATAACACAACAGTCGAGACGCCGACGCTTGTTGCATAAATAGACTCATTTCTTGGATGGAAATTCACTTTTATTTTAAGGCCGTCATCGAAGTCGAAGAAAACGTAGTCAACTAGTCATAGTCACTACTATTTATCGTGAAAAACAACGAAGCATGATGGCCAAGAAGAAAATTATAAAAAACTTAGCTGTGCTGTGTGTGACTTGGCGTAGAATTTAACAAAATTATTATTTTTTGCCCGGAACCCTAATTCTTTTTCTTCTCTTTTTCTGTTTTTTGTTATAAGTACCGTATTACTTTCATTATGTATTTAGTAAAAAGCTGTTATTTTGACATTACAAACAAACACTTCAATTTTAGTTATTTGTAAAGTTATGATTAGTCCGCCGTGACTGTATAACACAGTTATTTTCAACACTCAAACATGAATGAATAAGCCAACAAGACGTAATGACTTCAATAAAAAAAAACAAATTGAAAATTTGAAAGCAGAAACACGGAAAGTCTTTCTGGAAAGGCAAGAAAAATAAATAGCCAAAATGCATTGGATATTTCCATATTCATCTTATGAATCACTATATGGAAAGTATTCGATGTCGACACGTATATATAAAATTGTTGCCATATGCAAGTTCCCAAGTCTCAGTCGCCCTAATTTCACATTCAACCTGTATTCGTGACCATTACGAGATCGAACACAAACTCCGAATTAAGATTAACACGGCGTACTCTTGGAAGCCCGTGTTAAACGAATATATGCGCTTACGCCTAAACGTCTAGAATCATAGATCCCTCTTCTATCATGTCATGCCCATGAGCATGGCCGATTCTCATGTGTGAGCCTATGCTGTGGTGGAAATATTAGTTAGACTGCTCAGGCATCGCTGAAGGTACAGATATACATAATTAAAATTATCTATTGTCCCCCAAAAAAAAAATTACATCCATCGACTCTTTTCGGTACGCAATGAAATCTAACGAAATAACTCTCCAGTAATTTCCAACACTACAATAATAGAAATTGCTGTACAGTATATTTTTTAAATTATTTTATAAGTGCTAGCGAGGTTTTTTGAGATATACACAGTAACATAAATTAGGCTTTTTTAGGTACCTACGCGATATTTATTATTTTAAAGGCTGAATGCGCATTTCTTTTAAAAGAACAAAGACCCATATCTAAATTTATTTGGATTTGAAAAAAGAAATTGTCGGTTTTCTTTTTACAGCCCTTAAAGTTTTTGTAAATATTGGAAGTAATTATTTTTTTCAGCAGTTTATTTTTATTTTTTCAAAAAATATTATAAAAATGTCCACTATTAGATCTAAGACCGTATTTTAACTAGTCAATTAATTGGCCTTTTGTACCATTAAACTGATTTACGAGTTAACTCAGTTTAATGGTACAAAAGGCCAATTAATTGACTAGTTAAAAAGAAAAAAATACGGTCTGAGATCTAATAATGGACTTTTTTTAGAGAAAATCAGAGTGCAGCTAGCACTCTGATTTTCTCTAAAAAAAGTCCAAATAAATTCATCCAGTGAATATGGCTGAACATTTATATCGGGATTAAATTTGTAGGTATTGCGGTCCTCATCACTCAGCAGCCGATGATTCACCCCTTCATTTACACCGTGTATGTAAAAAACAAATTAGTAATCAAACAAGAATAACAAAGTAAACAATACGACAAAACTACCTACTCTAAAGTTTAATTAGGTGATCAAAAGTCCCGATGATATAACACAAATACTTCAGATATTTGCACCGGCATGTGTTGGGCGGGCGCCGCTGCACGTGGGAGCGGGGCGCGTAACCGCCCTACTATGCGAAAACAATTACGTTACGACGTCGCGGTAACATGGACAGAGTACCAGCCGGATATTTTGCAGCGGATACCCGCTTTAACTGTGGATTTAACTCGCGCAAACAGCACACTTTGACGAAAACAGGATAATAGAAATTAAGACTTCTGAAGAAACATTATTCTACCTCCAAGTATGGATTCAAAGAGAAGTTTCAACATTATGGTTTACAAAATCAAAATACTTCTTGAGTATTGATGGTAACGTTGCACGTTTTTGCAAAAGGCCTACTGCCAAAGCATAACGTGAAATTAAATTAGTAAATGGTTAATCATGACGAGTTGACGAAATATAGCTATTTTCGTAAAATTCTTGAACGTATATAGGTTAGCCACAGATATAAACAAAAAACAGAATGCATCACACATCATTTACAGAAACTTCTTAGAATACAATTTGTTTAAAGACTAAGTTTGAGTTAATGTTCTATCTTTAGGATATTCGATTTTGAATACGTAGTTGGTATGGGATCCAAGGTGCTACGTATATGCTTAGAACGAGGAATCTAATAAGACTATCGAACAGCTGAACATGGAGTACAGAAACTCTCCCAAAAAGGAAAATAAAACCCAAAGTGCCGAATCCGCGACACCAATCTTCTTGTTGTTTAGAAGATAGGTGCTGAAAAAAAAAATGAAAAAAATGAATGATGATGATGAATGAATGATTAAATTAAATTCATTTATTTCAGGTAAAATCCCTACACCCTTAAGGCTCTTCTCTCCTGCACCGGTCTTCTACACATCCCAAGGAGAAAGAATATTGAACCATAACTTAAAATTTTCACGCAATCATTTTGTTTTTAAAGTTATATACCAGATTAAAAATTTACCGGCGATTAGTGTAAGAAGCTACAAGTAAAAACGACTTCAAAAAACTAAAAACGAATAAAATAATTTTCATTAAACACTTGTGTTTCTCTTGTCTAAGTGGTTACAGTTTACAAACACACATATCACAAGCAAGCACACACCCAGACCCGGATCTGCAGATCATACAGATATTTGTTCCATGCAGTAATCGAACTCTCGATACGAAGCACAGAACGCTACACGCCACTGCGCCAATCGTGTCGTCAAAGGGTTATATGTGCTCTATAAAATAATATGAATTTTATACATTGACAAATGTTTCTTAATTATTTGGCTGACACTAAACTACTTAATGTGCGAGTTTCTACTGATTATATAATAATATAATAAATCGTATTACTTTCATATTTGTTAGATAGTTAATTATTCATTAATACGCGTTATTAATTTAACATCACGCTTGACTAGATCCTATGTAGCTACTAGATTATGTTATAGAACTTATGAACCTTTCAATTAATTTATACTATTTGTGTTCTGCGAATGATATAATGAATTGTGATAAGAACAATAATCAGAGTCATAAAGAATACAAATTAATAAGGCGAGAGAAGACAGTATCCCGAGCCAGTTCGATCGTAAAGATTCGCGAGACAAGTGACAGCTTGGCAAGGACTGCTCGCCTCATAGTGCTCATAGTACTACGTGAACAACGTACATTATTATGAATGATTTTACACTTCGGGTAAAACGTATAGGTATTTATTTTATTTATTTTTTACTAATAGACAACTAGAAGTTAACTAATGTCTTTCTTTTGGATGGTCATAAATCCAATAATTTTATGACCAGAATCAACTGAAACTAACAAATAGAAAAACTGATTAAAAAACAAGCTCAAAAGAAAACAAATCCCAACTGAAAAATTATGACTCTCCACTTGAACAAAGTGAACTGATTTTAAAAATACAGGAATGTGTTTTATAGGCACATACTCGTAACTGTTCCCAATTAATGTTTATAAAGATAATTTGGTCGAAATATGCAACTATGTACTTTGGCGAGACTCATAATGATGACCGATGATTTCATTCGTGCCGTCTCGGTCTGCGGCTGCGGTCTGGACAGGCAATACTAATTAATCGGCGTGCAAGTCTGGCCAGATACCGTCGACGGTTGACGCAGCACCTGTCACAACACCGTTTCAGTCACAACACACCCTCGCAATATACGGCACAAATCAATATCGAACACTCGAATGTTGTCTATTATTCATTTGTACCTGTTTCTCAAACACAAACGAGGCTTGTAAGTAATCTTCTTCGACAAAGAGTAAGTCAATCATTTCAGCCCTCGCTTCTGTAACGCATCAATCTGTATTTTGATAAAACCATTCAACAACAAACAATTTGAAATAATAATTTCGGTCGGTTAAGGAAAATACAAAGAGGAATGAATCATATTTACAAAGGGTCATCGACATAAAACGCTAAGTTCAACGCGAAACAATAATGCGCGAAAAACGTGCAAAGACGGCGCGTCTGCGATTTGCGAACCCTACAGCAAAATACGCAACGTGTGAGCGAATTGCAACATGACTGAAGGTAAGTCTGAATACGCATTTGTTTACGAGCTTTCTGTTACATAAGGTGGGGAATGTGGCCCACTCATAGTGGAGTCTGAACACCTATTTATACGCTCTTTCCATTCCCGACTGCGTGACACATATTACTTACTCCAGTGACTAAGGGCGGGCTAAAGATAATTTTCCTGCAACTCAACCATTAACCGATTTTGCATGTTCGTTAAATAATTCCTTCTAGCACTTTTTGTAATGCGCCTCAATATAAACAATGAGATAATGGGTAGGTACATCACAGAACTTCTACCACATCGAGACAACGGAAAGAATTAAGTAGGTACTAATATTAATTTGTTTTACGATTATTACATAATTAAAAGTAATATTTAATTACTTGCATTATTTGTTTACAACAGTTTTTCAAATATCCTTCTCCGAATTAAAACATTGGACACACGGTGCCGACGGCAAGTGTCAAAATCAGCAATAAGTATTGAATGAAAACGTCTATTGTAATTTAAATAGTTAATTAACAGGATAAGAAATTAATAAAGCGGATAAAGTCCCATAGCGATAATTATTTTCTTTTATTAAAATTACTTAGATATTAGAGTGTGATTGACATATTGTTTTCTTGTTACAAAATCATTCACCCTGCTATGATAAGCTTGATTGATTGGTAGTTAAACTTAATAAACTAAGTTGCATTGTTATTTCCTTCAGTGTAAACAATAAATATTTCAACACATTCTGTCTTTAAGTAGCTGGGTTATTGCTTTCAGTAATTGCATATTCATGAATTGTATTAATGTACCTATTATAAAACCCAAAACTTCAATAAATTTTATCCTATTTGTCAATGAAATTAAATAAGTGAGTAAATTATGATTGTTTATTATTTGCAGAAAAGCACCATATTGCGACTGTGAGTTAGACTTGGAAGTATTTACAAGAGTACCAAATATTATCAATAGTAATCAAAAGTAATTCGTAGTTTCCAAACTTAAGCTGATAACGTATTATTAGTTAACAAGTATGTTAAGACATCGAGCGTTAGACAGGTTTGGTGTAATGTTTTGGTGAGAGTCCTGCGCTGCAAAGCAATGTATGTGATCGTACCGTCGCAGTGCCTGCAGCGCTTGGGCTCCGGGGGTGCGAGCTCGTCGCCGAGTTCGCGGTGTCGTACCGGCATGGCGGCGCATCCCGCGCCGGCGCCGCCACCACCCGTGTGTCAATACGAGGTTCGCGCGCTCCACCTCGACCGCTCTCTAGATGCGGCGGCGTCGCAGCTGCCACTGAGCCCGACCAGAACCGCCCGCCCCGGGCGGTAGGCGGCGCCCATTCCCAAGTTATTTTGGGCGGCTGTGACTCATGGCTCGAACTGCCCGTGGCGAGCGGCGCCTGCGCATCACAGGCTGTGCGGCGAATCCCGCCTAAGCCTACGTTCACTTGCAGTGTCCTACAGTATTCTTACGCTCTTAGATCATCCCCTATCTGAATAATAGTCATTGTGGCAATAGATTTTTTACAAAATAAGTTTCATTTAACATCTGTCTTAAATTTTAGTTTTATTTACCTAGTAGTCATACAATTTGATTTTTAGTCTAAACAACCGTAATATAGTTTTTTTATTAATTACCTATAGTAACATTTCTTTTAAAATTATGAATCATCTAGTTCCAGTTGAAATATCCACATAATTAAGTGACTAACTAAAAGTCACTATAGTCATGTATTATACTTAACATAATTAATTAACACCTAACTGTAAACTAAGTAAGCATTAAAAATAAAGTATAGAAAATAAAAAGAAGACATTATTTAATTTTCCCGATCACTTACAGGTTACGGTTTAATTCATCTAGTTATTCATTCATATTTTCTGTTATGTCTTCTTTAAGTTTCTTGGTTCAATAATAATTTTGATAATAATAGTAAAAGGAAACTCGCTACTTTATAAAAATTTCAAATAGTAATCTAAATAACATCACTGCAACAGAGATTTTATTGTGTCAAGCACCTTGAATCAAACAATTTGTAATGGTGATAATGTTGAAAAAGAGGAATTCTCATATGGCAAAGATGGAAGTTTACATCCATTACTAAAATTTTAAATTACATAGTATTAGAATTTATTACATGTCATGACTAAAAGGAGGAAAGTCAGTATAATCACATTAATAATTTTCCTATTTCTATAATATAGGTACTTATTTATGATAATTTTATTAGACAGTCTACATAAGAATAATAATATATCATTCGAATTGGTACCTCTTATAAACCCAAAAATAAAGTACAGATTATTTCTCAGCTTTATTAGATGATTTGGAATTTTATTGCCTAGGTACAGTAGTGAACATCCTATATCTGCATTGATGACAATACTGATTTTATTTCTTTAGTTTTATACATGGAGTGGCATGGCATACAAACTTATTGTAGTCATATACACATACACATTATGCTCAATCTCTACATAACATACATTATGATTGATAGACCTGTATTTAGTTCATAGTAGGCAAATTTCATAGGTATCAAACCATGATGTGCAAAAGCATTTCTTACAGGGTAGGCAAAATCAACTTAGGCTGACATTCAGAGACAACAGAAACGAGTTTAAGCATAAACTTACGCTTCCATCTGTCAAAATTTGTTTGTAAGTTTGAAAGATAGAAGCGTAAGTTCACGCTTAGACTCATTTCTGTTGTCTCTGAATGTCAGCCTTAGTGTTGTATTGAAGTTAAATTATGTTTGTGATTGGCCACCTCATCCTAATACTTAAATTAACTGACATTACAGATAAATATATCTGTAATGTCATAGAGTAATAACTCTTTGACATTACAGATAAATATATCTGTAATGTCATAGAGTAATGACTCTTTGTATTACTTAATTAATTAGGGTAGGCAGTGTCTTTTTGTGTTTATGGATTGCATTTAATATGAAATAGGTTAATGTTGAGTAATGTTAGCAGTTTATATTCATTACATCTTGAACTAACAAGAAACCCATGAACCATAATTTCTAAACCTACCAAATTACCATAGCTCCATATTCTAATTATCTTTTAAAAGTAAATAAAGTAAAGTAAGTAAGTTTTTAAGTATATAACTAAAATTAATTGTATGATGACTCATACAATTAATTTGGGTGTAGCTAGCAATTTTTTCTGATGGGCACAAGGGAGTTTTGATCAGAAGCCCAATTCTCGTAATTAATTTATAATATGACTGAAAGTTGACCGAACTGAGATTATATTATGAATTGACAAAAAGTCATGTATTCTACTCCTCTTAAAGTTCAGTCCGATTCCAGTATGATTTGGATTCAATCTTCTTACAAACTCATTTCAATCTCATTTTTGACGTTTGTGTATAGACGAGAGTGTCAATTTTATTATCTGTGTCAGTTCAAAATGTTAGCAGAATACCGATTTGCCTTTTATTCAACTTTCGATCTCATTACAATATAATGTCACGTTTGACGTTGTTTGTTAGGGTAGGAGAATACCATTTGTGACATTTATGACATTGGTAGTAGATCGGAATGAGATCCGAACTATATTTTGAACATTTTTAATTACGAGAATTGGGCCTCTGGTTCTACTTTGGTGAAGCTTTTCTAAATTATTTAGAACCAGGTTTTCTAGCTAAGCCATAGAGAGTTAGTCCACAAACTTATTCAATTAAACAATATCTTATATCATATCTTTATAAGAATCCTTTTGATTAGATTAATCCATTAATTCCAATTATAACAGTCATGATAAAATTTATCATGACTGTTATAATTGGAAACAGGTGATTTACTTTTCACATGTCTGAAAGACAATATTTGATACCCTCAATGAAAAAGATGGTTATTTTTCTTATTCCATTGAATAATGTACATGTAGGTAAAATAGTGGACAGTGTGTAGACACACACCAATTGTGTTATACATGTAAATACCTAATTGTTATACTTTACTGTTTACTGTTTTTGACCTTGCTCTGGAACAAGTAGGTATCTGTTCTGAAATTACAAGTGATGTGAGTGAATACATTATAAATTAGCTAAGCTTTTACCGTAACGCGAAACTTGGACCAGATGTAAACGAAATTATGCCGGCGTCAAATAATCACCTGAGAATTTAAGGTATTATTTAAAAAATTAAGTTCAACAGGTTAATAAAAATATTTTTTGTTTACCTTCAAACACAATCCACAATTAATTTCTGTTAACAACCGATGGAACCACAAGATAATAATAACTTACTAATGCGTAGTGCCGTGTCTGGTTACCGAACAAGAATCTATAGGTAACAATTGGACTGTTTGCAATGTGATATCACGACTATCCTTGGACTACTGTCACATTTTCTTATTATCAAAAGGAATGTTTATTATGAACACTGTTAATAAAAAGTCCGTAATACAACATGACATCGCAATATTAACTAGAAATAGACCAAAACGAAACAGATTGAATACAACTGTGGGCGGCTACGCACAAAACTTACCTGTGCTAAAAATATTGCTATCTTCAATATAATCCAATTGTAGAAACGTTCTTGTTGAAAAAATCAGTCCAAAGCCACAATTACTCCGTTACACCACGTCACTATGATTTTATTATTTCACAAACATAGAAATAAATATGCTGCTCGTTCCTGCCATTTTGAATTTTTGAAGAATGTTGCCATCCTTTACTTTTAAGAATTATTGGAATTATGAACAACCATAGAGATAATACATAGTACTTGTACTATTTCTATGTGAACAACTGATTATTCCATAGATTATTCTGTTTATTTCTGATGTAGCCATGTAGGTACCAATTTGGATACAAGTCTTTTAGATAAATTTCTTGACAAAGGTAAAAACACACTGTAAACACTCGACGCGTTGCGGGGTTGATATGAAACCGGGCAAACTTCAAAAGCATTGATACTTCGATTATCATTTAGTGTTATGAGGTTTCAAAATGTTCTATCTAGGTGGTTATGAAATCTCTCTCAATACGCGGTGGAATTATGCTCGTGTGAATAGCCGGTATTACCTCACGACTCGTTAGCCGAACTCTAGCATCATAGACAATAGCAAAATACGTCATTCAATTTCACAGGACAGAAGGGACAGGTAGTTGCCATTCAAAAAAGAAAAAAAAAAGAAGGGACAGGTCTTAGAATAAGTAAAAGGTATAGGCAGAGTTGTATCTATGTATTACGTACACCAAGAATATTATGTTTAAGGTTCTTGACGTACACGGATTAGGCATGCTTACATACTCTTTGGGATTAGGTGGGGTGCTTCTTCTTCTTAGCGTGTCGATGGCAAATTAAATATACTTGACCCAGTATTCTCCGTCCACGATTCTGCCACACGAATAGCAGAATCAGTTGCAGATATAAGCTCCATGGGGTGCATAACTCAGAGTAAAAAACTTCACGAGTCCAAAATTAAAACCTAAAAAGTTACCTACCTAAAAATTATTCAATGGCCACCACTCGGACTCCACCGAAAGGGTTTCAGCAGTTCTCATTCAAAATAGAATGTCCTACCGTTCTAGATACTCAAAGGTAAACTGTTACCTATAAATAATCATGATTAGATTTTTATCTAAAGTAGAAAAACACAAAATTATCTTCATATAACTTTATTGAAATAGAGTGCATATTTAGTTTTCGTAAAGATTTAATAACCATATAGATTGTAGATACTTACTAATCTACTTCAAGAGGCCAAGGTCAACTTACTTTGTTTTTTTGACAAAATTTAAGAAAGCTGAATAAAATAACTCATTACATGGTGTAAATTACATTTAGTAACAGAAATAAAACATATCAACAAAAACAATTTGTACATAACGTCAAACTAAAATTAATGTACATTTATTCGAACTTAGTAATAATAATAATTGTAAAATAAACAATTTCTGAACAATGCTACAAAATCTTAGATTGGTAACACCAATAATTTTATAGTTTTCAATGCAAGTGGTGATAGACCCATTCTTTTTTTCTGAACCTTATAGCTATTGTTTAAAATTAAAAATTCAATTCCAAATAATTTAATATGCATAATAAAATTACTCTTTTTTTCTGTACATTTATTTGATATAATAATTGTACACGTACAGGTTATAATAATAATAATAATTTTAACGTAACGTTTAGCTACAGTATTATTACACATTTCATACAACCTATATTTAGAATATAATAATAAATGTATATTGTAATTTAATAGGCGGGCAAAAACTGGAATTTCATTAAAACTTAACCGAACCGTAATTATTTTTATGTATTTACAGAATAGGAATGCCTCAAATAAAAATAAATAGTCTTAAATAGATATTTGAGGCGCTACATATTATTGATTTTTGCATGATATTCATAGAAGCAATAGAGGATAGACAAAATATTAGAATAAGCTGATCGACTATTGAGCACGTTTAATTAGGTAGGTCTAAAAATGAAATAAATAAAAGTACATAAATATATCAAGTTACAATACTTAACTATTTATTTATCATAATTGTTTTAAGTTATAGACCGATAACATCGCTTAGCTCTGTCAATAGGCGACCGGTTTATTCTTGAATTCTACTTCTAAATAGCACAATCTAACACATATATTTGGTAAATAGATACATTTTCCCAGCTCACTCTAATTTTAGCTATTATTTGCCACTTCGCAGTTGCCATTCTGCTTGACATGTTGATCTTTTTTCAAAGCCTTTTCAATAGCCAGCTCTTTTTGCTCTTTGCGGGTATTTCGCACCTCAAATTCCAGACGATGACGAATTATTCGTTGCACAATGTCGTCTGTTGTCATTGTGTTGCCTGAATTTAGTATCTGTAAAGGTATTTTTTTATACATTATTCTGGGTGTAAGCCACAGATAAGTTTAATATATCCTAGTGGGTACAGTTTACTAACCTCCATCTTATATGCACACACAGACGCAGTCTCGAAACAATTATCTGCAGGCGTAGCATGACCACTATAGAAACGGTTTTACGGTTTTGTCTACGGAAGAATAGACAAAATGACAGTTTGTAGAAATAATTCTACTCTTCGGTAGGATTTGGTAGAATAACTACATCACTATTCATACATTCACTACATAATTATTCTTTCCGATGCAACGGGGAAGTAGTTCTTCCCCGTTGCATCGGAAAGAATAATTTGTCTTTGTCTACGTAGCGTAAACACGAGTCCAGATGTCGAAAAGAGAGCTTTGTGTATTCTTGGAAGAATATAAATAAAAATGGTCATGCTACAGGTACTGTGTCATACAAATTTTTCCTATCCCACTTTACGTAGCGCAAAATGTCAAGTGGTTAGCCACTTACGTAATCGTGTCGCCACATTTGATATAAGATTATAGGTATTCCTTATTTTGGTTATAGAATCTCCTTCCGAGGTTTTAGATTTAATATTGTAACGATACAAAAAGTAATTTACCTTGAAGCAGCCGCGTTGTTTGGGCACTTTGTAAGGGTCAGAGGAATCAGCGTCGGTTGCTATGGTGGTGAGGCCGTGGCACACCACCTTCACGCGGAAGTGATCCATAAGCTCTGCAGTCACGGCGTACGGGGCTCCGATAACGACTTCATGCACATACTGAGGGTTTAAATTAGTTCTCATTGAGTTACCACGTGAAGATAATACGAGTATATTGCTCTGAAGTGGTTGAAGTCGTGTCGCGATGATCTACCGACGGTTAATTTCAGGGTGGAATGGAAAATCAGTAATTTTCAATACATCAATTTCTTCCCATCATGGAACATGAAATTGCTCATGCTCATGAAATAGAAAGATTAAACAGAGCAGCTTCGTACGGTCAGCGACAAAAGTAGCTGTTCATTGAATATTCTATTTTTTAATTTTTATTATGAATGAAAACTTGCAAACATTACTTTTTGTAATTCTTTATTATAGAATAGGGTAACTTTATTGACTAGTATAGTGGTTAGTTCAGAAAAATTATTACCTATCTAGTGTGATAAATTAACTTCAAAATTACGAAAAGTTCATCTACTTATATCGCTCACTGTACCGGGGCTGATCGTTCAAGGTGCGCTGAACATACTTACGTAGTCATGTATGCCACTTACACAATATACATTGGGTAAACAACATGAAAGGAAAGGGGGAATTGTCATCGGAAAGATGTTTTGAAGACATTCTTTCTGCAAGACACCAGAAAACTGGCTTACAGAAATCTTTTTGATGTTTGTGCTGTCTGAGTTGCTACAAGCGTAATTAAAAAAGAAAAGATTTTGTCCCCTAACTTGCCGCTCTAGGCTCCTACTCAGCGTGCTGGTAAATCCGCAACTAAGTACAATGTATCAAGTGCATCATGACTACCTACTGCGGCTACTGCTCGCAGTCTATCCACTTACTATAAAACTAAACGCTCCTCTGGTCAATGCTCGCTTCAAATCTCAAGGACACACAAATATTATCAATTTATATTGCCCTTCAATAATATCGCAACTTTACTGGGTTATCTTTAATCAAGAAAGATACGTCAGTGGAAAGGTAAAATGACTAACGCGCCAATTCATTGGCAAACTAACTTAAACTTTACAGGGGACATTTTAAAGTTTAAGTTAGTTTGCCAGCAAATTAGCGCGTTAGTCATTTTACCTTTCCACTGACGAATTATCAAGATGATAAAAATGCAATACGAATTAACTGTACTATTAATATTAATAATAAATAGGTAGTGCCGGGTTTGTACCTATACTATTATTTATCTTGCAAAGCCAAGAAATGTTGAGAGGGTTATCATAATTTCAGCAGGTAGTAGTCCAGCTGGAAATGGACCTCTAGCTCTACCAATATGCGGTTTTATGCGGGGCAGTGAACAATCAATGAGTGTTGTGCAGGACAAATAACTGTGTGCTATGTAATATTTTTCTATAGCTTTCCAATTTTCTTATTAGAAAATAAATTTTTAATGTTAAAATTATTTAAGTTTGATTTATTTTTATTAAGTATGTATATTGTACCTATATACCTTAAAATCGATAAAAATGTCACGGGGCTTTCGTTACGGTAAAGTTACTTATGGTTCGGTTTAAAAAACAAATACATTTTGATTGGTCACACTGATTGTTTATCCAATAGGACGATCTGAACGACCGTTACAGATGGCGGCAGTAACCTGAAGAATAAAGAACTCTCAAGAAAACAGGAAAACTTGTAGTTTCTGAACCAACCCCAGCAATAGCAAATATACACTAATTGGTATAGGTTTAGTTCCCTTACGCTAGAGAAGTGGGTTATCGATGTAAAGTCAGTGTTGTAACACCGGTAATGCTACCAGTCATTGGCTTGATATATACAATGCAAGTTTGATAATGATTTACTGTGAGCGCGTAAGTTTGACGTTTGTGGGAGAAGTATAATGTGCACTTCATCCTTACAAAGTTTGGATAAACTTTTATAATAAGAACAAAATACTGCCAAGACGTTTATATGAATTCTTTGAGTACATCACGGCAATATCTGAGCTCACAGCATTGCAGAGACACAAGCTCCAGTAGAGTAACCTGCCCTTTAGAGATGGTTTTGTCACGTCTTGAGTCGTTTAGTAGGGGCGGTAACGAATGCGCGTCTCCTACGGCTACGACCATTATATTATTTTGGAAATAGATTAACATGTTTTTCTGACGAAATGGGCGCGTGGCCTGTTTGACCATACGAAAACACGCTAAAGTGTTATTTTGTTACTTTGTTTTGTATTTTTAGCGCAGGAGACCCGGCTTAAATTCTATCTAGAAGATGTGATGGGAGAAATAGTAAGATCGAGCCAAAGTTGCGAATATCGAGCTGAAAAGCAGATTAGCAGACCCTAATTTTTATAAGGGACAACGGTAGGAAGTAGAATTAAATAACAAAAGCGTCTAAAAGTTCACTTCCTTTCCTTATCGAAATAGTTTGCATTTATATATTATTTATTCTATATTTATTTATATATAAATATTTATTTGTATGAGTTTGTGTGTATTTATGTAGGTTTGTATTATGTATATCTTTTATTAGGATGTAATATAATGTCATCAGTTTTATTTAGTTATCCTCTTGTATTAATTCCACACTATAGTCTACATTTCTTTTTTTTCAAACTCTCCTCTCGCAGGTCTGCTGGAAGAGATTTCTTTAGAAATAAGCAGTACCTTTGTGTCATCTTTCCTATTTAATTGTAATTATTCTTCTTTCTGTGTGTACATAAATTGTTAAATAAATAAATAAAATAAATAAATAAATTCAGCCCATTACTGTCCCACTGCTGGGCACGGGCCTCTCCTCAGAATGAGAAAGTTTAGGCCTTAATCCACCACGCTGGCCTAGTGCGGGTTGGCGGACTACACACACCATCGAGAACTTTAGAGGCCCTCTCAGATGTGCAGGTTTCCTCACGATGGTTTCCTTCACCGTTATCGCAAGTGATAATCAAATTCTAATCCGCACATGAATCCGTAAAGTCAGAGGTGCGGGCCGGGTTTGAACTCAGACCCTCCTGCATGGAAGGCGAGCGTTCAACCGCTAGGCTATCACTGCTTTTAAATAAACAAACTCGTAATTACCTTGCAAGCAAGTACAGATAGCACTCGTTCGTGTAAGTTCATGATGGGGTAGTTGGATCCCTTGTAACGGTTCACTTCAAGGTCGGTGTGTAGGCCCACGATGATGAAGTCGCCCTGCGAGTGAGCTGCCTCTAGGAAGTCTAGGTGTCCCACGTGGAAGAGATCGAAGGCGCCGGCGACGTACACAACCTGGAATCCACGTGAAACTATTCTAAAGACTGGTTGGTGATATGGCGAATATAAATACATCCTTACAAGAATGGAACTGCTCGAAGTTTACTGCCGAGCCGAACAATATACTGAATAGACTGCTCGTTGAGGGAATATAATTGCTATAATCACCACGATTGGTGAATGGATTAGTGTTCGCAGAATGTTGTTAACTGGACACTGGTAGGCGTAATGCAAGCTGCATTACGCCTACCAGTGTCGTTCATTCCATAGACAAAAAGACACTGCCTACCCCATAGAAATATGATAAACCTAGAAGAGTAGCTATTAATTGAACTTTTCAAATGTAGTGGTACTATTTTATCAAATACACGCGCTTATGAGATTGAAAGAGACAGCTAGCTGTAATCGACTTGTAATTCAAGTCCAAATGAAGCCGGTTTTTGAAATTTCATAACTAAAGGACTTAGCGATTTTCCTTAGGAATTGGTGACCAGACTGGTGACCATTGATATCGTAATACGGCTACATAATGATTCTGTTCTATTTGACGAATGCCGAGATTATTATAAATCTGTCTCTTTTTAACTCATTACGCTGCATATTAGATAGAAAAGTCACGCTAGCGCGTTACAGTTCAATTATATGTCAAAAAATTGTTACTCTTCTAGGCTTGTAATATTTCTATGGCCTATCCTAATACATTAAGTATTAAGTAATGCGAAATCAGGATATTTGGGTGGGTGTGTCGTCTTAGGCTGAGGTGGCCAATCACAAACATCATTTAACTTGAGAATACAACACTATTCTAAGAATTCGTGTAAGAAATTTCTGTGCACGTTACTGTCTCCTACCAAACCTCTTGTCATCGTTCTTTAGCCGCCTTCTAAGAAAAACACAGGAGATTGACAAAAAATAAAAATATGGAGGAAATCATTAGCTCTTTCTTTAGCGTTTTTCTTATGCTCCCAGGTGAATTCCTAGTTTTATCAAAGACAGTTCAGTACGACACATCTTATATAGCTTATCGATGTACCTGCGCAGTTGACATGAACATGACTGATCAACCAATCAGAAAGCATCGTCGCTGCGCCATCGACCGTAGCAATCCATTTTTAACCCCCGACAAAAAAGAGGGATGTTGTAAGTTTGTAGTGTGTATCTGTGTATGTGTCTGTGGCATCATAGCTCCAAAACAGATGGACCGATTTCAATGCAGTTTTTTTAAAATTGAAATCTTTAATCTGGTGTCTACTTAGCTATGTTACATGAAAATCTGTTTAGCCGTTCAAAAGTCACAGCTCTTTTTCTAGTTGGAGTCGGTTTTTTTGATGGTTAGGTTATTACACCCTAAGGGCACAGCATAAGGTTGATTATAAATTGATTTAACTTCGGGTGTTGTCGACGATCGTGAGTTCGTGTCAATCATCCTGAGACAATCAGGATGATTGAGCACCTTTAGGCTACGACACACTGGGGGCTTTGGTAAGTTTACATGACGGCTGCGCGAACAATTTGTGCCAGCGGTTATTTATTATAATGTTTATACCTTATCGGTGGGTTTGGGCGATAGTCCACTGCTGAACTGTATAATTTTCTGTGTTGTGGGCAAAAACTGTGAGCATCCGGTGTAGGGCGACCGCGCAGTGGAATCAGTGCCGAGGTTCGAAGAGTGCTCTAGGGCCACGGAATACTCTTTGTCACCTCTCCTGGAAATCGATGTGCCTTAAGTATAATCAGCAGAAACATGAAATAGGAATGAATATGAGACACGGGTATGTTTCATCTACGAATAGAAAACTCAATTTCGGAGTTGAATGTGGGAGAAGCAATAGGGAGTATGGATCGTAGCATTCCGTAGTTTCTGTCTATCCCATGGGAAAAAGGTGTGAAGTTATAATATCAGGTTCTACCTTTCTACTCCCAATCCCTTTTAGAAGTTATTATACTCATCATAATCAACAACTTTTACTATGGGACTAACCCTGAAATCGCGAAAAATAAATCAGCCGGTCCATACATTTAGTCGAGTAATATTTAATTAATTGTATGGAACAGCTGGTTTTGTGTTGCGATTTTATGGTTAGTCCCATAATCAAAGTTGTTCATAATGATGAGTACACTAACCTCATAAAGAGATCGGGATTAGAAAAGTATGGCCTTAAATACCTAAGTATTTAGATAAAAGGCTCAGTCAGCCTTTCAGAGCCCGCCGCGAAAAGAAATGACAAGAATAGGTAAATAGGGGAAGACCTTGGATTCATATTGGCTGATGTAAGTAAGAGTCAACGACTTCCTAACATGATAATTCATGCGATCATAGTGAATATTAATTAATGTTATTGAAATAACATTTGGGTCTTTGATCTGTTAGCATCAACGACAAGTCCAATACACTTTAGTTTATGGACAAGTCTAAAGGTGACTGTTTATATGAATTCTATATAAATGACTGTTAATTGACAATTACCCTCCCCCATCTTTATAGAAGTCCACGTAAAATGTGTTCGGTTGTTGACGATTTTAGGATTTATCTGGCCCACTTGAGCCCATCCAGGGGGATAACATTACGATTCAAACTCGATTGTTATTATGATATGGTGAGATTTGGTTTACGTGGAATATTTGCGGTCTAACATACGCAAAACCAGATTTCGATTTAGTGTATGGTCCAAAAAGAGTATGATATAATATAAATGAATATACCACCTGATATTAACTTGCAACGCAACCCGCGAAAAAGGTGATGGTATATTTTAAGGCAAACTAGAGATCGACTAAAATGAATGAAATATAAATTATTACTTGAAATGTTCTCTGGTAAGCAGCAGCATACGTCCAACTAAGTCTGTGGTAGAAACACCAGCTGTTCTCTGTACTTCCCTGGAAAACAATCACATCATAATAAGAGTTCAGATCAGCAAGAGTCAATGTTTATAAATAACAGAATGTAAGTTTGATTACCCATTCAATTATAGTGTTTTATAAACATCATTATGACACATATTGTGAGAATCACAACTTTACTTTAAAACGAGAGGTAAATCTATAACAATTTTACGTAATTTGGGAATTTTCATGAAATAATAATAATTTATGATTACACTATATTTTGTCTGTAGCCTCAAATGATGAAGGAAAATCAGTTAAGGAAAATAGTGATACAAATAGTGAATCTTTATTAATATAGCATTCCATATGGTTCCAACATAGAATAGGCTAACCCTATTCACAAATGAACATTTATCAGCTTGATGTATCAATGAGAATTGAACATATAATTTTTTTTTTTACATTGAATTTTTTTGTCAGCAGCCCTATATACATATAGACTGACTTCACTCAGCCTTGTTGCAGTAAAAAGGCAGTGTGTACATACATAATTGAACAAGTAACATTTATTACTTGTTTAAAATTGAACAACACAAGAATTCAGGATAATTTAGCAATTATGTTCAACATGCTAGTTTAGTAGCATTGCTGGTAATATCACAGAGTAATAATAGTACATGGTAATATCACAAATTCAAATTAGGTACATATTACTTCAAACCCAGTGTAGTATGAAATCCTAATTTACTCTCAAATTATAAATGGTTAATAAAACTTTATTACACATATTCTTAGAGCAACAATGATTACCTGTATCGGCCAGCCTTTTTCACTAAATGATATGTATCAATTCCATCAGCAGTAACTGTTATGTCATCTGGAATCAATTTACAAATTTTTGTTTATCATGTAAATTAAACAATTTTATAAAGTAATTAGAAAAAAAATATTATTATAACATTTATTTATCATAAAAAAATTATGACAGGAAACATTTCGATTTTATTTTTAGTTTAGAAATGATTTATTCATAACAAGCTTCATGAAGATCTTGATAAAAAGATTATAAACTTCAAGACGGAGCAAAAACTCAAGTCAAGGTTCAACAAAAAATATGACAAGAATGATTATTTCCTCATTTTGTATCACTAAAGTTGGTGGAAAAATATAATAGGTGCTTGTCCCCGACTAATATAAATGATAAAATAAATTTTATTGAAATAAAATTTTTTGAAGTCATTGATTTAGCATTCAGATATATTTCATTTAAATATAGAAGCATGAATATAGCATGAAACTATAGCAATTAGTTAAGGCGAAAAATTGCCTGATAAAATAAAATATAGCCAGTAAATCTAAAAGAAACCAATTACCTCCATGCACACAGAAATCACACTGATATTTGTCGAGTGTTTCAAGTGTGGTGACATAAGGGGCACCCTCCACCACCTGATCAACCCACTTGATGGCACGCACCATTTTGTACCGTTCCTCTTGTGTGAACACAGGAGGCCCTTTATGTTTCGAGATTTCTTCATCTGTGTGAACTCCCACTATCAGCACATCACCCAATGCTTTGGCCTGTCTCAGCGAATTTGCGTGTCCGAAATGCACCATATCGTAACTGGAAATCGAATAGAAATCAATGCTACATTGTGAGGCGCGACCACAAGGAGAAAATTGATCAGAGAAAAGTATGTGTACACAACTATTGCGAGCTGAAATCGTTCGCACCGGATGTTTTATAATTATTCTACGGTAATGAGCTTCAGCTCATATTCCACATTTTATGTAATTATATAGAGAATTACTGGCGCAATATACTAAGACAACAAAATGTTAACAACGGAACCACCTGCCTATGTTTTCAATTAATAGCAAGGAAGATGTAAAAATAAAAATTCGATATTACTCACCACCCATCGCACCACACACGAATTTGGTTTTTATCTTCATTTTTTTCACTCATCTTGAAACAGTCTGATTTTATTTAAACTATGATTGGAATGTGAATACTTTTAAAATAATAAATTTTCGGTACCTAATTAAATTAAAACGCAACCGCTAATAAAACTCCCAACACCACCACCCCTCGAAAATCTCGCGAATCAACTGATAAAAAATAAACTGTCAAGACTCAAGCAAGTGTGACGTTTTCATTCGCCTCAAACGTCAATCGTCATAATAATGTCAAAATGCCTTAGCTGGTATTCTCGTTATTTACACCGATTAATTACAACCAGGGATTATTATTATTATCACGACGTTTTGAAAGTGCCTGCAAAGGCCCAGTTGAAATAAAAATCTTTGACTTTGAGTTTATTACAATACCCTATACCTACTTCTATTATTAAAAATGTGTAAGTTTGGATGTTTGTTTAATCAATCACGCCTTAGCAGCTGAACGGATTTGGATATTTGGCACACAGCTAGACTATGACCGGATTAACACAGGATTCTTTTAATCCGGATACATGAAGCAGTTCCCTTAGTAGTTCCCCTAGGATTCGAGTGAAACCGCGGGCAATAGCTAGTAATTAAATTAAATAAAAACTTTATTTTAATATGGGTACGTCTAAGTACTACTAAAATATTTGATAATTGCTCGGAATTTGGTATTGTGTGTACTGCCAAAGAGTACAATATTGCCCACTGCCCCGTTAATCGTAATGGGAAGTATCAATGTCTATATTCTCACTAGTATCAGTATTACATTTGGCGAAATGGTAGTGTACCACCGTGGTACTCGTCTCTGCCCACCCGTCGGAAACTAGAGGCGTGATGAAATGAAACTGAAAAAAAATTGACAAGAACGCAGCGCGCCGCGCGCCCTATTTCAAAATGATGATAAAACAAACTTTAAAAAACTAAAAAGTATAAAATACCTAATTTTCTTAAAAAACTTACCAGCTTCTGAAGTCAGTGCCACTGCTAAACTAGGTGTATGAAGAATTAAAGGAACTTCAGAAGCTGTTAAGTTTTTAAGAAACTTATTTTATACTTTTGAATTTTTTGAAGTCGGTACTTTTATTAAAAGTTTATTAACACGCTTTTATTAGCTTCACCAAGGCTGTAACTAACTAACTATGTAAGAAAATCTTGGAAGTTTTTGACCCACTTCCCGGTTTCCGATTGAGTTAAATTTTGCATGCACGTTCAGTTTGGATGACTAAAGCGTGTTCTATAGTTTTTTTTAAACTATAGGTAATATTTTTTATTTTATTTTTCTATTTTGAGTGGCATAAACAATACATAAACCACATTTCAATATACCTACTCTTTGACATAAACATATTACAGCTATCGCAAGTGATATGCTGTTATGTTATAGGTACTATGTATTATCTCTATGGCTGTTATTCATTCAAGAGTCCCATTGTATATGTCCGAAATTCTTCATCAGATCTTGACCAAATTTAAATGGGACCATTTCGAAATAAACCCCTTTCGAACAAAAGAAGAATTTTGCAAATATGTCGGAGTTATGCTCGAACATACATAAAAAAAAACCGAATTGAGAACCTCCTCTTTTTTTGGAGGTCGGTTAAAAATATTTTAATCTATATAATATTACCTACGTGAAGAGAAAACTTTGTACCTACCCCTTTTTAATGATATTAGGCGCACGGAGGAGCGTGAGATTTGGTATAGTTAAAGTTAAATAATCTTCGTAAGAAGATTATTCGTAATTAAACATTAACACCTCTAATTATAGTAGTTAGATGATAATTCTGTACCCTATGATTTTTATTTACAGACTACATACCTAATCTAGTTTACTCTCTACGTAGCTGTGGGCTTGTTTCACTCAAGTATTTATGTAAATACCTACGCATGTGTCGGTATTTGTAATCAATACTGTGTAGCGTACGTAAATCATGAAAGAATGGTACAGTTTATCTAATCGTAGCAAGAAACGCTAATTGGTTCGTTTCAATCACGCCACTATGAATGACGAATACAAACCGATTTCGTTAGCGTTCGGACTTTGATACGCTCAACTGCAATAGTGGGAGAGCGGAGACTAGCACGGGTTACAGAAGTTATCTCAATCTTCCGATTTACAGGTCGATGACATTTTCTCTCAGACTAAAACCTTTTCTTTAGCAACTAGGTATCTGTTTTATGTTCAGATTACTTTTCTATACCTAGGTAGGTAACTCAGAACAATGACTTTTGTCAGCGTTCTGAGGTAGGTAGGTAAGTACCCACCTATATATTTTTTCAAAAATAATACCTTTACATGGATCTTAATTGACGTATTAAGCTATCAGATTTATAGATACTTAGGTATTATAGGTACGTCTTAATAAATAATCTATCTATCTTTTATTTAAGTATTGTTCATTTAGGTATCTACTATATTATTATTATTATTTTTAATTTTATATCATTTAGGTTTAGTTATTATTATATATCAATGTTCCGTAAATCCGTATTCTAGTCCCTTTAGTTTTCTTCTGTACCCTCTCCAGTCGCAGGTCTGCTGGCAGAAATTTCTTTTGAAATAAGCAGTACCTTTGTCCTAAGTGTTCCTTATTCTATGTATTTTTCTTTTTGTTGTGTGTACATAAATAATAAAATAAATAAATAATCTAGCTTAGGCGATCTAACATTATCTAGATTCTAGGTATACATTTAATAAATACTAAATAAACTAACTATTTGGGTAACCGCATAAACATGGTCTAAGTTAGGCCAAGGCTATGCAACCAAACAGTTAAATTTTATTTTTATTAAATTTTTTACTCGCTTGTTTTTTATTTTTATGTGTGTATTGTGCTGTCTAATAAACGTTTCTTTCTTTCTATACCTAGGAACCTATTTGCTATAACCGGTGTGTTTGCTTGCACGAAATAAAGTCCTAACCACTAATAGAAATAAAGGGCTAGGCAGAAGTGTGCCTAGCGACTGGGCAACGAAAACAGTCTTTCAAACCCAGGAAAATGCTGGAAATGTAAAAAAAATCTGTAGCATGCTGATTAATACACTACATACTCGTACACGGAGTTGATACTAGGTATTTCATATTCCTTGAATATTAAATAGTATCAATTCTGCTATGCCGCAGTATTTCTCGGACAGTTTTCGTCAGGTTGTACGGATGTTATTCCCGATTTTTATTAATATTCGAGTGTTACATCGTTTCGATTTTAAACTTATAGGTGAGCTTGTTGCAATTTATTAGACACCATTCCAAACTCGAGGCTAATACATTAACCGTTTTATATTTCATCCGGCCTTGTTATCAAACCCATCCCTTCACGCTGGCCGACCGTGTTTATTACCATTAGAACCATGAGGCAGTAGACCAACTTTCATCTGTTTATCATGTAACTTGCCTATAAGATTTCTATACACAGAAGTTTGTACATTTTTACATTGCAGAATGTGAGTGAACTGTAGATGCATCGAGTTCTATTAGTAAATATCTAAAATTAGTATCTAAAATTAGTAATATAATATAATATCTAAAATTAGTATTTCAAATAGGGATGACTTAGAAAACCTCCAACGTAAACGCAAATTTAGACTTCCTGTACCCGCGGTCAAATCAGCTTACGCTCAACGACACCCTAAATTTCTCCATCCATACGTATATAATGCTGTTATTAAAAACAACAATATCGAAAACTGCTCCCGTTACCAAACCAAAAAGAAATTAAAAGCTTGGTTACTTAAATTATCATATGAGGAGACGGAAGACTTATTTACAATTTTAAAATAATAATATATTTAATATCTTTAGTGTAAAAATACGCTCCAAACACACACACTTTTACTAATTATACACACACATTCACTAATTATACACACACATTCACTAATTATACACACATCATTAACAACACATCACACTCAACAGCTAGAATTCTTTTTGTTTTGTTTTATTTTATTTTATTTTGTTTTATTTTATTTTATTTTATATTTTATTTAATTTTCACTTATTCGTCTGCCTTTAATTACTAATAGGTATTAACTTTAGAGTAAGATTAGATTTAATACCTAACTTTAGAGTAAGATTAGATTTAATACCTACAGTACGTGACTATTATTCACGAAAATTTATTGCTTTCTGTTTATTTTTTAAAAATTATTTTATTTCTAATTACCATATTATGTAGTACATTCGAACATCTCAACCAATGTGGACATGTTTAATTAATTGGTTCCCAAGATACAGGCTTGCCTAGTTTGGGGCCAATAGAAATCCTACCATTGTATGTATATTTTTTGGAAAATAAAGATTTGATTTGATTTGATTTGATTCTATACTAGATAACAAATAGGTAAGTATATGTGTCATACTTATACGTAATTATTGGAATGCATAAGATAACTATAATAAGTGCGTTTCTAACAACCTTATATCTGATAAATACTGATAATAAGATCAATCGACAACGCAGATACAGCATTGGATATTTATCAATTTTCTTATCAATGAGTGTGTTTCATTCTATCATTTGTTTTAATCTTGTATTCAATTAATCATCGAATGAATGAAAAACTATAAATATTCTCATCACTTCACCTAGGCCCTAGAATCTGGCCAACAAAAGCAATCCAAGAAAAAAGGTGACAATTTAAAAAAATCTGAATCTGAGTCTTTGTCTTTTTATTTGTCGTAGTCATCATTAATTTAAGTAGGTATAATGTTAACTTTTGTCATTTATTGTATATAAGAGTGACCTTACGAGGCTGGCATAGTCACCACGGTGAACTGAAAGCCTCAATAAAAAATTGAATTAAAACAAAAAAAAAAACAAAAATACACTGCATATACGGAGTTGATACTATTTAATAATCCTTGTATTTTAAATAGTATCGACTCCGTTAAGCAGTGTATAGACAGCTTCAGATTTTTTAAATTGCTTTTGACTACTTTCATTGGGAACGCGTTCGATGCTCTGCTTGGTGAATAGCTCGGAGCGGGCCAATCAGAGGCCTAATTCACGTAGTTTTTTGACGCGCCGATCATCTTGCAGTGACGCTCGAACTTAACGCGAGCGTATCTCACTGAAAAGCTAAGAGAATACCAAAGGTGTTGCTTTGATCAAAATTTTATTGCAACTGCGTGTCAACTGCACTTCTTTAGTTACGTTAATTAGCAGGTACAGCACGCAGAATGCACTTGATGCGTGGAATAGGTACTTACCGGGCCTCACCTAAAAATTCATCAGTTGTTCTCCAATTGTGGGTTTTTGCTTTCCATTTCCAACTTCCGCGATTTCGTATTTATCAAACGGTCTAAAGTTCTTTGTTTTTATAAAATAAAAAAAGATACACTGTGAATGTATGAATATTTAATTTCATTATTAAATCACACATAGGTACTTGAATATTAATATTTCCTGAAGTGACTAGACTCAATAATAAGTTTATTTAGATGTTATCGAATCATGTAAAAAAATATATTGCAAGAGCCAAGGTATATTTACAAATAAAAAATCACGCTAGCTACTAAAATAAGTAATTTATTGAATTTATTCAATCTTTAGCATCGGCCACACCACCGTTTGTAATCGCGAAGATAGCTTCACTTTCAGGCAAATCGGGGGAGTCGTATATTTTGGCGATCCTGTTTTCTCCACGCCCCTTCCTCAATGATATCCTAGTGGTTGACGCATGAGCAAGAATATTTCCTCCTATAGGTTTCTTAGGGTCCGCTTGAAAAGAAAGGGTTGCTCCAGGATCGGATGTCATTTGATTAGTTATTAACACCGCCACGTTGTATTCTTCTGATATCTATTCAGAGAAAAAAATAATAGTACCTATAGGTATATCTACTTAATTAAATCAAACATTTATCTACTAAAAACCGGTTCTATTATCTAACATATTAAAATTACCTAGTCAAATTAACTGAATACATTGCGGATTATTTTTAAGTAAGAATGGAGTTTATAATAAAAACAAAATACCAAAAAACCCGACTGCAAAAAATCTAAATAAAAGATGGAAACAAGATGAAAAGAAAACCGAGCAGGTATCAAAAATTATAACATGCAGTCTGAAGCAACTAGGATGTAGATATCTAACGAACGCTGTAAAACATTTGATAAAATATTTGTTAAAGGATAGGTTACTCGATTTTCTTTTCATCATGTTTCCATCTTTTTATAATAGTTTTTTTTTGTAGTCGGGTATTCTTGAATATATTAAAATACACAACAATCTTTGTACTTCCATGACGTGTTCTTCACTAGAGTTCCATCGTTAGGTACAGTTACACTATCGGCAGGTGTAGGATGTGTCTGATGACTTGCCAATGAATTGAACACCGATACCCACCGACCAAAATCTGCCGTTGTTCGGTGACTGATTATAATCGGTCGTCTGAGCTAACCCTAAACCCAGTGACGAACCTACATATTCTATGATCTAATATTGATTATTGCAAAATTCGGCATAGTTTGGAAGGACTTACGCCACTGATAATGCCAATGCCAATAGGTCCCCAGCTGTATGGCTTTCATACCTTGCAAAAGTGCAAAAGGTACAAATACACAATTTGGATGGCTTGGTAGGTAACAATAATTAAGAAAATTACACATGGTCACCGTAATCATAGTAATATTATAAAGAGAGAAATCCTGATTGACTGACTGACTGACTGACTGACTGACTGACTGACTGACTGACTGACTGACTGACTTATCATCAACGCACAGCCGAAACTACTGAAGCTAGAGTCACGAAATTTGGAGAGTAGGTCCCTTTTGTATTGTAGGCAAGCAATAAGAAGGGATTTTTGGAAATTCAGCCCCTAAAGGGGGGAAAAAGGGGGTGAAAGTTTGTATGGGAGTCCCTTAATTTTTGAAGTGAGAAAGATGAAAATTGGGATTTAGGCTTTTGGTTACAAATAAAGAAACACGTGATTCTGCGTTTTTGGAAATTCATCCCCTAAAGGGGCAAAATAGGGGTGAAAATTGTTTTTGAAGTGTAAAACGTGAATATTGGGATGGTTTTTGAAGTGAGAAACGTGAAAATTGAGATTTAGGCTTTTGGTTACAAATAAAGAAACACGTGTTACCGCGTTTTTGGAAATTCATCCCCTAAAGGGGCGAAATAGGGGTAAAAATTGTTTTTGAAGTTAGAAACGTGAAAATTGAGATTTAGGCTTTTGGTTAGAAATAAAGAAACACATGATACCGTGTTTTTGGAAATTCATCCCCTAAAGGGGCGAAATAGGGGTGAAAATTGTTTTTTAAGTTAGAAACGTGAAAATTGAGATTTAGGCCTTTGGTTAGAAATAAAGAAACACGTGATACCGCGTTTTTGAAAATTCATCCCCTAAAGGGGCGAAATAGGGGTGAAAATTGTTTTTGAAGTGAGAAACGTGAAAATTGAGATTTATGCTTTTGGTTAAAAATAAAGAAACACGTGTCACCACGTTTTTGAAAATTCATCCCCTAAAGGGGCGAAATAGGGGTGAAAATTGTTTTTGAAGTGCGAAACGTGAAAATTGAGATTTAGGCTGTTGGTTAGAAATAAAGAAACATGTGTTACCGCGTTTTTGGAAATTCATCCCCTAAAGGGGCGAAATAGGGGTGAAAATTGTTTTTGAAGTGCGAAACGTGAAAATTGAGATTTAGGCTTTTGGTTAGAAATAAAGAAACACGTGTTACCGCGTTTTTGGAAATTCATCCCCTAAAGCGGCGAAATAGGGGTGAAAATTGTTTTTGAAGTGAGAAACGTGAAAATTGAGATTTATGCTTTTGGTTAAAAATAAAGAAACACGTGTCACCACGTTTTTGAAAATTCATCCCCTAAAGGGGCGAAATAGGGGTGAAAATTGTTATTGAAGTGCGAAACGTGAAAATTGAGATTTAGGCTGTTGGTTAGAAATAAAGAAACATGTGTTACCGCGTTTTTGGAAATTCATCCCCTAAAGGGGCGAAATAGGGGTGAAAATTGTTTTTGAAGTGAGAGACGTGAAAATTGAGATTTAGGCTTTTGGTTAGAAATAAAGAAACACGTGTTTCTGTGTTTTTGGTAATTCATCCCACAAAGGGGCGATAAAGGAGTGAAAAATGTTTTTGAAGTTTTGCTTTTGATTAAAATTAAAAACAAAATCGGTTTCGTGTTTTTCGAAATTCAACCTCAAAGCGGATAAAATAGTTATATGAGAGTCCGTATTTTTTGAAGCCGAACGATTTGTAAGAAGTCAGGAATTGATGAAAATTACAAAGTATCTACCGGCTAATTTGTACCCGAACGAAGTCGGGACGGGCCGCTAGTTATAGATAATATTACCGTGACATGGTCTTGAATATTAAGTATTTTCTATTGTGTTATCTAGAGACAAATAACAACGTTGTTTCGTACAAAGCCGGATGCAAGTTTATCTATTGAGACCACTTGACTCGATCTTGCGCCGCGATCTTGAACTGTGTAATACCTACGTACTTCTTTAAAAATTTCATGTACCTATACGCATAAAAACGCATGACAAATGAAATTACGGCGTAGAATGATAACAAATATCACGTAAAACACTAACTTATTAAATTAGTCACAGACGAAACAGTTGTTTATGCTACAAAACCCTATATATTTCCTAGGAGTATGAAGGTAGATACTTACCTATTTAAAAAAATATATAAATATAAAATATTTCATTTGTTCAAGCAAGCTTCAAAGCCGAAAGATTAGTTTTCAACGAGAAATTTTCAACTCGACGATATTGCCACTTCAACAAAGGGTGAAAGACTTTCGAGGCCTTAAGGTCCCACTTTGACAAAGTTCTACGGAAGTTCCGGTGGAAGTGTGCAACGCATGCTATGGTTTCTAAGGATCTTCGCGGACTTTAAAGTTACAAAGGGGATTAAAATGACCTGAAGTTATAATACCTACTCTCTATGTTTTGGGTGCACAATGTAACTTTGTTTCCGTTTTTCACATTAAGTAACTTCTCGGTTCTCCTTAAAAGTATAGTAACCACGTCCTAAATACAAATTAACTTAATAGGTACCTACATCTATTATTTCTGCTTTACTGTAACTATGACGACACGGTTGGCGCAGTGGCTAAGTGATTAGCTTTCTACGCTACGTGCCGCGGGTTCGATCCCCGCACGGTGCTATTATTTGTATGATCTAGGGGAGAAAGGGGTAATGGGGGTCACTTAAGCAAGAATTAGAATACAAAAGTTAAAATAAACAAAATCTTTATTGCAACCGCCTCATAACAAAGTTTACTTAATTAGCTATTATTTGAGATCATTAATCATCACATGAATAATCATCTTTGGGAAATATAAAAGTACAAAAAAATAACTGTTTTGACTCCCATTGCACTGAGGTACGGGTAATTGAGGTCACCTTGTGGGCAATGAGGATCATACAAAAATCGCCATCTTCTTTATCAAGTCGGCCAATTCTTTTTCTTGTTCAGCGCTAAACACAGTCAGCCGTCCCAGACGTGGTGCCAAGTTATTTTTTTTATTGAATCTTTTCTGTAGAATCGAGAATGGAATGTTCGACACTTTAGCAGCTTTTCGTATAGAAAAACCATCTTCTTCAATAAGTTTCACCGCTTTTTCTAAAGTATCAGAAGACCAGGAAGCCTTTGTGGTAGTTCTAACTCGTTTCGGCATCTAAAACAAAAATAACAAAATTATGTATGCCTTTTACATTGCGGGAAATCGTGGTCACTAGCGATTCTCATTACCCACAAGTATGAAGAAAAATAAATAAATACAAAATATATATTAGGAACACTCGGGATTTAAGTATGAAATCATTACACTGAATTTACAAGTAAAGGCGTAAAAAAGTAACATACAAGTAGATCAATAACTATAATACTTACTGTTTATTTTGCGTCCGTGAAAATTTACATCGGCGAGCCGCAAAACCAAAACACACCTCTCATTCTCTAGGCCGTCGCCATATTGGCACGGCGCGCTCGCAGCGATACGAGGGGAACAGAGCGGGGCGGGGAGGACCGTTAACGCGTTTCTATTAGTTGTACTTTTAGAGATATGTGGGTGACCACCATTACCCGCTGACTCCCATTGCCCGGTTTTCCCCTACAGATAGTTGTTCCGGGTGCATGTGACATGTATGTTTAAACTGTACCCTCGATACAGGAGAAATCCTGGTGAGGGGCAAAGTTAAAAAAAAAACAAAAAAATCTCGGCTTAAATCATAAGGCTTCAACTTCAACCCACCTTCTGCAAGCGCGAGAGAACTTGCGCCAGTTTTTGCTGTCTGTCAGCCAGCTCGCCACGTCCAGAGAAGTCCACTCTAAACAACGCCATGATAGAGTCTATGACCAGCAGCTTGAAAACACCAGCTTCTTCGTGGAATTTAGCTGCCACATAGTCCAGCAGTTCCGCCTGGTAATAAATGTGATTTGGGACAACCTGTTCTGTTTTTCTGTATTCATTATGGATAAAACAATGGCAGTCGTCTTGAATAATCGATTACATCTTCATATTTATGTTGTACAATAACACATGTACAACATAGATAAATAGTAAGGATCTCATTCCAAAACACAACATTAAAAACTTAATAGTACTAATCTATCCCACTGCGGGGACTTGGGCCATATGTATATGCTCGTCTCTGGGAGAGAGTGACTTGGCTGTAATCCGGTCACGACTTACGCGGACCCAGTGTTGATTAGTACATATCATAATTGACCTACGTCTTTGTTATTTTGGTTCTAGTTTACATGGCGGTTTTGGGAATCTGAATCTGAGCCAAGGGCCCGTCCGCCTTCATGTACTAAATCATCAATCAAGCAAATCAACCTATCGCAGTTCACTGCTTGAGCCTAAATGCTCCACTATGTACCTACCTTCAAATCTAACTAAATAATACACTAGGTCCGTACTAGGTTCTACTAACCTGATGTTCTGAAGTATAAGCTCTGGCGTACAAAACATTATCTAGAACTGCACTTTGGTCTAAATTGAATCTGTCTGCTATTGGCCTCAGTCGGTCAGGCCGGCTGTTGTATTGTTAAGAAATTACTATTGGTTACAATGAATTCTTGACAGTACCTACAGCTGTTATTACTGTAGTGGCCACGGAATCTAAAAAACTTGTGTATTATATTATATCCGGGGTAGTGGCTACAATAAAAGGGACACTTTGTCCCCATAATGAATATAAAATCTTTTCACTTTTTCAATATTACCAAAATTTAAATAATAATTTTGGTAATATTGGAAAAATCCTTGGCTTTTTAAACACGAATTCATTCATAAATCGATATGAGGTAGTAAACAGACAAAGAATTTTCGTTACAAATATCTAATAGTACCTATTGGAGCTCAAAATATTGGAGCCTCTCAGAACGCAGTTCATGTTTGTAAATTAGTATGACGCAATAGGTAGTACTTCTATAGGCATACACATACGTATACGGAAATATTAATGAATGGAGTCATCATCTAGTTAATGAATATTAGATATCTATTTATACCATGGTATTTCAATAATTATGATAACAATATACTTATGTAATCTTAAAGAATTCCACGCACTTCACCGTTCGGTCAATGCTACCGATCTTTGTGTAATAGGTAATCTAACGATGTTTTTACTTTATTAAGTGATCTTACTTAAGTTTATTCATAGATCAGAGCGTTCTTACGTACCCCAGGCCACTGCTTTACTGTACGTGAACACTCTTAAAAAGAGAGGTGATGCGTGAAATCTCCACACTGGAGAGAGGTGATGCGTGAAATCTCCACACTGGAGATGAGGATGGTGGTACTGCTGTCCATCACGGAGGCCTGCAATCTGGATTATGAACTGTAAGGTACGCCTTAAGTGACGTGACGTCACGTTATGCGATGCTTAAAAGTTTCAGCGATGTTACATGGTGCTCTAAATATATTAAAAATGAAAGTAGGTATGTAGTTGACTTCTGATGGAAATAACGTCATCACTTAATTTAGGTATGTCACTTCACATAAGTCCTCTCTGTTTGCTGGTCGATGTAAACTTCTGTGTTTGATCGTGTCGTAAGCACCTATATCATGATTACGGAACAACTAAACAACTACAATAAATTTTAAAGGATACAAGGTATGTTCGGTGTCCAGGAACATGACCTTCCCGCCATGGTAGCCTGCTGAGGTGGGTATTTGTGTGGTGATGCACAAGGTGTGAGACAGCTGAGTCTTGCCGGTACGGAATTCACCGAATACTTCTGTTATTGCCATAGATTCTACGCCGCCAGCCAGTAATTTGCTGAAATGAATCTTCCATTACCTATTTAACACAATTAGGTACTTACCTAGCCCGAAGGTGCGAGAGTTCAAGCTGGTTGAAGAGGTGTGCCAAAGTTATATTGGAAAGGTTTCGTTCGACCAAGGCAGAGGCGTATTTAAAAATTTGGCGCCCAGGGCCAGTTAGCTTTGCCGCCCCATTAAATGAAGATAAAATATTTCATTTAAGAAAAAAAATGGTTTAGGTATGCATCAAGTACCTATGTGGTGTGAAATAATAAATGAAAAAATATCCTATTAATGAACCTTTTGTTCACAAGGTAAATATTTACGGCTTCGCCGCCCCTCGCTGCCTGCCGCCCCGGGCCATGGCCCCCTTGGCCCTATGGTAAATACGCCCCTGGACCAAGGGACGCCGAACGCGATACTTGTTCCATCTTAAAGGCTGACATTCAGAAACGAGTCTAAGCGTGATTTCTGAATGTCAGCCTTAGAGCCTCCTCTGGTGATGTGATGTATGGTTATTAATTAAGAAAGTACATTTTCATACGAAACTAATATAAATAGGTCACACCTGTATACTTATCTGATAAATTATCAAGGGAAATGGCTGGGATTTTTTTATTGATATTTCTGTCCAACTTGAACGAAGTCAATTTTATCTTAAAAAACGTTAGCCCTCGCTTAGAATTTTCCGGTATCGAGGGTACAGTTTACAAACATAGGTACGTCTCACATGCACAAATACCCAGACCCGGAACAACTATCATACAAATATTTGGTCCGTGCGGGGATCGAACCCGCGGCACGTAGTGCAGAAAGCTAATCGCTCATCCACTGCGCCAACGCGGTGTTACGTCATAATCATCAGTCGTTACAAATCGTCATCAATCATTAATAACGTTATCCCATAAAAGTCATTATGTAATCAGTCGCATGGATCAGAGATATCCCCCGAATTACCTACTTAGGAATAGGTCGTAGTAGGTAATCTACATAATATATTGCTAGATGGCAGTCATAACACATTTCTCATCCTCCTAAAGACACGAATAGGAGACTTTTCCTATTCAATCATTTATGGGTGTAAGTGACATTGTAACGATCACTATGGATTCAGTAGGTAGGTCACATGACATTGTAGATTTACAATGACTAATAGATAGATACTTAATTATTTATAGATATATTTAATGCTTTTCATACAAATATGTACAAAGGCGGTCGTGATGCCTAAGGTGTGATAAATAAGATACGTCCTAATGAAATGAATGAGAATACCTATTCTCATTCATTTTATTAGGACGTATCTTATTTATCTAGTTGGAATATTTCATCTTTAATGTTGAATTGCTTGAACTAATACTTAATTGCTACGTCATGCCCCAAGCTAGCGTTATATCGATACTATAGGACATGACAAATTGGAAAGTGCTTGCGTTATCAATGCGATAAAACGATGTGATTTTAAACGCCTTTTACTAGAAATACTGAAGTTAGTGCCTTTATATAAACTTAGGTTGGGATATTGCGCATACGAACGTGCGGTAAAATAATAGAACATAAAACAAAGTATTACCTACTTGCAGTGGTGTGCACAGACATTTCTTACAGAGTAGGCAAACACAACTTAATGTTGTATTTTATAGTTATAATATTATGATGTTTGTGATTAGCCACCTCACTCTAAGACTGAGATTAACTGATATTACCATTTGTAATTTTATAGGTAGGTAGGCAACGTGTCTTTTTGTCTTTATGGAGTACACACCACTGCCAAGACAAGGCTTGGCAAGACTTGGCCAATATACCTACCTAAATAATAGGTACTCATAAATTACTATACTTTGAACCGACATTCTTTTGAATTACCATTTAGTTATGTACATAAAAGCATGTGTGTGGTTGACATTGATGACGAGACGGGTCGGCACGATTACCGCACAGGCTTATTAGCACTTCCCGATCCCGGCTTTCCTCGATCCATCTTGCGAGTTTGATTCCCGCACATTTTTAAGTTAGGTACCTAAACGGCGCTATTCGCAGGATTTTATATAAAAAATATACTACTATACCTAATAATCGCGATGATACTTACTCTAATTCCGTACTACCTGTACTGATTTTAAAAACTTGTTTTCGTCGATCACTGACTTCTAATGCTGTCATAAAACCAATGGTAGCAACTTTTTGACAAGCTTCTTTTATTTTCTCAACTTTTGTATCAGAAAATCCTTTGATATTGCATAATTTTTTCTTAGTTGACATCTGAACCCCTTTAATCGTACATATTCCAGCCCCTTTTAATTTTTTAATGTCGGCTACGTTTATGCCATGTTTTTGTAATATATCTACATCTTGAAAAAAGCTTTCTTCTTCATCATTTTCTGATATATTATCTTCAAGGGCTTGTTCAATCATTACGAAAACTTAAAAATCACGAAATTAGTACAAAGTGCAGGTACAATTACAAAATTGCCGCGTATATTTTACTTTTTTTATGAAGGATTCATAGACAATCGTAGAAGCTGTCATTACACTATTCGTTTATCGTTACCCCTTTTTCTAGCTTCGCAGCCGCGGCGCGGCGCGGCGGCGCGACGCGTCAAGTTACGCGGCGTGTTGTATTTGCTTTAAAGTTATGCAGCTCGCGTCAAGCTTTATAGCCGCTCCCAAGGAATATATTACTCTCTAACGAGAGGCCGCTTGTTAGAGCAGGCCGCTCTGAATGTAGTTGCGTACCGATGCGCAGAATGCGTATGAGTGGGACGGACGTACGCTGTAGAGGAGCGAGCGGGCAACTACAGAGCGGCTATAAAGATTGACGCGAGCTGTATCTATCTTTGCAAAAGCTTCATTGCTGCTTGGGATGTAATAGTAGAATAATAATATAATAAAATGGTGAAGTGCTATGCGTACCAGTGTGACAGTGCTAGCAACGACGAAACACCGGGATTGACCGTTCATAAGTAAGTCCCTATGTGTGCGTAATAGCTAGCTAATTTTCAGCGAATGTTTGGTCTGCTACTGGTATGTCTGTGGTCGCGTTTTGCTACCCATCTAGGACAAAGCCTTATAATCCTTGAGTGATGGTCATAGACTATTTAGTAATATTTTGCACGACACCTCTATTTCATTTAAGCGTCACTTTGATTGATTTGTTTCTTTTGTCTATGGTTTTGATGACTTCGCTTCGTTGAGAGAGAATCGTTAGCGGCGCAAATAAAGGATTATTTTTATTATAAATTACAATTACTTCAAGAAATTTTCCGTCTAATCCATCTCAGTAAAGGTAAGGGCGTAAGTTAACCCTACGGAAGTACTGGAAAGTGATTATTTATTATGTTCATATATTTCCTTCAGTATCACAGCCATGTTGAAGTAGTGTTGATTTTACTAAGTTTTCGTCAGTTTATCGTTCAAAAAAGTTAAAAGTTGTTCACAAGTATATGTGACAGACCTAAGTTTCGTTTGTGTTGTGATTATAAAGTTGAAAGTCTTTGCAATATGAAAAGTGTTACAAAGTGCAACCAATTCTGGCTTCGAGGCGTCTTCGTGAAGGTAAGGCTGGATGTGTCTTCCAATATACATCACAACGTAGCAATTACCAGTGGTAATAAAGTAAAAAAGTAATGAAAATACATCCTTAGAACAAGTTGTTATATCTATTATTATTATTAAAGAATTTTTAATTACATTGATAGATACAGATAGAGTGAAAAGCTATGGTCTACAATTCCATATAAAGTAATATTTCACGACTGCTGAATTTGTTAAGATAAGTAGGGAGGTGTAAAGCAAGAAGATGTCAGAGTGCAAAGGGTGTGCATGTTGGCTGGGACTTATTTTTTTTCACAATAAATTAAAATCCCATATGGCCCCAATTTTTACGAAACCTCTGAATATTTTTCATGTACGTCTAACGGTTCGCAAGAACAACAGCACCGGAAGAGCATCATCTGTGTAGGTGAAAACACTTAGGTCACCGCCATTGCAGTTACTATCATATACTCCAATGATGGTAATTGAAGAGTTTTCGCAAGAAAATCTACACGAAGGGCATAGCAAAGGTCTCAATCAAGGCCTCCGCCATACCGCTTGATCCTAAACGGGTCAGGGTCAGGTCACCCAGTCAGGGTGCTCATAACTCCCGAACACGCTTTGTTGTCTGGGAACCCTTGGTATTATCAGCTGTGATCTATACGACTCATCAAAATAATAATGAAACTCCTCTCAGCTATCAATTTTCCAATCAACTATTATTTGAAGATAAAAGATATCCAGAGGTCCAATTTTGAGTGACTTATAGATTGGAACTTAAAAAACATTATGCCATACATAACTTAAACATTTTGGGAAAAAGTCCCTGTCACCTTGCACCTTTGCTATCAAGAATGACAATGTCAGGATATTATAATTATATCGTATTTAGGTAAATTATATTTCTTTATAAAAATCAAAAAGGTGAGTAAGTAGGAGGTATGCATGATTTTTAAGACTTGATCAATGCAGTATTTGTAACTTAAAATTATTATTATAGGTACTTAAAAAACTAATTAATAACCAAGATGTCTGATGATCCAAATCATTGGTTACAAAACTATGCAATTTAATTATTTTATGTTATTTTGGATAATCTTCACAAGGTGCTCATGTAGTATCAAATAGTAAGTCTAATTAATGTATATGGAAAACTACTGTTACTAGGTATTTTTGTATCTAATGTCTATAAAAAGTATTGATGAGTTATTTAGCTATGTAGTAATTAATAAAATTAACAAAGAAGTTACATTTTATTGTTTACATGCATATTCTCATTTCAAGCCACTGCAAAACTAAAATTTCTTTACAACTTCAAGAGTTCATTTCATTACTGAGAAAGGTTTTACAGATTTTTGCTTCCATTGAAGCACATGGAGAATGTGTGTACTAACATTTGAAAAAGTTTTGCATAATTATTTTGAATGGTTGAAGCTATTTGTACAAACAAAATAACAATCAGAGTGCTTGTTTGGGTTGGGTCTACAGTAAAAAAAATACTAGCTTCATATGTTATTCCCATTTTTACAGAGATGGAATCGGAGGATCAGTCATCATCGAGTAGTAGCAGTTCGAGCTCTAGGAGCCGAAGAAGTTCATCATCAGACAAGAGTGAAACCTCTAAAAAAGATGCAAAATCTCCACCACGTTCCCCAAGATCCCCTAGGTCTCAAGGGCCACGGTCCCCATCTCCAGAAAGCCGATCTCCTTCACCATCTGCACAGTCTCAGATTTCTGGAAAGCCACCCCGGTCACCTGATAACTTGAGTGGAGCTCATTCTGACATTAATTCACCAGAAAATTCTATTCCTGCTTCTCCGGTAGGTCCTAAGTCACCAGAGGGTCCTCACTCCCCAAGTGATGTTGGTTCAAATGTTGGGTCACCAGGGCATGTTGATCAATATTCTTCAGCTACACCATCAGCAGGAGATGGTCCAAAGACACCACAAAGTCCCAGCAGCTTAGCTAGATCTCCTCCTGGTTCACCAGACAATAGGTCTAGACCTACTTCTCCTGATCCTGAAAGGAATCCTGAAAGGCGGTCGCCATCTTCTAGCCCTTCCCCAGAGAGAAAGTCCTACAGATCATCCCCTCACACTTCACCTACTGTGAAGAGAAATGAGTGGAGCCCAAAAGAACGAAATGAGAAATGGAGGAGACATACAAAAGCTGAACAAAAGATGGTTCCGGCCACCCGAGCCCGTAGTAGATCAGATTCCAGTCAGTCAAGCAGGAGTTCTTCATACAATAAAAGGAGTAATAAGGATCCAGCTACAGAAGAAATATCAGAAGGTAACATTATTGTGTTCATACCACATTAAGGATAATTATGTTTATTATCTGTATCACTATAGTAATAATGACCACTATAGGTAAACTCAATATTTTATATACTCAATTATATGGAGCATGATGAAAATGACTAGACTTTATATCATTGTATTGAATAGATTTTCGGGCTTTTTAGTGTTGTCTTCTCACAGCAAGAATCTATCAAATAATAAATGTTATTGTTATAAATGCCTGCATGCACTGCAATCCATATTATATGCCATTCTTATACTGATAACTGATGATTTCTTATATTATTCTTCATGTTGTGGTGAATAAAATAATTACTTTTTCTGTTAAAGTGTAATTCTTTTCTAGGGGAAATGGAATCAGATCAAGAAGATAGAAAATCGACGAGTAAATCGATGACTAGTGATAAACCTGACGGAAAAGACCTCAACATAAGTCATGAGGATCTTTCAGACGTATCTGACTTGGACTCCATGGGGCCAGAAGAAACAGACAAATCGTCTAAGGTTTGAAAAATAATAATTATGATAAAAATTTATTACTAAATGGAGATGGATGGAATGAAGATTTCATATTTATGAAATGTTTTGTTATTCTAGCCCAAGTCTCCGCCTGCATCAACAGAACACAAGACAGAACCTGTTAATGGCACCAGCTTACATTCTTCACCGAAATCAGATAGTGGAAAAGGCGACGCACCTAAACTGGAAAAAGTGAATAATATTTTTATTGGCTACATATCCAGCTATATATTTCCAGTATAAGATGACCTTGCATTGTATAGGCTATATAATACCATGCGAGGTCAGCTTATACAGGGAATGTATACCTTGATTTAGCCGTGCGTACTATGTAATATTACTAATATACTATATTCATTAACTAACTAAGCTAAATATTCAAGCGTGAGTATGTTTTCGACAATAATTCTAAGAGATTGAGATTCAAACTCATTTCATTAGTCTAGACTTGTAATAAATGTTATATTAATATTACCACTAGGTACCCCAAGAAAAGACCAGTAACACAGAAGATGGAGAAGAACAATTAGATTTTGAGGCAGAAGAAGGAGAATGTATAGAACCAAAAACTTTAGAACAATCAAATGGTGATGCTGAGGATAAAGGAATAGATAAAGGTAAATGTTCTTAGACCTTAGCTGTCAATTTATTTTATTGGTTTGTTTCGGTTATGTTTTTTTTTAAATATGCAGCATCAGTAATCCCAAGCAAAGGTTTAATAATATATAACCACATCTATTTGTTTCGCACTTAAGGTTGTAAGGCCAGAAGCAGTTGTATTAACATGTTGAAATCTTGTCAATTAACAGAGGACGTGAGAGCAGCACGACGCTCCCGTGGCTCATCCCTAGAGGAGGGCGAGGTATCTGACGAGGCGGAGCGTCGCCCGGAGGAGAGTGAGCCGCGGCCTGTGTGTCGGTTCTTCTCCCGCGGTGCTTGTACGTGGGGCGTCAGCTGCCGGTATGTTGAAGTGAAGTCTTGTTATTATACGACGCTCCTTATTATACGTGCTTATAACCCAGTGAAAGTCTAGACTGCGTGTCGATTTGACCTTAACGCTGATCGTTTTGGCGGCCGGAGGGACTTCAAACAAAAGTTACGCGATCATAGCGTGACAATCCGGCGTAATGTGTGGCTTTATTAATAGATTTAGTGTTCGTCCGTAGAAGCCATGACCACAGGAACATTGCAAGTTCTTGTCGATCGATCGATATAAGTGACCCGGTTGTGTGGTTAATATTATATGTAGTATATTCCTATAGGTTCCTCCACCCGGGCGTGACGGACAAAGGCAATTACAACATGTTTGACGTGGTGCGGGGTGTGCCCCCGGGTGGGACATACCCGGCCGCACCAGCTAGGGACGTCGCACCGCCCGAATCCGCCTGGGAGCGAGGACTTCGCACTGCTAAAGAGGTAACTTTAGGCCTTAGCACGCAAGTATATTTTATAATGCAAGTAATTAATCTTATCTTTTTGTAGTAAAACCTGAAGCACGTGACTAGAAGTGACTTTCAACGAATGTGTTATCTTGGTGTGTAGTCGGGGTTGTGCTCTCCAACTACTTCTCAGAAATTATGAGTGTTGGTGATTAACTTGGTTACCCAAGTCAAATGCAGGCGCTTGTGTATCGCGGGCCTACTTGCGTATAAATTGCCAGTACTTATGAAGACAATCGAGCACACGTGCGCAACCTCTTCGCTTATTTGTGCTTAGTGTGGAATATAGTTTACATTGTCTTAAGAAGTTATAGAAATAATACTCAAGGGTCATAAGTGCAACAAAAGTCACATAAAAGGGCACCCGATCAGCGTTAGACAGCTTGAGCTACGACACTTCTATTCCTAATAAACCAAGATTTCTAGAGAAAATAAGGAACGTTACTAATTATTACAACATCTCATTGTGCATTGAAAGTGTTTACGTAGCATTCTTTAGTATAGTTGTTGCATTTCACACGTGCGTTCAAATAATTTAAATTTTTTACTGACTTCTAAAAAGGAAGAGTTTCTCAATTCGACTTAGTTTTTTTTTCTTTTAGCGATATCTTCCCCAATTGTAAACCAATTTTTATTATTTTTTTGTTTGAAAGAGTATTCTCCCGGGGTGGTCTCATTTGGTGAAGAACTGATGAAGACCTTCGGAGATAGACAATGGAACTCTTCAATGGATAACAGCAAATCACTCGCGATTGCTGTAATCGCTTGTTTATTTATGTGTTGTTTATGCCACTAAAAATAGAAAGATAAAAATAAATAAACCTAATAAAAAAGTTTACCAACTTCAATAAACTTAAAAGTATAAGATATATTCTTTTTAAAACTTAGCAGCTTCTGTCGTCTTCGTTTTTAATTCTTCAATGCACCTTAGCTTGGCAGTAGCATCGTCTTCAGAAGCTGTTCAGTTTTTCAAGAAAATGATGTTATACTTTTCAGTTTCTTGAAATCGGTATTTACTTTTTTAATTTTATTTTTTTGAAACAAATATTACAGTTTTTGGAAACTAACTATGAAATACACAGTCAGGATTTAGGAAAATAGTTAATTTAACTCTGCTGTTGTTGGTTGTTTTGGTTTTTAGACGAATATTATGTAGTTGAATACTGCTTGTGCAATAATTGTACATGCAGTATTCAACTACATAAATTTTTATTATAAAACCAGGTACATACTAGTGGGCTGTAACAATAATTGTAGCAGCATAGTGCTACCAAAACAGTGAGATTTATTACGCGCGCACAAGCCATGCCTACATTAACTCGTCATTATGTCATCAACTTGAAGTCATCATTCTCATGCTCTTATCCCATTTTATTTGGCGTTGGCGCACGCATTTTATATGTCTTCTTCCATTCATCTGTTAAGCTACAACTTTATTTGAATCACCACTAGTCTGACGAACGTTTGGCAACAGATGCTGCGAATAGCGAACAAACGCAAGGAGCAAGACATGGACTTTGAGGAGAAGAAGTTACATCTATCTGTGGGTGGCGTGGTTCACGATCCCGATGCAGAGCTGGCGTATGCCGCTGCCGCAGTAGGTGCTTCGCCCCCGCGGCACCACGAGGGAGGCGCCCCCGCGCCGCCGCATTACAGGGATCCCGAGGCCTTCAGGTACTTCTACCTTTTTCAACTGGTCAAGCCCAGACAAAGTATAAACACTGTCCCTACAAGAATTGTTTTAAATAGATTAACATTTCAGTTTCTTTTTGTTAGAAATAAGTGTTCTGAACAGCTGTTATTTATTAAGATATAATCGATTGCAAGGAAAGAAAAAACAAAATGAAAACCTCATTTTGTTTTTTCATTCCTTAAATGGGGTGTTACATGTGTCACTGCCCTAAAATAAGGTTGAGCTACACGATGACTGATGCACACTTGCCATCTGCCGGAACTCTTCAGGGGGGCTAAAAAGGCCGCTTTAGATGAATCATAATATGATTCATATTACGAATGTCAAAATATCTACTTAATTGGCGACTCTTAATGTCATCCGCATAAGGTTCATATTCAGTAATCATCTGTTTGACAGTTGCTAACCAGATCATTAGATGAATTGCTCAATGTGGCCTTTTTAGGCCCCCAGCTCAAACTGCTTTGACGGTCCCTACACATGGGCATTCGACATGTTGCCTTACATTGTTCATACATCATTTTACTTTTTTTACTTTGACCTGAGTTTGTATTGGCGTTTCTTCTCAGAGGTAGTCAGTTATGAAATGCCGATATACCAAAGACTTGTAATAGTGTGCAAAATAAACAAATTAATTTAATTTTCGTGCTGCCGCATTACAGGGATCCTGAGGCCTTCAGGTACTTGCATACATAGTAAATAATTGACATAATGTGGTCTTGTGGTTCCTAGCAATCATAAGGTCGATCTTTACCTTCCTGTGGGGTCTTAAACTATAAAGTGGATGGGCAGCAGATTGCCAAGCTTGGTGGTGGTTATAGTTATCGCAATCTAGCGACCTAATCGGAGGCCCATTTTCAGTGGCAAGCGCAAAGCAAGCCGTAAATTTAAGCCATGTTGTTTGGCTTGATCTTAAAAGTTTTATACTGTCTAGTGTATAGCTTCTTTCTGACTGCAACACACTTGTTAGGACCATGCTCGCCGACGATATAACAGATTTAAACGGCTGATATTGTTCTAATCGTCTGTTATGTTGTCGGTGAACTTGGGCCTTAGTATAATATTTAAATACCTATATGTAGCACTAGTAGATGTCGTTACAAACCTATGTCTTGCAGGCCATACGGTCCAATGTACCGTGGTCGCTTCCCGCGGCCCCAGGTGGACGAGCGGGAGCGGTACTACGAGCGCGAGCACATGTACGAGCGCGAGCGCGCCGGCTACGAGCGCGTGCCGCACTACGACGAGCGGACCCCCGCGCCTGACGAAGGGCCTTATCATAAGGTAGCCCACTGAGGATGTATTCTGCTATATCATTATAAAGCCTGAACCGAAATATAAGGAACCTGAGGTGGAGTCGCCGGTATCGATCATATGAAACTAGCTGCGCTTGCGACGCCGTCCGCGAGGATGTAGGGAGAGGTGTCTTTTTTAAAATAATTGCATATTTCCTCCTTCATGATGACACTATTTCCTTGTCAAATTTAATCAAGATCGGTTCAGCCGTTTAGTCATGAAAAGGGAGTAAACAGACAGAGTTACTTTCGCATTTATAATATTAGAAGGGATAATAAGGATACATATTTACCAATAAAATCTACAATAAGGCGAGATGAGCCACCTCGCATGTGTTTTAGGTTATCTCATATTGGCTAGCAGATTACGATGTTCAGACTTCATCTAATCTTTTACAGCAACGAGAAATATCTGAATTCTACAGACTACTGTTGGATTCAGTGACAATATTATGTTGTTTCCACCGCCTGCATATGGGCCACAACAAAGTAACTCTTGAAATTGTTTTTTCATTTGGTAGGAATGCATTCCATTCTATGCTGCAGTCTTTACTTCACTGTTTTTGTGTTCTTCACACAGCGTCGTGTCCGATCGTCACGCGAAGTGATCGTGCAGCGCGCGGAGGTGGAGCGGCGCGAGGGGCGGGAGGGGCGCGAGGGCCGGGAGGCGCGCGAGGGGCGCGACGTGCGGCGCGCGGAGGGGGGCCGCACGGAGGGGGGCCGCGCGGAGGGGGGCCGCACGGAGGACTGGGCCGACCCCTGGATGCGCGCCGAGCCCGCCGCTCGCCGACGCAAGCCGCCCTCTTCCGACGACTCGTACTCGTCCTCTAGGTAAAGTGTTAACTGCTCTTCTTTATTTCAATGGTAGATGGTGATGACGCGTGGTATTGGCTGCCGCAAACGTTTGATGCTCTTCAATTTCGTCGAAATAAAGCCCGTATTCGCGATACCTCGTCATCACCGCTCCAATTCATTTGTCGGTTTCTCAGCGCGAGTCAAAAGAAGTAGGTATGGGAAATATAGAGCACAATAGCCAAGCGAGTGTCGCCTCGCGTTGCTATCAACGGACATTTCGCTGGGCAAACTCGAGAGCATATAGCACACGTGGATACACGACATGCTAGCCATATACAGGTATATCGTTTATCCACATTCTCTAATATGCATAAAATATTGATCAAACACGTTTTTGGGAAGAAAAAAATCTTGTTCTTGTTCTGTTGAGATATTGTATGTATGTATAATGTGAGTATGATTCTTCCCGAACTACAATTGTAAAGAAAACTGGTGATGTTTTTTTTATTATTTTTTAAATTATTTTTCTGAATTGTTTTACAAAAGAAATATTAATTTCTTATTTTCTCCCGCTTCGTCCTCTCCCCTGGGCGATGGGTTTCGCTTTCATAACTCGTCTAATGTTGTGGTGTTTACGGTTTTCGATTCCTCATGACTCCCATTTAATCTCGATTAACAAATATAAATGCATGATCGTTCTCGATACCATTTGTCATCTGTGGGTCTCACTATCGGCCACGACCGTGTGCGCATGTGACATGTAACGTGTAACATAACAATGCGTGTGCGTGTGCATGCGTGCGCGTGTGCGTGTACGATCACCCCCGCCCGTCTCCTCGTCCCGCTGACCCCGCAGCTCTTCAAATTCCAGTTCCCGAAGTTCGCGATCACCGAGCGCGCGGCGCAAGAGAAGGGCATCCTCGTCTTCGAGACAAAGGTGAGATGGAAGTTACTCGATTTCAGTAATATTCAATAAAATAATATTCGTAGTCGAGCGTCTTCTTATATTCGATTCCCGTGACCGCGAACTTCTTTGCGTAAAAAAAGCGCTACATTCGCGATTTTCTTGGAAGTCTTCGCTACCATCGGAATATATTTCTTGCTACTTCTTTCCGCCTTCTTAGGGATGAAATCAAGTTTTCGAACATTCCAACAATTATAACCTTTTTTTAAAGATCTTGCTGTACTTTCTTCCACGTCCAATCCCGGGCCGTTCCCAAATTTCGCCACAACACGTGTTTCTTCAGTTTTTGTATTTCTTTTTTTTACATATATTTGTATTTTGTTGAGTCCCTTGTGCCTCAGCATCGAGGCATGGTTGTGAACCGTTTCGTGTGGTGCAGGTTGTCGCCGTCGGTGATAGTTCGCGAGCGGCGGCTGGCGACAGCGCGCGCGACGGCGATGAACCCGCCCGCGCCGCGCCGGCGTGCGCCGTCACCCGCGGCCGCGCGGCAACTGTCGGCCAACCCGCCGCCACCCGCCTCGCACGCGCTTCACCGGCACAAGGTACATAATTATATCTTATAAAATATGTGTATGTTTTCAGGCTATCACAGCCTACGCCTGGATCTATGTCCACGAGTTAAGTTCCCGTTTTCAGTAGAGCTGTAGACATCTATCCCTTTGTTATGTTACACTGAGTTAAAATGGGTTACTCAAAGCCAGACTTGAGTCCTTCAGCAAGTGCCTGGAGTAAGTTGGTTAGTTATCTTGTCATCTATTAACCGAGAGGGTCTTATTCATTTAACATAGATCGTGCTTAAAATATTATTATGTGTAGCATGCATGTTTGGATATAAATGAAGAACTGTAGGCCTAACAGGATCATACAAAACATCGATTCGAGGAGGAATAAGAGTGTCCCGCGTGTGATTGATTATACATTCGAGTTAAAATGACAGGCGGCCGCATGTCATTTGCTCTGTTTCATAATGTAGTAATGTTTACCTAAGCTAATAATTTCGTTCATAGATCTATTTTCGAGATTAAAAACGTGTCATTACAACTTTGCATCTGTTTGGCAGGATGAGATGGATCCTTACGGCCGTAACAAGGCAACAAATCGCAACAGGGATAGGAAGAAATATTCCAGATCGTCGTCATCAGGATCAGGTATGAATAAAAAAGATTTTAATGTTATAATTTGTGATATATGGGTTTCGGGGAATATTCGTGTTGCCGAAGACGAATCACTGATGCAGTGTGTTATAACTACAGTGTTTATTTCTAGAATCGTCTACATCGTCAAGTGAATCGGAGAGCGAGTCTCATTCGTCGTCGTCATCAGGCAGCTCGGGAGCCCGTCGCGCGCGTCACGCTCGTCTGCTCAACGCGGCTGCGAGGCCCAGGTAGGGCAGCTTTTATGGCCAGCCAGTTTCAATTTATCGCAGTCCACGGCTGGACATGAGCTTCTCATGAACAAGAGGCTAGCCATTTTTCGTTGCATTTAATGTAACGCTGCTGATCTTTACCAGCCAGTATTTTAGCTATCAGTCATCGTAGACTCGTCTGACAGAATTCACTGTCAAGTTGCAGTACTTGCAATCCAGAAACTAGTATTGGTAGCTAAAGAATTGTTTTGTTCGAAAATATGATTTAGATTGGACACATTATTTTATCCGTCCACAGGTTAAATGCAAAATCGGGTCCTGCTGGGCTAGCGACGGCAGTGACTACTGTTACAGGCAAGAAGGAAGTTCCCAGTGATAAAGGTAAGGTTTCAAAATTCAAGGCGATAATATTTAGAGTGTGCGGTGGTTTTAAATGCACTCATTGTAATACACGACCTATCATTTAATACCTTTCAGAGTCGGGCGGTAAAAAACGTGGAGCAACGTCACCAATTAATGCAGTACCTGCTAAGAAATCAGTTTCGAGACGAGAGGAGCTGTTGAAACAATTAAAGGCTGTAGAGGACGCTATAGCTAGGAAACGGTCCAAAATCTAGGGATGGTGTTACTTTGGGCGGGTGTACAGCTCATGATAAAGGCCAGTTCGGTGACAACGCCGGATATTCAGTTCTGCCTGGTTGTGTCTGTAGTAGCATAAATTGTATACTGTGTATCCTTAAGAATAAATTTTCAATATGAAGTACGCATGTTACTGTAAAAACTGTTTAGTTCTAGTAAACCTTTATCCAGGCAGGATTGAAATCGTACAAATATAAGCATTTACATTTTTAATGTAACATTATTGTGTTAATATATCTCAATCTCAAAACCAGAAACAATCTTGAGAAGTGTTTATATTTCAATATCAGAATTAAATTTCTTAATCATTGTTATACTGACGGAAAAGCGGGTGTATCAATTTTATTGATAACAAGTGCTGAAAGATAGTAAATTTATTTTTGCTATGTATCACAAAACTCAAGGCGGAACCTAGAAATATAGGTTTTTATGGTGAATTAGAATATGTAATTACATAATTAGTAAAAGAATAAATGCATAATTTTGTATTAAATGCTTTTTACTGTTACTGTCAGCCCATTTCATCCCCTTGCTAGGCATAGATAAAACATTAAATTTAAGTATTTTTTATGATCACTATATTAGCAAGTCTGTATTTTCTTGATGAAGTGTTTCTCACAAGAACTTGATTCAGGCCATTATTTAGTAAATTATTAAGTGCATTATATGCAATGTATCCTATTCCACAACTGCGTGCTTCAGTGAAGCTGAAAGCCCCTTGTGAGATGTATCCCATTACTTGTCTTGAGGCGACATTGCGTACTGTTTCTATTTTGGAAGGAAGCCATAATTCTCTCATACTTTTTACGTATTCTGAAGGTTCATTTGTTGCTCGTTTTATTGACTTTTCCAAACATGGCTGAAAGTTTAATATAATTTTTATTAACTATGTGACAACTAGAGAGTAATTTACATTTGTTTATTGAGGAGGGGCCGTACTCCTCACCCGTACGGCCCTGTAGAGTTCGTCCCTGACTGGGTGCTCTCCCACCAGTTGGAGGATGAATTTATAAGTAGAAAATAGAAATTTAACTTACTTTTGTTCTTTTCTTTTTCAACTTCATATTTTTTCTTTTAACACTTTTCAACATCTTTGTGTGGTCAGAACGTTTGAGCTTTCTAATTTTTTCATTAGGATCTTCATGTTGAGGTTCAAACAAAGATTTGATATTAGCGAGATCACCAGGCTCGGGCAAACAAATTAGTGCATGCTTTCGTAAACTACCTTTGGCTACTAGTTTTATATATACTGGAACTAAACATGAAGTTATATTTTCCATTTTTGGTAGACTCTTTCTTTTGTTAATGCAATCCTGAAAATATTCATTAGAAACAAATTGAGTGAAAAATGAAGATACTGATCACACTATGTTATGACGATGGACTGTATCATACCTGAATATCATTTAATAGAGTTCTATCCCGTAACACAAAGTAATTATTTACTTTATTGCCACTCCATTCACTCAGTAACATATTCCAGGAACATATGAAAGGACTGTTGATGGCAATTTTTTTGTAATTAACTCTTTTGCTTGGTGGCAGTCTGAAATATTTGTCTCGTAATTCACCTTCAATTCTTTTTTCATTTTCTTTTCCTGCATTAGAGTCTGGTGGTAGGTAGCATTCACCCATTTCAAAGGCCAAGCTTTCCGCTTCTCTCAGACCACCTGATCTTGCTCCAAACATGATGAATGTTAACCAGAATGGTAGGGCATATCCTGAAGGCATAATTATGTCCCAACCACTGCCATAGCCTGGAATTATTTTGAAATAGTTAAAATATACATCAATAACAATGATCAACTTCACTTGCTTGTGGAGAAAAAAATCTTATACTGTATGTGTATTCTGTGGATGAAAAATCACAATTGCTAACCAATTTTCTTAAACTCTGAATGCTGTGATCCAGGCCTTTGTACTAAAACAACAGGCACACATTGTAATGCTGGATCATCTTCATTCACTTCACCGGGAACTAGTTGAGTGTTTGTCACATGTTGTATAAACTCTCCGTTAGTCATTCTTTCCTTTTTAATTACTTCATGTATTGTAGTATCCCATAAAGGAGATTTTGAAAGTGAAGATGGGATGTGGAGTAAGGACTCTGTTCTTATTTCTGTAATTTTCTCTTGCTTTGCCTTAGTGCGGCGGGATGGTCGACTTAAGCGAGGGTCTTTAACAACTAGACCAACAATCATATTAGAAGGTAATTGAGATGGTGAGCTAGCTGTACCTATTTGTTGCCAGTATTCTTCCTTATCTTTCAAATGAACAGGTTTATGCAGTGACATCCACTTAACATTATTCATTTCTGTATCATTTATACACTTCAAGCTTTGAGCCAAAACAGCATGGCTATTTGGTCCAGTTAAAGAAAATCTGTTCAAACTGCTTCGCATGACTTGTATTTGAATATTTTCTGTGATATTTGAAACTTTTCTTCGTTTTCTTGCAGTTTCGCAGATCTCTGCTTTGTCTTTGTCATATGAGAGCTCCATCAGAATTGATTCTACTTCCTTTGCTTGTGATGGATGCACAAACAGCCATAGAATTTTATTTGCACCATCACTTTGAACCCAAATAAATTGAACTTTGCCTATGTATCCAAATGGATATGTGTTCACTCCATACAGATGAACAGTTCCTTGTCTGGTGCCATTAATGTAAGCCTTAGCACAAACACTCAGACCACATGAACAACTAGTAATCTTTGCAAACATTTCTCTAATAAGTTCTGCTGCCCCTGTTATTTGTATTGGTATATTGTAAGATGTGTCTTGAATAAGACAATGTGCTGAACTACCTCTATAGCATGCCCTGAACGCTTTATCACAAGGTGCATATGGCAGACGATGTCCCCAACGTTCGGTCATATGGAATCTTTTCGCGTGCCAAATATGGGTTTCTATCCAAACATTTCGCTGTTGCCGTCGGTTGTACTCCTCCAGCAAGTTGGCTGGGCGGCGTCTGTACTTCCTGGATGGTCGTTTTTGTTTTGGAGGCAGACCACTTTTTTTCAGTTGGTCTAAATGCGCTTTTCTTAATTTACGAGGTAGTCTTTTACAGTTATGGCTCATTACTCGACGCCGCATATGAACGGGTAATGATTGGAATATTAGTTTGGTTTTACTTGGCCTTAAAATACTTTCAGTCATTGCAGCGATTTCTACACTTCTAGAGGCTGCAAATTTTAAACTATTCGCAGCATACGGGAGGTGTTCAGTGCCACCTAAACTGGCATCAAATTCTGTTGCTTCCATGGTTAACGATTATTGTCACAATAATGTACAATAATTAGGTATTATGCTTTGGATACAAATGAAAATCACTGTAAGCTTAAAGTTAAATGATAATTTTTAAATTAGTTAGGACAAGAACACGGTTATGTTATAACCTCAAAATAGTGTGTCATTGTTATGTCAAATCTGTCAAACTCAAATATTGATGAAGGGCTACGTTCAGTACCTAATTCAGGGCTACGTTCAGTAATTCAGTTTTCGGTGCGAAAGTCACTCGGGCGAATGTCGCTCGCTCATCGGGAATAATTGAACGATCCACAACTGCGTTACGCGAGTGACCAATCCGGACCAATCGAACGATCTCAAATTATCTGCTGCTGTATCCTATGACTACAGTCATTGGTCGGTTGTTAGCAGTGCGACCGAGTGCGACTTTCACCCTACTATTTCACGGAGTGACCAGAGCGATCGTCCGCCGACGCTCGCTCAAATAACTGAACTGAACGGTTTAGTGTGATCGCCCGCGTCGTCGAGCGTCGTCCGGCGTAATAACTGAACACACCCCAGTTTTCGGTGCGAAAGTCACTCGTGCGAATGTCGCTCGCTCATCGGGAATAATTGAACGATACACAAAACTGCGTTACGCGAGTGACCAATCCGGACCAATCGAACGATCTCAAATTATCTGCTGCTGTATCTTATGACTACAGTCATTGGTCGGTTGTTAGTAGTGCGACCGAGTGCGACTTTCACCCTACTATTTCACGGAGTGACTATATAGGTGCTAGAGGGAGAAAGGGAGAGAGTTCAGAGGGCTCATAAAGATTTGCGCGTACTATACCTACGACGCAAGTTCCATGTCAGCAAGCAGTTATAGTTGCGGCTACGTGCGTAGCTAGCAAGGCGCTACGCTACTACGTGCAGCGTAGCAGTTGAAGCGGCCGCCATGCACGTAGCCGCCCCGCCTACGAGCGTAGTTGCGAGCGCGAGCGTGCAAAGCGGACCCACGCGTAGCCGAGCGTCTACGAGTGTTTGCTTATCTACGCGCGTAGATCTAAACCGCTACGTGTGATTGATTGTAAGGTGTTATTTTATCACCTGTAGAAGTTAACTGCTGACCATAGGCCTCTTCACTAAAGTATACGGCGAAGGTAAGTAATTATCACTAAGCGAATACCTATGTTATTTTATTACGGGATGCTGCTGCCTATCCTCTCAAAATAATTAAAGGATTATTTCTATGTATATGGCTATTAGTGGTCGGGTTTTCCAAAATCACGGGCTACAGCCTATACTTAGCCGGGAACCATACCTACGATAATCTTACCTACCGATTTGCCTACATTTATTTACTTCAAACTTAAGCGCGGTTACTTTTCCTCTTATTTGTTACCGAAGTAATATCAATCCGATAAAAAATGTAGTAAAATGCCTCAACAGTCGATTTAGTTAATATTTTCCTGCTTGATAATGCAATAGCACTCGCTCGGACACCAAGTTCAGGCCTGCGGGCTGGTAATACCATATTCGTGTCGTCGTGTATAGCAATCTTTCGTTTTCTTTCAACAGTTAAAAGTCTGATTCCTACTCATATCGCTTTGTTTTGTGCGTCCACATTGATAAAATAAAAGCATACCTGGGCTAGGTCCTGAGTTAGTTGTTAGGCTTTAGCTTTGGTCTAGGTTACCTAAGTGTGTTTGTTTACCGTTTCCGAAGAATCATAACCTATTGTTATAGTAACTTTTGTATATGTATAATACACAGAATGATAGGCGCTGAGGCCAGGAGACAACTCAAAATATGATAACTTCAAAAATACTTAGAATAAAGCATTTGCAAAATTTTAAAGATTTCTTTCAACCTAACCTATATAAGGTATTGTTAATCTGTCGTTTTATTTTATATAATACATTTTAAGCCCTTTGCGGCAGTTGCAAATCGGTTAAAGAGCATACGAACGAAAAAAAAAAATTCCTACTATATATCATTTGCCTGGCCTGTATCCCAACTCCCAACTACGTTGGGGTCGGCTCCCAGTCTAACCAGATGCGGCTGAGTAACAGTATTTTATACAGAGCGACTGCCATCTGACCTCCGCCACCCAATTACCGGGAGACACTGATACCCTAAGGTTAGACCGGTTGGCAGACTTTTTTTATTTATTCAAATTTATTCCTACAATAATGTATCTAATATTAATTATTTACGTATCAAATGGGTTTCGGTTACAAGTTAATTCTTCGACTGAAAACTTTAATAAAAAGTACCTACTGCTATTTATTACGTTAATCAGTTGTTTTAGAGAATCATTTTCTGTAAAGAAGATATAAGTAATATAGGTACTATGGAGCTTGTAGCAATAGGCTGCTGGTCGCAGGCCTTTACTAAGAAAGGGAGATAATGCGCGTAGCCTTAATGGACAAGCGGATAGATGGCCGCAAAGCCAACTCTCTCGCACCGGTCTGCTTTGGACCGTCTTCAGCCATCTATTGAGACTTGATAGCAAGACGGGAACTCCAGGAGCTTTCAATAGTCAAAGATTCAGACTTCAAAAGTTAATCTTACCTGAACGCAGTGTTCCGCGTCTCGCGTTCAGAGGCTCTAGTGTGCCTAAGTTTCTTTTACAAATCTCGATATTATCTATGCAACGACCGCGTTCGGTGCTCCGATTGGTTAAAAGCTTGAAGGGGGCCAATCGGCACGCAGAACGTGGACGATATGTTCAATCGAGTGTTTAAAGAATCTTACACCAGGGTCTCGGGTTAGTTTGATATTTAGGGCAGTTGGCAGAAATTTCTTGTTTCAAACTCATTATTCTGCGCTAGTAAAGTTACCAACTTACAGTTAACACCCTCTACCTCATGATAGTAGAGGGGTTGGTAATAAGACTACGACATGCTACGATCGTAGCACCCTGCATTCTGCTTTTTCTTCTTTCTTTTGATTCTTCTATGTTTTTACATTACCAGAAAAACGGGGCTGTTAGGGACTAATACTTGCATTTAGGAATTTGGTCATATATTCTAAAATAAATCGAAAATACGTTTACAATAATTGAAATTTTACAATACTACCACGCGTCAGTTAAAATCCGTTTAATCCCATATATTAAGTAGAACTACTAATCTAAGGTTTAATCCATATGAAAAGCATAAATAATAAAATTATTCGCTTATGGTTCCCAAATAGCCACATTTTACGGTAGGTACGTATTTTGCGCCAGTTGCTTATCCAGTCCAGCGATACTTCCTGGGGTATATAGAAAGAGCATCCAATAGTGTCGATACGGAAGTACCTGTCACCCCTGTTACGATCCCTACAGTCTACCCTTTCACCACGGCATGATATGTGCCATAGCTCATGTTGACAGTGCAGTTGGCTGTCTTACATGTACTAGGAATACGTAAGAAACCTGACACATAGCCTGCATTTACAGATAACATCGCAGATGGGCAGTAGCGTCTCCATCTGCAAATAACAACCTACTGCGACCACCAATTCGATTGCTAAGCATGGTCATAATATCAGTTCATTGTAGCGTCCATTGAGAAACATATTTTTAGCAGTGGATGTTATGTACGGAGTGATTTGATGATCACGTGCAAATTATTATTTATATTGCTTCATGTACAATGTACAAAGGCGGTCTTAAGCCGTAGGCATTCTCTACCAGACAACCTTAGGGTGATGCAGAGACAATGAAGGTAAGTTTGGCAGATGATGACGGGTCGTGGTAAGTGAAACTTAGGTGCGGACGGCAACATATACATAATTTAAGAGTTGGTTATGATGAATAAAGCACGTCCTTAATTTTTTTCAGGTACCTAATTAAAAGATTGTGGTTTATAATGTTCATATATAGAATTTGTTAATTGTAGACACAATTTGTTTGGTGATTATTGTAGAGGCAAGTCTCTTGCAGTATGTATTTTTTTCTAAATATTGATATTAGATACTCATTTGTGAATCAAATTTTGCTGCTGACCATAGATGCCTATTTCATAACACTTACAAGCTGTGCTACAAGTATGGAAAGTCAAATAAAACACTGTATCATACGGTTTTACGGCTATTTCCTTGATTATTTTATTTTACATTGAAACATTGCCCCATTGCTCAGTCAACCCGTGGCTAGATTGGAGAGTTCCAACTTGGTGACAACTATCATCAAACAATATTTACCTTCCTTTATCATATCGTAACACACGAAAACTAGGTGGAAACGGAGGGCGCTGTCAACAAGGACGATTATGGACGCCCGTAGGTTTGCATGTTGTTCAAATGAAGTGAAAATAATTCTTCTTAGAGCACACCTGCATCTTAATCACTATACACGTGCTGCCTGTGGGCCAACTACACGCTAGAGGGCTATAGCGCCCTTCGTGTCCAGTACAACAACGCATTCAGGGCGGTACTGTGGCTGCCCCGCTTCTGCAGCGTCTCGGGCATGTTTGCTGAGGCGCACATCGACTGCTTTCATAGCACCATGCGCAAGCGGTGTGCGTCCTTGGTGCGCAGGGTGCGGGCCAGCTCCAATACCGTCCTAGCGATGATCGCTTGCAAGTTGGATTGAGTTTACATTCGGCATTGTTTTGGACATGTTGCCTACAATGCTAGCATGTTTTGTAACTTGTCTTTGGATATGGGTTGTATGATGCCTGAAATAAAGGCATTATAATTTATTTTTTATTTTTATATCTTGTTTATGTTACTTGGTTCTTCTGTTCAACAGTAACATGCCAATTTTTTTTCAAGTAGGTGCGCTCTATCAGGAGCCAATGCAAGCAATGATCAGAAGTTAATTTTTTTGTTTATTTTCTGTTGTTAGTTAAATTTTGTTGATATTCATAAGAATACATTAGCATAAAAGAAAACAAATTAACTTATTGATTCCGTTTTATATGTAAACATACGTAAACAATGTTGTAAACAGCTTGTTAGGTACATCGTTACCCTTAAATCGATAACACGTCGTAGAAATCTACAACCACTGAGTACAACTACAAACATGTAGTCATTATAAAGTCTCTTTTATAGGTCGGATATTTGCAAAGACTAAAAATACCATTACATAAATTATCTACATCGTGTTCATCTAATCAGACTCAATACAATTATCAGACCTCATCACACCACAATCAAAAGGATACTATAAAAAACCATTAGTTCTACGCTACATGAAAATTAAGCGGCGCTACACCCTTGCTACATTCTTGTAAATATTATTATTTCAATATTTTTTGCTAATACTCTGTGAGAAGACAATCTGCATTATTTATTCGATAGATACAAAAATACATAATTCAATAATAACTTATAAACATAAATCACTTATATTCGTATTCAACTTCTGCCGTTTTTGTTCAAATAGCATAGGAGATTTTGGATGCGCACAGTATCAAAGAGAATGGTGTAACAAAGGACAGGCATTTACATAGCAGGGGGCAGAAAAAGGCTCAAGTGAATAATGATGAGGATCTTGAGACGCACGAGCCCGATTCCATACATCGAGACTTCTCTGTGCCTCGAGAAAGTCTTCTCGTAGCGGTAACGCTTATTTCCCGCGAGTTCTCGTTACCAGAGAGAAAGTATCAGTCACATCCATTTCTTTGGCGATTTAATGTCATTCGCATAATCTTGTCTACGGAGAGTTGCCTTTAAATAATACAAGTAATCAAATAGAGTATCATCGATCCATCTCAAAACCAGTGTTAATATGGTGTTCCAATACTGGTGATCGTATATCTGCACTATGGAAGACCTCAACCAGGCCACTGACAACGTAATAGACGTAGCCACCAACTGGGCTAAAGCTATTTAGTCGAACTGAACCATTGAAATGACAAGAAGAAGCCATAGCCAGCGCAGGTGAGAGTGACGTTTGTTGGATCTGGATGTGGTGCGCGTCCACTGTACACACTGAGCTGGCAGTAATTAGGAATAAAATTGATCGCGATATCTAGTGAATCATCAATCACATAAGATTTTGTGGAGAATATGAAGTGAGCATAGTTGTGTTGTGAATGGCTCAGATGGAAATGTTAAATGTTCCTGATTAGGGACTAAACCATAATTATGGCTTTTGACAGTTTGATTAACAAATTTAGATATTATTAACAGAAATGTTTTTACTATTTGAAAGGGTTACGATACAATAATTAATACGATTACAATTTTTGGATAGCTTATGTTATAGTTAAAAATGCGTAATAAGTTGCTAAAAATGTCCGTAAGGTCTAATTATCTTGAAATACATTGTTAAAATCAGTAATTCAATAAAATACATTATTATAAGTTTTATACATTCCTCCTTGTACAATTTATTCAATACACATTATCCTCTTTTTACGAAAGATACAAGCGTTTGCGTCACTTGTAACGGTATTCATAAACGTATTATTCATATTATAATTATTTAATGTAGCTGTATCCTCATAAAATACATGAAAAGCACGAACTAATAAGTCTTATAAATTAAAACACTTATACAGAACAAGATTTTCGAGAATATTAACAAAAATTCATTTCAATTCATTCAGTGGCAATTTTGCCCAAGATTTAATGGATTGCCAATAATATGCTACCGTCAACTAGAGGCTTTTATGTTCGAATGAAGGAATTGAACATTCAAATGTAGCAAATATACAGGGATTAAAAAGTAAATTTCAAAACTACTAGCTGTGCCCGCAACTCCGTCCGTATGGACTTCCTGGAAAACTGAGTTATTTTCCGGGATAAAAAGTATGTTACGTCCTTCACCAGGTTGTATTTAAGTTAATAAAATACAGGTTGTATTTAAGTTAGTAAAATACGTTCAACTGTTAAGGCGTGATTGATTAACAAACTTATAGGTAGGATTACTAACAATACAAAAAAAATTCAAAGTCAGGAACAAAATATCTTCTCTCTTGACGATGACGTGCCCGTTGATTTAGGAACAAAATCAGCTTTCACAATGATCTCAGAATATAAAACAATCTGTCAAATCATTATGAAAACCAGTTTCGTAATTCCTTTTGTTCTTTCTTCATGTGTTCTTTTATTCTCTTCAACGTAGCTAATTATAGCCAGGAACACAATATCTTTAGGAAAAATAACTTATTAATATACTGTTTACTTACCTAAACTGTGAATTCGATCAGGAGAGGAAAACCGCAGTAGGTAAGCAACGAACGTGTTTCGAGCCGTTCCGTTTTATAGACTTTAATTACGTTGGAATTGCAAGAATTCAATGTTTAACACAACAGTTAGCGGCAATGGAAGAATATGAATGGATTTGTCATCGCTCGATTGGGTGAAGTATGCGGCGGGAATGGGATGTGACGTGGTTGGCGGGACGCTCCCATTAGCCGCATCACCGCGTGCTATGACATCATGCTGACTCAGTCTCTCAGCGCACTACAATGCTTCTTTCCTTCACTAATTGACATCCATCTGTAACACATAAAACCGATCTTTAGTAAGGACCAAAATGCGAATGAACGAGCAAGTATAGAGTCGCGATTTGTATACGGTTTGTGTACGTCCTATGACAAATATATTAAGCTCATTATTATGTGTATATAATAGAAGTGAATTGACTAAAATAGTAATAAACGAAGGCGGCGGGGTCCGTGGTAGTCAATGCGGGCTCACCCACACCGCAAGTCGGCTAATTAGGCGACGCGGTGTGAGTGCGCTGCTGCTGCCACAAATGGTGCGGATAGCGGCTTCGGCCTTCTTCGGCCTTGTTCGGCCGTGCGCGGGAGTCGGCGCCACTACAATTATTTCGCCAATTTATCGACATCGATAGTGGTACTACCACACACGTGCCACCTACGTTGCCACTAAATCTGCATGCTTACCGGACATATTAAAAAATCGTTCGCTTAAGACAAAAGAAATTAGGTATATCTGATAGTGTTTTATTTTTTCAGCTACACACGAAAACCTATGACAGTTGTTAAGGAAAATCAAAAGCCGGAAATACTGACAACTGGTCTAACTTTAAGATATCAGTGTTCCCTTGTAGGTAACTCGATTGCGGAAGAAGCCAGATGGCAGTTGCTTCGTTTAAAATAATGATATTCAGCCTCACTAGGTAAGGCTGGAAGGCTATTACATAGTTGGGAAAAGTGAGTCTGATTGTGACTTAGGGCTATGTTCACCGACATATTAACTGACGTGTAAAATATAAATTATTTATTAATTTTTTTATTTTATTTTATTAAAATGGCCCTTGGCCTATATCCAGTATTGGATTGAGATAGGATCTACTTAGGCTGTATAGCAATTTTGTGTTTCCTATAGTTTATAATATTGAAAAACATTATTATATCTATGAAAAACTCCAAATTAATGTCAGACTGGCTAATGTTTAATAGATATAACGTGATTTTTAAAGCAGGGTCCAGACTGAAGGTTGCCCGGTGGTGGTAATAGTTATGGAAAGTGTGTTGGTGGTAGCTGGTGGGTAGTATTGAGCTGTGGAGGCGCAGGTGCGCGGTGACGCCGACGTCACGTCCGGCGCAGTAACTGTGGCACGGGAGCTCAATGGGCGCACACTATGTGGGCCACACGTGTCATCGCATCCCTCCCCGGAACACGTCCCCCCCTTGCCCTAACACTCACACAAACAAACATTGCTCTAATTGCTGACAACTATGGGAAATAGCGCAAATGTGTTACTTTTTATCACGACGTGTATTTACACTTGTGATAATGACGAATGTGTCGTCTTTAGATAGTTACTTATTTTATCACTACCAGCGTGGACCCTGTTTCAGCAATTTATATAGCCCAAGGATAATACCTGTCATTAAAGACAATAAAATAAATAAATACGAATACTAGAACGCTAAAACGCGGCAAGTGTTACGACCGAGGCGCCCCAATAAGAATGTGTGGCGAGCGGAAGTGTATAACGTTTTTGACAGAATTGGATCGTGTGAATAATAAACATCAGGTCCGCGGCATAACATTGTCGTATCGAATGGTTCGGTGTGGGACGATGAGAATCGTAGTTACGTCAGAGAGCGGCGAGCGGACGCGCGGGGGTCGTCCGACGTCGCAGACGAGGAACAATGGACTTAAAAATGGAATTTAGCGCATGAGGTGACGAAACGTGGTCCCGGCTGCGGCGCGGACGTCGCGAGAAGTATGTAGGGCGGGTGACGCGACGACTATTGATAGTGCGCCGCCGACGCCGACTCCGCAACAACTACCATTATTCTCTTTACAATTCTGTGCTCTAGAATGCAGCGCGCTGAGCCTGCAAGCGGATCTATAGCCGTTCTATTTACAACCGGACTGTACAAACGTCGACGTGCCTTATATGTCGTGCCGTTTATCACGCTTATTAGGCATACGTAAAATATATTATTAAGTATCCATACAAACCATTTCAATTATTATACATTTAGGTATAGCAGAGTTACTCATTTTAATCTAAGGAGTGCAACTTATACAGTTACGATTATTGCATAGACAAGTCGTAGCATGCGTCTACGCACGTTTTTGCAAAATCAAGTATTGACATTAACACTTTTATATTTATATGCCGGGGGGAAAACATTTAACTTAATATTTAAAAGTATAACGTAGGTTTGAAAACACAATTTTAAAAGCACAGTAACAAGTGTTTGATACAAAAAACGAGGTTGCCAGACTAGGTTACTTGTTCAATTTGCTAATGATGGCTATTTACGAATATTTTGGCATTATCGTATCATGAAAAATATAAGATTGTCAGTCATTGACAGTCAAATGTGTCTTAGAGCATAAATTGTGAGAAATATGTTATATCAGCTTAAGTTCAGTCGTATTTGGGAGCCAACTTGTACTTGAGAAAAGCTAAGATCATAAGATGAGTTTTGATTGGCTCCAATGTCGGGTATAGAGATAGAGCGAGCATTCCGCGGCTGTAACGGTGAGTTATTTGGCGGGCGGCGGGTGTAGTGCGCGGCGTGAATGGCCGCGAGATGCAGCCTCCGCTGCAGCGCCGCAGGCTGCGCCGCGCCCCCCGCGCTCCGCCATCCGCACCCCGCGCCGCCGCGTGCGCATTCCGTCGAGCGTCGAGCGCCGCGAAGCTAGTCGCTTGCGCAACCTCCGTCGCCGCATTCCATTCATAGCGACGCGCGACTCACAGCTTGTGACCGGTGCGACTCGCTCGCGTTCCGCTGCGGCGGTGCTGCGGTCGGACGAGGAGGCCCTTGCCTTCCCAGAATGGGAAAAAGAGCGCGGTTTTTGAAATTTTAGAGCGTTACGCCACATTTCTTCGTGAACGTCACGGCGGTCGGCCGGTGTGAATTCCGCCGGACGTTGACCCATACCGCCACTGCTTTCTCCGACTCGGTGTTTGCTATTGGAACGAATCTATTAATTGGAGAAACTCAGTTCACACATGAGCGTGGAAAGTAGACCGATGAGCTTTAGCTATACGAGTCGCAGAGAAGTAAAACGACACGCAAGCGCCCTTTTTGAATAATAGTCATTCAAATTTAAGTTAGGCGCGGTAACAAAGCAACGTGCCCATATGCGATATAGGTACTGACCATCGAATGTATAATTATGCTGTTTGAAAACTAATACGCTATGCTGTACAGTTCAGCGGAGCGGTAATAAAGTTAATAGCTCTTCGCAGAGGGATTTCCCGTTTGTGTGATAGTAGTTTACAGAATCGTCGTGTCTTGGCACAAGTGTACGCGCCGAGGTTCGCATGGCAATGTATGTCGGGCGGGGATGCGAGAGCGTGCGGCCGTGTTCCGCCGAGCGAGGCGTGCGGCCAAATGCCGGAGGCTGCATTTCTCTCCCCGCCGCCCGCAGGTGAAATGTCACCAAACAGCATTCCGAAATATTTGAAACGACCTTTATGGCGCGAAAGAAAGTGTGTGGGGTGCGGGGCGCGGGGCCGCGCGACCGTGGGACAGCGGCGCGCGCGCCAGTCGCACGCCCCCCACCCCCGCGCCCCTCGCCGCCCCGCACCGCACCGCGCCGCCTCCCGCATTCCAGCGCGCCGCCCTCCGAATTTTTTCAGCCACGACCCGGCACTCCAGCGTCTGCACACATGCTACACCTGGACACCACCACATATCCTCTACTGATCGCCTAGATTACACCCTTTCTCTTCCCCTAGACAAACATTTGAATACTAACCGTACAGTAGTAATCGAGCTGGCACGCCGGCCGCTAACTAGGTACAACACGAGTGGTTTCGTGATTCATCAATATGAAATCATTTACAATCTGGTCTATGTAGGTAATTATATTATATCTGATAATAATATCTATTTTCGATTGGAGGTGAGGCAGTTATCGAGGATTCTAACAAAAGACTTCAACGCACATTAAGGTTATGGAAACGGGTAAGGACGAATCTGTGATCATGTATGACAACAAGTGCGGTAAAACGAGACAAAACTGCTCGTGAGTAGTTTTTTCTCGTTTAGTAGATAGGCATATAAAGCGGTGATAGTCCACGTGAGACAACCTGATCGCTGAGGATACTAAAATCTGACGACGAGGAGTGACGCAGACGGAAAGTGGAAACTCACGAATGGCCAGGATGTCGCTAAGATGAAGAACTGAATGATGTAGTTAGAGAGAGGAGCGTGTGTTGCGTGGAGCGTGAGCGGGGGCGACCGGGCTGCCGGCGGCGGCGGACGGTGTCGCAAATAGCCCGTGACGCGGCGGGCGCTGCACTTTCGCGCGGTCATGTGCCCGGCGCCGCAGCCAGACGCTCGTAATCGCTCCTCTATTTAAAAACGTCGTCGGACGCCGCGCGGCGGGGAATGTGCGGCGACAATGCACGGCGTCAACGACCGCTCGCAACGGAAGCGACACACTTCCAGCCCGGAAATGTGCGCCCGCGCCTTAAGGGACCGCCGACTGGCTATTTATAACTGCGCAGGGCGCACGCCGTGTGGGGAGCGTGATGTAATGAGCTGATTTCGGAACCGATCACTTTCTTTACCCGCATGGACGTCCGCCGCGTGAAACTATCTACTGTTCAGCTAAAATTAACCAAATAAATTTAAATTGTAAGAGATATTAGGAGCACGAGCTCGCCGTAATACAATGCGGCCCTCGTGTATTAAATCCGACCGACCGGATGTTCAAGATACAGTTCCCTTCATAACGGGAGGCGCGGGCGGCGGGTGTTTCATAACGGGAGGCGCGGGCGGCGGGTGTTTCATAACGGGAGGTGCGGGCGGCGGGTGTTTCATTATTTCCCCATCGGCCGGTTCCACTCGACTGTCTGTCTTTCATATAATTTTTAAAACCGCAAGAATGATCACAGTAATAAAAGGAAAATGTGGTGTTATTGTGACATCGTTTCAAAACATGGATGTAATAACTCAATCTGTAGGGCTGGCTGGTTCCCAGCGGCGTTCGTTCCGCTGCTGGCTTCTTGCTCATTAACGAATAAGCAGGTAAAGAAAGCGCAAGGGCCCGGCCACCGGAGATAAGGTCAATAAATGCTCGGCTCTGTGGCTCATAATTAATAAGTGAGCGCGATTACATCTCGGGGCAATTACCGAAATACAAGGAAACACAGCGGTGTGCACGGAGCATCAGAAATACAAGGAAACACAGCGGTGTGCACGGAGCATCAGAAATACAAGGAAACACAGCGGTGTGCACGTAGCATCAGAAACTCATTATACCTCACATTCAATTACTACAATGTGCTTTAATAACTATGTGCGCTCGTCTGTCGTACATAAAACTACTGGCTGAGGTAGAGCTTCCTGTATATTTTTTATCATAAACTAGGTCTGATATTTAGATTTATCTAAATTGTATAAAGTGTTTTGAAAATAAGTGATAAATACGTAGGCAAAAGCATACTTTAGGGATAGAGATCACATAAGCAGATTTCTATCAAAGCGCGAATATTTTTTTAAATCGCAATTAATTCCTATAATAACTTATAAAACTACTGGAGGCGGAAAGAGAGGTGGTGTGTGCCCACTGCACACTGTGGCAATCCAGCTTATCACACCTTGATTAGTTGATTGATAGACACAATATTTGTAAATATATGCGGCAACAAGATTGGTTTAAGAGAAATTCTGGTTCAGTCAGTGATTCTAGAAAATCAGATTACAGATAAGGCAGAAACTATTTTTAAACAAAGGTTAAAAGAAAACTTAGCTTTCTGAATTAAGTATTTTTCTCTAGAAGTCAAGACAATATTCTGTATGGAATTTTAATTCAGACATAGTCGAAATTGATCAGCAATTAATATTAATGTACGATTCAAGTGCTCGCTCGCGTAGCACCTTCACGACCGATGTCCCACGACTTTGATGTCGTTTCTATGGGAGCGTCATTATCATTGTACCGCAAGTTCCTGGCTAATAACTCGTACGTGTCTACGAGTCCCGCATATCAACACACGGTCATTAAGTCTGAACATTTTACATTTTTAAACTGTTAATCACGACCACGCATTCGATGTAAATATGACATGATTTTTGGAGCTGTTAAATAATTACTCGCGAGCCTCCTCGTGGGAAACGGTTACGGAGTACCGTTAGGTTGGCTGGGTGCTTCACGCTTTGATGTGCTACGAGATTGCTACGGAAGTGCTACGAAAATTAAACAGTTTGACAGACACTGGTGTCGATTCTGTTGCGCACTTTGACAGGACTAAACTAAACTTAAGACGGTGGTCTCTTCTGTCTCAATAGAAAAAGAAAGTGACAGATGCGATTAGTCTAGTTTAATACTGTCAAAATGCGCAACAGAATCGACACCATTAAGTAACTTTACTTTGAGTACTTAATTGAACATGCTGTTATTAGTTTTTTGAACAATATGCAATCTAACTTTATCTAAATCTAAAAATTATATTACAGTCCAGTTTTCCAACGGGTATGAAATAATCGATTTAGTACAAGGTACTAGGTGTGCTGAACCGTTTTTTCGTTATAGTTTCTTGATATGATATGGATGAATCTGTTATTCAGAAGCCATGTTACCCTGGGGACTTCGAGGAGAAAGAGAGAGGTCTTATTTAGAAACCACGCAGCAGAACAAAGTTTTTAAAATATTTCTCTAAATATACTCGTATTAAAATATACATCCAGAAAGATAAAGTGAATGCCTAGACATTTATTCTGTAAAATAGCAAACAATACAAAATGCTTTCACAACACTCCACGTTGCAGACACTTCACATTCTCAGTGATTGCGTACTCATTTACTGAATTTATTTATACAGAATAGACATTCTTGCAGATCATATAACCGATGGAGTGTCGTTTACAATTTTTTTTTATCGCATTTATAGTCTAATTTTCCGGCGATTGTTTGTTTTATTATTCATACTTTCATGTAAGAATGTGGAGGTGTAAGCGATTTTTTGAAGTGTCAATTAACGAATACATGTACCTAGTGTCATATTGAGCGCGTTGGTTCAAAGTTTCGTTTGTGCGCGCAACGTCGTGTGTTTTCACATTTTCAGGCTATCAGTAGTGTTTCAGGTGTCGGTGGAGGCCACGCGTCGCGTCTAGCACCTAGATTCCGCGTATTGTTTGGTCGACGCGTGCGCAGCGGTGCCGCGGTGGCGCCAAGGCGCGGCGCTCCATGTATTATTCAAGCGGCCACGACCCGCGCCGCCCCCCGAATTTTGTTAGCCTCGCGCCCCACAGACTTCTCTAATTACATGCTATCATGACCGACTTTACCGTGTCACGATTATTTCGATTATCGTTAAAGTCAACAACTTGTGACGACAGAAAATGTTTAACAAAATAGCAGCTATCTATGTTACATATAGTAAAAGAACATTTAATTTGAGAATAAAATGCGTATGTATCTATTTATTATCGATTTGGCGCATAATTCCGGCTGATATCAAACTTTTGTAGTCATGAAGTGGCAGAACAAAACTTGTTCTTGTGGAGACGTTGTAGCTATTTGCTAGTTATTTGCAATAACATAGATAGCAAAGTACAGTTGGAGAGCTCGTGAGTATGTGTGGATGTGTCGGTGAGGTGTGAGCGGCGCAGGCGCAGGCGCGGGGCCTCGCGGAATGGGGGGCGGCTGGTCGGGTGTCGGCTCCGATGTCGCGGAATAGTCCATTGTGCGAACGCGCCGCCGCCGCCGCCGCCAGCAGCGGGAAACAGGTCAAGGTCTCACTGGCGCCTACCTCACAACACTACTGCCTACTTTAAATATTAATATATCAATACAACATAATAGCGCACGCCTGTCTCAATAACTATCGAATTTTCGTGATTATTTCCTGAATATATCAAATAATTAACTCTACTAGAATGAAGAGTAAGACAGTGTTTGATCTGAATTCATGAAATTAATGACCATCGCCCTGTCTATATTCAGTCGGCCGACGGAAGTGTGTAATCGTTAATATTACAATATACAATGGTGACACGAATGCGCGATGGTCCCTGGCACATTTGTAAACGCGCGCACCGAGCGAGATGTGATGTGAGGCTCAGTTTAGGTGTGAAGGTCAATGACCGATAAGGTTGGCGTTACGTCAAGCTCTCTTTTACCCTCACTTCGGCCACTATCGCCAACCAACCTATCAGCGAAATATTGCCAAATACCTACTGTGGCAGGACGGGCTGCGCGGCGGCGCGGCAGGCCCAGTGAGGCTCAGTAGGTTGCTATAGGTTTTTGTAGGTTTGTATGTGTTGCTAGCTCATAGCGTAATCCGGGTTCAAACATTCGACGTTTGTGTGATATTTGTTAAAACTTCGAATCGTTTTCCTGCCTAATTGATACGAATACTAGATATTAGCAAAAGACAAAGTTAATAAAACATTCAACATTTAGGTTAGGTAGGTACTTAGAATTGAACAATTCTAACATTAGGGCGACGGCACACAGCAGTAGTAACAAGCGCGTTCTCAAAAGGAATTATTGTTTGTATTGTAAATGAGGGTATTTCCCATACGTGTCTACATTGATAGTGTGTTTTGGTGGGGGAGAGGGGTGCGCGGGGGGTGCACCAGTATCGGCGCGGGCGCAAGGTGCACGTTATCGCGCCATTGTTAGCGCCGACAGATTTATAACTTCCCTTTGCCCTCAATAAGGGCCCGTGACCTGTGCACACCTTGCGCTCCTAAATAACGCGAATAAGTGAATACCTACGTGTGTGGCGATCACTCGCCTATCGCCAGTACAGTCACAAGCACAATATCTACACATTCAAATTATGTTCACATCATCAGGGCCGGATTAAACCACGTAGAGGCCCCTTGGCAAAGCAGTACATGGGCCCTCTCCCCTAATAACTACCATATTCTTCGTAAATAGGGTTTTTTTTTTTTTTTTTTCCCCTTTTTCTTTGCTTTCTTTCTTACATTTCTCGTGCCTCGGACCACTAACCAAGCATAGACCCATAGGCAGCTGCCTATTTTGTCTTTAGGATAATCCGGCCCTGCTCGTAATACCTGCAAGCCATCTGCAAACACATAATATAAATACTTGGTAAGTGTTCGAAGATTCACAATCAATATTTTTCTAAAATTTATCATAAGTGTCCTTACATATTTGTGCTCGTGATTGTAGACACATGAAAACAGCAAGTGAAGTTTTTAAGGAATCTGTATAAAATTAAAGATGCCAAACTCAATTGAAAGTACCTACCTATTAGCATACGACTGTATCTACGTATTCCAACATTATAATAATTCGCGGTGCGATAAAATCTATTAACCAGCTTCATAGTTAGGTATATAGGTATTTTCATAAGTAATGATATAATAAATATTTTCAGATTTGAAGTATGGAAAAATCTAGGTATATACTGTGTAGTTGAAATTAGGAAATAATTTCTTTTTTTAATATTAGTATTTTGGATTAACATGAATATTGGTAACCAGACATTTAATATAATATTGCATCAATACTAGCAATAAGTTTGTATTCCATATTCCATTTGGAATTTTGAATACCTATAATATTTTCGGGGATAAGTACCTACCGAGACAGAACACACAAAAAAAAAACTATAGAAAATAATTTAGTTAAAGATTAAATAGTTCTAAACATAGTATAGGTATTCTTAGTAAGTATATATTGACAAAATATGAAATTGTTAATAATAAAAGGTAATATTAGACTATATATAATATTATGAATAAAAAAAAAACTGTGCTGTATGTTGTGACGTTTGAAATAAATTGAATAAAACCGTTTAAAACAGCGTGTTGATTGAAAATACCAACCAAACCAACTAATAAACATTATAAGGGTTACCCATATTTATCATTACATAGTATAAAACAAAGTCGCTTCCCGCTATCTGTCCCTATGTATGCTTAGATCTTTAAAACTACGAGACGGATTTTAATACGGTTTTTTTCAATAGATAGAGTGATTCAAGAGAGAGGTTTATGTGTATAATACTTTCATATTGAATGTAAGGATAATAGAGAAATTACACCCGGGCGTAGCCGAGGACGGGTCGCTATAATAGATATTATAAAGAGGAATTTGTTTGTTTGTTTGTATGTATGTAGCGGGTAAACTCTTGAACTATTGTACTAATTCAAAAAATTCTTTCAATAATACAAAGGTACACTATTTATGAGTCATGTAGGCTGTATTTTATTTTGATAAAAATAAAACGCGTGGGTGAAACCGCGGGCTACATGTTTACTTAGATACTGTAACAATTATTGTTATTATTATCAGGTATAATAAATGTTCTCACAGTAATAATTGACATACCTCATAATGGGCTTGCAGCTCTTCTAGATATGAGCGAGTCTCGTACGCTGACTGTGCGTGCACTCCCGCGCAGCGGTGACTGTTGCAACCGCTTCTTTCTCAGCTGAAAAGACAACAAAAAACTCTTTGAAATATTATAAACACAAACGTTTTGTACAAAACAATGACAAAAATATTAAAAACAATCAACGTTATTTATTTCTTATCGAAAATAAGGATTGTGTTCCCAGCAGTAATTTAGACAATCTGTGAGAAATTCCGCTTGGCGCCATTCCAACTATACTAATGTGCCGTTCAATCATTATCATTTTTTGTGTAAATAAATATCGTATTTAGTTAATTGCCTTCCCTTGCTATTTAATTGACTTCGAAGATAATGGGAAAGGTAAATTGGTAAACAATAATAACATCTTAATCGGTCTACCATGCACATGCAAGAGTTAAATCACAAATGTGTTTATAAAAATGACACGTCTATCTGGCATAAGACTTCCATAACTTGAACTTTAAATGTACAAGTATACACTGATAGTAGCAACCCCATGTTCCTCAGCCAACTCGAGCATGAAACCGTACTAACTGACGCTGAGATACTCGACCCTGTCAATCTTGATCGTTTTATATATAATTATTTTGTGATGTTAACCTGATAGTGACATGTTGATAAACTTGCTGACATTTCAAATTATATAGGTACAGTGTAATTTATTTTTGTATAATGTATACCTCGGCTGTTAAAATCAAATTTCTAAGTTACTATCTCGGTTTTTATTGCTTTTTTAATTTATAATGTTTATTATTGGCAGTTTAAAACGGAAAAAATATTGTAACGAGTCGGCGCGGACGTCACAAACGGTGATATTGATGATGTCATGTGTGAGGGCGGCGTGGCGGGCAGGCGCTGGTATGCGGTATGCGACGCGCTAGCCGCATAACGGTGCGCGCGCGACGTCTGCGGTGTGTTCCCAGGCTCCGCGAGCGCTCGATCAACGCCCCGAGATAAGCCCCATTCTATACGAAACCCAATAAGCCATTTCCTTGAAACTCTCACATGGAACCGCTCCCGTGAAAAAAAAGACCAAACTATACAAAAAAAGCCCGTGAATAAGGCGGGAGCGTGAAATAAGAATGGCCCCAGTTCTGGGAAGGCTCGGCGCCGGTGCAGTCTTTACATCCTTTATAATGATCTTTTTTTGTGGAGCGACCCTTAATGGCTTATCGTGGGGCTGAGAATGTTGGCACAGTGCGAAGCGGCGTGTACCTTATTATTTGGCGAGGCTCGCCGATGTGGCCGAGCGGAAATCGATAATCAGTTAGAGATTTAACTGTGGAGATTGTGCGTGACGGAAGAGTTGTCCGCGTTCAATAGTTTTGTGAGCATGAATGACGGAACGGCCGCCGTTTATAACTGCGGATACAACAATGACCAACCAATTTAGTAAGGTGACATTTGCATATCGCGCTTGGATTCGACCTACACGCTCTCGCGACGTGTGTTGCAATTCGTGTCAATCTTTGATGAAGCGTTTTATAGACAGTTGATACCCATTTGTAGCGAGGTGTAGGGTATGTCCTCGGTGGGCGGAAGTATGACGAAGGAAATGCTTATGAAATTATCACCCACGCCGCCTGTGCTGCGCCGGAAGCGGAGGCGCACAGCAGTGTAGGTACCGCTCAATGTGCGGCAGGCTGTAGGCGTCGCCGATATGTGTCGCTCACATGCGTGCATTGCGCCGCGCCCGTGTGTACCGAGCACAGCATGCGCGCCGGAACAATGTAATCAATGCGCGATAAAATGAGAGCAAAGGTGAGAGGACCGAAGGGCGTCATGTGTACCGGCTACGTCATCGAGAGATGCTGTGACTCAGCCGGGGACGAGGGCACACGTGTTGTTGACGTCACATACACCTGACTCATCACGTACTCATGATCTGGGAAAGACAGTGTTATAAAATACGCGCGCCCGATGTGGAAGCCCGCCGGCGGCGCCGGCGACGCGTCAATGGACAAAATATACATTCTATATTTGTTATACCTAATAATATTTTGAATACCTACGCTGACTAATGAATTGTATCAGTCCGAATTGCACAATTTTATCATTAACATCATAAATTGGTAAAGAAACACATTATAAACTCACAAACATTTGAACAATTTTAGCACATTTGATCCGAAAATACAGTAGGTACACTGAAATGGCGTTTTGGAAAATATTTTAGCTACAAGATATAGGTACGTATTTTACTTACATTGAGTCCGATTTTATTTTATATTGTTTGTTATTTATAAAATTGATGATAACATATCATAGGTTTGATAAACATAGGTACAAATGTATATTAGAATTACGATATATATTATATTTGTCCATGACATTTATTTATTAACATTAAAAAATATGCTGGCAACAATAAAAAAATAATGCTTAACTTAAATAAAAAGTTAATGTCTCATAATAATATTATTGAGCGTACTTTTTATAATAATTATCTCAAATCATCAGAAGGCGATGCCACAATAATTATTTATTTGAATTCCCGTGAAAGTTTAGTTTACAACCGCATCAATAGAGATGGAATGCCGAGTGAAGTAAATCGTCTAAATAAGCACAACGAGGGTAGGGCAAAGCAAGTGCCAGAGGGCAATGAACAGCCGGGGGTTAAGCACAAGTAGAGGAGCGCGGGGCTAGTGTGTGAGCGGGATGCGCGAGCAGACGTCATGCTCTGGTGACGTACGTCCTGTCGGCAACGTGCTGCCGTCGCACACCCGTCGCCCGCACACGACTCCCCTGCACATCTCACTGTTACACCTTATACATATAATAATTAACATTCTCTACTCCCGACAACTATCACGCAACAACCTCATATGATATATTGACATTATTTCTAATGTCATACTGGTATTATTATAGTTAAACATAAGTTGGTAGTTATCATTATACATTTGAGTCACTGTAATAAAATACGCCTACCCTCATTTACAATATTAAAAAAAAACTTCCAAGTAAAAGCGTGAATAACTTTATGATTTCGGAGAGACAGTAAGATATTGAGGGTGCAAAATGTTAAAGTAGTAGTAGTTTGAGTACAAGGAATAGTAAAATCAAAAATATATTTCTAATCTTACGCTACTGGGTGTAACATTCCATTGATACAGACGGAAAATCACTATGTAAATTCACTATGCACTAAATTTCACAGTTGATTTTGGTGTAACGATTGAACGGACACTTGTTTTAAACACAACGCACGAAGTCCGGCATCAAGTAGCGGCGTTCACTAAACAACGTGATAATACAAAAAGAAGTCAGAGGTTACGATGTTATCGAGGGAGACATGAATATTCGAAGACGCGAGGGTCACGAGTGAACGGTCGGCGTAGCATCGCGCTGCGGCGTGAATGGAACGACCGACATTTTATGAATCGAGAGCCGTCGCCCATTGAGCTGAGTGCGGCGAGCGGGCGAGCGCCGACGGTGCGCGCGCGCAGCACCGCCGCTGCAGGGCCCACAGCTCGGGCCCTCGCCGGCGCCGGTTCCGGCCCCGGCGGAAGTGACGCTCCGACTGAACATGGCGGCGCGCGCGCAGGAAGTGCGCAGCTTACCTATCGGGACGTCTTCGCTGGCGGCGGGCGCAGCCGACACCCGCCGCCATCCACCGCTTCGCGCAGCGCACGCGAGCCCGCATGCTCCGATACCGATATCCGCAAAAGTGCGCGCGATCACTACCTTGCGAATAAATTATTCGTGCTGTTATCTAAAAATATTCGTGTGCGACGCAGAGCACTCGCAGCCCGCAGCCCGAGCCGACACGGAGTTGCACACGCGAACCGCTTCCCCGCTGCGGGGAGACTGATGAGGGCAGGCCGCGCCGGCGCCGGCGGAGGCTCCGACGCACGCGCACACTGCCGCCCGTCCCTTTTCGCGGGCGCGCTTCCACAGCGGAGCGAGCGGGACCACGACAACTCATTATCACAGCGGCGACTCGTGAACACCAATAGACCGAGGAGTAGGGACAAAATATTCGACCTTCACTTCACAACGCACACGAGCGCGTGCGCTGATCGCGTCGCGACAGCTTCACACACACGCGCGCTACTCGCAAATTGCTGGCCGCCGCGCCGCCGCGCCGCCGGTGTGCTACATTTGACAATTTTTCCAGAAAACTGACATGCACCGTCACCGTGGTTGAGGCGCGCCTGCGTGCCACGTGGCTGCCACTTAACACTCACCACCGACCACCTCCGACGACAATACCACCACAACTACACATCAAGCACTTTTAATAATTATTTAAATATTAAACAACAACATATAGATAAATAACAATATATGGAACAAAGGATTAGCATCTTGTATGAGAAAAAATCATATTGAAAATAATGCAAAATATTTAAAAATTATTTTTATAATTACTAAGGAAATATAAATCAGCATAATTTTATGTCCGGTGGTCGTTTTAATAAATATATATATTACTATGATATTATGTATTATATTTTATACACTGCACATACAAGTTCATTCAATATGAGTTTACCTATACTTCCGGCTACTAGGTGGATTTTGTCCAAGTCCATGTTAAAGTATTCCATCTCTACATACTAGTTATCATTAATGAGTAATAAGACTTTCTATTTATTAAACAAATTGAGTACCCTAGGTATTCAAAAACATAAAATAGATAATTATAATCCATTACAACAGGAAATAGTTAGGTACATGGCAAGTAAAAGATGAATGTTAGCAAGATTCACAGGCACATCTAAGAGCAGGTCTTGGAAAATGTAACTTATATAAAGTTAATTCAAAATTATAAAGTTAACTTAGATTAAAATGATTATCCATATTAATTGAATGCGGAAAATAGTTTATTATATTCTCTATTTATTTACTAAGCCTAATTTATTATAAAAGATTTTGCTTAAACATAATATTACTTAATACAAAACGTTTAAGTAGGCTTAATTTGAAGCATTAATTCACCGATGCAACGATTTTATAAATGACTTCATTTATAGATTGCAATATTCCCAAAATTCAAAATCATATATTATTTATAAATTGCAGCAATTCGATAACACTCTAAATAAAGTATACAACATACTGGGCATAGGTATATCCCATTTAATATGCAGGTTTATAGGGTAACACTTTTAAGCTAATAACAAAATAGGAACACCGCCTAGGTAGGTAGGTAATAGGTATACCTAATTAAATTCTAATAATTTAATTTTTCCACATTTACCTACAAATCTGCAGTTGTTAATAAATAGGTAGTAGCTTTTATTCAGAGGATACAATATATAATGTATCTTACTTGTTATGTCTGTATTAATTGCAGAGAAATGTAGTTTGATTTTTATAAAAAATTGTCTTTCAAAAATAAAACAAATTAATAATCATTATTAGATATATTATTATTATTTAAAGATAAATAAGGCAGCTATAAATCACAAAGAATTTCATTACAGAGTTAGAAAGATTCATCTATTTAAAATATATGTATTTTTTTAACAAATTATATTTAATAAATATTTTATAAAGTTAATTGTTTAATTTATTAATGTCATAATTTAAGTATATAATTAGTTTTAATCATTTAGGTTAAGCCTCTGTTTATTCGACGAAGAAACACTTGGTACAAAAGTTAAGAGAAAAATAGCCCTTAAAAAATTATCCACTATTAATTTTAAAACTTTTTATTTATATTCATATTATAAAATGGTTAAATAAACTTATTTGAGATATTTGAATTAATTTAAATCATTCAAACTCGTAAAAATGAGCAAATTTATGTATAGTTTAACTGGGCAGAAACAGACTTCGCTAGGGCGAAATAAATTGGCTTAATTACATACAATTTATGTGAAAGTGTTAAGTTTTTTGATAATTTCTAATAGGCGCTGAGTTGTAGTGCGGGTAGATGGCCAAAAAGTACGCAGGAAGTGCGTGCCAGTGTTGCCATACGCAGCCGAAACGGTGCGCGTGCGCCAGTGTGCCGCTCGAGCTCTTTCGCGCAATAAAGAGACTAACTTACATTCAAAATATTCAATATATTTTAACAATTACATTTATATAATTTTATATTTATTAAAATGTGTGTTATATATTAAAAAAATAAATTTAACGTTCCTCGGGTTTTTTGTATTTTTTAGTACAAAATTTAAGAATAAAAAAAATATATATCTATATTTTGAAAGGCCTAAGCAATGATATTGATATTAGTACCAAAAAGAATCAATATCATAAAAAAGTATAAGAATATAAGTGCAATTCAAGCATTAAAAATATTTTAATCTATTACAATGAAGTTAACTAAAAATTGTAAGTAGAAACAAAGATACTTAGGTAGATACTTATTCAGATATATTTTTAACATTAAAATTTTAAACATTAGTTTCAGGTCGTTGAATTTATTTAAAACTTTCCGAAGTTATTTATTATCTAATATCTGTAGATTCTAGCGTCTATGATACAAGTCTTACAATACCTACCATGGTGGTATGAATCAGTGAAAGATGTCGGTAGACTTAAAATTTATAAATAGGTACATATAGATACCTAAAAATCCATCCAATATTTTGAATGATGTTTTGAGTGTATACCTAAGTCTGTAAGACGCATGTGTGTATGTATGTGTGTAAATCGCGTTGGAATCCGGTGTCGTTATCAGCACGTAGGGCTGAGCCTATCTAATCTTGCTCCCACTTTAACTCTTAGATTAAATTCACTTCTTTTCAAACATATTTCAACAATTTACCTCACATGCTGGTGCCTATCATTCTCTTAATTCTTTATTAAACAACCATACATTCAACCATCCTAATATATTTTGATGAACAAAGCCTTATTTCTAAAACAAATAAAAATGTTCTTGCTAGCTTTATTTGGTTCTAATAAGAATAAACAATGGAAAAAGTACAGCTACAAAGATTTTAACGAACATACAAGGCTTACGTTATTATTCTAAGGTTTTGTCCTTATTAGATAAAACTATGAATTCAATGAGCTGCGAAGTGAACGCAGTTCCCAAATAAAAAGCATTTTTTAATAATGACAAACATGCTTTTCTCAAATACCAACAATGTAGAACATAAATGTATATACGAAATGAAAATAGCAACTTATTTATAATTTTAGCCCTGGCAATCTATTTTTCTCAAGCTAACTAATAAATCTTGTTAGATTATTTTTATAATATTTATACGAGAAAAAACTAAGATGAAATACGAAAATAAGTTGGTACCATTTTATCCACTGATTGGCTCCTATATTAAATAAAAAATACCGTCGAAAGTAGATCTGACCAAAAGTTACCCATCAAATTAGGTAAAGAAATATTTAAAAACACATATTCGAAACCATTATCTGTTTCATATTCCTCTGGAGATCTTTCTATGATGATAAAATAATCGAATACCATGGAAAAATGCTCACACATAGCATTATTTCTATTTTTTGACAGCTTATGTCAATTTTAGAACAGACTCTAAAGTCTGTTTAAACTTTATTTTTAACGGTAATAGGCGGTCATTGACTTCCGAGCAATAAAAAAAAGATACCTTATGAAATCGACAAAATTAAAGCCCAAAACCAAGTAGTATAATTATTTAAAATCAGGTAGAGTAAATTTTTGAATAGACTAGAAATTCTTCTAAATAAGTAGGTAATAAAACTTGTAGAAATGGTAGTAGTTCTTCATGTTTTATTGTGGCAACATTATGCGGGGAGATTCCCTTACTTGAATATCTGTCTTTTTGTTATGACTAAGTACTAGATAGAGCTGTAGTTAGCCGCTGGTGCTTTTACCGATTCTGATTTCATATTATTAGATATATTATCTACTTACCCACGAGCCCGAGTGCCCACATTGTACATTTGCGAAATTCTAAAATAGCTTGAAGTTGAATATTATCCAAACTTAAACAGTATATATAGATACTTATATTATTAAAAAAAATACTAGTATGAGATTATAGCTTGCTATTTTAGAAAGTTTTAAAAACGTAGTAGATACGTGTTAAATTAATTACCTAGTTAGTGCCTAGGTACCACTTTAAAAAACAAACATTATTGATTCATATTGTAGTAGGTAGGTACCCACCTATAGCAGTAGATTTTTTTTTTTTTCTTTTTTTACTTTCATACCTATGTAAATGTTTTTATTTTATTTATCATTTCATTATAATTATTATCGCAAAATAATTTACTTTGTACTTACATGAATGAAATCTTCATAACTCTCTCGAAATTCATGTGTAACCGATTAGGGTTAATATTTTAAGACATATTTTTCAGCCATGTTTCTGTGTTTTTACTTCACTAATCACTACACAGTAAGCTCCCAAATGAAAGACACTTAAAATAAAATAATATTAAATTTATCAAATGTTCCATTTCCCGCTGTTTATAAATGTAGATTGTTGCCGTAGCCAACGTCTGCGAAAACGTCAACAAAGTCACCTTGAATGACGAACTTCATCAATTGCTGTTAACAATTTGGATGTCACAGATACACGAACACTCACAAGTTCAATAACAGTGCGCCAACCTCCACCCTCCTGTTTTATGATTACTAAGTCTTGGAGTAGGACAATGGCGTATTAAGCTCGATTAAGGTTCGTCTGATTGCATGATTTATAAGAATTTATTTGAATGTGATCCGGGCTAGGCAGCTGCGTGGCCGGCGGGAGCAGTACCGCAGCGCAGCGGAGGGCAGCCGGCGCGGGCGGCGGTGAGCTGCACTCGTCTTCTCTCAGGCGTGACGTCCGGCCGGGGTCAGCGAACGCAGGGCCGCCGATAGCTTTCTTGTGCCCGACAAACGACCCTCCGAGATGTCACTCACGTGTTTTCTGTCGCCCCTTCCCGGTCTGACACTTCCCAACGAGTATTCATCCCATCCATGCCACCGAATGCGCACGCTCTTTGATGCTTCGTATTGTTTTCAAATAAGTACCCCAACGACGAAGTATTGGACATGCCGGTTGTCACATTTCGTAGCACTGATATTTATTAGTACACAAACACACGCGCGGAACCCTCGTGAGGTGATATCATTAAGTCAGGGGGCTGTATCTATAAGTTAATAGATAATTGTTGTGCGATATCATCGTTTCTTCGGCGCGGGCGCAGCCATCAGCGCTAACAGATTAATCGTGGCAATGTATCACACGTGCAGTCCGCGCTAGCGGCCCTTCTATTTGTAAACCGGCGCCGAGGGCCGCGCATTCCTAGCGTGCCTCGTGCCCTGCGCCCGCCTCCCGAACGTTCTCCTCCACGGAACTACCACTACCCACTACCTACTGGCGAACGCCATAATACCGCTAACATCAACTACTACATTCTAATTTTCCCTACATTTGCGGCAATGTATGACGCTCATTGCGCTACTAACGTCTACCTAATGCCGAATGCGTACGCTCGACTCTGAACTCTAATATTGTATTAAAACCAATGCTACTGTAACTGTCAAATGCTGAATATTGTTGAGAAGATTTCGTCAAATTCTTTAACCGTATATGGAGTTCTAAATGTTTTCGAAAGAAACATTTAAATGGTTTTAAAATCATTAGATGTATTATTTTTAATATGCTTATTGCCATTTAAGAACTGTATTTGTCTTATTGCTTTTTATGTAAGTGTTTAGGAATTTCACAACGAATACCTTTTCTTTAACACAAAAGTCGTGGTTGTAGCTGGTAAGGTTAATTAGGTGGCTTTTATCAATATCCATGCTTATTAGTGCTCATTAGCTGGTTTTAATATGTTAATAATATTATAGTTTATTGCAAAGTTAAATCAATAAGGATTAGGGGTTTAAAAGTAAAGACAACGAGTTTACTCAACTATAACCCAAATACGGTTAAATAGCTACTATTCATAATGAGATGTACCAAAGTACAGTCCCTGCATTCCGATGAATGGTGAGCGGGCGCCGCGACACGGCTAGGCCGAGGGGCAAGCGGGGTGAGGCGGGGGCATGAGGGAGGGGGAGGACGGCAGCACGTACGCATGCCTGCGCGTGCGCCTGCCTGCGACAAATAGCCGCTACAACAAATTCTAACAGGTGTCCACTTCAGACCAATTTTGGGCTTAGTTAACAATCATTATGTCACGTAAAATCCCTACCAATTACAAGAATTTTGAATTTAACGTCGATCCAAAATGAATGATATGATTTAAAGGGTTACATCTGAAAAACTGTCTTTAGGGGTTAATGTTAACAATGAAAACTTAGTTCCATTTCGTTACAGAAAAATGATCGAAATTGACACGAAGAAGAAGACTCAAAAAATAAACCAACTCAACTAATTTGACACCCTGGTTCTATTTCATCAGTGAGCAGTAAGACTGTGAGTAATCATCACCAAACATGGATATCTTGACTCACCCGGATACACGAGGAAATGAAAAATTCAAAATATTCTCAGAATCGCACTAGAATTCCAACTATGTCCGTACAGATGTCGGAATCATTAATTATATCAATTTTATGAATCAGAAAATATAGCAATCTGATTTGCTCATTAAGTAGTTGATTGAATAACCCGAATAGAGGCAATCAGCGGTCAGCTAGCGGCCGCGGCGACGTCAATAGAAGAGGTACTAGCGTTTACTGGAATGTTAATGAATGTGGTGCAGTGTCGCAAATGACTCACAGCGATCTTTATTAAAGTGCTACATATTAAGAACATGTTCTAATGGAATGCGGATGCTTCCTGGAATTTGCAGCAGTTAAATCTATGATGCCTGTAAGCTACGGTCTATAGTCTGAACGTAGCTATATTGTTTCAACTCGAGACCCACCTCGTATACTCAGGGTTCAGTTCTAGTTTCCCCCCACCTCCTAAAAAGATGTATCCTACTTTGATCAGAGAACATAAATATATCATCATGGATGTATTAGACGTTGGTTTAATGGTAGAGAAAAAGCGAGTCAAAAAGCTAAGGGGGCTGATACCGAAATCTTTGTTTTACTTATTGTCGAAATACCTTAACATGTCGAAATATCTTAAAGTGATCCTAAAACAGATAGAGAACTGTTGAGACCAGAAGTGAGAAGTAGTTAGTCTGGCCACGTTCCACAGCATTAGTTTTATAAGAACGGAGTTATTTATATCATACTCGTTGTTAAACTTTACTTTGACGAAGCTTACAGGAGCTTGTGTGAAAAAATTTAACAAAGTTCTCATTAATATAATAAATAATAATCTTGTAAATTAATAATTTGGTCAGCTTGTTTATTGCTGATGTTAAACACTGTTTTGAGCACTCCTATATATCCTTCTTTAAGCAGATGATATGAAGATTCACAAAATCGTTCGTAGCATTTCTCATACAGATCAATCCCAGCTCCAGAGAGAGATGGCTTCTCCATAATTTTGAAGCATACTGTACCTACCTGTAACAAGCTTCGATTGCATGTATCAAAATGCTTCCATAATAACTTATACACGTCAAAAGTCCTTCATTTGCAGTAAGACGACTTAACAATCAAAGAATCGGCAAAGTTAATAGCATTAGAGATCTCGGTATTAAACAAGACAGTAAGCTATTATTTGATCAACATATTGAGTACATAGTTAAAAAAGCTTTCAGTGCGTTAGGTTTTATAATGAGGGCCTCAGTCTGTTTTCGCTCTCTCCGATCCATCAAAATACTATATTGTTCGTACGTACGCAGCCACTTAGGAGTATGCACCGCAAGTCTGGAAACGTCAATATGCGATTTACCTACGATTCCCGTAGTCTCGGGAGTCAAGGAGAAGATTCTTAGATATCTGGATTTTAAGGCGCAGCGGTGTTCAGATGATTACTGCCAGCGTTGCAGAAGGTATCACTTTCTACCGTTTGACTGTAGGTGCTAAATTAATGATAGGTACATGTTTTTTACTAAACATCGCACGACATCGCAAATGGCTCTATTGACAGTTCTGAACTTGTCCTCAAAACTGTCAATGTGCACTGATCAAGTTGGATTTCGACAATGGCCTCTTTAGATAATACCTTTTGTAACGACTGTATGTGTGTATAGGCGTAATGCATTTTTCTTAAGAAGCGCATATAATTTTAACAAGGCTTCGCGCGATTTTGACTTTGACTTATTCTGCACCAATGCAAGCAAAGCGTGACGAATTTTAGCTAAAACAGTTTTTCGTTCATAATCAGTAGCACTCGTTATTGACACTCAAATAGTGTATCTATATATGTGTACTGTATTATTTATATTGCGAGGAAAAAATAATAATAAGAAAGTAAATAAAGTTTATTGTTATGAAAGGGGATCGACGTTTTTGTATAGGTATTTATTTGTGGGGCTTGTAATTAGTACTCGTAATATGAGTATGTATTATGTAATAATATACTTTGAATGTTATTAGTCTGTAAGCCTTCCTTAAGAAATATAAGAAATAATGAATCAATTAATTGTTAAATATCTGCAGGATACCTTAGCACAAGTACTTTACGGAAATAAACATGGATCAGCAACATCATATTGTTGCATCAGATGATAATCCCGTTCTTGATCTGCAATGTGATAATTATTTTCAGTGTTACCTTATAGAGAAAGGACATTCATTAATGAGCGTCCCGAGCTGGCTTTGTATTAGATCAAATTCTCTAAAGAGTGTGTTTTTACTATGTTCTACCGCATGATGCCTTCGAAAGACCGTGTTCCTCTGAACGTACCACAGAACACAGAAAGTATTTCAGAGGATATTGGAATTAATATCTGGAGGAATTGACTGCATGTAATTCTATAACAAATATGTCATAGATTTGCATTTAAGATTAAGTAAAGCCTGATTCTGTAATAACAAAACTGCATTAAAACTTGGTCGATCGTCCGTGTCGATAAGCGTTCAAAAGATGGCTCGATAGCAACGTTTATGATATTTTACGAGAGTTTTATGAGACGGAATTTGTCTTCAAAGCAACAAAATTTCGTTAAAGTATAAACGCTACTGGTTATAAAGTCATTAAGTGAGAAATAGATGCCCACTATAAATATTGAGGGTGACTGAATAGTCACAGTTTATGTATAAAGGTTGCGTTGTTACGTGCACAAAGTTGCTGATATGGCGATCAGTATGTGGGGATGCTGCGGGCGCTGGATTTTCTTCACAGGGTATGTAATCAAAGTCACGTTCTACAATCGTTAACGCTAACAGAAAAAAATAAAAACGAATGGCGTTGTTGACATAGGTACTAATACTTTTGAAGTCTTGTAAGTGAATGAATACATTATTGGCTTTTTTATAGCTAGCGTTCACCCTGTTTTGCAGGGTTATTAACTGTACTAAAACATTGTCTAAAGGCCCATGACTAAAGAGGTTTCACAACCTTGTTAGCGTCATTAGTCAATTAAACTTGACTCTTGTTTGATCAACAACCTAAAGTCAGTCAGTGATCCGGGTAAGAGGTTAGTGGTGCAACTATGTACAGTGGTGTTGCAGCTTGCAGCGTCGCGCGGGTGGATGGGCGCGGAGCGGCGCGTGCGCGGCAGGTGCGCCCGTGCACCCGGCTGCCTTGTTACAGCCAGCGCCGCGTGAGAATGCCCCACCGTTGTAATTACTGACCCTTTAGGGTTCTGTCTGTCTATCCTAAACGAATACTAATAATTGCTGTTAGAATATCATTAAATTTCGCGTTTTCTGCAAGCAAGATTTTCGTAGACACCTTAAAATGATCCAATGAAGAATATGGCAAAATGGCTCCATGACATAAAAAGCTTATTGGAAAGACCTGGATAAAATTGACGTAAAACAGGGAAGAATGGCGTGAAAGGGAGGAGGCTTATTACCATGCAGTGAGTTGACAAAAGCTGCGAATAATGATGATGACTAAGTATGCTCCTGTTAGTAAAATAAATTGACATAAGAAATGTATTCATTAATCCTTTAATCCCAAATTATTGATATCTAGTTAATTAATAATTATCTTTTTAATTTGATTAGGAAGACGCTAATCCTTTACTTTATACGAAACCTTGTATCTATTAAACCAGTTGAAGCTAAATCATCGGTGTCCCGATAGTATAGGTAATTACATTTATATGGACATCGCCTTATACTTAAAATTACCCGTTTCTATTTTTTGTGACGCTGATTTACAGATACAATGCGGTAATATTCTGAAATGTTTGCAAGACTTGTTTGTGATAACGTAACTAATCATTTCACATCTTATTTGTCAAGTTGGTCTATGAAAATATCACGTTAAAAAAAGAAACAGTAATCTGTATCTGTGTCAGTAGTCAAACCGTAAAAATCTATGGTTGGATATAGGCCTTCTCGTAGATCGCTACAATGAGCAGTGGTAAGGGGAATATTGCCATAATGATCCTTGGCAAACTGATTGATGATCGCAGTATATTACGATAGGCGCAGCAATGCTTGACCGTCTTCTTAATAAATCTATTATATATAGGTGGACTAGTCAAAGATGGAAATCAAGTGCCATAATTAATTTTTGCGAAAATTGCCTTTGGCATAGGTATTACTTAATATTTTTGAAAGCGAATGATCAAATAACTTGATGACGTTATATTATTAGAATATCGAAGAATTCCAAATATACTTAATACCTAATTGATAAAGTCCAATTTATCTAATTGACGGTTAGGAAGCCATTTCATAAATCACTTAATTATCTATAACGACATATTAAATTGTCGCTATTCCTATATCTTACAAACCGTTATTGATTAAACATGACACAGGAATCTGCCAAAATTCTTTTCTTTTATAATTTCGAGATTTCCATCCCGTAGCGTAGACCCTTTCTGTTAGAAGCATCCACAAGTAAAAATTATTCTTTATATAAAACAGGTTCGGCAGTACGGGTCCTACTATCGAGAAGTTCAACAAAAAATCTTATTTGGATACGAAAACGGAAATGAGTGAAATTCGAAATTTCTCGTAGCACGTTAGCTACGAGAATAAATGTATCAATAATAATTGATGAAACTATGCAATACAGAAATTTTTATTTTTTGTATAATCTTGATTTATCTCTGAAGTGAGTGTATGCATTGCCAGGAACCACGCGGCCATAAGGAAATATCGTGAAAAGTGACTAAAGATTGCATTCACAGGTGCAGAGGACGCCTTCATCACCTACGATAAGGGCAATTTGGGAAGTACTTGGCAATAATAGAATGCAAAACGTAGTCTGCTACAAAAATTAAATGCTTAACTGGAGTCTACGCCAGAGACCTGCGTTCAGCGTAACGTTTTCGTAGCACTCTACGAGATGTCCGCTTTCGGCATTGCGTTCTTGTCTACGGGAGAGACCCCGCTTAGTATTGCGTTCTTGTATTAGTCTACGGGAAACATGTGTTTAACATTAAGTTTTCGTAGAATTGTATGAGCAGCTTTGTATTCTTGTAGCAATCTACGTTAGACGCTTACACTACAAGCCTTGTTTTTGTAGCAGTCTACGCCAATCTTTTAGCAACACGTATTTACAGCAGCCTACAGGAGAGACCCGCGTTAAGCCTTGTGGTTTGATGCAGTCCACGCCAGACGTACGACGGCGAGGGCGGTTTGCGTTTAGTATTTATTGCGTTCTCGTAGCAGTCTGCGCTCAGGTTAAGCCTTGCCTTTTGTACTAGTCTATGGGAGAGATTTGCGTTAAGCCAGTTTTTACTAGCATTATACATCCTTTACTAGAGATCCAGGTTCATCAGCCTTACGTTTTGTAACAGTCTACGCCAAAGACCATACAATGCTACGAAAATGTAATGCTGAACACAGGTGTGGCGTAGAATACTACAAATCGCAAGGCTTAACGCATAGATCACCAGTTGACTAATACAAGAACGCAATACTAAGCGGAGTATCTCCCGTAGTTATCGCTATACCGAACGCGGACTTTTCGTAGAGTGCTACGAAAACGTTACGCAGAACGCAGGTCTCTGGCGTAGACTGCAATAAGAACGCAATGACGACCGCAGAACTCTCGTAGAGTGTGTCGAAAATTTAATGCTAAACGCAGGTCTCTGGCGCAGACTGCTTCAAGTACGCAACGCGAGGCTAATAAGAAATATCTTGAAGTGTAAGTGTGTTTGCCATAAACATGTTTTGCAGCTGGATATCAATTAATAATGTACATATTAATGTTTCGCAGGTAATGTACATATCAACAGGAAGATAAAAGAAAAAGAATTTACGTCAAAGTATGACACAGGAAGTGTATTCCTTGCTACGAATATATACTTAAGATGTGTCAAATCTCAGCCAGCCAAAGGACTAAGCCTTGTACACTTGTAACAAAAGTGTAACAATAACAGAAAGATGCAGTTTATGAAATGAAAGAAACAAACAATTGTTTATTTGACACAGGCCAGCACAAAAACGATTTTAAGATCGATTTAAAACAAAATTCATGAAAAATAAAACATGTGAAATAAAAATAAATCTTAAATTAAATGGATTTTACGTCGCAGCTGAGTCAAAAAAACAACTGCTCAGCATATGCTGCCGCGCTGCGTGCACCCCGACAGCGCTGGTTTTCAGTGGGAGCCTCACCGAGGTGACGGTGTGTGTACCTACGTGTACAGAAGATAAATAAATAAAATATGAATTCAAATAGAAGACGTGTGTGTGTTGAAGTGATCTGATCTTCATCTTTCTGATATTTAAAATACATAAAAAAAGAAGATTACCGTGCTGTCTACTTCCCAAGGAAAAAATAGATTATAGTTGAATATGGATTTCTCTTTAATTACAGTGTTACAATGTTCTCTAAAATATAGCCGCGTGGAGTTGTCCTTTATTGTTAGATAAAGTATTATCGGTATTAGCATTGCAGATAGCACTCCTATAGACCCATTACGCGTTCCCAGGAATGATCATTCTGCCACTTTTTATGGCCAATCGGCACCCTATGAGAGTAACTTCTTATAGTGCCTAATCGTTTTGAATTTAATTAAATAACCTGTCTAATGTACAGTCGTAATAAAAATGTGGTAAGTAGTCCCATTTAGTTTTGCGGTCGAACGGCTTTTAGCCGCTAAAGCCTTTGCGGGGTTTGTTTTTCATCACTGTAGATACGTCTTGCATCCGGTGAGCATAAAAATTAAGTATATTTAAAGCCATTTCTTCTTATCTTTATAATTGGGCGAATATATCACTAATGGTGTCGATTCTGTTGCGCATTTTGACAGTACTAAACTAGACTAAACGCATCTGTCACTCTCTTTTTCTATTGAAACAGAAAGAGACAAAAGCCCTTAGTTTAGTTTATTCCTGTGAAAGTGTGCAACAGAATCGGCACCATTATCGCCTCATTGCTAAAATAGTGATTTCTAAAAGACTGGTACATCAAAAGTACCTATATCAAGTGATATTATAAGTGGCTGGCGATAGGGTCATCTACTCTCACATAAGAATCGTGTTGCTTCTGTTTTTGATATAAATGCGGGAGTTCTCTTTTACGACACACCCGTGGGAAATTATTTTGGAGTTGAGATATATTCGTAGCTTACGGTTGAATGACTGATACTGTCTCCTTAGCTTAAATCTTTTAAACATATCGTCATATATTGTAAACTCAACAAATTCATTGTAAGAAATTAATAACTTTTTTGTTATTTAATTCTACAAATAATAATTAATTTTGAGTAACTATAGAAAACAATCATACCGTATACAGTTATCACCCACCTTGGCGCGTTTATGATAAATGTTTTATCATGTCATAGATCAAAAAATGTTTTTCATAACGAGTAGATTCTGCTCTAGCCACCGTGCACGATGTATGTGAAATACGCCTGTACGCGTAGACAGAGGTGCATCTACTCCTGTACTCTGTGTCTTTGGATACCTTGGAGAGCACATCAAAATGGTGGGGGCTTCCCCGTTTGACAAATTAATCAAACTCGCAATATTGCCTTATTAAAAAAAAGAACGTTATTTGTTGAAAAAAACATATCGACCATAAAGAATAGATGCAGACAAGAAATGTGGCGTTTTATTGTAATTTATTATGCTATGTTCGTAATTTTAGTCAAAAGAATGTGAAAAATCTGTATACAATGCCAATCTGTATCCCACATCGAAAATTTGTATAAAAACGGAGAAATCTGTATATATGGCAACGCTGGTCCAATGTTACTTTGATAAAGAAATTGAATGATTTAATCAAATTTATCTAGCAACAATTTCAGATGTTTTTTATTTCAGTGAAAATTCATAAAATCTTGGACAAAGAGATTGGACAAATATATTAGACGAGTGGCATATCATCTTAACGCAGGAGGTAATGCACCAGGTAAATGGTCTACAGCACCAATGCGCTTCTCCCATAGGGTGGCGACTTTTTCAGTTGATTAATACTACAAGTTACACTTAGAGCTCCCGTCTTGTCTTGGAGGCATGACGGACTTGGCGCCTTTTCATCTTGGCTACAAACATCCTCGTTATATAACTTAGGGGTTAGTGTAGGTAGTATCGCCAGCAGTAACCAACCTCTCTAATTGGCCTTTACCGACGTAAATTCAATGCTCGTAGCAGCGTTCTACGAAGAAGGGTTGAAAGGATGTTTCGTAACAGGAATCCTGCAATGATATTTAGATCCGCAATTGATGGATCCAATTTTGAATTTTCAGTGTATATAAACAACTCTGGTGAAATATTATAAGGTATACCCATCGGGTGTAGCAGTGTTCTACGAGTAATGATAGAAAGGTTGTTTCGTAGCATGGATTTGGCAATCATATTTTGATCTGCAATTGATCGATCCTATTTTGGATTGTCAGTCAATATACAAACGACTCTGCTGAAATATTATATGGTATAATTATACCCAGTGGTGTGTACAGACATTTTTTACAGGGTAGGCAAACACAACTTACTGATGTATTGTCAAGTTAAATAATGTATGTGATTGGCGATCTCATCCTAAGACTTAAATTAACTGATATTACAGAAATATTCACGTTTGTATTACTTAATACTTAATTTATTAGGGTAGGCTGTGCCTTTTTGTCTTTATGGAATGCAGGCCACTGGGTATACCTATCGAGTGCAGCAGTGTTCTACGAGGAAGGTTTTTATCAAGAATCTGGCAATCGAATTGTATGACTCTGGTGAAATATCGTGTAGTAAGTAGGTCTACTGGTCTACATATCAGGGGCTTTAAGATCAGGTATGGTGACACATTAACAGAGTAAGTAGAGCCTTAGAGAAATCACAGTAAAATCGAATTACAAGAATTCTAAAAATAAAAAATAGTCATCGCATATCGATTTGTTTTTTGTGTATCAGTAAATTTTTTGACGAATTTAAATAAAAACAATTTACTTATGAAGAAAAACAAAGTGACTCAATACTCAACGTGGAAGATAAGAGGTGACTGACAAATATTGTTTGCAACAATATCTGCATCAGATTAAGTGATGAGATGTGACTCATAAGTTCATAATAAATAACAATGATTCAAATGTATTAGATTTTCTCTGATTAGGGGTCGGTTAAAAAACAGTTTATCTAACAGCATTTTGTCTTACTAGAGATTAAACTTTGACATAAACAGCATCTGCTCCAATTAATTATGTATGTCAGATTTCCAACTCTTGTAAGTCGACTCGCAGCTAGATTAGCGACGACTAGCTCGACTAGCTTAAACTACAATGCTCAGCAAATCTATTCATCACCCGATAGTTAAGTTTAATTTGTGGTTTTATAGTTTAAATTAGAATTAATATAATGGGAGTCAACTTAAGCGCTTTATGAACATATTCTCATAACCCCGGAGAGAGTAATATTTGGTAATATCTAAAAATATATTAGGTACATTTTCTTTCATTTCAGCGAGCAGTGGAAAAACTAAGTTTGAACTTTATAGATATTGTGCGTATCTAATTATTTACCAGATACAGAGATAATTTAAATACACCAGAATTTGTGAATCTTACTGTATTTTATGTATTTTCATTTTTATTCAATAATAATTTTAATAATCCTCAAAGTTTCGAGCCTTTTCACCGCCTGAGGTCGCGACTGACCGTTGGAGTAGAGTTCACGTACGACCAAAAGCACTGAAAAGTTGTTTAAACTGGAAATTTATCAGTTAGTAAATAATAACAGAAATCATTAACCTCAATACGCAGATCCGTATTTTAAAATTATCTGATATTTTTATAAAAATAACATGACTAACATCAAATTTGTTCGAAGGAGAGAATTTCATTTTTAGTGTTATTTACAAAATAAATTACAGGTTAGTTTAGTGACATTATAAGAAAGCTTGAATTACAGTATTCATTTTCAAAACGAAGGCCTTGCTTTTCTAAGACAATTTAGATGGCATTTGGCTCATGTAAAGGCAGAAACTTATTAATATATAACACATCAGTTAAAGCAGACTCCTGATATAAACCAGAGAATGGCAGATAGAGTTATAGACATGAAATCAGAACTCAAAGCAGTACCAACACTAAGGCGTCGCTTGTAGCCGGCGCCAATAACTGTGGAGACATTTAGAAACAGTTTATTTTAGCTATTGAGCTATTATTAAAACAATTATAAGAACAGTAAAATTTGGCTATCGTCCACTGTTCCTAATCTTCGAACCTAATGACCCGAAATGTAAATTTATTTGACTTTTAAATAGCTCACATCTTTTTGTTACGATCCACATTGTTACATTTCATCGATAAGAAAGAAATTTTAGGGATTTCAATGAGAATTTCATATTCGAATTGTTTGTGGGATACGTAGTTTTAACTGATTACTAAATTATTTTGCGCATCTGAAGTGTGTCATAGGGACAAATATTACGCGATACAGATTGCGAACAGCGACCTTTTTACTAGCCTTTGTACTGACTGATAATGGAACAATGACGTTTGCGTACGATTATGTCCACTTCTGAGTAGCTAATTAATATGTTCCCATGAAATCACTTCAGTCATGGTGGAAAGATATTTGCATACATATAAATGAACAAGGATCTCCGTATCCGCAGGTAGTATGAACAATGTGCAGGAAGTTAGTTTACCCGCTTTTTGTTTTCAATCAAGTACTTGAATGTTATTATAAAATGTTATTCCCATGACATTCCATGAACAATATTTTGATGCCAAAGTTACATTAATGAATATTACTTAAATCGGGTTTAGTCAATGATGTATGCGGGTCTACACCTCTTATGATTAACTCATACTAAGGTTGAATCGGTGCCTTCGGGTAAAGAATTCAAAAATTGAGTTCCATAAAGCGACAACGGCATTAATTCGATTGATAAACCTAAGTCGACTCGGGCAACGAAAGTGGAACAGGGTTTGTCAACATGGACCGTCAGCTGGCCCCGACGATAGTGCTTATCGCCCGCGGGACATAGTCCGCTCATTCACAAGCCTGTCCATTCATGCGCCTGCTCCCACCGTCCACATCGTACCAATATAGTCCTTAAGATATTCTTTAAAGGGTTTAAAATCGTGTGTGGAATGTGCGGGGGTAGTGGGGCGAGGGGCTATGTAGATCGAGGATATCGCGGGGTCAGCGCGGATTGCAGGCGCCCGATAAACGTCGATGGCGTCCAACGAGTCAACTAACAACCTAACGCACACACGGACACGCTCTAAAAAATGTAACGCACATAGAATTGAATTATCACCCCGTTAAATATTTTCAACATGAGTTCTTACTCTTGTGTCGTCGATAAAGAAAATATGTCACAAATAAAAAGTTCAACTGTCCCATTCATTTGTTGCGTGCGTGATAGTAAACGTGATAAGGATTTAATGTAGAGTGTCGAAAAACAACGACATTATTTTGTCATTTCCTAGTCATTTCTCTATTTTGATAGCAGATGTAATGGAATCGCACTTTTGATCTTTATTATCAGCTTGACATAGAACTAGTTAAACTCACTGCAGTACACACTGTAAACAGATGGCATAAAACAATCGCTTTATTTTTGTTTAGTTAACATTCATAACGACTAACAGCTTCAGTGTTGTTGTTTGTTTACTTTTTGTTGTTTGTAGAATAATGATAATTAGTTTATTTCAGATTTACACAATCCATACAATTAGACAGTTACAATAACATAAACAGATAAATAATTATTAAATTAGGTACAAAATATTGTTTTAGTAAGATTTTACAAACATGTTAGTCAAAATCCATCACAACACGCATTCATTGGATTTGTTGTGGTATTAATTTTTTTTGTTACTTTTTTATGACCGTCCCAAAAGGCGAAGCTTCAATTTTCTGAATATTTTGTAACTTTTTCATTTGAAATGTATATTTGAATTCATGACAAAGATGTGTTATTTCACCACGTATTGAAACATCGACGTTATACATAGTGACGCTGCGCTGGTCCAAAGTTACCTACGTCCTGCAAACCGCTTATGAATAGGTACATAATTGTATTAGTCATTTACTCCACTTAAATTAATATGCAGCATTGATTCATTGATCATGTAAAATCATGACACATATGTACAATATGGTAACGATTTCCGCTAAAACTTGCAGGACACGACCCTGTTGACTTTTGACATCGCTGCGTACTGAATCATCTACAACAGTAATGTATCATTCAAACTGTACGGGTATCATTCATTCATAGGTAGGTATGCGACGCACTGCGTGTACTTTATAAATGTTTCATTGGTTGCTGCGAAATATACTCCATTTACCTACGCAATTGATAAAATGGATTACGGACTTGGATGTCCCCGCTTTGCGTGCAATCTGTAGCATTCTTCATAATGCACGCAACCTGTCATCACTTAAAAATAAATCTTATGCAATACGTTGTAAGGTTTTGTTTGGTTTGCGCAAACAACACTTAATCAGTGCGCATATAGCGCTGTATAAATGATTGTTTTGATCTGCTGATGCCACTGCGTAATAACATACGTACATAAATGTAACAATACTCTAAATTGCTACTGCAAGATGTATGGCGCCTAAGTGCAAAGAATTGCGTCTGAAAACTATCCGTCCTTAATTACATGTGAAGCAAGCAAGTTTGCTCGTGAATAACATCACTTCTACTCATTGATCAGTCGCCGTCATATCACAAAGCGGGGTGACGACTTCTCCGAAACGTACTATTTTAACATAACCTTATTGATTGGTTTCAGGTCCAAATTAACCTCGGTAAGTCTGGTTGATAAAGCGATTAGAAGCATAAATTTAAAGCCTTCACCACATGGAAAGCGGCCAATAGTCGGATCAGTAATAATAATAAGGTAGAATTAGGATACCTTTTAAATTCTATATTAGGAATGAATACAGCTTGAAATGAAACGATGTTGATTAGAATTGGCCAACGTAACTCGTACGAACGAAAGGAGGCATGGTAACTATCCAATTTGCCAGCGCCTAAATGAAGAGCAGCGGCGCACGGCGTCATCGAGGTGTTAGGGTATGTGAAATACTTCCTTATTGAGAATCTTTGTCCAGCAGTGGACTGCGACGAGTTCATCAGTTGATGGAGAACTGACATAATTTTTATCCTTTATTTCTTAGTTTTCATGTTTCATTATTTTTTAACGCCCATTTCCCACACTTTTAATTTTCTAGTAATGGGATACAGTTTCATAGATCTCACATACACACACCCAGACCCGGTTTCTCAGTATGGCATTCGAATAAAGCGACAAATATATTCTTAAGCTCCCATTTCTTAAGAATAATATGATAAAACCATGTAAAACGCACTTCTATAGCCAGGTTGACAGCACGCCTGTCCACCGGACGTCAATGGTATCCAACTTGACCCGCCAATAAAGGGTTCCATTCAGGACATCATATCGTCGATGTTCAGCGAGGGTGCTTATCGACCAACGAAATCCATTGAGTGGCACGTCACAGACGCCATCGCTAAATTCTAACGAGTTATCAATGTAAACGGTTTGTTTACACAGTTAACCGTAATCTTATCCGGTGACCTCCTTAGACTCTCCCGTTTCGAAATTGTATCGTCGGTATCGTGTGGTGTCCTTATTACATGTCACCGGAAGTGCGCGCTCGACTCGATCCGACGAGCAAACGTTCATTCATGTTCTATGTATTTATTTAGTGGCCAACCGTACCTACCGCGCTCTTCAGATAATGACTTCAGACAGTTAAGGCACCTAGTTTATTTTTATGTTTATTGCTTTATCTACACGATGGTACTTGAATGAAGGAGTGACAAATTCTACAATGCGTTGGAATGCGCTGTGTTTGATGACAAAGAAAGTTCAAAGTCCTTTGTTGGTTATTACATATAAAGGGTGTTTCATGGTAAGAGGAAAATATAAATGCTGTATTATTCCCATGATATGATTTATCTAACGAAATGCCATGTTAATCATGCGGTGATATTAATCTACCAATTATATTTTCCATTTTCATAATTAATTCCTGAAAAATTGTTGATTATTTGTTTGGATTCAGCAAATCCCGATTTTTTTTTATTACATTCTAAATAGATACTAACGTCCCACCTATGTAGAGTTTGACACATTCAGTGCTAATCGAGGAAACAACAGCTCAACATACAAATACGACATCGATATCTATTTTTATAAGAGTGTTTGCTTTCGAAGGTGTCGGTTAGAGCGGAAGTGGCGAGTAGGAGTGGGAGGAAAGGGACGCACGCGCAAGCTAATTGCCGGGAATTTCGGAGGTCGCCCGATAACCCGCGTCTGCACCGGAAGTCGATAGTGCTTTGATGTGTTGCGATGGCGTCCGCTCCCCTATGTAATGTACTTCACTAATAAACGGCCACCTAGTCGGCGAGTCCGGTGCCTTCGAGTTGTATTAAGTAGGACACACATTTATTACAGAACCACTTTTGAAATTGATTTATGACTAAAACTATGCTGTTTCAAAGACGATTAGATATTGAAAAGGAAACATGAAAATTGATTGGATATCTTAGTACGGAAGTTGAATATATCAAAGGATACTTTAGTTCGGATGAGAAATGAGTTAAGAGTGTGTCATGTTTATCGGAAGCTGTGAGGATTATGCGATTTTGCTCGTAATGAGTCATACGATCAGAACGAGTGCTCTTTCTCCGGGTCCATCTCAGGTGATGCCATCAGAAGGGAACCCTGAGTGAGTGACAAACTGTATTCTATGATTTTATTGTTACTCTGTAAAAGTCATTTTTGTGAGAGCGTATGCTGAAACGATATACCTACTAGTGTATGATTAGCAGAATATATTCATCTACGCCTTTAACAATTGTGTTGAGGGCGGATTTCAGTTTAACCGGATGCAGCATAATTATCCGACTACGGAGAGGGTTATATGTTTGACCGGTATTTTTATATTTATAAAACGGAGCGTCTACTATCTGCCCTTTGTGATGAAATTACTGGTAGATACCCAGTTACCCACGCATAAATTAAGTCGAGACCTACGTTTAGTTCGAGGAGTTTTTGGATTTCTGACTGCAACTGCGACGATTATTCGTATAACAACGGGGACACAGATCGATATACTGATCTTTACTCTAGCGTTCTTCAAGAACGCTGCTACGGTTCAAATGGTATGGATGAAGTAGTATAGATAACATAAATAGTTTTTGAGATAAGATCTATCTGTAGCGGACTTATCGAGCCGGAAAATCGTTTCGGAAAATGCTCTTTTGAATGATAACTTTGTTTGAAATGGACTTTCTGTTTCATTTTTAAACCCCAACAAAAAAGAGGGTGTTATAAGTTTGTAGTGTGTATCTGTGGATCTGTGTATCTGTAGAACTGTGTATCTGTCTGTGGCATCGTGGCTCCAAAACGGATGGACCAATTTCAATGCAGTTTTCTATAACTGAAAGCTAGTTTAATCGGGTATCATCTTAGCTATGTTTCATGAAAATCTGTTCAACCGTTCAAAAGTTGCAGCTCTCTTTCTAGTCGGAGTTATTTTGACGGTTATGTGAAATTAATATGAATAATAATAAAAACTTCAGTATTTAAATATCTACATACAACATGTCGCAGTAAGATCACCAGTCAGTTGTTTTACTTCAACTGTTAATCAATCGGCTGTATCCCTAAAATATAGACAAATAATGAACTAACAGTTAATTAGGTTATCTAAATCACTAGGGATTAATCTAAATTCCAGCTTTGGCTATCTTAATGAAACTATGTGGTATATACAGCGCTTATCAAGTGCGTAAAAGGAAAATCGTAAGGTTTGAGCGATTGCTTGTACGCGCGTATCGTAGCTACCCGGGGGGAAAACCAGCCACATCCCGGTAAATTGCATGAGGTCGTTTCCGGGACATTCTTTTAATAGACGCCAATAAGCTCCGTCATTGTAACCGATGATAGATTTTCAATTTCTTTGCAATTCAGTGATACGGTGTTGCTTGGAGAATCAGTCTCATTCGTTGCCATGTGAACAAGTAAAGGTCTCTTGGCCAATTAGTTATCTAGACAGGAAAAATATGCATATAAAAATATTGTATTTTATGTTGTTTGTTTAAAGTATTTCCTTATAGTTACCAAACACATTAAACATTAGTACAGGCAATGGGAATGAAATGCAACATATTTATACCTTTTTTCAAGTATTGGACTAAACATCACATACATTATGTTTTGTGTACAAGTTAGTGTACAAAAACTGACCAATGGCCGGGAAAGTTCCAAGTTAAGACGCTATAATTATATCTAAGTTGCTCCTATAAAATATTGTAGACTAGTTGTAGCTCGCCGTTTCACCCGCGCATTTCATTTTTAGTAAAATTAAATTAAGCCGCTTTCTATCGGTGAAATATTTTTTAGAATCGATTCAATCGTTCCACAGTTTGCCCCTACATACAAACAAACAAACTATGATATTAGTAGGTATTGCTATAGAGGAAGGCTAACGAGCTTCCGGGTTACTGGTAAGCGATTTTCGCCGCCTATGAACATAATACTAATTACTAATGCGATGCTGACCAAAGGCAAAAGTTGGAATGCTTGTGTTCCCACCGGTCATTTCTCTGGCTGTTCCCTTTACCTGGAGCACAACTACGCTTCCATGTGGTTGTTATGACGGGTGAAATAAGAAATGCAGTAGGTACTGCCGTAGGCGAGTCCTCAACATGAAACTCTCTACCACTAGGATACTGATAATCAATTGAGAATCCTGTACGAGGTACTTAAAGTTTTTAGAATATCAAAATAGAAACGAAATAGCAACTATTTAACCATTTATTGTTTTTCAAAATAGTCTCCTTGACAATCTATGCATCGTTGCATTCGAAGGAACCACTAAGAGATGCAGTGGGCCCACTCCACTTTGGGGTCTCTTCCACGCAGTGGCGTGCATAAACATTAAACAACTAAGTATTTTATTGTCAAGTTAAATCTCACCTACATACTTAAATTAACTGATATTACAGATACCTATATTAATGTTTGTATTACTTAATATTGAATTTATTTAGGGTATGCGGTATCTTTTTGTCTGTATGGAGTGCACGCCACTGCTTCCATGGCCTTTTCAAGTGGGGTATCCATCTAGCACAAAGTTTCAAAGTTTCCTAACGCCCAAATGTTGTGAAGACTACAACGAAAATCATAATAAACCATGCACCGAAAAAATTCTCGCATTATATCTCGTGAAATCCATGTCGAGGATGACACGCTGTTTTAAAATTGCTGCCAGTTTGTAAAAACAAATGATAAATTGATGCAAGAACTACCAAGAACTCTTTGGTAATTCAAATAGGTACAATTTGAATTATCAAAGAGTTCTTTCTATATTCGAATGTCTTAGTTTTAATGTTATTTTTAAATTGGCCAGTTCTAAAAACTTTCAGTATAACCATCGTATTGTTCGTATAATAATATGTATTACCTATAAAGAGATAAGATTTGGTTTTTTGTTTGTTTGGTTGTAACATTGGATAAACTCAAAAATTACTAGACCAATTTTAAAAATTCTTTCACCAGCAGATTGCTATATTATCACTGAGTAACATAGGCTATAATTTATAAAAATATCACGCAGGCGAAGCCGTTGGTGGAAGCTAGTAATTAATATGAAGAAGGACAGAGTCATGACGCACATTCAGTCGCAAGTGTGCGGTTACAGTTCTACATCTCAATAGGACTGACGTTAATGTAACAGATAACAAATAAATTGAGTAACGGACTTACCAAATTTCGTCACATTTTTTATGATAAAAAATCAATTTGTGTCAGTTCGTTTAACCTCTATTATCAAAGGCCGTTGTTTTTGCTCCATAATGCTGTCTAAGGTGACAGTGCATCCTCCTCAGGATTGAGCTAGATCATTAATTAGTTCAATAATGACAACGTCTACAGGTATCTGGGTCAACGTTTGTCAACGTTTTGACTCAAGAGTCGGTTCCATTGATAACTGTCGTGACTCGAGTGGCTCCAATAAAAATAACGTTTTACATTTTGACTCTACATTTCTATTAGGTATTATCTATATCGGTAAACCTACTTCCAACCGGTAACTCTGGTAAGTGGCGTATATAAACACCATCGAAGTTGCTACCAATATCTAGATATGGGTACCGAAATCTCTGTTTAATCCAATATTTTTAGCGTTATCTATTCGAGTTGCTACAATTTGAACAAATATGATAAGGACGAACGGTGACTATAGCATCTACACTCACGAAAATGGTTCCAACCGGATGTAAGGTGGTGGGCCTAATGAAAATTATTTCATGTCGAAGAAGATATCGGTGGGCACAAGTAAAGCAATATGAATCTTATTGCTTTACAATAAAATCTATAATGGAACGTTCATCAATAAATAATACAGTATTATAAATGGTTCTTGTAAAGCCGTGGTTTTAATATGAGTCACAGACTAATTTGACCCGTATACAATGTCAGAAGTCAAGAAAATGATGGCCCGGATGTTGATCATTTCCATGAAAATATCTAAATGTTAAACGGGAATATCGTACTCGTAGATGTCTATAACCAAAAGATGTCGTAACTAAATCGGCCACCGTATGTACATATTACATTATTCAATGACATGGAAATAAGATTTTGGGGTTAGATGATAAATAATAAACTATCGTAGGACAACTCATACAAAGAAATGGGAGGTAAAATGTAAACTGAATGAAATGTAGGGAAGTGAAGACTAAGCCTGCGGGTCTACCGCGTAACCAAAATGGTAATGAACATGGACTCTGGTAATAAACTTCAATACGATCGTGAGAGCCTAAACTTTGAGCTATCTTGTAAAAAAATTACCCATCATGAAGATATTAGTCCCAACTTCATGATTGGTCTGTTTTGTATAAGGTAGCTCGAAGTTTAGTCTCTCAAGATCGTATTGAAGTTTATTACCAGAGTCGAAGTTCATTACCATTTTAGTTACGCGATAGACCCCCCTCCAGTTCACAGGGACGTTGGCGTTAACGCCATCGCTGATGCATTTGCCTCATTTTATGTTCTCGCAAAACCATTTAGACCTATCGACGACGCTTGTGTGTACAGGGTACGTACGTTCAATTGCATGAGGGTCTGCAAAGCAATGTTGTTGTACTTATAATCGGGTACGACACTGATGGCGGTAATTCATCGAGGCGGCACAAACAATGTCTTTCACGACGTGTGTTCAAACCACGCATCACAATTATCAACGACCTATTTCCAGTGCGCATAATTAGTCAACACTTTGTTCGATACAAACTGATCAACTAATTATAAACACCAACACAACGTGATACGTGGATATTATAAGAAAGATACCTTATGATTATCAATAGGCACGAATAGGATTCCTAATTGTTTTGAAGGCATCGAGTCAACCGAAACATAAATAACTAGCTTCAATACTTAACTAGTCAATTAATGTGCCAAATACGTTTAATGTCGATTGTAGATTACAATACTCCTTCGTCATCCATCGTTTGCTGAAATTCTACCAATCATGATGAATCAAAATCGAGACAGCTAAGTACTCACCAAGTAACGACAGGTGACAGGCTTTTGAGTTCATCTGAAACAAAAACCAAAAATACATTTCGGTAAATAAATTGATAGAATGTAGCAGACACATTTAGTAAATGTATGTAAAGCCTTGGGAGTCACAAAATAAATGTTTGGGCCCCGATATTCGGTTAGTATTGCAAGGATACGCTCTAGACGGTTGCAGGTCTCGTGTTAATCGAGGCTGGGCCCCCGATCCATGCTCCAGAAACAGTAGAAGCGGGGCGCCGGGCAGACAGTTTGCAATTAATCGATTACAATAATTTAATTACGTGATGACGTAGTGACAGCTGCGCAAGCGCCGCCGCTGTGTGCGCAGGTGTCTGTGTGACGCGCTCTTTGAGAAAATCAAAGGAAAACCCACGCGCTCGTCTCGCGGCACAATCGACACGTTTTCATTTGCAAAATATAGGTGTTACCACCTGTAATCCGGTTATAATAATGTATTCTATGCTCGGGGCGTCGACTTCGTTACTTTTCTTAACGAACGTGACGTGAATTGTTATACGAGCTGTATCATTAGCATTGGAAATAAAAATAGAATAAAATAAGTTAGAATAAATACTAGAATATTTATAAGACGTAACAATGCTGAACAATACAGATGATTTACTTACTTTATAGATTTTCAAGACAAGGAAGGAACGGGGAAGGGTAGGAAAAAGGTTGCATTTGTTATTATTCTCAACTAAACAATGCTGGCTAATATTTTCTCTCGAAATTTTTATTGTTTTTAAACTGGCTGTCTTTATCAGTTTATACTGTCTTAACATTCTAACCATGTCCAATTAAAAAAAAACTGTTCCAGCGCGAGCACAACTCAAATCCTCTTTTCCAATTAATATCAGTTTATGGTCGAATGTGAATGGACTGCCTTCTAACCTCTGCTATCTTTGAGGAACGCCTGATAAAACTGCAGATATAATGGTATCAGTATCATTAAAAGCCTTTGATCTCACACAGATGGGTACCTATATCTTACATAGGGCACTATAGGCCTCCTCACCTTCGTGCCTAGCTTCCCTTATCTGTGCCAATCGCATCCAGTTTTTTTTTTTCTATATTTTGTCTGCCTATTTTGCTACTGTAGCTCTACCATGACTTTTACGTTGTACACTGCGTGAACGTTCACGCAGCGTGAACGGTCACTATCTCACTATTTATATGGCAATTGTTCAGCGTCTCTAGCGGTAACGATGGGGAACTAAAATCTAAATCGAAATCAAAGTTACGACTTCAAAACGAAACGTAGACACTAACATGAGTTGTGATCATTCTACATCTAACTTCAAGCCTAATTTCATTGTTTCTTTCTATCTAGGAACAAAATATGAGAGAGAGAGAATATAACAAAAATATTAAATTATTATCCATAGCTATAAAATTAAAATAAACTAAACAATTTTGTATTATAATTCTACACAATTGAAAGAATATCCATTAGTTAGCGAAAGCCTGGAGATTAACCGACTGCTACCGTTGGACAACCATGCCGATTTCTTATACCAGGGGTATATTCTTAAACCACCCACCCCAAAAGATGCGGTGATCTATTATTAGCCCAACGATACGGAATACGTTGGCTACGCTGACTAGTGACTTATAATCAATGCGGATTACTCACTGCATTAATGCATAAGTGACTGTTTGTATGGGTCATGAACATCGTAAAAAGTTATCCTTTGATGAATCATACAATACTCGTTGAATCATATTATGCAATGATTTAGTACTATCTATCTAAGTATTTATCCCAGCATCCATTACCTTGCTAACTTGGCCCACCGCTGCAACTAGCACCCCGGGTCCTCACAATATGTCATCTACCTATATATTCGTATCAGCAAGTCAATATCGTCTGCTGAACCTGTATCTTCTACTTAGATGGCAACAAAGAATTTGTGATCGCAGCGTGGTTTATATTATTTATTAGTGTACAGAAGGGTACCTATATATATTATATTATAATATATTGTATATTAGGTACCTACGTCTTTTGCTCTATTTTGAAAACAAAAGCTAATTTTTTAAAGTTTTTGACGTTTCATAATACATGAGCCCTATGAATCAATAATGAAAAGTTCAAAAATCATTAAAATATAAGCTTTGTTTTCAACATAGAGAAAACAGACCTTCTTTATCTTTATCTTCTTCTTTATTATATATATATAGTATAAAAAAAGTCACTTTCCGCGTCTGTCTGTCTGTCTTTATCCACTAACTCCTTTTAAACCACGCCACGGATTTTGATGCGGTTTTCACCATCACTTAGATAATTTTTCACGGAAGGTTTATAGGTATGTAGAATACTTTTATATTTAATGTAAGGATATTACAGAAATTGCACCCGTGCGAAGCCAGGGACGGTCGCTAGTCTACTATAAAATGTAACTAATAAATAAGCAATGAGGCGACATAGTAGTCAATAGATGAATGGAGAATTTCTCATTTGAAACAAATTTTGTCATGGGTAGAGTCGATAAGCTAGGATATGGCAGCCTAGGCCCTAGCTGAAGAGACATCTTAGTGACGTTTTAGTCAAATGCAACACTGTAATCAGATGACTTTTGAAGTTGTCTTGTTGATGAAGGCTCCTATTATAAACTTTAAGAACCCAATCTATCTATCTAGTGGTCTATATTTCCAATGGTTTGCAACGGCAAGACTAAGAATTTCTGTCTCTCTATAGTTATTGAAACGTTTACGTCTAAGTTAGGAATTTTAAATTAGGAGAAGCACCTGGTATTCAAATGAACATGCAGACTAGTTGCCAAACATCCACAGTTTCATGTTGCTGGGTTCAATACTGTACTGGTCATAGGAATCGAATACTTATAGGTACAGAATATATTTTTATGTAGGTAGTGGGCATAATTTGTAGAGATTCAGTCGGTGCTCCAAAATGTAACCACAGTATTGGAATACACTTTAAAACAAAACGAAAATTCTACTTAGTATGGGGGACATGCAGAATTTATTAGCGCAAGCCAAACAAAATCAAATTTTTATTTTGTTTTGGAGTGAATTTTAGTACTGCGGATGCGTTTAGGTACGGACAATGATTACTGCAAATTTTGCGCACTACATAAAAAATTATCCTGTATAAAGATTATCAAACCAAACTATGTTGACTCTGACATCAACAGTCAGAGGGCATTGTAACATAAACTACCCAAAATGATTGAAGATGGAGAAGTTTGATCTGTTAGTATTTTATTGAGAGGCTTTTGGAACTAGCGTGTGCACCATAATCCCTGTAATGAGCAGACGTATACATAATTTGACGACGGGAGGGTTTAGGGCGTTGGTGGGGACTGAGTTAGGGAGCTGGATAGATTAGGTAAAGCTAGGCTCAGCACAGGCCAGCTTAAACTTACGGGTCCCTTCTACCCTGTCACATCTAAAGTTTTTATTCCCAAAAGCTCTATAAACAAAAAAGAGAAGTAAAAACAGTTATGTTGGTATCTAATTGTTCTCCTTGTTCTGTCATTACACTATATTGTGATGCTGAGAAGTCTTAAGGCCACCTATTTGAGGGAACAGGAAAGGTGATCCTTGAGCAAGACAGGGCCTAGAAATAAGCCGGAATTACTACCGTCAGTCACATTTATGTTCGTAAGGAAATTAAATTATAATATCCTTAGAAATATAGGTTTACTTGGCTAGAAAATAATAACGCTAGAATAGTTCCTTTAGGATTTGATAAATATTCAGGTTACGAAGATAAAAACATTTAAATCCACATATATTTGCATATAAATATTGATTTTATGATATAGCATGTCTTATAGTGTTATAGATATGTCTCTAATATAGAGAATTGGAAATATTCATGTGAATATGATCACGACCCTGAAGGATAGTGATTTCTTTTTCCTATTTATACCTAGATATCATACATTTCACAAATACTAACACTACTAGATATTTATAGGTTGAAAAATAGGTAATATGATAATTAAATTAAATTATTTAAAAATGACAACCCATCTTTAGGTTTTAATATTTGAGATATTTTCTTATTAAATTTAAATAAATTAAATGGTATAAATATCGGGCGCAGGTTGTATTGCGCGCGCTCGTGTGTCTGTGTGAGTGTATGTGTGAGCGGTGTAGATGTATTGCGTGGCGTGCGCGCGCCGCGCGCGGTAGGTATGGTGAGAGGCCGAGCGGGGGCGCGCACACACACAGGCGCGCGGCGGCCAATCGCCGCGCCTCTTACACGCACACCACCGTACACGTGCTACGCCATAAACCTAGTTTTCTTACGAAAATCGAATTCATTTTGTGTAAGTTTAGGGTGTGGGCGCCCCCGCGCACACTACCCGCCCTCAAGACGACCACTCTTTAAACTTTCACACCTTTAGATCACATAGAAAAAAAATCACAAATATTCGCACTGTGGCCGTCGCCCTCCAGACTTCGATAAATTTTCAGCATTTTTCCTGAACTTTTTTCCGTGGTTTGTTTACATCATTGGAAAGCTGCTGAAACGCGCTTCTAAATGAGTCGAAATAGATTGAAAACACAAAAGGCGGGACCGAAATATTGCCTTACAAACTCTACATCTCCTTCGAGTGTTCCATTTAAAGCCAATGAAAAAAAAATTGGGTTTTTATAAATTATTTTGTTGGAAGAGATCCTGTGGGATCCCTTTGCGTAATAAAATTTGCGATTGGATCATTTGTATTGGCGTAAAGGCATTCGCGCGGGGGCCCGCCCAGGCAGCGGCGGCGCGGGCGCGGGGCGGCGGCTTCACTGCGCCCTCGCACTCACACATAGTGTTAAAAAAAAACTTTCTCACCCTGAACCTTTTGCCGCCAATGCATAGGCGCAAGTCTATACATCACTTTTGTAAAATAAAACCTGCGAAATATTCGCGCGTATTTCGAGGAAAATTGATGAAAATTTTCCGACCTCTCCGTAAGTTTGACGTCGATCCCGCGATTTCTGGCGTAATGAGATTTAAAAAAATCAATTAAAATTGAAGAAGAAAATTTTATTTTTGCGTTTACTGTATAAAAAGTTGTTATTCATAACGGGAACGCGAATTATAATAAATTCTAAAAATCGGGAATGTCGATGGCGGCGCGCCGAATATTCGGCTTTACCTTGATCGATATTTAAAAATACTGATGTATGATATTACAAAAAAATATACATTAGAATGTAGTGAGTGTTACGAAGTTATTGTAGAGCGCATAAAAGTGCAATTCATTGTGCGCGCATCCCGAGCGCATGTGGTTCTGCGCCCCGAACGTAAATTCGATGTAAAATAGTTTTTTTTAAGTTCTCAATGTCTCTAATATTTTATTTACATACATAAATGTATCATTTCAGATATATATCAATTACAGGATGAAATAATAAAATAATAATACATATACCTCTTTATTTAAAACCGGTGGCTTTCTTACCGTCATGAAGAATCGTTAATATTTTATAGTTTATTTCTCCTGGCCAATATTGTGAAAAATTTATTAATTCAGTCATTTTAAAAGCGTTATTAGCGCGTAATTTAATAAAAATACAATAAGTATAGGTACTATGTAACAATATCCTGCCATAGAGATTTCATATCTCATTGGAATCATATCCAAAAAGAGATAGATTAGATTTTTTTTAAATATATATATATTTCATTCAGCTTGGCATACCTAACAATTATTTACTGGTTTAGATTAAAATAAAATCATTTCTTAATTTAATAGCTTAATTTCATGCGTACATAAGACCTGTATATCATATGTAACTATGTTTTGAAGCAAATAAATATTTTGATTTGATTTGAAAAAAGAAAAAATCTGTGAAATAATTTATTAACCCGCTGATAAAGCTTCTTCATCTCCCCTAAGCTCGTATTGATTTTGGAACTAAGTAATTTAAAAAAAATATGTCGAAATGTCGAAGTCGTCGCTCTAACATCGCATGATCGGGCTAGCTGAGCCCGTTCATGCGCTGACCAGAGTTATTGATGGCTACAATATGTTTAGAAGTGATCTGATTTCATGTTATATATTCGGATTTGTTCACCTGCATCTCTAGAGCGGTGCGAAAGAGGTCTTCTAGAAAGAAGGACAAAATCCACCAAAATAACGTATCCAAACTGTAAAATAAATACTCGAGAAACATTTCTGTTTTCGGGCACATAAGTGCAATGGGCCAAAGAATGTTATCAGTGGCGTCGGCGGTGTGGGTGAGATTCCCGGAATTCCGAGAACTAATCCTAGAGGCGCGAACGCACACACCGCCTCCATGACGCCTGCGCCACCGGCTGCGCTCGCGCACCATACAACAACACTAAAGAGATAATTTTACTCTATTTAGATGTAACTAAAAATATATTTAAAATCTGAATTTATCAGAACTTTTATATATTTGCAATTTATTATTTGTTGTGAATATTGCTGTTACGAAAAATAATTATGTGGTGTATGAAACTTGAGTTGCACATTTGAAGCATAATAATATTATAATAAATGCTGATGAAATGTTTATTTTCACTGAAGCACTATGTCTGTAGAAAATAATAAATTATCGAATGTCATGAACTACATAGTAAATATTACTTAAAAACTATGTAGAGCATAATACTTTCTTTATTGAACTTGAACACATACTTAACTTTTACCGCCGACTACAATTACAAAAATTGTATAATATCTCCTTCGCAATAAAATTCGCAATGCCACAGATATCTAGATACTCGCAGATTCTCATTAATCACTACCTATATGTGTCTAATACTTATAATTTAAAAGTTTATTTGCAAGAATATTAAAAAGAGCAAATATAAATAATTCGGGAATTGATCAGAAATGCTTGGACAGTTTGTTTTGAGAACACTTCACACTGCACATTAGAAAATGTACTTATTAAAGGTGGCAGTTAGGTACATTATTTGTTATTTACCATTCCTGAAAAAGGGCAAATTTTCAGTTTCTTAAAAATCTGATGATACCTACACATAGACACGCTCTCTCAACTTATGACAATGATTTTAATTGCATGGAAAAATTATCCACATTACTACAAGATAATTACAGAAATTAATATGCTTGGCAAAAACATCGCAAGTTGGCGCTATAGATTAGCCGCTGACTAAAGAAATGAACACGGACTTGGATGCAGATTACGTGTGTACTACAAGTGCCTATTTATACGATATGGATAAAATTAATTATCATACAGTGGGTAGAAGGAAGGGGTGGAGTGCGTTGACCCCGGAACGGGAGCCACTGCCTTGGCAATTGTTATTTTTTAATTTATTATGTGCAGGTGCCGAGTGGAATTTTGACGGCATTTTATTTTACAGAATAATAAATTAAATACAGACTTAAACAGCAGGCCAGGTGGAGTTTTTGATATTTGTAGAGTATTGTCGGATTGTGCGCACGCGTCGCATTCATTTTGTAGAGTTATACGTTGCACCTTTACACGTGGCTACAAGGTGTCGTATCATAGACATGCCCTTCCGTCAATATAATGTGAGCCGTGCGTGTTTATGTGCTCATTATATCAATATTTTAGCTTATTTTATCGCCATCAGATCACTATCTTAAGTTGGTTTTATGAAACCTGAAATAATATGTATTTATATATCAAATACTATTTCACTATTAATACCGCAATCAAGCGGCATTTCGAATTTAAGTACTTATTTATGTGCAATAACTATTGATCTTTACTTAATATTATTTTGCATTAATTCATAGTTAATAATAGAAATATGGAGTTTGCAGAGCCCACCTGTAAACCTAAAACCACCTGTTGTGGAAACAGTACCAAGCCTTATTTTCTTACTAGAAATAAATTGCATATTCATAGTGGGTGCAATAAATAATTAAGCATTTAAAGTGCTGAGTGCGCTTTACATTTTTTTTTCCTTTTTTACACTCAATTATTATTATTTTATTCTGAGTCCTTGATTGACAGTTGCCGTTGTAGCACTTTTGTATGCGACTATATCCGCTGAAGGCATATAGAACAAAGGTTCGTTTTAATTAAACGTTGTTTTAAACTTTATAGACATTATTAATGTTCCTTGTTTCCAAAATTTTACTCCAAAATTGCCGAAACTTCTTTAATTTATAACAAAAACCGGAGTTGTGTCAAAATAACTTTTTTGTTGTCACAAAATAAGGTTTAAATTCGATTACCGATCAACTTAAGCAAATAGGAACTCTTCGTTAATTATAACGTCGGTAATTAAGTAAGACTTTTATTACTGTCCTTGGCTAACCCAAGGGAAGCGAAGGGCGGAAATAGAGTTTAGACACGTGTTCCACATGCGACGATAACGATGCTTTATACCACTGCTACCAAATATTACTCAGGCACACACGCAAAAGGTACTTTATTGAGATAGAATAAGGTTTAAATTTTGTTGAAGGTGTGTTCGGGTACAGGCGATAACAAAATGCATAGTTTGGTGACAAAGGAAAAATAAATTGTCATTGTAAGCGGGTAAGTAGAGGAAAATGATACCGTTGTGTTGGTAGGTAGATGTTGCACGTGGAAGGCACTTCCAAGTAACAGCGAACGGGAGCTAAATACCTATAGCATGAGCGAATGCTGACGCGGACGATGGCCGTGCGAAGTATTAAATTAACTACGTTGCTAACAATACCGAACTATCATGTTTTCCTTGTTGTATTCACTACATTTTTGATTCTAATCATGGATATTATTAACATAGATGCTCAACGCTTATTAATGTTTGCATTCTTGTAAAATTAATAGAAACTGTCCAGTTGACAACATAGTACCTATGAATTAAATTACGATTTCATCCCCGATTTTCTATGCGTTTTTACACCATCGGGTCGTGGCAGCGGCCCGGCCAAAGTTTGAGAACGAGGTCTCACTAGTTCACTACCCTTTACAGGAAACATCAAAACATCGAGCCCTTTTTTGGGGCTATCGAACTTATGGCCATTGCTTAACGGAATGTTTTTTAATGGGATTTCATTTACTTGAATTTCTTTTTCATGTGAACATCGAGGATACAATCCCGTTTTTTTCAAAATAATTAAACAGTTATTTTGCAGACTTTATTAGAGACTCTAGCAATGCAAGTCAGATAGAGCAAATTGATGCTACAGAATTTGGCAGTAATAATCATAAACTGAAATTTATTTTTAGAAAGTAGGTTTTTATCAAATCAATTCCGGTGACCTGAAAGGAAAATGCCTCTTACGAACTGTTAAAATAAAATCGCTCCCTTTTAAAATATGACACTGTTTCTGCTGAGCGCTGTTGTTTTAAAGTGTGATTACCGAACACATAAAATCGGTTTTACTCCTACGATGTTGTAATATTGACAGTAACTTCGTAAAAGCGCGAATTTTACCACTTGAAAATCAGACATCGCGCCTATAATCACAGTTTTATAACACAAATGTAGTGTGTATCCAGTATCCACCCATCTATAGTGTATCTAACTAAATTAATAAAAATATGTGCTTTCAGAGCATAATTCTAATACAGAGTATTTTAGCTAAGTATACACCAATATTTAGATAATAGAATGAAATTAAGCTAGAAGAAGAGTCGTGTTATGTAATGTGCATCGCTCTCTCAGCAAAGGATGATTAGCGTGAACTGAGTGAGCGTTACTATTCAAAGTCTCTTCGTTGACGAAAAGGATCCAAAACGAAAAACATTTACGATATTACATAAATATTTCAATTTATTTTGTTAATAAGCTATGAAGCTTTGATCGAAGGAGGGATACCCGTAGCTAGGGATCGGAAGGTATTAAGCTGTAGCCTAAACTCTATTTATAATATTACACTTGTAACATCTACGGTAGAGTCATAAATTGCTTCTACTGGAATACGAACTGCAGGTGCAGGTAATTTGAATAAAATGAATGTTAGCGTGCACAACAAATCTCTACATTATTAAACAAAGTACCCTGCTGCGTTGCTTTGTCTGTAAGTTTTGAGCTATAAATCTCAGAAAGTGTTGGATGAGTTTCGATACGGTTTTTACTACAAAGTAAAGTGTTTTTAGAGGAAAATTTTCGTGTATTAACCATTATCGTGTCATAAAATAACTAAATTGTAGGCAACAGTTTTCTGAGTTAAGTAAGTTAAATCAACGCTACTTGCTCATACATTGTTGTACTCCCCGTAAGACCCCGCTCTTACGGGGAGTACAACGTTAGAATAGAATGGAATAGAAATACTCTTTATTGTACACCTGATAAAAAAGGAGCAATGAACATAATAATTATAATTAATTATTTTAAGATTGTATTCGGTGGTGGTGGTGGTCGGTTAGATCGCAATCGGTGATTTCTTACAGACAATCTTTGGATGGACAGTACAGCATGTTTATAACGAGGGTAGCTCGCGGTGTAGCATAAACTAATCATATAACTACTTTTTCAGCAAAATTTACTTATCCCTTTGGACGAGGTGACAATCTACGACTGCCAAGGGAAAGAAACATCAAAAATCATCAATAGATATAATGAAATTTATACACGGATCACGCGACTGATCGTAAGCAATCAATCTTGTGAATTTTATCGCCGTTTCTATTCTTTGCGGATCCGTATTCGTCGTAGATTGTCACCTTGTCTAATGGGACACTTTTAGATAAGTACACTATGTAATATAGTTTACATCTAGGTTAGTATTAGATATAAAGATAGGTAAATATTGTGGATTGGTCAAGAATATAATATATCTATTGTTATCTATGCAAAGGTGTAAATCGCACAGGTAGGCAAATTTTCGCGTTATCGTTATGTATTTGATAAAAACAAAGATAGTGAGTAAATAAACTGTCTTTTACAACAATATGTGGATATAATCGATAATCAACTACCCGCCTACCTTTATATCTCTTATGTATTTAAATGTTTTTATCTAAGTAATATAGGGAAATTCTTGGAATTAGAAGTTATTGTGACATGAAATATGCACTTTGCTCACAGAATAAACGTTATTTTTCTTAGGTACTTAAACTTTCTTGAATAAACTGTAACTTGTTATTTGTAACGAAAATCAAGTTGTTTGCTCTCGTGAGAAACTGTCTTGACATACTAGTTTAACACAAAATTATTTATTAAAGACTGCCACCATATATGTAAGTACCTAGTGTGTTTGAGAATTCAAAATCTTGACCAGCCCTTACTTTGTAGAGCCTTTTTGGACTTTGAAGTCCACAGTGCATATAAAATAGGTAGGTAATGGTAGTTTTTCTGTATCAATGAATTGGTCGTTACTCTGTAGGTACTGTCAGGACCGAGGAAGTGATTCAACATTTAAATTAAGATAATTATATTTTCAGACTTATCACTTCAAATCCCATCTCCGAATTACACTGTATGTCACTTTCTCAGACATTCTTCTATTCAATATTTAAAATTCAAATGCCGATGTCCAAATTATTGATTGCCAATCATTCCTTTAAAGAGGTTAGCTTCTGCCATAAAACCTTACAGTACTTACTGTATAGAATTTAATGTCACTATATCAATGTTTGTCTTGATATAATATTTTGTTATACAAACTGAAAACTAAGTTAAATGTAAATTTTATCGTTACATTCTTTTCATAGGAATCTTGTATTACTTCTTTCTCTAAACTCTACATTATAACAACATAAACAAATACTTATCCCATTTCTAAACAGTAATGATGAGGTTAATCGTAATTAGCTACGCTCCCGCCTGCGCTTGCGTCGGTTTGATCGATCATTTAGTACAAAGTTACTCTACTTACTTCTTAATTTGAATTATGATTCTTTCGTCTGTAAGATAAATTTGGGTCTCAACCGGAAACAGGTAAGTGAACATAATAAGTTATCTAATATTGAATCGAATGTAATTTATTTACAATTTAAAATGTAGTGTAGCTTGTGTATTAGCATGAAACATTATTGTATGTGTAACTCAGGAATGAATATGCGCGGAGTGGCCTTAAATAATATTTTTTGTTTCCTGGTTACGTTAACTGTACTTTAGGTACACACAATGTGTGCGGAAAATGAGATTGGTAACTCATTAAAACAAAACTATTTACATTTGCTTGGTGGTTCCAATTAAAACAATAGATTGCGAGTAGGTGCGTAGTCAATTTCCCTAATCGGCCAGCAGTGTGCGCGTGCGCCGGCTACCTACTTGGGGCCGCGAGGGTGCCGTTACACACCCAGACACGCCTCCTAACGCACACCATATATTTATTAATCGACTATTAATTCAAAACTACATTAAATCTAACATATTAGAAATCGAATTCTGAAGCCTTCACCCATTTCGTTCAATAAGAAAAACCTAGCTGATATATTTGCAGCGAGCGACGACGAGAGGCACTGAAAACTTTTCTCGGAAAGTTCGGCCTCCTTACGCACACGTCGCTGCGTGAACCAATGGTTGTACATATAGAAAATACACACATGTATATGAACAGTTACACGCACACATGTGCACTTGCGCCCCGTAGGTATGTTTCTGCCATTGCGAGGATCTTGCAGGGGCCCCAAGAATATACGTTACATTACGTGGAATGTTCTAGTTGCTACGACAACGGTCGTTATAACTGGGTCGTGTATGAATCGCAATTGTAGAAAATGTGGATGATGGTAGTGACCAGTGACCAGTAGTGTGAGTAAGATCTATTAGAGCGTAGTAGTGTGTGTGTGTGCGTGAGGCCCACCAACTGCCACCGACGACGAGGTTATCAATTTATGAATCGTAAAGTAAAAAAATGCGCATAAATGCGTACTGCGATCATGAATTCTCACTGATCACGATCATCTAAGGTTTATTTACAACCCGTGACGTCAGTGCCTGTGTTTGAACTTGACAAATATCAACGACGTTGGTACAAAGGACATGTCTATGTTTAGTTATAATATGTATATTATAGTCACGAGAATACCTATCTACCTATTTTTTTGTAAGTTATATTTTTTAATCATTGGGATTTTAAATCTAGCTTTGCGTTTTCCTTTTCGCTTTTTAAGAATATTCATTTGGTACCTAATAAGAATTAACATAAGAAATCAAGATTTATAATTCATTGTCAAAACCAGTTCAAATTTTATTTGACGGTTTGTAACGGAATAGTAGTCGTTGCTTAAAATAAAACCATACATATTTTTTTCTCTTCAGGAAAGGATAAGAAAGCTCAACATAATATTATAATAGGTTAAACGCTTTCCTAGTGATATTAAAAAGTTCTTTCAGGTTTCGTTTCGTTAAAAAGTTATGAAGTTTGACTCTACATTTTCAGTTATGGTTCAAAGAAACTTGCATCTAAAATTATCCGATACCAATTATTTAACAACTTATTAATTTAGATACTATTCAAAAATTATGGTCATTATTGCAAAATCAAGGTGTAGAGCCGTAGGTTATAAATTACTACTTGTAACTTGGAGGAAAATATCAGATCCTCTATAAATAGAACGCGGTGCGAATTCCACATACCTAGTTGCTCTATGTTATCGTAAAGGACGTGTGCTAATGTCCAATGTGTTGCAGGAACACGACCACGATTAGAGGTTGCATCGCTATGCAGGCAGCGGGCAGCGGGCGCGGCGCAGGCGGCGAGCGGTGCGACTGCGACGACCGCCGGAGGAATGCGACAGGTAACCAATTCCAGGAAGGCCGTGGCCCGTTACCGCGCCGAATATCTCCGGCAGTCAAACGCGCCGACAAGTGCGGCGGCCACTTGCGACAACACCGTCCGATGCGCCCGCGCCGCCCCGCCCCGCGCGCCCTCGCCCGCCAGCTGCATTCCACACGACATTGAGTTAGAAACCAGTCGAACGGACTCAGCGCATTCTATCTGCAGTACCTGCTGCACGCACCCGGACCTCCTTTACCGAAATATCGCTTTACTATCTGTACTTCGCCCACGACACTCGTTGACTGTGAACCTGACTCGAGGTACTAGCTAAGGCCTATGACTCACATTCTGGGACCTACAGGGACGTAATCCACTGTCGGCAATCGATATCGAAATGAGTTTAGCTCGTTCGCCCCGAACGGAAACGGATGCCTATTATGTTATTGCTTTTTTAATTACTCAAACTGATGATAAACTTTTGTGGATCCATTAAGGGTAAGCAGGGTACTTAGCCGTTTTCATAACTTGTTTTAGGAAACATGTCGCGCGCACATTTGCCACGGTCTCGATACCTGCGTAAAGCACTTTAAGCACCCATTAAGGAAACATCTTTACGATGCTTACCTCGTACTCCTATTTATAAACAATTTTACATTGTACCAACTAGAAAGTCAGGCGACGCTTTTACATTTCAATAATAATGTTACTAAAACAATTGATAAGTTATCTGCAGTAAAATCAAGCAAAATGTACTTATATTTAAAACTTGAATATGTTGTTTGGGAGTTAGAACATCGTCGAAAAAGATCAGAGCGCACCCGAAAAAATTCATTCACATAATAATCATTCATACATAACTCACAAGGACACGTCCAAGGGCCGTTCATTCATAAACAACCTACGGTTTCTATTTTGATGAAGCAAAAAATGTTATAAAGTTTGTGGGCCAAATGTGTTCCTTAATAGTGTGGGGAGTAGCGAGATATTGGTGTCGTTACTGGGTACTAGATATTGGGTAGTGACAGATGTAGAGTCAGTTCCGAGTTCACCAGATGTGTGTATGTACGTCACTCGATAGTGCTGGCTCTGCCGGGGCTCCACATGTGGCGCCCAGCACGCAGGAAACGTCTATTTGTTTCCTGATTACATTATCACATTGTAATTATGAGAGAGGAAATTGGAGAACCACGATTGAGTCATTGAGAGAATTTTAATAAAACTAAGTAGAACTGTAGTTACTTAACGGTCTTAAGATCACGAATAGTTAATGAATTGGGGAACAGTTCAGGTTTAACAAAGTATATTGGAAATGGTTTTAGTAGCCTAAAATTGATGATTCAATTTCCATGTTTCTTTTTATTTCATAGAGCAAAGCTTTGCTAAGTCAAAGGATTCGATATCTTTTATTTTGATAAAAAAAAAACGAATGTGTTGTTTATTTTGATAAAAAGTGACATTATTGGACTAGTGGTATCTAAGCGAAGTATCCAAGTCCTGAGCTCTAATGCTTCTGAGCTTTTGAATTGTAAATAGTATCGAAAGCTTGTCTCGTTTGTTGAGAAAATTAAACTAAAGAAGCCTACAAACTGAGTATTTGAAGTCTTCTTCACAAGTGTTGTCCTTAAACATTTTCTTTATAAACAAAACTTGTACATAGGTATAGGGCATAGAAATGATCCCTAAAGCCAATTTTTTTTAACACAAATTAACTGCAATGGGAGTCAGATCTTGGCTTATGGGCATTGCTGGAGGAAAAACTAGGTAGATAGATCTAAAGCTTGGCACTGAGTACTATTCAACTGAAGTAGGACTCAGACCTTGGCTTATGAGCATTGCTAGAGGAAAAGCTAGAGAAGTAGATCTGGTCTTAATTATTTAGGAATATGTACAGTTTCTGATGTAGGCAAAAGGCGGTTCGAGCAAGGATCGGGGCTCAGATTATGCTGACTTTCCAAACACTCAAGGTAGCTAGGAAGGAAGGATACCCCCATCCAATAGAACCTACTACTTTACCTATACAAGATGGAAAAGTTAAATGGCAATAGGCGATTATATCAGTGCTAATGCAATTTCAAAATTTCACTAGCATGTCTGTAATTGATGTTTTAATTAACACACAGCACTCTTCAATCAATTATGAAGTGCTTCGATTAGGCTTCAATTCCAGACGACACTTCAGAATCGGTAAATAAAACTATGGGAAAGTTGCACATTTTGACTTGCATTATCTAACCTGTGCCTTACAGAATTGCCGCCATCTTTTTTTGGTAAGGGACAATAACAAATTTGTTGTACGATATTTTGTTTTTCTTCGTAACTTAGTTATTTAACCTCTATGAGTGAAAGCGGTGCAGGAATGTCAACAAGGGACGTCATATCATACCTATCGACTCTTTTATGACCATTTAAGGCCAGTTTGACAAACATGGTCATGTGTTAATGAACAAACAATCATACAACCGTATTTGGTCCACTTTAGAAAACGCATCAGAGCTATGTGCTAATTTGTCTTGAGGGAAATACGACAATTAGAATTTTTTATTATATTTTGAAGTAGCAATTAAAACAGGCTTGTCATGTATTACTAAGTAACGCAGTATCTAAGAACAATTAACTTATTAACTGGTTACAATTAAGTTATCTAAACGACACAGAAATCGTTCTTACTGGTACTTCGATCAACAGACCCAATTAAAGAAAATGTTGCTACTAAAATCTTATTTTACGTAGAAAGTTCTGTTTTGCTAGCTGTGCGATCCATTTTCGGTTATAGAAAGCCAACCATATTCTTACATAAATACTTCCATCTCCGATAAGTCAGCACACATGGCGCGACTCGGAGTTAAGTTTAAAGAATATTCTATTTTGATATTAGGGAGGAACCACCCCTGAGCTATAAATATTATAATGACAAAAGCGAGCAACGGCACGGCTGCCACGTGGTTGGGGACTAACCGGAAATATCATAGAGATATATTTTGAGAAGAGCGCCCCCTGCGACGCATCTCAATCATCCACTAATAAGCAGACGGAAGGAAAGTAATATAGACAAAAGTTTAAAAATAAGACAGTCAGGAATAGATCGAAAGGTGAGCTTGAGCGCGCCGGCCCCACGGGTTAAAAATACGAGCATGTGGCGTCGCCGACCGGCCTACGCGCGCCCTACCGCCACGCACCACCAGCGCCGGCGCCGCAACCACTAGTCTTATACACTATCACTACATTATCATTTATATAAGTTGAATGATCCCTAACACCTCCCTCACAAACTAATTATAATATTCGTTTTTATTTCCTTATATGATAAAATATCAAAATATAATTCATTTGGAGATGGGTAACTAGAACAATTTTCATTTCTAATAATTTCTAGCATTCTTGTTTACAGTTCTTAGAAGTAAATCGATGTAGAACACATTGATTTACTGAATATTCATGAAGATTAAAACGTCCAGTTAATTTAAATGGTATCTATTCTAGATCTATTTTATCTGAGAACTATAATTGATTTCAGAAAATTATCAGATAATATTTAAATGTGGTAGCAGAAGCCTTGAATAGTTGTGTCTCATAAATGAGTCGGTTCTTTTGATAACTTTCTCACGTGACATGTTTTCGTCTCAGTAAGTAAATGCCCTATCGTTTATCACATGTATGAAAGGTGTTTCGCACATGTCGAGGAGTACAAAATCGTAGAACCGAATATAATCATGATCTTACCATGGACGGTCCACCACTGCCCAGCGCAACTTTATAACTTTCTATATATCTAAAAAAAACGTATTTCGTGCCCACAAAAGTGTTCAGGATCAAAGCAAATTAAAGACAATTAGGTACTAATGAAAATAAAGTAAGGAAACATTCGTTACAAACATTACTGTCGTCATAAAAAAATTAGGCAATAATGTTATAATAGTACCTACGTGTACTGTACGTACCATATCTACGCGAACTCATTTTGTATGAAATTAGGACAACGCGTACGTATCGAACGCACCGAGATAGTTTTATAGGTCGAGTTTAGTTTTATATTTATAAATGGATAATAACACGCATCTTGATATTATATGTTTATTATGTTTTATAAACGTTTTTACATGATTGAGAAATGTTATTTTGATACAGAATCGATGTAAAATAATGGTACTCAACTCTGGTTCCCTCGATCGCAAATAAAGTTTTATTAAGAAGAATTCAAAGAAATTGTATCATTGTTCTAGTTTCCAACAAGTTTTTACATTTAGGAAATTTAACGAGGTGCCAGAGAACGTCTTGATATCCAACATTATCAGCATACAGAATTTTGTATAAAATCCTTGACTTTGACACAAAATACCTAGTTCCATTTCTATTTGAGTGTTCATATTTGACCTAAAAACATGGAAACTAGATTCTAATTTTAGTTTTATACGTTTATATCATTTGATAAACGAGAAATAAAGAAGAGAATTGTTTAAAATGTAACATTTGAAAATAGTTTTTGATACCCATGTTGATATTGTAGATTTTTTTAACTATGTACGAGGGTCATTCAATAAATACTTAGCCTACAAAAAATAAACGAAAATTTTGGAAAAGTGGGAATTTATTTTTCAACATAGTCTCCTTTTAGTTCGATACACTTAGCCCAGCGATGCTCCAACTTTTTTAATCCGTCCGAAAAATAGTTTTTGTCAAACTCTGCAAAATAGGCCTCCGTGGCGGCGATGACCTCCTCATTCGATCCATATCTATTCCCGGCGAGTGATTTTTTCAGATTAGGAAACAGAAAGAAGTCACAAGGGGCCAAATCTGGAGAATACGGTGGATGGGGCAGCAATTCGTAGCGTAATTCGACCAATTTGGCCATGGCAACGGCAGACGTGTGAACCGGTGCGTTGTCGTGGTGAAACAGCACTTTTTTCTTCGCCAGATGGGGTCGTTTTTTCTTTAATTCGGCGTCGAATCGGCCCAATAAATCGGCATAGTAAAGCCCTGTAATTGTTTTACCCTTCTCGAGGTAATCGATGTAGATCACACCTTGTGAATCCCAGAAAACGGTGGCCATAACTTTTCCGGCCGATTTTACAGTTTTCGCCTTCTTTGGAGCACGTTCCCCGGTCTGGATCCATTGTTTTGATTGCTCCTTGGTCTCTGGTGTGTACCAGTGGATCCAGGTTTCATCGACGGTCACAAAACGACGCAAAAACTCCGCTGGATTCCGCTTAAACAGCGCCAAACACGTCTCCGATGTGGTCTCACGGTTGCGCTTGTTTTCTGGTGTGAGTAAACGCGGCACCCATCGCGCCGACAGCTTTCTCATGCCGAGTTCCTCGTGAAGAATATGATGCACTGTTCCTTCTGAAATGCCTACAGTCTCAGCTAGCTCCCGAACCTTCAATCGGCGATCTGCCAATACGAGATCATGGATTTTTTTAATGTTTTCCTCCGTAGCAGCTGTTTTCGGTGCACCTGGACGTGGTTCATCAAAAACCGACGTACGGCCACGTGCAAACTCGTTGAACCAATTCTTGACGGTGGCCATCGATGGAGAAGAGTCACCGTACACAGCATCCAAGCGCTCTTTGATTTCGATGCGCGTTTTCCCTTCCAAAAATAGGAATCGAATCACCGAACGATATTGCTCTTTTTCCATTTTTGTAAAACCGATCGACACGTTGGCTTCCATAAGTTGTCAAATTAAAACAAATGAAGGGATTGGAATGAAAATTTGAAAAAAGAATTTAAAAAGAATGTGCTACACTGTGGTAAAACTCTTTTGAAACTACAGCGCCCTCTGGCGATGAGGCTAGGTACTTATTGAATGCACCTCGTATGTTAATAAACTACGCGTGAACTAGGTTTAGCTCCAAATAATCCAAAACTGAAGGCACAACAGGCTGACACTAATTTCGGTGATATAAGAATATAATAAAGAGTTATTTACGGTCACTGAATGAAATATAGAAACATGAAGATTCCCTAGCCTTTCTCGATGCGCGTGCGTGATTCCTCCCTTCGGTTGATTTTCTATCAGTGGTAAGTAGTTTGATGTATTTCTCATGATATGGTTGAATAACATAACTTTCAGTTATTCAGCCGCATCTGGTTAAAAGCTAAGTTGGATCACCAACCAAACGTTGAATTAAAAGTACCAATCATCAGTTTGCTTGGTTGTTATGATGAAAATACTTCTTTGGGCTTTTGTTTCGATGGAGAACGACCAGAAGACGATACACAAAATTCAGCAAAATCCAACTTAATGTGACGATGCACGGAAGGCCCCACTTCCATTCTTAGATAGTAGATATATTCTATGCCTAAACTTGTCTAGAAGCTTGCTAGATATTCTATCGATCAACTCGTGCATTCGTTCATTACTGAGTAAATACGTAGGGGTTGGGTCAGGTATTTTCATAGATTTTGACTGACATCTTCTCGAGCGATAATGTCTATCGTCAAAATGGATTAACGCATAATATTGAAGGATGATGGTTGATCACGTCCTCCGGGTGTTGTTAAATGAACGCCAACGTCGAGCAAAAGGCGGTCAAGTGTATATCCTGATAATTATTTACCAAGGATTGATTACGGGCTTAGAGATTTGGATTATCCAAGCTGGGGGTCTACCGCGTAACAAAATGGTAATGAACACCAGACTCTGGTAATAATCTTCAATATGATCGTGAGAGCCCAAACTTTGAGCTACTTTGTAAAAAAAATACCGATCATAAAGTTGGGACTTCCATCTTCATGATCGGTAAAAAAAAATCATGGTAATTCGAAGTTTATACTCTCACGAACGTATTAAGTTTATTACCAGAGTCTGGTGTTCATTACCATTTTGTTACACGGTAGACCAGCTGTTCAGCATCACTGTTTGCTATAAAATTAAATTAAATCGATTAACACAATCGAGCCATTAAAGCAAAGACAATCTGTCACGGTGGGGTTGACAATTGACAGGTCCGAAAGTGGTACTGCGCCACAAAATATGGTGCCTGATACCTGCACATGGGAAAACGCTGATTAACGCTGACAAGACCGCTGTCAATGTGGCAACGTACTGTGATTTAAATGCTTTCAGCATTAAAATGGTACCATCGACATGATAGAAGTAGACCACAATCGGGCAGTACCTTGCCTTTGGGGATGGCAGGAGACTAAAGTTAATGAAATAAATCTATTGAAACAGCTACAAAGTATATTGGAAGTCAATAGTGTACCGTGGACGTGGGATGCTCGCTTTTTCGTAGAAAGCAAGGTGTCACCTTCCATACTCGATAGATATGCGCATTTGACACGATGCACACGTCACGCTCACGAGCCGATCCGCATTGCACAGGCGCAAATAATTTGATTTTGTATACTATTTTATTATGCTGACAATAATAAACAAAAGTATGGGTAAGGTGGTGCGCCAGCGACTCGACACGATTAAAAAGTTTCCAAGTTGTAAAGTACCGTACTGTCCATTTCTTGGTTTCTAGTTAAACCTCCCTAATCCTAAACTGGTTCTCAGTGCAGCTTACCTGTAAAAACGTAACAACCTGACATAAACAGGCAATCAATTATGATTGCCTGTTTATTAGACCCAATCTGTACTAGTATTAACTAGTACAGATTGGGTCTAATATCTCACAATATAATATCGCACAAGTGTATTGTACGATTCGAGAACTTTCAACTTGCGGTATGACCAAGCGCTAATGCGCAGTCGCATGTAATGTTGCACTTGCAACGCTATGTTAACGTTAAGAAAAGTATCCAGGGCGTTAACGCTACGTTAACTTTAAAAAAGTATTCTGGGCGTTGACGCTACGCTCTTTAAAATATACTTTTGTAATGAACATTCAGCACAACATTATCGCAGTGTCAGCGTTGATGTGTTAATGGATTTCAGCGTTGGCATACAAAACGCCAACATTAGCGTTATCGCTAAAGCCCGTGTAAACGGGCGCTGAATACTATAAATTATCTAAAAATTGTTCAAGAAAACAATATTGTTCGAATTCTAGCTATAGTTACATGAGTTAAGTTCTATTTTAATTTAAATTTTTTTATTTTATTTGTATTTCTTGTTGAAGACCAATGTTTAATTATTACTGTTAAACTTATTACCTACATGCAAGCTTCCCCTTGTTTACATTCTACACAAAATGATTATGTAGAATACGAATGTAATCTGATGCAAATGCCGTGTAGTTTGTTGATTGCATAGAAGTTAAGTGACGTCAATAGATTCCCACCCTCCCCTTCTGTTTAATCAATTTGTCGCCACGCTCTGCCGCTCTATGTTATCTTAAAGGGTGATTTTATCAAGCTGGCTATGACTATTTAACTCAGTTTTAAGTCACATTATTTGTAGAGAAAGAAGGTCATTGTCTCACAGTATTTTTATTAAGCGGTACGATCATACCGCTTTGTTCTCAATATCTTGTTACTTTCAATAATTTCGGAATGCAACTTCTAAATGACATCGATATCGAAACGAAAACAAAGAAATATCTATTATTTATGTTTCTTCTCTAAAACCATTTATTAGCCGATATCATTTAACAGTAGGTAGGTACGATATAATATGTTTCATTACCAAATTCATTCGATTTTGTCACATCCGCTTACTAACTCCTTTTTACACAGAACACAGTTTCTAGGGTTTAGATTGTATTCGTATTGTGTACTAATTGTTGACCGTGCGATTATGACCGCGCCTCGTGTAGTCTGTGTAGTTGGTCTCGTGGGAGCTTATATTTTCCCATATTTTAATGTGGCTGTGGGACAAACAAACTGAACGGAATTTTGGCGGTAGACTAATTCTCTCGTTTAATTATGTAGCTTGTTAATAAAACAAATATAAATTTATGATCTAACTAAGAGATTTAGCCTGAAATCTGATATGGCTACTTGCTGCACAAGTAGGTAGTTAAGTAACTGATTTTTTATTGAACTTTTTCTAGTAGGTATATTTATGAGTGCTAAACAAAACTCTATGCATTTATTTTTAAACTCCCTTCTTTTAACACTAATTTTTCTTGAACTTGGTGTACAATAAACAGTTATCTTAACATTAGCCCCAAGCATCACTTTATAGTTTAAAATCTGAAAATACTCTAGGTATGCAAAATACATACAAAAAGTGTTGTCTTTACAAGAGCTATTTTTGTCAAGAGTTATTTTTGGAGTGTGAATAGCAGGGAAGTGAGATGTTTAATGACATATATGGTTGGCAGGTAAAATTAAAATGAACTCTACGGTTCACATCAAATCCATTAATTTTGTTATTGTTGATTTAGTTTATTTTTCTAAAGTTAAAGTTAAAGTAGGCGGATTTGTTCTTAGAGCGATATTCATATTTATTGAAAACATGTAAATAGCAATCTAATAAAAATAAAATTTATAAAGGATACCTACTTAATTATTTATAAGTACCTATTTCTTTTACCAATTTTATAAAATTTATAATATATTTAAATATTTTCGATATAAATCAGGTACTATTAATTAGTATTGATGTGTATGGTATGTGCTTCAGAGTGAACCGGATTTTTTTACAAGTATGGAATACATCCTTTTGTTCTAAGCACGACATTAATCTTTCCAGGCTGCCGCATGAAATTTAAACTATTCAGTTCTCACGGAAACTGACTCCCACACAAAAGGTACGATTTTCAAAATGTAAGTCAAGGATGATTAGTGGTACGATGTGTCTAAGAACCGTGGGAGAGTTACTCATCCCGCACTCAGCCGTACATGACTAATACCTACTGCGTCCGCTAGAAAAATTGTTGTCAATAATAAAGGTGACCATTGAAAAGGAAGAAAAATAATTAATAGTTGTAGCGAAGCATGGGAAAGCAACTACGCCCCGCCCCGCTCGCTCCCACTAATATAATTTATACGTATTTCATTCATCTTGCCTCTGCAAGAACGACATTTTATCCGTCTTTGTTTATGTGCGACACTCCACATTATCATGTCTTTTTTAAATTTAGGTACATAATCTAGTATTTTATTATATTAGATATATGTATTCGTTTTGTGAACAAGTTTTGCCATCGAATTAAGAGTTTCGAACGGAGCATTAAAAGCAAGTAGCAGATATTGCGCATTCCGTTATTCTCATAGTTTCGAAGCGGTATACTTAGATAAGAAAACTAACATGTGTCTTCTAATACTCCTATCTACAGAATTGAGATTCAGTTTTTTGTTAAAGTCACTCGCAGTAATCCGTTCGTGTTACTTATGCGCAATAAGTCCGTCGCCGTAGTGAATGTAGAGTCTACATTCACATTGTAGACGAAGGAGACGGCGCGGATGTAAACAGACTTAGTGAGGTTCATTCAATTAGAGTCAGGACACTCGGGAGTGGGAGTCAGGGGACGTCATTGAAGGGCCGATGGTGGCGCGGGGCGCGAGGCACGGGGGGGCTGCCGGGAGCAGGAATATTCAAAGCGTGAGAACGCCGCGCGACCCGCATGCCGCGACTTCACATATCTCACGCGCAACCTCCACGCCCGCCCGCCATGCGAATACATACCCTACCCACCAGATGTAAGGTTGTAATTCGTTTTAATTCGGATTGTGGTTATCGCTCGGAACATCGAGGACAATACTTTTCTAGTTTAGGTACGGCGGTGTCGGCTGGCATTGGCCTGGATACTGCCGATGAGTGCGCACGTCCACTCGCTACTTACAGCCACAAGAAGGACTCATAATACCGTATTGGAATGTTTTACCGACATACCGTCGTTATAGATTTGCAATAACTTGTCTCATTCTGCTAACCTGGTCTACTTTAAAATGCCTCAAAAGCTATTAGTCACGGTGGCTACGAATGTCACGATATCTTAAAATAAATCCTTCTAGATGCCTGATCTACCACAAATCATGTGTGCATGGTCTACGTCAAAACTCTAAGTCGATAATAACGATTGTTTTATTGGTGGAACGCCGTCTTTTATGTGACCGTGTACAGTAGGCGTATCATAAAATATTTTCTTTCGGCCCCAATAACCGAGCTTGTTTTTGTGGTGAACTAAACGCCAAAGTTCCTGGAAAGACAATATCTGGGAGGGTCAGGGGGCTGCGCCCGACGGAAGTGTAGTTGGTCCCCGCGTTGCACTCTAGCTCGACTCACCTTGAGACGTAGCGCCGTCTCCTAAATATAGGTATGGTTCGAGACAGCGGCGGCTGGGGCTGTAAAGTAAGCTGCTGCAATAGTGCGTTGGCGAATTGGGAAAATTTGGCAGGGGGTCAGGGGTGCGGCGCGCCGGCGGGGGCCGGGGGTCGGTTTCGGCGGGCCCCCGGCGGGCGTCGACCTCGTGAAAGGCGCGCGGCGGATCCGCGCGCACGCCGACCGCTCGCCTTTTTACGCGCTCTTTCCCGCGCCGCGCGCCGCCGCCGCCGCCAACCCCGCGGGCCCCCGGCGCGGTCGCCGCCCGCAGATAGCGAGCCAGTCGCGACCAACCGTTTCACTGTCTGCACCGCAACGCTTTATTTTGCTCTACCTTTTTATTCGTGAAAATTAAAAACGTGTGGTTTTTGTTTTCATTGATAAATAAATAGCTTAAAGTAATAATCCAATTGCTTGGATTGAGAACGACTGCTGATTTAAATGCCAGGGTTCTATATAAACATGTAGGCCTTTCAGTAGGGATTGAAGATTACTGCTATAATTTTAACACATGACACCTGTACTGTAATTTTAACACACTGCCTCACTACGAATCCAAGTCCAACCAAAAATGATTATGATTGGATCAGCATGGTGTGGAGACTTTTAACTTGTTATCAAGACCATCCAGTTTTCCTATCTCTTCTATATATGAAAATTCAAATTGTTCAATTATTCTAGGTCGGTTGAAATTTCAAAACAGCAATTCTTGGATTCTAATAAATTTATGGTGTTTTTAGTTCGGGGAGTCAAGAGTCAGTAGAGTCACTTTACATTGACTATAATTATTTTCATTTCTGCGTCAGTATTTTTCTTTTTACTTTTTGTTGATCTGGATTTCCTGAAACGACGGTGAGCTGACAAGTGATAATAATATGATTAATTAATATTAGGCATGATTAAAAATAAACAAAAATATAATGAAAGTGATATTTACATGTACGTATGTGGCGTGCGGGCCGCGCGTGGGTGCCCCCTGGCCGCCGCTCCGCCGCCGCTTCGCCCTAATTAAACAATAATCGAAAAACTACAATGAACGGGCGCGCGGCTCCGCGTCCTCGGTGTCCCGCGCCGCGCCCCGCGCCCTCCGCACTCCACCCCCGCGCACTCCCCCTCACCGCACTCCCGCGTGACGTCACCATTGCACTCCTCATTATCGCCTCTCAACTCGAAGACACACTCACTAATAGATCCGACCGAAATATTCAGACTGGTTTTTTGTCAGATTTGTCTGCGAATTCGCGATGTCCATATCGATGAGAACGTTGCGCGCCAGCTCTATGCGCCCGCGCACTCTATAGTCACGCTCAGAGATTGCAGCAGATAAAAACATAGCTGTACTCACTAATATATTTGGTGTAATTTAGATTGATAGACCCTAGGCTAATAGACTATTACGTGCACATTATACAACTGGCCGTGCCATTATTGTAGTTTTTCCGCTGATTTAAGGAGAGGTACTTTTTTCTTGTAACGGCACGTCTCGCGTCTTTCTAGTTACTTACTACCTACTCATCAGATTATTGAGTTTCTTTGGTTTTAAATACAGTCAATTAACGTGTTGAATAGCTCTAGACTCGGAGATCAAACGAATGATGGTGATGATAAATGTTCGCGGTAAAGCCTTCAAAACTAAACAGTGGAAAAAATTGCCCAGAAATACATTATGATAACTATAAATAAAATTAGAACAAATTTAAATTTGTTGCAAACATTCATCATGTTGAGTAAAATAAAAAGTGAATTATTTATTTTGGCAAAATGGGCAGACCGCTCGAATTAAATAATATGCATTATCATGACGACGGGGAAGCAATGATTGAGATTGGCTCAAAATACTTGTCTTGGCTGGCTGCTTATGGATATTATAGTAGCGGACAAAGCGAGCATTGTTCGAGAGTTCACTTATAATCATTCCATTACCATAGGTTATTTCTTTAGGGCCTGGTAATCTGTGTGGCAGGGTCTCCCAGTGCAGATACCAGTCTCCCCCCCACAAAAGATTACATTTATCCAATATATTGTAAACATTATATTTTTATAACACCTTTTTAGAAGGAATAATAAAAATATTTATTATTATATTCTTTATTCATTTATATACATAATTTTTACATTTTTAAATACATAAATGATAAAATATCACAAAACAACAAAATAGTACCAACCGGCTTCGGGATCAGGGTCCAAGCTATCGGTGACTAGGGCTCCAGAGAGAGGAACCTCCTCACAATGCGTGCCGTGTCAAGGAGTACCGCTTTCTGTATCAAGCCCTTGATCCAACCCCCCAACGAGAGCCTCATATTATTATTATTTGTGGGCGTCATCAGAATTCGCCAATATATCGTATCTGTGTTTTCACACCTCACGTCTTAATTTACGAGCGAGTACATAGATATTTAGGAAAAGCGACGTGTTTGTCGACGGCGGAATTTACGTGGTGTCGTCACGGATACAACGATGACGCAATGCGAGCATGTAATGTATTCCTCGTGGCGCACACCGTACACGCATTAGTATGCCAAGTGCGATGCCTCGCTGGTAATGATTTAATTACTGTAACAATACTTTATAGCATAATAGCTTTGTAACCACCACAATAACTTAAACATAATAAAGGGTGTCAATTTTGTCTAATTACCTTTTTAAACTTCTACATGATACAAATAAACTCGAGTTTATTTGACATAAATAGGTACATATAGATACAATAGTATCTAAAGATATGATGTCATCACGTTCTAAAAAGATGCAAATGAACCGATTTAATTATGAATTATAATTAAATAATTAATGGAAACCATGACCATTCTAAATTATTTTGTGGAGCGTTTTTATTTATTTGTGATTATATCTATTATTGATTAAGTAATACATACTTGTCAGAAATTGCCTAAAACATATAAAAAAGGGAGATCTTTGTTCTGTTTAAGAAAGATAAGACTCAAATTCAATTATTTTTACTCACACCAATATATTAAAATTCTTGTCAGATCAGACTTTCTGAAAATATTGCATATACTTCGAACCGAAAGAGCGTGCGATTCGAGTTCAAGTACATTATGTCTTATAATATTCAGCTGAGGAATGAAGTAATTTATCAATATTTTACAGTTGACTCAAGTCGGATAAACTATAAAGTTTCAACTGATTGAAAAGATGACCGCTGGTACTTATCAGCTTTAAATTCTCTTTCCACGGCTTTGTTTTTTATCCAATCCTATAATTAATTACAGAATAATATTATTAATTGTAATGTAATGTTTCGGTAAGTACTAGGTATAATATTTTATTTCAGTGCAGTTTGGTAGTGGTAGAGATAGTAGATATTTTTCGACGTAAAATAAATTGAATTGGATTGCATGAAGTCTTGACGAAGAAGGACCTATTAAACACAGTACTTGTCATCAAAATAGTATTCCGTATAATTGCACAGTTAGTAATTGAATCAGAGTTTAAACAAGTTATTTGGGAATTAAAGATATTTGAGGATCTGTTTGTCTTTTATTTAATTATTAAATATATTTTAGTAATATAATTCAATAATCAATTCTACTTGAAACGTCGTTATATTATTTATTTTGAAACTTGCACATTACACTTTAAGTAGATGAGGAATTAATTATTTCATTCGAAATTTATCTACTAATTTTGATCAATTAATTTAGTTTAAAAATTGCAAAGTGCAGGCTTAATTTGGTTTTACTTATTCATTTATTCTTAACTTAAGCTAATTTTACACTTTACGAAGGTTATCACAGCCGTAAGTAAATTAACGACGTAGATTCATGTGCTTACCTACTTAATATACAGTAACTGATCGGAATATCAGAAGGTACGACAAGGTATCAGCTATCATCGATGACGTCACTTGATATATTGTTTGTCGTTCATAGCCTCGGCTAGGCCGTTGATCTACATCTAATACGTATCTAGACAGTAGCTCGGGGTATGAATGAGACAAGCGATAGAGCGATGATGTACTTTGTGCCTTACGTAAAACTTGTCATTTTTACGATTCAGTGTTCACTTCCGCATTAACAAAATCCATGGAGACTAAACTTACTCTCTGTCTTCTGTGGCCGTAACGATACATGTTGTGCTACGTGTAAAACTATCCTCATTACCAAAGAGACAAAAATAATGACAATGACAGAGACATTGGCCAGTGAGAAAATTTGTAAGGGCGTACGACTGAAGTTCGACGGACACTACTACGAAAGACGTAACTAGGAAAAGCCTTAACCTCGACTAGACTCATCTACGACAGTATCCTCGATACCACTTAGGATATTTTGAAAATTAATTCTGTTGGAGCTACTAGCATGCAAAATATGTTCGGGTTTTCACGCCGTTTGGTTGACACGAAAACTTAGGTACGCGTAATGTTTAGCGAACGTCTCGTTCACATGCCCTTCAAACATATTAGAGGTGCTTTGAACTCCTGAGCTCGCTTCTCTCGCTCCCACCCTCTATACTGTATAACAGATTTCGTGATATTACTAGACGATTTTATTACGTAATTTCATTGCATTACGCGATCCTACGGCGACATATAAATGAGATAAAAAAAAGATAGGTCGTGTCGAGAATAAGTCTTGTCGCCGATGAGAACTGTCGTAGATGAGTCCCGACGAAGATAACGCTTTTCGTAGTTGTGTCTTTCATAGTAATGTCCTTCGAACTTCAGTCGGAAGCCTTTAAAATTTTTCTCACTAGCCATTACTATTAATATTCATAACGACAAAAAAAAATTCAGGGAGAAATGTAATTTTTTCAATACTAACAAGACGTCGTCTATGTGTAAGTTGCTATAATGATGACATTTTTATTGAAAGTATATTATTATAATTTTCTTTATTTTTTAACAAGTTTTTTCTTAATCTGGTGCCACCGTGATAAGCCACTTTTTACTCAACAACTAAGTAAATGAGGGTAGGATAGATTTTTTGCATGATGATTGCTTGCATGTATTTAAACTCACTGCCGATTCCATGCCACTTCATATTTTCGGTGCGCTCTATTTCTATCCATGCATACTGTAAGGTAGGCTATGTACTCTGTGTAAACGGGGGTACGTGTGTGTGACGCACTCGCTGCGTATGTCTGCGTCTGCGCAATCGCGTTAGACCATTGCTTATTTTATATTTACCACATAACTAACCTTTCATCACACGTTTTTTAAATATTTAAACGCGATGCCCTTTTCTTGCGTCATAGGTTCGAACCGCGGCGATATTAATATGAGACGGTTCCGATTAAAATTGTCACGTTGAGTTAAAAGATTCAATGCAAGACATATTAAGAAACATATAAACATTCATTCGCTGGAAAAGGACAAAATTTTGACTTTGCTAGAGCAAGTAATCGCCAATTCATGTAGACTGTAAAGTCGGTCGCCTGACTACGGTACCTACCTATAGGCGATCTGTTGCGTATCTCATTATCACCTTTGATAGTTTTTAGCGCGGAGGCCCCGACCGAACATTCAGTCGAAATTGACGTCAAAACACGATGTCTGTGGGTTTCATCATAACGCCCGTCGTCTAGAAATTGCTGCAAGTTTCTAACAATAAAGTAGACTTAGGTTAAATTTTTACAGCGCGATACTAGTTTACAAAGTGGACAAGGGCTGTAACTCGCTACGAAATGCTACGAAATTAGGAACATTTGAAAAATCCCTAACCTATTAATTTATCATTGATATTGTTTATGTATTACCTAATAGGTACTTTGTAAGGAGATTTGTAACTGAAATTATTGTGCAGTTTCGAATAAATACCGGTATAATTGATTGTAATCGCATAATGAACTAAAGATCAATCTGTTTTGACATAAATAATTTGGCTATTAATTAGAGGCGTTATAGGAACTTTTCCACGAATAGTCAAAATAAATGAAAAGTCGCACATAGGCATAGTTTTAACTAAGAGGTTTGTAGTGGCGTGCACAGATATTTCTTACACGGTACTCAAAAACAATTTAGTGTTGTATTATTGTCAAGTTAAATGATGTTTATGATTGGCCACCTCACTCGAAGACTCAATTAACTGATTTTACAGACATATTCATGTTAATTTATTAGGGTAGGCAGTGCCTTTTGTCTTTATGGAGTGCACGTCACTGGAGGTTTGTGACAGCTGAGAATTCCTTTGACCTAGTGGTCACAAGCGCGGCTGCTGGCCGTGATATTCTGGGCTCGGTTTCCGGGTCGGGCAAAGTGTATTAGGGTTTTCTGTTAGGAAACTATTACTCAATAGAAGCCTAGAGTAAGGATAAGGATAAGTAGATGGCAATAGGCTCGTTCCAGATAGGGATCAAATCATTCCATGTGATAATATGATACGTAATACATCGGCGAAATGTGGTTGTACACTTGTACAGTTACAAGTATCTACAAATATACACGGAGCGTATCCAAAGGGGAATTTTATGAACAAGTATTGATGGTTAAATATTAAAGCATAAACCAAGTATTTATATCAAGAAGCAAATACTTTGTGTTTGAAGATTTTAGTAAAAACTTTTCTAAAATTCGTTTTAAATGTCCCTACATATTTGTGCTCCTGACTGTACACCTCTGCATAACCCTTCGGGGAATACCGCCGTGATGCTATGTTGGTGAGGGATCGGCGGCTTTGCCTCGCTGGTTAAAAACAGTACATTGAAGAAAGCAATCGTAATTCGTAACCTACAGGTGACCAATGACCATGCGTGTCTGCGAATGAAGAGACGTTCTAAAACCTGACTAAAATTGGTACTGTTGAAATTGTGATGGTGGTCTCTTAAAAGGCTAGTATTTTTTAAAATTGAAGTTGTTGTCTGACTGTCTTTGTATTATTATAGGAATGTTGTGCGACTAGAAAGCTTTTATGAATCGGATGAGCTTTTGTTAGTAAATCATTAGAATCTATTAAAACTGTCGTTTTCGTATGTGGTAAGAAACTAGGCAAAACTTGAATACGACAATAATATAAATAGATTAAGAAGATAATGATTACGATTTTGTTAGAACCTATTTGCGATAAATTATATAAATACGCATAGCTGCAATTTAATTAGGTAGGTACTATGTAAATAGAAGGAAATTTTTATATTCATACTTTTGTTGATGATAGATAAGTTTGTTACATAGGTTTGTTATTAAGTTTTGCGAGAGCCATCTAATTTAATCTTAAGACTTTTTCAGCATTTTGACAACATATACTTACCTATAGAGGAATATAATAGAATAGATCTTTATTTCATGTAAAACAGATACAGGCACTTATGAAATGTCGAGACTCTAAGGCTGACATTCAGAGACTGACAGAAACGAGTCTAAGCGTGAACTTACGCTTCCATCTGTTATAATTTGTTCGTAAGTTTGACAGATGGAAGCGTAAGTTCACGCTTAGACATGTTTCTGTCGTCTCTGAATGTCAGCCTAAGTGTACGGTTCCAAATAAACCATGGTTCCAAAGATTGAGAGGTTTGGGCGCCTCATTACTTTAGGAAGTCAAGCACGGTTGCAAATCGTGACACCCTAGGTCCCCCGGTCCCCTGGTGATTTAGTTCTTCTGTTGGACATTTTCAGTAACAGCTTAATCAAACAAATGGCGTTACTTGCGCCCTCTTTTACATGGTGCCATCACCGGAAAACTAGTTCCATACGATCAACTACGTTACACCTCTGCCTTCGAGTTACATAGGCGTGACGAAGGTAAGACTCGGTTACAAAGGGTTTATAATATATGTTGACAGCTACACGAGTTTAGTACGTAATAATTTGTGAATATAGTGAATTAACTACAAAAGCGAAAATTTCAAAAATGCATTTTACGTGTATGCGCCAAAAATATGCGTTGATGTCTTTTGTTTTCTATACTGCGTTTTTGCATAAAAATTCTGGCAGGGTATTGTTCATTTTGCATTTTAGAAGAAACAACTGAATTTGTCACTTCATATAGGTACAACTCTCTTATTCATTTCAAATGAAATAGGAAAAATCGGGAAGCTACTTTCTACATACCGATATTATCGGTACACGCAAAAGAACAGAGCAAGTTCCATTATTACCTTTTAATTGCAGCTCATGATCGGCACAAGGCCCGCGTGGTAGTCCTAATCCCTCTTTCAGAGAAGAATTAGCCCCTTTAATAAGGTGTTGAAGATGGTTCATAGCTTCATAGCTCGTAAAAATCGAAATATCGAGTTTTAAAATCCCACAAATTACCTTTCGGTACCAAAACATAGAAGTTAATGTAAGATTTATACTCTCTATGAGATACATAGGTGATCTCAACACTCATGAGATCAAAATTCAAAATGTCATAACGTAAAATCAACTAGGTACCTACTTAATACATAAACTGCCTAAAGGGTTTGAAAGTTACTTCGATATAAAGACAAAAGGTGTTTGTAGATTTCTGTGTAGACTACGAAAACTGGTAAAGATGCCTAAACCGCGTAGTTAGAGTATGAAATTCAGTATGAAAAATGTAGATGGACAAGTATTCACTGCTTGAAGTTGCAAAGCACCCCATACACATTACACAGTAAGTATCAGTATACTGAGAGTATTTTTAAGTTTAAATTCTAAATAATGACAGTGTCATCATCCTTCTGCCCTTATCTCATTTTATCTGTGGTTGGCGCAATGTCTTATTCTTCATCTTTTCTTTGGTTTGCCTCTTCTCTTATATCTATCTACATTCATATTTAAACCCTTCTCGTACTCGTCACATGCTTCTCATTCGTCCACATTACAAGTCACAAAATGCTGATAATGTCTGGGTAATTACAATTGTATGAATAATACTGGGTGTTAAGGCGCGCACATTGGTAGAGTGAGTCCTCCAGTACTAGAGGTAGTAACTAGTAGAATGCTTAGTGGTACGGATAGTAAGCGATACGGTTGCGCCACGAGAAATGAAAGAGTAAAGTTGGTTGGAGCAGAGTAAATGTTCAAATTATCTTTGTGCATTGCTAATAGATCAGGGAGGTATTTCTCGTTTCCTGCGAAATCATCTCAGAATCTAGTTTGCAATTCGAGCGCTGTGACGTTTATCATGGTTCGAATTCGAAATGTACGTCTCGAATTGTACCGACCAGTCGAAGCAATTCGAGCGGTTTTCTTTTGAGAAATGTCAAGCTCGACTTTTTCAGAAATTAAACAGTTATCACTCGAGAAAAGTTAGAATTAATTGTATTTTTTTTTTCGAATTCAATGCTTCTTCGATTGCATGAGAATTGCTCCCCAAACCATTGATCTATGTGAGTTTATCTTTAAGGGGTCAAGCAGACGGCCAACTGTTCACCGACAAAACAGTTTAGTCAAATGAAAATCTTTGATCAATTAAGTTGGTGTCGTGTGCCTATCTATACTAATATCATAAAGAGAAAAGTTTAGATTTTTTGTAGGTATATTTGTAATAATGTTAACCTTCAGAGTTGCGTTTTTTTTTGCATAAACTCAAAATTATAGGACCGATTTAAAACATTATTTCACCAGCAGAATGCTATATTATCACTGAGTAACATAGGCTATTTATAAAGATATCACGAAGGCGAAGCCACTGGCGGAAGCTAGTTCTCATATACATTCTTAAGCTTTTCATTCAGTGTGTCAGAGAACAGTCTGCCGTCTGCCGGACCAAGTACTTACATAAAACTACTATTATTACTTATTTAAGTTATTACATAGAATTGGTTTGTGCACATTGTTACAGACACTGTCAATGCTTAAAAAGACAAAGAGAGGACATAATTACATTATATTAAGATAAAATTGTCTGTAGCTAATTTTAATTGTTGTGTCATATGGAGCACTACAAGTGGTTCATGCCAAATGATTTGCCTTTTAAATGTACCTATGAATGCATGCATTTCAAAATAATCAGTAACCGTTCAAACGTCACTATTTATGTTTACGATGTTTACGCATTTATCTTCTATGACGCAATAGGCGCGCATCTGCTGCAACAGATAGCGCTAAAATGCACAATATAAATGAAATAATCCACGTTGTAACACAAATATGGCGGGACAGGCAGGTGTGTGCGCCGGCGCAGCCCCTCGGCTATCCTGCCGGCATCGTCGACCACTTTCGACGACGACTGCAGCGCGAATTGCGCGCACTCCCAAACAACTACACCGATGCGAAATACGACCTTCACCTCAACACTTAGAGTCCACTATCCATCTTCACACCGCATCGCGTGTATTCATTACGTTTACCGTTTTAGATTTAATTTTAATGAAGGAATAACGTTTAATTCTTCCCAAAACGGACTATGCAATGGGAAGAATCTTGATAACACTTTACACAAAATATTAGTCAAGACATTAACTAATAGGACGTGGAGCGACGCGACGCGACGCAGTATGTAAACAAACAAACAAGTCACGCATCGAATCGAGCGCATTGTGAAATGCACACACGGGACATGTAACACATGCATAACTTACGTGTTTATGCGCAGGCGACGGTACGTAAACAAAGCTGTAATAGTCCATCGATCGGTGAGTGCAGGGAACCTAGTGATCGATGGTGGCGCTGAGTCGATGCAGTTCGTGTGGCTCGGTGGTTCGGGCGTGATGGTCTCTATCACTATGTTGATAAGGGCGAATCTTGTTTGAGGTTTTGTTGTGTGGAATTGGTCGGAATTTAAACGGGTGTAGAACGCGTGCGCAGTGCATAAGCCCGCGGTGCAGCGTGCAGCGTGCGCGGGGCGCGGGCGCGCGAGGCTGACTGCACGCGGGGCACCCCGCGGCCGCCGCGCCCTCTGACCGCGCCACCACCATACATTGTCAACAAATGAATGGAAATCACTTTGATGGGCTTCTTCATATTACATCACCCATCAATGTTTCCGTACCTATTACAGATGCTGATACTGTGATCTGCTGAAAGATTTATAAAAGTGGATTAGATTTAAAAAGGATTTGTGTCAGATTTAATTCAGTATTTTAGCGAAATATTTGCATTAATTCCGAAAAATATTCAAATAATAACTACATATTCTTGCTCGTAGACCGGCTTCGAAACAACAATGGAAGGTTAGCGAAAATCACAGAAAATAGGTTTTATTATTCAGTATCAATTTAGAAGTTGCATTGTGTGATACAATGCAACTTCTAAATTGATATATGGTTGTGTGGTATTTAACCATATTTGTGTCTAATTGAAAGAGGAAGATGAATGCGTGTATTCATTATTATCGTGAATTGCATGATGCGGGTGTGTACCTACATAAGTGATCCTCCGAAACAAATGCGTGTGCGCGCGTGCTGAGCCCACCACATGTAGGCATGCCTCGGATTCCATTGAGAGGGTTTTATCAGTGGCAGCGGAGAGAGGAGCTGCGTACGCGCAAGTATTCGGGTGTTTGGGTGCGCGGCGCAGGGTCGACGACCGCGTAGCGCCGCGCGCCCTTTGAGCGATTTTTCTAATGCGTAGCCGTCGACGTCTCGCACGCCCAGGCGGGCGCTAGCGCGGCGGGGTAGGAACTTTAGTTATCGCTCTTGTACTATAAATTTGATAACGATTGTTTAAAAGCTGCTAGTAAAGTTCATGGTTCGTACGTAGGAATACAACAACGAAAAGTCGTTTAAAAAAAATCGGTTTTGTAATTTTAATTATTTTTGAATAGATAATGTTTGATCATTCTTTTATTGACTATTTTACTATTGATCAATGTTCCTATGAAAAACAAAATCATAATAGGCTTTAACTGGATTCATTACACAGGTATGTAGTAACTATTCAGAAATCTGTGCTTACGTAGACAAAGATTAGGCCTACACAATTAGTAGGTATCTACCTACCTAGCTATTGTGTAGGCAGTTTGATACATACTTTTTTAATAGATACTTACATAACGAACTTATCAATCTTTCAGTTTCTTTTTGTAAGTATAATCGTTAAATGTTAACTGTAATTATTATGTTTATTGCTCCTCTTTTTTCAGGTAGGTATACATTAAAGAGTATTTCTATTCTATTCTATTCCTTTCAGTCCAAAACCAATACAATCAATACAAATCAATCAAATCAATACAATAATGATTATTATGTTTAGAACATAGGTACTTGTTTCACGAATCAACGGTAGTTAGTTTAGTACTCTTGTGGGAGTAGAACGCACTTACCGTCTGTATTTTGAAAATAAAATCTTTAATCAACAAAAGAATTCGCTAAGCAACAAATATACCTTCTAATTGATTTAATTAACAGCTGTAAAAGCTTTAAATAAATGAAGTCGTCACATGAGAACGGTCTCGGTTATGTTGTTTCCTGTTGTAGATTAGCCGATTCTCGGAACCCTGATAAAGGATTCAATAAAACAGTGAAGTCAACGCAGTACATTGTGCCTATTAATATAAACCCATAAAAAATACAGTATTATTGGATTCAGCATTGAACAGACCATCTCTACATATGGGTGTCGGACAAGGTAACTAGTTGGTATGGTGACGTTTCAGGTACTATGTAATTATAAACTAATATTAGGCATACCTACTGCGTCAAGGTTCAAGATGTTTGGAAGGAGCTCGCAGAAGACCGTGAAGACTGGAGAAAAATCCTTAGAGGTGCTACGATGGCACTCTCTGGTATTGCACTGTACAACCACAAACGAGTTGGTCTTCTTTTGTAAGTATAACAAATGTAAGGCGTAGCAGGATAATGTATTATTATCCCTTTTCTAACTGTTTCAAGTTGTTCCAAGCTGCGGTTGCTCATCCATCGGCAGGCCCGATGGATGAGCAACCGCAGACTTGCCCAGTCCCAGTTCAGCTTCATCAAGCCATGACTTTTGAAGTTTTATTTGGGGATTCATTTTTATAATAGTTGACTGCCTCACCGGCCAAGCACGACTACTAATCGTGAAGTGCTGGATTCAACTCCCTGCTCGGGCAAAAAGTATTGGGTTTTTCTGGTAAACAATTCTCAGTAGCACCCGGAGTTTGAAATTCTATCCGGTGGATGGCAAAAGGCTCACCCGCTATAGTCTTAATATCGATATCGGCGAAATGTGTAAGTAGGTACAGTAATAGACCTCGGGCGTTAGCCAGCATTAGTTACCTTGCATACAATAGGTTTTCTATGGTTTTATGAAATATCATCGCGTAATACACGATAAGGGATTCCTCTTATTTCTTGACGTTTCTACCGAATTTCACCGGCCGTGGTCGCGGGTTGACTGCGGTGGCGGAGTGTTATCTTCGTAAAGCGGGACTTTCTTTGCCTACCTTCGCTTGGTATACCTACTTACGTCGCGTCGGTACACACAACACTAACGACGTCTTCACACTGGTCTGCATCCCGTTGGCTGCGGTTACATTTTAGACCCGATACCGTGTTAAATTGTGTGTAGGTAACTAGGTATCTACAGGTCGTCAACGTTTATAAACATGTAAAACGATAGTTAATATTATTTGTACTTCTTCAATCTGAGGTGGTTAAGACGTTTGTACTATGTAGGTGACAGTAAGGGCTCAATTATAGAAACGCGGGGAGTAGCGTCACGCGGCGCTTCACGCGTTCCTCCGTTTATGGGAGGCGGCGCGTGAAGCTTGGTGATACCCGTGGCAGGGCATACGTCGTTGCCCGCGGCATCACACGCGCAAATTCAAACATATAGCGAATGTTGTCTCGTTTACGAAGATGCGGGGCGATGCGCGGCGCGTGCTAAATTCTACAGCCCGCACCTTTCACTGCGACGATGCATGCAACGCCGCGTACTCCACTGCGAGCAACGCTACATATCACACAAACGCTTCTGCATGAACGCTCTTATACATGGCCATACCTCCGTTTGAATTAACTGTTCGACGCGACGCGCAACGCTTCGCGTCTCCATAATTGAACCCTAAATGTGGTAGTAGGTAGAGGTACACTTGACGTGTGATCCCAAAGAATCAGCCACTCCCTCTCTTCTTAAAGGCGACGTAGTCATTAGGTACGTCCAGAGGAAGCAGCACCATCCTCTTAGGCGCTAATAAACATACCTACTGCGATAAGCGATTAACCTTTTGATTGATCCTTTTGCCAATTGTGAATGCGTTTCATGTTCTATCTTCTCAGATAAGGAGATTTCAGATACCTAGTTTTGGGCTCATGTTGATATCTAAACATGTAAACATTGTAAGGCCTTCAAGCGACGCAAAGTAGACATTACAAAATCTAGTTTGCGGGCGCTGGCGACTGTTCATAGCATAATGAACTATCTGTTTGATGTTTTGTTTCCATGAACTAGGGCTTTAGACCATTTTTTAAAAAGGCTGAATCATAACATGATTCAAATTAGAAATGTCAAAATATCCACTTCATTGACGGCTCTTAATATCGCGTAAGGTATTCAGCAATCATCTGTTTCATCTATGGACATTCGTAGATGAATTGCTCAATATGTCCTATTAGGGCCCCTGATATCTACTGATCATATAGCTGTTTTCGGCCTCACTATATGGCAATGTGTATCGCAATTCCTTGTGAAACATGTTGCTAATGAATGGAAGAACTTTGACGACCTGTAAGAGGAGGAGTGTTTTCAAACTCAATTCAGCTACCTATAGGCTTTTTTATTTTATTAAATTTCAAATCCGATGCTTTATCACAATTGGATAAGAGGAGCATACTTAAAAAAATGCTGAGAGAAGAGCGTGTATTTTTACTCTAACATAGAGCTGGGAGAGGCCTATGTCCGGCAAAAGTTAGATTACCAGTCCATTTGCAGAGCCTGGTGAACGCTGATGATTATAGTAATGTGTGTAGGACTACCTATACTGGTTTATTGTCATTGGCTCTGTGGCGCACGTTTACGGGTTCACTATGACTATAATTATCATAGATATACAGGGTGACTGGTAGAACGAGGGAATCATTGAAGGAGGGTATTGTACTCATGATTATGAACAACTTTTATTATATAATGAGCTGCTGTTATATGGGAAATTGTTTGTTACAGCAATTATTGCCCGGCGACAATCACAGTGTACGGGACGAGCCTCCTCGAGAAACGATTACCTATCTAAGAACGTACGTTGCTGTCCTGCCCCCAACAAGATGGAATCTACAATCGCTAGAGAATAGAAACGCCAGCAAAATGTATGGGATTAACACTTACGAATCACGTGTCTATTCGACATCATCACTCTCCTGACCTTATCTCATTTTATTTGGGTTCGGCGCAATATGTATTTTTTTTCACATTCATCTCTATCAGACGCAATTTCCAGATTCACTTCTTTCACATTCATGTCATGTTTCACACAATCCATCCATCTTTTCTTTGGACTGCCTCTTCTTTGATAGCCATCAACATTCAACCTACTTACAACTCTTCTTATAACATGATTCTCATCTCTCCGCATTACATGTCCATATCACGACAATCGGTTACTTTGCAGCTTTTATGTAACTGGAGCGACTTTCATACTTCTTCTACTCATTCCTGATTCTATCCAATCGTGTTACACCACACATCCCTCCCAACATTCGACAGTTTATGTCAATTCGGTACATATTGCTGGAGTTTCTATCATCTAGCTATAATTGTAGATAGTAGGTACACTTGTATAGAGGCGCAAGTAGTAGTATCTAGATATACAAACCTTGTTGATTAGTGATTACTAGGTAGGTACAAATCTTTTCATCACGGCATTAACAATTCCATCGTGAAAACTTGCCAATACAACAGAAGATCTTGCTCATGCCCTTTACATCACCGGGAAATTTTGATTTATGTTATAACTAGAGCGGGTTGGAGCTTTAAAACTGGAGCAATTTTAAATATAATAGGTAGGTAGGTAGGAAGATCTTTGTCATTAGTGACAAAATTATATTTACTTTAAAATGATTCCAATTAGTATTAAGTTAACAGGACAATCTTTGAATTCGCCTTAGTTAGGTATCGAAAGGCGTTTACGTAACTTTTATAATGACGGGCAGATTCCTTTCTGCATTCTTTGCGTCGTCAGGTTTTCACGGATAAATTGCTTTGTGCATATCTTTGGTTCAGACACGTTCGTATGGCCGCTTTACACTTTGATTAGTCCAAGTGATACGTATCTTACAATTAGAATTCCATCAATCAGTGCCAGGACAGAGTGTGTACTTTTCAGTGTAAATCTATTAAAATAGAATAGCTGCGGTATCTGTCACTTCATAAAGCAAAGTAAATCCAAACCATAAAGGGCCTGCGTTCACATGGATTTTAAGTAATTATTGTAGTTAGTCAATCTAGTTTTATAAAAACCGGTCTGACAAATAGAAGTCTTCTCTACCAAATACCTCAGATATGAGACTCAAAATGTACGCAGCGCAGTGTGCGTACCTTGTTTTCTTAAAGCCTAACTTACCTCAAGAATTGACTACGTTCTGCATAGGTACCCTTTGTGATTTGGCACTGATTGTTATCCTGCTTTTGCAATTTCGTACGACCAACTTTACTTCAATAGTTTGGTGACATGTCACAGCGAGCGCAAGAGGAAGTGGCGTCGCTGGTACACTATCTACTCGCAGGTTTATTAACGACCCGACCGGGCCCCGTTTATCGTTGCTCCCGTTCCATTTAAAAAACCCGATAAGGAAAACTTTTGTTACGAGGTAAAATCACATTCCGTCCGTGGCGTACACACTACACTCGGATAGTAACGGAATATTTTTTAAACTGGCGGTGAGGTTTCTTTGATAGCGAAATGTGAAAAAAAGTTATCAAGATCTTAAAGAACGCTCTTGTTCTATTAAACTTTATTAAAAATAATTAATAATCGGTATTTTTAATACACATATTTGTAGGTATGAGATGAGGCGCATCTACCTACATGATAGTACCTATATATGTATTTAATTTGGTTCCTTTTTTCTTTTTTATTATTTTATGTTTTAAAATATTCTGTTTTGTATTTATAATAATTTGTTCTTCTATTATGTTTTATTACTTTTGTTTGCGTCTTTGTCTGTCATAAAGAAATTACCTTATTTTTTCTTTATGATAAGGGTAATTAAATCATATTCTACTATGATGTAATGCCAACCTAATGATAAAAAAATGTAGGGTACATAATGAACGATGGTTACAAATAATAACACACATTGACACTGCATTTTGTATATTATAAAAACAATAAAAGTAATCTTAAGTAACAATATTATCAAATCTAAAAAACATGTGCTATTGTGACAATGTGCTAAACCATGCGAGTCTGAATAAATGCAAATACACAAAACCAACTCTTCAGATTTACGTATAACTACAATAACTTTGGAGGCATATTACATTGAATAATAATTAATTAACATTCATTTTTTGGAAATTCTATGGCCAATTGTAACATTCATAATTAATGTTGTGAGCTCCTATGGACTTGGTACTACAGATTAGAATTAAAGATTACGTGATACAAATGAAATAAATAAATAAAGTCCACATGCTAGGCACTTATAATCATAACGACCAATACTTCAAATTTCTACATGTCTACTAATCATATTCACACCAATCAAAGTGTAAACAATTATCGAAATAGGGTGACAGTTGACCCGCAGGAGCCCACACAACTCAATAGTATCTACTTACGAATATATTGCATGCAGTATGTACTCAAAGGTACAATTTCAAATTCGATTTAATGTAAACATTGATATTGTCTTTTATTCTTTATCCTAATTTAATATAAAATTTAAGGCCTATCTTCATCACGGTACAACAAATGTTATATAGGTAGTTTAAGAATTGTTTAATACTCTGAAACTGTAGAAAGGTCTGTCACTGCTATTTTTGAACAGTGAAATCATTGACTTAATTGACTTAACTGGGAACATGCATATGTATGCTTTCGTGCAACTGCGCTTTCATATAACTGACGAACACAGGCCTTAAAACATTGGCTTAAAATCGAGAAAATACTCCTGAATGTTGTCGTAATAATAAAAAAAAGCCTAAACAAAACCCTTGTGAATTACTGCGACAACAACACCCAGGGCGCAGGAACTGGTGGAATTCGTAACTACGCAATAAATTTGCACTAACCAAATTAACCGGAATACCACAAAATATCTTACAGATAAAATAATATAATACTTTGATAGATAAAACATTAATATCATTTTTGGAATATGTTTGACCACCTCTTGTGGAATAAAGCTTTGATTTAGTATCTATCCATTCATGGGTTGAGCAAATAATACGTAGGTATGTTTTGTCGAAAAAAATGATTTTGAAGTAAATTTTCAGGAGATATAATAATATCTATGTATATTTAGAATTAGATCAATTCTTAATAAACTCTAACTTACGCGTGATATTGAGTACGTTCCTACTAAATGGTAATAATAACCTTATAAATCTGTTATTCACAATGGTATAGGTAACAGGAGCGCTACTTGAAATGTTCTGAATTTGAATGTATTATATACGAAAGTACAAAGTTACTTAGGTAATTTTATTTCTGCAATTAAAGCGATATCGATGGTATATTGATTATGCTAATACTAATACTGCACACTGTATTAAGGATAAGTCAAAGCAAATAATACGTGCATAAATGGAAAGTCAGTTATTTCGTAGTTGTTGCTACGACATGAAACTACGGAAGTACGCACTAGCACCATAATATATTACACTTTACATATTTACAGCAAATTCCACCTTCAAGTACAATCAATAATTTGGCTGCGGCTTTACCACAAATATAATACACTACTGTTTTACCATTTAGTGGATGAGGAAGGATGTAGTTCTGGAATTGCTTATACAAAGGAGGGAAAACAAGTTTCTACAAAGTAGTATTATACATTAGTGATCGAGTTGCGAGCTTTACAGTTGATCGGTCCCCAAGTTACGAAACCGCAACTTGGAACTTCACTTAATGAACTACATTAACCAACTTCACGAAATTAAACTTATTTAGGCTCAGTTTCACCAAGATGGAATAAATGTTACTCGAGAGTAAATTAGCAGTTATTCCAAAAATTAACTTTTTTTACGTTTCACGATAATAATCTAGAATTAAAATCGCTATTCGCGAGTAAATCACTACTCCGCCGATTTTGAAAGATTTAATTTATACCAGGAATAAAAGTTTGGTGTCCGTGTTTTATTAACAGCTGATTTTGTTTTGCAACATTGACTTTAGCAACTAAAAATAACAAATACACCGTACACATAACATAACACGAAGGACGTAAGCAATGTCATTTAGACGGTTTACCTATACATTAGTTTATTCATTCGGATTGAACCTACGTTACAGAGTAACTATCCGAGATTAAATTTATTCTGGAGTAAAGTGGTGAAACATAAACGAAGTTATCCAAGAGTAAATATAAAGAGTTAAGTAAATCCTGGTATAGTTATTCTCGAGAATAAGAAAGTTTGGTGAAATTGGCCCATATGTATTACTAAGCTTTGAAGTCGCAAGTATCTAACTTAGAAATTAGTTTATAATCTGGGTAATGTATACAAATGATTTTGGATACAATTGACATTCATAATATTAATAGAACATTTACACGAAGACTGTCCTTTTAATATACAAAGATAGTTTATTAAGTATCATCGACGTCTGTACACTACCGCTACCTGTTGCGAGCCAATTAGAGTAGGTACTGAATACAACCAATTATAGAAAACGTACAAAATTTGAGACACGTACACGCTCATTTGTGTCGTGCAACTATTTCGACCAATGGATTCTTAACCTTTTAATGACCGGCTAAAAAACTTGAGATCGCTTCATTATGCAATTGAATTATTGATAAATTCTGACTTCAAATACATTTTTGATTTAATGATTTTTTCGATATCTTGATATCACATTTTGGGAATTATATGATTTTATTTTTCAGTCAATAGGCAATTCTGACAGGAAAGACATTTCTCTTGTATCCAAAATCGAAACGATGATGATCACATTTGAGTTTATACAAACCTATCTACATTTAACTTACAGGGGTATGTCAGCGCTAATACTAGTCAGCATATTGTAAGTCGGCGTCGGAGTGTGAAGGCACGGCGTGAGGGGCGGCGGATGCGCTTACCCGAGCCCGACGTCCAGGCACATCATCACCACGAAGCCGATGATGCAGCCCCATGTCGCCAGCTTACCGTTACCACTGCGAACAAACGTGTCTATTACAATCACCATCCTTAGGTAGCTTTTACTTCGGTAAGTTGGGGTCGGCTTATATTTTAACCAGATTTGGCGAGTATTACCAATATAGAGTCAGAGTTTCAAACCACCAAGCTTAGTAACAAGTAGATATTCCTCACTTAATATTAATTTTCGAAAGTTAGTTTGCCTGTTCGTCCGTCTGTTAGTGCCTATGTTTGATGATTTGCTTCACCTGATCTTGGAAAATCAGGTCTTATTTAAGCAATTTGAACAAAAAATATATATACCGAACAATTAATTATAAACTTTTCACGTGTAGGCGCCACGCAGATTTAACTAGTCTATGCTAATCTATACCTAAGTGCTTGTTATATGTATTAAAAAGAGATACAATTTGTTTCCTTTGGATGTAGGAGGTAATCACTGGAGCAGCTACACTGATTTTAATTATTTTTTTTCAATAATAGACAGATCCATTATCCCTAAGTGGTTATAATTTATTTAGTTAAAAATAAAACGCGTGGGTGAAACCGCGGGCAACAGCTAGTAATATTATAAAGAGATAAAATATGTTTGTATATAGGGGGTTATCCTTGGAACTAAAGAAACGATTACAAAAAATATTTAAAAAAAATCGCTTCTTTCTAACACTTTTTTGAGGCTATAATTTATTTTGATGAAATATAAAACGCTCGGGTAAACCGCGGGCAACAGCAAATATTAATATTTTAGATTGTACCAAGTAACTCAACATTATATATCCAGTCGATCATCCATTGATATGAGCCCGAGTGTCAACAGGTTTCGTCACTGAAACCACTACAGTAAAATTTAATGAATATTTCCGGTATTACTACCCCTTTGCCGAAAGGGTGTTATGAGTTCACACGAAAGTGTTTGCCGCTAAGCTGCTGCCCATCGTTATCTCTTATTTTATCAGGTTCCTTTTTACAAAAGCTGGGATGATGGAAATGACGAGTCATACCATGAAGGCCACGGCAAACTGCAGTTTGTATTTTAAACGACATTTATATACATAAATTGCCCTTTTATTCTCACAGTTGTAACTATTCTAATACATAAATTTGTTATATTATGCTAAAATTTGTCATTGCTAATTAAAATTTCCATCAAGGATCTCAGTTTGTCAAGATTTTAGATTACCGAAACGTGAGGGATCGAAACTGTTGAATTTGACAGCCGGAAACTTATATTACGATGTAAACGGACACCTCATAAACACATTAAAATGTATGTCTCGTGTTAAGGAGGCAGTAATACGTTTACTGACGCACTTTGACTGCGATATACATAATGGTATGTACATAATAACATATAGGGGTCCGTTATAAAATACTGTCGTCATACAATGCGAGCCATTGAGAAATAACGAGTAAACGATATTTGAATATCAAATAGGTAGCAAAATTACGATATCGGAAAGGCCGCCGATGGCGCTTGCGCCTCACGCACTCGGATTTACAGAAACCGGCGGCCGGAATACACTAACTGGAATTATGGCCCATTACATTAAAACGATTCCTCGTACTTAGGTACCATACCACGTTGTATACATACACAATTTTATTGGAAAACCGAACAGTCTTTTTAAACTCTACACCGCGCCTTATTGATAATCTAAAAGCGAATAATGTTATAGACTATCTTTAATATTCACAGGTTTCTTAAGTATCTCGGAATACAAATTTCCTAATCGAAATAGATTGATTTAGTAAGAAACAGAGGTAGGTACTTTATGCAAAACGTAAGAAGCATGCATGATGTAACTTTGTAGATATATCTACGTAATTCAATAATTTATTTTATGTCTAAATCTTCTGGATGTATTCAACTAAACATTGTTTTGTTTAAGTGATTGTGCGGCACATTCGTTTTGATTCATATTCTAGTAGCGTTTGTTTTTTAATGTTTGTAGGTGACCTAATGTCAAGTTAGAATTTAAACAACACCTTAGGTAAGGTGGGTAATTCCAGATTGGAGGAATATATTTCTAATCTACTCCTTACATAATCAGGAATATACAATATTAATCTTTGCAAAGGAGAATTTTCCAATAGTACAACAATTCCATTTGGCAGAACATAGTTTTAACATCCGGCTCGTGACGAGGTGTATGGTCAGAGTATGGCATGTTAACGAGTATGACAGGTCGGCGTACATTCTGATCACGTGCCGTGGGGAACCCCGCCTGGACACACGACATGCACCTAAATACCACTGCTGACATCACGTCCAAAAGTCGAGGAATTTTGAAGACGAACACGAATCTGACGTGAAAACTAATCGAAACTGTATGTACGGAATCCGAATGAAGTAATTATTGTAGCAGAGTTTAAACAAAAAACATACTGAAATAGTATCACGCGAGTGTTTTAATACCTAGTTATGTGCAATTTTAAACACTACTTTATAAAATTTGAAGAGTGATTCATTGTCCGTTCTCAAATGCAACCGCAGTACTAACATTCACTCCAAACCAAACGAACATTCGACTCAGTAGCTATAGGGTATATATACACATATAATTACTTTATTTATTTACTAGCGCAAGCCATACAAAATCATATTTTTATTTTGTTTTGGAATGAATTTTAGTACTGCGGTTACATTTGGGAATAGACACAAAATAAATGCAAATTTTGCGCACAACATAGGTAAAAAAAAATCCTGTATACTAACGTAATAGGTAGTTATCTAGGTATTTATATAAAAAAACCAAAGTTAAAATAAAAACAAATGATAATGTCGCCGAAACCCAGCAGTCAACCGTGCATGCGCCCTAGCGCGCACCGCCATAGACAATGTGCAGCCGCTATAAAAAATTAATTGAAATCTCCTTGGTCGATCCAAAGTGATATGTGTCTAATATAGAAAAAGTTATTTTATCTTCACTCATATAGTACCATAATGACAGACTCTAAGCACGTGCAACTGTAATAAAATTTAAGTTTTATTGTGATACAATTTTCTTAAAGTTCAAAACTTGTGTCAACTACAACGACCAAGTTGCCGGTGATGAGTTTTAGATGAAGAGAATGTAAGTATATTTTAGTATTTTAAAAATAACATTGCTTCTCCCTATTATTCCTCTTGTATCTAGGGTATAGTTAACAAACATAAGGTACCTTCATCGTGCATGCATGCGCTCAGACCCGGAACAACCATCTGTACGCCATACAAATATTTATTTTACAATGATTGCCATCGGTCTGTCTTGGTTTGGAAACAAGAAGACTTGGCTCCGGTCTTTAATTCTCTGGATGGAAGAAAATAGATATGGTTACGGCCTTGAAAATTAAACAAGACTTGACTGTATGGATCTAAATCCCTTTGCCTGTCCAAAAAAGAACGTATAAATTGTGTTAAAAAAAGTGTCTTGGGTTGGTAGTTTTGTTGGTGTATGTTTTAGCGATTTCGATCATGCATTTTTAATTATTATTATGTTATTATTTCTATCAATGTCCTTTATTATTAAAACGATAGTCATCAGATTAGACAAGCGAAGGGTGAAGTGAATATACCTATAATACTAAATCAGCATCAGATTGTTCTAAATATATTTTATGAAATATTTAGATTTCATAAAATATATTTAGAACAATCTAGTTGATAACACGCTTAGAATTCAGCGAAAACTCTATTAGGAACTGTTCGCTGAATTCATTGAATAAAGGAAATAGAATCAAATATACGATAACGTATCGCTGAATTTCCAAAACTTTAACAATACATTTAAGATAACAGTAGTTGCCGTGCGTCAGATCGACTGGGGGAAGTTTCTTATTGGGAGGGAATGTCGGTGGTGCGTTTGATCCAAACGGGGTATATGCAGCGCGATATCTGGAGGTAGGTCAGGGAGTATCGGTCGGCGGCGCACTGGATTCCCAGACGATGACGTCAGCGCATAGACAAACTAGAGCGTCGTCACCGTCTTTATCCCAGCAACAAACGCGTTATTTCTTATATTTATTGTTATTGACAGTGGCGAGACGGTGACAAGCCCACGCGCGGCGGCAGCGCACCAAATTTACATCATAATGCGCGAGGCTGCGACGCGCCGCCCTGCGCACGCGCCGCCCGCCCGCTGCAAATAGACGCGACGCGACGCGACGTGGACCACGTCGCACCGATAACGGATAACCACGCAGCAGTGTCTTCTGCTCATACCGATATCCACATTATGTTACATGGATTTAATTTAATTTTCTTAAGTCCACAAAACATTTCTTATCAATCCTTAACATTATTATGAACATAGGTCATACGAGGTATGTATTTGTAAGTACTTAAACCCTATGATAATCCATAGAATGTAGATCTAGCCTTTTAAGTGCGTTAAAAAATAAATGTTAAGTATGCTAGGTTTCATAATTTAGTAACAAGGAAAGTAATAGAAGTAGGTAGTAGGTACCTACATATACTCGTCAAAACAAAATAAGGGCCACCTTATATTTTTGATATTATTAAATTATGAGGTTCCTAGGTTTCTAAGTTGTAAAATTCATTGCAATGATTTGTTTTTAATGAAGTGGGCTTAAATTTTACACAATCCACAGAAAAGAAAAACAATTTTACAACATTTATAAGAAAAAGTGCAATTTCAGCAAAAAGTACACTTGGACTAAAAATGCAATTAAAAATGAAATTCCACGGCGTTTATTCTTCTTCCTTTTTGAATTAATATCTAGTGTAACCTCCTCTTTTCTGAACACATTCTTGAAGCCTAGAGGACATTTTCTATCAGATGCCGCATTGTTCCTTGAGATATTTGTTCCTAGCTCGATTTTAGGACGTTTAAGGGCTGTCTTTCATTGTCCACTGATCAATTTGTGTCTCATACTCTTCTTTTCAACAGATCCCACATGTTTTCAATTGTGTTCAAGCCCGAGCTGTTCGCTGGCCTCTGCAACACTTGTATACAAGCCTCTTCTAGTGTCTCTCTAGTGGCTCTAACAGAATAAGCGCGTGCATTGCCGTGCAACAGCTTGAAACCTGTACCCACTTGCTATACAAATGGCATTCAAAAATAAAATTAAAAATTCAATAGAGGTAAAACATCATCTGGAACTTGAAAATTCTATCAATACTTTTCGAACATTTAACGTTCGGACTAAAAAATTCGAAAGTATGATACGTTACCATATAAGCTCTACTACGCAAGAAATTATCGTAGAACCAGAACCAGTCTTCTCGCAGCGCCGACAGTACAGGCATAATACGGGGAATAATGGGACTGTATTCGTTACGGAAACTTATACACGCTGCCTGAACCGTAAATTTTCTTAGTAGGTAGTTAGTTCACCATAGAATTTATTTAACAGCACAATTTCCACCGATTGATTTATTTATCTCTTTTTCGCAACCATATCGTGGTACAATCAGCCTTACCTATTAATTAATCTAAATCTAGCGCTCTATATTCTAATTCATATTTACAATTACTTCGAATCGTGAAAAATTCGGTTGTCTGGAGATATACGAGGTGCATTCAATAAGTACCTAGCCTCATCGCCAGAGGGCGCTGTAGTTTCAAAAGAGTTTTACCACAGTGTAGCACATTCTTTTTAAATTCTTTTTTCAAATTTTCATTCCAATCCCTTCATTTGTTTTAATTTGACAACTTATGGAAGCCAACGTGTCGATCGGTTTTACAAAAATGGAAAAAGAGCAATATCGTTCGGTGATTCGATTCCTATTTTTGGAAGGGAAAACGCGCATCGAAATCAAAGAGCGCTTGGATGCTGTGTACGGTGACTCTTCTCCATCGATGGCCACCGTCAAGAATTGGTTCAACGAGTTTGCACGTGGCCGTACGTCGGTTTTTGATGAACCACGTCCAGGTGCACCGAAAACAGCTGCTACGGAGGAAAACATTAAAAAAATCCATGATCTCGTATCGGCAGATCGCCAATTGAAGGTTCGGGAGCTAGCTGAGACTGTAGGCATTTCAGAAGGAACAGTGCATCATATTCTTCACGAGGAACTCGGCATGAGAAAGCTGTCGGCGCGATGGGTGCCGCGTTTACTCACACCAGAAAACAAGCGCAACCGTGAGACCACATCGGAGACGTGTTTGGCGCTGTTTAAGCGGAATCCAGCGGAGATTTTGCGTCGTTTTGTGACCGTCGATGAAACCTGGATCCACTGGTACACACCAGAGACCAAGGAGCAATCAAAACAATGGATCCAGACCGGGGAACGTGCTCCAAAGAAGGCGAAAACTGTAAAATCGGCCGGAAAAGTTATGGCCACCGTTTTCTGGGATTCACAAGGTGTGATCTACATCGATTACCTCGAGAAGGGTAAAACAATTACAGGGCTTTACTATGCCGATTTATTGGGCCGATTCGACGCCGAATTAAAGAAAAAACGACCCCATCTGGCGAAGAAAAAAGTGCTGTTTCACCACGACAACGCACCGGTTCACACGTCTGCCGTTGCCATGGCCAAATTGGTCGAATTACGCTACGAATTGCTGCCCCATCCACCGTATTCTCCAGATTTGGCCCCTTGTGACTTCTTTCTGTTTCCTAATCTGAAAAAATCACTCGCCGGGAATAGATATGGATCGAATGAGGAGGTCATCGCCGCCACGGAGGCCTATTTTGCAGAGTTTGACAAAAACTATTTTTCGGACGGATTAAAAAAGTTGGAGCATCGCTGGGCTAAGTGTATCGAATTAAAAGGAGACTATGTTGAAAAATAAATTCCCACTTTTCCAAAATTTTCGTTTACTTTTTGTAGGCTAAGTATTTATTGAATGACCCTCGTACTTAGTCGTTTTTTTTATTATGTGGAGTAACAAATTGTGGGCATGTTGGTAGGTAATAAATGTCGGGCAGTGTTGTCGCGTCGCGGCGGCATCGCGTCCGGGGTGTTAGACGGCGCGCCGCTATTTCGGGCAGGGTATTTGCGTCCCGACGCCCGACGCCGCGCGCCTACACTTCACGTGCCGCTTGCAATGCAAAACGCTATTGTCTCACTTGCTATTATTGCAAGTTAGCATTGCAAAGTGTACAAAAAGTTTCGGTATTGAAGTTAATCGACTTCTAATAGAAATCCTTATGAAATCCGTTTCAATTGTCCGTCCTACTTCATATTTAATACTACTAGCTATGATCGTGGCGGCACTTTTCGCCTGAAAACAACGTATTTTCCATAAAAACGGCTACAGGTAAATCCAGGTTACTTTCTACATCTGTACAATATTTCGTCGAAATCCGTTCAGCATTTATGGAATTGTTTTTTGTTGTGTTAGCATAAGCTTTTACATAAGTAAGAGTATTGTTCATGCCGTGGCGGGAAAATTGGTCCGTAAGCAAGGGTTTTAATTCGGCCAACTGTCAGGGGTGCGCCGCACGTACTTAGGTCTCATTACGTAGAAGGTTATTGAGTACCTAATCAACATGCATCTTTGACGTACTTACAGTGAAACAATATGGCGACTAAATAGGTGCGTCTGTATCTATTTATTTAGTCCACTGCTATCAAGAGCTGGACCGCCTCAAAAAAGAGATAAAACCCGTAAATATGTATAAAAAGGAAATAACAGTACCTACCGATTCGTAGGCGGCGAAAAAGATTTCGTCAAAACATTCTCTCAGGCGATAAGAGGCATGAAAGAGCACTTGTAAAGAGCAAACAGCTGTCATATTCTATGATAATGCTAATCAGGCTAAGAGATGCGCGCGCGTGCTTCGCGAGGGAGTGTCAGGTGCTGCGCGCGCGCACGCTATGTACACACTTATATATTATTTATATCCGTTATATGCGATTATGTCTGCTGCTGTCTCTTGGTCAAGTTTTTACAAGTACCCACCGCTCCGACTACGATCTTCAGTGGTTCTATACCCTATTCAAGGAAAAAATAAAAATCTAAATGTCAACAACATTTGACTACTCTTAATGGAATGATTTTCCGTAAAAACATTAATTTCTATCAAAAAGAAATTGCATGATGTTAAATTCGAAACATGCTTCAGTAAGTTTCGAATTTGTCATTGCGGAGTTTAAGTTTCGTATTTCACCACAAAGGGAAAGATTGATGAATTGTTTATATTTGGTTTTTCCTCCCTAGAAGAGGGTATAGAAATTTGCAATTGCCAGGCGAACCACCTTTCCTCATAATTAATTGATTTTTTAGGTTTCCATACCTCAAAAGGAAAAAAACAACCCTTATAAGATCACTTCGTTGTTCTTCTGTATGTCTGTCTGTCAAGACCCTTTTTATAAGAATGAAGAAAGTAAAAGATGATTAGTTAAATAGAATTAGAAAGTCTCGTAAATCGTGTAAACTGATGAAAGTACCTTTGTAGTACAAAAATACTTTTATCAGTTTACACGATTAAAGATACTTTCATGTACAAAGTTTGTACATGAAAGTATCTTTTCATTAAACCTGAACGCGAATCTGCCCATTCTATTGTTAGTCAGTCTAGACGACGAGACATCGCCGTAGACGCAATAAGTTGTCCAAGAATAACTCGTGTTAAGACATCACAATATCTTTTCATTAAAATCACAAGAGTTTATCGACGAACCATTGAGGTTTCTGCCGTTCAGTCGTTTTTTAACGGCTAAACTGACATTCAAAACTTTGGCCGCTATTGTTATAAATCTACAACTATTGTTAGTACATTTCCGTCTAGCCTGAACTCGTTGGATCAAACTCGTATTCAGAAATAACGTTATAAGCGGTTACCACGTTTTGAAAACTGTTGTTCCCACTTGATCCCAAAACAGAACAATTAGGCAATAACGTTGCTCGACAGACAAGCTGGAGTCCGGAAGGGAGTCGCAACCGGTCCTCCACAATGCTTCAGATGAACAATACCGTACTGTCGCTAAGGGGAAGTGTGTGTCCTTCGCTCTCACCCTAACGAGCCTCTATATATCGACGGTTAACAATCTGTATCGGCCGAAATACTGACATGAATCAGAACAATCAAACACAGACGACCCTCGTCAATCCAATTATGTCAAGAGCCCGGCGATATTCTAGAGTAGTTTCATGTCGATATGTAACGTTACGTAATGTAATGCTTCTTTCTTAGTTACTTATAAATGTATTACACACAAATAACCATGTCTATTCCATGGCATACACATGTTTACCACGTATCCTTAGCAAACAGACGTAACTCGAAGATTATTCTTCCATTAACAAGTCATGCTCTTTTAGCAACAAGGATATGTCATTCCAAACATTATGATATTTAACCAAATGCAGGTATGAACTCAAAACTTGAGAAAACAGAAAGTTATGAGATCAATAACATTGCAATTAACCCTTGGGTATATTAACGACACCCACGGCAGAGAAAAGAGTAACCTATCCTATGCCTAGAGATCACGCGGTAAGCTCTACATGTTTTATCTTGAAATTAATCTAACTGATCAGTAAACCCTCATCAGCTTACTAATTGCATCGCGTGTTAGGGGTGTGAATAAGCGGCAAGATTCACCATATCTTAACAAACATATAATATAAAACTTATCCATTGTATCTATAAACATGATCAAATTATCCATAAGTATAACAGTGCCTTTAATCACGATGGCGATGATGACGAGCAAAGATGCGAAAAAAGTGCGATATTATTCTGTTCCATCAATTTTGGGGTAGCGTCTCGGAGGGGTCCACCACAAAGGACCGCTGGTACTCAGGATGCTTTTGGGTCATTTTCAAGGACAACTCTTTTAATTCGGCATTTGAAGGGGAAAATCGGAGCCCATTATCTGTGCTAATCATTGTGAAGGTCTTGTTTAAGATTTTTATCTTTTATTTGGAGTTGAAAGATGTTGGTACTTTGGCAAATTGTATGAGACTCGTTTGCCATTTTGTGTGGGGTTACATGCGGTGTTTGTTAATTCATAGTGCCCGGTAGGGTCAATTGCTTTAAGATGAGTAAAGGTGTACGAATACGAACAAACGTTTTTTAACTCAAGATCTTTGGAGTTAGCCTGCGTCTACTTCGAAGATCAGCAGCTGCACCTGCGACTAAAAGATACGTGAGATAGACATAGTGTCCAATCACGATCTATGTACATTCGTTGTCATCGTCTCCTTCGTATTGTGATAAATAATTTCAACTCAGAGTCTATGTACGTCGCTTGCGTCTACTTGGTAGCTCGGTAGCCGCGCCTGCTTCGACTAGGGACTTTAGATCTATTTAATTTCAACACAAGATCTATGTACAGCGCCTATGTCTACGTCGTAGCTAGGCAGCCGCGCTTACTTCGACTAGACTTTAGATATATTTAATTTCAACACAGGATCTATGTACAGCGCCTATTTCTACGTCGTAGCTAGGCAGCCGCGCTTACTTCGACTAGAGACTTTAGATATATTTAATTTCAACACAGGATCTATGTACAGCGCCTATTTCTACGTCGTAGCTAGGCAGCCGCGCTTACTTCGACTAGAGACTTTAGATATATTTAATTTCAACACAGGATCTATGTACAGCGCCTATTTCTACGTCGTAGCTAGGCAGCCGCGCTTACTTCGACTAGAGACTTTAGATATATTTAATTTCAACACAGGATCTATGTACAGCGCCTATTTCTACGTCGTAGCTAGGCAGCCGCGCTTACTTCGACTAGAGACTTTAGATATATTTAATTTCAACACAGGATCTATGTACAGCGCCTATTTCTACGTCGTAGCTAGGCAGCCGCGCTTACTTTGACTAGACACTTTAGATATATTTAATTTCAACACAGGATCTATGTACACCATTCTGCACGCGATAGCTGCCCGGGCCGATAGCCCGCTTGTGTGGGCGCTGGTCAGTCGGACCAAGTCTCTTCTAGTTATAAGTACTAATATAGAATAAGTTGATTGTTACTAACACATTGGATCCATTGTTGTCTGACAAATAAAGATTATATATATATATATGTGCGTCTGCGTCTACTTCATAGTTCAGTAGCCGTGTCTGCTTCGACTAGACACTTTAGATTTATTTAATTTCAGTACAGGATCTACGTACAGTGCCTACGTCTACGTCGTAGCTTGGCAGCCGCGCCTGCTATGACTAGATAAAATCAAATCAAATAAATCTTTTATTTACGAATATAGGTAAATAAATATGGTGTTACAATAGTAGGTACCTACATTTGTGCAGCTATATTCAGTCAATTGGTATGAAGAAATAAAGGGTACAAGAAGTGTCAGTTAGTTACAAGAAGAAATTTAGATAGTTCGATTTCATTTTAATTCTGAATCTTTGTACAGCGCCTACGTCTACGTAGCATCGTAGATCGTCAGCCGCGCTTGCTTCGACTAGACATTTGAGATAGTTAGATTTAACTTCAACTGTGGAGTTATGATTTATGTACTGACCATTATATGATTTTTCTAAAAATTTCTGATCTAAAAAATATACATAAGAGCATAAAAACAAAAATTACGATTAATCTAGAAAATGCAATCGAATGTCTTAAAGATAGTATCTCACAAAATTTGTTCAATCTAAATAACCCTAACTTATTAACAGATCGCTTAATAAATATACTGCAGACATGCCTTATCACCAATACTCTAACAACCACAATTTCTCTAAAATTTAGAACAATTAAACCCTGGATGACCGTCGGTGTTCTACGTTGTATCCGTAATCGAAACAACATGCAGGGAAAACTTAAAGTAGATCCATTCAATGAAATACTGAAAATCACCTACAAAAGATACCGTAATTATTGTAATTGTATTATTAAAAAACTTAAGCGAAAATATGATCGAGATCAACTAACTAAAGCCAAGAAAAATCCAAGAAAACTATGGGACACAATTAACCACATTACACAACGAAAGCCGAAGAAAACACCTAACGTTGACTTGCTGGAACTAAAGGTTACTCCAAAGGAGTCTGCAGACACAGTAAATAAATACTTCTCTAATATCGGGGAAACTCTTGCTAATGATATAATTGTCAACTCCACTGGAAGGCAGAACACTACCCCCGACAATTTACACGATTCCCCTGCCTCCTCCTTCGTCCTTTCAAGCACTGACCATCGCGAGATCCATAGCGTGCTAATGAGTCTGAGGTCCGACAGTGCCCCAGGTTGGGATGGAATACCGGTCAGCTTCCTCAAGGCTGCACGCGAACTTATAGTCCCACTTATAACTCACCTAGTAAACCTGTGCTTTGAGCAGGCGACCTTTCCGACTGCTCTGAAACTAGCACTAATAACACCCGTGCACAAGAGTGGGGACAGAGAAGATCCGTCGAACTATAGGCCAATATCGGTGCTACCATCTTTATCAAAAATTTTAGAAAGATTAATAAATTCACGCCTACTAAGTTACCTAAATAAAATCAACATTCTCTCACCTTCACAATTTGGCTTTAGGCAGGGAAGGTCTACTGAGGACGCAGTTCTGGCGCTTGCCTCCGTGGTTACCAATAAAGTGGACAGTGGAGATAGGTGCCTTGCTGTCTTCCTTGACCTTAAAAAGGCGTTCGACACCGTCTCTGTCCCCCTTCTTCTGGACAAACTAGAAGCGAGTGGTATTAGAGGTCCTCCACTGACTTTACTTAAAGATTATCTAGGTGGACGCAAACAAAAAGTTAAAATCGGCAATGTTATTAGTTCCGAGGAATCAGTCACTTACGGGGTCGGACAAGGAAGTGTCCTCGGCCCGACACTCTTTCTTCTTTACATAAACAGCCTCTGCAATTCCAAAATTGAAGGAGGTCATATATTCTCATACGCAGATGACACCGCGTTAGTTTTCAGTTCCGACACATGGAGCAATGTCCAAAAACTTGCTGAGCTTGGCTTGAAAAAAGTTGCGACATGGCTCAACCATAACCTTCTGACCCTAAACACTTCCAAAACGAACTTCATCTGTTTCTCTATGTACGATCGCTCACAACCACCAGCAGGTTTCAACATTAAAATTCACACATGCCAGTTTCCCTCTAACTCAGCATGCTCCTGCGAGAAAATTGAAAAAGTGAAGTATACTAAATACCTGGGCATAATAATTGATCAACGTCTGTCTTGGCATGTGCACACAGAATTAATCATGAAAAGAGTTAGGAAACTGATCTGGACTTTTAAAACCCTCCGACATGTAACCTCCAAAAGCCTTTTGCTCCAGATATACATCTCACTAGCACAGTCGGTTCTTTCGTATTGTCTGCCGGTATGGGGAGGAGCAACAAAAATTAAATTCTTGGAGTTAGAAAGGGCTCAGCGGTCATTGCTTAAAGTCATGCTCTTTAAGCCCTTTAGATTTTCTACAGAGGACCTATATCAAACATCAGATCTCCTAACTGTTAGAAAGCTGTACGTACTCCACATAACTTTAAAACTGCATAAATCTCTCACTTTCGACCCCGCGAAGCTAAAAGGAAGAAGGAAGAATATGGTTGCTCCAACAGTCCCAGTTAAATCGACATTTGCCATGAGACAATATGCTAGACAATCAGCTCAGTTATATAATCTGCTAAACAAAGAATTAAGCATTTACTCCCGCACACATCATGACTGTAAAACTACTTTGACTAAATGGCTTAAGTTGAAAACGTACGATGAGATTGAAAACATAATTCAATCTGTAAACAATGGTTAGTGGAAGGTGATGCTCTGCATCATCTTCTGATCCCAAGACAAGTCGTAGGGCTAACCTCACACACATGCACCCCCTCTACACTCACATCCACACCTATACAAACAAGCCACACACAAACACACACACCCCTCACACATCCACACACACCCCACGCACATACACACCCACGTGGCGCGCGCACGCTCATGCATGGTACCTTTTATTATTTTAAACTAAAATATTCTCATTGTTTTTGTTCATTCACATTCAAATATGTAATTACTTTTCTTTAAAAGCTTAGATTGTAACCAACCGGTGGAAGAGCGGAACGTCCTAACACAAGCATTCTTTGCTTAAAAGGACGTTTCATATTTTAATACTGTAAGCTAAACTTAGTTACTGAAATAAATTATTTTTATTTTATTTTTTTTATTTATGTACAGCGCCTATGTCTCTTCTTTGTAAATCGGCAGCTGCGCCATCGACCACTAGACGTGAGATAATATTAAATTCAGGATCTATGGACGTCGTCAACGTCTAAGTTGTAGATCGGCAGCAGCGCTCAGTATGGCCGCAACGTTCGGGTATCGGTTTCTTTTAGCACCTAATTGGGATGGGGAGGTCAGATGGAAATTTCTCAGTGTAAAATCTAGTAAGTATTCAGCCGCATCTGTTAAGACTTGCAGCCGACCCTGACATTGTTTGGAAGTACAGCTACGTCGCCTACGTCGTTTATCGGCACCCGAGCCGACAATACTAGACACGTAAGAAAGTTAAATAGAATTTCAACTCAGGATCTTTGAACGTCATAGACACAACTGCGCCGGCTACCAATAAACTAACAATACATTATAAAATGTTACTTACGATGCATTAGCCTCCGGTATGATGTCGTCAGCGACGACGTAGATCATGGCACCCGCTGCGAAGGCGAGCGCGTAAGGCAGCGCGGGCTGGGCCGCCGCCACTGCGACTGCGCCGAGCACGCCGAACACCGGCTCCACCATGCCGGACAACTGGCCGTACCTAGGTAACAAAGAAAAACAAAATCAATTTACAATAAATAAGCAGTAAGCAAGGTTAGCAGTTGAACGCTTGACGCTACGTCTGCGTCCGAGTTCAATTTCGGCCTGCACCTACGATTTTTCGGGAAAATCATCGTGAGGAAACTTGCACACCTGAGATGGCTTCAACAAGTTCTAGTTCACGATGGTGTAAGTATGTAGTCCGCTAACCCGCACCAAGGCTGTGTGGTGCACTAAGACCTTTGTTTGTGGGCGTCCAAGCAAAAAGGGTCCAGTGGTCGGCATTTAGTTTCCGAGCATTTCGTAGTTTTGTAAAGTTGGGTGGAAAAATGGCATTTTGCAATTATAATTGATTATTATTTAATGCTCAATTATCTACAAGTCCACATAGTAAATGACTTTATATTCACTATCATGAAATGAATAAAAATAACAGAGGGCACATGTTTTGTTATGAAGAAAATACTGATAGTCAACCAACTGTAGCAAAAGTTTTGAACCTAAACAAGGTGTGCAGTTTTCCTTCAGAAAAATGCCCTTCAGGCATGCCTTTGAGAGAAAATCGTATTTTTATAACAAAATTCGTGAATTCGTTAATGAAGAATCTCAAGATGTTTTATGCCCGAAACCCGTTCCAAATATTAACGAACCAAGTTCGCCTAGCATTCCTAAAGAGCACAATTTTTTTAAACTCACGAGATACCTGTGATGTCAGTGCCAACAACATGTGTTCGGAATCAAACTACTGAAAAGAGTATTCGACAAAAACCAACATGTTTGTATAGCAAACAAGTTGGGCGTAGGAATCAGGTACTTACGAGGAGGAATTTATTTTTGTTCAAAACGTAAGTTAGATCTAAGTAAGATTCAAAGCAAAAAAAATATGTTTAACTTTGGCTACCGGTACCTTTTATGTAATTTGTTATGTTTTTTTTTTTTTTTCATATATTTGAAAATCATAATTGAGAAACAATGAGAAGTACATAGATATACATACATACATACGTACATATTGTTTTGTTCAAATAATAATTAAAATAATCTCGTCTTGTTGTTTTGTTAGTTTTTAAATAGAGTAAGAATACCTAATTTCAGTTTTATATTGCATTATTTTGTCGTATTTATGCACGTTATACTAAACACCGACAAGTGGACCTTTTTACTAAACTATATAATTATTACCAATAATTTTTTTATTGTAGTTACTTATTTTATAACGTTACAAATATAATTATTAGTTGATTTCATGCAGAATATCTCGATCTACATTAATAAATCAAAATATATGTAACAAACAAGTAGAATTTTGTCGATCAAACTTTAAAAATGCTTTTTCTCAAAACTAGCTTTTTCAGAGTTTCCAATTGGAAAGTGTGATAAAAAAAAAACGCCAATTTTTAGATATTCTTTTAATCCTTATTATCAATTGACTAATATTCTAAATTCCAGAATCTATTCTTAACTCAATACCCCATTACTGGAACCTTTTTGCTTGGAAGCCCACGTTTAACCTTCTCATTATGGGAACAGGCTCAAGCCCAGCAGTGGGTCAGTAATGGACTAAATTATTATGACTGTAATCAACTTTTTCACTGGGCCCGTTATTAACCGGTCTGAAAATCGCCTTTGGGAGTAATATTCCAAGAGTTACCACCGTGCTGACCTCTTGACCTCACATTGGATGTGTATCAGTCTCATACTTTTCGCGAAAGACTTATTGTGGAGTAATTACGGCCTATTATAACAGATATTTATCTAATTTACTGTATCTAGTAGATAAGGGTCCGGATTCTGAACAGGTTACTGTTTGTTGAAACTTAAAGAACTCTATTCAATATCCACTGCTGCCTAGTCTATTCTAGTGATATAATATTTTTTACGGCTACAAGCCGAAGAGACATAATAATTCTTATTATTTAAAAAAAAAATGTGTAGCCAGCTAGATCTGTCCCTAGCATTAGGGCGGATCCGACTCGGATAGGTTGATATGACAACAGGAAACGGGGAAGCACGAAGCGAGGATCCTTCAACCACTCATACCACGAAAACTGATTGTTATGCATTATACGGCTCGCGCTAGAACTAGCTATAATAACCGCATTTCGGCATTCAGCTGTAAAATATACCTACAGCTCGAATTGAGACTTCTCTTCTTGAATTTTGAATAAGTCATCGATAAGAGCTTTAAGTCACCGATTGCTTTAGACTCGAAAACAAAGCTCAGGTTAAGAGATAACTAAAAAAGTAAGGGATGTTTTGGCTTACTTAACGTAGGTACTGGCCATTCCTATAGCGGGCCATTCCTATCCCATTCATATATATGTGAATCTTCGCCAAATGCTCATAATGTTAGGTTCTTATTTCTTTCTAGATTTTCTTTTATATTACGTGCAAGAATGTTAAATCTTCCATCCTAGCACCTTTCTCTACCTACGGTTAGTATTACCTAATCCACAAAGCCTTCGAAAAATTGTGTGAATTGCGACGAATTTGAACTATACAGATTAAAAAACTGTGGTAAGTTCAGACATAAGATGATAGAGTTTTTCATAGTAACCGTCGAGCTGAAGGAGAAATGTTCACTTGGCTCTATCTTATACATTCTTGTCGTCAGCTCTCATTTCAACTTTCACTATATCCTGTCGGCTCTGCTTACAGCGTGCATTCCTTTTTAATATTAATTACTCGAGTAATACGTTATTTTTAAATAGGAATGATCTTCTGAAAATTGTATAGGTATACTTAGGCCGTAAATTTGTACCGCTGAACATGGGCCTCCTCATAGACACTACAATGTAAGGCCGACTCATGAGTGAGCACTAAGGGAGGCTCGTATTTTACGACACACGAAAACAGAGGGTTGCCTAATATTATTTAATATATGTACTATTGCCTAGAACCCCACGACTATTAATATAAATACACTGAAAATTTTACACTGTACAGATATAATTTATGCGCTCTTCGGAGATTTCCAGCATACCACCTTCGCTGTCGAGAGCAAAGTCCCACCTATTAGTTACCTACAGATAAACGAAACTATCGTGAGTAAGGGCTAAGAAAATTTCCAAGAAATTCCCTCATTGAACGGTTGCTTTGCGATGCGGCCGTGTCATGTTCGGTATACGCTATTCGACGGAATAGAGAGCCTTTTATAGCTTTTATTAAAGAAGTCATGTGAATTATACTTATATTACCGCTTAATGCATAAAAATTATCTGATAAATTGGAACAAATTAGGTAAATACACATTAAAAACTTCCTGAAAGAAGATTTTACTCTAACATTATTAATTTTTTACGAGTATTTTTCGCGACTTTAAAACTGATAAAACACGGAGACACAGGTTTTGGGATAACGACATGGAAAAACCTAGTTGTTTTCAAGTAGGTACATTAACCATACCTATTGTCGAAAATACTAGAAAGTTACGATATATAGCTTTCACTTTAAGAAACTGTTGAAATTGATAGAAAAATATACAAGAACCAGTACACATGTGCAATATTTCAGACTGAAAACGAAGTAAATCTTAGCAGATAGAAGTAGCCGGCTTCGATCCTTTATAACTTGGTACAAACGACTCTATCTAAACTTGATGAAACACAACATCTAGGGACCCGGAACTATAAAAGGGCCGTATTCAAAATACTGATCACGACGTCATGTATCAGTATGTTGTTAATTTTCACGTGTGCGGGTGGCGGAGTGGCGGGGTAGAGGTAAGCGCGCGGTGCGATGCCGAAAGAGGCCGCTAACGAATTGTTTTGGTGAAAGTGCGGGCCAGTGCCGCGACCACATTCCGACGAACTGGTCGAGGAGCCGCTGCTGTGGGAAACGCCGCCAGGGCCACCCCACACGACGACCAGCCTATATCTGACTGCCAATGTTGTCCACCACTTCTAAATCAAACCGGCTTATTCGTTACCCGACTACGCCCTTCGTTTTCAGATCGACATCAACTATACGCTTTCGAGCACCGCCTAGATATTGAAGTGCCTATTTCGGCACTGTTTGATCATGGATAACTTAACAGAAAAACGTTCGCGACTGAATAGAAAGTCGCTCAAAAAGAAATGCTTGAACATTTGAAAGTTCGACCGGTTGTGTAAGGATATGATAACACGCACATAGGGAAGTTTAATTTGCATTAGATAACAAGTAGTGTAGCAGTAATGCTAGGCGGAATGCGAGGGGAAACGGGTTTGATGAAACTGTGAGGTGAGGGGCGGGCGCCGGGCGGCGCGCGGCGACTGCGCTGCGGCGGCGCGGCGGGTGCGCGACGTGATGTTATGTTATCGCATGCATTATTCAGCGGGTGGCGAAAGCGGCAATTTGCGACAATATCCACTGATTCGCAGAATCGCCGACTGTTGAGCCGCCGACGAGTCATAAAACAGGATACCCGTCACTCAATAACGACGTTGAATTTAAATAAAAGCTCGCGAATAAAATATATACAATGTACATTTTTTGGAAATTGTCCATTGTTTATAATGGTACTTGGCAGTGAATTTTTGGTGGCGTGGGTAAAATATTTCTTTTACATAATAATTTCTTGAGTGTTAATATTGAGTGAAGACAGAATGTTTATGAAACTTCGTTCGGAATTTTTTGAAGTCATTTGTATTAGGTAGGTAGAGTAGTTGGGCTTTGTAGACAAGTGCGTTATGTATAAACAAGTATCTAACGATGAATAAAATGTACGTACCCATAATACACCATAGAACTTAGCTATACACGGAGTAAAAGATTTTATTTTATCAGAGTAGGTACCTAATACCTAGTAGGTAGGTAGGTAGGTTCTTCGGTTGCTTATAAAAAATACTTAGAAGTGGTGCCTATACATCGTATAAACGATAAGTAGTTTTATTTAGGAGACAGTTGTCACATAAATGCAGTTTTCCGTAAAGTAACGCAATAAACTAATGATGGCCATATTATTCATAGTGTGTAAAGATGTCATCGTTTAATCAGTGCTGTCCGAAGTTCATTCGTTCCAGGAAGGTGTTCGAGAAGATTAGGCGCGGCAACAACGCAATATGCGGCCGACAAACCGGCCTCGATTGCGCAGAACAGCGCCACCAAGGCTGGCAGCGCCTTCCGCGACGACTTCTTCGGGGCCCGCGCGGCGGCGACGGCGGCGGCTGCGGCCAGCGTCGCTCTCTCGATTTAATTATTTAACTCTGAAGGCCGATCGCCCGAGGCGGGCAGCGGGCGGTACGCTGCGACTGGTCGGACGGGTGCGGTCCGGAAGAACGCGCAGACAGCGCGCCGCCGTCCGCTTGCCGCGCAACGCACCAGACTCCGCGGCACCAAAGCGACACATCGCACACCGAGCTCACGCAACACTCAAATTTCGAAATAGACGACTTTCTCGGGTCCAGTTAGCAATGACCATCTGACCAAATAGCATCGCTTGCGTCGAGAGCGGCCTCCAGACACGCGGACGCGGGCCCGTGCCGACCACGGTCGCCGTCCACCGCCACCCGCGCCGACACCACCACACTTACGAAAACATTCGATGAATGCAATCGGTGTACCTAACAGTTTTGTATATTTGTAAATCGATTTCATATCGATTGCAGACAAGAATAACAAAGTCTCTATCACAGCTATTTAAACGCCTAAATCAGAAAAAACCTGAACTAAGCTATTATGAGTAATTTAATTGATTAGGTTTTATAACGGATGAGGCACCTATATGGTGCGTAAGCATGATGTTTGCTACGTCATCACTGTGAGTCATATGCGCATGCGGTGAGAAATGTTGACTAGACGCATTGTCTACAACAATGGATCACTACACTGCTTGGACCTATTATATCATGCCAGAAAAACGAACGCCAAAGTCGCTTCGACAAAATGACAAGATTTTGTTTAATAATAGCCGTAAAAACCTGCCTATATCGAGTCACTTCGTGTCTGAATATTTAGAGACACGTATTGTTGTATTAATGTAATCTATACTTACTTGAAAAAATTCATCACGAGCTACTATTAGGGCTTGAAGCTCGCACATAAGATGAGCACGGTCTAACGATATCGGAATTTTTCAATTTGGATAAGATTACAATAAATCGTAGAAATACTAATCGTCATATATAAATAAATAAATAAAGTAGTCCTGAATCCGACCTATAATCTATACGTGAAGGAAGTTAGTGAAGTACGGATAAGTTGTGTGAGCGTAGGAGTTAGTTAGGTAGGTACTGTTGTAGATACTAATACGAGTAGAAAGACATGACGTATCGTACCTACTAGATGGCTTAACTTAACAACAGGGCAGTGCGTCAATTACCTATAAGTACCTGTCTAGCACTATGTTCCTATTAGTGTCTACCTGTACTTTAGAAAACATATGCGTGATCTTACTATGTTAATTTATTAAATCTTAATCGCGTGTACGAAGTCGTCGACTAGGTATTCTACGTATGTACCTATGCTTGAACATATTTTGATGTCCTCCATCATTACAAAAATGTTGAGTAAAGGTTACTGCAGCACCTGCTCCCGAAGTAAACGAAAAGAGTACAGCGATAGTACTGTCAAGAAAACCTTGAGGCGAAATGTAGACGTTCGGAAAATCATGTTTCTGCTTAGACAATGACAAAGAAAACTATCTCATTTTTTATTAATATGTTCTTATTACGCAGATTGTTCAAAATGGTAATACTGATTTCGAAAGGTGACTAACATATACGAAACGGTGGCAAATGCGATCCCGTATCGGGCATGCGAGTTGGCCAGAGCACTTCTTGCTCGGGCCGCATTCCTTGCCCCTTGAATTCCGCACCGCAGACCCCATCGTACACGTTTTAACGTATGCTGTACTCACACATTTTTTAATATGAGAGAGCCCATGGAAATTCTTTATAGACATATCAGACTTATGTATGTGTGTTTGTGCGACCTTTCGTGAATCTTTGTAACGCAGTAGACAAACTAGACAAGTCTGTTGTTAAACTGTTTATTAGGTATTGTTAGCTAAATCACTATTTATCTTAATCTAAGCTTCGACTTTCTTACTGCGAGTACTCAAAGACGACGTATATCTATTCTACATACAGACAGATAATATGTTTAGTCGTATAAAATATACAGTTTCGTAATATGTAATTAGCAGCCAATTATTCTATGAATAGCAGTGTAATTGCGATTCACCGAGTAAATGCTTAGAGTAAAAAGTATGATCGTTTAATTTCCCGTGGTCGCGTGCAACATGTCTTAAGGTTGGGGTACACGGCACGAGCGCGCCAGCCGGGGTCGTCGCTCCGCACATACCCGGCCTACTCCGCGGGCCAGGATTCCCACTCGAGCACATTCTTACCGCCACTGCCAGCTAAGGAGCTACGAAGTAGCCACTCGGAAAACAAAACTTACTTAAGATTTTGGATACGTTAGTTTTGGAGCTACACTTGAAATTCCGGGTATTTTAAAATCAACTCACGAATTGGTTTTTTAACAAAATTTTGTAAGTACTTATCTGATTAAATTTAATGGATGTATTATAGTAGTAATTTTGTAATGGATGTAGTATTTTGGTCAAAACAAATATAATGAAAATTTTGTCATCAGCATCACCTAGCGAACACCACTATTTTAAGATTCTTGAAACTGATTTGTTATATTCTACACCAATAACTAGTACTGCTTTGTGGAATATTGATTGATTCTCAGAATTTATCGTTTTATTCTTTCATTGTAACTATAATAACATTAGCGGAACGTTATTTTTGTAAAGGGAGAACATTTCCTTTTGAGACAAGTCTAATAAAGCATAATTGACCGTATTATTAAGTTTCGTAGCGCTTCAGGTATTCATCGTGTTAGTTCATACCTATAACTTTTTAAGCATTCTTGTAAGGCATATACATTATTACTAGAATAGTTAGTAAAAGTTTCTCAGCATTCTTGTAAGTCATATCCATTAGCGAGTTTGTTCACAGTTTCGTAGCTCGTTAGTCGCGGGCTATGCACCGGCGAGGCGGCGCCAGCGCAGCGGTTCCGAGAACACGACGGAATGCGACTATTTACAACTTTTACCTATTTGGTAACGTTTACAATGCGTGCACGTACCACAATGCCTAAGTAACCTTTTGCTCCCACAATTTAAATTTATTTAGTGCGTTCATGACCAACGCGTGTTTACACCAAATTTTACAACAATTCGTCTCGGAGATTAGCAATAATCCATTAAAAACTCATTTACGCTGCATTATGTAAAATATATTATATTTTCCAAGACTTCGTTAGAGAAAATAGCGTAAATTCAGAGAATCCGAATAACTCTAGAAGACTACATAAAGGTAACAAAATTGCTCAAAGCAGTTTCTAGTTGTCGAAGGTACATCAAATCACAAATCTCGGCGTGTAGTTGAGTTGTTCGGGCCAGCAACAGTCACTAAATGAATTAGCCTGAACAGGAATGGGGTCGGCCAGTCTGGTTGCGTTGGCATCCGGCCTAACGACGAGCGGGCGCATTCTCGAACCGCGCGCCACGCTCTAACTGCCGACTGGCAACTTGCTGCCACCATGTCAACCCTATTCTACGAATTAGTATGTGGAATGTTGTCAAACATTGATGTATTATGACTTTGAGAATCCACTCAGTGACCCCTGATACTACGTGGAGGTATTACAAAAAGATTCGATAGCATTACAGTGAACATGGGAATGGTTATCAGAATGAGGTTTTATGGAATAGGTACTGAAACAAATTAGACCTACTTATACAAATCTGGTCAAACTAGTTTAAAAGTATTCTGATTTATTCATGTGTAACATCGCACACTTGTTGAAACTTTTCTTTTAAAGAATGAATGCATTGCCCTGCGTGGGATAGGTTTTATCTTTAAGTGGCTTATTATATGCTAGTTTTCCTTACCAGAATGCCCTCCACACGGAGAAGCCAGCGGCTTGCAGCGGTAAGCTTACGGCCAATCCTTCAGGGAAGTTCTGGATGCCGATGCCTATCGCCAGATTTCTGTAGACAAACAAAAATAAACTTATATTTCGTGAGTAATATAATTTTATGGCCATTTTTATGTGCCACTTCTGTAATGGAAAAACATCATAATTTAAACAATAAGCTAACTTTCCTCTATTCTACTATTACTGCTACTACTATTAGGTAGATACTAGTAGTCCATTACGGTCACTTTAGTATTATAGCCTAAAAATGAAATAGTCTGTATCACACTATTAAAGGGTTTATCGTTTTAAAGGGAGAACCCGTCGTCAATGCGAAGAATGATTGAGGAACAAAGCGGTGATCAAGGACAAAATTGATTCTTTTATTGTTTTCGTTGATCCTGACCAATAATGGAAGATACGTTATGTATAAATTTAAACCTCATAAATATATGAATTTTCAAAAATAAATTCATTAAATTCAATATGGTCATTATTTTCCAGGAATTTTCCGAAAACTGTATAAGTTTTCCGTGTCGTCTTTCATAGCAAGTTTTATTTACTATACGTCACACGAATACAGAATAAGATCATAATCATAAGAATATAAAATGTGTACAATGTTAACATTTAGTTGGCTGCATATCGTAACAAATAGAAGCAATAGCGGATATGTGCTGACACTGGCACATTCCTCTGCACCGCGTCCCCCCTGCACCTGCCACCCTGGCCCGGAGCCCGCCAGTCGCTCTAGGAATGCGACTAACTGTACTCCACAGCCTCGGTCACCGTTAAACTCAACTGTTCCCGCGATGCAGCGTAAACTTACCAACTTACCTATTACGTAATGACGTAATAATATGCTATTCGCTGATTTCGATCGACTTACTTAAAGCGACCGTTACCTATGTTGGAGTATCAATCAAAGGTCTCTTGTACTTGCAGACATAACTGTAATACAGTACGTATTTCAGGCTATTCTCTGAATGACGACATTAAGGAAAACTGTTTTGCGGGGAATTACTTCAGTTATATCTTTTTTTAGTAAAAGTTCAGTGTTTATGAAATCAAACACGTTAAAATAAATGTGTTCAATTTTGGTCTTTTTTAACGATCACTTTTAGGTTAGTTTTTATAACGGTAAATAAGTACAACCGCGCGTATGCAAGAAGGAGAAGGCAATAAACAGTTTTCATTTTTAAAGTGACTTTAACGGGACTTCATGACAACTAAAAGTACTAATAGCGACGTAAACGGAAGCCTCGGGAATTCCTGTTAAAATGGTTAAGTTAATAAACATGCACGGCGGCGCAAGCCTTTGAGCACGGTGAAAGCTGGTACGAGCTGCGCGTGCGACGAGCCGACGACACACCGCACACCGATCATCAATTGAGTTTAAACCTTCATGGTCCAACAAGGACGGCTATTATACACACGGATATTAGATATTTTAAAACTAGCACTTTTGAAAAGAAAGAAAAGCATAAATTCTTAATTCTCATGTTTCAAATTCATAGAGAAACCGGAGATTCGATCGAGTCTTGCCCAGAAAACCAATAAAGTAGATGGTATACGCCTATTTCGCGAAGATAGACCTTAGAAGACAGACTATACGACTACAGCGGCTAGTTCGTCGTGACGTCACGGAGACGACACTTACCATAACAATTTAATCGAACTTAATAAAATTGTGACCAATTCATAATTTTATGATAATCCCTGAAGGGACAGACATAAAGTATTGTGTCGACCGTCGTACACTCACACGTCGTCGATCTATAGTATTATTGTCTAATCTTTCATTTGCCACACATGGTGATAACGACTAATTCCCCCACAATCGTGCATTACAGTACTCTACGAAGACCCCCAAGTTTAGCGGACGTTAACAGACTATAATGATGATGGTATTATGTTCTGTTTAGTGAAGGCGAGCATATTCTCATGGATCAATTCCAACACGGTTTGTAACTCAGAACTTTGTAAGAGAAAACCCCCATAAAGATACGGTTTTTTAAGAAAACGGTACCGCTGTCTATCGTCCTTAAACATCATGTATGTTATGCGGCGGGCATAAGACAGCACTCTGAACCACTGTTCAAAATCTCGTTCAGATTTGACATTTCTAGACACTACTAGAGATATCAAATAAGAACTACATTCGTCGGTTATCAGGCTTAACGTAGTATCAATTTATATTCAGTAGGTAATCTGAGCATGGGTTGACATTTCAGCCTTATTCGCTTAAGGCTCAATTTCACCGACAACATAACAATCGATTAGAGCAAAATCTGCCGTATAAACATGAATTTTTGTATGGGTAATCAGCCGATTTAATTTTAAACATCTGTTATTTTTTCGGTGAAAATGGCCCTAAATTGATTAAGGGCCGATTTCACCAAACTTTCGTATTCTCGAGAATAACTATACAAGGCATTATTTAACTCTCCATATTGACTTTTGGATAACTTCCTTTACATTTCACATCATTACACTAGAATAAATTTAATCTCGTATAGTTACTCTGTAATGTAGGTTAATTCCGAATGAACAAAATGAACTAATGTACAATTAAACCACCTAAATAAAATTGCTTACGTCCTTCGTGTTATGTTATGTGTACCTACTGTGTATTTGTTTATTGTAGTAGGTCCCATCTTTATGATAGGTAATTTTTTTACAAGTTAGCTCAAAGTTTAGGCTCTCACGATCGTATTGAAGTTTAATACCAGTGTCGATGTTCATTACAATTTTAGTTACGCGGTAGACCCGCTGGTCTTGGTTATGGTATTGCACACTCAGTCTTGGTCTTGGTCTAGCTGCAAGAGTCTTGAAATGACCTATTGCTACTTATCAAACCATCTGTTCTTACAAAGAGTAACAATGGGAGTTGGTTCTAATTTCAGAACAACGCCACAAAGTAGGTACATTTTGATTACATATTGACATAAGCATAGTGAGAGCCAACCTTACTTACAAAAAAAGTGTTAAAACAATACTTACAGTAAGTAGACAATGTGTACCAGAAAAAACGCACGTCCTGAAAGTAGTTTATTCATAATTGACTACTGAATAGATTTCAGTAAATTTTTTGTAATTTATGGGGTACAAGGAAAGAGCTTCCTCGGGTGACGATACATGAGATCGTCTGGCGCACCTTGCGCAGTCAGCTTCGATACCATCATTGCTGACTGGCTAACCTTTCTACTACAGCATGAGCGATTTCCAAGTTATCACTTCATCAGCAGAGCTTCAGCTATCGCTCTTGGCGTCTCGATAGCAGAAGAAGAAGTAACTTTCAATGTAGTTTTTTTTTCTTAATTATGAATTTCGCCAATCTCACGATTTATTGAGCCAAAGACAATGAAATCGTATTTTAAGGTAATAAGACTCAATTTAATTTCAGTAAGTACCTACTAAGCAATGCTGGGCACGACATTATTGTCTTAAAAACAATAGTTATTTTAAGTCTTGTCTGTTTGTAGATACCCAATGTCAAAATAACAGCTTTTTACTAAATGCATATGAAAGTATATGTAAGTTCTTATTTTAATAATGCTAAATATTTTCGAGGTAAATCTTTTTTTTTTTTTTTTTTATAAACTTTGCCCCTCATTGTCATTTCTCCTGTATCGAGGGTATAGTTTACACCTCACATGCACACACACCTAGACCCGAAACAACTATCTGTAGATCATACAAATATTTGATCCGTGCGGGGATCGAACCCGCGGCACGTAGCGCAGAAAGCTAATCGCATAGCCACTGCGCCAACCGTGTCGTCTATTGATACAACAGCTTTTCACGTAATAACAACCAATCAACTTCGTTGTTAGAAGAAACCGTGGTTTTGATACCAATACATATTAGGAAACGGCTATCCATATAGATATTGACACGAAGTACTGGTTAACTAGGTAACTGTTAGCGTAAAAAATCATTAACGCCCATGTCTGAAGTCACTACGAGACGCAAGAGTCTCGCAGACTCAGTCTTGTTCATGCTAAAATCTTGTTGGGGATGTCTTGGTCTTGGTCTTGCGAAAATGCAAGAACAAGACCAAGAATGCAAGACCAAGCCCGATTTTGAGCAAAACTAATCGCTATGCCAAGATATCATGCAAGTAACGCGCCAGCTGCGAGTTTTTTATACATAGATTCAACCAATCCCCAAATTTCTTACAGCTAATAATGGTACCACTCTTTTAGGAATCCATAACACTCATGCCAAGCTCCAGCGATTTAGCCACCATTAGACATGATCGACACTGAACATCAAGAGAATATTGCGAATACCTTTTACCTTAATAATATTTTGATTTTTAACGTCTGCTCTTCTTTGACTAAATAAAGATAATACGATCGCCAAGCAATAGATATGCATTAAAACGTAAGCTATCGAACGTATCGAATTCGGCTCTCCATCCGAACATCTGACTAACGATCACGATTTCTTTAGTTTAGTATTTTGAGAAAGATAGGATTCGTATAAGCCTCTTGTCATTATAACCAGCAAATATATTGTGACGACTCTTGCAGTGTTATTGCGCTATGCCAAGCCGAAAGCCAATCTTTGATTGGGGTAGGAGAATTTCATCTCATCGGGTTAAATTGTAGCCTTGGAGGCCCTGCTGACTTCTTGCGTAGTGTACTGACTCACACTCTGATAGGATGTATGGCTCTCATTCTTCTCGCGACAGAATATAAATATTGTGGTGTCACTGAGGCCAATTCCTTGGACGTAATAAGTTAATTTCCTAATGCCTAGTAAGGGTCTTAATCAGGATCTTGATAAGGCTCCTATTCATTGACAGCGCTTCTTATGCAACTTTTAATGAATTCTACAAGAAGCGCTTTAGCGTGCTCTTGGCTCGATTTGTTTTTATCTTTAAGTATAATTATTAGTAGTAGTCTCTAAGTAAGCTGAAATGGTGTGTTAAGAATGTCGCAGATTGATTCAGGGCCCAATTTGGGGTATCCGCACCATCTTTGTTAGGGCATTTCCTAACTATATGTGGCTGAATACCTAACCGTATTTTAGATAAAGCGACTGCAATCTGATATCCATACCCCAATTACTGAGGGAAACCGATAACTTAAGGGTAGACTAGTGGCCGTATCGACTATCATTGGTAGATCATCCTAAGACAACCAGGACGAGCAGTTTAACTAAATAATTCTAGCAGTAAGGTGTGGTTTTTATATGTAGAAAACTGTCAAGATAAGTCGGTAATATAGTACATACGTACATAACATGAAAAAATACAAAATGATTTAGGTATGCTTCTAGACGTCATCTAAGATATGCCAACGACTAACTGGAGTTGTTAATTTTAAATTCAAATCGGCTTTGTACCGTCACTTACGCTCGCCTATAAGCCATTCAGTGTGGCAGGTAGGTATGTAAAATAAGAGTTATAAAGTTATAACTTATGCAGTGACGGCAGAAAAAGTCATCTTACGCTTCATCGCTTCAACTGTTTACTGTGTCACGGAAACGGCTGCAGTGCACAGCCTATTATGTCAACCAATACCTATACAATTTTATAAGTGAATGGAGTAACGCTGACTCCGGATACATCCGAATTCCAATTACATCACAGACGGGTCCATTTCACTTTCCGACCTACCCGGAAGTGAATTCCTAAGCACGAGCATACGGCGCGGCCGAAATTTCAGCAACACAAGCGAATGTAGACTTTATGTATGCAGTCGTAGAGTTCTCACAGCGAGCCGACGCAGAACGTCTTCGAGGCACGCACGAAGCGACGAAGCGGATGTGAACGTTAGCAGACGTCGCTCTAAAAGTGACTCAGTTGTGTTGCGCTAGAGTGCAAATTGTGGTGATGGTGAGAACGACAGTCGCGAAAGTAGTGGCAACTTTCACGGCACGATGGGGGCGCATGAGGCGGCTGCGCGGGGCCCTGCCGACGGCCCATTGACGACACCGTGACCTACATACCGCAGCTCCATTCATACCGTGGCCTCGCCAAGCGCTGCGCACGCACAGGACTCTAGCCCGCACACTTGCCGCTGTTACGGCGACACCGGAATTTCCATCGGCCACTTACAACTTGTGTCAGTCGTTGCCGCAATCGGACCTACGCACTGGGCCGAGGTCGCACCACCATCACCACACTTGTTCAATTAGAGCCTCCAATAATATGTTCAATCGACGAAAAAATATTATAAACAAAATAAAACTAGTCGGCCATATAAATATAACAATAGGTAATAGCTTTAAGATAGATACCAATTAGCGATATCATATAATGATAACTACATAAAGAGAAACTGAAACATCTGACGAACTAAGTGATCATCTAAAGAGTAGCTGTAACGAAGCGACAGTCTGTGTATCAGTTAAGGATTAACGTGAGAAGTCAATATCGTGACTCTCACGTCCTAATTATATCCAACTTATGTATGAAATTCGCACGTTTTATAATACACGACTCTTCATTTTACAACATTGACCCACCTAATACCTACCTTCGTAAGCCTGTGACTACGCCTCGTATTCTGCTTTTGCAGATCATTTATGAACAATGTTTAACAATCAATACATGGATCTTTTAAAATATTGTACACAGTGATGCAGGTTTTCCAATTTTCTTTAGAAGGGTCATGCCATGAGAGGCACGATCAGGAAATAGTTTACTCGTTTGCAAATCGATGTAGGTCCATAATCTTTATATTAATAGATTTCTTGTAAAAGCTCTCAAATGAAAAAAGCGCTTCTATGTAGGTAATAATGTAACCAAGTAGGTTAACTTGCAAGACACGAATATTCTGATTTGAAATAATATTATGATGTATCTAGTCAACCTTGGGAAGTGGCAATGAGAGAATTGTCGACGAGTCTTTACTGTACCTAGCGAATATAAGGTGGTAGATGAATTAGCAATACGAGGTGGTTGCGCTAGGTATCGCGGCGGTAGCGCGCGCGCAGGGGGGAGGGGGGCGCGTGGCTGCCAGACAGCGGGGCTCCGCATGGGAGGCTAGCACCAGCCTCTTGCATTGCCCGCTGCTCACCGTCGCGACAGCTTCACGCGAAGGCTGCTCCACTTTGATTAAAATTGCATATTAAGCCACGTTTACACGATAGTTTAAGCGAAGAACGTGTTAACTAGCTTGTGATAAAAAATTATATACCTCAGGGGAATTAAATACTTTTCCACACTATGCATGTAAAAGCGTTGTAAGTATAATTAGAATACTCATACAATGATGAGAAATCATAACACGTACGAACACTATAGGAATCAAAGCTATGCAACTATACTATATCTGAATCGACAAAGACTTTCCGAAGACAAAGCAGCATTTAAGGTTAAACCTGTATACTAAGTCAAGTCTGGCCATGTCAGTCTTTGTTACCGTATTACATGCTTCGAATATCAAACAAAGAAAATAAATATTGAAATTAGGTAATTAAGATTAATCACATGAAATTCTACACGACAGTAAAGTCTGAGCTAATAACTGGCGAATTCGCTTAACATGAGGAAGGCATTTCGTAAAAAGACGTTTGCTATTTATTAGACTAGCTTAGCGCCACAGTCTGCTTGCATACACAAATAGTGTGCGATTGTAACTCAATGTTGATCACTGAAACGCGTTTTGAATTCAATATTAATGGTCATACAATCCTAATAGGTAAGTTTAGTGCATTTGAAATTGAAAACATTCGACATTAAGATTATTATTCTGTTTTCTAACTCCTAATGAAGTTTCTTGCCAGTTTTTATAGGAACTCCATAGGAACAAATTTGGAACCGTAGGTACATTAAAATTCTCGAATTTTTGAAAGAGCAAATTCCCAGATTTTGACTTTATATGTGAAATTAGTTTTTAATAGCTCTGAAGGAGAAAATAAATTAATGTCCCGGACACTAACTGATAACTTGTTATGAAAAATTTGTTGGTAAGAGCATTCGCGTCGGTCGTATTATAAATAATTAGTAAGGACAACAGTAACGTTGCAAACGCAATAACGTAGTAACGTCGAAGGGGAGGGGAGAGTGCGGACACACAAACAATCTCTTTCCGCGTGCAGACGGACAGTGGGCGAAGACGGGCGGATAATAAAAAAATAAATCAAGGCGGGCGGATACATATCAATAATTGCTCCACTGAGTATCAGCACTGGACTACTGCCTTTTTAGTATACGACACCAAATAACCAACAAGTAGATAGTTTACATAAAAGTAGTTTTTAAAACAAAACCAAAGCAGATAAAATAAGAGTCAAGAGATCAGCGTTGGCAGAATGTAACATTTGTAACATTTATTTTGACCACGTTACTTTCATGTTTCATGACTCAAAATGTAATTTTTGCGTAAGTTTATTATTAATATCGAAATAGTAAAACATAGGTAATTTAAATATGAAATGTTACTTTTCACTAAGAAATGTTATTTTTCAGGCACTTCCAGGTAACTTTAAACTAGAGCCCACTGGCAACACTGCAAGAGGTATAGGTGGTATAGGTACAAAATGTTGTAACACATTCAAAACAGTTCCGAATGATACCAAACTTGTCTACTTAAACATCCTATTTCCATATGAAGATATGTGAGGAATGATTGGAATGTAATATCTATTGAATGAGAGAGCAATTAATAATCAACATTCGAAAGCGTAAAAGATTACACGAGAGCCGACGAATTCCTTTGCAGCGCGCGTTCGGTTGCGGCGTTCATCAATAGCAGGACATTAACCAACTTCACCGCGGGACAGATGAGAAGCATCAATAACGACAAACCGATTGCCAAACAAAATTTACACCGCATTCAGATCAGTAACTGTAAAAAGGCATCATTAAAATGACTAATCAAACGATCGACGCTCAAGAATCTAGTAAATGTTAATTATATGTCGGAATTTATTGAAATTATTCGAAATAAAATTAATTCTTGTTGTGATATTTAGTAAAAGAGAGGTTTGGGTCGTTTTCGGAGAAGTGGAAGGCTCCCACGGACCGGTTGAGGTAAGTGGCCCATCAACCTCTGTGGTCGTTCGCGCTCGCCGATCGCTCCGCTCGCCGCTGTCGCTTCGTCAACGCTTAGCTCCGCAACACGCAACCCGACAGACGCCCTTCACTACATGTGCATAACTCACAGTACAATCATTAAGATACACTACAATCGATAATCCTTGTACGAATTTATTTGAATAGACATCAGAATCCTAACATAAATCTTCAAAAAATCATTACAAATTACATATCAGAACGATGGCAGAATTTCAGAAGCACCTGAATCAGCGCTGTGCAGCTAGGTAATATAAGGAATCGTAAAAATCATGATATTAGAGGTGATGATACTATTTACACATTCTTTTCAGCTTATTCCGACTCAAACCAAATTCCTTGATAGCTGCATCTAAGGATATGCCAGTATCCTAATAGGCGCCTAATACTCTATTATGCTGAACGCCGGCGCCGAATAGACAAAGCAACGCATTTCTAACGGTAACGGGACGAAATGGACCACTTTCGTTTGAATGAAGCTCCACTTTACTTATTGAACCAACATTATTTTATTTATACGTAGCTCTTCACAGAGCTTGAAGCTATAAAGTCATGGAATCAGTAAAGAAGTGGAAACGTGCCTTCAGAGTATGAAGAAGTGCGCACGCAATTTATCCCAAAAGTATGGATTTCTTTTAGGAAATTAAATTACTGCCCAGATAATGACCATAGCCTTGCGGTCTAACACATGAAATCAAACATCGGGAATCTGTGGGGAAATGAAAATATAGCTCTATCAACCCCTTTAGGAAATACGGGCGAGACGGTAATAATGACCAGATACAAAATGTGATAATTAAATGTATCTAAGCAATTATAATACAAATTCAAAATATTACATAGCGAAAATAAATCATTTGCATTTCTTCTCAGTATTATTCAAATCAAATGAAATATTAATCGAGACACGCATAATTCATAGATTTAGATTCAGGGAATGATTCCAAATTTAAAGGATATCTCGTTATTTATAGAAGAATCCGCTTCCTAAACGTGTTTGACTATGGCAGATTTACTCAGAAATGTTTATAATATCAATAGGAAGTTTTCAATAGAGATTTACAAGTTACAATAACAAACGGAAAAAGAGGCGGGCTGACCATTCTACATTGAATCGCCACGGGTAGTCGAAAGCCTGACCGTCTAACAGCCACTCTAACATCAGGATATGAATAGCTGGGTAGTAGAAATCAGATGGCACTCCGTAAAAACAAATACAGCAGCAGCGTAGCAGTTGAAAATAAAATAAATAAATAAAATATATATACTTACTCTACTACTATACGACTAGATGCCAACATATCAGTGAAAATGCTAGGCTGAACAAGCCGTGAATGGCTGTACAATGTACATGTATTATGTCACAGTTAAAAATCTTAACCGGTAAAAAGTACTTTTAACTGCAAAAACAGTCAAAAGTAGAGTCGAGCGAGTAAAGCGAGCGGTGACGCGGCGGGGGCCGGTGAGTGCCAAGGTCACTTTTTAAATTAACCAATATTTTTTAGTTAAAACTACTTTTGATCGACGTCTTTACTCAAAAGTACTTTTGCACTTTTGTTTTTGTAGTCAAAAGTACTTTTAACCGGTTAAGAATTTCGACTGTAACATATACATTTGTTGAAATACAAGTCACATACGTCGATCAAGGTGGGAGCAAACATTTCATAACTGTTACGCCTGAATTCCCTGAAAGGTTATGGCAAACGACAAAGACACACTGTACACTCAAAGTTCAAACAACCGTATTTATCCGATTCGCCATTACCAGGAGAAATTCAAAACCCAACCCAACCTAAAGCTTATACATTTCTCCAGTAGATTCACACTAGGGAATATATGATATCACGTTAAAAATCTAGAAATTTGAATTAAACACGTATGCAGATAATATGATGTTTACTCGATTCAACGTGTCCACCATAAACATCTTTCTGAACCGTCCCACATCTTCATTAAGACGATACTTAGTTTTTTATTTACCCTGCCTTACTGAGTGTAACAAGCTGATATGTCAAACTTATAGGTACCTATCGAAGTAAGTCAAGTTACCTAACAGTTTGTGTGCGGTAGAATAGTTTGAGTTAAAACTAACCCTTCGGTGAAGTGCATCGAGATCAGCGTCGGCGCCGTTCGCGTCACGCGACCGCATTCCATGGTGCGGGCGCCTTCATTCATGTCGTGCGGCTAGGGCTGCCAGTATCGCAATTCCAATCCCGAGATTCCATCATAGATTTTAATTTTCTCTTTCCTGATAACTTTATGCTCCAAGTCAGATTGGTCAAATAGAGCTAAAATGTCATATTTTCGGTGGAAACCATTGCTTGCTGACCGATTTAGCTCCTCTACTCGTAAACCATAGGCAGATGCTTCTTATAATCCGTACAACTGGGAAAATATTAAGCTCTTACGTGTATGCATATTTCCAGACATGGTATTCATATCAATAAAACTGCTAACCCATGAGTAATTTTACTCTGTTTTCAATTTTCATTTAAACTTAAGGCTTTTAAACCATTCAAGTTAGCTGAAGCGTAGACTCACTTGCAAGTTGCAGGTTTGATGAATTTCACGCGAGATATCACGGCGCCCGAGCCCAGCCCATCGTTTACCCGAGATTAACACACTATTCTTTATTACAAATACGAGGAAAGTAAAAATACAATGTAGATAATATTATGAGTTTTACAAAAATAATAAAGTTTTCCATTGTCATCAAATTAATAATTTGACTGATTCGAAATCTCTGATTAGGTATACTGAATCATCAGTAATCGTAGGTACAATAAAAGTTTGAAGACGTTAATTCGATATTCAAAATAAAGTAAGTATTCCAAAAAGACACACTTTCGGTCCACTTTTTATGCAAACAATGACACATTATCAGATTGAAAAAATTATTGGTACTGATCAGAATATTAGGTATCATTATGAATTCCACGGGATTACAAGCCCTATGCACGAGCGAGAGGTCGCAACAAGACCTTTGGACGGAACGAGAAAAGCAACGTGCGCCATTACCCAGTATGGGAACGCAATTCGTAGACGCAGGCGCACGTATTCGATGCCGGACTTGCTGCTTTCCATCTCGCGCCCGTTTCCTGGCATAGCAGTGTCCCTGTCCCTCACTAGGAGAATTTCCTTTCAGAGCAGTATCTACCGATGCGTCTGTTTGCATACTAGCGGTGTGATTTGATCGATCGCCGGTTTCCTGTGAGAAAAACAGGTTGTTTGTCAAGACAGGTGGTGCGGTGCGTTACCGTTAACTCTTTGTGTGAGTTCGTACCGCACGCACTGCACCTAGTCCATAAGGATTTGTCTACTTGTACGTTTTATATGTAATAAAGTTTGTAACGTAAACAATAGTTGGCAACGGAACAATAGTTAGCTTTACTAATGCTTATTTCTGTTATTTTATTGCATTATTATTTTCGTACTAAGTACTAATATACAATGAACCGAAAAATGCCTTTTATCATGCCTCACAAGAAATGTGTGTACACACACAGGCGCGGAATGGTTAGATTACTGAATTTAAATCAATAAAAGTGGTGCAGCCAAATCTTATAAGGAGAAATCACATATAGTTTCATACTCAAACAACGTAAAAACATAATTTACTTAACAAAAAGAAAAATATATCTAATGAATAAAAAACTACCCATATTAAAAAAAAATACAAAGGAGAAATAAGTTCAGCGCTCGTAAAGTAACAGAAAACAAACAACGTCAGTAAGAAGTCCAAAGTCTGCACAAGGTGCCATGTGTACGCCGACTGTTACAAAAAGGACCTGACGTGAAATTTTTAGCAGCTCCACGTATCTAGAAACATGAAACGTTTCACGAGCAATACAAGAATAGAGTATTGTCGCCCCGATACAGTTACGCTTAGTCACATCCGCCTATAAACATAGGTACACAATACAATAGCGAGAATTCTAAAAATAGGAGCAAAATGAACAATGTGACTTTCTTCGAAAATGTTTCCGTTTTGCGCCTCTCAAAACAATATTTTTAGATTAATATAAAAGCAAGCAAAAAGCAAATAAGCTTGAACGGTGTAAGTCTGTTGAGGACTCCGAGAATCTCATGTGAATATCAACCTGGCAGCCAGATTAATGAGCAATGTAGGTACCTAAGTATCTACAGACACAACGAAGACCAACCATCGGAACATATAGAACTGAAAGAAAGAAAGAAAAAAAGAAAGAAAAAAGTATTGATTTGACACAGCACAAAAACGATTTAAAACATAACAAAAATAAAACATGTAAAACAAAAATAAAAATAATTATCTTAAATAAAATGGATTGTACGTCGCGGCTGTGTCAAAAAAGCTTCCGCCCAGCATATAATGCTGCCGCGCTGCGAGTAACCCGACAGCGCTGGTTTTCAGTGGGAGCCACGACAACCTGTTTAAGGAGAATAGTAGGTACTAGTCCGTTTAACAAAATTTCGCTTGATTGCGGCGCATATTCATTTAATAAAAATACGACCTAGCAAGATCAACCTTGGATTCACAGTAAAATAATCACAGTTGAGTTTTGTTTTGTTTTGTTCATGTCTTCTTTTACTACCATGAGGAGTGAATGAGTCAATTTTAAATTCCGAGCACTACTGGAATTACATGTTTTGATTGACCCAGCAACGCAACGAGTACGACTCTAAAACTTGTTAAATGAAACGTAACGAATTGCGAATAATTTTAACAACGCGAATAACAACAGTATCGTGAAGACATGTATAAAAACTGAAGGCTTTAACAAGCAGACAGATCGGTAATTTGGGATCATCCGTGATAATTATAGCCGTTGCAGATTAAAGCGCGTTACTTACATACCAACAAACTGTCTACCCATTGCACTTTCAAGTATGCGATAGCCGTTTATTTTATATCTCAACCTGGATTCTTGCCAAAAATGTCACAATAAGGAGAAAAATGTAAACACAGCCGCATTCTAATTCAAAAAGAAGGTCGTCTCGTCTCCCTGTCCGTGAACGAGATGAGGATGTCTCGCCAAAACAAAACTCGTGTTACCTACGAGTGCAGGGATTATTTCTGTGCAGACCAATTTATAAATACTTTATGCTCTCAGACGACAAGACTAATGCTCTACAATATATTGAGACTAGTGCATGCCGCGACACGGTACTCACTCATTTATTAAAAGCTTTCTTTCGTAAGTTCCAAAAGTCTTAAACAGAGATAAGTATCACGTCTACATTTGCTTTTAAATTCAACGTGTTCTTACTTCTTACTGTACTTGTTTATACACAAGGCTTAAGTAGCCTTTAGACTGCCAGACATTATCATGTAAACGATGTCAATCGGATATGCACTATTTAACTAGTCTTTAACGTTCCTAATATTATGTAGATCCTCTGACCTTTTTGAAGCGTTTAGCGTTATCGTGAGACTGAAACAATCCCCAGCCTAATTTCGTAACATTCATGTAAAGGCCCTTTGTCGATCACATCATCTATGCAAACGTATATGATTTCATGACTGAGCAATAGGCAAAGGTACCTTGTTAAGTATCTATACAAATTATGTAGGTACGAGTGAAGGCACCATTGCGGATTTCCTTCGGCGGTGCAGCATTCCGCGCGAGGCTCCGTCGTTAGTCAGCATCGCGTTTTACCGATAACCGCGCGAAGGTAATCGTTCGCATGTTAAACAGGTGAATTATGAATGAGACACGTCATTACACCCACGTGCGTGTCCGCGGAGCCGCGGGCCCGGTGTCACAGGCGCCACCGACTGCTTACCTACGCTACACATACCTTACCGATAAATATTCAATGCTACCCATTATAATATAATAGCAACGTTAAGATATTCAAACTTCAAAATTCCAATAGATTTTAGAATTTTTAAATATTAATTTAAGACAGGCACAGGTTTGAACTAGGTAAGCAAAGCTCTCCGAAATTACAACTAGACATTACATTATCTGCTCTCTTCATCATTGCAAAATTATTAATGTAAATATAATCTTTGCCCTGATATTATACTAGACACAGATTTTAAGACTTAAAAATATTTTCCCTTCACTCCTACTTGACTTTTAAAGGTGAGGCGCCGTTGCAGTTAAAGAATATTGATGATACTGTATAATGTTCACACTGAGTCACCCATTCATATCACCAAAGATGGTAACCGGCAACATCGTTTCGGAATCTATAGGTAGATTTACTCATCAACAAGTCTGAATAATCGCACAACTTATTCATACTATACTTGGAAAAATTGTGCATATGAAGAGAACCGGTCCGAGATGGTAAACAATCATGACTCATGGAAATCTGCAATAAATAATTACATATTCTTATATTAAAATAGTTACGGATTTTCCAGCTACACTGGCTGTACTCGAGTGCGACACGATAACATCGTCGGTGCTGCATTCAGTTGCGTCTGACTTATTGATATAGTTCAAATTTTGCAAATTTTATTAGTTGAAACGATTGAATAACATACCTAGGTACCTAACTAAATTGTATCTATAAAAATAAATTAATCGCTTGCTAACGACATGTTTAAAGTGCAATAGTATAAATTGTTTATTGTTACCGGTGTGTTTAATAGGCAATTAGATTGTCGTGTGACGCGGTCGCGGGCAGCATAACGCATGCGCCTGCGTGCCTGACGTCCGGCGCGCACACACCAACCACTAACTAATTGATTCAGTTAAACAATTCCGTGTAAGAAACCGCCATTAATTTATGTAATTCATGATCACAAGCTGGCCACACAAACTATTTACAAACGTATAATGCACATAGTTCACGCAAACGTATATACAAATGCAAATTGTAAGTTAGTTACCAAGGAACTTTCTTTTTAAAGTTTTGCGAGCTTTTATAGCTTCCATATAAGCACAGAGATAAGTTAAGCGTAGACCTAACCTGATAGTCGACTCGTGAGTTCCATATTTACTATGATCAATACAAAAGAAATTAATTACCTAACGCTGCACGAGCTTGGTGCTGCAATTTATTATTGCAAATATTGTAACTAAAAATACTATAATAGCTAATAGTATCAAATGTAAACAAAACAATAACGGTCGGTGGTTGAGTGAGCAGTTTTAGTTCAGGAGCCAAATGTCCGGCGGGCGGCCGGCGGGCGGCCGGCGGGCGGGCAGGAAATCGTAAAAGCTCATATAGAGCATCATTGGCGCGAGCGCATCTTCCGGTAAGGCGGTTTCCGACGTCTCGCGCCCTCACTTCCGCCTTATATCGTTCACTTTACGATTGAGGGCAACGTTTACTGAACTCCTCCATTTCGAGAAAATAACTCGAGTATACATATGTGCTCTTAATTTTTTGGGAGATACCGATGATGTCCAGCAGTGGACTGCTTTAGTTAACAGTAAGTTTGTCATAATGCGATATTTTTATGCCTAAATGACTATCATGTAGGTATATTGTTTTGCAAGTTTATGGTGCGCTCTGCGTGGTCAAGCATTGGATAGGTGACCAGTCTGTACACACCGAGGCCCCTTCGTGCCTCGTAGAGCAACTTAAGCCGTCGAGCGGCAAAGGGTAATAGTCGTTTTAAAGCAAAAAAATAATTAATTAAGACGCTCTATTCTTAAAATGTCGATATTCCCTAGCAATAGCTCTCATGTAGCTTATCTTTATATCAATACGTGAATATAAATCTTTGTACCCCTTTTTAAGCATATTGCGCGCAAAGAGTGTGAGATTTGGCATATGTTAAAGTTTATATGGAGAAGTGCAAAATCCAAAAATATATTTTTAATATTACGGCCGAATTGCGACCTCATGCTACAAGGGAATAACGCTTGCTACAATTATATACTGATAACAAATTTAGGTATACACCCGCCTCTCAGGCAGGCTAGATGTAGATTACAACTAGATGTGCAAAGTTAATTTTGGCACATTATCGACATAAAATGTTATATTACGCTATACATGCAATATTATTTAAGCACCGTTGTGTCTGGAATAGTGTTACAGATTACAATTTTACGGTGAATTCTTGGCGCAGCCATAAAGAGCGCCAATTTTACAAGACGAAATATTTTAACTGCAAGTCGAAACTAACCGAGACCGATCGATATAATTCTAATGGCGAATACCTGAGACTCAATGGTACGTTACCATAACTACCCATTCAGGATTACCGTGTTAAGAAAATAAATTAAATGAATAGAATACAGAGTGGCGCAAAATTTTGGGGCATTAAGGGTGACTACCTTTTCTGTTATAGTTAGAGAGTTCTGACCTAAGAAACTTAAGCTGAATTTTGAAGATATTAAATACGCTGTTGTTCGTTTTTTGAAAAAAGGTACAGTCCGCGAGATAATGTACATTTCCCAAAAATCTAAAGTGGGGCTTAATCGACTCTATTTCCCAACAGAAATGTTTCCTCCAAACAACCAAAGAAATCGTACTAGAGAAAAATACAAAAATCTATTTGCCATACATTTTCCATGAAAACATACCTTCGTATGCACGTAATCTTAAATCACCGTATAGCACTGATCCATTAAATTTATTGTTCTTAATGCATAGTATTGTATTCCCGTATCCCACCACCCACGTCATGCTTAATTGTACTTTTCTAAATTAAAACTTTGTTTTTATATTATTATTTTCATTAAATTATTTATTTTCTTTTATTAGTTTGTATCTGTATGTAAAACAATAAATTGAATCGATCAGTGTAAGATACACTGATTTTTGATATTGTTAATACGAAGGTATGTTTTCAAAGAAAATGTATGGAAAATCGCTTTCCGCATTTTCCTCACATTCGGAAAGTACGATTTCGTCGGTTGTTTGGAGGAAACATTCACGTTGGGAAATAGACTTGATTGAGTTGACTTGAGCTTTTTGTGACATCTAAATTTTAACGCTGACTTTACCTACCTTTTTTCAAAAAACTGATAACAGGCTATTTATTACGATAAAAATTCACCTTACAGCCCCAAAATTTTGCGCCAACCTGTATACGTATATTAACTTCGTAGGTGGAGTAAATATTCAAAATGTATACTTTATTGAAATCCAAACCAACAAAAGTTACCTTTCACGAAGCACATTTCAAATAAAGCAAAAAATGTCAATACGTGTAGTAGGCGAACACTGTTTTAGAAAGTATCGCGTTAGTAAAGAATTCGTTATGAAATAGTATGAAAAGGTATTGTTTGTGGCGGCAAAGAAAAAATGAAAAAGCAAACAGTTGCGCATTCCATTGGCTAGTGCACGTGGTACATTCCAATGGGGTCATGCACCACACGGTGCGCGCGTGCGTAAAACAAGTGCAATGTTCTCAACGAATCTGGCCCTGCTGCCTTCGCACATTTCACCGAAACGAGACGCACAGCGATGCCAGCACGACGCAAGACGTCTCTGTATCAAATCACGTCGCCTTTGTTCCACTAATCTTACGTATACCTAAATTCCAACGTTTTGACAGATTCTTTGTTACTGAATCGAATCGAAAGGGATTTCTATGACAATAAACAGAGACCGAACATTTTCTGGATTAGCGCATGGGGTATAGGTACCTACTATTAATTCCAGAAAATTGTTAAGGAAAGCATTCGAACATAATCGCGCGCAAAACCTAGTCATGTAATAAAATACCACTATGTCCATCAATTTAAATAATTATGCAGCTAACGCTCAATGGGTGCAATTCCGTTAGATTTGCATATTTACTCCCACGCGCAAAAGCTTAACTTTTTGCGGCATTAATGCAAACGGTAGTGATTAATGACAAATAATACAAACAATGCCACGATTTGAGCATGCCAAATATTGATGCATGCTTCTAAATTGACGACACGGTCTGCGCAGTGGCTAAGCGATTGGCTTTATACGCTACGTGGCGCGGGTAAGTTCCCTGCACCGAATTTATATTTTTATGGCCTACCCCTACAGGATAGTTAATTTTTTCATGTTTGGGTGTGCATGCATGTAAGACGTATGTTTGTAACTGTACCCACGGTACAGGAGAAAAATATAAGTAAACCTACCTACGATTTAGCAGAAATCTCGGGAAGGGTTCGGGGGGCTGGGTTTAGATGTAATCGGTAGGATGGAAACGTTGTTGAAACGTTGCAAAGTCCGGCGAAAATTGACGAAACCTGAGAGAAGATTAGTTTAATGGATGGTAGGAAATAGCAACGAATTTAGATGTCTTAACGTGTTTCTCTACAGTGCAGAGCTGAAGGTTATAATATTAATTTGACGAGTCAAATTAACTATTTTCTACGACGTTCACATTTTACTGATAATCAACAACAAAATAAAGTGTGTATTTTATAAGAGAAACAGGTTTCACTTTTTTACAAAGGATAACCGGGATTATCTTGTAGAGGAACGAGGTATGGTGTTCCTCCATTGAAAAGGGAGGATTCTTCGACCAGGCGAGGTGATATAGCCTGGCGGGCCGAAGCCTGATGGTTGATGTCGGACAGTTGTATATACGTTAGTTTTATTATACGATTATCTTTTTCCTTGCACGGTGCAGGCCTCGTAATTCGATTGGTCGAATTCATATTTTCGCGCCACTGTAGTTAGCTTTTTGCCGCCTTGCTAAGTAGTTATTCTATGTGGCGATAGATGTCGCTACAATCCTTTGTAAAAAGCCCTGGTTTAAAAAAAGTCTACTTGGTTTGATTGACTTCGATATACAAGTAAGTAAAGAAAACACTGACACTGTAGATAAATATGCCCATATATTATCCAAGTCTAGCGTGCAGATGGTCTAAACTAGACAGGTTTTTCAAAAAGGCCGAAATGCCAGTAATTAAATTACCGCTGGAGATTTGGGGAATGTAATGTTAGCACCTAAACTTTTTCATTCAAGAAGACGAAAGCCCTCTCTAGCCTTAACTACGTTTCCTACTTAATCATTCAGTGCCGATTCACGCATTGACGCAGTGACCTGCTGATTTGAAGACAATTTGATGAAATCTAGTTCGATGATTTACTTTCTTTTATAAAAGCGAATCATGAACTGTCAAACTGTCCTATGCTCACATATGCAACAAGCTCGTCCAGAGCGACCATCTTGGACTTTTCGACAAGACTGACGTGGAGTAGAGTTTTATCATGATTTCAAAATAGTTACAGTCGTGTCATCTCTATCCTAAATGGACTCCAAGGAGTTATGATCCCTCATCTTTATTAGGCAATACACACGAATGTGGGGACTTGAATGGGATAGGCAAATATTGGGTGAAGTGACGAAGAATTCACAAGACATCCTATTGCGGACATTTGCGCTGTGTATTTGAATCGTAGCTTTACGCAGGTAGGTACAAAAGAATCTATGTTGTTTAGATTCTGAAGCATAATTTTGACGCAATGAGCGACCGAAGCAAAATTGATGCAATTGTGGTCTGCCCTATTTCGTTCTCTGAGAAATTGGTTCAACTACAGAGGATTTAACTTTTTCTGCAGTTCAGGTCAGTTTGAATAACAATGTCTGTATGGAAAGGGAGGTGATACGTATTTCGCTTTCATTCTATTTATACGCTAGTTTTTACCCTGATCTGTTGAAAGACTTTTCTAATGAGATTTCAATGAGTTTATGAATGAAAGTTAATGCATGAAATATTTTAGTGAATTCCGAAAATAAATGAAATGAAACTTCAGATAACCCAACTGGCGCTTTAAATTGTTTTTGTGGTTTTGCGAGTTCCACAATTTATGTCAAATGTGGATCGAAAAGTGTTCTAGCGCTAATCAAAATTGACCCTGATCCCTGAGGGAGTTTATATAGGTGCGTATCTGGTCTAAAGATTAAATAAACAATTTGATATTGCAAAAGGTCGGCATAAATTCAAATTTTGGCATTTCGTTTACTGATCTATTCTGCACTGAAACAAACGCTGGGTTCAACCATAATTTATGTCATGTTACCTCTGCATTGTGTTTGTAAGTATTTAGATAGAAAGCGGCAGAAGCTCGGACGTGCTGCACAGGACGGTAGGTCAGAGGCTTCGCAGGAATGCGACCGCCACCCTGCCCCTGCACATCACCCTCGCCCGCCCGCGCTTCGCCAAACATTATTTATGGATTTTGTAAACTTTAATCACAACTTTCAGATTACTTTTTAAAGTTATAGAAAAGCGCTCTTTTATATCATTACAGTATAACTGTTAGTTCGTTAGTGCTTAAAAGTTTGTTTTAATTGATATATTAAATACTCTATGCAAAACTTGATGTGTATTTTTAATTGAAAGCTATTTCAGACTACCTACTGAATTACTGACTAGAGAATCGATATTAAGTGATTGATCACGTTCTTCTGATCAGATCTCGTTGGTCAATGTAAGCTTAAAGCTCATGAGTTAGATAAACTGGACCATTAAGAAGATCATGTTATAATTATATTATATAGTCAGCAGTGGCGAAGACTCCATACAACCCGATTCCCATCGGCTTCCCTTTAGGAATTGGTTAGTGGATTGACTAACGTAATATTATATTATTTACTCATCCAACTACCAAAAAAAAGGCTTGTTATTCAGTTAGGTCGAGTTCTTCGTATAGATTACAAGAGATGGTATGGATTTTTGTCTTGCAGCAATTTTTAGAGGGCATTTTTGGGACGGCTTCCCCTTTGAAAACTGTCACCCTTCGCCACTGATAGTCAGTGATATGGAAAAAAAGGTGGGAATCATCTTCAGCTGATCTAATAGTTGACTGTCTAATCGAGACACTAAAAACTTTCTTGTTAGAATTTAGTACTTGTAGTATTATCTACTTTCAGTTCATCCAATACAATTTTGTCGTTTATTAAACAAGAATGGTAATCGCCTAAAGGTATTTTTTTTAATAAACTGTAATCTAATCAGATATGATGCGGTTTAGGCAAGGAGGAGGTAATATAAATCGAAAAAACGGCTCTGCGGCCGTGGAAGGAGCGAACCCCGACACATTCCCGAGGCTTGAATTGTAAATTACGGCAGCGCGAGCGGCGCCGGCGCCGGGAGGAGCGCTTGTTACGATATTTGAACAAATTCCCGGCGGTGTTAATCTGCATAATAACAGCGGCGGATACAAAGCGGTTGCCGACTCCCATTATGCGCGGGCGCCACCCCCTCCCGCGCCGCCGCCTCACTGCTCCTCCGGGCACACTGCGCCGGAATACCTATACGTGCGTGATTACCCACACCAACCACGGTGTTAAATCCACCGCCTTATCGCTTAACATCGTAATGAACGACCGCTCCGAGTTTTCATACGGATTATTTATGAAAAATATAAAGTGATGGATAACGTATAATTTTTAAAATCGGAGTATGAGTACCTTTTTAATATACATGGATCGAATTGTTGTTCCGGTGGATAATAATTATGATACTGACACCTACCGCCTGCCTACCTCATTGGACAAGCTGTATTTTTTTAAGAGTGCCCTTGCCTTTTTTATTCCAGGAACTAGGTACTTTTGATTTACGTAACTTATTCCAGTTAAGTATGTACGAGGGTTGAAGAAAACTGAGTAGAATAGCTTTATAAATAGAAGATGTCTTATACTACTAATAGACCTAAGAAAAGAAAAGCAGTTTTTGAAAATTATCATTAAGGTTCGGTGCTAAAAATAATTTATGAGTGTATTAAGTATCTCGATTTGCATAACAAGCGGGAACAAAGGAATCGCTGGGTGCCTCGTATCTCGTAGCCTCGTTACCTGCCATTAAGCGTAGCGGACAGCCCGACTGAACCGCATCTACATGCAGGGTAATATAATCACGGTACAAGGTCGTAATCGAAGTCGATTCAATTTTGACAGTTTATAAATGTTCATTGCGTTATTCCAACTGTCGAGCGGAGTGATTTACCTATAAAGCATACAGCAGTGCATATTGTTGAACTGCCAATATTGAATCTATTCTGTTTACGAGCGTGTACACGCATTTTTTAATACACGTATTTTTTTGGCCTATAACTATATCTTTAAGTAATAATATAATAATAATATTATAAAGAGAAAAGATTAGATTTTTTGATGTTTGTAACGGATAAACTCAAAAACGACTGGAACGATTTGAAAAATTCCTTCACCAGCAGTATGCCAAATTATAACCGAGTAACATAGGCTATATAATTTATAAAGATATCACGCGGGCGGAGCCGCTGGCGGAAGCTAGTAATACTTATATGCATTTAAAACCATAAAAAATGTAGTCCACCAGTATCGGGACAGGGTCCAAGCTACAGGTGGTCAGGGCCGCATAGAGGAACCTCCTAACAATACGCACCGTTATTATTTTTATTATTATATCCTTTATTTACACAGACCTGCCTTTGCTAACGTTTATTTACTTTATATGCATAGATATTATTATTTTTTATGTATGTAGTTTGTATGTCATATGTGTAGTCAAATAAACGGTTTAAAACGCTCACAAAACGCAATCTGAAATCTACAGCTTAATATCGATGTAGGTACATTATTTTGCAATTTTGTTTTTTAAATAAGATTGGGGATGGGGATGATCTATGTAGGGCCGTTTCTATTAAACTATAGAATTGGGCTTGTTTTACCGGCCGATATTATATTGACTGTTTTTATTCAAAAAATCGCTAGGTAGATTCCAAACGTCTAGGCATACTTATGGCATACTTATAAAAATTAGGTAAAGTCATTTGACTATTAAGTTTGTGATTCAGATTTCAGATCAACATTCATAGAAGGGAAACCTATTGTCATCTATTCAATTTGAATGTATCTAATGAAAATCAAGCCAAGTAGCACAAAGTCACAAAAAGAATTGGTAGATATGTATCAAAGCATTCCCTCATTTAGGTCATGAAGAGTTGTCTGGCCAGGATAGTAGCAGTGACTGTAATAGACACAACAACGGTGAACTTCTAAAACATTCTGGGAAAATGTAACAAATGAGAATAGTTGAAATCTTTCGAAAAGATCGGTAATGTCGCGTACATTAGTGAGAGGTGCCAATATTTAACAGTTATGAATATGCTCGGAGACACCCACGCGTCAGTATAGACGACGCGACAAATTGTCAAGGTTGACTTCAATGATACGGCTCGCGCCGCTGGATTTTTCAGTGAAATAGTTTCATCGGGCGGTTTCGGCGGCGGTGACGGCAACGTCTGTGCCGGCGCGCCGGTCGATGCCCCCGCGGCCACGCGATTTGGCTCAACTCGACGCAACTACAAATGAAACGACGTTGCCAATACACTGGCTTTGCGACTGTTTGCGCTCAAACCACCTTCACCGATAAACCACAGCCGCAATACCGTCTCGACACGTATCGCCAACTCGATGCTCTCATCTGTAGGTAGCCACCTCTAGACGGCAACGAGCTCGCGAACAAAAACGAAAGTCAAAATTGCATATATTTCTAAACGGTCATCAAAATAAATAAATTTTACAAAAATCTGTCGCAACGTTAGAGGAAACAATGCACTAAACGTTTCATAATGAATTGACGAAATGAACTCTAATCTGTATCGCAATACCTATGCCAAAAGGCAAGTAGGCGTGCGTCGACTCATGCCAAACATTCGATGAGACGAAACGAGACAATTCTCGACGGTGTTTATCTTCAACGAAATTATACATTTAATTATAGTTTGAGTAAACTAAATACAGATCGGTGACAAACATGACTAATACAAGCATCCATCGAGACACTTAATATGTTTAATATCGATATAAATTAGTCAAGTGGACGCGCAAGCGGCTGTTGGCTAGCGGGTCCGATGCACAAGTCATAGTGCAGCCGTAGAGCTGCATCCCGCTCGCGCCCGCAACTTATCAATGAAATGCCTGTGCAGCCGCCGCCGCAACGGTGCCTCACGTTCCTACTTCTGACGTAACAAAATGGCGGACAACACATTTACGTAGGTACCTACTAATCCTATTTAAGTATTTATAGAAAATCTGCTAGAGAAATTAACAATGCTCACAATATCAGACATTAAATAAACATAATTCCCGAGAAGTATTGAATTCGAAGTGTCATGACTACGAAATTAAGTTTATAAGAACAGTTACACAACACAATAGATTTTTAAGAATTGATGTTTGGAATTCTTTTAGGTATGCAGCATACTCCATATTATAGGAATTACATAAGACTTCTGAGTATTCTGCTATCTACGCGAAATCAGGGAATAATCTCCTTAATTTTTTTTGACCTATTATCGCGATTATATTAATTTATATCTCTCTAAATTGTTTGCTATTAGTGGCGTCATCTATACTCATTTCATAAAAAAGTGCTAAGTGTTCTAAAACTAGTCCCCTCATCCATACCACTAGCGCACCAAGTGTTAGAAGTATTCATAGATCCCGCTAGGTGACAGTACTCAAAAGATCAAGGTTGTAGCGTTAGCTCATTCAGATAGGTGATGTTACTAAACCCTGTAGCTAGATGGCGCTGTTAACAAGTTCTCAAATTAACCTCGAATCATAGTAAAAAATAAAATCGTAATATATTTTATCTACACTCGTATCGTAAAGTTCTAATTATGATTACATAAATGGTACTATAATGACAGACTTTATGCACATGCAACTATAATGTTTTTTTTTTTATTACGATACAGTTTTCCTAACAAAACAATGCTATATTAGTAGTTTATGAAACTGTTGCATAATAAGGGGTATTAAAACACGAATGATATAACTTGAAATTAACTTTTTTTCTATTATAGTACACTTCGGTTCCACCAAGGAGTTTTCAATTCAATTTTAAAGCAGCCGCACATTGCCTATTTTGGCGCGGCTAGGGCGCATGCGCTGCGCGCTAGAGCGCATGCACGTTAACTGCTGTTTTTAACCCCCGACGCAAAAAGAGGGGTGTTATAAGTTTAACGTGTCTGTCTGTGTATCTGTCTGTGGTATCGTAGCACCCAAACGGATGAACCGATTTTCATTTAGTTTTTTTTGTATCATAGATAATTTTATCCCGAGTGTTATGTGCTATGTGTATATGAGCTATGTTTCATGAAGATCATCAGCTCTTTTCTAGTTGATGAGGGGATCTAACTGACGTCCTTATGTCCGATTGATTCGAAATTTGGTACCGTGTTACTTCAATTATATTGAAAGTATATGGTAAGGTAACCATGACCTGATCAGCCGTTTGAAGATCATCAGCTCTTTAATAGTTGATGAAGGGATCTGACTACCTTCCATATGTCCTATCGATTCGAAATTTGGTACCAAGTTACTTCAATGATATTAAAAGTATATGGTAAGGTTTAGATTTTATATCTACTTTAAAAAGGACAAAATAAAAGTAAAATTAAAAATTTTAAAAACCCCCCGACACAAAGAATAAACTCTAAAAACTAACAAATAATATTTTAAACCTATTATAATTATTATCGTCACATATATTATGTAAGTTCAAATATTTATATTTTCCAAGCGTCATCGCGTTGCCCCAAAAAACAGGTGAAGTCCCCCGACGCGATGACGCTTGGAAAATATAAATATTTGAACTTACATAATATATGGGACGATAATAATTATAATAGGTTTAAAATATTATTTGTTAGTTTTTAGAGTTTATTCTTTGTGTCGGGGGATTTTTAAATTTTTTAATTTTAATTTAATTCAAAAAGTAAAATTTAAAATTTAAAAAAGCCCCCGGGTTTTTTAAATTTTAAATTTTACTTTTTGTCGGCATTTTTGTTTATTGACAATAATATTGTGTTAACTAGGTACCTATTGCATGAGTATAGATAAAGTAGTATATGAAACTGCACATAACTAGGTATTAAAACACTCGTGTGATACTATTAAAAATTTCACACACACTCGTGTTTTAATACCTACCCCTATTATGCAACAGTTTCATAAACTACTATTATGCTTCTCCCGTCTGGTAATTGAATGACATCATAAAAGCTTGTTACCCACCTGGCCGTGTGAAAGGTCGCCTCGTCTGAAGAACCGGCGGCGCCGAACGACACGCCAACGGCGAGCCCCTCAGGGATATTATGTACGGTGATCGCAACCACGAGAAGCATAATACGCTTCCATTGCGACTGCCGCGCTTCAAGCGACCTCGTAACGCTGTCACGACGGTCACCTTCGCCATTTTCACCAACTTTCTGTAATGTGCAATAACAAATTATGAGGAAAAAATTACTATAGTTACATGATAAATATTTCATACAAACATAAATATAAGTTATACGTTTATTTTAATTGAACCAAGTATCTAATCATTTATTTCAACTTACATGACAAATATTACGGTGTACAATTTTGTTTTAAATAAAAACCATCCCTAAATTTCAATAAATGATGTTAGAAGCCACACTCAGTAAAACATTTTTTTTAATTGTCAGTGAGCAGACGGAGTGTTAAACATCTTTTTATTTTTATGCAGAAATTTAACCATGTGGATCCTAAGAAGAGAATTTGGCAACCCTCAATAAACCCCGTCTTTTCCTGTGCGTGTCTTAAAAGGCTACTAAGGAATTGCATCATATCGGTGGGCAGCAACATCCGGCTATATGCTAATAACAACGTGCTGCATTCACAAAACGTTTGCCAAACCTGATGATTATGGTTTATTAGAAGACAGTATGTTATCAGCAGTAGACTTTTACGAGCTGATAAGTCTATGACTCACTCACTATTAAAAAAACTACAGTTAAAGTAAATTAATTTAGTTCAGGTAGACTCGCCTGTCTTGATTGGATATCACCTTTTTTTTAAACTTCGCCCCTCACTTGGATTTCTCCTGTATCGAGGGTACAGTTTACAAACATACATGCCACATCCATACACACCAAGACCCGAAACAACTATCTGCAGATCATACAAATATTTGTTCCTGCAGGGATCGAACCTGCGGCACGTAGCGCAGAAAGCTAATCGCTTAGCCACTGCGCCAACCGTGTTGTTATAAGATGAAGTGATTCCCTAAATTAATACCTTTCAATTAAAAACGCTTCAAGCCTGCCAAATGACTTGTAACGAAGAAAAAGTAATGACAGAAAAAGACATTCAAGCTATATCATTGTGGCCGTGCAACATTAATACCTACCACTTGAATTTATTGTCAGCCCATTCAGGAAAATGAATGTAAATATAAATAATTTTAAGAATTCGAGGAGAAAATGATTTCACGGTTTATTTGTATATACCTAATAGCACCAACGGTCACGGATATTAGTTGCGAGAGGACATTGAATATAAAAAAAGATAAATAAACCGCGTCAAACCATAAAAAAATTACTTAAGAGTAAATGTATTCGTAAAACCAGTTTGTAAAGTAGTCAAATTAAAAAGACAACTGATCATGGACGTTATACCCACATTATAAAAATATCTGTGTTAATCTCTCAACTAAAGTACCTATATATATAAGTTGTTGCATGTCGTGACATTTGTTCATACATGCACATAGTAGGTTTGGAATCCAATTCCCTAGTCCACCAGTTTGGCTATTGTAAGCGGCACGGACAGGACAATTTCTAGTCATGCATAACATTTTAATATATTTAACGATAATTTAATATCTAATCATAAAATAGCGTACCAGCGAGTGGTGTGAATGGTGATGTCCTCTGCGCCGCTGCGCAGTGTGCTGATTACTGATGCAGTCCGCGAAGTCTGCCGGCTGCTGCGGGTCCATGGTCACCACGCTCGTATTGTTCGACGGCCGCCGGTTCAGGGCAGTCATCATCTCCAGGTCTTCTAACTTCTCTTTGGAGTCTTTACTCTTTGTTATAGCTGTAATGTTTGACATTGGTCGTTAGTTTATCAATAATATCCAAAGAATTGTTTTTATTAAAAGTTTCGTTCTGTATCTATTATTGAGATGATACTTTGATGAATTATTCAGAAACTCCGAAAGATCACAGTGAATAAAAACATTTTCTTGATATACATAATATAAGGTACTATAAGGTTTTCTAATGGGGTTATAGTACCCATAATTATAAAGAACTTTAAACTTTTTTACAATGGGGCCAAACCTGAAATCGCGAAAAGAAAATCAGCTGCCCCATAAATTTTGTCAAGTAATATTTAATTATTTGTAGTTGTACGCGATTTCTCGGTTGACCCACAGTAAAAGTTGTTCATAATGATGAGTACAATAACCCCTTAAAGGGATCGGGGCAAGAACGGTAGGATCTTGTATAATCATTTGTTATAGTTTTTCTAGTTTTATCTTCACGCGATCGTGGTTTTAAACACGTTTCTCCTAGTTATACAATCATAAAATACCCAAGTCACAAGGTATTATATTTGATCGTGTGCATCTAAGTAATTAAGTCGATTTGTTACAATTCCATGACTGCTGTTCATTACTAACTCCTGTAATATAATCTTATTTATTAAAATAAATAAACGTATGTTTGTATATAGTGATAACATACTACCATTGAGTTTAGATATATATAGGTTAGTAGCTAAGTCTCATAGATAACATAGAAATCCTTTAAGTAAAGATTCATCACAAAATAATATAAAATCAAAAAGGTACGCTCAAGTATATAAAGATAAGAAATATACATCACTATTTATACAAGGTAATGTTTGATTATATACTCAATACTTCCTGGATCGCAAACTTGAGTAAAAAACACACAATATAAATTGAATTATACAGGGAGTCAAACATTTTGAATCGTCAATTTACAGAAGATTACGAAGGTTATTTTAATATGTAATCGTTGGCACTACATGTTTTAGAAAATTCACTTAATTACATGGCGCGAGAAAGAAGTTTTATTTTTCACTGCTATGTATTTTTAAAACACTTTTATTAGCTTCACCTGTAACTAACTACGTAAAAAAATCTTGGAAGTTAAATTTGACCCATTTCCCGGTTTCCGATTGAGCTGAAATTTTGCATACACGTTTAGTTTGATGACAAAAGCGTTTTCTTTAGGTTTTTTTTAAACTATAATATTATTACTTTACGCGGTATTACTGGCTTTACTACCAACATTAGTGATTGAATTTGAATCAGGTTGTTCAGTTTTGATGGATCCATGACCTAATATTCTATCTTTTTTTTTCAACTACTTATCTAGCTTGTTTGTAAAGAAAATTTTAACTATACAAACATTTTCTTTATTTCTGCTGGAAGTTGCGGTTGCTCTGTAGTTTTAATATACGATAATAATGCCAGAGGGTTACAGATGCATCTTCGACCCAAATATTTAAAAATAGACATAATGGTGACTGTTAGAGTAAGTATTTTACGGTATGCGTTAATTTTATAAATTATTAAATACTTGCACATAATAACATTTTTGAACACTGTATAAATCTGTATTGTATTGACATGTAACTTTGGAGTTATGAATAAATAATTGTATTGTAATACCAGTTTGTCTGTATTCTTATATCTACGCTATAAATAAATTAAGATTTATGCAATACGACGATACGGTTGCATTGGCGCAGTGGCTATATAAGCGATTAGCTTTTTACGCTACGTGCCGCGGTTCGATCCCCGCATGGAACAAGTAGGTACTTATTTGTACGATTTACAGATAGTTGTTTCGTGTCTGGATGTGTGTGCATGTGACATTGTATGTTTTTAAACTGTACCCTCGATACAGGAGAAACGAGATTGAGAGGCAACGTATTCTAAAAAAAAACCGTCGTTATAGTTTTTTGTAAAAGTGATAAATAAACCTTACATTATTAGGGTATTCGAGAAAACCGATGTTGAACTTTGCAAAAAGAATTGCCCACCCTGTATATTAATTTACATAAAAATTAAGGAAAATTATTAACACCAGTTATACCAGTAGGTATAGGTTGGGGATTTTATGTGAACATTATTCAAAAGAATGATTTCTTGTAATAGGCCTTGTTTTGGATATACCTTACGTAAGTATCAATGAAAGGTTTACAAGTAACCTTGAATTAATTAATATTATGTACCTATAACTTATATGTGTAGATATTCTGCTAATATAAGTTGTTAACTAAATAAATAAATAAATGTTAGTTCCCTAATATAATATTAAATCTAGCAATTAAAGATTAAATTCAATTATGAACAACCTATATTCAGGTTTTGCGTTTATTCAATTATGTTCACCGTGTATAACAGTGAATTGTGTTACTTGCTGTCTCAGTTACTGTTACTTGAAACCCAAATGGTTAAGCTTTCTTTTATTATTATTACCTACGATGATATTTTTTAAGCTGTAAATTGTGTAAATACTGAATACCAAATTAAAAGCGTTTGAATTATTATTAATATCAAAATAATAATTTAAACTAAAAAAAGAACGATTAAATTAAAAAAAACCGACGTTTTTATTTTTATTAAAATGTCATGATTTTTATCAACCCGGTTTTCCAAGGCCCAATTACAAAATTAGTCCCTAACTTGAAAGATTCTTAGAATATCCTTTAAATGTTTACATGACATGAAATTAGTACGAAATTCCAAATAAAATAATGAATTTCTACCCACCAATGTTTAAAAAAACTATGAAGAACCTTAAGTAACTTGTTGGTGAGTTTGACCAATAGATATATTATGATAATAATGTCTGGTATTCAGTATCATTTCTAATGTATGATGCACAGTTGCATAAAACTTATCTTTTATCAAGGCTAATAAAAGATCTATGTACAGTATTGTACAGTACTTATACATTTCTCTTCATCTGAATAGTAGTTTCATTATATCTATGAACATAAATTAATGAAATGGCTGTATCTCCCAGGAATCAATAGTTCAGTCTAAGAGACTGAACTATTGATTCCTGGGAGAGGCAATAAAAGTTTATTACACAATGTTTATCATTACATTTTGAATTGATAACTATAAAAATATTATTGATATATTCTTTGTTTTGTATTTTTCCTTTAGTAGAATAAATCATAGATTAAGAAAAATATTATTATAATAAATATCATCAGATTTTTGGACTACTAGAATTCTTTAATGTTTTTTACAATTATTTATAGTAAAATATTTTTTATTTAAAAAGGTACCTACTTTAAATTGACCAAGTGTCAGAAAATCTACATAAGTACATATTGTGGTTTTTCTGTTTTAAAATAGTATGATAATTAATCATTTAATGAGACATTAATTTACATTTATATCATTTAAAATATGCAGACGTTCAGTAAAAATGAAGATAAACATGTAGGTACTTAAAAAAATATTAACGTCTTGTATTTTAAATTTTTGCTGGGACATAATAAATAATTTAATTATTTATTTCATCATTTACTAAAGTAATGAAGTCACCTTGAGGAAAGTTTTCAAAACAAAAATAATTGTCAAGTATATTTTGGTTTGTGATGACTTAATTTCACCACTCACAGAGTCACCACAAACAAAAATAAAATATTTTAAAGAACTTTCCTCAAGATGACCTTATTGCAACTGGATATTTAAATGTAAAGCTGTCGGAAAAGTCATGGAACTTTATTGCGTTCACCTTCCAGCACACCCAGATGTTTTTGCTGACATGTAGGTATCTCAGAAGCCATGTTATGAAATCCATAATAAATAATGCCTACATTAAGATTCTTTGGTAGATGTTTCTATAAAGAATGGCGCCACATTTTGGGGCATTAATGGTGGCTACCCTTTCTGTTATAGTTAAGAGATTTCTGGTCTTAGGAAACTTTAGGTGAATTTTGAAGAAATTAAAAAGAAAAACCCTATTACTTATTAGTTTTATTTTAAAAAGGTACAGTCAGTGAGATTTTTTTTATTTCCCAAATTACTTAAGTGGGGCTCAATCGACTCCATTTCCCAACAGGAATGTTTCCTCCAAACAACCGACGAAAACGTACTTACCGAATTTAAGAAAAATACACAGGAAATGTTAAATAAACATTGAAAGACATAAAACTACAACAGCAAATATTATACAGCTTATCATAATATGGATTTCACAATGTTTTTAATATGACATGTATTTTAACTTTTCAAGAATGATTTGATATGGCAGCAACTCATGGGAAGTAACACTTAATTATTCTTTGAGATAAGGCTGAATTTCAATTGAATTACAGATAGTAGGTATAGTTGTTAGGCAAAAAAGCCGACTTCAAAAAACTAAAAAGTATAAAATAATTTTCTTAAAAAACTTAACAGCTTCTGAAATCGGGGCCTCTAATTCTTCAATGCACCTAGCTTGGCAGTGGCCCCGACTTCAGAAGCTGTTAAGTTTTTTAAGAAAATTATTTTATACTTTTTAGTTTTTTGAAGTCGGCTTTTTTGCCTAACAACTATACCTACTATCTGTAATTCAATTGAAATTCAGCCTTATCTCAAAGAATAATTAAGTGTTACTTCCCATGAGTTGCTGCCATATCAAATCATTCTTGAAAAGTTAAAATACATGACAAAATTATTTTATACTTTTTAGTTTTTTGAAGTCGGTTTTTCCTTTTTTTTTAAAGTTTATTTTATTTTTCAATTTTGAGTGGCATAAACTATACGTAAACATGAGATTACAGCAATCGCGAGTGATGTGCTGTTATTCATTCAAGAATTCCATTGTCTACCTCCGAAGATCTTCATCAGATCCTCACCAAATTTAAATGGGAACACTTCGGAAGTATACCCTTTCAAACAAAAAAAGAATCATCGAAATCGGTTCGCGTGATATTGAGTTATTCGACAATTTGCTTAATGTAAATTTAAGACATATGGTTTTCTCATGGATCCCATAGTCAGAACTGAAATTAAAATGGGACCACACGGGAAGCACCAGCTTTCAAATAAAAAAATAATCATCAAAATCAGTTCACGCAGTCAAAAGCTATGAGGTAACAAACAAAAAAAAACAAAAAAAAAACTCCCGTCGTATTGAGAACCTCCTCCTTTTTTTTGAAGTCGGTTAAAAAGACAACATACACTTCTAATTCTAATTACTTTTAGCAGTATGCAAAAAATTACAAAACTGTGTTCTTTAACTGTTTTTTTAATGAAATACCTACATAGATGCTTTTAATTCTTTTTCACTAAATATTTACACATTTAAGTGATAACAAATGTAAATACATGCTAAATGTTTAAATATCGGTAACATTTACTTCTAATTTTAAATGCTTGAAACCGGTTGACAGAAATTTAAAGCTCCAGATGTTTTTTTATAAGTACATACATATTATTATTATTATTTTATTTCTTGTTACCAGAAGTATCATTTTCCCGAAACACTTTTATCAGACTATTAGTAGTACCTACAATTTTTTATTCTTTAGTAGACAATAATATCATTTGTTCGACGTTTTGAAATACGAAGCAACTTTTGCTATAAAATTACAACAATGATAACGTTTTGTATGTGTAATAATATGAAAAATTAAATTGTTTTTCATAATATTAACTAAGCTTGCTTCAAGCTCTAACCAATTGGAGTACCAAACGAAGTTGATGCGTTAATTTGAGATTGTTAAAAGAAACTTACACCAGTGCTTCAATCTAGTTTATTAATTTTGCGAAACTATGGGCTGTGTCTAGTATTTTCGTAAAATGAGCAAATAAGTTTGTTTAGTAATATCATGAAATTTGTTACTTTTTACAAATATGGAAGGGTAGCGAGCAAAGCGAGCTCTCGAGTTCTGAATACCCTGACATGGGCCCTTTAGGTTCGAAGGGTATGGCGGAGTACTCGTGACCGAGTGAGTGAACGAGACTGTGCACGAAAAAGCACCAGAACCAAACATATTTAATGATTTTCCGAAAACACCTAGACTCGACTAGGCTACAATTTCTGAAATAAAATTCTATGGAAAATTTATTATTTAGAAAAACATACATATTCAAAATTAAATAATTGGACTTTTGAAACCATGGAAAAACATTTAGTTGTAATTTCAATCATCTGTCATTAGAAAAAAGTAACAATTAAAAGTCATAGGTACCTTTAAAAATAAGGGAATTGTGTTTTAGGGCAAATGAAAAAATAAAAAGTGAGACATTTTCAGGTAAACAATATTCAGAGTTAAAAATATGCAGTATTATTGACAGTATGATAAGTAACCACACTTTATAATAATACAATTGTGTAATATCACACTTTATCCCAACAGAAAAACCAAAATAGTTAACTATAATTGTCAATCATCAGACTCTTTTACTCAATTTAAAATCCAATTTTGTAAATATATCAATCCCTTCATGCCATGTGTAGACAAGTTTTATATTTTGATATGTAATGTATCATTGAATCAGTCAATTATTGTTAAATTGAACATTATTAGGTACCTAATGTACCTTATAATGTTCAATGACTGTGTTAAATTAAACATTATTAGGTACCTAATGTACCTAATAATGTTCAATTTAACACACTGACTGCCAATGCAGCAGACGCAATAGAATAAATATGGTTAAAGATTTTTTCTATTCAATGAAGACATAAATGATATAACTATTGTTATTGTATAATTAATTAAGGTAACTTTCTTTAATTATGTGGACAGTATTATGAATTCCCTGCCTCAATACTAACTTATTAACGGTAGTTTATTTATTTATTTAAAATGCTTCATGTACAATTTGTACAAAGGCGGTCAGTTAATTTATGTCTACTCTTAGAAAATCTAATAAAATTTTGAACTATTAATTTCCTGCACACAAAATTATATATATTTTTATAAATATTTTCTACTTACTGATCATCATATTAGTAGAGTTTATTCCTAAGTAGTCCAGAAACTTGTCTGTTCCAAAAACAAAAACAGCTCCAAACAAGAATCCAAATGCAACTGGTAGGAAGGCATACTGTCCCTCTGATCCATATATACTTGATCTTTTGCACATGCTAATAGCTGGCTCCAGCAGAGACCAATAAGACGCTGCGGTCATCACTCCCGCAGCAAAACCCAGTGACACGTCAAGTAATTTTCTCTACAAAAAAATAAAAACATCTCAATAAATGACTGACCAAGTATGTTATCAAACTTTTAATTGCTAAGGGGTAGGAAAGATTATGTACTTACATGTTTTCCTCTTATAAAAAACACACAGCCGGCCCCAACAGCAGTTAACCCCCACGTCAGAAGAGTACCTAAAAGGGCCTGGGTTACAGCACCGTATCCCTCTATCATTTTGTATAATTATTTATTTCTAAGTAAACAATTTCAAGTTAAGTACTCCTTATCACATATACATTTTATGTGCACGAATGTCTCTAAAGTTACTCGAACTTAACCATCTTAATAACGACTAGAGTTACGATTAAATCTTTTTATACATTCCACATGTTTTTATCGTAGTTGTGCGTGACCTTGCGTTATGTCAGATCGTAATGTAATACACAGACTACTTAGAGATACTACAGAAGCCATATCTCTTTGCAGTCTGTGACAGAAGCTAAAAATTTTAGCTTCTGTCACCATCTACGGTCACCATCAAGAACATTGTACATAGAACTGGACGTTGCGGCTAGAAGAAAACAGTGAAAACCAAATAAATGGCCTTGAAATAAATCAGTTATATTTTGTATCTCTTTCATCAGGGTGACCAAGTTTTGAAGTGAAACTTCCATATACATAGACGGGGAGTATTAGGAATTTCTGTCACGAAAAAGCGTTACGGCCGCGTGGAGGAGGTAGACGATATATTGTCCGTTGAAGTTTCACTTCTACTATGTGTCCCAGGACCCAGCACACATTTTTTTTTTTTGCGTTGGTATATTATTAGGAATTAAGCAAATTTATAGAAATTATTCATAATTGAGCACGTATTTCTTTGCTAATAAAGATATAACTGAAGGGGAGTTCATTCACCTTTAGGTATGTTTTCCATCTCACTCATACTATAATAACAAGATGAGATCAAAAAGACGACCGATATACAAACTGCATTAACCACTTATTATGCCTATGCTCACGCGTGGCTCAGCTACGGCGTAATCATGTGGGGAAACTACCGATGCTCCTACACTATTTATTTTATAAAATAAATTAATCCGTATACTCACAAACATAAATCAGACTGATAGCTGCAAACCTTTCTTCATAAAACATAAAATACTCACCCTTCCATGCATATACATTTTTGAAATTTGTTAGGAAATAGGTATAAATCATTATTTACAAGACGCGAAGATAAACATACTGGCCGATCATTAAGGCATAAAAATATGCTAATGCTACCATCTTCCCGCATAACGCTACACTCCAACAGCCCCTATGTAATGTGTATAAAAAATTATAATAAAATACCAGAATCAATAAAAACAGAAAACAGCGAAACAACATTTACAAACAAAATAAAACAAATACTTATTAAAAAAGCCTATTACTCGATTAATGAATATATAAACGATAAACAAACATTTCCAATTAAATTAAATGAATAATACTATAAATAATACAACAGTAATAATAAAACGAAATAAATGAATAGATATAAAAAATAAAATAAAAATACATTAAATTCCATAACTATTAGTTAATAATAATTTATAATAAACTAAATACATATTAGGAAATATTATTAATAAATTAAAAATTATAATATGCTATCCATATATATTAATAAATTAAAGCAATAAGTAAACATAAGTACCATCTTCCTATTTATACAACAGTAGTAAACATAAGTATCATATTCCTCTCCTATATTTTGCTGTGCCCTACAGGGTCCATGATTGTAACCTACCAAATTTTATTTTTACCACCTTATGTACATTGTGGAATGCAAATAAAGAATATGAATATGAATATATAATTTGCAAGTTACCAGAGTAAAGTAAAAGTTTTCAAGATAGTTGTGCACAAATAGATAGGAATGTTTATGTTGAGGGCCATTTGGTATCCAGAAACTATTTTAAAAGCTTCTAGTATTTTTAAAGTCATCTTTAATTTTTTCTGCCTATAAAAAGGATGTGTTGATTGAAATAATTATTTTATGATATTTAAGTTTACCCCAATTTTATGAATGCATTCCTAGGCTGGTAAGACTGATGGTCTGTAAAAATAATAATTTCAATGACATAAATGACATGTCAACATTGTCAACTTTCTTCCACTTCGAGTGTTTGCTAGGCGATTTCTGAGGATATACTAATTATTTAACAGTGCTCAATCATGTATCGTATATTTAAAGATTGTGGAAGTGTTTGGAACCCAACATCAAACGTTATTTTTCATAGGTAAGTGCGCTGATGCCATATTAAAAATTACGCCAATTTGTACATATTTTTACGCAGTTTTAGAAAGATCTGCCTATATTTTTATTTAAAACTGTGTGAAAAACGTTTCTCTCATTGTGAAATGTCACCATTTAGTTATTTATGTGGTTATATAGCATATAACTAAGGAAACAGTCGCATTATTAGATTGGACGTCAAGATAAAATGTTAGTAAACAAAGAAGAGTAGAGTGACCATAAATGATTGCTTGAGGCGGAATTTAACGTGATATGATTTTTCGTGGTTGTGTAATGAGCTACAAAGTCCAACTGGAATTCAAAATCTTCAGAAGTTTTCTTGGTCAAACCAAAAGCTTTGGCTAAAAAGGCCGCTTTAGATGAATCATAATATGATTCATATTAAGAATGTCAAAATATCTACATATTTGACGACTCTTATTGTCACCCGCATAAGGTTCATATTCAGCAATCATCTGTTTGACAGTTACTAAGCAGATCATTAGATGAATTGCTCAATGTGGCCTTTTTAGGCCCCCTGATCATTGATTGCTAACATCAGTGGACTTTCTTAGATGATTGAAAACACGATTGCATTTGTTTCAGTTTTCCAAGCGATCCAGAGAAAAGGCGTAGATGGTGGTATGGTGGTCCAACATACCTTTGAAAGGAAACTTCTATAAATCTGCAAAAAATTGTTGCCTACACTATAAAGCGGAGCACTATGACATAAGGCTAAACCGACTAAAATTTGGTGAAGATCTGATGAAGACTTTCGGAGAAAGACGATGGAACTCCTCAATGGATATCAGCAAATTAGTCGCGATTACTGTAGTTGCATATTTATGTATTATTTATGCCACTCAAAATAGAAAAATAAAATAAACTGTGCTAAAAAGTATAAAATATTTTCTTTAAAAACTTAACAGCTTCTGAAGTAGGGACCTTTAATCCTTCAATGCACCTTAGCTAGGCACTTATTAGTTTTATGAAGTTAGTTTTTACTTATTTTAAAGTTTAATTTATCCATAAATCAACCCGCAACTTTGGACCAAGTGATGACACGTTAAATCTTCACCATGGGTTCACCAGAATTTAGTACCTACCTGTTTGGTACATATGGTTATTGTTTTGGTACCTAACCATTAGCAAACAAATACGTGCTCAATTATGAATAATTTCTACTTGCTTAATTCCTAATAATATCCCAACGCAAATAAAAATCTTTGTCACCCTGATGAAAGAGAAGCAAAATATAACTGATTTATTTCAAGGCCATTTATTTGGTTTTCACTGTTTTCTTCTAGCCGCAACGTCCAGTTCTATGTACAATGTTCTTGGTCACCATCGATGTTTCTCAGTCTACGATGTCTGTCATTTACTTTATCTATGGTCACAGACTACAAAGTTTTTTTCGGTTTTTTTCAATGACGTAAGAAGCCTCTCTTTAGCGTCACTGGTTTTTTTAGTGGATTTTAGCAGCCTAAAATATAATATGGAGGCGACAGGAGGCGAACACGAACGTGTGGAGGGCGTGGGAGGGCGCATTCGTTGACATTGGTTGACATTCACCAATGTTCGGCGCAATGACCAAAGAATCCTCTTGGTTCGGCGTCATTCGTTCGCTAACCGTCGTGAGTGCACGCAAATGCGCCCTCCACACGGTCGGTCGCATAAAGTTATTATTACTATAGTAATAATAACTTTATGGTCGGTCGTGTTCGCCTCTAATCGCCGAACATAAAGATGGCCCTTCAGATATAGAACCCGCTTACACTAAGGCTTACATTCAGAGACGACAGAAACGAGTCTAAGCGTGAACTTACGCTTCCATCTGTCAAAATCAACAGCTTGCGCTCATATTTGTATTCAGAGACGTTCCGAACACGACTTAAACTTAACGTAAACTAAGATAAGCCAAGTAGTGAATATTGACTACTTAAGACGACACTAGCGCCGCCAAGTGGGCTAAGGTGGAGTTAATTTCGACAATTTGAGATTTTCAAGTCTGACTAACCTCTTATCTTAATTAAATAGGTTTATGTCTCAGATATTTTGTTTCGCTCACTCCAATTGCATTTTGTATATATTGTATATATTGCTATCCTGTTTTAATTTATACGCCTGCTTACACATTTTCATAAAAACCGTAACTTACCGATAAACATTTTGCTATTAAAAATGGCCATAGAGAAGAGAGTCTTAGCTAAGCTTACACTGCGTCTCTGAATACGAATTTTAAAGATGCGCTTAGCGACGACTTTGCTTAGAGCGGTCTTCGCCCGTCTTTAGGTCATGTCTCTGAATGTCAGCGTAAGTTCTCACTCTCTCTCACTAAATTAAATAGCTGAGCGGTTCCGTACAAAATGATACTCATTAGGAAGATACAGGCACAATACTTTCGAACCAATTCAAAATACTTCTTGATAATAGTTTCGTATAGTTTCAATGTTTAATTACTTACAGATTAGCTTTAACTTAGTAGTGTATTAAGTCTATGGGTTTTATTAAATGTTCAAAGTAACGAATCATTTTTACATGTCACACGTCTTCCTATGAACTTTAGAGAACAAAATTTCATGGTTTTCAGAGGCACAGGATTATGGGTTATTTTCTAAGAGCAAATATATTTAGCAAATGTATTTGCTCTTAGGTTATTTTTAATGTTTTAAATATCGTCTATTTTTATGCGCTATTTTACCAGTATTCCTTACCATAACGCTAAAGCTAGTTACTTTTATCTTCCTCGTAACGTTATTAGTCTAGAACAGATATTTTGTTTAACCATTAGGCAGTCAGGCCGTTCACTGAGTCAGGCCCCGAAATTGGGTGCCGAACAGCGTCACGGAGACACGTGTCAAACAGTTATGTACTTAGTAACGGCTTTGACGTGAAACTGGAAAGGTTTTAAAGATTTATAACTAGGTACTTATTTATTTCAGAAGAGGTAGGGTTCTAAGCTTTGAGTGTCTAAATACCCAAAGGTTCTAAGGCTGACATTCAGAGACGACAGAAACGACGTCAGCCTTAGACTCGATTCTGTCGTCTCTGAATGTCAGCCTCAGTTATAGTATCTAGATGCAAATAAACTTTATAAAACTTTAACAAACAGCTTCTGAAGTCGGTGCCAAGCATTGAATAATTAAAGGCCCCGACTTCAGTAGCTGTTAAGTTTTTCAAGAAAGTTATTTTATATCTACTTTTATTTTTTTGAAGTCGGTTTTACTTTTTTTTTAAAGTTTATTTTATTTTTCTATTTTTTCTCTGTCGATAGGTCTAATCCTTTTTTCAAATAAATGACGTACGAACTATTGTTTTATATTTATTCAAATTTATATACCTATAATCTAAGATACCTATACACTAGGATTGTTCCTAGCCTATACAGCCACCTCTTTTAAATTTATATTTTTTTCGCACTTTAAATGATCATAAATCTCAAAACGAAGAAAATGGAGTATGCCTTTAGAACTAAGGCATCCATATATTAGTTCCGGTGGGTCCATGACAAAAAAGGATCATTTATATTAAAGAAAAATCTTCGATGTCCATGTTGCATAGCTGTCCCTTATTCTGAACCGTTGATATCCGTATAATAGTCCGTCGTGATGTGTTTTGTGGTTGCTAGTCGCTATAGTTGTCGTATCCGGTAGTAGAGCGGTAATGTTTTTCATCGGTTAATTTTTCTAATTAATCATTATTGACTTGCTCTTGCTCAGCTTGGTTTGTTGAGTCATCTACGAACGTGTCAATGTTTTCACTAGATTGTCCTTGGCACTCGGAACAAAGCGTTGTGCATGAGGATTTAGGTATATGCTATCGTATGATTTTTCTCATAATCAAGCCTGCTTGATTTGTGCTGGAAGCTTAAGTAACTGCACTAGAAGGGATATTAGAAAGAGTAGAGATGCACCTACTGTCTCATAATTCGCCCACTCCTGCTTTTCGTAAAAATCCTCGATTGCGATTAGATACCTATGGTAGCGACGAGTCAATAATATTAGAACTTATGTTGAATCACATTGAAATTTTCATATAAAAATCACTATTGTTGAGGAAAGATTTTCAGTGAACCACAATGTAGGTATTTACTGTGCCGCAACGACTAGGTACCTACTTACCGTGTATTTTGAAGTATTACGAAAGAGCTGCAATTGACATGCAAGACTTCATTGTAGTCGTAGATTGTAGTGATGTGGGTACTCGGTGGTAGGTAAATAAATAAATAGGTATCATGAAGAAACACATCTTGAGAGAAGATTCCTCGGCAACTTAGTTATAGAAAAGCTTTGCTTCGGAGATCCCGTTTTTCTTTTGTATTTTTGCCTTGATAATTTACTGACGCGAACTTGTCTTAGTCGTTTAATTTGAAAAATGTATTAAATTTAAAAACTTACATCATAAGTACCTAATAGTGGATTTGGCCCACTGGAGATAGGTACACCTAAAGAAATCCGCTGAATGCTCTGCCGCAAGGTGTGGTAAATAGGTAATTTGTATCCCATATTTCAATGCTTTCTCATTTATAAAATGAAGGGGGTCCCTTCATTTTTTAATGAGAAGCTTAAAATACTTGCCTCATCTTTTAACCGAATCTGGGGTCAACATTTCAGAATCGCTGAACTCATTTTAATCAAATATTAGTCTATAAAACCGAGATTTTGTTAGTATCCCGTCAAATTCTCTCATTCTATACTCCGTTTACAATAGCATTAGAAAAAAGAGGCTCGTAGAAGCAGTAGTGCAAAACCTTTTATTTCAAAGTTAAGTTATAACTTTGTTGGATAAATCTGAGACTACTAAACACTGAGATAAACGAAATAAAAATCATTTTATTTTAAATAATGCTTTATTTATAATAACATCTTCATCACACATTACAAACTTACAACAAAAGGAATGAATGAAACAATAACAAAATCACAGAATATTTACGTCAATTTCACAGACGACATAAACCGGTAAAATTAGAAAATCCCGGCTGTCACAGCTTATGTAGGGACTAGGTAACATTTTAGATTTGGTAGAATTATAGTGAAGCGAAAAACGTTCTCGATATTGTTCACTCCTGCTTCTTTTAGGTTTTTAGCATTGACTCTTGAATTTTAAGTTGGAATGAAATAATATATCTAAATAAAAGCCACTTAATTTCGTAAGATAAATAGTTCAAATGATTACAATGAAGTGTGACAGCTGGTATTTAAATAGATATTAATACATTTGGCGTTAATCGTAACTGTAACAAATTTAATGTACTTTTGTTACAAAGTGTACATTAAAAAGAACCTTTTTTAACTTCTGTCTAATGCTATTGTAAACGGAGTATAATAGGCTTGTGTCCACTAAGAATAAATCGGATGGATTAGAGTTTCTAATGACTAATCAAGATATGCAGTTAACAAAAATCAAAATTATTTATTATAAAACATAAAGATTATTGTTATTTTTAGAAAATAAATTCGGCAAAATTAGGCATTCAGTCACGTGACAGTGAACACCAATCAAAAAGTGTTACGTCTCGACGTGCGAAACGCCATTGTTGTTGTTAACATTTTCGTAGAACAGAACTGTTACTTGATAAATTTTTCGGTTTTAGTTATTTTTGTCAAGTTGATACAGGTTTTCTCAGTTATATTTTGAAAGACACAACTTAACCTTAACTCATACATTATTATTTTATCAATATACTTACTTGAAAAATTGAGATATTGCATAATTCATCAGTTTTGCTTTGAATTTAAAAATATATAGATTGTGTTGTGAAATACTTACATCTAAATGGTTTACACAAAAATACATTCGTGAATTTGTTGATAAACTGTGAGCATCACCCTCTTTGCAAGTTTTAGCTACATGCTCATACGTTTAGATCATATTTATATAATTTGTTTGGCGTTTTTATAGCGGTGCTTTTACACTTGGGCACTTAAACAGTACTTGTAAATATTTAGTTCATTTTTAATTCAATGAAAACTTCAATTGCCCTACACAGATATTGAATGTTTCGCACGGCATGACGTGATTTAAGACGCCATGACAGTCTTGAGCGTTTTTGAGGTAAATGTCAGTTGGTTTTTGAAAACGCAAAATAATAAAATAATGAATGGAAATGTTAGAATTTTTTAAAAATAATATTGTTTTTGGGGTTTATTAGTTAATAAGGTAAAGTATTAACCGATTTTTCAAATTTAGTCAACTAGCCTATTGTATTGTGTTGTGTATATTCTAATTGTCTTTTTAAAATTTTAAATATGGACCCTCCCGCTTCTAAGGTATTTTTTAAAATTCCCACTGGCTGTTTATACACTCACAATCACAATACCGCAGCATGTTTTCTTTTTTTATCGATATTTTTTTTTAAATTATGTAAACATTTTCTTAACTGACTTCCTAACCCAATTTAGTTCTATTTTTAAAATTCATTCCCGCCCTGTGTGGAAAGTAGTTAGGTACTATCATTGATGTCTATAGATATGCTTAGTGAACTCAAAAAGTGAGACGTGTCAGGTACTCCATTTTCAGAAAAATGGAGTAGTTGATCACCAGTCAAATGCCGTTTACAAACATAATTATTAATTTGTGTATTGAATAAAAAATATATAATAACAGTAGCTATTCCATTAGTGCATGTATCGCTGTTTTATTTAAATATAATTCGAACATTGTTGAATTTAGAATTTGACGTCTTCAAAAAATACGTCTCATTTTTTTAGCTTCCCTTTGTATGACAGAGCGTATCTATAGACATCGATGGGTACTATGAGTCTTTTCCGTCTAACGGTGGGAAGCAGCGTTTTCCACCCGCTACTCAGATCAAACAAACACTACTTTCCGAGCATGAGAAATGAAAAATATCTACATATACTAGGTATTCCGTCACATCTGGTTAGACTGGAACCCGTCCCCAACTTATTTGGGAAAACGCTACCTACACAGGTGAAATGACTTTGCGGGACTGTACCTCACAGTTGCGACGAACAAATATACGTAGTATCTCTAACTAGTCCGTGGAACAAATGACCGACTAACGTTGTTGCGACAGCACGTAGTTGCGACGCACGTAGTCGCGACAGATCGTTGTTGCGACACACGTCACTCCGACAGCACGTGGTAGCAACTCATGGAGTCGCAACAGATCGTTGTTGCGACACACGTCACTCCGACAGCACGTGGTTACGACTCACGGAGTCGCGACAGATCGCGGTAGCGACACACGTTGCATCGACACCACGTAGTAGCGACACACGGGGTCGCGACAGAATTTTATCACGTTAAGACCCTCGCCAAGGTTCAACATCCATACCCTGCAGTTTTTTCAAGTAGGTGTATCAGGGTCGGCTTTCAGTCCAACCACACTCGTTTGAATATCAGTATTTTTACTCCGCAACGCAATTACTGGCGGTTACTCTGGTGGACAGACTTTCGGAGTATCTGTATGAAAACCCTCACCAGGTAATTAATGTGCGATCTTAGTATGTATGTTGAACCTTGGCGAGGGTCTTAACGTGATAAAATTCTGTCGCGACCCCGTGTGTCGCAACTACGTGGTGTCGATGCAACGTGTGTCGCTACCGCGATCTGTCGCGACTCCGTGAGTCGTAACTACGTGCTGTCGGAGTGACGTGTGTCGCAACAACGATCTGTCGCGACTCCGTGAGTCGCAACCACGTGCTGTCGGAGTGACGTGTGTCGCAACAACGATTTGTCGCGACTACGTGCGTCGCAACTACGTGCTGTCGCAACAACGTTAGTCGGTAATTTGTTCGTCGCAACTATGAGGTACAGTCACTTTGCGGAAATTGTAATAGCCAAGCTGACAAAGGTAAACGAGATAGTACCTACCTAGAATACCTACTCGTCATTGACACGGAATAAAGAAATGTATGACGAATGAATAAATAAAATCAATAGCTGATCTTTCCACCACAGCGTGCGCCATTCAATCAATAAAACCTTAGTCTAGGTACTGCAAGACATAGGCCTCTTCACAGAACACAGTAAGATACCAGAGTTTGGAGGAGAAGGCTTCGGCTAATTTCTAAAAATAGTGTCTACCAAGCTAAATAACCATAATAATAATAAATAGTTAGGTTATTCAGCTTGGTAGACACTTTTTTTTTGTAGGAGCACAACGGTATTACGAACTCGCCGCGCCTACGCCCCGTGCCGTTCTTTCTGACAAAAACTGTTCTCGACACGATAAATTTATAAATTAGTAGATAAACATAGGTGTACTTTTTTTTTTTTTTTTTTTAGCCTGCTAAAATCATCAAATGAGTCCTTCCCACCCCGGGCAGGGCGGGAGGGACTGTCAGACTTGTACTGACTAAAATCCACGGTGTTCCTTCGATAGCCCTTTACGTTCCGGGGTCACGGTAATGAGATAAGTCCCGCGACCAAACATAGGTGTACTAGGCCTAGGTTATTTATTATCACACTATATTTACTTGTCAAAAAAATTAGGAGCCACCCAGTAACTAGTTACTCAGTTGTTAGAAAAAGTGCTAGGTATGCAACGTTTATTGAAGGACGAAGACAGATAGGTAGATATTATATGATTAAGCGAAAGTTATTAAACCCCTATATATATAGGGTGACCTGTTCAACAGTTAACCACATAAAATTCAAACCCCATATCTCATAATTGTTCATTAAAAACATGTTTTCTTCTACTCTGGTCAAAAGGCAGGTTCATTAGCTACATATTGGCATTGAAGGACTGTTCGTTTTCCAAAGGAATTTAGAGAAAAAAATGTTTTAAAACAAAATGAGAATTGGTTAACTGTGTCCACACTATAGTACACTATTAACCGGGGGGGTAATCAACAGTTAACCATGGGGTACACAATTAATCACTAAATATGATAAATTAATTATTTTGAAATAATAACATTATATGTTATTAAATTGACCTTTTATTTGTTATTAAAGGTTATTTTGTCCAAATTAACACAAAATATATGTTTTCCTGATAATAATTACGAAACAATTTACATGTTTATAACATTATCAATCAGACTTCTTGATTTGAGACATAATTATAATAAATAATGCTTTTAAATCCAAACAAGGCTTTAAAAGCATTATTTTTTATAATTATGTAATTAAATTAACATTTCCATGCTAACAGAACATACAACCAGGGAGATCCATTAAGTTTAATTATAACCTATACAGTCAACCATGGTTAACTGTGTACCAACTGCATTTGGTTAATTGTAGGCCACCCGGCTCCCAAAGCCGTTGAGCTAACCTCACTTTTAAATAAGCGTCATTACACACGTAATATCTATACCAAATAAAGCATGTTTAGTCAGTCTACCCAGCCGACAAATAATGATTATTGTAAAATCAAACCAAATGAAGTTAAGAGAAAAACTACTCACGCTATTTTTTTAACTTTTTTTATTAAAAACACAAAATTTGATGTCACGCAACTGACGCCCGCACTGGTTCGCTGCAAATTGGGGAGGGGGGAGCGGGGCCGTTTTGATGTCTAAATTGCGCGGTTGCACGAAATAGTAACGTCACGTTTGCGAAATATGGCCATGGTTAATTGTGTACAAGTGGTTAACTGTTGGACAAGTCACCCTACATATTATATATAGATATATTTTTTCCTTCTCAAGTTTTTTCCACCAGAGCATTGACACCACCTCAGGTAGGTCACATGAGTTATATGACCATACAGAGAACCTGTCAGAACTACTTATTTATTGCATGGATTTTATTCTTGGTCATTCTTTTGTGGAATTCATTTTTGTTTAATTTTTATATTATTATGTACTAGCAGTGCCCGCGACTTCGCCCGCGTAGAGTTGAAGGTGCTTGATTTTTTTATACAAAAGAACAATCCTTCTGTTCTTGTCTCAATTTAAGTACTGGAAATAACAAACTTGATAAAGTCACTATTAACGCCATCTAGTTTAATAAAACGTAAAAAAAAATAATGAAATCTAAGTTACGTAGAAATATCTCGCTATATTATGTCGTATACTTTCTTTACACTTAGTCTTTAGGCGGATGTTATTGCACTTAATCTGTCCAGTAGTTTTAAAGTTTATCAGTAACAAACAAACCGACAAATAAACATCGGTACCAACTCCCAACCAAGACCAACAGACAAAAATGATAAAAATGTTTCGGCTTCTGTATCCTTCCGTAACGTAATATCTACTTACTTTTTTCCAAAAATATTTTATTATAAGTATAGAGTTAGTCAAGTATTTATTTTGGTACCATGTGGTTTACGTAGATTATTTTGAAGACATTGCCTTCCTAAAGGTACCTACCTACTCTATTTTTTGAAGGTCAAAATCATGTGGCATGTGGGCAAAAATTCCCATATAAGTTAACATTAAGTAAATAATGGTGTCGATTCTGTTGCGCATTTTGACAGTACTAAACTAGACTAAACGCATCTGTCACTTTCTTTTTCTATTGAATCAGAAAGAGACCACCGCCCTAAGTTTAGATTAGTCCTGTCAAAGTGCGCAACAGAATGGACACCAATGTTTTCCTGCGTTCTTTCACACTCGATAGGTACTTTTAGTATCAGAATCACGCATTTTCGCGTTCGTTGGCTGCCTTTTGCTTACAAAAAGTGATTATCGAACGCGAAAACGTGCGATTCTGCAGCTAAACATATCGGGTGTGTATGGGCCCTTACACGCACCGAGCACACAACTGGCTACTTACATGAAATGTTAAAGTATGTTAAATACGCCCAAATGACTTAAAATTTAATTACACACGTACACAGATAGCATTTAAGAACATATTTTGTGTGTTTTACTTTAACTATCTACACGTAAATTCGTTCATAATCTTAACCGACTTAACAGTTAAGTTAAATGAGTCAGTCGCAGCGAACGCCGTTATAATGAGATGGCATTAATTAAAAAGATACATGGTAGGCATTCGTTAAGTCCTTAGATAAACTAGGTATTTATTTTGTCGCATGATGTATAGTCACGTCGGCGTCCCACTGACTAAAACTTTTATTGCCCTTCTCAATTGCGTTAAGAAATAACTAAATATTTTTTAACTCCCGTGAAATGTTTCACGGTCGTAATAGTATAAATATAATTTGTAAGTACCTAAATAATTTTCTGTTTTAAACATAGTTCACTACATTACCTAGTAAAATAGGTATTTTAAAATAGATTACTAAGATACGAGTACCCTATATATGTATGCAAATATGCTTTTATCTACACTTATATCTTAAAGTTCTAATTATTATGAACTCAAAAATAGACTAATTCAATTCAAAAATACTTTAATGACAGACTTTATGCACATGCAACTATAATAAAATTAAAAACTTTTATTACGATACAGTTCCTTAACAAAACAATGTTATAATAGTAGATTATTAACCAAGGGGATAAAGCAGTGTCTTCTGTCGCGGGTGACGATTTAAATCGCGAGCGTAACGAAGGACTCGAGGTTTACTCCCGAGCGTAGCGAGGGTGTTAAAAACTTAAATCACGAGCGAAGCGAGGGATTTAAGACGAGTCCTGAGTGTAGCGAGGGATTTAAGTTCACCCAAGACTAAGACAGCTTTATCACTGAGGAAAATACTCTACTTTTCGTACCATTTGCGAAAAAATTAACACAATAATAATATGATATACCTAAGCATTTATTAAAAATAATGACAATTAAAAGTAAAAGTTAACATTCGAAACATTGGTCCAATTAGCATCAAGCTCATACGGCTTCGTCGGTTTTCGTAATTTTATTTAATAATCATAACTGCATAATAAATGCGTATTCCTTTTTCAAAAAGATGTATAATGCTTTATATACAAACTCAATGGTGTAAACACAGATGTAGTTCAGTATAAATTTCGGTAAGTATTCCAAATTTAAATCACATTCTCCCCCTAGAGGATGAATGAAATTCAGTACAATTTTCTTTCCCTGTTTTTAACAGATTAAAAATGACTATTTTTATGTTCGCTTTTTGTGGCATAGAATGTCACTTTTTTGAGCAAGTGGTACGAAAAATAACTTTTTTTTCTATTAAAGTACAATTTTATAGTATGTGGTATTTTGTAGGTATTTTGTAGTATGGTGGCGCGGCTAGGGCGCATGCGCGGCGCGCAAGTGCGCATGCACGTTAACTGCTGTTTCAGCGCTATTTTTGTTTATTTACAATAATATTGTGTTAACTACGTACCTATTGCATGAGTATCGATAAAGTAGTGCACATAACTGGGTATTAAAACACTCTTGTTTTAATACCCCCTATTATGCAACAGTTTCTTACATTCATAAACATTCTACACAATGATAATAATTTTGATATAAGGTATTCCGTTATAGAAAATATCTCCGTATTGAATTTCCAAAGACATTATTGTCCTCATTACAATATTGACAAGAAACGTCGAAGTGGGAAGTGACAGTTACATCGACGTAATTACACTCCCTGTTATTAGCGACCGACGTGTGGTTTACTTGTAACAGGCAGGTACTTAAATGGGCAATACGTTTTCCTAAGGAAACAATGGCAGTACACTTGCACAGCTGAACTTAATTACTTTTACCGATATTGTAATTACATCGTAATTTTACAGATTTTATTAGCGTATCATTGTAACCTCATCTCATTCTCTGTCGCATTCAATAGATGACTGTAAACGTGTCACCGGACCGTTACATTTTTCACAGTAGAGACCAAAACCAAGTTATAAGCAAGTTATAAGGTATAAAATTTACTCACAGAGAACGCCTTATGTACCACCATTGTACATAAAAGTTTAAATAAATATAATTAAACTATAATAATTATTATAGGTAGACTTGCTGAAAAAGTAAGTGAATAACGCATTTACCATAACACCACGCCACGGGTTTACCATCGATTGGCGATGATCCAGAGACAAATCATTTTAAAGAGCTCCAAAATTAGGATTTGGTGATCACTTGCGTTAACAGTGAGAAAAACATCGTGAGGAAACCTATTATACATCTGAGAGGGCTACACAAAGTTCAAGATGGTGTATTTAGTGTACCAATTCGCACCAGGTAGGCTTAAACCGAGAAGGTCCATGCCCAGCAATGGGACAGTGATGGGCTGAATTATTTATTATAATTAGAATTGCCTAAAAATCAGGGAAACTGTTAATACATCATTATGTCCATCAGTTATAGCCAAGAACAAGAATAAAAAACATAAATGAAATAACTTCAGTTGATTGGCCTTATAGACAATATTACTGCCCACATAGCTGTAACTTACGCACTTGACCAACATTTTCAACATGCACTTGAGTAGTTTTTTATGTCACCTGAACGAGCTTCTCATAAATAAGAACATATAGTGCGTGCCGACTACTTAAGGCTTCAATGGTGAAATGTGCACGCAGAGCCGTCGGCCACGGGCATTAGATTAACCACCGTGGTCGTGCGCCGGCGCAGCAATCGCTGGGCGGTTCTGTCGTGGTGTAGCATTATGTCCCGCATGCTCCACATTCGCCACAATTAGCGGGGAGGTGCTTCGGTACCTCAAACAACCTGCAAACTATATTACCTTCTTACTTTCAAACGGCTTTTGATAGCCAGGCAGCTATCAAGGAAATAAACGCTGTGTGTAAATAATTAGATAAGAAAATCTGAAATGTTCGACAAAACACTTTATCTGAAGATAATAGCCACTTGTACGTTCATGTACGCAATGTTATATATTATTATACATAAATCCATATCATAAACAAGACTCTCATTATGTCTCATTTGGTGTTCTAAATCACACAACAAAAGAAGCCATAATTTGATGTTCAAAGCTACGCAACTGTTACAAATTCTCATGAACGAGTGACGTGGTCTGCGTAGACGCAGCCACCGTAGCGTTAAACGAACAAAACATTCCGCTAGCTCGTCATTATTCAAATTTTCGCTGTACTAGTTGCCCGCTTGTTCCGGCCTCTGCTTTTTGTCCTATTTCGTACTAGTCTGAAATTACGATTAGTCCGGTCAAAATGAGATGCGGTCATCCGTGGTGGATGGCCGTGTGAACGGTCCGTTATCCAAACAGCTTAAGCGGTTTATGGAGAAATGCTCATTGTCTTGAAGGTTCGGATGAACCGGAAGCAGTAGCTGTTTGACAATTTGTATAAACAAAATGTAAAAGCATTAAAGCAGAAAATTGTTGGACATTTTTGGTCCAAACTGGATCATCTTTCAAGAACTTTCAGTTTTGTATTAATATCCAATGCAATTTGGTCATCATTGTGTTCACCTTTAGTGAGCACAAGTGATTGCATTTGCATGTAATGGCACTTTAAACATAGGCACATCAATACCAAGTCTGCGTTGATGCATTCTTAAAGTTGACATCAATATGTATTTAGGGTCTACTACATCAAGTCACCTACGATGATGCTTATAAAAATAAAAAGTCGTAGATTTCAGGAGTGGTATTTAATAACCTAACCTAACCTAGTTCCTCAAGTAACTGTTAATGAAAACTAAGTTTATGTCGACTGATATCCTACCTGGAAAATGCGAAATATTTACATTTTACTATTTCAGTTATATCTAAATGCGTCATGCTCACAATATGACGGTGCTAAGTTTTGAGCTTTGAGTATCTCTAGAACGTTCTGAGACATCAAAATCATGATACTTACCTAGTATTTTGGACAGATTTTGATGAGACTTGGTACATAAATACTATAGGCCAAAATCTTCTTAATATGAACCGAATCGGTTAGTTAATTCAAGATGCCAGATAAAATTTTCGAATAGTCTTTAAAAATCAGCAACATCATTATCATTTATAAACGATACGCAGTTGCAAGGGCTTATTAAACGCTAAAAATCTTCCAGAGAAAGTTTTGATCAACAATTGCATCTAAATAAATTAACCTGAAAAGCTAGCTACTACCTACCGGGGCAAGCGGCGCACAGTGGGCTGGATTCAAAATTTTGGGACTTAGGGCTTGAAATTTGGAATCGGGTTCTACTAGTCAATATAATACGATCATGTTCCCAATTTTTTTTTTTACTGTAAGTATATTTAGTAAACAGAGCGGTCGGGATTTTTTTAAATCAGCTTATGACAGCCCATCACACACGTACCTATAATATATATATATTATAGCAAGACATATTACGATATATAATATTTTCCATAGTAATCTTCGAGCGACCTCAGACGCAGCTATAATATCTATATATTTCTATGACGTCATCAAAATATGTTATAGTATAGCTACCATGTGCGGGGGCTTGCTATAATGTAATATATAGCACAGTATATTAATATATATTATAGCTACGTGTGTGACGGAAGACGAAGCAATCGACAACTCATTTGTCAAAATCGGATTAGAAGTTTTTGAGCTACGATCGAACAACTTACATAAATATACATAAGTATACATACTCGTAAATATACAATGATACATCCATAGACTGTTAAATTAATTAACCTTCATGTGATGCTCCGTAGTCAGGAAAAAAATAACATTTCCGATTTTCGTAAGGTATCAGAATGCGACTAGGTACGTCCTTACTTATGTTGACTATTGTAAGTGCTCGGGTACCTTTCTAACAGGGTATATGTTAAAGTTTATTACCCTTGTCCACTTCTTTTAGTTCCGGTAATCTTCTTCTCAGAACATTAAAAAAATCTGCTACATCATAACAGTAAAAAAACTAAAAAGACTAGCCACGAAAACGAAAAAAATATCGGCACTTCACCGTGAAAATTATAAATTAGGAGGCAGGCATTAAAAGATTTGTACCGTACTTAGCAAAAACGCGATTTGTTTTAAAAATCCAAGAAATCGATTTTTATCCCAAATCTCGAATAGCTTTCTTTTGTTCTTTTTTTGTCATCAAATAAAGCGTCGGGCATGCCCTTTATTTTACCGTTATGACGATCGACTATAAATTACCTAGTTCGATATAAAGTATGCGGTATAACTGATTTCCATGTACACTACCGCACACTGTTACGTAACGGGCCCACATAGGTATACTGTTGGGATCAATTTCGGTGTGCGTCAGCGGATGATCTTTACGCAATTGTAGGTGTCACTACAGCATGCGGAAGACCGCGGATCATAAATCATAGAATTGGATTCGCAGCGCACGTCGGCAGGTAATGGAAGCAAAAACGCCGGCAGCCGTACACGCGCGTGCCATGCGATTCCCGGACGGCGCGGCGCGGCGGCGAACAATTGTCACATAATATTCGAACAATTTACTGTTTTAATGTTGTTATTTCAATGCCTTTAGCGTTGTATAGTTTGTACCAATGATAGTTTTCTCAAGCAATTTATAAAAAAATGGTTACCGCTTTACCATTTTCCGCTGTGGAAATCGAAAGAAAATATTATCAATGATACATTAACGTTTCATCAGTTATAATACCGACTTCTCGCGTTTTGTGTAAATAGGTTAGATGACGAAATACCAGCCACATCTGTCATACCTTGTCATGATGGCTGAAACGCATTATCAGGAGAATATTCGCTTCATGTGCTTATAAATGGCGATATCGCCAGAATATTTATCGGCTATGTTAGTGACACACGTGACAGCTCTAATTTTCTCTTTGCAGAAAGGCCCTCGGGTACCTGAAGGCTGCATTTTGCTGTGAGCGGCGTGGTGGAAACCCAGAGTCAACAGACGGTAACACGAACTGAAGCCATTGCATCAAATAGGTAAAATTGGTAGATATAGATTTTATTCTTCAAAATAAGGAACGTTATATTAAATAACATAGGTATTTGAATAGTTTTAAATAATTAGAACGTGGTAAACATCCTTTCATTAAACTAACATTAACACAGCTTGTTCCAATCAGCAATTAGTTCAGACTTATCATTTTACGCTTGGAAGCATTTTTTTTAATTAGCAGTACTACTATCAAGTCTACAGAGTTAATTGTTTATGAGCTTTGAGCCAATTTTATCGCCGGGTTAATTGGAATTTGATTCCTAAAGAGTAATTATGGCTTCTTCCTCATCAGATTCTTCCATTTATTTTACTGCCAAATTACTGCTTCTACTTCTAAGGGCCCTTAGAATTGTTACAACGCTTTAGGTGAATTTTGAAAGCAACACGTCTGAACATCTGTCTGCCTATCGCCAGCTACGTGTTGCTGGTTCGATTCCCGCATGGTATAAATACTTGCTGCGGGTCTGGGTGTGTGAAATGTGAGATTTATGTTTTTAAACTTTACCAGCAATACAGGAGAACACAGGAGGAGTGATAATATAAATAAAAATTTGTGAGTAATACGTCAATCGCTTCAAGTATTTCGTATCGCCGTATGTATATTTATTTTCTTCTTCAGTCAACTGCACTGCTTCCGCGGCATCGGCCTCAACCTTAATCTACTTTGCAAAATCTTTGCACATACAAATCTTAAGTATATCAAAACATATTTCAAGTGTAAGAAAGCGCGTCAGTCATGCGCGAGCGGTGTATGTAAACACAATCGGCCTAGGTTGATGGACGTCGGCGGCGTGTGCGCAGGCTGACTACTAAATTGACCCTCTGTACCAACGTCACCGCGTCACCGTAACGTTTCCGTGATGTTAGTATAAAGGCCACAAACATGTCCACTGACAGGTTGTGTTGCGATGAAAAGCCTTTCAGTTGTTCGTCTTCTTCATGATTTCGTATTAAGATTTTATTCTTGTTAACCTTAACTGTTTTCCTAAATCCAATGAATAGATAATCCGCTTTAGAGTTCTATTTAAAATCGTCCGTTATTCCACGACTACCTCTTTTACAGTCACGTCAGTCTTTTACGATCACACTAATGTTGTTTTTTTTTCACCTGTGGGGCTGGTAGCGTCGTCGGTAAAATCACTGAAAATTGTGAAATGATTAGGGATGTAAATAGTTTCTTTTCATATTGGGACACCCGAGATTAAAATTCATAGACTAGCCCGGTAGATTTAATTTTTTATTGCTATTTAGATTATTATTTATTGCAGTTCTAATGATGCTACAACGTTATCTCCAAAAATATAATAGGAAGAAGAAACTAATATTTCTGAATATTATTATAGACTCACTCAATTATAATACAATAGCAAGTAGTCTTTCAAATGTTAGTAAAGTAAATATTGAAAATTTTATTACAGAACCGGTTAATTTAACTTTCTATAGGGGATCTTATCACATTTTTATTTCCGTTCTGCATGCATGCACTGTTAATTTTATATTGTATAAGTATGTATGTATAATTTTCTCGCTAAATGTGACTACAGTTGCGTCTTCGTGAAAACTTCTAATAATAATGTTCAGAATCTAGACTAGATCGTTACGACTACTCTGTCATTAGAAAATGACCGCAGCTACGCTGCGTTGTAGTCGTAGCGATCTACGCTACGACTTGGCCGCAACGACTAGAACGCTACGTCTAGACCGTTACGGCTAGTACGCTACAACTTGAACCCTACGCCTTGACCGCTATGATGTGACCGCTACGACATGAGCGCTAGGAAATGACCACTAAGTTACGACTTGACTGCTACGTCAAGAGCGGTACGACTTGCCTGTTACTACTAGAACGCTAAAACAAGACCGCTACGAGTGGACCGCTACGAATTGACCGCTACGACATGACTGCTGACGTTCACTGAATCAAACAATCATTTTAACAACCATGCCAAATTTCACAATCCTCCGTGCGCGCAATATGCTTAAAAAGGGGTACAAAGTTTTCTCTTCACGTATTAATATATAGATAATATTAGTGAGATAGAGTTTATTTAGTTTGCTGTGTCAAATAAATACTTTTTCTTTCTTTCTTTCTTTCTAATGTTCTCTAATACAGCTGGGCATAACACTGAGTTAGGGTAACCATAGCTAATACACTTCTTGTTACTATACAGCAAAAACAACATCCGTGAATGCGAAGGGAATTGACCTATTAGACAAACTATCAATAGACGATTACCTACCGCCATACTTGATTGATGTTCTGCGATAGAAAAACATAACATTGCACAAATTATTATCAACACTAGCTGACTAGCTTGTCTGATGCATCGGATTTTTTTATTTCTTCTTTATTCTTTATAGGAACTTTCGTAACGCGCAGCATATGACAGTACCATCGTACCCTAAACATAAGCCTTACGAAAACCTATAACCGAGTCATGAACTCAAACAGTTTTCTCGCTTCATCTGAATTCGGTTTGGATGATATTTAGTGGAATGTGTCTATGAGATGAGAACTAAGTCTGTTCAAATTCAAGACCCTCATCAAAATATTTCGATTGGATTAATATCGAACACATTTTATGAATACATGATACAGGTCCTCAACAACAGATCCTCAGTTAAGCGAAAGTATTTTCTTCATCATGAAGGAAAATATTTTACATTGTATGTGTCCAGGTTTAATCCTATAGGCCAGGGGTCACCAATTAGTTTCGCTCGGGGTGACAGCCTATAGTATAGGCTGTCACAACCAATTTTCGAGTAATATTAATTTACTATTATATTTTTGAAGGAAAAATTCTATATAGACGGGGGGTATTAGGATTTTTCTGTCACGAAGAAGCGTTACGGCCGCGTGGAGGGGGTACACGATATATTGTCCGTTGAAGTTTCACTTCTACTATGTATCCCAGCACACATTTCTTTTTTTATTATTAGTCGAAAATACATAACGCACGAAGCATCGGGTAAAGTTCAAAATACCTACTATACCTCGGTGCATTTATGAATATTATTGACTATACTCGTTAACACAATTTTTATTTCACTTATAGATATATACTTTTACATTGACGATAACGTTGGCGCAGTTGCTAAGGGATCGGCTTCCTGCGCTACACGCCGCGGGTTCCAACTCCAGAGAAAATCTTTTGTATACAAACAGAACAGACCTCCGCACTTACCACCGCATGTTTCAACAATTTGGTGTTTTCTTTCCAATATAAGTAGGTACTTGCCATTTATTTCTTTTCAACACAGTAATAAGCAGGGTTGCTTCAATCTCAATTCTATGAAGTAGAGCATCATCAGTTGCGGTTAAGTTGGTCACCCAGTGAACAATGTCAGCGTAAAAATATCAAAATCCTTTCTGGGTGTCACACTGGGTATTCATGTGTTGTGTCCATGTGTTAATTGGAAATTATCTACCCGATTGTTTACTTTAAAGTCACGTAGCGTGGGTACAACCGTCATTGCCTACTAGCAGCGAACTGTTGCGATTGTATCTAGTTACTTTAATATTTAGAGAAACCCACAGGATCTTTTCTATCAGTCTTCCAGCTAGAACACAGCGTCACAAGTTGGGAAAGGTACCATATTTCACAATTTGACACGCCATGGATTGTTCTCAGTTCATAAATAGGTACCTAGATATTCTTATTCGCTATAGATGAATTAAAAAGTTATCTGTGCTCATCTGCGACTTTGATTGACTTTCTATAGCGGTTTAATTGTATATCGTATCGATAGCCCCGGTGGGCCCGGTCAGAAATAAAGCTATTTAGTTATCTTATCTGCCAATCATCTCCAGCAGCCGGAGTCATCCGCGGAGATTGCGACCCAAACATAACATCGATGACCCGATACCCGCCGCAACACCGAAATGCCACTCAATCATTAAGGCAGGTACGCCGCAATTTCTCCACGCGAATGTCACGGTAATGAGCGCGTCGCGGCGCTCCATAGAGCCCAATTCTCCCAATAATCCGACGCCAATCAACTATATAGATCACGAGATTGTTCGAGGCGGTTCGGTGATCGTGTCGTGAGAACGATGAGACACAGGCGAGCAGGTGGTTCCCTCCCCGGCTATGGTTAACTGTTCCACCATCATCAACGGAGCGAGCCGAGCGCGCCACCGCGCAGTCCCGTCCCGAGACACCGCCATAGCACGCGGGCCGCTCTCAACACGACGACCGCTACCGAATTGTTTGCATCTTGCGCGGGAAAAGCTATACCGGCAGCACTTGTGTTGCGCTTTTGGAACTTACGCAGTGGCAGTGAAGATAATATAAATTGACGCATTATAATAACAGTGATTGCTTGTTATATAGGATAATTTATCCAAATAGTTGGGCATATTTTTTGTATCGCAGCCAGTAAGGTAATCGGGGCAGATAGCATTAACGGTTGGCTCCGCGCTCGAGTGTGGCAGACCGCAAGCATGACGAGCGCCGGCGATTGCGCTCTCGTGCTCCTCATACTGGTATGTGCAAAGCCTTAACCAGTTACTATTTTTTTACCCAGATAATCTATCAATAACACTTCTTATTTAACTTCTCTAATTACTTACTTTTATACCTAAAGAAATGGTCAAATCAAAGGTCTGCAGTTTCCAAACTATTCCTATAGAAACGCTTCCAAAGTCTAGATGGAACTAATATAAGAAAAGTTAAATGCATGTAATCTCCATTCAGCTATAAATCGTTTTACCTGGTGTACTAAAATCTGAATGTTTCGTCCCCATTCTAGAGTATTGAAGACAAGTTTATATTTGAATCCGGTTTGCTTCGAGAATATAATCATAAATACAGTGTTTGTAATAAGCTCTAAGCTATCTCTACAACTGAACACTGCCAACTGACCTACATTATGTATGCCTACGTAGGTTACCTTATCGCGTAAACTTCTTATTCAAAAAGCTTGCTAACTTAATCTATACAATATCTATTAATACGTGAAGAAAAAACTTTGTGGGTACCTACCCCTTTTTAAGCATATTGCGCGCACAGAAGAGCGTGAGATTAAGCATAATTAAATTAGGTAGGTATAGGTAGAGTTACGGTCGAATTTAGACCACTGGGCGACCACTAGTTTTATTAAAAAGTTCACCGACAAAATTGGTACTGACCGAAAGATAGAATTATACTAGACACATTAAACCTAGTGTATTAATTTTGTACTGCTAGTTTAGTTAAAAGGTAGGTGTTATTATTTCTTTGTTAGAATTTTGCTCTAAACCATTCCTAAATTATGATCGACAAGCAATGTTGATGCTTTAACATGTGCTGTTTAGTAAATAATTGAACTTTGTGAAGCATACTGCTATGGCCACCAGGCTGTATCTACGAGCTACATGATACAGTAGGAGTCATTACATTAATCAGAGCCATCATGCGTGGTTCATTAATAAATTAAACAAAATATTAATTCTCATATTATTGTTATATCGTATCGTATGGTGTATCGTATGAGGAACGCTTAGAAGTTTTGAAGCTCACAACTTTAAGGGATCGCAGGCACCGTGGGGACCTAATTGAAACTTATAAGATCTTAAAAGGACATTACGACCTCAAAGATTTTGATAAGCTGTTTACACGTAGTGATAACGTCCATCTAAGCGGCCACCACCTTAAGTTATGTACCAGCTTCTCAAATAATAACCCTCACAAACACTTTCTGAGCAATCGAATAGTCAGAGCGTGGAATAAGCTCCCAGAAGACGTAGTCTCAGCCCAAAATATAAATCAGTTCAAGAATCGACTTGACAAGTATTCTCAACTGCAAGAATAAAACCAAGTGGTGAACAGCAGGATACAGGCACTTACCAGTTGTCTCAACTGCCTGCCTGATAAATAAATAATAAATAATGGAATTAGAAATAATAAGTATGTTCTTACCTATCTACTACTTACCTACTATTCTCCCATTGTGGTATACTTGAACACCTATACATTAAAAGAACTAGTAAGATATTGGACGTGTTTATATTGACTCTATAGTTCATAACTTTACGCTAAATCTATCGTGTACTTCCCTATATTTCAAAATTTCTTAAAAGAACTTGTTCCTCTACTCATCTGCTGCCTCTACCTACATTCTAAATATTATTAAATTTTCCAATAAAGTCTGCAATGGGCCAGAAGTACTCGATCACTCGCGAGTTGTTATGGAGCATAAAATACAGAAATATGATACAATTATAGAAATCGCACATAAATTCGATGTTCACGGGTGGTTACTTTCACACGAACGTTCAGAAATTGAGCTCCTGTTCTCAGAGCATTGCTCACGCTCTACTTTTTTAATGTAGAAGTTTATAGACGATTTTAATTTACTCCCATACCAAAAAGAATCCTTCAACAGAACAGTAAACAAAATGTTCTAAGATCTATTTTTAAAAAGTTTTTTTAGGATATCATAGCACGCTTAGATTCAGTGTTAGCCTACAATAACTAGAATAATCAATTTCCTATTTGATGTGCACGCATTTTTAATGTTAGACAACAGGCAATAAAACTACCAGATAACTAGGACACTGAAAACGTGTCTGACCTCAAAACTTTCACTATCCACTGAAACTCATTTCAATTAGTGTTCTTTTGTTTCTCAAAGTTGCACCAGTGCTTCTAATCTTTAATCAAATTTTTCAAAAAAAGGTAATTGAAGCGTGATGATTTTCTTTTTAAGAATTATTTTCTCAGTACTTACTTTTAACACACCCTTTTGTTATTCAACTTACGATAATGAAAGCAACGACTTTTTATAAAAGAACTAGCAACCCGCCCCCGGCTTGGCACGGGTTAAATTTTTCTACTATCCTTAGACTTATTAGATAGGAAAGATGAAACATATTTTAAACCTTCCGGAAGAAATTCCCTAAATTATGGTGAAAACTGCATCAAAATCCGTTGTATAGTTAGAAATAGTTAGCGAATAAACAGACAGATGCGGCAGCGATTTTAAATATTTTATACTCTGTAGGTAGTGATGATTAAGAGAATAATTTTTACCTGGGCTATATAACCCGCTTTGCCTACTAATTAATTAATATCTGAATTATTGGCTTGGCTATCGGATATAAAAATATATTTTCTATCGTACCAATCAGTTCTCTTTCATATTACTGTTGCTTATCACAATGAGAATAGGTATAGTATACCGCAAGCAGATAACTACAAAGATTCAGGTAATTAGCTTAGGTAATCTATACATATAAAAATATTAGTTATAAATCTTTCAATTTTTCATACAAAAAATTCTCAGTGAATTAGAAAGAATATCTACCTAAATATTGCGAAATTAAAAGTAATAAAAACAATAAAACACGTGAATTTGGACCGCATTAAATCCTAAAATAAAAAGATGAATAGCAGGTTTATTTTTCGTTACTATGAACCCAAACTCAGAATTTTAGACAAATTTAAACACCTATTAACCTAGTGACCTCTGAGGTTAAATAAAATGACCTCATGGCGTATAAAAGCAGAAATATTTTATCTTTCAATACTTGTATTCAAACCGTTTATCCTTTTGAGCACTTTGATATGAACCATTTGAAAAATTAAATTTCACGGAGATTAGATTTCTGATTTGCACAAAAAATAAAGAGAAACATTGATACCAGTAACCGCTTTCATGCTAAAAATTAACTACTAAAGTGTAAGAATGAGTTTAGAAAGTAATTTGTGTTTTTATATGTAGGTAGGTATGCTCTAACTTTATGATGAGAAGAATAATCGTTCTTTTAATGTAGGCCATTGACAAAGCTTATTAACTTACCTACAACAAAAAAATATATAAAAGAAAATGGTGGCAAAGCTGCAAAGGAAAGTAATCATAAAAACCATAGAGGTCATAAAGTCGTAAGCGTAACATAATCATAACAAAACAAGGGCTGTCTATCATTTGCTACTAACCATAAAAATAATAACTCTATATAATACACCTCCAAATTATTATAATAACTAAACCAAGCTCACAAAGAACAATCAGATCAAATCACAAATCAAATTAGTGTACAATTGTAATAACTTCTTCCCAGCGGTTACTCACCTCACGATCGATCGATCGATGATGATGGGGTGTTACAGATCATGCGAATGCACATGCGTGCTTCGCTTGAATTAGAGTCTGCGCGCACGCTTTCAATGTCTGCTCCAGCCAGACGTAACTGCTTCGAACTTAATAGTACACTAACGATCGCATAAAAATGTCTTACTGCTAATTTATGGTGCATTCACTGGATAGCAAATTTATTAATTTGATTCAAGTTGATCAACGGCGGATTTATGAGCTGTCTGGTAACAATCCAGTTTAAGATAATTACAGTAAACCCGCTTAAGACCATTCTGAAGTGCAACCAAACGCCCGTTAAACGGGAAAGCGTATTAAGCTGAAAAGGAAAAATATACCTAAGTAATACATCCATAAATGTTTACCTAACTATTTTGTGTATTTATAAAGTCATGTTATAAAGACCGTATTTTTTAAAACAGCTTACTAATTAGGTACCCATATAGAAGAGACTTTGATGCATGGTAAACAAGACTGCGGTGGTCAGTATAAGGGGTGGCAAAGCCAAATCGTATTAAGCGTGATAAAATGGATGAAATCATGATTCAGGTTCCCGGGACCGACTTAAAATGGCGTATTAGGTATGCGGGAAATCGTATTAAACGTGATCGTATTAAGTGGGTTTGTACAAAGCATGAGCCAGGAGCCTAGTGTAAAACAATAAAATGTAAGTTATAGAAGCCAACCAGTAGGTACATCAATCCTGGTGTGGTATCCAAAAGGTAAAATTGTCAATTTACTTTTTAATTGAACTTGAAAGTATACTGGTGATTGGTGAAACTCGTCATCATCCGAAAAATTTCCGCAGTCCACCATTGACTTTGATAGGCATCTACCATCGATTGGTGTCGGAGGGCATGATTTAGGCTAATTATTATACCATATACCAAAAGGAATGAAGAGTAGGTACCTATTCATAAGAAACAAATAATTATGTAGGTGTAGTATGTTCAGAAGGCCATGTCAAGGAAGAATGATGCCTGATATAGTGACGTTTAAGGGCCGAAGCCAGAATGTTCTGGCAGAACACTCTGCGAAGCTTGCGAAATGCAATAGGTACCCAGACGCCGCTGTATCATCTTCTTTGTCGAAGTTAGTATCTCTCTATCTACCACGCGCTGGGATGATGTAGGTAATCTTGCAGAAATATTCTGTTTATTAAACACACCAGTTTAAACGAATAATTACACCTTATAAATTAAAACGGAAAATGATAAGTTTCTTAACTAAGTGGTCATTACATCTCAGCAGCTCATCACGGCAATTAGAGTTACAATAACAGCAACGGCCTGGGAATGCGATAAGGTACCGTGGGACTGGACGACCGGGGCTAATCTGTAAAATAAGGAAGCGTTAATTTGTTGTTAGATACTGCAAACTACTCGATTAGGCATATTGTGAGAAGACAGTTCCGCACTTCACTATGATTATGATGTGAGAGTCAAATTGAAAACAAATGGAGACGATGCATTTAATAGAATCGGTACGATGTACATAACGTATTTACTTGGTCAAATTGTGTTAGAAAGAAAAACACACAAAATAAAGTTTAAGTTGGAAAACTTTGAAAATGCTTCATAATCAATGATACCTACTTACTATATTATTATTACATTAGGTAGGGTTTATCTACAAATTAATAGGACGTAACCGCAATTCAGATTCTCGATATACTGCTCACTGGTGACCAAAAAGCTAAAGAATCTAATACGTAATATGTACCTACATTATTTATAATTAAGCTTATCATAAAAAGATATCGTTATAAGGAAATGCATTTATGTGATAAGCAGACGACGATGTAACAAAACCGTTTGAAACGCAGAATCAATTAGTTCCCCGAAACAACTCTTCATCTTCACGCCCAATAATCAGAGTAACACCGTTATAGAAAAAAAATAACCGTTTAACAGTCTGCTCAGAAATTTACATATAACCAAGTAAGAGCGATTATCTGGTCCGGACGTCGTTTCCGCACGTAGTTCTGTGCCAGCGGTCAACTGAATGACCTGCGTTCGTTACCGAAAACGATACTAAACCGACACACTTTAATAACTAGCATCTGTTGCGTATCTAGAACGGAAAGAAATATAAACTTCCTGTATTGACTCAGCAATGTATTGAGAGATTGAAGATACACCGAAGCAGTGGAGCATGAACCGTGATAAAGAGTATAAAATCGACTTACTTTCAACGAATAGAGCCTCCGACCTCACGTTCACGGACCAAATGATGTGGTATGGTTCGCTTCATTTACTAAACCGCAACCACACTCATAATCCTCTTCAACTGCTTTATTCATGAGATTTATTCGAGGTATTTTGAAATACATATAGATTATTTTATGTGGGTTTTAGGGGTATACCTAATAATTTATTTGTGATTGAGCAATTACGCCATGAAAGTAACCTACCTACCCATAAAGATAAATAAACCTGGATAAACAACACAGATAGACATAAAAATGCTTTGTGATAAAGTGATAATTATTAGTATCTTCAAGTTTGACTTTAGTTAGGAAGCCAGATACTTAACTGAAATAGAAATTGTTTACTGAAATCACAGACGAACTTCTTTTTTGAAATAATTAAATTAGGTACATAAATGTTAACAATACTATAGGTCAAAAGTACCAACCGTATATCATATACCAACACGATCCTTCCTGAACTAAGGATAAACCCTGTAGTATCAGAGTCTTAGATTATTGATTGGTTGTCGCAGCCGCTCCAACTAGATTCCACCGGCGCGGCGTACTAATAAAATGTGGCAAAACATACTACGCAAAAATAGGCGTACTCGAGTGAGTCGGTCAGATTAAAATGCCGGTTTGTGTAGTAAAACTGTGCAAAAATAATACAAACAAAATTAAAAAAAACACTGGGATATGTCCCATCAGTTAGGATTGTATAATTTCCGTAATAATTTCAACAATAAATAATACGTGAAGAGAAAACTTTGTACCCGTTTTTGAGCATATTGCGCGCACGGAGTAGTGTGAGATTTGGCATACCTAGTTAAAGTTTACATGAAGAAGAAGTTCAGAAAACTAAAATTACGGTCGGATTTCGACCACTGGGCATCCACTAGTTGGTAAAAAAGGTGCATGTATAAAAAAATATGTTACGAACTTAGGTTACGAATTATGAAAAGTTGTAGAATAAAAGTTGTTCAGGGTTATACACCTATAAATATAAGGGCCTACAAAGTTATTGCTGAGCGGTTTCGGGTTATTTTCAAATACCCTGTTATATGTATGGCGCACCAAAAAGCAAAATAAGGTTAATATAATTATATTGTTTAAGTACGTCTAATATTCTATATCATCACGTAAAACATTAAAAATAAAATAATAAAGTCGATATCCGATCCACTTTTCCGTAAGATAATCGCAAACATTTTCTTTGTGGTCAGCTTTGATCGCCTCTGAGCTATCATTAAACCGATTTATGAAATTATCTACGCTTAGCCATATCCACTACCGATATAATACCTATCTCTCTTAGAACATCAACATTGGTTTACAAAAAGTTGTGGCCACGCTTAAAGCCACCATTCACACGACCGACGCTAGAAAAACATGCTGGAATTGAACATCTGTAGGTAATTTATTTCGTAAATTACCTAGGTACCTAGATTATCGTTACACCGATTCTTATGTTCTACACATTCTGTCAGCAAGGAGGTCGATTAACTTTTAACTCTTTTACACATCAGTTTAGAGCTGCTGATCACAGACAAACATACATAGGTATAACAATGCCAAAGGATCCACTGTTGAGATAAGCGTCCGATAAACGAAGCAAACTTGTTCTACTGTAAGTCCCAAATAGATCCAGTCATGATTAGCCCCGGAGTGTTTGTGAACAATGTGAAAGGAAATTTATGTATATATGTCTAACAATACTCACATTCAATTAACCTCCTAATTGTATGATGGCGTGTTAGTCTTCCTTCCTACAAATTGAATGCTCATTGTTACAGTTGCGGACTGCATTCGCACAAGACTACGATGGTGAGTATTCAACTATTTACCGTTATTCATTTAGAATTTAAATGGTCGGTCAGCTTACTGGTCCTCGATATCCAAGCCAAGGCTACCAACAGTTTAAATATTTTTAAATTTTGCAATGTTTATCTTTATCATCAAAACAAATACCTACCTATTTAAGAATGCACATTCCACGTCCAGTTTCATTCATCGTAACCTACGACAACATAAGCTGTAATTTGTCGTTTTGATTGGCCGTTTTGAATAAGCTAAGCCTTGAACTTTGAATCGACATCAATCTATACATGCATAATAATTGGGCAGTTACTGAGCGAATGGACGCTTTCACGTTACCGACACCGACACGACACCTGTAAAGATACCGCGGTGGATTTAGCCTCGAATGCATTTATTACTGCTTTTACACAATGTCTTCGCCCACATCGATATTTTCAGTTGTTTTCAATACTGCCGCCGAAATTTCGGTGTCGTGTCTTTATAGTTATCGGCTAATGTGAAAATTGCAAATAGATATCTATCTAGCATTGGGTAATAATGCGTTACCTAATGCTTTCTTCAATTTACGGATAAGTTTGAATGAATCCAGGTTGATTGTAGTAATTACCTATTTCAGTTACGGACATTCAGTGCACATTTGCGAGCGGCGGAACTGGTTTGCGGGACTCCGTCACAGCGTTGCTGAGGAAGCCGGAAGGGTTCCGAGGCGCGCCGCTATTCGCTGACGACCGAGCTACTGACCCTGTGGCCGATCCCGTCTGCCAAATCCGGCCAGAACCTGAAGACGCCACAGCATTGCTATACAGGCTACGGATAACAGACTTCACGAGGTGCGGAGTGCTCAAAAGAAATGTAAGTAATTTTTTATTAATAAAACTTGTTTGGAAAGATGAATTGACCCTTACCTTGAATCGGTAAGGTTGAATATGAGTTTTTAATCAGGTAGGTGCTGTATCTTGTTAAAAAAATATAGCTACTAGGTACGACATCGTAAAGTAAACGTCAAGTGCATCCACTTGTAACCACAAATCGATTTGTCAGATTTTTAAGATGCACTAAAGTAGAGGTGCATTAGTGCATGCACACAAATATGTGCAACATTTCATCTTGCTGAGACCTTTATCTGCAAAAACTAATCCCTTGATTTGATGTTCCAAAGGTTTGATACCTGTAACAAAAGCTGTTTATTATTATTATTTTTCGAATACAGAACTGGAAATTACACTTTTAAAATTCTAGTGTCGTTATCAGCTTTTTGGAACATTTAATTTCAGTATCATACCGTGTGAAATGGTCCTATTGTTTGACGTTAGTGTTAAGTTTTCGTGCAGGCGCATAATGATGACACAGGCTGGATATTGTCATCAGAAGCTAATAACGTATTCCGTTACTAACAGTAAGAAGTAAGCAAGTGGCCTACACAACGAGCCTCTCAGCTGATATATTATTAGCCGCCGAGACCGGTACACTATCGAAGTAAAGAGAAATCTAAAACACGTGTGTCAACACGGGAATGGTGCATCGATTGAATACAATGCACTTCACTTCATTACAGATACATTCTTGGTAATTGTGTCAATCGATCTAGTTCTAGGTTATAGAGATGAGATATTTGTGCGCTATCTAGTACCTACTAACAATAACCTTTGAGGGATATCAGTATAGCGTGCATTAACATTGTTCTATATGCGAAGGGCTATTTACCTATAGTGCAGTTAAACATAAATGATTGATGATTATTAAAGTAGGAAACCCCTAATTTTACTAAGAGTGGAAAAACTAGGCAATAACTCTTCAATTACTTACTCCAGAAATGTAGGAATAACGTTAGGAGTAGGTGCTTACAAACTGCACAGTTTAGTCAAAGTTGGGAGTACAAATTACGACGTGAGACGTGCCTATGTAGGTTGGTAGATACTAGATACTTACAAGCAAAACTTTGTGCATGTAGAGATATGATACAAAGCAGTAGGTAGGTAGATACAGTGTAAAAGCTACTAAACAAAAATTACGAACAGCTCCCAAATGAAAATATTTGACTTTGTGCCGCATTGTGCCGGTATTATGTAGGTAGATACCTAAACAAGGAAGTGCCGTCATAAAGTCAGTCAGTATCTATATATATAATATACTCAGCATATGATTAAGAGCTTAAACAAATTCTCTGGTCACCTCTGCATTAGTAAAATAAATATAAGTATTATGATCACCGAACTACAGTTTTGATATTCGAGAATTATTATGCGAAGCCGGGGAATTACTCAAGAAGTACCTACCTAACTGGCTAACCTGTTTACCTATAAATACCACAATATCTCATGCCTCATTTGCCCTCGGCCTCTCGCTAACAGGAAGGACTAACTAGTGGGTTACTCTCGAAAATTATTTCAATGTAGGTAAATCCATTTCAATACCGATGTCTTTCAGAGGCCCAATTCTCGTAATTAAAAATGTTCAAAATATAGTTCGGATCTCATTCCGATCTACTACCAATGTCATAAATGTCACAAATGGTATTCTCCTACCCTAACAAACAACGTCAAACGTGACATTATATTGTAATGAGATCGAAAGTTGATTTTAAAGCAAATCGGTATTCTGATAACATTTTGAACTGACACAGATAATAAAATTGACACTCTCGTCTATAGGTACACAAACGTCAAAAAGGAGATTGAAATGAGTTTGTAAGAAGATTGAATCCAAATCATACTGGAATCGGACTGAACTTTAAGAGGAGTAGAATACATGACTTTTTGTCAATTCATAATATAATCTCAGTTCGGTCAACTTTCAGTCATATTATAAATTAATTACGAGAATTGGGCTTCAGTTCAATAAATATTCACTTAGTATTCCTTCAAAATAACAAATGATGACGACGAGTGCGAGTGCAAACTGACATGAATCCAATACCAAGACCAATTCACTAGATTATTTTCTAGAGTATCTAGGTATGGCGTATCCGCTATATCTACTCTCAATTTTGTGTTAGCAATGAAGTACAATTCAAAATGGCTATCCGGTGTGATAGGTAGGTACTTCGGTACGGTACTGAAAACAAATCATCGCAGCAGGTAGGTAAGGGAAACCGGACAAATTCTAACTTGCATGAATCCTAGGAGCGCCCGTATACCACATACCTACCTACTACTAATCTATTACTTTATGTGCATTATAATGCAAATGTGCAAAATCTAAACATACCTACCATTTATAATACGAGTATTAACCTCGTCAACGGATACCTTATGTTTCATATTAATTTTATAGGTGTGAGATTGAATGGTATACACATGTGACTACTTTCATATTATGTAAATGTATGAATCTCTCACACAAAGCACATGATTTCAAAGCTGAAAGTTATTGCCTCTATAATGATAGGATTAAACGAACTTACCTTAAGTGAAGTTCTATCCTAATTATATGAATAATTAGTCCAAGGTAGGTAGGTTAACAAGTAGTACCGTCTTCTCTTGCTCTAGGTCACGCGAATCTTCAGAGTTATAAAAATAAAAATCTCCACCTGGCAACACTAACGTTACATATCATTAATTTTAGAGCAGTAATGAAATAGGGGAGAATTAACCATGTATACATGTGTTAATCTTGGGTGGGTGGGAAGTACCTACCTTGGACTAATTATTCATATAATTAGGATAGAACTTCACTTAAGGTAAGTTCGTTTAATCCTATCATTATATTCAAATTAGTCCAAGGTAGGTAGGTTAACAAGTAGATGTTCAGAGAACATAATATTATGTCATTTATCTTTTATAGTTCATTATTACTGAAGACTAAAAGATGTAATATGTCTACAATGATTATGATCCGTAATTAATATTCTTTTCCAGTAGACTTAGGAACTTTATATATATAATAACAATTTTAAATGTTTAATAGAGAAATCTAACTTTAAAAAGTATACTATGAATAATTAGTATTTGAGGTCTTATAGCAAACCCTAATCTTAAAAAACTGCACTGGCAAAACTATCTTCGTTAGCAGATTCATTTGGAAGGGGTCTATTATAATGATTAGCAAAGGATGACTTTGCCAATTACCATAGGTAGATACTTATTTTAGCTCAGGCTTTTAGCATACTAAGCTATCAACCGTCAAACCCTGCCTATAATGCTTGGGATGACGACGCATGCAGAATTGAATGCGTAGCAAACACAGATATATCTCTAGGTATATCAGTTTGATAGGCAACTTTTTAAATTTTACTTATTGACTTACTTATTATGTCTTTATTGGACTGTCTATTTATCTGACTGTTAGAGTTCTTTCTAGATATTGTAGCGACTTTGCTAGAAATATTATTGACATATTGTTAAAAAATAGTAAAAACATTGAGTGAGATTTTACTTGAACATAGTCTTTAATACCTAAAGGTATCTGTTCTCATTATAATGACACCTAATTATCCAACTTTAAATTTGAATAAGGTCCAATAGCAAATGCTGCTATCAACTCTAAGCTCTTTCAAGCATAAGTATCAAATGGATACCAAGAACTTAAATGTGCTAATACCTTGATACATTATCGTGTTTTGATTTAACTGTAATTTAAAAATCCATACGTTTAATTATGTTACCTAAGAGAGCGCCAACTAGTGATAATTGAGTGAAAGGTAAATGGTTATCATTCAATAAATTATAATTGTAGGTATATCAAACTATTCTAGGAATTCATATCTAGTAAATATATAACTAGTAATATGATCTTCTATAGGCCCACTGTTGGCGCAGATAACTATAAAATAGATTAATAAAATTTTGAGATAAAGAAGCTATCATGATGTCAATTTAATTCTTTGATATCATTCTCCTCTTGATGACCTTCCTGATAATGTACACCAGGGTGAATAAATCGCAGGGGTGTGTCATTCTGAAAGGAGATATTAAATTCGTCAGAAGGACCTAACGTTAACGCATCTGAATCAAATAGTGATTATAAATAGTTGTGAGACTATATTAGAAAAGCATTATATATTAGAAATTTATTCCTGACTTTTGTCTCTTTTAGTATTTGTGAAGAACTTTTAAAAGTTGTTATTAATAACATACTGAATGTGGAAATTGCATAAAAAGAACTTCTCACTTCATTAGAATTGTGAGTGTCTATGTACTAAGCAAAAAAGGGTCTCTATGCCCTGATAATCTACTTTGGACATTATGTTTTAATCAAGATGCAAAGAGGTTTATTTCCGTATTGCCTAATTTATCTATTAATAGCTTAAAAAAGACTTGTGTAAGATCCCATCACAGCAATCTATGATCCCATTCAGTATCTACTTATGTTAAAATTCCGAGATTCAAAATCTGCTTTTTTATTATCTTACCTTATAAGTAAGATTAAAAAGAAAAATCCATATAGGAAGTAGATATAATCCTATTTTCTCATCATTGCCAAAGTTTTGCATTATATATATATATATATCTATTTACTCCACCCATCTGGTTAATACTTTAATTATAATCAATGAGTTGATAATATATTTACAACTCCTTAATTGATCAGCATCATTTCTCAAGACAGAGTTAATAATAATTATTATATATTTAATTGTCTTTCCTTCTCTGACTATCTACCTCCTGTGTTCTAAACTTATCCAATGTGTTCCATATCCACTTATAGAGGCACCTGAGAAAATGTCTTAAATAAAGTTTATATTGTTTGATGCGGTTACACTTATTTATGATAATAATATTCTTCCTCCTTCAAAGTAAATCTCTCTTTATATTACTATTAATATCAAATATCTTTTCTTAATAATAACAAATTCTAGGTTTTCTAAAAATGTTCTTACTCTTGTTATTATAGTAAGCATTCCTAATAAGATGATACAAGGCATATTACTTATGTCATGTAATATAGAATAGTAGACCGAATCTTATACCTTGCATTCTAAAATACTTAACAGCATCTTTCAGAATTTTATTTAATATAAAAGGAGCTCTTGATAAGCCAAATGGCAAGCAGCAACTCATAAACAGTATTATTAAATAATTGAATAATAATTATTAAATATCTCATCCATGAAACACAGGTTGAATAAACCTAGATCAGGCAGGTTGCTACATATAATTCTAATTCCTAGTGAACACTTCTTACATCTGAAATTCAATTATGTTTAAGTTATAATATAGCTCTTATTTAGGCACTAACAAAAACATTATAATAGGACTTTACTATTAATACTACTGTGGCTATCTGTACATCTTCTTGTAAATGTTTTAAATAAATTTGATCTATTCATTATTATTTATAATTGCCACTAAATAGTATGCTTATTAATTTAAGGTCAACAATACAAGTATATAATCTTCACTCAAGACCAGTTTAAACAAGAGTCCTAGGTTCATAGATTTGTTAAAAAAATCTTGTAAAAATCTGTGTGATCTGTCATCATAATATATTAAAATATTGAAGATAAGAATTGATCAGGTAGCGGTTGACATTAACTAATTGTCTAATTGTACCTAATGTAATAATTGACCAATTGTACCCAATCTTATAAGATTATCTCATTTCTTAGAATTTGTCCTCCAGTATTATTAAAAAATAAAGAATATTTCCTTATCTTGGCCGAGATAAGAGGGGAATAGAATATCTTTCTACCCACTCTACTATCACTGGATCATTCTGTAGTATCTTCCAATATTGGTAAAAATACTTGAGAATGTTATGGTCCCATAAAATCTGTCTCTATGGGTGTATGGCACAGCCTCAGCTAGATGAAGATTGTTGGTGGTTGTATTGTTTGTGAGGTGGATGGACCTGTTAGCCTGTTTGCATTCTGTGAAATTAACAAATGTGAACTTCCTTTTGCATTCCATTGCTTTGGCAGCACATGATGTCGTACTTCCAGTTTCTTAGAATAAAATACAGAAATTCAGTCCCCTTATTAACCGACTTCCAAAAAGGAGGAGGTTATATTTTCCTTTGAACGTACAACGCGTTGTCCAGAAAGGGTGAATAAGTCTAATTCATAGACTGGTATATTAGACGACTAGATTTGACAACAGACTGGTGCCTTCTCCAAGCAATTTAATAACATAGTCTTGTTGTTATCTTTATTGCACACTTCATGTATTGCTTGATAGGTAGTGCCTATAGCTAGCCTCCAAGTCTGGCTAACAACCCCCTCTCAGGCTATATCTGGTTATTGCCGAGGCACTGGGGATTCCTTTTATATCATAATTAAGTCTTGGGACAGCAAATAAATGCATTGCATGCGTAGGGGTTAGTTAGTAAAGGTTGCCTTTTTGGTCCTATATGATAACCTTAACAGAATTTTTTCTATTATTAAAGAATAATGTTTAGGTGTATTTAATTGCTGTAATCCTCTTCAGCAATCTACTTTCCCCCAGGTATAAAATAATATTATCGGGTAATTCATCATTTAATACCCTATTTTAATTTACACTATGGTGTACATCTTCAGCCATATTAGAGTTGTACATATACTCTTCTCCACACTGACCATCAGCCAAAGAATAATGATTATTCTACACAATGGGATTTTCTGGCTCTGGCGCTAGAGAGTAAAAGTTATGGACTTTAAATACTGTGTGTATAGTGTGAATTCTATCTAGGTTTAGGTAGGCAGTATTCATGGTAATACCCCCTTCCGTTTAGAGCCTTGAATGTCAGGTTAAAATTAACCCTCTTTTCTCCCATAGCAGGGGAAGTGCACAACTGACACTCAGTATTGATTAGAATTGAGATCAATTATCTCCCAACCCAGCATATCACTTGTTCAATACTCTCCCCACGGGAGAGTTGCATATCGACACTCGAATATGCAGATTATTGTTTGGGTGTTTGGTCTGGTCCCAAGCTGGGATCGCCTGCGGGAAGGCAGGTGGCCGGCCGAGCGAGCGTCATGCGTCTCCGCATGTGTGGCATAATTATTATTGCCGCAAGAAGCTCCTCCATGACAATGGCATAAAATGTTACACATAATACTTACCAGTATCTTGATTACTTCCTGTTATGCAGATGTGTTATGTGCCTCCTTGGGGCATGGTTCAACAGTATCCCCTTTTCCACGAAAAGGGGGGTAAAATGTAACACATAATACCCTATCTTGTTTATTGCCTGTTAGGCAGAGTTCCTCGGTAGGTATAATTACTGTTGCGGGAAAAAGAACCTCTTCCACGAAGAGGTGGTAAAATGTCACACATAATACCACTATTTTGTGTTAGTTTCGATAAAACCAACAGAAAAGACTTTGTTCCGCGACCTTGTGAATGATTTACATCTCTCCAATTGTTTTAGTTTTCCTATCTTCCTTACGTCCTTCCTGTCTCCGTGTTGTTATTGTGCATGTTTATTAACAATTTTAAACACTTTAAACTAATCATAACACTTTGTTTCTGAAATTTGAAGAAAACAAAAAACTTTTTCGTGACGTCTCAACGAGCGCGAAAAAAACGAATGATATGTAACGTTAGTGTTCTCCTTGTGTGAATGTGGTTTGGCGGAGGGCACTTTGGAGCACCTATTTTTCTCCTGTTCCAATCTAGTAGTTCCCCTTTATGATATTCTTCCTAACAATATTCCAAGACCGATCAATATTCCATTTCTCTTAACGTTGGTCGAATCACCTTTAATTAAGATTCTACAAAAATTTATTACTATTAACAAAATTAAACTCTAATTATTTACAGTACTAATTCTTAATCTTCCTGTAGTTTGATATATGTATATTATACCTAACTATGTTTTGTCCTATATGTATTCTTATCCTAACCAAACCTAACCCCTAACATACTAACTCATGTTGTGCTGTCTGTTTGTATGTCAGGTGCCTCAACCACTTTACTAAAGAGTAATTAACTGGCAACCATTTCTCCGGCCAATCTCCACTCAACTTATCACATGTTCTATTCAACCTTGACACTGGCAGAATCATCGTCAAAACGATGGAGCCATAATCCTAAAATTTGAATTGAATTGAACGTTAGTGTTGCCAGGTGGAGATTTTTATTTTTATAACTCTGAAGATTCGCGTGACCTAGAGCAAGAGAAGACGGTACTACTTGTTAACCTACCTACCTTGGACTAATTTGAATATAATTATTAATTTATTATAGTTAGGTGTAAATGTTGAGTGTGTAGGTACCTACAGACCAACCGAGAACAACCCATCATCACATTTTCCAATATAATGGGTAACATTGTAATAATGTGATCATCATAATTTTCAGTTTTTTTTTTCGTGCTTTGGGCCAATCTTGTCCGCCTTACAACGCTTCGTGTACCACTTCCGGCTAATGTTATAATTTTCATCAATGCAGGGGTTCGTCCACGTGCGGGTGTGGTTCCCGCAGTTCCCGGGCGTGGTGATGCAGTCGGATCAGGAGCTGATCATCATGTGCAAGCCGCCAGAACCCACCATCATTGAGAACAAGGCGGCGGGTTTCGCTGGAAGCTTGTAAGTATAATAAGAGCTGGAGGCACAGCTGGCTGCCGGCTGGCTGGCTGGCTGGAGCTGGGGCTGGTGGTGAACTTTTAGGTAGCAAGATTTAGGATACCTACTTCATCTCTTAACATGGACGAAAAAGTAAAAAAAAATCCCATTAACAGCAGCTGGTAGGGCCAAATGCTGAGCGTGAGGTCAGTCGACGACACGGTTGGCGCAGTGACTAAGCGATTAGCTTTCTGCGCTACGTGCCGCGGGTTCAATCCCCGCACGGAACAAATATTTGTATGAATATTTGTATACAGATAGTTGTTTCGGGTCTGGGTGTGTGTGCATGTGAGATGTATGTTTTTAAACTGTACCCTAAGTCAGTCAGTCAGTAAGCACCTAAATATAGTAGTACCTACTACTGTTGAGTATCTCACAGTGGCATTGGTTACTTCGTTATACTTGTATTTTAATACCGTCCCTATCTAATTAGGGGTGTTATACCCATAGAACAAAGAAAGAGGTTTTTTTTAAATTAAAATCGGATTCAATTTTTATGTGAGGTATCAAAACTGTTTGATTCATCGATAATTATTCTTCCACAGTTTTACTCTAAACTTGTTTTCAACTACCCTGTAACTTATCCATGTAAACTGACTCATTGAACAGATTCTGCCGTTTAGAATATCAATTTAACAAAGTGTCCTTACCTAGGTACTAAACTCTAAAATTTCCCTCAGTCCTCACGGTGCGAGAGTATCAGGGGTGGTAGAAGAGACGCCAGGCCGGCTAGAGTATGAAGTGGCCTTGTACAAAGAAGCGCCGCCGGTGTCCCGACACTCCAACCACTCTGTTGATTTGCCTGTCGATCAGGTAACTGGTGTACGTTCCATTGTTATCATGTTCCTTTAACCATAGTTAACTATAAATTAGAATGGGAGAACGGTGACCGATGACCGAGCCAATTCTCTCGCACCAGTGTATGCACATCCAGCGATAATCGAGCTGGCAAGTGCAATAGGTATCCCATTATATCGGTCAGTAGAGCCTTGTTCTCCAACGGGCAGCACATAATATTACCAATATTGGAATTGATGGCTAAAGGCAATATAAATGATTGCGTCATTTTAATTTACGCATCTGACACGATGAAATAAAGGCACTCGCAGATTACCTATTACTTAAAGTAAAAAATATCGCAGCAATACAAGGTCGGTCGTGAAGTGAATATTTTAATAACTTTACTTTTTTAAAAGTTTATTACTTTTAAAAAAGTAAAAACCGATATCAAAAATCTAAAAAAAAAAAATTATTTTCTTAAAAAAAACAGCTTCTGAAGTCGGTGCCACTGCTAAGCTAGGTGCATTATAGAATTAAAGGCCCCAACTTCAGAAGCTGTATTTTTTTTTTAAGAATTTTGTATTTAGGTATCTACTTAAAAAAAAATGAAGTCGGTTTTTACTTTTTTATAAGTTTATTTTATTTTTCTATTTCGAGTGGCATTTAATAAACAATACAGAAGCGTGCGATTACAGCAATCGTGAGTGATATTCATTCAAGAGTTCCATTGTCTATCTCCGAAGGTCTTCATCAAATCTTCACCAAATTTAAATGGGACCACCTTGAGCCCCTTTTGAACAAAAAAGTATTTTGCAAATCCGGATGAATATAATGACGAAGTTATGCCCGAACATACATTAAAAAAAGACATCCGAATTGAGAACCTCCTCCTTTTTTGAAGTCGGTTAAAAAATACCGTATGTTTCTTTATAACATTTTTCGTATTCGGATAAATTATTCTATTTTTATTATACCTTCATATCAGACAAAAACAAATAAAAAAACGACAGTAAAACTTGAAGAAGGTACCCAACTTCTTAAAAATATTCCGTTGTTATACTTACAAATGGATTATAATTGAACCGTTAATCGTTTAGGCGGTGCCAATCGGCACGAAGCTTCAGTTGCGCGCGCGCATCAACCCGGACTCAGCGTGGCGGCACATCAAGCTGCTGGAGGTGGCTGTCTCGCCTGACCCTGATCGACCGCACGCGCCCGGTGCCGTGCTTCTCGTCAAAGACGGGTACATTAACACAATGTTTTTCACGACGAAAGTCTATTCTTTTAATAATTTTATACTAGGTATATGTAAGCAATTCGAGATACCTTTTCAATAATTAGATACCTACTTAATTAGTGCAATATTGAAACATCAATTTATTAAGATTTACAACTTATTTGTTCATAGAAAGAAATATTAAGCGGCCATTTTTAACGAGTTCGATTCCCAGTTATGCGATTTTAGAGGATGTTTCACCAAAGACGAGGTGTTTCACTCTTGTACCTACTTGTAATAGTACTCACGACGTGGTTATTTCTGCAGGGAAGCCTTAAAAAAGTTCGCAAAAATAAAATCCTTAAATTGCTAACAGGTGTAGAAATCGTGACTTCGCGTCTATTATACCGCACCAGCCGGCACGCTACCGAGAGAGACACAATGAGGTGTTCCTAGACTTCGAGGCTTTCTTGCTCGCTTCCATGAAGGAGCGCTCCACGCTTTGGATTCACTCGCAAATTAAAGCCTGCATGGATGCCGCTGATTGCCAACCAGACTACTGCTTGGACTTGTTCGAGCCTTCAGGTAAAATTTACGTAGAAGCTCACTCTAAACATAATATCCTACAAAGGGTCAAAAGAGACCGCGAGCTTGGTGCAATCAGCTAGACAATTTGCAGTCACACAAATACCTTTTGTTTTATTATGCCCCATGTAAAATCAATTTAGCGGCTGTTGTATGAAATGTAATTATCTATTTACTTTTATAGGACACGGTCGCCGACGAAGATCGCTGCCGGAGGTTTCCCACAGCCACAACATCACGAGTTCGGCATTAGTGGCTGACAACTCTACGACTCCATTCACACGGTTCAAAGAAAACTTGGAATACTCCGTAGTGATGCCCGGCGAACTCTTCCACAGAACTCCGCTTGAAGCCACGTGTGCGACGTCCATGATGGTAGCGGTGGCTTTGGGCGCGCTACTGTTTATGTCAGCTTTGCTAGTAAGTTAGAGCAAAATCTTTAGGGATAGTTTCATCACTCGCTGATCTATTTTAAGATCAATTTTGGAAATTAAATTATGCTATTGAAACTCTGGAGCAAATGGTGAAACAATGAATAGATATCTACCTACTTAAAGTTATAGTTGATGCACAGGCACACTCACCTTAACAATGTTATATTTTATTTACAGATGTGCTACTTAGCTACCAAGCTGAACTCAACGATGCTAAAAAACAGTAGTCTTCAATCGCCATCAGGGAAAGGCTTCGAGCAGATTTTGAGGGAACTGGCGCACCACTCTCTCCCAGACACTGGATACACTGGCCGTCCAACTGTGCAATGATATTATACCTACCTTACAAAAATCTGCCGTCATTGACGTCATCATTTACATTGGTTTTTAACCAAATTGGAAATATATATGTCTATCAAAAAGGCATCCGTGCTTGACACAATTTCGTTTAGGTACCCAGGTAGATAATTATTTATAAAATTTTGGGACATTTTCTATGACTTACATAATGACTTGATTATTTATGATTGTAGGTATTCTAAAAATTACTGGCAAATGGCAATACTATTATTAAATTATAAAAGCTGCGAAAGTAACTCTGTCTCTCCGTCTGTCCGTTACTTTTCACAACTAAACGACTGAATCGATCTTGATGAAATTTTACAAGGAAATAGCGTGCTTCAAGAGCTATTTTTTTTATCGCAGCTTCCCGATTCCTCTTGAACGGATTCACGGGCACAGCTAATCCCTTATAAAATTATGTACCAATATCACAGATTCATGATTGGATAAAAATACCGGTTTGAATCTTAGTGCAGCGACTAACCATACGGAAGATAGCCACTGAAGGTAAGCAACCGATCTTACATCCGGCATAAATTCCGTAACCTCCGTTCCTTTCAAAGTCTGGCCAAACTTTGGTCCCTAATGGAGTGCCTCTTTGGGCCCATATTAAAAACTGCACGCGAAGGTGACGATCCTCCTCCATCAGACGGATCTTCGGAAGCTCGGTAAAGGATACGCCACGTATTTCTATAGTACCTAATATTATAAAAAGGTAACATTTGTTTGTATGTGTGTAAGGGGTAATCTCTGCAACTACTGCACCGATTCTAAAAATTCTTTCATCTATAGAAAGCTACATAACACTATCTCTGAGTGATATAAGCTATGTTTTTACTACCTATATTTCTAGGTGTCACGTCAACGTCTAGAAAAGTTAAATATAATATATCGAAAGCGTAACTGAGCCGATTTATCAGCGGCGGGCGATTGTGTTGTGTCGGCTGTCGCGATTCTTGTATCCAGATAGCTACTAGGTAAATGTTAATAGAATACCAACCATTTAAAAAACTTATGCTATCCCATTCATACTTCTGAACAAACACGAAAAGGTTTTTAGAACTAGGTTACCTTGACAAACCTTAAAGGTATTAATTTAGAACTAAAATATTACAAAATAGTTAAATTTAAATAAACTTATGACTGAAAAATCGCAAGTATATCTGCGGTATGCGGATAACTTGGTAATTTTTTCAGTCATGACTGTCACGTAAATAGTAATGCTTAATATTAAGACATTAATTTAATATTATTTAAGATCTAATTTATTCCTAAGTATAAGTAAATATAGAATTAAATACATAATAAAAATTTCTGTTTTTTTTTTCAACGATATCTATACTTGGATACTTAGATGCCATGCTCCTTTTGAAGTTTTAACACAGTAGCTACCGTTTAGCTTTCTACGCTAAGAGTACCTAATTGCAGAAAGTATATTATAACCAGGTTGAACCTGGTTGAACCGATCCCAACATAGACAAAGTATTTGTACCTATGGCCTACCGCGAGTTGTTACGGTTCTGAGTGACATCTGAACAAGAACCCTTGCATCTGAGATTTACCTACCTATGTCTGTAAAATTCATGGAGATAGTATCTATATAAACCTATCTATCAAATTATACCATTAAGTAGGAAATAAAATACTAGTTTTCCCACATTAATTTAATTGAATACCTACACTTTGGTCGTTCATAATAAACGGTTGGTAGTATTTACTGAACTATTTAAGTATTTATAGGCCATCTGCTAAAATCGGACCGGCTATAAAATACCTACCTATAAATTATTCCCACAGTAGAAATGATTATTTAGTGGATTAGTTCCCATAATGAGAATCCCAGTACCTACCTATCGGTAAAGTGGTTGATAACATACTTAAATAAAACAATAATGGTAGATAAATGGTAATTTATATGATAGGTTTATACCTACTTTATCATTCTCGAAAGAAGTCATTGGCTACATTCAGTAATTCATTTTTCGGTGTGAAAGCACGTGAAAGTCACTCGTGGAATGTCGCTCGATCCTCAGGAAACTTAGATTAGATAATCAGGAAATGATCGGGAACATAGACATTTTTTTTTTGTTTCTTTTGTCCCCTATGGGACAGACAAAGGGAGCTGAGCCCATACAGCCAGGGAACATAGACATAGGACAACATCGGGAATAATTGAACCATAAACGTAGTAGAGTAATAGTAATAATAACTTTATGAATTGAACAAGAACATTGTACAATGTATAATGTTCTTGGAATTGAACGATCCACACTCTACAGTTGCGTTACGCGAGTGATCGACGAACGACCTCAAAATATCTGTTGGATCTAGTTTTACTCCCTATACGGTTGGCACCATAGAAATAGTCATAGAGATAATACATAGTACCTATAACTAGAGTGTTCTTGGAATTGAACGATCCACACTCTACAGTTGCGTTACGCGAGTGATCGACGAACGACCTCAAAATATCTGTTGGATCTAGTTTTACTCCCTATACGGTTGGCACCATAGAAATAGTCATAGAGATAATACATAGTACCTATAACTAGAGAGCTTACTGCTATAATTAGTTGTACGAAATTTTGTGCCCACATGAAAGTCACCCGAGATTCAGCGGTGTCCCTCTCGCACACATGGCCATTACTCATGAACTTAGTAATCTACTAAATTGGTATTTTCAGAATCGTTTTTACATACATATTAGAACTAATGAAACTTCTACCCACGGCTATCAAAATAAACATAATAAAAATTATAATTGACGTGCTTTAAATATTATATTAAATGTTATTATTTCCATACGTTATTCAATAAGATTGATTATTACAATATTTGGATATCAGTAGTTAAAGAAGTTTGCATGCGGGAAACACTACATCATTCAAAATGGCTTACATTGTCAACTTAGTTGTCAACCTATTGTCAACATTCGTGGTTTTCATAGTTCAGAAATAAACGTGGAAAAAAAGGCGGGAATCTTCGAGTTAGGCGGGAGTGCTTTTTATTACCTTAAAATAATTTTCAATTAAATAGTGTTTAAAGAGATCTGTTGTGTAGATTTGTACTCATATTAGTTAGATTAGATCATTTTTAATATTTGTGTATAATATTTGTGGATATTTAGGTAAGTTTTTTCAATTCTATTGTCTGTCCTATGGATAAGGAACCGCCGGATCCGGGGGGCATAGTTCCCCCGGTTGGCGAAAACGTTACGATTAATTGTTCTCAACAAAATGATACAAGCATGGATACAGATGGATCCTTTTCTCGTTCAGAGAGGAAAAGGACTAGGGCTCCTCGAAAATTATGCAAACATTGCAATAAGAGAAGGAGGCATCACAGGCACGTAACGACTGGAACAAAACCTATTAGTAGGGAGACGGATTGCAATTGTGACAGTGACTCTAAAAATGTTTCATCAGTAGAATTATCAGTAACAAAGGAAATACCTCAGGAGGTCCCCTCACAATCTGTGAGTGGTTCAAGGCCTGAAGGTAACTTTATAGATTCTTCACAAAAGGAACCGCGAGTGACCAGGACTTTGTATGAGGTTTCAGATCTAGCACCTTATGTGGTTCATATTATAAAAGATCAAGATGGAAACTCTGCCACACTTCACCCTGTAACATTAGGTCATTTCCTTAAAAAACGTTTGTTTCAAAATATAGTTAACGGCAGTTTAAAACGCATAGGTAGGAACAGAATTGCTATTTCATTTTCGCAATATTCTGACGCCAACTCATTCATTAGCAATACTTGTCTGGCTGAAGAAAAATTAAAGGCATTTATTCCATCTTTTAACGTGTCTCGAATGGGTGTCGTAAAAGGGGTACCTACTGAATGGTCTCCTGAAGAGGTTATTGAGAACATCTCAGTACCTATTGGTTGTGGTAAGGTCATTAAAGCAAGGAGGTTAAATTATAAAGTACAGGGACCAACTCCCATTTGGAAACCATCACAAACAGTGGTATTGACTTTTGATGGACAGGTGTTACCTAAAAGAATATTTGTATGTTATAATGCTCTGCCTGTTGAATTATACTCCTTTCCAACAATACAATGTTTTAAATGCTGTCATTTTGGACACACCAAGGCACAATGTAGATCAACCCCTCGTTGCTTCAAGTGTGGGCAGGGTCATTCCGCTGACACTTGTGGCATAGAGGATGATTCTGATGCTGCATGCTGCCTTTGTGGTGGTTTACACTATGCGATAAATAAAAAATGTCCAGAATCTGAGCGTCAAAAATCAATTAAATTATATATGGCTCAAAATTGCGTATCATATGCTGAAGCATCTAAGCTACATCCTCCAGTCTCTAAATCCTATTCCGATATATTAACCTCTGCTCCACCAGCCTCTGCTATATATTCCTCTACAATGGCTTCTCCTTTGTCCCCATCAAAGTCTTACAAGAAGACTGTTTTTTTAAAGCCCCGTACTCCCCCCAGAACTGTAAAGGGATATGATCAGGCAAAACATCAAGAGCTGATCAAAAATGAAGTTTCATCTATGCCTAATGGGTGTGCATTACAGAATAAATAAACGTGATCAAACATTATTTTTGTGCCTAGAATAATTTTTTGGCGACAAGATGGTAAATACTTGAGTTATGATTGGGTGCAAGCGAGAATATTATCCTGGTTGTGGAATATCGTTCCATAGGTAAGTTTCATTGAGTAGTGTGACAATATATTTTTATTTTGTGGGATATAGTTGCTTCAAGTACTTATTTTAGATCGTTTCACATAACATACAGTCCACTAAGTTAAATAATTTACGTACTTTAATAAATTTGGATTTGTTTTCCATAATCTGTAATGCGTAGCATATTTTCGATGCATTTATTGTTTTGTATAATTTGAGTGATTCCAAGTATAGTATAAGTATACATACAGGGTTATTTGTAAAACACCGGCAACGCTTTAAGGGGTGAAACTACTCATCAATATGAACAACTTTTACTATGGGAACAACCATGAAATCGCGAAAAAAAAATCAAACTTTTCATACAAAAGATTAACCTTGCTCCATCAAAATGTATGAAAAGTTTGAATTTTTTTTCGCGATTTCATGGTTGGTCCCGTAGTAAAAGTTGTTCATATTGATGAGTAGTTTCACCCCTTAAAGCATTGCCGGTGTTTTACAAATAACCCTGTATATAGTTTAAGTTAATTTGTTGAAATCATTTGTTGTTTGTTGTGCCGAATAGATAATAATGTTTTTTTGTTTCTCTAATAAAATGATAGACTTTATTAAAATTCCATGTTTGTTTTTTTCAGGATTCCAGCTGATAATAAGCAGAGGGTGTTATGGATAACAGCCACGAACCTTGACATTAGTGTGTAAAAGTTCGCATGTGTTTGTGGCGTAAATTTTAAAGATAATGAATTATTTAACAGCAGCAAAAATAAAATTAAAACCTGAAGCAGTTCCTTCAATATTACCATAGGTACTATTGTATATGTTTAATAATTATCAGTTGTTGTATGTGTCTGTTGTATAATGTTGTGTGTAATTGTCTGGTCTGTAATAGTTTATACTAATATAAAGTATAACACATTGCACAAACTTAAGATTCACACACTTTGCTTATTGTTTATTTGTGTTTAATATTTTCCTATTAGTATAGTTAGATGGATTAAACTTTTACTGGATTGGATATTGTACTGAGATATTGTGCCATAATGAAGATAATTTTTGACATTACAGATAGCCACAAAAAGAAAAAAATCTGTACGTGCAAAATAAATTGTACGTGCAGGAACATCTGGTGAATCAGGGCATAGAGGATCTTGTAGTAAATGGGAAGATGTTGCAGTTTCCAGTGAACCACCAAATAAGAAAGTAAAGCAAGAGGAAACAAGCACATAAACCCAAAATACAACTATTGCCAACACAATTAAAATTACAATCAACCATTAAGTTTCTAGCCGGTCTCTTCTCCATAGAACCCGGCCCACTTTGGAACCGTGCATCTAGAATCTCAACGTTTTGACGAAACGACGACGACCTTTTTATGCCGATTTGAAATTAAAAAAAGTTTTGCTTTGACTTTCATTCATTGTGTTTTATTGCTTAATGTTGTGAATGATGATTATACTTGAGTTTGCCAAACAAGAATATTATAATAAGTGATATTCGATTCTGCAGCACTAAGCATGGGTTACCCTTTCTGCTATAATAGGAAAGATCTCATAAAGAAAGGTCGTAGGATGGTCGCAAAGCTAAAAGAGAAAAAGAAAAAAGAAAGAAAAAGTAGAAGAGGAATTAAATTTGTATCTTAAAATGTTAAAATCTAATGTTTCCTATGACTAGAGCTGCCAGATGTCCGGAATATTCACGCATGACATTTTATTATACACGTAATCTGTGTATAAGAAAATGTCCGGATTTTTCCGCAATGTCCGAAATTTTCTCTAAATTTTCTTTTTTATTATATAGTAACCTTGCATATGCCTATTTATATATTATGCCTTGCCTGTGACTCTAATTATAACCAAAAGGGTGTATGTATATTTGTAAGAACGTTTAGATACACTGTATGGACCGTATATTTCACTATCTACTAGGAAAAAAACAATTCTTACTATTCGATATCAGTAGTTAATTACCTGATAACTATTCTCATAACATAATTAAATATTTCTATCATGTCCTACTTTTAACTAAAATGTATGGTTACCCTATTAGACAAGGACACGGCTACCACAAAGTATTCTCCCTCAGACCGGCTTTACGGCACTATTAAGCGTTCCAGACTATGTATTATCTCTATGGTTGGCACAGACTACAAAGAGATACTACGTACGGACGGACGGTTGGACGGGTTGGACGGTGGACCTATGACTACAGTCATTGGTCGGTTGACAGTAGTGCGACCGAGTGCATCTTTCACCCTACTATTATACGGAATGAGTCCCTCTACGGAACGGAGCGATCGCTCGACGACGGACGGCGACGCGACGCGACGCCCGCTCAAATAACTGAACGGTTTAGTGTGATCACCCGGACGATTTTTCGTCGTCGAGCGTCGTCCGCCGTAATAACTGAACCATTGACTAAAGAAACCAAGACATTCTTCCTTATTCTTAATCATTTCTTTCGGATGAGGATTCTTTGGTCATTGAACTGAACACATCCCAAGAACCTTGCTTGACACATCCCCATACCCTGCGGTCCGAATTGCGCTAAAAGTGATAATATCGCGAATCCGACCAAAGTCAAAAGTATTATTATTACTCAATAGCCCTTATATTTTGTGACTATTCAATTTGGTCGGATTCGCGATATTAACACTTTTATCGCAATTCGGACCGCACCCTTCCTACACTCCTCGACTAAGAGCAAATACTATAGAGGGAGTATATCAAGTAAGAGCAGGAGACGTATTTATGGCCCTACTCTCACTAATGTATTAGCTCTATAAGCAAAGTGAGATAGCGATAAAGTTTCTACGTCATCTTGAAATGCTGCGTGCCATCAGTCGAGTTGTTTTCATCAAGCTGGAGGGCTCGGTGCGTCAAGTGTTTTGTGAGATTATCTTTGAAAATATCAAATGTGTGGTGATTTTAACTATTTGTACACATATAATAATGACAATACTGTGTGCAGCTACCGGCTGCAACAGCCGGATGGGTGTTTTGACTGAAAACGGTCAAAAAATATCTTTTCATCGGTATGTATATTGATAGATGTTTCTATAGTACAAATGGCCGCATTACTTCGCTGATCGGTAACAGATAGAATATATCTATCTCTATTACTCTTATGACGTTTTGTATAAGTAAAGAGAAATGTGGAGAAATGTCTATAGGTTTTCTGTTTATACTCGATAGAAGGACTCTATAGTATTATTGCTCTTAGCTCCTCGAGATCTAAAAAGTCCCTTTTGACCATAGATAAAGTAAACTTTTGACAGTTAAAAAGAACGATAGAATGTAACTTGACAATGAGGTTGTGATTATAAACTATTTTGAATAATATACACTATAACAATTTAAGAAATTGTTATATATTTTTGAGATACGTACCTATAAATTAGCATGGAATGTAATTTTAAAGTAAGTTAAAAATAAGTTATTAAACTGTCATGGTCACTAACATTAGTATTAGTAAGGTATTGTATTAGCATCGAAATATTTTTTAAATGCATATTTATGTGCTGCCGAAATATCATAAAAATGGTTACGTTCTCAATTAATTATTTTTTAATTAAAGGGATGTGACCACTATAATCGTTAAAATCGTTCGAAATATCAGTATATAATTACGTATTATAAATTAAAGGCTGTATGGATAACACGTACATTATATTATTATGATTAATTTCATTTCTCTATGATCACAATTTGCTTGATAGTAGTAATGACAATGACACCTGTGCAGTATTTGGCGATTTGTCCGACTAATTGTCCGTTCTCTATTTCTCTGATACCTCTGTTTGTTTTTGTGATCTGGCTTTTAATTTGGACTGTTCCCGCTTTTTACGTTGACTTGGCTTGCTATTTCATATATATTATTATATTTGGATTACTGATACTGTGATTTCAGATTTTTTCAAATTTTCTTATCGATTTCTTACTGTGAATAGTAAATCGCGCAACTTGGTTTGGAAACTACGTGAGTACATCGAACGTGAATCAATAACTAGTGGACCATTATTACCGGTACAACAAGTGGATAAATAATTTTAGCATGAAATTACGAATGTTTTCTTACTCTATGAAAATATATTTATATTGATACCTAGAAAATAGATTTCATATTGTATTCGGTACCTACTACATTAATTAATGAATTCCTCATCAGAATGAATTTCTCGATTTTTTAATCATAGTTTTATCTGATTACTCTTAGAATTTTAATCGATTTAATGTAAAAATCGATATTTTTGGTTTCCGATTTATACGCATCACATCCCAAATTAACTCAAATGATAGCTGTCAAAAGTGGCTTTTAGATCTCGACATGCTATGGCAACTAGGAGTAATACAAAAATTTCGCTAAAATACTGAAAACAGCGCCGTCTAAGAAAAAGTTAGGAGAAACAAAATTACGGTGTTGCTATATTTAAATATATGATTCTTATGCTGGGAGTTTCCATAAAATAGAAATCAATAAATAAAATAATTATCACAAGTTATTGGTAAAGTGAATAAAGAAAAATAATAGTGTAATAAATTCAAGCATATTGAGGTTATTAGCATCAGCACAATAATACAGAAATCATATTTTTGTATTTAAAACGTGCACAGTTTTGTTTTCTTATGGGCACACTTGTATTGCAAATGGCCGGTGTGAGAGTGTTTACGCTCCTGCGCATTTTCCTTTTGCAATAAAAGTCTCATTGTTTCGCAAGTGCATCTGCTATCTACGTTGAGTTGAGCCTCTGTTCCTCCGTGTTGCCGTGCCGCGTTACAATATTTCTTTCGTTTGTAAGTTTGTGTTGAGTTGAGTATCCTCCTCCGTGGGACGACATACCGAAAGGATTAGAAAACTTGTGAAGTTACTGTGGATTACTGACTGCGCATAGGCACTCTTTAGAGTTTGGACCCATAATTGCAAACAGTGAACAGTGAACTTCAACCATGTCACAAAATTCTTGCTGTGTACCAGGATGTGTTGTGGTTAGGAAAGATGGTATGTAAATTTTGTTTTTCTACCTTTATTCGCCTCACCTGGAGGGTTACACTCTATTCGTCATTATGTTTCACATATTGCTATTGTAATAGCCGCAGAGTACATTATATAATATATACCATTTACAAGGAGGCCAACGTTATAACAGTTATTTTTATCAACCTATGTACTACAATGCTACATTAAATTGAAATTGATGTAAATACTAATTGTAAAGGTCTCCTTGGTAATTTAGTGATACAAGGAATATACTACTCTCTAACGACAGCAGGTTAATTGATTATGGGATATCAATTTTACGGTCTAAAACAGAAAATTACTTCTTTTTCAGCGCAAATTTCTCAACAACTTTATGATATCCGATTTTTTTAATGCATAGTTATACATCTTCTATTTGTCTATGCAGTTGGAATTATGATAACAACTCAATATAAATTAGGAAAAATAAAAATCAAACACGTTTTTACGTAAGCACAAAACACCAACTTTTTCGATCACTTGTTTAACTTACTGGTAACGAATAACACTGTGAAAAAAAACGTTAGTACTGGGAATAGTTTATTATGCAACCTACAATTTAATTTTTAAAAGACAATTGAATTAGTACTTTAAAAAAATCCTTATAAAATCATGTACAAAACCGACGTCAACGCTTAAGAATTTATTGAAAATTGCAATTAAGTGGTGAATATTTTAAAATTTGAGGTGTTTATCTACCAAATGAAATTATTTTATTTTATTTTTGACTAAATATTTAGTTGTAATAAAACATCTAAATAATGTCTTATAAGTTGAAGAATTGCAACCGTTGTTTAAAAAAATTAAATTCATAGACTTAATAGATATAATAACATAATAATTTTTCAGTGCAATAATTTGCACTGAATAAGTCGAATTTTCTGTTTTTCGAACTCGAAACTGATAGGGACCCTTAATTATATACATATTTACATCTAACTAGTTGTGTCATTTTTTCAGGTGTGCCTCTACACCATTTCCCGAATCCAGAGACACAGCCAGAGAGATTTAAAACGTGGATTTCGAATATTGGTGGTGCAATAGCTACATTGGATCATCTTACTGTCTATGAGAACAAACGTGTCTGTCATAGACATTTTGAAGATATTCACAAGTATCCAACGAAAAGACTGAGTAAATTAGCAATTCCAGTATTGCATATCCCAGGTAATACTATTGTTATACTATAATAATCTTCAATACATTTATTTTGTAGAAGCAAATAATAAACATAGACAATTTTTTAATATTATTCTAGATCTGGAGGCACAATCACTTGGTGAAGCAGTGGTTATGTCAGTCTCTGAGAAGTCCCAACGAAATCCACTACGGGAATATAATTTTAATACATCAGGTATGTCTTTTATTACAAAATTTTTTTTTGGTTCAGATTTATTATCTTCTTTTCAAACCGGTGTGTGATTGCTTTTTTGAGCCTCAACTGAATAAAGTTATTTAATTTTGTATTTCAGGACAACATATCATTGAAGCTACGAGTATAATAAACAAGCCGGCCCTAGCTTCAACATCAGCTGTTTTAAAAACACAGTCAGATGATTTGATATCAGGTTTGTATATTTTTTATAAAGTGAGCTGAATAAACACCCAAATTATACATTATGTTTAAATATTTTTATAGATTTATTAAGCAATCAAATCATTTATTAACAGATCATAAAATCCAATTTGTTAGTAATTACATACACTTCTTAAACACTAGTACATACATTTGGCCAATTATGGTAATAATTATTAATACTTATTAATGATGTCAACACAATCAAAAATAATGTCAAAATCATTCATCATAATGTCGAAATCACCACTAACTAAAAACAATAATAATAAAAATAGTCAAAAATCTATAATGATCAATAAAACATTATTTCAAAGCATGATTTGAAGGTTTTTTTTTATTTTTATTGAAAGATAAAATCAGCATTAGGATAAGTTGTGCACAGTTACTAGCAAGACACCATCTTTTCCATGAAAGTATTTTTTGCAGTGCCTCTCATATATTTAATAATATACAGAGACCTATTTGAGACATTCCTAAAATAAAAATATTTTTGAAGAACCTTCATAATGTGTTTCAAAATGCTACTACTCTGTAAAAGACTTCTTATCTACAAATCACTCGTCCAAGATAACTTTCTATATACAATTATATTTTTTTTAGGATATTAGACTACTTATCTGGTAATGCAAGTAATGATAATTTATATTTAATTTCTCTGATATGTCATTTTAATTATATTGATAAAAATACCTTGATGATCGATGACATCGGGTTTGAGATATATTTATTCTCATTAGAATTTACAATTCACTTACATGAGAACACATAATTATTAGCACAATGACATGTACCTGCCTAATTCTGTTTTAATTTAAATTATAAACTTATATCAAAATCTATGTGAAGAAAATGTATTCTGTATCCACCTATGTAATGTGGATTACATTATAGATTATAATAATGAATATAAAAGACATACATTACATATTTACAATATAAACTATTTGACAATAAAATAATAGAATAAATTCAGCCCATTACTGTCCCACTGCTGGGCATGGGCCTCTTCTCAGAATGAGAAGGGTTAGGCCTTAGAGGCCCTCTAAGGGGTGCAGGTTTCCTCGCGATGTTTTTCCTTCACCGTTAAGGCAAGTGATAATCAAATTGCGATCTGCACATAAATGCTAAAAGTCAGAGGTACGGGCCGGGTTCGAACTCAGATCCTCCTGCATGGAAGGCAAGCGTTCAAACGCTAGGCTATCACTGCTTGACAATATGAATATTTAATTTACAGGACATCAAAATGTTGTTGTGGAGTTACAACCTGACCAAATTCAACGCAGGACCCAGAAAAGAAAGAAAACAATGAAATCAAAAAGTATGTATATAATTTAATATAAAACACTATTACTGAATTGCACAATTAAACTGGAATGAAGATCCCGCCCAAGGTTAGGTCATAAATGTAAAAAAATACTTATTTACTTTGAATACTTTGAAAATATTATCAGCTACAATGAGAGGCTAAAACATTATAAAATCACCTCGTTAGCAGACAGAAGGAAACTGGCCGACCTGATATTCCCGCACAAAATATTTAATGGAAGCGTTTGCCGCGAATAAGTAGCTATAACCTATTTAATAATATCCCATGATCCAGAACAAACCTAGGGCATTTCGCCGTTCTGTAGGCAATTTAAAGACATATCAAAATGTTGTGATTTGGATATTGCTCTCAGTAAAATAATGTTAATTTTACTAGTGTTTCTTATTTTTGAATACCTTGACTGCTTGGAAACCACTGGCGTTGTGTTTGCTACCCTAATAATGACGGTTTGAATGACCTAATATATACGACGTTTTTGTTGATCCGATATATTTGTGCAAGATGGGTGTTCTGAACAATTTAACAACGTAGCTCGAACTTTAATCTCTCACGATCGTATTGAAGTTTATTACTAGTGTCGATGTTCATTACCATTTAGTACGTTGGAGACCCGCTGAATATTGCCATAACCACCACCCTCGACAAAACAGATTTGTAATCGCAGTATGTTAATTTCAAACATGATGATGCTACTTCCAATCTTGTCATAATCTCTTAGTAGATATTTAAAACGCGCACAGAAAATGATAAGGTGGCCATGAGAAGACAAGCAATTGTTATCGATACAAAAAAATAATAATTAAGAAACAAAATAAAATAAAAACACTTGCATCTGAGGGCCATTTATTTATTTATTTAATTACAACGGTTGTGTTACAACCAATTACACTGCCAAAGTACATTAGCTACATTTTTCAGCAGAATCCTTTTGCTTACATTAAGTGAATAATGAGTGCGAAATAAGCCCTTAATAAGTCGAAGTGTGTGTGTGTGTGTGATCATATTGTTAATCAAACTAAGTCCAATGTAAATAAGTTTCGTTCATAATCATCATACTCGCCTGTTAAGTTCCATTGCTGAACATGGGCCTCCCAATGACTGCTACCATAAACGGTCTTTTGGGACATTGCCAGAATCACCACACTTGGTATACGGATTGCTGATTGCATGTTCTTAGCACAAATAAGGATGCTGTTGTCCATCCTCTTTACATGATCCCTAAGTCGCCTTTTACGACACGCTCAGACGGAGAGTGGTGGTCTATTCTTTACCGAGAATCACACCGATGGATAGTCGTGTTAATATATTTTATCTACTTTGCAGGATATGGAAGTCTAGAAAAGGAAAGTACCGACACAGCAGATTTACTCATGTTCTTCGATGATTTGTTTGACAGCGTCAATGGGAGTTTTAGCGGGATAAAAGGAGGAAAAATCTACAGGGCTGCAGTGACCCCAACCTCACCTCACCACAAATTGTGGAACTATAGTCTACCTATTCTCAAAACCATGAAATTTATTAATTCAAATAACCAAGGAGTAGTGCCTTCGTTGTCAAGCTGGATCAAAACCATAGAAGGGTTTAAATTAATTGTAAAATATTTAAATTCCAAAGGGATTAACTCTTTATTGCTGCGCAATTTCAATCAAGACGCGTTGGAAAACTTTTTTGGGGCAATTAGAGCTCATGGTTACAGCAACATTATGCCTACGTCGTCTGCATTTGAAGGAGCCTTCAAAACTCTATTAATTAATAATATTTCATCCTCACATTCAGTTGGCTCAAACTGTGAAAAAGATGACGGTGTTTGTCTCCAATCACTAAAATATTTTTTAGCGAAACCAGGAGACAACAGCTCTACTGAATGTGAAGGGGAAATTGACAGTGCTCATTTAAATGTAGAACTTTTAAATACAGACGACCTAATACAGAGCCAAACTCCAATGGACGTTGAAAGAAGCGCAGCAATAGGGTATTGCAGTGGGTGGATAGCACAACTTGCCAAAAAGCATATTTATAAAAACTGTGTGGCCTGCAGAAACAATATGGAAGCAGAAGAGCTACAAAGTTTCCACAAATATATAAAAATGAAAGAATTTGGCAACAAAAGGTGGTTGTGCTATCCTACAAGAGCATTGTTTGATTTCTTTGCCCAAGTGGAACATATATGTATAGAAATATAAGCAATAAAGAATATATATCGGCATATATAAAATTAATTATAAATGTAAATGTAAATTTATCATATATTACTTGTGCTGAACATAAAGATAATTTGCGTAATTATTTAATAAATAAAAGCACAATGTTTTTCATACACAATTGGTGCAAAGATATCAACAATGTTCTCATTGGAAAAATAACCTTTTGGGATATAAATGATCCTATGAAAGAAAAGGCAAATAGACACTATCTAAAACATAAAGGAAGAAAAAGAAAAACACAAAATAACATATTAAATGTATAATTTAGTTTAGGAGTACTTAGACTCTCATTTTGTACCTATAAATTCAATATTTTCCCAGTTTTTCGTATTTTTACATAAGTAAACATTAGATATTGATATAATTTTGATGTCTGCGACAGCAACACATTTTATGTAGATAAATTCAAATGATTGTTTGCCTTTAAAATAGCATGGTTAAATAGTATTCATGTAATGTTTATAAAAGTCGCAAAATATACAAATTTACACCATTGATTGAATTTAGAAGATATTTATAGCATAATAAGTGCATAAAAAAATATTATGTTGATTAATAAAAATAAAAATTTACACAAATAACCAAATACTTCTCAAAAATTTCTCTAACATATGCAAAATTGCAAAAAACCTGGATAAATATTGAATTTTCAGCCACAAGCTGGAGCATCCCTTTAATATGCAGTGTACATAGTTAAATTTATTTTATAATAAATTATGTTAAAATATTAACTGTTTTATTCATAATTTTCAATAACTCTTCCTACGTCACTTGACATATAATACGTACCTAGTATGCAGCGTACAGCTATAGGTATATGTAGCTATAGCTAGGTACCTATACCCTTAGTTCCCCTACCGAAAAAATAGATGGCGTTGCGGTTGATATTAAGGTTAATAATAAAAAAAGGCCGAGCTGCCTGTCTATGTCCGATATACTATTGTAGTCTTTGGATCTCGAGGAGCAAGGAATTTAATTACTTTACTCTTTGAATTTAATAAACGTAGTGATTACATACTCTTTGGAATTTAATACTCAGGGTCGAGGAGTGTAGGATATTTGATATTTTCGTGATTGAAGATATCCTACTGATTTGTTGAAGTTTATTTATTGTAGTGAATTATTTGCAGTTTTCAGTAATAAAAATGAGCAAAAGGAGCCCATCAAGTGTGGCAGCAGGCGTTAGTACAAAGAAATTAAAACACTGGTCTTTAGGTTTACTTGAATCCATGAAAGACCCAGAAAGTGTAGTAAAAAGAACTAAACAAGTTGTCGCAATCAAAGATAAATATCCTAAGGCTAAAATTCACTACTTAGTATTGCCTCAAGCTGAAATCAACAGCATTTATAAATTAGATAAGTCACACATCGATCTCTTGAAAGAATTTGGAGATTTATTCAAAGAAATACAAAAAGAAGTAGAACTAACACTAATAGCTGGTTTCCACGCTGTTCCTAGTATGCAGAGGCTTCACATGCATATAATAAGTACAGATATGGTGTCACCTTGCTTGAAAACTAAAGTGCATTGGAATAGCTTTACTACTAGTTTTTTTAAACCCTATGAAGGTATTTTCATCCACACACTATAATTATAATGATTTACATCATTATAATAATATAAATAAAGCATCCTTTTACAAGGATGCTTTTTTTTATATTAAGATTAATAAGAAAGGAAGAGAAAGGCTATGGGAGAGACCTCACAGACATTTTTAAGTGACAGGGAGAGTAGATGTCCTCTAACAGATTTGGCACTGTGGTGGACTTCGGTGTGGTCTTTAAAGAGTTCCCGAAGTCCAACCATGGTGAGTTCAGCAGTAGTCCAGTATGCCCCTCCACCCTCATGGGTTATCACCGCGACAATAAAAAAGCTGCAAATTAACACTACAAATATTTGTTGCAGATGTACTAGAAGAATTGAAAGAGAATGGTTGTATAAAGAAAATACCACCAGAATTACACAAGAGTCTAATGGCTACAGAACTACAATGTAACCAATGTCCACACAAGCCAAAAAACATGCCACAACTTAAAGAACATTTACTAATTCATATTAAATAGTAGTATTTGATCCACTACTTCATTTCATCACTATACAATACATTTCTCATGCCCTTATCCCATTTCATTTCATTTTTACTATGCAATATGTCATAATATTTTACAAAAAACCAATAGGTACATAAAAAAGCATACATACCTATGGTCAGATAGATTTTTGTCCATGCTGATCTGGGGGATAAGTAACCCAGTAATCCTAACTAATATTAAAAATGTGAAAGTAACTCTGTGTCTCTGTCTGTTTAACAGTTGAACCAATCTTGATAAAATTTGACAAAGAAATAGTGTGCATCATAAGCTAGGACTGGCATTTTTTTTATAAATCTAAGTGTCCAATGTTCTCGCAGATGGAATCGCGGGCACAGCTTGTAAGATATATTACTCAAACTACCACATAATAATCAAGACTGATTTTTTGCGAAGCTCCAGTTGCGAACGGTATGTTCGATGACCCGCGCGAATCGTCTAGAATGCCGTTAACGATCAAAATATGGACAGAGAATTCGTATTTGGTTATTTTTTTGTACTTTGTCGTAAACGACAGAACGAACGAAAGCGTCCAGGATCAGTCTACTCAGTCGTATATGAGCAGTAGAGCACATGGAAGAGATTTACATGATTTCTGTTAGTTTCTCGTTTGTCTGTACATTTTTGTTGTATAAATACATTTAATGAAAATTTACCTATGGGCTTGAGTTTCCTGAAATAAAAAAGTAAAAAATATCTAAATGTGTAAACAATTTTATTTGTACTTTTATATTTATTGCCGAAATTTATTTCTAATATTTTTTTTTTAACTATTTCTGGTATTAGCCTCCCTAGATATATTTTTCCTTACTGCTATTAGGTAATAATAATTCAGCTTAGGCACAGTTTAAATATATAGTAAACAGTTGGTAAGCTACGTACTTACGTTCCGAATTCAAACACACACAGAGACGTGTGCTCTACAGGGATTTCTCGGTTAGGCTCGGTAAGGTAACAGCGAAATATTCAAAGGTTGTCAGTCGGTGTTACTTCGAGACAAAGTCGGTCACGATTTGTGTTGCTCCCATATTATGTGATATTTATTATAATGAAAGGACTATATTGTAGTGTTTACGGCTGCTTGAACTCCTCAATATCAAAACCGCAGTTGGTTTTTTTTAAATTTCCTGCTGATGTCGAAAGGTATAATGAATGTTCAACTATTTCTCTACGAATTTGTTGTCAATATTGACCGATTGCTTTAAAAATGCGTGTCTTCTCTGAAATCGTAATTATGGTCAGAAATAAAAAAAAATGGCGGCCATTTTGATCTTTTTTATTACTGGACCGATTATATACAAAATCGATATCTGAGAGTTCGTATAGTCTCTAAATCCATATATAAAGACGGAATTTAAAAAATGGCCGCCAATTTGGACATTCTTAGTTACTGGACCAATTGCTTTCAAAATCGATATCTGAGAGTCCCTATGGCCTCTGAATACTTATTTATAGTCAGAATTTTAAAAAGTTCCCGCCTTTTTGATCTTTTTAGTTACTGGACCAATTGCTTTCAAAATCGATATCTGAGAGTCCCTATGACTTCTGAATACTTATTTATAGTCAGAATTTTAAAAAGTTGTCGCCTTTTTGATCTTTTTAGTTACTGGACCAATTGCTTTCAAAATCGATATCTGAGAGTCCCTATGACTTCTGAATACTTATTTATAGTCAGAATTTTAAAAAGTTGTCGCCTTTTTGATCTTTTTAGTTACTGGACCAATTGCTTTCAAAATCGATATCTGAGAGTCCCTATGGCTTCTGAATACTTATTTATAGTCAGAATTTAAAAAAGTTCCCGCTTTTTTTATCTTTTTAGTTACTGGACCCATTGCTTTCAAAATCGATATCCCAGAGTCCATATGGCCTCTAAATCCTTATTTAAAGTCAGAATTTAAAAAAATTGCCGCGTTTTTATCTTTTTTGTTACTGGACCAATTGCTTTCAAAATCGATATCTGAGGGTCCGCGTAAAGTGGGATAGTTGATAGTGATGACATTATCTTTTTCAGCCGGTCCAAATTGCTTCGTTTGATTTTCCGAGATGATTCAGTAAAGAAACCGGCACTGAATTATCGTGTTTCTGAAGAATACTTTAACGCTTAGGATATTTTACCAGGAACAAATCGCAATTATTAAACAATATCCATTCCCATCTTTTTTTTTAAGAATTATCATATGTTTTTAATTCCTGTTTAAATATCGTCATATAGTTTACATACTACTTATGTACTTACGAGCGAAGCCCTGGGCCAATACTAGTATTAATTTATGTTTGCAGTAGGTAAATGTAACTAAATAAAATAAAAACCATTTTCCAAAAATATTAGTGACATCCCTAGCGCTCCGCTTGTCGATGTCACAAAAACGTCTTAGCTGAGTTACTGTATGTAGTATATATATACTGTGGCTTAGGGTTGTAAGGGAAATTAGAACTTAGTACGCACGCCTAAGTACTATAACACGTCATTCCCATTTGTTCAACTAAATAATATATTTGAATACTTTGCTGAGCCGAAAATAATGAGTGAATCTACGTAAGATGTTTCGCATTGAACATGTGGAGGGACGAGGTGTGTTCCTTCATTGAAAAGCGAGGATCCTGCCACCAGTTGAGGAGATATTGCCTAGCGAGCTGAAGCCGGATGATCGACGTTGGACAGTCATATTGATATTATGTGCTAGATTTGCTGAACACTCGTATAGATGCCGCTATATTCCGATAAGCGGCGCTGACGTGGTCCATTGCCATGTAGCTCGTAGTTATTTATTTAAGCGTTAGATGTCGCTACAGGTGTACCAGTGTATCTGAGGCAGACTGTACAACGCAAGAATATTATATTAATATAATATTCTTGGTACAACGCGATAATCTATCATTTTTTTATTTCTTTTTATCTTTTTTTTTTCGGGGCTTCAGTCGCTCTAGGTGACTATGCCAGCCCCATGGGGAATCGCATATTAATATTGAAACTAAGTATTATCAACTCTCGCCGATAATCTATCATGAAGACAAGTTAAATTCTTTACAAGCAAATTTACTAGATCGAGGACTTTCCGAATCTAATAAGGAACTTGATTCAGTGCTGACACTTTCATCAACTTCTGGAGTATTATAAATAGATAAATTACGCCTTTTGAATGATTTCTTTACACCTGTTTTTGATATTGGTGTCCGACATTCATAAATTATACTATCACAACTGTCTGATACAGATGTACTTTCTGGTGAAAACATCTTCGGGGTATGCTCACCTTCACTTGGCGTGACTGGTGCAGGCAGTATTAGTGAGAGCTTAGAAGATTTCATTGGAGTTTGTACAACTGGGCTTGGTTTACTCACAACCTCCAGACGCGAGTCCTCACTTGGGGGGCTACTTATTGTTGAAACATCATTATGTGGTTGATTCATTGTTCGACCAGACCGTGCCATAATAACTTGTACTGGATCATCAATACCCAGTTTTTCACACAGTTGTACTGTTTGTGAATTCGATATTGGTACCATTGGAGGAGCTTTTCGAGAATTAGGATCGTGAATAGGAGCTGTTTTTACAAAACTATTTTCTTTTATAACCATACTTCCTAGTATTTTGATTATATTTTCTTTCTCATCTTCAGTAGGTGTAAAATCGTACCTGTAAAAAAACAAGAAAAATAGTAGCCACATAAAAAATTAGAAATTTTAGAGATTTATTTTATAAGTTTATTTACAGTATTCCATGGTTACTTGCCTCTCATGTCCGCCAGGTCCTGGCATGTGACAATTTACATTTTTCACAGTCAGCAAATGATTAGTGTTTTTCAATATAGCCAGCCATTCCACATCATGCTTCAGAGACATATCCCCATCATACTCAGAAGGTATATCTAGAATCTGTAAATGTCTTCGTTTGGGCAAACATTTATCCAATGCTAAAAATTTTGTCTCTGTTCCTTCTTTTTCATGTTTGACTAGTGCAGCAAATTTACAATGCAAATGTGCTGCAAACCAATAGTCTGGCTTCAGTGTTTGAAGTAACTTCATTGCTGGTACACTGCCCAATTGGTTGGATTCAATATCTTCTCTAAAATGGTTTAGGTACACTTTAATGAGCTTAATAAAAAAAAACGAGAAAAACTGATTTGAACCTTTGGACCTTAGCATAGGGTAGATTTTTGAACAAGCCAAGTATTTATATTTGAGATGCAAAGAATCCAGTAATTGGTATCCAACTGGATACTGATTACTATTCGGCCAGATATTGGATACCAATTTTTTATGCACACAAAAATATATTTATTTTTAATAATAATATGTTAGATACGTTATTTAAATTAAATACATAATTTACGAAAAAAGATAAGCGCAACTGTTTTCTACCAGTAGCTGCAGCAGCAGCAGCTCTTGCTATAAGCAGTAGTGATAGCCCATAGTGACTGAGAAGCCAGGCAAGCGCACAGAGCATTAATGATATTTTATGCACATAACTGCTCTAATGGCAAAGAAAACCATTATGAAGAATCTAAAAACATAATGTTCTACAGCTAAAATTTCGAAGACTTGATATCTACCAATCCACACTGGTCACAAAACAAAATACTCTCAAATTGTGTTAAGATCAAATACTGTTTATTGACTTGCAAGAGTCTGTTGCGAAATCATATGTCTTTCTGCTGAATATTCAGCGCTCTGACCAAATCTTTATCCATAATACATTACATATTAATATAAAAATGTATTACATAATTGCCAGGGCAGATTTATTGCAAAAAATATTCTCATCAGTTGTCAAAATGAGAACAAGTAATTAAATAATAGCTTAGATGGTAAACAAATATTAAAGACTACCTCAAAAATGGTTTCCACTTCATTAATTCATCCACATTGCCATAATCTGTGACACCCCTAGGCCAGTCATGTGACAGCATAACATGGACTTTTTCTTTCATTTGACTCAATCTGAAGACATCCAAAGCCCTGATGTGATAAACTGATCTCAGGGAATTTTGTGAGTATGGTACACACTCCCAGTGGCCTTGCAGATAGTCCTGACCTTTAAAAATTCCTGATAATCCTGAAATTTTATAAAAAAGTAATCTTGATTTTTTTATTCTAAGTTAACTCTGTTGCTTTGTATAAAATTAATAATAATACACAGCTACATCCAGTTAGATTGTAACAATATCCATTATACTTAGGAACAGGCTAAGATTATTATTATGATACTTCTAGGCAAGCATGCAACAACTTCAACTTCATTAATGCTTAACTTCAGGTGAGATAGTGGTCTAACTCAAACATATTTAATACATAGGTTGGCGCTGACTGTATCACATTAAACCATATATTTGGTATCATGTTCTAAACCCGCAATAAAAAAATCTGTGATTTCCATGCTAGTAATTTTTTGCATAATATCTCACTCTGCCATCATTAATTTAGGTGAAGGGGCATTGAAATAAAAATTTATGTCACCTTTATCTATTCTACACATGTACCGAAATAAAAATAATTTTAGTTAGAATAGGTTGGACTTTTCCAAATTCACCTAGAAAATGTGATATTGTTTAATTACGAAATTTAAATTAGTTGATGTGGGTAAACTGAATGGATTTGATTGGTTTATGGTGTATGGTCACAGAATGTGATACTACATATTATGTAGTTTCATTTAATGGGATAAGGTTGGTGTCAACATATAAAAAAAACAAATTTGAACAAAAATCTTCATCAAATTGCTTAATGATTATATGACAAAAGCATTTTTATACAACAAACCTCCAATTCTCAAATTTCCAAAATTCACAACACCAGCTCGGCCCAGGTAATAAATGTTAGGTGCCACCCAACCACCATATGGGAGTTCTTGTAAGTAGTTCGAAGCTTCATGGTTGCCACCAATGAATAGTGTCAATATAGGGGCCTTTCTCTCACCACTATAATATCTGAAATCAATCAATGGCTACATTCAGTAATTATTTTTTCAGTGTGAAAGTCCCTTGTGCGAATGTCGCTCGCTCATTGGGAATAATTGAACAGCTTCGGGCAATCCATAGCTGTACTACGCGAGTGACCAATCAAACAACCTCAAAATATCTGTTGGATCCTATGAATAGATAGTCATTAGTCGGTTGACAGCAGTGCAACTTTCACCCTACTATTTAACGGGGTGATCGGTGCGATCGGCTGACGACGCCCGCTCATGTAGTTACATGAGCGGGCGTCATCAGGCGATCGCACCATCGCATCGGTTTGGTGTGATCGCCCTGACGACCGGTGCGTCTTCGAGCGTCGTCGGGCGTAACAACTGATCACACCCAATAAGATTACTACATGCAACTGCAATGCTTTTCCATAGAAATAACGGCATATCCCATTATTTTAGAAGGCAGGTATGTACGACTTTGAGAGATTACTAATAGATTCTTGTTATTCGCAGCTATAACCCTAACAAATACAATTGGTGTAACTTACTTGTAAAATGAGCACATGTGGAGGTATTTCTCCGGCACAGCCATAGACCGTAGGTCTTCATGATTACGAACAGATTGGAAATCACCACAACATATCAGCAGATCAATCTTTATGCCTTCTCTTGCCTGCATAGTTAAAACACATTCATATATTTTATCAAGCTCACCATGGGCACAACCTTCTACAGCGATTTTCATTTTATATATTTATTTTATTTAATTCAAATGAAGGTATACAATTAATTCTTTTGAAGTAGATATCTTAGAGATAGTCTTAGAAGCTTTATTTAAATCTGAAAAACGTTATTTGAAAGCAAATCGATCACGAATAATCACGATAGCTGTGTGAAGCTGGAGCCACAAACAAATATTTTGACTTTTTACAAGCTGACATTGACAATTTGACACTGACAGACGAAATTTTGCTTTCCTACAGATTATAAAAATTAAGCTTATTCTGCAACTAAAATTAAGTTTCTATGTGACTAGAGAATCCTCTCATCGGTTGCATGTGAAAATGACTTTGTCCTAGCTTGGCAGCATGGTGCGATGGAAATCGGTAATAAAAAAGCCCTTGGCAGCGTGATAAATTTAGCTGCGCAACTACCTAGGGCTCATAGGGTGACTGTGATTTTTTGATACGATAACTTTTGTCACTGTAACCACCTTTTTTTTTAACCAAATTTTTGTTGTGTCCACTGTCCACGTTGAGACATCAGTGGTAGAACCTTAAAACAGCTGTTACGTTTTTAGAAATGGTAAAGTTTATTGGCAAAGACTCAAACACATAGGTACCATACATACTGTACATAATTATATGAACTCTGAAAACATTACACTCCTTTTGGGCAGTCGTGTAAAAATGAGCAAGAAAGTTTTTTTTTTTTTTTTTTTTTAATTTTTGAAATTTGTAAGTGTAGGTACTTGCCTATTATTCTATTGTACCGATGTATACCTTTACTGTTTATATTTTTAACTTAATTAAGTTTTTTCACCATTCGCGCGTCCGGAGATCTAGGAGCGTTTTCTCATTATCTACCTATATCCTCTGAGGATGCTGAAGGGTAGCCGGAGTTGAGAGGTTCCGTTGAGCCCTTAGGCCCGTGTGTAGCTAGTTCATTCAGGCAGGTAGGTAGTCGTAATAGAATTACAGCTTTTTTTCCATGTAAGAATTGAAAATATGCACGACACATTCCTAAACGTGTAAATAGGTACGTTTAGGCCTTTGTTTGTAAAGGGATATGCCCATTCGTAAAGGAGGTTTTGGCCAAGTGGCGTCCACAAATACAGCAAATCATAGGCATTAGGGTTGAAATCATAGACACAAAATCAACCACAATTTTTTACATAGAACTTGGACAGAATTTTAAAATTGTATGAAAAAAAATCAAGGTTGATATAAAACAAACATGGAGTTGACTGGCAAGCTAGTGTCGTCGTGGTAAGCGGGTACGGAATCCAATGTAAAGCGAAGGTTGTCATCGCCATAATACTATTCAAAGTCATCGGATAGAAAATAGCAAAACCGTGGAGGAAAAATCACAACTCAACAAGCACAACAAACAATCCGCAACAAACAAAATGGTAACCAATGGTAACTGTCAACACAGACTGTCAATTTCAATTATCATTGACGTAGTGATGGCGATTCGGCATCGATTTATCAAAAACCGATGTTATAGAGCTATGAATCGATATTTTTAATAAACTTGAACCAGCACTGCATAGATTTCGGAAGACAATCAATAGACATTTATTTTACCTATTCTATAGAAATTAAACGTTTTAATATGGGAAGCGAAACAAAAGAAAAAAGTTTTTCAGAATATCATTCAGTTCTCGATTTATTTGATTTCGTTTTTTGTGACATTTGCCATCACTACTTTTAAGATTGACATACCGTGCGGAAATGAAGATTGCATCACATGCTTATTTGATTGAATATCTTTTTAATATAAGTTTTTAATTCCCGAGTGTTACAAACAAATAAATAATAACAATATTTTCGTTACTAAATAAGATTTTTTTTTGTATTTTTCACATTGGTGTAACGAACCTGCCTACCTACTGGCCAAGAGTGGGCGTTTGCCTTTACTATTATAAACGAAATTATCAGTAGACGTATTAGAGGCCATAGTGTAAGTTTCTTTTATGAAATTCGATTTTACGTATCGACTGCATTCTGGGTGCCGCATGCGGCGTTGGGCCGCTCCAAGCTCTTTACCAATCGGAGCGCCGAACATGCGCCGAACGCGGTTCATGCGTAAAATCGAGATGGATAAAAGAAACTTACACCTAGGGCCTCTCTATCTCAGAACTTGTTAGAGATACATTACTAGGTACATTATCAACCGGACGCCAAGTGTGACCGAGAACAATATCTATAACTAATGTTGCTTTTCGTCAATTAAGTAATGAATCAACGAGCATTTTGAAATATTTTGCGTGGAATTAGTTCGATAGGTATAATAAATAAATCATCCCCAATCGCCACAAACAATCCCCAACGTTAGGCCGAGGTACCTATTATACACTCACATTTTGCCGATGCCATATTTGCCACGTACCGGACACATTTCCAAACTCCGGGCTACCACTGAAAATTTTCTAACTAAAACGCCTAATAACACTTTGTGAACCCCAGGACCTCACATTTAGCAGACGCGCTTGCGACCACTAGACCAATGAGACAGTCTATAGCAAATTATAGGTATAGTACCTACGACACTCCTAAAAAGTCGCATCGTTAAATTTCGTAAAACCGATCACTTCCGAACTGCGCGCGTCTTCAATACCACGAATGTTTATTAGTACCTACTGCAGTAAAACATGATCTTTACGCTGCCTGACGCAATAAGTTGTAAAATTATCTAAGCGAGCGACTGCCATTGGTTGTTCGATCAGGTAGGTACATCGATGTTACTTCTTACCTAGTTGTGTCGTACTCATATGCCATAGTTAACCGTAGGTAGGTTGTTGTGATGTAGTTCGTCGAGAATGAACAATAAATACATAGGTAATTAGTTTGAAATGATAACGTAGGAATCGCTAACTCGCCAGACGATAGCTAACGTAGGTAGGTAGGTACTGCATACCTTGACAACTCAATTAGCGGCTTCATTGCGTGAAGTGGGTACAAAATTAGAGCGTGCTAATTGTGACGAAGTGGAAGGTTTAATAAAAAGCAACTAATTGCGTGAGTTAGTGGACCGTCGATCATGTTACGTGGCCATATCACCTAGGTAGGTACTGGCGGACGTACCTGATGATATGTGTACACTGTACACTTCCTGTCTATCGGACATCAATGTTATTGAAATCATACTAGGTAATGATTTCATGATTGCGAAAATCTGAATACCTACTCAGGTATTCAGATTTTCGCAAAACAGGATATTTTTTTATGTAGTGCGCAATATTTGCAGAGTGATTCAGTGTCCGATCCCAAATGCAACCGCAGTACATACCTACTAAAATATTGGAGTGACCAAAATTTCAAAATAAAAATTTGATTTTGTATGGCTTGCGCCATTAACACGTTCACTGCGTTACGTGGCGAATTAAACCTCGTACGACGTCCGCACTCAGTGCGCGGCCGAAAAAGCTATTCCTCTCGCTCGTGCGCATTGAATTTTTACTACAAATTTCGTTGTATGAGTGAAATGACTAATATAGGTTTGAAGACCTTCTTCAGTAGTATTTAATTTTTGAATAAAAACGTACGAGATATTTTTCGCCTCGTACCGACCCAATAGTAAATGTTTACTTTACGTGCGGTACAGGGTGCATAGAACCTCGTAACGATCTCGTACGAGGCAGGTCGATAAATCTGAGCATTGTTGTGACTGTGTCGATAAATGACGGACGTAATTAATTATGGATGTAAACAAAACTATACACAGGAAGAGATCGAGGAAGATTTTAGAATTATCTTTTATTAAAACATAATGTTACTAGGCCAAAATCCATTTCGCTCTACAAAGAAGTGTTTAGTCGTGCTTCTCATCAGCTGGTACATATGATATATTTATACTAGTCCTAGTTCAGGGCATACATTCCAAGAACTAACCACCATTGTGTCACCAAGGTCACCACCCCATAAATAAGATAACAAAGTAAGTGATTCCATTCTTGATTTGTCAACTACCCCCAAATCGACGGTGATAGTAGTAACGAAAGAAAAATTACTACACTATTTGCATAATCAGAATGTTACTGATAGTTTTCCTTGTCAAAGTCATAGAAAACATTATAATACAAAAGAAGCTTTCTTTTTTAAATAAATGCTCCTCGATAGTTTTGTTTCTTGTTTTGTTTACATCCCTATTTGTTTATCGATATTTTGGAATAAGATGCGATACGCGGTTGAGCTCGCCTCGTATTTTGATTTCTTTGGGTGCGGGGCGGGGTGTCATTCATCTCGTAATATGTTTTATGGGATTACTATGTCAGTTTTGAACCAATCCTCGGGCGTGCAGACATATATAATATACAGACAATACACTATTTAATGGTATAATCCAAAAAAAAATCCAAGCAGTTTTCATGAAGATATTCTAGTTTAAAGTAACAGTACCGTACGAGATGCTTTAGACCTAGCTCCGCACTAGAAAAACGTCTAGTACGACATGGTCTTCGCCTCGTAACGCACCAGTTTGAAGGTACCCAAAATTACTGCACGCAGTGAACGTGTTAAATTATACGTATCCCCCATATTAAGTCGAATTTTCGTTTTGTTTTAAAGTGTATCCCAATACTGCAGTTGCATTTAGGAACAGAGACTGAATCACTCTACAAATTTTTGCGCACTAGGTAGATATGTAAAAATTATCCTGTATTTGGTATTCGGGCAGGAACAGTATAGGAACTTCATTAAGATTATTAATTCGAGCAGAATTAGGAACCTCTGGATCTTTAATTGAAAATGACCAAAACTATAATTAAGTAAGTAGGTACCTACCTACGCGTTACGGTTATTTGTGCTATGCTTGGTAGGTACAACTTATAGGCAAGTCTGTAGGTACTCGTATCGTACCTACAGAAAGTACAAATCTAGGCGAAAAGATTGCACTCAATGACATATCGATTAGTTAATTCACAGTATTCTTCCTTATTTAGAGGTCTGACTAAATAACTGAGCACAGAGACTTCCTGTGAAAAAGCAAGACAGTAATGTCCATTATTTTCCATTTTCTCCAAATAAATTGTAACAGACGTTTAGGTTGCTACCAAGTTATAAGCGTACTAAACATGAACTTCGATATCTCAGGTCGAACGAGCTTCTCCAGTAGGCACGTAGATAAAGGCCTGGGCGCTATGACGTCAGAGCGGCCGGCGGCGCGCGCCAATGAAAAGGCGAGGCGGCGCTACATGCGCGCGCGCACCGCCCACTTACGCCGCTGAAGGGAAAACTCGGAAAACTTGTACATGTAGATCTCTTGCGTCGTAACGTAAACAAACCGTTTTATTAGTAGGTAGCTAATCGGTAATTTAGGATTATGTTAGCTGTATGATAACATTGATAACCAAAGAAGTATCTACTTAAACCTTGTTGCTTATGAAAACTACATATAATTATTTTATTATGAAAAATACACAAAATAAATATACCGTATTTTTGTTGTCTTAAACATGAAATCTTATTATGTAACAAATGTAGATACTTATTAAGATTCTTACTAATGAAATGTGCTACGATCGTGCTTGTTTGCTTGCATTTTTATGAGTTTATTTACTTTAAAAAGCAATATTATAATGACTAATCGATAAGTAAACAAATACGAGACCGACGACGACGTATCAGCGGCCGGCGCGCGCGCCCCTTCTGTCAAACATTTTTATAGTTATGCGCAGAGCATAAGGAACTCTTTATAGTCAATGCGCGCGAGCCGGCCGCACGCGCGTTCATCTTGCAACGTTTAAAAAAAAAGCTTCGCGGTATTCGAATATTTGAATTATTCCGTTTGTGGTGATAATGAATTGGGACCAAGATCGCGACCGGCCCTGCGACAAGTTGGAAATCAACGAAGCCGTTGGAAAACTCCTGGAAAGCTTCAATTACGACAGCATTGTACCACAGCCGACGAGGTGAGAAATTGTTTACTGGTTTTTATTTATCATTCTTGTTTTATAGTTAAGTAAATTAGGTATTGTTTAATCCAGCTTAGACAATATTGAATACCGATGCAGCTTTTATATTTGTGTTTACAACTTATGTACTACCTAGGTATTACTTATTGCAATACTACCGTGGTCTAATAGAAGACTTGAATAAAAGTTTTTAGTAAGTAGATTTTATTTATTTTCATGGATTTTACTTTATTAAAAACATTTCTTTTACATTAACAGGTCCCATGTAACTATATCATGGAAATGTTTAACGCTTTATTATTTTGAAACATGAACTTATAACATAATATTATAATTGTTTTCTACATAATTTTAAATTAATCCGGGAAAGCACGAGTAGAGTCCGCGGAGCTTTTCGTCATACCTATAACATACGCCATAATTTTTTAATTGCTGAAATCGAAATAGGTATTTCCATTTTATTAAACAATCATCAAATCCTCGTTGTAGTCAATTACTTATTAAAAAAAAATGTTGTCAATCAATTATAATACAGAACACTATCTATACTACATATAGGCACAGACAAAAGACTTCTTTCGTCTGTGCATATAGGTATTATCATAGAGATAATACATAGTACTGGGTATTATATACTTTAGAATCCTAAATAAAAAAAAAACGAATAAAATAATTTTCTTAAAGAACTTAAAAGCTTCTGAAGTATGTGCCAAGCTAGAAGATACATTGAAGAACTAAAGGCCCCGACTTCAGAAGCTGTTAATGTTTTTATAAAAATTATTTTATTCCTTTTTAGTTTATTGAAATCGGTTTTCAATTTTTTAAGTTTATTTATTTGTCCATTTTTAGTGTATAAACAATTACACAAGCCCAAGACGATAGCAAAAATAAACAAAATAATATTTACTGAGATCAATTACTAACTAAACTAAACACATTTGTCTCTTTCTGTTTCATTCAATAGAAAAACAAATTGACAGATTCGTTTAGTCTAGTACTGTCAAAATGCGCAAAAGAATCGACACCATTAGGTGCCATTAGCTTTATCATAATACATACTAACAAAATTTAACATAGCTATTGTAACACAGATATAGTACCTACTATCCCAGTTATATTCTAACACCACTCGCATAAATAAGGTTTAAATTACGTTAGTAATGGAGTAGTATACTCTACCACGAGATTTAGACTAGGTTTATGTAGGTACCTATACTCTACTCATATAAACGCGCAAGTAATACTTTTGTCCTAATATAACTCAAAGTACAGTAAAGGCAGCCTAACAGGCCCGCCGCAAGCGGGCGTGCAAGGCGTGCACCGCACGCGGGCGGCACGTCTAGGGGGCGGCGATTTGAGCGATAGAATAAAATTAAAATATTCAAAGTTATAAGACCCAGCTAAAACATAACAAAAAATGTAATGGTATTGCGAATTAAACCCGTACAGCAAAGGCGCGGCGACGCGGCGCCCCACAAAATTGAAGCAGTTTTGTAAACAACAGCGCCTCTCTTACCGGGAATAAGTATGTTACACAGTACCCGTAGTTGTATGTTCTATGGCAGGAAGGCTTCGCGAAATCAGGGAATCCCCTAGTAACTACCACCTAGTTTTTTCTCAGTCTGTACTTAGCTATTTGTTTGTACGCATTCGAACAGAATGAACTAGCGCACACTAAACTGTAAACAGTGGTGGTGGCGGATTTACCAGCAGGCTGAGTAGGCTGGAGAGCAGATTGTAGGGGCGGCAAATTTGGGGCCAGAGTCTAGCGGACTAGAATCAGAACTAATTAACAAGTTTTCATACAGCGAGATAATGATGATTTTGCGAATAAAAAATTGCGCAAAAAATGTTGTAAAACTTTCACTTAATTAATTGAATTTCATCGTCATCATCAGCCGGATTGTTAGATAATTTAATACTTATAATTATTGTTTTTAAACTGTAAGTAAGCGCAATAAAAATTATTTAATTAGGTTTACCGAATGTAAATTATTGTGTAAGTACCTAGTATTAAGGCATACCCATAGAAATAGTACAAGTACCTATGTATTATCTCTATGGGCATACCTTACCCCGCCTTATTAGTAGTACATGATTGAGCATTTATTAGCTCAGAAATATATCTACCCAAAAACTATTTCTTGTGCAATCTTTAAATTGTTGGATTGTTGGGTTGTTAAATTGTTGGGTTATCACAATCATATTAATTACAGAAAAAACGTGGTGTAGGTAATTAGGACGATAGTGCACAAATCATAAAGTTACAATTGCCAAAAAATTTAAACTAATAATTATGATTGTGATGAACTAGCTAGAGTAACGAATTGTAGAGGTCGGTAGGGGCGGTAAAATTTGAACAACCTACTGGCGGCCAATGTGTAATTCCGCCACTGACTGTAATTGTTTTGTTAAAGTTCTTTCTTCTGGGATAAGTCAAACGGCTTGGACGTTATCGAATGCGGGAGCGTTCCATTGATTCGCCGATTCCGAGCTAAAGTTTTACCTACATGGGGCGGCATAATCGGTATTGCACGCGGGCGCACAGACAGCTAGCGGCGGGCCTGCAGCCTAAAAAATGCTTATCTCCTAATTGAGCCTTCCCTGAGGCTTATAGAACGTAGGTACTACTGTACTAGTAGAATTATACTCTAGTCTCTTGGAGAGCTCCTAGTAAGAGTACTAGGTACTCCCCTAAGAGTAGGTACAGTAAAGAACTGTTGTAAAGTATTAAAATTTGCTACCACTTTCCTTCCCTGTTCACCTCATACTTTGCCACACACCAGGATTTCTCCTGTATATTATAGTGGCATGCTTTTACAGACACAAATCTGACATGCACATACACCCACATGAAACTGTTTTCTTTTTACCTACTATAGCAAAAGCAATTTCTAGGTAATTTTCATATTTTATTATCTTAGACTTGTAACTATTATTTATTCTGTGTCTTAGAGAAAACACCGCAGTTATGCTTGTTGTTGCAGATGTTGATAAATAAACAGGTTTTAAATAAATTAGCAGAGATTGATCTGCTGAGTACCTTCTGTTAATCTTCTTCTTTTCTGTCGGTATGACACCTCACGTAGAGATTGTTCATCTTAGTGGAAACTTGGAAAGATTAGCTATTCAACCAAGAAACAAATCAATATTATAATTACTATAATTATGAATAGTCTTGAATAGTGGTAGAGTAGGTCAAAACTTTAGATATCGAAAAAGGTTAGTAAAACGCAGTATTTAGGCCGGGCGGTAAAAGAAAGAAAACCTCTTCTTAAAAGCTATTTTCATAAATTGCTACGGAATTATGGTATTCAGTATTCAATGAACCAGTGTTCATATAATTTCCCAATATCTTCTTTGATTTGATGTGCCTTGTGTTAATAAAATATGCTATGCTTTTAATTAAACTCTTCTTCATTCATAATTAGATAGAATATTTTACTTTTCCTGCACCGCATAGTCTGCTCCTGCACGCCAGCTTCCCATATGTCAAAATTATCAGACATCACGTACAATTTTAATTCGATATTACATGAATCAATAGCTACGTATTTCTTCAAAGACGGAGAGGTTACCTTCGCACAAATACCTAGTGGTTCGCTATAGATAATAAAAGCACAATAAATTCGCTTGAAACGCTCATTTGTTTATCATTATATTATTTATTGCTGAAGTGACCCCTATAACATGAATTATTCCGTAATTAGTTATACTTAAATACCTAAATAAGATAGAGTAACTATCTAGCTAATGCCCCGGGGTCAGCGGGCGGTGTACATGAAGACGACACTCGATTACCGCCTCTAATTGAATAGGCACTATGTTATCTGTTCCTTGTTTATTAATTTTCCTATCAAGCGTCGGCTCTTTACATCGGCTCCTTTTTGGGACTTCCAAACTATTTAACTTACAGTTAGCGGTATCTTGTCTTATAATTACTATTTCTATCGTTATTCTGGTTGATTGCTAGTTTTCCTAGTCGGGTCCAATTTTTAAAATTCTTATTTCTTCCGGCGTCATAATGTTCACTGCAGAAAGCCTGTTCCATAATACACCAATATGGTTAGTATTTACAACGTCATCGAAATTATTTCTGACTGTAGTTACAAACCACTTTTACCTATCAGATTTCGAGCCAAATGTGAATAATTTAATAACTTAATCATTTTTATTCCCCTACATAAATCTAAGAAGATAATGTGAAATTCTATGAATAGGTAAATTTTGGAAATAAATACGAGCCATCAATAATATAATCGACGCGACAAGAATTAATTTGGTAGATAATATTTTATTATTCGGATCATTTCCATTTTTAAGGATTACCCTATTATTATCCGAGGAATTGAGGAAGCAACGTCGACTGTCTGTGTCAATAACGACATGAAGCTTTTCAAAATAAGCTGTAGTTCAATAACAATAATTATTAATAGAATATAGAAGAGACTAAACATGATTATAAAGTTTTTTTTCTAATATAACGGGCGGAGTAACTAAACCGTTAAAGTAGTCGGGCGAAAAGTAAGTAGAAATATTTTTTTGATTTAGATACATAGGTACCTACGATTGAAAGCTAAATACTTTTATAAATATGTAGGGAGAGAGACCATGAGAAAAAGTTTCCTGACTGCTACGGTCCTAATGTTTATACACATTGAACAGCTAAGGTATGAGTAGGGACTTGGATAAAATAAAAAGGACAGTAGGATCAAAACACGAGTACCTAGGTTTAGTATAGATACCGAAATCCATTCAAGGACCTATAGGTAAGTATGTAATATTCGGCTGCACTATTAGGCCCCGCCACATCGCCAATATTTGTCGTGCTCCCCTTCCTGCCTGTTACCGATTTATTTTCGTGTGGCGTAGCGATAAATACGCCTGCGCAAACATTCTCATTATGGGCTCAGCTATGGGGCGCTTATCTCCGCCGCTGGGAGTCCCCGGACGCCCGAATGTAGGTACCCATTCCTTCCAAACATTTCGTTTAAAATTGACTTGGTATAATTTGATTCGGATTTATTAGTCTAAATACATATTAGACCACACACGTGAAAGAGTCATTTTCGTTAGCTTAATAATAACTTCCGTGTATTATTATTAGCTTCAGTTTTCAGATGTTTTGATTATCCACATCCTTAGTTTTAAGTCCACATTTTAAGCCAATAGTTATACAACATTCTGTAGCTAACTGCTACAACTTATTTTTAATTTCACTTAATTCCATATTTGTTATTTGCATTGCACTTACCTACTGACATTGGTAGTAGGTCTGCATTTACAGATTTTTGTAAAGTCTGTAATTAGAGAAAATTATCGGCGCACCACTGAATTCCACAGTAAATTAATTCAATAATTATTAATTCCTAAATGTACAGTGGCACTGTGGAAAATGAGCTTCTGTCACGATCTATTTGGGACAACGAATAATCATTAGGGTATTATTTTGGCCGGCGAATTGTTTATCACTTCACAGGTACGTAGATACCTAAGTATTTATCAATATTATGTATTTGTAATTGGTAGACAAACGGATGGATGATACCTATTTGCCCATTTTCCTGAAATCATCCATCGTACATCTTCTATGATGTATCTATTCCATAAACGTAGTAGTAAAGTAATAATAACTTTATGATCTATTCGTAGCCGATTCTGTCTTGAACTGATGTATTACTGTCAAAATGTCAATGTCATCGGCAAAACGTAATTGGAAGACATTCAGTAGATACACCTCTACCTAATCCTTTGCTGTAAGCAGGGGTAATATTGTACAATTATATTATTATTCAAATATCATGATGTTTATTTAAGTTTTATTTCGAGATCTTTTGGACTAATGCCTCATTACTTTTGCTCACGGAATACGCGTTATCAACTTCGTAAAACATCAGAGATACAGCGAAAATGCTACGCGACGAACTGAAAATGTTGGCTGCAGGAATCTCATTTTTTCTCAGCAATTACAAACATTCTGAACCGATATTTATGTAATTCATTTATCATGTCTTTGAAATTATTTTGGTAAGTAATTGCTTTACATGATTGGTTAACTTTTACAGCACACAAAAAAGTATCAAAAACTGCTTTTTAAAAACAGATTTTCATTCCGACCGAAACGAAACGAAACCAATTTAAATTATTGGTCATTGAATTGTCTAAACACACATTTCAACATGTTAATTTGATTTTTATAAAATTAACGAGTCTTTATTTTAAACGACATTAATACTGTTTTGACGCATACGACAGGATGGCACAAGCTACCCCCCGCGCATTTCTCTATGCAGCCGATTTGAGATTAACTGTTTATCACTGCGTCACCTTAACGCCATTCTTCAAACATTTAAATTTATCGAATTCCTCAATCGATTTGTTGGTCCTTTTGTAAGTATTTAGCGAGTTCAAAGCTCCGCGTCAGATTAAGATTTCCTCGCCTGCGTTGATCTCACCGGTGCGAGCAAACATCCCGTTGGTTTGCGCAGTGATTGTAGCCTGCCGTGTAAGTGGGGGCGCAAACAATCACACAGGTGCCGCCGGAACCGCGCCGCAGCGCAGGCGCAACCCCTGTTTGTACAGGCCACTTCGCGCCCTTCGCTCACTTGTTACATCTTGACATTTGAACTTATAATCAAAGTTTTGGCCGCGGCTTCATTCATGCGTTTGGATAAGTGTTTATTGCTTTAAATTCCTTTGGGCATTGTAAGTGTTAACTGCGAGTCGATAAGCATCGTAGATACTAAAGATACAGTACACGAATATTGAAGAAAATAAGTTATTAACGTTTCAAAAGTATGGTACCTATCTGTCTAGGTAGCAGTGGCGAAGTGTGAAAATTTTCAAAGGGGAAGCCGTCCCAAAAAATCACATTCAGCAATAAATTTGTCTTTACAGCGTTATTCTTCGAGAATATTTAATAACATTGCCGACAAAGTATCAGCATTTCGGCTACCACTAACATTAACCAATTCCTAAAGGAAAGCCGATGGGAATCGGACTGTATGGACCCTTCACCACTGCTAGGTAGGTACCTACTTATTTATTGAAATGTAATAACTAAATTATTAGATTTATTTTCTGTGTAGCTAACAATATGGGTTACAGATGCCCTTAGAATGTATGCGTTTCGCCTATCTAACGATTTCGTTCATTATTGTTTGGATTTGCAATACTTAGGTACCGTATATACAGCTCCAATTTCCCTGTTGTTATTTCAAAATACATTTCATAACTGAGTAGTAGATAAGTACACTTGTTCCAACCATGGATCTGATCGGCAACTGTGCTCGCGACCTCTAACCCAGCGGCAGTTCGGAATTACTTCATCGCAAGTGTTCCGGGAGCGAGGGATAGTTTCAAATATTGACAGAGTGTAATCTGGCCGGCACCGTGTGTGTGTGTGGTTAGCGGACTAGCGGTAATGTGCGCAGTTAACACCGTACCACCATCGCAGCCGCGCACCGGTTCATTACCGCGTCCCTACTATCTGGTACAACACTGCGCGCTAAACGTTATTCGCGATGCCTTCGGACTACGCAACGTTTACCCATTTAATTGGGCAGAGTTGTGTATACTTGTGTTTTGTATAATCACGCTTGTATTCTCCGAAGAATTAGGCAGAGTCGTAGGCAGTGGCGTGCACAGACATTTCTTACAGGAAGTCGAAATTATGTATTTTTGTTGAGTTAAATAATGTTTGTGATTAGCTATCTCCCCATAAGACTTAAATTAACTGAATATTACAGATATATTAACGTTTGTATTACTTAATACTTAATTTATTAGGGTAGGCCGTGTCTTTTTGTTTTCTGGAGAGCACGCCACTGGACGTAGGTACGAGTATAAGTGCCATTTGAGGGCATAATTATTCTTGTATGAATTTCGAACCCAGAACCATACGCTTGCCAGCTGCACCATCACACCGATGAGGCAGTTGTTCCTAATAAAGAAAGTAGAAAAGTCAGATAATTATTATTTTATATTAGGAATTTTCAACTGCACAACGTTTAAAAGTAAGACAAGAATTATATAACTCAAAAAGGGGTAATTTAAAGTATTTAAAGAAAAACTTTGTCCCACTTTAGCACTTCTCCTGTATCGTGGGTACAGTTTACAAACATACATGTCACATGCCCACACACCCAGACCCGGAACAACTATCTGTAGGCCATATAAATATTCGTTCCGTGCGGGGATCGAACCTGCGACACGTAGCGTAGTATAATCAATAGCTTGGCCACTGCGCCAACAGTGCCGTCTCTATTATATATACTTGAATTAGCTACAGAAGTTCTGAAAACCTCTACTAAGCTAACAGAACGTTATAGATTATAACGTAGCCAGCGCCAAAATGAGTTATATTGGTACTACTAAGCTTGTACACGCGGCTTCATATCAAGTTATACATGTCCAGTATAAGCTGACCTCGGATTGTATAGGCTTTCTGGAAGTTTATAATAAACACACATCTAGAATGCTATTATGCTACCCTTCGTTTCAGCTGATTCACTTTACTACCATTTTTCGTAGCGTCTCGTAGCAATTTAAGAAATACATAATAATATCTATATACATAATATTAATACGTGAAGAGAAAAGTATTGCGCGCACGGAGGAAGGTGAGATTTGGCATAGTTAAAGATATAAATGTACTGTGGTTAAAGTTTATATGGAGAAGGAGTGCAAAAAGCCAAAATTACGGCTGAATTTCGACCACTGGGCGACTACTAGTCTTTACTTATTAAAATAGCTATCTATTATATTTGAGCACTCATGTGGTGTCATACTTAAACAAAAAATATGACCACTCGCAAATGTGCACGTATTTAACAAGACACTGTTTCAAAGGCTTGACATGAAAATTTACCTTCTGCAATGGAAAATTCATTTTCATATTCCAACAACAAGCTAACACATGCACTTCTGGTGGTTGGCTTCATGTCCGCAGTGACGTACTTCCCCATGGTACGCCCTACGACGTAGTTACTCGTAGGTGAGCCCCTAGTACCTACTTATTGACAAAGATATCAGGACGAGTGGACGTTATCAGTGTTTTGTGGACACAGATGTGTACTGCCAGTTCCCATGCATCTTGTCACCCTTCTATTGCTGGCCGGTAGTTGATCGCCCTAATGTAAGTCAAGGACTTAGTGGGAAATATGTTGAAATTGTCTTCTTTACGACGCATGAGAATATATTATACTTTGGATAAGGGTACTTACCTTCTACGCAACTGAAAATTCAAAGTAAACTATGAATCACAACGAATCCGCACTATCTCCGCTTTCCTATTACTTACTTAATATATTTATGTATAATATAATTTGTTTTTATTGTGGGATATATAATATATACTAATATGGGATAGTATAATAGTATAGTGTAAGTATTTACAACGTGTAATTCAATTAACACAAAACCTCAGATAGTTACTACCCCAATTGAAATATCTAGTTAAAACCATAATTCAATAACCAAAACTTTAGTTTTTAAAGTTACGCAACTAAAAATAACTAGAGATTTTCAGTTTATTGTAACTACTATTTTTAAGAAAATAGTTTTAAGCCTAGCTTTACTTAAAATATCTAAAATTGAGTTTTATTGTCTTGAAATAAGATTTAACTTTCTTTGGCTCAACCGCGAGCGTAGATTTGGAGAACTTATATATTTTAAATATCTACAATAAAAGTTACTGAAATTGATTGAGTAGTCAATTATAGACGAACAATATTCAGGTTTTGCATTTATTCAATTACACCGGCATGTAATGTATATTATATCCATATCTATGTTTATATAGTTATAAGTAGGTAACTATGCCCATTACAGTTTTAATTACCTACCATCGTTTTTTCTCTGCATTACCCTAAGGTTGACTCTGGTAGAAAATGCCTTGGTGCATAAAGTATAAATAAATAAATAATCCAGCGACAGCATGACGGATAGTTAGAAATTTGTTTCACATTATCACACACAATTTTCTTTATTAATGTAGGTACAATATAGTAGATAATAATTATTCTTTACTAGCGACCCGTCGCTCGTATGCAATTTCCCTACTATCGCCTACTCTACTATCGCCCCCCCTTCGCTCGTATGCAATTTCTCTACTATCCTTAAATTATATTGAAAGTATTATATACATGTAAACCTTCCGGAAGAAATGCTCAACATTATGGTGAAACCCGCATTAAAATCCGTTGCGTGGTTTAGGAGGAGTTAGCGGATATATAGACAGACAGACGCGGAAAGCGACTTTATTTTATATACATTGTAAATAAGAACATAAAGAAGATTGCTGGTATTCAGCCGAACTTAGACTGGACACCGACCCCAACGTAGTTTAGAAAACGCTAGGCAGAATGATGTATTGTCGTAAAATTCTATTTAACAAATCGCACCTTTAGTGTATAACCGTTACTAAACGAAAATTCTAATCTATCTAAAATACACGTAAACTGCGAGATACACTTGTCATTTTTGTAAATTTTATAATTTCGTTTAGTAACTGTTTTATTTTAAAGGTGCGAAATGTAAAATAGCTTGGTTTGGCTTTCTGCGCTACGTGCCGCGGGTACGTTCCCCGCACGGAACCAAATGTTTGTATGGCCCACAGATAGTTGTTCCGGGTCTGGGTGTGTGTGCATGTGACATGTATGTTTATAAACTGTACCCACGATGCAGGAGAAGTAATAGTGGGAGCAACGTTTAAAAAAGATATACATATAATTATAGTTTTTTTTATGTTTACCTATTCAAGTAAATATAACAGTCCCACATACCTATAATTATGAAAATTCATTACATTTGACAATTCACGAAAAATACAAATAAAACACTCAAAGTTACTTTTAATGTTATAAGTCCGAATTACAAACTTATTACATATCTACTAATATTTATAAAAAGCAAATTATAGAGTTAGTTCACTTCCGGGATGTGAGGGCGAATCGGATTGCATTCGTAGAACTCTGCTTATCATCTATAAACAGGGCGCATCTGTAGGTAGACACGCCCTGTCTCTATTTTGTGTACTTACATACTTATTTCTTCATTTGATTATTACGGTTACACGACTAAAAAAGAAAAATGGACTTATTCAATTTGGTTAGTCTGCTCTCAGTCTTACCAACCAGATACAGCATTTAAGTAAGTTTACTGTCAATAGCGATTATTTAATACACGTCTAAATAATAGTACCTACCTAGATTTTATTGTCCATAATGAGCGCGTCCGATACGAATCTGACCGGACGGAGTTATGCTACGTAGCTCTACCTGAATTCTAGATGTAAACCACCGGCTCTTTAGTCGGCTTAACATTATGTATCCGAAATAATACTATGTTACATAGCATCGACATACAGAAAATATTTTCGCATTTACTTACACAAAATAATTAATTTGATAGGTAAGAATAAAAGATGTAAACAGAAAAATAATAATTCATAATATCTTGGCACTGTCGTTTTGTTCTAAATATTTTTTTATAATTTGAGCCATTCACGTTATATTTTAAAAAGGTATAACAATTGCCATTAATTGCTTTATTTCTAAACTATAATAATTTAATATGAACACATTTAACGATAATAACCTTAACAAATTTTTATTTGTGCTCTCGACAATAAAACACCTGTTTCTTTTCACGAAAACACTTCTTAAAAAAATGACCTAAGAATATCGAACAAGTAATACCTACTAATTATTCGCTGATAACTTAATAATATTTTAATATTTTATCTTCACGTTTTTCATCATATATCATCATCCTGTTCCCTGAGCATCTGAGTGAGGGACTGAGCCGTATTCCGTAACAATTCCATACCTTTAAAAAATTATTGACACCCTACTTTTATCGATAAAATTTTGCTTTTCCCCTTTCAATAGATAAGTCCCACAGGGTTCCTTACCTTTCCACGGAATTCGATTCAGGACAAGATGGCTCTACACAACCTGTGTTTACTTAATAGGCAATACTGTGAGAAAATTTTCCCCCTTTTCAATCGAACAAATTGGATTCCAGTACACGATATCGACCCAACAGCCCTACATTTATACTAATTTTCCCAGGGATACTTGAGGCAGGTGCTACTCATAATCTAATCACTTGGTAATTATTCTTTCGAGTGATGATAAAACGCGGTCGAGTGGTAGAATAATGATTTTGAAAGTCGTCTTTCGGCTACCGTCGCATTTTACAGCGCCATTAATTGTTTTATAGTCGTTGTTACATCCACAGTAAAGATAACTGCGGTCGTGGGGATGTTTATAAAGTTTCAAGACCAGTCGACTGAAGGGGAGAATTTTAGTATCGGTTTCAATGTAAACATGTTGCCATTTATCTCGAGTTTTGTTGGCTAATACAATAAGAATGAAATCGCTACATGCTTTCGATATGGCTGCAACTTTCAACTCAAACATTTCTCTTAGCAGTACGTAAGGAAATTTAAGGTAAATTTGTTTAAAGAATATTCTTTAGATATAATACTCCTTTAGCAAAATGATAAATGAGTAGATAGCGGACTCAGAGCGGTCTACGAAATACTCGTAGTTAATTTCAAAAAGCATTTTAGTGTTAGGATTAAAATTCAATTTGAAGAGACCAAGCATAATTATATTTGGATTGACAATAAAATATATAGAATTAGTATGCAAATTGAAGGATTTGATTTACTTTCTCTATTCGCAGACCAGCCAGCACCTTTTACCAAATCGATTATTTGCGGTTCGATTTAGTTTCCGAGCTTAAATTTGACAGCTGCAATTATGACCATGAGAATAGCCACAAACACTGTGAACCAATACCAGTGGGGTAAATTAAAACAGTTGGAAAAAAGCTCTAGTTAGGTAACTAACAGCGTTCCTCAAATTAACTATGCCTCGAGCGATACTTGTCAAAATTTTACATTCCCATGAATTCTTGGCGTACTTTATCTCTATTCGGCGAAGGACATCTTGATTTCAACCTAACCGGATTTCCGTACAGCCGGTTTTCCTGCTCGCATAGTAAGTGTGGTGACAATATCCTAGTCATTTACTGGAATCTTAAAATAGTATTTTTGACTTTGTTGTGATCTCGGTTAAATGCGCTATATATACTTCTCATTTAAACTCTTTGTTTACCTACTATCGGTATGACGAGTTCACTCGGTCTCATCAGGAGGTTACAGTATCAGTAGCAAGAAGAAGGTATCGTATACCTAACATTTGTTTTGACACTATGTTTAATACATAAATCGCTCTTACAATTACCTTAGTAACTACCTACTGCTTCAGTTACATAATATGTAAAAAGCCTTAAAGCTGAAGATAAGGAATTGCTTCTCACATTCTACGAAGCGCATATGGTTTTCATTTTCCGCATAAATGTTACCAGCTTTGTCAGATCCGATCAAGATATTGATGTATGAGTGTTCAGTCGATCATTTTATTTGTTGAAACAGCTGAGATCAAGTCTGTCGGTCAAGACTCAGTCGACATTAAACTACAATTATTTGTCTCGTACACAACAAGCAAGAGTAGCTCGTGGGTGAATGTGGACAAAACCCGCAACTGGAATGCTGCAACAAATGCACTTTGGCGGCAACAAACTGTCCAATGGATGTTCCCTTGGCAAATTTATGTGTAATAATACACTAATACCTAAGTACGGTGGGCGTCAGCGTCGGCGCAACACTGAAAAGCAGAAATAGCGTGGGCGGGCGCGTCACAGATGACAGCTATCTGTTCTGTTTATGACTTCCTCAGCCAATGGCCTCAAAGCGCACGAGTGCATACCTAGCCTAGACTAATGCTATATTATGTAGAGTCGGTTTCGGAATTATCAAAAACCTTCGATACCTTTCAAATGAACAACAAAAACCAAGCAAGGTTTGTAACCAAGAAAATTATTATTACATTTGTAAAGGGTTTTCTACTGAAAAAGAACCAAAACGAGTATGCTTCTGCACCTATAGCAAACATATAGTATATTTAGAATTATTTTTCAAGGTTGCTTTAGGTATAAATATACAGCTCTTTCAAACTGTGCCCTAATAGAGGATCCAGAAACAACGTTTTGGTGCCTCGTCCAGCACCAGAAATATTGCATGATATATTTCTTGTTACTTATTTTCGTTCGGAATTTCTGAATTATATTTACCTATTCTCTTAATTAAACATAACAGTAACTATGTCACTCTTTACATTTCGCTTTAGTACAAGATTTCAAGTGTACTTTCTACCGTGACCTGGATTCAGAAGGAAAACATGTGAGCTTATTGCACGAAAGGAAGGCTTCGTTTGATTTCTAATACATGATGCACCATTGAGTTCAAACCCAACCCAGTACTTTCATGCGATAAGGCGAAAACACAGGTACAAAGACCTACCTACGTGATTTAAAATCAGCAAAGTATTTAGAAGTAGACGATATTGTTCAAATGTAATCGTACCTTTTTTTAGAGCCATCAATCACTGAAACTGCCTGCCACCAATGCTACCACTGCCTCCATGGAGACCGGCGCTGAGCATTCTAAACAATGGCTAATAAATAACATAAGCATGGCTGTCTAAGCACAAAACTAATGATGTTTATATATTCAGCACGTGGAACATTTTAGGTGTAATTAACCTTGTAAATAGTAGCACAGTAGTTATTTTATAAAATTGTTACCAAAATATGTCATGTTGGCACTGCGTTATGAAAGGTAAAATAAAGCCCATTTCCGTGTTTTTTTTTAAAGCGACTGTTCTGCTTAACCTCATTATTTCTCCTGTATCGTGGGACCGTACCCAGATCTCGACTGAAGATATTTATACCGTGCAGGATTCGAACTTGCTACCAGTAGCGCAGAAAGCCAGCCGGGCACAGCGCCGTCAGATCTTATGGTACCGTGTGCTAATTTTGTCTGCATACTCTGCATGATATGAGTTTCAAACTTCAAAACACACTAATGTGGGATGCATTTTTGATCAAGTACAGAATTTTAAAGCGACTATGTAGGTTGTTCTAGCTACTAGCCGTGTTGCAAAAAATACGATCGCGATCTCTTCATACGAGTAGGTGTCGTAACTCGTAGAAGATGACTAAGGGATGCCAGCATCATCCCTTTGTGCGCTAATACGAGTACCTATCACCAGTCACCACGCTAGTTGCCGTTTACAGTAGCGGTATATCGAGAAGGCTATGTTCAGCATTGGACATTTACGAACTGTGTGGACAATAGCTCACGAATAAGCAATTATCCGCCGGGCAATAGAGAATAAATTCCTGACAATGCTCGTTTTTATTTTCGACTTTAGTTATGCCTTCATCAGTCTCTTAAATCCATTAGCCTTGATTCTTACCTCCGGGGCCGATCTCATATATTCTTCCTCTCACTCGCCTTGAGGAGGACTTCTCTGATTGGTTCGATTTTATTATTATCTGTGTATTTTATTCTTCGTGAATTTCATATTTGTTATATTCTTTTTCATTAGCTCTACTTTGTTTCTTCTAGTTACACACTGTGTCTTTTTTAACACCCTTTTATTAGCTTTACTTGTAACTAACTATTTAAGAAAATCTTGGAAGTTAAATTTGACCCACTTCCCGGTTTCCGATTGAGCTGAAATTTGCATACACGTTCAGTTTGGATGACTAAAGCGTCTTCTGTAGTTTTTTTTAATCTATAATATTTTTTTTATTTCTTATTACTGTATCCTGTCGCAGGTCTACTGGCAGAAATTCCTTTAGAAATAAGCTTAGGTTGGTTAGGCTTACTTAGGTTCTAATCTATATAATCTATTCTTTTCTTTGTCGTTTGTATGTGTATAAATAACAAATAACCTTAACTTTGCTCTTATGATGAAGTGCCACGTTTGTTAACACAAACTCAAAATTAAACCAACTCGAGTCTAAAACAAAGCATACTTAAATAGATTGAGTAACGCGGATATAATAAACACGTGCCCTCTATACCTAATACCCGAAGCACTTGTGGATATGGGTGCGTATAGTCAACTCGTACTTATGGCACTTATTCCAAATCCTAAACGTAGGTATACAGATGTATGGCAGACGGATGACTGTGAAATCTGGCCGTAAATCATTGTGCGCCAGCCTATAAAACTTTTTGTCATTGACATGTCGTTCTATTAAGTTTTTAAATTAATCTTTAATGGTGTTCATTTTTTTTAATATAGGAAGGATTTTTCAAGATTTGACTGTATCTCGTAAACAATTGCATGAAATCTTACAGCAGGTAATTTCTTTACGTACCTACAGTTTTTCGTAGCAGTCGTAACCACAATAATAGTAGATTATTAACCAAGGGGATAAAGCAGTGTCTTCTGTCGCGGGTGACGATTTAAATCGCGAGCGTAACGAAGGACTCGAGGTTTACTCCCGAGCGTAGCGAGGGTGATAAAAACTTAAATCACGAGCGAAGCGAGGGATTTAAGACGAGTCCTGAGTGTAGCGAGGGATTTAAGTTGACCCAAGACTAAGACAGCTTTATCACTGAGGAAAATACTCTACTTTTCGTACCATTTGCGAAAAAATTAACACAATAATAATATGAGATAAGCCTTTATTAAAAATAATGACAATTAAAAGTAGTTTATTTCCACAAAAGTTAAAAAAAAAGTAAAAGTTAACATTCGAAACATTGGTCCAATTATTGATAGAGAGAGTTACATTTTTGTTTGGTACATTTAATAATCATAACTGCATAATAAATGCGTATTCCTTTTTCAAAAAGATGTATAATGCTTTATATACAAACTCAATGGTGTAAACACAGATGTAGTTCAGTATAAATTTCGGTAAGTATTCCAAATTTAAATCACATTCTCCCCCTAGAGGATGAATGAAATTCAGTACAATTTTCTTTCCCTGTTTTTAACAGATTAAAAATGACTATTGTTATGTTCGCTTTTTGTGGCATAGAATGTCACTTTTTTGAGCAAGTGGTACGAAAACATTTTTTTTCTGCGTGAGTAATAGTAGATTATTAACCAAGGGGATAAAGCAGTGTCTTCTGTCGCGGGTGACGATTTAAATCGCGAGCGTAACGAAGGACTCGAGGTTTAATCCCGAGTGTAGCGAGGGTGTTAAAAACTTAAATCACGAGCGTAGCGAGGGATTTAAGACGAGTCCTGAGTGTAGCGAGGGATTTAAGTTCACCCAAGACTAGGACAGCTTTATCACTGAGGAAAATACTCTACTTTTCGTACCATTTGCGAAAAAAATAACACAATAATAATATGAGATAAGCATTTATTAAAAATAATGACAAATAAAAGTAAAAGTTAACATTCGAAACATTGGTCCAATTATTGATAGAGAGAGTTACATTTTTGTTTGGTACATTTAGATATTGTTGATGAGTTGATTTGAGTATTTAATAATCATAACTGCATAATAAATGCGTATTCCTTTTTCAAAAAGATGTTTAATGGTTTATATACAAACTCAATGGTGTAAACACAGATGTAGTTCAGTATGGTAAGTATTCCAAATTTAAATCACATTCTCCCCCTAGAGGATGAATGAAATTCAGTACAATTCTAAGAGTACAATTTTCTTTCCCTGTTTTTAACAGATTAAAAATGACTATTGTTATGTTCGCTTTTTGTGGCATAGAATGTCACTTTTTTGAGCAAGTGGTACGAAAACACCTTTTTTTTGTCCAATACATTTTTTGATGGACAAAGCTTACTTGGCCTAACTTTGAAACATAAGTTGTGTCAGATTTCTGAATATATTGTATGAAATTATTAACTGGGTGATACTTTGAAACTCGTTTAATTTCAAAATTATTCTGTAGTAGCAGTGCCCGCTACTTCGTCCGCGTGGAGTTCAGGTGCTCGACTACTTTATGCAAAAAAAAAACGAAAATTAAATACAATAATCTAAGACAATAAGTTATAGAGCCGGGACCGGATTCGAACCTGATATCTGTCAGCTTCTATCCTACCATTTAGCGCTAGCCTGTGTGGTTAGTCGCGATATCTCTTTAAATAGCCGTCCCTAATTTGGAAAATATATAGCTTAGGTCCCTTTAGATTATAAACATATACATTTTAATTTTAACCCGTTTAAATCACAATATTTAATAAATATCAGCCATAGTAGATACACAAAAAAATATTTTACACTGTTAGGTTCCTATGAGCAATAGCGTGATAATACATGTTTACTATGAAAGTTCGATTTCTAATATTTACTATATGCCCTCGACCCCTAGGTTTCACTACAGTGAAAGTGCCATCAAAGTCAGTCCAATACAACATTTTTTGTTTCTAACCAATCAACTGTTGCTTCGTACGGGACTGCTTACAATTGAGGGGTCAAGGTACCTTAAAGTAAGATCCCAAAGAAATATCGTTAAACAGTAAAAAAATATATACAGAGCATTGATAAAGATATCATTCAACTAAATACAGACTGGCTCGAGTGAGAACACCATTCTACTTACTTCTAATTAACACAGGAACTGTGAAACTGAAACGAAGATTTATTTTGCTTAGCCCCTAGAGGAATAACGTGATGATTTATATTAGGTATATACATATTGTGACCGGACCTATGAATTATACAAATATAATAGGTATTTCATAAAGATTCGTTAAGTAATAATGAAGTAGCGGTAGCTCCTAATAGTAAACAGACATAATGCACAGCTGATTAGACAATAGCGTTATAATTACTTAAAATTTATAGTCTACATGTTGACCAGCCTTTACACGGATGTTACTGCATTTCAACTAAAACTGACCAGTAGTTTTAAAGTTTACTGTTAGCATACAAACCGACAAACAGACAAAAATTCTAAAAACATATGTTTTGGCTTTTGTATCGTTCCTAGTATACCTACATACTTGCGTAGCACTTTCTTTTTTCCAAAAATATTAAATGTACAGATTTAAATAATTAAAGATATAGATGCTTCTTTCTATCGCACGTGGACAGCTTCTAGGTCTATCTAGATATGATGTTTCACTTCAATAAGTAAGCCAAGTGTTACTTTTCTTTTTATTGCCAAACTTAAGCCTTGGTTCTTCATAATTTCCTTGAGCGGTTCAATTAGTTTCTTTTAAACTTTTTGTTGCCATTTACGGCTTTTCAGGACCAATTAATCAAAGACCATAAGGGATTAATAATTAATTTCCAACATTTATGTAATTACAGCAGCTCTATATAAATCACTGCGATCGCTACTCGTATAAGTACCACTTTGAGTACATAATGTTACTTGTGGCAATTAAAGCAGGAGCCACTATCTGTGATTGTCAGGAGGCCCGATGTTACTAACCAGATGGCGTCGCGCGGTGGGTCTGTCTGTCGCAGCAAAAACTAGTGCTCAATCTGTAATACAAAAGGAAGCGTCCAATGTACGACGAATACAGGCTACGCATTTGAGACTTTGTCATTCTTTGAGGTTTGGTTAGGTTAGTAGTAATAAAGTTTAGTAACTAGAACGAAACATAAACCCCTTAATATAAAAGACGGTTTAAACCAAGTTTTTTAAAATATAGGGGCTAACGAAGTCTAGTAAAACCTAAGTTTTATATATATCTGTCACTTTCTAACGTTATATAACAAAAAACTTGGGGGCTATCCTAAAACCTGGGTTTTACAAGACTTGCTTTATTAGACCGAAAAAGTTACTTGGAATAGTAGGTTAAAAATTGAAATATTTTTGATTCAAAACAATGTAGGTATCAACATTATCTAAAACTTATTATTGATAATTAAACACGACTCAAAAAATTTATTTCGTTGATCTTGTAATACTAGTTTATATAATGTTTTCAGGTTTTTAAGACCGAGGTTTAGTTCCTTGTTTTACTTTAAAATATTACGGAACCCAACAAAACACTGACTGGGCACTGTAGAAATGTCAAAAATAGGCATCTAAAGTCTTCTCATTTCTCAGTTCAGTATTAGTGTAATAAAAATGTTAAACATTATGAGAACTCGTTCTGAGTAATAAACAAGGAAACCGCTGAAGTTCGCCGAAGCAGTAGGTGATTATTTCTCCTCATATTACTTCCCGAGAGTAATCCGTTAGAAATCGATCGACTTTTAGTGGCGTGTCAGTGTTTGAAGAAAAAAACATAATTTATTGTCAGCATTCAGATCGCAAGGAAACCCGAACGGGCATTAGAAAATAAAAAAGTAATAAAATAAGAAATGTTTACGAGCGTAAAATGACGTGAGTCGTGAGGCCGCGCCACTTGGGCTGTTTACAAATGTTCCTTGCGCAGACGCACTACTGTTTAGGTACTGTGGTTGTACATAAAGGGTAAATCGTAATTTATTTTCTTTATAGTCGTTCGTCGTCGACGCTTGATGGGTTTGGTTACCTAGTAATTATCGGGCGCGCGCCGAAAGCTAAACCAATTTGAGTAGTATCGGGCCGCGCCCGCTCAAGTGCGCATTTCATATTGTTTATGTCAATACCCTTTTTTGTTCAGATATGAGTCTAAACTCCAACTATTTATTGCTCCGTTACCAAACAAAACAGCACGTTTGATTACAGCCGAAGTATTTAACTAATTATTTTGTTTCGGTTTTCTTTATTCTTCATAAAATATTTATGTAGAGAGATTATTTTGTTTGCTTTGGTGCCAACACTTGTCTGAGTCATTACTAGTAGAATAGATTTAAATTGGATGTATGTAATGACATAATTGCTAGTTTATAAGTTTCTCCTGTACCAATTTTTTGTGCCCTTACTGTAATAATAAAGGATAATAAGGGTAAAGATTGATTAAAGAAACCTTCTCCATTCTCACTTCACTTCTTCGTTAAAGTTCACACAGACTGCATGATCCTACTCTACCTTAGAATAATGAGAATTACTAAGGTCCTTACTCTAAGTACTTTGACCATTGATCACACGTCTCAATATAATTTTATAGTAGGTATGTAGCTTGACTATCTATTTACTTATTTTTTTATTTATCAATCGGTTAGATCATCATCAAAGTTGTAGATCCACAAAAAGGTCAAATATTTTTGTATTTTTATGTAGAGTCGATATTGTCTTTCTTTTCTCTATTTACAATAAATTGATTAAAAAAACATCTTATGCATACAGAGGGGGAGGATGCATGCGTCGTGCGCACGTAAAAAGGCCCATGAATGCGTTCATGGTGTTCGCACAAGCTATGCGCAGACGCCTCTCCGAGCAGCGGCCCGCGCTACACAACGCAGAGCTCAGCAAGTCACTAGGATCTATGTGGAAGTAAGTAAAATGATACCCGTCAGTCAAATACATTGACAGCTCTGAAGAAAGAATAACACCTTCCGATACGATCATTAAAATTGATCAATGTGTAAGGCAATCTGCCTTCAATATATCCGATGAGGTTCTTCTTCTTTCTTTCTAGATTCTACCCCAACCAGCAAAACTTGCGACTTTTTAAGGCTTACTCGGTAATCCTACATCTATCAGTACATCACTATTCCTTAGCTCTATTAATGAAGATCTACGCAATACAAAAGTAGTTTTCTAATTTCAATCTAATTTTTTACACTTAGCTATCATAGACGATAGGTTTACAGATCATCACATTCCTTAAATCATAGCCAAGTAAAGCTGATAAAACGAACTAAGGTACGTCCCGATGGCCGCCGTGCGCGTGCGGCGTCCAACCGCGCGGCGTGCATCGATTGTTTACTCATTAAAATGCTATCGCCGCTAACTGACACGATAACATCTCTAACTGTTTCCACTTCGGCTCGCTCAAACAGAAAATTGTAGAACAAATTCGCACGGAGATAAATCGGTAATTCAGTACCTAGCTATTGAGATTTGTAATAAACCTTATTTGAGCACGGGGTAACTCATACTCGGTAACCCCGTAACTCATACTCGGTAACCGGAAACTTCGTAGGGATACGCAGTTACCACTAACTAGTAGATACGATTTGAAATATAAATTAATATAGGTACTTAGGTACTTTAGATAATAAATTGTTACAAGGGGCGTAAGTAGCCGTGTGTACCCGCAACTACTTACGAGTACTACATACATGTATTGTTTTTCATATATATCTGTATAAGAATAGAATACCTACGGTCTAGAATATTGATATTCATAATTTAATGTAAGTGGAAACTTGTAATTGGCCTTAACTTGACTAAAAACTGTACACTTTCTTTGTTATTAGCTGTAAGGTTTCCTAATAAAATAAAATACAGACGTACCAAGGTACTATAGATAACTTAAAGTTCTAAATAACTCCATGAAATATTATCGTTCAAGGAGCAACCTTATTTACATTTTTACTCAGGTACTTATGAAAGAGACATGTCTATGAGAATTCTTTGAAGCAAATACTATTTTCGAATATTGGGATCAAATAAGCACTAAGTACTGCTGAGCGATCGTAAAAGTAACTTGTCGTAGGCCACCCGCGCACTGGGCGCCCGCTCCGAGCTATGACACGATGACTAGAAAGACATGATGTACACCATGCGTATGAATAACAAGGTGAGGAGCGCCACTGTACATGTTGTAGTCCATAGGTAATGTTCTGCAAAATGATACAGTTTATAAGGATATAATTATGTTGTCAGTTTTGTGACAAAGTAGGTAATTATTTTATTTTTAGCCAGAATTTCATCATATTTCTGCTGTTGCTTAAAAACCAAAGCAAACTAGATTGACACTGCAACTCATCAAAAACAAAATAGGATTATTGAATACCACTGTTCTGTCGCACACTTGTGCCGGCTGATAATATGAGGCACTTCGGTATCGTAGGCACGCTCTACATCTTATCCATACTTACAGCTACGAAGTAAACTCTCGAATCATCAAAGAAAACAGTCGGTGAAGTGAGCCTGATTGCTTTGTTGTGATTGGTGGGCTCTCTTACACTGTCATCACGCTCGCCGCTCAAGATGCAGATCTCGATCAAGTAGATTAGCAAGGTCGAAGGTCGTACAGATGTGCTCGATAATATTTTATGAAATTGAATGTCCGTTCAACAGCAAAAACTGAGGGAAACCGGGTTTCACATTTCTCCCAGTCATTGAAATCACATATGAAAGTCAGTTTCTTTTGCAGACACAACAAAAATAAATCATAATTGAAATTGATTGAAACAAAACATTACGAAAATATCGACAGCTCATAAATATCATTATCGTACACATTTTCTAGTATATATTGTGTAGTTGTAGAGGAATCGGAGTAGTGTGCAACTGAGCAGGGCTCACGGCACATTAGTAGTGCCCGGCGGCATGCGGCATCTGGAAATAGTCGCGCCGATGCTATCGCAGCCGCGCTCGACCGTCACTTCATCGCACGCCAACAAAAAACCGTACAGCACTGACTCAGCAGTTTCAAACATCCAACTCGTAGATTTTTTTGATAATTACCTATCTTGATTCCAAAAGTAAACTTTGCCTTCTTTTACAGAAGTTTAAGCGAAAAAGAAAAGTTGCCCTTCATTAAGGAAGCTGATAAACTCCGAACTCAACACAAGAAGGAATACCCGGATTATAAGTACCAACCTCGACGTCGCAAGCCTCAACCGACATCATCGGTCCGGCCTAAGCGAGAGCCTTCCCCGGAGAGGGATCAGATCGACTTCGCCGGAATGCCAGACATCTCCCCGGCGTTGTTGGCGGACGGCCCACCGGACAATGCCGAATTAGAACAATATTTGAAGCCGGGCCCGGTACCCGACTACCACGAGCTGCAGCCGCGATACGCTTCCCACAGTCTCCATCACGCAGCTCCACCTCTTTACGCGCCGGTGCCCCCCCCTCATCTCCATCATCCATGTGCAGACTGGCAACACTACACGGGACATCCTTAAAATTAATCAGTCGTGATTTCGCATTGGTGTCATAAAGACTTTTAGTAATAAGCTCTATCAAAGGATCAAAATAATATTTTATCGCCGCTCATAATTTTTTGTTACTTATAAAAATAGGTCACATAGCAGTTGTAAATAATTGGGTAGACAGTAAGTGCTATGCGAAACGGCGCGGCGCGCACGTGCGTTTAATTTGTTTAAGCTGAATAAATATTTATTAGGTTAAAAGTTTGTGTAAATTATTATTTTTATTGTAAACTTTCGATGTTTTACAGGACTGCGAAAAAAAGAGTGTAATGTATTTGACGATGAAGTTTCACTATACTCATTACACATCGACGAGATTTTAAATTTTGAAAATACTTTGCTTTTTGAAGTTACAGATGTTAAGACATATTATGACTACTTAAGTACTACTCGTAATGACATATTTTTATAAAGAAAGCTGGAATTTAGGTGATTCCATCTATTGATGTATATTCTCGATACATACCAACAAAAAATGTTATTGAAAACATTGTCTAAAGCTTTAGATAGAGTAGCGATCAAACGATTTCGATTACGATTAATCGTAATCGTCGACTATTATTGAAATTATTTAACGATTATCTCTAGCACAAAATAATCTGTATTGAAACAAATTGCAAGAAAAACCTGTGCTAAAACATGAAGCTGTCATGTTGACCGACAATAATAACAGCTGTTTAAAATGAAATAGACCGATCACCAAAACAAAAAGTCATTTTTTAAACGGCAGATTTTGCTCTAATCGACTGTTATGTTGTCGGTGAACTTAAGCCTTCACGTCACGTCGGATAGGTTGTTTTCTACTGCTACTATTAATTTGTACCATTTTGATTTCAATAATTTGTTCTACAGAACATTACCAAGCGTATTAATATTCCTATTAAACTGTAGGTAATTTTTAGTTTGGTACGTTACGAAATTCCTCAGGTTCCAAAGCTTTTAGATATAAGTAGTTTATTAAGTTATACCTAACTGAAATACCTAGTGTCTATATATTATCTGCTAAGTTATTGTTGTGATTAATTAGTTTGTACTTCATAACAATCATGTTGTTTAATAAATATATTTTTCCATGTTCTACACTTAGGCTGAGTTTGTTATGAAATCCCTACCTTACATTAACCTTATTTTACCTATTTGACGTATTTTTTTTATGTATTAGCATAAAGAATAGCTTATTAAAAAGTAGTAAAGCGGTGCAGAGGGAAAGTTAAATCTGATTAGGTATCTACGAGTATTATTCAAAATTTGATTTTCTCTCAACTGACTATTTCACACACGGTCAGTAAATATCTCACAAAAAAACCTGTATAGCCATGAACTACGACAGCTAGACAAAGTGTTCCTCTTTGAGCACTTAATTTTTGAGCACCCGTGATTTGAGCACCAAAATTATTCCGCATTGTTTTTATTATTATGTAAAATTACCGCAACGTAGGTAACGTTGCGGTAATTTTACATAATAATAAAAACATTGATAAAAGTTTGCAGTTTTCTTATTTATTATATTAATTTAATGAATTGTTTATTAACTGCAAAGTTTTATCAATATGTTTTTATTATTAACTCCATCACCAGTAGCTACCGCACTGTAGCTTTTAGGTAGCTGTTCAATGAGGAATACCTTAGGGACTGAAACCACGGATGCTCCAAAATTTGGTGCTCAAAGAGGAAACTGAAGTACTTCAGTTTTAGATGATGATGAGAATATTACCTAAATGGATACCAATATATAATATTACATATGTCACATTTGCCTACTTATAATTTGTTGCTGTGTTAAAAAAAGTTACTTATATTAATTGACACGAATGATACATTTCTCAGAATTGCTGGTTATATGCCTACGGATCCTTGTCGGATGATGCGCGAGATAGGCGGCGACCCCTACCCGTCCGCCGCTTCCGGCGCGGGCGTGCGCGCGCGCATACCCGGGTCGCGCCCGCCCCGACGCACAACGCCTCTCTTGTTCTCACCCCTATCTTATCACTCTCACATTTTTCGCGACCGACACTAATGAGGCCAATAAACATATCAGCAAATTATGTAATTATACTACTTTAAGAGAATTTATGAGAATTACGGCTGATTTATCGCAGGCGGAGTTTATGATGTTGCCGCCTGTAGATAAGCGTCATCGATAAAGCTGCATCCATTTGTTATCTCCTCAGATGAATGCTGCAAATTACTCAGTTCTTAGCTTTTTGTATAAACATGAAACTTCATATCACCAAGACCTACCAAATTATTGTTTAACATTGTTAATTTATCATCGCATGACTAACGTTACATTTCCGAGACTTCAAGCTTCCACAGAAACAAAAACGTGGTACAAAAAGGTTGTTATGAATTTGTAATGGTGCATCGTGGCTGCAATATTAAGATTGAGTGCAAATGAAGCGCGAGGCGCGTGCGCAGGGCGGCGGCTCGCGTTACACATACGATCCACATGGACCGACTGACGGACGAGTGATATCGAATACTTCGACTAACACACTTTTTGTGCGCCAACACATAAGATATTAATTACGGAGGCGGAGGGCCGCATGCTCAATTTTACGCTTTAATCTTGTATATTTTTTGTTTTGTTCTTATCCGTCGGCGGATTACCACTACATTAACGTTGAACAGTGATCTACGAAACTGATACTTTAAACAGAATAAGCCATATCCACGTAACCACTAGTAAAGTTTCCTCGGATTACCTAGAATAGGGTTGAGCTTCACGTGTCCTACTCTGATGCGTGTGTACCGTCAGTTGGGACAGGTCAACTCAAAACTGTTGGCTGTTGAATCTTTCTTCAAAAGGCTATTCCAGACCCTTAAATCTTCTCAAACAAACAAATGTCTGGACTGTAAAAAAATAAACCTTTGAGTGTATTTCGGCGTTTCTTCTCAAAGGCATTCAGTAGGAAACGCCGCACCCCGTCTAGATTTAAAAACATCGTAAAAGCTTCCTTTATGATATTATTTACAGAAAATAAATATTTATTTAATTTCATATCGTCTGTTACAGTACCTACCCACTTACGAAGTGGTCGATGAAGTGTCTTCGGTATAATGAAATCCGCTCAAAAGTCAAACGACTTCACGTAGTTAGAACTCTCTCATTTCTTTGTACTTCCGACGATATCATAGAATGAATACTCGTAGCATAAGGATTAAGGACACGGATAAAATTAGCGCTTAGCTTTCCGCGCTACGATACACAGATTCGATTCTTGAACGAAGAAGCATACCCGCGACAACACCTATATAGGCCATAATTTGTAGCCTGGTATAGGGATTTGTGCGTGTGGTATTTATCCGTCTGTACATCGTTTCATTAGAAAAATTGTATCTATGTATTAAGACGTTAACATATAACGTATCGTTTCTCAAAACTGTAGGCAATTTTTTTAAAAACATACGATAGTTTTGTTTGACTCTTTGGAAAGTAGGTACCTAAGCATTACGCCACAGTATAAAACTAAACAGTGCAACTCAAGTGGAGTGATCGAGCGACATTCCGTGTGAACATGGTCCATCTGTGGCATGTTCAGTGTAAGGCGATACCACGGCGTCTGGTGAACATCGAGGAATCAAATCCTACACTACAATGTAAGTACCTAGCCGCTTACCAACACATGTGGAATAATTCCGCTCAATTATTTACACTACGCGATCCCTACGTATGGTTTTAATTCTGGAGTTAGGTACGTAGCTGCTAGCTACGGAATCCGTAGATGCTCCGTAGATAGTCTTCATAAGGATATTATAATGTAAATAATGTTATCGAGAGTTGTCCCGTCTCATTGGCGAGTCTTGTAATCGCTCGCGACTGGTGAGAGTTAAGTATGGTCTTGAATTCGAATTCCTAAAGGAGGCATTGTTATTAGATTCGTCTGTTAGGAAATTTTTCGTAGCAAGCCAGGTCTGCAAATAAATAGTGGCCAGTTAATGGTTATTGGGCTCGCATGTCTCAAAATATAAGTAAGTACTGCCTCCGTCGTTTTGTGGATCACATAATAAGTGGATAAATCACTCCAAAACAAAATAAAGATTTGATTTTGTATGGCTTGCGCTAGTAAATTATGCGTGTCCTCCATACTGGCTTGAATTTTCGTTTTGTTTTAAAGTGTAAGTATCTCAATACTGCGGATGCATTTAGGAACAGAGACTGAATCACTCTACAAATTATGCTCACTACATAAAAAAATATCTTGTATATCGATATTACTAGCAATGTTGATTGAAGATTGCTCGTAGCTTGGCTATTATGCTATCGAATAATAAATACTTCGTACAATGTTATTTATTAGTCGAGTTGATACGCCAAGCCACACCGGCCCAGCTAGGACAAAGCCTTGTCTAAGCCTAGACTAAAAGCCATAGAGATAATATATAGTACTTGTACTATTTCTATGCTAAAAGCTGACTCAAGTGTCCCAAGATACCTATTTTATATGCCTGTTATTACTCAAAGCCTGTTATTTATACACATACCTATGAGATATTTTGTTTCGTTTTTTTGCGTTGTAGTTGTAGCGCAACTTCGGAAACAACACATGCCGTTATTACAAAAGATGGTTTAGACCAAGTCTAGTAAAACCATAGAGATAATATATAGTACCTTGTAATATTTCTATGAGTATAACCGAGGTTTTAAATATATATCCGTCACTTTCTAACGTCATATGACAAAAAGAGATGGGGCTATCTTAAAACCTGACTTTTACAAGACTTGCTTTAAACCATCTTTTGTAATAAGACGGATAGGGAAAACAAGGAGCTCATTGACATTTTCATTACCGACTTCCAAAAAGGAGGAGGTACTGTGTTCGTCGCGGTTTTTTTTTTGGGTATTTTCATCGGTATATTCGCCAATTGTGAACCGATTTAAAAAAATCTTTTTAGTTCGACAGGGTATACTCCCGAGGTGGTCCCATTATCATCAAGTCAGGATCTGATGATGGAATCTCAAGGAAATCGAGGAAAACCTAACTCACTAACTATGTAACAAAATCTTAGAAGTCAATTTTGACCCACTTCCCGGTTTCCGATTGAGCTGAAATTTTGCTTACTTATTAAGTTTAGTAACAATGCAATAATCTGGTACTATTGAGCTGATCTGATGATGGAGTCAGAAGGTGGATAGTGGAACTCCTCAACGACGAACAGCAAAGACACGAAATTTTGTAAATGGATTTTACTATAATATAGCCTGTTCTAAACTCCATCATGACATGGCTGCTGCACCCAGGGTTGACTTCCGGCGAGAGAACTCCTCAACGGTGAATAGTACAGACACAAAATTTTGTAAATGGATTTTACTATAATATAGCCTGTTCTAAATTCCATCATGACATGGCTGATGCACCCAGGGTTGACTTCAGGCGAGGGAACTTCCCAACAGTGAATAGGACAGACATTAATTTTGTTTGTACATGCATGCATTTTTTAATTAAAACTTGTTTTTTCACTAAAAAGGGTAAAATAAATTATTAAAAAAAAAAAACCGTCTTCAAAAAACCCAAAAGTTTAAAATAATTTTCTTATAAAACTTAACAGCTTCTGAAGTCGGGGCCTTTAATTCTTCAATGCATCTAGCTTGGCAGCGGCACCAACTTCAGAAGCTGTTAAGTTTTTTAAGAAAATTATTTTATACTTTTGGGTTTATTGAAGTCGTTTTTTTTTATTCCTGTGCCCTTCATATCTATGTTACTTTATATAAATCACTCGGAAGTCGGAACAATAAGTAAAACAGGCAAAACAGCATGTGATGTTGAATCAAGACTTTGGAATTTTGCACAAGACGCGTGAAAATATCCTAAGTCTTTGCCACAGAACGACGGAACATAATACATGTTTGAGATATACTCTAGTCTATGCACAAGACATAAACTGATTTTAGTCGGTTCGATTCCGGGTGTGGCAAGCGTATTTTCAAAAATCATTAAATGCGGTTTTGAATCTTTTTAAAAACAAAGGAATGTTTCCTTTGAGTAAAATTAGCTGTCTTCAGTATTTAGAGTACTTTTCCTCCAGGTACGCTTCAAAAATTCCACCCTGTATAGTTCAAAGCCTGAGCGTCAGCGAAGGCAGGTCTGTGGTTCAAAGCAAGTTCTGTAAAAAATTGCAGAATCAGTTGCATAAATAAACATATTTAATCTATGACAGCGGTTGACAGGCTTGGCTTGTCAAAGTTGTCAATTCACGATTTGACAAATCGAATTTATTTAGTCAAAAGGAAAATGTTATCGGGTTTGTGATTAAAGTTCTCGCTATTGCAATAGTATAAAAGTTTTTGGAAGTGATAACATGTTTACTCATGAAGATTATTGAGTGACAGTATTAATGGCCGATCTACCGAATGGCTGGGTTCAGCTGGTAAGTTCGATTGACCCTTCGTATTTATTTATCGGGATCCAATTCATCATGTTTCGCAGTTGTTTGTGTGCCTGCATTGTCTTCCTTGAACTCTATAATTGGATAAATTGTTCAATTGATCGGGCAAGGTACTCTATATTTGTTTTATGATTCAAATGTAATAATTGTCAACTGTGTCTTTACCCGTGTTTATAATGTACTAGACTGATTTTGAATGGATTTAAAGGTATAATTTAGTCCCAGATTAATTCTAGTATAAATATTCCTGATAATGATTGTATACGAAACTTTTAAAAAGTGAAAATAAAAGTTTTTATTTTATATGTGATTCTGATACAATTTTAAACCTACTTTATTGTTTCAGGTACCTTTCTGAAGGCTTCCAAGTAATAATTGAGAAGTCTAAAGACGCAAAATGCTCTCTAAAAGATGTTCAGTTGCGTTTCTTGTGCCCTGATGATTTAGAGGAGGTTAGTATTAATTAACACAATTACTTAAACTATTGAATACATATGGGAATGTAAATATGTGACTATTAGGTCACCATAGTTTCAGATGACTCAGGACTTCATACACTTATAAGAGCATGTAAACTTTAACCATTGTCTACTTATACACACAAATAGTTGATTATAAAAAATAGCATATTTGTTGTGGAGAATACTGTTTTCTTGTTGGTTTATCCTTATGATTTTAACTGAAAGAAAATTATTTGAATGAGAAACCCACATGATTGAAAAATCATTATTCAGTTACACAGTACACATACAATTATGTATATCTTCACTGGAAAAGCAAAATTACTAAAGTGCCAATAATTATATAAACTTTACAGGGGACATTTTAAAGTTTTATTTTCTGTAAAACTTATATTCTAGTACCTAAATCATAATAATTATGATTTATTAGAATATGTGTTTTACAGAAAATTATCCATTCCTTAAATTTATATGCATTTGATTTTTAAAAAAACATACTGTAAAATGTGCTCCTGTAAAGTTTACATTTTGGCGCTTTAGTCATTTTGTTTTCCAGTGTCAATATTATTTATCTTAGTCACTCAGGAAAAACCATTCTTACCTAGAATTCAATTTTTATTACTCTGAGTACATTTATTGTATTCAATTCAATGATGAATATCAAATCAAAAAAGTTGTATTACCATTTTCAGGTGAGATCTCTATGTAGAGATTGGTTCCCGATAGAATACCCTCAGTCATGGTATGAGGACATTACTTCTTCAGAAAGGTTTTTTGCCCTAGCCGCAGTGCATAAGAGTGAGATCATTGGCCTCATAGTTGCTGAAATTAAGCCTTATTTAAAATTGAATGCAGAGGACCGAGGGATACTATCAAGATGGTTTGCTTCAAAGGACACACTTGTTGCTTACATACTGTCTTTAGGTATTATGTTTTTTATTTTGAAATATTTTGTACAGAATTACTTATCAGTACATAACCTAACCATTAAAAACCCCCACTCCAACTTGGAAAAGAGTGGCTGAATAGATTTTCATGAAACATAGCTATGATGATTCCCAATTAAACTAGCTTTCAATTAAAAAAACTGCATTGAAATTGGTCCATCTGTTTTGTAGCTACAATGGCACAGACAGATACACACTACAAACTTATAACAACCCTCTTTTTAGTTGGGGGTTAAAAACAGTTTGAATCCAATGGTTATTAGGTTGTGGGTTATGAGTAGAAAAAATTGTACTTGATAAAATTGCCTTTCAACTAAATCAAGCACATGATAACCCCATTCTATAAGCCTTCAGTCAGCTTTTACTACTTGCTGCAGGAGATATTGACTGAACTAAACCACTACAGCTGCAGTTTGTCTGTAATGTAGCGGGGATTCTAATGTATGAGATTGTACGACACACCAAATCCAGTATTGTCTAACCAACTATATCAGTGCTGTGCATGTGTACTCTTACAATAATCCTTATTGTTGCATGTGTGCTGTGCTACAAACATGCACTCAGTTTGGGCAAGGCTTGAGCATCAGCTGATTTCTGATTTATTGTTTTGCATCACAAATCTATGTAATTAATATAATTTTATGGTGTAACTCCAGGTGTAGCCCGCTCGTTCCGTCGGTCGGGCGTGGCGACCTTGCTGTTGGACGTGCTCATCAACCACCTGGCGGGGCCGATGCCGCAGCCGCCTCATGAGCACCGTGTCAAGGCCATATTCTTGCACGTGCTCACCACCAACACAGAAGCCATATTTTTTTATGAACACAGAAGGTGAGGAGCTTATATTTCATTCTAGATTTGCCTCTGTGATTGTTTACTGCCCATAATATTCGTTACAATACAGCCAACGTAATTTTGGTGATAAGAGAAACTGAAATATATATAATATAAAATGTTTTTTTTATCTTTATTGACTGTCCAACTAGGTGTTTGGGCTTATCATTTTATTTTGATATTGAGTTTTAGTCTAACCAACAGTGTCTACTGTGATGAATATATCGAATAGTCCTATATGATTTGCAGTAAATGGATCATATAAGATGTCAATAAAAATGTAAGGCAATTGACAATATTAAAGGTCAAACTGTGCCAAAAAAACCAAAGAACTGGAGAACATGTTACTTACTGATAAATTAATCGCAAATTCGCAAAGGCTACACCCAGACTGCGCCTATCTGATAGCGGTTTTTTATTTTTTTTATTCTACCTACCTATTTAATATTATTATCTATGAATGCAATACATATCGATACTTTTTACAAATGCCGACGTCTCAAACTTGTTGCTGGCAGTGCTTTTTGAAGATTAGGCATTGCATTTATCCTCTTTCCATGACTTATACCAAAATATTATTTTTCATAGCACTTAGCTCAATAAAAATATGATATCTACTTAAGAGCATTATTGGCAGTATTTTTCTATACCTAAGGATACAAAAGCACGCAATTGAGTAATTACGAATTCTCATCCTATAACGAGTACAAGTACTGAGGAAGGAAACGCCTTCCGCTAATTTATTTGAGAAATTTATATTAAATATTTAAACATTAAAAAGTAGTTATAGTGTCATAAATATAATATTTGGACATATATGGTATTGCGAATCTTTTTGTAGATATTAATAAATGTTCTCTAAAACTGTAGTACATTATTTTGTTCTATCATCTCGCAGCGCACGCGATGTTAGGAATTTTATAGGTATTTTTTTTACACCTTGGGTTACATTATTAGAGTTTTCGTAGGAAACCCTAATTCTTTTGAACATAAAATGTAACCTATGTTACTCAGTGATAATATAGAATACTACTGGTGAAAGAATTTTTTATAATCGGTCCAGTAATTTTTATCTTTATTCATTACAAACATAAATACAAAAATCCAAATCTTTTCTCTTTTTAATTTTAATGTAGACTGACGACAATTCATAAGTGCCTGTATCCGGTTTACATGAAATAAAGATCTATTCTAAACTGATCACATTCAAGTTCACACAGAAAAATAGCGTGATTTTACTCCTTTTATAAAGATATTGGTAAAACTAATGCCATCTTTATCTTTCGTATCGCTTTGTCTCATTACACGCGTAACGGTCCGTATAATTAGTCATTGATATATTTACTTATCACATAATACAACGCACTTTCGAGGCGGTAATAACATGAGAACTTGATATGTGTACCGTCGAGAATACAAATAAGAATAATAATGTGAACAATTCTTATCCAAAGCTGTTCTGTTAGTCAGTTTAGATTATGTCCAGTTGTCATATTGTACTCATTGGTATGAGAGTTGTTTAAGAATTCACAAGTGGGGTATACGAAAATTAAGTAAGGTTATCTACTTACTCATTTATTCACCATATAAATTAGGCAAATCCAGATGCCAATTTTGAATAATTTTGAAATTAGGTGCAAGTCGACTTGTCAACCTATTCACGCAATGTACGGATATATTATTGGGTATTTTTATAATTAACATACCTACTGCATAAATACAACGAATACAAATTGGATCTCATTAATTTACCTACTCAGATGAAATAACAGGAAACCATACACTGCCATTTATCCAGTAGGTAATGCATTCTTCGTCAATTTATACAAGAATTTACAGCGATATGTAAGCTATTCGTATGAATTAAATGTATCTCAATCATTACCTATGTTATCTCTATTAAATTATCCTCAAGATATGACAATATCTACTATTTGTAGCGTACAAATTTATATCTTATCGCCGATCTATTGATATAGTTTTATTTACCTTGACCTGTATACGTATCGAAATTAATATTTCTAGAGAATCATCCTCCTGAGTCCTACCCTTATCCCATGTAAGTATGGGGTCGATCGGCATAAGAATGTATTTTCTTCTATTCATCTTTATCAGACGTCATCTCAGAATTCTCTTTCCACTCAGTCATGTCATTTTTCACATAATCCATCCATCTAATCTTTGGTCTTCCCCTTCTCTAAATACTATTGCAACACCCGATTGGGCTGTATTAGGCTGTTGATACCTATATTTATAAAAACACTTTTGTACACAGTTTCTGCAATAAATGTCTTTGTCGTATAGCCATCAACATTCATACTGCTCTTCTCGTAACACGCTTCTCATCCCTTCTCATTAAATACCACGACATACAGTTCCTTATGAATGTGAATCATTCATCGTTAAGACATTAATTCCGATTGCTACAAAAAATCTGAAGACTGCTGCATCATTAATGTTAATATTATTATGACATGTATGCACTACGTCATTTATATAAAAATATACCTACCCGTTATATTCTCATTCGTAGATTCCGTCTCCACTCGTTTTTGCCGTACTACTACTCGATAAAGGGTCGATGTAAAGACGGGTTCACGTACGTGTACTACGTGAACGGCGGGCACGCGCCGTGGGGGCTGTACGACTACGTGAAGTACGTGGCGCGCGCGGCGTGGCGCGGCGGCGGCCTGTACCCGTGGCTGTGGGGCAAGCTGCGCACGGCGCTCACCATCGCCTGGCACAGGTAGTCCACACACCCCCCGTGCTCTCGCAGTGCCTCACAGATACTAACGTGTTAACGTGCACTCATTATTGTATATACCTGTGTGTGAAAAGTCAATTTGTAATGAGTTTGTGCTTTAGTTGGTTGGTTTCGTCAGTGTAAATGTTGTATTTGGATTAATTCCTGTGTAAATACTAGTCCAATCGAAAATTGTATTTTTTATTGCGATTGCATTTACAACAGCCTGTTTTTGTCATTTACTTCTGTAACATGGTTGTATGAAGAGCGGTGGGTGTTATACACCCACAAGTTCAACGGTAAATACATCATCAGGAACAGTTACGACTTAGGTATAACAGGCTGCTAATTATACGCAATATTTTCGGTGTCTTTAAACTAAATTTACATTGTCATCCGCCTCCAAAGCATGATTAATTGTTGTTGAATACGTCCGTCGAACAAATATACCAATTCAGCTGATGTTTTTCCTTAGATGTAACAGGAAACAACTGGCACTTTGTGAAAGGAATTGTTATAATTTTTACTATTTTAGTTGTTAAGTTAAAATATTTGCTTTGTAATGTGTCTAACTCAACGCATTCCGTGAGAATAATCTTATTTAAAAGAGAATTCGAAACTTGATTGATTTGTTTTACAATTTTACTGCGTTTTCAGAAATGTCCACAAAACGTAGAAGTGCAGTGTGTAAGCAGTGATTGAACGAGAGAATTTTTAAATATCCTTAAGTTAATGGATAATTTATAGAGATGCACTGTTTATTGTTTTTATACATTGACGTGAAGCCAAATTTGATACAAGTATTTTTGCGCATCAGTAACGCGAATAATATGATGATAAAATATTTTTATAATATACGGAGACGAAAAGAACAAACCTTTCGTATCCCGAGGGAACCATCGATTTGGCTTCATTTATTAAACTGACAAAGTTATTTGTGATACTTTTTATTACTCAAAGCTTTAAATTTAATAATTCACTGTATTTTCATATATTACGAACAAAGAATCGACACAATTTTTACAATCGAAAATATAATTTGATTGAAATAGTTGTGTTTGATTGAGTATTAAGAACGGCATCGAATGCTGCAGAAATACAACAAAGTGTCACGTGCCATGATATACTGCCAAGATTATTAAAGTAAGGTGCCTGTGTGTTCAATGTAAGACATAAATTATACGGATTAACAATAATATTCTAACAATAAATTATTATTTGAGCAATACCCGTATCGGCTATATGAGCGCAATGCCAAAATAAAGAATCGGACGGAGCCAGTAAGGGATACCTACTTATCAGCATCGGTCCAAATAATGCTGGAATGATTTTGATCATATTTCTACGTATCGTAGGAAAAAATATTCGATCATAATAATTATAAGCTGACAATAGTGATCCAAAACTTTGCAGACATGTTTCTATACAAAATGTTTCTGTTTTAAGAACGAAACCCGAATTGATGCTGATAATGATCTTCACCTAGAGGCTAATGGTCTCTAGGCTTGAATATGTTACTTTGATAGTTTAATACACCACAAAACCAAGGAATTTTATTTGTACATTTAAAAGTCTAGTTTTTGTAAATAGATTTTAATCAAAATAATTGTTTTCTTTTTTTCATGTGAAAAAGAATTGTTTGTTCGGTTTTTTGTAAGCTGAACTATTTCCTCCTCCGACTTCTTATTGATGTATAAGCCTTAGAGAGCCTATTCTCTCACAGCGCCTTAAATTTAATTATACACTATGTAGCTGATTACTGGATTTTTTACTAAATTTACTTTCTGTCGAACATGTATATTTTGGGCACATCATATTTGTTTCTGCATTCAGTCAAACCAGTGTACGTAGTTATATTAATGTACTCACATGAACCAAAGTATTTTAATATCTTAATTTTGTTATATCTCATACAAATCGATGTTTTTTTTTTTCTTTTTAATTAAGTATTAATTAACTTAATGTTAATGTGAACTTGAGTATTATTATTTGGACCATTATTTAAATTACTTGTATTAAAAAAGCAGTCACGATAGGTGGTTATGTTTTGTAATTTGTGATATTATCATCATTTAGATAATTATTTCGAATTATTTTCTAAAATACTTGCAAAATTATATAAATAAGGTCGACATTGTGTGGTAAATTGTCCTTTCTATGTATAGCACGTTCCTAATGTTAAATGGAAATTTTATGTTATAATTCTATGTTTAATAATACTCTACGATAGGAAAAGATTTTAGCTTCCAAATAAATATCATTGTTGACTAATTGTATTTTTATTTAGGTATACACCCGTTGAGCTTTGCATATATGATGAGATTTCTAAAGAAAAGAATGTTTAACAATTTCAGAAAATGTTTAATTTTAATAATTGCTTCATTTTTCATCAACTATGCTGTACAAACTATATCGCTTACATTAGAATTAGCAATTAATAATTGCACGTAAAAAAACTTAACAAATAGGTTTCTTCAACTTTTCGATTGGAATGAACGATTATTACAATAAGTAATATTTTTTACAATATTTATAACTCTACGAAATGAAAATCTATTCAACAAGCAGTCAATGATATGTTAAAATTATTTGTTTATAATTTTAATGTTATTGCATTCTAAGTATTAAGGTATCGCGTTCACGTGGTGTGTGGGCGAGGCTTGTGCTACGCTAGTCAGGCCGTGTGACGTGGTCACGTGGAAGCTAAGCGCCCTCTATACTACGTGACAAGGTTGTCCCTCTCCGTGACGCCGCACTTGTTGTTTTGGCCCTTGAAGTCTTTTAATCTTATCGGCGACGACTCGCTGCCAGAATCACCCTGAAACATTTTTGAAAAACGTCATCATTGGTCCCCCATGTACGTCATGATCCACAGAACACAGAAAATAGGAATTAATTAGAACCTCTTTCTGTGTTCTGTGTGATGATCGAATGATCATGGAATTTTATTACAACATTTACAACTTACACAATTAATCGAAATTACAAAAGATCATTATGTTGAATGAATATTCAAAAGATCGAACACCGCGTCGAATGTTCATTGCATCGAATAGTCTATAATATCGAATGGAAATTCCTTGCTTATTAAAGGTACTTCTTCGGGTTGATGTTTTCCTTTATATAATTTTTTTTATTACACGATGACATGGCTTGATCATGCAGGCTTTTTAATACTTTTAATCTAGGTACACTGTAATGGAACACTAACAGCAGGCGTAGCACATCTAATGGCGTAGCATGACCACCATAGAAACGAGTTTTTGAGTTTTTTCTACGGAAGAATAGACAAAGTGATAGATTGTACAAATGGACGTGGAAATCGGAAGCTGCAATTTGAAAAAAGAATAGCCAATGTCCTTCCTCATGATGAAAACAATTAGGTTCCTTGTCAAATTTCACCAAGATCGGTTCAGACGTTTAGTCGTGAAAAGGTAACACATTACTTTCGCATTTATAATATTAGTAATGATAGAGTTGTGGGAAATGTGCTTACGTTTGCACCGAGCGAGGTGGTATCTTGTAGAAGCAGCTCGCTGTCGGTGCCCCGCGACTCCTTGTTCTTGAGGATAGATCGCGAACGCGAGTCGCCCTCTAGCGGCCAGCCGCCGCCGCGTTTGTTGCCGTTCTTACCTAGTTTCAAAAATAAAAATCTGGTTGATCGATTTATGGGCCTATTGTTTCTGTCCTGGACCATACTCAATGGTAAGAACTTACCATTTTCGACCAACTAACATGACAGGTTTCTAAAATGGCAGCTAAATACCTAGTAGTCCTATTCTAAAATGACTCAGAGTAGGTAGGAACCATAAACGTAAGTAATAATAACTTTATGGTCGGAACCATGGAAATAATAAGTGGTAGGAACCATGGAAATAATAAGTAGGTAGGTACTGAAGTCTCAGATGAAGAACCCTGAAGTAGGTACCTACTTATTATTTCCATGGCAGGAACTGTTACACAGATTATATACCTACTAGTTACTAAGTAAACTGTAGGTTTAATACCACTAGGAGGTATAATAAGTTTATATTTTTTACTAAAACTAGTCTTCCTTCTGGCCCTAAACAATGGACATAGGTACCTACTCCTGTAGTACAAGAGTTAAAAATACTTACCTACCATGAATGAAGATATTTTGATAGAACATTAAATAAAATCTAGAATAATTAGGATATATATCTACCTAATTTAGAATGTTTTACAATTTTTTTATTAAAATCGAATAAATACCTACCTATCTAATTCAACCCGCAACAAAACATTAGCGGAAGAATAGGTATTTAAAATATTTTATTCTCATTATGATAATCATGATAAATCATTGAGTAGCAGTTGTGTGAAATAATTTGGAAGCCTTCTTCTAGAGTCTAGAATCTAGACCATAGTTGAATCACAAAGGCGCCAGCACGTCTGTGCTTATGAAACTTACTATACCTATAGGATGCATAAGTCATTCTTCTTTATAAAGGCTAGGTTAATGATAAAAATAAATGGAAATAAAATAAAAAAGCCTAAAGTAGTTGGTTGTTAACTTATGCAATAATCAAACCACTCTTCAAACGTTACCAGAATTAGGTATACAAACGATGATGCGGCAGAAATGATGGGCATTTTTTATTCCGCACTGTAAACAGTACCTAATGGTACCTAGGTACCTACTATGTGAGAAATAATGTTGTTGTCGATTCTGTTGCGCACTACGACAGGACTAAACTAAACAAAGGGCATTTGTCTCTTTCTGTTTCAATAGAAAAATAAAATACCTAACAAATGCATTTAGTTTAGTAATGTCAAAATTCGCAACAGAATCGTCACCATTATTAATTATTAAGTCGTTACTTACCTAAGTTTTACTTACCTAACAAACTACCCGGCCGCGCAAGCAAAGCTAGCAATGTTTCCTGTGCGTAGGTATTTTTATATGACAGTCTTTAATAGATGTACGAGGGAATTTAACATCATGTTTCGGATGTCTGTTTTGTACATGAGTCCTGTTCCGACAGCTCGGCTCGTTTTAAATCAAGACAGTCGATAGGTTTTCCCACTGTTATTGTAATTTCCACTTGACCGCTAAGTGTTTAGAAATAAGCTTAACGCTTTCGCAGGGCAGGTAAGTAGGTACGTATTGAAAATGAGACGAACCAAAAAGGATGTGATGATTAATGATCCTCGTAGCTATCCCTCTCGGCGGCCTCCTTTCTTCATCCGTCCAGTCCTGTGGGATAAACGATCACGTTCGTGTTACCCACATGACCCTTGAAAAAAGCATCTCTCAAACATGAAAGCAATGACAACATTCATGCATTCAGTACGTAGACATTGAAGTATTAGTCAAATTGTGATCACATCATGCAAACGTAACGATGGACAAGGTTTGTAATACGGAGGCAAATTCGGGCATACGCTGACGAAATTCAAACCATTCTAAGAAGCTGTGTGTGTATTCGGTGAGCAGCGCAGCGGGTCGCTTTCGCTCACCTGTTGGAAGCGAGCCTTTCTGTGTTTGGGCTTGGTGTCGTCGGTGGCGGGGGGCGCGTCCTCCAGCGGCTGCGGCAGGCTGGTGCGGGACGCGTCCAGCGGCCGCGCGCTTGCCACCGGCGCCGGCGCCACTTCCGCACCCGCCAGGCTCACCCGTGAGCCGAGCGGTGACACTTCGCCCTGTGAACCTTTGGCACACAACACGCTTCCGTCCCCAGATGCACTCCTGCGTACTCCGTTATATTCAGCGGACACCCCGCCCCCACCCCGACCCGCGCCGCCACCGCCGCTACCGTCCAGAGGATTCACATACAAGTTTGATGAGTCGTTCTCGCATGCGATGTCGCCCTCTGAAGGAAAAGGGTGCGTAAGGCATGATGCAAATGTATCTGTAACGTAAGACATAATACGTACATGGAGCCGCACACGACCTCACAAAGATGGCGTATGTTGCTCATATACACATATCATACAATACGCATGGTTAGCGAATGGTGTGGGTACACATAAGTGCCGAAAGGAAATCGACATTACAACAGTGAACGAATAAGGACAAGATAGTGATACCTGTTCTGATTCTACGGGTAGAATGCACATAAAGAATACATGGACATGATCTAGTGATGTTCTCAACAAAACAAGTAGATAAATCTAATGAACACTTGTAAACAACGTAGAATAAAGTAGGTAATTTGATATTGGAGACAATGTAGGTATTGAGATCTAATAACATCATGAAAACAAAGTTGTTTACAGTTGTTCGGATATCCGAAGTGTGTCAATACCTGGGCTGTCGAGGCTGTTGGGCGTGTTCTCGGGCAGGGCCCTGGGCGCGGGGTGCCGCTGCAAGCACGCCAGCTCCACGCACACCGGCTGCCGCAAGTCTGACGTCGACATCGGCATCAGCTGCTCCGCATCAATGAACTCTTTATAACCCTATACCAAAGTATTACACCCAATCAGATCATATTGAAAATTATCTTTCATTATTTAATGACATAATTCCGATCAAATGTTTCTGCACTGTTTACAACCAATTCGGAGTACCTATGTTTGAAAGTATTTTGTAAAGCCATCAAGTATCAGATTGTTTGAAGTAATTACCTTTTATCCTATGTTAATAAAATGATTAGCTGCAAACATTTTAGCCGGAAAAAATCATACAAACCTACGGATGGAAAATCATTACACTAATCTAAAATAATAAGTAAGTAAATAGGTACTTACAGGTTAATGCTAGATGGGAATATTATTATTAGTAATGTATACCATATATTAAATAATAATAAAATAACTGCATAATTAGATAATTAATAATGAGGTATCTACAAAATCAAGTATGCGTTAGTATCTTAGTACCTTGAACGTGCAAAAACAACATTCAAACTCAGAAGGCAGCTGATCCAAGTCAAGCTGTTTGTCAGCCATCTTCTTTTCCTAGAAAAAGAGAAATAATTAGTAACTAGTTATTTTCGTAACCTAGCCTAAATGTTAGAGATTAAGTAGTGAATCAGTCCAAACCGTCGACCAAAGGTTGAATCGCTTTGAAGAATTTATTTGGAGATGGTTATCGCTGATGGTTCATGGAAGCTTAAGTCAATGAGCGTTTTAAATTTGACTATGACAAACAAGCAACTATAACAACTCTACGATGATAAGTTACCGGTTCGGCAACGAGTGTTAGCAGAGACGTAAACACATATGATATCTTACTGGTGTAGGTTCAGGATTTATGAGCAAGCACTTCTCCGGTGAACCGAGGCCCTCGTTCGAGTATCGCCGCTCTTTCTGAGGGCTGCTCTGAAACTGTCACCTACAGTGTTAGCCTAAAAAGCCTATTGCTGCATGTAACTACAGCTTTAATAGGGTCCGTCCAAAGCTTAAGCTAAAGTATCTTAGGTCAACTCTCTCACACTAGTGCTGTAGCAATACCAGTTACCTACACATTGTGTCGTGAAGATATGAAAATTCATTTTTATAAGTCATTAAGTAGTTTCCCTATTCATTGGCTGAATAAATAACTACATAAAGCTTATTCGCACTCACCCTACGATAGCCAAGATGACTGTTGGACGTACCCAGAACATTAGTGATCAAGTGTATTACCTGGTTGGGGTCAGTACTCTGAGGCAGGTTATTGGTGATGGAGTGTTCGTACTGTTTGTAGCAGCCGGTGGTGGCCGGGGCTTCGCCCTCCAGGCTAGTAGCATCCGCCTGCGACATGTTGTGTCCTGAAGACACATACCACTGTGAGTAGCGACGTATTCCGTAATTTTCACTATTTTCCCCGAATTTAATTTTGATTATTATATGAACGAACATTTAAAACATGACAAAAATAGCTGCGTGAACTACACAACACACATTCCACACGAACAGTACACAGAATCCAGCGTCCTCCGGATAAACACATCAGACAGTCCACAGAAGAGGAGTGTTAGTTCTAAAAAGCGTTAGGCTTACGCTGACAATGTAATCGACCTTAGATTATAGTGTCTTCGTCGCACATCGCAAGCTACACGCGACGCGACTCGACCCCGAGTAACGGACTTAATATTAAGGGGTCGAGTGTGACGACTGTGAGAGTGGCAAGATGCTCATCTGGCGTCGTCTCTCGCCTCAATGAGGACGCACTTGTCACCTGAAGACAAGGAATAAAACACTCTGAGTGCACCTCGCCGCAACCAACGAGTGAACATAGCTGTAGCTGCGATGTAACGTGAACTGTTTGGTTTGATGTTGAAGATGTCTGCTAGTCCGGAGAGCCAACGATGCGACGTGCACACATTCAACATTCATTGCATCCAATAAACACAGACACTGTTTGAGCACGGAAGGCATGCGTGCACAGTGAAAGATAAAGTTAAAGTGCATTCCGAGCAAGAGACAATATATGACATGGACAAAGCAGCAAAGCGAGTGGCCTACGCGATACTGACCTGTGTCTACGATGACGTCGATGAGGTCCATGCTTTTGGCGAACGCGTCGCGTAAGTTAATATGGTGGAAGGAAACGATGGAGCCCTCGCGCTTGGCGCGTTCGAGCGCCTCTCGTCGCTTGAGCGCCTTTTCGCGCCGCATCTGGTTCTTGTAAAACTCGGCGAAATTGTTGACGATAATGGGGATGGGTAACGCAATTACCAACACGCCGCAAATACAGCAAACTGAGCCGATGACCTTGCCCAACGGGGTCGTGGGGTAAATGTCACCGTATCCGACTGTGGTCATGGTGATGCCGGCCCACCAGAACGTTTCCGGAATGGAAATAAATTTAGTTCCCGGCTCTTCTTTTTCAGCGAAGTAAGCCAATGAGGAGAATATGAGTACTCCCATCGCAAGGAACAACATGAGCAATCCAAGCTCCTTATAGGAGTTTCTGAGCGTGAACCCGAGCGACTGCAGCCCGGTCGAGTGTCGGGCGAGTTTGAGAATACGCAATATTCGCATTATACGGAAAATTTGCACAACACGACGCACGTCTTGAAACTGGTCAGTCGCGTTCTTATTGGTTTCGAGCAAGAAGAGAGATACAAAATAAGGCAATATAGCCAGTAAGTCTATCACGTTGAGTCCACCCTTGAAGAACTTCCATTTATCCGGCGAGGCACTGAACCGCAGCACGTACTCGAGCGTGAACCAGGTGATGCACACCGCCTCGACCATGGCCAGCTGCGGGTTATCCATGGGCGCACCCTTGTCGTCGTACACTTGCATCTGGGGTATCGTGTTGAGAGTGAGCCCTATCGTGGACAGCACGATGAAGAGGATTGAGATGACCGCGATCACCTGCAAGGACGCACTGGCAGTGAGCGGCGAGCGGCGGGCGCCACGCGGGCCCGCGCTCCCCGCCACCGCTGCCACACTGTGCAACTAAGCCTCGGTACCTAGTGATTATGCCACATGTGTCAGATCGGTCAGTTATATGCCAGTGTTTATACAGAACTACTCTTCCTACATGTTTGTACATCAGTAGTATACTATTTAACAGTTGTAAGTATAAATAGATTATGTCATTATATTTACAGACAAACGGTTAAAGCCAATATCGTATGTAACAAATGTCTTAATAGTAATTCTCAAATTTTGGTGTAGAAATAACATCTATTCGTGTGACTATGTTAGTAGTGTTGTGTGGTCTCGGTGTAGATAAGTAGATATTTATATTAAACAGTGTGGGTGAACGGACGCGCGTCCGTAGGTACTATAGAGTGCGCCTAGAGGAGGAGGCGGAACGAAGCAGACGCTCGTCCGTCCATCGCCCGCATCGCTCGGTTAGTCGGATCAGTATCACGAAGCGGAAGCGCTGGTGGATTAGGGGTCGGAACGGGAGTCAAACGGGAGCCAGGACCGGACAGGTGGGGTAAGGTGGGGACGCCGGCGGGCGGCGCCTCGCCGTGGTGGGAGGCGGCGCGGGCGCAGACCGGCGCGAGCCGCACGAGCCGCGTGCGGCGCGCGCCCGGCTGTCCCGTGCCACCCCGCACGCCGGCCACCGTGCGCCGCCCCGGCGGCGGCTGGTCACATCGCGTAAGCCCATCCCATCTTTGCAACTTTGCGACAACAATTAAGCTTTGTTTTTATTTAGTTCTCCCATATAGAGAACTATCGACGCGGCTGTGAACATTTATAAAAATTCATTGTAATAAAAATAATTATATACAATCCAGTAATTGCCGTGTGTTGAACCATAAACTCGACAGTAAGCATAAAATACTTAATGCAGCTTTGAAAAGAAGTCAGTCCAATTGCTACATTATTTTTCACGCTTCTAGTTTCACACTAAATTAACAAGAATATAACTCAAATGAAATGTTAATTTTTAAACTAAGTAAGTAGGTACTTAGAAAATATAAATTAAAAACTCCTTTTCAAATCGTTATTTAAAGATATGACCTACGGTCTGTAGACCACAACACAATAGGTAATAAAAACTGTATTATAAGTGTTATCGATAATGTTAGAAACCGGTACACAGTAATACCGGTACACAGCTGCATCTTGTGTTGCAGAATACTGTGATAAGTAGATATCATACAAAATACTATAACTTTGCTTTAAACGCAATATAATATAGTTAATGCATTGAAGCAGTTTTGCTGAAATATTGTGTGAGATAAATAAGATAAATGGAACAAAGATGCTAGAAATAATTACTTATTAATATAAATAATAAATAAAAAATGAATTTAAGTAGTTATATGCTATATTAAATTTGTACTTACATAAGTAGGTATAAGGTTGCACCGCTGTTGTCAAAAAATTTAATAGAGTTTGTAGAAAAGTAACGCTACGAAGTAAGCTGAAAGGTGCTCAAACAAAACAGTACACAACACAATATCGATTCGACAAAAGCGATCAAAAGTTACGATCACGATACAACGATCAAATGGAACACAACACCACATTCCATTACGACAACGAGACATCTGACTTGCAACACTGAAGGAGGAGCCAGCGATAGATGTTATTCATGCACCACAACACAACACATATAAATATAAACTCTTATACCAAGCTTGTTTCCTAAATGCGTTTATATTCTTGAAAAAGCTTAGTAAACATTTGAAAATGTCAAATCCATCAAAGAAATGTGCAGTAAAGTGAAATGTGTATTGATTACGAAACAAGCCTTTTATGTACATTTAGGAGGTAGGTGTTTGTATACCAACATACGTTAAGTACTTCATATTTGTATGTGTAAGGATGTATTACAGTAGTGAAATGAAAAGTGAACATTAGTTACAAAATGTTTTATGTTTATGGATGTACAGTAAACAGTGCTAAGTAAGTGTGCTTACAGTGCTTAGTGTACCTAGACTTACGTGAGAAAGTTTCAATTCAAAGTGCCCTTAAATATTTGTTCAGAGTTTGTATAAAGTAACTACATTTGCAAATATCTACTAGTGACATGGATACAAATCATGGACATCTCAAGAGCCCTACTCAAACTTGCTCACAATTCACAGAAGCATCTATCTAAAATTTAACTAAGTAGGTTTAGAAAAATCTCTATATCTAGATACCTCTCCCTTACACTAAACTATCCTCGGCAGCTTTGCTAAAGTGGCAAGGTTAATAATACTAGTAACTTGTTATTACTTTGGTTGAATACGTCGCGATACGTTACCCTGGCTGCGATACTAGTGGTCGGTTTCTCGAGCAGGTCCCAAAGCCACTTCTGGTACTGAGCACAGGTGCCCTGGCCGAACTCTTCCTCCTCTCGTTGTCGCAAGCTCTCGGCCTCCTTCCTCATCTCTTCGTGCACGTGCTCCTTGCGCTGGTGGTACTTGTGCTGACAACACGACTCCAGGTACAGTTCGTCCACACCCCAATACTCAAGATCGTCGCTGAACGCCAACACACACATTTCATCAACTAAATGTAACTTTCCAGTCCGATAGAAGTTGAGTATTGAACTAAAGCTCTTCGGGTGCCTGGAAAAAGCAAAAAGATTTGTTGAAAACGTATCCGTTTATTGACATGCATTCAAACTATACGATGGTTGTGGTGAATAAACATGCATTGAATGAAGAAAACAATCAGTACCAAGTGTGCGGGAGTGCTAGCTCAGCGGTCATCACCTCGCCTGCTCAGTTTGGTGACTAGAGACATTCTCCCCTTTTTTAAGAAGCCTGGGTCCAGTTGGATCTCCTTTTAGTGGATCCTGCCAATAAGCCAGCATCATAAAAGAGGCTATTATCATAAACAAATACGAAACAGAACTGGGCAAAGGCCTCCCCTATTTTCTTCCAAACATCTCTATTTCGTACAATGTAACATTACCTATCAAAAAAATACTCGTTGTCTTGTAGCGAGTAGTCATCACAGAGTTCCGTGATGGCCTCGTGCGTGTTGCAGTCTCTTAGGCGGCCGAGCCTTGTGTGTGGGAGGCGCTCGAGCGTCCGCCAGAGCACCTCGTGTCGCACTCCTCCCACGTTGATGATGACTCGCTTACTCAGCGCCTTGGCGCGGAGCATCATAAACGGCTCCGGTGGTAGCGACGACATCGACCTGTAGATATTGGTTGGTGATTTTCAGTAAGATGATTCTAGTCATTTTTGGGAGTACACTGGCAGAATTTTCTTTTAGTTTTCAAATGGAGCGAAAGTGTGGGTAGTGGTGTTTACATGAATATATATTGCATACCTACCTATAAGAACCGTTACAAGTAAACAATGTCACATCAATTAAACAGTCACAAATATACCTACTTGTGTAGTAGGTATTATCTGTGACCTTTATCAGCCTGTGTGCTTTATTAGCCTGGTTTTAAACTAAGTATATCGAGCGACAGAAATGTATTACACAACCGATAATAGGGTTGCCATTCATGCGAATTTATATAGATAGTCAGACCTTTGTCCCGAATGTGAGGTAAATTGGAAGGGGGCCGGAATTTTGTGTGGGTGGCAAATAGCGCTATATCGACACTACGCTGGACGTGCTTCCCGGAAACTTTTAAATTCTTAGGAATTTCGATGAATATAGATCTACTTATCAGATTTTTTTTAGATTTTGGTTTATTTTCTGGTTTGACTTTGAGACCCAAACCCCGCGAAACTGAATCCATTGAATTCATGTGTTTTTGTTTTGGGAAACGATCAGCTTCTTTTAAATATACGATATGTAAGTAAGCAATCTGATGGTTGTCCACCAGTCTAGCTTGATATCTAGCATGATTATAATTTTTAATAATTCCCTAGACTGGTGACCCGAGGCGAAGTGCGCCTTGATCGAGGTTAGCGTACTGATAACGCGCTTTGTTTCCCTTATCAAAAGAAGCCTTAGTTCTACTAGAACCTTAATATGGATTACAATAGGCAATTGAGAAGAGAACTGGTTTATGTAAATAACTAATGCTAGCTTCTTCTAATTAATTGGAATTAAACTATTTAAATATATTTTCGCCGATGCCTGCTGTTGGCGATTGTCCGACTCAGCTACAGATATTTCCGGCGAGTCATATTAATATGTAGTAGTTTATATACCTGGAGTGCGTCCTCTGCATCATGACATCGCCGGGCGGCGCGGGCGCGGGCGCCGGCGCCAACCCGCGGTCGAGCGGCGCATCCTGCGCGGGCGCCGCGAAGCCCATGGGCGCGCGCGGGGGCGAGTCGCCCACGTGCCAGCGCGCGGCGCCGCGGCCCGCCCCCTCGCCCCCCATTCCCGCTAGCTCATGGCGCCAAGCGCCGCCGCCTCATCGGCTTCAGACAGTTTGCGAGCACGCCCCAGAAATCTGGAAATTACAAGATTTAATTGTTACTAAACTGCGGCAAAATGCTGCACTACCAATGTTCAGACACAGAAGTGTAGCGTTGGTTAGATCACATGATATCCGTACTAGCCCACGGAACATAGAGAATACTAGCAGCCTATAACAGCATATAACACCCCAACTTCATATTTCTATGACCCTCTCTCTACCTATTGTCACTATTATTAATTATCTATTTATTGAATACTATATGCACAAGTAAAAAAACTGCACAATGTCGGACTTATGCATTTTTCGGCCAGTCAACCTTAGAGTGAATTATTGGGCTGTGAATTATTCTGTTCCTAAATTTGTTAATGGTATTGTCTACATACAAGTATAATGTTATTTCACCATGGTATGAACTGGGATTACTTTGGATTGTATATAACCCAAACCCAAGCACTATTCAGCATAAAAAGAGTTATTAGATTAGAGGATAGGATCACCATCAAAACGTGAAATGGCTGTAATTATTGAAATTTTAAACGCCCAATAAAGATATACACACTTATTCTCATGTGGCCGGTTGCTCATACATTTTTTAACGTATAGCTTGACTTAACTTTAGGCCGCGGTTATTAGTAAGGGGTTAAAAATAATTGATTCCCGTAGCCTATCGAAAACATGCTACGAGAGCGTAGCAGGCGGAGCTACCAGAAGTTACTCCGTTTTGTTGGCATGACGGCGACGTTGTCACTTCAGCTACGTCGTCGTTATAATGATAATATGAATAAATGTGTAAATAATTGGTGTTAAATCCTAAAACAATTAAATCATTAAAAAAAATCTTTCATATTAGCTAAGCCGACACAAAAAACTTTGTGTCACACCTACAGTAACTTGTATCGAGCGATGACCAGCGTCCCTTAGAAATTACAATATGATTTTTGCCAGTCAACAAATAGTGACTAATGTGAGGATATTTATACTTTTACTACATTTGTATTGCAAAATAAATTAATTGAATTTGGACAGTACCAAAATGTATTTCTATAGTTGATGTTGATGCCTACCTAAAACATAAAATTGGTACAAAGATGTTTATTTGTTGTATGTACCTAATTTAAATACAAGTCAACGATATATAGAACTACAATTATTGTTGTATGTAGAAGGTACAATTACCAGAACAATAGTATATCATGTATAAAGCTCGCTACGAACATTAGACCTACTCTTTTTATGAGACCGTTACTTCGACCCCCGAAAAATGCTTACCTAACCATTGCTTCTTTATGAGACCACTCACTCAAAATATTGATGGATTACTTCCTCGACTTCGGATTCCGAAACTACGTTCAATGTTTGGAAGTAAACGAAAGTGCTTTCAAACCTAAAACTAGGGTTAAGCTTCTTTTGTTTCCAAAGGCTTTGTAGACCGAATTTGTTGTAGTTTTTTAAGGATAACAATTTCGCTCAGCTACATAATAATATACAATGGTGGTCCACTAGTGGTCCAGTGGTCGCCGCCCTAATTTACGAGTCCTTTAACCATTTTTGTTATGTCAGTCGTTTTTAATGTGATTTGTATCAAAGTGAATTAATTTTGTTTCGTTTTGATGCCAGCATAGGGAAGGATTGAAAAAATTAAGGTCAAATCATGTACCATGTAATTTTTTGTCTATTAAGTAGTTAACAATTTTTGATTCGTCGCTCCTCAATAGGGTACTTGACTACCATTGACTACTATTAAAACTGACAAATATTGTATATTCCCTTATAATAGGCAGATAAATAACACCATACTTAGTTGACAAAATAACTAAAATCGGAGAATAAATGCCGGAGATATAAGCTTTAAAATTTTCTATATAAGACACTATCCATCCTATTCCCGCAAAATCAAATATTTATTTATTTATTTCAACCAAAACTAACAACTATCATTACAGGTATACACCCAATGCGATATTGTAGATAACAAAAACATAATTAAATTAATATACATCTTTTTTGTAACATATATATATGAAACTGTCACAATTTACTATGACATTACTATTTTATGACGTCACAATTCAGTAGCGCTATCTCTATCTATTCAGAAATTTAAAAAGCTTATAACTTAGACATATTTACAAATATTTAATTTATTTTTACACTATTGCTTAAGTTTTTCGGAAAAGCTTCATTTTTTCAAATAATAAAAATACCATCCCTACCCTATTGTTTTATAATGAAATCGATTCGAAAACTTATAAAATCCACCTATCAGCACTGGAAACTCAAGGTGGATAACAGCCCCGACCCTCACTCACAGTGGAGGCCTGAGTCCTAGCAGTAGATGAACCTTTAAACATACATATATATTACACTATGTTAGCGCCCCTTTGTTCTTAACATAATTACTTATAATAATACTATTGTCTAAAACATCAAATCCAATGAGATCAGAGAAAATAAAAGGTTCTCGATCAAAATAGGACCACAAAACAGTTTGAACACAAATAACGCTGGAAATCGCGGACAAAAGGACCAATATAAAATATAAATTGTAGGAAGGAGGACCAACGAAAAACAAAAGGTTATTAAACTCTAAACCTTTGTACGTGTCCAGCTGACCGGAGTTAATTTCTTTTCTATTTTTGTATTCAATACTGTATAAATATTTTAAAATTTTATTATAACAAGATAGAATATTACAATCTAAAAGTATAATTTCGATGTAAAAATATTTACTTCGTGCAACATAATGTAATGTAACAATTTGGTAAGGAAAATTTAAACTTTGAACCCTTTGAACACCAATTCTGACAATCTATTATGTTTTCAATTTAATCGGACCTTAATCGAGCGGAGAGGTTGAGGCATAAAATAAAACCACACTGAATTAAAAAGGAGGACCCATATAAAGCGCCATTATAAACTGAACTTACAGTCGCACGGCGCTAAAGCTTTATAGTAGTACAACAAAGACGATGCTATTAAATATTAAAATTCGAAGCAGACCAGTCGAATCGATCGCCTGTAACTTTACGATGCCTATTCCCTGAAACATCGCGTCTATAGCAGTAGAATTCATCAATATGTATTCAGAAGAACACTCAGCAAGCACTCGTACTCTAAATGGAATTGAAAATTTGAAACAACGTGAAATGAATATGAAATTGGTATTATTATTTTCTTATCATTATAAATTTATTATGACAGATGCCACATTGAATGTTAGTGCTTCATTCATGAAAACATACGAGTCTTACTAAGAAATACTTTATTATTCATGCAGTTGAATATACACGGCGACTATAAAAGCTCAACAAGTTTTCCATAACACCTGTCAGTAACGTATGTTCATTATAATGCAAACTTTTATATACTACACCTGTTTGATACAATGTTGCTTTAAAATAAAAAAATGATAAATTCTTTACAAACAAAATATACAAAAGCAAATCGACTCTGGACCCGATGTTTGAGCAACAAAAATCCACATAACAAGGAAGACAGACGCAAGATAACCAATCCATATCCTAATTTACTATTCAATCGGAGCCGTCATAAAACTACTGAAGTAAAATAAATAAAAGTCGGTTGGGTATATATTTGCGAGAGTATACGAAAGCATTGCGAGTGGGGGTGGTCATCAATCGATTACCGGCTCGCGTGGCGCGCCCCGCGACCTGAGCTTATCAGGCTTTCTGACCGACCCTAATCTAATAATAGACATCATGGTAACGTCCTCGATGTAACGGCTATTTGTCTACCCTTTGTTTGCATTTCAGTTTACAAAATAATTATAGGTACTGAAGATATTAGACAATCGATAGCGTAGGTATATTTAAGCATATAGTTTTAAGTCAACAATTACCTACTTAACAAATAAGGATATACTCAAAGATTTATCGACTAGGAACCTTAAAATGCAACATCTTAAATCAATGAATTATATTATCAAAGCATACTTCAAAGCTAAAAAATGGCAACAGAGTTTTCTCGGTAGAAAATGTTTAATGAGCAGAAAAATTATGTAGCACGCAGCGAAGTTATAAAAGAAATTGCTATTTTAAGAAATGTTTCCGTTTCCGCTGTTTCCGCACAATTCGTAGGAGGAAAATAGGTTGCCTAGCTTAAGGTTCGTATAATAACACTACTTGGCTGCTTGCCTGTGCGTTATTGCATTTTTTGCACAAACAAAGCTATTTTGAGCATTGGGAACTTGTGTGATTTCGAACTTAAAGTTCGTAAGTAACAAAAAGTAATTCATTTATTATTACTAAATAATTAGCCCACAAACGGAGTGACCGTTTAACCATGGATGACATGGACTTCCTGGTATAGAACTTCGGTGACGCAAAGAGATTGTTAATTGCTGTAGTATATACTACACTGACTACTGATAGGTATAATAGCAATATCGCTAATATATCAGAAGGATGCTACTGCACATTCTCTTCACGAATCGCTTAATCGCTACATAAAACAAAAAAATAAAAAGAGTTGAAACCACATAATTTTGCATTATAACTAACTAACGCCAATAACTTCAGATCGATCGGTCATCGAGGGAAAACAAGATTTACGCAGTCATATCTTGGATGCGAATCATATCTATACATCGAAGGATTTCTCGTTTCTCCTAGGCTCCTAGCTGTCTGGCTGGTGAATATACAATACATACCTACCTATTTGGATACGAATGATTGTAGAACTCAAAATAATGAACAATTTTGAAAAAGGAAAACCTTTTCCATTGGGAAAAATTTTCGGCTGCCCATACTTTATGGTACGATCAGCTGGCTGAGTAATTGAGTATGTATGTGAAGTCGAATTTTTTTTACGTTACGACAGACAACCGGAAAAGTAAACCAAGTAGGTAGGTACCGATACTTGGTGGCTGCCGATATCCCAACAGGATTGCAGAGATCAGCCAACGCCCTGTGAAAGTAGGAACTGATATTTGGTCGCATACCCAGATAATGGAAACGCTCCCCAATGCTTAGAGGTCACGTCATACGAATTTTACCAATTTGCTGCCAAGTAGGTACGCACGGCCACAATTAATTAATATATATACCTACGGCTCAGCCAATTCCATACATTAATATAAAGATTATAATAAAAAACAAATTAATAACAACAAAAATAATAATAATCAAGCCACAGGCACCACTATTTATCATTCTTCTCGCAGTACTCCATGCATTCCGACAATATCACCTTCCATTCATCCGCAAACACATCACAATTTGGTTTAGCAATCAAGCTATACATTTCTAATATAAGCTGGCCTCACATTATAATAGGCTTTCCGCTTGCCGCGTGTACAAGATAATGGTAATATTGGTGTGAGAAGACTGCATCGCATAGTTGCGACAAACAAATGCTCGACTAACGCTTTTGCGACAGGGGTTATGGGCTGAATGCCGTGTAGCCTTCGGCTAAAAAACTCCTTCTTGTCTGACTTGTACCATTAAGATATATACCTCCCGTCAATATATTGCTATAGCTGTAAAATATATTTTATAAAATGATGACCGCACTATTATTTCTTCTGAATCATTGATTTACAGACGTTGAATTAATCTCTTATGCATAACACTCTCATCAGACCCTGAACAACTATTTGTAAGCCATATACAAACTATTTGTTCCGTGCGGTAATCGAACCCACAACTTAAACGCCTCGCCAGTCAAACTGACGATGTAACAAAATGAGGGTGTAAGAGTGAAGCGCACAACATACGTATACTTTCCTAAACGTACGTCACATGCACACGGTGCACCTAGTTACGGACGAGGGTCAGAGGGGGAACAGCTGGCAGACGGTAGTATAAACATTAAGCCCATCCAGCTTGCCAAGCACAAAGATGGGTCAGAGCAAGGAACTTCAACCCGTTTCATTTTCTCAGTGTTAGCTAAGGATTAACACGTCTTTTTATGCAGAGGTTTTAAATCCAGCAGTAGAATTGAAAGGCTTAATGACTATTGTAATGATCAGCCATTACACTTAAAAATATAATAATTATTCACTAAACATGACATCTTATTTCGATTTATGCAAGAGTGCAGCTGTTGTATTATGCTAACATTGTACATACATACAATCTCAAATGTCTACCTACTTTCTGTAAAGTACCAGTTTTATTGGAATGTACGCATATTCTCTCCTTAACAATATTTATTGAAATATGGCAGGATCCCAATGCGGAATCGTAAACAATTTTTTATGTTACTAATATTTCGGACGTGCGGTTCTACCGTATATAAATGTTAGTGAGTACGGGCACAGCTGTAAACAAAAGAAATAGAAGGTAAAAGGACGGACCCATTTATTCCCAGTGTATCCTGGAACCCGAAATGTAGATATTATGTAACTCTCCAGCCGGTAAATGTCCACTGTACAAGTGTACAATGCGGCTTTCTTAACAAAGCGCTTTGGAGAACGCTCACGGGGAAATTATCGTAATCACTGCAAGTGTAGCGATAGAAGAAAATAGTGAGATTTATTTCTCTGTAACTAGAACAATCCTAACCAATTAACATTTGTTTGAAGTTATCGGAGCGTATCAGCATAGCACAAGCATCACCAACGCGCCGAGATATCAAGCGTCATAGTAAAGCGATACTACCTACCTGCATAGTTGTTAAAACCAAGAAAGATGTTTCTGTCCGCTCTAACATAACCTCTAATCGCTCTTTAAACACCCAAGGACCACACGTGGCAGCCTGTTTGAAGCGAACGACATTTTTCTTATATAAATAGCCCAGCGGTTGAACGCTCGCCTTCCATGTAGGACAGTCTGCGTTCGAACCCTGCCCGCACAGACTTTTTGAGTTCATGTACAGATCATAATTTGATTATTACTTGCGATAACGATGAAGGAAAACATCGTAAGGAATCCTGTATCTACATCTTAGAGGGCCGCATAAAGGTCTCGATGATGTGCGTAGTCCGCCAACCCGCACTAGGCCAACTGTATTAAGGCCTAATCCTTCTCATTATGAGAAGAGGTCCGTGCCCAGCAGTGGGACAGTAATGGGCCGGATTTATTATTATTTATTAAAGTATGTAACGTAAACACATACACGGCACACATATAAGGCATCATAAATATAAGATAAAATATTTCCTCTCAACGCGGTCGGTTGCGTACAAAAGAATTCCGTCCAATAAGAACTAAAGTAGTATCTTGTACTGGTAATGGGTCTGGTTGCGGCGAAAGTTCTTATTGGCCTATATAGCTACTAGAATATAGGTCACGTGACGTTTATATCCGGAGCCAGCCATTATCTCGACGCCACTCCGTCTGCGAGGCCTACCGCGTCAAACAGACCTACTTATAATTATACCTACGCAAGTATATGTACCTGGCATACAAATAAACTCTTCGGAATATATTAGGAGTTGAGTAATTCTGTAACTTTCTATATTTTATGTTGGCAAGAGCGGGACGGAACTACGTAACTGTTTAATAGGCTTGCTTGGGACGAGGGTGGAGACAGGCTCCGTATTGATCTCAAGTCGTGAACGGGACAGCCGCCGCCACTAGTAAATAAGCCAAAGCTTCGCAAACTTTTATCATCGCCTTACTACTTTTATTTGTACGCGTCAACAGCGCTACATACATCTATGTCTACAATATACATCCCAGTATCCACGCTTCACTAAACAGCGCTCTTTATGTGAAAACGCGACTATTGTGCACAATAAGATGGCTTGATATAATGGGACCTTTTGCCAAGGTTGCGAAGGGCGAGAGCAGTTATTCGTTTAATAAAAATATTAAGTGCCTACCTAATCTCGTATAATGTCAGAATAATTTGATCCAAAGCGCAATGGGACACTCTGTGGTTACAATTTTTTTACCTCAGCTTCTATGCATTAATGAACATAATTTCCGTAACATAAACATTAACTTTATATACAGTTTAGAAACGAGTATCCTACATACCACACAGTCGTTTAATAGAGCTGTAAAACATCAGTAACAATACAGGTACTGACTAAATGTTTTGTATTATTCAAGCTTCCAATAAGCGCAATGATTGGCCTGTAGCACAGTCGTTACACAGGGTGCTACGAGGCGTAGAGCGCAACCGTTTCGTAGCAAGGTGCTACGCGCTCCTGTAACCTCTGACCTTTATCGACGCGCCCGCGCCGCCCACCGGCTCGTTCCGGTTAATGTAGCCTCCACAACCCCTCTACACTGAGCTTCTAGTAATTGAATCCAGAGCACGTGTGCGTGAATAAACCATTTTAATATCAGCATTTGAGCGACACCCGCAAATACCTGACTACATCAGTGCATGGTCTAGGTACCATAACAGCGAAAGATTACCCAATAAATGTTACTTCACTGATGTTTATCCATTCGCAAAAGTGGGACTATCACCCAAAATATAGCAGGCCATTAGTCTTCAGCGTGTAATGGGAATTTAATGAATAACGATCGAGCGCCATTTACGGGAGCGTATGTATCATGTTTTAATTAGTAGTAATTCTACCCCTGTCCTGTACACTAAACTATAATTATTTCGCTACATCGTTGTCATTAATAAACTCGTGTGTGAAAATTACAAATTCACTTACATACAATACAATAGGTTTGTGCGTTTTCCTAAATGATTTCGTATCGATAACGGTGCAATAAATATTATAATAATATATGAATTTTGTATTTAACATTACAATAATGATAAGATAATGGTCATTTAGATAAGCGCTGTATGCGAATACAAAGGAAAGCTTTCAGAATTATTCAGCACTATCAGTTCTATCTAAACTTACATAGCCCACACAATGACGCCACATCTACATGTATATACCGTCAACAATAGGTAGGAATGTTAGCTTATTTATTCCAAAAATGTGTTTCCTCACTCGAAAATTCCGAGGCCAATAGAATAAATTTTCTAATCCATTAAATTGTGTCGAATTACACCGAGTGGCTGAAGAACTAATGACGGCAATTACGGCTTTGTTTATCTGTCCCTTTACGGCGCCATCGACGCACAATCAATTATACAATCTACATATTGTATGGAATCTGGATTAATACACACATAGAATAATCAATTAAATTATGCAGTGCCAATGAATTTATTCCATATTTTCTTTCAATACATATAAAAAAAATTCTGAATGTGATATTGAGATGAGATTAAATTATGCTGTTTATCTTTATTGGTTTGTTATTATAATCGAGAAAAAATCCCAGGTTCTGTTATAAAATAAACGTATTTTTTTTAATCTAAGTTTTTCATAGGTAATTTCTATTTGCCTAATATTGTAAAAGCAACCTTTAAATAGAAAATAAAGGCTAACCCGCAAGCTTAAATCTTATATTTTTTAATTAAATTATCAATAACAATAAGACATAATATCTACATCCTCACATCGGCATCGGCATCGGGAAATGTCCGTTTCCCTGAAGAGTTACTAAAGTGTTCCAATATAATAATAAAACATTCTATAATTACATTACTTTTCAAATAGTACGTAGTAGGATATGTAATTATATAAATACGCATCTCATTGATCATAGATGAGATAAGGTAAATAAAAGGTCCAGGTAATAATAACAACCTAACTAAGTCTAATCGTATTCCCCAAAAAAAAGCACTTAACGCAGGTGGTAAAAAATAAATAATATTCATGCTTACTTAACAAAAACGAACCACTCCTAACAGAAGTTATTAAGTTAAACGGGTGAGGTTATAAAGAAAATGGTAATGTACACATTTTAGCATTATAAAACTTTTTAGTTATCTACCAATAAACTAAGCGCTGTCAATGAACTGCTCCGTCAACTTGTATTGGACGCAGTTTGAGGCAAACAAATTGAACTCGGTAAATAGCAAACGGCTCGCCCCCCGTAATGTTGCATAATACACCCGGATAATCGGCGAAATACAAGCCTTACACTTTGAGGGATGCATGCGTGATGGTATATTATAGTCAAGGGTCGGAGCTTAGTCAATCCTTTGTTTTACTAGCAACCCTTAGGCGTCTTGGTCGAAGTTTAGATCTATTTTGTGATTGACCTTTGACTGATTTCTTTTCAATAATTTCTCAGTGACGAAAATCAGCAGTTAAACGTAGAAACGAATATAATTTTTAACGGTCTTCCAGTGTAACATTTAGTAACTATTATTTATATTTAATACTTAAAGGTCTGCTTATTCTCGGAATACCCCAGCTTCCCAAGGGTGTCTTTAGGTAGGTGTGAATGTGAAGGATTTTATCACATCGGCAACAGTTTCCACCTGCGCCTATAACGTCAATCCCGCGAAGCAATGCAATTACTTATAGCAAAATTTCCCAAAAGGGATTTGAAATCAATTTTTTTTTTCTTCTTCTATTAATCTCGTATAGGTTTTTCCGTATCCTATCCTAACACTCATATTCGAGAAAAGACATTAATTATGTGTGTGGAAAGTAAAGAATGGCTGAAAACAATTATAGTCCATTTTAGGGTGTCACGCATGTAGAGTAGCAGCTCCAAACATAATATGTAATGTGTTATTGACATTCACATATACACGCACGTCGAAAGGCATTTTAAAAATGTATGTGATGTGGAAACGTTCCAATACATTTCATGACAAGGTTTACTCATGCAGTCAAAAATTTTAATATAAATTGTGGCTATTTTACTTTGCTTGTTTGTTCAAATTAATTGATCACCCAGTCTGTTTGTATGTGTAGCACTTTTAATACACTTACTGACTATTTAACAGATTTAGTATCTAAGTATTATACATCAAAATATCTAAGGTACGTCTTCTGCGATAAGAATAGTATCAGTTACTTTACCTTAAAATTTACTTCAACGAAATAAATCATGTTCCGTTTGATTTTGGCGCTAATAAAAAACACATTGTCACACCCACATGACAAGGATAAACACGAAAGTAATTATGAAATTAACAGAAAGAAGTGCGCGGTGCGGTGGCGACGCGTGACAGATCGCGCGCGACTCACGCGTGACGTGGCCGGCCGCATTTAGCACGCCCAGTGTTTTTGGCACGGCTTGCGATGTTCTTCCCGTTTGTCTCCCGCTACTCAACCCACCACGCTCCAGAACGTTTACTACGTAAAATGACAACGAAAACAATCACATCATAAGAGGATCTTCAACTGAGTGACTAAGCTCGACCGATCGAGTCCTCCGCGAACTTTAGTCGTAAACATTGTCTTTTATGTTTATCCCTCTTTGTTCCTCCGCTGCCACTTAAATGGCTATATATCTACTTTTATAATAATTGTGGTATATTTATGTATACGTACATAGAATATTGGGGCTGTATACATTAATTTAACAAATGTGTAAAAAATGTCGACCCTATAATGATCCAGGCGGAGATCGTGACCGTCCCGAGGACGGAATTTACGATTGTATGAAGCCACGTTGCGTGCTCGAATTTGCTGAAGGGGAAATTTTTACAAACCAACAGCACAGTCACAAAAGAAACAGACAAATAGTCAATTACGCATGGACAGCTAGGGCCCGCATGCGAAGTTAAATATAAGCTAACGAACCAACCTGCCTACTTAATAAATTCCTTTGAAACAATTGATTCATATTTACAGTGCAGTGGGCCGATGTTGAAACACTCTTTATTGAATTTTTAAACGAGTAGTGAAGATTATTTAATATGGTAGGTATACAGATGACAAATGTTAATTAAAGTTTTTATCTCTTTAATATAAAGCAGATAACTCTTCAAAAGCTACCTAGTCATAACCGTTTACAACGCGGAGTGAAGATCCCGTTATAAATATGTATAACACGTGTACTAACTAATTAGACAAGCTATGCAAAAGTCCATCGACACCGTTGTTACGACATGATGGTCTCCAAAATAACATGGATACGTGTGGCGCCGGCGACGTAGGTCAAGACGAGTATTTTCGTCCTCGCCTTGATACAGGGCTACCGCATATCATACGCGGCAGTATAATATTAACTATACCGTCATTCACGGAGCATGCATCGGTTGATTCGAATAGGAATTGTAATATCGATTCCGATTCCAATTCGAACCAATCCCACTGACAACTTCCAGACAAGTAATGCCCACTTATAAAAAGCAACGCATCACGGTTTTTCGCGGCGCCGCGATGTTTTATGCTTCATGTCTTATATCATCCAATATTAATCTTCGAAATAGATGTAAGAATTATTCGGGGAATATTTTTAAATTTCCCTTGTCAACAATAATATTTATAATACCAGTAAAACGACAATCCACTTTGTCATAGATAACGGCAAGGGTGGGCGGTATTTATTTACATGTATGCGCTCGATCTGGCTCGAGACATTGACCTATCTAATTGTCCGACTAGTATCGGCATTAGGAACGCATACCGCACTATACATATGTATAGCGTGCTATAACGAATATAATGCCGAGTGGAGATATTTTTGCCGGAGCAGCTGTAGGATGCGACCGCGACTCATCTGGCACATCCACGCATCGATCGACAAGCTTACATCTGTATGAACTCGCAAATTTTCCACGTAAACAATACACTATACAAATAAATTGTAATGACACAGTTTTGCTAATATACAGCTTAAATATGCAATCGTTCTTATATACTTACAACGAGCGATGCTCTTAATAGACATTATCATTTTCTGCGGAATTACAGATATTATATAGATGGCCAGGTATACACACTATACACTATCAATGCATGTCTAAACAAAATGATCATACAGAGTTAGGACCCTATATTAATCTCAGTAGTCTCATGTACAGCCATTGCAGAATATCTTAGCCAAATAACACTGCACTTTTGCAGCTTTTGCTTATGCGGTGAGCAAGGTTGCCAGTGCTTCTTGGGGAAGCATGGTGTTGACAGTAGAGGTCTCCCCTACCGCTACGACAGTGTTGCTCCTGGTGTTACAAGCGACCATATAGGTTACGGTAATCGCTTGCCATCAGGCGGGTCGTATGTTTGTTTGCCACCTTAGTGTATAATATATATATCTGTACTTATTAAATATACTGCTACTACTTTAGTCTTAAATTCACATTTACTGGGTGTTTTCCTTGCGAACGACGCTAGACAATTCTCTGCTTATTTTCCCTGGCTTAGCCGCTATCTACAGAAAGGGAAAATATACCTATATATACCTATTACCATACATAATAGGTCATGTACAGAAATACTCGTGTACCTTGCTGCCGAGCAAACGTCTCCACCTTCGCCTGCGTTTAAATTAAAACTTCATTCGCGTACAAGAACTTCATCAAAGATATAATATAGGTACCTATACAGGATATTTTTTTATGTAGCGCGCGTAATTTGTAGAATGATTCAGTCTCTGTTCCTAAAGGCAACCGCAGTATTGGGATACACTTTAAAACAAAAAAAAATAATTCAACATAGTATGGGGGGGACACGCATAATATATTAGCGCAAACCATACAAAATCTAATTTTTATTTTGTTTTGGAGTGAATTTTAGTACTGCGGTTGCATTTGGGAACAGACACTGAATAACTCTGCAAATTTTGCGCACAACATAAAAGAATATCCTGTATGTTGCGATCAGCGAGCATATAATTATCATTATTGTGTGTATATTATAATATCATTCAACGATGACGGAATAGCGTAGAGCAAAACGTAACGTAAAAGTAATGCCGAACGAGGGACTTCTTTGTATGTATTTCAAAGAAATAACGAACACAATTGCTGTAATTTCTAGTTTAAACTTTTATCTCCGAGGAAAACATAATAATCCGAATTTTACTACGAGGTACAGTGTAAACTGTACAGCTACATCTCATAATCAGGTTGGCTTTCAACTTCTTTAATACTTTTATAAGCCAGATGGATCTAATTCTATTTTTAAACGCATTACATTATGTACACAATGTAAATAATTTAGTTATAAACATTTCGTGGTTGTCGAATATGATTTTCCAATAAATTACAACTGTATTTATAACACTATAAAATAGATTTTACGCCGTCCGGTCGTAAACAATTGAATGACCGTAATTGAATTTATTTGTAGTAAAACTAGTAAAATTGAATCTATTTAGAAATACTGATGTATCTATACTTTAGCTGATTCGAAAGAAAGAAATCCTTGTAATATTTTTGGTAAAACAAGTTGTTATTGTTTATTTATTTATCAATCAATATTGTGGTACATAGGTAAAATAAAGTACATGAGAATGTAGTACTGCTATGACCCACCATAAAGACATACAATAGTTAAACACATCAAATAGGTACATTTGTACATTGTATTTTTGATACAATAAGCAAATCGATTCCTACGCAACACAACCTATGAACCAGATGGGTATGTATGTATTGGATACATTTGTTTCCTCTGCGTGAACCGTTTGAAAACAGCAACAAACACTTTGAACAGTGACGTACTAACTCATAGGTGTAATCATTTGGATAGTCAGCCACAGCGCCAATGTACTCCGCGGTGGCCTGGTAGGGCGCTGGCTTCCCGTCAAAACCCTTTGATAAATTCCTAACTTATGTAATGGTCTACTTCTACACGAACCCGCTACACAACATAAATAAATGTGTATGAGGTACGGTCGGCAAAATAGGAAAGTAGATTACCATTTTTTTTAATAACCGACGTTGTCAACTATTACAATGTTCAAGCCAAAATTGCTCTCATCGTCTTTTGACGTGCAAAAAATATTTAGGAAACCTTTCATTTTCCCTCTTCTTATAGTATAAGTTAATCAAATACGTCACGATACTTTTCTAAAAAAAACATCATGGAAGGTAAGATAGAAGGAAAGAGAGAAATAGGAATACATAGAAGGAGCTACGTAGACCAGTTAAACGAAAGTCTGGACGTATGTACAAAGAAGTGAAAGAACAAGAGACAAGAATGGAAAATGCTCTACCAATAAGAATCAAACTTTTAAATTTATGATGGTGATGAAATATTATGAAACAATATCGTGCAAGCTAGTTCGATATACCTAATAATCCAGTTTTTTTTGACTCAAGTAAACTGTAGGTATACTGTAGTGTATTATCGCATTTGTATGGTAACCGTAATCCATTTCTCACGCACTTTTACCATTTGCAAAGAAAGATAAGGAAACTAACAACATTTTCGTCATTTTCAGAGGTCAACACGGAAATGAAAAATCAACATAATAGGCAAGTATGCTTTGTTAATAGATCCTATCTTGAGCTCACGAAAATTACCAAAAATTGTCCTTCGTGGAAAGCTTCCGGTAATTTTCATCGCCTTGGTGTTCGGGTGATTCCAAAATTACATGACTGTGTATGATTTTTTGAATCGTTGCCCCACACTTAGATGTCGCCTGCTTTTCGTTTGTACTGTTTATAAACATACATCTCACATGCACGCACACTCAGACCCGGAACCACTATTTGTAGAAGATACAAATATTTGTTCCGTGTGGGAATCCAACTGGCGACCCGTTACACTAAAAATCAACCAACCACTAACTAACTAACTAACCAATCGCTTAGATAAAGCTCCAAACGTGCCGTCGACAACTTTTCAAATAATCACGAAACTACTCATAGGTATATTTATTTATTTATTCGAAGCGCATTTTAAAGGATTACACAAACAAATAAATATCTTCTTTCAAGAGCACTAGCAGGCAACATTGAATTCGTCTTAATTTGTAATCGTCGGGCGAAGCGACACGGCCCATGGGCTGCCATCACCGCGCGTCTCATAAAGACTCCAATTTAATGGCTGTCAATAATGGCCAGGTTTACGAGCCATCCTACCAATTTACGGCATATTGGCAAGCAGACGATATAGTGCGTGTTCATTGTCTTACGACATACGATGGGTTCAATATTAATTGTAAGTAGCAAAGAGCAACAAACTGATGCCATCGCTATATTCTCAATACAATTTATTAGACGTAAAACGTTATTGCCAATTCAATTCACTAAGTGATGATATTTAAAATAGGTGTTTATGCATTAGATCGATAAATATCTATGCAATGCTTAAACACCTATTTAAAATTTCATCACATTCAATTTTCGAAATCACTAGATATCTATAGAGATTGCGATTAAAATTCAGTTATGTAAGGAATATATTTTCTTTATAGATCCAGTTATGTATCATAATACTGTAAATATTGTGCACAAGCATCGTAACTAATAAGTCGATCGCTTTGTTGATTATAAAGAATGAGACGGTTTCCAATATCAAAAAATACCTTTCACGGATAATCAGCGAAACATTCGCGATGTCTCATTAACCCTCGGTCGCTGTATAGGCTGCTCATTCAACTGCCGTACGTGATGTACAGCTAGTCCGCGTAAGACAATCAAGCGGGGCCCGATGGGAGTTGCCTAATGCATTGTCTGCCTATACAAATAATTTTCTTTAACATGACGTCAAACAGTGAAAGTCCTGAAGCGCGACTGTAAGTGCAGTAAGCAGTTGTTGATAAAATTAAATTAAAGAAGAGGTATCCTAAGGTTTGAAATTTACACCGACGCAAACTTTATTTTTTTTTAACTATCCCTACTTACGGCATGTACCAAAAGGTCCACACCTTGGAAGTGCGTCGTATGTGGTGAAGAGAATTAGAAAAAGAACCATCTCTGAAGCGTCAGAATTACTATGGCAGTCATTAACAGAGTTCGTAGAAACAAAAAAGTGGGTAAAAAGTCGTAGCAATACCTCGTAGCAGTAGCGGTAGTAGATCCGTAGACGGACAGTTCCAATTTCCTCAACTAGGAAACTTCGTTTACGAAAGGTAAAACTAGTCGACACACGTAGTACTAAACTCGTAATTTACGTTCACACTACTCCCCGCGTTCTACTCCCTCTAAACAAAATGTTTATGGCTCTACATTTGTCAGAGTTGTGTATTAACAGAGTAAACCTAGTAAATTACATAGAGGATGAACTTTTGAGTGGAACGTTGCGCCAGATTAAAGTAAGCCATAAATTATATGCAGTTAAATGATACGGCACGACTCGTATCTTTTATTGACGGGTGTTCGGAGCTACGAGCAGCTCGAGCACACAATGATGAATGACCGACCTGGACGAATTGGCGTACAATATAAAATGCGAGGTGTTGTTACTGTATTGTCACTTGTTTGTACATTACAATGTTTCTATTACATTGCCCATTTCAATGAACGCATAAAAACTGCAATGGATTCAGTGTAAAATGAATAGTACGATGTTGTATTACGTATGAAGTTACCGGTCGACGACAGTGTACGTCAGTATGTATCTAACAAAACGTATGACGCGCATACTCCAGTGTGTTTACTTACGTTCACGTCGAATGATCTGCATCTAATGTACCGAAGCTCTCAACTCTATAAAATACATCTTCGCAAATTTTGTTCAAATTTTAACGTCGAGGCGTCTTTTGTAGTTATCAATGTACTGGAAATGAAGGTCAAGTGATAATCAACGGATTTCTTTTTATTTGAACCACACTATCATCGTTTATTTTGTAAGTTTGCCAACAATTACACCCTAATTGACAGCTATAAACCTCACGCAAAAAACTAAATGTTCATCGTTTCCATTTAGCTGTTTTTTACTTTTTTCATAAGTAAAGCTTGGCGCCGGGTTCGCTTCCTTCACTGTCACTAGCGTTAGCTCATAGTGATTTATGTGCGAATGATGCTGATATTTTTAATATACAGGCATCATAGACAGGCATACATACCATGATTTATTCATATAAATATAAAAAATATTTCAACTGTTTTAAGAAATAAAACATGACATTGAAACAAGATGCTATTGCAGCCTTGTTTTGGTGCACATCAACAAAATAAATCTTGCAATGAATAGTAACTTGTTAAGCAAAAATAAGGATATTCTTAATTAGTATGACTTAATTTTATATTATAAAGGCTCCACACAGCCGCGTTATTATCGCATACCTATCAGGAACACTGCTACCACTAAAACAGATATCTGCGATATAATCGACCGATAATAAAGCGGCTGTGTGGGGAAGCCCTAAACATGTGTATATTATTATATCTTCATCATGTGATACAAGCAAGCAAGACAAAGTTTAATTAAAATGCATCCTGTATTATACAAAGTGCGCTATATTCACTCCTTAACATCAAAGAAACTCGATCACTCCGACATTGTAAACACAACATCGGCATCCCACAGCGATTGCGACGCGGAGCACATTTTCTTAGAATATGAACCGACAAGTTCCCTGTTCCGTTCTAATACAGAATTAACCGTCTCACTGTTAATCCGACACTAATAGAGCCAACCTTGACAGTCGTAAATATTTATATCAGAGTTTACGATGGTCAATGTGAATGTCTTCTAATTTTAAGATGAGATGAGACTGGAAGATATGTAAATAACGGGGACAGATGCGCGTTCAATAATATTAAGATTTGTGTGGTTGTCACATCCTTTTTACAGGCGGGTCACGCTGGCATGGCGTGGGTAAGGATGCCGCTACAGGGAACTATGTCAAATATCGGCTTGAGCTCTGTACCAGCGTTATCCCAGTATTATTATATCACGCCCTTCGGCAATAAAACGTTTCTTTTTTCGTATGATCCTTTCAGTCAAGGAAACGTCACACAGATTTATTCAACTCTATTTCGGCTTAGTAACTGCTATGATAAATGGCGGCTCGGTAATTTTAGAAGCAACACATAAACATAGATACAGGCATTTGCACACGATTAACATACTTCAATGTTAATCGTATATCTCGGCGAGGGCTAGACTTACCCCATCACTTCCGGTGGGTGACTTTAGAGGCGTTAGGCATGTTATGCAATGAGGGGTATGATTAGCTACGTCTAACTGTATACCTTTGGGTTTGATAAATGCTCTAAGCTTATCACGTATAAAATAAAGTCTCCCACCGCGTCTATCTGTTTGTTCGCTGACTTCTTCAGCGGATTTTGATGCGGGTTTTTCGCCATCATTTTGAGCATTTCTTCATATAGGTATATGTATATTTAAATAGCCGTGATGACCAATCCGTTGGTTACTATAGAAATATAAGTTTTAAGAACTTATTTTATATATAGGTACCATGCTTCAAGTAAATGAAGATCATTTCATTTCATGTCATTAATTTGTTCCAGTGGTTTATAGAGGTGTCCTGAATCCGACGTTTTTAAGCTGATGTGTTTGAGAAAAATTACCATGCTGTCCATGGTACGGAGCTTAACCTAAATAAGGCTCACGTTTTAGTCAATCAACCGTTAATTAAGTGTCGTGTTGTTTGATGGGTTTCGAGAATGGGTCGTTAGTTAAATGTGAGTGAATCTTTGCTATCATTCTGGGTTCGGAAAAAGAAATGGTTCATATGCTAGTCTGTCTCACATTACTCTAGCTAGCATCGAAAATGATTGACGTATCCATGAGATTTGGCACAGATAGATAGAAAAGATTGACGTGCCCAGTTCCCGAAAAATCGCGAGCAATCAGTCCTATCGAACGGAAATAATCCAAAAATCACGTTTACGTTGAATATTTATGTTTACTTGCATCGACTGAAATAATTACATAAGGCCAGAATAATAGGGAAAAGGCTAGAATTGCATAAAGTTTTAATACCGTAATTGCAAAGCGCATGGAGTATCGAATAGTGCGGTAAAGTTGCACCTAATTAGTGTGGCCTCGGGGTGAATGAATAGTGTATTTATACTTCGTGTGCCTGTAAGGACGTGCAGACTAAGCTATGTGAACCGTGAATGTAAGAAAGTGCCATAATCAAGGACAGAAATACACTTAGGATAGCATCACGCTTATATTAGGCAGAGCTGGTGTACTGCTGTACATCCACATTTCGTCGATGCCGTTATTAAGTCCCGTAAAGGGTAATCCTATTGCCACCTGAGAATTTTGAAACCGAAAAACCCAATAACACTTGGCGCGACCCAGAATTCGAACCCAGGACTTCACGTTCAGCAATCACGCTTCCATCCCCCAGACCAATGTGAATCTAACACTGAAAAAACGTACCTAATGGCTAGAAATAAACAATTCATTACAATATTTACAATCGAATAACTTGGTTCGGATGGAGCCTACGGTGTCGTTTTTTCCGTGAACAATTTTATAATTTCAAGCAGCGATATTTTATTGAAACTGACTCTAAGATTCATATCTCCACCCCAAGTGTTTGTTTTCCACGTACCCTCGAATTTTTACAGTACACGCTCCGCATACCGAAATATAAAGTGAACGAAATTGTTGGCATTTCCTAACAAACAACTAATGAAGGTGTACCCTGGTGTGTGTGTAGGTTTAACCAATTTCATAAAGGAAGTTCTCAAATCTATGTATAGTAAAGTAAGTTCATTCGCGACTTTCTAATCTATTGCATTTATTTATGTTTGTGTTGAAAAATCCCTTGGAAACCGACGAAACGACCCAATGAAACTAATTACTATAGTGACAGTATACTTAGTCTGGCCATAAATACTGTTACAGTTAAAAATAAGAAAGATTTTACATTTGAATTTGGAATCTGTCATTTTTATACGATTGTTCATTGAGTTTTCTAATTTTGGCGCCAATACATTGTACAATATTTTGCGATATTAAAATGGAGTGGGGTGATAAAGAGAACCGAATCGCTGTGATTGCATTACACAAAGTTGGTATGGAGCCAAATGCAATTTTTAAAACTCTCCATACGCTTGGTATCAGTCAAATGTTTGTGTACCGGGCTATTAATAGGTACAATGAGACCTCCTCTGTTTGTGACAGAAAAAGATCTGGCCGTCCACGTAGTGTTCGTACGAAAAAGGTGGTCAAAGCAGTAAGGGAAAGAATTCGAAGAAATCCTGTCCGAAAGCAAAAGATTTTATCTCGGGAGATGAAGATAGCACCCAGAACCATGTCGCGTATTTTAAAAGATGACTTAGGACTTGCAGCCTATAAGAGACGTACTGGTCATTTTTTAACTGATAATTTAAAAAAGAATAGAGTGGTAAAATCGAAACAACTACTGAAGCGGTACGCAAAGGCAGGTCACAGAAAAATTTTGTTTACGGATGAGAAAATCTTTACAATTGAGCAACATTTTAACAAACAAAATGACCGTATTTATGCTCAAAGCTCTAAGGGAGCTTCCCAATTAGTCGACAGAGTGCAACGTGGGCATTATCCGACTTCAGTGATGGTTTGGTGGGGCGTTAGCTATGAAGGAGTGACTGAGCCATATTTTTGTGAAAAAGGTATCAAAACATCGGCACAAGTGTATCAAGATACCATTCTTGAGAAGGTAGTTAAGCCCCTTAGCAACACCATGTTCATTAACCAAGTATGGTCCTTCCAACAAGACTCGGCGCCGGGTCATAAAGCTCGGTCCACGCAGTCTTGGTTGGAAGTGAACGTTTCGGACTTCATCAGAGCTGAAGACTGGCCGTCGTCTAGTCCCGATCTTAATCCGCTGGATTATGATTTATGGTCAGTTTTAGAGAGTATGGCTTGCTCTAAACGCCATGATAATTTGGAGTCCCTAAAACAATCCATACGATTGGCAGTGAAGAATTTTCCCATGGAAAGAGTGCGTGCTTCTATTGATAACTGGCCTCAACGTTTAAAGGACTGTATTGCAGCCAATGGAGACCACTTCGAATAAGCTTTTTATATTTTAATTTGTTTTATATTTATGTATTAAACTAACACACTGTAAAAGTAATAAATATTATTTGCAATAAAAAATAAAAGTTTTTCTTCGTGACAATATTTATGGCAAGACTAGGTATTCATGGCATTTGACACGTGCTCTAGCTCCACTGAACTTTGTTCGCGACAAAGTTATAAAAATCTTAAAGCAATCATGCTATTTAAGAGTTTTTCCAATAACAGCACTGTGAAGAGGGACAGCACAAGCTGAAATAATAATCTCCACAGCCACAGTTTATAAAATCGAAACATAGATATATGACGTAAGTAAGTGACAGACAGTGTCCTTTGAGCATCAAGGGAACAATCTGTGAGCTCCATCGAATCGCTACTATGTATTAGGTAAGTTGTTCGTGAAAATTTATCGTTCACAACACGCTCACTAACTCAAATTAGAAACATTTACGTTATAAACATTACTATTATCCGCGTTTCACGTCAATGAGTTAAGGCTCGTAAGAGTCAGCTGTTTGCGTTATTGTTTCTTAATTCGCTTCCTGGTATTCCCGACCTCGAGTTAAGCTCTTTAAGCTCTTTCTAAGGAGGCCTTATTTGCAAGCGTAGCCAAACCTTGCTGACTATGGCAAATCTTTTCAGTAGGGCTTAAGATTTTTTGCGAAAACTTATGATCAGAGAGAGAAGAAGAAGCGATCTTAACTGGGCGGTCTTCACGAAATGAAGAATCCTAAAGAATTATATTTTGACGAGATTTTGCAGTCATGATCATGGAAATTATCAAATGAACGTAGAAATAAATTTTCAAGGTTAGAAACTATTTTAATATTTTATTAGTTCATAAATCGCTAAGATAAATAGTTAAGTAGGTTATATCGTCAGAGTAGATAGTTGTATACTCGCACCGTTTGCCAATGACAGCACTAGTAGCCATCGATGCACAAGGTATTGTACACTGTGATAAAGCGCGGGTTTATGGCCATTCGTCAAGAAGGCATCGTTCCAATCACGAGCCAGAACCGAAAATTGTCTATAAAGAAAGAAAACAGTTACTTATTTGTCATAGACAACAACGCCCCAATTTTATTACACTTTAGTTCGCCCAAATGGTTTTAACGATCCAACGCAGTGCAATACTTCTAGACTTACATGATCCTATAAAACACAAAAATTAAGGCTTATAATGTTCTAAATAATTCCTAACAACTCTAGTCCACGTCCCAGTTTCCCTGAACAAAGAAATTATGCCAGGAATATTATACCTATGTAAGATTTCTCTACAAATTGTATGATGTTTTCAATTTCTGCTCTCCGGATATTCCCTGAATAAATATATGCATAAAATGTATGATCAATACATATAACATCAGTTTCTGCAATCTAAATATAATTTTATCGCGAATGAATCACTATTTATTTTCACGTGGTGTAAAATGAAAAGTTCAGTATAAAATAACAAAATGTACGAATATTTCTGAATGTTTCAAATCAAACAGGATACACATTGAGTGACGTTCATTGTTTAAGTTACTCTAGCTGTTACTGATGTCTGGAACTAGAAATCTGTGAGAATCGGTACCTAAATGTGCAATATAAGTAATATTATAAGAATTTAAATGAACATTGTATGTATATCTACCCAATAAACAAACTGATATCATGGCAATGTCATAGAAAAAATGCTCGGAAATATCGCACTCTTATAATTGACTTAACAATGTATAGCGGTACACTTTTCCATAACAGCAGGAAATTGGAGTGACATGCAAATTAAATGCCCGACAAACAAAACGCTTAAAGCCAGCAAGAACTACCCCACAATTCAAATAAAAACGTAGGTACTTGTTACAAGACATTGTCGTTCACTTTTCTAAGGACATTACAGAACTATGTAGGTAATTCTTATTTGAGCCGAAGTTCAATAAAGCTTGAGTTTATTTTCACAAATCACTGGAGCGTTAGTACTGACTGCTTTTGAAAGAAATATAATCAGGGAAGTATCGTCGGAAGTGAGCTGGCTACGCTTGGCACTAAGCCAGCTCCTGCTCTGTTCCTGTCACACACTTCAAAGTGGAATGGAACTTTTACACGGTCTTACATTTCATACAACTTCAGGCAGGTTATCGGAACTTTAACTAAACTATGAAGTCCGCTCTAAAAATTACTTCCTTTCTGAATATTTTACCATTTGCAAAGTACGGTCAAGTTTCTTTAGGTAAATCGCGCCCTAAGGAATAAAGTAAGCGTGTCTACGTTGAATAAATTCAACAACTTTGCCATACGACTTGCCGAGCTGCCGTAAAAACAAAAGGCTGCTGAAGCTTTTTACTTGAAACAAAACACTGTTTGCTTTGTGCGAATCTCTAGTCATTTATAAATGCACCAAAATATGATATATTAGAACAAAAACCTGTAGAGCTTGTAATAATTTATATGAAGTATCTTCTTAATTATACCTATACATATAAGAGATACGCAACAAACATCATACTTTTATTATTTATTATCTTCTATCATACAAGGACAATATACATATAGTTTCATGCTTATATAGGTGTGTCATGTATGATAATATGACTCACTGCAGAGTGCCAACTGAAAATCAGCGCTGGATGTTCCACACCTACCAAATATTGAGCTAGTAACCCTTTCGACATGGGCATGCTCGTCAGTGCAGTAAAATTTCTTGTTTATTTTTTGTTCGTGGTTGTTATTTTTGTTTCATCTTTGTGTTCTCTTTGTTTCTATTTTTAACCCCCAACAAAAAAAAGAGGTGTTTTAAGTTTGTAGTGTGTAACTGTGTATCTGTGTATAGACTGTGTATCTGCGTATCTGTTTATCTGTCAGTGGCTTCGTAGCTCCAAAACGGATGAACCGATTTTAATGCAGTTTTTTTAATCGAAATCTAGTTTAAAGCTAAGTTTCAGGAAAAGCTGTTCAGCCGTTCAAAAGTTACAGCTCTTTTTCTAATTGGAGTCAGGGGTTTTTGACGGTTAGGTTATTATTTTTATGTCCTGTCAACTAGGTATGTCCCGTGTCAAATAAATGATTTTCTATTCTTAAAGTTTGTGCTCCACCATTATAATACTATATACTATAACGATGCAAAGTTTTCTTTGTTCTCCATGTCATAAGCGAGAGACAAACGTAGAAAGCTTTCCGCTCGAGTTAGCGTGGTTTTCCATTGGGATGGACCGCGCCCGGAAAAAGGAATTCCCTTTCATGAAACCGCAGCTCAAAAGGGTATTTGAAGTTAAATTAAGTGGTGGTCGCTTTTCAGTGTCACGGTTTAACTTCGATTTACGATTTTAGTCATTACGTATCTACTGCTTGAAAAGGAAAGTTCAACGCCAGGTTGTAACTATCGATTCTCAGATGAAAGATAAATTATATATTTATACCTATATTATATCGATGTGCATATTGATGTCATCAGCTGACAACTGATCTGATAAGGCGTAAATCTTTCAGATAGTCTGCAGTCGACCGTACGCAATGTGTGACGATTCGTAACTGACATAATACGAAATATAATTACCTACTGATATAATATACGTGCCGCCTCACTTGGCCCGACACAGCTTTTGTATCGTATAAATTCGAGTTCAGTGACTCATGTACACGTTATGAACCTACCAACTCAACATCGACTAATTTGATATCAACGCTTTTAAATCTTTATTAATTTTGACAATCGCATGATACACGTTACTATATAACATTACAACTCGACTGTCTAAGTTATTAATATATGATATCTAGTACTAGGTACGCAACTTCACATGAAAATCGTAGATACGTAATGTCCCTAATGTATCTACTTATCCAGTCACGAAACATTATAGAATTAATGATAATCATACATTTTTTATTCGGTTATAAACGTAGGTATTTTTATAGCTGGTGGTATTCCTGAGATTCTTTACACTTATTTTTTTTACCAAAACCATTTAACAAGCTTACTCCAGCAATAATTTAGAATAGGTATACCTCCTATTATTATTTAAAAGTAAAATCAGTTCAATTATTAAACCTAGATGACATGTCGACGTCACCTACTTACGATACGAGTCATGACTCTAATTAGTGCTCTAACAGCCGTGTATGACGCAACAAGCGCATCAGCGGCCAAATGTGAGCCCGTAATGCAACGCGTGCCGTAACCGCATTACAGTTTAGTGGTGACGTGAACCAACAGAAATACACCGGCAGCAAAGCGAAGCCCCCCCGGGCTGAGGCCCTGGTGACCTGCCAGCCTGCCCTGCCAACTGGGCGAACGGGCGCAGCAGCCGACTCCACGCTCACTCATAATCATAACATAACCCCTGCAAAAATAATAATGTGGTTCCAATTCAAATGTGACTTCTAAGCAAAACACATAAATTTTCTTGAGAAAACTCCTGACGTTTTAAATTTTATTTTAATAACTACCGTGTAATGTTTACACTCGTAAAACTTTTTAAGCTTAGTTTGTGTATTCAGTGGTTATTTATACCTATTTTATGTAGTACCTATAATATTAAATACTTGGTAATATTATTACCTCAAAATGCCGAGATGTCGGCTACCGACATTGCCACCCCTTCCACAGCTATCGCAAAATGTCAACATCAGTAATTTATGGGTTCCGGAATCGAGAAGAAATAGTTCATAGAATAGAAAGACAACACTAAAAAGAAAAGAAATATTTTTTACAAATATTTGCTATAAGTAGATTTTTGTCTGATATCTTTTCAAATTCTGCCTTGGCTGCATGAACTAAAAAGGAATTGATTATTGTACTATTCATTACGGTGAGTGAACTAATCGTGAAAGATCGTGTTTTGACGACTGTTAAACTCCAAACGGCAACGGAAAAGGGTAATAAATTGTTTGGCTCGATTCGTATCTGAAGTGAAACATCACCGAAGGCTTTCTGAAATAGGTCAGGGACTCAGGCTGGCGCCAGTGAAATAACAAATATCTTACCTTACCTATAATAGGTACGAAGAAAAACTACCTACCTTGACTTGTAGAGCGAGGCCTCCCTTTAATAAAAACTAATTAAGGTGGAGTACTCTCCCGTTGTAACTTCCCTGTTTTGACACAAAGGCTATTTCCTGATATTATGTCGGAGCAGTAACTTTTTGCTCAGTACAATCATTCAACAGTCGGTACCGAAAACTTACCGAGCGCCTTCATTTCAATAAGCCATTCCTGACTTCCGTGGAATATGATGTAAGCGGTTGGTACGAACAACGTTGGTAAGAATACCGCATCGAAACGACACCGCACCGAGAAATACGGAAGCGACCATATCATCAGCTTAGATCTCTGTTACCAACGTGTTACAGTATGTCGATGTTAGGGATATTTATTAGATTACTGGCGCCTACTCTCTATCGGACATTACACTGCCTCAAATTATTGTACAAAAACGTACCTATGTCATAAACGTAGCTTTTATAGTAAGTTACTCTAACATCCCATTGATTATTCATCCTTATGACTCGTTCAATTCAACTACGCACTCGTATTCAAAACATAATTCTTTGAAACAATAAAAACACCATTATTGGCATGTGCGGGAGTGATATTTACTATTCATAACCATTAATCAATCATTGGGACATGAATAAATAACACTTGTGCGGAATAATACCATCGATTAATTAGATATGTACGAAGATTACTCTGTTATCATTAGTTAACGTGAACGTGAACGTGATAACGAAACGCTTGCCTGTTCACAGACTGGCCACCCGGCGCTATCAACTGAACTATCCGATTCTGATGTATATTAATGTAGCGATGCAGAGTATAGCGTCATTTCTAAATAGGTTATGTTAATAGAATGGTTTGAATATCCAAAAACCTGAAGCACTGGGCACGGAAAATGTGGCATTTTCTAAATGCAACATGGATATGATCTTCTAATATCCATATCGAAATAAAATAAAACGGGAACGTTAAATGCGCTCCAGTTTGAGTTTTGTAACACATAATTACTTTATATTCTGTGAACAACATTATCATGGGACCAACATTCGCATGATAAATGCTAAAAAAAATTAATTGTATCATCGGGTACACAATTACTAAATTCTGCCAAATATTGGCCCGCCTACGGAGAAGTTGAAAGAAAGACAGTGTTTTTCGCATACTATCTCAAGTATCTTATTTATCTCCTAATCCATTCACTGTTTCGTATTGTTACTATTACATAAATAGGTAGATATATTATTCGTTACAAGGCTATCTGTACTAATATTATTCTAGTATTGTAGATACCTATGGTAGGAAAAATCGTTCATTGCATCGATTCCACTAGAAATTCTGTAGCAGAGAAACTTTTAAAGTAAGTAGCTTATTTATACGTGTGCGTATCTGGAGCTTAACTGTCATCAGCGAAAATTCTAAATTCTAGTGTTTTCTCCAAATCTATTTTTTGTAACCCACATAACGTGCGTTTTACAAACAATGATCTCACCCACTCGTAGTAATTTGGAGTAATCGAAAACTATCATGACGCTAACGTTATTTGCAGACGTTTTTGTTATTATAAAAAATTGCTAAAATATTCTATCGCACATGCATAAAGAAAGCTTGCAGAATAGATTATTCGATCTCTACATCTGGCAGGCGATACAAATAGGTGTCATTTAAATAAAATCACAGTGAATTAACATGTTTCGCAATCAAATACGCTTAAAAATCCTTGATTATTACGTATTTACAGCTATTTGGCACTCGTCTCCGAGAGGAATAATAACGAGAATACCCTCAGTCAGAACTCAACTCGGCAATTAACTAGGTATTAGAGCTTGTTTGATGAAGTCATTAATATCAACAAGATTGTATTATTTAAAATATAATTATTCTAGACCCAGCCTCAACAATCTATTTAATTGTACACACTACTAGAGGAAGTGCAGCATATTTGAAATACTGCAGGTAATTTGGAATACTCGGATATTTCAATTAATATAAATGCCATCTATGTTTTTTCGTCTTAAACATAACTGCACATGACATACGATGTCAATGAGTACTAAAAACCGGGCGCCATCTTGACATTTCTGGTGACAGCCATACAGGAACGAAACAGTTATTTTGAAAACTTTTTTTCTAAGAATGCAATCCTTGATAACCATTTTCTATGATATGCAAAATCTTTATTGTAATTGTTTAAACTATTATGTGACCTAATTAGCCTATGATGTTGTATTAATTTTATGAATATTTTTAGAATTAAAAATATGACATGAATTTTTAGGTTAGTATGCCATGTTGTTAATTTGGAATACCAAAAGTGAGTATAATTTGGAATGGTCCAAATTTTATGCACATTTCTTATATGTTTTAAAATAATAGACCTTTAGCACCGTATGATATTGTTGAGCTATTTGGAAAAGCCTATATCAAGTGACAAACAGGAGAAATTGCTGCAAATGGTTTTAGAGTTGGTGGCATACCTATATCCGTTTAATCGAAATATGTTTAGTGAAGCCGATTACATAGCCACTGTTGTAGAATTTGAAGGAGAGAATCAAAATCTTGAACCCTATTCCAACGATGCCGGACTCACTCGTAGTGGATACCCTCTGCGACTGGAGAGTTTCTAATCAAACTGAGCCAGGGCTGTCTGCTAGTAGAACAGAAAGTCACTCCCTTGTTACTCCCTATAGACTTATTTCTCCCGTGCCGTGCTGAGGCCGTAAGCCAGCAAGATCGGCAATTATTTCAAGTTCCTCAAGACCTTCAAGACCTTAAAATTTTTGTTCAGTTTCATTTTTTAGTTTCTAAGATAAAGTGTACCTAAGCTGATAGTCAAAGAAAAAAGGCGCATATAATTTAGAATACCCTATTCCAAATTACCTGCAGCCTAAGTCAAATCACACTTTCGGAGATTTTTAGTTTAATTAAAATTTTGAGGAGGTTCTTAATTTTTGTTTGTTTTAACTGTCTGTATTATTAAAGATAAATAGTTTTCTAATAATTTAATGTATTTATTATTGGGCTAATCCGTTTTCTCTTCTACTTATTCTCGAAAAACAAACTGGTATTCCAAATATGCTGCACTTCCTCTACTAAAATCGTTACTAAGATGCAGAGTTGATAGAAAATTGTGTATGCAGGATCGCGCCCCCATCATGTGGGAAGCGTGCTGTGCAAATGTATAAAATAAAAGCACCTCTCCGTTTAAAGTACTTTGTGACGGATATATTTAAAACCTAGGCTTTACAAGACTTGGTTTAAACCATCTTTTAACGGGGTTAATGTCTCGCTCAGAGGTCTATCAAGGTTCAACGTGGCTCTAAGGCATGTTATTAAACATGCCTTCGTGTAAATTACCGTACCAAGTACCTACCTTTATATTGCTCTCATAAAACGATTAACCGTAACAAAAATAATCGTTTCGTTTCTGACGGCCGCGGTCCCTCACAAAACATTTAAAAACAAACATTCGCTCCCTTCATAAACAAGGTTGGTTGGAGCATGCGAGCGTGGCGCCGACAGCTTGATGTGGCCATAGAGGTGTGTGGCAGCCTGATGGCCTGCAATGTTGCTATTACGCGTCATAGCATAAACCGGGCCGTTGCAGATCGTATCTAATATTTTGTATATTTTCGGACCTGCGTGTAACAGCGCGGTGTTCTTTTTAATCAATACAACTGCGGCCTTTCATAAATGGCGCATATTTTATTTCGAAATATATTCGAACTCCTAAGGTCATAATCTGACGATAAGCGGAAGAAGGGAGTTGGGGTAAACTGTATGCAGAAGGTAAAGAACTGAGCCTTAAGTCTTAACACAAGATGTCATATCTTCAATCACAAGGGAATAGAAACGGCAACAAAATATTGGCGTCTCTGTTTTCTATTAAAAAAAAACTGAATTAACTATCGAGCCTCCACGACCCTCGCTCGTGCCAGCCCATGCTGAGCCAGTAGTCTCATACACGTCCCTTAATAATAATATTAACCGGAACCAGACACAGCAAGTTGTCTCTTGTTGCCTCTTCGCGTTTTTCACTACATCGATCATTATTTTTAGGTCAAACAAATACATTAATACCTAATGTTGTGATAGCACACGTATGTACCTTACTTTTAGTCTTTATTAGGGATGTACCTTTGTACATAGTATGACAGCCAACAAATATATGTGTGTTTTGTAACGTTCAATGAGTTCCTTATGAAACTGTTTGACAGCTGCATCGTGTTTGTGTCTGGTTTCTCTCTACGAATCTAGCCGTAAATTATTGGCAATCCGTTTTATGGCTTTACATTGTCTAAGAACACTTCATTTCGAACAAGTTTCGTTTCGCAGTCATAAAATTTATGATCAGTTTTAATGTTTACAAAATATTTTCCCTTTTGGAATTTTATTTCTACTAGGTAGGTAATAATTATATCGTGCAAATTATAAATGTTTTTATTTATTAAAATGGTAGAGCCACACAAGAATCATCATCAAGTCTGCTAGAAGTGATTTCTTTAGACATAAGCAGTACCTTGGTATTGGTAAAAGGGGCGAGTTTCCGCAACTCCACGACGATGCGCGTATTTTGCGTATTAAGCAGTACTTTATGCATACGAAAATTCGGGTGTACCTACATATAACGTTCAACATAGCATCACGATAAACAGTAAAAAGAAATACCTAAAAATTTAACTTGATGAATACACTACATAGGTGTACATAGATATTAGGTGTATCGAATACCGGATTTTTTCAATACCGGTATTAATACCATCAAGTAAATTTCCAATACCGGGATCCCGGGATCCCGGTATTGGAAATTTAATTTAATTTAATGTGACATAGCTGTAGCTGTGAACAAAGGTTATACCTGCTTTTTGTACGCTTCAATGCAAAACATAGATGGACACATTTTATACCAATTGTAACATCCCACTTATTACCTATGTTTAAAAATAAATAATTTCTATTTCTAACTTTCGTGGTACGGTTATAAATTAATTACATATTACAATTTATGACGTGGTCACGGGATGGACAAATTTCTTAGGATGCTGCGCTGGTCCACAAACAGGCTTGCCCTTAGGTAGACACCGTTGCTAAGCGGTATTTAGGGCATCAGAGTAATTATATTCGATTTTTTTTCGAATTTTCGAATTTTCTAACAACTTAATTATATTATAATTCAATATTTTAGATTATTTTGGTGCATGATTTTGGTGTATCGGTTAAACGTAACTTGTCTTTCTGCGCTATGGGTCGCTGGTTCGATTCTCGGACGAACAAATAGTTTTGTGGCCTATAGATACGTACTTGTTCCTGATGTAGGTGTATGTTTACGAGAGGCACATGACAGAACATTGTACCCACAACACAAAAAAAAATTGGTCCCCTAACAAAAGTTGTTCATAACGCTGAGTACAATAACCCCTCAAAGTATCTTGATTAAATATACACCCTGTATATTGACTTAGAATTATTTATGTATAAGTAATTGAATGTCTCAATACATATTTTTCTGAAGGACCGAATTTATTACGCCTTCGAAAAAATAAACTAAAAATAGCTCTTTCAAAGATATACTCTGGGGGTACCTGGGCCAATTCGCACCTTCTCCTTTCTGGTATACCTATATTTGCAAATCGCCTGGTCTAGCAACGTGTTTGGGCTAGGCGTTCGTTGCCACTGGGTGACAAGCAAAAGCGAGCGAGCGTGGGCAGCACACGGCCGCCCGCCCTTTGTTCTCGCCGCTCGCAAGCGGCACGCGATCAATATTCACTCAATTCCAAGATATACACTTTTTGTCCGGTGGAAGCTCACTAATTTACCTGCCCGAATGTGCCACTGAGTAGCCCCGCTAATTAACTTTACATAAGTACCTACTTTCTTTTTACCTGTAGGTTAAAAAAGATAACTTTTTATCACTCTCAACATGCTATCTTTACAAGTGTACTGTTCTAAAGAGTATCTAAAAAGGTATTTAAGTTTGGCTCAAGTTCAGGAAATATCATTTAAGAGGTCAATTAGCTAAATCGATTTTCATTGAGCGGAGCTCGTGGCTCCGCCATAAATATACAAATACTAATTTAAGTTCCTAATTATTCAAAGTCGTTTATTGGTGGGTGGATGCATAAACATAATTATTTATGGCTTTATTTGGGGCGCGACAATATTCTTATTGTATAGGTACCTACATATTACGTATTTAATATACGTTTTGTTGGTTAGTATTGCACCGTAATTTTCCGATTTAAATCCGTCTATTCATAAAGATTATAAGTTTATTTATCAATCCGCTAACACAGATGGTCTATAATATGATATCTATTCATAACAAATCACTCAAACATTAAGTATGTTTACATTACACGTAAAAAACAACACACAAAATTAGAATACTGAAAGTGAATGTATGGCATTCTGCAGTTACAATGACTATAATATATACACACTTACAACTACACGAGTAGGTAGATATATCGATGACGGTTTTCCACAATAGCACAAAAGATAACGAGTCTAGAACAACATTGATAAACAGACATGATTACTCTAAAGATTTTCCATCTAAGTTTCAAAGTAGATTTAACCCGCGGCTCTACTTATGTAGAAGGGCGATAACAATCTACCCCAGACCACCTGCAACCTGCTCCCCCGTCTGCCTACACCGGTTGACTTGCTAGCACAGCCCTTAGCCCGTTATTGCTCAGTAAATACAGCCCGACACTGCGTCCTGTAATGATCTATACTAAGGCTGCTCACATTGTTTTCTTCTTCCTTTAGTTTACCTCATTGGTCTAGTAGCCATAAGCGCGACCGTTGAGTATGATTATGTACCAATTTGAGTGAGTATATTTTAAATTAATTGATTAATATTAAGTAAAAAATGCTCCAAAAACTATAAGTACCTATAGTTAGCAAGTACTAAAAATCGACAACATTCGATATTTTGTACGCCACATAGCAAAAAATATTCGGCAAAACAAGGTCTAAACCTAGTCGAATGTAAAACTCAGGTTTAGGCTCTGGTTTTAGAGAATTGTTATTACTAAACAAAGTTTAACGAAAGCACTCAATTTTATCTCTGTTCTTATTTAAACCAGGCCTCGCCCTAATTTTGCCGTGGTTAAAGTGATATTATCACTCCTTTTCTTTTGGTTTTCCATTATATGTAAAAGGACAATTAACTAAAAGCCACGTAATTGAAGCTGAGTTTGAGAAGCTCCGTCGAACTACTAAGTATGTTTGTTGTAGAATTTTTATGATTGTTATTGACTCCTCTATTAGGATTTTCTGCATTTCCTGTCATCTATCTACGTTTCGTTTTCTTGAATACAATTATAGACGCCGAAAAAACGCAATGATTATAATGTTATTTTTGGTACCGTAACACTTATTATAAATGTTTTTAAATTGCATTTTTGTAGTCAAAACAAACATATAATTAAATATATTTACTTACCTACATCTTATTGATCCAAGTCTTGTAAGCTACAATTTATTTAAAGTCATCCTTATAAAATCTGCATGAAATGAAACATTTCTACGAGGATGTCATCTTGGAGTGTCTTGGAGTCGTAGATAGAGTAGAACTACAGTGCCACAAACTTGTCTCACCTTATCGTACTTTAATAAATAAATACAGTCGTGATTTTTTGTTATATTGCCCTAGTCTCATTCCAAATAAAATTAAAATAAATAAATAAATCCAGCCCATTACTGTCCCACTGCTGGGCACGGGCTTCTTCTCAGAATGAGAAGGGTTAGGCTTTAGTCTACCACGCTGGCCTAGTGCGGGTTGGCGGACTACACACACCATCGAGAATTTTATGAGGCCCTCTCAGATGTGCACGTTTCCTCACGATGTTTTTTCCTTCACCGTTATCGCAAATGATCATCAAATTCTAATCCGCACATGAATCCGAGAAGTCAGAGGTTTGAACTCAGACCCTCCTGCATGGAAGGCAAGCGTTCAACCGCTAGGCTATCACTGCTCATTCCAAATAACTTACTAAAATTAATTTACTATACCTAAAAGCTAGTTTTATGTAGAAATTAATGTAAAGATTCCTAAGCGACTAAATACTTCCGAGAGTAGTTTTCACATTAAATTCCGGCGCGGGACTTAGTCACGTCAATGTAACAGAGCTGGCTGGAAAATAGCCAAATGTAGCCGCGTTATGTACTGGCCACGGACTAGATACATACTACCTTGACATTTAAGGCAATTTGGGCACACGTATATAGTTTTGAACTCTTGACATACATATATTATATCGGAGTAATCTCAAATTGGCTCAAGATAAAGTTCAACGTATGTATGCACGCACTAAAACGATACACGAACACATATTGCTTCAATTAAAGTTATTTGTATTTTGTTTGTTACCGTCGTCGAAATTTATTCCATGAAAAAAAAAAAACAAGGTCTTACAAAATTACTTTGATAGACAGATGATTTCAATCGCTCCGTCTACATCATTCATTCCCATAGCTACTTATTATTTCTATGTTCATTCCTATGTCGTGCTTTGTCCCCAAAATCATTTTGTTTTTAACACGCTTTTATTAGCTTCACCTTTAACTAACTAACTATGTAAGAAAATCTTGGTAGTTAAATTTGACCCACTTCCCGGTTTCCGATTGAGCTGAAATTTTGCATACACGTTCAGTCTGGATGGCTAAGTTTTTTTTAAACTATAATAATTTTTTTTAATTTAAATTATAATTTCAAAGCTGTAGTGTGCATTGTTCATACCGATATTGAAACTCTGCCAGCTGTTACCTATGTTCTGTGTACTATTTAAACGCGAAAAAAATCTAATATCTATGTCCGTGTCAATACAAGCATTGCGAATGATGAGAAATAAATACCTACAATGTAATATGCGTCCAGTCAGCAAATCCGATTAATAGTCAATACGTAGTTATAGAGAGCGAATGATGGTTCCGATGATTATATTTCGCTAAACAGTAAGTTTAGTTAATAGTTTAGTTTAGTTTAACCTAAGTTAGGTTAGTAATCATGGTAGGTATAATCACCATTTACAAGCCAGTTAAGTCCCTACTTACGTAAGATAGCGGAAGTTATTCACATATGTATAAGCGATATTTACTGCTGTTGTGGGTAGCGAAAACCAAGTTCATACTAATACCACGTTGATATATTTGAACAAGCTTTTATAGGGCAATCTCTCCTCATGTTTGTTATAAGGGCCTGCCTTGCGATCTTTATTATCAGAATCTTAGGGGAATTGGATAAATAAAGTACTATCCCTACACATTATCTACTAAAGGATCATCAGTGTGCGTGAAGTCATGTTAAAGCCCCTTTACGCAGAGCAATCGTGAACAGTTAGACTAGTAGCATTGGAAAGTGATTACAAATTATCATTACAAAACAAAACTGATTATAGGCTAGCATTTTCATTATCTTACTAAATAATGGTTTGTATACTTGCTTCGTACCTATGTTTGTATATTCCATACTTTAAACAAAGTTCGTACTATGTGAATGCCCAAACTATAATCAAGCTAAGGTATAGACGCTATACCTAGACGTCACGTGGCTACGGGGCTGAATTTATTTTGATATGACAGGTATTCACGATCAACCACAAATCATTCCGTGAAAGTAAACTGTGCGAAGGAAGTACACGTCTCTTTTTATTTTAACGATTAATTGGTGTTTTCTTCAGTCTGTTATAGTGGAGCATCCACTAAACCTATATTTTATATATACACTAAACCTATATTTTATATAGTTAAATATAAATACTGTATTTATTATATACAGTACCTACTTTTTATACTTTGATTCGGTTTTTATAAAAGAATTATTAATGTTTATAATTATCTACATCAGCGTCAAGAATGTTTGAACATAAAGAAGATTAATATACGTGTATACCTCGTAATGTAGAGTACTTCAAAAAGTAACTGCGAAACAACTCCCATCCACACTAGTTCCTAAAACACCAGTCAATTAGTTGTTCACATGTATAGTGCGGCGATCAACGATAGTATTATGCCGTCGTAAAATGATGTAGTTGATGCCCGCACGTGACATACAACTATAAACATCGCCGCGGGTGGTTATTACATGAAGTGTGAACTGATGTGTATTTATTACTTATAACTTACTACATTTGCATATTTCGCAATATTTTCATATACTATTTCGAACAATGATAAACGTTACATGAATCATAGGAACACTTCAGTTTATGATAGCATACGACTGTTCAGCCCATATAGGAGCCACATATTTATTTTTAATAGGTTGATATATCGATATTGCGCTTCTCACAGTATTTGTAGAAGGCGAAATGTGTGGGACGATTAAGGCAGCAATTAAATCATTCTTAGGTCAATTATACATATACTGTACTAATAATTAAGTAGTATTTTTATTTTTATTGCATAAATAAGTACACGCTGAAATGTTTATGGTGTTACAAACGGTGCGTGCTTATACTTTATAAAACTAGGTTTTAAATTATTATGAATGACTATGGTTATTTTAAAAATAAAACAATTAAGTAATTACAATTACAACAATGAATGAAACAATTTATTTTCGCCCATACATCAGTAGGATTAAATAAATTGTTCAATCACCATTTTGGGAAACAATAACCTAGAAATATTGTATGACTCTATGTTCAACCCCGATCTATCGTGGCTGACGGTAACTTTTAATTTTGACATAAAACAATAATAATTTAATTTTGACGTAAAGGATAAATGATTGTGAGTTATTGTAGAAAACTAAAAACATTAAATAAAAGTAGTGGTCGTCCAGTGGTCGAAATTCGACCGTAATTTTAGCTTTCTGCACTCCTTCTCCACATAAACTTTAACTATAACAAATCTCACACTCCTCCGTGAGCTCAATATGTTTTAAAAGAGGCACAAAGTTTTCTCTTCACGTATTAATATATAGAGAAGTCAGAAAAGTTATGGGGAAGCCCTCTGTGAGCAAACGTCAGAAAATAATTTACAAAAGTAATCTGTGACAAAAGTGGTCCATAGCATAAAGGACACAAACACGTTTAACGATGGCATACATTAACACTAGCTCGGTCTTCTTGCCACATAGGAGACCTACGAACAAAAATAAACTATAACCTATTTCATTTCATATTGCCTCCCCGAAAATAAAGCCTTTTGGCAAACAAGATATTATGTCATGGCTGACTTGCTGGATGCTTGCCAGCCGAAGCCTTACCGCCCAAGAACTTCACAATCTCAGCAAACATAAAATTACATATGATATATCTACATAAATAAGTAGATTGAAATTACGTAACTTTGAACCAACTACTAATTATATTCGGCCCAAATATAGAATATCATTCTTCTTTTCTTTCATAATAAAACGATAGGAGATTTTTCCTACATCGTGAGTACAGTTTTAAAACATAAATCTCACATGCACACACATCCAGGTGGTCTTAAAAGGCCGCTTTAAATGAATAATAATATGATTCATATTACAAATGCCAAAATATCCGCTTAATTGATGACTCTTAATATCATACGCGTAAGGTTACCGTGGAGATTCGTAAGTGCATTGCTAAATGTGGTTTTAAATTATTGTAGGCCAAGTACATACCGTGGTGCGGGAAGTAAACCCACAAGCCGTAGCGCAAAAATCGCTTAGCCACCGTGCCGTTAAATAATAATAAAACATTTTTGTCCGGAAACAATTTATTAGATTATAGTATTAGCTTTAGTAGTATTAGGCTCTCGTTTCACTCATCCGCGGTGTGCGCAGATTACATAACAATACCTTAGCCATGGATAAGCGTCGTTTTAATATCTTCGAACCTCCTTCGCATGAGATTATACTTCGTCTTTAATTGGTAAGTGTCAGCAGCGGTAATGTATAGTGCGCACATAAGTCAGGAATAAATGTACCTAACCAATTGGTGCGCACCCTCGAAACGACTTTTTTGCCATGCTAAAATCTATCATAGATACTGATAGAAACCCTTCGCCCTGAAAAAGGCCGGACTCTTACTGGCTAAAACTGCACGGTGTTCCTCGAACGACCTATGGCTGGTGGCGCAGGATACACTCGCGTATGTGCCGAGCCCCCAGCAGCCCCCTGCGCAGCCTAAGTACTGCGCAATCTAAAGAGGCTTTGCGTGGAACACGATGTACCACGATGACCTTCTCAGGCCGGTCTCTAATCGGGCGACGGACTGCCCCAAGCCCGTCGCCCGCACCTACGACGCCGACGCGTAAGTCGGAGCCACAACGACTGGACCGCCACTAAACTTATTTTTTTCTCATTTTCATTATGTACATAATTCTAAAAGATCTAGGTAAAGAATTTGGTTATTATCAATATGTCTGATATTAACTGATACACTTTACTATTTATACTTAACTTATTGTGTACTAAGAGACTATGTCGAGCACTCTTGAAATCTTTTACTATAACTAACCAGGATTATTATCCCTGTTAGCTATAGTAAAAGATTCGACATATCTCTCATTTTGTTCACAAGAGGTGTACTGTTGTAGTTTTATAAATAATTAATATTGTTCAAGAGTGCTCGACAAGTACACAGTAAGTTAAGTTAATAGCAATGTGTATCAGTTAATATCAGACATATTGATAATAACCAAATTCTTTACCCATTTTGCCATTTCCCTCAAAGTAAAATTCTTAAGCCACATCAAAATCCGAGCACAAAAGAACTTAAAAATAAATAAAAAAGACTTGACTGAATGAGAATACCGACAGTCGAGTGCGGAAACGTGTGATTCCAATTATACCGTGCGACCGTGCGAAAAGCACTCGGAATATGTCATACCATCTTCACCCGGGTTCAATTATAATACTGGCATGTTTTATACCTACCGTTACCCGACTTGCCGGATACCTTTAGAAAAAACTGAATTTTGCTCCGTAAACTATTATTATCAGCCTATGCTGTCCCACTCCTGGGCAAAGGCCTCCCTCCATTTTCTCCGTAAACTATAGTTAATTATTATTTAATAATTAATGATAATGTACAGTGCGAATATGGTGCGGTGTCCATCAGTCAATACTAAGTACTAACCGGGGGTTACGGTGGGGTCTACGACGCTACAAGCTTCGTAGCGTAGTAGACCCTCCCGTATTAATAGATCCGTAGTCTTCAGGCTAAGCTTCATTTTTCAATGAGAAGTACTCATTGAAAATGGAAGCTTAGCCTGAAGACTACGGATCTTAGGTGAAAAACTTTGGCGTACTCCGGATCTATAACCCTTAACCTTAATTTAAACCAATTACAGTGGGTTATATATAGGTAGGAACTCAACATTAATCAGCTCTCACGACTTTACACGACAAAAAATCTAATTAATGGGCTACATATCTATTGATAGGAGAGATTTCTACGTTACGAGATGAACGTACGTTCGTACCTTCGCAAAACTCTACTCGTAAACCGCGGGTCTACCGCGTAACTAAAATTGTAATGAACATCGACATCGGTATTAAACTTCAATACGATCGTGAGAGCCTAAACTTTGAGCTAACTTGTATTTTTGTTACCGATCATGAAGATAGGAGTCCCAACTATATGATAGGTAATTTTTTTACAAGTTAGCTCAAAGTTTAGGCTCTCACGATCGTATTGAAGTTTAATACCGATGTCGATGTTCATTACAATTTTAGTTACGCGGTAGACCCGCCGATTCGTGATCGGTTAATAGCAATCGTAATTTAAAAATAATTAGCTTATTATCGTAGTAGTATTAGTGTATATAATTATTTACCGTGATACAAACGAATGTAAAACCTTACGCCCGGTTCCTTAATCTAAATACGATCAAACTTGATTTACTTATTTTGCGGATGCTAATAACGAACGGGGTCTACGATGCTACGCTACCCATTTCGTAGCATCGTAGACCCTTCCACCCGTAGAGGTCCCAGGCTATGGTTCATTTTTAATATAATATCAGGTTCAAAATGGTAGGCAAGATATTATGATTAGATAAACCAGGAAATAAGTCTCCTCTTGAGGCTCTACGACGCAACAAGAGATGGGGTAATACAATACAAAAACAATAAGTCGGATTTAAAAACATCGGTTTATCTATGTTCCATAAAATATCACAGTTGTAATGGAAAGTGAAACAGGGTTCAATCAATCCTTTTTGTATAGTGGCAGGTAGTTCGGCAACAAAGGGTTACGTAACCCGCCCTATGGTTACTTAATAGGTACTGGCATATACTCGAATATAGTATAGGTACCACGGGTGGCGCGCTGAGTTTTATTGTTACGTATCAGTAAAAGTAAGGTGATGCCACAAATGATACCAATTCCTGTCACCATAGCATTACGCATAATGAAGTGTTTACCAACATAATAACATTAACAGCCAGACAGGTACCTATTGTTACTTAAGACAATAATTGTGGAGTACGCAGCCAAGTATACTTATGAAAGTAATCAATAATAGATAGCAAGCCGGCAGCGTCGTAAGACGTTGGATCAATATTGGTTTACGTTGGTATCGTGTAAGTTGCACGGAGTATGTCACACGTGACCAGGAGCTTTTTTACGTAGGCAAAGTTATTGGTATTGTTCTGCCTAGAAATTTAAGTGATTTTTATTAGTTAGCAAGTGTTGGATTTCAATGCTTGTATGCAGAGTGTGTATACCTTTAAAATAATATGCTATAAAATACATATCTTCCATGCGTTACGAAAACATGTAGCTAAATAAGTTATGTTTATTGATATGAAAATAATGATAAACAGGCTGGAGGTTTTATTATTATTATTTTAGTATGCAAATGAAGATAAATATAAACGAAGATTAAAATAGATGAACCAAAGAAATATGAATTCAAGTATTATAATTCATAGCGCTACTTACATTAATAGATTTGCTTATGTAAGTATATGAGATCCCTTCTAAAGAAGGTCGAAAAAAGCGAACTATGTATTTCCTTTTTCTCTTCCCAACGTGCAGTCCGCAACCCGACCGGCGCGGCATACATAATTCCCTTATCACGGGCTGAGTAGCTTCCATTACTACTAAATGCACAGGAACATCATAATTTCAGCCAGCTACCCGTTACGTTATCGAAAATCATTCTAGCATTTGATATTTATTTATATTCGGTCGAAATTCTTCCGTTCACTGTAATTTAGAATACACATATCTGGCGCCCCTACTAATATTTTTATTTAAATCCCTTTAATGGTTTTTTTGGTATGAAGTAAATACAATAGAACTAATCGCGGCTTTAATGATCCAGTGAGCCAGCCTATGGAAACATATCATAGGAGAATGGCGAATACTTAAATTGCTTTTCGAAATAACACTGATATAAGGAAAAAGGGTCTATTCATAAGCTTATAGGTAATTTGCGGCAATTCAAAGATTTAAAAGATTTCTTTTTTACTTTCACGGTACCGAGCAAAGGAAACAAAATATGAAAAGTAAGTACTTTACATATTAGGAAAAAGAAATATATTATATCTACAGGATGGCTGTTTGAACAATAGAAATATTGAAGGAAGGTATTGACTCATCATTATGAACAACTTTTATATGGGACCGATCGTGAAATCGCGAAAAAATTATCAACTGTTCCATATAATTATATTTAGTTGAGTAATATTGAATGATTTGTATGGAGTTGCAGAGGAGAGCAGTTGATAATTTTTTCGTGATTTCAGGATCGGTCCCATATAAAAGTTGTTCATAATGATGAGTACATAACCTCCTTCAATATTTCCACTGTTCAACCATTTCAACTAGTCAGCCTGTATAAACATTACATATCGCATCGCTTTACAATATCGTGTTTAAAATATTTTCACATAAATAATGCCATCTGTCAAAGTGGTTTTTACATCTTGTGACATATTGGATACTATCATAATAATTAGAGGATGTTAAAATCTTCAAAACATAGTATAGCATATAAATTAGGTACATGAATCGTTCTTGGCAATACTCCACATAAATAAATAAATAGGCTCATTTTCTATACTTACAGAAAACCGAAACATACAAAATTATTTCATTCGGACCATAGTACCTGTTTAATAGTTAGTAACAGTTATGTATTAACATTTAGAAGTATGTAGTGCTACTTCTTTTCGATAGTCTTTTTATCTTGATTATTGACTAAAGATTTTTCAGTTGTAATTCTGTGTATCTATTATAGCAGTTTATCCTTGCATGAAAACCGCCGAGCAAACAATAGGGAGCTTCAGTGAACTGAAGATATTTATTCAGCAGAATTTGTTGATCGAGCGAACACTTACTAACTAATAGGTGGCTGCTTGCCTAACCGATAAATAATAGTTCCGACTACCGTATAACGAGACATAGAAAAATTACATCGACGGTTCAACAACAAATATAGATAGCTACGTAGTAGACACACGTCTCTACGTAAATTAAACAAATTGTGGAAATGAAACGATCCTTATCACGGAAATAGCTTTGTTATTTTCTTAGGTACATATTTCTATAACTTTATCTACAACTTAAAAGCTCCACTGCTTCTCAATGAAGGAAGATCTACATCGATTCAATTATTACCTAACATCATATACCTACATGTAAATACGTTACATAAATTGGTAAATATTTCATAAACTTTCTTGTTATGATACATGCTCATTTATGTTATACCTACATCGAAGACTTTATTTACTAGCTCTATTAGCTAAAAGAAGTCAATTCAATGACACACAAATATTTTCACATTATTGCGAGTGAATGGTTACTACGTAGACATATTTACATAAATACTTGCTAATTGCTTTGTTATGCTTGAGATTAAATTAAACAAAATGCCAGCTCCCCGGCTCACATAAAATGACATGCTTCACAAAAGCTTTTAATTTGGCAAACGTTGGAGAACGGGTAAAAGTTCACATATACAAAAAATTCTAGGCAAAAAGCTGAGACATAAAATTATACTACTAGTATTTTTAATACTACATTGGTTACTAGCCAAAAAATTGTAACAGTTACACCTATAATTACTTTACAGACTTTACACGACTGTTACTTCCATTACTTTTTCTTTTAATAAATTCAGTAATGTTCCGTATATTGCTTGCATTACGAATTGTTTTATTTTCCCTAAATATCCAAAGAAAATAGTAAAAAATTAAATTGTCCCATGTACCTATTGCCAACCGTTGTAGACTTGCCGAATGTCAAAGTAGCGAAAATGGGTCACCGGATGGAATAGATGCCATGCAATGTACTCACTGTACCACAATCGATGCAATTTCACCTTTAATTTTGAATACTTCCCCAGAATCTGGCAACGATTATTTTTGTATTTTTTAGTCACATTCCTGTTTTTATGATTTTAATAACAAACGCACCTAGTCCTCTGTTGACGGTTCAACGGTTTTTATACATCCGTTGTCTATCGTTCCCATTCATTACAATCGAATCAGCGGAAATATTATTGATGAATGAAAGTGGAGTGTTTACCTGCCGTGGTGACCTTGAAGTGTAAGAGACAATCAAGAGGGAAGTATCCGCTATTCACTCTGGAGCCACGTGCTCGTCAAGAGTTGAATCACCAGTGCTGATGAGGCCAGGATGGTGTGAAGGTTCCACAGTTGCACAACAAGTATTAACCACACTATATTACAAGAAGTTACGTAGTGATGCGATCGCGAGTGATGGGAAGTGATAGGGTTGTTCACAGTAGTGTTGGGGTTCACGCGCGATTGATGATGTCGGTGTCGGGTCGCGGAATCGGTGCTGTCGTGTGGCGCTGAACGTGCGGCGGGGAGCGCTCGGGTGTCGGGCGCGAACTGGCGAGCGACGAGCCGAGTGTTCGGCCGAGTCCGCCGGCGACGCGCGCTGCCGCTATTTGCGCCCGCTCGCCGCCCGCCCCGCCCGCCCAGAGCTTTCTCTGCGCAGTGCAACAACAAACATTTCTTTATTCCACCTGTAACTGCTTTTCGATTGCTTTACTAAAATATCTAAGAAACTACGTTTACGTAATGTTAAGTGTGACATCTTTTATTCTTACTTATTCATGTAGGTAATTTAAATAAAGTTTAAATGACCATTCGCAGACCTAGTGTTCTCGGCTGCAGGCGGCCGGTTGTGATTATAAAGGTTAACCTCCAAAAGAAACTAACAACACGTAAAGCTAAATTATAACCTGGATTTAGTAGTTTAATTGTACAACTAAATAAGTTAAAGGATAGTCAGCCCTACAAATGTCGTGTCGGGGTCAAATATTAAAAAGTCAGTCTTTCACCCCAAAAAATACTAATAAAATAATAAAATAAATCGATACCTAACATGTTATGAATCTTTTTATTAAAATACGATAAACGCTTTAAGTTTCTTGCAGTTTCATCAGGTTCGACAGTAAATCCCATCACACATGTAGCTATAATATATATTATAGCAAGACATATTACGATATATTTTCCATAGTAATCTTCGAGCGACCTCAGACGCAGCTATAATATATATTTCTATTACGACATCAAAATATGTTATAGTATAGCTACCACGTATGGGGGCTTGCTATAATGTAATATATAGCTTAGCTCAGTATATTAATATATATTATAGCTACGTGTGTGACGGGCTTAAGTATTAGATAACAACGTAAAGTAAATTAAACCTGTTAAAAACATTCTAGTTACAGCTAGAATTTAACTTCCAAAAAAGGACGAGGTTCTATTATTTGACGCGTATGTTTATTTTTTATTTTTATTTTTCCTATGTATACCGATTTTAGTTATTGAAGTCGTTTTTATTTTCTAAGGGCGCGCCATAGAGATAATACGTATATAGTACCTATATTAAACATCGATACATATAAACTTTCGAGATAGTACCTAATATCGATACGATTACACTACAACAAATGTAAAGTGGATTCAGTGTGGAGTGGATGGTGAATATGAAACTGAACAAAAGTAAATATTACAGGATTATACAGATTACAGGTAACATCTGTTACCAGAATTGCATATATTTACTAGTAATTGGGTACAATTCCAAGGTTTCTGAATACATTTGCCCAGACAAAAAAGTTTTGCTAATTATCTTTTGCGATTTAACAGTGTAGCATTAGTTAATAAGCAAATTAACTAGGTAAAGTCCAGATATAATTTCACACTTTAACGGATCGTAGGTACCCGGTAATTGACAGAATAGCTAGTTAATGAACATATTAACGTATTCCGTATTGTAACGGTAACAATTATATAGTATTAGTATAGATAGATTTGTAAGAATATGAATATATAAGTTGACTAATATACCATAATACTATTCAGTCATACTCTACCAAATAACTGGTGCGGAATAATATTACTCGTTGGTAATTAAAAATAATAATATTCTCTTGTCTCTACTCTCAGACGCCAGCTATAGCTGCTGAGATTGTAGAGATAATTCGATTTACCCCGTCTATCTCGATCAGACTGACCGTGTAATTGTAGCGGTCGGGGGCCCGTGTTCTACAGAGAACATTTTATAAGGGATGCTCATAAAGCTTTTTATTATTTTATAAGGGATGTTCATAAAGCTTTCTATTATTTTTTAAGGAATTTTCATAAAGCTTTAATTATTTTATAAGGGTGTTCATAGAGCTTTAATTATTTTATAGGATGTTTCTCGCATTTCGTGCAAATTCAAGGAAATTTCTTTCTTCCTTGCCTATGACAAGCTACATGAAAAATAGACTTAGGTAGGTACTAATTTACGTTATACTAAATTATACGCAAAATTGGCAGAGATATGGATTTGTCAAGACCTGGGAATGAGGTGTGTAATCTGGTAATGATTTTTTGCTAAAATGGTAACCAGTCAAGAAAATATTATGAGTCTATCGCTGTTGTCATAGACTCATACTGCCTTCGCACTTTTGATTGTAGGTTTGTTTCGTTACTGTATTATTCTTCACTTTTAACACGACTTTCGGATTGATCAGCCTTCTACAGCAAACATAGCTTTGATAGTGATTAGACAAGCTCATTACCATTTCCCTAATTGTGGATGGTAAATTATGGTAATGATAGGAATGGTAATGATATTTTCGTACTTTTTTTTAGATTTACTCTTAGATGATTACAATAAGTAGGTATTAAACACCAGAAAGTATTCGAACTCAATTATGATTATGATAGCATCAATAATACTATAAAACAGGGGTGGCCAACCTGATTAGACCCAATATCTACTGTTTACTGACGAAACCCTGTGCGACCTACCAATTACATACTTCTTCTGAAATTTTAAATAAATAGTATATCAAACTTATATGGTTTTTGCCTTGCCACGGTCGACTGGACCATAAAACAATTAGTAGTTATATATAAATAGCGCGATTGGTAATGAAAAAAGATACGTACCAAGGTTAAAATCTCGTCTTAAAAGATTTTTTTTTTAATCTGCATGCCATCGCCCCTGTCCCGGTTCACTGGTCGACTGAGTGGGACTCGTACGTAGTGCGAGGGGGCGGGAGACGTTCACTTATTGTTGTAGGCTGATTCTGTTATTTTAAGTTAAATGAATGGTAATGTAAACTACTTTATATTCTAACAGTTATTTATTTACAATCCTCAAAATTCATGTCCCGCACGGGTGCAGGTGCTGGTAATGATATTTAGGTTTTTTTTTTTTAATATAGGTACTTATTAGCCTTGTATATACTTAATTTTAGATGGCAAGTATAGGTACCTATTCAACTCAGCTAACTAGTTTCGTTAATTTTTTGATGAACATGTAATTTCCACGAAATGCGAGAAACACCCTATAAAAGATGCTCCTAAAGCTTTCTATTATTTGGTGCCCATAAAGCTTTATATATTTTTTTGCTTTCTAGTATTTTGGTATAATGTTTCTTTTCACAAGGAGCTTAGGCTTACATTCAGAGACGACAGAAACGAGTCTAAGCGTGAACTTACGCTTGCATATGTCAGAATCAACAGCTTGTGCTCATATTTGTATTCTGAGACGTTCGGAACACGACTTAAACTTAACGTAAACTAAGTTATGCCAAGTAGTGAATATTGACTACTTAAGACGACACTAGCGCCGCCAAGTGGGCTAAGGTGGAGTTAATTTCGACAATTTGAGATTTTAAGTCTGACCATAGACATTTCTATGTCTATGGTCAGACTTAAAATCTCAAATTGACCTATGAGTCTGACTAACCCATAGAGATAATACATAGTACCTATAACTAGAGAGCTTACTGCTATAATTAGTTGTACGAAATTTTGTGCCCACATGAAAGTCACCTGAGATTTAGCGGTGTCCCTCTCGCACACATGGCCATTACTCATCAACTTAGTAATCTACTAAATTGGTATTTTCAGAATCGTTTTTACATACATATTAGAACAAATGAAACTTCTACCCACGGCTATCAAAATAAACATAATAAAAATTATAATTGACGTGCTTTAAATATTATATTAAATATTATTATTTCCATACGTTATTCAATAAGATTGATTATTACAATATTTGGATACCAGTAGTTAAAGAAGTTTGCATGCGGGAAACACTACATCATTCAAAATGGCTTACATTGTCAACTTAGTTGTCAATCTATTGTCAACATTCGTGGTTTTCATAGTTCAGAAATAAACGTGATCAAACATTATTTTTGTGCCTAGAATAATTTTTTGGCGACAAGATGGTAAATACTTGAGTTATGATTGGGTGCAAGCGAGAATATTATCCTGGTTGTGGAATATCGTTCCATAGGTAAGTTTCATTGAGTAGTGTGACAATATATTTTTATTTTGTGGGATATAGTTGCTCCAAGTACTTATTTTAGATCGTTTCACATAACATACAGTCCACTAAGTTAAATAATTTACGTAATTTAATAAATTTGGATTTGTTTTTCCATAATCTGTAATGCGTAGCATATTTTCGATGCATTTATTGTTTTGTATAATTTGAGTGATTCCAAGTATACATACAGGGTTATTTGTAAAACACCGGCAACGCTTTAAGGGGTGAAACTACTCATCAATATCAACAACTTTTACTATGGGAACAACCATGAAATCGCGAAAAAAAAATCAAACTTTTCATACAAAAGATTAACCTTGCTCCATCAAAATGTATGAAAAGTTTGAATTTTTTTTCGCGATTTCATGGTTGGTCCCGTAGTAAAAGTTGTTCATATTGATGAGTAGTTGCACCCCTTAAAGCATTGCCGGTGTTTTACAAATAACCCTGTATATAGTTTAAGTTAATTTGTTGAAATCATTTGTTGTTTGTTGTGCCGAATAGATAATAATGTTTTTTTGTATCTCTTATAAAATGATAGACTTTATTAAAATTCCATGTTTGTTTTTTTCAGGATTCCAGCTGATAATAAGCAGAGGGTGTTATGGATAACAGCCACGAACCTTGACATTAGTGTGTAAAAGTTCGCATGTGTTTGTGGCGTAAATTTTAAAGATAATGAATTATTTAACAGCAGCAAAAATAAAATTAAAACCTGAAGCAGTTCCTTCAATATTACCATAGGTACTATTGTAATATGTTTAATAATTATCAGTTGTTGTATGTGTCTGTTGTATAATGTTGTGTGTAATTGTCTGGTCTGTAATAGTTTATACTAATATAAAGTATAACACATTGCACAAACTTAAGATTCACACACTTTGCTTATTGTTTATTTGTGTTTAATATTTTCCTATTAGTATAGTTAGATGGATTAAACTTTTACTGGATTGGATATTGTACTTAGATATTGTGCCATAATGAAGATCATTTTCGACATTACAGATAGCCACAAAAAGAAAAAAAACTGTACGTGCAAAATAAATTGTACGTGCAGGAACATCTGGTGAATCAGGGCATGTAGGATTTTGTAGTAAATGGGAAGATGTTGCAGTTTCCAGTGAACCACCAAATAAGAAAGTAAAGCAAGAGGAAACAAGCACATAAACCCAAAATACAACTATAATGCCAACACAATTAAAATTACAATCAACCATTAAGTTTCTAGCCGGTCTCTTCTCCATAGAACCCGGCCCACTTTGGAACCGTGCATCTAGAATCTCAACGTTTTGACGAAACGACGACGACCTTTTTATGCCGATTTGAAATTAAAAAAAGTTTTGCTTTGACTTTCATTCATTGTGTTTTATTGCTTAATGTTGTGAATGATGATTATACTTGAGTTTGCCAAACAAGAATATTATAATAAGTGATATTCGATTCTGCAGCACTAAGCATGGGTTACCCTTTCTGCTATAATAGGAAAGATCTCATAAAGAAAGGTCGTAGGATGGTCGCAAAGCTAAAAGAGAAAAAGAAAAAAGAAAGAAAAAGTAGAAGAGGAATTAAATTTGTATCTTAAAATGTTAAAATCTAATGTTTCCTATGACTAGAGCTGCCAGATGTCCGGAATATTCACGCATGACATTTTATTATACACGTAATCTGTGTATAAGAAAATGTCCGGATTTTTCCGCAATGTCCGAAATTTTCTCTAAATTTTCTTTTTTATTATATAGTAACCTTGCATATGCCTATTTATATATTATGCCTTGCCTGTGACTCTAATTATAACCAAAAGGGTGTATGTATATTTGTAAGAACGTTTAGATACACTGTATGGACCGTATATTTCACTATTTACTAGGAAAAAAACAATTCTTACTATTCGATATCAGTAGTTAATTACCTGATAACTATTCTCATAACATAATTAAATATTTCTATCATGTCCTACTTTTAACTAAAATGTATGGTTACCCTATTAGACAAGGACACGGTTACCACCAAGTATTCTCCCTCATACCGGCTTTACGGCACTATTAAGCGTTCCAGTACTTGTACTATTTCTATGGACTAACCCTATGACTTAATTAAATAGGTTTATGTCTCAGATATTTTGTTTCGCTCATTCCAATTGCATTTTGTATATATTGCTATCCTGTTTTAATTATTATATACGCCTGCTTACACATTTTTATAAAAACCGTAACTTACCGATAAACATTTTGCTATTAAAAATGGCCATAGAGAAGAGAGTCTTATCTAAGCTTACACTGCGTCTCTGAATACGAATTTTGAAGATGCGCTTAGCGACGACTTTGCTTAGAGCGGTCTTCGCCCGTCCGTCTCTGAATGTCAGCCTTATTGCCCTTTTCTTTACTGCGATTTCTCGATTGTTCCATTGTTCATCAGAGAAATGGTCAGCGGAACGGGGAAAGGCGCAAGAATTGTCGACGGAGCTAGCAGAGGCGGCGGCGGCGGCGTGTTAAATTAACCTCCGACGATTTAGTAGGTGTTAGTACCAAATGAACAGATTCCGATTAGAAATACTTATATACCGATTAGGTATACTTGTTGAAAGAAACTCTTGGGGAGTTTTGTTATATCCAAAGAAAATTTAAAATTTTAATGTCTTTAGTTATAATTTTTTACCCAACTAACTACTTTAATTACAATTATTTGTATTGTAAGAAATTATTAATGTACCTATAAGTATTTAGAAAAACATGTCTTTCCGCGGTTCTTACGTAGGTATATCAGAAGCATGTGATTTTAAGAATAATATAATATTATTAAGTAGGTATTACTAAAATTATAATCCAACAAGTCAGCAAATCATAATATAACGTCTATTCCATAGTTTATTAGAAATCAATTGAACGAAAATATCCGTGTTCGCGATAATATATTATAATCATTAGGTAGGTATTATTTGACTGTTTGGGAGCATGAGAATAGGCAGCAGCATTTTCCTATGAGTTAAATAACTTCTATTACCAATCCATTTGACAAGCATGGTGACTTATTCTTTTGGTCTGAGATTTACATTTTGCTTTGATAACGATAGTATCGGTAATTTTTTAAATAAGAACTGCCTCGTTTGTCTCATGGTCGCAAGCGCGACTGACGATCGTAAGGTCATGTCCTGGGTTCGATTCCCCTGTCGGGCGAAGTGTTATTGGGTTTTTTTTTACATGTATAGAAATTCTCAGTGGCAGCCCGGGGCCAGGTTGGAATTGTGTCCAGTAGATGCTGGACACAATTCCAACCCCGGAATTGTCACGTGATCACATAGCAGGTCCCACAAATAAAGGGAGGAGGCCTTTGCCCAGCAGTGGGATGAGACAGGCTAACAGTAACAGTAACGTTAATGTTGAGTTTTGTATATAATTTTTTTTTTTAATTCCACCATTTAATTTCGATACAAATAAGATAACAATTTCTTAGGTGTGTCGTACTGTACAACGTTTGTATATTCTAAACATTTCTAAGCAATACAAACGTATAAACGACAGATAAATAAAAAAATCAACCACCCAAAACTCTTCTTTAACAATTTTTTTTTTGTTGATACCTTCCTTTCATTTAGAAACTAAACAAGAAAGTTTGCGCACACACAAAACATGGATGTCCGAATAGGCTTCTTTTAACTTGACCCCCTCCCTTAACCGGCATGAGATGCAACTCAAACAAGAAAAGAAAGCCCATTATAACGTCTGAAGTTAATAATAGTTCATTGCTCTATGATATTATTGATGACTAGCCGTGTCAGCGACTTTGTCTGCGTGTAGTTCGGGTGCTCGATTTTTTTTATTGAAAATACATGTAAATGTACATACACAAATGTACATTCTAATATTAAATAATGAAAAAAAATAAGATAATTAAATACAAAAAATTAATATGCTGGGACTTTAAATTTTGCGGATTCGAGTAGGTACAAATAAACTGGGTTCGAACGTTCTATGATTTTGGCTTGCTGCTGTTTTTTGATAGGTATTTATGGTATTTCCATTATTTCTACATTTCGAACGGAGAGTTCGAAATATTGAGCGGTTTGCTTCTCAAATTTTCTCGTGGCGCATTTCAAGAGAATAAACTAAGTCAGATCAAGAAAATTTTGTTTCAAACATTGGTTTGAAACAAAATTTTCTTGATCTGACTTAGTTTATTTCTAATTAAAAGCTAATTATTTAATTAGCTTTTAATTAGAAATTTATGAGAAGTAAGTAATTTGGTTATCTACGGAAATAATAAGTATACAACGTAGTAATTTTTGATGTACTTATAAAGCCCTATATATTACATTCTAGGAAACCCCCACACGTAGCACGTAGCTATACCTACTATAACATATTTTGATGACGTTATAGAAATATTTAATATAGCTGCGTCTGAGGTCGCTCGAAGATTACTATGGAAAATATATCGTAATGTGTCTTGCTATAATATACAGGGTGGAATTTTCGAAGCGTACCTGGAGGAAAAGTACTCTAAATACGGAAGACAGCAAATTTTACTCAAAGGAAACCATTCTTTATTTTTATAAAGAAACAAAACTACATTTGAAGATTTTTGAAAATACGCTTGCCACACCCGGGTATCGAACCGACTAAAATCCGAAAAATTGGCATCCTATCACCACCAATCACCACCATGGATGGCACCAATCAATAGGGTCAATCATAAGGATCAAATTTCCCTAGCAGATCTCTCCCCTTTCGATTTTTTTTAATGGGGTTATGTAAAAATCAAATTTACCAAAAATCCTATACAACTGTAAACGAGCTAAAAACAATTTTCAATATTCACCACAACACGCTAACTAAAAGTTACTCAAAATTAATTCCATAAAAGAATAAATTTGTGCATCCAAGAGAATGGAGCTCATTTCGAGTATCTAATTGGTTAATTTAGGTACTCGTTTTTTTTCGTTCGAATAAAATAAGTTTTGATTTCATGGTTTTTGTTTAATTTAATTTACCATGTTTGCTAGAGAGATTTGATCCTTATGATTGACCCTATCGATTGGTGCCGCCATAAAAGTACATGATGCAAATTTTTCGGATTTTAGGCGGTTCGAGTCCCGGTTGTGGCAGGCGTATTTAAAAAAATCTATAAATGCAGTTTGGTTTCTTTTTTTAAATAAAGAAATGTTTCCTTTGAGTAAAATTTGCTGTCTTCCGTATTTAGAGAACTTTTCCTCCAGGTACGCTTCGAAAATTCCACCCTGTATATTAATAGCTACGTGTGTTAAAGCTTTAAATCATGTCTTCTAAAATCAAATAATGGTGTATGAGGTGTTGTGTATTATAGTACAAACAATGGTGTATAGTATTAGCTTTTGCGAATTTTACATACCTACGTTCCAGGAATAGGTATTATTTGACAATGTTGCGAGCAATAATTAGAATTTAAACAACGTGTATAAATAAATGTATTATTGTAGCTAACATCAAAATTATATATTTCTTATTAGATAATAAAATAATAAATCCAGCCCATTACCATCCCACTGCTGGGCTCGAGCCTCTTCTCAGAATGAGAAGGATTAGGTAGTCCATCACGCTGGCCTAATGCGGGTTGACGGACTACACACACCTGTGAGAACTTTACAAAGCCCTCTCAGATGTGCAGGTTTCCTCGCAATGTTTTCCTACACCGTTAACGCAATTCTTATGGATGCAATTGTCAGAACTGGACCGAATTAAAATGGGACCACATGGGAAGCACCAGCTTTCAAATAAAAAACCAGTCACCACCCAGTCGAAAGTTCTGAGGTAACAAACATAAAAAAACATACGCGTTGAATTGAGAACCTCCTTCTTTTTTTTTAAGTTGGTTAAAAATACATATTTAGCGAAACACTATGATTATGCAATTCCGCCCAAGTGGCCGTATTGCTCGAACTGGGAGCGTTAAGGAAGTGTGCAGTGACGATATAACCACTCGGACGTATACCAGACGCAGCGTAAGATTCTAGCACCCGACTGACCATACTGTGCGCTTGTGCTAATTTCATATCAATCTAGAACCGGGGTAGGTAGGATCTTCAGAGGAATCAGATCAATTTATAATCGTTCACGATTACTAGAATACATGTCTCGCTGAATAGCAGTTGGCCTTCGTAGGACGCTGTTTTAGGATTGAGTAAGACATGAAAGATTAGGGAACGTGTAGGTAGGTACCGCTAAATCGTATAGCAGGTTTCTCAGAGTGCCTATGCCCTAGACTTTAGCGGACACGTGAGACGCGACAGCGGCGACATAGCTGCCCCACGTCACGACTTGGGGTTCAATTGTAAATAAATAAATAATTGTCACACATAGGTATGAATACTAAACGCAAGCGCTACGTATATTAACTTTATATGTCTTTTGTATCCCTCTCTTTCTGTCTCTTTTGGATTTTGTTATTGGTAACAACCTTAAGTTGTTATGAAATGAATAGGTAAATTAATATAAATTCGTCCTCCAACTGGTGGGAGAGTGCCCAGTCAGGGACGAGCTCTACAGAGCTGTACGGGTGAGGGGTACGGCCCCTCCTCCACTTGTGGAGAAGCCGTTAAAACAACCAAATACTTATAACTATAAGAAAAATTAAATTTTCATCGGCCTGGGGTGGCTAGGAACAGTCACACACTGTAGTGCAACTTCTTCCTTTTGTCCAGTTGTCATTCGCTTTGATAATATCGCACGCTTATTATTACACGGGCCTAATTCAAAAAAAAAAAAAAAAAAAACATACGCGTCGAATTGAGAACCTCCTCCTTTTTTTTTGAAGTCGGTTAAAAATATAGTTTTTTGGGAAATCGCAAAAAACGTTTTGGCAATCATGACTTGTATTAATCATGGCTTGATAACTCAATGAAGAAGCAGAATAATAATGAAATAATGTATTGTAGGAATAGATGATGACTACTTCGATTGCACGAGAATTGGGCTCCTTTATTGATACTGAAATGAGATTTTGAAGAAATGTTGTTATTTTATTAAATATTTATAGTTTTAAAAAAAACATGTTCATGACTTAAGTCTACTACTATGTCTAATACTATATAAACTAGGTACAATACGATCGTGAAAGACTAAACTATGTGCTACCTTGTAAAAAAATTAACAATCATGAAGATAGGAGTGCCAACTTCATGATTGGTAATTTTTTTACAAGTTAGCTCGAAGTTTAGTCTCTCACGATCGTATTGAAGTTTATTACCAGTGTCGATTTTCATTATCATTTTAGTTACGCGGTAGACACGCGGGTCAGTTATGTTTGTGGCACTGTAGGTAGGTAGGTAGGTATTTAACTATAGAGTAGGTAGGTACTACACTGGCTCCGTTCTAAGTTTACTATGTTAAACTAAATTCTTAGCAGATCTTGTATCAAAAATTGAAAGTAGCTATATTTTCTCCGAAGAATATCTACCTATTCTAACAACGACCGCATGAGGAACGCTTAGAAGTTTTGAAGCTCACAACTTTAAGGGATCGCAGGCACCGTGGGGACCTAATTGAAACTTATAAGATCTTAAAAAGACATTACGACCTCAAGGATTTTGATAAGCTGTTTACACGTAATGTTATCTTGCTTGCCATAGAGATAATATAATTATAGTACCTCTGCTTGCCGGCTCAGATTTATAGGCGTTGGCAACACTGCCGTACCGGCCGGGCTTGTCAATGTCAAACGTCAAATAAAAGTCAGTCAGATTCGCTTTCGCCACGGCATTGAATCTTAGAACAAAAATTATAGATCAAATTTGTAGTCATAGACAAACACGGGCAGTTATGCATTTGACATTTCCCTCAGCCCCTTCAACCCGCTTCTTGTCCCCCTCGGTCCCAGCTTCGGTGTTTTCTGTCTGTCAGTGTCACTGTCAACTTGGTAATCTTTATTTTTGTCTATGATTTTTGTCTGTGCTACTTCTGCAATAATTCTGAAAAATATTTTAACGGAAGTATTATCCAAAGTAATTGAAACTGGACTAATACCTGTAGCTCCTGGTATGTGATCAAGGGGCAGCTTTTCAGTCTGCTGTAAAAAAAATGCAAGAAGACACCAAATACTGGCTGACAAAAAGATTGGTAAGTTGAAGTTGTTCTCCCTATTACTGGTCATTATAATGTTCTTTGCCTATTTACCTTTAATTATTGTCTTAACTTTTGAATGAGGGAGAAATATTTTGCCATTATAAAATGATATATTTTATCACCCTATAAGCTATGCCTATAAGCATAGAGGTTATATGTCATAAGAGGTCATAAGTATTGTTTTTCCATTCATAATATTATTTTTCATTTCAGATGACACAATCATAATTGAAGATGTTGAAATTAATGTGGTATATGATCCACCTCACCTTATTAAAGGCATCAGGAACAATAATTGTTTAAATAAAAGTATTATATACAAAGAAAATATATCCAAATGGACTGGTAGCATTGATGTCTCTAAAACAGATTGCAAGCATACGGAAATGTGTTTGTTACCTAAACTAAATAACGAACATGTCACACCTGAGAAAATAAAAAAATGAAAGTAAGTAATTTATGCAGTTCTTGTTAATTTTATTTTAATACAGATAATGCTAATGTTATGCTATCAACATTAGTTATCATAAGCACCTATGCCATTTGCAGGCCTAAAGTGTAACAACCTAGTTTAAGTATGCTCCAATAATTTAGTTCAGCAATCAGATGGTAGTCTAGGTGCTGTTAATCAACCACATTTAGATAGACTCGAACAGCTTCCAGTCTAACTAAATGTGGTTGAATATCAGCACAGTCAGAAACAGAATATCAGTATGTGATACAATATTGTTGAGGGCCTCTAACTAAAATGATGGCTAAGTACATGCTCTTGTGTCTTGAAATTAATGGAAAACAATGTGCACATTAAACAACCATTTGTTGTACATGTCAGTACGATACCCATGTTTAGCTGTGGGCTTTATCTGGCTGATGACGGTGGAATTTTGGGACTGCCTATGATATTAATAACCAAACATTTATTTTTAGGCAAAAAACTGCACTCGTGTTTTAAGTAAGATGGTTGCCGCGGCCTTATCTTACACTGCACAATTTTGTGAGTATTTCACCTATTTTTTAAACCATAAATTTGACTGTTACCAAATTACTTTTATACTGTAACTGCTGGCTGGAATTACACTACATACTACATTTAAAACAAAGCTGAATAATTATGTTCAAATAATAAGTCTAAAATAATTTGTTATCACTACATAGTATAAAACAAAGTCGCTTCTCGCTGTCTGTCCCTATGTATGCTTATTTATATCTTTAAAACTTCGCAACGGATTTTGATGCGGTTTTTTTTAATAGATAGAGTGATTCAAGAGGAAGTTTTATATGTATAATAAAATAAAATACTTTCATATTTAATGTAAGGATATTTGAGAAATTCCATCCATGCGAAGCCGGGGACTGGTCGCTAGTATTATATAATTATTTTGATCTTTAATCCTGTAAATCTATTTCTATTCTATATGTTATTGTCATTATTTTTAGGTTTCTTTTTTATTTCACAGCTCACTATGCTGATGGGAGTAAAGTTAGTGAAACACTGAGGAAACAGTTTCATTTTTGACGATTTATTCGATTCATGCAATGGAGCAACACTGAGTGGCAAAAATAATGGAAAACCATTCAGACAAGCAGTCACAAAAAAATCTAAACATAAGGATTTTTGGCAAAATGCCATCAAACAATTGGAGCAGTTGAGATTCGTCGACAAATATGGCAAGGACTGCACGACTGCACCTCTCGATATGAAAGCTTTATATAAATATCAGAAAATACTTAAAAATAAAAGGATTTAATAAGTAATCTAAGTTTTATTTCCTCCCAAGTAAATAACACCAAAATAAAAAAATAAAAAGGTATTCGTGTGTATTGACAACGATCAATATATTTAATACCTTTGCTTGTAAGTACTAGAATGTAGAATAATTTAAAAAAAAACTAAATGTCAAACTCAAAACTACCTTTCCGTTATTGGCTCAGCGTTGCCAGACGTACGAGAAATCTCGTAACTTTACGAGATTTACCACATCTGTACGAGATACGAGAAAAATAAAAATCTCGTACACTTTTTTACGAGATTTTAACAATGTTGACTGCCTGCGTCATGTATAACCCAAAAACATTATAAAAAAGAGAAAAACGATGGCCCTAACACATCACTAGATTCATTTCCTCATCGGCTCATCATGTATCTTTAGTCGTTACAGGGGAATCCCCTCTGAGATGTATTTTTTGTTGTTATCCTTCATGCACTAATGATTAGGTATATTGATTCAATTTCTTATCTCTTTTGCACTAACTGAAACGTGTGAGTGTGGTGGGGCAATGTATTTTTACGCTAGTACGCGTATAGTAGCTGTAGTTCCAGCGCAGTTCGGAATTTCACCCTAATTATTCAGTGGTTAATTTAACATAATGAGTAATGACAGTGAATCTTCATCTACTCCACCTATTAAAATAACACAAAAGGGAGGATGGACTGCAAAAAAAGCAGGTAACATTTTAAATATATACTTTTACGAGATTATGTATTGAAATTACGAGATTTTTGACAGCCCTGGTACGAGAAAAATAAGTCGCCATCTGGCAACCCTGTATTGGCTCTTCGGAGATTCCCGTCTGATACGTAGTATCTCTAAGTAGTCTGTGGCTTTCGCTCGTAGTCGTTAGAAACTTTGTTTTTGCTTTTTTCATAACGATCAGTCGATCTAATTCAACTAATAAATGTGATGTAGTAACCTCATCACTTATAATTAGGAAAACTTATTATTAGTTATTTTAGTAAACGTATTGAAAATGGCTAAATGGAAACTAACCCGTCAAATATTTGGAACTGAAGAATTCACGCTTTCCGAAGGCGACAAAGTAACTGTCGGCAGAGGAAATAACAATATTATAACTCTTTCAAGCGCAGTTATATCGAGGAATCATTGTGTTATAAATGTGCAAAATAATAACGCACTCATCACAGACCTAAAGGTATTTACCTATCACAAACGTTTCTGCCACCAAACGTACCCTAATCAATTATTTTTTTTGTTTATTGTTTGTACCCTAAGATGACACTCTGACCGTAATATTTTCAATAAGTGTTAAGAGGGAACAAAAGATCTGAGTGTAGCAAAGGTGTGACAGGATTTTAATACTTGAATTTTTTTCTCAAAATTTTAAAAATTCCTATATGTTTGCCTAGGACTTTTTAAGTATAAAAAAATTAAGTTATCTCTTACTTACGGCACCAAGTCACTAGTTAAAATATTATTTGTTCATATTTATTTATTTAAACTTCATGTACAGAGATGGTATGTACGTAAGGTGAACATAATACCATGAGGCTTTGGGTTAAAAATACCACATTGAAAAAGGTACAAAAAAGCATAATTTAAAAAAAATTGAGCCCTAAGTAACCAACAAAAATTATTATACACAAAGTTTATTTAAAAAAGATACCTACTTATACTTGTATAAATATTCATGAATTCATTTTAAGTTTAAATTAACACTAAATCAATAATTAAGTTTAAATTAACACTAAATTAATAATTAAGTTTAAATTAACACTAAAGTAATAAATAAGTTTAAATTAACACTAATGTAATATTTTCATAATGCACTGCACACTTATTGCTTATTAACTATCTATTTCTGTGGCATTATTTGCCAGAGTCCATTCTTCAGCTATTTATTCAGCCCACTGCTGAGTATAGGCTATATGTATATGTATAATATTTCGCCGCTATTTTAACTTTAATTAATTTATTTTTTAGAGTTCTAATGGAGTATATGTTGGCACCACAAAAATTCCACCAAATACACCATATGAGATAGAACATTCCGATGTCATTGGATTAGGATGGACCTCAGGAGCTCCACTTGTCAATATAAATGATAATGAAAAATATGTTTTCAAATTCATCAAAGAAAAATCTAGATTATCTATTACTAATAAAATAAAATATCAAAGTGAAAATGAAATTGATGATATTGAAACACAAATTGCTAAACTGGATGGTGATGTAAAAGGTCCAATTTCTATGAACAAACAAGAAAGTATCATATCCACAGTGCTCAGTACAGATAAATCACTAAAACGAAAAATAGACAATAATGGCATTAAAGAAGAGCCCAAAAATAATAACATTGATAATGTTGATGGGGTTATCAATTTATTAACTGATAGTGACAATGAAGCAAATTCTATGCCAACAGATACTGGACCAAAAAAACCAAAGCTTGAACCAATATGTGAAGAACCACCAAAACTATTACATAAAGATAATGAGATTAAGAATGAAAATGAATTACTAGAATTTGAAGCTTTTAATGTAAAACAAGAATATTTAGGATATGATGAGCCAATACAGATTGATAGTGACAGTGACAGTGAATCTGAACAATGGCTTTTAAGACTGTCCCAGAGTTCACCTGGTAAACCTTTTTTGAAAATGGCCAAGAGTCCTAAAGCTGAAGTCACACAAGATGACAGCTCATACAGCCAGTTAGATGATTTTGTTTATATGAATAATTTAAATTTTGAGGAAAGTGATGAAGATTATGTTGATGATATCATTTCCATACCTGTACACCTGCCTTTAGAAAAGAGTCATGAGGAACCTAATAAAAGACATGCTGAACCCGAAAATACGCTTGCAGTGCCTGATCAAAGTACATTTCATACAATTCATGAAAAACATCCACAAGGTTCTGATGAGGGTAATGAATCTGAAGAATTCTTTGAAGTAAATACACTTAAAGGGCTCAGGTCACCATCAAATGAAGACATCAATAAGGATGAAGTTGATGGTTTTGGTACTGACAATCTCGGAAAACAAGCAGAAAGTCTTGTAAAATCACCTGTAAATGATTCACTTAAAAAGGCACAAATGATAGAACCTATGATCCTTTTACCAAAAAGTAGATCAAATCATGCAGTAATAGAAAGTAAGTTCTAAAAGATATACATTATAATTTGTTGGTCTGGGTCATGCTTATATTAGCAAACCAATATATGTTTTTGAAAATGTTTCACTGTCTTTGAAAGCCTGGTTACACTGACGCCACTGTAACCCTCAAGGTAAGCAGGCTTTCAAAATGTGATTTGATCAATTATTTGAATTGTTACTGTCTGATAAACATACTCAAAAATAGCATTGTTTCAGGTAAATCAAAAAGCTCTTCATCAAAACATGGTAAGATAGATAAATCTTCATCAAAAAGACACATATCGAACTCACAAAAGGAAGAGCGGAAAAAGAAACTTAAAGAAATAGCTTTTAAAGATAAAGAACTTAAACAAAATACTGATTCCTTAGGTGGTAGCAAACCAGTAACAAATGTAAAAGTTACTAGTTCAAACCGTGGCGCATTCTTAACTGATGTGGCACAAGCAGTAGTCATACCAGTAAAAAGAAAAGAACACACACATAAAAGTAGGGACAAAAGTGTAGAGAACTCACCAAAGTCTAAAGAAACAAAAAATAAAGAACCCAATGAAGACCTTGAAAACAAAATAAAAACAGAAAAATTGAACAAAGAAAAAAGGAAAGAATCTAAGCATAAAGATCGTAGCAAGACAGAAAATAAATCAGATAAAACTTTGAAGAAGCCAATAGAGAAACAAAAAAGGGTGCCCCTCAAAAGTTTAAAACCATTAACAGATTCTGAAGAATCTTTCTCAGGGAAGCCATTTTCTAAAGTTGGTCCTATGCAATCTGAAAAACCTAAAAAGAAAGTAAGTTTTTCGGAAACACCACCACAAGTAATAGAATACGAAATTGAACCTGGGAATAAAATGAAGAAGACAAGCTTGGTGAAAACAACATTAGTTGATGTTCGACAACAACCTGTATTTTCATTGGAAAAAATAACTCAGATAAAGATTCTTCGCTGGAACCCTCAGTGGCTAGAAGAGCAGATCAATAAAAATGAGCCACCGCCTATTCTGGGTCATAATAACACACCACTGACTGTGTTCCACTCATTTGTGAATCACAATCAATATGTACAGTAAGTTTTGAAACTATCTTATTCTATCTAATCTTTGGATTTTCTATTTTCCCTTCTGTAATGGTGGTGTTTTCGTGTTTTATTCCTCAAAGGTCTCTAGTATTAAATCTAATTTCTTGACTAAGCCATTTTTTCCTTGGTTTGATCTTTGTTTTTTCACAGTTTCTTCAGTACTTGAGTTAGGTACAGTCAGCATGAATGAAACAGTGAAATTTAAAAATTTCCTGGTTTCATTCATGCTGACTGTACCTAAATTGGGACACTGAGGTTATGCTCGAATTAATATTGAATAAGTATGTTTAAATCAAGTTCTTCCTTTTAGATTGGTAGGAGATTTGCTTCTAATGGAAATTTGGGAATGCTTAACAATAGCATATAAGAAGATACGTAATCAAAAAAACGGACTACAAATGAGGATAGAGTCACTTCCACCTATACCTTCACAAGAACGCTGCCTCGAACTATACAGCCTTAGTGTTAATAGTAAGACATTCTTTAACACACCTGTTTATTTTACATAATATGAGTTAACCATTGCGTCGACTATGTCGAAACAGTTCAACTGAGCATACATTGTACCTATATGCGGTATACTTAATTCACGTTTCGTTATTAAAAGCGTTACGGAGATACTTGTATCTATCTGGCGGTCCTTTTCACGTACCTGCGTTCAACTAGCGTGTTACTCACTCCTCTCGACAACTTGATCAACGCAATGAACATTGTCTCTCTGATTTCGAGAATGCAGTGTTACGCGAACAGGGTGCTGGGTTTGCAACAAGTAGTCACAGAAGTCTTTATCGCATTTACTTTTTCATCACTTCACTACTTTTATGAAGTTTATATGTATGTATATCTATTTTTAAACATAACGTTTTATTAATTTCCAGTATCTGTCCCTGCAAATGGAGCAAAAATTGTACCAAGAGTAGGAGAAGTACTCCTTGTTAATTTTGGACCAGAAAATGCAAGAAATCAAAGGTTTTTCTTTGTTAATAATGTTAGATGTCTTCCATCGCCTGCCAGTGAGTATTTTATACAGCATTCATTGAAAAATACCTGCAAACTCTTATAAATAAAGAAAATTCGTTAAACAAAATCGGGAATAAGATTATGTTTATCACAAAGCTTTAATTATTTAAAATATAATGCTTATATTAATACGCGAAGAGAAATCTTTGTACCCCTTTTTAAGCATATTGCGCGCACGGAGGAATGTGGGATTTGGCATAGTTAATATGGACAGTTTATATGGAGAAGTAGTGCAGGAAGCTAAAATTATGGTCTAATTTCGACCACTGGGCGACCACTAGTTCTAACAAAATTAGCATAGTTTCACGAGATGCAAATATGTATATCATTATGCATACAATTTACATATTGTTGTTATAAAAATACAGTGATTCAATGTTAGCGAACCAAAATACTAAACGGATGCTCCTTCTTGTTGAAAAACATATATTATACTTGATCACTGCATGGCTACAAATACATATTGACCATACATAATCACAGAATCATTGCATTCTAAACTTCCTAACCGAAATTGTCAATGAGTGTTGTTAGAGTGTTAAGCATTTATCTTGCAGGTAACAGGAACGCATTCTTCAGTGTATCCCTACATACTACTTTTACGGCCACCATGACGACCTTAAGGCCAGGGGAGTTAATGATAGGCTGGACCTTAGCTTACATCAATAATGAGCTAATGTTGTTCGAAGCCATGGAATATCTGGCGGGATCTCCTCTTAGCGACGCCATACTTAAGCCCGAACCACATCATTTTATTAAAAGTGCACCAAGTCCGTCATTTGATTTAAAATCACAGGTACCGCATTTTTATTCTAAAATATATTTTACTAAACATATAAGTATGCTTTACTGTAAGTACTATTTTAACCCCTGTATATATACAGGAGTTAACTAACTTAATTAACTATGTTTAGGTAGAACTTAAATACATATTATATTGATAATTTTTTTTTTTTTTTTTTATAACAAGGATTTATTATGTTTAAAAATACATTATGTATCTACTTACAAGCAAAAGGTATTTACATACATAGACTAAATATTTACAAATAAATTAAAAATTAAAGATAAATAAAAACAAAGGGGAACACTTAGGCGGCGTCAAAGTACTCCTCCGCATCGCTGTCATCCGGGAACGTGCCCAGAAGACTGGCAGCATTGCCACGTTGAATGGCAATGCTAATTCTTTGGCCAAAGAAAGAGCCAGCCCTCTGGTCACGCGAAGTGTCGACCAGACGGCGAGAGATTTCCTTAAAAAGGTGACGCGCACTCGGACCCCATGACCCGAGCGTTTCGACCCCAAATGGCTCAAATCTGTAACAACCATTAAGGTTACAGTATTTGCGCCGCTTGAGGGTCTCAGCAGCTGCAGCAGCAGCGCCTGCACAGCCCGCCGTACTTGCAACGTGAGATGGCGCAAGGGTGTCGACACAAGTAGCGTCCCACACCAAAGGCCTACCCACCTTCCAAGGCACTAACGTCATGCCGTCCGGTCTCTTTCCATCGTCACGTACCAAGCCGTTAGGTTCTAAAACCGCTGGTACGCCGGCGCTGGCAAGGGCTCGACGAATAATGTCGTTAATGCTGGCGTGCCGTGTTATGCGACCTGCGCTCCTGTAACAGGACAGGCCATGGTGTCCGAGGCTGTCGACAGCTTCACCACAGTGACACCGATGCGGAGCAACACAAGGAGCGCCCAAGCGTAGACTTGTAGCGAGCCGAAACGAAGAGTCATCCATCAAGGTGCCAATGGTGGATGACGGGAGAGCCTGAAGCCACAAACCCGACTCCCATTCTCCCACAGCCAGCAGACGGGCACGATCAACAGTATTGGTAGAAGTGTCTAATAGGGTATTCCTTACAATACTGCAGAGCGGCTCGTCCCATCGTCTTTGGGAGGACAGGTTGTCGGGCAAATCCGTATTGGGACAAGCCATTTTCCAAGCGTTCAACGCATCGGACAAAAACGGTACCTCAAAATCAACCAGTGAGGAAGACAAGATTTTCCTGGTTAACTTTTCAGTACCGTGGACCGATGAGAGGAATGCTGGTAAACTTAAACTGGAGATTTTGCGGACGCCGAGACCACCCAAACGAATGGGAAGTGTGGCTTGTTGCCATGCTCGGTCGTCCAGGGCCACATTAATGATTGAACTAAGGGTGTTTCTGATAATTTGGTCGACCTTTCCTAAAAGTTGTGGATGTTTCCAAAGATAAGAAGAATATTGTTAATTATCTTAAAAATTTAAAATAAATTTTCATTTCATACAATAATAAAAATAATATCCATCTTTAATTCATCCAAAGAAATGAATCGTTATGCATTCGTTAACGGTATTATATCGTAATTGCATATACCGAATTTATTGTATACATATAGAGTACTGGCTCAGCACGGGCTGGCACGAGCGAGGCTCAAGGAGGGGTTTACTTTGTCGGCAATATGTGCCCCTATTTACGAAAATGGCCCGGAACATTAGGAACATAGAGCGGAAGGCTCGATATCGCGACGTGACTACATTTTTTATCGCCGACAAAGAATGAACTATTCTCGATGCTTATGGAATGTTCCTACTGACAAAAGTATTATTGTGACATATATTTCAATTACTACGTCATATTTGCGCCTTATCATGCAGTACCACTATTGGACGATTGTAACTTTTTATTTAGTTTTTTCATCAGCTTTTAAATCGTCGCTGCCTGTAGTCTACAATTGTTTTATGTTATGTTCCAGTGGACAATGACTCTGAACGCGAGTCAGCTCATGGCGGTGAATTCGTCAGTATCCGCTGCACTGAGCGACAAACCTTCTATACAAATGGTGCAGGGACCGCCCGGCACAGGTGAATATTACCTGCATGGATAATGTTTCCAAATGCGAAATATTACTATTGGACTACCAAAATTAATGATAAATAATAATAGATACAATTTTGAAGCGCTTTCTTAGTTTTGTAATATTAAATTACAAAGCTAAAAAATCACTTACTTACAAACATTTTGTAAAAAGCTATCTATCAATCTAACAATAACTGTAAAGGAAAACAGAAAGAGCATTAATACTCTGATGATGTTGGTAACGGGAAACCGCGCTTGCGGTGTGGGAGTGCCGGTGCTGCTGACGTAGACACGCTTGCTCAACGTGGGGCATATGGGCCCTCCTTTTGTTGAGGCGTATGCGCATGTTGTCCGAAGGACGACACTTATGAACGTCCAGCGCACCCTGGGCTCTCGTCCCCGCAGGGTAATCAGTAATCACGATACACGCTCGTAATCAACTCAATTTCAAGACTCGAGTTCAAGATTCTACATTGCGTTATTCTAATCGTCGAGCGGAGTGATTTTTAAAGCATAGCGCACACTGCGCACTGTAATATTTGAATGTTCTAAATTGAATTGTATTACGAGCGTGTATCGTGATTACCCTGGCCGGTACGAACCGTTGTCTGTCTAATCTATCCGCAGCATGAACACTCATTTAGCTCAAATCTACACGACAGAAGAAGTGCACTGTAATTGAAAGATGATTCTTTTCACAGGAAAGTCGAGTGTAATATGCGCGATAGTCATGGCATACTTCTACAACGCGCAAAGCAAAAAACAGCAAAATAGGGGTAAAATATTAATTTGTGCCACAAGCAATGCCGCTGTCGATGGACTAGTCATTAGATTGTTGAACCTGAGGCAGAGCTTACCCAAAAGTAAGTTTACACTATCTTATAGCTAGTAACATTTTACGTTTTAAAAGGTCAACACGTCAGTTTATTCAGTACCGACCATGTATGCTTACTCTGTTTTTTACCACTAGTGATAATAAGTTTATGGTTTTACCTTCAAAACTTAAAACAAGACTTCGACACATCGATCGACCAGTGACATCGATTGTGTTTAGGCAATCTAATATCGACGTCGATCGACCACTGTTTAGAGTAGGTGTACATTTTACCTTTAGATGTTTAATTTCCTTCGTGGCACCTTACAAATTGGCAATTGTTCCATTCGAGTCGGTACTTGATTCACTTGATTTTAATGCGCGTTTTTCTACTAAATATACCTACCGCTAAAGATAGCGATAGTGCTTTGCAATAGTGTTGAATTTTCATATTCATAATATCTACATTCAGTGTAGTTTTATCGTAGGTTTGGAACTCAAAATACACTTTGTAATCCATCATGATGTACAGAATTGTCCAAACAATTTGCAGCCGAACGGTTTCGCATGGTGCGCGTGGGTCGTGCGGAGGCGATGCACCCGCTGGCGTCCAACATCAGCTCGCAACAGCTGGCGCAGCGGGACTTGGCCAGGAAACACTCCGAGCAACCGCCCGCGCCCGCCGGACTTAACGAAGAGGTGCTTTATTTTATACGTATTAAGGACAACAATGTTTCAAATGTTACAATATGCTATACAAGGTTCAACCTTTCTATTCCCGATCCCTACTCATCATTATGATCATCTTTTACTATGAGGGTAGACAGGTAGGACATTTACGGGTGGTGCATAATTTTCGCGCATTAAGGGTGGCCACCCTTTCTCTTATAGTTAGAGGAGCTCTGGTCTTACGAAAGTTTGGGTGAATTTTGATGATATTATAAACACCATCATTATTTATTTATTTATTTATTAGTTTTCTTTTATAAAGTAGTTTTAGTTTAGATTTCATCTGTTTAGAATCTAAACAGATGAAATCATACTTCCTGGAATTGAGAAAATTACAAAATCAATTTACCATACATTTTATATGAAAACATACCTTCTTGTGCACGTAATCTAAAATACCTATACCATACGCATTACATTTTTTCATTATGTTTATCGTAGTCTTCAGAAATCCTCACACAAGACTCATTTTGATGCAAAGCTACTACCTATGTGGTTTGTATCTAGAGGATTCGATTCGACCCTATTCCAGTCCCAAAAATTTCGGGATTAAATTTTAATAATCCCAGGATTTTCGGGACTGACGAAATTGTTACTATAATCGGTTGATTTGTTTTTTATACATAGTTATGAGTACCTACCAGGGTTGTTGCGAACATCAGCATCAGCATCCGCTGATGTTCAGCATCATTTTCAACATCAGCATCAGCATCCGCATTGATCGATGCTGATTATTAATGCTGATGTTCAAGTCATGACATGACCGCAGAGAGGGCGGGGCTTATAGCACGTGTTGTTTTCGTTTGCGAGTTTTACCAACTACGACTAATTATTACTTCTTCTTAACGTGTCGATGGCAAATTAAATGTACTTGGTCCAGTATTCCGCCACGCGAATAACTGAATCAGTTGCAGCCATAAGCTCCTCACGCGTGCAGGTGGTAGGGCATGCGGCGCAGGATGGAAGGTGCAGTGCGAGTGTGGTGTCTCTCCGCAAACCATGGCCTGGTTTGCGGAGAGACACCACACTCGCACTGCAGGTCTCATCCATCTGTGAAATTCCACCTGTGAATATTATCTTTACTTCGGCCGACTTGGGATCGTAATCTATTAAGAGTTTTCCAAGTCGCCCATGGTAGTTTATGTCCAGGTGAAATGGTTTCCGATGGCGGGAGAAAGTATGCAGGTGGATCGAATTTTTCTCGCCAGAGATTGCACCTAGCTTTAGAGGCATCAATATCAGCGGGATCCACGCACTTTAGGAAGTTCTTGCGACTTCGTAGCCTTTGGGGCACTGTGGAGTAATTGTGCATTGAGTGACGTGGGTCATCTTCCGCCTTTGCTCTCTCGGTACGACTTGCTATGGTTTTGCGGACTTCCGGGGGCGTAATACCAGTCAGCGGGTACAGCATTCGTACAGGGGTTGGCTTTAGACAGCCAGTAATAATCCGGCACGTTTCATTTAGAGCTGTATCCACTAACTTTGCGTGGGCGGACGGCTCCATATTCCATAATTATTACTAAACTACTATTCTATTTTATTTTTATTTTTATTATAAAACATTGCCCCTCACTAGGATTTCTCCTGTATCGAGGGTACAGTTTACAAACATACATGTCACATGCACACACACAACCAGACCCGAAACAACTATCTGTAGATCATACAAATATTTGTTCCGTGCGGGGATCGAACCCGCGGCACGTAGCGCAGAAAGCTAATTGCTTAGCCACTGCGCCAACCGTGTCGTCAGTCACAAAATTTATTTGTATTTCAATATCTAGGAAAACTGCAACTTTTAGATATAAATTCATAATGGTCACTGCTTTTTACCCGACTGCGCCAGTAGGAGGGTTATGTTTTTCGAGTGTACCTGTATATTTCTTTGTGACGCTCTGTAGCCTAAACGGCTTGATAAATTAAACCTTGAGAGGCGTCGTTAGATTTTTCTTAATTGTGAGAGTGACACTGGCTATATCAAAATTATAAAAATTGAAATGGCTGATTTCTGGCCATATTATATTATATCATAAATATTTTTTTTCCTCAAAACCTATCGTGTGGGGTATCAAAATAAAGGGTTTTATAAATAGCTTATAAAAATGTATACAACTTATATGTTTAAATGTAATTTGGAATGAGAAATGCTAACTAAAAACTGTAAAATAAAAAAGTTAATTTAAAAAATCTAAAAACCCGACTTCTTAAAAAGAGAACTTTAAATATAAACTGAAAAGAAAAAAACATGTCCAGTAGAATTCTAATGTGGAACATAGCGACTTTAATAGTCGGGACCCATTAAAAATCGACACCGGCTCAAATCTTCCCAATAACGGGTCCCGACTGTTAAAGTCGCTATGTTCCACATTAGGATTCTACTGGGCTTTTTTTCTTTTCCGTTATTATTTAACGTTCACTTTTAAAAAAATCGGGTTTTTTTATTTTTAAAATTCATTCCTTGATTTTTTAAGAAAATAACGAAAATCAGCATCAGCATCAGCATCCGCTGATGTCAATGATAAAACATCAGCATCAGCATCCGCTGATGTGATAAAAACATGCATCAGCAACAACCCTGGTACCTACCTATATGAGAAATGTGACAGATTACTATTATTATATTATATTATTAATATTACACTTGTTATGCATAATGTTAAAAGTTAATTTAATTTAGTTAAGTAAAAGTTGTTTTTTTTACTTAAATAACCTAACCACAGAACACAGAAAAGAAGTAACGAGAGAGAAACCGCTTTCTATGTTCTATGAACCTAACCATCAAAAATCCCCGACTCCAACTAGAAAAAGATATAGATATAACTTTTGAACAGATTTTCATGAAACATAGCTAAGATGATACCTGATTAAACTATCTTTTAACAATCTTTCACAATAGAAACATTAGCTTCGGTAGGTAGTTAAATCAGAATAACAAGTAGGTATGTACTAGGTACACTGTGCCATATAATAGTAAACCGTGATAGATGACACATTTTGTTGTTGCAGCCAAAATTTATAGGCAATTTAAACATAATAAAATCAATGAAAATGATGCTATTCTGACAGGAGCAATTATTAATCTTGTAATATCGGATAACAGCATTGTAAACATTCATATGGAGAAACTTACTACTCCTCGCGGTGCCCAAAGCTGCGTATTCATCGGGAGCATTCTACTTGTATACTGATGAGTAACGCGTATCATTTGCGTAAGATTTTGTCGCAGAAAAATGCTTACCAGACGAAATGCTCTTTCAAACTATACCAGTAGGTTAGGCGCCTTCGAGTTTTTGGTACCTCTGATACCATCATCGCTGACTGGCTTACCTTTCCACGAACGCATAACCGAATCCCATGCTCATGCCGACTAGACAAAAGAAAAAGTGACTGAAATTGATCTTCATGTATCTTGTATTTTCAGATCCTGCATGTTGAGGCAAAAATAAATATGTGGAAGACAGCCGCCCAGGATGCAAAGGATCCCGTGCGTGTAGCCTACTGCCAGGGTCGAGTCACTGAACTCCTTAAAAGGATAACATTGGTAAACACATCATTTTAACTAAATCGGCGCGGTGTTTTTTTTGTTCAATCCGGTTTAGGCCTGTATTAGTAAGTAAACTGTAGATCAACAACTCAAAGCCTCAGGTCATAAACAAAAAACCATTTTGATATGCTGTGCTTTGAATTAAAGTTAAGTATACGACTAGCGTGTCATGAAGGCATAGCGCCTATGCAAATATTATACTTTATTGTATGTTACATATACGGCCCCTGAGTCGGTCAGCGCGGCGGGGCAACTGTCAGTCGGCTGAAATGTCGACGATTTGTCCTTTCGTAAACTGGCTAATCTTTTGGCCACGGCATGAGGAATTCTTTTGTTACGCCCTTTTCACACACACACGGTTTCAGTATAACGGCGACTGTTTACACGGGCGTAGACCTTTTCATACGTACACAGCACTACGCGGTTGCCTACATTACTGAACCGTCACGGCACCGTTTATAGGGAGACCGTGCGTATGTGTAAAGGGCTTTATAGCTCATGTCGACACAAAACCTGAATTACCCGTGTTGGCGGCTACGGGTACCCGCATGTGTACTGGTGTAGTAGTGTAGTGTTCGGTGACAGCTGCGGTCGGGCAGCAGCGCGCGCGGCGGCGCCGACGAGCTGCGGCCGGAGCGGCTGGCGCAGGTGGAGCGCTGCATCATCGAGGGCGCCGACATTATCGTCACCACGCTCGCCAGCGCACAGAACCACAAGATGAGAGGGTCAGTGCTGATATTTGTACATACGTCTTCATCCGTAGAAGTAAGATAAAAGGTCTCTGTTGAACAATAAAATAAAAAAATTGCTATCCGGTTCGTAGGACCTATAGAGTTGCGGCAGACAATGACTTATCATTATCGGTTATTGTTATAAGACTCAAAGACTAATACACACAACATTGTTTGTACTCGTTATAGGCTGAAACGGCGCATAGCGTTGTGCGTCATAGACGAGGCCGGACAAGTGATCGAGCCGGAGACACTGATACCGCTCACTCTTGACGTCACACGCCTCACGCTCATCGGAGACCCGCAGCAGCTGCCCGGATTTATCTGCTCTCAGGTCAGTCAACTGAGGCTTTCAACTCTTTATTATGTAGTCCGTAATTATTCATCCAACTGCTGTACACGCCCTGCCACAGTGAGAAGGGTTAAGGTTAGTCCACAACGCTCTGTTGGCGAGCTACACTCACTATTAAGAACTTTTGTTTGGAGTCCTCTCAGGTGTGCATTTCCTTACAATGTACTTCTTTACGTTGACGCAAATGATAATCAAAACCTAGATTTAAAAAGTTTGAGATGCGGGTTGGGCTCAATCTCAGACCCACAGAAGGCAAGCGTGTAACTGCTAGGCTGTCACTGCTTACAGTCCATATTTCATACCTACATTATCATTGCCAATGGGTGTGTTCAGTTATTACAGCGGACGACGCTCGACGACGTATTATCGTCCGGGTGACCGTTCAGTTATTTGTAAAGTCCGACCGTTAAGTCACTCCGTAAAATAGTAGGGTGACAGTCGCACTCGGTCGCATTGCTATCAAACGACCAATGACTGTAGTCATAGGATACAGCAGATAATTTGAGGTCGTTCGATTGGTCACTCGCGTAACGCAGCTCTGGATCGATCAATTATTCCCGATGAGCGAGCGACATTCGCACGAGTGACTTCGCACCGAAAAATGAATTACTGAAAGTAGCCCTTAGGTTAAGTTATGGCCGATAATTGCATTATGATAAAAGTTTCTAAACCAGTTTCATTTGATTACGATGTAGTTTTTATTTTTTCAATACAGCGCGCTAAAAAGCACGGTCTAAACGAGAGTCTGTTTTCCCGCCTAACGTCCTGCTCGGAGCACTGGGCGGGCGGCAGCCCCGTGGTGCTGCTGGACCAGCAGTACCGCATGCACCCCGACATCGCCGACTACCCCAGCCGAGCCTTCTACGACGGCAAGATACTCACCATTCGGCCCGCTAGTCCAGAACTTAATATTCCTGCTTACAACATTATAAGTATTGCAAGTGGAGATAAAGGACAAGGTAGGACAGTTATTGGCAATTCTTGCTTGTTGCGTATAATAAGTCATATAATATGACTATGACGTATTCTTATATTTTTTATGGACAGAAGTTGCAATGCCCGCTATCTTGCTTCCGCATGCACGTCTGGGATACACCGGTATTATGGTGCACCAGTTGTCAGGCACCTTTCAGGGTTCATGCTGCCTTTGATTAAATATTTGCGTGTTTGCATTTAAGATTCTATACTGATACGTCTGATTCCCTGTGAATCCATTGAATGGCTAGTAGTGAAACAGGCTGCTATGGTGTGGACTAAACATGTACAGGTTTATCTGGCGCCAACGAGATGGAAGCCTGGGGCGTGTCGCGGCTGGTGACGGCGCTGGACGCGCTGCTGCGCCCGCGCAACCTCAAGCTAGCCGTCATCACCCCCTACAACGCTCACAAGGAACTCATCAAGAAACACCTTAGGACTTTACAACAGTAAGTTTTATTTATTCAGAGATTGTTTTTCTTTTCAGAGAGGTATTGAAGTTGGGTATTACTTTTTTTTTTCAAATTGTAAGCAATGTTGGCCTATTGATCGTGACCTCCCCATTTACGAGTCATCGGTCGTGAGTTCGAATACAATATAGTGTTTTTAAAACGGGTTAATTTCAAAATCCCCTTCAGCCTGAACTTGCAGCATCAAGGGGAATTATGAAGTCTCAGTCTCTAACCCTTTAAAACGCATAGTGTGGGAATCGTACCACGCGGAACTTTTATACAACTTTTTCTCTTAATTGTATGTGAAACTAAGATGTGCACTGAACGTACAGGGGCGAGTCTCCGGTGGAGGTGAACACGGTGGACAGCTTCCAGGGGCAGGAGCGCGATGTGGTGGTGGTGTCGCTGGCGCGCAGCCAGGGCGTGGGCTTCCTCACCGACGCCGGCCGCATGAACGTCATGCTCACCCGGGCCAAGCACGCGCTGCTCATCTGCCTCAATCCACATGCTCTGCTGGTAATATTCTATTGATACTATTGAGAAGGTTCTTTTCAAATGTTGATGCATCAGAAGTTCCTCTTAGTATCGAATCGGCTTTTTTGATAATTTTATTCGACTGGCAACATTTAAATGTTAACGCTGATGAAACTTAATTTTATCTAAACCCGACATCTACCAAAAAAAAACATCAAAGTGCATAGTTTCCTCAAGAGTTGATTAAATGCAATATCGAAATTTAAAAAAAAAAGGAGACGCGTTTAAAAAGAAACCGTCGCCGTCGCCGTCGTTAGATTGCAGCTTCTGTATAGAATGTAATCTTTATTTATTTATTAAACAACACCTCTGCGAGTGCAATTGCAGGTGTGTACAATAATTTGCGTGTATCTGCTCAGCATGATGCTGCATTATCAAACCGGCAGGTTTCCAGCGGGGACCAGCTGCCTCCAAAAGATGCCCTTATTTGGTTTCGTCTTTATTGAGGATACAATTTACAGACTCACACCCCCGTTAACACTGTAAATCATACAAATATTCGATCCATGCTAGCATCGAACCACAAACGCCGCAAGCCAATCGATCAATTTCCACATCACTGTTCGTTGCAGCGTTCTCGTAGAAGACCCATGATCAGCAAAAGACTTTCACGGGCTGGTGAGGGGTCATTTGAGTTCCATTCCAATATTTGTAATACACAAATAATTTATATACATATCTATGTTGAACTTGCCCGGAAAAGAGGATGCAACCAAACTACATGATTGTGTGTACAGAAGTTAGGTTAAGTGACCAAATGCTTACGAAAATCTTTGGTACTTATTTTTGTTTAACGTAAATGGCGAATACAGCACGCAAACCAGCGCCGAGGTTAAGTGGTAATTAATTTAGTTTCTTCAATTATTCCAGAAAAACCACCAGTGGAGGACGCTTCTGGAAGATGCTCAAAGAAGAAACATGTATAAAGTACTTCCAAATAAAATGTGCCAGCCGATCACATCGGCGCAGGTGGCCAGTGATGAAATTTTGAAATATATTGTAAATCCAAAACTTCACCAACAATATCACCGTTAATTGTTTTTAAATACTGCAAAAGTATGTGTCTAATGAGGTTATTAATTGTTGTAGCATCGAATATTTAACTTTGGTTAAGTCAGTAGACATTAAATCCTTCATATACGTACATACTACAGTGCTCGCCACATCTTTGTGTTTGTGAAGTTAGGTTCAAATAATGAAGCAACCCAACTCGTCGGAGTGAGAATCACGAGCACGACGAAATTCACCATCCATTCGACACGACTTCTAGCAACTTCACAGACAAAGATCCGTGGGCGAGTACTGTGCGCTACAACGATAACTCATCACCCGCAAAATTGGAGCGGTGTGCACTCACGCATACGTACCTTGCGATCGCAACCGTTGCTGCGGGGCGCAAGCAGGCGAGTGGGGAAGTAGGTCGCTAAGTGAAAACTTATTAGCTGTCAAGTAATAAGCATTTATTATTTGATCTTCATTTTTTTCAGGAAATTTCATTTTCTTTACAATATTGCTTTAAAATAGACGTTTGATAAACGCTTCAATTAACTTTAATAAAAACAGCGTTGTATAGTCCTGAGGTTTTCTGGGTTTCGTCTCGTTTATTTTGTTCAATTTATACAAAGTGTAACGAATAAATGCAAGACTGAAAAATATAAAACAATAACATCAAAGGGCTCTCATAGTGACTCCGACGATAATTTAACTCACAGACACGAGTGACGTTTATGTTTATATATGGTGAAGTTTAATGCCTAAAACTAAAATTAGTTTGCCGGTCCTTTTTAACACGCTTTTTTATGTAAATAATACATAATCAAAAATCAAACATTTTGTGTATTGCCGATTCTCCTACTCCAACTAGGCAAAATTCCAGTTGTTAATAAAATATACTTTATTAATCTGTACTCGTATAAATACTATTTTTGTGGGTAGCTGACGTGAATATATTTTTGATGTGATTTCCAAATACATTAAGAGATTTTTTTCGAGGAGGCTTTTGGGACACTTTCATTCAGAAGTCAGTCTCTGAACAACTACTATCAGGTCTTTCGTTTATTATGTTACGCTTTAATAATATTAATACTTGTTTGATTATTTATACAAGGTCTTGACTTTATTAGAAATCTATTAAAATAATTTCTAAAATTAAAAAAGTTAACCGTTATTTCTTTGACCAGCCATGTTGTTCACTAACTACTACAGATCCCTGCTATGATAATCGTTCACTATTTCAGAGATTTTAGTATTATTAAAAACTTATGATGGCGTACATACCAGAATGAAATAAAAAAAAATGTTTAAATGATTTAAAAATATGAAGGGCTTGGAACGATTTTAAAATGTGAATTTGAGCCAATCTACGAAATAACTGCAACACAGGTCGAGACCTATTATTAATATGTTCAATGTATGAGTTAATATGTACATACCTACGTTATACAATAAGTCTAAGTTCTACATTTACAAAGTCAATAAAATAATATTATATTGTTATAATAACATACCAGCGTATTTTTTTTTATCTAGAACTGGCTGTGATCTGCTTAGGCTTTGTGGAAACTCGTATAAGGCTCTTGTTTGGTCCTCTCATCTTACATTCATAATATAATAATTATCATGGTACTTATACATTCATAAAATTAGGAAGCAGTGATGATAGCCTTGCTGTTGAACGCTTGCCTTTCATGCAGGAGAGTAAGTGTCGTAATACAAAAGATTGTTTAAGTTGTACTAACCAGGTTTTAAGATAGCCAATACCAACACCAACTCTGTGATAAATTTCCGACGAGTTTGGAACAAAAATGATGACGAAATATTCATCGCTCTACCATAAGGTATACAAAAGTTCGTCGATCTATCTTGCTCCCGTCAATACAGGTCAATACTGAAATTATACTCGACCAAAAGAGACGCCCCTAAATAAGTTTATACAACGGCTTTACAACGGTAACGGATTCTTGGCAAATCACGTCAATATTACTGTCACTACGATAAGTCTATGCTACGATATTAATTTACGTGACATAATTCTGAATGATTGGAGTCATAAAATACTTACCTATGTCATAGTTTCGACAGGTTGCATATTTACTAATTGTATTGATAGTGGGCAGCCCCGGATCTAGGGGGAGGCAAACTAGGCACTTGCCCCGGCGGCAGTTTTTGGGGGCGCCAAAATCATAATATATGTTTGAAGTAACATTTGTTCCACAAACCACCTAGCATCCAGTACACGTTGTTCTATCGATCATTTGATTTTATAACTAGTTGGTTTTTGAACAAATCTTTATAAACGTATCCTAAGTTTATTTTGAACGCGTGCAAAGTTTAATTTTGTTACACGAATGAAAAAGTTATTAGCTAATAGGTAATAAAGAATGTTTAATGAAAGAGTTCCTATTCTCCCGGTCACAAAAAATGACACCCATTATATATTTGTGAGTTTTTTAACAACTTATCTCAAACTCCGGAGACAGGGGGCGCCATAATCATGTTTCTGCCCCGGTTCGAGAAAATTGTAGATCCGGGGCTGAATATGGGTTATAATATCTAGGTGTATGATGAATTTGGGGTCATGAAATGAAACATACTACTTCTGTGATAATGTTTTGTTTGTTCACTTATAAACTGCGCCATAATAATATTTCACAAAATCAATTTTAAATTGAAACTATAAAGGCGTACCAAACGTTTTAAGGTATTCTTTTATAAGCTGAGTTATAAGCTCATGACTTTCTATTTTCTAAAATTTCCCATTTTACTTCCTCTTTTAAAATAAACCAGATTGCTTCACAACCAAGACATCATTCTCAGAAACGATACTCTCTATTACATTTATTTTATAAATTATTTAATTTATGTTTCGTTTTGAATGCAAAAAGCGCAAAAGTTCATAGAATTGTCATTATTTAAAAAAAACTCGTAGACTACTAGGTATGCTACGGAAAGAAGTCGCGTGCGATTAACACAAATCGTTATATTTAACTAGGTATTAACAAATATTGTGTGTGTTTTCTTTACCTATTAAAATATATTATTTATAATTTATTGCTTAACCATTTACCAACAGAAGCCTATTTAGAGATCATTTTCTCTAAATCCATTTTATAATTTGCTAACGTGTCAGAACAAAAGATCCTCTCTTGTACTACAACCATACCGGCGCTATTTTATTGATAATTTTCGGGAAATAGATTGCCTACTTTGAATGATTTTGACAAATTAATATAGTAAAAGTTAAGTTTTCAAATAATTGCTGTGGATTTAATGGAACAATTAGCATTATTTTGTAAATAACTCTGAACAAAGCAATGTCCATTAATTAACAATATAAGTTCAGCATAAGAGCATCATCAAAAATCTTATCTTTTGTACAGAAAAATAAGCATAATACAATATTTTTGTAATGACATTACATACCTTTTTACTTTATACTTATATAACGAATAAAGAGCATAGGTACTTATTTAAATGACATCAATAAAGTTAATATGGATAATAATGAGTACCTGTTTATTTACCATGAGATGATTACAAATTAAAAAGGTAACAGTAATTTAACTAAAACATAATTACTTTCAGTCATATTTTCATTACAGATACTACTGTAGGGTCAACAAAAATAATTGTAACATCTATTTGAGCAGCTTAAAATAAACATATTATATAACAGCTGCCCTAAATAGATTCCATCGAATTAAAAATCTACAATGCAAATTAAAGTTTTCATACATACAAAACTTCCCGCTTATGATAGCTAATGGGTTTAGCAGTTACATTGGTGTTAAAGCACTACTCAAAACGAAATTGGGCCTGAATATAGTGAGAAGTAAACAAATAAAAATGCACTGAATAGTAACAGGTTGCAGAGTGCCAACCCATCGCTTACCCCTAGTACAACAATAACACTGCTTAGACATTTCCGACTCGCGTGAGACGATAAACAGCTAAAACACGATACCACACACATGATGACTCTTCATAAGCTACAATCAGCTATACCGACAAGAGCAACGCTGTTAAATTTGAACAAGATGCTCCAATTCAGCGTGTAAATGGAATTATCGCATGGAAAATTACGTGCAGTACAACTAATGAAATAGTACGGGCCTTAAATTTTATACCCTATCTTCACATTCTATGACTAATTACAAATTAATAAAATATAGATTGCCTGCGGCGATTGTGTCATGTAAGTCAATCGTTTACAGCCCACACAAATTATAATACAAGCCCATATGATGCAAGAAAAGGAAAATGTCTGACCGGCGTTATTATACTAGTTGTACTGGACTATTTAAGGCTTGTTGTTACTAATAAATTAATCTCCTTAATATATTACTTTTGTTTTCGACAATATTAATCAATTATCCTTAATTTAATGGAACTTAATATTTCATTATATATTTGCACAAATAATTCCTTGGATTGCAGTATAGAAAATGCACGCTAATGTTGGTAGGTACTGCTTAAATTACAATGTTAATAATTTGACTACAATTATGATAAACATCTTATGAGGTCACTATTTGCGATTACGGGTAAAGGCTGAAACTGGCAGTAATTAATCATCATCTCTTGAATCTTAATTTTTAAACATCCGTTTACTACAAAACATAATAATACTAACTTCCATAAATTGCTCAGTTTGGACTGTATGGCGGTCACAAGTCCATGAATCCAAAAATGTCGTAACTGAATCTATTTTCCGTATTCATGAAGGCTTATTAAACTATGAATTTAAGTCCATATACTATCTATTTACACAATGAAGTGGACACAATTCAGCCGAGGGTCAATGGTGCCTGGGGTAGTGGTGACCATTACTGTACCTGAAATATGCATAGTTTTTAGTAAAAAATTTGTCATTTTTTATATTTCGAACTGCAAAGATGAAATTAATAATAGTACATTACTGTCGAGGCCTGAAATGCAATTGACGGCTGAGTAATATTGGAAGCTTTCGATGTGAATTTAAAAGGACGAGGCACCGGCCGAGCCGTTTAATTGCTATATCGGCCGAGACAAGAGTAATTTTCTCTAAGTAGTGAGAAAACAATATACAAATTAATTCAAGAAACAAAAAAAAACATTCCCAGGGCAATATTATCATTGTCATACGCGCCAATTCGACCGAGTGCAGTCTTTGTTCTTTGATTAAACTTTTGAAAAAAAAAGCGCATCCTACCGTTAAAATAATTAATATCCAAACACCTAATTTATATTAGTGTGTACTTAAAAAACCTGGCTAGTACTACAAGAATAATTTAAAATAAATACTGTCTAGCACTCGGATGAAGAACCCTCTTACGCTAAGACTAGCAATTTCTATTATTGTCGTGTTGGAAATTGGTTTGACGTATACGTTATAAAATACAAAAAATCTATTGCATTTTTGTTCAATTTTATGACACGTACACACTTGCTTTATGAAAACGTAAAAATAATGCATGTAAATTTAAAAAAATATCATGTATTGAATGTGTATTTTGATTCAACATTTGCTTACCGTTGCGATACGTCAAAACATTCGTGCTCGGCCCACAGATTTATTTTTACACAGATTATTACTAAACAATTACCTGTTGTTAAATCGTTTGTACTTGTTGCTGTGATTTTTATTGAAATGGTGCGAGGGGCGTCTATCACTGCGATATTTGTTGCAATTTCCACCCCAATGCGGTTTATTCTGCTTTTCCTGTAAATATTGTATGTTTTTGAATGTTACATCTACAAATTAATTAATGACTACGGGGGGAACATGACTATAATAAAAATATAAAAATAAAAGTTTCGGCAGCCTACAACTATGTTTAGCCATTGCTAACATTAACTTTATCATCATTAACTCGCCTATTGCATTCAATAGGCGAGTTAATGATGATAAAGTTAATGTAAACATTGTATGAAGCATGTATGAAGAGTTTTGGCTCCAGGATGGAGCAGAAGCACAACAGGTTAAGATAAATAATATTACTAATGAAGGTGCCCGCTGAGATATACTGATAAAAAAATAAAATGGCATATCCATAAATTGCCATTCTTCCCTTTATAATAAGGTTTAGATTTTTAAATCCAGAACAAGGAAATCCATAGAAGAACTAAACTGACCAACATAGCGCTCAGGATTAGTAAGTTGAAGTGGCAATGGGTAGGCCACATCACTAGACTGCCAAACGTAGGGGAAAGAAAGCAAAGTGGTAAACGTGGATTGGAAAGCGGAGCGTAGGACGGCCCGGACTAAATGGACGGACGACCTAGTGAAGATTACGGGGAGTTCTTGGATGCAAACAACTCACAGCCGTTCGACGTGGACATCTATGGGGGAGGCCTATGTTCAGCGGTGGACGTAAAAAGGCTGCGATGATTACGATGAAGGGAATGGTGAATAAAGTTATGTCAACAAATTTATGGTTATAATCATGACATAATTTTACAGCGTTTATTATTAAGGAGGTAGGTCTTTAATCACGTTACAACGAAAATTTTCTTTCAAGACATTGAAAATCAAAATTTAAAAAAATACCATACCTGGAAAGGATTGTACCCATTCCTTCCATTATTGAAACGATTATAATGGTGAAACTTTTTCACTTTTTTGTTGCGGCCTCGATCCATTTCATCCGCAGCGTCAAGGGCTCGTTTACGTTCTTCTCGCCGTTCATCGAACACCTTTATGGAAAGACAAATCGCAGATGTATTGCTTTGTTATGTAGTTATATAATCTGTACCGGGACAGAGCCCAGACTAATTAATTGTCTAAAGCTCTGTCCCAGTTTGGCAGTACAGCGCGCTGTGGCTCGCTTTGCAACGCGTCGCGTAAATAATACACGACAGCTGTACATGCTTGTTCTTTGCGAAGGAGCGATGAGGCGCGATTTAAATGAGCGTGCCTCGACGCATCATGCCAACACACTAGGACAAGGGGCAACAGTTAAGCAGGGTACATGCGTGCAGGTGTTCCCACGCCGTTTGTGTTTGTACACGTATATAGTGCGACGGAAATTTTTACGGCTTTAGAGGCGGAAATGATTACCTGTCGCGACATAGAACTATGATTTCCATTCCAGGAGGAGACGGGCGCGCCGTAGCCTCGGTGCGAGACGACCTGCAGGTGCCGCATAGTTTCAAGCGGCGCGGCCGCACTCAGGGGCGCACCGCCGCCCGCACTTGGAGGCGCAGCTCCCGCCGCACTGCTGGCCGCAGGTGAGGGCGCAGCGCCGCCCGTCGCACCGTTAGCGCCACCACTGCGGTCGCTCAGCGGCGACATGCTGCTTACACTAGTGTTCGGACTCTGTTCGTTCTCAGCAGCTCGACGCTCCTCCTTTTCTTTCACCCTAAAAATAAAATCCACGAATATTAGTCACGTTCGATTCGAAGACATTCGTCGATTTAACTTTGTAACCGCCAGAATAAGGGTCACTTGATATTTAACCTTACAAAGAGTGACATAATATAGTTTGTTTCGCATTGGGATACAGGGTACATGCGTTCAGAAGTTCGGCGGCACTCACTTGTTGTTGGTGACGCCGTGCAGGCTGGGGCTGAGCAGCGGGTGCTCGGCGGACACGGTCCAGGCATGGTGCATGCTCTTCGTGGTGAGCACGAGCGCCCGCGGCGAGGGACAGCGGCTGGGCTTGGGCCGCAGTCGCTGGCCGCCCTCCGAGCTCAGTCTGTCGTTGCGCTCGTCGCTGCTCGATTCAGAATCATACGGGACCAACCTCGATCCGGTACAGCCGTTCCTCGGCGAGAGACCCGATGAATCACTTCTGTTCATTTGCTCCTCCAATTTCTCTAAGGGTGACTTGGGCGTCTTCACTAACTTGCTGGTGGATGCGGTTTTTTCGATTGCTTTTGAGTTATTAATTATTGACCTGAGATCAGACTCGCTCTTGGACAACTTGGGCTTCAGTTGGCTCTCGTCGCCATTTTGCCTCTTAATAACGAAACTTATTTTCTTATCTTCATCACCTTTAATACCATTTTTTTCTATTCCATTCAGAATCTTTGGCGGCTGTACAATTTTCTCTACCTCGCCGTTTTGCTTTACCACCCATGGTTCGGAACTGGAATTGTTTGACTCTGTCGACTTCCCAAGGGTGCTATTTAGAATTATAGGTTTTACATCAGGTTTAGATATTTCTACTGAAGTGCTATTGAGAAGAACCGGCTTTCTCTCATCACTTCTATAGAAAGTGAGTTTTAAAGGACTTTTTTCTCTATTTAGTATATTGTCTGGCAGCTGTGGGCCATACACAGCACTGGAGGTCGACGCCGTGGAAGTGGAATTCTCTTCCATGGCATTGTCTTTCTCAAAAAACATAATATATGCGTTGGTGCCCAGCACGGCAGACAAAGGAAGAGGTCGGACACAGCTATCATCAAACTGGTAATAATTACCATTTGGTGCTTGTCCTATCGCAGTGTAATGACCACAATTCTGTGATGGTCCAAGATGAGTAACTAAACTTACTAATTTATATGACTGAAACAAAACAAAAATTCTTATTTAAGGAATATGTTTACATTGACTATATAAAGGAGTCAAGTTGTATCAAGCGGCCATAAAGAAGGCCGATTGCTCCACCAAGAAGAGCTAAGCTCTTAAATGAAAGAAGATCAAACAGTGAATGAGCGAAGTAGAGGTATCTTTGTACCTAATGAAATATTAAATAAAATAGAAAGTTATATTTTATACTCACCAACTGTTGATGACTTTTGTTGTACATGTATTTGTTAAGGGTAATCTTCTTTCTAAATTGCACATGTTTGGAAAGCTTGCCTCCAGCTAATGAAAACCGTTTCAATGCAATACAGAGTACCATGGGGGCGCGTTCCACAAAAAATTGCTTGGTGGCAGAAACCTTAACAGAATATAAAACCAATTAGTTGTCTAATAAATAACTTTAAGTTACAATTTTGAACAATGAAATAAAACTGACCTTTTTATTGCATGCCTCACATTTGTAACCTAAGTCTTCTAACCTTTCACGAGAAAAAAATGAATCTAATGCTTCGTCTAGTGTAGAATGTTTTCTTATGTCTAAAAGTAAGTCCTGGAAAAGAATAATAATATTTTTATATTTTATCTAACATTGATTACAACAGCATTTCATGAACTAACTAAATTATATTGACAGATAAAAAATAAATGTATGTAGGTACTGTAATAACTTATGACAGTGATAAATTACCTGAAAATGCTGATAGGTGGTAGACAGATGATGACAGGCAAGACACCGAACCGTAGAGCGTAAATATCCACCAAGAATTTGATTCATAGGAGTTGTCTCTTTGCTGTACTGGTCGAATTTGTCACCATTCACAAACCGATTCAAATAGCATTTCTCCATTGCCTCGACCAAATACCTAAAACAGATTGAATAAATAGTAGTACAATTCAATTAGATTGACCAGTGACTATATTTTAAAATAATTTGTGCATAATTAAGAAATAACATAAATATATTATGTAAATAAATTAAAGAAAATATCACTGAACTAGGGCAAATTAATATAAAACAATTAACTCTTTATTTATACTATTCCAGGAGAATTTCAATGTACTTTATGGTTAAAAATTTAACAAATAATGTAGATTGTTATTACTGGTCACCTTAAAAACTCATGTGCATCCTCTTGTCGGCCTGGCGTCAAGTGTCTGCATATGAGACGTAGCTTGGAGTATACCTGCCATGGCTTGATAGGTGCTCCTCCACTTTTCTGTGTAGCCATCAATGTGGCCCGCATTCCACATATCACACAAGCTTCTGAAACACATCAGTTAAAAACTGTTAACACATTATAGTTGTCCCTTATTATCAATATTATCCTGAAAATCATGAACAAAGGAAGTTCTATAATCAATAGAAAATGTAACATCTATAATTCAACAAACAAAATGTTAAAGAATCTTTATCTATCAAGCAGTAATAATAAGCTCACCTTGTTGATTACATTTCTCGGCATGGGTAACTTCCATGACCAGCCAGTTAGCAAGTGCAGGCACATGGAACAGAGCCTGCAGGGTAGAATTCAAATAGCATGTGTTACCCACATTTTGCATGCCGGCACCAGCCGCCCATGCACTTTGCCATCCCAAGTGAACTTTGTCAATAGGAAATAAAATCCTTTTAGGCTTTGGTAGTCCATCTTCCCCATTTTTGTTGGTGTCTGAAAATGTAATAATAAAGATTTTATTATCATTACTAAGAAGTTAACCTTGAATATCAATTGATATGATTGGGAATCATGATCCAAAAATAAAATAAATGAATTGTACCAAAAAAATATATATGATATAAATAAATTACTATACTATGTATATTTATATATAAGATTTATATGTTTATGTATACTGTGTAATACTTAAAATTTAATGTTATTAAGTTTAATGAAGAACAATTTAATGATTCTTGCTAATTCAATATGTGGACCCTTATGGTACTTCTTATTCATTATTAATATTACGAAAATTACTTCTAATTTGAGTTGTTCATTATAATAAATGGATTATAATTATTTCAAAAAGTACATTATGCAATGTTTGTAGGTGTTAAGTGATAATACACATCATACAATCTCACAGCTGTAATCCTACATAGTGTACTACTACAACCAGATCAGAATCTGTGATGCATTTTTAAGTTAGAATAAAAAAGCAAATGCATTCATGCATACAAAATGTGTCACAAGTATTAACAAAAATATGTTTAAATATTTTAGATTATAGGTTTGGATAGAAAATACCGAAATTAATTTTCTATAAGTAGACAGAATATCTTGCTTACATATTATTCAATGTTATGTATTAGAATTTAATTCAATGATTCCGTGACGTTTATTGACAAGTGACCATAGGATATAACCTCCAAGCTGATCTTATCGCGCATGTAGTTAGCAAACAAACCTATATTCTTTTCTTTAAATATATTAATCGTATAATCAATTACCTGATGCTTGTCCGGCAGCAATACACTCTTTTTTAAGTAGTTTACTATCATGCACTGCTTTTTTAGGTCTGATCACCACGTACTTAGATTTCAGCCCGTCAAGAACATTGCTTTGATAGTCACCAGACTCTTCAAACTCAATCTTGGAGAGAAGCACACTTTTAGCTGATGAGTATAGTCTACTATCCAACAATGAAGAACTTTGGGATTCGTCTGGCGTAAGAGATAAACGCAATGCGCTTGTTACTGGGTCGCAAATGGAAGCGGGCATTTTACCTCCAAAATTGCACTATCACGATATCAAAGCACAAAGCACTTCATTATTCAATTTACAAGTTTATACGAAGTTCAGAGAGAATCGAAATATATCTCCTTATATTAAATCCGTAAACATGTGTATTTTAGCTGTAAAAAGAAAACGAAACGAATCAAACTCGACGATCCACGCACGACAACCGATCAGTGTTGCCAACTGCTAGCTTTACTTTACCCAGTTGCTAGATTGCCAGTTTTTTTTACCCCAGAATGTTGCTAGAAGTATCTAAATGTTACATACAGTAGGTAAGTAGGTTTTTTGTATTTAATATTTTAATTTTCTTAATGATTTTGGCATTTTCTAATAATAATTTTGGTAAAATTTTATAATATTAGAAACATTAATTTTCATAAGCAAAATTCGAGGACCCGAACTCAACGTGGAAGCAGAAAAGTTGTACGTTTGTACATACAGGCGGCGCCAGTAATCGCTTTCCACCTGAGCCCATCGAGAAAAGTCTCTAATACCTATATATTAAAGTACTCTGTGGCGCAGCAGTAAACGGGGAATTCCCGGCCAAAGCCGACCTAGTTGGTCACTTGAAATGTCAAAGATAGCCAATAGCCCTGCGGGTAATCACGATGCACACTCGAAATCGGAATTGATTCCATTTTGATAGTTCAACAATGTACATTGCGCAGTATGCTTTAAAAATTATACTCAAGAACCTTATATTATACTGAACGACAATTGGAGCAACGCAATGAACACTGTTGTAGTGTCAAAATTAAGTCGATTTCGATTACGAGCGTGCATCGTGATTAGCTAGCTGTACCTACTAAAGTGCGGCCGCCGAGAGAATGCGTTCCTGACACCTGTCAGTTGAACATGTTTCTTTTTTATTAAAGATTATATTTAGCGCTAAACTATTTTAGTTTATTATAGGTTAATTTTAATAGAATTTTGTATCAGTAGTGCATGTAAACGATAGATATCTACTATTATGTAATAATGTTTCGATAACAAAAAATTCTCGTTTGTCCGTAACTGACAGGTGTCAAAAACGCATTCTCTCGGCGGCCGCACTATATAGCATCTATGACCATAGATTCCCGTTTAGTTTTTATTTTTTCTTTCGAGACTCGGTAATCATACTTTACGAATCTCGATAGCCTCACGTCTCATGATGAAATGAAAAGTAGCTAAAAAAAAGTAGCTAAAAAGTTTAGCTACAAGTTTTATTAAATTTTAACTGTCTGTCACCAAATAATAGCTAGATCTAGCTATAAAGTTGCTAAGTTGGCAACACTGGTTGCCAACCAGCAACCAATGTTACAAACTTTTGAAGTGTATCGTACTATAGACAGAAAATTTCCTTAAATCATGATTAAAAACTGTTATAGGATGCCCTCAAAAAGAATACGCAGATATAACGTGTAAAATAAATATCTATTATTACAACATTTGAGTGTAAAAACAGAACTGAACCGAACTTGATTGAAAAGATATTTTCACAGGTAATTTTGAATCTGAAGTGGTGTCACAGCCGTTGTTTTTTTTTCAAGAAGATTTTCCAAGTTCTAAATTATAAAAAGAACATTATTGGCTGTGTAACAACCAGCCAGCACATTAGAGTTTCCTATGTTACCTGTCGGAACTCTTTCGTTCACTCTAACACTCCTCCTTAACATAGTAACTCTCACTCTGACTAATTCAACACCACTCACACACATCTATCACAAGTCACCTAAACACAGACATGCAACTCAAACCTACTTCATACCTAAACCCTTAACACAGAAATCAAACTTTCCACGAGGTAAAGGCTTAGTCATGATGTCAGCTACCATAGCACTTGTCTCAAGATATTTAAGTGCAATTACACCATCTTGTAACACCGACTGTATGAAGTGCAGTTTCAGATCTATGTGCTTAGTGCGCTTGTGTGCTCCAGTAGGATTCTGAGCAATTGCAATAGCTGACTGACTGTCACAATGAACAGTTATTGTCCTTTGTTGACCAGTTATTTCTTTTAAAAGTCTTCTCAGAAAAACTGCTTCTCTTGCAGCACTTGATAGACTAATGTATTCAGCTTCTGCACTAGAGAGTGCAACAACATTTTGTTTCTTGCTCTCCCAACTCACTGGTGCGGATCCAAATTTGAAAACAAATCCTGAGTATGACCTTCTGTCTGTGATGTCACCTCCATGATCAGCATCAACAAAACCTGTCATCTCTTGTCCGCTTCTCTTAAAAAATAAGCCAAGTCCTTTGGTACCCTTCAGATACCGGAGAACTCTCTTTGCTGCTTGCCAGTGTTCCTCTTGATAGCAATTGTTGAATTGACTCAAGTAACTTGTTGCATTGGCAATGTCCGCTCTGGTACACACTGCTAGGTACATGAGTGACCCAATCAGCTCTTGGTATGGAATGTTCTTTGATGGAACATAATCTTGTTTGTCTGGCTTCGAAAATCTATGTCCTGGTACAAGGGGCGTGGCAACTGGTTTGCAGTCCTCCATGTTGAACCTTGTCAGAACCTTTTCAATATAGGCTTCCTGATCGAGGGTAATAGTATCTTCCGACTGTTTGAGTCTCATGCCCAAGAACAACTCCGCCTTTCCAAGATCTCTCATTTCAAAAGAATCTTTGAGTTGTTTCTTGACTAAGAGCATCTCCATTTTATTATTCCAGAATAATAGGATATCATCCACGTAAACGGCAATGATTAGCATCCTATGCTCACTCCTCCTCAAGTAGATACATGATTCGCTTTCAAGTTGTAAAAAATTTAAATTTTTCAAAGTTGTGTCCAGCCTTTCGTTCCAGGCTCTCGGAGCTTGCTTGAGTCCGTATAAGGATTTCTTGAGCTGACACACATGATTTTCTTTGCCTGCTTCTTCAAATCCTTCTGGTTGCTTCATAAAGACAGACTCGGTCAAGTGTCCATTTAGGAACGCTGTCTTGACATCCATTTGATCGATGCATAACTTGTGTTCCACGGCTAAAGCTAACAGTAGCCGCAGTGAGCAGTGCCTGACTACTGGAGAATAAGTGTCGAAGTAGTCAATCCCTTCACGCTGTTTGAAGCCTCTTGCTACAAGCCTTGCTTTGAACCTCTTCTTATTCCCCTAAGAAGAGGTTCAAAGCAAGGCTTGTAGCAAGTGGCTATATGGTTATCTCCACAAATAAAGCATTTTACGATCTTCTTCTTTGTTTTCTTATTTTTCGAAAATAGGGCGGCGTTTGTAGGTGCGCTTTCACGTACAATTCTAGTGTCATCTAAACCTAGTAATTTAGTTTTTACGTAATCCGTAGTCAAAATAATATTAGAATTTTCGATGGCAAGACGCAAGGGAGTGTATTCCTTGGTTAACCCCTGTAATAGCAGCGCTGCCAAGAGTTCGTCATCTATTTCTTTTCCAATGTCACGTAGACTCTGCGCGGCTGACATGACCTCGGTGACATAATTTCTGACATTCGCAAAATTTTCTAATTTTATGCTAACTAGTTTTGTTAGTAATCGGCATCTATTGTTTACGCCTGCGTCCTCGAAAGCGTCTTTTAGGGCTTTCCAGGCTTCTTTGGCCGTAGAAGTCTGCCTGATGTGCACCAAGCAATCCTTTTCTAACATAAGCCCTATCTTGGCACGAGCTCTCTCATCGCGCCTTAGTTCTGTTTCATCTGTCATACCTGGTGTTTGGGTTGTATATCTCCACAATCCATCATGGATCAGGTACAGCTCCATTTGAAATTTCCAGGTGGCATAATTTTCTTGCCCCCGCAATTTCTCAAATGATGGTAGGTTGCCTCCGCCACTACCACCACTTCCGCTACCACGTATATCACCACTCGCCATATTCACGAAGTACCACAATAATAGTTACGTAATTATTATAGTCCTGGGCCCATAACCTGTTATAGGATGCCCTCAAAAAGAATACGCAGATATAACGTGTAAAATAAATATCTATTATTAACAATGGTTACATTTGAGTGTAAAAACAGAACTGAACCGAACTTGATTGAAAAGATATTTTCACAGGTAATTTTGAATCTGAAGTGGTGTCACAGCCGTTGTTTTTTTTTCAAGAAGATTTTCCAAGTTCTAAATTATAAAAAGAACATTATTGGCTGTGTAACAACCAGCCAGCACATTAGAGTTTCCTATGTTACCTGTCGGAACTCTTTCGTTCACTCTAACAAAAACTCTATAAAATCACGTTAACTCGTCTGTTACCATAGAAATAATAAGTAGGGCTCCACTTAGAGAATAAGTCTTGTCTGTTACCCCTGTTACCTATCAAAATATCTGGCAAAAGCTTAGGCAAAAGGCAAAATCACCACCATAGATTAATCACCACAGACCTGCCTTCGCTACAGTTTTGTTTCTCCGTCCACGGCTAAACGTAGTGATTACATACTCTTTGTCCACGGCTACAGGCTACAGTCCAGTCCAGTCGTCTGTGAGCAAAATATCAACAAGGTAGATGTCACATTGAAATAAAAACCTATGGAAACGTAGTAGTCTTCTATAGATACATTTGATTTATATTTAAACTTATATGGATAAATTCGATGTCGCAATAACAAATAACAATTATTGTCTCTTTCTCACGAATACAATATTGTGTAAGGTGAGCGAAACGATATCACACCGATATCATATGACAACTTGCGTGGTACATTTCCTGTCAAGTGGTCGTGATAATGGAGCATTATTGGAGTTCTGTCTACGATTGGAGCATGATTGGAGTAATAAAGTTCTATGGTTGGCAACCCTGATCCAAATTGTCAAAATTTGTATACATACCTACCTACCTACTCTACATATTTATCGATCGATTGGGTTTGGGAATTTGAAAAGTAAATCGGCATATTTTTACAATGACATAATAATTAATGAATAAAGTCCAATATATTAGTAAATTACAGTAATAATGAATTTTTTGACTAGACAGTGTTTTATATTTTTAGCAGGTTTGAATGTTTACTTTAAATTATATATAGTGTATCGAGTTACACATGTTTTTGTGATTTATCATGTTGTTTTAAGTAAAATTAGCACACACACTACGCTTTATACACGAAAGGGAGTTTTATTCGTTTTATTTTATTTCAGCCCTCTGTGTAGTTTCGTCGTCCAGAGTTTTAGAGTTAAGTGACAAATTCGTGGATATTAGCAATGATGGCATGTGGTTCGTGAAATTTTACGCGCCATGGTGCGCCCACTGTCGCCGGATAGAACCTATCTGGGCTCATGTCGCTCAATCGCTCTACAACAGCCCTATAAAAGTGGCGAAAGTTGATTGTACTCGATTCATGGCTGTGGCAACCCATTTTAAAGTCAGAGCGTATCCTACCATCATGTTGTAAGTAATCAGTAAATTAACAACTGCATCAGTACAAGACATTAATGAATAATTCATTTCAGAAACATGAATTATACCATTTAATTTTACAGCATTAAAGGTCCCTATCGGCATGAGTATGTTGGAGAGAGAGTGAAACATGAAATGGTAAACTATGCTCTCCGTATGTCACAGCCAGCTGTTCAGAGACTATCACAGGCTGACAGTCTTGGCTACTTGAAGGAAACACATCCAGTCTTTTTTGGATATGTTGGGAAACAACAAGGACAATTATGGGTAATTGAAAATTATGGTTTAATATATTGTGCTATTGCAAACAAACCCTCAAATAATTTTAAACATGTGGCCATATTAAGCCTAAACTTAACTCAGATATTACCGGAAATATAAAAACTTTTCAAATCCTACAATTTTCTCAATGTTTTTTCATAATGGTTCAATGATTATAGACAAAATTAAGATGCTTTTTTTTCTGGAAATGCCAGTCATTTTTTGTTCTTTATAAGAAACAGTCATAATTTTGATTACTTCATGTACTACATGGGATTTGTGTATGGCATGGGTAAAACTAAATAAAAATCATTATTATTCATGAAATGTTTCACTTTTATTATAAAAGTATCAAAAATAAGTTTAACTTGAGGAAAAATAATCTAATTATGATATATTTATTCTGCAGTGTGCTATAGTACACTTCAAAGCAATCTTTAGGGTACGAAGTGATCAAGTGGTGTAAAATAATTTTTCATTCTTTTGACAAACACTGCATCTTGTGTGCTTTTTTTATGTATATTACAGGATGAGTCTCCTTAAAGCACTTTAAGGAGACTTATATTAAAGTAAATTTACGGGTATCTATCATTATTTTTGAAGCTGTTCAATATCGGTATTTGTCACTATGGATCTAAGTATGAATAGCTAAATAATTGAGTTATTATTGTGTTATTATTATAAAGATGTAAAATTTGTTTGTATGTAGGGGTTAATATCTGGAACTACAAAACTGATTCTAAAAGTTCTTTCCCTAATAGAAAAGTACACTGACCCAACGTAAAATCGTCATCCCTATAGTCTCTATCACTGTAGTGGTTGGAGTGTAGCAAAGGGTGTGCATGCATTTTAGGACAATTTCTCTTTTTTTTTCACAAAATGTTAAAAATTGTATTTTCGTGAAAAAAATCGATCCTTTATTTCTTTTTTATTTCTCCTACGACCACCATGGCCAGAAAACGGCATCGAAGGAGCGTCGTTTATATAGGCATAAAACACATTTTTTTAAATGCAGTCATAGGCATCTAGGTTGTAGGTAACGAACGCCGTAAAACATGCCTCCCACTGGATGTTATAATTTTTGATCAAGGATACTGGGTTTTCATTTTATCTTGTTTCCATATTTTAGTTTGTTTTTTTGCAGTCGGGTTTTTTGCTTTTTATTAATTCTGGGTACTCATGACTGCCAAATTTTATAAAAATGTGTTCAGAAATAAAATCGGACAAGATCTCATTATTGCATTGCATTCTGTTATTCTCTCCAGCATTGCGACGTGTTTCATTGTGTGTTAGAATGGTGTAGATATTCAATTAGCACAAACATTTTTCCTTGTTGTTACAGGAAATGTTTACAATGCATGCTGAGAAATACCAGCCACATACATGGTTTTATGCGATGTCACATGATTTATTGAAAAATGATGTCAAGATTCCTAATGAAACTGCCGTATTTGTTTATAAGGAGGATGAAGCTTTCTTTTTTGAGGGTATGGTTTAGTATTTTTATAAATGTAAAGTAAGGCTTCAAGGACTGTTGTATTGTAGGTAGTGTATTTTTTTTTAAACTTCCCCACACTGATTTTATTTTTAATATGGATATAGTTTACAACCATAGGTACATCTCACATACACCCACAACCAGACCCGAAACAACTATCTATAGTTCATACAAATATGTTTGTACCGTGTGGAATCGATCCCGAAACATGTAGCGCAGAAAGCCAATTATTTAGCCACTTCGCCAACTGTGCTGTAAATTTGAAAGAGATGGAAGATACATATATATTAAAAGCATAATACAATACACGATAACTAGTTATAGTCGTCGTCAAAAGTAGCTGATCATTTTACGAAATTTAATAATAGTAGTTTATCTACACTCATATCGTAAAGTTCGAATTATGAATTTAAAAATAGTACTATAATGACAGACTTTATGTACATGCAACTATAATAAAATTAAAAAGTTTTATTATGATACAGTTTTCTTAACAAAAGAATACTATAAAAGTAACTTTTTTTCTATTATAAGTACACTTCGGATCCACCAAGAAGATTTCAATTCAATTTGTATAGCGGCTGCACATTGTCTATGGTGGCCGCGCGCTAGGGAGCATGCGCGGTGACATAGGTTTCGGCGCCATTATTTTGTTTGATTTACCTATTTTATAATTAAAGTTAACATGAGTATAGATAAACTAGTGTAAGAAACTGCACATACTAGGTATCAAAACACCACACTCGTGTTTTAATACGCAATTATGCAACAGTTTCATAAACTATACTCATGTTAACAAATTATAAAGTAGGTAAACAAACACAACAATGGCGCTAAAACCTAAAGGCGTGCGCCAACTGGCGGCACGGCACGGCAAGGGATTCATTGCCAGTGGGCACCATAGAAATAATAAGTAGGGCTCCCCCCTACAACTAGATAATAAGTCTATGGTGGGCACAGACCCTAACAGTCACCGCGCATGCATCCTAGCGCGCGGCACCATAGACAATGTGCAGCCGCTATAAAATTTGAATTGAAAACTCCTTGGTGGATCTGAAGTGTACTATAATAAAACATAAAACCTTTTAATTTTATTAGAGCACATGCAGTTTATTATTATGGGAATTCATAGCCAGAACTTCACGATATGAGTGTAGATAAAGATTTTTTATGAATGGAAACTTGTAAAATTCTTAATTTTCGTGATTTATTCAAAAATAGCGTAACTTTATCGACTAGTGTGATGGTTATTTATAAGGAACAATAATCTTGTGTGTATATTAATTTCAAGATTTACATAATCTTGAAATCAATATCCTACACACAGTTCAAGTACTTAATAATTAATTATGTTACGAACCGTAGACGAGATGACATTATTATTATTCTCGGCGACAGGTCCGCTCGTTAGCTAATGACTAATTAATTAATAGTAGTCAAATGTTGTTTACATGTAGATTTTTTCCTTCCTTGAATAGATACTTCGTTGAATATAGGAGATTCAAGGAAGTATATTTGCAAGAGAAAGATAGGGACCAGTGTAGGTACGTACTCTGTCCCAGTTATCGTGTAGTGTATTACTAAAAAGTCTTATAGTTGGAGATAACATAGTACCTACGTACTTTCCCAAAAATATAGACTGAAAAATTTAACTAATGAACTAGAGAAGACCTTAATGTGAATAATGTTGCAAATTTTATTTGTATTATGAAATGAAATGATTAAGATATGATGGACGATAATACCTACTGGATATTTATTTATTTTTATATTTCCCACTTTATTAGTTGCATGTTCGCGGGCACTATTCTCACGAGTTTTCAGTTTATCATACATGCGCTCTCGTCTATGAGAAGCGGCTAACGACCCGGTTGTACAATGCACACTAACTCTTCGATCATCATTCATTCCGACAGTACGACAATGCTAAATTCACACCGAGATGGCAGTGGCCGGCAGTGAAGAGGCGAGCAGTTTCAATGCCAAAAATTAAGCAGCGTTTTAAACTTTGTCTTCATTACTAAGAGATATAGTTTCGCTTAAGGCTCACGAAAGGGTGCCTTCGTTTGGTGTCGATATCTGCCGGCGCGGCGGCGGCGTGGTGTGGGCGCTGCCGGCCGCTGCAATCTTAGTGTGAATTGAGCCTTATATAACGCTTTATGGTTCTTCATCTCCTGAACTGAAGTAAACGATATTAAAGGTACACAAAAAGTAAAAAAAATAATTGGTGAATAATGAACAAAGATTTGATATCATTATGAGAGCAATACCATAAAGTTTACTTCGTTCAGATAACAATGAATAATTATTACCTTGATTTATAGCAAATTCATCACTACTTGAAAATAGACAGGCCTTAAATGAAACATTAGACAAATGGATTCATACTGAGAGATTTGGGTTCTTCCCGAAAATTACTCGATCAAATATTAATGAACTAATGGATATAGAAAAATACATTGTAATTGCTATTGTCTCTGAAAATAAGTTGAATGAAATCACTCAAACAGAGAGAGACTTTAAAGATATGATCGAGAGCATTATCAAGTAAGTATTTCTATTAAACTGTTTTACTTGCTAATATACAATGTGTATGGTGGTTAAAAAATGTATGGTTGGCTGCAGAAAGTGTTAGTGACCATAAGGATGATTATTATATGAACTCAAAACGATGATGGCTATTTGCTGTGTCACACTGCTTATAAAGATTCATCTGATAGGCTCCAATATTATTAATAAAAGTCTATGCTTTCCAACTCCTGGGAAAAGACCTCCCACCCTTTCCTCCACTTCTCGCGATCCCACAGGGTAATCACGATACACACTCGTAATCAGCACCCCTACCGCGTAACTAAAATTGTATGAACATCGACATCGGTATTAAACTTCAGTATGATAGTGAGAGCCTAAACTTTGAGCTAACTTGTAAAAAAATTACCTATCATATAGTTGGGACACTTATCTTCATGATCGGTAAAAAAAATACAATTTAGCTCAAAGTTTAGGCTCTCACGATCGTATTGAAGTTTAATACCGATGTCGATGTTCATACAATTTTAGTTACGCGGTAGACCCGCAGAATCTATTCAATTTTGACAGTTCAAGAATGTTATAGCGTTGTTCCAATTGTAGAGCGGAGTGATTTTTAAAGCATACTGCGCAATGTACATTTTAGAACTGACAAAATTGAATTGACTTTGATTATGAATGTGTATCGTAATTACCCCGCGCAGAGCCACAGGCTAATCACGATCAAGAATATCCAGTCTTTAAGGAAGGCATCCAATCAATCTAATTTTTTACAGGAAGAGAAAACGGGACCTTCATGATAGATTCCAATTTGGATGGATGGGCACTCCAGAATTAGCAAACTCAATAGCTATGTCTGAACTGACTGTGCCACACCTACTAGTGCTCAACTCCACTACAGGCCACCACCACATGCCTGACGATGATCCTGTTCTTATGACACCAGAAGCAGTATCTATGTTCCTTGACCAAATACATAATCAAATAGCACCGGTATGATTATTAAAAATGTTTTTTTATTAACATTATTATTTTTCACAGTGCTGGCAATAGCATCCATCTTAAATTACAACCATGTTCACAGACATATGGAGGCAACAGTTGGCCAGTGCGTTTCTACAGAGGCTTTTTTGAAGCAAGGACTACATTGACGAATATGTGGCGTGGCAACCCGGTATTAACAGCACTTGTGTTTGGGTTGCCGCTTGGCTTCTTATCTCTTATATGCTACTCGGTGTGCTGTGCCGATATACTAGATGCGGAAGAAGAGGAAACTCCAGGTAAAATTTACAATTGTAATCTGTATTTATTTTATAGATGTATCTAATATTATCTACGTGTGGTTTTTGATTTATGCATGACATAAATCAAAAACCATAATTTTATTGAATTTGAAATTTTTCTTTATTTCCAAGTGAACAAAACTCACAATTAACATTATAGATTCTATTGTAAAAGCATTTAACATAGTTTTTGTCGTGCAGGCTATTGCGCCTATTTAAAACATTTAAACATAATATATAGTACGAGAGAACACGACGAAAATTTTTGTTTCATATTATTACTTAAAACCAATGACATGCTTTTAGGTATATTCCTGAGCTAATTAAGTGTCGCTCACGCTATTAATCTCATCATGGAATTAAGCAATTTTGATAGTGCCCAAAGGACAATATTTTTACATCGAATAAATATCACTTTGATTGCGTTTGTTAGATAAATATTTTGTTTTTTATTTTTCAGAAACACATGAAAAGAAGGACTAGATCTCAAAATCGTGAAGATGGAAATCTCCTTTTATTAGTATTTTTACAGTATTGGGAAGAAAATCAACGAAAAGGAGGGTTATTACATAAGGCCATTCGCATTTTTCAAAAATATTACTTAGGTCACGGCAACAATAATTATGCAACCGCGGGACTCGTTAGGTTGCCCTTTGCCAACCCGCAAAGCCCCTGCTATGATTATTTTATTTATTCATTATCGGATGCTATATCGGTATCGGACACGGCACGGTGCAAAATGGTCCGATGGCCGATTTTATGCCGGATTATGTGAATGGTAGGACTAGGTACACATTCATTCATTTTACGTGCCCAAATATCGTACCGTTGCGATATCGATACCGTATTAGATAATGTGTAAACGTTCTAGAGGCTAGCGCTACGCCACTGGATGATACGGCTAGGGATCCGCTAAATGTATCGATACTTTCTCTTCGATACCTAGAATTTTTGTAAACGATAGGCTTTAGTTCCGATACTTTACTAGGTATCGACTTTTCCACATACTCGACACTTTGGTCTCCTCACTCGTGTCATTTTACACATGTCACCATTTCTCTTTCTGGCGTATAGTGGTATCTCTCTCGGTTGAGTGATAGATTTCGATAAAAACCCTACCATAGCCTACAATGTGGCCATGTCGTAAGTAAGTTTTTTTGTAAGTAATCGTCAATTCGCCAATGATGATTATTTAAAAATTAAAATCGAATACCGTAAAGTATCTTAATTGAAAATTATTTAAATTTTGTACACAATAAATAAACTTTAGTTTGATTCAGTGGTAAGAACGTAGATTATACATTTACTTTTTATTACTGTTTTTTTGCGTTAAACAATTTCTAAGGTGATCAAAAAAGTAGGTACTTTATACTAAGTAGTGTCGATACTTACTTCTGCGATACCGGTATCGATACTTTTGAATTTTTGCGGATCACTAGATACGGCTAAGCAATGTTTTATTGCGATCATGTTCAAGACATTGCGTAATGCTACTATATACCATATAGTTCAGTAAATAAGACAATATTTTGAATTGTTGGTAAAACGAAATGTACAGTACGTTAGGAAATTAGGACCAACCCATTTGGGAACCGTGCACCTAGAGTCTCGACGTTTTAAAAGTGCCTGTAAGGGCCCAGTCGAAGTAAAAAACAAGACATTGTTATGTTTTACTGACCCAAGTCATCTGCATCGGCCCTAAACAAGGTCAAGGTTAATAATTAATGGTTTTGTTCTTTAGTATTATTCAAAAAAATTGTTTTAGTCTAGTTTTTATTTCGTCATTATGATCATAGCAGTCTGAACAAAGTTGTTGATTGTAATAATTTTGAGTATGAAAGTATAGTAATTATTCAAAACAATCATGTAAATCACGCATTCTTTTGAGATCTTATTGTTTACATTTATATTGAATTTTGGTGTAAAAAAAATATTTACTGTTTTTATTACGTTTTATTAAGAAGTAAAAAATAAACGTGGGTTTGGAATCGCTAGTCTATTCATTATGAGTTAGAGAGTAAGTTTGAGTCAAGGTAACACTATAGGTACATACCTAACTCAAAAAAGTTTAAAAGGATACCTATTTAGGTATCCTTTTAAACTTTTTAACTAGAATAAAAAAAAATACAGAATGGTGATTTAAACACCTGCAATATTTAAGCAAATGAAACTGTCAGTGATGTTCAATTCAAATCAATAAAAAATGGGACCTATAAATTTTCACCGAACACAATAGTCAAAGGCTCAGTTCAAATCTAGATAGTAGCGGCCGGCAGCGAAGCGACGAGCAGTTTCAGAGTCATAAATTACGCAGCATTTAAACTTGTATCTTCAATTCTTCATTACAAACATACATAGTATCGCTTGAGGCGCACCACAGACCCGCGCGGCCGTCTGCGGTACCACGGGCTTCTTAGCTGCCAGGCACCGGTCAAAACGGCCGTCATGCCGGTTTCACACAAAGGCAGAACACCGCAAGTACCTATTTGAACGCGCGTGACAGTACATTTCTGTTGAAACACGCGCGTTCAAATAGTAGCACTCAGCAGGCCCGCCGCAAGCGGGCGTGCAAGGCGTGCACCGCACGCGGGCGGCACGTCTGGGGGTGGCAAATTGAGCGATCGAATAAAATGAAAATATTCAAAATTAGACCCAGCTAAAACATAATAAAAAATGTCATGGTATTGCGAATTAAACCAGTTTCGTAAACAACAGCGCCTCTCTTACCGGGTCAAATAAGTATGTTACACAGTACCCGTAGTTGTATGTTCTATGGCAGGAAGGCTTCGCGAAATCAGGGAATCCCCTAGTCGCTACCACCAAGTTTTTTCTCAGTCTGTACTTTACTATTTGTTTGTACGCATTCGAACACAACGAACTATCGCACATTAAACTGTAATCAGTGGTGGTGGCGGATTTACCAGCAGGCTGAGTAGGCTGGAGAGCAGATTTTTGGGGCCAGAGTCTAGCGGACTAGAGTCGGAACTAATGAACAAGTTTTCATACAGCGAGATAATGATGATTTAGCGAATAGAAAATTGCGCAAAAAAATATTGTAAAACTTTCACTTAATTAATTGAATTTCATCATCATCAGCCGGATTGTTACCAGATAATTTAATACTCATAATTATTGTTTTTAAACTGTAAGTAAGCGCAATAAAAAATTATTTAATTAGGTTTACCGAATGTAAATTTACCCCGCCTTATTAGTAGTACATGCTTGAGCTTTTATTAGCTCAGAAATATATCTACCCAAAAATTATTGCTTGTGCAATCTTTAAATTGTTGGGTTGTAAAAATAATTTAAGAACTGACACATCGATCCCCTAGTTCACAATCATACTAATTACGGGAAAAAGGTGGTGTAGGTAATTAGGACGATAGTGCACAAATCATAAAGTTACAATTTCATTGCCAAAAAAATTTAAATTAATAATTATGATTGTGATGAACTAGCTAGAGTAACGAACGGCTTGAACGTTATCGAATTCGGGAGCGTTCCATTGATTCGCCGATTCCGAGCTAAAGTTTTACCTACGTGGGGCGGCATAATCGGTATTGCACGCGGGCGCACAAACAGCTAGCGGCGGGCCTGTGTAGCAGTACTGTTCTGCTTACTTCCATGCCTCGCTACTCTGCCCTTATGTGAATAAGCGGCGAAGACGCGGGCGGCCGCCTCACTTCTGCCCCCAATGTGTCGCCATCACTTGCACCAATTAAAACACGCTCAAGGCTTCGCGGCGACCGCGCGGTTGGCAACGCGGCCGCGACCCATCACTCATGCGTTAGCATCTCTATATAGTTCAAGTGCATCACTCGATTTCGTTCCCTGCTATGCAGTGCCGGCCGTTGCCATTTCGGCGTGAATTGACCCTAATGCGCAGAACCATACGCGTCTTAATAACTTCACTACCGATGTCCTGTTAACGCAGTCGTATTGTACAAAATACTAACCACCTTACTAATAAACGCTATATTAAGTTATGTCGTCTCTAGTCATGATTATCGGCATTTTAACCATATATTTTTATATGTTTAAGCTCGACTTAACTTTATCCAGTGTTTATTAGAAGAGGGGTAGATGTAAAAGATTTACACATTAATGTTTCGTTGTCCATGAAACTATCTCAATTAATTCTACAATAACCATATTTATTATGATATATACTGTAAAGGTTAAAAGCAATATACTTATATCGTTAATTTTCAATGCTATCGTCTCGTCTAGCATACATAATAATAGTGCCAACATCATGATTTTCATAATGAAAAAAGTAATGTTCAATCATATCTAAACTAAAGAAGCTGATTTTTTTATTTTTTTTTCGAATTATATTATTTGTACATGTTATATAATTATATATGCAACTATAAAACCTCAAGCAAATTAAATGGTGGTATTGTGAATTAAAATAAAATTATTGGAAAATTGAGAATAACTTTTTATTTAATCTATACAATAATATGTTCTAGATATAAAATCTCCAACATATCATCTAGTTTTACATCTTAGACAGTTCATCAATATATGAAGACATTTGAATTTGTCCTATGTGTGCTTTCAGGTGGTTGTACCAAATCGCGTATTTGATATGAATATCACAATTAATTTTGTCTTCATGGCTATAAATTTGTGAATCTATAATGCCATGATTATTTTTAGTATAATTTTTATCATCGTTTTTCAGCGTATCTTCTTCGTCTTTTGATTTGTTCAGTCTTGTGACATCTGTTTGACCCTCACTGTTGTCACTGTCACTATGTGTTCTTCTTCCTATTGATGGATGATTAATTTGTATTCTAGTATAACCTGATTCACACTCACCATTCAAATGTATTTCATTTTTTCTTTCTAATTTACTAGATGATTTTCTTCCCATTGGTGGATCCTTATTTTTATTTCCAGTTGGCTTATGTTTAATGTGATCTGATTCCTGAGTATTGTCATTAAAGCATGTGGAATGCATGTTCTTTGGTTGCAGCCTATGGGCTTTTGAAGAACCAAAAGATGTTGGAAGACCTGAATCTAACAAAGCTTTATACAAGTGAGATTCCTCAGATTCTAAATCACATATTATTCCATCATCTACTTTAGTAGCTTTTTTCTGGCTATTTGTGACATTTAGATTGGATTTGTGTGTTTTTAAATATTTCTCAGGATTATAATTAATTTTACTAATTTCTTCTTCACTCTTCTTGCAAATGTGACTTTTATTAGTGGAATTGATTTTTTGTCTTATTTTGATTAGATTTTCTTCAAGTTTATTGTTTGTATTTAATTTAAAAAGAACATCAGTTTGCATATTTATTGTTGAAGTGAAACCCTCATTATTAGATTCTTTATTAAAATTGATGTAAGAAGCATCATTGTTATCAACTTTATGAGATTCAAAACAAGTTAATAAATCATCAAAACATTCAATTGTACTTTCTTTTGCCTTCTCAAAGGAGCTGCATAATGTTTCGAAGGTTTCTGTTTTTTCAAGACAATCGGCATTTCCATATATCAATTTACTTAACAATTCGTTATTTGCTTCACTACTTTTGGTTTCCTGCTCTATTGATATTTCTGGTGAAGAATCATATTCATCAAGATCAAATTTTTCTTCATCCCATAAGTTTTTCAAGTCTAGTGAGCCATTAATTGATTGAATCATTTTTTTAAATTTCATCTCTTCTTGTCCTTCACTTAGTATAGTGATGGCAGTGCCATAAGACCCAAATCTTCCGGCTCGTCCAATTCTATGCAAATATATTTGCCATTCATGTGGAGGCTCGAAATTAATAACTAAATCAACATTAGAGGCATCTATACCTCTTGCTGCTAAGTCTGTGCATATTAAAATTCTGCATTTATACTCTTGCAGTGTTTTTAATGCATCTAAACGATTGGTTTGTTCTTGTTGGCCATGTAATTGTTCTGCAGGCCATTTCTCTCGCATAAGCATTTTACACAAGTCTCTTACTCTTACTTGATAATTACAGAAAATCAAACATTGTTTGAATTGCTTTTTTGATAGAATTTTGCGCAATTCCTCAAAACGATTTTGTGTTTGTCTTACGATATTAGTGTTACTTTTTACAGTAGTAACTAGTTGCTTGATTCCTATGAGTATGGTTGTACTATCAGGGCATATGTGTTGCGCATTTTGAACATATTTGCTCATGACAGATTTTAAAATTTCAGGATATGTTGCACTATTCATGATAACTTGTTTTTCTTTAGGTAGAACTGAAAATATATAATTTATATCTGCCTGAAAACTTTTATCCATTAATTTATCGGCTTCATCAAGAACAAGTAATCGTACAACAGATACATCTATGTGATTAGCTTGAATCAAATGCCGTAGTCGGCCAGGACTGCCAACTACAATGTGAACATTCCTTTTAAATTTTGCTATATCTTCATGTGTGGGAAGGCCACCTATCACAACTTCAACATTTAAATCTGTAACAAAATTATAATAAATCACTTAGGTATTCAATGTTTGCAGTGTCCTAGGTCCTAGCAGGGTTCATGTACTCCAACCTAATAATGTCATTGTTATCTGTTATTGCTGATGACCATGTTGGCAAATAAATAAAATAATTTCACAATAAATATTGATTAAAAACAATGTTTATTTTTGGTTAAATCCTTTTTATCGGGTTCAGGTGGATAAAACCAGTTTATGTTAGGACCAACCCAACAAACTACTTTTTAATATACACAAGATTATTTATGGTCATACTTTATTAATGGACGTTCTTTTAAGGGGTTATAGTACTCATAATAATTATGAAAAACTTTTACAGATTTTTTGCCACATGACCATGCCACAAAGTTAGTGTTAGTGAGGCGAAACTTTTTGGCGCGAATGTGGTATTAAATCCTTTTATTATGCGCCCAACTCTGAAATCGTGAAAAGTGATCAGCTGTTCCATACACTTAGTTGAGTAATCTTAAATTCTTTGTATGGCACAGCTGATTTATTTTCGCGATTTATAGCTTCGGCTAAAGTTGTCATGATACATCTCTTTTTATGGAGAACCAAGTTAGGTTACAGACAAACAGCTTGCTGCTAGAAAGAAAACAATGGGCGAATATAAACTAATATTAATGCAGACCAAAAAATACTGATAGACACTTACTTTTATAACTTGAACCAATTTGTTTGATGACATCACTTATTTGAGCTGCAATTTCTCTTGTAGGTGCCAAAATAATTGTTTGCAAGCCTTTGTGTAAGTCTAATTTCTCAAGTGCTATCACAGTGAAAACAGCTGTTTTACCAGTTCCAGATTTGGCTTCAAGTAAAAGATCTGAAAATTGAAAAAATATATCATAGTAATGTAAAATAAAACAATAAAGGGTTTGAAGTTAAAAAGTTCGTCAGATATTCCTAAATAAGCAAAAAGGGGAGTAAGATTATTATATAGACAGTAACATATTAAAAAAAGAATTATACTACACTCGGGGGTCTACCACATAACAAAATGGTAATGAACATCAATACTATTGTGAGTGTAAATTACGAGCAACCTTGTAAAAAAATTACCAATCATGAAGTTGGGACTCCTATCTTCATGATCGGTATTTTTTTTACTACATAAGTAGCTCAAAGTTTATTCTCTCACAATCCTATTGATGTTTATTACCAGTGTCAATGTTCATTACCATTTTAGTTACGCGGTAGGCCCGCTGCTTGGAAAATACAATGGTACTTTTTTTTAAATGGGGTAGGATGTAGTGGTTACTGTCTACAAATATGCAGGCAGAAAAAGTACACGAAAATCCATTGTTATGTGGTGAACAAGCTGCTTTTTTTTTAATTTTGGGTAATATTAGTCAGTACCCTATTTTAATATTATAATGCCAAAAGACAAAAAAAAACGTCCTCAAAATGATACTGGCCACTTGCTTTTTCTGAAAATTAATTGTTTTTAAAGAATTAAAAAAAAAAAAGCCTTCAATTGGAAATCACAAGCTCACGAATTGATTTATTTTTCTTTCATAATTTTCAATTTTTGTTTACTATATTCTACTTGAAATGTCTAGTAGTGATCAATGACATTTTGGTAGTGATAGTGAAGTTTTGATTACGCCATCAGAATTAAAAGAAACTGCCCAAGCAGTTATTGCGAAACGATTGCCTGAGAAATCTAGAAATAAATACAACAAAACATGGAGATTATTTATGTTGGAAAGCGATAAAAAAATGCTCTTTCTTTTACTGAAAATGTTTTGCTGTCTTATTTTAGTGAAAAAGTGCAAAATATAAGCCAAGTACCTTGTGGTCTTTGTATTCTATGTTAAAAGTACTATATCGGCAAGAAACTACATAAATATTATGGAATACAAGAAACTTACAGCATATTACATTGAGTTTTATTATCGGTACCAATCATAATATAACATTCAATTCGTTAAGATTTTCCTTTTTATTTTCCTTGTATCTTGTGTATTAAGACTACAAAATCAAACTACCCCCTCAATGGTCACTATCTCTCCTTGATGAATAATGTACTTAGATATTATATCAACCACCACAACTAAATGTATAATTATCAACCATGTAGCAGTAGGGTCCGGTAGTCACATCCCTGGCAGTCATTGACATGGGTTGTCAGCAGCCCGAGGGCTGGCAACTCGGTGTTCAGTAGAATCTTGGTAGACTAGACAACCACAATGTACTTGGAAAACCGGGCAGATGATGTGGAGGTCCAACCTCTTACGAGGTCAACGGGTAGAGGGGGCATTTCTTAGCTGGAGATTATTATGGCAACCTGTTATTTACTGAAAGATAATAGGTACAAAGGCAAGAAAGTGGTGACGTCTTACCAAATCCACACTTTCCTAATGGTATACCATGCAGCTGAATGGGAGAAGGCTTGTGAAATCCGGAATTAGTCAAGCCTTCCAAAGTGTTGGGTGAAAGCAGCATCGTGTCGAAAGTTACATCTTCGGATATTATAACATCTTGGGTTCTTAACCCTATAACAATATTATGAGCGAGAACCATGATTATGATTTTAATAGAATAATTTCTGAATTATAGTTTTACACCGGTTTTACACTGAGTTCTTCCTTCAAAAAAATCGTAGTCAACTGTCAAAAGTGTCTTTTTTTTTTTCCTTTCGTCCGAACCTGTAATATAAAGAAACAAAGTATCGATATGAGTCAGTATCGATACTTCAAGGTTACTCATATGAGTAGTATTAAAGTAGTATCGAATTTTTTTATTTATTTATTTATAAAATTATAACATCTAACAGAATAACACGTTCCAATGCGATGTTATAAGCACCTATTAACTAAACTACAAACTAAACCATAAAATATAAAAATAAAATTTCACATAAAACATTAATATCAAACAATAAAAAATAAAAAATTAACAACTATATTTGTAAACCTTCAAGGGATCTTTGAGCCGCTGATAAAAACTTCGGCAGGCTAACAAAAATATCCTCTGAGGTAATCTCGTTAATAATGCGTGCGGCTCGTGATTATTTGAGTACTACCAAGAATATAAATGTATAACTTTATGATATGTATAAGGTTCTTGAGTACTACATAAATGAGTAGGTATCGATACTTATGGGTACAGAATTGCCTTCGCTAACGCTCAAATTGAGGTCGTTCGATTGGTCACTCGCGTAACGCAGCCAGCATATTTAATTATTTACCTACCGGCTACCGGCTACCCTGCGGTCCAAATTGCGTTAAAAGTATTATTATCGCGAATCCGACCACAGTCACAAGTATTATTATTACTCAATAGTCCTAATATTTTGTGACTATTAAATTTGGTCGGATTCGCGATATTATCACTTTTATCTAGCTTTACTTATTCTAAGCTTTTAGCGCAATTCGGACCGCAGGGTTAGTGTACTCTTTGAACGCAGCTGCAAGTGACTTTCGCACCGAAAAATGAATTACTGAACGTAGCCAATACCGATGACAGTATCCTCACCTTAGGGTATTTTCCCCTAAATTTTGGGGATTTTTGCGGCTTCTCGAGATTTTTTGGGTTATAAAATTATTTAGGGGAAAAAAAAGTTTAGGGGATTAAAAGAGGATTTTCGATTTAAAAGAAATTGAATGCCGGACTGCATGTATCAAATGTGTTTAACACCCTAAACTAATTTAGCTTATATGCATTTAGGGTTGTCTTGTACCAGGCGTGTCCGTTGTCTATTTAGTTATACGAAATTATCGTGTTGGTAAACCTGATTTCTACGTTTTATTTGTCGCTGGTGTCATAGTTAAGAGGGCCCTTCCCAGTCCGCCTATCGTCAACGCGAGCATGATCGAAAAGCTGGTTGTTTCATCGTTTCATCCAACGCAATGTTTGAAATGGCCGTCTCATGCCTACCCCACACGACTCTCCTCCCACGTACTTCATACCACCCGTTGGCTAAAAGCAAGTGAGAAGGCGATCATTTAATGAAAATTGGCGCGCGAAGATTACACAAAACAGGTTCCAAGAAATAGGTGTTTTTGAAAAAGCCTAACAAGTTTATGGAAAATATGTTTGTCATTTAGAATCTCCATTACATGTGCAAGGTTTCTATGAAAATGTTTACTCAAATTTTTCAATTTATGAATACATTATGAACGGCGAAAGTTTCGATAAAATTTGTGCAAAAAAGCTGATTTTCAGATGTCTTTACTGAATTTATTTCTCAAAAAATTATTATTTGTATTACATAGAAACCTAGATATATACCACAAGATACCTATGTATTCAAAATATCTAGAGGAAAAAAAATTATAGTGCCATAATCACCTACGAGCGTTTGTATGGAAATTATGACGGGTTGGTCGCTCTTAAGTTTACAAAACAGGAGAAATATTCAAAATGTGTGTGTGTAACGAAACGTATGTCATTAATAAGATGTTTCGCTTAGCATAAAACAAGCAAATTAGCAAATCAGTGTTTGCGCGCGAGTTCGTGGTACTTAATGGCTTTAGTTGTGTTTTTTATAAAAAAAAAATAATTGACCAACCAGATGGACGGTCGCCCCGTAACGGGATCTTGTAGTACAGTAATCATATCACTACCTAGACTGTGTACAGTAACAAATTTTAGAGACGGGGAACAGAAACTGTGAATTTATAATAAAAGAGTAGACCTAAGTAACGACCTGTGATTTACAAATAAATAATATAATAATGTAAAGTAAGTATATTAAAATTGTACCAACCCGTCAGCGATGTTGTCATAAATGTAAGACGAAATCTTTTTACAAATGAGTACATAGGAAGACTAAATTGCTTCTTTCTAAAATTTACCGCACAGTAACGGGTGTACTTAAATATTCTATTCATCACCCGAGAATAAATCAGGCAAATCCATATTTTTTCCAACAACACCACCCTAATTCACAACAACCCTAATAAATTCTAAGCCTGGTGATTTCAATATATACAAAGTACTCTGTGCTGGTGATCTGTAACACAGGTTTTACCTATCACAGACACCAGTCTCTATTTAAATGTTATTTACTGTGACTCTGTATCTTTAATGTGATGATGAGAAAATAAACATTTACTTACTTACTTACTAAGTATTAATATCCACCACAAGGCATAATTATAAAATATTTTGGTGCAAGAAAAAGTTTTCGCATAATTATGAAATTGTGTTTGCATAAAAAAACACATTTAAGGAGGATGTTGCAAGCGGCCCTTAGAAATAATGTTTAGGGGAAAACATATAGGTTTGTTTTTCTTATTTTTAAATTATTATTTTGATAAAAAAAAATCTTAGAATATAAATGTTAAGGGTATTTTTTTTATATAAGTGTCTATTTTAGGGAAATTTTACGAGGAGTCCGAGGAAAATCAAAATCAGAGGGTGGCAACTCTTATTCAGGAATTCAGTTCAGTGAGTTTCTGAACGGGTTTTTGTGAAATGGCGAATTTGTGATTCTTGTGGATCAATTTATTTTATTTGATTAGTAATTAATAATTTTGTATCAAAAAAATGCACAATTGTGAAATATTTAACTGTGTGTAGTGCATTTTATAAGTGTTTATCTCTCATTGACGTCTTTCATAATATGATATATGAAACCAGTTGATTTCATTTTCGTCAAGTGTTAGGTTTCCTCGCGAAACAACTTAAACATAGGTAAGCAGCTATTCCAGTTTTTGTACTTACTCCGCTGTATTAGGACCGTGATGGTATAATTATTTATTCCTAATGATTTACCTGTTAACCTGTAACTTAAAAGCTCATTCCAATGCGCAATGTAGGTCATGAAAATAATACACAAATACAATATATACCTACTGTGCGATCTTACTTCTATTTACTATTTCGGAATTTTAATAGTAATATGGTCGGCTTTTATCTTTCCTTGACTTTTAAAGATTCTAACAACCTCACAATTACCTACCTATCTCCCTTTCAGCAGCTTACTGAAATGCTGTTTTTAACAATGTTGTTTTAGGTACTTTATGAAAAACTTTTTTACTGTTTTTGTATTTTTATAACATCAAATTATTATTTGATGTTTTAGATAATTAGACAATGTACATGTAAAGTGTATGTTTGGTTTTATATTGAGTGTTATGAATAAACAAAAGATACTGTTTATAAAAAATGAAAAATGGACTTCATTTACGTAGATTATTAGTTCTATAACTATGCTTTTATGTATAGATTCCATAGAGCATTGTTTGTGGTTTCAACAGTAAACCATATTAAAATTTATTTTAGTAACCACAGCATGATACAATTAATATGTATTTAATATGGTACATTTGATCCTTAAGATTGACCCTATCAATTGGTGCCGTAAAAGTAAAGGATGCCAATTTTTCAGAATTTAGTCAGTTCAATACCAGGGTGTGGCAAGCATATTTAAAAAAAAACATGAAATGCACTTTTGATTCTTTTTAAAAATAAAGGAATGTTTCCTTTGAGTAAATTTGCTGTCTTCAGTATTTAGAGTACTTTTCCTCCAGGTAGGTACACTTCGAAAATTCCAACCTGTATATAATAATAAAAACTTTGACACTAAGTGTTACTATGTTACCAAAAAGAATACTGTAATCACTGGATTTTTCATCTTTATTGTATTCAAGGAAACAAAACATAGATACATAGATGATAGGAAATGTAGAAAATCATAATAAATTCAAAAACTATTTTATAAATTTGGCACCAAACGTAGTAGTAGTTCAATGGTGATTCTCAAACTTGGCTTCAATTGTGTGGCTTTTAGTTATTAGTCCTTGTTTTGTAATATGACCACCTTAGTTTAGTTTAGTCCTGTGAAAGTATACTACAGAATTGACATCAATGTCTAATAAAATGTACTGACTATGCTACCAAGTAAATACATCTAAGCTTATTAGAAATTAGAACTACCTGAATCCATTGCACACAACCAGTTGCCTGCAGCCGAGAACAACACTAATGTTTGCATTTCACCACTAGTTTAAGATAAAATTACGACATTTAAACATTTCAAATTGAATTGCACATCATCACATCACACTTAAAATACCTGAGAGTACAACACCAAGAAAACTTGACAAACTTTAATGAAATAACACTTTTGTTATTTGTCTATGTCTATACAGAATAATAATAAATAATAATACCTAGTTAATTATTTTTTAGGGCATAACTATGAATAATAACTGTGCCGGAGTTGGCGCCGGTGCTGTGGGTGGTGGAGGTGGAGCATATGACACTAAAATAGCAGGATTATATGATTTACTGGACACCCTAGGTTCAGGACATTTTGCTGTTGTCAAACTAGCTCGACATGTCTTCACAGGAGAAAAAGTTGCAGTTAAAGTAATAGATAAAAGTAAATTGGATGATGTTTCTAAATCACATTTATTCCAAGAGGTAAGTTTATAAACTTTATCACACATAAAAACATGATAGTTTAGATATATTATGTTATTATGGGAAGATGGCTTGTGGTAGTTTGTCCAAGGTGAAGATAGATATAATATGATTGTGGAAAATAGTTTCCGCTATACATATAATTTAATGCTAATGGCGCGTTTTACACTTGTGGAAGTGTTGATTTCATAATTATATTATATTTAAGTCATTTGTGTAATATAGCATAACATTGCAAGGACACTGCATGTCCTAGAACCAAAAACTTGTACCATGCACTAATATACTGTGGGCTCAATCAGTGGATTACAGCTGAGTTTCTCTCCGGTCCTTCAGCCTCACCTGTGGGAACATAGGTAGGCTGATGATATCTTATGTTCCAGTCATTCAATATCACTTAAAACACTGTGATGTTGAGAGTAGATTATAGTGCAAATCTAGTCATTATACTTAAATAAAATGCAATGGAAAACAATAGGATTACTTTTTGTCTTTTTTATGATATTAATAATAGAGTCATATTATTAACTATAAGCTGCATCACCTGCAAATTGCATATGACGTGATGGTTTACAATTTCATAACCATCCACAGCTTTGAGCAATTTCAGACAATAAGAAACTTATCTTTTGGGATGACATCACAGTTTAATCATTTATGTGTTGTTAAGTGCCCTAAAAGTTATTTAAAATTTAATTTAAAATAACTACTAACAATGATTGGGTATGGAATTAGCATACCTACATTTCTTAATTGTCTTGATAATTATTAGTAAGATTTACATTCCATTTTCACAACATTATCAAAATAATTGGACGACGACGACATGGTTGGCGCAGTGGCTAAGCGATTAATTAGCCTTCTGCGCTACGTGCCGCGGGTTTGATCCCCGCACGGAACAAATATTTACAGTATGATCTAAAGATAGTTGGTCGGGTTTAGTTACGTATGCATGTGACATGTATGTTTGTAAACTTTACCCTCGATACAGGAGAAATCCGAGTGAGGGGCAAAGTTTTATAAAAATAAATAAAAAAAAGTTTTTGAAATTTACTAATTACCTTGTATTTCCACAGGTCCGCTGTATGAAGTTGGTACAGCATCCCAATGTAGTGCGTCTGTATGAAGTAATAGACACGCAAACTAAATTATATTTAATACTAGAATTAGGCGACGGGGGCGACTTGTATGATTACATTATGAGACACGAATCCGGGTTATCCGAATCTCTTGCTCGTGATTATTTTCGTCAAATAGTTCGTGCAATCTCCTATTGCCATAGGTAAATATGTTTGTTATCATAATTAAGTTAATTCATGATTTTCCTTCTGGTACAATTTTTAATACTGTATTTATTTCTGTCCAGGTTACATGTCGTGCATCGAGATTTAAAACCTGAAAATGTAGTATTTTTTGAAAAACTAGGTGTAGTTAAATTGACTGACTTTGGATTTAGTAATAAATTTTGTCCTGGTCAGAAATTGGAAACTTCATGTGGATCACTAGCATATTCAGCTCCAGAAATTCTTCTTGGTGATTCATATGATGCTCCTGCAGTTGATGTGTGGTCTCTAGGAGTGATACTCTACATGCTTGTTTGTGGTCAAGCTCCCTTTCAAGAAGCTAATGATAGTGAAACATTGACCATGATTATGGATTGTAAATATACTATACCACAGCATATATCAAATTGTTGTAAAAGGTATGGACAAATAGATTATATTATTATTTTACGTAATGTAGATAACTTTATAATAAAGATAGCTTAGCTGTTGAACGCTTGCCTTCTATGCAAGAGGGATAAGTTTGAAACCAGCCCATACCTCTGAATTGATATGTCAATCAGAATTAGATTATCATTTGGGTTAACGGTGAAGGAAAACAGTGTGACGGATCCTGAACCTGAGAGGGCTCCATATAGTTCCGATGGTGTGTGTAGCCCATCAACCCGCATTAGGCTAGGGTGGTGGACTAAGGCCTACCCCTTCTCATTCTGAGAAGAGGCCTGTGCCCAGCAGTGGGACAGTAATGGGCTGGATTTATTTATTCTTAATAAACTTGACATGTTAATATGGATTATGATAGATTTTTCGACTGAACTATTACTGCATAAAAGGAATGTGGTGGTTCTTCAGTGAACATTTTTTTAGACAGGAAATAAAATTCAATTTTTTAATAAATGTGGAAATCATTTTTGTGTCATGACAGAAGGATTGCCTTCTCTTCTCGGCTTTTGATTGCATTCGCTTTGGGATGGCATAAGTATGCCATGCAATTCGTTATGTTATCGAATTTTTAACACGCATCAAAGGGCGTTGACGTAACGTTGCTCATGCATTACTATGCATGGCTACTGCCATTTTTTCACGAAACCAAGGATACAATCTCTACGGCAGTCCGTAACGTTTTGACGGCGCGGCCAAAGTGTGGACGCGTTGACCAACGTTGCACAAACACACTTCGATATTGTATTGATAACCAACAACATAGTGGATCGATCACCCACCGGACTTTGTCTAAATTTCGTTGCCAGGCGTGTAGAGGGATGCCTGGCATCACTGTCTAAAGCTCTTGGCTTTAGACAGTGATGTACTGTAAAACTTAGGAAAATCAACATACTAATCAACAATTATATCAGCTCTTTTACATTAATGACCTTATTAAGTATAAGGTGAACTGAATGTGTTTATCTTCATAGTTAATCTAATAAAAGTATTTTATTAAACAATTTATTAATTAAATTACAGGCTTATAGGCAGAATGCTTGTAAGGGAACCCGAAAAACGTGCTACTCTCTCCGAAATTGCTACCGACCCTTGGGTCACAGCAGGCGAAGGGGTCACCGTGGAAGATTTCGACACACCTTTGGTGGCCAAGGAGCAGCTTTCAGAAGAAGACCGCTCGGCTATAGTTCAAAGGATGGTTAATGGATCAATCGCTTCCAAAGAGGATATTTTGGAGGCCTTAGAAAAAAACGAATACAATCACATTACTGCTACGTACTATCTTCTGGCTGAACGGAAACTCAGATCCAAAAGGTACACTATTGCGTCAATAAAGCAACTGTCTGGACTCTTTACCTTGTTGTCAGTCTCTTTTTCATCTATATCTGAGCAGTTCTTGGTCTGACCAGAGCGGTGTTGACGGGTAGGTTTTTGATAGCTCGATTGCTATCCGCAGGCAGGAGGCGACGATGCGCGCGCGACGTCCCGAGGCGCTAAGCGTGTCGCGTGGCGGCGCGCCCGCCGCGCCTGCGCCGCAACCTCGCGCACTCCTGGCACCGCCCGCGCTGTCTGCCGCGCCGCGCACGCCACAGGATGTGCCGCCAGTAAGAGACACTTAATAATATATACAGAGGGCGCTGAGAGAGACGCGCGGCGGCGCGGGTTCTCGTGAGAACGGCTGGCTTCGTAAAGCAATAGCGCGCCGCGCCGCGTCGCGTCGCTTCTCGGTGTGATCTGGTCCTTATGCGCCTAGTTTATTTTATTGCGATCTCTTAAGCTAACGGTTTCGTTGTTTTAATTTCTAACTTTTTTAAATAAAATGTGATACGGATCATAAAGCTGTGTCAACTCCATCCATTGTTACAAATAAACCGTAAATAAACAGAGTAAAATAAAATGACACGAGACATCTGTCAATAAAATCGAGATTTAACAACTTTAAAGCGATCCAGATGCTGGTTTAACTTTGACGTTGATTTAAATCGAGATTTAAGCTAAATCGATGACGTGCATGTCGTTAAATTAAATTTAAACTAAAGTCGAGTTTAAATCGAGCATAAGTCGAGTTTAAGTAAAAGCTGCAAGCCGCCCTTATAGTTAAAAAAAAAATACAACTATCCTAAGAAATCATCTAAAACGACATCACAAGGAGACATACAGTGGACGTCATATAGTTAAGGACCGTACTAGGTAATGCAATACTCATAAAAATCGTTGCTCTTCCTGGGTTTGGGTGGATACTTAATAATCAACCGATGACACGATTGGCGCAGTGGCTAAGCGATTAGCCTTCTGCGCTACGTGCCGCGGGTTCGATCCCCGCATGGAACAAATATGATCTCTCTGATGAGGAAGGCAGAAACGCCTGGGTGTCACCACTGCGAGGATCGCCCTGAGGACACAGTAGAGCATACGGTGCAAGACTGCCCCGCTTGGCCAGAGCACCGACGTGTCCTCAGGCCGGCGATAAGCGGAGACCTCTCGCGCCCGGCATTGGTCGAGGCCATGCTGCGGGGCGAGACGGAGTGGGAAGCGGTCGCCTCCTTCTGCGAAGCAGTCATCCTATCGAAGGAGAAGGCGGGCCGCGTGAGGGAGAGGATGGCGTCCTCCCTCCAGCCCAGCCGCAGTGGTAGTCGCCCACGGCGTCGGGCGCCGGCCGACGATCTCCGGCCACCGTAGGCGCGGGCATGCGGACAGCGAGTAAAGGGCAACTCGCTGTCCGACCATGGACCATGCCCGGGTCGAAGGCGCGTTGTGTTCCACGCGCGCCTCAAAGAATGTCAGCAAGATGACGGGGCCCCCCCTGTAGAGGGCCGAAGCCTGCCGGGGTCGCGGGACTTATCTCATTACCGTGACCCCGGAACGTAAAGGGCTATCGAAGGAACACCGTGGATTTTAGTCAGTACAAGTCTGACAGTCCCTCCCGCCCTGCCCGGGGTGGGAGGACTCATTTGATGATTTTACCACGCTAAAAAAAAAAAAAAAAAAAGGGGCAATGTTTAAAAAAAAGAAAAAAAACCAATTGGACATACTTGTGCTAGATAAATAAGTATATCTACTTTGCACTGTTAGTGTCACAGCAGTCATATTGCTTTTAGTTTTTGAATAATTTAAATAATTGTGGTTGGCCTCGGTGGGATACACTGGACAAATAATTAATGCCACTAGAAAAATACTATCAAATGTCAATAAATAACGGAATCCAGTGGCGATATTAAAAAGAAAGAATAAGTTTATGCATTAAATGATACTTCCAAGAAATGAGTATTCATTTAGTGGGATGTCCATTTTTTAATCTAAAAGCTTCACATCATATGGGCTTAGCTTAATCAAATCACTGCACTCTTCAATGGATTTTGTCCCCAAGGTTCAGCAAAAGTTGATTTTGGTTAATTATTGTCCTTAATCTGGACAGTCGTCTCTTTATTTTAAGTTGAAAATTGTATGTAAATCTGGACTCAATGATAGCAAGTCAAAACTAGATAAGTACAAATAAGAGGTAAAGAGAGAGAGAGAGGTAAGAGGTAAGTATTTTCAAGGTATATTTTCACTAACTTCAAAATAAGAACTCTGTATCGGCTCAATTGCCTTATCGAAAGAAGAAGTACCCTGTAAGAAATGTCTGTGTACGCCACTGAGGTTTATATTATTATAGAGTTAATTCCTCCACAGCGGTCTCGGAAGTGCAGTATCGTTCGGGAAGAAGAAGACGACGAGGAGGGCGCTGCAGGGGGGTGTGGCGGACGCGCGGCTGACGTGCGCCGCGGCTCGCGCTCCGAGGGCCGTCTGCACCTCGCCGCGCGCGTCGCGCACGTGGCGCCGCCCGCGCCGCCCGCGCAGCGGCCCCTGCACCTCGCGGACAACCTCACCAAGGTCGGCGTCCGAGTCCCGACTAGGTCGCTCGACAGCCGGAAAATGCGATCAACCAAATTATATCTTGTGGCAGGTGAACTTGGATGACGAAGGGAGTTCAGAACCGACGGCGCACGGCGCACCGCCGCCGGCGCCACCGCCAGCGCGCCGCCAGCGTCTCGAGTGCCGCCGGCGCCGCGCCCGTGCCGGCTCGTGCTCGTCCTCCGATCTGTCAGACGACGACTCCGAGAAGAAGAAACGCGCCGCCGAGCATGCCGACGGGCCGCCGGAGCGCGCGCGCCGAGACTCGCACGACGACTCCAGTGACAGCCAGGAGCGGGGCGGCGGCGCCGGCGCGCTGGGCGGCGGCCGGCCGGCAGCGCGCGCCGCCGCGCCGGCCGCCGCGCCCGCCGAGCGCGGGGCGGGCGGCGCCGCGGGGGACGGGCGCGCGGGCGGGGCGCCCGGCGGGGCGGGTGGGCGGCGGCGGCGCGCGGCGCGCAAGGAGAGCCGCTTGCGCGAGTCCCGTTCGCTCAACCGCATCGCCGAGGTGGAGGAGGCGAGCGGCGCGCGCTGGGGGGGTGGCGGGCTGGTGGCGCTGTGCGGGCGGCCGCTGCTGCGCCTGCTGGCGGCGGCGCGCCCGCCCGCGCCGGCGCGGCGCCTGCACGGCCTGTGCTAGCCGCGCGGCAGCAGTGCGCCGCCCGCTCCCACCGACTGTCGTCTCGCAGCGCGCCGAGTACGTCGCTAAGGGTGGATTTGGAGATTATTTATTGTGGCGACGGTCCCCGTGAAGTATCATCCGCGCGATCGACGTTTACGTTCCGGCTTTTTAATACGAAACACCATTGATGTACACAGAAAACTTATGCGCTATGCGCGACCAGTAAAAAGTTTAATCGTCCGAGTAATCATCGAGTAAATAAGAATTAAAAGCTGAAAGCAGATTTACGTAGTTTGAACGCGTGAGGCCGTTGTCGATTTTATGCTGTCTGGTATATTGAAATGTTTCTACTCATTGTATTTTTATAAAAATCCTAACAGGTAAACAGGGTTTCTAAAGATTCAGTTAAGAGTAAAATTCAAAATAATGAGTGGTATAAAATAGTGGAATTAAATTTAATTGGCGGCTGACCCTTCCTTATAATAGGTACCATCCAGCCGATTCTGATTTTAAAATTAAATAAACAAACCTCTAAGTGTATAAGATAAAAACGCATATTGAAATCGATCCTAATTGTTATCGACATGACTGTACGCGCTCGCAGCTCATTTCACAGCCGCCAATAAGATTGCATCGAACTATAAAAATACTATGACAGAAGGCATATTGTTTTACTTCTGGTTGTAAATTATCTAGTAACCAACACACATTCATCATCTCGTCTTCTAGACCCGTCGTTAGGTCATACATATTTTAAGAAAAGCGTGAATGATTCCATATTTATACACTATTATAGTCACTTACGGGAAATCTTCCGTCATTTGTTGTTGAAATAAGCCACCGCGCGATCATAGCGCTTATAACAACGTTGGAATATCGGGAACTCATTTCAGCAACATATTTTAGAAGATATTCACGTAAGTGACAATAATAGAGTAGTTGTAAACCATGAGTGCTAAAACAGTTACTTAATATTGTTTAGAAAAATTGAAATCTTGAATATGGTGACTGGTAGATTAAGATCCATATGGTGATATTACAATCCTAAACCTTTTACATGCAGCGGTGGCCTAGTGTTCGTGGCACCAACTAGCGAATCGTATTCAGGTGAGTTTTTTTAGTCTATGGCAGCTATACTGACCATTAGAGAGAGACAAGAAGATTTATCCTAAGAAATCCATCTAGAGTTCATCACTCATCACTCATTAAAACTGCATTTAAGGATTTTTTAAAGTATATTTTTTTGTGGTCAGAAAATGTAACTACATATAATAAAAAAAAGTGAACACCGACTTCAAAAAACTAAAAAGTATAAAATAATTTTCTTAAAAATCTTAACAGCTTCTGAAGTCGGGGCCACTGCCAAGCTACGAGTAGGTACATTGAAGAATTATAGGCCCCGACTTCAGAAGCTGTTAAGTTTTTTAAGAAAATTATTTTATACTTTTTAGTTTTTTGAAGTCGGTTTTTACTTATTTTTTAAAGTTTATTTTATTTTTCAATTTTGAGTAGCATAAACAATACATAAACATGAGATTACAGCAATCGCGAGTGATGTGCTGTAATCCATCTCCGAAGATCTTCATCAGATCCTCACTAAATTTAAATGGGAACACTCGGAAGTATTATACATTTATACCCTTTCAAACAAAAAAAGAATCATCGAAATCGGTTGGCGTGATATTGAGTTATTCGACCATTTGTCGCGCACATACTTAATGTAAATTTAAGACTTATATGGTTTTCTCATGGATCCCATTGTCAGAACTGGACCAAATTAAAATGGGACCATTCGGGAAGCACCAGCTTTCAAATAAAAAAAGAATCATCAAAATCGGTTCACGCAGTCGAGAGTTACGAGGTAACAAACATAAAAAAAATAAACATACGCGTCGAATTGAGAACCTCCTCCTTTTTTTGAAATCGGTTAAAAAAGTAGTTTTCGAAAATAGAACTTGTTTATATCGAACAAAAAGTTGTATGGGAACATTTTTCTAAAGTTGAAAATTATAACATTTCGAATTTTCATAAATTAATTAGCAAAGAGAAATGGACTATTGAAAATGAAGAAATTTATTCGTATTTGAATAAAGAACTTAGCGGTGCATCAACTTAGCCTATTAGTCATCTGGCACAGAACTTGGTTTAGACATGTATAGATGGTAATAAAAAAAATGCGAGAGCGCAACCGGCTCCGCTGGAACAAATTATTGACCGAAAAATATGATATTTTCAAAAATCCTTAAATGCAGTTTTGTCGCGTTTCAAAGATTCTAGATGGAATTCTATGAACAAATTATCCCATCTCCAATGATTAGCATAGCTGCCATAGAGATCCCTAAAAAGAACTCAACCTGTATAGGGATTGCGTTCGAATCCAGCTGCACGCACCAATGGGTTATTTGTTCATGCATGACTAAAGTGTGTATACGTATATTCATAACCACTGCTCTAATGGTGTAGGAAAACATTGTGAGGAAACCGGAATGTCCTAAAACCAAAAATTCGAGGAGATGCTTCATTCTCCGCACCGCACTGTGCTCGCGTGGTGGATGGCCCAGTCTCTTTCTAGGAGGAGACCCGAGTCTCAGCAGTGGGAAACATCAGGCTGATGATGACCTGTTTTGATTATTTATTCTACATATACTGATTGTTTGATGCAAATGGCACCCGTCAAAGGGACGGCACGGAAATAGTATAATATTACAGCAGCGGCGGAAATCAGATAATGATGTACAAATCTTAGGACAAACCGACATCTTATGGTAAATTTTCGGATGTTTTCTGTTATTTAGAGACTAATATTACTGTGTCCGTATTGTTATTAGTAAAAGCTTACATAATCACTATTCTTCCTCTTACCGTTTCCCCGACAACATTGTCATGGTCCGTATACTTACATCTCCATCATTGTGCTTGATCTTGGGCGTTCTTTTTTTTATTCCGAAATGGCTTGGGTTTGACCACTATCTGAACTGATGTTATGCAAAGATGGGGTCGACGATGTACACTCAGACGCAATGAATCCTAGTCACTAATAAAACTAATAATTTAATATAATAATATTAATATTTTAGTATCTCTGAAACTAAGAATGTTAACTTATTCAATTATAAAGTATTTTATATACTATTAAATTTCTTTCTTAGTTTCGGTTTATTATTTTGGTGACCCAGATTCATTGCGTCCGAGTGTAGTACGTGCATTTTTAAGATTCCCGTTGAGAAATAGAGTCGATTGAGTCCCATTTAAGTTTTCTGGGGAAATGATGATTTATTAGCTTCCTTCCTTTTTCAAGAATCTAATAACGACTTTTTTAATATATGCAACTTGATCTAAAGTTACCTAAGACCAGAACTCGTAACTATAACAGAAAAGATTAATGCTTCAAAATTTTGCGCCACTGTGTATAGTACATTGTTAGTTTCTTTTTAGATAGTTTCTTTTGCTCTGCGTCATGATGGCCCATCCATGGAAAGATAAATTTATCATAATTCAAAGAATAGCTTCCAGGTCAGTCCACATTTTTGTATAATGTCGTTATAACTTATAACAGATATTTTAAAACAGAAGCATTCACCTTATGGTTTCTATCATTATAAAGCATTAATGGCTACATATTGCAATTTCGGAGATAGCCCCAGGAAAGTGTTTGTTTGTTTGAAAGCGTTACCTATATACGCTTTATTTCGCGTATTCTGACATCTAGTACCGATCGATGATAAAATGTACGTATGTGCATGTAATTTTTGAACACCGTATAGTCTAAGATCCGACAGCTGATTCCTGCAGATAATTGTCTTGCCAGAATGGTAATTATGTAGGCGCGTATTTCTATATTTTCTACCTCTATTATGACCGCATTATCAATATCATTGCGTATTATTTAAAATTGTTTCTTTAAATATCTGTAATAAGTTTGTACTGAGTGTTTATAATATTGTTATAAACTTTAATAGAAGAGTAAAACTCTTAAAGCTAACAGACCGCTAACGCTCAATTATGCATAAATATTGGAGTGCAATTGTTTCACAAAATCAGCACAGTATTGAGCGTGCCGGGTGTTTGAGTGCTTCGTTTCTTTGTGAAAATTGCAAAACTCATTTGTTAAAAATTGGTGACTTAAAATGTTTGACGCATTTCATAAATGTTAGTATTAGATTGTGAAAATAAAAAATTGTTTAATAATTTGTAGATTGTATGCATCTTTAGAATGGTTACATTTTTTTAAAGTAAGTTGTGTATTTAAAAATCTATGTACATATTTAAATTGTTGTAAATAAATAGTCTATCTCAAATATTACATAATTAAGTAATTTTTAGTTAATATAAATAAAACATTGTCACATACAATATTTTACTAGGTTGACGTTGTATAAAATAATGTTAATTATGTATAACACTTAAAAAACTTGGATCATTTGCACTCTAGTGGTGCTTGAAGTTTTGCAATAATATACCCAGACCAAAGATTTCAAGAAATTGTTTGTTGATGCATTTCCTATTCTTGTGCTGTTCGGTGCCAACTTAAGTATAAATTGTATAATGGTAAAATTCAGATATGTGTGTGTACCTCTGTTTCCCTAGTATATTTTGTGTCGGTGCTTGTTATTCAAATTATGGTCGAGATTACTAGTTAGAGATATTATTAAAAGTATAAAAGAAATTTATACAACATTTATTTATATTCACTCACTGTATGCTCTAAATTAGACCAATGTTTTTTTTCTAGAATCATAAATACAGCAGACGTTAAAATTGAATCACAGAGATCACAAACATGCCCTCGGAAATGTCTTCATACACGTGTTTTCCCAAATGCATTCGAGCCATGTCGCAACTATCGCTCAGACCAAACTCTCATATTTGTCTATGGTTGCCTGCACTAGTTCCAAGTCTGAACCTAGCATTACCCCGAAACATTATAGTAAGTTCACACACTGTTTATTCCTGCTTTCTCAATGCTCGACTTTCCATTTTAAAGCCAATTTTCACTAAACTTTTAAACTGGGTTTCGTAACGTCGCGCGTCGCAATCTTAGTATCCATTATAGTTAAATTCGTCATAATTTATGGTAACAAACAGTTAGGACATATAGGTAAGTAAACCTTATTCCCTTAAAATCTATTTCAAAGTTTTAATATTTGAATAGCTGTGAACATGACATAACGTTACAGCGTTAAAACTGAACTGTCGCCAACGGAATAAGGTTTATTTTTCCTAACTAATAATATATTGATGACCACGTACTAGATACTCGAAGATGACCACTTTGACTGTAGGTAATAAATACGTACTATGATTGACACTTGTTCCACTATGTTTGAAACGTTTGAATAACTAGTATAATAAGTTTATGGTTTGAATACTTGTGCTGAGCCATGCAGTTCCGAAGAGAGTCCGTTCTCCTTTCATACAATTCTAGGTTTTTAGGGTTCCGTACCTAAAAAGGAACCCATATAGGATCACTTGGTTGTCCGTCTGTCTGTCTGTCTGTCAAGACCCTTTTTCTCAAGAACGCGTGGAGGTATCAGGTTTAAATTAATATCAATTAACTACTCGGGTAACAGGTCTGCAATCCCTTGGAACTGTGAAAAAAATCTAACTTCTAAATTAACGCAATCAAAAGATACGGCCGTTTATGCCGCATATTTTGACACTCAAGGGAATCAAAACTTATAGGGTACCTACTTCCCGTTGACCTATAATCATGAAATTTGGCAAGAAGCAATGTCTTATAACACAAGTAAAGAAAAAAGTCTGAAAACCTTAAATTTGTAGTTACATCACAGAAAAACGATTATAAACTGATTTGCAGTTGGCAAACTGACCGCGACCTATGTCGATGTCTGGGGAGAACAATTTTCCAACGGTAAAATAAGTTTGTCCCTCAATCCAGTTTAACTTTTCGTTAGAGTAATGTTCGGTGCTTTCCTAGTTGATAGACGAACTATTTACATACCTACAAGTTGTACAGAACCCTCGGTGCGCGAGTCCGACTCGTACTTGGCCGTTAATTTATTTTTCCAATATCCTCTCCTGGTCAGACGAGCAACAGTCATCGACATGTTCAATGTGGCAAGATAATTTATAGACAACCCATATGTGGGGGCCATCTATAATTTGGTATTGATAAATTAGCTACCGCAAACATTGCATAATTTATATACCTACTATAACACCTATATAGATCAAAATGTATGGACTCTAACAATAAAACATGATGTTATTAATTTACTTTTATTATTTGTTTTCAAGACGTTCATAGATGTATTTATTGGATTAAGCTATTATGTACTACGTATCTACTAAAAGCGACGCTACAAATAGGGACTTGTTATAGCAAGCGCACCTATCGCGCGGACGGACGGGATGCTGGCTGTGAATCAATGTATGGCGCTCTATGGAATGAAATACAAAAAGCGCGCACCGGCCGCCAGTATAATAGCTGCATACATTTTGTCTTCAAAGCGCAAGCGTCCCGACCGCGCGCTTGCTATATCAAGACCCATAAACGTCATGAGCCACACACAGGAAGGAGGAGCGCAGGCGGGTGAAAGAGAATAAGTAAAACAGACGCATGAAGTGCGGCGATGTAGCCGCAATTGAATGGGACAGCTTAATGAAGTGCGGTGTCTCCTCAAGTACGTAGTACATAATAGCTCAATGATTATAGGTAAAGTAGCTATGCTCGTGACTTCATCCGCGTAGGAAGGTCATTTCAGACCTGTACCTAGGTATGTCTGAATTCGGAAAACTCATAGCAAACTATACTTACATTTATAAAATAATAAACATTGTATTGTATTGTCCCACTTAGGGCAAACTATCATTTCATTAGGTACACAAATCTAAAAAAACGGAGGTAGGTATCTATCATTACATCAACGTCGCAAAAATATACAGGGTTACTGGTAATTCGACGTATTCCTAGCAGGAAGTCATAGTAGGGTTAAAATGCAACAAATTAAGCCACCAAATGTTCTACCGAAATTCAGTAGTTTTTGAGTTAGTTAGATTATTAGTTTTTTATGAAAAATCCCAGATAAAAAAAAATCATTTGAAGCTAATTTAAAAATAATTTATGGAGCGACTGTACTGAAATTTAAGTTATTATCATAGTTGATGCCGTAGCAGATCTTTCTTAATAATTAAAAGTTCAAAAATCCCTAAAACTTTGGCAGAGATCACTATTCAAACATTGAATTTTTGCCATTACTTTATAAATAACGTTGTCTAGTCTGAGTGTCTCTTACAAAAAAATTTTACTGCGCCTGATGTAAAAAATACAATGAAAATGTCCTTGTCTTATCAGCTATCCAAAAAAAAAGTAAAAACCGACTTCAAAAAACAAAACACACATTATTTTTTGTCAAATAAAAAAGAATCATCAATATCGGTTCACCCAGTCGAAAGTTCTGTGGTAACCATAAAGTTATTATTACTAGTGGTAACAAACATACATGTCGAATTGAGAACCTCCTCCTTTTTTGAAGTCGGTTAAAAATAATAAAAAGGGCTCGTTAAAGGGCGAAGCTAAAAAAAAATGTGTAGCCTGTTTGTATTGAAATTCCAATAATACGAAAACAATCGGTTGACCGTCTCGTAATTTTACCTGCTCCCCATAAAACTCCCTTCCCACTTCCCTGTCACACATGCAAAAGTATTGACAATCATACCCACAGAGTACAGTAATACTACGGGAAATCATACCTTTTTGGATAGCTGATAAGACAAGGATATTTTCCTTGTAATTTTTACATCAGGCGCAGTAATATTTTTTTGTACTAAACAACGATATTTATGTAGTAATGGCAAAAATTACAAAAAATTCAATGTTTGAATAGTGATCTCTGCCAAAGTTTTAGGGAAACATCTGCTACGGCATCAACTATGATAATAACTTAGAATTTCAGTACAGTCCGCGCCATAAATCATTTTTAAATTAGCTTCAAATGATTTAATCTTAGATTTTTCATAAAAAATCTAAATAACTCAAAAACTAGGTAGGTACTGAATTTCGGTAGAACATTTGTTGACTTAATTTGTTGGATTTAAACACTCGTGTGAGACTATTAAAAATCTCGCCTGCGGCCAATGACATTTTACAAATAGACGGGCCATACACCAACAATAATGCACTACAAAATGGCGTAAACTTTACTATGGCTACATAGCAGTACATATAATTATACAGTGCGCGAAGAAAGGGAAAGAAAATGAAAGCCACCATACGCCATGTCGGTTGTTAGAAAAGATGAATATAGACGTTTAGTTACGTCATTACGTGGCATTAGCTGCTGCATGCTCATTCTCTCAGTCGGTGCAGGGTATTTAGTATTTACCTTGCATTTATCTTGCCAATATATGTAGAGCGCGGGCAACGCGTCTATTTGTAAAATGTCATTGCCTGCGGCTCGATTTTTAAACACACTCGTGTTTTAATACCTACATTATTTTATTACTTTTATTATGCTACAGTTTCATAAACTACTACCTACTTTAGGTCATTCTATATGAATAATATTTTTAAATAAATATGTTGAGTTATGGCGAGAACCCTACCCCATAATAATCCGGATAAAATTTAAATTACGTAGGTAGATAACTTTTAGATAGGTAACGCGGAATTAAAAAAGGCATAGGCATAGGCATAAAGGCATGAAGGCATAAGGCAATAATCAAGAAGTCATTATCTAAAACGCCATTAAAGTGGAGAAAAAAAATGTGAAAGAAAAATTGAAATTGCGGCTCGATTAATATTAACACACGAGTGTTTTTAGGTTTTTAGTAATAATAACTTTATGGTTTTAACCCATTCAATGCGGCAAAGAATTTTGCTCTCCCTGCCCAGATGCGGCATAGTTTTTAACTTTAACGCCGATCGGCGTCAGCCGCACTTGACCTATAAAAAAATATCACGCCAATCGGCGTTTTCAGCAGTTCATTATGAATTTCAATTTATTCATTTGAATTCATAAGATTTCTCCAGTAGTGCGCTTATAAGATTGGTGATTATCAGGGGTTGCAAACCATTTTATGTTTTAATTTCATTAAATCTCAATACATATGTAGCGACATTGACTGATATAAGCATATTGGAACTGAACTCGGACCGCTGCGCAATGACGTCACACAACGTTATTATTATTGTGATTTTAATTCTATCGATAAAGGCATATTTATGCAATTGTTTAGTCTAGAAATCATAATCTAATACGCCATTATTGTGGAGAAAGACAAATGTGATAACTCTACATTTATTGAAAGTAAATCGACGAAACCTTGTGTAAAAAAGTAGTATTATATGTATAATTATTTACTGTAATCAGCACTCAAATAAGTAGTTTAATTCTTTTTATATATATTTTTTTGTCATTTTTAGGAGTCAGAAATAAACTGCTTGCCGTATCAATGCCGGAGTTCTACTCTCGTACTCAAAATGTGTACAATATATATTATATATTGGCGTGGTCCGAATCTGAGTATGAAAAAATAATACGCCGATCGGCGTGTACCGCATTGAATGGGTTAATACCTAGTTATGTGCAGTTTCATACACTACTTTATCTATACTCATGCAATAGGTAGGTAGTTAACAAATTAATCGTGTAAATTTTTATAAAACAAAATGGCGCCGCCGCCGGTGCTAGCCGCGCCACCATAGACAATGTACGGCCCGGCTGTTATAAAAATGGAATTGAAAACTCCTCACAAACTTATCTGACGGATGTTCAGATTCTTACAATCAAAAATGAACCTGTATGAACTTCACCAAAAGAGTTGTTGTTCATACCCACCAGAGTTACGCGGTAGCCCCGCTGTTTGGGGATGGATGCGCGATAATTTTATTGGTAGGTATGCCAGAAGTACTGTGAGAGGAATTTATGAAAGTGTTGTTAACCCTCCTTTATTTATTTATGTTTTCATTTCAAATTTTACTTTTTGTATACTCAATGTGTGTTAATTTTAGTTACTGTAGTAACACAATTACACAGCCATTGTAGGTAATTAAATAAATAAATTAGGTACGATTATAATTATAGGTACCTATAATATTTTTTACCATTTTTCTTCAAAGCGCGTATGTTTTCTAGTAAATATAGGTGCATGTATGATTTAGCTAGGACATTTTTTTTGGATCTGTTAGCTCTTCAGACTATACTGTATAACTCTGGCGTCAGAGAGACATATTCACGACGAGTCCTTAAAAAAAAGAACACGTAATCTACCCCTGCGGTCCGAATTGCTATAAAAGTGATAATATCGCGAATCCGACCTAAATTTAATAGTCACAAAATATAAGGGCTGTTGAGGAATAATAATGCTTGTGGCTTTGGTCGGGTTCGCGATAATATTACTTTTAGCGCAATTCGGACCGCAGGGTAGGTTGAAGTTAAAGACAAAAATTATGACAGTGTTATTTGATTTATTTATTTTTGCTAGTTATACATTGGTAAAAATATTTAATGCTATGAAACATTGACTTAGCATTTGGTTTGTAACTATAAATTCATGCTTAACAGATGCATGGGAACTTAGTCATGTGTAGTTCCCAAATTGACAAGCCACATGATAAAATGTAGCCATTTAGGTATTGCATTACATGCATTAGTTACGTGTTCGAGAGAAACATTTAACCTGATGCAAAGCTTGAAAATGAACCAGTAGTACTTTATCTTATGTTCCTAAGAAATAAAAATTTCCTACAATATTTTACACTTGATCAAGTTAAACTATTAAAAAATTAAGCAAATTTCTGACACATGAAATCAGTAATGACTAATTACATAGAAATAAAAACATTAACCTTTACATTTCAGACATGAGATACAGGTATTATAAAATAAACTATGCCCAAAATTATAAACAACTAAAATAAAATGCAGACAAGTTTTCATTGAAAGATTAGTTGTATTATAGCATGGGCATAAAACCACTTACCTAAACCAAGACATCAGTAAAACTAGCCTTATTAATACCAAAAGCAAGTTTAACTTTTTTAAAGGCCACAATAATTTAGGTAATATGATAAATAAATGGGTGTTACCCTCTAAATGGGTAATTAAAGAGCTATGTAAAATGAATTCTTACTTATTCACCCAATCTACAATAGTTTAACAAAGTAATCCTGCACTTAGCACAAAAGACTGACTCAGAGCACAATAAATGCAATTATACAAATCTAAGATACTCTAGCATAGCAATACTTACATGAAGTCAACATTAATTTAGATGTAGGACATCACTTATTTAGAAAATAAGGTGAAACATATAATATGGTGTGGAATCAAGGTGTGAATTAGGTAGATTGGGTCTATTGAGAAAAGTTTTCAAAAGAAAAACTAAAAAGTGCTTCCCTCTGGTGGCTGTGACAGCTTCATGTTTTCCTTCAGTGTCATGAGACGTCTCAGTTCCTGCAGAACTGTCTTGATAGTGTAATCACGCTGCCATCTTGCGAGAATCGGAACTTGCCTGTTATCCACCTACACCGAAGTACAACAAGATATTATACCAATAATATACTGATTATCTGCATTGAAATCAAAAAGTATCATACTCACAAGCCCAGTCTGACTGTTAACACAGTTCATGTTGATTCTAGAAATAAAGCGAGCAGTTGGAGGTTCATCAGGATATCTAGTGCCACACTCAATTTTAAGTGAATACATCCTATTTTCATAAGGAGTCTGAAATAAAATTACTAAGAAGATTATAGACAGAAATTTTTCATATCATTCCAACTTGTGCTTTTAATTATAACAACTGTTCTTACCCTAGGGGGGCCAATTATCATGCCAGTCCAATGAGTGAGGGTCATGTCATCATCGCTCTCGAGGCCCCAAGATATGGTACCATCGCCCACTCCCTTTTGGCCTTGTTCAAGTTCTTCTAGGAGACGAAAGTTTCGAGGAACCACTGCTCAAAACGGGTATGATTATAATAATGTATTGTCAAAACCATCTTATGTTGCAAAGTACTTGTCAAAATGCACATATAAAATGAAATTGATAATTTATAAAACAAAATCTTACCAACGCCTGATGACGGATTCGCCATGATCACAATTTCACCGGCGCGCACTACCTAGCGAAAAAAGTTTACAGTGTTGGTTTTAGTAAGCAGGCATTTACTGTATAACTTGTTTTATCGCTTTCTGCAGTAAAACATACAATAACTATTAGGTACTTAGAAGATGAAATGTAGTCCCATTTATTCCTTAATTTTTTCACTCACAGAGAAAAAAAGGAAGGTTAGCAATTTTTTGTTGACTTTGACAAATGTCATTGTTCTCTACTCTATGGTTTGTCAAATACAAAATATAATTTAACCCCGTGTCCTGACTGTGACGCCAAGCGCCATACAGTAATATTCCTTGCTTGACCTAACCTACATATGAACCTACACACCCTGCGGTCCGAATTGCGCTAAAAGTAATCGCAGATTACTTTATTTGTAAATCCAACCAAAGTCACAATTATTATTATTATTACTCAATGGCTACGTTCAGTAATTCCGTTTTCGGTGCGAAAGTCACTCGGGTGAATTTCGCTCGCTCATCGGGAATAATTGAACGATCCACAACTGCGTTACGCGAGTGACCAATCCGGACCAATCGAACGATTTTAAATTATCTGCTGCTGTATCCTATGACTACAGTCATTGGTCGGTTGATAGCAGTGCGACCGAGTGCGACTTTCACCCTACTAATTCACGGAGTGACCAGAGCGATCGTCCGACGACGCTCGCTCAAATAACTGAACGGTTTAGTGTGATCGCCCGCGTCGTCGAGCGTCATCCGGCGTATTAACTGAACACACCCAATGGCTACGTTCAGTAATTCATTTTTCGGTTGAAAGTCACTCGTGCGAATGTCGCTCGCTCATCGGGAATAATTGAACGGCTTCGAGCAATCAACAACTGCGTTACGCAAGTGACCAATCGATCGACGATCGAGCGAAGTAATGCGGCCATTTGTACTATAGAAACGTCTATCTATATACTGAAAATGAAAAGATATTTTTTGACCGTTTTCAGGCAAAACACCCATCCGGCTGTTGCAGCCAGCCGGTAGCTGCACACAGTATTGTCATTATTGTATGTGCACAAATAGTTAAAATCACCACACACTTGATATTTTCAAAGATAATCTCACCTGGCGTACCTTCATCGCTTGCTGGGACAGCAATTTTCTCGCATTTTCTCCATATAAATCAAAATCCCACAAAATGTCAAATCGCGCAAATGTCAATTTAACGTTTGGTTCGGTAGAAGCGCGGGAAACTTAAAAATTGGCGGACGTGTTTTTTCTAGCTGCGATTGTAAAATTAAAAATAATATCAGCTAAGTTGTAGTTATAGTATATTTGTAGTGTTTTTTATTAAATATTTAGTTTTAGTGTTTATTTTCTTCTATCCTTCGGTAAGTTTTTTGTACATATATAGTATTTCATGAACGATCCGCCTGACCCGGGGGGCTCTGTCCCCCCGGTCGGCTACAATATAACAATAGTTCAGTCCAATGAATCGGGTATGGACACCGATTGTTCCACTTCAACACGGTCTCTCAAGAGAAGTCGTATACATGTCTGCAAGCAGTGCAACAAACGTAGAAGAAGACACCATGGTTCCGATCAGTCGTCAGGTTGTAACTGTACTGATTTAGTGCAGATACAATCGGAACCCAGTACACACGAAACACGAAAAGTACACAATGAGACAGGTCCTTCTTTAAACTCCACTCCTACTGTATCTAACTCTAAACCCGCTCCTATAACGAAATCCACGACAACTCCAATAGGTCGCCAACTTTACGAAAAAACGGATAGTGTTTCTTATATGGTTCATGTTCAGAAAAGTCAAGTCTCTCCCAACGACGGCACCACACTTCACCCTATTACTTTTGGCAAGTTCCTTAAACGTAATAATTTTAATAACATTGTTGAAGGTAGCCTCAAGAAGATTGGTCGCAATAAGATTTCGATTGCTTTTTCTACTTACCATGATGCTAATGCTTTCATTAATAATAGTAATCTTTTAGAAAAACAAGGGTTAAAAGCATTTATTCCCACTTTTAATGTTACAAGAATGGGATTAGTCCGTGGTGTTCCTGCAGAATGGTCTCCAGAGGAAGTAATCGAAAATTTATCGACACCTATAGGATGTGGGCCAGTAATCAAAGTTCGTCGCCTTAATTTTAAAACCATTATTGGAGGTTCAGCTATTTGGAAGCCGTCACAGACAATCGTGGTAACTTTTGATGGCCAAGTATTGCCAAAACGCATTTTTATGTGTTTTAACGCCTTGCCTGTGGACCTATATATTTTCCCGACAATCCAATGTTTTAATTGTTGCGGCTTTGGACATACCAAGGCACAATGCCGATCTAAACCGAAGTGTTTTAAGTGCGGTCAAAATCATACTGCGGATTCGTGTAACATAGAGGAGTATAATGCTAAATGTTGCTTGTGCTTTGGATGTCATTATGCAACAAATAAAACATGCCCTGAATATGTTAGGCAGAAAAATATCAAAGCCTATATGGCTCACAATTGCGTTTCCTACCAAGAAGCAGCCAAGGTCCACCCTCCAGTAGACAAAACATACTTAGATGCGGTGTTAAATACTTCTCCCTCTAGAAATTATTCTGATAATGTTCCCATTATTTACAACCAAAACAAAACTTCTTCCCCTCTCTCTCCTACAAGTTATAAAAAAACTGTTTTTAGAAAACCTCATACTCCTACTAAATCTGTCCAGGGATACAATAAGATTGCTCACAATAATGTTATCAAAGAATTTTGTATTCCAGAGCCATCAAATGGCTGTGCTATTAATTTTAACAACTCAAAAAATGAGACAGACTCTCAACCTTCTTTGGATGAGTTTCTGTCGGCTCTCTTCAGTCTTCTGTCCCAGTTTAAAATTACACCGTCCAACGCTGCTCCATTACTTGATAAAATAACTTCTGTCCCTAACAATGGACAAACCAGCCAAACTAATTCAGTGGAATTGCCGCAGTCTAATAAATAAAAAAAGTGACGTTATTTATTTAATAAATAAACATGAGCCATTAGCCTTTGCCCTAGCAGAGACGTGGCTCAAATCTAATTATATTTTTAAATTACCTAGCTACATAACCATAAGAGAGGATAGATTTGATGGGTATGGTGGTGCTGCCATACTTATTAAAGATTCTTTCTCTTTCTCTATTATCTCTTTGCCATCTCATAGTGATGAGATATCTATGGTAGCTATTAAATTAAATGTAAATAACTTGTGTCTTGTTTCTGTATATATTTCTCATCCTTCTTCTTCTGTTCTTCAAGAGGTAAACAATCTCTTTTCTATTCTTCCTAAACCTTACATAATTCTTGGAGATTTCAATTGTCATCATCAGTCTTGGGGATGTTCTAACTCAAATTCCTATGGTGAAGACTTGCTTGATATAATAGACTTTCACAACCTATGTATTTTAAATACAGGGGCATCTACACGTCGGTCTGATCCCAACCAAGGCCGAAGTGCAATAGACCTATCTATATGTACTCCTAATTTTGCATCTTCTTTGTCTTGGTTCACTTTACCCTCTTCTTATGGAAGTGATCATTTCCCTATTGTCATATCTTTCCCATTTCATAAACCTAGTATTCCTGTTAAAAAGTCACACTTAAAATACAAACTTCCTAAGAGGGGTGATAGTGACTGGGACAAATTTAAGTCTATTGTTGAGTCAAAATTCTCTTCTCTTCCTGCTCCCTCAGTTGGTAGTGAAGATTTTTGTGCAGAGTCATTGGTACGCATAATGCTTTTGGCAGCAGATGAAGTTTTCCCTGTGAAAAATAATAGCAATAACAAGATCCCTTCTCCTCCTTGGTGGGATTTAGAATGTTCACAGGCCGTTAAAAAACGTAAACAAGCAGAGTATACCTACAATAATGACATGTCCCCCAATAATTTTCAAATTCTTTCTCAGGTAATTACAGAAACCCGTGCATTATTCAAAAAGAAAAAATTTGAAGGGTGGCGAAACTTCTGTTCTTCCATCTCCCCAAATACGCATTCTACTATTGTTTGGAACAACATAAGAAAGTTCCGTTCCGCTTACAATAATCACACTCGTTCTCATATTACTGATTCATTGGCTAATGATTTCTTGGATAAATTGGCTCCTCCTTGGGTTCCCCAGGCTATGAATTTACTTTCACTGTCTGATTATCCTAATGTTAATTCTGACCAATCTGGTGACTCTTTGGGGCACCCGTTCTCTCTTACTGAACTTAAAGGAATTGTCCACAATACAGTAGACTCTACTCCTGGAATAGACGGCATACCTTACTCTTTTTTCTCAAATGTTAGTGATAATATTCAAATTTTAGGATTATGGCTCCAATATTCTTATTTATTTTCTAGATTTGATTAATGTCATTATGACAACAGGTACTCTACCACGTGAGTGGAAACGTCAAGTAGTATTGCCAATTTTAAAACCTAATAAATTACCATCTGATGTTTCGTCATATCGTCCCATTGTGTTATCATCAGTTCTAATGAAATTAGCTGAACATTTAATAAAAAATCGTCTGGAATGGTATGTTGAAAGTAAAGGATTACTAGCGGGATCCCAATACGGTTTTAGAAAAGGCAAGAGTACCATTGACTGCTTAGGTATTATTACTTCCGATATTCGGTTAGCTTTCTCCAATAATAATTCCCTTGTTGCAATCTTTTTAGACATAAGTTCTGCGTATGATAATGTGGTATTGTCAGTTCTACGGAATAAATTACATGCCCTTAATGTCCCAATAAATCTTTCAAATTTCATTCTCAATATATTATATGAACGATCTGTTAATATAGCAGTTTCAGATCAACACATGTCCCGCCTAGTATGGCGCGGCCTCCCACAAGGCTCTGTTTTGAGTCCATTGTTATATAATATTTACACCTATGATTTGGATTCGTACTTTTCTAGTCAGGTTAATGTTCTTCAATATGCTGATGATTTACTTCTGTATAATTCAAGTATTTCTATTGAACATTCCTGCTCGATTCTTAATTCTGCTTTATCTTCTCTTTCTTCCTGGCTTCATTTAAACGGTTTAGATCTATCTACTTCTAAAAGTGCTGTTGTTTTGTTCACTAGGAAGAGAATCCCGCCTCCTATTAACATTTTTTACCATGATATTCCTATCCCATCAACGGATAGATTTAAGTATCTGGGGGTGATTTTGGACTCTAAGCTTAATGGTGTCCCTCATTGTGAATATGTTGTTAAAAAATGTGAACATCATTTAAATATCCTTAGGTGCCTTACAGGGGTATGGTGGGGTGCTCACCCATTCTCATTGAAACTGATATATAACGCTATAATTAGAAGCATTTTTGACTACGGAATGTTCCTCTTAGAACCAGGTAATGTAATGGCTTTTCAAAAGCTGGATCGGATCCAGTCAAAAGCTTTGCGCATTATATCAGGAGCTATGAAATCAAGTCCTATTAATGCTCTTCAAGTAGAGTGTGGTGAATCTCCCTTACACCTGCGACGACAATTTCTTTCAGATAAATTTTTCTTACGGGTTATTCAGTTAACAAATCATCCTCTCATTCCAAAAATTGAATCTCTTTTAACTCTTTTTCAATCATCTAGTTTCTGGTTACATAAAAATGCTCCATGTCTAGTTATAAGTTTCCAAAAATTCTCTTCGTTATCCTCTCCCACACATCGTTCTAATAGGCTCCCTCTATTCAGTAGTAGTTATGATAGTTTAGTTTTTTCTCCTATAATTAAATATAATTTCATTAATAAATCTGTCCCAAACATAAATTCAAACTTTAACATGATGCTAGGAGAACATTACAAAGATTTTCACTATATATATTGTGACTCTTCTAAGAAATCACCATCATCATGCGTTGGAATAGGCGTTTTTCACTCTGAATATAATATAGTCCAAAAAATTAAACTTCCTCCGGAGTCTTCTGTTTATACAGGAGAATGTTTTGGTTTACTTAAAGCAATAGAATATGTCCATACCTTCAAACTCAAAAAATCCATAATTTTTTCAGATTCCTTAAGTTCCCTTCAAACACTTAGTAAGTTTCCTTTTAAATTAAAATCATGTCTACCTATAATTTTTGAAATAAGAGATCTTGTATATAAGGCTACTTTAGCAGGTTACACTGTACATTTTGCATGGATTCCTAGTCATGCTGGTATTCATGGAAATGAAGTTGCTGACAAACTTGCCAGTGATGCGGTGAAGTGTGGTGACGTGTTTCCTTATAAAAATTACTGCCAAGATCTTGTATCATTGCCGAAAGTTTTTCTGCGCGAATCATGGAAAGAGGTTTGGAAACTGTCTAGTCGAAGAAGAGGTCGTTACTTTTCTTTAATACAGCCTGACATACCGATAGAGCCATGGTTCTTCAAAGCTAAGTTTGGCAAGGTGGAGACTTCAATTTTAATTCGATCCAGATTGGGTCATGTTTGTTCTCCGGCACACCTTGCCAGACTTGGCATTGTTAATAATTCTAGCTGTCAGTGTGGAGCAGACTACTCTGATTTAAACCATATATTATTTTCCTGTCCCCTATATGACCGCTGTTCCTTCTTCCATGACCTCATTTCTCTCCATACTCCTTTCCCCTGTTCTATTCTTTCTTTACTTTGTTCTAACAATCTTTTAATTTATAAGTGTATATCATCTTTTGTATTGAATAATAATATTAGACTGTAAATATTTAATTCGTTGTTCTTTGTCCTTTATAATTTTGATTATATTTTCAAGTACCTTGTATTTTTGTAAATAATTATTTAATTTTATATTTAAAAAAAAAAAAAAAAAGAAAAAAAAAAAAAAAAAAACTTACCTGATTTATCCAAATTCCCTACTTTTCCTGTATTGATTGTAAACTCGTTTCCCTACCTTTTATAATCCTACCAAAAGTCCTACCAAACAAACTACCAAACCTACCACTTTACTCGAAATTGGCTAAATGCACGAATAGTGCGAAGCCAGAAGAAAAGAAAAAAAAAAAAAAAAAAAAAAAAAAAAAAAAACGTTTGGTTCACAGAGGTTCACAGTCATTCATGACGATGACGTAACGCCTTCTGTCGTTAGTGCGCTCACGCCGCACAGTGGGCTGGATTCACAATTTTGGGATTTAGGGCTTGAAATTTTGGAATCGGGTTCTACTAGTCAATATAATACGATTATGTTCCCAATTTTTTTTTTATAGTCTTTATTTTGTTATTCCATAAAAATTCCCTTTTTATGGAAATTTAATGACGGCATCGGATTCTACACATCAATATAAACTTAAACTTCTCTACTAATATTTTCGATTAGAGAAGTATTTTGAGAGTTATGATGATTTGTATTTTTTTTTGTATGGAGACCAATGCAAATTTGCGTATATCGCGAGTACTTCACTGTCCCTCATGGATTCGTGTCTTGATTCATATGCCTGTAGCCATTAACAACCAGAAACGCATTTTTGTGATTCTCGATAATGTTCGATTTTCAGGTAATTTAACATAATTATACTGTTTTTTCCTACAATGATGATAAATTTACAAGATTTAGAATTATTTCTTTTCTTCACACCACCCGATGCCATGAGGTAGAGAATTTAGAGATCTAGGAGCACTTTCTTTCTAGTGGTTTCCCCAGTAGAAAGATCATATAGAAAGAAGTAGGAAAAATCAGTATATTATGTTAAATTGAATTTCAGTGTTATTTGTTTGTGACATAGGTTACCAAGAAATAAGTTACAAAGAAGCGACATCATGTATTTGTGACACCTTTTTCTAAGATATACATATCAAAAACAAGGGACGTCATTTATTCGAGACATCGGTTTCTAAGAAATAGGTGTCACAAACAGGTAACGTCGTTTATTTGCGACACCGGTTTCTAAGTAATAGGTGTCAGAAACAAGTGACGTCATTTGTTTTTCCACGAACCGTGATAACATTGGTCAATTCAAAGAGTCCGTTACATTATCTTTTGTAACAATTGGGTTCTAATACTTCTAATTCTTAAACTTTCTTAAGAAATATCATCCTGTTACATAACATCCATCATTTATGCTATGCTATCACCAAAGCCTGATTCTCGGAAACCCTCGGAACATTGTAATTTTCAACTTTGAAGATAATAAAATATATTTTTAGTATGTTCTTCATTCAAAATAGATACTAATTGCAATGTTATGGTCTATCTTCCACACTATACTCCTCGAGATCTAAGAAGTCCCTTTTGACAGATTTAAAGAACGATAGCATGTAACTTGACAATGTTACCATAGGCTGTGAATAAAAACCATTTTGAATATACACTTGATAATAATTATGAAATTATTAAAAAAAATTGAGATACGTATAAATTAGCATGGTATATAATTTCATAAGTATTGTTATAGCATCGAAATATTTTTAAAATGCATGTTTATGTACTGCCGAAATATAATAAAAATGGTTACGTTCTCAATCAATTATTTTTTAAATCAAGGGATGTGATCACTAGAATCGTTAAAATCGTTTGAAATATCAGTATAAAATTACGTAGGTATTAAAAACTCTTTAAAGGCTGTATGACACGTACATTATATTATTATAATTAATTTAATTTCTCTATGATCACAATTTGCTTGACACTGGCAGTAATGACAATGACATCTGTGCAGTTTTTCGCGATTTTTCCGACTAATTGTTCGTTCTCTCTACGAGTATTTCTCGGATACCTCTGTTTTTGTGATCTGGCTTTGATTTTGGACTGTTCCCGCTTTTAAGTTGACTCGGCTTCCTATAGGTACATGGATTCTAATACCTACTGTGATTTCGGCCGTCCGTTACAATTTTTTTTTCAAATTGTCTGTTCGATTTCTTTCTGTGAATAGTAAATCCCGCAACTTGGTTTGGAAACTATGTGAGTACTTCGAAAGTGAATCAATAACTGGTGGACCATTATTACCGGTACAAGTGGATAAATAATTTTGGCATAAAATTATGAATATATTTTATTATTCTATGAAGATACCTACAGACATGCGATTTCATATTAAATTCGGTGCCTACTACATTAATAAATTGCTTAACAGATGAATTTCTCGATTTTTTATTCATAGTTTTAAACAATTATATACTCTTAGAATTTTAAATCGATTTATTATAAAAATCGATATTTTTGGTTACCGATTTATACGCTTCACATCCCAAATTAACTCAAATGATATATGTCAAAAGTGGCTTTTTAAATCTCGAGGACTATAAGTGCATTTTTTATATCGATGTCTCGAGAGGCCTAATCCAATTAGAAGATTCCAACAAATGTTGATATTAAATGAGTCGAAAGCGATATCAAGTTGTAGTGTTTAGCCAGAATGACTTTCAGTGGACTAGATCCTTATCCGGAATCCACAAAAGCGAAGTTTTCGTTCTCTGTATCGGCCTCGTCATTAAAATTATAATTCATTTTTAATAGGCTTTGTGCAGCTTCTGATAAAACTTTGTGTTTCCTATGAAGCTTAGGTCTTTTTGCCGATATATATGGATCAGATGTTAAAATTTAATTATTTAAAATGTCCTGATTGGTTGATTTTCTGCAAAATTTTCGAGCGTGATGCCGACGATATGTCCTAAAATATTTATTTCTAGATTCCGAGGCTTCCTTTGACAATTTCCCGGTTGGAAATAAACCGAAATTTTCAATAATTTCTTTTCCGTGTACTACAATTTTGTATACGCTTGCAGGCATATTATAATACCATCTGTATAACTCCACGTACAGATGGACCGTTTGGTCTGCGAATCCTTTGAATTTCTGCACATCAATGGGATAACCTGAGGAAAGAGTTTATAAATGACTGAAAATCTTTGAATAAGATTTTCGTCTACACCAGTTACTAAAGCGCAAGTTGCAGGGTTCGAAAAAAATCTTCTAGCCTTGTTGCTATCATTAGACGACACTTTGAATTGACCAATGTTAGCACTGTACCTGGCAAAACCAATGACGTTACTTGTTTGTGACTACTATTTCTTGGTAACCTATGTCACAAACAAATAACATGGCAATGGCAAGAAATAAAGTATGTTTATTTTTGATGTTGAAAATGACAATGTTCCGAGGATTTCCAAGGGTTCGGGCTTTGGTGATAACATAGCTTATATGATGGATATTATATAACAGGATCATATTTCTTAAGAAAGTTTAAGAATTACGAATAAAAAGAAAAAAACTGTTCTGCATACAAAAAAAAATGATATCGTAATTATCTCATTAAATAATGACTTTATGAAAAAACGTATCACTACATAAAATATTGCTAATCAGTTAAGGAATATACTGGTATATTTTTTTTCCAAAATAAGATACTTCATTTTCATGAGGCGCTAAGTTTATGGAACTTCATTTTGGTTCCATTGTACGCCGCCGCGGCCGCGCCGATTCGGAACGCATGTTTGAGCGATAGTATCGCTTTTGACGTGATTCGGACCGCAGGGTTAGCAAACGTCAACGATCGTTGGTTGGCGGGCGTGTTGGCACAGTATATATATACTACATACAGTAACTCAGCTAAGACGTTTTTGTGACATCGACAAGCGGAGCGCTAGGGATGTCACTAATATTTTTGGAAAATGGTTTTTATTTTATTTAGTTACATTTACCTACTGCAAACATAAATTAATACTAGTATTGGCCCAGGGCTTCGCTCGTAAGTACGTAAGTAGTATGTAAGCTATATGACGATATTTAAACAGGAATTAAAACCATGTGATAATTCTTAAAAAAAAGATGGGAATGGATATTTTTTAATAATTACGATTTGTTCCTGGTAAAATATCCTAAGCGTTAAAGTATTCTTCAGAAACACGATAATTCAGTGCCGGTTTCTTTACTGAATCATCTCGGAAAATCAAACGAAGCAATTTGGACCGGCTGAAAAAGATAATGTCATCACTATCAACTATCCCACTTTACGCGGACCCTCAGATATTGATTTTGAAAGCAATTGGTCAAGTAACTAAAAAGATAAAAAACGCGGCAATTTTTTTAAATTCTGACTTTAAATAAGGATTTAGAGGCCATATGGACTCTGAGATATCGATTTTGAAAGCAATTGGTCCAGTAAGTAAAAAGATCAAAAAGGCGGCAACTTTTTAAAATTCTGATTATAAATAAGTATTCAGAGGTCATAGGGACTCTCAGATATCGATTTTGAAAGCAATTGGTCCAGTAACTAAAAAGATAAAAAAGGCGGCAACTTTTTAAAATTCTGACTATAAGTAAGTATTCAGAGGCCATAGGGACTCTCAGATATCGATTTTGAAAGCAATTGGTCCAGTAACTAAAAAGATAAAAAAGGCGGCAACTTTTTAAAATTCTGACTATAAGTAAGTATTCAGAGGCCATAGGGACTCTCAGATATCGATTTTGAAAGCAATTGGTCCAGTAACTAAAAAGATAAAAAAGGCGGCAACTTTTTAAAATTCTAACTATAAATAAGTATTGAGAGGCCATATGGACTCTCAGATATCGATTTTGAAAGCAATTGGTTCAGTAACTAAGAAGGTCCAAATTGGCGGCCATTTTTTAAATTCCGACTTTATACCGGATGACTTTTTTTATCGTCTGGAAAAAAATTGGGTGTAACCGGTAAACGGAGTAGAAGCCTATGGCATAGATATTTTACAAATTTATATTTTTCAATGACATATTTTGAAACTGATCTATCAATAAATACTACTTATTTGAAGTAAACTTTTCATAAAAAAAACAATAAAAACAAAAAAGCAAAAAAACTATTAAAAAATATCGAAATCCAAATCATACGCACCCTACTTTTTGCGCGGATTTTTATCAATGAACTCTAGCGCTCTTAGGCCGGCCGATAGGTACTCGCCGCACGTGCCGTCGGCTTCTTTGATATCGTATAGCAAGGCCACAGCGCGCTCGGGACGCGCGCGGGGCGCGCGCGCAGCATCTGCTATCTCTTTCTGTCACCTGCGATTAGTCACGGCGGCGTGACGTGTCGTGTTGTTATCGTTTTCGCGTGTGCATCGGCCGCCCGATATCGTATGTAGACATGAACGAATATGCAAATGTAGAGTACCTAGCAATGGTGAGATTTTATGTCCTGTCTGGTGAAAACTAGAGTGCGAGGCGAATGTACGCAGAAGAAGAACACCTCCAGTGGCTGCGAAGGAATGGTATCCCTGCTCCTCGAATACCCAACACTGATCTAATATTACAAACGTATCAGGCCAATTCCGGCTACCTAGTCATGCCAGAGGCGGGGGCCAGCCTCCTTTGTTAGGTCGCGCGGTGGACCTGTGAACTAGCCGGCGAGATCGCCAGACCTAACATCCCTAGACTTTTATTTTCGGGCCGAACTAAAACGTTTAGTGTATTACCGAAGAAGCTCAAAGTGAAGTGATTTATAACAGAGAAAAATAGACGCATTCAATGTTTTAATTAAAAGTGATAGAGACATACTTCGAAGTATAACCAACAATTTGCAAAAACGTGCTAATTTGTGTCTGGAAAGAAACGGTGGACATTTTGAACAATTACTGCGATATCTCTAAAAAAGAAGGTACCTATCTTTTTTGTAAATATTAATATCAATCCGTGTAATTTGTAAATAAGTTGATTTTGATCTTATAAATACGCCTTGGATGTTGTAGTAGATAAACAATTGGTAGGTATTAAAAAATCTTGTTTAAAACTTTTTATCAATTTATGACAAAAGTTAAAATCTAACATGTCCAACCGGTCCTAAGACTGTAAAAGTATGAAGGAATGATCGAAATCACAAAAATTATTGGCCATAAAAGAAGGAAAGGTGCGTAGGTATGTAAGTATTTTATTTAGCAACACGCTCACCGGCTCGCTCTTCCTTCTCCGTATCTAACGTTTGTTTTGATAAAAATGTAAACAAATGGTTCATTGACTCGACCTTCAGAGGTTTAGTCAAATGGGTCATCTACAAATAAAAACTTCAAATGCATTAATTAATTGAAAGATTCGATTTGATTACCTACATGAATGCTAAAACCTCATTTATCTAATTTTAATCATTTCACTTTAATAAAATCTTTCATAGCCTCACCTTTTGTCAAATATTTTTCAATTAAAATTTAATAATGTTGTTATAACGAATATTGTTGCAAAAAGTAATTAGATCCCTAGGTACCAAGTGAGATAGAAAACTAATACAGATGAATGTGTTACTAATTCCATTTAATTAGTAATTGTGTAAGAATTTTATCTAAACAGGTTTGTTTACATTTTTGAAACAGCATTGAACATAGTTACCTAGACAGGCGCACCGTCGTTGCTTAGCAACGGGGCGACAGAAGGCCGTGTCGACGTTCTCGCTCTATCATGAATGCACGTCCCTTTCATTTTGCTTGAAGGACAGACGAGTAATTCTTGCTTATTCAAGTTGTTGCGAGTTATTGTTTCGATTAGTTAATAAACATTAAATTTGATTGAATAAAACTTTAAAAGAACGCTCGTGTCTTTGTTATTGTTTTCGTTTTTTACCCGACTGCGCCAGAAGGAGGGTTATGTTTTTTGTAGGTTAATTTTTCTTATTGCGTTAGGTATCTTATTAGTTAACTGGGTGGTTGTTATTGAGTTCATTTTATTTGTAGATCAGGTTTTTCTTATTGTCTTACTTTAATAGTAAATGGGGTATTTGTTGTGTTGATTTCATTTATTAAAGTTAGGGTTTTCTTAATGTCTTAGTTTAATAGTGAATGTAGTACCTACTTATTTGTATTGTGTTGATTTTATTTGTTAAGATACTTAGTTGTTTTATGTTGTGAGGTGCCACATAAAAACGTTTATACACGACTGTACCATGCGGAAAACGTCGTCCGATGCGCGGTCGCATCTTACCTACATAACGAAAGAAATGTGCGTGCTTCTCGCTCACACTCACAATTTTCATTCATGCGCGTTCATAGCCTACGCCGTTTACTATTTCCCAACGCGCGCTCAGTAGGATGGATTTATTTCATGTATTATTTAGGATATTTGGAACTTTTACAATCTCAATGGTACTCAGCAAATTTTATCGTGTATAGCGTCTATTCCACTTACACAACACACCATATTGTTTTCCAGACGGTAAAAAAAGTCATCCGGTATATGGATTTAGAGACTATACGAAATCTCAGATATCGATTTTGTATATAATCGGTCCAGTAATAAAAAATATCAAAATGGCCGCCATTTATTTTTATTTCTGACCATAATTACGATTTCAGAGAAGACACGTATTTTCAAAGCAATCGGTCAATATTGACAACAAATTCGTAGAGAAATAGTTGAACATTCATTATACCTTTCGATATCAGCGGGAAATATAAAAAAAGCTAACTGCTGATTTTATATTGAGGAGTTCAAGCAGCCGTAAACACTACAATATAGTCCTGTCAATATAATTATTAATATAGGAAAATATGGGAGCAACACAAATCGTGACCGACTTTGTCTCGAAGTAACACCGACTGACAACCTTTGAATATTTCGCTGTTACCTTACCGAACCTATCCGAGAAATCCCTGTAGAGCACACGTCTCTGTGTGTGTTTGAATTCGGAACGTAAGTACGTAGCTTACCAACTGGTGTTGGCGTGTGACGGCGGGCGATCCGAAGCGTGGCGGTAACATCAAAGGAATTGAACCATTAGATCGAAATCAGTGTGGACGGTCGCCAAAGGCCAACGAACGAACACTCAGTTTATATAATTTTACTTCCACTATTTCCACATTTCTATTCTTTTAATATAGGGTTGTCGACCATCTCCGCTTTCGTTTAATTTTTCTGCTAACTCGTTATGATATTAAAACTAGCAATTATAATTATTTAGTCGTCGTCCATGATCAAATTGCGAATGGGAGCCGGAATCAGACGATCGTTTGCTCGACCACTAAATGTATTTAGACGTAGCTTCGAAAGCCAACGTGACCTTCCTTCATTTCGTTCGGCGCGGTCGATTCGGACAGGTGTGCGTCCATCTTAAAATACTGACACTCTAGCTCAGCTAGTATTAACTTTATGCTCTAGCTAGACTATCAGTATTAGGCTGACATTCAATTCAATTCAAATTTTAGGATTATGGTTATGGCTCCATCAGGCTGACATTCAGAGACGACAGAAACGAGTCTAGAAAAATTTGTCAAAATTTGTTCGTAAGTTTGACAGATGGAAGGCGGAAGCGTAAGTTCACGCTTAAGGTGGACGCACACCTGTCCGAATTAGGGATTGCAAATATTCGATGTTTTTCGGTATTCGAATATTCGAAAAAAAATTCAGCCCTATTCGAACTATTCGAATAATATTCGAATATTTCAGAAAAATTAAATATTTATATAATTTGTCACATTTTTGTAGCCTTACAAACTGGTATCATATTTTTATGTAAGTTCGCCTAACATCCCCAATCATTACAAATATTTAAACATCAATCTTGTAATCAAATGAAATAATTTTAACAAATTCTTAATAAAAATGTTGTCCAGTGAAGTTTTCTCTTCACGTATTAATATATAAATAGTTAGAAGTAATATGAACTTCGACCATAACCAGAAAATCAAAATTTCACAAATAAAATCAAATAAACATTTTTTTTTTCAAATTGTCCTCCAAAACTCATAGTGGACGTAATCAAAACAATGCCACCAGTATCATTCAATTACCTTCCATTGAAAGTTGTTGAAACCAAATAATATAACTATGGTTTTGTTGCCAGAATATGGTTTTGTTGCCGGAAAGGGAACTCGTGAGCAAATATTGAATGTCTGCATTCTCATCGAGAAATGTCGTGAGTTTAACGTACCACTGGTCCTGTGCTTTATAAATTACGCAAAGGCATTTGACTACGTACAATGGCAAACTATTTTCGATGTGCTTATTGAGATGGGCGTCCCTACGCACCTTACTTTCCTGATTCAGTATTTCTACCTTGATGGCACCAGCATTGTGAAACTGGAAAACCAAGAATCTAAGTCTTTCCACATGGAACGAGGCATGCGTCAAGGATGTATACTATCGCCGAAGTTATTTAACCTATATGGGGAACATATTATGCGAAAAGCAAATAGAATAGAAAATAAATTAGTATAGGCAGTCAAAGACTCACGAACCTAAGGTACGCGGATAATACCACTATAATTGTGTTTAGTGTAGAAGAGATGGCGAACCTGCTAAAGCATATACGGGAACACTTCCACTTTCTAATCTACTTGACGGGTACGAGAAAGTCAGCGAGTTCGTGTATCTTGGGTCACTGATAAGGATAACTAGTGAGGGCAGCTGCCGTAGATTCGGTATGGCTAAGAGTGCAATGGCAAAACTCGACAAAATTTGGAAGAAACGTGGTTTCACCGTATGACCAAAGTGCGATTAATGCATCCTCTGGTCTTCTCAATATATTTATATGGCGCGGAAACGTGGTGCATAGAAAATCGTGATAGCAGTAAGATCGATGCTTTTTAGATGTGGTGTTGGCGCAGATTGCTTCGTATACCCTGGACTGCTATGAGAACTAATGAATCCATTCTGTAGGAGCTCAACATCGCCAAGCGACTTTCCACAGTTTGCCGGGAGCGTGCCCTCGGTTTTTTCGGTCATATCATGCAGTCTTCTAAGCATTGTCTGGAAAAACCTTACAATAGTGGGCTGGCTGGAAGGGAAACCCACTCAAGGCAGAGCGCCGATAAGATGGTCGGATGCAATAAGAAGGGCTGGTGGAGGCAGCATGCAGAAAGCGGTCCACGCAACGAAAGACCGCATGGTTTGGAGGCGCGTTGTATGTGGTCGCGATTCTCATCAGTGAGGGAACGATGAAGAAGAGGAGGACCTGTGTCATATAGAGCCATCCGCATTTTTATTGATGTTTCTAGATTATTGATGTTCGCAAGTGACCGTTGATTGGTCGAATGGCCGTCAATCTGAGCAGTGCCGATCTATTCGAAGATTTGACGACCACGCGTTAGACGTCGCGTTAATAATCAACAAATAATGCTGTAACCTTAATTGTTATGGTAATATTCGAATGTTCGAATATTTTCTATTCGAATATGAATTTCAAATTGATATTCGAATAATTCGAATATTCGAATATGGAATTGCAATCCCTAGTCCGAATCGACCGCGCCGAACGAGCCGAATGAACCGAAGTTTCTTATGGCCTCGCACACCTATCCGCGCCGAAAGAATCGTCCGCGCCGACCGAATCGACCGCGCCGAAAGAAATGACGTTTCGTTGCGTGCATTTCCTTGACGCATGTCGCACGTTCATTACGTTTAGTTTCATAATTTGTTTTCTGAAATCACAGATTTATTAATTAAATATGGTTTTTAAAAGAAGCAGAATGTTATATAATTGTTAAAAGGTTCTTAAGCCTATACAGATTAGAATATCATTAAGATTTTATACAGATTTTAGCATGTTAAATACCCCGTTCATAACTAATGATAATGTTAGTGGCCATGACAGTTTAAAAACTTAGATATAAGCAGTTCCTTCTTCAGATCATCTTAATACATCTGGCAACACTGATCCAGATAACATTTGACTCGAGCCCACTGGCAACCCTGTCCGAATCGTCCGCATCGAATCTGATGACGTCATCCGAATTCGTCTGGGATTTGTATGCCTACCGAATTCTTCCGGCGATTCGTCCGATTCGGCGCGGATAGGTGTGCGAGGTTTCATGGGATTTCATTTATAGAATTCGAAAATTCGTTTCGTTCGGCTCGTTCGGCGCGGTCGGTTCGGACAGGTGTGAGTTCAGCCTTAGGCTTACATTCAGAGACGATAGAAACGAGTTTAAGCTCTGTCTACGAGTTTAAGCGTGAACGTACGCTTCCATCTGTCAAACTTACGAACAAATTTTGACAGATGGAAGCGTAAGTTTACCAATGACGTAAGAAGCCTCAAGTTTATGCTCAGACTCGTTTCTGTCGTCTCTGAATGTAAGCCCAGCCTCAGTCATAGAATATTACTAATAGTCTATGGCCTCGGTGTATAATCTATGCTCTAGACCGCTCTCCGCCTAGCTCTCCGCTCTAGACCGTCTCTAGACCCTCAGAACCAACTCAGAACAATGATGAGTCTAGACTGGTCTAGACCTACGCTCTAGACCGCTCTAGACCAATGACGTAAGAAGCCTCTCTTACGAGAAGGAATGATAATCTCGGTTGACATCAAAGTTCGGTGTACAACTGAGCCTAGTTGGTCACTTGAAATGTCAAAGATAGCCAATAGCCCGGCATGACTACAAAACAACGTGAATACTATGTAGTCTGTGGTGTAAAACAAAAGCTATCGATCGAGAAATCTAAATGGCGGCTTAGTGTAGTGATGCACCCGTATGCCATTCGACATGTTTGTCGATATGCTGTCAGAAATGTTGATATAGGTCGCTCTCAAAGGACAATCTAAGGCAACGTCCAACCAAATAATATCTTACCCCAACAGGCAGTGGAACAATATAAAGGCTTAAAATAATAATTATCCCAACATAGGTTCCAATTTAGAAAGCTCTCGTAACGTTTTTTTATAGCTTTAACTTAGTAACAGAGGATATTACAGGTACGTATAGAGATCGGCAAACATCTAATAAGGTGACCTTTTGTCCTTCTCTCTCACGACAGTTTATGTGCGCGAACGGGCGCGAACTTTCCCACACCACACCGCTTTTTGCTCAAGGTATTTGCCGGTTAACGTTCGGCGTCGCAGGGGACAGTGAAGTTTATCAGTATTAGTGTATAATCTATGGTGAAGTTATTCCGTACTATTCGGGAACAACTTTGCAATCGAATATTTATTTTTTTGTTGTTCTTAGAACTGTTTATATAATATAGGTAGTAGGTACTAAGTAATATTCAAGAAAAAGGAAAGGGATAGGGGTAGGACAGGATGTAAAAGTAGATACTTCCGAAGGCTATACAACAATTTCTTCCTTACGGAAATTGAACCCATACGAGACTAATATTAGGCATCACGTAACAAGGCAAATGAAACAAGCTAATAATATTAATCCTTTTTTTATTAATTTATAAACCATACAATTTTACATTTTTAAATATTATTCACTAGGGGATAAAGTAGTGTCTTACGGCACGGGCGCTATGTTATGCGCATTCAGAATTCTAGTCTAAACCCTCTCTCTGAGCTCCGGATTCATGCTCGCCCAAGACGTGAACACCTTTATCCCCGAGGGGAATACTTTACTATTCATACCTGCGAGACAATAAAAACAATAATATTAGAAACGAAGTATTAATATCTCCATTATTCATTATTAAAACAATAAGAAAATATAATATTAAAATTAAATTAATAAAAAAGTAGAGTATCGACATTCGATAATAAAAAATGCATGAGCGGACAACACTACCTCCATATCAACAACAAATAATTTTCACGAAATATACTGAAAAACGTGATGAAATCATAGGCAAAATGTTAAATTCATGTAGCTATATTGCCAAGCTTTCTCAATTATGCATAAACTTATTAGAATTGTGTCTATTGGGACATATTTTCATAATAATAAAGTACGTACCGGTGCAATGTTATGTTTGGTCGATTTCCGCTTCTTTTAATGCCGCACCCAATAATACCACAGTTCGGCATATTGTTTATAAAGTCAGTTCTTGTTTTGATTTAATAAACACACAATATCACTATAGATTGATTGATTAAATTACGTACAAAAATAAAGCGCGTTGACAGCTGATGTACCTGACATAGCGACTGACAGGTGAGAAATCATAATGGCGGACCGCCAGCTTCTTTTCCGTCCGTTTCATGTTTCCTATAGATAATGAGATAATGTTATACATGACAAGTCCTTTGGTTTCCTAACGTCACTGCTCTAGACTCTAGACATGTGAGTTAGGATTCGAGCATAGAGATAGTATATAGGTATTGAGAGCTAGCTTGTTGAATTTTGAAGTGTAGTAACACAACCATTCAAACTGTCATTTTATAACCTCAAAAGTAAATTTTATTTTCTTTGTAGCATGGACAAAAAGACCTATGCATAACTTTCACTTATTCAAAGCTTCAGTCAACCGTTTTCCATGACGCTGCAATTACTACGCGTCATACGTAATTCAATCGTTATTCCAACTGAAAATTATTCACTTCATTTTGGTCGCCATTGCAAGTTCTTACGTAGCGAATACCGTTATTCGGAGTGGGGGTCGAGACGCGCGAGGGGGGCACGTATCAGCAGCGCCGTTGGAGCGCGAGTTCACTCTGTCACTCGGTCATTACGGTATTTCTGTACAGCGCGTCCTACATTCTCGATCTTGAAAGAAAAAGTGACAATGCCCGAAAACAAACAGTTTCAGCGTCTCCCAAAACATGTGGTGCCTAAACATTATGATTTGGAATTAGTGCCAAATCTCGAGAAATTCACATTCAAGGGAAAAACAGCAGTGAAAGTATCGGTAAGTAGAAGTTTCATCATTGACGCTGCAAAAAACATTTCCATGTGTCTCGCAAAACTGATCATACCAATTACCTTTTAGATTTTGAGTCCAACGAATGAAATAGTACTAAATTGTTTGGATTTAGAGCTAACTACCGTGACGCTACAGTACAAGGATGGAGGTTCGGATTCTACCATCCATCCGTCCGAAGTGCGGCTTAACACGGCGGACGAAACCGCGGTCATTAAGTTTGACAAGCCGCTCGCGGAAGGAGAGGCGACGCTGCACTGCGAGTTCAACGGCGAGATCAACGACAAAATGAAGGGTCTGTACCGAAGCAAGTACCTCACGCCGGGCGGCGAGGAGCGGTTCGCTGCCGTCACGCAGTTTGAAGCAACGGATGCTCGCCGATGTTTCCCGTGCTGGGATGAACCTGCCATTAAAGCTACATTTGATATAACTCTTGAGGTGCCAGCAGACCGAGTAGCTTTATCTAATATGCCAGTTAAAGAGGAGAAAATAAATGCTGGAAAGAAGATCATTCATTATGATACAACTCCTATAATGTCAACTTACCTAGTGGCATTTGTTGTGGGTGAATATGACTATGTGGAGAAGAAGTCTCGTGATGGTGTTCTAGTAAGAGTGTACACACCCGTAGGCAAAAGTAAACAAGGCATGTTTGCTCTGGAAGTAGCAGCAAGAGTCCTTCCCTACTATAAGGAGTATTTTGATATAGCTTATCCTCTGCCAAAGATTGACTTGATAGCTATAGCAGATTTTTCTGCTGGTGCTATGGAAAACTGGGGTCTAGTTACATATAGAGAGACTTGCCTACTGGTGGATGAGGAACATACATCAGCTGTCAGGAGGCAGTGGATAGCCTTAGTGGTAGGCCATGAGTTGGCTCACCAGTGGTTTGGTAACCTAGTCACTATGGAGTGGTGGACTCATCTTTGGCTAAATGAAGGCTATGCCTCCTTTGTTGAGTTTCTTTGTGTCAATCACCTTTTCCCAGAATATGATATTTGGACTCAATTTGTCACTGAAAATTATATCAGGTATGATTCTTAGTAATTAAATAATTATAAACAATTATCATATATTGCAAATGTGGATAGGAATTACAAAGATGTTCAGATAACAATTGAGTAACTCCATATTTTACCATGTTGCATGCAAAATACATTAAAATCTACATATACATATAAATCAAACATTCATTGGTAAATTAAAAAAATAAATGATATAAAATCTAAAGATAATAATTAATCCTTCAAGTACTTGGAAAGTTTCTTACATTTCTTTGTTTGTGAGAATGTTTATCAGTTATTCTTTGGATGTTTGCCAGCTAAGTAAACTGTAAAGTCATTCACCCTGTAAACACAAGTGAACAATAGAATTTGTTTAATAACCCACATCACTTCAACACTCATTCATTAATTATTCATATGTTAGGTGATTATTATTCCATTGACCTATATAAGTGTCGAAATTTCAGAGCATTAGAATTGGATTGTTTGAAGAATTCACACCCTATTGAAGTTCCTGTAGGACATCCATCAGAAATTGATGAAATATTTGATGATATATCATACAACAAGGGTGCATCTGTAATCCGAATGCTTCACAGATATATTGGTGATGATGATTTCCGCAAAGGCATGAACATTTATCTCACTAGACATCAGGTATATATATGTTTTGTTGCTAATTATGAATACCTCATATTATCATTAATAAGTAAATAAATAATTAATAAGTATGTAAATAAGTAGTTAAAATATTACCTAAGTTCTTCCTTATAGTGATAAATGGATAATGATTCAAGTGTTATGTTCTGTTATATTTTAAAAATGATTTATAATGATTATGTAAACAGAACAGCAATTGAATTGGTAAAACATATTGTGATAAGTACTTTTAGTTTATTCATAGTGCTGGTCTTATCATGATTATTGTTTTCAGTACAAAAATACATTCACAGAAGATTTATGGGCTGCCTTGGAGGAGGCTTCAAACAAGCCCGTTGGAGCTGTTATGTCCACATGGACCAAACAGATGGGATTCCCTGTTGTGGAGGTCAGTTATACAGTTATCACTCAAAATTAAAATAAATTAACTGACACATACAAAGTACAGTACAGTTTTTTATTAATATAACAACATCTTTATTGTATTTTAAAGTCATTTCAGACTTGGAGGGATTATTACTAGCTTTTTTTAATTCAATTGACTGGTTTGAAAACTTCTTAAACATATCAGAATATTGTGTGATAGGTTGGTTCTTCTTTAGACTAAAACGCCTGCTACACGGTTAGCAACTGAGGCCCGACAGAGGTGACCTTGGTAGTTTGAAACCGTGTAGACTGCACTTTGTATGGTTTGCAACCAAATTTGAAACAGATTATCGCCCGCCGACCTAGGTCACCACTGTCGGGCGTCGGTTGCCAACCGTGTAGCAGGCACTTTACTTTCCTGAAGATTCTAAAAATATTCACAATGAGATTTTTACTGTATAGAATAAATTATAATGTATTGGTATTGGTATTGGTAACGAGGGCGAGTTTCCGCAACTCCACGTCTATGCGCGTATTTTGCGTAAGGGTGGGACTAGATCGTTTTATTCTAGCCAACCCAGCTCCTCGAGGAAGGCCAGCAGACATTTGATGTTGCCGGCGATCTCCCGGAGAGTACTCAGGTTACCGAAGTACATGGTCCTGTATGTGGCGATTTCTGGGCAGTTTAGCAGCACGTGGGCCGCTGTTTCGTCAGCCTCCATGCATGCTCGGCATAGGGGGCTGTCTGTAATTCCTATAACAGAGAGGTGCTTGTTAAAAATACCGTGGCCGGTGAGGGCTGCTGTTACCGTACGTAGCTGTTGTTTCGTCAGTCTGAGTAGTTGCCTGGTGATACGGACGTCTACCGCCGGTAGGGCCTCTTTGGCTTGCCTGCACTCACCGTGATTCTGCCATGAGCTGTTGTGTTTTACCCTGGTTCGTTGTCTTACCAGGGTGCGTAGGTGTCCGAAAGGGAGTGGTGTCATGGGTTCCGGACCCACAGCCACCGTGCTAGATCCCCTTCTAGCGAGCTCGTCCGCTGCATCGTTGCCTCGGCAGTTGCTGTGACCTTTGATCCATTGAATCATTATAATGTAAACATAACATGATATTTGATGTACATTGACTAAATGAAAGTAACTTCATAGATGTCGCCTTCATATGAGTTTTTTTTTTTGATAATTTACTATAACTAGTGGTCGCCCAGTGGTCGAAATTCGACCAAAATTTTAGCTTCCTGCCCTCCTTCTTCATATAAACTTTAACTATGACAAATCTCACTCCTCCGTGCGTGCAATATGCTTAAAAAGGGGTACAAAGTTTTCTCTTCACATATTAATATAGATGTACACACAGAAGAAGATTTTAGTATGCAGAGTCATCAAACGGCGACAATAATTTTTATTGTTAAAGACCTCATTACAGGCATTACATGGAAAAATATAACCACACAGCTCGGCACACTAAAAACGATTATGGCGATCTTCTTCTCAGTGTGTCAATGGCAAATTAAATATACTTGGCCCAGTATTCCGCCACACGGATTGCAGAATCAGTTGCGGACATAAGCTTCTCACGCGTGCAGGTGGTAAGGCACGCGGCGCAGGATGGAAGGTGGGCCATGGTTTGCGGAGAGCCGCCGCAAACATTATGGCGATGGAAAATATTAATTGATTGCATACGTATCTCTTTTTTCGTCTGTACACAAATTATATTTCAACTAAATCATTTCGTATTCTAGGTGAGCTCAGAACAGAAAGGTTCTGACAGAATCCTAAAACTGACTCAGCAAAAATTCTGTGCGGATGGTAGTCAAGGTGGTGACACACTTTGGATGGTGCCTATCACAATCTCTACACAGGAACAACCATCAAAGGTAAGAACTATGCAAATCTATATGTTTTGAAAGAACAGTTTGATTAAAACTATCAATTATCAATTTATTTTATCAGGGTTGATTGAAAGCAACTAGATAAGATTAATTTTGACCTATTTTACATGATTAAAAAATAACTTTCAATTATCTCGTCTTCTATTTAATATTCTGTACAGAAACAAATAAAAACGGTTTTATATTTTGAACAGTTACACCCAAAAATATTGGATGAACGATGTGCAACACAAGACAATGCATGCATCATTCAAGATGTTGGAAAGGAAGATACTAGCGTAAAAACTGTTCTTAATTTTAACATATATTTTTATCATAGAAATCAGTAATTTGTTTAATTTTGCACAAAACTAAAACAGATTTTTAATTATTTTTTATTCTAGAATTTGGTCACTGACTAGCTGTGATTTGGTTCAAATCACACCAAACTTAGAAGCTAGTTTAATATTTACCTAAAAATACGTTTTAGGCACTTGATCTTCAACTTGTCTCACATGTTAACCGCTCCAGCCTCGCGAAATTATCGGGAAATTAAATTTTTGCTACTCATATTAGGTTATCACATTGTGTACTACATAACAGTACTACCACAATCAGGGATGTCATCGGTGATTTTCAGATTTTGGATACCCAAATTTTAATAGTGCTGAAAGTAATGTGATTACAAATTCACAAACATGTTCCTATTAGCCTTAAAATATTGTAGTAAGTACTACCGTAAAACTGGAGCATTATCTGGCAGTACAGTGTCTAACAAAAATGAACTCAATTCTAAAACCTATAAGATTTAATCATAGTTAAAAGAAAAAACGGTACAACAGAGACTCACTAGATCTTCGTGTGTCTCTTTCACACAATTGCCACATCGAAAATTTACATTATCCTTAGTATAAGTTCACAAGTAATCAATGGTAATACGGCGTATTTTTATTTTTTGAATATGATATACATATATGACTGAGAAGGCTCTCCAGAGATGTTTTTGAAGAGAATGCCATCAGTATTGCTGACGTCATTACTTCTATAATAGTATTGTCACTCATAGTTAAACACAAAAAGACAGAAGATAAGTTTTAAGATTTATATTCAGGTACACCATATACAGACTTTAAGCATAGTCAGACTCTAGGCACAGTTTAAATATATAGTAAACAGTTGGTAAGCTACGTACTTACGTTCCGAATTCAAACACACACAGAGACGTGTGCTCTACAGGGATTTCTCGGTTAGGTTCGGTTAGGTAACAGCGAAATATTCAAAGGTTGTCAGTCGGTGTTACTTCGAGACAAAGTCGGTCATGATTTGTGTTGCTCCCATATTTTCCTATATTAATAATTATATTGACAGGACTATATTGTAGTGTTTACGGCTGCTTGAACTCCTCAATATAAAATCAGCAGTCGGAATTTAAAAAATGGCCGCCAGTTTGGACCTTCTTAGTTACTGGACCAATTGCTTTCAAAATCGATATCTGAGAGTCCATATGGCCTCTCAATACTTATTTATAGTTAGAATTTTAAAAAATTGCCGCCTTTTTTATCTTTTTAGTTACTGGACCAATTGCTTTCAAAATCGATATCTGAGAGTCCCTATGGCCTCTGAATACTTACTTATAGTCAGAATTTTAAAAAGTTGCCGCCTTTTTTATCTTTTTAGTTACTGGACCAATTGCTTTCAAAATCGATATCTGAGAGTCCCTATGGCCTCTGAATACTTACTTATAGTCAGAATTTTAAAAAGTTGCCGCCTTTTTTATCTTTTTAGTTACTGGACCAATTGCTTTCAAAATCGATATCTGTAAGTCCCTATGGCCTCTGAATACTTATTTATAGTCAGAATTTTAAAAAGTTGCCGCCTTTTTTATCTTTTTAGTTACTGGACCAATTGCTTTCAAATTCGATATCTGAGAGTCCCTAGGACCTCTGAATACTTATTTATAGTCAGAATTTTAAAAAGTTGCCGCATTTTTGATCTTTTTAGTTACTGGACCAATTGCTTTCAAAATCGATATCTCAGAGTCCATATGGCCTCTAAATCCTTATTTAAAGTCAGAATTTAAAAAAATTGTCGCGTTTTTTATCTTTTTAGTTACTGGACCAATTGCTTTCAAAATCAATATCTGAGGGTCCGCGTAAAGTGGGATAGTTGATAGTGATGACATTATCTTTTTCAGCCGGTCCAAATTGCTTCGTTTGATTTTCCGAGATGATTCAGTAAAGAAACCGGCACTGAATTATCGTGTCTCTTAAGAATACTTTAACGCTTAGGATATTTTACCAGGAACAAATCGCAATTATTAAAAAATATCTATCCATTCCCATCTTTTTTTTTAAGAATCATCACATGTTTTTAATTCCTGTTTAAATATCGTCATATAGCTTACATACTACTTACGTACTTACGAGCGAAGCCCTGGGCCAATACTAGTATTAATTTATGTTTGCAGTAGGTAAATGTAACTAAATAAAATAAAAACCATTTTCCAAAAATATTAGTGACATCCCTAGCGCTCCGCTTGTCGATGTCACAAAAACGTCTTAGCTGAGTTACTGTATGTAGTATATATATACTGTGCTCTAGGTGCCGCATTCCAAAGTGTAGACTTTCTATGGAGAAGAACGGGCAAGAGACTCCCATATTAATCCTTATTACCTTAAAGAATTTCTTACAATATTTTGTGACAGCAATATTCTTACTCTATTTCTTATTAATTTGCATTGATTTACTTAGCTTTATTATATAAATCCGTACGGTCCGATGTCTCGAGCAGAAGTGTGTTAAACACTTTACATCGCTCTTGATTATAGTGGTCGTAGCGCGCACAATCAAATACGACTACCCTCTAGTGAACGTATTTTGATTTGAAAGTGATGTCATTGTTTGGACATGGTTACGTTATATTAAAATGTCATAAAATTTATAAAATCATAATAAAATATTATTAATGTTGTCTTATAATACTCGTAATCCAATCTTATTTCTAGAACTATTTATTTCGTCTTCGCGCCGATTTATACAAGTATTTAATATACACTAGTGGCCGCCCAGTGGTCAAAATTCGACCATATAATATTATAATATGTATATCAATTTTAGCTTTCTGCACTCCTTCTCCATTATAAACTTTAACTATGCCAAATTCACCCTCCTCTGTGCGCAATATGGTTAAAAAGGGGTAGGTACAAAGTTTATAAAAGTATATAATTCAAAACTAGCAACACTAATAAAACAATATGGCTGGTTAGGCCGTCTGTCCCTCGAAACGACTCGTAGAGTATTTGTCGATTAAAATGATATGATATGATAGCGTAAGCGGGTTCTTCATCTGAGGTTGATTGTGTTGATAATATAGACAAAGAAACGTAACTTTGTATATTTTCAAATGGTTAATAATTATTGTGCCGTGAGTGGGTGCAATAAAGAATGTTATGTGTCAATGAGGCCACAGTAATGCGTTCAACATGGTCACCATTCTTAGATAGGGACGCGTTGAGTTTTAGAGCCTTTCTTTCGGCTCACGTTTTGTTAAAATTGAACCTTCCAGTTGTACGGTAGTACTTATTACTTTCATGCAACATGCAATGACACATGCATATGTCAGATCCGTGACATTAAAGCCAAGACAAGTGTCGCGTTCGCGGCAATAGTGAATAGAGAGACAGAAAGTGATTGGATGGTTTATTGTTCAAATGATCCACTTCGTCGCACAAAGGCGCCACACTGCCACATGCCATGGGAGTTTTCAATTTCGTGTATTTGCAGAGTGGGATTTCCCGGAACATCGCACATTAGTACTAGGCTTAGTTAAATAATAGTCGATAGCAATTGAATAGTGTGTTTTGTATTTCAGGTAGCATTATCTACTGTACTAGAAAACAGGACCCAGGAAGTCGTATTGAAAGATGTCGCTGAGAGTTCGTGGGTCAAACTTAACCCTGGCACTGTAAGTTTACAATACAAATAAGTTCTTATTACTAAAATTACCAAATAGTAATTTTTAGAAACATTTTGGTTTCTGGACACTGTCCCAGTTTTTCGAGACGATATTTTCTCTGATGCAGATAGGGTTTAGAACACAAAAGCACTTAAAACCTAGATGACGGAAGCTCGGGATGGCCAAGACATTACATAAGCCTGTTATCGTCCATGTGTTCACATCATTAGCTGTTTGGTGGTCTTAGCGAGTATACGACACCTACGAGAGAAGAGGTCGTGTTTATCTTTGCTGGTTTAGGACGCCAGCGTGTTTTGTATCTAGAGTATTTTGTTTGTCAGGTTGGGTACTACCGCACTCGCTACCCCGCGTCGATGCTGGCGCAGTTGGTGACGGCGATTCGTGACAGCTCGCTGCCGCCGCTCGACCGGCTCGGACTTCTCGACGACTGCTTCGCTTTGGTGCAGGCCGGGCATACGCAAACTGCCGAGGTACTTAAATTATAGGCATTGATTTTGATATAATTATTTCAATAATCAGAAATAGTTAGATCAATTTGTTCTATTGAAAATGTATTTCTTTTGCAGTCACTGAAACTTATTGAAGCCTTCTGCGATGAAACAAACTTCACTGTGTGGTCTTCGGTATCTAACTGTTTATCCAAACTAAGTGCCTTATTCTCACATACACCTCTTGACAAGCCTTTGAAAAACTACGGCCGCAAGTTATTTTCAAACATTACTCGACGGTTGGGTTGGGACGCAGAAGAGAAAGAGAGCCACTTGGATACATTACTTCGAAGTTTGGTGCTCAACAAAATGATCAGCTTTGAGGACCCAGACACCATAAAGGAAGCAAAGAGCCGGTAATTCCATATTATTTTCTACTATCTGCGCGCGCAACTTCACTTTCGTCAATTGTTTAAACTCTTAACCCTGCGGTGGTTGCGCCCTGTAATGGAACACGAGTGGTCGCAAGGATGACACTAGTCATCCCTCTTTGAAAAAAAACACGAATCGAATATAAATATTTAGCGTTTATTATTATAATCTTAGAAATCTCTTACAAACAATAATAAAATATAATGAAATTACATCTGTACTAGAATATACAGAAAAATATTTAATGGACTAGTCTGCGATTTGGGTGCATCTCGATTAGAGTTGAAAACTGCGGAAAGTTTCCGAAACTTTGGAAGTTTTCCGGAAGTTTACCGGTAATATTCCCGAAAACTTCCAAAACTGCGGCAGTTTTGGAAGTTTTCAGAAATGATTTTTTACTTATAAAAACAGTAATTGGGGATACTTTATACTTAAAATATGTTACATTTAGCTAGATTTTAAATATTCGAACACAGCGAGCACGGGACGGGATGCGGGGTAGGGTACAGGTTAAAAATAAATATTTCCAAAACTTCCGTCACAACGCTCGGTGTTTACATTATGCCCGTTGCCTTCGTATGATTTATGCCGATTGAATACAAAACGTTATTTCATCAATTTGCTTCAATAGGTACCATAAATAATTAAAAAAAAAAAAAACAGAACTAAATTAAAGGATCATTTTCATTTGCCGTTACTGATTCTGAGTAATCCCAAAGCAACGAATTTGTTGATTTCATAAATAGAAAAACATAATTTGAAAACTTCCAAAGTTTCGGAAGTTTTGGAAGTTTTCAGGAAACTTTCCTCAGAAAAGGAAACTTTCCTGGAAGTTTTCAACTCTAATCTCGATGCCCTGGTTGGATACGTAAGTATAATAACTTACGTGTCATTCTCCTTTAACGAGTTTGTTAATTCTTCAATGCATTCATTCATGCATCATTCAATGCTCGGCAATGGCACCGAATTTAGAAGCTGTTGAGTTTCTAAGTAAATTACTTTATACTTTTTAGTTATTGAAGTCGGTTTTTACTTTTTTTAAAGTTTATAGAATATATTGTTGTTTGCAGTTTCGAAAAGCATATATCGGGGGCATGCACGCTGCCGGCGGACCTGCGCTCGGCGTGCTACCGCGCGGTGCTGGCGGACGCGGACGAGGCCACGTTCGTGCGCTTCCTGTCGCTGTACCGCGCCGCCGACTTGCACGAGGAGAAGGACCGGATCAGCCGCGCGCTCGGCGCCGTCGGCGACCCCGCGCTGCTCAAGCGGGTGCTCGACTTCGCTATATCGGTGAGAATATATATTATATTCTATCATAACTGGTGTATGGCGCAGCTCATCCAGCTTCCTCTATCTATAATCAACCTCGCCCGCACTCTGCTGTTAGCAGATCACTGATGACTGAACTGTATGTCAGTAGTAATTGCAAGCCAGAACATCCAGTGAGAGGATTCGCACTATGGTCATCCATCAATGAGCCTAATGACTGCGATTTAATAGAGAGAATAGAGGTATACAAGAGGAGCCTTAGCTGTCAGCTGACACTTTCAATAACATTGAGATGACGTTTTTGTCATTTTACAACTATAATAGTACCTATTAGTTGAATATTAAAAAATGAGATTTTTTGTTATTCCAGGATGAAGTGAGGTCTCAAGATACCGTCTTTGTAATAGTTTCGGTAGCGGTCAGCAAAAATGGTCGCGATCTCGCTTGGCAGTTCTTCAAAGATCATTGGCAGCAATTCATGGACCGGTATCAGGTAGGTTATAATTTTTCAACAAGTTGAACTATCCACTTCCGAGTCCTGTTTTAGCTAAACAAGTTTACTGTTGACAAATAAGCCTCGCGTATTACTAGAAATAAACGCGTGTCTACTTGGAAAACACTAGCACTCGTAGCATTTGCCGGAACATCACGTTTGGCCAGACTGATGACTCGACTGAGCGGCGCAACTTCCGCAACTCATGTGTTATTGTTTATTATAGGGTGGGTTCCTACTGGCCCGACTGGTGAAGTCCACAACTGAGAACTTCGCCTCAGAAACGAGTGCGCAAGAGATCGAACAGTTCTTCCGCACGCACCAATCGCCGGGCACCGAGCGCTCCGTGCAGCAGGCGCTGGAGACCGTGCGGCTCAACGCGGCGTGGCTGCGGCGGGACCTCGCCTCCACCACCACTTACCTGCAATCCTACCACTGACCCCCGGTACACCCATTGTAACTTAAAGATCCTAAGCTTACTTTTTAGATTAAAAAATAGCCTGCCGCCGAATTACTATTTTGTTAGTACCAATAGTAAATTATTTGCAGGACCAAATGACACAAGACTGAAAACTACAACGAAATCTACAGTAATGTTTCATCATGTATTAATTATTTATTTTCAACCACATTATGTAGTCTTCTGGACAGAAAAGTATTGTGGTTCAACTATATCGCTACTTACTACACATTATGGTCATCTATTTTAAATGGTCACAAATTACTATAGTTGATCATAAGGTGGTATAAATAAAATCTAAATCGACAAATAATGAAATGAGATATTTTTTTATAAGTGATTTGGTACTTTATTAATCTGACCGCGGTTTAGCCACCACTGTTTAATTATTGTGGAATAATTATAAATCATAAATATATTGATAGTTGAACTGTAGTTTTGTTAAAGTTGTAACAAGTCAAACAGATATTTAAAAAAATCTAAATGTTAAATTTACACAAGTTTTTTATCATTCTATTCAAGTTAATAAAATTTGTTGTAACAAGTATAATGTTCAAGAGCTGCATTCATTTCTACTATGCATTTTTATTGCTTAGTTACATAGTGCATAGAGAATTTGACACTCAATATTGTTGCAGAAAAGTGCTATTTTAATACACATAGATCTAGCATAAATATCTTTACGTAGCAGTAGTTGAGAATTAATTACCTATAAATTTGATGGCCTTACTTTAATGCTTATGGATTACTTTCTGAAATAAAAGTAGGGCTATCGCTATCATGCGATGTAAGCCATTAACGCGAGCGTATTAATCATTTACTGGATGTCTGGTCGCTTTCATTATAATACACATGGTGCATGTGTACAGAAGCCATGGCTGCCTTCAGGCCTATTTCCTACATATATATTTTGTAAATGTGTATAAAATCTTATTTAATTTATGTTAAACATGTTGAGTGTTTTACTGCTGGTGCTGAGTGCATTTTTATTTTGTTTCAGTTCTGTAGGAGTGAGAAACATTTATGTATTGGTTCTTACAGACAGTGACGATTTTAACCTTGAGCCATCGTTTAAATATTTCTAATTTTTAGGGTTCTATTTTAACGCGCATTATTTCGAAATGCGGAAGGTAAATTGGTACAAAAATAAAATGTTTAGTAACTATGTAGTGAATGTAACATAAGTAATTATTATTGGACGTATTGTAATTTGCAAAGGTGGAAAACTTAGAAGAAATAGAGTATTTGCGTGTAAAATAGTGCGTGTTACAAATCATCCCTGTTTATTTATTTTGTTGACATGCAAGCTTAGTCAAAATTGTGATTTTCGGGCTATAACATTTGAAAGTTACCATTAGTGTCGCATATATTGTCATCACTGATTTGTTTTGTAAGACTGTGTTATCGCAATAAATCGTACAAAATATTTTTTCTTTTAATCATAATCCATGTCTTTGGTTTGGCGTACTGGGTTAATTTACGAATCTAGCAAGACGTCACACTTCAATAACTGTTCTTAGTTTTCAATATGACCCCAGGGTTGGATTTGAACTGTATCTACAACGTGTAACGGAAAGGGTATATACATAACAAGTGCACGGCTTCTTTGGATGATAACCAACTATACTGCAAGGAGTTTTAATTCCTATATCTTCATGTTCGGAAGTTATGACAAATTCCAATACGTGAAACCAAAAAACTAAACATTTTAAATTGAAATTTACACATCACTAGCACAAAATCAGCTGATCGGGATCAGTAACCTATTCATAGCTAAAAACAAACCTCTTACTCCTGGTATTTTATGTTAAAAGGGTTCCGGATGTTCGTTTTAATTTGCAAAACTAATAATATTATTATAATTTTTATTAATAAATCTAAGATTGTGTTTGTAAACAGGTCAAAATAAAAATGTTTAGGTATTTGTAGCTTTTTTTTTATTTTTTTATCGTGGTATAATCATCAAATGATTCCTCCCACCCCGGGCAGGGCGGGAGGGACTGTCAGACTTGTACTGACTAAAATCCACGGTGTTCCTTCAATAGCCCTTTACGTTCCGGGGTCACGGTAATGAGATAAGTCCCGCGACCTAGGTATTTGTAGCTTGGAAAATGTTTTTGAAACTTAGGTAATGGACCCCGGGAGTTAGTAGAGAAATAATACTTACGTGAAAAGAAGAAACAAAATAACAAACCATAACGGAGTAATAAGACTTTCGATGAATGTACTGTAAATGATTAAACATAACATTTAACATAGTAATTTTTTGCTACAAAATTTGTGTATGTACTATGTACAACATAGTACCTACATAATAACAATATTCCTGTAAATTTCCTTCAACTGTACTCTACCAGCAATTATTGCGGTAGGTACCTAAATAGGTACTTACTTCGAAAGTAGAATGGTAGGTACTTAGAACAGAAAAAGGATTTTGTAACACAATTTATTTAAAAATGATCCCTAAATAACTCTCCAACGTAACTTCTGTGTCTCCTGGTACAAGAAAATGCCAGTGGGTTCCGCTTATAATTTAAATTAAAGGAGATCGTAATACCTAATGACGTCACCATCCGTCGGTCCAATAGTCTTTGCCATAAGTACTTACATACACGCACACCGCCAATAGCAACACTACAAAGAAAAAGTATCAAACGATCAGAATACAAAAATCGGCCGTAAATTAAGATAGAAATTGTTAAAAATACTAGGACTTCATGAGCAACGAGAGTTGTACGGCCAGCGTTGGTGCACAATAATAACTGAACCCTAATTTCGTTAATGTTACACACACATTGCTATTTAGGGTAAATGTACCATTTACAGGCACATCGCAGGTGATACCTTTACTCCTGGTACCAGTTTTAATTTGGAATTATTAATATTCTTACAAATTAATACAATGGACTTATGTTTTGTTTGTCAAATCAGCTCATGGATTCAGACGTATCAAAAACGTAGGTTGTGATTTTGTTGTCGACGTATCACGGTAACGAGCCCGAGTGCTTCATAAGATGGAATTTTCTTGAAACAATTATTTGTGCCTTTTAATTTTATCAGCAGAAGTGATAACCTAGTGGTTGAACGCGCTCGCCTTCCATGCAGGAGGGTCTGAGTTCAAACCCGACCCGCACCTCTAACTATTCGGATTTAAGTGCCGATTAGAATTTGATTATCACTTGCGTTAACGGTGAAGGAAAACATCGTGAGGAAACCTGGACATCAATCTGGTGGACTAAGTTCTAACCTTTCTCATTCTGAGAAGAGGCCCTTGCCCAGCATTAGTGCGACAGTAATGGGCTGAATTTATTTATTTCATTAATTTTAACAAATCGACAACAATTGGGCTTGCCACCCTATTACTAGGATAGTAGAAGAGTAGAAGTTTAAATTTAAGTTCGTCACGTCAGCGTCACTCGTCAGTCGTGGATTAATACTCGTGTGTTTTAGTGGCTCTCTGTATTCATTTCCGTGTACCTACAATTCTGAATGTTTTAAAAATGTCGTTCAAGTAATATTTAGCGGATATTACGAGATAATGTTATGTCGGAGTAGCGTATACCACTACCATTAGGTACCATCGTGATCAGTGGATCGGCCGCGGTAACAGGAGCGTGGCTAGGCTTCCACGATCCCCAGACCAATTCCGTTGGATTTTATTTGTACCTACATCAAGAAAGTGGGTGTACCTACGCAGTGCAATGTGATACAGTGAAACATAATTATGAAAGTGTGGATTGAGGCCGCGTTCAGGGCAGTTACATCAAATTTTCTGCGCAATGTTCAGGTGTCCATGAACAAGCGAGCGGCCTTGTGCATACAATACCAAGGCCCATCGAACCCCATCTTTAAAAACGTAAGTTAGTTTACTCAGTTATGCATACCTAGCTCTTAGATGTTCTTACATACAGTGTCTTTAATAGCAGATCTGTTTACACGGTAATAAATTCCTAAATAAATACCTAGGTAGACTAACCTTATTCTTAATTTTTATGAAGATTTTTTACGTAACAATTCTCCGTAACATTGTAGGGCGTAAACCGTAAATAAATAATCATGCATTATTACTTTTTTCACCAAGGACTACCTATTTACCTACCTAAGTATGTTTATTGTGTGACACGCGTGTATGTGTGTCGGTGTGTGCCGACGCGATACGGGAAACCCCCGCCCGGGCGGGCGGCCGCCCGCGCCGCGCGCCGGCCGGCGGCACTGTACACACAACAGCGTGTACCAGGCGTACAGACCGAGAAGAGATATCGTAATATTGGCAACTTGCGAAGTAAAAAGTTAATGACCCTCGTAGTGCGGTGACACGTTTGTTATGATTTCAATTCACTGAACTTACGAAACCAATAATTTGGTATCAATTTTTTTAGTTATTTATTTTGAGCTGAAATTTTGCATATAGATTCTATACCAGGTGTACTCTTCAGCCCTTTCGGATAGATATACCCTTTCCGTTACACCCTGTATACTACTCGTATAATAAAATCGTAGAGGCCGAAATGTCTATACATTGAAAATATTTTCGTGAAAATAGGCTAGGGGAGACCAGAAACAAGTAGTAGAACACGAATCCATAATTTTTAGAATTCTTGTCTGTCTGTTTGTTACCTTAAAACGGGAAAACGGCCAAGCAATTTCAATGAAACTTTCCAGTTGTATAGGTATTAGTCTAACTTAGCACCTTAGCACCTGACGTATATTTCATCTCAATCGGTAGATTAGACCTTGAGATACAGCTTGACCCTTCTATTGCAAGCAGTCCGGTACAAAGCAGAGGTCACGATTGATTAGTAAAAAGGAACCTTTCAAACATGTTTACCAACTATAATAATTACTAGATGGTGTTAGTGTCACGACCTATAATACAAAATATAATAAATATATTGCTTATAATTATTTATATTTAAGAATAAGATGTATAATAATTTTAATGAAGTGAAAAATCAACAATTTATCAAAAAGTCATAATTTATGCAGTCGAACATGTTTCCTTAAGCATAACTAGATGGCGGTAGTAGAAAAAAAAGAAGTCTCAACTCTCAATGGTTTCGTTACACATATTTAGGGACCTCGCCCACGTACTACTTTATGTAGCTCCGATAAATTGCAGTGAGTTTTTCGGCGTTTCGTTTCTGAGTGAATTTTTGCAGCACGTGGGCGTTTCAGTAATGAACTCTTAATGTAATATATTCTTCGACAAAATAATCACCCAGCGATTGACGCTTGTGGGCGAGCTCCCTTATTTAATAAAGTTGCATTGATGTTTCACCGGTCCCTATGAATGACATAACCCTGTGTGTGTTAGGATGACTAGGATTCCCAACCGTCCCGTGTGAGGTGGGACGTCCCGTTTCCCGTTTCCCGTGATGCCTGTCTGTGGGACGCTAATTGCCCCGCTTTATGGTAAATCTGACCCAGCTTAGGGGTTTTAACTTTCATTACAATTATTGCAAAGACTTTCATAATTACGTTTTAAAGAGTAAAATATTGCTCAAATATGCCAAATCACAAGACAAGTACTCCTTCAAAAAGAAAAACTAATTGTCTTGTGATTGGGCACATTTGAGCAACTTTTTTATTCTCCAAAACGTAAATATAAACGTCCCTTGCCGTGCCGTGCCGCCAGTGGGCACAGGCCTGGCAAGGAATTTATTGCCAGTGGGCACAGGCCCTAAGAGTCACTGGCCGCGATGCGCCCTAGGCTAGGGTGCGCCACCATAAACAATGTGCATCCGCTATTAAAATTGAATTGAAATCTCCTTGGTAGTTCCCAAGTGTAGTATAATAGGAAAAAAGTATTTTATAAGATTTTATAGCATTATATTGCTTATATTGTTATGAAAACTGTATCTCATTAAAAAAAAATAGAAATTATAGTTGCATTTGTAAGTCTGTCATTATTTAAAGTTTTATTTTTAAATTAATAATTAGAACTTTATGATATAAAGTGTAGGAAAAAGTTAACAGAGTTTCGAATCCGGTCTCAGAATTGTAAGATTTGTAAAAAAAAAAAAAAAAATATGTATGTTATATAATATTAGTAACATATATTTTCATAAACAACATTCGAGCACTCGAGCTCCACGCGGACGAAGTCGCGGGCACAGCTAGTTTGATAAATAAATAGCGAAAGGCTTGTCTCTCATGGTAGGTTTATTGCTGGAACTTTGAGCTCGGCTTCCTTTCCTCTAACATCGCATTGCAGATAAGGGGTCATCCATAAAGTACGTCACAGTAATTTCGTGATTTTTTGACCCCTCCGACGACGTCTCGGACCGTACAGCCCCGTTTATAAGGTTAGGTACCTTTATCATTATGTTACCCATTGAATGGGTTTTATGTACCCCAGTAACGGGGTTACCCCTTCAATATGGATAACCCAGTGAAAGAGTTACCCCTTAAAGTGCCTCACATTTGTGAGATCCCCTCCCCCTCCCTATGCCTAGTGTGACGTCACATATTTTGCAATTTTACATCTAGAAATGATTATATTAAAACAGCATTTCCGAAATGAGTTTTATTTCCATTTAAATATGATTGAAATGTGACGTCACGAAACTTAAGACCCCTCCCACCCCTTGTCACATAATGTCACTTAGTCGACCCCCTTAACATGTGACGTACTTTATGGATGGTCCCTAAGCTGATTAGTTATGGAGAAAAGACACCTATGTTGCTTTACTATTGACAAAAAAAGATCTTCCGACCAATCGAGGGTAGCAATTGAAAATCATCTGCAATATTAAGGAAAAACGGAGACCTCTGTACCAAAACCCTTTTCCCAAACCCTTATATTCTAAGAGCAATAATACTATAGAGGGACTCTATCGAGTGTAAACAGAAAACCTATAGACATTTCTCTTTACATAAACAAAACGTCATAAGAGTAATAGAGATAGATATATTTTATCTGTTACCGCTCAGCGAAGTAACGCGGCCATTTGTACTATAGAAACATCTATCTATATACTGAAAATGATAAGATATTTTTTGACCGTTTTCAGGCAAAGCACCCATCCGGCTGTTGCAGCCGGTAGCTGCACACAGTATTGTCATTATTGTATGTGCACAAATAGTTAAAATCACCACACACTTGATTTTTTCAAAGATAATCTCACAAAACACTTGACGCACCGAGCCCTCCAGCTGGATGAAAACAGCTCGACTGATGGCACGCAGCGTTTCAAGATGACGTAGAAACTCTATCGCTATCTCAGTTTGCTTATACAGCTAATACATTAGTGAGAGTAGGGCCATATATACGTCTCCTGCTCTTACTTGATATACTCCCTCTATAGTATTTGCTCTTAGCTTATATTGTTCAATCTCATACGTTAGGGCTTATGCACACGGCGTACTTGTAACGCGCCGACGCGTCGGCGCGAACTGAACGTTCGTGAAACGGGTATCGTCGCGACGACACCCGTTTCACGAACGTTCAGTTCATATTTTGTCTGGAAGTCATAGTGGGCAAAGCATAGGTAAATCAAATTACGCACTTTTAGCAAAGGCAAATGCCCACTCTTGGCCAGTAGGTAGGCAGGTTCGTTACACCAATGTGAAAAATACAAAAAAATATCTTATTTAGTAACTAAAATATTGTTATTATTTATTTATTTGTAACACTCGGGAATTAAAAACTTATATTAAAAAGAGATTCAAACAATTATGCATGTGATGCAATCTTCATTTCCGCACGTTATGTCAATCTTATAAAAGTAGTGATGGCAAATGTCACAGAAAATCGAAATCAAATAAATCGAGAACTGAATGATCTTCTGAAAAACTTTTTTCTTTTGTTTAGCTTCCTATATTAAAACGTTTAATTTCTATAGAATAGGTAAAATAAATGTCTATTGATTGTCTTCCGAAATCTATGCAGTGCTGGTTCAAGTTTATTAAAAATATCGATTCATAGCTCTATACCATCGGTTTTTGATAAATCACCATCACTACGTCAATGATAATTGAAATTGACAGTCTGTGTTGACAGTTAACATTTTGTTTGTTGCGAGTTGTTTGTTGTGCTTGTGAATTGTGATTTTTCCCACACGGTTTTGCTATTTTCTATCTGATGACTTTGATTAGTATTATGGCGATGACAACCTTGGCTTTACATTGGATTCCGTACCGGCTTACCACGACGACACTGGCTAGCCAGTCAACTCCATGTTTGTTTTATATGAACCTTGAATTTTTTTCATACAATTTAAAAATTCTGTCCAAGTTCTATGTAAAAAATTGTGGTTGATTTTGTATCTATGATGTCAACCCTAATGCCTATGATTTGCTGTATTTATGGACGCCACTTGGCCAAAACCTCCTTAACGAATGGGCATATCCCTTTATACCCAAGGGCTACCCCGCTTACACCACCTACCACCACCAATCACTTTATCATATTTAAAACTTAATCTGTTTAACCGAATATTTTCGGCACCAAAACCGAATTATTCGGCCGAATACGAATATTAAAAAAATTGCCGAACATACTAAAAGAATATTCAGCGCATCCCTAATCGTAACTATAGCCACGTAGCGTAGAATGTATCTGTGCGAGCGTTCGCGACGTCAAGTAAGTCCCATAGTCATGAAAGAAAATAAGTTAAGGGTCTAAACAAGAAATTAAACAAATTTGTAAAACAGTACATCTATATTGCACTATAACATCTCACTGAGTATTGTACAAATTGTGTATTGTTATTACGAAAATGGATTATTACTAAATTACAAACATTACACAGTGATTCCAATTAAACGTCTAGCGGGTGCATTCGTCACAACACAAACTAATACACAAGATGAACATAGGACTGAGCAATCCTATTGTAACACACAATTTTTTTATTACAAAATATTAAATAAGTACGGATATTTTTTTTTGGGAAATTCGAGACTAAAGAACTCTGTATTACATTATTAACAAGCCTGATAACAGCGGTCTTTCAGGCGTTTAACACAAAGCTATGTGCACTGTATTATAAATTATAATTCAGGATTTTATAGTATATATTTGCTTTAGTGCAATTCTTGAAATCCTGTTAACTAGTAATAATTCGTTTCAATAAGTCACACGATGTGAATATTATTGCGTCTTGTTATACTAGTGTGTGGGTATCCTATGAAGAGCAAAGATAAGTCCTATCGCTTCCTCAAATATTTATGTTACGAGTATCTTGGATAGGCTTTAAACTTTTGCTTGTTAATATGCATTCTATTTAATTACAACCTTTTATAATGCAGAAGTCAGATCTTTTTAACAATATTAAACTTCTTTATTACGTGATGTCCTGCGTGAGCGACGAATACGACGCGACGCGACGCTGCGAACGCGACGAACGCGATCAACTCAACGGCATACCCTGCTTGCGGCCTATATGGCAGTTTGCGGCGAGACGCGACGTAACGCGTACTTGTTTTGAGGGCGACCAGACGCGACTCCACGAACTACGAAATGGTTGATTCAGAAGCGTTGAAAAAATATTTTACAGGTTTTCTTTCAGTTTTTGACGATTTTTTTAAAAAGTCTGTACTTTAAATATGAAATTTTCAAGCAAAATTGTACTGTACTTCTCCATGATTCGAGAAGTAACGACCAAAATCACGTAGGACATTTGTCGCGTGTAGCATCGCCTCGCATTGCATCGTGTCGTGTCGCGTCGTATTCGTCGCTCACGCAGGTCACCGCGTTACATTTAATAGACTTATTAGTATTACACATTAATTATTATAATATAATTATATACAAAAAACAGATATTCATTAATTTGAAATTCAGAAGGTCCTTTTAGGGTACCTATTGGTGTTATAAGCATTATATAAATCTTTCATTACAGGACTGTTGTATTAATTTTTTATTATGCTGGTATATTCAATACTTTTTACAGAATATCTTTATATCTACAATTTAAATTATTAAACATTATTTTGTGTAGGTATATCACTTTATACCTAATCTTTACTGCAATATACTGGGTGCTTAGTAAAAATATGCAAACTATGTCTAATAAGCCATTATAGTTCAAACACGATCATCAGTAAATGAAAACGGCGATGAGAGAGATTTAGATCTCTCGCAAGTAACAATCAGTTACTTGCGAGAGAGTACACGGGCCATAGGAATTTATTGCTTTCTATCATAATACTTCGGTTGCTGTAGCTTTGCATAAATTGACAAATTCTATAACATCACCACCGATGCCATATTCCTACGAATAAAGGCAACATTAAATAGTTACTCTTATAGAGAAATTTTATCAATAGATTCTCCTAATTTATATGAAACATTCAGTTTGTCAGTGGACGTTGTCTGGTTTATTAATTGCTTTAAAAACATTGCCTTTACTTTGTCCCATTTTAATCAAAAGCAAAAGTCATTCTGACTTGTTTTGAATAATATGTAAACAATACCGCTACAGAAAATTCAGTACAGATTCAAAGCCGAAATGTACATTATAATAATTACAAAAACTCTACTTTCAAACGCGGCAATATTAAATTTGCCTTCAAACATTATACCATTTATATTTTTTGAGCTCGACACATACTTAGCTGTCTAGGAATACGGGATAAACAAGCCTACTTACATTGGAGATCATTTTCTACAATTATACTCTTTTCATTTTAGAGATCTCTTAGGAATAATAAAAAATAGATCTAGTATCAGACTAGCATTCTATTATTGTGATCTAATATATATCATTTCACTAACCTACTTGCAAACGTTATATTATATAATAAAAAGGTATATTTTAAAGTGTAATAATGGTGTTTCATTGAAAACAAACGCAAGATTTTTAAGTAATTATTATTGAGTACACGTTAAAAAGAACCAGTACCGTCCAGAATTATATAACTTGGAACTTGAGCTTTGGAAAAGATAGAAAGTAAGTTAGTTAGCAGTATCTGCAAACATAATAATGTACAATCTACAATCGCTAGAGAGTAAAAACATCGACAAAATGAACTGAATTAACATAAGATGTCGTATAGACACGTGGTTAGATTTTTCTAGGGCAGGTTCACGCGATGTTTGTGTTGACTGGCACACCTTGCGGACCGTGTCCGTAACATACAGTGTGTTTTATTTAAACGGCATAGTACGGGGAAATCTTAAAACAAAGGAGCTACAGGAAAACAGAAAATGTTTCCTAAGACAGTTTTCTTATAGCTCCTTTAATTTAAGATTTGTACTGTTCTTTTAAATAAAACACTCTGTATTCATATATAAAAGAAAACATTTAATATATTATCATATTTAATTGCATTGCTATCACCCTATGATGTCTTGCCAGACATAAGAAGAAATCTTTTTCTCTTTTCAATATAAAAAATGTGTTTATGTAATTGCATGAAATTAGAATTATTATCAGATAAAATTAATTATAACAAATTCTCGTATATTTTAATTATCTTGAAATAAATAGGAATTCAAGTTACATTTGTTACATCGTTAGTACAACTGTAATGCAACGCAGATTCGATAGATACATTTATTATTTTGAATCGCTATTCAATATCATGCCGCCAACAGCCTAATAGGTAATCATTACAACAATATGTAAAGTAGTTCTAATTTTTGACGTTAAACTGTGCCTTCACTATTCTTCTAAGTAATTAGCATCATACTTTTACTGAAAGAACTACAACTATAAATTACCTAAGTCTAACGTGAATGAAATAATTCGCATAAATGATAAATAAATAATTAAAAATAAAGAGTGACTAGAGAATTGAAGAATGTATAGTGTCTTGATTGAGTTAACGAAATATAAGGTAACAAAATAGCTGTAGGAAACAATTTGGTCCTTCACTGTCACGATTCACGTGTGTACCGACACCCCTATTTGTTATGTGCGTGACGCTAACCACATAATTCAGTTTCAATTATGTATTTAGCGTCGAATGCGGAATTATAATGTAAACAATAAAACATCATTGATATTCGAGTTATTTATGTACAATTATTAAATGATTTGATCAGTGGGTCATCTATTATATTCCTACAGTACATATATACACCATGTCCCAAAATTCAACGATAAGCGGGCACCAGAGGATTGACCAGCTCATGACTACTCGAGAAAAAAATTAAAGGGAAAAAAATCTCAATTTTTAAGAAATTACATAAAAAAAATTAAATCCTTAAAAAAATTACACCCCTTAAGAGATTTTTAATTACCATGACCACAATGTTTGAAATATTTCTAAATTTCTTTTTGTACCGGAAACCTAAGTAGCCCTGCTATCCACCACAATCCTTGAAAATCCCAGAATGCCTGTAGATTTGACACAAAAATCAATCAAAATTATATTTCACCCTAATATTTTGAAAGGTTTTTACTTTCGGTCCACTTTAACTCATCGTGGTGTAAAAAAAAAGTATGGACATTACCATGGCAAGTTTTTTAAAAATTGACGCAACTATCCAAGATTCCAAAATAGTATAATACTCTAGGAAAACTAGCCACAAAAAAAAAGAAAAACGTACTATTTCTGAACAAGAACCAAATTTCATAACATTTACTATGTGCCCAAAATAGGTAGGTATTTTGTTGTAAATTCTTCGAATTTGAATGGTACATGTGCGTAGTCAATAACATTTAGAAGTTAGAGAGGGATTATACGTTAGAGAGAGATAGATAGATTAAATAGATAGTATGTAAAGTAGGAAAAAAGACGTTTTTAAAAATTATACCTCGTGTCTCCACAACTACAAGTCTGCTAGTACGTCTGTAGCGTACTATCACCTGTCATCTGTCCACAGACTAGACTTAAGATATCAAGGATTTCTATGTAGATTTTCGTTGTGAGTAACAATAGGATAGGTAGAGAAGTTGCTGTTTTTATAAACTTTTTCTCGATACAATCTGCTAGCAGCGTTAGCATTGCATTGGCATTGACTTGTAGTTGTGGAGACACGAGGTATAATGTTTAAAAACGTCTTTTTTCCTACTTTACATACTATCTATCTAATCTATCTATCTCTCTCTAACGTATAATCCCTCTCTAACTTCTAAATGTTATTGACTACGCACATGTACCATTCAAATTCGAAGAATTTACAACAAAATACCTATTTTGGGCACATAGTAAAAGTTATGAAATTTGGTTCTTGTTCAGAAATGGTACATTTTTCTTTTTATTTGTGGCTAGTTTTCCTAGAGTATTAGACTATTTTGGAATCTTGGATAGTTGCGTCAATTTAAAAAAAAACTTGCCATGGTAGTGTCCATACTTTTTTTTTACACCACGATGAGTTAAAGTGGACCGAAAGAAAAAACATTTAAAAATTTTAGGGTGAAATATAATTTTTGATTGATTTTTGTGTCAAATCTACAGGCATTCTGGGATTTTCAAGGATTGTGGTGGATAGCGGGGCTACTTAGGTTTCCGGTACAAAAAGAAATTCAGAAATATTTGTAACATTGTGATCATGGTAATTAAAAATCTCTTAAGGGGTGTATTTTTTTAAGGATTTCAATTTTTTTATGTAACTTCTTAAAAATTGAGTTTTTATTTTCTTTTTTTTTTTTCTCGAGTAGTCATGAGCTGGTCAATCCTCTGGTGCCCGCTTATCGTTAATTTTTGGGACATGTTGTATATTGTTCTTAATTTACTTCTGTATGAAAATGTATGAAGAATTCGTAAATAAATGTTTTTAGTTTTTATAATGACGTATTAATATTTACAGCGCACAACAATGAATATGATAATAAACAGGGCTAAAAAAAAAGCCATAATATTGTTTTCCAACCACAAACTATGACAGAAAGTCTTGGAAAAAATGGCAATCCATCAATACTAAGCCCCATAAATAAAAGAAAATATAGAACTAATTTAATGACCCAGCAATAGATTTTATGTGTCTTTTATTTTGCTTGTAATACTAATAGCAACTATGATTATTTCTTTTGGTCTAAATTCCAACACTGCCTTGGAAATTTGCAAAATTTGTAGTAACTCTTTTGTTTACGCAATTCGAAAATATTGTTAATAGGGAACTTGCATCTAACATTTATTGAGGTTAAAAAAAATCAATAATAAAAGTTGCGAAAAGTGCTTTATGAATGATTTATTATAAAATTATACCATTTTACAAATTATGATGATATAATATAAAGCTCGATTACCACTGACTCACTGACTGACTGACTCACTGTCAGAATTGTTCTCCCAGGAAAAAGTCATATATGATAGTCGTATAGAAGGGGGTCCAGTGAGTTCAGGAAAAATCTGAAATGACCTGAAAGTGGAATCCTGACCGGACCTGCCCGACGGATCTCGAAAACGGCAAGTCGTACTCCCATAGTGCCGGAACTAAAAATGCCGAGAACCCTTGGCAAATCGTCGAGCCGGTGAAAAAACATGGCTACCATGCAAAAAAACATGGCCGCCATTCAAAATTGAAACGCTCACCGTTCCGAGACCGTTAGAGATAGAGGGGGGTGCTCGACCAAATATCATAGCAGATGAGGGGGGATTTTCGGTGGGGGTCATAAAAATCCAAGATGTTGAATCAAAGAAGTTGCTTAAGAAGCAGGACCCCATCCTTCTAGGTACTCTAGCAAATGTGAGCGTGTGGCATTCCTGTCTTTTGAAATTCAATAACATATGTCAAATACTCGACTTTACCAAACCTAAAGCCGGAACGCAAATCGCGATAATCGATTTTTCTTTATGGTCGCCAGAATTTAATCCTTGAGTACGCATTTCAGGTCTGGAGCCCTTATTTCGTAAAGGCATTGAATTTCTGGAGAAGGTGCAGCGCAGCTTCACTAAAATACCACGAACATTAAAACAACGACCGTATGAGGAACGCTTAAAAGTTTTGAAGCTCACAACTTTAAGGGATCGCAGGCACCTTGGGGACCTAATTGAACCATATAAGGTCTTAAAAGGACATTACGACCTCAAGGACTTTGATAAGCTGTTTACACGTAATGATAACGCCCATATAAGAGGCCACCACCTTAAGTAATATACCAGCTTCTCAAATAATAACCCTCAAAAACACTTTCAGAGCAATCGAATAGTCAGACGCCCTGACTAAGCTCCCAGAAGACGTAGTCTCAGCCCAAAACGTAAATCAGTTCAAGAATCGACTTGACAAATATTCTCAACTGCAAGAATGAAACCAAGTGGGGAACAGCAGGATACAGGCACTTACCAGTTGTCTCAACTGCCTGCCTGATAAATAAATAAATAATAATAATGAAACACCTATACGTCGGCTGGGGAGAAGCCGACCACCGAACAGCTTGGGACCTAGGGGCCAACCGGCCCCGAGCCGGGTCCCCGCTGCTGGTGGCAATGTGCAGCGCATGACATGGAGTACATCGATGAACGAAAATGTCATGCGCGCATATTACGGGTCTACAGTACCGCAGTAGGATGCTGTCTCTTTTTCAGGTGGACTCAGCAGTCATAGTGCCGATCGTCGTTACGGCCAAGACAAGACAAGAGTCTCGACCAACATCTTATGAGGCTCTCGTTGGGAGGTTGGATCAAGGGCTTGATACAGAACGCGGTACTCCTCGACACGGCACGCATTGTGAGGAGGTTTCTCTCTCTAGAGCCCTAGCCACCGGTAGCTTGGACCCTGTTCCCGATGCCGGTTGGTTCCTATTTTTTATCTTTTTAAATGTATATTTTATTAAGTTTTATAATAAGTATTTAAAAATATAAAAAATATGTATATAAATGAATAAAGGACATAATAATGAATAAAGGAAATAATAATAATAATAAAGGGACATTTGTAGATTCTTAAATTTGAAGGACGTTTTGGATGCACAATAAATTTTTCATAAAAATCTACATATTTAAGATCGCGAATTCTTCACCAGATGACCGATTAAAGTATGTGATCAAATCGGAACCACCACGGTTGACCGCGTCATCAACACTGTTGGGCCTAAAATAAACAGTTTGTTGATTGTTTAAGTGGATCGATAATTGTTTTATGAAAGTTACCCGGAATGTGAGAATTATTCATAACGTTATTTCACAAGCTCCACCAAAAACACCCTCGCGGGCCTCACGCGGCCGGCGCAACGCGCGACCTACTAGTTTTTATTATAAATTACGTAAAATAGAACGTTATTTCAAACACCATCATCGAGTTTTGACGCCACATCTTCGTGTTCTTTGGTTACCTATTACCTACCATATTATTCACACGCATCTAACGAGTAATGCAATCTAAGAGCAATATTTGCTCTTAGAATGCAATGATGTTATGTCACATGACTGAGTTTTGGCGCGAACATTTGAGAGTCATATTATCATTTGTGATATTTTAATTATTTGTGCATATTTTTTATTTATTTTTACTTTTTTTATTTAAGCCTACGATAAAATAAAAATACATGCAAGTTCCCTAAAGTATATGATTCCCATTTCTGTTACATCAAGCGCTGCAATCAATGGAGTATGGTTCGACATCTCACATTGTTATTAAAACATGCAGTTATTAAAACTATGGAGTACATAATATACATTCATAGGATCACTAGTATACTATACTTGGTTATTGCCAATGGAAATAGATGTCTATTTTATTTATGTATGACAGTTAACAGAACTGACGTGTTGTTTGTAGTATTTACAAGCTAACATAGAAAATAGGAATTTTAATACTACACGGTTGTACATATATTACTATATTGGAATATTAGTTGTATGTGTAAAATGTACATTGTTGGTATTTATTTACATAATGTATAATTATCAAACATTCGATCACTAGCTGTTTAAATTATGAAATTATTATTATTAGAAATCTATTAATTACATTTAACTAGTGGACATAACCAAATCGTACGATTTGATTTCAAATGAATTACACTATACATAAAATCACACAATTATTATCTAATAAACGCTTTTTTTTACAATCTTATAATATACATAAATATATATTCCACATCTTATTTTAGATAATAAACCTTGTTGTTGTTTTTTTTGCAACTATAAATACCTATAAATAAAAGTAGTGTACTTATACTAAACTTCCTGGGTAATATATTTATTTTACATGTTTAAGAACTTGATGTCATAGACATATCATAAACAATAGCTCTTGTTTTAAACAAGGTTTAATACACTTTAATCTTAAGAACTCATGTTTTATGAAGTCACGTCGGTAAGAAATGGTTAGTCAAGATAGAATAAAGCGCGACATTGACCAGGGCCTAAGCATGAGGTTCACTAGGCTTCGTTGGTCCGGTTGGACGGTGTAGTGAACATCAACTAAGCATCGAAAGACAGATCTAATTTCCACTAAAACGGCTAGTCGCGTGCGGCCAGCCGCCCGCGATCCACCCATTGGCGCGACCGCGGCTCGGAAATAGCTGCGACTGCAAAAGAACACGTGACTGATAGCCGCACGCGGGTCAATAGCTACATATTATGTTTCCTTCAAAACACACAGCGTTGTTTGAAGAAAGCTGTCTTTAGATTTCGCCTCTAACTTTACTTATATGGAATAAGTCACCAAATTTCTTGGCCTTTTACTTTCCTTTCTTTCACTATGGCAGAGGCCCGCGGTAATGTATGGTTTCGATAAGCTGTCATCTGTCACTCCAAACAAACCCAAGAAATGACAGAGGTAATAAAAAAACTTAAAAGAGCAGAAGGTGTTACAAATGCTTAACAAGGTGAATCCAGGATTCTACTAAAAAATGTTTATAGTAAAAAACCCGATGGCAGCCCCAGACCCATATTCGACCTGCGGGGACTGAACCAGCATGTGATAGTAAAACATTTTCAGCTGATATCCCAGATAGATATAGTAGATTTTTGACAACAAAAGTATTGGCTTGTGAAGATAGATTTACACCAAGCGTATTTCCACCTGCCCATTTCAAGGTCACACCGACGATTCGTGAGAATCATCTCCAACCAGGAAATATTACACCCCGGGCATTCACAGCGGTAACCAACTGAGTTGCAGAAAAGTTGCGTGCGCGTGGTGTCCGCATTCTTGTTTATTTGGACGACTTTCCCCTGGCCCAACAGGACAGGTCGGTTTTAGCTTCCCACGTCTCGGAGACAGTGGAAATCCTATCATAGCTCGGATGGCAAGTAAAGTTCAAAAAGTCTATTCTAGTACAACCCACTCAGGAACTAGAATACTTAAGCCTTCTTTGAATCACTGCCACCAATCTCAAAATCCTACCTGGAAGCAAAGTGGAGAGGGTAAACAGGTAACATTAATAAAAAAAAATCCCTTCCTTAAAACAAGCTTAGAGGCTATTAGGACCTCTGAATTTTGCCAACCTTACCACTCCAAGGCACTGCACTGCACTGTAGTCAAGCATAGATTTTTCTAAAAACATTTAGACAACAGACCCAGGCAAAAAGATCACTACCCCCGTTTTCCAAGAGCTAATGTGGTGGCGGGAGGCCATAAACCACAGTGCAGTTGCTCTCCACAAAAAGCAGGTAACCCACTTCCTTACTACAGACGCGAGACGCTGCAGACAAGGGGTGGGGAGCTCACCTCAATGGGCTTCTCTTGGCAACCGCATCATATACGATGGCACTCAAACCTGAAAGAGATGTTTGCCCTAATGGGGCAATAAGCAGTCAAGAAGCCAGCCTTCAGAGTGCACATATCCTTGTTCAGGCCGACAACAAAAAGCTAGTAGCTTATCTAAGGAACGAGGGCAGAACATGCTCCCTGGAGCTCCTAAATCTAACTTCCAAGTTAATGGAATAACCAGATTGGCTGAACATCACTCTGTCTGCGGTCTACCTCCCGGGGAGGTACAACGGCATAGCCGACCGTCTTTCACGGAACAGACCAGTGCCGAAAATGCTACCTGTTGTCCCCGGCCTCGGAGGTCATAATTCAAAAGTGGGGCGTCCCAGACGTCTAAAAAGTCGACCGTTGTGCGACAATACGTCACTTGGGACACAAACGATGGCTTGGCAAGCTTCTGCGACGCATTTAGTCGAAACTAGCAGTTTCGACTAGCGTGGGTGTTCCCTCCACCCAACTTAATACCACGAGTACTCAGTCACCTAAACGCGGCATAAGGAGCCTACATACTGACTGCCCCACACTGGACCCAGTGTGCGTGGCTCCCGGACATGAAGACAAGAAGCCCTCGAGGAACCAATGGCCATAGAGGATCTGTGCAGGAACTTAATAGACCTGAAAACCGGCAGGAATCCCCCACAGATAGAGAAACTGCAGCTTCAAGTTTGGAAATTTGGGGGTGGGCCAATCAAGTTGCCCAGTGGTCAGTACAAGAGAAAGAACTCTTAAAAAGTAGTTGGAGAAAATCTACACTAATAGCTTACAAGGCCCCAATAGAGAGATGGATATCATAGTGTAAGTCCCACACCATAAACCACCTGATTCCAGAGAGGTAGCTAGATTTCTAGCCACATGATACCTAATAGATAACCTATCACTATTCGTTTACACAAGTCAGCTATTTCCACATACTGTGCAAAACTATAATATCTGAATGGATTATATAAGATTTATAGTAACTTGATTGATCTCACTGACTTCTTTAATTATTTGTTAGAAAATATTATAAATTCTTGTTGAGTACAGAGGTGTACTTTGTATTTTCTGTTTAAATATGATTAAGTTTTTTTTTTAATAACTTATATAAATAAGTTACCATTAACTTAAAAAATTCCCAAGCAACATGTTGTGGAATCTTATAATTTCTGAAATAAATATCATTATGATTGGAACTTTTGATTAATTAATGAAGTCATACACTCAGTACTTAATTTTTCATTCCATGCGTTATTTCACATAGCGTCTAAATCCTTCAGACATTCTTTCACCAGCAGATAACAAACGGTTCTTCAAAAAACGCTGTGTGTTTTAAAGGAAACATAATAGAACTGTTATGCATTAAAACAAAACAGATATTATGTTAATGAAAAATACACAGCGTTGGAGCAAGGTGCTTGCTGGTGAGTTTCGAAGACTTCTATGAGTGACAGATGACAGCTCACCGAAACATTGATTACCGCGAGCCTATGCCATAGTCAAAGAAAGGAAGGTAATAGTCCAAGGAATTTGGTGAGTTATTCCATTTATTTAAAGTTACAGGCGAAATCTACAGACAGCTTTCTTTAAACAACGCTGTGTGTTTTTCATTAACATAATATCTGTTTTGTTTGAATGCAACAGTTCTATTATAATTACTGCGCAATGCCCACAAGCGCGGCCAGCACTACAAGCACTGACCGACCGGCGCTATTTTATTGCCAGTACGCAGCATGTCGCGCGGTGGCCTGCGACTAGCCGCTTAGTGTAAAATAGCTCTCAATAAATAGGAACCGCGGTTAATCGTGCGCGGCCAGCAGTCCGCGACTAGCAGATTAGTGGAAAATAGATCTTAACGACCGAGATTCGCCATTGGTAGTCGTACTTCTTCGGCCTTCGTTGGCCCTGTCTGTACCAATCGCAAGAGGTAATGATGAGAGAGTGGTTTATTTTTGATAAAATCCTTGTAATTATTATTACTTTTTACAAACTCATTTCGATTATAGTAAACTAATGCCAAAATAGTTCTTATCGTTAGACTGGTAAACCATTTTATGACCTACGTTCCAGTCACAATATGAACACAAAGAGAACGCTTAAATTTAATTTTTGAAGGATCGATCTCTTCCGTCGTCTCTTTTCACAATTTGAGCAATTGTTTAGGAATAGAAGGTAAATTGTTTATAATAAATAACATACTATAACACAAAATACTTAAAGAAACGAGGCTCTAAAAACTGAGATCGTAGGACAAATAATAATTTATCATAAGATGTGAAACTTTCTAGTTCTATATCATAGGACCAATAGAAACTATTCAAGCAGAGTTGAAAAAGTTAATTTTAAGAACGTGTATAATTGGTGGGGATATTTGTACAACTATAGCTTCCTTCATTCATCTGAAACTAGGACTAGAAGAAGCGTGAAGACATACTTCAAAGAAAATATAATCTGCCTTCACAATAACTGCCAATAGGGGTTAAGTCAAGGCAAGGGTGTAACCGAGAAGACTATTTGTAACAAGAACACACTACATATCTCTCTTTAATTTTAATATTTTCCTGAATTAGGAAGCTAATAAATGAGTTTACGAACTCATTAATTCAGAGCATGACATAGTTTAATTACATTAGTAATCTTATATGAAAATACATTATATTCACATGAAGTGACTGAGTAAAAAAATATTTTCCGTAGCGATTCGCCAATATACCCGTACATTTGCATAGGTAATATCTCTGTATACCGCACTGCCAAATTGGAGCTGAGAGCTTATTCGAAAACCGAACCCTGGCAGCAAACCAGGATAGCGCTCAAACAAAGATTACACTGCAATATCAGTGTATTGTGCATATAAGTACTTACTGTGTAGGCAATTTAAAATAGCACATAACTTGATTTATGTAATGTGTAAGTGTCACAGCTTGGATAAATGCGGTTTAATTGTTTTATATAATAATAGTAGCTTACTCTATGATGAGGCATCTCGGTAAATGTTCGTGCAAGTAGTCGAAGAGTTCGGGCGAGGCACCGGGACAGTTCGTTAGTTCCAGCTCCCGCAACTGTCGCAGCTGTATGAGGCTTGACAGACCGCCCGACGTTAACAACGGACACCCTGAAATACGTGCCGTGCGGGAATATTACAGGAAAATAATTTAATTAACTTCCACAAAAAATAATGTGATTGGCAGGAGACTACGCTCGAAGAAGTCGCAGGTACAGTATACATTTTACGAGGATGTGTCATGATTTATATCACATAGGCATAAGGTTCAAATTGTAATGATAAACTAACAACCAACTCACCAGCTAGCGACAAGAGCTGCAACGAGCGCATGCCGCACAAGTGTTGTACTCCGAAGTCGCGCACTTGTGAACACCAGCGCAGGAACAGCGCGACCAGAGACTGCATCGTGCTGATATAACCTACCCCGATGTCAGTTATGTGTACACATCTGGCAACAATTTATTCATCATTTTGAGAAAATGGCTTGATTACGAAGTTTATTCACTTTGCTGCTTCTAATCCTAGCCATTCGTCAGTTATTTTATTTCATACCTGTCAAGTGTAAGTTCCTCCAGATGGTTGAGGTCGCAAGCGATGTACTCGAGTGCATTGTCAGTGACGCGCGGACACCAGCTCAGGTCCAGACTGCGCAGTCTTGGCAAGTTCTCAGCTAGTAGCTCCACGCCCTCGTCCGTTACTTTGCTGCACCCGCTTAGAGACAGCACAGTCAGGTTCGGCAGAGAGTGCACTGAACAAAAGAAGATTGTCATGATATATGCCATTTACGGCTATTGAATGACCTGGCTGTAGGTAGTGCAAGTCATCCAGGCGCGGTTGCAGCCAAACACTAGGTTAGGGGTCATATTAACAATGAAATAAATCGAGCAAATTAGAATTTATTGCACATTTTCATTTATTTTCATAATATCATATCGGGTTTCGGGTTCGGGATATTTGAGATGTCTGGGGTTATCTCTCGATAAATATTTAGAAGCGCTGAACCTGTCAGTCTCAACCAAGTTTTTACGCGCCTTAACGTAGAAAATGAACTCTCTGATATCGCACCGCCTTCTATCTAAATAATTATAATTATAAAGAGATGAGATTTGATTGTTTGTTTGTATTGATGATTGATATCACGCGGGCGAAGCCGCTGGCGGAAGCTAGTATATTAATAAAATAACTTATTCCAACATAAAGTTTATAAAAAATGAGCAAAAAGTACAGGCACTTGATAAGAAACCTCGACATGTTTTAGTCATAAATCTTGATCATATGGCCAAAAATGTTTGACCCTTTCTATCATATATTATTATAATGTATAACTTAACTACACGGAGTGAGAGTTTCAGCTTTGTCTCTACGGAACCCTGGTTTCGCCCAAACGCACTTGACCCGTTTCTATGATACGGCTGACGTTAATTTATACGAACGTCGCCATACCAAACCTTCATCAAAGCGAAAGGCAGTTTCACACGTGCTAACACGGGTGCCGGACCCTTGACCCGATTCCATCTCAAGTCGGGCCAGATCGACTTGATATAATTGGATATTATCTCTCTAAAAATAGTAAAAACTATGGATGCGAATTCTAGAAAGACTGGAAAAATACCTCAGCAATTTAATTGCTTTCAGTTTCCAAGGTGTAGGTATTTCATATAACTATTTCCAGACACTTATGAAAAGTTAAAGTTGTTTGGATACAATTACAATATATCTAACAATAATAAGTGTACGTATTTAAGTTTATTTATTATAGTTGTAAATAGTTTGATGTTCAATAATAAATAATAATGTATAAATTACAATTAAGTAGGAAAGTTGGAAAATTTAAAAGTAAATCAAATAATTTTAGTCAATTTAGGGATTATCAACCATTCTTAAATTAAATCTATTTTTAGAACAAGAGTTAAGATTAGTCTTACCAATATTAACAACGCCGTGATTGGTCAGCTCCCAACAACTATGGAGACGCAACACACTGAGTGAAGCACTCTGCTTAGGCGAGAAGTACCCTAGAGCTGCGTCTGTTACATGGTACGCTTGCAAAGAGAACTCATAGAGAGACGGCAGCAGTTGTGCTACTGCTCCAACCTGTAAAATTAAACCATTAAATAACGTAATGATGCTAATGAACAACGATAAGATGTGATCACACGCGATCGATACGCATAGTGCGAGACATCTTGCGACGCATGTGGACGGCCTTGACTAGCGGAATCTCGTGGCCAGCCGCGAACGTGCGCTATGCATGTTTCAGGGCGAATGTGATGGCAAACATGTTGCAAGGCATGTGACATAAGACGGCTTCACACAAACGTTATTCGCGCGCGAAGCCTGCGAGAAGGGCATGAAAGCAAGTGTGGAAGCTTTCGCGGCTTCGCTAATCTTTCGATTTATGCCATGAATAAATACATGAATGTGGAGCGCTTTTAAGTTTGGAGCCGCGCATACAGAAGTGGGGCAATGGGTACAATTGCCCTCTGACTCCAAACAAATACATTATTATGACCATCTTCAAAATATTGAAATCGGCTTAATGACTTGTTTACGAGAATCATTATTAACTCATTACTATTAACTTTCTGTTAGATGTTTGTTGTATGGAGAATTTGAAGTTCGTTTTACTTTCGCTAGAGGTGCTTGGATTTTCTCCATACAAAAAAAAGTAGTGGAACGTTATCCGGTTTCCGTAATTAGCCAAATACAAATATTACATGAATAACAAATTTAAAAAAAACAATGTTTTTGTTCAGAACGAATTTTCCGGACGATAGGTAAAATCACACATAAGTTGCCCCCCCCCAACGAAATCCTTTACCCGCGCCTGCACGTATGCATCGCGCTTTCGCACTGAGCATACGAGGCATTACAGGACAATTATTAGTCTTATCTCAAGGCTATGGGGGACTCATCATCAATGAAACTTTGCGTCTTGTTGGGATTTTTTTTTATAAATGTGGAACTATCTTTACCTTCATGTAAAAGTAATTGAGAACTGGCCTTAAATTGTTATGTGTAATAGAAGCATTAGATTATTGTTGTTATTTTTGGGGTGGATTGACAGTAAGAAAGAGAAAAAATGTACTTACAGCTTCATCAGCAATGTTAATGCAATCAGTAAGCGTGAGAGAGACAATTCGTGGAGTTAGACATGCCCACAGACCAGCCTCAGTTATTTCATTGCATCCAGTTAGTTCTAGCTCAAAGAGAACCTAAAAAAGATTAATTTTCTAAAATTGTATGTTAGACTTGATCAATTTGTTCAAAACATAGAATTAAATCTTGGGTGAAACATTTTGTATGAAGTGATAATAAAAAACTAGCATGCAATAAATAATTCATTGACTCGATGATGAATGATGATGAGAGATAGGGGGGTATTCAAAACACTTTAATAGTTATACCACATTACCTCTCCCTGCTGGTTAATATTACAGAGGTTCATTACATACATTTTTATCCCGGTCTCACACATAACTTATTGTTTAGTGGCAGAGATATAGTGATTGAGAACTTCTGGGAGAGGGTAATGATTGCATTTAAATTAAGTTAAGATTTCCTAAAGAATTTCATGGCTCAGGTATTATTATTTATAGTAAAAAGCCAAAGAATTTATAAGTAAATTAAATAAATTACCTGTAAGTGATCCAAAATAGCTTCTAACCCTCTATCAGTTATTGTACATCCTTTTAAACCAATAGCATGAATATGGTGGGCTGACAAAGGGAATTGTCTTATAAATTCATTTATATCATCATCCGAAGCTGAAACTAAAACTACCCCACGAATACCCCTTCTGATTAGAGAATTGTAGAATCTTTGCATACAGCAACCAGTAGCAGAGCGAAGCTCCCGGCAGTCAAGCACTGCAACGAGGCCAGTCCACCATCGAGGAGAAGAGTACAATATGTCCCGCCATCTAGTACATACTTGTGCAAGTGATCTTCTATCATTTGCATTGAAGTAAAGAAAGAACTTTTCTAGAAATCTCTCTTCTAATACAAATTGATTCCAAGTTAGAGGCCTGGGCGATGGTCGACGGCGACGTGGTACGCGCGGTGCGGCGGTTGCGGCGGTGGCCGGCCCGCACAGAGCATTGGCCACTCGTTCCACGACGCCGGGCGAGCGCTTGCGGCCGCGTAGGCCGAGCCCGGTGATGCGGCGCGATAGCTCGGCAGAGGCGCGCTCCACGACACCCTGTGCAGACACTGAAGACATCTTCACCTTGACGCGGCGAATGGTGTCCGCAGCCGGGCGGCCGCCGCCCGACCCTGCGCCGCCCGCGCCGTGCTCACAACCCGCCACCGCGCTACTGCGTATACATTATTTTTATGTTAAATTGTTCATCATAAATTTTATTATTTATTGTATACATAAATCATCATCATATGGTACTTTTTAGTAACTGGAATAGGCATTAAAAAATAAAATGGTATGACTGGTTCAGTTTTGATAGTTTCAGCTCTGTCAATTCTATCAATAAGACAATTTATGTGTCTGTCGGAGAAATCAGTTGCTCGAGTACTTCAGTCTAAAATTAAACACCACGCTTGCCCATTTAGACAATATTGGTGATTTATAAATAACAATGATTTGGTAAGAACAGGGTGTATAATCTAGAACAGAACCCCTATTTAAAGAGTAGTTCAATGACAACATAGCAGATGTGAATTAGCTGAAACTAAATTATCTAAATACATCATTTTAAGTCAGTTGTACACATTTTTCAGGGATTTTTTAAGGAAATTTCTACAGAAAATAAATAATAAGTAGGTAGCTTCGGTTTACCCATAGCACTGCATAGATTTTTCAAAGGATTCGAAAGTAACAGAAAATAACAAGAGAGGATATAATTTATTTTTACAAATGAAGTGCAATCCAACACAAGTTTTTCTAATAAAATAAACGAACCAGACTTCCTGTAAAACAAGGCGAAAGTAAAATTATTTTAAATCACATTTTGTAAAAATACAAATTTTACAGGGAGCTTTTGGGAAGCAAGCCTACTGACTACAGACGATCACACCTACAGGAGAAATACTATACTAAGTTGCTTAGTGAATAGTCTCAGTGTAAATCGTTGAACAATTTATTTTTTATCATTTAGTAACGAACACATAATTATGAAAATCGATGCGCTTAGAATTTTACCTTTGGATTCTTTACTGAACAAAGAAAAACCATCGTTCGATGCCAAGCACTCTTGATTTTTACCGACACTTTTCTATTATTCATTCAACATAAAAATTACTCAAATCTATAGTAAAGATGAAATCGTACGGAAGAAAAATAATTACGATACAAAATGACAAAAACGCTCGCAACTGACGACGACTCAGTGTTACCAACTCTCAGAAATATTTATCACAGACTTCTGAGAGATACTAGAGCCTGGCCAACGAAAGCTGTCCAAAAGAAAAGGAGGTTCCATTTAAAAAATTAAGAGCTGTTATCCCTGTCTATACACTGCATAAACGGAGTTGATACTATCTATTATTCAAGAAATATTATGCGATACTTACCTACATCAGTATTTCCTATTTATTTAATAATATTTCGTCTTGAGGATCATTGACTTACATTGAGGATGGTTATAATGAGAGCACGAATGTTTTGACGTATAATAATAATAATAAATCATTTATTTCGAACAAACATTAGTCCATAGAATTACATTTTACACACATTAAGAAAATAAAATAAGAAAATAAAAGTTATTTAATTGAGACGAGCATGGCTGCTGGCTTTTGCATAGTCAGCCAGTGTCTCATGATAACACCCTCGAAATCCTGGGCCACAATAGCCAGAAGACTGTTGGAACCAAACCCGCACCCGATGTATCAGGGATGCAATCCTCTTACGCACGACTGCATAAAAGTCATCGATGCGAGCCTCAGCAAACATCCCTGACGCACTACAGAAGCGAGGCAGTCTCAACAGTCCCCAGCACCCGTTGTTGTATAGTAACGTTAACGTAAGCAAATTTTGATAAAATACAATGCATTTATCGTATTTTTGATCAATTATATATTAAGCAACATACACACTTGTTTCATGAAAATGTAAAAATACTGCATGTATTTTCACAAAAATATCATGGATTAAACGTGTACTTTTGATTCTTACGTTTACGTTACGATACGTCAAAGCATTCGTGCTCGGCCAAATTTTAAGCGCTAAACGAAACTAGCTTGGCCTTTTTTATCTTTTACGTATTAAAGTTCATCGCTCAACTTTCCTGGCACGGCCATACATAGAAAAGGTTGAATTAAACAAAAAGTTATTACTATAAGTTTATATAATGGAATTGAGACCACTGATGTGATGAAACAATAAAATCCACACAAAACGTAGGGGTTATTCGTTTATTTTGTTTCCTATAGCCGAAATTGGAAACTATTGCCGAACGTGGTCGAGTTTTCCCCGGAGTATTCCACTGTCCGTGATTTTTAGATCTTTCAATTTTAATTCTTCTTAGTGTCTTTCATTTTTCTCATTTTTATTACCATGTTTCCCCTTGTGTGTCTGAACTGATAAGAATACCTGTCATTGAAGATATCTTTTCTAAATAATGTGTTTCACAAGTCGACATTTCATTTTCTTCGAGAGCTTTCAATTTCTTTACTATTTCCACAATTTTATGTTTTGTTACCTCGTTGTTGATACTTCCTGAAAAGTAGATACACCATGAAAAATATTTTTTATAAATAGTCGAAAAGTATCAAGTTGTTTGAATAGAAATTCAAAAAACTAACCTCCTAACGAAAGGATTGAATCTAGTTGTCGTATTTTCTCTACATATTTCCGATTAAAATCACTTTTTACGTCTTTATATTTGTCAATCATAGTAAATAGAAGCTTCCTCATCGAACTTTTGATTGTTTTCGGCATTATTTTAAACAGAACTAACGAAAACATGATACATAAATAAACACAAGATGACAAAGTACGAAACGTCAATGTTACAATTTTGACAATCCTAAATTGTTGCCATAATAAAAGTTTAGAAAATAATTCGTGGACTTCTTTCGCTGGCCAAACTCTACGTATGATGATATTTATCCCCAAAGCTAAAATTAAAAACCCCTCAAATCCCCCAAAAAAAAAAAAACTCTGTAAAAATAATAAATAAATTGTAATATTATACAATAATTGAAACATTTCCAAAAAAATTAGAGCCAATTGCGTCACAATTATTATAAACCTCATAGTAAAAGTCAAGAATAAAAAATCCCTAAAAATACCCCTAAAAAATAAAACCCCTAAAAAATTCCCAGCCCACTTATTTACCCCCTAAATTTGGGGGGAAAACCCCTAAGTTGGGAACACTGACGACTAGGGATGTATTCATGATAAAGGATTTCTTAATTGAATATCGATTATCGAATTCATCAACATGACATCGACAAAAATAAAGTATTTATTGTACCAATGCAAAACTCAGAACTACGTTTTAGCATAGCGTAAGGATATGGATCCTTACGCTATGCTAAAACGTAGTCAAAAAAGTTGACAGAAATATTTGAGGTGTACACCTCAGATGAAAAACCCCGAAACCCGCATAAGGCAACCCACACATGTCCGGTTTTTGCGTCAGGTTCCCTGATACGGTTACCGGATTCGCCAATCCTATACAAAAGAACGAACGAGTAGAATCGTGCGTGTGCGGCGGCGGCGTACCGGGCGTACCGTTCTACGATAGAACGGTACGCCCGGTACGCCGCAATACGCATACGCCGTCGATTCTTTCGGCGCGGACAGATGTGCGAAGCCATAAGAAACTTCGTTTCGTTCGGACCGGTCGGTCGGCTCGGTCGATTCGGACAGGTGTGCGTCAGTGTGCGTCCACCTTTATGCGCTTAGATAACAATCCAATGACCAAAGAAGCCTCTTAACAATCACTGCAGCTGATAACTGTGCGAGTGACCAATGGAACGCTCTGAAAATAACTGTCGGTCCAACCTGGTCCAACCAAGTCCAAGTCCAACCAAGCAACGAGTACATATCTATCACAATCACAATAGATACTCGTTGCTTGGTTGATAACATCGATGTTGACATCGATTCCAAAGTATCGATGTAAGATAAAATAACAGAAGGGAAATATCGATGTCCGAAAACTTCGATGTTTTAGGTGGCAAAATAAACAAGCTATTATTTTATTTAATAAATTTATTTATTTAATAAAATAATAAATTGGGAAAAAATAAATTACATTCCCAGTATTTTTTGAGCACACTCTGCAAAACAGAAGAAGTTTTTTTACTTTCACGACAGATGACTTTAGAGTATATCGATGGGCCGATATTATTCTCGCAACATTGCCATCGATGTGTGAATGTTTTCGTAGACATAAAATCGATTTAAAAACATCGATGTTTTCCTTCCCTCATAACATTGATCTACCAGCGAAAGCGATGAATATCGAATATCGATCATCCCTACAGTCATTGACAGTCAGGGTTCCCAACTTAGGGGTTTTCCCCCCAAATTTAGGGGGTAAATAAGTGGGCTGGAATTTTTTTAGGGGTTTTATTTTTTTGGGGGTATTTTTAGGGTTTTTTTATTCTTGACTTTTACTGTGAAGTTTATATTGATTGTGACGCAGTTGGCTCGAAACTTTTTGAAAATGTTTCAATTATTGTATGATAATACAATTTATTTAATATTTTTACAGAGTATTATATTTTTTGGAGTATTTTAGGGGCTTTTAACTTTAGCTTTGGGGATAAATATTTCTGAGAGTTGGTAACACTGGGTTAGACCATTTCTATCTCTAAGTAGTCTGTGACCATTTCATAACCTAAAAGAAAAGTGTTTAGGTTTTGATTAACCGCCAACAGTGAGTGAAAACAATTTAAAAACTACCTAAAATTTTATAGTAGGTAATCGATTTGTATAGCTGTAAACATAAAACTATTATTGTTTATACATGTTCATAACAAGACAAGGATAAACTATGGAGTTCTTGGACGCTATGCCAGTTACTTTCAAAGAAATTACACCTAATTACAATTTACCTGAAAAGTGGAAAGAAATTATATTGAATACAGGTATTTACTACATTATAAAATCATTATTTGTAATTAAAAACAGTAGGTACTACAATTTTGTTTTCAAATTAAATTTTAGGAGGTACCCATAGCACTTTACAAGATATAAAGTTACCCCAAAAAGCTGGTGGATATTGGTACAAAGATTCTAAGAAAGTGTATACTCGGAATCGTTTTATTTATTGGTAAGTTTCACAAAAAAATAAATATTTTTATTATTATTAGCCAAAGCTTTTTTGACATAGCTACGACATAGAATCCAGTTTATTTAATTGCATTAACTTATTTTTTTATTAAAACTCCAGGTAATCTGATTTGTTAACAATTTCCTCCAAAAACATATTATGTTAATTCATTATGCTTCTCAAACAACACATCACAACCTAAGCTAACAATACTAGGTATGCAACTTGCAAATTGACCATGTGACGTTTTATACATCATTCGATAGATTTTTTTAGGGCACACCACATTTCCCATGTTTTAAAATAAAAATTTACATGCAAAGTATTGGGTTGTGTCTACTTATATGCTGCTTGACAGGTAATATACTCAAAAGGTTTTGTAAATCACCATACAAAGCTTCTTGTTGTAAATAATGTTTTGTTTGTAGGCAAACCACATCAGATGCAATAGAGTTGTCAGAAGCATCTTTAGATATAAATCTGTCATCGTCTAACTTGAGATGTAAAGTTGCTCCAGGCACTCCTCCTCTGAGCAGTATAAATGTGTATGAGAGAAGTGCGTTTCGTGATGTTGTGGTATTAGCTGCAACCGTCTCATCTGTACACAGATTGATATTCCCACACCCAGGAACATTAGATAAAAAGGTGAGTTCTATGCTAAATTATAATTATATTATTATGTAATAATTTAGTAAATCTGAACAGTTTAAAGAATTCACTTGACAATATAATTAATCAATAATTAATTATATTATTATTATATTATATTATTAAATTACAAAGAATAAATTAAATTTGCATCAAAATATCATCATAAAAACAATGCTCTACCAACCATTTAAGTTTATTCTTAAATTTATTTACAGGCAATTCTCTAATGCATTTCAGAATTTTTTTTGTTTATCTTGATCAATGTCATTACTTAACAATTTTTGTGAAATACAGCAGATTTACATTGTGGCATTATAAGTTGAATGGAATCCCTTTTCTTCACAACAGAATTTATGTTCCAAATGTTTCATTTGTGAAAATAATTGATGTTTTTTAAATTTCTAAAAAATGGTCTACATGGTATCAATGGTCCCAATCCACATAGTGCCCTTAAGCATTTCTTCAGAACTGTCTTGAATGACGTCAGTAGATTTTACCCATAAAAGTAGTCCATATCTTAAAGAAGAGACAACAAAACCATGATACGCTAAGAGAATGGTTTTTTGTGACGGGGTTAACTTCAACTTCTTGAGTGCATATACAAACAATTTTTTTTAGATGTATTTAATATGTGCCTTCCAGTTACAATAACTGTCCAGCCAAGAAATTTCATTTCTATTTCGTTTTCAATTGTGTGGCCTCGACAAACTAAATCAATTTTATCATTGGCTTTGGATTTATCATTTGAGAAACTTAGGTACATATCTTGTTTTTGCCAGATTAACGCATAACTTATTGTTGTCTCACCATCTTAACACGTCTTCTACCGCCGATTCGAGTAGAAACTCATGAGTTCTATTTTTGAAATGTGTGCCAATGACATATATGTTGTTGTGCAACATATATGTCATTGGCAAACAGTGTGCATTGATGATTTATTGCTGTAGGAAAATTGTTAATAATGGAGCATAGATAGTAAAGGACCCAAAATACTGCCTTGAGGGTCTCTTGAAAAATTTAACTGGAATTCTCTCTACACATTGTTACTTATTTCTTCTTTACTGTTTTTCTTATGCATAGGCCTAACTGTCACAATTTTAAGTAACTCTGAAAATTTAACCTGTAAACAACAGATTTAGAAGATTTTTGGGGATAGGAGAATGCACATGTGTACAATATTTTATTACATGAGTCGATATGCTAAGTATATATATATGCTAAGTCGATATACTATAAGTTTATATAGTTGTTTTTAAGTATAATAGTTATATCTCTCATTTAAGTTTTTTTTTTTTTGGTGCATCTACCTTCATTGTCTCTGCATCACCCTAAGGTTGTCTGGTAGAGAATGCCTACGGCATTAAGACCGCCTTTGTACATTGTACATGAAGCATTTTAAATAAATAAATAAATAAATATGCCATCTAAACAGATAGATCGAGTGTGTGTATATTAACCTAAATTAAAAGTATTCAATGTATATTTGTTACATTTCAGTCTACCTTTGGGTCATTGAGCAGTTCATCACCATCAATATTCCATGACACAACTTCTATAAACAATCCAAGCAATTACTACATTCTAAATCAATATTCTAATGCAAGTAAGTATGTATGCATAATTCAGTATTAACATTATGAATTGATAAACAAACTATATCCATCCATTCAGACCTGTAGACATTTTTCACTACTAGGTACTGCACTTATTGCTGACCCAGACCGACGATTGCAGGCATCTGTGCATCCCATGTTAATAACTAATAAGATAGATCCAATATGACTCTGTTGAAACCAATGGCCACCAATATATTAGGGATACGGAGTAATGGTTTCTCTTTATAGCACTAATACAATATATTTTTATTAGCTACAGGTGTTGCTCACACTTGTGCATCCCTGTTACGTGAGAATGGCGAAGCAGTGTTTGCACTTGCATTTGGCCATGGAGGGGAAGGTGGCTTGTTGCTGGTAAAACTGCCAGTCACTGGATCAGCGGTTACAACTCTGTTGAAGCGGGAGTCCACTGTACCAAGGTTTTTGTCTGGCATCACTGGAGCTTTGAGGTAAAAGGATATTACTATACCAGGAATAGCAAATCAATGGCACGTGACTTGAAATAAAGGGCACGGCAATAATTGAATATTTAAAAAGAATAAAAAAATCTTTAGAATTAAAATTGCTTGCTGGCATGTTACGGCCACAACTCACAGTAAAGATACCTATACTGTTACTGTTAGCCCATATCATCCCACTGCTGAGCAAAGACCTCCCCCCAAGACTTCCAGGTCTTCCAAATAAATAAAATTGAAGTGTCTGTTTGTAATGTCAAAATAACAGCTTTTTATAAAAGTATATAATATGGTACACAACAAAAATAATTTTTAATATTTTTGTATGTCTCTATGTCTGTTTCTTCTAAGATTTTGACGGCGGATAGCTGATGTTATAAGGAGTAACTTAGGCTACTTTTATTTTAGCAGAACAAGGATCCGCACATTAAAAATATATTTTTTTTATTCCACCCGGACGAAGTCGCGTGCACAGCTAGTCTTTGAATAAATTAGCACATTGATGTAGAAAGGTTCATCTTCCCTGTACTATACAATGTTCTAAAATCAAAATTTAACGAAACAATAATATCAGCCTGTAAAGTTAACTGTACATGGTTCAGTGGTGGACGTTTTCCTCCCTGAATAGAAGGAAACCAATAAAAATGAAAAACATTCACTAATAAAGTTGTAGTCAGGTTGTAGTGAAAGTCTAATTAAAATGTTATTTTTGTATGTTTTAGGGGCAAGAGTAGCACAGACGGCGTTGAAACATATGGAGTGGTACTTACCAGTGGCTTAGCAGTAGCAATATGTGGAGACACTTGTCTCCGCGCTTGGCCCTTGGACGAGAGCGGCGCGCCCATTGCGGTGTCCACTCCACTTTCACAGACTCTAGTCAGACCAAAACCACCCCGTAAGTTATTCCATGTCGACTTTATATTTGTTGTTTTCACTATGGTTAATTTATCTATAGGCAAGTATAGGCGGACCCATACAGTGGCCGCGATTAAGAAGGCCAGGCAGAACAAGAAGACTATCATAGACTTTGTTTATTTTCACATGATTAGTCAATCAACAAGGTTCGTAATGGAGCTGACTGCCCAGGTGCACTGCACTTACCGGGTATCACCCGGAGAAGGCTGTTTCCATGCCATAATATCTAAGAGGAATTAATTAATTTTTATATTATTTACATGATATTTTCAGCTCATGGACACATGTTGCAAAGAACTGTTGGATCGGATGGAAGCGTCATATTGGTGGCATATTTATCTTTTCCTAATGAATGCGAATTTGTTGTCATGAAAATGCATGATGGAGGTTCAGGAGGCGTGAGGTTTTCACATATAAGCCGAATATTTGGACCTCAGGTATGTTAATCATTGTTTTTTAAATTAAGGCCCTTTTTGTCTGAACTTTTGATATTAGTACATTTTTGTTTCAGTTGGACCTCCTCGATTACGCTATTGGTTATGGAGATGGAAACAACGTGATTTGGGCCCTATGGAGTCAACCGGATGGCGATACTATTATAACTAGTAAGTAATTCAACACTGAGATGTTTTTTCAATAATATTATAGATGTGGGATATATGGTAGTTTGGGCTGTCAATTATGTCCACTCTGACGCATGGAGGATGTTCCAAAAATCATAAATAATAAACATTACAAAGGAATTTTCACTTCATCTGCTCCAGATTATAGTGTAAAATCCTTTCACTGCGCTCGGGCTTAAATATTCCACCATTGCCGTAAACAAACTGTATTTCTACCTTGGTTAAAAATGTAGTATTATTCGTCAGGTGTATCGGCGGGCGCGGAGGCATGCTGGCGTGCGGTGGCGGGGCGCGAGGCGGCGGGCGCGCTGCCGGCGCTGGGCTCGCCGCAGCAGTACCGCGACCGCCTGCTCGCGCCCGGCCTGTTCCCGCCCGCCGTCGTCAGGAAAGCGCTAGTGGTAACCTATATCATTAAAATTAAGCGCATAATGGCGGAGCGCGAGCCGATGATCGTGCTGTTGTCGCTAGGCTCGCGCCGGCAGTACCTCAACTGACAGCTCGTGTCGATTTTCCGTCCGCTTATTTCCCGTCGACTATTTCTACAATAACGGGAACAAAGTACAAAAAAACCCCCGACTCCAACTAGAAAAAGAGCTGTAACTTTTGAACGGCTGAACAGATTTTCATGAAACATGGCTAAGAACACTCGAGATAAAATTATCTATGACACAAAAACGAAAATCGGTTCATCCGTTGGAGAGCTACGATACCACAGACTGATACACAGATACACCGATACACAGACAGACACGTTAAACTTATAACACCCCTCTTTTTTGTCGGGGGTTAACAAATAGAATAACAATAATTTACATGAAAAGTTGTGTACCAGATATACAACCGCACATGGGGCAGTAACGACACTGGCAGGGAAGGCGATCTGGGCGACGCCGCTATAAACGCCGTGCAGGCGCGCCTCAGACACCTCACTGCGCGGACGGCCTCGCCAGACCACGCGCATCTCATGCACAAGTATGTTCTTACTCTTTATAACATTAAAGAATAGGTACTATACCCCTTTACTTAACCCCTTCGCTAATAAAGTAGATTTATTACCGAAGGTCCTATTAAGGAGTTTTTAGTACTCATCATTATGAACAACTTCACTATGGGACCAACCCTGAAATTGCGAAATTCAATTAGCTGTTCCATACATTTAGGGCCATGTTCACCAAGAATATAACAGATGTATGAATGTGTGTGCACCAGCCGCGAACAACAAGATGTAATCGAGAGGTGTCTATGCCATCGGCGGTGTGTTTGTAGGTACTTAGCGACAGCGGGATGTGAAGGGGCGGAGTCAATCGTAGGGTAATCATAAGAAAGTGCATGAAATATATTAAATAAGATTGTATGTAATATTATTAATAGTATTGTATGATTGTAAGATAAAAAAAAAAACGCCGTTCAATATTTTTACATGATCATGTGTTACTCTACTTGATATACAATACATGTCCTTCAGTATTATTGCGGCCTTATGTTACACGTTGTATATTATAAAATATACGGCACGTCAAACCTTGAGGCCCGCTTGGAGCCTGTATTCATTTAGAAAAACTAAATTCATTTTAAGGTGCTGGTCAGACTTGTACAGTTGGTGTATGCAGTATATGGAAGGATTGCAGAAACCTCTCGGCCTCATGGTGTCAAAACAAGTAAGTATTTTGCACCTTTTATACACCTATCTATAGTCATTGACTTACTAACAAATAACAATGGACATTGGGTCCGCGCTCAAAAGTGTCCGAACCAAACGAGTTCCAAAATCAAAAAGGTCGTACAATCGCGCGACAATACGGTTTGAATTAGCATGTTATAGTTTTTTTAAATGTACCCATGCATAAACAGGTTGAATCGGTACACATTTTTCGTGAATTTTGTTCTAGACCCGACGTCCATTGTTAGTAAGTCAATGCCTATGGCAATCGAAACGAGATCCAGCTGTAATCTGTCGAATGAATTCTATTTACTATATTTAGGATTCAGATGTGGAATGCGGATGGTGGTGCGCGGTGGTCCGTCGAGCTGGAATATCGCTCATCTGTGAACTGGAGCCGCTTGAAAGAATGATGCTGTCGCCGGACGCGTCACTGGTCGACGGAAACGGTATAACAATAAACTTATCATTACCGATTCATACAGATAAAACGTTTACGTCAATTTGTAATGTAACTGCCTTTTGTTTCTTTTACGGTAAGAAGCAAGCACTTCTCCCCAATAACCTTTCAGTTAGTCTAGTGCTGATCTGCCACTTGATTCGGAGCACTTGTCTCTCCCTCGTAAGCGTCGTCTATTATCTACGTATATTCTCCCCATTATAGCGTCCAAATCAGTTTAGTTACTGCCAGTTGTTTATCGAGTCAATAATGATAAACAGTCTTGGCTTTCGACACGCGACTTACGCGATACATTGTTTATCCCAACATCTGGCGTGGTTCAGAATCTCGTCGGTCAGAAATTGAAGTTTGATAAAGTCCAGTGTTCTGGACTGACGCCCTACAGAGTCAGTTTATTTAGGCAGCGACGCGGGAGAACTGTCAGCGGACGCGGTGCGAGTGGTGAGGGCGGGCGCGCGCTGGGAGCGGGCGGCGGCGGGCGCGGCGGCCGAGCTCGAGCGGCGCCTGTTCGCGTGCGCCGCGCCGCAGCACCGCCTGCTGCCGCGCCTGCTGCACCTGCTGACCGCGCCCAACCCCCCGCACTCGCAGGACAACCCCGCGCCCGTAAGTCTTACTACAATCATTGAAATGTGGCGGTTGAGCTAAAGCGCTGCTCCGCTGCATCGCCTGTTATTGACTTGCATCTGTTGACCACGCCCAACCTGTTAACGTCATTACTATATCTGAATTATGATTTGACGATTAAGAGTAAATTCTCTAAACATTAAATTTTGACACTGAACGATAAAACCATAAAAATCCTTTTATGCTTCATCATTTCATACTACATATTAATACAACCCTTTTCGGCTTTAGATTATTATGTTTTATAACTAACCTAAACTTTGTATAGTTAAATTTATGGTCAAGCGTGAACTTTCCATTAACATGACTAAAGTTGGCCAAAATGCTTGACCAAAAATTTTAATACGCCAAATTAGGTATAACAAAAATATTGAAGTGTTTCGTAAAACAGTTTTCTTGTAGTTCCTTTGGGTTTTTTCCCGTACTGTTCCGTTTCAATAAAACCCACTGTATGTATAGCTGAAGAAACACGCAACCAACTTCCAGCACCATGTCTATGACATAAATTACGTCGGATTTCAGACTCTAACGCCTCATCAGATCGATGAGCTGGCATCTATTTTAGAGCCGATCAAGGACCTACAGAGTGCTGTGCTCGAATTGAACGACGCCCTGAGATTAGACGTGCCTGACATAGATACAACCAAAAGTAAGTGATGGTTTCTTGTAATATTTATTTAATTGCGGACTTGTAAAGAGATACAATAAAATAAAAATTGCTATATGTTTTAGATATCAACTTAGAATACTAATTGTTTTCGCAGATGATGAGGAGGATAGTGGCGAGTACGATGGTCTGTTATCTAGCGACCTCGGTGTAGCTATAGTTACCGAGGCGATACGGCAGATGGCAGAAATGAGGTACGGATCCCAGAGCTTTATCCTTATTATGTCTTCTTTGTTACGTGTTTACTTTTATGATGAAAGGCACTTAAATTATCGCTCGACCGCTGTAAGCGCGCCCCTTCCGATGCCTTTTCACTTAATAAAGACAACACTGTAATATAATTATTATATTATAGGATTTTATTTATCACTAGATATCGATCACAATTCACAGTATATACCGTGTATATCAGTGGCCAGTTGCACACCCGCCCTGCAGGGTAATCACGATACACACTCGCGATCGGAATCGATTCAATTTTGACAGTCCAACAAACTACATTGCGCGGTATGCTCTTAAAACCACTACGCCCTACAATTTGAGCAACGCAATGAACACTGTTGTAGTGTCAAAATTGAGTCGATTCCGATTACGAGCGTGCATCGTGATTAGGTAGCGGGTCGCACCGCGTCCCGCAAACCATCGGCAGGGCCGCGTTTACTTGGTCGGGAGGGTCGTGCTAACTAACAGCAGTCGACCTAACCTATTGCAATCTACACAAACTGGTTCTGTCTTATGCATTCATATCTCTTCTGTCCTAATGCTATCTTCAGTCCGACACGGCGATCGCGTTGTTGCCATACTGAGTGAAGTGGGTGTTTGTAAACTTAGTAGATCATTTTCCAGTAGATCAAAAATAAAAGTGACTTCTATTCGCATGCAGCTGAGTTTTACAGTTCCTGAAACTTTAAAGGGATATTTCTAGCACCGATTGAAAAAAAATATCTCCCAACTTCTCGTAACAGAACATTCATTGTTTAGCAGACCAATATTCTAAAGCTGAGTTCTACAATTCCTAATACTATTTAGGGATAGTACTCATAGTTCTGTCGATTATAACTAAAAATAAAATATTATAGTTTAAAAAATCAAAATCCCCGCTTTTGTCATTCAAACTATACGTCCTACACGTAATGTAGATAGCGATTGGACGAGTCGAAATTTTTTCAACTCGAGTTACTCGAGCTAAAATGTTCATTGACTCGAGTTGACGCGATTTCGTGTCTAAATAGTACGTACGGATTACGGTTATGGATTCGGATACACGAATATTTCGTGTTTATTTTTCTTGCGTAGTAGAATAATTGAACGACCAATCCAAGTGATACCAATGAAAATAAGGATTACGTATCATTATGAATGATTAAATACATAATTTTAAATATAAAAACATATTTAAATAAAATAATAACGTCTTTTTCAATCAATAATTTGGTAATAAAACAAATCAACAATAATATAATATACTGATTCTGGTACTTCTAGGTGATTAATAAAAACTTTGTGACTTGCGAGCGAGACGACTTTCTCTCTCACAAAATGTAAACAAACAACGAGTCTGCGAGCGGCGTCGATCTTCCGCCGAGTTACGTTGATGAGTCGACGAGTTGACTTGGCGGTAACTGTTGCCGCGCACCGAGCCGCGCAGTGAGTGAATTAAAGTGAAGCTGTGTACCGACCGAGTCAACTCAAGTTTTGAGAAAAGCAACTCGGGTCAAAGCTAATGTCATACGCAAGAATAATTTTCGAAATTTCAATCTTTCTATTTTGATATGCTGGCTTTTCAGCGTGAATTCGGGGCATATTTTGTGCTCTAGGTTATAGTGATGTTACTGATCTATGGGAAACCGAAAAATTCTAGCCACCAATACGGAGTTTATTGTTTTTTTATTTATGTTTTGCAATAATAATTTCAATTATTATGAGTAATTTACGATATTGATTAAAAAAATATCAGCGTACTGCGTGAGAATTTTTTTGTCGACCTTTTTTTTAGGTAAAATCACTATAACTATCTGTAATCGGGAACTGTAGAACTCGGCTGCATGCGTAGAGAACTGACATTTATGTTCACTAACACTACTATTAACGACTACTAGTAACGACACGTGTGTTGTACAGGTGCCGCGTGGTGCGCGGAGCAGTGTGCGCGCTGGGCGCGTGGTGCGGCGCGGGCGGCGTGCCCGGCGCGGGCCACTGCGCCGTGCACTGGCAGGCCTACCGCGCGCTGCTGTGGCTGCGCGCTGCCACGCTGCAACCCGAGTGAGTACCGTAGTGCACTAGTGACACATCCGCCACCTGCAGCCTGACGTAACGCTGGGCGCGTGCCCGGCGCGGGCCACTGCGCCGTGCACTGGCAGGCCTACCGCGCGCTGCTGTGGCTGCGCGCTGCCACGCTGCAACCCGAGTGAGTACCGTAGTGCACTAGTGACACATCCGCCACCTGCAGCCTGACGTAACGCTGGGCGCGTGCCCGGCGCGGGCCACTGCGCCGTGCACTGGCAGGCCTACCGCGCGCTGCTGTGGCTGCGCGCTGCCACGCTGCAACCCGAGTGAGTACCGTAGTGCACTAGTGACACATCCGCCACCTGCAGCCTGACGTAACGCTGGGCGCGTGCCGGGCGCGGGCCACTGCGCCGTGCACTGGCAGGCCTACCGCGCGCTGCTGTGGCTGCGCGCTGCCACGCTGCAACCCGAGTGAGTACCGTAGTGCACTAGTGACACATCCGCCACCTGCAGCCTGACGTAACGCTGGGCGCGTGCCGGGCGCGGGCCACTGCGCCGTGCACTGGCAGGCCTACCGCGCGCTGCTGTGGCTGCGCGCTGCCACGCTGCAACCCGAGTGAGTACCGTAGTGCACTAGTGACACATCCGCCACCTGCAGCCTGACGTAACGCTGGGCGCGTGCCCGGCGCGGGCCACTGCGCCGTGCACTGGCAGGCCTACCGCGCGCTGCTGTGGCTGCGCGCTGCCACGCTGCAACCCGAGTGAGTACCGTAGTGCACTAGTGACACATCCGCCACCTGCAGCCTGACGTAACGCTGGGCGCGTGCCGGGCGCGGGCCACTGCGCCGTGCACTGGCAGGCCTACCGCGCGCTGCTGTGGCTGCGCGCTGCCACGCTGCAACCCGAGTGAGTACCGTAGTGCACTAGTGACACATCCGCCACCTGCAGCCTGACGTAACGCTGGGCGCGTGCCGGGCGCGGGCCACTGCGCCGTGCACTGGCAGGCCTACCGCGCGCTGCTGTGGCTGCGCGCTGCCACGCTGCAACCCGAGTGAGTACCGTAGTGCACTAGTGACACATCCGCCACCTGCAGCCTGACGTAACGCTGGGCGCGTGCCGGGCGCGGGCCACTGCGCCGTGCACTGGCAGGCCTACCGCGCGCTGCTGTGGCTGCGCGCTGCCACGCTGCAACCCGAGTGAGTACCGTAGTGCACTAGTGACACATCCGCCACCTGCAGCCTGACGTAACGCTGGGCGCGTGCCGGGCGCGGGCCACTGCGCCGTGCACTGGCAGGCCTACCGCGCGCTGCTGTGGCTGCGCGCTGCCACGCTGCAACCCGAGTGAGTACCGTAGTGCACTAGTGACACATCCGCCACCTGCAGCCTGACGTAACGCTGGGCGCGTGCCGGGCGCGGGCCACTGCGCCGTGCACTGGCAGGCCTACCGCGCGCTGCTGTGGCTGCGCGCTGCTGTGGCTGCGCGCTGCCACGCTGCAACCCGAGTGAGTACCGTAGTGCACTAGTGACACATCCGCCACCTGCAGCCTGACGTAACGCTGGGCGCGTGCCGGGCGCGGGCCACTGCGCCGTGCACTGGCAGGCCTACCGCGCGCTGCTGTGGCTGCGCGCTGCCACGCTGCAACCCGAGTGAGTACCGTAGTGCACTAGTGACACATCCGCCACCTGCAGCCTGACGTAACGCTGGGCGCGTGCCGGGCGCGGGCCACTGCGCCGTGCACTGGCAGGCCTACCGCGCGCTGCTGTGGCTGCGCGCTGCCACGCTGCAACCCGAGTGAGTACCGTAGTGCACTAGTGACACATCCGCCACCTGCAGCCTGACGTAACGCTGGGCGCGTGCCCGGCGCGGGCCACTGCGCCGTGCACTGGCAGGCCTACTAAGTTGCTAGAAGTATAACGTTGACGTTGGTCGCGTACGTGTTGCCTCAGGACGGGCGGGTCGTCGGAGGCGTTCCGGCTGAAGCTGAGCGCGCTGGGCGCGGAGGCGCGCGGCTCCCCGCGCGGCGGCGCCGTGTGCGCGTACGTGGCGAGCGCGGGCGGGCGGCGCGCGCGCCTGCACCTGCGCCGAGCGCGCGCTCCCACCACGTGGCACCAAGCGCTGCCGCTGCTGGCCTACCATCTCGCGCATCAACTGTATCCTTTATTGTTCATTTTATGGTTTTGCTAACTTTAAGCTTATATTATGTATTTAGTAACCTCCTACATACTTCTTAAAGTTTCATCGTTTCATCTAGCTTATATTAAATGTCGTGCGCCAGAAAAAGTCGTAAGACGTTTTTAAACAAAAGAGGACGTTTTGTCATTTTATGGATAAGGAAGTATGTTATTATAAAAATTTCTACTTACATAATTTAACTTTAGTACTGTAAGCTCGTAAAAAACGCTCAACTGAGTACCTACTATGTGGCTAATTGCGTCGCATCTATGTTGTGATGTGAGCACCACAAACATAAAGAATTAAAAGAAAATTACATCTTCCAATTTAATCAATGGTCCATGGTAAATAAGTGATGACTGATGTGTCCAGTATTTTTCCCACCGATACATTCCTGATCGAGATAACAGTTGGGCGGTGAGTGGGGGCTTTGAATTCAGTTGGTGGCTGGCCACTATCGATGAGCCTCGGCTCGTGCAGAACTATGTCACGATGTTAGAGCCCTGGTGTGAATGGAACGCGTGCTCAAGTAAGTATTATCACAGTGTATTTATTGCCATTGTTCATATTGACGATCTATCGAAATTTTAAACAGCTTTTGCTTAGAAAACACACTGGCGATAACCTACTTTGTAACGTATAGTGCCATAATCTATATATTGAATCGTGAAGAGAAAAGTTTGTACCTCTTTTTAAGCATATTGCGCGCACGGAGTTTGAGATTTGGCACAGTTAAAGTTTATATAGCGAAAGTGTGCCGAAAGCAAAATTTTTTATATAATACGTTGTCGAATTTCGACCATTGGCCGACCACTAGTTTTAATAAAGATGTCTAGCAACGTATACGATCGCATCGTACGCACAGTTTATCGATAATGATTTTGGGTCGACTGAGAATTTTTACACCAAAAAACAGCCATTACATTTTGCCCGACTTCGGAGTTAAGTCCATAACCTCATACATGTGCTAAAGCCGCGCTATAACAAAGTACCATATGGCAACTAGTAAAAGCGCCAAATTTCTTATTACAGGGCAATTTATACTCGGTCTGGCATTGCTTGACCTAGATGACGCTGAAAACGCTTACACAGCGTTTTGCAAGGCTGCAAAGGGCGTTAGTACTGAGCCATTCTTGCGACAACTTGTGGCCGCACCAGATGCGCGCCTTACACAACATCAGGCGCTCGTCCTATACTACATGAAGGTCAGTTCACATTATCTTGTGGTTTTAGCAAACAGCCACTCATAAATTGCCATGAGTGTGTACAAAATTTCAATTCGTGCACAGTGTGTCATGGCATATAATACCAAGCTACTATCTCATTTCGTATTATTCAATTCCTGCTATTCTTCAAACACTTGAATAACCTACCATTTCCAGGTGATAAAACTATTCCAGATACATGATGCCGGTGCATGTGTCGTTCGTCTGGCGGAGACTGCCATCAGTATTGCGGATAAGGACGATCCGAACCTGGTAAGTTGACGAGTCTTCCTACTTTTACCATAGACAATTAAAAAACTGAGAGTAGAAAGAAAGTCCTTTAAATTCAAAGATTTGTTAATAAGGTAAAAATATCTTGCCTTTGATATTTTAGTGACTACTATGACTTTGTTATTTTCAAAACGCTCGTTCCGAATAACCGATATAACCTATTGCTATGTTGTATATTAAGGGGACACTGCCCTAGTTATTGAATTCCGTAGTGTTCTTTGTTTAATGTAATTTTTTGTGAAATTCCATGGAGTTTCTTGCCAGTTCTTCTCCATAGGATCTAGTATTTGGAACCATGCACCTAGAGTCTCGACGTGTCATAAGTGTCTGAATTACTAATTACATGAAATAAAGATATCTCTAGAGCAGGTTTTTATTTTTTTATAAAACATGGTACTTGGCTTGCGGCGGCAGTCGCAGAGGTTAGTGTGTCATACTAAGTTCGGCAGTACAGTGCGGTTTATCTATCATCGCGGCGTTCGACTGTGAACTGCACTTTATCTGGCGTGGCGCTGTCGTGTTACGTTATACCGGACGGTAGAGCGGCGCAATCCGACGGCCGTGCGGAATCCGAATCACACTGGATACCGGATCACTCGCACACCGGAGCGTCGTCGTCGTGCAGTGCAGAGTAAAATGCTATATTTTAGCCCAGGTTCTTATCTGCGCTTTCGGTGTGTGCAGGCGATGTTCCAGTGGGTGGTGTTCAAGTGGCACCTGTCGGGCGGGCGCACGCAGCGCGCGCTGAGCGCCGCCGCCGCCAACCCCGCGCCGCACGCGCGCCAGGCGGCCGCTGCCACGCTGCTCACTACGCTCGGTAATACTACTATGTCATGTATATCAAGCGGCACCTGTCGGGCGGGCGCACGCAGCGCGCGCTGAGCGCCGCCGCCGCCAACCCCGCGCCGCACGCGCGCCAGGCGGCCGCTGCCACGCTGCTCACTACGCTCGGTAATACTACTATGTCATGTATATCAAGCGGCACCTGTCTTATGTGAGAGTCCCTTATCGTGTTGCTAGCGGGTGTTCTCTACCTTATTTCTGTTGCAGCATCTCGTCGCGAGCTGGGCGCACTAGTATCGTGCTCCGCGCTGGCTGGGGACGCAGAGCGCGCGGCCGCAGCTCGGGCGAAATTACATGACGCGCACGCACACAATCCCTACTATGACTTCCTATACGCGCTACATGTATCACGACATCACTATCGTAAAGGTAACTTTAATTACATCTGAGGTCCTAGTGTAAGTTTCTTTTAATTATATCGACCGCGTTCTGTGAACCGATTGGCCCGTTCCGAGCTCTTTACCAATCGGAGCGCCGAACGCGGTCGATGCGTAAGGTCGAGATTGTTAAAAGAAACTTACACTAGGGCCTCTAAAATAAAAATAAAACACTTTATGCAATTTCCGACCGCAATTACAATTTGAATTTAAATAAAAGAATGAAAATTTTGCAACAAGAGACGTTCGCCTCGTTCGAATGCCGAGCAAGAAGTGAGCTCACTTTGGGCAGCCGTTGCCAGTAGTTACGTGATGGTGGGGCGCTGCTCCTCAACGATAGTCCATGTGTGCAGCGGCAGCGGTGATGTACGAGCGCGCGGCGCGGTGCGGCGCGGAGCGGGCGGGCGGCGGGGGCGCGGGCGGCGGGGGCGCGGGCGGCGGGGGCGCGGGCGGCGGGGGCGCGGGCGGCGCGGCCGTGCGGCGGCGCTGCCTGGCGGCGGCGCTCACGTGCCTGCGCCTGGCCAAGCCCGAGCATGCCTTCCTGGCGCGCCCCGCTGCCGCCGCGAAGGATCTGCAGGTAGGATCCACAAACTGTTCGTGTTTCGGCGAAGATAGACATCGCATTCAGTGCAGACAACACGTTTAGAAAATATTACGTACATTTTTTAACCTTTGGTGTCCTAATGCTGGCTTAGGACATATGTTCTCCATTTCTCTCTGCATTGTCTGCTCTGGCTAATCCTTTAAAAAAGCGTCCAGATCGTCCCGCCAGCGTTTCCCTAGGCTTTACTTGGCAACTACGTTCTTTTTCACTCGGAAAAATAAACTTAATAGATTAGTGTAAGGTATAGTGGTTTTAAATTACTTGCATAGGAAGGTCATAGAAAGGTCATAGAAAATGTATGGAAAATCGTTTTTTGTATTTTTCTTAATTTCGTAAAGTAACATTCCTGCTGGGAGTGAAGAGTCGATTGATCCTTATTTAAGGTTTTTTTGGGAAATGCTAATGTTTTCGCTGCTTTTTTCAAAAAACCAATAATGGGTTTTCCCTATCATCAAAATTAACCTAAAGTTTCTTAAGACTAGAACTCTGTAACTAAAACTGAAAGAATAGCCACCCTTAATACCCCAAAATTATACGCCATCCTGTATATTAACATCATACGCATTGTCAAAAACAAAATTTGGATTTCATTTACGAGCATCCGAACTTCTCGCGGACGGGATCGCGGGCACAGCATTATAAAACAAAATAAACTAAGTCTCCTGGTGATGATGGAATAACCACAGAGCTCCTGAAAACAGGTGGCTCCAATGCTCCATAAGGTCTAGAACACATTATCATCCAGAAGTGTGTGTTTTATATTGTGAGTTTGTGACATAACATTTTCACAAACACGCTTAGATATTCTATCATTTTGAGAGAATCTTCTTCGAAATAAGTCAAACGTCCAGTAGTGGATCAAAAGAAAATTAAAATACACGCCAGCAGCAGTCGGCTATGTTGGTATGAAAATCCCTATCTTGGCTATCATCTTTGGCTTGTTATCATGCCGACATTTCCTATGCTATTATTCAATTTCCTATTCCGATGTTATTATTAGTTTGAATATCCGCGCTTTGTTTGAGAAAAGTACTTTAATACAAGCCTTAGCAATAATTGGGCATCGATAGACTCACGGATGTGTGCGTTGGGTACGCCTCGGCATTATGTCGTTCGTGTGTCGTTTTGATTTATTTTTTCTGTTGTCCATCATTGATTGTTTTACCGGCTGCTGCAATAATTTACTATTTGTAGCCTCAGTGTGGGAGCACTTTTATACAGGGTGGCGACTATTGTATCACATTAAATGAAACCACGTATTTGGTTGAATGTTCTAAAGCCACATAGGTATCTACTCAAGCGATTTTCACGAAAGTTATTGTTTGCATAATATTTAATTTTCACTCTGCTATAAGTTGTTTAGGTGAAGGGACATCGAAGTAGAAATAATTGCCACTTTTATCTATTCTACACGTGTAAATAAAAATTTGATTAGAATAGGTTAAAGACTTAAAATTTCGCATAGAGATCGTGACATGTGTGAAATTATGAATTTACTGACTGCTGGTTGGATTTGATTTGATTGATTTTTTGTGTACGGTCACAGAACGTGATACTAAATACGTGGTTTCATTAAATGTGATACTGTCGTCACCATCCTGTATTATTATACAGGTGATGACAACAACAACAACGGGACAACGGGCTGTATATGGCCCGTTGCCCTAAGACAAACCTTAACTCGGTCAAAGACCAAGCACTAAATAATATACTAATGACATAGACGTTATCACGACGTATACTGCGATCGAAGGTTATTATTATTATTGAATTGAATGACACAACACAGGTTATTGGACCTGAGGAGTTGGCCGCTGAGCTGCGAGAAGAGGACCCCGATTCATTGGATCCAGTGCAACAAGCTCTTCTTAGTAAGATATCTAAAACGATTTCCGTATATCCTTCTGTTAGATCCCTATTTTTCATCGACACTGTTGTTCTGATTAAAGTCACAATATTTAACACATTCAATTATACTTTTTAAAAGTAATTACTTGGACTAAAGGCCATCAGAGGGTTGAAACGATAAGAATAAATATACTGTTTTGTATAATTAGTGGAAATAAACTAGAATATCAATAGTAAGAGCATAAGAGCTTTCTCATCTCATTCTTTTTTAGTTTTAAATGATTTATCAATTAAATTTATCGCGAATTCAAAATAAACCTCAATAATATTTTATATTTTAGAAGGTGACAATATAGATTTTGACGCTTTATACCCAAGACTGAAAGACGCCGATCCGGAAACACTGCTGTCAGTGATTAAGAGGGCAATCAGTACTGGCCAGTTCCTGCCACATTGGTTTCTACAAAGATACATGGTGGGTATTGACTTTCTTCATTCTCGTGTCGTCGTGAGTCGTGTATGTTTGAGATTCGGTGAGGAGACGCATAAGAGATGAGTAGATACCCACTTAGATGATACCCGTTTGATTTTGTGTTGTATTTCAACTATTCCCTTTGACCACCAGTTCCTGAAAATCTATTATGTTATCAATTTAATCGGACCTTAATCGAGCGGAGAGATTGATACCTACTGTAATTGTTATGTTTTACCTACCTATATTTTTAACTTAGTTTTGAACTGTGCAACGTATTTATTTATTTTAATGTATTGGTGCTTATTGTAATGGTGTACACGTAAAGTTGATTAAATAAATTAAATTAATAAGTGTACACGAAAGTAGCTGGTTACTTTATTCTATTCATTACTAGTGGTCGTCCAATGCACAGTGTGATATGGAGACTGATTTTGTGACATGGTCTTTTTATTCCAAATTCGAATAGTTTAAAGCAATATAAATGCACGAGTAAAACTCCCAGGTGACAGATGTGACTAGTTGCTGAAATGTTTTTTTTTTTTAACTGTTAAAATTTTATCCTTAAAAGCAAAGCTTAGCAACTGCGATAATCGAGCTTTCATATTATAATGAGGTTTTATAATATTGTTTCTTTCTAATGTGTGCGCAGGAGGCAGACGGCGCAGGCTGCGTACGCGCGCTGTTGAGCGGCGGGCGCGCGGCTGAAGCGGGCGCGCTGTGCTGCACCGCCATCCGGAGCGCGCTGCATGCGCGGCCGCCGCGCGCCGCCCCGCTCTCGGCCGCCGATCTACTGCTGGCAGAACTCGCGCACCACACCTCAGACCCCTTCGTGCTGCAGGTAATAACTACCATACCGATATTATGTTCGTCAATTTCGACCCCATTCTCCCCATCTAGAAATCTTAAAGATTTTGAACAATGACTTACTTGTTTATCATATTTTAACTATCAGGTAGATACCTATAAAATGAGGGCGCCCGTCAATTTTCGTTAATTTTGCACGCATTCTTACTTACCTCGCCGCATCCCCCATTCGCTCCGGACCACGATACTTGGTGCACAAGGTGAAATTAATATAATACACACCACAGTAAAACCAAGAAGTAGTAAATAAATGACGTGCTAATGTGTGGGCGAACTATGTATTCAGAAACATCATTATTTCTGCGGGGACACAATGCTTTATAGATCACCCACCGAGATATTTCGTGTCCGTCAGGATGGCTGGTCGACTACCTCATTCAGCATTGAAATGTGGAAAAACAATTGCAAAATTTATCCTAGCCGTCAAAAGCTCCTAACTCCAACTAGAAAAAGAGCTGTAACTTTTGAATGGCTGAACAGATTTTCATGAAACATAGCTAAGATGATACCCGATTAAACTAAAAAAACGATATTATAATCGGTCCATCCATTTTGGAGCTTTGATACTACAGACAGATAGTGCAAACTTTAACACCCCTTTTTTGTCGGGGGTTATTAACTAAATACATAGTTGCTACCTACCTATTACAAAAGTTATATAGGTTTTAAAGGTGACCAGCTGTTCTGACGTCAGGATGGCTGGTCAACTATCCATTTCTGCAAACTATGCAGAGCTTTCTGTATGTCAATTTTGTTACACCTATAATTGCTACCTATGCTTCATCGGCTTAGGTTGTTTAAACAATCTGAATGTCTGAATCTGAAAGCTTACCCAATATATGTAAATATTATTTAAGATTCCCAAAACGTTTACAAATATTTCATTTCTAAGTTTTCATATTTTTTTAATGCAATTGTAGATTAAAAGTCATGTCAAGATTGTTTACTTTTAGTAAATTACCTAAGCCGACAAAGTATACACACGTATTAAACTCGATCTCGTAACTTATATAGATAAAAAATAGTCATTCGATTAAATCTAAGTATTAAAATAACAACTCAAGAAATTTTAATAACAGTGCCACTGCCTTACTTATAATTTTTTTGTCCACAATACGCCACTTCAAACGATTTGTATAGAAGTTTCGAATGACAATTTTTTTATATCTATATAGGTATAAGTTACGGAATTGAGATTAACAAGGTTGCAAGTTTGAGTCCTGCCGGCGGTCGAATTTTTCTTTTCATAAAACTTGTTAAATTCGCTACGCAGGCGTAAAGCGTTCTTCCAATATAGATTGAGATACGTGTGTAGGTAGCAATTATTGGTGCAACAAAATTGACATAACTCTGCATAGTTTGCACAAACGGATGGTTGAATGTTAAATTGGCTGGTCACATTTAAAACCCATATAAGTTTTGTAATAGATAGATAGCAATAGTTTAGATAAGGTAGCAAATAGGTAGGTATCAATATTATTCGTCAACATTTCAATGCTGAATAGCGATCCTAACAGACACAATATTTCAGTGGTCTTCGACGTACCACTAATAATCGGTTTGGTAGGGAGAAATGTGGTAAGTATAAAATCCTATCCACACGGCTCACTATTTTTACCTGTACGTGTGTCCATTACTTCGATTCTATTTTAAAATATAAGGGTTTTAGTTTTGTTGCACGTTGATCTAGCCAATTAACAGAGACCGCTTTTTGTTTGTACGTCCTTGGAGGACACATTAATGATCTCGTGGCGGTGAAGGAAAGTCTTATAGTCTGAATCTATCCCAAGGCCGGGATTGATGCTGCATACAATAAAAATGTGGTCCGTCCTTCTTATATTGAGATCTGAGAATATAACTGTATCTACAGTATTCTTCTAAATTTGAGATGATAGCGGCGAGTGTGTAAAAATAATAAAAACTTCGTTGTATTACTACTGGAGGCGGATTCCATCCTCCTACGTAAGTTATCAATTTACAAAAGCCATTGATGAACAACTATCATGGCTGTAATCATGTCATGCAATTTTAATGGACATGACGTATCAATGCCGACTCGTGTGTTACTAGTAAGTATAATGTTTATACATTTGGTAAATCGACTTCTCTTACAAAGTTAAACACGCGTTTAAAACTACTACCATAGATACTCAAAGATTCGAAACCATCAAGGATCTTTGTTAAATTTGTGAACAATGTATAACTTTCTTTGTAGTAAGATTAAAACCGATATACCTACATAGTTTGTGTAGTTAACGACTTTTATCAATAATATGATCATACATTTTCAGGTTTACAATGATTTAGATGATCTAGTTACGGAGTACATGAAAGTTGTGATACAGATGTCCCAAGAAATGAAGCTGCCTCAAATGGAACATGCAGTCAACTAGTGTGGTTTTAATTAATTTAATAAAATAAACTTTTTAAATACTCTTTTTATTAACACAAAATAAAATATAAACCGATCGAATCCGTCACCACCTTCACAACCACCAACGAATATTGATAACTAACACCATTAGAAAATTTGCTCCGACACAAAATCATGATGACATCACACAAGTCATAATGGTTTGCCTCTAAAGCCATGCTTATATTTAAATCACATGTAAATAGAGTTTGGCTGACAAAAGTTGAGACTGAATTTTGCGCGCGAAATTCAACAAATCTAGATCTCTTCCAATCATCTCAACTTGCTCTCGTGAACATATATTTTATACATTAATTTGTAAAATAAAGGGAAATGAATTCTAAATAATGTATAGAAATATTCAGTACACACTGAGTGTTCGGACTGTTATCCAGTCGAGGTTTTTTTAAATTCACGTTTCTCTTTAATCTCAACTTTCGTTCGCCATACTTTACAATTGCTCAATGTCTATTACCTATTTACGGAAATATGACTTGTACCTTCATATTGTTATTTAAGCTTAGTCAATAGTAAGTAACCTGAAGGACCCACTCTTATTATAATTATGTTGTCCCATTATTCACAAAACATTGTCAATGTTAGCTCCAAACACTTGTTTTATTTTATTTATTTATTTTAAACAACAAATTTTATCTTCACATTCCCACTGCTTGCAACAAGTTGTTTAAAATGTTCAGATAAAGATAGAGAGAGCTTCATATTTTAGGTACTATAAAAGTCTAGGTATATGAGCAATAGGTTCATGTAGTAATTTTAATAGTAGGTAATGTAACGTTTTAATCGTTTTCTTAGTAGCCTCGAAATAACGCACTTTATTGAGATAGTCAAGGCCGCTCAATCTTTGAATTTATAATAAGTACCAACATAGTAATCTGTTGTACACATATATATAGTGCTACTGTAAACAATTTTGCGCCAAAATTATTAAATCACACAAGACATAGCAGGTATTTCGTAAGTATTTGCTACTTACGCAAGCAATGTAAGTATATTAAGCAGAACATGACCATCCCAGTATCCGATTGTTAGGTAGGTAATCTGTGATTGTTACAAGAAACACAATCACGTTACTTGGCGACTTAGGTACATAATGCTAAATTATAAATAAAATAAAATTAATATTCATTTTGATATTAATTGGCCTCTAAATATTTATTAACCTTGACTAGTGCCTTTGCAAATCCCATACAATGACAAACTCTTAGATAAAATACGACCTTGTTTTTTCGCTATATTGCAATTAATTAACAAACTGGTTTTGATTTGGCAGGTATAACTATAATAAAAATCCCACATGTTGCCATGATCTCAGTTAACTTTCAACGTTTTGCCATTCTTACTCTCATAATAGTTAATACCAATCTGACAAGTTTTTCATAAATGATAAACATGAGAGCGGCTGTCATAACAGTTTGCATTAATTTAGCTTCTAATCCACGGAATGCTACTAAGGGTTTAGATTTCATATCTCTAAACAAAGGTTTTAAACTGGTGCCAGCACGAAGCTTTTGTTGTACTAACTGAAGTGGATAAGTCAAAGTAGTAGCAACTGCTTTTGCAACAGCACCTACAAGAAATGCTGAAAACGTGTCAAATATACCTCTGGATATAAGTTGTCGTTTTAAAGATTCATAGACCATGAACTGAATTGCTGGATTGGAAACCAGCAACAAAGACGGCACGGTTCCTGACCATAGCCCCTTGGCCCCTTCTTTTTTGAAAAGATCCACGAGTCCTTCTGACAGGTTGTTGTAGGAAGTTTTTTCCAGCTTCATTCTAGTGTTAACCACCCATAAAGGCGAAGTTAGAAGAACATTAATACTGCCTGCAATAATGCCGAACATCAAGTCTTTTGCTGCAGATGTGTCACTTGATGCCATTTTACGTAAACCATGGAATGTATAAAAATACACGAAATTCGACACAGAGATTGACTGTAAAACAGGTGCTAAGCCACGATATAACGATTCCAGGCCTTCTTCACTCGCCAACTTTAAAAGAAGTTCAAATGATGACCCTTGTAGTTTATTGGAATCTTCAACTGAAATAAAAAATAATAACAATTAGGTATACATGTAAGAAGTATAGCGAAAAATCAAGCCGCCACCGCAGGCTGGCTGAAGCATCTCACAGACAGTCGCGACCATGCTATGGCAACTAGGAGTAATACAAAAATTTCGCTAAAATACTGAAAACAGCGCCGTCTAAGAAAAAGTTAGGAGAAACAAAATTACGGTGTTGCTATATTTAAATATATGATTCTTATGCTGGGAGTTTCCATAAAATAGAAATCAATAAATAAAATAATTATCACAAGTTATTGGTAAAGTGAATAAAGAAAAATAATAGTGTAATAAATTCAAGCATATTGAGGTTATTAGCATCAGCACAATAATACAGAAATCATATTTTTGTATTTAAAACGTGCACAGTTTTGTTTTCTTATGGGCACACTTGTATTGCAAATGGCCGGTGTGAGAGTGTTTACGCTCCTGCGCATTTTCCTTTTGCAATAAAAGTCTCATTGTTTCGCAAGTGCATCTGCTATCCACGTTGAGTTGAGCCTCTGTTCCTCCGTGTTGCCGTGCCGCGTTACAATATTTCTTTCGTTTGTAAGTTTGTGTTGAGTTGAGTATCCTCCTCCGTGGGACGACATACCGAAAGGATTAGAAAACTTGTGAAGTTACTGTGGATTACTGACTGCGCATAGGCACTCTTTAGAGTTTGGACCCATAATTGCAAACAGTGAACAGTGAACTTCAACCATGTCACAAAATTCTTGCTGTGTACCAGGATGTGTTGTGGTTAGGAAAGATGGTATGTAAATTTTGTTTTTCTACCTTTATTCGCCTCACCTGGAGGGTTACACTCTATTCGTCATTATGTTTCACATATTGCTATTGTAATAGCCGCAGAGTACATTATATAATATATACCATTTACAAGGAGGCCAACGTTATAACAGTTATTTTTATCAACCTATGTACTACAATGCTACATTAAATTGAAATTGATGTAAATACTAATTGTAAAGGTCTCCTTGGTAATTTAGTGATACAAGGAATATACTACTCTCTAACGACAGCAGGTTAATTGATTATGGGATATCAATTTTACGGTCTAAAACAGAAAATTACTTCTTTTTCAGCGCAAATTTCTCAACAACTTTATGATATCCGATTTTTTTAATGCATAGTTATACATCTTCTATTTGTCTATGCAGTTGGAATTATGATAACAACTCAATATAAATTAGGAAAAATAAAAATCAAACACGTTTTTACGTAAGCACAAAACACCAACTTTTTCGATCACTTGTTTAACTTACTGGTAACGAATAACACTGTGAAAAAAAACGTTAGTACTGGGAATAGTTTATTATGCAACCTACAATTTAATTTTTAAAAGACAATTGAATTAGTACTTTAAAAAAATCCTTATAAAATCATGTACAAAACCGACGTCAACGCTTAAGAATTTATTGAAAATTGCAATTAAGTGGTGAATATTTTAAAATTTGAGGTGTTTATCTACCAAATGAAATTATTTTATTTTATTTTTGACTAAATATTTAGTTGTAATAAAACATCTAAATAATGTCTTATAAGTTGAAGAATTGCAACCGTTGTTTAAAAAAATTAAATTCATAGACTTAATAGATATAATAACATAATAATTTTTCAGTGCAATAATTTGCACTGAATAAGTCGAATTTTCTGTTTTTCGAACTCGAAACTGATAGGGACCCTTAATTATATACATATTTACATCTAACTAGTTGTGTCATTTTTTCAGGTGTGCCTCTACACCATTTCCCGAATCCAGAGACACAGCCAGAGAGATTTAAAACGTGGATTTCGAATATTGGTGGTGCAATAGCTACATTGGATCATCTTACTGTCTATGAGAACAAACGTGTCTGTCATAGACATTTTGAAGATATTCACAAGTATCCAACGAAAAGACTGAGTAAATTAGCAATTCCAGTATTGCATATCCCAGGTAATACTATTGTTATACTATAATAATCTTCAATACATTTATTTTGTAGAAGCAAATAATAAACATAGACAATTTTTTAATATTATTCTAGATCTGGAGGCACAATCACTTGGTGAAGCAGTGGTTATGTCAGTCTCTGAGAAGTCCCAACAAAATCCACTACGGGAATATAATTTTAATACATCAGGTATGTCTTTTATTACAAAATTTTTTTTTGGTTCAGATTTATTATCTTCTTTTCAAACCGGTGTGTGATTGCTTTTTTGAGCCTCAACTGAATAAAGTTATTTAATTTTGTATTTCAGGACAACATATCATTGAAGCTACGAGTATAATAAACAAGCCGGCCCTAGCTTCAACATCAGCTGTTTTAAAAACACAGTCAGATGATTTGATATCAGGTTTGTATATTTTTTATAAAGTGAGCTGAATAAACACCCAAATTATACATTATGTTTAAATATTTTTATAGATTTATTAAGCAATCAAATCATTTATTAACAGATCATAAAATCCAATTTGTTAGTAATTACATACACTTCTTAAACACTAGTACATACATTTGGCCAATTATGGTAATAATTATTAATACTTATTAATGATGTCAACACAATCAAAAATAATGTCAAAATCATTCATCATAATGTCGAAATCACCACTAACTAAAAACAATAATAATAAAAATAGTCAAAAATCTATAATGATCAATAAAACATTATTTCAAAGCATGATTTGAAGGTTTTTTTTTATTTTTATTGAAAGATAAAATCAGCATTAGGATAAGTTGTGCACAGTTACTAGCAAGACACCATCTTTTCCATGAAAGTATTTTTTGCAGTGCCTCTCATATATTTAATAATATACAGAGACCTATTTGAGACATTCCTAAAATAAAAATATTTTTGAAGAACCTTCATAATGTGTTTCAAAATGCTACTACTCTGTAAAAGACTTCTTATCTACAAATCACTCGTCCAAGATAACTTTCTATATACAATTATATTTTTTTTAGGATATTAGACTACTTATCTGGTAATGCAAGTAATGATAATTTATATTTAATTTCTCTGATATGTCATTTTAATTATATTGATAAAAATACCTTGATGATCGATGACATCGGGTTTGAGATATATTTATTCTCATTAGAATTTACAATTCACTTACATGAGAACACATAATTATTAGCACAATGACATGTACCTGCCTAATTCTGTTTTAATTTAAATTATAAACTTATATCAAAATCTATGTGAAGAAAATGTATTCTGTATCCACCTATGTAATGTGGATTACATTATAGATTATAATAATGAATATAAAAGACATACATTACATATTTACAATATAAACTATTTGACAATAAAATAATAGAATAAATTCAGCCCATTACTGTCCCACTGCTGGGCATGGGCCTCTTCTCAGAATGAGAAGGGTTAGGCCTTAGAGGCCCTCTAAGGGGTGCAGGTTTCCTCGCGATGTTTTTCCTTCACCGTTAAGGCAAGTGATAATCAAATTGCGATCTGCACATAAATGCTAAAAGTCAGAGGTACGGGCCGGGTTCGAACTCAGATCCTCCTGCATGGAAGGCAAGCGTTCAAACGCTAGGCTATCACTGCTTGACAATATGAATATTTAATTTACAGGACATCAAAATGTTGTTGTGGAGTTACAACCTGACCAAATTCAACGCAGGACCCAGAAAAGAAAGAAAACAATGAAATCAAAAAGTATGTATATAATTTAATATAAAACACTATTACTGAATTGCACAATTAAACTGGAATGAAGATCCCGCCCAAGGTTAGGTCATAAATGTAAAAAAATACTTATTTACTTTGAATACTTTGAAAATATTATCAGCTACAATGAGAGGCTAAAACATTATAAAATCACCTCGTTAGCAGACAGAAGGAAACTGGCCGACCTGATATTCCCGCACAAAATATTTAATGGAAGCGTTTGCCGCGAATAAGTAGCTATAACCTATTTAATAATATCCCATGATCCAGAACAAACCTAGGGCATTTCGCCGTTCTGTAGGCAATTTAAAGACATATCAAAATGTTGTGATTTGGATATTGCTCTCAGTAAAATAATGTTAATTTTACTAGTGTTTCTTATTTTTGAATACCTTGACTGCTTGGAAACCACTGGCGTTGTGTTTGCTACCCTAATAATGACGGTTTGAATGACCTAATATATACGACGTTTTTGTTGTTCCGATATATTTGTGCAAGATGGGTGTTCTGAACAATTTGACGACCATGGTTGACAGGATATCAGTGATTACTTTGGATGTTTCTAAATATTAGGTCACTTTGACTGCCCCTAACAATATGATGATGACTATACCTAGTAAGTGAATGCTGTGGTCTCCTATAATTGGAGGCGCACAATTAATACCAACCAATGAAATTATTTCAAATGTCATGTGTCTGTGTAGACTTTGTTGGGAGGTCCTATAAATAAATAATATACTTCATTTTTAACTCTTGAATATGTAAATCTTTTTTAAAGCTTGATTATAATTTTGTTTATAAGAAAATACGTGTTTTTCAGGTCCTCGTGTAACTTTGGCGCAACATAAGGAATATAAATCGATTTTGAAAAAGTTAAGAAAATGTGAAAGCGTTAAGAAGTCTTTTAAAGCAAAATACATGATTGCTAAAAAAATGAAAACAACAACTGCATTCAATATTGTTTGTAAGCATATGTCTAATACTGCGAAGTTATTTTGCCAAATGCAAGCGTCTCAAAGCGGCAAGAAAAAAAAAGGAAGGCGATTCACGCTTGATGAAAAAATATTGGCGTTGTCTCTTTACAAACCATCTCCAAAGGCATATCGCATACTGAGCAACATATGTATTTTGCCAAGCCGAAGAACCTTACAAAATTTACTACACAAAATAAACCTGAAAGCTGGAGTAAACAACATAATATTCGAAAATTTAAAAAATAGAGTCGCCAAAATGCCTAACAATTACAAATATTGTGTTTTAACTTTCGATGAGATGGCAATTGGACCCGGTATTTCCTACGACAAAAGAAATGACAAAATATCAGGATTTGTAGACAATGGTGAAATAACCGGAAAAGAATATTGTGATCACGTACTGGTTTTCATGATAAGAGGCGTTGTGAAAAAATATAAGCAGCCTCTGGCCTATTATTATTGTAGTGGAAGCACTAAAACTATGGAATTAAAGAAACAAATAAAGATTATTATAAAAAAAGTGCAAGAAACAGGACTGAAGGTCGTGGCAACAGTATGTGACCAAGGCACCTCCAATGTGGCAGCTATAAACTCCTTATTGAAAGAAACACAAGAAACTTTCTTACGCAATGGACAAGAATATAAAGAGGGTTTTTTTGAGGTGGAAATGGATAAAAATTTTCCAATATATGATCCACCTCACCTCATAAAAGGTATGAGAAACAACCTACTTACAAAAAACCTTAAATTTACCATTAAAGGTAAAGAATGTATTGCAAAATGGGACCACATTGTGACATTGTACAAAAGGTGTCCAGGTTATAGAGGCGTGAAGCTGGTGCCTAAATTAACGGCTCACCATGTATTACCTGCATTAATACCAAAAATGAGGGTTAAACATTGCACTCAAGTGTTCAGCCAATCAGTTGGAGTAGCTCTTGGATTTATGGCAGGTAAGCAGTTTGTTATTTTTATTAATTTATTATTGTGAATGTTTATAGATACATAGCTTTTAATTTCCTATCTGTCTTTACTAATGTTACAATCGTGAAAATATCAGTCAGGTTTTTCAATGATATAGGCCCAAGTTCACCGACAATATAACTTATGATTAGAGCAAAATCTGTCGTTTAAACATGAATTTTTGTATGGGTAATCAGACCATTAATTTTAAACATCTGTTATTTTGTGGTTCAAAATGCCCCGTAGTCTATTATCATACAGCCAGATTTAATTGCCAACTATCGTGATCTGCGGGTCTACCGCGTAACAAAATGGTAATGAACATCAGACTCTGGTAATACACTTCGATACGATCGTGAGAGATTAAACTTCGAACTACCTTGTAAAAAAGAAAAACCTATCATGTAGTTGAGACTCCCATCTTCATGATCGGTATTTTTTAACAACGTAGCTCGAACTTTAATCTCTCACGATCGTATTGAAGTTTATTACTAGTGTCGATGTTCATTACCATTTAGTACGTTGGAGACCCGCTGAATATTGCCATAACCACCACCCTCGACAAAACAGATTTGTAATCGCAGTATGTTAATTTCAAACATGATGATGCTACTTCCAATCTTGTCATAATCTCTTAGTAGATATTTAAAACGCGCACAGAAAATGATAAGGTGGCCATGAGAAGACAAGCAATTGTTATCGATACAAAAAAATAATAATTAAGAAACAAAATAAAATAAAAACACTTGCATCTGAGGGCCATTTATTTATTTATTTAATTACAACGGTTGTGTTACAACCAATTACACTGCCAAAGTACATTAGCTACATTTTTCAGCAGAATCCTTTTGCTTACATTAAGTGAATAATGAGTGCGAAATAAGCCCTTAATAAGTCGAAGTGTGTGTGTGTGTGATCATATTGTTAATCAAACTAAGTCCAATGTAAATAAGTTTCGTTCATAATCATCATACTCGCCTGTTAAGTTCCATTGCTGAACATGGGCCTCCCAATGACTGCTACCATAAACGGTCTTTTGGGACATTGCCAGAATCACCACACTTGGTATACGGATTGCTGATTGCATGTTCTTAGCACAAATAAGGATGCTGTTGTCCATCCTCTTTACACGATCCCTAAGTCGCCTTTTACGACACGCTCAGACGGAGAGTGGTGGTCTATTCTTTACCGAGAATCACACCGATGGATAGTCGTGTTAATATATTTTATCTACTTTGCAGGATATGGAAGTCTAGAAAAGGAAAGTACCGACACAGCAGATTTACTCATGTTCTTCGATGATTTGTTTGACAGCGTCAATGGGAGTTTTAGCGGGATAAAAGGAGGAAAAATCTACAGGGCTGCAGTGACCCCAACCTCACCTCACCACAAATTGTGGAACTATAGTCTACCTATTCTCAAAACTATGAAATTTATTAATTCAAATAACCAAGGAGTAGTGCCTTCGTTGTCAAGCTGGATCAAAACCATAGAAGGGTTTAAATTAATTGTAAAATATTTAAATTCCAAAGGGATTAACTCTTTATTGCTGCGCAATTTCAATCAAGACGCATTGGAAAACTTTTTTGGGGCAATTAGAGCTCATGGTTACAGCAACATTATGCCTACGTCGTCTGCATTTGAAGGAGCCTTCAAAACTCTATTAATTAATAATATTTCATCCTCACATTCAGTTGGCTCAAACTGTGAAAAAGATGACGGTGTTTGTCTCCAATCACTAAAATATTTTTTAGCGAAACCAGGAGACAACAGCTCTACTGAATGTGAAGGGGAAATTGACAGTGCTCATTTAAATGTAGAACTTTTAAATACAGACGACCTAATACAGAGCCAAACTCCAATGGACGTTGAAAGAAGCGCAGCAATAGGGTATTGCAGTGGGTGGATAGCACAACTTGCCAAAAAGCATATTTATAAAAACTGTGTGGCCTGCAGAAACAATATGGAAGCAGAAGAGCTACAAAGTTTCCACAAATATATAAAAATGAAAGAATTTGGCAACAAAAGGTGGTTGTGCTATCCTACAAGAGCATTGTTTGATTTCTTTGCCCAAGTGGAACATATATGTATAGAAATATTAAAACATCACAGCAATAAAGAATATATATCGGCATATATAAAATTAATTATAAATGTAAATGTAAATTTATCATATATTACTTGTGCTGAACATAAAGATAATTTGCGTAATTATTTAATAAATAAAAGCACAATGTTTTTCATACACAATTGGTGCAAAGATATCAACAATGTTCTCATTGGAAAAATAACCTTTTGGGATATAAATGATCCTATGAAAGAAAAGGCAAATAGACACTATCTAAAACATAAAGGAAGAAAAAGAAAAACACAAAATAACATATTAAATGTATAATTTAGTTTAGGAGTACTTAGACTCTCATTTTGTACCTATAAATTCAATATTTTCCCAGTTTTTCGTATTTTTACATAAGTAAACATTAGATATTGATATAATTTTGATGTCTGCGACAGCAACACATTTTATGTAGATAAATTCAAATGATTGTTTGCCTTTAAAATAGCATGGTTAAATAGTATTCATGTAATGTTTATAAAAGTCGCAAAATATACAAATTTACACCATTGATTGAATTTAGAAGATATTTATAGCATAATAAGTGCATAAAAAAATATTATGTTGATTAATAAAAATAAAAATTTACACAAATAACCAAATACTTCTCAAAAATTTCTCTAACATATGCAAAATAGCAAAAAACCTGGATAAATATTGAATTTTCAGCCACAAGCTGGAGCATCCCTTTAATATGCAGTGTACATAGTTAAATTTATTTTATAATAAATTATGTTAAAATATTAACTGTTTTATTCATAATTTTCAATAACTCTTCCTACGTCACTTGACATATAATACGTACCTAGTATGCAGCGTACAGCTATAGGTATATGTAGCTATAGCTAGGTACCTATACCCTTAGTTCCCCTACCGAAAAAATAGATGGCGTTGCGGTTGATATTAAGGTTAATAATAAAAAAAGGCCGAGCTGCCTGTCTATGTCCGATATACTATTGTAGTCTTTGGTCGCGACCTACGCGGCGGCAGCGTTCAGTTGTGTTTGCTTGTAGACGTAGTAAATAAACTTGCGCGGGCATGACGCGGCCTGTAAGCGGCCGGCCGCCACCGCAAGCCCCGCCCCCTCTGCCAAAGAGGTACACGCGGCCTGTTGTAAAAATTTGCAACAGACTGCGCCTTGGCCGCCGCTTGGCTGCATACTTGCAAACACACGCGGTAGCGGAAGGGGCGGGGCATGCGGCCGCGGCCGAACGCCTAAAGGCCGCTTCATGCCCGTGCAAGTATGATTACTTACTACGTCTACGAGTAAACAACTGAACGCCACCGCAGGCCGCGGCTGTCTGTGAGACGCTTTATGTCGGTTTTTACTTTGATTTAAAGTTTATTTTATTGAAGTGAAACTTCTATATAGACGGGGGGTTTTTCTGTTACGAAAAAGCGATACGGCCGCGTGGAGGGGGTAGACGATATATTTTCCGTTGAAGTTTATTTATTTATTTATACTTTATGCACTAAGTACAGAGGCGGACTTAATGCCGTAGGCATTTTCTACCAGTCAACCTAAGGGTGATGCGGAGAAAAAAGTATGGTAGGTGCACGGACAAGATAATTATACTAAACAAGTAAATTATGCATAGTTACTTATAACTATTTATACATAATTTTTTATATAATATACACTACGTATTATATATACACTATTATACATAAATATATATATATATAATTATATATACATAAACATACTATAAGTAGTAAGTAAGCGGAGATGATGATGAGTTTCACTTTTACTATGCGTCCCTTTTTTTTTTAAAACACTTCCCGGTTTCCGATTGTGTTGAAATTTTGCATACACGTTTAGTTTGGATGACAAAAGCGTTTTCTTTAGTTTTTTTTTTATAACTTTAATATTCTATTTAGAGTACCCAAGCGCTAAGAATGCCGAATATAATTTTATGCGAATTGTATGCGAGCGAGACCAATATAACGAGAACAATTTTTATTTTTATTTTTTTAAACCAGCCGAGTGCGAGTCGGGCTTGCGCGCCGAGGGTTCCGTACAAACTTGTAGATATGTAAATAGTTCGTCCATCATGGGAATCGAATCTCGAAGATAAGATAAACTGGATTGAAGGACAAACATAACTTAGCCGTTCGAAAACTGTTGTCCCCATATATCGACATAGGTCGCGGTCAGTTTACTAACTGCAAATAAGTTTATGTGTGTATTTATGTTATCTACGGATAAATTTACGGATTTAGGATTTTTCCGGTTACTTGTGCTATTATCCTGTAAGACATTGCCAAATTTCATGATTCTAGGTCAATGGGAAGTACACTATAGGTTTTTATTACCTTGCAAGTGTCAAAATATGCGGCATAAACGGCCGTATATTTTGATTGCGTTGATTTAGAAGTTAGATTTTTTCACAGCTCAAAGGGATCTCAGACCGGATATTAATTTCAATTCGATAGCTCTACGCGTTCTTGAGAAAAAGGTTACATTAATACGCACCAATGTGCCTTCGATGTCGCCGATCAAACAGACACACAAGCTGGTAAAAAAATAAAAAACTATTTTTAATCTGATAACAACACATTGAAGAAACTACCTACACCTTGTACAAATTGTGGAAGATAGTTAAATTACAATTTGAAAACACGACATTTTAGTTTTGAGTGAGAATAACAGCGAAGAGGTGACTGGCCACAGCGATGATAGTGCCTTGTGATTGGTTGCAGCTACACCTACGTGTGTAGTGTGTATCCATGGATGAGCTTGGCTTGCAAGTGGTTACAATTATGCTAGAGGGAGAGAGGGAGATAATTTGAGGGCTCATAAAGATTTGCGCGTACCATAAACATAGAATATTTTCGCTACATCCTAAATCTATGGCGCGTACTATATCAATGTCTCCCTCTTCCCCCTACATACCTACGATTTTGTACGAAATCCTCGGTGCGCGAGTCCGACTCGCACTTGGCCGTTAATTTTTTAACTACATACATTTCGGGAATAAATGATCCAAAAGTAAAATTATCGGGAATTGTTTTGCACAAAGATCCATGGAGCATTCCCTTATTATTGACCAAAACAAATACTGAATGCGGAGAAAACAAAGCTGAGGAAACGTGGAGGGTGTCTGGGTTAGAACTTTTGGCTCGAAGAAAATATGGCAGTGAACGAGTCACCGAATGGTTGGCAGACCACCTTCTCTTCAGTCAAACTAAAGCATGCTTTGAAATTTTGAACGACAATCTTGGTAGTGCCGTAATACTAAGTTTATGGTGTAAAGGTAAACAGAAGTACAAAGAACTGTAGGTAAATAGGGCCCAAAAGAGTGATTCAGGAATTAGAAGAAATAAAAAGGATAGGTATTTTAAAATTCAATTAATTATTAGCACGCGAGTTTTTAGTAGGTACCAACGTAGAATACGTTTAAAAAAAAACATTGATTTTATTATCACATAAAATAAATAAGTAGATAGGTAGGTACCTTGTATTCGTGATCTCAATGTGTCCAATGGATAAAAAACAGCCATGCCCACTACGCTGCCCTGAAAAAATCGATTAGGTGCTAAGTTGGTAGGTATGCGCATTTTCTACAGAAAGTGTATATTGATAAACTAAGACTAATACGTAAATTAATAATTTATCTAATAAGTACGTACCGTAGCTCCTGCAATAGCATGCACGAGAGTTTCGTAGCTAAATAGTGAAGGTGCCATTTTCACTTATTGTAAAATGCGAATCAGTAAAATATTTTTAAGCATCAATTGAGATTCATCGTACTTTGACCCTGCCCCCGTTAGGTTTCCTTGAAAATAACTTAATTATGACCACTGCGATGGGCAAAACACACTACACATTATCAGTGTCTCACACAGACTAAGAAAAATTAGATATGTACATAATGGTAGTGTTGCCGTTCTAAAAAAATTCAAATCCCTAGACAATAGGAATTTTTCCGTTGTTCATAAAATCCACTAGATGGATAGATAGGAGGGTTCAGGAGGGTTCTTCACTGAGGCTTGGTCAAAGAGTACAATCTAAGAGAAAATAATTATATCCAATACATAGAGATATTATATAGTACTGTACTATTTCTATGATCCAATATCAACAGATTTCGAGATCATTCAGAGACGACAGAAACGAGTCTAAGCATGAACTTACGCTTCCATCTGTCAAAATTTGTTCGTAAAATTGACATAAGGAAGCGTAAGTTCACGCTTAGACTCGTTTCGGTCGTCTCTGAATGTAAGCCTGAATGTAAGCTTATGTCTATGGATTTAGGATTTCGTTGGTTTCTCCCGTTTCTCCGTCCACGTAAACGTAGTGATTACATACTCTTTGGTCCACGGTCCACGGCGGGCGGTCCACCAGGGCAACCAGGGTCCACCACGGGGATTTCGCTGTCGTCAGCTGATAATTGTCAATAGCATGATAATAGTGTCAAAGTCAATCGGTTTTCATTGGAAGTTGTTGGCATTTGGCAAAGAGTAAAATAATCATAGTTGTTGGATTTGGTTTGAATAAACCATGGTTTACTTAATTATAACCACCGAACAAGAGTTACTAAACTCCAGCGTTTGATGGTCTATCACTATACGCGACACTGGCGAAATTGTAGTCATTCCTCCACAAAAGCCACTAACCAAGAGTTGAAGTTGGTTGTTTTACTTGTTTCGTGATTTACAACTCTACCCTGGATCAGATTAGTTAATTGTTTGTGAGGATGAAGGTATTTATGTCGGAAGATAATGTCTGCGCTCAAAATTTGTTGAAACTTGTGTCGCATGGAAATGCCATAGTTGCTGAAATTCTAAGGCTAAAAGATCATAAACCTGCAGCTTATCAGTAAGTATAAATTAATACAAAATCCCAGTTTGTTTGCTTGGTCACTTGACACAAATCAATTCTGTATAACATACCTACTAATATATTGTATTATTAGTATACTATAATATCTACCTTGGTACATATATATACTTATCTGTGACTATATTTTGTAAAACTGCCCAATTGGTGTAGTGGACATAGTAGTGGTCAAACTCAAGTGATTCCCAGGTTGGGCAAAGTTATTGGGTTATCCTCTGTGAAAATACTCAATAGCAGGCTGGAGTATAGAATTGTTCCCGGTAGATTGCAATGAGCTCGCCCCCCAACACGTTGGACTTATTATTATATTATATTTAATTTGGATGTGCAATGTACTACCTAACCATAATAATATGCATATCTTATAAAATTGTAAAATTAGTTACACAATTATACCTTTCACAAGTTTTAAATGGCTGTGGAGGAAATTGTAGTTGAATTAATTAATTCACAAGCTTGTAGCAAAACAAAAATTACTCCTATTAGCTGCTTTATTAACCTTTTGAGCTCCAATTCTGAGAAATCAATTATATTGTTAATTGGACCTTACTTAATCGAGCATAGAGGTCACCAGTTATGAGATATAAATATTTGGATTAATGATTGCAGATTTGACAGTAAAGAAGCTATTCAAAAATATCAAGATGTCATTATGGATTTTAGTTATTTTAAGGTATCAGATGCTCAAGAAAAAAAAATTTGTGTAAATCCAGTAAGTATGCTGTTATTGTTCAGTATTTATTATGACATTTTCCAGTTCCAATTTATTTATTTTATTTCTTATAAGTATTCTAAGGTATAAAGATTACACCAAAAACTAGTACTCCTAAGGTATAGATTTATAATTATTTACATGCTTAGTAGGAAAGGGTATATAAAGCCGAAAGGGGGTAATTGTACTCATCATTATGAACAACTTTTGCATTGATCCCGTGACCAATGCTGAAATCGCGAAAAAAAATCGGCTGTGCCATACATTCACTGATGTATTATTTGTATGGAACTCCAGATTCTTTTTTTCGTGACTTCTTTGTTGGTACCGTAGTAAAAAATGTTTATAATGATGAGCACAATAACCCACTTTCAGCTTTATACACTTAAATATTGTTTTCAGAAATTGCAGGACTTGGATGATGAGCTGAAAGAAAAATATTTAGAACTAATAAATCGATTTTATTTGCTTTTTGAGAATATTTATCAATATATTGTTGATTTAAATTCATTTGTGGAACAGTTGAATGATAATACATTCATACAGCAAAATATTGAAACAGTACTGAAAGATGTTGAAGGAAAACAGCTTTTGGTAAGTACCTATTTTATTTATGTTTATTTAAGATAAAAATCTACATAATTCTGCCTCTGATACTAATAATTGTGTGTTTCTACATGTGAGTTTATGTCACATGGACGCTTGATTCAATGCAAAAAGGGCGAAATGTGGGTGTATAACAGTAAATATATGTCTAATGCTTTGAGTGAATACATGTTATCAACTCAGCCTATCGCAGTCCACTGCTGGACATAGGCCTCTCCCAAGTTGCGCCATAACACCCCGCCTACCGCATGCAGACTAACCCAGCTACCCTCCTCAGGTCGTCGGTCCACCTGGTTGCTGGGCGTCCCACACTACCTTTTTATAATGATTAATGTGCGTGTCATGTCATAGTGTGTCTTTTTAATTAACCCCCGACAAAAAAGAGGGGTGTTATAAGTTTGTAGTGTGTATCTGTCTGGCATCGTAGCTCTTAAAGGGATGGACCGATTTCAATGCAGTTTTTTTAATTGAAAGCTAGTTTAATCGGGTAGCTATGTTTCATGAAAATCTGTTCAGCTGTTCAAAAGTTACAGCTCTTTTTCTTGTTGGAGTCAGGGATTTTTGACGGTTAGGTAATATTATTCGAAGTTTTAACTTTTATGAGGGTTTCAAAGGACTTTTAATTATGTAAATGTTATAACTTTTTATGTACAGCTTTTACAAAATTGGTTTGTTTAACAATGAAAAAAAAAAAACTAAATGTTAGTAGGTATATTATAATTTAGTTCATTGCGCCTTCAATTTTTTTAGTAATTATATTTTTTAGTTTTCTTATCTTTTGAAACCTTATATTAATTTTGTAACTTTTGATGTATTTGCTTTTACAAAATTGGTTCGTATATCAATCAGGCGCGGATCCACCCTTGTGGGCTTCGTCTGTGTGGACCTATATACTGTACAAGGTCTTGGCCGAGGTTGTAAATGTCTCCTTTGTAGGAATGCGATGTATCGATCGTGAGCGAGTGCGTAGACCGACTCGCACTTAATATTTAGATTATTTAGTAAAACATTTTATTAAATATTGGCATTTTGTTTTTTCAATACGCCTTTTAACTTTTATTATTTTGAAGTTTATAACTATTACGATTGCTTTGTAGGCCACCTTTATTCAATTATAACTTTTTATGTATAACTTACAAAATCAAGGCTTGGTTCTACAATTGTTTTAGAACTTTTACTAAATCTTGGCATCTTTAGAAACTGAAAATTCGACGTATGAAACACACATTAATCTTTACATAATTATCTAGTTAGTCTTGTATTACTTTCAGTGTGAAAGTTTGTATCTATATGGAGCCATGCTTCTTTTATGCGACCTCTACATTCCTGGCCTAATGAGAGAAAGACTGCTTGTAGCATTTTATCGCTACAGTACAAGCCAATCACAGTCTAACATTGATGATGTTTGCAAACTTTTGAGAGATACTGGCTATGATCAACAAAACGGAAAAAGACCTGCAGATTATCCTGTGGAATACTTTGGGTAAGATTATTTTCTCTGTGATTTTCTCGCTTACTTATGTTAGGTATATATTTTTTCTATCAAAAAATCTTTTATGTTCTATGAAAATTTTAGCCGTGTCTTCATTCGACCTGAATTTGTTGAGAAAGTAGTCGGAAAACTACGATCAGAAGATATTTACAATCAACTAGCAGTTTACACAATTCCGGAGCACCAAGCATCAGCCTTGGGCACTCAAGCTAGTATGCTTGTTATCTGTCTATTCTTCACACCACATTACCTTCACACAGATACATCTAAAATGAGAGAAATTGTTGATAAATTTTTCCCAAGCAATTGGGTAGTACCAGTTTATATGGGTGTTACTATGAATATTATTGATTATTGGGAAAATTTCAAAGCAGCCAAGTCAGCTCTTACCAATACATGTAATGGCAAGATGGTCAAAGATATATTTGCGAAAAGAGGTGGTTCCATACCCATGCTGACAACTAAAACCCACCAACTGCTAAAGGAAGGAACTCTAACTGATGATTTTGTTTTGGATAACATAAGCAAAATCTTAAATCTCTTGTTAAATTCTAATCTAGTCCTAAGATGGCTGCTTTTACACAACACGGATGTGACATTTTATGACAATAATAAAAAGAGTAAGCAACTCAAAGATCTGGTATTGAAGGAATCCAATTATGACCCATTGAAAATATTGGAACTCTTGATAAGTACCGCAGAATTAGAGTTAAAAGTCAGAGAGATATTAAATAAATTACTAGAAAATAGAGATGATACATGGAATATGAACAAATCACTTGCTATAGAAGCAGTGAACAGTTTATCAGAGCTATTTTCGGGAGCAAAACCTGTCGCTAAAATACAAGAAAATGAACAATTGAAACTTTGGTTTGATAACATTGCTAAACAAATTCAATCCCTAGGTGAACCTAGTTCTACGAAGTCGATAAAAAAAGTAACTCAACTTGTACAAGCATTAGATGAAGTTGAAGAATTTCATGGCATAAAAAGCACTTCGACGATTGTACAGTATCTATCTGATAGCAAAGAATCATTGAAAAATCTTTTGAGGGCTGCTTCCCTGAAAGAAGATTCATTAGTGACTTTGGAAACAATTGCAGATGTGAGCTACGCTTGGTGCACAATCGATTTATACACAAAGCATATGCAAGATAGCATTAAGGACAATCCAGCTGTCACCAGCAGACTTAGAGCGCTATTCCTGAAGCTAGCTAGTGCAATGGAGATACCATTACTCAGGATAAATCAAGCTCACAGTGATGACTTAGTGTCAGTATCACAGTATTACAGTAATGAACTAATTAAATATATTCAAAAGGTATTGCAAATTATCCCCGAAATGGTTTTCAATATTGTGGAAAAAATTATTGAACTGCAAACCTGGGCAATCAAAGAAATGCCAACCAGGTTGGAAAAAGAGAGATTAAGGGATTATGCACAGTTAGAAGATAGGATGGAAGTTGCAAAGCTCACACATTCTGCATCCACATTCACGACTGGTTTGTACATTAGAACATAATTTTTAATCTAAACTAATATTATAAAGAGATAAGAGTAGATTTTTGTGTTTGTTTGTTTGTAATGGATAAACTCAAAAACAACTGAACCTATTTTAAAAATTCTTTCACCAGCTGAATGCTTTATTTTCAGTGAGTAACATAGGCTATAATTTATAAAGATATCACGCGGGCGAAGCCACTGGCAGATCTAATACGTTGTGGTGATACATTTCGCAAAATGTTTTGAACAACTACGGCCCGCTTAGAGTTAGTAATTCTGCGTTTGAATGCCAGGCGCAAATTATTTTAGCCTTATGGATAGTCGACTAGAAAAATTGCCGATTGTGCCTATTAACTTCAAAAGAATTCGTAGGTATTATAGAAATTGTTTGTTTTTAGGTATTTTGGATATGAGGTCCACATTAGTGGGCGTGATAAGAGTTGATCCTGCGGAATTATTAGAAGATGGATTATTAAAAGAGTTAGATAGACATATTAGTAAGAAATTTGTAGAATTTTTAGAACCTCAGGGGAAGAAATATCAACCAACAGCAAGTAATTTGATGTCGCGACTACAAAAATTGGCCGAAAGTATGGATGGTTACAAAAGATCTTTAGAATATATTCAGGATTATATAAATATTCATGGTTTACGAATTTGGCAAAAACAGGTACGTAATCATGCTCCTTGTATTCATATGGTGCATGGTTGATCTCCTAGAGCAGGGGTTTCCAAAAATATCAGTGGGCGGTGCCCCTACAGGTTTGGTGATTTTTCACTGTACCCTAGCCACAGTATTTTATGTCGTCTCTTCGCGCAACCTGCGCATTGACAGTGAAGACATAAAGGGGGTGCGTTGGCGCACCTTTCCCGTCTCCATATGGCGCCCCTTTCCTGTCTCCATATGGCGCCCACTATGAGAATCCCTGCCCTACAGAGTTGCTAGTCTAAGACTTAAGCATGTATTTAGCCTCATGGCTAAATTATTATCAGATCATAATTTCCGAGGAGATATTTTAGAATGTTGAGATCGATGAAATGATATGCGATTACGATCGTGGATAAATAGGCCTCTCTTTTCTTATGCCATTTTCGGCAGTGGGGAAATTGGGTGTACAACAGTACACCTGCCTAACCCGTCGGACAGCGTAGGCGTGTTTGATCGATGTTTGAGTTTGACTAATTTAAATTCAATACAATTCAAAAGCATTTATACAAAATAGACTAGTTTTGGTACTTTTTGACGTCAACATAAGACATCCTTCACTGCTTCCTAGTGTTTAAGCTTGGAAGAAGAAGCGGTGCAACAAACTTCCCAGCAACACGTCTGTCTGGTATTCTCATAAGAGGAAAATATTTTATATAGGTAATAATAAAATGACGCAGAGATCCGCCATCACTCCCTTGCCAGAGGGAAGGGTGTGCCCCGACCCATGATACCACCGCAAGCAATGACATCTATGGGAGCATGACTAACCTGCTGCCAGAGAAGGGGTGTTTTCGGTCATCTCCTATTAGTTCATACTCATATCTATTCATATTTCTAACAAATAAATCGGTATAAAACTTTAATTTATTGCATCAGATAACAGCGATTATAAATGAAAGTGTCGGCAGGGAGATAAGTTTTCGAAAAGGAGTAACATTGTATAGTCCCTCCGCTGGCTTCATGGGTAGCCTGGCTCGACAAATACCACAGTTATTGGATGCAAGGTACACTTTACTATAATTATTTTAATATACTTTTACAAACTTCCTAATCAAGTAAATAATTTCGCGTTTCAGAATTTGCACGTACGTTAATATATGCGCAGCTTGGTATGACGTTAAATCTCATAATGAAATTATAAATAACAAGACTTTCGGAAAATTAAATGAAGCTATTGGAGTGGTGGGACTTCATGGATTAGATACTTTATATGGTTTTATGATCAAAAATCAAATGCAAAATGTCCAAGATATATTCAGAACTAGTCAAGACAAGATGTTTGTAGGGAATATGAATGCAGATCTGAAAGACATGGAGCAAATTATTACTAAAGGACACAAGACATTCCAACAATTATCAGATGTGCTCGTTTTGATAGGAACTTTACAGATCATCAGGAGGCATATTGCTTACCAGTTGAATACTAGCTGCAAATTTGATTCGGCACAATTGGAGGCATCGTTACGAACTATGAATGAGTTAGTAGATATTTTTACTTGTTGTTTGTTTTTTTATACCTCATAACTAATTCTTTATGTTAATGATAATTAATTTTCAGGTCAATAATCAATGAATTAAAGACATCAACTCATTCCGAAACTAAGCCAAAAGTATCATCGTTACTTATGCAAAATCTAGAGGAGTATTTGTTGAGATGTGGAATCTATGAACCATATGATAAAATATACGTGAAACATGCGCAGGAGTTGTTGAACGCTGATATGGGCCGTATACTCGTTGTACTTTTAATATCGCAATTACCTAGATTGCAAATAAGTTATACAACAGGTAGGTACCTATACTTAATGTTACTATCAGTTTAGGGTGCTTGTGCACTACACGGAAATGTACGGATTAAGGATGCCCAGCTCAGGAGGTAGTGTCCAAACCCCTTTTGATATCCCCTTTACAGGGGATGTAAGTCTCGTAATCACCTTTGGTGCTACAAGTCTAGGCTAAAGGGGACTTGACGCTAAAAGTCCCGAAATCCCCTTTAAAGGGGATTGTGACTTGTGACACTATCCCCTCCAAATCTAGAAATGACTGGCAAATCGCACGGAAATCACAAGAGCGACTGTAATACTACTATGCTATAATATTGTTTTATAGATTTATTTATATTGCAAATTTTACAGCTTTAAAGTTCGAAAACATAATCTTATAAGTAACTATAAACTTATATAGCCCATTACAAAGTTTGGCACATTAAAAGCCATTTAAGGCGATAACATCGTATTGTCATACAATTAAAAAAAAAGTTAATAAAATAGTCACATGCATTCAAGCGACAGTACCTAATTGGTGTAAAGTATTACCTAGTGTGTTTGTAGGGTGTATGAGGGTGTGTGTGTGTGTGTGTGTGTAATGTGCGTATATCTGTTGTCTTGTCTGCTTGTTCTGCTCAGCCTAATAGTCCGTATCCACGTGGGGGGTCCTCAACACCAAATCGGTGAATTTAATGGGGCTAAGGAAAAATATATCGATTTGTTAAAATTTTGTTTCATACGTATGCACAATTCGTTGCAAGACAGAGTGCTTAGCGTAATTAGTGCGCGCCGTGCCGACGTCAAGGGAGCGTATTTGCATCGTGCAGGCTCACACTCCGATGGGTGATTTCATCTCCGAACAGTCCAGTACTGCGTTGACCACGTCGAACAATAGTCCCATATCAGTTATTAGCCGTCTGTCCTCGAGTGAGAGCAGACAGAAGAAACCAAGTCTGTCCGCGTAGTCGCCTTGCCTTCTGAGGCGATAATATAAGCGGCGTGTAAAACGGCGCTGCACGGATTCAAGTTGAGCAACATGAGTTACGTAAGACGGTGAACAGATTGGTGAGGCGTACTCCATAATTCTTCGGACATAAGCAAAATACAGGGTTTTGAAGGACATAATATTTTGAAAGCTAGTTAGTACTACTATGCAGAAATCTCAGCGTTTTAACATCTTTTTGGGTGATATATTCGAAATGAGACGTGTATAATAACTTACTAGGTATCCAGCATGACACCAAGATCGCGAACCAGTTCAACCCTGGGAATTAACATGCTTTATAAATTATAGTTATGCAATATAAAGTTCTTTTTCCTAGTAAAGGTAATCCTTTGGCATTTTTTAACATTAAAATCGAGACGATTGCGCACGCAGTATTCCGAGAGTCTATCAAGGTCCATTTGAAGTTTACTACAGTAGGCAATATATGTATATATTTAGTTATTCATATTGTTTATGTTCAAGGTGACCTAATAACGAGACGAGCAGGTGAAAATATAGATGGCTACCCATTGTTAGTGGGGATCTATTCTCTGTTACGCCAGAGCAAAAGTGAAAGTGTTGATATCTTTGTTGATTTCGTTTGCACTTACGTGAGGTTCGTAATTTGGCCATTTTCTTTATTATGTTTGCACAATCTACCTACAGGATATACATGTAATGGATGTTTTTAGTAAAAATATTAAATTTTATTGTATACCTAATCTGTGATATTTATTTTCAAAACGATTACATAATATGAACTGTAATAATTTATTTTTTATTTCAGATTAAAACATGCAGAATCATCTAATGATGTTGCTTGTATAGTGAGGATACTGCAATTATTTTGTGAGACATTTCATTATCCATTTGATAAACTCGAAGATAAACTTCCTCTTATTTTGCTTACACATACACTTCAAAAGTAAAACAACTGAAATTCAAATCTACTCATTATTATAATAATTACATAGGTATTAAGAAAAAAATAAATATATTTAAAAACAGCTTTCTAGTTTAATTTTCACAATATAAATAATAGTAAACATCATTATTATGTCTATTTTTTTGTATAGTATAAGAGGTGCCCGATGGTATGTGGTGTGGTTTGTGTATTGTAGTATATGTGATCACTGCTGGCCATCTGATGTTATAATAATTTCAAATATCCAGCTGAAAATAACCTTTTCAAGAGTTTTCAGTTACCTGTAATTTTGTCTTGCAAGTTCAGGATTAAATTGTGAATTATATTTTGGTTTCACTCTAGTATCATGCTCAGGGGCAATGCCGCCAGCATTTAAAGGTTTATGGAGACCCTTTAAAAACAATTCTGTTCTATACTTCTCCTGTTGTTCACGTCTTAGACGGGCCTCTCTCAGTTTTTGTAATTTCTTTTCTTTTTCATCATCTTTATCTTTTTTATGTTTTTTTTTCTTAAGTCTGTGTTTATTTTGTTTTTCAGCTGAAATATGGGTGTTTGTTATTATTTGAGAACTAGATGCAGGATGCTTCTTGTCTTTATAATTATGATGAAGATGTTTAAATGCATTCATAGGATCAATCATCTGTTTCTTCTTCCAACAAACTTCTCCATTTTTCTCATCCACTTCTTTTATTTTAGGTTTACCATCTTTATCTTTGAGAACCAACTTGTCATATGTATCTTTTATACTACTTGATCTTGAGACTCTTGATGTCTCTGGCAGTACTTCATACCAATTTTTCTTACCAAGAGCTTCATTGGTATCTTGTCCTAGATATGTCAAATAACCAATTTTTTTCTCATATTCTTCCTTTTTCTCTCTCAATTCATTGTCATGCTCTTTGTTTGTAGTTTTTACAGCATCTTCAAAATTTGCAAATAAGTTTATATGTCCATTTGGTGCATTTTGTTCAGGTTCTGGTTCTGGGTCCTCAATGCCTAACTCCTGTAGCTTTTGTTTGCTTTTTTGTTTCAACACACTAAGACGTGCTTCACGGTCAGCTTGTTCAATTCTCAACCTTTCCTGGCACTCTTTTTCTGCAGCTTCCGCTTCATCTTTTCTTACTCTGGCTATATTCTCTTTAGTTCTTACATGCCATCTATAAATAATAATATATAATATAAAATTCAATGATTATTGCTCCATCTCAATGAAAATGCCCTGATAAAATTTACGAATACACAGTAACTACGAATTGTATTTGTGTAGCTCCATCTGAGATATCCCATTATATCTTTCTCCAGCTTTTTAAACTAAAAGAAATGTTTTTCTGAGACTGAAATTGTTGCCGAAAGAGTCGGCGTGCTAATTCTATGTAGCCACGTCATATATCAAATAAATCGTAATTACTATTCAAAAATATGTACTTACCTTTTTTTAGGAAGGATATTCATAATGGTTTTATACCTAAAGAATCAATTTCGTTATCCTCTCCGCGGTACCGCGGTGCGACCCTACGTAAGTATGCGATGTGATTACTTTACTTTACTCTTTGTTGAGTATGCGTAAGGCGTAATTTTCAAAAATAATAGGTAGCTATATGCGTACATGCGTTAGCATAGCATCTCTGCATCTCATTTTAACTTAGATTACTTATTCTAAGCATTTTTAGGAAATAAATAAGACATAATTTCACTGTCAGCTGTCTGTCAGCCAGTACCACAGACTGTCACTCACGTCTCACAATACGTAGTATCTCTTATTAGTCTGTGCTGTCACAGACATACTATATTATAAGAAAAAACAGCCTTACGTCATTGGTGTCTGCTATAGGATAGGCTTCTTTGGTCATTGTATACCAAAACTATTCTTGTTGTATACTATCCTTAGATACTATCCCTGCGGTCCGAATAGCGCTAAAAGAATAATAACGCGAATCCGACCAAGACCAAAGTCACAAGTATTATTAAAAACTCAATAGCCCATAGATTTTGTGACGATTAAATACCATCTAAGAGAGGCTTCTTTGGTCATTGGTATAGTCGGATATATCAAAAGCGTAGACAGAGAAGGCTATAGACGGCGGGGTAGCGTAACCGCTATATTCCCTAAACGTAGTGATTACATACTCTTTGATATTCCCTTTCATTCGCGTATCACAGTTATACCACTTCGACTATGTTACCCACAAAATAGCTCATAATTTGCTCTTAGGTCATGTCTGCTCGTGTCTGCTACATGCATAGATCTCTATGGCTACATGTAATGGCGTACCACCTATAATTTTTTTAATGTCCATTTCAATATGTCAATGTGCAATAGAAAGCATTATTGGATTGATGATGTTAAGAGTTAAAGGACAGGAGATCACATTCTCACAAAGTATACGTGCGTGCACGCTTTATTTTGCGTGCCGACTGCCGAGCTACCGAGCCCTGCTACCCAGCCAGGACCAGGCATTAGTTGGGTGACTTGAACGCAATCGACTATTTATTTTGTCATTCAATAAAAAACTATTTCTACATTGATTGACTCAGCTCACCTCTAGTGCGCGTAATGTAATGGACGTACAGACGCAACTCAAAGCAAACTTTGCCTTGATTGAAAATCTAACTTTAGTTTATACTAGGTAAATGTTGGTGATATTCTCAGAATTGATATATTTATCTTGAAAATATATAATTTCTTATCCAGACGTAACTGTACCATTACTGTTTCGTTTGTATTCGTCAACATAATTTAGGTTATCCATAATAAAAGCATTATTACAACCTTTCATTATTGTAGTGACGATATAGGGAAATTGGAAAAATGGAAGCTGTAGAGGAGCCTCCAATCCTTAACACTCCCGTCGATGGCATGAAAATAACTGTTATATTTGATGAAAACGATGAAAACGCCGTGGCTTCTGTAGCGACGGATATATGTCACAAATCAAATGGTGTCGCAGAGTCCTCCGAGTCGGCTGCGGTTGCTCCGGTAGAAACTAATGCTGTTACAATAGAAGATGGTAAATCACAAAATGAAATAACCGTAGAGGTTGTGAAAAGTGAATCACCAGATGATGCTGAAGAGCCAACGGTACCTCCTGCATACGAAGCTGAATCCACTACAGAAATAACGGTTGATAGCGCAGCTGAACTCGGAAGGGTTCCTACTGATGATCCCCCCTCCATCAACACTCAGTCAGTCGAAGATAAAGTTGAAGTAACTAAAGAAACCACTTGTTCTGAAGATAAACAAATTCAAGAGCCTGCAGCTGAATTGGAGAATATTGTCGAACCATCCATGGATAGAGTCACCTTTCAGACCGAAATTTTAGTTGAAACAAATGATAATGAGATCATTGAGACTGTTACCGAAGAGACTACTATTGAACAGGATACTAATAATTTACTCAGTGAACTTGGTCAAAGCATCGAATTAAGTGAAGCTTTACGCTCGTCAGATGTTACTGATAATGTAGAAAATAATAATTGTGCTGCAAGACAGGAAATGTTCAACAAAGAAGAATTATTGGACATCCTAGAAGGTAATGATGAAGAACAGGCAAAGAATGTAATCCCATCTAACTTTAAGAATATTCGTAATGATAAAATCATGGAAGCACAATTAGCTTTGCAACAGCTTTCAAGATTGAAGAGAAAGCCGAAAAAGGCTCCTAGGTTTGAGCGTCTTTCTAGAAGTAGAAAAAGTGAGAAAAAAATTATTAAACAAGAACACCCACAGGATAAAAGTGAAATTGCTGAACCTAAAAATGATGAAAATATAGTAAATGTTCTTGTGAAAGAGTGGGATGATGAAGAAGCACCAGAAGTTGAAAAGTCAAACCAGTTACTGGAGGAGAGTGAAAGCTTGATAGAAAGTACCAATGAAATTATGAATATGCATGAAGCTGTTACTAAAGAAGAGGAAGAAGAAGTAGAAGTATCAATCCGGACATCTATTGATTCATCAAGTGAAGGAAAGACTCCAGTTTTAAATAAGAGCAGTGATGAAGGCCAACCACAGAGGCGACTTGGCAGAGTCATAAAGAAAAAAGTTATATTTGATCCTGATAATCCTGACACATTCACAAAAAGTAAAACTATTAATAAAAGTAAAGAGCCTGGACAAGAGAAGGATCCAATACCATCTAAAAAAATGAAGACTGAGCAAACGTTCCAGAGGTCGAAATCTAAATCACCATTGTCCAAATTGCAATGGAAAAAGCCTTCTCCTAAGACTTGCAAACAAAATAAGCGATTAACTGAGATTGATAGATTATTGATGGATGAAGGTGCTGTTAATATGATTTACCAACTCACTCCTGAAGCACCTAAAGGTAAGAAGAATATGAAAACCAAAGCAGAATTTATTAAAAAGATACAAAGCTCAACACCTGACTCAAAAGAAATGAAATTTAGAGAAAGGAAAAAGGAATCCAAGTATGAAGAAGGTGAAGCGAGAAAAATTCTTGAATTCAAGCAGAGGCCCTCACTCAGTAGCTCAGTCAAATCACCATCAGTTTGTGGAGACTTTGAGGCACACAGTGCTGATGATTCCATCATTTATCGACGGCACTCATCAAGTTCCTACTCAAGCTCTTGCATGAGTCCACGACGGTTAAGTGATGTGGAGTCAAGCAATCAGAGTGCTGTGCGTAATCCTCCTCAGGCTACTGATGGGCAGAATCAACCGAATTCTGAATGCAACAGTAATCGTCCAATTGCAGATGTGTTCATGCCAGATAGCACTGATGCTGTAAGGACTGATACTATAAATAAAGATGACTGCATGTCCATAAAAGAAAAACTGAATTCTAAATTGAATCTTGCCTTGAATAAGAGGAAACGGGAGAATCCTAAAGCTGAAAAACCATCAAAGTTAAAAAAAGGAATGAAATCAGATGAAAAAGCTTCTACAAATAGTGATTTTAAATATTTATCAATCAATTTTGATCAAAGATTAGCGGAGATATGTGTTCAGAAATCAGGGTCCAAATGTAATATTGAGGTAAGTAACTGAACGAATACTTGACGTTTTCAAATATTTTAGTGGCTATCACATTTGTACCTAGAAATACCCGCTGGAATAATAGTCGGGCGACGCCTCATTTATCTAGTGTACAATTTAACCCTGAGAGTCTGAGCACTTCTAAACTAGTGATGATAACTGATTACAATATTAGACTCCAGTGTTTTGCAGTGATTTCCCAAAAATAACTGGTTTCAGTTTTAGTTCATCATCCAGCAGTTTCATCACAAAAAAATATTTTTTTGCGATTAAACCGTAGGCGCAATTTTTTGGGGCGTCTATTTATGTTATAGAGTTATATATATATAGTATAGGAGAGTTTTGATCTTAGGAAACTTAAGGTGAATTTTGAAAATATTAAATACCCTGTTATTTACTGTTAGCATATATCATCCCACTGCTGGGTACAGTCTCCCCCTTCGATTTCCATGCTTTTCGATCATATACCAGTGATGACCAGTCCTTGCTGAATATGTATACCTAGTTCGTCCCGCGAAAGAGATGCTTTCGCGGTCTGCTGCGTCGCCGTTTTGCTGTGTCAGGGCTCCATTGCGTGGTTATTATGACCCACAGTTCAGACGGCATACGGCAGACGTGGCCTGACCAATCCCACTGTAGTTTAGCGGCTTTTTGAGCTACGTCAGTGATTTGCGTTTTGGAGCGCAGTGTGGTGTTTCGAACCTTATCCGTTAATTTAACACCCAGGATAATAGGTACGCTCCATTGCATTCATTACCCTGATTTTTTTATTTTTTAAAAAGGTAGTCAGCAAAAAAAATTACTTCGATCGACTCTTATTTCCCAACAGGAATGTTTCCTCCAAACAACCGACGAAATCGTACATACCGAATTTGAGGAAAATACAAAAAACGGTTGCGAACCAAACACCTGTAGTGCAGTTGCGTATTTTTAAACGGTTTTATTTAGTTGGCCCTGTTTGATCTTTGGGTCAAATTTTGTAATTGAAATTTTACCTCTTTCCTGTTGACAGAATGATCAGATATTTGGTACACATGTTTAGTTCTGATGACAATACAATTGAATCTACGTCCCATAACTTTATTTTCGAGTCTGATCAATGCCCTAGTTTGACGAGGAGAGTATCAACTTCATTATTATCTTTCATTACAATAAAACCGTTTAACTTATAAAAGTTTTTACCTATTTTATTTACATTTATGAAAGTGTATAACTAATACATTTTCAATAGGTAACCAAATGAGAGCAACTTACTTTAGAAGTTTGTTCGGATTATAATAGTATCATCATCAGTAATCTAGGTAAATTAATAAAATTTAAGTTACTATAACTTTTATAATATAAATTTATTACATTACGCTAAACATTCCTTTAAAATTGCTTGACAGCAGCATGGCAGCTGCGCATTATAACACCATGTATGCAAGTTAAATTTCTATGCATCAATCTCGCTAATTTCCGAATTGAAAGGTCCCGGATGTATACACTACAAGCCTCTTACACTGTGACTTCTACTTTTGAATCAAACATATGCCTAATTTTATCATTTCTTTTGACAGTTAATAAAGGAGTTTGAAAATGCACTCAAATTGATTGAATCAAGGAAAGATATATCAGTGACTTTGATATCATCTGAATGTGGAAATACATATTCAGATTTAGATTTAAGACCACTGTTAGTTGATAATATGGAAAAATCTACAAATTTCGCATATGAAATGGCAGAAGCTATAAGGTGAGTTGTAACTTTTAACCATTTTATAAATAATTGCTGGGTGTAGTGAAAGTACATCACAAAATGAACCCTAACCTTTATCCTAATGTAATTGTGGTCAAAGAAGAGAAGAGTATGGGTATGGCTGTAGGTATGACGGCACTTGCATTATAACAAGTCATCGTGGCAGTGGCGTGCACAGACATTTCTTACAGTGTAGGCAATAACGACTTAGGCCCAAGTTCATCGACAACATAACAGACATTTAGGGCAAAATCAGATGCTTAAACATGAATTTTTGAATAGATAATCAGTCGATTTCATTTTAAACATGTTATTTTGTTGGTGAAAATGGCCCCTTTTGTTGGTATTATCAAGTTAAATGATGTTTGTGATTAGCCACCTCACCCTATGACTTAATTAACTGATATTACAGATATATTAACGTTTGTATAACTTTATACTAAACTTATTAGGGTAGGCAGTGTCTTTTTGTCTTTATGGAGTGCACACCACTGAATAGTGGCAATCCTGTAGAGAAGCCATTACCCACGTAACCGCGATGTAACCGCGTGTTTCATTTTTATTAAAATAAAATATGGCCTATATCACTCGGGAGTAGTGTAGCTTTCTATTGGTGAAAGAATTTTTAGAACCGGTTCAGTAGTTACAGAAATTACCCCAACATGTAAATTTTATCCTTTATAATATTATTGTGTATCTCTTGCATATATATGTTTATAGCTTCCTTGTAAAGGACCTAAAGATAAGAAAGGTGCTGTAACTGTTGCTCTTAGTATTGGGTACTTATACGTCGGCGTCGGGTCGATATGTGTGGGATACTGTTGGTAAATTGTGCGTGCGCGAGTTCGTAAAATATTTGTACAACTCAACGGTCTACCAGAGTATCAGGTTCAAAATAACATGGCGCAAACATTCACTAAGCAAAAATTATGGACCATACCAAGCTATGTCAATTTTGATATAATATGCTCTTAGAATTTAGTAGCTATTATAATATATAGCTACTATATAAATTTAAAAAGTTGTAAAATGTTTGTAAAGTTTGACTTCATTTTAATTTTTGTTCTCTATGATTTAAAACCATCATCATCATCATGGAGAATAATTAAGCCAAACTTTCAGGTCTATCAATATTTACAATTTCAGGTCTTTATTATATGCAGTGGAACAGCATAGCAAGTTATTGTGCTCAGGAATGAGTGGTAGGTGCTCGGGCATCGGCCTGGCTCTCATCGGCCTCAGCGACGTGTCGGTGGCCTCGGAGCGCGCCAGCTTCGCCATCAGCGCTAAGTCGCATGCGCACGCAGCGCCCATAGAGCCTGGAGTCTCCGTGTTTACCGCCTATCGACTTCTGCCTCAACCATTAGTAAGTAAATATAGTTAGTGGAGGTTTTGCTTTGTACATAGAGCATTATAATAAACATGTATGACAGAGTTTTCCTATTATAGCCCTGCATGTGTCAGTACGCAGTAGGGTTGCTTGGAATTAATGAATATGTCTTATGAGGTCTTTAACTTATGTTCCATTTTAATAGAGCTTAAATTAATTGTTACAGTTAAACGATCTGGTAGTTTTCGGACGTCGGTTGTCGGCGTCAGAAGCTTTGAAAGGCGGTTTAGTGAGTCGCACTCTTTGGCCCGAGAACTTCAACGATCAAGTTCACACTATCGCTAAAGACATCGCTGCTCAACCGGCACAGGTAAATTAATATTCTTCATAACTATAATCGTCGTTCCCAACTCGTTGGCAGTAAGCCTTCCATCCCTTTCCTTCGTAAAGTAACTCCGAAATGTGCGAATGAGTTATGCCTCCATTGTGGACGCATATGTGGTGTTTAGGGCACAGACACGACTGATATAAAGCGTTTAGATCGTAGTTCACGTTTCCACAAAATTCGCCCGTTTTGCATAGAGGAAGGGATGAACATCGATATACACGAACATTGGTGTCGTCACTAGAGGTCAACCTCCAATAGTTCGGGTTCCGGCAGCGACATTTAAACGTTATATTAGGAGGAAAGAGCTGTATGTTCACGTGATGCATTTCTTCGAGTTCATCAGGATTCATACGTTCATAGGCTGTGACCACGTTGAGGGCGTTTTCGTTCATGGTACATTCCGGCCAGTCAGTGACAGGTTGACAAAACTGGAAAAGAAACAAATCATTTCAAAACATTTCATTACTTTGAAAAAGCTGTTGGAAAGTTAATCAACGTATTAATCAATTTATTCGGTTGCACATCTTACGCTTTTATAGTCGCTTATTATGACATTTACGAGTTATACTTGTTTGATGATTGTGTCAAACCTTGCTTGTGGGCCACGCAATGATAAAAATATTTATTATGGATTACCTGTAGATAAGCTCGGTTGTTAAGTTCAATTAGGCTGTCGTTCTGCGCCCTGGTGTCGCAGCGCTGGCGCCGCGCGCACCGACATAGGCGCACCAGTGCGGGCGCGCGCCAGAATCTCATTACTAACGCGGAACATGCCTGCCGCGGGTTGCATGACGGCAGGCTGCGCTCACTCTCCTCCTAATAGATAAACAGAAAACAAAATCGTTTGATCATCAGGCCATTACATACCATACCGTAAATATTCACGAAGAATGATGCAGAGTGGGGAATACCACTCCCTACGACCTTTATTGCTGCTAACCCTGCCTTTATTCCTTGTCGATCGTTATACCCTCCGCCACGATGTTTTTACAAGGTTGTCATACGAACGAGCAGTTGTGGGTGTCGATGACACCAACAAATCTTGCATATAGTGCAGGACAAATTAGTAGACTATGACCAAACTTTAGGCCGTAAAAACTAGTTTCGGTCGGACACTACAAATTAGGAATTAATTACATTACTTCAGAAATAGATATTTTTAGTCGCCTATGCAAGTTTAGTTTTAGTTGTCTGCCATTTATATTTAAGCGTGTATTCGTTTTTAGTGTAGGCTTAAATTATTTGTCTTTCTTCTCTTTCACTTTATTAATTCAAATGCTCGTAAAACCCTGATCCTATTTCTATTTAAATTTAAGCACGGATGATGAGAAATCGAACTGTGACGGTTACGTTTGTGTAAATAAATTTCGTTGTTATTCAATAGCACTTTAAAAGTTTAATAAGTCAATGTGGGTCACATTTTCCTCCCTTTTGATAGAGGTGTATGATATACATAGATATAGATAGTAGAACACTTACGAGACCATAGTAATACAAAACAGGCTCGTCGTTGTCATCGCTTGAGTTGGCGCCAGTACACAGTACGAATAGCAGTAGTACGTTGAACCACATCAGTAATTACCACTGTAATGCATACTTAGCTCTCTTGACGAAACTCTTAATAGGTCGCAACCTTATAGTAACCCAGATTGATAAGATAACCTTGTATCGAGAATTAACTCTAGTGAATCTGAATTTGGTTTCGTGTATTCGGTTTATGTATTCGTATCGAATACACAAATTCACTTGTTTTACTTTATACAACGTAAAAAACAAAATAAACTTAATAAACATTAGATAAATAATTACTATAATATTATAATATTAGGAATTGTTTATTTATTATCTCCTTAAATATTTTCCATTTAAATAAACAACTGACAGTTATTATAAAACCTGCACTACACTACTCGCGAAGTTGATCGAAGTTAAGCGAATACGAGAGTGTCAAAGTCATAGTTTTTTATTTTCTTCTGGGCCTTTGCTAGCACTTTCAAAACGTCGTGTAGAAGGGCACTTCGGTTCGCTTCGTGCAATCTCGGCTTGCTTCGGGAGACTTTCGATCGTTGTCGGTTTTTGCGCCTAAGTCAAAGGACTCAAGGAGTTTCTCGTGAGGTAGCATGGGTGTATGTATAGTCGCGTACTTCGAACTTCGGTCAATTTCGACCAGTACTTCGTCGAAGCAACTTCGCGAGTAGTGTAGTGCAGGCTTAACCCTGTGTAGTAGGCCAGTAAGTATAATACATATTGTGCTTATATTTTATTTACAGAATATTTGGTTAAAAAAGCAGCTACTAAATATGAAGAAGAGTGGTTCCGAGTCTACATTCCTGTCGTATTTGGAGAAGGAGCGGGATTTGCTCGTGGAGTATTGGACTTCGGTCGAAGGTCAGGAGATCTTGCGTGCAACATACAACGCCGCCTAAACGTCTGGGTCTCCTATCAGACACGCACCAACTGATACTTTAAATAAAATAGCCGTGAGCTTGTATTTAAGTCTTTAATTAACTTTTGTTATTTATCAAAATACACATTAGAAAATTCAAAATTATTTGTTTAAAAGTATGCATATCTATGAGAATATGTCGCCGGTATTATTTTGTCATGAAGTGAATGTAGGAACGGATTAACATTTAATTAATTGACAATTTGTCAGACTGACATCAAAATTGCTGTAAGAATAAAATATTTAGGTTCCCTACGATTGTATATGGTTAAGGAATTGTGTATAGACTGCTATCAATAAAAGGATAAGTAACCAAAACGCGACTTCATCAGAAGTTGACGTAGACCGGTTTGTTTAGAGCAGTTTGAGATACTTCGTGTTATTTAGATTTTAGTCATAGATAATTATGTTATGTTATAGATGAAATTGTTTATGTCTTTGTTTTAGATTTTTATGAGTTTATAACTTAAGGTTTAGCATAATTTTCTTTTTTCAGCCAAAGTTTGCATGAACGGCTTTATTTAAAAACATTCTGCGAAATTGTATTGATTTCTGTGACAATAAATTTCTGTTATGTCTACGGTCATGCAGGAAAAGAAAAATGTTAATAAGTAAAGCAGTGAATGTTATTATTACCTACATAATAAAAATACGCCCGTTTGGGTGATGGTCGTTACAGATCACACTTAGTATCCTTCATTCCACATCTGTATGGAACTAAACACAATATTATAAATAATAAATTCCTTACGTCTTTAAATCCTTGTATTATACCTACATATGTTTGGTTCATATTTATTAGTGTACCTAGTGGTAATTTATTATATTTTCTTTAAACTAAAGTGCCTTTTATAATATCGAACTCTGTATAATTTAATAATTATAAACTTCACATATAATTATGAATAAAATAATAGTTGAGAGTACCGACCCTATGAATGATTTTACGACGATCTAAAATTATTGGTGCTTAAGACATCACATTACTCGTAATACGTCCGTTACAATCACGTCAACGGCTCCACCCAGATGTATATTTTTTGTGAATAGGACATTATAAATTGGATGTAAAACATAGCAACGCGAATAATGTGCATGAAATGCACTAGCGGTGAACGACCACATAGTACAAATTTGTGTGGTAGGCGAATGTCGCAAATAGGGTAAAAATTGTTATTCGAGCACGATTAAATTTGTTAGATGGGAATATTACTTTGGATATGAAACGTAAATACAACGTATACGTTGGATATGTAAATACTTCATGGTGTAAATGGTTTTTGTCATAATTCGATAAAAAAAAAATGCCCGTTATGTTCTAGGTCTATGGGATAATGTTGATTCAAATGAAGTAAAAATGTGTACATAATGATAATGAATTTAATGTTGACGGACTTATTGCTTAATAATTGATGTGACACTTTAAATGTTTTATTAAATAAGAGGAAGTATTTCACCATTTCATATTTTTAATACCTAGTTCACACGTAACACGTAGTCTGTGTTCGTCCTTACTTGCTCTGGTACTCTAATGTGCGTCATTTACCTTATCTTTGCAATATCCATTAGCAGTTATTTAATGTCTCCTTGAGTATTTCGTCAACCTTCGCAACATTTTGTTATAGTATATTTATTTGAAAAATGTTTTGTGAGTGATATCATCAATGTCTTGTACAGTTGTTGCAATTCACGAGTTCGCGCGGACCCTGGACCGGTGGTGGTAAAGATGTATCTATAATAAACGTGTCAATGTGTGCGTGATAGCGGAAACGCGTACGGCTAGCAGGCACGCACACTCGCAAAGTGCAGTATACGTCTAACCACAAGTAAAGACCACGCATGAACTGTAATGCCTACCGCGCACTGCGGTAAAATTCCGTGCGTATTTTGTTTTTCAAAATTTGTCAAGTATGAACAAAAGTGGAAATGCGCAGGTTGCGAGAAAAAATTCGCGTACCAAAAGAAAACAGAACTATTCGTTTCGGCGCGATAAAAATAATCGTACCGCAAAACACCGCACCGCAGTGCGCGCTAGCTCTAACAATATTGATATAACTAAGTAATCGTCAATATGCTCTTTCCTAAGGTTCGTATTACTATAAATTTTATGTATGCTACATATTATTTATTATATACAAACTACAATTTTATTTTCAAGTTTTTTGTAAAAATTATCATTTTAAAAGAAAAGAATTATCTTGAATTATTTAAACGGTCGTGTTAAATCTGTATTCATGTATATTTTTTTCTAATGTATAACAGACAAATATATTTTCAAAAACTAATTTCAACGTTTTTATTTGGTCATAAATAATAAGTTGAATAAGTATATCTTTAGTTAAGTTCATTTAAATTCGGGGTTACATAGTTTTAAGACAAGAATGTCACATCAAAGAATGTGAATAGTATAATAATAATTATATCTAAGTACTATAAATTGTTTTTTATTTATTTTGTGTATTCTACAAAGTAAATGGAAAAGCTCACTATAACCAAGAATCCCAACCAGACTTGTGAAATGACCGATAAAACCTAGTAGTTAAAATAACATGCAAATCAACAAATAATGGGTACTTCTCAATCTTATAGAAATAGGCTGGGATCGTGATTACGATTGTTTTTCTTTGTCACCTTAGTTGGCCATAGGTCTCCGCCATGGTCTTCCACGCCTTTCTCCATTGTCTGCTTCGGTCAATCCTCGAGAAAAGCGTTTAGATCAGCCATACTCAAAATGAGGCCCGCCACGCCTCTGTTAACTGAGGCTCAAGTTAGCTAATTAAGCGATTTTGATATTGCCAACCTTTAGTGCACAATTTGTGCCTTCATACTTTGGAAGTTATAGCCCCATATCAGCGAGTTCGCTGGCGTGACGTTTACGCTATCAACCTCGCCTTCCGTACAGACAAAGATTTTTAAGATATTGGAAGGTCGCCCTTGATTAGATACTTCATGGACTAAGTTTTCGACGCGATGACGATCTATGTCTTGATCCTGCCTGTTTGCTGAGACTAGCTGGTCGAGTAGGCGTAACACGTAGCATTACCACCCATTTACCACCATAGAAACGGGATTGCTTACGCAAGAATAGACAAAATGACAGATTGTAGAAATATTTATACTCTTCGGTAGTACCGAAGAGTATAAATATTTCTACAAACTTGTTGTAACTTGTTCGGTGAATAGGTACCGAATCGGTACCTATTCACCGAACAAGTTACTAAACTCCAGCGTTTGATGGACTATCACATAGACGTAGGATTTCGGTTACGCTCAGACACTGGCGAATTTGTGGTCATTCATCCACAAAAGCCACGAGTTGAAGTTGAAGAATTTGGTAGAATTACTACATCACGTTAGTACTTCCCCAATACTGAGAATAACTACATCACGTTAGTACTTCCCCATTACTGTCGTGTGCCGTGAATCGTGTGTGTGTGTCGTATTGGTGTGGTGCAATCCTACGCACCATATGTTTGCGGTGCTATTTAGACAAATCGTTTCGAGTGAGGTCAGTAGACTGTAGATATTCACCTCACTTAATATCCATATGGATTTAGCAGGTTAAGGATGTAAATAAATAAAAATTACTTTACATGCTTTTCTTACATTTTTATCAGATAACACATCACACTTTGTCTGCTACATTAGAAATAATGGGCTTAGGTCTAGATTTAAATAATAATTTCTTTTTGACAACAGCCTTCACTTTATAGGTTGTTTTGTCTTCAAAGTTGACTTTTTCGATTACTGCCATCGGATGCTCTAATTTTACTTCTTTGCCGTTTAAAATGTGGTGGCCGAGCACTAAGACTGGGTGTTTATTTCTATTGGAGTAATGCAGGTCGCCGACCACCGTAGCACTCGTGTTTCCCTCCTTCTTCGTCTGAATGAGACCCTGGAGCTCCACTATCGCCCATTCTGGAATTCCACCCTCGTTTTCAGTTTTACTGAAACAAATGGGAACAATCGTGACTATCAGCTTGAGAAAATGGTGCGAATAGGAAACTAAATAAAACGAAAATAAAGAGTGATGTAAGTGCCATTTATTAACAGAATTTGATTATCCGACGGATCATGAGACGTATGAAACGATACGTGACATCAGGCTTGCATAATTATGTTCATGTAGTACAAAAACAGGTCAAGATGAAATTCAATGAGTCGTTTTAAACTTTCGGTCTTGCCACCGACTCGAACGAGAACAGATGCCATCGTTATCCTGGTCAGGCGTAATTTAGCGGCGGTTCTAAAAAAGGGAGTAACGAAGTTTTCGTCCCATCAATACATACAGTAGCTGCGTCGATCATATACATACACGCGCAGTTAGTATCGGAACTTCTTGAAGAGCGGGTGCTTCTGCGCATTGGCGTTTCGGCGGTGCTCGAAATACAGCGCGTCGTCGGCGCCGGCCAGCGACGACAGCGCCCCCGCGCGCCGCCCCACGCCCCCCGGCCCGCCCACGCCGCCCTCGCGCTCCTCCTCGCACTCCGTCTCCGAAGCCGCCAGTACCTGCGAACAGTAAGGGACCTTACTGTTTTTGAATCCTATAAAATAATAGCAGCAGGCCTATCGCGATCTACCGCAAACATGGAATATGTCACAAATTTTGATTAATCTTGTGCACAATAATTAGCGATAGAAAGGTCATAATATAACGCTATATACAGCTGACACGCTGTGTGGCCGCCTGTTATTTTCGCTTTAGAGAAGTGCATAGGTACACGCTTGTTTCACATACTAGACGTCAGTCCACTGCACTGGCCGGCAGCGGATGTAAGTCACGCACGGTTCAGAATGGATTTCGGCTATTGCTATGTACCTATAGATAGATTCACATGGAACGGAGTCCAGCGGGTAAACAAACAATAACAAACCAAGAAAATACAAAAATAATCGTTACGTACGGTGCGTGCGCGGCCGCTAAGTGAGTTCTCTACGCAACAGTGATGGTGTTGCGACCCCGGAATTTGAACGACTTCAAGTTTTATCACGTCACTGGCCCTACTTGAGTTGTTATTAAAGTTTTGTTGACGAATATGTAAAAGTTTGTAAGATAGCAAGGCTGACCTGTTGTAGTAGCATACCCTGCTCCTCTCGGCTACCATAAAACATATCAGGCTCCGTTTCCATTCCCTTTAGTTCCGTGATTACCTGCGAAAGGGCATGTGGTGAATGAAATTGTATAGAGAATTAATGAAAAATGAAAGTGCAAAAAGAATTGACGCTGTGCTTTTTGGCGGGTTGATATAATTTTTAACCCTCGACAAAAAAGGAGTTTTACATGTTTGCAGAGTGTATCTGTGTATCTGTGGCATCGTAGCTCCAAAACGGACGGACCGATTTCAATCAATAAAAAATTGAAAGCTTGTTTAATCGGGTATCATCTTAGCTATGTTTCATGAAAATCTGTTCAGCTGTTCAAAAGTTACAGCTATTTTTCTAGTTGGAGTCGGGGGTGTTTGAAAGTTAGGTTATGTAGTCAGGATTTCACTCACTTTGTAACTGTAACCCTGGTTCACGAGAAACCGTTGTCTCTTGCGACTGTAGGCCATTTCCAGCGTGTCCTGTGAAACCAGTGTATAGAAGAATGCGTTATACTCCTCCGCTAAGGCGCCTTTCTTAGCTCTCAATATACGACCTGAAAAACAATTGATATAATATGATAGCGAAATATAGAACATCGAACTGAAGACCTGACCGTCTACATATTTCTAAACTGTTTTCTTACATCTAAACAACGTTATAGCATAATTTACCTAGAAGCTTAAAGTAGGTGTTTAGGTAGAACTGTTCACCCTCCTAAAACGATTGTTCAATTCGGATTAGGTTTTTTGTTTATAAATCTTAGAGTATAAAAAGGATAGAGTTATAACGTAAATAACATTACCTTGTAGAAGCGTGACCAGTTTACATGTAGATGCATTTAAAGATACTAGTGGTCGCTCAGTGGTCGAAATTCGACCGTAATTCCTATATACCTATAAATTTTAGCTTTCTGCACTTCCTCTCCATCTAAACTTTAACAATATCAAATCTCACACTCCTCCGTGCGCGCAATATGCTTAAAAAGGGGTACTTAATATACGTTATACTTTACAGGGGTTTTCTCTTCACGGATTAATATATAGATATGGTACACTAGTGAAATACCATCTTAGGAAAAAACATCGATAAGAGTCATTCCTCATTAGTTCTCGGTAAAATTATCGATAAAGAAACGAAAAATTGGTGAAATGTTATGTTATCAATTCGTTTATTATGCGAATTACATTATTTTACACCATTTTTACGGCAAAAAAGCTACGATTATTGCTCCGGGAACCTACTCGACTCGCGGTCGTTTGAACTATGAACGCGGAGTACGTGTCGTGGCGGCGTTGCGTTGTTCATACTTCTATAGGATCGCTCTATACATTTACAATCGCAAGGCATCAATAAAGGTCCTAGATTTAGTACACAGCCGCTTTGGATTGCGAAGTTCTGGGTTAAAAAATCTGAAAGCTATAGTTGGATTATTTTGATACAGAAATATGTTATAGGTTTTAATAAAGAATATCTTTACCTAAACGTTGAGCTTCCTGTCGACGTGAGCCACCGTGAGACGAAATTTGAATCAGGACATTCGCTTCAGGCAAATCAAAACTGGTGTCGGCGACTTTACTGACGAATATAGTGTTCACTTTAGGATTGAATTTAAAGTTTTGCAATATCTGTATCCTTTCGTTCTGCGACGTGGGTCCGTAGATGTATGGTTTGTTCATTTTGACGGCGTAGTGGCGGAGAGCGAACACGTTGTCTGAGAACACGATGGTCTTGTCGCCGCGTCGCTCGTGGTATTTCACGAGGAACTGACATGCGCGGAATTTTGATGGATTCATTACGTATAACAACATCTTCTTGTTGATTCTATAATAAAATAGAAAAAAAAAAAAAACATTGAGTGGGAGTTTAAGAATTCATTAATTAAATTACGACAATTTAAGCATATACGCTTCAACAATTTCAACATCCAATAGCTTAGGGGTTCACACAAGAATAACGGGATAGCTAAGACCAAAATGCAACGTCCTCATTTGCATAGCTTAGCAAGCGATTTAGGTATTATTAATGTTAAAGTCAAACGATGTTATTGCAACTAGGACATTACAGGTCTGTTTCAAAACGACTGCACAATGCGCTGTGGTTTCGACAGTAAGGTACCTGACGAGGAACGGGCCTAATAAAAAATAAAATAAAAATCGTTTATTATCAGACAATGCAGTAGTACTAGTTACAGTAGTGCTAATATAATAATATGCAGTCCGCCCATAACAGGAATACTTACTTCTGTATAAGATATTCCCTGTAGAACTCAGGCGTCATGGGGCACCACACCTCAGCGCACTGCACTCGCGCAATAAATCCATTGGCCTGCAACTCCAGCCAGTTGGCTTCGTATAGCTTCGGACCGATCAAGAAGTTCAGATCTGCGATTTTGTCGTCCTCTCGAAGTAGTGTGGCAGTTAGACCTAATTCATTGATAGTGTACCGTTAGTTGAGACGCAAAAGACGCTTAAACTAATCAGCAAGGATGCAAGGCGAGAGGGGGAAACGTGTGAACGATGTTAGACTTTATAAATCATCAAATAAGTATCGGAAACTGGTTTCATTTCATTTGGGTAAGTTGATTAGGATCTATAGAAAGCAAAAGCGACGGAGTGCTGTTGTGCTGTATAGTGGCTTTCTTTTCTATGCATCTGCCCACACAAATGTGTTATGCAAGCAAATTTGTAACAGTTCCAGTACTATATCCAATTTGCTAAACGATCAACTAAGACCTATATAAGGTCCTACTTTATTACTAGAGGTCCTTTTAAGGGTTAATATAAAGGGTGGTGACGACGTTACATTAAATTGAACCATGTATTTGGTATCAGGTTCTGTGACCATACACAAAAAATCAATGAAATCCAATCAGTATTTTAGCGACAGGAATTTATTATTTAGAATTATCTTAATTTTACACATCTCACGATTCCTAGACGAAATTATAAGTCTAGACCTGTTCTTACCAAATTAATCTTTATTTAAATGGTATAGAATAGTTATTACTTTGACGTCCCTTCACCTAGACGAATGAGAGTGGAGTGAAATAACATGCGTGTAAATCGTTGATGGCTTCAGAACGTGATACCAAATAGGTGGTTAAAAAATTAATATTTTTTGGAAACATAAAAGTAATAATAAAGTTGTCTCTCTGATTAACAAAACTGTCCAACACGGCAATAGTAAAAGATGAATCAAGCCGCTGTCCGTAAGAAAATCCGAAACTGAGTTCTTTTTAAATTTATATTAAAAAGAACTCTCTATTTTTAATGATTTGTTTTCATGAATATATTTGCCCCTTAAGAAGACATCCACTAATAAAGTAGGAACCAATATTTACCGAGCTTAGCATGCGAGTGCACGATGGTGAGAACTCGTCGGAACATCTTGGCGGGTATGGTGTGCACCTCGTCCAGCACCACTAGCCCCCACTCCTGCGCCTGCAGCCACTTCATGGTCTGTTCTGCCTCCCACGAGCGTCGCTGTCCGTGTGTGATCATAGAGTACGTTGTGATTAGAATCCCCGCGCCCATCGGCTTGTCTTTTGCTTCAGATGTAAATCTATAAAATATTATAGTTTCAAAAAACTATAGAGCACGCTTTAGTCATCCAAACTGAACGTGTATGCAAAATTTCAGCTCAATCGAAAACCGGGTCAAATTAACTTCCAAGATTTTCTTAGATAGTTAGTTAATTACAGGTGAAGCTAATAAAAGCGTATTAATAAGAGATAATATTTACTGCTGATAACCCTTTATTGGTGTTGGAACAGCCTGGCATAATATGCTTATTTACAAAATAATGCTATAGGTACGTGTTTAAAGTTACACAATAGTTCTTCCGTCAATCATTATGAAGGTATCTACAATCCGAATCATTCTTTGACTTCCCAAATTTCCCATCCATCACCTATGCTAACTCTCCTAATCATTTCGTATGTGAGCTGAATAAACTACCAGAACCACAGACTGCTTACCTGCAGATCATACTGTCGTCAGCAGTGGACCAACACTTGAACTGTTGCTTCCACTGTTCTACAGACACGCCCGAGTTGCACAGCACTAGCGCGCGCTTGCGCACCGTGCACACCGCCGTCACTCCCACCAGAGACTTGCCCGCACCGCAAGGCAGTACGATGACGCCAGACCTGAGGTTACAAAAAAACAGGCCAAGTGTGAGTCGAACTCGCGCACCGAGGGTTTCGTACAAACTAACTAAGTCTTCGTATAATTCTTCACTATTGCAGGATAATATAATTTGGTCAACAAACATAATAAACTCGATTGAGGGACAAAGTTAACTTTGCATAGAAAGGTTATAAAAGTTTTTTTTTGTAACTACTTATTTACGCCTTTTCGGATTTTTCCCTAGATACTTGTGTTATAAGACATTGCTTCTTGCCAAATTTCATGATTCTAGGTAAACGGGAAGTACAAGTTTTGCATCCGTTGTGAGTGTCAAAATATGCGGCATAAACAACCGTATATTTTAATGGCGTTGACTCACTAAGCCAGAAAAATCATATTTGAATTGATGCTAATTCCTCCGATTAATTTGACATACCGCGCTCTCCCGTTTCCAAACATCTTTCTAAGGCTCTTCTCCTGGTAGGGTCGCAACACGGCTGTTGGCTTCAAGTCTATGTTAATGTCAGGATTGATGGAGTCGTTGCGGAAGTCATACTCGGCTAGCAGCGGGTGTTCCAGCTCGATGCACCGCTTTTGTATTACCTGCAATAATGAGATGGAGCTATAGAAAGGATAATTATTATTAAATTAGGTCTATCAACTCAAATTACGTTGTTTTGTGGTGGTGATATTTTCTACTTAGACGCGTCCATGAACAGCTATTATGTAAACAACAGTATCGGAAACATATGCATATTGCGTATGGCGCAGACTTTGAGTACCTAAACGCAGGCGTTAGAACTGTATCAGTTCACTAAGTAACCAACCGTATTTGCCGCACAATGGTGGACACAATTACTCGTAGTTCTCTCCACAAACTACATGAAATAAAAAACGTATACGAGACAACCTTGCAGTGGCGAAGAGACCAGACAACCCGATTCCCATCGGCTTCCCTTTAGGAATTGGTTAATGCATAGATCAACGTATTATTATGTTATTTACTCATCCAACTGACAAAAAAAAGGTATGTTATTCAGTTAGGTCGAGCTCTTCCAGACATGGCTATAAATATATGTAGATTACAAGAGATGGTATGGATTTTTGTCTTGCAGAATTAATTATTGGTGAGTGTGCTTTTTTTGGAGGACATTTTTGGGACGGCTTCCCCTTTGTAAATTTTCACCCTTCGCCACTGCTACCTTGATACAACATATTTTGTGTGGTGTGTTGAGAACGCACCTCAATCTTTTCGGGGTCGACTTCGAAAGCGACGGCGGTGTTGATGGTGATGTCGGTAGCCTCATCGTCGTCATCCTCCTTGTCCAACTGTTGGTAGAACTGGGTAATATCGTCTGGAACGGTTCCGTTCGCCGCCGCTGGCTTGTCACTAGGCTCGCCTAAGGAATAACAGTGCATATTACAGGTACAGGGTAGGGAAGCGATCAGACAGCTTTATATGACGACACGTTGGCGCAGTGGCTAAGCGATTGGCTTTCTACGCTAGGAGTCGCAGGTTTGATGCCCATACGTAACAAATATTTGTATGGCCTACAGATAGTTCTACCGGGTCTGGGTATGTGTGCATGTGAGATATATGTTTATAAACTGCACCCACGATGCAGGAGAAATTCCAGTGGGGGGAAAGAATAAAAAAAATATCAACCTTTTCGAAAAGCAAATATGTAAGGTGCAAGATTGATCGCAGCGCAGTCTTTTTTATCTCGCTCACACGATTCATTGGCGAATAGTGCCACGTGAATTAGCGCCAAATCTATTGACTAATAGCAGTCCTGCGCTATTAGAATACATTACATAACAGCGTCGGTACATCCATAAACCATATAAACGTGTCATTACTATACCTAGATGAGTGTTAAACTCAAAACTTTGAGCTTATCAAAACCCAAACATCATTGAGTTGTGAATCTGCCCATACAAATGGGCAAATGTTATGTACAAACATAACTGTCAAACACCCGGTTTTAATACACACCCAGTTTAATAGCCGCGTCCGGTTTTGGCACTGCGGACGTCAGCAGATCATCGTCGCCGTCGCGTCGCAGTCTGCACTGCTGGATCACGGGGTCGCGCAGGAGCTTTTGTAGCACTTCCACGTGTTTACTCTCCACTAGATATCTAGAATACAGACTCTTTTATATTGAAAACAAGATTCATATTAATTGAAAGACCCAACAACTAATTGCTAACACAATCGTAATTGGATATGCTTGACTGTGATTTTCTGCCATTAAATTATTTGAATGAAGAGGATACTGTGTGTCAGGGCAACACAACTGGGGAGACGGCTGTGTCCAAGAATTAACTACGATGGGCAGAGTTGATTCATTGATGTTTTCATGCTTGAGTATGGGGGCACCACAATAAGGTTCTGACTGCTAGTATGCTGCATTCATGATTACACTGAGCTGTGTCTGGAGCTGACAGCACGAATAATTTAATTTTTTCTGGATAGAAATGTACTCTATGTGCTAATCCAGGATAATTTCTTCTGTGTAAATAAACTGAAGCACATATAACTACATCTGAACTACTAAGGCCCAAGTTTACCAACACAATAACAGACGATTAGGACAGAAGCAGCCGTTTAAACATAAATTTTTATATGGGCAATCGGCGATAAGTTAGTGAGAAGATTGCTACTTACCTATTGTGTTTGAGCACAAGCTTGACCTTGCCATATGATAGTGTACATAGTGTTATGAATTCTATGATGCCAGCCGGCACAGCGCATTTGCTTAGTCTCTGGAGGTACTCAATAATGTCCGTTGTCTGTAATCCCACGGACACTGCAGCATACAAACTATATGCTGTCAATTTGTATTCATGTATATGTTGCGGTCTGAAATAATAATAATCATTATTATTATAAATTATCAGGCAGGCAGTTGAGACAACTGGTAAGTGCCTGTATGTTGCTATTCACCATTAGGATTTATTGTTGCAGTTGTAATATTTATCAAGTTGGTTTATGAAATGATTCACATTTTGGGCTGACACTACGTCTTCTGGGAGTTTATTCCACAATGACTATTTGTTTGCTTAGAAAGTGTTTGTGAGGGTTGTTGTTTGAGAAGCTGGTATATAGCTTGACTAACTTTGGAGTGTTATGGTCGTACTCTTCCACGGTGACCGGCCGGGTTGGAAGATCATGTATGTTTCCTGTTTTTATTTGTGTGTTTGTTTGTTAGTCATAGCAACAGAAAGCAGGAACAAAAATAAAATCCAACAAATACATATAGCAACGTACAATGTACCCTATCGTCAAAAAAGAAAGAGAGGAAGACCCTCTAGGTACCCGATGGGACGACGAGATCAAAAAAGCCGCTGACTCAAACTGGTGGCAAATAGCACAGGATAGAGAGAAATGGGCATCTTTGGAGGAGGCCTTTACCCAACCTGGGGACCTAGCTTAATGCATATTGAATTTATTAATAAGGTATCTAGAAATAAGTAATTTAGTTTAAACAGTTATAGAAATAGGAAGAAAACTTTAAGTATGTATACCTAGAATTTAGTAAATTAATCAATTTAGTATCTAAGATAAACTGTAGCGTGGTCAAATTAAAGGCATTTTTATTTTATTTTATTATAATTATAGCTTAAGGTGATGGCTTATTAGATGGACGTTGTTGTTACATATAAATAGTTTATCAAAATCTTTGAGGTTGTAATGTCCTTTTAAGATCTTACATGTCTCAATTAGATCTCTACGAAATTATTATTTTTAATACGCTTTTATTAGCTTCACCTGTAACTATATAACTAACTATGTAAAAAAATCTTGGAAGTTAAATTTGACCCACTTCCCGGTTTCCGATTGAGCTGAAATTTTGCATACACGTTTAGTTTGGATGACAAAAGCGTATGTTTTAGTTTTTTTTAAACTATAGAATATTTTATTTCACCATTATGTCGTCTGTTTATATTAAATTTTTGTTACTGTCATGTCTTTAGTCACACTCACAAGATTAAGACAAATCGATTGACATAAGAATCATCAAAATCGGCCCACGCATTTGGTCTCTTAGAGTGCCACAAAGGATCAAACATACATACATAGTCTGATAAACACATTACCCTCCTTTGCGTCGCGCAGTCGGGTAAAAAGAGCAGTATTATTTGGTTACAATATTCTGCAAGGTGGAGGTACTTCCCAGGCTGGACAGCTCCAATTTTGAGAGTAAAGTCCAGCTATATCCTACCTCTCTTAATAATAAGCAATTAAGGGAACCACAGAAATGACGTCTTGATATCAAGATTTTATAGGATAAGCTATAGTTATATCAGACTCTTATGATACTTTAAGGGAACTTGCATATTTTCATATCCTTTTTGAAACTAATTTTAAAATACATACCGACACACAGGCTCAGCTATAGCAATTAAGAAATCATGAGCATGTTTGTAGACTGGTGAGAATGCCTCTAAGAATATGTGTCCATTCGGTGCCACCCACAATGGACGACTGGAATTGTCCGACTTCAAAGACATTTGGCTTCTAAAATATCAAAATATTCATGATTATTGGAGTGTCCTAACTGAAAAATATATAGGACTCTAAGCAAGAGACAGAAATAGTTATTAACCTGTAATCTTTGGCACCAAATTCATCTTCGGGGACTTGATCATTTTTCTCTGCATCCTGCATGGCCGCTCCCGGCACACCCACATTGTCTGTGTTTTCATCATCAACTAGATCTATAGTCATTTCTTCTTCTACTTTCTTCTTCTTGCCTGTTGAGAATGATTAGTATAAATCAATAAAATTCGAGGATTGGAAAATCCATGAATAATTATAACAAATTTTTCAAAGAAGCATCATGATAAAAATCTCTCATTTTTTTCCATGAAACAAGGGATATTCCAATATCAAGCCAAATACTTTACTTTACATCTTAACTAAATCATAGCTCACCTGATCTATCACTTCCTGTTCTAGAATCATATTTTTTGAACTTTTTTGGAGGTCCCATGTTGCAGTGTTAGTTTGTTTATTTACAGATTTATAACTTTCACTGTATATTCACCTGAAATTAATAGTATAAGGACCTAAGTATTTTTTTCCTTTTAAATAACATTGCCCCTCACTAGGGTTTCTCCTGTATCAAGGGTACTTTACAAACAGACATCTCACATGCACACACACCCAGACCCGAAACAAATATCTGTAGATCATATAATATTTTTTCCGTGCAGGGATTGAACCCGCAGCACGTAGTGCAGAAAGCTAATCGCTTAGCCACTGCACCAACTGTGTCGTCAAATCTATATCTAGTATTATTGTAGAAAATAATATGTGTAAAACTCAGAAACTTACCACAATAATTATTAATATTCCACTATGATTCTCTATCAGACAATTTTTACAACGCACTTAATTTTAACGCCCATGTTTTACACCTGTTATTATGATAATTAATTAAATAAGAACATGGTTATTCCTAACGAATTTTTTTTATTTCTTCCTACCTCATACATTCTTCAAACATTTATAATGTTTAAAACCAAAAATAAGGCATATTAAATGAGTGTGAATTAAGCAAACATTAGTTCATTTAAAAAAATCTTAAATCTTTTAATCTTGCCAATAACTAAAGGGAAAAGATTCGATTTTTTGTATGTTTGTTTGTTTGTAATGGCTAAACTTAAAAACTACTAATTGATTTTAAAAATTCTTTCACAAGCAGATTGCTATAATTATCACTCAGGCGAAGCCGCTGGCGGAAGCCAGTCTTGCGGCTTGCCAATATACAGCGCGGGTAACGTGTCAATTTGTAAAATGTCATTGGAACCGAATTAATTGTATTCCATTGCTTAAAAATAGGTTGATTTTTTTTTATATCATTGTCAAATTGACACACACACAAATTGGTTTGAAAAACCAACTCAATTTGTTTTTAACATGATTGACATTCATTAAGTATTATTAAAAAATAGAAATAGAAAAATCGTGTTGAAAAAAAACTGCATTTTCAACCTGTTGTTTATACCTAGAAAAGAAACGGTTACATTACATTGCCACAAAAACCGACTCACAGTTGTGTACCTGTGTTTGAGCCCCTAAAAGTTTGGACATTTCCAGCATTGTATATTTTTGAAATGGTTTTGTGGATTTTTGATAGCGGTAGTTTTTGTAAAAGTTATGAAGCAATGTTTCTTAGCAATATCTGACACTAGAAAAGGACCTATCACAACTCACAAGTCAATTAGAATAGAATAGAATAGATCTTTATTTCATGTAAACCAGATACAGGCACTTATGAAATGTCGAGACTAGGTGCACGGTTCCAAATAGTAGACCCTATGTAGAAAAACCGGCAAGAAACTCCATGGTAACTCTTTTTATTATTTAATTTTGATTTAATTGTATTTATCCTAATGTTTGCATGCCTAAATTAAGGTAGAAAGTACTAGGATCAGAAAAGTTTGTTAACACCTGTATTTATGTAGGTATCTACATTCTATGCCAATAAACAAATATTCTATTCTATTCACTCATACACATGTCAAATGCTCTCCTATAGGTATGCATTTCTATTTCAGTCACGTGATAATGAAGACTGCTTGTCTATTACCGCTAGTATAATAAGTTTATTTATGTTCATTACCCACAAACCATTATTATTCCTGTTGGATTTGAGCTACTCAAGACATTGCAGGCTCACTTTAATTCGGTTCTCATTTTCTCAAGTGTTTAATGATAATTTTTATGATACTATGCATTTCAATTTAGAAAACAGATGTATGGGTACTATATTGTGAGGCGAACATCAGTTTTCTTCATTGCATGAAGTGGACAGGGCCAAATTCACGTCACGTAAACGGCTTTGAATTACAAACCGCACCGTATTGTACTGCCCAGCTGGGACAGAGCCTCGTGTTTGCAGCAGTAAAGTAATAGTTATGAAAACATGTAGGTACTTAGTTCACTTGTTATTCAGATTTTTTAATAAGTAGCGATAAACTAATCTACTACGCGTGACTACGCCTGTAAGGAGGGCTTCCACTGCGAAAGAGTACTGAGCAAGTAATAGATGGACGGAACGGACCCCATCTAGCTAAAATGGGTTACCTTCCATTATGAAAGAGTTTTGACAATTGTCTTCCACTGCAAAAGAGAAATGAAGAACGAGTTCGTTATTAACTATTTTTACTCGTTCAGTCCTCTCTAGTAGCCTGTTTGTTGGTGGAAGCACTTTTATGAAGTTTACCGTTGCGAGTTCGTACGGAGCCTGCTTCGCTGCCAGTGGAAGCCGAAGCCCGGCTATAAAATCAAGCACAGACGCACTAGAGATGAATCAAGTAAAGGAGAAATTATAATTTTTACTCTTTTGTTTTTGTTTACATTGCGAATCGTTTTTGTTGTATTTATTTAAAGGTTATAAACGTAGTGTTTGTATTCCAGATAAAATAAAAGGTTTATGTACTAACCAGTCAATGTATATTTGCATATTCTCGACACTTATATTCTCCGTAATAATCGTAGATATTCCAATAATAGAACTACAACCTACAACGTATAAAAACAAGTATTTTTTATGACACCATCTTGATTCTTGATCTCCAGTCAGATTTTTTGTTTTTTAATTTATTTTACGGCCCTGGATACAAGTCCTGATCTCCAGTCAGTTTTTAACAGTGTTGCCAGCGGATGAATAAAAAACGGAAGATACCTTCAGTGTTGCCAGTGGGCTCTGGTCAAAAGTTATGTTGTGTTTAGGTTGTGTTTATTATATAACATAAAATTTTAACGTAACAGTTATATGAGAAAAGTAGGATTCTTATGTCATTGGAAAAGTAACGTAATTTTTGAACTTTACTTTATAGCGAAGACCTGTTTGACTTTATCTACGGAAGGCGACTGCTATGATGTAATTATTACATGTTTTTTACTCACTACTGTCCTCAGCAGGGTTGTTGCGAACTAAGAGCAAATACTATAGAGTCCTTCTATCGAGTATAAACAGAAAACCTATAGAAATTTCTCTTTACATAAACAAAACGTCATAAGAGTAATAGAGATAGACTAGAGGTCGCGCGGGTGCGCGGGCCGCATGCGGCCCGCGAGGGCTTTTTGGGTGGAGCTTGTAACATAATTAAAAAAAAATAGGTTTTTTGATTTTGTATGGCAGCCATTTTTTTTGTATGGAAACCATCTTTTTTTCACCGGCTCGTCAAGCGGCCCAGGGTCCTTGACATTTTTAGTTCGGGCGGTATAGGTTTGCGACTTGTAATTTTCGAGATCCGTAGGGCAGTTCCGGTCAGTGTTCCACTTTCAGGTCATTTCGGACTTTTCCTAAACTCACAGGAGCCCCCTCTATACGACTCCCATACATCACTTTTACCCCCGGCGGCTGCTTCTGGGAGAACAATTGGGTGAAAATCCAAAATGAACACTTGTATGGCGGCCATATTGGAAAATGCCGGAAAGAAAAATTTGATCCTGGATTATGAATCGGTGCCCCCGAAAACCCCCGGATGCCAATTTTCAGCCGGCTCGGACCATTTTTTTTTTGGCCGCCATTTTGAATCCGCCATCTTGGATTTTTATGACCCCCACCAGAAAGCCCCCGTCGTCCTCTATGACATTTGGTCGAACACCCCCCCACTATCTCCAACGGTTTCGGAACGGTGAGCGTTTCCATTTTGTATGGCCGCCATCTTTTTTTGTATGGACGCCATCTTTTTTTCACCGGCTTGTCAAACGGCCCAGGGTTCTTGACATTTTTAGTTCTGGCAGTGTGGGTGTTCGACTTGCCATTTTCGAGATCCGTAGGGCAGTTCCGGTCAGCGTTCCACTTTCAGGTCATTTCGGATTTTTCCCGGACTCACTGGACCCCCTTCTATACGACCCTCATACATCACTTTAACCCCCCACGGCTCCTTCTGGGAGAACAATTATGTCAATCAGTCAGTCAGTGAGTCAGTGAGTCAGTGGTAATCGAGCTTTATATATATAGTCAAAGTCAATATATTCTATCTATTACCGCTCAGCGAAGTAATGCGGCCATTTGTACTATAGAAACATCTATCTTATACTGAAAATGGAAAGATGTAGGTCATGTAGGTACTATATATTATCTCTATGGGAAAGATATTTTTTGACCGTTTTCAGTATACTCAAAGTTTTCAGTCAAAACACCCATCCGGCTGTTGCAGCCGGTAGCTGCGCACAGTATTGTCATTAGTGTATGTGCACAAATAGTTAAAATCACCACACACTTGATATTTTCAAAGATAACCCACAAAACACTTGACGCACCGAGCCCTCCAGCTTGATGAAAACAACTCGACTGATGGCACGCAGCGTTTCAAGATGACGTAGAAAACTCTATCGCTATCTCACTTTGCTTATAGAGCTAATACATTAGTGAGAGAAGGGCCATATATACGCCTCCTGCTCTTACTTGATATACTCCCTCTATAGTATTTGCTCTTAGGTTGCGAACATAAGCATCAGCAAAAATAATCAATTCTCCACTCTTTGGCAAGGTACCAATGAATAGGTAGCTACTTACATAAAGTGTGTAAGAGAGAGAGTTTTACAAACAGTTCTAACTAATTAGATTTTTTAAATATTCTATTATGAAAAGTAACGTAAAAATTATATTTTGAGTTGTGTAACATGGCGGGGTCAAAAGTAAGGTAAAATGTTACAAAAGTAACATTCTGGCAACGTTGGATACCTGTGCTGAAAACTTGCTGAAAAGGACCTATTTTTGGCCTGAAAGGCCGATATAGAAAAAAATACTTGAGTTGACTTGAATATTTATTGTATACACCATAATAATCAATACAGTACACAGTAGTAGATATAATTATTATACTACTTATATTTAAGTAACTTTTGCCCGCGGTTGTACTTGTATCCTTGGGGAACTACTTCATGTAAGTACCCGGATATAAAGTAACCTATGCCCGAATCCAAGTCACGTTCTACTTGTGTGCCAAATTTCATCCAAATCCGTTCAGCCGATAAGGCGTGATTGATCAACAAATATCCAAATTCACAAACTCACAAACAGCCAAACTCTCACATTATTTTAGTCACTAAAACCACCACGTTCACAGCACCACATGACCACTACGAGGTGCCGCGTGTATCCCTGGGAATCCTCGGATCCAGAGAGTACTGCTAGGTTCACTTGGTGGTCTCTAGACCTAGAGACTAGTTATCGCTAGGCACCGAGGCAGTTGCCTTCTTTTGCAACATGACGGTGTCGCCCTCTAAACAAGTTGCAATCTACCATTATAATCATAGATAAAGAATATAATATTCTATATCATTCTACAATCGCTAGAGAATAGAAATGCCGAAATGCCAGAAAAATGTACTGAATTGACCTAAACTGCCGAATAGTCACGTGATTCGTAAAATTGTCAGGGTTCTACTCTTAATCAATGGGGTTACTAACTGAGCGTCAGCGAAGGCAGGTCTGTGATTTACTATGTTATTTACTTAGGACGGTTTTATTCACTAGTGTGTGTAGATTGCACTGTGTACACTAAACTTATTTAATTAATTATTTAATTTAATTTTTGTGTGGTTTTACCTATCTTCCAGAAAATTTGTTCTAAACAAAAACATTGATAATCTTCTATTTGTTAATCATGTAATACTTATATTTTTGATGAAACCTGTTATCGTTCCATTTCCTACTTACTTGTTTTTTGTATGAAAAAACAAGCGCCCCTAGCGAAAGTAAGGCGAACCTCAAATCCTCCATACAAAAAGCATTAATTTATCAGCAATATATCAGTTAGTTTTTCGGTTTCATTCAGCATAGAGATTACTTACCCTATGGATTTCAGTCAGATGTTCCGTTTGCGAGTTTGAAAAATATACATAATCAATGTAATCACTATAACTATACATTTTTTAAAACAGTCAGTTTGATAATGTCGTGATTCACGACAATCAAACTATCTGTTTTGAAAAATGATGAAATAAAAACACACAAAGAAGAAAAAAACTATATATTTTGAAGTAGATCTTGTAAACAAGTCATTATGAAGATTTTAAAATTTTGGAGATGGTTATCATCACGTCATCTTATTGTGTTTTTTACATAATCTAAGGTTTGGTCGGAGTAGGGGGGCGGGGCAATTGCACCCATTGTCCTCTCCTCTCGCCTATCGCTTGGTCGATTTAATTCGTTTATACGTAGGTAGGTTCGTAGTATCTCTCAGTAGTCTGTGGGTAGGTTATTAGCTTTTGATAGCTATAATGTGTATTTTAACCAATCTGTTAACAATCTTGCTGTTTCATTGAACGTATCACAACAATTGTGTCGTTTTAGAAGTTATTCGGCGAACATAAAAGACGATGAACGAAACGATTTATTATAATTATTAGCAATTAGACTTTACACTATATTTCAGTTGAACCAAGTCTCCAAATGAGCTGAATGCGCCTGTGGTAGGAGTACAGACGTACTAGAGATGGGTAGGAGCGAGTCTACGTCAATGGTGCTACGGGTGTATATAAGGTTCTTGGGGTGTATACTCCATAAACGTAGTAATAAGTTTATGGTATACTCAGAAGCAAGGAACATTACTCAGAAGCGTAGACAGGCAATCATGGTCAATATTAAACCTTAATATCGTTAATATCTCTGAAACTAAGAATGTTAGATTATTCAAATAAAAAGTATTTTATAGACTATTAAACTACTCAAATAAAATTAACAAAACTTCTTAGTTAATATTTGATTTAGATAGATACTAAAAACACATAAATTAAAAATGTGTAAACGGTATATTTAACCATTTTTTTTAATTTCTGTGTTTTCCACATGGTATATTCAATTTTCACACATTTTAATACTTTGTATTAGCTCCGTGTGATGTTAATACAGATGTCATGCGATTCGGTATACGGCACAGTTTCTGAGGCGATGTTGGGGAATTTTCTCGCATTCCTCTATCAATGCAATTTTCAGCTCTCCAAGCGTATTATTTGTTGAGTAGTATATAGGTCTATCAAATACTTTTCATTTGAACAAGCTATCATTCTTAGGCTTACATTCAGAGACGACAGAAACGAGTCTAAGCGTGAACTTACGCTTCCATCTGTCAAAATTTGTTCGTAAGTTTGACAGATGGCAGCGTAAGTTCACGCTTAGACTCGTTTCTGTCGTCTCTATGGTCGTCTCTGAATCAGCCTTAGAGCTCAATTATTATCGAGACGCGGAGTGTCGCGCGGCACGCAACGCGGAGAAAGGCGCGTATCGCCGTTCAAGGAGAGCGAGCGAGAGAGCGATAAGCCGCTTTGCGCGCCGCGCGACTCTCCGCGTCTCCAGTCTCCATAATTGAGCCCAAGTCTCGGATACCTATATGAAGGTTTATTATGTTGGTGACCCGAATTCATTGGTTCAGAGTGTAGTTCGAACTCACGACATGGCTTTTAACTCCGACCCCTTAGCAGTTGGAATATTGCTGCTGTAGAATTTACGTAGAAAATCGTTGCCATCATTAATTTCGGCAGTTGTCAGAGTTATTTTGCGCGAACGAAGAGTTCGAAAGAAGGCGGTAATATAATTTACATTCGTGGTAAAACCTCATACCAATAAAAAAGTTTATTGGTTTGAGAGTAACTAAATATAGCATAGACTATATGAAATATAGGTACCTACAATTTCTGCGATAGTAAAATAGTCTTGCTGAATTGCTGATATTTAAGGATTACGGGGATTTTATATCAGATATTAAAAAAAAAATTGTCCACTGAACATCTTTCTTTCTTTTTCCGTAACATCTAAACTCGGAATACTGTAATTACAACCTACTTATATTTGATCGAAAGCAACCTTGATGTATTTTGAAGTTCTGGGTCATTCTGGGTATTATCCTAGTGCTTCATGAACAGGATCAACAACAATAAACAACAGGAGTTTATAAATGAAAATCGTTGTTCATTATTGGTAGGTCATAATTTAATGCAGTTTTCTTTTATTATTAAACATTTGCTTCTGCTTTTACTTATTAATATGACAAATGGAATATTGTTTGATATCTAGATTAAATATCTATTCTGTGATACTATTTTAAACAACTTTTATATTTCCATCAGCATTTTGTACAATTGCTAAAATAGCATTTTCACACTAATTATAATTTTAAGGCAACAAAAAGACATGGCGGGACATAATAAAACGATAAGCTGATTTAACTATTACAATACTAGTGACCGTCAAATAAAAACAAAAATACGGGAATTATTAAGGTAATTTCCATATTTTTGTCCAGTTATGCAGAATACTGTACAACTCGATCATTTAAAGATGTTGAATTCAATACCTCTCATACATTGGATGATAGTTTTACAGAGAGATTCGTTTCATGCATATTATTATTTTTAATGTCATCTATTTGAGTGATGATCAGACTCCTCTATTTTAAGGTGTAGGCCACAATAGTTGTTTCTTATATATGTAAGTATATACAAGTTTAAAATAAATACTAAATTGTCTTTCAATGAACTATTTATCAATTGCCATATTTAAATATCGAAGACAACTATAAATATAGGTACAAAACAAATCAGTTTTAAGTAAATATAATTACTTAGTTCTTTCAATATTTTGAACATTACATTATGTTTCAGTCCGTAAAAATGGCCGCATATAGCACTCAATGCTGTCAATGGTATAGATTCAATAAAATGCGCGGACTTGTTCAGCGATCGATACAGACAAAGGATTGCTTCGCGTCTTAAACAACATGTAACCGAGACAGCACACGCTCACACGTACTTGCGATAATAATGCACTACATTAACTCTAGAGTAAAAAAAAAGGTACTTATGTTGTAGGTATTTGTAAAATAGGGCACATTAGAATTTCTTTCCTTTGTTTGTATTGTGCTTGTGTAGTAAGTACACAACTTCAATTAACGTTATAAATACATGAACTTTTGCAAGATTTCATAAATAAGTTAACAACATTTTTGGGATAAAACTGGACTACATGTAGTAGCGACTAGAATTTTATATCTAATTCAATAATATATTTTTAAAGAGACTTGCGCAAAATTTATGTATTTATTTCGGTATAAAAGGCATCTTTCATAGCGCAGTTTTATTGTAAAATACTTTAGCGTCCAGCATTGTAGCTAACGAACGGCAAGTGTTAGGCTTAAGACCCGTAATTGTATTAAAAATCAAAACACATTTTGACATATTATATGTACAGGAAAAATACAAGTGTTCACTGCAAACTATCGATTAAAGTATGGATGTTTAGGCGAGCGCCCATTACTACTCAATGAACTAAGACATACGGTGTTTCTTTGAATGTAGAACAATGGTAAAGACAAAGCACAGTTTAAACTTAATCTGTTGATGATATCACTGATAGTAAACATAGTTAATGACTGTCGTGACACTTCGACGAATAATGGCCGGCAGAACATATTCTGCATAAAGGTAACATACACTTGTCATCTAAATGTGACCAACTCGGTAATCACAACATAATGCAGGACATGAACTGCCGACCAATGAATATAAATAATAAACAGCTAATTTACAACTAATTTATTTAATATTTTTCATTTAATGTCTATTTTCTAATGAGATTTCTATCTATCTGCATTTTAAATATCAGTCACTAATCAAATGTCAATTATTGTCAGCATGACTTGGTATCGCTAATTCGCTACGAGTGAACACCGAGAGATGCGCGCACACAGTCAGGCGTGGATACAGATAAGGATACAGACACATGAGGACTACAGGTAGACAGGTGGAAGCAATGAGTACAGTAAGTATTATCGAGAATATTTCAACATAAATATGGAATGTAGCAAACACTCAATTGAAAAGACCCCCGGGTTCTGGCGTTCGGCCATAATTAATCTAATAATATTAAATTAGAGACAATATTTACAATAAAATAGTAACTATGCAACGTAAATTAATATTCCTTGCGTTAACTGTACTGATATGCATCCTTTACATACAATCATTATAAATAAATATAAAAGTTGTTTAAACACAGAGTTATAGCTGCTGGATAGAAATTAAACTTTAAAATAGGTCACTTAAACATGAAACTGTACACTGCAAGACATCAGCTCACCGTCGACCGACCCCCGCCTAATACACGATATCATCGAGGGTCACAGTCGAAAGATTCATTAAATATTATAATATACCTTTAATCGTTTCTATCTGAATCAATTTCACCTAAGACAACATACTTCAACGTAGACTTTATAACGTTATATCTTTTACTTTATCTCAGTCTTAGTTTTCGCGAAACTCTTAGACGGCGCGAGGAACACGTCCGGCGGGCCGGCCGCGCCGCTCCCGAATAAATAAATACCAAGTCTATAATACTCCGGGACGCGCGTGCATTGCGGCGAGTCCGACCGTCCCGATAATGGAATGTAAGCGTGATATGGGTTCGTAGGCGCGCGCGGGCGACGTCACGCGTCGGGCGGCGGCTCGGCGCGGCGCGGCACCATGACGCAGGGCGGCGGCGCGGGCGGCAGGCCGGGGCGCGCGCCCATGCGGCCCCACCAGCGCGTGGCCTTCTGCAGCAGCCCGTCCTTCTTGCCGCGCCGCGCGCCCGCCGCCTCCGCGCCCGCCCACTCCGGCACGTCGCTCACGCACTTGTTCGGTGGAGGCTGGAAGCTGCTTCTCGTCAGCTCGGCTTGCTGAAATGTACAAAATGACGATTCATATTTGCTATTATATTCATATCAATATAAGTAAAGGACATTACGACCTCAAGGATTTTGATAAGCTGTTTACACGTAATGATAACGTCCATCTAAGAGGCCACCATCTTAAGTTATGTACCAGCTTCTCAAATAATAACCCTCACAAACACTTTCTGAGCAATCGAATAGTCAGGGCGTGGAATAAGCTCCCAGAAGACGTAGTCTCAGCCCAAAATATAAATCAGTTCAAGAATCGACTTGACAAATATTCTCAACTGCAAGAATGAAACCAAGTGGGGAACAGCAGGATTAGAGTTGAAAACTGCGGAAAGTTTCCGAAACTTTGGAAGTTTTCCGGAAGTTTACCGGAAATATTCCCGAAAACTTCCAAAATTTCGGAAGTTTTGGAAGTTTTCAGAAATGATTTTTTACTTATAAAAACAGTAATTGGGGATACTTTGTACTTAAAATATGTTACATTTAGCTAGATTTTAAATATTCGAACACAGCGAGCACAGTACGGGATGCGGGGTAGGGTACATGTTAAAAATAAATATTTCCAAAACTTCCGTCATACCGCTCGGTGTTTACATTATGCTCGTTGCCTTCGTATGATTTAGCCGATTGAATAAAAAACGTTATTTCATCAATTTGCTTCAATAGATACCATAAAACATTAAATTATAAAAAAAAAATAGAACTAAATTAAAGGATCATTTTCATTTGACTTTACTGATTGTGAATAATCCCAAAGCAACGAATTTGTTGATTTCATAAATAGAAAAACATAATTTGAAAACTTCCAAAGTTTCGGAAGTTTTGGAAGTTTTCAGGAAACTTTCCTCAGAAAAGGAAACTTTCCTGGAAGTTTTCAACTCTAAGCAGGATACAGGCACTTACCAGTTGTCTCAACTGCCTGCCTGATAAATAAATCCCAACAAAAACATTAAATGTAAAAAAATGCCAAGTCTCTCGATGCAGTCTTTCCATCGTAAAAAGTTTTGAGATCTCATAGAAGCCAAGTCCTATTCAAATTATTTTGTAGTTATAAATCAACATTTAGTAATTGTATCAATAGTTTTCTTTATATTATAATTATAGTGACTTGGCAATGAGCACAAATTAATCAAGACAAATTAATTAAGATCACAGGCAGAGAGATGGTGGTATATTGTTGGCTCCAGTACCTGATAAGGGACTCGTAACTGTAGATGCACGTCCTGTCCGTACTCGCCGTCGGGCAGCTGTATGCTGGGCGGCAAGCCCAGTCGTTCGGCGGCCGCAGCGGATCGCGCGCGCGTCTCCTGCTCCACCATCTCCTGCAGCCGCCCCACCATCGCCTGCAACCTCTGCTGCTTCTCCCATTCCCTGGAAATTTACATATAGAACGATATTATACTTCACTCTTAACAATAGCTGAAAAAGAAAGGTGTTGAGTGGCGACCATGAACGTGAAGGTGGGACAGCCCTAGATGAACTGAAAACGTACAGGAAACTTGCGAGGGACTCATTGAGTGCAAGCAGTTCGTTATGGAGGTCTACGTTCTTGTCCAGAGTGAGGGGCTTATGCGGGTGCCAAGGCGGGCGACTCTATATAAATCCGTCGTACGCGGCCACAGTGAAGTGTCTCAGGCGAGCGCGTCGAGCGCGTTTAGCGGTCCGTCCGGAGCCTAGCCAGCGAGCAACGTTACCGTGATTAGTGGGTATATCAAACCCTACTCGTGCCTCTCAGCGAGAACGCGTTTTTAACAAAAAATTCAATTAACTTTTGCGAAAGTTTGTATCGAGTTTGTTGATTTTGGTTTTACTATAATTAATACAAGTAGTATATGTATTAAATAAAAGTAGGATCCTCATTGAAAGCTTGTAGAATTATTTCGTCTACTACAACATTATGACGCCTCACATTCACTCGAGGCTCTTGAAAATGAAAGTTTCCGGTTTCCCTCAGACGGCGATAGGAGAGTGAGAAGTTCTCATGGTGTGGCGAACATCGATCAGGATAGACGATAGTGCTCCTGGTAAATTCTACGCGCTTCACGCGCATTGCAATTAGCGCTTCCATACGCCAGCCACATATCAGCATACTGAAGTTGCTTACTGAAGTTAGGCATTGTAACGACAATTATACTGACGACGAACAAGAGTTCAAAAACACACACGTTCACAGTTTAACAAAAACAAGATTCAACAAGAAAACTAACTACAAAGAGAACAACGTGAAACGCACGGGCACTTCCAATAGCCAAAATATCGAATGAACCTAGTCACTGCCAACTCAAGACAAGGATAAGTCATTTTAAATGCGCGTAAAAGAGACACCTTTTGACTGCATTGTTCAAACCGGTTTAATTTTTGGGGTGCGTGTTCGGCCACCCCGGCAAACTAGTATTTCTAATTTTGACCACATAATGAATTATTTCGATTACATGTAGCATACCGTTGGAAAGGGTATAAAATAAAGAACTTTTTAAAGTAAAGCTAAGTTCAAAACAGCTTTTAGTTTTTATTTAAATGAATTTAGAAGTTGTAATTATTTATACATTTACACAGTTTTAACCATAGATTTAAGATTGAGGGAAGCGAAAATATTCTAAGTTTATGGTTTTAACACTTTGGAAGCGAAGAAATCATTTTCTACAGACCAATTGCATTGATTAATCATTTATTTAGAATAAGAATACATTGCAGACTACATTAAAAGTTATTTCGTGCTATTACAGCCATAAACAAAACAGTTATGACGATTTAAAGGCGAGATTTCGGGTAATTTAAAAAAGATCTTAAAAAAATACATATCTCAATTACCGTGACACATAGGACAATGGGGTCTTTGGGTGAAAGCTATCAAATGACCCCCACAACCCCCCTAAAAATTGGGTCAGTCCATGCGCCAAACATCCTGTATAGTTAAATGTTAAGACAGATGAACATAATTATAGTCGAAGAATTTTGCAGGAAAGAATATCTGCTTTTCGAATAAAGTAAAGAATTCACCATTTAGGTACTTATTCGTGCAAGTCCTCTCGCGTGCATTTCATCGTCATCATCATCTGCCTAGCCTTTTCGCAACTACGTTGGTCCCAGTCTAACCGAATTTATCACCTCTAAATGCAATATTGGACTGTCTAATAACATTAGCTAATCCTCGTCCACAGTTTGTTACCTCTGGAAACGAGTCTACTGTCTACAACGAGTCGCGATGCACTGTGGCCACCTAGTCGCTGTCGCGCCATCGCGCCCGCACCTGCCCTATTTTAGTCATCGCGCGTTCAGCCTAGACTAGGCCTAAGGGGGAACCCTACGTTCAGCGTATAATGATGAATGTGTTAATGTTGTTAACAACATTGCACCTCCGAATATTATAATGTCTCAATCTTAGGTACTCGTGTTTTGAAATACTATACAGACTATAATATCTTTTTGAATTCATTAAATTCAATTATTGTACGAGAAAAAATGTACCTATTCTCTTTGTTTTAAATATTTATGCATATATGACAAGTGCTTGACTCGCGTTTTGCTGACTGTTTAGATAATTATGACCTGTGTTTTAACGAAATTATAATTACGTAAGAATTAATACGCGTGTCAACAGCTTGTCATCTGTATATAGCGTTAGGGATCATATCCCTACTAGCTACGATAGTTTAGACCATGCTATTAAATTCAACAGTGGCGTTGATTCTGTTGCGCACTTTGATAGGACTAAACTAAACTAAGGGCGTTTGTCTCTTTCTGTTTAGTAGAAAGTAGAAAGTGCGTTTAGTTTAGTATTGTCAAAATGCGTAATAGAAGCGAAACCAGTAACTAGGTATCTACACAAGTATGCTACAATAAGTAGATAGTGGAGATGGTCCCTTAAGTCACGGTAACCTAGGAGGACGATGCCGCTACCTAAATTTCTTATGATGCGGCTGATGTAAAATAAAACATTACAAAAGGTGACCAGAGATGTCAGAATTATACCAAAGAATACATGGACCAGTGACTAAGGTTGACATGTCTGATGATCATTCAAAAGGTGTCTTTTGTGCTAGATGCATCACAATATTAGTTATTTTTAAACGCACGTTTTTTTTTATGCGGCCTATCTGCTTTACTTCTCTATATTATTATATTATAAACATCTCTGTACCTGTTTCATAAAATAAAAATGATGATGAATAATGGCCCCTAGATAGCAGCACCGTAGCCTTAGGGCGTATTACAGACGCCGCGCTCACACATCGCTCATTGCCGGTGTATGAGCGGGCGTCATCGTCAGTGGCACAACAAGCGGCCTTAGTAAATATTGTGTGTAGGTGAGTAAGATGTACTCACAATGTGGAATGGTGATGTCTGTGATCGTGCCGTAGGCGCGGTCCCCCCGGCGCGCCCAGCCGCTCCATGCCCGCGCACCCCGGCACTTGTACCGAGAGCATCTGCAAATCACAACACACTACTCTCACTTATGTGGTTATCCTCGGGGTTAATATTCTATCACTATACTACTTTCAAATAGACACAGCCACCTCATTGGTCTAGTGGTCGCAAGTTCATTTGCTGGGCGTGAGTCTCGAGTTCGATTCCTAGGTCAAACAATATTATTGGAATTTTCTGTTCAGACATTCTCAATTAATTGGAGTTTTACATAGTTAATGGCGATAGGCCATCCTATAGTCATGGCACCTCTCATCACCAGAGCACTGTGGGAATACCCCAGTACTCTGCTTAACCCTTACATTACGTTACGAGTATTACAGGCTCTTATACTAATATGTTTGGATATAGCTAGGGCTAAACTTCAGTACATGACAAAGGCATTGTTCATTAATGTCCACTGTATTGTAGTAGACCTATTTACTGGTGTAAAATTGATTTAATGATTATGGTTATATTATGTAGAATACTTGTATATTACATTATGAAGGATCTAATAATTGATTTATTGTACCTTTTGCAAGTCAAGAAACTTTCTATTGACCTTTGAACAATCTATGAGAATTATATTATTATTATGAGACAGTCAGTTGGTTTGTATTACATTATATTCTTAGTAATCATGAAACATGATTGTTTGTAAGCTAACTCATTGTCTGTCAATCAGTATTAAGATTTAGTACAGTCAGTTTTAATTTAACTTAAATTACTGATATTAATTATATTTGATCCATAAAGGATAATTCATAATTATGAAATTTAACCAATTCCCTCTATTACATTATTAATTTATTGGTTATGAAATATACTTATCAGGCGAATGAGTAATTTTTTTGGCTTATTAATTATTTATTAAAATAATAAAGTAAAATATATCTAGAGCAATTTAGTATGAAACCTTGTTGAACTACGAACATTTACTGATGTAAAGTACATTTTTATATATTTAAAGTCTAAATTAAAATTTAGACATTAGTTTTATTTAAACTTAGGTAGTATGATTTCAAGTTATACCTCAGATCAGACTACTGAATGCCAATAAAATATATACATACTCATGTTGAGTGCACTTTATATATGCGATAGAAGTCTAGCAACAGATTTTAGTATTTACCCCCAGACTTGATTAGCAATAGTAGCAATGCACTAATGATCAGTTTATACAAATTAAAAACGAATTAATTTTAGTACAAAATGGACCTGAGAAATTATAATATGATCTCAATGTTATTATTTAGTACCTATTAAGTTTTTGTTATAATGTTAAACAATTTATAAAATTACTAATGCACAACATAAAGTTTTAATAGTACATAAATTGCTTTTAATAAATTAACTTTCTTTTAATTTTAATAATAAGTACTTAAGACTTATTATTAAAATTCACTCATTAATCAGCTATCTAAAAGTACTAAGATAATTTGGTTTTGAGCGATGTCTTTATTTAAAACAAAATAACCTGTTACATAATACTGCTGTAATAGGAATTGGGAAATTATAAAATTATGATACAAAAGGTAACAGTTATATTTATCCTCTGTGCTTTTTTAAAGTTTAGGGAAGTTATAATGGCATCATTATTTTGTTGAAAAAAAAAAGAGGCAATGGTATCAATATAATTTAAAGAGTTTGATATTGACTGAGATGCAATCATACCAGAACTCCATTCTGTGTATGTACTGTACACTTTACTGAAGATTGACTACTGAAAATTGTGGCTGTATACCTATAATTATATAATGTGATAAAATTGAATTGTAGTATTATTGTACCTAAATACACCTACTCTCCTTCTTGATATAATTTCAATTTCATGCAAGCACAAGTTGAATATATTATAAATATGTATTGTTCATTTTTGCATTAAACCATGTGTAAATAATAATTCTATAGGTACACGTTTTTATTAAATGTAATATGTCACAATGAAAAGTTATATGATCTAAATGTTACTAGGTATATTTCAAGTTGTATTGTCTGCAACATTTTAAGTCTACAGATACATTTTTCAGTCTAGCTACTAAACATCTGTGTTTTATATCAATGTTTACAAATAGATTAGTAAATGTACGCATCGGTTACATCTCAAAGTTCAAACACTATGTCTAAACCAGTATTATACTGTTAACCTAAAAAGCATAATCATATTGAACAACAACTTATTTCTAAAAGATTTTAGAAGGCTTAGTGATATTCAAGGTATCCTTCTAATGAGAATGTATTAGATTCTCCTATCAATCTGAAGTTACACGGCTTTTAAAATGTCTTCACAACCATTTTCATGTTATCAACATTTATCAATTTGTTTTCACTTCTGTTATGATATGATTGCGATAATAAGGAATTTAATTAATCATGAAATGAAAAGGAATTTTAAGGATTTTACTAAATTATTATATTAATAATTATTATTTTATTAATATAAACGCAAAAGATGTAATAAACCAAGGTTGTATTGGGTGCTGAATTAAGAATAACCAAGACATATAACAAAGTGATAAAAGCCGAGCAATTATCTATTGTAATACTTGCAGTAATATTATTAATAGATTAGAACAGTGAGGCTGAACAAACAACAAGGTTTTGTAGAAAATAACTGTGAAAAGATTATCAATGACTCTACTTTGTACTGAACATTGACACTTTCTTTCATCTTAAATCAGTAGGTATGCTAGCTACATCTTATTATTTAACAAGTGTATGAATGCCATGCAATAAGACTAACATAATTATCATAACCTTTTAATGTACCTACTGTTTTTGATGAGCATTTTCTCAAGTTGTGCACATATTATCGAGTTGGCATGTCACGACTACGATACAGCAAGAGATGATTACGGAACTGTCTGTCATGAAAATTTATTTAAATTCACACAAACAACGTCTGGGTGTGACGTCGCTATCGGCGCGCCTCTTATCACTTGGCACGCTCCCGCCGTCTCGCGGCCATCCGAGTCGCCTCGGGCCTCACTCGGCTCCAGTACAAACATTCTTCTTCTCTGCCCGTATTCCACATTTATTTACTAGATAAAGTTTGAACTTTCGTTTGCTATCCAGGTAAAAATAATAAGAACGTATGTATTTTTCTACAATAACGTCAATAACTAAAGTTTTACTTGATTATTATTGCACTTAGAGGTATAGAATCAAAATAATTATGACTTTATAACACTACTTACTATTTGAAACAGTGTCGTCCACAATTCTCGTAGGTTTTTCACCTATGGATGACAGTTAGTGATGTGCTTTATATCCACATTCGCTGGCACACTAATCGAGACACAATTATGTGAATCGATCACAAACATAAATTAATGTTTTATTTGATATTACACTACACAATCACTGACTTTTGCATTTGTTTTGTTGAAGCTGTAAATATTATAAACAAAACAATCACAGGGCACTATACAAAGATTAGCGCATTTACAATAATTAACTATAATTCACCAATAAATAAAAATATGTTATTTAAGGCATTAACACTATAAAAATAATATTATTTAATAATTAAGAATAACGTATAAATTCCACTATCGCGTGTTTTGTGATGGAGTTTCTTAACTCCTTTTTTCATATTGGCAGAAAGACGCCTGCCATCGAGCGAGTCTTGTTGTTCAATGACGCGGACGGACGCGGCGCGGTGTTCGCAGTCGCGTAGCGGGGAGGTCGGGCGGGCGGGCGGTGCACCGGCTGCCCCGATGTCGGCGCACACTAAAGTGATCGTTGTGTGTAACATTGCTCTCTCATACATACAAATAATCTGTCTACTTCACTTTGTGTGCTCAATCGGTACTTCGGGAGGTGCGATGATACGATGTAGCTAGTGCTAGTGAGTGTGTTTGTAGATTATAGTGAGCGTAGCGTGTGTGCGTATGAGTCGTCACACATGTAAGAGAAGCTCGATTGCTGCTACCGTCGTAGTTGTTATATATGCGCACCTATAACTGTAATAGTGAGCGATGACGCGTTCGTCGGCTCGCGAGACGAGACGGTTGGCATTGCTCAATGATCGAGTTGTAGTCATAGAATGAACGTAACCAATAATCATAGGTGCCCGTTTTTTTTTTTTTTCATTTAACTTTTCCTAGCAATAAGTTTACTATTCATGTAAAAAGATTTAAGTATGAATTTATTGGGTAGAAAGAAAAGGGTATCTAGTGTACCAACGACTTACCTACCTATTTCCTTCAGTACCTATCTATTATTTAGTGTAAGAAATCAAAGATTTGACTTTACTTGTTTTCTGTATAAAATACTATTTTTGGATTTGAGTGTCTCATTCAATTTCTAATTGAACAATAAAATAAGGTCCCTCTCTCAAAGAGGATGCCTATATGTGTACGTGTAGATAAGTGTACGATCCAAGAACCTTATATTCTTGGTACGATCTATAATATTGTTAGAGAATGGCAACGCCAGCAAAATGTACTTAGTAATTGACATAAGCTGTGGATTATTCACATAAATGTGAAAGAGGTTTTTCCTACATAGCGTAGATACGAGAGAATCATATCCTGAAACAATATATTTTCAAAATAGCGTTGGTACCTTTTTAATTTTAAAATAATCTAACACCCAACAACCTAAAAATATTTTGGACATAGATTTTAAAATTTTCATTAAATTTTGACTACCATTTTAATTGCGGCTTGCATGGTATTTGAAATTGTACATAGCTGGATTTTATATCTAAAACTTCCTGAATAAACTAGGTAAGTACTGAATTTGGGTATAGATACGTTGCAAGTAGCATCCAAATGCACTAGCAGATCGAAGCGAACGGGTGTTGCGTTTAATTTTTTATGGAAGGTTAACTGTTTCCCATGGTTTCAGGGGCATCGAATTAGTTCATGTACACAGATAAAAACTTAAAAGTATCCTATCTAATAATCTAGGACATGATCCTGGCGATGGCGTGCCCATTTTATCAACATCTGTTCAGACAATTATGAGTGATTAAGTAAAAAACATCCAAACATCTTCACTAAGTTTCACGTGATTATTTTTAACTAGCTGTAGCATCCTAGGGGAACTACCTACTTCATGTCCCGGATAAAAAGTATCCTATGTTCTTATCCAGGTTTACAAACTCACAAGCATCCAAACTTTTACATTTTATTATACCTAGTAGGAATAGGATATTATGGGATTCCTTATTAACTCTGTCATTCTGTAATGATCGAAGAAATAGCAGGTGAAAATGTGTACTAGCAAAAGTAGGTAGGTATCAACCGGACCGTGGGCATACCCATTTGTAAGATAGTGATGACAACGACTCACGGGGTTGGCGGCGGCGGCTGCGGCGGCAGCGTGTCGGCGGCGCAGGTGCGGGCGGGCCAGCGCGCCCGCGGCCGCGCACACCAACACAGCGGCGCCAACGCATGCGCCCGCCCACCACCACTCTGGAAAAATAAACATCACAATATTACGCAAACAATAATTATTTGAATTAAATCAATGGGTGTGTTCAGTTATTACGGCGGACGACGCTCGATGACGCATTATCGTCCTGCTACCTAATCACGATGCGCGCTCGTAATCGGAATCGACTCAATTTTGACACTACAACAGTGTTCATTGCGTTGCTCAAATTTGTAGTTTGTTTGACTGTCAAAATTGAATCAATTCCGATTGCGAGTGTGTATCGTGATTACCCTGCGGGTGATGACTAAACCGTTCAGTTATTTGAGCGAGCGTCGTCGGACGATTGCTCTGGTCACTCCGTGAAATAGTAGGGTGAAAGTCGCACTCGGTCGCACTGCTGTCAACCGACCAATGACTGTAGTCATAGGATACAGCAGCAGATAATCTGAGATCGTTCGATTGGTCCGGATTGGTCACTCGCGTAACGCAGCTGTGGTTCGTTCAATTATTCCCGATGAGCGAGCGACATTCGCACGAGTGACTTTCACCCGAAAAATGAATTACTGAAAGTAGCCAATACTGGAATTTTTGCTCAATATGTTTATTTATTGGACTATATAATATTCTTGATTGGACATCACTAAACCTGCTGTCATATTAGTCATAACTCATATGTCAATGTCCTGTCAAAAAGAAAACTAAAAACTAAACGACAAACTAAAAAAACTAAACTAACTAACATAGGTAGGGGTAGGTAAGAGGTAGGTATTTGAATTTTCGTTTTGTTATACTATCATAACTATCCATACATCTATGATCATATCAATACTAAAATAAAAAGGTTATTACAACTCTGGGCTGTAGATCTGCAGATCGTAAAGTTTAAAGATGATATTAACTGGGTTCAATAGTCTAATGACAAAATCTGAACACTTAGACCCTTTGTTGTCCACAAGAATATCGATGCCCAGGATGCACAGGATACTCAAGGTGTATGTCAATTGCAATGTTCAAACAGGGCCGAGCATTCTCCGTCCACGGCCGAGCACGAATGTTTTGACGTATAGTAACGTTAACGTAAGCAAATTTTGATTACAAAATACAATTAATATGATCAAAATTTGCTTACATTTTCATGAAACAAGTGTGTATGTTGCATATAATTGATCAAAAATACGATAGAAAATACAATTAATCTATCGTATTTTTGATCAATTAGGTATATGCAACATACACACTTGTTTCATGAAAATGTAAAAAACAGCATGTATTTTCAAAAAATAACATGGAATAAATCTGATTAAATGTGTATTTTTTATTCTAAACTTGCTTACGTTTACGTTACGATACGTCAAAGCATTCGTGCTCGGCCATCCGACGCGACGAGTAGAAAACGAATTCAGGAAGGAAGGGAAAATAAGTGAGAAGGCTCGTATATGTAACTACGTATTTAAGTAGATACTACTTACCTATAAAATGTTTAGTTACTCCAATAGGTAAGTACGTATATCTAATCAAAAAAGTAGATATAGCAGAAAATTCCGAACGATTCGGTTCGTCGTATTATACCTACCTACGTACTCAAGTACCGTGCTTATCTACATGTGATCTACATCATATTATATAGATATCATACGCGCGCAAGTCAGCGCAAGACTGTTCCGGCCATAGAGTTCTTTCTTGTCCGTTTACTTATCTCGGGGACGACTGTTAAAGTCCCCAACGCCGCGCACCGTGCGCATGTAAAGTTATCGTCAAATATCGTTCGCTGCTGAATTGTATGTCCAATGATATCATCGGTATAGACTGGGCTTACCAATAGTAACGACCCATTCGTTACCGTTGGTAAGCCCGCAGGTTGATTACGTAAGAAAAACCTGACAGCCGCAACGACCACCAAACAGTGGTGTCGATTCTGTTGACAGGACTAAAAGGACTAAACTAATAAGGGCGATTGTCTCTTTCTGTTTTAATAAAAAAAGAAAGTGACATATGAATTTAGTCTAGTTTAGTACTGTCAAAATGCAATAACAGTATCGACACCACTACATCTTACATGATCGCAGGGGCCAGTCTATAGCGGTTATGCTGGCCTTCGTGGGCGTTCATTATTGCATCGAATTTATGCCCCACATGGAAAAAACAACTTTGCTCCGTCCGAACCAAGTACTCGGTTGTTAACAGCAATAAATTGTTTATTTCTAACCGTTACGTTTTATCAGTGCATGGTCCAAAGTGGTTGGTCTTCGTTGGTACAAACGCATCAAAAGAGGTAATGAGGAATCACGGCACGAGTAACCCGTCAAGCAGCATAAAATAGACACAGTAGAAAACCTATTGTTTGTGGGTCCTGGAAGTGTCGGTACCCTTACGTAGCTTGATTATGTAATTAACGAGGCTGACTGCCCAAGATGTCATATCGTGTCGTCATCGTAGCGTCTCTCGAGAAGGATTTTTCAGTCCATGTCTCGCCTATTGGGTCAAGACTAAAGTTTAGAGTTATGGTTATGGTGTCAAGGACACCATGAAATAATAATGTTTTTTTGTCAAACCAATGAGCACTGTTGGCTATTTATATAGACACAGTATTGTCGATTTTCGAACATCGGGCTATTTATATAGGTACCTATTTTTGCAAAATAATATGTGTCAATAAAGTTTGCAAGCCAAACATATAAATAATATGTTCCAAATGTTATACATAATATTTGGAATAGTTTCTGTTTCGATTAGGTGACGTTTCGAAGATTTTCAGATACTGACGCCAACGACTACCTAATTAGTTCATGATTACCAAATTAAGACTTGTTATGTTTAATGTGTGCAATCGAGTAGGTAGGTAAGAGTTCACATTTTGCCAGGTTACTGGATCGGCTATTTTCATAACACAATAAACATTTTTTTTTTTAAGTTTTAGTTGCTGCACTAGGTACGCTTTACCTCGAAAAAACATGAAAAAATATCTAAGTAAAAATCACTCAAGCACGGTACCCAAACTTCTATGAAAAACTTTACATAAATGGCGTACTTCTCAAATTCTTGAGCACGGTCGACATTTTGTTAAATTCCTGGAATTACAAAACATAGGTAAATAAAAATTGTTTTTTTTTAAACATTCAACATTATGGCTGCTTATAAATTTTTAATTGAAACAATAGTAGCGCAGTAGACTAAATTTTTTTCGTAGCTCGTTACGTAGCTTGTGCGTAGACTTGTCATCGTAGCAACGTAGATCCTCATATCGTCAAAGTCTACAATTTACTATGACATGTATACTTATACCTTAGAAACGTGGACTACCAAAAATGGGTTTATTTACCATTTTATTTGTGAGTAATAAATGATATACATATATATATTTATTTATTAATTGAAACGAAATATACATAAAAGGACAATTAATACAGATTAGGTTTTTCTGTACACCATTGATTAGGTATACAAAATGTATACCTACACTATAATAATACAGTTTTATTTTTTTAATCCATGTCAAACATAAGTCATAAATTCTTAGGTTAATGCAGTTTTGCATTATGTGCCATTCTATTTTTGTTTCAGAGTTTGTTTGCGTGGTTGGGTTAAATTTAGCAAAGCTTTAATCAGAATATCTTTCTTGATGGCCGAGGGAGTAAACCCGAGAGCACGTTTTCATAACTTAATAGTATGATTGCAGTTTATGTAGCAGAATAGCGTATCAATTACATAAATATAATAATAACAATAAATGTTTTTATTTTTAAGTACGTTTTTTTCAATAATATAATTATGATAAAAATAATTCATTCCACTTATTTTTGATCACCGATTAGACTAGTTCTGTTTTTGGGTACTATGAAATGTAAATTCTTTGTTTATTTCGTATGTGTACTTACACGAATATGTAATTTCCTCGTATGCGTGGTAGACTTAATGCAGAGGCAGAGCATAATGCAATCGTATTAATGATTCGTCGGATGCGTCACTTGACGTCACGTCTAGCGACTAGTATCCGCGAGCCGGATCTCGTAGACTAAAACCTAGCACGGTCGCGGATTACTGTCGGCGGTTGAGGCCAAAACAAACGGCATGTGGTCGCGCGTACTCGACAAAAATTCGACATCGTTCGCCCAAGAATGCACAGTGCGGTTATTTATAGAGGTTGGGAGGAGAGCGGGGGCGGCGGCGACGTCTGGTGTCGGTCTGCCGGGGCCTGCCGCCGATCACCGAAATAGCTTCTCCAGCTGGCGGTACCTGGCCACGTGGCCCGAACTCGCTCGTTGAGTGCTGGCTTACCTGCCTCGAGCATTATGAGCGGCCATGGCAGCAGCGCGCTTGCACGCACAACTTCAACACAACCCGCCCCCTACTAACCCAGTAGGCCAACAGACTAGACCTCTTCTAATATACATCTTAACGAAGTAGAATTGAAACACATAAACACGGAGGGCCCACGACGACGATTGACAAGAGTGAATTGTTGTGCCAATTGTGCTAATGATATTTGTATTTGTAGACAAAACGCAGTATTGCAGAGTCAATCGATCGAGTCGTGTACGTTGTCGTCTTGAACTTGATCGACCAAAAATCAATCGTTTCCTAAGTTCTATGTGGTACACACGAATAGAGGCGAGGTAAATAGACGCGTCTTTGTTGACTAGAACACATTACTTGTAGGCATAATAAAAATAAGAGGAGCAGATGATTGTTGGTTTAATTGAAATCAATCAGATAATTCGTGTTCAAAAGAATTGTCGCGGTTGTAGTCACCGCGTAATCGAAATTATTGGCGAAATAATCCAAGAAACTGGTTTAAAAAAAATGTAGATGTAGCGTTTGAATATCATAAATCATTATTAGGAACACAAATACATTTCTTATCAGTACCAGACGGCGACCGAGAACGTAGAAACGAAAACACATTTTTATAATGATGGCTGAGACCGCGGCCGGCGAGGTATGGCAGTGGGAACAGTGAGTGCCAATTATCACGTTAGGCATGAACTATCTGTGCGTTGCAGACATTTGTGCTCTGTATTATGTATGACGATGTTTGATAATTATTTTACCTGTCATAATGTTTATCTTCTAAGAAACTTTTACGTTCGTAGCACGTGGCATTTTGTAGTTTTTGCCTTCCCCAGGGAAAAAATACGTGATGTTTTTAAACTAAACCTAAGTTTATGAAACTTGATGTATTATTTCATATTGTTATTCTCGAATCTAGAGCCGGTTTTAAAATTTGAAAGGTGTCCTATGATCATCGCCATCACATTCATCGTTTTCCGACAGAGATTAAGGAATATTCTTGTGGGCAAAGTCGCATTCATATAATAAGGAAACATTTGCAATATCTATGTCTAAGACAAAGTACCTATAGGTATATCTGTTGTTCTATACCATAGTAGTGGACGCCGTGTGTAACATTATTGATAAGTTCTCTCATAAGTATATCTACACTTTTATGTTTTATAATTTGAAATCAAATAATTGGTAGGTAGTTCCTTTATATTAGAGGGTGTTCTAAATAATTAAGATAGATATTAGGTTATGAATATTTATAACATTAGTATATATTTATGACAGATAATTAAGAACGGACAGCGCAATCACGCGAATGGCACGCGAGACGCGACCCCTCGTCTCTATTTGAACGGTAGGTACCAAATAATCATTTAAAATAATGATTATACGATTTCGATAACCCGGATGTTAATATGTAACATCACACGGAATTTCAAAGAATTGTTTCACTTATCAGTCATTTTACACGCGATTATGTCAGGTCAGTTAAGGTTGTATTTTACGACGATTTCTTACTTTTGAGGGGGTGAAGTATCAGCCTAAGCCCCACCCACTAGGGGAGCTGCGTTCTCGCAATTACCCAATTGACGTATCAGACTGTGTGACACACGTGTCACAGAATAGCAATATTAATTAGCAACATGCAGTATGACAACAGCAAATACTCGAAAAATATAAATCCATAATATCGTATACCCAGTGTCCTATATTACGCTAGAAAATCTGTTCCTCCGTTTTGTATTTGTAGATTTTATACCTATTTAACTATCTACTTATAAACTATCAGTCATACCTATTGTGTATGAGTTTATGCAAGTGCACATAATTGTCTCGACCAACATTGGGCATTTTCACACTAAGCCAATAATGCCGTAACGAAACCGATATATCGGCATGACAAACCTGATGACAATGCCAATGTGTGTGTAATGTTAGAAGAATAAGCCAACTCAAATCGATGCCTTGAGATAATAACCTACTCTCACCCACACCTGTAGGAGTCGTCCGTTTCCGTAGTCATACCTACATAGGTATGTTCACAGGGTTGCTTTTTTACCAAAAAATAAATTGCATATTCATAGATCAAAACCATATTCCTAGTTCAGATTCCTCGCTATGTATGCAGATGAAGAGCTTCAAAATTGAAAGAAAGAAAGAAAAAACATTTAAATCGGACTCGCACACGAAATTACATAAACACACAAAAAATTCAAATAATGATAACAATAACCTAACCGTCTAAAACCCTCGACTCTAACTAGAAAAAGAGGTGTAACTTTTGAACAGCTGAACAGATTTTAAGAACCATCCCGATTAAACTAGCTTTCAATTAAAAAAAACTGCATTGAAATCGGTCCATCCGCTTTGAAGCTTCGATGCCACAGACAGACACACAAATTCACAGATACATAGATACACAGATAAACATTATAAACTTATATCACCCCTCTATTTTGTCGGGGGTTAAAAAAGTCCTGCAAGAGGCCAAAGAAAGTCCCTATCTTAGCATATCCTGACAGTTAATCCTGACAGATAAAATAAATACCGCAGCGCTGGTTTTCGGATAGGACCGTGGTGATGCCACGGACAACCACGATAACCCATAATACATAAATAAAGGTAAAGATTATAATTTAAATTGGTGAATCATTTTTCTAGTGGACTGCAAAGCCCATAAAGAAATAAAATTAAAAGAAGTAAAATTAGGTTGGGCCACCGGCAAATCGGTACCTATAGGGCCGACCGACACATTTTAAAATGTCAGCGTTTAATAAGGAACAAAATTATACAAAATCTAAGGAAACGTAGATCAGTTCAATACGAAATAATAGTAGTTTATGAAACTGTTGCATAATAGGGGGTATTAAAACATCAGTGTGTTTAAAAATCGAGCGGCAGGCGAGATTTTTAATTACTATTAAAAATCTCGCCTGCGGCTCGATTTTTAAACACACTAGACCAAAAGTAAAAATCTTTCAAAATTTTAGCGTGAAAAATAATTTTGATTGATTTTTGTGTCAAATCTACAGGCATTCTGGGATTTTTAATGATTGTGGTGGATAGCAGTGCTACTTAGGTTGCCGGTACAAAAAGAAATTCAGAAATATCTGAAACATTGTGGTCATGGTAATTAAAAATATCTTAAGGGGTGTAAATTTTTGAAGGATTTCAATTTTTTTATGTAACTTCTTAAAAATTGAGATTTTTTTTATTTATTTTTTTGTTCTCGAGTAGTCATGTGCTGGTCAACCCTCTGGTGCCCGCTTATCTTTGAATTTTGGGACATGGTGTATATAAAACTTCATACTCTTTGTTCTCAACACTACAAATTGTCGTACTGATTTTTCTATACTACATCCTATAAAATGAATTCTTGACGGAGATGTCAAGAAATTATTTTAGCATATTGATTTTTATAAACGAAATACTTAGATTTTCTGAATAAAAGGCAAGTTACTTATACTTCCTGTTGCTTTTTAATAATTTTTTTAATGATTTTACTGTCATTCTTTCTTTTGGTTTTGAATAAAGTGTAAGCGCAGGAAAGTCAAAAAAAATTGCACAGGTCCGACCTCGATGCGCGCCGAAACGCGACTGATTGATGGCAGAGATGACAGAAATCACGAATTTTGTGGTTTTTATCAAATTGTGACCAATATACGTAATATTATAAAAAAATAACAACCGATTTTCGTTGGTATATTTGCGACCAATATTGTGATGTAAAAATTATTTGAAATAATATCATGTTTTAGAAATAATCTTGTAAACACTTTTTTAAAAGGGGTAACTTTGCGAATTTTTTTTATCGAGCCAACTTCATCCAATCATGTATCGGACAACCGTGCAGAGATTGTCACATCTTCAAGTTTGATATATATTTTTTTCGGGACAAAGAAATAAGAATTTCTATTAAAAAAATTGTAAATACAAATCGGTTTTTGCGGCATTCCTGTAAAATACCCCCTTAAACGTTTAAACCGTTGTAATATGTATGAATAGACCGCTAACGACTTCGCACGTGTGGATAGTACTATATACCTATATGTTCCGAGTCCATGTAAAGAAAATCCTCAGTCTTAGTGGATTTCAGAATTCGCTCAGACATTCAAGGGGAATAGGTAATAGATATTAAAATTTTAAGAGAAAAGGAAAACATTTTCTTTGTGATTTTCATAAAATAAGTGACTCTACAATCATCGCGCCCTTTGTTTTATTAATTTTGTTATGAAGCTCAATCAGATCAACAAATTCGAGTACAGTATTTGTAAAGAGTTTCATTATCATCTTATCAGCCACATCTACTGCTGGACATGGGACTCCCCACAGATTTCTACAACACACTCGGCTCTTGATCGCCTGCATCCGAGTGGCGGCGCGGCGGTCACCTCGTCTGTTCAGCAGGTCAGGGGCCGACCAACGGTCCTCTTCCCAGTTCGTAGTCGGCACTCCAGGACCTTTTTACCCCATTTGTTCAACTTCCGCTGTGTGGCCTGCCCATTGCCACTTCATTAACTTCGAATTTTGGGAAACAACCATTGCGCGAGACCAGTGCTACAAGTGGGGTGGTTCCGTTTGTAGAAGTATGACAATATACATCGAATAAAGAAGTAATATTGTAGATTAAGGCCACAGACCCCCACTCTGCAATTAATAAAATTCCGTGTAGTGCACAAGCGGCCTAATCGTTCACAAATGGAGATATTGCAAGTTACAAAAACTATGGGAACCCGTTACGCTCTATTGAATCTGCGCAATGCGTAAGCAATGCGTAACGTAACGTAACGTTCTTCTTCTTTCATTATTAAGTTATCATATTATCATGAATTAGTCATACATAGCATAATATTGGTGTCAATTCTGTTGCTCACTTTGACGGAACTAAACTAAACAGAAAGAGACAAATAACACCCTTTGTTTCTCTCTCTCTGTTTCAATAGAAAAAGAAAGTGACAGATGCGTTTAGTCCAATTTACCACAGTTTAGCACTGTCAAAATGCGCAACAGAATCAACACCATTATTTATCTTACATTACCTACCTTCAAAGATGAAATAATATCGACCTAGTTACATAGGCACTTCCACATTTATCACTTAGTCGTGCACAGTACCGTATCGATTATTTTAAGGTTAAAACATGTGGGAAAAGAAGCAGAAGAAACATACCTTACATAAACCTTGAAACAAACTCAGTACGAGCTGCAATCTTAGTCACTAATTAAGTACTTGATAATACCTAATTGCCTGTATATCAGTGTATTACGGTTTTTCCGTAACGCCTTGAATAAAATACCAAACAGTGGGCCGAATAAGTACAAATATGTGCAAAATTCTAAGCCGTATTTGATAAGGGGGTGGTCTGGGGTGTGGGAGGAGGCTGGCGGGCTGGCGGGACGTCTAGACGTAGTGTAATTAGGAAGGTGAGCGTAGGCAGCGAGACGACGGACGGCGAGCCCAGCCCCGAACACTGCGTCATATAATTAATATAACAGGTAAATTACGCGTTCTGGGTGCGAATTTAACTTGTTTATTATTCAATATAAGTCGTACCAATATATTAATATATAACGCAAGTCAATTAAAAGCGCTGTGTCCTGCTAATTCGTACGATGACGTCGTTATGCATGGCAGCAGGAAACTTTAATATATTTAAATCTGCCAAAGTCACCTGTAACTATTAGCTCCCAAAGGAGTATCCACAAAATTCTAGAGCATCGTAGTAGTATGAAGGAAATTTTATTTGTCTGTGTGTAATTGTGTACTTGTTGTTATATCGGTCTGTGTCCCCGAAACGGTTCAATGACGTCTCACGGATTTCGACTCATTTATCTATCTTTCTCCGGCATACCTAGTGTACCTACCTATTCGTGAGTAAATAAACTTTATGTAATGAAATTCTCGACGTTACATGTTAATGCCCAGACATAGATGCTGAAATCACCTGATAAGATGAACGAGGCCTAATTATGTGAATGTAGGACGAATGTATTGTATGGAGTGTAAACTAGGTAATAAACATTTTATAGGTTACGTGTTTATGTCGAAAATAATATATTAAATGCAGAGTTGGGAGGTTTAACAGGAGTATTATTAACATTAATGCGAAACTTACTACGCTGCGCTACGGGCCGTAGCGCAGCGTAGCATAGTCGCAGGTTCGATTCTCTCACGAAGCAAATGTTTGTTTATCTGTAAACTAGGTACACCCACGATACGGGAGAGATCCTAGAGTAAGGGAAAACGATTAAAGAAGTGAAGTAACATAATTAGTATGTTACTAATTATGTTACTTCACAAGGCAAGTACTTGGTATTTTGCTTGTTTATAAATCTTATAAATAGCTCAGGTACCCAATAAAATAATAAAATAATAGAACGAGAGGTCTATTATCTGCTTGTCAAACTTTAACGGAAATAGTGATTTAATAGATTTTATTAATTGATGACTGTCATAACCTTGCAAACCTATTTTATTATTAAAGTATGGAAACACACTAGTGGGTTCTTCATCTGAGGTGATCCTGAGGTAAAAAGATAATGTTATAGTGTGCCAGTCGTAAAATAAAATGTATTATTCCAATAACAATTGGCGGCGAGGATAGAATGTTGCAGTTAGATGAGGGATTGCATTGATGGTCAAAGATTTTAAAAGGGGGAAAAAGAAGTTCATTGATTTTATTCTGAAAGAATTGTTTCCAGGGGCTACTTATTTAGTGGAGGTGGTAGGGTACCAGTAGAATAGAATAGATCCTTATTTCATGTAAACCAGATGACAGGCACTTATGAAATGTCGAGCAACCGGCAAAGTCCACGGAAACTCTTTAAAAATAATAGATTACAATCTTGATCAGTACAATGATGTGCTGAGAGCTGCGAGAATAATTTAATTTAATGTGAATAAAAATAATAAAAGGATTATAATGATTTGCCTCTGAATAAGATTGCCATGGCAGTTACAAGCTGACCAGTTCCAACAGACGGCACCCGTTCACGAGCATGACGCATGCGTCAGCATCGCTAAGCTCAACCAAAATGAAGGAACTCAACGACCCGATACAACGCCACCATCAGCGAGACATTTTAGTGAGCATGACAGACTACCAGACACCAGACACCAAGTACCAGACAGCAAGTAGGTATTTAGTAAACATCTATAACATTATTACTACCAGTGGAAGTGCCATACAAATTAAATTCATAAATTGTAAGATCCACTGATATGTACTGATATTGCTTCTTTATTTAAATTGTGCATATAGGCCAGTAATCAGGGATTATAGTTGTGCAGTAAATCGAGGAACACATTTTACAGCTGAAATCGGTTCATCTTATGCCTCTTTTCAACATAATAAGTTTTCCCCCTCCCCCGCCCCGGGACAGCCGCCTTTTAGCAATATGGATATCAAAAAATTCCTATCGAAAAGGTCTAGTACATTTTACATTTTGTAGGAATAATATTTTCAGAGTCAAGCCAAGAAAAGTCACTGCTTCACTCGCATTGTAGAATACTACGATTACTTTGAACCTTACTGACTAGCTGATCATCAGTCACTGCATGAGCAATTCCCAGAGAAAGTTACACGGATTGGAGAAAAGCAATAATTGAATGTACGCTCTATAGTTTGCAGAAGTCGTCTGAAGTACAGATTGGTCGATTATTATCAGCGATTGGCTGCTTACTAGCTGTCTCTACATAGTTTTAGTGTAATGTAGGTGAAATATTTTCAAGTGTGGTCTTCTTTTATCATGTGAGATGAGCCAGGTAAGATGTAAAGGTGAGCCAGGCAGCAGTGTTCGTAGCAAGGCCCAGGGCAGGTAAGGTCAGGCCAGGTCGGCCCAGGGTACGTCGCATGAACTTGGGTACTGTCAATTGTAAATTTGTGAAGGTTCCATACATTAAGTGTGGAGCTATAGCACTAACTGTGACTACATATTGTATGTTAGGTACATACAAAGTTGTATATCACGTAATAGCAAAGACCCTGTTTAGTTCAGATTCTAGGGATGTAGATTAACAACTGTCGCCCACTGGAAAACGATTTATTAGATTTGGGATGTCACTGTAGCTATTCCCAGTTTTGGCTACAAGGAGCTGCTACGATTTTTCTCAAAAATTACCATAGTGTAGGCAAGCCAATCTAACTTTGAAAGTCAACTTGTAGTTCGATGATGGCAATCGTCAAAACCGAAGTCGAGTAAGTGGGGCATCTTTACTATGGTGAATACCTACAGCCAAACACCTAAAACTCGATATATATATTATATATAATAGTAATGTGTGACAAGACAATGTTGTTGTTGTTAAATTGCCTACAAACATAGATGATAAACGTGTGTCATTGTCACTCAGGTCGCTGCGAATGACACTATCTTGAAGGTCATTACAACAGAGGATGTACCGAGTAATCGTCGTGTTCCTCTGCGGTGCGCGTGCGACGACCGCGCGGTGTGATGCTGCTAATACGGGTTGTTTGTCAACGTCTGCGTCGACTGGTGCCGCCCGCGCCGGTCGCCGGTCTAGCTATAAATAAATAACATAAGCAGCGTGCCGCGTCATCGCCGTCAGCTCGCGCGAATACGGTCGTGCAAACAATTGCCATTGTCTATGTGAATGCAACGCAACGCCAATGTTATTCAGGGACGTAAATGCATTTCGGATGAATGGCGTGTGTCGTAACGTTTGTTACGTTGATGATACGTATTGTTGTCTGGCTGCCTTTTGATGAAATATGTGCGACTTATGCGTTGTAGGTAATTAATCCAGTGTAGGCAGCTGAAAATATGGAATAACAGTTGTATAAATCTCAAATGAGTGGTAGTACATTGATGATTAATGGGTGGCACTGTCACTTTACATTGATTTATTTTTCAGTTAAATTCGTGATTATTTCTATAAAAGACGTACAACGTAAAATTTGGACTTTTGACAAGAAGTGACCACCTGGAAGGCATTAAAATAACAGGCAAGTAAGTGTACAGCCATGTATAGTCGCGACCGCCGCGATAAATAGCCGGTTATTTCTATCGATCCCGCGGCTCTCCAACTAAATCCTTAGAGTACGACCACATTGTTGTGAGGAGTGACTACTTACTACATACCCGCTTTGGTGATAAATTTATACATAGGACATCGGTACCTAGTGCATATTGATTCCACAGAAAGTCATATTGGTTTAAGGATTTAAAATCTGATTTAGGGGTGCACAGTTAATAAAACACATAAAAATATATCCAATAGATTAAAAAGAACTTCACAAAAAAACCGATATTACCTACATACCTACACATATATAATTATTAGATAATAAATAATAATATATTCAGCCCATTACTATCCCACTGCTGGGTACGGGACTACACTGTACACATACCATCGAGTGCTTTATGAGGCCCTCTCAGATGTGCAGGATTCCTCACAATATTGTTCCTTCATTGTTATCGCAAGTGATAATCTAATTCTGAGCCACACAAAGTATCCACAGAAGTAAATATAAATCTAAAACAAAAATATAAAATGCGTGTGAGTGACGATGAAATTCTCAAAAATTATTCAAGTGAAGTCCGTTTGAATCCATCGCTAATTAAAAATTTACAAAAAGATAACAAGCATTCTGATGTTGACCTAAGTCGGAATGAACTCGGTGACTTTATTTTCTAACCCATAACATTTAAGTAGTGGATGTGCAGAAATACTTTTACAAAATCAATTTCAGGTCGAGTATGCAATATCGATTTCGCGTGGCGAGGTGCGGGCTATGGGGGCCGCGGCGCGGCGACGTGACACGGCAACGGCCGCGGCTGTGGTGCGGGTGGCGCGTAGCCGGCCTGTAGGGATGCAGCAAGAATGCGACATGGCCGGTACGCGCCGTTCTGGGACAATGTCCACAAAAATTATTAAGTAGTATATTATCTGGAAATTAGAAAGCCACATAGCTTGACACAACACTATTAATTCACAAATATGCAGTTCGATTGTTTTGTAAGCAGGCACAAAAACTAGTTTCAAAAAATATTATTTATTAGGAGCGTGATTCATTGTTGTTTCTGTTTTAGATGCGATATCGTGAGGAAATTGCTAGCTCTAATCGCGGCTTCACCTCATAAGCAACGAGTGTTCTCGTCCCTAGCGAGCAGTGCGTGCTAAGAGAGTACGTCAGTTACGCATGTGGGCGCGGCACACGGTAGCACTTTCTCCATGCATCAGGGACCGGTGAGCTGGACAGTCGCGTGCATATTTCCCCGTCATTTTTGCGTGCGCATGAGGCAGCAAGCTCGGTCTCGATTGTTTTCGTCGTGTTTCGCGGGTTATTTCGGGCGTGTGCGCCGCGGCAGTGCAAGCCACTCGCGCACGTCAGACTGTCCACAGCGTTACCACTACAACACTTGATATTCGATCGTCGATGTAGTATATTTTGATAGAGCTGTAAATCAACGAGCATAAGTAAAGTATTCGTGTTGAAAATATTTAGGGAGGTTCTTATATAGCGCGTTGAATAGTTTTTTTTACACTTTGGCGATTATTTTTGTTAGGTTGAGTGATGCCTGACCTATAATTTGCGAGTTATAGTTCACAGGTAAAGCGAATCAACAGGAATTCTGCTTTATGTAATTCCTGGACTTATTGTTAGACATAACAGCGCGGCGTGGTCGGTACCGCATAAATTGACGCCTGTATTCCCCGAATGGGTAGCGGTGCACTGTTTTATATCCACATTCCGCCGATCAATATGTTCCATGTTAAGGGGGCGAGCCTATTGGAGCGATATAATTTGATTTTGGTACACATCATTGACATCATGAACGTAAGACCTAACTTTAGGTATGTCATATTTAACACTAAAACATGGATATTACCAGAAGGTAATATCCATGTAACTGGCTGGCAACTGGCTAGATGCTCCTCTATAATAATACAATTATTAGTAAATAATTGTATTATTATAGAGGAGCATCTAGCCAGTTACCGAATTATAAATAAATTTTGATTACTATTCATTATTTAAAAGTCCTTAGTGCAAAATACTTCAGAGATAACATAACGATACATTTATCTACCAGTATTTGCCAGTTTGTGTGACCTTACACTGGCTTCAAAACCTATTTAATAATACTGTTTGTGGACTAATTGCCTAAACGTATCTGGGTAGAACAATAAAAAAATTGTTAATATGTTTTGTGACCACTTTGGATTGAATGTTTCTGTACCTTCTCAAGAATATGCAAGTGCGTTACGTAAAACGCTCTACCTCTGGTGTCGAAGATTATCTAGCTAGCTAGTATATACCTAGCATGTTAAACGGATTCAATTTATTTTGGAGCTGAATTTGTTATGTGAACATCTCTTGAGTGTGAATGCGAAACGTTGAGCTCAGGGGTAGCGGCGCGGCGGTCGTAGGTCGTCGGCTGAGGCCGGGCTCGGCCGACGGCCCCGCGACCCACTTCCTCCCTCACCCCCTGGCCCCCCGCATCTCGCCCTCCCTTGTCCCACACTCCTTTATCACAGTGATAACAAGAAGTCCGCCTGCTCCTGCACCAGTCGTCTACACAAACTCAGTGCAAGAGCACCAAGCGTTATCAACTGTTATTTGTTATTAAGTTGGAGGAGACTTGTTTATTTACATAGTTTAACACTAAAACAATTGCAAGCGTAGGAAGAGCAATAGTATCGAGAATACAATGACGTCAGTTGAAATAACTCGCGTATTGTTGCGATGATCCAACTCAAAAGCGGGGTTACCAGATTTTTTACTCGTGTCAAACATAAACTAAGATTTATTTAAACTACTTTAAAACCTGTCTTGGTTAATCAGATTCAAACGATATTCGAAATGCATAATTCACATGAACGATGTAATAGTGCAACATGGCTGACCTTTACGTGAGTCTGAAATCGCGCGTCGAGACATAACAGCCGTAATATTTACAACCGATTGAGGGGTAAATTAATCGATAGGACAGGGACGAAATGGCGCGTGTGGTTGTTGGTATAAATATTGAGTAAGGTATGGAGACTTGGAGAGGCGATGGCGATGCGACAAAGGCTATGGTGTCGCGGTTGGCCAGAGGGCGACAGGCGGCTGTGTCTGCCGGCGGCGGGCGGCGCGTCGCGTTCGACGACCTACCGTCTCAAGGCCGCTCTTACACGTGCCAGTCGTGCCACCGGCGCTTCCTGCCGCCGCCATAACAACTCTCTCCCCGCCCCACACCCTCGCGCCCATCCCATCCTACGCGGGCTGGGACCAAATGAGATCCTAGTACTACCACGCACGCATCTTACCAAATCTTTGATTCTCAGAAGAGCCCCATAAAATGAAGCAATCATTCAAAAGGTTTAATCTGACATGAGATTTTTCTGAATTTAGCTTTTACATGGAGATAATATATAATTTGATGATTCTTGTTAGAATGGGGTGTGTTAAATTCACACGGTAACGTTACGTAATATGAAGCAGACATCCGTTGGAAAGCGATGTAGGTAATCGATGCATTTTGGTTACAATATTAATGTGACATCTGTGTTTGAAATTCAAAACATTGGTAGGCATGAATCGAATCTTATATTTTGTAGTCCCCAGACAGGTGACGGTGGGTGATGGTTGTTATTCTATACGTTGGCCTGTTTACCTTCGGGCACGCCCAATGTCTGGTTACTTGTACAAAACTACAAATATCTATAAATATTTAGAAGTTTGGGACGAAGAAAGGAAGTGCGGGAGTGATGGCACATTGTGCGACCAGGCCTTAAAAGGGCCACATTGAGCAATTCATCTACTGATCTGCATAGTAACTGTCAAACAGATGATTACTGAATATAAACCTGCGAAGTTGATATTTTGACATTTGTAATATGAATCATATTGTGATTCATCTAAAGCGGCCTTTTTAGCCCCGCTGTTCAAATTTCAACTGAGAGTGGTAGAAGAAATTGGAATATCTATAACACGACCTAACTGTAGGTAGTGTAAATCATAATAGTTCAAATACATCATTCTGAAAATCGACAATTTTTTTACTGTTGGGGAAAAGATTTTTGCCTATGTTGGATTAACAGGTACATAATGTCGAGTGTCGACGTATTTGTCACGCTAGTGCGCTTTTGAACTGTCATGATTAGCACTAAACATTTCTCGTAATTTGGATAATCGCGATTTAGTGTTTTAGGTATTTGCTGTCAAGAGATTTCAAACTCCAGTTCACCTAAAACTAGTACTGGAATTTCGAATTCTGTACTTAGCGTAGTTGTTTTCACAAAGTGTAATACTTCTGTAGTATCCTGCGGTTAAGATACGAAGAAACAAATGTCATCATTATCCGTCAAGCCTTTTCCCAACTATGTTGGTCTTGCCAGATGCGGCTGTATATCATTATTTTATCCGGAACGATTGCCATCTGACACCCGCCACACAATTACTGGGAGACACTTAATATCCTAAGCTTAGAGCAGTTGTCAAACTTTTGGGATGCTGATTACCGTAACGACTATCATGATGGTATTCGTATGACAACCGGGACCAACTGAAGATATTATGCCAAAGTTATGTTCATTTACCTACTTGTGTTTGTGCAGCTCTAACGTAGGAAACATTAAGTTCTGTCAAACGTATTAAAAATAATAGATAATTTTATTGATAATTTATGTAAGAGTATAAAACAAACATCCACGCGCACACACTCATAGCTAGTAATCTTCGAATCTGTTTGGTAAATCGAGGCTTATAGGCAAATATTTGCTACTGACACCTTAACTATCCCCCAGCATATCAAGGCTAGGGGGCTAGGAGATAAATAGTACCTATACACCACGCCTTCCTACATGTAAAACTTTCCTTAAATATAAAAAAAACTAGCTGTGCCCGCAACTCCGTTCGCGAAGAAAGGATTTTCATACAAATTTTGAAAATCCTTATTTATAAGCTTTATAATTCCTGAGATTTCATGATTAGTCAGTGTAATAGTATTTTTGTTTTGTAATAGCTGTTGCCCGAGGTTTCAACCCAGCATGGGCTTCCTCCACCTGGGGGGAGGCGGAGGAGTGTTCAAGACTCCTACCAGTTAAACTCACCACGCTGATCCACTTTTAGCACCTGATGGTGGACTTCGGGAACTCTTAAAGATCGCACCGAAGCCCGCCACGATGCCACGCCTCGGGGGAGGGGGGAGACTATACAAAGATTCCCCCGTTATCCACTCTGTGGAGTGCACGGCGATACATGATCATACATCGCCGTCTTCTCGGTGGCAGTTTGGTGAGAGCGCAACAGGAACTCAGAGCGCAATAGGAACTCTGTTGCGCTCTCACCAAACGGCCACTCTGTGCGCTAACGACCTCTGAGGTCTCCCGCCACATCTGGCACCATCGTGAGAAGCAGGTTACGACGTTGTTCGCGCTAGGCGGTTCTCTTACGAGCGGAATCGGCCCTCTCTCGATTCCGCTCTGCGGCCTCTTTCTGGAGCATAGCAGCTTAACAGAAAGAAAGATTACATAGAAAAACTTTACAACTCTTTATATCTAATACTAAATAAGTTTAAAAGAAACTGCATCTTCTCCTACAAACACGTCATTGATAACAGCCTATTATGTTCCAACAGTTGGAACTCAGCCTAAGAGAAGGAATGGACCGTAATCCACCACCCAAGCCTAGCGCTGATTGGTGGAAGACACAAGTCTTCGAATTATTGATTCTAAACTCATGTTTACACAAATAAAGAATCTTATATTATTTAGGACAAGCCGGTTTCCTTACTTTATAAACACGTACAATAATCACCGTTTAACCCTCATTCAGGCTTCTATTGAAAATCAGCGCTGCTGTGTGGCTGACGCCGCGCAGCAGTATTAATGCTGAGAGAAGGCCTTTTTGGCACAACTGTGACGTACGGACAATTTTTTTTATATTTTATATTTCTATTCCTTTTTCAATTTTTTAATATTTCTGTATGTCCGTGTCAAATAAGTATATTGTCTTTCTTTCTTCTTCTTACGGTGTTTTCGTTCACCGTCTGAGCAGTGGTGATGAGTCAAGAATCTACCCCATTGTTATGTATTCTCTGCCCATTGGTGCGCGACCGCCTGGATTCGAATCCACGACCTTATACGACTCATAAGTCGTAGCTGCGACTATTGAGTCACCACTGCAGGTTTAACTCGTCAAGCCTGTTAATAACTTTGCGGGCGGAATATTTATTTTTGTATTTTCAAAAGGCGTGTAGTGAAAGTTGTTTATTATATCGCTTCAGAAAGTTTCCGAGGTAGGTACGTACTTAAAGGGCATCGGTATAAGTAATTCAGTTTCAGGGAATATAAGATAGCCGCTCCTTGTATTCCGGTAACAATATGATATAAAGCCGCCTCTAATTGGATTGGAACTTGAGCTTAACTTTTGGAAATGGCTATATAGACCTAAAAAGTAAGAAGGCTGACGATGAGGATTATATCGGCAAATTTCTCTCTTTTCTCTAATTTCTTTCTTTTTTTGCCGTTTTTATAGATAATGGTACGGAACCCTTTGTGCGCGAGTCCGACTCGCACTTGGCTGGTTTTTTTTAGAATATACCGTGCTAGACCTTATTCAACTAGGCTAGAGACAAAGTATAAAAAAAAAAACACCCTTTTGTGGTGAAATGCGAAATTTATTATATAACAAAAGACAAACGGGGCCACTAACGCAGGAATATCTTTTGAACCATTTCTTCAAGTAGAGAGTTTCAGGTCATCTTGATTGACATTTAAGGTTCAATCGAGTATCTTACTGTGTTGAATCCCTGCTTCATTTGGATATTTAGTTCGAAAAATTTATTATCAGGTAATAATTATTTATTTACATATTTAGCTTACATAGTTGTTTTAGGCACATTCGAGCGTATGGCACCCGTGGGTTGCAGCAGAAAATCAGCGTCAGGTGGTAGCACCTGGTGTTGCCATCTGACATTATGCTGAGCTGAGGCCCTTTTGGCCCTTAAATGTACTTTATTTTGTCTATTAAATGTTATGTGTTTTAATTTTAATTGTGCCAATAAACGCAATTTTCTTTCTTTCTTTCTGCTGCATGTTGTTTATTTCTATACATTTTCGTGCTAAAATAGCTTTATTTGTCTAAATTGACGACGCGTTTGACGCAGTGGCTAAGTAATTAGATTTCTACGCTACGTGACGCGAGTTTGATCACTGCACGGAACATTTTGTATGATCTACAGATACTTGTTTCAGGTTTGGGTGTGTGTGCATGTGAGATGTATATTTGTACCCTTGATACAGGAGAAATAAAAGGGAGGGGCAAAGTTAAAAAAAATTGTCAATTTTAAATTCGATGCACGATTCAATAAGAAGTGTTTGTTAAACAACACACAATTTTTTATTTATTAGAGATTAGTATATCTCTCTAGTATATCTCTCTCTCAAATATTTTACAGGATGTTGTTTACATTTTCGTATTTCCTTCCTTGAACAGGGTATGATTTTAATAATAATTAGTTTCCTGCATTACTTTTAATAATTTTCACATGTCTCGACTCGCCGATTGAGAAAACGGAAGTAAAAAGAAATCGTATCATAGAATACTTAATTAAATAATAGCCGTATTACCTACACAACATCAAAAAGATGCCACTTGGCAAAATTTACTCCGATTTTTGTAGTCTTGCCGAGTGCTTTCCGGCAAAAAAAAAGAATATTGCGATAAAAACATCTCATCACCATCACCCATGATATTTGACCGCGACGTACCTATGTAACATTATAAATTTTCCTTTTATTGCAACTGCTCTTCATGAACAAAATAAAAACAGGATATATATTTACATACGTTAAGAGTGGCTATCGAATGGGTATATTATTACGCGTATTGCTCAGTTGGTCGTGAGTAGGTAGTAGACACATCAATCAAACGCATGCGTATAACGTGAGTGAATACATTCGAAGAACATACTTCAAAGAGGCTACAAGTAAAGAGCAGCTAAATGTGGGATCGTTAGAAACTTTGTAGTACATGTGATGTGTTGAAGTGTAGTCTGCGCAACACGTCTGAAGTATCCTGTCGATTAAGATAAAAGAACGAACTCGAATGGCTCTATTAATGTTTGTCATTGTGTTTTACAGCGTAACACGGCTGATTTATTGCATTTTAATTGTTGTAAACAAAGTTTAATGTAGTTGGTAACATCCTTATCAAGCATTTTATTATGAATTTTATAGTCTCGCAATCAATTTTAAAAGAATGGAAAAGTAACCAACGTTATTATGGATTAATGTGTATGACGAATTACAAAATACCTTATTATTTCCCCACAGGTTTCCAATGAGTGACTAAAGGAAATTTTATGAATATAGTCATCAGCATTTTTGGTAATGAAATATCTCATGCATAAACCTTTTAAATAAGTTCGACGTGAGAGCTCCACCTACGTTTACACTTATGACACGAGTACAGGCAGTCGCCGGTCACGGGTCGTCGTAGGAGTTCTTTTGCAATTATGTTTTTCGGCAAATTTTGGAGCTAAACCAGGTATTGGCATTCTGTACAGTGCACCGATGCAGTTGACCTCCAGTCTTCGCGGTCAGTAGCAAAATGTTCATACGTTTTGCGGGTGATTTTAAATAAACCAAATGGTTCGTTTCAGGCAATCTCTTGCGTAGCATGGGGTCATCAGAAACTTAGATAAAAACTAAATAAAGTGCGTTTAGACACATCTAAGTTGGACCATCGATAACATTATTAAGTATTCACAGAGATGCTATACGGACTCCGTTCCTGCCTTCAGTTCATTCATAGGAACTATTCAAAAGGATGTTTACTCGCTCGAATTTATATTCGCTTGTGAGTTTTTTAGATTTTATAGAAGGGAAAATATAGAAACATATAAAGATTTAAATATTTGGCATTGGATAGGATTGGATGGAAATTGCTACACCGACAAGTGTCTAGCACTTAAATTTTGGATGGATGTGAGTTTTTCATAAGTTGTTCTACTTATCGTTTTCCTTGAAGTATTATCTACTTTTTAACCGACTTCAAAAAAAGGAAGAGGTTCTAAATTCGACTGTATGTTTTTGTATGTATTTACGCGATTACTCCGCCAAATGCAGACTGATTTTGAAAATTCTTTTTTTGTTTGTCAGGGTATACTCTCGAAGTGGTCTCATTTAAATTTGGTGAAGATTTAATATTATAAAAAATAAACAGTCGCAAAGATAAGACACAGAAGTGCGTAGTCATGTACAGTCTCTCAGATAAAAAACATAAACCGAAAAACCCAAAACAGAAGGTTGCTTGCATTGATTACACTTTTTACCGTAGCTTTCTCTTGTTGAATAAGATCATTATTGTGCTACTTGTATTCCATTTTAACCTCATAACCAACTCAACTCAAGCAGGTGAACTCAGGTGATTTAGGGATAAAAAGAAAGAAATCGCACGTGCTGATTATTTTCTGATGATTCACTAATGAGTCACCTTTGGTCACCCACATAATACCTATACCACTTACAGATTATTGTGTCTTCTTCGCGGTTAGTGAAGATATTAAATCATTACGAACTTAGTAGTAGGATTTTGAATCGTACTAGTGATTATAAATAAGTAAATGATAAGTAGGATGTTATTTACACTGTTGGAAATTTTTATAAACCAGATTCAACTTTGTGATTTCCACTCTAGATACTCACTTTGACTGTAAATTAAATTAAATTCGGGAATTCAGAGAGTGCCTGTTAACGGTTGTGCTAATGGTCATTTATTTGAGTATCAAACGTAATGTTCAAACTAGTTATAAATATATAAAATATTGTTAATATTGTTGGCTTATAACTACGTTGTTGCGTGGTTAGGGAAGAATTAGGTACCTACGTCAAAATAATTATTATCATAATAAACTTATTATTGATTCAAAATACTTTTTCAGTGGTTACACGTACTTTTACTGTTGTTTATTGTGCGTCATTATGTTAAATTGTAGTCAATTAAACTGATAATATTATCGTTCATACAAGACCTTAGATATTATATGGTCTTATTAGTGAGCGGCCTAATTAGCAAATTGAATCACGCTGCCATATGCCTATCGGCATTATTTGCATGTGTGTTCATTTGTATACACTTATCGTTACTTAATTGCCTCTCTGACCTGTCTGTAGATATATCTTCATTTTATACGATTCCGAGAAACGCGGTTCAATTGTTTTGTCTTTGTTGATATCTTGTGTTGTTCAGTACCTACACAAATAACGAAGTGTTCGTTGCGTTGAGAGGGTTCGTGGTTGCGCAGTGCGTGGCGTTTGAGACGGGGGAGGCAGGGTGTCTGAGGGCGAGTGCTAGCGACGGAACCTTCGCCCTGATGACCCAGATACGCGCGCCGCGTGGCTGCCGCCGCCGCGCCCTCTACCGCATTCTTCTCTACATATTTACTGTATTAATGGAAATGTTCATAAATACTTTCCGTAATTTTCACAGAAATATTAGCCATATTCATAAAAAAAAACAGTCAATAATAGATATTATTATACAGTTTACAGTTTGAACTGGATTGACTGTTTGATTTTTCTGTGCGCATTTAACAGCACTCAGTGTGCAAGATGGCGTATTGATTATGCGGTGTGTGTTATCTGTTAAGGAATATGTGATAGACTCGAGAAATATTTAAATAAAATAAACGAATGATGATTTAAAGACAAGATATCAAACTAAGAGCGAGGAATTCTACAAATTCATTAATTTATAACTATTCTTAAATACATCCGTAATTATGTACATTATGTAAATGGAATCCCAACAAAAACATTAAATGTAAAATAATGCCAAGTCTCTCGACGCAGTCTTTCCATCGTAAAAAGTTTTGAGATCTCATAGAAGCCAAGTCCTATTCAAATTATTTTGTAGTTATAAATCAACATTTAGTAATTGTATCAATAGTTTTCTTTATATTATAATTATAGTGACTTGGCAATGAGCACAAGAAGAAACAAATAAAACGGCATATTTGGAGGAGTTGAAAGTCACACACCGCATGCCTAAACATTAATATCACAAAATTAATTTTCTTTTGGTTTATCCGTGTCGTCCCAACCGAATTTCGGCAACGGCAGTCAGTCTCATCCAAGACTAGTAAACTGCGCAGGATAATCTGATAACAGGTCTCGTCAGTAACATTTGCACATAATTCCAGGCAGCAAGCAGCTTTTAATTTGTGCTCATTGCCAAGTCACTATAATTATAATATAAAGAAAACTATTGATACAATTACTAAATGTTGATTTATAACTACAAAATAATTTGAATAGGACTTGGCTTCTATGAGATCTCAAAACTTTTTACGATGGAAAGACTGCGTCGAGAGACTTGGCATTATTTTACATTTAATGTTTTAGTTGGGATCTCATTTATTTTTTGTAAGTGTATTTCTTTCTTTTTTTTTAGATGACCTCATAATTTCTTGGACTTCAGCTACTGCTTTGCTTAGAACCCATTCTCTATCTCTATCTCTTTTGTTTCTTTTCTGAGGCTTCGTTACTTCTAAGGTAGACAAGTCTAGGCGATATATACTTCGGAGTCGATTATATTCAGCTATTGCTATCTCCTGAGCTTTGATACTACTAAAATTCACATTTATTAAATGTAATCCACCCAAACTAGTCACTCTTGAAAGGGCCACGTATGCTTGACCACAGTTTATATTATTCTTTTCTATTCTATGTATTTATTCATCCAATTGAATACTTAAACAACGAACAAAGTTAACAATGCAGTCAAAATCCATACACAATGTTCTTGCCAAACCGCAAATATAAAATTGTTTTCTATGGTATATTATTTTTTAATGTTTTTATAATTATTTTTAATGTTTTTTTAATTTTTCCTTTATATGTGGCTAATGACCTATCTTGGTGCAAAATTTGAAGTTTCTAAGTCTGCTAGAAGTACCTTAGATTTTTGATGATCGGTCAGTGAGTCAGTGAGTCAGTGAGTGACAAAATGGTGTAACTTTGATCGACCGTAATTCCTAAACTATTAATTCAATTGGCATGTAATTTCGAACTTAAGCTTGTTCTAATGCCTACTATTATTCACCAAAAACCTAAACTCGTAGCTTTGTCCACGTCGAAGATATAGGGGGGGCGAAACAGCCGCGAATCGCATCGAGAAAAGATGGTACGGCCGTGCCCGTTTTGCTCGAGACTTGGCTGGGGCACTGCCGTGCCCCCAGATGTCTAAAATTTAAAATGAATCTATTACTCGTAATCGTTACTACATAATTTTCACTTACCTAATTAAAAATATCGTTTGGTAAATATTTATGTTCGCCAGATCCATAGCATTGTTTGTTTTCTACTTACTGATAATAATGTTATCACAGTTATCAGTTCAACACACCTACTAAGTGACTTCAATTTCATGTCTGCATGGTATATTGTGTACATTCCTTGTATGTTTTGTCTCATCCTACGGTGGGAACGAAAGTGCTCTTTTTTAAACGCTATTTATATGTTTTCTCTGATAGAAATAACTATAAACCAAATAATTATAACTGCATTAGACCTCCCAAGACAAGGTAATCCCTCAGTAAGTATTTAAAATAAAGTGACGTTGAATTGAATGTATTGTTTTTTGTTGTCATACGTTTAATTATGCGTCATGCCACGTGCTTCGACAAAAGGCGAATTTGATAATGCGTAGAAAAGTCAATGGAGCAAAACATAGGGCGTGCGGAACCGCGGCGTCGGGTTGGTACGGCAGATGTGGAAGTGCGGGCGGCGGCGGTGCGGCAGAGGTGTGCGGGCGCGCAGGTGTACTGACCGGTGTGCGCGGGCGGGTCGGGCGGCTCGGGCGGCGGCGACGACTCGGTGGTGTTGGAAGGCGCGCTCGCGCAGGCGGCCGCCGACGGTGCATCTTCCGCGGCGCGGGCTGAGGGCGGCGGCGACGGGCCGGGGGGAGGCGCGCAGAGCGCGACCAGCCGCAGCAGCGCCACGCACCACCACCAGAGCACGGCGGCCAGCGCGCGGGCAGCGCGCCCGACGCGGCCCGGGGCCCTCTCGCGACCGAAATACGCGCACCGTTGACTCGTGCACCGGCGAGCTCGCTCCCTCACCCGGGTAATCGTGCGGCGTCGGGACGGCTGGCGAAGCGACGCGGGTGCGCGCGCGCGGCCACACGGCGACTGGGGCGCCGTTCCCGAGAGCATACGACCGCGCCCGAACACTATTTCGGGACCGACGCTCCGCGCCGCTGCCGCCGCCCGCCCGCCTCACGCTGCCAATTTTACGCGAAATTGCGGGCGGGCGGTGATGCGATATGTACCACGCCGCGGTCACCTGCATCTGCGCAACCGGTGCGCTGTTCAATAACATTCTGCAGGGATTTGCCTTTTTCATTGAGAGGGATTTTTTTGCGAGGAGGTGTTGAGGGCGCGGACCCGCACGCCGCCGCCGCCGCTCGACACGTGCGCCACCCGTCTACTCAAAATAGTCGGCGGCGAACGTGCTGCTGGCCCGTGTCAATAGATACAATGTCGCAGCTATTGGCAAGGAAACAGAGACTCGCACTATCTCACTGTCTCGCGCTCTCTGTGTTGTGAATTCTTATGCACGGTTTATATTTAGACGTAAAATTATTTCTGATATAGATAGGTGTTTGACATTACGTTGAACTCTCATACGTCGGGAAGCTCCACCTGTATAAATATTCTGTGCCACAGGAGCGTAATGTATGAAATGTTATTTAGCTAATCTTAAATGTAAATACGTACTTCACAAAGTTAAACTACGAGAAACCAGAGTATAGGTATCCCGTATCCATTCACTTTGTCCCGTTTGTTGAATAATATGTTGTTAATTAAAGTTAGATAGCTGTCTAAGCGACTCCGTCCGCGTCGACTTTATGAAAATCGGAGTTATTTTTCAGGATAAAAAGTGTCCTATGTTGTATTTAAGTTGTATGCCAAATTTCGTTAAAATTAACAAACAACCAAATTTATAAACTCAAAAACATCCAAACTTTCACATTTATATCATTAGTGGGATAATTCTTGATATTTGCTGTCTATGCATAACAAAGACACCTATCGTCATAATTCTTTCTTTCTTTCCATTACCCCGACCCGCTTTCTATTACATCACTACACACGTTTCATTACATTTTGGTAAGTCTGAACACTTATCGTGTTTAAATATGTTTGTAACTTTTTATAAAATTTGAAGAATAGTCGTATTTTTTTTTGACCTTAAAACATTTGCAGATGCCTCTTTTTTTTACTTTTTTTTAATGCAATATTCTTACAAATTCATACAATTATAATTATAATTAATTAATTATAATTATTACAATAGGTATTCTTAACCAAACAACAGCAGGAAGAAAACAAAAAACAACACGCATTATATTAAAAACGCATCTAAAAATGTACTTATTCAGATTTCTAATTTCAACAACTAATAAAATATGGCACGTTTGGGATATATTAAACAGTAGTAGAAGAAGTCGTAGAACAGAAAGGAGAATGGGCATTGGATCGCGCCTCCAACAGCAATCAGCCATAAATGAAAAGCTTCTAAAGAAGAATAGTTGTCATTATAACGACTCAATTTATCTGTCCTTTCGGCGTTATAATCTTCTAGGTATATAATACACAATAATATTGTGTATATATACGTTATAAATGTTCTACTGAAAAAGTTATTTACTGGTGTGTCATACAGTCATATAATATATGTATGACACACCAATAAATAACTTTTTCAGTAGAACATTTTGTCCTAGGAAAGTGCCCTTAGTTCCACATACTGACTACTGATTAGGTATTTCATTTCAGGAAGATGGACATCAGCTCATACAACACATTACAATCACCATTCCAGCTGCCAAGCGTAGTAAGTATGGCAAGGGTAGCTCCTAAAAGTTAATTGTAGCGCTATCGTGTGCGTGTTAGTACTAAGAGCAATGCAATGGCACGAAGCAGAGACACATACTTGGCTATACTAGGCATTGGACGTTCAGCTACATAGACATTTCGATAGTTGGACGTTTTGCTATAAAGACAATTTGCTAATAAGACGTAATGCTAAATAGATATTTTGATTATTTGGACATTTTTTTACTTAGATGTATTGATCGTGAGGCTATTGTTTGAGGGCAACATCTCAAGGACGTATTTAAAACAAAGGCAACGGTGGAATATGAGACTCATGTATAAATATTAAAGCTTACTATAACAACATTGCAATTTGCAAGACTGTCATTTTCGATACAAAACAACCGTGTTCCAAGTATGTGTCAAGTGTGATGCGGCGCTAGTCAATGCTTACCAGACGGATGTTATTGTTGTACATAAAAGGATGCTGCTGCTAATCCTCTTGTCATTATTTCCTATAAAGTGACACGAGGCCACGTCGAGGGGACGTCGTATCCTTTGTCACGAATCTCATGATGGTTCACCAAAACATTGCGATCAGTAGCGACGTTTAAATTGTGAAAGCAGGAAGTGCTTGTATTGGTCAACTCTACGGTTCGCTAAGTAGCTTAATTCGCTTCGTAAGCTTCCCCGATCTTATCCCAAATTAATCAAATTACTCGTATTTTTTTTCATTAAAAAAAAAAAAAAAATTAGAAAGAAAGAAAGAAAGAATGTTTATAGGTCAACACAATACATATTTAAATCACACCATATACAGTAAGAAACAGAATAGCCGGGAGTGACACAGCAATAATTGTACATTTATTACATTTGTAGTTAATAAGGTAGGTAGGTACATAATATCCGATTTGGAAAATTATCTTTTTGTGTATTTCAGGTCCTACTAGGTAGGTTAGGTATAGGGTCTTACGTAAATCGTCTATCGTTTTAAGGGATTATTGTACCCGTCATTATGAACAACTTTTATTATGGGACCAAATCTGAAATCGCGAAAAAATTATCAACTGTTTCTTATGTCTAGTCGAGTAATATTGATTTGTATGAAACAGCAGTATTTTTTATTCGCGATTTCAGTATTTTTAACCCATGAAAAAAAAAGAAGGGTGTTATAAGTTTGTAATGTGTATCTGTGTATCTGTCTGTGGCATCTTAGCTCCAAAACGGATAGATCGATTTCAATGCAGTTTTTTTTATTGAAAGCTAGTTTAATCCGGTATCATCTTAGTTATGTTTCATGAAAATCTGTTTAGCCGTTCAAAAGTTACAGCTCTTTTTCTAATTGGGAGTCGGAGGTTTTTGATGGTTAGGTTAATAATAAATATAATATAACATATAAAAAAAATTGTTCCTAATGATGAGTAAATAAAGGGATCGGGACTAGAAACGTTCAACCTTATATTGTAACTTAAAAACGCTCTATTATAATTTTTATAATTATAGCATAGTTTAAACTTCAGATTTAATTTAACCTCAACAAAAACATGTATTTTGATATTATTCAAATTACTTCAAGGCTCTATTTTTTTTTGGTGAAGAAAGCTTTGTTTCTAGGTGATATTTTCTGTGCGATTATTTGGGATATTTGGATTACAGTTAATGCTTCAAATAATATTTTATATACACTCATATCGTAAAGTTCTGATTATGAATTCCAAAATAGTACCATAATGACAGACTTTATGCCTAATAAAATTAAGAGTGAGAAAGCATATATACTTATTCTAGATAGATATTTTCAGTTGCTGCTATGGCAGGTAAGGTTTAGAAGAAATGTGTGGAGGTTAGTGTAGGTGCAATGTGTTCATGTGACATCGCAAGCTGCGCTAGGAGCCATGCAGTGGTGCGGTCACTGCGCTAGGAGCCATGCGGTGGCGCGGTCACGGCGCTAGGAGCCAGGCGGTGGTGGCGCGGTCACTGCACTGAGGTCACGATGCACCGGAGCATGTGCCGCTCACGCCGCGCCTCACGCCCCGCCGCCGTGAGAGCCTTGCGCGTAAGCTATGGGTGAAGAGCGATTTGACTCAGAGTTATTGACCATCTTACTAATTAGCGATGGGCATGGAACCAACGAACGTATTTTTAAAACATTCATTTCAACACAAACATTTCTGTTTTTGTCCGTCCATGCATTCCATCTGGCTGATGAGATGCCACGCTACGTTTGTCGGTCATCGGTCCTTCGAGCAATTCGGTTGATTCCAGCGCCATTTCAGCTTGCTGAAGTTGTTAGTTACTCTAGTTTTTCTTTGGAAAAAAAAGTTAAATCTAAGCTAATTGGGAATAAAAGGAACTACAAACATATCTCGCCCCTTATCTCGTTGAGCGACTTACAATTTGTGGATTAGTCCAATTGGCAGTATCAAATAATTTGTTAAGTTGAAAAAAAAAATCCTATTGCACAAGAAATGGATTTAAAGGATAATTCGGTGAAGAGTAAATAAGAAAATCTTCTACATTCTCCAAATAAAAAATCTTGATTCTTGATCGACTTATTACACGAGATCCGCTCTGTGTGTATGGTGGAGACCACTGCGTGCGCTCGCACCGGTTACTTTAAATTTTCATTAGCACGTCGCGGCGGATCGCCGCCGCCGCCCGCCTCTCGCCGCCCGGCCGCCCGGGCGCCCTGGCGCCCTCTGCGATTACATTTCGCAATTTACAAATTGTCTTTTAAATTTACGATTTATGCTTTCGTGAAAACTTATCCTCAAGTTACTTTAATTGAACCTTTGTTTTAATACAGGAAAGAAATATAGCGCCTTCGCATTTTCCTAAATAAAGGATATATTACATAATAGCTAAACGTAAGAAAGAAGGTATATTCAATCTAATTGCCTTAAGTGTACTAAGTAATTAGTTAAAAATGGAAAATATATCGTTTATTATATCATTACTTCATTACTGTAACAACGTATCTTTTGTTTATTTGGAGAAAATCAAATCGAGTCCATTATGGATTTTATTTTTATTTTAACGCGTTGATGTCTTTTGTTCTATTAAGTATTTTAGCAACTTTATTGATTAAAACTAAATACGGTAAAGCAATATCTTAATAAATGTCTACATAATGTAGACATACATCCTTTTATTACATAATTATATAACCGTTCATAATACTAACTCTTCAAGTTTCATCAGGCGGATTAAAATGTAAACGAACTATACGTTTAGAGAAATAATTGCGTTCATTTTACAGTGTATCTCGTCATGTTACTATTTGAAGGCTGTTTGAAAACCGCAAGCCACGCCGGCGGGTTGTAAAGTAGCTGTAGAGCGTAGACAAGACTATGATCAGACATAATAAGCACGTCTACAGTGTGGTGTCGAATTTGTATACTCGAAGCGGGTTTTAAAACTGGCTGCTTTATTACACTTGATTATGAAGGAATAGTACCAGCATTTTTGTAATGATCGACTATCAATATCTATGAATAGCTGAGACTTCATATCAGGTTTAAATGTATGGATAGTTACTTTACAGTGAAAATTATTCCTATACCTTGGATTATCAAAACAACTTTCTGTGGAGGACATGATTTATTTATTTGGATGTGACATTATGTTGGTATCACATGTTTACCATACGTTGTCATGTTATCGGATAACTTATGGTGTAAAGGTTTTTACGTAGATTGCGGTGAATTGGAACAAAGTGCCAATTTGCTCAACATAAAAAGTATCTAAACTAATTCGATCCCTTAGATTTTAAAATGTTTTTTTTTTTTTTTTTACTGCTCATAATATGATTTGCAAAGTTTACGATTTAATTGGCTTTTAAATAGATTTTTAAGGATTTTATGTTAATCACCTATTTTCAAATAATTAGTTTTGAAAAGTACAATTTTTTTTATTCTGGTTTTTTAGCCTTGTCGGATGACATCTATTGAGGCGAATAGGAAATTATTTTTTTACTAATGTTCTAAGGTTATAGACCAAATTATGTAAAAGGTCGCAGACAATCATTCAAATTCAAATCATCAATCAATGTACAAATAACGTACGAATTAAATACATCGAAGGGCTCGTAAATGAATAACTACATATTTTTCCTTTCATATTTTTGGGAGTACTTTTCATATGTTCACCCTTCTGCTATCCTTTGCTGGTTCTGGTGGTTAGAACCCCTCTCAAATTCCACTACACTTCAGGCACTGCCCGTGTAGGTGTTTACGGGCTATTACGGGCTGCCACAGGTTAAGGCAATTAACCGACTCAGTTCTATGGGTTACCTCTAACCACACTTTCTTCTCCTCACTTCTCTGGTCGTCGCGCCTACCTTTATTTTTTTAATAGGTATTCAAGATCGAGATAACTATATTAAAGTTTTTACATTTCTATGCGTCAATTTTACTCTGGACCTTGCCTTCACCCCGGTTAATGAAATTTGAAATGCATCTTTAATACCTACATCTAAGAAGAGACGATATAATTTAATAATCTTATTTCCTAAATTTCGTCAGGCAATAGCTAGTTTGAAATTAAGTCCGCTTTACTTATAGGGTAAGAATTGGACTTGTATATAAGCTTGGCAAAGCCAGCCGGTGGACCGATGATATGAAGCGGGTAGCTGGTTCAGATTGGATGCAGTAGGCGGAGAAACGGGTGCAGTTATGGCGTATCTTGAGACCGGCCTATGTCCAGCAGTGGACTGCGACAGGCCGAGTTGATTGATTGATCGATAAGCTTGCCTAAGCTATTGTTACGTAAAGTTCTACACAAGTGAATAGGACGAATAATTTTAATAATAATCTTCGTCGAAAGATGCTGGAAGTAAAAAAGTTCTGTTGTCTTCTTCTTTTGCGTCAATGGTTCAATATGACGCTTCAGTCCAGCAGGTGACTATTTCTATCCTGCTGTATGTTTTTATATAGCCACATGTAGGCTAACGTTGTTTCTTAGTTTAAGACGTACGGCACAAGTTTCATAGTTGTGGTCGACGGCGTTTGCACAAAGCAGCGGCGCAGCGCGTGGCAGCGAGGCGTCGCCGGCGCCACTGAACAAAGTCTCGCCACCCGTTGTCTTTGTTCCGACGCCAAAGCCTCTTTTTATGGAATTGAAGTGTTGTATTGTTGCACCTGCTGAATCTCAACTAACACTTAATAACACATACACTCGTAATACATAAATGTCACCCACGAAAGTTACTATGAATATGTTGTCATTATCAATCCCAATTATGTAGTTGCTCTTCTTACTAGCACCTTGGAAAAAAATATCTATTGTTATCACAATAATACTATCTCATAATCTATCTTAATGCCAATTGGATGCGACAAGTGCGAATCACTTGTGAATCTTGTGCTATAAAATAATTCCGTAAACCACAAAAGAAAAAGCATATTGAATCTTATTTGCTAATAACTTTCCTACAATCCACAGTCTAGCCATGTATGTGTATTAGCTGCGTGAGAAACGTGCAGACTAAAAAGGATGTGTGGCCTTTTATTTGAGCTGTATCGAGCGAGTTGCATTAAAGAGTGGGCAGTGTCGTGTAATCAATCGGAGTTATCTGTTTACGTGTGGAGCGTCGACCTCGCCCCTCCGCGGCCCGCGCAACCCGCGCGCGCCGCTGCCCGGGCGCCACCGCGGCCCAGCCGGAGCCGCTGCCGCGCTTATCGCTCGCTTTGCACCCGGTGTTCCGCTTTGTTCTCGATGCCATGCCAACTTATTATATACACATATACTATACACAATTAATTATGTGCTAATAATATAGGACTACCGACTAGTCTCAGCTTCGTCTGACTAGAGTTATAATAGCCGTAATTGAACCTGAAAAGTATTGTGATGAACTCATCGTACCACGCTATTGAAGTACATAGTTGTAGAGTTATGTGGATGGGCTGTGTGACTGATGACAAGGTTGAAAGGAAGTGAGCCTACACAGGTAGATGGCTAAAAGATTAATGAAAGAAATCTATTGCACTGACCAGGTAGTAAGTAGATAGTAATAGAGTTATAGCCAACTAGGTACTATATAAATTTTAAAAAAAGTAAATACCGATTTCTAAAAAGTAAAGAGTATAAAATAATTTTCGGTCGGTGCCACTACCAAGCTAGGTGCATTGAAGAATTAAAGGACTTCAGAAGCTGATAAGGCTTTAAACAAAATTATTTTATACTTTTTAGTTTTTTAAGTCGGCTTTTACTTTTTTGAAAAGTTTATTTTATTTTCCTATTTTGAGTGGCATAAACAATACATAAACATGCGAATACTCGCATGTTTATGTTTATGCATGTTGCTGTAAAGCAATCGCAAGTAATATGCTGTTATTCATTCAAGAGTTCTATCGTCTATCTCCGAAGGTCTTCAGCATCTTCATATGAAATTTAAATGGGACCATATTGGGATAAACCGAACACTTTCGAACAAAATAATTTTGCAAATCCGTCTATACATAATATGACGGAACTATGCCCGAACATACATAAAAAATATATAAACATCCGAATTGAGCCTCCTCCTTTTTTGAAGTCAGTTAAAAAGAACGTAAATAGTTTGTAGATATTTAGTAAGTCTGGTCACAAACTCGCCTGTCATAGTATGGTGATTGGTGACTACGGGAGTAACTTCCATTTTGAGAGATATGCTCTGTGTCAGAGCCAGACGAATACGAAGACTGCAATTCAAGGCTTTCAACAAGGTTCATTCATAGGTTAAATGAGCCATTATGATGCTTGATCAAAATAATATCTTAATGCAATCCGTCTGTCTCCTCCTACGTGATGGATATTATTATGCATAATAATTTTATATAGGTATTTTTATAAATAGCAAGAAAGACTATTCTTTAATAATCTTTTAGTTTCTATGTTGAAGCTTATTTATTGACGTCTCGTCTAAATTGTCTATGTAAATGAGTAGTCTAAAATGCGAGCGTATGTTTAAGGAAATAAAGTGAAAAGTGCATCTGTTGTATGCCATTCAAAAGAGATATTTTGACTGTTACTGACATTGCCGGTTGCCGGCTTAGGTGGCAAATCATCCAATTAAAACTCATCCAAGTGGTAGATTCACCACCTTTCATAATAAAAATAAACGGTAGAACGGCATTTTAGACGTATCATAATATTGAATCGGGTGACATGACTTCTTTTTGTTTTTAATAATTTTGAAGTGGTAGATCAACTGAAACCCTTATCGCACGTCTACTACAGTCGGAAACGAAATCAGTATGTGGCTAAGGAATTAAAATTTATGATTTTCTCAGTATGATGACAAACTGAATCGTTGTGTAAAAAAGTGCGAATCCAAGACTTCCATAAGTTCCATGCCACATTAGTCTTCATCATATTACACGGTTATATTTAGCCGACACTCGACAGTCGTACCGCTGTACTTACGCGCCGCGCCGCGCCCGCGCCTTTCCTATGTCCTAGTATGTACCTACCGATTACCTACCGATCAAACGATGTCAGAGTCCACTAACCACGAGTTTTACGAGATGGTGCGAGTGTCTTATGTGGTGAAATCTTACAAGCAGCTCAAAGAATGAATGTGAGGGAGAGCATATCTCGTATGCGAGCCAATGGGAATTAAAATAACACGTAATTAATTGGCCAATTCTTTGGTCAAAGAATCAGCATTGCCATTCAACGTGGCAATGCTGCTAGTCTTCTGGGCACGCTACCAATTGACAGCGATGAGGAGTACTTTGACGTCTAGGTGCTCGGTTTTATATTTGTATACAGGTTGCGGCAGATGTTATCAGATCAAATGGAATCACGTATTCAGTATCAAGTTATGTGACCGTACAAAAAAAAACAATTAATTAAAAAATTCATAATTTTACACATATCACGAATTCACGATCTATAGGCAAAGTTTAAAAAGTCTCCAACGGATACTGACCAAAATTATTTTTAGTTACACGTATAGAACAGATAAATGTGACATCAATTTCTACTTCATTGTCCCTTCACCTAGACAAATAATAGCATTGATGCAAAAAAAAAATCTTCCGTAACATTCGCAGATTTTTGAGTACAGCTTCAGGACATGATAGGTACCAAATACTTACGTGGTTTCATTTAATGTGATTATATCTGCGACACCTGTGTTTTACTTTTATTTTATGTTTTGTTTGAAATAATTAGGCTGTGTACATATGTTATTTAAGTTTAGTTGTACTTAATAATTTAATTTTGTTTTATGTTATTAGATGATATTTTAAAATAGAAGACAAACTGAATGTTCATTAGAATATTCAGTTTGTCATAAATTCCTTCGCTTCAAACTCATTTTGTTGCCAACTGTACCACCAGACTACCTAATATTTATTGCGTACGATTTAAACACTCCGAAATGATGAAATACAAAAAAATAAATCTCACTAAAGATTTCACCTGAAGATATTTTGATTTGGTTAAAATTACCTCTAGAGTTCATTTTAATTTTAGAAAGTGGCTAATTAGCCGTCTGGGCCTGTTTTATTTGGATGATTTGCCACCTAAGTCACCCCGGCGATGTATCTACTATCTAGATGGGATTAAATGTTAATAACAACGAGTGGTGGAACAGCCAATCAAATTAATTAATGTCTTATTCAATTTCGCACGAACTTTTTACTTCGTCATCATCTAAACATCTCCAATCCATCGTCATTACTCGCGGTCTATGCCATCTATATTAATAATTAAGTATGTGCAATTAAACAATTATGACCGACTGAAATATTCATTTCGACAGTAGGTATAAATGGGGGTGATTATCTGCTGATTCATTCTAAAAGGTGCTAATGTTCATTTAGTAAAATCGCTTTATCGAAGTTGCGCGAAGCGTCATCAAAACTTTTTTAAGAGACACGTTGCTCTAGAATCCCTTATTGGACGGCGATAGGCCGAGTTGATTGAAGTGCCTAGAGTACCTACCACTTAGAAAGGTACCTATTTTGAGAATTAATTCAGAAGTGAGTGAAAGTCGGAGGAAACTAGGAAACTATTTACTACGAGGACGAAGTTGTCAGCGAGAGCCAGCTTAACCCATCATACTATAATACTGTACGCTTCAGGAAAATAATAATGAGCACATTTCGAGGATGCAACATAGCACATATTTATTATAATATTTACAGCGGTGCGCACCTTGCGAGTTGCAGGTCGTATTGCATTCGCAAAGTCGCAAACCGACGCCTTCCACTGACGACCGACAAGAAAAAAACTACCCGATTTCCTGCTCCGTCTCGATCATCCGACTTCGCAACTTGATACAATAATGTACTCTTATACTCATACACATGTGTTATCTATTATGTTTTTGTCCTTATTTCAAAACTTTGACGGTGTGTAACAGCGATTTGGTATTTTAAAAAAGCATTTAGGTGTTATAGCTATATCAATTTATTTAATAAGTTAACGTTTTGTAATATTGTTTTATATTGTTGAATTACACTACCGTCACTGTATATTTTACAAAACATTATGTATATCCGCAAAAACATAGTTAGTTTCGATAAGTTAAGTGACATACACAATTTGAATACTCGCAATAAAAATAAGCTTGTTGTACCTGGTATTAGACTTAGTAAAACCAGCAAGTCGTTTATGGGAAACAGTGTTAGGTTCTATAACAAAATTCCAACTAGTATTACTGAACTACCAGATATAAAGTTTAAAGCATTTATTAAGCAAAGGAGGATGGGCAAATTCCTATGGACGCTGGTCCAAATTAAAAAGCTTGCCCCTACGGTTGACACCGGTGCTAATCGATGAAGGACATCAGTGTTACTCTATATTCTCATTTTTTTTTATTTTCATCCTGCCATTCCAGAGTTATAATCAATTAGTATTCCGAATTTTCCCAGCAACTTAATTACATTATAATTTAATATTTTAGATTCTTTTTGGTGCACGATTGGCAAACTGGTTAAACGTAAGTCTATCTACGGTACTGCTCGTACATAGGGGTAGCGGGTTCAATTCTCGGACATTACATATTTTTTGAATCTCAAAAATATTTTGTATGGTGCACATAGCGCATCAGTTTCTTAATAAAACATGTTAGGAATAGTTTAATCTACCAGAATATATAATTTTTATTTGTTAACTTTCATAAAGTTCATATGTTTAGGTTCAAACTTAAAAATGTCTTTATGTCTCAAAATATCTTTTCCTGTAGGACCGATTTTTGAGCTGCCATAATAAAAAATAACGTGTCCAATGTGTTCTTTTAAATACACTATATGTCTACTCTAGGGACACCTTTAATAATCAACCACAACAATAATTACATATTTTTTCAAAATCAATAATATTTTGTATGGTGCACGTAGCGCTTCAGTTTCTGAATAAAACATGTTAGGAATAGTGTAATCTACCAGAATATATAACTTTTATTTGCTAACTTTCATAAAGTTCATATGTTTAGGTTCAAACTTAAAAATGTCTTTATTTCTCAAAATATCTTTTCCTGTAGGACCGATTTTTTTACTCCCATAATAAAAAATAATCAGCTAAGCGTGCTCTTTCGAATGTACTATGTGTCAACCCTGTGGGCACTTTGGGCCAATTTGCCCATTGTCCTTTTAATGTCCAAAGCCTATTACACCATCAATCAGTATATCGAAGATAAAGATGTCTGGCGTACGATTCCGTCCTGCACACTGCGACCCTCTGGCACTGTCAGAAATTTTTGTATGTAGGTATTTACATAATTAAAATGCGATTAATCGCATCTATCTTTACTATTATTATTATGATGGAGTAATTTATTATATTAGATTAAATTGAGTATTTAATTTGTTTACAATTATTTTCCTTAATCTTATATAATTATTGAAAGTTTGAATGCATACAAAATTTGTGAAATGTGAGCATGATGTAAGTAATAATGTTAGTGATATTTTCTAAATACCTACCTGTTGTCTGGTACTATGAGTCTGTCATGCTCACTAAAATGTCTCGCTGATGGTGGCGTTGTGTGTCGGGCCGTTGAGTTCCCTTCATTGTGGTCGAGCTTGGCGACGCTGACGCATGCGTCATGCTCGTGAACGGGTGCCGTCTGTCGGAACTGGTCAGCTTGTAACTGCCTGGCAATCTTATTCACAGGCAAATCATTATTATCCTAGTCTTATTTTTATTCACATTAAATTACATTATTCTCGCAGCTCTTACCACAACATTGTACTGATAAAGATTATAATATATTTTTTGAAAAGAGTTACCATGGAGTTTCTTGCCGGTTCTTCTCCATAGTGTCTACTATTTGGAACCGTGCACCTAGAGTCTCGACATTTCATAAGTGCTTGAATCTGGTTTACATGAAAAAAAAATTTCAGTGGATGTAACTTGAAATAAAATTCGATTTTGAACAAGTTACTTAGAGTATTCTACGTTCGATAAATTATATACCTATTACCTACGCTGTAAAATATTTATCTGTCGTCTCTAATAACTTCAGTGACTATTGAGTATCGACCAGCATATGGTAATTGCGCCATGAACTTATTTTTTTCTTAAGGACCTTACAAAATTGCATGGTCATTTCCAAAAAGAAACATTAGTCTGAACACGTAAGTAATGCGACGTCCGTCTGAGTGCTAGAGGTCAGCGCCAGACTGCACCGGCATGGGCACCGGTGGGTACGTGTGTGTGTCAGTGAAATCGGCCGATGCACCGGTTGGTAGTGTGCGTGAGTGGCAGTCGCGCGGCGCAGCCTCCATGCGTCTGCGGCCTGTCTAGACACCCCTCCTCCCCGCCCGCCTCGCCCCGCCACACCCCGCCCCGCTGTGGTTAACACTACTTGGTAACAATTTCATTTGGTCAGGCTTTAATATGATCCTATGTGGTTTCGGTTATTATGAATGATAGTGAATATAGTTTTATATAAAATATCTATGAATCATCGGTTTACAATTAGTTAAAATAGTGTTCTCCGGCAAGCATTATCATCCTCATAATCATTACAGTCATATTATCATAATATTACCTTCTGCTGAGTATAGGCATCCTCCATTATAAGTGTAGATTTTTTTAAATTATATTATTAGGTATTTAATAATCTTTTAATTTTCAGAGGACCAAATGCAAAAGTTCGAAAGTGATTCAGCACAGTAACTTATTTATAAAATCGTACATTTTACGAAAAACATATTAGCAAGTAGGAACCTGCATAAAAGTTCATCATTTCAGATTTATTTAAGTTACCGTGACCATACTATACGAAACGAGAATCTGATGCAAGAATTGTTATATTGTGCTAATTTTCAATCCATTTTATGATCATAATCGTTGATAAGTAAACTAGTATAATCTCCGTAAAATCCGAGCATTACTGCTGTTCTTACTAACGATGGATCATTAACACGTCGTAATTTAAAGTTTAAAGCATTCCCGAAGGCCATATTGCTTTGAAGTTACACATGCGTGACTTCAAGATATGCTGTTTTATCGCCTCTTAACGGGAAGGAATCAGCAATAAAACATATTAAATATATAAATTTGTACGCATAAAATAGGTGCAAATATAGAGAAACAGTTGATTACAGTACTATGACAATACTATTATAGAGATAGAACATTTCTGTGGTTTTTTCAACCGTATATTGGGATAGGCTAAAAGTCTCTTAATTTTTTAAGATTTTATGGATTGAATTAAGAAGAATAACAAAGATATAGTTACAGAAGAAACACTTATTTTTATTACTCGCAGACAAATATAATTTCGAACCAGTATAAGAGCCAATTAACAAGGAAAGGAGGAAGAAAAGAAGTATACATTATTAAAACGTGTTTTTTGACATCATATCCAATATCAAATCTATATGCGGAGCCTACGTAGGTAATTTTTATCCTTAATTTTATGTACACAGCTCGCTTTGTGTGTTTAATCCTTTATTTTCAAACTCGGCAGGGTGCAGACGGGCAAAAAGGTTGAAGTGAGCGGAGAATGAGATTAGTCTCGGGCCGGCTTTGCGAGTTGCAAGCATAGCCGCACAGCCGCCACGCCGCGCCCGGACCGAGCAACATAATAAATAAGAGGCGTCGATACAATGTTGCAGTGTATGTAGGATAGCTATAAATAGACGAAGGTACGTGTGACCACCTGCCGAGGGCTGCGAGCCTGCAGACAGCCCGGATTAACGTCCGACATCATGTTCCATATTGCGATTAGTTTCGAAAATGGAAGGCTAGAAACAGCAGTTTGCTCTTTTATCAGAAGCCTTACTTTACTTTTGCAGTTTATAGTAAGAGTTTATTTGTCCTTTCTTTCGATATTTGGATACACTTTCAATCACTCGAAACGTCAAAAGCCACACCGCTAATTACTAATTATTAAAATGTTTGTTTACACGAATAGTCACATTGAATTGTACTCTACTGAAAACAACTGAAACTTTAAATGACGGTATTTCTTGGATTATAAGCCGAAAACAAAACTCACAATAAGGACATCGCTTCGTTACAGGCTGCAATTTTTTTAATGTTTTATTTAAAAAATCGTACTCAAAGTATATAGCGAACAGGTACTTACACTTTGTACAGCACTTAGCAAATAATGTGATGATTAATAGCTGTCTGGTGTTACTCACTACTTAACCAGACTGTTTGGTTTAGTGTACTCATGTCAATCACTTCTACCGAGCCAGACAGATAACAAACTCGTATATAAATGGTGATAAGGAAAATATCGTTAGTATTTTTTAGCAGTTAGAGATCTAAAAGGAAAGTCTCGTTGAATTTTGGCCTGCATTTCTATTGTTTCGAAGAAAAGTGTATAGCTCTCAAAAAGCCAACCCGTCTGACATCAATTTCCGGAAAGTTTAAAATAAAACACATTTCATCGTGGAGCTAGAACAAACGTAAAATACCTCCGGTGCGGGTGGTTCAATGAAAACAGTCACCGACGACTATTAATTCTAAATTACGTCACGTAATCGTCGATTGTGTCGGGAGCCCCGTTTCGGTGTCTGAATAAATATGTGAAAGCGGTCGCTTAGCTCACGACCTCCTGGAACAGACGTCTAGACACATACTCAGTCTAGATACGTGGCTGTTAAATAGGCGGGCTTTCCCCTCGCCACAAAAACGATGATGATCGTCCGCGTGCGTCATTGCACTGCAACAAGTAGGTAATAATATAACCTGGGTGTAACTAAATCTAATTGGAGTGATTGCGTAATGGTGTCCGCGGATACAGCGAGATCCCGTCTGGTACCACCACAGGCAAAAAAAATAACGATATATCTAGGTACTGAACGCTCCGGCTAAAATTTAATACCTACCTACGTATTTTTATTATCAAAGTGGTTTCATATTTTAAATGTAACGTTTGACTCAGATGTATAATCTTGCACCTACAACAATACTTATATATTATTATCCACGTAGTACATTTCTGTTTGGCGATTTAATGTCGCTGCACCTTTAGATCTTTATAAATAATAAAATTTATAAACAAAATCTGTAGGTACTAAAAGTCTGGGTCGAACTCATGAACCTGTTTACCTTGTCTACCTGAGCATTTCCGAGTGCTGAGACATATGAACGACACATCATATATTATATTAAGGTTGTTTTGTTTCTGGTGGGCAAAAATCCGAACAGGAATCCGGCCAAGTGCGAGTCAGGTCGGTGTGATAGAATTCCAGAAAAAATTAACAATATATCCGTCATAACTCATAACCGCCCTTTGTACATCCTTTTTTCTGTTTATGGTATCTTTTCTTGTCTTTCTAATGTGCAATAAAATGTACATAGTATTATATTGTATAATATGTAAAAGATCTTTCAGAAGATCTATGGTATATTCTGTGGATTACAGTGTTTTTTTTATAGCAATTCTTTACGAATTCAGCTTGACAGTGATAACTCACACACTAAGGATAAGAAGTTATGATGAATCACAATTATAGTTCCACCATCAAACTTTTGTAGGGCAATCAAACTGAAGATTTTAATACTAGGGATTTTAGAAGGAAAAAAAATTACACTACGTTTAGCTTTATTCCGTTTATGACAATCAGACGGGGGGACAATTTGAATTGCATCAAACATAAAAAAATGTAAACTTCATAAATTAGGTTGAATTGTTGGAGGTTTAAGATGTACTTTCGTAACGTAACCCATTGTTTTGGATTAATCCAAGTGGCGGGCTTATGATTGTCCTCCAGACGCGTCGTAATCACGACCTTGGGCCGACGCGCACTTGGCTACTATTACTAATATGCGTACATTTATATAGTCCTTATTCTCCGAGGTTTTTAACAATTCTTGTGAGAGAGCACGGCCACGTTATCGGTTTTTTCGTTTTTTTTTTTGCACTATCCTTTGTGTACATGCTTAGGTATTTGAAACTCGAAGGCTGCTTTATCAAATATTGTGTTCGTTGTTTTAAAAATAAAATGTCAAGCGTTATTGTATTAAAAAAAATACGATTCATTGTCATAATTTTCAAGAGGTTATTCCACCACTCATCCAAATCCATCTAGATACTAGATAAAGAATTGTGTATCGATTATGCAAATTGCGTGAAAAGCTTGCAGAGTGCTTAGCGCGGTAAACTTGAAATTCAACTTCTGCAAAATGTGATCACAAAATGCTGTGGCCATTGTATAATACTAGTCACTAATTGCAATAAACGCATTGATTTTTCGTACTGTTATTTCAGTAAGAGCCATATTTCTTTGAAGTTATTATTCGCACTAGGTATATCCTAGAATCGATTTATTAAATAATTTATGTCCCTCGTTACGTAGGGATTACGCTGGAGTAGGTAGAGCGCCAGCGCCCGAGTTCGAGGCTCGCTCGTGCCTGTATTAAAAATTCGTCTGCGGCCTGTCTAGACGCGCTCAGTTTACATTGTGACGTCATCAGGTGCCACCAACATCTACTTAACTTGTGGATCTAGCTCGAATATATAGAATTAGGGATTGATTTTGGCGTCTGAGAATAATATGCACATAACTAAACGGGTTATTATAAAGTCTGTAATAAATTCGGAGTGGCCGATGTCTAGACTTCGGGTGTTTTGTGTACAATAGTAATTTGTGATGGTGCATGGATCACGGACGATGAAACTTGCCTTCCAAGAAAGTTTGTCTGTTACTTATACGATAATAAAGCAAATTGTACAAAGTCAGCTAAATATGTAAATATTTTCCTTAGATTTCTGTTTAAGAATATAAGCATACCTAGTGGCTTTGCTTGAAAAGTAATGTAGAGCAAGATGGAAAATTAACCACATCTTTAAATAATTACCAACCACTTCCGTTACCTTTCGGGTTCTCCGCTCGATTAAGATCCGATATTGAAAACATAATAGATTTCTCAGAATGGGTGCTCAAAGGGTTAATTAATTAGATGTTTTGTTATTTATAATTTATTATGGCACAAGGGGTGAGGTGTGTGTATGTAAAAGTGTAACAGCACATAACTATTACTGAAAAGTTACTACGTAAAATGGCCTCGAGAACAATGTTCTTATTGAAACGTATCGTTATCATATTGGTTACATTGTAGGTACGCAATTACTATTAGGCAAGTAAATTGAATAATTTTCTAGATATTTGTCGATCCAGTACCTACCAATTTTCTAGTCTCGTTATAACAACATACACATATTTTGTGTAAATGTCATAAGCATTATATAGCATATTTAGATTTATTCTGCATGTTGCCCATGTTCCTATTTGTGAAAATTATTTCCATTCAAATAGATCTTTCCAACAACAAAATTAAGGTTTTATGTTGTTCGTTACCTTTTCAATTAAGCATACGTTCAACCATTTAATATGGACATGAATGTTTGGCAAGGAGTGTAATAGAAAATTCACTAACAAAGCAAGCATGACGTACATAGGTCTCGTTTAAAATATAGCGATGTCTACTTCACTGGTCGTGGTAAGTCGCTTGATAATTTAAACTCTCTAGACGCCTTTCGTAGTCTCGTCTACAAGTCGACGCTCTCTCGTTGCCGTGTCGACTTCACGCTGTACCTCTGTTTACATGGCACTATTTGAAATCCTAGCTACTCCGTTTAGTGATGTGTTAACACACAATACCTACACAGCGTTGTAGACTTTAGACTTTATCCGTTAGGTACGAATTAGGACAATCAGTAAATAGACAACAAAAAAAAATACATAATTTTTACAGAAAGTTTATGTAGTATCGAAAAAACAGGCGTTTCGTCTCACACCCCGTGTATATAATAGACAAAATCAAATGGGGGGACGGGACACTGGCTAATGTGCCATTGAAAACATTTTCTCGCGTAGAAAGTGGCTCCTCCTGGATTCGCGCTCGAATACGAAATAGCCTACATTGAGTTAACATAGATTTCATTAAAGGACTGTTTTATTTGCTTCCTAAAATTTTCAGCTTTGTTAATTTAAGTGTTTGTTTGTATTGTATTGCTAATAAATGGTATGTATTTCTGAAAATCATCAAATAAACGCGTGTGTAATAAACACAAAAAGTTAAAACTGAAAACCAAGTTACCCAATCCCATTATTACTATAGCTACCTCTTTCAATAGCGCACAGTCGATCTATGTCCGCTAGGTATGTAAAGTAAGTTAGTTTCAGGACGCAAGTCCAGGCGGCGCGCGCGGCGTTAGTATTCATATTTCATGATGTGACAAAAAATCACGTCAGGGAGTTCTCTATATTACTATATCAAAACTAAAGCTGACTGATTCTTACTTATTGGGTAAATTCGAAATAATGAGATTCAACGGCACAGATTCGAGATGCGCCCGAGGTATCTTCATTTTAAATTCCATTATCGTCGAAACATTGAAAGTCAAACACATAACATGTACCTACTGCTAACTTGTTTATATTATGACGTGTGCGCGAACATGGATGCAGCGAATCGCCTATTAAAATCTAATTTGGAATCGTTATGGTTTGTGTCCGATATGAATCTCCAGACTGATTACATTCATTTTTATTATTCATAGCGTCGTGCCCAGACGACGATTGTAAAAAGCCAATGGCATTTGGTGCAAAATATATGGTGTGTCAATCATTATAATAATTATTCAATGCACATTTGGCTGCTCGCTTTTAGTGCGGTAGACAAAATAACAAGAGCATATGCGCGGCTAAGTCTAGGCGCAGGGATCGTCTAGACAAACAATTCATATTTGGCTATTCCCAGACTGATCTCGATCGGCGCCTGTAAAAATTTAAGTCTCGAAGAGCTGCGGAAAACATAGACATCAATTAACAGCTGCAAATTGTTCGATAGTTCCCGCGCAGACACAAATTTTGGCGAGAATTGTGAATCGTGATCTATCAATCTAGTCGCTTACTCATCCCGTTGCAATGTACTACAATTTTGTATTACCTAGTGCATGATTATGAAAAAATCTTTCTAGGTACTGCACATGCTGAGAAAATATCATAGTATTTTTTTTAAATGAGGTTGAATGTACCTACTTCTTTATTGTCGTACAAATATGCGAGCAGAAAAAGTGTATGAAAATGCATTGTTGACGTGCTGAGCGGGCAGAAAAAGTATATGAAAATCAATAAATAAAGAGCCGTTTTAAAAAAACAGTCGGCAACTTATTTTAATAATAATATGCTAAAAGACAAAAAGCTTTTATCTCTCAAGTCCGCAACACAATACTGGCTAATTTCAAGAATCTAAAAAGTATACAATAATTTTCTTAAAAACCTTAACTGCTTCTGAAGTCGGTGCCACTTGAAGAATTCAAGGACTTCAGAAGCAGTTAAGTTTGATAAGCTTTGAAATATTTTAGATTATTAAAATAAGCCCTTATATAATTGAAGGAATGTAGAAGTTATTTATCTATTTATTTGTACTTTATGCAACAAATGTTCATAGGGGGACTTAATGCCTTAGGCATTCTATACCAAATAAGGAATATATAGTTACATGAATCTCTAAAAACGAAACGTTTTTTATTATATTTAATAATTATTGCATCTCAGTACAATTAGCATTTGTCTTACTTTACTAACCACAATGTCAGTTATCATAATCGACCACGAGTAAAATAAATTAGTGTATTTAATCGCCTCGATACTATAGGTTGACATACTACACATAATTGCATAATTATGCTACAAAACAACATCGAAATTTATTTTTGGAGGGTAACGAGCCTATTTACCTTGCATTCTTAATTACGAAATACCTATGCAGTTTATTAACCGATCAATGTTGGATTTTTTTAAACAGTCGTGTCCAGTTTTCCTGTTGGTCTCGAAAGTAGATATATTATGTAGTGCTCAGGCTGGTTCATTATGTTATACTTGCTTAGTGTCTGGCAGGTGGTAGGTATGTAGGGTTGGTTGGTTGGTCGCAACGGCCGCTGCACCTTGTGGTGGAACTGGTCGGTGGGGGTGGGGCGGGGCGCGGGGCAGCTCGAGGCTCATTGACCTCGGCGCGAGCGCTTCTATGGCGGCGCCTGCGTCTCGCAAAAAAGCGCCAAACCCAAATTTCGGTAGCCGTCTGGTACGAATGCACGATCTCTCCCGACGTCCGTTGCGTCGTCGATCATTACGGGTGGGTCGCGAGCGCAGCAATTCGGCTGTATGTAATCAGCACGCGTGCGCATTGAGGTGGTTATAATCGAGCGGTTTATCACGCTCCTGTCACACTTTTCTTTATCATCTAGATAGGTGCCAAATTGTGCAACTTCGCTCATAAGAAATTATTTTCATAGTTTCTGGGAAAAAAGAACCCTTGTGTCCTTGTTATCGCTCTGGTAAATTACATCAAAATCGGTTCGACAGATTAGGGGTGAAGGCAATATGCAGACGGACTTACTTTCGTATTTTAATGACCTAACTAACCATTATTACTAAAAACTTGTAATATTTAAGCACTGATTAAATTATATCTTTTGTAAAATTTGAATGCGAATTATTTGAGATGACAATAGGTGGTCCATTGCGAAATGAATTAATATTACACTGATATTTATTTGTTTTATGAAATTGCAACTGTTCATTTTCCATGTGACATTGAAATGTAAGTTTATAGAGAAGGACTTACGCTTAGATTATTGATTGTAATCAATGCAATCAATAATCTAAGGACTTACGGTTTCAAAACAGTTAGAGCACTCTTTAACGAATAAAAACGTTATTTTTATTGTGAACGTATAACTTGCTACAAACGAACGATATGTCATCCAAATGTCATCTAACGTTTTACATTTATAAACTTGGCCTATCACTTAACTGAGAATACTGGGTTGTTTTTAACCGACTTGAAAAAAAAGGAGGAGGTTCTCAATTCGAGGCGTATATTTTTTTTTTTTTTTTTTTATATTTGTTACCTCATATCTCTCGACTGCGTGAACCGATTATGATGATTCTTTTTTTATTCGAAAGCTGGTGCTTCCCGAATGGTCCCATTTTTTTCAGAATTTGGTCCAGTTCTGACAATGGGATCCATGAGAAAACCATATAAGTCTTAATGACCTCTTAGAGATCCTTGGCGATGACCCCACTAGCACAGTCCAGTATGTTCCAGAAATCGACAAGGACCTAGCTAGTCGACTGCAACATTTTACCACTACCGGGCATCAGGATTTATACAAAAACTTTTAACTCCTGCCATTTCCTGCGTAGCATCAGCTAGGAGACTGGGCGAAAGTGGTCTATGGACCAATAGCGATGCGGTAATGGTATTTGTGTTGGGACACCTCAACTATACCCTTGTGCAAAGGGGCATCGAAATCGGCCCCGGCAGTTTTGAGAAAAATTATACTTTCAGCATAGTAAGATTTTAGTACATTTTTTGTTTGAAAAATTGTAATCGTTTATTCTGAGTTTATATATACATAATAGCTTTGTAAAACCATTGTCAGAATATATTTGTATGTTAAATGTCAAATTAAAAAAGGATTTTTTCCATACCAGCGTTTGAAAAATCTGATAAGAGCCTATCAGTTTCTCGTTATTACTTAGCGCTTTCGTGTGTTTTACCGATGCCGTCAGAGTTTAAATGGAATACCGATTTTGTCTTACGATTTCAATACGGCTCGATAGTGATTTGGACTATTTGCTGTGTTGAAATAATGTTTCTACCCAGAACTGGTGTTGTTTGTTTGGTCTGCCACCGTTCTGTGCAATGAACCCACCAAAGAAGATTAATAACACGTAATTTATTTGAATACAATATGAAAGTAGCTAACCGTTTACGAATTAGTGTGGTTCCGTGTGAAGTTAGTTCATTTTATTTGTCTGCAATATATTACTAAGTATATAGTATACTGTATGATACCTGTCTTGGCTAGATATGAAGAAACAATATTACGTCCAGCTGAATTTCTAAATTCCATTATCATAGATAAGATCATAATATGTGAATTGTAAAATAATAACCTAACAGTCAAAAACCCCCGACTCCAACTAGAAAAAGAGCTGTTACTTTTGAACGGCTGAATAGATTTTCATGAAATATAGTTACGATGATACCCGATTTAACTAGCATTCATTCATTAATTTTTTTCTTTTTCAGAATATGGTGTCTGGTAGTCGCCATATTGAATTTTGATTACTTTCATGTCTTTAGAGACACTCGCAAGATTAAGACAAAGTCAAAATTGGCCCACGCGTTTGGTTTCTAGAGCGAACAAATATACATACATAAGCTAATGAACACATTACCCACCTTTGCGTCGCGCAGTAGGGTAAAAAGGAAAAACACATTAGCACTTCGTAAATACTCTGCTTCGCTTCTTCCTTCCAATATTACTCGGCCGTCAATTCAGGCGTAGACAGATATATAATATTATAAAAAAAATGTTTTATTGCCCTGATAAACACATATTTAAAGTTAGCATTATCTGCAAAAGTATACATAACTACACACCTCTATACTATTTTTCTATCTTGTGATCTAATGCTGCAAGTAGTTCTCCTGAATATTTCTTATTTTATGGTTATTTAATATTTTAAGGAAGGCTACCTAGAAAATACTATAAACCTAGAAAATCTACATGAAACCTACGTATCTGAAAAATACCTTAAAATCTGTACGAACAATACAGCAATTGAGCAATTGAAGTAGCTAAGACTTCGTCTAGCAGAAAAGCACATTAATGACACATAATACATTTATATAAACTCAGAAATACCCGACTATAACATTTTTCAAACAAAAAAGGTACTAAAAACTTAATATTCTAAAAGTCAAATTTTTCTCAAAACTGCCGGGGCCGATTTTGATGCCCCTTTGCACAAGGGTATAGTTGAGGTGTCCCAACACAAATACCATTACCGCATCGCTATTGGTCCATAGACCACTTCCCATATGAATTTGCCCAGTGTCCTTTACATTAAGTATGTGCGCGACAAATGGTCGAATAACTCAATATCACGTCAACCGATTTCGATGATTCTTTTTTTGTTTGAAAGGGTATACTTTCGAAGTGTTCCCATTTAAATCTGTGAGGATCTGATGAAGATCTTCGGAGATAGACAATGGAACTCTTGAATGAATATGTTTATGTATGTATGGTTATGTATTGTTTATGCCACTCAAAATTGAAAAATAAAATAAACTTTAAAAAAAAGTAAAAACCGACTTCAAAAAACTAAAAAGTATAAAATAATTTTCTTAAAAAATTTAACAGCTTCTGAAGTCGGGGCCTATAATTCTTCAATGCACCTAGCTTGGCAGTGGCCTCGACTTCAGAAGCTGTAAAAAAAAATAAGAAAATTATTTTATACTTTTTAGTTTTTTGAAGTCGGTTTTCTGACCTCACGTTATGAAGAAGGAAAGCAGAAACTGTCTTTTTTTTCGACTTCTTCTCTTATCTGCAATAAATTCCGCTATCAGTTCCAAGACTGTTTTAGGAGTTGTCATGGTTCGCTTAGGTAGAGACTTCGTGCCTCAGTATTTTCATTTATGACTAGTGCGGAAAATGTGTAATACTCATATTTAAAAAAAAAAAGATTCTCATGTAAAATTGTTGATTTATCTTGATCGTTCAAAATTCTAAGAAATCATCGGTAAATATTGCAATCGTAAGATAGTGCAAAAAATGCATATAGATTGACGAGCGTCGATGGATGATAATCATGCGGTAGATAATGATACATTGCGAATATTTCGATTTTATTGTTCCGGTAAGTATTCGTTATTATCATGGCGTATTTTTATTATCGTTATTATCATGATATTATATTATTTAAATAGATTTTTGTATTAATTTATGCTAAACTTAAATCAAATCAAATCAAACAAACATAACAACAACACAACAACATTACTACAACAACAACAACAATATTCTTCTTCTTCTTTCGATATGGCAATTGAGCCGATGTCGACTATTCTGCCAAACAACAATATTAATTATTTGGATACACTTGTTCAGTCGGCCTATCACCGTCAGCTTGCAATTTGTTTGTACACCATAAAACAAAAATATCTATATTCTCTTGTCAAAATAATGAAGTTTCAACTTTAGTGACTTTTTTACTTAATTAGAAGTTCTGTTAAAAATGATTGACCACTTTTTGGCCGACCGTATCTATTTATATAATGTTTGTAGGTATTGGCGATAGTGTGTCAATTTGTCAATGCTTATAAAAGTCATGTTATCGTCAATTGTTTTACCGTATCATTATTATTAAACTAGCTGTTGCCCGCGGTTTCGGATAAAAAATGTACCATAATTATGTATGTGTTAATCCAGTGCAAGGTCTACCTGAGTTTCAACTTTCATCCAAATCCGTTCAACCGTTTATGCCTGATTGAGAATCTAACAAACTTTTCACATTTATTATATTTTTTACTCGCATTTTCTCATATTTATTTGTTTAATAATTTACACATAAACATCTGATAATTTCTAGCTTAAATATTTTCAATCTTAACAATATCGTGGCTCTGTATAATCGATTTGTTCGCTAAGTTTCATGTGCATTGGGTTAGGGATGTCACGTCGCCGCTAAACGTAGTGTACCTATTCGTAGGTATGTAATGACGCCCAGCAGTAAAATGGACCAAAGATCTGAAGGAAGCACCTGGCCCTTGGAGTAGACTGGAAACGGAACGAGGAAGGGAGGTGCTCCGCGCGACTCAAGAGTGGCTCATGTCAGGCTCTGGACTGCGATATATAGACTTTATGGAGGTAGATGTATTGTTGTAATGGTCACTTAATAAAACATAAACCCACAAACAGCAAAGTTAATTTACTAATATCACTAGATAAACTTAAGGTTGCTTTGCTTGCATTTTATATTAGTAAAAGATCTTGAGTATGTAGTTCCGTTTTTTAATCCTATCAGTATAGTATAGTACAGTACAGTCGTATATCAGTGAGTAACATACACTATAAGATATCACGCGGGCGAAGCCGCTGGCAGAAGCTAGTATTAGATACAATATTATGTGCACCTGCACTCGGTGCGATGCAGTTGCGGTTCAGTTCACGGAATCTAGTTAGTGCATTTGCAACACGGCGACTTTCTGCATTCAATTTGGGAAAGCTAGAGCTCAGTTAGTTTTGTGGATGCAGTTATCTATTACCTACAACCTGCTGCATTACACACGTAGAGCAGCCCTACTGTACTCGGAAAGCAGATGCATTTTGATGTGGGACAACCTTTATATTTTAGAACAACAGTAATCTATTAAGACCTGTAACAATATTATTTGTGAAAAGATATACAAAAATATTTTCACGACCTTCAACTCGCAATTAATCAGCTGATTAAATAATTATGAGCGTTATTGAGTGTAATATACAATAGGTATCTAATTGTAGATTACATTATCTCTGGTGCTGTGCATGATATTCGGCAGACTGGTAGGTGACAAACTCACTTACTACTAGGCAATTTCTATATGTTCATGGCATGACTAAGTTGCAATTTACTGCATAAATGATTGATTCGTATAATATGTATTGTCGATCAAGAAAGCGAAGCGTTATCATTTATCTTCAAGTGCCTATCTAGACGTTTGTGATTGATAATAGATTGTAATAATATCTCCTATTGATCAAAACTTATGAGCTAGAACATTTTTTGTTAATTCTATTCTTATAATGAAGAGAATTAACGATATTTTTTTCTTTACTGTCGATAGAATTAATTATGGTGAATGAGTATTTAGTGATGTTTAGTGTTCCGTATCAATAATCTAAACACGTTTCACCGTCTATCTGTCTACGATCTTTTTTCGTAGACTTGCTACGTGATATCGGTTTATATTCTGTTGAGTCTAAATAATAAACTTTTGATGAGTTTAAGAATTAATATCCAGTGTTGTATATTGTGTAGGTACTTCAAAAGATTATTTTATCTTTTGTTACGTATTTTTGTGGAACTGGAACTTATCGAAGGGTATGATGACTGTAAATGATCGAAGTGTTTGTGGCAAAATGTATAATATGACCCAACTATGGTGTTGCAAAGAGTCATGGACAATATGCCTCCTATCGTGAATCCATCATTATCAACAGCGAGATGCAGCCCATTGTAGAACTAGATGTCCTCATTCGTACATAAGTTCCTGATGTTTTGCAAAACATGAGTTAGCTATATCACCAAAAATTACACTCATTTGCAACATATTCGCATAAGCTAGACAAGTACTACAAAAACTGATAACAATACATTTGCGTAGTAGGCGTGAAGAGCAGACGATGGCGATGTAGCCGATATGATAGCACACACACATACACATGAGCTTACATGTACAGTACATTATACTTATCTGTATGTGAAATATGCTAGGTCAACACATTGACATCATTGCATAGAGACAGATAGTTTATCAACTTTGTCGTATAAATAAATCCGAAATACAATGTGATTTTACCTATACTTTGTTTATCGTTTAACTTTCTAGCTGTTCACAATGTTTTAAGATTAGAAGATTACATTGAAACGATTTGCTACAGGTTTCTACTTCTCAATCCATTGTTATTCTGTAGGTTCACACTGGACATTACTTTAACATTTAAGTTGAGTGTGGGTCATGTAGCTATAAACATAAGCTCACACTTAGCTATGTTTTAGTAAGGTTAGGTTGAAATTACCTTTTCTTAACTATCTACAATAATTGTAGAGATCTATACAGATGCGGCTTATTACCTATACCTATATTAACTAGTGTAACCTATCTACATATTACATAATGCCATTTCATGCATTCCATAATACATATTTTATGTGTGTCTCTGGATAATATGCACAACCGTTGTAAGTTGGACCAAATTCTCAGGCAGGAGAGACTTATATATTTATCCTGCAATGGGCTGGGCTGCAATAATGGCAGGTAATTAACACCGAAACTGGCAAAATAAAACAGCGCGATACCGAACTATTTATAAAAACAGACAAAGGTACTTTATCTGATAAGTTGGAAGTAGCCAACACATTCGAAAACTTCTTCACTAACATCCCGATAGAGATTACGAAAACCCTTGCCTCTTCCTGTACATTAGCTGAATCATTACTTATAGAGAATTTCCGTAAAGACGTGCCGAACCTTAAATTCAAACATATTTGTATTAGTACAATTAAAAAAGCATTTAAAAGTCTTAATATAAAAAACACTGAAGACTTGTGGGGCATCTCTGTTAAGGTTATTGTAGATATTATTGATACTATTGCCCCTATACTTACAGATATATTCAACCAATGCTTAGATAGCGGTACTTTTCCGGATTTGATGAAACATAGTAAAGTAATTCCAATTTTCAAATCTGGCTGTAAGAATAATCCCTCCAATTATAGACCAATCTCTGTACTACCCGCATTAAGTAATTTTTTTGAAAAAATCATGCTTGACCAAATGTTAACACATTTTAATATAAACGGAGTATTACATAGTCTGCAGTTCGGCTTCACGAAGGGTAGGTCGACCACTGACGCAGGAGTGAAATTAGTCACACACATTTTAGAATCCTGGGAGGGGTCACAGGATGCAATTGGCGTCTTTTGTGATCTCTCCAAGGCTTTCGACTGCGTAGACCACGATACACTTATCCGTAAATTAAACCACTATGGAATTCGTGGACGAGCTGCTGATCTTGTTTTATCCTACCTATCTCAGAGGCAACAAAAAGTAAGTGTCAATGGTGTCATATCTGAGGGCTCTTTGGTTAAAATGGGTGTGCCTCAAGGCTCAATTCTTGGCCCTTTCTTGTTTCTGGCTTATATTAATGATCTCCCATATATAATGAGCGAAATATCGGATATAATACTATTTGCGGACGACACTTCCCTCATTTTTAAAATAAGTAGAAAAGATAGGGAAGTCTTACATATTAGAGATAGCCTAACTATACTCTCTAAATGGTTCGCAGCTAATAACTTATTATTAAATGCTAATAAAACAAAATGTTTAAAGTTCTCACTGCCAAATGTAGCTCACGTAGGCTTAAATTGAATGCTTGATGGAAATGAACTAAATATAATTAATGAAACCGTATTCTTAGGGATAACAATTGATTCCAAGTTGCAGTGGGGTCCTCACATCACAGCTCTGTCCAAAATACTTAGTTCTGCGGCATTTGCAGTTAGAAAAATTTGACAGTTAACCGATACAGCTACGGCCAGATTAGTGTACTTCGCATATTTTCATACCATTATGTCCTATGGCATTCTGTTGTGGGGATCAGCGGCTGATGTAGATTCGGTCTTTATATTGCAGAAGAGGGCGATCCGTGCGATCTATAACATGGGCCCACGCGAGTCTTTACGAGACTTTTTCAAAGACACCGACATTCTAACACTGCCATCACAGTACATTTTGGAGAATATTATGTTCGTCCGAAGAAACCTGCATATGTTTAATAACAATAGCGATATTCATAAAATTAATACTAGAAATAAGTACAAAATAGTGGTCCCTAAATTTAGATTTACCAAAACAAACAAATCATTTCTAGGTAACGGTGTACGCTTTTATAATAAACTCCCAAAAAGTATTACCGAGCTTACTGATAAAAAGTTTAAAACTCGTGTTAAGCTTGTCCTCATAAGGAAGGCCTATTACAGGATCAAAGACTATGTTGACGATAGAGATGTATGGAAGTGATTATCTTCTGCACATGCGGCTTCCCTGGTGACCCACTGCTTCCTGTCTTCACACACTAATTTTAACGCTTCCCTTGTACCTTTTTGGTACCTATTCTTAATTGGGTGACTGACTTGAGTGTTAAGTACGCACCTACTAGTATTGTATAATTTTATTATTATAGTGGTACTTATGATCTTTGCTGTTCTTTTTTTTTATTGTAATATTGTGTAAATTGAGGTGGAATTTTAGCCGGGGCCGCTCCCGCGGCCCCACATTTGTTGTGTAGTAAGCTTGATTTCTGAAAAGAGTATCCATGGAGTTTCTTGCCGGTATCTTCTCCAGGACCAACCCACTTGGAACCGTGCGCCTAGAATCACGACGTTTTGAAAGTGCCTGAAAAGGCCCAGTTGAAATAAAAATCTTTGAGTTTGACTTTGACTTTGATAAGTTACAATACAATACAATACAATACAATACAATACACTTTATTGCACACCAGTAATAGAAGAAAAGATACAGTAATTAGAAAAAGAAATGTACAAAGGGCGGTCTAGTTAATTATGGAACCATAAATTATGAGGCGTGAATAAAACAGAATACCTAAATTTTATTTGTGAAAACACGTAGGGAAGTGAAAATTACAATATTGATTTGAAATATTTGCCAGACTACTTTATCAATTTGATGTTTTACTATCTTGATGTATCGATTACAGATAGAGTTATCGGAAAAAAGTATATGAGATAGCGTAATCACCGAATAGTCTGAAATCCATTTAATCTTTTGAGTCCCGCAACCTGTATTATGAAACAAATATTGTCTGTTGTAGTGTTATTGTTCGAAGTCGATGTCTATAGATACGTTTAGCGCTTGCTTATCTACTCAAAAAATAAGTCTGTAAAAATTATGGTAAAAATAGAATACCTAAGTACCTGGTAACTGGTAACAGGTAACTGTCAACTGTCACTGCGTGTAGTCATAACGTCATAATTTAATAGAAATCAAGCGACTGAATAAAATAATATTGTGCTCCCATGTGATTGTAAAATAATAAAGTTATTATTCCATTACCATTATCTAACACCGACAGCTAAAGTATATCAGGAAACTAAGCTTATGACCATCTCACAAATTTATAAATATAATACATGCATATTAATCAGAAAAATACTAAACAAAAATATACACACAGATAACATTTAAAAAAAGATATCAAATCCATAGAAGTATAATTCGCCGAGTAAATAATATCTGTTTGCAAGCCCCACGTACAAATTATGGTTTAAAAAAACTTAATGTATGAAGGAGCACAGTTATACAATAAGTTACCAAATGACATAAAAAACGTGAAATCATACATTAATTTTAAACGAAGATTAAAGAACCACATATTCAGGGATTTTTCTCTAAAATTATAAATACAAAAAAAAATACTATAAATTACTTTTAACACGACTCAATTTCTATTGAATATCGAATATGTAATAGGTTCCTTGCACTTGATGTCGACACTTGTATACTTGTTGTAACTGTGCCAACAATTTTATTTTAGTCCTACCTGCGCTTTCTTGCTATTTACAATATTATTATGAATATTTTATGTTTCTCTTAGTAAGTGAAGGAATGTATTCTTCTTTTTGAGAAATAAATGTCTTAAACAATTTTGTAAAGGATGCAATAATAGACCATGAAATAAACTATAATGATGGATTATTAAAAAATGTGAAGCCAACTTTTAGATAATATTAGGTGTAATAATCATTATAAACCATAATTTTGTTCAAAATATTGGCGGCCATTTATCAACTTTAAACATAGAAAGTCAACGAAGTAACCCCATGATAAATCATTGTCACAAGCTTTCATTTAACTTGCAATGTTTGTATGTATGTGTGTTTGTTTGTTTAGATCAAATCTTGCAACTGAATTTTTAACCATTTCCACCCAACCGATTTTGCTGAAATTTTTACGTCCTTTAGTTTTGGTGACAATGCAATATGCAATATATTGATGGCGGATGTTGTATATTTTGTCAACCCTGTTAATATGGGTATCAAATGAAAGAGCGTGAAGAGTAAGAAACAAAGTCAAAGTCAAAGTTTTTTATTACAATTGGGACTTTGCAAGCACTTTCAAAACGTCGTGATTCGTGTAAAAGCATGTTGAAAAAAAATGTTTTTTAAAGGGATCCACGTTTTTATTTTATTAATTATTGTAGAATAGTTTTCTTTTTAGAAAAATGAGCACCTGTATGTATTGAGGTCTCAGTAATATTATTATGTAATTGGTTCTAAACATTTTAATTTATGAATTCCAGTCCGATATTTATTCATATTCCATTAGTGCAAGTATCGCTGTTCTGTTCAAATCTAATTCGAACATTTTTGAATTTCGAATTTGTCGTCTTCATAAGTGTTTAATTTTTTCAGCTTCCCTTTGTCCAATAGAGCGTATCTCCGACTGGGTGCAAGGCAATACCGTTTATGATGTCTTAGTACGTCCAGAGCTCCCTAGATAGTCTACTATTACGAACTGACTGTCCAACACGAGTAATTTATATAATTATATAAAGGACTTATAATATAGACTCACATGAGAGCTCATCAAAATGAGTTTTTAATGGGCTAAACGGCTATTATATACCAGATATCAACTTGAACCCTATATTATTTTAAAAGTAGAAAAATGTAGAATATATACCAAAGATAACACATTAACTATGTTTATATGAATATTTCTGGATCACCACAGTCATAGGGTAGTACCTGTAACGATTCGAGACAAAATCGATAATCCAGCTACCGAGTGTAACGTGTTCGGTGTTCGCTGGACTATCATAACCGCAACGTACGTATTTTGGCATGTACTTGAAATTTATTGAAATGTACATTGTTTCCAGTCGCAAACTCAGTCTCATTTGGCGATCCTCGGTACTGCTAGTATTTTGAAATGGAAGACAGAACTTATGCACACAGGCATAAAATTTTCTATATCGAGAAATATACTCTATATATACATATATATGTTCTAAATGTGATCAATCAATTGAATCGGATTATATCTGTCCGATGCTAGGCACAGGGCTCTCCCAAGTTGCGCCTCAACACTCGCCCTTGGACGTGTCGCATACAGTCTACCTTAGCTGCTTCTTCAGGTTAATTGTACACATCACGGCATTGATCCAACCAAACTATACTCGGGAGAAATGAATGAAAACTTTTATATTTTGGACATTGCTAACATGTTTAGCTTAATATATTTATTAAATTGACGGCTTGAGCCTTTGCGCTACACCTTATAGACAGGTAGATTCTTGTTATATTATTACATACCATACATAAAATATATAACGATAGAGTTATGTCTTACAGGAAGAATTTAGTATAAAAACTCTTACCTACGATCATAATGCAGTTCAAGAACTGTAATAAGATCGTAGATAACAGTTTTAGTCTTTTTGTAGAATATTTACATACTATAACATTGTTTGCATTACGTTTTCCTCAGTGTCCTTATTCAAATATGCGATGACGTTACTTCTCTAAACTTTGGAAATACCTGAGTGACGAGAGTAAATAACGATAGCGGTTAGATAATAAAAGTAAGAAAAGTTTATTCAAATGATCATTATTTCTAAGAATTAACATTTAACATCCAATTTAGCGCAACTTTTTGCATCACTTACATTAGACAATTCACGTTCAAATTATAGGTTGTACACTGCAATTATTTCTATTAGTTAAAATACCCGTCTGTGTATTTTACATAAGATAATAATATAAGTTATCTTAATACCAAATGAATGAATCGGAATTTCCCGCAGCGGGTGGTGACGCCGAGCGGAAACTCTGGGAGACAGCACAAAATTAGGTAGGTACAGTTTCATAGTCCGAGTTTAATTACATAGCAGACAATTATGCGCCAGACAGACGTGATAGCTCTGTCTAGGTCATTTGTTCGTTTGTACAATGAGAGCTAAAATAATTTGCGCGTTGTAGGTACATCTACTTACGTGACAATTGTTTTTGTTGTACACGCATACCTACCAATCGTTGACTTAGAGCAAAACTATTATGAAATTCGCTGTTCTTTATTGTATGATCTTCATGATTATGGGATTTCGCAATTTCATTGTTTATTAAGCTGACCTTAAAATTGAGTTTTCTAAAAACTAAGGCATTTTTTCCACGTTTACCAAACAATGGATTTCTAAATCTGCATCAGATTGACAATTATTGAAGTAGTGGAGACACGCAGTTGTAGAGCTATTGACCTATGTAAGTATGTATCATATTTTCCATGTCTTTACAATATCAATACCATCATCGACAGCCAATTATACCGAGTTTTCGACCTCGATCGTAGTTACCCTAAAGCCAAAAATGTATGAAAAAAGTGTGCGTGTGTTTTCGATTGCATTTCATTCAAATGCGCGCACACTAATTTTCATAGGTACTTTTTTGGCTACGATCGAGGTCGAGAAAAAGATGGTATAGGATTACTGATACTACTGATGCTGGACAAATTCCTTTACAATAAAGTTTGCTCGTTGTTGTTTTAACGGTATGTTACCCGCAGAGCCAGCCCATTAATATTATTATCATATCAGAATTCCAATGAAATATCCTCCTATGCGATAATACCAACATATTGCGTTGACCAATCTGTTTGTGCATTATGTTAATTGCAATATTGGCTCCCGATCGTTAATTTGAGTGGTCTATGAAGAGGCTCTCGTTCAGCAGTCGTTGTTTATTGGCTGACATGAAGAAAAACGTAGTTATCCATGAATCTGATAACTATACTCTGCAAATTCTGAATTGAATAGGTCATATTATTTAATTGAGTGACGAAACACAGATATCAGTATTATCGCGGCCACAGGCGACCCGCACCCTAATTATGTAAAAATCACCTGACAGCGACCCGACAGCCACGCGAAAGCAGTCTGAGCGCAATCGCTCGAGAACTGTCAAACAAATTCGAATTAAATGTACAACATTCGTCCGCCTGTGGCTACATGTCACGTTTGCAGCGCCAAGTATGTACTTTTTAGTTCGTTTATTGTCCGCCAGAGGGCGAACCCGTAAGTGGTGGCTGTCGCGTCGCTATCAGCAAATACGTAATACCCATGTGATGTTTGACAGCCGCTACCGCGCGATTTACGCCTGTCGCAAACTGTCTGCTACATCGGTAATTAGGGGGCGGTTGTGAGTAGAAAGGTAGTAGTTAGGTATCAACTTACCCAGCTATCTCTAGACAAATTATACGAATTTAATACAATATAATATGGCCTAATTCAATGCCCTAAATATTGGAGTGTAAGTAATAAGAGGGGTCACAATTTAGACTTAAGTACAATTGTAATTGTTTTATACATACTGAAGTAGGTAGATTTAGGTATTAGGTCATGAAACACGGTGGTCATCGTGAAGACACTGAACGTGGGAGATAAAAGCCTGTTAATGTATATCAGAATATTAACAAAAAGAAGCCAGTAGGTACCTATAAGTAGTCCTTAGATATATATAATTTACGGGGATACCGAACTACCGTTTTTGACACTGGATTTAGATAATGTTAATTTTACGTGGACTAATGTACCTATATACTGGTAAATGACTAGAATATTATTACGTAACTACAGACAATTTTGACCAAGGAAGGCCCTAAACTCGTGGAAATCTAAAAAGTCGAATTTGATAGGTGTTGAAAATTCGAAATACAGTGGTGTTGGTAATATTAAGTGAAACATGGTGCTTATAAATTATAATCATTGTTATAGTGTAAGGATAACATATTGAATTATTATTATACATTTGGATTATTAGTAAAACTTGGGTTTTACGAATATTTGTGATAAAGTAATAAAATCAGCGCTACTTATAAACGCGTGAATCATAATTACACGTCCTTGTCACGTTGATCGTGATTTCCTTCTGGAAAAGACTAATGTAGATAGTAGATGAAATGTTGCTAGATATCGTTAACGGGCGTCCGATATATAATCATTATCTTTATACAAAGAACATCGAAAATGTTAGTCATCTAATTTATTTATAACGACAACTAATTACCAACGCGATTAAGATAATTATGTAGACTGTAGATCATAGAGTGGCTGAAGCTAACATCCGTTTCGAAGAGGTTTGTAAAAAACTTGTAGTTTAATCGACCAATCGCTTGTTTATTAGGTATGATGATTGTAGAAGATTTTTAAGATTAATATAATATATTATTATAATACTCGTACAGAGATACTTTATCTCTGTACGAGTATAACTCCTCCAAAAGAGAGACTTTGAAATCTAGTGGGACGCTTCTTTTTTAATTTGCCATAATATACGAGAAATATTATATTTTCACCTTTATTGTGGCTACAATAAAATATCGTGGACGGAGAAACAGATAAAATATAAATAAAAGTTTTCAGTCCACTTTTCAGGCTCATGAGTGATCGTACGCAGCTACGGAACATACTACGGGATGCTACGACAACGCAGTGGCTCCGAGTTGAGACTATCAGGAAGAAAATCTTCTTATGTAACTTCATAAATACACTACGTTACCAAGGGGTGACATATTCTTTCGCTAGGAAAGGAGGAAACATTCGCCGGCTTCTAAAAACTTAGTCTAGACTCATTAGTTAGCGTCTCATTACATTTTGATCGTACACACAGACACCATGGAGTTCTAGTTCATTGTTAATTTGTCACTAACATTGTTTTACGTAAAAAAAGTGAGGATCCCGGTGCTCCTTATCGGCCGCAAACATGTTGCAAGATAGTCTAACGATCCGACCAGGGATTTAAGATAGGTTTGATACGGAAAGGCCGTGACGACAGTTGATGTACCTCTGGTGTACTTGTAAAGTGACTAGAGATAGACAAATTATATTCGCCATCAAATTAAAAGAAAGTGTTTTTGTATTTTTTAATGTGTGGGGAAAGGGAGGGAGGTCTTTGCCCAGGATTGGGACAGTACAGGGTCTGAATAATAATAATGCTTTAATGATTTCTAACTGCCTCATCGCTCGCTCTCATCGGTCTAGTAATAACCGCGGCTGCGGAGTGTGTGGTTCTTGGATCGATTCCCAGGTTGAGTAGTGTTATTGAGTTTTTCTGTTAGGAAATTTTCAGTAGAAACCCGATGATTGGAAGTTTACACATTGATTAGCAATAGTTCGTAGTTCGTTTAGTAATTAGATGGGGCTTAATAACGGCATCGGTGAAAATGTCCAGAAGACAACAGTAGGTACTTACACTATACTGCCTAACCCACCGTGGAATTATTAGCCATTTATTTTTGTATGCTTTCTAACATTAGATGCCAAATGAAACCGAAACCGATTGATAATTATGGATGTGACATGATTTTGGCTGCATGATCAACGCTGAAATGCTCCAAGGATATAATTATACTTGTTTATAATTAATTGCAAAGTGATTTAGACAAAATATTCCTAACCGAACCTAGGAACCGGGTTCATGGATAGTAGTAGTTGTTGTCTAAATCTTTTGTGCGTCAACACCTAATTGATACCTATTATCTTTGAGTACAATGTTACGACTTACGTGCTGTTTGTCTATTGTGACCGCTAATAGAATAAGATAGCGGTCGCCAGTACAGCGAGTGATGATAAACAGTAAAACTAAAAATCTATAAATATTCCACCCTTGACTTTTACCCGTAGAAACATACGTTGATAGTCTCAGCAGAACATTGTCGATAGGATAGTAAATCGAGCGGTTCGTGGTACAGGGGTGTCATGTGTCGTCTATGGTCACCGTCGATCGTTATCGTCGAGTGCATCGGTACAGTGCAGCAATACCGTTTGAAAAGATAAGCTGGTGATCGAAACAGTCAGTGCATAGCTGTCGGGTGGCAGACGTGGGGCGCGGGGGAGAGCGGGGCGCGGAGCGCGGGGCGGGCGCCCGTCTAGACGCTACGTCACGCGGCCTCGCGATACCGCGCCGGTAAACAACAATGTGCACTGACCGAATATGGCACCCGGCACGACGGAGCGGTCACCGGTCACCCTGCTCCGGCCCACTGCCGACGACGCTGCACACTGCATCAGAATGCACTTGCCTGGTGACATACACCGCAACACACAGATGTTCTACCGACCCACCTCGTTACACGTGTAAGCATATATTATGGCACCTGTAGTAAACAGCTGTAGTTCAGAAATGCTCACCGAAGTGAAAACATTCAATTCATTCATAAACAGATATCGAATACCTACCTATACCTACTCCTACATTGAAAGTTGTCTTACAAATTTCACAAGCCAAACTTTGAATAGCAGTAAGCAATTTTAGCAATAAGTACTTTGTTTCGAGTTTTCTCTTGTCTGTTAGCAAAACAAATAACAATTTGTTAGCGCATTAATGAATGAATGAACCCGTACGTGTGTACTGGAAGTCATTGTAATGTCAATAGACCAGCTAATGAGTAAAGTAGTTAAACGACTCGTTTAATAACACTGGAGGTCGTTGAGATGTCCATCTGTGTGTCAGATGACCGGTGCTAGAATACCAAGTGTATGGAAGTGATACTTTTTAATCATTATGGTTATTTTTTCACGGTCAAAATAAACCACTTAATTTTTTAAATGCACCCAAAAGCTCTACTGGAGTAGTATGTTACTAATTACTACTCCTATAATGTAGCTCAGATGATTATCAGTACTAGAAAATAATCAAACGGCAATGATTCCTTTATGGATGAGTTTGTATCCCCAAATAGTATTGGCATCATTAATTACGATAGCTAACTTTAATAGCTGTGTGAAAGACCGCATGATATATTTATTGAACATACAACACGTAACACGGATGCATCTCAATATTAATTAGTACGCAACTCTTTTCATGGAATGTTCAATGAATTTCAATTTCAATTTTGCAGGTAACGTAATGTAAATTCAGTGAGCTGTTCACTTTGAACGTTTAGTAAACATCTGAGGACTGCTGTCTGCTTTAGTTTGGCTCGCAGTGTAATATCGCTTTCAGTCCAGGTAAACATTCATTTATTGTTTTCGGTACGTCTACAACTGTTTGTACAATACAACGATAGCGTTCAGAAAACGTCTACTGCTTATCTTGTTTAAACTTTATCTTTGACATACCTAGAAGTAGACATCGAGAACATCATATACGTACGTTAAGCAAGAATTAAACAATGCGTGTCAATTTACTATTTTTGGATTGAATAAGGTTAGTCAAGTACGAGCGTATGAGGATAAATGATACGATTTCCTTTACGGAAACGAAATTGAGGACCGTGTAGAGTTTATTAATGACTTTGCGTGTTGTAAGAGTCAGACATAGAAACGCGTAATCATGGTGTTTGTAAGCGAGGAGACGGCGTACGTTCAAAATTCAACGTTTTATGTTTATTCTTTGCCTGGATACTAACTCATATTATTGTGTTGTACATTCTTCATTAAAAACATTTTTATTTTCATTTAAAAACTAATTCCAGCACGTCCTAACTTTGCCAGTCAGATTTATGTAACAAAGCAGAATTATTTAACAAAGCAAACATGTGCCAGTATGTAGGCCGCACAGATATATTACTTATGTGTGACAATGGAGTCATTTTGCTCTCACAGCTTAGCCACCGCTCGTAAATTACTTTACAAATGCGGTGCGCGACATGAGATGTGGACCAGATCTGGTTTAGAATAGTCCCCTCTATGTAGTTGACTGGCGAAATAGTCCCCTACTCTATACAAAGGAGTTGAGCTAAATTAGTAATAGGTGTTAGTTCAAGGTTTTGAACTCTGTGCTTGAAATCACGTTAGACTGTTACACAGGATAGAACTCATTGGTTAGTATGACGCTGTCCTTGCATAAGTGTAAATGCTGCTGCGCATTCTTCCGTTAAAATTCCTTAGTCACCGGTCACGATTTATGAAAGTGATGGAGAAGATCTATTTTTTGCGTAACAATAATGTGATGAATAATTTTCATCTTCTGTCTGGCTTTACTAATCCCGGCCACTGCTAGGGTCCGCATTTCTGCTCTTTTCTACACTTCACCCGGTTTTCAACATCCTCCATTGTTAATTCGTTGATAATAGTCAAATAGGATCTTAGAACAAAACCTACATAATTATAATAGGAAAATTGTGTAGAATGTTGCATCGTAAAGTTCTAATGCACTTAACAATGGTTTAGCATTGTTGCTCTGGTGAAATCATAACATCCTTCCCTTGCCGTAGTTACTTTGCTGTATGTTTCGTGCATCAGTATGCGCTTCCCGTTGTTTGCGAACAAGAGTAATGTCTGCCTTTCCACACATTCCACCGGAAATAAACAGATACCTGAAATTCTTTAGCCTTGTTAGTGAAATAGCGTGATTTTATGTACATAAGATTACACGAATTACCCATATTACTAAGTTTTTGCACAATATCTATGGTGTCTGTTTTGAAATTGCTATATAGAAACACTTACTGCTCTACTTGAACTTAAAATTATATCCTTAATATAATCATCTACAGTTCATATTTGGCATATTTGCCAGTTGCTTGTTATTACAAGCGATTCAAAATTAGAACTCTCGAAACTTTAACAAACAACACTATTTTATACGATTGGCTTGATAAATTACAGGTTCCACCAATTTGGTATTAGATTCGCTTCAGTGTTACAACGTTACTTAATTTGATGTAGTGAAGTGATCCTTATGATTTCTTTAGACTTTCACATTGTCTAGCCATCTGTTATTCTAGTCTGTCTGCTTCATGGCCGTTAGCGGGAGGTACCTACTCATAATATTCAGCATGATAGTGCGAAATTACGACTTATAGACTTTTTATGTACTCTTGTCTACATACCCGTGTTACTTTTACGTGTCTGCTGCGATATTTTATTAAGTCTTGGATTGTTTATCCTGCCATTAAGTCGACGTAACTATCGAAGTGCTAATCTGATGTTAGTGTGGAGTTTTCATGCATTTATGTTATCACACAATCACTTACGTATGAGTGAGATTATAATCTAGTAACTTGACTTAAAAGTTTAATTATAAAAAGAAAAAAATGTTTTGAGATCAAATAAGAGAGTGAGCTAAAATTACATAAAGCATGGGGTTTGTTTGGAAAGATAAGACGATCATAGGACTCTTTACAGTAGCTTGAAAATAAAAAACGGGACACGCGCTCATAAATTGGAACGATGTTAATTAAAGAAGGGTGTCTCCCTTCGCTTACTCACAACCGGTTTAGCAGACGGTCAAATAAAATAATACAAATGTGATTGAGGCATTTGTTTACTTCGGGAAGGTGACCAAGACGCGGATACGTGTGCTAAAGTTAAAAAAAGCATATAAAGTTGAGTGACTCATTTGATTGCTAAGTGTTGTTTCTATAAATATCTTTGTTTACAGGATAACTGAATATGTACTGGATATGATGGACTGGATGGGAATGGAGGGCAAAAGGCCATAAGATAATTGAAGCCTAGGCTAGACCAGAGTTAGTATCTAAACTACAGAGATTAAACTAATAAAATTGCGGCAAAGCTGTAGGTTACATAAGGCAGCCTGGGCGGGACCTTTTTACAATCTTCCCCCTCTCGAGATGTGCCCTAACAGGTGTGCCATCGTGGTGGGCCTCGACGCAGTCTTGAAGAATTCCCGGAGTACATGATGATGCCGAAAGCGGACCACCGTGGTGAGTTTAGTCGGTAGGAGTCCGGCACACCCCTCCGGGCCCCAGGCAGAGTATACATACCATATGATAGATTATCACCAGGCTAATAAAGCAATTTAATATAATTTATTAATTGATGGCAATAGGTATAAGAAATATCAATCTCATGGTCGAGGACGTACAAAACTAAGCAAAGTGATGAAGGTCTAGCAGAAATGCGACACTGAGAGTAAACTGCTGGTGTGTTAATCATACCAGCGCGCGCGTGCAGCGGTTTACTGCCAGTGTCGCTGAACGAAAATAATGTGGTAAATGCCGCACCTTTTACTTTTTTATCACAGATTGAAGAATAGCTCTTCTGTCACTTGAATACATTACAGTATATTATTAACGAACTTAAATAATAATAATAGTGTACTATTTACCATTCAATCATTATCTAAAGTTATAATCTAAATTGAAATAATTGACTACTGAAATCGAAACTGAATTTAATTATTTATTTTCCCTTCTCATTCTGAGAAAATGCCCGTGCCAAGCAGTGGGACAGTAATGGGCTAAATTTATTCTTATTCTTAAGACACGAAACATACTGGATACAACATACAACTTAAAACATCAAACCAACATTCTCATTCTTATATTTTTATTATGTCTTTACTGCGCTCTTTTCATAGCGTAGCAAAGATATAATAAAAACAAAAAGGTATTTAATATTTAGCTTTTGCCTAGGTTTCACCTGCGCGTTTTATTTTTATCAAAATGAAATATAGGGAAGGGATAATGTAGCTTTCTATTAGTGAAATAATTCTTAAGAATCGGTTCAGTAGTTCCTGAGTTTACCCTCTTTATAATATTAAGTATAGATTAATAAAATGCTTTTGGTTATTAATAATTTATATATTGACGCTTAACATTGAAAATAACCTTGAACCTGAAATTGCGAATTATAATACCAGACAACGTTCAAATAGAGTCAAATATAAAACTCATCTGCATAATATTCACACTTCCGTTATTTTGTAACCCGATAATATTATAAAGTTTTATTTTATGTACAAGTTGTAAATTAAATTATAGTGAAACCGAAACATTTGGTATCTCAAGGGACGTGATATTGTTCTCATAATAACCAGGTATGGTAAGTATGGTAACCATGAAGTCCATTGCCTTTACTTGTCCTTGGAACGTGGCAACTAGAGTCTGACTAAGTAAACGCAATGCTCTTAACAAATTTCCGAGATATATAGATTCAGTGATTGGCCTATTTGTTTGGTTGTGAGGTGTTTGTATGCATCTAAATAGGACCTGTTCAGTGGGACAATCACTGAATCTGTAAATCAGGCAAACTTGGTAAGTTAAAATAGATTTTTATTCATGCAGATTATATAGACTGATAAATTGTCGACTTTAGTTGCGTTTAAAATGGCTAATATGTATTAGGTGGTCGCGGGACTTATCTCATTACCGTGACCCCGGAACGTAAAGGGCTATTGAAGGAACACCGTGGATTTTAGTCAGTACAAGCCTGACAGTCCCTCCCGCCCAGCCCGGGGTGGGAGGAATCATTTGATGATTTCACTACGCTAAAAAAAAAAAAAAAAAAAATGTATTAGGTACCTATTATACCTATAATAGGCTAAATCTATGACGTCCGAGTCTTCAAATAATCTGAAATATTAAAAAAAAGGTTTTGTTTTTATTTCGGTGCAAAAGCATTGGGACCTCAGTATTTAAAATTCTAGTAACAGAGGTTTTCAGTCATAATAAGTCCTACATTGTATACTTAATCATGATTATTATCTATACATATAAAAAGACTTGTAATGTATATTATGCGTATCTATTTGTCACGTCATAAACTCAATAGGTTAAAATTTTCCACTGTGTTTCTACGTAAACATACTTGTATGACCTAAATCAAAGACCAGTGTACTTCGTAAATGTTATGGAAATTATTTCTATGTTCAGAGCAAGACTTGTCAGATATTAACTGTAGACCTCTCTGTAAAATAGAGCCAAATTTCTGGGTTACTTAAAACCCTGCTGTGAGCGGTTCTGATAATAATAATAATTTACGTGGTGCTAATACGTACTAATTTGTAAGTATCAAATCGGTCAAGGGAGAGAGGAGGCCTATGTGTAATGTCTAGTAGTAGAGAGCGATAGGCCAAATTTATTGATTGAAGCCAGTTAAAGGAGAGAAACGCATCTGTCATTAGAAGTCTTAAAACTCCGAAATATTTTAGAGTAACAGCGTGAGAAGTCTTGTTCGTGTGGCTTTGCGATCTGCCCTGATGGTGTGAAGAACCCCGTGGTCGTGGACATCCGCGATCTCTAGTCGCCTTACGACAGTTACGAGAACAGACGAGTGACCTTTCCTTTGCCAGAAACCGCACGGCCATATTTAATGACGGTATGAGTTAATTAAAAATTATTTATGAAACAACAATGATCAAGTCACGTTGTGATTATTTTCACAAGATTTGCACTGACAAAAATAGACGTTATCTATTTTAGCGTTGTTTATCTGTTCTTTGATAGAAAGGGTGACATCTAGAAAAATATGTTTTCGGACAGTATTTTGTTCTAAGATATTAAGTGGATACGACATGCTTATATTCAAATTATAGATATTTATTTTTATTTTATTTTATATATTATAGGTATAATGGCTTAAGTTTAAACGCGTACCAGAAATGTACATAATTATTTTAGTACCAAAAAATTGCTGCCAAAACGGATACATGTTCACCAAATTGCGTTGATAAAATCTATAACTTTCTTTTGTATGCATACATGTTCGCGGCTTAGGGGTGGCCCGTGGGTCACCCCAGCTACCCCTTAACCTACTGTGAGTGAGTTCGTGTTTGAATAAAATTCTTTTAGTTTTATTTTTTATTTTTACACTTTTATTTTTATCTACATTTTTAGTCAAACAATACTAGGTGAGCATATAATTCGTTATAGTCTTATATAATTAGGTACCTACTTGTAAGAGCGTAATATTTTATGGCTTTTCAGAGTAATGGTTTATCTATAATGATAACGCATAAACTAGTATGGAAAAATATAACAGCGTAATCATGACAAGTGTATTGAGTCAGAATCTAACAAAAAATAACCACTCGATTATATATACGTATCATGTACTCGTTCATTACCGTCGTTACGCTAACTTACTTTCATGTACTTACCATTACATATTTGTAGGCAGTTAGAATAAATTATTGCACAATTAGAGGCAAACGAGGCGCTCTTCACATTAATAATGCGTTGCGGTCGATTTAACATTCACATTACCTTGCGGTGCAACGGTGTCCGAAGAATCGGGCACACCTGTCTAGACGCACCAAATAGTTAATGGTACGAGGCTAAGCATTACAATGCATTCTTCAAACCGCACTGCACATAAACAAGATTAAAGATAAACAAACCTTGTATATTTGGATATAATTTGAAGTGATCATTCTGGTCTTTCGTGTTGATTTGCATATTGGTGTCACTAATCCAACGCTAGTCACTGTCGTCGGTTTTTGTAACATGCTAGATCTATTAGAGAGATTGTGTGTCATTCAGAACCGTAAATAAATCTCAATTTCCTCTCAAAAGCAAAATGGTTGTCAAAACTTCAGTTTTGTTACCTACGGTGATTATACGGTTCTATGTCATGACATAAAAGTTTAAGGGTAAAGTAGTAACCATATTTTGGGTGGCTTAAATAAAATTTTGTTATATTTTACTTTACTTGTGTTATGTTGTGTTTACCTATAATTGACTGTGCAGTAATCTCAAAACCTTATTGTATATGTAAAATTTATCATGTAGGTACTGCTGTAGCAGACGTTGGTAGACCTTAAATAAATAAATAAATAAACGCTAGAATAAGATAATAAAATAACAATTTACCCCAGATTTGATTACTTTAGCAGTATACTTGTATAATTTACTAGCAAATAATTAAAATTATTTGTTATTAGGTAGTCATAATAATAATCCCGTTGGTATCAGATATTCATATTTTTGGGCACTTAAGAATTTAATAAAATAAACTTAAATTACATCTTCATCACATCTTCGACTGCATCAGCGCTTGACATCAGGTGAGGTGGTGGTCAAATGCAAGCCTATTCAATATATAAAAACAAAAAAAGAAATGTATGTAATATGTATAACGAAATATAATTAATGAGGCAAAATGCGTGAAAGAAGGCATAACAATATATTGTAATAATATTTTAAAAATAGAATAATGGGCGCGTGTATTCTTACTGCACAGAATCAGATTCACACAAGCCTACCCGTTGTTTTATTCTTTAGTGTCATGGCCGTTGTGACCAGGGGTGAATACTGTGACTGGGGTCAAAGAAGTGGACCCCGGCCCTGACCGCGATACACACGCTCATTCATTCACATTCACTCACCAAAAATAATAATCAATACATGGCGGCTCTATGACTGTGCGAAGGCTCTACGTAGAATTGCAATAATTGTATCGTACCTGGATTCATAATCATATTTACCCTACATGAGGGTCCTATTGAATTTCAAATAATATCTAATTGAATATTGGATTCCATGCACTTTAATAGGGAGAGAGTGTTTTGTGTATAACATTTCTGTCAACCGTCATTGACTCATGTTATCTTCGCGTCAATACGCAATCTTTAAAGCTTGACTTTATATTGTTATTAATTAAAAATTATTACCTAAGTTTGTAAATGCTAATATGTAATCGTAAGCTCGATAGACGCGACGACTATATAAAATTATAAATTGGAAATTATACGCCTCCCTAAGTTCGTATCATATTCGTATCATTTTTATGATATATACCTATATATTAGAATGAGATACTACTTAAGATAAAAGAGTATTTTTAAGGGCGAGTTATTAATACAGAATTAATTTATATGAAAATAATTTTAAACCAACAAACATGTTTGAAATAAATTAGCAGAATATATGGAAAGTACGTAACGTACAGCTTCAGTTTAACGCCCCGAATTCGAAACGCAGACTGTAATAAAACCATAGTTTAGTCCCACCTTTGTCTAAACAATCTACTTCCTGTAGATATCCAACGCCGCGTCCGCTTTCGCCCTCACACTGTATGGAATCTAGCCAGACTAGACGCCACGCTTCGCTGCCTGAGAAAAATGTGTCTACCGGCATAATAGTTTCAATAGAAATAGCTGTAGAAATCACATTCAGTTAATAGCTTTATGACGAACTAAATTTGAAAGATAATCATTTTTAAATTGATGTCTACATTCGACATTATGAAGGATTCGTGCGTGACATACACTTACCGGTAAAAAATAAATACAGTCTGTGTAATATTATTTCCTTTCGTGCTATTTTTAAAATATAATTTGAATGTCCATACTCGCTTATAATTTGTAGGATGTGAATTATGTTACGTATTATTTAATTACTTTTTATAAGTATTAGTTTAGTTATTCCAGCCACACTGAACAAAGAGTATATTTCCAGCTTGTTGGCTAAATTTTGACGACTCAATCTTTTTACTGAACTCGATTTTGCCCTGCAATAGTATAAAAAGCATTTACGAATATTTAAGGCTTCTTTCATTGAATAAAAGTCCTTACTACGATACTATAGCTAAAACCGATCCTACTCCAAAATACATTTTAGCTTTTTCGCTATTTGTATGGCACAAATCAAATTCAATTTAACATAGACTTTTTAGGAGTATGTGGACTGTTTCACATCAGATATCTACATCTTATTTTGTACAGATAAGCGACATGATAATGTAATGATTTATTTATTCGCATGACTGGACAAGACCTATATAGTCGCGTTGATTACGTGTTATTTGTCATAAAGAGTTAAATTAATTGCCTAAATACGTAACATGTTAAGTACCATGTCGCAAACCAAAACCTTTCTACTCTTTCTATGTGCTTCAATTACAGACACAAACTTACTTACTACATTTTTTGTTATTTAAATAATGTCCCGCAATTGGATTCCTCCTGAATCATGGATACGGTTTACAAACATACATCTCACATGTATACATACTCAGACCCGGATTAATTATCAGTAGGCCATAAAAAACTAGTGTCGTGCGGGAACCGAATCCACGACACTTAACCCAAAAACCCAATCGCATAGAGATTGCGCCAAGCGTGTCGTAAAGTATGAAACATAATATAGGGAGGCGACGACCGACGGTATCACATTAAATGAAACCGCGTAGGTACTTAGTATGACGTGCTATGACCGCACAAAAAAATCAATCAAATCCAATGAGTTGTTCAGCCATTTCATAATTTTACACATATCACGATCTCTAGGCTAAGTTTAAAAAGTCTGCACCTATGTTAACCAAGTTTTTTTATTTACACTTATAGGACATAATATAAAGGTGATATAAATTTCTAATTCAATGTCTCTTCACCTAGTTAGACGAATGATAGCAGAGTGAAATATTATAAAAAAAAAATTGTTTCAGAACATGATGTATATTTTATTCCCTTATCATATCAGAAACCAAAACCATTCAAGTCGTAATAAATGTTTGTACTGCAATTACAGACCTGTTTGAATTCGATTCGTTCGACATCAAAAGTGACGTGACAATGAAGTCACGTGAACGCGATAGGTTGCGACACATGGTAGGCGCCAGACGTCTAGACGGCCCGTCGCGTCACCTGAAGGCTCTTCAGGAAGGCCGCCAAAATTCCTCTCCCCAGCGCCGCCCGCCGCCGCGCCGCGCCGGTCGGCTGGTACTTACCTACATACGGTACCTACAGTTTACGCACAACAACTAGGTACTATAAAACATTATTGCTAATCCTGGTTTTAATGGTTTTCTTTCTTCCCTTTAGACTCTTTTCATCCTGAAAGAAAATCATGAGCCGTGTAAGGTTTAATGGATTCGTATTTCCAGTCTTGCAATCCATGAAAACATGTCTTTACTACTGTCTAAAGGACGTTGTTAGAACCACCTATATTATTTGCACTAATGAATCCGAAGTGTGAATGCTCTTCTACTAACATATTGATTGTGAAGCTTTTTACAAAAGCATACGTCTTGTAGCCAAATACAGACACAAGATACATATGTACAAGATGCTATAGAAAAATAAAAAAACAATGTTTTTTTTAGCAGTGCCGCTTCTTATTCCTTTTACAAGTTTCTAATTATGAATTTAATCATGCGACTTTCCTACGAGGGAGTGCCTTTCAAGGTCATAGGAAAGGGCCAGGAAGGCAGTTCTCGTTTACTGCGAGATTATCTCGGAATCGAGTTTGCACTTCGAGCCCTGTTTGACGTTTATGATGGTTCAAATTCGAAATGTACGAAGTAATTCGAGCGGCTTTCCTTCGAGAAAAGTTTAATTACCACTCGAGAAGATTGAATTAGATTTTTTCTCGAATTTGAGACTACTTCGACCGTACGAGAATTACCTCCCAGATTCCTGTACGAATTTATCCACCAAAATAAGTATTTTATACCTACTGCATTGCTGAATTGATGAAGCAGTGTTATTATGTAAGTTTACGATTATTTAAATATCTACTTATATATAATTTATTGGTCAAAAATAACGCGAACTGATTAAAACTCAATGTCTGCCAAGTTGACATTCAAGGTATACAAGTTGCTGCATCATAAAACGGTAAGGGTTGTTTGTCTGGCTTCATTATTTTTATACGGCCATAGAAAAGGTGGAAATCGAGTTTATACATATTCACGTTTCTCTAAGAATTGTTATTATGTATATGTGTAGAAAGATTTATAACAAGTTACCAAACGACATAAAAAAATTACCGTGTCGTGTCGCTATTTACTATATTGTACTACTATATTTACTGGACAATTAAGAAAGTGGTTACTTGACAGAGCAGTTTATTCGGTTACTAAAATTTTCAAATAATTTTTTTGGATACGTAGGTACATACAATCAACAATAAATATGTATATTATCTACTCTTAATTTTATTAGCTATAATTTATTATGATATAATGTACTTAAAATTGATTGAACCTAACGTTAATATAGAGATCTATGAACCCAATGATGTTACATGTTAAAGCTTATATTTATTATCTCTATGGTTAAAGCTCACTGTATGAAAATAACAGTTGTATTGTTAGTTTAAAAAATATTTGCATGTCTCATGGACTGTGTTTGGAAAACTAACTAGTTTTAAGACCTTCATCGTACAGAACACCTAAGGCAAACAAATTATTATTCTTATACTTAACTTACAATATCTACAGGCAATTTTTTTATGTAGAGCGCAATATTTGCAGAGTTTTTTTATGTAGTGCGCAAAATTTGCAGGTCCGTACCCAAATGCAACCGCAGTACTAAAATTCACTCCAAAGCATAATAAAAATTCGACTTAGTATGTAATCAAATTTTTAATGAAATCCACCATGACAACTGAATCAACCTATGTTATCAGTTGACATGGTGGATTTTGTTGCATATCGGCATCGACCTAATGGTACACTTAGTTACCTCTTAAATACTAATTAGGTATATTTCTAGAAAGAACAGTGTACCTACTCTTTTTAACCGGAGACCACACAGACAGATTATGCCTCCCACGTAAGTAATTGCTGTAAGCCACAAAATTCCGATTTCATGTTTTTTACATAAGAATGTCTATTTTTAAAACGCTTTTATTAGCTTCACCTGTAACTAACTAACTAAGTAAAAAAATCTTGGAAGTTAAATTTGACCCACTTCCCGGTTTCTGATTAACTGAAATTTTGCATAGACGTTTAGTTTGTATGACAAAAGCGTTTTCTTTAGTTCTTTTTTTTTAAACTATTATATTTTCATGTATTTAATTTACTTCAATTAAAAAAATTATAAAATTATATTTTTAGGCTTTATGAGATGTATCATGTCATGTTGTACAATAAAATTAAAAATGGAGCTTTTATTCGCATTTGTATATTCAAAACCATAAAGTTATTATTACTAGTGGTAATAATAACTTTATGTTCAAAACGCTCTCCTGTAAAATTGCATTTTTGGAGATACAAAATCTTACGTGGGAGGCATCGACTGATATCAGATGGACATTTTTTATATTAAAATATTAATATTTTGGGAGCAAACGAGCTTGCGGATTACCCAAGCAAACGTTCACCGCTGTCCATGAACATCCACAACCTTGTGATTACTGGTGCGTTGCCGACGATGCCTTGTGATCCGGTACTTTCACTGGCTGTTCCTACCCTTCACCCGTATCACACAATGTTTATACACCGTTATTATGTAAGCAGAAACAGACTGTAGCACAGCGCAGCTAAACCCAAAACAGGGAACTATACCGTCACTAACATAAAAAATGTACTTATACCAGATTGATTATAAAGAAAACAGACAAGTCTAGACAAAAAATTCCAAAGGTGAAGTTGACCTCATTAGTGGGTAGACAGAGCATGGCATTACTAGACAAACATTTGCGCAGACATGCTGAAACAGTGCAAACGTACCGTATCAAGTGCTATCGGCTGGCAGATAACGATGTACTTTAACTACTACGATATAAGTTATGTAACTAACGACGATCTTCGTGATCGGTTAAAATCTGCAGTTGTCACTTGTCTGAGCCCTTCACAATCATTATTTTTTAGAAATTTAAACATCCAACCCATTTTATTCTGGTTTGCCACTGCTTTGTATGAAGAATGCACGTAGGCATCGGCAAACTGAAGTCAAACAGGTTGTAATGAATTTGTTGATGTTACTTCTAATCGTACCAGCTGAAGTTAACATGAAATTTTTTATACTCATCCATAGACGTAGGACTTCGCTCACGCTCAGTACTCATCAAATGTTAAATTGACAGGACAGTAAATGTCAGCTTAAGCAAACAAAAAAGTGGTCATAAATCTTAGAATAAGTAGAACACTTAATCTACGTCAGAAAGTTTCACGCCTCTCTAAAAATATCTAATGTTTAATTTGAAGTTGGAAGAACAATGTACTGAAGTACTGGGTGCACATAAAGGGCTTCCCCGAGTGACGGTACCTAAGCACATACGGTGCTCCCTGTCCATTCATTCTTGATACGAACTTTGCTGACTGGCTAGTCTTTCCACCACGTATCAGAGTCAATACCGTATCAGAGTTCATGCTGACAAGATGGGAGAAGACGGCTGGTACATTAATTTCATACATTCATGTATTTTAAACGGGAGTCGCAAAGAATTATTTTGTATACTAAATATAACTTGCATCAAAATTGCAATACTAAGTATGCAGCACGTTATGTATGTGCGGTCACGCCCCAGACAACCTTAGCATGCTATCTTTACATCTCGCCATACTTAGGTTACGTCGTTTCCTATTCAAATCTCGGTGTCCTCATGTCAGAGACAGCGGTGAACTGTCACGAGTCTGATAAACATCAGAACTAGGTACTTAACTAGATATTCATCAGTCTATAAGAATTTTAGGATGATTTCATTAGTAAGACATGGCCGTTTGGTTCCCGGCAAAAAATAAACCAAAATAAACAAATGAGACACGGCACGGTTGGCACGGGTGGCTAAACGATTATTTCTGCGCTGCGTGTCGCGGGTCTATTCCCACACGGTAGTTGTTTCGGAAATAGGTGTCTGTAAACTGTATCCACAATACAAGAGCAAGCAACGTATTAAAAAAAAGAGCGTACTCCTCTCAACTAGGTGTCGTAAAAAGTGACACAGGGATTATGTGAAGATGATGGCCGTCAAAGTCAAAGTAATATTCAACCTTGCAAGCCCTTTAATAACGTAGTGATTCTAGGTGTACGGTGCCAAGTGGGTTGGGCCTATGCAGAAGATATCGGCAAGAAACTACATTCTTCTAAAATAATAATTAACTCGAGCCGCGGAAACGGCTCCGCCAAAGTTCGATCTGCATTTACACAATGAATGTGAATGTGATGAAAAACAATAACAATAAAAAAACAACACGTTAGATTTTAAATTATAGGAATACAAGTATTGGAATCTTCAAGGGGAGAGTGAACAGGTATTATTTGGGTTTGCGTGATACAACTTCGGCAGCATCATACCATCAGGTGAGGTGTTGCCAACCGCAATCAAATTGATAATAAAAACATAAAAAATGTACAACATATTATTAATATGTAAACATGGGAAGCGTTATCAAAACTAGCTTGTAAAGACTGGAAATAAAAAGTCACCTTCATAAGAATATTAAGAGCTTCTTTGATCATAATATTCTTCAGGAGGTAAACAAGTGCTGAAAAGTCCAACGTAAAACTTCGAGGTCGTTGAGTAATAATTCTGTGGGAAGTATAATAGATGATCACAGTTCCAAATAAGATTAACTTGGGTACAGTAATCAATTTAGGCCCAGACAATTAAGCCGCATAAGGGGATTTATTACAAATTGTATATTACATTATTATTCCCAGCTGAGCCTGGACTTCGTTCGCGTAGAAAGATCATTTCAGTCCTTATTAGGGTACATGTCGGGGGGGGAGGGGGGAGACTCCATACTTGAGGTCCCTCACCATAATGCTAATGAAAATTACACATGACCATGATGTGTCAAAGCCCTCTGTGAAAGCCCAAGAGAGTCCCCACTCTGTGCGCTCACAACCCTAGACGCCCCCTGATGGTGCGAGGCGAGGAGTTACGGCGTTGTTCCCACCACGACGAGGCGGTTACTCCTCGGCGTCTTCTTCTCCAAGCGGAATAGGCCGTCTCTTGATCCCGCTGTGCTGCCTCTTCCTGGAGCATTACAGTTTCACACAAAGAGACTACTGCCCAGTGCTCAGAGATATGAAATAGAGAACACCTAGGATCGTTAAACTTAGGATGATCTTGGTTTATTAATTGGACCGGTAGACAATGGTCAGGATAGAGCAATAAAACAGGATATAAATAAAATAGCATAATTTTTTTATTTTAGTTTAGTTCTATCAATGTAAAACAAAAATATATGAAAATGTGGAAAAGTTCCTAAAATTTGCAGATTGCTATGATTACCTACGACTGTTGACATAAAGAATATTGACTCTATTATTTGTTTGTGCGCACTACGTAGTCAGGTACTTGGCATTCATTTTTCGCTTCATGCACACTGCGTTTTAATTAAGTATGTACATTATAAATTAATATATTATGTAGATCGCTGTAGTGTGCAGTTCAGTCAGGTGATTATGAGGTGTCACAGGCCACGTAAACACGTCGGTGGTCAGCGAAGCGGCGGCGGCAGACGGCGGCGGCGGCGGTGGCAGCGCGGGGCACGTCGCTGACTCATGCACCCGCTGTCTGCCCGGTGTTTGGCGCTGCCGGCGGCGGCCGCGGCGCGAACTAGGCGCGCGCCCTCGCCCCGACCTTGCCTCGACACGGATTTATTGATGCGTCACCACCAGACGAGACGCATGCCGACTCGACTTACGTGCAGAGTTACGTGCGAGTTTGCACAGCGGAACCGATTCAAGTAGCGGTTCGCCAATTTGTTCCAGATAGGATTATACTATTGAAACGTTCGCGATTATTTGAATTACGTTATGCTTGTTACAGATGGTATTATTACGACGTTGACAATGGGCGACGCAATTCGTGAGATAATTCATATTATAATGACGGAGATTGTCTCGTATAAATTGGCATGACCCACTATTTAGTGAATTCTGTTGTACAATTATATCGTCATATAGGTAGTTACTGGTTTTATTTTTATACAAAATTTTGAATACCTATAGAAAATTAATACAAGCTACGTATCATTATGCGGTAGGTATGTTTTAAATTCAGAATAGGTATACATATGGAACCGTTTACCTGTTTATAAAATAATATATATAATATTAGTGTCCACTTAGTTAATTTTTTGACTCCAATAGGAACTCAATTCTCATCCTCATTATATCTAAAAGAAGAAAACTGACTGCCTCATCAACAGTATTGATAATGCCCAGGCTGAGCCTAGATAATGTTTTGACAGTAAGAACTGATTTTTTGAAGTTAACATTTTTAAGACTGCTGTTAATAATATTCATCAACTGACATTGTTTGGAGACCTAGAAAATTCATTTCAGGAATTTTCTAAATTCTACCTTTGAGGAGGTAGGTGATAAGAGCACTCGTACGTACCTATATATACTACATTTTGATTAAATGGGATCGTGACTAATCGACTATTATTAATTACACATTAAAAATAATCAACAGGTAATCGATGAACCGAAAAATTATGATTTTGGTACCTAGATTAAGTTCAAAACTGCTACAAAAAACGACTACCAAACGAGTAACTACCACGCGATCGAAGCTGTAGAAAAAAGCTTGTTTATAAAATATGTAAAAGTTGCAAACGTTTAAATATCATTTCGACATTTAAAAAATAATATGAGGAAAATAAAAGTTGCGTCGAAACCAGTCTGGTAATGACACAACTACCAATAAATACAATTATTGCAACTCTGTAGGCCTGACGCTGACATCAATATGCCCGTCGTAGCCTGAAGGCTCTACAGGCTACTGTTATCTGTCTGTTCACTATCTGCGTCTGCCTGCTCGCACGTAGCTTAGCGGTTGGGTGTCTACGGGTCTGGTGGGTTACGGATTTAGATCTCACATGAAACAAATTTTTGTAGGGTCTACACACAGTTTTTAGTTGCATTAAAGAATATACCTTCGATACGAAACATCTGTTATTTTTTTATATCGTGTCGGCTCGTACATTATTGCTCATCATGTGATGGAAAGATTGGTCAGTCAGCAAGGTTTGTAACGGAGCTGACTGCCTGAGGCTCGTCCACACGGGCCACTCATTACAGCCACAAAACGCCGTTACCGAGCTGCAGACTGCAGCTTGCATACATTTTATACCAATTCGCGAATGCCTCGCCGGGCGACGACGCATGCGGTAGTCGCTACATATGTAGTTTCAGGTGGCGACACGGCGCGGCGCGGCGTTTTGTGGCTATAGCAAGTATCCCGTGTGCGGTAAGGCTTAGGTGCGGTAAACGAACTTAGGTTTAGTTTATAAAGGTATTATGTGCCATGAATATTATGATAGGTACACACACTCCTACTCTATTCGTGGATTGAATGGCCCATCACTACATACATAGTATCGGTAGAAGCACGATGATGTTATAATTATAGCTGCTTAAGTAAGTTCTCCTTTGTATCATAGCTTAGTAGCGCGCGCGCGGGTGTAAGTTGTAAAGTCAGAAAAGTAGAAAATTTCTTGAATTATTCATTTTGAGATAAACATTCATTAATAAATAGGTATTACCCAATAAAATTCCATTACAGTCTCGGCTTGTTTATTATAGGTATCTTCCTTAGTCTTCACTCAATCATTTGGCCTAAAGTGTTGGACACTAAGGCTAACACTTCTATGACAATCTAAATAAGATTTTAATTTTAGTAATAATACCCATATTCAGAAATCATAAAAACTAATGTAGGTACACAGCCCGCTTAATTACTGCGCTAGCGCTGCTACTAGCTGGATGCTGTGTATTTAAAGCATAGACTAGAACTGCACAGCATCCAGCTTTACCAAACCTGAACTTTACTCGATTGTGCGCGACTATCGACTCTGAAGAACGACATATTGTGGAGTTAGTGGACATATAAGCATTGAAATTGACAGTTCGGCCGGTGACTTTTTCGGGGGGAACCTATGTCGATCAATGAACTGCGATATTTTATTATTGTTTACAAAACATACCCAGTTCTCAATAAACAGTCAAGAATCTAACTCGCACATTACCGGATTTTTTATTTTTAGAAATTCATCTAGAATCTAGTTATGTCTCGCCTTTCCGTTTTAGAGGTCGTAAAATGTTCAAATGAGATGGTCAACGTCGGTTTGGCTTGTGTGCATATTGCGAGAAGTGCACATTGCACGTCGATGTACAAACTTCGAGATTACGAATGCAACGTCAATGTACGGATTATTCGAGAAAAGAGAATTCAGTACTAAGTGTGGGGAGACGGGTGCGGGGCGCGGGGTGGTGCACATGCATTCGATGCACCACAGTGTACAATGCACCCGGGGCGTCGCCCGGCGCGCCCCCGCTGGCCGTTGCCACCGATTTCACCAACACTTACGTAGTCTCTACATTACGTTATCCGATGGACATGGAAAGAGAAATCCACAAAAGATATTTGCATTGTGCAGGAATTGTTAAATATAGAGCCAAAATATGGAGAAAATCTGCTAAGTACCTACCTTTATTAATCTTTCTGCAACTTTAGCAAACTTAACATAATATAAAACTTAATTATCCCTCCCTAACCTAACATGAAGAAAGAAACTTGTAATTATTTTATTTTATTTTTATTTAAAATGTTTCTTGTACAATGTACAAAGGCGGTCTTAATGCCGTAGGCATTCTCTACCAGGCAATCTTAGGGTGATGCAGAGACAATGAAGGTAGATGCACCAAAAAACAAACTTAAATGAGAGGGTAGGTATATTCTATTATACTAAAAAACAACTATAATTATAAACTTACATAAACATTAACATAATTATTTACAAAGCACATATAAAAAATTTATAACGCTATACTGAAATAAGGAATAATAATGAGATCACAGAATTAAGTAAATAAGCACATTTACTAAGATTTCTGTGAAGATACCTATATTCTGCAGTTTCTTCGATTTTTAATAAAGTTCCAAAGACAATTTCTCATTTTATCAATAGATTGTTTATCTCTGCTTTTATCATTGCCTACTAGGTATCTACTACTACTATAATTGCAGGTGACTAAGGATTGCTGGAAATTAAACAATGTTAAGAATACTTACAAAATATAATTAAATTTTAGAGGAAACCTTTAACTTTGCATTATAAATGAACATTAAATGTTTCCCAGCAAACTGCCTACTTTGTAATGTTGGTAATTTAAGACACAGCACTTACAGTAATATATCGCTTCTGAAACGTTCCTACTGGAGAACAATTTGCTAAACCAAGAGATAGACCAAATAAAACCCTCTCTCACAAGAACCTGTAATCGTTCTTGTCCGTCTGATTTATGGACCGTTTCTAAATGGACCGCCTAATGCTGCACTCCGTAGAGAAGGTTTTAATTACAGAGCATACAGTAGCTTCATATGTACGGCTTTATCGTACGTGTGAACTTTATACCTACGTTGGTTAATTTAGATTTACGTTAGACAAGAATAACGGCTTAAAAAGCCAGCGGCTTTTTGTGAGCTTAAAAGGAAACGCCTGGGTCGCCTATAATATCATCTATTTTTGTATGTAGAAGGTAATATGACAAGCTTATTACACTTCTCATCAAAAAAATCGAAACACTACCAAGATTTTCTTTCTGGCAACAAATAACCAAAAAAGAGGATTAATTCTTTAAAAAAAAATACGTCATTTTATAGCTGGCAGTTTGGCCTTTTCTGTGGTGTATGAGAGTTCCAAATTTGAAAGTAAATTTTTGAATTTTCGTCCGATATATGAAATGGAACATTATTTTGAGGCAACGCGTTTAATCGGAGTACAGTTAATTGGTGTGTAATAAACACAAAATAACGATTTATTTTAAAACTTACTTTTGGTAATTTGATTATTAGGCTCTGTGACATCTGTTATCAAGATTTTTTGTCACCACACAAGGATACTTCGCCCGTAGAAACCGCCCAAATCGTGGCGTTGCTGAATTGGGGTCTTAGTCAACGTGTTGTGGCTGCAAGACTACATCTAACCCTCTCGTCTGTTCCTAGAGTGTACAAACGCTACCGAGAGACTGGTTTTCTCACGCACCGTTCAGTATCTGGTAGGAATCGGGTCAGTTCTGAGCGAGATGACTGATTTATTGCAACAGTTTCTTTGCGAAATCAACGCCATAACGCTTTTGAACCGGAGCAACAGCTCTGTGTTGTTCGAAGGAAGACTGTGAGTGACTCTACAATTTAACGAAGATTGAAGGAACGTGGATTGGTACCACACAAGGCAGCCAATGGCCCGAAATTAACAACAGACCATCGAAGAGCGCGCCTTCAGTTTGCAAGTGAGCACTTAAATTGGTCATACCTACAATGGAGTAAGGTTCGCTTTTCTAACGAGAGTAAAATTATTCTGTATGCTAATGATAGAAGGAAGAAGGCATACAGAAGAGAGGGAGAACGTTATGCACACTTCTTCAATGACGAAAAAGTAAGCTATGATGGCGGTTCATGGACAGTTTTGAGGGGTATTAGTACCGACGGAAAAACAGAACTTCTTTTCGTATCTGGGCCACGCCTGGCTGCACCAAACGGTCGTCGTTACATCGAAGAATGTCTTGAGGCTCATGTGGTTCCGTATGCACATTTCATTGGCAAAGATTCATTCAGATACAAAGATTCATTCATGATAATGCCAGGGCCCATACCGTAGTAATCGTACGAGATTATCTCAGTGAAGTCAGTATCTTCGTTATGGAGTGGCCAGCAAGAAGCCCGAACATGAATCACATAGAGCACCTGTGGGATGAACTAAAGAGACGGGTTCAAGCAAGAGATTTTGCTCTAGAGACTGTTGGCCAGCTCATAAACGCAATTCAAGAAGAACCGAATAACATTCCACAACATGAAGTCATGACTCTCATCCGATCCATGAAGAAACATATGGAAGCAGTCCTAAGGGTCCGGGGAGGGAATACAAATTATTGAATAAATTCTACTTAAACTTTTTTTTATTTACGGGTATGTTTTATGCATTTCATAAAATCTCCATACGGGTTAGAAGTGACTTGTTAAACATAACAAGAAGCTTAAGCATATTTAATTTGAATTTGGAACATTAACATATGAAATTCCAAACCTTGTACTACCTACTATTAAATGACATTTTCATTTTTTTCCGAATAAAACATTTTTTTTTAATAAACCATTAAAAACATAAATTTGAGAAGTGTTTCGATTTTTTTGATGAGAAGTGTATAATAAATCCTCATTTCATGTCAGTGAATGGTGTAGACAAATTGTGAAACGCGAGGTCAGAGTCCGCGCATGGCCGAGCCTCAGAAAATTGTTGAAGACACCTTTAAAAAAAAATTGTGCAATATTTGACAAAGCTTGCAATGCACTCCATGCATTGGCCAGTAATAAGAAGGCTTGATTTATCGCAGCATGTCGTTATGGCCGACATATAAAATATTTAACGGTAAATAAATTATCTACTTGTTTGCTGTCTCAGGCACACATATATTTTATTCAGAATTTATTGCCAAATGAATTAGGCAGTTACAATGTATGGAACACTAATCCGCTTAACTGGTACATATATTCTTGATACAAAATACAGAAATTGTAAACGAATTCTAAATGATGATTTAAAAAAAAGTAAGAACAACTTCAAAAAACTAAAAAGTATAAAATAATTTTCTAAACTTAACAGCTTCTTAAGTCGGGGCCTTTAATTCTTCAATACACTTTAGTTAGGCAGTGGCACCGACTTTAGAAGCTGTTAAGTTTTATTTTTAGTTTTTTGAAGTCGGTGTTTACTTTTTTTATATTTGAATGTTTGTATGTAGATGTGTTTAATGTCCGAATAACGGCCGGACACTGGACAGCTTAGCAGACAGTGACGAGATGCATTAGCTACCGGCACGCCCCGCGCCGGGAATTAATTGACTGTCTGAACTGGCAGGTGACAGGTAGCACACTTGGCGCTGATTTGCTTGACTACTTGATACGATTTATTTATACAGGTTGTAACAAAAATAGTGTAAATCCCTTAAACCACGCGTGGATGGTCGTGGTTGGTGGTGGTGGTAGTTTAACAACTTTAACTATGGGAACAAACTCGAATCGCGAAATAAAAAGCTGCTGTTCCGTACAAATAATTTATTATTCCTCGACTAAATGTATGGAACAAACAGTAACAGTGTTAAGTGTATACATACCTATAGCACTTTGGTGATAAGATTTTGTCGGATTCATCTCGACTTTAAAGAATATGAATATGAAAATATAATATAATATATTTAGGTATACATACTTCCACAAGTAATCGACGGTTTCATTGAATTCCGTCTTCTTCACGTGACTCTGGCAGAATAGTCGCCAACGGCATTTCCAATATAAAAAATATATATAAAAAAATCGTATTTAGATAGGTAGGTATATTATTTTTATTTTTATAGAATAGAATAGATCTTTATTTTATGTAAACCAGATACAGGCACTTATGAAATGTCGAGACTATAGGTGCGCGGTTCCAAATAGTAAGGTCCTATGGAGAAGAACCGGCAAGAAACTCCATGGAAACTCTTTTAAAATAATAAATTACAATGGTGATCAGTATAATGTTTTAGAGAGGTGCGAGAATCATGTAATTTAATGTGAATAAAAAATAAGAAAAGGATAATAATGATTTGCCTCTGAATAAGATGGCCATGGCAGTTACAAGCTGACCGACAGACGGAATAGTCGGTATAGTTATGTACCGACGTGTATGCTTTTATTAATGTACACTCGGAAGCAATGAAGCTTAACTCCACACATGGTTATAAATAAAAAGGCGACGTTAAATAAGCAATACTAACAAAGGAAGTATGTCGTCGAAGCGGTAAGATGGAAGTCCTGTTTGGGGAGTGCAGCGTGAAAATCCATGCGCGGCACCGGATGCGAGTTAAAACACCTACCTTGTAGTTCCACCGGTAGTCGACAACCCCTCCCTCCTCACCTGCACTGCACCTTCCCCTCTCCCCATACTTACTTGTTTTATTGCATTTTTACATTAAAATATTATTAAGAATTTTAATGAAATCATGTGCACAGTTCGGCCACTTCATTAGCGTTGAATTGTATAAAGACACATTATTATCAATGTGCAACAGAAATGAGAAGATTAGAATACTCTAGGGAATGAAATCACTCATGAACATGAACAACCTTTGATAAAGGAGCAATTCGTAAATCAAATAAAATTAGATGTTCTATAGTCCGGAACATGAATGTCAATTCAACAAAAAAAATATGGAACAGCAGATTCTTTTTCATCTTTGCTCAATGCATAATTGCTTAACTTCTAGCGAGGTGGCTGTTGACGATTGATGAACTTAGGATTACATTACGTATTTTATGTTTATGAGCTATCATACAATCGTATACAAAATAATAAAAAGTAAAGAATACGTCCCACACAATACTTAAGTTGCATTTGTCATGTGCCAACCGTTGAGTGAACATATGTTTTTCTAAACGATCATTATTACAATGTACTTACTTGTGTGTTGGTCGGTAAACTAACGACTTTGATCGACGCATCGCAACCACCTTCATGCATCCTTCAAGGCTCCGACACCTCATCATATAGAAGAGACTGCAATTATTTGTAACTCAACATGCTCCAAGAATGACGAACATTAATTCAGAAGAAAATTGTAGATTGGTGGAGTCTGTCCTCTCTCTCGAAAATAATTCCGATCAATCCGTATTGGATTGTCAGATTGCATTCTCACTAGCACCACATTATAAGCGGATTAGCGGATTTATTTAATTGTACTAAAATACATTGGAATTGGAATTGAAATAATTTCAATCTCATCGATTGAAATTATTTCCGAGACTTTACATTTTTACACAACTAAATTCTTTGAAAATCTTACTGGAAAACCATGCAAGAATGCTCTGAGATAGCAGTTTTTTTTGTTCAAAGGCATTCATATCTATGTTTCTATGTACCCTAATTTATATTTGCGTGTTCTTTTTGTGTTCCGAGATAAAACATAAAATCGTCAACTTGCCCAGTCTTTTTGGGTCAGATATATTATATTTTACAGACAGATTACAGTGACTTGTTAGTTTATTTTTCACACAATTCGATTTCTTTGACTAATCTTATATCAGTAGTCACTCAATCATCTTCAGATATAGCCATGAACCAATCCTGTATACAAAAATCAGCTGATAATTCACAAAAATGTGTCACATGGATCATTATGGCATTACTTTAAAACTTTAAATGATAAAAATATAATGGTCGACATTGTCATGACCTACAGCAATTCAATATGTCATTGAAGCCAAAAGTCCAATGAATACTGTATTACAATACCACAATACTCTTTTGTCTGTTACGTTTGATTGACATGGGTGGTTCAAATCGGACCGTTGTATAATCATAAATAATTACCTAAAAACACTAAAAGTGAGATCGAGTTTTGTTTACCAACTATATTTGTCTTATTACTAGAAAGTTGTTATTGAAAGGAGCGGGATGTCTTTATATAGACGCCATCGTTAATGAAATGTCAATATTATCAAGGCAGCACCAAATTTTTGTGAACATAAGGAATGACCACTTTCATACAAATACAAGGCCAGTTAATTAACCAATCAAAGAGATCACGGACAGACAGAACGCTGCTGCTTGTTTTGACTTAAATCACCAAACAAGTTGGTAATATAAAAGAAACCAAAGTTTGACTTTAATGAATGGGATACCTTCGTTAGAAGAAAGAATTTCAAGCTAAAATAATTGTCGTTTAGAACTCAATGCAATGGTGAAAATAAATAGGATGGTACTTAATAGATTTTACGCTTATACATGGATGACTTAATGCGATCCGCTGCACTTGGCTTTGCGCTTAGAATATTTCCGATATTTCATTAAGTTTTTTTTTTTTTTTGTTAATCGTTGCTCCTCACTAGGATTTCTCCTGTATCGAGGGCACAGTTTACAAACATACATGTCACATGCACACACAACCAGACCCCAAATAACTGTCTGTATATCATATAAATGTTTGTTCCGTGCAGGGATCAAACTCTCGGCACGTAGCGTCATCCGCTAGTTCGTACAAATAATTTGTTAAGCTTCACGTGAACCAATTTATGCGTTCAAAAACTGTGTTGGTATACTGAGAAAAGAACGATAGGCAGGCGCGGCAGAGAACTTCGTTTGGTCTGCCCATGATCATAAATTAAAATTAATTCAACGGGGCATCTACAATGAGCGGAGCAACGGAATCGGGCCGGTAAACTTAATCAAAAATTGAATATCGACTGCAACTTGATGCAAAAAGTGGTCAATGTTATTGAGTGCAGAGCGGTCGTGGTCATGATGACGTAGCACCACGAGACCGAGACGACGACCGTTGTCCTTGCGTTGACATCGTCAGCCATTACACAGGTCTAGTTGATACTTACGATTAGTACAGTCAACGGCATATACTTACTCTGAAACTGCCAAAGCAGTCATATCTAATGGTAATAGTCGGGAAAAATATTGACGACTGTTCCGTTTGTCACAAAACATATTTTAAATTTTATGAAAATTTATCACACACCGCCAGTGCAAGTAGCGTGAACTCCAAATAGACAAAAAGACTGCCTACCCTGATAAATTACAATATTTATTTATTTAACAATAGGCTTTTGCGATGTTAATGCAACAAAATTATTAATATATAATAACCTTACTTCTTTAATAATATTATAAATGCGAAAGTAACTCTGTCTATCTGTCGGTCTGCTACCTTTTCACAACTAAACGGCTAAACCGATATTGATGAAATTTGAAAAGGAAATTATGTGCATCATGAGGAAGGAGAAAGGTATTTTTTTTTCAAACACCTCTACTTCCCTACGCCTCGTTGACGATGTCGCGGGTACAGCAGCAACTATAAAATAGTTTTATGTGTAACTAGCGGCCCGTCCCGACTTCGTTCGGGTACAAATTAGCCGGTAGATACTTTTTAATTTTCATCAATTCCTGACCTCTTACAAATGCTTCGGCTTCAAAAAATACAGACTCTCATATAACTATTTCATCCGCTTAGAGGTTGAATTTCGAAAAACACGAAACCGATTTTGTTTTTAATTTTAAACAAAAGCTTAAATACAAAATTTCACGTTTCTAACTTCAAAAACATTTTTCACTCCTTTATCGCCCCTTTGGGGGATGAATTACCAAAAACGCAGAAACACGTGTTTCTTTATTTCTAACCAAAAGCCTAAATCTCAATTTTCACGTCTCTCACTTCAAAAATAATTGTCACCCCTATTTCGACCCTTTAGCGGATGAATTTCCAAAAACGCAGTAACACGTGTTTTTTTATTTCTAACCAAAAGCTTAAATTTCAATTTTCACGTTTCGCACTTCAAAAACAATTTTCACCCCTATTTCGCCCCTATAGGGGATGAATTTTCAAAATCGCGGTGACACGTGTTTCTTTATTTCATACCAAAAGCCTAAATGTCAATTTTCACGTTTCTCACTTCAAAAACAATTTAACCCCTATTTCGCCCCTTTAGGGGATGAATTTCCAAAAACGCGGTAACACGTGTTTTTTTATTTCTAACCAAAAGCCGAAACACCAATTCTCACGTCTCTCACTTCAAAAACAATTTTTAACCCTATTTCGCCCCTTTAGGGGATGAATTTTCAAAAACGCGGTGTCATGTGTTTCTTTATTTCTAACCAAAAGCCTAAATCTCAATTTTCATGTTTCTCACTTCAAAAACAATTTTCACCCCTATTTCGCCCCTATAAGGGATGAATTTCCAAAAACGCGGTGTCACGTGTTTCTTTATTTCTTACCAAAAGCCTAAATCTCAATTTTCACGTTTCTAACTTCAAAAACAATTTTTACCCCTATTTCGCCCCTTTAGGGGATGAATTTCCAAAAACGCGGTAATACGTGTTTCTTTATTTGTAACCAAAAGCCTAAATCTCAATTTTCACGCTTCTCACTTCAATAACAATTTTCACCCCTATTTCGCCCCTTTAGGGGATGAATTTCCAATAACGCGGTAACACGTGTTTCTTTATTTCTAACCAAAAGCCTAAATCTCAATTTTCACGTTTCTCACTTCAAAAACAATTTTCACCCCTATTTCGCCCCTTTAGGGGATGAATTTCCAAAAACGCGGTAACACGTGTTTTTTTATTTCTAACCAAAAGCCGAAACACCAATTCTCACGTCTCTCACTTCAAAAACAATTTTTAACCCTATTTCGCCCCTTTAGGGGATGAATTTTCAAAAACGCGGTGTCATGTGTTTCTTTATTTCTAACCAAAAGCCTAAATCTCAATTTTCATGTTTCTCACTTCAAAAACAATTTTCACCCCTATTTCGCCCCTATAAGGGATGAATTTCCAAAAACGCGGTGTCACGTGTTTCTTTATTTCTTACCAAAAGCCTAAATCTCAATTTTCACGTTTCTAACTTCAAAAACAATTTTTACCCCTATTTCGCCCCTTTAGGGGATGAATTTCCAAAAACGCGGTAATACGTGTTTCTTTATTTGTAACCAAAAGCCTAAATCTCAATTTTCACGCTTCTCACTTCAATAACAATTTTCACCCCTATTTCGCCCCTTTAGGGGATGAATTTCCAATAACGCGGTAACACGTGTTTCTTTATTTCTAACCAAAAGCCTAAATCTCAATTTTCACGTTTCTCACTTCAAAAACAATTTTCACCCCTATTTCGCCCCTTTAGGGGATGAATTTCCAAAAACGCGGTATCACGTGTTTCTTTATTTCTAACCAAAAGCCTAAATCTCAATTTTCACGCTTCTCACTTCAAAAACAATTTTCACCCCTATTTCGCCCCTTTAGGGGATGAATTTCCAAAAACGAAGAATCACGTGTTTCTTTGTTTGTAACCAAAAGCCTAAATCCCAATTTTCATCTTTCTCACTTCAAAAATTAAGGGACTCCCATACAAACTTTCACCCCCTTTTTCCCCCCTTTAGGGGCTGAATTTTCCAAAATCCCTTCTTATTGCTTGCCTACAATACAAAAGGGACCTACTCTCCAAATTTCGTGACTCTAGCTTCAGTAGTTTCGGCTGTGCGTTGATGATAAGTCAGTCAGTCAGTCAGTCAGTCAGTCAGTCAGTCAGTCAGTCAATCAGGATTTCTCTCTTTATAATATTACTATGATTATACGTAAATAACTATGTTTAAAGGCATCATGGTTGTCGGTAGAAGCATTGGGTTGCAACAGGGGCGCGGAGGTCGCGCGGGTCGGCGCGGGCGAGGGCGCAACGCTTGCAGCGCCCTCTGTGCCCTTGCGGACGCACGGTGCATGCACCCTGCTGTAGCTAGTACAGCGACTAGCAGTGGGACAACTCCGTGCCACAATGTAGACTGTGGTACGAACTCTACGGAGTTGCGGTGTTTTAGAATAATATTTTGTACAATATTTTTGTAAATTAAAGTGAAGCAGAGCAAGAAGAAGATTTATTAGTTAAAGTGAAAACATATTGCAGTTGTCACTAATTAATTTATACTACATAATCGTAATTTTTTATAGTTCATAACTTACAAAAAAAAGTGTTACTTAATTCATAGTATGCATATCTAACAGTTTAATTTGCTGAAAATTCATGTGGTCCCGTTTTAAGTATACGCTATAGGGAATTCACTGAGTGTTTCCAAACTCAATGTTGTTTCTTAAAGATAACACTCGGAGCGGGAAATTAAATTAAGACTTTTGCATTATTACTTATGTTAATTCAATTCAATTTTATTTCATAACAATTTAACATTATGTTGAAAATACATTACAATATTCATTATTCATCCAATTGCAATTGAAAATTTTATTAATATTGGATAAGAGATATAATTTTGATGTTAGCGACAATAACACATTTATTTATATACATTCAAATGATTGGTTGCCTTTTAAATAACATTGTTAAATTGTATTCTTGGAATTTATGTAAAAGTCGTAAAAAAAACTACTATACATCACTGTTTGAAATTAGAAAACGTTTAAAGCTTAATAAATACACCAAAAAATATTATGTTCTATATTAGCAGTGATAGCCTAGCGATTGAACGTTTAAATTGGCTTCCATTCAGGAGGTTCTGAGTTCGAACCCCGCCCGCACCTTTTACTTTTCAAATTTATGTGCGGATCGCAATTTGATTATCACTTGCGTTAACGGTAAAAGAAAAACATCCTGAGGAAACTGGGCCTCATAAAGTACTCGATGATGTGTGTAGTCCGCCAACCCACACTAGGCCAGCGTGGGGGACTAACGCCTAACCCTTCTCATTCTGAGAAGAAGCCCGTACCCAGAAATGGGACAGTAATAACAGTGGTCACGAATAACCAAATTATTTCTCAAAAAATTCTCTTACATAAAATGCAACATAGCAAAAAACTGGAAAAATATTGAATTTCCCAGTACAAGCTGTAGTCATCCCTAGCGCCTCGTCACCGTCACATGTTCTGACTTCTGTGTCAGCACGCAGTTGCGACTGCGTGCGTTGCCATGCAGCTAGACACAACAACGCAACGGTTAGTTCTACAAGATACTGCTACGCTCGTAGCCTTACGTAGATGCATGTAGCCGTGCGTAGCCGCACGTAGCCGCACTACTACGCGTGTCATCATAGCGCCTACGTAATATATGCTACAACATCTGCGTAGCAGGAAACGACAGGTGTGAAAGACCGCTTATATTTTAACCAATATGACTGATAGAACTCTTGAAGATAGAGTATAAATTATGTATAAATGATGTATGATGAGGTAGAGTATGAATAAGAATAAACGTTAATTATACTCTGTGTATGTATTGAAAAATCTAAACTATCTCAGTTTTTCCAACTTGCTTTCTTCATTTATTTACAGTCTTTTATTAATTGAAATTATGACTTTCCGCTATTTGTTAATCATTACAGTTTAAACATATCTATATCTGTATCAATTCAATTCAAATTTTAGGATTATGGCTCCATCGTTTTGACGATGATTCTGCCAATGTCAAGGTTGAATAGAACATGTGATAAGTTGAGTGGAGATATAATATAATGTATTTTGACAATGACGTACAAATATATGCAATGTTCATGTTATACTGACACATTTAGTTTTTTTACCCGACTGCGCGACACAAAGGAGAGTAATGTGTTTATCAGCCTATGTATGTATGTATGTATGCGGAACATAGCGAATTTAACAGTCGGGTGGGTGCCGACTATTAAAGTCGCTATGTTCCGCATTAGAATTCTACTGGACTTATTTTTTTCTTTTCAGTTTATATTTAAAGTTCACTTTTTAAGCAGTCGGGTTTATTTATTTATTATTAATTTATTTTTTTTGTTTACCGACAGGCAAAACATAGTTGAACTTGATTTATTATCTATTTATACCGCCATGTACAATTGTACAGAGTACCCATATTTGCCAAATAAAATATAGGTAATAATCTCTATCTTTACGCAACTAACATGCAGTTTTCTCACAATACTCCTGTCATGCTAACAAAATCGTCCTCCATCCGTCTGCAAACATATCACACTTTGGATTTACTTCCAAGAGAGTACTTAGTGGCATTCCAAGGCTAGCAACTAAGCAACAATAATATATTTTGCTTTCCCCTTGTTTTGTTTTGTGTCTCAAATGCCTTTTTACCTTCATTCCATCACGTACGTAGATAAGGATGATTAACGAAGAAATCTCAAAGCTGGCCTACTAGTTTTCCTTGTCTGTGGCCATGCATCGGCCCTCAACACCTCCCCGCTGCCTTGCCCCCCTGCGGCTCCGGTACGGTCGCGTCGTGATGCTGCATTTTAATAACGTTTTTGACTTACATGTCCAGCCGAGACGGGAAAACCGTTGTTTTTCTTATTTCATGCCTACACTGATATTATTGAGCGTTGGATATTGCTTTAATGCTGATTGTAATATAAGATTCCAACTTATTATTATAAATTCTTCCATTTACGTAGTGAAAAATGGTGATTATATAGTCGACTATACCTAAACGTAATATATTTGCGTCATTAAATAATATAGTCAGGATCAAGACTGTGATACAGATCCTGGTAGGTATATGTAACAAATAAATAGCGTTAATTTCAATAGGGCTTCTCATAGTTACGGAGTTGATAAACAGCTAGGTTTTTATTCATTGTTTAAATAATATAAACATGTGTGTATTTTCGTACCTATTGCAAACAACTTGCAGGTGTGTATCAGGCCATTTGTATTGCGCCATATTAGTTATTTATTACCTATAGGGAAAATGCCAGACAGTCTGATAGAGATAATAAACTGCCAGATGTACACTTTTAACGTAAATAACATTAATCCAATATGATGTTATATCATAAGGTCCTTCAATAGATAATTTCACGCTACAGTTTTTGGGGAAAGGATTCATAAGCCTGACAATTCAGTTCACGCTTGCTGGCACAGATGGTGTTACACGACCAAGCACTAATTTTATATTCTAATAAAAAATACCATTGGTACCAAGCCATTGCAAGTACCTAATTTATTGCCATTGGTCCCAAGAATGAGCTCTATAAATCAGAAGAGCGCCCGCTGGAAGTCATCTTCCATTCTTCTGATTTGTAAAGTATATTTCAGACCAACAAGAGAAAATCTAATTTGACAATGATGTCATATTCATAGCCATAGGATATTTTCGCTTCCCTCGTCATATTAGATGTTCTCTTCTTAATTTGATACTCTTAAACTTGACAGTGGTCGTGGACATATTTGTTCCTATTTATTTTTGTACGTAAAATTCAAGTATCGATGGACAGATATTCTCCTGATCCATAAAGAAACCGGCCAAGTGCGAGTCGGACTTGCGCACGAAGGGTTCCGTACCATTATCTATAAAAACAGCAAAAAAATCATGTTTGTTGTATGGGAGCCCCCATAAATATTTATTTAATTCTATTTTTTAGTATTTGTTGATAAAGCGGCAACAGAAATACGTAATCTGTGAAAATTTCAACTGTCTAACTATCACGGTTCATGAGATACAGCCTGGTGACAGACGGGCGGACGGACAGCGAAGTCTTAGTAATAGGGTCCCGTTTTACCCTTTGGGTACGGAATCCTAAAAATAGTATTAAGTAAGCAAAATAATTTATTTTAGGTTGGGTGCGCAAAGGCACGTGCGGAACGGCATACTTAGTCGTGTGGTAATCATAGCACGTTCTGCAAATTGATGTCAACGCCTCCTTGAACCCTCGCTTCACGAATTTAATTCACAATAAGTACAACACTTTTGTATGCGTCCGCGCACAATACCTATTCAAATTTATTGAGGAGCTGAATCGGTAATCGGCTATCTGCCCGGTCGGTAACCCTTCATTATGAATGCACTGCCAAAGGATCTTATTTTGAAAAGTGTATTTGTACTCCAAGTAGTCTTTTGATAATATTGAAATATTTAACTTATTCGTAGCACTGATGCAGATGTGGTCACTTAATTATGCCATTATACTTCGGAAAATAAAATTTCAATTTTATTTAAAAGTAATACTTAAGAAATAATTAGTTACTTTTATTATTATTTTATTATAAATATTTTAACTATAAACAATATTTTTAATCAATCATGTTACAATGAAAATAAATCTGTTTAAATAAATTGATCAATATATTGTTTAGCGGCATCCAGAGCCAGTATCATTTCTGTGGCTGCCTCCGACAGTTCCAGTATCTCCGCTATCGAGGATTCCGGGATACTTCTTTGCAGTTCGTACAAAGCTTCCTGTTCCATTTGAATAGCATGTTCAATGTCAACTTGTATTGGCTGTAATTTTGTTACGTAAGAGTCAATTACATCATCATTGAAATCTTCGTCCAGCTCTTCAAACATAGCAGTGAAATTAATTTCAATGATCGCTTTGATTTCATTTATCTTAGCCATTATTAACTCATCGACAATATCAGAACCATTATCAGAATACTGCTCACTATGACCCCAGTAATCACGTATGTCTGCAAAATTAAATAAACTACATTTTACTAGAGCTTAATTAATTCTTACTTTTCAATCATCGATAATAATATATGAGAAAGAATTCCTGTTTTCCAATATTTAAAATATAAGCCCTAAATTCTCAAATGGGAATTACGTAATACAAACAGAAATAATTATTACATCCTTACCGTCGAAAATAAATATAGTAAAGAAAATGAAATGGTACAAGTATTCTTAAATGCATAACTTAACTCACTGCGTTTAACCCGTCGATCTCTATTGCAATTCATACAATATTGTCGGTATTTCTCCACGTCACGTTTCAGAGGAACTAATCTTAATTTAATTTCAGCAGTATCTTCCTGTATGTTATCCAATACGGAGAGAATGTTAATGTGTTTCAGATCATCGACAAAATGGTGATAATCATCTTGTAAACTTAAAATATCATACATCGTAAAGCCAAACTGTTTCACTGCAGCCGATTTCAAATTATTTTTCAAGTCATAAAATTTTTGTTCATACATTTCATCTCTTTCAGTGATCTCGCACAATAATGCTTGATTATATTCCTCTTTAAACTGACTTAGCTTTGCGATGATGTATTCCCTAAGATCTTTAAGTTTGATACAAGTTCTGTTATTGTTTAAATCATATTTTGTAAGAATAAGTGTATTAGAAATTGTTTTATGTTCAACCCCTGAAAAGAAGTAGAATGATTAAATTTTATTTAAAATACAAGCTCAGCTGATTAAGCATAGTTATTTATTGGCGCCCACTAAGAAAATAAAAACTCACTTGTTTCCATATCTGTGTCTTCACAATTAATTTGACATATCTTTTTATACTTTTCTAGTTGTTTTAATAAAGTATCAGAGCGTTCTGCATAATCGTTATACTTTTCTCCGTGGATTTCAAATTCTTGCAAATTTGCTGCGATTTCTTGGACTTCGGGTTCAAGTTTGAGTCGCAAGTCGGCCATATCTTCTAGTATGTGTAACATGTGTTTAGGTCGATCTTCCAGTTGTTCCCTGAAATCTTCTAATTCCTCCAAGTATTTCTTCCGTATTTCTTCCGCTTCAGAAGAGTAACTGTTTACAATTTTTTCTTGAAGCTGTAATTTATTTGCGATATCTTCTATAAAATATTGTATATCACTCTTACTTATTGAGCTTTGCTCTTTTTCTGGACATAATTCTGAATATATTGGACCTGAAATGAAAATTTATACATATTTACGAATATTGTGTTGTTTTGGTAGGTTAACTCAAGCTATTACCCCTCCCCATGCGGCAGTATGTCGTGCTATTTACTGGACACCCTGTATAAACGGATTTGGAAAATTCATTTTTTGTTCGAAAGGGTTTTCATCCGAAATGGTTTCATTCAAATTTCATAAAGTTCTGATGAAGACCTACGGAGATAGACAATGAAACTCTTGAATGAATAACAGCATATCACTTGCGATTACTGTAATCGCATGTTAATGTATTGTTTATTGCCACTCAAATTAGAAAAATAAAAATAAAATCGGTCGGTTTTAACTTTTTTTAACGTTTATTTTACATGTAAAGAAGTCAATAAAATCCACGGAAAGATACCTCAAAAGCAATTGAATAGAAGACAGCTAAGAAAAAATAGACTTTACAATAAAATCACGCCTTTTTTCCATGGGGGAAAAGAAATACAACGCCGCGTATTACGATCCTACGGAAATATAGGTAGGTATATGAGTATATCAATGCAAATGTGAAATTGAAAAAGTATTGTATATTTATGTTTTTTTTATAATTAATTACAACCTGGTGTCATTTCTTCGTTTTCCATTGATTCTGGGCTTTCTGTTGGATTGAACCAATTACTTTCATAATAAGGTGAAGACACTGCTTTCCGTACAATAAATAATAAAATAAAGAGTTTGAGAGAAAACATGATTACGAAATACGAATACCCGTAAACAACTTGGAGTAGATGCAGATATCAGTCTTTTATATTATTTTGCACAATTTACGATGTTTAAAGAATGCTAGTAATGCTGACATTCTTTCCAATAAAAAATAATAAATATTTTTTTAGCTATTTCTTGTATATTTAAACAAAGAAATACGGCGCAATATATTGACCGAAATAAATATAGGAATGTAAGTACAAAAACAGATCCTATAGGTGCCTCATACCAAGACGTATAAAATATATTTATCATCAACTTAGACTTTTCCTAGGTTTGGTCTCGCTATCATTATAGGGACCAATAGCGACCATCTGAATTTCGCAATCGGCTATCGATATTAAAACATTTATTTTGCTACACACCTGCTAGATATTAGTAAAGTATGTAACACAGATCATTTAAGAAATGTATACCAAGGGATATCTAAATATTCTCTCATACAGGTACTGCACTGATTTTCAGCTTGTCTCCACCATTACAAAATTTGAACTACATTAAAAGGGGTATGATGTGCACGCATATTGAAATCCAGTTACATTATCCAACGGGGTTCTGCAATAACTGCTCGTAACGATTGCCATAGTTATCAGTGGAGTGACATGTTTAGATAACACAGAAGTACAGATTCGTTGGGTAAAGAACGGTCACACATCGATGGCATGACCGCAGCAAAGCAGTGAAAGAATTTATAAAATCTGTATTGTAGTTCAAGAGATTAAAATTATCTCAAAATCGCACAATCTCACGAAAGACGTTAGTGATTTATTATATTAATGTAGACTAGTTAAATCAGATATGACTTTGAACAGAATTAAAGTCATCCTCAGCATGACCCTTTGAATAAAGGTTTGTAAGTCAAACGCGAATGCATTGCGGGCCGCGGTCACATCACGTCATTACAATGAATAGTACGGTGTCAGGTGCAGCCGACCTCGCATGGTCGCCATGCCGTCTGCCGTCTAGAGGACACGCGGTCAGGCCGACCATCAATTCACATTAAACGTCACTGAATTCGACACTGAAAACTACAAGACAGATAAAGCGTGCTTCAGAAGTATTGCTATTGTGAACAATGAGAAAAATAATCATCAACATCAAATATTGTAGATGATTTATATTTAAAATCAAGGTTTATTAGATCAAGATTTCATAACAATTGCAATATTAGAATCATATAAGTATAGTAAATATAAATATAATATATAATAAATATAATATAATATAAATAGTCTTAAAATAAGGCTCCACACAATATAATTTAATTTATTAATTACCTGCAATAATCAGCAACAATCCATTCGTGAAATTGTGTTCACAAATCGAAATAATCGCGCTGCCAAACATTATGGGACCTATAAACATCGTCATTAGCGATTGTTGTTGAACTGTTGATAAGCCAAAGCCCATTAATCTATTTTGTGCTAAGACTCACCTAACCCAACCTGTGGTAGTCATGGGCTTCACGATTACGTTTTTGTTGTTCTATTTTATCCGACTACGGCAGTGGTTCTTAACCTTTTAGTCATGAGGGACCATTTTACCAAATGTTTGTCTTGCCGGGGAGCACCCAGTTGGTTTTCCTAAATTAAGGATTGTTTGATAAAGAAAACAAGTACAATTTTATAATTAGCACTCCTTTATTTATTATTTAGCAAAAATGTAAAAGTTACAGATTTTAATTTAATGTGATTTTTGTGACTGCATACTCTTTACTAACTTCTGAATTCTTGGTTCAGTGCTACTCAAAGCTAAACGCATGTCGGCAGTGGCATCCAACCGATTTCGATGCTTGTTTTTAATCATCAGAAGCGTCGAAGACCCCTGCTCGCATAGATACGTCGATGAAAATAAAATTAGGTAACGCATAGCAATGTCTCGAAGCTTTGGAAAAGAAATTGCTTTTTGGCTCCAAAATTCCTCAAGATTTATTCCTGATTCGAATGTATTTTTTAAGTTCGTGTCGTGTTGCATTTCAATCACTTCTTCTTGAATTTCATCAGAGACTTCGGAAACATTGAGAATGCAAGGATTCCGGATCAGTTTCTGAATACTTTTGTCCCCGCAGTCAGGAAAATAGCGATTGAATTCACTTTTTAATTTTGTCAAATGGAGCATCATGTTTTTCTGAATTTCTTCTTTAATATCTTGTCCGTCAATAATTTGGTTGAGCGTATCAAATGCTTCGCGGACCACTTGGAATGCCTCCAGGGACCACTAGTGGTCCGCAGACCACCGGTTAAGAACCAATGGACTACGGCGAGGGTTGTTTCTAACCGGTATGGTGTATGTATGTTCATCTGTTCCCTCATAACTTCTAAAATACTTATCATAATTTGATAAATGCGGTATCGTTGGAAGCGTCTTGATCGTCCGCTGGTTATAGGCTATGTGAAGTCACATTAAATTGTCATAAAGTCAGGAAAAAAAATCGTGGATAGTGACTAATTAGTACATTACAAAAAAAAAGTTAACTTTTGCTCGCAGCTTTGCTTGCATGCACCCGATAATTGGGAATAATTTCTAAAATTACGCCTCAGACACATTATAAAGAGGTAGAACTGTAGAACGACGCCTCATCTCATGGGATATGGACATGATATGGACAACGTTTAGACAGTGTTGCAACAGAGCATGGAGGCTAGGGTTGTCACAAGTAAATTATATTTACCTATTTATTTATTTTAGATTAATATCGTCATCAAAATTATTAATAATATAGGTAAACAATAATTATGAAAAATAAAGTAAGTTCAAAAACTAAAACCCAACTACAAAAAAAGTAGGAAACAAGAAAATAACCCTACCAAACAATAAATTCTAACAGTAGTAAGCGATCATAAACTTTAGGGCAAAGTGGCATACGATCACCGCTATCCTCTGAACATCACTAATATATTAATATTTTCTTGGTTCATATATTTTTCATTAGTCAGGTTTTTTAACTATAATATCATTAGCATCAATAATTATGAGCTTGTTATTGTAGTAATAACAGTTTTCACAATACCATACTTACAAAGAGTAATAATCAGTCAGTACAGGAATAAAGCAACAAATAATGTAACATTGAGATTCAAACAACTCATTCAGAGATTCTGTTTCAATGGACGGCTGTGAGAAGCGGCGGGTTGTAGACTAAATAAACATGAAAGTACGTAAATATTTCCTCGTCTGGACCGCTTTAAGAAATCGAGACGCACAGACAGTAAACACAACATCATGCATACTTAATACATGTTCTTCATTGTAATTTTTCCACAATATGTCGTAAATCGCTTCCTGTTTTTATTCACAATGTTTCTTCTGTGTCGTGGTTGCAATTACAGATAAAAGTAACAATTTCACATCCACTGTCCTGCTCATTTTGCCCCATCATCTGCACCCTATGCGACTTCTGCTCTGCCACTAATAACACCGTAGAGGTGGCAAAGTTCTGAGCTGATGTACCATCGATATGAAGAAGAAGTTACATATAACCATACATTTAGATATTGTATCATAGATGCAGCAAGCAGCACGCAGCGAGCGAGCAGCGAGGTTTGGTTTGGTTCCTAAGTCGAGAAAAAGTCTAATGAGATCAAAATGTAATTATCAAGATTAATATACATAGTTACCGATAGTGTTAATCTATCAATCATGAACAGTCTATTACAGTCCTGGGTGCGTAGGTCTATTACAGAACTTTATATGCCGCTGCACCTCTACCTTGAGGTATAAACTAGGTAAATCTAACAGAAATCTCAATCGACAATATAGACCTAAAGCAAAATTGAATTTGAAATAACCTTATCAAAGATTAGACTCGATCCAATTCAAATAAATCGGTCGTAAATCGAAGGAGCCGCAAAAGTATGACACATGGTCGACCGAATTGAACAGTTTGGGTAAAACTTCGTTACGTAGAGAAGTGACATTTCAAACTAAGGCTGAGATCTGAGACCTATAGAGCGTACTTAGACTTTGCTCAGTCCAGCCTAAGAGTTCGGCAAAGGCAAGTCTACATTCTGCGAATTAAAAAAACATAGCACCTACATAATATAATTCTACTTTTGTAATCAATACAGTGTGACTAGACGTTATTGCGTGTATTTAACACGACTTTCAGCTTCATTTATCGGGTGTCGAGACGGGAAAGGAAGGGGTCGCGAGGGTGGTGAGGGGTTGAGGGTTCGCGATGACGCCTGGGGTCAGACGGCGGCGTTCAAGGTTAAGGCCACCCCCCGCACGCACGCCGTTATGATACTTATACACAAACCACCGATGCACCTGCACCCTGCACTCGAAGCTATCATAGAATCTAAATCAAAGGCTGCTAAACATTTATTGAAAAATGATGCTGCATCACATGACGTCCTCTTCATCATAAGTAAATAAATCTGAAATCTTATTTGAGTAAAAGCAGCTGAATTGCGATATTACTATCGTGTCACGTGTATATTATAGATTGAAAACATCTTCCACCTAAACGTGGAAAGGTATGTTGAGTAGCGTGTCTATGCGTTGTAAGTGTCAAAATACCCTTTCGATTTCCCCTTTAAAGAGGATTTTGAGACTTTTAGGATCATAATCCGCTTCGGAACTATAAGTTCAGGCTGAAGGGAAATCATATTTACTACCTATTTATTATAATCCCTATTTTAATAATATTTTTATAATACATTTCCCTAAATCAGCTCGGTTTTATATACATTTCCGGTAGGTAACTTAAAAGTAAGTACACAAATATTTGTTTCGATTATTCTGCACATAGACATGAGAATAGTTATGTATTATCATAGCGATGGTTCTAAACTTCTAACTGTGTATTTTGTTAAAATATTAATCTGGCTCTCTGAAAAACTTAGAACCAACTCTGTAGTAGGTTGAGTTGGTCCGCTAAAAAGTAATAATTATAAAGTCAAGTGCAAGAAATGACAGTTCATCTAAGCTCAGTTAAGCTTTAAAAGAAGTATGCAATATGCATAGATAGTTTCAAATTTTCTATGAGTGATGACATCATATTGCCAAATATTTTTGCGCCGCCTGCCGCCATGCCCATAATTCTTTGGCCTATCAGCACCATAATTTCAGTTCCGTCAGTGATGTGATAATTTGTCATTGTTACTCGTTAGGAACGACAATAGATTGGACATGCTATTATGCGTCTTGGATTAATAAGTACGTTCGTAAAACGTAAGGGGCGGGTGTGAATCCAATCGCGGCGGGCGACGGCGACGACGGCGACGCTGGCATTTTCTCAATCATCGTTATTGAGACAGTAATGTTGTCAACTGCAACCGTAACTCTTTCAACTCACACCTGTTCGTTTCTCCATTAGTGTGACAGGGCAGGCCTCATTATCGAATGCGTTTAAGGATATCGGAAGCTATGTGTTACAGTGTAGAACTGGGCTCTGGCAGACTGTCCGACGTCGCAGACGAAATGCTATTAAATGACGTCACAGGCTGCCTCGTGTAAGGGGACGCGGCGTAATCGCGCGCTGTCGCCCGCCGCACCGCCCGCGCCGCGCCGCCTCACCGCCGCCGCCGCCGTCGTCGCGCGACCAGGCAGGCTTGTTTTGTAAGCACGCATCCAATAACAGATTAATTTTATCGCTGATGTCTCTATTGTTTTGTTTGTAGTATTCAATTACTTCTTCACTTTTCTGTATGTGAATGCAAAATGTTCGTAATATAAGTAGTAAATACTAACTTTACGATAAAATCTAAATAAATTAGTTAGGTAGGTACCATAAATTGAATTACGATCATGTAGGGACCAAAATGCGTTTTTCGGACAAGTTTGCCAAGACCTCTACATACAAGCCAATTGCAAATTGTATGGTCAAAGATCTTTGTAAGTAATAAATTGGTAAGTACTTATTCTTAATAAGAAATCTAAAGATATTAATGTATCTACTGCTTCATCAATACATAAAGTATACATAAGTACCTAAATAAATAACAATAAAGATTATCTTTAATCAAATTAAGTAATTATTTTTAGAAAATACAGCACTTTGTGTGTTAATTAATTAGTAAAGTTTCTCGAAACAAAGTTTATTTGAGATCAACTTCTAACTTCTAATCAAATCAACAATCTAAAAAGATAAGGTCTAACTAATGTCTACTGAAACTTTTAATTTATTCAGGGATAGAAGCGTTTTCCACCTATACAGAATTCAGACAATCACAGACATCATCAGGAAAGCGTCATGGCGGTTTTTGGTAAAGAGGAACTGTTCCATGATTTTTAGAGTGTCGTGAGTCAGTTGTGAACCGGCCGCCGACGGATATGAGTCCTTCCGTCTCGCTATCGGCCGGCACTTTTGTTAAATTAAAATGGATGAGGTTTAAAGTGGAGCGGTCGTAACTAACGGTTGGCGCGCCGACGTCTGCGCACGATTGTGACAATCTGCCATGCGGTAGAAAATAGGACGCGCAGCCGCCGCCGCCGCCGCCGCCGCCGCCGCGCCGCAGCGCCGGCCGAGTACGACGCGTGGGGTCGCGCTCCCCTGCCTTGTCATCGTCACTCAACCACACTGATTTAGAAGTATCTATAACCACTTGCAGCCCAAAGGATTATTTCCGATGACATTTCGTCTCTAATTATGTTTATTTATTTAAGATTTTTTAAGTTACTTTTTTTCGTAAAACATCTCGTTTCTGCCATCATGGCTATTTAGATTACATTTAATAAAAAATATTGTTGAATATGAATGTTTAATATTAAGAAAGTCATTTCTTTTTTAATCTATTCTTAAACATCAAATCCTGAACGTGGTGTAGTCCGCTACTAAGCAAGGGTCTCTAACAGATCACATGAAATCAAACGAATCTATAGGAACTGGGTTTGAGTGACGTATTTGTATGGAATCACAGACTCAATTCTGTGATCAAAGAATGGCTAATGAGCGTCATTCTTAAATACAGGCCTTGGCTTGTTGAACTATAATAAGGCAAATTTTGCGCCGCCCGAGTCGTCAACTGCAACGTGCGACAGTGCCCCGTAACAAACTGCTACGCACGTAGCTGCACGCCTACGCGCATTATTTCACCGATATTATAATAATTATGCTGTGTGGACCCGCGTGAATGAAATCACTATGTAAAATAATAAATAAATATAAAATAAATAAATAAACTTTATTTTATATACATTTAAAAACTAAATTATAATATATACAGAGTCTCAGAATTAAGTTGTACAAGAATCATAAGTTACAATGTCGAACGTCTGACCCCTAAACTAGGCAAGAAGCCTGTATCTTACTTAAGATCCAATATTCCCCAAGATTACAGTGACATACAACTAATAACAATAGTGCAATTACATTTTTCAAATGTTTACCAAAACTATACTACATGTGAAAACAATAAGTTGGTTTGCCGGAAGGGTCTCCGGGGGAAGGAATACGATGAACACGCTCTTCGATTCAGAGGGACACGAATGAAGCAATTATAAGATAGGATAGGATTTATAAGTCATTAAAATAGCTTTATTAACTATATTACTTACTTAACCCTTTAATATATAATATAATCGTATGTAGCTACCTATTTACTGAAATTACCAATGCCGACGGTAATTTATAAGGATAAGGTTTACATCGGATTCAAAGGACTCTCAAAATAAATATAGGTAATTAAAGTCAAAACAATAGTACCTACCTACAGTACCTACCTACTTTTTATTCAAATACTTATTTTTATTATACTAACTTGTTAATTACGTAGTAGGTAAGTACTTTTGATTACATTTAAAAGTAAATCAGCTTTCTGAAATATCAACACAGCCGCAAAACAATATAATCTAAAGAAGAAAAAAACAAAAAAAAAATGTTATTGAAGATTAAAGAAAAACATGTTTATTTGTTTATTTAAGAAAACAATTGTCTGATTAATATTTACGCTGTCTAGTCAACCGCACTGTAGGCGAGTCGTCAATGATTGTTGACTGGGGCAAGAGAAACATTACCGGCCAATTTTCACGGTTGATTTCGGCGTAAATGAATTACTTAGATGAATTAAAGATAGAAACTGTTAAAATTATCATATTCAGGCGTGAGTGAACTTGAATTTTAGCCAAAGTTAGAAATGTAATAAAATCATCACTCATCGGAAATTTACCAAATAGATATGCACTAAATCACAAACAATAAGATATTCTCAGCTAATCCATAAACTAAGAGTACTCCACCCTGATCCTTGCTTATTGGACATCTGTGCTTGACATTTGGAAATTCCAGATATATTACCCTGTAAAATTATGGATCAGCGTACTACACGAGCGGCCGAATTAACTATCGAAAAAATCGAAGAAATCGATAAAATTTACAATATCAGTATAATGCATAATAAAGCAATTCATTTCATCAAATATGTATTATCAAAGCAATTGTATAGTAAAAGCATGATCTTCAAGTTGAAAATAGGCGTCTAGGTGTATAAATTTACATAATGCAATTCGTCTAGACTAGGCAAAGTGCGCTCGCCGACGCGACGGGCCGAGAAGAGACTGTCTAGAGGTGAACAGAGTCGTAATGCACAGTGCACTTTTTGAAGGAACGCACCGACGACCTACGAGTACCTTCTTAGCCTCACACGCACGAGTGTCACACACCTATAGAAACGTACTAGATATAGGTACTGTGTAAATCTATACTAATAAAGCAGTAACGTTGGTTTGAGAGTTTTAGGTAGGTAATCACATAAACAGCAAAACCGAATTTGAAAATTCTTTCATTAGGTATATTATAGGTAGGTAACATAGACTACATTTTGTTTCGAAAATTAATTCCTAGGGGTGCACTAACGGGATTTTAAAGTTTCTAAGGCAAAAATCAGGAATTCACGTGGTTGAAGTCGCGGGCAAAAGCACTAATAAATTGTTTTGTATTGTATTTGTAAAGTTACGTTATGTTTGTCTGTGCCAGGTTAGTTTACGTTTCTATAATTTGCACTGTGTCGACTGATAACGGATTTATGATGATGCATGTGTGTGTAGTGTGTACTAATGCTGCAGTCTGGGACCTACTTCAGAATTTCTTTTGCTAATATTTTAATGGTAAGCGTTATTTGCTCGATTACCTACAAAATAATAAAACCACATCCAAGATATTTTTTTCATTACCTAGCCAAGATTAGTTTGCGATCTAAGAAAATTCTTTACATTGTAAAAAATATAGGAAGTAAAATTTAATATGAATAAACTTTTAACGTCGTTACATTTTTCTCCTGAAAAGCTCAATTTCTAATTGTTTATATGCACCTGTCTGCAACAACGTCCGTCGTCAATCTCTTTGTATTTTTAGCTTTTGATTAGATGACGTCAAGTCATTGGCGATAGCTGTTTGTCTAGTCTAGACGGTGAGTGAGCAGCGGAGAGCGGAGGACAGCAGACGAAGCGTGCCGGGTGTCTGGAGGTGAAGCGAAGGCCTCTCCGTTGCCTTTTACGACTAAATGCATTCTGGACCGTCTAGCCGACTAGATCATAGACGACCGCAAATTCAACGAACTAAGTATGTATGTACTTATACTATTCGTACTTAACGACAGCTGTATCAACTTACATAAAATTCCGCGACAATTTTTACTCGTTTTGAAAATGTTTATAATTACTTTTTGAACAAAATACCACATTAGCATCTATCAGTCTTATACCTAGTCTTTTCCAAACTATGCATATGTACTTAAGTTGTGGTTGGCTTCTTGTTCCACCAGATGCAACCGAATTAATTTTACTCGGAGTGATTGCCGTGACTTACGCAGATATCAATAGCGGTTGTCAGATTATAGGGCACGACGTTAAACTTTATTGGTAATTAATAATTAGAGGTGTATTTTCTCTTATAGTCTTGGTAGTAGTGGTAGTACTTTAGAGATAAAAAAAAACATATTGATATCAAGCTATCATACATACAGATCATACACATATCTTATCTATCTCGTGCTAATAATAAGACTGAAACCTTCGTAGATTCGCATAAATTATTAAACTCTTCCTTGTCTGACTTCACAAACGTAGCGTCGTTTAAGTAATCGAAGACGTTAGGACAATTAGCGAGCCAGTACACACTTGTGGCACAGAGGGCCGGTAATATTAATTAGCAGCGTGTACAGAGGGCGCGGGGGCTAGCGTCTAGACAGCCTATGCCCCGCCCCCCACCCGAGCCCACACGCGTCTCGCCTGCCTGCACCGCAAACGCACCCCTTTGTCGCGGACCTCAGTAATACCTTCTACTCCAACTCAGTTATTGAAAATTGTACACATTAGCCGATATTCGATTTATGTGATGATGAGATCACAGAGTAGGTACTTTTATATACCGGAAATCTTTTTTTTTGTATACCTGATTTGACAACACGGTTGCTGGAGTAGCTAAACAATTGCCTTTCTGCGCTACGTGCCGCGGGTTCGTGTCAAGCGATACCCGCACGGAACCATATTTGTATAGCCTATAGTTAGTTGTTTCGGGTCTGGGTGTGTGTGTATGTGAGATTTATTACTGTAAAATGTGGGCCACGACACAGGACGCTTTGAACGATAAGTCCCTGATAAAGATATAAACTTATCACCGTCACAGTCAAATTGTTTTAATTCCCAAGGGCACGCAGTAATTATAGTAAAATATCTTCTAACTCAATACTCTAGCTTTGATTCAGGAAATACCAAAAAACACATGCAGAGCACGACATGCTACGCAGTCCCAGAATTTTAATTCCTGAAATCGATGAGGCGATATAAATGTATCGATAGAAACGTAAATAAAAAACACCTTGTCGAAATTCAAATTTCAGTTTATAGTTACATTATACAAAATTGCATGTTTAATCGCCAGACAAGATAACTGTATCACACAGTGCAAAAAACTCGCTGCATTTAGCAACAACAACTCCTAGACAGATCGACACAAAAACTGAATGCAAACAGTTGTGAGCAGCATAATATGTTAACATTTTGATAGGTATGATTTATAAATCTCAATGTTAGTAGGTACATGATATCAGTTGTAAAATACGTCTAAAATTACGCCAATTTATCTAACCTTGCATAAAATTGCAGACATTTTTTTTTATTCAATTAAATGTCACATTCCTATGCCATGAATTTACCTAAATCTACTAAGGAATAAACTTAGATCAGAAGAACCGCAAGGAAATCTTTTAAATTAAGATCTACGTAAATGAAGCTGCTATCGTTTAGCATTCAGAGTGATCAGTGAGTTGCGTGCAGTTACTATACCGTCTATGACCTATGTTTATATTGAACTAGCGTCTAGACGCGGGGGCGGACGTGCGCAAAGGTTAGATAGGTAGGTACGGCTCGGGCCTTTTCCTTTCACGACCCTTCAGTGCCGCTGTACGCGGAATTAGGTCACACACACAAACCCACATTTTCACTACAGAAACGAGAGAGAGACCTAGTAAAAATCTAAAATGCTTGTTATAAGTTAGTTCATTTTGTTTACGCAAGAATCTCACAGCGTAATTATTTTTCTTTTTGTGTAATTATTGAATTAAGGGCCTGATAAAAATCTGTCTTTATAAAAAATTCTGGCTATTTTTAAATCTATTATTTTAATTATTCAACGTAAATAAAAGACTTTGTATTTGAGGCAGTTCTTGGGACTTCTAAGAGAAATAACTTTGGTATTAGTTATGTCCTGTCATTGTGAAATTAGCCCTAAGTAAAATAAATACAAACATAAGTATATACTATCTACTAAAACAACAATATGTCTGTATATATATTCAGTAGGTAAAGATAAGTAGTACAATGAACAGACATCGTCTGACATGTCCGACGTCTGACCCGACCGGCGGCGCAGACAGTTGTTTCCGCTTTCAAGTTTATTGCGTTATAAATTAAAACCTGCACATTAAATGCTTGTAGGTCAGTCCCGTTGACTTAATTTTAATATCGGAGCTGTAAAAGTGTCATAAAAACGCATCGTATGCCTAGCGTCGTGTCTAGCTTTTATCAGCGTATCCACTCGCGAATAGGCAATGCTTGAGCTATTATTATTTCTGTCAAACTACTTAGTTACCTACTATAAAATATTTATAATGAAATGATTAAATTACTGAAAAATTATAATATTGTAGAGGTAGGTAGGTGTACATACTCGTAATAGGCACCTGTAGCGATTGTGATTAATAATTATTTTATCTCTATCCTCAAGTCGTAATGACATTATAAATAGTAATGTTTTGTCTGAGTGATAACATAAATTGATGTGTAAAATATATAGAAATATACGTATAACCACGAGACGCTCTCTGAAAAATATGTGCAGACTATGATGTATCAGAAATGTGTACCTACTAGATATAGGTCTAATATGTGTTACTAATAGCGTCTAGACTTCGTTTAACACGAGCTTGATTCTATAGATATTAACACAGTACGTAGACATAGCGTTAACTTTGGCAGAAGGTCAATCAGGTCAGGCCAGTGGAAACTTGCTAAATCTGTTTTCAAACGATTGTTTTCACTACACCAATTTATTGTTATATTTAATAGAACTCAAAGTGGTTCATGTTAATAATTCAGCTATCGATAGCAATACCAAGCCAATTGACAGTTTGTATTGTAAAGATTTTTTAAATTAATCTCATATACACACACCTACACACCGCTGCTCATCGCTCTACACAAGTTTTACTATGTCATAATTAATATTTTGAAGTTTATAAAATTAAACGCTGAGTACCTAAATATATTTATTTATTATTTTATATTATTAATTACCTAATAGAACTGATTATCAACGCCCAATCACGCGCGGCTAGAAACTTACCTACCGCTAAACAAGATTTTTCATGTGCGAATGTGTTTGTGAATGTGCGAATCAACCTCTCTTATCGACCGACTAAATAAGTAGGTACCTAAAACAAGAAGAATTTACATGCTCTACTCCTGCAGTTGATGCAGCATACTTGAGCAAATTTAATTTCAAGAGATTACTTACGTATGTAAGTAATCTCTAAAAAGTAAAGTAAAGTATTTTAGACTGATAATGTAAAAGTCGTAGCGGACGATTACGTTATCAGTCTGCACTCCGCAAGTGTCTAGAGGTCTAGACTTTATGAAGTACTACCATACGCAACAAGTCTACGTATAACAACATATAGGTACTGTGTCTACATGTAGATATACCTACACTAAAAAAACGTAACATCTAGAACTAAACAAGTTGACTATTGCTATTTACAGCCGAATAACTTGGTTCGGATCCTACAAAGTTGTTTTTCCCGTGTAGTGCCTTTTCACCGAAAATATTCTATGTTTATGCTTTTCACAGAGTAAATCTATCTGCGTCAAGTTAATTTTTGTTTTTGAATTTTCTTCATCTTTTCCTACCTCTTAACTACGGGATGTAAACGGATAGGTAGTATAGGTTACATCATCATTATTGACAGACTTTTCCTACTCACTACTGAGTATGGCCTCCTTCGATAATGGATAGGTATTCTTATAAAGATAAGATATAGTGTAGTATAATAATAGATATTGTGACGAAACGTAGATACAATGGAAAATTCATTATTTTCAGGCGCCTGAAAAAATATTGTGTTTCGAAATAGGTTACACTCCAAAACTAACGAGGTGAAAGTGTGGCCCACCTGTGAACTACGATAGGCTTATTTTATATGATTTATAGAACAGACTAAATAATTTTACTTCGAAAGAATTTTGCAGTCCTGAGTAAAAACTGCGATGCTCACGTTGATGTTTAAGAAATTTTATATTGTTTACTTTTAGTATAAAACATTGCGAACAAAGTGATTCGTTCGCAGTGCAAACTGTCTGCCCTTCCGTCGCCCTTTGCCTTTGTCTGTCTGTCTAGGCATCACGATATTCAAGGCATACGCACACTTGCAAGGCGGTTACACGGGCCTTTTAAACAGCCTACTAACACATTGAACAAATTTTTTTAACACAGTTGCGAACTAACTACATATAGTAATTATTATCGATATGTTTCAAAAATATTGATAGGTAGTTCCCCAAAGTGACACGTAGTCGTATGTACACGACATAGGTAGTCATTATTTTCTTATTTCCATTATCTTGAAAAATACATAAGTATGAATACTAATAACATTCGACTGAAAGTTTTCCCATTTTACGGCGAGGTTATTCGGAAATGCCACTACAACCGATTTTTTTTTTTTTTAAATAGGTAAATGCTTATTTTTTGCCTTGAAAAAAAGCAGCCTTGAAGATGTTACACGAATTTCTCGGTCGTATACACGATTGGATAAAGTTCGATCGATAATAAAATCGAAAAGTAACAACCCTTTTTAATATTTTTTAACTCTAGGTACTTATCATTAGATATTATTTAGGGCACAACAGGTCACACGGTCACACCGTGTGACCTCTTTGAATAGATCCAGATTTTCCATTCGCGTAAATGCTGTAGGTAAATAAAAGTAATATGCTTGAGAAACTTTATAGGCTGTCTGTCTGGTCTAGACGTCGAGCCTGACATCGTCTCGCTCGACACAACACCGAAAACACAGCCGAACACGTCGGTAACAAAACTTTGAATTTAGAATAATTGACGTTGTACTATGTACCTACACTGAAAATAAAGCGAAGGACCTTCGTAGGAAAGGTTCCCAATACCTACTTACAGTTTAATTAAGGAACGTAGGCAGAGATTTTAACAATATATTTAGCTACTGAAGACTTCATACTTACATACTTAGATGTGTTTACATACCTAAGCACTAATAATTTGTACCTAATTATACTTTTCTTCTGTACCTAACTAAACTTTAACTACCTAAATTAATTTAATTAGAATTACAGAAAATGTGGCAATTAAAATTGTGAATAGGTACTCGTAGATACCTACTTTTAAACGTGGTCCAATTACTGTTGCACCATAATCGTTATAATATTAATAATAAAATATCTTTATTCAAGTAGCAAAGACTCACAAAGGTTAGTAGTACGTATATACGTATACTTATGTTAGTACAAATCACAACAACGACAAACGGAGCTGCTGATTGTTTTTAACCCCCGACAAAAAAGAGGGGTGTTAGAAATTTGTAGTGTGTATCTGTGTAGCTCTAAAACGGATGGACCGATTTCAATGCAGTTTTCTTAATTGAAAGGTAGTTTAATTAAGTAACATCGAAGCTATGTTTCATGAAAATCGGTTCAGCCGTTCAAAAGTTACAGCTCTTTTTCTAGTTAAGAGTCGGGGGTTTTTGACGGTTTGGTTATCTTTATTACTTAGGTTAAGTTTTCCTAGGTGGTTACGTATAGTCAGGTAAGTACTGACCTGATTCTACTTGAATCATTTATGTAAAGATTTTTAAAATCACGTCAGTAAAATTAACTTTTTGTTGGTAAATATAGCCTTCAAACATATTTTAACAAAAGGAAGCAATAAGAATGAGTTTTCACTCTTCCTACCGTAAGTACAAAACAGGTTGATAGATGTAAGTACCTAGATAGTTAGTTAGTTAGGTACCTATCTAAATTACTATCTTCTACCGATGCCGACGTCAGAGCTGTCTCAACAGCGTTACCTAGTAAAATAACGTTTCCGATTGCACGACATCAAAGGATTCAATAAACTTCCTTCACCGTGACTTTTGATTATTAAATATTAATTCCCTTTTGTTGCTTGATCGATTCCATTCATCACCTAAGCAACATTACCTATGCATGCAGCAAAAAGGGATCGGAAGTTTTATCTAGTAGTTTCTAATACTTGTACGAAAACAGTTGCGTACTGGAAGACTCTCTCTTATTTAAAAGTACCCTCCCTCTCATCCCTCCTAGTTCCTTTTGTAAGTACCTACCAACCTAATTAAAAATGGAAGCTGCTGCACCTGCACCAGCTAATATAGGCGGTCGTCGGGAGCCTTCTATCGATCTTGTTAAGGCTCAAGGAATATTGTAAGTGCCTCGTTACATTTTTTTTTATTTACAGACAAGTTACTTGCGTAGTAGGTTTCATAACAAAGAGATCGCTTTACACAAAGTGCATGATTTATAATTAGTAAGACCCGAAAAAGCTTATGATCTAGGAGAAAAATCCCTGCAATGGCATTTACTTTTCCAGAAACTCGGTTATGAAAAAATCTAAATCTGCAGCGAAGCTCTGGCCGCAAAGGTGGTATTTTTATAGCAAAATTAAGGAAATACAGGAAGAAGAAGCGCAAAAAGTGGGTGAGTAGGTAACGCACGATAGGAACTACGGCAGTATCCGTCTGCCTAATATAGTGATTATGGCAATACCACTGCTAATAATTATATATAAAATAGCCCATAAACATCCACTCCTGTTTATTTATGCCCATGACCGTTCATTGTACAATGAACAGTCATGGGGCATAAGTAGGAGTGGATGTTCATGGGCTATTATAATGATGAACTAAGTAACACCGCCATTGTTGATAATTAATAATAAGATTATGTACTTACAAAAGAATAAGGTACACCTCTGCGAGCCTCTTCCTGTCCTTCAAGAAAGAAAGACGTGATGGTCACATAAACAAATGTGGTTCTTTTTTGCCGTCTTTGTTATGCGCGAATGTACCTACTATTAGGTACTATAATAAAAAAAACTGTGTGTTATATGCCAGGCATGACAGTGGAAGAGTATCATGCAGCGTTGCAATTACACAGTAGTCAGCTCAAGCCCCAACAGTATCCAGTGACAGTGGATCCATCTCCATCTCCTTTGCCACCCACCTCGGCGGGTAAGTTTTAGTAGAAATAGGAGGCAACCACATTTGAAAAAAATTAAAATGCCTTTACCTATCCTTCATCATGATAGTGATAGGTACACACTTTTTCCTTGTCAAATTTCATCAAGATCGATTCAGAAGTTTAGTCGTGAAGGGGTAACAAACAGAATCAGGTACTTTCGCATTTATAATATAAGTGTGATTCTTGATTGTCGAAGGACCCGCGATTGCTCTTGGAAGTCCCTAATACGTAGGTACGACCACGAACTGATAAACGTAGCGTGTGGCGACCCCAGGCAGATGGACTGACAACCTGAAGAAAGCAGCTGAGGTAGACGACTGAATCCTGGTGGCGCAAAGTGGGAGAAGCTCTACTCCAGCAGTGTCACGCATAAGGCCGCGTTCGAATGCTTGATTAGTTTCACAATCAAAAAGACAGATACCTACGTTTATTCTACAAAGTTTAGTACCTACCTACTGTCAAAATGCGCAACAGAATCGACACCAATAAGTACATGTCATTTTAAAGGTGCAAACCAGTGCAAACTAAGTGGTATTTTCGTGCTGGGAGAACGTGGATGCTTAGGTTACCAGACAACAACAACAGATCAAGGCCCACCGAGCTTATGTGTAAATCTGTAGATATATATCTAATTCAAATACAGCGCTATAGAAAAAAAGTAACATTGCAAGTTCTCGATGCGATAATTCTGTTGCATAGACTAAAGCCACGGAGGAGACTAAAGCCCACAAACCAGCACCTCTGCCAGTGCTAAGTCCCGTTTTAAACCATGTCACACTCACATCACATGTATCATGTTCACTTCTTGGATATTAACAAAGGTGTCCGTGTATCTACCTAATTTACAACATAATAGATAGATATCTAATTTATCTAAAAAAAAACCACAAAATAGAACATTAAACTAGTTTAAATTAATGTACAGCATAAAACTAGTTTCATTTCGACTCAATTTATTTAAAAAAAGTAACATCAAGACTAGGTACTTGAATAGGTACCTACTTGAATTTTCTTTGTTACAAGAGATTTGAAACTTTTTCAGCGATGATCGGTCGACGCGCGCAGTGCCCTCTGGAGCGCTTCGGACGTCTCGTGAAAACCGACCGAGATTATCCGCTCCGCCCACCATTAAGACCCGGACAAATTTACGACCCTTACAAGCAGACAGTGGTATTCTTAGGGTTCGTATACCACAACGTGTGTTTGATACGTCAACTGTTGCTTAATTAAAATTGCAATTCTCCAAATTCACAAGGGAACATACGCTTATCAGAAGTTAACTCTATCCCGATCTTTGTAACACTTTTAGTGAACTTTTTGATTTCCTAAATTGTAATTGTAGGTATCTACTTAGGTATAGCTTGTCGTGTGGTTTATTATCTTGTAGAGTTGAAGTTAAAGACTATGTAGCCATCACTAATCACAGAATTCAATAGGTAGTATTATAGCAATAGTATTCATTCTCCGATGTATGTCGTATGACCGTGTGGTACCCGTATCTCGACTAAAAACTCACGTTTTACGATTTTACGATCCCCACGGGGACAGAGGGGATGTACCCGTGTGTGTCGTAAAACGCGAATTAAGTATCAAGTCATGAGGATGGCAGGGGCAGGGGCATTCTTCTATGCTAATAATGACAACATACTGCGATTACAATCCTTTCGCTACCTACGTGGTGATTGATGAGCGTTCACAGAAGCGACACTGTCACTTACGAGATATCTTCCGTGATTTATTGAGATATCCCGCAAGTGACAGTTTGTTTAGAAGGCCCTTGCCCACCAGTTGACAATTACGAACTAGGGATCTACCGCTTAACTAAAATGGTAATGAACATCGACTCTGGTAATAAACTTCAATACAATCGTAATAGACCAAACATCGAGCTACCTTGTAATAGTACATTAAGATATAAGTGCGGTAAGTTGAAAATCACAGCCGAGGCGATATTGCTAGCCCGAGCCGTAGGCGAGGGCTACAAGAAAGCAGAGGCTGTAATTATCAAAGCGCACGTATGTCATACGACGTTTTATAACATATTTGCCAGGAAATAAATACAAAATACAGCTAAAAGAAAAAGCGCGCGTAATAATTTTTACTTGTTCACAGCGATGCGCGCGCATCAGCCCTTTTTTTTAAGGCAAAGCATAAAAACAGCCAGTATTACTAATAAAGTAAATTAATATTTTTTTGTTTTTGTTACAGATAAATGGTTGTAATTTATTGTCAAAATTAATTAAATTAAAGAATTAAACGTTTATTTTTTATATTTTATCTCCCAAAGTTAATTTTGAGATACATTACGATATTGAAATTGGTGAAATAAGAGACACTTTACGAGCAAATGTGTTATAAAAAAAATTACTGCTCTATGAATTTGGGACTCCCATCATCGAGATCGGTAAAATTATTACAAGATTGCCCAGAATTTAGTCTCACGATGATATTGAAGTTTATTACCAGAGTCGATTACAATTTTAGTTACGCGGTAGACCCCCTGGATAGCTATTAGGTATGTAAGATTATAAGTAAATTCGTCGATTATCAACCGACTATAAGAGTGAGATTCGAATCGAGATGCTCGTACAGAATAGCTATCTATGCTATTAATGGTGCAACTTATAAACCTAATTCATTCAAGTTATTTTAATTGTGGTACATCTCCAACTTTTAGGAGCGTCGACGGCGACCCGATTTCTTACAAGTTGCCGCCATCGAGGTGCGAAATGACAGACGAGATGTGGGCGCGGCCGCAACAACTGACAGTGTCGCCCCTCGGATGGGACAACTTGGAGAGAATTTTGAATGAGGCTGAATAATTGTAATCCCTTTTGTCCTCCTAACTTTCTTATAAAGTCTCCTAGATACTTCTTTGTATTTACACGTTTTTAAATTTTCTAATTAAGAATTTATGAATATTTTTTACTCCATCTATTTTTTTATATAATAACTCTTACCCTCTACAAGGCACGGAAAACAATACTTAGCTACTTAATTCCTTCATTAAATTATTAGTTTTATAAATACGATTTTCGATAGGTACTCCACATTTTTGAGTCTTAGGTATATTCTATGGTCTATGCATTTTTGAGTCTCATATTATCATTATGAACTGTTTATAATATAATCCTACCACAGATAAGATTCAAACTTATTATCACGATAATTCAGAAACACTCATTTGATTGATTTGACATTCGACCCATTGTATTGATCTACGATTGATAGGTACCTATCTATCTAGTATCTACACGCGATAATAATTATGTGAGGTTTTATTCACCAACAGATTATTATTATAAATATCATATAACAGGTCATACGTAACTTTAAAAATCTAAAATAAATACAAACAACGAAAATACGTAATTTTCATTTATTTATCTCATACGTGTCCATGTCTTTTAGTGTTTGCTATGGGCGGCAACTGCATGACTATGTTTTCCGGCAACACTTCCAGAGTAACGGCTTCATCTTTGTCCAGCCAGTGGAAATCGGCCAAATACTGAAAAATATAATAAAAATTGTTGTTTTAACAACATTCTACTAAACTACGACTGGAGCCTCTCGAAAATAATTCATAATGAATTTTATAAAATATGTGAGTATCTAATAACTTTTTTCTATTACAGTAAACTTTGGATCCCCCAAGGAGATTTCAATTAAATTTTTTTTGCGGCTGCACTTTGTCTATGGTGGCGCGCGCTAAGGCGCATGCGCGTTGACTTAGGTTTCGGTGCCATTATTGTGTTTGATTTACCTATTTTATAATTTGTTAACATTAACCTACTACTACAATAGACGGCGGGTCTAGAACAAAATTCACTAAAAATGTGTCCCGAGACAACCTATATAAATGTAGGTACATTTAAAGAAATATAAAAAATTATAACATCTTAATTCAAACAATATCGTTACAGTACCTACGGCATTTTTGACGTGTTATGTCGGTTGACAAAACAAATGACTGGCGCGCGATTAGAACTCTTTTTTCGTTTTGGAACTCTTTTGGCTCGGACACTTGACCGCAGACCCAATATCCATTGTAGTAATAGGTCAATGTTTGTTAACATGAGTATAGATTAAGTTGTGTATGAAACTGCACATAACTAGTTAATAAAACACTCGTGTTTCAATAAAAAGTTTCATAGAATATATAGCATTATTTTGTTAAGAAAAATGTATCTTAATAGAACTTTTTAATTTTATTAGAGTTGCACGTGCATAAAGTTTGTCATTATGTTACTATTTTTGAATTCATAATCAGAACTTTATGATATGAGTGTAGATAAAAATACATTAAGTGAAGAGCTGGGGTTCACTGATTCCTAAGTGCGAAAGGGAAAGAAAATCGTTTTACCGAGCTAAATCGCAGCCTCGCGGTTCTAACGGTGACATCAGGGCTTTAAGCAGAGCTACAATAATTGCGTTAATCGAAATCGTTAAAGAAAGTAGAAAAAAAAAAGAATATAAAAGATTTTTTTTAGCTGTAGCTTTTAGCTGACAGCATATCTTTTTGTAGGCTTTAAGTAAAAGTTACTCCTTATTCAACGGTTTATTCAGCAACATAAGTCTTGTTAGTGGTGGAAATTAGGACCGAGTTCGCCTTTTTTAATTGAATTGCGATATAAATTATTTTCTCCTGGGCCAAGTACATAATTTTCCAGTCAATTTTGTCATAGTTCGTTTTTATTGAACCTTAGAAAAACTTACTAAAGTCTATATAACCAAAATAGTACAATGTATAAGACGAGCCGGTCAGTTTAGGTCTGACGCCCAGCTGCAATTTTCAAAACAATTCTTCTATACATATAAAAAAAACTATCCATACAAGAAATAGTTCTTACCTTGATTGGAACTATTCTGAGACCGACGTTCATACTGCCATTTCTCGACTTTCTTTTGGCGACTGGTTCCATTGCCTCCTGAAAATTAACAATTATGGTATTTTATGCTTTTTTAATAAATTTATAAACATATTTACAGGCTGGAATTTTCGAAGCGTACCTGGAGGAAAAGTACTCTAAATACTGAAGACAGCAAATTTTACTTAAAGGAAACATTCCTTTATTTTCAAAAAGAAACAAAACTGCATTTAAATATTTTCGAAAATACGCTTGCCACACTCGGGAACCGAACCGACTAAAATCCGAAAAAATAGCATCCTGTACTTTTATGGCACCAATCGATAGGGTCAATCATAAGGATCAAATCTCTCTAGCAAACATGGTAAATTAAATTGAACAAAAACCATGAAATCTGATCTTATTTTATTCGAACGAAAAAAACGAGTACCTACTCGTAAATTAACTAATTAGTAGTGACCGACCGAAGGTTCGGTTTCGGTTTCGGCCAGTTTCGGCCAAAAAATCTAGTTTCGGCCATAGTTTCGGTTTCGGCCAAAAAATGGCCGAACATTTCGGCCGCGCCGAAACTTGAATTCTTTCGTGAAAAATCGTGCGTCGGTCGGCGAACTCCGCGGCTAACACATCGTAACGCCGCCGTCCATTGTTAATCGCATGGAGTTGAGGTTGTGTTTTGCACATAAATGATTTTAGGTAAGTATTTCTTATGTTTTTACTTGTACTTCTGTTGTTAATTATTATTTATTTTATTTCAGTGGCAATTATTAGGTATTGAGCTTCATTCTGTTGAGTTTTATTTTAAGCGACAAATAAAAGAGGTTATATTTGATTTAGATTTTACTTGGATTTGCGTGTTCATAGGTAATTGTTGTTGGATTACATTCTGTATCCCTATTTTAACATTTTTTACCACCCAAACGATTAAGTAGATGCAAAATCAGATGTAAAATCATAGATTTTACTATGTGTGACCTTTATTTATTTAATTTTAACTATGAGAGTATGCGTAGGTATATCTCATCTCATGCTATAATTCGCATAAGATGAGATGTACCTACGCGTAGGTAATCCTAGTCAGTCATCTCACCTCGTCCTTTCCTGTTTATCGCGCTTGGTGCCTAGCTAGTTTGGATAGGTATAGAGTTGAAAACTTCCAGGAAAGTTTCCTGAAAACTTCCAAAACTTCCGGAACTTTGGAAGTTTTCAAATTATGGTTTTTATTTATGAAAGAAACAAATTCGTTGGTTTGGGATTACTCAGAATCAGTAATGTCAAATGAAAATGATCCTTTAATTCAGTTCTATTTACTTTTATTATTTTAAAGATAAAGATATTTTTATTTGCAAACATGGGTTATACACAAAGCATGGTGGAATATAAAATTTTGGGCTCAGCCATGTTTTACCGGTAGGCGTGCAAAAACACTGTGCAGGACACTGATCAGTTGTTTTGTCATAAATTTCATTTAAATTATTTATGGGTATCATATTTCTCATCACTAATTTGTACGCCACTATATGCGGCTGAACATGACGGAACATAATTTATTGTTGTTTAATATCTTGCATGCTTTGTATGTACACCATGTTTAAACAAATAAAGAATATCTTATCTTATCTTATCATAATATATTGAAGCAAATTGATGAAATAACGTTTTTTATTCAATCGCCATAAATCATACGAAAACAATGGGCATAATGTAAATACAGAGCGGTATGACGGAAGTTTTGGCAATATATTTATTTTTAACAAATGTACCCTACCCCGCATCCCGTCCTGTGCTCGCTGTGTTCGAATATTTAAAATCTAGCTAAATGTAAAATATTTTAAGTACAAAGTATCCCCAATTACCGTTTTTATAAGTAAATATAATTTCTGAATACTTCCAAAACTTCCGAAGATTTGGAAGTTTTCGGGAATATTTCCGGAAACTTCCAAAGTTTCGGAAACTTTCCGCAGTTTTCAACTCTAGATAGGTACTTACGTACGTGTATTTTTTCTATTTGAAATTCAATTCATAATTCATATTGTTAGGAATATCGTACGAGGAGCAGTGTTACCAACTCTCAAAATATGAAAACCCCAAGTTGGGAACCCTGACGTGGAGGCGGGGCCTAGCTGTGAGTCACGATCAATGACCAAAGAAGCCTCTCTGTCACGATGAGATGATGACCGACACGAAATCGAACGACGGCTGCGCAAGTGCGCAGCACACACGCACTTCTGTATCGGCATTCGAACGCGGCGGACATCTCGAGTAGCTCAGTATTCAGTCCTGGGTGTGACTGCTGGAGGCAACATCGCTCAAGGGCTGTGAGACTTATTTTCCTAATGTTAATTTGTTCCTTAAAAGTTATGTTACGGTTGTAATAATTTGAAATTGTGTATTTGGAATAAACTGATTGTGATGGTAATTCCTTGTATCGAGTTTATTTTCAATATCCGCTTCTGATTCCTAATATCAGAAGTGGGATAAAGAACTTAAAAATGCCCACTAAACTTAAACATTTGAGGAACAAAATAACCGTTACTTTTACCTTCAATTTTGTATTATCGTGATTGTGTGTTTTTGTGCAAACCTGTTGTTAGACATACCTAGAAGGTCTAACCACCGTCGTTTTGAAAGTAGAACACATGATAATAGTTCAAGAAACGACTCGCGATAATAATAGATGGAGGTATGTTTCTATTCCGTGCAGCCACGAGTTTTATGCAGGTTGTGCTGTCATGGACGCCGATCTTTGCGAGTGACTATTACGACCGTTTGTGTTTGACCGTTGAAAGCGGCTTACACAATACGTGTTAACTAGCGTTATGTTTTAACGTTTACATTTTTGCTCAATTAACAAATGTAAATTCTAGTTCGGTTTTGATTTGTCACTCTTCCGCTCAATCATAGCTAGTTAAGGGATGATTTCGCTAGTTAAATGATGGTTAAGTACTGGGAGTATCGTAATGATGCAAATGCTTATTAAGTCAGTGCCTTATTACTTTACTGTGAAAATTGTGATTTTCGACAATGCGATAGTTTTTGTTGAGTTATCAACTAAATTAACTTTGATAATGTAATGACCGAACTAAGCTGTCTTGATCCCGTTAGTTTCCACTACAGTTTTGAATGGATTAGGATAGCCGAGTGGAGTTCATGATGCTTAAGGTATGATTGACCTATCCAATGGTTATTACAAACTCGTAACTTTTTGAAATCGGCATTTACTTCTTAGACCTGGCTTTTGACATTTGTGGTAAGCCGTGATGCCGCAGAATGGCGGATAGTCCTGGTGAAGGCATGTTAAAGTTTGGGCAACGACGTTACTATTGGGAAGCTTGTAGAGCCTGAGAGCCTAACGCAGTAAGATCGCTTTTCGTTCTATCTGTGTTGCGTAGGAGATCATAAAAGTTGAGTGCTGGAATTTGTTAAGATTAATGAATTAGCTTGGGTATCGTTTATTTACCAACTTGATTTTAATGGTTGGGTACCGACTAACTAACTATAGCTTGCCTATAACTATAGCCCGTGTGGTACCTGTAGCTAATGTGGCATGCCTGTGTGGCAAGCCTATGCGTCATTTGTCGCCTATGTGGCACTCGTGTGAGCAGCTTTCGTGGCGCACATTGATGTGTGTAGTACTTTACCAGCGTAAAATTGCTGTTGGTATGTTTGCCGGATAGAGGCACTAGTTTAATTTTGTAGCCGTATGCAAAAAGTGGTTCAGATAAATATCGGACCAATTTGTGAAGTTACTCGACGATAATTGTTACATGCTAAAATCTCTTACTGGTAATAGAACTTACAAGTATGGGAATGACCAAATACAAATGATGGCTCTAATTAAGGTTCCTTCTAAATTAAACCTTAGTGGTTTAGAATCCGATGTTGAGGACGCAGGCGAAGAGACATCCGCGAGTATGTAGGTAGACGCATATAATGACTATTGGCCGCACTGTACGCATTGATTTGCAGTCATAACCGTGATTCACTTTTGAATCGTTCAGAGCGCGATGCTAAGTTAATAGTGTAGCGGAGACCTGGATCTGGTCTCGTAGGGTCAACTTGGAATGACCTAGGAGCCGTGGATTAATTTGTGTGGATTTTATCGTAAGAGGTGATACCGATATGGGTGGCAAATTTATCACTAGCTGTTGCGGCGGCTGGGCCGTAATAGTTTTTGGTTTGATTTGATTAATGATCTTGATAATTGCCGAGTGGTGCTGTGCTGTTTAATGTTTAAAGGTCAACAGGGACCTTGGAACTTGGTTTTGATGCTGGACCTAGATGACGTCAAACTGATGACCTCGGACGTCGAAGACATGTGAACTGGAACCTAGTATGCGGGGTCCTACAAGGTCATACGCAGCGGCGAGTGCAGCTGTGAGTGCAGCCGCAAGCGCAGGCAGTGCTTTCGTTTGGGCACGCATAACTGGCGACCCAACGTAGTGCTTTTGTTTGGGCACGCATAACTGGCGACCCAACGTAGTGCTTTTGTTTGGGCACGCATAACTGGCGACCCAACGTAGTGCTTTTGTTTGGGCACGCATAACTGGCGACCCAACGTAGTGCTTTTGTTTGGGCACGCATAACTGGCGACCCAACGTAGTGCTTTTGTCTGGGCACGCATAACTGGCGACCCAACAGTAGTGCTTTTGTTTGGGCACGCATAACTGGCGACCCAACAGCAGTGCTTTTGTTTGGGCACGCATAACTGGCGACCCAACAGTGGCACTTGCTTTTGGGCACGTATAACTGAAAACTGGTCAGTTGCACGTTCCCTTGGGCACGCTTTATGGCGACCCAGATACCGCTGAAATGGGCACGCATGACTGGCGACCCAACAGCAGCGCTTTCTTTAGGGCACGTATTACTGACGACCGGTCAGTTGCACGTTCCCTTGGGCACGCTTTATGGCGACCCAGGTACCGCTGAAATGGGCACGCATGACTGGCTACCCAACAGCAGCACTTTCTTTTGGGTACGTATTACTGACGACCGGTTGGTTGCACGTTCCCTTGGGCATGCTTTATGGCGACCCAGATGCAGCTAAAGTAGGCCCGCATAACTTGCGACCTATCAACAACACTTTCCAGAGGCAGCATAACTGGCGACCTGTCAGTTGCGCTTTCCTTTGGGTACGCTATATGGCGACCCGGCAGGCACATTTATCATGTGTAAGGACTTTGGTCTTGGAGACGCGTTTCTTAACGTGTTGGGGGGAAAACTGCTTAGTGTTGCGATACTAGTGGGCACTATTTTTGATGTTTGATAATGCCTACATTAGTAGCTGTGCAAACTCTAAAGATTCTTATATTTTAGATGACGTGGATGTGTTCGGGACCTCGAAGGCGTGTGTCGCCCAACATGTAAATGTGTTCCATCTCAAAAGCGTGTGGTGTCTAACGTCAGCGTTTGTCGCTGAAACAGTGTTAGCTGCTGTGGTAAAGTATGCCGCAATAGTATAGGATGGCTGCTACGCCGACCATCTTATATTCTTGTTGTTTTATGTTATTCTTTTCTCGTTGAATTTCCTGTAATCTTGATGAAGTATGTCACATGGCCACAATAACGCGAACTTGGTGCCCAGGTTGTGGTCAAGGAGACATGATAAACGAAGGGGTAAATAGTTGAAATCGAAGCAATATGTGAAATTGCCATTTGAGTGAAATCAGTTTCGCTTGCGATGGTTTGTGTTTGATACGGTTGTCCACGTATTGCGAAACTAACGTAGCTCTTCAACAATTTTTCGTTTTTGTAAAGAAATCTTTCATTTCAGAAAATAATCAACCTGCTCGAAGCCTTCTAGGTTCTGAGGGGTCTATCCAGGATCAAGCGGTCGAGGACGCCGCGCTGTCAGGAGAGGCCGTGTTAGGAATATCGTACGAGGAGCAGTGTTACCAACTCTCAAAATATGAAAACCCCAAGTTGGGAACCCTGACGTGGAGGCGGGGCCTAGCTGTGAGTCACGATCAATGACCAAAGAAGCCTCTCTGTCACGATGAGATGATGACCGACACGAAATCGAACGACGGCTGCGCAAGTGCGCAGCACACACGCACTTCTGTATCGGCATTCGAACGCGGCGGACATCTCGAGTAGCTCAGTATTCAGTCCTGGGTGTGACTGCTGGAGGCAACATCGCTCAAGGGCTGTGAGACTTATTTTCCTAATGTTAATTTGTTCCTTAAAAGTTATGTTACGGTTGTAATAATTTGAAATTGTGTATTTGGAATAAACTGATTGTGATGGTAATTCCTTGTATCGAGTTTATTTTCAATATCCGCTTCTGATTCCTAATAATATTTATTTGCCCAATATTTTTTCTTTAATTAAAATTTCTATTGTATACTTCACTAGATTTCAGTATACAATAGAAATTTTAAATATGTTTACGTAAGTTTCGGTTTCGGTTTCGGTTTCGGCCGAAACTGAGAGCAAGGCCGAAGGTTCGTTTTCGGTTTCGGTTTCGGCTGAAAAACCTGTTTCGGTCGGACACTACTAATTAGTTGCTCGAAATGAGCTCCATTTTCTTGGATGCACAAAATTCTTATAAGGAATTCATTTTGAGTAACTTTTAGTAGCGTGTTGTGGTGAATATTGAAAATTGTATTGCGAACCTCAGTTTTTAGCTCGTTTACAGTTGTATAGGATTTTTGGTAAATTTGATTTTTTACATATCCCCATAAAAAAATCTAAAGGGGTGAGATCTGGAGATCTTGCAGGCCATCTGATTGTGCCGTTTGTAGCAATCCAGGTATTAAAATGGTTATTAACATTATTTTCGGATTTTAGTCGGTTCGATTCCCGGGTGTGGCAAGCGTATTTTCAAAAATCCTTAAATGCAGTATTGTTTCTTTTTAAAAATAAAGGAATGTTTTCTTTGAGTAAAATTTGCTGTCTTCAGTATTTAGAGTACTTTTCCTCCAGGTACGCTTAGAAAATTCCACCCTATATATTTAACTGGTACTAAAAAATGATTAACTTGATTTTCATGAGTCATTTTCATGTGAAATATTAAAATTATCTGTCAGAGTAAAAAACATTTCATAGGCGTCATTCTTTACATGAAAACTTGACTCTTGGACAAAGTACATGGATAGTCTGTTTAATATAAGGCAATTCAGTCACCTCAGCCTATAGCAGTCTAGAGATAGGCTTTCCCAAATTAAGGCTATAACACGTCAGATAAACTTTTAACTTTAAATATTAAAAAGTAAGTGCCCGATAGGGTCCATAATGATCGAAATAATTGTTATTTTACCACCTAAGAAAATTACATTGTGGAATGCAATAAATATTTGAGTATTGAGTACCTGAGGTGTCTTCTCCATGATCCAGAGCGAGGTTTCATCTTGGAACAGCACGGCGTCGCGCGTGGGGTGCGGCGCGATGGCCGCCACCACCGAGCGGCGCGACAGCCACTCCGGGGGCAGCGACGCGCCCGGCCACTTTGTGAACTTCTTGTCTTTTAGATCGTACTCCACTATCTAGGAGAATTACATTAACACTGATGAATATTACTTAAACTTTTGTCTTAAGAAATCGGAAATTTCAACGTACAAATCGAAAGTACAGTCAACTTTATTTTGTAACGTTTTATTAATATAATTTGGTGGGCATGCTTTTTCAATATGATACAACGATTCATTCATGAATAGGTAATTAAACAGCTTTCATGAAATAAAATGGGTATATATTTATGATTTGAGAAAGATTAGTATAGATAATATCATTAACTACTGCTTAGTTTCTGTTTTGTTACTATTAATTACGAGAATTGCCATAATTACCACCTTGCTGTCTATTCCCATGACATAATCCCTTAGTCGCCTTTTACGACACCTGCGGGTGAAATGATGTGGCCTATTCTTGGTCGGGAACTACACGAATTAATACTGGATTAAATTACCTTTTGATCGACGTACGTCATGATAAGGTTTTCTCGCTGGCTATCGACTGTCAATGCCGATGGCAAGCATTGGTACTTAGGCAAACTGACGTAAAACTCAAATTTCTTTATGTTCTGCGTCCAAACGGCGACGGAGCCTTGAGTGTCGGCTACCACCAAATAAGTCACACCTCTTGGACATTTATTGGAAATGAAAAGGTGTAGTATTGATTTGGCTTGTAGATCTGTAAAGGGTGATATATAAAGAAATGTTTATAATATACACCTATGTTGGTTAAATAAGTCAGCCTGTTGAATAATAAAGAAAGTAAGAACACATTACTTGTGTAACATGTATGTATTTTCAAAATTAATAATCAGCATCTTGAATGGGTCAATAATACAATAGAAACAATATGCTTTATTGCACACCATTTACAAATATCAAAGATGTATAAATGATTAGCGCAATCGGTGATCTCTTACGGTCAACTTATAGTTTCCTTTCTACATCTGAAAGAAAATCGCATCAACAGATAAAAACGCATAGCTACTTACATTTTTCTAAAGATATAGTCTGCACAGGCGTGGCCCCGGCTCCCCGGTCCACTTGTAGTACGTGCAGAGTGCCGGCGCAGTGAGCCACCATTGTGTAAGAATCTTCTGTGAACGCCACGCGGTCGCATCCGCCCTCCGGTAAGCCGTTAATTAACACTTTTGATAGAGATATGTTTGTCTGATCTTCATCCTATAAATAATAATAAAATGATTCATTCTAAGCACGGAATTACAAAAATATCGACCACTTGTACGCATAGACAATGGATTGCCGGCGAAATCACGTCCTACGGTGTTACAGCCGTTTTCGGCACTCCTAGAGACTGTACTTTAAGAAAACTGCCCGCTGGTTATTGAAAATCAAAATGTCAAATGCGAATCATCAAATGCGTAGCGATGTGTTAACTGATTGTATCTAACTAGCTGATATGTATGTATAAACATTATATAGACAAATTTAATACTTACAGCTTCTAATTTGAGCATCCTAACGTCACTAGCAGTAGTATAAACTACTAGTTCTCCGTTAGGCGACAGCTGACAGCATCGTATCTGCTTCTTACTTTTGGTTTGAATAGACACTAACTTAACAGGCTTTTCAGTCAGTTTCAAATTTTGTTTCTGTGTATTTTCTGCTGTAGCTCTGTTGATGATATCAATAGTTGAATCCTGTTCTATTTGATTATTCTCTGTCTGACTGCTTTCTAGTTTTGTATTAACATTAGTGACCAACACATTACCATTGTTGTTGGTTGCATATGACCCAAGCTTCCATACTTCTAGATGACTGCTGTACCTGGAGAATGAAGGACAATAAACATCAACAATTTAACATGATGGTAAGATTACTCTCATTTACAGAAGCAATATAAGGTTTTGATTTAAAAAGTTCAGACATTACCTTAAAAGTAGCAATTTCTTTCTACAGCACACAGAGGACCTTGGCGCTGGTATCATGGGTGGCAGCCTCATTACCCATTTAGGAGGATAGCTTGAGAATGTGAGGTAGCCGTCAACACCAACTGAGATTAATTTTTCACCATGAATAACAAGACCTCTGAAAACAAATCATCATCTATATGTTAATACGTGAAGAGAAAACTTTGTATCCATTTTTAAGCATATTGCGCGCATGGAGTTTAAGATTTGGTATAGTTAAAGTTTATATGGAGAAGGAGTGAAGTAAGCGAAAATTACGGTCAAATTTCGACAACTGGGCGACCACTAGTGATTATCAATCCATGCTATAGTCATGCAAAGAACCGAATTTATTCATTTATAGAATGATACAACTTTCTTCATTAGTTCTATCTTTCTTAAAACAATTGAAATACTATGGTGACATGTATAGTTTCATAGTAGATACCAGTGTAAAGTTTTCTAACACTTATAAGTTTGCAATGTGGTCAAAAGAAAATTGAACTTGAGATTGAAAAGGCAACAACAACAGTAATTTCATAAGTGTTCCAATCACTTTATTTAGGTATGGACAAATAAAAATAATCAGGGAATATTTCTTAATTACCAATGAAATACATAATACATAGGTGACAATTATTATGAGAAATCTGTCAGAGATGAAGTCTTGCTCCTTGTAATATGATAAAAAAAATACCTGACATCATGCTCATGTATATTCCTCTGCACATTTTTCACCCACTGTGCTTCAGTAAGTTTCCCTGAATTCTTGTTCACTTTGATGAAGTTCATTATGACTGGGTCCACTCCACTACAGAACAGACTCTTCTCATCATCAGACACTGCTATTGACAAGATATCTGCTTTGTGAGTTGAGTAGGACTCAAGCTGAAATTTTGTAAGATCAATTATATACTTCTTTTTTTGTAGGAGATTGAGGACATGATTTACCTATTTTGTGCAGACATTAACAAATTCATAATTCTTTTTTATTTGTCAGAGTATCATAGAATACAAATTAAAAATCTGTGGTACATGACTACTAATAAAGAGCATGTGATACTCTGGCTACACTAATGCTCAACATAATATGACACTTGTGTTGACAACAAGGAAATATATTATACCTGGTCTCCAAGAGTACTGTCCCAAAATATAAGTCTGCCCAGACTGTCTCCTGATACAACAGTGTTATCAGATAGGACTCCGAGACACCACACAATAACCTCTCTGCCTCGGCGACTCACCGACATACGGGTTATGGCATGCCCTGTGTCCACATTCCACACCCGTATTGTGTTAATTGAACCTGAAATATTAAATTACACTTTGTAGATTTGAAAAAATCAAATACGACAATATCATTGGTGTCCACCCGTGTTAGAGTGTCGACTTAGGGACCTCTGCCCCTACCTGTGTGTCTATTTAATTTGAAAGTCAAGTTAATTCCAAACACACCTGTTACAAGTAGATTTCCTGCATTGTTAAATTTACAGCACAATATTCTGCCTTCTTGTTTATCAAATAACTTTTGGTAAATGATCTCATCATTATCCATGCTAAATAAGTTCACATATCCTTGTTCTGTTCCTACCGCTGCTAAAGTATTCTCAGGGTTCACATCCAAGCACCAAGCTGCATAGCCTGTCAACAACACTGTAGTTTTCAGGCATAGTCTGTCTAGGTCCCATTCAATCAATGCACCACCGAGACCTGTCGACAGCAATCTGTCCTTTACCCAACTGAGCGCTTCCACAGAACCATTCTCCACTCCAGGAATGAACTTCACGAGATACGGCGCGTAATTCAAGTCCCATATCTCGATACACGCATCTCCTCTACAAGAACAATCAAGTTAAGTATTAATAAATCGAAATTTATCTTAACAAACATTGTAATAAGTGGTTCAAAATAATAACCTTGCAACGGCGATTTGTTTACTTGTTTTGTTAAATGAAACACAGTTGATAGGTTGCGGTTTGGCATTATAGTAACGTACTCTGTGTACTTTACTAGCCATTATATCAGTTTCTTACTAAAATCGTAGTTATAACTTTGAAAATCACATGCAATAATTACACATCCACATAACCTCTCACGATACAATTATAAATAAAAATTGACGTATTTGCAGTGTTACCAACTCTCAAAAATATTTATCCCCAAAGCTAAAGTTAAATTACTTGTCGGCACAGCAGTACAATAACAAAATTGAATTATTTAATTATAAAACAATCAACGTACATATGAATTTCCAGTAAGCGTACTGACTGGGGACACTTGATCCCCATTTTGATTTTTCATTCATATCTCTAAAAATAATAAAGTTAGGCAGTTTTTTTTTTTTATAATTACCTAGAAAATATTTTATCCCTCTACCTTTTTGCATCATTCAATCATGAAATATATCCGTGTTAACCTGTTTTGTTTTCGTTTTCCCTGAAGAGCACAAAAGGATCAAGTGTCTCATGATTTGGGACACACACACACACCTGCAGTGCGAGTGTGGTGTCTCTCCGCAAACCATGGCCTACCTTCCATCCTGCGCCGCATGATGCCCTACCACCTGCACGCGTGAGGAGCTTATGGCTGCAACTGATTCAGCTATTCGCGTGGCGGAATACTGGGCCAAGTACATTTAATTTGCCATCGATACGCTAAGAAGAAGTAATAATTAGTCGTAGTAGATAAAACTCGCAAACGAAAAGAACACGTGCTATAAGCCCCGCCCTCTCTGCGGTCCTGTCACGACTTGAACATCAGCATTAATAATCAGCATCGATCAATGCAGATGCTGATGCCGATGCTGATGCTGATGTTCGCAACAACCCTGATTCGTACCTCGATAGTAATTTTAATATAGGTACCTACCTATATTCAAATTACTGAGCTGGTTCTGAGCCAATTTTGACAGATCAACAATGTAAATCGCGCATTATGATTTAAAAATAACTCCGATCGTAAATTGGAACAACGCAATGTATATTCTTCAATATTCTTGATCTTTCAAAAAGGAATCGATCCCGATTATAGTTACCTATTGCAAAACTATGAGCTCTCGGAAGTTGAAAGCGAGTGGCTGCGCAGTACGCTTATTATAGGTGCTAGAGGGAGAGACAGAGAGTTGGGCTCATAAAGATTTGCGCGTACTATACGAGTGTGTATCATGCATGATTACCTACTATTACCCTGCCGTTCTGAGCATAGATTTATTATAGTTCTGACATAGACTTAGGACTTGTGAATGCTGTGATCACAGCTGTGATTGCTGTGACTGCTGTGTGAGCGCTGAATGCAAGGCTGAGACCGGCCGAGACGCTGCTGAGTGCTGAGGTACGCGATGACGTAAAATGTCAAGTGTCTATTAGATAATAAGTCTATGGACTATGAGTGTTTTGTCTGGATTGGTCTGGATAGACCATACTAAACTTTAAAAATAAAATTCAGTAGAAAATAGAATAAAAAAGAAATCATAATATTTGTCTAATGAAATAACTCGATAGTAAAATCATTAATTGGAACTTATATTGGATTTTTCTGATAATTAGCATTAGCTACTGTGCTACTGTGTATCCAAGTTACACAAAATAAAAAAAAAGTAAAAATCAAGTTTCGGTGATTGTAGTACGTATGAGTACATTAATTCGTCGTCTAAAATCTTGATTTAATCGTTGGACATTTGCATACTACAATAGAGAAGTTAATTTTTTCGTAATGGGGGATGGACAAAGTGAAAATAAACCTTTGCTAAGGGATGGTGAGTATATAATTGGTTTTATTGTTTTGACAGCTGATGATTCAACTGATACTCATTGTGATTTTTGTTGCTAAACAATACATTATGATGGCTCGAAGCAGCCGCTACGTAGTCGATCAAAATGCTTACGTTGTGCAACAGATTTTCCAGTTATTATATGATTTGTTAAAGTTTGTTACGTATTTCTAATGTAATGTTTTTGTGTGACAGAGGAGGTAAATGTCAGCACAATATCTCCAATCGGACCTGACGAACTACCTCCGCCGTACCAGCAAGCTGGTATGCCTATGGTAACATGTCGCGTCTGCCAAGCTATGATCGACATATCAGGGAAGAGGGAACAGCATGTTGTCAAGTGTTCTGAATGCAATGAAGCCACGGTATGTTCTTGGTATAAAACTTTATATTTATTCAATCTCCATAAGTCTGCATACATGTTTCTGTCAAAACCCCTTACCTCAATATTATCTATATATATATATATATCTATATATATATATGATTTTAAATCATATTACCTTTCTTTGTTTATCAAAGTAGATATTTGTTTTTTCGAGATATTAATAACATGACTTGCAATGCTTTAGATTATTTTATATTTTGATGTTTCAATTACTGTTTTGTAAAAGCACATTTTTTTACAGCCAATAAGGAATGCTCCACCTGGCAAGAAGTATGTGCGCTGCCCTTGCAACTGCTTGTTAATTTGCAAGTCATCGTCACAGCGCATTGCATGTCCCCGTGCAGACTGCAAGAGGATCATCAACCTGGCACCATCGCCGGTGACCCCACCAGTGCCAACCCTGCCTGGCATGTGCAGGGTCATCTGTGCTCACTGTCAAGATACATTTCTGGTAAATAATGTTTTTTACAATATTATAATACCTTATTCATATTATCATCTATAATTATATTATCATATTATACTTCACAAAAACACATTTTATGAAAGTTAACTTTAAAATCAAATTGAATACTGCATGGGACTGCAGCTGTTTCTGATATCAATGATTATGATAATATGCATTTAATTTAAGGGATCCTCTTAACAGACATTGCAAATGCTTATAACTTTAGATGTTCTAAAATATTTTTAGCAGATTTTATTAATTCAATTCATTTATTTATTTCAGACTCATATAGTCTGTACAAACACAAAAAAAAAACCAATAGTACAAAAAATACAAAAAAAAAAAAGAATAATGAATGGACTATAAATTAAATAGAAAAATGTAACCTACCCAGGAAATAATAATCTGAATCACATTTTGTAGTAGAGACATACTTAATCTAAGATGAAAAAAATAACATGTGTCATAATATTCTAGTGATTAAACTGAAACCATTAGATCTCATAAATTCTTAGCACATATCTGTATACAACATTATACATTATCATTAAATAAAAGTTTAAAAATATTTGACTAATGACAATCATTATGATTTGTCACAATATTCTTATCTATTTACACAAGTGTAGGTTCTTTGTGCATACTTTGTTGCTTTTGTGTGAATTTATTGTCTTAAAACAAATGAACTCATTTTTGCTGTAAGTTCACAGATTTATAAAAACTAGTGGTCGCCCAGTGGTCGAAATTTGACTGTAATTTTACCTTTCTGCACTCCTTCTCCGTGTACTTTAACTATGCCAATTCACACATTCCTCTGTTCATGCAATTGCTTAAAAAGGGGTACAACGTTTTCTCTTCTTGTATTAATATACATATAGATATTGGAACTCTTTTCATATTGTTTGTAAAAACATCAATATTTTTTGCATTGAATTTAAATCTTGCTGTCGGAGTCTAAAATCTGGGGGCACGGCAGTGCCCCAGCCAAGTCTCGAGCAAAACGGGCACGGCCGTACCATCTTTTCTCGATGCGATTCGCGGCTGTTTCGCCCCCCCTATATCTTCGACGTGGACAAAGCTCCGAGTTTAGGTTTTCGGTGAATAATAGTAGGCATTAGAACAAGCTTAAGTTCGAAATTACATGCCAATTGAATTAATAGTTTAGGAGTTACGGTCGATCAAAGTTACACCATTTTGTCACTCACTGACTCACTGACCGATCATCAAAAATCTAAGGTACTTCTAGCAGACTTAGAAACTTCAAATTTTGCACCAAGATAGGTCATTAGCCACATATAAAGGAAAAATTAAAAAAACATTAAAAATAATTATAAAAACATTAAAAAATAATATACCATAGAAAACAATTTTATATTTGCGGTTTGGCAAGAACATTGTGTATGGATTTTGACTGCATTGTTAACTTTGTTCGTTGTTTAACTATTCAATTGGATGAATAAATACATAGAATAGAAAAGAATAATATAAACTGTGGTCAAGCATACGTGGCCCTTTCGAGAGTGACTAAAAATATTAAAAAATAATATACCATAGAAAACAATTTTATATTTGCGGTTTGGCAAGAACATTGTGTATGGATTTTGACTGCATTGTTAACTTTGTTCGTTGTTTAAGTATTCAATTGGATGAATAAATACATAGAATAGAAAAGAATAATATAAACTGTGGTCAAGCATACGTGGCCCTTTCAAGAGTGACTAGTTTGGGTGGATTACATTGAATAAATGTGAATTTTAGTAGTATCAAAGCTCAGGAGATAGCAATAGCTGAATATAATCGACTCCGAAGTATATATCGCCCAGACTTGTCTACCTTAGAAGTAATGAAGCCTCAGAAAAGAAACAAAAGAGATAGAGATAGAGAATGGGTTCTAAGCAAAGCAGTAGCTGAAGTCCAAGAAATTATGAGGTCACCTAAAAAAAAAAGAAAGAAATACACTTACAAAAAATAAATGAGATCCCAACAAAAACATTAAATGTAAAAAAATGCCAAGTCTCTCGATGCAGTCTTTCCATCGTAAAAAGTTTTGAGATCTCATAGAAGCCAAGTCCTATTCAAATTATTTTGTAGTTATAAATCAACATTTAGTAATTGTATCAATAGTTTTCTTTATATTATAATTATAGTGACTTGGCAATGAGCACAAATTAAAAGCTGCTTGCTGCCTGGAATTATATGCAAATGTTACTGACGAGACCTGTGATCAGATTATCCTGCGCAGTTTACTAATCTTGGATGAGACGACTGCCGTTGCCGAAATTCGGTTGGGACGACACGGATAAACCAAAAGAAAATTAATTTTGTGATATTAATGTTTACGCATGTGGTGTGTGACTTTCAACTCCTCCAAATATGCCGTTTTATTTGTTTCTTCTTGTGCTCATTGCCAAGTCACTATAATTATAATATAAAGAAAACTATTGATACAATTACTAAATGTTGATTTATAACTACAAAATAATTTGAATAGGACTTGACTTGGCTTCTATGAGATCTCAAAACTTTTTACGATGGAAAGACTGCATCGAGAGACTTGGCATTTTTTTACATTTAATGTTTTTGTTGGTAATTATTATACAATGTAAGTAGGAAAAGTCACCATAGCTTATATTGACCCACTGCAGAGTGTAAGCATTCTCTATTCTACACAAACTATCTCAGCCCTTTGTTTTTAAGGAACCAGTAATATGAAAATTCATTAGTTCATAGATTCTTATCATAGTAGAAAATATAGAACTTCTATTTCTACTGTCTTTATTTACGAGAATAAAATGCTGCACTGAATGGTTTTTGTGTATACTAGCTGTGCCCGCAACTGAATCCGCATGAAGCTCGGATTTTTGATAAAGAAATAATAGCCTATGTCCTTCCTCATGGTGCAAACTATTTCCTTATTAACCCTGCGGTCCGAATTGCGATTTCGTGCTCACGGTGCTTACGACATAAAATCGTTGGTCCGAAACGAAAGTGCGCTCACGGCGCTGTTAGCGTGATATTGAATCGGACCTAAGATCAGACCGCTTTCTTGTATACAACACAACACACACACAGAACCACAGAAGCCATTCACCCGAATTCGCTCGTTTAATCTCTTGTGGCATCAAATAAAGCGCAAACTGTCTCCCATCCATCATCTGTGTCCTTCATCTCTTACTGGGACTGCAATTTTCTTGAATTTTCTCCATTTATATCACAATTCCACAAAATATCAAATGGTGCAAATGTCAATTTGACGTTTGGCTCACAGTGATTTCACGCAGGAGCAAAGGCTCTGCAAGTCCAATATGGCGCAGGTAATGACGTCACACTGTCGCTCGTTAGCGCGCTCACGCCAATTCGGACCGGGACTTTGAGCGATATTATCACTTTTGGTATGATTCGGACCGCAGGGTAAGTATCATCAAGATCAGTTCAGCCATTTATTCGTGAAGGGTAAGGAACAGACAAGAGAGAAAGAGTTATTTTCGCATTTATAATATTATAACTGTTTTTGTCCACGGTATCAAACGCGTTTTTTTTTAACCGACTTCAGAAACGGAGGAGATTTTATTTTCGACTGTATGTATGTATATTGTCTTTTTTTTGTTCAACGATCTCCAACGATCCGCCAATTGCGGACTGAAAAATTCTTTTTTGTTTGAAAGGGTATACTACTCTCGCGGTAGTCCCATTTAAAGATGAAGATTTGATAAAGATCTTCGGAGTTAGACAAAGGAACTCTTCAATGGATAACAGCAAATCACCTGCTTTAATCGCATGTTTATGTATTATTTATGCCACTCAAAACAGAAAAATAAAACAAATATTAAAAAAATGGTAAAACTGACTTCATAAAACTAAAAAGTATAAAATAATTTTATAGTATATTATGTTGTAAAATAGTATATTATGTTTATGGTGCAAAATTGGTTAGGAGGAAATAGTTCAAAATTCAGTTGCAAGATTTGACCTAAACAGACAAACATACAAATATTGCAAGTTAAATAAAATCTTGGAAAAACTGTTTGTTGTTTGTTTTAACAACAATTTATTGTATTTGTAATTAATTTGACTATGTATTCTTTCATAATATAAATTAATGTTATTGTATTCCTGGTTTGATAAGTAATATACATTATCACAAATTACTGTGACACACATTAAGAATAGGTATACTTACCTACACTTATAGAAGTTAGTTTTGGTCATTGACCTTAGATAAATATTATTTACTAGCTGTTGTACGCGGTTTCAACGGCGCGTTTTCGTTTTTTCAATGTAGTTATAAAATATAGTCTATTATCCCTCAAGGATAGTGTAGCATTCTATTAGTGAAATAATTTTTTGAATCAGTTTAGTAGTTGATACAGAGTACTTTATATTTATTTGTAACATCTGTTTATACCTACCTGTATCAAGCAAATAAATAATTTGCTTTGATTTGTTCTAGAAATTACCTCCTACATAGGGACTACAAACAAACAAAACCTCTTTATAATATTAGTATAGATGAGCAAATCCAATGATACAGCCAACATTCCATCTATTGGTCACACTGGCCAACTCTTACCACCTGTGTCATAGTCATAGCCTCTGAGTGGATACACCAAGTACTGAAGACTGATGATTTAATCTAAAAAATAACAGGTTTCCGATACAAACTTTCACCCTATATTTTACCTCTTTAAGGATTGATTTTCCGAATACTAAACCACGTATTTCTTTTTTTTTTTCTTTTTTTTTCAATCAATGTCAAAGTTTTTTATTTCAAATGGGCCTTTGCGGGCACTTTTAAAACGTCTTGATTCTATGTGCACGATTCCATGTGAGTTGGTCCTGGAGAAGATACCGGCAAGAAACTAAATGGATACTCTTTTCATAAAACAAATTTACCTGAGGCCGCCGGAGCGGCTCCGGCCAAAATTCGACCTGAATTTATACAAAAATAAAAGAACAGCAAAGATCATAATAAATACCACTATAAGTTAAACAATACAAGTAGGTACATACTTAACACTCAAGCCACCCAATTACGAAAACAAGGGAAGCTTCATTAAAATTAGCTTGTGAAGACAGTAGTTAAGCGGCGGGTCACCGGGGTAGTCGCATGTGCAGAAGACAATCAGTTCCATACGTCTCTATCGTCAACATAGTCTTTGATCTTTTCTTAATGGTATTAAGTTTATAATTTTGACTCATAATTATTCTGATTATTACTGTATTTGATTTGAGTTTAATTGTTTCTGTTGTGGACTCACTTGCCTACGTTTACCATAATTATTGTGGAAACGAATATTTGCATGCCTTTGAAAAGGCGGAATACATTGTACTGCCTACTATTATAAGAACTTTGTAACACATGTTCCTGCGAATAAATTTCTATTTCTATTTCTATCTTATGAGGATAAGTTTAACACGAGTTTTACCTATTAGACCAGGGTAGAAGCCTTTAAAAATAATAAAAAGTGAAAGAAAATAATAGTAGGATGAAACCCATTGGAAAAGGAGGAGAATATTATAAAAATGAAAGGAAAAATAATTTACGGGCGATCTGAGGTCGGGAAGTGGGAGAGGGGGGGGGTTTAAGGGTAAAAAACGGTTTTTCTCGATTTGCGGCAAAACTAAAAGTCCTATGGAAAAAAGTGAAATGGCAAAGTTGTAGGTAATAAAAAGATCTAAAACTTTTTTATTTACACTTTTTTCACATAACCTAAAATTTTTGTGAAAAATTCAAAAAACCAAGTTTTTGGATTTTTATTTTTATCTTTTACAATTTTTTATTTTTTTTCATGAAATTTGGTGAAAACTTACCTTTTTATGTGCCAAATACGCTGTAATTTATTTGATTTGAAATATTTATTTTTTCACCTTATTTTGAATTAATATCGAAAAAGTACCCTAATTTTCAATCGAAAATTCACCCGTCAAAATATAAGCTTTTTTCAAAAAGTTGGTGTGCTTTCTGTTTGTTGAAATCTCTACATTCCGATGGTGAAAAAAAATAAAATATTACTTTAGTAAATCTTCTTAGAAAATGCAAAAAATCCAAAAAAACTTTTTTTATAACCATTCTCTCATAACTTCTAAACTACTTATCATAATTCGACAAATGACGTGTCGTTGGAAGCGTCTTGATTGTCCGCTGGTTATAGGCTATGTGACGTCACATTTAATTTAATATGGCGCCCTCTAGAGGAAATAGAGAGATGAACTAAAAAAAAAATTTTGTATAGTGATGTCGTGTAGGGTATCAAATGAAAGGGCATAATTAGCACATTTCAAAAATATACATATTAATAGATGTTAAAAGCGGCTTTGAAAAAAAAATTAAGTTCAAAATCTAAAACCCGACTACTGAAAAGTATGAAACAAGAAAATATTAATACTATGTATTAATATATATATTACACTCGCGGACTAATATTACGGGTCGGTACGAAAAACTAAAATAACTCTTAAAATAATAGACCTAGCGACATGATTGAAACTGTATGTTGTAGATAATTTAACGGTTAATAAAACGACACCAAATGTTGGAAACATTGTTAGTAAAATTGTCAAAATTACACAAAAAAACAAAATATCAAGAATTTTTACATTGAAATAATACTGGTTGGTACCTCACATACAACACAAAAACGAACTTTAACACAAAATTAATACTTTAAATTGCCTCCACGGGCTCTTTTCTCAGCTGCCAGGTGATTGGGCATGCTGTTTATTAAGTTTCTTATGCGATGTTGCGGGATATTGGTCCATTCTTCCACTAACGCATGTTTCAGGTCTCAAAGTGTCGCTGAAGCGAGGTTTCGATTTTTTATACACCTCCCAAGCTCGTCCCAAGCGTGTTCAATTGGATTCAGGTCCGGGTTGGTCGCGGGCCAGTCCATGCGATTGATGCAAACGTCTTGAAAATACTCATTTACAATTTGAGCTGTATGTGGACTGGCGTTGTCAAGCATGAATTGATTTTTCACCCATATTAATTAAATATAGGCCGACATGCTCATTATGAATTTCTACCACATATCTTGCACTAGTTAGCGTACCGTTTTCTATCAGCGGTAACTCCGTGCGACTCTCTGAAGAGATTCCAGTTCAAACCATAAAAGATCCACCGCCGAACGGCGCTTTTTCCTCAAAACAAGCTGGAATAAAACGTTTCCCTGGCCGTCCGTAGACTCTTTGCTGCCCATCATGTGCATACAGTACAAATTTGGATTCGTCAGATTGCCTATTCTTCGTCTCCTCACTGTGCGTGTTCGCGGGCGTAACGTAATCTTGCTACCCGATGTTCCCTTTCAAGTTTTGGACGATTTGCGGGTCTATGTGGGGTCAAATTAGCTTCAAGGAGGCGCCCCCTTACAGTCCGCTTGCTTACGTTGTCTATACGTGTCTCCCGAAGTTGATTTGTTACTTCAAATGCCGTGAGGTGCCGATTTCGGAGCTTGGTCGTAACAATAAATCGATCCTCTCGAGCCGTAGTACATCTCGGTCTGCTGGTTTCTGGTCATCGTATGTTCTGCCCAGTTTCTCGGAAACGATGGACGACTCGCTGCACTGTAGAAAGTGACACGCCTATTGTTTTTGCTGTACTTCGCTGACTTCTGCCTTCTTCTAACATAGTGACGATACGTGTACATTCTTTTGGTGTTAGCGACATGATAGTAATTAAATAATGATGGTGAAAGGTGACAATGACCGCCTTTTATCATTTGGATTTGATAGATTGAAAATAAAAGTGAAAAAACAAGCAAAATTAAAGCAACCGCGAATTGAATTTATTTCCAAATACAGGGTTTTTAAATTTTAACTTTTTTTACTTATGTTGTATATCATTTAAGGTATTATTTCATTTGATATTAAAATTCTCTCTAATATAAAGTTAGTTTCATGCATGTACCATCATTAATTTGCAAGTTACAGGGATTTTCGTCATCGACCCGTATTATTTGTCCGCGAGTGTATATAGTAGGTATTCATAGTGATGTTCAGAGGATAGCCGTGGTCGTATGCCACTTTGCCCTAAAGCTTATGATCGCTTACTACTGGTAGACTTTGTTTTGTTAGGGTAGGGTGGCATACGAACACTTAACATAATTAATTTATCAAAGCCGCTTTTAAAATCTATATATATATATATATTTTTGAAATGTGCTAATTATGCCCTTTCATTTGATACCCTACACGACATCATTAAATAATTTTTTTTTTTTAGTTTATCTCTCTATTTCCTCTAGAGGGCGCCATATTAAATTAAATGTGACGTCACATAGCCTATAACCAGCGGACAATCAAGACGCTTCCAACGACATGTCATTTGTCGAATTATGATAAGTAGTTTAGAAGTTATGAGAGAATGGTTATAAAAAAAGTTTTTTTCGATTTTTTGCATTTTCTAAGAAGATTTACTAAAGTAATATTTTATTTTTTTTCACCATCGGAATGTAGAGATTTCAACAAACAGAAAGCACACCAACTTTTTGAAAAAAGCTGATATTTTGACGGGTGAATTTTCGATTGAAAATTAGGGTACTTTTTCGATATTAATTCAAAATAAGGTGAAAAAATAAATATTTCAAATCAAATAAATTACAGCGTATTTGGCACATAAAAAGGTAAGTTTTCACCAAATTTAATGAAAAAAAATAAAAAATTGTAAAAGATAAAAATAAAAAACCAAAAACTTGGTTTTTTGAATTTTTCACAAAAATTTTAGGTTATGTGAAAGAAGTGTAAATAGAAAAGTTTTAGATCTTTTTATTACCTACAACTTTGCCATTTGACTTTTTTCCATAGGACTTTTAGTTTTGCCGCAAATCGAGAAAAACGGTTTTTTACCCTTAAACCCCCCCCCTCTCCCACTTCCCGACCTCAGATCACCCGTAAATTATTTTTCCTTTCATTTTTATAATATTCTCCTCCTTTTCCAATGGGTTTCATCCTACTATTATTTTCTTTGGTTTCAAAAATTATCGACCCTGGTCTATATGGACTGAAGTCTGAAAATAAACTTTATTTTATTTAAACTTCTTATCAGTAAGATCGGTATCTAATACTGTTTGGCAGTTTGCATAGAAGCGTACAGCTTTCCCTAGAAATGATTTATTTGGTTTGGTCAATCTAAATTTAGGGATCACTATTTTGTGTTTATTTCTAGTATTAATCATAAACATATTATACTAAGTATAATAAGTTTATGGTATTAATATTATGAAAATCACTATTGATATTAAGCGTATGCAGGTTTTTTCTGACGAACATAATATTTTCTAAAATATACTGTGACGGCAGTGTTATAATATCGGTATCTTTGAAAAAGTCTCGTAAAGACTCGCGTGGGCCCGTGTTATATCGCACGGATCGCCCTCTTCTGTAATATAAAGACCGGAGTGACCACATCAGCCGCTGATCCTCACAACAGAATGCCAAACGACATAATGCTGTGAAAATACGCGAAGTACAAATTATTGTACTTCGCATATTTTCCGGGCCTTTAATTCTTCAATGCATCTAGCTTGACAGTGGCAACCGACTTCAGAAGCTGTTAAGTTTTTTAAGAAAATTATTTTATACTTATTAGTTTCTTGAAGTCGGTTTTTACTTTTTTTAAAGTTCATTTTATACCTATATATATACCCCAAATAAAATGGGATAAGGGCAGGAGAAGGATGATTATATATATATATATACCTATATGACTGTGTATTCCAGTATCAACTACTGAAAAACGCTCCGGTGCGATGTCCCCACTGCCGCAAGGTGTCGTCGGTGGGAGCGCGCATGGCGCGCGTGCGCGGCACGGTGTTTGCGGTGCTGTCGCTGGTGTTCCTGGCCATCGCCTTAGGAGTCACGCTCGGCACACTCGCTGCCGCTAAGAGCCATGGAGGTGGCGTCTACGTCGCCTACGTCGGAGGATTCCTCCTCGCTTTCATCTTGGGCAGTCGAGCTGTTTACTACTTCGCTATGAAAGTGAGTACGATCGAGGGCCCCATGTAATAGTCGTCGCGCCACTCGACTTTGTGATAACATTTGTATGACTAGAATATATTATATAGAAAATTCTCAATTCCATATAGCATTGTTATAAAAACTTGGTGACACCAAGAATATTTAAACAATCTCAATGTAGAGCCGAGTCTGTTCTATTTGATGATTACTTGGTAGTTTAATGTACCTAAAGTCGTATTTTTAATCGGACGAATTAAACTCAAAGGAGCTAATGTCACCTAAAATACTGCAACATGCACAAGCGAAGTACACACGACTATATAATTATCAAGCTATACATTTTCAGTATAAGCTGACCTCTCATTGTACGTAAAGCCTGTACAATGCGAAGTCAGTTTATATTGGAAATGTACATCTTGATATGTAGCTGTGTGTACATACTAATACTAAACTGTACCAGTACCTAGAATATAATAGAATAGAACAGACATACGTATTGTACACATTATAATTACTAAAATAAATGGTACAATGGGCGATCTTATCACTATCAGCGATTTCTTGCAGTCAACCATAACACAACAACAACAAATCACACCGACACAAATTTATTTTAGGCACCACCTTTTTGCATTTTGCTGTGTTTTACGTGGCATAAGATTCTGTCAGTTTACTTTGTCTGATAAAATATATGACTTCAAAATAATACTGGGGAAAATAATTATAATTAAATTGAATAAACTGTAGATAACGTTTACCCTAACATTAAAGCAACGGACGATTTAATTGTGAACAATGAACATGGAAGCTCGGTTCACACCTACAGTCACCAGTGGTAGCAGACATATTCCAGCACAGACACTGTATTACTCCTAAAACTGGCTGCAAAATGGTGGACCATTTACGTCGGTAGAAGTGAATAAGAAGATTCATGTCAAAGTTAAAGCTTTTATTTCAACTGAGCCTTTGCAGGCACTTTCAAAACGTGATTCTAGGTGCATGAAACATTGAATTTGGTGTCTGTACTGTTATGTCTGTCAAACACAGTGTCTGTAGATGACGATGTGAATGCGGTTTTTATCATATCAGATTAATATTTGAGATAAAATGTCTCCATTGATAGTTCAATTCTTGAATATATCTCAAAATTAACCGGTTTGAAGCTGTAGATTTATGCTACAACGAATATGCCTTATATCCAGGAGGAATCTCAAATATTTCTAAGAAGGAAGGTCCATCCAGTTCTTGCATTCATATAAACATACAAATAAAAAACTGTATATTTGTCACTCATCACCTCGAGCTTTGCTCTTCAATTTATGTTAGCAATAAACACAATACTATATAATGCCATGAGATTATTCTTATCTACTTTGTATTTAGTGCTTTATATTAGATGTTCAAAATTTAGAAAAGGGTATTATTTATACGGGCTGATTAATTTTGCCTTTCTTCATAGTATAGTAGTGTATTTATTTGCAGAATTTTAAACAATTGAAATATTAACTATCATGATTTTCAGCTTGTTATATCTTTCTATAAATGTAATTACATGAAGCAAATTGTAAATATTTATATTTTCTAAAAACCTTTGACGTATAATGGACTTGAAAAATATGATATTATATCAGTGTTTACGTGATTAATACATATAAAAGATGTGATATTATATAGAAAATGCTGCAATTCAAATCCTAGACGATGTGACTTTGATCCAAAGCAATTTGTCACAAAATTGGTTAGAACTTTCGTTTAAATAAATGTTTAAAATAAAATGTGTTAAAGAAACTTTTTACGATATTTCCATATTAATTTATATGAGTCAAGCTGAAAGATCATAAATGATTTCCGAATGCCATTGGTATCGAATCATAAAATGTACGACATAAATACAAATGCAAATTATATTGCTTCACTTTTAGAATTGTAGACTAACTTCATTATTAATTGATGTTGAATAGCTATCTATAAGTTCGTCGTCACTCATTCAATGTTATAATAATCGCTGCTGACGTATAGCAATATGTGTGTTGGTCCATGAAGGTCGTAAGTAAGGTGGGCCTTAGTAAACTCGGCGCTCTAGGCGAATGGATTGAATGGCGCCCCTTTTAATATCTACTGAGGGCAGGTATCCTCGTAATTTTTTTTTCACCGTTTAAAATAAATAAGATTCAATTATCCTTTTTTCTTTCCATGAAAATATTATACAATATTTTTGTTACAGTATCTATGATTGCAATAAAAATATGACAGTGCTATTAGATAGGTACTATTAAACTATATTCCTAAAAATATTAACGCACTAGCACAAGCGGTTTTGTCAGGATAACGGAATTTATCGTTTGATCTACCGGTATGCTGAAATGACGCTAAACGCCAATATGATTTCCTTCTTCTTTAATTTAACAACTTAGTTCTTGCTCTTTATCTTCTGCCATCTATTTGGCCCCTTGATTCGAATTGACTCCTACTTTCTCCCAATTATTTCCTCACCTAGCCAATATCGCTGAAAATACATTGGGTTGCCTGCTTCTCTTAGGCTGTTTTTTGCGTTACTGGGAACAATTTTCACGATGGATGGCAGAATCAAACGCGCTCGCGTTCTAGAGATCGCAAGTCAACGTGAGCACCGTGGAACATATTTCGCCATATAGGCGTGCTATTCTGAAGTTTGAGCAGATAACATCCGTAACACGCGGTGCGGGCGCACGCGCCCCAATCAAGTCACGTCTTTTGTTTTTAGTGTGAAATGGGTAACTGGTGCGTACATCGTTGTACACAAATTCACCCAGCGAAGCGTGCGACCGGCATCTCTTTTTATGGCACAATACATTCTGTAGCGCCCCAGAATGCCGCCTGTTCAAGAAAAGAAAAAAGGCGCGTTCGTCCGCGTGACTTAAAAATAGCGCTAGTTAAATATTTTCCTATAGAACTGCGGCCAGACGACAAGCGCAAGCTCAATCCGAGATTAATCGGTTAATATAATAAATGGTAATTCTAATTATCGTGCCCCATTTGAAGTTGCCACCCCCCAAACTATAGCGCCCTTGTCCATCGCCTACTTTGCCTATATGGGCGGACCGGCCCTATAAGGCTCGTTTTCACGTGTCCAGTCTTTAGTACAATACGAGTCTTTAGTTACTGAAATTTTGTGACTCAGACCGCGTAAACAACTACTCGAAAAACGACTACATTGGTTGCTTACACGATCCTTATAAGTAGGTAACCGTAGAATTGTACTCCATTAAAGACTGCAGACACGTGTAAATGAGGCTTTATGCTTAGTCCAAAAATGTCGAATACAACTTATGACGCCGATACATACTTATGCTTGCTGTGAGCTCGGCGCTAGAAATGATTAATATATCTAATTCAAGCATTTTATAATAAATAGAAGTTAATAATAATAATTTTAACCACAAAAAAGAATTTGGTGCTGAATTGTATAATGTTTAAATGAGTGACGGTGTCTTGGGTAAAGCCTGAGGCTGTGTTTACGAGACATTGCCGGGCAGCATGATGTTACAGGATAAAATGAACAATTTCTTTACAACGCCACATTGCACGATGTCTCGCAAACATAGCCTGAAGGTGAGTGTAGACCAAAAGAACATAAAACGAGAACATGCGTTCTTCTGAACGTGTTATTGTTGTCGGCCTGCAATCTGCCTGCACCATAAATCTTTTACACCGTAGAGCAAGAACAATATAGGACGTACATTAGATTGATTGTCGTTTGGTTGAAACGGTAACCGTGTATTGTCGTCTTTATCTGTCAAAAGCCGATTGAAAAGAATAACAATATAATATAGATCTGTGAAATTAAATAAACAGTTTGTGTGCAACAGCATCGGCGCCAATTTTATTACCTACATTCTGAGAAGGAATGTTCTAGCTCTAGCTCTGTCCTTGCTCTATGCTCATTTGGTCTTAACTCACCTTTACATTTGCTGCAGCATTCCTTATATTGATGTACATGGCATGTGTTCTAAATAAAAAATAAACAAAGATTTATATAATTATTGTACACGACAACCACGACTTTTACTGCTATTTGTCAGAAGTTATAGTTATTACATTTTGAATACTTTGCGATAACTCAATAAAAACTTTTCCACCTTCGGTATCGATAAATACATGAGCGTAGGTGGGATTTTATTGCGGGAGGGAATGAGGTTATCCTTAAAACTATAGGTACCTATGGCCCGTACACATATAAATATATTAAAATTTAGCTTGTGTGTATCTTGGTAAAATTTAATTTAGGTACATTAGTTGTTATATTATTCTGAAATGTTTGACTATAGAACGTGTTTGATTTGTGTACAAGTAGATATTGAACACGTTTGACAGGAAAGTCGGGTTATCGTTTACAACCTGTATTATAACGTGCACAATTAACTGTACCTATTTTATTTTAATCTCGCATTCTCGTTGCTCTTTGTTTTGTTATTATTTTTTATTTAAAAATATATTATTATATCGGACGGTAGTAGAGCTAGCAGTCAATGTTTGTGTTATTATAATTATATTGTATAGTTTAACTATAATAATCAAACGATATGTGAATTAAGTCTTAGGTAATTTGCTTTCAGTGAATAAAATTAATAGTACCACCATATAATAATACCATGTATAATTGATTATTAATTATTTCATGAAATGTTAGTGCTTTACACATGTATTTGTAGTTATAAGTCAAATAAATTGTACCAATCGACATCTCATTTAATCTCTAATCTTCCCTTTTAATTTTATATCACAGCTGTTGTTTAATAACTAACTGAAGAAAACGACAATAAATAATGTATTTATTTATTAATAACAAAATAAATTTAAGGTAGATACATTGCTTTAGGTACCTATATTAAACGTAGGCATATTTACGGATATTATTATTGAGGACTTATAAATAAACGTGCACTTACGTTATATGACACATTCTTTAGAAAAACATTCTTAAAAGTTACCTTCAATATACGTTACGTAGACTGGTACGTACTTTGTACATTACAATAGTAGATGTTTTGTACTATTTATTTCAATACATGTAGGTAAAGTTCGTGCTAGAACGATCGGCAATAAAGTACATTGACGCGGTCAGTCGTTAAAAACGAAACAGGTTAACTTAAAATAATTATCAATTTTGAGGAAAAAAGTCACACTATTAAAAATCTCGGCTGTGGTTCGGAATCATCTCTTTTTATAATTGTTCTACTTCAAATAAATATATATGAAGCATTATAACAAGTTATTGTTACACTTTCAGAATTCCTTAAAACCCCTCATCGAAAGGTCATGATGCACTTTATTGTCAATCTTTCTGGTGAAAACTATAGCATGTATTGACAATTACGAAAGATAAAAGACTGTAAAATATTAATAATTTCATGACCATTTCAATTTCAAAAATACATCGAATCTTTAAATAGGTAGTTTAGCTAACCCTACACACGACTAGACGAACAGTTATATATAAAAAATAGTCAGTGATTGATATAACGGGAAAACGTCCGACCTTACCCTTCTAATTACGATACTTTCTAGGAAGGAATGTCTTTTTGCACAACATTATAAAGCATTTGATTTTAGAAGCTAAATCTAGTAGTACCATGTGGGTATGGACTTAAAAAATGTAGATATCTTCAATAATTCTCGTTTTTATTGCAAAAAGTTTTGATAAAAGCTTCCAAGTGAATTAGTATCAATTTTAGATAACGTTCTTCATCATCAACCAATTTATAGCCGTCTATCTAAAAAAAATAGTTATTGGCCCTCAAAGGTACCTTATAATATTAGTCCAAAAGTAGCTGTCAGGTTTGAGGATTCGTATCCTCAGGTATTTTTTTTTTTCTTGAAGCTGTGAAGTATATGACGGTTAATGGGATTTGTTGTAAGAGTCCTTATGTTGGTAGCCGGAGACATAGCCGGACCCGTCGACTAGGTCCTTCCTTCCAGCGATGCCCTTGCCTTTGCCAGTCTCGTCGAACCGCTGCCTGTGGGAGCCCGTGTACTTGCTCGTGTCTGTCAGGCGGTCGACTGCTGCTGCAGCCGCTGGAGATTTGGTCACCTGTGAATGAAAAGTTATTTTATAATTCGATATTCGTATTAATACAGAAAAAATAAGAACTACATGCCATGTGGTTCCCACACAATAGACCATTCCATCTTTTCCTAGTACAGGATATTTTTTTATGTAGTGCGTAAAATTTGCAGAGTTATTCAGTGTCCATTCACTCCAAAACGAAATAATAATTTGATTTTGTATGGCTTGCGCTAGTAAATTATGCGTGTCTCCCAATACTAAGTCGAATTTTCGTTTTGTTTTAAAGTGTATCCCAATACTGTGGTTGCGTTTAGGAACACAGACTGAATCACTCTACAAATTATGGGCACTACATAAAAAATATATCCATAGGTATATAAAGTTGCGACCTTTTCCAAGACTCGATAAAAAGCCCTAGATAGGTACGGTAGGCGACGCGAGGATATGAACATTGTCATCGATTACACTATATTCATTTATTTATTTATATTAATATGATGAACCCAACGCTTTTACCAAAGTCATTCCTACAAAAATGTAATTTTTGTAGGAACATAACTTTGGTAAAAGCGACGGCAGCGATGCCATAACCGGGTCAGATAAGTTTGTGGCACTATAAGTTCATCTTTACGGTACAAATAAATACTTTAGCTGATACTTTAGGTTACTTTCAATGAAGAAACTGATCCTAAAGCGGAATTTAGATTACGAAACTAATATAATATCGTGAAACTGCGCGAAACAATAACTTGACTATTGTAAACTTGACCCTCCTTAATCCTATATTTCGAACATAAAGTACCTACAGCAGCTATATTTTCTCCCTACAACAAAATTCGCGGTCACGCATGAAAACAAAAGAAATAATAAACAGCTGTCCCTACTATAAACTACAAATACGACCATAATGAGGGTCAAGTTACGGCTTCGCGACACTAGTTTCGTAAGCGTATAGTGACGTAGAGGAAAATTATAATGCTAATGGAAATCTTAAATAAGTAGGTACCTACTTATGGCTCTTCAAAACTTGTATTAGGTACTTAAGGTACCTAGGTTAACTATTCAAAGATGTCTTATCAAATTGGAATGCTTTAAAAAACATACGTGTGATGAAAAGCCCGGCTGTCCGCAACTCGTAAGCTTCTTCTTAATCTCTTCCAACTCCACCTTTTTACTTTTAGCCAAGTCGTCGAGGAATTTCTGATAATCTTCGAGGCCAAGTTTCAAAGTCTTCAGCTTTTTAAAGTGGATCGCAGTGTCTGTAGTGGTGATCTTCTTGCCGTCGATCACTTTAGCTTGTTTCATCCATTTATCACTTTGTGACAGAGTTATTGTTTTGCCATCTGATTTCGGATCTCCGAATTTAGAAAATGTTTTGAATGCATCCTGAGAAACAAAGATTATGATGTGATAGCATAAATAAATAGGTACGTGAACATTGTGCCGTTTGATTTTCAGCAAGGAATAGGCCATCCGTTCCACTCGTTTGCACAGTTTCAGGGGGACTATTACGTTATGTACTTAGACTGCCAGGCCTGTAGGTCTTTATTAAGTAGGTATAGACCATAGACCTACATAATGTAGTGCTTTCGTGATAGTACATTATTTAACGGTGAGAAATTGGTTATACCTCTGCAGTCATAGGACTTTGAGTTAGTAACCTGTGGCTATAAGTATCTACTGTAGGCATTATAGTTATGATAGCTAGGTATTTGTGTATGTCTCTCGCTCTCATACACAATCAATGGTACATGTGCTGTTGAATGGTAGACCTACCACATAATAGATCAACATCGCCCATAAAAACTTAAAAAAGAGTCTAATCCAGCGTCTCCTTCCTGCGTTTAGCGATATAGATAAGTATTACCTACCTAGTTTAAATAATGAAGTAGTAAAATGTTAGCCTCATTTACCTTTAGAGGAATAGCACCTTCGCCTTTGTTGGTCGTTCCGTTGACTGCTCCGGCGGCGGTCCCATTCTCCAGCTTGACGTCCTTCACTTCCTGCGTCACCTGCTCCACAGCAGCGTCCACTTGTGCGTCGTCAGACATCTTTCTTCAATTTACTGTAATTACAAAAAACAAAACTATTTCATCTATCTGAATGATGTTTGATAAAGTTTTGTAATTTTGTCCGATTAATTATGTAGTAATGAATGGCTGGGCCAAGCCAACTAGACTAATAATCCAAAATCGGGAGTCCTAACGATCGCGGAGCTACTTCTTGCTAATTTAAAAGTTTATGCAAACTGCTATCATCAGGAGTAGGTAACAATAATTTGATTTTATTGAAAGGCTGTCGCGCAGTTTGATCGATCTGTAAGGATATTGAAATAGATAGGCCAAATAAGGATGTGTTTGATACCAATAGGTACCAGTAACAGTCATCAACAGAGGTAGGTAGTCAGCCCGAAAGTGTTCACCATCTTAGGATACCTACATATTATCGGTTTTTGCCTGTAATTCAGCTGCGGAGTTCAGGCGTAGGTACCTACCTACATTATACACATACACGATATTTTTTATGTAGTCCGCAAAGCAGAGTTATTCAGTATCCGTTCCCAAATGTAACCCCAATGCTAAAATTCACTCCAAAACAAAATAAAAAATAGGTTTTGTGTGGCTTGCGCTAATAAATAACGCGTGTCCATACTAAGTCGAATTTTCATTTTGTTTTAAAGTGTATCTCAATACTGCGGTTGCATTTAGGAACAGACACTCTACAAATTATGTGCACTACATAAAAAAATATCCTGAAAAAGGTACTTGAGGTAGGGTTGCCTATAAAAGTAGGTACCTAGCTTTCACTAATTTCAGAGAGGATAAATGAAGAGCAGGTACAGAATTATAAATATCAACCTTAGGTATGCTCCTTTTTGGGCAGTCGTGTAAAAAGAGATTTTTAAACATTTTTTTTTTAATTTTGGCTATCTCTAGTGACCTTTTTGCCATAAAAGTCAGAGAGAATGTAGTTACTTAAATACATTATTTTAGCGTTGTTTATTAGTTTTATAGCTTAGAAACCTAAATAAAACAAGAGCTCAAAACACAATATTCTATTTTAGAGTGGTAAATAGTTACGGTTGCTAACCCTAGGCGTATGGTAGTCCCTCGATGTACCTACCTATGGAACTACCTGACCTAAGAATAATTTTTTGGTCTTTATTCTTTGGTCTGGGAACTACATAGAACATAGACATCCGTAGAAAGAGTAAAACAGCATGATATAATAATAGGTTAATTATACCTAGGTATACATTTTCGCAAACTAACTATCAGTTCTACCTACATAATCCCCTAATATTCATAATTATCTACGAATAGCTAAACAAAACAATTATTATTAAACATTCATCAATAAATATCTTCGAATAGTTCTGACGGCCAATTAATTCATCATTGGAGGACAGGGATGATGTCATACAAAAATAACCAACACATAGTTATCTCATATAGGTAATATCTATCGCACATATCGTAGGATAACACGATACGTAGTGGCTCACGTTCGTGCGCTAAAAGCGGCAATTACATCACTGACCTTGCTAACGAAACGATTTGCAGCAACTTGCTGTAAACATCAGCTGAGATTCCAAACTTGCAATATACGAGTAGGTACATAAGTAATATATACTCGTACATAGGTACCTATCTAGTATATACAGACAAAATGTGCATACAGTCGTTACCTACCTCCTACGATTCTTTTTGTGTAGGTGACACAAATATTAGGTAAGTAGGTACCATGATGTATTTTTCAAATAAGGATATGACTATTTCAGATTTGATAGTCCTCTAACCTTCATAACTAGTCTAGTCCTGAAGACAATGTGGACATAAACGTGAATTCATTTGTCAATTGACGTGACAAGCATGTGGGGGCTCGAGAGTAACAATATGCTATTACACCTCCGCTGATTGGCCTGTGGGTGCCCTCACATTAAATCTAGACTAAATGATCTGACCTACACAGATCAAGGCTGGTCATGATCATACCTACAAGATGACTTGTTTCAGGAGTCGATGAATCATTTAAAAATTTATATTATTGATTGCTACGTCAAGTGGCGGACAGGTATATAGGTACATATAGTAGGGGAGGCCGGAAGGCACTCTGCCCTGGCATGGTTATGGTCGACGACGAACGACGGCCTAGGTCTTCTGAATACTCACCTCATAACAAAGTACACAATTGACCACTTTGCTAGATAGAATAGGCGAATGGATTTTATCCCTTAGTTCTATTTAATCTATGAATTTATGGAACCTAGACCATCCATAGATCCATTGGTAAGTAATAAGAAGGATTCCTTTTTTTTTTAATAAAAAATCTATAATATTGCTGGTTTTTATTTACACGTTATAGCTCAAAAGGCCACCCCCTTTTAAGGGGTCCGTACCCAAAGGGTAAAACGGGACCCTATTACTAAAACTCCGCTGTCCGTCCATACGCCTGTCTGTCACCAGGCTGTATCTCATGAACCGTGATAGTTAGACAGTTGAAATTTTTACAGATGATGTATTTCTGTTGCCGCTATAACAACAAAAATACTAAAAAAACAATAGGTAAATTATGTATTTTAGGGGGCTCCCATACCACAAACGTGATTTTTTTGCCGTTTTTATAATAGTACGGACCGCGCGTACGTGACCTACGAAGTCGTGAATATCAATCGTAATTCGTAATGAATAGAATTAATATTTTGTAATCTACATAGGTAGGTAGGTAAGTACTTTATTTCCTACATACCAAAAAACCTACTAGCATGTTAGTCTAGGGGTTTGGGGTACGCATTATACGTAAAGGGACGCCCTTGGTGGATATGTATGTTATTTGTGACGCCTTTGTTGATTGTAATAGAATGTAAAAAAGTCGCAGTGCGTATTTCAATACCGCAAGGACAGAACGTGTCTATTTGTGGAAATAATAACATAAATGTTACAGCGATATGTATAACTATTCATGAACAGCAATATTTAGCAAGTTATTAGCATTACAAAAGGCGTTTTGTCTTGTCTGTCTGTGATTTTTCAGAGTACAGTCAGTACGACAATACGCACACCTACATATTTGTGCCAGGCGTAAGTACAATGGAGGTCGGCGGCGTGGTGGTGGCACCTCTCCGACCTACTTCTCGCTTTAACCCATATTTATACAATTCCGGTCATAGCTCTCTGCCACATGCGCTGGTCTGTTTACATTGAGGTCATAGCACCTTTCATGCGAGTTTCGTAATGTTTTTTTAAAACTGCAACTGCACATTCATGTTCCTATCCAGGAAGAAATCGTCGTAGGTAAACTTTAATCAAAAGATAAAAATAATAACACACGTTGTGTACCCAACTCTTTATCTAATCTTATCGAGGCAGAAAGAAAGGACATCAAAATAAAGAATTATTTGATATGCACATAACGTTTTTGCTTTTGGATTAGGTAACACCAATGTTTGAAAAGTGAATAGGTGCCTTCTCTAGATATATCTAGGTATCTATCTTTGTTTTATATTTCACTTTTATAAAATGGTATCCACGGACCTAAAGTCCTCCTATATCGTGGGTTGTTGTTTGCAGACACTGATTTAAAAACGCACAATCACCCCGACTCGGAATTTACTGGACATACAAATTGAAGCGATGCGGGAATCGAACACACTGGCTTGGCACGGCACTGCCTTCTTTAGCAAAAAGGCGGATATTTCGGCACTGTACCATTTCGATCAACAATATCCAAAATAAATGACGATATTATGTAGTTATACATATTATATGATTTCGAAACGAACAGGAATATCTCTTCTATTCTTTATCTTCCATATGGAATAGTACGTGTCCTAGTGACCGAGAGGCTGACGTCATCCAGCATAAACAGCATAAACGCCCCAATGAGTCATTCTTATAAAAATATATATATATCTACGCCTCTATTAATTTAATAGAGGCGTAGTCACATAATTTAACTTTCCCCTTTAAATGTCTTTACGTTTTGTAGGGCTTCTTTGCGTGACTAAAACAAATCAAAACACGTCCCTATTGTGGAAACGGATTTAAAAAAAAACCTGTTGTTTCCCTAAGAAATAAACCTTTGTCTACTATTATGATACAAAATATAACTTCGATATCGTTGGAAGACAACGTCCTTAACATAAATTATGCTTGAGTCAAAAACGGCACAATAGGAGGCAAGTTATTGCGCCGCGCTCATCTTCAAACGTGATTTGTGTATCTAATGAGTAGACTCTACACAGGTAGGTACTAGGTACGTATAACGCGATGAGACTTATGTATTTAAAACATGAGATGTTAATGACGACCTCCGACGGTTCTATTCAATAGGTATACCTACTACCAAAAAATGCAACATGGCTGCGTAGTAGTAATTTAGAATGAATTTAGCAGGAGTAAAAGTATTATTATTTTTGATAGCGATAGGTTCGCCCCTTAACTTATAATACCCGTTCTCCGCAAGAGTAAAAGGTGCCTAGTGGAAGCAGAATAGGCATATGTATGAATCTCTGTGACCAATTAAGTGTTTATTCACCAAACTGAAATATTCAATACGAAATAGAAGAGTTTTATAATAAAGGGTAGATATTAAATGCTCCAATTACGGTAGCCACCAAGACTAAGTAGACTAAGTAGCCATTGGTTGATGACAATATAAAAAAAACTGAGAAAAGCAAAGATCTACGAAAACATAATTATTATAGGACTAAACAGTACCAACATAATGAAAAACAAGGACAAGGGAGGCCGAGCCGAAATATATGAGAAAAAGACTGGAAAGAGATGAATGCTGAGTATTCGATTGTCAGTCGATAATAGGTTAAGTACCTGCTTACTATACAACTTTTATAACCATGAACTTTTAGAAGTTTGTTATTCGTCATGTTAAGGCGTATTAAAATAACCAAATGAAAGACTTGCAAGGGTAATTCGACGATAACACAGAGATAGGTATGGTAAAACACCATAAACACACTTTAGGTGCCAGGGGCGCTTGGCACACGAAAGACAAGGCCAGGCCTTGCAGAAGCTATTAGGACTGCCTGTTTGAGTTTCTAAATGGATTTAGTATGGTCGTTCTATTATAAGACTTTCAAAACGGGCTAGTAATTCAATTGTTAGTTGCAAATATTTTGAAAGAGCAAGAGTATTGAGTTCACGATATAGTTAAAGGTAAAATCAAAGTTTCTTAAATAGCTTAAAATGTTTTAGCATAACGCTACTTAACCTTATAAGTATCGTCGATCCGGACTACCTACAACCGGAGGGCAACAAATCAGATATATAGCCCCCTCTCGGTTTGCTTGCATGCTAAGGTAGCCCCTTTCTTTCGTTTCAAATTGATATGAAGTATTCTATAAAACGGATTTAGAGCTTTTTTTAAACAATACAATACAAAACAAAACAGCTGGGGTGATATCGTTGTGAAGGCGGAACATGTCATCTTGCTATAAACCCACAATTTAAAAGGTAGGTAGGTATTAAATAGGTCAAAATAATGTGTTGCGTTAATTACAGGACACATTTTAATTTACGCGTCATTATGAAAACAATGGACATAACGTTTTGTAGCCAATGACATATTTTTGTAAAATGCCATTGGTTGTAGCCATGGACATAATTAGTAGTAAGTAAGAAGTAGGTAAGTACTTCGTAAGTAGGTAATTATTATCTATGTCCATGTTTGTAGCATAATTTGAGTGAGGCAAAGTGTGCGATATCTGTTAACGAAGATAGGTAACTTTATTAATTATTTTACGTCGGTTTAGGTAACTTCTTAGTTGTGTCGTACTTAGGGTTGCCAATTTTTTGAAGAAAAAATAACGTTTATTTAGGTGTTAGAAGTTAAATGAACAGTATTTGAACATTTTAACAATATTTTATTTTTTCAAAGATTTTAATTTATAGATATATATTACACGCACAGTTTAACAATTTTATGTCATTTCCGAAGGTTTCGTAAGCTTCTATACCTACATTTTAAATCAAAATTAAATTTTCTCTCCACTGGTGCTTCGAGCAATCGGCGCTAAATTGACTGACCGAAAAATGAAACAAACAGTATTTTGCATAAGTACCTACCTACTTTATTTTTGATGAACAGTAAACAATATTAATGAGCGAAAAACAGCATAATTCTGTTTTCAACTGTATGGTTGGCATCCCTAGTCGTACTGTAGCTGTGGAAAAGTGTAAACATATGGTTTGTAATCTAACCACCAAATCTAATAGACAGCATTTCAATGTACAAAACAAGGGGCATGCCATTTAGCGCACCAATTTGAAACGTACCACTAATAGTATTCCACATAGCGCACCAAATTTCTAAATTTGGTGCGCTAGGTACCCACGGTTATGGTGTATATATTTATATAATTTAAAAAAGTTAAGGCATTAGTCACAATTGACGACACGGGCAGGGCAGTGGCTAAGCTACTAGCTTTCTGCGCTAGGTGAAATAAAAAATAAAATATATATTTTTAATTTTTATTGTTAGCATGTGGAATACCTACTATTGGTGCGATTCCAATTGGTGGGTATAAATTGATGCGCTAAATAGCATGCCTCTAAAACAAGTCCAATAAATATTCAGTTGATAAGAACTTGTTGCAGACAGTTTCGATAACTTTATGGTGAACCACCTTCGCAATAACTACAAATGGAGGGAAATCGGGAAAGTGAGGTAGCGTGCGAAAACTAGACAGAATGTGAACGGCCTTGCAAGTTTCTATAACGGAGCTGATAGCTAAATGTTCTGCATAAACTTTCCCTGCTAGCTTAGCTACAATACGAAATACTAAGCTTGGTTGATATAGGTATACACGGTTTCATTATTAACTCTCGTGGTTTACTACAGATTATTGAATATTTAGGAAGACGTTAGTAGTTAAGTAAGTATGTAACTTATCTAGGTACTTATATTGTAGAAGGGCTTTTCTGAAATGTACCACGTAGGTAAGAGGAAGAATGAAAACGAAGAAAACAATAGAGGAAAACCGCTAACGGAATAGTAAATACGTAGGTACCTACGTTGTCTGGCCGTGGGTAGTCTAAGACTAAGAAGAATTTACAGCTGCTCGTGCATTGAGCCATATTTAGCGGTGCTCATTATCTAATATAATGCTTCTTAGAAACAATAAAAAAATTGGTAGCTATGGGAGCTTCTACAGGAAGGTACGCTGAAAGTATGTTAGCATCTCTATCAGATCTGTGGCTGAAAGGCCACGAGACAAGCTCGGCCTAGTGTGGAAGCCAAAGTAAGTGAGTGAGTATACTTGTTTTGTAAAAAGGTACAGTTCCCTATTTCTAAATACCTTATAACAGTTTTACAAGACTGATACGATATCTATGGATACGCTACAGATTAACGCAACCCATTTGCATGGGCATAGCCATATTTTTTTAATTTGCTGGATGTACGTAGTCGCCGACCGATTGCCGGTGGCTACGGCTATGATGGAATCCAACATTACTTATAGTCGTTAAACAAAGTTCAGTCTACACAAATGTATAATATTTACGCATGCCCAGCTGATTAAACCTGAAGATAAAGGTTATTTAGTCTGTTTGGTATGTAAGGTAGTGCAGCTATTTTTGCAGTTCCAAGTCCCGAATTGTTCATTTGTAATAGACTCAGGTAGGAGGTACCTACCTACCTAGTTTTCGATAACCATGGATAAGCGTCTGTATAGCAGTTATTGTTGAAAGAACGATGACTGAAATCAAAGAATCCTAGGAAACTAGGTATCTATCATATCTCAGGTTTTGAAGTTATTGTTTGAAGACCGTTCCTGGGACTCTACGGCCGTTTTCAATTTTTTTACATGTCGGAAAGATTTCTCTCCAGAAAATAAAATTTCTTCTGATTCTCTGATCTTCTCTGATCTCTTCATTTCTATTTCGTTCCTTTCCTTCCACAAAATATACGAGTTAAAGCTGAGGTACCTACCTAAGTAGACGAAAATTAATTTACACACGCTTATAGTTATCAATGGTGGTATATCGTAGAGGCGTACTTTTAAGTAATTTATTTGTTGCAACACGCCTTGCATACTGCAAGGGTCGCCAAATGGACTAGGTACCTCTGTTAGAGTTTCGAAACACATCGATGGAGTTTCTTGCCGGTATCTTCTCCATAGGACCAACCCACTTGGAGCCGTGCACCTATACTCACTTCATTTTATAACTGCTTACAAAGGCCCAGTTGAAATAAAAAGGTTTGACATTGATGAAATTCAGTTATATTATACTTCCATAAATAATATATAGGTAGGTACCTACATATCTACTGTTATTGTAACGTATCTATTGTAAACTGTTAAAAACAAGCTGATTAAATTAAAAAAATAAATTACCTATAACGCCATAATTCACAAAATAATACATGGCATCCCATAATTTTTTCGAACAGAAATGGCCAGATTTTAATTTTTGCGGTATATAAGTAGATACGTACCTATCAAAAGACTTTGCAGTTTTGCACTTAATGTTCCGAGATCGGGCATTGGCAGTGAACAGGAGAAAGCTAGGCTGCATAATCCAGTGCCTAGTTAGGTAGTTGGATTAAAATAAGTCAGCAATGCTGCACTCTTGTGCCAATCACCAATCACAATGGACACTAAATGCTTCTCACTAGCTATTGTTTCTTATACTTACAATTAGTTAAAATATCTATCTACCTATGTAGGTATTAGGTGTAGGTAGGTAACTAGTTACTTAGGTACTAGTTGTAGTGACAGTTTTTTTATTTTTTTTTCTTTGACCTCTATGCGAAGTGAATGAAAGAAACAAAAATTGGTCATAATTTGTGAACCATAATAAATTGCACCGACATTCTCAGGGTTAAAAAGTTTGGAAATGACCTTGCCCACGCCCCTATTCAATTTGATTCATACTTCCAGGGACACCTGTATAAGTAGGTAGGTGCTTTTTTAGATCATTATCCTAAAAGGGTACAAAAATAGTCTGCACACTCAAATTCCTGAAAACACTTAAATAGGTAAGTTTATGTACCTATGTTTTTATAAGTAGATAGATTCTATATTATTTTGAAGAGCAAAAATTGAATTATTGATAGCGAGTATTATGGCTTAGGTACCTATACATAATATCTATAGGTAATTTAATATACATAAGTACCTAACTTCACGAACGCCTTGTAAGTAAATTTTAATTAATTCGTTAGAAATACGCAAACGCAGCTTAGATTAGGTAGGTACTTAGTTAGTTAGTTACTTACTACACTAAGGTATTTTCTCTAAATCATAGTAAGATCTAACTTTATCCTTAGCTAATTGCATAGAAAATTGCACGCAAACAAAACATCTATAAATGCGCACCTATTTTCTTAGCAACCGTCGCCGTCGTATATTGGTAGATGATATCATTTCCTAACATAAACTTCAAACAGGCTTTCAATAACGGCTTGGCCGTGTTCTAGCTCAACTTACATATCCATAGCAACTAACTATACAAGATATCGTGCTATTTACGATTTGAAATCATAAAGAATAGTTACAAAGTTTCATATACTTATAGGTAGTATCTACTGTATATTATATGTTATCGGAGGTAACTCTACGTAGGATTAAATACTTATACTTTCATTTTTATCACTTCTATAAATATATCGATTTACAGCTTACATTCAGAGATCGACCTACCTAGTATCTAGGTATCTAATTTAATGAGTAAAAGTTAATCCGAACCACTTATAAATTGGTACTTACAACTAGGGATTGCAAATATTCGATGTTTTTCGGTATTCGAATATTCGAATGATTTTTCAGTCATATTCGAACTATTCGAATAATATTCGAATATTTCAGAAAAATTAAATATTTATATAATTTGTCACATTTTTATAGCCTTACAAACTGGTATCATATTTTAATGTAAGTTCGCCTAACATCCCCAATCATTACTAATATTTTGAACATCAAACTTGTAATCAAATGAAATAATTTTAACAAATTCTTAATACAAATGTTCGTCCAGTAAAGTTTTCTCTTCACGTATTAATATATAAATAGTTAGAAGTAATATGAACTTCGACCATAACCAGAAAACCAAAATTTCACAAATAAAATCAAATAATTCTTTTTTTTTCAAATTGTCCTCCAAAACTCATAGTGGACGTAATCAAAACAATGCCACCAGTATCATTCAATTACCTTCCATTGAAAGTTGTTGAAACCAAATAATACAACTAATTAATCATAATGTTCATGAAATAAAAAATTCTAAATTCTTAAAAAATGATAGGAAACCTACTTGGTAGGAAAAACAATTAGAATCTCACTAGCAAAGTCAAACAATATGTTAATAAACTGTCTACAACATACAAAGTAAAAGTAGCAAATAGGTATTATAAAGAATAAGAATAAGAATAAGAAGAATAAGAATATTTATTTGCTGGAAACATGGTTAAAGATATTGTATTATCAATTTCTTAAGGATAACTAGAAACGCGATCAAAATTACAATAAGAATGCACTGATAACTAACACCTAAGGAGATATTTAAATTGCAAGTGCACGCAATCACTTAAATTGAAAGTTATGAGATCCAAGTGATCCAACGCGGTAAGTACCAATTATAATTAAGGATGTATACTATCGCCAAAGTTATTTAACCTATATGGGGAACATATTATGCGAAAAGCAAATAGAATAGAAAATAAATTAGTATAGGCAGTGAAAGACTCACGAACCTAAGGTACGCGGATAATACCACTATAATTGTGTCTAGTGTAGAAGAGATGGCGAACCTGCTAAAGCATATACGGGAACACTTCCACGTTCTAATCTACTTGATGGGTACGAGAAAGTCAGCGAGTTCGTGTATCTTGGGTCACTGATAACTAGTGAGGGCAGCTGCCATAGATCCGGTATGGCTAAGAGTGCAATTGCAAAACTCGACAAAATTTGGAAGAAACGTGGTATTCACCTTATGAGCAAAGTGCGATTGATGCGTCCTCTGGTCTTCTCAATATATTTATATGGTGCGGAAACGTGGTGCATAGAAAGTCGTGATAGCAGTAAGATCGATGCTTTTGAGATGTGGTGTTGGCGCAGATTGCTTCATATACCCTGGACTGCTATGAGAACTAATGAATCCATTCTGTAGGAGCTCAACATCGTCAAGCGACTTTCCACAGTTTGCCGGGAGCGTGCCCTCGGTTTTTTCGGACATATCATGCGGTCTTCTAAGCATTGTCTGGAAAAACCTTATAATAGTGGGCCGGCTGGAAGGGAAACCCACTCAAGGCAGAGCGCCGGTAAGATGGTCGGATGTAATAAGGAGGGCTGGGTGTAGGCAGCATGCACAAAGCCGTCCACACAACGAAAGACCGCATGGTTTGGAGGCGCGTTGTATGTGGTCGCGATTCTCATCAGTGAGGGAACGATGAAGAAGAGGGGGACCTGTGTCATATAGAGCCATCCGCATTTTTATTGATGTTTCTAGATCATGATGTTCGCAAGTGACCATTGATTGGTCTAATGGCCGTCAATCTGAGCAGTGCCGATCTATTCGAAGATTTGACGACCACGCGTTAGACGTCGCGTTAATAATCAACAAATAATGCTGTAACCTTAATTGTTGTGGTAATATTCGAATGTTCGAATATTTTATAATTTACTATTCGAATATGAATTTCAAATAGATATTCGAATAATTCGAATATTCGAATATCGAATTGCAATCCCTACTTACAACCATGAAGTTAATAGGCACATGCGTAGATACGATTACGGGACCATGCAGCTAATTGAGTGATTATCAAATTGTTTGCCTTACCTAGTGTTGATGAAGGTTGTACCAACTATCTACCGTGACTGTCAACTGTTATCACCGTAATTGCACGCTGAATTTCAAGTGCGCCGATACCTACCTACTCCAGATAAAATGTTTATCGACAGGAAACTTTTCAACATTTATTAATCACTTATTATGGTTATCAGTGCTGTAAAATATATTAACCATTTTTGAATGTGATGCAAATGCTATGGAATTATTCTTAGTTCCGATTCTGATTGATGGATAAGGCCTAATTAAAATTAAATTCCGCATTTATTGTGAATGTTTATATAGATAGCTAGAGAAAATTGTAGGTACAAGACCGCTGCCGCTGTTGATGTTAGACATAATTATAATATTTTCAAATAAATAAAAAAAATGTGGAGCTCGAAAGGGGCCGATTAACACCCCTCGATATATCCGGAATATCGCACCCCTATATAACGCTTTCTTTGTTTTCATGAAACAAAACTGATAAAATGGACTGACTCTTGCATTAAAAATAACTAAATCTTAGACTACATAATTATCTAATTATTACCAGGGTAAACCCATTAGCATTTAGACACTTTCAATAAATAATAAATATTTGAGTAAAATTAGCAGACATTTTATACTATCTATACTCTCAGGTTTGAGAGGAAATCTTCCTAGCGTGCTATTTACCTTACAATAACCCCAACTTTTTCTGTAAGTAAATAATTGTGTAAGAAACTAAATCTATTATAAAAATGAACGCAAACTCACATCAATGTTTCAGGATATGAGTGAAATAAATGAGATCACATGAACTAGCGTCAAGCGTGAGCGGATCGAGCGCTATTTGTGGCGGCGCGCGACTATCACGGTTGCACTGATACTGGCGCGAAGCCGCGAAATACGGAGGGGACGTAGGTACCTCTGTTGACAAGCCCAGATGCGCGGCGTACGATATTGTACTACGCATGCGCTTCAGTTTCAGTCTGCGATTGCCGTCTCGATGGCTTTGGCCTAATATGCGCCCCATGAAACAAGCGAACCCTTACCCAATCTTATAAGCCGTAATGGTTTTTAGTACCACATGCATGAACTACTCTGTTCTAATTTTATTTCTGGGCGAGCATTCATATTTTGCCGTTGATCACACATTACTATCAAGGCAACATGACTTATTATATTTTCTTTAAAAAACGTTGCCCCGCGCTAGGATTTCTCGTGTATCGTGCGTGGGTACAGTTTATAAACATATATCTTACATGGACACAACCGAACAACAGACATCTAACAACTATCTGTAGGTTATACAAACATTTGTGTGCGGGAATCAACCTGCCACACTTAGCGCAGTAAGCAATCGCTTAGCCACTTCGCCAAACGTGCCGGAATGCTTTTGCTTGACAGTGCTACGCAGGCAGTAGATCGTCAGAGTTCGACACATAAGCCGTTGGGCTATGTCGATCTTATTATGAATTTTTAAAAACAATACTTTCATTAACGATGTATATATTTTATTAAAAGCAACATTGTACATTATTTCACAACTGTAATAAAATATTAATTTTTATCTGTACACGAATGAACACATACAGTGATGAGTAACAAAGCAGTGTTAAATAATAATAAAAAACTACTTAATAATAAATTAAGTCCCGTTACAGGCGTCTGTTATAATTATAATAGTAATTATACTTAAATATTATCTAATTAAATCCCTTTACAATTTTTTATTTCGATACAGATAGGTAGGTGTTGTGGTTCCCCGCTTATTCGACATTACAAGCGTTTTATCTTGAAAACAGGGAAAATGATAGGTACATTGGGGTTACAAAGGCGAATGCAGAAGCGTTAAAGAACTCTTAATAAATACTCGTATATCGTAAATATGGCTATAACAAAATTCTTGTAGGTACTCATACCTATAAATTGCAGTAGGCTAGGTATTGCGTTGTTCGTCAATCAAGATACAAATAGGAAAGCTAATAAATATACTATAAATTAATGCCGCTATCTAAATAAATTTAGCTTTGAAAAAATATGAGATGCGCCTTGGTAATTAAATGTATAAAGTTCCGAAATTGATGGCCACAACACAGGCGTATTTAAACTGTACATTAAAAGTAAAGTCACAGTCATAGAGAGCTAAGGACCATCAAGCTTGCAATATCGGAATCAAATTAAGTAGAAAAAGGGTGTTGATTCTGTTGCGCAGTTTGACAGGACTAAACTAAACTAAGGGCATTTGTCTCTGTTTCAATAGAAAAAGAAAGTGACAGATGCGTTTAGTCTAGTTTAGTACTTTCAAAATGTGCAACAGAGTCGACTCCAAGGTCTGTGTTACCGAAAGGTGTGTCCCCTTAAATCTCTGAATAAAAAGACTAGTCTCACCCCGCTGGCACTCTGTAGTCTGTATGTACTAGCAAACTGATTTAATTGCCTAAGCCACCGTGTCCGCACACGTGTGTGTGCGTTAATTTATTGTACGGCATCAGCAATGCCATATCATGTGAAGAACGGCACCGATCAAGAGTACAACGCTTTACATCAAAAACCCTACCTTACCCTTGATCGGACCACTTATTTGCGATGAACCTTAACTAGCAAGAGGCGGGTGTCACTTCTTTACGCAGTAATAGTCTTTGCTCCAGGAGTTACGATAAGACGATGTAACCGAATGTAACATGACCACACAGTGCAATATGAGACCCGATTGTGTGACATGCCCTTTTTATGCTTTTTACTCGACTATGGAACAACAAAGAAAATTATTAGAACTATGAGCATGCCATTATTACTTTTTAAATGTTTTTTATAAATATTATGGACTCTCTAGACGTGTTGGTTGAAAACTGTAAGTGTAGACAGTAATTGAATTAAGTATAATTAATTTAACACAGTCTATTATAAAACCCGATAAATAAACTGAACTGAATGTTAAAGTAAAACTCCCAGGTGTCAGATGTACCTAGTTCCAGAGATATGTTTTTTTTTAAATCCACTTAATTTGAACCAGAAATTCACAAAAAAATATATCTCAAACTACGTGAAACAAATCACAAAATTAAAAAATCAGTTATGGACATTTATATCACCTATACTGCATATTATCTATCACTCATACTTTTTGGTCGTCTGGTTTTTGATAATGGTATACAATTTCCCGCCACCTGTATAAATTAAATGGTAACATAAGATATTTATGCCAACTATTGATCAGTATTTTAATCCCCGCTAACACAAACATATTTTTAACTTCGGTAAGCCCAATCACTATTTTATTAAAACATACCTAGAACTATTTAAAAAATCACAGATCAACAAACACAGAAGCGCTGGTAACGAGTTACGCTAAAATTATCTGTTATTAAAAACAATACTTCTCCGAATTGTGCTAGTTATTGGTAAAAAATTGTTTCTAATCCATTATATTATGTACTATTGTAGGCTGAATAATATTTTGTTACTTAATAATACATGTGTGTTCACTGTTTATGAATAACTACTCTTAGTTTAGAATTGACCTATGATTTGAACTTTCTACTTTAATTGGCTAATATTGCTCTACTTCTACGTGGTACTTATAAGGGAGAGGAGGTCCCCTAGTTTAGGTAAGACGACGTCGGGGAGCGGTGGCGTCTTGTCGCTGCGAAGCTTCTCCAACTCTTTGGTAGAAGTGACGCCAGACATGACTAGGAGTGTTTGGAAGCCACAGCGCACACCCAGCTCTATGTCCGTGTTACATCTGAAAATATATCAAGAATGCACTGTTATGTTTTCTTTCTAATTTAATTAAAGTACTTACCACAAAGTACAAAGTGCCATGTTTTTGAGTAACCAACATTGATATATATTTTTTTGTAATTGACCATTTTATATAGGTTTGTTTCACACGTCCGACAACAACACCATAACGACAACACGTAGGCGGGCGCTACTTTCTATGTAAATGAATAGTTTAATTCACACAGACCACATTTTTTCGTCAAATTCAACCGTGTGGGCGATACCAACCACATCGCAACCACCAGCGACACCGCCGCGCACTAGCGGCCGGCCACATCGCAAACGCAACGACACTATGCGCACAAGTCCCGCAACAACGCAACCACATGGACATTTTGTAGTTACCACAATGCAACTGCAAGTAGCTGCAGCGACACTATTGACACGTAACCACTACTTGTGTGTATATTGTGGTTGTAGTATGTGTGGAAAGGCCCTTACTGTTAAGATAAATAGTACCAATCAAATACTGAACTGCAATATATTCAAATGAATAAATTTGTATTCCAGTAAACTTGGCCCTTGTGGCTTGTGGATAATGATTTGACTTGAATTTATGAATTTTAATAAATAAGTACAGTAGATACTTCATACCTGTCTCCAATCATCAAAGTCCTTGCTGGATTCAGTCCACAAGATTCAAGGTACTTCCTCACATAGCTGTGAGGCTTCCCGAGCACCAAAGCCTTTCTCTCAGAACAAGTTTCAACTGCTCTAACCAGAGTACCAGTTCCAGGTACAACAATGGACCCAGCTTTTGGAAATCTTTCATCAGTATTAGTTGCTATGAACAAACATTCTTCAGATGAGAGGTACGAGGCAGCCTTCATGAACTTCGGGTAACTGACATGCTCATCAAAGCCCACGACCACAGCACCAACTTCAGGATCTAGTTCTGATGGCTGCATTGATTTAAAATCTGGTTTCACGTGATCTGGCTGAAATAAATTGCAAATAGAAACAAATAAATTAAAATACATTAAATTGTATTTCAATTAGATCAACTGCATTTTTCAATTAAGTGATTCAAAAATGAATTAGTTATAATTATAAATAGGTGATCTATTATTCTTATCGTTATTTGCCTTTCATTTTCACTGCACACCTGCTTGATGAGCTATGACCAGAAACTGGATTGGCCATATTATTCTTTTCTTTTATTTTGTTCAAACAAATTGATTGTACTTACCCCAACACCAATATGTCTGATACCAACAGCCTTCAATTCTTCTCCTATGCCATTGGAACCCAGAAGATACACCTTCTTTGTAAACCCAATACCCTTCAGGTAATGAGCAACTAAATAAGCAGTTGAGAGAATTTCTTCCTGAAACAACAAAATATAAGTAAATGATAAAAATAATGTGAAACAGTTGTCTATGTAGGGTACAGGGTTGTTGCTGATGCATGTTTTTATCACATCAGCGGATGCTGATGCTGATGTTTTATCATTGACATCAGCGGATGCTGATGCTGATTTTCGTTATTTTCTTAAAAAATCAAGGAATGAATTTTAAAAATAAAAAGACCCGATTTTTTTAAAAGTTGACTTTAAATAATAACGGAAACGAAAAAAAGTCCAGTAGAATCCTAATGTGGAACATAGCGACTTTAACAGTCGGGACCCGTTATTGGGAAGATTTGAGCCGGTCTCGATTTTTAATGGGCCCCGACTATTAAAGTCGCTACGTACCACATAAGAACTCTACTGGACTTGTTTTTTTCTTTTCAGTTTATACTATTTAAAGTTCTCTTTTTAAGAAGTCGGGGTTTTAGATTTTTTAAATTAACTTTTTTTTTTTTACACTTTTTAGTTAGCATTTCTCATTCCAAATTACATTTAAACATATAAGTTGTTACATTTTTATAAGCTATTTATAAAACCCTTTATTTTGATACCCCACACGATAGGTTTTGAGGTTTTTTTTTAATGATATAATATAATATGGCGCCAAAAATCTGCCATTTCAATTTTTATAATTTTGATATAGCCAATGGCTACGTTCAGTAATTCATTTTTCGGTGCGAAAGTTACTCGTGCGAATGTCGCTCGCTCATCGGGAATAATTGAACGGCTTCGAGCAATCCATAGCTGCGTTACGAGAGTGACCAATCGAACGACCTCAAAATATCTGCTGATGACTACAGTCATTGGTCGGTTGACAGCAGTGCGACCGAGTGCGACTTTCACCCTACTATTTCACGGAGTGACCGGAGCGATCGTCCGACGACGCTCGCTCAAATAACTGAAGTGTGATCACCCGGACGATAATGCGTCGTCGAGCGTCGTCCGACGTAATAACTGAACACACCCAGTGTCACTCTCAAAATTAAGAAAAATCTAACGACACCTCTCAAGCTTTAATTCATCAAGCCGTTTAGGCTACAGAGCGTCACAAAGAAATATACAGGTACACTCGAATAACATAACCCTCCTACTGGCGCGGTCGGGTAAAAAGCAGTGACCATTATGAATTTATATCTAAAAGTTGCAGTTTTCCTTGATATTGAAAATTTGAAATACAAATAAATTTTGTAACTTTTAATAAAAAATAGAATCAAACTAAGTAGTTTAGTAATAATTATGGATTATGGAGCCGTTCCGCCCACGCAAAGTTAGTGGATTCAGCTTTAAATGAAACGTGCCGGATTATTACTGGCTGTCTAAAGCCGACCCCAGTACGAATGCTGTACCCGCTGACTGGTATTGCGCCCCCGGAAGTCCGCAGAACCATAGCAAGTCGTAAGTACCGAGAGAGCAAAGGCGGAAGATGACCCACGTCACCCAATGCACAATTACTCCACAGTGCCTCAAAGGCTACGAAGTCGCAAGAACTTCCTAAAGTGCGTGGATCCCGCTGATATTGATGCTTCTAAAGCTAGGTGCAATGTCTGGCGAGAAAAATTCGATCCACCTGCATACTTTCTCCCGCCATCGGAAACCATTTCGCCTGGACATAAACTACCATCGCCGACTTGGAAATCTCTTAATAGACTACGATCCCAAGTCGGCCGAAGTAAAGATAATCTTCACAGGTGGAATTTCACAGATGGATTAGACTGTGCAGTGCGCAGTGCGAGTGCGGTGTCTCTCCGCAAACCATGGCCCACCTTCCATCCTGCGCCGCATGCCCTACCACCTGCACGCGTGAGGAGCTTATGGCTGCAACTGATTCAGCTATTCGCGTGGCGGAATACTGGGCCAAGTACATTTAATTTGCCATCGACACGCTAAGAAGAAGTAATAATTAGTCGTAGTTGGTAAAACTCGCAAACGAAAACAACACGTGCTATAAGCCCCGCCCTCTGTGCGGTCATGTCACGACTTGAACATCAGCATTAATAATCAGCATCGATCAATGCGGATGCTGATGCTGATGTTGAAAATGATGCTGAACATCAGCGGATGATCAGCATCCGCTGATGTTCGCAACAACCCTGGTAGGGTATAATTACAGAAACTTAACATTTTCTATCATTACTCTTAGGCAATAATTTTATTGTGTTTTGACACACTGTCTTCTGGTTCACCTGATGGTAAGTGATCACGGCCGCCCATGAACATCCGGAACACTAGGGGTGTGTTCAGTTATTACGGCGGACGACGCTCGACGACGCTATAGTCCGGATGATCACACTAAACCGTTCAGTTATTTGAGCGAGTGTCGTCGGACGATTGCTCCGGTCACTCCGTGATATAGTAGGATGAAAGTCGCACTCGGTCGAACTGCTATCAACCGACCAATGACTGTAGTCATAGGATACAGCAGATAATTTGAGGTCGTTTGATTGGTCACTCGCGTAACGCAGTTGTGGATTGCTCGAAGCCGTTCAATTATTCCCGATGAGCGAGCGACATTCGCACGAGTGACTTTCATCCGAAAAATGAATTATTGAACGTAGCCCATAGGAGTTATCAATTCGCACCGAGATGGCGGCCGCATGGTAAGGAACAACACCAAGTGCCGCCGCGCGGACGCCAGTTGCCGGCGCAGGGCATAGCATTTGTGAATTGGGACAGGAGTGGGTGACAAAGTGAGGAGAGGGCAGAAATGAGGCGAGTGCGGGCCGCCCCTTTGACCGATCGCATCTTGATTCTCGACCCCCAGCACCGCCCCGAGCGGCCGCCCGATCCTTACATGCCTCTCAAGCGATACTATGTATTTTAGTAATGCAGATAAGGTTCAAAATTATTCATAATTTCTACCTCTCTGCTTGATTAAGGTCAGATTAAATTGAAAACATAAAAGATTTCCAAGAATTGGTTTTCAAAGGGTTAAGCACTGAAACTGCTCGCCATTTTGCTGCTGGTCGCTGCCATCTCGTTGTTAATTGAGCCTTAGTGTGTATAGTGCAAAATGTATGTTTACTAATTGTTAGCCATTCAATTGATAATATATTGTGTATAATATAATAGTCCCATTACCATCCCTGTTTTCTGTCATGTCCATGACATTCTTGCTACTGTATTAGATATAGTCTCTCTTATTATATGCCTTACCTGACTTGCTATAAAGCCCAGTTGTTGAGCTTTGCTAGCAAACTCACTGCGGATTTTGGTAGAATTATTTGTCACATAAAATATTTTCTTTCCTATGTTTCGGAAATGGTTCATAGTGTCTGCTGCTCCAGCAATGGCATTGTTATCAATCCAGAGAACACCTGGAAGATAAATCTGTATATATTTATACACCTCTTAGATATTATTAATATAATATTAGTGCAAAGTATCTAAGCTTTCTATTCAAGAGTAAACAGCTTAGGTATTGATTATAATTATTGTGATGAATGATGGTTTGGAATGGAAAAATCTACCTATAGAGTAAATCAAGGTATCTATTCATCTAGTAGTTCTCATCAGTCAGGAATTTCCAGAACACATGTTAGTACTGGAAGAATCTAAATGAGGCACCTTGGGTATTTAATTCTCGGGGTTCGTTATCTACCTACTACTACATAGAAAAAATATATCTTACCATCACAATCGGTTAAAACTGTATCGAAGGAGTTCAAGAACTCTTGAACTTGATCTTGCGTCGCTTCTTGAAGATTATATACTGATGACTTAAACATTGTGCCACTGGTACTGAAATATCTAAGTTTATGCGGCACTATAACGTTACCATATAGGTTAGGTTGAATAACACAATGTAGGCTGTTAATTTTTAAGAGCTGATTTAGCAATTTGAACATTCCTGTTCGTTTAAATGCATAGAGGGCTGGCCTAGGTCAAATGTGTCAGCCACTCAGCCAGCCCTTATCATTTATCATTTCAACCAAAGACTTTTTTTTTTTTGTTTCTTTTGTCCCATATGGGACAGGCAAAGGGAGCTGAGCCCATACAGCCATGTCAACCAAAGACTACAATATATAATTTCAACATTTGACTGATTTGACGTTTTTATTAAGGTGGATGCACACCTGTCCGAATCGACCGCGCCGAACGAGCTGAACGCAGGGTTGCCAACTGTAGAACTTTTATCCTCGTTTAGGTACACCAAAAAATCTCGTACTTTGGCTTTGCAACCTCGTACATACATTCCCCCACATACTACTGAGAGATACTGCATTCCCCTCAAGCATATAAAATGCCAAAATAAGACAAGAAATTAATGAGATCGTCAAAAAAAAAAAAAAAGCGGCCAAGTGTGAGTCGGACTCGTGCACGAAGGGTTCCGTACCGTTATCATACATATCATAAAAAAAACATGTGTGTTGTATTGCCCCCTTACATATTTATTTTATTCTGTTTTGCAGGATTTGTTGTTATAGCGCCAACAGAAATACATCATCTGTAAAAATTTTAACTGTCTAACTATCACGATTCATGAGATACAGCCTGGTGACAGACGGACTGACGGACGGACAGCAGAGTCTTAGTAATAGGGTCCCGTTTTACCTTTTGGGTACGGAACCCTAAAAAAGGTCGTCCGGCGTACACTTTATTTTCTCAAACAGATAATGATTAAATTCAAGACAGACTGGGCAGTAGACAAGCGTGTCTAAATTTCATTTAGTACACCCATTGTAGGCAAAACAGTGAAAACCCATTATAAAATGTCGTATATCAAAAATCTCGTACAAAATTGTACGAGGTTCATTGTGTCCTCGTACCTCGTACAGCAGACCACAAATCTCGTATTTGTACGAGGAACCTCGTACGTTTGGCAACCCTGGCTGAACGAAACGATGTTTCGGCCTCGCACACCTATCCGCGCCGAAAGAATCGACCGCGCCGAAAGATAGGTAGGCCCAATGACGAAATAAATATATGGACCCGAAATACCTACAAAAAAACGGTGGATACCTAAACTTAATTTAGCGACTAAACATGGCTACCATTACTAGGGATGCTTTAGCTGAAACAATCGATTCATCGATATCGATATTTTGATATCGAGGTTCGTATTTTTTTTTCACACATACAATTTTCACGTATGATCTTGGAGTAAATTGAAATGACTGATCGGATAAAATAAAATTATCTTCTCATATTGATTTGTTGAGCATATTAATTCTTTCCCTAACTGACCATACAGCTTTGAGTACAACTTAAGGATGGGTTTTCTATTCTTATTCTTTATTGTACACAAAATATTGAATATACAAAAAATAAACAATTTAAAAATGTATGCACAAAGGGGAGCTTTTCTTTTCCTTTATTAATAAAATTAAATAGGGTATCAATTTGTATGCAACCCAATTGTAGGTATTAACCTACAATTGGGGTGCATTCAAATTGGTACCCTATTGATTCGTCCAGTATTCCCTATATGGAATTTACCATGACATCATATACCTTAAAACACTGTGGACCAAGACGAATCTAAGGATTATCTCATTTGTTAAAATCGGCTTAGTGGTTTAGGCTGTACGAGGTAACAAATTAACTCACATACATACATACTTATAACCAGTGGGATTCATAAATTATCCTCTCTACCGTAGTCAGGTAAAAATGAAAGCAAGATTTACAGTAATATGTTTAATCAATAATCACAAAAGAGTAGTTTAATAATTTCTAGTTAGGTAATATTAATTTACCACAGAAACTTTGATGAAACACTTTATCATTACCCGACTGCGCGACGCAAAGGATGGTTATTTTGTATATTTTTTTTCCATTGTACCTGAACCTTAAATCCATATACGTAAAAGTGTAATAAAAGATTACACTTTTATGATAATGTTATCACATACGTCCTCAGAGTACATAAGTCACTATCGTTTTCAGTGACGTCAATGAAACTTTTTCTTTCAGTCAAGTCATTGATTGTTAGTTAATACAAAGGGGTTTTTACAAGAACAAATCAAAATGTTCACATGCTTTAATGGAAAACAATTACCAACACTGCCATCACAAGCCCGTTTCACATAAAACAGACCTTTCTTGTTCATCAGTAAGGGACCATCCATAAAGTACGTCACACGAATCACGAAATTAGTGTAACCTAATTTATGGATGACCCCTAATCTGAAAAAATATATTTTGTGTTACTGAAAATAAGTTTTTAATAACTATACAACATTAGTGCTGTTGTTTAGAAACAGAACTAAATTTGGTCTGTTTCTAAAAAAAATCCTAAGAAAACTATAGACGTTAGTTCATAGTGGTTAAACAAATTATAAATAACCATAAGTAAGTTTTCAACTAATACAAATTTTACTACATTTTTTTTTTAAATATACCAGCTACCTATTTAGTTATGACTGGAGTTATGTAGCCTAAGTTCTTAGTATAAGTAGCATTAAGTCATGTAATGGACACCGATTAAAGTTATCACTTAGCTGTAAGATTCAGACCTGTATACCAGTTGCTATTAAACGTTCTCACGAACAAGTCGCATTTTTTTTAGCTCCTTGAGCCGCCACTAACATAACTCTGGCGATAAATTAATAAGGTGGCTGCTTACATTAACTTTAGTCTAAACAAATAACGGTGTAGCCTTACTTTGGGGTTTAGCTATAACATAATATACTTACCAAACGCAAAGTCGAGAGCACTGCGTAATCATATAAACACACTACGTCAAGAGTCCTGTTAAAACTGCTCTCCTCAAAATCTAGTGAGCATTTATAGTATATACCAATCCTTGTGTCGAGGATTTATATTTTCTATGCTGATAATCATTATTTTTTTTCTAGATATATCTCATTCTTAGGCATTCTGAAAACATAAAAAAGTATATTTTTATTTCATTCCTGATTATTTTTATTCAATTAGTAAAATTAATTTTATCGATATACGCCCAATAGCAGTCACTTCACTATTAGCCTACATGTTATTTGTTTACATAACAAATAGTTATAAAAACGCATTTAAATTAAACTGGACGAAGGTTTCCTAATTTACACTGTAATATTATTATATGGGGTTGAACTTATCGAAGAACTTATTAAGATTTTACGAGATATTTGATGGAAACGAATACTAATCTATGAAATGTTATTAGAGGTCGATTTTTGTTCTTACGAGCTCTGCACTGCACAAAACAACACTGAGACATGTTGAACTATAAGCTCTTAACATCCAAATGTAATATATTTCACCAATAAATCACGTATATCTCGAAAATCGCAAAAAAACTTTCCTTATCACGGTCATTTGACAGGCAATGTACCACGCTAGTCACGACAAAGTATGGCGAATCGGCACGCGGCCATATTATCGTGACGTCACAGGTTAAATGTTACCATTAGTAGTAAAAACAACCATTATATCGTCTCGCTTACCTTACACAATATTGTATGCGTTAGAAAGAGACAATATGTGATTTGTTATTGCTATATCGATTTCATCCATATATGTATAATCAAAAGTATATATAGAAGACTATTTCGTCTCTATTCTTCTCTATACTCTAAGAATATACTTAATAATCTATGGTGGAAAAAAAGCGCGGGAAGCTTTAAACAATAGGCGGTCTTTTTATTTCTCTCTTGAAATTTATTTTAAAATTTTCCTAATCTGTACATATTTAGTTGTACAATTTCTGTTAATAGTTAATTTAGTGTATATATTAGTCATACAATTAATATTTTTAACATAATAAGCATTTTTTAAGCTAGAATAGCTTAGGTGTAGGAAGGATGGCAAAAAAACGCAAAAAAGCCAAACCGGATCATGACGCGGACACTCCTGGTGCTGCTAAAGACTCAGTTTCAGACAGCAGTGAGTCAGATTATGAAGATTCTAGCAGTATTCCAGAAAAACCTGCAGACAAGTATGCCCCCTATAGAGTTACAGACTACAGCCGGAGGTACCCCGAGGACGCCGTTGCTGGGTATGAGTTCATTGTATTTATTGAAAGCACGAATGAAGATCAACCTATAGGACATAGGGATATGATGTACCTAAGTGGGTGCTTCACTAAATTTGTCAAAGGAATTAAATACCTGAAAAAAATTAACAAGTATAAAATTGGCGTCATTTTTGATCGGCCGAACCTAGCAAATTCATTCATGGACAATGCCACTTTTTTGAGAGAACAGTCGATCAAAGCTTCAATTCCGGCCGGGACAACAGAGTTGTCCGGAGTTATTACTTCAGTACCCACAGACATGTCAAATAAGAAGATTTTCAAAGCTATATCAAGCTCCAAAAAAATAATATGTGTCAGAAGGATAATGAAAAAAGTTAGAGTAAATAATTCATCTGAGTTACAGCCTACACAAACTGTAGTCATCACTTTTGCTTCGTCTACATCATTACCCGATTACGTCCACATCAAAATGTGGCGGCTTTCAGTGCTGCCTTATATTCCTCCAGTCAAACAGTGTTTCCGCTGTTTACGTTTTGGGCATCTAGCCAAATTTTGTAAAAATTCACAGAGATGTTCAGTATGTACAGAGGGTCATTCCTTCAAGGAGTGCTCAGTACCTGCTGAAAAGGCCGTATGTGTTCATTGCAAAGGTAATCATCTGTCCATATCTGGCCAATGTCCCATCAAGAAGAAAAAGATTGCTGAAAGCAAAAATAACGTGAAAACCCCCTTTTCAGACTTATTTAATAAAGTTAATTTCCCATCACTGAACAAATCGGAAAATTCGGCAGACATTATAAATTTGGTGTTGTCTAATAGCACAGCATTGAGTTTGCTGACAGAATCAATTGTTAAATTGATTCAGTTAAATAAAACACAAAATGAAAGCATTTGTACACAAACTATAACTTCTGCTATTAGAGAGACTATTCAGGGAAAAAATAATACTACATAAAATTCAATAATAAAGTTTTAAATATTGCACAGTGGAATTCACAAAGTTTGTTAAGTAATAAACTACAGTTTCAACAGTTTCTTTATAATAACGACATACATTTAGCTTTAGTTTCGGAAACATGGTTAAAACCACACATACAATGCAACATTCGTGGTTATACCACAGTCAGGAATGATTGTGGTAATGATCACAATGGTGTTGCTATTTTTATACGTAATGGTATTGAATTTAGGTTATTAGATACATATTTTGACGATTCTATTCAAAATATCGCTATTAAAATTAAAATTAATCACAAATACATTTCAGTAGTTAGTTTCTATAGCCCTGGAAATTGCAATCCTCCTTTTGAAAAGAACAAATTTGATTCACTCATAAATAGTATTCCTAAACCACTTATAATTGCTGGGGACTTTAATGCCCATCACACTTTTTGGGGTTGTCGTAGTGACGACTCTCGTGGCAGAGCTATAATGGATTCTATTGATGAAAATGATTTGATACTCTTAAATGATGGTCAGCCAACTACTGTAGGGTCTCATCTATGGACTCCAAATGGTCTTGATTTAACTATGGTTACTTCTTCCTTGGCTTTGTCTTGTGAGTGGCAGGTTTTTCAGGATCCTATGGGCAGCTATCATCTGCCTACTATTACAAAATATGTCGTAGATGCCGCTGATGATGTGGGTCCTTCTAATGTTTCAAATATTCCTCTTCATAGTAATCTGAAATTAGTAGATTGGTGTATTTATAAAAAAATTGTAAATGACATGTTGGCTAGTTTTCAGTATAATAATAATTTGAGTCATATTGATACATATAATAATCTGTGTTCAATAATCCTAAAATCAGTTCAGATGTCAGTAATCAATTTTAATAATAACAGGAAAAATGCCACTTGCAATTCTCGTGGACCAAGAAGGAAGCTTCAACTTCCTTGGTGGAACGAGAGGTGTGCTAAAGCTGTGGAGGACTGTAAGCAAGCTTACATCTTATTTAAATTAAATCCTAGTCTATCCAATTTTACAAGTTTCAAACGTATGCAAGCACAAAAAAAACGAATTTTACGACAGGAGCGTCGTGCATGTTGGTTAGAGTTTTGTAATTCCATTAATAGGCTCACTTCAATGAGTCAAGTTTGGGCAAAAATGAGGAAGTTCAAAAATTTTTCAAATAGCAGTTTGTTTTCTAGTTGTGAATGGATCTCTCAGTTTCTGCATAAGTATACTCCTGATACAGTTCAAAATAACTTCACCATTAGTCATAATACTTTGGCAAATTGCACAAATAATTTCATGGTGGAAATCTTTTCTATTGAAGAACTAAAATCTGCATTAAGATCAAGAAGAGATTCAGCATGTGGTTTAGATTGGCTCTCATACAAAATGTTCAAATTATTAAATTCACATAGTTTATTAATTTTTTTAAATATTTTGAATTCACTTTGGCATTGTTCTATAATTCCAGAGGAATGGAAAACAGATTGTTTAGTTCCTATTCTAAAACAGGGTAAAGATCCTAGTATGGCTGAGTCATATCGGCCGATTACTCTAAGCTCATGTGTTGGTAAAATATTTGAACAACTTCTAAAACAACGATTAATATTTTATATTGAAAGTAATTGTTTACTACCTTATAATCAGTTTGGCTTCCGTTGTGGTCGTTCTGCTCGGGAAAGTCTGTCTCATTTGTTTCTGGATATCCATGGTGCTCTAGCTGAGAATAAAATTTTGGGATGTGTTTTCTTTGATATTGTTGGGGCTTTTAATAATGTAAATTTAAGTACATTATCATCCATCCTCCTTTCACTTAATGTTCCTGGAAAAATTGTAAGTTGGATTTTTGAGTTTTTAAATGGGCGTAAACTGTATGTTAAAGTTAATAATCAATTAATAGGACCTAGATATTCTTATAGAGGAGTTTCTCAGGGAGGAATATTGAGTCCTTTACTATTTATTTTATATATTTATAAATTAAATATTGTGTTAGGTAGTGATGTTTGTAATTTGCAATTTGCTGATGATTTGGTGGTATATTGTTCAGGAAAAAACCTTTATAGCATTGGGACACAACTCAATACTGCCCTCCAAAAATTGGGACATTATTTTGAATGTCTCAGTTTGGAGGTCAGCAAAGAGAAAAGTAAGGTTGTTGTTTTTTCAAAAAAAATTGTTAAGTCTGGTGGAATTAAAATTTATTACAATAATAGCCTTATGTTGGTGGAAAATTCAATAAAATTTTTGGGTGTCACTTTTCAAAGCAATTTTAAGTGGAATACATATGTTGATTACTTAACAAATAGAGCATTAAAAGCTTGCAATATTTTGAAATCTCTTGCAGGCACTTATTGGGGTGCTGATCCAGGGATTCTATTAATTTTATACAAGTCTTTAGTAAGAAGTCATTTTGAGTATGCTTTTTTTTGCTATAGCGGTGTACAAAAACTAATCGAAAAACTAGATAAAATTCAAAACAAGTGCTTACGTGTTATTTTGGGAGCCATGTGTTCAACACCTATAGTTTCAATGCAGGTGGAATGTAATTTGCCTCCATTGATGCTTAGGTTCAATTATCTCAGAACAAAATTCCTCTTCAAGATCTCTTCCATCAGTGACCATCCTCTTCTATTGAAGTTACAGAAAGCTATTAATAATGTTGACATCAATCCACCTTTTCTAGTACAGGGTTTATCTGAAATTTTAAATTACTGTTCTGACCAAAATTTTTTCACTAGCTCTACTTGGCCTTGTTACATGAATTCATATGAATCAAAGTATTGCCCACTTAAAATTATAATAAATGAGTCTTTGAAGTTTAAAGAGGATGTTTACAGAATGCTTGAGGAATGGAGTGGTTACAATCAATTGTACACAGATGGCTCTAAGAATGATAATGCTGTAGCTATGGCTATTTATGATGTTCAGGCTCGAAGTGGTTTCGGAAATAGGTTGTCTTCAGTAGCTACTGTGTATACAGCAGAGGCTATGGCAATATTTAGTGCTTTAGAGCATATAGGGACTAGGCAAGAAAATAAATGGATTATTATCACTGACAGTATGAGTGTATTGAGAGCACTAGAAAATCCCAGTTGCAACGCAAAAACTTGTTACATAATTTACAATATCAGAGAAAAATACAACAATTTACAGAAATTCAAAGATATCGTGCTTTTTTGGACACCTTCACATATTGGGGTGGTAGGAAATGAACAAGTTGATTACTTAGCTAAATCTATAGTTAACCACCATCAGGTATGTCCAATTTTAAACAATCCCATTCCAAATTCTGATGCTATATCTCACTTCAAATCCATACTGGTAAAAGATTTTCATAATTCATGGCAGCAGGTAGTTCAGATCAAAGGAAAATGGTTAGCTGAAATTAAAACCAAGATTTCTCCTCCCTGGTTTGTAGGAGGAAATATCTATCGGGACAGAAAATTTTATACAATGATTTGTCGTTTACGATTGGGGCATTGTCGATTTAATGCACATTTGTTTAGGATTGGCATTCTGTCTTCCCCAAATTGTGATTATTGTAATTCTGATATTCAAACGTTGGATCACATAGTATTCGATTGTCCTAGTTTTGCTCTCCAAAGGATCATTCTCATTGACCGTCTCCTAAGCATTTTTAAAAACGCTGAAGATGTCCCGCGCTCACTTCAGCAACTTTTGAGGAAAAAAGATTGTTTTTTACCAATTTATGACTATTTTATATCAACTGTAAATGAAATTTGAAATTGACAAGTAACTAAGACAAATATTGATATTGACACATTTTGACATGCGAACGATGTCACTTGGTAACAGACCTATTTATACTTGACGAGAAAGGAGAAATAATATTTTAATTATTTATGAAAAAGTAAGAAAAAGAAGATACACTGACATAAAAAAAAGAAAATAAGACTTGGCTTCGGCCTTACGATTTTAAATTTATGACATTACAAGAAGAAAATAAGACTTGGCTTCGGCCCTACGATTTTTTTATGACATTACAAGAAGAAAATAAGACTTGGCTTCGGCCTTACGATTTTAAATTTATGACATTACAAGAAGAAAATAAGACTTGGCTTTGGCCTGAAGAATAGAAAGAAGACAAGAAAATAAATCAGACATGGCTGTATGGGCTCAGCTCCCTTTGCCTGTCCCATAGGGGACAAAAGAAACAAAAAAAAAAAAAAAAAAAAAAATCTATGGTGTCAGCTGTCAAGCAACAAAACCAATATTTACCTACCGATAATTATTCTGATTCTGTCTAACCAGTACGTGGACGACCCAGTACTATAGCATTTTCATATCTCATTTTTCTTTTTTGTAATTTGATTATCTTGCTTTCATGTAATGCACAGGTAATTTTTTTTATATACGACGGACCAAGTCGGTTATTTTGTAAACTTTGCATAGCCCGGGAGTAAATAACCTACTTAATCTAGATTATAATCAAGTTTGATAAAAATCTTGTTAGAACCAGTTGCTTGCACTTTGTACACTTTTTATTAACTAGATTCTCTAAGATGGATATTAAAGAGACTATTCTTGAAACACATAGAGGAGGAATAAAAATCGTTCAATACAATAAACCCAACAAGAAGAATGCTATAGATCCCATAATGTATCAACGTATGATAAGTATATTAAATGATGCCGCTACTGATGATAATATTTCTGTGATGGTGCTCACGGGTACAGGAGATTTTTATAGTAGTGGAAATGATTTCTCTGTTCCCACTGACTCCACTACAGGCAACAACTTGAGTGTTCTGAAAGATTATATTAAAGCTTTTATAATGTTTCCTAAATTGTTGATTGCAATTGTTAATGGACCAGCTATTGGCATAGCTGCTACAACATTGGCACTTTGTGACCTAGTGTTTGCATCAGAGAATGTAAGTTTTATTTAGTTCATTTTACACATAAGTACATTTTTTAATATCATTATTTGTGTAGGTATTCATTCTAAACAATCCATTTTCTGTTGCAGTCCTATTTCTATACTCCATTTACTAAGTTGGGCATTGTAGCTGAAGGCTGTTCAACATTTACATTTCCAAGACTGATTGGAGATAGAAAGGTAAATAAAAAAAATCATGGAATAATATTTATCTGATTAAACATTATTTTGTCTTATCTTATCCCTACATCATTTTTTAATTCCAGGCTACAGAAATGTTACTATTAAACCACAGGATGTCTGCAAGAGAAGCCTTAGAGTGTGGATTCATCAATTACATTTATAAGCCAGAAGAACTTCAAATTAAAGTTTGGGATAAAATAGTTGAAGTATCAAAACTACCCAAATATTCAGTAGCAGCCACCAAGAAACTTTTGAGGGATACTGTGAGAGTAGAACTGCTAAGAGCAAATGAACAGGAAATTGAGGAACTTAACAATATTTGGTTGAAAGGATTCAAAAGTAAAATATAAAAAAAATGAATACCAATTTATACCTTACTAAAATCAGTACCTAATCAAGAGATTCAAACACTTTAATAACCTCTTATAAATATGCATTTATCATAGCTTGAATGTAATTTAGTTGGTATTTGTTAAGAATTTCAATTTTGTGAATTTCTGAGTTTTAAACCTGTGTCATCAAGCAGGTATGTAAGACATAATATACAGGATTATTTGTAATTCACTGGCATTGCTTTAAGGGGTGAAAGTACTCATTAATATGAACAACTTGGAACCAACCCTGAAATCAGGACAAAAATAAACTTTTCATACAAAACATGAACCTTGTTTGATTAAAATGTTTGTTTTTTTTTTCGCGATTTCATTGTTAGTACCTACCATAGTAAAAGTTGTCATATTGATGAGTACTTTCACCCCTTAATTAAAGCATTGCCAGTAAATTATAAATAAGTAACCCTGTATAGGTAGGTATACTATACACAAATAAATTAAATAATTAATATAAATCTATATACCTACTCGTATATAAAAATGAAACCCTATTTCCCTTGGTCGCGCCATCACGCGTAAACGGCTGGACCAATTTCGCTAATTCTTTTTTTGTTGTTTGTTATAATTGTAAGGAGAAAGTAGGGTAGGGTCATAGAAATATTACAAGTACGTACTATACATACGTACGTAATATACTCGTCAAAACAAAATAAGGGCCACTTGCAAATTTCGACATTATGGGTGATTTAATGATCATTAACTATATCCATGTGGTAAATTGTACAGCGTTATGTTATCTTAAGTGTTTGCGAACACTTTAACAGCATTCCGCTGGAAAAACCGTTAAAATGGGTAGGTTTTATCAACTTTTTTGAAACCAATAAATTTTACCCTGTTTTTAACGTGAACTTTAAGCTCATTTAACATTTGTATTGTACTGAGAACAGTTTAGTGTGTCGAGTCAGTGCGTACATCGGCATTTTAAGAACGTAATTTCACAGGTTCGACTTCAAATGGACTTGACTACAATGACCAGGACCATAACACTCATCCAAGAAGGCTATTCGTAGCGATCTGTAGTTTTACAGCCGAGATTTTCGCAGCGAGCGATTCAGAATGCCTGGACTTGCTTTTATGAGATCCAAAAATTTGTCAGAAGTCAGGAATTATACAGAACCAGAGGAATCACCGCTCGGGAAGACCGCTACATAGACTTAAATGCACGCAGAGAAAGCACCGTCACTTCCCACTCTTTGCAAACCCGCTTGTGCCTGGCCATAGGCACGTGACTTACTGACCAAACAATTAGAATCCAGTTTTATGAAGACCAGCAATTGTCCAGGAGTCAAGTGGTGCGAATTCCATGGACCAGCATTCATCATGCAAATCAATAAACATTCGCAAGGCAACAATTGGACTGTAGCGTAAGTGACTGAAGTACATTGCTTTTTACAGATGAGAGAAAAGTAAAAGTTTTTAGTGTTGACCGTTGCATAATGGTGTGAAGATGAAAAGGTGAGCAATTTGCAGATGCCTGCATCCACAACAGTGATCGATTTGGGGGGCCCAATGTTATGGTGTGGGGAGGCATAAGCCAAACTGGAAGAACTGAGCCTATAATTCAGAACCAGGGTACAGTAACAACTTAACGATATATCAAGGAGGTCATAAGACTCTATGTGGTGCCATTTGCATAGCAAGTGGGTCCAGGTTTCAAGCTGTTGCACGGCAATGCACGCGCTTATACTTTTAGAGCCACCAGAGAGACACTAGAAGAGGCTTGTATACAAGTGTTGCCGAGGCCAGCGAACAGTTCGGGCTTGAAACCAATTGAACACAAGTGGGATCTGTTGAAAAGAAGAGTATGAGACACAAATTGATCAGTGGACAATGAAAGACAGCCCTCAAACGTCCTAAAAATCGAGCTAGGAACAAATCTCTCAAGAAACAGTGCAGTATCTGATAGAAAATGTCCTCTAGGCTTCAAGAATATGAATATAAAAAAGGAAGATGAATAAACGCCGTGGAATTTCATTTTGAATTGCATTTTTAGACCAAGTGTACTTATTGCTGAAATTGCACTTTTTCTTGAAAATGTTGTAAAATTGTTTTTCTTTTCTGTGGATTGTGTAAAATTTAAGCCCATTTCATTAAAAACAAATCATTGCAAAGAATTTTACAACTTAGAAACCTAGAAACCTCATAATTTGCCCAGAAGATCAAAAATATAAGGTGGCCCTTATTTTGTTTTGACGAGTATATATTATCTCTATGGGTAGGGTAGGGTAGGTAGGTAGGTAGGTAGGTGCACAGTTCTTTTATTGGCGGTACGAAGTTCGCCCGGTCAGCTAGTAAATAATAATAATTAAAATTTATTATTAATAATTAGTTAACTTACCTAATTTCTATTATTTAAATATTGTACACATAATAAATACAGGGTGTCCGTGTCTGGTAATTAATGGATAACCTTGAAGTGGCTTACAGCTTACAGTAGAACAATAGGCCGTTAAAAAAAACCCCAAGTAGTACCTACTAGGTACCATACCGAAAACATCGCTTTGTACTATTTCTAGTCTTTTTGTAATATGTGGTGTAGTAGGTACTGAGCTTACTAGGTAATCTTTTTATTTTAGCTTGTATACAAACTTCACAATCTCCAAGATTTTCATCCAGATTAAAGTCTAAACCAATAAGATTTTCATTTCTTAAAGCTAGCTTCATATTATCAGCTTCGTTCATATGACCTAAGCATTTATGCCATTTTATAATTGAAGTTTCTTGTACTGAATTACCTACATTTTTCTTTGCGTTTATATTATGATCCAGGATTTATGTAGTATAAACCATCATTGGCTTTGGATGCATCAAATAAAATGCCTTCAATAGGATGTCTCACTGTAGCCTTTTTGTGAGTAAATAGCACAGTACAGCCTGATTCTGTGGCATTTCCGACAGATTGGTGCACAGGCTAGGTCCCTACATACAGTGTGTCTTTCAAAGTAATTTCTCCAGTTCTACCTTTATCATTAACATTGACTGTAAGGCTTACATTCAGAGACGACAGTTAACGAGTCTAAGCGTGAACTTACGCTTCCATATGTCAATTTTACGAACAAATTTTGACAGATGGAAGCGTAAGTTCACGCTTAGACTCGTTTCTGTCGTCTCTGAATGTAAGCCTAAGAATTACCGGACCTTTTCCTTTAATTTCGGCCATCGCATCTTTGGAGGCTAATTTTAGCGAAGGTGAATTCGATTTTCCAAGTTTGTTGAAGAAATCTTATGACATATGCGAAGTGCAACCCATAAAGTTATTATTACTAGTGGTGCAACCACTGTCAAGAATCCAACTGTAATCTTCATCATCGGAATAGGTACCTACTTGCTTTTGGAATGCATGCAGACACCATAGGAATTTCTAGGCATTTGTTTTACCTCTTTTGATTATTTTTTTCTTTTTGTTTTCTGCTTTCTTTAATGTCGTGTCCTTTTTCTTGCAAAATTTGCATATTTTTATTACATAGTTAACTCTTCTTGTTCTTCTTTAGAGTTTGTACTATTGCTTATTTGTCTCGCTTTAGACTCTCCCAAAAAATTTATTTTCAGTTCATCTGGCTTTGGTAGCGTGTCTCTCGATTCTATTGCAACTAGGGTTTGGGATTTCCCGACAATTTCAAAGTCCCAGGACACGAGACAGCCTACAATCAAAGTCCCGGTAATTCCCGAGACTTCGAGACTTAAGAAAAAAAATTGTTCTTTTTTTTAGATGTTTAAGCCTTTTTTGAAGAATTTTAATTGAGTTAATTTCTGGTAAAACGTATTAAAAAAGGGCATTTTTTTGTAAAAATCGACATTTATTAAACAGAAAATTAAATCTCTTTCTGATTTTTGTAATAATGCCACCGGACATGGAGAACACTCTCGTTTTCAACAGATATCGGTTTATACAGTAGTTCCAAACTTTCTGTACCTACGTTTTCCGGTTGCTTCAAACAACGGAAACTCATTTTTTAATGTTGCTCTTGTTTATTTTCCAGAATCTCGGGTACATTTTCTTGGATATTTTTTATTGCTTGCTCCATTTGATTTACAAAAGACTCGTCTGGCTCGTTGTGTACTTGAGAGCTACTGGTACTAGGTTCAGCGCTAACAATTTCGACAATCTTGTCTCGTCTCGAGTCTCGACACGAAAGTCCCGGGACTCGAGACAACTAAAATTACGAAAAGTCCCGGGACTTTGAGACACGAGACGTCCCGGGACCCAAAACCTAATTGGAACCCGGAAATTGTCGTACTCATTCGGAAGGCTTTAGAGCATTATGACAGTTACCTAGTAGATCATCATGAATATGAATATCCATGACATGTCTTGTAATTTGTCTAGGTACTATGTCCATAAAGTTAAGGTGATCTCTGACATTACCATCTTGCATTTTTGACAATATCAACTGCTTGAGTAGGGTGGCCTTACTAGCAGGTCACTTACTAGCATAAATATTTCATTGAGTTTATTCCATAATATATTATGTCGTGAGCAGTGTTACAACTTTTTATTTTCTTAAGTTCGGAAGGTGAGATTAAAAGTAGGTACTAAACTCTTATTGCGCAATAAGATCCTTTTCTTTCGTTTCCTCGTCAGCAGTTTTCAGAGCAGTTTATTTTTGATGAGTAGGTAGGTATGGCTTGCGTTCACTGAGTATGGCCCTCGCTTGAATTTTCCAAGTGTCGAAATTTTATTTAGGTATTTAATGACTCAATTTTAGTGTGTGTGCCCGACGGCATAATTTTAAACGTTATTAATATGACGTTAATATTTTAATTAACCACGCTCTGCTACCATGTTATAGTAAAATAAAATACGAGAAAAATATGTTAATGTTTTGACCTTAGATTTATTGATTGGTTGTCGCAGCCGCTCAACCATTCAATAATCTAAGGTTCCGACAGTAACTATAAAAATCTTATTTGAATTGTATTTCCATAGTAATTAACTTTTAATTAACGTTTATGTTAGGAAGCACATAACATGCATGTTAATTTAAAAAATTATGTTATGTATTAAAATGTTAAAAATTATATATTTCTATGGTTAGAAAGTATTAGATTAATGATTGGTTGTAGCAGACAGCAGCCGCGCGACAACCAATCATTAATTTAAGTTTCTATGTTTAATGTCAATTGTAAAATATTAATGTATATGTAATGATCAATTGTAAAATATTATGTAAGATATAAATGGTGTAATGATTGTGCAATATTACGTAAATTGTATATAGCGAAATTATTGTGTAATAAGTTGCGAAATAAAGCTGGACACAGGACGCGCAGGGGGAGAGGCACGGAACGTTCTAGGAATGTTGGCCGGAACTATATAAAGAGCACGATTGGCGCGCAGTTATTTAGTCGCAGAAAGTTAATTAGTTATGGCGAAACATGTAGTCCACGATCATGTTAACTGTAAGACCTTTAATTATTGTACCATGTTTTTTACGCAAATAAATATTATTCTATTCTATTCTATTTGCAATTCAGTAATTCAGTTTCCAAAATGTAGTCGCAAGAGAATTTCTAGTTAGAGTCAGTGAGTTCCGAATTCCTAGTTAGTCATTGCCTCACGCTCTGCCACCCTCTGGACTTGAAAACGTATTTTCATTTACCTCTCAAAGTCAAAGTCACTCTTCCCTACAAGATTTTATTTCGTAGGTACCTATTTACCAATAAATTATTAAAGTGTCATTCAAATAATAGGTACTATAATCAGTATTTTTAAGTAATTTTAGGTAGATGGTGCTTTGATCAGGTTAGAACACTTACAGCAGGGTTCTAGTGCGCATAAGGCGCTTACGCTCTTTTTGGTCACGGTAATCTTTGGTGGCGCTAACTAGCCATCGTAGTAACCACAGAACTAAGATAGAGGTTAGAAAGGCGATCATGCGCCGTTTTTGCGGGAATCGAAGTCGACAGTCGCGACCCCACCTTTCACTACCACCTTACTAAGTATATATTGTACTCTTTGCACTCATGCAGTGTTATACGCACAAGCTTACGCAAACAAAATCGACAAAGTACAATATACCTACGTCATTATGTGAGCACAGCCATAGATAAACTAATACAGGTACAACACTAGAGCAAGTGGTCAGGAGCGAATTTGATTTGTCGTTTGCAGCGCACTACATTCATTTATGGGGTACCGAGGGAGCTCCGTCCGCGCTACGTTTGTTTCTTGGATATAGGTCTGTATCTATTTTGTCTTTTTTGCTTTACCCGTCAACTTTTACTTAGTATAATTCTTAATATAAGTTTGTTTTGTGATAAAGTAGATATAATTAAACTGATCTTACTTTTCTAAGATATCGTTACGATCATGTTTTATCAATATTTGTCTAAAATATCATTATTAGATATGAAGGGCTTTCAGATCTCCGGATGAAAAGCAATTCCTTCTTTGGCTACACGTGACGCTTGACTTCTTGCTCTGCAAGTAATTATTGCACAAGATGGTATTTTCGAATATTTTAATAGCAGCTATCTTCTACAATAATGACTTCGTTGCACTCCATGAGCGACTAAACAGCGCGATCGCACATTTTCGCGACATGAACATCTGCTCATGGCAGTGGCGCGCCTGCCCCGCCCACAAGGCCTTTCTAACGTCCATTCTGTGTTCTGTGGTTGTACCAGTTTTATGATCCAGAAATTGTTTCATTGAACTAACAAATGCATCTGGATGTAGGTATCTCTGGAATAAATAAAAAAAATAATCACTGCTTAATGTAAAAAAAAAACTCAATTTATCTGTACCCAGTACCTACCCGAACTGCACTGTGATATAGGTTTATGGTAGTCCCTACCTTAGAGTATTCATATGTCTAGAGACCTTGTTCGATACTTGAAAATGAATGTAATAAATCGGCATTAAAAGTTAATGTACTACCTATATCGCCTGTCAGTACGTTTTGGCGCAAGCTCGTGAAAACATGTAATTCGCTCCCGATTGATATTTAATTAATATCGTTTTATGCATCCAAAAATTGTAAAAATTATGCTTATAATAAAGAAAAAGTGAAAATGATTACTTTCCATGTGTAATTATAGCGATTTCTTTACTTTATATCACTTAAATAATTTTTACAATTTAATATTTTTGTTGATCGGCCATGACGCCATGTTCTGTAAGTGTTGCCATAAAATGAAATTAAATATCCCATATAACACGTAGGAATAGGTACGCGTTGTCATATTTAAACTGAAAACTTGTTATGAAATACAATTTCAAAACGACAGCTATACAGAATGGCGCAAAATTTTGGGTTATTAAAAGTGGCTACCTTATCTGTTATACCTACTCACCCCCGATTTCTGAAAGGCTGGCCAAATCATGTTACCTGTTGTGATTGTTTGACCAACGTCAACAATCAATTCAAATGTGATTTAACGGCTGGTTAAATTTGATCAGCCTTTGAGAAACTTGATATGAGAGTTCTGGCACAGGTTGAGGAAAAAAACACGGGTATTGAATAATACGAAGCCGCACTTCATATTTTAGTGATTTCTATGTGACCACGTGACGAAGTTTTTGGAAGCTTGTATCTCCGGCACTATTTGACACAGCCCCATCATGATGGTACTCAAACTTCATGTTTTAGTGATTTCTATGTGACCACGTGACTAAATTTTTGGAAGCTTGTATCTCCGGCACTATTTGACACAGCCCCATCATGATGGTACTCAAACTTCATGTTTTAGTGATTTCTATGTGACCACGTGACTAAATTTTTGGAAGCTTGTATCTCCGGCACTATTTGACACAGCCCCATCATGATGGTACTCAAACTTCATGTTTTAGTGATATCTATTCACATAGACTGTAACCACATAGACCCTTGAGCAAAACTCAGAGTTACTTATATAATTGATTGATAATACATAATTGATAATTCTTCATAAATATACTTATACTTCTTCTTTCATATATTGTTTATAATATTAATGTTGATGACGATGTTGATCGAAAATAAATTAATAAATATTGTTTACTTCTGACAACCCTCCATGCACAAATGCAACATTGTCTAGACGTTGTCAGTATTTACGACGAGATCAAAGCGTCGTCCGACTGTTCTTCCTCTATAAACTATAAAAACTTTAGGTCAATTTTGAAGATATTAAATGCCACATCATAAGTTTTTGTAAAAAGTGATGGATCAGAGGTCGATAAGCAAAAGATTTCTTCTGTATTAATTGTATATTATACGGAGAGAATAAAATACACGTGGAACAAATTGAGAGCAAAAACTAGCAGTGTTGCCACCAACTATAAAACTTAAATACTAGGCTTTTTGACACACCATAAAGGAAATACTAATTTGATTACTTACTAACAAAGAGGTCAGCGAAGATGTTTACATTTCCCGAATAACTTTAGTGGAGTTCATTCATTCGATTCTATTTCTCAACAGGAATGGTTTTCATTAATGTTAATAACAGAAAACCCTAGCCACCTTTAATGCCCCAAAATTTTGATCCACCCTGTATAATAGTATAGAAAACTGTTGCAATTGCAAGGCGTTTTTTGTTAACCGCATTTTGAATTTTAGAAAAAAAATTGTCACGTGATCTTAAAGCAGTTCCCACAAATAAAAGGGGAGGCCTTTGCCCAGCAGTGGGATGAGACAGGCTAACAGTAACAGTAATGTAGAGATTTATTTAAATAAATTCTTTTAAATTCCACTTTTAATTTCGATACAAAAATATACATACATATAAATTTTTGCATCCGACTGTACATAAATAATAAAAATAATGTATTACTACCTAATTTATGAACCCTTACGTTTTCCTATTTACAAATAAAAACTGTACTCTGTTAAAATGTTTTCCCCACATCGTAGGGTAATTCTTTTTCGATGGTATCCCTGTAAGCCACGCCCACATGCGCGCGCATGTCATCACGCGGCTGAATTGGCTTCAAAACAGAAGTACGTTTTGTAAGGCGACACTCCCTCTGGACATATTTAAACCTCTATGGTCCCTACCTATCTTACGATTTACATGAATGACCGCACAGTCGCTCAATAGATCACATTAAAAATGTAGACCAACTAGATTGTATCTACAAAATCTTATTGTAGCGTTATTATCATGATCTTACAAGTTTATTGACAATAAGGTACCTATATTATTATAATAAATAAAAAATACTTGCAAACATGTCTTCGGTAAGCTCTAGCACCGCTTCCATATCGGAATTCTTTCGTCCAATCAGACCGAAAGGTCTGGGATCCAGGGATCTGAGTAGCACTCGGCTGAATCTATTGAAGAAAGAGATACAAACTCAAATGCACCTTATATCATTAAGTAAGTACTTACCTAGGTATCTAATTTCACACAAATCTCCTGTCGTGATGAGCCCTCGCGTGGAAAAATACTCATGCTGAAGTGGATAGATTAGCCAGTCGGTAAGTTTTGTAACGAAGCTGACTGCCCAGCCTTCATGGAACATTAGGTATTATGTAAGTTTTAGCTATACAAAGCACAGCTGCCGAGCAGTGAAGTCGTGAATTTATCTGTTAAAGCCTAACCGATTGATTCATTTTTACAGAAGAATTATACGAACAACTGCAGACTGACCCTGTAAATGGTTTGAAAAAAGCTAAAGCTGAGGCTTTGCTAGAGTACTACGGCCCCAACACACTCACACCGCCCACCGAATATGGATGGCCTAAGGTTTTATTTAAATCTATGTGTACAGGTTGGTACTAACCATAGAAATAATAAGTAGGGCTCCCAGATAATAAGTCTATGGTACTAACCAGTTTTCTATACTTTTAAAATCGTAACAAGGCTAAATAATTACATTGTTTTTTTTTGAAAAAATGTAGGTAGACGTTACTAGGTACCTAGATAAGTAAATTCTAAAAACGTATGTTTTGGCTTTTGTACCTATAGTTTCTAGTAGGTATACGTATATACTTAGGGGAAGGGCGGGCAAGATGAATAGGGTGGGCAAGATGAATATTTCGATTTCCTCGCGAATGTCAAGTTATAGAGTGAATCCGAATGCATCACAAGATAGCGCCCCCCACACGCCATGTGTTGGACTGTATTTGCGCTGGCAACACCGCGCATTACAAACGTGGCAGTGAGGGTATAAATTTGACCAAACAAGATTGATTTTACTTAGGTAAGTAAATTGTGTTATTCCGAAAACCATTATGATATTTTACTGTGTAACAGTTTAACAAGACTAAATATTTATCAATATATTATATCTCAAACCCGAATATTCAATGTTAACACCAAATTTACTGCAACATTGCCGATATTTTTTTTAACCATTTCTTTCTCCCTAAGTACCTATGTGGGCCAGATGAATTTATTCGTTTTGCCCGGTATTCATCTTACCCGCATTTTTTCATTCTCATTTTTAAAGTATTGTTTTAGTTATAGATGGTATACAATGATATCTAAAAACTCGACAGGCTCTTGGAGTGAATGATGAGACTGACCTATATATCCAACAGCTGAAAAATATAGCGTCCATTAAGCCACCTTATATAGGCACCACATAAACTCAGTCTTCAAAAACCAAGCTTGATCGTTTCCAAAGCGTATTTATATCCAAGAAGGAACTAGTAAGTTACATCAAAGAACTGACTCCCTTTTCTATGGGTTAACTAGAAAACAATTTCATTCTCAGGCTGAGCAATTTGCTAAAGCAAAATGAAAAAGAAAATCTATATCAAGATATAGATTTTCTTTTTTGTTTTAGCCATATTCCTAGGAATATGGACCTGCAACAGAAACATTTTTGGAGAAGAATCGTACGTGACTTCTTCTCTGTTTGTCGACGCTCCAGTTGCAGAAGCAACTGAAATATTGTATGAAAATGTAGATGAAGCTGAAAAGGCTCCACTGACCCATGAATCTGAATTACTTTAATCTTCAAGATCCCTGGAAAAGGAATCTGACATCACCTTCCAAACAGAAAAAAACGACAGCCATAAAAGAAAAATATTGTCTGTTATTGAGGGCAACAATCAAGACTTCTTCAAATGGTTCAGGATAAAGAAGCAGTTTATAAAAAAATCTTCGATATAAAAATAGAAGTAAGATCAAAATTGCTTCTGCTCTATTTTTAAAGAGCCTTAAGAGGATCATAACACAGAATTGGGTGCATTGTAGCCAATGCCAGCGCTAGAGTCATGAATCAGAGTTACACAAGCACTAGAGTTAGCACTATAGCGAAAGAAGTACTAGAGTTCGTGGTTCCAGCCCTGGCACTGGCTGCACTGCACAAAGTCCTCTGTATAAGTCCTCTTTATAATTTGAGCATTTGTTATTTGTTAAAACAAGAAATATCAAATAATATGAAACAAATGTATTAGGTACAAAACCTAATACATTTGTTTCATATTATTTGATATTTCTTGTTTTAAGGGCGCATCATAATATTCATTTTGCCCGACCAAGGAATTCATCTTGCCCAACGTACCAATAGCGGGCAAGATGGATAAAAATACCACTTTTTATTTAAAGTGCCATTCTCGTCTAATTATATGAGATAGTTTTTTTATGCGTATGGATAATTAAATACTTGATTGTTTCATTAAAAGAAAATCCGTTAATTCTTTAAAATTAACAAGCTTTGATGGTTTGAAAAGTTTCATAATCAACTTGCCCGCCCTTCCCCTACTACAAACGATACAAAAGCCAAAACCTTAGATTATTGATTGGTTGTCGCAGCCGCTCCGCGACAACCAATCAATAATCTAAGGCCAAAACCCAAAACATACGTTTTTAGAATTTTGTCTGTTTACTTGTCGTCTGTCACGCATAACGTCAATATTATCTACCTACCTACCTGAAATTATTTGGAAAAATTATTGAGAAAAGAAAACCATAGTGCGTACTTGCGTAGGTATCATAAGGTAACATTTAGTCTTTATTTCAATAAGATCTGTTGACTTTGATTAGGTACCTATGTTAAAAGTTATGTGGATCTAAAGTCCAACAGTCAGCAACTTTGCTAACATGCAAGAAAGTCATGAAAAGGATTTTGAAGGAACTAAAATTCATCTTCGCTCGCAACCCTAAATAAGTACCGTAGGAGTCAGTTTGGGTGCAACGATGTGTTTATTTTACTATTCTGTGTAGATTTTTTGTGATAAAAAAATGTTTTCGGCATTAATATATTAAAAATAAACAAGAGAATATACAAGTGGCGCCCTCAATCCTTTTCATGACTTTCTTGACAGACTGTAGGTATCGCAATAAATGGCGTAAGCAATGACAATGTTAATATTGGGCGTAAGTGCATTTCAAATCTAGAATCGATGGTCATAACATACATAAAATGGACGTGCCCGTGTTTGTAGGTACCTAATTAAATAATAACAACGGGTACGCAATGCTTTCTTGGCACCATTTATGCTTCTTTCTACTTCTACTAGGTACTATTCCACGCGTAACTACGCCTTGAATAGAACCACACCATTGACTATTTGAACCACAGAACACAGAAAGAGGTCTTCTTTCTTTCACCTCTTTTCTGTGTTCTGTGATTTGAACGTTTACCACAAATCATAGTAAATAACCATATAAATAACGGATAGGTCGTCCACGGGATACGGGATAGGTATCCGAAATCCAAGTTGACAGAGTCGCGGGCACAGCAAGTAGATACCTTCCCAGGTACTTACCTATTTATAGCCGTAGCTAAGATATAATGTTGAAATCAAAACCTGAGTAGGTACTGGGTTTAACAGCGACAAATCCCACGCAGAATTATTCAGACACGAAAATATTTCTAGCTCATCATTCATTAGGATATTTGGTACGTGCGAGATCAAAACTTAGCTGCGCCGCGATCAAACTACTGCATCAAATGCCACTTTATTTTATTTAATTATTGCTAAACTAACCTTATACCTTACCCTTTTACTTTTTCTAGGGTTTTCCATATTAATCTGGCTGGGTGCACTGTTGTGTTTGGTAGCTTACGTTATAGAATCATCAACTAAAGCTAATCCCACTGCTGATAACCTTTATCTCGGTTGCGTGCTAATTGCAGTCGACATCATATGTGGCCTGTTCAGTTTCTATCACAATTTTAAAAGTTCTAAGGTCAGAATTTACCTTTTGCTTGCATTTTTTTTTTCTAGATAAGTACCTATCTTTTGTAGTAGGTAGGTACCTACTACCTACCTATTGGAAATCTTACCTGTATCTACCTACTGAATAAAAATAATTTCAGATTATGAAAACGTTCAATAGCATGATACCAAGCTATGCTAACTGTATTAGAGAAGGAATACTAAATTCTGAGACACCGGTTTGTGACATCGTCAAGGGTGACATCGTGCACATACAGGCGGGAGATATTGTGCCGGCTGACATACGTATTATAGACAGCAAGGGATTCAAAGTACGCATCTTGCACTATCATAAACTCCGCACGTGCACAGTACCTACACGTGCTGGTGAACGTGTTTGCTTATATCAAAGTATCTAACTACCTACCTACATAGTTCATTACTTAGGTATATTTGTTGGGTTATCTATTTACAGGTTGATAATTCTTCACTGACCGGTGAATCTGTCGCAGTAACACGAAGTAATACAGAAGGAAATCCGAACATACTTGAATCGCCAAATGTTGCTTTCTTTTCTACTCAATGTGTGGAAGGCTGGGCTATAGGTATTATACATTCAATTTTGTCAAGTAGGTTCTTCTCATTGACAACTACTAGATTGCCTCATTGCCTCGTGGTTGCACGCGCGACTGCTGAGCGTGAGGTCTTGGATTCTATTCCCGGGTCAAGTAAAATGTTATTGGGTTTTTCTGTATGGAAATTAGCAGTTATGTTTCTCCGGCAGGAAAATCTCTCCTAGAACGAATTGAGTTGAACGAATAATTAGAGCATCATCTGCTGTAAATGAGCGCTAAATAAAAAAATTGTGCGTGCTGTGGTTTTGGAAAAAAAGCGGAAAAACTAATCCCGCTGGAGTAACGTTCCAGCAGGAAGATTCTAAACGTATGATCGCAGAGAGAAATAAAGTACATGGTCAAACAGCTTATATTTGTGCGTAAATGTGCGCCAAAAATGAAATTTGTGCAACTTAAGGATTTTGAGTTTTTTTATTTCCTGCTAGAGTAACGTTTTGCAGAATCTTGTGTCTCGGAAACCAATGATTGTGCGCCCGTAGAATAAAAGTATAAGTTTGGAATAGTGCTGGGTAGATGGAAATAGACTCGTCCCCTATTAGGTATCTACATAGTTTTTTGCGATACTAGCTTTGTACCTCTATATATATCTATTATAACATATACTTCCCTTCTCTAGAAATATAAATAATTTTACCATAGAGATAATACATAGTACCATTTTACTGACTCGCTGAATGACACCTTGCAAGACTTATCATCCTTCAAAAACATAACACATCAAAGTAGTTCTTGTCACACTTTAAATCTAATTTCCCCTCAATAGCACTTGTTAAAATCTCGATATTATTCGATCATAATGCTGCCCTACTTACCTTAAATTGTAAATTACCTAAACAAGGCAACACTCGCACAATTTCAAAATTGAATATAAATAAACTTGAAGAAGATTTATGCAACATCGACTCAGTTTACAATTTCGCTGACGCACAGTTTTTACCCGACTACGGCCAGGGTTTATATTATATATTTGACCGTATGTATGTGTGTTCATCTGTTCCCTCATAACTTCTAAACTATTTATCTTATTTTGACAAATGAGGTATCGTTGGAAGCGTTTTGATTGTCCGGCTGGTTACCTATATAATGTGTCGGGACATTGAAAATATGGTGCCCTATAGAGGAAATAAAGTTATGATTTAAGTCTTTTTTAATGTTGCCGTGTCCTTATCTAATTAAAGGGCTTAATTAGAACATTTCAAAAATATATATATTGATACCCGTTGCTCGCGGCATTGAAAAAAAAGTAAGTTCAATAAAATAAAACATGACTACTGAAAAAGTATGAGTATGTTTTGTTTAGTAGCAGTGTTGGTGAATAGTAATATTTATAGTATAATAGGTATTAAAATAAAACTTGGTTGGTACATAGTATTTATTATTATATATAGTAAAGGAATAGTATAAAGCGAAACAACAGTAGGACGACGCCTTTGATCAACAACAACGACAACGTCAAGACAGTGCACAGTGTGGCGATAGTGCATGGAGGCTAGGGTTGTTACAAGTAGTGTAGTGGTTTTCTACGATACGTGCCGCGGATTCGATACGCGCACGGAACAAATATTAGTCTGGATGTGTGTGCATGTGAGATGTATGTCTGTAAACTCTACCCACGATACAGGAGAAATACTAGTGAGGGACAATGTTTTATTAAAAAAATTAAATATTTATTTATTTATTTTAGATCAACATCGTCATCAACATATTATTACTTACTATTTTAAACGTTGATTATGACAAATTATCAATTCATTAATAAAAGGTAGCTCTGAATTTTGGTCACGTAGTCACGTGGTCACGGTTTATATGAATAGACCTCACCAAAACATGAAGTTTGAGTACCAACATGATGGGTCTGCGTCCCATAGGTTGGGACATGTAAGCTTTCAAACATTTGGTCACGTAGCTACATAAATCTCACCAAAACGTGAAGTTTGAATACCAACATGATGGGACTGCGTCCCATAGTTTGGGAGATATAAGCTTTCAAAGTTTTAGTCACGTGGTCACATAGATCTTGACAGATAAAAGTGACAGATCAGTAGACTCTATCTATATCTGATTTTACTAAAATAATAATATTTCAAATATGTACTAAAAAAAAATCAAAATATGTTTATAGAAGTACATGCCATACTACTGAGACAAGTTATATAGGTTGCTCCCTCTTCACAATATTGTGTCTAGAGAGCAAAACAAATTCTGAATTTATAAATCGAACGCGATAGCCTCGATCGATACGGGTATCACGTCCGAGAGCCAGCGGCAGACTGCCGCCCGTCGCCCGAACACGACCCGTCAGCTGAAAATTGGCACAGATTTACGTTTAAATTCAAGGAAAAATTGAAAAATGACGTTTTTTTTAATGTTAAACGTTGGACTTATAAATAAATGAATTATTTATCTATTGCTGCAAATCAGAAATAATTTAAGCTTCAAGTTCCGAAGAAGATGAAGGTTTAAATTCTGATTTAGGTGTTTTATAATCGCCAATAATTACTATATTATAATCTACTTAAAAAAAAAATTGCAACGTTGGATTTGAAGTAGAGATCTTGAACTTTAAGACTGTATTTTTGTTTTTTTTGTAGGTATAATTACGGAGGAGATGGCGATATAAAACGGCGTTTTGGTCGGGGTACTGCCTTAAGAACCTAAGGCTTACATTCAAAGACGACAGAAACGAGTCTAAGCGCGAACTTACGCTTCCATATTATGTCAATTTTACGAACAAATTTTGACAGATGGAAGCGTAAGTTCACGCTTAGACTCGTTTCTGTCGTCTCTGAATGTAAGCCTAAGATTATTACCTATGCGCCATCAGGGACGTTATTTTGTGTTTTGTTTAATTTAATTATAGGTACATACTGTTATCTTATACCTACCCCACCTACCTTCTTCTTATTTTATACTTTGTAGGTAGATACCTAAAATATAAAAACTATGTGATTATTTAAGTTTCTTTGATAGCTCTTCTCGCCTTAAACACAAGTTTACCTAGTTCAGGCATTCGTGTTTATATCAAAGTAAGACTTTTTATTTCTTAGCTTATTTTGATATATGAATAAATGATTTGATTTGATATAATATCCATTTCATTAATAGGTAATTGAGTAGGTACCTACAGTAAACAGTTTGACAAAATAAATGATCCGAAATAGGTAGGTACTAAATTGATTTTTCTTTGGTAAGATTAGACCCTGACCTCAACAATATAGGGAGTTGAATGTTACAGGTGTTGTATTATGTTGCGGAGACCTTACGGCGTTGGGTCGCGTGGCCGGTTTGGCAGCGCGACTGGAGCCGGCGCCCTCTCCGCTGGCTCGAGAACTCCGCCGCTTCATGCGATACATGTCCATATGGGCTCTTGGACTCGGCTTATTTATAGCAGGGGCTTCCTTAGCTCTCGGCTACCCTTTTATGCAGACTATTATATTTGTTATTGGTATTATTGTCGCTAATATTCCTGAAGGTAAAGATTTAGATACTTTAGTTATTTTGTTGCTCCTTTCAGGAACCTGTACCTATCTAAATAAACAAGAAAATCCCTAGACCACCAGGAAGATAACTTTATCGTGTAACTTTTTAAATTTAAGTATCGTTAGCGAAAAATTTTGCAATTTAATATCGCATAATATTTATTTATTTCATAAAAGTGTAACATGAAAGCTTTAAAGTTAACAACAGTAATTAAGCTTGTATTAAAGAGATAACATAGGTACTATCAACTATTCAGGCCACTTGGATATAAGTCACATTACCCTCTGTACCTACTAGTGAAAACTGTACAGAAAATAATACTTAGGTATGTGGGTAATATAGACATAATTTTAGGTTTGCAACCAACTGTAACAGCATCTCTAACGATAACTGCCCAGCGCATGGTGAAAAAGAATTGCCTCGTGAAAAACTTGGAGGCCGTGGAGGCGTTAGGAGCATGCACCATCATATGTTCCGACAAGACTGGCACTCTTACTGAGAATAAAATGATCGTGAACCACATATGGATGTGGAACAAAGTATTCTACGTACCGGACTCCGATTTCAATAGTAAGTCGATGCATTAAAAACGTCATTGCGGAAACAGCTCACAGGATACATACAGCGTCGGGCGGCTGATCGTAAAAAAATGTGTGGGGTAGGGGGGATGTTAAGACCTGAAGAAAAACGGCAAATTCTATATCGAATGTACCTAGGTAGATATATATTTAAAAAATAATTTTAATGTAGGTGGTTTTGGATACGGCTTTGCCTACCACGTTACATCTACCAGCTCCGCGCCCGTGTGAAAAGTTTCTAATTTTCCGGGTAAAGTGGGTACTCTAGGTACGTAGGTACCTATGTCCTTTTATGGAGTTCAAGCTATGTAGGTACCTAACTAACACTGTTTAGCCGCAAACATAAAACTCACTCACTTTCGCATTATGGTAGGTATCTACGCACCTGCATAATAGGTAGATACATATGTGTGGATATAAGATCCTACGGGAAAAATAATGTACCAAAATTATATAGGTAATTAGGTACCTACGCATAATTTAATCGCAGCGCATATTCTTGCTAATTAATCCTGTCTTGTCATTTAATATGGAGTTATCTACCTCATAATTTGATAAAAATAAAGTGCTTTGCTTGCAGATGCTGTGCAAAATAATTATGGTAAGACAAAATAATTTTAAATAAGAAATCATTTTGTAATTTCCATCATATCCGTTTCCGTTCACATCCTATCCTATAGGTAGGTAACTTTGTTTATGCACCATTTCAACTATTAGCTTTAAAATAATATTAGATATTGAGGAGAAACATTTTTAGGTTAATGCTGTTAGACAAAAATCCATAGTCTCTTGTAATCTATATATAGTCATGTCTGGAAGAGCCCGACCTAACTGAAAAACAAATCTTTTTTTGTCAATTGGATGAGTAGGTAATCAATACCTATAATATTACGTTGGTCTATGCATTAACCAATTCCTAAAGGGAAGCCGATGGTAATCGGGTTGTATGGACTCTTCGCCACTGGTAGATACCTACTAACATAATTAACCCTTTATTACTTTGCGATTAACCAATATACTCGTACAAACATATAGGTACCTATACAAACTTATAAAACCGTTCGAAACCGGCCAGCATAGTGACTTTTCGAATTTATGTGCGGATCAGAATTTAATTAGGTATCTATCACTTGCATTAAACGGTGAAAGATAACATCGTGAGGAAACCTGCACACCTGAGAGGGCCTCAAAAAGTTCACGATGGTGTGTCCGCCAATCTGCACCAGGCAAGCGTCGTGAACTAAGGCCTAACCCTTCTCATTCTGTGAAGAGGCCCGTGCCCAGCAGTGGGACAGTAATGGGCTGGATTTATTTATTTTACACCTAATTAACTCTTTGTTCAGACATATTTTACTTCTTGCAGCCTACGACTATTTAAAAATATGCGGTGCCCTGTGTAGCAACGCTGACGTTAAGATCGGCGGCGGCATTCGCGGCGACGCTTCTGAAACTGCCATCCTAAACTTCCTCTTCCAACATAATGACCCCCTTACTGTCAGGAGAAAATATCCCAAAGTAGCAGAAATACCTTTTAATTCCGTTAATAAATATCAAGTAAGATCTATAATTCTATAGGATTCATTCAACGAACATGGTGGTATAGTACGACACAACTAAGAAGTCACATTGGCAAACTTCGTAAAACCGATCCAGTTCCGAACTGCGCGCGTCTTCAACACCACGAATGTTTATTATTACCTAGGTACTGCAGTAAAACATGATCTTAACGCGGATGCAATAAGTTGTACAATTACCTATTTAAACGAGCGACTACCATTGGTTGTTTGATCAGGTACATCGATGTTACTTCTTAGTTGTATCGTACTGTACGTACAGTTCAGAAATATGTAATTAAATAGGTAGGTACGAGTAGGTAATAGTTAAATATAATTTAACTTACGATGTCTGTAATAAGTAGATATAGGTATATCAATTTCGTACCGTCCACTTGTCTACCCGTCCCCTTCGGAGAATAGGGGGTGAGATCTCGGTACGCATCGGAAACGATTTCTTCTAAGCCCAGGCGGGCTGCGATTGACAATTTTACAACAGGAAACTCAAAAAAAAAACCTGACCGATTCGAACCGAAAACCACCTGCGGTTTTCCTTATTATTGGCTGTATAATGACCTTTACAACAATATTGAGCTAGCTAGCTGACATCAATTTAAATAAATTATTTACTTATCTCAATAGGTCAGCGTGCACATCGATACGTCGTCGTCACGATATTTAGTAGTGATGAAAGGTGCGCCGGAGTGCATATTTGCTCGCTGTGCCACGGTGGCTACTGACACCAAAGATATAAAAATGACACACGAAATGAAAGAAGCAGCTGATAAAGCGAGCGAAAATTTAGCCGCTACTGGTTGGTATTGAGACTTAGACTGGTATTTCCTGTCTCAAACTAATAAAACAGTATCTTCTAGTATTTAAATTAATGTATTGCAATAAATTAATTCCCGCAATGAATCTTCCTTTCGAGAGTAGATACCTACCTAATTTATTCACTTGATGTAATGACTTGTTTATTTGTTCTGGTAGTCTTTATTAGACTATTGCTTACGTTAGATCATTTTGATGTTTTTATTAGTTCAGTAAGTACGTACTTACTACATTTTCAGGTGAAAGAATTATGGCCTTTGCTGATTTACTCCTGGACTCCAAGCAGTACCCTTTACACTTTGAATTCGACACAGATAATGTCAATTTTCCTTTGGAAAATTTGCGCCTGCTTGGCGTAATGGGACTCATGGATCCACCTCGTGAGGAGGTCAGTTATGATTACCTAAATTAGCTTGTATTTTATTTACTTCTTAGTAGTTTCTCACCTCCCCCATTTAAAATTTGCCAACATGGTGCATTTCATTTTAGGATTCGTATTAAATAACTATCTAATAACTGGATGTAATTTTGTGGTATGTTTAAATCAGGTGCGCACTGCCATAGGCCGCGTGCGCGCTGCTGGAGTACGCGTGATGATGGTAACCGGTGACCATCCTGTCACATCGCGTGCGGTTGCCCTCGAAGTAGGAATCGCCACTAGTCAGAAATGTCACGTTGTCACCGGCAACGATTTAAGAAATATGACACCAGATTTGTTGCATTGGACACTTGATAAACATTATGAAATAGGTAAACGTTACAATAATTCTATATAGAATAAAATATTGTAAAACTTACGAATTTTCTTGGATTTAAAGCATCTATAATTTAAAGTGTTTGCAAGAACGTCTCCAACACAAAAACTTCAAATAGTGGAGGCCTGTCAACGTCAAGGCAGCGTGGTTGCTGTAACCGGAGACGGAGTCAACGATGCGCCCGCACTTCGACGTGCTGATATTGGTATCTCTATGGGCATCACCGGATCACAAGTATATTTATTTCAATATTGCTTCAAATCATAGATCAAACATTATAATATTTACTAGTATTTACGTCATCCACTATTTACTTATAGGTGTCAAAACAAACAGCCGACATCATTTTAATGGACGATAATTTTGCCACTATCGTGACTGGTATCGAAGAGGGAAGGAAAATCTTCGACAATCTTAAAAAATCTGTTTGTTACATACTTATTTCTAATGTGCCTGAAATTGCCCCTGTTCTTATGTTTATTTTGTTTTCAATACCTTTGCCGTTGGGTAAGTTGGTGTTCAGAAACTATAAGAATTTGCTTATGAATTCTGGAATCTGGAATCATATTGTTTTGTTAAAGGTGTTATGACCATCCTGTGTGTGGACTTGGGCACGGACATGTGGCCGGCTGTAGCGTTGGCGTATGAACGCGCCGAGTCTGACGTCATGGCTCGCACTCTCCGCGTTCGGGACCGTCTCGTCTCAGCTCGGATGTTACGACTAGTGTACGGACACTTAGGTCTCATTGAATTCGCTGCTGGCATGTTTGCCTACTTCATAGTAATGGCCGAACACGGCTTTTATCCTGGAGATTTATTTGGTAAGACATGAAATTAAATACATAAGACAAGGAAAATTAAATTATTCACACCCAAAATTATGTGATCTTTTAAAATAGAAATACAGAGTGGAAATAATTTGGTGATCCAGGTATACGACAAAGATGGGACAACGAAGCAGTCAGTGACCTTACCGATTCATTGGGTCAGGAATGGACATACTTGGAACGTAAAGAAGTAGAGCGAGCATCCCAAGCCGCGTACTTTGTGGCAGTGGTACTTACTCAGATGATGAATGGCGTCATTTGCAAGACCAGATATAACTCTTTGTTTCACGTCGGTAAGAGTTGTGGTACTTTCTGTACCTAAATGTTGAATTAGCGCGAGTTATACATATATGGTTCTTCCATTCATTTATAGGTACAAAATATTTTATGAGATGTACGAGGGTCATTCAATAAATACTTAGCCTACAAAAAGTAAACGAAAATTTTGGAAAAGTGGGAATTTATTTTTCAACATAGTCTCCTTTTAGTTCGATACACTTAGCCCAGCGATGCTCCAACTTTTTTAATCCGTCCGAAAAATAGTTTTTGTCAAACTCTGCAAAATAGGCCTCCGTGGCGGCGATGACCTCCTCATTCGATCCATATCTATTCCCGGCGAGTGATTTTTTCAGATTAGGAAACAGAAAGAAGTCACAAGGGGCCAAATCTGGAGAATACGGTGGATGGGGCAGCAATTCGTAGCGTAATTCGACCAATTTGGCCATGGCAACGGCAGACGTGTGAACCGGTGCGTTGTCGTGGTGAAACAGCACTTTTTTCTTCGCCAGATGGGGTCGTTTTTTCTTTAATTCGGCGTCGAATCGGCCCAATAAATCGGCATAGTAAAGCCCTGTAATTGTTTTACCCTTCTCGAGGTAATCGATGTAGATCACACCTTGTGAATCCCAGAAAACGGTGGCCATAACTTTTCCGGCCGATTTTACAGTTTTCGCCTTCTTTGGAGCACGTTCCCCGGTCTAGATCCATTGTTTTGATTGCTCCTTGGTCTCTGGTGTGTACCAGTGGATCCAGGTTTCATCGACGGTCACAAAACGACGCAAAAACTCCGCTGGATTCCGCTTAAACAGCGCCAAACACGTCTCCGATGTGGTCTCACGGTTGCGCTTGTTTTCTGGTGTGAGTAAACGCGGTACCCATCGCGCCGACAGCTTTCTCATGCCGAGTTCCTCGTGAAGAATATGATGCACTGTTCCTTCTGAAATGCCTACAGTCTCAGCTAGCTCCCGAACCTTCAATCGGCGATCTGCCAATACGAGATCATGGATTTTTTTAATGTTTTCCTCCGTAGCAGCTGTTTTCGGTGCACCTGGACGTGGTTCATCAAAAACCGACGTACGGCCACGTGCAAACTCGTTGAACCAATTCTTGACGGTGGCCATCGATGGAGAAGAGTCACCGTACACAGCATCCAAGCGCTCTTTGATTTCGATGCGCGTTTTCCCTTCCAAAAATAGGAATCGAATCACCGAACGATATTGCTCTTTTTCCATTTTTGTAAAACCGATCGACACGTTGGCTTCCATAAGTTGTCAAATTAAAACAAATGAAGGGATTGGAATGAAAATTTGAAAAAAGAATTTAAAAAGAATGTGCTACACTGTGGTAAAACTCTTTTGAAACTACAGCGCCCTCTGGCGATGAGGCTAGGTACTTATTGAATGCACCTCGTATATCTATAGTAGTACGAGATCCCTACTAAGATCGACATTCACCCATCTGTTTACCGTATGTTTTTTTTTTATTAAGTACATTAATTGTAATTAAAGGTGGGCTGGACTTAATTTCATCAGGCCACCCATTCGCATTAAGTTTGTTCATGTATTATGATCGAAAAAATAAATATTTTTCATTCGGTAAACAGATGGGTGAAGGTCGATCTTAGTAGGGATAGGGATCTTATACTATACGTTTCATAGATGCTTTGTTGCAAAAAAGTAGATATTTATACAAAAATTTTCATAACGCTTTTATCATGCGGCATTTTCGGCAATTCAAATTTCGGCATTAAGGGTGATTTTATGCTCATTAACTAAATTACAGCATTCCACTTGAAATACCGTTAAAATAGGTAGGTTTTTCAACTTTTTTGAAACCAATTAATTTTACCCGGGTTTTAATGTGAACTTTAAGCTCATTTAACATTTGTACTGTGCTGAAAACAGTTTAGTGTGCCAAGTCAGGGCGTACATCGGCCATATTAAGAACGTAATTCCACAGGTTCGACATCAAATGGATTTGACTACAACGACTAGGACCGTGTATTACTCATCCAAGAAGGCTATAGGCGTAGCGATCTGTAGTTTTGCAGCCGAGATTTTCGCGGCCAGCGATTCACAATGCCTGGAATCGCTTTTAAGATATCGAAAGATTTGCCAAGTCATTAATTAGGGAATCACCGCCCAGGAAGACCGCTACATAGACTTAAATGCACGTAGTGAGAGCACAGTCACTTCCCGCTCTTTGCAAACCCGCTTGTGCTTGACGACAGGCACGCGCCTTAGTGAACAAATAATTAGAAACCATTTGTATGAAAACCAGCAATAGGGAATATGCATAAAATTTAAATTAGTCTCAATTTTTTTTTTCTAGATTCGTTATTGTCTTTACATTATACTTCAAAGGTATATTTTTTATTTAGTTATTATTTAAACCCAGAAAATATTATATAGAAAGTGATAAATAACGGATGGAAATTCAAACTTACAAAACGCGCTACCATTGGTGGAAACGAAATGTGACGTCAATGGTCACATCTTTGGATTTATCGGCGTCAATATTCATACTGTGTTAGTAGTGTTTGTGAGAAATGATGTGAATGTGATTACTTGTATGATGACTGATGATCAACTACTCCATTTTTCTGAAAATGGAGTACCCGACACGTCTCACTTTTTGAGTTCACTAAGCATATCTATAGACATCGATGTCTTACACCATTTTTTTCGTACTTTCGCATCGCGTGGAATATCTTATCACTTTATGACTATTTTCAAGCCTATTTATATTTTTTTCTATGTTAGAAAGACGTAAACGATTAATTTAAGAAATTAAAAAAAAGACATGCATATTCCCTATTCTCAGGAGTCAAGTGGTGCGAACTCCAAAGAACAGTATTCATCATGCAAATCAATAAACATTCGAAGGCAACATTTGGACTGTTGCGTAAGTGATTGAAGCACAGTGCATTTTACAGCTGAGAGTAAAGTAAAAGTTTCGTGATGACCGTTGCATAAGAGTGTGGAGATGAAAAGGTGAGCAATTTCCAGATGCCTGCATCCACAAAAGCGATCGATTTGGGGGGCCCAATGTTATGGTGTGGGGCGGCATTAGCGTAACTGGAAGAACTGAGCTTGTAATTCGCAACCAGGGTAGGTACAGTAACAGCTCAATTGAGGAAGTCATAAGACTCCATGTGGTGCCATTTGCACAGCAAGCGAGTGCAGGTTTCAAGCTGTTGCACGGCAATTCACGCGCTTATACCTACTGCTAGAGCCACCAGAGAGACACTAGAAGAGGTTTGTATACAATTAGTGTTGCCGAGGCCAGCGAACAGTTCGGGCTTGAACAAATGTAATGTAATGTATGTTGAAAAGAGATATAAATTTATCAGTGCACAATGAAAGACAGCCCTTAAACGTCCAAAAATCGAGCTAGGAACAAATCTCTCAAGTAACAATGATGATAAAAAATGTCCTCCAGGCTTCAGGAATGTGTTCGGAAAAGAGGAGGTCCCACCAGATATTGATTCGAAAAGGAAGAAGAATAAACGCAGTTCAATTTAATTTTTAGTCCAAGTGCACTTTTTGTTCAAATTGCACTTTTCCTAAAAAAATGTTGTAATTTTTTTTTTGTTTCTTTAATGACATAAATCATTGCAATGAATTTTATAACTTATAAACCCCGGAACTCTATAATTAGCCCAGAATATCAAAAATATTTGATGACCCTTATTTTGTTTTGAGTAGGTAGTATAGATATAGGTACGAGGGTCATTCAATAAATACTTAGCCTACAAAAAGTAAACGAAAATTTTGGAAAAGTGGGAATTTATTTTTCAACATAGTCTCCTTTTAGTTCGATACACTTAGCCCAGCGATGCTCCAACTTTTTTAATCCGTCCGAAAAATAGTTTTTGTCAAACTCTGCAAAATAGGCCTCCGTGGCGGCGATGACCTCCTCATTCGATCCATATCTATTCCCGGCGAGTGATTTTTTCAGATTAGGAAACAGAAAGAAGTCACAAGGGGCCAAATCTGGAGAATACGGTGGATGGGGCAGCAATTCGTAGCGTAATTCGACCAATTTGGCCATGGCAACGGCAGACGTGTGAACCGGTGCGTTGTCGTGGTGAAACAGCACTTTTTTCTTCGCCAGATGGGGTCGTTTTTTCTTTAATTCGGCGTCGAATCGGCCCAATAAATCGGCATAGTAAAGCCCTGTAATTGTTTTACCCTTCTCGAGGTAATCGATGTAGATCACACCTTGTGAATCCCAGAAAACGGTGGCCATAACTTTTCCGGCCGATTTTACAGTTTTCGCCTTCTTTGGAGCACGTTCCCCGGTCTGGATCCATTGTTTTGATTGCTCCTTGGTCTCTGGTGTGTACCAGTGGATCCAGGTTTCATCGACGGTCACAAAACGACGCAAAAACTCCGCTGGATTCCGCTTAAACAGCGCCAAACACGTCTCCGATGTGGTCTCACGGTTGCGCTTGTTTTCTGGTGTGAGTAAACGCGGCACCCATCGCGCCGACAGCTTTCTCATGCCGAGTTCCTCGTGAAGAATATGATGCACTGTTCCTTCTGAAATGCCTACAGTCTCAGCTAGCTCCCGAACCTTCAATCGGCGATCTGCCAATACGAGATCATGGATTTTTTTAATGTTTTCCTCCGTAGCAGCTGTTTTCGGTGCACCTGGACGTGGTTCATCAAAAACCGACGTACGGCCACGTGCAAACTCGTTGAACCAATTCTTGACGGTGGCCATCGATGGAGAAGAGTCACCGTACACAGCATCCAAGCGCTCTTTGATTTCGATGCGCGTTTTCCCTTCCAAAAATAGGAATCGAATCACCGAACGATATTGCTCTTTTTCCATTTTTGTAAAACCGATCGACACGTTGGCTTCCATAAGTTGTCAAATTAAAAGAAATGAAGGGATTGGAATGAAAATTTGAAAAAGGAATTTAAAAAGAATGTGCTACACTGTGGTAAAACTCTTTTGAAACTACAGCGCCCTCTGGCGATGAGGCTAGGTACTTATTGAATGCACCTCGTACTTAAATAATTTATTTTTATCGCTTGTACATATTTCGTGTATGAATGGAAGGGCCATATAATATTGAGTTCCAATTAATAATAATTGAAACTCAAAATTATAGTTATTGTATTTGAAATAATTTATTTTTGACGGTATTTTCTAGGAATGAAGAATAAAATGTTGAACATGGGATTAGCATTTGAACTAGTACTTTCATGCGCTATTTGCTACATTCCAGGAGTAAATACATTCTTTCACACTTATCCTCTGCGACTAAGTTGGTAATTAAGTTTTTTTATTCATTTCCGAAACAGTTAAGTTAATACTGTTAGTATTATGAAGGAGTTCTTCTTTGGCGCCTCGTTACCATTTAATACTGGCAATCACCTTCATCACTGGTCACTTAATCCTTCCAAAATTACAATTCAAAAGAATGCTGCGCTAGATCACCATTTTACAGTTCCTATTTTGGCCATTCCTTCAGCAACTTCCATAAAAGACACAGCTGTGGTCTTTATTTACTATTAACTAGAATATACCTACCCTATACTATACCCCACCCAGAAGGTAGGGTAGGGTAGGGTACCTATTAAATAAATATAAATGCCTTATTATGGTGGATTTGTCGATTAAATTGATCATATTGCTTCGCCTTAACGGGTCGGACACCGGTGACTAGACACATTGTATATAGATTTTACAAGTTACTTCCAGATCTGAAAGTTGAACAAATCATGTTAAATTTTATTATTATAACATTCTATTTTAAAAGATCAGCTTTACAATTTTTATTATAACAATATGCACCTATCAAGTTATACAATAAACCGTTCCTCCGGTGTGTTCCTGTTACTGACGTTCTTCTTGCTTTTCCACATTACAACGTTGTTCCGCGAGTCCAGAGGACTAGCCGTGGCACGTAGAGGGAATAAATCCGGGACAGTATTACCTTCTCAATATACTAAAAGTAATTTAATTACAGGTGGTTTCTGTCTACGCCGTTTGTTATATTAATGTTTGCATTTGACGAATTTAGAAAATATTGTATTAGAAGAAGACTTTTTGGTGGATGGTATAACTCTTTAACATTTTATTAATTTAACAACATTGTAGCTCTTCGTAGATAAAATAATTGTTCTAATTTGAGTGCTACATCCGGTGATAACTGTTATATTTATAGTACCTACATATATATAATAATATATAGATACTGGGTGTAAGTGACATCGTAACGAAAACTGTTAACATGGTATATGATTCTGGACACATTAGAGGCAAAGAATACTAACTATTACATTAGAGGTACGAGACGGTCTTTTCAAAAAAATTACGATTTTGTTCGCAGTTTTTACAACTAACTAAATAATCTGCGAACAGGATCGTATTATTTTTGAAAATACCGATCCAATCTTCTCACTCTAAGGTGTCCAGAATCATGTACTGAATACATGGTATCAGTATTCGTTACGATGTGACTTACACTCTGTATTAGTTAAATGTGGATAGGTAGGACGTAATGTGAATTGCACTTTTAAATAAAACAACGTTATTCAGGAAATATAAGTTTACTGGACTTTTATTTATATTTGATCCCGTACATACTCAGATCTCCAAATAATACAAGTTATTAAGTACCTAATTAATGAGCAAAAAGTAATTACATATCAGAATCAGGTCACATAACAACATCACAATAGTTTGAAGTCGGTGTACGGTTACGGACCTACATTTCAGGACTTTGTTCTTAAAGTTAGTTAACTTAACAAATTGTTCATTAATCACTTCGCGACTGAAAATTATATTCTCACAATAGGTACGCGCCCATATACTATATTAGAGTATCATTGTCACTTTCTGAATAGGAATGTTGTTTTTGGTTCAATTTCTAAATATACAGAGTGGTACAGCAGTAGATGTCACGATTTATTATTAGACAGAAGCCTCAAGTTCTATCGATGTTGATTCTAGATCTAGATCTAGATTCTAGAGAACCGACTGTGCAACAGATAACAAAAAAAACTGCAGTACCTTGTTGCGCTACTTATTTTCTTTAACTTTATTACGGACTAACTTGTTAGAGAAAATAATGATCCTACAAAAACATGTCATGTAATAATGTAGACATGTCTCGTGCCTCTCTTCTGGTAAAAAGCTTTGAGATCTCGGATCTCTAATATCAATAGAATTAAATAACTATTTATGACTTGGCAAGTATCCAGTAAGTTTACTGTTATTATATCACTAAATATTATTTTTGAGCATGGCACCAATCAATAAATTTAAAAAAATCAATAAATTGATTTATTTTACAAATAAAAAACGGATATTTGAGTCATTTTTTTCTCGGAAACCTATGAAACCTAGGAAGTTGGAATGCTTCGAGTATTTTCCAAAAAAAGGTGGTACGGCCGCGCTTTTCTCTGGACTTGGCGGGGAAAGATGTCGTGTCTCCAAGTAATTGGATTGTATTAAAACCATCAACTTTTTTGCATTTTAAGTGACCTTGAAAAATTCCTTAAATATATATTTTTTGACCTTGACCTCTGGCCCACTGTGTAATTATAGTACATAATCAATCAACAACAATAATTATTCTGAATTTCATTTCACTTTTATTTTGTTTCAGTCATACAGCAATTGTTATCACCAATAAACAGTCGCTATTATAATTTCATCGTGTTTAAACAATATTTACCCTCGACATAAAATACGTTTGTAGACATAGGATTGATTACTATTCTTATATTATGCAAGTAGGTAGGTACCCATTTAATAAGGCACGAGTAAATAAAAACTATTTCAGAACCTATTTAAGGTCTTATTTATTTTAATAATGCAAAATATTTTAGAAGGTAAATCTATAGGTTACAAAAACTCTTTTTAGCTCAAAAATATTAAAATAATATTAACATTTTTTATACGTTATCAAAATTAATTAAAATATTTAATGTTTCCGTTTGCATAAAACCTATATTCCTCTACGATTATGAATGGCACTAAGGTCATGAACTTGACATGTGGTCCTGGCGGGCTTGGCTACTCTGACAGACACAGCGTCTCGCCGCGTCTGATCTTAATGCCTACATATTTTTTTAATCAACTGCAGTTTTAATTTGGTATTTGAAATTAACTCTATACCATTCATAGTCTAGCTTTAAAATATTTTCATATAACAGCCATTTATTTAAAATAGTAGGTAGGTATTTAGTTCTATTTTAATTTGTCCGAGTAAAAAATTTACGTAAGAAAATTTGAGTAACGTAACAGAAAATTATAATATCCATAAAATATTCATGAAATAATGTTGTAACACATCGCTGCTTCTTTACCTAATTATTGCTATTGGCAATAATTAATGGCGATACTTACTACTATAATAGTGTACAATAAATTAGAAGCAGTTTTTATTCCGAGCTACTGATTTACAGTCAGAATCAGATACCTACACCATTTCAGTTTGTTTGGATTCATATCAGTTTACAGTCTGAATTTATTAATTGGAGGCCAACGAATAAATTCAGACGGATAAAATTATTAATAAGTGAAATATAAAAACAAATAAAATAATAATATTTAAAGTACTTTTTTTATATCTCCCTCGTATCTCTACCTATCTAAAATGACATAGGGCACAGATTTACTGTAAACTTGAAACAGACCAAATGCATTAGTCAATTATGTTGAATTAATCGATTATCAATAATAATTAATGTCAATATACTATGAAATATATCACCTATTTACGTAACTATCAATAATAAACACATGAAGATAAAGTTTTGCTTTCTATTGTTAGTGTCAGGCAAGTTTGATATGACCAATAAGTATCTAAGATATAAACAAGCATAATAAACAATATTTTATTAGTTGTCTTTGAACCATATTTTATTTACAACGATAAGTACGTACCTACAGTCCACAATCACATCTTTGTACAGTACAACACAACTTATACAGGCGACAATTCACTTGGTGTAGGTATTTGTACAAATATGCGCGTTATTAGGCCAAAACAAAATCACATTTGTGTAGTTTACAAAAGGTTTCTTTAGCATAGAACGCGAATATTTGTACAAATTCGCCAAAAGAAGTGCTGCTACATGGTTTACCGATGTATCTGCGCAGTTGACACAATTAAATAAGCGGGAATTCTATCAACCAATCAGAAATCATCGTCGCAACCAGTCAGTGAGCGAAATAGACAGAGACGGGACAGCAATAAATTTTTACACCTTAACGGCATTGCATAAGGTTTATTATAAATTGATTTAGCTTCTAGTGATATCGGTGATCGTTTTCGTGTCTGCGCGGATGAAGATTCACGAGACGCCTTATCTTTTGTGTCATACTGTACACATGTGAACAATTTGGCTTATCTATATAGGTGTACCTACCCTACAAGTAGCTAATAAGATTTTTGTAGATTTCGAAAATATTTACAATAAGCTCAGTAATATTCATAGAAAAACCTGATATTTAAATCGATCTAGATCTCTAATATGAAAATAGTTAGAAGCGAGAAATTACTGTCTTTTAAAAATTCGGCTAAGTAGGTGCTAATAAAAAAATAAGACTTTTGTATAATAAAGTCTAACCTTTTTAGTCCCGATCCGTTTTACTATAGGATCAAAGCAGAAATCGCGAAAAAAAATTAGCTGTTCCATACATTTAATCGAGTAATATTGAAATATTATCCGTATGGAACAGCAGACTTTATTTCGCGATTTCAGGCTTGGTCCCACTGTAAAAGTTGTTCATAATGATGTTTACAAAAAATACCCCATAAAGAGATCGGGACTAGAAAGGCAGACCTTGTCTAATAATTTCTTCCAACTTACGTATATTTAAAATGTGTCATAATTATTGAGAATTCTTAAACCTACACTATTAGGTACCTATTACAAAATGGAGGTTTATTTGATTATTCAGATACCGCAATATTTCAAAGAATCTTTTTGTTTATTATCTTAATAATGTATGGAGGTTCCAGATAGCGATTTTCTGCTGTGATTAATAATCTATATTTTAAGATTGTTCGATTCTATGTTAATGCAGTATTTAATTATAATTATTATTCATGATATACATCTAAAATATTTCCCATCACCAAAAATATTTGAGCGTACAATTTTGAGCTAACTTGGAAATGATATAGTATTTCATTGTTTACAACACCGAAATATTCAGCAAGTCATAATATTTAGACTAATTAAATAACATATTTAATGAGCTTAGAATTCGGATATTAATGTAGTTTGTTGTGAATTCATATTTGTTAGTTGTTAGTGTTACGCATGCGCGCGGCGAGGATAGCATTAAGGTTTGGCTGAGTTCTCATGTCCGCGATAGAATATCTGGCCTTTATTAACGCTTCTTCACGACAGACTTCATCTTGAAGAATGCATCCAATTATTTTAGCTACAATTGTCGACGGTGGAACATGAGGATTCCCTGAAATATACAAAGTGAGCTAGATATCTATGACCTCATAATGGGGCAAATGTAAAAACATACTTAAATTGTGCCGTGCATACGCACTGCAGCTCGCAAACGTTACACACATGCTGTCGAAGGCAATGCTTGCTAACTTTTGCTTACTTTATTAGGCAGGTACCATCTACATTTTGCCTTATTGATGCTTGAAACTGCTGCGTAACGCACAACATTACATTACATCATTTAAAAGGTACCTTTTAGATATTTTAGTCACAAATTTATATAATGCTCTACTTAAATGGAGTGGAGTAGGTAGTTCAAATAAGTGAAATTTCGTTTGGTATAAACGGAACTTTAGAATATACAAAAAAAATTACAAGTCCCATTTGAATTGTACAATTTAAGTACCCATAACTATACTCGAAGAATATTATTTATGTCACTAGACCACCTTACAATATTGTTTAACTCTAGCTCTACAGGACAATTTTTATGTAGTGTGCACTACATATAAAATTATCCTGTATACTACAGGATAATATTATGACACAAACACCACAGTATTGCTAGGTACTTACTGTACTGCAATCTCAGGAACTTGATATGACCTATGACAACTCGAAGAAACGGGTTTCATAAAGCGGCATACAGGCGTACAGTGTTCTGTTAGTAATTTTATTAAAATTGTTAGTAAAAACTCCTTCACCAAATAATTACACCATATTATAATGTGAATTTTTAATGAATGTGGTTAATAAACCAATGATCGGAATTAGGCGAGCTATTTTGGGTAAATGAAGCCACGCACTTCTACTTTTATAATTGCTAAGAGTAGTTTCTGCGACTGTGCGCATGTTTATTTTGGCACATGAGAAAATTTTGACTTTGATGCATTATTACTAAATTTTTAACGAAAGTCTTCGTTATTTGAAGAAAAAATTCTCTCTAAGATTACATTCGGCGTTTTAGCCATTACATTGATAAAGATGAGAGAGAATTCGTGAGTTAAAAAATAACTCACCTACGTACAATTGGCTATGTTCAGTAATTCATTTTTCGGTGTGAAAGTCACTCGTGCGAATGTCGCTCGCTCATCGGGAATAATTGAACGGCTTCGGGTGATGCACAGCTGCGTTACGCGAGTGACCAATCAAACGACCTCAAAATATCTGTTGGATCCTATGACTACAGTCATTGGGTGGTTGACAGCAGTGCGACTTTCACCCTACTATTTTACGAAGTGACCGGAACGATCGTCCGACGACGATCGCTCAAATAACTGAACGGTTTTGTGATCACCAGGACGATCGAGCGTCGTCTGCCGTAATAACTGAACACACCCAATGATGTGATGTCAATAAGACGAGAGAATAAGAGGGGGTTAATAAGAATACTAGCAATGTGCAACCAAAGATGATCATAATCTTTACTAGAACAAAAATATGCAATGTAATTTTATTCCTACCTATACCCAGGCACTCATTTTTTTTTAAATTTACATACTGGGCAATGGGATTCTAAAATAACCCACTTAATTCAGATCATTGTTAATAATAATGAATAAAACATAATAATACATGAGACAACAATGCCCACAATTCTAATTCCAAAGTCAGTCAGGTTAAATAATGTATATCTACTTATTTGAATTATAGATTTCTTATAAATATTTTGATAAAGCTGATAATAAATTTTCAATTGTATAATCGTTGTTAGTGTGAGTCATTCTATGAAAACCTTAAGTTTCAATTTTTGAAATAATTTGATTTAAGGTGATCGCGCATCAACACGCGCCGAACGCGCCGCTGGATCAGATTTACTGATGGCCTCGTGCGCCTATCCGCACCATACGCGCCGAACCATCAGTATTGTCCGAATCCCAGAATTGGGGCAGAATGCGAATGACGTCATCAGGATTAATCGGTATACAGGTGTAATCGGTAAACTTAAATATTTTATTGAAATGCGGTGCGTACGGGCGGCGCAGCGAGGTGCGCAAGGTTGCATATAATTTCATACAAAGTAAAAATACTAAAATTCGATTACAGCGGCGCGTTCACTGTACTTTCAAATCTAACGCTGGGGAGATCCCAAAATATCAGGAAGGTATGACAATTATTACGAATGTGTGATGATTCCAACAGTAAAATGGAATATTATATATAAATTTTTTGTCCTGTCTTTATTACTGAAGTTTTTAGTTGTTGGTGCAGCAAAAGTTAATGGTCTTCAATCACACACTGGTTAATCAGATCAGTCTCAGGTCTTTGAATATTAGTAATACACATAGCATAACAAATCTATTATTATTACTTTCTTCATTAAATATGGAGACAAAGATGTAAATTATTATTTGATATTGAAAAAATTAGAATTATCAAGTTTCCATAGATAGACTTATATGCAAAGGCATGTTAATACCGAATGATCCCTTTGTTTAAGACCACAATACAATCATATCACTTACCGGTTAGACCTCTGTATCCAAAAATACCGCAATCATGCATACGCATTGAATGTTGTTCATTCTTTATAAAATCTTCTGTACTTATGCCTTTGAGCTGAAAGAAAATTTACAATTATGTCAAAACTCTTGAGTATTAAATTTTATACCCATGGCATCTGTTACCCAAACTCTATGTATATTATAAACAAAACAATACTTACTTTAGATGGAGCTAAAAATCTGTCGGGTATCCTTTGCAATTTCTGCTGCTTTTCACTTGGCCCAAATCCCAGGGCAAGCAAAACTGACTCAGCATCAACTTTTCGCGCTCCCAACACATTTAAAACTGAACTACCACTAGATCCACTGTTATCCGACTGAAAAAATAATAGGAAAATTGTAATAAATCAAATAAATTGTGGATGAAAAATATAATCCACTGGTCTGCTCTATTACACTGTTATATTGTTGTAATAATATTACCTGGAGAGAATGATCTCTAAACAATGGGTTTTTAAACTTTGGAGAATATCCCTCTGATTGTATTGAGTGATCACGTTGTAATCTCTTAACATTGGTCCTCTGGGGAGTGCTAGTTAGTAGTCCACTGTCTAGAGATTTCCTTTTCCATGCTTCTTTGATAAGAGGAAGATCTAAGTTTTGGTCATCTTGGACTTTTTCTTTAACAGGTTCTATAACTGTATTTTCTGTCACAGAATCTTCTGCTTTACTGCCATCAGATGTAGGCTCTGTTATTTTCACCTCTTCAATAGAGTTCTCAGGCTCAGCTGTTGCGTCAGCTGGCAGAGAATCCAGCCACTGTTGCACTGGACTACTGCGTCGCATGTCTTCAATCACTCCACTAAGCCAACCTCTAACTTTTCTTTCAATTATTGTTGACACCGACTCATTAAATGTATCTAAAATAATTTACATGATCAGTTTAATCATTTTGCAAATGGGTGTAATTATTAGTTGGGTAATTATTTTACATTACTCAATACTCAACACTAGTTTTATTGAGCTACAGTTATGGTTTTAATTTTTATAGGGTTTAAAGAAACATAATATAGAAACATTGATCAAAATTATATGTAGGTATATACTAATAAATACATATAATACATACACATATAATCCATAGAATAATTTTTTGGACCGATTTTAAAAATTCTTTCCCCAGCAAATTGCTTTATTTATCACTGAGTAACATAGGCTAAAATTTATAAAGACCGGCTATAATTGTCATCTTTGTTTAGTTCAATATACCTACCTAACAAGTAAAGACACATACCTACCTAATATAACAATAAGCCATAATTTAAATTAATTACTGTAGTTAGTAATGCCAATGTATATTGGAATAGCAAAAAGCAAAGAATAGCGTTACGGTTGGACAAACAGATGTGAGCATTCGTGTTTGTTTATATGATTATAATAAAGACGAAAAATGTAAATATCTACGTTTAATTTACCTAGTGAAACCAACCTTGCTTTGGATCCATCTTCAATCAAGGTAACGCTGCATGCAATACGAGGAAGTTCATGGAATTAGCGTGCAAGATGCGTTCGATGGTCACAAATACTTTTATATCTACAATTTTTCAGAAACAAGAATCTACATCAAATTATACGGGTAACTTACCTTGATCCAAGCAAATAATAATATGTTTTTACTCCTTGGCCGAAATATATCAGACACTCGTTATTTATTCAGAACACCAATTTACATCTACGTAGAAATATTCCTGATAAAAAACGCCGTTTTCATCAATAAATAAAATTGTAAAAATACGAAAAATACGTAGACACAACAGCAGAGACAGCACTTGGCAGTGAGCAGTCAGGGTTGCCAACTGTAGAACTTTTTTACTCGTATACGTACACCAAAAAATCTCGTACTTTGGCTTTGCAACCTCGTACATTTCCCTCAAGCATAATTACTAAATGCCAAAATAAGACATGAAATTAATGAGATCGTCTAAAAAACCGGCCAAGTGCGAGTGGGACTCGCGCACGAAGAGTACGTAGTACGTACCATTATCATACATATCATAAAAAAACATGTTTGTTGTCCCCCTCAAATATTTATTTTACTTATTCTGTTTTGCAGGAATTGTTGTTATAGCGCCAACAGAAATACATCATCTGTAAAAGTTTGAACTGTCCTATCACGGTTCATGAGATACAGTCTGGTGACAGACGAACTAACGGACGGACAGCAGAGTCTTAGTAATAGGGTCCGTTTTACCCTTTGGGTACAGAACCCTAATAAAGGTCGTCCGGCGTAGACTTTGTTTTCTCAAACAGATAATGACTATATTCAAGACAGACTGGGCAGTGGACAAGCGTGTCTAAATTTCATTTAGTACACCCATTGTAGGCAAAACAGTGAAAACCCAGTATAAAATGTCGTATATCAAAAATCTCGTACAAAATTGTACGAGCCTCATTGTGTCACCTCGTACCTCATACAGCAGACCACAAATCTCGTATTTGTACGAGGAACCTCGTACGTTTGGCAACCCTGGGAGCACTGCAGTGTTGCCAGAATGTCAGTGTTGCCTAGCGATGGGCGAGTTGGGCGACTCGAGTAACTCGAGTTATTCTTGGAACTCGATGACCCGAGTTGCTTTTCTCGAAATTCGAGTTGACTTGGTGGGTCACGGTGCTTTAGTTATTGTTCTGAGGTCCACGGGTCCACGGCTTCACTTTTTTTTTTATTCATTCACTGCTCAGCTCGGCCGCGGCGTGCAGCTACAGCGTTAACGAGTCAACTGACCAATCACGATTCACAAAATTTAAGTAAATCGGTGGAAGATCGACGTCGCTCGTTGACTCGTTGTTTGTTTACATTTTGTGAGACAGAAAGCCGTCTCGCTCGCAAGTCGCAAATTTTTTATTATCCACCTAGGTACTGATTATGTTTTATGTTGATTTGTTTTGATGCCAAATTATTAATAATTATTTTATAAAGGTAAATATTTTTTTATGTGAACCTTCTATATAGACGGGGAGTATTAGGATTTTTCTAGCACGAAAAAGCGATACGGCCACGTGGAAGGGCTAGACGATTTATTGTCCGTTGAAGTTTCACTTCTACTAGATATGTGTCCCAGCACACATTTCTTTAATATTAGAAATTATGTGTTTTAACCGTTTTATCATTCATAATGCTACATAATCCTCATATTTTCATTGGAATCACTCACGATTGGACGTTGAATTGTCCTGCTACGCAAGAAAAATAAACACGAAATGTTCGTGTATCCGAATCCATGACCGTACGCTATGCTATTTTACACACCGAGTCGAGTCAACTCGAGTTGCAACTCGGGTCAATGTACATTTTAACTCGAGTTGAATTAAATTCAATCTAAGAGCAATAATACTATAGAGGGACTCTATCGAGTGTAAACAGAAAACCTATAGACATTTCTCTTTACATAAACAAAACGTCATAAGAGTAATAGAGATAGATATATTCTATCTGTTACCGCTCAGCGAAGTAATGCGGCCATTTGTACTATAGAAACATCTATCTATATACTGAAAATAAAAATATATTTTTTGACCGTTTTCAGTCAAAACACCCATCCGGCTGTTGCAGCCGGTAGCTGCACACAGTATTGTCATTATTGTATGTGCACAAATAGTTAAAATCACCACACACTTGATTTTTTCAAAGATAATCTCACAAAACACTTGACGCACCGAGCCCTCCAGCTGGATGAAAACAGCTCGACTGATGGCACGCAGCGTTTCAAGATGACGTAGAAACTCTATCGCTATCTCACTTTGCTTATAGAGCTAATCATAGAAATAGTAATAGGTACTATGTATTATCTCTATGGAGCTAATACATTGGTGAGAGTAGGGCCATATATAGTATATACGTCTCCTGCTCTTACTTGATATACTCCCTCTATAGTATTTGCTCTTAGAATTCCACTCGTCTCATCGCTAGTGTTGCCACCCTCTGATTTTTGATTTTCCCGGACTCCTCGGGAAATGTCCATAAATAAGACACTTTAAAAAAAATCCCCTAAAAATTTATTCTAAGAATGAAACACATTTTTCTTTTTTTCAATTTATTTAGGTCTTGTAACAAAAAAAATACCATATGTTTTCCCAGATCTTATCGATTTTTTTTTCATAATTTATATAACTGCTTATTTCTTTTCTCCATATCTACCTTAAATATCTACCTACTATCTTTACATCTTTGCAGGGCTATTGAGTATGTCCATTGACAGCTTATAGTTAAGCTTTTATCGGTTAGGTAGGTACATAATAATAGTTTACAAAGTTACATTAAACAAATAAAAGTGCTTACTTATCTAGTTATTACCAACATAACTACCTACTATAATTCATCCCTGCATCTTCAGGTAAAACGTAATAAATATACAAACTTAACAACTAGGTACAAACAAAAACAACTCAGGTAGGTAGGTAGGTATGCATGCCTATAACATTTCTCATGCCACCTATAACTTAAATACCTAACTAACTACATATAAAATAACTTTTGCGATTTCGCTCAACTTGCATGAAAATATATCCACCTTTTCATGAACTTTACGTTTACTATGTGGATTGTTCGGGTGAAAACACCCCTTGGTGTTTTCACCAGTAGATTGGTCCAGTAGCCTGGCACCGCTAGCAGTTGCGGGCGCCACAAAAATGTATTCGCTTTAACATTTATTCTAAGAATGAAACAAAATATTCTTAAACATGCGTGGATAGACAATGTCGACATGGGGAGGCAATCCATCATAACTGCTCTCCGTCTTCGTTCTGGACACATACCGCTGAACAAGTTCGCATTTATAATGGGTAAAGTGCAGTCACCAAACTGTACGGAGTGCAATATCATCGAAGATGTATACCATATAATTATGGAGTGTGTCCGGAACGAACCGGAGAGGAGAGATTAACTCAATTTCAATTATCAGTTTTTCGAGACCGGTGTTTGTAATAGCGTCCTTGCAAGTCCCATTTCGGTAGCTGCCAGGATGCTATATAGGCTTGTGAAATTGGGAATCAGACGCAGAGGTAATTTAGGTTAATATTATTGATTTTGTTTGTGTTTCTTATAACTTTGTTGCCACGATGAGGGTGGCATAATCTGTTTAGATTAAACCCTCTTAAAAAAAAGAATTAAAAAAAAAAAGAATGAAACAACAACGGCCACACAAACATAGTAGCATTATTCGTATTATAATGCCAAATTATATGCTTTTTATACAAAAGATCAACCTCGCTCGATCAAAATGAATTAAAAGTTTATTTATTTTTGCGGTTTCATTTATAATCCTATATTAAACGTTGTTCATATTGATGAGTAGGTACTTCCACCCTTAACTTCCGCCCGTGCCTTAGAGCAATGAATGACCGGAATGACTACGGGAATGACCAATCAACTGTACAGTGTAGTCAGCAGGTGATTAAAAAAATTGCCGATACCTGTGCTGAAACGGGCAGATATTTGACAAAAAGGCCGATATGGAAAAAAATACTTTTAGAATTTTGATCGCAGTTTTTCTAACTAATAAAATCGGCGAACAAAATCGTAATATTTTTGATAAGACTGACGCAAAATTCTTGTGTTGGGAGTGGGACCAATGACTAAAGAGTCCTCTGGCTAAGACACAGTTAGCTGAAACTTCCAGAATCATGTAACCTTGAAAATGAAATTTGGGGCTCTAAGTTCCGCTAACTGGGGGCTGGTTGTGCCGGGGAACAATCTACCCTAACTATAACTAAATACAAGGAAACTGATTAATTTAAAAAAAAAATGTTTTTGGATGAAAACCTACCTCATTGTACTACTATAACCTGTAATTCTCATTTTTAATAAACAATAAATGGATATTTAATTCAAGTACTTTTGTGTTTGATTTATACATATCCATATACTACTACTGTACCATTGATGATTGAAAATGCTACCGGAACAATTTACCTCAGCGATGGAACAACCAGCCCCATGAAGGGGTGGGTTGTTCCTTGTGATCTTTTCACAAAAAAAGTATCCTAATCCAAAAAGTATTATTAATTTAATAAATACGTCTACATAATTTAAAACTAGAATAAATTCTGCATCTATACATGCCCAAATATTAGAGTCCAGTCCCTTTTCTGACGTTCTTTTTACGTGATATTTAAAAATCGGCACTTCGAACCCCGGCCTCCCCTACTGAATCCATGGTAGGGTTAGATCAGTATTAGTGTATAATCTATGGGTTAGATGGTAGGTATCTAAAACTAAACTGATTCACTTCCCGATAAAATGTTACTTACACCTGTCAATTCAATTTATTTCATAACAATTTAACATTGTGTTGAAACTATATAAATATAAACATTCAAATTACATTTTAAATTAAACATTAAATACACACATATCAATTTACTATAACAGGCATAGGCATAATAAAAACAGTCAAAACAAAAACCCATAATACATGTAAAAAATCAATAAGTATTCATAATAATATGTCAAAAATCAATAAGAATTCATAATAATAATGTCAAAATCAATTAGATGTCAAGTATACAAATTAGGTATATCAGAATTTATTCGAATTATATTAATTAATAGATAGGAAGGACCACAGCCACACTCATAAATTACATCCAAGAACATTACAGGTCATATACAGAATATAAGGTCCTTCCTATAAGAAAAGCCTTTAATCTAGATTTAAATTCTGTATTGTATACGAGTTTTTTAAGGGGTATGGGAAGTCTATTGAACAGTTTAACTGCATTATAATATGAACTATGTTTGACCACATTGAGAGTAGGAGCTACATTTATCGGTATATCCAGTCTCCTTGACCTCTCCCGGATTTGTCTCTCATCCCTTGTTTCATATTGATGCATGTATTTTGCTAAATTCATCATTAAGACCATTACGTATAGGCCCGGCATGGTAAGAATTTTGAGGTCTTTAAAATGTTGCTGACATGACTCCTGCTGTTGTATACAGACCATAGTTCTAATCGCCCGCTTTTGACACACAAACGCTTTCTGTATATTGTATCCATAGCTACCGCCCCAAAAAAGTATACTATATCTGAGCTTGGATTCAACTAGAGCATAGTAGATGGTCTTAAGTTGTTCAACATCAACTACATCTCTTAAGCTCCTGAGAACATAACAAGCTGAGCTTATACTACTTTCTATATTCAACAGTTCATGTTTCCAATTAAGAAGGTAGTCCACATGCACCCCTAAGAACCTAACCACCTCCACCGTGTCCACTCTATCTCCATTCATAGCACTATACAGTTTGTCAGAATGTTTAGCGGTTGACTTAAATAATATAAAATTTGTCTTTTTCGAATTTATCATCAGACTGTTGACGGTAAACCACTCATGGAAAGCATTTACCGATTCATTTACCCTTAAATTAAGACAGTCTATGTTATCAGCAGATACGACGGCATTTGTGTCATCCGCAAATACAGTTAGATTTATGGAATCTGGAATTTTATCTGTGACAAAATCAATCAAATCATTAATGAATGTTATGAATAATATCGGCCCAAGTATTGATCCTTGTGGGACGCCCGTCTTAATTGTTACAACCTTCGATCTGAATGCTTTGTTACACTGTTTTTTCATGTTTCCAACCATTTCATCGCAATTGGCTTTGATCTCAACAAACATGGTCCTATTCCGCAGATACGATTGAAACAGTTGATTAGCTGATCCTCTCATACCGTAGTGATCTAATTTGGCTATTAGTAAATCATGATTTACTGAGTCAAAAGCAGAACTCAGGTCCAGGAATATTCCCGCAACCTTTTTCTTATCGTTCAGTTTTTTTACTATGTCATTAACCAAGGTGTCTATAGCTTCCAATGTCCCTACATTTTTCAAATACCCAAATTGTCGCCTATTTATTACTTTATTCAAATTTAGATGTCTAAGTAATCTACTTTTTAAAAGTTTTTCAAATATTTTTGACTTCGTTGGTAATAAAGATATCGGTCTATACATTTTTAGATCTATTTTTGACCCCTTTTTATGTACTGGTAAAATCTTGGCAATTTTTAACTGATCAGGAAAAATACCATTCAGAATGCAGTTATTATAGAAAATACTTAATGGTTCGGCTAATATGTCTATATTTTCCCTAATGACAATTATTGGAACATCATCATAGCCACATGACATTTTAACTTGCATTCCCGTCACAACGTTGTATACTTCTTTGGGTGTAATTGGATCAATGACCATATCTCTTTCTACTCTATTTGTATTTTGCTTAAGTAATTGTACTGCCAAATTAAAGTTACTCAGAGTCGAATCAAAGCTAAAGTCAAATTGAGACGCAAACATGTTCACAATTTGAGAAGGATCCGATGTGATAGAATTACCAGTGTCAATACGTAAATCATGGTTTATTTTAGCCTCTTTATTTCTGTGCTTATTCACAATTTTCCAGACATTCTTTGCAATATTTTTAGATTGAGAGAGCTCTGATTGAACCGCCATTTTTTTCGCCTTTATAATTACTTTTCTAAACATTTTGATGTAGTTACCTCTATAAGTAAGTACAGACTTATCACACTTGTTTGAATTACCAACACACAGTACACGTTTCATTTTGCTAGGAACTCTTATTCCATTTGTCACCCATTTTAAGCCAGTGACATGCTTAGCAAGTATTTTTCTCCTTGATTTTATAAAAGATTCATTAAATATTTCACTAAATTTTGTTAACAATGTATTTATACCCATAGCATTCCAATCATGATGTAAAAAGTCTATTTCGAAATATTTCTTTGTTAGCTGAAGTAAACGATCTTTTATAAACATAAATAGCGCTATTTACAGGACCGTTAAGTTTACCACTCTTGTGAACCGTATTACAAAACAGGCCAGCATGTCCATCAGCCATCCCATTGTGATCAACTTTGCACTCCACTATACAGTCATCCGTCACATTAGTCAAAATATTGTCAATACAAGATTGGGAGTTGTTACGTACAAAGTTGATCGAGTCTACAATAGTTCTAAAGTTATAACAGTTTAACATATTCATGAAGTCATTTTTTTTCTTTGTATCTACAAGGAGATCAATGTTGAAATCTCCGCAGACAAAGCATTTCTTATTAAAATAGTGCTCTAGTAATTTATCAAGCCCACTCATGAAAATGTCAAGATTATTTTCATACGGACTACGATATCAACAACAAATATAAACACCTGTACCTATATAACTAGCTGTTGCTCGCATCCTAGGGGAACTACTTCATGTACCTGGATATAATATACTCTTTGGCCCTAACTCTCTAGGTTAGTACGACTTGATTACAGCGCAGTCAGTGCTAAGATCGCGCGCCGCTGTCCAGAGCGCGATCCAAAGGCGCGGTCAGTGTGGACGTGCCGCGCGTAATCCAAGCGCACGTATCTATCGGAGCGCGCGCTCCTAGCCGCAGCCCGCAAGATCAGTCCGTTCGTTGTTGGTTTAAATACCTACAAATGCAGATTATGAAATGGAGAAACCGCAACAAGCATTCACCGAATTATTATTTTTAGCATTTTAATAGTCCACTGCGTCACATGAGCCTCTCCTAGTAACTGTTATAAAATGGTCATGCAGTCGTGCGTAAAAGGATTGCATCCCTGATGCATCGGGTGCGGGGTAGTTCCAACAGTCTTCTGGCTATTGTGGCCCAGGATTTCGAGAGTATTATCATGAGACACTGGCTGACTATGCAAAAGCCAGCAGCCATGCTCGTCTCAATTAAATAACTTTTATTTTCTTAATGTGTGTAAATGTAATTCTATGGACTGATGTTTGTTCGAAATAAATGATTTATTATTATTATTTCCTTTATTTAATTTTTAACATACTTTTATATATTTTTAAATAATTTTACAATTAAATAAAAAAAAGATTATAAAAACATTTAAAAATATAAAAGAATAGTAGGCCACCGGCATCGGGAACAGGGTCCAAGCTACCGGTGGTCAGGGCTCTAGAGAGAGAAACCTCCTGACAATGCGCGCAGTGTCAAGGAGTACTGCTTCCTGAATCAAGCCCTTGATCCAGCCACCTAGCGAGAGCCTCTCGAGGTGTTGGTCGAGACTCTTGGCAATTAAGCCATTAGCCGTTACGACTATCGGCACAATGATTGCTGACTCCACGTCCCACATATCGACAACCTCGCGAGCCAAGTCCAGATATTTGATTTGTTTGTCTTTTTCGGCTTTTACGAGGTTCTCATCATGTGGGACGGTAATGTCAACAATCATTGTACGGCGTGCTGATCTATCTATCACCACTATGTCAGGCTTATTGGCGACAACAGTCCTGTCAGTGATGATAGATCGATCCCAATATAACGTGACATGACCATTTTCGAGAACTGGGTCGGGCACATACTTGCACATACATACACATACTTATTATTATTATAAAGATATTCCACACATTAGCAGTAGATATTATGTTATTTGTAACGGATGAAGCTACAGCTGCTGCTGCCCGAGCACAGGTGAAAGGGGTGGCCTATTTTTTGACGCTTCTCACGATACCTCATTTGTCAAATTATAGTAAGTAGTTTAGAAGTTATTCGGGAACAGATGAACATACATACATACCAGTCAAAAACATAAACCTCGTCGTAGTCGAGTAACAAATAAAAATCACAGATATTATAAATAAAGAATATTTATTTTTCTATAAACACATTATTTCTTTTATATCTGGCTCACATTATTATAAATCGCGGATCGCATTGGGCTTTCGTCAACGAAGTCGAGTGCGTGGATGGAGAAGAGTTCAGCGGGCAATCCGCGGACGACGCCGAGACGAAGCGCCCAGCGCGCGCGGCTCCTTAGCTAAACAATTTGTGCATCGAGGTCAGGTAGAGATTACTTTAATCGCTAAATCACATTTGGACACTAATATACATGTATAACTACGTTCAACAAGTGTCAATATTGAGCAGTACGAGGGGGGCCGCGGGAGCGCGCGGCTCGTAGCCTGCGTCACGCAGGCCCGTACACGCAGTCGCCGCGGCGCACGCCCGCCGACTCCTCACCCGGTAGCACGGCGGCGCGCCGCCATTGGTCGCGTACTCGCTCCACGTGCTGTAGCACGCGCACCACATTCATTCCAGCCAGCTTGCGCACGTCTTCCTCGCTCCAGTCCGGGTCGCGGAGCAGCTCCGCCAGCAGGTGTGGGTACCGCGACACATCCTCCAGACCCTCGGGCGGCGCGTCTATGCCGTCGTATCCCGCACCCAGGCCGACATGCTCCACGCCAGCAACTGTTCGTACGTGATTAATGTGCGCTACCACGTCCTCTATTGTCGCACGCTCCCCGCACGTTACTAGTTTTGCGTAGAAGTTTATCATGACGACACCACCGTTCGCAGCAATCATACGTAGTAAGTCGTCCGGGACGTTTCTACTTGAGTTGCATAATGCTGCAGCTCCTGAATGCGAAAACACTACAGGCGCTTGTGACATTTCTAAAGCATCGCGTGCTGTCTCCTCACCTGCATGTGAAAGATCTACTATCATACCGAGACGATTCATTTCCCGAACGACAGCTCTCCCAAATTCACTGAGTCCTCCAGCAGTGCCAGCAGCCCGTGCCCATCTGGTATCACACGTATGTGTTACGGTAAGATAACGAGCACCGAGTTGGTAGAATGCCCGAAGTACTGCGAGCGAATCACCGAGAGCGTGCCCACCTTCCACACCAATAAGGGAAGCAATACGACCGTCACGATGCGCATCCAGAAGTTCTGCCGCATCGGTCACTAGCGCCAAATGCGCCGCGTTCAGTTCCACAATGCGCTTGATAACGTCCATTTGTTCGAGAGCGAGCTGAACAGCGTCACGATCTCTCGCGCCGCACGGTACATACGCCGACCAAAATTGAGCACCGACTTGGCCGAGTCTCAAACGCGGGATATCCGTGTGCGACCAGCGCGACCGCGCCCAAGGTTCAATACCGTCAAGCCCGGCACTCAAATTGAAGTCACCAATTTTATTGTGTAAAAATTTCCGTACGTTCCACGCTAAGTCATTGTGACCGTCAACCAGTGGAGAATCTCGTAGCATGCGGCGAATAGTGGTGAGTCGCTGTTCTGGAGTAGCTCGCCTACCGCCACCGAGAGCGAGGGGTAACGCTAGAGCGGCACCGAGCGCGGCCAGCACGACCAGTGCAGCTAGAGCGATACGCCACCGCGGCCGTCGCGGTGTTGGCTTTTCGTCTGAACTGCCCGACGCCGAAGCTGATAGCGAATCAGGCGCCCAGCGCCCACACCGCTCGGCTACATCCGGCAGCGGACCCGGAAATGTCATACCTTCTGGCACCGCGGCCTGAAAAGAGCAAAATATATAAGGTTACAGAAATTCAATAAATAATAACGTATCCAATATTAAATACCGGAAGGGAGGGCTGATCCATGATGCCATATGCAGTTGAAAGGCGATCGCAAGTCTAGTTAAATCATAGTAAAATACAGGTTTTAAATATATCTATCCTTCACTTTCGCACGTCATACAAAACGACACAGGCCTATCTTAAAACCTGGGTTTTATGAGACTTGCTTTAAACCATCTTTTGTAATATGACAGTTTATAAAGAGAATCGGCAAGAATGAAAGAAAGAAAGAAAAATATTTTTTCATCCCACCATCTCGGAAAGAGTATTTTTAATCTTCAATATCTGAGTGGAAAAGCCGTTTTTATTCTCTAGAGGATAAAGTAAATTTTCATCCCACCATCTCGGAAAGAGTATTTTTAATCTTCAATATCTGAGTGGAAAAGCCGTTTTTATTCTCTAGAGGATAAAGTAAATTGAATTTAGAACATCGTGTGCACTAAGTTTGTGAATTAAACGTTTTTTTTTTGCATTTAGTCATTTCCTCGCTGAGGTGGAAGGAAAAGTTACGTGTTGCACTCGAGTGCAAAGATTTTTCACCTCGTGCTCTTTTGATTCCCTCGCTAACGCTCAGGATTCTAATTTTGAATCACTCGCTGCGCTCGTGATTCAATTTTAGAATCCTTCGCTTGCTCGGTCATCAAAATTGAACACGCGGTTAAAAAGCAACTTTGCACTCTTGTATAACAAATAACTATTATTCCGTACGGGATAATGGCGGCACAGCATTCACAATAAACAAAACAAAAAGAAAAATAGGTACACTTTTAATAAAAAATTAAATATAAAGAAACATTCCGTCGAGCATGTCCGTAACGGAAAGGTTACCAACTCAGCATATATGCTGGATGTGGGAAAGTTAGAACCCTGCAGTGACACACGGACGTACTCGTAGGTAGGTAAGTAAATAGATAGTAAGTAGATATAAAATATAATATTGTAATATTTGTTCATAGTATAAAACTGAATTATAAATATAGATAATTATTAAAAATATGTAGGAAAATAAATAAGGTTTAATTATGAATATTCTGATGAATTACCGAGATAATTTTAAGTAGTATATTAGAAGAGAATGCAACCGCCAATCACAATCTTTCGAAAGATCTTTGTCATGGTTTTGATTGCAACTTTGTAGGTCTAAAGTTAAAATAATTAAGTAGATGGGTGCAATCGGTAGCATAATCATACATAAACATAACTATTTAGGGTATGAAGGAATCTAAGCACCTATACGGCTATGTCGAAACTTCGCCAACTGTGACCATTATGTATACCTACTACCAAGCATCGCAACTTTGAGCCGATTTGACCTAGTTATGGAACTATTAATGTGAGAACCAATTACTTACATAATTGTATGTTGATTCTATTTTTCAAGTGCACCGAATGAATAATAAATAGGTCGCCCAGTGGTCGAAATTCGACCCAATTTTAGCTCAGTGCACCTCATTGTTTATAAATCAATAGAAACACCCTTTAATCTTCAGTGGTCTAACGCTAACCCATAACGACGACACGACCACGAAAACGATACAGTATAACAATAAGTTGTGAAAGAACCTAGGCAATTCAACAAGTAGGTAAATCTGGAGTATGCAAGTAATATCTATGTAGGTACGTAGTACGTACATAAGTATTACGACGACGTCGACCATCTGCTTTATTCCAAATCATGTTTCCTGATTAAATAATATATAATATAGCACACGCGAGGCGGTTAAATAACAATGGATTTATATGACTGACACCATATAATAATAACGCATAGAAAGATAATCTCATATAATATTCTTAAAACTGAGGCAACAAACGTAAATATGTGTGCATAAGCGGCATGCGATAAATGGCCACGGACACATACCTAATTACATTTTTACGATCGACTTATAAATTTATAGTTAAGGCTGATTTGTCTCTCTTTGCGTCCGCGTACTAGACTTCTATTCTAAAGACCAACACATTTACGTTGCTTCTCTACGCGACTTAGGTACCTAACCGAGCGCTAACATAATATACCTAATATATATAGGTACGTCTTGACAAACCGACTCGAATGTATTCATGCATTCTGTAATTAATTTACAGCTGACTGTAATAAGTGACTACAAACATAGGTAATTATGAATGTTTGTTTTTATTATTCGTACCTAAGTATATCATAAATTGTGCAACAAGAATGTTTTAGGCACGCAATGAAAAATAAAAACGGAATAAAAGTAAGTACGGATCGTAATTTTCAGCAAGTGTTTCACGGTGATTTCAATGGAGAATATTGTAAGCGTTCATAATATTACTCGATTCAGGCGTGACAATAATTTGCCGCGTGTTCAATTATGCAAGGGGCACACACAGTTAGGGGACGAGACTGGGGGAAGGGGCGCACAGGGAGAGCCTGAATAGCTTCTGACCCATTTACAGCGGGAACAGGCGTGAAGGCCTCCAGTTGCCTGGATTTCAGTCTTAACTGAAAAACTCAGTTCTAATTACGATGGTCATATTTTGCTTTCAACCTTTACAATGTAGGTATCATTTGCTGAAATTATAAACTTCAACAGAAGGTAAAAAAAAAAATTAAAATCTTTTAAGGATTTAGGATTATAAATAATTTAAAATTATTGTCTTTTTATGATTTATGTACCTATTCAATGATATGGCATGGTTATGATATTTCTATTACAACGCACTTCTGTTCTACACTTCTTTACCAATAAACGTTAAAATAGATGTGGAAAATGCACCAGCATGAGTAATCGTGTAGAACCAAGAATTCTATAGCTGACACTTACAGCGTCGCATTTTATAGAAAAGAAAATAACAATGATACGTAGTACTCTCCAGGACAAAAGAGCCATGTAAGTCACATTCCGGCGTCCATTGCTACATGTTGTATACAAGACTGGTAGCACATAGTAATCTAACATTGTGCGTAAGTATGCCCCAATTTAGGCCATTATTTACAGCACAATTTACAGCAACATTACGGCTCTATGCACAATGCCAAATGGTATTGCGACATCAAAGTATATTGCTCAATTTGTATTCGAGCTTTGAGTATATTCGAGACGTTATGTCAATACAAATTTAATATTAAGAATGTATACTATTTTTAGTAAGGTCCTATAGTAGAAATATCAAAATACCTACTTAAACTAGAATCCAATGAATCTGTTGTATTTATAGATCGACAGTAAATATTTAAGTACCAAGTTAACCATAATATCCCATATATGTATTTGTGGGCTCGGATACTATCAGAGTTCATAATTGATTAGCTTTATTTGTTAAGAACACAAAGTTATGCGAGTCAATTTCAAGTGAAATATTATAGCTCCCCGGGTCGTACTATCGTCGCTACCGAAGTGAGCCTTAACTTTTAGTTTGACTTCCCCCAAGGGATGAGACGTTTACTTGCAGTTAATTATTAGACAAGTAAGGAAGAACTTACACCCAAATTGGTCTCACAAAAAAATGCCTGTAGACAGATTCACTTTTAAAAAAACATCATAATTATGGGAAATCTCTCGTATAGGTACTGTATTTAGATAAAGAAATGTGATAGTACAGCATTACCTGTTAGACAATCAGGTAGGTATCATTTTATAAGAACGATCTATTAAAACTTGTGAAAAAATACAAAGCTGAGCTGCACATACAACAATGAGTTAACCTCGAGATTAGAAGTCTTTGACCGGTTTGATGATGCAGTAAGTGAAGCACATTGATTAGATAACCAAATAACTAACTAAAATAACCGTTATTACATATTTAAATTAAGCCACATAATTAATTAATTAATTACACGATAAAGAGTACTGTTTAGTGGTAAAAGGCAACGAAAATCACGAAAGCATAGTCGGTGGGGCGAGGTAAGTGCGGGGGCGGAGCTGCATCGATTCGCTGCATGGCAGACAGCGGGATCGTGGGCTCGGAGCGTGGCCCGGCCGCGGCCGCAGCTCGTAGGCCACGGCCCACACCTTGCCGCCACGCCGCGCGCCGCAGCTGCTGTGGCCCCCACAACATAATGTTGCGTGAAATCGCGCCGCCATTGTAACCTTACCTACAAATAGCCGTCCGTCTGTAACGCCTCTATATGGCACGGACCTGGATGCTATATGGACCGAGCGCGAATCACACACATGGCGTGCCATCATGGAATACGTTTTATTGTTTTTTATTGCAGCTAATTTTTTTATTTAATCATTTAAATCTTGATATTTATTGAGTATTGACAGCTGATAACAGTTTAGTTAAAATATTATCAATGCTTTGTCTATCGGGTGCCGTCTGTCGGAACTGGTCAGCTCGTAACTGCTATGGCAATTTTATTCAGAGGCAATTCATTATTATCCCAGTCTTATTTGTATTCGCATTGAATTGCATTATTCTCGCAGCTCTTACCACAACATTGTACTGATACATATTGTAATCTATTATTTATTTGAAAAGAGTTACCATGGAGTTTCTTTCCGGTTCTTCTCCATATGATCTACTATTTGGAACCGTGCACCTAGAGTCTCGACATTTCATAAGTGCCTGTATTTGGTTTACATGAAATACAGATCTATTCTATTCTATTCTTTGTCACTTGAATTAACTTTCTTTTTATTTCAAGTCATTTTATTATTTGGTTAAAAGTCGCAATCACAATTTACATGTTTTTTTCGTGCTATAAGTAGGTATTATAGTTTGGCAAAAATCGAAAGCATGTTTCATCTCAGTCGGCTGAGAAGAATTTGAGATAACTATAGACTGTACATCTGTATCTACACGGTACAGAGATATATTGTACCTACACCTTGAAACCTGTATCTATAAAAGGCTAGGTGTGTAGTAACTAATACACAGCAAAGTTCATAGGATGCTGGTTGTTCCTAGCTATCTAAACTGCATTTAGGTCATAAATTTTTACCAACTAATTATCAGAGATGTGACTTATTTTAGATACAAGTATTTGAGATACAGATACAAGATACAAACTAAGTATTTCCATCTTAAATCAAACTTTTTTTTTTTTTTTCTGGTATTTAGATACGTTATATAAGTATCTTAGTATTTTGTAAATAATAAGTTTGATAAGATACTTTACTAATAATTACCCACGCATTTTTTGATATCTCAAATACTTTACTTAAAAGTAAGTATCTTGTTCCTTGTATTCAGATACTTTTTATGAGGTATCTTGTACATTTCTGCTAATTAGTATTGGATGACTGATATTGTTAATTAACCAACTGTCCGCGTAATTTGTTTTTCTTGTCCCAATATTATTTACTAGATGATCTTTTGTTTTCACTGAATCTAACTTAACTATGTAATAGTTTTCCTTAGCAGTCTCGCAGAATTTACATAATCAATTTTAATTAAGTTCATTAATACTTGAACCGTTTTAAACTAAGTGCTCCGTGGCTTCCCTCATTTTAATGTTAGATGTTCGCTTTCAGTCTGAAATGAGATAACAATATAGGAATGCTATAGATGATCTTAATGTTAATTTATCAATTATTTAATTAACCGTTCAAGCATCGTAAGGTAGATATAATAGAAAATCTATTGTTTGCGGATTCCGTAGCTTGATGAATTAGATCACGATCAATAGTCAGAAATACGCTTAGCGTACTCAAAAAGTGAGACGTCACAAACTCACAAGTACTCTACTTTTTGAAAAAAGAACTTGTTCGTTAATCACCCGCATGCGGTCATACATAACAGTGCCACAAACTTATCTGGCCCGGTCAGGGCGTCGCAGCCGTCACTTTTGCCAATGTCATCTCCATACAAAAATTATATTTTGATGTCATTTTTGTTCCGTAGCGACGTTAGTTCCAATTTTGGTCACCGGGTCAGATCATAAGTTTGTGGCACTATAGGTAGGTACGTAGAATTCAATCGGCTGAAATAAAATAATATTGCGCTCATGTGTCTGTAAAGGATAAAAAATTTGCGGAAATGTTTAATTCATAAAGTAAATAGTTTTTATTTTACTAAAATGTATACTTTTAAAGTATGGAGGTTTGAGTAATATCTATTATTAAATTGTTCTAAAATTTTTATAATTTATGCATTCCAAAAATACGATTTATTTATAATAGCAGTGGCGTGCACAGACATTTCCTACAGGGTAGGCAAAAATAACTTAGTGTTGTATTGTCAAGTTAAATGATGTTTGTGATTGGCTACCTCACCCTAAGAGTTAAATTAACTGATATTACAGAAATATTAACTTTTGTATTACTTAATACTTAATTTATTAGGGTAGGCAGTGTCTTTTTGTCTTTATGGAGTGCACGCCACTGTATAATAGTTGTTCCATTAGTCAGAGTATCGCTGTTCTATTAAAATCTAATTCGAACCTTTTTTAATCTAAATTTAAAAATGAAAGAATTTTTGACGTCTTCAAAAAATTGTCTCATTTTTTTAGCTTCCTTTTGTATGACAGACAATGACTAAAGAATCCTCTCGATTACACATACAGGAATTTTTTGAACCAGTATGAAAATTCTGACAAAATAAACATAAACGAGTATTAATAAACACGTATTTTTTTATTTTGATATGTGTTAGTAATAAATAATAAAGTTATCGTTTACGAAAGATGTTTAGTTTGAAACTGATTTTACGGTCAGCGGCAGCGCTTGTGTGTAGGTATCAGCTATGCGCTCGCTCGATCCGCCGACGTAGGTATCTACGCGGGTTACTGACCGCTAATTTTATCAAGTTCTAACTAGACATTTTTAAGTTTAGGCCGTGACCTGAAGTCTTTTGTAAGAGTAATTCCAATATTACCTCCATACTTTCATTGATATTAGTACGCATGGATTGTTTCCGTATTTTGCTGATTACAAGTTGAATAATAAAAAATAAAAAGTACTGAACAATTAGAAAGAAAGAAAGAAAAGCAATTTATTTTACACAATTAATGGAAATGTGTTATATTACTGATATATCACCAACAAAAATAAACTGCGCACTGGTTAAAAAACATCTAGTATATCACACGGACTCAGTTTAGGGCGTGTGTTTTATTTATTTCATCATCTGCCTGGCCTTCATCCTAACTACGTTGGGATCGGCTCCCAGTGAGTTTTATTTATCTATCAAATAATTTATTACTTTAAACAGAATCATCTAATTTATACTAATATAATAAAACAGTAAAGTTTATTTATTAGTTTGAAGTAATTTTACGAACCAAAAAACTGATTTTGGAAATTCTTTCACTATTATATACGTCATAGTCCCCGTCGTAATATATCAACCCTAAGGGGTACGACGGGTATTGAAGTTTGTATTGGAAATATTCCGGAATCCACACAGAGAAAGTCGCGCACAAAAGCTAGTAATGCCATAAATTAATGCCACATTATTAAACGTTCGCAGAGTCTGTTCGAAAAATAAAACAATCGATATCGCTCCTTTACTGATACTAATCACGTTTCAGAAAATAATTTGGCGTAGTGGAAGCAAGACAAGAACGAATCGAGAGCCGAATAATGTAATGTAATGCCGTTCTGTATCTTAGCTAGTAAAAGATACAACAATAGCATTCTTGATTAACACGCGTTATCTATTGAGAATGCCTACGGGTACGGAATACAAAACTCTGAATAGTGGAGCCATGAAACTGTACCTACTGAATGCTACCAACAAACAACAAAGTACAAATGATAATCACTGAAAATATTCTACATTATCATCGAGTACTCATCTCAATGTGTTGTTACACTTGTTACACATTGAGATGAGTAACAACACATTGATTGAGACCGATACCCGATACACACCTCCGATACTCAATAGCCGGTTCCACACTGGACGATCCACACCGCTCCGATCGCGCGCGGCATCAGCGATCCAAAGGCGCGGTCATAGCTCGCGCTCATGCCGCGCGCGATCGGAGCGCGGTGGATCGTCCAGTGTGGAACCGGCTAATGATGTTCCATGAAGACGTAGCGGATCGTAGCCATGCTACGACGTAGCTGCGTAGCTACGTAGCAGCGTAGCCATCAAGTCACTACTATGAAATTACAAAGGAAATTACGTACGTCCGTCGCAGAAAAATTGCAAACTATGTAATTTCTCCTCTCTTTTTGTTCTAAGATAACAATTTTTTAATATGGTCATTGGTCATCACAAATTTGAACTCGCATCAATGTTAATCACACGGGAAAATGCATTTTATTATTTGAATTAACTAGTAAAAAAAGTAAAAACCGACTTCTACATACTAAAAAGTATAAATTAATTTTCTTAAAAAACTTAATTCTGAAGTCTATGCCAGTACCAAGCTAGGTCATTGAAGAATTAAAGGCCCCGACTTCAGAAGCTGTTAAGTATTATAAGAAAACTATTTTATATTTTTTAGTTATTCGACGTCGGTTTTTACTTTTTTTTAAGTTTATTTTATTTATAATGAGGTCTCACAGCCGTAGAATTCTATTATTTTCAGTAGTTTAAACAAAATTATTTTCCTGGAAAAAATCTTCTATCGACCTTATCTATTGAGTATTTTGCCCATCGCAAAATCCGCGTTCCGCAGGCAACTTTAAATTGATAATAATCTGTACTTGTTAAAAAAGTATAAGTAACTATAACGCTGTAACGTGACATTCTTATGTGTTATAAATATCCGTTGCCTGCGTCACTGTTTAAGTAAATTCTCTTTTGGATGACCGATTTTTTCAACTAGGTCATCCTTTAAAATTAGATGGTCCACGCGGACCCTCATGAGCACACCGCTGCTCTAATGTTCTACAAAGATAGCACAGATCGATATCTCAATATGGGCCGCCTGTTTTAAACAGTGCAAATAGCGAGTTGACAACGGGAAAGATAAGACTCCGAAGCAAACCACGAAACCACTTTGATCTTGCCTATACATAAACAGCGATGCGTGAACAAGGCGATATTTTCAACGTCAAGTTTCCCCTAATGCCTAAGTACACCGAAAGGAACTCATAAAAAGGTTTCAGGAAAATATTTGTTAAAAACGGTGAGCGAGGTACGCCATTTACCCGCCATGATTAAGGAAGAGATATCTGATGTTTTCCTTCCTTTTTGGACCTACCTCTTACCTGTACTACGTAAACGCTTCTCCCACTAACATAATTTATTAGAAATGGGTAGGCAAACTGAAACGAAACCTAATGTTCTTATACCTAATACCTAGGTATCTAAATAATAATTATGTGTGCTATGCTAAGCACTTAGTGTAAATGACAGATTATAGTGCTTAGTTTATGTATTATATAAATTAATGTTCCGGTAATTTATGACTTTGTGTTCGAGCTTGGCGCTTAGTATAGGTACGTTTTAATTTAAACAATTGTCATCTTATAACTACACTCGGGAGCAAAGAATCCGGGTCACCAACATAATGAACATTAATATCTCGGAAACTAAGAATGATAGCTCATTCAAATAAAGAGTATTTTTTAGACTATTTAATACTACACAAGTTATAATACGCTTCGAGAGCTTGAAATTGCATTGATAGAGGTAAGTGAGAATATTCCCCAACATCGCCTCAAACACTTTGTGCCGTATGAATCGCATGACATCTGTATTGACAACACACGGAGGTAATACAAAGTACTAAAAGTGAGAATATGATATAAGTTTCTATAAAAGTGGGGATATAAAAAAAAATGAAATATTTATGCATTTTTAAATAATGTATTTTTAATAAGTAAAATAAATAATAACTAAGAAGTTTTATTAATTTTATTTAAGTAATAGATATTAAGTAGTCTATAAAATACTTTTAATTAGATTATGCTAACATTCTTAGTTTCCGAGATATTAAGATTTATTTGGTGACCCGGATTCATTGCTCTCGAGTGTATATTTCTTAGTTACTACTATAAATGCTTATAAAGTAATAAATAATTATAATAACTGTTGTTTAGCCGTGTTAGTACTATATTTATTTGCCGCCATTAATTATTGCAGTTAAGGTACAAAGGTTTGTTTACAGATAACACTAACCTGCTTTCGATTCAATGGTCACATAACGGAGCGTTTTTACCAAAAATACAAAATAAAAAACTTCTGAGAAAAAGATTAAGTTTAAAATCTCTGTTTGAATGTTTTTATTTTATTCTTTAAAGAGACCTATATCAGCTCAGCTCATGGCAGTCCAACGCTGGACATAAGCCCCTCCCAAGTTGCGCCACAAATTTTGGTCCACCGCCTTTCGCCAGTTTATGAAAAGACGTTATAGGTAAGTATAATAGAATTACTGGTTTAAAACCCAATTCAATCTGTCCCCATCGGAATACTGTATTTCCAAATACCCATGACTAATTTAATCAGATGTTTCAATATACTCTCGCTCGCCGGAAATGAGACGAAGTAAGATAAAAATAAAGCTGCCTAATTTAAATGGAAAATACCACCTATCTGTATGGACTTTTAAATACTTATAACTTAATAAGTCTTTACATTGATGATATGATAATGTATTGTAGCTTCATTCTATAATAATCACCACTTAAATTAGATCTAAATGAATTTGGATTCCAAGCTAAGGTTATCTTTAAAAGTAGGTACTTACTTATCATAAATATATTGCAATACGAATAATATGATAGAATAGTTAAACATCAAATATTTATTTATTTCATAAAAAATGTAACATGAAAGCCTTAAAGTTAACAACAGTAATTAAGCTTGTATTTAAGAGATAACATAGGTACTATTAACTATTCAGGTCACTTTTTTTTTTTTTTTTTTTTTTTTAGCTTGATAATATCATCAAATTTTAATGAGCCCTCCCACCCCGGGCAGGGCGGGAGGGACTGTCAGACTTGTACTGACTAAAATCCACGGTGTTCCTTCAATAGCCCTTTACGTTCCGGGGTCACGGTAATGAGATAAGTCCCGCGACCAACTATTCAGGCCACTTGGATATAAGTCACATTACCCTCTGTAGATACTAGTAAAAACTGTATCACAGTAGGATAACATTTCATGTCCGTGTGGTTGAATACAACATGAGTGCAAACTTTTCTGTCTGTAGGATCCAATTACTGGCTATATAAAAATATGATAAAAATAAAGTTAAATATCAACTTGTTTTACAAACTCTTATTACGCCCTCAAACCAATTCAGTATTATGCTACAGTCCCGAGTGTATTTTCATAGGAATAAAATAGGGGTTCGAAAGAATCGTGGCGGTAAATCGTTTTAGTGCAATAAAATTGAATGCCGGCTCAATTGAGATGTAAAGATGAACTGAAGTGTCCTGGCGATGGCAGGCTGAAATGAGCTCACACGTGTAACATTTAATAGCCTCTCGATCTAATTATCTAATGCTCTATAATAAAATGTACAAATATTCCACTGTTTTTATTTAAAACTAGCGGCCCGCCCCGACTTCGTACGGGTAGCACTAAGTATCTACGGCGCACCTACCTACCTACCCTACCTACTACTCTACCTACCCTACCTTGCCTACATACCCTATTTACCTCCCTACCTACCTACCCTATCTACCATACTACCTTACCTATCTAACCTATCTACTACCTACCCTACCCTATCTACCTACCTACATAACATACCTACCTAGCTACCCTATCTACCTATATACCTACCTGTCTACATAGATCGAAGATATTAGCTGCATCGTGTACGGTTTGAGTTTCGTTTAGTTATTGTATGAGAAAATGAATATTCTTCATATTTTATTTGTAAATTTTCCATTGTTTTTAATATTTATTCTGCTATTCGCGGCGGAGACAAATCCAACAAATCAAAAACCATGAAATAGATACCACCATTTTATAGATAGTTTTTATACTTGTACTGTATCTCGTGCGTACATTATATCTGCATTATAAAAGATGTACATATAAACATGGGCATTACAACCCCAACAAACATTGCATATCAGAATGATATCAAAATAAATGAACATTAGAAACTAAGTTAGGTTAATCGCTTCGGGGAAGCGCGGAGTGAAAACAACGCATAACCAAAGACAGATTGCGGTGAAGAATGTCGGCGCTGCTGTCATGCCGTATAGTTACGCATTGCTACGACGTGTTTGTGTTACCTATCTTATACTGTGGATGTTATGAAGGTATTTACTTCATACATAATGTATACATACCTATCATATTATACAGATAAAGTTAGATAAGCTATAAATAAACATCCACACAGACCTTTAGGGTGAAGCGTGAATATCATAAAATACGAAAATGATTAGGTACATAGTGCTGTTCTTTTTCTATTAACACAAAAATGGATTTACATAATCATAGCATCATACTATAGTTAAAATTGTAAGATTGCAACAAAACAGATTAAAATTAATAATTCAGGATTATTAATTTTTATTTTTTATTTTTTGGTCTATACAGTACCTAATGGTACTGTATAGACCAAAAAAATATTGTGAAACCAACATTGTCAATAACTCTGAATGAATGTGATGCGATTATCTTTTATATGCCGCAAAAATATAAATAAAGTTTCTGGAGCCATACCGATACCACAAATATACCACCAAGCGGAATTAATTTTGAAAATTCGATAATAAACGCAATCCTTTTCCTGACGGTTTTATTCTCTACCTACACGGTCTCTTCCTAACGGGGGTGAGTGGGGCAAGAGCAGTGAAATTTAATACAAATGTCAAGTGCACCGCTCAAAGCCTAAGAAAGTAATATTATATTTGAGGATCAAAGTGATTAAAATAAACGATTCTCCTTTGTTGACTTATGGAAGAGTATTATATGCCGCTTTTACTTTGTTTCCGTTTTTTTTATATAAGCTTCATGGAATCAAGATAGGACAAATAACCTTTACCTATTCTTATTTCTTGTACACTAGCTTTCGCCCGTGATTTCGTCAGCTTAGTAAGTGATTTCGTCTCTCTTTGACCTCTTTCAGGTCAAATAGTTAACTAGCGGCCCACCCCCGGCATCATACGGGTACAGTTTCTCTACTATCCTTGCATTAAATATGAAATACATACATATTTAAAACCTTCCGGAAGAAATGCTCAAATTGATGGTGAAAATCGCATCAATATCCGTTTATATATTTAAAAAGAACTTAACGAACAGACGGACAGACGCGGCCGGCGACTTTATTTTATTACTAGAGGCCCGTCCCGGCTTCGCACGGGTGGACATTTATTTATATTAAATTTTGTGATAAAAGGTACCTAGCCAGAGGTAAAGCTATCTCTATACTTCATTTCATTGACATCGGATTCAATATTTTCTGTGTAGTGACATACATACAAACTCTCGCATTGTACAATACGATAGGGAACCGTTTGAGTCATTTATGCAGCGGGTACCTACTTGATAACATTTAATTCATGATAATTATCTTTTAAATGGAATGTCCGATTTGAATAATTCAAAAATAATATACAGTTAATTATAAAAATATAAAGTTAGTAAAAATAAATGTGTTAGGTTATATAAAGTAATATACATGTTATTGTAACAAAACATGTATATCTAGCAATGTTAGGTTTCTTTCAAAAATACGCTAATATGATGTTGAAGTGTAAAATTGCTAATATTATGAAAAATGATTTAAAAAAGCAGTGAAACATTTATCTGTACTGGATAAAATTTGTAAACGATGAAATCTTTTCTAACGTTTTTCTCAAATCGACGTTTTACAGATTGCATTGTTTTGTCATAGGGTCTTTCTCTTCATAATATTAGTGTCGATTAAGTTGTGATGGTAGTACGTAATGAACTCTATGTAATATCAAACTAATTTCAGCCGTTTGGCTTTGCATTAATTAATATCAGTAACGATTTATAATTTAAAATAAAGTAAACCTAAATGGGAAAAACAGAAATACAATAAACAGCTTTCGTAGAATAGAGACTCGGAAGAACAGCTGGATATACTTTAATGGAATTTCCACCAAAAGAAAGACTGAGGTACGGTTGAAATATAATTTACTTTACACCGGAAGAAAACACCAGCTTCAGGGGAAATTATGACACCGTTTAAAGTAAGTGAAGCCGCGGGAAAAACGTATCTATTATCTTTAGAACCTGTCTTGGCGTTCGTCGTCGTGTAGGCACTATCGGACTCAAATATGAAGTCTCAGGAATAGTTGGAATTAGTTGATATTGGTACAGTCAGCGTGATGATTAGATGAACATTCTTGTAATTTTGAAATCAATTATTATCAAAGAAAAGAATTATTGTTTTTAACATAAATTGACACAAAAAATATATTGGATAGTTTTATAAGTTTATAAAAACACCTTTTATACCTACTTTAAAATCTTCTAAGCTACTTTTGTTCGCTGACTGTGCATACATTTTGATCTAATTACTAATAATAGTAGGTACTAATATTAATTTTTATTTACTACAAAACATGCTTTGCCAATTTCGAAAGATGTTAAATGTAACGTAGGTACGCATGACACAAAAATGACAATCATTGCACACTGGTTAATGCAGATGTTCTCGAAATAAAACTCAAAATAAAACGAGATGAATGAGTAAATTATATTAACTCCACTTTAACATGCGACAATGTTACATAAATCACAGATAGTATAACAGAACACTACGTTATGCAGTTGAAATGACATAATACGAACACTACAAACAAATCAGCGTGAAGAAGGTCCCTAGCGGACAGCGGCTAGGTCATGCGGGAGAGGGCCAGGAGGGTGCAAGCGAGTGGAGCGGGCGCGGGCAAACATACGAGACACGTACGTGGGCGTGCGGCGAGGTGATCGCGCGGCACAGGCAGGCGTGCGCGGCCGGCGCCACCTGGTAGTCCATATAGTTCCCGTAGCCCATGTGATCGCAGGTGCAGGCGCAGTTCTCGATGTGCCGCCGCAACTCCAGCTCCAGCTCCCACGGCGGCTCCATGAGCGCGTCGAGGCGGGCGGGCGCGCGCCGCGGCGTGCCCGCGCCTCCGCGCGCTGCGAATACGGCCCCGGGCCGGGCGCGGGCCGCACCTGCGCGACGCCACCTGCCTCCCCACCCCCCGCCTGGCGCGCTCCACCATACACCGACGGCTAGCGCTCTGAGGCGCCGTCGAAGCGGCCCTCGCAGCTAGCTGGGGGCGCTACCCCCGGTGAGCGGTGAACCGCGGCTCGCGCGGCCTCTCGCGTGTCGGCGCGCATAGCGTGGCGGCCGCCTGCCGGCTGGAGAATGCCGCGCCGCGAGCTCGGCCGGGCGCGAGACCCGGGCGGCCCGGCCGCGCCGGCGCCCCGAGCTCCACGTGACAGTCCGCCCTCGTCTCGACCCCCGCCGCCGCGCCGAGCGCGCTGCTATTCTCACCGCTGGACACGTCTTTCAAATGCACAATCGTCAACTATCAATTAACTCTGCGAAGTATGTAGATACATTACCCGGAAATTGAATTGCAGATTACAAGAAAAACGTAATATCGTCTCCATGTGCATCGAAAAGGATACATAAATTAATAGAACATTTACCATAATGTTTCATACACAATAACATTATAATACCTACTCATAAATCAAACGTGGCGCTATTTAGTCACAGATTCGTAGCTGGTAGGTACATATGTAGAGGTTCTAGTTACTTACTCGTTTCCAAAGTTTTAATTTTTCTAAGACAGATCGTATATTTACATTTCTATAAAACATTTGCGTTTATCTTTGAAAAATAAATCTCGGTTAGTTAAAGACTAGAATTGCCTAATTATTAATTAAAAAAATAACTACTTATGAAAATATAATGGTTTAGTACCGTACCGTTTGGTATAGGTAAACTCTAAAAACCCTTTTACAGTTTATTGCCGCATGGACGAGTACTTTCATATTTTATATAAAATGGAGTGTTATCAGCAAACAACGTAGAATGGTTCTAAAGTTAAATGTGAATCTTGTGTTGCGGTTTAGTAGTTCGCAAGCATTTGACTCGCACTAACTCTACGCCCCTTAATACATTTTCATAAATAAAAATAAGCTCTTTCGAATCTGTTAACCGGTTACTGTGTCATATTTAATAACTTTTGATAGTACTGTGGAAATTATTGCGTTATATTAAAAATAGCGACCCGTCCCCGGCTTCGCACGGACACAATTTCTCTACTATCCTTACATTAAATATCAAAGTATTATACATAAAAACAATCCTCTTGAATCATTCTACCTATCTACTAAAAAAAACCGCATCCAAATCCGTTGCGTAGTTTTAAAGATCTAAGCATACATAGGGACAGACAGACAGCGGGAAGTGACTTTGTTTTATATACCATGTAGTGATACCTAAACTGTAAAATAAGCCTTTTTAACCCCCGACAAAAAAGAGGGGTGTTATAATAAGTTTAACGTGTCTGTCTGTGTATCTATGTATCTGTCTGTGGTATCGTAGCTCCCAAACTGATGAACCGATTTTCGTTTAGTTTATTTTGTGTCATAGATAATTTTATCCCGAGTGTTCTTAGCCATGTTCCATGAAAATCTGTTCAGCCGTTCAAAAGTTACAGCTCTTTTTCTAGTTGGAGTCGGGGGTTTTTGACGGTTACGTTATTTTATGTAAATCTTGCAATGCAAAAAGCAATGAATTGAAGCAATGTAATAAAAAAATTAACATATTATTATTATCAGTTGTTAACCATATATCGGCTCTCAGCAAAAAGTGTTAACCTGATATCTAAATATATTTTTTATTTATTATGTTTTGGATCTTTGTTCTCAGATGATTAATAAAATAAATGCGGAAGTTATGTTCTAAACTTTTGTTACTCAATGAAACCGTAGCGGCTGAACAGATACGTAAGATAACACAGATGAAATCTATCACAGACCTGTACACAGGCCTCCACATACCTATACGCTGTGATGAGGTGAAGTGATGGTGTGGTGAGGGAAACATTGCCACAACCACCATGATTGATTTATGATTGCAGTACCTGTCATACTAACGCATTAGAAAATGCGGCGGGTGAACAAACCCGTTTTCTCCACCCTTTGTCGCCTTGACAGAAGACAAAACGAGAAATCGAGAGAGAAAACGGTAAAGAGATGGTTTTGCCCCGATTTTCTCTCTCCCCTTTTGTGCCGTGCTAGCCCCGCTGGTAAGAGAAGGGTTAGATATCCGTGGGTTAGATAATACTTTGCCGGGCACCACACAACCAAATTATTAAAATAAAACCTAAGCTAGGCTCGGGCCTAACTAGGGAACAATCAGTCCATTAAGCAGATTGCAGTTTAATGGCAGCCACCAATCACAGCTGACGACTGCCGTTATAACGAACTGCAAGCCAGGTGGTCTGTGCGGGTGATGCATGGTTGCACAGTTTGCCTAGCTGCAAGATTACCATAAATCCCTATCTTATTAATAACTACCAATAAGGAATATAATAACACATACAAATATTAAATTTAAATTAAAATAACATTTCCTGCAAAATATAATTATTGTTTGTGATCTACCCTCACTTAATGTTAATTAACTATCTATATCTCTCAATTTGTGTGTTTTTTAATTTATTTATGGTCGATAATACTGATGCACGGTAAAACTCGAATGAGTTTATGTTTGCATCTTTAGAATGTTTTGAATGTTAGAAATGTTTTTGTATGTGTACCTCATAAATAAATTAAATTATAAAGCAAACTGTTTTGTGGTCACGTAGTGTGGTTTTGAAATGGTTTTCAAGTCACTCCATAACTGTTTAAAACCATTTTGTAAGTAAGGTGGTCGAATATTCTATATCAATATAAATATTATACATACCCACATAATGTGTGTTTCAATCTGAATAACAAAGTGGAATATATAATCAACGTATTGCCCTTCTGTTGCGAAAATATTATCTAGTAATGCCAATATTAACTTGATGTATAGTAGTAGTATAGCTATAATGTATCCAAATGAGAGAGCAATTAAATTCAGTTCATTACTCATAACCTTTTAATCTGCGAACCTTGTACGACTGAAGCATCATCTGTACAATTCTCAAGCATCGTAATTTTTATTAACGGAATTAGGACGCAGGTGGAGTGGAGCTGAGAGGCTGCATGCGTGCGCAGCAGCCGCGACACAGAGAGCCTGGCGGCGCGCGGCAGTCGGCATGATACGCGCGCGGAGCGTCACCGGGCCCTTGCGCCGCGCCCACCCGGCCTCGGGCGCCACCTGGAACGTCCAGGTACCTTCAAAAACCAGCCTGCCCTCCCGTTTACAAACACTCCACATCCGACGCCATGTTTAGTTTATCTCAGACTCTCCCACCCACCCGGACTAATAAGGTCTAATTCAGTGTACCGTAATCATCTCGAGAATATGATCGCTGGGAGCTGGAACTCAACAGTTGGCTGAGAACTTGTTGCACGATGAACTCTGATCTTTGAATATATTAAAATCATTACCATCTACTTAGTATCGTTTAGAATAAGAATAATCATTGCTGTATCGAAAATAAATTTCCCTAGAGATCGATATTAATCAGTTAACAAATGACCTACCATGTTCATAATAACATAATAACAAATTATGCAAATACGTCCATGGAGATACACTATATTCTTCATGTATATTGTTTTGATCATAAAGTTAGTTGATTTGCTCTTTTATGTGTATGTCCACTGATCACAACATTACAATGGTCCCAATCTACATTTGGCTAATATTCTAATATGCATACATATTTATTTTGGCGACTCGTGAGTGAACGTCGTAGTTGAATGTGTGTCGAGTACGTGACAGCCGCGCGAAAACCGCGCGCTCATAATTTTTGTCTCAGTTTCAGTATGCCAATATTTTTGCAATAGTGTAACCAAATCAAAATATTATGTAGTATCAACGAGCATAACTACTCCTTTTTATTACTTTCAGCTTTCTGTACACATATAAAGTCAACAAAGTTATGATGACAAATTCACTAACTAAGTATTTATAATAGTTTACCTATGCCTTTTATTATTTAGAAGACATGATTATTTTAAAATAATAATCGCGTTCTTATAGGATATTAGCATTAAATGTTAATGGCAGGACTAAGTAAACCTGATGTTTTTAAAACTACGTAGAAGGTGGTGAGTTTATCGAATGTTTATATCCAGGTGGTGAAGGGCAAGATGAGTTCCAAATGTTTATGGCACGCGTGTCGGGCACTGTCCGCTGGCTTGTTGCTGATGCTGCTCGGGGCTGCAATGGCCGTCATAGGTAATTGTTATGTTCTTAATATTCTAATTTTTACTAAGTAACAACTTATAATAACATGATAGCTTCATGATTGTAGCTGTCGAACAAAAAGTGATAGTTGCGAGATCGTATTGTTTTCAAATTGGGGTTCAGATTTCACCAACAGTTTGTTTGCATGCCGATGGTTCGAGTGATAGTTCAAAACAATGTCTCTAAGACGACTTGGTTGTCGCCCCACAAAAGTTAGGGAATTGGTTGAAATCAATAGTAGAACTTCAGCTTTACTTTTTAATTTTTTACAGAATATCTCCGTGTCTGTGAGTGGGTGTAGTTTGCTGTGGGGTACCGATTCCAGTTTACATTACCTAGTGTTAGGTACATTGATTATTAAGCGCTTTTAATTTGACTTGTTAATGCTAAATGTCTCTCAGCTTTCAAGAAATCACTAAATTTGAACACTATAGAAATATTTGGAAGCTAAGGCACTATCCTGCCCATAAACTTATTATACCAGTTTATGATCTTACCACGGCAAGTCCGAACCAAATGAACATGTTTTATTTTATCTACATACACAGTGTGTGAGGCAAGTTCAAAAACAAAAGCGTTTCACTAAAGCCAGATAGAAATTAAATGATAGCAGGATGTCTGTGCTTCGCGAGATTAAGTAATCTCTCAGTATTTCACATCGTAACGTAACTTTGGTGAAGCCATAAAAGCATTCTGCAAATCAGCATATTTTATCATGTTTAGCAGCCATCGGATACGCTTGTGTACCAGCAATTTTTATCGGTCCAATAGTATTAATTCTTCCCACGAATTTTTAATACTTTACAAACCCGACTAATATTTATTATACTCTTTCCAGATCAAATTCCAAGACGTGCCATTTTGAGTTTCCAGCCTCGTAACTAGTCAATAACTTATAGCCGTCAGACTTTGCCGTCAGGGGCTGCAAATATACACGAAAGATTATTACAGTCTGTATATACGGGAATGCGAATTAGTAGAGACGAAAGCGCTACCAGACTTTTTAAATTTTGACTTTTATTGATGGCTGTGTTCCACCATTATTACTCATTTTAATTATTGCGATCCCAGCGCAGCGCATCCAAAAATTATTATTCAGAAAGCTTAAAGTTTAAGCTGCCCACAAACCCAGTTCTTTTTTTATTCGAGTCGACTCGGACTTTCAGATTTTTTGGTATTTTCGTTATAAGGTTATACAATAATAATTTTTAGAAAGTCACTTCTATAAAAAAATCATCGATCCGTATAATTCACACGTCATTATGATGCTCCAGGCTATGAAACCAGTCAATACCAAAGGCAGGGACTTGCAAACATACATACATATGTACGGTATACGATGAAATATATGGGCTGCGGGTAGGCAAGCGTTTCCTGTCGTCTGCGCACGTTACGGGGCGGACACTTCCGGCTGGAGCCTCCGGTGGCTCGTGTTGTCCCCTAGTTATTGATGGAGCCTCACTATACGACCGTTTCATGCTATTGTTGTAGCTGCGATCAATTTTCTGATTGCTACTATACTATGCTTGCATGAAACTGTTACTCTGTTTGCGTTTGGTACCTACCAGTGGCGAAGAGTCCATACAACCCGATTCCCATCGGCTTCCCTTTAGGAATTGGCTATTGCATAGACAGACGTAATTTGGCTTGTTATTCAGTTAGGTCGAGCTCTTCCAGACATGACTATATATAGATTACAAGAGACGGTATGGATTTTTGTCTTGCAGCATTAATTGCAGTAATTTCTCGGCTACCCGTTTTAAAACTGTCACCTTTCGCCACTGGTACCTACCTACATAAAGTAATGCTGAACTTTTCACAGCTTAGTTTCTTACGGTAGGTACATAGGCAATATAATTATAACCAAGCGCCAACAGTACAATACAAGACGCCTTCTTACCTTCTATTTTAGGGAGTCTAGTCCAACCCTCAATTAAAATAATTATGATTTATGGTCGTGATTTGTTATCCTATTTTCTTGTCTCGAATAACATTAGAATGAGTTTATTTATTCATACCATAACTATTAGATACAAGTGCACCGTGTGACTTTCGAACGAATAAATAAGGTTATCAGATTTCTACCATCATGGCCCACAGAGATTTGAAAAAAACGAATGTGCTAAGTCGTCGGTGGTGTATAGAATAGATCTTTATTTCATGTAAACCAGATACAGGCACTTATGAAATGTCAAGACTCTAGGTGCACGGTTCCAAATAGTAGACCCTATGGAGAAGAACCGGCAAGAAACTCCATGGTAACTCTTTTCAAATAATCGAACGAGAGGTCGTGCTATTGAATCCCATCCGTTGCACTATCGACGCTGCCTATTAAGTATGCTTAGCTTGTTTGGAGGGTCAGCAGGAGTCTAGTGGTGTGCAAACCAAATTGAGTATCAATAATAAGTACATAACTCGTTAACACAAGTTCGACTATAACTGTTTCAGGGTACTACGCCGACACGTTATCGGTGGCGCAGGAGATCCGTGGCAACTCAACTGTCTCCGTGAAGGATGAGGCCCGAGGCTTCCATCTCAACAACCTGTCGTACGCCGGGCCAATCGTCATGGGTTTCGGAGGTAATTTATTACTCCATACGACGTACGACATAATTGTATATCTAGATGTCGTGGCCAGATCTTAGAACTGATCACTTCTTAGTAGGTATTCCCCTACAACGCTAAATTATAGAAAAACAGTACTGCCATATATTTAAATACGGTCACGTCGTGTGTCATTAGTTGTCATGTTTAAATTGCTCATACCGGTGTGTAAAGATGTGTGGGGTGTAAAGATTACCAGCAAGATTCTTGGCGGTGCTTGTTGCCGACGACGCGACGGTGCGCCGGACCTACAAAGATTTCGTCACTCGGGGAGGCATTTTCTGTACACCCTAAACTAGACGGAACTCAGTCTGAGATGGAACAGAATAGAGTAGTAAGTGCTTTCATGAAATAACTTAGATTATGTGGCAGCTACGCTGTAACTCACACTATTGCTACGCCTCCGTAGTAGCTACGAGATCGTAGCGGCTACGTGTCGATTCAGTATTCTATTCATTATGGCACAACTCTATTATTATTGTAGTCGAAGTGCAATTTGTTGTCTCTATTATTAGACAAAAGGAAACGGTATGAAATGATGTTACATAATAAGTATTATATACCGTATTTACAGTGATTTTTCATATGTGGGTGGACGGAAGAGCTTCCCCGAGTGACAAAACCTAAGTACGTCCGCACACCTTTAGGCAGTCAGCACCGTTAAGAACCTTACCGACTAAGGCCCAATATCCCCGACACCATAACAGACGATTACGGCAATATCAGCCATTTAAACATGAACTTTTATATGGGTAATCGGCCGATTACATTTTATACATCTGCTATATTCTCGGTGAACATGGCCCTAAACTAATCTTTCCATCACAGCATAAGCAATTGCCTCACACGAAATTAAGTAATTTTTTATACAAAATGTACACATACCATTGTTCGCAAGATTGAAAAAAATTTAAGGTTTCATCGTGGTGGCAGCGTGTGTGATGACATTTGAGGCGCGTGACAGTGCAGCCAAGGTGACGCCTGCACGGCCTCAAACGATGCCGCGGCCGCTGCCAAGGCGCGGGCAGCCGTGCGCTGCGCCTGCGCGCCTCGACCAGCTCGGCGTGTACCGCCTGCCGCACGTACTGCCCCTGCCGCATGCACTGCCGCTCGCGCCGCTCCCGCACAGGCACCGACCAAGCCAACACAGGTACCGCATGACCAATATTATAATTTATTTATTGTATGGTCCTCATTTGCAATATCCAATAATTTACCTGCGCCAAATAAGTTTCAACAACGATTCATATGTCGTCAATTTTGCTATGACTTTTTAGTGGTTTTATAAACGGCGCGTGCTTACTCTATTTATGAAAAGTAGTGCTGAGTATAACGGATGAGAAAGGTCCATCTGAATTACGTTCTTTTATAATTTCACGTGATTTGTTTTAAAAATGGCTATAGTGTGAACAGTCGAAACGATGGTATTTTAAAACAAAGCAAATCAATCAATCAAGTATCGAGCCGCGTGCGGTCCCTGCAGATCCATGATAATCAGTAAGCACGCTCTAATTATTATGAGACCACTAAATAAACGGCTATATATTTTCACGTAATAAGGCCCAAGTTCACCGACAACTTAACAGAAGATTAAAGCAAAATCAGCCGTTTAAGCATGAATTTTTGTATGGGTAATCGGCCGATTTCATTTTAATCATCTGTTATTATCGGTGAACATGGTCCTAAGAGGTCCAGCCCCGTAGCTATTTCGTAGCTTCAGTGCCTCAGCCACTTTCACTAAACCAATCATGTTGATCATTGCTTATTGTTGAGTGGATGTAGAATGATATTCCAATACACGAGAAATTAATAGAGAAGTCAAGACGCGTAAATACGGACGGTATTAGGCTGTTGGTATATCTGGTCTAACTACAGGATACCATATCTCTCACTGGGTTGTGGACATCGGATGGCAATCGCTCCATGTAAAATACTCATATTCAGCGGCATCTGATTAGGCTGGGATCACCCACCCTTAACTTGGGAAAAGGCTTGGATGATGATGAGGGCAGTCAATGCATGTGACACAGAATTGTTGGAGAAAGAGGGAAGGTACGAGCTCGGTTTGGCTCGGCGCCAGACTTGCATAGCGCGAGCACGCGCGCCGCCATGCCGGTCAGTGCGCTACGCCGCCCGCTACGACGCTACGCGCTTTCCGTAGACGAGCCACCGCAGTCAGCCGTTAGGTAATGTTTACATACATCAGTCAACGCTATTGTTCATAATATCATAACCTTTTTTATGTTGTTTTATTGCTCTAGCGTAGTACTTACCCTACCCTATTAATAATATTCTTTCATTTTTACTTGCAGTTTTAAATCTGTTTTTCTAAAAATTTCAAACTATACAAACAAAATAAGTTCTCATGTTAATTTTTGCTGTATATTTATTATTTACGGTTTCTGGTCCCAGCGCTAGTGCAGCCGAATCGGAATGTGGGTCTCAGTCATCATTGGCGCTGGACTTGCACGGGAGCGGCGCGTGCGCGGGAATCACACTGCGCGTGCGTGACAATACGCGCCGGCGACCGCTCGCGAGGCAGCAGCGACTGCGAGACGACACCATACATCGTAAGTATATCTGAACAGTTTTAAGGTTACAGAATGCGTCAATATGGGCCGTAGGTCACCGGAAATTGCATAAGAATAAGACAAAATCGTTAAGGAAAGTTGACAGACAGAAAGCTGAGTAAGGCCCTCACAAGTATCTAAAGACTCTTAATTATTTTCTTTTTCCTTTTTTATTTTTCTTATTGATTACTCCACGAGAAACTGAATGGCGGAATACAGGCGACAAAGCATCGTTATGTGAAATGTGCAACCTCCTGAAAAATGTAACGCAACAATGCAGCAATGCAATGTCAACGGCGTTTTTTTTTTCGCATTCATTTAACGTCATCTTTGCAGTCTATTCACATATTTCGCAATTATGAATGGGTTTTACCTACAGTAATTTTTCAATACATTTTTTTAACAATATTAAATAATGTACTTAATATAATATTATAGGTATTATAATTCAACCCATTATACTGTATCACTGCTGGCCACGGGCCTCTTCTCGGAATCCATGTTGGCTCAGCCCGGGTCGGCAGACTACACACCCCATCGAGACCTTTATGGAGCCGTCTCAGGTGTGCAGGATTTTTCATGATGTTTTCCTTCGTCGTTATCTATTGCACGTATTACTGAGGAAAATTCTGATCCGCACATAATTTCGAAAATTAGGTGCGGGCCGGTTTTGAACTCAGACTCTCCTACATAGAAGGCAAGTTCAAGGACACCGCGGATACCGTTGTCCGCAGACGAGGGGGACGGGAAACAACAAAATTCCGCGGATACGCGCGGCTCCGCGTGGCTCGCCCTGCCTCCCGCACACTTCTTGCTGCCCCCTGCAGCCTTTCGTCCCCCACGCGGACCATGGGAGTGTCACCAACCACCTTGCGCGCCTGATAATAGCTATCACTGCTATACCTACACCGTTAATTTTTTATTACCAGAAACAGCTTTTATTATGGGACCAACACTGAAATCGCGAAAATATAATCTGCTGTTCCATACATTTAATCGAGTAATATGGAATTATTTGTGTGGAACCGTTTATTTTTTTAGCTGTTTCACTGTTGGTCTCTTGGTAAAAGTTGTTCAAAATGATGAGCAGAGCACGTCCAATCATTCCAATCGCATTTCCTCTAATTTTTCCGGAATTTCCATATAAAACGCCAATTTCATATGTAAGGACCCAATAGATAAATTGACAAATCAATAACGGGATCGGTGATATATGGATGTAGGTACAACACGTATAACAATACACCTCTGTCTAATCCTTCGGGAAACACAAGCGTGATGTTATGTTAAACTACATTCTGAACTGTAGGTATTTTAATTTTGTTTTCATTTCAGCAACTCCAGTGGCAAGTGTGAATAATATAAATAATGTTGAAGAATCCACGTTCAGGTAATTTCTATTTTTTTTAACGATACCCTACACTATGTTTTCTCCTGTATTGTGAGTATAGTTTGTAGACGTATAAATCGCCGTCCTCGGAAAATAAAATGATAATTACAAAAACGCATCTTTTCAGAATAAGTAAAAGTAAAAAGTAACATGTTTTCGCAGGTCAGCTTTGAAAATAAATAAATTCTGTGTGTTCGAAATGTTTTATTGAAACACGCATAAGTATCAAAATATTTGACTAAAATAGAGATATTATTTAAAAACTAAGAAGTTGGATGTAAGTTATCATTTTATTCTCCGTACAAGTGCAAGTGATGATGATAATATTTTTGTTGAAGATTTGAAATTGCCGCCTTCTTGGTCGTTGTTTTTCACTTCTGTCAACTCTACGTTTTACGAATGACGTTTGATTTTTTCTTGCTTTTATTAAAAGTTCTGTTTTACTTTATAAAATCGTTTAATTACAACAATTTTAATATCGTCTTATTCTCGTAAATATTGTAAAACTTTTTTGAATTTCGTTTCCCAATAAAACTATGATATTATTATGGGAATCAACATTATAAGTTTTATTCTATTCAAGTGTTTGATAATTATTAACTTTGTATGAAATGGTTTAAATTATGGTTTTGAACGAGAATAAAATGATAACTGCATTTATGATATCTAGTCGAATATTTTTTCACTAGTAAATAATTTTATGACTTTTTGTTTATAACAAGTGGGAATACATTTTGATAATATTATGTTTATTAACACTTTATTCTCTTTATTTTGTAACTTCGTAAACAACTGTATAAAACTTACGAAAAAAATTGAGCAGATGTATTAGCACCCACAGATCCCAAAAATAACATAACACTAACACTAAGATAATGGCAGTTATCCTTTTATTCTCCGTGGATGGCGAAATCTCACATGCACACATACTTAGACCCGCAACAAATATTAGGCCATACAAATATTGTATCGTGCGGGAGTCGAACCCCTTAGCTCATCGCCACTGCACCGACAGTGACGTCAGCGTAATTGTTATCAAACCATAAGCATTATACAATAGTAACACCGCGTACAATAGTAATACTTGTCGGCGTGGTATAATTTCCAGATCAGAACAGAAACTAAGAGCGCATAAATATTTAATGTGTGTACGTGTACACGTATCGAAAATTGAGATGTGAAATCATCAATAGTAAGTAATTGATTAATATTATTATCAATTGTGGTGATTTTCAGAACGGAAGATGAAGACGTAAGTAAAAACGATATAGAAATGATGCATTTGCCTGTGGAGTTGGAGGAACGCGCAAGCAGTGCTCCGCTCGCGCCGCCTGCGCAGCTTTCGCCGCCGCCTTCGCCGCGGTTAGTAGTGACGTCATGCTTGCCCAACCCTCCGACACCTACCGCCGACACCTGCATCACAATCGAACCTTCAAAAGAATCCCCCAAAGATTCTACTCCAACGGAGAAATGAGAACTACCCTCGTCTCGCACCGACGAGACTCGGGAACAAGCCTTATCAGCGGACGACGGCTCTTGTTGATTAAATTTTGTATGAAATATATAAATTTTTCGGTTACTTTACTGAGATATAAAATAAATGTATTGTACATACATTCACTTACCGAGTTTTCGATGTGTCTTCATAAAAACGGCGACAATTATTATGTATTTTTTAGACCCACTATTGTATAAAAATATAATAATTAAGTAGTTGGTGTATTATTCATAAGAAAATTTTCATTACTTAATCGTAAGACGGAAAGCTGAGGCGTGCTAATTGGCACATGTCAATTTGTTTGTGAATCTAAATGGACTGATGGTGCCGTAGTAAAGTTTCATAAAAAGGCATAATTCACTTAATTTATGAAAGTAAAACGACTAGTGTAGTTGTTAATGACACTACTAGTACAGCACCATTTTGTAATAAACTTTATATTTTTTTGAAGAAAACATACATTTATTTTTTGATTAGTTTCTTTGAAAAGAACTAGATGGATTTCGTAACAAAAGCTGCAGGCGGTAGTGACGTTAGTCCGCTCGTAGCGCCGCGTAGAAGCACGTAGCCCTAATGTTGATCGTTGTACTTGTTGATCAAGATATCTATGTTATGTGAGTGTTATGATAAAAGCGAATATGATGTTGCTAGTTTGGAATAAAAGGCATGTGTCATTAATGGGATAAAAAACACAAATGCCTTAAAGTTCTTGTCTTGATACAAAATCTATAAGAAAATCAAATAACGGTTTCATCGAAACTAGTTAGTAGTAGGTAGCCATTTAATTTATTTATATATATAAAATGAAATAAAAAAACGAATTAAATCTGATTTTAATTTAATCATACGTTGTTAAATTAAAAGACTGATAAAGCGAATTTCATAAAAAAGTAATCACAAAGTTTTACAATAAAAAAGCCATTAAAATACATGATAACTTAATTAATTATTGTGGACAAAACATGCATTTTACGAAATTAAATGATTAACTTTAAACATAATCGTAAACTCTTATTATTTGCTGTAGGAACTGTGCTTACTATTAGAGCACAGAGGTACAGTGAATGTGTAACACATTATTTGATGTACTAAAAATGTTTGTAGTGGCAATATAACTCTCATTGCTCACATCACTAATAATTAGGTAGTTGTTAAGCTGTGTAACTTAGTTCCCTAAGTACCTATAATTTAAGTTCAATATTAGGTAGAAAATTGTTGTGTTACTTACCTATCTCTTGGTCATCTATAATAAGGAAATTAATTTTTAATCTGCACTCTTCTACACTCGGCCCCAGCATAGCAGTCAAGATCCATTTGTGCTGCGCCTAGCTGAGCCGGACGCGACGCGACCAATTTTCATCTGAAATAAAGGAAAGAACTAAGAATATTGTACCAACTTTGTTTATTATGTACATTGTATATTTTAATCGTGTCCCGGTCGCAATTATATTCGGGGTCGGCACAATGTAGCAGCCTTAATATAATTATTCTTATCCTCGTCACGGCGCGCAGCGTCGCGCGTCGCAGAAATAAAAGTAGTAACTAATAGCCACCCGTAGGTTAATTCATGTAACTAAAGAAATGCAGTTAGCGCGCAGTTGCTGTAAAATTTTGATCGAAACAACACATTTGGTATTCTCTTAGCTTCAGTGAGATACGCTAGCGTCAAGTTCGAGCGTCACTGCTATATGATCGGCGCGTCATAAAATTACGTGAATTATTAGCCCTCTGTATCTTTGCATAGAATAAATGGGTCATTCTCCGAGCAGGATTCTCGGCGTCATATTCGTGGCAATTTTCATTTTTAATATTTTTATGTAACTAACTTCAAAATATTAAAATTTACAATAATACAAGTTCATTGATATGTATAACAACAAAATTAGATAAAAAATAAAGATAGAATTCAATTTAGAAAATTTTGCTTCCACGAGAATGACTGAGCAAACCACGAAAATGATACAGTAATATATGATGGTAATATCGATACTAAAAGTCGCTAAACAATCCCTGCTTTTAGACGAAGCAAGACTTACATTTATATAATATTGTCTACCAACTTAATAATTATCTAATTATGCATTATATAGTAGCTCAAACTATGTATCTGACATTTGTCACAACCCCGGTAGTTGTTTTCACTTGTCCTATTATTAATAACACTAGCTCTATTAAATAACTTGGTTTTATAATCGACGAAACTTTTTCTTTTAAACAGCATATTGCCACTTCAGAGAATAGAATACGTAAGTTAACATTCGTCTTCAAAAACCTGCGCTATATTTCGGATAACAAATTAATTAAGCAGGTCTACCAGGTTTTGGGCAATCAATATTATCCAATACTACATTACTTCTTGGGGAGGTGCCCCAAAAACCTTAATGCTACCTATTGAATGAGCCCAAAGAGCAATCCTGATGTCCATTCCTTTTCCCTACACGCCTATTGTATGAAAGTTGTAATGTATTACCAGTCCGCCAAATAATGCATATTGTAATATAACAGCACAGATCCCTTACGTATATGCCAACCTTTCTAACTCAAAGTAACCGCGAGTCGCATATCGGCGACGAATAGAACCAAACGTCGGTATGATCTTTTGTCAAGTATTCTAGCGAATGCTCGAGGAAATGCTCAACAGAATACCTGTAATGTAATGTAACATTAGTTAGAATGCTAATTACAAGTGTACTCTCAAGTTTATCATCACTTTAAGCGAATTATGAAGGTTTTTTTAATTTAAATTAATAGACACCGTCAATAGAACTTTTAATCTTTGTACAAAAAACTTAAATACTTAGTATTGATTTAAGAAATTCTTAGTAGAATATTTTATACAATCATGTTTACTTCAATTTTATACATTTTCTAATAGTAGATACCTATTAGTGTTAAAATACAACTGGATAAAAGGTTTTTTAACAATTTATAATACCCAAAAAACCACCTAGATCGACCCAAAAACACTGTTAGCTACGTAATAACTAACCAAATATCACAAAGACGTCACCGTTCTAAACAAATAACACTATGAGTTATTTATCTCCGATAATCGTTTTCCACGTGCAGGAAATCCCAAACCAACTTAATTAGCAGTAAAATAAGGTTAATGAAAGCTAAGAAAATAAAAAGCCAATTAGTTTTCAATGTTATTAACAAAATAAATAATGAAAGCGTGTTAAAAAGTAGAAATCTATTTTATGGGTCGATAAGTGATTTTCGTGGACACCACCAATGCCACGTAACTGATGAATTTTAACAATAATCTGAAATAACTACGTAAATAATGACATAATTGCAACTCCAGGTACCTTATCAAAATCTCGATTATTTATGCTAACTTATAGCCAACCTTAATTGTTTAAAAAATCTATTAATAGGTAAAACTTAGTGTCCACGAAACTTACCTACACATCGTGTGACCGATACATTTTGTCTCATAACTTTTAAACAACTTATGGAATATGAAATATATTTATTTTACGAATTCTACAACTAATAACAAGTATTCTGATATACAATACATAGCTGTTCATTATAACATTGAGAATATATACACGATTGTTTGAAGCAAGCGGGCAGTGTGACACGCGAAGAATTGCGAAATGAGCCCCGTTTTTAGTATTCTGATTTAGTTTATGGCAATTTCTTTTTAAATGATTTGGATTAAAGTATATTTTTTAGTTACAGTAATAAATGAAGAAATATATAAAAAATAATCAATACTGCATCTTTAATAACTACAGAGATATTGCTGTGTGACCACCAAAATCGACCTCTCGGAGAATGACCCAAATATTATAGCTATTGTAATATTGAACCTACATGAGCACATAGATATTCCTCCTTCGTACTAGTTTAATTTTATACACACCCTTGTACGTACTATATAATAATGCAACATATAAACTTATCGCATACAATACCACATTAATATACAATTATACAGTATTTTAAAAGTTTACACGTAGAATTAACTACATAGATACTTCATTTCTTTAGTTTCAATGCCGGGCTGCTACAGGCAGCAGCATGCTTCCACCAACAAAGGGTCTAGCGGAGAGGACTGAACGAGTAAAAATAGTTGATAACGAACTCGTTCTTCATTTCTCTTTTGCAGTGGAAGGCAATTGTCAAAACTCTTTCTTACTGGAAGCCTGGTAAACCCTATTTTAGCTAGTTGGGGTTCGATCCGTCCAGCTCACAGAACACAGAAAAGAGGTGGCTCTTTCTGTGTTCTGTGGTCCGGCTATTACTTGCTCATTACGCTTTCGCAGTGGAAGCCCGGCTTGAGTACTACACTTAGAACTCTTCAATAGGAAATGTCACGTTTTGCAAATAATCTGTATGACTTAAATAAACGAATAGTGATTGAATGGATTTAGATCACGGATTGGATTATTATAAATATAACATAATTATGACTGTAAGAAATATAAAGTTTATAGGTACGTGTATTACGTCCAAATTCTATATGTATCTACTTATAAATATACAGGTATTTTACGTTATCCATGTTATCTATATATTTTATAATATTGAAAAGATAATATTCATATAATTAAATTAATATCCATATTTAATATTTATTACGAAAACTCGCTCAAGGCCTATCAAAATCGTTTAATAAATCTGTATTTATTAATAATTGTCGTGGAAATGAAATCGATCCCAATGATGTAGTAGTGCTAATGTGATTGTTGTGATGTTATACCCGCTGTGAACTAAAATAATCAGTTACTTGATCAAATCCCAAATACTTGCCTTGTATTCCACAAGCTGTGTAATCTATCGGTTGTTTTAATATATATAAGGTCCCTTCTTTTCTAGTAGCGATCCCTTTAAGGGGTTATTGTACTCATCATTATGAACAACTTTTACTATGAGGCAAAAGATGAAATCGTGGAAAAAAAATATCTGCTGTTCCATACATTTAGCAGAGTCATATGGAATTATTATTTGTATGGAACGGCTGTTATTGTTTTCGCGAGTTCAGGTTTGATCTTGTGTACAGGGTTATTATTATTTGTTTGAAGAGGTAGGGTACTAAGCCCCTTTGTCACTGCGACCTGCGAAGATCTATTGTGACGCCTCTTGTATTATTACAGCACTCCCTCTAGCCGTAAGTCAGTAATAAAATTGACTATATTCTTGGGGTGGAGGGATTTAATCTCATCTGGTGAGATTAGGTGGCCCCCCAGGTGCTGGCTTCTAGTGTGGTGTACTACGTCACACTCGCATAGGATATGTATGGGCGTCTCATCCTTCTCGCGACAGAATCTGCAAATTGTGGTGTCACTAAGGCCCATTTTTTGTAGATGCTTGTTTAGTTTGCAGTGCCCAGTGAGGGTTCTTGTCAAGATCCTAATTCGGCTCCTGTTCATGGAAAGCGCTTGTTCCGTAAACTTTCTGTTGAAGCCTGTCAGAAGCGCTTTGGAGTGTGCTTGGCCTGAGGACTTTTCTCAGAGCTTGATACTCTGTTTATAGACCCAGAACCTGAGGTAGGTGGAGGTTGTGCACTTAGGAATTCCACAAATGGGTTCAGGGCCCATTGTGGTGCAAAAGGCCCATTGTGTGTACAGGGTTACTAGTATTCCTTGCAGGGTGTGGAAGTGGAGCTAAAATGCAACAAAAACCCCCATATATTCAACTGATATCCAGTACTTACTTAGTTTCCGGGATATTGCAATTTTCCGCTTTTCTTGAAAGCTTCCCATATTTCAGTATTTAAACGAAATTTCCAGTAAAGCAACGTATTACTTAATAGCTTTGAACTTCGTAACTTTAACTAAGCTTTTGTAGAACAATTTTTTTTATAATCACTTAACACCTAGAAGTTATGATCAGAAGAAAATATAGCTACTATTTCATAAAAATAATCAGTTGCCCGTTAAAGAATGCTATTTATCTCAATAATTTAGTATTAAGTATACGAGGCGTAAAAACTGAAGCATAAACCTTATTTTAACAGGTTTACAAAAAGCTTGTTGTTAAAAATAATAATCTGCGGTGTGAAAAAGATCATAACCAAAAAATGTTGATCATGATCATGATCGTAGAGTTTCAAAAACATCATCGAAGTAACCAAACTCGTACTATTTCAAACTTTTTGACAATGATATTAAATTGAACTATTGATGAATGCGATTCCAAATTGACGCTATGTACCTATACGTCCCACGTATGTCGTATAGTGCCACAAACTTATCTGACCCGGTGACCAAAATTTGAAATAACGTCGCTACGGAACAAAAATGAAATCAAAATGTCATTTTTGTACGGAGATGACATTGGTAAAAGCGACGGCACGACAGGGTCAGATAAGTTTGTGGCACTATAGGTACTCTCTGCCTCACTATGATTTTTGACACTTGTGATATGGATTTGGTGAAAGATTTATAGATGGATTTGATTGAGCTACTCGTATCTGATGATTTGGATCGCGCTATCTGCTCATCCGTACCTAATCAATTTTGTTGGTATTTATTAGTTTGATTTGAATAATAATTGCTATAACTATAAGTTTTTCCTTTCTTACGGTGTGCAATATGTAAAGCATATTATTCTATTGTATTCTCGTCTTTCTTTTGCTAAGCAACTGATCGTTTTTATTTCCCTCAATGTTTAATCGACTGGTGAAATAGATCGGGGCGGTGAGAATTTTTTTTGTCAACAAGGATAGGTAATTGAAATCATGCCATGCCACACTAAAATCGAGATCTATGGATATCATTTCCTAATAATGTTTCTGATATAAATTATATAATATCTCTATCAATTCTATTTCTGTCACAATTTTAATGAACCGAGTGTTTACTCTCTTTCGTTTTCTAGGTATACATTTCAACGATGGAATATTTTTTACAAATTTGAGATTTGTGAAATTTTATTAGTAGGTACCTACCTAATCATAATCAAAAACGTATTCTCAGAGATATTATTAATTTGCATATTTTTTTTACCATTTACTTAAAACGCGTATCTTTATATTCATTTGTATAATTAAATTAAATTTTAATATCAATGTTCCTTCTCTGCAAGAATCAGTAGGTAGGTACGTACTAATTGAAAAAGCTTGTTCTGAAAAAATAGAAATGATGAAATAATAGGTACTTATCGTAAGATAATAGCTACGGAAGCTAAAAAAATATGATTTTGAAGTCAATTAATATGATCTGTTTTATATTATACTATGCAAACGAGACGGATAGATCAGAGAACTTCATGGTTTAATAACTAAGTGCGTTGGTAAGCTGTAGATATTTATCTGACATGTAAAAAAAATTTTACCTACTCAGTTGTAGGGATTTAGGTTCATTAGATACTTTAATATTATGAATATCTCCTACGCAGCTTATCACAATCCAAAAGCGGGCGTGAATCCACCAGAAATAAACACATTACCCTCCTTTGCGTCGCGCAGTCGGGTCGGTCTTAACTTCTTAGTAATTCGTAATCATCATGCCAGAGCAAACGAATTAGAGATGGGCGTTTTTAGAATAACGATGCCAGGCATCGATGTCACTTACGGATATATGGGATGCCGTGTCTTGTTGAAAATGGATGCCGGTGCCATCTAGTTCTAGTAGATATCATCAATAAATATCACCATCGTATGCAGTTGACGTCGAAATGTCTGATGCCGCATCTTTGATATCGATGCGCATCGAAATATCCCACATCTAAAGTTCTATTTTTTTGTTTTTTATAACTACAATTAAGATGCTAATTCGAATAACTAACTGGTGGATTTGTATAGGAAGAGACAATTCTGTCGTCCATGTCTGACTGATCCGCAACAATATTAATTGTACTTTTATATTAAATAAACTAAAAGCGTTTTATACGGTCTGTAATTGTATAGGAGTCTTGTATAAATTAGGAATTATTTTATAAAATTAGAAATGTGTACTCAATCCAAATGGTTGTTGTGATGTCTATTAAAACTGTTGATTATTCTATTTCTTTTATTGAGTTCGACAACTATCGAAATCCAAACAAAAAAATTTGCTTAAGATCCAAACTTCAAATTAGGATTAAAATCATACCTTTATTATTCTACATTATCTGTCATCAGCACCTGACCATACACTAGGACTAGCTACATAATTTCATTTTTTTTTTGTTCAAGTTGCTGTGAGGTTTCCCACATTAAAACACACGACGTCCGCATTAGCCAGCTTTATACACATTACGGACTGATTCAACAGCAATCTGTGCCCGTGTGTAAGCCAAACCGTTGCTAATCCTATCAGGAGTGTCACAGTGGATAATCCATGAAATCTGGTTAGGAACGAGTGATATATAACGACAGGTCGCGCTGTGACAGGCAGCAGTCAGTCAGTGGAGCGGTCAAACCACAACCGAGGACTGCTCACACCGTTTCCCCATCATTCAACATGTATAATCGAACAGAAAATTCCTACTACGATGCACACTTTGCACCATTTAAGTGAGTTTTTTTTTTTATAATTTCTACCTTTTTTGTGTTTAATTTTCAGTTACTTGCAATATATAATTTATATTTATTATGCATTAATATTGATAAATGTCCAGGTCGGGCGGGTCTGGTGACGTGGAGATGCTCGGAGCAGGCCTTACGGGAGATGACCTAGCCGCGGTGCCGGAGCACTGGCTGTCGTTCCCGGCGCCCCCAGCTAGCGCCCACACTGCGCTAGCGTTACTCTACATATTCTTCACTGCGGCGGCACTTGTCGGAAATGGACTAGTTATTTTCATCTTTTCCACGTTAGTATTAACGTATAATCGTATAAAAAAACTTTATAATTTCGAAAATAACCATAATGCTCTGATTTTAGAACAAAAAGTTTGAGAACCTCAAGTAATCTTCTAATCCTACAACTAGCCATTTTGGACTTTATTATGATGGCGAAAGCTCCAATATTTATCTACAACAGTGCAATGCGAGGCTTCGCTAGCGGGGCTATCGGTTGTCAAATATTCGCGTTGATGGGCGCGTACAGTGGAATCGGTGCAGGCATGACTAACGCTTGCATCGCCTATGACAGGTACGAATAAAGGCCGTTAATACGATCCGTGCCTTGATTACGTAAGAAAAATCTGACAGCCGCAGCGACCAACAATCAATGCATCCTTTTCTCGCTTATTGACGTTTTCATAAAAGGATACGGAGTAGGACGTTTATTTACGACAGCAACTGTCATATTTATCACACGTAATCAGGCGGCCGGTCTACTCTACCTTCTGACCGTCCCTGATCGGAAATCGACCCTGATTACCTACGTAAGCAAAATCTGACAGTTGCTGTCACTAATAAATAATAAACATGCAGCTATTCCGTATCTGCTTATTGAAAAACATATGAGCGAAAAAGGGATGCAATTTGTAGGTCGTTCTGGCTGTCACGTTTTGCTTACGTAATCAAAGCGCGGCAAATGTAATAGTACATAGACCAGGTACATTAGGTACTATGTATTAGAAATACAGGCTGATCGCACAAAAAAATATATATGCCTCGTAATGAATGCTGGCCTCTTACAACTGGCCTGCCTCCTAAGCTTATTCTGTAGTGTTTACTAAGTATTATTTACTTAATTTATATGATTTTTATGAGTGTGTACGGCTCGCTACCTCGCCGTGCGATGAGCCAAGGATAACCTCGCCCCCTCCCTCGTCAAGTCGAACATCATCATAATCATAATATAAATTAATACCTAGAGTTAAACCGTGGACACTATTCACTCATTAAAGTCAGGTAAATCTGTTATGTATTTACATTACTTATAAAAGAACTAAAAGATTTACCTGATGTCGAAATTGCAGTTTTTTTTACCCGACTACGGAGAGGGTTATATGTTTGATCAGTATGTATGTATGTATGTTCATCTGTTCCCTCATAACTTCTGCACTGCTTATCATAATTCGACAAAAGAGGTATCGTTGTCCGCTGGTTATAGCCGTTATAGGCTATGTGACGTCATATGAAATTTAATATGGCGCCCTTTATAGGACATAAAGTAATGAACCAATTTCTTTTTAAATTAATCATGCCGTGTTAAGTATCAAATGAAAGGGCTTAATTAGCACATTTCAAAAATATATATATTGAAAGCAGAAGTTCGCGGCTCTGAAAAAAAAATTAAGTTCAAAAACTAATTTCAATTTTTTATATTATTTATTTTGTGACTTAATAACGTAAATATTTAATTAATTATGTAATAATTTGCTAATTGTAATACTAATTAATTTATAACTAAAATTGAAAAATATTTGTACGCCTTGTATGGCAGAACATATTGGAAACTTCACACCATTAATTGAAAGACCTATTTATGTACCTATGTTTTCACAAATAAAGATTATTCTATTCTTCTATTCTATTCTAAAACCCGACTACTGAAAAGGTATGAAACAAGATAATATTAATAGATAGTACCTACATATTCATAGTGATTTCTATATTCTATATTCATACTGATTCAGAGGATAGCCGTGGTCGTATGTGTAGGTCAACAAACAGGTTAACAAAACAATACAGTCTAACAGTAGTAAGCAATCATAAGCTTTAGGGCAAAGTGGCATGACCACGGCTATCCTCTGAACATCATTATGAATATGTATCTATTAATATTTCCTTGTTTCACACCTTTTCAGTAGTCGGGTCTTAGTTTTTGAACTTAATTTTTTTTTATCAAATATTTTTTAGACATTCAACGATTACTCGCCCTTTGGACGGACGGCTGTCACGCGGCAAAGTTCTACTGATGATGGCATTTGTTTGGATATACGCAACACCCTGGGCTCTCCTACCGCTTTTTAAAATCTGGGGCAGATATGTTCCAGGTATGTTTTTCATCCAATTACACCTTCGTGTTGTATGTGACATTCAGCTATAATAAATTACAATTATCATATTTCAGAGGGTTATTTGACGTCTTGTACCTTCGACTATTTAACAAATACATTCGACACCAAATTGTTTGTTGCGTGCATTTTTGCCTGCAGCTATGTCTTCCCAATGTCGATGATCGTATATTTTTATAGCGGAATTGTAAAACAAGTCTTTGCACATGAAGCCGCTTTAAGGTATAACTTTATATAGTACCTATATATATATACCACCAAGTAAAAAGATAAGTTGTATTTGTAGTACATAATAACTTCGATTATTGATTGGCTGTCGCCGACAACTAATCAATAATCGAAGCATAATAATTAATAAAACGAATATAATTATTTTAGGGAACAAGCTAAGAAGATGAACGTGGAATCACTTCGAGCTAACCAGAACGCAAGCGCAGAATCGGCTGAAATCCGAATAGCTAAAGCAGCTCTTACTGTGTGCTTCCTGTTTGTAGCGTCATGGACTCCATACGGCGTCATGGCGCTTATAGGAGCTTTTGGAAACCAACAACTTCTTACGCCTGGGGTAAATCTAACTAACTTCTAATTACCGTTATCGACAGCTGAGACTATCCCAAAAATATTCAGATATGAGTTTCCTAAACAGAACGACGATTTTTTTTTATAATATCGGAATCAAACGAGCTTGCGTGTTACCTGAATATAAGCTAACTTCGCCACCCAATCATTCGCAGCAGTGATTGTAAGTATACCTGATTCTTTGACTATATGTCGTACCTACAGGTCATTTTTTTACCGGCTGTTCCTTCAACTAAAACAAAATTGCGTCTTACACGTAGTTGTTATGGCAGTTAAAACAGATTAGGACTGTATAACCGCCCTAGTAGCTAACAATGGTAGTAATAGTAGCTAATAACACATTTGATTTACACATTCAATTATATTTTTTCATATACACTTAATGATGTTATACTCAATGACATTGGTTATACTTATTTTTTTACTCACAGGTAACGATGATACCAGCCGTAGCATGCAAAGCCGTTGCGTGCATAGATCCCTGGGTTTATGCAATCAGTCATCCAAAGTACAGGTAAATTGTAAAAGTTCAAAACTCTTATTGAAGTAAGTTTCATCTCCATCGGTTGAGTAGGTCATGAGATACAGCTTGGCCTCTCTTTTGTACCTAAGCAGTCGCCTAAGAAGCAGAGGTCATGATTGATTGGTTAGTTAAAAAGTCAAGGTCGAGGACTACGTAATAGTAAAAATAAAAAAAACGACGGTCAATACGGTTGACCTTTTAAACATGTGTCATCACGCTCATAGGAACTAAACAGTGTAACATATTTTTTGGGTAGGTATCTACCTACCAGTGGCGAAGAGTCCATACAACCCGATTCCCATCGGCTTCCATGAATTGGTTATTGCATAGATCAACGTAATATTATATTATTTACTCATCCAACTGACAAAAAAAGGCTTGTTAATCAGTTAGGTCGAGCTCTTCTAGACATGACTATAATGTAGATTACAAGAGACGGTATGGATTTTTGTCTTGCAGCATAAATTGCAGCAATTTTTAGAGGTCATTTTTGGGACGGCTACCACTTTTAAAACTGTCACCCTTCGCCACTGCTACCTACTATGGTCGATACTTATGAAAATGTCATTTAAAAGGGTTTAATTATCATCAAAAAACATCCAGCTTTACGACTATAATCTAAAGGGAAATAAGCGATACATTTTCCACATTATGGACGGGTATTTGAACTCGCGACTAGCCACGCAGGCTAGCGTTAAATGGTAGAATCATAGAAATAATAAGATAAGATAGATAAGATAAGATATATAAGATAAGATTTTTATTTGTTAGAACACGAGTATACAGTATCTACAAATTTAAAACTTGTAATGTAAGGTGTTACATTTTGTAGGATCTACATGTTCTGCCACATAGTATGGCGTACAAAATAAGGGAGAATGTTCGTTATACAAAATCAAAGCAAATATTGCACTAATTAACATGACTTACAATGCAAAAATAAACTAATCAAATAAAATATAACACACAAAATTAAACAAAATGTTATAGAAAACATTACGGTTATGTACATCTAATCTAACATCTTAATAATAACATTTACAACAGCCAGAAATTACAGCACAGAAAACAAAATGTCACAATATTAGTGTTATTCATTTAAAAAATCCGTTAAAGTGTAGTAACTTTTGGCAATTAAGTATTTTTTTAGATTTTGTTTAAAAGATTTTAGGTTTAATTGTTTAATAGATTTCGGTATTTTTAACCGACTTCCAAAAAAGGAGGAGGTTCTCAATTCAAAGCGTATGTTTTTTTTTTTTTTTTTTTATATATTTGTTACCTCATAACTTTGGACTGGGTGTACCGATTTTGATACTTCTTTTTTTATTTCAAAGCTGGTGGTTCCCGATTGGTCCCATTTTAATTTGGTCCAGTTCTGATAATGGAATCCATGAGAAAACCATATAAGTCATAAAGGCAAACGCCCACTCTTGGCCAGTAGGTAGGCAGGTTCGTTACACCAATGTGAAAAATACAAAAGAAAATCTTATTTAGTAACGAAAATATTGTTATTATTTATTTGTTTGTAACACTCGGGAATTAAAAACTTATATTAAAAAGATATTCAATCAAATAAGCATGTGATGCAATCTTCATTTCCGCACGGTATGTCAATCTTAAAAGTAGTGATGGCAAATGTCACAAAAATCGAAATCAAATAAATCGAGAACTGAATGATATTCTGAAAAACTTTTTTCTTTTGTTTCGCTTCCCATATTAAAACGTTTAATTTCTATAGAATAGGTTAAATAAATGTCTATTGATTGTCTTCCGAAATCTATGCAGTGCTGGTTGAAGTTTATTAAAAATATCGATTCATAGCTTTATAACATCGGTTTTTGATAAATCGATGCCGAATCGCCATCACTACGTCAATGATAATTGAAATTGACAGTCTGTGTTGACAGTTACCATTGGTTACCATTTTGTTTGTTGCGGGTTGTTTGTTGTGCTTGTTGAGTTGTGATTTTTCCTCCACGGTTTTGCTATTTTCTATCCGATGACTTTGATTAGTATTATGGCGATGACAACCTTCGCTTTACATTGGATTCCGTACCCGCTTACCACGACGACACTGGCTTGCCAGTCAACTCCATGTTTGTTTTATATCAACCTTGAATTTTTTTCATACAATTTTAAAATTCTGCCCAAGTTCTATGTAAAAAATTGTGGTTGATTTTGTGTCTATGATTTCAACCCTAATGCCTATGCTTTGCTGTTTTTATGGACGCCACTTGGCCAAAACCTCCTTAACGAATGGGCATATCCCTTTGCATTAAGTATGTGCGCGACAAATGGACGAATAACTCAATATCACGCCAACCGATTTCGATGATTCTTTTTTTGTTTGAAAGGGTATACTCCCGAAGTGGTCCCATTTCAATCAATTTGGTGAAGATCTGATGAAGATCTTCGGAGATAGACAATGGAACTCTTGAATGAATAACAGCACATCACTCGCGATTGCTGTAATCTCGTGTTTTTGTATAAACATATGCCACTCAAAATTGAAAAATAAAATAAACTTTAAAAAAAAGTAAAAACCGACTTCAAAAACCAAAAAGTATAAAATAATTTTCTTAAAAAACTTAACAGCTTCTGAAGTCGGGGCCTATAATTCTTCAATGTACCTACTAGTAGCTTGGCAGTGGCCCCGACTTCAGAAGCTGTTAAGTTTTTTAAGAAAATTATATTAAATATTATCGGTGCTAAACATAAAATGCTTTTGTGCATTAGTGCTGTGTTGGATCTAACTATGCATAATCTGTCGTTATCCCTACGGTTACGACTAACTACATCCGAGAGACGATTGAAAAGTTTAGGGTTAGTTTTTACAAAGATAGCTATCTCATAAATGAATAAAGAAGGGAGAGTTAAAAGTTTAAATTTTATAAAATATGGTCTACAGCTATCGATGACATCAAGTCCAAACATTGCTCTGATGCATCTTTTTTGAGACTTAAATATCATTTCTTTGTTTGTGGAGTTTCCCCAAAATATTACCCCAAATCTTAACAGGGAACCGACAATACCATGGTATGCCGTAATAAGTAGGGCTTCTATGGGTAGAATAGAAGCTGACAGATATCAGGTTCTAACCGGTTCCAGTTCAACGGCCTTGCACATAGGTACTGCATACAGCTTAGATTCGTTGTCGCAGCCGCTCCACTGCGACAACCAATCAATAATCTAAGGCATACAGTGAAATTGTCAAAATATTACTGTCTTGCCATATCACTGCGGGGGTCCAGTGGAATTATAATGTCACTAAATGACCCCGTGAAATTGTGAAAAATGGAGGCAGTTGACAAAGTTTCGTGAAATTATAATATCACTGGTTTGACCCCTGCGCATCGACGTCAACAGAAACACAACGGAGTGACGGACGGACGGACGTCATAAACTCGAAGATGGTGTTTGAAATAAGGTTCCGTTTTACGTTAATAATTTATAATAAAGTTAATTTGTAAAGGAAGGTATATTTTTTAAAATAAATCTTTCATTATAGAATTTTGCATATCATTTATTATTGACTAGCTATGGCCCGCGAATTCGTCCGCGTGGAGTTCGGGTGCTAGAATGTTGTTTTTGAAAATACGTTTTTTTTATAATACAGATGCAAGTTCCCTTTTGCACAAGAGAAAAAAAACCTTCAATAAAAAAATATAAACATAAATTCACAACACTTTTTGCTCTCCTGGAAAATTATACGTGAGCGATGATAAAGTATTAGGTTTACCAAAATGTGATTTACTTTTCCAGGCAAGAACTACAACGACGTATGCCGTGGCTGCAAATCCAAGAACCAGATGATACCGTTTCCACCGCAACCAGTAACACAGTGTCTAACGCTTCAGCACCCGCCTAACCACAACATAACCCTTCATACCTTATAATATTTAAGCTCAAAATGAGAAATCACCTACCTATAATATATTTTAAGTGGATATCTTCTTAATGACGACTACGGCATGATTATCGGACTGAAATAATTATCCAAACCTACCAACATAATTATTTATCAAATGGCAGATGATAAATTCAAGACTTTGAGAATCTAGAACATTCAAACATGTTGTTTAATTTTGATATTTTTACCTTCCTTTACTTACGTACCTACTGTACCATAGTGGCCCAATAAGGAACGAATATCTTTTGAACCATTCCTTCTAGTAAATTTCCAGCTCATCTTGGTTCATAAAAGCGTACCTAACACTGTTTCGAATCCCTGCTAGAAGCACGAGGTCGAATCATATTTATCTATTGTTTAGAATTTGAGTGACGAAAGTTGAAACTGAATTTAGTGGACATAGTATATTTTATAATAATCGCCTCACTATCAATACGTCTAAGTAGCAAAACGTCCAAATAATCAAAATATCTATCAATACAAATACAAAAGAACCAATACAAAATTATTTATATATTTCCATAAAAATCTAGGTAGGTAGGTAGGTACTCAATTAATTTATTACGAAAAGAAACAATACAAAGTTATTTAAACATTTCCTTAAAAATCTAGGTAGGTACTTAATTAACAATTTAATTTGGATAAGGAAATGTTAGTCCTGTGGCCTCCACACAATCCACACTAGGTCAAGCCTGTCTCGTGGAGCCCTGTGTTTGGTGTCAACTATTTAACCGAATCTGGGGTCAATATTTCAGAACATTTTTGATCAAATATTAGTCTACAAAATCGAGATTTTGAATTTCGGTACCTACAGATTACATTTTAAAAATTTTAATATGGAACACACCGCGTCACCGCCGCCGCGGGAGGCCGCGGGCCCTCCCGCTTCATAGGTATTTTTTAAATTCACACTGGCTGTTTATACACTCACAATACCACAGCATGATTTATTTTTTGATATTTTTTTAGATTATGTTAATTATGTCGGGACATCTGGCACTGGTGATTTGAAGACTCTAAAAGGAGTGAGACAAGGCTGTGACCTTTAGTCTGAAGCCATATTTCAGGAAGCTTTTGAAAATGTAGAAACCGGTATCAGTGTAAATACCTAACCTCCGATTCGCCGATGACACCGTTATTCTTGCTCACTCAATAGAAAATCTTCAAGAAATGATGAACCGCCTAAACAGAGTTGTTGAAGATTACGGTCTAAAAATGAACATAGTGAAGACCAAGTACATGATTATAAGCAAGAATGCGGTGGAAGAGAGCTTTCGGTCTATCAACAGCAATACAATCGAAAGAGTTAAACAATATCTATAGATATTTGGGGTGTTCGCTTAACGAAAAGTGGGATTCAGATAGAGAAATACGAATCCGAAGTTCGTTTATGAAGATGAATAAAATATTTATAAATATCTAAAGATGGTAACTTGAAACTGAGATGGCGAATGGTGAAATATTACGTTTTATCGGTATTTCTGTACGGCGCGGCGTCGAGGGGTGGACGATTACTAAAAACATAACACAGTAATTTGTAGAAACGAAAAATATAATATTTTAAGGAAGATACTGGAAGGCAAGATAGATGGCAAAAGGAGCAGGGGAAAAAGGAAATTGGCCTGGATTGATAATATCAAAAGCAGGACCAACATCAATGACGCTGCCAGTCTGTGCAGACTGGCACAAGATAGAGACGAGTTCCGTGTGGTGGTCGCCGACATCCGTTGAGAATATGGCACATGAAGAAAAAAAACAATTTAGGTACATTAAAAAAATGTTATTATTATTATTTTCTTAATTCATTATAACATATCTACTTTTTACATTTTTAAATACCTACATATTATAAAATTAAATGAAATATAGTTACATTTAAAAACATAAAAAATAGAAATCAACCGGCATCGGGAACAGGGTCGAAGCTACCGGTGGCTAGGGCTCTAGAGAGAGGAACCTCCTCACAATGCGTGCCGTGTCGAGGAGTACCGCCTTGGGTATCAAGCCCTTGATCCAACCCCCCAACGAGAGCCTCGTAAGATGTTGGTCGAGGCTCTTGGCTATCTCTTAATTATTATTATTATATTATTATAAGCCTGTAATGTCCCACTGTCCCCCCTCCCCTCTTTCCATTTCTCCCGGTCCGTTGCGATCTGGGGCCAATCCTTTATATAAATGTCCATTGTCCAGCTCATCCCCCCCATCTCCTTTTGGGTCTGCCGCACTGTCGTGCCCTGCCCCTGATGTTCGGGACCCACTCTGTGGTTATTTTAGCCCATAGCTCCTCCGACATGCGGCAGATGTGGCCAGCCCAATTCCATTTCAATTTGGCAGCTGTTTGGCGTCAGCAATTTGCGTTTTGGAATGAAGCCTAGCGTTTCATAAGCGGTCCGTAAGTTTGACTCCCAGGATCGTAGACAGAGAACTCAGGATGCTTCGTTCCATAGCTCGCTGGCAAACCCCGAGTGCGGAATTATGACGGAGCGTTAGTGGCAATGTCTGCGCTCCATAGGTGAGGGTGGGGAGAATGCACATGTCCATGAGTTTTCTTTTACGTGAAAGAGGTAGAGGTCCTTTCAGTAGTTCTTTCATTGACCAATAGCTATTCCAGGCATTTTCGGTGCGTCGAGTAACCGCGAACAAAAATATTGAGCGAACTTTATCCAATCCTCTATCGAATGACCGAAAAACCCGTGTAACATCTTCAAGTATGATATTTTTTTTAGGGTAGATAAATAGTATTCTATTTAAAAAAATTAAAATAAAAAATAATCTATTTTAGCGGCATTTCCGAAAAGCTTTGCCTTATGAATGTTTCCCGGACGAGATTTTAAATACCGCGGGCTAAATTCACTCACAAGTTTCGTTAGACAAACTAGGTATAGAACGGAATTTTTTAGCATAGTAATTACCTACTGAGAGCTCAGTCTCTCAGCTCTCTCTCTCTCAGCTCAGATGCTGTTCAATGCCATCTTCAGACTACAATACTACCCAAAACTGTGGAAGATATCACAAATATGTATGATAGCGAAGCCGGGAAAACCGCCAAGTGAACCAAGCTCGTACAGACCTATAAGTCTCGTCCCAGTAATATCAAAAGTATTTGAAAAAATCTTCCTACAGAGACTTAAACCAGTCCTCGATGAGAACAGGATAATACCAGAGCACCAATTCGGTTTTCGTGAAAATCACGCAACTGTAGAACAAGTACACCGAGTGGTCCATAAAATCAGGCAATCGTTGGCAAATAAAGAGTACGTACTGTTCGGCAGTCTTCCTCGATATCCAGCAGGCGTTTGACAGGGTCTGGCACAAGGGAATACTGTTCAAAATGAAATCTCTCCTACCTAACTCACTCTACATGATTCTCAAATCGTACATCAATCAAAGAAAATTCCAAGTTAAGTATGAAGAAGAACTATCGCAGCTTTATGACATTAAAGCCTCAGTCCCACAAGGCTCTGTGCTTGGCCCAGTGCTTTACTCCATCTACACGGCAGATTTACTTTGCAGCGATGAAGTAGTAACGGCAACGTACGCGGACGACACAGCATGCCTCGCAAGCGACACAGATCCAATTAAAGCGTCACAAAAACTGCAAGTGCAGTTGAATAAAATTGATCTGTGGCTTCAAAGGTGGAGAATAAGACCCAGCATAACCAAATCAGTGCAAGTCACATATACTCTCCGGAGAGGTGACTGTGCTCCAGTGTATATGCAAAACAAACCACTGCTTAACAGTAACTCAGTTAAATACCTAGAGCTACATTTGGATAAAAGATTGACCCGGGCCAACCATATTAAAACCAAGAGAAAAGAAACCAACATCCAACTAAAGAGGTTTTCCTGGCTTATAGGTCGCCAATCAAGATTATCTCTCGAAAACAAATTACTTGTCTATAAAGCAATAATAAAACCTATCTGGACCTATGGAATAGAACTCTGGGGCTCCGCTAGCAACTCCTTAGCAACTCCAATATAGAAATCCTTCAAAGATTTCAAAATATTACCTTATGAACAATGTCGTGTGCACCCTGGTTTACAAGAAACTCAGAAATACATGAGCACCTGAAGATCTCTACTGTTAAAGAAGAAGTCACCGCAACTAGCAAAAGATAAAAACAGCGTCATAATCATAAATAAAGTAAGTCTTAATCATAGAGATAATACATACATAGTACCTATACCTAGAGAGCTTACTGCTTTATGGCTTTATTTAGATGTACGAAATTTTGTTCCCACATGAAACTCACCCAAAATTCAGCGGTGTCCCTCTCGCACACATGGCCATTACTCATCAACTTATTAATCTACTAAATTGGTATTTTCAGAATCGTTTTTATGTACATATTAGAACTAATGAAACTTCTACCCACGGCTATCAAAATAAACATAATAAAAATTATAATTGACGTGCTTTAATTATTATATTAAATATTATTATTTCCATACGTTGTAATAAGATATTGTACTTAGATATTGTGCCATAATGAAGATCATTTTTGACATTACAGATAGTCACAGAAAGAAAAAAATTAAACTTCTGAGAAAAGTCAGTGCCTTCCGAACATTTTACGACTGCCAAAAAAATTGTACGTGCAAGAACATCTGGTGAATCAGGGCATGTAGGATCTTGTAGTAAATGGGAAGATGTTGCAGTTTCCAGTGAATCACCCAATAAGAAAGTAAAGCAAGAGGAAACAAGCACATAAACCCAAAATACAACTATAATGCCAACACAATTAAAATTACAATCAACCATTAAGTTTCTAGCCGGTCTCTTCTCCATAGAACCCTGCCCACTCTGGAACCGTGCATCTAGAATCTCAACATTTTGACGAAACGACGACGACCTATATAGGCCGATTTGAAATAAAAAAATGTATTGCTTTGACTTTCATTGATTGTGTTTTATTGCTTGATGTTGTGAATGATGATTATACTTGAGTTTGCCAAACACGAATATTATAATATGTGATATTCGATTCTACAGCACTAAGCATGGGTTACCCTTTCTGCTATAATTGGAAAGATCTCATAAAGAAAGGTCGTAGGATGGTCGCAAAGCTAAAAGAGAAAGAAGAAGAGGAATTAAATATGTATCTTAAAATGTTAAAATCTAATGTTTCCTATGAATAGAGCTGCCATACGTCCGAAAATTTGGTTCTTAGTTCGGAATACGAGGGGAATTCAAAGATGTCCGGAATTTTCACGCATGACATTTTATTATACACGTAATCCGTGTATAAGAAAATGTCCGGATTTTTCCGTAATGTCCGAAATTTTCTCTAAATTTTCTTTTTTATTACATAGTAACCTTGCATATGCCTATTTATATATTATGCCTTGCCTGTGACTCTAATTATAACCAAAAGGGTGTATGTATATTTGTAAGAACGTTTAGATACACTGTATGGACCGTATATTTCACTATTTACTAGGAAAAAATCAATTCTTACTATTCGATTTAAGTAGTTAATTACCTGATAACTATTCTCATAACATAATTAAATATTTCTATCATGTCCTACTTTTAACTAAAATGTATGGTTACCCTATTAGACAAGGACACGGCTACCAAAAAGTATTCTCCCTCTAAATATTCAGACCGGCTTTACGGCACTATTGAGCGTTCCAGTACTTGTACTATTGCAAGTTACCACAAAGGTATCTAAACCTACCAAGAATATTTATAGCTAAAACAATATTCTTGGTGCGTACCGTCGAAGAACGTCAAGGCTAGAGTTGAAAACTGCGGAAAGTTTCCGAAACTTTGGAAGTTTTCCAGAAGTTTACCGGTAATATTCCCGAAAACTTCCAAAACTGCGGCAGTTTTGGAAGTTTTCAGAAATGATTTTTTACTTATAAAAACAGTAATTGGGGATACTTTATACTTAAAATATGTTACATTTAGCTAGATTTTAAATATTCGAACACAGCGAGCACGGGACGGGATGCGGGGTAGGGTATAGGTTAAAAATAAATATTTCCAAAACTTCCGTCACACCGCTCGGTGTTTACATTATGCCCGTTGCCTTCGTATGATTTATGCCGATTGAATACAAAACGTTATTTCATCAATTTGCTTCAATAGGTACCATAAATAATTAAAATAATAAAAAAAACAGAACTAAATTAAAGGATCATTTTCATTTGCCGTTACTGATTCTGAGTCAATAGTTCTGAGTAATCCCAAAGCAACGAATTTGTTGATTTCATAAATAGAAAAACATAATTTGAAAACTTCCAATGTTTCGGAAGTTTTGGAAGTTTTCAGGAAACTTTCCTCAGAAAAGGAAACTTTCCTGGAAGTTTTCAACTCTAGTCAAGGCCTACTATTTTATACGATTTTAATGCAAGTTTTTTTTATGGCAGCACTGACAAAGTGACAAATGTCACTGTCATTACTATCCTTTTGTTTGACACAAATGTTTGTTTCATAATTCATAGTTTGTTTGTGTAAAGGTGTAAAGTAATCTCATATAAATTCTTAGTTGTTTTCGAGATTTTATATTTAATAACTCACTAGAAAAGACCAGGGGGACCCAAGCCACAGAAATATTTTTTCTAAAACTGATAATATAGATACTTCTAATATTTTTTTAATAATTGCATATAAAAATAATAAGCAGTAAATAGCAAAACATTGATAATAGTAAATAGTTTTCTTCATCATGGATAAACTAACAGTTATATCAGGAACGCTGTTTATGGCAGCTGATGTGTTTGCCATAGTGAGTCTTGCAATGCCAGATTGGATTATTACTGAAGTTGGAGGTAACACATCTATTGTAATTAAAGAACCTTGCAGTTTCCCAAGTGTTGTATTGTGCTTTTATTTATGATTTGACACGTTGATCTCTGTTATAGGATTCCCTTCAAAGAATACGCAGATAAATGATAAATACATGGAATAAATCAGATTTATTCTAATTAAACTATTACATTTAATTATAAAAAACAATAAACTGGAGTAAAAGAATATTTCCTAATCTCATTGCCCAGCAATCAGAAGTTCCTATGTTACCTGTCAGAACTCTCATTCACTTTAACAATCTAAAAATTACTTCAGTCCTACAATAAATTATTGGCTTCATAGGTTAAAATAATTCTATTGCTGTTTTGTCATAGAAACCCATTCTTCTGTGTATTTATTGCTGTATGATGATATTGATTTATTTCCTTAGGTGACACACGGCTTGGCTTGATGTGGTCCTGCATAACTCTGTACAACCGGCCACAAGTTTGTTATACTCCTGATTTACAACCAGAATGGCTCCTTGCTTTAATTTGCATATTTATTGGATGTATATGCATTACAACTACTGTGATACTCTTAGCATCCAGCCATTTTGACAGAAATGTGATACCTTATGCACGATGGGTTGGATTTGCAGCAAGTATGAAAACATTTTGATCTAAATTATTATGTAAATAATAAATTAATTACTGATATAATAAAGATTTTTCATTTTCAGTGGTAGTATTTTGCCTAGCTGCAGTAATATTTCCAATGGGATTCCATGTTGATGAAATAGGAGGTCAACCATACCAGCTACCAAACAGCCACCAAGTTGGCATATCTTACATCTTGTTTGTCCTTTCTCTATGGATTACTGTAATATCAGAGTTGTTTGCAGGTAAAGTCTGCCTCCCTCATTTTTAAATTTAAACTAAACATTTCTTGTACACCTGTCAGTACCTACAATAAATTATTTTTAAGATATAATAAGCCTTTGTAAAGTAAGTACCTACTGTGCAAAATAAAAATAAAATTTGAAAGTATTTTGAATTTTTATTACCCACTTGCTCGAATTTTGCTGGGACCGGCGGGTCTACCGCGTAACTAAAAGTGTAATGAACATCGACATCGGTATTAAACTTCAATACGATCGTGAGAGCCTAAACTTTGAGCTAACTTGTATTTTTTTTACCGATCATGAAGGAGTCCCAACTATATGATAGGTAATTTTTTTACAAGTTAGTACAAAGTTTAGGCTCTCACGATCGTATTGAAGTTTAATACCGATGTCGATGTTCATTACAATTTTAGTTACGCGGTAGACCCGCGGATATGTGTCGGCTTCTATCCTAATGTTTACTGCTAGGCTACATAGCTAGTTAATATTGACATGGTGGCAGTGCCGAATCCTTAATCGGGGAATCTAATACATTTCTTGTGTTCAAATCAAACAAATCATTAAAACGAAAATCATTTATTGACTGACTCTAAAATATAATAATTTGCATGCTTTGAACTATTATTTCATTTCATAATTAATAAAAATGAAACTTAAAATAAAAATAAAAAATATTTACAATGGTAGATATAAAATAAAAAAGTTAACACTTAGTTCCTTTCAGTGGTAACATGTACAAAATTTAAAGTCTCCTGCAAGTCTATTATCACTTTCAACACTAAATAATTGTTTGTATTTAAAAACCGGCATTTCCCAATTATAACATAGTCCAGTCCCAATTGTAACTGTTTGCTTGCACTGGCCATATAAAGATCTTCTCTCTGGATGATATCTTCAATGTAATAATCCTCTTCTGCTGTACAACTGAATATTCAAATTGCCATTTAGTCGCCTCATCCTAGCAAAGCGATTAAAATTAAGATGTGAATTATGTTGAACGACGATCACGACACGACTGACATTTGCACGCAGCAAATCCGCTGTTTCCAGCGTTGGCGTTTCACATCACTACGCAGCAGCAGGTTACTATAACAGGACGGCTATCAAACAGAAAATGTTATATGCTGGCTACAGCGGGAAGACTGGCCTTGCAATCTAATTGAGATTGGTCGCAGCCAGTATATGAAAGCGGGAATTGATTTAGAAACTCAATTGCCTTAGAACTCGATTCAAACGCCAACTCTCGAATGATGAAGTCCACAGGAACATTCTGTCTGTAGCTGAACATATAAAAAAAATGTTAGTAAAACACGACCAGCACTGCTGGCAAGACAATAATACAATGAATTCAAAATGGTGCTAAAACAAAAATTCAAACCTTTGTGTAGGTATTATTGTAATTGCAAACCACAAATGTTTAAAAGTACACTCTATTCGGAACAACTTGCTGGATATATCTTATGATTAAGTTTTAAAGTAATGGGTGGGTGCTGACTATCTAACCCAATAAAAATAGACTCTGAATGAATGGTGTATGCATTTCCTCACTTCGGCGCAGATATTTTTCGTTAAATAGGTATTTGTTGTTTGATTACTATCAAAAATGAACAAGCATTTATTATTCCCCTAAAGAAGTAAAAATAAACAAAATGGGTAAATAAAGAGCATAGCACGGAGAGAAAGAAGCAGAGATGCCACAACGCAATTAGGCTATGCGCCTTCAATTGGGCCCATGACGTCAGTTAGTGGGCGGGGCCAAACCTTAGTTTCAAGTGAATCGTTACCGCGTTCGGTTCTGTGTGATTTTAATAGATTTTCACTATTTTAATTGTTATAACAATGAAGTGCGCTGTTGTATAGAATGTATATAAGAATAGATACATTCTAACCAATACTCACCGATATCGTATTTTTAACATTATCAATTATCAATGTTACTATGAAAATTTTTCGGCACGAATGGGTTGTTTTAGTTCATTTTACTTCATAAAATGTCGTGTTTTGCAACGCCATAGTGGCGAGCAGACGAACTAAAATGAAAAACAGTTAGTTCTGTTACGCTATAATAATTCCATTCGTCGCTAGAGATGTATTTACTAATAATATAATAAGCGGGTTTTCCATAGTGGGTGGAGCCATTGCTGTACCACGTTTCCCCTCACCCGTATTTAGGCGACGCTTCTTTCTATAGAGATTTTGCCTTCTCCGCTTCTTTCGCTCCTCCATGGGGCAGAGTAATACGATTTTAAAGTAACCTGTTCATTTCCCGCATAACAGAGATTTGTACATAGCTACTATGAGGTTCAGTATTGACGATGTCATTGCACTACAGTGCAGTCTCTATCTATTCTACAATTTTAAAACTCTTAACTTTAAATGTCATTTTTATTTAAAAATTAATAATTTTTTTAGAAAAGAAAAAATTGTTCCTCAACGATTTCTAGTATAAAGAATAGACACGTGATACAACGCACAGTGTATTATAAACCCCATTTTTGTTGCATCTCGATTTTATTGTAAAAATCGATAGTTGTACACATTTTGAGCACGAGAGTAGTACTCTCGTGCTATTGATACGGTCAATGCCGGAGTTCTACTCTCGTGCTCAAAATGTGTACAACTATCGATTTTTACAATAAAATCGAGATGCAACAAAAATGGGGTTTATAAATACACTGTGCAACGTAATCATTTATGATGTGGTTGTAAAGAGAAGGTGACTTTCTTACTTCTTACATTTTGAAAAAATACGAATGTACTGGAATTTAAGGAATGTTTGTTTTAAGTTCGATCTTTATTTGTCTATGAATAATTGTAAGAAATAACATATTTTAAACCATACTGTAATTCTTTTTTTTTTTATTAGTTGTTGAGTGCTTACTTTATTTAAAATTGTTAAGGCCTATTTATACGACAATTTATTTTAATAGTTATTTTTGAGTTCTATCTTTCCGTTTTGACTTTTATAAATGTATCCTTTCATATACTAAGGGTGTCCTACATAATATCGAAAGTCAATACATTGATTCCCTCAGCATCGATAACGATGCAACTAATGTCATGAAATCGAATGGTTGCAGTATAGAAAAGTTACAACATCGATGGGTTACTTACTGCATTTAAAGGGTTTTGTACTGATTAGTTATTTTATTGAATAAAAAATTTTGAAACAATTTTTAAATTGTTTTTTTTTTTAAATATTGAAAAATAATCTACCTATCACACTATCTATAATCACAGTAACAATTTTTTTATTATTTACTTACATACTTGTGATGATGTACTTGTTATACCAAGATACCAAGAACTTTCCTTTCGATACCATGTGAATATCGCAATAGATTGATTTGATGCTAAAATTACTTGGTATCGAGTACTTACTCGTACTTACTTCCATCGCGGATGGACCTTTTTTTAGGCATTCACACTCATTAATATGCTTGATGAAATAAGCGCTCACTTGGGACCTATGTTGTGACAACAATTAAATATTGAAAAGTAACTTTCATTCAGTCTGATAAGATTAGATACCAAGTACTTTCGCTTCGATATGAGTATCGTAAGATTGATTCGATGCTAAAATTACTTGGTATCGAAACAAAAGTATCGAGTACTTACTCGTATTTACTTGTATCGGAATGACCCTAAGTCTAGCTTCTATTTTTTCAATAACCAAATTATTGGCGGCCTTCTCATTTTGAAGTTCGTGTATTGGGGCGTAAAGACCAAGTTTTAAATATCCAACAATTAATTCCAGCATCTGTCCAGGTCTCAATGCTGTACAAATTGTATTAAAAAAAAACAATAAGTAATAAATTAAAATGATTAGATAATTTGAGACTTTTTTTATGCAATTTCGATGTGATAAATCTATAATAAATAATATAGTCTTTCTATAGAAATCATTCGCTAAGTTAACCAATCGATATCGTAAGATTTCGGTGTCGAGACGTTACGTTAATGTGGCGTACCATCAATTATCTGACTCATTGATGCACCGTTTTCGATGCCGTGACAATCGATGTATTGACTTTCCATATTACAAAGGGAACCCCATCAATAAACCCTTGTCCTAGCCGAGCAGCAATTCGTAGTGATGTAGTGCCTTGCATTTGAGATAAAATTGTTCCGCTTGTCTACTGTAATTATTATTATAAGCAGTGCATTGAACACAACAAAACGAGAATTATTTTAAAACACCCAGCGTAACCAACGTGCGCAAATATTGAATAACGAATGAGCGTGACACTCACAAGACACGCTCGTCCCCGGCGAATGTTTATTATTTAACTCATTTACGCACTTAACGTCTCGAGTCCAGCTGCCCAGCGAGGACAATGACTAAAAAAATGCACCAAACTTAATATAATTGTAAATAAAGAACGTACGACTTTATGATGTATTTCAGGTACTGCTTTCTTTCCCTTTCAACAAACCAGTCCATCAGATATCCTGCCATCAAAGGAGCCGTTTTGTATAACAGGAAAAATTTATGCATATTTCCTGTGGCCCAAGCACATCTTGTTTGAAGTGCATGTTTAATGCAGTCATTTTCTCTATCTTCTTTTGAAAGAAACTGAAATATTGTTGTTAGATCTGGAAAGAAGATTGTGTTATAATATTCTTGTCTTTTAAAAACTAGAGAGAACTATTAATTAACAATTATACATTATACTTTGGTAAAAAAATGATTATTGATAGGTAGTCTATTATGTTAGCATTAGTGTAATTAATTGGTAACTATTTTTGGGTATTACTATTAATAAAATAATAGTAACCAAAGGAGATCACCCATTTCTCTCGCACCTTGTCCTGAAAATAATAAAATGTGCTAGCCGGCTAGCCCTTTGTAAGAGGAATTCACTATAGCACCAATTATGTATTATAAAGAAGAACCAAGATATTCAGAATGAATCTCTTTTCGAATACCAACACATATACAAGTAAAAAAATGGAAAAATCTTGTTAAACAATCAATCTACAATTAATAAATCTAAATTACTATCAATCACCTAAAAATACCTGTATTTTATAACAGTATAGTAATATATTGGTTCCTCCTTATGATTGCAAGTTGGTGCCACAGTCAAATATATTCCTTTTATCTAGACCTATCTCCAGTGGTAAGTTTAATTTGTGACCAGCAAAAAATTATAATTGAGGGCAATAATGGGTGATCTTTAAATGTTAAGAGAAGTTTATCTCTAGCTTGCTCTATACAAACTAACTTTGATCCTATTTTGAATATAAACTAATATCTGTGTCCGTTGTTTGTCAGAATTCTGTTAAAATCAAGTTTCAAATAAAAGTTACAGTTAGCTGATGTTATTTTCGATCATAATAGGACCAACTCCATGCTAATGTTTAAGACAGTAAATCAATTTAAAACTATTTAAAAAAAAGCCACCGGCATAGAAAATATAACGAATATCCTGTAAGTATTAGAAAGATTAACTACATATCTACCATATTATTTGAATATTCGTCAAATTATGAAATATAAAAATTACGCTCGGGAATGTTGCAAAAATAGTGCCATCTCACCTGTGCACGCGGGGTTAGCAACAAAATCCCCTTTCAAGGGGATTTGGAGACTTTCGGTCTCATAATCCCCTTTGAAGGATTAATGTCTAAGTTTTTCTCATTAAAGGGGATTTTGAGACTTTTAATCCCCTTTGATGCTGCAAGTTCTGGCTGAAGGTGATATTGATGCAGTCTCAAAATCCCCTTTGAAGGGGAAATCATATTTAGTGCCTAAAATTTCCTATAATTCACTTTCAATTATTATTTACAGATTGAATCATGGATTAAAAGTTTCCATTGGTCTCGTTCGCACAGCGGTTATTTAGAATTGGGGCCAGAGGCAAAGCCAGGAGCAGCTCCCCCGTGTCTGCGTGCCACCATTGTAGTATTGACAGATTTTTAATTGAAGTAAGCGAGGTAAGGAGTATAGTCCAGAAGAAGGTGATCATACATAGAGGTCACGACCCTCATCAGTGAGGAAAACGACTCATGGAGGAGGAGGAAGCGAGGTAAAGATATCGACTCTGACTCGGCAATGTCAACTATTTTTTTAATATGACTGTGACTACTTTTAATAGTATTTTTTTTCCATTTTTTTGTTTAATTATGTAATAATAGGTAAGTATTTCGATAATTATGGTAACAAATAAAATTCTTACAATTGTTGATCTATATCTTATCTTCGATATCTAGATTCTGTACTTAATATTATAAAGAGATAAGATTTGTTTGTTTGTAATGGATAAAGTCAAAAGCTACTAGACGGATTTTAAAAGTTCTTACACCAGCGCCTTGCTCACTGAGTAACATAGGCTATCATCATAGTAATATTATAAAGAGAGAAGTCCTGATTGACTGACTGACTTATCATCAACGCACAGCCGAAACTACTGAAGCTAGAGTCACGAAATTTGGAGGGTAGGTCCATTTTGTATTGTAGGCAAGCAATAAGAAGGGATTTTTGAAAATTCATCCCCTAAAGGGGGGAAAAGGGGGTGAGAGTTTGAATGGGAGTCCCTTAATTTTTGAAGTGAGAAAGATGAAAATTGGGATTTAGGCTTTTGGTTACAAATAAAGATAATCGTGATTCTGCGTTTTTGGAAATTCATCCCCTAAAGGAGCGAAATAGGGGTGAAAATTGTTTTTGAAGTATAAAACGTAGATATTGGGATTGTTTTTGAAGTTAGGAACGTGAAGATTGAGATTTAGGATTTTGGTTAGAAATAAAGAAACACGTGTTACCGCGTTTTTGGAAATTCATCCCCTAAAGGGGCGAAATAGAGGTGAGAATTGTTTTTGAAGTGAGAAACGTGAAAATTGAGATTTAGGCTTTTGGTTAGAAATAAAGAAACATGTGTCACCGCGTTTTTGGAAATTCATCCCTTAAAGGGGCGAAATAGGGGTAAAAATTGTTTTTGAAGTTAGAAACGTGAAAATTGAGATTTAGGCTTTTGGTTAGAAATAAAGAAACACGTGTCACCGCGTTTTTGGAAATTCATCCCCTAAAGGGGCAAAATAGGGGTGAAAATTGTTTTTGACGCGCAAAACGTGAAAATTGAGATTTAGGCTTTTGGTTAGTAATAAAGCAACACGTGTTACCGCGTTTTTGGAAATTTATCCCCTTAAGGGGCGAAAATTGTTTTTCAAGTGAGAGACGTGAAAATTGAGATTTAGGCTTTTGGTTAGAAATAACGAAACACATGTTTCTGCGTTTTTGGTAATTCATCCCCCAAAGGAGCGATAAAGAGGTAAAAAATGTTTTTTAAGTTAGAAACGTGAAATTCTGTATTTAAGCTTTTGGTTAAAATTAAAAACAAAATCGGTTTCGTGTTTTTCGAAATTCAACCTCTAAGCGGATGAAATAGTTATATGAGAGGCCGTATTTTTTTTAAAAGAGAAACTTGGTCTTTATTATTTACGCTATTGGATGAAAATTCAGAGATACGTGTTAACGTGTTTTTGGAAATTCAAGCCCGCAGGGGGTGAAATATGGGAGGAAAATTGCATGTGAGTCCCTTTGTTTTTGAAGTCAGAAATATGAGTATGGGTAGGTACTTAGGCTTTTAGTCATATATTAAAGAATACCTACAAGAGGGTAAAATATATCTAGAGGGCATCTTCATATTGGGCCTATCGAGATCAGGGGCTGAAGAGATTCAATATTTGGAACCCGCGTAAAAATTGTACTAAAAAGGAATTTTGAGAAAGATTAAAATTATGTCTCAGTAAAAATAGTAGAATACCTATTTATATCTATTTTTTTTTTTTAGGGCTAATTTAATCTACTAAAATGTTTGGAATATTTTATGGGGGAGTATAAAAAATGTGATCATTAATGTTTACTTACTTATTACCTAATGTTAAGCGGTTTCTGTACTTTCTGTAGATTAGAATTGCCTTTTACACTTTATAATTTGGATCGACGGTTTAAGAGAAATTAAAAGTTCTTTGAAAGTTGATACCTAAGGACCACGACGTTGTGATGTACGGTGCGATGTATTCGAGAACGGGAACGCTTTGTAAGAGGTCAAGAATTGATGAAAAATAAAAAGTATCTACCCCGTACTTTGTACCCGAACGAAGTCGGGACGGGCCGCTAGTAATTTATAAAGATATCACGCGGGCTAAGCCACTGGCAGAACTGAGAACATAATAATTGTGATCAATAAAAGGTCCCGCAAGCTTCTATGGCTTAAGTACTATGCTACTATGCGATAAAGAACTATGAAGATTTCCATACTAAATATTTATAACACTTCTAACATAATATTTTCCATGCGTATACAATAATGATGTCTAACCATTGATTTGCCACAGCAATTAAAGAAAGTTTGTTTATGTGGGCTCCAAGCTCCAAAAAAACCTCATTAAAGTTAAATGAATACCACCGCTGACAGAAATACAAGCACGACAAAACTCTTGTAGGGTACCAGGTAACCTATACCTAGTTTTTTTTTTTTTATGAATTTGCATGTCGAAAAGAAATATGATGTACTTGTGGTCATGTTGAGTGTAAATCATAACTTAAAGGTAAACCGGTGAGTGCGAGCGCGCTGCGTGGTGTTCCCTAATTTTGTGTAATCGACTGTCGACGAATCAGTGGTGTACATCAAAACCTAATATGGTTTATGTACCTACTAATGTAATTTGTTTATCTATCATTCGTAATATGCAAATACATTTAAAAATTTGATAAAGACATTAATAATTATTATAGTAAAAGTATTTTTCTACCAGTAATTGCTCGGAAACTGCTTCATACGGTCTTATTACAGAACAAGGTTTAAACCAAGTCTAAGGTAAAACTCAGGTTTAGGCTCTGGTTTTAGAAAATTGTTATTACAAAACATAGTTTAACGAAAAATCTCAGTTTTATCTCTGGAGCCCAATTCAAAAAAAATTAGAAGCCCAATTCTCGTAATTAATTTATAATATGACTGAAAGTTGACCGAACTGAGATTATATTATGAATTGACAAAAAGTCATGTATTCTACTCCTCTTAAAGTTCAGTCCGATTCCAGTATGATTTGGATTCAATCTTCTTACAAACTCATTTCAATCTCATTTTTGACGTTTGTGTATAGACGAGAGTGTCAATTTTATTATCTGTGTCAGTTCAAAATGTTAGCAGAATACCGATTTGCCTTTTATTCAACTTTCGATCTCATTACAATATAATGTCACGTTTGATGTTGTTTGTGAGGGTAGGAGAATACCATTTGTGACATTTATGACATTGGTAGTAGATCGGAATGAGATCCGAACTATATTTTGGACATTTTTAATTACGAGAATTGGGCCTCAGGTTTCAAACTAAGACGTTGGTTTAAATCCGACATTATTTTATGTATGGCGATTTAAACTTACAATATATTATGTTACGGTACCAAAAGATTATTATAATATATCGACAGTATGCTGACAATACCTTCTAACTAACATTTTTATCGAAATATTGTTTGGAACGCCGCGCCATCTGAATATTTATAATACGTGCTAACAGATGGCGCTAAAATAAATATTTGGATAAAAATGTTAGTTAGAGAAGGTATTGTCAGCATACGGTCGATATATTTTTTATTACATTTATGGTTTTTTCGTCATCTCTATTGTATTCGGAAATGCAGAAAATCGTTTAAGTAAAAGAAAATCTTATAAATTCTACATTAAACCTAGTAGTAGGCCGAAGCCGCATCTCAAGTTAAGTATTAAAAAAAGTCATAAAAAAATTGCGGGGCTTTTAGTTAATTGTCTTATTACATAAAATGGAAAACGAAAAGTAAAGGAGTGATACCCTGCAGTCCGAATTGCGCTAAAAGTGATAATATCGCGAATCCGACCAAAGTCACAATTAATAATATTATTCAATAGCCCTTATTATTTTGTGACTATTAAATTTGGTCGTATTCGCGATATTATCACTTATCGTAATTCGGACCGGGATAATGTCACTTAAACCACGGCAAAACCAGGGGGAGGCCTGGTTTATCTTAGACCCGAGATAAAACTGAGTTTTTTCGTTAAACTTTGTTTTGTAATAACAATTTTCTAAAACCAGAGCCTAAACCTGAGTTTTTCCTCAGATTTGTATTGTAAGATTTAAACCAAGGTCTTAATTTGACACCTGGTCTTGTTAGACCTGGTCTAAACTCAGGTTTAACACATCTTTTGTAATGAGACCGATAATGTTTAAAAATGCCAACGAAATCTAACGAAATAAAACGCCAGCAATTTCCAACTCGACAATAATAGAAATTGCTGGACAGTTTTTTTAATGATTATTGTAGTGCGTTTTTTAAGTACAAACTAATATAAATTAGGAATATTTAGGACCATGTTCACCGACAACATAATGTTTAAAATAAAATCGGCCGATTACCCATACAAAAATTCATATTTAAACGACAAATTTTACAGTAATCGTCTGTTATGTTGTTGGTGAAGTAGGGCCGTATTATATTAAAGGATGAATGCGCATTTCTTGAAAAATGTTTAAATGTGAACAAAGACTGCGCTCGACCGAATTGGCGGCGGCTCGAATGAAAATTACTATACTCTATTGTGGATGTTTTTTTGTTTAGTATTTCCTCGCAAATTATAGAAAAGTACAATACAGTCTCGGCCGAATTAGCAATTAACGGCTTCGTTTAGTTAAAAAGGGTTAATTTAGTTACCAATATTACTGAGCCGTCAATTGCTTTATTTCAGGCCTGGACAGTAATGTACTATTATATGCAACCAACCTAAGGTATTTTTTGTGAAAATGTAATACAGTATCCTGTAAGCTGTAAATTCCGGAGCATTGATTCTGCTCTCAGGCAATTCAGTGTAAAGCATTTTGAGCTGTGTCTGACACTGATTAAATTCCTCATGATCACCATTCTCTAGAGCTATCCGTGCATGTGTCTCATAAACTTCTACAGTGAAATTGTCACGAACTCCTTGTACCTGGTTAAAAGAATTTATAATATTATTGAATATTGAAATTTTGCAACTGTGAAAAATATAGTTTTTATAAAGAAAAATATTTTGACCTGGTAACCACAAACCCAAGTCATTTTCATTCCAATGTTCAAGCAAATTTTGTTTTTATTATCAATAGATATCAGGAAGTACTTACTGTTAAATCTTGCCTGATTGATTTCAATTGATCACAAGCATATCTATAATCTTGTTTCTCTATCCATCTCTCCTTTACATTTTTAAGAGAATTTCTTAAAACTAGCACAGGCCGTACTTCGCAGGCCTCTGGTGCCTTGGTTAATCTCAAGAATGACTTCTCTATGTCAGAGCAAGTCCCTACTATATGCATGTTATTGACTTCATAGTCACCATCAGTATCCTGAACTATTGGTTTTCTAACAGTTGGTTCCTGTTTTTTTACCCCACCCTGTAAAGAGCTTGCTATGGAAGGTACATTACCCAAACCTCCAAATCGTTCTGCTCTTTTGAGCAGTTTTTCAGCATTACCCTGAAAATCTTCAACAACAAATTGGTCAAACGAGGGTTTCTTTTTATTATTAGCATTTTTTTTATATTTATCTGTTTTCTTTAGATCTAATGACAATCTGTCTTTGACTTTCTGTCGTCCTTTGCCCTTGGTATTTTTTTTATCTTCTACCTCATCACCAGAAGCAGAAGAAGCACTGTAATATAAAATAAATGCTTAAAAAAACCTGTTGGACTAAAAGAAAGTTGATAATCCAGAAGAGTAAATTGTAAACTTACCTTAACCTTTTCCTGAGGGGACTCCTGGACTTAGATTTGCTCCTAGAGCTAAGGTGTCTTCTCCTCTGTGGAGAACTCTTATGACTAATGAAACCTCTAGAATTTAAAAATCCTCGGCTTTTGGGAAGTTCCAAAGTATTTTCTAGCTTTTGGTACAAACTTAATGTACCACGGACAGGCTTCACAGCTAAATTATTTCGTTCACTATGGACACTTGGAATAGGTTCCTCATCCCAATTTCTAGTCCATATCTCATCTTTATTAGCAGCAGCTGTTATTCTACCCTTAAGACATATATCAATTTGATCACGATCAAAACCAGATTTACACTTTTCATAACATCTTTTGATATATCTCTCCAAGCTTTCTGGCCAAGAGCCTGCAGATGGTATTGTTGTTGATTTGAAAAAGTTTGAAGAATTATTGTTTTGAATCATACATTCTTCATCTTCTACTGTATCAATTTTTATTATTGGCTCTTCTGGTTCTGGTGGCTGAGGTATGTCTTCTGTTGCACGTGGAGGAGGCAATGGAACATCAAGAGGTGGGGGCGGAGGTTTAGGAATGTCTGGCGGGGGTAGAGGTGGCAACGGAGGAGGGTGGTCCGGAAGCGGAGGCAGCATTTCACTGATACAATCAGTTTTATCTTCATTAAACTTGTAGTTCGGCTTCTTTCGCTTCTTCTTAGGGCCATTATTGTTTAAAAGAAGTGGATTTTCATTTAAAGGTATAGGTGCTGGTTTTCTTACATTGTTGAGATTAAACCTTATAGGAGGCTGGTTAAAAAACGGGCGACTGGTATCTAAGGGGGACATTCCAAGTAAAGGGGTTGTTGGTGGCGGTTTGGAGAATTGAGGATGAACAAGATCAGTCTTCTGATCTTTGTTGGGTTGGAATTGATGGGAATTATTGGGAAACCCTGCGTTATTGCCCATTTGGTTAAAATAGTGGTTGTAATACGGTGAATACATACTACCATGGTATCCACTGTATTGATGATAATTCATACCATACATCCACGGGTTATGATTAGGCGGCAGACCGCTAACAGTTTGTATCGGCGGTTCTTTCGAACTATTTTCAGACATTGTAGTTTATACTTGGGTAGAAATCTCGCTTCAATAGGATAAACAATAAATATATCGAATAACTTACGATGACCTTTATCAAAATGGCGACATGTTATATCCGTAATACTTTTTTAGGTTTCTATTGCGTAGGTACCTATATCTATATTCCAACGGATTGGCGTTCTTTCTTCGTTTTTATTAAAACTCCACGTTCTCAAAATCACGAATCACAAAATAAGACCAAAGAAATTACACTGTGATTATGTGAATATCGGTGAATATCTTCCCCATGGCCCATAGACCACAGATTAATATATTTGTACTAGGCCATAGACCATTTGTGCCATAGACTAATATGTAGTCACAGATGAGTCAGAGTTATTACGCCGGACGACGCTCGACGACGCGGGCGATCACACTAAACCGTTCAGTTATTTGAGCGAGCGTCGTCGGACGATCGCTCTGGTCACTCCGTGAAATAGGAGGGTGAAAGTCGCACTCGGTCGCACTGCTAACAACCGACCAATGACTGTAGTATAGGATACAGCAGCAGATAATTTGAGATCGTTCGATTGGTCCGGATTGGTCACTCGCATAACGCAGTTGTGGATCGTTCAATTATTCCCGATGAGCGAGCGACATTCGCCCGAGTGACTTTCGCACCGAAAACTGAATTACTGAACGTAGCCATTGATGTAGTCCTGTAGTCCAGCTTCTTACGTCATTGATGTAGTCACAAACTTAGAGTTTAGTTAGTTTTATTAAATTCATATGACTGGCATGTTGTTAAAATAAAATGTGGAAAAAAAATATTGAGGGGATGCCTGGGGGTGCCAAGAACCTTATATTTCTTTCTCCGTCCACGCTTATATGCTCACTTATATGTAATATTCTTGGGGGATGCTAACGCTGAACCGCTGAACGCATGATGTAGTAAATCTACGTAGTACACTTATTAGTCTGTGTATCAGTGTTGCCGCTGGCTACGTTTAGTAGGAAAATTACAATGACTAAAGAATCCTCTCAAAAATTACCGTATTTGACAAAAAAATACCGTAGGCAACCGTAGGTACCTTAAGCAATAATAACAGCCTAACCGTCAAAAACACCGGACTCCAAGAAAAAACGAAGAAACTGTTATAGGATGCCCTCAAAAAGAATACGCAGATAGACGTGTAAATAAATATTTATAATTATTATCAACCGTTACATTTGAGTGTAAAAACAGAACTTAAAGTGAAAAGATGTTTTCACAGTTAATTGTGACTCTGAAGCACAGATTAATATATTTGTACTACTCTGAAGTGGTGTCACAGCCGTTGTTTTTTCTCAAGAAGATTTTCCAAGTTCTAAACATTCTAAATTATAAAAAGAACATTATTGGCTGTGTAACAACCAGCCAGCACATTAGAGATTCCTATGTTACCTGTCGGAACTCTTTCGTTCACTCTAACACTCCTCCTTAACATAGTAACTCTCACTCTGACTAATTCAACACCACTCACACACATCTATCACAAGTCACCTAAACACAGACATGCAACTCAAACCTACTTCATACCTAAACCCATAACACAGAAATCAAACTTTCCACGAGGTAAAGGCTTAGTCATGATGTCAGCCACCATAGCACTTGTCTCAAGATATTTAAGTGCAATTACACCATCTTGTAACACCGACTGTATGAAGTGCAGTTTCAGATCTATGTGCTTAGTGCGCTTGTGTGCTCCAGTAGGATTCTGAGCAATTGCAATAGCTGACTGACTGTCACAATGAACAGTTATTGTCCTTTGTTGACCAGTTATTTCTTTTAAAAGTCTTCTCAGAAAAACTGCTTCTCTTGCAGCACTTGATAGACTAATGTATTCAGCTTCTGCACTAGAGAGTGCAACAACATTTTGTTTCTTGCTCTCCCAACTCACTGGTGCGGATCCAAATTTGAAAACAAATCCTGAGTATGACCTTCTGTCTGTGATGTCACCTCCATGATCAGCATCAACAAAACCTGTCATCTCTTGTCCGCTTCTCTTAAAAAATAAGCCAAGTCCTTTGGTACCCTTCAGATACCGGAGAACTCTCTTTGCTGCTTGCCAGTGTTCCTCTTGATAGCAATTGTTGAATTGACTCAAGTAACTCGTTGCATTGGCAATGTCGGCTCTGGTACACACTGCTAGGTACATGAGTGACCCAATCAGCTCTTGGTATGGAATGTTCTTTGGTAGAACATAATCTTGTTTGTCTGGCTTCGACAATCTATGTCCTGGTACAAGGGGCGTGGCAACTGGTTTGCAGTCCTCCATGTTGAACCTTGTCAGAACCTTTTCAATATAGGCTTCCTGATCGAGGGTAATACTATCTTCCGACTGTTTGAGTCTCATGCCCAAGAACAACTCCGCCTTTCCAAGATCTCTCATTTCAAAAGAATCTTTGAGTTGTTTCTTGACTAAGAGCATCTCCATTTTATTATTCCAGAATAATAGGATATCATCCACGTAAACGGCAATGATTAGCATCCTATGCTCACTCCTCCTCAAGTAGATACATGATTCGCTTTCAAGTTGCAAAAAATTTAAATTTTTCAAAGTTGTGTCCAGTTTTTCGTTCCAGGCTCTCGGAGCTTGCTTGAGTCCGTATAAGGATTTCTTGAGCTGACACACATGATTTTCTTTGCCTGCTTCTTCAAATCCTTCTGGTTGCTTCATAAAGACAGACTCGGTCAAGTGTCCATTTAGGAACGCTGTCTTGACATCCATTTGATCGATGCATAAATTGTGTTCCACGGCTAAAGCTAACAGTAGCCGCAGTGAGCAGTGCCTGACTACTGGAGAATAAGTGTCGAAGTAGTCAATCCCTTCACGCTGTTTGAAGCCTCTTGCTACAAGCCTTGCTTTGAACCTCTTCTTATTCCCCACCTCTGTTTTGATTCTAAGAATCCATTTAGATTTTGTCCATGTGCAGGTTCAATAAGTTTCCAGGTCTTATTTTTCTTTAAGGCGTCCAGCTCCTCCTGAATAGCCTTCTGTCATTCTATTTTATTCTTCCCTTGAAGAGCTTCCTTAATAGTCAATGGTTCTCCAGCTTCACAATCTTCTGCAGCTTGATACAGAATAAAGTCTGGATATTCTTTCGGCTTCCTTTCCCTTAAGGGATACCGCCTCGTAGCTCCTGATGTATTATCCTCCGATATTGTAACATCATCAGCTAAGTTTCTGTTGATCAAACCTTCAGGTTCAGGATCATCAGCTATGTTGTCTTCGATCATAACTTCTGGTTCAGGTTCAGGATCGCAGTCAACAAAAATTTCGACATCTCTCCCTTCAAATGATTCCTCTGGATTCATTACAGGTGTCAAATTATCATTTATTTGAACAATTTCTCTGTTCTGTTCTTCTCCAAGAACATCAGTCAATGGAACAACTTCATTGGGTTTGTCTTCTGAGATCTTGACTTCAGGTTTGTCTTCTGAGATCTTGAATTCATTCTCCAAGATGGGTAACTTTTCAAAAAATGTTACATCTCTTGCCTTATAAAGCTTCTTGGTTGCAGGATCATAAAGTCGATATGCCTTGGAGTCTTCACAAAAACCAACATGTATCAGCTCCTTGCTCTTTGCATCCCACTTGGTGCGTTGTGCATTTGGAATATGCTTGAAGGCTTTGCATCCAAAAACTTTTATCAAGCTTAAGTCCTGCTTCCTTCCAGTCCAAGCTTCTTCTGGAGTAATGTTTTTGACAGCAATCGTTGGAGATCTATTTTTCAAATAAACAGCTGTATTGACGGCTTCAGCCCAGAATGGCTTCGCCAAGCCAGCTTCTTGAAGCATACACCTGGCTTTTTCGACAATGGTTCTGTTGGCACGTTCTGTAACTCCATTCTGCTCCGGAGTGTACTCCACAGTCAGCTGATGTCGAATGCCGTTACTTCTCATGAAGTCATTCATGTGTTTATTTACATACTCCTTGCCGTTGTCCGATCGCAAGATCTTCAACTTCTTTCCGGTTTGTGTCTCTGCAAACACCTTGAAATCTTTAAATTTCTCAGTTACCTCGCTTTTATTTTTCAGAAAGAACACAAATGTTTTTCTTGTGAAGTCGTCGATAAACGTTAAAAAATATCTGCAGCCGCTAAGTGACTCTTCACTCATAGGTCCACAAACGTCAGAGTGCACTAGCTCTAGTACCTCCTTGGCTCTCGTTGCATTTTTCTTCGGAAAAGGCTGCCTTGTTTGTTTTCCTTTTAAACACGATATGCACTCCAATTTTTCTACGTTATTTTTGAAGTTGATTCCTGTTGCCATCTTGTCTCTCAACAGCTTCAGGTTTCCTAAACCTAGATGCCCCATCTTTCTGTGCCACAAAAATACGTCGTCATCAAGCGCTGCAAAGGATTTTTCTTTAGTACAGTCTCTCTGAAAGTTTAATTTATGTATTAGTTTATAAACACCATTACTTTCTTCAACTTTACCTACTACACGATCACCTGACATGATCTTACACCCTTCTCTTCCAAACAAAACATTCATACCTCTTTTGACTATAGTACTGACACTGAGTAAATTGGTGTTCAAACCAGGTACATATATCACACCTCTTACATTCACATTTAGTTCGTTACTTACGACATCTCCCACCCCTTCATCAAACACTTTATTTCCATTCGCACAAACAATAGGAGTCTTTCGATGCTGGCGATAATTACACAGCCAATCCTTGCGGTTCGTCATGTGTGATGTCGCTCCGGAATCCAGGATCCACTCAGGATTGCTTCCAGACGTCGCGAGCGCCGAGTTCTGCGACTTCTTCTTGTTTGTATTTTTCGGACAGTTATACGCTTTATGGTTATCTCCACAAATAAAGCATTTTACGAACTTCTTCTTTGTTTTCTTATTTTTCGAAAACAGGGTGGCGTTTGTAGGTGCGCTTTCACGTACAATTCCAGTGTCATCTAAACCTAGTAATTTAGTTTTTACGTAATCCGTAGTCAAAATAATATTAGAATTTTCGATGGCAAGACGCAAGGGAGTGTATTCCTTGGTTAACCCCTGTAATAGCAGCGCTGCCAAGAGTTCGTCATCTATTTCTTTTCCAATGTCACGTAGACTCTGCGCGGCTGACATGACCTCGGTGACATAATTTCTGACATTCGCAAAATTTTCTAATTTTATGCTAACTAGTTTTGTTAGTAATCGGCATCTATTAGTTACGCCTGCGTCCTCGAAAGCGTCTTTTAGGGCTTTCGAGGCTTCTTTGGCCGTAGAAGTCTGCCTGATGTGCACCAAGCAATCTTTTTCTAACATAAGCCCTATCTTGGCACGAGCTCTCTCATCGCGCCTTAGTTCTGTTTCATCTGTCATACCTGGTGTTTGGGTTGTATATTTCCACAATCCATCATGGATCAGGGGGCCTACCATGAAAATGTCCATCCGAAATTTCGGAGCGAAACGAAGCACGAACGAAACACGAAGCATATAGCGACCATGAAGTTTCTTCGGATTTATCTCTTTCGTTCGGGAACCATAAAGTACGTTCGTGATTGAATGAAAGGTGAGAAGTCTGTTCTCGCATACAATAGAACTCGTTATAAATGAAGTGGTATAAACCGGACACATTAAAAAGTACATTCGTTTGTATTAGAACTATGGTAAATTATGAACCATTGAAATTAGCCGTATAAATGTGTCACAATCTAACATAAATATACCGCGAAATATAAACATTTTTTTGTTCACAGAGCTTATTAGTTATTATTGTCGGTGTAAGTTTAGTATTTGGTAATTCGTTGTGAAAGTGTCAGTCAAAGGCTCAAGACTCTTGAGAGTAAAGTTGTCCCTTATCAGAGATGCTGTCCAGGAACTGTGCAGTGTTGTGTTGTGCCAGCTTACAAGAAATATTAGTGGAATTTAAGAACAGTGCGGAGATATATTTTATCAGTCCCCAGGTAAATCAGAGTGATAATAATAATAATGCTTTATTTCTCCCTTCTGAATGGTGATAGATATTATTCTTATGAGGTAATTACATGATAATATATCGGTAGTCGTATGCTCCTTTGTGAGAAATTGAAGTTGGTACTAGAAAAACCCTGGCAGATCACCGTGTACATTATTTGTTTATAACTTCATGTGTGTTTTGTAATGTATGATTGTGTCTCTGTTACGATATTTAAACATAGTTTCTCTATAATTTGCGACATGCCGAGGTGAAATTAATATTTATAATTAAGTATGTTGCGAAGAGATTATCAATCAACATGACTGTGGTCTATAAAATAAATTAGGTATAGTACATAAAGTTATTATTACTTTACCACTAGTAATAATAACTTTATGGTATAGTATGCTATGTTTGTATGAAACCCCAATTTAACTAGGGGTTTCTTCATTCACGAATATTTAATTAATTTACGCGATAGTTAAATAGGTACGTAAATAACTAATATAGTAGGTAGTAGTTTTTGTAAGTAAATTTAATAAATTTAAAATTAATCAATAAACACCAAATAGTTTAACTTTTGAAACATTATGGCTTAAAAACATCAACAGAATCTCGATTAAATTACATTTATGTCCATTAAAGCACTTTTAAGTATAAAATTCACACTTCCGAAAGTAAAAAGTTACCTATTTAGCTTTCGTTCAATTCGAGGTTAAATCACGAAAGAAGTCCTGTCAAAACTACGTTACTTCGTTTGATCGGACCGCTTCATGGTTGGGTTTACGACGAACGAAACGTCATAGTGCGATCTTCGGGACCGATTTCGGAATGAATGTGTATCATGGTACGAATCGCACGAAATTTCGGTCCGAAACTTCGGAATTACGTTTCATGGTAGACCCACAGGTACAGCTCCATTTGAAATTTCCAGGTGGCATAATTTTCTTGCCCCCGCAATTTCTCAAATGATGGTAGGTTGCCTCCGCCACTACCACCACTTCCGCTACCACGTATATCACCACTCGCCATATTCACGAAGTACCACAATAATAGTTACGTAATTATTATAGTCCTGGGCCCATAACCTGTTATAGGATGCCCTCAAAAAGAATACGTAGATAAACGTGTAAATAAATATTTATAATTATTATCAACCGTTACATTTGAGTGTAAAAACAGAACTTAAAGTGAAAAGATGTTTTCACAGTTAATTGTGACTCTGAAGTGGTGTCACAGCCGTTGTTTTTTCTCAAGAAGATTTTCCAAGTTCTAAATTATAAAAAGAACATTATTGGCTGTGTAACAACCAGCCAGCACATTAGAGATTCCTATGTTACCTGTCGGAACTCTTTCGTTCACTCTAACAGAAACAGAGCTGTAACTTTTGAACGACTGAACCAAGAACATTATACATAGAACTGGACGGTGCGTCTAGAAGAAAACAGTGAAAACCAAATAAATGGCCTTGAAATAAATCAGTTATTTTTTGCATCTCTTTCATCAGGGTGACAAAGATTTTTATTTGCGTTGGGATATTATTAGGAATTAAGCAAGTAGAAATTATTCATAATTGAGCACGTATTTGTTTGCTAATAGTTAGGTACCAAAACAATAACCATAAGTACCAAATAGGTAGGTACTAAATTCTGGTGAACCCATAGTGAAGATTTAACGTGTCATCACTTGGTCCAAAGTTGCGGGTTGATTTATGGATAAATTAAACTTTAAAATAAGTAAAAACTAACTTCATAAAACTAATAAGTGCCTAGCTAAGGTGCATTGAAGGATTAAAGGTCCTTATTTCAGAAGCTGTTAAGTTTTTAAAGAAAATATTTTATACTTTTTAGCACAGTTTATTTTATTTTTCTATTTTGAGTTGCATAAATAATACATAAATATGCAACTACAGTAATCGCGACTAATTTGCTGATATCCATTGAGGAGTTCCATCGTCTTTCTCCGAAAGTCTTCATCAGGTCTTCACCAAATTTTAGTCGTATTAGCCTTATGTCATAGTGCTCCGCTTTATAGTGTAGGCAACAATTTTTTGCAGATTTATAGAAGTTTCCTTTCAAAGGTATGTTGGACCACCATACCACCATCTACGCCTTTTCTCTGGATCGCTTGGAAAACTGAAACAAATGCAATCGTGTTTTCAATCATCTAAGAAAGTCCACTGATGTTAGCAATCAATGATCAGTTTTGACCAAGAAAACTTCTGAAGATTTTGAATTCCAGTTGGACTTTGTAGCTCATTACACAACCACGAAAAATCATATCACGTTAAATTCCGCCTCAAGCAATCATTTATGGTCACTCTACTCTTCTTTGTTTACTAACATTTTATCTTGACGACCAATCTAATAATGCGACTGTTTCCTTAGTTATATGCGATATAACCACATAAATAACTAAATGGTGACATTTCACAATGAGAGAAACGTTTTTCACACAGTTTTAAATAAAAATATAGGCAGATCTTTCTAAAACTGCGTAAAAATATGTACAAATTGGCGTAATTTTTAATATGGCATCAGCGTACTTACCTATGAAAAATAACGTTTGATGTTGGGTTCCAAACACTTCCACAATCTTTAAATATACGATACATGATTGAGCACTGTTAAATAATTAGTATATCCTCAGAAATCGCCTAGCAAACACTCGAAGTGGAAGAAAGTTGACAATGTTGACATGTCATATATGTCATTGAAATTATTATTTTTACAGACCATCAGTCTTACCAGCCTAGGAATGCATTCATAAAATTGGGGTAAACTTAAATATCATAAAATAATTATTTCAATCAACACATACTTTTTATAGGCAGAAAAAATTAAAGATGACTTTAAAAATACTAGAAGCTTTTAAAATAGTTTCTGGATACCAAATGGCCCTCAACATAAACATTCCTATCTATTTGTGCACAACTATCTTGAAAACTTTTACTTTACTCTGGTAACTTGCAAATTATATATTCATATTCATATTCTTTATTTGCATTCCACAATGTACATAAGGTGGTAAAAATAAAATTTGGTAGGTTACAATCATGGACCCTGTAGGGCACAGCAAAATATAGGAGAGGAATATGATACTTATGTTTACTACTGTTGTATATATAGGAAGATGGTACTTATGTTTACTTATTGCTTTAATTTATTAATAAATATGGATAGCATATTATAATTTTTAATTTATTAATAATATTTCCTAATATGTATTTAGTTTATTATAAATTATTATTAACTAATAGTTATGGAATTTAATGTATTTTTATTTTATTTTTTATATCTATTCATTTATTTCGTTTTATTATTACTGTTGTATTATTCATTTAATTTAATTGGAAATGTTTTTTTATTGTTTATATATTCATTAATCGTGTAATAGGCGTTTTTTAATAAGTATTTGTTTTATTTTGTTTGTAAATATTGTTTCGCTGTTTTCTGTTTTTATTGATTCTGGTATTTTATTATAAATTTTTATACACATTACATAGGGGCTGTTGGAGTGTAGTGTTATGCGGGAAGATGGTAGCATTAGCATATTTTTATGCCTTAATGATCGGCCAGTATGTTTATCTTCGCGTCTTGTAAAGAATGATTTATACCTATTTCCTAACAAATTTCAAAAATGTATATGCATGGAAGGGTGAGTATTTTATGTTTTATGAAGAAAGGTTTTCAGCTATCAGGCTGATTTATGTTTGTGAGTATACGGATTAATTTCTTTTATAAAATAAATAGTGTAGGAGCATCGGTACTATTTCCCCACATGATTACGCCGTAGCTGAGCCACGCGTGAGCATAGGCATAATAAGTGGTTAATGCAGTTTGTATATCGGTCGTCTTTTTGATCTCATCTTGTTATTATAGTATGAGTGAGATGGAAAACATACCTAAAGGTGAATGATCTCCCCTTCAGTTATTTCTTCTAGATGCAATATCCAGTTCTATCTTTATTAGCAAAGAAATACGTGCTCAATTATGAATAATTTCTATAAATTTGCTTAATTCCTAATAATATCCCAACGCAAATAAAAAAAATGTGTGCTGGGACCTGGGACACATAGTACAAGTGAAACTTCAACGGACAATATATCGTCTACCCCCTCCACGCGGCCGTAACGCTTTTTCGTGACAGAAAAATCCTAATACTCCCCGTCTATGTATATGGAAGTTTCACTTCAAAACTTGGTCACCCTGATGAAAGAGATGCAAAAAATAACTGATTTATTTCAAGGCCATTTATTTGGTTTTCACTGTTTTCTTCTAGACGCAAAATCCAGGTCTATCTAATATTCTTGGACTGAACAGATTTTCATGAAATATAGAAGATAAAACCCTTGGTCAGTTGACCTTGACAACAGTGCGAGTTTCACCCTACTATTTTACGGGGTTGACGGTACGATCACCCGACGACGTCCGCTCAAATAACTGAACGGTTTTGTGTAGGCGTGGGCAAAGTATATCATTTTTGGTATTGGAACATTTGCATCTGACTCACTGAAAAGATCCGAAACACTGATATGTTTCATTTGTATGATATTTATGGCTCATCGGCTCAAAGGATATAAAATGGCTTGTAATCTTTACGGAACCGACTCACTGATACGGATAATTGAAGTATGCAAAAAACGACCTTAATGTATTTGATATGTAAGCGCTTTAGTGGTCATTTTTACGTGTATGGATGACGACAACGAAAAACTGTGAGAGTGTGAGTGATACACATCTCATTCGGTAGGTATCTCTTTCTGACTTGTATAAATTGTAATTATGTCACCCGCTCACTCGCGACTAGAAGATTCGATCCGGGGATCACGAATGAGTACGTTAACCTATATGAGAAATGTGATCGATTACTATTATTATATTATATAATATTTTATATAATATAATTACAATTGGTATGTTTTTTTTTTTTTTACGGAATCTAATGGATGTATGGTATGTTATATAATTGGTTTGTTTATGTTACTTAATGATAAAAGTTCATTAATTTTGTCAAGTAAAAGTTTTTTTCGGTTTTTTTATACTTAAATAACCTAACCACAGAACACAGAAAAGAGGTAACGAGAGAGAAACCTCTTTCTTTCTGTGAACTTAACCGTCAAAAATCCCTGACTCTAACTAGAAAAAGATATATGTATAACTTTTGAACAGATTTTCATGAAACATAGCTAAGATGATACCCGATTAAACTAGCTTTCAATTAAAAACTGCATTGAAATCGGTCCATCCGTTTTGGAGCTACGATGCCACAGACAGATACACAACATACACAAATCCACAGATCCACAGATACACAGCTACACACTACAAACTTATAATACCCCTCTTTTTTGTCGGGGGTTAAATAGGGATTTTTTTTGAATTTTTACTTTACTTTTTCCGTCTAATTACATTATTTATGGACATTAATTTACATTGTCAATAAAAAAGCAGATTTATAACTTACGTAATTTTTTGTTTGCCATCTAAAATCCCGGGATCCCGGGATTGGCAGTGTACAACCCCGATATTCCCGGGATTAATAATTAGGGCCGGGGTTAAATTCTCTACTCGCTACTCAGTAGTAAATCTCATACTTGAACAACAAAATATCTCGTATTTTGTCTTTCCAACCTCGTACCTACATTGTCATCAAGCATACAAATTGTGATATAAAACCCACAATAAGACAATATATTCTATGAATGTGGGTGTCAAAAAAAAAGGTCCGTCGGCGCGGGGCGTTTGTATTCTGAAAGAGATTGTGAAAGATGTGTTTACTGTTGTACCGAGAGCTAAAGCTATAAAATGTTGTCATGAAACTTCCTATATCAAAATCTTGTACTATATTGTACGAGCCTGATTGTGTCCACGTACCTCGTACAGCAGACCATAAATTTTCGTATTTGTACGAGGAACCTCGTACGATTGGCAACCCTGGCAATGACTGAGCCTGTTGAGCAGCGTTGCCAATTAGTGGCGAATTCCCCAAACTGTGGGGAATCTCAAGATGATTGGGAATTGGAATATGCGGGGATTTTGACATCTCACCGTTAAATAATATCGATAGAACAATATACTTCGATAGTTTCATGGCTAATTAGTGATAAAAATTATTTGAAGTATACGGTTGTACTAGGTAGGTATATCAACATTTTTTGAATGATGAAGATGACGAGTGGCGAACTCACGCTATGCTGGAATTTGATCAACATAGGCTTGAAATTCATGGAGATATAATGCTGAATGTTACTCGGGTAAAGTGTTCTGCCATAAAAACGGTGCGTCTTGTTCCCAAACATAAAAATTGATTCCTAATGCTGATATTGCCGTTTTCCAACGCATAGGAAGAACGAAAATTTTGTGTCTTATAAAAATAAAAACAGAAAACCGCAATACCGCAATCGACTAAATACAGATACTGTAATATCTTCAATGGCAACTAGGGAATGGGGAATGGATTAAAAACTGGACGGCACTCGGCTGTAGTGTCATAAACTCTATGCATAAACTTGACCCATCGTGCAAAATGCTTGCAACAAAGACAAGGAAAAAAGTGTCCGCTATGAAAGGTAAAAAATAAACATGAATTCTATAATTGAAACTTATTTCATTTCATTTCTAATTAATTTTGAGGGGAAATTGGGGGGAATCTGCAGATTTGTCTGCCTTTATTGAGGAATTTGACAATTTGACTTAGATTATTAGGGAATTTGATAAATTGGCATTTGCAACCCTGGCTGCTGTAGTGTTTTGTGTAGGTTCCCAACTAAGAGCAAATACTATAGAGGGAGTATATCAAGTAAGAGCAGGAGACGTATATATGGCCCTACTCTCACTAATGAATTAGCTCTATAAGCAAAGTGAAATAGCGATAGAGTTTCTACGTCATCTTGAAACGCTGCGTGCCATCAGTCGAGCTGTTTTCATCCAGCTGGAGGGCTCGGTGCGTCAAGTGTTTTGTGAGGATATCTTTGAAAAAATCAAGTGTGTGGTGATTTTAACTATTTGTACACATACAAAAATGACAATACTGTGTGCAGCTACCGGCTGCAACAGCCGGATGGGTGTTTTGCCTGAAAACGGTCAAAAAATATCTTTTCATTTTCAGTATATAGATAGATGTTTCTATAGTACAAATGGCCGCATTACTTCGCTGCATAGAGATAATACATAGTAGTACTTGTACTATTTCTATGCTTCGCTGAGCGGTAACAGATAGAATATATCTATCCTTATGACGTTTTGTTTATGTAAAGAGAAATGTCTATAGGTTTTCTGTTTACACTCGATAGAGTCCCTCTATAGTATTATTTGCTCTTAGGTTCCCAACTTAGGGGTTTTCCTCCCAAATTTAGGGGGTAAATAAGTGGGATGGGATATTTTTAGGGGTATTTTTAGGGGTTTTTTTACCCTTGACTTTTACTTTAATGATTGTAACGCAGCTGGCTGTAAATGTTTTGAAAATGTTCTAATTATTTTAAATTATTACAATTTATTTATTATTTTTACAGTTTTTTTTTTTTGGGGGATTTTAGGGATTTTTTTAATTTTAGTTTTGGGGATAAACATTTTTGAGAGTTGGTAACACAGCACAGTGCTGTCAAATGTCAATCAATTTGATTGGATACTCGACGGGTGCAGTGGGTAAATATCTAGGATTTCTTTTTTGTTTATTTTATCTGGATATTTATTATGATACATATCTATATCGTAAAATTAATATTAGATATGTATAAGTTTTAGAAGATTTATAATTATTATTACAATTTAGTTCAGCAAACAAAGTTTATTTTATTTTTATTGGATCAAACAGAAACATTAGATGAGATGGGATGTCCTATGAAATCATTCATCTTTTATTGCAGGTAAATACTGACGTAGGCGTTATGGATTTGTTGAAAACACCTTCTGTCCAGTCATTGTTGGACTCTGACTTAGAATCAGTTGAAAGTCTTCAGTATTTGGATATTGAAGAGGTAATACATATTCGTTTATTTACTACTAGCATCAATTGTGTAAGGCATTCTTCATCATAATATAAGCCATATGAGGTCATCTGTTGCCCATAACTCAAGTAAGATATTATCTAAAGAATTGGGAAATACAACTCATTATTATAAGTTGTTCCTCCTGTTGTAGATTTCCCGCATTGCCGCAAATTTAAATATTGCCGACATGCTACTATCATGTGTTACGCCCACTAATCGCACAAAACACAATGATTGTTTAGAATTGTTTAAATTACTTGAATTCAAATTCATGATAATACACATGTAACAGTATTGCACCTATATTCTCCAAAGGGCTAGGAAGAGGTGTACGAAACACACCCACATCTTTTCAATGCTGTTACCGAGTCCCATATAATAGGCCTATTTATCATTCCCTGTGCACAATGCCAAACTCCAGGTTCTGCACTTGACTCGAGAAATTTCAAACAGAAAAACCTGATACCACTTTGTCCAATCCGGGAATCAAACAGCACCACATGCTCAGCAATCGACTTTGCAACTAGATTACAACTTGTAACCAATTACACAAGCTAGAAAGTTTTGAAAGTCATTGGATAGTCAGAGTACAAAACAGTGTTGAAGTATGCTTGTCTAAGGGCTCAATTATGGAGATGCAGGGCGACGCGCGTTGCGTTGCGTGTCACGGTTCGCGGCGTGTGAAGCGTGGCGACAGATGCGGAGGGGCTCGCGTCCTTACCCGTGGCATCACACGCGGAAATACAAACTTATGTAGTCTCGTTATGCAGACGCGGGGCGATGTGTGGTGCGTCCAAAATTCTACAGCCCATACCTTTCCTTGCGAGGACGCATGCAACTCCGCTTTTGACGCCGTGTACGCTGCAGCGATACACACAGCATGTTCCACAGCGAGCAATGCTACATACCAAACAAACGCTTCTGCCAGAACACTGATACTTGGCCCTACGTTTCAATTAACTGCACGACACGACGCTCAACTCACCATGTCTCCATAATTGAACCCTAGTAGTTTTTTTTTTCCTTATTTTAGATCCGCCTTGTAATTAGGTGAATATGTAATTTATTTATAATGTAACTAATAAGCTGTATTTTACTATGAATGTGTCCAATAGTTTTTTCTTATCATCTCTATTAAGGTCACTTTGTTCATGTGTATAAAGTTAGTGCTTGTACTTCAATTTCGATTTCAAAGTCTTTATTTATTGATAAAGTCACAATAAAAAGTATAAAATAATTTTCTTAAAAAAGTTAACAGCTTCTGAAATCGGGGTCACTGCCAAGCTAGGTGCTTTGAAGAATTATAGGCCCCGACTTCAGAAGCTGTTCAGGTTTTTAAGAAAATTATTTTATAGGTACTTTTTAGTTTTTTGAAGTCGGTTTTTACTTTTTTTTTAATTTTGAAGCCGCGTCTTCGGACTTTCGCACAGAGGGCTAATTCACGTAATTTTAAGGTTGTATTTTACGACGATTTCTTACTTTTGAGGGAGTGAAGTATCAGCCTAAGCCCCACCCACTAGGGGAGCTCCGTTCTTGCAATTACGCAATTGACGTATCAGACTGTGTGACACACGTGTCACAGAATAGCAATATTAATTAGCAACATGCAGTATGACACCAGCAAATACTTGAAAAATATAAATCCATAATATCGTATACCCAGTGTCCTATATTACGCTAGAAAATCAGTTCCTCCGTTTTGTATTTGTAGATTTTATACCTATTTAACTATCTAGTTATAAACTATCAGTCATACCTATTGTGTATGAGTTTATGCAAGTGCACATAATTGTCTCGACCAACATTGGGTATTTTCACACTAAGCCAATAATGCCGGAACGAAACCGATATATCGGCATGACAAACCTGATGACACTGCCAATGTGTGTGTAATGTTAGAAGAATAAGCCAACTCAAATCCATGCCTTGAGATAATAACCTACTCTCACCCACACCTGTAGGAGTCGTCCGTTTCCGTAGTCATACCTACTTAAGTATGTTCACAGGGTTGCTTTTTTACCAAAAAAGAAATTGCATATTCATAGATCAAAACCATATTCCTAGTTCAGATTCCTCGCTATGTATGCAGATGAGAGCTTCAAAATTGAAAGAAAGAAAGAAAAAACATTTAAATCGGACTCGCACACGAAATTACATAAACACACAAAAAATTCAAATAATGATAACAATAACCTAACCGTCTAAAACCCTCGACTCTAACTAGAAAAAGAGGTGTAACTTTTGAACAGCTGAACAGATTTTAAGAACCATCCCGATTAAACTAGCTTTCAATTAAAAAAAACTGCATTGAAATCGGTCCATCCGCTTTGAAGCTTCGATGCCACAGACAGACACACAGATTCACAATTACATAGATACACAGATACACATTATAAACTTATATCACCCCTCTATTTTGTCGGGGGTTAAAAAAGTCCTGCAAGAGGCCAAAAAAAGTCCCTATCTCAGCATATCCTGACAGTTAATGCTGACAGATAAAATAAATACCGCAGCGCTGGTTTTCGGATAGGACCGTGGTGATGCCACGGACAACCACGATAACCCATAATACATAAATAAATTATAATTTAAATTGGTGAATCATTTTTCTAGTGGACTGCAAAGCCCATAAAGAAATAAAATTAAAAGAAGTAAAATTAGGTTGGGCCACCGGCAAATCGGTACCTATAGGGCCGACCGACACATTTTAAAATGTCAGCGTTTAATAAGGAACAAAATTATACAAAATCTAAGGAAACGTAGATCAGTTCAATACGAAATAATATTAGTTTATGAAACTGTTGCATAATAGGGGGTATTAAAACATCAGTGTGTTTAAAAATCGAGCCGCAGGCGAGATTTTTAATAGTATCAGACGATATATCAAAATGATATAAGTACTATGAATATTGTTCTATAAAAGTAGGTAAATAGAATATACAACATGTCCCAAAATTCAACGATAAGCGGGCACCAGAGGGTTGACCAGCTCATGACTAAATGAGAACAAAAAAAAAAGAAAAAAAAATCTCAATTTTTAAGAAGTTACATAAAATAATTGAAATCCTTCAAAAATTTACACCCCTTAAGATATTTTTAATTACCATGACCACAATGTTTCAGATATTTCTGAATTTCTTTTTGTACCGGCAACCTAAGTAGCACTGCTATCCACCACAATCCTTAAAAATCTCAGAATGCCTGTAGATTTGACACAAAAATCAATCAAAATTATTTTTCACCCTTAAATTTTGAAAGATTTTTACTTTTGGTCCACTTTCTCTCCTGAAATCCTAAGTGGGATGACAGGTGATGGTATGCCACAGACGTTCTAGCAGACTGTTGTAGTTGTGGAGAAACGAGGTATAATTTTTAAAAACGTTTTCTTTCCTTCTTTACATACTATCTATCTATCTCTCTCTAACTTCTAAATTCTATTAACTACGTACATGTATCATTCAAATTCGAAGAATTTACAACAAAAAACCACATAGTAAAAGTTATGAAATTTGGTTCTTGTTCAGAAATAGTACGCATTTCTTTTTTTTGTGGCTAGTTTTCCTAGATTATTATACCATTTTGGAACCTTGGATAGTTGCGTCAATTTTTAAAAAAACTTGCCATGTCTGTACTTTTTTTTTACACCACGATGAGTGAAAGTGGACCAAAAGTAAAAATCTTTCAAAATTTTAGGGTGAAAAATAATTTTGATTGATTTTTGTGTCAAATCTACAGGCATTCTGGGATTTTTAACGATTGTGGTGGATAGCAGTGCTACTTAGGTTGCCGGTACAAAAAAAAAACAGAAATATCTGAAACATTGTGGTCATGGTAATTAAAAATATCTTAAGGGCTGTAAATTTTTGAAGGATTTCAATTTTTTTATGTAACTTCTTAAAAATTGAGATTTTTTTAATTTTTTTTTTGTTCTCGAATAGTCATGAGCTGGTCAACCCTCTGGTGCCCGCTTATCGTTGAATTTTGGGACATGGTGTATATAAAACTTCATACTCTTTGTTCTCAACACTACAAATTGTCGTACTGATTTTTCTATACTACATCCATAGAGATAATACCATCCTATAAAATGAATTCTTGACGGAGATGTCAAGAAATTATTTTAGCATATTGATTTTTATAAACGAAATACTTAGATTTTCTGAATAAAAGGCAAGTTACTTATACTTCCTGTTGCTTTTTAATAATTTTTTTAATGATTTTACTGTCATTCTTTCTTTTGGTTTTGAATAAAGTGTAAGCGCAGGAAAGTCAAAAAAAATTGCACAGGTCCGACCTCGATGCGCGCCGAAACGCGACTGATTGATGGCAGAGATGACAGAAATCACGAATTTTGTGGTTTCTATCAAATTGTGACCAATATACGTAATATTATAAAAAAATAACAACCGATTTTCGTTGGTATATTTGCGACCAATATTGTGATGTAAAAATTATTTGAAATAATATCATGTTTTAGAAATAATCTTGTAAACACTTTTTTAAAAGGGGTAACTTTGCGATTTTTTTTTATCGAGCCAACTTCATCCAATCATGTATCGGACAACCGTGCAGAGATTGTCACATCTTCAAGTTTGATATATATTTTTTTCGGGACAAAGAAATAAGAATTTCTATTCAAAAAATTGTAAATACAAATCGGTTTTTGCGGCATTCCTGTAAAATACCCCCTTAAGAAGCACCGATCGTATTGCAGTGACGCTCGAACTTGACACGAACGTATCTTACTGAAGCTCCGAGGATACCAAATGGCAGAATAGTTGACATCGGCTCAATTGCCATAATGAAAGAAGAAGAAGAAGATTACCAAATGTGTGGTTTTGATCAATATTTTATTGCAACTGCGCGGCAACTGCACTTCTTTAGTTACCTACGTGAATTAGCCTACAGGTCACCCCGTGTATATATTGTGTAATAGGGTGAAAGCATAGAAATAGTAAAGACGGCGGACTACTTATTTATTATGCACTCCCATGATATGGGTATCAAATGAAAGGGTTTGCTGAGAAGAATACGAAAACTATAATGACGTCACACTTATGGGCTACGTTCAGTAATTCATTTTTCGGTGCGAAAGTCACTCGCGCGAATGTCGCTGGCTCATCAGGAATAATTGAACGGCTTCGAGCAATCCACAACTGCGTTACGCGAGTGACCAATCGAACGACCTCAAATTATCTGCTGTATCCTATGACTACAGTCATTGGTCGGTTGATAGCAGTTCGACCGAGTGTGACTTTCACCCTACTATTTCACGGAGTGACCGGAGCGATCGTCCGACGACGCTCGCTCAAATAACTGAACGGTTTTGTGTTATCGCCCACGTCGTCGAGCGTCGTCCGGCGTAATAACTGAACACACCCAATTATTATCTCTATGGGTGAAAGTCGCACTCAAATATTCTTGGTCGCACTGCTGTCAACTGACCATGACATATTTTGAGATCATTTGATTGGTCACTCGCTTATCGCAGCTGTCGATACCGGGTCATCTGAAGCGTGAAGTTCAATTTTTCCCAATGAGTGAGCGACATTCGCACGGGTGACATTCGCCGAAAAATTAATGAGTGAACGTAGCCATTATGTAAAATCATAGTAAATGTACTTTTCAGTTGGATGAAGTTGAATATGCATTGCCAGCAAGTGAGGCACCAACCTTAGCCGAAGTTCTATCTATAGAAGAGGAAAAATTTATAAACAAAGATATAGAAAATGTTGAAGAACCTACCACCTGCTCTGCACTTCAAGTTGACTTTTTACAGGGTGTATCTCAACAGCTTTTACAAGCGCAAGTATGTATTATTAAAACTATTATACATACAGGATATTTTTTATGTAGTGAGCAAAGCAGTGTTTCATTATCCGTTCCCAAATGCAACCGCAGTACAAAAATTCACTGCAAAACAAAATAAAAAATTGAATTTGGTTGGTTTGCGCTAGTAAATTACGCGTGTTCTCCATATTGAGTCGAATTTTCGTTTTGTTTTAAACTGTATCGCAATACTGCGGTTGCATTTAGGAACAGAGACTGCAACACTCCACAAATTATGCGCACTACGTAAAAAAATATCCTGTACTACCTTTAGAGTCCCGATCCCTTCAAGTGGTTATTGTACCTACTCATTATCCTGAACAACTTTTACTATGGAAACAACCATGAAATCGCGAAAAAAAATCTGCTGTTGCATACATATAATCTATATCTATACAACCTTATTCATAGTAGGTATATACGAAAGCCGAAACACTCGTCAAATATTTTCATATAACGAAGCTGTATAAAAAAATTCAGAAAACTCACAAAGTTATAAGCTTGTCGAGTTGCGTCGTTGTCCTCGTATAAACATGGTGTCACGAGCGCGCCGGCACGACCGGGCCCGCCTTACGTTCATTGATAACGGTCGCGGTGCCAGTAGGTATTAGTATTACACACAGCTTTTGTAAGTAATGTGGTGATAACATTTTCCATCACACTTGCAAGCTTTGGACTGTTCTTATTGGTCAATTGTAGCAGTTATTATGTACCTACTACGTTTTTCGTAAATACAAATAATAAGTACCTACGTACATAGTACTAATTAACCACTTCGGCGTATTTAAAAATGATAATCAACATTTTGTTTCATTTTCACTCACAATAGGTACAACGACACGATAGTGGGAACGCGAGTGCAACGTGACACGTGCGCACTGATTTCTAGCTTCCGGGTGACTAGGGCTAATGGTGGCAGTGTTACCAACACTCAGAAACATTTATCCCCAAAGCTAAAGTTAAAAACCCCTAAAATCCCCCAAAAAAATAATACTCTGTAAAAATAATAAATAAATTGTAATATTATACAATAATTGAAACATTTTCAAAAAGTTTAGAGCCAACTGCGTCACAATCATTATAAACTTCACAGTAAAAGTCAAGAATAAAAAAAATCCCTAAAAATACCCCTAAAAAAATAAAACCCCTAAAAAAATCCCAGCCCACTTATTTACCCCCTAAATTTGGGGGGAAAACCCCTAAGTTGGGAACACTGAATGGCGGCGCGGCACGTGGGGGTAGCGCGGGGGTGGGTGCGCGGCCGCATTATATATACCACGGTCAGCTGTGTCGCGCGAGTTCGGGTCAATGTACCGTGTCCAACTTGTAGGATTTTTGAAATATTATTAGGACAAAATACAACATGGTGTAAAAATTATCACAATCGATTATGTTACTGATTCTGAACAAACTACTTTCAGGTTCTCAGGATTCATACTTTATACAGGTTTTGTATAAAGTATGAATAACGTTGTATATGTATAATTATTACCTATATGTATATTAATACGCGAAGAGAAAACTTTTAGGAGTGTGATATTTGGCATTTAATTAAATTTATATGGAGAAGGAGTGCAGAAACCTAAAATTTCTACCACTAGGCGACCACTAGTTAATCGTTATTACGTGAAGGGAAACCTTTGTACCCCTTTATAAGCATATTGCGCGCACGGAGGAGTATAAGATTTGGCATAGTTAAAGTTTATATGGAGTAAGAATGCAGAAAGCTAAATTTTAATGTTAGTAACAGATAAATAAAATATTATAGTTTAAAAAAAACTATAGAACACGCTTTAGTCATCCAAACTGAACGTGTATGCAAAATTTCAGCTCAATCGGAAACTGGGACGTGGGTCTAATTTAACTTCCAAGATTTTCTTACATAGTTAGTTACGGGTGAAGCTAATAAAAGCGTGTTGAAAAAAGGACGAATACAAGCTGTAATTGTGATTTTTCAAATGTTACTAAACGCTAATGACGTATTTGTACGAGCTCGCAACAGACATTAGAGTAAATAAATATTATAGTTTAAAAAAAAACTATAGAAAACGCTTTTGTCATCCAAACTAAACGTGTATGCAAAATTTCAGCTCAATCGGAAACCGGGAAGTGGGTCAAATTTAACTTCCAAAATTTTTTCACATAGTTAGTTCTTAATTCCTTATTGTACACGAAAAGAGATAAAACAAATACAATTGAGATGGTATGGACACAGGCGAGCTTAACCCAAATACACAGTTAGTTACAGGTGAAGCTAATAAAAGCGTTTTAAAAAATGCAATTATTATAGAGGTATAGTGCCACAAACTTATCTGACCCGGTGACCAAAACTGGAACTAACGTCGCTGCAGAACAAAAATGACTTCAAAATGTAATTTTTGTAGGGAGATGACATTGGTAAAAGCGACGGCAGCGACGCCATGACCGGGTCAGATAAGTTTGTGGCACTGTAAGTATACTCTTTGTTAAAAAACTTCAATAACGTTCAAACTTAATTTTTTTATGAATTACGGTCGTATTTCGATCACTAGGCGACCACTAGTTTAATATTATTCTAGTGTGTCTGTGTGTTTTTTTTGGCGATTTCGGGGTTGGTCCCGTAGTGAAAGTTATGTTGGTTTATGTGGCGAGCTGTGGAAAAAATATTAAGAGTCCATTGCTGTCTTTGCCTAGCAATGGGACAGTATTGACAGGTGAATAAATAATATTTGGTTAAATATTTAGTTATATTTAATTAGGTTTTATTTTGCACATAATGTTGATAAGATTCCTACCAGCAGGTACTATATGAGTGTAGATGAACTACTATTATAGTCTTTAATTTCTTATAGGAAAGGTCATCAGCAGGAGCTGCAACAGCACTAAGTGTTGGTACAGACGCCAAATTAACTGTAGGAACGGCACATGGCCACCTACTGTCATTTCATGAACAAACATTGCGATGGGTCTGTGATTCAAATACTGACCGAGGAGCAGTATCTTGTATATCATACAATCAAGAGTGCACGCGACTACTCGCTGGATATGCAAGAGGTCTAATATGTCAGTACGAAAGTATACGTGGAACAATATTGAGACGCGTCACTTTAGGAGGTGAAATATGGGGCACGCTGCGTGTGACATGGGCTGGTGCATCCGGACTAGCACTCGACACTGGCGGATCAGTTTGGCTGATCAAATTTACCCGACCTTTAGGAGTGCGATCTGCACGCTCATCTTGTCTGTTCTCGGGAGCTCGCGGAGAAGTGGTAGCGATGGCAGCGCGTGACGCGCGTATTCTGGCATTAGCGACTCTGTCGCGCGTCATTATAGTGGCCGGAGGACGAGCTGCTGGACTACGTCTCATTGGCCCTCCAGACACCCTCCCAGTCTTAGAGTGGAGCGAAACAGACGAGCGAGTGTTAGTATGCGGTCGTGCTAAAATATTACAATGGCTCTCGACGACCATCACTGGATCCAATATATCTCTTAAAACAATCAAGAGAGTCGAATTGACTACAACACCCTTGTGGCTCGGGTGGCTTGGAGGCAATCTCGCTATTTTCGATGCAGATGAGAATCTACGATTGTGGGGAGATGACTATGACAAGCCCTTAGATCTTTCACACATGGAACCAGTTTACGCATCAGCCTTTTTCAAGGTAATTTATTAAAATTTTATTTATTCAAGTTAGACCCGTACCTAAGTCAAGAATTCTGAAGCCAAATTCTCGTAATTAATTTACACTATGACTGAAAGTTACATTATGGGGTATTTATTCTTTGTTGCCAGTTACTTAATAATAGATGGCAGTGTAGTTGCACATACGTTAATAATTATTTACACCGTATCTATTATTTATTTAAAAAACATAAATAGAGGTATTTAGTAGGGATGTTCCGAATAGCCGGTAAAGCAGACTATCCGGCCACTTTCGTAGTCGGCGACTATTCGGCAAAGAGCGCCGACTATCCGACTTCTTACTTTGTCGGTATGTATTTCTCGATAAAAAACCATACACGAGACTTTCTTTTTGATATGATTAAATTTTAATTGAGTTCTTTCACTTTAATGTAGGTACAATAACAGTAGTATTGTCATAATCATATCATAGGAATAGTCACAATGTATTCATATCGTTACAGGGTCATTGGACAGACGGCCGCGTTTCGCGAGCTATGTGCACGGCTGGCGTGAGTGCTCTAGGTGGCGCATGCGTCTCAGAAGGCACGCTGTCGCTATTGGGTCGTCGCGGCATCGTCCGAGTACGACCGCGTCACCTTCTAGCAAGAGCGCAAGCATTCTTATCTTCCGGACGGCATCTGAATGCATTACGCTTACTTTGCTCTACGCAAGGAATAGAAGCGAAGTCCTTAGCTTATCAATTTATAGACAATATTTCTGAAAGACCACATATAGTGAGTAATAAGCAAGTTGCGGACCAAACTATAAAGTTGTGCTTGAGATATAATCTTAGGTAAGTATGTGTATTAAATCGATCATTATTGATTTAGATATAGTCAATTTAATAGAATTGAGTTGAAATACTTCTTTTTGTAATAGAGTGTGTTACTTTATGTCTATAGTTTGTAAAAGCGTGGTACTTCCCTGGACGAGCTAATCCGTTTTCGAGCTGTAGGCAACTAGTAATTACAATCTCCAATTCTCATCCAATAAAAAAATGTTTGTGTTAAATATTGTAACATATTTTTAAATATACTTATCTTGGTTCTTTTATCTTTAGGGAGGAACTGTGGAGTCGTTTATGGGAGCAGTGTTCTAACGAGAAAGCCTTTGTAGAAGCTTTAGGCGATGCAGCAGCACGCGGCGAGTTGTCTACGGCGGAGTTATCGCCCTCACCGGACTCCACGCAGGTGTGTACATACACAATTATATTTAATTCTACCCTTTCCACTTCACTAGGGTGTCCCAACGAGATCGAACTTAAACATATAGGATGATTCACGAAGAATGGATCAAGCTAAACCAGGTTAGGAGAAATTCATGTGCACCTATTAGACTCCCGTGTATGGTTAGCAATATTGGCTAATTTATGAAATAATTGGCATTTAGTGTCATTTCAGTATACCAGTAGATCAAGCCATGTACTTTGCCGCCCTTACAAAACTGCTAGTGCTATTGCGTAGATGATTTTTTATGAATATTAATCATTCGACTATACAGCTATGGTCATAAAGTGTATCTAATGACATCATAAATATAAGTTAACGAACTTTTCAAGGCTCTAATCAAGAATTAGGGTAGGTATATTTTTGTTATCTATTTCATAAAGGAGATGTTTCAAAAATCTATGGAGTCCCAGCTAGGTCTATGTACACAATACTCACAAATAGATAAATACACATTAAACAGATCTCATCTGTCCATTTACTTAAGATGGCTGTTTGGTGGTACAAAACCATAATTAAGAGAGAGAAAAGTGTTACGTGAGAATAATACTTAACCATATAACGCCATTCGACGACATTGTTCATTGATGATTACCCCCCACTCCCTTAACAGCGTTACGTGGTTTGCTGGCAATACTTTTACAATGCAAGCATGTATACCACAAGAAATGGTGATCGCCAAACATTGAAATCCTCAGGCTCTGATCGAGAAGCTGGTAGAGTTCGAGCCCGCCCTCGTGGAGCGAGTCGTCGCGTCTCTGCCACTGACGTCACTGGACCCACACCGAGCTAGCGTGCTCACTAGGGAGAAGGGACTGTGGCGAGCGGTCGGCGCGATCGCTGCAGCACTAGGTAACATTACCGTACACAATAGCGTAACTACTAATCGTGGGGCTCCTAGTGACCTCCTACCAATGTTTTAAACTGGAACCCTGGTCAAATTATTAATTTGAGGCGCCCAAAATATTACGTTGAGTATTGTTTTAATTAGGTTGGCATCAATGTATTTAAATACGGAGATTCCTGCGGATTCCACATTGCTTACAACTATCATCATGTTGTTTTAGTCTATAGGACTAGGGAGGCCCTCCCCAGGCGCAGTTTTATCGATAAAAGCAATTATTATTTTTAAATCAATTATTCGCGTATATTATATCGCATTACTCTTAAGTTTTTAGTTTCAATTACGCTTTTACAATGGAAAGGAACTCAATTTTATTTCGTGTACCTAATAGTGGTCGAGTTCCCAGGGGCGCACTATAGTTACGCCCATAAAGTTATTATTACTAGTGGTAATAGAGGAACACAGTGTGCGAGTGAGAAACCGATCTTTACGAAAATCCTACGTGCGAGAAAGAGACACAATTAAATGTTCGTAGGACCGATTTGAAACAATTTAAGAACCATTAGGGCCGCCTGTCAAAATAAGATCTCGTATTATTTTATGATTTTCTTCACAATCGTTCTGTATTTTATTGGATAAATATCAATAATCGAAAAGGTTTCGTGTCCTGTGTTAGACTGCAGTGTAACTTACAGCAATAATGCAAATAAAGAGACCTTTTACAGGTAAATACCGTACAGTGCAATACTACTTTCAGAGTGCATATTTCCATAGAAAATATTCCTAAAATTATTTAGTAATACGTTTATAACATGCAGTAAGCCCCCTATTTTCTAAATAATATATTATTTTAAATAATTATGTGTAAGATAAAAAAATATTGTGTTCGTGAAAATGTGAAAATTAAACCGTTTGGCATAGGTTGTGTGTACAAAATCTATCGATATGTCGATATTTCCAAATTAATTTTTCGTACTACCTAGCTTCGTCCATTGCATAACTTGGGAGTTATTGTTAATCCTTGCTTATTTGTATATTGAAAGGTTGATTTAGTCCGGCCCCGCACATTGTCAGAAAATCATAGTCGGAATATTTCTGACGCACCGGAGGGCACTCGACAGTATTCACACCATGTTTGTACTATTACAACATTTTAATAGTACGTACATAGCCCATACCCGCATTTTGTACTAGCCCCACAGATGACAGAATTTTCCGAATCGTACGTCCGCTTCTACAAGAAGCAAACTTACGATTCCGAAGATTCTGATTCTGTCGCACATTAAAATGCATAAAATTGCGCTATTTCCAGACAAAGAGTAGCCTGGTGAAAAAAATAACTTCATTATATTGACTGGCTAACTTCATAACTTCCAGGTTTCCGGACCACATTTCTCGGCCTGTGTCAGTGTACAAATACAGGGACCTATCACCAAAACCGAAACGTCTGACGTCAAGAAATAATGAATATGATAATGAATGATTACATAATGTTTACAATAAATTTTCTTTTTACTTACCTATTCGTCACTTTCGTGACGTTAATAATTTTGCCATCCTAATATAAACCTCTATTACGTAACTTTTAATATTTTAAAATGACAGATTAAATATGTCAAATATGGTATTTTAAAGAACATTTGAAAGATTTAATTGGTAATTTTAAAAGATTATAAGTTAGGTACATAATTTAGCCTAGCAGATTCTAAATGATATTCCACTCCTTATTAGTATAGCCGATTTTGATATCAATATTGCAGGGATATTGTCAATTCAGTGATATTATAATTTCACAATAACACGGCCATATCGATAATGCGGAGACGTCAAAGTCACATCCCTAAACGTCACACACATGTCAAATGCGCTAACATACGTATTTCTTTTTTGGTCTCGCGTTAATGAAGACACTGTTCCTCTATTACCACTAGTAATAATAACTTTATGGTTACGCCACTTCCGTACACAAAGCCACTTATTACGGCAATCATTATTTTCCAGTACAGCTCGCTACAATCTTTATGGCCGCTGAGAACTTGGCGCAAGCCGCACAGAACGCAAAATTATGTATCAGCTGGACGTAAGAGATGCGCGGGTGCTAAGTGCGTTGACCGCGGTCACCCCGCTCGCGCCCTTAGTTTAAGTGTTACGTCCGTACGCGAAGCACACGCACATTGCGCTCTGGGGGAGTGTTACGTACGTACGCGAAGCACCCGCACTTTGCGCACTGTGTGAGTGTTACGGGGGTACGCGAAGCACCCGCACATTGCGCTCTGGGTGAGTGTTACGTCCGTACGCGAAACACCTGCACTTTGCGCACTGTGTGAGTGTTACGGGGGTACGCGAAGCACCCGCACATTGCGCTCTGGGTGAGTGTTACGTCCGTACGCGAAACACCTGCACTTTGCGCTCTGTGTGAGTGTTACGTCGGTACGCAAAGCACACGCACATTGCGCTCTTGGTAAGTAATATGTCCGTACGTGAAAGGCAAAGAACACAAGCACATTGCGCTCTTAGACTTCAGAGCGGCCATTAAGATTGACGCGAGCCGTACATTCTGCGTGAGATTCACCGGAGCAGCTGAAATGTTAAAATAGAGCGAAACACCTTGGGTAGTAATTGTCCTCGGCTCACTAAAAGTATTAAAAATAATGGAACAAGACGTGTCCTCGTGTTGTCCATCACAAGTGTTCATATTATGGTAACGAATGAGAAGAAATCAAGGACTCACTACTGACATACACTAAACGAATCCATAAACATCCCAACCAATTGGCAAGAAATTTAATGAATGAGGAACCAAAAAAAAATGTTTAAAAGACTTAAAAGACGAGCACCGCAAGATCTTCTTTAAAACAAGGACGATAAATTAATCATATGAATGTATCACAGGATACTGTACCATGCACGACAAACCTCTAAACACATAACTCCAGCTAAATTTCGACAAGACAGCTTGCAGGAAAAAGAAGAGAAAAAAAAAGTGGTATCAATTAGAGAAATAAACCTTTTTCTCCATTGAAAATTGCGTTTTAGCACTGTTTCGCACTATTTGAACATCTTAGTTGTTCCAGTGTACCTACCTGACGCTGAATGTAACACAGTCACCAAATGCCAAACATAAGTTAGTATTATACAAAGTTTAGTTCGTCATTATAAGCATCATTCGCAGTTTTTGTCAACCCACTGCAGGGCTTATGCTTCGTCCCTTTTACACCGTTCATCCCCTACCCGCTAGGAAGAACGAGACGACCCGCAGGGTTAATAGCTATCTTCCACCGGGACTCATAGTTACCTAGTAACGTTTATAATTATTTCTGTCGTTGTTTATCTTTTTCTTTTCCTTTATGCCAACTTATATTGTTAGTTGCACATAAATCTATGCATTTGACAGCAACTATTGTTACAATGGTCGCAGCCGGGAATAGCTAATAACTCCACCGAGTTCACTAGAGGTGGGGCCTTAAGCCACTGAGCTCTACCTATCTGATATTACACTACTTATCGCTATATTCATCGTATAGTGTATACATACGCCTTTATGAATAAATAGAGGTAAATCACAAAAATTCGTAGTCGTATAAAAGTGTCACTGTTGACACTCCGGCCGCAACAATCGAGTGGCGGGTTCGCTCATGTGGTGTGGGCGGCAGGCGGCGGCGGCGGCGCGATGCGGGCGCTGACGGCGCACGTGGCGGCGCCGTGCGCGCGGCGCGGCGCGTGCGCGTGCGCCGGCGCGGCGCTGGTGGTGGCGGCGGCCGACGCGCTGGCGGGGCGCGGCGCCGCCGGCCGCGCGCTTCCTGCGCACGCTCGCCCTTCCGCACGCCACGACGCGCTGCACGCCATGCTGGCCACCGACGAGGTAATGGATGATTCCATCTTTTATTTAGGTAGGTATCGACCTAGGGCGGATCCCCACGGCCGATAGTTCAGCTGTATTCACCTGCGACACGTAGCGTCGAAAGAAAACGCTTTCTACGCTACGTCAGGACTCCGTCACTCAACCAAGTCCGTGCGATAAATGCCTACCGCTAAGTACACGCCCGAGCGTGCAAGCGACAGAAGGCCGCCGCCAGCCGCACGTCTGAGCGCTGGCACGACACATATTCGCGAAAGTTTGATCTTTTAAGGATTCCGTACTTAAAAAACAACCGGACCCTTATAGGATCATTTCGTTGTCTGTCTGTCTGTCTATCAAGAAAGACTGTTCAGGGCGATAAGGATGATTTTGACTTTTTACGATTTTTGCAATAAATAGTCGTGTAGGTTTTACGAGCATTTATTTCGAACTAACGAACTACTACAATATTCTTATTGGACTGTATGATCACTTACGTATCTACTTATATATATATAGCTATAATGCTACGTTGTTCATTACTCGTTAGACAAAGACCCTTTTTCTCAGAAACGCTAGGACGTATCAAGTTGAAATTAATATCAAATACTCAGGTAATTCGATGAAAACAATATTTTGTAATCAGAAAAACAGGGACAGTGCAGAATATATTTTTATTCATTAAAATGTTAACATATTATGAGGTTATGTTTTGCTATCAAAACTTGTGTCATGATATCTACAACGACTAATTATTGGTGGTCGATGCATTTTAGATGCGTGTATGTATTTGTAATTTTAAAAAATGTTGCTTCGTTCTATCATTCTACAAACATGTATATAATATGTCACATGCACAAGCAGCTAGACCCAGTTCAAACATCTGTACCACAACAACGTGTAACATCTGTATCTGTTCAAATATTTATTTTGCAATTACTGTCATCTATCTGTCCTGATTTGGAAACAAGAAAACTTGGCTTCGGCCTTAAATTTTCTGGATTGATGTAAGAAAGAGGATAATTATGGTTTTGGAGTTGAAAAATAAACAAAATAAAATAGAAGACTACTTGGCTGTATAAGTTAGTCCCAAAGGCCTGTCCAAAAAGATGGAAGTACCTATGTACCTATACTAAAAAAAATATCTAGGATTGGCGGTTTTGTTCGTGTTTGGGTTGTGTTCATGTTGTTGTTGTGGACGTATGATATTCTACTTTAACTAAAGAAAAATAGCAAGCTTTACTGCTTTGTTTTATTCTTAATATTGAACCTGGCTTAGTTGTACTACGGACTGGAACTGGTATTGGTAAACAATATGGACCTTGCTGTTATTTCCGATAACTTCATTATTGTGCACCACCAATCCAAACTATGAGAGTCGCTAACAATAAGGAGTTACAGGCCAAGAGCTGTGGTAAGGTGGACATAAATGTAAAACAGAAAGTCGGCTCCGCAAGCACGAAACATGTAAAAGGTGTACTTTACGTAGGTACCTGATTTATCTGCTACTCTTCTGCTATTCGATAAAGCAAACCTCAGGTCAGCAGAAAAGAAATCAACAGTCCAACAATACACGACACATCATGTCAACGTTAACGAAAGAGATACTAATAAACCACATGTGTATCAATCGGCGCGTACAAATTGCACCTGAGCAGGTAAACATCGGTTGTTATCACAGGCGAATCTATATAAAAGCTTTTTTGGCTACAGCCCAGGGCCCCGTGGATATAAAGTGCCCCCAGTCCCAGCCCCCATTGAAGACAATGGACAATATTGCGAAATAAAATAAAACAATTTTAAAAATTGTTTCCTTAATGTTGGCATCCCTGAGATCAATTAAACCGTGTGTGGCCCCAAACACAGCTATCGAACGAAACGGGGCACTCCCTGTCGCTCGTTTTGGTTGTATTACCTCATAACTCTCGACTGCGTGAACCGATTTTGATGATTCTTTTTTTATTTGAAAGCTGGTGCTTCCCGAATGGTCCCGTTTTAATTTGGTCCAGTTCTGACAATGGGATCCATGAGAAAACCATATAAGTCTTAAATTTACATTAAGTATGTGCGCGACAAATGGTCGAATAACTCAATATCACGCCAACCGATTTCGATGATTCTTTTTTTGTTTGAAAGGGTATACCGAAGTGTTCCCATTTTCTCGCATCTATTACGGGGACCTCCCCGGCGCTTGTTTTCAGTGTATTTTCGCGCAAACGCAGTCATTCGCAGTTGAACAAGTTTTTTGACAAAATGGCAATTAGTTAATTAATTAGGCAGGCCCCCAAGTAAGTAGTAGAAGCCCTGGGCCCCACAAACTCACGGTCCACCCTTGATTATAACTATCTTTCTTGCTTCTTTAAACTTCCCTGTCCGAAATGAAATGTGGGTCCGACCACTAACCTTGTGCGGGCCGTAGTCTTTCAAAGCATTTCGTTTATGAAATGTATCACCCAGTTTTATGTATGTAACGAAGGAACACATTTCATAGAAAATTTATTTGTTAATTTTGTTGCTGGCTCATTAACTATAACAACATGTTGCAGAGGGAAAGCGAGGGACGGTCACCATTACGAGTGATGGTTGAGCACGACGCAGCCGCAGCAGTTCGGCTCCTGGAGCAGTGCGCCCGCGACCCTCCGTTCGTGGGCCCGCTCGGCAAGCAGAACAGACTGCGGGTCGCCCGCACCTTGCTCACATTTGCAAGAGATTTACCAGTAAGGACTATTTATTGACAGTTTTTGGAAGCGTAGCTACATTTAAATGTTGTGTTCACTATAAAGTCAGTTTCAGAAACCCGGAGACCAGAGGTCCCAGTGTTAGTTTCTTTTAACCGTCTCGATTTTACGCATCGACCGCGTTCGGCGCTCCGATTGGTGATGACTGACGAACTCGGAGCGGGCCACTTGGCACGCAACAATTGAACGCGGTCGATGCGTAAAATCGTAATAGTTAAAAGAAACTTACAGTAGGGCCTCTTGGCTTTGTTAACGTTACCAATTCCCAATAAAATTATCGTTAATTAAGATGAGGCTTTACAGAAATACCGCAAAATCCGATTTTTATTTACAATTTTTTTATAGGAATTTTTATTTTTCTGCCCTGCAAATAAAAAAGTATCGAACTTGAAAATATTACACTGTTGTCTATGTTTTCCGATACATGATTCGATAAAAAAAATGCGCGAAGTTACCCCTTTTCAAATCATAATATTGGTCAAAATTTGAAAAAAAAAAACTACAAAATGCCTGATTTCTGTCTATCATCTATGGTCTATACAGCCGGTCGGCCATCAATCAGTCACGTTTCGGCGCGCATTGAGGTCGGACCTAATTAGCACCGGCGCTAATTTTTTTGATGTTCATGCGCTTACATTTTGTTAAAACAAAAAAAGAATGACAGTAGGTAAGATCATTCAAAAATGAATTCAATAGAAACAGGAAGTACAGGTCACTTGTCTTTTATTCAGAAAATCTAAGTATATCGTATATAAAACCAATAAGATAAAATAAACAGGATATAGTATAGAAAAATCTCTATAACAATGTGTAGTGGTGAGAACAAAGAGTTGTACCTATAATTTATATTCAATTATATTTACATGATTTTCCAGTTTAACCCAGATACTGCGACGCGACGGGACTTTTAAAAGGCCCAAAAAATCAATTAAATCTATCTGCATTTTTCGTATTATTGTAATAAATTCACAGAGATATTTATACTGTCACGTTTCTTAGTACCTATTAACGTTTGATTTGATGCAGTTACGTTTACGACTGGACACACGGTTTCTTGTTATTTTAATGTTTTGATGAACATGTGACTTTTTTTTTTACGATGGTTGCAGAAAGGTAAGCTTTTTTTATATTTATATGTGGAATAAGAAGATATTTCACTATGATATTTGATTTTAGATATGTTATCAAGACAAAAACCTTCTTACCTTGTTTAGAATCAACAACTAAACAGTCTTTTTTTACGTTTGAAATTGATGGCCTTTTAAAAGTCCCGTCGTAATATAGGGGTAACAAAATTATTGTCTTATTTGTAGTACACGACCAGTGAAAACACTGAATTTCAACTAAATTGATGATGAATTGGAGTGATATGATGAAGACACTTTATTGCCGTCCCAAATAACGATTTTTCAGCCTGAGAATGCTAATGCGGATGTTACCGATGAAGACTCCAGAGATGAAGAGTTCGTAACATTACAAAATCTCAGAGGTAAAGTAATTGTTTATTAATTTTTTTCGGTGTCAAAGCTTATGTTGCCTAGTTTATATAATTACAACATTGGTATTGTATGTTTTAGGCTCACAACTCGAGCTGAGGTAGCGTTTTATGAGAGTTCTGACGAGGAAAATGTCGAGCCTTTGTCTAGATTGCGCAAAAGAAGATGTACGACTGACACGATTGCTGATGATAGTGAAGTTGCTGATGAATAGACCTTCCAGATCTATTTCTCCTACACCAGGCGTGTCAAGCGTTTCTAGTAGATATATGGTTGAACCGAAAGTTCCGCCAAACCAAACAGATGGAGAAATCATCATACTCTAAACAACTACAGCCAATCGAATGACAAGCACGGTCCAAGAACCTTACACCACCTTTATAATTATTATTTCAACTGTATGTTCAATGATGGTATAATTCAGTTACTGGTGCGATATACAAATTTGTATGCAGGACAGTGGAATAAACTGGATAATGTAACCTCCCATATTCAGCGGGTATGTCGTTCTATCTCGTAGATTTATAAATTGGGAGACATCTTCGGATGCTGATTTGTATTTTGTGCACAGCGATATACCGAGAATCTTATCGGTATGATGGGATTGATCACTTGGTCCAATATAGTGCACCCCAACTCGGATGCAGTTTGCAGAATAAAAAGCTTTTCCAGAAGTGTAATGTATTTACACCAGAATATCAATTTTCTTGGAATATCACAGGCAATCAGTAATAAATATGTTTGCTAATATGTGTCTTTTTTAATTACCTATGTTAATCTCTGTAATTGTGTGTTTATTACTAGCTAAAATGATTAAAAAATCTTTGTTTCATTATTATACCGCCACATAAGTACACCATCCCCATATTACGACAGGCCTTTTAAAAGTCCACCTTTTCCTGGCTTTCCCAGAAAATCTACATTTTTTTTATTATTTTTCCTAGTTATTATGAGTCATTTGTTGAAACATATCCAAAAATCACGATGATCGGAGATGAAAAATAGTTTCAGTAACATCTGGGTTAATTAAAACTAGCGATGCTACTTCGACAAACATTTCTGCTACTAATAACCGTATTTTTATCAACTTTTGTAAACCTCATAATTGGGTTGTCTACCGGGACAAACAGTTGGATTGGAGTATTTTTTAATAGTTTATTATATTCCTAAATTTATTCCTTATTACTCATACAATTGATGACTATAAAGGCTAATAAAAAGAGACTAACAAAATTTTAAAATTTTACGTGTGGTTAGATCTCGGTGTTCCTCAACTTAAACACTAAAAAAGGAACCGTTTCATATGTAAAACGCGTTAAAGCTATCCTTATAATATTTAAACAAATATATATATGTTTATTAGTATATTCATGTTATGTATTAGTTTATTTTGATATGTATCTTTATTATACGTAAGTATGTATTTTATTTTTATGTATTTTATTATATTCCTCATCGTTAGCTTCTTATCATCTACCTACCTTGTTTCGTGTAGTTACACACTGTGTCTTCTTTTCTTTTCACTCTTTCCTGTCGCAGGTCTGCTGGCAGAAATTTCTTTAGAAATAAGCAGTACCTTTGTACTTGATATCTTTACTTATTTTCTTTGTCATGTGTATGTGTGTACATATATAATAAATAAATAAATAAAAATATTTTGAAGATTTTTTAAATAAAATCAGCATTGATAACCGTTATGTGGAGTATGAAAAAAAATCATAAATAATTAGTACTATAACCACCTGTAAGGATATTACGGTTTTTCTTTCCGTATAAGAGATAAGTAATTAGATTTTTCATACTTTAGCTTCATACAAATTTTTCGTAAAAAAAATATAATTCCTTCGTTTTTGTACAGAATGAACTCGGGTATCATTTTTGTATATAAGTAGTAATAACTAATAGAAGCGATATCCGGCAAAAAATCTGGCACTTGCAAATTGAAATCCCTAAGTCTATGAATCCGATTTTCAGCCCACCGTGCGTCGTCAGTCGATTACACAAAAGACATCGCTCGCCGCCCACACATTTCCATCCTATCCATTAACAGTGCTACAGGTGCTACAGGTTTGGGTTATGTAGTTGTTTTTCTAGTTTTTACAGCTCAATGCGGCACAATTAGGCATTTTTGTAGATTTCCGTTGACGTCCGGTGCCGTGCCGATAACGGCGGAGTGCGGACTAAATGAAACAGCGTTGCGAAAGATCATTGCTCTTCCTTTTGACACGCGAACTTTTGAGGGGTGGATGTTTAGCAGTATGGAAAATAGGTAAAGAAAAAGAACGGAATTATATGAGAAATAAAATTTACTCCGAAGACGTCAAATAGAACAGTAAAAATCCAGATGTCAGATTTAAACATCTTTTTAACATGCTGATATAAAACCTCTAATACGCCCCCTTAATCAGCATGTACTCCCAACTCTGTTACGCACTTAATATGCTTACAAACAGGCAAGGCTTTTGTTAGAATATCTGCCAACATGTGATCGGTCGACAAATATTTAAGAACCACTGGTTTGTCCCTGAGTACGTCCCTGATATAATGACATCTTATGTCAATGTGCTTACTACGACTATGAAACACAGGATCTCTTGCTAGACAAATGGCTCCTTGATTGTCTACGTACATTGACACATGTGACATATTACATAAATTAAGTTCGCTAAGTAAGCTATTCAAGTATACTGCTTCCTTCATGGCTTCACTCAAACTTACATACTCGGCCTCAGTGGATGAAGTAGCTACTGTTCTCTGCTTCTGAGATTTCCACGAAATGGCCGCACCACCTAGTATGAATGCGTAACCTGAATATGAACATCTATCCATCAAACAGTTACCCCAATCCGCATCCGCAAAACCTTGCAAACTTTTACTAGTCTTTTTATAAACAAGACAATAATTAATTGTTTTCTTCAAATAACGAAGGATACGTTTCGCCGCAATCCAATGACATTTCTTAGGACATGTAGTAAACTGAGCAAGCTTAGAAACAGCATGAGATAAGTCAGGCCTCGTTCCTACACTCAAATACATAAGACCACCTATCAGTTCACGATAAGGCCACACTTCGTTCGTGTCTTCCTTATTAATTTCAAACTTTTGTCCTATTTCCAATGGCGTCGAAACAGGATTGCATTTATCCATGTTGTATTTCTTAAGAAGGTCATTAATATACTGCTTTTGCGACAAAGAAATTACATTATCCTTTTTCTCAATCTTAATACCCAAACAGTATTTGGCAGTACCAAAATCTTTTAACTCAAATTTATTAGCTAGATCCTTTTTAAAAGTGTCTATCCACGTTCTATCCTGACTTGCCACTAATATGTCATCGACATATATGGTCACTAAGAGCATTGCACCATCTTCTCTCTTCATGTGATACATACATGGCTCATTTATAGTTCGTTTCAAACCAAACATCTTCAGTTTTTCATCCAACTTTAGATACCATTGCCGACCTGCTTGCTTCAAACCGTACAAAGATCTTTTCAATCGACAGATATTGCCTCCTTCCTCCAGATCTTTGAACATACGCCTAGCGCGCTTTCCTACAGCAGAATTTCGATTTTCTTCCTTCATCAGTTTACGAAGACTATCCTTAAAAAGCTCAGGAACTTGCATGTAAACTTCTTCTTCCAGGGATCCGTTCAAGTATGCCGTATTTATGTCCATTTGATGTATTTCTAGATTTTTTTCAGCAGCAAGAGCACATAGCAATCTGATCGTTTGAAGTCTAGCCACTGGAGCGAAGGTTCTATGGTAGTCAACACCATACTTCTGACTATAGCCCTTTGCTACTAGTCGTGCCTTCTTTTTCTCCGTTCCATCGATGTTTTGTTTTATAGTTAAAACGTATCGACAACCTACGACTCGACGATCCATCGGTTTTTTTACTATATCCCAAGTATCATTCTTCATAAGACTTTTAATTTCAGATAGAATAGCTTCCTCCCAGCCATTGCGTTCATCACTTTTCAATACTTCATCAAGTGAAATTTCTGCTGCCGCTGAAAAGTATTCCATCTCATCATCCTGTTGATTTGGTTCTATATTTGCCTCTTCACTTGTATCTGGTTGCATATGATAAACCTTTTTCGGTCTTCCACATTGACCTTTCAACAGCTTTGGTCTTCCAGGACCACGTTTAAGTCTCGGTGTCCCACCTTCACTAATAGGATTTATATTACTCTCATTAGGTATCTCATCACTATCCACAGTGAACCTATCTGTCAATTGCTGGCTTGAATTGATATCTAATCCTTGATCAACTTGTTCATGATCACCAATATCAATCCTATTATTGGCATTAGACTGTATTTCTTCGTCAATATTTGACAATTTTATTTGTTTAGGTAAAACTATATCAAATTCTCTATAATTTTCCTCTTCTTTCAATTCATCTTTTTCTTTGGTCACTTCTAATAAAACTTTAGAATCGTTCCTTACCTTAATATTTGAAGAATTTTCATGAAATTTTACGTCTCTGGCAATAACAACTTTATTTTCAGCCGGTACCCAGATTCTGTAACCTTTCGAAGTCTTTGGGTATCCAATCATTACTCCTTCTCGAGCACGAGCATAAAATTTATCTTTTCCTGGTGTCTTGTCTAAAACAAACGCTTTTGTTCCGAAGCTACGAAGGTCTTCTAGTTTCGCTGGTTTTCCATACCATCTTTGATACGGTGTATCGCCATTCAAGCTGCTAGTAGGACATCGGTTTCTTACATAACAAGCGGTCGCTACTGCATCAGCCCAAAAACCTGTAGACAAGCCAGATGATAACAACATGCATCTCGCCATTTCCACCAATGTGCGATTCATACGCTCACTCACCCCGTTCATTTGTGGAGTGTGAGGTACAGTAAGTCTTTGCTGAATACCTTCTTCCTTTAAGAATTGTTCAAATTCTTTATTACAATACTCTCCACCATTATCACTTTGTAGAGATTTAATCTTTCTACCAGTCTGTTTCTCAACATAACTCTTGTAAGTCTTAAACGTGTTTAATACTTCACTTTTCTTGCTTAAAAGGTACACTTCACACCAACGTGTACTGTCATCAATAAAAGTGACAAAGTATTTTGCTCCGCCAAGAGATGTATTTTTCATTGGACCAACTACATCGGAATGTATCAATCTTAATAACTCATTACATGGACCGTTAGACCTCAAAAATGGTAATACACTCATTTTACCTTTCACACAAACACCACAATTATATACTTCTTTTAGATCTTCTACCCTTACGTCAACACCACTACTATTCAGTAGCTTCATTAGATCTCTTGCATTCAAATGCCCCATACGCTCATGCCATAAACGTAAATCTACATTCCTAGCATTCATCATCACATCATTTACTTTTCTCACATAATATAAATTTCCTATCCTTTCAGCAGTCATTTTCACAGTGCCATTAGCATCAGTTACATAAGCAGCATCTTTGTTAAAAGTGACTACATGCCCCTTATCCGTGATTTTAGCTACTGATATTAGATTGCTCCTAAGATCAGGAACATATAAGGTGTCACGAAGCTCAATATGTCGCGTATTATTCGTATTCGCAGTGCATAATCTAACGCTACCCTTACCGTTAACATTTGTTGACAGATCACAAGCAAGGTTCAACTTTCCTCCATAAGGTAACAATGTATCATTAAACATGCCTTTGTCGTTACAGAGATGGGATGTACAGCCGCTGTCAAGAACCCATGATTGCTTATTAATCACATCTGAAACATTTAAACAATTAAATACATCTAAACATTCACTTATTGGTTCTTCTATTTCAGTTGCACACCTTGTCTCCTGGTTTCTTGTCTTTAAGTGACATTCAGAAGCCTTATGTCCGACATTATGACATTTGTAACATTTATACTTGAAACTTTGGTTGGAAATCGTCGTATTCGGGTTTGTTTTCGATTTTCTCTTAGGTCCACTTCGTTTTACGTACATCGCACCTTGTACCTCTGTCGTGCTTGTACTCAACTGTCGCCTTGACATGTCTTCCTCCAGAATTTTTATCTTCAAAAATTCTATATCAGGTAGTTCATCACGCGACTCCATTGCACATCGAAAGGTTGTATATGATTCAGGCAGGCTATATAGCAGCAAAATCGACAATAAATCACTATGAATTTTTATATTCATATCACCGAGTTTATCCACAGCATCTATAAACTTAGATAGGTGATTGCTCATATCGTCACCCTCCTTCATGTGACTTAAAGTAAGTTCCTTCAATAAAATAGCTTTCCTCGCAGGACCTTTGGAAGCATATGTAGCCTCAAGCTTTGACCATATTTCTCTAGATGTGGAACATCCCCGAATATGTTTTAGCTCACTGGGACTGATAGCTAATATTAGGTCTGCCTTCGCCTTTTCATCATTCATCAACCACTTCCTCAGTTCTAATTCATTAGCAGTCTCCTCATCCGGTTTTTCATTTCGCCCACTTACATAGTCCCAATTATCACTTTTTATAAGTAAGGCTCGTACCTGAATTTTCCAAGTGTCGTAATTATTTTTATTTAATAACTCGATCCGCGTCTGCATCGTATCTCCTGGGCCCATAACCTTTTGAGGGGTGGATGTTTAGCAGTATGGAAAATAGGTAAAGAAAAAGAACGGAATTATATGAGAAATAAAATTTACTCCGAAGACGTCAAATAGAACAGTAAAAATCGAGATGTCAGATTTAAACATCTTTTTAACATGCTGATATAAAACCTCTAATACGAACTACTTACATACACTCACGCGTCATCTATTTAGATCTATATCTGTGTTTGTGACAATAATTGTAAATGTAAACCTTGAAATAATGTTGTAAATAGTCTCCGAGATTATGAAACTGACTTGTGATTGTCGATGTTCATGTCAGAAAAAAAGTTCTGACATTTTAAAAACCCATGAAAATTTAAATTTCTTTAATCTCAATCATATATTTCAGGAGACTGATGACCGCGTCGAAATTCTTGAGTTTTTAACAGGACAAATGAATTCGGGTGCTCTTCCTACCGACCAAGAAGTAATAAATGCTCTTCGGGAATTGGCTGCGATTACTAATTGCGAGCGCGCTGATCGTGCGTGGCTCGCGCTTCTAACGAGAGGACGCATGCAACGTGAACTACTTGAAGACCAGTACAATGCTGCCGACCATCGCCCGCGTGTTTTGTGGCGCATCGATGCAACGTTAGGCCGACACAAGCAAGGACTTGAACAATTTTTTAACATTTTAACTCCTTCCAGTACCGATGTGGATGAACTCTTCGAGTATCTCGAGCCTTTAATCAAGACTAACGATGATGTGAGGAAATTACTCGAGACTTACCTTCCAGCACTCATCAAACTCCGTCCTCGAGCCACGGCCAGTCTTGTGGGCGACCACCTCTCCGTTTCTGGCGCGTCGCTTTTGCGGTCTATATCTGACGAAACAGTCGTCGAATTCGGACAGAGTCTCCTCGAGGCAGGGCATTTGCGCGGCGAAGCTGCAGCCGCACACCTGCGAAACTTGTGTCGCCGATGCCCCGCTGACGTGCGCTCGTTCTTGGCTGATAACGTCGGCCTCGTACGTCCGGAGGAAGCGCTCGCGATCGTCCGGTCAGAGGGACCACCCGAAGCAGAACCGCCGTGTCTCGAGGCTGTCGGCGACCCGAGCGCAGCCCTCGATGCGATCCTGCGTCTTGCCGCCGCGGCCGATGACGAGCGTGTCTCGTCGCGCTTGGTAGCGGAGGGTGGTGAACTGTGCGCTCGCGCCGCTCCCGCACAGCCGCCCGCAGCTGCGGCCGACATGTGGACGCGCCTGCTGCGGGTAGCACATGCGCCGCCCCCCACGCTGCTGCTAGAGGCTGCAGCGTACCTGCCAATCGCCGAGACGTTGCAGGGGACCTGCGAGTCAACCCGCGTAGCGCTGGCAGTATTGTCTTGCGCGTCGAGCCGGCGCGCTGCGTGGCAGAGCGGTGCGCGGGCGGCGGCGCGTGAAGCGCACGAGCGGTTGGCGCGTGCGCTGTCGGCGGCGCGGCGCGGGTTGGCGGTGCGCGGGCGCTGTGCGCGCTGCGGCCGGCGCCTGGCGGAGCGGCCGCCCGTGCGCACGGCGCACTGTGCGCGCGCCTTCCACGCCGAGTGCGAGGCGGAGGCGAGCTGCGGCGCGTGCGGGCGACGCGCGCCTTCCGCGTCCGTGTCGCTGGCTCCACGTGGACCTCGCCGCCGCTCGCCACCGCCGCACGACTTTGAGTTATTGCTGGTGGCTCCGCCGCGACCTGATCTCGAGGGTTTGCTGTGATAGCGGTAGAAATTTCAAGTTAAACGTAATTGTTTCGTTGATTTACTTTTCCCTGAAGACATCTGTATTTATTCTAATGTAGCAATCCTTTATTAAACCAAATTGCAATACCTCGAGAGGCAAATGCTTTTGTTCTAAATGGATGAGTGTGACTTTTTCTTCTGTCAGTTTCAGATAGGTAATCTTAGAAACTTCTAAATCAGAATATGCGCCCGTGACTTCGTAAGCGTGGACTTCTTGCTCGAATTTTATTTTTGGATGTAAAAAATAACACTAAAATTAAATACAAAAAGTTATAAAAGTATAAAGGTAGGTACATATTTTACTTATGTTGGCTTACATAATTATAATTTCGTCTGTGTTATGTGTAATTTCACTTGATTAACATTTTGGTAGTTTATCAGCATTTAATCTTCCAATAGTTAACGAAGAAGAACTTGATGCCTCATTATTTTGTCTATAAACATATTATAATTGATAAAAAAACGAGTCTGATTTTCATTTTTATTACATACAAAAGAAGATATGTACCTACGCGACTTCCCAATCCACTTCACTTCATAGCTCGTTTGCCCCCTATAATGTAAAAAACTTCTTCACGTGATATTCCACCGTCTTTTATTTAAATATTTGCTTGCAGACTTAAATCGTCTTACTGTTAAAAAAACTTACTCAGTTACATTATACATATAGTCCAAAATATTTCCCAGAAATAATTTATCGATAAAGTACAATATAAGTCATTAAGTGAGCACAGCACAAAAGCAAGTAGTTAGTGGCGAACGTGATTATGTCGTTTCCAGCGCTTTACATTTCGCGCTCATATCGTCTGAGCAAAAATCGCGAGCGTACATTGCCGGCAATGTATATTTCTTAGAATTTAGTTTTTCAAGCTATCGTTACGATCATGCTATAACAGTTTTTTGTCTAAAATGCCTAAAATATCATTATTAAGCACAGACTTACCGATCATAAGAAATTCTTTCTTTGGCTATACGTGACACTTGACTTCTCGCTCTGCAAGTAATTAGGGCACAAGATTAGGGATGTTCCGATACCCACAAAGTATCGATACTTATATTTACTCATTTAAGTAGTACTCAAATCATTTTTTGGTACTAGGTACTCATACGAGTACCCCTACAGTATCAATACTCTTTTGATCATAGCGGAAGGACCTTTCTTTTAGACAGACTCATTTAAAATGCCATATTTTAACTATCAACAATTCATATGCTTCATGAATCGTTGCTCCGCTTTGGGAATTATGCGCTACCTTGGATTCCATGTTGCGACAACAATTGAATATTGTAAAGTAACATTCGTTCAGGCCGATACCAAGTACTTATTTTTCAATAGCATGTGAGTATCGCAAGGTTGATTCGATGCAAAAATTACTTGGTATCGAAACAAAAGTATCGAGTACTTACTCGTATTTACTTGTATCGGAACGACCCACAAGATGTCATTTTCGAATATTTTTAACCGACTTCAAAAAAAAGGAGGAGGTTCTCAATTCGACGCGTATGTATTTTTTTTTATGTTTGTTACCTCATAACTTTCGACTGCGTAAACCGATGCTGATGATTCTTTTTTTATTTGAAAGCTGGTGCTTCCCGTGTGGTTCCATTTGATAATTTGGTCCAGTTCTGACAATGGGATCCATGAGTAAACCATATAAGTATTAAATTTACATTAAGTATGTGCGCGACAAATGGTCGAATAACTCAATATCACGCCAACCGATTTCGATGATCCTTTGTTGTTGGAAAGGGTGTTCTTCCGAAGTGTCCCCATTTAAATTTGGTGAGGATCTGATGAAGATCTTCGGAGATGGACAATGGAACTCTTGAATGAATAACAGCACATCACTCGCGATTGCTGTAATCTCATGTTTATGTATTGTTTATGCCACTCAAAATTGAAAAATAAAATAAACTAAAAAAAAAGTAAAAACCGACTTCAAAAAACTAAAAAGCATTAGGCATTAAGTCCGCCTTTGTGCAGTGTTTTTTTTTTACCTGTACATAAAGCATTAAATAAATAAATAAAAAGTATAAAATAATTTTCTTAAATAACTTAACAGCTTCTGAAGTCGGGGCCACTGCCAAGCTAGGTGCATTGAAGAATTATAGGCCCCGACTTCAGAAGCTGTTAAGTTTATACACAAACAAGCTCAAAGTTTAGGCTCTCACGATCGTATTGAAGTTTAATACCGATGTCGATGTTCATTACAATTTTAGTTACGCTGTAGACCCGCCGGTGACCAAAATTGGAACTAACGTCGCTACAGAACCAAAATGACTTCAAAAATTCATTTTTTGTCATAGAAATAGTAAGTAGGGCTCCCCTACAACTAGATAACAAGTCTACCTATGTTTTTGGTATAGAGACGACATTCATAAAAGCGACGGCGACGCCATCACCGGGTCAGATAAGTTTGTGGCATTGTACAGCCTAGTTTCATTCACACAACCGATATACCTACAAAAAGGAATTTGTATAGTGTTATGTGTTGCCTCATTGCCTGCATTATTTATAATAGCTTATTATTTTCCAGACGATAAAAAAGTCAGCCGTTATAGTACCTACCTAGCCAAATCTACGGCTATATTTTAGCCAGCCAGCGCCATGAGTAAATACACTTACCCTGCTCGTTTGATCCAGGCTTCGTGAATCACCCCGTTTACGGTGTTGTAGGTAGGCGTGTGTAACTCTTTACGGAACCGACTCACTGATCCGAATCTTTGAAGTGACACGAAAGATTGGTTCAGTAACAACGTTTCAATGGGTGTGTTCAGTTATTACGCCGGACGACGCTCGACGACGCGGGCGATCACACTAAACCGTTCAGTTATTTGAGCGAGCGTCGTCGGACGTTCGCTCTGGTCACTCCGTGAAATAGTAGGGTGAAAGTCGCACTCGGTCGCACTGCTAACAACCGACCAATGACTGTAGTCATAGGATATAGCAGCAGATAATTTGAGATCGTTCGATTGGTCCGGATTGGTCACTCGCGTAACGCAGTTGTGGATCGTTCAATTATTTCAGATGAGTGAGCGACATTCGCCCGAGTGACTTTCGCACCGAAAACTGAATTACTGAACGTAGCCATTCGGATCTGAATATTTCAATGACGTAAGAAGCCTCTCTTACGAGAAGGACCTGGCATGACTACAAAACAACGTGAATACTATGTAGTCTGTGGTGTAAAACAAAAGCTATCGAGACATCTAAATGGCGGCTTAGTGTAGTGATGCACCCGTATGCCATTCGATATGTTTGTCGATATGCTGTCAGAAATGTTGATATAGGTCGCTCTCAAAGGACAATCTAAGGCAACGTCCAACCAAATAATATCTTACCCCAACAGGCAGTGGGACAATATAAAGGCTAATAATTATCCCAACATAGGTTCCAATTTAGAAAGCTCTCGTAACGTTTTTTTATAGCTTTAACTTAGTAACAGAGGATATTACAGGTACGTATAGAGATCGGCAAACATCTAATAAGGTGACCTTTAGTCTCTTTTGTCCTTCTCTCTCACGACAGTTTATGTGCGCGAACGGGCGCGAACTTTCCCACACCACGCCGCTTTTTGCTCAAAGTATTTGCCGGTTAACGTTCGACGTCGCAGGGGACAGTGAAGTTTATCAGTATTAGTGTATAATCTATGGTGAAGTTATTCCGTACTATTCGGGAACAACTTTGCAATCGAATATTTATTTTTTTGATGTTGTTAGAACTGTTTATATAATATAGGTAGTAGGTACTAAGTAATATTCAAGGAAAAGGAAAGGGATAGGGGTAGGACAGGATGTAAAAGTAGATACTTCCGAAGGCTATACAACAATTTCTTCCTTGCGGAAATTGAACCCATACGAGACTAATATTAGGCATCTCGTAACAAGGCAAATGAAACAAGCTAATAATATTAATCCTTTTTTTATTAATTTATAAACCATACAATTTTACATTTTTAAATATTATTCACTAGGGGATAAAGTAGTGTCTTACGGCACGGGCGCTATGTTATGCGCATTCAGAATTCTAGTCTAAACCCTCTCTCTGAGCTCCGGATTCATGCTCGCCCAAGACGTGAACACCTTTATCCCCGAGGGGAATACTTTACTATTCACACCTGCGAGACAATAAAAACAATAATATTAGAAACGAAGTATTAATATCTCCTTTATTCATTATTAAAACAATAAGAAAATAATAAAATTAAAATAATAAAAAAGTAGAGTATCGACAATAAAAAATGCATGAGCGGACAACACTACCTCCATATCAACAACAAATAATTTTCACGAAATATACTGAAAAACGTGATGAAATCATAGGCAAAATGTTAAATTCATGTAGCTATATTGCCAAGCTTTCTCAATTATGCATAAACTTATTAGAATTGTGTCTATTGGGACATATTTTCATAATAATAAAGTACGTACCGGTGCAATGTTATGTTTGGTCGATTTCCGCTTCTTTTAATGCCGCACCCAATAATACCACAGTTCGGCATATTGTTTATAAAGTCAGTTCTTGTTTTGATTTAATAAACACACAATATCACTATAGATTAGGGAAATATTATTAAATTACGTACAAAAATAAAGCGCGTTGACAGCTGATGTACCTGACATAGCGACTGACAGGTGAGAAATCATAATGGCGGACCGCCAGCTTCTTTTCCGTCCGTTTCCTATAGATAATGTTAAACATGACAAGTCCTTTGGTTTCCTAACGTCACTGGAATATTTCCACGCTTTTATTTTGAACGGGACAAGATGGCGTATCAATAACCATCTTTACTTTTTATCTTATTTAACTTATTAACTATTTTACTTGACACTGGCAGAATAGTCGACATCGGCTCAATGACGTAAGAAGCCTCTCTTACGAGAAGGACCTGGCATGACTACAAAACAACGTGAATACTATGTAGTCTGTGGTGTAAAACAAAAGCTATCGAGACATCTAAATGGCGGCTTAGTGTAGTGATGCACCCGTATGCCATTCGATATGTTTGTCGATATCAATGACGTAAGAAGCCTCTACTGGTCGATATGCTGTCAGAAATGTTGATATAGGTCGCTCTCAAAGGACACAATCTAAGGCAACGTCCAACCAAATAATATCTTAATACGTAACAAGGCAAATGAAACAAGCTAATAATTAATTAATAATTAATACTTTTTTTATTAATTTATAAACCATACAATTTTACATTTTAAAATATTATTCATAAATATTATTCACTAGGGGATAAAGTAGTTTCTTACGGCACGGGCGCTATGTTATGCGCATTCAGAATTCTAGTCTAAACTCTCTCGCTGCGCTCCGGATTCATGCTCGCCCAAGACGTGAACACCTTTATCCCCGAGGGGAATACTTTACTTTTCACACCTGCGAGACAATAAAAAACAATAATATTAGAAACGAAGTATTAATATCTCCTTTATTCATTATTAAAACATACAAATTTGGATAAAATTATAATTATTAATTCCCTTTATTTAATTTTTAACATACTTTTATATATTTTTAAATAATTTTACAATTAAATAAAAAAAAAGATTATAAAAACATTTAAAAATATAAAAGAGTAGTAGGCCACCGGCATCGGGAACAGGGTCCAAGCTACCGGTGGTCAGGGCTCTAGAGAGAGAAACCTCCTGACAATGCGCGCAGTGTCAAGGAGTACTGCTTTCTGAATCAAGCCCTTGATCCAGCCACCTAGCGAGAGCCTCTCGAGGTGTTGGTCGAGACTCTTGGCAATTAAGCCATTAGCCGTTAATTATTAATTTATTATTATCTGCTTAATTATTAATATATAATAATATAATTATTTTATAATTTTTATGATAAAGGATACTCGGTTTTCTTTTCATCTTGTTTCCATCTTTTTAGTTCGTATTTTTACAGTCGGATTTTTTGTTAATTTTTATGCATTTGTTTTTTATTATTGACTTTATTGACTATTGACTATATATATAAAGCTCGATTACCACTGACTGACTCACTCACTGACTCACTCATTGACATAATTGTTCTCCCAGAAGGAGCCGTGGCGGTAAAAGTCATGTATGGGAGACATAAACCTTGAGGTCCAGTGAGTCCGGGAAAAATCCGAAATGACCTGAAAGTGGAACGCTGACCGGAACTGCTCTACGGATCTCTAAAATGGCAAGTCGGACACCCACACCGCCGGAACTAAAAATGTCAAGGACCCTGGGCCGTTTGACGAGCCGGTGAAAAAAAGATGGCTTCCATACAAAAAAAGATGGCGGCCATACAAAATCAAATATCATATTTATTTTGAGTGATGTTACAAGCTCCACCTTAAAAGCCCTCGCGGGCCGCATGCGGCCCGCGCACCCGCGCGACCTCTAGTTTGAGTTATAACAATTAAATTACCATTCCCTTTATTCAACTTCGTAACATACTTTTATATATTTTCAAAAAAGTTTACAAAGTTTTTTTTTATTATTAACATCAATAAATAATATAAAAGAGTAGTAGCCCACCGGTATCGGGAACAGGGTCCAAGTTACCGGTGGTCAGGGCTCTAGAGAAAGGAACCTCCTAAAATTGCGCAATCAGGCCCTTGGTCCAGCCACCTAGCGAGAGCCTGTCGAGGTGTTGGTCGAGACTCTTGGCAATTAAGTCATTAGCCGTTACGAATATCGGCACAATGATTGTTGACTCCACATCCCACATATCGACAACCTCGTGAGCCAAGTCTAGATACATATTTGATTTGTTTATCTTTTTCGCTTTTACGAGATTCTCATCATGTGGTCAAAAGTCAAAGTCAAGATTTGTATCGAATCAATAAACCAAACACCTCAAGAAAAAGAAATAATTATGAATACTTAATAACTAAGATAAAATCTACATTATATAAGATAAAGATAAAGATAAAATAAAATAAGATATGCTATTTCATCAAACCAAGCCATGTAATATGGCTTAACTCTTAAAACTCAAAAAGGCTCAAGCGGAACCCGCATCAATAGGTACATTTAGTTCGCGCCAATTAGGCCCCAATTACAATTTACACATTTATATTACATTTAACACTTACTCATTCCGGAATAAAATTATTTTGTGCAAATAATTTCGGAATGATATTTTTTCTGTAGTCTTTTTGCCAAAATATTTAAATCTTAAATCCATATAAGTTTGTATTACACTTTTTATTAATAGATATTTGTGGTTTGTATCGTGTTCAATATCACCGGAATTTAAATAGCTTTGGGTATCTCCAAATGTATCAATAAAAAACTTAAATACATACAAATAGTATTTTTCCGGTTGGGTCTTAGAATAAAAAATACTCTTAAGTAACTTTTCTGACTTTCTCAGAATGTCTTCAATATCTTTTGAGGGATAAATAAGCCCGCCTCGAGTCTTCAAATAAATTAAACTTGTTTTATAAATATTCGGATCCCCAAACAGCAATGAAGCGCAAATGTCACATTTTATTGTGCGAGATAATTTCCTAGCAACAAACCCAGCGATGTATGTGACAACACTTTCTGAATATTCAGACGAGTTATTGTATAAGCAATCAAGAAAATCTTCGAATAACTCGGTATCATCTTCCGGCACTTCAACAAAAGAACTTCTTTCTGTTAAATTATTTAGTAACATGACAGGATCTGTTTTGCTAGAACACGTTAAAATATTAATTTGTTCCAGAGGAATGCAGTTACCAATACCTCCATCTCGAATTTCAGCTCTTATTAAAAGCCTCTTAAAAGCGGCTTTGAACTGCACAGCATTGGGGTTATTGTTAAATCCACCACGAGCTCGGATGGCAGAAAAGAACAACTCGAGGTGGTCCTGGCTTATCTTGTACAAAGGCACATATTTTAAAATCATTGTATCTTCAACCAGGTGTCGAAATAGCTTGACTGCACTTTTCATGTCGACTATGAGCCCAATAAACCCAGTTTTTCTGGTAGACTTTATGAGTAATTGCCCAGAAGGTAGCTTTAGGTTTCGAATGTAACCAATAGCACCTTCAAACAGGGCTTCCACGAGCCCGATATTTTCGGGGCATATTGCTTTCCTCCAGCCAGGCGGTCGCACTGAGTGGCTATTCAGGACGTCAAAGACGTTGTTCAATAGTCGGATGAAGTTTATTGTACCTGCAGACCCATTAAAATCTTTATGTTTAATTATATTTTCGCAATAGTCTAAGGCGTCTGCAACTGAATTACTCAGCAGCTGAGTGGCCAGACGAACCTTCATTTTTTGTTTAGCAAACATTAAATGAGCCTTTGTTATTTTAGTGGCGATGTGCAATCCTTCACTTTCTTGGAGGTTTATTAGACGCTCCAAATAATTAAAATCAATTTTTCTGCCAAGAATATCATAAAATACTCTTAACTCGCCAAAGGCATTTCTAATCAATTTTATGGCGTGGCAGGGATCAATAAAAGCATGAAGGAGACTATCACTACAGGTGAAAGTGGTAACATTTTGGTCGTTTAACAAGTTGCACCCTAATGAGGAAAACATGCTGAAATTTGTAGCAGGTCCGTCACACGTTACACTTACAACTTTTACACCAACTTCTTCACTCTTTTGAATTGACTTCTCTACTAAAACAGATTTTTGTTCACCTGTTAAAGACGTGATAAAAAAATATCCGACTGGCAGTTTCCATGTCCCATTTATACAAGTAAGTAATATTACTAAACACTGACTAGCAACTTCAAAAGCATCGCTATTGCAATCAGTTCCGACGTTTACTCGTCCAATGTACTTTTTATTTGCAGGATCCCAACAAAGCGACTTTCTTATTGCCATTTCATCTAAAACTAACGCACAGACCACTGGAAAATCGCTAGATTGCACTTTGATTTTTAAAGTATCAAATGCTTCCTTACAAAACCCAGGTTCAGCATTAACAGTTTGATACCACTTACTCAAAGTACGTGGATGAGGCAGACAGGTATTATATGCACGACGGACAAAATTGTAGGCTTTGGGAGAGAAAAAATTTAGTGTCAAAGCGAATTTTCTTATTTCTTCGGAATATTGTCTTTCTGTAGGAAGACAACGGGATTTTGCAATTTGCCTTTTTAAAAAATCTTTGGGGCCTGCACATTCTTCCAAAACAGTCATAGATTCAGCATTTACAAAATTGCGTTCCTTTAAATCTTTAATTAAACTTGTAAAATTAATAATTTTCTTCGCTTGTCGTCTCACTTTTTCATTTAATCTTCTAATTATTTGCTTTTGTTTTGCACATTTTTCCTTTAATTCTTTTATCATTTTAAGTGCGCGAACCTGGTAACAAACAATGCATTCAGATATAAGGTAGATATTATATATTTATAAAGCATAATATGCAAAAAAGATCAAAGTTATGTCTACTTTAATATTTACTATGTCAGTAGCCGACGAAGGCTGATCTTGACTATTTTTAGTAAAAATGCCTGAAGTACTTGGTATGGCTGGTGGCTGAAACAGGCAACAATCACATTGTGTTATAAATATATTAATATTGTATATAAAAAGCTATATGTTAAAAGTTCAAAGTTAACTTGACTATAATATTTACCATGGCAGTAGCTGACCAAGGCTGATCTTGAATTTTAGCAAACAAAATTTCCGAATTACTTGGTATGTGTTTGGGCTCCAACACCCTATTCAGACTTGTAAGGGGAATCTAGAGGTAAATGAAATAAGGACGTAGACTGTATACTGGTTATATTAAATAACGTTGACTAATTAGTAAAGTAAATAGTAATGCGCGACGCGTACAAATGGACGTATGTGTTTCGGACGGGATTCCATGCCGAATGACTCAGAGTGCGGGCAGGCACCAGTCGCTCCCGCTGGCGGCGGCCGCCTCTTACTTGCCTCGTACCCCTCCGTCGCCCGGGCCGAGTTTTTCAGGAACAGTATAGCTGGTGGCTGAAACAAGCCACAATATAAATACAGCAACAGAAACGTCAATATGATCGTTGAAAGACCCGTCCACTATTCTAGGGTAGCTTATCAGATGCTGTAGCATTATTAGTCTATGCTTTGTGTAAGTATTTTTTCACAATTTTAATGTCTACTATCAGTTTTAAGAAGTTACTAATAATTATTCGAAACGAGACCAAATAATTGGAATAATGTATTATAAGCATTAAAGTAGATTCAAATATAATTATCTACCATATCAGTAGTTGACAAAGGCTGATAGTGTCCTTTTTCAGTAAAAATGCCAGAAGTACTTGCTATGGCTGGTGGCTGAAACAGGCAACAATAATATTGTACTATAAATACATCAACAACAGACCTTAGCAACAAATAATATTTGGACAAAACTAAATGTAATAACTTAATTTAATAATAATTAGACAAAGTGAGATAGCAGAAGCCCTAATAGTTAGGTTACTTTATATAAAAAAACATGTATAAGTGGAGATGAAGATACTTACCATATCAGTAACTGTCGAACGCTGATTTTGTTTTACTTCAGTTAACATTCCGAAAGTACTTGATCTGGCTGTTGGCTAAAAGAGGCAACAATTTATGATTATTTATTATAATTAATTGAATTCTAAAGATTATTGCTGAAAAATCAGTGCAGCACTGCAGCACAGTGGCTAAGAGAGTGTCTGGTAGTGGGACAATAATGGGCTGAATTATTATATATTATGTAGCTTACCAATAAAATACGCGATGGTACAGCATCGTCACGCAATGTGGTGTTATTAAGAGTTCGGTTAAAGCTTGATTCGTCAAAATGAAGAGAACAAATATAAATAGATTTTGTAAAAACATTTAAATTTTCTTTTCCGATTATGTCCAACCATTTTTTCTTTTTGTTTTCATTTTTAGGAAACCTAAATATCAAAAAATACGATCCAATATAAGCAACTAAAATAAAAAAGTAGAGTATCGACAATAAAAAATGCATGAGCGGACAACACTACCTCCATATCAACAACAAATAATTTTCACGAAATATACTGAAAAACGTGATGAAATCATAGGCAAAATGTTAAATTCATGTAGCTATATTGCCAAGCTTTCTCAATTATGCATAAACTTAACCCGTGGAATGTACTCTATCCGATTCGCGTAATTACCTACTGTGCAGTTTTTTTTTTTGTTCAAGGTTATCAAGGTCATCGTCTTCATAAAAACAACAATATTGTGACTAAATTATAATGAGCACTATATAAATTATACATTATTGGGTAGACAGTTAATTTTCCAATCCCTGTATTGCATTCCTTTTAAAAATAACACTTACCTGACCGCCAAATGATGAAAAATATATCCATGATAGTAAAATTTTCACTCGTCACACGAAACATTTCGTCACAAATATCACATTTATCTTACACATATACTGTAACGAACACTATAACAATACGACAGACATATTTACACACTGATTACATAAGTTATTTCACTTTGAAACACAATATTTACGCCATAAAACTAACATTATCGCAATCATAACAAACTTCCGAAGAATGGCGGCAAACCGCTCGCCGACGGCAGGTGGCCGGCCGCGTAGGTATGTACTAGCACAGTAGCGCGCATGCGCGGAGTACAGATGGAAATAAAAGCGTATTTACGAACGGAATACTTTATTTTATATTTTGATGTTAAACATTTTGTTGGATTATGATGGTTAGGATTATACTATTATTTTAAATTCTGTTACATTATATTACTTTTTATTCTAATATCACACCATTTTTTGGTTTTTACAAAAGCTAAGTAGGAAATGAATGACAATATAGTAATTATGAGGATAAAATTATTGTTTTGTGTGTAATTTGATTTTTTTAAGTTTATTAGGTACTAAATATTTTTTATTATTATTTCCTTTATTTATTTATTTACACATACTTTTTTTTTAAATTTATAAATATTTTTCAAAAAGAATAATATAAAAACATTTAAAAATAAATTATTATTATTTGTTACCTACATTTTGTTCAATATTATCGAATTCAGTAAAAAGTATGTGGCAGAAATAATTGTAGGTTTCTTCAGTGAAAAAACTTTTGCCCGCTGAATTGTAGACTTATCTACCATTCATACCCATGTGATCGAATTTTAGCGTAATTTTTATACTATACCCGTCTACACTCGAACAATGAGACAATGCATTCTTGGTCTTGGTAAAATATAATGTTGCTGCGGAAGTGCTGCAATTGCAATGATCACCGCGTTACCAACAGCTGAACTGAATATAGACTGTGGCACACCAAAAAGCCCTTTTCAGGGCTAAAACTCGTCTTAGTTTCTTTATCATGGAGCGTCAAATCGTTTCAAAAAGTCATACCTACAGCCAGTCGTCACACTTCCAAGTAAATAACCTGGATGACTGAATTTTCATACTATTTTTTTTATCTTTATGTAAGCTGATATTGTTATGAGCTTAACCTCAAAATGGGACATATTTGGAACAAAAAAATAAAATACGGTTATTTATTTTCAAAGAATGTACTTATTTATTTCATAAATAATTTTATTTTATAAAAATAATATGCATTGCATGTGGCAAACATGACCGACGGGTCTACCGCATAACGAAAATAAAAATTAAATTAAATTCATTTATTTCAGGTAAAACCCATATTACATATAAAATGAATCACTTTTTAACATAATAAAATTACAATAAATTAAATTAAAATATCAATACAATTGGAATATAAGCAAAATTAAATTATAACAGTATTAAAATTATCACATTACGAATTATAGTTTGATTGAGTTAAAAATGAATATCGAATAACATGAACATCGAATCTGGTAATAAACTTCAATACTTTTTTGCAGGAATGAATTATTTTTCTTTCTTTCTTTCTTTCTATACAATCGTGAGACTAAACTTTGAGATATCTTGTAATGTTTTTACGATCATGAAGATGGAAGTCCTCACTTCATGATGGGTAATTTTTTTACAAGGTAGCTCGAAGTTTAGTCTCTGAAGAGCATATTGAAGTTTATTACCAGAGTCGATGTCCATTACCATTTTAGTTACGGTAGGTGCCTAGAAATTGTAATACGAGTATGAGTATACATACATACATAATAAGAGTATGAGTATACATAGAGTGTGCTAAATAGCTATATAGAAAATACTTACGGGTGGCGGGGTGTGGCTGGCATTTGTGAGTCTATGGCCGCTCTAATCAATCAGACCCATTATTATAGCCTGGCGTGCAGCCGTGCGCTGGCGATCGCCCATTATTCGGGTCGGGGTCTCGGACCGCAGTTTCGCTAGTCTGAAAATTTAGTATAAAATGTTATTTTTATTTTTACTGAAGTAATTCACTATGTACTAAATTATATAAACATAGCACGAAGGGGCAAAGAAAAAAAAAAGTACATTATAATTTTTTCTAAAGAGGTCGTATATCTCGGTGTAGGTGCCTCGGAGGACAAAACTTCTCAGAGGTAAAATCGTTTTAATACAGTGAATGAATACGATCCAGGAAAAAAAACGAAAAAAAAAAAACTAATAAGAAATTTCTGTAAATATTTTTTTTCAATACTTTTCAAGAATCTTGACATTTAGTATTCACTGAAAAAACATCTAACCAACCATAACACTAAAAGTACATAATATCTAATTAGAAAATCGAAAATTCCATCTCTCTTCTAATAAGACTTTTTGTCCTAACAGTACCTAGCTCCTACTACAACTAAGATGGCTACCGTATTAGTGCCACTTTATAATCTTTGCAAAATGATTACGATTTTGTTTTATTATGCATTAGATTATGTAAACTATTTATCAAATTATGTTCATGGATAAATATTCTGGCTACTTATGTGTATCTAGAACGATATCAAGCAAATTTGGCATAAAAACATGACACAATAACGCGGCAATTACAAACGCGAAAACACACATTGAAACTTTTTTATGTTTATTACTACGATTTTTGCATACTTTTGAAAGAATATTACTTCACACTTATTCTACGTTAATTTCTCAGTAATTCTATGTAAATATCTTAAAACAAAACTCACCGAATCCTTCGGGAAGACATTTTTTGCGGAACAATAACACTGCTTTTTTTGGTTGCAAAAATGGCGGTCATAAGTCCACAGACCGGTTATTGTTTTTTATTTTCTTCGTTAAATTTTTCGGTCCGATTCACCAATATTTATCCGCATAAGCATAGAATATGAACTCAGTGAACGAACTATGTAGCTAATTTAGTGCTCGGTGCGATACGGACCGCAATATCAGGCCACCAATAGGAACATTTTCTTAAGATCTAACGGTAGATCGTACGACACGCAGGGCATTTTTTCCTTAAGATCTACCGTGCGTGCTTTCGACATTTCACGAGTTAATAGAATTATGTCTATTGGGACATATTTTCATAATAATAAAGTACGTACCGGTGCAATGTTATATTTGGTCGATTTCCGCTTCTTTTAATGCCGCACCCAATAATAGCACAGTTCGGCATATTGTTTAAATAGTCAGTTCTTGTTTTAATTTAATAAACACACAATATTACTAAAGAATAAGGAAATATGATTAAATAACGTACAAAAATAAAGCGCGTTGACAGCTGATGTACCTGACATAGCGATTGACAGGTGAGAAATCATAATGGCGGACCGCCAGCTTCTTTTCCGTCCGTTTCCTATAGATAATGATAAACATTACAAGTCCTTTGGTTTCCTAACGTCACTGCATCGGCTCGATTGCCATATAGAAAGAAGAAGAAGAAGACGCGTCGCTTGCGAGGCGACTGAGCAGTGAGCGAGATTGGGATTGAGATACACTGAGATACTTTACTACTGACTCGCGCGTCGCGAGTGAGCGGGTGACATAATTACACTCTATAGAAGTCAGAAAGAGATGCTAAATGAGATGTGTACCTGTCACTCACACTATCAGAGTTTTTCGTTGTCGTTATCCATGCACGTAAAAATGACCACTAAGCCAAATATATAAAGGCTAAATAATAAGGCTATATATACAAAATACAAATATCAAATACAATAAGGTCGTTTTTTGCATACTTCAATCAGTATCAGTGATACCGTTCCGAAAGAGTACACGCCATTTTATATTCTTTGAGCCGATGAGCCAAATGATACAAATGAGGCATATCAGTGATTCGGATCATTTCAGTGAGTCAGATGCAAATGTTCCAATCCCAAAAATGATCCTACACTTTGCTCACGCCTACGGTGTAGTAGTCTCTGAATGTACTTATTATCTATCAGGAAGAACCCAATTCAGGATCATAATTAAATTACAAAAATCAGGAATAATAAATTAAACGACCAGCATTCTGCATAATGTTTTTATTCTTTTATTTATCATGTAGGTATGTCTACACCGAGGCACCACTAATTTTGCCTACCCCATATTTTAGTAAGACTTCTAAAACGATTATAGGCGAAACATCAGAATTTGAACAACCCATACATAAAGGTTATTGAGATTGAAAGGTGGTACCGGTACCTAATCCTGACGCTGTCAATGCTGTATCTCGAGAACCACATTAGTAGATATAGATTTGTTGATTAGGTATTTTTAATGAAAATTTTCATGGCGATTGGCGAAACCATGGTTGCTGTTAAAACAATTCCAACTAAACGTAATATCTCCATAACCGGTTCACTTAAAGCCATTTTTTTATAGAATTCGGACACTGCAAAACAAACAAGGTAATGAAAAATCTAAACTTAATTCATGAAGTAAGTAGATGAATAGATAATTAATTCAGTCCATTATAGTCCCACCGTTGGGCGCGGGCCTTATCTCACAATCAGAAAGTTAGGCCTTAGTCCATCACGCTAGCATAGCACCGGTGGGCGGAATACAGACACCATCAAGAACTTTCGAAGCACTCAGATGTGCAGATGCCCTCACAATGTTTTCCTTCTCCGTTAATGTAAGTGATACCTACCTAATAAAATACTGATCCACACATTATTTAGAAAAGTTAGAGGTGCAGGGTCCGTTCGAAGTTCAGACCCTACGCATGGAAGGCAAGCGTTCAAGCGTTAGGCGCTTTGAAATATTTTTATTGAGAACAAAGTGTGCGAAGGTTCTAAAAGTAGGTAGTCAAAATGTTGTTCACATTTAGTTTTAAATACGGTAGAATAGAATAGTAACTGAAATTATTGGGAAGGACTGGTTTTGTTTCAATTATTTTAAAAGCAATAATTTTTCAACTATTTGAAATTTTTCCCCGTATACCGGTAATTTAAAGAATGTTAATAAATATTTAAAGCCTACTTCTAAAATATGATCATGTATCTTTGTGGTTCTTGAGACCCAGCGTTCCAGTCAGGATTGAGACACCACTTTTCAGCCTACTTTTTTGTGTGTGTGGTCTACGATTGTTTCAGAAGTCGTTCTACAATGTGGGGTAGGCAAAATCTAAGTACAGAGGGTGGTGCCTCAGTCCAGACATACATTATTTATCTACCTTATTATAATAATAGTTTTAAAGTAAAATGCACACATTAAACCACTTCGAAATTTTTAACATCAGTATCGGAACAAAAATGTTGACCATAATAATATTATCTTGACAACTTAATAAAATAATCAATGTAACCCCACTTCCTACTAAAAAACCTTCAATGATAATATTGTGAAATAATTTAGGAAATACCATTTAAATGTTATCAATTTATGTTCCCTTTCAGTCTTCCACGGACCACACCAGCGATATTGTTTTTTTTTTATGAGGACCATTGTCTAATAGATATAACTTTGTGTTATTAGATATAAACTGAAGAATTCCTATAACAACAACATATCTAATTGTCGCGTAAAGAAAGTAAGTTATCATTAAACTAATGCTTACTAGGTACTTACCCAGCGAGACAGTAATATTCAAACGACTAAACAAAACAGAAAACAACATAGGTAACCTTACTTTACTCATGTAGCTTAGTCAGGAATTTCAAGGAGTAATTCGCAAATAAAAAAAATCTTCTAATGCCGATATATTATCCACGAGGTAGAGACAAACAGGCCCCACGTTCGCAACGTATTATGACTTTTATTATGACAGCTGGACTCTTGATTTTATACGAAAAACTATACATTAGAAACACAATTATCGTATGGAACGCCATCGCAGACCTCCGACGCAACGTTGACCTGCGATGTCCAGCGGGTCTACCACGTAATAAAATGGTAATGAATATCAGACTCTCGTAATAAAATTCAATACGATTGTGAGAGAATAAACTGCCAAATGCTTCCAAGCTACCTTGTAAAAAAAATACCGATCATAAAGTTGGGACTCCCATCTTCATGATCGGTAATTTTTTTACACTACCTTGTAAGTTTAATCGAAGTTTATTCTCTCACAATCGTATTGAAGTGTATTACCAGCGGGTCTACCGCGTAACTCAAATTGTAATGAACATCGACACTGGTATTAAACTTCAATACGATCGTGAGAGCCTAAACTTTGAGCTAACTTGTAAAAAAATTACCAATCATGAAGTTGGGAGTCCCAACTTTATGATCGGTATTTTTTTTCTATATATTCTCTATATATATGATCTTCATGATCTGTAAAAAAAATAACCAACTCTAAATCTTTTCTAGATCCTAAATGGTCATTCATTCAAAATTACATAAACATTTAAGTTGTCTAAGTAGGTACTTATCTAAATATTTGTAAGCCATTGGCTACGTTCAGTAATTCAGTTTTCGGTACGAAAGTCACTCGTGCGAATGTCGCTCGCTCATCGGGAATAATTGAACGATCCACAACTGCGTTACGCGAGTGACCAATCCGGACCAATCGAACGGTCTCAAATTATCTGCTGCTGTATCCTATGACTACAGTCATTGGTCGGTTGATAGCAGTGCGACCGAGTGCGACTTTCACCCTACTATTTCACGGAGTGACCAGAAGGCTAATTCACGTAATTTTAAGACGCGCCGATCGTGTTGCAGTGACGCTCGAACTTGACGCGAGCGTATCTCACTGAAGCTCAGAGGATACCAAATGGCAGAATAGTCGACATCGGCTCAATTGCCATAATGAAAGAAGAAGAAGATTACCAAATGTGTTGTTTTGATCAATATTTTATTGCAACTGCGCGGCAACTGCACTTCTTTAGTTACGTGAATTAGCCTACAGAGCGATCGTCCGACGACGCTTGCTCAAGTAACTGAACGTTTTAGTGTGATCGCCCGCGTCGTCCGGCGTAATAACTGAACACACCCAATTGATTGAACAATATAAAGCTCGATTACCACTGACTCACTGACAGAATTGTTCTCCCAGAAGGAGCCGCGGGGGGTAAAAGTCATACTATGAGAGTCGTATAGTCCAGTGAGTTCAGGAAAAATCCGAAATGACCTGAAAGTGGAACTCTGACCGGAACCACCCTACGGATCTCGAAAACGGCAAGTCGTAGGTACTCCCATAATGCCCGAACTAAAAATGTCGAGGACCCTGGCCAGATCGTCGAGCCGGTGAAAAAATATGGCTACCATGCAAAAAAACATGGCCGTAAAGTTCGTTTTTGTGTTGTATGTGAGGCACCAACCAGTATTACTTCAGTGTAAAAATTATTGATATTTTCTTTTTTTGTCTAATTTTGACAATTTTACTAACAATGTTTTCAAAATTTGGTGTTGTCTTATTAACTGTTAAATTATCTACAACATACAGTTTCATTCATGCCGCTAGCTCTATTATTTTAAGAGTTATTTTAGTTTTTCGTACCGACCCGTATTATTAGTCCGCGAGTGTATTTGAATGTCTGGTTAACGAAAATAGTTTAAAACAAAAGCCAGACGGAAGCAAATGATTTAGGAGCACTTTTATTCACATCATTAACAACTTATAAATGAATAACGCAACGCTAATGGTTTGGCACAAGTTGACATTAGTGGTTTTTATAACCGTAACATCCATTTTTAATAAGGCCACACGAGCAAATGACTTAAAAATTTCTGCTGCCAGCAACTACAAGGAGACTTGCCTCCGGCTTTAAATTCTCTGGATGAATGGATGAAAGAATATAGGGATATACCTAGCCTTGAAAAAATAACAAAAGAAAACATGACTTTGCTAGAATGAAGGTCAGTATGGAACTTTAGTAATGTCCTTTATTACATGTTACACATGCATGTTTCATATTTATTAAAATGATATACACGTAGGAACAAAAGTCAACACTTCTAAAAGTTAAAAGTTTAATAATATGTTTTAAAACGAAATGAATTTATTAAGAAGTCAAATAATATTCATCCGTCAATGTTTGGATCACCGATAAAGAGCATCAATTGAATGTAAAGCGTATTGATAAATTATTATAGTGATATAATTATACAAGGTCCAGTTCTTACACGAAATATTTTAAGAGTTGTATGTATCTACAGGTTGCATATTCTAGATGCTATGTAGCAAAAAAATTATAATTAGGTATATAAATCTTTTCTTATTTAGATACAATTTTGTCATGCGCTGCTTTTCAGTGTGTAAGATTATACATAAAGCCACGTGCCGCCCTAACACGCCGCCATGTCGCCGCCTGCTTGAATGGCGGTAATACTATATAGAAAAAATTGCGTAATGGTGTCCCGAAACCTGGGACAATTTTTTTTGTCTCTGTGCCTCAAAGTTTAGTTGAATTAGCACCACCTATTCCGATCACTGCTCATAATCCAAATTTATCAGAAAAATGGATTGAGGTGACGGGTAATAGATTGGTTCCCAACGAAATATAGCACTATTGGTTCAATATCTATATCATTTCTCTGTCTTTGAACTTGAATGACATAATCGATCACAATATCGATATTTGACTAGTTACTAGAATTAAATCGATTTGGCGTCAAAGGAGGTTTCCCTTCACTAAATAGCGCTTGTGACGTCATAGTACGTAGAAAAAATGTGACACGCTTGGTTTTCATACAGATCAGTATCTATTTAGATCTATATCTGTGAAGGAGCCAATATTTTTAATGTGTGTCAAATAATATTACGGTAATTTATTAAAAAACAAAGTATTAGATAAAAAGAATATCATTTGTGGCATGGCATCTTCATCCATCTCGATGTACCACTTAAAATATTTTGTGTATGAATGGTTAATTAATTATAATATGGAAATTCTATTAACGAATTTATCAACACCCACACATCTGTCTTAATTAAAACACACGGTTGCCAACACTTTTATACCAAGACCATACACGGGAGATCGAGTAATTCTTGTAGAATAAAAGCTAGTGTAAACTAAGTATACTTTTCAAAACAGAGCATTTTTATCAATCCCGTTATTACAATTATATATCTATAAGAATAAATAAATTTAGTTCAATTGTAACCAGCAAATAATTTGTACTTACTTAAACTGATATTATTTATTTTTATAAAGGGATTGACAATTATAAATTTATCTTAATCATATTACTTAATATGTGTATTGCAAACATTAAACAAAATATAATTCTAAAATTGCCTGACTACAACCATGAATCTCTATAACGCATATTAAAGTGCCCGGTTTTATGAGATTATTTTTATTAAAAGAAATGAATTCCAAATCAAATGGTGTTATCATGGCTTGCTTACGCTTTTCAGTAAGTTTATCATCGGAAAGCATCTTGTCTGTATTTTCGAATTATTTATGTATACTATTTATGGGGATGTTCAGTGTTAAAAACGTAGACTGTAATAAGTATTTATCATGACGTCGCCGGTCAAAAAATATTAATTTTAGTTTTACATATTTACTGAAATAAGTACAAATTATAACAATATAATTTTATCATGTGGGAACTTGCTTGGATCGATTATGATAATTATTGTGATATTAGAAATCTATTGGTATCATATCATGCAGCAATTTGTATACCCTAAACAACCATAATATCTCTTTACGTTATGCAAATCCATTATGATGTAAATACCACAACTAATTACGTCGGTCATCATTTTACATAAAAAAAAACTAACATAGACCAAGCAGCGAGCATTATGGGGTACACTGCAGCTTAAAATCTTTTTCAATGTTTTGCTATACTTATCAGGAAGCACTAATAAAATCTAAGCAAAAATTACCAATTGTTATTGACAGTTTTCATTTAACGTTTATTAACTACAGTGCGTACGCACCATTACATTGACATAAAACAGGTTTTCATAAATAAACCACAGCTCTATCATAATGTTCATGCAAAAGCATCAGATAACTTCATGCGTTTGTAGTTTTGGTATTTCGTGGAGACCTTCCTACACTATGTACGCCGCAAAGATAACGGAAATATACAGTTTAACAATAAACTATACTCATACTTAAAGAAAAATGTCTATATTAAGCCTCATAATAAAAAGGTGTACTAACTTGAATCCCGAGGCCTGAGGTGAATGTTTCGACCCTTTATAAATTTTAACGGAGTAATTTGACTATTACATTTTAAACAAACGAAAGTATAAGGCGTGAGCTACAGTCAGATACACTAGGAACAGCTGAACGTGTTAAATAGAATGGAACATCTCAGGTACTTACTCATTATTGTTCGCTTGGCATAAGTATTCAAATATAGAGCGGCTCCGGCTCACAGTTTCGATCGTCGAGAATCATCATAATAATAACAATCTAATTAAGATCTTATTACTTGCAGGTGTAGTTTTATTTTTCAATGAAACCCCCAAAATCCAAATCTATCGAGTGTAGTGAAAACCGCTTCGTCTTTTTTATTCCACCGAACGCTTGCTTAGTTAGAAAGAGAGGAAGCGAATCTCATTGGTTTGTGTGACTGTGTGTAACAAACGATTGCGCGGTGGGGTTTGGATTTGTAGTTAGGATTTATAGATTTGTTTCGGCTATTGTTGGGTACCGTCTTTGTTTGTCATATCGCGTGAGGTCGATTTAGTTTATGCCGTCGTTTTGTGAAATCAGTTTGTCTAGTTCGGATTATCGATACGATACGATTTGTGACTGAAATCGGATTTTAGATTCGCTTTTATATATCTGACGCATGTCTAATTTATCAACAAAAGTATTACCTATTTTATTTTCGTATCCATTAACATATTTATAACCACTGACTGTATGTATACTATGTTTACAAGACTTATTCTACGATATGTTAATACTTTTGTTAAGACGAATTTAATAAGTATTTGAGAGGTTTCGTTCTATTTGAACTCCTTAGCTGTTTTATTGTATCTGAAACCGACTAACAGGCGCTGCGCAGACGGCGGCGGTCAGTTTAGTCCGCTCCGCACGCTTCCTAGTGATGGACGTTATCGACGTCTATATTCTAATCATCGCGGTCAGATAGTCCGCCGAGTGCGTGGAGTTCGTGGCGATCGTGCCCGCAGGCAACAAAGGGCAGAAGCAGTTATTTTTGACCGGCGGATAAAATGACCGCATTCTGCGCAGCGCCTAGCTATTCCAGTGAAATGATTCATGTTTTATTTTGCTTTCTTTTAACATAATGTAAACATAGGAATATACTGAATTACAATATTTATATCTTGTAAATATTACATACATTTATAAAAGATGTTCAAAGAAAAATACAAAGATCATTCAAATCAATATTATAAATTATGTTTCTCGGAAATAGATGTGTGCGCCGATGCCTTTTTTACCGGCGGCGGCGTCCGACGTCAAATTAGTCGGCGGCGGCGGCGTCATCGGCGTCATCGGCGTGGGTGGTGAAATTAAAACTAACATTTAAATCAAACTAAAATATCATCATCATCAGCATATATTCGCCCACTGCTGGACATAGGCCTCTCCCAGTAAACTACCTATACTATACAACAACAAAATATAAAAAATTACAAACAAAAATACATAGTATCAAGTATGAGACACGCTTCGTCCGAGATGAACTTTAAAATCTTAATATAATCGAAATATGGCAGATTTATTAGCCGAATGACTGTGAGTTGTGACGAACGAAGTTCGTAAGTTATCGGCAAAACGCGCTATTTAAATTGTGCTCATTTATAAATGGTTTTTTTATTAAATTTGCGTAAACAAATACATCGAAATAAATCAATAAGCATATATTTAGACATTTCTAGTGTTTAGTTTACTAGTATGTATCTGCATTGTACCTAAAACTAGAATATTACATACAATGACCTTGACGCCGATCACGCCGAAGAAAACATCGGCGGCGGCGGCGTGCGCCACGCCGATCGGCGCACATGACTACTCGGAAATAACAATTGATATTCCCATTTTACCATTTTATTATTGCCCATAGGTTTGCATTTGACCACTATTACGCATCAATGTTGCGCGGCAAAATACGTAAAGCATATTAAAAATTTCCATTATAAACGACCGAGACATTCATCTTAAGGCCCAGCGCCATACATTTAATGCATGATAATGCAGAAAATATGATACATTTTATTATAAAACAATATCTGCAATATTTATGACATTTAACACTGCAAAAACCTTACACAAATGATTAATTATGGTACATAAAATATATACCACACCGGAATAATATATAAGTTTCAAACTCCATTATTCAGCATCGTCGTAACGCACTCTGCAAACAATAAAAATTATAATTATGTTGGGTATAGGGAAATATTGTTACATTTTTACCACATGACTGCAATAAATGATTTGAGTTGAATATAATTATTAGCAAGTTTTTAAGCGGTTTCCAGTTTAATCAACAGAGTAACGGTCTGTCATATGCGCCACTCGGTTACAAAGGGATACGGATATAGTTAGGTACCTATAAACGATTTCAGATTTATTTATTTCGAACATTTCGCTTACGTGTGACACGTTACGATTTATTTATGTACACACACACAGATAGTTGCAAGGAAACTTGAGCCATCTGTGGGCACTACGGTGTAACGCAGAATTGTGCAAGTCTAAATTTTTGCTAAGAAATCGTAACGGGTATGAGGGCTATTACATCCTAACGTTAGACCATGTAGACTTTCGGCGGGCGTCTGACAGACATTTAACGACATACCGTTAGCATTTGTCTCCTTGGGGGAAAAGAATCAGAAAATGGATATGGCCGTCCCTAATTACTGCAGAAGCATCACTGATTATAAACTTTACTACACCGGGCACCATTATTCTTATTAGTGTGTGTTACCAATTTACCATTTGTATTTTTTAGTTAAGTCCCTTATTAATAATTTTCTATATATTTAACCCCCGACAAAAAACAGGGGTGTTATAAGTTTGTAGTGTGCATCTGTGTATATGTCGGTGGCATCGTAGCTCCAAAACGGAGGGATCGATTCAATGCAGTTTTTTTAATTAAAAGCTAGTTTTATCGGGTATCGTCTTAGCCATGTTTCATGAAAATCTGTTCAGCCATTCAAAAATTACAGCTCTTTTTCTAGTTGGAGTCGGGGGTTTTAGATGGTTAGGTTATTTTAATATGAACAGAGCCAATTTGGTGGTTGAGGCTTCTATGCTTAGTCAGGGAGTAACTAAATGGTAATGAATATCGACTCTGGTAATAAACTTCAGTACGATCGTGACAGACAAAACTTCGTACTACCTTGTAAAAAAAATACCGATCATGAAGATGGGAGTCCTACCAGAAAATCATCGTAATATTAAGAAAAGAAAGCAGGTGGTATATCGGGGGAAGTCCCTAGACATTTCTGACTTGTTTCTGTTTTCGTTGCAGGGAAAAAGTACTTAATTGATATAAATAAATCATTAGACTCAAAAAATATGATTTTTATCGTGATGAAAACCATCGATTAAGTACAATGCTAGAATCTTAAGAAAAATATTACAACCGCTTTCAAGATTTTAGCATGCAAAGATTTGTTTGGTCTGGACGTTAATATCATTTAGTCGTTTAGTTAATCAGCTTTACATCTCTACATAGTATAAAATAAAGTCGCTTTCCGCGTCTGTCTGTCTATCAGAATATCCGTTAACTCCTCCTAAACCACGCAACGGATTTCGATGCGGTTTTCACCACAATTTTAAGCATTTCTTCCGAAATGTTTATATGCATAATACTTTCATATTTAATGTAAGGATAAGTGCTAAGCCGGGGACTGGTCGCTAGTTTTATACATATTTGTTACGCGTGGGCACAGATGATATTAAATAACATGTTACAAGTGCCAGAGAACATAAGTTGAGGTTACCTCTGACGCTGACCACGCCTTTTGCTCAGTCGACGGCCTGATGAAGGGTCCTGTAATGTGAAGCGATTTGTAGTTTCTGGAGCCACTCTCAAGTTCCGGGAATCTACGCACCGAGCCTTGCTCACCTGTTTAAAAAAAAAAAATGCTTATAAAATGGTTTTTTTCGTACTTATAGTGGTTGTATTGCTCAAAAATTATTAAGTACACACCTTATCCATGAACTTCTTTATTAACTCAGGGCAATTCAAGTTGTTCTCTGGTTCCCAAGAATCAAATTTGCTTGACCATCCTTTCCAATGAATGAAAAACTCTCTTTTACCATTTTTCTTGTGGCGAACTTCTAAAATACGATCTACCTAGAATAGACGTTTTAATTAGATACCTCTAAAAAAGTATAACGAGACACTAAGGTCCGTATTATTATAGAACGACGCTCAGTGGTGATGTCCACTTGTTCAGATTTTGAGTATTTCTATGAAATTACATTATAAATAGTGCAATAATTAAAGGCCTATTCAAACCTGAGCGATATTCGCTGCCGCTGTGGGTAAAGGTACATACCGCGCGGGTTTCGCTCTGGTATTTAGTATCAAGTACCGCGGCTAGAGCGACCTGAGCGATATTCGCTGCCGCTGTGGGTACAACGTGACTGACGTGTATATTCTTTGGCGACTCAGAAATGACTAACTGCCGAAAATTTCTTACCTCTCTGAGCGAAACTCGACTACCGCGCGTTATTCTACCCACAAGGATAGCGAAATCCGTTTTGGTGTGAACAGTAATATTACCGCATACCCACTGGGTTTTCTCTGCCGCAGACGGTAGCGAATACCGCTTAGGTCTGAACAGTAATATTACCGCATACCCACTGGGTTTTCTCTGCCGCAGACGGTAGCGAATACCGCTTAGGTCTGAATAGGCCTTAACCCATTCAATGCGGTACACGCCGATCGGCGTATTATTTTTTCATACTCAGATTCGGACCACGCCGATCGGCGTAATAAAAGTTGTTTTATATTTAACCAAATTTGAAGATTTAATAATAAAATATAGACCAATGTGCTTGTAATTTATAAGTGAAATGCTTGGTACAAGTAGTTTCTGGATATTTCTATTCTAGAAACATTGAGTTTTCTTACTCTGGTGCTGAAAACGCCTATCGGCGTATTCCAGGGATTGACAACTATTGGTTTTAAAAACATTAATGTATATTTATTCATATTATTATTTACAAACAGCCAAAATCTCTTCGCTAAGTTTTACTTAAAATCTACTAAACAAACATAAATTATGCTGATATTACTGCAAAAAAATATTGGTAGATGGCGCTGACAAAAAGTTACAAATCTATGTTTCACATTTTTTGTGTGACCTGTGAAGTGAGCCGATTTTTATTACATTTCACACGAATATGACATCGGTAGTTACAACGCCCTCTAGCGTAGAATACCTGAACTCGTTGCGCGTCTCGCGATACGTTTCTGTTCTGTAAGAACCCGGCGTTCCCCCCGCGCCCTTATCCCGACCGTCTCGCGCAACCAATCACAACACACCGTTCGGTTCGGTTCGGTATTAACCCCATTTTTGTTGCATCTCGATTTTATTGCAAAAATCGATAGTTGTACACATTTTGAGTACTAGAGTAGAACTCCGGCATTGATACGGCAAGCAGTTTATTTTATAAAAAATCACAAAGTTCACCTAAATCTTACTCCTAAAAATGAAAAAAAAATATAGATATATAAAAAGAATTAAACTACTTATTTGAGTGCTGATTACAGTAAATAATTATACATATAATACTACTTTTTTACACAAGGTTTCGTCTATTTACTTTCAATAAATGTAGAGTTCTATCATTTTTCTTTCTCATTTTTTTTCTCCACAATAATGGCGTATTAGATTATGATTTCTAGACTAAACAATTGCATAAATATGCCTTTATCGATAGTATTAAAATCACAATAATAATAATAATAACGTTGTGTGACGTCATTGCGCAGCGGTCCGAGTTCAGTTCCAATATGCTTATATCAGTCAATGTCGCTACATATGTATTGAGATTTAATGAAATTAAAACATAAGTTTGCAACCCCTGATAATCACGAATCTTATAAGCGCACTACTGGAGAAATATCATGAATTCGAAATGAATAAATTGAAATTCATAATTAACTGCTGAAAACGCCGATTGGCGTGTTATTTTTTTATTTGTCAAGTGCGGCTGACGCCGATCGGCGTTAATGTTAAAAACTATGCCGCATCTGGGCAGGGAGAGGAAAATTCGTTGCCGCATAGAATGGGTTAAATTACATTTAATAAAATATTCTATAGCAATTAAATATAATATAATTAATAGTGTAATGATTTAAGAACTATAAATAAAATGTTATATAATAATTTAAAAAAATTAAATAGTGCAGTAAATTAAATTAAATACAATGTAATCAATAAAATATTGAATAACAATGAATAAATACTAAACCACAATTAATAAAATAATTGCAACTAACAAATTTATGTAAAATAATGCAATAATTAAATTAATAGAATAAACAAATGATTACAAATTATAAAAGTTTAATAATCTCTAATTAGGTGGCGCTAAGGGTGCGGACCCTTAGCGCCACCTAATTAGAGATTATTAAACTTTTATGCCCTGGAATCGAAACTTGGCCTTGAAATAGGTTGGGGATGGCTGCCCTAGACAATGTTGATGTGTATATAACTTTACTAGTACCAAATTACTAATATATAATTGCGACCTATGTGGTTGCGGAGAGAAAACTGCAGGGCCGCGCTAGTACTATCGTGCACCTGTATACAACAAACTAATGCGTCAGCAGTGTGTCCCTACGCCACTATATTTGAATACTTTTGCTTAGCCGAAGATAGTGAGTACCTGAGATACTTCGATCTATTTGACCACCTTAACTGTTCCAATGTATCTGATGTTAACTGTACCCTACCCATTAAATATACAATTTTTGTGTTTGATTTTAATAAGTGGAGTTTGATCCTAAAATAATATATGGTCAGATAAGTTCCCTTACCTCATACTCAGCATTTTCATCTGCATTCTTACCATCCCAATCATTTTTAGCCCTTTTAGCAGGTATTTTGGTCTCTTTCTTGGCTTTCCTTTTATTATTCTTCTTATCTGCCTTACCTTCCTTATTTTTGGAATTCTCCTTCTAAAATAATAATAAAAAACAATAAATACAAACTAGACACACGTACGCGAAAGGACGGAGAGGAAAATCGCATAGAATTAGTTCGAAAATTGCCCCGATTCTGTTACACATCGCAATATCACTCATCACAGCTATGTTTAAGAAACTAAGTTCTGCAGCATTTACAGTAAGAAAAATTAGGCAGTTAACCAATATAGCTACGGCCAGATTAGTGTAGTAAATAAATTTCGATTGAACAAGACAAATCATTTCTAGGGAACAGTGAACATTCTATAGTATGCTACCGTAAACTATGACCGATCAAAAGCCTTATATAAGAACCAAAAACTATATAAACTATAGAAGTGTGGTGTTGATTATCTGCACATGTGGCTTCGCTGATGATCCACCAGACATTCTGGTACGAGGGTAACACTGAATGTTTTTAGAATATAATTAAAATAAACGAAGTAGCAACTACACACACCGGCAAATTTAGCGGAACATAAAAAAAGGCCCAAGAATTTCAAGATGCGATTTAATTTTAAATTCTGTTATTTATACTTCTTTTCGTATTTAAAATTACACCTTTTAAAATGAAAATGGGATTACACTTAGTATAATAAATTTAGTAAATAAAATTATATTTATGAAAAATTTACATTCTTGAATTTTTAAGATAAGCAAGGAAAGTTGGAAAAGTTATTAAAAAACAATATTAATATCACGTGGTTCCTCCACGTGCTGTTATTAAAGTTTCCACCCGCCTAGACATGCTGAGAATGATATTATCTATTGTCTCCTGTGATAGTCTCTGCCATTCCTCAACTACGGCGATTCGTAGTTCACCCACATTGACAGGTGCTGGAATTCTGGATTTTACTTTGCGTTTCAGTAGGTCCCAGACGTGTTCGATCGGGTTCATATCCAGTGATCTCGCCGGCCAGCCCATAACTGTGATATTCACATTATTAAGATATGCCCGAGTTGAACAAGCAGTATACGACCGAGCATTATCCTACATAAAAACGAAGTCGTCACCGATAACGGGGGCAAACGGTACCACATTTTCTTCTAAAATTTCTCTTATATAGCGATCTGCAGTCAGACTCCCTCCATCGATTACCACGAAGTCCGTACGACCTCCCAAACATATCCCTCTCCCAGACCATTATTGATCCACCACCATATCCCACTGTGGTTTCAAAATTTGACTGATTCTATCGTTCTCCTTTGCATTTATATATTCCTTGCCTTCCATCAGTTTGATTTAAAATAATTCTGCACTCATCACTAAACAAAACTTTACCCCATTGGTCCATGTTCCAAAGTCGATGTTCCCGAGCAAAAGTTAGTCTGTTTCTACGATGATATGCCTCAAGTTCTGGAGCCTTGGCGGGCACGAATGAACCAAAACCAGCTTCTTTGAATCTTCTTCGTACCATACGCTCACTTATTGTTACACCTCGAACTTCCTCAATCTCATTCCTGGCTTAAACGGCCGTTAGACGTGGGATCTTACGTACGCCAAGTTGAATAAAACGATCATCCCTGCTTGAAGTACGTCTTTTTCTGCCTTGTCTCGGTCTTCTCACAAAAGCATTAGTCTCTCTGAATCGTTGGATACTGCAATGAATTGTGGAAACAGATCGACCTACAGAGTGATCTCCAGAATAAGAATTCTGGAGATCATTCTCTAGTTTTGATCATTTCTCCTCATCTCAAGTGCCCTGGCAATCTCAGTTGGGGTCAAGATGGGCATAATGAAGTCCTTGACTTTTAAAAAGATTTAAAAAATCAAATAATTGTATATTTTAATGAAAATTTTACAAAATTTCACATCGAAACCATAAAATAAATAATTAAGGAAAAATCACTCGAAACGATGTTTGTTCGAATAAAATTAAAACAATCGCATAAAATATGACGTTCAATTGTTTTCTCAATTACAAATAATTAGTTATAAAAGAAAAATAAAAAAAGAATTACCCAGGAATGTTACAAAGAAAGATTTTCGACTTTTTTTTATGTTCCGCTAAATTTGCCGGTGTGTGTATTAGGGCATTTATTGTTTATCAAAATAGTCTTCTAGCATACCTATGCATCGTTGCATTTGATGGAACCACTGAGAGAAGCAGAGGGCCCACCTATTTGGGGGTCTCTTCCACAGCCTTTTAAAATTGTGGGGTATCCACCTAGTACAAAGTTTCCAAACGCCCAATTCATGTAACATGTTTTGTACTTGACTCATACCAATGCACTATAATACACGATATTAGCATTTAATAGGGTTTTGCTTAAGGGCTTAGGGGCTGCTTTTCAAGATCAGATTCCTTCTACCGTGTTTTTTTTTCTCAATCATTGAATTTTATCTTACAGATTGTATATTCCAAATTAAGGAAGATGAATGCACATCAACATTTTTCACCCCATTTTGGCTGGAGTGCCATAGGTTTTGGGCACATATTAAAAGTGATTACTATCAACAACAATTTATGAAAGGAGGATGGGCAAATTCCTATGGACGCTGGTCCAAATTAAAAAGCTTGCCCCTACGGTTGACACCGGTGCTAATCGATGAAGGACATCAGTGTTACTCTATATTCTCATTTTTTTTAAATTTCATCCTGCCGTTCCAGAGTTATAATCAATTAGTATTACGAATTTTCCCAGCAACTTAATTACATTATAATTTAATATTTTGGATTCTTTTTGGTGCACGATTGGCAAACTGGTTAAACGTAAGTCTATCTATGGTGCTGCTCGTACATAGGGGTAGCGGGTTCAATTCTCGGACATTACATATTTTTTGAATCTCAAAAATATTTTGTATGGTGCACATAGCGCATCAGTTTCTTAATAAAACATGTTAGGAATAGTGTAATCTACCAGAATATATAACTTTTATTTGCTAACTTTCATAAAGTTCATATGTTTAGGTACAAACTTAAAAATGTCTTTATGTCTCAAAATATCTTTTCCTGCAGGACCGATTATTTTACTCCCATAATAAAAAAATAAATGTTCAGTGTGCTCTTTTAAATGCACTAGGTGTCTACTCTAGGGACACCTTTAATAATCAACCACAACAATAATTACATATTTTTTGAAACTCAAAAATATTTTGTACGGTGCACGTAGCGCTTCAGTTTCTTAATAAGACATGTTAGGAATAGTGTAATCTACCAAAATATATAGCTTTTATTTCCTAACTTTCATAAAGTTCATATGTTTAGGTTCAAACTTAAAAATGTCTTTATGTCTCAAAATATCTTTTCCTGTAGGACCGATTTTTGAGCTGCCATAATAAAAAATAACGTGTCCAATGTGTTCTTTTAAATACACTATAATATGTCTACTCTAGGGACACCTTTAATAATCAACCACAACAATAATTACATATTTTTTCAAAATCAATAATATTTTGTATGGTGCACGTAGCGCTTCAGTTTCTGAATAAAACATGTTAGGAATAGTGTAATCTACCAGAATATATAACTTTTATTTGCTAACTTTCATAAAGTTCATATGTTTAGGTTCAAACTTAAAAATGTCTTTATGTCTCAAAATATCTTTTCCTGCAGGACCGAATATTTTACTCCCATAATAAAAAAATAAATGTTCAGTGTGCTCTTTTAAATGCACTAGGTGTCTACTCTAGGGACACCTTTAATAATCAACCACAACAATAATTACATATTTTTTGAAACTCAAAAATATTTTGTACGGTGCACGTAGCGCTTCAGTTTCTTAATAAGACATGTTAGGAATAGTGTAATCTACCAAAATATATAACTTTTATTTGCTAACTTTCATAAAGTTCATATGTTTAGGTTCAAACTTAAAAATGTCTTTATGTCTCAAAATATCTTTTCCTGTAGGACCGATTTTTGAGCTGCCATAATAAAAAATAACGTGTCCAATGTGTTCTTTTAAATACACTATATGTCTACTCTAGGGACACCTTTAATAATCAATCACAACAATAATTACATATTTTTTCAAAATCAATAATATTTTGTATGGTGCACGTAGCGCTTCAGTTTCTGAATAAAACATGTTAGGAATAGTGTAATCTACCAGCATATATAACTTTTATTTGCTAACTTTCATAAAGTTCATATGTTTAGGTTCAAACTTAAAAATGTCTTTATTTCTCAAAATATCTTTTCCTGTAGTACCGATTTTTTTACTCCCATAATAAAAAATAATCAGCTAAGCGTGCTCTTTCGAATGTACTATGTGTGAACCCTGTGGGCACTTTGGGCCAATTTGCCCATTGTCCTTTGGTTCTTGTTGAGACCCAAACACATACACACACACATTTTTCACATACACATTTTTTTTTGTAGCTAATTTTCCTAGAATATTATACCATTTTGGAATCTTAGTTAGTTGCCCTGGTAGTGTCTATACTTTTTTTTTACACCACAATGAGTGAAATTGGAATGAAAGTAAAAATCTTTCAAAATTTTAGGGTGAAAAACAGTAGGTATTGATTGATTTTTGTGTCAAATCTACAGTCATTCTGGGATTTTTAAGCGATGTAGTGGATAGCAGTGCTACTTAGGTTGCTTGTACTAAAGGGAATTCAGAAATATTTGAAACATTGTGGTCATGGTAATTAATAATATCTTAAGGGGTGTCAATTTTTGAAGGATTTCAATATTTTTTATGTAATTTCTTAAAAAATGGGATTCTTTTTTTTTTCTCGAGTTTTGATGATTGCATCATGCGTCTGGTGCCTGCTTATCAATGAATTTTAGGACATGTTGTATAAATTATAGAAAATAATCATTGATAAAAATATTAATTTGTCTTCGACTGGCAACAAGTGAGAATTACGTAGAAAATTAAAATTATGTTTTTGGCGAGTTGTCATGGCAACCTTATATTTTTATACCTATAAAAAACACTCACCACACCAACAACATAATTTTAATAAAATGTCTTAGCTCTTCTCTGTGTTACATACTTTCATACATTTAAAATGTGTTTTCTGAAAAAAATTATATGATAAAATAACTACTACCTAATTCTACATTTCTTGAAGAGGCTGCAAAGGAACTAAATTGTATCTAAACATTTCAATGTTTACACTTCATGTCCGAAGATGTTCAAATAAATGTGTTTATTAAAATTTGTAGTAATTTATGTATATGTATTTATGATGACGTCAAAATTGCTGCACTTGTTAAAAAAAATCTTGTAGATTTCCAATTTAAAAAAAAGGCTGAGTTTCTTCTGAAATATGAAGTATACCAATTTTTTTTTCTAATATATAGAAGTATCACCGTGTGTAAGGATATAATGGCCACTTGTGCATTTCTGGAGATATTCAATATTTTTACGCTAGCTTCTTTGCTTATTTTTCTAGTTAGATACACCAACTACATTAATAATGAAATGAAATGAAATGAATAATGATGGGGTATAATAATATATAATAACTAAATGCATTTAAAGCAAAAAAAAAAAACAACCTTCGAAAAAAACTGTTGAATATGACTGCAATTTATTGTACAGCTTTTGTATTGTGTATTTAGCATTTTAAATGTAAATAACTCTATATCTATCTATGCTAATATTTTAAAGAGGTAAAATTTGTTTGATTATTTATTATGTAGGGGGTAATCTCTGGAACTATTAGACAAGATTCTAAAAATACTTTCACTAATAGGAACACACATTATCCCATAATTATTAGAGGCTATATTTTTTTATTTTGATAAAATAGGTAGAACACTTGGGTGAAATCGCAGGCAATAGTTATATCCTTACCTCATCATTAAACTTGTTGATAAGTTCAGGGCATGATAAGGTGTTTTCTGGTTCCCAGGTGTCATTGTCAGCAGAATAACCCTTCCAACGTATTAGGTAATGAAGTTTCCCTTTGATCCTCTTGGAGTCCACGATTTTTTCAACCTGTAAAGTTTTGGTTTAGTTAAAAATAGGTTACAATACAGCCTTTAACTGATTAGCTAAAATAATTTCGCCTAAGAAAAAATAGCTTTAAAAAATCATCATACAAAACTGTTTACAAACATGAGGCTGAAAAAACAATACAAACCTCATACTCTTCTTCTACAACATTTTTCTCGGATTTCCTTTTCTTAGACTTGTTTTTTGCTTTGCCCTTTTTCGGAGATTCTTTACTTGTAGAATCATCCTCGTTTAATTCGATATTTTCAGTTGATTCTGATTCGGGCTCTTTCTCATTTGGGTCAACTTGGCGTTCCGCGTCGGCATGTTCTTCATTAACAACTGACCCATTGGTAGATGATATCACATCATCATCTGTACGACTTTTGGATATTTTACGCATGATGAATTTAGGGATATACACTATAATGTAAGCTGCTATTAACGATTGACGCAAAAGGGGGGAAAATCCTTGCTACTTACAGCTTGGTAGGTACGCTTCGCTTTGGCTTTGCCATAGATAATATAGGTATTATAATGGCTTTGCTTTGCTTTGTTGCTTGCTTGCTTGCTAACAAAACACTATGGTTATATTAATGTTGCAACTCCTAAATAAAACAAATTATTAAAAAAAAACAAAATCCCGACTGCAAAAAAATAGGTAGAGCCTGGCCAACGAAAGCTGTCCAAAAGAAAAGGAGGTTCCATTAAAAAAATTAAGAGCTGTTATCCCTGTCTATACACTGCATAAACGGAGTTGATACTATCTATTATTCAAGAAATATTATGCGATACTTACCTACATCAGTATTTCCAATTTATTTAATAATATTTACAATATTTCGTCTTGAGGATCATTGACATACATTGAGGATGGTTATAATCAGAGCACGAATGTTTTGACGTATAGAAACGTTAACGTAAGCAAATTTTGATAAAATACAATGCATCTATCGTATTTTTGATCAATTTTATATTATGTAACATACACACTTGTTTCGTGAAAATGTAAAAATACTGCATGTATTTTCACAAAAATATCATGAATATAAATAAACGTGTACTTTGATTCTTACGTTTACGTTACGATACGTCAAAGCATTCGTGCTCGGCCCACAGTACCAAATTTTAAGCGCTAAACGAAACTAGCTTGGTTTTTTTTATCTTTTACGTATTAAAGTTCATCGCTCAACTTTCCTGGCACGGCCATACATAGAAAAGGTTGAATTAAACAAAAAGTTATTACTATAAGTTTATATAATGGAATTGAGACCACTGATGTGATGAAACAATAAAATCCACACAAAACGTAGGGGTTATTCGTTTATTTTGTTTCCTATAGCCGAAATTGGAAACTATTGCTGAATGTGGTCGAGTTTTCCCCGGAGTATTCCACTGTCCGTGATTTTTAGATCTTTCAATTTTAATTCTTCTTAGTGTCTTTCATTTTTCTCATTTTTATGACCATGTTTCCTTGTGTGTCTGAACTGATAAGAATACCTGTCATTGAAGATATCTTTTCTAAATAATGTGTTTCACAAGTCGACATTTCATTTTCTTCGAGAGCTTTCAATTTCTTTACTATTTCCACAATTTTATGTTTTGTTACCTCGTTGTTAATACTTCCTGAAAAGTAGATAGGTACACCATGAAAAATATTTTTTATAAATAGTCGAAAAGTATCAAGTGGTTTGAATAGAAATTCCAAAAACTAACCTCATAGCGAAAGGATTGAATCTAGTTGTCGTATTTTCTCTACATATTTCCGATTTAAATCACTTTTTACGTCTTTATATTTGTCAATCATAGTAAATAGAAGCTTCCTCATCGAACTTTTGATTGTTTTCGGCATTATTTTAAACAGAACTAACGAAAACATGATGCATATATAAACACAAGATGACAAAGTACAAAACGTCAATGTTACAATTTTGACAATCCTAAATTGTTGCCATAATAAAAGTTTAGAAAATAATTCGTGGACTTCTTTCGCTGGCCAAACTCTAACTGAAAAGCTCCTTTTTAAATATTACAAAAAAAAAATGCTTTCTGCACAGGTAAAAGAAAACACTGCACAAAGGCCACAAAGGCGGTTCTATGTAATATTCTTGGGCGGACATAATGCCATAGGCATTTTCCGCTAGTATACAGTACCACAAACATAACTAACCAACTAACGTCGCTACGGAACAAAAATGACTTCAAAACTTAGATTATGTAAATCTAAGCTTCAAAACTTCAATCATTTTTGTACGGAGATGAGAGATGATGATTTTGGTCGGATTCGTGATCTTATCACTTTTATCGCAATTCGGACCATGTTGCAAAGCCAAAGTAGGTACGAGATTTTTTGGCGTACCTACCTACATAAACGAGGAAAAAAGTTCTACCTCTACAGTTGGCAACCCTGCCTGACATAGCATGATGGGCGATGGCATGCGACGAAATACGAATTGACAAATGACATGATCAAAAAATCTCATCAGTCATCATTTCTCATTGCCATTTGCTTGCCAATTGCCATTAATTCTTAAAGTCTCGTTGGCATAGAATATATACCCGTGGGCCATGAATAAGCAACCCATAATCAAAAAGATACCCATGCTGATTTAATTATAGTAGCATTGTATGCTGTGTAGTGAAAGTCACATGTAAGGGTTACACAGCAAATGAAAATTTATAAATCATGACAAGCCGAGGAAGTTTTAACAACACCCGAATGAACTTTAAAGTGCAAAATGAACCGCTTGAAACTAAAGGTACCAAGCCAACCCGCGAAGAGTCATCAATATTAGAAGTTTTTGTGTTAATGATTGTGCACATTTGTAAAAAGATTCTGTTCTTTGACACAAATTTAAAAATAGCTGTATATCTAGGAGCTCTCTTTGTACTATCTATTATAGCAGACGTCTTGACATTTCCAAAAACATACTTTTCAAGGAGTGATAATGTATTTAATCAATATTTTGTGAAAATTGGATGGTTTTGGACACTGTTTATGACTGTGCCTTATGTATTATTAACATCCTACACAACATGCTGCGGAAAGAAAAGACTTATAGCAGCAGCTCATTTATCAAGGCTGATTATTGCCACATTGTTTTGGTATACTTGGACATCTGTTTTTAATACAATAGAAACCAATTATGGAAGATGTAATACTAAACTATATGACAGCAAAATATCATGTTTACAGAATGGACATTTTTGGAACGGTTTTGATATATCCGGCCATTGTTTTATTCTTATTTATTCAAGTTTGGTCATGATAGAAGAGGCAAAAGCAATCAATGGATGGGAAAGAATAAAAGACTATATAAGAGATGAGAAGTATGCTCGCAGTATTAATGACAAGTCTGCTAGTGTTAATCCTCTGAAGAGTATCACTACAGAAGAATTAAATATTTTAAAAATGTCATATGAGAATTTCACTCCATATGTGAGAGCATTTTTTATAGCGATAGCTTTACTGCAATTGCTGTGGGATGTAATGCTTGTGTCCACTATAATATACTATCACATCATGGTAGAGAAGTTTATCAGCGGTGTTATAGCAATACTCACATGGTTTGTTACTTATAGGGTTTGGTTCACCATACCGAATATTATGCCTAACTTACCAGGAGAAGGCATATTTAAATATTATAATAAGAATAAACCAGTTCCTGCTACACCTATATATCGAAAGAAAAGTGCTACAAATGGAAAACATTTTATGGGTATGCCTATAGGTACAAACCAAGATTCTGAAAATACAAAAGAAGAAACAAGATAATCTATAGGTAATATTGGGAGGGGTATTTTTCATGGGATAGTTTTAAGTGTCTAGAGTGGGGGTAACTATGGTTGGTTTTATAGATATATTTCTGCTAGGTAGTTTAAAATTGGACATAAAAAATTCGAGACATCTATGTTATAATGTGAATTTTATCACTAACCTTTTCTAAGTCACAACTGCGGATGGTTTATGGTTGGTATTTTTTTTTACAAGGTAGCTTGAAGTTTAGGTTCTCACAATTGTATTGAAGTTTATTACCAGTCTGATGTTCCATTTCATTTTTACGCAGTAGACCTCTGGTCGCCTGTGGCTGCGACAGAAATGTTGCTTATTTTGTCACTCAATGAATTAAATTATTAGTCACATCTATTTACCATCTAAGTTATCATTAGATATTTCTTTCACATCACATTTTTAAATACCTAATTATATGCAGATCGATGTGTGCAGTAATGCAGTTGCATAAGTTTTACTACAGCCATACAATATTAAAACTGTGGGTTCCTGTTATGCCTCATCCTACTCTGTAACACTATTTACGGAGTGGGAAAATAATCCCTCTCAATTACACTGTGACAGTATCCAACCACTTTTTCTCGTTGACGACACTCTCACCAAAATAACAAATTCGTGTACTTTACCAGGAATCATTATAATACCACTGTATTTCACAGTGTAACTCGAAATTGTTCGGCCTCACTAATAGTGTCTATGGTTAAAACAAGTAAAAATACCTAATTTTTAAAACATATTTTTGAAACCAATATAAAATTGAAAGTTACCAGAATCGTGTGTGCAAAATTTCAGCGTAATTGGTTGGAGGAAACAGGTTTAAAATTCAGTTGCAAGATTTGACACAATACTAACTCAAGTTATATAAAAACTTGAAAAAGGCAGTTGCATATAAATGTAAGGGAATATTTTCCCATTCTGTAATGGTGTAACAGATCGGATATGAACTAGTGGAACTTGAACTTGTTGCTTTACTATTTTAATTTAACATATACCTATTCTAATGGAAACAAATTTCGTTAGTAACAATAATTTTATTACTCTTTATGCTGACGATTGACCGAAATTTTATCGAAACATGCTACGTTACGGCGCGGCGGCGCGGCGTCAGGGTAACATGCTCGTTGGGAGCACAGTGCAGTGCTCAGCCGTGCTCCAATTTTATTTGTAGTCAAGATGTTGGATGACTTGGTTCTGTATGGTGACTTTGATTTTACTTTATTATTGGTCAGTCCAAAGAAAATAATAATTTATAATAATAAGAAGATCTGGTTTGGAGGCTGGATCTAGGGATACAGAAGGTGGTACTGTTACGTTCCTCTCTCCTCACAATCTGGGCAGTTGGGCCCTAATTTTTAAGTTTTTTTATTTATGTGTATTTTATATGGAAAAGTTATTCGAAATTCAAACGTGATGAACTAGGTGTAGTGTACCTACAGTGGTTTACTTACCTAACTTTTTTCTATATAAAAAACACATCAAGAAACGTTCAGTGTAACACTCAGTTTTATTAAATATAGTTTACTTTTATAAATTACAAAAATACGACAAGAACAAATAAATTTAAAATATAATTTTGTTCTAAGAATAGCAAATACAAAATGCACCCGAAAAAAAATATTCACTGTTTTCTTCTATTCCATATTCTATTAACATAATTTTGGTGTGTTTTGTGACAAACTTGAAGGTAATTTATAAAATATGAGTGATCCCAGAGTTACCGGAAACGGTGGGATAGGTAGTGGTCAGTGGCGTGCACAGACATTTACAACAGGGTAGACAAAAAAACTTTTATATGTTACGGTTACGATCGACTTTCGCATTATGTTTGTTGATATTTATTTTTAACTGAGAATTTAAACGCGTTTCGATACCTACGATTTTTCCCAAATAAAATATATTTTATAGAAGCTTCTAAATGTTTTTCAGATCGTTCATGTTTTTTTGCAGCTGTAGTGAAATTATGTACGTCCTCGTAAACAGAACCGGTCCACACATTATGCCAATTTGAAAATAATTACATGGAAAACAAGAGACGATTGCTATGTTTGTTTACAACCTGATAACCAACCATAATATGTCTGATATTGTATAGGATTGAATTTTCTTGTAACTTTACCTTTTATTTGAAACAATTCTAAATCCGGTACGCACCGACCTTTTTTAATTACTCAAATTTTATCGTCAAACTTATGTGAAGTAAAGACGCCTGTCTTAAATTTTTGCAAACACACATTTCCCGGACAGCTCTCACATGTGACCTCTTCCATTTCGGCAATAATTAATAACGTAATTCACTTGATATTCACCACAAACGATAATAAAAACAAACAAAAACAATGCGTAATTGCGTATGACAGCTTCTGCGGTTGCTAAATTATCATTTGTCGAGGTGGCATGAGCTGTCGCTCATGCTCATTGGCTAATACAGATTATCAACCAATAGGAGCGCCGCTAGACCGATTTACGCCTATAACGTCAACAGAAATTGAACGACCAAATTGTAATGTACTATAATCTCTATTGAAATGACATCGAACATGCGTATTTTGCAATTTGACGGTTAATACACATGCATATCGCTCAGAGCCACTCAGAGCCCCGCTAGACAGAGAACGCGTATACGACTTATCTTGTGGTCGCGTCGCTCGCACACCGAGCGTATCTGTCTCTTTCACGCAAAAATACGCTTAGGCGAAAATGCTAGTGTGCGTGTATTCCACCGATAAATTGTGTGTCGGTATAGGATATAGATGTTTGAATGTGTACATTTGAAGAATTTTTAGGCTGTCTTGTTATTATGAGTGAGCGCCGCCGCACCGCCGCCGCGCGGGTATATTTGAATAGAAACCGCCGCGCCGCGCAGCTATAAGAATTTATAGCAACAAAATAAATAATATAGTTTTATAAAAACATACATAAAAGAAAAATAGCCATGTATTACTTAATTTATTAGGGTAGGCAGTGTCTTTTTGTCTCTATGGAATGCACGCCACTGGTAGTGGTACCTACCTAATGCCTAATTATATATGAATTATTTTTCTAGCAACTAGCATTTTCCTCGCTGTAGTGAGATGAAAAGTTGTGTGTTTTTTTGCGTCTCGTGCCTTTGAATCCCTCGCTACGCGCGCTCAGGACTTTATTTTTGAAAATATATATTTTTTCAATCTTAGAGTCCTACGCTTGCTCGATATTCGACACAAGTACTCGCACCAAATAACAACTTGGCAGCCTAGCTTAACAACCATTGTATTTCGTATTTTAATTATATGCTAGATAGTAATTTGTATTAATTAAAGCATGTAGTTATTTTGCCCAGCTCTGGCCATATCGCGGATGTTAACAGAACAAAGTTTAGTACCAAATGTGTTTAAAAAGTAACGATACTAGCAACATCACCTCAGGGTCGATATATTATTTGTCGGCCTCTAATATCTGAAACATAATATAATCATTACCACACGAGAGACCCGCGCACAGTGTGATAAATGCCTCAAAAAACGGACAAACTCCCGGATCTTAAATATCCTAAAAATCACGGTAAGTAATAATTTTTATTATAATTTTCTGGATTTTCAGAAAAACGCAATTATAAATGGTGTAATGAAAATATTTGAACATTTGTTTTCAGAGTTTATTGACACTATATTTAAGCCATTTTATAGGCACATCAGAATAGACTGCGATAATAGAAAAATAGATATGCCTGATTTCATGTTTTTTCCTTTCAGTTTTTTTTAATTGAAAGCTTTAAGGAGACAGCTTAACTATGTATAATGAAAATTTGTTTAGCCGTTCAAAAGTTACAGATCTTTTTATAGTTGGGAGTCGGAGGGTTTTTGACGGTTAGGTTAGGTATTTTTTCCCTCTTTATAAGTAGCGCTTGATATTTATCTTAAAACATTCTTCAGAACTGCACTATTAACTGTAAAAAAATTTTGATCGAAATCTATCAGGAAATCGAAGTTATGATGATTCTATGGTTTTCATTTTCTATGATATTAGGGTTATTACTCTCGGAACACAAAAATTGCAACTAATAATTTATAATCGGTAAATATTGTGTAAAGGAACACCAGTCAGTTAATCTCACTATTCTTCTTACATTTTGAATTTTTATTATTTGTCAAAAATCTTCTTAAGCCTAAAAATCCGAATTCCTACTTGTTAAGAATCTGATATTTTACAGGTAGGTTAACATAGCACTAAAGAATCATTTGTGTGAAAATAAAATGTCATCCAAATTGCGAAAAACTTTTTTTTCAAAATTACGGAAAAAATTACGTAACTTTCTATAAATTATCTACATCTATAAAATATTTGTTTGATTCTAAAAATAGCAGATATATGGCTTTATCGCATAATATAATTAAAACCAAAAAATGTTGCATACATAATAAGTTAAAGCAATTCTTAATGATTTCTATGATAACCAAAGAAAAAATTCTAGTTCAGCGGGTCTACCGCGTAACTAAAATTGTAATGAACATCGACACTGGTATAAAACTTCAATACGATCGTGAGAGCCTAAAGTTTGAGCTAACTTGTACAAAAATTAACTATCATGAAGTTGGGACTCCTATCTTCATGAACGATAAAAAAAATACAAGGTAGCTCTAAGTTTAGTCTCTCACGATCGTATTGAAGTTTAATACCAGTGTCGATGTTCATTACCATTTTAGTTACGCGGTAGACCCTTTGGTTCTAAGCTGAATTGGCTTTTGGGAGTTCTACTCTAGCATTCAAAACAGTGTATACTATCGATTAGTAGAATAAAAAAGTGATGTCCGTTTTTTGGGGCATTTATCATACTGTGCCGCGTATGGTGCGCCGCGTTATAATATCCAATACAGCACACCCTGGTCTATTAAGTACATTTGTCACTTTACGCACTAAGTGACGCCCGAACAGCACGCCACATTCACGTCGTCACATTTTCTATGCCACTCTTTCGGTCGGAACAGTTGTGTCGTTTACGTATACACACACTGGACCTACAATTCATTTCTGGTGTATCTACCTTTGTTCGAGTGACAATGTCCAAATCATCTTGCAATATGAGTTTATAATATGGCAATTAATGAGAAAATATAAATTTTTGGGTTCGCCTATTGTGGTCCAGCCACTTCAGATTTTCGCATTACTGTGATCAGAGCTACGTTCAGTAATTAATTTTTCGGTGTACAAGTCCCCTGCGAATACCGTTCGCTCATTGGGAATAATTGAACGGCTTCGGGCGACCCACAGCTGCGATAAGCGAGTGACCAATCGAACGACCTCAAAATATTTGAGATCCAATGACTATAGTCATTGGACAGTTGATGGCAGTGCGACTTTCACCCTGCTATTTTACAGGTGACCGGTGCGAACGCCCGATGACGCCCGCTCATACCTATTACTAAAAGGTTGGATGTGATCGCCCAGACGATAGGTGCGTTTGTCGAGTGTCGTCTCCCGTAATAACTGAACACACTCAGGGACAAGTCTGTCGAGTTGCAGGGTTCTTTTCAACCTCTTCAATAATTTCTACATTGTCTTGTATTATTTACGTGGCGTCGCGCCACATGTAACGAACATGTTCAATATTGAAAACGTGTATCCTCAATGTGCGTGAATGTGCGTGCCCACGTGCAGGTATACGGGAGCGTTAGGCTGCGTTTCCACTAAAGCGGAGAGGTGAAAAAGTAACCTCAGTAGTAAGTATTTCAGTATTTTCTCCACCCATCTAAGTGACGTGATAATACTAGTAGGTATTCTATTACTAATTACTTATATCCTCTCCGCTTCAGTGGAAACGCACCCATAATGGCTCATTTTAAGGGATTCCATGGATTCAATACCTACAGTATGTTAAAAAAGATTGTTGATGAATCCTAGAGTTCATTAGCCATATAAAAGATATATAATGTTATACTTATGATCACGGAACAACGTATTGTATTATTTTTTTATACATTTGAAACATATTTGTAAAAAAAAATGGAAAAAAGGCGGACGGGTTTAAATGAATTCTACACTAAAAAACTGTAATAATTATCTTCTTTAAGAATTTGGAAATAACTAGGCAATTAAATCCTAATTTTTGGTTGATTTTACGCTGCGGCCCTCTATTGTTGTTTCTTTTCCTCACGTATGTATATAAATGCTGCCCTTTCTAGCATTTCAAGGCCGTTAGGCCAGGTAATCCCCTTTAGTGTAATACAAAATAACGTATGTTCAGTGTGCGGCATGCCTAAAGGCGTTACAAAATAAGAATCTAAGTAGAACCAAGTAGGTACTACTTTATGCATTTTTTTGGTTATAAATCAAAATATAAGTTATGTATTGTGTTTTACATCTTGTTAGTTACTTAACATTTTTGTATTCATGTGTTTTTTATAAATCATGGTTTAGAATTACACTAAAAACTGTAATGTATGTTTTCCTTGTAAGAATCAACATTAATTAAGATTATTGGTGTAAACCCTGACGAATATTACAGAACGGACGCCTCGTCGTCTAACACGAGTGAAGCATCCAGATTGCGTGTCCTGCGTGTGATCTTGCTGCGATGTGCCGATGTTCACCTCAGGATGTGAATCAGTACGTGAGGCTTATACAAGTGGACACGCGGTACCTCTTAGGTGCTTCAGTTTCGTGAGACGGCGAGTAGTCCTTTTTTTTTATTCGCCTTGGTGTGAATATTGGAAATAACTAGGTGGGTACCTTTAGTTTGTAACAAAAACGGGATATAATGTTATCAATTTAATAAATATTTAACAAAGGTAAATAATACTGTTTTATTATCACTAGATTATAATAATATTAGCTACCTCAGTGGCAGATTTACATATTTTAATATACGAGGCTCTATAAGTTTCTTGTCACAATTTCAATTTTACGTATCGACCGCGTTCGGCGCTCTGAGTGGTGAAGAGCTAAGAGCGCGCCAATTGGCACGCAGAACGCGGTAGAACGGAGTCGATGCGTAGGTACAATCGGGATTGTGAAGGCGTAGGTAACCCCGACCAAAACGCAGCGCGTGACTAGTTATAAGCAGCTATCTCTTCCGTAATTACACAATATAAAAATCAAATAAAAATACAAAAAATAAAGTTCAAGATCTTTACTTCAAATTCAACGTTTAATAATTTTATTTATAGTAGTTTAAACTATAGAAATTTGCGATTATAAAAAACCTAAAATAGAATTAAAGCTTGAATCTTCTTCGAAAATTTAAGCATTATTTTATTTTTGTTTTTAGCAATAGATAAATAATTCACTTAGATATTTATAATTTCAACATTTACCTAACTAAAGTAGGTAATTTTCTGTTTTTCCTTGAAATTAAACGTAAATCTGTGCTAATTTTCGGCTGAAGGCTCGAGCTACCGCAATATCGCACCGTTGAACAAGGAAAATTACGATACCCGGAGTCTACAATCTTAGGCAGTCCTAATTAAAAATGACTATTGGGACATCGTAAGCGGCGAGAAAATATTGTTACCACCGCGGATGCGGCTGCGAAGTCGGACAACAATCGAAATTCTACTTTTATTGTCGCCTTCCGAATTAAAACAAATCAAAGCCTGCACGAGTCACGACATCTAAAGTTGTCTGGGACAAACTAAAGTCAATTTATCAAAGCGCCGCGCCGCGTCGGGCCGGCATCGGAAAACAACTTTGCTAAAACTTGCAACTTGTTTTGAAACGGATGGTCGAATAAATATGAGAATTTCAAGAGACGGGTAGGTACTTGCCTGACATCATTTTTCATAATTATTGAATAGGTAGGTACTAAGGCTGACATTCAGAGACGACAGAAACAAGTCTAAACGTGAACTTACGCTTCCATCTGTCAAAATTACGAACAAGTTTTGACAGATCGAAGCGTAAGTTCACGCTTAGACTCGTTTCTGTCGTCTCTGAATGTCAGCCTTAGACTCGTTTCTGTAGTCTCTGAATGTCAGCCTAAAACTTCGATAAAAGAATAACTAAGATAATGTTACATTTTGTATGTTTTTTCTTAAATAAAAATTAGGAAACACTACTTGGATCATCCTTTATATTCCGCCTAACCTTGTTTAGGTAGAATTGCAAATAGATTTAGATAATAACAATAAAATAATAACCATTTTATCAAAACGGGAAGCGATAGCATAACTATGGACAATGTAGGTATAGGTACCTACTATAGTTTATTTTATATGCGCATTACCTAGTATGTTTTTTATTAGAGCTCCGACACAAGTATGATCAATTATGCTGATACATGTTTGCTTCTTTCTAGTCATAATCACGGTAGTTTATGAAACGTCATTCACGCAATCATTTAACAACTCCGCGTTGAAATGATCTTCGATCCTTCGATCTAACGTGTTTCGAACCAGCGTCATTCGATACGGTGAATTTCGAATCAAATGAAGTGTTCGAGCGAGTGTACCACAACTTACATTTTTTCTTACGTCGCTCCACCGTCATTGTATTCTACGTATTAGACCCATCAGGAATAGTAGGCTAGGTACATGAAGTGACTGACGCCAGCGTTCATCCAATGAAGTCAAAATATTTCTGTCAGCACACCACACGCAAATTGTATAAATTTTAATGATGAAACGATTTCAATGCTGGTGCTTACGAATATAATCGTTGGTCCGAAACAAAAGTGCGCTTTTTGTATACAACACAACACACACACACCGCAGAAGCCATTTACCCGAATTCGATCGTTTAATCTCTTGTGGCGTCAAATAAACCGCAAACTGTCTCCCTGTACCTTCATCTCTTACTGGGACTGCAATTTTCTCGAATTTTCTCCATTTAAATAACAATTCCACTAAATGTCAAATGGTGCAAATGTCAATTTGACGTTTAGGTCACATTGGCTACGTTCAGTAATTCAGTTTTCGGTGCGAAAGTCACTCGGGCGAATGTCGCTCGCTCATCGGGAATAATTGAACGATCCACAACTGCGTTACGCGAGTGACCAATCCGGACCAATCGAACGATCTCAAATTATCTGCTGCTGTATCCTATGACTACAGTCATTGGTCGGTTGTTAGCAGTGCGACCGAGTGCGACTTTCACCCTCCTATTTCACGGAGTGACCAGAGCGATCGTCCGACGACGCTCGCTCAAATAACTGAACGGTTTAGTGTGATCGCCCGCGTCGTCGAGCGTCGTCCGGCGTAATAACTGAACACACCCATTGATTTCACGCAGGAGCAAAGGCTCTGTAAGTCCAATACCGCGCAGGTAATGACGTCATTCATGACGTCACGCCTTCTGTCGTTAGCGCGCTCACGCCGATTCGAACCGCATCTTTGAGCGATATTATCGCTTTTGGCGTGATTCGGACCGCAGGGTTAGATTAGTTTGAGATATAAATAAGCGTATGAACACTCATTTACTACGATGACTATGACTATAATGTTATTATATACTTAACACTATAATATAATTAGATAAGGTTAAGTAAACAGTTGATACATAATTATATACAATATAAGTACCTACAATACTAGTTAGTAATTAGTATACAATACAAAATATCTTGGAATCTATAAGTAGGTACTCAAAAACCTTACTGCAACATTAGTGAATAATTTTTTTGAAAATATATACAATTGCAATTACAACACCAACTGATACAGCACCTGCAGCTCCCAAATAAGCTGGTGGTTGTGACATAACAATCATTTTTAGATGCACCGGTAAATTGGGAATTGTTTTTTTAAAGGATTCTCGTTGCTTCACACGGTTATAATAGTTCTCTAGTAGAGGACGTTTCCCTTCCGCCCAATATCTACCGTCATATCCAAGTTCCCAAAGACGTTGAAGAAGGATGGCAAGATTAATATCAGCAATGGTAAAATTTTCACAGCACAGCCAGTTACCTGAAAAATTTGTTCATTGTTCGGATAGCAATAAAAAAAAGTAATAACCGACTTCAAAAACTAAAAAGAATAAAATAATTTTGTTAAAAAACTTATCAGCTTCTGAAGTCGGTGCCACTATCAAGCTAGGTGCATTGAAGAATTATAGGCCCCGACTTCAGAAGCTGATAAGTTTTTTAAGAAAATTATTTTATTCTTTTTAGTTTTTGAAGTCGGTTTTTACTTTTTTTTTAAAGTTTATTTTATTTTTTAATTTTGAGTGGCATAAACAATACATAAACATGAGATTACAGCAATCGCGAGTGATGTGCTGTTATTCATTAAAGAGTTCCATTGTCTATCTCCGAAGATCTTCATCAGATCCTAACTAAATTTAAATGGAAACACTTCGGAAGTATACCCTTTCAAACAAAAAAAGAATCATCGAAATCGGTTGGCGTGATATTGAGTTATTCGACCATTTGTCGCGCACATACTTAATGTAAATTTAAGACTTATATGGTTTTCTCATGAGAACCTCCTCCCACCTTAACCGACTTCAAAAAAAAAACGGAGGAGGTTCTCAATTCGACGCGTATGTTTTGTGTGTACCAAATTTAAATGGGACCACCTCGGGACTATACCCTTTCAATTAAAAAAAGAATCATCAAAATCGTTTCACGCAGTCGAATGTTCTGAGGTAACAAACATAAAAAAATAATTAAAAAATCTTGTCTAATTGAGAACCTCCTCCTTTTTTTTGAAGTCGGTTAAAAAAGGATAAATAGATTACTTAGAAAACACGCATGTGTCACGCCTAAAATCCAACAAAGCCTCAAATATTTGGTTCTAGCTGTCGTTCTCGGGGGTCGTCTATTTTATGCAGCAGGCTAAAGGCGCAGCAGGGATTTTGGCTGCAGGCGGGGCGGCATGGCACGCTTGAGCACTGGTTGGTAATAAAAATAGGCTTTTTGTGTCATTACCTGACTAAGTTCGTACAATTTTTAGCTCGGCCTGCCAGGAGACACAATACAGTGCGGTTTTTAAACTTTTCGAAATTGTGACTAAATATTTTGAGCATTATGTATTAATTTGCTCTTAATCTGCACACATACCGCCCCAACAAACGTCAATGAACCGTGTATTCCCGTTCGTCCCACCGTCGTCATCCCAAAGGTGGGTGGTAAGGAAAAAAAAAAAAAACAAATCCCTATCGTCCCACTGATCTTGTTGGTGGAACGATAGGAAATTACATATTTATTTTATTTTTAAAGCCGCCCCACCGTATATACTGAAACACTCGTTCAATGGTAAAAAAAGAACACAGACTTGAATCGACGTAATATAAGACATAAAAACATATAACCCTCTACGTAGTCGGTTAAACATAGACCTAGTATAAATTTCTATCGATTTTACACATCGACCGCGCTTTGCGAGCCAATTGGCCTGCTCCGAGCTCTTCAGTCTGCCTCTGTTTATTTTAACAAGATAAACAGATTTTTTGCCACTCAATTATTTTATTTTGATACATACCTACCTACCATATATTCTAAAATAAAAGTAGCCTAAGTTACTCCTCCATCAGCTATCTGCCAGTGAGTCTCGTCAAAATCGGTCCAGCCGTTTCGGAGATTACTCGGAACAAACAGACAAAAAGTTTTTTTTTTTTTTTTTTTTTCCTAAGTACCGAATATAGGCATACTTTCATACCTATGCATTTAGTAAAAGTAACATTTACAAGAAGATGATAAGACCTGCTGCCTTGTATGGATCAGAATGTTAGCCACAAAAGGGTCGGATGAAAGGCAATTTGCATGCAGCGGAGATGCGAATGTTGAGAGGGATGTGTGGTGTAACAAGATTGGACAGCATCAGGAATGAGTACCTATATTAGAGGAAGTATGAAAGTGGCAACAGTTACAGGAAAGCGGCAAAGTGACCAATTGTCGTGGTATGGATATGTAATATGAAGAGAATGAATGACGAGAATCATGTTATAAGAAGAGTTGTAGGTATGAATGTTGATGGCTGTCAGAGTAGGGGCAGGCCAAAGAAATGATGGATAGACTATGTGAAACATGACATGAATGTGAAGGAAGTAAATCTGGAAATGACGTCTGATAGAGATGAATCGAAGAAAAAGACATATTGCGCCGACCCCAAAATAAAATGGGATAAGGGCAGGAGAATGATGATCACAGACATGGATATTTATAAATAGATACCGCAAGTACCGCGATCTGTATGAAAACCAAGCGTGCCACATTTTTTCTACCTACTATGACGTCACAAGCGCTTTTTAGTGAAGGGAAACCCTCTTCCACGCCAAATGGATTTAATTCTAGTAACTAGTCAAATATCGATTTTGTGATCGATTAAGATTCATGTTCATAGACAGAGGAATGATATTAAAGATAAGTATCGAACCAATAGTGCTATATTTTGATGGGAACCAATCTATTCCCTGTCACCTCAATCCATTGAGATTAGATGATGAGGAAAACTTAAATAAAAAAACAACGAAACGTTATAGAAATATTAATAGCATTTTCAAAGTTTAATTCATTCAAATTATCATTCCTCTGTTTCGAAAATCGATTAGAATCGAGAACTGGTGTACAATCTGTGTGTACAAACCTATTTGCTTAATTTGACAGAAAAATGAGAATAATGACCGTACCACGAATTTAGCGACGAGTGAAAGTATTGATCGTTTTAATTTTCATTGCGTGTTTTAATAAACAGTCCATAAAACTTTGGAACTAAAAACGGCGTTTTCATAATAAAACTATTACAATCATAAAATAACTGATTTTAAAATAAATAACACAATTTATGAAAAAAATTACTTATTGATGAAAGGAAACGTTTCCATTAACTCTGCCAATTTGTTTTGTTGAGTTTTTACAGTTCAAAACGGCACAATTAGTAATTTTTCTAAAGGACATTGCTAAAGCTCCATACATGATTAGCCCTGGAGTCTACAAAACAAAGATTATGCTTACTATGTACAACTCGATGAAAACAATATGTTTCAAGCAATTTTAAAACACGGACAGTGCTGAATATATTTTTATTCATAAAAATTGAAATTATTTTGAGGTTATGTTTTGCTTTCTTTCAAAAGTTGAGTCATGTCAACTACACTACAACGAAGATTTCAGTCGATGCATTTCAAATGTATAGAGTATTTATGGAGTGTATGGAGTATTTTTTTAAAACGATGCTTCCTTCTTGTCGTCCTGTATCTTGGGTACAGTTTACTAAGATAGGTATATATCTCACATGCACACCCAGCCAGACCCGGAACAAACATCTATAGTCCATACAATTATAGTACTACAATAAAATACTATTGAGCTAAGTTAGTCATTATAGGCACTCGAGGCTGGATTGCAGCCCGAACCGAAAGCAAGGGATGGAGCGTAATGGAGCCAAGAATATAATGACCAATGCTCACGCATTTCATACGACGTTTTTCAACACACTTGCGAGGAAAAAATAAATAGAGTTAAAATCCTATTTTGCGTATTTCTTCGTTTGTGATTGGATGAGATAGCTATGCGCGCGCAGGATGAAGTATGCGCGCGCAGGTGGAAGAATGCGCGCGCATTTCGAATGAGACGCACTGAGGAAGCCGTAAAACCTACTATTAAAAATATAATAAACGGAATATTTGTGTATTTATGTTAATGTTCTGTTAATTACATAAATTAATGTTAATTTGTTGACAAAAACAAATAATTTAATGAAATTAAATTAACGAAAAAAAATCCAAATAAGTCTTGGCAGTATAGATTAGTGCCTTTGTCTGTCCATGAAAAGAACGTATGTTTATCTCGGTATACCTACTTATAAAATGTTTGGGTTATGTTCATGTTGTTTTTATGTTGTATAAAAGATCAAAATAATTTTGAAATTAAAAAAAACAATAGCTTATTTTTATTTATTCGAATTTTGTTTCATTGACTTAATTGTAGCTTAATTGTACTACGCTATTGGCAAACAAAAACAATATGGACGATACTATCATTTCCGATAACGTCATTATTGAGTTGATTACTTTTTAAAATGAAAAATGATTCAAGTACTGTCCGCATAAAATGAAATTAATAATAAGTACTAATAAAATACACTTGTAATTGTAGTTTATTGTTCATCTTTGTAGACGACGGGGCCAACCGTAGCAATGTCCTTTCCGTGGACGTTCGGTGTCGAGAACGGTGGAGCGCGGACTAAGTGAAACGGCGTCGAAGTAAGATTATTACACGTAGTATTGACACGCTAAGTACATACACTCGCGGCATCTATTTATATCAATATTTGTGATGATGATGCATTTATGATGAGCCAAGTAAAAGCTGTATTTTTGATATTACAAACAGACACTTGGATTTTTTTTATTTGTATAGGTAAATGTTTAGGTTTAGGCATATATAAGTGTATTTCGAGACTTACGTTATGTTAATTCTGTGATTTTAATGGTGATATTTTTTGTATGTATAGGTATTTGTAGCCTTGTAGTGTTAGTACCTATGTAAGTAGGTATGTAATCAATCTGTTTAATTATTTTATTTTAAAATAAATGACTCAGAATAATATTTTTAAATTAAAATGTTGATTATTGAAAAGTGTTTTAAAATAATTTTACCAGTGAACAACTAGTGTCTTTTACATTTTATTTGTTGGGTTCAATTGGGCTCAAAAATAAAAGAAATAAGATTTTCCCGTTCGTCCCACTAAGAACAGTGAGACAAACGAGAAAAAAATAATTTTAGTTATTAGAATCGTCCTACCAGTGCAGGGACGAGACGGCGCACGGTGGGCTGAAAATCGGCTTTCATAGATTTAGGGATTTCAATTTACAAGTGCCGGATTTTTTGCCGGATATCGCTTCTATTAGTTATTACTAAATACAAAAATGACACCCGAGTTAATTCTGCACAAAAACGAAGGAATTATATTTTTTTTTACGAAAAATTTGTATGGAGCTAGTATGAAAAATCTAATTATCTCTTAAACGGTAAGGAAAACCGTAATATCCTTACAGGTGGTTATAGTACTAATTATTTATGATTTTTTGCCATACTCCAAATAACTTTAATCGATGATGAATTTTTTTTAAAAATCATCGAAATATTTTTATTTATTTTTACATATGAAACGGTTCCTTTTAGTGTTTAAGTTGAGGAACACAGACTTTTAACAACACGTAACATAAAATAGCATCACCCCTATATCCCCGAAGGAGTAGGCAGAGGTTTATAGTACACCCACACTTATCAACTATGTTTGAGCTAGATATTTATCAACACAAAATGAGTTTCAAAACTTTGCATACAACCAAAATACCAAATAACAAAACCACTTCTAATGAGTCTGAAAACAAGTGATTAAGTACAATGACTAGTGATCGCCATGTGGTCGAAATTCGATCGTAATTTTAGCTTTCTGCACTTCTTCTCCATATAAACTTTGACTATGCCAAATCTCACACGTGCGCGCAATAAGCTTAAAAAGGGGTACAGAGATTTCTCTTCACGTATTAATATAATTATAGATTTAGGGCCAAGTTCACCGACAACATAACAGACGATTAGAGCATAATCAGCCTTTTAAATATGAATTTTTGTATAGGTAATCGGCCGATTACATTTTAATGAGTCTGAAAACAAATTATAAAGTTTTGCTTTATAATTTGTCTTTTTTTTTCATTACATTTCAAGCAACTGTTATAATTCTCGGTTAGTATGGACTGAATTCACCTTTTTCTGATGAGTAAGCTAATTTGTTGATTAGTTATGCTATGAGTTCTAAGAAATCAACGATTATAAATTTTCATGAGCACATCTTTTAAAACTCTAATGAGGGTAATTAACCAATTATCGAAGTTTTGCACTAAAATGGCTAAAAATATAAAGACAAATTATAAAGCAAAACTTTATAATTTGTTTTCAGACTCATAGAATGTAATCGGCCGATTACCAATACAAAAATTCACGTTTAAAAGGCTGATTATGCTCTAATCGTCTGTTATGTTGTCGGTGAACTTGGCCCTAAATCTATAATTATATTAATACGTGAAGAGAAGTCTCTGTAACCCTTTTTAAGCTATAGCGCGCACGGAGGAGTGTGAGATTTGGCATAGTCAAAGTTTATATAGAAAGAAGTGCAGAAAGCTAAAATTACGGTCGAATTTCGACCACATGGCGATCATTAGTCATTGTAATTACTTAATCACTTGTTTTGAGACTCATTAGAAGTGGTTTTGTTATTTGGTATTTTGGTTGTATGCAAAGTTTTGAAACTCATTTTGTGTTGATAAATATCTAGCTCAAACATAGTTGATAAGTGTGGGTGTACTATAAACCTCTGCCTACTCCTTCGGGGATATAGGGGTGATGCTATTTTATGTTACGTGTTGTTAAAAGTCTGTGTTCCTCAACTTAAACACTAAAAGAAACCGTTTCATATGTAAAAATAAATAAAAATATTTCGATGATTTTTTTTAAAAATTCAGCCTTGATTAAAGTTATTTGGAGTATGGCAAAAAATCATAAATAATTAGTACTATAACCACCTGTAAGGATATTACGGTTTTCCTTGCCCTTTAAGAGATAATTAGATTTTTCATACTAGCTCCATACAAATTTTTCGTAAAAATATTATAATTCCTTCGTTTTTGAGCAGAATTAACTCGGGTGTCATTTTTGTATTTAGTAATAACTAATAGAAGCGATATCCGGCAAAAAATCCGGCAATTGCAAATTGAAATCCCTAAGTCTATGAAAGCCGATTTTCAGCCCACCGCGGCGACGCGGGACGAACCATAGTACACGCAACGAACGGGGCTCGTGAGCGTTATCGCGAATCTTTCTTTAAAAGGACTTGTCATCGAGAAAATATAAAATTAGAATAATTACCTTCGGGTTGCTTTTCTAATTGTTCTTCGACTTGAGTCAAGACTTGATCAATAATGTTAAGAACTTTAGAATACTCTTCTTCATTAGTTATTATTTCATGTTTTCGGTCCTGTATCTCAGCTTTATAAAGTAATATACTTTTTGCATTAGGGTTCTCTTCCGCCAATTTTCTTAAATTTGTGGAGTTACCTAGGTCACCATCTATAAAATGGGAGAATACACATAAAATAATAGGGCTTTTTCTGTTGAGTGTTGACCTATAATCTGGAAAGGAAATCGTCCAAATCAGTTTCGCTTTTAAATAAAAGGGTCCGTGAAAAAGTAATCGTAAATCATGAATTTTTATTTTTCCTAGTTCAGTTGATCGAAATCGTTTATATATATAAAATAACTCAAGTTTCTCACTAAAATGGGCACGCCACCTTGCTTTTTAACTGCCCACCTACATCTAGTATGGTTTGACAACCTGTGTGCACAAATCATAATTACGATCATAATGCATTTGCTCTGCGTAACAACGTAACATAACTTTACACAAAAATGTCATACAGTGGTCACACATGAAAACAAAACCATGTTTCCAAAGATGAACTTGATGAATGCCAACAAAATTTTCGATCGTCATGGGGCAAAATATAAGCATCGTAGGTATCGAGAAACGAATACAATATTAATATACTTACCTAGATAAACTAAAATGGATTGATATTTAGTAGTATTTTTTTAATTTAGCCGCTTAGATTATTGGTTGGTTTCCGCTGCCGCGGATAATAATCTAAGTTTAGCCGTTTATTTCTTACACTAAAAGCTTTTTTATCGCCGCAGCATGGAGACTTCAAATTATAGCCAAAAACATAATGGCTTCGATAACCCGACAGTCGTGCCATCTACAGGGCCCCAAGTCTGCTATTCAATCGTGAAAGAATGGTCTCGTGATTGTTGATTTTTACAATTTCGTTCAACCTATTTTGACTTCTATCGCGTAAGTAATAGTAGTCAAAATCTATAGAGCGACACTTGATAACTGGAAAGTAACCAATTTTTACTTCCCATACTACATTTTCTATGAAAAAATAACTTCATAATTACAAGTAATCTATAATCACTGTACCTTACACTTATCTATTAAGTTTATGTATTCACGCATCCTACCTTCCACATGACCCGTAATGTATTTTTCTAAAAAAAAATATTTTTTCAATAAAAGAGTTTGAATCTGTATGTGGCCTTAATTAGGATTTCTTCAGCATTGAAGATGAAGGTTACAGTTATAAATCTCACATGCACAATGAACATACTTACACCCAAATCTAAAAGAACTATCTGTATGCTATACAAATATTTGTAGAGAATTTATAAACAAAAATTATGCACCCCTCCATTAAATATTACTTTGCATGGGTGCAATTGTGAACAAATGCAAATGGAGGGGTGTGTAATTTAAACTTAGACCTGCAACCTGAAGCACTTATATAATGAACTTGCAAGTAAACAAGTAGATATTTATTTATTATTCATGAGTTTACAAAAAATAAAAATTAAATAGTAAAAAAAAAAATATAAATATTAAAATATGGATGGATTACCTACCTAAAATATAACAATTGATTAAATGGCCAATATCTTGAAATTATATTAAATTAAATAAATAAACAAGGGCTTTACTGGTTTTTTGGATTGGATATTAAAACCCTATTATGTCAGTGAAATTGTATCCATCTGGGGGATGTAATGTTTGTATTGCAACAAACTATTGGATAGCCTTATCAACATGAAAACTTCAAAATAAATACAAAAATAAAAATATTCTGAATTTGTATGGAAAGAAAATATCCATCTCATCTTGAAACTTTCTTTAAATAGCAAAGAAAAAACCACACATTTTTTTTATCTAGCCTTACAAGCTACTGAACAGCTATTTAAATAAAGGTTTTTTTTTGTATTTTTTTATTGAATTTGGAGGCAAGAGCTTTGGTATATCTAAGAGATTTCTGTTTATCAATAACACAATATTCTACTTACTTTTAAGTATTTCTCGAACTGGCAGTATGAATGGTAGTTTAGGGGTGCCACTCAAATGAGGATGAAAAAATGAGCCCACTGTGATCAAACCAGCTGGTAGTGCTTCTATCGTCTCACGAAATCTATTGATGCTATCCAGTACCTTACTTTCTTTTGACACATTGATTAATGGTGGTAATTCTAAAAATAAATATTATAAAATTAAATATGCCACATTCATAATAAATTTAAGTGGTTACTCCTACTTTTAAAAACATACCTGGATCCAAAAAGAATTCCAAATAATCTAAAATTCTCGTTGAGTCTGGTATCACCTCGTTACTGTTAACTTTCAGTACTGGGATTTCACCACGAGGGTTGATATCCAAAAACCATGATGAATACTGTTCCCCTTTGGTTATATCCACAATTAGCGGCTCAAAATTAATATTCTTTTCGTAAAGGGCCATTAGAACCTGTGAAATTATTCATTGTACGATTATACAACCCAGGTAGACGAAATACCTAATTATTTGATATGAGTTTACAATTAGCTTTTCGACAAACACATAAGTTAAAAGTATTATTTTGTTTCTTACCTTTTGAGAATAAAAGCTGTAATAATTGCAGTACAGATAGATGTTTGACTTTTTACCGGTTGTTGCATTATTGGTAACTTTTGGTATAGGTATTTTTTCCAAGTACTTTTGCACATAATGCATTTTTACTTATAATAGATGCCAACAGCAGCAACAATCTTAACTAAATACGGTAATTATTAACTTATTGCCTCTCCATTAGAAACAGCACAACAAGTCTTTAAACTTCTACGCGGTTTTTTCGTCTCGAATCCATTAATTACTACCAACCTAAGAAAATAAAAATCAGCTGACTGACAGAACAGTTGCCTAATCAGCGAATGCAAAAACAGACTTATAACCGCAAAACCCATAAACGTAGTAGTAAATCTCAGAATAATGACTAAAGCACTACTGCTTTAGTCATTATTCTGTATGAATGAGGTTAAAAACTGAAAGCTCATCGCAGATGGCGCCACTATCGGTTGTTCCTGAGAACCGCCATATTGTTTTTTGTTGTTGTTTGGTGTCCTACTTATAACCATATTATACTAGTAAAATGTATTCTACGTGGAGTGTAATACAATTAAAAGACGAGCTAATAAAGAGGAATGCCTCTGGCATTGCTAAAAACGCAGCATAAATTGCACGGTAAATAGATATAATTATATAAACAAGTTTGGAGATTATATTGTGTTCTTTTTGTAAAGCCCTATTTTTTCGTTGGAGGTTAGAGGCCTACGATCGAAATAATCTCATTGGTGTTGAAGACGTGCTTGAGGATGAGACTGTCAACATTCCGGCACTGCATAAGTTCAGGGATGTAAATGCCAGCACAAATCTCCCAACGCTGTCTTAACGCCACATTCAACAGTTTGCAGAAAGGTAAGAATGCTATTTAATTATGATTTTTTCATCTTTCCTTGTGGATTGGCTATATTTTGGATTAAATTCGACATACATGTTGTTTCAGGTGTCAAGTACCGCCCAAAGGAAGACTTCTGTACGAGTATAGAAGTTTAGTTATAAAATAATAAAAATATACACTGTAATACGTTGATAGCGGTGCCTAAAATAAAAAGGGAGCATTGAAATGATGATGAATGTTTGTTTTATAAAACTAGTGTAAGAATTTCTCCCCAAATATTCCTCAGTTTTAAAATGGATAGCACTTAACCTCGACTTATTACTAGTCTTCGAATTTTTCTTTCGAAGGGCCTTTTCCCATAGTTTTCTTCTTTTGGCTTATTTAGGGAATATTATGGACTCCCGGATTTTTGCAACCAACGGCTGCTCAAAGCGTCATTTTATTAATTATTCTTATAACAGTTCGATTGTTTATAAAAATAGTATGAAAGTTGACAGCTATCTGTCAAATTTCTGGAACAACCGACAGTAGCGACATCTGAAGTGAGCAAAAGGCAGTTTTTTACCCCATTGTATTATTCGGTATTATTACTACTAATACCTAATAAGTTTATGGCCAACCACAAAATCGGGAATCTAGAGTATGATCTAGAGTGCCACGCCACAAACTTATTACAAATTACTAGATTGATAATTATACAAGGGTTGAAAGGAATCAATTCCGATACGAGGTCCGCGCCGTAGATCGCGCGGAGTCGGGCGAGCGCGTCGGGCCACGTGGTGACTGACGCCTTGACGCCTCTCCACTATACTGTCGCGTCACCTTCGAGTAGCATTGGCAATCCACGGAGGGCATGCTCATCGCTGACGGCTGCACACTCCTTGAATATTTCGACGGCGTCGAGGAACGCTTCTAGTACTTCACCGTCGTGGGAGGTCCCGTTGAACCGCGCCGTACATTTTGTGAAGATGCCGCCGATGGCGCTTGCGTTGGTCGTGCTTGTTGACGACGTAGACGCCACCGGGGTAGACGCCCTAAAATCGCCGGCGGACGTCATCATTCATCATGAATTCCGTGATTTATTCAAATAATACAGAAAATATCCGGACACAAATATATGAGTACAAAAATAAAATATATGACAAAAACATATGACAAAAATATGAGTACACATGAATGAGTCTAGAAACTTTTGATTATATTCTTCAACACATAAAAGTTCATTTGCAACATCAAAATATCAGATCCAAACGTGTTGTTACCAATCGTCGCAACAATCGTCTAAAATATTTTATTCGTCCATTGGCCGCTGAGTCCGCCGCTGCAATGCCGCTCGCCGTACCGCTCGGAGTCGTGGCATCTCAATCCCTCGTCCGTACATTTGTTCAAGCCGCGCGCCGCGCCGCCCGCCGCTGCCGCGAACCGCTCGACAAAAACCGCTAGCGTTGCCGCTGTGAGCGGTGCTTCGTGGCATGATTAATACATTTTTATACATTTTGTTTTTGCCGCTCGCCGCCCCGCTCTAAGCTACCGCTCATAGCGGCAAGGTCGTGGCCGGGCACTTACGGTGTAGAGCGGCGCGCTAGAGAAGCGCAAGCGCGCGGCCGCCACGTAAACAAAAACTAGAGACGCGCCTGACCATAATAAAAAGAGGCTTCTTACGTCATTGTAAAACCCGCGTTAAAAATGTCAATTAAAATATGAAATTTAATGGAAATTTATTAAAAAATATATTAGGTAGGTAAGCTTGACAAAAAAAGGCGCCCAGAGAAGGCCGCGAGGGGCGGCTTGGCCGCATTAATATATATTATTTTGTAGGTATTTATTATATTATACTCAATACTAAAAGCTATTCAGCTGTTGCTTAAAATTTTGTCACATTTAAAAAGCTTCAAACCTCTTATAATTGTCTGAAATAGGGTAATGGTGAATAAAAAGCCATTTATTTGAAAACAAAATTTAATTAATTTTAATGTCTTGTTCAAAATAGTAATGTTTATTGGGGTAAAAAACTGCCTTTTGCTCACTTCAGATGTCGCTACTGTCGGTTGTTCCAGAAATTTGACAGATAGCTGTCAACTTTCATACTATTTTTATAAACAATCGAATTGTCCCCTCCGGAGCGCCGGACGTCCGGCCAATAAAACTTCCGGAGCGCAGCGGAAACGGACCGGAAACGGCGAAATTCCGCGCACGCCCCTCTGCACTAAAACGACGATTTCTCGCTATTTTACTATGAAACCTATATGAAGAAGTTAGTGTTTCGTAATCTAGATTAAATTGCCTACCTGATTATCTAATTGTCATGCAATTTGGGCCATCGTACAAATTCAAATAATTGCCACAATCACAAACATTCGAAATTTATACTTTATTGTCAATTAAAATGGTTCGGAATTCGAAAATAACTAAGCTTTATGTAATAAAAATGTTCATTTACAATGTTTGTTTCATTAACTATAAGATTTAATCATAACAATACCTTCAAACTAAGATGAACAAAGACTATGAGTCATGAAACTTGAAACCGTCGAACGCGGCAGAAAAAAATATACGGCCACTTGATATTCGTCCCGCTCGCCGGCGTAGTTCTATTTGTGTCACATCTTGTTTAACTTATGGTTTTTTTATCAGTTCAAGATGCTTACTAACTATTACAAAACATCCCATGTGATAAGAATGAGTAATATGAGAGGTATGAGCTCGTCAAATAAGGTCTACTACCAAGCCTAAAAAATCTTATAATTAAAAAAAAAACACAACTAAATAAAAGTAAACAAAAAATTTATCATTAATTTATGATTAATTAATCAATCATCAATTAATTAATTAGTTTTAACAACAAAATCACGCCAAACGCCGTATCTATGCTATGAATTCACGTGCCGTCCCACGGCAAGTCCCTTGCGCGCGCACGTGCCGTCCCACGGCATGGCCTTGATTGTGATTTAGTTTTTTATGAATTGCGAGCTATAGGTAGTATCTACACACATGGGGGATGTTTTAAATGATAGCTAATGATATTGTGCACACAATTTAACAGTATTTCACTATTATCCTGAAAATAATTACAACAAACATCCACAATGTACGTAAGGTCTTGGCGGAATTCTTGCACAAGATTAACTATAAACCACTTTAAACCACAAATTGAACGTAAAAATGTGTGACCAAGCTCTAAAACTTATTAAAAATGGATACCTAATGGAATTTACTTACCCAGAAAAAAATTCCTATTGGATATTGGCCCAAGTGGATTTCGACCCAAGTAGATATGCATATGTGCGCAACGCTAAATCAACACCGTAATCTCGACCATATTCAAAAATCTATATTTTCCGGTTTCGTTCACCAACCGTCACTAAATTGGTATCAAAATGTTGCTAATGTATTTAGTCAACGTTTGCCAATCCCCTGGTTCAAGTCCCTCGACTAGTTTTTGAACGGAGACGAAATCAAAAAAAAAAAATATCTCAAGTGGCCGTGCCGTGGGACAGCATTGCGCGCCCAAGCGATTTTTATTCATGCTGCGGGACAGCAGGCGCGCGCCATAGGGTAATTAATAAAATGACGCTTTGAGCAGCCGTTGGTTGCAAAAATCCATGAGTCCATAATATTCCCTAAATAAGCCAAAAGAAGAAAATTATGGGAAAAGACCCTTCGAAGGAAAAATTCTAAGACTAGTAATAAGTCGAGGTTAAGTGCTATCCATTTTAAACCTGAGGATTATTTGGGGAGAAATTCTTACACTAGTTTTATAAAACAAACATTCATCATCATTTCAATGCTCCCTTTTTATTTTAGGCACCGCTATCAACGTATTACAGTGTATATTACAGAAAAATTTATTATGATATTATCATAATGCCAATGCAAAAATAGTTACCTACTTAGGAATCTCACTCTCGCACACATCCTATTACTCATACACACTATCTCAAACGCACACAACTCACACATTCACACTCACATATTATTATACGTAGCAAACAAAATAAGAATTGTATTTTTTTTTAATTTCAACTATCTTAATTTTTATTTAATTTTTTTCTTAATTTTTATTTTTTATCTCCAGCTGTGTTAATTTTAACTATTGTCACAATTTATAAATTTCATCTATGTTTTTCTTTGGTCAATAATATATTACTCTTGTTTAAATATAATTGCTTATTTAGAATATATCTATCAAAATATTAATAATAATGTATCGAACCTGGAAAAATGATTAAATAGCTCACACCAAAATCAGGGCTCCACGAGACAGGCTCGACCTAGTGTGGAGGCCACAGGACAAACTTTTCCTTATCCAAATTAAATTGTTATATAAGTACCTACCTAGATTTATAAGGAAATGTATATAAATAACTTGTATTCTTTTGGTAATAAATGATTATCTTATCTTAACTTATATTTTTATTATTTTATAACTAAACTTCTATTCTCGTACAGAAGTCTTCCTTTGGGCGGTACTGGAAACCTGAAACAACATGTATGTCGAATATAATCCAAAATATAGCCAATCCACAAGGAAACTTGAAAAAATCATAATTGAATAGCATTCTTACCTTTCTGCAAACTGTTGAATGTGGCGTTAAGACAGCGTTGGGAGATTTGTGCTGGCATTTAGGCTGACATTCAGAGACATGAACATAAGACGGGCGAAGACCGCTCTAAGCGAAGTCGTCGCTAAGCGCATCTTCAAAATTCGTATTCAGAGTCGCAGTGTAAGCTTAGCTAAGACTCTCTTCTCTATGGCCATTTTTAATAGCAAAATGTTTATCGGTAAGTTACTTTTTTATGAAAATGAGCAAGCAGGCGTATATAAAAATTAAAACACGATAGCAATATATACAAAATGCAATTGGAGTGAACGAAACAAAATATCTGAGACATAAACCTATATAATTAAGATGAGGTTAGTCAGACTTGAAAATCTCAAATTGTCGATATTAACTCCACCTTAGCCCACTTGGCGGCGCTAGTGTCGTCTTAAGTAGTCAATATTCACTACTTGGCTTATCTTAGTTTACGTTAAGTTTAAGTCGTGTTCCGAACGTCTCTGAATACAAATATGAGCGCAAGCTGTTGATTTTGACAGATGGAAGCGTAACCCAAGTAACACATAAGCCAGATAACAGTGCACATTTAGAACATTTTACAGTTCAATGATGAATATAGTTTGTATAAGAGCTTTGGGAATAGCCAAATGCTGAATTAGGTTGAGTTCTGGCTTAAAGCTGAAAAACAGCCCCGTCGGTAGCATTTAGCTGAATAACCATAATCTGTATTGCTATTATTAAAGCAGTACTAAGCTAGTAGCGTTTGAAACAGCTAATTGCTGAATAAAGTATCACCTTCTGAATAATATTGTTACATAATTCTATTATATAGCTTGATACTGAATAATTGTTTTTATTTTATCTTTAAACTGAATAAGATCTATGTTTTACTAATTATTCAGCTGCTGAATAAGGAATATCATTTATGTTTTTATTAAGCTTTTTTCAGTATAATAGAGAGTTTCAAACTAACTTATTCAAATTAAAGACCATATTTGTATTGTTATAGCGCCCATAGCTTAATACCAGCTTAATTAAAATAAAGCCGGGCGGGAAAACTCCACATTATAAAAGGTTTTCGTCGTTCGATTAGAGAACCCTAAAAATCTGAGTAATGTAGAAATGTGATCAACTATGTAATTGTTATTCAGAAGTTAGTGTAATGAGACTACTGTTTTTCAAGTTATAGCTTAGTAACAAGACATGTGTGCAGTTTTATTCACCATTATTAAGCAAAACAATCGATCGCCATTAAAAATCTTTGTAACCTAACTTACAAGGAATTTACGAGATCACCAAAACGCTTAATCTTACAACTACAACATTTTCAACTCGATTCATGTTATTTTGTTTGATTAAAATTGCTAGTATTAGCTATTTCGTTACAAGTACTTTTGTCAGACCTAGTATGTATGTATGAAAATACTATTTAGTATCTGTTATCTTGATTATTCACGCGGCGCGTCATAAGTAATGAAAAAAAAACATACTATTCACGACAAAATTACTTGCGCACTAAAAATAAACATATAGCAGACCTAACTTGTAAATTAAAATTTACCATTTTATAAGTTCATACCATATTGTCAAATCAACATGTAAATTCGACATCGACATTAAAATATTTAATCTAGTTGAATTCTTTTCACAATTTGTAAGAATATTGTTTGCAAAAATGTAAACAATAATTTAAATGCTTAATAAATTCTGAATGCAATAAACAATTCGACTAAGCTGAATAATTCAGTTGTAAGAGCTTAATAAAAACAATGTGAGCTGTTAATCAAAAGATATTAAGCTAACTGAAACGTTATTAAGCTCTTACTCAGATGTTGCTCAGATGTTATTCAGCGTTAAGCATTCAAAATTGGGGCCCTTTTTGCTTGAATAACATCTGAATAGACGGTACTCAGACGTTATTCAGCTTAGTATTCAGCTTATGCTCTTGATGATGCTCTTACTCAATCTTTATTCAGCATGTCTGTGTTACTTGGGAAGTTCACGCTTAGACTCGTTTCTGTCGTCTCTGAATGTAAGCCTTAGATCCCTGAACTTATGCAGTGTCGGAATGTTGACAGTCTCATCTTCAAGCACGTCTTCAATACCAGTGAGATTATTTCGATCGTAGGCCTCTAACCTCCAACGAAAAAATAGGGCTTTACAAAAAGAACACAATATAACCTTCAAACTTGTTTAAATAATTATATCTATTTACCGTGCAATTTATGCTGCTTTTTTACCAATGCCAGAGGCATTCGTCTTTCTTAGCTCGTCTTTTAATTGTATTACACTCCACGTAGAATACATTTTACTAGTATAATTATGGTTCTAAGTAGGACACTAAACAACAACAAAAAACAATATGGCGGTTCTCAGGAACAACCGCTAGTGGCGCCATCTGCGATGAGGATGAGCTTTCAGTTTTTAACCTCATTGAATTTAAATTAAATTAAGTCGAAACTACCTCTAAATCAATGGGTTGAGTGTGGTTGGTAACATTGACGTCTTCCAGGCTCTTCAACATGTCTTCAACCTATATGTTAATGACCTCATCGTAGACAGAGAAGGCTTCTCTGTCAACGGACCTCATAGTCGATCTTAGCAGCATGAGTGTTCGATGTCGGCTTGGTGGTGTTTGTATTAACAGCTTTAACTACGCAGACGAGATGGCGCTGCTAGGCCCGACTGCAGGATCTGAGCAATAAAACTATAGAGGGACTCTATAGAGTGTAAACCGGTGTAAACAGAAAACCTATAGACATTTCTCTTTACATAAACAAAACGTCTTAAGAGTAACAGAGATAGATATATTCTATCTGTTACCGCTCAGCGAAGTAATGCGGCCATTTGTACTATAGAAACATCTATCTATATACTGAAAATGAAAAGATATTTTTTGACCGTTTTCAGGCAAAACACCCATCCGGCTGTTGCAGCCGGTAGCTGCACACAGTATTGTCATTATTGTATGTGCACAAATAGTTAAAATCACCACACACTTGATTTTTTCAAAGTTAATCTCACAAAACACTTGACGCACCAAGCCCTCCAGCTGGATGAAAACAGCTCGACTGATGGCACGCAGCGTTTCAAGATGACGTAGAAACTTTATCGCTATCTCACTTTGCTTATAGAGCTAATACATTAGTGAGAGTAGGGCCATATATACGTCTCCTGCTCTTACTTGATATACTTCCTCTATAGTATTTGGTCTTAGGCAGGATCATAGAGATAATAAAATTATAGTACCTATATACCTACATAAAGTTAATATAGTAATAATAACTTTAAGAGTAGGTACCTATAACATTGTTAGCATTGGAGAGCTGTTGAAAGCATAGACAATAAAGTTTTTGCTTAAACATTTTTCATAACCAGGGATAAAATCGATTTAAAAGGGAAAATAATCTATAAAATTGAAAAATTACTGAATTTTGTTAACAATTCTGACTAAAGTTTATAGGATTTTATGTAATAGAAAATTCGAAAGTGAATTCAGGGTAAATAAGTGTGATGGGATTTTTTTAGGGGTATTTTTAGGGTTTTTTTTACTCTTGACTTTTACTGTGAAGTTTATAATGATTGTGACGCAGCTGGCTGTAAACGTTTTCAAAATGTTTCAATCTTGTTTCAATCAGTTTCAATTATTTAATTTTACAGAGTAATTTTTTTGGGGGTTTTTAACTTTAGATTTTTATGAGTTTTGGGGATAAATATTTTTGAGAGTTGGTAACACTGCTCTAAAGGGGAGAAAAGAGAGGAAAGGAAGTAACAATTTTGGTAACAATACAGTGGATTGTTTCGTGTAAAATTATTTTTGAAAATGGTGTAATTTAATTTTATTGTTCTATGTTAGTAATATATAGTATGCGTATATTTATGTGTTTGCGACATAACATATTATTACCTATTCTGATTCCTTTTTCTTCAATTATCCTACATTGAACTGAAAATGGAGGTCTCTAACAACACCGACGCCGTCAACCTTGGCGTTGGTGAAGTAGAAGCAGAAATTGGGGAGGAATTGAAACAATTAGAGGAAGCAAAAGATTTTGATACGCGGAGTGAAGTGACTAGTACTTCTTCAAGCGAGTCGAGTACTCCTAGTATTAGTTCAGTGAGCACAAAATCCAAAGAGAGACGCACTAATCGCAAACGAAGCAATTCAGTAAGCCATTCTCTTGTACAAAGTAAACGACGATGCGTTACTAACAGTAAAGTAAAGACGTACGATTACATGACTAAATTGAATTATTTATTCAGAGATACGCGTTTCTTTTTGATTAAATCTAACAACGCAGAAAACATAACATTGTCAAAAGCGAAAGGAGTGTGGTCTACTCTGCCACAAAACGAAGCTAATTTAAATCAAGCCTACAGAGAATCAAGAAATGTGTTATTGATATTTTCAGTGAAGGAAAGTGGCAAGTTTGCTGGATTTGCTCGTCTAGGCAGTGAGTCTAGGCGAGATGTTGCTCCTATATCGTGGGTACTACCACCTGGTCTCTCCGCCAAGGTTTTAGATGGCGTATTTAAAGTTGATTGGATTTGTCGTAAAGAGCTGCCTTTTAGTAGCACCCTGCACTTATATAATCCATGGAATGAAGGAAAGCCAGTCAAAATTGGAAGAGATGGTCAAGAAATTGAGCCTAAAGTTGCAGAAGAATTATGTAGGCTCTTTCCAGAAGATGAAGGTATTGAAATGACTCCAATTCTTAGAAAATCTAAGGAAGCATCAAAAAAAGGCTACTTGAAAAGTGGTGGCAATTATAGGACTTATCGAGCACCATTGTCAACAAGAGGATCCAACTATAGAAACCGTTTGAACACATCATCTAGGAGCAGGAGAAAGATGTTTATGTCTCCAAGGAGTCGAATTTCATCTGGCTCTTATAAGCGTAGATCTCCTTCACCATATATGAGAGAACGATTGCCAGTTTGGTTTGGACGCAACCGTGAAGGTTACAGTAGTGGCAGTTCTGCAGCTGAAGCCTATGTGGCAGAATATATGAGATCAATGCACCACCAGTTGCCACCATTGCCTTATGTGCCGCCACCTGGATTCAGTGGTGCACTTGCTTCTTATGATGGAATACCCCCACCACCACCACCACCTCCACCTCGATACTACGACTTAGCGGATTATCCACGTTCAGTGTTAGTTTATGATAAGAGGTCGTATGAACGCTCAGTGGATGAATTTCTGTGGCGTACTTCAGACCGCTCACATGGTCGTAGTCGTGAACGAGAGTCACACAGATCATACCGTGATCGACGATGAAACTATATCAACCCCTAATGTAATGATTTATCTGATAATTGCTAATAAAAAAAATTGTGTTTGAACTTTGAACTTTATTGCGTAAAATAATCTTAGTGTTGTGGAAGAGTGAACTATGATAATAAAGATAGTAATATTTGAACTTATAAGGTTTATACTTGGACATTTTAAAGAAATTATAGGTTAATGAAATAGAACTTTATGGATAAAAGTACTATCAGTGAAGTTACTCATTAGCAAGAAATATATTTTTTACAGGGTTTAATGATGGAACATTGATGCGAGTGTAATATTCCATGAGTCTGACTATTTTTCTTATACTGTGGTGTAGTAAAAGTGTATAATATTTGCCAAATAATGTTTATGATATGATGTAGTTATTTATAATGACATAATATCATAACTATTACTTGACTGTACAGCTGAGATAGTTAAGTTATTATCTACTACTAATTTTGTACAACTTACGGTTGTGTAAATAACTGTGATATATTTCCACCTATCTTATAATCTAATAAATGTGCCTGTGTTGGCTAATACAATCATCCAAAGAAATAGACCCCAAAATTGCCTTTTTAATATTTTATGGTGGTTTTTTTCTAACATTATGATTATGAGACTATATAGGCAATGGTGTTGATTCTGTTGCACACTTTGACAGGACTAAACTAAGGGTGTTTGTCTCTTCTGTTTCAATCAGCCCTGCTGGTTGTCCCTGAAAAGTAACATTTCTTAGAGAAAAGTAAAATCATAATTTTTTAAAATATATTTATATATAACAATATATACACGTCAAAACAAAATAAGGGCCACCTTATATTTTTGATCTTCTGGGAAAATTATGAGGTTCATGGGTTTATAAGTTGTAAAATTCATTGCAATGATTTGTTTTTAATGAAATAGGCTCCCTAGAACCGTACCCTTAATAGACTTTAAGTAACACTACCCCGGTAAATAAAACATATTTTTTACATAAGAATAAACATTTATTAATAATCAACTTACATAGACTTTTATGGCACTTATTTCAGTCTTACATAATATAATTACATATAAATAAAAGGAACTTATCTTAACAGTTAAATTTTACACAATCCACAGAAAAGAAAAACAATTTTACAAAATTTTCAAGAAAATGGTGCAATTTCAGCAAAAAGTACACTTGGACTAAAAATGAAATTCCACTGTGTTTATTCTTCTTCCTTTTTGAATCAATATCTGGTGTAACCTACTCTTTTCTGAACATATTCTTGAAGCCTAGAGGACATTTTCTATAAGATGCCGCATTGTTTCTTATGAGATTTGTTCCTAGCTCGATTTTGTGACGTTTAAGGGCTGTCTTTCATTGTCCACTGATCAATTTGTGTCTCATACTCCTCTTTTCATCAGATCCCACATGTGTTCAAGCCCAAACTGTTCGCTGGTCTCTGCAACACTTGTATACAAGCCTCTTCTAGTGTCTCTCTGGTGGCTCTAACAGTATAAGCGCGTGCATTGCCGTGCAACAGCTTGAAACCTGCACCCACTTGCTATGCAAATGGCACCACATAGAGTCTTATGACCTCCTGGATGTATCGTTGAGTTGTTACTGTACCCTGGTTCTGAATTATAAGCTCAGTTCTTCCAGTTTGGCTTATGCCTCCCCACACCATAACATTGGGCCCCCCAAATCGATCACTGTTGTGCAAATTGCTCACCTTTTCATCTCCACACCCTTATGCAACGGTCAACACTAAAAACTTTTACTTTGCTCTCATCTGTGAAAAGCACTGTGCTTCAGTCACTTACGCTACAGTCCAATTGTTGCCTTGCGGATGTTAATTGATTTGCATGATGAATACTGGTCTATGGAATTCGCATCTCTTGACTCCTGGACAATTGCTGGTCATCATAAAACTGGTTTCTAATTGTTTGGTCACTAAGTCGCGTGCATGTGGCCAGGCACAAGCTGGTTTGCAAAGAGCGGGAACTGACGGTGGTCTCTCTGCGTGCATGTAAGTCTATGTCGTGGTCTTCCTGAGCGGTGATTCCTCTGGCTTTGCTTAATTCCTGACTTCTGACAAATTTTTGGATCTCATAAAAGCAATTCCAGGCAATCTGAATCGCTCGCTGTGAAAATCTCTCTGTAAAACTACAGATCGCTACGAATAGCCTTCTTGGATGAGTGTTATGGTCTTGGTCGCTGTAGTCAAGTCCATTTGAAGTCGAACCTGTGGAATTACGTTCTTAAAATGCCGATGTACGCACTGACTCGACACACTAAACTGTTTTCAGTATAATACAAATGTTAAATGAGCTTAAAGTTTACGTTAAAAACGGTAAAATTAATTGGTTTCAAAAAAGTTGATAAAATCTACACATTTTAACGGTTTTTCGCAAACACTTAAGGTAACACAACGCTGTACAATTTACCACATGGATATGGTTAATGATCACTAAATCACCCATAATGTCGAAATTTGCAAGTGGCCCTTATTTTGTTTTGACTAGTATATATATTTATATATATTACATCTCTGTAATTAACCAAAATATGTTATAAGCCCACCACACGTAGCTATAATATATATTATAGTAAGACATATTACGATATATTTTCCATAGAAATCTTCAATCGACCTCAGACGCAGCTATTATATATATTTTTATTACGTCATCAAAATATGTGGATAGATTATAACAAGACATTAATATATATTATGGTATATTAAGATATATTTTAAGGATACAGCATGTTCCATTTTTACCTGACTGCGCATCGCAAAGGAAGGTAATGTGTTTATCAGCCTATGTATGTATGTTTGTTCCTTTGTGGCGTTCTAGAGACCAAACACGTGGGCCGATTTTGATGATTCTCGACGAAAGTCGACGAACTTTGTATAATGGAGGTATCTTAAATTCGCCACGAGCTTGCTCTTGCTTTATATGCAATTAAATCCAGATGGTCCTCTTTTGAGCCTGCCAAGGCAACACTCATATCAAATTCAGCATCGGAATCATCTTTCGAAGAACTATCAATTAAATCCAATAGTAGTGCACTTGTCGACTCCATATTACAATGACTATTTAAAAATTAGAACATCCTTTATCATAAAATATGATTAAAAAACGTGCACTTGCGACGACGACCGCAGACCAAATGAGGGCAAAAATATATATTACTAGCGGCCCGTCCCAACTTCGTTCGGGTACAAAGTAGCCGGTAGTTACTTTTTAATTTTCATCAATTCTTGACCTCTTACAAAGCGTTCCCGTTCTAGAATCTTACATCGCACCGTGCATCACAACGTCGCAGTCCATAGGTTATGTAAAATTAATACCTATCAACTTTCAAAGAACTTTTAATTTCTCTTAAACCATCGATCCAAATTATAAAGTGTAAAGGGCAATTCTAATCTACGGAAAACGCTTAACATTAGGTAATAAGTAAGTAAACATTAATGATCATATTTTTTATACCCCCCATTAAATATTCATACTCATATTTCTGACTTCAAAAACAAAGGGACTCCCATATAATTTTTTCTCCTTTAGGGGATGAATTTCCAAAAACGCAGAAACATGTGTTTCTTCATTTCTAACCAAAAGCCTTAATTCCAATTTTAACGTTTCTCACTTCAAAAACAATTTTCACCCCTATTTCGCTCCTTTAGGAGATGAATTTCCAAAAACGGAGAAACTTATGTTTCTTTATTTCTAATCAAAAGCCTAAATCCCAAATTACACGTATCGCACTTAAAAAAAAAAACACCCCTATTTCGCCCCTTTAGGGGATGAATTCCCAATAACGCGGTAACACGTGTTTTTTTATTTCTAACCAAAAGCCGAAACACCAATTTTCACGTTTCTCACTTCATAAACAATCCCAATATTCGCGTTTTACACTTCAAAACCAATTTTCACCCCTATTTCGCCCATTTAGGGGATGAATTTCCAAAAACGCAGAAACACGTATTTCTTTATTTGTAACCAAAAGCCTAAATCCCAATTTTCATCTTTCTCACATCAAAAATTAAGGGACTCCCATACAAACTTTCAACCTCTTTTTCACCCCTTTAGGGGCTGAATTTTCAAAAATCCCTTCTTATTGCTTGCCTACAATACAAAAGGGACCTACTCTCCAAATTTCGTGATCTTTCGTGATCGTGTGAGCTTCAGTAGTTTCGGCTGTGCGTTGATGATAAGTCAGTCAATCAGGACTTCTCTCTTTATAATATTATTACTATGACTATGATAGTATAGCTACCGTATCTGGTGGCTTGCTATAATATAATATATAGCTCAGTATATTAATAGCTCAGTATATTAATATCTATTATAGTTACGTGTGTGACGGGCTTTAACCGGGTCTAGCGGCTCTAGGGTTGGCACTGACTGAACCTATTTATTGGATTATTTGTTTAAATAGATTATTTAAATTTATCCAGATTTAATATACGTTTATTACAATTTCTGAAGTGACGACCTTAAAGAAAAGCTTAAAATAGTTTTAACGTCAATAGTCTACGGAACTACGGCGTGATATTTTTAAGGGGTATAGAAGACCAGCTAAGCTAGCTCGTGTGTAAATATTATAGCATAATATGGGGAACTTTACGAGAAAAAAACAAACACCAAAATTAGAAAGTCATGATTTACATCAGATCGAATGGTCTTACGACTACCCTGATTGCTACAATGTATGGGCATTTGATTGCTCTACATAGATTATTAAAACTATTCTACAATATTGTTTATAGTTTAAGATTTACTTTTGATTTTGTAAAAACGTGGATCAAATTTTTACAATTTTTAAAAAATCATATGTCAGCATCTAGTCACACCTGTCACCTGGGAGTTTTACTGTGCATTTATATTGCTTTAAAGTATTCGGATTTGGAATAAAAAGACCATGTCACAAAATCAGGCTCCATATCACACTGTGAGTTGCACAGTGGTTCCATTTCGAAAATAGGTGGATTTACGGTCGTAATTCGGAATTTTGATCTGATTCTTTTTTACATAATAGATCCCAGTTATCCTGACAACTTTTATTCTGAAGAAAATCTGTGAAAAGCGTAGTTTTTGAGAGAAAAAATAATCAATTATTTTTTGTATGGAGGAAAACAGACTTTATTTTATTTCTCAAGTTGGATCAATTTGGCACGTGTTTTGTTGACATTATTTGGTAGCCCTAATTATATTGTATCTGAAAAAAAAACTATACACGGTCACTTGCGGCCGCGCGAGAAATTTGATGTCATAGTTTTTTCTTCTTTTTTGCTTTTTTTGCCAAATGTTCTTAATTCTTCTTAATTATTCTTGTATGAAATGGTACGTTTTTTCATAACGTCGTTATTTTATGAGTTACTTGCGATTTCTTTATTTTTTGTATGGAGCAGAACAGTTTTCTTTTACTCGTTATTCTTAAACTTTCTTAAAAATTCAAATCCTGTTACATAATATCCATCATATAAGGTATGTTATCACCAAACCCTCACCCTCGAAAATCCTCGGAACATTGTCATTTTCAACATCAAAAATACACATACTTTTTTTCTTGCTATTGCAATGTTATTTTGTTTGTGACATAGGTTACCAAGTAATAAGTCACAAAAAAAGGGACGTCATGTATTTGTGACATCGGTTTCTAAGAAATAGGTGTCACAAATAAGTGAAGTCATTGGTTTTGCCACGTACAGCGCTAACATTGGTCAATTCTAAGTGTCGTCTAATGATGGCAACACGCCTAGAAGATTTTTTGCGAACCCTACAACTTGCGATTAATCTGTACGTGGAGTTATACAGTTGGTATTATATGCCTGCAAGCATATACAAAATTCTTGTACACGGAAAAGAAATTATTGAAAATTTCGGTTTACTTTCAGTCGGGAAGTTGTCAGAGAAAGCCTCGGATTCTAAAAATAAAGATTTTAGGACATATCGTCAACATCACGCTCGAAAATTTTGCAGAAAATCAACCAATCAGAACATTTTTAACAATTTGATCTTAACATCAGATCCATACTTACATATCGAAAAAAAGACCTAAGCTTCATAGGAAACACAAAGTTTTAGCAGAAGCTGCACAAAGCCTATTGAAAATTAACTATCATTAAATTAAGTATCATTTTGATGACGAGGCCGATACAGAGAAAGAAAACTTCGCTTTTGTTGATATGGATCTAGTCCATGATCAGAAAGTGATTCTGGCTAAATACTACAACTTGACATCGCTTTAGACCGATTTAATTTCAATATTTGTTGGAATCTTCTAATTGGATTAGGCCTCTTGGGGACCGATATAAAAAAACGCGCTTAGTTTTTCACCTCGTTAGGTAGTGTGGAAGATAGAACATAACATTGCAATTAGTATCTATTTTGAATGAAGAACATACTAAAAATATTTTTTATTATCTTAAAGTTGAAAATTACAATGTCCCGACGGTTTCCGAGAATCAGGCTTTGGTGATAGCATAGCATAAATGATGGATGTTATGTAACAGGATGATATTTCTTAATAAAGTTTAAGGATTAGAACCCAATTGTTACAAAAGACAATGTAACGACCCTTTGAATTGACCAATGTTATCACGGTGCGTGGAAAAACAAATGACGTCACTTGTTTGTGACACCTATTTCTTAGAAACCGGTGTCGCAAATAAATGACGTCACTTTAGTGTGACACCTATTTCTTAGAAACCGATGTCTCAAATAAATGACGTCCCTTGTTTTTGATATGTATATCTTAGAAATATTTGTCGCGAATACATGATGTCGCTTTTTTGTGACTCATTTCTTGGTAACCTATGTCACAAACAAATAACAATGAAATTCAATTTAACATATACTGATTTTTCCTACTTCTTTCTATCGGGAGTGGATTAGGTCTACTGGGGAAACCACTAGAAAGAAAGTGCTCCTAGATCTCTATCTCATGGGTGGTGTGGAAAAGAGAAATCATTGTAAATCTTGTAAATTTATCATCATTGTAGGAAAACACAGTATAATTGTTAAATTACCTGAAAATCGAGACATGAATGACATGAGGGACGTTAGATACGCGCGATATACGCAAATTTGTCATGGTCTCCATACAAAAAAAAAATACAAATCAAAATAAATAATAAAATAATATAAAATAAAAATTAAACTCTCTAAAAACTTCTCTAATCGAAAATATTTGTAGAGTAGTTAGTTTATATTGATGAGTAGAATCCGATGCCGTCATTACATTTCCATAAAAAGGGAATTTTCTTTTCGAGTACTAAATAATGACTGTATCAAAAAAAAATTGGGAACATAATCGTATTATATTGACTAGTAGAACCCGATTCCAAAATTTCAATCCCTAAGTCCCAGAATTAGGAATCCAGCCCACTGTGGGCCGAGTACCCAACTCATTAATTCTTCAGGTATAAATAAGTTTTTAGGTGGCTAAGTGATTAGTAGAAGAGGGATTATCTTACCTATGATAACAATGGCCGAATACCTAAAACTACTCATTAATTAGTGCAGGTAACAATAAGTTTGCAGGTGGATAAGTGTTGAGTGATAAAGGGATTATCTTACCTATGTTAACAAAGGCCGAATACCTAAGACTACTCATTCATTAGTGCAGGTAACAATAAGTTTGCAGGTGGATAAGTGTTTAGTGGTAAAGGGATTATCTTACTTATTTTAACAAAGGCCGAATACCTAAGACTACTCATTCATTAGTGCAGGTAACACTAAGTTTGCAGGTGGATAAGTGTTTAGTGATAAAGGGATTATCTTACCCATGATAATAAAGGCCTAATATCTAAGATTACTCATTCATTAGTGCAGGTAACAATAAGTTTGAAGATTGCTAAGGGATTAGCTTAGCTTACACTAACAAATTAGCAATTCTGGTACTGGGCTGTGATTGGTCGTTAACAGTCAAATTACTAACGGACACAGCTACTGTTAGACTACCTGATAATGCGTATAAATATAGTGCAATGATTAATTCAGTTCATTCTATTTCCAACGCTTGACTGTGAAAGAAATTAGAATATCATTTTTAAATCTAAAATGGCTGGTTTGGGTTCTTATCTCGATTTATTCCTAATTCTTAGGGGGAATGGAAACCTGAATAATTATAATCATCTAAGTGAATTAATTTTTAAAATTCCATGTCATATATCTGAAAAAGGCCGTGGGGATAACATGGAATTTTGCCGTTCTTTCGCCAGACGAGTAATGAAGAAATGGATAGAAGATACCTTAAGACATTTTTGAATCGGGAAGCTAATAGCAAATAGCTGGAGACCAATATCAACTGGCCTACTTGTGATATTGTTGATTTAGTTACTGTTAAGGCAATTCCGGGCGTGGTGGAAGAATCAGAAAATTGGCCGAACCCTGTTCCAACTGTATACACTGCAGAAGCTGGAACCTCTACAGAGAAGGAAAAAAGAGTGGCATTTGTGAATTTGGGTAACATGCAGAAGAAAAGAAGCTCGGCTCCATTATAAATGACAATTTGGAAGAAGAACTAGAAAAAAACAATTCTGAAATGGTCGAAAAAAATACGAAATATTTTGAAAGACGTAACATTTTGTTACTTTGGTCTTCACAAAGTCGATTGTAATATACTGCAGTACCCGAAAATACAAAAATAATTAAGGCGCTCTTGTTTCGAAACTTTAGGCAAATAGCGGTCGCAAGAGTTGCAATAAAATTCCGCAGTAGGCGCGCGCGAACAACGCGAGGCGGCTCGGCTCCCGCCCGAAAAGACAGCGCCACAGTGTAAACAATACAGAAGTGTAATTTTGATATTATCAACACTTTTTTACCTAGATTTTGCTACAATGTTCAATATTTGTAAAGGTAGTGTTTTTATAAAATATAGATTCTAAATAACCCTCTCCGTAGTCGGGTAAAAAACACAAGCTTTAGAACAGGCTTGTGAAAGTTTCATGTAGGTAGAATATAATTATAATTATTGAAAAGCAAAAGAAATAGGTACTAAGAAGTATGCTAGTAGTTTTGCAACCACAATCTAAATTCATACCTAAAGTGGACGGGCCATTGCCGAGTGCTGGTGGTATATGAAAAAGTGCGTAAAAAATATAAGGTAAGTTTGGGTTAGATATAAAAGCAGTTTATGAATGTATTCAGAATAATAACAAATTTTACTATGGGATCAACCGTGAAATCGCGAAAAAAATGTCAGGTGTTCCATACTACTCGGGTAATATTGAATTATTTGTATGGAACAGCTGATTTCTTTATCACGTTGGTCGTATAGTAAAAGTTGTTCATAATTATGAGTACAATATCCCCTTTCCGAATAACCGTGTAGTAGGTAGTATAAGTAGGTAGGTAGGGTAGGTACCATGATGATGATGATGGTGGTCATGAGGACTATGATGATGGTCATGGTCATGAGGACTATGATGATGGTCATGAGGAGGAAATGATGGTCATGGTCATGATGACCATGATGATGATGATCATGGTCATTATGACCATGACGATGATTGTCGTGATCATGATGACCATGACGATGATTGTCATGATGATTCATGGTCATGATGACCATGACGATAATTGTCATTGTCATGATGATGGTCATGGTCATGATGACCATGATGATGATGATCATGATCATGGTGACTATGACGATGATTGTCATTGTCATGATGATGGTCATGAGGATGATGATTATGGTCATGGTCATGATGACCACGATGATGATGCTCATGGTCATGATATGCCTATCATTTTGGTACTAGGGATTGCAAATATTCGATGTTTTTCGGTATTCGAATAATTTTTCAGCCCTATTCGAATATTGCTGCTTTTCAGATGTGGTGTTGGCGCAGATTGCTTCATATACCCTGGACTGCTATGAGAACTAATGAATCCATTCTGTAGGAGCTCAACATCGCCAAGCGACTTTCCACAGTTTGCCGGGAGCGTGCCCTCGGTTTTTTCGGACATATCATGCGGTCTTTTAAGCATTGTCTGAAAAAACCTTATAATAGTGGGCCGGCTGGAAGGGAAACCCACTCAAGGCAGAGCGCCGGTAAGATGGTCGGATGCAATAAGAAGGGCTGGTGGAGGTAGCATGCAGAAAGCGGTCCACGCAACGAAAGACCGCATGGTTTGGAGGCGCGTTGTATGTGGTCGCGATTCTCATCAGTGAGGGAACGATGAAGAAGAGGAGGACCTGTGTCGCATTTTTATTGATGTTTCTAGATCATGATGTTCGCAAGTGACCGTTGATTGGTCGAATGGCCGTCAATCTGAGCAGTGCCGATCTATTCGAAGATTTGACGACCACGCGTTAGACGTTGCGTTAATAATCATCAAATAATGCTGTAACCTTAATTGTTGTGGTAATATTCGAATGTTCGAATATTTTATAATTTACTATTCGAATATGAATTTCAAATCGATATTCGAATAATTCGAATATGGAATTGCAATCCCTAGCTTGGTACTCAAACTTGATATTTTGATGATGTCTATGCATAGAAATAGTCTATGTATTATCTCTATGTGTCTATGTGACTACGTGATCAAATTTTTGAAAGCTGATATCTCCGACACTATCGGTCGCAGTCCTATCATGTTGGTACTCAAACTTCATGTTTTGGCTGTGTTTTGGTGATGTCTAAGTGATCACGTGATCAAATTTTTAGTAGGCCACCGGCATCGGGAACAGGATCCAAGCTAGCGGGGCGGCTAGGGCTGCAGAGAAAGGAACCTCCTCACAATGCGTGCCGTGTCGAGGAGTACCGCTTTTTGTATCAAGCCCTTGATCCAGCCCCCTAACGAGAGCCTCATAAGATGTTGATCGAGGCTCTTGGCAATTAAGTCATTGGCCGTCACAACTATCGGCACGGCGGCGGCGGCACTATGATTGCTGAGTCCACATCCCACATGTCGACAATCTCGTGTGCTAAGTCAAGATATTTGATTTGTTTATCTTTTTCAGCTTTCACAAGATTCTCGTCATGCGGGATAGTAACATCAATAATCATAGTGCGGCGCGCTAATCGATCTATTATAATTATTATTATAGATAAAAAACAAATTTTTGGCTTGTTTTTTGACAAGCGTGTACTTTCCACTAAAATGACGACTATTTGACGATTCTTTTTACCCTATTTTCAGAGGCCTATCATGTTTTTTACTTGCGATTGATTTGAGTGGTTGGGGTGATGGTAAAATTAATCTTAATCCGATTGTGATGTCTCTCATCCATCTTTTTTTCACATTGATGAAGTAGGTACCTACCTACCAATAACATTTATTATTATACCTAGATAATTAGTATAATAAGTAGGTATCTAGTTATCGACCACCCAGTAGGTACCTAATAAGTAGTTACCAAGATAATAAGTAGGTTATTAAAAGCGGGCAAACTCAATGTAAACAAACACCGACTCATTTCTAGCACCATAATTAAACCGAAGTTCAGCTTCGGTGTATTCCACATTCGGCCCATCTCTACTAGCCACTAATAATGCCCACAATCTTGCGCCAACCTGTATATTGTGGAGATTCTCTATATCCCTGCTTCATTTGCTGCATGCTTCGTCAATCATTCTATAGATGGATAGTACTTAAGCATAGATTACAATTTATTATCGGTGCACTTTCGATGAGAAAGCATCGTCACATTTGCCAACTAGGTAAGTACCTCGAAGTAGTTAATCGATGTAAATAAAGATCATGTCAAGTTGTTTATGTATGCTTCAGAGTTCAGATAGCAGGGATATGTGAATGTTTAGTCCTATTATGTAACAGGACATGGGAGGCTCGTGAATATTGTAAGTAGCTAGCGCAGGCGCGAGTCCGGATGGCGCGCGGGGGTGAAGCCGCGTCAGTCCGCGCTCGGCGTCTGGAGGTGCTTCGCGCTTCGCGCCGCGCCCCAAACAGCCGGAGCGTGGCTCGGGGCGTGGCGCTTACGTAAACACGCGTGGCACACAGCTCGTGTTTCAGGCGGCGCGGTGCCGCGCCACTGTCCGTCCTAGAACGACCCCATGTTGGCCCGCGCCGCCTCCTAAGTTTATGTGGATAGATGCGCGCATCCTGCCGCGCGGCCGCCGCTGCCACTGTCACCACCGCCGATTAACGCGCTTATAGGTACCTATTTTGTAACATATTTTTATTGTATTACCTACCTACCTATGTATTTTCAATCCGGAATTCCGGTGTAAGGGGGAAATTAAAAGCAAATTTTCTTATTAATTCTTGAACATCGTTAATATAGGTACCTAAATAAACAGTCACCTACTAGGTAGGTACCTACATAAACCGCTTACTAGGATGCTAGCTTATAAAAATAAGGATTATTTTTGGCGTCGTCGTCGGTCGTCGTCCATCACTTTACCGATGTCGGCAACGTGCGTAGGTACGTACCACCTGTTTTAAGTAAGTACTTAATAGAACTATTGTGTAATGCACATTATACGTCTATATACGTACTTTTCACTAAGAACAGTTGGTACCTACCTACCTAGATCTTTTATTATTTACCTTATTACTTTGAGAACTTAGGTAGGTAGGTACTAAATAAATAGATAAGTATTACGTAGGTATTTAGGTACTGTTCGGGCCGGGAAAATGAATCAACATTTAATTCCAGGACAATTATCTATATTTTCTTAGTTTTCACTCCTAACATCAATTTTTTGTATGTCACTTTCTAAATCATTCTACCCATAGGTAGACTTCTAACCATAGAATTCTACCCGGTTCTACCTAAGCCCTAATATAAGCATTATACTATTAAATATTTAAAATTCAAATGCCGATGTCAAATTATATAGGTTGCCAACGTAGAGAGAGTAAAACTAGTTGCCAATCAATTACTGAAGGAGGTTGGCTTCTGCCCTAAAACCTTACATTACATTATGTACCTGCCTACCTATTTGTTTTATTATTAACAAGTGGAGAACTATTCTTTTTTTAAAATAAGCACCTGCCTAGTTCATGACTATAGTAGTTACCTACCTACTATAACCTACTTATTTCTTCTGTAACCTAGGTAAGTAGGTACCTACCTACTTTGATATCTAAGATGGTCTCGGCAACTGTGCATCAAAATTTGTCATCGATTGGTATCCTAGGTATACATAGTAGTACCTACAGGTAGCAGAAATTAAACTGCCTAGAAATTTCCAGTATAAGCTGAGCTTTCATTGTACGAAAAGCCTATATAATCCGAGGTCAGCTCATGCTGGAAATGTCTGGGCAGTTCAATTTCTGCCCTGCTATAAGAGTTCATTGTATGCCCCCAGTATATCTAGGTAGGTACGTACTAGTAGGTAATTATATTTAAAATAGCTGTGCCCGCGACTTCATCCGTGTGGAGTTTAGGAGCTAGAATTTTGTTTTTCAAAATACCTATCTACGTACTCCTTATATTAGGTACCTACTTATCAATTTTTATTTAACATCATTACAATACAATACAATACAATAAACTTTATTGTAGGTTCACCAGAAATACAAAAAAAAACATTATCATAAATATATACATGTACAATGGGCGGTCATAACGCTAAAAGCGATGTCTTCCAGACAACCTTTGGATGGACATGACTTGGATGAAACAACATCATCATCATTTGCATCAATAATACATGCAAAGAAAAATTAAGGGGGATGTTACAGCTTGTGGCGGGAAGTTCGATATTTTTACAGATTTTTGGCTATTTTACATTTAAGTAGGTACCTACCTAGCAGTGGCGAAGGGTGACAGTTTTATAAGGGGAAGCCATCCCAAAAATGCCCTCTAAAAATTGCTGCAACTAATGCTACAAGACAAAAATCCACACCGTCTCTTGTAATCTATATAATGTAGTCATGTCTGGAAGAGCTCGACCTAACTAAATAACAAGCCATATTACGTTGGTCTATACATTAACCAATTCCTAAAGGGAAGCCGATGGGAATCGGGTTGTATGGAGTCTTCGCCACTGCTACCTAGTTACCTACCTTGGTAAGAATTTTTTTTGAGAAGTACCTAGGTACCTACCTAATTTGGTTATTCGCGACAGTAGTATGAGTGGGGGGAAGATCAAACGGTTTTTTGATGAGATGAGTAGTGTTGTATTTGATGTATTATAGAACAGTAGAGTAAGATCTCTAAATATGGACCACCATATCGACTTATCGACTTCGTTAAAGAATTTTATTTCATAAAAAGAAATTACCTACAAATTTCACTTACCTACATGAGAATATTTTTAACTCAGCACTTTGACATTGAGAGTCTCAATTTGAATTTCAAAGGGATATGCCCATTCGTTAAGGAGGTTTTGGCCAAGTGGCGTCCATAAATACAGCAAATCATAGGCATTAGGTTTGACATCATAGATACAAAATCAACCACAATTTTTTACATAGAACTTGGACAGAATTTTAAAATTGTAGAAAAAAAATTCAAGGTTCATATAAAACAAACATGGAGTTGACTGGCTAGCCAGTGTTGTCGTGGTAAGCCGGTACAGAATCCAATGTAAAGCCAAGGTTGTCATCGCCATAATACTAATCAAAGTCATCGGATAGAACATAGCTAAACCGTGTAGGAAAAATCACAATTCACAAAGCACAACAAACAACCCGCAACAAACAAAATGTTAACTGTCAACACAGACTGTCAATTTCAATTATCATTGACGTAGTGATCGCGATTCGGCATCGATTTATCAAAAACCGATGTTATAGAGCTATGAATCGATATTTTTAATAAACTTGAACCAGCACTGCATAGATTTCGGAAGACAATCAATAGACATTTATTTTACCTATTCTATAGAAATTAAACGTTTTAATATAGGAACCGAAACAAAAGAAAAAAGATTTTCAGAAGATCATTCAGTTCTCGATTTATTTGATTTCGATTTTTTGTGACATTTGCCATCACTACTTTTATAAGATTGACATAACGTGCGGAAATGAAGATTGCATCACATGCATCCGATATACTATTGTAGTCTTTGATCACATGCATTGATTGAATGTCTTTTTAATATAAGTTTTTAATTCCCGAGTGTTACAAACAAATAAATAATAACAATATTTTAGTTACTAAATAAGATTTTTTTTGTATTTTTCACATTGGTGTAACGAACCTGCCTACCTACTGGCCAAGAGTGGGCATTTGCCTTTGAGACTAAAAGATTGAAAACATTGGTAATTACAAACTGATACGTACATATGTAGGAAGTTTTAGAATTAATGTTGAAACTATGCAAATCCACCCCCGAGACAAAAATCATAGCGATTCGCCCAGAGTTCCGGAATGCGAACCTAGTGCCCATCATAGAAACATGCCGAAGGGCAAGTCTTTATAATAAGTGGCAAAAATGACATTTTGATGTCATTTTTGTTCCGTAGCGACGTTAGTTCCAATTTTGGTTACCGGGTCAGATAAGTTTGTGGCACTATAGGTAGGTACATAGTTTTTACCCGACTACGGAGAGGGTTATATGTTTGACCGGTATGTATTTAAATTGTTTGTTGCATTGTATAATTCCCGTACCCCGTCACGCACATGATCCTATTTATAATTATAAATTAAATTGTTTATTTGCTTTTATTTCTTTTATTAGAGTTTGTACCTGTATGTAAAACAATAAACTTAATCGGTCAGTGTAAGATACAGTGATTTTAGATTACGTTCATACGAAGGTAAGGCATGCTTTCATAGAAAATGTACGGGAAATACATTCTTGTACTTTTCTCAAATTCGGTAAGTACGATTTCGTCGGTTGTTTGGAAGAAGCATTCCTGTTGGGAAATAGAGTCGATTGAGCCCCACTTAAGGTTTTTGAGAAATGTCAATTCTCTCGCTGACTGTACCCTTTTCCAAAAAACTAAGAATAGGGTATTTAATATCTTCAAAATTCACCTAGCGTTTCACATTTGCCGCCAGTAGGCTATTCAAATTTTGCCGCCCCTACCGACCTCTACAATTCGATACCCTAGTTCACAATCAAATTAATTACAATGTTTTTGTCCATGAAATTGTATCTTTATAATTTGTGCAGTATCGTCCTAACTACACCACCTTTTTCCGTAATTAGTATGATTGTGAACTAGGATCGATGTATCAGTTCCTAAATTATTTTTACAACCCAACGATTTAGTTAAGATATTTTCACAAAATACAAAATAGTTTTTGGGTATATTTCTGAGGTAATAAAAGCTCAATCATGTACTACTAATAAGGCGGGGTAAGGTGTGCGTAAATTTTGGCCCCAAATTTGCCGCTCCTAAAATCTGCCGCCCTAGGCTCCAGCCTACTCAGCCTGCTGGTAAATCCACCACTGTTCCTAAGAATAGAACTCTCTAACTATTTGACAGAAAGGGATGCCACCCTTAATGCCCCAAAATTTTGCGCCACCCTGTATACAGCAGAGCATTAATAGCTAGAAGAATAGAGTGATGATTTAAATTACATATTGTGACCGAACCTATGAACTATATAAATATATAAAAATAATATTTCATTAAGATTTGTCAAGTAATAATGGTACCTACTATAATTATGTCCACTGTGAGTGTGACTGTTTCAGTGTATCTGCAGCTGCTAACTGTACTTACATACTTGAATAAATCTTTGTTTTATGATTAGGTACTCACATCCAGGGTGAATCATTGGGCATGGATCATACAAAACATATTGTATCATAATTATTTACATAATTCCATATTTTTCTAATTTGTTTATCAATATTGGTACCCACGCGCACGGGAGTCGGGACCATCCATAAAGTACGTCTAAATACGTTAAAGCGGGGGAGGGGGTCGACGAAGTGTGACATTATGTGACTAGGGTTGGGAGGGTTCCTAAGTTTCGTGACGTCACATTTCAAAATCATAATAAAAAAAACAATTGAAATTGAAATAAAACTAATTTCGGAACTGCTGTTTTAATTTGATAATTTCTAGATGTAAAATTCCAAAATATGTGCATGCTTTTTTACTGTGTCAAAAGCTTTTGCCAAATTTAAAAATATAGCTAGGGTCATAGAGGTTATATGTCCAGAGGGAGTGTCGCCTTACAAAACGTACTTCTGTTTTGAAGCCAATTCAGCCGCGTGATGACATGCGCGCGCATGTGGGCGTGGCTTACAGGGATACCATCGAAAAAGAATTACCCTACGATGTGGGGAAAACATTTTAACAGAGTACAGCTTTTATTTGTAAATAGGAAAACGTAAGGGTTCATAAATTAGGTAGTAATACATTATTTTTATTATTTATGTACAGTCGGATGCAAAAATTTATATGTATGTATATTTTTGTATCGAAATTAAAAGTGGAATTTATATTTATTTAAATAAATCTCTACATTACTGTTACTGTTAGCCTGTCTCATCCCACTGCTGGGCAAAGGCTTCCCCTTTTATTTGTGGGAACTGCTATATGATCACGTGTTTTTTTTTTTTCTAAAATTCAAAATGCGGTTAACAAAAAACGCCTTGCAATTGCAACAGTTTTCTATACTATTATACAGGGTGGATCAAAATTTTGGGGCATTAAAGGTGGCTAGGGTTTTCTGTTATTAACATTAATGAAAACCATTCCTGTTGAGAAATAGAATCGAATGAATGAACCCCACTAAAGTTATTCGGGAAATGTAAACATCCTCGCTGACCTGTTTACAAAAACTTATGATGTGGCATTTAATATCTTCAAAATTGACCTAAAGTTTTTATAGTTTATAGAGGAAGAACAGTCGGACGACGCTTTGATCTCGTCGTAAATGCTGACAACGTCTAGACAATGTTGCATTTGTGCATGGAGGGTTGTCAGAAGTAAACAATATTTATTCATTTATTTTCGATCAACATCGTCATCAACATTAATATTATAAACAATAATTATGAAGAATTATCAATTATGTAGGTATTATCAATCAATTATATAAGTAACACTGAGTTTTGCTCAAGGGTCTATGTGGTTACAGTCTATGTGAATAGATATCACTAAAACATGAAGTTTGAGTACCATCATGATGGGGCAGTGTCAAATAGTGCCGGAGATACAAGCTTCCAAAAATTTAGTCACGTGGTCACATAGAAATCACTAAAACATGAAGTTTGAGTACCATCATGATGGGGCTGTGTCAAATAGTGCCGGAGATACAAGCTTCCAAAAATTTAGTCACGTGGTCACATAGAAATCACTAAAACATGAAGTTTGAGTACCATCATGATGGGGCTGTACCAAATAGTGCCGGAGATACAAGCTTCCAAAAATTTAGTCACGTGGTCACATAGAAATCACTAAAACATGAAGTTTGAGTACCATCATGATGGGGCTGTACCAAATAGTACCTGAGATACAAGCTTCCAAAAACTTGGTCACGTGGTCACATAGAAATCACTAAAATATGAAGTGCGGCTTCGTATTATTCAATACCCGTGTTTTTTTCCTCAACCTGTGCCAGAACTGTCATATCAAGTTTCTCAAAGGCTGATCAAATTTAACCAGCCGTTAAATCACATTTGAATTGATTGTTGACGTTGGTCAAACAATCACAACAGGTAACATGATTTGGCCAGCCTTTCAGAAATCGGGGGTGAGTAGGTATAACAGATAAGGTAGCCACTTTTAATAACCCAAAATTTTGCGCCACCCTGTATAGCTGTCGTTTTGAAATTGTATTTCTTAACAAGTTTTCAGTTTAAATATGACAACGCGTACCTATTCCTACGTGTTAAATGGGATATTTAATTTCATTTTATGGCAACACTTACAGAACATGGCGTCACAGCCGATCAACAAAAATAATAAATTGTAAAAATTATTTAAGTGATATAAAGTAAAGAAATCGCTATAATTACACATGGAAAGTAATCATTTTCACTTTTTCTTTATTATATGCATAATTTTTACAATTTTTGGATGCATAAAACGATATTAATTAAATATCAATCGGGAGCGAATTACATGTTTTCACGAGCTTGCGCCAAAACGTACTGACAGGCCATATAGGTAGTACATTAACTTTTAATGCCAATATAATACATTCATTTTCAAGTATCGAACAAGGTCTCTAGACATATGAATACTCTAAGGCTAGGGTTTTTTTTTACTATCAAGCTTATTTACTATACCTATGTTCTGTTAGTACATGGACAGCATCTGCAGGAATCCAAACTGCGATGGGGATAGAAGATGGTTCTGTTCAAGAAATTGAATAACTCTAGTGTTCATTAATCGTTCTAGAAATTTTGACAACGTTGGGAGTATGGAGATGGGTCTATAATTATCTACACCTGTCACCTGAATACTTTGAGTATCTAGAACAGATACTCAAAGCCTGAATAGGACAAATTGCAAAGAAACCTGAGAGGCGGGACTATAACGTCCACAAATCGTTTTAAGAAAATTCCTGATAAATTATCCAAAACTACTGCACAGTCATTTTTTAAATTCATAATTAATGTTTTAATTTCATCTTCATCGGTAGGAAGAACAACAAAACATTTAAGAAATGAATGATTTGTTTGTTTGAATAAGAGACACTGGAATGTGACCATTGTTTGTTTGTGGGATAGTAGTTTCTCGGACAGCGATTTGCCTACATTAGCAAAAAATGAATTAACTTGGTTAATTCAACTGGATTGTTATCAAAAATAAGTTTTGTGGATTTATCTATTTTTTTGTTGGTATATGTTATATTTTTAATGGCTTCCCATAACTTTTTGTAACCTGTATTTTGTATAATATTCTTTTCGTACTTCCTTTTAACTTTTTTAGTAGGTATATTGTTACAGAAACTCCTGTATCGCTTACACTGTGTTATTTCATTATTCGGATATTTAAAAAATATCGTGACGAGAAAGCTAAAGCTTTCACGTCACGATTTCTCATGCATCTCAGAAGTCCAGTTGTTATCCAAGGCTTTAAAATCATTTTGCGTCTATAATTATGTCTTGACAAATTGTGATTTACTATTTATGGCGTAGGACAATGAGGAAATTAAAAAAAATGCTGCTTCGTTGACATCAGACATGCTGTAAATAGTCTTAAAATCAATTTTCTTAACGTCATTCTCAAGTCCTTCTTCATTAACACCCCTCTTTTTTGTCGGGGGTTAAAAATGCGATTAATTGCATCTATCTTTATTATTATTATTACGACAGAGTAATTTGTTATATTAATTTTTTTAAATGATTAATTAAAGGATTAAATTGATTATTTAATTGGTTTACAAACTTATTTAGAAATAGAAATATTTTTATTCACAGGAAACATGGGTACAGGTTGTTACAAATGTTGTATATGTAGGTACATCATGTCTCGCCGAAGAACGGCATGCAAAAATAGGTTGCAAATTTGCCTAGAGTAATAATTAAATTAAGACTATAATATAATAACAATCACCAATTTCAATTAATAATAAATTCTCTAATAATAATTTAAGGTGTTTCGTACACGTATTTAAATTTACTATTTTAATCCGCGCGCCGAAAGCTGGGTAATATTCTGGTTCGATATATTGGCTCACGACATGGTTTCCTTTACCTATCAGAACGTATACTCCTTTGAGAATACTATTGCGTTGTCTCGCTCCCACCTTCGGCGTCGCATACGAGCGCCAACCATCGACAATCCTCTCGCTCGCACAAAAAACAAAAGAAGATTTTCCGCGCGAACTCTTAAAACTAACATCGAAACTTGTTCACAAAAAGAAAATCTAATAATATTGAGTGTGACTATGTTATAAATAATTAATAACGACCTGCAAGTGAAATCTATAGTGGAATAAACAGGAATCAATAATAAACCGGCGATCAGCTGAAGTCTGAACAATTTTCAAATACTCTTTGGCGGCAACAATTGAAGCGAAGAAAAAGGTTAGTGAAAAACGCATTATATTCTGGTTAGGTTTAGGTATACTTATGCGTGACCATTTATCGACCAGCTTTTAAACGGCGATCGGCAGTCAATACAATCTTTCTCGCGGACTGAACCATATGTGTACGGACAAATCTATTTCTTATACGGGTTCGTCACATAAGGTGTCATTTCATCAAAATAATAAGAATACGATTCCATTGAATAAATACGAATAATCCTATGACAATGACATTAATTTTGTGACATTAGATATGTATCAATGTCCCCATTCATTTTAATACTTAGAAGTTATTTTTGGTGTACCAAAACTTTTGTTTTAACTAATCTTATATACGTAATTGTAAATTCTGAATGCCTACATTTAAAATATGTAAAATGTGAGTATGATGTAAGTAATAATGTTATAGATATCTATATCTATGTAGTAGATATCTTCTATACATATAAAAGGCTTTGTCCTGAACTTCTGACTGACGGATCAACGCACAGCCTAAACCATCGATGCCTAAATGATCGTAGAGAACTGAAACTTGGAGGGTGGATTCCTTGTATGACATAGGCATCCGATAAGAAACGATTTTCCGAAATTCTTCCCCTAAAGGGGGGCAATGTTTGTATGGAACAACGTGATTCCTTGGTCAAATCTACTTCAAATTTTGCATAAACCTTTTTTAACAGAATTGATGGATGACGAGTTTCGTATTTTATTGAAATTCATCCCCTGACGGGTTTTAAAAAGGGGTAGAAAGTTATTTTGGCGGTGATTTCTTCTTCAGATTCTTATTCAGAGACGAATCATTAATATGTATCCTATTCTTATTTATTTTTATTCACATTAAAGTAGGTACATTAATCTCACAGGTCTTACCACAACATTGTACTAATCAAGATTCTATGGAGTTTCTTGCCGGCTCTTCTCCATATGACCTACTATTTGGAACCGGGCACTTAGAGTCTCCACATTTCATAATTGCCTATTATATAATGTATGTAATGTAGTGTGTGTGTGTGTGTAGTGTAATGTGTATAATGTATGTAGTGTGTGTATGTATGTGTGTTATTTTATTTATTTTATTGCATATTGGTTTACATGAAATAAAGATCCATTCTATTGAATAGAATAATCATAGTAATAATATTATAAAGAGAGAAGTCCTGATTGACTGACTGACTGACTTATCATCAACGCACAGCCGAAACTACTGAAGCTAAAGTCACGAAATTTGGAGGGTAGGTCCCTTTTGTATTGTAGGCAAGCAATAAGAAGGGATTTTTGAAAATTCAGCCCCTAAAGGGGTGAAAAGGGGGGTGAAAGTTTGTATGGGAGTCTCTTCATTTTCTTCTTTCAGTCTCTTAATTGGGATTTAGGCTTTTGGTTAGAAATAAAGAAACACGTGTGTCTGCGTTTTTGGAAATTCATCCCCTAGAGGGACGAAATAGGGGTGAAAATTGTTTTTTAAATATAAAACGTGAATATTGGGATTGTTTTTGAAGTGAGAAACGTGAAAATTGGTATTTCGGCTTTTGGTTAGAAATAAAGAAACACGTGTTTCTGCGTTTTTGGAAATTCATCCCCTAAAGGGGCGAAATAGGGATGAAAATTGTTTTTGAAGTTAGAAACGTGAAAATTGAGATTTAGGCTTTTGGTTAGAAATAAAGAAATACGGGATTGTGCGTTTTTGGAAATTCATCCCCTAAAGGGGCGAAATAGGGGTGAAAATTGTTTTCGATGCGAGAAACGTGAAAATTGGGATTTAGGCTTTTGTTTAGAAATAAAGAAACACGTGATTCTGCGTTTTTGGAAATTCATCCCCTAAAGGGGCGAAATAGGGGTGAAAATTGTTTTTGAAGTGCGAAACGTGAAATTTGAGATTTAGGCTTTTGGTAAGAAATAAAGAAACACGTGCTTCTGCGTTTTTGGAAATTCATCTCCTAAAGGAGCGAAAGAGGGGTAAAAATTGATTTGAAACGATAAACGGTCGATGGTTTAAGAGAAATTAAAAGTTCCTTGAAAGTTGACTCTAATTTTACATAACCTAAGGACCGCGACGTTGTGATGTACGGTGCGATGTATTCGAGAACGGGAACGCTTTGTAAGAGGTCAAGAATTGATGAATATTAAAAATTGGTATCTACTGCTATCTTTGTACCTACCCGTACGAAGTCGGGACGGGCCGCTAGTATACTATAATCATAGAGGTTATATGAATACTCTAAGACTATAATGTAGCACTTACTATTTCCAAAAATATTCAATGTAGGTACAGATTTCGCCTCGTTTGATTTTATTATATTATGTAGTTATGTAATAATAAAATAGATAAAAATAATTATAGATTTGATTGATAGTAGTTGCAAGAGAACTTCACTTTATAAAAAAACTTTAAAGATTAGTTAATTTTTTACACTTTCTGTAATAAATAATCAAATGTGTTATGTGTCCAAAATATATAATAGTAGATACCCAATCTACTATTATATATTTTCGTAATCTACTCAATAATCAAGTCCAATTGCAAAGCCGGCATTGCTCGGGCAGTGTTATTTTTGGGGGGTCGTATCCACGGAATCATAATATTATATTCCGTGATCGTATCGTTTTAACACTTAACATACTGTTACTGAACTGGTGTGAAAAGTTCTAGACTCTCACCAACATGATGCCTGATAATAATAATTTGATGGGTGACTCTAGCATCAAGAGTGAAGATGCAGACGCGCACAGCATTTATGGCGCTGGCGGCGCTGGGAGCGCTGGCAGCGGCGGCGGCGACGGCGGTGGCAGCAGAGCGAGGCAGCGGCATCAAGGTGGGCGGTGGAGGCGCGGGCGGCGGAGTGCGTGACGCCGGGCGTGGCGGTGGGGTGCGCATCGGCGGCGACGGGCTGCGGCGGCCGCGCACCTCGCCTGCGCCACCGCCGCCGCGCGCGCCTTCCTCCATCACAGCAGCGCTTGTCGTGCCACATAAAGCCTTTGGCACGCGTGATTACACTAAGGCCGAGAAGGCTGCACTATCAAAATTACCGCGCAAACTGAAACTCTTCTCGCACGTGCGCCTAAATATTACGCTTTCTACGCAAGGCTTGACGCCTAGTCCTATGTGTAAGTGATAGTATCTCAGTTCTGTTAATCCTTGATAACATCACTTCTTTCTAACGAACACGTCATTGCAAACGCTGTCATATCTATTTTACTAATTTCTGAACGCTTTCAGCTATCCTGGATTCGCTATGTAAAGAATTTCTAGCAGTCAATGTGTCTGCTATCCTCTATCTTATGAATCATGAACAATATGGGCGTTCTACTGCCTCTGCACAGTATTTTCTACAACTCGCCGGCTATCTTGGCATTCCGGTAAAACATTTTATCTTTGCATAATTTATAATAAAATAAGGCTTATAAAATAATAAAAATATGGTACTTTGAAATGAACAACTTTTTTCGTAGGTTATTGCGTGGAACGCGGACAACAGTGGCCTAGAAAAGCGGGCGTCACATGCATCATTGCGCCTGCAGCTCGCTCCGTCGATAGAACATCAAACAGCTGCCATGCTATCGATACTAGAACGATACAAGTGGCATCAATTTAGTGTCGTTACGTCAGCGATTGCAGGCCATGACGATTTTATACAGGCTGTGCGCGAAAGAGTTACAGCCCTCCAAGTATGTACTTATCGAACCGTACTTAGTTTTTTTCTTTGTAATGAAATCATAATTTCGAGCCAAGACCAATGATTTCTTCTGTCGAATCGGGTGAGCACATGGGAATCGCTCATGCCGCAGTGGAAACATTAGTCAGTCAGCAATAGTGGTATGCCTAGGAATTAGGATGCACCAGACGATCTTATAGTGGTATGCTTAGGATGCACCAGACGATCTTATAGTGGTATGCCTAGGATGCACCAGACGATCTTATAGTGGTATGCCTAGGATGCACCAGATGATCTTATGTTTTATCGCTCACGAAGGCTCTTTCCTTGCATCTCAGATCAGTGATGATAAGAACATGTCGGCATTGCACATTAGTGCGCGGTAAAATCGGTAAATATTTATCAATCTGTGGGTGTTTGCAACTTTCATTAGGGAGATAACGCCATGCGCCATTACAATATACCCATAGAACTAAGTACCTGTAATTACTATCAATATTAACAATGTCAATATGACCCTGAACTGCGTATACCTTACATTTTTCATACCGCCTTGTTCTCAATTCTATAAATAATTAAAAAGTATATAATCGATTAAAATTGTAGTCATCACAATAACAAACATCCACAGGATCGGTTTAAGTTCACCATATTGAATGCAATCGTGGTGAAACGGTCTTCGGATCTGAACGAGCTAGTGACGAGTGAAGCGCGCGTGATGTTACTGTACGCGACACGTGAGGAAGCTGCCGACATCCTGTCGGCAGCCGGCGACTTACACCTTACTGGAGAGAATTTTGTATGGATAGTTACACAAAGTGTTCTTGGTTCGATGCAGCAGCCAAATAAATTTCCCGTCGGCATGCTTGGTATGTATATTAAAATTAATTTATGATAAAACTTCAGTTTATTCAGATTATTAACACTTTGTTTCATAGGTGTACATTTTGATACATCGAGTTCGTCGTTGATTTCCGAAATCGCCACTGCAGTAAAAGTATTTGCCTACGGAGTCGAATCATATGTTTCCGAGCCAGAGAATATACGGTACCCGTTGGGAACACGGCTGTCTTGCAGCGGAGCGGGAGCCGGAGAGGCGCGGTGGTCCACCGGTGAACGGTTCTATCGACATTTGCGCAACGTTAGCGTTGAAGGAGAAGCTGGACGACCGAGTATCGAATTTACACCCGACGGCGAACTGAAAGCGGCTGAACTAAAAATAATGAACCTACGACCTGCCCTTGGTGAACAGGTAAAATTTTAAATAGTTGATGGAACTGGATACGTGATTTATCCTCGTATCCGATTCCATATTCATAAGTATTACTTAAACATTAGTTACGAAAAAATTATCTACGAATAGAAAAAAAAATTAAATTCTATCATTGTCCTTAGTTGGTGTGGGAAGAAATCGGCACGTGGAATTCTTATCCAAGGGAACGGTTAATAATTAAAGATATAGTATGGCCAGGTGGCTTACATACTCCTCCTCAGGGTGTGCCGGAAAAGTTTCATATGCGTATTACATTTCTGGAGGAGCCACCATATATCAACCTAGCACCACCGGACCCAGTGAGCGGGCGGTGCTCATTAGATCGGGGCGTCATTTGTCGTGTGGCACCGGAAGTTGAAGTAGCTGGGTCAGTATTTATATTTTCTTTTACTGTCGTGTCAGCATAAGCCCTCGTGCCGTAGTGGATAGATTAGCCAGTCAGCATTGGTAGTGTGGAGGCAGTCGTTACAGGGTGCGCAATACGAACTCAGGATTCGTCACTCGTGAAGGCTCTTTCCTAGCATCCCAGTATTTATATTAAAGCATCATTAAGAATGTATGTACCTATTCGTTCAGTCATCCCAAACAAAACTATAATGTAGTCATGATCAACTCCGGCTGTCATCTACATAAATTATATAAATTCATGTTTAGTTTGGAGGCGGGAGCGGCTCATGGGAACAGTTCACTGTATCAGTGCTGTAGCGGCTTCTGCATAGATTTGCTACAGCAGCTAGCGGAACAGCTCGGCTTCACGTACGAGCTGGTTCGCGTCGAAGATGGACGCTGGGGCACACTACATCATGGCAGATGGAACGGTCTTATCTTAGATCTAGTTAACAAAAAAACTGACATGGTAAGTAGTACTCTCGTAAATCACTCGTCAATCATTAGTCCGTAAAAATCGGGGTGTGGCTGTGTTGTGGACACGGCCGTGTGTTTTACGTGAACGGTGTAACGGGTAATATTTTGTTTGAGCTGATTATAATAATTATGTAAGTACCTATGTCATTTGAACACTAAGAAATAACTATTTCTCACTAATGTTTTATATACGCAATCCATAGATCTTGACGAGAGCTGACGATTGGAACTCAAATGAACGTTGTAGCTTCTCAGAGTCAAAATTTATACTAAACGAAAGTTATGTGATGCCGAGAAACAACCTCAAAATGGCGGCGCTCGGCCCTCCGCCGCGCGCGATGCTTCACCGTCCTCACTCAACGTAACGAATTCTTTGGTCCTTTAGCTATCGAGTGGTGTAATAAAATTTTGGATGTAGATGCTAGATAAGTAGCTGCAACACCAAACTGTATCCCCTGATTTTGTTACCATCAATTTAGTTTTCCACATTTCGTACGTACCTAGGTAATGTACTTTTGTAATATTGTACCAACATAACTAATTTTCTTTTATTTATATTTCATTTCAGGTATTAACGTCGCTTATTATAAATTCAGATAGAGAAGCAGTGGTGGATTTCAGTGTACCTTTCATGGAAACAGGAGTTGCTATCGTGGTGGCAAAACGAACAGGCATCATATCCCCTACAGCTTTCTTAGAACCATTCGACACTGCCTCGTGGATGCTTGTGGGAGCAGTTGCTATTCAAGCGGCGACTTTTTCCATATTTTTTTTCGAGTGGTTGTCCCCCAGTGGATTTGACTGTTCCACTGGGAATAACTCCAAACGTGTGCCGCAGAATCGTTTTTCCCTATGTCGAACTTATTGGATTGTTTGGGCAGTTCTTTTTCAGGTAAGCCTGTTTAACTTTGCCTTGATTGTATCGAGCCGTATGCGCTGCACGTAACGGAATTTTCGATTTGTTTCGATCAAAAAATCTGCTAGTTTATCCGGCGCGTATCTACATATGCCGATAAACCGAAATCCATTGCGCGCGGTGTGTTCGTTCGTGCTACAGAAATTACAAGAATTAGATACTCTTAGAGTGTAAAACGAATAAAGTGTTAACTAACGTAAACTACATTAGTTAACACTTTACACGTAAACTACACTTAACACGTAGACGACACGGTTGGCGCAGTGGCTAAGCGATTAGCCTTCTGCGCTACGTGCCGCGGGTTCGATCCCCGCACGGAACAAATATTTGTATGATCTATTGATAGTTGTTTCGGGTCTGGTTGTGTGTGCATGTGACATGTATGTTTGTAAACAGTACCCTCGATACAGGAGAAATCCTAGTGAGGGGCAATGTTTTAGTAAAAAGACAAAAGACAAAAAGACATTACCTTGAGCGCAGCGTGACCAATTTGCATGTAGATCCATTCCATGTCCATTTATGATGTATGGTAAACTATTGATATACTAGGTACCTATCCTAGTACCTTTGAAAAAATATCGATAGGTAAGAGTTGTTCGTCATTAGTTCTCAGTAAAGTACCTATCGACTACGGATTCACCGGCAACATAACAGATGATTAAAATGGAAACAGCTGTTTACCCATACAAAATTTCATGGTAAACGGGTGATTTTGTCTTAATCATTTGTTATGTAGTCGGTGAACTTGGGCCTAAGAAACGTAAAATGGCTGAAATGTTATGTTATAAATTCGTCTTACTATGTTTTCTTAAATCATTCTTACGTAATTCTACAGAACAATTTACCATTTTACGGCTAAAAGCTCTGTTTTTCGCTTCGGGAACACCTACTCTAACTCGCGGTCGTTCGAATTATGAACGGCTGCGTTGTTCATACCCGTGCTCATAATTCATACAGCTGCTAGCTGTAGGAGGATCGCTCTATACTTTTATAAGCAATTATTACTTATATCGATTTCTGTGTTCCACCCCAAATTACCAGATGATTAGAATTATAATCTGCTGTTTACGTAGTTAATTTGCATATAGGTAAACCAATGCTACACTATTAAATCGCGGAAAAAAGTTAGCAAAACACTTTTGTCTGGGCAAATGTATGTAACCTAGGAAATAGGAATTGTACTCGATTCCTAGTAAATATATGCAATTCTGGTAACAGATGTTACCGGCAATCTGCTTCACTTTTGCTCAGTTTCATATTCGCGGCTTAGAGGTGGCCCAAGGGCCACCCTAGCCGCACCTTAACCTACTGTGACAGAGTTCATGTGTGTTTTGATTTTTATTTTAAGTGAAACTTCTTTTATGACGGGTATTAGGATTTTTCTGTCACGAAAAAGCGTTACGGCCGCGTAAAGGGGGTAGACGATATATTGTCCGTTGAAGTTTCACTTCTACTATGTGTCCCAGAGTCCCAGCACACATTACTTTTTTATTATTTTTATCTTTTATTCAATCAAAGAGCTGGTCTTATTAACTTAACCGTATGCTTGGTCGTTAGTCTTAAGAGTACCTAGGAAGTCTGCATATTATCTAGTTAATGTAAGGACTGAAACAATTATTACTACATACAATAAATAGTACTTATCTGCCTAAGCCTTCAGAGAAGACAGGCGTGATGCTGTGTTATGTTTTGTGTTCCAGGCATCAGTACACGTAGACTCACCACGAGGATTCACAGCACGTTTTATGACGAACATGTGGGCTATGTTTGCGGTAGTATTCCTAGCGATATACACTGCCAACCTAGCCGCTTTCATGATCACGCGAGAAGAGTACCACGAGTTAAGTGGATTAGACGATCTTCGGATAGCGAGGCCTCTGACGCAGCGACCACCACTAAAATTCGGGACAGTTCCATGGTCCCACACGGATGCCACCCTCTCCAAATATTTTACGGAGCCACATGCTTATATGGCTCAGTAAGTATGAATTTTAAAATAAATGCCTACCTATATTATTTTTATAAATAGTTATTACTAGCGATGCCCGCGACTTCGTCCACGTGAAGTTCAGGTGCATGCATTTTATTTTAGAAAATACATGGTTCTAAAACAATAATAGTTTATCAATTAATGTTGCAAGAAAAAGAAAGTTAAATAAAAAAAAAATGCTAGGATCGGACTCGAACCTTAGGTACCTATATATCTATTAGCTTCTATCCTAACATTTACAGACCTCCGGGTCGTCCTATAATCACGTGAGGTATTTTAGGCCACCTTTTTACACCCCCGCCCGCCCCTTTGCGATAGGTATTTTATAAGGTTCTAGGTTACCCCCCCTGCTAACATCACGTAGGTATATTTTTTTATTATAAAATATCTAAAAGATATTTTCTCAATCAGTTTTTATGTTTTTTTTTCGTTAGTCGGATTCTGTACCTCTACCACCTCTACCATGAGTTTTCCGTGCCGTCTAACGTTCACGTTCACATTCAATATTTGTATAGTGACTTTAGTTCACTATTTACACCGCTAGAGGCGCTGAAAAAATTCCCATACAAATATTGCATGTGAACGTGAACGTTAGACGGCACGGAAAACTCATGGTAGAGGTACTGAAAACCATAGCGAGGGTTCACTGGCTATTTGTATTATGTGACATTCTTGGAACTTTACAGGAGAGCATTTCGAAGGTAATTTATAGGTTCAGGAAAAAGGATTTTTATTAAGCGATACTTGGTATTGTATAAGTGTAATGCTATTGCTATAATAAAATAGAATCAGCCTGATTCTATTTATTCTATTCAGTTTAAGCACCTGAAATATCATAATGTATTTGCAGATCAAAATGAGTATGTAGCACTTTACACTAAAAGTTAATGGTTTGAATGACAGTAGGTTAGGGATGGGTTATCACGATGCAAATAAAATTAAAAAAAAAGTTTAGGCCTATGCGTATTAAAATTAGGTGCAGGATATCAAGTATAGATGTCAGATTCAGACTAAATGTTTTAAGCGACATCAAGTATGGATTTCAGATGCATGCAAAACGATTCAAACGCCCTATATTACGAAATTTATGTCAGGAAAAACAGCTTAGGGCAAAATCACAAAATATTTTGTGTGTATGAAGTCCACTTTTTCTAAAATTGTAGATATAAAATTTGCGTCGCATCAATCAATTCAGATTCAAACTAGACCCTAATTTACTACCGGGCACGCCGCAATCGCGGCGGTAAGACCCCTCTTTGAGGAGTGGCTGGATTGGCGGCACGGCGTCCTGACCTACCGCATGACGCAGGTCCTCACCGGACACGGAAGTTTCTGGAGGTACCTGTGTCTGATGAGGAAGGCAGAAACGCCTGGGTGTCACCACTGCGAGGATCGCCCTGAGGACACAGTAGAGCATACGGTGCAAGACTGCCCCGCTTGGGCAGAGCACCGACGTGTCCTCAGGGCGGCGATAGGCGGAGACCTCTCGCGCCCGGCATTGGTCGAGGCCATGCTGCGGGGCGAGACGGAGTGGGAAGCGGTCGCCTCCTTCTGCGAAGCAGTCATGCTATCGAAGGAGGAGGCGGGCCGCGTGAGGGAGAGGATGGCGTCCTCCCTCCAGCCCAGCCGCAGTGGTAGTCGCCCACGGCGTGCGGCGTCGGGCGCCGGCCGACGATCTCCGGCCACCGTAGGCGCGGGCATGCGGACAGCGAGTAAAGGGCAACTGGCTGTCCGACCATGGACCATGCCCGGGTCGAGGGCGCGTTGTGTTCCACGCGCGTCTCAAAGAACGTCAGCAAGATGACGGGGCCCCCCCTGTAGAGGGCCGAAGCCTGCCGGGGTCGCGGGACTTATCTCATTACCGTGACCCCGGAACGTAAAGGCTATTGAAGGAACACCGTGGATTTTAGTCAGTAAAAGTCTGACAGTCCCGCCCTGCCCGGGGCGGGAGGACTCATATGATGATTTTACCACGCTAAAAAAAAAAAAAGACCCTAATTTACTGATGTTTCAAGCGACAAAAAAGTGCTCAGAACGTCACGAAACCGGGCTCAAACAGCGCAGAAAAATCTGAAGATTCCGAATAGGTATGTAATATAATATACCCCAATATTGGCCAGGATGTCGCATACAAATAGCCCGTGAACCCTCGATTAATATTAATAAAATTAAGAATTTAGGATTACTGTACCTACTTAAAGCTTCAAGCACTATTCTAAAGTGTTCGGCAGACATGAAGGTTGCAAGATTGCATTGCAAACTGAAAGACTAAAGAGTTAAGAATGTGGGTGTGCGAGCTAAATATTATTGTTAACTTTGATTAAATACCTGGTTGTTAAGTTTGCTTTTTGATACAAATTCGCTCGCTCGGGATTTTCCATTATCGCACGAAACGCATGATTCACACAACGTGGGTCCCCCCCATCGTGATCAATCGTGACGTTATTCTAACCTCTTCACCCCTATTCGATACTCACATGATTAAAGGACTTCACCTAGGCAGTGTAGCTAGTTGCGATATGTGTTCAAATAGCCGTCCCTAAAAATCTATTGCCTAGTTCCCTTTAGATATAGGTATCTACCTATGTAGTCTAACATCACAAATATTAATTAGATAAACCCGTTTAAAGCTCACAAAAAATTATGTTACTCTGTTCAGTTCCTATGAACGATAGCTTGTGTAAAGACATACAAAAAAAATTAAAAACCATTGACTAGTTGTTTAGGTACCTATTTCTAGTCTCCCTAGTCTATTGTCGCGTAAATATTTTCAGTGTAAACTACTCGACCTCTACGATTTTAATAAAGTTCTATAGATTGTTGTACTTACGGTCACCTAAATATTTTGGGAAAGGCCGACTAGTTCAGCAGTTGGCTTTATACATTGTCGCGTGAAAACGCATAAAAACTTTTTATGCAAAAGAAAAGGTATTATGCTTATCAGTATATTTTTTTGCGCACTGGTTATAATCTTTTCCTTGGTGGTCTTTTGGTGTGCTGTTAGTATCTATTGTTATGGACTTGTGGACACAATAAGTACCTATAATTAATTAGTTGTAAAAATCAGATACTTATTCATTTGGGCGTTGGTTACCAGACTTGTGTAGTCAGCACTTCCAAAATATTCACCGTAGGACCTAGTACCTATCAATCTCATTGGTAGCTATGGTAACTGATTCATCTTCATCGTTAGCCTATAAGACTGTTACTTTCATTAGATTTAGACTGCATAAGTATACCTAGTAAGGCTATAAATAAAATATTATAGTTTAAAAAAACTATAGAACACGCTTTAGTCATCCAAACTGAACGTGTATGCAAAATTTCAGCTCAATCGGAAACCGGGAAGTGGATCAAATTTAACTTCCAAGATTTTCTTACATAGTTAGTTAGTTACAGGTGAAGCTAATAAAAGCGTGTTAAAAACACACCTTTTTTTCATAACAATAATTATTTAATAATAAAATGTTTTCAGATATAATCGTAGTACAGTAAGTGCCGGGGTCACCAGCGTACTGACAGGTGAACTCGATGCCTTCATTTACGACGGCACTGTACTAGACTATTTAGTATCTCAAGTAAGTCAAATAACTACCTGCCTAAAAAAACGTCGCTTATTTAATGTAGTACCTAGTATACAAACTACAAATTATTTTGCAATGGTGCACTTTTTTTGTTACAGGATGAAGACTGCAGGCTTTTAACTGTAGGTTCATGGTACGCAATGTCCGGTTATGGACTTGCATTTACACGTAATTCTAAATATGTCAGTATGTTTAATAAAAGATTACTCGACTTAAGAGCTAATGGAGATCTGGAAAGATTACGAAGGTAGGATTGAAATATAACATTTATACTAGGTACTTAGGCTGACATTCAGAGACGACAGAAACGAGTCTAAGCGTGAACTTAACGCTTCCATCTGTCAAAATTTGTTCGTAAGTTTGACAGATGGAAGCGTAAGTTCACGCTTAGACTCGTTTCTGTCGTCTCTGAATGTCAGCCTTATGTACTAGACTAGCTGTGCCTGCGACTCCGTCCGTGAAGAAAGATGATTTCACAACCTTGGCGGTGAATTTTACCTTTCATAAACTACACCCTATTACTATTAAGGAACTTATCTTCCAAATTTCCAGCTCGTAGGCTTTATAGTTCCTGAGATTTCGTAATTAGTCACTGAGTGGCCACGGCAGCGGCCCGGCCAAAGTTAGAGAACGAGGTCGCGAACCCTGCCGCCTTTACAGGAAACATTTCGAGCACTTTACAATAGATACACTTACCTACTTATCAAGCTATTTATACTATTTATATTCGTAAACTAACCTGGAACCATAAAATACAAGTTTCTACTCCAAATTCTTGATTCTAGGTACACACTTAAAAAAATCGGAATGCTACTTAATCGACCTTTATTCTACTGTAGGTACATAAAGTTATTATTACTTTACCACTAGTAAGTAGTAATAATAACTTTATGTGTAGGTACTTCCAAAAACCGTACAATGCTGACTTTTGGCATAGTACCTACCTAACTAGTACTAGTAGTAGTAGATACTAGTAGTAGTAGTAGATTTTAAGTCACAAACAATGGGAAAAATCTGGGAACACGAAAATGTTACCATATTACCTATTATGGTCCAAGACCCCACCGCTAGATTTATACGGGTATACAGGGTGATTTCAGGTATTACCAGTAGATCAAGCCATAATTTCCGCTATCCTGACAAAACCGCCTGTGCTAGAGTTTTAATATTTTTTATGAACGTAGTCTGTTAGTGCTCCTATCTAATGATATATATATTTTTTAAATTCTAATAGTAGATACTGTAAAAAAAATATTGTTTAAGAATTAATAACTCTAAAATCAATCTTCGTCGTCAATCTAGTTTTTGATTTATAACACATACCTACATAAATAAACTTCGTTTTGTCAAAAAAGTATAACTATGTTAGTGTATAGATACCTACAGTTTACGATCAGACCGAATTCCGTTGAATAAAATATGTGACTGCGTAGATACATAATTTTACTTTGGAAAGGTAACTAAATATTCATAATATCAATAATTACTTTCAATTATTGTCGGATCCCTTGAAATAGACAATATTTCATTATTATTCTCTAATTCAGTTCTTTTATTAGCTACTTCTTTTAAATCTGACACGAATTTGGATCTTCTGCTACTACATTGCGGCGACTGTGCCACGCGCGGTTTTCTTGCTTCCATGGAAGTAGTGAGCGAGTAGGTAGCAAATGCCCTCAACACGCGAATTTTTTACTCCAGCGTACCTAAATATCTATGGACATTGTGCATTTTTCAAATCGAATGTAGATACATGTTTTACGTCTGTGAAAAAACTATGTAGGTACATAGTATATTTTTGTTTTTTTATGAACTATTTGGTAGATTAGGCAACGTAGATTTTTCAAAAAAAAAAAAAAAAAACAATCTCATGCAAAAAAAAAAACAAACTTCAAACAAAATACAAACTTTAAAGAAAAAAATTCAAACTTTTCATACATTTTGATGGAGCAAGGTTAATCTATTTAACCGACTTCAAAAAAAAAAGGGAGGTTCTCAATTCGACGCGTATGTTTTTTTATTTTTATGTTTGTTACCTCGTAACTCTCGACTGCGTGAACCGATTTTGATGATTCTTTTTTTATTTGAAAGCTGGTGCTTCCTGAATGGTCCCATTTTAATTTGGTCCAGTTCTGACAATGGGATCCATGAGAAAACCATATAAGTCTTAAATTTACATTAAGTATGTGCGCAACAAATGGTCGAATAACTCAATATCACGCCAACCGATTTCGATGATTCTTTTTTTGTTTGAAAGGGTATACTTCCGAAGTGTTCTCATTTAAATTTGGTGAGGATCTGATGAAGATCTTCGGAGATAGACAATGGAACTCTTGAATGAATAACAGCACATCACTCGCGATTGCTGTAATCTCATATTTATGTATTGCTTATGACACTCAAAATTGAAAAATAAAATAAACTTTTAAAAAAAAGTAAAAACCGACTTCAAAAACTAAAAAGTATAAAATAATTTTCTTAAAAAATTTTACAGCTTCTGAAGTCGGCCTATAATTCTTCAATGAACCTAGCTTGGCAATGGCCCCGACTTCAGAAGCTGTAATTTTTTTTAAGAAAATTATTTTATACATTTTGAAGTCGGTTTTTCCTTTTTTTTTAAAGTTTATTTTATGTATGAAAAGTTTGATTTTTTTTTCGCGATTTCATGGTTTGTCCCATAATAAAAGTTGTTCATATTGATGAGTAGTTTCACCCCTTAAGGGGGTATTTTACAGGAATGCCGCAAAAACCGATTTGTATTTACAATTTTTTGGATAGAAATTCTTATTTCTTTGTCCTGAAAAAAATATATATCAAACTTGAAGATGTGACAATCTCTGCACGGTTGTCCGATACATGATTGGATGAAGTTGGCTCGATAAAAAAAAATCGCAAAGTTACCCCTTTTAAAAAAGTGTTTACAAGATTATTTCTAAAACATGATATTATTTCAAATAATTTTTACATCACAATATTGGTCGCAAATATACCAACCAAAATCGGTTGTTATTTTTTTATAATATTACGTATATTGATCACAATTTGATAAAAACCACAAAATTCGTGATTTCTGTCATCTCTGCCATCAATCAGTCGCGTTTCGGCGCGCATCGAGGTCGGACCTGTGCAATTTTTTTTGACTTTCCTGCGCTTACACTTTATTCAAAACCAAAAGAAAGAATGACAGTAAAATCATTAAAAAAATTATTAAAAAGCAACAGGAAGTATAAGTAACTTGCCTTTTATTCAGAAAATCTAAGTATTTCGTTTATAAAAATCAATATGCTAAAATAATTTCTTGACATCTCCGTCAAGAATTCATTTTATAGGATGTAGTATAGAAAAATCAGTACGACAATTTGTAGTGTTGAGAACAAAGAGTATGAAGTTTTATATACACCATCTCCCAAAATTCAACGATAAGCGGGCACCAGAGGGTTGACCAGCTCATGACTACTCGAGAACAAAAAATAAATAAAAATAATCTCAATTTTTAAGAAGTTACATAAAAAATTTGAAATCCTTCAAAAATTTACACCCCTTAAGATATTTTTAATTACCATGACCACAATGTTTCAGATATTTCTGAATTTCTTTTTGTACCGGCAACCTAAGTTGCTCTGCTATCCACCACAATCGTTAAAAATCCCAGAATGCCTGTAGATTTGGCACAAAAATCAATCAAAATTATTTTTCACCCTAAAATTTTGAAAGATTTTTACTTTTGGTCCACTTTCACTCATCGTGGTGTAAAAAAAAAGTACAGACACTACCATGGCAAGTTTTTTTAAAAATTGACGCAACTTTCCAAGATTCCAAAATGGTATAATAATCTAGGAAAACTAGCCACAAAAAAAAAGAAATGCGTACTATTTCTGAACAAGAACCAAATTTCATAACTTTTACTATGTGGTTTTTTGTTGTAAATTCTTCGAATTTGAATGATACATGTCCGTAGTTAATAAAATTTAGAAGTTAGAGAGAGATAGATAGATAGTATGTAAAGAAGGAAAGAAAACGTTTTTAAAAATTATATTTATTTTTAGTTATCGTGGTTGTCCGTGGCATCACCACGGTCCTATCCGAAAACCAGCGCTGCGGTATTTATTTTATCTGTCAGGATTAACTGTCAGGATATGCTGAGATAGGGACTTTCTTTGGCCTCTTGCAGGACTTTTTTAACCCCCGACAAATTATAGGGGTGATATAAGTTTATAATGTGTATCTGTGTATCTATGTGTCTGTGAATCTGTGTGTCTGTCTGTGGCATCGAAGCTTCAAAGCGGATGGACCGATTTCAATGCAGTTTTTTTTTAATTGAAAGCTAGTTTAACCGGGATGGTTCTTAAAATCTGTTCAGCTGTTCAAAAGTTACACCTCTTTTTCTAGTTAGAGTCGAGGGTTTTAGACGGTTAGGTTATTGTTATCATTATTTGAATTTTTGTGTGTTTATGTAATTTCGTGTGCGAGTCCGATTTAAATGTTTTTTCTTTCTTTCTTTCAATTTTGAAGCATACATAGCGAGGAATCTGAACTAGGAATATGGTTTTGATCTATGAATATGCAATTTCTTTTTTGGTAAAAAAGCAACCCTGTGAACATACTTATGTAGGTATGACTACGGGAACGGACGACTCCTACAGGTGTGGGTGAGAGTAGGTTATTATCTCAAGGCATGGATTTGAGTTGGCTTATTCTTCTAACAATACACACACATTGGCAGTGTCATCAGGTTTGTCATGCCGATATATGGGTTTCGTTACGGCATTATTGGCTTAGTGTGAAAATGCCGAATGTTGGTCGAGACAATTATGTGCACTTGCATAAACTCATACACAAATCACAATAGGTATGACTGATAGTTTATAAGTAGATAGTTAAATAGGTATAAAATCTACAAATACAAAACGGAGGAACAGATTTTCTAGCGTAATATAGGACACTGGGTATACGATATTATGGATTTATATTTTTCAAGTATTTGCTGGTGTCATACTGCATGTTGCCAATTAATATTGCTATTCTGTGACACGTGTGTCACACAGTCTGATACGTCAATTGCGTAATTGCGAGAACGGAGCTCCCCTAGTGGGTGGGGCTTAGGCTGATACTTCACCCCCTCAAAAGTAAGAAATCGTCGTAAAATACAACCTTAAAGCATTGCCGTTTTACAAATAACCCTGTATAATATCTTTTCTGTTTTTTGTGAGTTAGATTTATGTAATGTAACTCGATAGAAAGCAAAGACCGTGCTGACGTGTTAATCCAATACACTGTAACTCGAGATACAGTGTTTTGGATTAATAGAGCCCAATCGCTTCCTTTTAATGTGCTCTATAATACAATATCTATGGTACAATTTTCTCGATAAACTACATAGACCCAAAGATATTGATATACTGTAAGAGCTGTGTACTTCTATAAGTGACAAATTCACCATAATCTGGAACCTTGTTAATAAATTATAATTTAATTTCTGTTAGTGGATAAGTCGTTGAAGTACCTATAAATAAAATAAATATTAGTATCCTAAAAACACTGTATTTCATAAAAAATATGGTTTAAAATGGTAGGACACTGTATTTTAAGTTACAGTGTTTTAGTCAAACAATAGTCACATGAATCAAAGATACACTATTTCGCGAAACCAAATAATATAGACTCGCGCGTTCGGTACCCAATTCCTACATATGAGCTCAGAATATATTGGTCGAAATACTGTCCTGTGTACTGTGTGTCGTTTGCAAAAAAATATTTTATTGAAGAATTTATTTAAATATCTACATTTTTTTAAAAGAAATTTTAAAATAGAGTTAAAATCATACATAGAAAGAAACAAAAATTACTAGTTGAACATAACAAAAAATTCCAAGAGGTTTAAATGGACTTTGTTCTGAGATAACGAGTTTTTTGTTTAAATAATACCTTTATTTTAAATGCCATGAAAGTAAAACTTATATGGCTAGACAGGTATTTAAAATATCTTTAAAATGATACCTTATACTATTATTCATTTGTAAGAAATCTATACAAAACAACGAAAAGTTTAAAAAAAACATATAATTCCTCATTTTCTCAAAACTGGTGTTTTCGAGTTACAGTAGGTATTACACGACAACGTGGTTCCAGACTTGAAATGTATTTAATATAGTAGGGTCGTGACTTTGAGTAAATTAGACATTCTGAAGATTCTGGAAGATGCCTTCCATAATATTTGTGAACGAAGCTAGTGCATTATAATTTCGTAGAAGTAAGATTTGTACATTGAAAACAATTGTTTTACATTCCAGATATTGGATGACGGGGACGTGTAAGCCTAATAAGCAAGAACACAAGTCATCCGACCCCCTGGCACTGGAACAGTTCTTGTCAGCGTTCCTGTTGCTGATGGCTGGCATACTGCTCGCGGCACTGTTGTTGCTGCTTGAGCATGTTTACTTTCGATACCTGCGCTCGCACCTCGCCGCCTCCAGTGCGGGGTCTTGTTGCGCGCTGGTGTCTTTGTCTATGGGTATGATTTTGTTTTTCTTTATCGACAGCCTATCCCAGTCCATTGCTAGACTTCTCGCAAAAACAAAATGATAATTCATTCTATTAAAATTGCATTAAAAAGTGAATAAGTTGCACATTACAGTACTATTGACCTCTCCAATTAAGCTCAGTATAATCGTGGTAGGGGTCCACTTCAATAGTGGGTGGGCTTGAACTCACTACCTTTAGCTCGCCAGTCCGACACAATCAAGTCTTGATATGTATATCCTGAGCTGATTGTTGAGCTATGGCCGCTCTATTGAATAAATAACGTGCCTGTAGTCCTTGTAGAGGTGTACTGTTGTACACCCCGACGACGCCGTTAAGTCTAGTGATTACATTATTACTAGATATTATTTAAGGGGGCACTCTATTTCCATCAACCGGGCACACTTCCAAATTCCAAACAAAATATCAAAAATAGTTAGCTAGTACAGAGAATTTCCAAACAGAAAAGTCCAGTAAACACTCTGCCTGACCTGGAAATCGAACCCAGAACTAAAGAGGGTAAAAACCGTAAAACGAAAACTTTTTTAATTGGTTATAAAGGACGAGCCCGAACAAATATATATTTTTTAACTTTTCAGTGCAATGATTAAATTAGTTTTGTTTTTTCAAACTATTGTTTTCTGGGCTTTATAAACTGGTTTTGTCTGAGCAGCCCAGTCGCAATTTTCAATCTCAAACGATTTAGTGGAACCGTAGACTACAGCTGTTACGTACTGCTACTCGTCACCGGTTGGCCTTCCCACTCTTCCCGCATTATCGTGTGACGAAGTCTTCATCATCATTTCACCAAAGTACTGGCAATCTCCTTCATCACTGGCCACTTCATGCTTCCAAATTTCAATTTACAACGTCGCGCTGCATCATCGATTTTCTTCTTTTTTCTGCATTCCTTAACTCTGAAAACATTCAGACAAAGACACAGCTGTTGTCCTGTTCCGCTTACAACAAGTTTGCTATAGAGGAAACTTTTATTCCCAAAACTGAACGTCAACGAAAAATAATCAATTCAATTATGTACCTAATAAATGTTAACAGGACAATCCCTAACATTTCACGGTGCCGTCGTGGAGGCGGCGGCGCGTGGATTCGGAGAACGGAGCCATTGTCGCTCTGCAGTTTGTGCTGCACAGGTAGGCAATCAACGATTAGAAAATCATTAGAGCTAGATGTGCCCGCGACTTCGTTCGGGTGGAGTAACATCACAATTCAACATCATAAGTTGATGCAACTCTGAATACCTATATTTTTCAGAGTCAAGCTTAGGCACTAAGTTACAGTTGAATCAAAGGATACTGCTATGGTTGGCCCTGTCATTAACAAACATGAACAATATACTACAATTATTACAAGTGTATTTTATTAGTACAATTAATTTTTTATTATTTTCTTCTTGTAGTAATGTAAATCCTCTTCATGATGCCTTTTAGGCATAGTTTGAGATTGAATTGAGGACATTTTAAAGTTTTATTATTTCAATGAACACAGAGATATAGTGCCACAAACTTATCAGACCCGGTCAGGGCGTCCGCGTCGCTGCCGTCGCTTTTACGAATATGACATTTTGAAGTCAGTTTTGTTCTGTAGCGACGTTAGTTCCAATTTTGGTCACCGGGTCAGATAAGTTTGTGGCACTATAGTCTCATAGCGGAAATGACATGTCTTCGGAAATGACAGTATCGTCGATATTGTTTTTGTTTGCCAAATGCCAATACCGTGGTGCATTTCCGGTCCGTAGTAGATACAGTTATTGATTATACTTTGTTACCCTATGATGATAATCGATAATAATTATATAATTCCAAATCCAACCATACTATCAATAGCACCATTCTGTCTAAAAGTCCATGGTCTCAGTGAAGCCTCTTTGGGCCTTTGTAATTTTGTTTGGCAGGTGTGGCGTGCGCGGCATGAGCGAGACATGGCGGTTGCGCGCGCGCGTCAGCTGGCGGCGGCGCTAGCGGCGCATGGGCTGTCCGCGCCGCCGCGCCGCCTGGCGTCCGCGGGCGCGCTGCTGGCGGGCGGCCGCCACGACGCCACGCACGTGCGAACGCTGCACCCGCCCGCCGACCTGCTGCCCGACCTCGACCGGCCGCTCTCTTGCGGCGATTTACGTGCAAGGTAAGCAGCGTAACTACTAATTAGGTAATTTTATCTTTTATCAAAACTAAAAGTACTTAATCTTTTGATTACTTAAGTACTAATTATAAAACTGCCCGTGCCTGTAGGTTCCTACCCCTTCCCAACCCTAGTACCTAGTATCTGGAACACGATTCAGTGCAGTAAGCCTAGTTCTTAATTATATGGAAGGACCATCGACACCCATCGATGTTCTTTCCGATTATCCCGCAACCTAAAATTAATTATGTATATAAATAATAATATTATACTTACATGCCGCTGCTTCTTATCTTGCGTTTTGAGGTAGGTAGGTGGATATTGTCTCTTACGTATGGACCATTTAATATTGAGTAAAAATTCCTCTTTGTTTTTTTATATACACATACACACACCCATACTTGTAAGGCATATCCCAGAAAATAACATTTGAATGTAGGTAATTTAATTTAACTTTATTTTATTTAGCCAGTAATTGGATCCTACGGACAGTAAAAGTTTGCACTCATGTTGTATTCAACCACACGGACATGAAATGTTATCCTTCTGTGATACAGTTTTCACTAGTACGTATTATAGAGGGTAATGTGATTTACATCCAAGTGGCCTGAATAGTTGATAGTACCTATGTTATCTCTTAAAGACAAGCTTAATTACTGTTCTTAACTTTAAGGCTTTCATGTTACACTTTTATGAAATAAATAAATATGGTGCCAACCTCAGATCACAGAAATGCCAACCTGTATAAACTTCATGATTTTACTTATTTCTTTTCAGAGAACGGACGCGAGTAGAAATGGAAACAGTGCTGTGAGGCGTGTATAGCGCCACCTTAATTCAATTCCTGAAGGCTGTTCTTACACCAAGTTATACAAAACGAAATTAGTTATACCTAATGTTAAAATACGGACAGATAAAAAAACGTTGTAATTATTAAATAAACTATTACAATTATTAAAACAGAGAGCTGGACGTAGATAGCGAAGCGTTGTTGTGGGACGCGCGCGCGGTGCGGGCTGGGTGCTGGGCGCGCGCCCTCGTGTTGTCTACTACAATAAAATATATTTTTTGGACAATATGAATTGTTTTAATTTTGTACATAAAATAACTTGGATCCCTTTTTACAATGATTACTAAATAGTACTAGTAGGTACTCGAAAAACATAAACACGATTTTATAATTTGTGATAAAGAAATCGAGTCGCCATCTACCGTCTTTTTTACCTGGCTGCGCGACGCAAAGAAGGGTTATGTGTTTAACAGCATAATTATGTATGCATGTGTGTATGTATGTTAGGCGTGGGCAAAGTGTATCATTTTTGTGAGATTGGAACATTTGCATCTGACTCACTGACAAAAAAAAAGTAAAAACCGACTTCAAAAACGAAAAAGTTTTTGAAGTCGGTTTGTACTTATTTTTTAAAGTTAATTTTATTTTTCAATTTTGAGTGGCTTATACATGACATCACCACAATTGCGAGTGATGTGCTGTTATTCATTCAAGAGTTCCATTGTCTATCTCCGAAGATCTTCATCAGATCTTCACCAAATTTAAATGGGACCACTTCAGAACTTACTTACTTTACTTGGGATACTTTTAGCAGCAGAATCGTGCATTTTCGCGTTAGTTGGCAGCCTTTTGGTTACAAAAAGTGAATAACGAACGTGAAAACACGCGATTCTGCTGCTATAGGTAAGTATCGAGTGTGGATAGGCTTTAAAGGGAACCGAGGGGCCTGAGGGGGGGGGCACACACCTCACGCGCATAATGAGCACGAACTTCGCTTTTTCAGTCACTCACTCTTGTTTGCTGGAACTAGATTTTTTGTGAAACTCTTAATCAATACGTTAACCAACTTGGCAGAATAAGTATTGACAACGTGCGGCCTTCGAAAGCATCTCTCGAGCTCTTCCCGGGTTACCATGTTTTCCGCAGCTAACAGAAGAAGAATTAATTTTGTTCTCGCTTGGGACTTGGGTCATTCTCCGAGAGGTCGATTTTGGTGGTCACACAGCAATATATCTGTAGTTATTAAAGATACAGTATTGAATTTTTTTTATATATTTCTTCATTTATTACTGTAACTAAAAAATATACTTTAATCCAGATCATTTAAAAATAAATTGCCATAAACTAAATCAGAATACTAAAAACGGGGCTCATTTCGCAATTCTTCGCGTGTCACACTGCCCGCTTGCTTCAAACAATCGTGTATATATTCTCAATGTTATAATGAACACCTATGTATTGTATATCAGAATACTTGTTAATAGTTGTAGAATTCGTAAAATAAATATATTTCATATTCCATAAGTTGTTTAAAAGTTATGAGACAAAATGTATCGGTCACACGATTCGTAGGTAAGTTTCGTGGACACTAAGTTTTACCTATTAATAGATTTTTTAAACAATTAAGGTTGGCTATAAGTTAGCATAAATAATCGAGATTTTGATAAGGTACCTGGAGTTGCAATTATGTCATTATTTACGTAGTTATTTCAGATTATTGTTAAAATTCATCAGTTACGTGGCATTGGTGGTGTCCACGAAAATCACTTATCAACCCATAAAATAGATTTCTACTTTTTAACACGCTTTTCATTATTTATTTCGTTAATAACGTTGAAAACTAATTGGTTTTTTATTTTCTTAGCTTTCATGAACCTTATTTTACTGCTAAATAAGTTGGTTTGGGATTTCCTGCATGTGGAAAACGATTATCGAGCATAAATAACTCATAGTGTGTTATTTGTTTAGAACGGTGACGTCTTTGTGATATTTGGTTAGTTATTACGTAGCTAACAGTGTTTTTGGGTCGTCCTAGGTGGTTTTTTGGGTATTTAAATTGTTAAAATACCTTTTATCCAGTTGTATTTTAACACTAATAGGTACCTACTATTAGAAAATGTATAAAATTGAAGTAAACATGATTGTATAAAATATTCTACTAAGAAGTTCTTAAATCAATACTAAGTATTTAAGGTTTTTTTTACAAAGATGAAAGTTTTATTGACGGTGTCTATTAAATAAAATTAAAAAAACCTTCATAATTCGCTTAAAGTGATGATGAACTTGAGAGTACACTTGTAATTAGCATTCTAACTAATGTTACATTATATTACAGGTATTCTGTTGAGCATTTCCTCGAGCGTTCGCTAGAATCCTTGACAAAAGATCATACCCACGTTTGGTTCTATTCGTCGCCGATATGCGACTCGCGGTTACTTTGAGTTAGAAAGGTTGGCATATACGTAAGGGATCTGTGCTGTTATAGTACAATATGCATTATTTGGTGGACTGGTAATACATTACAACTTTCATGCAATAGGCGTGTAGGAAAAAGGAATGGACTTCAGGATTGCCCTTTGGGCTCATTCAATAGTTAGCATTAAGGTTTTTGGGGCACCTCCCCAAGAAGTAATGTAGTATTGGATAATTGATTGACCCAAAGCCTGGTAGACCTGCTTAATTAATTTGTTATCCGAAATATAGCGCAGGTTTTTGAAGACGAATGTTAACTTACGTATTCTATTCGCTGAAGTGGCAATATGCTGTTTAAAAGATTGAGTTTCGTCGATTATAATACCAAGTTATTTAATAGAGCTAGTGTTATTAATAATAGGACAAGTGAAAACAACTACCAGGGGGGTTGTGACAAATGTCAGATACATAGTTTGAGCTACCATATAATGCGTAATTAGATAATTATTAAGTCGGTAGACAATATTATAAAAATGTAAGTCTTGCTTCGTCTAAAAGCAGGGATTGTTTAGCGACTTTTAGTATCGATATTACCATCATATGTTACTGTATCATTTTCGTGGTTTGCTCAGTAATTTTCGTGGAAGCAAAATTTTCTAAATTGAATTCTATCTTTATTTTTTATCTAATTTTGATGTTATACACATCAATGAACTTGTATTATTGTAAATTTTAATATTTTAAAGTTAGTTACATAAAAATATTAAAAATGAAAATTGCCATGAATATGACGCCGAGAATCCTGCTCGGAGAATGACCCACTTACCATATGAAGCTAGCTCATAATTATTATTACAGTGAGCATGTTAGAGACGGTGTACATCATATCGAAGTATTTCGACATGGTTCACCACCCGCAGGACTTCTTGAGCATCATGGAATACCTATATGACGATAATATGATATTGCTACGAGGTCACATACAGTACCGTTACGTGAGATCTTAAAATATGTACTATAATACACTCGCGGACAAATAATACGGGTCGATGACGAGAATCCCTGTAACTTGTAAATTAATGATGGTACATGCATGAAACTAACTTTATATTAGAGAGAATTTTAATAAAATGAAATAATACCTTAAATGATATACAACATAAGTAAAAAAAGTTAAAACAGAGAATATATTTGTATTTTTAACCCCTGACAAAAAAGAAGGGTGCTATAAGTTTGTAGTAAGGTTTGTAGTATGTATCTGTGTATCTGAGTACTTGTGTATCTGTGTATCTGTCTGTGGCATCGTAGCTCCAAAACGGATGCACCGATTTCAAAGCAGTTTTTTTTAATCGAAAGTTAGTTTAGTCGGGTATCCACTTAGCTATGTTTCATGAAAATCTGTTGAGCCGTTCAAAGGTTACAACTCTGTTTCTATTTGGAGTCGGGAGTTTTTGACGGTTAGGTTATTGTTTGCAATGAATAAACTTAAAAACTAACGGGCCGATTTAAAAAATTCTTTCACCGGTAGAATGCTTATTATTATCACTGAGAAACATGGGCTATATTTCAAATAAATATCTACCCGTGCGAAGCTGGGACGGGCTGCTAATAATATAATATGAATATGAATATTTTAATTTTTCCCAAGCCATTACTTTTTTTCCCAGGATACATTTTGTTGAAAAGTATTCTTTTATTATGAGCTTTTAAATAAAATAAGTGTCATCATCCGTCGCCACTTGGACCGAGGCTCAAGGCCCATACAAAAATGTCCGATCCCTTTTATGTGTGAAAAAAAAATACAAAGCTCGATATCAAAATATCGATATCGATGATTTTCGATTATTCTAGCCTTGATTCTAGCTAAAGCATCCCTAGTAATGGCAGCCATCTTCAGTGACAAAATTAAGTTTAGGTACCGGGTACCGTAGACAGAGATTAGGTACCTAGGGTATACAACTATACACCTTTTTGTTTGCAGGCATCATGCATAGACTGTTGTAGGTACTGATGGGTAATGGAAAAATTTCAGACGGAAAAGAAAAGAAAATATATATTTTTCCGATATTTTTCAAATATTTTTCAATACTTTTCCGATATTTTTCCAAATCAAAAAAGCTCACTGTGATTCGAAAAAATAAGACTATCTTGCTTTTGCTGGCCTTATCCAATGTTGTACTAGTGGAAATGATAAATCCACTATAAGTATTTACTAAATTATGTTCCAGGGAGAGGATTATACAGATCTGTTACTTGGTCATAGTTGAGAGGTTGACATGTTTTCCTTTGAAACCATCCAAAATCCAAAAGTTTTAAAATATGACGATATAGTAATGATCTTAAGCGGGTTCTTCATCTGAGGTACCTAATGACCGACCTTTGAGTATCTAGAACTGACCGACGTATACGATTTTAAGTCAATGTCAATTTTTTTCAGTAAAAGTTTTTTGTGGTCAGCAGTAAATCTTGAGTAAATCATATCACCCCACTTTCTTGGTGGATAAGCATTTGTAAATGCACAAAATTGAGAATGATAGCTGATATCATTTTCACGGCTCCCGTTACATCTGCAGCATGTGCGGTCTTTTAGGAGGGATGCCATTTAGCACACCAAGTTCAACCGCATCAATAGTATTTTTATTTTTTTTAATATTTTCTATTCCACCTAGCGCACAAACGGTTATAGTGTATATAGAGAGGGGCGCTAACTAATAAAACATGTCGATAAAAAATTGTGTCCATAATTTTTTTTTTGTGCTTTCCATTAATAATAATTAATAAGACAGTCATTTTTTAAATAAATTTAAACGATTAAACGTGAACGCGCCCCACCCGCCTCTGGAATTGAGTTTTAGTATTCTTTGTATTAAAATTATATGCAACCTGGCGCACTTAACCGAGCCATATGCGCCGCATTTCAATAAAATGCTGTAGGTATACCGTGCGAAAAACGTCATGAGATTCAGCGTATAGAGAGCGGACGGGGTGCTCCGCTCGATTTTGATGACGTCATCCGCATTCCACAAATTATTTTACTTTTAATATTATTGTTACATTGAGTGTGCATTAAAATATGACAAAATAACTGTCTTATTAAATAACATTCATAGATGTTTTGAAAATGATGAAATGATGGCAGTGATAGCCTAGTGGTCAAACGCTTGCCCTCCATGCAGGAGGGTCTGAGATCCAAAGAGTTGTGACGATGTCATCTATTATCACCTCATTTACCATTTATTCCTGGCAATCATCTTCTATCTGGCCATCTTACCTTCCAAATTTAAATTCAAAATTAAATCAATACGCCTCACATTTTCATTATTCATCAGCATTCGACTCGAGACTCTACCTGAAGGTAGTCACAGCTGTGATTTCTATCTTAAATTTATACAAGTTCCTTTTAATTTACTATTTTTTTAATCATGTTATAACATAGTTAATCATGTTATCAAATATTATTTATAATATATTTGTGAAAGAAAACGAGATGTAAGACTCTAATCAACGCATCAATAAACTACTGGTTCTCCTGCGAGTCCTCTTTATTCCTGTCCACTCCTATCGTTCCTGTTCGACTTCTTACGTTGTTCCGTGAGTCCTCCCTCCTAACGACTGAGTGAAGCTGAGGCATAGAGGGAGGATTCCGGGACAGAGTATGTAATCACTACGCTGAGATCGAATCCGGCCTGCACTTCTGACTTTTCGAATTCATGTGCGGAACAGAATTTGAATATCACTAGCGATATCGGTAAAGGAAAACATCGTGAGGAAACCTGCACACCTGAGAGAGCCTCATAAAGTTCTCGATGGTGTATGTAGTCCACCAACCCGCACTAGGCCAGCGTGGTAGCCCAAGGCCTAACCCTTCTCATTCCGAAAAGAGGCCCGTGCCCAGCAGTGAGACAGTAATGGGTACTATTCAAGAACCTTATACATAGAACTGGACGGTGCGTCTAGAAGAAAACAGTGAAAACCAAATAAATGGCCTTGAAATAAGTCAGTTATTTTTTGCATCTCTTTCATCAGGGTGACAAAGATTTTTATTTGCGTTGGGATATTATTAGGAATTAAGCAAGTAGAAATTATTCATAATTGAGCACGTATTTGTTTGCTAATAGTTAGGTACCAAAACAATAACCATAAGTACCAAATAGGTAGGTACTAAATTCTGGTGAACCCATGGTGAAGATTTAACGTGTCATCACTTGGTCCAAAGTTGCGGGTTGATTTATGGATAAATTAAACTTTAAAATAAGTAAAAACTAACTTCATAAAACTAATAAGTGCCTAGCTAAGGTGCATTGAAGGATTAAAGGTCCCTACTTCAGAAGCTGTTAAGTTTTTAAAGAAAATATTTTATACTTTTTAGCACAGTTTATTTTATTTTTCTATTTTGAGTGGCATAAATAATACATAAATATGCAACTACAGTAATCGCGACTAATTTGCTGATATCCATTGAGGAGTTCCATCGTCTTTCTCCGAAAGTCTTCATCAGATCTTCACCAAATTTTAGTCGGTTTAGCCTTATGTCATAGTGCTCCGCTTTATAGTGTAGGCAACAATTTTTTGCAGATTTATAGAAGTTTCCTTTCAAAGGTATGTTGGACCACCATACCACCATCTACGCCTTTTCTCTGGATCGCTTGGAAAACTGAAACAAATGCAATCGTGTTTTCAATCATCTAAGAAAGTCCACTGATGTTAGCAATCAATGATCAGGTTTGACCAAGAAAACTTCTGAAGATTTTGAATTCCAGTTGGACTTTGTAGCTCATTACACAACCACGAAAAATCATATCACGTTAAATTCCGCCTCAAGCAATCATTTATGGTCACTCTACTCTTCTTTGTTTACTAACATTTTATCTTGACGACCAATCTAATAATGCGACTGTTTCCTTAGTTATATGCGATATAACCACATAAATAACTAAATGGTGACATTTCACAATGAGAGAAACGTTTTTCACACAGTTTTAAATAAAAATATAGGCAGATCTTTCTAAAACTGCGTAAAAATATGTACAAATTGGCGTAATTTTTAATATGGCATCAGCGTACTTACCTATGAAAAATAACGTTTGATGTTGGGTTCCAAACACTTCCACAATCTTTAAATATACGATACATGATTAAGCACTGTTATATAATTAGTATATCCTTAGAAATCGCCTAGCAAACACTCGAAGTGGAAGAAAGTTGACAATGTTGACATGTCATATATGTCATTGAAATTATTATTTTTACAGACCATCAGTCTTACCAGCCTAGGAATGCATTCATAAAATTGGGGTAAACTTAAATATCATAAAATAATTATTTCAATCAACACATCCTTTTTATAGGCAGAAAAAATTAAAGATGACTTTAAAAATACTAGAAGCTTTTAAAATAGTTTCTGGATACCAAATGGCCCTCAACATAAACATTCCTATCTATTTGTGCACAACTATCTTGAAAACTTTTACTTTACTCTGGTAACTTTCAAATTAAATATTCATATTCATATTCTTTATTTGCATTCCACAATGTACATAAGGTGGTAAAAATAAAATTTGGTAGGTTACAATCATGGACCCTGTAGGGCACAGCAAAATATAGGAGAGGAATATGATACTTATGTTTACTACTGTTGTATATATAGGAAGATGGTACTTATGTTTACTTATTGCTTTAATTTATTAATAAATATGGATAGCATATTTTAATTTTTAATTTATTAATAATATTTCCTAATATGTATTTAGTTTATTATAAATTATTATTAACTAATAGTTATGGAATTTAATGTATTTTTATTTTATTTTTTATATCTATTTATTTATTTCGTTTTATTATTACTGTTGTATTATTTATAGTATTATTCATTTAATTTAATTGGAAATGTTTGTTTATTGTTTATATATTCATTAATCGTGTAATAGGCTTTTTTTAATAAGTATTTGTTTTATTTTGTTTGTAAATATTGTTTCGCTGTTTTCTGTTTTTATTGATTCTGGTATTTTATTATAAATTTTTATACACATTACATAGGGGCTGTTGGAGTGTAGCGTTATGCGGGAAGATGGTAGCATTAGCATATTTTTATGCCTTAATGATCGGCCAGTATGTTTATCTTCGCGTCTTGTAAAGAATGATTTATACCTATTTCCTAACAAATTTCAAAAATGTATATGCATGGAAGGGCGAGTATTTTATGTTTTATGAAGAAAGGTTTTCAGCTATCAGTCTGATTTATGTTTGTGAGTATACGGATTAATTTCTTTTATAAAATAAATAGTGTAGGAGCATCCAGGCCCGCCGCTAGCTGTTTGTGCGCCCGCGTGCAATACCGATTATGCCGCCCCATGTAGGCAAAACTTTAGCTCGGAATCGGCGAATCAATGGAACGCTCCCGAATTCGATAACGACCAAGCCGTTCGACTTATCCCAGGAGAAAGAACTGTTAGCAAAACAATTACAGTCTGTGGCGGAATTACACATTTGCCGCCAGTAGAAATTTTGCCGCCCCTACCGACCTCTACAATTCGTTACCCTAGCTAGTTCATCACACATTTCAATTTTTTGCCAATGAAATTGTACCTAACTTTATGATTTGTGCACAAATGTGTGTCCTAATTACCTACACCACCTTTTTCCGGTAATTATTGTGAAATAGGGGATCGATGTGTCAGCTCCTAAATTATTTTTACAACCCAACGATTTAAAGATTGCACAAGAAATAGTTTTTGAGTAGATATATTTCTGAACTAATAAAAGCTCAATCATGTACTACTAATAACGCGGGATAAGGTATGCCTTAATACTACTTAGGTACACAATAATTTACATTCGGTAAACCTAATTAAATAATTTTGATATCGCTTACTTACAGGTTTAAAACAATAATTATAAGAATTATATTATCTGGTAACAATCCGGCTGATGATGACGATGAAATTCAATTAATTAAGTGAAAGTTTTACAATATTTTTTGCTCAATTTTCTATTCGCAAAATCATTATTATCTCGCTTATGAAAACTTGTTCATTAGTTCTGACTCTAGTTCCGCTACTAGACTCTGGCCCCAAATTTGCCGCCCCTAAAATCTGCTGTCCAGCCTACTCAGCCTACTGGTAAATCCGCCACCACCACTGATTACAGTTCTATGTGCGCTATTTCTGTTCGAATGCGTACAAACAAGAAGAAAAAACTCGATGGTGGCGACTAGGGGATTCCCTGATTTCGCGAAGCCTTCCTGCCATAGAACACGACCACGAGTAGGTACTATGTAACATACTTATTTGACCCGGTAAGAGAGGCGCTGTTGTTTACGAAACTGCTTTAATTTTGCGCCGTTGCTGTACGGGTTTAATTCTCTATTGAGAATTAAACCCGTACACCATGACATTTGTTATGTTTTAGCTGGGTCTTATAACTTTGAATATTTTTTTATCAATCAATTTTATTTTTTCTTTTTATTCGATCGGTCAATTTGCCGCCCCCTAGACGTGCCGCCCGCGTGCGGTGCACGCCTTGCACGCCCGCTTGCGGCGGGCCTGGGAGCATCGGTACTGTTTCCCCACATGATTACGCCGTAGCTGAGCCACGCGTGAGCATAGCATGTATATGGAAGTTTCACTTCAAAACTTGGTCACCCTGATGAAAGAGATGCAAAATATAACTGATTTATTTCAAGGCCATTTATTTGGTTTTCACTGTTTTCTTCTAGACGCAAAATCCAGGTCTATCTAATATAATATTCTTGGTACTATTACATACTCTTTGGTAATGGGCTGCATTTTTTTTATTTTACTCTTTATTAAACAGCATATAAAATACCGTATAATATAATAGGATCTAGGAACAAGCATACCAATGGAAGTAACATATTTTAGACGAAATTTTAACACCGGTTTGACTTCTCGCTCTAAGAGATTATGACATAAGAAAAAAAGAGATGAATATATTTCCTCCGGTTACAGTTTAATACAAATGTGGCCAGTGTGATATATTTCCAATAGTTATTGTATATATCCAAACTAGAGATGGGAATTTACTTATCGATATTATGATTTTAAAATAGTGAGCAATTTGTTCAACATCTTAACCCAGATATTGCTAAAACCTCTGAATTGCTCCGATCTTTATGTAATTTATAATATGATTTATATTTGATCTATTGTAAATAGGAAAAATATTTTAAAAAATCTTACTCTTATGGGAAAGTCGGAAAATGGTGTTCGTTATAACAAACGCTAGCAAAATGCTCTACTATGAAGTGGTCCAACAATGTTGAATTTCAGTTGGATTTATGCTGGCAATTTATATAATTTTACAGGGTTGTTGTTACTTTATTGAAATATCTATAAATAAAACATGAATATAGCTTTTGCATCGGAAGTTTATAATAGAAAACACTGAGTACACGGGAAATATGAAAGGAAAATATGTTGACAAGCCACATGTTTATATCAAATTATGATAAAGTCCAAAGCAATAATTAGGGTGAAGGGTAACATGTTACACAGATGATGATGATGGTGTACATGTTATGCAAAAAACATGCATTTTAGTGGCAGCTAGCACAGAGAAGTTGGTTAGATCTATGCTTTATCATATGTCCAATTATCATTACGAGGACTTTGAGTAGTGCCCATTCATGTCTTTTCAGGTTTCTTAACCATTTCTCCTTTAACTCTGGATCTTTTGGAAACCTAGAAATGAACAATATGTGTGTTAATAATTTTTATTTTGGTTAATAATTTCATTGTTTGACTGTAAGATACAGAAAAATTCTATTAAAGTCTCTTAAACAGAATCTTTTTAAAATTATTTGGAGGGACCTGCGATTACATAAATGAGTTATTTCTGTAAGTTGTTTGAAAAAGTATAATAATTTAGTCGAAATATACCATTGATGCGTTCAAAAATATAATATAAATATTAAGAATTTTTGTTGCTAATCAAATATATCATCCAATGCTGAACATGAGCTTCTTCTTACAAATTAACAATTTGTATTTATTTGATTAAAACAAGGGTAAATCCATGTTTTAACAACAAATTTATAACCCGACAATACATCGATAAAATCGAACTATCGACAACAGTGTACGTAACTAGGTGCCATCAAAATAGTATATCAAATGTCATTTTCTCATAAGTTACTACGATTTAGGCGAATTATAAAAATATTATGATAATAATCTCTAAATGACTTTATCGAACCGTTATAATATTGTATTTACTTTATCCCTACAGCAAAATTGACAACAAACTACAAGTAAAAACTTAAATAATCAAATCAATACTTACCGATGGAAAGATGTCCTATTGTTGCTTTCACTTAATACGCCCATTCGGCCTTTGCAACCAAGGGCTACACAAGCCATGTTAAATTAGGAAATCGAATTTATATTATATTCCGCACAATAAAGCACTGAAACTTAGCAAATTGCAATTATCGTGAACCTGAAGTGGTAGCCGCGCGGATACCAAGCCGACTCAACAACTGACACTTTGTCTTTCAAGATGACGTTGAAGTTATGTTGCTGTCACTTTCTTTTACAGAGAAAATTGTCATAAGATAAAACGAAAAGTATGGCAGGTATTTCTTCGTTTTAAAAATAATACTTCCATTGGTATGCTTGTTCCTAGAATAGGATTGAGATTGACCAGAGCTAATGTACAATGGGCGGTCTTATCGCGCACAGCGAGTCTATACCCTATAACCGTTGGTGCGCTAGGTAGAATAGAAAATAAATATTTTAAATTTTTATTTGTTGCGCATCACGCGGTTGCTCTATGTGGAATACTAGGTATAAGTGCGGATCGAATTGGTGCGCTAAATGGCATGCTTTCGTAACATCAGTGGAATTCATACAAAGAAGCGTAATAGGCTACTGACTGAGCGAGCTGGAAAATCTGCTTTCATTTCATACAAAATAGTAAGTTCAAAAACTAAAACCCGACTACTGAAAAAGTATGAAACAAGAACATTAATAATACCTATTCATAGTGATGTTCAGAGGATAGCCGTGGGTAGTATGCCACTTTACCCTAAAGCTTATGATCGCTAATTATTGTTAGACTGTATTGTTTTGTTAGAGTAATTCGTATATGAACACGGCTATTCTCTGAACATCACTATTAATAATTTCTTGTTTCATACTTTTTCAGTAGTCTGGTTTTAGATTTTGAACTTACTATTTTTTTTCAAAGCCGCGAGCTTCATCTAGAAATATTATATATTTTTGATGTGCTAAATACGCCCTTTCATTAGACGTTAGTAGTAGTTTAGAAGTTATGAGGGAACAGATGAACATACATACATACTGGTCAAACATATATAACCCTCTCCGTAGTCGGGTAAAAATAAAAATAATGAAGAATTGTCTGATCATAATATTGAGGAGGAAGATGAAAACCCACCAACTGAAGATTTATTGTTTGTAGACACAAATGCAGTAGGAAATATTGAACATGATTCACTTTTTGCCATGATTCGGATTCTTGTTCAACTGAATAGGCGTGATTATACCAATTCCCGTTAAATCGTGTGTTAATTTACTTCCCGTAATCGAAATTTTACAGTAAACAATATTTTTCCATTATTTTTCCAATTTTTTATTTTTCTGAAAACTAAACGGAAAAATTTCCGTGATTTGAAATTTTTCCGAAAATTACCCATCACTAGTTGTAGGGTCCAGCCCTACTTATTGGCTACGTTCAGTAATTCAGTTTTCGGTGCGAAAGTCACTCGGGCGAATGTCGCTCGCTCATCGGGAATAATTGAACGATCCACAACTGCGTTACGCGAGTGACCAATCCGGACCAATCGAACGATTTCAAATTATCTGCTGGTGTATCCTATGACTACAGTCATTGGTCGGTTGATAGCAGTGCGACCGAGTGCGACTTTCACCCTACTAATTCACGGAGTGACCAGAGCGATCGTCCGACGACGCTCGCTCAAATAACTGAACGGTTTAGTGTGATCGCCCGCGTCGTCGAGCGTCGTCGGGCGTAATTACTGAACACACCCATTATTTCTATGTTTGCAGGTATGACCCATAAAGTTATTATTAGTGGTAAAGTAATAATAACTTTATGGTATGACCTCTCCATGTCCTTCCTTCCTCTTCTTCCTCCTTATCTTCTTATCTTCCTTCCCCTACGGCGCGCGCATGCTGTCCCACAGCATGAATGAATAATTAGTTAATGGCTACGTTCAGTAATTCAGTTTTCGGTGCGAAAGTCACTCGTGCGAATGTCGCTCGCTCATCGGGAATAATTGAACGATCCACAACTGCGTTACGCAGTGACCAATCCGGACCAATCGAACGATCTCAAATTATCTGCTGCTGTATCCTATGACTACAGTCACACTGCTAACAACCGATCAATGACTGTAGTCATAGGATACAGCAGCATCGTTCGATTGGTCCGAATTGGTCACTCGCGTAACGCAGCTATGGATCGTTCAATTATTCCCGATGAGCGAGCGACATTCGTCCGAGTGACTTTCGCACCGAAAACTGAATTACTGAACGTAGCCCTTGTTCCTTAGTCACGTCACTGGTTTTGACTGACACATTAATGACATTGACTTTGACAGTAGAAAAATAACCTAGCGGCCAGTACAGTCGGTAAATAGGTACTTATCTACCTACATAGGTATATAATAAAGTCGATGACTATTGAAAATTATTGTGGTCATTCCTCCACAAAAGTATTATACATACGAGAACGGTGCAATTCTATTACAATTTCATCTACATCATGTCGAAGGATATCATTGTTCTAGCGCCAAATGGAAGGAGACAAAAAATACACTGTACACCCGATACAAGTATTTTACAGGTAATTAGAATAAACATACGTAGGTACCCTCTTAGCATGCGGCCGTAAGTTAGTATTTACACACGTAAGCTCAATACTCAGCCTGTTGAGAAAAACGTACCTACACCAATCACGATTATTTGATATTGGTAAAGCGGGTGAGTTTCCGCAACTCCACGACGGTGCGCATATTTTGCGTAGGGAATAACTTTATTCTAGCCAACCCAACTCCTCGAGACCATGCGGAGGTCAATAGTGGGTAGGGCCGTTTTGCTTAACCAGCACTCACCGTGATTCTGCCATACGTTGTTGTGTTTTCCCTATTTCAGTGCCTTACCAGAGTTCGTAGGTATCCGAAGGGTAGTGGTACCATGGATCGGGACCCACTGCGTCCATCCTAGAACCTCTTTTCGCATGCTCGTTGGCTGCATCATTGCCACAAAAGCCGCTGTGTCCTTTGATCCATTGTATGGTTAAGTTAGAGAGGTTGCCTACCTGGTATAGGATTTGGTGACACTCATAGATTAGCCCTGAGTTAATTGTGTAGCTGTTGAGGGCTTGTAGTATCCCTTAACTTTGCTAGGGTGATTCCCATGCACTCTGCCTGGAATACTGTTGGATCCCTATGGTAAAGATAGATAGATGTATATTGAGATCTTCTGAGAATATTCCCGAACCAGTCATTTTGGTAAAATATTTTGATGTACGTTATGTATGATGACACCTTAACACTAACCATATTGCATGCTCTAAGTTAATAGTAGTAGCACTATTCAGGCGAGGTTTACATTTTATTAGTTGTGTGTAAATTTAGTTGCTGATAGTATGAAGATGCAATGATTACTACTTAAAAGAAAACTGAATTACAAAGCTTGCCATGGAATAGTCCATGGCAAGCTTTGTAATTCAGTTTTCTTTTAAGTTGTTCTAAAACGGAGTGTATGAAATGACAGAGTAGGATAATATAATCCGATTTTTTTGCTATTAGGACTGTCAGATGCGAAGATCGATATGAAGTTGTCTACAGAATGTGAAATTTTTTGTAGAGTCAACATAAAAATTTCCTCAACTTGTTATCATTCAATCATTCATTATTGAAATTATTTATGAAACTAGGCTAATTTTTAATCACTTTTATTGAAATCTAAAATGTTATGTACAAAATGGATACATATTAAATAAATAAATGAAACATTTTTACAATTAAACAAACAGCAACATAAATATATTAAATTAAAGATTAAAGATAACATTGTAGTTATGTATGATATAAATAAACTATTTTACAACTAAAACTTACTATAAAAGTATTGTTCAAAACGAAGCAAAATTCAACAAACTTAAAAAAGGAACAAACAAAATGAAATCAATAACAGGGTTGTTAAATTTGTGTGGAATCCACCGTAATCTGACAGCTCTTCTACACCACCTTAATTAAATTAAGTAACTCATTCATTCATTCTTTTCCATTCACATCTATTTTTGCTAACCGTACAGCCGATTTTTGACGTTATTATGAATGAAGTTCGCAAAGTCGCGATCCTAATACCAAAAAAATCGGATTATACTATATGGCAGCTAAGCGCCAGTACTAAAAAATAAGAGCAATCATCAGTGCTGGAACTAAATAAATAATCTACATGTTATATCTTTAATTATACTTTTGATTACAGATTTTAGAAGATGTTTGCCATAAGCAAGGGTTTCAACCTTCCGACTATAATTTAAAGCATCATAATCATATCCTGGATTTAACAACTACTATCAGATTTTCTAATCTTCCCAACAAAGCTATGCTGGAAATGGTAGAAGCTGAGAAGAAAAGACAAGAATTTGATGTCACCATTGGATTACAATTAGAAGATGGTAAAGTGTTAATATTACCTATCATAATAGAAATAAAATGTGATGATAGGATGTTGGGCGAAAACCAATAACGATGAGCCATACGTTATTGGAAAGGTCTTTTGAAACACTACAATTATTACTAAATGGCAGTCCGGGTCAATTAATTGTGGGTAAAAGTTATAGCGTCTCAAAAGTAGTGCTGGCCCCGTAAAGAAAGCATTATATGAACCAAAAATTGTTTATGAAAGAAAAATATCTTTAATAATACACATCTTAACATAACATAAAATAAACATTATTACATTACCATATTTCTTCTTATAGGGAACAAACATACCATAATATCGTCATTGCGGCCTGTTTGGAGACTACTTTACTAATCCGTCTTAAGGGAGAACTAAAGCTGTTTAATCTCAAGCAAATATCAGCTACGTGGCTTTTCCAATTACAAAAACTATTGACTTTGATACCAAAAACTTGAATGTTTTTTTCTTAGCGATGGCCACTCCTTTGTAGGAAACGTTTAGCTCTATGGGTTTAGGCTGATAAGTAACTGCATTTTAGTTTTTTGAACATTGACTTTTGAGTTATTCGCTGTCAGTCATTCAATGGTTGCATCAAGAGCTAAATTTATTTCAGATTCATGGATCGATTTATCAGTCCCTTTTATGATAATTGTGGTGTCATCGGGTAACAAAATACACTTATGGCTGATCACACTAGGCAAATCGTTTATGTTAGAGAATAAACAAAAGTGGCCCCAATATACTGCCCTGTGGTACGCCATGTTTATTTTCTAAATAGGCCGAATGTGATGATTCCAATACTTTAGACCGTTCATTGTAACTATCAACCTTCACACACTGAAATCTATTAGTATTATTTTGATATGATTTTAACTAGAGATGTTCCGACTAGTCGGTAAAGCCGACTATCCGGCCACTTTCGTAGTCGGCGACTATTCGGCAAAGAGCGTCGACTATCCGCTTCTTACTTTGTATGTATTTCTCAATAAAATGAGGCTAAAAATGAACCTAACTGACGTATCAAGGTTGGTATCGATATTTGATATAGTTGTTCATACTCGTAGTATTATGCTGATTTTCCCTGCCTACCACGATAAATTATCATTTGGCACTGGTTACACTTGATCTTACGGGAATAACTGTCCAATTGGTCGAAAAAAAAACCATGCACGAGACAGCAACGAGACTTTCTATTTGACATCATTAAATTTTAATTGAGCTCTTTCACTTTAATGTACAATAACAGTATAGTCTTTATTTTTTCACACAAAATCACCGCTCTGACCAGTGCAAAAGCAAAAATCAAGAAACAAAACATGTTCCGACATGCTCGTAGGCAGCGGTTGCGACTTGCGCGCGAATCAGATGCAAACGAAGCGTCACGGAAATTTCCGAATACCCCCGACACCGTGATCGGCTCGGTCGACTAATGGGCCGACTAGTCGGTCTCTTTACAACCGACTAATCAGCTAGTCGGCTAATCGGACAAAGTCATAGTCGGCACATCTCTAATTTTAACCAATCATGTGCTGGTCCGCGGATACCGTATCTTTAAAGTTTTTCAAGCAGACTTTTATGACTATTCTATTCTATTTTTCGTTATGGCAAGTGGTGCCGGTGCCGGCAATTCTGCCAATGTCAAAGGTGATGGAAAGACCTGTGGTGATAGTTAAAGTAAAAATTGCCAACTGAGATAATGTTAAAAAATAAATAAAGAAAACCTTTTTGATTGTATTGTGAAACTTGCTGGAATATTAATACGACACAGAAACAGATAAATACAAATCGAAATAATTAAATAAATGATAAAATTATTTACACCAACAATGACAATAGAAATCAAAAGCGTTACTCATATCCATAAAAAGGACTGAGACAGTTTTTTTTTTAATACCATCGATTATTTATCTAAACCAGTCCGCAAAGAATTCCGCAAAGAAGCTACATACATATCGATCTTTGACTATAACATACACATTTCAGTTTTTTGAAGTCAATTTTTAGTTTTTTTTATTAATTATTTATTTTTCTAATTTGAATGGTATAAACAATACATAATACATATGTGATTACATCAATCACAAGTAATTTGCTGTTATCCTTTATAGAATTCCATTGTCGTAACTTCATCAGATCTTCACCTTTATATGAGACCATGTTGGGATTGTGAAAATACGTTTTCAATTATAAAAGGAATCATTAAAATCGGTTAACATTGTTTCTCCAAAAATCTTAGTCGAATTGAGAAACTCATTTCTTTTTTTAAAGTTTGTTAAAAAATAAAATAAATAAACAGTTGATACCACCTGCTCCTTTTTTTGAAGTTGGTAAAAGGATACATATCTACCTAGTGGGGTGCAGATTTTCAGTTTACATCAGGCAGAAGTAAACTCCTGCAGGTGTAGCATGAACTTGTCAAATTTAATCGCCCATGTGTCACCTTGAGTTCGCAAACTTTAGGTTTTAAGACCGCGTACTTAGGGCGACAGGTGGTTAAAAAAGTTCGGCGAGCTATAAGTTCGCGTATTTACCAGTACGTCTATCATCATTATGGAGCTCCATAACTTGACCCTATTTATAGGTATAGTTCAGAATAGAATAGAATAGTTTCGGATAGGGACAGAGATTGAATAAAGAAAGACCAACATGTTTTTACAACTTCTCACCAGGCCGGCTAGAATTTTGTTTTGATAGATTTTTATTCATTATTTATCAGATGACTCTGATCAACATTTCTGGTTCTCTTGAGTTTTGCCATATAAGTTGAATAACATTTAAAATTAAATAAATAATGATATACTTACATAATATTCTTCTTTTGTATTCGCCGTGGGTCATACATATTTTCCTGACCTGAAATTTACATCTGCAGCCTTCTGGTATGCCTCTAATAAGTCATCCCTTGTAGGTACAGAGCGGTGGTGGGTTGTAGGTATAGTAGTTACTATGATATGAGTATAGTATGTATGATTTCATATTTAAGGTGAAAGAAGAACAGCTGATTTTCCACCCAACACATCTTTATACGACTTAGTAATAACACTGGCTCCAGGAGAGTTAACTTCATTGCAGCATCCAACTATTTTATATATGCGTCAGGAGGTTGTCGGTGAAACCGCACTTCGTGAAAAGACTTTGAGGCAATTGGGATTAATTAAAGGCCGAGCGATTCTCAGATTGCTTAACAAACAAGAAGAAGCAAGGTAATGTCATCTCATAATCAAACATTAGTGAGATAATCAAAGATGTTCTCTTAGTAAACGGGTCTAATATGTAGATTCGAATGACATTGATGCAGTAGTCTGGTTATGTAGTTGGGTTTTAGTCATTTAACTTTTATTTACACACGACACGACGACACGGTTGGCGCAGTGGCTAAGCGATTAGCCTTCTACGCTACGTGCCGCGGGTTCGATCCCCGCACGGAACAAGTATTTGTATGATCTACAGATAGTTGTTTCGGGTCTGGGTGGTGTGTGCATGTGACATGTATGTTTGTAAACTGTACCCTCGATACAGGAGAAATCCTAGTGAGGGGCAACGTTTTTTAAAAAAAAGAAAGAAAGAAAGAAAAAGAAATTTATTTTAGGTAGACATACAACTGTTCTGCTTTATGCTAGCTAACTAGTTTTATACTTAATACAATATGTTGCTTCGAAGCCCTTTCTTTTCTAGTCATAATCACGGTAGTCATTCACGCAATCATTCGATTAAACAAGTAATATTTTTTCTTAGGTACGTGTTTCGAACCAGCGTCATTCGATACTGTCGACGGATTTCGAGTCAATGATGTATTAAGCAAACGTACCAATTGAATTTTTATTTGCACCAGCGTGCCTCTCGTCTCCGTCATTCTAGTCGTATTAGACCCATCGGTAAAGTAATGTGGACAAAACGTTCGTACAAAATTTTATACTCTCTAAAAGTCCAAAATCAGGGTGACTCCAGTGTTGATGTTTGTAACTGAAATATATAGATACTATAGAAAAGCGTAAGTAGAAATAACAACAGGGAATTTGAAAAAAGTTGCCACCGTGATCGTAAATTAATTAACCGATTTTATTTGGTGTCACTTTTTGTAAATGCATTATTTCCTTGCGGACAAAAATTGTTCTTGGTCAAATGAATGACCAACGTTCAAAACATTTTCGCGTTTGCTACTGGAAAAAGAGCCCACTATTATTAGGTAATCTGCCATGTAACTCCTTACTCCGGAGTCTTCAACCGTTAACAAGTGGTTAAGGAAGGTCGCACCTGCGTAAAAACAAGCCTGGCGCACTCCACAGTTTAGGTACGAAAATTCCTTCAGGGCGGCCGGCGCGCGAAATGTCGATGGTACTCGAGCAAAGTCTCGCAAGAGTTGCATTTATATTAATGTCTTTGCAATGTGATTTATATATAGGTACAAACTACCTACTTTTAATTGGGGATAAATATAATGACCACCATAAAATGCTTTGATACCCTTAGTTCTTTTACCAAAAATATATTATACTTGACACCAGAAAAATGAAGTCTAGAATAATAATTAGAATAGTACTAGCTATTTTAGTCACGACTGCACTTCAAATTGTATTGAACACCAAATGTTGTAAATGATCACCAAATCTTAGTGAGCAAATTAATGCGCTATTTCTGCCTAAATAAACCACTGTGATTGCCATAAAATGTAGGCTTATTACCTAATAAAGTATTATGATGCCATATTAAGTTATGTCTCCGGCTTGCAATCCCCTCCCACCGCACCGCAAGCGCCGCGTTAATAATTTGGTGTTCATTAACTATTTTTGGGTTAACAATGATTTTTTTGGAGTCAGTTTGCTTAAATAGGATAGCGAGATGTTAAAACTTTGGTTATATTTTACATTAAAATGCGGGTTTAATTTTGGTGATCATTTACAATTTTTGTCTGTTATATGTTACTATATCTAGTGGTAAGTTAAACATAAGCCCTTTTAATTATTCAGTGGTGAAACTACATCTATAGGTAAACTGGGGAGAATGACGTGACGTGATGTTGAAAACGCCAAAATGGTCGTGAATTACTAGGGTAAGACCACTACATTATTGCAACTGAGCTGGGGTATTGTCGCAGAAAATGTGTGAAGAGGATTTGAACTACACTATAATATAGTGTATCATAGTAATATTATAAAGAGAGAAGTCCTGATTGACTGACTGACTGACTGACTTATCATCAACGCACAGCCGAAACTGCTGCAGCTAGAGTCACGAAATTTGGAGGGTAGGTCCCTTTTGTATTGTAGGCAAGCAATAAAAAGGGATTTTTGAAAATTCAGCCCCTAAAGGGGTGAAAAAGGGGGTGAAAGTTTGTATGGGAGTCCCTTCAATTTTGAACTGTAAAAGATGAAAATTGGGATTTAGGCTTTTGGTTACAAATAAAGAAACACGTGTATCTGCGTTTTTTGAAATTCATCCCCTAAAAAGGCGAAATAGGGGTGAAAATTGTTTTTGAAGTTATAAACGTGAAAATTGGTATTTCGGCTTTTGGGTAGAAATAAAGAAACACGTGTTACCGCGTTATTGGAAATTCATCCCCTAAAGGAGCGAAATAGGGGTGAAAATTTTTTTGAAGTTAGAAACGTGAATTTTGAGATTTAGGGTTTTGGTTAGAAATAAAGAATACATGTTTGTGCTTTTTGGACATTCCCCTAAAGGGGCGAAATAGCCCTAAAGGGGCGAAATAGGGGTGAAAATTGTTTTCCATGTGAGAAACGTGAAAATTGGGATTTAGGCTTTTGGTTAGAAATAAAGAAATACAATATGTTTGTGCGTTTTTGGAAATTCATCCCCTAAAGGGGCGAAATAGGGGTGAAAATTGATTTGAAGTGAGAAACGATCGATATTTTAAGAGAAATTAAAAGTTCTTTGAAAGTTGACACAACTTTTACATAACCTAAGGACCGCAACGTTGTGATGTACGGTGCGATGTATTCGAGAACGGGAACGCTTTGTAAGATGTCAAGAATTGATGAATATTAAAAAGTATCTACCGCTAACTTTGTACCTACCCCTACGAAGTCGGGACAGGCCGCTAGTCATATCATATATGTAGTGTAGGTTATCCCGAATCGCGATAATGCAGTCGATACTGACACGGGTGTTGCGCCAGTATTTGCGAAAATTAAAATCTTCACCATTGCGCACCATCCGCGTCCATAATTGAAGTGTGATTTTTGACGCAAGGGAAATTTCCGAAGCAGATCGAACATTTTTTGAATATTAAGATCACCTACCGAACCTGACAAGGTTCGAAAGAGCTCGAAAAAAATAATTCAAGATTGGGTGAAATGAGGCTGTAACCTTTCGGCAAGGATTATTTTAAATAGCGATAACTACCTACTTCTGTAATCGAGTAAATTAAATATTTTTTAAGGGATTCGGTGTTCAAACTTTTTGTCCACAGTACCCATTGACCTACTACGAGTAGTACAGTTGTAATAGTGGGTCAATGACAGTACCTATGTAAAATAGAGTTTTCATTCACGTTCAGTAGGTAATCTCTTTAGTCACGTGGATTTAACTGGAATCGTATGGATTTTTTTAAACTAGTTTCAATGATTATGGGAATTTGTTTGCTTTCTAAATTAAAAGCTCTTCATCACTTAATACCTGTTTATTTATAGACAAGCCAACGTATCTGCTGTTTATCGACGTCCAGTCACGGATACTAAAGTTCCAGATACTAAACATGAAATGGAAATAAGTGAACAAAAAATTGACGACTGCCCAGTTTCAGGGCCTTCAGAAATCAATAAAAGTTCTCTAGATAAACATAATGTGCCGGATATTATAATGAAATATAAAGAAAGTAAGAATCAACAAAAAAAAATTGAAGCTATTAAAGGAATTGACCTAGGTGAAGGCTCAACACCTAAAGATGAACAGCAAGAAATAGCAATAAAAAAAGAATTAATGGAAATTGATACAGAAAAGAGCAATATATCATTCTCTTCGCAATCAAGAGAATATTTAGAAAGACGACTCAAGATTGAAGAAGAAGTAATTTTTGTAAGTTCTTGGTTATTGCTTTTGTGATTTTTATTTTTTTTCTGAACACTTATTAAGGAACTAACCAATTGACACCCATTATAATATTTTAAACGTCATTATTTACCTACTGTATTTTATTTGATTGTACTTCCTTCCACCATTATGATAAAATGTAAGTAAGGATCCCACTGGTTCTTTAGTCCTATTATTGAAATTCATAACATGTTCGACATAAAATTATTTCGCATGATTGTTTATTGCCATAGTTGTTTGTTTTATTGGTTTTATTGTCATAATTATTACTTGCTCTAATTTGGTTCAGCATAACTTTAGTGACCATAAATGTGAAGTCATAATTATTATTATTATATCTAATAGGTAGTAATCGTATTAAGACCTAAGCTTGCAATTTCTAAATTTCGTTTAGATCATACATTTTCAATTAGGTACATGTTTAATAGAACAGGGGGGCCTACAAGCGTCTCTTATTGCAGTTATCTTCAAGGCTTCAAATGAATAGTTCTGCTTATTCGTACCAGCATGTCTCAGTTAAAGGTTTGTATTAAGTTAACTGAATAGAAGCTGCAAAGGCGCTGCTAACAAATTTCGTTCGCTCATTTTCGTACCATGACGTTACATCTGACAGTATTTCCTAGAAACTTATATTTGGTTGGAGTATCTTCTGTCAAATCAATAAAAAGTTACTCCAGCATGAACTTTTTAGAAACGTATTTCATCTTAGGCTTACATTCAGAGACGACAGAAACGAGTCTAAGCGTGAACTTACGCTTCCATCTGTCAAAATTTGTTCGTAAAATTGACATATGGAAGCGTAAGTTCACGCTTAGACTCGTTTCTGTCGTCTCTGAATGTAAGCCTTAGTGTGTTTTTTGCGTTAACTTAAGCGGAAACTTTTTCGTACTAACAGTGTACAAGGTTATCGAAACTACGATAATTTCCTACGAAATGTGTGGATAAAGTTTTTAGTGATTTTTGACATTTCAAGTTGGTCCGGTAGTTCTTTGATCCTTATAAGAAACGGGGTCGATTGGCATCAAAAAAGTTTTCGTCTAAATTGTACATTTTCTTGGTGATTGTATATTTTGTCCAAAATCTGTGAATACACGTCCAAATATCTCCAAAACTTAAGGACATTCTCCTAAGAACGTTTTCCTGTGGCTGTAGAGATCTAGATAGATATCTACCATTTACACAAATGGTATTCTCCTACCCTAACAAACAATGTCAAACGTGAAATTATATATATTGTAATGAGGTCGAAAGACGATTTAAGGCAAATCAGTATTCTACTATCATTTTGAACCGACACAGATAATAAAATTGATATTCTCGTCCATACATAAACGTCAAAAATGAGATTGCAACGAGCCTGTAAAAAGATTGAATTCAAATCATACTGACATCGGACTGAACTTTAAGAGTACCTAGTAGAATACCGATTTTTTGTCAATTCATAATATAATCTCAGTTTGGTCAAGTTTCAGTCAAAGTGTAAATTAATTACGAGAATTGGGCTTCTGATGACAATGCATGGTTAACTAAGTGACGTCATTCTAAATCCAATATGGCGGACTCCCAAAGATGGCGAACTAGTTATTTATAAGCAGTGCAGATTTTTTTTTTAAACAATAAAACAATTTGCATTTCAGTTGGGAGCTCAAAAAGCTATAGCTTTTATGCAGCCAGATTTTATGGAAGAGGAAATTAACGATCTTCCAGATGACTTTTATGAATTGACCATAGAAGAAGTGCGAAGATTGTACCATGACCTACAACAGCATCGGATTGTTTTAGAAAATACACCCCTTATAACGTCAACAAAACAAAAGGAAGTTGAGAAACAGGTATATTTGTACAGTTATATTTGTATCACAATGAATTTAAAACAACACTTTTCTGACAGAACATATGCCGCTGTGCTAATGATTGCGTAGCTAACGTAGTTAAGTAGCATTCATATTTAATATCACACTTAATGTGACCGGTGCCGACCCGAGGCTAGTTTTAGAATGGACTGAGATCCAATTATGGCGCTCCCCTTGGTGGCCTCTAATATACATAAAAAAGTTTTTATTTAAAGTTCACTTTATAAGCAGTCGGATATTATATATATTAGTCGGATATTTATAGTTAGCATTCGCAAGCGATGTCCCGAAACCTAGGACAATTTTTGTCCCAGAAAAAATGTTGTCGTAAGGAAGTCTCCACTTTTTGTCTCTGTGTCTCTGCGATCACAGGTTACTAGTTACCAGTTAGTTTGCGACTATTTATGTGAGACTTTATTTAACTTGCAATGTTTATTTGTTCGGGTCAAATCATGCAACTGAATTTTAAAGCAGTTATTCTGAACCGATTGAGATGAAATTTTGCATAAGGTATATGTTTAGTTCGGATAACAATGTATTTTTTATTTATTTATAAATGAAAAAAATAAATAATAAAATAATATAATAATATTATAATTTTTATAATATTGTAACATGGAATAAATTCCATGTTACAATATATTTGTATATATCTATATGTATATACTCGCCAAACTTTTAAGTCTGAGGGCGAATCAAAATGAATGAAATGAATGTGAATGGGCGCCAGCTCCATACATTTTTTATCTTTTGTGTTTTAAAAATAGATATACCGAATTACCGACTACAATCATCTCATATCATAGAATGGGGTATAAAAATAGTCAATTAATCCATTTCCACAAAAAAAACCCCGACTTTCAACAAAAGCAGTTGAACTTCTATGAACCCCAAAATCCAGCCCACACATCTAGTAACTACCTCAGTCGAGCAAACCATGCTCCCCGCCCTGCGCACCGAAAAACTGTTTACACCTACCGCCTCTCTTTTCTGTGCTCCGCCGCATGTAGGACTTGATGTTCAACTAAAATCACAATTTTTTTTAAATTTCAGTTATCTCAACAAAAACAAAATGAGTACAAAAATGTTGTAGTGCGGGTACAATTCCCAGATCATATAATACTTCAAGGAATCTTTTCACCTACAAACACGATTGAAGATGTGACTAATTTCATAAAAGAGCATTTACGGAATCCGCATAAAAAATTTCATATATGTAAGTAACAGCTATAAAAGTAGGTACTTAGTTATATCCAGTGCAGGATAGCATGACAATAGATGATTTTAACCCCACTTATATCCCGATGTTGCTTATAGGACAGTATCGCTAGAGTTGGTAGAGTTCGCGAGGCATATATAAGCTCAGCTCTGCATTAATTTGTGTGTGATCGCGAAAAGTAGAATCAAAAAGCAGTACAAACTGGTATTCAAAGACTATGTTGACGATAGAGATGTATGGAAGTGATTATCTTCTGCACATGCGGCTTCCTGGTGACCCACTGCTTCCTGTCTTCACACACTAATTTTAATACCGCTTCCCTTGTACCTTTTTGGTACTTATTCTTAATTGGGTGACTGACTTGAGTGTTAAGTACGCTCCTACTAGTATTGTATAATTATGTAAAGAATAATATGTTTTTATTTAATTTAAATATTGCCACGCTTCAAGCGGCATAGTGGTAGCCCGAAACATAGATAGTAATTTATTTAGTAATCTGTGGTAAATTTATAATCTGTGAGTCAACTACGTCAACTACCTACGTGACGTGAGAAAGCATTAATGAAAATCGTTTCGTTATTATAAATGTTCAGCAAATGTGATTTAGGAGTCGACATTACAATTAATAACACTAATTGTCGTTTCTTTACTTACAGGTAAAGTTTTGTAATTAGTTCTTACATACTATTATTTAAGTAATAATATTGTATGATATTGTTCAAAAATAAATCTTTACTTACAGAGCAACTCAAGCGTGTTTTTAGTTGACTGTGTCGTCCAAATCACTGGATACAAATATCATTATAAAACGACAATTAGTGTTATTAATTGTAATGTCGATTCCTAAATCACATTTACTGAACATTTATAATAACGAAACGATTTTCATTAATGCTTTCTCACGTCACGTAGGTAGTTGACGTAGTTGACTCACAGATGATAAATTTACCACAGATTACTAAATAAATTACTATCTATGTTTCGGGCTACCACTATGCCGCTTGAAGCGTGGCAATATTTAAATTAAATAAAAACATATTATTCTTTACAATTATAATATTATAGTGGTACTTATGATCTTTGCTGTTCTTTTTTTATTGTAATATTGTGTAAATTGAGGTTCAAATTGTTTCAGTCACTACTCCTCTTAAAGAAATTCTCGAGCCTAAAATGACTTTAGTGGATGCAAAGTTTGTGCCTTGTGTCCACATGCATTTCAAGTGGTTAGAAGAAGACAAAACAAAACAACCATATTTGAAAGACGAGATATATACAAAGAAAACAGCTTCAGATGCAGCCAGTATCTTGGCTTCCAAATACAGGTAACTAATATTTAATTTTTATTCCAAATTCGCGTCACTGTCTCGCGCGCTCCCCATGAACGAGTCTTTCTCCGCGTTGCGCGCCTCGAGACTTTCCGCTTCTCTATAATTGAGCCCTGACCGGGTTTACTCACTGTTGACAACTAATCACCAGCCTATCATCGGCGATTTGTTTTAATTACTTTGAGTCTTTTCGTATCGTTCCTCTTGCAAACGTAATAACTAATTAATTTTATACATTATGCAATGTTTTTATTAATTGGGTACCTACATAATTATTGAACTAGGTAGGTAAGTACCTAAGCATAGAATTCATGCAACGAAATACTAGACAAGTTCGTTTGTCTAACTTCTCTCTCTCTTCCCGACTGTCAATCCCATATGGTGGTGGGGTCAGCCTTCTTTATATTTCGCTTCTACTTCCCTCTGTCTTTGACATCCGTGTCGGAAACTTTGCATGTCGCCATATCTCTGTGCACTACATCCATCCACCTGGTTTTAGATCTCCTCGAGATCTCCTACCAGGTAAGGACAGCTGCAGTGCCAGGTTGCCTACGTAATCCGGTGGTCTTCTCTTTTTTACATGTCATGTGTGTTTCGTTTGTCTAACTTCACTTATCCCAATTTGAATGTCTATTATTATCTATGAAAAACAACTATTTGTTTAAAAACACTAACGATATTGACAAATTAAAGTTCAGTACAAACTTAACAAGCTGTTCCAAGTCCAATTATAATGTTCTTTGTACTACATAGTGTATTTCTTATTTCTATTAGCTCAATGTTTAACAAAGTCAAAGTCCTATTTTAGTAAGCACTGTGATACACTGTGTCAATGTAATTGACTGTATATTTTAATCGAATGTACAATGTTTACGGCATTAAGACCGCCTTTGTACATTGTACATGAAGCATTTTAAATAAATAAATAAACGTTTCCATACACTATATGAATATAATTTATGAAATTCAACAATCACAACTATGGCACTTCTTTTTAACCAGCTTAAAGAAGGAGGTTCTATGTTCGACTATATCTATTTAATTTTTTTGACCTGAATACTTTTTTAAATTTGCTTCCATAGTGGGAGGTAATTCAGAAAACTCATGATAACAAAATTGGGGGATATAGATTGGTGTTGCAGCTACCATCTCCATCCAAAATTGAATTACACCACTCGATATTTAAAGGATCAAAGAATTCGTTGGACTGTGATGCATCGCGCGCGACAGAGCGCCACCATTTTGAGGTCGTTTTGCTGCCTCACATAATTACCGTATAGTAAAAATTTTGACTCTGAGAAGCTACGACGTTCGTTTAAGTTTCAATCGTCATTTCCCGTCAAGATCTATCGATTGCGTTGCAATAGTAAGCGATCATAAGCTTTAAGGCAGATTTAGACGTATCCAGTTGCTGGCGCCAATAGACGTCGCCAGCCGCCGCGTGCCAGCGCTGGACTGGCAATGTATCGTTTATACGGAGCCAATCAGTCGAGAGATTTTTCTTGTGATGTCCACACGTATAAATGAATTCGAAACAGCTATTGAAAAAGAGATGCATATAAATGCATGTATTTCGCCAAACCATTTTAACTTAGACATAAACGTTCCCGCCAGCACCTGACCTCGTTGATTTTTCAATCTTGTTTAATTCTAGAAACCTAGTAGGTACTTCTAATACTTTTAACTTTAGCTTTTATTTCGTAGATAATAAATCCTTCTATACCCATTTTTCCTTGAATTTGCTGCAGCGCCGAATCGCGTCTTTGTTTATTTTTTTTGCAGGCATTTCTGATGCCCAATAATGCCAGAATTCCTCCTACACTGATGTCGGTCGCGCGTACGAATATACATTGTGTTCAATACAGCATCACATTGCAACGATGATGTATGCTGCGCATAAATTGCGGATGTGACACAGGATGTCCTACGCGACCGATATCAGCGTAGGAGGAATTCAGGCCTTAACATTCCTGTTCTCTATAAAGTTGTACGAATTTTAATGTTTCGTTTTCACTAAGTTTTCTAGTCATACGAACCTGTACACCCTAGGAAATGCGCCAGCGACTGGAGCGTCGTGTTTAGACGTGCCCTAAACGCTGGCGCGGGGGGGTCACTGACACGAAACATAGCGCGGGCTCTATTCCATACAGAGCAGATTTTTTGCTCGCGATTTCAGGGTTGGTCCCACAGTAAAAGTTGTTCATAATGATGAGCACAATACCGGGTTCATTCAGTGTTTCCCTCGTTCAACCTGTACCTATAATCAGCAGATCAAAAAACTACGAAAACAGGAAATTCGAGGGAGAGAAAACTAATTCTGCAAGTCTGTGTAATTAATTAAATTCCTTTTATTTCACAGGGCACCCACCAGAAGAAAACCAGAAGATTCGCCTCAGAGTTCGCACCAATCCAATATGCCTTTAGCGTCGACATCTAAGAGTAGTAAATTGCCAAAATGGTTCAAAAATTAAATCTTGAAATAGTTATATTAACAGCAGTTAACCATTTCTCTTTTAAAAATATAAATTTATTATATATATACAGGGTGGAATTTTCGAAGCGTACCTGGAGGAAAAGTACTCTAAATACTGAAGACAGCAAATTTTACTCAAAGGAAACATTCCTTTATTTTTAAAAAGAAACAAAACTGCATTTAAATATTTTTGAAAATACGCTTGCCATACCCGGGAATCGAACCGACTAAAATCCGAAAAAATAGCATCCTGTACTTTTATGGCACCAATCGATAGAGTCAATCATAAGGATCAAATCTCTCTAGCAAACATGGTAAATTAAATTAAACAAATCCATGAAATCTAAACTTATTTTATTCGAACGAAAAAAACGAGTACCTAAATCAACTAATTAGTTGCTGGAAATGAGCTCCATTATCTTGGATGCACAAAGGACATTGCTAAAGCTCCATACGTGATTAGCCCTGGAGTCTACAAAACAAAGATTATGCTTACTATGTACATCTCGATGAAAACAATATGTTTCAAGCAATTTTAAAACACGGACAGTGCTGAATATGTTTTTATTCATAAAAATTGAAATTATTTTGAGGTTATGTTTTGCTTTCTTTCAAAAGTTGTGTCATGTCAACTACACTACAACGAAGATTTCAGTCGATGCATTTTAAATGTATAGCGTGTATGGAGTATTTTTTTAAAACGTTGCTTCCTGCTAGTCGTCCTGTATCTTGGGTACAGTTTACTAATAGGTATATAACACACATGCACACCCAGCCAGACCCGGAACAAACATCTATAGTCCATACAATAGTACAATAAAATACAATTGAGCTAAGTTGTAAGTAGTTTGTTGACAAAAACAAATAATTTAATTAAATTAAATTAACGAAAGAAAATACAAAACAAGTCTTGGCAGTATAGGTTAGTGCCTTTGTCTGTCCATGAAAAGGACGTATGTTTATCTCGGTATACCTACTTATAAAATGTTTGGGTTATGTTCATGTTGTTTTTATGTTGTATAAACGATCAAAATAATTTTGAAACTAAATTAAATAATAGCTTATTTTTTCTTATTCGAATTTTGTTTCATTAACTTAATTGTACTACGGTATTGGCAAAGAAAAACAATATGGACGATACTATCATTTCCGATAACGTCATTATTGAGTTGATTACTTTTTAAAATTAAAAATGATTCAAGTACTGTCCGCATAAAATGAAATTAATAATAAGTACTTATAAAATACACTTGTAATTGTAGTATATTGTTCATCTTTGTAGACGACAGGGCTAACCGTAGCAATGTCCTTTATTCTTTTAAGGAATTCATTTTGAGTAACTTTTAGTAGCGTGTTGTGGTGAATATTGAAAATTGTATTGTGAACCAAATTTTTAGCTTGTTTACAGTTGTATAGGTTTTTTGGTAAATTTGATGTTTTACATATCCCCATAAAAAAAATCTAAAGGGGTGAGATCTGGAGATCTTGCAGGCCATCTGATTGTGCCGTTTGTACTAATCCAGGTATTAAAATGGTTATTAACATTACTTTCAGATTTTAGTCGGTTCGATTCCCGGGTGTGGAAACCGTATTTTCAAAAATCTTTAAATGCAGTTTTGTTTCTTTTTAAAAATAAAGGAATGTTTCCTTTGAGTAAAATTAGCTGTGTTCAGTATTTATAGTACTTTTCCTCCAGGTACGCTTCGAAAATTCCACCCTGTATATATATGTCAGGTCTTAAGCGACCGCGACATACGCACGGCCACATATCAAGCTATACATTTTCAGTATAAACTGACCTCTCATTATACGGAAAACCTATACAATGCGAGGTCAGCTTATACTGGCAAATATAGTTTGATTTACTAGCCGTATACGACATCGACGCGAGACCGTGCAACCATCGTCGCCTGTCGCAAGGCGTCTGGCAGCATACGGATCATAAGCGACCGCAACGTGCATTATATTTTCTCACGCAATGTTATCTTTACAAGACTGGAGACTACTATCACATTGTCGTATAAAGGTGCGATTGGTAAAAACTATTAACCGACCAAACAAATGAGTACGTCCTGCGAGGATCGAAAGGCAGCTGCGCCTGCCTCACACTGCTGCGCGCCCTGTATGTAGCTCGCGGGCAACTTCCACATCAAGTGGATTTCCTATAATTCTATTAACCTAATTCACGGGTTAATAAAAAAATATTATGTGAAGAAACGTCACATTCGAGCGGCAACACTGCATATTCTGGCTAGATCAGGGGCGTATTTACCATAGGGCCAAGGGGGCCATGGCCCGGGGCGGTAGCCCACGAAGGGCGGCCTTCTCTGGGCGCCTTTTATTGTCAAGCTTCCCTATTTTTTTTTTAATATTTTAATTAGCACACCACATAACTATTGCAGGTATTTTTTTTTTCTTAAATGAAATACTTTATCGTCACTAAATGGGGCGGCAAACCTAACTGGCCCGGGGCGCCAAATCTTTAAATACGTCTCTGGGCTAGATAATCACGATACACGCTCGTAATCAGAATGGTAGATCAACAACTTTTAATTACGAAGTAGCACGGTAATATTATCTATACAATATTCCAACTTCATACAAACTGACGAAGCGCGAGCTATGCCTACGCGCCTCGATCTCGGCCTGCGCTCGGCATGCAGACAGTCGCGACTGTGCCGCAGTGACGAACGGACGGTGTGTTGTTTTTATAACAATAACCTCGCGATTTTTTACTAAAAATAAGTTCAAGTACATATTTAATATGACGAGTTGGTATTGTGCTGTTTTTGGATGCATGAATTCGTCAATAACTCATCCAGAGATAACTTTTTTTAGATTACCTGGAAAGTGAAAGGTAAGACTTTATTACCTAGTAGTTTATGAAACTGTTGCATAATACACTTCTCATCAAAAAAATCGAAACACTTCTCAAATTTATGTTTTTAATGGATTATGAAAAAAAAAAGTTTTATTCGGAAAATAATAAAAATGTCATTTAATAGTAGGTAGTACAAGGTTTCAAATTCCATATGGTAATGTTCCAAATTCAAATTAAATTTTCATAAGCTTCTTGTTTTGTTTAACAAGTCACTTCTAACCCGTATGGAGATTTTATGAAATGCAATAATTAAAACACGAAAATAAAAAAAATGTTTAAGTAGAATTTATTCAATAATTTGTATTCCCTGCCCGGACCCTTAGGGCTGCTTCCATACATTTCATCATGGATTAGTTGAGAGTCATGACTTCATGTTGTGGAATGTTATTCTATTCTTCTTGTATTGCGTTTTTGAGCTGGCCAACAGTCTCTGGAGTAAGATCTCTTGTTTGAACTCGTCTCTTTAGTTCATCCTAAAGGATGGACTTCATGTTCTATGGAAGCTTTTTGCTGGTCACTCCATAACGGAGATACTGACTTCACTGAGATAATCTCGTACGATTCCTGCGGCATGGGCCCTGTCATTATCATGAATGAATATGCAATCTTTGCCAATAAAATGTGCATAGGGAACCACATGAGCCTCAAGACATTCTATCATGTAACGACAACCGTTTATTTCAGGCAGGCGTGGTCCAGATACCAAAGGGAGTTCTGTTTTACCGTCGGTACTAATGCCCCTCAAAACTGTCCATGAACCGCCACCATAACTTACTTTTCCCTCATTGCAGCAGTGTACATAACGTTCTCCCTCTCTTCTGTATACCTTCTTCCTTCCATCATTAGCATACAGCATAATTTTACTCTCGTTAAAAAAGAGAACCTTGCTCCATTGTAGGTATGACCAATTTAAGTGATCACGTGCAATCTGAAGGCGCGCTCTTCGATGGTCTGTTGTTAATTTCGGCCCATTGGCTGGCTTGTGTGGTACCAATCCACGTTCCTTACATCTTCGTTAAATTGTAGAGTCACTCACAGTCACCCTTCGAACAACACGGAGCTGTTGCTGCAGTTCAAAAGCGTTAAGGCGTCGATTTCGCAAAGAAACTGTTGCAATAAATCGGTCATCTCGCACAGAACTGACCCGATTCCTACCAGATCCTGAGCGGCGCGTGAATAAACCAGTCTCCTGGTAGCGTTTGTACACTCTATGAACAGACGAGAGGGTTAGATGTAGTCTTGCAGCCACAACACGTTGACTAAGACTCAAATTCAGCGACGACACGATTTGAGCGGCTTCTGCGGGCGAAGTATCCTTGTGTGGTGACAAAAAATCTTGTTAACAGATGTCATAGAGCCTAATAATCAAATTACCAAAAGTAAGTTTTAAAATAAATCGTTATTTTGTGTTTATTACACACCATTTAACTGTACTACGGTAAACGCGTTGCCTCAAAATAATGTTCCATTTCATATATCGGATGAAAATTCAAAAATTTTCTTTCAAATTTGGAACTCTCATACACCACTGAAAAGGCCAAACTGCCAGCTTTAAAATGGTGTATTTTTTTTAAAGAATTAATCCTCTTTTTAGGTTATTTGTCGCCAGAAAGAAAAATATTGGTAGTGTTTCGATTTTTTTGATGAGAAGTGTAGTATTAAAACGACGAGTGTTTTAATACTGAGTTATGTGCAGTTTCATACACTACTTTATCTACACTCATGCAATAGGTAGGTACCTAATTATCACATTAATAATGTACCTACATATAAATAAAAATGGCGGCGATACTCAGCAGTGTTAACGCGCATGCGCTCTAGCGCGCCGCGTATGCGCCCTAGCCGCGCCACCATAGATTATAATCTATAAAAATTGAATTGAAAATCCTTGGTGGAACCGAAGTGTACTATAATAGAAAAAAAGTAACACAAAGTAGGCAAATGTAATTAAAATGCTGGGCCCCTATCGCATGTTTACGTACGCGGCTGTAGGCATTTATTTCAAAGATACGGCCGAGTTACAATACTGTATAGATATACATATATTACCGTGACAGTAGGTACTTAGGGCCCTTTCACACGTACTAAAAACAACACAATGAACGTTCTTGAACATTCAAAACTTAATCGATTCCGATTACGACGGCGTATCGAAGGGTTACCCTCCGGAGCAGTAGAATCGCGCGACCGCGGTCATTGGCCACGCCCACCGGTCTCGAGGTGGTCGCTTGAGACTTCATTATTTTATCCGGTCGCACGGTTTCGGTCGTTAGTTTCGGAAGTCTACATTTGTTGGTTAATATTTTCGTGGTGAAGACTGGACTTTAGTGACAACTAAAACCTATTACTGTAGGTACAGTGCCACAAACTTATCTGACCCGGTGACCAAAATTGGAACAAACGTCGTCGCTACGGAAGTAATTTTTAAACGGGGATGACATTGGTAGTAGCGACGGCAGCGACGACATATCAGATAAGTTTGTGGCACTTATACTACATTTTATTAATCTGTCAACCGACGCAAAGTACACAATTGAAAATCTACTGTTTGCAGTCGTCGACGCCAGAAGTTCGCAGCTTGATGAATTAATTTAATGTAAATACCATTTACTTTTATCGTATCAAATAATAAGTCTTGAAATTTTATCAAATATAGTTTTATTTTAATAGGTACCAAATACAATTTGGATCTTTGTAAAAATCATACAAAAATACTACACAATAATCATGTACGTACTTAGCTGCTAACTGCTAGTACATTTGAAAACTATTATTACTTCGCCCCACAGTACCTACATACTTGTCTTGTGAACACGCCGTATCGATTTATGGCCAGATATAGAAACGAGAGATGCAGTCCTGCGTGAGCAACGAATACGACGCGACGCGACGCTGCGAACGCGACAAAACGCGATCAACTCCACGGCATACCCTGCTTGCGGCCTATATGGCAGTCTGCGGCGAGACGCGACGTAACGCGTACTTGTTCTGAGGGCGACCAGACGCGACATATTTTAAATATGACCTTTCAAGCAAAATTGTACTGTACTTCTCCATGATTAGAGGAGTAATGACCACAATCACGTAGGACATTTGTCGCGTTTAGCATCGCGTCGCATTGCATCGTGTCGTGTCGCGTCGTATTCGTCGCTCACGCAGGACACCGAGATTCACGCGTACGTACTTACTCGTGAAATGAAACTATAAGTATACAGTTAATAAAATCACCAAAAAGTCACAGTTGAATGAATGAGGGTAATGTGCCTAATTTACATCTCATAGGTTTTATTATTTCACTTGTTTCATTTGTACTTCCATCGTCTTTCTGCTCTTGGTAATATCTGTATTCGGAGTAGTTTTCGCCTTGCAGTAAAACTAATGTAGCACTTTGTTCACCTTTCATTTCAATATTCCGTAGCACTTCCTGGTCTCGACGACCAAACTTAGTCACATTAGCCTTACTAGTTTCTATTTGATTGTATTTCTTTTTGAATGAGGATTTTGTGACCGTGGAAGTCCGTTTATTATTCTTATCGCTATGAAAAGAAATGTGGCGTAGTAAACATTTGCTACCTTTCTCACAATACCCTTTAAGAAAATCAGGACAAACTTTTGCTTTTTCATTTAATTTCACATGTAAATATGGACAATCTGTTTTAGTGCATGTTCCTTGTAAATAAAAGTAACAGGTGGGCATTTTCTTTGTTGTTAAGTCATGCGAGAGTAGACAATCTTTGTCGTGACAGAGTCCTTTGATGAATTTGCGACAAACAGAGACGTGTTTTTTATCATGCAGAAATTCACACCTACCGCGTGAGTTTCGTAAACATTTTCCAAATTTACGGAATAAGGGACAAGGTATATTATTTTTCTTTAAATTTCCCTTTACTCTCTTCATGCGCGATTGGCTCACATGATTCGACATATATGTTTTTTTCTGCGCTTCTATTTCATATAATTTTGTTTTAATTTTGTCATGTTTCACAAGAGAAACATTATAATTTATGAGTTTAAAATCGTTTCTACTTCTATTGGGCAATGATGAACACAAATATTTTTTATTGATTGGTTTAATAAAATTCGTTTCGATTCGAGATGTGAAGCTTGAATTATTATTTGTATTATTTTCATCGTTCTCAAGATTTATTTTGAAATTATTCCATTGCACAGATTTATACTTGTTTAATTTGAAAGTGTTTTTAGCATTATCTAGCACTGGCCTTTTTGATAGCTTATTAGTTGCATTTTGCCTTACTAAGCGGTAACGAGATTGTGCAATCGGCACTTGCAGAGGTGATATTTCATTTACTAATACTGATTGCTGTTGATAAGTAACCATCGGGTTCGAAGTATTAACTACCTTTTGTTTATCATTATCAACAATAATATCACTGTTTACCGTATTTTCACAAGCACTTTTAGGTTTTATAAAATTAGGGTTAACATAAATTTTGTTCTTATTCTGTATGTTGTACTGAACATTTGACACAAGATGAGAGAATTTTGGATTAACATGCATTATAATAGCACTGCTGGGCAAATCGTTTTTCTGAGACCTATTGAAATTTGGGTTTATATACACTCTATTCTTACAATTGTCTAGACAATTTATATTTATTACTGAATTTGATTGCTTTTGAACAGCCATTTTAATTAACACAATGAGTACTGAAAGTATTTGTTTCCACTTTTACAGTTTATTGTATCAATTAATATAGATTCAAGAGGTCTTTCCATTTCCTGGAATAAGAGTTCGTTTAGACTCGCTAGAATGCTATTAAGTTCTGATTTCTTATTACCATTGACCCACAGGACACTCATATGAAAAGAAGGATTCTGAAAAATGAAAAAAATACACTTTGAGAATAAAAATGCCATGCAAAAAATAATATAAATGAACACTGTTTAGATATTTTATAAAAATAATGTGCTTTGCTTGTATCGAGGATAGCCGGTAGTTATGTATTTTGTTTTATTATTATGATAAATTGATTAATTTACTGTCCTTATGGCCGGAAGAAAAGTCACTGCTCTGGATGCAATACAACGTGTGGCTGATGCTAGTAAACTCACCATGAAATTTTGATATTGCCAACCTTTAGTGCCCAAAAGACAGTATTTCTATCTGATACTTTGGAAGTTGTAGTCTTACTCATAATATGGAGTGTGCTGGCGTGACGTTCACGCTAGCAACCTCTCCTCCCGTACGGAAAACCCCTTAAAGCCAGATTCCTTATGACAGTTATAACTTTCTACGCTGCCTATAAATTAAATTGATCTTATAACGTATAATGTTTTTGGTCACAAATTGAGCACTAAATCTGGACGCCAGTTACAAAACGATACCATTAGCCATTCTCGAGATACAAAGATATGTGAAATGCTCACGCTAGCACACTCCCCAAGCACCCCTTGTAACTTTGATTTCTTTATTGAGTACATTAACGACACAAATTGGGCAACAAATCATACCACATAATCAAAAGTTTCTTTACGGGTTTTTCCGTACGGGAGCTAAGGTTGCTATCGTAAACGTCACGCCAGCAAACTCACTAATATGAGGCTATAAATTGTCCTTTGGGCACAAATGGGCTCTTTCTCTCAATACGACTTGCTATGAATATAAAATATTTTTCTTTCTTTCTTTCTATGACTTGAGGAGTAACGCGTTAGTGGATACTGGATACAGCATTTGTACCTATCAGATTCGGCTTTAGACAGCTGTTAGTAATAAAACACTTCATTTAAAGCTGTATCGACTAAAACTTGGGTGGGGTTCCGGCTCCATACCAGGTAGGCATGTAGGCAGTATCAAATCACAGACAACTTAGTATCAAACAGATAATTTCACAGTTTTCTGCAGGTAAGCGATAAGTATGAACTTATCGGTTACCTGTAGAAAAATGTGAAAGTGTAAAAATACCCACAGTAGCCATTCAAAATAACTTTCAATGAGATATGGTGTTATTTTTTGAGTAGTAGGAGATACGATTTCGGCGTCACAAAGAACTGCTGGCTGTCTTTATGAGCAAGACAGTTTTGCCCTATGGTTTTGCCTTAACCTCAACAAAACAAAACCAGACACGACAGGTTAATCTCAGGTTGTCTACATACTGCATACAAAAAGCTTGAGAAGATAGATTATCTTCAAGCCCAGCGCCGTCTCTACCTACCTAGTCCTTTGTAGCGCCCGTCGCCGGCCCTGCCGCTCCCAGCCCGACTTTCGTTTCAATGAGAATTCAACCTTTAAGCCCGTTACCAACTTTAGGAACCAAAATGTCACGGTGGGATGGATATTAACGCTGCCAAAGGCGAGAGCTTGTCGAGCCGTGTCGCGATTGAAAGAGGTACCGCTAAACATCGCGGAAAAAAATATAAGTATAAATCTGACTAAGAAAGATAAATGTATGTATAGGCTTCAACAAGGATGGGGGGCGCCAGGGTAGTGCTTGCACACGGGCTAAAGACAGCGCTGTTCAAGCCAGGTACTGGACATTCGTAATGTGTGTGTGATAATAATGCACATGATGATGAGGGTGAGGATAATTATTCTACATGTCACTTTCTTTTAAGAGAAGTAAAGATCACACAGTCATCTGTTATTTCACTTGGGTATAGAGGAATCGATCCCGGGATCCCGACCCTATTTCAGTCCCGAAAATTTCGGGATAAAATTTTCATAATCCCGAGATTTTCGGGACTGATGAAAATGTTACTATAATCGTTTCATTTGTTTTTATACATAGTTATGAGTACCTATTATATGAGAAATGTGACCGATTACTAATAATTATTAATATTACACTTGTTATGTTTATGTAACTTGATAAAACTTCATTTAAATATCTATATATAATATGTGAAGGGAAAGCTTTGTACCCCTTTTTAAGCTTATTGCGCGCACGGAGGAGTGTGAGATTTGGCATACTTAGAAGTTTATATGGAGAAGTGCAAAAAGCTAAAATGACGGTCCAATTTCGACCACTTGGCGACCTTCTAGTCTTAAGTAAAAGTTGTTTTTTTACTTAAATAACCTAAACACAGAACAGAGGTAACGACTTGTGTTTCTCTCTCTTTACTAACGAGAGAGAAACATCTTTCTGTATTCTGTGAACCCAAATGTCAAAACCCCCTGAATCCAACTAGAAAAAGACATGTAACTTTAGAACAGATTTTCATGAAACATAGCGAAGATGATACTCGATTAAACTAGCTTTCAATTAGAAACTGCATTGAAATCGGTCCATCCGTTTTGGAGCTACGATGCCACAGACAGATCAACAGATAGATCCACAACCAAGAACCTTATACATCTATAAGGTTCTTGTCCACAACTTATAATAGGTACCCCTTTGTTTTGTCAGGGGTTAATAAGGGATTTCAGTTGATTTTTGTAGAATTTTAACTTTACTTTTTCCGTCTGATTACATTATGGACATTAATTTTCAGTGTCAATAAAAAAGCTGATTTTTATAAACCTTATGGAACCTTTTTGTTTGCAATCTAAAATCCCGGGATCAACTGTGTACAATCCCCAAATCCCGGGATTAGGAGGAATAAGGGCCGGGATCGAATTCTCTACTTGGGTAGCTATATGTAATAATAATCTAGTTATAAATAAATAAACTTAATTACGTATACACACCTTGTAGAATGTAGGTAACTGAAATTCAGTTAGAACATCATCTACTTTTTTTGAAACAGCTAATAAGTATTTCTGTGTAAATGGATCCAGTTCAAGAGATATAAATGTCCTTGAGTTTTCTTCATTACAATATACTTTCACAGCGGCAAACCCAATATTAAAACTGAAACAGTAATAACAATAGGTAATGTGAAGATATCCGGCGATTGAAAAACACATTTGAAATGTAATTAATTCACTCAATAAATAAAGCTTTAAAATAATAAATAAATGATTCAACATTTTAAATTCCATTACTTATTAACCCTTAAATTGTCACCCCTAGATCCTCTTGGAATTTTATGTCCAAATTTCAGTTTTGGGTTGGAATTGGGATAGAAAAGAAATATATTTTTGAATTTTTCAAATATCTAATGTCTAATATAGTTTTTTTTAATGTACTATAAAACGGACATTGCCCATTATATGTATAGTTATAGTAGCCGAAGGTACGTCACATACAACGGACATTGCCAGTAATGAGTTCACAAACTTATATAGCAATTAACATCAATTTATAATTAGGAACCTTCTAGAATCAGTCTTTCAAAAGCGTCAGTCTCAAAATAATAGTAAAAACTTTAAAAAAAATAACTAAACAATTAATTTCTGGCTCAAAACAGATCATTAGTAAATTTTAAAGAAATATGTATGACAAAATAATTAACTTTTGGTTAAAAAACAACGAAAGTAGGTATAACTATATAAATTAAATATAAGAAGTAGTAGCCCACCGGTATCGGGACCCCCAGCTACCGGTGTTCAGGGTCTCAGAGAGAGGAACCTCCTAACAATACACGCCGTGTCCAGGAGTACCACCCTCTGTATCAAACCCCCGACCCAGCTGTCCAACGCGAGCCTCAAACTAACGTTGTTGGGATAGCACGTAACTGCCACGCGACGCACGGAGTCACGACAGATCGCCCCTGCAACACATGTTACCCCAACAGCGCCTGGTTGCGACGCACGGAGCCACGATAGATCGCTGTTGCGACATACGTTGCCTCGACAGCTTGTGGTTGCGACGCGTTGGGTCGAGACAGAATTTTATTACGATAATACCTTCGCCAGGGTTCATAATCCATACTCTGCTATATTTTCTCAAGTATGTCAAGTGAGGTGGGCTTGACTTTGCATTTTCACAAGAGTTGTGAACATGACTAGAGCATGTTCATAGCTCCATTATTAAGTTATACCTTTATTATCGAATCGGGATGCGAGATGTTCTTACAGAATAGCTCCTCTGAAAAGGAAAATTAAAATGAAAAGTGAAGTCCTTCTCACTTTAAATATATAAAATAAACCTCCATGTGCTGTTGAGGGTTTTCATACAAATAGCCCGAAAGTCGGTCCACCAGAGTAATCGCCAGTAATTGGGTTGCGGAGGTAAAATACTAATATTCAACCGAGTGTGGTTGCACTGAAAGCCGACCCCAACATACTTGAGAAAATATAGCAAGGTATGGATAATGAACCCTGGCGAATGATTTATCGTAATAAAATTCAGTCGCGACCCCATGCGTTCGAACCACAAGCAGTCGAGGCTGCGTGTGTCGCAACAGGGATCTGTTGCAGCTCGATGCGTCGCAACCACGTGCTGTTGGGGTAACGTGTGTTGTAGTGGCGATCTGTCACGACTCTGTGCGTCGGAACTACGTGCTGTCGCAACAACGTTAGTTAGTCATTGGTTTGTCGCAACTATGAGGTGCAGTCCGACGTGATGCAAGTGACAATTTACTGACGACGTCCGTTTCAGAGGACAGTCAAAAGAAAACTTACAAGTTGGCCCAAATGGCAATGTCCGTTACAAGGGACAAACAAGCAATACCCTAGTTAATAGTTGAAGTTGGCAAGGTACGTTTTATGGGACATTATAAATAAGCTAAGTTTTTGACACTAGTTTCGCAAATATTTTAAAAAGTTATAGCACGTTTCTATACATCTATTCATATTCTAACAAAAAATATAACATAATAAACAAAACAACCAAAAACGTCACAGTAATTATCTAATTTATCAAGAGCGTAAACAAATCTGACTGTTGCACTTTTTCAAATGATTACTGCTTACGACCGTTCGTTACTGCGTCATCGCAATATACACGAGCACGAAAAAAATAGCTAATTCGCCCCCGTACTGCATTCTCGCAGCACTTAGGGGTGATAAAACTGCCTCTGTGTGCAAGACTTTATTATGGTACACTTGATATGTTATAAAGATACCGTAACCATAAACCGGAACTGCTTTCAAGAAATCAACTGTGTGTTACATAATAGGAAATTACCTTTTGCAATTGGCTCTAAGGTAATAGTATAAGAGAACATACATACCTTTCAATGTTACGAAGGGTTTTTTGAAGAGATGAACTGAATGGTGATATCAGATGATACTTTAATGCAAATGTTCTAGACAAGCTTATATGAAAATCATCACAACGATGACACGTTCCAACTTTTGTTACAATGTCTTCTAATTTAGAAATTAATTCACATATAACATTAATTTCATGATCTAAAACAAAGGTAAACTGAGTAAATTACTGTTATCTCTTTTAAAAAGAATTGAAAAGATTTATACAAACATACAGTTCACATACACAAATGTGACCCAGTTGCCCCTCACATGAGGAAATGATCGCGACCGGCCTCCATGTAGCTGTGGATCATCTTCATGTTCTTCTAAAGCAACTACTGGCACTTTACTCAAGTTAGGTACAGGAAACTTAGATCTGAAAAAATTACCAGATAATATACTCCAAGCATTTATAGCATACATATACCTACCTAGGCAAGTTGTAAACTTTGTTATGCAGTTGATTTTTGTCTACGATAAACCTCTAACATGTTTAGACGTCAATGTAATATATAAAGCAAAATCCCCATCTGTATAGTTTCGTACCACCGCCCTCAATCATCAATGGAAGATGAACTACCTATAATGCTCATGACCTTTATCTTTTTCAGAATCACTATCACTATCTTCATTGGAGTTTGATCCATATTCACTTAGATAAGACAAAGCTGACATTGAGTCAGGTTACAGAGTACCACAAAGAGTATGTAATCACTACGTTTAGAGTACCAGTCCAGTGCTCACCTCAATGACAAAGAACCAAAAATCTATCAAATGAAATGACCAAATCCGACCAAATCACACAAAGACGTCACACAATCACACACACAATTCAACTTTTAGTTTAGAACCACAGCACAGCACTAGTAGTGGGCGATAGGTAGCATAGATCGTTTCCCAAACGTTTGCAATAAGCGACAATTCCACAACGATCTATTTTTCCAAACCGTCTATTTTGCTAAGCTTGTTCTGTTAATGTCTCGCAACAAAACGCAAACGCACTATAATCTATCTAGCAACATAACGAACGGAACGAAATAATGTAATGTGCCAACGTAACGAACGGAATGAGTGAAACTAAAATACGAGTTATTTACAGGTGCGAAAGAGAGATAATATTTTCTCATTTACAGATGTAGAACTTTTAAGATTGACTTTTGACATGCTGCGATAGTTTAACATGCATTAAAATAAGGTTAATATTTGCTGGTTGTTAAAATTAGCGAATTTCTTGTATTGTTATGATGACCTTGAATGAAAACGCTTCACTTGCACCGCGGGTGAAAATTAATTTAGCTAGTGATTTAATTGCCTCTGTGTCAATAGGTCACGCACGTTTGATAAAAATTTCGGTTCGGTGTATTTATAAGTAAATTTTTATATAAAAAAGTAAAAACCGACCTCAAAAATCTAAAAAGTATAGATTTTCCTTTAAGCTTTATTGGTCTGAGAAATTTTCTTTAAAAACTGCCACTGCGAAACTAGGTGCATTTAAGAATTTAAGGCCCCGACTTATTATTATTATTAGAAAATTATTTTATACTTTTTAGATATTTGAAATCGGTTTTTACTTTTTTTTAAATTAAGTAATTTTATTTTTCCTTTCTGAGTGACATAAACATGCGATTACAGCAATCGCAAGTGATATGCTATTATTCATTCAAGAGTTCCATTGTATATCTCCGAAATTCTTCATCAGAACTTCACCAAATTTAAATAGGACTATTTTGGTATAAACCCCTTTCTAACAATTTTTTTTGGAAATTCGTCTATATAATTCTTCTATATGCCCGAACATACATAAAAAAAATTATAAACATCCGAATTGAGAACCTCCTCCTTTTTTGGAGGTAGGTTAAAAATGAACTTGAAATAAACGAAATACGCCTGTGATGTCAAATGATAAAACTACTAATTTCTGCAGCCAGTCCTAAGCGTGTGTAAAGTATGAAGGGAAGATCACTTTGTAATCTTGGTTAACTTTCTCGCATTCAGTTGCGTTGAATATGCACGATAACGCGTCGATGATGTCACTCGAAAAACGGACACGCTATTGTGAATAGACAGTTGTTAAAAACGAAGTAAAACGAAACCGTCTATTTCACAACGATCTATTTTACAATGAGTGGATTGTAAAATAGATCGTTGTGAAATAGACGGTTTGGAAAACGTTGTCCGAACGCAAACGACGTTGTGTTATGTTATCTCAAAATCACGCAACGACACACGCCTACACAGCACCGCGCCCAGTGTTGCCAATTTAGCATTTTTTATGCTAAATTTGGCAGATTTTGTTTCTGTTTAGTAATAAATTTCGTCGTTTAGCATATAGCATATTTTTTTAGCATAACACAAAAATGACCACTCTCCAGAAAGAAACAAAGCGAATTTGCGGCCAATACCTGCTAATAAATTATTAGAATTTGTAATTAGGGGGATAAATCTTAAAAGAATAATTTATAATCCAATTCAACATCTAAATCATGAATTTGAAGCATAAAGTTATTATTACTAGTGGTAAAATAATAACTTTATGATTTGAAGAATGGTAACGTACGAACAACCACGGTACAACCACACCCCTACTCGTCCGACACTGTTGCGATTATCTATGAAATTAAGTATTCTATCTCTGTCATTCTTGTTGCATAGTGAAGACAAAAGACAGAGCTAACGTGCTAACAATAAAACACGCCATGCTACTAACAATTTAACATCAAAAAGAATCAATGACGTAAGAAGCCTCTAAGAATACATGGCAGCCGAAAGTTACTTCCGGATATTGCAAAAAAATTAGCAAAAAATCGCAAATGTTATGATTTTAAGTTTTTATATTCTATTGCCATTGTTAAAATTTTTATTTATTTATTTATTTATTTAATCATTTATGTACACACAAGAAAAGACACAGCACACATTAAAAATAGGAGAACAAAGTACAAAGGTACTTTTAAATTGATTGGGCATTTTATTTTAGCACATTTTAAAAAAAATAGCATATTTTTGGCATTTTTTTAACAGCAAGTTATTTCGTATTGGCCTAGTTGGCATCACTGAGTTACCTATTGTTAATATCGGTAATAGAGATAGATATATTCCGATAAATATTCCATCTGTTACCGGTTACCGCTTAGGTTACCGCTCAGCGAAGTAATGCCGCCATTTGTAATCCGATTGCGTAAAAATCCAAAAACGCCCATGTCTAGTGACCAATATGACTATTAACCGACTACGTTCAAGCGTCGTCGTCGTTTTGCCCGTCGCGTCGTCGCCGCGTCGCGTCGCCGCCGAATGCCGATAGGAACGTTGTGGACTCTCAATGTAGCCGTCTACGAAATAGACTAGTCGATTGAATGACAGTGTCATTGTGGCGCCTCACATCGCTATTCGTGTTCGCGTATTCGTCTTATTCGCCCAAATACGACGATGTGTAGTCACTCTATTCGCCTATAATTGCCTATATTTGCACGAATAAGACGAATACGCAAATACACGAACATCGTATCCGCCGGGTTGTCGGTTTATCATAGATAATATCATCCCTATATAGTTTGTGGATAATATATTTAGTTTAGTACTTAGGAGTTTTAATACTTCTATATACAGAAAATAATAAGCCGCTGCTGCCGTCAACAGGTCCATATTCGCTGTTCGTGACGATGTGTGGACGGTGTGTTCGAGTTATTCGTACTTTTACACGAATATAGCCGAATAAACGGCGAATAAAACCACGAATACCGAATAGCGATGTGAGCTAGGATGTGAGGCGCCAGCATCAGTGAACCGTCCATTAGCCTTCTCTGTCTACGGTCCATTCGTTGATTGTTCGTGGACGGTCGATTTAACTCATTTAACTAGTCCGTTTATTCAACGCTCATCGCAGTCGCTATTGTGTTCAATCTTGCCAGAAGGTTACTTTTGTAACCTTTTAGGTGATTTTTCAATAGCATTGGTTACTTTTAGGTTACACTAATGAAAAGGTTACTTTTAGGTGATTTTTCGGGATTTGTAGAATTCGTAGAATTCATATTACGCGCGCTTGCGCGCGCATTTGATGGACCATATTTTTGCGATATTTCAATACTCGTATCAATCATCATATCAATTCTTAATGCATCAATTTTATTTTAAAGGATCAATATGAATAAATCAAGAAATGCGGGCAAGTGCTCAAATACTCATCGATGTTTCTGTTAATCAACACAACTAATATTCTATTCTATCAATTTATAATACCTTTCCAGTAAAAAAATATGAAAGGTTATTTTTTATACAAAAAGGTTTCATTTTTTTATATTTCAGGTGATTTCTGACATGACCGACTGGCAACACTGTGTTTTACTCGTTTTACTTAACTCCGGTTTTACTTTTTTATTTTAATGTATAGTATCTCCACAAACTATATAGGGATGCTAACGCATCAGACCTTGCATCAGACCATAGAAATAGTACAAGTACTATGTATTATCTCTATGCATCAGACCCATCCAATGACGTAAGAAGCCTCTCTTAGAAGGACTGGCATGACTACAAAACAACGTGAATACTATGTAGTCTGTGGTGTAAAACAAAAGCTATCGAGAAATCTAAATGGCGGCTTAGTGTAGTGATGCACCCGTATGCCATTCGATATGTTTGTCGATATGCTGTCAGAAATGTTGATATAGGTCGCTCTCAAAGGACAATCTAAGGCAACGTCCAACCAAATAATATCTTACCCCAACAGGCAGTGGAACAATATAAAGGCTTAAAATAATAATTATCCCAACATAGGTTCCAATTTAGAAAGCTCTCGTAACGTTTTTTATAGCTTTAACTTAGTAACAGAGGATATTACAGGTACGTATAGAGATCGGCAAACATCTAATAAGGTGACCTTTAGTCTCTTTTGTTCTTCTCTCTCACGACAGTTTATGTGCGCGAACGGGCGCGAACTTTCCCACACCACGCCGCTTTTTGCTCAAGGTATTTGCCGGTCTCTATACAGTGAAGTTTATCAGTATTAGTGTATAATCTATGGTGAAGTTATTCCGTACTATTCGGGAACAACTTAGCAATCGAATATTTATTTTTTTGTTGTTGTTAGAACTGTTTAAATAATATAGGTACTAAGTAATATTCAAGGAAAAGGAAAGGGATAGGGGTAGGACAGGATGTAAAAGTAGATACTTCCGAAGGCTATACAACTATTTCTTCCTTGCGGAAATTGAACCCATACGAGACTATTATTAGGCATCACGTAACAAGGAAAATGAAACAAGCTAATAATATTAATCCTTTTTTTATTAATTTATAAACCATACAATTTTACATTTTTAATTATTATATTTATTATTCACTAGGGGATAAAGTAGTGTCTTACGGCACGGGCGCTATGTTATGCTCATTCAGAATTCTAGTCTAAACTCTCTCGCTGCGCTCCGGATTCATGCTCGCCCAAGACGTGAACACCTTTATCCCCGAGGGGAATACTTTACTATTCACACCTGCGAGACAATAAAAACAATAATATTATAAACGAAGTATTAATATCTCCTTTATTCATTATTAAAACAATAAGAAAATAAAATTGTAATATTAAAATATTATTATAAAATTAAAATAATAAAAAAGTAGAGTATCGACAATAAAAAATGCATGAGCGGACAACACTACCTCCATATCAACAACAAATAATTTTCACGAAATATACTGAAAAACGTGATGAAATCATAGGCAAAATGTTAAATTCATGTAGCTATATTGCCAAGCTTTCTCAATTATGCATAAACTTATTAGAATTGTGTCTATTGGGACATATTTTCATAATAATAAAGTACGTACCGGTGCAATGTTATGTTTGGTCGATTTCCGCTTCTTTTAATGCCGCACCAAATAATACCACAGTCCACATATTGTTTATAAAGTCAGTTCTTGTTTTGATATAATAACACACAATATCACTATAGATTATGGAAATATGATTAAATAACGTACAAAAATACAACGCGTTGACAGCTGATGTACCTGATCAAGGAATATAATACCTGATATAGCGACTGACAGGTGAGAAATCATAATGGCGGACCGCCAGCTTCTTTTCCGTCCTTTTCCTATAGATAATGTTAAACATGACAAGTCCTTTGGTTTCCTAACGTCACTGGACCCATCAGACCATCAGACGGAGGACGGAGCACTCCCGAACAAAAAATCGTACATTTTGGTTATCTGTGGACCTCTTTAGACTTTGACAAATGTTTACTTTTTTTGAAAATTCAGCCAATTTGACGTACTGATTTGAAATCAAGTCTTTTAAGCTTCATTAATATATTTGAAACCCCCCCCCCCCTTTTGGGTTCATAATTTTGAGGTAGCTCCCTAATGTTTTAAGTGAAATATTATTTCAGGAATAATAATAAACAAAGAAAAGACTCATTTATAATTTTTTAACTTTGTTTTATATTTAATAAAAGCCTATAAACTGCATAAAAAAATAAAATTAAAAAAAAACACGATTTCCGCTGTGTTCTTCAGTGTTTTGCTGATTGCATTGCCATCAGCATAATGACCTGCAAGAAGAAAAAAACAACTTTTATAAGACAAGAATAATAAGTACCTATATATTATACTTATGTAATTATGGAACAATTATGTGAAAATCATCATCCTCTTGCCCTTTTCTCTATTTTAGGTCAAAACATCATGATTTTTTGTCCATGCAGCCATCAGCCATAACCACCATGTTAACTAAGTTCTATATCAGTTTTCATACAGTTTATTGATCATTCCAATTATTAATATTCGAATAATATGACACTATAGTACATCCATCTTATGTACAAGAATTTTTCTAGTTTAACACATACCCAAGTATTGTGTGAGTGGATTATTTATGACCCACACATAATAAAGTAAATAAATCATTGGTCCTACCTCTTGCTATAGGTGTATTGTTGCCAGTGGTTTCCTTATGAACTTCAGTCAGAGGATGAAGGTAAGAAATCTGAAAAAAGAAAATAGGTATATTGTTTTGTGATTTCTTTCTGGAGCAGTGGTAACCTGCAGGGCTAACATGCGACGCGTGAGATAATTGACGTTCGAGATGACAAAATCGCTCGAAATCGATTCGTTTGTCGTTTGCCCTAACATGCACGCCATGCTCGAGACGTTATCTCGTCGTGACTTCAGTTTTCTCGCGACGATAAACAGATGTAGCCATGTTGTAAAAACATTTTATTTTTTAATCTAGCAACATCGGTACAGATCTTTTTCATTCGTTCTATTTTACGACCATTTGTGTGAAACTTAAATTATAGAAGAGATAGAGGTCACAACATAGAGAAACAAGGTCACGTGACGTGCGGCACTTTGGAGGCAAAATATGGCGTCGACTCCGCCTCTTGCTCTAGTGATGTATCAACGCTGAAAACGTTTTATCGATAGGTCATTGTTCGACATCGAAAACTAAGGAAATAATGCTCTTAACTGTTTTATGTTATAACAATTATTGTTATTCAATTTCATGGGCCTGACAACCAACTGCACTATTTAGGAAACAGCCTATATATTATTTTGTTGTAATGTGTCTCTATAGATTACAGAAATTAATATTATCCCCTATGGCGCGCGCCTGCTGTCCCACAGCATGAATAAAAAATCTTTATGTACCAAAGCTCATCCCTATTTGTTGATATGTAAACAAACACTCGATTTGATATAACAAAATAACGACAAATCTAACTTATAACATATTGAGGAGAAGTAATTCATTGATTCATAGTCGAATAAAAAAACAGCGGTGCTAATTTTTGAATATTAAGCCTAGTTTTCTATTAAACATTGTCACTAACCTATGAAAAGTTATTCCAGGCTTCTTTTTCCTTGAATTGGATTTGCACCCCTCAACACAACACAGAGGCATTTTGTTTGAATGTGCACTTAACACTGAATAGGTTCAACAGTCACTAGTATCACTCTAATCAGCTAAATTAAAAAATACGAAGATATGTTTACATGATTTTGGCAGCTAATGTACTTGCTTGGCAGCATGCACAATATGGCGGTCATGCCGCAAGGCGGTCCCAAGTGACGTCAGCAACAAAATGTTGCAATAATAGCAACAATCTACCAATTATTTATCTCTTTTCAACACATGCGGAATCGTATTTGCTAAAAAGAGACAAATAGATTTTTCTTTACTCCTATGTCGAAATTCATAACATCTCTATACCATGTTTTATATAGATAATTTTGTGGCATATCCTCTATACTTCTATAATCAAAGGTGTGAAACGACTTTATTTAACGTCATTTCTTTACTATGACATTGACATTGGTGACAGCTGACAGTAATTTTGAGACATTTTCCCCACTTGTTGCCCTTATAATCGCGAATCCGACCAATAGTTACAAAATTTGAGGGCTATTGAGTATTATTAATACTTGTGACTTAGTCGGATTCGCAATATTATTATTTTGCGATTTATATTGCGCAATTCGGACCGCAGGGTAAATCAACAAAGAAAAGACTGCAGTTAGTTGATGTTGAGTATTTTATTGATTTTACAGTGACGTTATGAATCTAAGAGAGGATTCTTTGGTCATTGGTATTTTACAGTGAAGTTAAAGAGAGGATTCTTTGGTCATTGGTATTTTAGTAATAAATTCAAAGATTTAAATTAATATTGAGTGGATTTATTAATATACTATGGCGTCATCAATACATAAGAAAGCGTAAGTACTTAGATTTGACTACATATCAGCATTTCGAAATTAATTGATGTAATCAAACTCACAACCAAAGGAACTGCATTGTTTCTTAATGATTAGGAGTATTAAAGCACAAATAAAAATTTTGTGTGAGTACATGCGCGTGCATGTACGCGCACCCTGAGTTTGCGGCAGGGGACTACAAAACCCCAAACGGTGCTGCGCAGAACGATCTTCATATTTGGTTAAAATTTAATTATAATACGCCACCGCCATGTTATTTTTGCGCTTCAATTACACTTTAATCGTCTTCTCACGCTTGTCGTCGATGAAAATTATCAACGACAAACATATCGTTTTAAAGTGTCAAAAATCGAGAAAAATAAGGTGCCATGTTAGGCTTTGTCGAGAAAATGTCACGAAGTCTACATTTGACAGAATGAGATGAGTTTTTGTCATATTTTTGTGCTGCCATGTTAGCATCGGTAGACATATGACATATCTCGTCTGACGGACGGGATAACGCGACGAGAAAATTATCTCACGCGTCGCATGTTAGCCGTGTTAGTAGTAGACTTATGGGTTCAATGTATGTAATGAGTACAGTGCCAAGTAAGAACACTAGGCTGAGAGTTCGGTTCATATGAACATGTAGAATTGAGGCATATATGAACTTTTTTCATGTAATCAAGCTATTACAAGTCCAACTTCCTCTCTCTGAGAGGAGGCCTTGTGTCCCAGCAATGAGAACATAAAAAAAGAAAAAGAATAAGAAGGCTGATTAATGAGCATCAATAATTGAAGTTTCTGTTTACCTGTTGTTGGTGAATCTTCAATAGATGGAACTGTGTGCTTGGAAGTTGAAGGCATGGGAATAAATTCTGAAAATAAAAATAGTTTTGTTTTTTATTTCAATAATATTACATGGAAGAGAAATGGAAAGAAGGAAGGGAGGCCTTTGCCCTGCAGTGGGACATTACAGGCTCATAATAATATTACATAAGAATGTATAAAACTGGCTTTGTTTTGGCATAATTCTTTTTCTGTTCTATGACTAAATAGTATAAAATAATGACACCTTAAATACCTAAAACACATGTATTCACTTAAAACTTTTGTAACTACTTCATGGAATTTGATAGAAGATTTTTTGGGGATGGTGGTTGCATACCATAGGTACATACTTTCATAACATATAAAGCTGAAGTAATGCTGTAGCCTAGAAATTATATAATTCAAAATGATTCAAATCATTATTTTACATACCAGTTTGGGCTGCATTTTTGTTTTTCTTCATTTTTAACTTTACAGTAGGAATGATCATGTTGCTTCCTCTTTCTAGTTTAGTCATGATCCAAGGATACTTTCACATTTACTGAAACAATACATGTAAGTAGCTACAGTGGCGTGCACAGACATTTACAACAGGGTAGACAAAAAAACTTTTATATGTTACGGTCACGATCGACTTTCGCATTATGTTTGTTGATATTTATTTTTAACTGAGAATTTAAACGCGTTTCGATACCTACGATTTTTCCCAAATAAAATATATTTTATAGAAGCTTCTAAATGTTTTTCAGATCGTTCATGTTTTTTTGCAGCTGTAGTGAAATTATGTACGTCCTCGTAAACAGAACCGGTCCACACATTATGCCAATTTGAAAATAATTACATGGAAAACAAGAGACGATTGCTGTTTGTTTACAACCTGATAACCAACCATAATATGTCTGATATTGTATAGGATTGAATTTTCTTGTAACTTTACCTTTTATTTGAAACAATTCTAAATCCGGTACGCACCGACCTTTTTTAATTACTCAAATTTTATCGTCAAACTTATGTGAAGTAAAGACGCCTGTCTTAAATTTTTGCAAACACACATATCCCGGACAGCTCTCACATGTGACCTCTTCCATTTTCGGCAATAATTAATAACGTAATTCACTTGATATTCACCACAAACGATAATAAAAACAAACAAAAACAATGCGTAATTGCGTATGACAGCTTCTGCGGTTGCTAAATTATCATTTGTCGAGGTGGCATGAGCTGTCGCTCATGCTCATTGGCTAATACAGATTATCAACCAATAGGAGCGCCGCTAGACCGATTTACGCCTATAACGTCAACAGAAATTGAACGACCAAATTGTAATGTACTTTATTCTCTATTGAAATGACATCGAACATGCGTATTTTGCAATTTGACGGTTAATACAGATGCATATCGCTCAGAGCCACTCAGAGCCCCGCTAGACAGAGAACGCGTATACGACTTATCTTGTGGTCGTGTCGCTCGCACACCGAGCGTATCTGTCTCTTTCACGCAAAAACACGCTTAGGCGAAAATGCTAGTGTGCGTGTATTGCACCGATAAATAAATTGTGTGTCGGTATAGGATATAGATGTTTGAATGTGTACATTTGAAGAATTTTTAGCATAGACTTATTATCTAAGTAACAGGACTGTGCACTCTGCTAAAACAGCGAGCCACCTGAGATAGTTACCACAGAGTAATTTTATCTTGCTCTATTAGAGTGACCATCATTTTGTGTATCGAGTGAGACGTTGTCATTTTTAATTTTCCTGTGATGACTTGTGATGTAATGACTTGCGTGTGTCTGAATTTGAAAAATAAGTTACGCAGATACCTTTAAAAAAATCGATGAATTTTGGAATAATTATCGGGGTGGGCTCGGTCTGTCATTGTTTAATTACATGTAACTACACTTGTAAATATGGTTAAATATATCCACTCCGCACCGCATTTAGTACCCATATCGTAAACAATAATTATGTAGAATCAATTTTCTAATTAAACAGTTTTCTTAATCTTCCTTGATTTCTACAAACTTAGATATCAATAAAATTCCGTTTTACCAAGGATAGAAAATCTTGGACCATTTATCTAATAATGGTAGGTCTGTTTTATTTTCCCACGGATGCAATGGACGGACGGGTGGTTTTATTTAAAGTGATACCTACTAGTTTCACAGCATTGCACTATCACCGCCAATACCAATAAGGTATGCGAAACATGAAATGAGTATACCTAATATAAAACATGCAGGTAGCAGTGGCGTGCACTCCGTGAAGAAAAAAGACACCTGCCTGCCTACTAGCCTGCCTACCTTAAAAAAATAGTATTAAATAATATTATAATAATTACATTAATTGTGTGTAATATCAGTTAATTTAAGTCTTAGAGTGAGGTGGCCAATCATAAAAAAAACATTTAACTTGACAATACAACAAGTAAGCTGTTTTTACCTCCACTGTAAGAAATGTCTGTGCACGCCACTAGCAGGTAGGTACTAGCTACATTCGGTTTATACAGGTTTATACAAACGATATTATATAACATCTCATACATAGCATCACGTCTATGTATTCCCCGAAAGTTTAGGCAGAAATGTAATACTATTGTACATCCACATTCCACCGATACCGTTGATAAGTAGGTCCTATGTAATAGAAAGAAAGAAAATAAATTTATTTTTTTGCACTAAGGACACAGGATAGTAAAATAAATATATAATAAAAACGAAATTATAAAAACTTTTAACGCAACTATACAATAAGCTTTTAAATTATAGTTTAAAAAAAAACCCAAAAACACGCTTCTGAAGGTGCCTGCAAAGGCCCAGTTGAAATAAAAACCTTCGGCTTCGGCCTCGACTTTGGCTTCGGCTTCGGCCTCGGCATCGGCTTTAACTTTGACTTCGAATTGCACTTTGTCGTCGACTTTGACCTTGACTTCGATTTTTCGTATTCTTCTCAGCAAACCCTTTCATTTGATACCTATATCATGGGAGTGCATAATAATTAACTAGTCCGCCATCTTTGGGAGCCTGCCATATTGGATTTAGAATGACGTAACTTAGCTAACCATGCATTGTCATCTAAACTAAACGTGTATGTAAAATTTCAGCTCAATCGGAAACCGGGAAGTGGGTCAAATTTAACTTCCAAGATTTTCTTACATGTTAGTTAGTTACTTACAGGTGAAGCTAATAAAAGCGTGCTAAAAAGACAGGTTAACATAAACAGTATTATTTCGAAGCTATTAATTAGGCATTGCAGTCGGGTCGGTACATTAGTTAATGTCTTTCGTGAACATGACTTATTGAAGTCATCTGGCTTAAAATGATGACTGGCATCGCCACCAAATATTTCCCAAATTTTATAGTAATCAAAATTTTTAGGATGCCGAAATAGCGAACTAATTATAATTAATATTTATATTTTAAAATTTGTCATTAATTTAATTAATATAGTGAAATCGTAGCACTAGTACAAACTCAAAGTCCGACAGTAATATGTAAATATTGTCACCCTATCAGCAACATAAACAAATTTTGTAAAATTTCATTATATTCAAGGTTACCCGTGGAAGGATATTATTACAGCCAGAATATGTTGCAATTCCACAACCTTTCACGCATCACATTCACCATTTTTGTAAATAAAATATTAAAATACGATTAAATATTAATTTAGTACCGTCAACCTGTCACAAATTGAATGACACGAGCTTTTTTTGAAGTTGTCATATTACACTAATAAAATCTATCATAAAAGTACGGAGGTTTAGTTTTTTAAATAAGAAGATTACGAAAAAAAATTATGATGATAAATTTGTTTATATTTAAATTAAAAAACACATTGTACATCTAGCAAGATAGTAAATTCATTATTATAATAATTTTTATGTACGATTCCAATCTTCGTACCAAATCTACTAAAATGTACCAACTTCTATCCTGGCAATTGTTAAAACGAGACACATAGCTCCGTGGTCGCTCTTTCTAGAGGGTCTCGTCTCCTTCTACTTCAAATACAAATCTTATGTGATTGTGATAAGGTCTGTTTTTCTTTGCGATATTTTGCTTATTGCTTGTTCTAGATGTAGGGGGAGCCCTACTTATTATTTCTATGATTTTTAGGCTGTCTCTTGTTATTATGAGTGAGCGCCGCCGCACCGCCGCCGCGCGGGTATATTTGAATAGAAACCGCCGCGCCGCGCAGCTATAAGAATTTATAGCAACAAAATAAATAATATAGTTTTATAAAAACATACATAAAAGAAAAATAGCCATGTATTACTTAATTTATTAGGGTAGGCAGTGTCTTTTTGTCTCTATGGAATGCACGCCACTGAGTAGCTATAGTTAATTATTCAACTTATATAAAGATTTCTCAGAATAGAAATTCGGTCAGTGGGTCATCTTAGGGGAAATTCAAAGGGTTAAGAGTATACATAGGTCGGAATCAAAAAAATGTTAATGTTTTGTTAACAATTATAGAATTAGATCAAAAATCAGTCTACCCATACAAATGCATTGACCGTTAGTGGGATGCAATGATTCAACTCAACAACAATAATTAAAGAATGCGTTGTCGCATTTGTGCTTAGCATTTTTTTATAAAATAATAACAGCGGGTACTTACCAATTCCATCAGGCATTTCGTTCGTTATCTCACATAGTAAATAAGTTTGGAACTGCATTTTGATGAAGACGAGTTTTTAACTAACACACTGTAAAACTTTTCTCGTCAAAATGTTCTGCACACACGAAGTAAGTACCTTTCAAGATCTTGGGGACTCAAATTCCGTAGGTGTTCCAACTTGATGTACAAAGTTTGATCCCTAAGGAGTCCCGTCTCTGATTTTGGTATTTTAAAAAACGCGACGTCCTTTCGTCTTCTCTCACAACCCACAACACAGCATATATTGTACAAATTTGCGGCTTTGCAAGGAATATTACATAAATTGAGAGTAATGCTTAAAAAGCTATTTATTTAATTACCTAAAGGTACACTTTGAACTGCAATCACAGACTAGTTAGAGATACTACGTAACTGCAATGGCGGTTGACGGGTTGACGGCGTCTATCTCTTCTATAATCTAAGGTCGTACCCTGCGGTCCGCCGTCCGAATTGCGCTAAAAGTTTAAGTAATATTATCGCGAACCCGACCAAAGCCACAAGCATTATTATTACTCAATAGCCCTTATATTTTGTGACTATTAAATTTGGTCGGATTCGCGATATTAGCACTTTTATCGCAATTCAGACCGCAGGGGTAGGCGGGCAGAATGACGTTAAACTGACGTCACGATCGTTCCATAGACTTTTGTGACGTCATAAATCGTACAGGCATCAAAAGGGTATAATAACGTAGTGATTACATACTCTTTGGGTATATTTACTTTAACATAGTTATTAGTCTATGACTTTATCTATGAATCTATGGTATAGTATGAGTCGGGGGGGTTGAGGTAGCTGTCAAAAGCTTTAATTGAGCCATAGAAAAAAAGCGCGGGAAACTTAAAAGGACCATGGGCAAATTTGTATGGAATCTGGACCAAACTCTCAACAGTGATGAAACCTATGCCATGTGAGAGCTTTTGGGGTATTATTTAATTCATTCTATGGCAGCCAAGTCGAAATCGAGCGCGAACATGGTGTTTTGGCACATTTTCAATACTGAGAAACTTGCTTGTTTTGCGACTACCGGCTCCTTATTTGACTCTAATATTAGCTTATTTGTGTCTATCTGGTAGGGATGACCGATATTCATCGATGGTAGATTAGCGGGAAAACATCGATGAATGTATAAAAAAAAAATTGTCCTCAAAAGTATCGACACATAGATTAACATCTATGTGTTGATACTTTTGAGGACAATTTTGAGGAGAATAATATCGGCCCATCGATATACCTACTCCTAGTCAACTAGCGTGAATTGGGTGTATGTGCTAGATTTCGCTGACTATGTACTAGGTTTCAGAGACTGTATCATAGATTTACAAGTTTCAACTGATATGAACCAAGGGAAATAACAACTAAATCATCATCAGTTAGTATCAAGAAGTTGCAACTGAGGAAGATGAGCATCTTAACAGACGAGTTGCTTTTGAAAGGTAAGCTTTTCAAAGGCAACTCGTTGTCTGTTAAGATTTCTTAATGTAACGTAATCAAATAAAATATTTGTTGTATTGGTCTTAGCATGTATAATGCGTAAAATGTTTTCGGCAAACCTATTATCTGTGGCTACTTTTTAGAACGCATTAATTAGGGCAGCTCCAATTCTGAAATCTGTACACATATGCGGCAATGCTCTACCACCAATTCTGATCGAGAAATCATCTATTTTTTGTTCTTTGTGTGAAAAATAGTGAAAACTAACATAAAAACGGGAAAAAGTAAGCCTGGACAGGAAATAAAAAGATCACATTTATTAAAAAAACTCGAGAAACGTATTTAAATAACTGATTCAGATTCGAGTGATCAAAGTGAGAATTTTGCCGCGTAGTGTGATTTTTTCCTGTTGTTCCCTGCTTATGGCATTGAGATAAATAAAGTGATATAGTAACAGGGTGTAAGGCCCTGTTTTATTACGCATATTTACATATACGCTACCTGTGTACGCTACATTGAAAAGATCGTGTATGAAACAGACAAAAGTATAACATGTCGGACATACCATGCGGCTTTGCACGTGAATGCAATCAAAAGTGAATATTTTGAGCTTCAATACGACTTGCCTGGCCTATGGGGCGTTCTGCGGGAACGCACGTGATCTAAAACGGCTTTGTTGTGATGTGAAAGGTGTTCTGAAGGGATACCCGTGGTTGAGTGTTTATTATAACCAAACAATTTGCCTGACCTGTGGGGCGTTCTGCGGGAACGCACGTGGTTGACTTTTTATTATAAAGGACAATGGGAAGAAACGTCCCCACCCTCCAACAGATTTGAAACATATCTCATTCGAAAGGTCTTAAATAGACGATCATTTTTTATTATGGCGACATTCTTCGAATATATGGGGATTCCCCGGTATTTGAATTCATAGATAATTTTTTATTTCGATTTATTTTTGCATATGAAAACGGTTTCCGTATTTACAAATATTTATTAATTAAGATTATAATATTGTTTAGAGGTTAGGTTACGTTTAGGTTAGGTTAGGTTTAGGTTAGGTTAGGTCTAGGTTAGGTTAGGTTTAGGTTAGGTTAGGTTAGGTTTAGGTTCTCCGCCTGGAGGGGTGTGCCGGACTCTTACCGAGGAGTTCGGCACACCCCTCCAGGCGGAGAACAGCCCTATGATGGGTGCACAACACGCTAATCAAAAAAAAAAAGTTAGGTTATGTTAGGTTTGGTTAGGTTAGTTAGGTTAGGTTAGGTTAAGCGGACCTCTGCGCGACAGGCACATTCGCTACGTGGGCAAGGACGGTGGCTTCAAGCGGAAGGAGGTAACCTGCGAGGTTCCACAGGGGTCAGTTCTCGCCATAATCTAAAAATAAAGTCTGGGTTAGGTTAGGTTTAGGTTAGGTTAGGTTTAGGTTAGGTTCCTGGGAGGGGGACCTGTTTACAGTCTCCCTCCCCGAGAAGTGCCCTAATAGGCGTGGCACCGAGGTGGGCTTCGGCGCGGTCTTTTAAGAGTACCCGAAGCCCACCTGTAGGTGCCGAAGTGGACCACCGTGGTGAGTTTAGCCGGTAGCAGTCCGGCACACCCCTTCGCCCCCCCCAGGCGGAGGACAGCCCATGATGGGTTCTCACCACGTAAAACAAAAAAAAAAGAAAAGGTTTATGTTAGGTTAGGTTTAGGTTAGGTAAGGTTTTGTTTTTTTTAAGAACCCCATCGATTTTGCGGTTGAAACAGGTAGTTAGTTTTTTTGTAGCTCCTAATAAATATATTGACACGCATTCTATAACTGTTGGTGGGTGGGGACGGGGTCCATACAAAATCCCGCATTGTCCTTTAAAATAAATATATAATAATAACTTTTGATTTGAGTGGGAACTTTTAATAGTTGACTAGGAAGTCAACTAGCGTGAATTGGGTGGAATAATATCGGCCCATCGATATACTTCTGTATATCGATGGGCCGATATTATTCTCGTAACATCTGTGTCGATACTTTTGAGGACTATTTTTTTTTTTATGTACAATCATTGATGTTTTCCCCCTAATCTACCATCGATGAATATCGATAATCCCTACCAGATAGACACAAATAAGCTGATATTGGAGTCAAATAAGGAGCCGGTAGTCGCAAAACAAAAGCAAGTTTTTCAGTATTGAAAATGTGCCAAAACACCATGTTCGCGCTCGATTTCGACTTGGCTGCCATAGAATGAATTAAATAATACCCCAAAAGCTCTCACATGGCATAGGTTTCATCACTGTTGAGAGTTTGGTCCAGAATTACTCATTGTCCTTTGGCGGACGTGTTTTTTCTGGCTGCGATTGTAAAATTATAAATAATATCAGCTAAGTTGTAGTTATAGTATATTTGTAGTGTTTTTTATTAAATATTTAGTTTTAGTGTTTATTTTCTTCTATCCTTCGGTAAGTTTTTTGTACATATATTATAGTATTTGATGAACGATCCGCCTGACCCGGGGGGCTCTGTCCCCCCGGTCGGCTACAATATTACAATAGTACAGTCCAATGAATCGGGTATGGACACCGATTGTTCTACTTCAACACGGTCTCTCAAGAGAAGTCGTATACATGTCTGTAAGCAGTGCAACAAACGTAGAAGAAGACACCATGGTTCCGATCAGTCGTCAGGTTGTAACTGTACTGATTTAGTGCAGATACAATCGGAACCCAGTACACACGAAACACGAAAAGTACACAATGAGACAGGTCCTTCTTTAAACTCCACTCCTACTGTGTCTAACTCTAAACCTACTCCTATAACGAAATCCACGACAACTCCAATAGGTCGCCAACTTTACGAAAAAACGGATAGTGTTTCTTATATGGTTCATGTACAAAAAAGTCAAGTCTCTCCCAACGACGGCACCACACTTCACCCTATTACTTTTGGCAAGTTCCTTAAACGTAATAATTTTAATAACATTGTTGAAGGTAGCCTAAAGAAAATTGGTCGCAATAAGATTTCGATTGCTTTTTCTACTTACCATGATGCTAATGCTTTCATTAATAATAGTAATCTTTTAGAAAAACAAGGGTTAAAAGCATTTATTCCCACTTTTAATGTGACAAGAATGGGATTAGTCCGTGGTGTTCCTGCAGAATGGTCTCCAGAGGAAGTAATCGAAAATTTATCGACACCTATAGGATGTGGGCCAGTAATAAAAGTTCGTCGCCTTAATTTTAAAACCATTATTGGAGGTTCAGCTATTTGGAAGCCGTCACAGACAATCGTGGTAACTTTTGATGGCCAAGTATTGCCAAAACGCATTTTTATGTGTTATAATGCCTTGCCTGTCGACCTATATATTTTCCCGACAATCCAATGTTTTAATTGTTGCGGCTTTGGACATACCAAGGCACAATGCCGATCTAAACCGAAGTGTTTTAAGTGCGGTCAAAATCATACTGCTGATTCGTGTAACATAGAGGAGTATAATGCTAAATGTTGCTTGTGCTTTGGATGTCATTATGCAACAAATAAAACATGCCCTGAATATGTTAGGCAGAAAAATATCAAAGCCTATATGGCTCACAATTGCGTTTCCTACCAAGAAGCAGCCAAGGTCCACCCTCCAGTAGACAAAACATACTTAGATGCGGTGTTAAATACTTCTCCCTCTAGAAATTATTCTGATAATGTTCCCATTATTTACAACCAAAACAAAACTTCTTCCCCTTTCTCTCCTACAAGTTATAAAAAAACTGTTTTTAGTAAACCTCATACTCCTACTAAATCAGTCCAGGGATACAATAAGACTGCTCACAATAATGTTATCAAAGAATTTTGTATTCCAGAGCCATCAAATGGCTGTGCTATTAATTTTAACATCTCAAAAAATGAGACAGACTCTCAACCTTCTTTGGATGAGTTTCTGTCGGCTCTCTTCAGTCTTCTGTCCCAGTTTAAAATTACACCGTCCAACGCTGCTCCATTACTTGATAAAATAACTTCTGTCCCTAACAATGGACAAACCAGCCAAACTAATTCAGTGGAATTGCCGCAGTCTAATAAATAAAAAAAGTGACGTTATTTATTTAATAAATAAACATGAGCCATTAGCCTTTGCCCTAGCAGAGACGTGGCTCAAATCTAATTATATTTTTAAATTACCTAGCTACATAACCATAAGAGAGGATAGGTTTGATGGGTATGGTGGTGCTGTCATACTTATTAAAGATTCTTTCTCTTTCTCTATTATCTCTTTGCCATCTCATAGTGATGAGATATCTATGGTAGCTATTAAATTAAATGTAAATAACTTGTGTCTTGTTTCTGTATATATTTCTCATCCTTCTTCTTCTGTTCTTCAAGAGGTGAACAATCTCTTTTCTATTCTTCCTAAACCTTACATAATTCTTGGAGATTTCAATTGTCATCATCAGTCTTGGGGATGTTCTAACTCAAATTCCTATGGTGAAGACTTGCTTGATATAATAGACTTTCACAACCTATGTATTTTAAATACAGGGGCATCTACACGTCGGTCTGATCCCAACCAAGGCCGAAGTGCAATAGACCTATCTATCTGTACTCCTAATTTTGCATCTTCTTTGTCTTGGTTCACTTTACCCTCTTCTTATGGAAGTGATCATTTCCCTATTGTCATATCTTTCCCATTTCATAAACCTAGTATTCCTGTTAAAAAGTCACACTTAAAATACAAACTTCCTAAGAGGGGTGATAGTGACTGGGACAAATATAAGTCTATTGTTGAGTCAAAATTCTCTTCTCTTCCTGCTCCCTCAGTTGGTAGTGAAGATTTTTGTGCAGAGTCATTGGTACGCATAATGCTTTTGGCAGCAGATGAAGTTTTCCCTGTGAAAAATAATAGCAATAACAAGATCCCTTCTCCTCCTTGGTGGGATTTAGAATGTTCACAGGCTGTTAAAAAACGTAAACAAGCAGAGTATACCTACAATAATGACATGTCCCCCAATAATTTTCAAATTCTTTCTCAGGTAATTACAGAAACCCGTGCATTATTCAAAAAGAAAAAATTTGAAGGGTGGCGAAACTTCTGTTCTTCCATCTCCCCTAATACTCATTCTACTATTGTTTGGAACAACATAAGAAAGTTCCGTTCCGCTTACAATAATCACACTCGTTCTCATATTACTGATTCATTGGCTAATGATTTCTTGGATAAATTGGCTCCTCCTTGGGTTCCCCAGGCTATGAATTTACTTTCACTGTCTGATTATCCTAATGTGAATTCTGACCAATCTGGTGACTCTTTGGGGCACCCGTTCTCTCTTACTGAACTTAAAGGAATTGTCCACAATACAGTAGACTCTACTCCTGGAATAGACGGCATTCCTTACTCTTTTTTCTCAAATGTTAGTGATAATATTCTTATTTATTTTCTAGATTTGATTAATGTCATTATGACAACAGGTACTCTACCACGTGAGTGGAAACGTCAAGTAGTATTGCCAATTTTAAAACCTAATAAATTACCATCTGATGTTTCGTCATATCGTCCTATTGTGTTATCATCAGTTCTAATGAAATTAGCTGAACATTTAATAAAAAATCGTCTGGAATGGTATGTTGAAAGTAAAGGATTACTAGCGGGATCCCAATACGGTTTTAGAAAAGGCAAGAGTACCATTGACTGCTTAAGTATTATTACTTCCGATATTCGGTTAGCTTTCTCCAATAATAATTCCCTTGTTGCAATCTTTTTAGACATAAGTTCTGCGTATGATAATGTGGTATTGTCAGTTCTACGGAATAAATTACATGCCCTTAATGTCCCAATAAATCTTTCAAATTTCATTCTCAATATATTATATGAACGATCTGTTAATATAACAGTTTCAGATCAACACATGTCCCGCCTAGTATGGCGCGGCCTCCCACAAGGCTCTGTTTTGAGTCCATTGTTATATAATATTTACACCTATGATTTGGATTCGTACTTTTCTAGTCAGGTTAATGTTCTCCAATATGCTGATGATTTACTTCTGTATAATTCAAGTATTTCTATTGAACATTCCTGCTCGATTCTTAATTCTGCTTTATCTTCTCTTTCTTCCTGGCTTCATTTAAACGGTTTAGATCTATCTACTTCTAAAAGTGCTGTTGTTTTGTTCACTAGGAAGAGAATCCCGCCTCCTATTAACATTTTTTACCATGATATTCCTATCCCATCAATGGATAGATTTAAGTATCTGGGGGTGATTTTGGACTCAAAGCTTAATGGTGTCCCTCATTGTGAATATGTTGTTAAAAAATGTGAACATCATTTAAATATCCTTAGGTGCCTTACAGGGGTATGGTGGGGTGCTCACCCATTCTCATTGAAACTGATATATAACGCTATAATTAGAAGCATTTTTGACTACGGAATGTTTCTCTTAGAACCAGGTAATGTAATGGCTTTTCAAAAGCTGGATCGGATCCAGTCAAAAGCTTTGCGCATTATATCAGGAGCTATGAAATCAAGTCCTATTAATGCTCTTCAAGTAGAGTGTGGTGAATCTCCCTTACACCTGCGACGACAATTTCTTTCAGATAATTTTTTCTTACGGGTTATTCAGTTAACAAATCATCCTCTCATTCCAAAAATTGAATCTCTTTTAACTCTTTTTCAATCATCTAGTTTCTGGTTACATAAAAATGCTCCATGTCTAGTTATAAGTTTCCAAAAATTCTCTTCGTTATCCTCTCCCACACATCGTTCTAATAGGCTCCCTCTATTCAGTAGTAGTTATGATAGTTTAGTTTTTTCTCCTATAATTAAATATAATTTCATTAATAAATCTGTCCCAAACATAAATTCAAACTTTAACATGATGCTAGGAGAACATTACAAAGGTTTTCACTATATATATTGTGACTCTTCTAAGAAATCACCATCATCATGCGTTGGAATAGGCGTTTTTCACTCTGAATATAATATAGTGCAAAAAATTAAACTTCCTCCGGAGTCTTCTGTTTATACAGGAGAATGTTTTGGTTTACTTAAAGCAATAGAATATGTCCATACCTTCAAACTCAAAAAATCCATAATTTTTTCAGATTCCTTAAGTTCCCTTCAAACACTTAGTAAGTTTCCTTTTAAATTAAAATCATGTCTACCTATTATTTTTGAAATAAGAGATCTTGTATATAAGGCTACTTTAGCAGGTTACACTGTACATTTTGCATGGATACCTAGTCATGCTGGTATTCATGGAAATGAAGTTGCTGACAAACTTGCCAGTGATGCGGTGCAGTGTGGTGACGTGTTTCCTTATAAAAATTACTGCCAAGACCTTGTATCATTGCCGAAAGTTTTTCTGCGCGAATCATGGAAAGAGGTTTGGAAACTGTCTAGTCGAAGAAAAGGTCGTTACTTTTCTCTAATACAGCCTGACATACCGATAGAGCCATGGTTCTTCAAAGCTAAGTTTGGCAAGGTGGAGACTTCAATTTTAATTCGATCCAGATTGGGTCATGTTTGTTCTCCGGCACACCTTGCCAGACTTGGCATTGTTAATAATTCTAGCTGTCAGTGTGGAGCAGACTACTCTGATTTAAACCATATATTATTTTCCTGTCCCCTATATGACCGCTGTTCCTTCTTCCATGACCTCATTTCTCTCCATACTCCTTTCCCCTGTTCTATTCTTTCTTTACTTTGTTCTAACAATCTTTTAATTTATAAGTGTATATTATCTTTTGTATTGAATAATAATATTAGACTGTAAATATTTAATTCGTTGTTCTTTGTCCTTTATAATTTTGATTATATTTTCAAGTACCTTGTATTGTTGTAAATAATTATTTAATTTTATAATTAAAAAAAAAAAAAAAACTTACCTGATTTATCCAAATTCCCTACTTTTCCTGTATTGATTGTAAACTCGTTTCCCTACCTTTTATAATCCTACCAAAAGTCCTACCAAACCTACCACTTTACTCGAAATTGGCTAAATGCACGAATAGTGCGAAGCCAGAAGAAAAAAAAAAAAAAAAAAAAAAAAAATTGAGCCATAGAGACGAACGACGAAATAAAATGTTCTAAGTTAACCCCCTGTGAGTACCTACTCTAACTAGTCTGTGAATGTAATAAATTGAATCTAGGTTTCATGCTTCAGTGATTGAATCTTAATTAGCAATACCTAGTACAGTTTGAAAATGTCCTGGGATAGTAAATTACCGTTAGAACCTACGAATGATGATACTATTCAGTGTTTGTTTTTCTCTCCGCTTCTTGATTCAAATACATCATCATGGCAAGACTTGTGTAAACAGATAAATGATTCTATAAAGTCTTTGTCCCAAGATTATATTTGGCACAGAGAAGAATTCCAAGTGTATGTACCTTTAATAAATAATAACGACGCAGGTGTGTATAAAAACCCATTTTACAGTCACATAAAAAAATGAACATACCTATTAGGTTAGAATATTGAGGATTTGCAGCTATTGCCAACCCACTGCAAGGCAAGCCAAGCCCCCTCTCTTTCCTGTTAGATTGAAAAACAAAAACTCAATCAATCACCCAGTACTGGATATAAGCTTGAAGCTTGACAATATAATTTAGATATAGGTAATTTATTTGTGGTTACAAAAGCCTGCGGCAATAAAAAGCCTGCTTATGTTTAATAAAATATGGCATAAGCATGTGATAGTGCTAATAGATAGCAGGGTTGTTGTTGATGCATATTTTTTTCTTGACATCAGCGGATGCTGATATTAATTATTTTCTTAAAAAAGCAGGGAATTAATTTAAAAATTCAAAAACTGATGCTTCTTTGTTTTTTTTTTATTTAAAGTTCACTTTTTCAGCAGTTGGGGTTTTAGATTTTACATAAAGATTAACTTTTTGTATTTTACACATTTTAGTTAGCATTTCTCATTCCAAATTACATTTAAACATATATGTTGTATATGTAAAACTTTTGTGATATTTCGGAAAGTCTTTCCAAAATTAACCTACATTCAGCATTTACTATAATTAGATACTGCTGTTTTGTCTCCAAATTTATTTTTAACCTCTGCTGTTCTCATATTTAGAAGCATTCTCAACTTTTAGAGAAAGCTGACAAAATTATTCGAAATTCTTTAACATCCATTTTAAATGTGGCTTTGGATGGCCGAGTTTGGCTGCAAGCAACTCTGCCCATTCGTTTGGGTGGCCTTGGTATCCGCAAAATTTCCAGTGTAAGAATACCGGCCGTTCCTGTCCTCGGTTCACAGTACTGAAAAATTAACATACTGGTTGATTTTGAGGTACCGTGCTTGACTGATGTTATGAACGCCTGGAAAATAGCTTGCCCGAGTTCAAGTCAGCCCGAAAATCCGTCGTCCCAGAGAAAGTGGGATGGGCTGCTCTGCAGTTTAGTACAAAATGAGTTAATTAATACGTCCCGCAATACTGCTGATTGTGCCCGTCTCCTGCCTGTGGGTAAATGGGAGTCGGGTTTTTGGTTACTGGCATTTCCATTGTCCACGACGATACTACTACTACTACTTTTTTTTTTTTTTTTTGTATTTCTGGTGTACAATAAAGTTTATTGTATTGTATTGTATTGTATTGTATACTACGTTTCGGCTCGCTACTTGCCTACGCCTAGGCGGTCCTTGTGGTGCTGCGCATCGCTGTCACTGTGGTGAAGCTGTCGACTGCTTCGGTCACCATGGCCTGTCTTGCTGCAGAAGTGCAGGTCGCATAGCACGGCATGCCAGTATTAACGACATTATCCGGCGTGCCCGCTGTTTTAGAACCCAATGGCCTGTCGCGCGTTGATGGTAAGACCCCGATGGTATGTCGTTATTGCTATGGAAGCTGGGTAGGCCCATGGTGTGGGACGCAACTTGCGTCGACACTCTTGCGCCTTCCCATCTTCCTGGCTCGGCAGGTTGTGCTGGCGCTGCAGCTGCAGAGACACTCAAACGGTGCAAATATAATAATCTTATCAGTACATAGTTACATATTTGAGCCTTTTGGAGTCGAAACACTCGGGTCATGGGGATCAAATGCATGTCTATTCAGACATGCATTCCTATTCAGAGACATTGCATAACGGTTGGTCGACGCTACGCGTGACCCGAGAGCTGGCCTATTCTTTGGCAAAGAATAAGCATTGCCATTCAATGTGGCAATGCTGCCAGTCTTCTGGGCACGCTACTAATTGACAGCAATGAGGAGGAGTACTTTGACGCCTAGGTGCTCAGTTTTATATTTGTATTTATTTTGTTTTATTTATTTAACATTAATTAGTGTACATATTTAAATTTATATATTGTGGTTGTAAATAGTATATTAATCGAATAAATTTCTTGATTTTTTAGTTGTAGTTATATGTTTTTGGGCCATTCCGCCGTGACGGGTGTAACATTTGTACGCATTCAAACTGTTATAATTCCTAAATTAGAATAAAAATGTCTGCATTTTAATTATAATTCAATTCAATTCAACGGTTTTTGAAATAAAAACAAAAACACTTTATAAAATATTCAAGCGTATAGATGCTACAATGGATTTAAGACCCGTGACGGGTGTTACGAGTACTCTTGCAAAATATCCTACCTTGATAACCAATCATCAAAGTTCAGCTAAATTAGAAACTTTTGTCACAAACTTTATTTCTAAGTAGAGAGTTTAAAGAATCTTCCTCTTTGATAACTCAAAGCATTTTGTAAATATATTGTTTTTCATGGTTCTTTTTACAAGCAAAGTTTGTGACGGGCGTTACAAAATTTGTGACGGGTGTTACGAGTGCAAATGAAACAAACGCTTGATTACTTTTTTCGACTTTATGCATTAGTATTGCAACTAAAAACTTAAATTATAATAGTTTAGATATGTGTTTTAGCCCCAGACTGTGGTGTACGTAGCTCAGGGATCAGGAGTCTCAATAAAAAAATTAAAATCTGTGGAAACAACTATATCAACATTCTTCAATGGCTGCTGCCTTTTTCTTATTTTACTACATCTGACAAGAATACACTACTTTGAAATATACTTCTTTTCAAATACATGAACTGGTGAGGCAAAAAAAAAAAAAAAAAAACTCTCGGCTTTTCCTTCTTCTTGCAGCCGCATCCATACTGCAAAAATAAATTATTGATAGCTAAGCCATGCAAATTCCCCAAAACCATATTATAAGCAGTCAATATGCGCTTCAAAACAAAAAATAATAATTACTATGGTTACACGTAACACTCGTCACCGTTTACGTGTGACGGGTGTTACACAAATAAACCAGCCTATATTTTAACGCGAAGACTTTTTGAAGGCACACAAACACTATCCACTTGTTCTTTGATCAAATTACCTTACTTTCATAAGGTCAATACGAAATAAAAGTTAGTATAGCTCATGCAAGATTATCTTTTCTATGTATTTTGTGACGGGCGTTACACAAATACATGCCATTGCAATTTTATCAATAAAATGATTACTACATACCTGAATAATTCCATTTTTTTCACAACAATTAACAACGAATCGCAGCACCGAGAGCAAATGAAATTGGCGGGTTATCAAAGTAGATGACGTAAAAAAAAATTATAGTATTTTAGTAAAAAAAAATCCTACTACGCGGACTTTAGGACTCATCGAGTTAGAAGAAAATATTACGTAAATCGGCGAAAATATTGATAAATTTCTTTTCAATTATAAAAATTGAAATCATAAAGCTTGTTATTATTCTATTTTAGTGTATAAATATGCATATTTTTTTTTTTGTTGTTGGTATCGATTACCGCGGAATGGCCCTTTTGTAAGCTATTTATAAAACTCTTTATTTTGATACCCCACACGATAAGTTTTGAGGCGATTTTTTTTTTGTGACAATATGGCGCCTTAAATCCGCCATTTATAATTTTATAATTTTGATATAGCCAGTGTCACTCTCATAATTAAGATGAATCTAATGACACCTCTCAAGCTAAAATCCATCAAGCCGTTTAGGCTACGGAGCCTCGCAAGGAAATATAGGTACGAGGTGCATTCAATAAGTACCTAGCCTCATCGCCAGAGGGCGCTGTAGTTTCAAAAGAGTTTTACCACAGTGTAGCACATTCTTTTTAAATTCTTTTTTCAAATTTTCATTCCAATCCCTTCATTTGTTTTAATTTGACAACTTATGGAAGCCAACGTGTCGATCGGTTTTACAAAAATGGAAAAAGAGCAATATCGTTCGGTGATTCGATTCCTATTTTTGGAAGGGAAAACGCGCATCGAAATCAAAGAGCGCTTGGATGCTGTGTACGGTGACTCTTCTCCATCGATGGCCACCGTCAAGAATTGGTTCAACGAGTTTGCACGTGGCCGTACGTCGGTTTTTGATGAACCACGTCCAGGTGCACCGAAAACAGCTGCTACGGAGGAAAACATTAAAAAAATCCATGATCTCGTATTGGCAGATCGCCGATTGAAGGTTCGGGAGCTAGCTGAGACTGTAGGCATTTCAGAAGGAACAGTGCATCATATTCTTCACGAGGAACTCGGCATGAGAAAGCTGTCGGCGCGATGGGTGCCGCGTTTACTCACACCAGAAAACAAGCGCAACCGTGAGACCACATCGGAGACGTGTTTGGCGCTGTTTAAGCGGAATCCAGCGGAGTTTTTGCGTCGTTTTGTGACCGTCGATGAAACCTGGATCCACTGGTACACACCAGAGACCAAGGAGCAATCAAAACAATGGATCCAGACCGGGGAACGTGCTCCAAAGAAGGCGAAAACTGTAAAATCGGCCGGAAAAGTTATGGCCACCGTTTTCTGGGATTCACAAGGTGTGATCTATAGTCATAAGTTAGTAATATCTAACTTTAAAATCAATTTTCACCCCTATTTTCCACTTTCAGGGGATGAATTTGCAAAAACGCAGAAACACGTGTTTCTTTATTTCTAACCAAAAGCCTAAATCTCAATTTTCAGGTTTCTAACTTCAAAATCAATTTTCACCCCTATTTTGCCCTTTCAGGGGATGAATTTGCAAAAACGCAAAAATACATGTTTCTTTATTTCTAACCAAAAGCCTAAATCCCAATTTTCACGTTTCTCACTTCAAAAATAATTTTCACCCCTATTTCGCCCTTTTAGGGGATGAATTTCCAAAAACGCGGTAACACGTGTTTCTTTATTTCTAACCAAAAGCCTAAATCCCAATTTTCACGTTTCTCACTTCAAAAATAATTTTCACCCCTATTTTGCCCTTTCAGGGGATGAATTTGCAAAAACCCAAAAATATGTGTTTCTTTATTTCTCACCAAAAGCCTAAATCCCAATTTTCACGATTCTCACTTCAAAAATAATTTTCACCCCTATTTCGCCCCTTTAGGGGATGAATTTCCAAAAACGCGGTAACACGTGTTTCTTTATTTCTAACCAAAAGCCGAAATACCAATTTTCACGTTTCTCACTTCAAAAACAATCCCAATATCTACGTTTTATACTTCAAAAACAATTTTCACCCCTATTTCGCCCCTTTAGGGGATAATTTCCAAAAACGCAGAATCACGATTTTCTTTATTTGTAACCAAAAGCCTAAATCCCAATTTTCATCTTTCTCACTTCAAAAATTAAGGGACTCCCATACAAACTTTCACCCCCTTTTTCCCCCCTTTAGGGGCAGAATTTTCAAAAATCCCTTCTTATTGCTTGCCTACAATACAAAAGGGACCTACTCTCCAAATTTCGTGACTCTAGCTTCAGTAGTTTCGGCTGTGCGTTGATGATAAGTCAGTCAGTCAGTCAGTCAATCAGGATTTCTCTCTTTATAATATTACTTTGATTACTATGATGATATTTAAGTACCTATATTTCTTTGTGACGCTCTGTAGCCTAAACGGCTTGATGAATTAAAGCTTGAGAGGTGTCGTTAGATTTTTCTTAAATGTGAGAGTGACACTGGCTATATCAAAATTATAAAATTTGAAATCGCTGATTTTTGGCGCCATATTATATGCCATAAAAAAATATTTTTCCTCAAAACCTATCGTGTGGGGTATCAAAATAAAGGGTTTTATAAATAGCTTACAAAAATATAATATACAACTTATATGTTTAAATGTAATTTGGATTGAGAAATGCTAACTAAAAAGTGTAAAATAAAAAAAGTTAAGTAGGTAATTAAAAAAATATAAAAACCCGACTTCTTATAAAGTGAACTTTAAATAAAAACTGAAAAGAAAAAAAGTCCAGTAGAATTCTAATGTGGAACATAGCGACTTTAATAGTCGGGACCCATTAAAAATCGAGACCGGTTCAAATCTTCCCAATAACGGGTCCCACTCCCGACTGTTAAAATCGCTATGTTCCACATTAGAATACTATTGGACTTTTTTCTTTTCAGTTATTATTTAAAGTTCACATTTAAAAAAAACGGGTTTTTTGATTTTTAAAATTCATTCCTTGATTTTTTAAGAAAATATCGAAAATCAGCATCAGCATCCGCTGATGTCAATGATAAAATATCAGCATCAGCATCAGCATCCGCTGATGTGATAAAAACAGCATCAGCAACAACCCTGGTACCTACTATAGACCAGCAGCAACTTTGCTATATGTTTGTTTTACACAGTGTTGAAAGTTCACATTTTATTGTTCATAGTTTTTTTAGTATAAGTAACTAGGTATAGGTACTATTGATTTTTCTTATTTGTGCCTCCAACCTTGAGTTAATCCTGGGTATGCCATGGTACTTATGAATTTTGTATAAGCTATTATGTTTCGTCTACAGGATTCCCTTGTCACCTTTGTAGTACTACTTGCTTTGGTGATAACTTAGAAGATGAGTGGTTTATCGTTCATGTTGTCTTGGAAATTTCTAAGATGTACAAAAACTTGCTCATTCAAGTAAAAGATAATGATGGTGATTTTCTTCTGATTGAAGCAGCAAACTACCTACAATCATGGGCAAAGCCAGAAAATACTGATAACCGAGTAAGTAGCTAAAATTAATTGAAACCTTAGATTAATGATTTGTTACCTGGAAACCAATCAATAATCTAAGATTGAAACATTGTCAAAGTCTAAAGGATGACAATCTCTGATTGTCAAGGAATTGACTCAATTTAATGTCATACTGATGAGTAAAGCAGACAACAAGTTTTTTGATGCAACTTGGAAGAAGTTTTTGTCCCACAGTTGATTGTGAATTACCGAATTGAATTCAATTCATAGACCAGGGTTAGGTAATTATGGCTTTTGATTTACTTATTCTTATTCTTTATTGTACACAAAATATTGAATATACAAAAAATAAACAATTAAAAAATATATGCACAAAGGCGAGCTTAACTCAGAATGAGTTTTCTTCCAGCAAACCTTTGGGTGAAAGAGAAATGAACATATTATAGAGTGAGAAAGTCAAGCGTACAATACAATTACATTACAACTTAAGTATCAAAAATAATTATATAACTACTTATATAACTTATACTATATATCTAAACACATACCATAACATATAAATATCTAAATACATACCAGCAAATAACAAAGGAAAATCATGCTGACAAGAAATGTTCCTTAACTCTTTTCTTAAAGACGTCTTACTTATATCCTTTTTATTTATAGGTTATATTAATTGACCAAATTCGCATTTCAGTAAATGAAAGTATTAATGCTTTGAACGATCGCGGCCCGCTTAGAGCTTATTTATTTATTTAGAGTTAGTAACTCTTTGTTTAGACGCTGTGCGCAAACAATTTTCGCCGAGCTGAAAAATTGCCGATTGTACCTTACACTAATCCATTAACTTTATTGTTCATAAATGCTTATGCATTGTATTCACGTACCCTACCTTCCGAGATCCGTAAATGAATATAACTACACACATCAACACTGTCTAGGGATATTTCGGTTATTAATTGTTAACTAAAAAAACATCGGAAATAGCTTAAGACAAGTTTATATGTAAATAAACTTTACTTTATGAACTATCATAAATTAAAATGAAAATCAAGATTTTTTTTTAATTCGTCTCAATTAGAGCCAAAACAAAAAATGATGCAAAATGCACTAAAATAAGGGGTATATGTTTTGATGGACAAAAGCAAAATGAAACGATTTTGTGCCTTTTTTACAGGGATTTGAAAATTAATAACCAGTAAAAGCACCTCTGACGTTAATTACGCATCTGCAACGGTTCTGTACGCTTAAATAAGGTTATCAATGGCTTGATGTGAAATGTTGACCCAGATTCTGCTGAAATGTAAAAAAAGTTGCTCATCTGTCAAAGAATTATCGGAGAAATCCCTCAAAACTCTTTGTTAATACCCTATCTCAAGCATGCTCAATGGGATTTAGGTCTGGTGATTGTGCAGGTCATTCTAGAATCACAACATCTTGTTTATGCAACTAAATTCTTACCACCGTGTTGGTGGGTATACAGAAATTTTCATGAATGAACCGAAAATCTCGACGAAATTGTAGCCGATATGGGTAGATTATGAGTCCTAGCATCTGATTTCGGTATCTTTTAGCAGTTATGGAGCCTTACACCCAATCGAGGTCTGTTTTCTCGCCAAGAAGAATTTTCGCCTCCACCATAATTGCTCCACCTCGGCATGATTAGACTTCTGTGCGTGCTGGTGGTGGCTTGCACATCCAGGAACTCCGATCGTGTACCTGCGAAATCAGATGGAACCTCAACCGTCGTACTTCATTAGAAAAACCTGCAGTGCTCGTCCTCGATTGCCAATTTCTAGTGCTGGAGTAAAAAGTGCTCTGCCAGCATGAAAGTAGACTTCATGCAGTCTCCTCCTCTCCATTTGGTCACTCACAAGCAACCGGGGTTCAGACTGCAGTCACTGAACCAATCGCATGGCCTTAACATTTGGTTGTCTTTTTGCAGGAATTTGCAAATATCGTTCTTGTCTATGGGTATTCATTCGACTTCTACCTAGTTGTCTCGCAGCGACCTCTCCAGTGACACTATAACGTGATTACAACCTCGATATCACTTTTTGTCTCGTTCCTATCGCTTCAGCAATGTCACGTTGGAGTGCATCAGCTTGCAGTTTACCTGCTGCTTTTAACATTTCCTCTTAGGTCCAATTTTGAATTCCATTTCACCAATAACTTCAATAGCATCAATTTAATCCATAATGTTACCTTAAAACCTGATGAACAAAAAAAGAACAAGCAAAATACTCAAATAATAATTTGCAGCTGGTCTAATTTCAACGTTTTTCTCGCCTTTGCCTTTTTTTGTTGTAAATCTAACTTATTAGCGTTTGGAAATAAAATAGAAATAAATCACCATCAAAATCGTTTTGAAGTCCCTTCTCCCACCCAAGTAGCACCTACATGTACAGGGTGCCGCAGATGTAGAGAATTCGATCCCGGGCCTAATTTCTAATCCCGGGATTTCGGGTTTGTACACAGTCAATCCCGGTATCCCGGGATAATCCCGGGATTTAAGATTGCAAACAAAAAATTACGTAAGGTATATAAAAATCTGCTTTTTTATTGACAATGGAAATTAATGTCCATAAATCTAATTAGACGAAAAAAATAAAGTATAAATTCTACAAAAACCAACTAAAATCCTTTTTTAACCCCCGACAAAAAAGAGGGGTATTATAAGTTTGTAGTGTGTAGCTGTGAATCTGTAGATTTGTGTATCTGTGTATCTGTCTGTGGCATCGTAGCCATAGATCGTAGTTCCAAAGCGGATGGACCGATTTCAATGCAGTTATTAATTGAAAGTCGGGTATCATCTTAGCTATGTTTCATGAAAATCTGTCCAAAAGTTATATTATCTCTTTTTTTTTGTTGGAATCGGGGATTTTTGACGGTTAGGTTCACCAAACACAGAAAGCGGTTTCTCTCTCGTTACTTCTTTTCTGTGTTCTGTGGTTAGGTTATTTAAGTAAAAAAACAACTTTTACTTAACTTTAACTTTAACATTATCACTACATAGTTTATAACAAAGTCGCTTCCCGCTGTCTGTCCCTATGTATGCTTAGATCTTTAAAACTACGCAACGGATTTTGATGCGGTTTTTTTTAATAGATAGAGTGATTCAAGAGGAAGGTTTATAAATGTATAATACTTTCATATTAAATGTAAGGATACTAGAGAAACTGCACCCGCGCGTAGCCGGGGACGGGTCGCTAGTGTAATATAAACATAACAAGTGTTAATTAATATAACATAATATAGTAATAGTAATCTGACACATTTCTCATATAGGTAGCATCATAACTATGTATAAAATTTGAACAATTTGAACGATTATAGTAACACTTTCGTTAATCCCGAAAATCCCGGGATTATGAAAATTTAATCCCGAAATTTTCGAGACTGGAATAGGGCCGGGATCCCGGGATTCGGGATCCCGGGATCGAATCCTCTACGCAGATGTTATCACAATGAAACCGCATATTTAGTATCAGGAGGCCAATTCTCGTTAAAAACCTCGCGTATAAAATTTCGCAAGTCGAAATTGTTGATTCGAATTTCGTATTCTCCCCACTAACCGAGATAAACTTCTATTCGTAAGTGTAGAATTTTGCCAGTTATACGACGTGCGATGCGTTCCGTTTCACACAGTTCATTCTGTTTTAAAACGGTTGTAATGATTTACCTCTTATAATATATTTAAAAAAGCTTTTGGTCTAATAAATGTTTTTTTTGTCATTGTTTTTTATATTAATTTATATCGGGAAATAATAAGTTATCAATTTCTTAACATTTTTTTTGTATAATACATTCCATAATATATTATTTTATTGCTGTAACGAAATGTAACTATAACTAGGTAGATATTTTGTTCGTTATAAAGTTTAATGACATCGATGTTTAGGTATTTACATTTACTAGTACCTAAACCTATAGGAGCGTTTAGTCTACTTTATTACAGTCTAAATACTCAACAGAATCGACACCATTGAACATCGACTCTATTAATTTTGTGTCTTTTGCATATGTTTCAGATTTTCATTTATGATCATCATATACATTTAATCACACCAGAAATGGCTGCCCTAAAAAACAAGTTGGAGTTGAAAGACGCTTTAAACATGATAAATGAAACTCCAAAATTAACACAAGCATCCCATGATATTCAGCAGGCAATCTTAAATCGCATAGGAAACTATCCTGACAAAATAAATGAAAATATTCATAGAGCTGTAGTTAGGTTGCCTTCCAACCTAGCAACATTATTAATACTTAAACCGTCTCTTATTGCTCCAATTGTCGATGCTTATTGTAACCATGATATTAATGATGCAAAGTGTTGTAAAAATATAGATTTTGATGACTGTGTTGCAGTTGAAGTTAAATTCACCAAATTTTTGTATGCAACACTAATGCACTCCAAATTTATTGACCATGGTAAGCATTATATTCAAAGTGAAAATGACAAGAAAAGCATATTGGGTTTGAAATTAATGTTTGGATTTCAAATGATTATGAACAAAGCCTCAGTAACTGACTTATTTGCATCCAAAGAATACCAGAGGTTTCTTGTCAGCTTGAAACATAATGGATATTTTAGAAACAACATTGAAGGATCCAAAGAGTACAAGCATTTACTTGAAAAAGCCCAAAATTATTTTACTGCAGTTGAATGTCGTGCGAATTCCAGCGTATCTCAAAACATATCAGAACTTATGACATCATGTGACTTTACTAAAGTAAAAGATAAATTAAAGTGCATACCTTATAAACAACTAGATTACGTAGAAGATGATGAAGACTGGCTAAATGTACATCCAGAACAATTAAATGAGTTACTGTACAAACGCTACGGCAAAAAAACTACTTTAACAAATAATGATATAATCTCATCTGAAACAATTACTCAAAAATTATCGTCTTTTCTTAAACAAACATCAGATTTTGAAGGTATAGAACCAAACCACATTAATGAGTTCGAACATGAAAATATTGACTTCGAATCAGACCAATTTGTGTCATGTATAGAAAAAATGTTAAATATATTAAATACAGGTTGTAATAAGGACCCTGAAAGTAGTGATAGTGAAGAAGATTTTGATAACATGTATTATAATGAAGAAGATGATAATGATGATGATGCCTGCGACAGAGAATTAAAAGCCAAACTTCGTCATGACTCAAAAGAAAACTTGAAAGATAGTACTGTGCTTGCAAATATTAAACAAAGCACGAAGGAAGAAAAAGCGTCAACCGGGCCGTCAAGCAATCTAATGAGGTCAGTAGGGGTAAGCAAAACTGAATTATTAGATTCTGATGATGATTAACACTTGTATACAAAAATCATAATATGTGTTTTAGTAGGTGTGTTATGCATTAAATAAAACAATTTATTTATAGAAATGTCACCATGTTTATTTATTGCCGATTGATTCAAAGAAAAATATGGAAAAAGAAATAGTCGCATCTGAATTAATATGGAACCCGATCACACAAGTATAGTAATTATACCTTTACCACCCATAACCACCCTAACCCTTTAGCCATATCATAATTATTAGAGAATATGATTCGTAGCACATCAACGGGCACTCAGCAGAAAATAGAAAATCAATTATTTATTTAAATCAGGCATCAAGGGCAGGGCATATAAAAATAATACACTATACCCATACCTACAATATAAATCTTACAACAAACAAAATACATTTTGTTGCTCACGGTCACCAGAGGACCACGGCGGCGCAGCGTTCAACGGTTTAAAGATGAGCATACGCTCCTCCAGCCGTCACTATGGTTTCTCCAGTTATGTAACTGGCATCATCTGAAGCTAGAAAAGCTACTGTGCTAGCAATCTCTGAAGGTTTCCCAAATCTTTTCATTGGAACTATAGATAAGCCTTTTTCTTTACCTGCTTCGGAACTTGTGATCTAAAAGAAAAAATTTATTAATGTACATATCAGTTTTAAGTTTCATTTCGATAATATACCTGTGAAATGCAAAAGACTTGGTGGTTGTGGCCTATGCCTATATACTCGTATACTATACTACACAATATTATGTATGCTATACGTAGTAGAAAATTAAAGTGCACAGGACGACAAAAATATGAAGAACCGGGTTTAGGGTTTTTCTATAATGGTGTCAATAGATACCATCGGTTAGTTTCAATGGAACCAATGATGTCATAAAGATACTAGATCATCATTTTCACCGTCCATTTTCTGTTTGTATCTGCTCTGGCTTGACGTACCGTCAAAATTACTACTTGACTTGGATACTAAAATGTAATGCTCATGTTCTACGCACTCGGGTAAACTTTCAAAGATCCTTTTGACTGTTATAATGGGAAATCTTCGCTGATGAATCCGTCACTGTGATTGTTTGCTTTGGAGGACAGCATTGTAATTTCGCATGTTGAACTTTGTAGTAGAATGAGTACACCACGACCAGCCTGATAACCCTTTATTAAACTAATAAGTTAGTTCGTAACTGAGTATCACATTAGGGCCCCAATTATAATATGCTAAAAGGGTAATTACTAGAGATGTGCAGACTATGACTTTGGCCGACTAGTCGGTTGTAAAGAGACCGACTAGTCGGCCGAGCCGATCATGGTTTCGGGGTATTCGGAAATTTCCGTGACGCTTCGTTTACAGCTGATTCGCGCGCAAGTCGCAACGGGTCACTGGTCAGAGCGGTGTTTTTGTGTGAAAAAATAAAGACAATACTTTTATTGTAGGTACATTAAAGTGAAAGAGCTCAATTGAAATTTAATCATGTCTAAAAGAAAGTCGTGTATGGTTTTTTATTGAGAAATACATACAAAGTAAGAAGCCGGATAGTCGGCGCTCTTTGCCGAATAGTCGCAGACTACGAAAGTCCCGATAGTCGGCTTTACCGACTAGTCGGAACATCTCTAGTAATTACCTGTTATAATGACGTAATTGTTGTCAACAAATTAAGGAAATATATCTTTTAATTTTAAGCTACTCATTGTCTGCTAGATTAAAAATTGATTACAAAATAAAGCGCGGGTGATATAAGTAATAACGCTGTGAAATAAGATCTTTGCGCACTCATGCGATAGCTGAGCTATTAATTATTTTTCAACACACTTGCTCATAAAATGACTCTAATTTCACCGCAATTAGGCACATAATGACACCTGTAATCAAACTGTGACTTTTTCTTTACTATTATTCACAAGTGAGTTATAGGTTTTTTTTTTTAAATTGGTTGAGTTGCTTTGTTTTAAAAAAAGTTTCGAAACAAAAAAGATCGTTTTAACAGTTAATTATAATTTTACCAACTGCACATTTTCTAATTGTTTCTCTAAATAAACTTTTTACTCACTAAATAAAATAGCTTTTTAGTATTATTTTCTTCACAAGTGTGTTGAAAAACGTCGTATGATACACGTGTGTATTGATGATTACCGTCCTCGGCTCTCTTAAGACCCTCACCTAACGGCTCGGGTCTCAATGGCGCCTCAGCGGTAATCACCAACATTACACACTTGTACCATAATGTATTATTATGATCAACCCCATACAAGTTTTTCGAAAAAAAATCAGAAGTATATCTTCCACTATGTTCTATGACGCCATATAAATTGTGCATATGACCAAAGTTATATTATGCGTAGGCGTAATTTAAAAAAATTATGAATTCGAAAAAATAGCCTATGTCTATGAAACTAGATTTTCAGCCCACTGTGCGGCGGCGGCGAATCTTGTCTCACTTTGTATGATCCAATCCGTCCAGTCTTACGGCCCAGCCACGACCTTGCCGCTATCAGCGGTAGCTTAGAGCGGGGCGGCGAGCGGCAATAACAAAATATATAAAAATGTATTAATCATGCCACGAAGCACCGCTCACAGCGGCAACGCTAGCGGTTTTTGCCGATCGGTTCACGGCAGCGGCGCGCGGCTTGAACAAATGTACAGACGAGGGATTGAGATGCCACGACTCCGAGCGGTACGGAGAGCGGCATTGCAGCGGCGGACTCAGCGGCGAATCGACGAATAAAATATTTTTCATCCCACCATCTCGGAAAGAGTATTTTTAATCTTCAATATCTGAGTGGAAAAGCCGTTTTTATTCTCTAGAGGATAAAGTAAATTTTCATCCCACCATCTCGGAAAGAGTATTTTTAATCTTCAATATCTGAGTGGAAAAGCCGTTTTTATTCTCTAGAGGATAAAGTAAATTGAATTTAGAACATCGTGTGCACTAAGTTTGTGAATTAAACGTTTTTTTTTTGCATTTAGTCATTTCCTCGCTGAGGTGGAATGAAAAGTTACGTGTTGCACTCGAGTGCAAAGATTTTTCACCTCGTGCTCTTTTGATTCCCTCGCTAACGCTCAGGATTCTAATTTTGAATCACTCGCTGCGCTCGTGATTCAATTTTAGAATCCTTCGCTTGCTCGGTCATCAAAATTGAACACGCGGTTAAAAAGCAACTTTGCACTCTTGTATAACAAATAACTATTAGACGATTGGTGACAACACGTTTGGATCTGATATTGTGATGTTGCAAATGAACTTTTATGTGTTGAAGAATATAATCAAAAGTTTCTAGACTCATTCATGTGTACTCATATTTTTGTCATATATTTTATTTTTGTACTCATATATTTGTGTCCGGATATTTTTTGTATTATTTGTATAAATCACGGAATTCACCATATTTATACCGGTATTTATTTACTTCATGCACTCCTTCTCTCAAAATTGTTCAAAATATCATGCTTAAAATATGAACTGCTTTCAAGGCAAAGAAGAGCTACTTTGGATAACACCATGTCAATAAAAAATAAATGTCTAAATACGTCCACCTCGGTTGCCGCCGCTAACTCTACTGAGCAGTACGTGGCATGCACAACGCCCCGCCTGCCGACACCGCGCCGCACTCCGCTAAGCCCAAAGTCGTGGCCAGGCACTGAGGCTTACATTCAGAGACGACAGAAACGAGTCTGAGCGTGAACTTACGCTTCCATCTGTCAAAATTTGTTCGTAAGTTTGACAGATGGAAGCGTAAGTTCACGCTTAGACTCGTTTCTGTCGTCTCTGAATGTCAGCCTTCGTCGTTTGTTGTTTACTTTAGGGCAATGTTTTGATGTTAATTAATTAGGGACTGATACTTACGGCGGATGCAAATTTCGTAGCCACTATTCCAGGAGCAACACAATTTACTCTGATATTTTCATGGACAATTTCATTTGATATTGCTTTGGTTAGCCCCAAAAGAGTTGTTTTACTGACACTGTAAGGACCTAGAGGCTGAAAACGAGTAAATTGTATATAGGTATGTATCTACCTACTTGTTAATACATAGGTATGTTACAGAAATGAATGGTAGGTAACTTCATTCCGAGGCACTTACCTCCATTGGTTGATAACCCGCAATTGAAGAAATAAATACAATACTTCCCCCTCCCCTTTTAATGAGTTCGGGATATGCTTCTTTTGCTAATAGCCAGGAGCACTTTACATTGATTTCAAATATCTTATCCCATACTGTTTCATCAGTCTAGAAAGATATAATAAATCTATGTTATTATTATTTTAATAGTATCATGTAAATTAATTATAAGTATACAGGTGGCGCAAAATTTTGGGGAATTAAGCTACTATTTCCAGGCTAGTTTGAAGAATAAGCCCCATTAGTATATTATATACGTTACTAAATCGGTATGTCTACAAGTCAATGGTGATAGCGGTGCGTCGTTTTTAACGGTTAGTAAGCAATAAAACGGACTCGCAAAAATAAAATATTACGTACTAAATGAACTGGTACATAGTGGTTTTACGTATTAATAGAACAAGGCCATAAACCGGCCGTAAGGTCCGAGCCGTGGCGAAAATGGTGGAAGCTGTTCGAAGTGTTTCTCAAAGCGTATGGAGTAAGCAAAGAGCCTAAAGAAATTCAGGCTAGTACCTATGTTGGTGAATCTCATTGGATCTACCGGTTACGAGGCGTATACGACGTTCACGTTGTGCGAAGGTGAAAGTGAAGATGAAAAATCAAATGTTTCTGAAAAAAAAATTGCCAGGTATTTCGGTGCGAAACCGAAAATCATAGTAAAGCTAACATTCTAAAGTTAACATTCTTTACTCGTAATCATGAAGATGGCGATATCGACCAGTACGTAACGAGAATCAGTACTCTCGTTACGGACTGGTCGTTATTATCGTTTTTTGCACAAAGCTTTTTATGAAATAGGATTGGGTGGGTGTGGGGTGGGGTATCATCAACAATACAGTGAGGCTGACATTCAGAAACGAGTCTAAGCGTGAACTTACGCTTCCATCTGTCAAAATTTGTTCGTAAGTTTGACAAATGGAAGCGTAAGTTCCGTAGACAGATTCTGTCTACGGTAAGTTCACGCTTAGACTCGTTTCTGTCGTCTCTGAATGTCAGCCTAAGGTTGTACATGAGATGACGCAACTTTTGAAAGAAAGCAAAACAATAATATGAATAAAAATATATTCAGCTCTATACGTGTTTTAAAATTTATTGAAACATAATTATGTATTGTTTTCATCGAGTACGTTTCATCGAGTTTGTACATGGTGTTCATAGTCTTTCCTGTCACCTTAGGTTTCCTAAGACTAGAACTCTCAACTATAACAAAGGGTAGCCAGCCTTAATGCCCCAAAAAATTGTGCTAGCCTGTTTAACACATATTATAATTAACATTTTTGTAAAGTTAAATGGTAGGTTAGGTATTTCATAAAATTAAATACATATTACACAGGATTATTTGAAATTCACCAGCAGTGCTTTATGGGGTGGAAGTACTCACAAATATACTTAACTATTACAATGGAAACAAACATGAAATCGCGGAAAAAATTACTTTTTATATAAAAGCATTTAACCACATTGCATTGCATGCATTGCATTGCTAGTTAATTCCAAATAACCCTGTAAAAATTGGATAAAGGTGTTCTTACCTCGAGAATTGGCGACACAGCAGGGTTAACTGCGGCATTCGAAACAAGTATATCGAGGCCACCAAATTTACCATTTGCCTGAAATTGAATTGAAAACAAACAATGCAATGTATAGGTACAATACAATATCTAAACACATTATTACGCTGAACTTCTGGACTCTAATTTGGATTTGTCCTAGGATTATAATTATAGCTCACTAGGATTTCTCCTATGTCGAGGGTACAGTTTACAAACATACATGTCACATGCACACACAACCAAACCAAACAACTATCTGTAGATCATACAAATATTTGTTCCGTGCGGGGATCGAACCCGCGGCACGTAGCGCAGAAGGTTAATCGCTTAGCCACTGCGCCAACCGTGTCGTCAAAAGTATGATCTCCAAGCGAACTGGCCGCCTAACCCTGCGGTCCGAATTGCGCTAAAAGTATCGCGAATCCGACCAAAGTCACAAGTATTAATCAAACGTAGTAGTAATCAAACAGTCTCTTCATTATCGCGAGACCAAAAAAGAAATGCGTATGCATAGAAATAGTACAATAGGTACTATGTATTATCTCTATGTGCGTATGTTAGCGCATTTGACATGTGTGTGACGTTTAGGGATGTGACTTTGACGTCTCCGCATTATCGATATGGCCGTGTTATTGTGAAATTATAATATCACTGAATTGATAATATCCCTGCAATATCGATATCAAAATCGGCTATACTAATAAGGAGTGGAATATCATTTAGAATCTGCTAGGCTAAATTATGTACCTAACTTATAATCTTTTAAAATTACCAATTAAATCTTTCAAATGTTCTTTAAACTAAAATACCATATTTGACAGAATTAATCTGTCATTTAAAAAAATTAAAAGTTACGTAATAAAGGTTTATATTAGGATGACAAAATTATTATCGTCACGAAAGTGACGAATAGGTAAGTAAAAAGAAAATTTATTGTAATCATTCATTATCATATTCATTATTTCTTGACGTCAAACGTTTCGGTTTTGATGTTGAAGGTTCTGGTGATAAGTCCCTGTATTTGTACACTGACACAGGCCGAGAAATGTGGTCCGGAAACCTGGAAGTTATGAAGTTAGCCAGTCAATATAATGAAGTTATTTTTTTCACCAGGCTACTCTTTGTCTGGAAATAGCGCAATTTTATGCATTTTAATGTGCGACAGAATCAGAATCTTCGGAATCGTAAGTTTGCTTCTTTTAGAAGCGGACGTACGATTCGGAAAATTCTGTCATCTGTGGGGCTAGTACAAAATGCGGGTATGGGCATGTACGTACTATTAAAATGTTGTAATAGTACGAACATGGTGTGAATAGTGTCGAGTGCCCTCCGGTGCGTCAGAAATAGGTATTCCGACTATGATTTTCTGACAATGTGCGGGGCCGGACTAAATCAACCTTTCAATATACAAATAAGCAAGGATTAACAATAACTCTCAAGTTATGCAATGGACGAAGCTAGGTAGTACGAAAAATTCATTTGGAAATATCGACATATCGATAGATTTTGTACACACAACCTATGCCAAACGGTTTAATTTGCACATTTTTACGAACACAATTTTTTTTTATCTTACACATAATTATTTAAAATAATATGTTATTTAGAAAATAGGGACCTTACTGCATGTTATAAACGTATTACTAAATAATTTTTGGAATATTTTCTATGGAAATATGCAGTCTGAAAGTAGTATGGCACTGTACGGTATTTACCTATAAAAGGTCTCTTTATTTGCATTATTGCTGGAAGTTACCTACACAGGACACGACACCTTTTCGATTATTGATATTTATCCAATAAAATACAGAACGATTGTGAAGAAAATCATAAAATAATACGAGATCTCAATTTGACAGGCGGTCCTACGAACATTTTATTGTGTCTCTTTCTCGCACGTAGGATTTTCGTAAAGATCGGTTTCTCACTCGCACACTGTGTTCCTCTATTACCACTAGTAATAATAACTATAATTAAGGTAATAATATTACTCAATAGCCCATATATTTTGTGACTATTAAATTTGGTCGGATTCGCGATATTATCACTTTTATCGCAATTCGGACCGCAGGGTAAATAACAACGGAATGCGAAATATAGGTACCAAAATATTATTTTTGAATTAGCATCTGTCACAGACGAAAGATTCTTTCGTCTGTGGCATCTGTACTCTGTAGCTTTCAATCAACGTCAAAGAGATGAAACCAGACTTTGTATGCACAAACTATATAGGGTATTACTATTTGTATGCGCAAAATTCTGCTTGAATGCTTCTATGTATTTTTCATATGGCACCAGTCACAGACAAAAGACAGTAGGTAATTTAAAATAAATTGCCTAGAGATATAAAGTGGTTAAATGTTAATTTATATAAGCAAAGATTAAAAAGTCTGCTGTGTCGAAAATCTTATTATAGTGTCGCAGATTTTTTAGCGGATAATTCTTTGACATGATGTTTTATCAATATACATATGTACTCGTGAAAACAAAATAAGGGCCACCTTATATTTTTGATCTTCTGGGCAATTTACTTAAGAGGTTCCTGGGTTTCTAAGTTGTAAAATTCATTGCAATGATTTGTTTTTAATTAAAAGGCTTAAATTTGACACAATCCACAGAAAAGAAAAACAATTTTACAACATTTTGAAGAAAAAGTGCAATTTCAGCAAAAAGTACACTTGGACTAAAAATTCAATTAAAAATGAAATTCCACTGCGTTTATTCTTCTTCCTTTTTGAATCAATATCTGGTGTAACCTCTTTTCTGAACATATTCTTGAAGCCTCGAGGACATTTTCTATCAGATGCCGCATTGTTTCTTGAGAGATTTGTTCCTAGCTCGATTTTAGGACGTTTAAGGGCTGTCTTTCATTGTCCACTGATCAATTTGTGTCTCATACTCTTCTTTTCAACAGATCCCACATGTATTCAATTGTGTTCAAGCCCGAACTGTTCGCTAGTCTCGGCAACACATGTATAAGTACAAGCCTCTTCTAGTGTCTCTCTGGTGGCTCTAACAGTAGGTATAAGCGCATGCATTGCCGTGCAACAGCTTGAAACCTGCACCCACTTGCTATGCAAATGGCACCACATAGAGTCTAATGATCTCCTGGATGTATCGTTGAGTTGTTACTGTACCCTGGTTCTGAATTATAAGCTCAGTTCTTCCAGTTTGGCTTATGCCTCCCCACACCATAACATTGGGCCCCCCAAATCGATCACTGTTGTGTGGATGCAGGCATCTGCAAATTGCTCACCTTTTCATCTCCACACCCTTATGCAACGGTCAACATTAAAAACTTTTACTTTGCACTCATCTGTAAAAAGCAATGTGCTTCAGTCACTTACGCTACAGTTCAATTGTTGCCTTGTGGATACAGAAGTCCAGCTCTATACAACGAGCATTAATAGGCGCATGCATACATTGACGCGTACCTATCTACGTATGTACGGCAATCTCAAATTCTAGTCAACCGAACTATCTATGTTGTGCCTGAGAACCTGGATAAGGAATGGGTTTCCTTATTACCTATACCTAGCTACCTACACATTGCCGATAAGCTACACAAATATTCACATCAATACTCACGGTATCGAACAACTTTTTCCTCTGATCAGCTTTGCCCACGTGGCATACAACTCCTTCAACAGTAATGCCCTCATTACGCAAGTTTTTGACTGCATTTTCCACATTGTCTTCCTTTCTGCTACTTATTACCACAGAAGCTCCTTCACTTCCTAATCTTCTTGCTATAGCATAACCAATCCTGGAAATCAACATAGTGTTTTATTTTTTATTTTCAGCCTGTGTTGTCCCACTGTAGGGCAACCTAGGCAGTTAAATACCTATATTATGACTCAGATTTATTTTGTATTGTGTTTAAAGTTCTAAACCATTGTAATTTTTAATAAATTTTACTATTATTATTAATGTGAGGAAAAGGCCTCCTCTCCTTTTCCACTCACTTCTGGTTTTTGAACAAACAGACGGACAGAAAGAAAACAAATTCTTATAAGTACCTATATACTTTCTTAATATGAAACCTTAACTGACCATTCTGATTTCTGCAGGGACTTACAATTACGACACCTATACGGGTAACAGAAAATGAGGGAATAAATGCGCTATAATTTAATTGGGGCACTTGCTTTATTGATAAATAATAAAATATTATAGTTTAAAAAAAACTATAGAACACGCTTTAGTCATCCAAATTGAACGTGTCATGCAAAATTTCAGATCAATCGGAAACCGGGAAGTGGGTCAAATTTAACTTCCAAGATTTTCTTACATAATTAGTTAGATAATTAGTTACAGGTGAAGCTAATAAAAGCGTGTTAAAATAATTTGGCATCCTGTAAGTTAAAAATAACAATGAAAGCGATGATGAGCTATTTCTTTAAACTACATCTCTTCTCCTCTACATAGTATAAAATAAAATAACTTTCCGCGTCTGTCTGTCTGTATATGCGCTAACTCCTAAACCACGCAACGGATTTTGATGCGGTTTTCACCATCATTTTGATCATTTCTTATGGAAAGTTTATATGCATAATACTTTCTTTAATGTAGGGATGGTAGAGAAATTGCATTCCCTCGTTAAAATATTATTAAAATCATTATTTCTCAAAAAGCTTGAAATAAATTGCATTTACAAAGGCATTCTCCTGTTTGTTCTTGTAACATCAGTAGAGTTATACAGGTGTCCCGAAAATCAACGTCAAGCCTGAAACGGGTGATAATGTGGTTACTGGTTACAGTTATCAGAAAAATAATTTAAAAAATCTTAGCCATAATATGACTATACTTTTAAAATTATAGACATTAAAAACTATACACAGTGTGATATGGAGCCTGATTTGATTCAGTCAGTGCCAACCCTAGAGCCGCTAGACCCGGGTATAACATATTTTGGTTAATTACTGAGATAGTCCACGGAACTATGGCGTGATATTTTTAAGGGGTATAGAAGACCAACTAAGCTAACTCGTGTGTAAATATCATCGCATAATATGGTGGACTAAACGAGAAAATAAATAAAAACGAAAATTTGAAAATCCTGATTTATATTAGATCGAATGGTCTTACGACTACCCTGATTGCTCCAATGTATGGGCATTTGATTGTTCTACATAGTTTATTTGAACTATTTTACAATATTGTTTATAGTTTAAGATTTATTGTTGATTTTGTAAAAACGTGGATAAAATTTTAACGATTTTTAAAAAATCATATTTCAGCAGCTAGTCACATCTGTCACCTGGGAGTTTTACTCGTGCATTTATATTGCTTTAAACTATTCGAATTTGGAATAAAAATACCATGCCACAAAATCAGGCTCCATATCACACTGTGCTATCGTGGAAATTGATAGTTACGTTGTGGTGATTTTACAGAAAGTATAACCCTGAATAACCTTCTTTGGTTTGGTTTGGTTGGTTATACTCAAAAAAGAAATGAAGAAAATGAAGATTTGTAGCCACAGTACTTGAGAGATCACCACAAATCAATTTTCTCGATATATTTTTAATGTCTATAATTTTAAAAGCATTAGGTATGACTAAGATTTTTAAAATTATTTTTCTGATTACTTTTTCCACCTGGCCTATCACCCGTTTCCGGCCTGACGTTGATTTTTGGAACACACTGTATGTATACAGATCTGGCAACTGTAGCTTGTGGAGATGATTTAAATACCTAGGTACCTGACTTTGGAACATCTTGATGAATGGTCGAGTTATGTGGGGGATCAGAAACAAGTGTACTAATAGTAAATAGTAGTATGTACTATGTAGTACCAAGTGACCAAGAGATTGTAGGTACCTCTTGCACACAATTGCAATCACATTTTTTTTCCCGCCATTCTTGTCTCGCTTTTTATTGCAGTGTTTGCATGCATACCTAGGTATTTATTGAAATCCTTCCAATAAGTTAGTTAAGCAATGCAATCTGCTTTTTAGTATTTAATAGTGGATTTTGGTTTCTTTATGGCAACATGAGTTTTTTTATTGAATAAAAATGAGGTACCTATGAAGAAAAATATGGTAATGTTGATTTGATTGTAATTTGTAATACTTAGGTACCTATATTGAAAATGTTTATGAGAAATAATAAAGAAGCTGAGCGTTATACACGTTTTGCACTATGCTAACTTGAAAAAGTTAATTTTACACCAGAGTCAGTTGAAGCGTAATACATATTGGGCATATTTTGAAAGAGACTGCAAAGGCCTGGTTGAATTTTTTTTTTTAATTTTTGGGCGATTACAAAAATTACTTCCAGTTAGCGTTGTGTTTAATACAAAACTTCATTTTTTGGTATTTAGGTACATATGATTTATTTAGTATTATTTTATATAGTCCATACAATAAACAATTTGGCACTAAAAACAGAAATTTCCCAAAAGTCAAATTAGCATAGTGTTAATTGTTGGTATCAATTTATTTTAATAATATTCAAAACTTTACTATGTAAGATTTTTTTTTAATGACTATTGACATCAGATTGCATCATTAATTAAAGTGGTGTCAGCTTTGAAGACGGCTGTTGCACAGATCATCAAGCTATATTTAATGGACTACAGCTACGGTGTAATAAAATAGCACCCAGTATAATAGTACGCGCAAATCTTTATGAGCCCTCTGAACTCTTTCCCTCTACTATAATAAGCGACTAAGCGTACTGCGCAGCCACTGGCGTTCAACTTCAGAGGGCTCATAAAGTTTTGCGCGACCTTTACCTACCTACACCTCAGATAACAGAATGTGTTCTGTAAATCTGTAAAATTATCTGAGACCTACACTGTCAATCTTCAAATTGCTTTCCTAATAATAATGTTACAGACACAGACGAAAGAAGAAGTTACAGAACGTGTTGTAAAGGTAATGTAATCAGACCTACACATCAATCTTGAAATTGCTTTCATACTAATAATAATTTAGGTTACGAATTATTTAATGTAGGTAAATTGATGAAATCGGCAACTTGTAATAATAATAATAATGAAGTTTACACGTTTATAGTTCTCGCAAATCTTTATGAGCTCTGAAATGAGCTCTGAAATCTCTCTGTCTCCCTCTAGCACCTATAATAAGCGTACTATAGTAGGTGCTAGAGGGAAAGAGGCAGAGTTCAGAGGGCTCATAAAGATTTGCGCGTACTATACACAACTATTAATGTCACTGTAGGTACTTACCCTTCAGTTGAGGCTGTTACTATTGCGACCTTTCCTTTAAACCTACCATCGCGTGAATCGGTATGAACCTCATTAGCACTTAAATTATACGGGTTAAGCTTTTTAATCATAATATTTGACACTGGCATCATTTTTGTAGAATGAAACCAAGAATGAAACATACCTACTTACTACTATTCACTCACTCTTTGAAAAAATAAATCGCAAAACGTGTAATTATTACGTTTGTATTCTTAGTAGGAATTAAGGTAGGAATACAATTATAGGTACATCATTTTGATAAAATGATAAGTGGGTATAGTGCGTGATAAAGTGCCACAAACTTATCTGACCCGGTCGTGGCGTCGCTTTTACCCTTTTACCAATGTCATCTCCGTACAAAAATGACACTTTGCTTTGATGTAATTTTTGTTCCGTAGCGACGTTAGTTCCAATTTCGGTCACCGGTCAGATAAGTTTGTGCAGCGTTGCCAGACGTACGAGAAATCTCGTAACTTTACGAGATTTACCACATCTGTACGAGATACGAGAAAAATAAAAATCTCGTACACTTTTTTACGAGATTTTAACAATGTTGACTGCCTGCGTCATGTATAACCCAAAAACATTATAAAAAAGGGAAAAACGATGGCCCTAACATATCACTAGATTCATTTCCTCATCGGCTCATCACTAAATGTATTTTTAGTCGTTACACTCGTTACCGGGGAATGCCTTCTGAGTTGTATTTTTTGTTGTTGTCCTTTATTCACTAATGATTAGTTATATTGATACAATTTCTTATCTCTTTTGCACTAACTGAAACGTGTGGGTGTGGTGGGGCAATGTATTTTTACGCTAGTACGCGTATGGTAGCTGTAGTTCCAGCGCAGTTCGGAATTTCACCCTAATTATTCAGTGGTTAATTTAACATAATGAGTAATGACAGTGAATCTTCATCTACTCCACCTAGTAAAATAACACAAAAGGGAGGATGGACTGCAAAAAAAGCAGGTAACATTTAAAATATATACTTTTACGAGATTATGTATTGAAATTACGAGATTTTTGACAGCCCTGGGGCCCAATTCTACAACAATCGAAGTAGTCTTCGAATTCGAGTTTCCACTTCGAGCGCTATTTCGACTGTAAAATCTCGCAAGCTGACATTGTGGATTCGAATTTGGTATTCTCAGCACTAATCGAGACGAATCGAGATGAATTTCTACTCGTAATTGTAAAATGTTGCCAATATAAGAGATAAACTACGTGCGTTGCGTTCTGTTTCACACAGTTTCATCCTGTTTTAAAACAGTTGTAATTATTTACCTCGTATTCGTATTTTAAAAAGTTTGTAAGTATAATAAATGTTTATAATGTCAGTCTATACGTTTTATATTAATTTCTATCGGGAAATAATAAGTTTTTCAATTTCTTAACATTTTTTTTTGTATTTAATACATTCCATAGAATAATTGCTGAAACGGAATGTAACTATGTAGATATTTTGTTCGTTCCGAAAGTTTATTGACATCGATTTTAAAAATACAAAAATAACATTGGAAGAGCATAGATAAAACGAAAGAATTATAAATCATAAAAAGAAAACATGTTTGTTTCATTTAACGTTGACCACAATATATTATCATGCTTACATAGGTAGGCTGGCGCATGTAAGAGAGGATTTTTTAATCATTGATGTTTTCGAACGCACCAATTTTTGAGTTTGACATCTTGATCTAACAAACATCAAATTTGATCAAATTAAATAAAATCAAAATAATATCTACAAACCTTACAAACATGTTCGCGTAAATTATAAGAGGCGACTCGCCCCTTTTGCTGGAGTCAAAATAATTGAAGATCTAACTAAATCATCGGACATCAAAAGCAGAACAAGCGCGAGTACGGTGATCATCATAGTATTCGGGAAAAAACGCTAATTATGAGTTTGTACACATCGTGGTGGTGTGACGTGGTCCTATCCCGGTATCTTTCATCGATGGTGGACACGGCGGCGAGAGTGAGACTCTTCATTACACAGTGTGCTCACTGTGCTAGCCCGCTGCGTGCAGCCCGGGCGACGAGAGAATTACGCACAAAGTGTTGGATGGCGCAACCCTGTCATTCCTTGGAGACGGCCAAAGGCTGAGCATAACCCTGGATAGTTGGAAACCGCTGACAGAGAATCAATTTATCACCTATTTACTTCTTTGTACAAGCAGATTGATTAGTGTCATATGAAGAGCAAGATGAAGTGAAATTATGGTGTTAGTGAAGTGAAATTACTTTATCATAAATTATTGTCAATAATGGTTGCATTTTGTCACATGTAAACATGACGTGGATTATTATAATTGCAATGTTAGGTACTCTTTGACACTTGTTGGTTCTGTTGTAATTCACTTAAAAGTTTGTATTATAAGAATTTATCTAGATTTATGATATCTATGTTTATCCTAGAGTCAAGTTAAAGAGAGAATTAACACAGCTAAGTCCTAATTTTTATCATGAAGTGTATTAGATAATAAGTAACATAATTAAAAGTTATATATTTCAATAATTATGATCTTCATTTTGATATCCTCTTGAATATATAAATTATTATTATATCTTACCCCAGTGGCATGCACAGACATATTTTACAAGGTAGGCAAAAATAACTTGTGTTGCATTTTAAAGTTAAAAAATGTTATCTAATGAATATCTAATATCCATAAATTAACTGATATTACAGACATTCTCTATGGAGTGCACACTACTGTCTTACCCCAACCTGTCCTTCACATAATATTCTCCTTGTTGCTGATGCTGTGGGTGACAACTATTGGCAGCCACCATCAAAGAAGTACAAGAATGATTGGCCGTTTTGTGTGAGGAGAGTGATGCCAAAGCCAGAGTATGCAAGGGAGTGTGGCATAGCAAATGAATGCTCGGAGAGTGAAGGCTGCAGCTGTTTGATGAAGAGTTGAGGTTGTGTGACTTTGTATTAATGAAAGGGTGCGACAGAAGGATGCATGTTGTAAAAAGATATTAAGAGAGAAAATTATTTGAAATTTATGAAAGTGTATGAATATCATTGTTAGGTGATGAATGTAAAAAAATATATTATGTAAGTAAATAAAAGTTATTTATTTCAAGTTCTAGTATATATTTATTTGTAAACTTATGACAAACAGTTGATTTAGTACGGTTCATGTATGAACACTACTTATTCTTCTTACTATCATGTTTCTTATAGCTCTGCCCCGAGTTAAATCATAGCTATTGGCCGTTCAGTTTTCCTCCTGAAAAATAGCTGCAGAGAGTTCAGAGATTCCTGACGTTGGCTCTCTATTCCGATTCCGGGTTTGGTACATGGTTTTGCGCTATTTTCAGTCGAGTAGTGCAGAGTGCGGTCTTTAGGTCTTTATTTAGACAACAACTTTATTCTGGAGCAGCCCAAAAGTATTTTTAATAGGTACCTAGTTACTTTAGGTACTAGTTAGTTAGTTAGTGGACTTTCCTTGGACTGTGGTGTATTTTCCTTGCACGCTTAATTATTATATTCATTAATATCACTAAACTACTTCGATTGTTGTAGAATTGGGCCCCGGGGGCCCAATTCTACAACAATCGAAGTAGTCTTCGAATTCGAGAAAACGTTCGAATTCGAACTTTTCTCGAGTGGTAATTACGTTGAGCTATTCTGGACATGTCGAGTTCGATATTTCTCCGCATTTCTCGAACGCCAGCCGCTCGAACTGCTTCGACTGGTCGGGACCACTCGAGACGTACATTTCGAATTCGAACCATCATAAACGTCAACATCGGTTCTCAGAGTTTTTCTTGAATTGTGCCTAAATTTAACTATTTCAAGTCCTTAAGTGCATAAACTTTATTTATAATGAGTGACGAAGTAATTGCGACATTTATGCAAAGCATACTGGAAAGCGGTGGGTTGAGCTCACCATGTTTATGAACTTTTTAATTACGCGGACATATTATTGTACAGTTTGAAATGTTCAGTGAGAAAACTTACGAATATTATTTAAAGTGAATAACACCATTAAAATTTAGTGATATTAATGAATATAATAATTAAGCGTGCAAGGAAAATACACCACAGTCCAAGGAAAGTCCACTAACTAACTAACTAGTACCTAAAGTAACTAGGTACCTATTAAAAATACTTTTGGGCTGCTCCAGAATAAAGTTGTTGTCTAAATAAAGACCTAAAGACCGCACTCTGCACTACTCGACTGAAAATAGCGTAAAACCATGTACCAAACCCGGAATCGGAATAGAGAGCCAACGTCAGGAATCTCTGAACTCTCTGCAGCTATTTTTCAGGAGGAAAACTGAACGGCCAATAGCTATGATTTAACTCGGGGCAGAGCTATAAGAAACATGATAGTAAGAAGAATAAGTAGTGTTCATACATGAACCGTACTAAATCAACTGTTTGTCATAAGTTTACAAATAAATATATACTAGAACTTGAAATAAATAACTTTTATTTACTTACATAATATATTTTTTTACATTCATCACCTAACAATGATATTCATACTCTTTCATAAATTTCAAATAATTTTCTCTCTTATTATCTTTTTACAACATGCATCCTTCTGTCGCACCCTTTCATTAATACAAAGTCACACAACCTCAACTCTTCATCAAACAGCTGCAGCCTTCACTCTCCGAGCATTCATTTGCTATGCCACACTCCCTTGCATACTCTGGCTTTGGCATCACTCTCCTCACACAAAACGGCCAATCATTCTTGTACTTCTTTGATGGTGGCTGCCAATAGTTGTCACCCACAGCATCAGCAACAAGGAGATGTGAAGGACAGGTTGGGGTAAGACAGTAGTGTGCACTCCATAGAGAATGTCTGTAATATCAGTTAATTTATGGATATTAGATATTCATTAGATAACATTTTTTAAGTTTAAAATGCAACACAAGTTATTTTTGCCTACCTTGTAAAATATGTCTGTGCATGCCACTGGGGTAAGATATAATAATAATTTATATATTCAAGAGGATATCAAAATGAAGATCATAATGAAATATATAACTTTTAATGATATGTTACTTATTATCTAATACACTTCATGATAAAAATTAGGACTTAGCTGTGTTAATTCTCTCTTTAACTTGACTCTAGGATAAACATAGATATCATAAATCTAGATAAATTCTTATAATACAAACTTTTAAGTGAATTACAACAGAACCAACAAGTGTCAAAGTTATAAGTACCTAACATTGCAATTATAATAATCCACGTCATGTTTACATGTGACAAAATGCAACCATTATTGACAATAATTTATGATAAAGTAATTTCACTTCACTAATACCATAATTTCACTTCATCTTGCTCTTCATATGACACTAATCAATCTGCTTGTACAAAGAAGTAAATAGGTGATAAATTGATTCTCTGTCAGCGGTTTCCAACTATCCAGGGTTATGCTCAGCCTTTGGCCGTATCTCCAAGGAATGACAGGGTTGCGCCATCCAACACTTTGTGCGTAATTCTCTCGTCGCCCGGGCTGCACGCAGCGGGCTAGCACAGTGAGCACACTGTGTAATGAAGAGTCTCACTCTCGCCGCCGTGTCCACCATCGATGAAAGATACCGGGATAGGACCACGTCACACCACCACGATGTGTACAAACTCATAAATAGCGTTTTTTCCCGAATACTATGATGATCACCGTACTCGCGCTTGTTCTGCTTTTGATGTCCGATGATTTAGTTAGATCTTCAATTATTTTGACTCCAGCAAAAGGGGCGAGTCGCCTCTTATAATTTACGAGAACATGTTTGTAAGGTTTGTAGATATTATTTTGATTTTATTTAATTTGATGTTTGTTAGATCAAGATGTCAAACTCAAAAATTGGTGCGTTCGAAAACATCAATGATTAAAAAATCCTCTCTTACATGCGCCAGCTACTACCTATCTAAACATGATAATATATTGTGGTCAACGTTAAATGAAACAAACATGTTTTCTTTTTATGATTTATAATTCTTTCGTTTTATCTATGCTCTTCCAATGTTATTTTTGTATTTTTAAAATCGATGTCAATAAACTTTCGGAACGAACAAAATATCTACATAGTTACATTCCGTTTCAGCAATTATTCTATGGAATGTATTAAATACAAAAAAAAATGTTAAGAAATTGAAAAACTTATTATTTCCCGATATAAATTAATATAAAACGTATAGACTGACATTATAAACATTTATTATACTTACAAACTTTTTAAAATACGAATACGAGGTAAATAATTACAACTGTTTTAAAACAGGATGAAACAGGATGAAACTGTGTGAAACAGAACGCAACGCACGTAGTTTATCTCTTACATTGGCAACATTTTACAATTACGAGTAGAAATTCATCTCGATTCGTCTCGATTAGTGCTGAGAATACCAAATTCGAATCCACAATGTCAGCTTGCGAGATTTTACAGTCGAAATAGCGCTCGAAGAGGAAACTCGAATTCGAAGACTACTTCGATTGTTGTAGAATTGGGCCCCTGGGGCCCAATTCTACAACAATCGAAGTAGTCTTCGAATTCGAGAAAACGTTCGAATTCGTACTTTTCTCGAGTGGTAATTACGTTGAGCTATTCTGGACATGTCGAGTTCGATATTTCTCCGCATTTCTCGAACGCCAGCCGCTCGAACTGCTTCGACTGGTCGGGACCACTCGAGACGTACATTTCGAATTCGAACCATCATAAACGTCAACATCGGTTCTCAGAGTTTTTCTTGAATTGTGCCTAAATTTAACTATTTCAAGTCCTTAAGTGCATAAACTTTATTTATAATGAGTGACGAAGTAATTGCGACATTTATGCAAAGCATACTGGAAAGCGGTGGGTTGAGCTCACCATGTTTATGAACTTTTTAATTACGCGGACATATTATTGTACAGTTTGAAATGTTCAGTGAGAAAACTTACGAATATTATATAAAGTGAATAACACCATTAAAATTTAGTGATATTAATGAATATAATAATTAAGCGTGCAAGGAAAATACACCACAGTCCAAGGAAAGTCCACTAACTAACTAACTAGTACCTAAAGTAACTAGGTACCTATTAAAAATACTTTTGGGCTGCTCCAGAATAAAGTTGTTGTCTAAATAAAGACCTAAAGACCGCACTCTGCACTACTCGACTGAAAATAGCGCAAAACCATGTACCAAACCCGGAATCGGAATAGAGAGCCAACGTCAGGAATCTCTGATCTCTTTGCAGCTATTTTTCAGGAGGAAAACTGAACGGCCAATAGCTATGATTTAACTCGGGGCAGAGCTATAAGAAACATGATAGTAAGAAGAATAAGTAGTGTTCATACATGAACCGTACTAAATCAACTGTTTGTCATAAGTTTACAAATAAATATATACTAGAACTTGAAATAAATAACTTTTATTTACTTACATAATATATTTTTTTACATTCATCACCTAACAATGATATTCATACACTTTCATAAATTTCAAATAATTTTCTCTCTTAATATCTTTTTACAACATGCATCCTTAAGTCACACAACCTCAACTCTTCATCAAACAGCTGCAGCCTTCACTCTCCGAGCATTCATTTGCTATGCCACACTCTGGCTTTGGCATCACTCTCCTCACACAAAACGGCCAATCATTCTTGTACTTCTTTGATGGTGGCTGCCAATAGTTGTCACCCACAGCATCAGCAACAAGGAGAATATTATGTGAAGGACAGGTTGGGGTAAGACAGTAGTGTGCACTCCATAGAGAATGTCTGTAATATCAGTTAATTTATGGATATTAGATATTCATTAGATAACATTTTTTAACTTTAAAATGCAACACAAGTTATTTTTGCCTACCTTGTAAAATATGTCTGTGCATGCCACTGGGGTAAGATATAATAATAATTTATATATTCAAGAGGATATCAAAATGAAGATCATAATTATTGAAATATATAACTTTTAATTATGTTACTTATTATCTAATACACTTCATGATAAAAATTAGGACTTAGCTGTGTTAATTCTCTCTTTAACTTGACTCTAGGATAAACATAGATATCATAAATCTAGATAAATTCTTATAATACAAACTTTTAAGTGAATTACAACAGAACCAACAAGTGTCAAAGTTATAAGTACCTAACATTGCAATTATAATAATCCACGTCATGTTTACATGTGACAAAATGCAACCATTATTGACAATAATTTATGATAAAGTAATTTCACTTCACTAACACCATAATTTCACTTCATCTTGCTCTTCATATGACACTAAACAATCTGCTTGTACAAAGAAGTAAATAGGTGATATATTGATTCTCAGTCAGCGGTTTCCAACTATCCAGGGTTATGCTCAGCCTTTGTCCGTATCTCCAAGGAATGACAGGCATGCAGCGGGCTAGCACAGTTAGCACACTGTGTAATGAAGAGTCTCGCTCTCGCCGCCGTGTCCACCATCGATGAAAGATACCGGGATAGGACCACGTCACACCAGCACGATGTGTATAAACTCATAAATAGCGTTTTTTCCCGAATACTATGATGATCACCGTACTCGCGCTTGTTCTGCTTTTGATGTCCGATGATTTAGTTAGATCTTCAATTATTTTGACTCCAGCAAAAGGGGCGAGTCGCCTCTTATAATTTACGAGAACATGTTTGTAAGGTTTGTAGATATTATTTTGATTTTATTTAATTTGATGTTTGTTAGATCAAGATGTCAAACTCAAAAATTGGTGCGTTCGAAAACATCAATGATTAAAAAATCCTCTCTTACATACGCCAGCTACTACCTATGTAAACATGATAATATATTGTGGTCAACGTTAAATGAAACAAACATGTTTTCTTTTTATGATTTATAATTCTTTCGTTTTATCTATGCTCTTCCAATGTTATTTTTGTATTTTTAAAATCGATGTCAATAAACTTTCGGAACGAACAAAATATCTACATAGTTACATTCCGTTTCAGCAATTATTCTATGGAATGTATTAAATACAAAAAAAAAATGTTAAGAAATTGAAAAACTTATTATTTCCCGATAGAAATTAATATAAAACGTATAGACTGACATTATAAACATTTATTAAACTTACAAACTTTTTAAAATACGAATACGAGGTAAATAATTACAACTGTTTTAAAACAGGATGAAACAGGATGAAACTGTGTGAAACAGAACGCAACGCACGTAGTTTATCTCTTAAATTGGCAACATTTTACAATTACGAGTAGAAATTCATCTCGATTCGTCTCGATTAGTGCTGAGAATACCAAATTCGAATCCACAATGTCAGCTTGCGAGATTTTACAGTCGAAATAGCGCTCGAAGTGGAAACTCGAATTCGAAGACTACTTCGATTGTTGTAGAATTAGGCCCCTGAACGTAGCCAGTGATTTCACGCAGGAACAAAGGCCATAGAAATAGTACCTATTACAAGGTACTATATATTATCTCTATGGCAAAGGTTCTGTCCATGTCAGTCCAATATGGCGCAGGCGGCGCAGGTAATGACGTCATTCATGACGTCGCACTGTCAGTAGTTAGCGCGCTCACGCCAATTCGGACCGAGACTTTGAGCGATCACTTTTGGCGTGATTCGGACCGCAGGGCAGGGGCAGGGTCACAAACTTTATAGGGTATGGCATAGGTACTATGTATTATCTCTATGGGTATGGCAGGGTACGTTTGGGAACTGAAGAGTGAAGAATAGCGATGGGACGAGTCGAGCTTTTTTCAACTCGAGTTACTCGTGTTAAAATATTCTTTGACTTGAGTTGCAACTCGAGTTGACTCGACTCGGTGTCTACACAGTACGTACGGTCATGGATTCGAATACACGAACATTTCGTGTTTATTTTTCTTGCGTATTAGAACAATTCAACGTCCGAACCGAGTGTTTCCAATAAAAAAAAAAAAAAAAAAAATTGATTAGTTAGTATTGTGAATGATAAAATACATAATTTCTAATATAAAAAATTATTATATTGCTCTCAAAGCATTAGAAATATTTAATGAAGTATGGTGCTGTGAAAGTTCTCGACGTTGCGTTGGTTCATTCACCCCTAACATTCGGTATTGAGGTGGAAGTCCCAACACTATTTTCACTGGTCTTGGGAATAGTGGAAATATCAGTACTCTGTTCGTTTCGAATCTCGTTTCCGCTACGAGTTAAATTTTGTCCAATAGCTTCGTTGTACTGAGCAATATGTTTCTTTTTTTATATGGTTTACCAAAGTTGTTCTATTTCCATTAAATTTATAATTACAAGGACAAAATTTACACACAGCAGCCATCGTTGGTTTTGTTAAAATACTCCCATGCCACACTCTTTTTATTACCAGAGGCCATAATTTAATATAATATTTTTAAGATAATAGTAAGCTGAAAAAACTTTCCGACTTGCGAGCGACCCGGCTTTCTCTCTTACAAAGTGTAAATAACCAGAAATAAACAACGAACAAGTCAGCGAGTCGCGTCGACCATCCACGCCGAGTTAGCCCGAGTTACGCCATACGCGTGAATCGTGATTGGGTAGTTGACTCGGTACAACGAGTCAGCGAGTCGCGCGCGTCAATCTTCCGCGCCGAGTTAGCCCGAGTTACGACAACGAACGAGTCAGCGAGTCGCGCGCGTCGATCTTCCGCGCCGAGTTAGCCCGAGTTACGATAACGAACGAGTCAGCGAGTCGCGCGCGTCGGTCTTCCACGCCGAGTTACGTCATACGCATGAATCGTGATGGGTCTGTTGATTCGGTAACTCGGTTGCCGCACGCCGAGCCGCGTGGTCAGTGAATGAATAATACGAAGCTATGGACCGACCGAGTCAACTCGAGTTTCGAGAAAAGCAACTCGGGTCACCGAGTTCACAGAGCAACTCGAGTTACCCGAGTTAAATAACTCGACTCGCCCATCGCTAGTGAAGAATAGCAATTATCTGCAAATAACCTAAAAGCAAGACGATCACAAACTCTAAAGACGATGTAGACATCTTATAAGTTGTATGTGGATTGTGGACCTAATCTAAATAGATTAATTAGTGTTTAGAAAATTTATTGAGCATTTAAAATGATACCACATTGTTGAAATGGCTATTACTTTTCGAAGATTATATTACAAGTATACAAAGTGCATAGTGATAACGGTTTTACTTGTTTTTTTTATACACATATTTATCGCAATTAGTTTATTTCCCTCTGTTAATGATAACCTGTTAACAAAAAATGGTTATGTATCCCTTACTCGTCGAGTGGAGGGTGAAGTTTCAGCTAGAAAAAATAGTTTTGGATTCAGTGATGATGAAGACCTATCCACAAGCAATAAAATTATCAACAAGCCAATAACGCACCTAAGACTTGAAGAACTGGATTTCAAACCTCCTTGTGAAATTAAAACAAGAGAAGCCATATCTGCCATTCATCGTGCTAAGACACAAAATTGCAAACAGCAAATAGTTAATAAGACTTGTCATATACAAAATGGAAATTTTTATTCGAAGGAATTACCAAATTACTGCCTTCATGGTGAAACAACATATGGTAGACATCTGGGATGTTATGTGGATGAGAAGAAAATGAGATTGCTAACAGGTTTCTATGGCAATTATGCGAACACCAATTCACCTACAGCATGTTTGGATATATGCATACAGGCTGGATTTGTTTACGCTGGAGTTCAATATGCGTGAGTTTATACTCAGAATACACATGCCAATCACTAGTTGCGGTATAAACAATTGTAGATTGATGTATGGTTATTTAGCAAGACACCATAATACCCTCTTAAGAGGTTTATAACATGATTATGAACAAATGGGTTAGGCTTTGGTGACCCTCTAACATTGGAATGAATCAATATTGGCACTGTCACATTGTATTGTAATAAAACATGTTAACATAATAACAAAGAGTGTTAATCTCTTTCTGTTTCAGACTAAACGCATCAGTCACTTTTATTTTTTAATGAAACTAAGTTTCAATCCCCCTTAGTTCAATCACCCTTAGTCGGACTGTCAAAATATCAAAATGAACAACATTATCTTAATTTTTTTCAGATCCGAGTGCTTTTGTGGAGAAAGTCAACCGCAGCCTTCAACAGCTGTTGCTGATGATTTGTGCGATATGAAATGCCCTGGAGATCCAACACACCACTGTGGAGGGTATTTCAGTATGAATATCTATGAAACTGGACTTGCAAGTAAGTCAGCATTCTCTATCTACATTTTATTTTTGTCAGAGACTGTACTCGCTCATAATTATTAATATCTCATGTTCCTCAAAAACTACAAAGTTCAGTGAGGTTTCACTTTAGACACTGCACACCGAGATATTTTATGATTCCAATAGATTGTATATCCAAACATAGTATTAATACAAAAATGCACTCATTTTGTTGTGTAGAATTTTGAAAAACATCAAAATATTTATGTTTTTAGAGTTGAAAAATAACTTTCATTTAGTAATAGAAACATTGGACATTATAGCTCGTGCAGAACTTGTTGCCGGCGCGACCTGCATCTCTGTATACTCCTAGGCTTGATTAAATGAAATGTTTACTAATAAACCAAAGTCAGCAGCCCTAAAAGTCTGACAACTGGTTTGACCAACAAGGGTATTAGTGTTTCCCAGTGATTGGGTGGCGGTGATCAGATTGCAAGTCACTCTGTGTAAAATACCTACTGATATTCAGCCGTATCTGGTTAGACCGAGAGCCAACCCTAAGTAGTTGAAAATAAAATATTATAATTTTAAAAAAACTATAGAACACGCTTTAGTCACAAACTGAATGTGTATGCAAAATCTCAGCTCAATCGGAAACCGGGAAATTAATCAAATTTAACTTCCAAGATTTTCTTACATAGTTAGTTGCAGGTGAAGCTAATAAAAGCGTGTTAAAAAGGCTAGGCAGATGATGAAGAGACTTAAATCAAGCAGACTACTAAGAGATATGGAATCATGATTTGCAAAAAAGAGACAACCATAGTAGCTCTGTTGCTATTGGATAACTGAATGTCACCACTTGTACTATAGATTCTTAATTGTCATTGAGTAGTGCTTTAGTTGATGGCCCTAATGCAAGAAACTAAAAATAACGATGTATTTTAGTGAAAGCAATATGTGTCGTAAAATAATTGAAGGCATCAAACAATGCCAAAAGGATTCCATTCATTAATGTAAAATTATCAAGAAACATTGTCAATTATTAAATAATAAGGTTATATTCCTCGAGATCTAAAAAGTCACTTTTGGCAGCTATCATTTGACTTAATTTGGGATATGAAGCGTATAGGTATATCGGTAACCAAAAATATCGATTTTTAAAGTAAATCAATTTAAAATTCTAAGCGTATTTAATAGGTTAAAACTATGAATACAAAAATCGAGAAATTCTCTCTGATAAGGAATTCAGTAAAGTAGTATACTCCTCGAGATCTAAGAAGTCCCTTTTGACAGATATAAAGAACAATAGAATGTAACTTGACAATGTTACTATGGGCTGTGAATAAAAACCATTTTGAATATACACTTGTCACTTGATAATAATTATGAAATTATTATAAATTTTTGAGATACATATAAATTAGCATTGTATGTAATTTCTTACGTATTGTTCTAGCATCGAAATATTTTTAAAATACATGTTTATGTAGGTACTGCCGAAATATTATCTTATAAATGGTTACGTTCTCAATCAATTATTTTTTAATTAAAGGGATGTGATCACTAGAATCTTTATTAAAAAAAAAAGTAAAAACCGACTTCGGGGCCACTGCCAAGCTACGAGTAGGTACCTACATTGAAGAATTATAGGCCCCTACTTCAGAAGCTGTTAAGTTTTTTAAGATAATTATTTTATACTTTTTAGTTTTTTGAAGTCGGTTTTTACTTTATTTTTTAAGTTTATTTTATTTTTCAATTTTGAGTGGCATAAACAATACATAAACATGAGATTACAGCAATCGCGAGTGATGTGCTGCTATTCATTCAAGAATTCCATTGTCTATCTCCGAAGATCTTCATCAGATCCTCTCTAAATTTAAATGGGAACACTTCGGTATACCCTTTCAAACAAAAAAAGAATCATCGAAATCGGTTGGCGTGATATTGAGTTATTCGACCATTTGTCGCGCACATACTTAATGTAAATTTAAGACTTATATGGTTTTCTCATAGATCCCACTGTCAGAACTGGACCAAATTAAAATGGGACCATTCGGGAAGCACCAGCTTTCAAATAAAAAAAGAAGCATCAAAATCGGTTCACGCAGTCGAGAGTTATGATGTAACAAACATAAAAAAAAAGACATACGCGTCGAATTGAGAACCTCCTCCTTTATTTTGAAGTCGGTTAAAAATCGTTTGAAATATCTGTATTAAATTACGTAGGTATTAAAAACTCTTTGAAGGCTGTATGACACGTACATTATATTATTATGATTAATTTAATTTCTCTACGATCACATTTAAATGACATCTGTGCAGGTTTTCGCGATTTTTCCAACTAATTGTCCGTTCTCTCTACTTCTCTGATACCTCTGTTTGTGATCTGGCTTTGATTTTGGACTGTTCCCGCTTTTTATGTTGACTTGGCTTGCTATACTTGTGTGTGATTTCGGTCGTCCGTTACAATTTTTTTTTTCAAATTGTCTATTTGATTCCGTCCTCTGAATAGTAAATCGCGCAACTTGGTTTGGAAACTACCTGAGTTATGAGTACTACGAACGTGAATCAATAACTGGTGGACCATTATTACCGGTACAACAAGTGGATAAATAATTTTGGCATGAAATTATGCATTTATGTTCGATGAAGATACCTACAGGAATTCGATTTCATATTAAATTCGGTGCTTACTACATTAATCAATCCTTATCAGATGAATTTTTCTCGATTTTTAATTCATAGTTTTAAACGATTATACACTCTTAGAATTTCAAATCAATTTATTATAAAAATCGATATTTTTGGTTACCGATTTATACGCTTCACATCCCAAATTAACTCAAATGACATATGTCAAAAGTGGCTTTTTAGATCTCGAGGATTATAGGCACCGAAAATATGAAATCGAAAATCTGTAGGTATCTTCATAAAGTAATAGGAAAAACATATTCATAATTAAGTGCCAAAATTTTTAATCCACTTGTTGTTGTTGTTGTAATAATGGTCAACCAGTTATTGATTCACGTTCGAAGTACTCACGTAGGGAGTTTCCAAACCAAGTTGCGCGATTTATTACTATCAAAGAGATTAAACCTACCTACTATTTAATGTCTTTGATTACTATACACAATAAGAAATCGATAAGACAATTTGAAAAAAGAAAATTCTATCGTATGGCCGAAATCACAGTATTAGTCGTAATAGTAATCAAATTCCAAGTATAGCAAGCCAAGTCAACGTAAAAAGCGGGAACATTCACAAATCAAAACCATATCACAAAAACAAACAGAGGTATCAGAGAAATAGAGAAAACGGACCATTAATTATTCGGAAAAATCGCGAAATACTGCACAAGTGTCATTGACATTACTGCCGGTGTCAATCAAATTGTGATCCTATAGAAATTAAATTAATCATAATATTTTAATCATAAAGTTATTATTACTAGTGGTAAATTTTAATGTACCTACGTGTTTGTATTTTAATCATACCTACAGCCTTTAAAGAGTTTTTTTTAATACGTAATTTTATACTGATATTTCAAACGATTTTAACGATTCTAGTGAACACATCCCTTTATTTAAAAAATATTTCGATGCTATAATAATACCTATGAAATTACATACCATGCTACTTTATACGTATCTCAAAAATTTAGGATAATTTCATAATTATTATCAAATGTATATTCAAAATAGATTTTATTCACTACCTTCAATAACATTGTCAAGTTACATTCTATCGTTATTTTTATCTGTCAAAAGGGGCTTTTTAGATCTCGAGGAGTATAGTAATTCAAATAACAGGTATGATCTTAAAACTGCTTATCATTATCATAAACAAAATAAGGTATATAAAATTATCATTCAGAAATGGGAAATCAGTCACTTTCTATGTTAAACGGGTGCGCGAGAATTTGCCTCTAGATAGCGCTAGTGTGAAGTGCTGTACGGAAGGTCACTGAACAATTTATATTTTAAAGTTTGGCCAACGAAAGCTGTCCCAGAAAAACGGCAGCAATTTAAAACATCTGAAGCTGTCCTCACTGACTACTTATACAGTGCATAACGGACTTGATACTATTTAATATTCAAGGATTATTAAATAGTATCAACTTCGTTTATGCAGTCTAATCAGTTAGGATAGCTTCAGATTTTCTTTTCAGCTGTTCAAAAGTTTCAGCTCTTTTTCTAGTTGTAGTCAAGGGTTTTTGACGGTTAGGTTATAGCCACAGAACACAGAAAAGAGGTTAGAAAGGCCTTGTGGGCGGGGCAGGCGCGCCACAAGCATGAGCAAATGCTCAGGTTTCGAAAAAACGTGCGATCGCGCTGTTTAGTCGCTCACGGACTGCAACGAAGTGAATATTGTAGAAAGCGGCTCTTAAAATACTCGAAAATGCCATCTTGTGTAATAATTACTTGCTGAGCAAGAAGTCAAGTGTAGCTAAACAAGGAATTTCTTTTCGTAGGTAAGTCTCAAAATCCTTCTTAATAATGATATTTTAGACCAAAACGGTTAAAACATATGATCGTAATGATAATTTAAAAAACTAAATTGTAAAAAATATACATTGCCGGCAATGTCACGCTCGCAATATTAGCTCTGACGATATGAGCGCGAAATGTATTGCGCTGCAAACGACAAGTCACGATCGCAAAGTGACCATTTATTCTAGTGCTGTGTTCACCTAAAGACGTAAATTGTACTTTATCGATAAATTATTTCTTGTAAATGTTTTGTAGTAATAATGAAATGTAAATGAATAAGTTTTTTAATTGTAATCATTTTTTTATACTCGTAGATAGGTATATAATTTTGTTATTTCTTAACAAATATACCTATTTTGTTTCAATGTCAATAAATAAATATTATGTAGTTTGGCAGAAAAAGTTATTTTACATAATTATACTTAATATCCCTTCCTATTTATTACATACCTTTATCATTTTATTAATGTGATGGATTTCATAAAGTTCAATATTAGTAGGATTAAATTTTAATTATACCAAAACTAGTATAATTTTAATCTTTCTTTTGCATTTTTAATTTTGTTCAAATGATAAAATACCAAATATTGATAACATTTTTAATCGTTGAAATCACTAGCGTATATGTAAAATAAATTGCTTTTGCACAGTACATAGACAATGCAATCTGTGTCTGTGAGAGTGAACTCTAGGATCGACCAATTAGCTTAGTCAGTTGCCTCGCAAGGCCCTCCCACGGTCATCGGGAGGCGGGAGGAGAATAATATCGACCAATATGCTCACCCGGTGGCCTGTGGGACGCGGGAGGGGAAAAAATGGACCATTAAGGTAGTTCGTATTGGGCAGCCCTACGCCGTGCCAGCCGCCGAGAGGCCGGCGCTTATAGCGGTCCGACTAATTATAATGCTCTGTATGATGTTGCATGTGTTTGTCTACTCTTGTGCGTATAACTGCACTAGTGGTGGTAGTAAAAGGTGGGATCGCGTCTGGCGACATCGATTCCCGTACAAACCCCGAATGATCGCCTTTCTAACCTCTTTCTGTGTTCTGTGGTTATAGCTATCTAAATGGTAAGAATGTTTATCTACCTAGAGCCTAAATGAGTCAACCGATTTAAGTAAATGAGATATCTTAGATTCGTTTTAAAAGCGCAAGTGACACTGGCTATGTGGATTTTGAAAAAAAACACAACATTGCTGATTTTTGCCGCTGGTAGCTGAAAAATATATTATTTTCGAGACATGGTCATGTGTGGTGTCAAAATGAAGGGCTCAAAGAGACAATTTCATGTATACCTTAATACACTAGAATAACTCAACATTAAAAAACTAAAAAGATTAAAATAAAAGAAATTAATAAAAAATATTATGCGAATTTTTTGATGACAAATCATGATTTAAGTTAAATTCGCCACGAGCTTGCTTTTGCTTTATATGCAATTCAATCCAGATGGTCCTTTTTTTGTGCCTGCCAAGGCAACGCTCATAAGTATCAAATTCAGCATCGGAATCATCTTCCGAAGAACTATAAATTAAATCCAATAGTAGTGCACTTGTCGAATCCATATTACAATGATTATTTAAAAAGTAGAACACCCTTTATAATAAAATATGATTCAAAAACGTGCACTTGCGACGACGACCGCAGACCAAATGAGGGCAAAATATATATACTCGTCAAAACAAAATAAGGGCCACTTGCAAATTTCGACATTATGGGTGATTTTATGATCATTAACTAATATCCATGTGGTAAATTGTACAGCATTGTGTTATCTTAAGTGTTTGCGAACACTTTAACAGCATTCCGCTTGAAAAACCGTTAAAATGGGTAGATTTTATCAATTTTTTTGAAACCAATTAATTCTACCCTGTTTTTAACGTGAACTTTAAGCTCATTTAACATTTGTATTGTACTGAGAACAGTTTAGTGTGTAGAGTCAGTGCGTACACCGGTATTTTAAGAACGTAATTCCACAGGTTTGACTTCAAATGGACTTGACCACAACGACCAGGACCATAACACTCATCCAAGAAGGCTATTCGTAGCGATCTGTAGTTTTACAGCCGAGATTTTCGCAGCGAGCGATTCAGAATGCCTGGAATTGCTTTTATGAGATCCAAAAATTTGTCAGAAGTCAGGAATTAGGCAGAGCCAGAGGAATCATCGCTCAGGAAGACCACCACATAGACTTACATGCACGCAGAGAGAGCACCGTCACTTCCCCGCTCTTTGCAAACCCGCTTATGCCTGGCCACAGGCACGTGACTTGGTAACCAAACAATTAGAAACCAGTTTTATGAAGACCTGCAATTGTCCAGGAGTCCAGTGGTGCGAATTCCATAGACCAGTATTCATCATGCAAATCAATAAACATCCGCAAGGCAACAATTGGACTGTAGCGTAAGTGAATGAAGCACATTGCTTTTTACAGATGAGAGCAAAGTAAAAGTTTTTAGTGTTGACCGTTGCATAAGGGTGTAGAGATGAAAAGGTGAGCAATTTGCAGATGCCTGCATCCACAACAATGATCGATTTGGGGTGGCCAATGTTATGGTGTGGGGAGGCATAAGCTAAACTGGAAGAACTGAGCTTATAATTCAGAACCAGAGTACAGAAACAACTTAACGATACATCCAGGAGGTCATAAGACTCTATGTGGTGCCATTTGCATAGCAAGTGGGTGCAGGTTTCAAGCTGATGCACGGCAATGCACGCGCTTATACTGTTAGAGCCACCAGAGAGACACTACAAGAGGCTTGTATACAAGTGTTGCCGAGGCCAGCGAACAGTTCGGGCTTGAACACAATTGAACACATGTGGGATCTGTTGAAAAGAATAGTATGAGACACAAATTGATCACTGGATAATGAAAGACAGCCCTTAAACGTCCTAAAATCTAGCTAGGAACAAATCTCTCAAGAAACAATGCGGCATCTGATAGAAAATGTCCTCTAGGTTTCAAGAATATGTTCAGAAAAGAGGAGGTTACACCAGATATTGATTCAAAAAGGAAGAAGAATAAACGCCATGGAATTTCATTTTTAATTGCATTTTTAGTCCAAGTGTACTTTTTGCTGAAATTGCACTTTTTCTTGAAAATGTTGTAAAATTGTTTTTCTTTTCTGTGGATTGTGTAAAATTTAAGCCCATTTCATTAAAAACAAATCATTGCAATGAATTTTACAACTTAGATACCTAGGAACCTCATAATTTGTCCAGAAGATCAAAAATATAAGGTGGCCCTTATTTTGTTTTGACGAGTATATTATAGTATAGCTACCGTATCTGGTGGCTTGCTATAATATAATATATAGCTCAGTATATTAATATATATTATAGCATTTATAGCTACGTGTGTGACGGGCTTAATGCTATAAATCTTATTTTCTGTTGAAGTATACTTCAGATCCACCAACGAGATTTGTATGATAAATATGGCAGTTGTTGTCACAAATAAACGTCCTATTCCGTATCTTGATGGCACACGTATAACCACTCTTGGGCATATGAGGGCTCAATCGTAGACACGATAGTCCTCATTAAGCACTATAAATATACATAATATCATAATTCTGTTAAATTAATGATTACCAATTAGTTATCTTAAATCTCTTATTGGGTTGGCCCACAGCCTACACATAGTGACAATTACATTGTCACCATATCAAGTTGGTCCCTTGCGATCTACATCACCACGAGAACTGGTCAGGGAAATAAAAAATATGAACTCAAAAAAAGCTCCTGGTTATGATCTGATAACGCCCAAGCTATTGAAAGAACTACCCAGAAAGTGCATAGTCTTCCTCACAAATCTCTTCAATGCTACTCTTAGACTTTCCTTCTTCCCAGTAGCTTGGAAAACATCACAAGTAGTTATGATCCACAAGCCTGGGAAGCCATTAAACGAAGCTTCATCTTACCGCCCCATCAGTCTCACACCTGTTTTATCAAAACTGTGGGAAAGAATAATTATAATAAGGCTGAAACCATATCTGCACGAAGAACATGTCATACCTGACTATCAATTCGGATTCCGCGAGCATCACTCTACAGTTGAACAAGTGCATAGAGTCTACTATACCATAAGAGAGTATCTTGAAAAAAAGGAATATTGCTCTGCAGCTTTCCTAGACATCCAACAGGCCTTTGATCGTGTATGGCACAAAGGCCTCCTGTGCAAGATAAAGACCCTACTACCACACTCAATCTACATTTTGATGGCCTCTTATCTATGTGACAGAACGTTCCAAGTGAAGCTTTGAGATGCCAGATTTGCAAGTGCCTCGCTGGAGTTCCACAAGGTTCCGTGCTTGGCCCGGTCCTTTACAATATATTCACTTGCGACCTGCCACAAGCCTCCAATGTTATGGTGGCAACTTTTGCGGATGACGCCGCATTTCTCTCTTGTAACCAAGATCCAAAGGTGGCTAGTGAGGTATTGCAAACCCAATTGAACCTTACCAAAGAATGGTTAGATAAATGGCGCATAAGAGCAAGCGGCCCTAAATCACATCACATAACCTTCACGCTCAGACGTGAAACTTGTCCTCCAGTCAACTTAGGTGAAGACACTCTTCCACAATCCTCTTGTGTGAAATACTTGGGTTTTTATTTAGATCGCAGAATGACATGGAAAGAGCATATTAAGCACAAACGAGATGAAATCAATTACAGATTTAGAAATCTACTCTGGCTCCTTGGTAGACAATCTACCCTGTCCCTAAAAAACAAGCTAAGAGTTTATTGCTCAGTCATAAAACCAATCTGGACCTACGGAATCCAACTATGGTCATCTGCTAGCAAATCCAATGTACTCTGCCTACAAAGAACACAAAATAATATCCTGAGGATTCTATCCTGTGCACCGTGGTAGTCGCGTAACTCTGATATACACAAGTACTTGGAAATACCAACCATCCTTGAAGAAGCTAAACGCTACATGGAAAAATATAAAGACCGGCTGACAAAACATAACCAAACCCATTATCTCAAAGTCTGTTGAAGAATAATCCTACTAGAAGTCTCAAAAGAGCCGATGTGCTTTTTTAATAGGGAAAACTAGGGCAATGGCCTTAGCTCTCAAAAACGATATCCACTTCCAACACATCTGATTATAGTCCGAGTGACCGACAGCAGATGAAACGGATTTTTTTTTTAAAATAATATATATATATATATATAACCATATCAAGTTCTGGGGTCACCTCGGTGTGACCTCACGCCCCGGGGCCTGGCCAAAAGTTAAGCAGTCAGGCTAGAGACCTCCACTCCCAGGCACGTGAAGTCAGAGTTCAGACACTCCACGCACCAATCAGTATCATCTATTTCTGACCAACACTTTTATCGTGGCCAGCGGAGTACTTTCCCAACTAACACAAAAAGGTTGGAGAATTTCTCGGAACTTTAATCTGACATAGCTGTCTGGGTAATGCATAGACTTATTAACTAGTTGTAGGGGAGCCCTACTTATTCTTTCTATGGGGTAATGTCTAACTAAACGTCTACCCAGACGTTATTCAAGCAGTTGAGGCACACTTTAAAACTCTTTAACACCTTGATAAAGGCTGAGGTTGTATTTATACAGTTGTTTCAGCTCGTTTATGCAGATTAAAGAATTTAAATTGTAGTATTTAGTTCTTATCCAGCATTATTACATTATGTAAACATTTTTAATAAATTTTGCACCTGAATTTGGAAAATTGTTCTGAATGCATTTATCTTCGCTTTCTCAGCTGAACATTGGTTTTTGTAATGTCCAATCTGTTTACATTTGTAGCAAGAAATTACAATTCAATTCAAATTTTAGGATTGTGGCTCCATCGTTTTGACGATGATTCTGTCAATATCAAGGTTGAATAGAACATGTGATAAGTTGAGTGGAGATTGGCCGGAGAAATTGTTGCCGGTTAATTACTCTTTAGTAAAGTGGTTGAGGCACCTGAAATACAAACAGCACAACATAAGTAGTAGTAGTATGTTAAGGGTTAGGTTTGGGTTTTGGGTTTGGTTTGGTTAGGTTATGAATACATATAGGACAAAACATAGTTAGATATAATATACATAAATCTATGTTAGGGGGTTAGGTTTGGGTTTTGGGTTTGGTTTGGTTAGGTTATGAATACATATAGGACAAAACATAGTTAGATATAATATACATAAATCAAACTGCAGGATGATTAAGAATTAGTACTGTAAATAATTAGAGTTTAATTTTGTTAATAGTTATAAATTTTTGTAGAATCTCAATTAAAGGTGATTCCACCAACGTTAAGAGAAATGGAATATTGATCGGTCTTGGAATATTGTCAGGAAGAATATCATAAAGGGGAACTATGAGATTGGGACAGGAGAAAAATAGGTGCTCCAAAGTGCCCTCCGCCAAACCACATTCACACAAGGAGTGATTTCGGATTCGGAGTTTAGCCAAAAATACTGGGGAACAAACATGTTCTAATCTTAACCGAATAATAATAGAGGTAACTAATTTATTAATATTTTTAAATTTAAAAAACCATGGTCTGTCTGGAATATTTGGTTGAATATTGCCATAATGTTTACCTTTTACAAGCCTGGACTGTTGCCAGAGGTCATTCCAGGATTTCATAAGACGAGGTGTCGCGAGGGATCGCAAGTCCCGGGAAGGAATGGTATTATATATATAGAACAACCTGTCTGAGCCGCCTGTTTGGCGTTATTTCTCAGCTTTATTTCTCACTTCAAAAATGAAGGGACTCCCATACAAACTTTCAGCCCCTTTTTCTCCCCTTTAGAGGCTGATTTTTCAAAAATCCCTTTTTAATGCTTGCCTACAATACAAAAAGGACCTACTCTTCAAATTTCGTGACTCTAGCTTCAGAAGTTTCGGCTGTGCGTTGATGATAAGTCAGTCAGTCAGGACTTTCTCTTTATAATATTACACTATGACTATGATTCGATTGAGTCGATCCAGTACCTATGTCCGGTCGGCTGCTGGCAACACCGACGAGTTCAATGTGGCTGTAGGCTTGCATCAAGGGTCGGCTTTAAGTCATTACCTCTTCCTGATGATAATGGATGCTTTGACATCGGACATACAGGAGGAGGCACCCTGGTGCATGCTGTTCGCCGATGATATTGTTCTTGTCGGTGAAGATGAACTTGAGGACCAGAGCAGACTGGAAAACTGGCAACAAAAACTAGAGAATGTTGGCTTAAAAATCAGCAGAACTAAAACCGAATACATGTTCTGCGATTTCGGCTCTCTCTCTAGTTTTAAGTCTATATCGCTAGATGGCGCCCCTTTACCAATCTGTTCCGACTTTCGGTATCTCGGTTCACTCATGCAAAGCAATGGCGAAATAGTCCGGGCACTCAAGCACAGAATTAACACGGTGGATGAAATGGCGGCAGGTCACGGGAACAACATGCGACACCCAATTTTTTTTTGTTTTTTTTTTTTTTTGTTTTATGTTGAGTTGAGAGGTATGTATGGTGTGACAAGATTGGAAAGAATAAGAAATGAGTATATCAGAGGAAGTATAAAAGTGGCACCGGTGACAGAAAAGTTAAGAAGTAACCGTTTGTCGTGGTATGGGCATGTGATGAGGAGGGATGGAAATCATGTAACTAGAAGAGTTTTAAGTATGTATGTGGATGGATGTAAGAGAAGAGGCAGACCCAAGAAAAGATGGACAGATTGTGTGAAATTTGACATGGACTATAAGAACGTAAACTCTAAGATGACGTCTAATAGAGATGAATGGAAGAAGAAGACATATTGCGCCGACCCCAATTAAAATGGGATAAGGGCAGGAGAATGATGACTATGATTACAATCTCAAATGTAAGGGAAATTGAATTCAATTATAAAAGCTTTCAATTCTATTCTATTCTATTTTTCATTATGGCAAGTGGTGCCGATGTCGACAATTCTGCCAATGTCAAAGGTGATGGAAAAACGTGTGGTGATCGATAGAGTAAAACCAACTATTAATACTATAAAGAGTATTGTCAACTGAGATAAAGTTAAAAAATAAATAAATAAACCTTTCTTGATTGTACTGTGAAACTTGCTGGGATATTAATACGACACAGAAACAGATAAATACAAATATAAATCTAAATAATTAAATAAATGTTTTTAAAATAAATTATTTTGTACAGAAAAAAAAAGAAAACTGCGCATCTTTTGTTAGATTATTGGTCGATTGTGATTATTAGGGTGTAAATAGACGGTCCTTAAAATATCCGTAAGTATAATAACACCATAATTATGTATAGACTGATATTAAAAATGTTATTTATATATTTTATTACAGAATTTACGCCTAGGGTACCAAAGACATCAAGCAATAAAAAAGAATCCGTACAAATTGTGTTCCTATTGACCTTGAATGGGCGCGCACTACGACAAGTTCATCGGTTAATTAATGCTCTATACAGAAGCAATCATTATTTTTACATACATGTTGATAAGGTGAGTGACTTACCGACCTGATTTACTCGCATAAATGTGCATATTAGTTAGTATCATGAATCATGATAACGGTCCCTGCATCTCCAGTACGTATGCAGAGTGGTGATTTGCAACGGATAGGTATGGATAAAAGGGCCAAAATTGCGATGATTCTTATAATTGCGACGGGTAAGTATAGTAAAGGATAAAAAGTTACTGGAGAATATAATACACCAGCCTGCTGTTCCTGCGACCCAGTCTATGCGTGAAGGTTGATTGGTTGAGAAAGTAATTTAAATTCTAATTTTGAAAATGCATTATACTTTAACTATCAAAAATATTATTTTCCATTAGGGCAGATTTTTCAATCGCCAGATAACGTTATCCTAGGGAATAAATTAGAATTTTTGACAGCTATCCGATACAAAATCTGTCAAGCGTCAAAGGAGAAACCCTGTTTTGGGCCTAACATTACACGAATCAAATATATACCAATAAAATCCTCTATTTTGCTTTATCATGCCATTTGAACCTTAGCATCATTAGTAAGTTACTAATGAGGCTAAGGTTCAAATGGGATGATAAAGCAAAAAATAGTAACGCAGATGATGGGCATTAAAAGGCGACGCGCTTTGAGTATCTAGAACTGGAGTAGGCATAAGCAAATATTCTGAACAAAAAAGTCTGTCACTTTTGGTGGGGGACGCGGTAAGGTAAAGGGAAGTCCATACCATCGATTTTTTATCGATATTCTATAATAATATATACATTTAAAATTTCGCATGAAACTATGAAATTAAACAGCTGATACATAAAATTGTTATTTTTTATAATAAACTAAAACTACAATAAAATAAAAGATCAATGGCAGGATTATACCTGAGTATTTTAGGAAGCGTCTACAAATGTGACTTGTGCCGAAATAAGTTATTTAATGAGTTCGTTTTTTATTAGATATTAGTTTTACATGTTATGCCGAGGTTAAATTATTTATTTATTGAACTTTTATTTGTTTATATTCACATCCGGTGTTGGTTTTGTCTGTGGGAGAATATTTTGAACCACTAGAGTTGCCACTTTATAAAAAAACGATAATAGTATTTCGTTAGTACAAAATAATTAATATTATAATCGCTTGTAAACCAATACTTAGAAACAATTCGTATGTTGATAAAACATGGTTTTACTAGAACGTTGAACACTTAATGCACGGTCCAACAGTGTTGTCTGTCCGTTCACGATGCACGATACACAACGATAGTGTTTACCTCGGCTTTTTTGATAGCAAATAGGGCTTCCAATACCGGGATCCCGGTATTGGTGATTCTATTTTATTTTCAGTAGAATCTACACAGTGACAATCTTGTTCTATTGCAAATTATATTTCCAAACATTGTTTTCATCTGTGTAAGTTTTAAACACTGCTGTTTTTAACTCTCTCGTGTTTTTTGCTGATGATATTACCTTAATTGTAAGACATGATAAAAATAGAAATTACGAAATAATTTAATATTAAATTTAAATAAAACTAAAATTATGCAGTTTCAACAATGAGCTACCACTAATCTAACTTAATCTAACAAAATTTCTTTCGATAATAATAGAATCAAACATATAAAATTTCCAGGCTTGACAATTGACTCTAAACTGACTTGGAAAGAACATGCATCAGGCCTAATTACAAAATTGAGTAGGTTTGCCTTTGCTTTCTATAAACTAAGGAAAATAGTTAGACGGCTGTTGTAACTACGTATTATGGCTATATAGACACCGTAATAAATGCATATGGATCTAATGCACCTCCTTTGTGCTTTAAAAATAACATTTTTCGGCAGGAATTAGATGTGTGCGCCGATGCCTTTTTTACCGGCGGCGGCGTCCGACGTCAAATTTGTCGGCGGCGGCGGTGTCATCGGCGTCATCGGCGTGGGTAATGAAATTAAAAGTAACATTCAAATCAAACCAAAATATCATCATCATCAGCACATATTCGCCCACTGCTGGACATAGGCCTCTCCCAGTAAGCGCCACTAAGCCCGGTCTTCGGCTCTCCGCATCCACTTTCTGCCAGCCACCTTCTGCAAGTCATCGCTCCACCTAGCTGGGGGGCGCTCCACCTAGCTGGGGGGCGCTCCACAATATGTCTGCCTACTTACTTACCTACTGGTCTTCACTCGAGATCTCGTCTACCTCAACGATCATCGGTTCCTCGGCTTATGTGACCAGCCCACTGCCACTTCAGCCCGCTAATCTATGCACTTACCGTCGATTACCTTGGTGTTCTGTCGAATGATCTCGTTGCAGATTTTATCCTTCAGAGTGAGTCCGAGCATAACCCGCTCCGTAGCACGCTGAGCAACTTTGAACTGGTGGACTATTCGACCCGTTTCGGTACCGTAGGTCATGATAGGTAGGCCGCACTGATTGAAGACTTTCGTCTTCAGGCATTGTGGTAAAGACTCGACGTAATTTCCCGAATGGGCTGCATTCGGGAAATTACGTTATTAACCCGTACGTAATTAACCCAACTGAGTTCTACTCTTGGCTTCCTTCTCAAAGTTGTTTCTACCTAACTGCACGAGGTGCCTGAGGTAGACGTACTCCTTAACAACTTCGATAAGATGGCCTTGTACGAAGATTGGTTCCGGGTGTATGTGCTCACTGAGCATGATCTTGGTTTTATCCATGTTCATCCGAAGACTAATTCGTTAGTAAGAATCAGCTAGGCCGTTGAACAGATGTAGCTCCCGCAGCGACTCCGCCATTAGGATTCAGGGCTATGTCATCAGCGAATCGCAAGTGTGAGATGTACTCGCCATTTATGTTGAAGCCCACTTTTTTCCAGTCCAACGTCTTATTTATTAATTTATTTTATTTATAACTTTTAGGAAGACTATCAGCTAATTACATAAAAGATAAAAATTTAAATGGTTAATAAAAAGCCATTAAAAAGTCTTAGACAAATCCTCCAATTCGTTGGTAAACACTTTCGGATGACGTCCCCCTGTCTTAGCACCGAAGTTAGCGTCTCACCAGCTTCACAATCTGCTTGTTAAGAGCCGGTACCTGAGACGATGTAGCTTCTGTGTCAAGTATCATCCGAGAGATCCGATTTCTTAGTCATATGTTTCACCATGCAGAATTTAGCGCCCTCTTCCCTCATAATTCCAGCGATCTTTTGGAGTTCCTCATTTACATCTTATGCGGCTTCCACGGCAGCAAATCGATCTTCTGGATTTTTCTGGAAGGCTTCGGATCCCACACTGATTTGGAGCGCGTTAAGTCGGAGAGTGGACTTTACCATGCGGCGCCTTTTCAGCTGAACATCTATACTTAAGGTGCCTCGGACCAGTCTGTGGTCGTGTGTGAGACGTCCCTAAATATGTGCCTTTTGTCCGCCGTGATAAAGTCGATCTAATTTTTAGTCACAGCGTCGGGGCTACGCACGGATATCGAGAGATATGGCTTGTAGGCGTGACACATGTCGCCTCCGTTTGGTCGGATTGACCTTAAATACGTATGACGGCGATGAGCACCTATTAGTCATGTTTGCATCCGAACGTGTAGTGTGATTTCGTATTTTTACAAAATGCCGAATTGTTCCATTCTTATTTGCAAAAATAGGACAATAACAACAAACCTTAAGACAAGTGGCGTGTCCTACCACCGGTATGTAAAATACCACTGCATTAATTATATTATTTAAAGATTTTACAAATATCTAGTTGTGAATTATTTTTGACATGTGTCAGGCTAATCATTTATTCAGTGACCCATCACCCATGTCAAAATTGTCAAGTCAATGTATCCCTGCGGTCCGAATTGCGATAAAAGTGATAATATCGCGAATCCGACCAAATTGAATAGTCACAAAATATAAGGGCTATTGAGTAATAATAATAATTTTGACTTTGGTCGGATTCGCGATATTATCACTTTTAGCGCAATTCGGACCGCAGGGTATTAGTGTTGCACAGCGCTGAGGGATATCGATATAATTAATTATAATTAGTTGTTCTTACGGAATTATTTCATTATTATTAACATTTGCTTAATAATATAAAATAATGTTATCTATTATTTTTGTAGTATTTGCTCATTAGGCTAAATTAAAAGATTTTATAGTTTTCTTTTTATTTTACTAATCCTTGTAGTTATATTGTTTGAAAAGATTTAAATAAGTAATTATACTTGAGAACCCTGTTTTACAAGAACAGGGGCCGAAACTGGTCAGTAAAGTCAGTAAAAGTCAGTATTTTTAACATTGGTCAGTATAAGTCAGTTTTTTCTAAAAATGGTCAGTAAAGTCAGTATTTAAGGCACCTACATTTCTTTCGCTACAGATTTTCTTATACAGGCTGACCCAGAAGTCGACGCCAAGTTGGAAACGGGTGATAGGCCATGTCATAATAGTTATCAGAAAAATACAAAAAATATCTAAGTTGTTTAATTTTAAAATTACAGGCATTTAAAAAATGTAGACCCTGTGATGGTCTTTTAACTCCTTTTTAACCGACTTCAAAAAAAAGGAGGAGGTTCTCAATTCGAAGCGTATGTTTTTTTTTTTTTTTTTTTTAATGTTTGTTTCCTCCTAACTCTGGACTGCGTGAACCGATTTTGATGATTCTTTTTTTATTCGAAAGCTGGTGCTTCCCGAATGGTCCCATTATAATTTGGTCCTGTTCTGACCATGGGATCCATGAGAAAACCATATAAGTCTTAAATTTACATTAAGTATGCGCGACATGCTTATCGACAAATGGTCGAATAACTCAATATCACGCCAACCGGTTTCGATGATTCTTTTTTTGTTTGAAAGGGTATACCTCCGAAGTGGTCCCATTTAAATTTAGTGAGGATCTGAAGAAGATCTTCGGAGACAATGGAACTCTTGAATGAATAACAGCACATCACTCGCGATTGCTGTAATCTCATGTTTATGTATTGTTTATGCCACTCAAAATTGAAAAATAAAATAAACTTTAAAAAAAAAGTAAAAACAGACTTCAAAAAAACTAAAAGGTATAAAATAATTTTCTTAAAAAACTTATCAGCTTCTGAAGTCGGGGCCTTTAATTCTTCAATGCACCTAGCTTGATAGTGGCACCGACTTCAGAAGCTGATAAGTTTTTTAAGAAAATTATTTTATACCTTTTAGTTTTTTTGAAGTCGGTTTTTACTTTTTTTTTATACTATAAATCTTTCCTTTTTTTCAATTATTTATTAATTAAGTAATACTGAATAATGCTTCAGTAAATTTTTGCCTAATATTTTAAGCCAACTAGCTCCAGCTTGGAAGAAAATGTCACTTGTTGGCCAACCAAGTATTCTAAATTAATACTTTGCCGAATATTAACTGACAATATTGAAAAAAAAAAAAAAATACGCTAGTTAGGCAAGTAACTTTAAAACTTGGCGCATATAATAAGGATTCCAAAATGGTATGACACTTGCTAGATTATTACTTTAATAATTAAAGTAATAATCTAGCAATTATTATCGATAATTATTTTTTTGTAAAGAAATCCAGTTTTGAACCAATTTCTCTTACTTACTTAAAATGATTCTAGTGTACCCAAGGCTTTCGTTTTCGTCAAGGCCGTAACTTTAAGATTCTAGTTTGAGCGAGACGAAGAGTCGTTTTACGAAGCGTAACGTGCGAGACAGAAATCCTATTTCCATATAGTTCAAGCGCACCACGGGCCATAGTAATGACTCGTTCTTGTTTGCTTTTAGTTAAGGATTGGTTTTCTTTTTTAGAAAAGTTTTAAATTACGCCTAAATTATTGGATTCTAAGATTAATACATTTACAACAAATGTTCAAACTGCCTTCCTTCAGCCGACATTTTCTTAAAAAAGATCGGGTTATCAGACAGGCGAATTTTCCGTTATTAACAAATTCAACTGCTTCCGTAATTCTTTGCCGTAGCTCAGCTAAATTTTCGATTGTCTTTGATTAAACTTTTTCTTGCACCGCTACTCAGTAAAAAAAAACTAGTAGATTTAAGTCAGGTGAACAAGCTGGCCACGAGATTGTACTAGACCGACCTATCCATCTGCCTGGGTATTCCTCATCGAGATATTCTCTAACTGAGCGGGCATAGTGCGCTGGGCAGCCGTCTTGCTGGAACCACATATCTCTGTAAATGCATAGTGGCACATCTTCCAATAAATTGGATAAATGATTTTGTAAAAAATCCAAATGAACTTTGCCATTCAAGACCCCTGGCAGCTCAAAAGGTCAAAATCGTGTCTCTCCGTCTGATATAGTGGCATCACTATCTGTCTCGCTCACACTTCGTAAAATGATTCTCTCCGTCTCACTCAAACTAGAATAATTTAAAGTAAATTCGTAAAAAATTGGGTTTATTTAATAAAAAATCCATAATTTAAGAAATAATTTAGCAAGTGTCATACCATTTTGGAATGATTATTAAATACGCCAACTTTTAAAATTACTTGCTAAACTAGCGTGGTGCATTTTTTTTTTCATTACAGTGAATTAATAATGGGCGAAGTATTCATTTTGAATAATTTGGTAGTGACATTTTCTCCAAGCTGGAGCAGTTGGCTTTACATTTTAGGTAGGTACCTAAGAATTTACAGCATTATTCAGGATTAGTCATAATAAAAATAAAATTGAAAAAAGTAATGATTTGTAGTAACGGGAGATAAAGACACACACGCACACAGCGTGTAGATTTCCTCGTTTTTTTATGCCTATAATTTTAAAAATGCGTAACTTGGATTTTTTTTTCTGGTTTCTGTTATGTCGGGTTATCATCCGTTTCAGACTAGACGTCGACTTGTGAGCACACCTGTATAAAATGTTTGACAGTGATAACAGAAGAAATGTTTAATATTATATGAAATATGATAATTTCTTAAATCTACCTTTTTATGATAGAATTCAGTATTGTGAACCAAATAAAAAAAAGGCTCAATGATGTGATGATGGCCGCACCACCCACGACCAAGCCTGGTTCGCAAACCTGGCTGATAAGCATGTCAAAAGACATCTCACTTCCACTTACCCATTACAGTCCATTCGCGTGCAGTTTCAAAGCAGAGTATGCGCTAACACTAGAATAAGATGTATTTTTTGGCCAGTTTAGCTAAGAATTAGTATGTTTGTCTGCTTTTATAAAAAAAAGACTCTATTTTATTACTTGTTATATAATTCTATATGGTGGTGCTGGTTGGCTATGGGGATGGTGGAGCTGAACATAAAATAAAGAAATTTTTACTTATTACCACTGTCTGAAATCCACTTATTCACACATTCAGACTTTGAAATTAAGTCAGTAATAGGTCAGTATTTTTGAGTCGTACAGTCAGTAAAATCAGTATTTTTGACCATGTAATCAGTTTCGACCCCTGCAAGAATGAATACATTTTATTTCAGTTTCCTGAAAGATGAGGCCTGCATCGCGCTAGTAAAAATATTATCGTATCTAACACAATTGCGCCCTAGCTCACGCCATCATAGATAATGTGCGGCTACTATAAAAATTTATATCAAAACTTCTTGGAAGAACCGAAATGTACTTTAATAGAAAAGAAGTTATTTTATGGCATAATTTAAAAAAAAGAACTGTGTCATTATATTTTTTTTTAGTTTTATTATATGTAGGTAGTTGCATGTGCATAAAATCTGTCAATAAAGTACTATTTTTGAATTCATAATTAGAACTTTACGATATGAGTGTAGATAAAAAACTTAAATGTCTACTATTTTGTACTTTTTTTAATTATTATTTAAAAATATTTATATACTAATAAACACAAATTGAGGTGAGTACTTTGTCACAAATTAGAATTCCCTGTATTATCTGTCTTCCTTTTACAAATTCTTTACAATATAGGTACCAAAATCGGTAGTCTGCTTAAATTCAAAATCGGTAGTCTTTATAGCGATATTATAATAAACAATCTAAAATACGCCAAAAAATCACTTCTCTTTTTTGCAGTCAGTTTTCATCGATATTTATATCGATAAAATATTTATACCAACCCGTCAGCCGTTTCAGGAGTGGGGAAAAAGTGGCGACTCTTGAAATTGAATAAATATAGAGTGAAGGCATATCTCCGGGTATCTATGGGGCTACGCCACTTCCACTTTCTCTGGGGATTCTTCTTGAAGAAGGAGTTCATCAAGAATAGAAGAATCCTCCTGCTCGAGAATGTTGAGGATCATTTGCCCCCTGTAGTTTCTACTACTGAAACCGTGTAGCCCTAGTCTCGATTCCCTGCAAGTCTGTACTCCCACTTTACCGTTGAAGTCACCCATACGTGAGTCACCATTCGTCACGTTGAAGTGAGTCTTTGTAAAGGGCTTTGGATATGTCCTCAAACATATCTTCTACCACTTCATCTAGGTACCTATGTCGAGGTCGGTGCGTAGGCCTAAACTACCTATACTACACAACAACAAAATATTAAAAAAATACATAGTACCTATGAGACTATGCTTCGTCCGAGATCAACTTTAAAATCTTATTATAATCAAAATATGGCAGATTTATTGGCCGAGTGACTGTGACTGTGAGTTATCGGCAAAACGCGCTATTTAAATTGTGCTCATTTATAAACGTTATTTTATTAAATTTGCGTAAACAAATACATCGAATTAAACCAATAAGCATATATTTAGACATTTCTAGTGTTTAGTTTACTAGTATATATCTGCATTGTACCTAAAAGTAGAATATTACATACCTTGACGTCGATCACGCCGAAGAAAACATCTGCGGCGGCGGCGTGGCTGAAATTACCGGCGGCGTGCGCCAAGCCGATCGGCGCACATGACTAGCAGGAATATGCCCAAAAAATGTCTCCGTAACGTATTATGGTGTCTATATAGACATAATACGTAGTTACAACAGCCGTCTAACTATTTTCCTTAGTTTATAGAAAGCAAAGGCAAACCTACTCGAATAACTTTAGTGGGGTTCATTCATTCGATTCTATTTCTCAACAGGAATCGTTTACATTAATGTTAATAACTGAAAACCCTAGCCACCTTTAATGCCCCAAAATTTTGATCCATCCTGTATAATAATATAGAAAACTGTTGCAATTGCAAGGCGTTTTTTATTAAACGCATTTTGAATTTTGGAAAAAAAAAAAAACACGTGATCATATAGCAGCTCCCACAAATAAAAGGGGAGGCCTTTGCCCAGCAGTGGGATGAGACAGGCTAACAGTAACAGTAATGTAGAGACTTATTTAAATAAATTCTTTTAAATTCCACTTTTAATTTCGATACAAAAATATACATATAAATTTTTGCATACATACTGTACATAAATAATAAAAATAATGTATTAGTACCTAATTTATGTACCCTTACGTTTTCCTATTTACAAATAAAAGCTGTATCTGTTAAAATATTTTCCCCACATCGTAGGGTAATTCTTTTTCGATGGTCACCCTGTAAGCCACGCCCACATGCCCAAATATACAGCGTGGCAACGTTTGGGCATTAAGGGTGGCTACTCTTTCTGTTATAGTTAGAGAGTTTATTCTTAGGCAACATTAGGTGAATTTTGAAGATATAAAAACCCCATTATTAGGTTTTTGAAAAATGGTACAGTCATCGAGAAAATTTACATTTCTCAAAAAACTTAAGTGGGTCTCAAATGAGTCTATTTCCCAACAGGAATGTTTATTCTCCAAACAACCGACGAAATGGTAGGTACTTACCGAAATTTATAAGAACACAAATATTTATTTCCCATACACTTTCTACTATCTGTGCCCGTGAAGTCGTCAGCGTGGACAAGGGCAAGGAGGATTTAAAAAAAAAAAAAATATCCTGTTTTCTTTCTCATGATGCAAAACTATGTCCTTGTCAAATAACATCAAGTTAGGATTAGCCATTTCGTCGTGAACGGGTAACAAACAGACAGAGAGACAGAGTTACATTCGTATTTATAATATTAGCGTCGACGAAAAAATATAAAGTTGCTTCCAAGAAGAAGTGGATTTATTAGTTATGACTGATGATGTTACCGAAGATGTAGAAGATAGTGACTGTTGATTATGCATCAAATAAAAGTTGTTTTACATTCATTTTAATATAGAAAACTAAGATTGTTATGTAGTAAAGTTTATTCATTGAATTTATTTTATTTTTCGTGGTATTATGGTTCATTCTATAAAATTGCATATTTATTTTTTTATATTATATTTAACATGATATTCACCCATTAAATGAAATAATATTGGATACTTTTATGTTATTTCAATATAAGAAAAATAAATAATTAATGTGCTTATTAAAAATCAAGAGTATCCGCAGGTTTTATTTATTTACTGTTACTCTAATTAATACAATATAATTAAAACTCCCACTATTGTATAGCTAGTTTAAATAGACAAACAACAGAAAAAAAATTGTGTAAGTATCTTTATTACTTTCGGAGATAATAGGATGTCCAAAAAATCACGATTTTGCCACACTGTGCGTCGCGGTCCTTAGCTTATGTAAAATTAATGTCAACTTTCAAAGAACTTTTAATTTCTCTTAAACCATCGATCCAAATTATAAAGAGTAAAAGCAATTCTAATCTACAGAAAACGATTAAAATTATTAGGTAATAAGTAAGGAAACATTTTTTATACTCCCCCATTAAATATTCCAAACATTTTAGTAGATTAAATTAGCCCAAAAAATTATATAAATATTCTACTATTTATACTGAGACAAAATTTTAATATTTCTCAAAATGCCTTTTTAGTAAAAAAATTACGCGGAATCAAAAAATTGACTGTCTTCAGTCCCTGATCTCGATAGGCCCAATATGAAGATTTATTGTATGTATTTGCATTCTTCCGTGTTAGGTATGTATTTATGTATTTTATGTAAATTATTTATACGTATCCTTTACACACTGTGTCTACATTTCTTCTTTTTTTAATCTCTCCTCTCGCAGGTCTGCTAGAAGAGATTTCTTTAGAAATAAGCAGTACCTTTGTACTTTATGCTCCTACTTCATATTTCTCAAGTATTTTATGTGTGCAAGTATTTTATGTGTGCATTTATTATTAAATAAATAAATAAATGCCCCTATTTTACCCTCTTGTAGGTATTCTTTAATATTTGACTAAAAGCCTAAGTACCCATACTCATATTTCTGACTTAAAAAACCAAGGGACTCACATACAATTTTCCTCCCATATTTCACCCCATGCGGGCTTGAATTTCGAAAAATGCGTTAAGAAGTATCTCTGAATTTTGATCCAATAGAGTAAACAAAAATGCTCATTTCTCTTTAAAAAAAAAATACGGACACTCATATAACTATTTCATGCGCTTAGGGGTTGAATTTCGAGAAACGCGAAACCAATTGTTTCTTTAATTTTAACCAAAAGCTTAAATACAAAATTTCACGTTTCTGACTTCAAAAACATTTTTCACCCCTATATCGCCCCTTTGGGGGATGAATTTCCAAAAACGCGGTAAAATGTGTCTCTTTATTTCTAATTAAAAGCCTAAATACCAATTTTCATCTTTCTTACTTCAAAAACGATTTTAACCCACTGTTTCGCCCCCGCAGGGAATGAATTACCAAAAACGCAGACACCTGTGTTTCTTTATTTGCAACCAAAAGTCTAAAAACCAATTCACGTTTTTCACTTAAAAAATAATTTTCGCCCCTTTAGGTGATGAATTTCCAAAAACGGAGAAACATGTTGTTTTACTTTATTTCTAACCAAAAACCTAAATACCAATTTTCACGTTACTCACTTCAAAAATAATTCACACCCCTATTTCGCCCCTTTAGAGGATGAATTTCAAAAATCGCAAAAATATGTTTCTTTATTTTTAACCAAAAGCCTAAATCTCAATTTTCACGTTTCGCACTTCAAAAACAGTCTTCAACCCTATTTCGCCCCTTTAAAGGATGAATTTCCAAAAACGCAAAAATACGTGTTTCTTTATTTCTAACCAAAACCCTAAATCCCAATTTTCACGTTTCGCACTTAAAAAACAATTTTCACCCCTATTTCGCCCCTTTAGGGGATGAATTTCCAAAAACGGAGAAATATGTGTTTCTTTATTTCTAACCAAAAGCCTAAATCTCAATTTTCACGTTTCGCACTTCAAAAACAATCTTCACCCCTATTTCGCCCCTTTAAAGGATAAATTTCCAAAAACGCAAAAATACGTGTTTCTTTATTTCTAACCAAAAGCCTAAATCCCAATTTTCACGTTTCGCACTTAAAAAACAATTTTCACCCCTATTTCGCCCCTTTAGGGGATGAATTTCCAAAAACGGAGAAATATGTGTTTCTTTATTTCCAACCAAAAGCCTAAATCTCAATTTTCACGATTCTCACTTCAAAAACAATTTTCACCCCTATTTCGCCCTTTTAGGGGATGAATTTGCAAAAATGCAGAAACACGTGTTTCTGTATTTCTAACCAAAAGCCGAAATACCAATTTTCACATTTCTCACTTCAAAAGAAATCCCAATATTCACGTTTTACACTTCAAAAACAATTTTCACCCCTATTTCGCACCTTTAGGGGATGAATTTCCAAAAACGCAGGAACACGTATTTCTTTATTTGTAACCAAAAGCCTAAATCGCAATTTTCATCTTTCTCAGTTCAAAAATGAAGGGACTCCCATACAAACTTTCACCCCCTTTTTCATCCCTTTAGGGGCTTAATTTTCAAAAATCCCTTCTTATTGCTTGCCTACAATTAGGGATTGCAAATATTCGATGTTTTTCGGTATTCGAATATTAGAATGATTTTTCAGCCCTATTCGAACTATTCGAATAATATTCGAATATTTCAGTAAAATTAAATATTTATATAATTTGTCACATTTTTATAGCCTTACAAACTGGTATCATATTTTAATGTAAGTTCGCCTAACATCCCCAATCATTACCAATATTTTAAACATCAAACTTGTAATCAAATGAAATAATTTTAACAAATTCTTAATACAAATGTTCGTCCTGTGAAGTTTTCTCTTCACGTATTAATATATAAATAGTTAGAAGTAATATGAACTTCGACCATAACCATAAAATCAAAATTTCACAAATGAAATCAAATAAACATAAGGGAATAATATGATTTTGTTGCCGGAAAGAGAACTCGTGAGCAAATATTGAATGTCTGCATTCTCATCGAGAAATGTCGTGAATTTAACGTACCACTGGCCCTGTGCTTTATAAATTACGGAAAGGCATTTGACTACGTACAATGGCAAACTATTTTCGATGTGCTTATTGAGATGGGCGTCCCCACGCACCTTACTTTCCTGATTCAGTATTTCTACCTTGATGGCACCAGCATTGTGAAACTGGAAAACCAAGAATCTAAGTCTTTCCACACGGAACGAGGCCTGCGTCAAGGATGTATACTGTCGCCAAAGTTATTTAACCTATTTGGGGAACATATTATGCGAAAAGCAAATAGAATAGAAAATAAATTAGTATAGGCAGTGAAAGACTCACAAACCTAAAGTACGCGGATAATACCACTATAATTGTGTCTAGTGTAGAAGAGATGGCGAACCTGCTAAAGCATATACGGGAACACTTCCACGTTCTAATCTACGTGACGGGTACGAGAAAGTCAGCGAGTTCGTGTATCTTGGGTCACTGATAACTAGTGAGGGCAGCTGCCGTAGATCCGGTATGGCTAAGAGTGCAATTGCAAAACTCGACAAAATTTGAAAGACACGTGGTATTCACCTTATGAGCAAAGTGCGATTGATGCGTCCTCTGGTCTTCTCAATATATTTATATGGCGCGGAAACGTGGTGCATAGAAAGTCGTGATAGCAGTAAGATCGATGCTTTTGAGATGTGGTGTTGACGCAGATTGCTTCATATACCCTGGACTGCTATGAGAACTAATGAATCCATTCTGTAGGAGCTCAACATCGTCAAGCGACTTTCCACAGTTTGCCGGGAGTGTGCCCTCGGTTTTTTTGGACATATCATGCGGTCTTCTAAGCACTGTCTGGAAAAACCTTATAATAGTGGGCCGGCTGGAAGGGAAACCCACTCAAGGCAGAGCGCCGGTAAGATGGTCGGATGCAATAAGGAGGGCTGGTGGAGGCAGCATGCACAAAGCGGTCCACACAACGAAAGACCGCATGGTTTCGAGGCGCGTTGTATGTGGTCGCGATTCTCATCAGTGAGGGAACGATGAAGAAGAGGGGGACCTGTGTCATACAGAGCCATCCGCATTTTTATTGATGTTTCTAGATCATGATGTTCGCAAGTGACCGTTGATAGGTCTAATGGCCGTCAATCTGAGCAGTGCCGTACTATTCGAAGATTTGACGACCACGCGTTAGATGTCGCGTTAATAATCAACAAATAATGCTGTAACCTTAATTGTTGTGGTAATATTCGAATGTTCGAATATTTTATAATTTACTATTCGAATATGAATTTCAAAAAGATATTCGAATAATTCGAATATTCGAATATCGAATTGCAATCCCTACCTACAATACAAAATGGACCTACCCTCCGTGAACGTGACTCTAGCTTCAGTAGTTTCGGCTGTGCGTTGATGATAAGTCAGTCAGTCAGTCAATCAGGACTTCTCTCTTTATAATATTACTATGATGATAAGGGAAACCAAAATTTGTACTCCCCTAATATCTGATCTGGTAGACCAATTATAATGGTGGTGGTATACGGTATAATCTCTAATATATAAAGCTCGATTACCACTGACTCACTCACTCATTGACATAATTGTTCTCCCAGAAGGAGCCGTGGGGGGTACAAGTCATACATAAAGTCATAAACCTTGAGGTCCAGTGAGTCCGGGAAAAATCCGAAATGACCTGAAAGTGGAACGCTGACCGGAACTGCCCTACGGATCTCGAAAATTACAAGTCGCACACCCATACTGCTGGAACTAAAAATGTCGAGGACCCTGGGTCGATTGACGAGCCGGTGAAAAAAAGATGGCTTCCATACAAAAAAAGATGGCGGCCATACAAAATTGAAACGCTCACCGTTCCGAAACTGTTGGAGATAGCGGGGGGGTGCTCGACCAAATGTCATAGAGGACGACGGGGGCTTTCCGGTGGGGGTCATAAAAATACAAGATGGCGGATTCAAAATGGCGGCCAAAAAAAAAAATGGTCCGGGCCGGCTGAAAATTGGCATCCGGGGGTTTTCGGGGGCACCGATTCATAATCCGGGATCAAATTTTTCTTTCCGCCATTTTTCAAGATGGCCGCCATACAAGTGTTCATTTTGGATTTTGACCCAATTGTTCTTCCAGAAGCAGCCGCCGGGGGTAAAAGTGATGTATGGGAGTCGTATAGAGGGGAGTCTTGTGAGTTTAGGAAAAGTCCGAAATGACCTGATAGTGGAACGCTGACCGGAACTGCCCTACGGATCTCGAAAATGGCAATTCGCACACCCATAGTGCCGGAACTAAAAATGTCAAGGACCCTGGGTCGATTGACGAGCCGGTGAAAAAAAGATGGCTTCCATACAAAAAAAATGGCGGCCATACAAAATTCAAGCGCTTACCGTCCCGAAACCGTTAGAGATAGCGGGGGGGTGCTCGAACCATTTTCGTAGAAGATGGAGGGGGCTTTCCGGTGGTGGTCATAAAAATCCAAGATGGCGGATTCAAAATGGCGGCCGTAAATAAAGTTGCTCCGAGCCGGCTGAAAATTGGCGTCCGGGGGTTTTCGGGGGCACCGATTAATAATCCGGGGTTGACTTTTTTTTTCCACAATTTTTCAATATGGCCGCCATACAAACGCATCTTTTGGAGCAATTGTTCTCCCGGAAGGAGCTGCGGGGGGTAAAAGTCATGTATGGGAGTCGTATAGAAGAGGGTCCTGTGAGTTTAAGAAAAATCTAAAATGGCCTTAAAGTGGAACTCTGACCGGAACTGCCCTACGGATCTCGAAAACAGCAAATCGCACACTCATACTGCCGGAACTAAAAATGTCGAGGACCCTGGGTCGATTGACGAGCCGGTGAAAAAAAGATGACTTCCATACAAAAAAAACATGGCCGCCATACAAGTGTTCATTTTGGATTTTCACTCAATTGTTCTCCCAGAAGGAGTCGTGGGGGTAAAAGTCATGTATGGGAGTCGTATAGAAGGAGGTCTTATGAGTTCAGGAAAAGTCCGAAATGACCTGAAAATGGAACCATGACCAGAACTGCCCCACGGATCTCAAAAATGGCAAATCGCAGACCAATAGTGCCGGAACTAAAAATGTTCAAGACCCTGGGTCGATCATCGAGCCGGTGAAAAACAGATGGCTTCCATACAAAAAAATATGGCCGCCATACAAGTGTTCATTTTGGATTTTTCACACAATTGCTCTCCGAGGCGGAGCCATGGAAGGTAAAATTCATGTACGGGAGTCATATAGAAGGGGGTCTTATGAGTTCAGAAAAAGTCCGAAATGACCTGAAAGTGGAACGCTGACCGGAACTGCCCCACGGATCTCGAAAACGAGAAGTCGCACACCCATACTGCCTGAACTAAAAATGTGTAGGACCTTGAGTCGATTGATGAGCTGGTAAAAAAAAGATCGCTTCCATACAAAAAAACGTGGCCGCAATACAAGTGTTCATTTTGGATTTTCACACAATTATTCTCCCAGTAGGAGCCATGGGAAGTAAAAGTTATGTATGGGAGTCGTATAGAAGGGGGTCCTATGAGTTCAGGAAAAGTCCGAAATGACCTGAGAGTGGAACGCTGATCGGAACTGCCCTAAGGATCTCGAAAATGAGAAGTCGCACACCCATACTGCCGGAACTAAAAATGTCGAGTACTCTGGTCAGATCGTCAAGCCGCTGAAAAAAAGATGGCTTCCATACAAAAAAACATGGCCGCCATACAAGTGTTTCTTTAGGAGCAATTGTTCTCCCAGAAGGAGCCGCGGGGGGTAAAAGTCATGTATGGGAGTCGTATAAAAGGAGGTCCAGGGAGTTAAGGAAAAGTCCGAAATGGCCTGAAAGTGGAACCCTGATCAGTACCACCCTACGTATCTCGAAAACAGCAAGTCGTACTCGACTGAAAGTTGGCGGCTGGTGGTTTTTGAGGGCACCGATTCATAATCTGGGATCGACTTTTTTCTCCGCTATTTTTCAATATGGCCGCCATACACACGCTTCGTTTGGAGCGATTGTTCTCCCAGAAGGAGTCGTGGGGGGTTAAAGTGATGATTGGGAGTCGTATAGAAGGGGTTCAGTGATTTCAGGAAAAATCCGATAAGACCTTAAAGTGGAACCTTGACCAGAACTGCCCTACGGATCTCAAAAACGGCAAAGCGCACACCCATAGTGCCGCAACAAAAAATTTGTAGGATCTCGGGCCGATTGACGAGTTGGTAAAAAAAAGATGGCTTCCATACAAAAACCATGGCCGCCATATAAAATAGAAATGCCCTCCACTCCGAAAATGTTAGAGATAGCGGGGGGTTGCTCGAACCAATGTCATAGAGGATGAAAGGGCCTTCCGGTTGTGTTCATAAAAATCCAAGATGGCCGATTCAAAATGGCGGCCAAAACAATATATTCCGATCGGGCTGAAAATTGGCGTCTTTGGGTTTTTGGGGGCACCGATTCATTATCCAGGATCGAAATTTATTTCCACCTTTTTTTTTAACGCTTTTATTAGCTTCACCTGTAACTAACTAACTATGTAAGAAAATCTTGGATGTTAAATTTGACCCACTTCGCGGTTTCCGATTGAGTTGAACTTTTGCACACACGTTTAGTTAGGATGACAATGCATAGTTAGATAACTGACGTTATTCTAAATCCAATATGGCGGACTACATATGTATTATGCACTACCATGATATGGGTATCAAATGAAAGGGTTTGCTGAGAAGACTACGAAAAGTAATATAACGTCACACTTAATTCAATATGGCGGACGCTCCAACCAAGATGGTAGACAAAATTTTCTTATCTACCATTATGATATGGGTATCAAATGAATGGGTCTGCTGGGAAGAAAACGAAAATTAAAGTCAAAGTCAAAGTCGAATTCAAAGTCGATGTCGAAGTCAAAGTCAAGGTCAAGGTCAAGGTCAAAGTCGGAGCCGAAGCCGAAGTCGAAGTTTTTTATTACAACTGAGCCTTTGCAGGCACTTTCAAAAGCATGTTTTTATTTTTTTTAAGTTAATTAAAGAGCTCCACCAAAACCACCACCCGCGGGCCGCGCACTGCGCGACCTCTACTTTTTCGAAACCCTCACCGTTCCGAAACCGTTAGAGATAGAGGGGGGGTGCTCGACCAAATATCATAGAGGATGAGTGGAGCTTTCTTGTAGTCGTGATAAAAATCCAAGATGGTGGATTCAAAATGGCCACCAAAAAAAAAATGGTCCGATCTGGCTGAAAATTGGTATCCTGGGGTTTTCGGGGGCACCGATTCATAATACGGGATCGACTTTTCTTTTCCGCCATTTTTCAATATGGCCGCCATACAAAAGCTTTTTTTGGAACGGGCCGATGGACGAGTCGATGAAAAAAAGATGGTTTCCATACAAAAAAACATGGCCGCCATACAAGTGTTCATTTTGGATTTTCACTCAATTGTTCTCCCAGAAGGAGCCGCGGGGGTAAAAGTCATGTATGACAGTCGTATAGAGGGAGATCCAGTGAGAAATGACCTAACAGGGACCCTGACCGGAACAGCCATAGGGATTTCGAAAACGGCAAATCGCACACCCATACTGCCGTAACTAAAAATGTCAAGGATCTTGGGCCGTTTGACGAGCCGGTGAAAAAAAGATGGCTTCCATACAAAAAAAGATGGCGGCCATACAAAATAGAAACGCTCACTGTTCCGCAACCGTTAGAGATAGTGGGGGGGTGCTCGACCAAATGTCATAGAGGACGATGGGGGCTTTCCGGTGGGGGTCATAAAAATCCAAGATGGCGGAGTCAAAACCAAATATCATATTTATTTTACGTCATGTTACAACCTCCACATAAAACCACCTCGCGGGCCGCTCGCGGCCCGCGTAGCGCGCGACCTCTAGTTTCACTAATATATAAAGCTCGATTACCACTGACTCACTGACTCACTGATTGACATAATTGTTCTCCCAGATGGAGCCGTGGGGGGTACAAGTCATACATAAAGTCATAAACCTTGAGGTCCAGTGAGTCCGGGAAAAATCCGAAATGACCTGAAAGTGGAACGCTGACCGGAACTGCCCTACGGATCTCGAAAATTACAAGTCGCACACCCATACTGCTGGAACTAAAGATGTCGAGGACCCTGGGTCGATTGACGAGCCGGTGAAAAAAAGATGGCTTCCATACAAAAAAAGATGGCGGCCATACAAAATGGAAACGCTCACCGTTCCGAAACCGTTGGAGATAGCGGGGGGGTGCTCGACCAAATGTCATAGAGGACGACGGGGGCTTTCCGGTGGGGGTCATAAAAATCCAAGATGGCGGATTCAAAATGGCGGCCAAAAAAAAATATGGTCCGAGGCGGCTGAAAATTGGCGTCCGGGGGTTTTCGGGGGCACCGATTCATAATCCGGGATAAATTTTTTTTTTCCGCCATTTTTCAATATGGCCGCCATACAAGTGTTCATTTCGGATTTTGACCCAATTGATCTCCCAGAAGGAGCCGTGGGGGGTAAAAGTGATGTATGGGAGTCGTATAGAGGGGGTTCCTGTGAGTTTAGGAAAAGTCCGAAATGACCTGAAAGTGGAACACTGACCGGAACTGCCCTACGGATCTCAAGAACGAAAAGTCGCAGACCTATAGTGCTGGAACTAAAAATGTCGAGGACCTTGGGCCGTTTGACGAGCCGGTGAAAAAAAGATGGCTTCCATACAAAAAAAATGGCGGCCATACAAAATTGAAACGCTCACCGTTCCGAAACCGTTGGAGATAGCGGGGGGGTGCTCGAACCATTTTCATAGAGGATGGAGGGGGCTTTCCGGTGGTGGTCATAAAAATCCAAGATGGCGGATCCAAAATGGCGGCCGAAAAATAAGTTGCTCCGAGCTGGCTGAAAATTGGCGTCCGGGGGTTTTCGGGGACACCGATTCATAATCCGTGGTCGACTTTTATTTTCCGCCATTTTTCAATATGGCCGCCATACAAACGCATCTTTTGGAGCAATTGTTCTCCCGGATGGAGCCGCGGGGGGTAAAAGTCATGTATCGGAGTCATATAGAGAGAGGTCCAGTGAGTTCAGGAAAAGTCGGAAATGACCTGAAAGTGGAACGCTGACCGGAACAGCCCTACGGATCTCGAAAATGGCAAATCACAGACCGATAGTGCCGCAACTAAAAATGTCCAGAACCTTGGGTCGATCGTCGAGCCGGTGAAAAAAAGATGGCTTCCATACAAAAAAACATGGCCGCCATACAAAATTCAAACGCTCACCGTTGCGAAACCGTTAGAGATAGCGGGGGGATGCTCGAACCAATTTCATAAAGGATGGAGGGGGCTTTCCGGTGGGGGTCATAAAAATCCAAGATGGCGGATTCAAAATGGCGGCCGAATAAAAGTTGATCCGAGCTGGCTGAAAATTGGCGTCCGGGGGTTTTCAGAGACACCGATTCATAATCCGGGGTCAACTTTTTTTTCCGCCATTTTTCAATATGGCCGCCATACAAACGCATCTTTTGGAGCATTTGTTCTCCCGGAAGGAGCCGCGGGGGGTAAAAGTGATGTATGGGAGTCGTATAGAGGGAGGTCTTGTGAGTTTAGGAAAAGTCAGAAATGACATGAAAGTGGAACGCTGACCGGAACTGCCCTACGGATCTCGAAAGTGGCAAGTCGCACACCCACTGTGCCGGAACTAAAGATGTCAAAGACCCTGGGCCGATCGACGAGCCGGTGAAAAAAGATGGCTTCCATACAAAATAACATGGCCGCCATACAAGTGTTCATTTTGGATTTTCACTCAATTGTTCTCCCAGAAGGAGCCTTCGGGGGTAAAACTCATGTATAGGAGTCGTATAGAAGGGGGTCCTATGAGTTCAGGAAAAGTCCGAAATGACCTGAAAGTGGAACGCTGACCGGAACTGCCCCACGGATCTCCAAAATAAGAAGTCGCACACCCGTACTGCCCGAACTAAAAATGTGTAGGACCTTGGGTCGATTGACGAGCTGGTAAAAAAAAGATGGCTTTCATACAAAAAAACATGGCTGCCATATAAACGCTTAATAACACGCTTTTATTAAATTAACCTGTAACTATGTAAGAAAATCTTGGAAGTTAAATTTGACCCACTTCGCGGTTTCCGATTCAGGTGAGATTTTGCACACGTTAGGATGACAATACAGTTAGATAACTGACGTCATTCTAAATCCAATATGGCGGACTATTTATGTATTATGCACTACCATGATATGGGTATCAAATGAAAGGGTTTGCTGAGAAGAGTAGTACGAAACTAAAATAACGTTACACTTAATTCAATATGGCGGACGCCCCAAGATGGTAGACAAAATTTTCTTATCTACCATCATGATATGGGTATCAAATGAAAGGGTCTGCTGGGAAGAAAACGAAAAATAAAGTCAAAGTCGATGTCGAAGTCAAAGTCAAAGTCAAAGTCAAAGTCAAAGTCAAAGTCAAAGTCAAAGTCAAAGTCAAAGTCAAAGTCAAAGTCAAAGTCAAAGTCAAAGTCAAAGTCAAAGTCAACGTCAACGTCAAAGTCAAAGTCAAAGTCAAAGTCAAAGTCAAAGTCAAAGTCAAAGTCAAAGTCAAAGTCAAAGTCAAAGTCAAAGTCAAAGTCAAAGTCAAAGTCAAAGTCAAAGTCAAAGTCAAAGTCAAAGTCAAAGTCAAAGTCAAAGTCAAAGTCAAAGTCAAAGTCAAAGTCAAAGTCAAAGTCAAAGTCAAAGTCAAAGTCAAAGTCAAAGTCAAAGTAGTAAGTAGTAAAAATCCAAGATGGCGGCTTCGAAATAGCGGTTTAAAAAATTATGGTCTAATCTGGCTGAAAATTGACGTCCTGAGGTTTTCGGCGGCTCGTATTCATAATCCGGAGCCAACATTTTTTTTCCGTCATTTTTCAATATGGCCGCCATACAAACGCTTCTTTTGGAGCAATTGTTCTCCGAGAAGGAACCGCAGAGGGGTAAAAGTCATGTATGACAGTCGTATAGAGGTCCAGTGAGAAATGACCTGAAAGTGGAACGGTGCCTGGAACTGCCCTACGGATCTCGAAAATTACAAGTCGCAAACCTATATCGCCGGAACTAAAAATGTCAATTACCCTGGGCCGTTTGAAGAGCCGGTGAAAAAAAGATGGCTTCCATACAAAAAAACATGGCTGCCATACAAAACCAAATATCATATTTATTTTACGTCATGTTACAACTTCCACCTAAAACCACCTCGCGGGCCGCTCGCGGCCCGCGCAGCGCGCGACCTCTAGTTTATATATATAAAGCTCGATTACCACTGACTCACTGATTGACAGAATTGATCTCCCAGATGGAGCCGTGGGGGGTACAAGTCATACATGAAGTCATAAACCTTGAGGTCCAGTGAGTCCGGGAAAAATCCGAAATGACCTGAAAGTGGAACCCTGACCGGAACTGCCCTACGGATCTCGAAAATTACAAGTCGCACACCCATAGTGCTGGAACTAAAAATGTCAAGAACCCTGGGCCGTTTGACGAGCCGGTGAAAAAAAGATGGCGTCCATACAAAAAAAGATGGCGGCCATACAAAATTGAAACGCTCACCGTTCCGAAACCGTTGGAGATAGCGGGGGGTGCTCGACCAAATGTCATAGAGGACGACGGGGGCTTTCCGGTGGGGGTCATTAAAATCCAAGATGGCGGATTCAAAATGGCGGCCAAAAAAAAATATGGTCCGAGCCGGCTGAAAATTGGCATCCGGGGGTTTTCGGGGGCACCAATTCATAATCCGGGATCAAATTTTTTTTTCCGCCATTTTCCAATATGGCCGCCATACAAGTGTTCATTTTGGATTTTCACCCAATTGTTCTCCCAGAAGGAGCCGTCGGGGGTAAAAGCGATGTATGGGAGTCGTATAAAGGGGGGTCCTGTGAGCTTAAGAAAAGTCCGAAATGACCTGAAAGTGGAACACTGACCGGAACTGCCCTACGGATCTCGAAAATGAAAAGTCGAACACCCACACTGCCGGAACTAAAAATGTCGAGGACCCTGGGCCGTTTGACGAGCCGGTGAAAAAAAGATGGTTTCCATACAAAAAAACATGGCTGCCATACAAAATCAAAAATCATATTTTTTTTAAGTTATGTTACAAGCACCACCTACAATGCCCCGCGGGCCGCATGCGGCCCGCGCACCCACGCGACCTCTAGTCTCTAATATATAAAGCTCGATTACCACTGACTCACTGACTCATTGACATAATTGTTCTCCCAGATGGAGCCGTGGGGGGTACAAGTCATACATAAAGTCATAAACCTTGAGGTCCAGTGAGTCCGGGAAAAATCCGAAATGACCTGAAAGTGGAACGCTGACCGGAACTGCCCTACGGATCTCGAAAATTACAAGTCGCAAACCTATACCGCCGGAACTAAAAATGTCGAGGACCTTGGGTCGATTGACGAGCCGGTGAAAAAAAGATGGCTTCCATACAAAAAAACATGGCCGCCATACAAAATTGAAACGCTCACCGTTCCAAAACCGTTAGAGATAGCGGGAGGGTGCTTGAACCAATTTCATAGAGAATGGAGGGGGCTTTCCGGTGGTGGTCATAAAAATCCAAGATGGCGGATTCAAAATGGCGGCCAAAAAAAAGTTGTCTCGATCTGGCTGAAAATTGGTGTCCGGGGGTTTTCGGGGGCACCGATTCATAATCCGGGAACGACATTTTTTTTTCGCCATTTTTCAATATGGCCGCCATACAAACGCATCTTTTGGAGCAATTGTTTTCCCAGAAGGAGCCGCGGGGGTCAAAAGTCTTGTATGGGAGACGTATAGAGGGAGGTCCAGGGAGTTCATGAAAAATCCGAAAAGACCTGAAAGTGGAACGCTGACCGGAACTGCTCTACGGATCTCATAAACAACAAGTCGCCAACCTACAGAGCTGGAACTAAAAATGTCGAGGACCCTGGGCCGATGGACGAGCCGGTGAAAAAAAGATGGCTTCCATACAAAAAAAGATGGCCGCCATACAAGTGTTCATTTTGGATTTTCACTCAATTGTTCTCCCAGAAGGAGCCTTCGGTGGTAAAACTCATGTATGGAATTCGTATAGAAGGGGATCCTATGAGTTCAGGAAAAGTCCGAAATGACCTGAAAATGGAACGCTGACTGGAACTGCCCTAAGGATATCGAAAATGAGAAGTCGCACACCCATACTGCCGGAACTAAATATGTCGAGTACTCTGGGACGATTGACTAGCCGGTGAAAAAAAGATGGCTTCCATACAAAAAAACATGGCCGCCCTACAAGTGTTCATTTTGGATTTTCACAAAAAAAATCTCCCAGAAGGAGCCGTGGGGGTAAACGTCATGTATGGGAGACGTATAAAAGGGGGTTCTGCAAGTTTAGGAAAAGTCCGAAATGACCTAAAAGTGGAACGCTGACCGGAACTGCCCTACGAATCTCGAAAACGACAAGGCGTGCTCCCATAGTGCCCGAACTAAAAATGTCAAGGACCCTGGGCCGATTGACGATCCGGTGAAAAAAAGATGGCTTCAATATAAAAAAAGATGGCCGCCATACAAGTGTTCATTTTGGATTTTCACTCAATTTTTCTCCCAGAAGGAGCCGCGGGGGTTAAAGCCATGTATGGGAGTCGTATAGAGGGAGGTCCAGGGAGTTCAGAAAAATTCCGAAATGATCGATACGTGGTACCCTGACTAGAACTGCCCTGCAGATCTCGAAAATGGCAAATCGCACACCCACACTGCCGGAACTAAAAATGTCGAGGACCCTGATCAGATCTTTGAGCCCGTGAAAAAAAGGTGGCTTCCATACAAAAAAACATGGCTGCCATACAAACGCTTCTTTTGGAGCAATTGTTCTAAAAGGAGTCGAGCGGGGTAAAAGTCATGTATGGGAGTTGTATAATGGTGATTCCAGTGAGTTTAGGAAAAATCCGAAATGACCTAAAAGTAGAACCCTGTCCGGAACTGCCCTACGGGTCTCGAAAACGGCAAAGCGCAGACCCATAGTGCCCGAACTAAAAATGTCGAGGACCCTGGGTCGATTGATGAACTGGTAAAAAAATGATGGCTTCCATACAAAAAAAAACATGGCCACCATACAAAATAGAAACGCCCTCCGCTCCGAAACCGTCAGAGATAGCGGAGAGATGCTCGAACCAATATCATAGCGGATGAAAGCGGCTTTCCGGTGGTCGTCATAAAAATTCAAGATGGCCGATTCAGAATGGCGGCCCAAAATAATACGGTCCGCTCCGGCTGAAAATTGGTGTCTTGAGGTTTTCGGGAGCACCGATTCATAATCCGGGATCGAATTATTTTTCCGCCATTTTTCAATATGGCTGCCATTCAAACGCTTCTTTTGCCGCGGGGGGTAACAGTCATGTATGACAGTCGTATAGAGGGAAGTCCAGTGAGAAATGACCTGAAAGTGGAACCCTGACCTGAGCTGCCTTAGGGATTTCGGAAACGGCAAGTCGCACACCCATACTGCCGGAACTAAAAATGTCAAGGACCCTGGGCCGTTTGACGAGCCGGTGAAACAAAACATTGCTAACATGCAAAAAAAAAACACCATACAAAATTGAAACGCTCCCCGTTCCGAAACCGTTAGAGATAGAGGTGGTTACAAGTCCAGTTAATTCAGAAAAAGTCCGAAATGACCTGAAAGTGGAACGCTGAGCGGAACTGCCCTACGGATCTCGAAAACGACAAGTCGCAGACCTGTAGTGCCCGAACTAAAAATGTGTAGGACCTTGGGTCGATTGACGAGCTGGTGAAAAAAAGATGGTTTCTATACAAAGGGGTCCACTGAGTTCAGGAAAAGTATGAAATGACCTGAAAGTGGTCTTCTGACCGGAACTGCCCTACGGATCTCAAAAACTATAAGTCGCAGACCCACGGTGCTGGAACTAAAAATGTCGAGGAACCTGGGACGACTGATGAGTTGATGAAAAAGTGGAACCCTGACCAAAACAGCCATAGGGATCTCGAAAATTAAACCCACTTCGCGTTTTCCGATTGAGGTGAGATTTTGCACACACGTTTAGTTAGGATGACAATGCATAGTTAGATAACTGACGTCATTCTAAATCCAATATGGCGGACTACTTATGTAATAAGAACTACCATGATATGGGTATCAAATGAAAGGGTTTGCTGAGAAGACTACGAAAACTAATATAACGTCACACTTAATTCAATATGGCGGACGCCCCAAGATGGTAGACAAAATTTTCTTATCTACCATCATGATATGGGTATCAAATGAAAGGGTCTGCTGGGAAGAAAACGAAAAATAAAGTCAAAGTCAAAGTCAAAGTCAAAGTCGAAGTCAAAGTCAAAGTCAAAGGCCAAAACTGAGGCCGAAGCCGAGACTGAGGTCGAAGCCAAAGACGAGGCCGAAGCAGAAGCCGAGACCGAAGTCAAAGTTTTTTATTACAACTGAGCCTATGCAGGCACTTTCAAAATCGTGTTTTTATTTTTTTAAGTTAATTTAAGAGCTCCACCACTACCTCCGCGGGCCGCCCGCGGCCCGCGCACCGCGCGACCTCTAAGCTTTTTAAACCCTCACAGTTTCGAAACCGTTGGAGATAGCGGGGGGGTGCTCGACCAAATGTCATAGAGGACGACGGGGGCTTTCCGGTGGGGGTCATAAAAATCCAAGATGGCGGATTCAAAATGGCGGCCAACAAAAAATATGGTCCGATCTGGCTGAAAATTGGCGTCCTGAGGTTTTCGGGGGCACCGATTCATAATCCGGGATCAATTTTTTTTTTCCGCCATTTTTCAATATGGCCGCCATACAAGTGTTCATTTCGGATTTCGACCCAATTGATCTGCCAGAAGGAGCCGTGGGGGGTAAAAGTGATGTATGGGAGTCGTATAGAGGGGGGTCCTGTGAGTTTAGGAAAAGTCCGAAATGACCTGAAAGTGGAACGCTGACCAAAACTGCCCTACGGATCTCGAAAACGGCAAGTCGCAAACCTATACCACCTGAACTAAAAATGTCGAGGACCTTGGGCCGTTTGACGAGCCGGTGAAAAAAAGATGGCTTCCATACAAAAAAAATGGCGGCCATACAAAATTGAAACGCTCACCGTTCCGAAACCGTTGGAGATAGCGGGGGGGTGCTCAAACCATTTTCATAGAGGATGGAGGGGGCTTTCCGGTGGTGGTCATAAAAATCCAAGATGGCGGATCCAAAATGGCAGCCGAAAAATAAGTTGCTCCGAGCCGGCTGAAAATTGGCGTCCGGGGGTTTTCGGGGGCACCGATTCATAATCCGGGACCGACTTTTTTTTTCCGCCATTTTTCAATATGGCCGCCATACAAGTATTTCTTTAGGAGCAATTGTTCTCCCAGAAGGAGTCGTGGGGGGTAAAAGTGATGTATGGGAGTTGTAGAGAGGGGTGCCCATTGAATTCAGAAAAAAATCGAAATGACCTGAAAGTGGAACGCTGACCGGAACTGCCCTAAGGATTTCGAAAATGAGAAGGTGCACACCCATACTGCCGGAACTAAAAATGTCAAGGATCCTGGGCCGATGGACGAGCCGGTGAAAAAAAGATGACTTCCATACAAAAAAACATGGCCGCCATATAAGTGTTCATTTTGGATTTTCACTCAATTGTTCTCCCAGAAGGAGCCGTCGGGGGTAAACGTCATGTTTGGGAGTCGTATAGAAGGGGGTCCTATGAGTTCAGGAAAGTCCGAAATGACCTGAAAGTGGAACGCTGACCGGAACTGCCCTACGGATCTCGAAAACGGCAAGTCGCAAACCTATACCGCCTGAACTAAAAATGTCGAGGACCTTGGGCCGTTTGACGAGCTGGTGAAAAAAAGATGGCTTCCATACAAAAAAAATGGCGGCCATACAAAATTGAAACGCTCACCGTTCCGAAACCGTTGGAGATAGCGGGGGGGTGCTCGAACCATTTTCATAGAGGATGGAGGGGGCTTTCCGGTGGTGGTCATAAAAATCCAAAATGGCGGCCGAAAAATAAGTTGCTCCGAGCTGGCTGAAAATTGGCGTCCGGGGGTTTTCGGGGATACCAATTCATAATCCGTGGTCGACTTTTATTTTCCGCCATTTTTCAATATGGCCGCCATACAAATGCATCTTTTGGAGCAATTGTTCTCCCAGAAGGAGCCGTGGGGGGTAAAAGTATTGTATGGGAGTCATATAGAGGGGGGTCCTGTGAGTTTAGGAAAAGTCCGAAATGACCTGAAAGTGGAACGCTGACCGGAACTGCCCTACGGAACTCGAAAGTTACAAGTCACACACCCATACTGCCGGAACTAAAAATGTCGAGGACCCTGGGTCGATCGACGAGCCGGTGAAGAAAAGATGGCTTCCATACAAAAAAAGATGGCGGCCACACAAAAGTGTTCATTTTGGTTTTTCACTCAATTGTTCTCCCAGAAGGAGCCGTCGGGGGTAAACGTCATGTTTGGGAGTCGTATAGAAGGGGGTCCTATGAGTTCAGGAAAGTCCGAAATGACCTGAAAGTGGAACGCTGACCGGAACTGCCCTACGGATCTCGAAAATGAGAAGTCGCACACCCATACTGCCGGAACTAATAATCTCGAGTACCTTGGGACGATTGACGAGCCGGTAAAAAAAAAAAGATGGCTTCCATACAAAAAAAGATGGCCGCCATACAAGTGTTCATTTTGGATTTTCACTCAATTGTTCTCCCAGAAGGAGCCTTCGGTGGTAAAACTCATGTATAGAATTCGTATAGAAGGGGGTCCTATAAGTTCAGGAAAAGTCCGAAATGACCTGAAAGTGGAACGCTGACCGGAACTGCCCTACGGATCTCGAAAATTACAAGTCGCAATGCTATACCGCCCCAACTAAAAATGTTAAGGACCCTGGGCCGTTTGACGAACCGGTGAAAAAAAGATGACTTCCATACAAAAAAAGATGGCGGCCATACAAGTGTTCATTTTGGATGTTCACACAATTGCTCTCCCAGAAGGAGCCGTGGGAGGTAAAAGTCATGTATCGGAGTCATATAGAAGGGGGTCCTATGAGTTTATGAAAAGTCCGAAAAGACCTGAAAGTGGAACGCTGACCGGAACTGCCCCACGGATCTCGAAAATGAGAAGTCGCACACCCGTACTGCTCGAATTAAAAATGTGTATGATCTTGGGTAAATTGACGAGCTGGTAAAAAAAAATGGCTTTCATACAAAAAAACATGGCCGCCATATAAACGCTTCTTTTGGAGCAATTGTTCTAAAAGGAGTCGTGCGGGGTAAAAGTCATGTATGGAAGTTGTATAGTGGAAATTCCAGTGAGTTTAAGAAAAATCCGAGATGACCTGAAAGTAGAACCCTGACCGGAACTGCCCTACGGATCTCGAAAACGGCAAAACGCATACCCATATTGCCCGAACTAAAAATGTCGAGGACCCTGGGCCGATTGACGATCCGGTGAAAAAAAGATGGCTTCAATATAAAAAAACATGGCCGCCCTACAAGTGTTCATTTTGGATTTTCACAAAAAAAATCTCCCAGAAGGAGCCGTGGGGGTAAACGTCATGTATGGGAGACGTATAAAAGGGGGTTCTGCAAGTTTAGGAAAAGTCCGAAATGACCTAAAAGTGGAACGCTGACCGGAACTGCCCTACGAATCTCGAAAACGACAAGGCGTGCTCCCATAGTGCCCGAACTAAAAATGTCAAGGACCCTGGGCCGATTGACGATCCGGTGAAAAAAAGATGGCTTCAATATAAAAAAAGATGGCCGCCATACAAGTGTTCATTTTGGATTTTCACTCAATTGTTCTCCCAGAAGGAGCCGTCGGGGGTAAACGTCATGTTTGGGAGTCATATAGAAGGGGGTCCTATGAGTTCAGGAAAGTCCGAAATGACCTGAAAGTGGAACGCTGACCGGAACTGCCCTACGGATCTCGAAAATTACAAGTCGCAATGCTATACCGCCCCAACTTAAAATGTAAAAGACCCTGGGCCGTTTGACGAACCGGTGAAAAAGAGATGGCTTCCATACAAGAAAAGATGGCGGCCATACAAGTGTTCATTTTGGATGTTCACACAATTGCTCTCCCAGAAGGAGCCGTGGGAGGTAAAAGTCATGTATCGGAGTCATATAGAAGGGGGTCCTATGAGTTTATGAAAAGTCCGAAAAGACCTGAAAGTGGAACGCTGACCGGAACTGCCCCACGGATCTCGAAAATGAGAAGTCGCACACCCACTGTGCCGGAACTAAAAATGTCAAAGACCCTGGGCCGATCGACGAGCCGGTGAAAAAAGATGGCTTCCATACAAAAAAACATGTCCGCCATACAAGTGTTCATTTTGGATTTTCACTCAATTGTTCTCCCAGAAGGAGCCTTCGGGGGTAAAACTCATGTATAGGAGTCGTATAGAAGGGGGTCCTATGAGTTCAGAAAAAGTCCGAAATGACCTGAAAGTGGAACACTGACCGGAACTGCCCCACGGATCTCCAAAATGAGAAGTCGCACACCCGTACTGCCCGAACTAAAAATGTGTAGGACCTTGGGTCGATTGACGAGCTGGTAAAAAAAAGATGGCTTTCATACAAAAAAACATGGCTGCCATACAAACGCCTCTTAACACGCTTTTATTAGCTTCACCTGTAACTATGTAAAAAAATCTTGGAAGTTAAATTTGACCCACTTCGCGGTTTCCGATTGAGTTGAAATTTTGCACACACGTTTAGTTAGGATGACAATGCATAGTTAAATAACTGACGTCATTCTAAATCCAATATGGCGGACTACTTATGTATTATGCACTACCATGATATGGGTATCAAATTAAAGGGTTTGCTGAGAAGAGTACGAAACTAAAATAACGTCACACTTAATTCAAAATGGCGGACGCCCCAAGATGGTAGACAAGATTTTCTTATCTACCAACCTGATATGGGTATCAAATGAAAGGGTCTGCTGGGAAGAAAACGAAAAATAAAGTCAAAGTGAAATTCGAATTCAAAGTAAAAGTCGATGTCAAAGTCAAAGTCAAAGCACTTTCCAAATCGTGTTTTTTTTTAAAGTTAATTTAAGAGTACCACCACAACCTCCGCGGACCGCCCGCGGCCCGCGCACCGCGCAAACTCTAGGCTTTTTAAACCCTAACCGTTTCGAAACCGTTAGAGATAGAGTGGGAGTGCTTGACCAAATATCATCGAGGACGAGAGGGGATTTTCGGTGGTCGTGATAAAAATCCAAGATGGCGGATTCAAAATGGCGGCTTACAAAAAATATGGTCCGATCTGGCTGAAAATTGGCGTCCTGAGGTTTTCGGGGGCACCGATTCATAATCCGGGACAAACTTTTTTTCCGCCATTTTTCAATATGGCCGCCATACAAACGCATCTTTTGGAGCAATTGTTCTCCCAGAAGGAGTCATGGGGGGTAAAAGTCATGTGTGGGAGTCGTATAGAGAGAGGCCCAGTGAGAAATGACCTGAAAGTCGAACCCTGACTGGAACAGCCCTACGGATCTCGAAAACGGAAAGCCGCAGACCTATACTGCCAGAACTAAAAGTGTCAAGGACCTTGGGTTGATCGACAAACTGGTAAAAAATCATGGCTACTATACAAAAAAACATGGCCGCCATACAAGTGTTCATTTTTGGATTTTCACTCAATTGTTCTCCCGGAAGGAGCCGCGGGGGGTAAAAGTGATGTATGGGAGACGTATAGAGGGAGGTCCAGGGAGTTCAGCAAAGAACCGAAATAACCTAAAAGTGGAACGCTGACCGGAACTGCCCCACGGATCTCGAAAATGAAAAGTCGCACACCCATACTGCCCGAACTAAAAATGTGTAGGACCTTGGGTCGATTGACAAGCTGGTAAAAAAAGATGGCTTTCATACAAAAAAACATGGCTGCCATACAAAATCAAATATCATATTTATTTTGCGTCATGTTACAAACCCCATCTAAAAAGCCCTCGCGGGCCGCTCGCGGCCCGCGCACCGCGCGACCTCTAGTTTATATATATAAAGCTCGATTACCACTGACTCACTGATTGACAGAATTGATCTCCCAGATGGAGCCGTGGGGGGTACAAGTCATACATGAAGTCATAAACCTTGAGGTCCAGTGAGTCCGGGAAAAATCCGAAATGACCTGAAAGTGGAACCCTGACCGGAACTGCCCTACGGATCTCGAAAATTACAAGTCGCACACCCATAGTGCTGGAACTAAAAATGTCAAGAACCCTGGGCCGTTTGACGAGCCGGTGAAAAAAAGATGGCGTCCATACAAAAAAAGATGGCGGCCATACAAAATTGAAACGCTCACCGTTCCGAAACCGTTGGAGATAGCGGGGGGGTGCTCGACCAAATGTCATAGAGGACGACGGGGGCTTTCCGGTGGGGGTCATTAAAATCCAAGATGGCGGATTCAAAATGGCGGCCAAAAAAAAATATGGTCCGAGCCGGCTGAAAATTGGCATCCGGGGGTTTTCGGGGGCACCGATTCATAATCCGGGATCAATTTTTTTTTTCCGCCATTTTCCAATATGGCCGCCATACAAGTGTTCATTTTGGATTTTCACCCAATTGTTCTCCCAGAAGGAGCCGTCGGGGGTAAAAGCGATGTATGGGAGTCGTATAAAGGGGGGTCCTGTGAGCTTAAGAAAAGTCCGAAATGACCTGAAAGTGGAACACTGACCGGAACTGCCCTACGGATCTCGAAAATGAAAAGTCGAACACCCACACTGCCGGAACTAAAAATGTCGAGGACCCTGGGCCGTTTGACGAGCCGGTGAAAAAAAGATGGTTTCCATACAAAAAAACATGGCTGCCATACAAAATCAAAAATCATATTTTTTTTAAGTTATGTTACAAGCACCACCTACAATGCCCCGCGGGCCGCATGCGGCCCGCGCACCCACGCGACCTCTAGTATACATATATATACATATAATTTTAAATTATAATGGTGAGCATGAAAATCCCCCACTACTTATAAGCCTATAGTAAATTACTCCAGGCTAAATTACTAGTAGGTACGAACGGAGGGTGGACAATAAATTGGCAGAATATTCTGTATCAGAGGATTTTTTTTTTAACATGAAGTACTTCTATGCCCGAATTACTTATTCGAAAATCTCGAGCTTCTAAGGCTTACATTCAGAGACGTCAGAAACGAGTCTAAGCGTGAACTTACGCTTCCATCTGTCAAAATTTGTTCGTAAAATTGACATATGGAAGCGTAAGTTCACGCTTAGACTCGTTTCGGTCGTCTCTGAGGCTTACATTCAGAGACGACCGAAACGAGTCTAAGCGTGAACTTACGCTTCCATATGTCAATTTTACGAACAAATTTTGACAGATGGAAGCATAAGTTCACGCTTAGACTCGTTTCTGTCGTCTCTGAATGTAAGCCTAAAAGACTTATGAGTATTTACCCACAATTCTTAGGGCCGTATTAATAAACCAATCTCAGTTTTGAGTAGGCTCTTAAGTAACCACATAAGATGCTGGAACTATATAGTTCAGCATCTTATGTGGTTACTTAAGAGCTTACTCAGAACTGAGATTAGTTTATTAATACGGGCCTTAGTCTCATAAGATAGCTACGCCTCCATGTGAATCATCCCTATCTCTACGAAATACTTAAACTCGTCAAAACAAAATAAGGGCCACCTTATATTTTTGATCTTTTGGGCAAATTATGAGGTTCCTAGATTCCTAGATTTGTTTTTAATGAAATGGGTATAATTTTACACAATTCACAGAAAAGAAAAACAATTTTACAACATTTTCAAGAAAAAGTGCAGTTTCAGCAAAAAGTACACTTGGACTAAAAATGCAATTAAAAATGAAATTCCACGACGTTTATTCTTCTTCCTTTTTGAATCAATATTTGGTGTAACCTCCTCTTTTCTGAACATATTCTTGAAGCCTAGAGGACATTTTCTATCAGATGCCGCATTGTTTCTTGAGAGATTTGTTCCTAGCTCGATTTTAGGACGTTTATGGGCTGTCTTTCATTATCCACTGATCAATTTGTATCTCATACTCTTCTTTTCAACAGATCCCACATGTGTTCAATTGTGTTCAAGCCCGAACTGTTCGCTGGCCTCGGCAACACTTGTATACAAGCCTCTTCTAGTGTCTCTCTGGTCGCTCTAGCAGAATAACCGCGTGCATTGCCGTGCAACAGCTTGAAACCTGCACCCATTTGCTATGCAAATGGCACCACATAGAGTCTTATGACCTCCTGGATGTATCGTTAAGTTGTTACTGTACCCTGGTTCTGAATTATAAGCTCAATTCTTCCAGTTTTGCTTATGCCTCCCCACACCATAACATTGGGCCCCCCAAATCGATCATTGTGGTGGATGCAGGCATCTGCAAATTGCTCACCTTTTCATCTCCACACCCTTATGCAGCGGTCAACACTAAAAACTTTTACTTTGCTCTCATCTGTAAAAAGCAATGTGCTTCAGTCACTTACGCTACAGTCCAATTGTTGCCTTGCGGATGTTTATTGATTTGCATGATGAATACTGGTCTATGGAATTCGCACCACTTGACTCCTGGACAATTGCTGGTCTTCATAAAACTGGTTTCTAATTTTTTGGTCACTAAGTCACGTGCCTGTGGCCAGGCACAAGCGGGTTTGCAAAGAGCGGGAAGTGACGGTGGTCTCTCTACGTGCATGTAAGTCTATGTAGCGGTCTTCCTGAGCGGTGATTCCTATGGCTCTGCCTAATTCCTGACTTCTGACAAATTTTTGGATCTCATAAAAGCAATTCCAGGCATTCTGAATCGCTCGCTGCGAAAATCTAGGCTGTAAAACTACAGATCGCTACGAACAGCCTTCTTGGATGAGTGTTATGGTCCTGTAGGCTAATTCACGTAACTAAATAAGTGCAGTTGCCGCGCAGTTGCAATAAAATATTGATCAAAACAACACATTCGGTAATCTTCTTCTTCTTCTTTCGTTATGGCAATTGAGCCGATGTCTACTATTCTGCCATTTGGTATCCTCTGAGCTTCAGTGAGATACGCTCGCTTCAAGTTCGAGCGTCACTGCAATACGATCGACGCGACTTAAAATTACGTGAATTAGCCCTCTGGTCGATGTAGTCAAGTCCATTTGAATTCGAACCTGTGGAATTACGTTCTTAAAATGCCGATGTATGCACTGACTCGACACACTAAACCGTTCTCAGTACAATACAAATGTTAAATGAGCTTAAAGTTCACGTTAATAACAGTAAAATTAATAGGTTTCAAAAAAATTATAAAATCTACCCATTTTAACGGTTTTTCAAGCGGAATGGCTGTTAAAGTGTTCGCAAACACTTAAGGTAACACAACGCTGTACAATTTACCACATGGATATAGTTAATAATCATTAAATCACCCATAATGTCGAAATTTGCAAGTGGCCCTTATTTTGTTTTGACGAGTAGGTATATATTGTAACCACATAATCTAAGAAGACTTTTGGGTTCTATACATATTTCGGATATAGCGGCTGTGTCTTTTGTTTTGAATTAATAATTGTGACGCACATAATAATTTAGGTTTAAGGCTTTGGGCATTCCATTGTACAACATTTAATTTAACATATTTTTTATGTCTGTCCATTATGATATTTATAAAAAATTGCAACAGCGGTAAATCTGATAAATTGACGACTACTAACAGAATTAACCACTCAATACACAACACAACTTATACAGGATGTGGCGTAAATAGTGGTCCAACGTAAAGGGGTCGGTACACCGTATATTCAGCTATCACATACCACAATTTGAACCACTTTTTACCATAGGTCTCAGAATAAAATATTTTTTATTGTTTTATTTTTAAACCAACCTCGCATTTAATCACCTTTGTTTGTTTCAGCGTCAAGACTTTTTGCATAGGAAACTATCTGTCTTGGAAAAACAGTTCCCAAACATTAAATTAGCAACAAGTAGATATTCTACTATATGGGGAGGTGCATCACTACTCAAAATGTTACTTGCATCTATGAAGGATTTTTTAACACTTGGCTGGCAATGGGATTTTGTTATTAATTTAAGTGAAAGTGATTTTCCTATTAAATCATTGGAAGAATTAGAAAACTTCCTTTCCATAAATAAAGGTCTGAACTTTGTGAAATCACACGGACGAGAAGTACAGAGGTTTATCAAGAAACAAGGTCTAGATAAAACGTTTATAGAATGCGACACGCACATGTGGCGTGTCGGGGAAAGAAAACTACCCAGAGGAATAGTAATAGATGGTGGAAGTGATTGGATTGCGTTATCCCCAGAATTTGTATCATATGTAGTTGGAAAACCAGATGAGCTCTTAACTGGATTGGATGTAATATTTCAACATACTCTGTTACCTGCAGAGTCGTTTTTCCATACAATATTAAGAAATTCACATTTCTGTGGTTCGTACGTCGACAACAATTTACACGTTACTAACTGGAAAAGAAAATTGGGTTGCAAATGTCAATATAAACATGTGGTTGATTGGTGCGGGTGTTCTCCAAACGATTTCAGAACTGAAGACTGGCCCAGAATACAAAACACACAAGACCGCCAGCTATTTTTTGCAAGAAAATTTGAACCCGTAATAAATCAGGAAATAATAAACAGAGTTGAGCAGTATATAGGATTTAAGGATCATTTCCTGATGCCCAATTTAGAGGCATATTGGCAAAGTATTTATAACATAGAAGATTTGACAGCCAGCTCGGATGATATAATGTTAACTCATGCTGGAAGCATTGTTAGGCATAATGCAAGAATTCTATTAGAAGAAGGTTGTCGAATAGAACCTGAAATAATAATTGAAATTAGTTCATATAATTCTGCAGATATTTACAAAGGAAATTTAATATTACATAAAGCTATTATACATGATCGTATAGAAATGTTAATAGAGACTTGGTACAAACCTAAAAAAAATATGGATTTAAATTTCGAAAATCCATATGTCGAAAATGTTAAAGTGTTTAAAGTAAGTTCGGATTATGATCAGAAAGAAACGACATTTAGAAACTTGGCAAATATTTTAGGACCCTTGTCTGAACCCGTTTTACTTTATGAATTTTCTGCTCATATAGATAAGAAAAATGAAACTTTTACTTTAATATGGTTGGATCCTGCCGGAGCTATTGGTGATGTGAATAGCATACACGTGGATGAAAACAATCTGACAAATTTTATAAAACCTAGCTTAAAGGCACCTCTTTTACCTGGAATATGGAAAGTAGGTCTATTTGAACAAAATAGAATAATAGTATCTACAAAGTTTCTCATATCACCACTAGAATATTTCTCTGGCAAAGATTTGTCACATCAAGAATCTAGTATCATTCATAGTGGATCTCAAAATTCATATAAGAACTTTTCAAATCTGAAGCCAAAGAACTTTCTTCCTGATCATGAAGAGAGTATATTGTTACAAAAAATTTCCCAGTCAAATGTACAAAGAATAAACCAAGATTTGAAAGAATGGATAGATGGACTGAGTTCAGAGTTTTATAATGTTTTAGGTTCATGTATAATGCTAAATAATGAAATAAAGGATAGATTAGTGTGTGGTCATCATAAATTAGAAAATTGTATATCAACTCAATGGAGTTCCCTGTCACCAGATCCTAAAGGATCTATAGGTAAACTTAATAAGATTACAGGGCGCCTGGAAAGGGTATGACAAACGTTTATTTTGTATCTAGGTTTTGTTTATATTGAACTGATTCCACCAGTAATAAAACTTAATAATTTATATGCCATAAATGAAGTGGAATCCTTGCATATACTTAGTCACAGTCACAATGCATAATTTTTTTCCGATAGGGTTTCTGGTATGAGTACCTGATTTCACTAAATCCGACGATCGACACCAAATTCGTCTATCTGCTCGGTCGTTTGACAAGATAAAGATAAAGATCAATTTATTGCATAACTGTGTACATATGTTCTTATTAGAAGAAAACCTAACAGTTTTAAGCTCAACAGTCTACCCATATCGGATATGCAATATAATATAATAGAAAAAAATTAAATTATAAATTAAATCTTATTGCCAACTAGTAGCTTTTACTATGGCAACAAAAAAATCTACCCGAGTAAAAAAAAGATACGACCATCAGAAGGAAAATATATTGACTTATTGACTTTGACTATATACAGGGTGTTAGGGAAACGCTTCCGAAAACGAAGACAGGTGACAGAGTTAGTGATTCTGGATACGATACCATCAAAAAATCTAAAAAAAAAATTCTTTATTTACACATTTTTTTTTAGCATTTTTCGCTCACCATGCTGTTAGAACAGTTCAATGAAACCATTATTAGCGATAAAACACATTTTTTTTCTTTAAAAATCAAACCCGCAATGCATTCGTAAATAAAAATCAGCTGACGCGCGTGACCTCGAGTTCAATGCGCCCGCGCGCGCGCTCACCGATCGCCGCGCCGCGCGGCCGTTGACCTCAGTGATGGACGGAGGGTAATCGTGTGGCGCTGTGGCTGGTGCCATGAGAATCTCGATCTTATCCTATCCCCTAAACTCTTTTTGATCGCTGGAGCCAAATGTCTCAAATTTCAGCTCACTGCTAGTTGTGGGATACCTGCTTTCGGATTATGATGCTTGTATCGTAATAATTTTCCGCTTAAAAGTGATCAAGGATACAATTTTGATCAGAATGCCCGTTAATCATACTCACAAATCAGAAAAAATCTGTTTATTTTGCTTAAACCTCAGAATAGGGATAGGTACCTACTGTGAGTCGGAAAGAAAAGTGTAAAAAGTTGGTTAAGTAGAAAGACACTAACTTTACAAGCAATTTTGTTAATTCGAACAAAATTAAAATGTGTAGCTGTCTGCACGGCGTGCTCTAAGTAAGTACCTACTAATAACCTTCGCTCGTATTCTGATAATCAAGCTAAGTATCACAGATAAATGATCACCGTGTTTAATTCGAAAAAGTCATTGGTCTGGTCAAGGTTTGAACCCGGGCCACCTCACTTGAAAGGCGTCCACTCAACCACACGGGCACTCCTTTGCTCGCCGCCGCGCCTGGCAGCGGCGCGGCGGCGGCGGCCTTTGTTACTGAGGCGGCATCCTTTATAAAGCGGCGGCGAATTGCACAAAGCACACCGCTAAAATAAATAAGTAGAAAAATTACAGAAGCGTCAAAGTTTTCAAGTTGATGGATTTTGTGTGCATTTAATAACAGTTTTGAATTAAAGTCGATAATCGATAATAAATGAAATAAAGTAAAACATCGATCGCCGATTCATAGCGGGTACAATTCAAGCCATTCAGGAACACGCGTATGTCAATTGAATTTGAACTTTATGTCAATGGAATAAGAGTCACACAACGCGCGCTCGAAAATTGCAACAACTCCTTATTTAGCAAATAACCCACTCAATTCAAAGTGGATACTTTAATTATTTTAATCTAAAAATCATGTTATTATCTTATTTAAAAATGTTACAAAATAAAAAAACTGTTTTGAAACTAAAATTTCATAAAACTTCTTTTTACTCCTTAAAAAACGTTGCTCTACAATAGGATTTCTCCGGTATCGTAGATACACTTTACACATCACTTCTTTTTAATTTATTAATCTTTGCACATCAAAAGACACCGCTTTGGTGAATTCCGCGCGGTGCCTACTGCCTACCGCGCCTCCCGCTTGTCGGCCTCACGCCGCACGCGCAGTGTTCTAGTCAGTTCCTTGCCTACGCTATTTGTGAGCGAACGCGTGTTACATCAATCGATTTCGGTTTTGCGTATTTAATCCTACTGTTTTCTAAGTTTTGATATTATTGTTACGTTTTTAGTGCTGTTTTATTGTTTTTAAGTTATTAATTTTTGTAGTTTTAAATTTGTTTTATTATTATTGTTACATTTTTAGTGCTGCTTTAGTGTTTAAGTTAGGTATTTATTTTTGTTGTGATTGTGACAATGCCTGAAGCATACGTGTACAGTGCTCGTGAATACGGCAACATGTTTATGTGTTTAGGAGAAGCCCGTGGCAATGCTTCTCTTGCATTAAGAATTTACCGAGACAGATTTCCGAACGTCCGGCATCCATCTGATTCTCGCATGATAACGGCAGCTTTTCAGCGAGTTTCAGAAAATCGACCAATTGCTCCGATGGCGGTAGGTGGTGGACAACAAGTGAATGTTCAGACAGAGGAGCAAATTTTAAATGTGATTCGTCAAAATCCGATAGGCTGATGATTTAATTTGGAATTGCATAATTTTGTGAAGTTTTGTAGAGATAGGCAGAAGCATTTTAAAAGTAGTGTTTGTGAATTCCGAATAAATCCCGTGCCTAGGCCGTCTGAGTCGCACGGAGCGCTCGGCGCGCTCGGCACCCGCACAGCTGATGGCGCGACGTTGCGTTGCGGGTGAGTGACCCCGCGTTTTGTACGGTTTCCATTGCTAGTTTAAGAAATATGAAGTCTTGAAAATAACCAAAAGGTTATTGGTATCCGTTTGCATTTGGGTTATATATCATCCACGTTCAGGCTTCGGAAGCGTTCCCCTTACACCCTGTATATAAAGCTCGATTACCACTGACTGACTGACTGATTGACACAATTGTTCTCCCAGAAGGAGCCGTGGGGGGTAAAAGTCATGTATGAGGGTCATATAGAAGGGGGTCCAGTGAGTCCGGGAAAAATCCGAAATGACCTGAAAGTGGAACGCTGACCGGAACTGCCCTACGGATCTCAAAAATGGCAAGTCGAACACCCACACTGCCGGAACTAAAAATGTCAAGAACCCTGGGCCGTTTGACGAGCCGGTGAAAAAAAGATGGCGTCCATACAAAAAAAGATGGCGGCCATACAAAATTGAAACGCTCACCGTTCCGAAACCGTTGGAGATAGTGGGGGGGTGCTCGACCAAATGTCATAGAGGACGACGGGGGCTTTCCGGTGGGGGTCATAAAAATCCAAGATGGCGGATTCAAAATGGCGGCCAAAAAAAAATGGTCCGAGCCGGCTGAAAATTGGCGTCCGGGGGTTTTCGGGGGCACCGATTCATAATCCGGGATCAAATTTTTCTTTCCGCCATTTTTCAAGATGGCCGCCATACAAGTGTTCATTTTGGATTTTCACTCAATTGTTCTCCCAGAAGGAGCCGTGGGGGGTAAAAGTGATGTATGGGAGTCGTATAGAAGGGGGTCCTGTGAGTTTAGGAAAAGTCCGAAATGACCTGAAAGTGGAACACTGACCGAAACTGCCCTACGGATCTCGAAAACGGCAAGTCGCAAACCTATACCGCCTGAACTAAAAATGTCGAGGACCTTGGGCCGTTTGACGAGCCGGTGAAAAAAAGATGGTTTCCATACAAAAAAAAATGGCTGCCATACAAAATCAAAAATCATATTTTTTTTAAGTTATGATACAAGCTCCACCTAAAAAGCCCTCGCGGGCCGCGTGCGGCCCGCGCACCCGCGCGACCTCTAGTTATTATTATTATTTATTATAAAATTCGTTAAACTTGTTTTTGATTATGAGAAAAAGTATGGTAGGTAAGGAGGGAGGCATTTATAAAGAAAATACGAAGGAGTAAGTATTTTTGGTATAATAAAATAAAAATGATTTTATTCAAAAATGATTTTATTTATTTTCATTAATATTTTTACAATCATTATGTAATGAATTTATACTTATTAATTAATCATTACAGATATATACAATATCCAAAAAAAAAAACGCGTCGAATTCAGAACCTCCTCCTTTTTTTTGAAGTCGGTTAAAAAAAGTGCGGAGCGATGAATCACATTTTGGTGTCCGGCCCATGCAAAGGACCATTAGATATTATTTAGAAGTGGTAGGGTCCTAAGCCCCTTTGTCACTGCGACCTGCGAAGATCTATTGTGGCACAAAGTACCATACGACAGTAATAACAAGGGCTCAAACACCAATTGCTCATCTACCAGATATACAACTGCAACAGTAATTATTTATACTATATATACCTGTAAGGTACCGTTAACCAATACATGGCAAACATATTTTTTCGCACTGCTGTGGCGACTTTTAGTTCGTGCTCTTATAAATAAAACATCGGAATCAAGCAAATAAAAATCATTTATATCTGTTAGTTCCGCTTCGGCATAATTATAATATTTCAATTAGATATATAGTCGCCACCGCGTATGTGCTCACTATAAAGTTTTGATTATGAATTCAAAAATAGTACCATAATGACAGACTTTATGCAAGTGCATGCGTGGTTGACTGCTGGGTTTCGGCGCCATTATTGTGTTTGTTTTTATATCTATTGCAGTGAGTATAGGTAAAGTAGTGTATGAAAATGCAAGCGTAGCATAACCACCATAGATGCGGGTTTCTTCTACGGAAGAATAGAAAAATAGACCGGTTATGGAAATATTTCTACTCGTCGGTAGGATTTGGTAGCCAGCTACTTCACTAACTACTTACCCGTTGCTGTGGAATAGTTGTTTGTTATGCAAGGCTGCAAAGTTGTTATTTGGTGCGAGTGCTTGTATTGAATACCGAGCAAGCGAAGGATTCTAAGAGTGAACCACTCGCTTCGCTCGTGGTTCAAAAATATTATCCTGAGCGTAGAGCGAGGGATTCAAAGGCACGAGACGCAAATAATTTTGTAGCCGTGCGAAACACACAACTTTTCATCTCAATAAAGCGAGGAAAATGTTAGATGCCTAATTATATTTGAGTTATTCTTCTTCACCACTGTACACTTGTCCAACGCGCCAACCCTTCACTCGCGGCAGAATGCTCTCGTGATTACAAGACTTGGGGCCCGGTCTGTGCTCTACACCATAGTTCGTCACGTTCGAATTTCGAATAACTTTTCCACGCTAGCGGATAAAATAGACTTTTGCGCTCGGATTTCGAAGAATAAAGAAAGCCTTTCCGAGCTAGTGAGATGAAAATAATATTTTATCTTTGTCTACGTAGAAACCTGAGTCTGGATGTCGAGATGGATAGAAAGACCTTTGTCTATTCTTTGAAGAATAGAAATAGAAACGGTCATGCTACAGGTGCTACACATAGGTACCTTACTAGATATTAAAACACTCGCCTTGCCTCACCTTGGTTTTACACACACTCGTATTTTAATTACCCCTTTTATGCAGCAGTTTCTTAAACTACTATTATTAGATTGCAGGTATTACCCAAATATTCTTTTCATAGGAATCTAATGTGTAAAAAAGATTTTAAAGACAAACGTTCGGAATTTCGTACTAACTAAAGAAATTTTGCAAAATAGTTATTTGTGCAACAAGAGAGCAAAGTCGTTTTTTGCTGCGAGTGCTGATTTTGAATCTTGAGCAAGCGAAGGATTCAAAGGTTGAATCACGAGCGTAGCGAGTGATTCTAAAGTTGAATCCTGAGTGTGGCGAGGGATTCAAAGGCACGAGATGCAAAAAACTTTGCTCTCGTGTAACACACATAACTTTTCACTTCAGCAGCGAGAACACTTTAGGAGATAAAATATATTACGTAACATTATTGAAACTAGAAATAAATATTTACAGGTTAAATATCAGTTTTATTTGCAGTAAATACTTATTTTCGTTTAAATACAACAATAAATTAAAAATTCAATAAATTACACTATAAGACATTATTATTAAAGCGCAAAATTTGACACTCGCATCTGGACGTTTGAGTGCATTGACAGGTCGCGGCGTGGACGTTCAAGTGGATACAGTGTTAGAAACTCTCAAAAATATTTATCCCCAAAGCTAAAGCTAAAAACCCCTAAAATCCCCCAAAAAAAAAATCTCTGTAAAAATAATAAATAATTTGTAATAATATAAAATAATTGAATCGTTTAAAAAAAAAACAGTCAGCAACGTCACAATCATTATAAACTTCACAGTAAAATTAATCAAGTGTTAAAATAAACCCTAAAAATACCTCTAAAGAAATGAAACCCCTAAAAGAATCCCATACCACTTATTTACCCCCTAAATTTGGGGGGAAAACCCCTAAGTTGGGAACCCTGTTCCCATATTATTTTCTGTCAAATTTGAGTGAAATGTCACTTGTTTACTTTTTTTAAATTGTATTATGTTAACTGGCAATATTCGAAATTCTTGGAATTAGCGTTGCCAGACGTACGAGAAATCTCGTAACTTTACGAGATTTAGCAGCTTAGTACGAGATACGAGAAAAATAAAAATCTCGTACACTTTTTTACGAGATTTTAACAGTGTTGGCCTGCGTCATGTATACAAACCGAAAACATTATAAAAAAAGGAAAAAACGATCGACGAATCGAAACGATGATCGAACGACGATTAAAGGACATTGCTAAAGTTCCATACGTGATTAGTCCCAGGCATAGACATCTATGGTCCCAGGGCTACAGGAGTCTACTAAACAAATATTATGCTTACCTATAGTCGTCAAAACAAAATAAGGGCCACTTGCAAATTTCGACATTATGGGTGATTTAATGATCATTAACTATATCCATATGGTAAATTGTACAGTGTTCTGTTATCTTAAGTGTTTGCGAACACTAACAGCATTCCGCTTGAAAAACCGTTAAAATGGGTAGCGTTTATAATTTTTTTTGAAACCAATTAATTTTACGTGTTATTTTACTGTTTTTCACGTGAACTTTAAGCTCATTTAACATTTGTATTGTACTGAGAACAGTTTAGTGTGTCGAGTCATTGCGTACATCAGCATTTTATGAACATAATTCCACAGGTTCGACTTCGACAAACACATATACCACATAACCATAACACTCATCCAAGAAGGCTATTCGTAGCGATCTGTAGTTTTACAGCCGATATTTTTGCAGCGAGCGATTCAGAATTCCTGGAATTGCTTTTATGAGATCCAAAAATTAGTCTGAGGCCCAATTCTCGTAATTAAAAATGTTCAAAATATAGTTCGGATCTCATTCCGATCTACTACCAATGTCATAAATGTCACAAATGGTATTCTCCTACTCCTACCCTAACAAACAACGTCAAACGTGACATTATATTGTAATGAGATCGAAAGTTGAATAAAAGGCAAATCGGTATTCTGCTAACATTTTGAACTGACACAGATGGACACAGATAATAAAATTGACACTCTCGTCTATACACAAACGTCAAAAATGAGATTGAAATGAGTTTGTAAGAAGATTGAATCCAAATCATACTGGAATCGGACTGAACTTTAAGAGGAGTAGAATACATGACTTTTTGTCAATTCATAATATAATCTCAGTTCGGTCAACTTTCAGTCATATTATAACTTAATTACGAGAATTGGGCTTCAGTAGGCAGAGCCAGAGGAATCACCGCTCAGGAAGACCGCTACATAGACTTACATGCACGCAGAGAGAGCACCGTCACTTCCCGCTCTTTGCAAACCCGCTTGTGCCTGGCCACAGGCACGTGACATAATGACCAAACAATTAGAAACCAGTTTTATGAAGACCAGCAATTATCCAGGAGTCAAGTGGTGCAAATTCCATAGACCAGTATTCATCATGCAAATCAATAAACATCCGCAAGGCAACAATTGGACTGTAGCGTAAGTGACTGAAGCACATTGCTTTTTACAGATGAGAGCAAAGTAAAAGTTTTTAGTGTTGACCGCTGCATAAGGGTGTGGAGATGAAAAGGTGAGCAATTTGCAGATGCCTGCATCCACCACAATGATCGATTTGGGGGGCCCAATGTTATGGTGTGGGGAGGCATAAGCAAAACTGGAAGAATTGAGCTTATAATTCAGAACCAGGGTACAGTAACAACTTAACGATACATCCAGGAGGTCATAAGACTCTATGTGGTGCCATTTGCATAGCAAATGGGTGCAGGTTTCAAGCTGTTGCACGGCAATGCACGCGCTTATACTGTTAGAGCCACCAGAGAGACACTAGAAGAGGCTCGTATACAAGTGTTGCCGAGGCCAGCGAACAGTTCGGGCTTGAACACAATTGAACACACGTGGGATCTGTTGAAAAGAAGAGTATGAGACACAAATTGATCAGTGGACAATGAAAGACAGCCCTTAAACGTCCTAAAATCGAACTAGGAACAAATCTGTCAAGAAACAATGCGGCATCTGATAGAAAATGTCCTCTAGGCTTCAAGAATATGTTCAGAAAAGAGGAGGTTACACCAAATATTGATTCGAAAAGGAAGAAGAATAAACGCCGTGGAATTTCATTTTTAATTGCATTTTTAGTCCAAGTGTACTGATTGCTGAAATTGCACTTTTTCTTGAAAATGTTGTAAAATTGTTTTTCTTTTCTGTGGATTGTGTAAAATTTAAGGCCATTTCATTAAAAACAAATCATTGCAATGAATTTTACAACTTAGAAACCTAGTAACCTCATAATTTGCCCAGAAAATCAAAAATATAAGGTGGCCCTTATTTTGTTTTGACGAGATATGTACAACTTGAAGAAAACAATTTATTTCAATCAATTTTAAAACACGGACAGTACTGAATATATGTATTTTTATTAATAAAAATTGAAATTATTTTGAGGTTATGTTTTGCTTTCTTTCAAAAGTTGTGTCATGTCAACTACTCTACAACGAAGATTTCAGTCGATGCATTTCAAATGTATAGCTTGTATGGAGTATTTTTTTAAAACGTTGCTTACTTCTATTCGTCATGTATCCTGGATACAGTTTACTAAGATAGGTATAATTATCTCACATGCACACGCAGTCAGACCCGGAACATACATCTACAGTTCATACTGAGTTCATACAATAGTACAATAAAATACAATTGAGCTAAGTTAGTCATTAAACTCGAGGCTGGATTGCAGCCCGAACCGAAAGCGAGGGATGGAGCATAATGGAGCCAAGAATGTGATACCAATGCTCACGCATTTTATACGAGGTTTTTCAACAAACTTGCGAGGAAAAAAAAAATAGAATTTGAAAAAATCTATTTTGCATAGCTATTTTGCGTATTTCTTCGTTTGTGATTGGTTGAGTTAGCTATGCGCGCGCAGGATGAAGTATGCGTGCGCAAGTGGAAGAATGCGCGCGCAGGTCGAAGGAGACGAGGTTTACTTTATCTATGAGACGCACTGAGGAAGCCGTCAAACAACCTAATATTAAAAATATAAGAAACTGAATATTTTTGTATTTATGTTAATTACATAAATTAATGTTAATTTGTTGACAAAAACAAATAATTTGAGAAAATGAAATTAACGTAAGCAAATAAAAAACAAGTCATGGCAGTATAGGTTAGTACCTTTGTCTGTCCAAAAAAAGGACGTATGTATACCTCGGTATACCTACTTATATAAAATGTTTTGGCGGTTTCGTTGGTGTTTGGGATAAGTTTATGTTGTTGTTATGTTTTATAAACAATCAAAATAATTTAGAAATTAAATTAAACAATAGCTTATTTATATTTTTTGATTCGGTTTTTGTTCCATTGGCTTACTTGACTTCGATATTTGCAAACAAAACAAACAAAACCAATATGGATGATACTGTCATTTCATTTCCTATAACGTCAATATTGTGTTGATTACTTTTTAAAATTAAAAATGATTGAAGTACTGTCCGCAGAAAATGAGACTAGTTATAAGTACTAATAAAATACACTTGTAATTGTAGTTTATTGTTCATCTTTGTAGATGACAGGGCCAATCCTAGCAATGTCCTTTATGATCTAGATTCATCACCCCTTGTTAATGTATCTATAGTCGTTGACCGGGGAATCCCCGCTGAGATATATTTTTGTATAATTTTTTATAGATATGTAAAATTATTAAAAATATATGAATGAAAGTAATGTGTTTTTTTTTTAATTTTCGTCCTCGAACTTATGGAATATACTTACCTACCCCTGTCTAGCTAATAATAGTACATAGTGTAAATTATGGACAATAAATAAGATTTTTTTTAAATTTATACTTTTACGAGATTATGTAGTGAAATTACGAGATATTTGGAAGCCCGGTACGAGAAAAAAAAAATCACCATGTGGCAACCCTTGATACGTACGAGCTGTGGAGTGTGGGCATAGAAATATTACAAGTACTATTTTAACTATTTATTATCTCTATGAGTGTGGATGTCATAAACTAAAGTGTTGGTCACAGACTTACACAGAGTATTTTTAAATATACTGGGTGTGTTCAGTTATTACGCCGGACGACGCTCGACGACGCGAGCGATCACACTAAACCGTTCAGTTATTTGAGCGAGCGTCGTCGGACGATCGCCCTGGTCACTCCGTGAAATAGGAGGGTGAAAGTCGCACTCGGTCGCACTGCTAACCACCGACCAATGACTGTAGTCATAGGATACAGCAGCAGATAATTTGAGATCGTTCGATTGGTCCGGATTGGTCACTCGCGTAACGCAGTTGTGGATCGTTCAATTATTCCCGATGAGCGAGCGACATTCGCCCGAGTGACTTTCGCACCGAAAACTGAATTACTGAACGTAGCCACTGAAAGTGTTGGTGGATGTGTGGTGACTGGTGTGTGTGGATACGAGTATTATTGATTACATACTCTTTGATACGAGATACTTGCGCGTGAATTCATCGCTAGTATATTACTTTACCCTTTGATTCATCGTAATGGATATTATTGAGACAATTAAGAAAGACAAAGCATATTTAAAGTGTAAGCATATAGTCAAGAGTTGGGAGAAGGACTTCAAGATAAAATATAGCCGCACACCAACGAAATTTGACATAAAAGAAGCGCCGGTGAAAATAAAATATGCTTACAAGAAATACTTTCAGTTAAAGAGCAACGCTCTTGAAAATTCAATGTCAATTTGTGACATTGACGATGAGTCAATTGTTTCTCCAGAACATATGCATCAGTTGGAACATACTACCAGTGGGTTGCTAAGCCCGCAGCTAGACCTCCCTGCACTGCCTAGTGGTCAAGAGTTACAAAAGTTATTATCAAATACAGCTCTTCAACAAAATATTGAACCTCTAACACCATTGACAGAAAATTTATCCAAGAAACTATTCCAAAATAGAAAATTTTCTTTGAGAAACCCGAGGAAGTTTACATTACCTAGAACACAACCATCAAATAAAATCAAATCACTTACTACTGAAATAGAAATCGGCACCAGCCAAGTACCTTTAGATAATGATGATTCTTTTCATGTTAAAACTAATTATAACAGTACATTTACAACTGTTGAAGAACCAACTGCTACCAAAAATGTTTCTATGCCCAGTTATCTATCAAGGACACTTGACAGTACAGCTAGACCATTGGTGAGACAGTTAAATGATGGTTGGCTTAACAGAGCTTCAGGTCATATTTTAGAAAAAAATATACAATCAAATGAATTTGAAAAGTTTGGATTAAGAAACATTGAAATATTGGACATTAAAGAAAAACATTCAGATTATGTAGATAACAGTGAATCAGAGGAAGATGATATTGTGATTAATAAGTTAAAACCTGCACTTAAGAAAAGGATAATTGAAAATGATATTAATGTAGCTTGTAATAGACATGAAAATAGCTGTGAAAATAACAAACAAGTATCTCAATACCCTGTTTGCTACTCAAATATCACACTAGCCAGACAAGCACACCATACTGATGAACCACCATACAATTATGAAGAACAGCAACCTATAGATATTAGAGAATTTTTACCTTATGGTTTGGAAAAAGAGATACAACCTCGTCACTCGCAAATTACAAATGTGCTCAAAAATGACTACTCCACGGTTGAAAACAGTAAAAAACTTGATGGCTCTAGAGACAGTAGCAAAGATTTAGAAAATAAAATTAAATGTGGTACATTAAATGACAATTTCATTAAAATCAATATTGAAAAGAAAGTATTTGCACGGGGAAAGAAAAATATTAATTATTCCAAGTATAAAAAACAGCTCTGGAAAAATAAAAAAAGTTTACATGGTGGCATGGAATTTCCTGGATCTGGACAAATTACATGTTTTAAATGTGGGGATGCGGGGCATATGGCTAGATACTGTAAATCACATAAAGGAGAAACACTTTTGGCACTTGATAGTTACAATGAAAATGATATACCCACCTTAGAAGATATGCAAAAATATGCATCTGAGCCAACTTGCAGTACTCAATCACTAACTGAGCAATTACATGAATCTATCTATGAACCTAGTCAAATTCCAGAATCATTTATAAAAATGTTAGCCGAATCTTCAGTCAGAGGTTACAGTGGCATCAAACCAATATATAACAATTATGAAGAAAATATTCCAGTTGATTTGAACAAGGCTCTTCATAAATTTGGACATGAATCATTCCACCCTGGACAAGAAAATGCAGTAAAACGTATCTTGTGTGGGATGTCCACTTTATTAATTTTGTCTACAGGAGGTGGAAAGTCACTTTGTTATCAACTTCCTGCCTATCTCTACAGTCAACATTATAAATGTATAACATTGGTAATATCTCCTTTAGTTTCTCTGATGGAGGATCAAGTCTTGAATGTTCCAGAATTCTTGAAGGCAGGATGTTACCATACCAATCAATCTCAAACACAACGCGGTAAGATCTTGCAGTGTTTGAAAGATGGTTTATTGGATATCCTTCTCATATCTCCTGAGGCATTGATAGCAGGTGATTCATCAAATGGATTATCAGGTCTATTCAAGTCTCTTCCTCCAATAGCATTTGCTTGTATTGATGAGGCACATTGTGTGTCACAATGGAGCCACAATTTTAGGCCTAGTTATCTGATGATCTGCCGGGTTCTAAGGGAAAAACTAAATGTGAACTGCATTCTTGGATTAACTGCTACAGCAAGTCAAACTACTATAAAAAGTATTATAAGTCACATCAATATACCTGACGGTGATAACGGAGTTATTAGAAACCCAGCTTTGCCAGACAACCTTTGTTTATCAGTTTCTATGGAAAAAGATAAAGATAGAGCTCTAGTAACATATTTGTTATCAGAACAAATAATATCTTTTAATGCTATAATAGTGTATTGTATAAGAAGGGATGAATGTGAAAGAATTGCAGCTGTGCTAAGATCTTGCCTACAAGAAACTGGTAAAATTAATATGGAAAGTAAAAAGAGCAAAAGAAAAAGAATGTCTTACATTGCAGAAGCATATCATGCTGGCATGTCTGCTGCACAGAGGAAGAAAATTCAAAAACATTTCATGGATGGGACACTCAGAATAATAGTTGCAACTGTTGCTTTTGGTATGGGTATAAACAAATCTGATATTAGATGTATCATACATTATAATATGCCCAGCAGTTTTGAATCTTATGTGCAAGAAGTTGGCAGAGCCGGTCGCGATGGACAACTTGCATATTGTCACATATTATTATGTAACAGTAATAATGACAAAAATGAACTTTTAAAACACATACATTCTAACTCTATTGACAGACCTACAATAAGAAAAATACTTTCTAAAGTGTTCATTCCATGTGAATGTGTTCAGAGAGATTCATCTAATAGCTGTTGTAAAGGTCATGAAGTTGGAATTCCTATAGATGCAACAGTAGAGGAACTTGATTTACCTTCAGAAAACATTGCTACGCTGTTATGTTATGTTGAACTTCATCCTAAACAATATATAAATTTTTTGAATAATGCTTACATAAACTGTAAAATTTCTTCTTATGGAGGCCCGAAAAAGATTCACGAAGCGGCTAAATCGTGTCGACCATTGGCTATGGCACTTTTATTAGAAAACAAAAAGGACCCTGACATTATGAGGAATAGTGTTCTGGAATTCAATGTCATAGAAGTAGCTGCAACTATTGGCTTGGAGAGTGGTGTTACTAAATACCAACTAAAAAATTTAGAATGGCATACTGAAACCGGTTTATCTCAAAGATCTCATTTGAAAGTAGAGTTTAATACTCTTGGTTTTAGAATAAGAGCTAGAGGAGACTTAAATTCAACAGACCTGGATAGCATTTTGGATGATCTGCATAATACTGTGATTGCTCAAGAAAAAGCGCGTTTGTATCAGTTAGAAGAATGTAATATAACTTTCCACAAATTAGGAAATTATTCGTTAGAAAATATTCAGTTAACTAATAAGATGATCTTGGAAACTTCAAATGAGTTAAAAAACACTATAAGAAACTATTTCGAAAGAGATTATTTACCAGCTAATATGACATTAGAACACAGAGCTTTAGATGTAGAAAGGGTCATATCTGATGTTCGTTCATTATTATGTATATATAAAGATTGTACTTTTTCTGGGAGAAGTATAGCAAGGATATTTCAAGGAATTTCATCTCCGAATTATCCTGCTATTGTGTGGGGTAGATGCAAATTTTGGAGGTCCCATTTACACGAAGACTTTAATGGATTAATAAAAATAGCAACTCAACAAATTATACAAATGAAAATGTAGGTAACTTAATTATTAACTGCATCTCTTCAGCGTGGGTTTTATGTCAACTTATAGTTATGGCGAATGCTCTTCTTAAAAAAATAGATAACAAAAAAGATTGGAATATATTATTATGTCATTGATACCTACTATACCTACAGAGCGGCTCAAAATTTTGGGGCATTAAGGGTGGCTTCTGTTATAGTTGAAGAGTTCTAGTCAAAGGAAACTAGGTGAATTTTGAAGATATTAAAAACCCCATTATTCGTCTTTAGAAAAAAGGAACAGTTAGTATGGAAAATTACATTCTAAACTTATGTGCGGTTCAATCGACTATTATTTCCCAACAGGAATGTCCTCGCAAAAATCCGATGATATCGTACTTGCCGAAATTTATAAAAATACAAAACGCTATTTCTCATAAATTTTCTATGAAAACGTATTATCTTCATACCTATGCACGAAATCTAAAATAGGGAACTTTATCTTACACTGATCCATCATTTTTTTTGTCCTTAGTACATTTAGGCATTGTACACCTCACCTTCCGCGTGATCCGAAAATGTATTTTTAACCGACTTCAAAAAATCAGGAGGTTCTATGTTCGATTGTATGTATGTTTTTTATGTAGATATACTCCGATTTCTCCGTCAGTAAATTGCAAATTGCAAAAAATATTTTTATTTGTTTGTAAGGGTATTGGTACTTTTTTTTAAGTTTATTTTATTTTTCTATTTTGAGTGGCATAAAGAATACTACAGGCGATTACAGCAATTGCTAGTGATATGCTGTTATTCATTCAAGAGTTCCATTGTCTATCTCCGAAGGTTTTCATCTGATCTTCACCAAATTTAAATGGGACAACCTCGAGAGTATAAGTACACTTTCAAACAAAAAATCAGCATAATATTCAATATCAGTCTGCAATTGGCGGAGTAATCGCGTAACAAATATAACATAATTATGTCGCATCGTATATATTATGTAAAATATGTTAAGGATGGAAATAAAAAACGTACTTAAGTTTAACTTTGTTAATTTTATTTTTTCGCTTAATCGTTTCCTGCATTTTTTTTGTAATTTTCGTATTTGTCCGATTGACATAAAACCTAGATAACTAGATAGGGAATTTAATCTAGATTCAGAATATACAGGATGGAATTTTCGAAGCGTACCTGGAGGAAAAGTACTCTAAATACTGAAGACAGCAAATTTTACTCAAAGCAAACATTCCTTTATTTTTTTAAAGAAACAAAACTGCATTTATATATTTTTGAAAATACGCTTGCCACCCGGGAATCGAACCGACTAAAATCCGAAAAAATAGCATCCTGTACTTTTATGGCACCAATCGATAGGGTCAATCATAAGGATCATATCTCTCTAGCAAACATGGTAAATTAAATTAAACAAAAACCATGAAATCTAATCTATTTTATTCAAACGAAAAAAACGAATACCTAAATTAACTAATTAGTTGCTCGAAATGAGCTCCATTTTCTTGGATGCACAAAATTCTTATAAGGTATTCATTTTGAGTACCTTTTAGTAGCGTGTTGTGGTGAATATTGAAAATTGTATTGTAAACCTCAGTTTTTAGCTCGTTTACAGTTGTATAAGATTATTGGTAAATTTGATTTTTTACATATCCCCATAAAAAAAATCTAAAGGTGTGAGATCTGGAGATCTTGCAGTCCATCTGATTGTGCCGTTCGTACCAAACCAGGGTATTAAAATGGTTATTAACATTATTTTCGGATTTTAGTCGGTTCGATTCCCGTGTGTGGCAAGCGTATTTTCAAAAATATTTAAATGCAGTTTTGTTTCTTTTTAAAAATAAAGGAATGTTTCCTTTGAGTAAAACTTGCTGTCTTCGCTATTTAAATTACTTTCCCTCCAGCGGGTCTACCGCGTAACTAAAATTGTAATGAACATCGACATCGGTATTAAACTTCAATACGATCGTGAGAGCCTAAACTTTGAGCTAACTTGTAAAAAAATTACCTATCATATAGTTGGGACTATTATCTTCATGATCGGTAAAAAAAATACAAGTTAGCTCAAAGTTTAGGCTCTCACGATCGTATTGAAGTTTAATACCGATGTCGATGTTCATTAAAATTTTAGTTACGCGGTAGACCCGCGGGTACGCTTCGAAAATTCCACCCTGTCTAAAGGTTTCATAGTAGAATAACGAGAAATCGTCGTTTTAAGTACCTAATACGTAGCGCGGGCGTCTTACCCCCCGGGGAAGCGCGAGACACTTGACGTTGCAAGCCCCGCATATAATAAATACTACCCGTCTCTTTCGAGAATGCCGTCGTCCACCGATACGAAATGACGGATCCTGGATTGCGGTGCGGTACGAGGGAGCGCAGCGGGAGGTATCACTATCAGCATTCTCGAAACAGAAATCCGGTATTATCATAGACTTAGATCTGCGAAGGCAGTGGTCTGTGGACCGTATTATAGTGCCACAAACTTATCTGACCCGGTCATGGCGTCGCTGCCGCATGCCGTCACTTTTACTAATGTCATCTCCGGTCATCTCCCTACAAAAATGACATATTGAAGTAATTTTACTTTATTGTTTGTTCTTTTTTTTCTTTTCTCATGTGTAGGTACTTGTTTATTTCGGTGCTTTTATATTTTATTGTGTTTTTGCTTTGTCTTTCTGTAACCCTGTTTGTTTATTTATTCGTTATTGCATATTGTTATTGTGTGTGTGTGTTGTTGTGGATAATAAATGTAGATAGTTTCTTTCTTTCTTTTTTATTTTTGTTCCGTAGCGACGTTAGTTCCAATTTTGGTCACCGGGTCAGATAAGTTTGTGGCACTATAAATGGTTATAACCAAGAATATTACTTTAACATTGTTGGTTATAACCATAAAGTTATTATTACTAGTTATAACAGTTCAAAAATAATAAACCTTATTCCTTTGGGTCAACATGGCATAACGTGAAAGCGCTGAAGAGGGACTTTCATGAACGGATTATGGTTTGTTATTCCTAGCATCATAATTTATGACCAAGCGGTCATAAATGCTTATTGTTAGTACAGTAAGCATGAGTGACATGACCATTACAAGTCCAACAGAAACCTACCTACTGGTAATGCGGTTTGTGTTCCACGCCCAAATGCAGATACTTTCATCTGGGCGGCATTTGGAACAAATCTCATAGGTTTGCAATTTTATCAAAGGACATTGCTCAAATCATCCTATAATTCGATAAGCATGTGACTTAGGCTATAATCAGGGGTCGAAACTGATTACATGGTCAAATATACTGATTTTACCGACTGTACAACTCAAAAATACTGACCTATTACTGACATAATTTCAAAGTCTGAATGTGTGAATAAGAGGGTTTCAGACAGTGGTAATGAGTAAAAAATAATTTATTTTGTGTTTGGCTCTACCATCCCCATAACCAACCTGCACCAGCATATTAAATTATCTACCAAGTAATCAAATAGTTATTAAAGTCATTTTTTTTATAAAAGCTGACAAACATACTAATCCTTAGCTAAACTGGCCAAAAAATACATCTTATTCTAGTGTTAGCGCATACTCTGCTTTGAAACTGCACGCAAATGGGCTGTAATGGGTAAATGGAAGTGAGATGTCTTTTGACATGCTCATCAGCCGGGTTTGCGAACCAGGCTTGGTCGTGGGTGGTGCGACCATCTCTAAGGGTCTTTTTCAATCTTACACGGTCCTCTTCGAGCTCCTCTCAAACATCATACTTCACGTTAAAAACGACCACCATCACATCATTGAGCCTTTAATTAATTTATTATTATTATTATACATTTCCTTTGTTCTCACTGTCAAAATTTAAGCGTACCTACATATTAATCGATAACAGGCGTATTTTACTGTGTTAAGATTAGTATCTGAAGTTTTTGCATCATGAGTAGTTCAAGAAGACGTTGTTTAAACAATCCAGATCATTTTTGCTATTATGCGGAGAATATGTGTTTAACGATTGTAGAAAAGTTATATCAGAGTTGGTGAAAAATACCTATTTTGAATATTTTGGGATGCTCTTGGATAAAAATGAGAAGTCTTGGGCTCCCAATTGTGTTTGTAAATCGTGTGTGGAATATTTAAGATTATGGAAAAGTGGTAAAAGAAGTGCCTTTAAATTTAGAACACAGACTATTTGGCGAGAACCACGAAATCATCTGAAAGACTTATTTTTGTAGCGTGAACGTAAACGGTTTAAACACTTAAAATCGAGCTAAATGGCAGTACCCAAGTACTAGTTGTGTTCAACGTCCATTGCAGCGTTCACCTGACTCTTCAGTGCCTAAAAATATATCTGAACCCTTAGAACAAGACATTGAAGGACCAAGCTCATCACAAAATGATGGTGATTTTGAAGGTCTATCAAATGAGCCAAAATGCTTTTCCCAAAATGAGTTAGATGATTTTGTAAGAGATTTAAATTTTTCTAAACAAATTTTAGAATTGTTAGCATCAAGACTGAATTTTCTCGGAAATAAAAAATCTGAAAATTATATTGAACTTTTAGAAGACCTTCTGCTACTATTATAAAATATGGGATGCAATATGAGCATAAAAATCCACTTCCTCCATAGTCACCTGGACAGGTTTCCGGAAAATTTAGGAGATATGAGCGAAGAGCAGGGAGAGCGTATGCATCAGGACTTACGCGTCATGGAAGAGCGCTATCAGGGTTTCTGGGATACGAATATGATGTCTGACTATTGTTGGTCTCTGATACGTCATTTTCCAAAGTCTACACATAAGAAAAGAGCTTAAAGACGAAGTTTTGTAGAACTCAATGGTTAATTAATTTTTTAGTCAAGTTTTTTTCTGTTTTATACCTACATAGGATACAATGATATTTCTGAGTTGATGAACAGAAATGGGCTGCGCGTGCCTTCTTTATATCTTCGTAGATCTCAGTTGTTGCACGTACCATTGGTAAGAACTACTTACAGGCAAAACTCGTACCTGATAAGGGCGAGCCGTATGTACAATGCGACTTGCCGGGAAGTTGATATCGATCTATTTGCTACTGGTGTTTCTAAATTAAAAAAAACTCTGTGTAACCACTTCTTACAAAACCTAACATAGTATATCTTGATGCGCTTAATTAGACTGTCTACTGTCTACGACTTAATTATTTTTTATAGTTATTTGTGAGAACTTTTAATTGGCCTTATCTCTTTTATTAACATTGTAACTATTGTGTATGCCTAGCTGTAAGTTTTCCAAAGATTGTAAAATAAAATAAAATAAAATAGCTAAAACTCAGAAACTAGAGCTGATAAAAATCTTATAATTATATTTTTGAAAATAGTACATCATATATAGTCAGCAACAGCTAAAATTTCTTCGGCAACAGATGTACTGTCTACGAACTTGAGAAATTTGACTTCGTGTGATGTACGTTCATGAATATGACTTCCTGATCAGCTATCTGCTATGATATTAAATGAGATATCGCTACCTAATTATGTGACATACATTAATTTGTAATTTACATAGACTAATAAGTAATTTACCTAATATTAAAACACGTGACCTGTCAGTCTGTCGACTGTTCGCGGACGCCATAGGAGATTTGATGGCTATTTAAAAAAGATTCATAGGCTACCAATTAAAATTACAAATTTTGAAACGATACATATCCTGAAAAGTAGGATTAATAGACTTTTAAAAATTATGTGATCCAATTATAATGATTATTCATGATTCTACAGTGTTATAACTTTTTTGTCAGAACTGTTGACATGTAATGTTTTCAATAGTAGAAGCTGAAAGTTTGTTGTTGCAACGTTATTTTGCTTTTTACGGCTTTTTAGTGCATACCTGTTACATTTTTGGTTGGAACAAAATAGATCTGAATAAAATTTGAAATTGAAATGTGGGTCTACAGATGTCGAAGTTGAAAGGAATGACCCTTAGAGGAAAAAATAAGTTTGTTAGTACCTAACATGGTAAAATTATTTGCACCACACGGCCTTGTAGGAAATAGGCTTCTCAAAGGTTTAGCTGTTAACCTGAATTGATTTATGATTACATTTTGTCACTTCTGTCGACAGAAGTGACGACTCTCGACCGAAGTGACTACCTACCGCTTATCATTCTTTCGCATCCATCAGTAATGTATTGAATCAATGTTTGTCTGGGCATCTCAAGTATGTTAATAAATATTAATAAATCCATCAACGTCAAATTTTGTAAGTCTATATCTTCTACCTTGAAGATATACACTAACAAAATTTGAAAAAACAAGTAGTATTTTGATATTTTGTGTTGTAGTAGTTGTTTTACATCCAGACCGCAGCGCCTATTTATCGTATAATTTAATTAACGCAAAACCATACACATCTCAATTAGATTTGTGGCGAACCACTTCCACATATTATTTATCTGTGGTTGCCATACACCGATTCAATGACAACACTAATTGTTTTGTTAGTCTATAAAAGTCTAGGACTCTAGTCAGTCCTCTATGGTCGAACACTACGACCGGCAAGATTCAACCAAAGAGTATGTAATCACTACGTTTAGATTCAACCTATTCTTTGTGTTATCTCAATAGTTTTATATTCGATAACGTTAATTATCATTGTGTAAAGTGTCTTGTGGTTATTACACGAAGTATTCTCTGGAGCTGTTGGTTTATTCAAGCAAACAAACTTGGGCGCGTCTCAAGCGCCTCAATGGTGACCCTGACGATTATAAGAATACGATCGGCGAAGACGCCGCATATAGAAGACAGGCTCCAGATTCGTGCACCCATGACAATACCTAATACTCTGCAACGAGAGCTCGCGTATCGCAATGAACTCGTGATTCGTCGCAGGCAGTAGTATCATGTAACGAAGGATTATACCTACACATACTCCGCCCGTCTATTCGCTGGTAATCGAGCGGATTTTTATAAACGTGTACATTGCATTTTTGCTATGTCCCACAACTTTCGATTTTTTTTTTACGATAACTATCTTAGTAATCAGTTTTTTTTTGATGTCGTTAATAAAAACATATATTTAACTACATTTTCACATCCTCATTTCCTTTATTTCATAATTAATTCATAAAAATTTTGAGTGATACCGTTACGTACATGCCATTATTTACCCTGTCCTACCGTCTTTTTGTAACCAACAAATTAAAATTACGAGATAAATATAACCATATTGATTGCGAAATAACCATCACTCGATAGCTTAAAAATTATATTTATTCATATTAATAATATAATTAATATAAATCAACTGATTGAATTTTAATATTTTTTTAAATAAAAGTCTTAACCTTTTAACCGCCTACGCCGGATTAATCCGACAAATATTTTCGGGCCCATTTCGCCAGAGTCGTATATTTACGGCCAAAATATCACTGCTCGTTTAATCAGCTTTTTTATTTAATTACGCTGTATTCTATCAAAAATATGTTTATATTAGGTAAATAGTTAACTAAGTAATCATTTACAGTTTAATACACTTTAGTCTCTTAATTAGAAGTCCTAAAAATAAAGTCCAAAGTTAAATGAATTACTAACATTATTTTTAGAAAATTGTATTGATGTGCAACGCCCATGACGACAAAATCCGACATGAGGGACGGGACATATGCCAAGATTTACTGATACAAAAATAAACATAAATCAAAATATTTCTCTTTATACTGACTAATTAACTTTAAAACAAATACAGCAATTGTTAACAAAACATGTTTTTACCTATATTTGTGAGTATTTCATTTAATTCCTTTAAAATTAAGTAAATTTACTTGTGAAATGTCAGCGACTGAATTGATGGTTCCCATCCCTAGCCTACATGTTCCGAAACTTACTTTGTTAGTACGCCCTGCGCCACGGTCGGGAAAAGACGACCGCTTCTTACGTCATAAACGAGTGCCGACTTCTGGAATTTTCCATTAGTGTTGTGTTTGTGCATGTAGTTTTACGTTCGTATGTCGATAAATGTACATGACAGAAATTTATCATGACGACTACTGAAGAATTATTACGAATTCTTTCTAGAATTCTCGTCTGATAAAAAAATCGTCCAGAAGGCGATGAAAATGAAGATTTTTTATCAGACGAAGATTGACATTGATGTAGAGGAAGATTTGTATTTTTGTATGTTTGTATTTTTGTATGTAACGAATAAACTTAAAAACTACTGGAACGATTAGAAAAATTCTTTCAGCAATGGATAGCTACATTATCAGCGAGTAACATAGGCTATATTTTATCCCCGTACTCCCACGGGAACGGGAACTACGCGGGTGAAACCGCGTGACGTCCGCTAGTGTATGATATAATGTTAAAAATAACTGCAAAGTAAAATCTAACAAACATTTGTTTACTTTTTTAAAGTCACAGCGAATCCTTTTTTGCAGCCCCTACCTAAGCGTCAGTGTGACGTAATCGACGCGAGGTGCAAACTTAGCTTGGTCGACTTGTAGTTGTTAGTTGACCACGCTCGCAAATGCAAATGTCGTTATTAAAACGAAATATCGACATCGAAAAGTTAAGTATGGCACATCCCTCTTTGTTGTAGGTATTTATTTTTCGATTCACTGTGCCGGGCGCTGGGGGCACGCCAACTGATATGAAGTCGGGCGGTTAAAAGGTTAATTATTGACCTGGGTGGAATTTCCATTGAGAAACGCAATTTTACGCGGCTTTTTAAAGATATACCGCAATAGTAGATTTTTCATTAGTTTGCAAAATTATTGAGCACTCTTTGGAACATATCCGTCATTAGCTACAGTGAATCAGTTTCGATAGAAATATCATTGAAAGTGGACGATTTGCCGAGAGAAAAAAAATTGTCCATTGATCAACGGTGATTTTTGGGTAAGTTAACAATATTTCAAGTATATTACACTTATTATATAATCGACCAATGTTTATTTTACTGCGGTTGACAGATACACGCGTTGGCCAGAAGCGTGGCCTATGGCCTCAATTACGGCAGAGGAAGTAGCAGATACACTGGTGACTGGTTGGATATCCCGTTTTGGTGTCCCAAGCACTCTAACAACCGATCAGGGGCGTCAATTTGAGTCCGCTTTGTTCCGGCGCCTCATGAATGTGTGCGCAACAAAGCGGCAGGGTAATCACGATACACACTCGCAATCGGAATCGATCCCATTTTGACAGTCCAACAAACTACATTGCGCGGTATGCTTTTAAAACCACTACGCCCTACAATTTGAGCAACGCAATGAACACTGTTGTAGTGTCAAAATTGAGTCGATTCCGATTACGAGCGTGCATCGTGATTAGGTAGGGTCCGCACAACCAGTTACCATCCGTGCGCTAATGGCATGGTAGAACGCATGCACCGCCAGCTGATAACTTCTCCCCCCTCCAATAAAAGAATACAGAAATAGCTCGACATTCAAATTGAAACTTAAAGCATTTCTGCTAGAACACCAGAAACAGTTTGAGAATTTGCGAGCTAATATACCTATCAGCTATGTTACTGTTATTGATTATTAAAATATTATACTGCTCTGCACTAGTGAATCGCTGCGTACCACTGCTGAGTAAACTCACCTACACCGCAAACTTGCACTAATTATGGATAGTTACTTACTTTAATTTCTTCGCTGCTATTCGTACTATATTTTACGACTGTACCTCATAGTTGCGACGAACAAATGACCGACTAACGTTGTTGCGACAGCACGTAGTTGCGACGCACGTAGTCGCGACAGATCGTTGTTGCGACACACGTCACTCCGACAGCACGTGGTTGCGACTCATGGAGTCGCGACAGATCGTTGTTGCGACACACGTTACTCCGACAGCACGTGGTTGCGACTCACGGAGTCGCGACAGATCGCTGTAGCGACACACGTTGCATCGACACCACGTAGTTGCGACGCACGGGGTCGCGACAGAATTTCATTTCGTTAAGACCCTCGCCAAGGTTCAACATCTATACCCTGCAGTTTTTTCAAGTAGTTGTATCAGGGTCGGCTTTCAGTCCAACCACACTCGGTTGAATATCAGTATTTTACTCCGCAATGCAATTACTGGCGGTTACTCTGGTGGACAGACTTTCGGAATACTTGTATAAAAACCCTCAGCAGGTAATTAATGTGCTATCTTACACATTGGGGGTTACGGTCTAATCTCCAGTAATAAAAATCATTTTTTTCAGGTATTTTTAATTATTATTTATCTACAGAATCATACTGGAAATACATAATTATATAATATAATAATAATGCGAAGACAAGCCCATATAAATATAACCCCCAATGTCTCAGGTCGCACATTATTTACTGGTGAGGGTTTTCATACAAATACCCCGAAAGTCTGTCCACCAGAGTAACCGCCGGTAATTGCGTTGCGGAGTAAAATACTGATATTCGACCGAGTATGGTTGGAGTTTGGACTGAAAGCCGACACTGATACACCTACTTGAAAAAACTGCAGGGTATGGATGTTGAACCTTGGCGAGGGTCTTAACGTAATGAAATTCTGTCGCGACCCCGTGCGTCGCAACTACGTGGTGTCGATGCAACGTGTGTCGCTACAGCGATCTGTCGCGACTCCGTGAGTCGCAACCACGTGCTGTCGGAGTAACGTGTGTCGCAACAACGATCTGTCGCGACTCCATGAGTCGCAACCACGTGCTGTCGGAGTGACGTGTGTCGCAACAACGATCTGTCGCGACTACGTGCGTCGCAACTACGTGCTGTCGCAACAACGTTAGTCGGTCATTTGTTCGTCGCAACTATGAGGTACAGTCATATTTTACTGTTTTTTTTTTCATTTTTCTCCTTGATTTATCTTTGTTTTTTGTTTCGAGCGTATGGCACCCTGGGTTGCAGCTGAAAACCAGCGTTGGGTAATCAGTATTAACGTACTGGCACCCAACATTATGCTGAGCTGCTGGCCCGTTTGGCACAACTACTGATTTTATTTTATTTTTATTTTCTGTGTTTTTAGCATTTATGTGTCAATAAACTTTATTTCTTTCTTTCTTTCTCTGATGTGCCATACCCAAACATGGGCAAAGGCACTTCCACTAGTACTCCTCGGCATGAGGACGGCGCTCAAAGAGGACCTGAACACCTCGTCCGCTGAACTCGTCTATGGAGAGCCTCTCCGACTACCTGGAGAACTTATTGTACCACCTGAAGAACCCAGGAGCCCAAATGATGTCGCCGATTTCGTCACGGACCTCAGAAGCCGAATGGAAACTTTACGCCCTTATACCAGCTTCGCGACACGCTCAACCATCTTCTTTTGTATTCAAAGATTTAGCGACGGCGACTCACGCCCTGCTCCGTGACGACACTGTACGACGGCCATTGCAACCTCCCTATACTGGACCACATCGTATTCTAAGGAGAAGGGACAAGACCCTTACCTTGGAGGTAAATGGCAGGGAGACTACGTTCAGCAAAGATCGTGTTAAGCCAGCACACCTGGATTCTGGTGCATCATCTGCCAGTGATCCAACACCCTCGCCACCCATATCAGGTCCGATTCAAGCATCTTCCACTCCCTCCGACGCCCCTACATCAAGCCAACCTTCACCAACACAGCCATCTCTTCCCACTACTCCACCGCCTCCTGCCACTGTCACCACCAGAACAGGCAGACGCGTTAAGTTTAGGGATGTTCTCGATTTATAATTTTATTTTTTGCTTTTATACCTTCCCTTTCTCCGTGGGGGGGTGGTGTGGCGAACCACTTCTACATATTATTTATCTGTGTTTGCCATACACCGATTCAATGACAACACTAATTGTTAGTCTATAAAAGTCTAGGACTCTAGTCAGTCCTCTATGGTCGAACACTACGACCGGCAAGATTCAACCTATTCTTTGTGTTATCTCAATAGTTTTATATTCGATAACGTTAATTATCATTGTGTAAAGTGTCTTGTGGTTATTACACGAAGTATTCTCTGGAGCTGTTGTTTCATTCAAGCAAACAAACTTGGGCGCGTCTCAAGCGCCTCAGATTGTTTAGAAGATTTTAAAGTTAAAAAATATTTTTAAGAAAATAGTTTTGAGATTAGCGTTACTTTCTGCATTTAAAATTGATTCTTATTGACTTGAAATAAGATTTAATTTTCTTTATGCTTAATCGACCGCTAATTTGGTGAATTTCATTTTTTATTTTAAATCTACCTGTTTAAAAAATTACAGGATTGATTTTCAGGTTTAGCGTTTATTAAATTACATTGTGTACAATAAATTAAATTTCTACGAGATGTGCTACGGGAGCAACGATGAAAGCGATGAAAATCTACGACAACCTTTAGGAGAAAACGTACCTAATTAATTGTAAAGGAGATTCAGGCACTTATAAAATGTCGAGACTCTAGGTGCACGGTTGCAAATACTAGGTCCTATGGAGAAGAGCCGAGAAGAAACTCCATGGAAATTCTTTTATTACAATCTTGATTAATACAATGTACAAGATACAGGCCTAGCCTAGTGTGGGACCAATGGAAGGTATTTTATATTGTAAATATTTATGGAAATAAATTGAAATTGAATTGAATGTTGTGGTAGGAGCTACGAGAATAATGTTGATTTAATGACGATAGAAGTGATGTCAATTCTGTTGACTATTTTTGATTTTTTATTGTTCTACTGTGATTAGTTAACACATGTCTAGAGTAATTAAAAGACTGGGAATCTATACAGGGTGTAAGTGACATCGTAACGAAAACTCATACCATGGGTTCAGTACATGATACTGAAAGACTAAGCGAAAGAATTTTGCGTCGGTCTTTGCAAAAATTTTACGATGTTGTTCGCAGTTTTTATACCTAACTAAAAAATCTGCGAACAAAATCGTTAAATTTTTGATAAGACCGACGCAAAATTCTAACGCTGAATGATCCAGTATCATGTACTGAACCCATGGTATGAGTTTTCGTTACGATGTCACTTACACACTGTATATTAATACGTGAAAAGAAAATTTTGTACCCCTTTTAAAGCATATTGAGCGCACGGAGGAGTGTGAGATTTGGCATAGTTAAAGTTTATGTGGAGAAGGAGTGCAGAAAGCTAAAATTACGGTCGAATCTCGGCCACTGGATAACTAGTATGAATTATTAGAAGCTCAAGTTTATGTTATTTCATAAAATTTAAGACTAAGATCAAAACTAGGCATTCCTGTAGACATCATGGTCACTCCAGTCTATTGTTAAAAACTGGAAAGCTATATTTTTTTCCATTGCTTAGTAAATTTAACTCTATCATTATTTTTTTATGTTCATTACCTACATACCAATAAAATATTTTTAGTAGATAAATAAACGAAAAGTAGGTTTTTATTTTATTTTATCTCACCTCACGGAGTCACGGTAGAATGACCGTAATATGACCATGACACTTGTTTCCTTTAATACTTTTGCTGAGAAAATAGAAGAAAATGAGTAGGTACCTAAGATGTTTCGCTGTATTTGAGAGTCCAAATAGAGCGAAATGTCTGGTGTTCCAGTGTATCTGACGCTGGCTGACTTATTTTAAGGATATTTGGGTCGCACAGTATGTATGATAAATGCCTCAAAAAACGGACATCACTTTTTTATTCTACTAATCGATAGTATACACTGTTTTGAATGCTAGAGTAGAACTCCCAAGAGCCAATTCAGCTTAGAACCAGAGCTAGAATTTTTTAAATATTTTTCATAGAAATCATTAAGAATTGCTTTAACGTATTATGTATGCAATTTTTTTTGGTTTTAATTATATTATGCGATAAAGCCATATATCAGCAATTTTTAGAAATAAACAAATATTTTAAAGATTTAATTTAAAGAAAGTTGGGTAATCTTTTCCGTAATTTTGAAAAAAAAAAATGCGCAATTTGTATGATGTAGTAGCATTTTATTTTCACACAAATGATTCTTTAGTGCTATGTTAACCTACTTGTAAAATATCAGACTCTTAACACGTAGGAATTCGGATTTTTAGACTAAAGAAGATTTTTTGTTAGGGTTGACAAATAATCAAAATTCAAAATGTAAGAAGAATAGTGATATTAACTGTCTGGTATTCCTTTACACAATATTTACCGATTAAAAATTATTAGGTGCAATTTTTGTGTTCTGAGAGTAATAACCCTAATATCAAAGAAATTGAAAACCATAGAATCATCATAACTGCGATTTCCTGATAGATTTGGATCTAAATTTTTTTACAGTTAATAGTAAAGTTCTGAAGAATGTTTTAAGATTAATATCAAGTGCTACTTACAAAAGATGTCAGAGGGAAATAATAAAAAGGACAAAAAATTAAATCAGGCATATCTATTTTTCTATTATCACAAAGTCTATTCTGATGTGCCTATAAAATGCCTTAAATATAGTGTCAATAAACTCTGAAAACGAATGTTTAAATATTTTCATTACATCCTTTATAATTGCGTTTTTCAGAAAATCCAGAAAATTATAATAAAAATGATTACCGTGCTTTTAAGGATATTTAAGATCTGGGAGATCTACTCTCGCATTCAAAATAGTTTATACTTTCGATTAATCGAATAAAAAAGCAATGTCCGTTTTTTGAGGCATTTCTCACATGGGTCGGTGTGTCGTCTTAGGGTGGGATGGCCAATCTCAAAAATCATTTATCTTGACAATACAACACGAAGTTGTTCTTGCCTTACAGGGTTGTAAGAAATGTCTACGCACGGCACCTATACAGACAACTTAATTAAAATAATATTAAAACATTCTCATTGGCAAGTATATATTATAAAAACAAAACATTGAACTTACAAAGATGGTAACTACCTCCGTTTTCGTTCTTGAATATATATTTAAAAAGTACTTAAGTACTGAAAACATCACTTCTGGCGTTTCTTACATCTATTCTGTTTCTCATGTTTATTTAATCGTGAAATGAAAACAATGTTATACAGACAGTGATACAAAACTGTTGTACTGTGCAATGTTACGTTTCAAGATGTCCGCACACAAACCTAGCACTCTCTCAAACCTGAAAAATAAATGAAGAGTTACGTCAATCATTATAGTAGATAGCTACCGCAAACATCCACTTCTGAACAATATAGATGGCTCAAATTAAATACATACCTACAGAAATACAATAATAATTCCCTAATCAACACAGTTGGCGGATTGGTGTTCGCAGTATGATGTTACAACACTAGTATGATACCTGGACACGATTTTTACTTCAATGATTCTATGCATTGTTTGGTGCCTAGGTTAGTAGGTAGGTTAATATTTTATTGCAAACATTTAGGTAGATCTCACTAGAGCTACAACCCTACAGACTGCACGAGCACATTAGTTGAAATAACTGATATGAATTTATTTGCTTACCTGGCACGATCAAGCTTTACGCACTTAAGAGACCCAGCCGCGCGTACAGTTGCTGCTCGTGGTCTGTCCAATAAAAGTGCGATTTCCCCAAAATAATCCGAAGGCCCTAATCGCCCCACTTCTACCGCAGAGCCTTCCCCCTGACCACTTCTTTGTTGAAGAACGACCGCAGTTCCTGTAAAATTAATGTTTATGTACAGAGAGACTTTTTAAACGATTGATACATTGAAGGGATCTCGATTCACCCATGCGAAGCAATGGCGGAATAGAGCGGGCAGTTATGCACAGAATTAAGACAGGGTGGACAGGGCGGAAGGTCACGGGAACAGTATGCGACTCCTAAATTCCCCTTACAATTAAAATTAAAATTACAAGACCATGATAAGGCCTGCCGCCTTGTATGGGTCGGAATGTTGGGCTGCAAAAGGGACGAACGAAAGGCAATTACATGCAGCGGAGATGCGAATGTAGAGAGGTATCTATGACAAGAATGGACAGAATAAGAAATGAGTATATCAGAGTAAGTATGAAAGTGGCACCGGTGACAGAAAAGTTGAGAAGTAACCGTTTGTCGTGGTATGGGCATGTGATGAGGAGAGATGAAAATCATGTAACAAGAAGAGTTTTAAGTATGTATGTGGATGAATGTAACAGGGAGAGGCAGACCCAAGAAAAGATGGACAGATTGTGTGAAAGACATGGATTATAAGAACTTAAACTGTGAGATGACGTCCAATAGAGATGAATGGAAGAAGCAGACATATTGCGCTTACCCCTAATAAAATGGAATACGGGCAGGAGAATGATGATGATATATTGAAGGGATCAAGAAGCGCGATAATCTCTTGCTTGCTATATCTATAGAAAATGTTGTACAATAATCATACTCTCACCTCACCATTTATAGGGTTAAATATAGCAAGTTATGGAATCTATATTAGAAAATATTATTTTTTCATTATACACAAATATATCGTTCTACAGGTTGGTCCAAATATATGAATCATTTAAAGCGGCCTTTTTAGACCCCCAGTAGGTCTAACAGGAAGTCGCGTTATTTGTACAGGAATTGTGAAATTTTATCAAATACCGTTCGACCTACTGTCGGTTCCAGAGGTAGAAGCGCGGTGCGGGAGGGGTTTGGTGACGCAACGCGAGAGATCAGTCAGGCGCCCGCTAGGCTCGGGCAAAGTGTATCATTTTTGCGATTGGAACATTTGCATCTGACTCACTGAAATGATCCCAAACACTGTTATGTTTCATTTGTATCATTTGGCTCTTTGGCTGAAAGGATATAAAATGGCGTGTACTCTTTACGGAACCGACTCACTGATACGGATAATTGAAGTATGCAAAAAACTACCTTATTGTATTCGATACGTAAGCGCATTAGTGGACATTTTTACGTGCATGGATAACGACAACGTAAAACTGTGATAGTGTGAGTGATACACATCTCATTTGGTATCTCGTTCTGACTTGTATAGATTGTAATCATGTCATTCGCTCACTCGCGACTCGCGTTTCAGTAGTAAAGTAACTCAGTATCTCAATCCATCTCTCGCTCACTGCTTAGTCGCCTCGCAAGCGACGTGACGCGCGGAAAGATTCAGATCCGAATGATGCGTTTGAAACGTTCTTACTGAACCAATCTTTTGTATTACTTCAAAGATCCGGATCAGTGAGTCGATTCTGTAAAGAATTATACACGCCTAGCGCCCGCTTTAGTGGCGTCAATACGTGTTTTCTTTCCGGCCGCTTTGAGTGAAACGCACACGAGATTGAGAAAAAAACATAATTCCCTCGATAAAGAGCTAAACAAAACAAATCGTTTATGTTTACAAATATTTTAAGGCAAGAAAATTAGATCCTACACGCTAGAGCTCATGAGAAAATTGAAAACAAGTACTACTGTACTATTGGCGACGAGATTATGGATAAATTCATAATAGATATACCTACGAGTCGGGGGATCTGATGATGATAGATATTCAAATCGTTCAAGTACCGCTTTAAACAACGATATGGATAGTGATTAACTTGTCTAATTCGTTTTAAATGTAATTATTAAAATGGTTTTTTACTTTATTAGCATTTCAAACTGTAACAAATTGAAATAGTGTGAAATGAAAAAAAATAAACTTATACAATTGACTAAGTAAGAAGGTACTTGTCTGGCTATCGTCAGAAAAATCTTGTTCGAACTATCTCGTGTGTGCAGCGTGACATAACTGTTACGTCAACCGTCGTCCGTTACCCCTCCCGCACCGCGCACCTACCTCAGGGACTGACTCGAGTTAAGCGGTAGGCCTGTAGAAATGAACATTACCTTCCACAATTATGTAAAAGTCGTTGCCAGGTTCACCTTGCCGGACAATTATCTCGCCATCAGTAAAAGATACAGGTTCTAAAGCATCAGCAACTGTAAGTCGTTCCCATTTTTCTAGGCTTTCTGAAATTGGATAAAATATTGAGAGTTGCAATTCTTTAGGTAAAACAAACTTACAACAATATAATAGAAAGCTCAAACGGGGTTAATGTATCTCATTCGGCCCATCTCTAGTAGCTACCCTTAATGCCCCAAAATGCGCCACCCTATTTACAGGATATTTTTTTATGTAATACGCAAAATTTGCAGAGTGATTAAGGCTTACATTCAGAGACGACAGAAACGAGTCTAAGCGTGAACTTACGCTTCCATCTGTCAAACTTACGAACAAATTTTGACAGATGGAAGCGTAAGTTCACGCTTAGACTCGTTTCTGTCGTCTCTGAGGCTTACATTCAGAGACGACAGAAACGAGTCTAAGCGTGAACTTACGCTTCCATCTGTCATGTTCGTAAAATTGACATATGGAAGATTGGAAGCGTAAGTTCACGCTTAGACTCGTTTCTGTCGTCTCTGAATGTAAGCCTCAATGTCAGCCTCAGTGTCCGTTCCCAAATACAACCGCAATACTAAAATTCGCTCCAAAACCAAATATAAATTAGATTTTGTATGGCTTGCGATAGTAAATTATGCGTGACCCATACTAAGTCGAATTTTCGTTTTGTTTTAAAGTGTATCTTAATACTGCGGTTGTATTTAAGAACAGAGACAGAATCACGCTACAAATTATGCGCACTACATAAAAAAATATCCTGTATTGGTTACTTTGGCCATCAGGAAACTGGCAGACGTGACAAGCAAATCCCATTTTAAATTTTGAAGCGTTATGAGCTACGTCCGTAATTTGTGTTTTGGGGCGCAGTGTAGTGTTTCGAATACGGTCTGTTAATTTAACACCTGGAACACTGCGCTCCGTAGTACTTTGGCATAACTTTAGTTTCGGCTTTTGGGTGTTAGTAAAAGCTCCATCTAAGGTCAGTATGCGAAGAATGTCAATAAGTTTCCACTTCGGTGACATTGGAAATCGTTTACCTTTGGTCCAGAAATGGGACGATGCAGGCTAACCTAGCTTTTATATAATGTACTAGTTGTGCCCACGACTTCGCCCGCGTAGAATTTAACAAAAAAAAATTGCGCAAGTCCCTACTTCTTTTTTCTTTTTCTAAAATAAAAGTAGCCCAAGTTACTCCATATAACATCAGCTATCTGCCAGTGAAAGTCCCGTCAAAATCGGTCCAGCCGTTTCGGAGATTAGGCGGAACAAACAAACAGAAATACAAAAAAAATATGTTTTTTTGTTATAAGTGACGTATACTATTGGGTCATTACATATGAAATTGGCGTTTTATATGTATAGAAAAAGCAAAACGATTTTTTAAAATGAAATTATACAATGAAATCAATCAAAGTACCCAATTAGCACACAAGTTCTTTATTCGATTTATACAACTAACAGATAATTATTAGGGTTTTATAATAGTTTTGTGGCAACAAAATGAATCCAAAATCCAATGAATGTGAGTAGTATTACAAAGTTCACAAAACGTTACGTTATGTATATTTCGTTCGTAAGTTTTCGGATTGTTGTTCGTGTTGGTCTAGATGTATGGTCGTGTCGGGATTGTTTGCCTTTGGTTAATTGTCTGGGCCGACGACAGAGTGTATTTTGGGTGGTTATTGGGTTACATACTTTATAAGATTTTTTTTAATTTAAGTAAGAAAGAAAATACTTTTAATCAGCACGGACAGTGACAACACACGAGAGAGAAATAAAATAAAAATTAACTTAACCTTTAAACAGTAAAAAATTAAACAGACACTGAGAACAAAAAAAAAAGTAATATAGTAATCCTATTGTATATTGTTGTCAAGCATGCCCATGCCGAAAGAGTAGCCAGCTCAGCAACATTGCATGCAACAATTTGCTCTGCTCGCTAATAAATAAGTGACCGTAATTGTATCTCATGAAGTGAAATTTGTTGTAATTTCTTTAGAGAAAATAAAGTTCTTTAATCATAAATAGTTGTAAAATAGTATTCAATTCGATGATTTAGTTATATAAAATTTTAATCATATAAATGTGTCTGGTAAACGTCATCTCAATTAATTTATATGACGATACTTATATGTATTTGCCACGACTGACGATGCACAATAAGGATTTGAGTCGAGTCAACGTATCAGTCAGATATCAGTCATGACTCATATGGCGACAATTTTATGTAATTTAAGAAACTTTTATACATCACTTAATACTAACTTTTCTATAATGTTTGTACATGACAACTTATAAAACAGTCGTATATTATTTATACACCTACCTTACCTTTTCTATACCTATATCAAATCTTGAAGTAACTTTTATATAACTCAGTCGCCATTTTTATTATAGATATTCATTCATAATTATGGAAACCGGAAAGTGGGAAAGAATTTTAGGAAGTGGAGGTTTTTGAAGAAAAGTAAATAAAACTTATCAATAACGATCAGAATTATATAAATCAAAGTGGTTCCGCTCATTTTATTTTATCAGAAGGCACAATATGGAGCGAAAGTGAGATATTGCTTAAAATAAAATAAAATATCCTTTAACAGACTCATTTTTATTATTTATTTATTACAAACACAAACATTTTTATTGCGCATTGACTGTCGATGCCCCGCGCCGCGCCTTTTAGTTGCATGAACTCGGGCTCGTTGGTGGCTAAACTTTAAACCACCAAAAGAAATCATAGTCTAATAAAAACATTATGCTTTTATTGTTATGAATAAAATAAAATGTTTAAATATTGTCGACTCGGTAGGATAACTACATCCATAGCACTTCAATGATATTTTTACCCGACTGCGCGACGCAAAGGAGGATAATGTATTCATCAGCCTATGTATGTATGTATGTTTGTATTTTTGTTCCTTTGTGGCACTCTAGAGACCAAACGCGTGGGCCGATTTCGATGATTCTTATGTCAATCGACTTGTCTGGATTTTATAGCATTATTTTGTTAAGAAAACTGTATCATAATAAAAAAAATTAATTTTATTATAGTTGCATGATTGTGCAAGTCTGTCATTATAGTACCTAAAAATCAATTTTTAAATTCATAATTAGAACTTTATGATTTAAGTGTAGTGTAGATAAAAGTTGACAGTTTCGAATCCGGCCTCAGCATTGTAACTTTTTGTAAAAAAAATAGTTAGGTAGGTATATAATATTAGTAACATGTAGGTATTTTAAAAAACAACATTCGAGCACCCGATCTCCACGCGGACGAAGAAGCGGGCCCAGCTAGTTTAACAGTCGGGATCCATCATTGAGAAGATTTGAGCCGATCTCGATTTTTAATGGGTCCCGAGTCCCGACACTCCCGACTGATATCGTTATGTTCCGCATTGGAATTCTACTGGACTTGTTTTTTTCTTTACAGTTTATATTTAAATTTCACTTTTTAAGGTTTTTTGATTTATTATCTAAACTAATATTCTAAAGAGAAATGATCAAATGATTTGATTTTTTATATGTTTGTTTGTTTGGAATGGACAAAGTCAAAAAGTACTGGACCGATTTTAAAAATTCTTTCACCAGCAGAATGCTACATTATCAATGAGACGCGAAACACAATTTCACTAGTGAAATTATAATATTACTGGCTTGACAATATCGCTGCGACATATACTATAAATAACCAGTATATTTACGATATTTTATTTACATTTTGTATTGTATGGGTCGTGACACTAACACCATCTATTATTCATAGTAGGTAAACATGATTAGAAGGTTCCTTTTTACTAATGAATTGTGACCTGTGATTTGTACTGGACTGCTTGCAATAGAGGGGTCAAGCTGTATCTCCAGATCGAATATACCAATTGAGATGAAAAAATGTGGAAGCGAGAATCAGTAAAATCTTTGAAGGCGGTTTTGAATGCCTCATCGGAAATGAATATTTTTCCTTGCAAGAAATTGTCCAAATTCCGGAAAAAGTGGTAATCTGTTGGAGCAAAGTCCGGGGAGTATGGGGGGTGTCGGAGATATTCCAATCACAGCTCCTCTAATTTTTCTTTTTTTTTTCTACCACCGCACCAGCGCTCGGCAGCGGCGCCGTCGAAGAGGCAGTGTCTTTTGTTGGTAAACTAGTGACCGGAAGTTTTTCTTTCAATTGTGCCGACACTCCACCTGTGCCTAAGACCTGTGCAACCTGTGTCTACCAGTTTTTGTCATAGATTAAATACGTAAGTGAAAAGAGTCAAATAAGATTTTATACTATTTTTATTTTGTTTTATTATTTCTGTGTAGCTATTTTCAAATTATTCAATCGAAGTTTACTATTTAATTATTGAATGTTAAAAATGTGTAAGTTAGTTAATTAATCAATTTAACGGAAATTTCAGTACAATATTGCCTCTTCAGTAATTCTTAGAATTACAAATTATCCTATTATCTTAAAAACGAAGTGAAACAAAAATAATCTTAAGACAATAATTATTTAAAACCAGGTGTTTAGTATGTAAAAATTAAATATCCTATCTGTAACCTACTTAATCGAATTTATTCACTTTTCCAGCTGATTTTTAGGGCTGAGTTTGAAAGTTTTTGGTGAAAACTATCACTGTGGCTTACTGAGCTACTGTTGGGGGTTCGGTTCCAAGAACTATGTCCAAAGATTGCTTATAGGGTTCCTCATATGCCCATAAAATATTCTTCCGGACTTCTGTTACACCGTATATAATTTCATTAAAAATATCGTTTTGCTTTTTCCATATAAAACGCCAATTTCGTATGCAAGAACCTAATACTTTCATAAGCATTTAGTAAAAAGCTGTTATTTTGCCATTACAAACAGATACTTCAATTTTATTTATTTATTTGTATAGATTATAAACTTACCTAATATTGATACACGCGATAAGAATTCGTCGTACATTCGTCGTTTTCTGATTGTAGAACCCATTAGTATACGACGGTAAGAGTCACGATCCAAGCCCCATAGCTTCAGAGGAGTGCGCGCTCGCACAGTCGCTGCTCTCGGTGTTCCGTATATTAGAGCCAGTTCACCAAAACTACCTCCCTCTCCAATAGTTGTAACAGGTTCTCCGTTCACTAAGACCTAAAATTTTTAACTCAATCAGTTTTCTTTTTTTATAATTACTATAGTGCTCGAATGTTGTTTTTGAAAACATAATATGTTACTAATTAAAAAAAACAGAGAAAAAAAAAACAATATGTTACAATGCTTAGACCAGATTCGAACCCCTCCCAAGCAGCCATACAGACTTCGATTAAATCTAAAATGTCTATACAATATCTTAACTTTGATTTGGCCAAGATAAATTTTGCTAAAGAGAGTATTTATAAATTCAAGTCGTCTACAAATTGAAAATAGTTTTTCAAATACGGTCTTCAGGACTGTTTAACTAACTTAGAATTTTAAAATCCATTTAGTATAAACTAAGTCTTAAGTATGTCCATAATAAATGCTACATAAGCATAAACTTTCTGAACACAGAATTTTCAAAGATATTGTTAATACTTATTTTAATTATGAAGAATGACTTTAAATCTATATTATGATGCCAAACTGTCTGAAATAGGTTTTAACGTTTTCTTAAGTCATTCATGCATCAAAGTTTCTTTAAAATGTCTTGCGAAATGTCAATTTAAGTGTTTTCCATAAATAATCCTGTGGCAGTATCAATAGCCTTAAAGGGTCGTGTTTATTCGAAACGTTTTCAGTCTGAATAAGTTAATTAGGTACGTATTTAGATTTGGTTGGAATAATCAATGTACAAAAGGCAAGTGCAAAAAATAAAGAGATCCGGGAATTTTCGACGTTGTGTTCGAAGGTACTTGAATGTAAATTCCAGTAATATAGAAGATTGTGCCAGCCAGCCAGAGGCGTATTTAAGGATTTGGCGCCCCGGGCCAGTTAGCTTTGCCGCCCCATTAAGTGACGATAAAATATTTCATTTAAGAAAAAAAAAACCTGCAATAGGTAGTTACCTATTGCAGGTATGTGTGTGTAGGTATTGCAGGTATATGTGGTTTGAAATGATGAATGGATTTTTTTTTCCCAAAATGAACCATTTATTCACTAGGTAAATATTTACATTTTATCCTGCGCGCAAATTGGTTAACAAAAAGTTTTCACCGAGACAAATTAAAACAGCCTTCGTTTATTTGATGCGCTAATTTGAAATGAAACACGACTTTCCACACCCCCGCCGCACAGTGGGCTGAAAATGAAGCTCCATAGACGCCTTGAAAATGTTGTACGTTATTTTGGAAAAAAAATATACCATCGTATTCCTTTAGTGAAAACGGACATTTTATAATACTTTTTGTCATAAAGCCATTATTTTGTGAGTTATTTGCGATTTCTTTATTTTTTGTATGGAGCAGAAGTTTTTTTAAATTCCTAATTCACTTTCTTAAGAAATAGCGAACTGTTTCATAAGATTCGTCATATAAGCTATATTATCATCAAAGCCTAATTCTCAGAAACCCTTGAAATATTGTCATATTCAACTTTAAAGATAAAAAATATTTTATACGCATGTAAAAATATATTATTATTAGCATTTAAAATAGATACTTATTGAAATTGTAAGTCTTTTCTTCCACATTACCTAACGAGGTGAAGAAGTAAGCACGTTTTTTTATATTGGTGTTCCAGGTAGGCTAATCCAATTAGAACATTACACCAAATATTGAAATTAAATTAGTGTAAAGCGATGTTAAGTGTAGTGTTTAGCCAGAGTCATTTTCTGAACCGTGGACTAGTTCTTTCTCTGTATTGCTCTCGTCATCAAAATGATCATTAACTTTTAATAAGCTTTGTGCAGCTTATGACAAAACTTTGTGTTTCCTATGAAGCTTAGGTCCTTTTACCAATACATAGAGATTAGGTGTTCAAATCAAAGGAAATACAAAGTTTTATAAAAAGCTGCACAAAGCTAATTAAAAATTTATGATAATTTTGATGACAAGGTCGATACAGAGAAAGAAAACTTCGCTTTTGTGGATATGGGTCTAGTTCACGGTTCAGAAAGTGACTCTAACTAAACACTACACACATCGCTTTAACTGATTTAATTTCAACATTTGTTGTAATTTTCTAATTTGATTCGTTTTCCTGGGGCCACCAATATATAAAAACGCGCTTACTTCTTCACCTCGTTAGGAACTGTGGAAGAAAGGACTTATCGTTGCAATTAGTATCTATTTTAAATGAAGAACATGCATATAAAATATTTTTTTATCTTCAAAGTTGAATATGAGAATGTTCCGAGAGTTTCCGAGAATCAGACTTTGGTGATAAGATAGCTTATATGACCGATCTTATGAAACAGGAAGATATTTCTTAAGAAAGTTTAAGAATTAGGAATAAAAAACATCTGCTCCATACAAAAAATTATAAAATCGCAAATAACTCACCAAATGATGGCTTTATGAAAAAAGTACTACTACATAAAATGTTCCTATTCAGTAAAGGAATACGCTAGTATATATTTTTTCCAAAAAAGTCTATGGAGCTTGATTTTCAGCCCACTGCGCGCCGCCTGCGCCGCGCCGCCTCGCGCGCGCGCTCGCGCGCGCTGTTTGTGTGCCCCGCGCCTCGAAAGTTTGAGTAATATAGAGTGTACCACGATAAATGGCGTAAATAAGACAAAAGTCATGCTATAGACATTGCCGCGTAACATTTATTAATTATTTTAGTTACGCCGTACCTAACTAAAATAAATGTATAACAAATAGTTCTTGAACGCAAATGATATTTAGGTTCTTGTAATTGGTATTGTAAACAATTGGTTAGGTTCGAAGCGTTCATTTGTTTTTAATTTCAATGTCAATTAAAATATAAAAAAAGCAACCTTAACAATAAAGCTGTAAGCTTGACAATAAAAGGCGCCCAGAGAAGGCCGCGAGGGGCGGCTTCGCCGCCCCTAGCAGCCTGCCGCCCCGGGCCATGGCCCCCTTGGCCCTATGGTAAATACGCCCCTGCAGCCAGCCAGGCTATCAACAGTTCGGTTGCAAGAACTGCAATAATTGTAGACTAAAATCTTCCCAGTTCGCCAACATTGTTCATTGAGAACGAGAGCATTGAAACGTGTAGCAAAAACTCCGACTCTAAAACGAACAACGAAACGAACCAAAAGTTTGAGTACGATTATTATTTAACAACCAATTTAATTAAAAGAGTCGTTTATCATTTTTATTAAGTAGGTACCGTTCCTACCTCATGTACTCAGGGTGATAAATTATTGCTCTTTGATCAATTATATGAATTACGTCTAAGGAATTGCGTATATTTTGCATAACCCATCCATACTTCGCGGAAAGCATAATAATAATTAATTCATGACAGGATAAGGAAATACCAAAAAGTTGGTAGGTATTTGCTAAATATATTTTCAGATACAATTAAAACCTCATGGTATTAACTTGTATTATAATAAGTTAACTTACAGTACAACTTAAGTAAAACATTTCCTTAGAAATGATGTCAATATTCTAAAATCACTTAATTCATTCCTAACTCTGACTTACTAAAACCATATTGTCTTTACTCGTACTTAGTTCAGATGTTATGGATTTAACGCCATTTTGACCTAGGTATGTTGTTTATGAACATGTATTAGTTATCAATTTTGTTTTTCGACATTTTAGGCTCTTTTTTTATATAACACAATTTTACAACGTATCACGAAACGTAATACACATAATACTGAACTAATTATGATTCGGTTTTTTTATTTTTTTATTTATTACAATTTTTTACTTTTTTGTGTTATTAATATTTAATTACTTTGTAGAATTTAAAGCCCATCGGTTTTTTAAATATGTCTGTTCATTTTACACGATAAACTATTGTGCGTTTGAATTTAATCTGTAAGATTAGGACAAAACAACAGCTTACAAAATAGGTAATAATTATTAGAGAACCATTTTATTTTGCATCTGTTTTAGAATACAAGTTGTAAAATTATACCACCATAAATTTATATAAAGTCTGAGATTAGTGAGTGAAGTTTGAAGTTAGTTTTTATAAGTCGTGTTTAATTCGCTTCGGTAATTTTGGACATTCTTAACTGGGTATTGTAGATATCTTACATACCAATTCTATGTCTTTAGTATGCCTTCAAGATATCTTGAAGATAAAACGAAGAAAATACCAATTCTATCACTCTTAAATCGTACTAAAGTTTATCTGTAAGGTAGTATGAAATCATTCTTAACTTATTCTGTAAACCTGTGCCCACTTTTGCTTAACTCTCCCTTGGTGGATATCCTGAAGATATCTTGGGGGTCGATATGGTTTTAACCAAGACAACGACCAAGAATTTTGTTATTGCCTCCAAGATATCTACAATACCTTCTTAAGACAAGTCGGTGCTACTTGGGCTATCAGCTTCTATCCTACTATTTACCGCTACGCTACGTGTTTACTAGTACCAATAAAATAATATGGCTATGATGATAATAAATCTCTGTGAAATTAAGTCAATTATATATTTTGCAAGTACTTACTTAAACTTTTAAATTGTCAGCAATATACTATTCTAGAAAACATTTTACTTACTTCGACTTCCCCAGAATCTATAATATAAAAGTTATCTCCTTCATCTCCCTGTCTGATAACTGTTTCCCCCGGTAGGCATTGAACAGGGAACATAGCATCGAACATATCCGCTCGCTCAGATTCGTCCAAATGGGTAAAGAGAACATTTGAAGCGATAGCACGTGACAAAGCACCCATTGTTTTGTAGTCTTTTGGCACCACCTAAAAACATAAAATTATAATAGGTAAGGAACTCTTACCAACATTTCAGAAATATGTAAGTAGCATTTTTTTATTGCCTATCTATTATTTATGATGTTTTCCCAATCTTTGTGTGTGCAGTAAGGGTACTTTAGTACTATATTAAAAATGCCTACAAATGCCCTCAATTTTACAGACTAAGCCAATTAATACAGGCTTTCCACAAAGATTTCAATTGTAAATTAAAAAATTACTTTGGAAGCATGCCATCGCCATTGAGAACTAGTCATAGAACATTGGCTACGTTCAGTAATTCATTTTTCGGTTGAAAGTCACTCGTGCGAATGTCGCTCGCTCATCGGGAATAATTGAACGGCTTCGAGCAATCCACAACTGCGTTACGCGAGTGACCAATCGAACGACCTCAAATTATCTGCTGTATCCTATGACTACAGTCATTGGTCGATTGATAGCAGTTCGACCGAGTGCGACTTTCATCCTACTATTTCACGGAGTGACCGGAGCGATCGTCCGATGACGTTCGCTCAAATAACTGAACGGTTTAGTGTGATCACCCGGACGATAATGCGTCGTCGAGCGTCATCCGCCGTAATAGCTGAACACACCCATTGTCATGCGTCAATATAAAAACAAAACTGCTAACGTTTTTTAGAGGTCGAGAGCAGAATTTGCACACAACGACGACGGACGGTCAGACCTTCCCACTCGATGCTAGCTACGTCAACTACGCGTACGTGGTGTTACGGAGTAAAAATAACCTAAATCGAAATACTGAAGAAACTGTTGATTACCTATGTGAAAAATTCCGGAAATATCAGTTACAAAACTGGTAATGGGCAATATACATTGCCCATTGCCAAAGTACGACGGTAGTCTATAATCCGTAAAAATTTTTAATGCACAAGTTAAGCGGCCTAACATTCCAATTTATTAACCGACCGAGATAGTTCTATAGAAAATTGTCAACAAAGAATTCGTTGGTTTTTATTTTCCAAAATAATCTCCCGCTCTAGAATATTTCCTGTATCATGGGTATAGTTTAGGGTAGGTAGGTAGGTATGGTAGATAGGGTAGGAAGGTAGGTAATTAGGGTAGGTAGGGTGAGTAGATGCGCCGTAGATACTTTGTGCTACTCGTGCGAAGACGGGCCGGGCCGCTAGTGAGTAATATACGTAATTTTTACATTTTTAGGGTTATATGTTTGACCGGTATGTATGTATGTATGTTCATCTGTTCCCTCATAACTTCTAAGGTACTTATCATAATTCGACAAATGAGGTATCGTTAGAAGCGTTTTAATGGTCCGCTGGTTATAGGCTATGTGATTTACATTAAATTTAATATGGCGCCCTCTTGAAGACATAAAGTAACGAACTAAAAAAAAAAATTTTGTTTGATGTTTGCGTGTTGGGTGTCAAATGAAAGGGCTTAATTAGCACATTTCAAAAATATATATATTGAAGGCAGTTGCAGGCACTCCAAAAAAAAAATTAAGTTCAAAAACTAAAACCCGACTACTGAAAAGGTTTGAAACAAGAAAATATTAACACATATTCATAGTGATGTTCAGAGGATACCCGTGGTCGAATGCCACCTACAGCTACCTTGTCAAAACAATACAGTTTAGGGCAAAGTGGCATACGACCACGGCTATCCTCTGAACATCACTATGAATATTGTTAATATTTTCTTGTTACTACCTTTTCAGTAGTCAGGTCAGTCAGGTTTTAGTTTTTGAACTTATTTTTTTTTTAATGTATATTATTTATGTGAGCTTCAAACGCACAAACAATCGTCATGACATTACCATAAACTTTGAGGTAGTGATGGGGGGCAAATGAATAAACTGTAACTTAATTCTACCCGTACGAAGTCGGGGTGTCTAAATAAATGTAATAAAAACAAATGAAAACACCTTCTTGACATAGCTGGTAGCATCTTCTTCAGTGACTGGTTCAGCACTTATACCGCCGCGTCTCCGTGGAGGCTGCCCTCCTGGCACGGGGAGTGGTGATAGTTCCCCATCTGCTTCGCCTTCTGATGCAGCAGCTGCAGCCTGAGCCGCCTTAAGTTGCTCCTTAAAAATGGACGAAATTGGTAGAGTAGTGCCCACTTTTATTGCCCGGTATTGCCACTTATCCAGGATGATCATGATGCGTTATGGTCAGAGATGTAACTTATTTCAGATACAAGTATTTGAAATACACATACAAGATACAAAATGAAATCCTTTTTTAACCGACTTCAAAAAAAAGGAGGAGGTTCTCAATTCGACGCGTATGTCTTTTTTTTTTTTTTTATGTTTGTTACCTCATTAGGTACTCTCGACTGCGTGAACCGATTTTGATGATTCGTTTTTTATTTGAAAGCTGGTGCTTCCCGAATGGTCCCATTTTAATTTGGTCCAGTTCTGACAATGGGATCCATGAGAAAACCATAGAAGTCTTAAATTTACATTAAGTATGTGGGCGACAAGTGGTCGAATAACTCAATATCACGCCAACCGATTTCGATGATTCTTATTTGTTTGAAAGGGTATACTTTCGAAGTGTTCCCATTTAAATTTGGTGAGGATCTGATGAAGATCTTCGGAGATAGACAATGGAACTCTTAAATGAATAACAGCACATCACTCGCGATTGCTGTAATCTCATGTTTATGTATTGTTTATGCCACTCAAAATTGAAAAATAAAATAAACTTTAAAAAAAGTAAAACCGACTTCAAAAAAGTAAAAAGAATAAAAATATTTTTTTTAAGAAAATTATTTAATTTTCATTTGTATTTCGTATCTTGTATTTAGATACGTTCTTTTAGTATCTAAAGTATTTTCTTAATACTAAGTTTGCTAATTAAGGCCCTTTATTTACATATTTAAGGCCCTTCGGCATATTGCTGATACCGTGATAATAAAACAAGTTTATTTTGCATTATGTCAATCGCTGTTATCCTACTGTATAACTTCTTGGGGTAGCGCTGCAAAAACATTTATATATTGAATTTGGAGCGGGCGCAGAGCTATTTTAAAAGTGAGTTCCTTCCTTCCCATCGTTTACCCGACATCTGACTTATACCTACGCTGTAAGGTTCTAACAGTACGTCAACTTTTTATCTATATCTATCTATTCTATACTTACCTATAATAAAAACGTAACGAGGCGAAATCTGTACATTAAATATTTTTGGAAAAAAGTAAGTGCTACTTATACAGAAGCCAAAACATAAGTTTTTAGAATTTTTGTCTGTTTGTCGGTTTGTTTGTTACGGGTAAACTTGAAAACTTTTTTAGTATTAAGCTTAGATATTTTTATGTTTTGTGCGTCATACTGGGCGTAGAAATAAAAACATTTTCTTTCTTTCTTTCAAAAACTACTGGACAGATTTCGTTGAAATTTTGCAGTAACATCCGCCTAAGGGCTGGTCAACATATAGGCTATAAATTATCACGCTATTGTCTAATGGGGATGAGTTGAAATGGATTATGTCTGTTTACTATTAGGTGACTTCATTATTACTTGACAAATCTTTATGAAATATTATATTTATATAGTTCATAGGTTCGGTCACAATGTGTAATATAAATCATCACGCTATTCCTCTAGGGGGATAGGCAAAATAAATAATTAATTAAAATTTTCACAGTTCCTCTGTTAATTACTATAATGGTATTCTTACTCGATCCACTCTTTATTTAGTTGAATGGTATCTTTATTAATGCTCTGCTGTAGCAGGGTTGCGCAAAATTTTGGAGCATTAAGGGTGGCTTCCCTTTCTGTTATAGTTGGAGAGTTCTGTTCTTAGGAAACGCTAGGTGAATTTTGAAGAAATTAAATACCCTATTATTAGTTTTTTGGAAAAAAGTACGGTCAGCGAGAAAAGTGTCATTTTTCAAAAACCTTAAGTGGGGCTCAATCGACTCTATTTCCCAACAGGAAGGAATGTTTCTTCCAAACAACCGACGAAATCTATTAAAGATAAAGATAATTTATTTGTCAAACATGCGTTTACACACAAATTCAGCATGCAACATGTAAAATTTTTAAAAAGCATCCATTATTTCCCGTAAATTTTCTCTGAAAGCGTACCTACCTTCGTATGAACGTAATCTAAAATCACTGTATCTTACACTGACCGATTAAGTTTATTGATTTACATACATATACAAACTCTAATAAAAGAAATAAAAGCAAATAAACAATTTAGAAAAATACAATTATGGATCATGTGCGTGGCGGGGTGCGGGAATTATACAATGCTATGCATTAAGAACAATTTTTTTTAACTGGATGGCGTTATTTATTCTACTGAGTTTGTTATATTTCCAGTACTTAAATTGAGATAGGTAGTTTGTAGTAATATTTAGTAGTATTTTCTGTCTTTTTAAGTTTAACACCAGTCTCCCTACATGGCGTTGGGTTGGGGTCGAGTATCATTTATTTGCTCTTATTGAGGTATGTTTCATTTCCATCGGTTGAATGGGTAGTGAGATACAGCTGACTCCTCTTTTGTAAGCAGTCCCGTAAGAAGCAGAGGTCACACTTGATTGGTTAGATAAAATATGTTGTATTGGAACGATTTTGATGAGACTTTCATTGTAGTGATGACTTAGTCACATTAGAGACGGTTATTTGAACACATAACGCGACTAACCACGCGGGCTAGCGCTAAATGATAGGGTAGAAGCTGACAGCTATATCAGGTTCGAATCCGGTCCCAACACTATAACTTATTATAGATCCGAACTTTTTTTTTATATCCACGTGGACGAAGTCGCAGGCACTGCTAGTAGGTAATATTTATACCATGACACAAATTTTGGATTGTGGATAAACCTATGATGCAAAGATTAAAATTAAACCATGAACCTATAAATATCCTGGTATACTAAAACTCAAACCTCCTCTCTGAACTCTCTCCAATATTAATGGGGTATGTTTTTAGTATGTTTGAGGTCATACATAGGTACCCCTCGCTGAATATAATACGTAGATATTTATTTCATGTAAGTACTTAGAAACCTTCATAATATGAAGGTTGGCTTATTAGGTTAAAGACACTATTATGAATTCAAAATGTTTCAACTTGCCATCATATACAGGTTAGGATATTGTGTGACAATAATCCAAGACGTGAAGATGTTTTACTACCTAGTTATAATTTCACAGTATAGTTTACGTATTTTGTGGTCAACACAACACAATTTGTCAACTTTTTGTTATGATTTACTTATTATGAATATATCACATCAATAGGCTTTTTCGTGACTTCATTGAAAATAAATACGTGTGCGAAATAATAATTATAATGTTAGCATAGTGTAAATATGATTACTGCACTGTCACTGTTATATTTAAGCTTGTGACTGTTGCAAACTATGAGTAATAAAATAATTAAGGAAAATATTTAAACAAAACAAGTATTTTCCTCGATGGTAATGATTTTGTTATGTTACCTACCTATTTACCATAAAAACCCGAAACCCATTAGAAATCGAGTAACTAAAAAAGATCCGTCTTTAACATAACTTTATGTAGGTATTAGGTAAGTATTAACTTTTTTTTTTTGTATAATTTTACAATCACTCGTGAAGTGACAATGAATAATGGTTAATTAAGAGTCGGACGTCGTCGCCACCGCCATAGGAACGCGGCCCCTACGACCACCGCCACTGACTGCCACTAGGGTATAGCGGACGGTGTCAAATCAAAAGTAGAAGTTTTTTATTTCAACTGTGTGTTTGCAGGTCTTTACTTTCAAAACGTCGTGATTCTAGGTGCATGGATCCAAGTGGAAATACCACAGAACACAGAGAGAGGTGAGAAAAAGAGAAACCTCTTTTCTGTGTTCTGTGGGGAACACAATATTACAAAAACAAAAAGTAACAGCAAAGATCATAGTAAGTACCACTATAATTTAAACAATACAAGTAGGTACTTAGGTACATACTTCTTGTGGTGCTCACATCACCATAGATTCAAAGTGCGACCCCTCGTTGGTGAACCTCTGCGCCCAAGCGTTTTCGTAGAACAGTTTCTAATTTGACATTGATTTTGTTTCCTGCTAAAATTATTATTATATTTTACAAATCAAGTGCGCGTGGATTTATTTCTATTTAGCATGATTGGTAAAAGCGACGGCAGCGACGCCACGACCGGGTCAGGTAAGTTCGTGGCATTATAGGTACCTATTACTCATAGAAATAATAAGTAGGGCTCCTGGGCTCCCCTACACTATTACTAGTACCCACTGAAGTATGAAACCAAGTCAATGCTAGTACCTATATTACGTCTATGGAAATTTCTTATTTATTGACAGGCAACCATAGACGAAAAAATGCAATAAGTACTTCAGTACTTCATGGACGCTGTTTTTAAGAAACCCATAAAAATCCAAGCCCACATTGAATTTTTATTTATTTATTTATTTTATTTTATTAGAACGGCCACAGGCCACTTACACTAATTAAGACGTAACTAGCACACAGACTTCTCACAATACTCCAGACATACTAACATAAATTTATTCCATTCATCAGCAAAAATATCACAACCTGCACTGGTCTCAAGGAGAGCGTTGAGTGCAGTTAGGGAACGAGGTACAGGCGAGTTTGCACGCGCTACGGTGCGAAAAGCCGGCACAGCGAATAGCCTGTGTTTTCTGCCCCGGCTGTAATTGTTAGGGACAAATAGCCGGGATAACTCCTCATGTAGCTTTGGTGCCACAATTTTACCGTGAAGAATTTTGTACATAGTTCTGACTTGATCAAAATTTCTTCTGACCTCCAAGGAATTGTACCCTAAGCTTCCCAAAAGAAACTTGGTGGGATACATGAATGGATAGTATCCAAATAAGCGCTTGTATAGAAATCTCAGGAAAGCCTTCTGGATCTTCTCTAGCAGCAAAGTGTACTTGGTCTCGTGGGGATTCCATACGCAAGCACTGGTTTCAAGTTTGCTGCGTACAAGTGTAGGTATTGAAAATGATACTTACTACGTCGTTATTGCGGAAGTCTTTAACATTTCTCAGAATGAACCCCAGTCGACAAAAAGATTCCTTAGCAGTTGCAACGATGTGGTCGTGAAAAGTGAGTCCAGGATCAAAAGTGACACCCAAAACTTTGATGCCAATAGATTTGGTAATAACATCAGAAAAAATGACATCAAAATGTCATTTTTGTACAGAGATGACATTGGTAAAAGCGACGGCAGCGACGCGACGCCACGACCGGGTCAGATAAGTTTGTGGCACTATAACTAGATTCATACCTAGGTAATTATAATCCATATAATAATAAACTTTGAAAAAAAAAGTAAAAAGGGTCATTCCATAGTGACGGGTGGGACATTTTGACCCATTTTTTGATACACTTTTATATTTCTAGGCGTTACCAAAGTATATATTACATTATGTAGTGTGTGATAGTATTCCCAGATAACTGTTTCATATGATAGTGCAGTTAAAAATCTAAGTTTTTGCCTTTAAGATAGTTAAAATCACTGATTTCTAACTGTGACGGGTGGTACACGAAAATCCCTACCATCATTAGATACATGTGGTTGTGGTTGTCAATGAAATTCAGATCAACAAGGCCAATTTCAGCCTTTATTTTGGATTAGTACGATAGTTGAATAATGTTGCTATTAATATTTCGAAAGAAATATGTAAAAATTCAAGTCTATATTTTTTTATGAGCCTTTAAAATTGTGACGGGTGGGACATGGATTTGTGACCGGTGGGACGAGTAAGCAATTCAATGAATAAACTGCCAAATGTGTATCGGAAAAAGCAAATGCTCGTCTTATGCAGTCATTATAATATTGTTTGAATATAATAGTTATCAAAAAATCATAATTTATTCAGTACAAAGATTTTTGACAAAGTTATTTGTGCGGTTTTTTAGGAACATATGGTATGCAGCCAACTTATTGATAACTTGGTACACCATATCTCTAAAACTAATGAGTAGAAGTTTTTCTAAGCTATTTTAACTGTAAATGCTATTCTTTTCAAATCAAGACCTTCATTTTAGCCCATTTCTGTCTGTCCACAGATCTCTAGTTAAATATCTTTTGTAATTCATCCTTGTTCACTTAATTTCTCTTTCGACCTTGGTTTTTCGTATTAGTTGTCCTCTTTTATGGGGCTATAAATCATTTTTTAACAAGACTTACGTCTCTCATCCATAACATGCAACTTAAAACGTAAATTAAAATAATGACACTGCACAGTTAGAAAAATAACGTAAATAATAGGATAATCTGACTTAAACATATTTTTTTGTTATTATTAAAGCATTTACACATTGTTGTTTCAATTTATTAAAAGCTATTTATATTGCAAACTGGTTAAAATCCAGATTCTAGTATATTATATACTAAAAAAAGGTTTTATTTAACTTTTAAGAATTTTAATACCCTTCCAGTGACGGGTGGGACAGCAATTCAAAGTTTAATAACTCGGTTAAATGATTGAATTAGGTGTCAAAAGTAATTTTAATGGTTAGGTATAAGGTTAATTGTTACTTCTGGAAAGTAGTTAATTGATAGCTTTTATAGTTTTTGGTTTAATTAAACTAATGCATGTTTTCATGGGACGGGTGGGACAGAAGACATTGATCACTTCAAGTTGCAATAATTTAAAAAATATTATACTTTTATTGATTTTTTCTGCTTTAAACACAAGATGAATAATGTATCTATACTAATATTATACCTTAGAATGATTGCTTTAAACAAAATAGCCAAAAAAGAGTTGCCAATTTCGTTTAAATAAACATCACATAATTGTGGGTTGAGTGTCAATGTTCAGTTAAGAAAAAAATATATATTGAGAGTTTTATTAATGATAATTCATATTGTTCCATCAGCTATGATCCTTATACTATACTTTGAGCCTAACAAGTAATTCAATATAGCAAGTTTACTTTTTACTTGTCAGGTGTCATCTTCCATGGAATGACCCAAAACCGACTTCAAAAACTAAAAAGAATAAAATAATTTTCTTAAAAAACTTATCAGCTACTGAAGTCGATGCCACTGGCAAGCTAGCTAGCTAGCTAGCTAGGTGCATTGAAGAATTATCGGCCCCGACTTCAGAAGCTGATAAGTATTTTAAGAAAATTATTTTATTCTTTTATTTATTTATTTAATCATTTATGTACACACATGAAAAGACACAGGTAACATTAAAATAGGAGAACAAAGTACAAAGTTCTTTTTAGGTTTTGAAGTCGGTTTTTACTTTTTTTTAAAGTTTATTTTATTTTTCAATTTTGAGTGGCTACAATACATAAACATGACATTACAGCAAATCTCCGAAGATCTTCATCAGATCTTCACCAAATTTAAATGGGACCACTTCGGAAGTATACCCTTTCAAACAAAAAAAGAATAATCGAAATCGGTTGGCGTGATATTGAGTTATTCGACCATTTGTCGCGCACTTACTTAATGTAAATTTAAGACTTATATGGTTTTCTCATGGATCCCATTGTAAGAACTGGATCAAATTAAAAATAATTTTCTTAAAAAACTTAACAGCTTCTGAAGTCGGGACCACTGCCAAGCTACGAGTAGGTACCTACATTCAAGAATTATAGGCCCCGACTTCAGAAGCTGTTAAGTTTTTTAAGAAAATTATTTTATACTTTTAAGTTTTTTGAAGTCGGTTTTTACTTTTTTTTAAAGTTTATATACCTACTTCAGTGTACATATTTATGAGCAAAGTTAAGAAGGTCATCAATATGTAGAAGTAGTATGTACAGTAGGTAAATACATAGTAATAATAAATAAATGTACTATCGAATTGGGAAACTGTAATGGTAGCAGTATGTAAGAACTTAAATAAATAAAATAAAAACTACACATTCGTTTTTTTACTTAATCCATGACAGACAAGGCTCCGACACACCAAAAGGAATATATAAATTAATTATTGTCGTAAATACAAAAAATTCTCAAGTAACAAAACATTTTTCTCCTACTATAGTCAGTAAATACCACATAAAGATTTTTTGAATTTGACGCGCTTCGTTAGCTGTTTCGTTCGAAACACTGTAATCTACTGTTGTTTTGGTTTTTTGTTGATACCTATCTACTTTAATACGATACATATGAAGCTGAAATGTTCAAGACATATATTTCACTAAACACTCTAATTTTTGGTTTATACCCAAACATCTTGGATTGATTCTGTTTCTTGTATTTTGACGTCAAAGCTATATATTGTGAGTTTTGACTTGAACTGATATTATTAAAAAACGCGTAAGTATATACTTAGTCTTGGAACTTTTTATGGATGTTAAGAATAACAAGAAGAACCGAAAACCGTTTTCAGTGAGTTTATACGTTTGTTTATTTAAGTCCTAGGAATATTTTTTGGGTTTTCATAAAAGCATGATTACTTTAAAACAGTAAATATTTTCCGAAACCTAATTAATGCACAAATACGCACAAATTAAGAGCTACTGGTATACTTTTATTCTACGGGCGCACAATCATTGGTTTCCGAGAAACAAGATTCTGCCAAACGTTACTCCAACAGGAAATAAAAAATCTCAAAATCCTTATGACGCACAAATTTCTTTTTCGGCGCACATTTACGCACAAAATATAAGCTATCTGCCCACTTTATTTCTCTCTCCGATCATTCGTTTAGAATCTTCCTGCTGGAGCAACGTTACCCCAGCAGGATTAGTTTTTCTGAACTGCTTTTTTTCCAAAACCACCACACACTTTTTTATTTATATAAAAATTGAATTTAAATCTTTTTGGTGGATCCGAAGTGTACAAAAAAAAAAGTATTTTATCATCGCATGATCGCATTATTTTGTTATGAAAACTAAGAAAAAACTGTATCTTATTAAAACTTTTTAATTTTAATTTAATATAGTTGCCTGGTTGCTTGATTGTGCATGTCTGTCATTATAGTACCTACTCAGCCACGTCCATAGTTGGTTTCTCTGTCTATGGTAGATAGTTACTCTGTCTATGGCCATGCCATAGTTATTTTTTGTGAGTCAAATTGTTATAGGTAAATTACCTATGTAATGTAGGACGTACTATGTAAAAATATGTTTACTTTCAAAAAGCATTTTATTTTAAAAAAGAATTTACGAAATACATATATTACGTAAAATACGTATTTTATATCTACGTATTTCAAATACCATTTCCAAAAGTATCTTGTATCTGATATGTCAAATACTTTACTTATAAGTATTTTGTAACTTGTATTCCAGATACTTGTTATGAGGTATCTTGTACATCTCTGGTTACCAAACAGTTGGTCAGACTGAATAAGCAACAACTACATACAGTAAAAGGAGCTCTCATGGGCTACAGTGCTTTTACTAAACATCTCTCTGATAAGGAAGTTACAGACGGGCCTCTGTGCCGAGCATGCATGGAGGTGGATGAAACAGTGGCCCACATGCTTCTGAACTGCCCAGAGATAGCCTTTTTCAAAGCCAAGTACATCAGTAACCCGAGTAGAATGTTTGCTGGCCTTCCTCGAGGAGTTGGACTGGCTAGAATAGATTTATTCCTATCCATACGCAAAATACACACATCTACATGAAGTTGCAGTAACTCACCCAATTTATCAACATAGATATCATAGCGTTTAGCACCTACCCATTACTAGAATATTAATTGTAGCATCCAAATACAACAGTTTATGTAAGAATGTGACTCTAATACGGCCTATGTGTAAATTAATTATGATTTCATTCAACTGGCTCAATGTCTTGGCGTAAAGGATTATCTCAATAATTAACTTCATGTAAATAGTCCTTATGAGGTTATTTTGATGACAGTTTAGTGAGATAGTGGGAGATAGTCGAGACAATTTAGCCTAGCCAGATAATGGCTTGATTACTTTTTTGTACTGTATCCTTTAGTAAATACCTACAAACTAGGTAGTAGGTAAGTCTTATTAGGTACCTAGTTCTATTCTAATTCTAAGAAATCTAACAAATGTCATTGGGAAAACTCAGTACCTTTATCGAGTTTCAAACTGTAAAGTCCAAAAATACATAACTCCAAGTACCTACTTACTAAAATTTGACTTACCCGTTCTAATTTTTGAAAATATTGTTTCAAAAAAGAAACAGGATTTTCAGGTTTGTTTACACATAACTGCACAATACAATCTTTCAATAATAATGAAATATTATGACTCTGAATGTAGTTTTCACACTCATGCAAACATTGTTCTTCTTCCATTTTTCTACACTTCTGGCTTTAATAAAACAGAACGACTTTCATTGAAATGTTATTAAATTCCTGTTGCACTTTACATCATTAGAGTTTAGTACAAAGAGTAAAGTAATAAAACTAAACTAAATGCCGATGTTTAGCGGAAAAACATCGATGTTTTTACATCGATGTTATGATGATAATGATAAGTTTTTAAAAACATCGACACATCGATGTTACGAGAATAATATCGGCTAGAATTGAGTACGACTACGATCATAGAAATAGTACGATGTATTATCTCTATGACTACGATACATAGACCAGCATCAATGACGTAAGAAGCCAGGTCCTTTGGTTTCCTAACGTCACTGTAGGGATGTGAAAAAATAATTGATTAAAAATCGATTTTTTAAAAGTAAAAATCGATTTAAATACTTGATTTTATTTTTATGAATAATCGATTAATAATCGATTTTTTTAAATCAATCATTCAATCAATTATTACCGATTTTTCATCTGCAACCTGGGATCTGGGGGGGCTCCCCCCCTCTGTGCATCTATGATGGCATTCCTTCTGTGTTTTTGAAACAGTTTAGTAGATTTATTTAATCAATCATTCACTAGATGGAGTCAACGAACTGTACTATTTTACCGACATTTGGTTGAAATAAAGGGTACCTAGGTAAACGGAACGGTGAGTGGCATTTTACAGAAACTAACCACTGAACAGGGAGGCTTTTTATGAGTCCAATAACTAGCATTATCTACTAACATAATCTGATAGAGATTGAAGAGATAAAAATAAAGGGTGATTTGAAAATTGAAGAGTACGGAACAAAAATTTGTCTGAGAAAAAGGAGGTTCTCCACATTCCACCTGTAAAGCATATATTGGACTTGTTTTCATAGCTCCGCTAATGATTCTCAAGGCTTTGGACTGAATACCATCTAATTTATGAAGAGCAGAGCAGAGATTACAAGGCTCTAACAAAACCAACAATAACCGGAAAATATTAAATAATATTCGGAATGTGGCACGCCTGATAATTTGTTGTCTAAAATGATACCTAGGGGAAGGACGGGCAAGATGAATAGAGTGGGCAAGATGAATATTTCGATTTCCTCGCGAATGTCAAGATATAGAGTGAATCCGAATGCATCACAGGATAGCGCCCCACACGCCATGTGTTGGACGGACTGTATTTGCGCTGGCAACACCGCGCATTACAAACGTGGCAGCTCAGTGAGGCTCTCAAAGCAAAGAGGGTAGGTATAAAATTTTTGATCAAACAAGATTGATTCTACTTAGGTAAGTAAATTGTGTTATTCCGAAAACCATTATGATATTTTATTGTGTAACAGTTTAACAAGACTAAATATTTATCGTAATATTCAATGTTAACACCAAATTTACTCTAACATTGCCGATACTTTTTTTTTAACCATTTCATCTTACCCGCATTTTTTCATTCTCATTTTTAAAGTATTGTTTTAGTTGAAGATGATATATATGGGCGCAAAACTGACATTTGAATTTTAACGCCATCTAAAATTAATAACTTCCTGTTTAATTTCTTAAAATGTATTTGTGTTGATTTCCTGTTAAATTTATTTATTAGTAAAAAGAATTTGTTTTGACTTCCTGTTGAATTTAATTTTAATATTAGTAAAAATTTGTTTTGACTTCCTGTTGAATTTATTAGTAAAAAGAATTTATTTTGACTTCCTATTTATTGTATTAATTTCATATAATTATGTTAGAAGTATCTATTTTGACAATTTCCGTTATAGTTATTTGTTTTATATTCGTTAGAAATTTTTGTTTATATACCCCTGTAATGTGATTTTACAATGAAATCCCCAAAATCCAAATCTATATAGTGAAATTCGCCTTGTCTTTTTTATTCTACCGAGCGCTGGCTTAGTTAGAAAGAGAGGAAGCGAATTTCTATGGTTTCAGGTTTGTGACTGTGTGTAGCAACGATTTCGCGGTGCAGTTTGGATTTGTAGATTTTGTAGTTTGGATTTGTAGTTTCAGTTTGGATTGTGAGGTCGATTTAGTTTGCCGTAGTTTTGTGAAATCGGTTTGTCTAGTTCGGAATATCGATACGATACGATTTGTTACTGAAATAAGAAATTGGATTTTAGATTCGTTTTGATATATCTGACTCATGTCTTGATAATAATTTTTCAACGGTATGATTCGACATCGACGATGATTTTGACTTTGATTTGACTTCGACATCGATGTTGACTTCGACTTCGGCTTCGACGTTGATTTTGACTTTGACGTTGCTTCGATATCGATGTTGATTTTGACTTTGACTTCGACGTTGATTTTGATTTGACTTCGACTTTGACTTCAAATTCAACGTTGATTTTGACTTTGACTTTAACTTCGGCATCGGTTTCACCTTCGACTTTGGCTTCGAATTCGGCTTCAACGTTGATTTTAACTTTTTTTACTTCAACTTCGACTTGCGACTTCGACTTTGACTTCGACTTCAACTTTGACTTTATTTTTCGTATTCTTCACAGCAAACCCTTTCATTTGATACCCGTATCATGGGAGTGCCTAATAAATAACTAGTTCGCCATCTTTGTGAGTCCGCCATATTGGATTTCGAATGACATCACTTAGCTAACCGTAACCATGCTCAATCAGTTATTATTATTATAGTTAGGTAGGTACATAATATTCCGCCTAAATTATGCAAACATTTTTTTATTTTCTTTTAGATAGCTATGAATTTGTAACCTTGGTCTGAAACTATAGGATGATAAATGGTAAATAATTTATATAATATAGAATTGATAATAGAATAATAATAATATTGTATAAAGTAAAATAATTATTATAATAAATATGTAAGATGGTAAAATTATTTGAGTATCTATTAAATTAATCACGTATAAGTTAATTTAAAATTACTTATTAGTCTTATTAGGCTAGATTGTAATTAATTATTAAGAACATGGTTCTTTCTAATAAAAGAAAAAAAAAAAAAAAAAAAAACATAATATAGTATAAATAATTATAGATAGAATATTAGGTATAAACATTATAACATAACTTAAATAGGTATAATATTAATGTTACCGCCTCTTCTAATACTTGCAGCACCCTAACAGGGTCATGTACCAGATTAGTTTATAATTAGTTTAAAACAACTTATGTGTAGGTACATTTTGCAATAAATAAATAAAATTATACTAATTATTATCATTTACATAACCGCGCTAGTTACTTTTTTAATAATGCATTTCATGCAGGACAAGTGCAGCAAAGAGTATGTAAATGTAATCACTACGTTTAGAGTGCAGGACCATTCGTACATCAGTGAGTGCGTTTCGTTTGAACTGCAATGTAGTGACATACTTTTTGACTGCAAGTAAAAGTAGATGAATGTTGCATTTATAACTTTAAACGATATTTCATATATCGGATAAAATATATCGATAGTATGTATTTTCGATAATATCGGATTGATTCGATATAATTATCAAGTGTTTATATCGATATTTTTAAAAAATATCGATATAAATATATCAAGCACTCCTAGGCGGGTGCTCCCGCATACTGCAATATTGGGCTCCAAGCTCCGGTGTTTTTCTGAATTCGCGCACACATCGAACGAATCGCGCTCTTGATCTTCCGCTTGATTCGTTTATGTACTCGAGTTATCCGCATCCTACTCGAATTAACTCGAGCTAAGCGCAACTCGAGTTAGTAAGTCGAGTTGACTTATCGCCATGTGTATCGTCCACCCCTAGTCTTTACCGGTCCGTTGCAGTGTTGCCAACTTAGCAACTTTATAGCTAGATCTAACTATTATTTGGTGACAGACAGCTACAATTTAATAAAACTTGTAGCTAAACTTTTTAGCTACTTTTTTAGCTACTTTTTTTAGCTACTTTTCATTTCATCATGAGACGTGAGGCTATCGCGATTCGTAAAGTATGATTACCAAGTCTCGAAAGATAAAATAAAAACTAAACGCGAATCCATGGTCATAGATGCTATGGTAGGTACAGCGGGTCTACCGCGTAACTAAAATTGTAATGAACATCGACATCGGTATTAAACTTCAATACGATCCTAAACTAAAATACTTTGAGCTAACTTGTAAAAAAATTACCTATCATATAGTTGGGACTCCTATCTTCATGATCGGTAAAAAAAATATAAGTTAGCTCAAAGTTTAGGCTCTCGCGATCGTATTGAAGTTTAATACCGATGTCGATGTTCATTACAATTTTAGTTACGCGGTAGACCCGCTGATCGGCGTTGGCCGGGAATTCCCCGGTTACTGCTGCGCCACAGAGTACTTTTATATATAGGTATAAAGGCTTTTCTCGATGGGCTCAGGTGGAAAGCGATCACTGGCGCCGCCTGTTTGTACAATCGTACAACTTTTCTGCTTCCGCGTTGAGTTCGGGTCCTCGAATTTTGCTTATGAAAATTAATGTTTCTAATATAATAAAATTTTACTTAAATTATTATTAGATAATACAAAAAACATTAAGAAAATTAAAATATTAAATACAAAAAACCTACTTACCTACTGTATGTAACATTTAGCTACTTCTAGCAACTTTTTGGGGTAAAAAAAAACTGGCAATCTAGCTACATTTTAAAACTTGTCTAGCAACTGGGTAAAGCTAGCAGTTGGCAACACTGGTCCGTTGATTATCGGTCGAAGATGGAGGCCGCTGTATCTGACGCCGGTACTAAAAACCATCTGAATAATGCTTTATCGGACGAGGAAATTGCTTATTTACCCAACCCCGTTGCGGAAAAGATCAACGCCTATATTGATCAAAAGTTTGAGGAATATTTAACAGCCAAAGCGCTGCATGAAACCAACAAGTCCCAGATAGGTGAGTAAACCGGTGTTTTCTGACGCTTTCACACAATGCTTCATTTTCCTCATCTGTCTTAGAACGGAATGTAGAATAAATTCGTATAATTTCATACATTCTATAGTAACGTAGTAAAATTTTGTGGAGTTTTTAGTTTTTATCGTATTTTCCATTATATCTTTCTACCCACTGTTTGCAATCCATAATGTAAAGGGAATTTGATGAACATTATAACCTTTCAAAAGTTTCAGTTGTTCAGTACAGTTACAGAACTTTCTTTCGATAGTAGGTATGTCTGCGTCGTTGAATGTAAGTTTATGACACGTGGCGGGTACATACTCGAGCAGAATATATAATATACTGTCCTATCTAACCATTAGCAGTCTGTCATGTGAACAAATCCGTATATAATACCTATTTTAATTTAGACCTTTATGAGTTATATCATTGGCACTGATACATAGTAGGTACATTTTAAATATTGCTTGAATTTCGTGGATATTATTCGATAATCGGTATTTATGTGCTATTCTTACTGTCAAACAAAAAGTCAAATAAGATGTAAAAAAAGCTTTTTCGAGTGAATAATATTCACTCGAAAAAACAATAAATGTATATTTATTCATGGCCCATAAAGCTTGTTAGTAACAATTTATGTTTAATTGCAATGTTAGTAAACAAAACAACAACATAAATGGTGAGAGAGTCGTCTTAGGGGCATAGTATACCACTTAAGACATAAACACACGCACACTCACCCCCCTCACCCTCTCATACACATCTGTTTTGCTCTGACAAGTACGTAAGCTCACAGCATGACACAGCCATGGTGCATCATGTTTATCCATTAACATATTCAGGGTACCAATGGAACTCAACCACATTCTTGGCAAAAAGAACATGTATTTTTGTGAACCATCGCGTAGAAGTCATTGGTATGCGCTGATGAGAACATACCAGTGCACTACTAAAAGGCGGCAGTATCAACAGCATCCTAAAGAAGTTTTATACTGCACTCGGTGATCGCTTGGCAATGTGCTTTAAGGAGTGCTTCTTTACTACATCAAGCAAACTTGTGAATCAATATGTTGCCTCTGACCACCAACACCCTTCGCTAATGCTCAACATCTGCATCGTCTTTGGCAACAATAATTATGTCCTAGTTATTCAAACTCCTTTAGAGTTGCATCCTGAGTATGGACTGGGTCACCATGGACACATTTACCAGAGGCCTTAAAAATCATGTTGGAAACTTTTTTGATATTGTACACAATTCCATGGCTACCAACATATTGCTTGCATAGATTTAATAGTTCCCTAATAGAGCCAGCCATTGGACCCATCAGGACCATATCATCTGCTTAGCTCAGGTTGTTAACACACACGGTATATCCAGCATCCCATGTATTCCCGTTTAAATAATACATAAATAAAATAAAAATCATCTTTATTCAGGCAAATTACACCCATACACAAGAAATAATATAAATGTCACACCAGAAAAATATAGTAATATCGAAGTTCGAAGTAAACCCGTTTATATCGTTTAGTATAGTATAGTTTATCCCGCTGCCCGTTGCCACAATGATGGGATGAACAAGTATTGAAAAAATAATATTAAAGGAGGTCACTAAAAGTTGCCCAAAAGTAAATACAGTGGTACACTTAGTGGCATTAAATACTATGGATATTTAGATATTTATTTGGATATTTAGAGGTCAAAACATCAGAAAGTTTCTGAAAATTTGGAAGTTTTCCTGAAGTATTCCTGAAAACATCTGTAGTTTTCAAAAATGATTTTTCTCTTTCTCTATTCTCTACATCAGGGATCTCCAAACTATTTTGGACAAGTGACCCCTTATCCAAAATGAACTGTTACCTCAGACCCCCATGGCCAAATTACCTACTTTTAAGATCAACCCCCTTATTCATAATGGTCCACTAACTTAAAACAGCTACTACAGAGTGTTATTTTTCATTCTGACTTAGGTCAATAGAAGAAGACAGAGTGAGAATTAGCAATGCTTTAAGTTAGCAGACTATTATGAATAAGGGGGCCTATCTTTAGTTTTTTCCTATTGATAAAAAATACCTAGGTACTAAGGTACCAATTGGAAAACTTTGCACTTGGTTAAGTGAGTAAAGTTGACTTCATTTTCTCAACAATACAGTACCTACCAGGGTTGTTGCGAACATCAGCATCAGCATCCGCTGATGTTCAGCATCATTTTCAACATCAGCATCAGCATCCGCATTGATCGATGCTGATTATTAATGCTGATGTTCAAGTCGTGACATGACCGCAGAGAGGGCGGGGCTTATAGCACATGTTGTTTTCGTTTGCGAGTTTTACCAACTACGACTAATTATTACTTCTTCTTAGCGTGTCGATGGCAAATTAAATGTACTTGGCCCAGTATTCCGCCACGCGAATAGCTGAATCAGTTGCAGCCATAAGCTCCTCAAGCATGCAGGTGGTAGGGCATGCGGCGCAGGATGGAAGGTGCAGTGCGAGTGTGGTGTCTCTCCGCAAACCATGGCCTGGTTTGCGGAGAGACACCACACTCGCACCACAGGTCTAATCCATCTGTGAAATTCCACCTGTGAAGATTATCTTTACTTCGGCCGACTTGGGATCGTAGTCTATTAAGAGATTTCCAAGTTGGCCATGGTAGTTCATGTCCAGGTGAAATGGTTTCCGATGGCGGGAGAAAGTATGCAGGTGGATCGAATTTTTCTCGCCAGAGATTGCACCTAGCTTTAGAGGCATCAATATCAGCGGGATCCACGCACTTTAGGAAGTTCTTGCGACTTCGTAGCCTTTGGGGCACTGTGGAGAAATTGTGCATTGGGTGACGTGGGTCATCTTCCGCCTTTGCTCTCTCTGTACGACTTGCTATGGTTCTGCGGACTTCCGGGGGCGCAATACCAGTCAGCGGGTACAGCATTCGTACCGGGGTCGGCTTTAGACAGCCAGTAATAGTCGTTTCGTTTAGAGCTGTATCCACTAACTTTGCGTGGGCGGAACGGCTCCATAATCCATAATTATTACTAAACTACTTAGTTTGATTCTATTTTTTTTATTGCATTGCCCCTCACTAGGATTTCTCCTGTATCGAGGGTACAGTTTACAAACATACATGTCACATGTACACACACAACCAGACCCGAAACAACTATCTGTAGATCATACAAATATTTGTTCCGTGCGGGGATCGAAACCGCGGCACGTAGCGCAGAAAGCTAATCGCTTAGCCACTGCGCCAACCGTGACGTCAAAGTCACAAAATTTATTTGTATTTCAATATCAAGGAAAACTGCAACTTTTAGGTATAAATTCATAATGGTCAATGCTTTTTACCCGACTGCGCCAGTAGGAGGGTTATGTTTTTCGAGTGTACCTGTATATTTCTTTGTGACGCTCTGTAGCCTAAACGGCTCGATGAATTAAAGCTTGAGAGGTGTCGTTAGATTTTTTTAAATTGTGAGAGTGACACTGGCTATATCAAAATTATAAAAATTTAAATGGCTGCTTTTTGGCGCCATATTATATTATGTCATAAAAAAATATTTGTCCTCAAAACCTATCGTGTGGGGTATCAAAATAAAGGGTTTTATAAATAGCTTATAAAAATGTATACGACAAATGTATATGTTTAAATAAAATTTGGAATGAGAAATGCTAACTAAAAAGTGTAAAATAAAAAAAGTTAATTTCAAAAATCTAAAATCCCGACTTTTTTAAAAGAGAACTTTAAATATAAACTGAAAAGAAAAAAAACAAGTCCAGTAGAATTCTAATGTGGAACATAGTGACTTTAATAGTCGGAACCCATTATAAATCGAGACCGGCTCAAATCATCCCAATAACGGGTCCCGACTGTTAAAGTCGCTATGTTCCACATTAGGATTCTACTGGACTTTTTTTCTTTTCCGTAATTATTTAAAGTACACTTTTTAAAAAATCGGGTTTTTTAATCTTTTAAATTCATTCCTTGATTTTTTAAGAAAATAACGAAAATCAGCATCAGCATCAGCATCCGCTAATGTCAATGATAAAACATCAGCATCAGCATCCGCTGATGTGATAAAAACATGCATCAGCAACAACCCTGGTACCTACCTACCTATCTTGAAAGTTTTAAATAAGAACTTGTGTTAATTAAATAGCGGTCGATTTTTAGACCTCGTCGACCCCCAAAATCAGTTTTCGTTTATGTCGACCCCTAGGAAACCGATATCGACCACTTTGGGAATCCCTGCTCTACATAGTATAAAATAAAGTCGCGTTCTGCGTCTGTCTGTCTGTCCGCTAACTTCTCCTAAACCACACAACAGACTTTGATCCTGTTTTCACTATCAGTTAGATAATTTTTCATGGAATGTTTATATGTATAATACTTTGATATTTAGGATAGTAGAGAAATTGCACCCGTGCGTAGCCAGGGACGGGTCGCTACATATAAATACAACAACTGGGGTTAAAAACCCAACAACATTAACACATTGTTACATTCTCAAAGTCCCAGAACACGAGACAACCCATGGTCAAAGTCAAGTCAAGACTTCTCAATATTTAAAATTAGAATCGGGTTTCTATTTTGACGAGAAAAGCAGTTTTAATAAAAATCTGCACGTTAATTATTATTATACATGCTGTATTGTCCATAAGAAATCACCGATAGCGATAAGACCGTCCATTGTACAATCTTAAAATGATCCCTTGTAATTATTATGTTTATTGCTCCTCTTTTATCAGGTGTACATTAAAGAGTATTTCTATTCTATTCTATTATAGTCTAAACAATTCGAAGGTTTAATTCTTATAGTCACAGATTCAGGTTTTGGCAGTAAAATCTTATAGTCGATAGTCATTTATTAGTAACTAGCGGCCCGTCCCGACTTCGTAGTTTCGTACGGGTAGGTACAAAGTTAGCGGTAGATACTTTTTAATATTCATCAATTCTTGACATCTTACAAAGCGTTCCCGTTCTCGAATACATCGCACCGTACATCACAACGTCGTCGCGGGCCTTAGGTTATGTAAAAGTAGTGTCAACTTTTAAAGAACTTTTAATTTCTCTTAAACCATCGATCGTTTCTCACTTCAAATCAATTTTCACCCCTATTTCGCCCCTTTAGGGGATGAATTTCCAAAAACGCAGAAACACGTGGTTTTTTGTTTCTTAACAAAAGCCTTAATCTTAATTTTCAAGTTTCTAACTTAAAAACAATTTTCACCCCTATTTCGCCCCTTTAGGGAATGAATTTACAAAAACGCACAAACATGTATTTCTTTATTTCTAATCAAAAGCCTAAATACCAATTTTCACGTTTCTCACATCGAAAACAATTTTCACCTCTATTTCACTCCTTTAGGGGATGAATTTCCAAAAACGCACAATCATGTATTTCTTTATTTCTAACCAAAAGCCTAAATCTCATTTTTCACGTTTCTCACATCAAAAACAATTTTCACCCCTATTTCGCCCCTTTAGGGAATGAATTTCCAATAACGCGGTAACACGTGTTTCTTTATTTCTAACCAAAAGCCTGAATCCCAATTTTCATCTTTCTCAGTTCAAAAATGAAGGAACTCCCATACAAACTTTCACCCCCTTTTTCACCCCTTTAGGGGCTGAATTTTCAAAAATCACTTCTTATTGCTTGCCTACAATACAAAAAGGACCTACCCTCCAAATTTCGTGACTAGCTTCAGCAGTTTCGGCTGTGCGTTGATGATAAGTCAGTCAATCAGGATTTCTCTCTTTATAATATTACTATGACTAGCAGTGCCCGCGACTTCGTCCACGTGGAGTTCGGAACTATAATAAGTTATAGTGCTGGGACCGAATTCGGACCTTCGGAATTCGATCGAATGCGTGGTTAGTCGCGATATGTGTTCAAATAACCGTCTATAATGTGACCCGTAAGTATCACTACAGTGAAAGTCTCATCAAAATCGGTCCAATACAACATATTATTTTTCATCCCACCATCTCGGAAAGAGTATTTTTAATCTTCAATATCTGAGTGGAAAAGCCGTTTTTATTCTCTAGAGGATAAAGTAAATTTTCATCCCACCATCTCGGAAAGAGTATTTTTAATCTTCAATATCTGAGTGGAAAAGCCCTTTTTATTCTCTAGAGGATAAAGTAAATTGAATTTAGAACATCGTGTGCACTAAGTTTGTGAATTAAACGTTTTTTTTTTTGCATTTAGTCATTTCCTCGCTGAGGTGGAATGAAAAGTTACGTGTTGCACTCGAGTGCAAAGATTTTTCACCTCGTGCTCTTTTGATTCCCTCGCTAACGCTCAGGATTCTAATTTTGAATCACTCGCTGCGCTCGTGATTCAATTTTAGAATCCTTCGCTTGCTCGGTCATCAAAATTGAACACGCGGTTAAAAAGCAACTTTGCACTCTTGTATAACAAATAACTATTATCTAACCAATTCCCGCACCCCGCCACGCACATGATCCATAATTGTATTTTATTTATTGTGGATCGTCCCCAGCTCACTCTTCCTAACTCAGGTCTTCCATAGAAATCGCCAAAGGTTACAGGGCTATGTACAAGGCCACAGATATGTTGCCGTTGTACATATACAAAAAATACGGGATGTAGTAAATTCAGCACAAACGTGCAATGTTTTCAATCACTTAGGTCATTTTCTTAAGAAACGTATTTACCATAATATTATTAATGGATCCTTGAAACGCATCGGCCGTAAATCGTAATAGAATTTCCGTCGTTTTCTCTCGGTACCTAGATGCTAACTCTTTTATAAATAACCCTTGTTTGACCAATGAGAAGTTGAGGGCAATCGTTCCATCTATCAATGTTTGTCGTATGGATGGTCACACAGAATGGTCTCCTGAAGAAATAATGGAAAATATCTCAGTACTTACTAGAAGTGTGCGCCGATGCCCGCGGCGCCGTCATGGGTGTTACTGCGTGGATGTCGATGGTGAAAATCTTATTAAAAACAAAATATTGCAGACTTATTCGCCAAATGACTGTGAAGGACGAAGTTATCGGCAAAACGCGCTATTTAAATTATGGTAATTTAAAAATGGTATTTTATTGATTTTGCGTAAACAAATACGTCGAAATAAAGCAATAAGCATATATTTAGACATTTCTAGTGTTTAGTTTACTAGTATATGTCTGCATTGTATCTAAAACAACCGTATCCGTCCGACCATCCACGCCGATGACGCCGAAGCCGGCATCGGCGCACACGTCTATTACCTATTATTGGTTGCGGGAAAGTTATTAAATAGAGGCGTCATAATTATAAAGTACATGAACCATCCTCTGTTTGGAAACCATCTCAAACAGTCGTGCTTTCCTTTGATGGACAAATTCTACCGAAACGTTGTAGTTACAATTAATTCTATGCCAGTAGAATACCTAGTATACATTCCCAACTATACAATGTTTTAACTTGCAATTTCGGCCATACAAAGGAACAGTATATGTCAAACCCTCGGTGCTTCAAGTGTTGGCAAAGGCATTCTGCTGACACTTGCAGTATTGAAGTTGAAAGTGATTGTAAATGCTGTCATTGTGGTCAATAAAGGCCTCATTACGCTATTAACAAAAAATGCCCAGAGTTTGAGACACAAAAAGCAATCAAACATTATATGGCTCATAGTTGTGTATCAATATGCTGAAGCTTTACAGCTTCATCCCCCAATTTCTAAATTATGCAGATGTTGTAACATCTACTCCATCAAATAGTAATAATGAATATTCTTCACAAACTTCCCACCGTCTCACAAAAAGATAGTATTCTTGATGAGCGACCCGGTTTAATCCCTTTATACATTTGGGGGATCCCAAATCCCCCAAAATCTAAAAAGAGCCCAATCGATGGAGAAACTTATTTTGAAATTTCTAATATGTATTTTTATATTTTTAGGCGATAAAGTATCAACATTAGAAGCTCAAATTCTAGAAGTTACGGCTAAATATGACGATGCAGTAAAGAAGTTGTCAACGTCTGATGAAACAATTACTGACCTGACAAAGGAAGTTGAATCTTTGAACACAGAATTAGAAAAAGCTCGTGATAAAGTAACCCGTCTCGAAAATGAGATTATTTCCCTTAAGAGTTCACGAGATGCCGCTGTTGATGAAAGAAATGACTTGACAAGAATTTTGCAAAATCGTGATGCCACAATTGAAAGACTAACTGCAAGTGAATCTGCACTAGCCGAACAATTACGTGCAGCAGTTGATGCTAAATGTGAAGCTCTAGCATTAAATAATGACATCCAAAGCAAAGAACTTTCTCTCCAATACCGTGAGAAACGTATTGAGCAGGAAAGAACTTTACTTAATTCACAAATTGCGGGTTTAACGGAGGAAGTCAATCGGCTTACTTCAGAATTACAAACTGTAAGATTAAACAACACCAGTCGATCAATAAATTTAGAGGCTAGGTTAGCTGAGAAAATTGAAGAGTTGAATGCTGCTAATGAGACTATAATTCAATTAAACGATGTTACAAAAACTTTAAATATTCGCGCTGAAAATATATCGCAACGTTTATTGGAACAAAGACAAATAGAACATAAAATGACCGAAAACTTCAAAACCGAATTAGAAGCTAAAAAAAAACTGGCTGACTTATTCCAAACTATGCATGAAGAAGCTGAAGCTAAAACGGTAGACTTGAATCAAGGTATTGCCGAATTGCAAAAGTTATTAAATGATTCTACTGAAAAGTATGGCGAATTAGAAACTAAATATAAGCAAGCTGAATTAGATCATGAAGAATTATTGGAAAAGAAAAATGAAATCATAACTTCATTGAAAAATGAATTGGAACATGCGAATGACCTTCTAAAAGCTGCCAACGCTCATAATCTTGATGTGGCTTTAAGTGATTTAGCTCCATCAGCAGCAACAGCTAGTAAACTTTTAAAATCAGGTATGTCTCTGACTCAAATATACTCTCAGCTAGTCAAAGTAACTGATGAACTGGCTCAAGAGAAAGAAGAGAATAGAAGATTAAACATTACTATTAACTCAATTGTTCAAGAATTAGAAGAAAAGGCTCCAATAATACAAAAACAAAAAGCAGACTTTCAAGAAGTATTAGAGAGCAATACTGCTTTATCTCAGCAAATAGAATCTCTAGTAATCGAATGCAATAGAGTTCGAGATGACTACAGTGAATCATCTAAAATTGCAAAACACTATAGTCGAGAAAACACCAAGCTTAAAGGTGAATTGGCTGATTTAGGGAGACAAGTTTGTTTCCTATTGAAAGAAATTGAACAGAGTCGTGGAGGTCTATTGCCGAATGGTGACCATGATTCATCACAAACAGCTTCTAACACTACAAATTCATCAGATTTAAGCTCATCGCGAATTATTTCTAAAACTTTAGTAACATTCAGTGGTATTGAAGAATTACAATCAAATAATGCGCAACTTTTAGCAGCGGTTCGTGAAATGTCTGCTAAGGTTGAAGAATTTGAACGCCATAAAGAACAATTTCAGAGTGGTGAAATGCAAAATAAAATAGAGTCCTTAAAAAATAGAGTTGTTGAGTTAACTGAAGCTCAAGAACGTCAAACTAAAATGGTCAATGGCCTGATCAGACAAAGGGACATGTTTAAGAAGTTATACCATGATCATATGAAAGGTAAACGTCATGAATTGTCTGCATCTGAGGCAGCAGAATTGGAAAAGAGTGGAATATATTCAATGCAGTCTACAACAGATAATGATTCTAAGTCCGCCGTACCAGAAATATCTTTATATGAAAAAATATATAAAGAAACAGAAAAGCAATTAGATATGTTGCGAGAAGAATATAAAACTTATAAAGAAGACAAAGTAACTAATGAAAAAATGTTATTAGAACAAATCGATGATATGCGGCAAGAAATAGGAAAACTCACTGCTGCAAACAGTAAATGTGCCTCTACTTCAGAATATAATAATGAAAGACTTAAAGTTATGCAAACCAATATCGCAACTTACAAGAAACAAATTACGTCCTTAGAAGAAAAGAATAAAGCATATAACGCAACTATTGCAAAACAGGAAGTATCAATACAACATTTAAGAGACGAAGCTTTAAATGCGCAAAGTAAACTTGCCGCTGCTGAAATACAACTAGAAAATTTGAAACTCGAAGTTAAATTACTCAAAGACGCTGAGTTACGCCTTCAAACCGAAAAAGAAATGTTAAAAAGAGAACGACATGGCCAATCCATCTTGCTAAAAAATTTGGAATTGATTAAGGCTAGTTTGGAGCGTGTCGAAGGCGAAAATAGTGCCAAAATAGAAACCAGATTGGATGAGGCTTCTAGAGAATGTTCTGCTCTAAGGAGAAGACTCCAGGAAGAACAAGATCGTTTCAGAGAGTTAGCAGCTCATCTTGAACGGCAAACAAATACTGCGAAAGAAAGAATGCAAGAAGAGAAGAATGCAGCAGATACATTAAGAAAAGAGATGACAGAAATGAGACATGATTTTGCAGAAAAATGTAAGGCAAATGAAGAACTTTCTAAGAAGCTTAAAGTGGCCCTTTCTCCTAATACAGATGGGTCATATGATACAGTTAAGAAAATAAGGGATTTGGAAAATAAATTGTCTGATAAACAAGAAGAAATTAAATCTCTTCAAGAGCAACTAAATGTAGCAAGAGAACACATAAAACAATACTGCGATATATCAGAAAGTGCAGAAAAGGAATTAAAAACTCTTAACAGTGAATATGAGTCTTACAAAATTGAGACTGATTCTAAATTGTTTGAATATACTAGTAAACTACAAAGTTTGGAAGATAAATGTTCTGAGCTGGAAGCTGAATTATCACTGCATGCCAATGGAGACCACTCCACCAGTAACAGTGTCTTGAAAAATGAATTGGCAAATATTAAAGAAGAATTGAATAATGTTCTAGCCAATTCAAATGGCTATCGTTTAGAATTTGAAGCTGCGCGTGTGGAAATAACCAAGTTGTCAGAAGCGGTACAAACCGCTGAAGAAAAATATACCCATGAAATGATTTTGCATTCTAGTGATATACAAGTTTTATCTCAAATTAAAGAAGAATTAGTGAAAGCTCAAAATCAAATTAATGAATTGACAGCATTGAAAAATTGTGCCGTTGAAAATTTGGAAATTGAAAAGAAATCATGGCTTGATAGACAAAAAATTCTTATCAGTGAAAATGAGCAACTAACTGAGCGCTTGAAAGACTTAAATGATCAAAATACTCTTTTACATGATCAAATACAAGCTTTAGGTACACAACTTTCAGTTACCCATGCATCTAGATCACGATCGGAGAGCATGAACGAGTCTGCAAATGATTCCAATATAAATATATCAGTGAGTGAAGAAGATGGTAAGTCATCAGAACAATTATTCCGAATTGTAAAATTTTTGAGAAAAGAAAAAGATATTGCTATGGCTAAATTTGATATACTACAAGCTGAAACTATGCGACTTAAATCACAGTTGGAGATAACCGAGAAACAGCTTGATGATACCAAAATAACTCTGGCAACAGAAAGAGAAAAATCTGAAGTAAGCATGGTAATTGTAAATAAACAATCAGATATTTTAAGAAAAGTTGAAACATTAAATGCTTTGACAGACAGTAACAGAATCTTAAGAGCAGAGCGTGATGTATTGTCTTCTCGCGTAGAAGAGCTTACAGCAGTAACAAAATCATTGGAGTCTCAATTAACACCATTACAAGACAAAATCTCCGATCTCTCATCTAAAAATGAAACTCTACAATCAGAAAATAATGCATTGAAAGCAGATTGTGCAAGATGGAGAACAAGAGTTAATGCTTTAGTCGAACGCGCTAATAAGACAAGTCCAGAAGATTGGAAACGACTTCAAAATGAAAGAGAAACGCTTGCAAAAATGTTGACAAATGAAAAAGAAAATGTTAGGAAGCTTAATGAGGAACTGGGTGCTATCAAAGTGGATAAGATAAAGTTAGAAGAACAATATTCCTTATTATCACGTCAACAAAATACTTTAGCAGAAGAAAATAAGAAACTTAATGAAGAGCTGCAAACTCTTAAGGAAGATATGTCGCGTGTTACTGAAGAGGTAACTAAACTTAGACTAGAGCATTCTTCAATTGTTGCAGCAAACAGTAAGTTAACAGAAGAACTTACTAATAAAGATGCTTCATTAACTGATGTTAGGAATAAAGAAAATCAGATAAGAAAAATTGCTAAAAAATACAAAGCTCAATATGAAGAGTTGGTAAAGACATCAGAGGAAGAGAAGAAAAAGAATGAAGGTGATATTGCTGCTGCTGATGTTGCGATAATAGAAAGTACTAAGAAGTTCGAAGAACAGATAGCCGAGCTGCAAGCGAAACTAGAAACTGAAAAGACAAATACTGAAAAATTAAGACAAGAACTAGAAACACTTCGAACAGCAAATATGGAAAAAGAGGAAAAATCTAAACAAGTATTAAAGCAAGCCAAGAATAAAATAGTTCAACTGACTGAACTCAAAAATACACTAAGCCGAGAATTGGACGAATCTCGTAATAAATTAGGTGCAATTGAGCAAAGCACACGCGATGAACAAGATGTAAGATTAACACTTATAAAATCTCAATACGAAGGACGTCTGTCTCGATTAGAGAAAGAGCGGACTGAAGCACAAGCTGAGAAAGCCAGGGAGGTGGAAGCGCTGCATCAAAAAGTTAATATACTTCAGCGGCAACTGGCAAGTCAGGCCTCGGCTTCTAAGCAGCAAGCAACGACTGAGAAAACCACTACAGATCCACCTACTGCTAATATAAAACCTATGGCTGGTGAGTATTTAATTTAATTTCTATAGTTTTTTTTTGTTATATGCCACGATTAGAGTAATTAATTAGCAACTATTAATAATAATCGGTAATATTTTAAACTGAGAAGGGCCGTCGTCGCCAAGGGAGGCCCAGAAAACGCTGGCTTAACGATTTAGCTGCTATTATCAAGGATGGGCCGGAGCTGACTATGGGGTGAGGTGTGGGTGGTAAACTAAGGAGGAGCCCTTAGCCCTGGAATGGGAGAGAATAGGTTAAAAAAAATTGACTACGTGTACCCGTGAAACGGTCAGCATGGAGTCTGAATGCTCTTGAAAGTTAACAAGTTTTTGAAAATACATGCTTCAGAATAGCTTTTGATAAATTAATATTACAATTCATAATTAAATACAAAAAGTTATTGTGTTCGGGCTGGACTCGTATTCGATACCTGTCATAGTACAAGATCCCACCTAAGATCACCGTCTCCCATCTGCTTACCGGGTGAAAAGTATTTTTTATCAATCATAATAATTAAATAAACATCGACAGAGAAAAAAATTGATTTCTCATACCCAGGGATATTCCCAAGGGAAAATAACCCATGTATGTTCTGCGGTTTTTTTTGTAATTTTCGTGTTACGAATTTATTTTAATCTTTTTTTTGTGTGGGTTTTTTGTCACTTGATCTTGTTGAATGGTACTTTCATACATCATTATCATATCTTCCTAACATTAATGTAAGTTACAAAAATCTTGATCGAAAGTGAGTACCTAATTTACGTTTAAGCGACACCGAGTTGAACATTTAATATAATCTAGAAAAAGAAAAGTGTCCATGTTTCTGGATAATTTAAAAAAATTACGAACCTAACGTTCAGAATTAGACTAAAAAGTTGGTTGAGGCGAAAATACAATAAATTAAAATTTTATTCTTAAAAAAAAAAATTGTCTGTCCTAAGGATAATAAAATTTGGAAAAGCTGCAAGTTAACCAAACAACACTCAAAACTAACGTCCACTGAAATGATTAATGATAATTATAAAAAATACTCACAATTTAGTTTCACTGAGGTTTCAATTCATTAAACGGTTATTACATTTTAGGATCATAATAAAAAATAAGACATATTAAATAATAAAAGTTATATACTGGTACTGAAAAAGCCTTGAATACGAAGTGATTTATTTGGATAAGGATTAATACTTAGGTAAGAATAACGTGGTGTACTTTCTACCGGCCTTTCAGTTAAATATTTATACATAAAAAGTAATTATAGTGACATAACTATAATAGGTGGACATATGGTATTGATTGATGGTGATTGATTGATCTGTCAAAGTGTTGCCAGATCATAAAGTCGACTTCGGACGGTATTTTGTCTGAAAAGTCACAGACCTACGTCTGGGACTTTTCAAAAAATGTTTGGTGTAATGTGATTTTGAACTTTCTTATCACTCCCATTGTTCGATTGAAGAAGGAAGAAGAGAAAATTCTGGTTCTCCCTTTTATTAAGTCAGTTATGTTGATGTATTTCGTTCTCACGGTGCCAAAAAACACTATACAGCCTACTATACACACGAAACATACTATTATTTTCGTGATTTTTCTTAAACTACTATACTTACATTAGTATTAGAGTTCAGCAAGGGGTATGTACATGTTTATAATATTGTTTTGAGCGCACAAAACGTAACAGAAGGAGGGTAGACCGTTTTGTCTGCCAATAAACATCCACCCGCAAATACTTATAGTTTATCCGTGACCATAGCGCAACAGTGCCGAAATATCGGGAACTCAAAACAATATAATTATAAACATGGTAAATACATACCTCGTTTTGAACTCTAATACTAATGTTAGTGACCATGACAGTTTAAAAAGTTATACTATACATACTTTTACGGGTGCAATGTTCAAAAATACTATAATTATTTAGGCTGAATAAGTTGGCCACCCTAGGTGTTGAAATGTGTCAAAGATGGAAATCCTATGGCACCGGAAATTGTCATCATCAAAAACATTACTCTTTAAAACGGTAAAAAAATTATGAGCTAGCCATTGGATTCTAAAAACAGCACGTTGCAACATAAAAAAAACTATGTATTATAGCCTAAGTCACATGCTTATCGAATCATAGGACGATTTGAGCAATGTCCTTTGTTTGGTAAGTGAGAGAAATATTTACTATAAAATCTTAATTACAGTTTTTTTAATTAATGGTAGCCATGAATAATTAAATTATATCATTAGGCATCTGCGATATTTACATATTATTATGTTTGATAAAAAAAATACTCTTCATCCGGTAAGCAGACGGGTGAACGACGATCTTAGGTCGGATCTTAGACTATTACCCACAAGCTAACATTGCATCGCCAGTTACCTAGTTCCTAATGTTGAAAATGTATAGCTAAGGTCCTTATATATTTCCATGATGTTTATTATCTCAAATGTTAATGTCGTCTGTAATTCGTTAAATTACCACATTTCATAATAGATACGACAAATAACTTTAACCCGACTACAGAATTAAATATTATAGTTATAAAAAAACTACAGAACACGCTTTAGTCATCCAAACTGAAAGTGTATGGAAAATTTCAGCTCAATCGGAAACCGGGAAGTGGGTCAAATTTAACTTCCAAGATTTTCTTACATAGCTAGTTAGTTACAGGTGAAGCTAATAAAAGCGTGTTATAAACGAACTGAAAATCATAAAACAGGGGCACTAAAATAGACTATTTTCATGTCAATATCAATGCATTATTAGTTAAAGCGGGTTTGTCGATCTATCGATATACTGAAATGAAGCTATTTTCCAAACTAGTGAAACTAGCTAATATTGCTGAACATTATATGGGGGTGTAATGGGTGCACATAGAGGTTCCTTATAACTGCTTTGTTTGATCCATGCTTCGTGAATTAACCTGTATAGATCAACAATACAATGCATGTCTTTAGGAGTAGCACAACAGAGTATGACGGCAAGTCGGCGCGGGGGTGAGACTCCTTTGGCGTCAATCCGGCCCATGGCCCAGGTGGGACCCACAGCGCCTCACGATGCTCACACGACTGAGTACATGCCGGCCTCGTCGTCGCGACCTCTTCCCCGCGCCGCCCTAGCTGCGACTACAGCACCACCAGAATCCACACAGGTTGGTTGGTTATGCTATGGACATTACCTTTTGGTTTGAATTATTGACAAGGTTTATTTTTCCTAACTGTTACCATATTTTGGAGGGTAATAATTATGTTTATCAGCCTATGTATATAAAATGTTTGTTCCTTTGTGGCGCTCTAGAGACAACGCGTGGGCCGATTTTGATTATTCTTACGTCAATTGATTTGTCTTAATCTTGCGAGTGTCACTAAAGACATGACAGTTACCAAAACTCAATATGGCGACAACCAGACGCCATATTGTGAAAAAGAAAAAATGAAAGTCGACGAACTATATTAAGTGGGGTATCATTGAATAGGTATTTGAAAATCATCGTTAGGTTTCTTTTCTCATTTTTCATTTAGAACCTCTAACGATTTAAAGTTGGTTAGCAACCATATAAATTATGTTGATCCTAGAGCTTAAACGAGTGAACCGATAAATTAGACATACTTAGATTCGTTTTAAACGCGGAAGTGATACTAAATGGATTAAAAAAAAGAAATACAACATGGCGGATTTTTGTCGTCGGTAAGTGTAGCTGTAAAATATTATTTACGTAGTCATAACTACCTACGTTGACTACAATGGATACTATGGTTAGGTACAAGTGCATTTAAAGGACCAGTTGAAATAAAAAATGAGATTGATTTTGTCTTAGATATTTTAATTCTTTTGTTGTTTCGAAGATAATGAGTACGTTAGATGTTTAGCTCAACTTGACACCTCTGTTGATTCAGTGTATCTGACACTGACTGTATAATATATTGTGAAAATAAACCTCTGTTGATTCAGTGTATCTGACACTGACTGTATAATATATTGTGAAAATAATGTAAATCAGCGTTTGGACTGGCCTATACACACTTTAATTTGGTATTTTATTTACTACAAGCGGCCCGCCCCAACTTGGTACGGGTACAAAGTTAACGGTACTTTTTCATTTTCATCAATTCTTGACCTCTTACAAAACGTTAACGTTCTCGAATGCATCGCACCATATATCACAAAGTCGCGATCTTTAGGTTATGTATTTAAAATTAATGTTATCTTTCAAAGATCTTATAACTAGCGATGGGACGAGTCGAGCTTTTTTCAACTCGAGTTAAAATATTCATTGACTCGAGTTGACTCGACTCGGTGTCTAAACAGTACGTACGGTCATGGATCGAATACACGAACATTTCGTGTTTATTTTTCTTGCGTATTAGAACAATTCAACGTCCAACCTGAGTGATTCCAATGAAAAATTAAAAAATGAATTAAGGATTAGGTAGTATTGTGAATGATAAAATACATAATTTCTAATATAAAAAATTATTATATTGCTCTCAAAGCATTAGAAATATTTAATGAAGTATGGTGTTCTGAAAGTTCATTAGTTGAATAATTTCAACTAATGAACTTCTCGACGTTGCACACTGGAACGGTTCGTACAAATGAGCGGACATAGGAATCATAAAGAACGATTAATCGATTTCTGAAAAACTAAAGATGCCAATGTATTCCGCTTAATGAATGTATTTGAAAACAATCTTACACATTTTTTGATTAGACTTCAATTTTAGAAGATATTTGACAAAAACTGATTTCAATGTATAGAAAACTACTTTAAAAACCGAATTTCTTGCAGTTCCCGCATATTTCCGTGTTTCGGTGATTATAGTGATTTAGTATGAACTATTTGCGAAATATCGGCCAAACATTCTAGGTACCTTTAGCCACCTCTCTGGGCGCTATGTAACAAAACATCATTTTCTCCTATTTTCTTTGATAATGGGGAGACAAATTCGTTTTTGTTACATATAGTTTGTTTTTAACTTAGTACTTTACTACCTACTTGCAGTAGTTTAAACTGGAATTACTAATAAGGGCTTTTGGAGATAGCTAGAAGCCAAAACACAGTTTTGCCTTATTTTCTATAACAACATTTTTGTAATGTGGTTCTGTCTGGTCTGTTCGTTACGACTTGTACAAAAGGATGATTATGATACATGTCATACAGCTGTATGTAGAATTATACCCTTGGTATTACATGCCTTCCAGTGTTCATAAGTTACTGATACACGGGTCGCAAATTATTGAACATCTCTCTATTGTGCTCTATTGTTTCGATAGGCCACCTTTCGGAGGAGGTATCGGAGTCATGAAATAAAGACTTCCGAACATATATTATAGAGAACACCATTTTCGTAAAATTAGTAGCACTACTTGTAATGAAGATGTTCTCCATAATTTACTAATTTCGTCAGATCCAATTTTGGCACGAATACGACCACGGATGGATAATAAACAAAAGAAGGCTTTGTTTACAGAAGCGATCGATCTACTTATTCAAGAAGACCATGAAATTGAATTCATAGAAGTCAATGAATCGTTAGGCATCGTGTCTGAAGAAGATACAGAAAACGAAACTTCAGATAGTGAATAAGGTTGATTATAAGAAATAATTTTTTGTGTATAATTTTTGTGATTATTTAGTAGTAGGAATTTCAGTAGTAATTTTTATATTCGTTTTTTGTTTATTAGGCTTTCGTTTTTTTTTTGTTTTTATTATTTATTAAACTTTTGATTTATGTATACTACCTAGCTTATTTTGATTTATGACATTCATAATCTTCCTTTTGTACAAGTCGTAACGAACAGACCAGACAGAAAGAACCACATTACATAAATGTTGTTATGCATTGTCTTAAATATTTGTCAATAATGGTTGCATTTTGTCAGATGTAAACATGACGGATTATTATAATTGCAATGTTAGGTACTTATAACTTTGACAATTGTTAGTTCTCTTGTAATTCACTTAAAATTTTGTATTATTATATCTTACCCCAGTGGCATGCACAGACATATTTTACAAGGTAGGAAAAAATAACTTGTGTTGCGTTTTAAAGTAAAAAAATGTTATCTAATGAATATCCAATATCCATAAATTAACTGATATTACGGACATTCTCTATGGAGTGCACGCCACTGTCTTACCCCAACATGTCCTTCACATAATATTCTCCTTGTTGCTGATGCTGTAGGTGACAACCACGGATATCGACAACTATTGGCAGCCACCATCATAGAAGTACAAGAATGATTGGCCGTTTTGTTTGAGGAGAGTGATGCCAAAGCCAGAGTATGCAAGGGAGTGTGGCATAGCAAATGAATGCTCGGAGAGTGAAAGGCTGCAGCTGTGTGATGAAGAGTTGAGGTTGTGTGACTTTGTATTAATGAAAGGGTGCGACAGAAGGATGCATGTTGTAAAAAGATATTAAGAGAGAAAATTATTTGAAATTTATGAAAGTGTATGAATATCATTGTTAGGTGATGAATGTAAAAAAATATATTATGTAAGTAAATAAAAGTTATTTATTTCAAGTTCTAGTATATATTTATTTGTAAACTTATGAGAAACAGTTGATTTAGTACGGTTCATGTATGAACACTACTTATTCTTCTTACTATCATGTTTCTTATAGCTCTGCCCCAAGTTAAATCATAGCTATTGGCTGTTCAATTTTTCTCCTGAAAAATAGCTGCAGAGAGTTGAGAGATTCCTGGGGCCCAATTCTACAACAATCGAAGTAGTCTTCGAATTCGAGAAAACGTTCGAATTCGTACTTTTCTCGAGTGGTAATTACGTTGAGCTATTCTGGAAATGTCGAAACCGACATTTCTCCGCATTTCTCGAACGACAGCCGCTCGAACTGCTTCGACTGGTCGGGACCACTCGAGACGTACATTTCGAATTCGAACCATCATAAACGTCAACATCGGTTCTCAGAGTTTTTCTTGAATTGTGCCTAAATTTAACTATTTCAAGCCCATAAGTGCATAAACTTTATTTATAATGAGTGACTAAGTAATTGCGACATTTATGCAAAGCATACTGGAAAGCGGTGGGTTGAGCTCACCATGTTTATGAACTTTTTAATTACGCGGACTTATTATTGTACAGTTTGAAATGTTCAGTGAGAAAACTTACGAATATTATTTAAAGTGAATAACACCATTAAAATTTAGTGATATTAATGAATATAATAATTAAGCGTGCAAGGAAAATACACCACAGTCCAAGGAAAGTCCACTAACTAACTAACTAGTACCTAAAGTACCTAGTACTACTACTACTGTACTGTACTGCACTAGGTACCTATTAAAAATACTTTTGGGCTGCTCCAGAATAAAGTTGTTGTCTAAATAAAGACCGCACTCTGCACTACTCGACTGAAAATAGCGCAAAACCATGTACCAAACCCGGAATCGGAATAGAGAGCCAACGTCAGGAATCTCTGAACTCTCTGCAGCTATTTTTCAGGAGGAAAACTGAACGGCCAATAGCTATGATTTAACTCGGGGCAGAGCTATAAGAAACATGATAGTAAGAAGAATAAGTAGTGTTCATACATGAACCGTACTAAATCAACTGTTTGTCATAAGTTTACAAATAAATATATACTAGAACTTGAAATAAATAACTTTTATTTACTTACATAATATATTTTTTTACATTCATCACCTAACAATGATATTCATACACTTTCATAAATTTCAAATAATTTTCTCTCTTAATATCTTTTTACAACATGCATCCTTCTGTCGCACCCTTTCATTAATACAAAGTCACACAACAAACAGCTGCAGCCTTCACTCTCCGAGCATTCATTTGCTATGCCACACTCCCTTGCATACTCTGGCTTTGGCATCACTCTCCTCACACAAAACGGCCAATCATTCTTGTACTTCTTTGATGGTGGCTGCCAATAGTTGTCCCCCACAGCATCAGCAACAAGGAGAATATTATGTGAAGGACAGGTTGGGGTAAGACAGTAGTGTGCACTCCATAGAGAATGTCTGTAATATCAGTTAATTTATGGATATTAGATATTCATTAGATAACATTTTTTAACTTTAAAATGCAACACAAGTTATTTTTGCCTACCTTGTAAAATATGTCTGTGCATGCCACTGGGGTAAGATATAATAATAATTTATATATTCAAGAGGATATCAAAATGAAGATCATAATTATTGAAATATATAACTTTTAATTATGTTACTTATTATCTAATACACTTCATGATAAAAATTAGGACTTAGCTGTGTTAATTCTCTCTTTAACTTGACTCTAGGATAAACATAGATATCATAAATCTAGATAAATTCTTATAATACAAACTTTTAAGTGAATTACAACAGAACCAACAAGTGTCAAAGTTATAAGTACCTAACATTGCAATTATAATAATCCACGTCATGTTTACATGTGACAAAATGCAACCATTATTGAAAATAATTTATGATAAAGTAATTTCACTTCACTAACACCATAATTTCACTTCATCTTGCTCTTCATATGACACTAATCAATCTGCTTGTACAAAGAAGTAAATAGGTGATAAATTGATTCTCTGTCAGCGGTTTCCAACTATCCAGGGTTATGCTCAGCCTTTGGCCGTATCTCCAAGGAATGACAGGGTTGCGCCATCCAACACTTTGTGCGTAATTCTCTCGTCGCCCGGGCTGCACGCAGCGGGCTAGCACAGTGAGCACACTGTGTAATGAAGAGTCTCACTCTCGCCGCCGTGTCCACCATCGATGAAAGATACCGGGATAGGACCACGTCACACCACCACGATGTGTACAAACTCATAAATAGCGTTTTTTCCCGAATACTATGATGATCACCGTACTCGCGCTCTTTTGATGTCCGATGATTTAGTTAGATCTTCAATTATTTTGACTCCAGCAAAAGGGGCGAGTCGCCTCTTATAATTTACGAGAACATGTTTGTAAGGTTTGTAGATATTATTTTGATTTTATTTAATTTGATGTTTGTTAGATCAAGATGTCAAACTCAAAAATTGGTGCGTTCGAAAACATCAATGATTAAAAAATCCTCTCTTACATGCGCCAGCTACTACCTATGTAAACATGATAATATATTGTGGTCAACGTTAAATGAAACAAACATGTTTTCTTTTTATGATTTATAATTCTTTCGTTTTATCTATGCTCTTCCAATGTTATTTTTGTATTTTTAAAATCGCTGTCAATAAACTTTCGGAACGAACAAAATATCTACATAGTTACATTCCGTTTCAGCAATTATTCTATGGAATGTATTAAATACAAAAAAAAATGTTAAGAAATTGAAAAACTTATTATTTCCCGATAGAAATTAATATAAAACGTATAGACTGACATTATAAACATTTATTATACTTACAATCTTTTTAAAATACGAATACGAGGTAAATAATTACAACTGTTTTAAAACAGGATGAAACAGGATGAAACTGTGTGAAACAGAACGCAACGCACGTAGTTTATCTCTTATATTGGCAACATTTTACAATTACGAGTAGAAATTCATCTCGATTCGTCTCGATTAGTGCTGAGAATACCAAATTCGAATCCACAATGTCAGCTTGCGAGATTTTACAGTCGAAATAGCGCTCGAAGTGGAAACTCGAATTCGAAGACTACTTCGATTGCTGTAGAATTGGGCCCCTGACGTTGGCTCTCTATTCCGATTCCGGGTTTGGTACATGGTTTTGTGCTATTTTCAGTCGAGCAATGCAGAGTGCGGTCTTTATTTAGACAACAACTTTATTCTGGAGCAGCCCAAAAGTATTTTCAATAGGTACCTAGTTACTTTAGGTACTAGTTAGTTAGTGGACTTTCCTTGGACTGTGGTGTATTTTCCTTGCACGCTTAATTATTATATTCATTAATATATAATATAAGGGCTTGAAATAGTTAAATGCAGGCACAATTCAAGAAAAACTCTGAGAACCGATGTTGACGTTTATGATGGTTCGAATTCGAAATGTACGTCTCGAGTGGTCCCGACCAGTCGATTGTTGAACCGTCTGGACGGGGTCCGTGATATTGTGCCCTCCCTCGATCTGCCCTTGTCCATAGAAACCGCATTTGAAGATAAGCGTCAAAACCGGCTCGTCCTAAATTATTAGAAGTTCCGAAAATTTTCTTTCTGGAAAGAGTTCAGAGTACTTTGACTAATACGATTTGTTTATTGAAATTCGAGGAATATTATTTTTAATAGCGGCAGTGTAAAACTTATCTCCGTTTAATAATATGCGTACAATAAGTTTTATTTTGAAAATTCCAGGATATGGATACCAGTGAGGCTGGCATGGGCAGTTCGGGTTCTAGTGACAGTACAGCACAACCTTCATCACACTCGCAAGCGCCTCAACAGGTTAGATGAATTGCACATCCAACAATCTAACAAAACAATAATAATAATACAAAATAGATAATCATGATCGTGGGTGATTCTCCGGAAAATCGTAACAATTTTTGACCTTGGGATATACAACATGTCCCAAAATTCAACGATAAGCGGGCACCAGAGGATTGACCAGCTCATGACTACTCCAGAAAAAAAATATCTCAATTTTTAAGAAATTACATTAAAAACATTAAATTACATTGAAATCCTTAAAAAATTTACACCCCTTAAGATATATTTAATTACCATGACCACAATGTTTCAAATATTTCTGAATTTCTTTTTGTGCCGGCAACCTAAGTACTAAGTAGCACTGCTATCCACCACAATCCTTGAAAATCCCAGAATGCCAGTAGATTTGACACAAAAATCAATCAAAATTATTTTTCACCCTAAAATTTTGAAAGATTTTTACTTTCGGTCCACTTTCACTCATCGTGGTTTAAAAAAAAGTATAGAACCTACCATGGCAAGTTTTTTAAAAATTTGACGCAACTATCCAAGATTACAAAACGGTATAATACTCTAGGAAAACGAGCCACAAAAAAAAGAAATGCGTACTATTTCTGAACAAGAACCAAATTTCATAACTTTACTATGTGCCCAAAATAGGTTTTTTGTTGTAAATTCTTCGAATTTGAATGGTACATGTCCGTAGTCAATAAAATTTAGAAGTTAGAAAGAGATTATACGTTAGAGAGAGATAGATAGATAGTATGTAAAGAAGGAAAGAAAACGTTTTTTAAAATTATACGTCGTTTCTCCACAACTACAACAGTCATCTGTCCACAGCATAGACTTAGGATTTCGCAGATTTCTAGATATTCGTTGTGAGTAACAATAGGACAGGTAGAGAAGACCTATTTCGGGCACATAGTAAAAGTTATGAAATTTGGTTCTTGTTCAGAAATAGTACGCATTTCTTTTTTTTGTGGCTAGTTTTCCTAGAGTAATATACCGTTTTGGAATAATGGATAGTTGCGTCAATTTTTAAAAAATCTTGCCATGGTTGTTTCTATACTTTTTTTTTACACCACGATGAGTGAAAGTGGACCGAAAGTAAAAATCTTTGAAAATTTTAGGGTGAAAAATAATTTTGATTGAGTTTTGTGTCAATTCTACTGGCATTCTGGGATTTTCAAGGATTGTGATGGATAGCAGTGCTACTTAGGTTGCCGGTACAAAAAGAAATTCAGAAATATTTGAAACATTGTGGTCATGGTAATTAAAAAAATCTTAAGGGGTGTAAATTTTTTAAGGATTTCAATTTTTTAATGTAACTTCTTAAGAATTGAGAAAAAAAAAAAACTTATTTTTTTTCTGGAGTAGTCATGGGCTGGCCAATCCTCTGGTGCCCGCTTATCGTTGAATTTTGGGACATAGTGTATACTCGTCAAAACAAAATAAGGGCCACTTGCAAATTTAGACGTTACGGGTGATTTAATGATCATTAGCTATATCCATGTGGTAAATTGTACAGCGTTGTGTTAGCTTCAGTATTTGCGAACACTTTAACAGTATTCCGCTTGAAAAACCGTTAAAATGGGTAGATTTTATGTTTTTTTTTGAAACCATTTAATTTTACCCTGTTTTTAAAGTGAACTTTAAGCTCATTTAACATTTGTATGGTACTGAGAACAGTTTAGTGTGTCGAGTCAGTGCAGTCGGCATTTTAAGAACGTAATTCCACAAGTTCGACTTCAAATGGACTTGACTACAACGACCAGGACCATAACACTCATCCAAGAAGGCTATTCGTAACGATCTGTAGTTTTACAGCCGAGATTTTCGCAGCGAGCGATTCAGAATGCCTGGAATTGCTTTTATGAGATCCAAAAATTTGTCAGATGTCAGGAATTAGGCAGAGCCAGAGGAATCACCGTTCAGGAAGACCGCTACATAGACTTACATGCACGCAGAAAGAGCACCGTCACTTCCCGCTCTTTGCAAACCCGCTTGTGCCTGGCCACAGGCACGTGACTTAGTGACCAAACAGTTAGAAACCAGTTTTATGAAGACCAGCAATTGTCCAGGAGTCAATTGGTGCGAATTTCATAGACCAGTATTCATCATGCAAATCAATAAACATCCGCAAGGCAACAATTGGACTATACCGTAAGTGAATGAAGCACATTGCTTTTTACAGATGAGAGCAAAGTAAAAGTTTTTAGTGTTGACCGTTGCATAAGGGTGTGGAGATGAAAAGGTGAGCAATTTGCAGATACCTACATCCACAACAGTGATCGATTTGGGGGGCCCAATGTTATGGTGTGGGGAGGCATAAGCGAAACTGGAAGAACTGAGCTTATAATTCAGAACCAGGGTACAGTAACAACTTAACGATACATCCAGGAGGTCATAAGACTCTATGTGGTGCCATTTGCATAGCAAGTGGGTGCAGGTTTCAAGCTGTTGCACGGCAATGCACGCGCTTATACTGTTAGAGCCACCAGAGAGACACTAGAAGAGGCTCGTATACAAGTGTTGCCGAGACCAGCGAACAGTTCGGGCTTGAACACAATTGAACACATGTGGGATCTGTTGAAAAGAAGAGTATGAGACAAATTGATCAGTGGACAATGAAAGACAGCCCTTAAACGTCCTAAAATCGAGCTAGGAACAAATCTCTCAAGAAACAATGCGGCATCTGATAGAAAATGTCCTCTAGGCTTCAAGAATATGGTCAGAAAAGAGGAGGTTACACCTGATATTGATTCAAAGAGGAAGAAGAATATACGCCGTGGAATTTCATTTTTAATTGCATTTTTAGTCCAAGTGTACTTTTTGCTGAAATTGCACTTTTTCTTGAAAATGTTGTAAATTTTTTATTAACGAACATCAAACTATTTACAATTATAATATTATTATTTCCTTTATTTAATTTTTAACATACTTTTATATATTTTTAAATAATTTTACAATTAAATTAAAAAAAAAAAAAAATATAAAAACATTTAAAAATACAAAAGAGTAGGTAGTAGGCCACCGGCATCGGGAACAGGGTCCAAGCTACCGGCGGCTAGGGCTGCAGAGAAAGGAACCTCCTCACAATGCGTGCCGTGTCAAGGAGTACCGCTTTCTGTATCAAGCCCTTGATCCAGCCCCCCAACGAGAGCCTCATAAGATGTTGATCGAGGCTCTTGGCAATTAAGCCATTGGCCGTCACAACTATCGGTACTATGATTGCTGAGTCCACATCCCACATGTCGACAACCTCGTGTGCTAAGTCAAGATATTTAATTTGTTTATCTTTCTCGGCTTTCACGAGATTCTCATCATGTGGGATAGTAACATCAACAATCATCGTGCGGCGCGCTGACCGATCTATCACCACTATATCAGGCTTATTGGCAACAATAGTCCTGTCAGTGATGATAGATCGGTCCCAGTACAACGTGGCATGACCATTTTCGAGAACTGGGTCGGGCACATACCTATAGTACGGTACTTCAAAATCCACAAGGTTGTATTTTAAAGCGAGTTGCTGGTGAATAATCCTGGCTACTTGGTTATGCCTGTGCAAATATTCGCCGTTAGCAAGACGTGAACAACCAGAGATAATGTGTCTAAGGGACTCACCTGGGCGGTGGCATGCCCGACAGATGTCAACCGTGCCGTCCTTCACAATATACCTCCGGTAATTATTCGTCATGATAACTTCGTCCATTATTGCACATACAAAACCTTCGGTTTCCCCGAATAGGTCCCCGAAACGTAACCAGGATACGGACGCTAATAAGTCAACATCGGGCCCATGAAGGGCCCGATAAAAGCGTCCGTGTAGTTCCTTGCTCTGCCATACTTCCTTGCGATCATTAGTAGTAAGTATTACAGGTTTGCGCCAGTTCTCTTTAGCCAATGAGAGAGGGGTGAGCCCTTTGTCCACTGCGACCACATCTCGGTGCATCCCCACGTCGGCATGGAGAAAATATTCTCTAAGATTGTACACCTCACAGTTGTGTAGGGTTTTGGTATTTAAAAAGCCTCGAACCCCACATTTCCGTGGGATGTACAATCTCATTACCGAAGAACGTGGGTGATGCATGCGATTTGTGGTCAGCAATGTTCGGACCCTTCTATCCAGGGTATCCAGTTCTGTTTGAGTCCATTTGAGTATGCGGAAGGAGTACATTAAGACTGGCATGACCCAACCGTTGTAGGCGCGCACCTTATTTCCGCCTGACAAAAGACTTTTAAGTACTTTTTTTAGGCGGCCAAAGAAGCGCTCCTTCAATGATTGCCTCATATCAGCCTCACTGATGCCTAACGCCTCCGACATACCCAAGTATTTATAGGTCTCAGTTGAAGAGAGGGATCGTAGGTTTGTGGAATCCGAAAGATGAAATCCATCTGATTCCACAATCACACCTCGCTTCACATGCATGACTGCGCATTTGTCCACACCAAACTCCATATTATTAATATTTCCTTTATTTAATTTTTAACATACCTACTTTTATATATTTTTAAATAATTTTACAATTAAATAAAAAAAAAGATTATAAAAACATTTAAAAATATAAAAGAGTAGTAGGCCACCGGCATCGGGAACAGGGTCCAAGCTACCGGTGGTCAGGGCTCTAGAGATAGAAACCTCCTGACAATGCGCGCAGTGTCAAGGAGTACTGCTTTCTGAATCAAGCCCTTGATCCAGCCACCTAGCGAGAGCCTCTCGAGGTGTTGGTCGAGACTCTTGGCAATTAAGCCATTAGCCGTTACGACTATCGGCACAATGATTGCTGACTCCACGTCCCACATATCGATAACCTCGCGAGCCAAGTCCAGATATTTGATTTGTTTGTCTTTTTCGGCTTTTACGAGGTTCTCATCATGTGGGACGGTAATGTCAACAATCATTGTACGGCGTGCTGATCTATCTATCACCACTATGTCAGGCTTATTGTCGACAACAGTCCTGTCAGTGATGATAGATCGATCCCAATATAACGTGACATGACCATTTTCGAGAACTGGGTCGGGCACATACTTGTAGTACGGTACTTCAGAATCCACAAGTTTGTATTTCAAAGCAAGTTGTTGGTGAATTATTCTGGCCACTTGGTTATGTCTATGCAAGTATTCACCGTTAGCAAGACGAGAGCAACCCGATATGATATGTCTAAGGGACTCGCCGGGACAGTGGCATGCCCGACAAATGTCAACCGTCCCATCCTTTATAATATATTTCCGGTAGTTGTTCGTCATTATAACTTCATCCATAATTGCACAGACAAAACCTTCGGTTTCCCCAAACAAGTCCCCAAAACGTAGCCAGGCAATAGACGCTTTAAAGTCAACATCGGGCCCATGAAGGGCCCGATAAAAGCGTCCATGCAGCTCTTTGCTTTGCCATACTTCCCTGCGGCCATTTATACTTAGTACAACAGGTTTGCGCCAGTTCTCTTTAGCCAAGGAGAGCGGGGTGAGGCCTTTGTCCACTGCAACAACATCACGGTGCATCCCCACATCAGCATGGAGAAAATATTCCCTGAGACTGCACACCTCACGATTATGGAGGGTCTTAGTATTTAAAAAACCTCGACCCCCACATTTTCGCGGGATGTACAGTCTCATTACTGATGAACGTGGGTGATGCATTCGATTAGCCGTCAACAGAGTCCTGACCTTTCTGTCCAAGGCATCCAGTTCAGTTTGAGTCCACTTGAGTATGCCGAAAGAGTACATCAGGACCGGCATGACCCAACCGTTAAAGGCACGTACCTTGTTGCCACCCGACAAAAGACTATTGAGTACTTTGTGTAGGCGGCCAAAGAAGCGCTCCTTCAACGATTGTTTCATATCCTTATCACTGATGCCAAGCCCCTCCGCCATACCCAGGTATTTATATGTATCATTTGCAGAGAGTGATCTGATGTTTATGGAATCCGAGAGTTGTAGTCCCGCAGATTCCACAACTCCACCTTTTTTGACATGCATGACTGCACATTTGTCCACACCAAATTCCATCTTAATGGAATTACTGAAGATTTCAGTTATCTTCAGTAACTCCAACAGTTGCAATTTACTGGGGGCAAGGAGCTTAAGGTCATCCATATAAAGAAGGTGGGATATAACCACCACCACCTATATTATAACCTTATTATTATTATTATTACAAGCCTATGCTGTCCCAATATTGGGCAAAGGCCTCCCTCCCTTTCCTCCACTTCTCGCGATCCCGCGCTGTATCGGGCCAGTCTTTAAGGAAGGCGTTCAATTCGTCCCGCCATCTCCTTCGCGGTCTGCCGCGACCCCGTCTTACTGTCTCAGGACACCAATTATTATAATAAATAAACTTAAATATGTACACTAATTATTTTTAAGGTTAATAATTATAAAATAAATACAAATATAAAACTGAGCACCTAGGCGTCAAAGTACTCCTCTTCATCGCTGTCAATTGGTAGCGTGCCCAGAAGACTGGCAGCATTGCCACGTTGAATGGCAATGCTTATTCTTTGACCAAAGAATAGGCCAGCCCTCGGGTCACGCGTAGCGTCGACCAACCGTTTTGCAATGTCTCTGAATAGGAGACATGCATTCCGTCCCCATGACCCGAGCGTTTCGACACCGAACGGCTCAAATATATAACTACTGATAAGGTTATTATATTTGCGCTGTTTGAGTGTCTCTGCGGCTGCAGCTGCAGCGCCAGCACAGCCTGCCGAGCCAGGAAGATGGGAAGGCGCAAGAGTGTCGACGCAAGTTGCGTCCCACACCATGGGCCTACCCAACTTCCATGGCATTAACGACATACCATCGGGCCTCTTGCCATCGTCACGCGCCAGGCCATTGAGTTGTAAAACAGCGGGCACGCCGGCGGTGACAAGGGCACGACGGATAATGTCGTTAATATTGGCATGCCGTGTTATGCGACCTGCACTTCTGCAGCAAGACAGGCCATGGTGACCGAGGCAGTCGACAGCTTCACCACAGTGACAGCGATGCGGAGCGCCACAAGGAGCGCCTAGGCGTAGGCAAGTAGCGAGCTGAAACGTAGTATCGATGGAAGTGCCTGTAACCAAAGACCCGACTCCCATTTTCCCACAGCCAGGAGACGGGCACGCTCAGCAGTATTGCGGGACGTATTAATTAAATCATTTTGTACTAAACTGCAGAGCGGCCCATCCCACTGTCTCTGGGACGATGGATTTTCGGGCAGACTTGAACTCGGGCAAGCTATTTTCCAGGCGTTCATAGCATCAGTCAAGCACGGTACCTCAAAATCAACCAGTATAGATGCTAAAAATTTCCTGGTTAATTTTTCAGTACTGTGAACCGAGGACAGGAACGCCGGTATACTTACGCTGGAAATTTTGCGGATGCCGAGGCCACCCAAACGAATGGGCAAAGTTGCTTGCAGCCAAGCTCGGTCATCCAAAGCCACATTTAAAATGGATGTTAAAGAATTTCGAATAATTTTGTCAGCTTTGTCTAAAAGTTGAGGATACTTCCAAATATGAGAACAGCGGAGGTTATAAATAAATTTGGGGCCAAAACAGCAGTATCTAATTATAGTAAATGCCGAATGTAGGTTAATTTTGGAAAGTCTTTCCGAAATATCACAAAAAATTTGGATTTTTTCATCTATAGAAGGCTGAAAAAGATTTTTCTAAGATGGGGGACCCTAGGAGGTGCAAGGAATTTTTTTCCGTAACTTTAATTTGTTATTGCGTTAAATTTTAGTAGGGTTGAATGTCTGTCAGTGCTGTCAGGTAAATAAATTTCACTTTTAGAAGTATTAAGGTCCAGGCCGAGTAAGTTGAATTTTTGTTTTAAGAAGTGTAAGTCTTGAAGAACAGTGTCTATGTCACCTCCCAGGGTACCGTCATCTAGATACCATTCGTTGAATTTAGAATTTAGTTGTCTAATGATAGGATGAATAGCTAAACTGAAAATGACTGGCCCGAGGGGGTCACCTTGTTGACATCCAACTGCGGATTCCAAAAGTTTGTCCTTGTATAATAATTTTGATGGGTGTCTGTAGCACTGCCAAAGAAAACTGTAAATTTCAGGCATTTCATTTTTGACTTCTGCCAACAAGGTGTCCCGGTTTATTGAATTAAAGGCATTCTTAATGTCAACCTTCAGAATGACTTCACCTTCACCATGGTTTAGGTAGGAGGAGAGGGCGTGTACGGCAGCCTCACAGCCACCTTTTGAGCCAAACCCCAGTTGGTGAGGCTGGAATTTGCTGCAAAGTGATTCGCTGTACACTTTGCAGCAAATTTTGGCTGCCATACGCCGGTAGGTACACCCTACGGCAATGGGACGAATACCGCCACCCTTCTTACGTAGGGCACACAAATTTGCCCCATATAAAATATCGATGACGGAGTCGCACACATTGCCGGAGAGCATCAAATTGGTAAGAGCCGTAAGCTCCTTCAGGAGAGTCTCACCAGCTTCCCCGGCGCTTGAGCTCAACAAGTCTTTCAAATGTTGCGGCGTCAAACCGTCGAGGCCGCCGGCTGAGCCACTCCTGAAGGAGTCCACGGCTGCCACCAACTGGCGGGCTGTAATTTCAAGTGTATTAGAATCCGAACTAGGGGGATCGGGGAAGGAGAGGCCATTTGCTGGCGCTGGGTGCTTACTCTCCAGAGCTGCGAGTGTATCTGGAGAGTAAGGTGCGACCACATCGCTGCTAAACAGTATTCTGGCCGCTCCCCTAATATCACCCTCACTTAACTTCGATTCTACATGGTGGTATAGATTTTTATGTGCAAGGTACGAGGGTCATTCAATAAATACTTAGCCTACAAAAAGTAAACGAAAATTTTGGAAAAGTGGGAATGTATTTTTCAACATAGTCTCCTTTTAGTTCGATACACTTAGCCCAGCGATGCTCCAACTTTTTTAATCCGTCCGAAAAATAGTTTTTGTCAAACTCTGCAAAATAGGCCTCCGTGGCGGCGATGACCTCCTCATTCGATCCATATCTATTCCCGGCGAGTGATTTTTTCAGATTAGGAAACAGAAAGAAGTCACAAGGGGCCAAATCTGGAGAATACGGTGGATGGGGCAGCAATTCGTAGCGTAATTCGACCAATTTGGCCATGGCAATGGCAGACGTGTGAACCGGTGCGTTGTCGTGGTGAAACAGCACTTTTTTCTTCGCCAGATGGGGTCGTTTTTTCTTTAATTCGGCGTCGAATCGGCCCAATAAATCGGCATAGTAAAGCCCTGTAATTGTTTTACCCTTCTCGAGGTAATCGATGTAGATCACACCTTGTGAATCCCAGAAAACGGTGGCCATAACTTTTCCGGCCGATTTTACAGTTTTCGCCTTCTTTGGAGCACGTTCCCCGGTCTGGATCCATTGTTTTGATTGCTCCTTGGTCTCTGGTGTGTACCAGTGGATCCAGGTTTCATCGACGGTCACAAAACGACGCAAAAACTCCGCTGGATTCCGCTTAAACAGCGCCAAACACGTCTCCGATGTGGTCTCACGGTTGCGCTTGTTTTCTGGTGTGAGTAAACGCGGCACCCATCGCGCCGACAGCTTTCTCATGCCGAGTTCCTCGTGAAGAATATGATGCACTGTTCCTTCTGAAATGCCTACAGTCTCAGCTAGCTCCCGAACCTTCAATCGGCGATCTGCCAATACGAGATCATGGATTTTTTTAATGTTTTCCTCCGTAGCAGCTGTTTTCGGTGCACCTGGACGTGGTTCATCAAAAACCGACGTACGGCCACGTGCAAACTCGTTGAACCAATTCTTGACGGTGGCCATCGATGGAGAAGAGTCACCGTACACAGCATCCAAGCGCTCTTTGATTTCGATGCGCGTTTTCCCTTCCAAAAATAGGAATCGAATCACCGAACGATATTGCTCTTTTTCCATTTTTGTAAAACCGATCGACACGTTGGCTTCCATAAGTTGTCAAATTAAAACAAATGAAGGGATTGGAATGAAAATTTGAAAAAAGAATTTAAAAAGAATGTGCTACACTGTGGTAAAACTCTTTTGAAACTACAGCGCCCTCTGGCGATGAGGCTAGGTACTTATTGAATGCACCTCGTAGTTGCATGCCGGAATTTTAGGATCGAAAATTGCAGTCGAAACGGTACAGTTCTCTTTAATTTGGGCTGTTAAAGTTTTTTTGGTAGCCAAATTCTTTTGTACATGTAGAATTCGGTAAGGGAAGGTGAGTAATTGTTCCCAGGCAGCTTGAGAGTTCTCCCGGGCAGCAAGACGGACACATCGTGCTAGATTTTGAGCAACAGATGGCCTCGCGCCTCGGGGAACTCTCTTTAAAACGGGAATTGAATTTTTAAATTTGGATTATTTTTGCCAAAACGGTTCCGAAAATGTATAAGGAGACGCAGTTGCTGTAGACTGCGTTGCATTTGAGGGGTTAAAAGGCACATTTTGGGTTTTATGGACATTACCAAAATGTACCTTTAAACTCCGTGCGCCTTTAAAGAATCGTGGCTGGGAATAATCGGGGCATCTCACCAGGATGTCCAGCGATGTGGTAGGTTGACTTACGGCGTCGCTACTACCATTATTGTTTATCATTAAAAATAACTTACTTAAAAACAAAACTTATTAACCACAAAGTTGTAAAATTGTTTTTCTTTTCTGTGAATTGTGTAAAATTTAAGCCCATTTCATTAAAAACAAATCATTGCAATGAATTTTACAACTTAGAAAACTAGGAACCTCATAATTTGCCCAGAAGAACAAAAATATAAGGTGGCCCTTATTTTGTTTTGACGAGTATATAAATCTTGGGGTTCAAATATTATTTTTCTTGCGTTACCGTTTAGTGGAAGTTAAATAGATTGTGTTTGTAAATAATAATTTGACATTATACTTCTGTTGATTAGCTGAATTTTTGGTTAAGATTTTCCAGAGATTATTATTAAAAACTTTTAACTTTTTTAAATGCCAAACTTTATAAGCCCTCATACGCACTAGTGGTTAACAACGGACTCAGCTAACCGCGCGACTAGCCGTTTTTTCATTTTAATATGCAACCGCTTCTTTGAATTTGGTGCACACCGTTGTTTTCGCACCATCCAACAAGCATATCCAAATCCCACTGTAAATATGAACCTACTGAACTGTTCTATGCCTAAGGGTCTCTGAAAAAAACGCGTGTGATAGACACCGATCCTTAAATGTTCCGTTTTGTCAATTTCGGTACACAAGACTCAAAAATATCAATAATGCTTTTATAATGATTCTTTTATAGGCAGTTGCGATGGTGATGCCGCGCATCGAGCAGCCCAGTGGCGCTACGTCTGGTAGTGTGACAGGCGTGTCCACAGCTAGTTCTGCAGCGGCTCCCAGTGTGCCAACACCTGCCGCATCGGCACCTACCCTAACTGGTGCGTACCACATTTTTATTTTTCTAACAATCTAATCAAGAACAAAACAATGACAGCATACTGTAAGCTTCGATTTACAGTTTACGAAATCCCAATTAATAAACATCACTTGAGAGTTGAACGATACTATGGACCTATTAAACCACACTATAATAAAGTACTCTGTGCCACACGTATCTAAGCACACCCCGCACCTGCGCGCGGCTTGTGCGCTCTCTAGAGTTGCTTACCTAAACCGATCGCGGTGATGGCCGCACGTGTCTCAATCAATTGTACTCGACATAAATTCTAGTGTTTACGATTCATTCCGTTAATAAACCTTACAGTTCTCAATTTTATTGACGAGGATCCCTAACAACACCCTTGGCGACGGTTCTCATTGGCTGCTTTAACGTTCACATAGCAGTCGCACGCGTACGGTTTGGAACGCACGAAACACCTCGTAACGTTCAGACGCGCGTTCGAAACAGCACGAGGTCTGTCGCTACGTCATGCAAGAATTCAAAACGCGTTCCATGGATTGAACCTTAATCCACCTTAACCTTAGTCCAAACCGTAGTAGTCTCTGTTCGAAGGGATAGAATAAACACACACACACAGGTATAGAGTATAATTAATTTATTTAAGTGACAAAACGCAGATATTAGTATTGTTCTCGGCCGCAGGCGTTTAGTTGTGATTAGAAAGTAGTCCGGGTTGTCTTTTGACTTTGAATGTACTAGGATTTTGAAATTTTGTATCAAATACAATAGTACACACCTTGGGTTATATGAGCAGATTTAGCCCGGTAGCCATTCACCGTCCTTGGCACCCATTCTGGCAGATAGGCAAAGGAACGGGCATTGGCGTAGCTAGAGAGTCTACCTACTAGGGGCAGCCGGCCAGCTGCCCAGACAATAATATATGTACTGTGGCTGAGGTTAACGAGTGGTTTGCATATTTTGTTTATAAAGGAACAAAAACCCTTCATTCTCACTTCTATAGTTGTAAGGACACTCCGAAATTGATTCTCAGACATTTATTTTCATTATAGTATGACACATTACAGCAACAATATATAAATACCTTAGCTATTTTAACCAAATTGTTCTAAAGTCAAAATTAAAAATATGTAATTTATTTTATTTTATTTTGTTAGGAAAATAAAATGTTATGACGAATCAAACTTTTCCTAAATAAACCAAACCTTTTCCCCATCGCCCGGGCGGTCAACAACCGACTAACGAGTACCTATTTATTGCTAGCTTAGCTATGTAGTTATTCGTGAGGCGCGGTGCGGAGCGGAGCTATTTGTAGACTAAAAGCACGCCACTGACCATGCCATTATCTAACTATTCCTTTGTCATAAGGTACAATTTTCCCTTCATACTTTAACGGGCTTAGGACCGTCTAAATACAAAAGTTTTCTTCTGCATTCTGGCGTATTTAAAAAATTGCATTCAACAAAAAAATTCAATACGTCACATCACATACCTAAATTAACAATATATAAAAGTGGACTCCATTTCTTTCCAAGCACCGTCTTGCTCGTTAAATAACGTTACTTTTTAGTCGTAATAGCACTGCACTGTCACTTTTTAAGTGTCAAATGCACTAATTATTTGAGTTTTTAACTGTTCTACATTTTGCATCTCATTCTGATAAAGGCGACGTTTAATTTCACCTCATAAATAAAAATCACATGGCGTGAGGTCCGGTGACCTGGGAGGCCAAGCCACGGGTCCGCCTCGGGCTATCCATGGGTTTCCGTATTCACTATCTAGTTAACCTCGAAAATCGCAGGCGTAATGGGGCGGCGCGCCGTCCTGTTGAAAATAAGTCACGTAGATACGCGACCGGCATGTCTTCTAAATGTCTGTTATTACACCGTGCAACATATCGAGGTATGTGCCTCCAGTTGGGTGAACTTGACTAAAATACGGTCCGAGTACCTTATTGTGCTTATCACCAATGATGCCTGCCCACACATTGACACTGAACCGCACTTGATCATAGTTTTCCCGTATGACATGTGGGTTTCGGAATGACCACCAATGTTTATTATGATGGTTGTAGAGTCCGATACGTGTGAATAGCGCCTCATCCGTCCAGAGAATATTTGTTTGTTGGTTTGCAATTAACCTCTCGCAAAAAACGGCGTGGATGCGCGTCGGCTTCGTTCAACTGCGGGACCGTTTGATATTGGTGATGACGGATGAAGACCAGCACTATTCAAAAGTTTCCACACTGTTGGTTGGCTTAAATAGAATGGGCCTGCTGAGTCATTCGTACTTGCTCTTGGATTTCTTTCGAAAAAATCCAAGGTTCAACTTTCCAATTCGGTCGGCCAGAGCTGTACGCATGTATCGGTATGGTGAACTGGCCATAATCCAGAAGCCGTTGGTTTGCCGCTAAAATCAAAATCAGTAGTTGAAAAAAGTAATACAAATATTATTTTAAATTCTTTATTTTGTAAAGTCAAATTTAATTTCTCTCTTTCTTTCTTTCTTCCGAAATTCAAATTCTTAATGAAATTTGAATTTCGCGGATTGCCTGAGAGCAGCAACCTTAAATCCAATTTTTAACTACCTATTGTCAATAAAATTAATTATACTTTTTTCTTTTTGCCCCCGGGCGTTCTTTAGCTGATTACTTACATTTTTGTTAATGACTAGCGAGAAACTTTTTCTTGTGTAATAAAATTGAATTAAAAAATTCTGTTTATAAAGAAAAGCCTGGGAATCCCTTATATCTAAAGGTTGTGGGACACAAGGGTATTCCTAAAACGAAATACCGAAAATTCGGTAGGTTCGAGACCACTGATGGCAAGACCATAAACGTATTAGTAATAGACAAACAGTCTCTTCATTATCGCGAGACCAAAAAAGACATGCGTATGTTAGCGCATTTGACATGTGTGTGACGTTTACGGATGTGACTTTGACGTCTCCGCATTATCGATATGGCCGTGTTATTGTGAAATTATAATATCACTGAATTGACAATATCCCTGCAATATCGATATCAAAATCGGCTATACTAATAAGGAGTGGAATATCATTTAGAATCTGCTAGGCTAAATTATGTACCTAACTTATAATCTTTTAAAATTACCAATTAAATCTTTCAAATGTTCTTTATACTAAAATACCATATTTGACAGATTTAATCTGTCATTTTAAAATATTAAAAGTTACGTAATAGAGGTTTATATTAGGAAGGCAAAATTATTAACGTCACTTTCGTGACGAATAGGTAAGTAAAAAGAAAATTTATTGTAAACATTATGTAATCATTCATTATCAAATTCATTATTTCTTGACGTCATCGTCAGACGTTTCGGTTTTGATGTTGAAGTTGTTGAGTTTGTTGTTTGATGTTGGTGATATGTCCCTGTATTTGTACACTGACACAGGCCGAGAAATGTGGTCCGGAAACCTGGAAGTTATGAAGTTAGCCAGTCAATATAATGAAGTTATTTTTTTCACCAGGCTACTCTTTGTCTGGAAATAGCGCTATTTTATGCATTTTAATGTGCGACAGAATCAGAATCTTCGGAATCGTAAGTTTGCTGTAGAAGCGGACGTACGATTCGGAAAATTCTGTCATCTGTGGGGCTAGTACAAAATGCGGGTATGGGCTATGTACATTGTACGTACTATTAAAATGTTGTAATAGTAGGAACATGGTGTGAATAGTGTCGAGTGCCCTCCGGTGCGTCAGAAATATTCCGACTATGACTTTCTGACAATGTGCGGGGCCGGACTAAATCAACCTTTCAATATACAAATAAGCAAGCAATAACTCTCAAGTTATGCAATGGACGAAGCTAGGTAGTACGAAAAATTCATTTGGAATTATCGACATATCGATAGATTTTGTCACACAACCTATGCCAAACGGTTTAATTTTCACATTTTCACGAACACAATATTTTTTTATCTTACACATAATTATTTAAAATAATATATTATTTAGAAAATAGGGGGCTTACTGCATGTTATAAACGTATTACTAAATAATTTTAGGAATATTTTCTATGGAAATATGCACTCTGAAAGTTGTATTGCACTGTACGGTATTTACCTGTAAAAGGTCTCTTTATTTGCATTATTGCTGTAAGTTACACTGCAGTCTAACACAGGACACGACACCTTTTCGATTATTGATATTTATCCAATAAAATACAGAACGATTGTGAATAAAATCATAAAATAATACGAAATCTCAATTTGACAGATACGTAGGTATTTCGTAAAGATCGGTTTCTCACTTGCGAGTGAGAAACTGCTCCTTTATTACCACTAGTAATAATAACTTTTTGGGCAAGACTGACTTTTTAATGATGAATATGTGTGGCCATCGCTATGCCTTCCCTCCACTATTAATGGTGGGGTGCAGTGGGACGACTATGTGCAAAAAGTCAGTGTTGCCGAGCGAAAAAGAACATAATTGAGTAATGCACTCCAATAATATCAGTGTACATAAAAAACTTCTAAACAGTTTGGGCGATTCTTTCACGCGAGACGTCAGAAACTGTTTTGCTGAAGATCCTCGGAAATTACTTTTAAAATAGGTTTTTAATTAAACAATTTAAATTAAATAAATGCATAAATTATTATGTATATTTTTTTGACTACCTATAAAGCAGGATGTCCAGTGTTTCCCCTACACATTACATACACCTAATGATTTGTGTAGGTGTCTAAAACAAGCGCGGCTTAAGAAATTGATATTTTTTTTGCGGAAGCAAAAGCTGGATGTGCCCATGGCAAAGGTCAAATTTCACGCACTATTAATACATTTAAATAGCATTTATAAAAAGAAAAGTTCGCTTTCTCTATGAATGCTGCCATAACGCCAGTCGGAATGTTATTCCCAAGTCTTGTTCAATATGTCCGTTCCTTTATGAGCAATCATTATGAAATTTTGCATAGCGCGCACTTTATTTGGGAACTATTTTTGTGTGTAAATTCCGTTCCTTTCATGTAAGCCGTTTTAAAGTACGGTCATGTACGCTAGCTTGATCGTTAAGCCCGCGTACACAGTAAAAATGGTCTTTATTTCTTTAACTAAAGAGGCACTATATGTGTATTTCTTTTTTGCACTAATTTCTCTACTTACGCTCTATTTATTTATTTATTTATTTATAGGGCATAACGACAATCGTGAATATACGTAGATACGTAGCGTCAATAACTACAGTTCCAAATACTACATGTAGATGAATATTTGTAGGAATCGAATATATTAACTGTTACCTTACCTGTATCGTTTAAACTATATCAAAATCGAGTGTCTACTTTGCCCCACATTCTTCTGATTACTACGTCACACGCACTCAAGCCAATGAGCATGCAGCAGTGATGCCACGTAACTAAAGGTCTATATTCATCTTTTTCTAACAACTTTCTTTTTATTTCCCCCTTCTTCGCGCAGTGTATAATAGCTGCATAATTATAATATGTACTGGTATATAGTTATAGTAAAGCTGCCGCCATTTTGTAGTGCATGATTATTGGTGTATGGCCCGTCTATTTGTACAATGTCATTGGTAATCATCTGTAGAAGATAACTGTTCCAATTGAACAACAGTAAAGTATGTTATGTTTTGATTGTACAATTTAGGATTTATTGATAACCATATTGAACAGGAACAACAGCAGGGACGTCGACGTCGGGTGCGGGCTCGCAAACATCGGGTAATGTGAGCACATCTCACGCGCCACCCGGCGTGAGTACTTCGCAGCCGGTGGTCGGCGTGAGCACGTCACACACCCCGGTCGGCGTGAGCACATCGCATGCGCCGCCAGGAGTTAGCACGTCGCACGCGCCTCCAGGTGTGAGCACATCACACGCACCGCCTGGCGTGAGCACATCACACGCACCGCCGGGAGTCAGCACGTCGCACCCGCCTCCTGGAGTCAGTACGTCTCATGCACCGCCAGACGCGCGCCCGCCCAAACGTCGTTTGCAACAACGCCCGCTCGCAGCTAAAAGAACTAGAGTACAAGTACGTTTTATTGTATGTATTAGTTTATTTATAGTTACTGTTTTATATTTGTGCATTTTTTTCCATGGGCCAAGTTGTCTGAAAGTTCCTTTAGAAATAATAATAATAATTGTAGAGGCAGCTTGGACTTTGTTCCCGATGCTGGTTGGTCCATAGGGGCCAACCAATAATAACATACAAATTTAAAACATAAAAAATAGTTTTTATGTTTTTAAATTTGTATTTTATTATTATTTTAAAATATGTATTTTAGAATGTAAAATATATGTATTATTATTGACCGGAAATTAAATTAATTTAAAAAAAAATACAAACTAAACACAGCTTATATTATTACGGCGATTTTTACAAAATTAATGAAATTAAAGAATTAATTCGATTAATAGACTAATCCCTAGCTTCGTTCCGGTCGGACCACTTGAATAGAACGCACCTAGTTAGTCTCTTCTTCTTCTTCTTTCTATATGGCAATTGAGCCGATGTCTTTGAGTATCTATACTCAAAGGCCGAGGTCGACTATTCTGGAGAATCGCGAAAAACTACACAGGTGTCATTGCCATTACTGCCGGTGTCAAACAAATTGCTGATCATAGAGAAATTAAATTAATCATAATAATTTATAATGTAGGTACGTGTTATCATACAGCCTTTAATAGTTATTTGTTATACAAGAGTGCAAAGTTGCTTTTTAACCGCGTGTTCAATTTTGATGACCGAGCAAGCGAAGGATTCTAAAATTAGAATCCTGAGCGTTAGCGAGGGAATCAAAAGAGCACGAGGTGAAAAATCTTTGCACTCGAGTGCAACACGTAACTTTTCATTCCACCTCAGCGAGGAAATGACTAAATGCAAAAAAAAAACGTTTAATTCACAAACTTAGTGCACACGATGTTCTAAATTCAATTTACTTTATCCTCTAGAGAATAAAAACGGCTTTTCCACTCAGATATTGAAGATTAAAAATACTCTTTCCGAGATGGTGGGATGAAAATTTACTTTATCCTCTAGAGAATAAAAACGGCTTTTCCACTCAGATATTGAAGATTAAAAATACTCTTTCCGAGATGGTGGGATGAAAAGAGTTTTTAATACGTAATATTAAACTGGCCGAGTTCGACTATTCTGGAGAATCGCGAAAAACTACACAGGTGTCATTGTCATTACTGCCGGTGTCAAACAAATTGCTGATCATAAAGAAATTAAATTAATCATAATAATTTATAATGTACGTGTTATCATACAGCCTTTAAAGAGATTTTAATACGTAATATTAAACTGATATTCCAAACGATTACGATACGATATGATCACATCACTTAATTTAAAAAAGAATTGATGGAGAACGTAACCACTTTTATGTTATTTCCGCAGTACATAAATAAATAAATCCAGCCCGTTACTGTCCCACTGCTGGGCACGGGCTTCTTCTCAGAATGAGAAGAGTTAGGCCTTAGTTCACCATGCTGGCCTGGTGCGGGTTGGCGGACTACATCATCGAGAACCTTATGAGGCCCTCTCAGGTGTGCAGGTTTCCTCACGATGTTTTCCTTTACCGTTAATGCAAGTGATAATCAAATTACGATCCACACATAAATTCTAAAAGATAAGCGGGCCAGGTTCTTTCTCAGACCCTCCTGCATGGAAGGCAAGCATCCGACCGCTAGGCTATCACTGCTTGTACATAAATATGCATTTAAAAATATTTCGATGCTAATACAGTACATATTTAATTACATACCATGCAATTATATGTGGGAGTAAACACATTTTTGTAACATTTTTTATTGTTCACGTATTTTTTTAATCAACTTCCGGTCTATAAGATGTCTTGCAATTGACTACTTGTTTCCCCCACTACCGAACAAGCCAATGTATAAGAGGGGCGTACAACCTTTCAACAGATCAGAAGTTGTCTAATCGCGGACACGGCACGACAGTGCTCTGAACTGTCTTCTATAATAACCAGGTAATATTAATCAGGTGTAATTTTCCTTATTATAGCAATAATAATAATTATGCTGAATTTGTATTTTGTTTTTAATAAACTAAATTAGTGTTCTACTTTATGTTTAATTATTTCTTTTGAAAAATATAATTTTGATATATTTTTATTTGTTTATTTCATCTCGCCTCCCACATATACGTATCTCAAAAATTTATAATAATTTCATAATTATTATCAGGTGCATATTCAGAATAGTTTTTATTCCCAACTTATAATATTGTTAAGTTTTACATTCTGTCGTTCTTTATATCTGTCAAATGTGGCTTTTTAGACCTTGAGGAGTTTAGTAAGTATGTGTGTCATGTAGAAACAAAAAACGTTTTTAAGGTATAATGGGTTTTTAGGGTTATGATCTAGTCGTGGGCAAAGTGTATCATTTTTGGGATTGGATCATTTGCATCTGACTCACTGAAAAGATCCGAATCACTGATATGCTGCATTTGTATCATTTGGCTCATCGGCTCAAAGGATATAAAATAGCGCGTACTCTTTCGGAACCGTATCACTGATACGGATAATTGAAGTATGCAAAAAACGACCTTATTGTGTTTGATATGTAAGCGCCTTATACTCCTCGAGATCTAAAAAGTCCCTTTTGACAGATTTAAAGAACGATACAATGTATCTTGACAATGTTACTATATGCTGTGAATAAAAACCATTTTGAATATACACTTGAAATTATAAAATTGTTATAAATTTTTGAGATACGTATAAATTAGCATGGTATATAATTTCATAAGTATTGTTTTAGCATCGAAATATTTTTAAAATGCATGTTTATGTACTGCCGAAATATCATAAAAAATCGTTACGTTCTCAATCAATTTTTTTTTAAATAAAGGGATGTGATCACTAGAATCATTAAAATCGTTTGAAATATCAGTATAAAATTACGTAGGTATTAAAAACTCTTTAAAGGCTGTATGACACGTAAATTATATTATTATAATTATTTTAATTTCTCTATGATCACAATTTGCTTAATGACATCTGTGCAGTTTTTCGCGATTTTTCCGATACTGTGATTTCGGCCGTCCGTTACAATTTTTTTTTTTTCATATTGTCTATTCGATTTCGTACTGTGAATAGTAAATCGCGCAACTTGTTTTGGAAACTATGTGAGTACCTACTTCGAACGTGAATCAATAACTGGTGGACCATTATTACCGGTAAATTCGGTGCCTACTACATTAATAAATTGCTTATCAGATGAATTTCTCGATTTTTTATTCATAGTTTTAAACAATTATATACTCTCAAAATTTTAAATCGATTTAATATAAAAATCGATATTTTTGGTTACCGATTTATACGCTACACATCCCAAATTAACTCAAGTGATATATCGATACCTCTGGGCTCAAAGGTCGTAAAGGACATTTGGGCGAAAACGACTTTTTGATACTGTTTTACTCAGTTTTTAATTCTCTATCGATCTGTATATTCCGTTTTACGAAATTCGCAAAAAAAATGCCTTTACGACCCACATAATTTGAGACGTTAAACATAGTTTACCGTGAAAATATGGTTGTAAATAACACTCAGTTACCAGAGTGAACTCATTTTGGTAGTAAAGCAAAGTATAAACCAACTTTTTGGTGTAAAATACATAAAAAATATGAATTGTCTTATACCACCTTAGGTGGTTAATATAATTCACCTCAAAAATTTGGATGTAAAGGACATCGTCTTGGCAAATTATCCTGTACACCCTTACAATTGAAAATAAAAAATGACAAGTGTCCTTTACGACCTAGTTTCATTTTATTTGCCAGTAAATAATGTGCGACCTGAGACATTGGGGGTTCACGGTTTTCACATTAATTACCTGGTGAGGGTTTTCATACAAATACCCCGAAAGTCTGTCCACCAGAGTAACCGCCAGTAATAGCGTTGCGGAGTAAAATACTGATATTCAACCGAGTGTGGTTGGACTGAAAGCCGACCCTGAAACACCTACTTGAAAAAACTGCAGGGTATGGATGTTGAACCTTGGCGAGGGTCTTAACGTGATAAAATTCTGTCGCGACCCCGTGCGTCGCAACTACGTGGTGTCGATGCAACGTGTGTCGCTACAGTGATCTGTCGCGACTACGTGAGTCGCAACCACGTTCTGTCGGAGTGACGTGTGTCGCAACAACAATCTGTCGCGACTCCATGAGTCGCAACCACGTGCTGTCGGAGTGACGTGTGTCGCAACAACGATCTGTCGCGACTACGTTCGTCGCAACTACGTGCTGTCGCAACAACGTTAGTCGGTCATTTGTTCGTCGCAACTATGAGGTACAGTCGTACAGAAGAGAGTAGAGAAAAGGCAAGCAAGAAAAACTATGTTAATTACCAAAATATTATTTTTTATTTTTAAACATTTAGAGCTTTGTGTTCAATTAAGTAAGTACAAATAAACGATCTCAATTTGATTACACAAATGTACGTTTTATATATATTTTAGATAAATTCTTCGCAATTCTTCGCACACGCTAAGAAGAAAGATAAATTAATAATTAAACTTAAGTAATATACTACTGTATTTTCTTTACGAATATTCATGAAATAACATAATTATACAAATAAAACGTACATTTGTGTAATCAAATTGAGATCGTTTATTTGTACTTACTTAATTGAACACAAAGCTTTAAATGTTTAAAAATAAAAAATAATATTTTGGTAATTAACATAGTTCTTCTTGCTTGCCTTTTCTCTACTCTCTTCTGTACGACTGTACCTCATAGTTGCGACGAACAAATGACCGACTAACGTTGTTGCGACAGCACGTAGTTGCGACGCACGTAGTCGCGACAGATCGTTGTTGCGACACACGTCACTCCGACAGCACGTGGTTGCGACTCATGGAGTCGCGAGAGATTGTTGTTGCGACACACGTCACTCCGACAGAACGTGGTTGCGACTCACGTAGTCGCGACAGATCACTGTAGCGACCTAGCGACACACGTTGCATCGACACCACGTAGTTGCGACGCACGGGGTCGCGACAGAATTTTATCACGTTAAGACCCTCGCCAAGGTTCAACATCCATACCCTGCAGTTTTTTCAAGTAGGTGTTTCAGGGTCGGCTTTCAGTCAAACCACACTCGGTTGAATATCAGTATTTTACTCCGCAACGCTATTACTGGCGGTTACTCTGGTGGACAGACTTTCGGAGTATTTGTATGAAAACCCTCACCAGGTAATTAATGTGAAAACCGTGAACCCCCAATGTCTCAGGTCGCACATTATTTACTGGTGAGGGTTTTCATACAAATACCCCGAAAGTCTCTCCACCAGAGTAACCGCCAGTAATAGCGTTGCGGAGTAAAATACTGATATTCAACCAAGTGTGGTTGGACTGAAAGCCGACCCTGATACACCTACTTGAAAAAACTGCAGGGTATGGATGTTGAACCTTGGCGAGGGTCTTAACGTGATAAAATTCTGTCGCGACCCCGTGCGTCGCAACTACGTGGTGTCGATGCAACGTATGTCGCTACAGTGATCTGTCGCGACTACGTAAGTCGCAACCACGTTCTGTCGGAGTGACGTGTGTCGCAACAACAATCTGTCGCGACTCCATGAGTCGCAACCACGTGCTGTCGGAGTGACGTGTGTCGCAACAACGATCTGTCGCGACTACGTGCGTCGCAACTACGTGCTGTCGCAACAACGTTAGTCGGTCATTTGTTCGTCGCAACTATGAGGTACAGTCGTACAGAAGAGAGTAGAGAAAAGGCAAGCAAGAAGAACTATGTTAATTACCAATTTTTTTTTTTTTTTTTTTAAACATTTAGAGCTTTGTGTTCAATTAAGTAAGTACAAATAAACGATCTCAATTTGATTACACAAATGTACGTTTTATTTGTATAATTATGTTATTTCATGAATATTCGTAAAGAAAATACAGTAGTATACACATAAATACATACAAAATTACATAATCCATTTAATACTTAAGTTTAATTATTAATTTATCCTTCTTCTTAGCGTGTGCGAAGAATTGCGAAGAAATTATCCGTTCAGAATACCTTAGCGGGTTATCCTTAAGAACCTAAAAAATATTACACTTGTCGGTTATTTCCTTATTTTGTTTAGTTTTGTACAGTAAAGTGGATTTACGCCCTTAGGTTATATCATAGGGTGAAAATTTGAAGGGTGTAAAGGACTTTTATTTTTAAATTTATGGTCGTAAAGGAAATCTATCTCGGTAAATACGTCACTAGGGTAATTTTTTAACACTGCACTAGATAATACTAGAAATTCTAAACACTTTTTTCCTAGGTTTCATTTAAATAGCTCAAGAAACAAAAAAGTTAGAGTAAAAATATATTTTTTTTTTTCGTTTTTTGCTTCTCCTGAAAAGTCGCATTTTGTCCTTTACGACCTTTGAGCCCAGAGGTATCGATATGTCAAAAGTGGCTTTTTAGATCTCGAGGAGTATAGTGGTCATTTTTACGTGCATGGATAACGACAACGAAAAACTGTGAGAGTGTGAGTGATACATTTCATATATTTCATTTAGTATCTCTTTCTGACTTGTATAGAGTGTAATGTCACCCGTTCACTCGCGACGCGGGAGTCAGTAGTAAAGTATCTCAGTGTATCCCAATCCCAATTTCGCTCACTGCTCAGTGACTCAGTCGGCTCGCAAGCGACGCGTCGCGTGGAAAGATTCAGATCCGAATGATGCGATTGAAACGTTACTGATCCAATCTTTCGTGTCACTTCAAAGATTCGTATCACTGAGTCGGTTGCGTAAAGAGTTACACACGCCTATTATGATCACAGATATAGATCTAAATAGATATCACAAGTACCGCGATCTGTATGAAAACCAAGCATGCCACATTTTTTCTACATACTATGACGGTACAAGCGCCATTTAGTGATGGGAACCTGCTTCCACACAAAATCGATTTAATTCTAACTAGTCAAATATCGATTTTGTGATCGATTATTATGATTCAAGTTCATAGACAGAGGAATGATATTATAGATATCGAACCAAAAGTGCTATTATTTGTTGGGAACCAATGTATTCTCCATCACCTCAATCCATTATTCTTATAAATTTGGATGATTAGGAAAACTAAAATAAAAAAAAACAACGAAACATTATACAATTTCTTAATAGCATTTTCAAAGTCTAATTCATTCTAATTATCATTCCTCTGATTCCAAAATCGATTAGAATCGAGAACAGGTGTACAATCTGTGTGTACACCATTTACATCATTTGACGGAAAAATGAGAATAGTGACCGTACCACGAACTGAGAGACGAGTGAAAGTATCGATCGTTTTGTTTTTCATTGCGTGTTTTAATATACAGGCCCTATAACTTTGTAACTAAAATTGACAATGTATTATGAATCATGCAGTGCACACTCAGTTAGCAGTTATCAAAATAAAATCATTACATACATAAAATAATTCATTTCAAAATAAATAACGCACAATTTAAGAACAAACTTACTTATCGATGAAAAGAAACGTTTTTATTAACTCTGTCAACTTTTTTGGAAGAGTTTTTACAGCTCAATACGGCACAATTAGTCATTTATCTAGATTTCCGTTGACGTCCGGTGGCTATAACGGTGGAGCGCCGACTAAATGAAACACGCCAAGTACATACATTCGCGTAATCTATTTATATCAAAAAATTTGACAAGTGTCTATGAACTAACGTAGGTCAATTAAAGTTTAACCAATGAGGGCGTCCCATACGTCACATGTGTATAGCATTACTGGCGTGGCTCGTACTTAAATCTTTTTATAGTAGGTACCTACTAACCACCAGTGTGACACTTGTCTAAAGTATTGCAGGCCCCTAAAAAATCGTGTATTTCATTTTGATTTTATCTTTGTTCAACGAATTAAATTTTATTTTTATAATCCGACACGTCTTTATTACCCGACTACGCAGAGGGTTATATGTTTGACCGGTATGTACGTATGTATGTTCATCTGTTCCCTCATCACTTCTGAACTACTTATCATAATTCGACAAATGATGTATCGTTGGAAGCGTCTTAATTGTCCGCTGGTTATAGGCTATGTGACGTCACATGAAATTGAATATGGCGCCCTTATTAGGACATAAAGTAATGACCTAAAATATTTTTTTTTATTGATGATGCCGTGTTGGGTATCAAATAAAAGGGCTTAAATAGCACATTTTAAAAATATATATATTGCAAGCAGTTGCTCAAGGGTCTGAAAAAAAAAAAAGTTCAAAAACTAAAACCCGACTACTGAAAAGGCATGAAACAAGAAAATATTAATAGATACATATTCATTGTGATGTTCAGAGGATAGCCGTGGTCGTATGCCACCTACAGCTACCCTAACAAAACAATACAGTCTAACAGTAGTAAGCGATCATAAGCCTTAGGGCAAAGTGGCATACGACCACGGCTATCCTCTGAACATCACTATGAATATGTATCTATTAATATTTTCTTGTTTCATGCCTTTTCAGTAGTCGGGTTTTAGTTTTTGAACTTAATTTTTTTTACTCTTTCCTTTCTGAAATGATTTTTATCTTCCAGGGATTTGAACGGTCAGTGGAGGTCGAATACCAAGTACCAACATCGTCACGCTGTGATCAAGATGACGAAGGAGTCATTGTAGTCGACTCGGAGGAGGATGACGAGCGGTGTACTGGCACTATGTATAGGGTACGTTAAGCACGCATATAGTTTTAATACAGTTTAACAATCCATACAGTTAGGCAACGCCTTTGAAATCGGGCGATGCCGCCGCACGTATGTATTTACGCTTTTCTACGCCAATATCCTAGGATTGTTACAAAATTGGGAATAAAATCATTTTGGTTATTATACTCATAATCATTTATTCATAATGTCCATCAATGGCGTGCATAGATATTTCTTACAGGGTAGGCAAAAACAACTTAGTGTTGTATTGTCAAGTTCAATGTTGTTTGTAATTGGCCACCTTACCCTAAGGCGACACATCAACCCAAACATCCTTAAATTAACTGATACTACACACATATTACCCATGGAAAATGTAATGTTTACAACCTATTTGGGATTAAAGTTTCGTTACCTTAGGTACCTTTTATTTGAATTCCCAAGTACCACCAACATGTCTTAAAAAGGTACTGTAGATAATCTTCGAGACCATAACAAAATTCTTGGCCATTGTCTTAGTTAAAACTATATTGACCCACAAGATATCTTGAGGATATCCACCGAGAGAGAGTTAAGCAAAAGTGGGCTCAGGTTTACAGAATAAATTAAGAAATATTTCATACTATACATACATATTTAAGAGTAACAGCATTGGTGTTTTCTACCTTTAATATTCAAGATATCACAAAAGTATACTAAAGACTTAAAATTGATATGTAAGATACGTACAATACCAAGTTAAGTATTTCTAAAACTACCGCAGAGAATTAAACAAGACTTTTAAAAACTAACTTAAACCTTCACATACTAATCTCACTGCCACACTCAGAGACGTTTAACGGTTACTTAAGTCGCTCCTTAGTATAGATTTAAAAAAGTTCACTCTCAGAGTCAGTTAACGGTACATTAACACCCCTTAATGACAATTAAAGTTAATAACAGCAAAACCTTTACTTAACTTCCTAATGGTTGATTTTGACATTTACGTTTGGGATTATATTGTGAATTTTTACCAGTGAATTCGCGTTGGGTATTTAACACTTTTGTAACGCAGTATAAAATGGTACGCCAAGGATTTTTGCATTATTTAGGGGGGTCATAAAAAATAATCTATTTATTGATAGCCATCAGATTTTTTTATGTTTCATGTTTAAGTGTTTATTTATCATTTATGAAAAAACAAATTTTATTATTTATTTAATATAAGTATTATAACTCTCATCATCATGTTACATAATATATTATAACTATTATTGGGAAGCTAAGAACTGAGGTATTTACATACATAGACTATATATAAGTATTATAAAATATAAAATAAAAAATAATACACACAAAAAAAAAAAACATACATCCTTGTTTCAAAAGTATGATTTTTATTCGTGAATAAACTTAAATATGTACACAGTCTAATTATTATTAATTTTATAAAACATAAAATAAAAATATTAATTACATAAAACATAAAATTAAAATAAAGGTATGACTGGTGGTGATTTACCTGAAATCGGTCATCAGCGCAACATCAGAATATTCATCATATTATTAAAGTTCCAATTCAACAAATTGCGATCGTATACGTTCACGTGGCATTTTGGCGGGAAATCGTTTACACTTTGAATGGACATGAAACCATGTTATTAAAAAGATGAAATTACCTTGCCTTTTAGTAAAAACTAACACTAAAAGACTGATTATCATTTATTTTATTATGAATAATAGTTTTCAATGTGTTTGAATAAACTTTCTTATTATTTAATATCAACATTTTTTAAGTGTGGCTACTCTAACTCCTTATCGATATGCAATCGATACACTGATTTGTCAATGCTTCACCCTACGGATACTTAAAAGTGTCATTAACTAATGAACCCTTAAATTTCGTCTCTGGGATGGACCGTTACTTAACAGATTTAATGCTCATTAGTTAAGTAATGATCTTGTTGATGACTTCATTTACCTGGGCTCCATGATTTCCAAAAAAGGTTCTTGTGAAGCCGATGTGCATAGGCGTATTGGGATGGCTAAAAACGCTATGACACAGCTCGATCGCATCTGGGCGACAAAAAGCATCTCCCGAAAGGTGAAACGTAGGCTTGTGACTAGTCTGGTGTTCCCCATATTCCTCTACGGAGTAGAGACCTGGACCTTGAAGAAGGCAGACCGCACTCGCATTGACGCATTTGATATGTGGTGCTGGAGGAAGTTGTTACAAATCCCATGGACGGCGCATCGAACCAACGATCTGATGAAGATCTTCGGAGGTGGACAATGGAACTCTTAATGAATAGCAGCACATCACTCGCGATTGCTGTAATCTCATGTTTATGTATTGTTTATACGACTCAAAATTGAAAAATAAAATAAACTTAAAAAAAAAGTAAAAACCGGCTTCAGGCATACATAATATCTTACATACTTACATAAAATAAAAATATCAAATAAAATGAGTGGAGGCGCCAACATGAAGCTGCATCCACCTTTTTACCAGCGGCAGGTCCCACCGCTCGGACACCACCTTCAGGATGCCTTTGGTGTTCCCTCGTAGGCGACCTAACAACGAGGCGCTCCGCTTTCTGATTATAGCGTAGAAGTCATTGGTCCGCGCTTCAGCGAACATAGTCGTGGCGCTACAAAAACGTGGCAACCCCAACAGCACCCTGAAAGCATTGTTGTACTATACGCGCAGAGCGCTGTACGCCCGCTGCGTAAAAGTGGACCACAGGCTGCACGTGTAAAACGATTGGCAATAGGCCTTGAACAAAGACACCTTAACCGGTGTAGTACAACGTGCAAACCTGCGAGCCAACATGTTACACCGGACGGACAGCGCCCTGTGCTCCCTCTCAATGTCCTGATTGTCACATAGATCGTCAGTAACCCAGTGGCCCAAATGCTTGAATTGCTTCACCCTATTTAAAGGAGCGCCACAAAGAGTGACCGGAGGTACAGATGAGTAACATTGGGTACCGGCTTTGAAGATCATAAATTCACTCTTCTTGGCATTGTATTTGAGCCCATGGGCCTCTGCGCATGATTCACAAATTCTCATAAGTTTCCGTAACGCACCAATCGATGGACTCAGCAACACCATATCATCCGCGTAGCTTATGTTGTTTATGCATATCCCATCCATGGAACACCCAATATTAGTGCTGCTCAGCTCACCGATCAACCGGTTCATGTAAAGGTTAAAGAGGCGCGGTGAGGATAAACCCCCTGGCCTCACACCGCATTGCAACCTGTACATGTCCGACTGAGCACCCGCCCACTTTACACTATTCCGCTGCCGACTGTACCAGTACCTAAACAAAGATACAACCTCATGTGGCAGATCCGTTTCATATTGTAGCTTCTCGTACAGCTTGTCATAACACACATAATAATATAATATTAGAAATTAACCTAAAGTTTCCTAAGACCAGAACTATCTAACTATAACACAAAGAATAGCCACCCTAATGCCCCAAAATTTTGCGCCAACCTGTATACCTTAATTTTAAAGCGCAAATGGCACTTAAATAATTCAAAACATGCTCGCCCTCGCCGATCGATACACTAAACTAGGCGAGATTGCTGAACACGGCCCGCCCCGCCCGCCGCCCCACTATGACCTCGCCGCCGCCGTTGCTCTGCACAAGTACATTCGTTGTCCAACTGTATGCATTCTAAAACTGGTTTTATGATGAATTGTAAATCGGAAATAAATTTGTACTTCTTCGTCACAAATAGGAAGGAGAGGATGACGAGGACGATATGGAAGAGGAACAAGAGGTTGAGGCAGGGGAAGAGGAAGAGGAAGTAGAAGGAGACGACGTAGAGCACGCCGCGCGGCAGGTAACAAATAAAATAGGTAGAAATAAGTACTGTCATACCCAGTCAAAGTATACTTTTTTCCCACTTGCTCGGAAAATGATTCATATGTTAAAAAAAATACATTAATCTGCTTCTTTTGGTACATACGTAACGAAATCTAATGAAATAAAAAGCCAGCAATTTCCAACACGACAATAGTAGAAATTGCTGGACAGTTTTATTTTTTGTACATTATACAGTTTTATTCTTGTAGTGCTAGCAAGGTTTTTTATGTCCACACTAACATAAATGAGGTATTTTTAGGTACACGGTATTTATTGTTTTATAGGCTGAATACGAATTTCGTTTAAAAAAATAAAACAAAGATCTTTTAAGCATATTGCGCGCACGGAGGAGTGTGAGATTTGTCATAGTTAAAGTTTATAATAATAATGTGTGCCCCACTATGTATAATAATAAAAATAAAAGTTAAGAGTTTCGGACGACAGGAGCTAACACTAAAATGTTTTATATTATTCGACGCAAGTTTATATAAGGATGAATTCATCGTATTGTAAAAAGTCTGAGCAGCAGAAGTTTGTAAAATTTTTGCTTAGGTGATGAATAGACTAGTGATGGGGAATCATTAAAGAAATTAAAAAAAAAACCTTTGCAAGCCATCTTAGTATAATTTATCAGAACAAGCTGGAACTAAATTATTCATTCTTAAATACTGTATTCAAGGTGAGAGCCTTGTGGTCACACAGGGTTTTCTTAGTACAGACTCCAGTCTCTTACAAAGAGCGGGTTCGATCCCCGCACGGAACAAATATTTGTATGATCTATAGATAGTTGTTCCGGGTCTGGGTGTGTGTGCATGTGAAATGTATGTTTGTAAACTGTGCCCTCGATACAGGAGAAATCCTAGAGAGGGGCAAAGATTAAAAAAAGAAAGAAAAAAGAAGCTTATTATATTATCTCACAATCACCCTTAGCCATAGATTTAAATAAGTACCGCGATCTGTATGAAAACATAGCGTGCCACATTTTTTCTACCTAATATGACGTCACGCGCGGTTTTTAGTGAAGATAAACTTCCTGCTGCGTCAAATCGATTTAATTCTAATAGTCAAATATCGATTTTGTCATCGATTATTATGATTCAAGTTCATAGACAGAAGATTGATATTAAAGATATCGAACACAGTACTATATTTTTTTGGGAACCAATCTCTATTCCCCTTCGCCTCAATCCAGTTTTTTTGATATTCTATAAATGATTCACATTGCGCAGGAGTCACCGGTGCAGTCCCCCATGGCGGGCTCGGAGGCTGAGGAGGGTGGCGAGCGCGCACCCGCCAGTGCTGAGGCTGACAGCGAGCCCGCACCAGCCATCCAGCAGATTGAGGCCATCAGCAGCGGGACTGAACGTTTGTTCATGCTCTTTTCATTAACCTCATAGTCAAATCTACGTGAAGATCGATCAAGTCAATCCTCGCGCTGTTGACTGTTCTTTACGCTCCTACGTTCCTCGGACAGCACGTTGAGCTGTTGCTCCCGGTTGTCATGCGAATACCTAAAACAGTAGTTAAGTCTTGATAACTGGCCTAACTTTAGGGTATCGCTATTTCCCAATGATTAGAGTGCTGAAGTTGAAGCCCCTCGCTCTGTGTAAAATACGGAACAGAAAAAACAAAAGTGAAAGTAGTTTAACCTTAAAGTCCGGTGGCGGTACAGTAATGATCCTGACACTCGATTTATTTTATTTTATTTATTTATAAATAGGAAAACCAACAGCTGTACAAAAGTAAATAGACAGAAAGCATAGGTAACATTAAGCCAATTACAGGATTCCACGGATAGTGGTAGAAAAATTAACAGACATTTTAACGATCACAACCATGCACAACAATATTAATAAAGCTGACAAAAATACTATATACTATGTATTAATGGAAAAAGTCAAGGTTGAGCCGATTGCGTACCGTAAAGCCTTTAGTAGTAAATGGGTCAAATGAAAACTCTTTACATAATTTATTAAAGTCCTTGCTCGCTCGCACAATGTATGAATTTTGCCTGTAGTTTGAGGAGGAAGACGGAATGGAGATTGGCGGATTGAACCTAACTGATCTCTGAGGGACACTAAAATGTAGTTTATGCAAAAGATCCGGGCAATCAATCTCGTTGGATAATATTTTTAATAAAAGTGTACAATCGGCCAATCGACGGCGGTTTATGAGTGGCCGTATATGAAATTTCCTGCACAGATCTAAGTAATTTTCGGAGCGATAAACGATACGCAGACGAAAACATAGAAATCGGATAAACCTCTTCTGTACATTTTCTATGCGATCTATGTATTTTTTATAACACGGGTTCCAAATTCGTGACTCATATTCCAGGTGACTTCTGACAAATGAGCAATATAAAACTTTGAGTGTTTTAGCTTTCTTAAAGCAACCCGCGAGCCTCATTACAAAGCCTAGTGATTTAGAGGCTTTAGCAACCATTTGCTCAATGTGCACATCAAATACAAGTTTGGAGTCATGATGCACACCTAGGTCACGTACTCCATCGCATCTAGATAATAGCTGACCCTTCAATCTGTAAGACGTCGGGAGTGGAAGGCGTTTTCTAGTAAAAGAGATAGCTGAACATTTAATGGGATTTAAATCCAACTTATTGACTTCGCAGTAATCATCCAGACGTGCTAGGTCAGACTGAAGGGATTTCATGTCATCAACGGATGATATCGCAGAAAATATCTTCATATCATCAGCAAAGCAAAGGAGGCTAGAATTAAGGAAGCAAGAGTCGATGTCATTCACATTAAATCTAATCTATTGTTTTATAGAGAAAAGATTTGATTTTTTGTATGTTTGTTTGTAATGGATAAACTAAAAAACTAATGGACCGATTTTAAAAATACTTTCACCAGCAGAATGCAGCATTATCAGTGAGTAACATAGGCTATAATTTGAAAAGATATCACGCGGGCGAAGCTGCTGGCGGAAGCTAGTAATGTATAACAATATTAAAATAGAAGATTTTTGTTTCATCCTTCGTTTTATCTACACTCATGTCGTAAAGTTCTAATTATGAATTAAAAAATAGTACTATAATGACAGACTTTATGCACATGCAACTATAATAAAATTAAAAAGCTTTATTATGATACAGTTTTCTTAACAAAACAATACTATAATAGTACATTATGATATAAGTGCGGTAAGTTGAAAATTACAGCCGAGGCGATATTGCTAGCCCGAGCCGTAGGCGAGGGCTACAAGAAAGCAGAGGCTGTATTTATCAAAGCGCACGTATGTCATACGACGTTTTATAACATATTTGCGAGGAAATAAATACAACTCGGACTTTCTTAAACGAATAAATCTTTACTTGTTCACAAATTAGCGATGCGCGCGTATCAGTCCTTTTTTTTAAGGCAAAGGCATAAAAACAGCCAGTATTACTAATAAAGTAATTTTTTTTGTTTTTGTTTTTGGTACAGATAAATGGTTGTAATTTATTGTCAAAATTAATTAATTAAAGAATTAAATGTTTATTTTTTATATTTTATCTCCCAAAGTAAATTTTATTCATAAAATGTTGACCACTTTTCTGACATAAAAACTCTTTGCTAAGATTTAAAAAAGTACCGTTCGTTTTAGACGGAGCATCATGATAAACCGTGCGTTTTACATTACAATAACGCACAAGTAGGTAATGAGATACATTACGATATTGAAATTGGTGAAATAAGAGACCCTTTACGAGCAAATGTGTTATGATAGTAGTTTATGAAACTGTTGCATAATAGAGGGTATTAAAACACGAGTGCGGAGTGTGTTTAAAAATCTCGCCTTTAATACCTAGTTATGTGCAGTTTCATACACTACTTTATCTATACTCATGCAATAGGTACCTAGATAACATATTAATAATGTAAATAAACAAGTATAAACAAAAATTGCGCCGGAACTCAGCAGCGCGCATGCACTCTAGCGGGCCGCGCATTCGCCCTAGCCGCGCCACCATAGACAATGTGCGGCTGTCAATACTCTTTTGGATTTTGGAAAAAAAATACAGTGGGCAAGAAAATGGGCAATTTCCACAAAATATTTTTTTGATACCTATCGTGCAATGACGGGTATTAATGGCTCAGTAAAAGGCGTATAGTTCGGTTGAATAACTAAAATATAATGCTTCCTCTTACAGACTAAGTAGGTACACTTATATAGGGAGTAGGTGCGACACACACTACACCTCCCCCGTAATTTTAGAAAAAATAATTTAAAAACTATTTTATTTTTTCAATCATACAGAAATAAGCTGTATTTTTTTTAACTAAAAGTTTTTAGTTGATCGAACAATCATTGCAGTACAATTTTGTTTAAATGTAAAATCAATAAGTAGGTACTTAAAATTAAATCATACAATAAGGTGTAACGCACTGTTGATAATAATATAAATAAATCCAAATTATAAGTTGCAAATATTAAAAACACAAAACCTTCGTAAATTACTGCACGTCTATTTAAGTCGTTTATTTACTGACCAATTCTCCCCCGTACATTAAATTAAACACACGTCATTCCTATTTTCTATTAATCATCATCTCATACAAAATTGATTTCCGCATCACAGTATCTTAGATATTTTACTCTTTCTCTTGACATTTCTATTACATTTAAACTAGGTAAACATTTTATTATTATAATAATCATTTCAAAACCATAAGGTACATTCCATTTATTTCCAGGACTCTCGGTACCTGTTATTATTCATTTTGTTGTGCACAACATTTATTTATCATCATATTTCTTCTATTAATTGTATTTTTAATTTAGGGCCATATTTAAGACACTTTTTGGTCTCCAACAATTCTCACAGAGAGATCTTGTCTGCACCATGATCGAATTTGAAGGACTTTCACCCTAAATTGTACCTTACCGTGTGTACCTAACATAATACCTAATTATTATTCATCGTCTTTCGTTGCAATTAGAGGATTCGATCCCGGGATCCCGACCCTATTCCAGTCCCGAAAATTTCGGGATAAAATTTTCATAATCCCGGGATTTTCGGGATTGACGAAAATGTTACTATAATCGTTTGATTTGTTTTTTATACATAGATAAGAGTACCTATTATATGAGAAATGTGTCCGATTACTATTATTATATTGTATTATTAATATTACACTTGTTATGTTTATGTTACTTGATAAAAGTTCATTTAATTATCTATATATGAATACGTGAAGGGAAAGCTTTGTATCCCTTATTAAGCGTATTGCGCGCACGGATGAGTGTGAGATTTGGCATAGTTAAAGTTCATATGGAGAAGAAGTGCAAAAAGCTAAAATTACGGTCCAATTTCGACCACTTGGCGACCTCTTTTCTTAAGTAAAAGTTGTTTTTTACTTAAATAACCTAGCCAAAGAACACAGAAAAGAGGTAACGAGAGAGAAACCTCTTTTTGTGTTCTGTGAACCTAACCGTCAAAAACCCCCGACACCAACTAGAAAAAGAGATGTAACTTTTGAACAGATTTTCATGAAACATAGCTAAGATGATACCCGATTAAACTAGCTTTCAATTATGTAGAAACTGCATTGAAATCGGTCCATCCATTTTGGAGCTACGATGCCACAGACAGATCCACAGATACACACTACAAACTTATAATACCCCTCTTTTTTGTCGGGGGTTAAAAAGGGATTTTAGTTGAGTTTTGTAGAATTTATACTTAACTTTTTCCGTCTGATTTTACAATTAATTTAGATTGTCAATAAAAAGCAGATTTTTATATACCTTACGTAATATTTTGTTTGCAATCTAAAATCCCGGGATCCCGGGATTGACTGTGTACAATCCCGAAATCCCGGGATTAGAAATTAGGGCCGGGATCGAATTCTCTAGTTGCAATACATATAACAAAAAAACATTCAAATTGAATCCTTTGGTCTACAAGAATTTGCTTTGTATTTGGGTGATCAGCCCGTATACACGTCAAACCTTATGTACCAAAATATTCCAAACTGCCTTTAAAAACATTTCATTAAATCCAAATCTATCCAATTAATCCTTTCTAAATCCTAACTTCCTAATAACTCCTATCCTTTATAATAATCATAAATCTTTATTTCTCTCATCATCATGTTACATAATTACTTTATCCATAAATCAATCCTATTTTCCCAAATCATAATATTATAACTGTAAGTTATCATTAAAAATACTGATGAACATATAAGTTATTCAATCATAAAATGAGACTTGTACTTCACTTCAACAATGCAATGGCATCGGATGACTGGAACCATTTCGGCATCATATAACAAATATCTAAACATGACACATGAAACTAAAAACCTAAAATCTTGTATATATCTGGATCTAACAAAGTTACGAGGTTCATCACTAATATATAAAGCTCGATTACCACTGACTCACTCACTCATTGACATAATTGTTCTCCCAGAAGGAGCCGTGGGGGGTACAAGTCATACATAAAGTCATAAACCTTGAGGTCCAGTGAGTCCGGGAAAAATCCGAAATGACCTGAAAGTGGAACGCTGACCGGAACTGCCCTACGGATCTCGAAAATGGCAAGTCGCACACCCATAGTGCCGGAACTAAAAATGTCGAGGACCCTGGGTCGATTGACGAGCCGGTGAAAAAAAGATGGCTTCCATACAAAAAAAGATGGCGGCCATACAAAATTGAAACGCTCACCGTTCCGAAACCGCTGGAGATAGCGGGGGGGTGCTCGACCAAATGTCATAGAGGACGATGGGGGCTTTCCGGTGGGGGTCATAAAAATCCAAGATGGCAGATTCAAAATGGCGGCCAAAAAAAAAAATGGTCCGAGCCGGCTGAAAATTGGCATCCGGGGGTTTTCGGGGGCACCGATTCATAATCCGGGATCAAATTTTTCTTTCCGCCATTTTTCAAGATGGCCGCCATACAAGTGTTCATTTTGGATTTTCACCCAATTGTTCTCCCAGAAGGAGCAATGGGGGGTAAAAGTGATGTATGAGGATCGTATAGAGGGGGGTCCTGTGAGTTCAGGAAAAGTCCGAAATGATCTGAAAGTGGAACGCTGACCAGAACTGCCCCAAGGATCTCAAAAACGAGAAGTCGCAGACGTGTAGTGCTTGAACTAAAAATGTCAAGGACCCTGGACCGGTTGACGATCCGGTGAAAAAAAGATGGCTTCCATACAAAAAAACATGGCGGCCATACAAAATTTAAACGCTCACCGTTCGGAAACCGTTAGAGATAGCGGTGGGGTGCTCGAACCAATTTCATAGAGAATGGAGGGGGCTTTCCGGAGGTGGTCATAAAAATCCAAGATGGCGGATTCAAAATGGCGGCCAAAAAAAAGTTGTCTCGATCCGGCTGAAAATTGGCGTCCAGGGGTTTTCGGGGACACCGATTCATAATCCGGGGTCGACTCTTTTATTCCGCCATTTTTCAAGATGGCCGCCATACAAGTGTTCATTTTGGATTTTCACCCAATTGTTCTCCCAGAAGGAGCCGTCGGAGGTAAATGTCATGTATGAGGATCGTATAGAGGGGGGTCCAGTTAGTTCAGGAAAAGTCCGAACTGACCTGAAAGTGGAATGCTGACCAGAACTGCCCTACGGATCTCGAAAACGACAAGTCGCAGACATGTAGTGCCTGAACTAAAAATGTCGAGGACCCTGGGTCGATTGACGAGCCGGTGAAAAAAAGATGGCTTCCATACAAAAAAACTTGGCGGCCATACAAAATTCGAACGCTCACCGTTCCGAAACCGTTAGAGATAGCGGGGGGGTGCTCGAACTAATTTCATAGAGGATGGAGGGGGCTTTCCGGTGGTGGTCATAAAAATCCAAGATGGCGGATTCAAAATGCCGGCCAAAAAAAAATGGTCCGAACCGGCTGAAAATTGGCGTCCGGGGGTTTTCAGAAGCACCGATTCATAATCCGGGAACGACTTTTTTTTTCGGCCATTTTTCAACATGCCCGCCGTACAAGTGTTTCTTTCGTAGAAATTGTTCTCCCAGAAGGAACCGCGGGGGGTAAAAGTCATGTATAGGAGTCGTAAAGAAGGAGGTCCTGTGAGTTTAGAAAAAATCTGAAATGACCTGAAGGTAGACCGCTGACTAGAACTGCCCTACCGATCTCAAAAATGAGAAGTCGCACACCCGTGCTGCCCGAACAAAAAATGTTGAGGAGCCTGGTCAGATCGTCGAGCCGGTGATAAAAAGATGGCTTCCATACAAAAAAACCATGGCCGCCATATAAGTGTTCATTTTGGATTTTCACACAATTGCTCTCCGAGAAGGAGCCGTGGGAGGTAAAATTCATGTACGGGAGTCATATAGAAGGGGGTCTTATGAGTTCAGGAAAAGTCCGAAATGACCTGAAAGTGGAACGCTGACCGGAACTGCCCCACGGATCTCGAAAATGAGAAGTCGCACACCCATACTGAAAATCAGCGCTGGGTGTCTCACATCCAGCATATGCTGAGTTGGTAACCTTTTCGGTACGGGCATGCTCGACGGCATGTTTTCAATTTTTTATTAGAATTAGTGTACCTATTTCTTTTTTATTGTGTTTTGTCTATTGTGAATGTGGCGCCGTCATTATCCCGTACGGAATAAAATTATTTTTCTTTCTTTCTTTCTTTCTTTCTTTCTATACTGGCTGAACTAAAAATGTCGAGTACTTTGGTCAGATCGTCGAGCCGGTGAAAAAAAAAATGGCTTTCATACAAAAAAAACATGGCCGCCATACAAGTGTTCATTTTGGATAATCACCCAATTGTTCTCCCAGAAGGGGCCGTCGGGGGTAAAAATCATGTATGAGGGTCGTATAGAGGGGGGTCCAGTGAGTTTAGGAAAAGTCCGAAAAGACCTGAAAGTGGAAGGAACGCTGACCGGACCTGCCCCACGGATCTCGAAAATGAGAAGTCGCACACCCATACTGCCCGAACTAAAAATGTGTAGGATCTTGGGTAGATTGACGAGCTGGTAAAAAAAAATGGCTTCCATACAAAAACACATGGCCGCCATACAAGTGTTTATTTAGGAGCAATTGTTCTCCCAGAAGGAGCCGCGGGGGCTAAAAGTCATGTAACTATGGGAGTCGTATAAAGGGAGGTCCAGGGAGTTCAGGAAAAGTCCGAAATGACCTGAAAGTGGAACGCTGACCGGAACTGCCCCACGGATCTCGAAAATGAGAAGTCGCACACCCATACTGCCCGAACTAAAAATGTGTAGGACCCTGGGCCGATGGACGAGCCGGTGAAAAAAAGATGGCTTCCATACAAAAAAAAAAAACATGGCCGCCATATAAACGATTCTTAACATGCTTTTATTAGCTTCACCTGTAACTAACTATGTAAGAAAATCTTGGAAGTTAAATTTGACCCACTTCGCGGTTTCCGATTGAGGTGAGATTTTGCACACGTTAGGATGACAATTGACAATGCAGTTAGATAACTGACGTCATTCTAAATCCAATATGGCGGACTACTTATGTATTATGCACTACCATGATATGGGTATCAAATGAAAGGGTTTGCTGAGAAGACTACGAAACTAAAATAACGTCACACTTAATTCAATATGGCGGACGCCCCAAGATGGTAGACAATTTTTTTTATCTACCATCATGAAAAATATGGGAAAAATATGTCGATTTCGAAGTCAAAGTCAAAGTCAAAGTCAAAGTCAAAGTCCAAGTCCAAGTCCAAGTCCAAGTCCAAGTCCAAGTCCAAGGCCAAGGTCAAGTCCAAGTCCAAGTCCAAGTCCAAGTCCAAGTCCAAGTCCAAGTCCAAGTCCAAGTCCAAGTCCAAGTCCAAGTCCAAGTCCAAGTCAAAGTCAAAGTCAAAGTCAAAGTCAAAGTCAAAGCCGAGGCCGAAGCTGAAGCCAGGGCTGAGGCCGAAGCCGAGCCGAAGCCGGGGGCAAAGCCGAGGCCGAAGCCAAAACCGAGGCCGAAGCCGAAGCCGAGACTGAGGTCGAAGCCAAAGACGAGGCCGAAGCCGACGATGAGGCCGAAGCCGAAGACGAGGCCGAGCCGAAGCCGAGGCCGAAGCCGGGGGCAAAGCCGAGGCCGAAGCCAAAACCGAGGCCGAAGCCGAAGCCGAGACTGAGGTCGAAGCCAAAGACGAGGCCGAAGCCGACGACGAGGCCAAAGCCGAAGACGAGGCCGAAGCCGAAGCCGAGACCGAAGTCAGAGTTTTTTATTACAACTGACCCTATGCAGGCACTTTCAAAATCGTGTTTTTATTTTTTTTAAGTTAATTTAAGAGCTCCGCCACAACCTTCGCGCGTCGCCCGCGGCCCGCGCACCGCGCGACCTCTAAGCTTTTAAAACCCTCACCGTTTCGAAACCATTAGAGATAGAGTGGGGGTGCTCGACCAAATATCATAGAGGACGAGAGGGGCTTTTCGGTGGTCGTGATAAAAATCCAAGAAGGCGGATTCAAAATGGCGGCCAACAAAAAATATGGTCCGATCTGGCTGAAAATTGGCGTCCTGAGGTTTTCGGGGGCACCGATTCATAATCCGGGACCGACTTTTTTTTTCCGCCATTGTTCAATATGGCCGCCATACAAACGCATCTTTTGGAGCAATTGTTTTCCCAGAAGGAGTCATGGGGGGTAAAAGTCATGTGTGGGAGTCGTATAGAGGGAGGCCCAGTGAGAAATGACCTGAAAGTCGAACCCTGACTGGAACAGCCCTACGGATCTCGAAAACGAGAAGTCGCAAGCCCATACTGCCTGAACTAAAAATTTCTAGGACCTTGGGTCGATTGACGAGCTGGTGAAAAATCATGGCTACTATACAAAAAAACATGGCCGCCATACAAAATTCAAACGCTCACCGTTCCGAAACCGTTAGTGATAGAGGGGGGGTTGCAAGGTACAACCTCCACCTAAAACCACCTCGCGGGCCGCTCGCGGCCCGCGCAGCGCGCGACCTCTAGTTTTTATTCTAAAACTAGCGGCCCGTCCCGACTTCGTTCGGGTACAAATTAGCCGGTAGATACTTTTTAATTTTCATCAATTCCTGACCTCTTACAAATCGTTCGGCTTCAAAAAATACGGACTCTCATGTAACTATTTCATCCGCTTAGAGGTTGAATTTCGAAAAACATGAAACCGATTTTGTTTTTAATTTTAAACAAAAACTTAAATACAAAATTTCACGTTTCTAACTTCAAAAACATTTTTCACTTCTTTATCGCCCCTTTGGGGGATGAATTACCAAAAACGCAGAAACACGTGTTTCTTTATTTCTAACCAAAAGCCTTAATCTCAATTTTCACGTCTCTCACTTCAAAACCAATTTTCACCCCTATTTCGCCCCCTTAGGGGATGAATTTCCAAAACCGCGGTAACACGTGTTTCTTTATTTCTAATCAAAAGCCTAAATCTCAATTTTCACGTTTCGCACTTCAAAAACAATTTGCACCCCTATTTCGCCCCTATAGGGGATGAATTTTCAAAATCGCGGTGACACGTGTTTCTTTATTTCATACCAAAAGCCTAAATGTCAATTTTCACGTTTCTCACTTCAAAAACAATTTAATCCCTATTTCGCCCCTTTAGGGGATGAATTTCCAAAAACGCGGTAACACGTGTTTTTTATTTCTAACCAAAAGCCGAAACACCAATTCTCACGTCTCTCACTTCAAAAACAATTTTTAACCCTATTTCGCCCCTTTAGGGGATGAATTTTCAAAAACGCGGTGTCACGTGTTTCTTTATTTCTAACCAAAAGCCTAAATCTCAATTTTCACGTTTCTAACTTCAAAAACAATTTTTACCCCTATTTCCCCCCTTTAGGGGATGAATTTCCAAAAACGCGGTAACACGTGTTTCTTTATTTGTAACCAAAAGCCTAAATCTCAATTTTCACGTTTCTCACTTCAAAAACAATTTTCACCCCTATTTCGCCCCTTTAGGGGATGAATTTCCAATAACGCGGTAACACGTGTTTCTTTATTTCTAACCAAAAGCCTAAATCTCAATTTTCACGTTTCTCACTTCAAAAACAATTTTCACCCCTATTTCGCCCCTTTGGGGGTGAATTTCCAAAAACGCGCGGTATCACGTGTTTCTTTATTTCTAACCAAAAGCCTAAATCTCAATTTTCACGTTTCTAACTGCAAAAACAATTTTCACCCCTATTTCGCCCCTTTAGGGGATGAATTTCCAAAAACGCGGTATCACGTGTTTCTTTATTTCTAACCAAAAGCCTAAATATCAATTTTCACGTTTCTAACTTCAAAAACAATTTTTACCCCTATTTCGCCCCTTTAGGGGATGAATTTCCAAAAACGCGGTAACACGTGTTTCTTTATTTGTAACCAAAAGCCTAAATCTCAATTTTCACGTTTCTCACTTCAAAAACAATTTTCACCCCTATTTCGCCCCTTTAGGGGATGAATTTCCAATAACGCGGTAACACGTGTTTCTTTATTTCTAACCAAAAGCCGAAACACCAATTCTCACGTTTCTCACTTCAAAAACAATCCCAATATTCACGTTTTACACTTCAAAAACAATTTTCACCCCTATTTCGCCCCTTTAGGGGATGAATTTCCAAAAACGAAGAATCACGTGTTTCTTTGTTTGTAACCAAAAGCCTAAATCCCAATTTTCATCTTTCTCACTTCAAAAATTAAGGGACTCCCATACAAACTTTCACCCCCTTTTTCCCCCCTTTAGGGGCAGAATTTTCCAAAATCCCTTCTTATTGCTTGCCTACAATACAAAAGGGACCTACTCTCCAAATTTCGTGACTCTAGCTTCAGTAGTTTCGGCTGTGCGTTGATGATAAGTCAGTCAGTCAGTCAGTCAGTCAGTCAGTCAGTCAGTCAATCAGGATTTCTCTCTTTATAATATTACTATGATATGCAGCATAAGAGAGGCCATCAATCTACTTAACATCTTTATTGCTTATCATGCTTAGTTTAAGCGTAATATTTTTTTTTCCAAATATCTGGATTAAAATTGGACGATTTTCAAAAAAATATTACTCGAAAACTAGACATGCTAGCTAAATGGGGATACGAAATCTTGCTTATAAATGATTATACCTATCACCTATTGGAATAAAAATGCGATGTCCGAAAAATGGTCTTCTTAAAACACTGTGCGCTGCTCTCTGGACGCCATCGACTCCCAGCTCCGATCACATCAGGCGCGAACATCACCCGGCACCTAGCTATTCTTTTCCATATTCTGCCAGCGCTGCCAACGTGGCAGCACTGGCAGGGTCGCCATGCAATGACGGGTGTCTATGGCTCAGTAAAAGGCCTGTAGTTCGGTTGATTAACTATAATATAATGCTTCCTCTTACAGACTAAGTACACTTATATAGGGAGTAGGCGACACACAGTACAATCGATCCTGATTCTTATAAGGATCAAATGATGGACCAACTGAGGTTTGAGTACTAGAAATGTCAGAAATCGCAAAAGCCTTTCGCGAATGACTAAGATTACTCGAACGGTGAGTACGTACAGCTGTACTCACTAGTGGCGACGGGGGTCACGCCCATGTACTACTTTTGTTTTTTTCTGTTCCGTGGTGTAAAATGTAGGTACATTGTACCAAGCAATTTTTAGGCAAATATGTGAAATATATTAATCTGTTAGCCCTTGACGATCGGTGTGAACAAGTTTTACTAGATAAAACATTACAGGTCATCTGCGTTGTGCGAACTCGTTAAAAATTATTATATTAACCGAGTGAACATTCGAACAAAACTTGAGCTATGTCACGCCCAATAAGATTACGTCATTGCTTACTTGATGTCGCAAGGCTCTTTATTATAATATGTCGGCGTAAGACTGCGTAATCAATATTTTCGGGAAGACGCGGGGGGTCACGCGAATATTACGCGACCTTACACAAACCTACATTTCACATGTGAAGGCCTCTATTGAAAATATGTATCTTTCTTTATAGCAAGTGCAGCATTATCCCTCGGTGGTAACGGCGGTGACGACGGCGACGACAGTATAGTGCCATCGACACCTACACTTTATGTTCCTAGACGCAATGATGGGTACGTATTAGATCAGAGCTATTATTTTCAGGTGAATAATGCTTGCAAATTATGTTGTTTGATACCGCAGTTCTGTTTGAACAATGAAATCATTTCAAAGAAAACGTGTGTGTTGATTCATGCATTCCGCAATCCAGGCACCACGTTTGGAAAACTTAACGGCTTTGCATTTATGCACAGTAGATACGCGTATGAGCGGAACGGACGTACGTTGTAGAGCAGTGAGTGGGTAACTTCAGAGCGGCCGATTGACGCGAGCTGTACCTATTAATTTAGAATAGATTGTAGTCGATGCAAAACAGCCATGTTACAAGAGTACGAAGAATACGTGGCTTTCGGCTTCATTAGTGATCTTTTTACGGCCGTTAATTATACATGGAATTTGTAAACCAGCGCGCGAAATTTTTTGGTCGGTCCCATATAGAGTTGAAAACTGCGGAAAGTTTCCGAAACTTTGGAAGTTTTCCGGAAGTTTACCGGAAACATTCCCGAAAACTTCCAAAACTGCGGCAGTTTTGGAAGTTTTCAGAAATGATTTTTTACTTATAAAAACAGTAATTGGGGATACTTTGTGCTTAAAATATGTTACATTTAACTAGATTTTAAATATTCGAACACAGCGAGCACAGGACGGGATGCGGGGTAGGGTACATGTTAAAAATGAATATTTCCAAAACTTCCGTCATACCGCTCGGTGTTTATATTATGCCCGTTGCCTTCGTATGATTTAAGCCGATTGAATAAAAACGTTATTTCATCAATTAGCTTCAATAGGTACCATAAATAATTAAAATAATAAAAGAAAATAGAACTAAATTAAAGGATCATTTTTATTTAACGTTACTGATTCTGAGTAATCCCAAAGCAACGAATTTGTTGATTTCATAAATACAAAAACATAATTTGAAAACTTCCAAAGTTCCGGAAGTTTTGGAAGTTTTCGGGAAACTTTCCTCCGAAAAGTAAACTTTCCTGGAAGTTTTCAACTCTAGCCATATCGTTCTACACCCCAAATTTTTAATTACCAGAAAATAAAGTGTGGTCTGCTCATCATTACGAACAACTTTTATAGTCTAAGGCTGAGATTCAGAAACGAGTCTAAGCGTGAACTTACGCTTCCATCTGTCAAAATGAACAGCTTGCGCTCATATTTGTATTCAGAGACGTTCGGAACACGACTTAAACTTCACGTAAACTAAGATAAGCCAAGTAGTGAATATCGACTACTTAAGACGAAACTAGCGCCACCAAGTGGGCTAAGTTGTAGTTAATAATGACAATTTTAGGTTTTCAAGTCTGAATAACCTCATCAAGTTTAACCGCGCGCGTGCTATTCTTTTTTTTTTATTTTTTTTATTGTCAAATAACGTATTACCCACGAAGGAGAGAAGGGATCGGAGATGTTGCAAGGCAAAATCTCTATAAAAAGAACGTCGCCTAAATGCGGGTGAGAGGGGTACGAGGTACAGCAATGGCTCCACCCACAATGGAAATCCATCTAGCGGCGAATGGAATTATTATAGCGTAACAGAACTAACTATTTTTTATTTTAGTTCGTGTGATCGCCGCTATTTATTTATTTAAAATGCTTCATGTACAATGTACAAAGGCGGTCTTAATGCCGTAGGCATTCTCTACCAGACAACCTTAGGGTGATGCAGAGACAATGAAGGTAGATGCACCAAAAAACAAACTTAAATGAGAGGGTAGGTTATATTCTATTTTAAATAAAAACAACTATAATTATAAACTTCCATAAACATATAAATAAACATAAACATATATAAATATTAAATATATACTAAATATATATTAATATTAAATATATACAGGCGTTGCAAAACAGGACATTTTTGTTCCAGAACATTCTACGTGCGTTAGTGTGACGAAACCACAGTTATTACTCACTACTCACCGACAGATGGCACATTTTTCTTATTATAATTTCCTTTATTTCATGTAACTATGTAATTTATCTAAGACTAGGAAGTAAAATGAACTAAAACAACTTATTCGTGCCGAATTTTTTTCATGTTATGTATTGATAATGTTAAAAATACGATATCGGTGAGAAATGGTTAGAATACATCTATTTGACGACAAATGTCCCTAGCTGCAACCTACTGATGAAACGAAAAATTATACATTTTAAAATGAAAATATGAATATATAGGACTTAAACATGAAATAGTTATTATAAAAGCTATATGTTTTCGTTTTGAACCTGAATAATTTTTACATCCAACAACAGCGCCCTTCATTGTTAAAACAATTAAATCACACAGAACCGAACGCGGTAACGATTCACTTGAAACTAAGGTTTGGCCCCGCCCACTAACTGACGTCATGGGCTCAATTGAAAGCGCATAGCCTAATTGCCTTGTGGCATCTCCGCTCCCTTCTCTCCTCCGTGGTATTACCTAATATCTTAAAATGGAAAGTATCGAAGATATTTCTTCATTCTTTGAAGAAATCGACGAATTGGGAACTTCTTTGGGGACTGGGGAATTCTTCCTCACGAACAATACAGTAACTTTACCTAGAATGTTCCCTCACTTGTCGAATTTCCATAACTACAAGATATTCCCGCGGTCAACAAAGATGTTGTAAAATAATTAAATAGGTTTATGTCTTAGATATTTTGTTTCGCTCCCTCCAATCGCATTTTTTATATATTGCTATCCTGTTTTAATTTTTATTTACGCCTGGTTACATAGTTTCATAAAAACCGTAACTTACCGATAAACATTTTGCTATTAAAAATGGCCATAGAGCAGAGAGTGTAAACTTAGCCACGACCGACGTAAGTTTGACATCTGAGGCCCAATTCTCGTAATTAAAAATGTTCAAAATATAGTTCGGATCTCATTCCGATCTCATAAAAACCAATCCAATGTCATAAATGTCACAAATGGTATTCTCCTACCCTAACAAACAACGTCAAACGTGACATTATATTGTAATGAGATCGAAAGTTGAATAAAAGGCAAGTCGGTATTCTGCTAACAATTTGAACTGACACAGATAATAAAATTGACACTCTCGTCTATACACAAACGTCAAAAATGAGATTGAAATGAGTTTGTAAGAAGATTGAATCCAAATCATACTGGAATTGGACTGAACTTTAAGAGGAGTAGAATACATGACTTTTTGTCAATTCATAATATAATCTCAGTTCGGTCAACCTTTTTCAGTCATAGTGTAAATTAATTACGAGAATTGGCCATGTCTTGAAAAAAAAAATATTTTTTTTTATATTTTTTTTCTATAATCTAGACCATTTTGAGAAACTAATTTGCGTATTTTATTTTTCTCGGGCTTGTAGATCGTTTTATGATTTTTTAAAGTTTCGTTTGTTTTACTGTTCTATTTATTCGCTTGAGACATAATAGCTGTGCTACCACAGCCATACTGAGTGGCCGGATTAAAAAAAAAAAACAAATGTCAATGTCAATTTATGTCAATCAAACCACAGATTAATATATTTGTACTAGGTACAGATGCGACAGTGACTTATGGCATAGTTGTCAAAAGGTCCGTTTTGGCGCTGCCATCGCATACAGTAGAGATAGGTAATTTAAGCTGTCAATTGTCGATATCAAGCTGTCAGATGTCGGTATCGATAATCGACAAATTTAAAATAGAGGTATCAAGGATGTACATACGGTACATACCTAGGTGCATAGCTATACGATCTGATTTAGAATGTTTATAAATAAAATCACTTATTTGCCATGTATTTTATATATTTTTCATTTAGTTAAACATTTCTTTCTTAGCCTAAATGTCTTATATTTTCTAAAAGCTAATTTTTGTGGCTCGTTCATTTTCACCACATATTTCTCCTCTAGTGCACCTTTTAAAATTTTATTAATTATGTTACACCAGTTGTGTACTTGCAATCTAGTTACAATTTTCAAGAAAAACAATTGTACATTTTCTTTATGCCTATTACACCCTAACCATGAAAGCAATAATGTTTCTGAAAGTGATTTTTTTATATTTGTTATTTTATGTTTTCATACACTCTTTACACTTAACATATTTCGATATTTTTCTGCATATATCGCCTGCTGTATAAGCAGAACAGTGGACTTTTATTTTTTCTTGGATAACTTGACCCCCTAAATCACATGGACGGTCTTGTGAAGAGGATGGTACATCAGTATGAATTAATGTTGTGTTTGGGGAGACATTTTCTTCATTATCTTCTTTTTCATTGTTACAAAACATAAAATTTATGTCTAATAATGTCTCCCCTGCATCCTCTTCACAGTTTGAAAATCTCGAATGAGGGCTCAGCACATTTGACAAAATTAGAGATTTAAATGAAAATATAAATGTTGATGCATCAGGATTTATATTTCTGTAATTTAATGCCCTCAACCGTCCAAAAAAATTCTCTAGTGGGTCTTGATTAATATATCTAGGATAATAATAGTCCACATTATATGTTTCAAATAATAATTTGGATATCCTAATGAAACTTTCAAGACTTGTTATCCAACCTTCCAGGGATGGAACACGTACATATCGGGCTTGTCCAGTATTTAAATTTTCTATTTCCTGCAACATCCACAAACCCAACAATTTCATCTTTGTATTCCTCAAATGTAATATGTGGAGTCAATGCAACTTCATCATATAATATTGTACATAGCTTCTTTGTTGTCCTCCAATTGCATACAGTCCGTTTTATATGCTCAAATATTTTTGGATTGAGTCCTGTTTTTTTCTACATGATTTTTAATCGTTTATTATTAATTAACTTTATGATAATAAAGTAAACCTTCAATATTTTTATAAACTTAAAATATTAGACAGTAAAAATCTAAAAATAAAAATACGAAAAATAGAAAATAAAATCAGACCACCAATTTTAAAATGTATACAACAATCACAATCAACAATGAATGACATCAGTGAACATCAAAATGGCGTCTAAAATGTCCACAGATTAAAACTATCATGACTGCGATGGCAGCGCCAAAACGGATCCCGTGGAACTAAAGCTGTCAGGGCCCTGAATCAAACTAAAACAAACAAATAGGTTAGGTTGTTTTAGTTTTTTTTGTATTTGTGTTTGATATTCGTGTATTCATTTTAAATAAGTAGTTATTCATCAAGATGAAGTGCTTTTTGCGGTTGTGCCGTCATGTCCAAATACCAAAAGTAAAAGCTCAGACAGGTTATTTGTACCAATAACGCAATGCTTACAGAAGTAATCGTGTAGGCAAGTGCACGCATAAGCATTGTTGTGAAGATCATCTTTATGTAAGTACTTAACAAATTTATTTTAGCAGCAGATTATATTATTAGGACAACATAAAAGATTATGTGATTTGCATACTCAATATCTCAATACCCAACTACAAATTTAAACAAGCTTAACTTTTTCAGGTAGAAGACATATGAAATTATCACAAATCTCAAATGTATACAAATGAAGGATATATTGCCAAAGCTTACACCAAATGCAAAATTAAGAAATGTCATGGCAGTGGATAAGGACCCAGTCCTTTGTGATTTGTTGCTAGATCCCACTGTACAGCAACCTAAAAGGAGGAAATTCAAAGCGCCTGTCAAAGTAAGCAATATGGTATATCTTTTACCTGAATAACACTTTTGATAGCAGATTTCTATTAAAGTTACTTAATCTTTTCTCAGGTGAATGTATCAACAGTGTATTATAAAAATGGTTGATAAAGCAACAAATACAAAGTTCAAAAAACTGTAATGGCAACTTGCAGTTTGACATTATCAATTGATGAGCCATCTACCTAGCTGAATGAGAGCCTAACAAGTCCTTCATTGTTCGGGTGGACTTCTGAAACTGAGGCTACAACTGTGGAAGCAAAGAAAGAACTTGGTATACAGGAAGAAATGCTGAACATTATACACAAGAAACCCAAAACTTACATGGGAATACCACAACAATATTCATGGTTGATGTATGTAGTGGAAAAAAGTAATAAAAAAATCAGTACTTCAAGTATAATAATAATTTTATATAAAATAAAAAGTAACAATACATTTGATAAAATGTGTAATATATTTGTCCTATCGAGGGAAGCACCAACTAATAAAGCCACATTTTTCAATATTAATATGTAGTTTTTTTTTCCAGTTCTCTTATTACTTGTTATTCAGTTATTAAGTCCCCTTGTTCACATTCTAAATAAAAATCTTGTAAGACTGCAGGGTTTTTAGGAGCAAGTTTAATTTTATTGGTGTTTTTGTAGATATCTTCTAACAAAACATGCTCTGAGCGAACTGATGTCACTGTTGGTTTCACCCAAAAGCGTTGTGTTGATATTGTAGAAGGTTCGCTGCTTTGTTTCTCCAACCAAAAAAGTGGGTTTGCACTCAGCCACCTGTAACAAATATTGGTACTTTGTATTATTTTGTTAGGTATACAACGCTTAACTTGTTAGATTGGTCTTTAGTAGCCCTAGTTAAGAGAGAAATGGAAAGAATAGAGGTTTTTGCTTTGCAGTGGGAAAATACAGGTTTTTAATAAAATATTATTAATGCTTAGCATTCAGTGTAGTAAAATTTTGTTTATGAAGCACACCAACTACAAATCTAAAACACACTGCACACAAAGGCGCATTCCACGTGAAATATTTGTGTTTTATATATAAAAAACAATATAGTTAATACCTATGATGTTTTAATAATAATATATGACCAAAAGCCTGGGTACATACCTGCTGAAGCTGCACAATCTACACAAATTGTCTCTAAAATTATATTAGGTATCCGTTTCTTTAATGTTTGAGGTGACAACATACGACTTGCTTGTTACTCTATGTGTACAGGTAATAGGTACTTTTGCTCTGAGTGTGCAAATATCAGTACTTCTATTTATTTCCACATAACTCACTGCACAGTCTAAATAAGCGTCCCTGGACGACCTAAAATTAAAATAAATACATTAAACCACAGGCACTCGGGGATCCGTTAACTATTACTTTTCCATTGTGTTTGGTATTACAAGTTCACGTTTGTCATCAGCAGCAACCTTATTTTTGTCGTTCTGTTACCATAAGTACATACTCAGTCGTTAAAACTGATAAGTATTCCATACAACCAGAGATGATAGGTAAGTGCAAGTTAACCTAAGACGACGACAACAAATAACGAATAAGACAACACTATAATACTTACATTAGAGCTTTTCACCGCGTATTTCGGCTATGTTATGATGAGCAGACACCATCTCTATAATCATAGCATTACTGATAGTTGGTATATTGCGAGAGTCCGCCTTGACGAAACTTCCAGAAGCTATTTCAATAAATAATCTTTTTCTCAAAACAAACAAACTTCCTCACAACAACAACCGGCACACGTCATTGTGACATTTACATCCGTCATTCGGCCACTTTTTTTTTGCTAATAAATCACAGGCAAAGGTGTTTTTCTATACGTTCTCAAACTAGGCCTCGAAAGGTCAAATGAAGGTTATTCATAAAATCACTTAACTTTATGAATATTAGGTTTTTTTGAAATCTGAATACTGACGTGAGATCTTCTAAAGAAGCCCTCGAAATGGTTTTGAGATATTTGATATAAAAAAAAATTGGACATGGCCAATTGGGCTTCTGTTTCTCTGAATACAAATTTTGAAGATGCGCTTAGCCACGACTTTGGTTTAGAGCTGTCTTCGTCCGTCTTAAGTTCATGTCTCTGAATGTCGACAGAAACGAGTCTAAGCGTGAACTTACGCTTCCATCTGTAAAAATTTGTTCGTAATTTTATAATATCATAATAAGATCCTTACTAAGATCGACTTTCACCCATCTGTTTACCGAATTAAAAATATTAGCAATCTTAATACATGAACAAACTATTGCGAATGGGTTGCCTGATGAAATTAAGTCAAGCCTACCTTTAATTAAAATTAATGTAATTAATGTTTTTTTTTTAATTTTTCACTTATTTGTTAACCAAACGAAATCAATATTGAATGAGAGTACAAAGCATAAGGAATAAGAAACGAGAAGAATAAGAAAGAAGTTTTTGTTAGTAATGTAAGGGTAAACAAGGTGGCGCAAAATTTTGGGGCAGTAAGGGTGGTTATCCTTTCTGGTATAGTTGCGAGTTCTAGTCTTAGGAAACTTAAGGTGAATTTTAAAGATATTCACCCAATTATTCGTTTATTGAAAAAAAGAAGTTCTTTTAAATCGGTCTCTCATTGTTGAGGATCGTGACAACTTGTTTGTGTTGTCATGGACAAGTTCGATCTTGTGCAAAAGTAATAGATTTATTGTTCAAAATGCGTAACCATTGTATTCACGCACCCCACCTTCTACGTGGGGTCTCTGTTTACAGTTTATTTAAAATTATTTTTTTTTATTAAAATTTTCTCGCCGACTAATTTATTTAAAAAAACTGATGATATCATTTTGATTATCATCAAAATTCACCTAGTTTTTCCTAAGACCAGAATTTTTGCATGTGTGATGTTTTGTGTGTCTGACGCGTTTCGTCATAATAAAATCTGTTATTATGCGTATTTAACGTTTTACTTAACTGCGGTTCCTTTATGCCTTGATACCCCTAAATTTTGATAATATTTGTGATGTGCAGATTCGGCGAGGCCGTAGTGTCACCGCTGGGCGCCGGGGCGGGCGCGGGAGGTTCAGCGCGCTTCACGTTCGCGGAGGCGAGCGCGGGCGCGCTGGCGGCGCACCACGACACGCACGCTGACCTGGCTGCGGCGCTGCCAGCCGCGCCACCCGCTCCGCTCTCCGACTCACGTCAGTAGCAAGTACCCTAAAAGACAACTGTACAAAACTAAACGCAGCTCTTCAAATAACTAACGTCACAATAATTTAAAATAATCCCGCTTACTAATAAATACTGTTTAAAGTTACGGCATTTTAATCATAAATTTTTGACGTATAAGCTTGACAATTTTATTCAGCGTTCATTATAAATTATTTAGAAAAGGAGAATATGATTAGGCAATAAGACTGCATGCATTGAGCTGAGGTGGCCCACCCTAAGCCGCGAACATGTCAAACACACCAAAGAAAGTTATAGAATAGGATATTTTGTCAACGCTATATGATGAGCATTTATTCATTTTGGCAGCAATTTTTTGGTAGTACATAGGTACATTTCTGGTAAGCGTTTAAACCATAAACCAACTTATTATGTGTATTAAATTATTTAATAAAGTACCAAATAATCTCAGATCTTTGACATTTAAAATAAATTAAAAATCCAGCCCATTACTGTCCCACTGCTGGGCACGGGCCTCTTCTCAGAATGAGAAGGGTTAGGCCTTAATCCACCACGCAGGCCTAGTGCGGGTTGGCGGACTACACACACCACCGAGAACTTTATGAGGCCCTCTCAGGTGTGCAGGTTTCCTCGCGATGTTTTTCCTTCACCGTTATCCATAGATAAAGTAAACCTCTGGATGAAGCGACAGTGTAACAGGTTTTATATCGGTGTTTAATTTGCATGTGTGTGTGAATGTTACCAGATTGAACCCAATTTACCCATAAATAAAACTGAGATGTATCGAATAGTTTATTTTTTAATATTCATCAATTTTATGCATTATAAACTTTAAAAAAAAAAATTGGCGACATTGACGTCTTCCAGGCTCTTCAACCTATATGTTAATGACCTCATAGTCGATCTTAGCAGCATGAGTGTTCCATGTCGGGTTGGTGGTGTTTGTATTATCAGTTTTAACTACGCAGACAACATGGCGCTGCTGGGCCCGACTGCAGGATCCATTAGAGAGCTGTTGAAAGCATAGACAATTAAGTTTTTGCATAAGATACATTTTTCATGATCGGGATAAAATCGACTAAAAGGGAAATAATGTATAAAATTTAAAATTTACTGAATTTTGTTAACAATTCTGTCTAGTTTATAGATTTTTATTTATTAGAAAATTCGAAAGTCAATACAGATTTCCCTAATTAGTTGTACTTATTCATTATGTGTTCTTAATAGGGCGACATAATCGCTAAGCGACAAAGACCAAAAAGAAAGAAAAAAAAACAGATTTCCCGTATTTAGGGGTATTTCAAAGGCGATAAACTGAGCACACTAAATGACTTTTGATCTAGAGGTTATAGAATCAATTATTACCTATTATTTCTTATTAATTGGTAATATCGACATAATTGAATTATATTAGTAATTTTATGTGTATAACGGACATTCACCTAATCACAAACAAAGCAATTTTAGCATATAATTACAGTAAAACGTACCTGTGAAACGTAACATTCCCGGCAGCTCTTTTTGTACGGTTTTTGCAACCCCTCACACTGCAGACCGCCATATTCACAATGATAATTTATTTCTACGATTATATTAACAGAATAACACCCACAAACAATAATACAAGCTGCTAAAATTAATTATTTATTAATTTTCGTCGAACAATAACAATGCTACGTCAATTTTGTCTCCCGATTGTCAAAATGACAAGGTGAAGACGGCAAAAAAGTTGTTACACGACGTTCATTATAGTCTTTCTCGCTCTTTCTACAGACTAATGTATAGGTTCGCCACCCTCTCACACTAACGATGTGTGCGTGTAGCTTGATCTTTAGGTTTATATAATCTAAGCCGTTATCGCAATTGATAATTAAATTCTAATCCGCACATGAATCCGAACATTGACATTTAATAAATTTAAAATACAATTGATACGGTGGCTTGCTGAGAAATGTTTTTATAGCATCCATGAATTTTTTGAATATAAATTGAAACATTTTTTATTTATTTTAATTTTATGTAATGATCTTTTATGCTATTTTATTGAATTAATTTGATGGATTATAATAATTTAATATTTATAACTAATGCAATAGTTTAAAAATATTTGTACGCTCGTCAGAGCAGAACGCAGTGCACATTACATTCCCAAGTTATTTACCATTATATTTACCTGTGTTTGTGTCAAATAAAGAATTTTGATTTTTAAATAAAAATATCACAGATTTGACAATATCCCTGCAATATCGATATCAAAATCGGCTATACTAATAATAATAATGAGTGGAATACCATTTAGAATCTGCTGGGCTAAATTATGTACCTAACTTTTAATCTTTTAAAATTACCAATAAAATCTTTCATACTACAATACCATATTTGACAGATTTAATCTGTCCTGAATAGTTGAATTGAATAGTTGTCCAATAAACCTCGCACTAAGAACACGCTTTTCTTTGCCACTCTTCTGACCAACTATACTACACCCACAACACCAAAGTGGTACCTACCCATACAAATTGGCAAAATTTTATTTTTAAGTTTTCTGTTTGTTACTGGTTTTGGTAGTGTTGAGTATTGAATATTGAGTAAACACCTAAGCATTACATTCAATCAACGTTCATTCGTTTGTTTGACAATGGTTCCGAAACGAAGGCCGTCCGTACAAGCGCATCCGAAGTAATTTAGTGGTAGGGTATAAGTTCGATGTTCGGCGTTGTTTCGCTTCGATCCGAAACTTCATAGTTCGTTTTTGGGAGTAGGACCCAGGGGTCCACTATATGTATTTCGATTTTCGTTGTTGAACGGGCTCTGGAGCCTGTTCAACAACAAAAATCGATATACATAATTACATTATAGTATAATTACTGCACTTGGCCATTGAGGATTAAGCCATGAGGATTATGTTAAAATCGAATAATCAAGTAAAATAGAGGATTTTATTGGTATATATTTGATTCGTGTAACTATTTATCACTTTCAAACCTTGGTTAGCAATCTACTATTGAATCTAATAATCTTAATGCGTATCTTGGCGTTGGAGTCGGACAGGCGGCGCGGCGGTGCGATGTATTCGTTTTGTAGTATAAGTTAACGTAATTATTTTGTTTCCAATGTGTTAATTTTGCAATGTACCAATTTAGGTGCTGAAGGAGGCGAGCCACGAGACTGGGAAGACCCGCGCGTGGAGGAGGAAGCGACAGCTGTCAGTTCACAAGGGAGTGAACCGTCGTCACCACATCAAGTATGTTTTAAAAAAAATGTAATCTTAAATTACACAGTATGCAAATATTTATACAAGCAACGAATACTACCGGTTGTCATTCCTTTTGCTATCATGACGATTATGAAAATATTTTCCTAAGACTTCCTATTAGTGCTTTTGTTTTCGTGTTATGGGAAGAAGTTACCTGCTGTGTCATCAGTGCCCTGCACAGCGATTTTTCACTGGGTAGGCAATAAAACTACTACAAAACGCGCATTGTAATCGCATTTAATTATGTATCGTTGTGTTGTAATGTCTGTCAATACACACAGACACCTTAATAATTGATCTTGATTTAATTTGAGCGGTACGCCCGTGGATACCACTTTTATTAGATACGTAGAAAGTATTCATACGTCGCGGACTTTAATATGGGTACCATTTCCTGAAAAATTGTCAGGACACTCATTTGCAATTAGGTCGAAATTTGTAAATCAAATTGCATTTTAATTTTGTACATCATATTCATATTCTTTATTTGCATTCCACAATGTACATAAGGTGGTAAAAATAAAATTTGGTAGGTTACAACCCTCATTTAAACTAATATTATAATGAAAAGATTTGATTATTTGTATGTTTGTTTGTTTCTAATATTGTAAAGAGAAAATTTAATGGATAAACTCAAAAACCGACCGATATTGAAAATTCTTATTTTATAATTTTAAAGTTTATTTTTAAAAATGTTTTGTACTTGTATTTTTATTTTTTTGGTATCGATGTCTCCTCGAAGGGTTGAACGCAGACGTCAGTTTATTTGTATTCTTCAATTTGATAACCATATTAAAGTACGTAAAAAATATTTGGTCCGCCATATTGGATTTAGAATGACGTCACTAGCTAACCTAACGGTGATTTCGGGGGTATAGCCGTGGTTGCCATAATAATAACATACTTATTTAAGTAAACAGCTTATTTTGTGTCTGACACTATCAAAATATGGTTGGAGACCTCAGGCGTGGATACATAAGGGTGAAACCCCCCCACCTCCCCCTAAACGAAATCCTGTATCCGCGCCTGGGAGGCCTTAGTTATTAAATGTTCTGTATTTTAGTGTTAGATTGGCAAAACTTATATAATTAACCAGTTGTTTCACTGCAGCACGGATTCCCTTTCTATATCTTTTTTGGATTGTTTGTCTTGAATTCTGCCGGTACTATTACGTAACTAAAATGGCAATGAATATCGACTCTTATTATAAATTTCAATACGATCGTGAGAGCCTAAACTTCGGGTAACCTTTAGTTATTTTTACCGATCATGAAAACCGATACCGATAGAAAATTTACAAGGTAGCTTGAAGTTTAATCTCAAATGATCGTATTGAAGTTTATTACAAGAGTCGATGTTCATTACCCTTTTAGTTACGTGGTAGAGCCGCAGGTCAGACTTATCGACAGAATTAGACCAGACCATCCGCTGTCCCGATTGACTTAAAATGTACTTGATAATAATTTGCTATATTTAACAACAAGCAGGTGGCAGAAGAAGGCCGTGAAGCCGAAGCGAGTGCTCCGACGGGAGTCGCGCGCCGAGCACACGCGCACGCTCTCTCGCCGCATTCACCACACTCGCAGAATCAGCGATGGATGCGCGCCGCCGGTATTACATACCTACTGACAATACTGACTATAATAGCGGCACGCTATGATGACGTTTTAGACGTTTGCCCGGTCATGAAGATCCGTAAATATTGACAGCTATAGCTACGTATGAAGGAATAATTGTCGTTCTTTTCTGTCAGTAGAGACTTACCTACTACTACAGCTATAATTTAGCGAAACTATTATTTTTGTAAAACAAAATTAATAAATAAGTATAAATAGTATTAACCGTAATATAAAAAATATAAGTTATTTAAATCTTTGGACGTCAACCTTATGTTATGCACCAAATAATAACTATTGAAACTTTTAAAACTCAAATATAATATAGTGGTCACATAATAGCGCTTGCCAGCTCATTGTATACTATTTTGTCCGTCCCTCAGTACTTAGGTGCTGAGCAGACGATGGACTTTTTGTCAGTTGGATTACCGAATGCCGCGGACAAGACAATTCGGCACGGACTCGACGCACACGACCGTTTATTTTTTTTGTAGTTGTAGTTAGAACTCAAGTGTGTCCGCATTGGCAACAATTACAGCCACGGACATTCTTGTCTAAGCCAGTCCGCCAAAAAAGTCCGTCGTCTTTTCAGCACCTTAGAAAATGTGTTTTATTCAAACTGTTTTATGTAGCTATTACTTACTACTCACAAAGACTTATCGACTCGAACTTGACTATAATTTTTCGATAATATTTTGAAATGTATCATGCACAAGCATTTATACAATTGTTTTTTATTATTTATGCAATGCAATGCATGCGTGCATTTGCATGTTGTATGATATCAAAAACGCCATCATAGCGTGCCACTCGTATAATGCAATGTTTCTAAAAACATAGCTCCTCATAACCATATAATATTCATAATAATATATGCTGTAGGTACCCGTGTATATTAGGTAAACCGAATATGCATTTTAAATTATCTAAACTGAATACAATACTTATAGAGCCACAAACTTATCTGACCCGGTCGTGGCGTCGCTGCCGTCGCTTTTACCAATGTCATCTTCGTACAAAAAGTTTTTGTTTTTGTTCCGTAGCGACGTTACTTCCAATTTTGGTCTCCGAGTCAGATAAGTTTGTGTTACTATAGCATAGTTTAAATTTCGATTTGGGTAATTTAATTTGTTACTTTTACTATAAAATCAATTCGAGAAACATCAATTTAGCACAAATAATAATGAGCATGAGTTTTAGATTTTTTCTCTTTGTTTAATGTAATTATCACTCATGTTAAACTTTGTTAATAAAAATACAAAACAGCTATTCTTGAACCATGATGAAGCTTAAATTTACAATTTGTTTTAATTAACTATCAGCTGTTTAAATATGAATACTAATTTTGCAGACAGTGAGAGTGGAACACGCGGCCGGGGCATGCGATCTCGCGGGCGGCCTTCGAGAAGATCCCACAATTATATGAGGTTCTGAAGTCTTAAATGTAGTTGTAGAAATTAAATTCTATTACATAGACTTAATATTTTGCGGACATAACAGTAACAACTGTTTTATGTAGCTATTTTAACACGGCTATCAACTATTGTCTTTATGGTTTTTAAATAGAACCGACAAAAACGCATTATATTATTTCGTTATTGAAACTTGGCACAATTTTGGTTGGAACATCTATAACATCCAAGACGAATAATCCAGATAAAAAAAAAGTTTATTACACATGCCTTGTCAATTCGACTACATAACAAATGCAATACGATTGCATAAATTGTTTGGTAAAGCAAATATAAATGGCTCGATCCAGCGGTATACATATAGTCTGTCAAGAAAGTCATGAAAAGGATTGAGGGCTCCACTTGTATATTCTCTTGTTTATTTTTAATATATTAATGCCGTAAACATTTTTTTATCACAAAAAATCTACACAGCATAGTAAAATAAACACATCGTTCTACCCAAACTGACTCCTACGGTACTTATTTAGGGTTGCGAGCGAAGAAGAATTTTAGTTCCTTCAAAATCCTTTTCATGACTCTGTACACTATAACTCAATCTAAATACCAATTATTATGTAAACTATATATCGCTGAACGTTAATTATAACGGATATTTTTTTATGTAGTGCGCAAAATTTGCAGTATGAAACTATGTCCGATCCAAAATGCAACCTCAGTACTAAAATTCACTCCAAAACAAAATAACAATTTGATTTTGTATGGCTTGCTCTAGTAAATTATAAGTGTCCCTCATAATAAGTTGAATTTTGATTTTGTTTTAAAGTGTATCCCAGTACTGCGGTTGCATTTAGGAACAGAGACTGAATCAATCTACAAATTATGCGCGCTACATAAAAAATATCCTGTATAGAACATAATAATTCGGTACATATATGTAGAAGTCTCCTATAATCCTGTTTGCTGAATGATGTGTAGAGTGTGGCCGTGCTGAAATAACTAAACTTTTTAAAATGATTAGTGAGGAACGTTTTTTAGTTTCCTATTGGTTGTATTCCTTTCTTTAAATAATATTGTAAACTGACAAAATCTGTGTAGTGTCCTAAAACATACAATATCGTCGTTGATAATGCCATACCGCATAACGCGTAATTAACATTGTTAAATACAGATTATGTCAAAAAAAAAAATCAAAGTTGAGTTTTCGCGTCTGTAGGTACCTAGCTGATTGTGAATGGCAATTAATAGACACGAAAAATCTATTATGATTTTTTAACTACATACGCGGTATTTAACAATATTATTTACGTGGACTATCAACGATATTTCCAACATTGTTATGAAATTTGTCAAACATAGTAATATGATTCAAATAATATGACTGTTATTAATATTAAGCAACCTCAATTTAATACATGTTTAATAGACTTGTCAATCCGTTATAAATTTTTATTAATAGGTAAATAATAAGAATTTTTTCATTGCTGGTTTGCACAAAAAAAACACAGCAACTATTTGGACAAATGGTTAAATAAGGTGTAAAATAAAATAAAACGATAATTTTGCGTTGTCATTGCTAAATGTTTGTTATGTAAATGCCTAAAGTATGATCTTTTTTTTCTATACTATCGAAAATTGAAATAATACTTTGAGTGTTTATTAAAAAATAGCAAAATAATAAGGAACTTGCATGTAATATCACAAATAAAAATATGAATTACAAATGTTCGCGCTAAAACGCAGTCACGTGACATGACGTCATTGCATCATTTTTCATAGTGTGTGAATATGGTTACCAAGGAATTACGAAGGAGTGACTTCATAACCCGATGATAGTGTTTGAAAACACGTTCCGTTTTACGTAATTTATAATAAAGATAATTTGTAAAAAAGACATAATTTATGAATAAATCTCATTAATTAAAGCGCTTTTCACCACTCTAAATATTGATTTTTCAACACAATTTCTCATTATAATTTAGATGCAAGTTCCCTATTGCAACACACACGTATCTATAAACCAAGGCCGTAGCCAGAAAAGGTATTTCTCTTGTTTCTTGCTTTAAGGCGCTGACAAAAGCTGATGGACATCACTAGAACACTTTTTAGCCAAAAATAGGCACTATAAAGTATAGAAAATGATATATGATTTTTATATTAGGTACATCCAAAAATTTGTTTGATTAAAAAAATCTGATTCACTATTTAGTGGATTTTATTAATGTACATTTAAAATAGCCTTCAAACAATAGTATAACTTATATTTATCAAGCAATCCAATTAATAGATACTTAAAATATTATGTCATATCAAGAAGGCCAATTACAAAAACTTTGTTTACATTTTTCTGTGCTATTATAGTTTTCATAATAAAATTAAAATCAAAATCGTATTCACGCACAGATATAGATCTAAATAGATACCGGAAGTACCGCGATCTGTATGAAAACCAAGCGTACCACATTTTTTCTACCTACTATGACGTCACAAGCGCTATTTACTGAAGGGAAACCAACGTCCACGCCCAATCTATTACGATTCAATTTCATAGACATAGACCAGGGCCAATAATTTTTGAAACCAAAAATTTCTTAGCAGTATGTGGATGGTCGGAAAATTGCCTCACGAACAATACGTCTAAAGTCTTAACATTTTTTGAGCACAGTCGTATTCTTAAACAATATTTCTTAATTATGTTTAATATAATTATTAGATTCGTTAAAGAGCAATGGAGCATAGTATTATAAACAAAACTTTGTAATCGGATTCACAACACCGTGTCGCCGATGTGGGCAATGAGTCTGCCCGAGTGTGCAAATGGGAGTGGGCGAGCCACATCTGATCTGTAGAATTCACCCAGAACGGTGGGCAAGGATTGTTACGCGGTGGGTACCGGAAGAAGAACGTCATCGTTGAGGGAGGCCCAGAAAACGCTGGCGAGACGATCTGGACGCTTTTCTCGAGGATTGACCGGGGCAGACAGTGAAAAGAAGGTGTAAGGAAAGGGACTATGGGGAGATTTTTGCCCAGCAGTGGGGTCCCACTACTGGGCAAAAATCTCCCCATAGTCCCATACTGTCGTATGGGTTAAAAAAAAGTCTATAACATTTTTTTTACCACCCCCTTTCGTAACTTTTACCGAGTCTGCTTGATTTTTCTTAATTAACTTATAATTTATCCTAAATTTTCCGACCATACACATACTGCTAAGGGTCGATTTATACTAGCGCAGAGTCGAAACGCATCGAAGCGTCAAATTTTTTACAACTTAAGCGAAGCCGCACGAATGCGCGCGTATTCTGCCGAATACGCGCGCACTCTCACGTGTAGTAATGGGCATCAACAGCAGAGCTATTGAATCACTTGCCAGTTGACTCTCGTAGCTGAAACGTGTGTAAAATGGTTGACATTGAAATTAATTTTTCGTCCGAGTCCATTGTGATTAACACCGACGCAGGCCAATTTCCGACTGATGACGCGTTGGTTCGCTAGTGGGCGCGTGGATACACGAGAATGCGCGCGCACGCGCGCGCACCAATCAGCGTTGTTCGCGCGCAGACGCGCGAATTCCGACGAATGCGCGCGTCTTTTTAAAATCTCCGAAGTAATGTGTGCGTTACGCTGTGGAGTTAAGGTTGAATTTGTTATGTTCAGTTTTGGATAGACGCTTCGATGCGCTTCGACTCTGCGCTAGTATAAATCGACCCTAAGTTTTTTTTAGTTTGGATATTTAAAATCGGTTTGGCCCTGGTACCTTTAACAGAGGATTGATAATTAATAGATATCGAACCAATACTACTATATTTTAATAGGAACCAAACTATTCCCCGTCTCTTTAATCCATTTTTCTTATAAATTTGGATGATGAGGAAATCTAAAAATAAAAACAACGAAACGTTATAGAATAGAGAATAGATCTTTATTTCATGTAAACCAGATACAGGCACTTATGAAATGTCGAGATTCTAGGTGCACGGTTCCAATTAGTAGACCCTTATAGAATTTTATATAGCATTTTCAAAGTGTAATTCATTGAAATTATCATTCCTGTTTCCGAAACCTATTAGAATCGTGAACAGGAATTAACCTTTGTTAACAACACTATTTGCTTCATTTGACGGAAAAATGAGTAGGTATAGTGAGTACCTAGTGACCGTACCACGACCCGAGCGACGAGTGAAAGTAGTGACCGTTTTGATTTTCCCTACAACTTTAATCGACAATGTACCTATTATAAATCATGCAGTAGGAACACAATCAGTTACAGTAGTTTTCATTATAAAACCAGAAGAAACAAAATAATTTGTTTTAAAATAAATAACTCACTTCCTACCGATAAAAGGAAGCGTTTCCATTAACTCGGCCAAATGTTTTTGTAGAGTTTTACAGCTCAATACGTCACATTTAGGCATTTTTCTAGATGTCCGGTGCGGATAACGGTGAAAAGCGGACTAAATAAAACAGTGTCGATCGAAGAGCATCGCTCCTCGGTTAAACACGCAAAGTACATACATACACTCGCGTCATCTATTTATACCTATCTATATCTGTGTTTTCACCCTATTCTGGTTAAGCACGCTATATTGCTATCCCGTACACTTACATAAGAAATCAGATGCTGCTATCTCTTTCTTACTTTTAATTATTAGCTCACGTCAGCGTCTTAATCAAATAAATAAAAAATAATTTTAATCCTCCATAAACTCCGCCAGAACTGGCAATGGCAACAGCAATGGTAAGAGGAGTGATTTGAGTGTAATAGTCTTATAAAGCGATTATTTCCATTTGTAAAATTGATTAAACTGAAAATAAATAATAAGTTAAAGATTAAAATAGTCTTATCATTATCACACACGGGCAAAGAAAGAGAGGCGGTTCGTATTTCCCATTCGCTCTCCACTTGCCTGAACCGATAGGGAAACGGGTTAGTTTCAAAATCCCCTTTCGTTATTATTATTATTTTATTTATAAATTGTGACTACAAAGACTTACTTGTTAGTAAAACTTAAGAACTACCTACGTGTTAGTAAAAACAATTTTAAAAACCTAACTTATGAACGACAAGGTTTCCCTTGTCGCACCGAAACTTTGACAAAATGCCCCAACATTGGAGCATCATGCTGAAGAGCTAATGCTTTCAGGATGCCATTGGAACTGCTACGTAATCTAGTTAGTAAGGACGCGGTCTTTTTCCTTATAATTGCATAAAGGTCATCTGTTCGTGCTCCAGCGAACATAGCGGACGCACTACAATATCGCGGCAGCCCCAACAGCATCCTGAAACCATTATATACTGAACTCTCAGGACGTCTAGAGCTTTACTCGTATAATTGACCCACAGGCCGCCCGTGTAGAAGTTCTGGCAATAAGCAGTAAATAACGTTATTTTGGCTTCCCTACTACAACGGGCAAACCTGTGCGCCAACATGTTACATTTTGCTGCTAGCGTCCTGCGTTCACGTTCAATGTCTACGATCTTTTAAGTCCTCAGTGAGATAGTGGCCAAGATACTTAAATCGATCAACTCTTCTTAGCGGTTCACCGTTGAGTATCAACCTGGGCTCATAGGATATAGGCTTTCCCGGAATCTTAAAAATCAGGTATTCACTTTTTAACCGACTTCAAAAAAAAGGAGTAGGTTCTCAATTCGACGCGTTTTTTTTTTTTTTTTTTTTATGTTTGTTACCTCATAACTCTGGACTGCGTGAACCGATTTTGATGACTCTTTTTTTATTCGAAAGCTGGTGCTTCCCGAATGGTCCCATTTTAATTTGGTCCAGTTCTGACCATGGGATCCATGAGAAAACCATATAAGTCTTAAATTTACATTAAGTATGTGCGCGACAAATGGTCGAATAACTCAATATCACGCCAACCGATTTCGATGATTCTTTTTTTTGTTGGAAAGGGTATACCTCCGAAGTGTTCCCATTTAAATTTAGTGAGGATCTGATGAAGATCTTCGGAGATAGACAATGGAACTCTTGAATGAATAACAGCACATCACTCGCGATTGCTGTAATCTCATGTTTATGTATTGTATATTCCACTCAAAATTGAAAAATAAAATAAACTTTAAAAAAAGTAAAAACCGACTTCAAAAAAACTAAAAGGTATAAAATAATTTTCTTAAAAAACTTATCAGCTTCTGAAGTCGGGGCCTTTAATTCTTCAATGCACCTAGCTTGATAGTGGCACCGACTTCAGAAGCTGATAAGTTTTTTAAGAAAATTATTTTATACCTTTTAGTTTTTTTGAAGTCGGTTTTTACTTTTTTTAAAGTTTTTTTTACATTATATACTAGGCCGTGTCTGGTTGCATACTCTTCACATGTCCTAAGTATTTCCCTCACTGAGCCGGCTGTTGGACCCAGCAGCACCATATCATCCGCATAGCTTGAATTATTAACACTAACTTTATCTATTTTGCATCCGACAGGTATGCTGTTGAGTCCAGCTGTAAGCTCATTAACGTACAGGTTGAAGAGCTTGGGTGAACTTAGTCCCCCCCTGTCTCACCCCGCACTCCAACCTGTACGCATCAGAATCAGAAGTTATTAATCGCCTTTGGTGCTAGAAGTTCAGGCTGATAGGGATTTCGACACTAAAAGTCTCAAAATCCCCTTTGAGGGGCAAACCATATTTAGGTACCTACTACCTATTTACTATAATCTATTTTCTATAAAATAGTTCTCTTCCAATTATTATATTGAATTAGGCGTCCATACTGTCTCGTTCGCACAGCAACGCGTCTGCCACGTATGATTTCCACTTCAAAGGGGATTCTGAGTTAAAAATGCATCAAAATCTCCTTCAGCCTGAACTTGAATCACAACAGGGGATTATGAGACTAAAAATCTCAAAATCCCCTTCTTTCCCTTTTTATTTTTTCTCCCCCGGATTTTGAATCTAACTCTAACTACGATCTTCTGGCGGTTTTTAGGGGTCCGTATCTCAAAAGGGACAACTGAATCTTTATAGAATCGCTTTATTGTCTGTCCGTCTGTCAAGACTTTTTCTCAAGAACGAATAGGTAGATATTAAGATCTACAGTCCTTAGAGGTGTATAAATTCAAGCTTCGAAGTCCGCGCAGTGGAAAGATAAGACCTCACTCATCAAAATTCGAAACCCCTACTTGCCGTTACCCTAGAATAAATTAAATTTAGAAAGGATGCGACAAAGCTGCCCTGAGACCAATAACTATTTATATCATATGTCATTGGAAAGGTCTTTTGAAACACTACAATTGTTAGACATTATAGCCGTCCGTCGCATTTCGTTGTGGGTAAAAAGTTATGGCGTCTCAAAAGTAGTGTGGCTTAGAACTAGTCGTCTGCATACGATAAAATATCTGAAATCATCAAATGCCTGGAGACCAATAACGGTGGTTCATACGTCATTGGAAAGGTCTTTTGAAACATTACAATTGCCGTCTCTAGCAATTAGTTGTGGGTAAAAAGTTATGGCGTCTCAAAAGTAGTGTGCCTTAGAACTAGGGTGGTTGACCCTATTGTTGACCAGGCACCGGTTGTTGACCAATTGCAGCAGTAAGTGTAAATATTAAGATTCCCCTCCACTATCTGTTTCATTATATGTTGGCTACATGTTGTGGCAACTAAGACAAATCAACAAATCACATTGCCACTAGAAAGAAGATTATAAGTTTATTTTGGAGATTTGAATATAATTTGAAGTTTAACCACTATATTTCGCGATATTTATAACTGGTCAGCAAAGGGACACGATTTGTCTAGATTTTCCTATGGTAGACCATTTGGTCAACGACTGGCCTTTTGATTTACTTATTTTTTTTATCTTTTTCTAATTAGTTTCTTATACCATTGGCATGTTTAGTGACTCAACTCACGATTTTAAGGTAAAAACCGCGATGTTTCCATTTGTTGACCAGTGGTTTAACATTGGTACTGCATAAAAAAAAAGCTACTATGGGCTATGATTGACCAAACCATTTAAAAATAAGTTGTTTTTTACTTGTTTTAGATAGTAAAATAAACTGTAAAAGAAGTAAAAACCGACTTCAAAAAACTAAAAAGTAGATTATAAGTATTAACTTCTTTGAATTCGGTACCACTGCCAAGCTAAGGCGCGTTGAAGAATTAGAAGCCACGACTTCAGAAGCTGTTAAGTTTTTTAAGAAAATTATTTTTTAATTTTTGGAAGTCAGCTTTATATTTTTTAAAGTTTACTTCATTTCTTTATTTTGAGTGGCTTATACAATACATAGACATGCGATCACAGTAATCGCGAGTGGTTAACTGTAATCCATTGCAGAGTTCTATAGTCTATCTCCGAAAATCTTAATCAGATCTCCAAATTCAAATGCGATCACCTCGAGAGTAACCCTTTCAAACAAAAAAAGAATTTTCAAAATCGGTCGGCAATTGACGGAGAAATCGGTGAACATACATAAAAAAAATACATCCAGTGGAACATAGAACCTCCTCCTTTTTTGAAGTCGGTTAATGATAATTTGCTGATTTCAATTAGCCCTAAGAATGCCTTAATTATTGATAAAGTTGATTATACAGAAACAAGCTTCTTTTAATACATGTTTTTTATTTCACCTTGTTTCCAAATTGGTCAACCTCTGGTACAAATCCTGTCATCACAACAGTTTTTGGAATTGTATGTGAAATCTATATCTATCTATACCTACTTATAATAAAATTGTAACGAGGCTAAATCTGTACATTGAATATAAAAAAAAAACTGCTACGTATACTAGGAACGATACAGAAGCCGAAACATACATTTTTAGAATATTTGTCTGTTTGTTACGGGTAAACTTTAAACCTACTGGACAGATTTAGTTGAAATTTTGCAGTAACATCCGCCTAAGGGCTGGTCAATATAGGCTATAAATTATCACGCTATTTTCTAATGGGGATGAGCAGAATGCATTGTCTGTTTACTATTAGGTGCTACCACTTCATTATTACTTGACGAATCTTTATGAAATAAATTTGTATACTTGGTAGGTTTGGTTACAATGTGTAATATAAATCATCCCGCTATTCCTCTAGGGGGCTAGGCAAAATAAATATTCTTTTCATTTTTACAGTTCCTGTGTTAATTAGTTGAATGGTATTCTCGCTTGATCCCGTCTTTATTTAGTTGAATGGTATCTTCATTAATGCTCTGTATACAGGGTGGCGCAACATTTTGGGGCATTAAGGGTGGCTACTCTTACTGTTATAGTTAGAGAGTTCTGGTCTTAGAAAACTTGAGGTGACTTTTGTAGATAATAAATACCTACCCTGTTATTAGTTTTTTGAAAAAAGGTACAGTCAGCGAGAAAAACACATTTCTCAAAAAACTTCAATGGGCTTAATTGACTCTATTTCCCAACAGGAATGTTTCTTCCAAGCAACCGACCAAGTCGTACCTACTTACCGAATTTGAGAAAAATACAAAAATCTATTTCCCGTACTTTATCTATAAAAGCATACCTTCGTATAAACGTAATCTAAAATTACTGTATCTTACACTGACCGATTAAGTTTATTGATTTACATATAGATACAAACACTAATAAAAGAATTAAAGCAAATAAAAAATGTATTTAAGAAAATACAATTATGGATCATGTGCGTGGCGGGGTGCGGGAATTATACAATGCTATGCATTAAGAACAATTTTTTTTAACTGGATGGCGTTAGTTATTCTACTGAGTTTGTTATATTTCCAGTATTTAACATTATTGAGATAAGTATTTGTAGTAATATTTAGTAGTATTTTGTGTCTTTTTAAGCTTAACTCCAATCTCCCTACATGGCGTTGGGTTGGGATCGAGCATCATTTATTTGCTCTTATTGAGGTACCTATGTTTCATTTCCATCGGTTGAATGGGTAAGTAGATACAGCTTGACCCCTCTATTAGCAGTCCCGTAAGAAGCAGAGGTCACGATTGATTGGTTAGATAAAATATGTTGTATTCGACCGATTTTGATGTGACTTTCATTGTAGTGATACTTACGGGTCACATTAGAAAAGATAAAGATATATTTATTTTGTAAAACATGAGTAAAACAGTACAAGTGCATAAGGTGTTAAGTTTGAGGAAGTGCTTACATGTTTTGCCATTAAAGGCGTACAAAAAAACAAAAAAATTGACTTAATATCTAATAATAAATTCTGTGTTCATACAACATAGGAAACGAAATAATGTATAATACAGAGAACTGTCGCAGTCTAACCCAGGTTTAATATTTTACTTTATTAATTGCGATCATTCAAAACCAAACTACTACTACTACCACTACTACTACTACTAGTTTTCTGTCCAAACTATAAGGTTTAGGAAAACATTACAAAGGACAACTATTGTTACGGTTAATTAGGTCTTTCGATCGGCATAAAGAAAAATGTGAAAAAAGAAACTTAATTCGTAAGTCCCTCAAATTACAGTTTCGACCCACTGTGCGGCGCCGCGGCCGGTGCGGCGCACAGTGGATCCGGATTAATATTTCGTGGTCTTAGGGTCTAGTTGTGGAATATCGATCTGATAATTTTTTGTATGATATATACTGACATTTCAAACAACTTACTCTTTCGTGATTTATCGAAAAGTTGATATTTTCGGAGAAAAAAAATAGATTTGTTTTTTTTGTATGGAGATAAACACGTTTTATTTTTTTTCTCAAAATGTAACAATATGTAAAGTGTTTGGCTTGGACACGGTCTAGTCCCAACCATTCTCTACCGAAAAAAAATTAATCTACCCTAACATGAAAAATAATACCTACTTACTGTATCTTTAAGGTTTTTGATCATTCAATTAGATTCAATTGATTTATTTAATGGTTCATTTTGTATGAGATACGAAAAACATTAATATTTGATATTAATAAATAATAAATAGTTCCTTGGGCTTTACTAATTTGGTCATGAAAGTTGGCCATTTAATGAAAAATCCAGTAATCTTTCCTCACAACACATAGGGGTGTCTAACTTAGTCACCTGACACATGGCGTAGCTTATATTCTCTTATAAGCAACTCAGAATACCTTATTACCATTTACTGAGTCTCAAACAATTAACATAAAACCTATGACTCAGTAATGGTAGCGTTGCATTGCATAACAAACAATACATGAAGCCCAACCATCTAATCTAAATAAAATATCCGGGATTCAGCTTTGTTCACAAAGTTTACATATTGTTACATTTTGAGAAAAAAAATAAAATGTGTTTTTCTCCATACAAAAAAATCAAATCAAATTTTTTTTCTCCAAAAATATCACCTTTTTGAAAAATCACGAAAGAGTAAAAGTTGTTTCAAATGTCATTATATTATCATACAAAAAATGATCAGATCGATATTCCACAATTAGACCCTAAGACCACGAAATATTAATCTGGTTCTACTGTGGCGGCGGCGCGGCGACGGACGCTCGGTCGCCATGTACTTGTACCTACTGCCGCGGGCGCACAGTGGTCTGGAATTGACGCTTCATACTCATAGAAATCAAAGTTATTATATGTGGAAAATAAAAATAGTAGAAGCTTTATTTTAGTATTCTGAGTAATATTTGTTAATATGGTTGCTAAGCCATGGGAAGCATCATCTCCGAGAAAAAAAATATTCAGTTTTTTTTTGTATGAAGAAAAACATAAAAGTCGTATTTTCTCGCAACTTAATAAAACTTAAAGCTTGCCGCCAATATGGGGTATTGTCCCTTACAAGGCGACTACAGCTATAGTAGGTACTCACGCCCATGCGCGCCGCTTTGGTCACAGGAGAAGGGTGAAGTTCGAGAAATTCTGTGGATTTCTGGAATGGATTTTTACTAATATATCGCAGTTTTAATGGCGTACATCGTCTTTTCTGATTTAATACATATTATTGGACATCTTGTGGTATTCACTTCAACCTTAATCTGGTCATAAATCTTAAAAGTATGAGATTGTGAAATAATACTAAATACGTTCTAATACTGTCTCATTATTAAAGCTATTGTAATATTATTAGTTACAAGTTAGTTAGCGACTATTTTTATAAGCTTTTATTTAACTTGCAATGTTTGTATGTTCGGGTCAAATCTTGCAACTGAATTATAAAGCAGTTATTCTCAACCGATTGACATGAAATTTTGCATATACTTTTAATTTGTATAACAATACATGGTTACTAGGTGACGTCATTCTAAATACAATATGGCGGACGGCCCAAGATGGTGGACTAGTTATTTTTTGTGCACTCCCATAATATGGGTATCAAATGAAAGAGTTTCCTGAGAAGAATACGAAAAACAAAATGACTTCACTGTAAATCTAATATGGCAGACCGTCCAAGATGGCGGACTAGTTATTTTTTACGCACTCCTATGGTATGGGTATCAAATTAAAGGTTTTGCTGAGAAAAATGCGAATAAATGGACGTCTGCGTTCAACCCTTCAAGGAGACAGCGATAATTAAAAAATAGAAAATAAATAATTAATAGTAAAATAACATTTTTTTAAACAAGCTTTTATTTAAATGCTGTAAAAAGAAGAAAATAAACATTAAATTAAATCAAACCCATCAATTTATTACATTACACAATTTATATGATATAAAAGCTTGTCACGATATTTACTACTACTATAAATCTACAAAAGTATTTTTTAGCTATCGCTGTCTCCTCGAAGGGTTGAACGCAGACGTCAGTTTATTCGTATTTTTTTACTTGATACCTAAATTCCAGAAGTGCGTAAAAAATATTTAGTCAGCCATTTTGGGCGGTCCGCCATATTGGATTTACAGTGAAGTCATTTTGTTTTTCGTATTCTTCTCAGCAAACTCTTTCATTTGATACCCATATCATCGGAGTGCACAAAAAATAACTAGTCCACCATCTTGGGCCGTCCGCCATATTGGATTTAGAATGACGTCACCTAGTAACCGTGTATTGTTATACAAATTAAAAGTACATGCAAATTTTCATCTCAATCGGTTGAGAATAACTGTTTTATAATTCAGTTGCAAGATTTGACCCGAACATACAAACATTGCAAGTTAAATAAAAGCTTATAAAAATAGTCGCTAACTAACTGGTAACTAATAATATTACAATAGCTATAATAATGAGACAGTATTAGAATGTATTTAGTATTGTTTCACAATCTCATACTTTTGAGATTTATTACCAGATTGAAGTGAATACCACAAGCTGTCCACTAAAATGTATTAAATCAGAAAAGACGATGCACGCCATTAAAACTGCGATATATTAGTAAAAATCCATTCGAGAAATCCACTGAATTTCTCGAACTTCACCCTTCTTCTGTGACCAAAGCGGTGCGCATGGGTGTGAGTATTATAGCATGATGTAATCGCCTTGTAAGGGACAATACCCCATAATGGCGGCAAGCTTTAAGTTTTGTTGCGAGAAAAAACGACTTTTATGTTTTACTTCATACAAATAAAAACTGAATATTTTTTTTCTCGGAGATGATGCTTCCCATAGCAGCTATATTAACAAATATTACTCAGAATACTAAAATAAAGCTAGGTACTACTATTTTTATTTTCCACATATAATAACTTTGATTTCTATGAGCTGTGTCTATGAGTATGAAGTGTCAATTTGAGACCACTGTGGGGCGGCCGCCTCACTTCTGCCTTCGCCCCACTACGTTGCCCGCGCCTGTACCAATTCACAAATGCTAGGTTTCGTGGCGTGCCGGCCAAGTATATAATATAGTCTTTAGTGCCGGCCACTGCCATCTCGGTGTGTATTGACTATTGAGCCTTAGTCTGATCTTTGTATACCTAATCGTCAATTCTTGGGAGACATTGATTATTAGTAAGATTAGGGTGTCATGTATTTATCAAAAATGTGACAATAATAATATACCACCTTTTGGACCCAGTCTGAAGAATTTATTATTAAATGCAGATGCACACTTTAAACGCACACTGATAAAACATATAACTAGGACCCAGGTTAATTTTCACATGTATGGTTATTTACCTTGAGCCTGGTGGTTGCTCTCATGAAGTAATTGAATACATATATATTAATCAATTTGATTTACATTGAATATGTATGTCTTCCCTTGCAAATTTTATTTATCATAGTATTTCTAGAATTTATGTCTAGGTCTAGATGAAATAAAATAAGTATGTATTTTTATTTATTTATGTTTATTGTTTTGATACAAGGAATAATTACATGCCTAAACCAAACAAAGAATTGGAAACAGTGCAATAAGTGTTGATGTAAAATTATCATAACACAATGTGAAAGTGCCAATCATTATTAATAATCACCATTACAACATAATACATCATCATTAAGCTAAACCTTAAAATTAAGTTTCACCATATGGTCAGCACACAGTACAATTAAAATAATGAAATATTCATTTTATACATATTAGAAAGTTAATATCCATAAACATTTTCATCGGAAAATGCGATATAGAGAAAGAAGTCCTCGTCATGATGCTCCTGATAGAGAGATCCCATTGTGGCAGATGTTGGCGGAATTACATTGTTGACAAAAAAGAACAAGGCATCCTCTGGTCGCAGGTGAATGCGTTTTCTTATCAGAAAGTAGAATTGCCCGACTGTTAAATCGGACGGAACCAAATACTTCTTTTTGTCGAGGTCTCCGAGTCTAGCCTTCGGGGCTTTCTCGACAATAACCGGAACACGATCTGGATACTTCCTGCGAATTTTTTCGCCTTCAGTCTTTCTTTTTTCAAAAGAATGTTCTTCTTTATATTGGAATTTCATGTTGAGATGTTACGCACTCCACAATTTTCAAAACTATCACCAATAAAGTCGGATCTGATATCTACTGCGACTTGTTTTTTGTTTTTGCGTTATATGACTAAAAAGCAATGACGCAATCAGCTGATATGACAAGCAATACAAACAGTGCTGCCACCGTCTGATTTTGATTTTCCTCGGACTCCTCGTGAAATTCCCCAAAATTAGGCACTTTTCAAAATGAACTTTTTTTAAAAAAAAACATTGGGATGGATCTCGATATTTTTTTTCAATGTTAACTTCTCATCGAAAAAAAATATTTTTTCAAAATATTTTCCCCTAAACATTTATTCTAAGAATGAAACAACGGCCACCCAAACATAGCAGCTTTATTCGTATTCGACATCTCCTTTCCGCGTATAGGTACACAAATCTATGAGCGCGAAAGAGAAAAATATATTAATGTTTGTTGCTAGCGAGAGCGATAGAGTACGGTCTTGTTCCTAGAGTACGGTACATCGGTACATCCAATGACGAAATAAATATATGGACCCGAAATACCTACAAAAAAACGGTGTATACCTAAACTTAATTTAAGGACTAAACATGGCTACCATAACTAGGGATGCTTTAGCTAGAACAATCGATTCATCGATATCGATATTTTGATATCGAGGTTCGTATTTTTTTTTTCACACACAATTTTCACGTGTGATCTTGGAGTAAATTGAAATGACTGATCGGATAAAATAAAATCATCTTCTCATATTGATTTGTTGAGCATATTAATTCTTTCCCTAACTGACCATACAGCTTTGGAGTACAACTTAAGGATGGGTTTTCTATTCTTATTCTACACAAAATATTGAATATACAAAAAATAAACAATTTAAAAATATATGCACAAAGGCGAGCTTTTCTTTTCCTTTATTAATAAAATTAAATAGGGTACCAATTTGAATGCACCCCAAGTGTAGGTTAATACCTACAATAGGGTTGCATTCAAATTGGTACCCTATTGATTCGTCCAGTATTCACTATATGGAATTTATCATGACATCATATACCTTAAAACACTCGGACCAAGACGAATCCAAGGATTATCTCATTTGTTGAAATCGGCTTAGTGGTTTAGGCTGTACGAGGTAACAAATTAACTCACATACATATAACCAGTGAGATTCATAAATTATCCTCTCTACCGTAGTCAGGTAAAAATGAAAACAAGATTTACAGTAATATGTTTAATCAATAATCACAAATGAGTAGTTTAATAATTTCTAGTTAGGTAATATTAATTTACTACGGAAACTTTGATGAGACACTTTATCATTACCAGACTGCGCGACGCAAAGAAGGGTTATTTTGTTTTTTTTTGTCCATTGTACCTGGACCGGAAGACCTGGAAGTCATGGGGGGAGGCCTTTGCTCAGCAGTGGGATGATATAGGCTAACATCACATCACATCACCTGAACCTTTTTCTTTCAGTCAAGTCATTGATTGTTAGTGATACAAAGGGGTTTTTACAAGAACAAATCAAAATGTTCAGTTGCTTTAATGGAACACAATTACCAACGCCGCCATCACAAGCCCGTTTCACATAAAACAGACTTTTCTTGTTCATCAGTAAGGGACCATCCATAAAGTACGTCACACGTTAAGGGAGGTGAGGGGGTCGATGAAGTGTGACATTATGTGACAAGGGGTGGGAGGGGTCCTAAGTTTCGTGACGTCACATTTCAAAATCATATTAAAAATTAATTTTTATGGAAATAAAACTAATTTCGGAACTGCTGTTTTAATTTAATCATTTCTAGATGTAAAATTGCAAAATATGTGACGTCACACTAGGGAGGGAGGGGTCTCACAATTGTGATCAACTGTGACAATGACGGAGGAGGGGTCAAAAAATCACGAAATTAGTGTAACCTACTTTATGGATGACCCCTAATCTGAAAAAATATATTTTGTGTTACTGAAAATAAGGTTTTAATAATTATACAACATTAGTGCTGTTGTTTAGAAACAGAACTAAATTTGGTCTGTTTCTAAAAAAAAATCCTAAGAAAAGTATAGAAGTTAGTTAATAGTGGTTAAACAAATTATAAATGTGTAAGTTTTCAACTAATATAAATTTTGCTACAATTTTTTTTTAAATATACCAACTACATATTTAGTTATGACTGGCGATAAATTAATAGGGTGGCTGCTTATTAGCTTTAGTCTAAACACATAACGGTGTAGCCGCACTTTGGGGTTGAGCTATAACATAATAAACTTACCAAACGCAAAGTCGAGAGCACTGCGTTATCATGTAACCACATTTCGTCAAGTCTTGTTAAAACTGCTCTCCTCTAAATGTAGTGAGCATTTCAACTATATACCATTCTTTGTGTCGAGGATTTATATTTTCTATGCTAATAATCATAATTTTTTTCTAGATATATCTCATTCTTATGCATTCTGAAAACATAAAAACGTATATTTTTATTTCATTCTTGATTATTTTAATTCCTTATGTAAAATTAATTTTATTTATTTTATCGATATACGCCCAATAGCAGTCACTTCACTATTAGCCCGCATGTTATTTGTTTACAAAAGAAATAGTTATAAAAACGCATTTAAAGTAAAACTGGACGAGGGATTCCTAATTTACACTGTAATATTAATAAATGGGGTTGAACTTATCGAAGAACTTATTAAGATTTTACGAGATATTTGATGGAAACGAAACTTACCTATGAAATGTTATTAGAGGTCGATTTTTGTTCTTACGAGCTCTGCACTGCACAAAACGACACTGAGACATGTTGAACTATAAGCTCTTAACATCCAAATGTAATATATTTCACCAATAAATCACGTATATCTCGAAAATCTCAAAAAAACTTTCCTTATCACGGTCATTTGACAGGCAATGTACCACGCTAGTCACGACAAACTATGGCGAATCGGCACCCGGCCATATTATCGTGACGTCACAGGTTAAATGTTACCATTAGTAGTAAAAACAACCATTATATCGTCTCGCTTACCTTACACAATATTGTATGCGTTAGAAAGAGACAATATGTGATTTGTTATTGCTATGTCGATTTCATCCATATATGTATAATGAAATGTGTCTATAGAAGACTACTACATTTCCATAGGTTTCATATTTCAATGGGTACATCCATGGTACATCTGTCATCGGCACACCAAGTTACGTTCGGATTTATGTAGTCACGCATTCAATTCTTTTGCAAATCGAAAATCAAAACTTTATTTAAAAAATCCCCTATGCTGCAAAAACCCCCTAAATTTAGGGGAATATATCCTAAGATCAAGGGACACTGAATACAAAGCATTATTCTTTTTCTGTATTGGCAACCACGATAGTTAAAGCTAGGAATAGACTTTTGAACGCCTAACCTCGCAAATTCCGCCAATGAAACTTATTTAATTTTGACAAAGATTTTTTTCGTAAGTATGGCTCGTCCATATACTTTCTTAGTTATTGGTAAAACCCGTTACCTGTTTACGCCCGTAACGCTGAAAATGGGGATACATGCAGAACGTTATCCGTCTGTCCTTTTAATAACCATTTCCTATATAAAAAAAAAACAAGATAGGTACCTATCGGGCAAGAATACAGGGTATACAGTTGTAACTAACCCAATGTTACCAATTAATAAGTTCAAAAGTAAAATGTTTCATTGGCTCTTAGACATGTGTTTTTATTCCGTTAATGATTTTTTTAATTATGAATTTTGACATTGTAATTCATATTTTGACAATGTAATTAAATTTTGACATTGTAATTCATATTTTGACATTGTAATTAATAATGTATCGAAAATATTCTAAATTTATGATTGTATCTAATCCATAGACTTAGAATATTTTCGCTTCCCTATCTAATCCATAATCGAATCAATATAATTTGTAGTGTGTGTGACATATGATTTGCATGCATGGTTTTGTTTAATATTTCTACACCAGAAATGGTAGTACTATATTATGTGAATCAATGATTATATTATTTAAGACCTCAATGTACCATATACTGAGAAATAAATGATAATCTATTCTAACCCGGAGGGGGTATAAGCGTTAGTTACAACCAATGACGTAAGAAGCCTCTCTTAGAAGGATCTGGCATGACTACAAAACAACGTGAATACTATGTAGTCTGTGGTGTAAAACAAAAGCTATCGAGAAATCTAAATGGCGGCTTAGTGTAGTGATGCACCCGTATGCCATTCGATATGTTTGTCGATATGCTGTCAGAAATGTTGATATAGGTCGCTCTCAAAAGGACAATCTAACGCAACGTCCAACCAAATAATATCTTACCTGAACAGGCAGTGGAACAATATAAAGGCTTAAAATAATAATTATCCCAACATGGGTTCCAATTTAGAAAGCTCTCGTAACGTTTTTTTATAGCCTTAACTTAGTAACAGAGGATATTACAGGTACGTATAGAGATAGGCAAACATCTAACAAGGTGACCTTTAGTCTCTTTTGTCCTTCTCTCTCACGACAGTTTATGTGCGCGAATGGGCGCGAACTTTCCCCCACCACGCCGCTTTTTGCTCAAGGTGTTTGCCGGTCTCTATACAGTGAAGTTTATCAGTATTAGTGTATAATCTATGGTGAAGTTATTCCGTACTATTCGGGAACAACTTTGCAATCTCAATATTTATTTTTTTGTTGTTGTTAGAACTGTTTAAATAATATAGGTACTAAGTAATATTCAAGGAAAGGGATAGAGGTAGGACAGGATGTAAAAGTAGATACTTCCGAAGGCTATACAACTATTTCTTCCTTGCGGAAATTGAACCCATACGAGACTAATATTAGGCATCACGTAACAAGGCAAATGAAACAAGCTAATAATATTAATCCTTTTTTTATTAATTTATAAACCATACAATTTTACATTTTTAAATATTATTCACTAGGGGATAAAGTAGTGTCTTACGGCACGGGCGCTATGTTATGCGCATTCAGAATTCTAGTCTAAACTCTCTCGCTGCGCTCCGGATTCATGCTCGCCCAAGACGTGAACAGAATGAGAGGGGAATACTTTACTTTTCACACCTGCGAGACAATAGAAAACAATAATATCAGAAACGAAGTATTAATATCTCCTTTATTCGTTCGTTTCGTGTTATTAGGAGTTCGGTTAAAGCTTGATTCGTCAAAATGAAGAGATAAAATATAAATAGATTTTGTAAAAACATTTAATTTTCTTTTCCGATTATGTCCAACCATTTTTTCTTTTTGTTTTCATTTTTAAGAAACCTAAATAGCAAAAAAATACGATCCAATATAAGCAACTAAAATAAAAAAGTAGAGTATCGACAATAAAAAATGCATGAGCGGACAACACTACCTCTATATCAACAACAAATAATTTTCACGAAATATACTGAAAAACGTGATGAAATCATAGGCAAAATGTTAAATTCATGTAGCTATATTGCCAAGCTTTCTCAAATATGCATAAACCTATTAGAATTGTGTCTATTGGGACATATTTTCATAATAATAAAGTACGTACCCGTGCAATGTTATGTTTGGTCGATTTCCGCTTCTTTTAATGCCGCACCCAATAATACCACAGTTCGGATATTGTTTATAAAGTCAATTCTTGTTTTGATTTAATAAACACACAATATCACTATAGATTAAGGAAATATAAACATTACAAGTTCTTTGGTTTCCTAACGTCACTGGTTACAACCTATGTTGGGATAATTATTATTTTGTATTTTTTTATTATTGTTCCACTGCCTGTTGGGGTAAGATATTGTTTGGTTGGACGTTGCCTTAGATTGTCCTTTGAGAGCGACCCATATCAACATTTCTGACAGCATATCGACTAACTTATCGAATGGCATACGGGTGCATCACTACACTAACACCCGGTTTCTGAATTGAGAATTTGAAGTTGAAAACGTCTCAAATGTCTACTTAAGTAAGAACTCACCAATTTTTTGTTTCTGAATTGAGTATTTTTCTACCGTAATCAAAATTTGAGTATTAGAATATTATTTGACAGATAGCGTGCTTGACACATGCTCAGGGTCATCCATAGAAATAATAAGTAGGGCTCCCCCCTACAACTAGAACAAGCAATAAGCAAAATATCGCAAAGAAAAACAGACCTTATCACAATCGCTTAAGAATTGTATTTGAAGTAAAAGGAGACGAGACCCTCTAGAAAGAGCGACCACGGAGCTGTGTCTCGTTTTAACAATTGCCAGGATAGAAGTTGGTACATTTTAGTAGATTTGGTACGAAGATTGGAATCGTACACAAAAATTATTAAAATAATGAATTTACTATCTTGCTAGATGTACAATGATTTTTTAAATTTAAATATAAACAAATTTATCATCATAATTTTTTTTCGTAATCTTATTATTTAAAAAAACTAAACCTCCGTACTTTTGTGATAGATTTTATTAGTGTATTATGACAACTTCAAAAGAAGCTCGTGTCATTCAATTTGTGACAGGTTGACGGTACTAAATTAATATTTATTCGTATTTTAATATTTTATTTACAAAAATTGGTAATGTGATGCGTGAAAGGTTGTGGAATTACAACATATTCTGGCTGTAATAATATCCTTCCACGGGTAACCTTGAATATAATGAAATTTTACAAAATTTGTCTAAGTTGCTGATAGGGTGACAATATTTACATATTACTGTCGGACTTTGGGTTTGTACTAGTGCTACGATTTCACTATATTAATTAAATTAATGACAAATTCTAAAATATAATTATTAATTATAATTAGTTCGTTATTTCGGCATCCTAAAAAATTTGATTACTATAAAATTTGTGAAAAATTCGGTGGCGATGCCAGTCATCATTTTAAGCCAGATGACTTCAATAAGTCATGTTCACGAAAGACATTAACTAATGTACCGACCCGACTGCAATGCCTAATTAATAGCTACGAAATAATACTGTTTATGTTAACCTGTCTTTTTAGCACGCTTTTATTAGCTTCACCTGTAAGTAACTAACTAACATGTAAGAAAATCTTGGAAGTTAAATTTGACCCACTTCCCGGTTTCCAATTGAGCTGAAATTTTACATACACATTTAGTTTAGATGACAATGCATGGTTAGCTAAGTTACTTCATTCTAAATCCAATATGGCAGGCTCCCAAAGATGGCGGACTAGTTAATTAATAAGCACTCCCATGATATAGGTATCAAATGAAAGGGTTTGCTGAGAAGAATACGATAAATCGAAGTCAAGGTCAAAGTCGACGACAAAGTGCAATTCGAAGTCAAAGTCAAAGCCGATGCCGAGGCCGAAGCCGAAGCCAAAGTTGAGGCCGAAGCCGAAGGTTTTTATTTCAACTGGGCCTTTGCAGGCACCTTCAGAAGCGTGTTTTTTGTTTTTTTTAAACTATAATTTAAAAGCTTATTGTATAGTTGCGTTAAAAGTTTTTTTTCGTTTTTATATTTTTATTTTACTATTCCTTTGTGCAAAAAAATAATTTATTTTCTTTCTTTCTATTACATAGGACCTACATAACAACGGTATCGGCGGAATGTGGATGTTCAATAGTATTACATTTCTGCCTAAACTTTCGGGGAATACATAGACGTGATGCTATGTATGAGATGTTATTTAATATCGTGTGTAGAAACGAAATGTAGCAAGTACCTACCTGCCAGTGGCGTGCACAGACATTTCTTACGGTGTGGGTAAAAATAGCTTACTTGTTGTATTGTCAAGTTAAATGATTTTTTATGATTGGCCACCTCACTCTAAGAATTAAATTAACTGATATTATACACAATTAATGTAATTATTATAATATTATTCAATACTATTTTTTTTAAGGTAGGCAGGTTAGTAGGCAGGCAGGTGTCTTTTTTCTTCACGGAGTGCACGCCACTGCTACCTGCATGTTTTATATTATATTCATTTCATGTTTCGCATACCTTATTGGTATTGGCGGTGATAGTGCAATGCTGTGAAACTATTAGGTACCACTTTAAATAAAACCATCCGTCCGTCCGTTGCATCCGTAGGCAAATAAAACAGACCTATCATTATTAGATAAATGGTCCAAGATTTTCTATCCTTGGTAAAACGGAATTTTATTGATATCTAAGTTTGTAGAAATCAAGGAAGATTAAGAAAACTGTTTAATTAGAAAATTGATTCTACATAATTATTGTTTACGATATGGGTACTAAATGCGGTGCGGAGTGGATATATTTAACCATATTTACAAGTGTAGTTACATGTAATTAAACAATGACAGACCGAGCCCACCCCGATAATTCCAAAATTTATCGATTTTTTTAAAGGTATCTGCGTAACTTATTTTTCAAATTCAGTCACACACAAGTCATTACATCACAATTCATCACAGGAAAATTAAAAATGACAACGTCTCACTCGATGCACAAAATGATGGTCACTCTAATAGAGCAAGATAAAATTACTCTGTGGTAACTATCTCAGGTGCCTCGCTGTTTTAGCAGAGTGCACAGTCCTGTTACTTAGATAATAAGTCTATGGGGTCATCTATTCTATTCTATTCTAGAATAGAATAGAATAGAATAGATGACCCCATTTTTCGTTATGGCAAGTGGTGCCGATGCCGATTTTTCGTTATGGCAAGTGGTGCCGATGCCGACAATTCTGCCAATGTCAAAGGTGATGGAAAGACGTGTGGTGATAGTTAAAGTAAAAATTGCCAACTGAGATAATGTTAAAAAATAAATAAAGAAAACCTTTTTGATTGTATTGTGAAACTTGCTGGAATATTAATACGACACAGAAACCTTTGAGTATCTAGATACTCAAAGACAGAAACAGATAAATACAAATCGAAATAATTAAATAAATGATAAAATTATTTACACCAATAATGACAGACGAATTCACAACTTGATGATTTGCGTTTCACAATTGAGAAAAACGCGTTTGACAATGCTCAAAGCTTTGTCAACGTCAAGTACGGCAGTTGAAACTTGAGCAACCAAATTCGTCTACCTAAACTGTAATCATATATGATTTTACGTGAAAAAAGTGGTGAAATTATACGGAGTAATCACATTATTAACCTGCCTACTAGATCTGCATTGATTTTCATCAAAATGAGTGACGAAAATACTTTCCTGTCGTCTTTGGAGATGCCTCAACGTAAAGCTCAAAGCAGACTACCGAGCGTACGAAGAATCGCAAGAAATTGACCCAACTTGTTCATAAAGCTAAGCGATGAGGAATTAAGAGCCGGTTCCGCTCACGAAAGAATCAGTTAGATTTATTTTTAACAAAATAAAGAATAAATTCAATTCAATTCAACGCCAGGGCTGCATTTCTCCAATGTTGCAATTATTAATAGATAGCTCTTAGATTTTACGCGACTGGTAGCTTTCAAGCTGTTATGGGGGATACAGTGAATGTGAGCAAGGCGACAGTGTGCCGTGTGGTAGAGAGAGTCCAGTACGACAGCTTTTTTTAAGACAACAATATATTCATGCGATGCGTCCTCCTGTGTTAAATGCTCTAACTGTGGAGGTATGCAGGTGATATTATGTTCATGTGTGAACAAACCTCCTTTATTAAATAAAGATTTATGAAAAAAAAAAACAGTTTATTTTCAGTTTGACATTCACGATCCTTTTCATATTGTTTTCATACTTCAAATCAATGACTAAAGAATTACTTCAAATGATTCAAACACGTCAATGTAAAAAAATATAAAATTGGCAAACTATTATTTATAACTTAAATTTGGTAAACTTTAATGACATAATTAAACAATAACTAACTTTTGAAACCTGTATCTTATTTAATAATAATAAAATTATGCAATATTATGATATGATAAGTATCGGTTTTTGCATGTATATCGGATCGCAATAGCTCTACTCAAAAATACTTGAGTAAATGATCAGTTGATAGCGGTTTGACAAAATTCGATTCTGACTAGTGAAACGCAAAAATCTTGAGTACATACTTAAGTATTTGTTAATAATCAGTTGAGATTTGCTCCTTTTCTCAATTCAGAAACCGGCTGTAAGCCGCCATTTAAGAATCCGGCGCCGGATGATTTGCCCATACAAACGCAATACCAAAATCCTGTATAATTCGAGCATATTTCCACCATACTATGATATTATTCAGATTCGGATAGCATTTATCTAGGTTACAACCTCTTCTTTTTTTCGAAATTCTAACCTAAAACGAAATTAAAGCGAATTGCATTTTGCATGTTTTTACGGCGTAAACGACATGTTTTCTTCTTATTTGTTTTGTATTAAAAAGATCAATGTTTATAAAATGGTTTCTGTTTAAACACAGCCTATATTGTCAAATTACGGATTAGCAAATATAATTTTAAAAAACATTAAATTTTCATTCATAATTTTTAGTATTACGGATCACAACAAAAATTTGAACATATTCTGAACGAACTTAGCGCTATCGCGTTCTAAGTCTAACGCTACTCACACATGCGTCATGTAGTTTGTACTTGCGTTGGTGTGTGAGTGAGGCTCGCTGTATGCAGTGCAGGCGCCGCCCGCCGCCCGCCGCCCGCCGGGGTTCTCAACTTAGGGATTTTCTCCCCAAATTTGGGGGGTAAATAAGTGTGATGGGATTTTTTTAGGGGTATTTTTAGGGATTTTTTTACTGTTAACTTTTACTGTGAAGTTAATAATGATTGTGACGCAGCTGGCTGTAAACGTTTTGAAAATGTTTCAATTATTTTATATTATTACAATTTATTTATTATTTTTACAGAGTATTTTTTTTTTTTGGGGGATTTTAGGGGTTTTTAACTTTAGTTTTGGAAATAAATATTTTTAGCTTTGTTTACGGATTTTGATATTTATACCTATAAATACGATTTGGTTTAGTTGCTGAAATGGACTCCGAACGTTGGGATGTATCTCACAGTAAGTACCTACTTCTACCTAGATATTATTTAATTGTTTTCCTATACAGTTTGGTAATTAGCTACTTAGGTACTTCCTATAATCATGATAATATTAATTTATTGTTTGTGTGAATCGATATAGGTAAGTAGGTACCATTTTAAATAGGCGCTACATTTAGCTAAAATTTAAGTGTGTATGACATAGAGTAGGTGTAATGTTGATCCTATGATGTAAGTCTTATCTGTTATTTCGAAAGCACGATTTCAAAACATTATTTTTCCTTTCGAGTAATTATGTTCCTACCTTAGTAGGTAGGTAACTACTGACCTAGGTACCTAATTTCTCGGCTAGTGTCTCTTTACTCTTTACTGTTCGAAATGATAGGCTATATAGAAGTTAGGTAATACAATAAGTAGGTAGGTACCTGCTTATGTAGGTAAGTAAGTACCTATACTTATATCTACCTAAGTAAATGTTTTGTTTACCTATTATTTACTGGTACCTACCTACCTACATAAGTACCTACCTACCTAAATGGACTTTCTTATAATCTGCGTACCTACCTACCTACCTAGTACCTACCTAATTGTTTACAGAGAAGCGACGATCAAATAAAAAACGTTTATGGCAATCAGTTCCTAGGAAAAGGAATTTCCAAAAAAATAAGGAAAATATTTATCCAGTAAGGTGAGTACCTACGTATAATAGGCGCATAAGTATTTATGGTACTTATCTATACTCCATTTGAAATGATTTGGTATGATTGTCGAATTGTAGATTCCGACCTTGAACTTAGAATCTAGGTACCTATTACTATTTACAACTATGTATAATAAATAAACTTAAATATTACCCATGTACTATTACTAGGTATACCTATGTATTATATATTGTATGTATGAAAAAAAAAACTTTGTATGTAGGTACTTATAATATGTCCTATTACTTATTTGATGTTTTTATTTTTCGATAAGTGGGTACTTAGTACCTACCTACCTATTATTAATTCACGGGAAGGTACAGCAATAAATTGTGATTGTTGTTTCCATTCAATGAGCCCGATAACCTAATGCTAGCACTTCACGTCGTGTATTTGTGCGAATATTCGCGTTATATGGCCAATGCAAAATCACATTTGTGTAGTTTACAGAAGGTTTCTTTTGCATTGGCCATATAACGCGAATATGAATACACGATGTGAAGCGCCAGCATAAGGTATGGTGTGAAAAACAATAGGTACGTATTTATATTCATAAATATAGGTAATTCTTTCCCTGTGTTGTGTAGGGTAACCGAATCGTTACCTAATGGTCGGATATTTGGAAAAATTTAAATATAATTGTTTTTGTTTTCTAATGATTTTTTTTCTGTTTTTGATACAGTTTAGGTTATATTAATTATAGACGAAAAGATTTTTTTTGTTTCAAACGCATAAATGTTTTTTAGCTCAGCACAATGCCATGTTGGAATTTCGCATGATACACCAGTGCCACCTCAACAGCATAAAGTAATGTTCGCCGAATCAAACGCAATTCGAAAGCTAGTTTAATCGGGTATCAACTTAGCTATGTTTTATGAAAATTTGTTCAGCCGTTCAAAAGTTACAGTTCTTTTTCTAGTTGGAGTTGGGGGTTTTTGACGGTTAGGTTATTGAAGAGAAGAAACGTGTCAATACAGGTAACTAATCAATGATTATAATATGTAGGTACCTAACATAATAAATGTTTATTAGAAATCCTTTTGTTTTATTTTATCATCACAACTCTGTGAGTACTTACTATTCTTGTAATAAAGATAGGTAGGAGGTACTTATATCATAACTTGACTTTTTTGGCCTACTTAGATAAGTAGGCCTTGTACATACACCAAAAAAGTTAAAAAAATTATAACGCAATCAATGAACATCTTTTCTGATAGGTAATGTTATTAGGTAGGTACCTATCTGCGAGTCGATAAGAATGATACATATGCGACCATCGCATCATCAATCGAATCCGATTTCAATAAAATTTAGCATAATATATAGCTTTACTCCTTGGTACCTACCAAGGAGTAAAGCTATACTACTTTTTTATCACAAAATTTAATATACCTACATAAATAAATGTCCACCCGTGCGAAGCAGGGACGGGCCGCTATGATGAAGAAATGTATCATGGAACAGTTTTCTTTTTTCGCCATTTGAGGGTTGGTCCCATAGTAAAAGCTGTCCATAATGATGAGTACAATAACCGCCTTTCGGCTTTATGTACCCTTTCCGACTAAACGTGTAGATTTTCCCATTATCGTTAATTAATTGATTAATTAATAGATAGCTTTTTACGAAATGCGTAATAATATTATAGAATATATTACCTACAGTACTAATAACAAAAAATAATTTAAAATATATATTGTCTGTCTGTCTGTTTGTTCCGGTTAGGTAATCTCCGAAACGGCGGGCGGCCGACCCCGCCAACCGCGCGCTCTTTGCTTAGAGACTTGAAAATACTTGCATAGGAAATCGATCCGTGTTGTCATATGAATAAGGAGCACAATCGTATTTGCGAAAAAATACTTGAGAGATCAAAGTAGGTATTTTTTTTTTCGCATGTACGATTATGCTCCTTATTTATATTATGACATGGATCGATTTCACTTGGAAGTATTTTCAATTCTCGTGTTTTCCAGTTCTGCTTCTGGCAGTGCCCGACATGCAAATACTTTTTTTTTAGACATTTGATTTTAATTATTATTATTTAATATTTGATTTTAATTATTATTATACTATGTATTATGGAAATATATAAATAAAACACATACAATACACATTGCATAAAACATGAAAAATATAGATTACTATTACTACATTAGGTAGGTACCTATATTATTTGATCTAAAGTAAAAAATCTACCTATTTGAAATTAGAAGTCGCGCGCAACCGACCAATACCTACTTGAGAGCGCTTGCATTTCCCGCCATACCAGGACGCCCTACTTCGAAGCGAAGCCCTGGTTTTAAAATCAAATCGCTAAAAATGAAATCGCGAAAAAAATATCAGCTGTTCCATACATTTAGTCGAGTAATATTGAATAATTTGTATTGAACAGCTGATATTTTTTCACGATTTCACGTTTCGTCCCATAGTAAAAGTTGTACATAATAATGAGTACAACAACTCCACGAAATTTATAAAGTTATAAGTATACAGTAAAAATAAAACAATTAAAAAAAATTGTCTGTCTGTCTGTCTGTTTGTTCCGGCTAATCTCCAAAACGGCGCTTCCGTATCGATTTTGACGGGACTTTCACTAGCAGATAGCTGATGTTGTAAGGAGTAACTTAGGCTACTTTTACTCTTAATTTAAAGAAAGAATAATTTAGGTCCACGCGAACGAAGACGCGGGTACAGCTATTCACCAATAAAGTAAATAAAAAAATAACACAATCAATGAACATCTTTTTTGTAAAGTTTATTACGCACCCAGTCGCGCGATCCGATAAGAATGAATGAAAACATATTCGACCAGCGTGCCGCACACATACGTACTATCTCGAGTAGTCTGTGCCGCACACTACCACGCGCGCGCGCGTCTCTTTGTCAAACAGAGATAGCAATATTTAGGTTAATTTTTGCGCTCGCCTCGAATCGTAGTTGCCCGTATCGTCCGCCGGAACCTTAAGGCCTATTCAGACCTAAGCGGTATTCGCTACCGTCTGCGGCAAAGAAAACCCAGTGGGTATGCGGTAATATTACTGTTCAGACCTAAGCGGTATTCGCTACCGTCTGCGGCAGAGAAAACCCAGTGGGTACACATGCGGTAATATTACTGTTCACACCAAAACGGATTTCGCTATCTTTGTGGGTAGAATAACGCGCGATAGTCGAGTTTCGCTCAGAGAGGTAAGAAATTTTCGCCAGTTAGTCATTTCTGAGTCGCCAAAGAATATATGTACATACTAAATACCTGAGCGAAACCCGCGCGGTATGTACCGCTACCCACAGCGGCAGCGAATATCGCTCAGGTCGCCCTAGCCGCGGTACTTGATACTAAATACCAGAGCGAAACCCGCGCGGTATGTACCTCTACCCACAGCGGCAGCGAATATCGCTCAGGTTTGAATAGGCCTTTAGATTTCTCGATAGCTTTTGTTTTACACCACAGACTACATAGTATTCATGTTGTTTTGTAGTCATGCCAGGTCCTTATAAGAGAGGCTTCTTTGGTCATTGCATTTATCAGACAAAAATAGTAAATGATCACCAAAATTAAACCCGCATTTTAATGTAAAACTCTAACCAAAGTTTTAATATCTCGCTATCCTATCTATGCAAAATGACTCCAAATAAATCATTGTTAACCTTAGATTATATAAACCTAAAGATCAAGCTACACGCACACATCGTTAGTGTGAGAGGGTGGCGAACCTATACATTAGTCTGTAGAAAGAGCGAGAAAGACTATAATGAAGTCGTGTAACCACTTGAACGTCAGCTGCCACTTGAGTTACCAAAATTTTTTTGTCATCTTACGTTCGGTTACACTACAATGACCACTATAGGATTTAATGAAAATCGGTTTTATAGCCCTCTAATAAAGCTCCTTTTTGCAATGTTACTGGCGTTTCGGACGCGGAACGAAACGTAGTTGGCACTGACATGTGTAAACAGTTCAAATCTTTTTAATCTGTATTTATATTTCAGTTTGAAGTTTGAGTGATTTTGTGTGTGCGTCACGGCGAGGATTGTCCGCAGTTATGTCGTAAATTCTTTTTTCCTATTAGTTAGATCGTATAGTGTATTATATCAAGATATTCCTTAAGATTTGCTCGTGTCCATGATATAAAATAATCATAGTTTCATAGGCGTCATGGTTTAAAAAATGTTGTATTACATTGGAGATGGTCCGTCGTATATCAAAATGGCCACAAATTTTAAGTGATAAAACTTACGTGAACACATATTTTGTGATTGAATTTATGCCATTCGTTTAATTATACTATCTAGATTTAGTATAAATACATACTTCTAATACAATTAATATATTACACAGTGATTACATGCAAATTCAAAGTAAGTAAACACGGCGACTGCACGCGCTCACGCTGCGGACACTGGAGTGTAATCTAACGTTTACATGTACAAGGTCTGTGCAGACGGGATATTATCGGCGTCGGATTTTTGTTTTCCAAATTACTTAATTTGTTTGACTGGGCTGTTTATATTAACGCCTGAGTGTTTTATTATTTTTCGCATATTCATGCACGTACTTAACACACTTTTTTACTAAAATAAAATAAGTGACAAACTAGGTAGGTAATCAAAAAAGCATCTCGTCTGCACAGCCCGGGCGGCCATTTTGCTCATTCAAGGTCTCGCGCTTGCTCCGAAAATCGCGATAGCCAGACCTCTTTTCTTTCATTTATTAAAAATAGTTATGATGCATCAAATACTAATATTTTGGTATCGTTTTCATGGAAATATAATCTAGTTTCTTTCACCGTATTTCTAACTGTTACAAATTGCCTGGAATTATTATAAATAAACAATAATTTCGGAATATGAGAGAAAAATGTGTACTGTTAAAGATTCTCTATTTATTTTAAGTAATTTGATCTGGGTTTAGAGCATATACTTTTAAATAATCATATTGTGTATACATTAGGCTATGCTACGGTATTTTTAATTTTAATATAGCTTGTATAATTTTATTTTGACAAACGTTTTTATCGGAAGAGGTACTGCGCAATTTATAGCGCAAAATTTGACACTCGCATCTGGACGTTTCTAGGAACAAGGTTTGAGTGCATTGACAGGTCGCGGCGTGGACGTTCAAGTGGGTAACAACTTTTTTGCCGTCTTCACCTTGTCATTTTGACAACCGGGAGACAAAATTGACGTAGCATTGTTATTGTTATTTATTTATTTTTTAACATTATCTCAGTTGGCAATTTTTAATTTAACTCACGTCTTTCCATCACCTTTGACATTGGCAGAATTGTCGGCATCGGCACCACTTGCCATAACGAAAAATAGAATAGAATAATTGTTATTGTTCGACGAAAATTAATAAAATAATTAATTTTAGCAGCTTGTATGATTGTTTGTGGGTGTTATTCTGTTAATATAATCGTAGAAATAAATTATCATTGTGAATATGGCGGTCTGCAGTGTGAGGGGTTGCAAAAACCGTACAAAAAGAGCTGCCGGGAATGTTACGTTTCACAGGTACGTTTTACTGTAATTATATGCTAAAATTGCTTTGTTTGTGATTAGGTGAATGTCCGTTATACACATAAAATTACTAATACAATTCAATTATGTCGATATTACCAATTAATAAGAAATAATAGGTAATAATTGATTCCATAACCTCTAGATCAAAAGTCATTCAGTGTGCTCAGTTTATCGCCTTTGAAATACCCCTAAATACGGGAAATCTGTTTTTTTTTCTTTCTTTTTGGTCTTTGTCGCTTAGCGATTATGTCGCCCTATTAAGAACACATAATGAATAAGTACAACTATTTAGGGAAATCTGAATTGACTTTCGAATTTTTTATTAAATAAAAAACTATAATCTTTAGTCAGAATGAGGTTAAAAACTGAAAGCCCATCGCAGATGGCGCCACTATCGGTTGTTCCTGAGAACCGCCATATTGTTTTTTTTTGTTGTTTGGTGTCCTACTTAGAACCATATTATACTAGTAAAATGTATTCTACGTGGAGTGTAATACAATTAAAAGACGAGCTAATAAAGAGGAATGCCTCTGGCATTGCTAAAAAAGCAGCATAAATTGCACGGTAAATAGATATAATTATATAAACAAGTTTGGAGGTTATATTGTGTTCTTTTTGTAAAGCCCTATTTTTTCGTTGGAGGTAAGAGGCCTACGATCGAAATAATCTCATTGGTGTTGAAGACGTGCTTGAAGATGAGACTGTCAACATTCCGGCACTGCATAAGTTCAGGGATGTAAATGCCAGCACAAATCTCCCAACGCTGTCTTAACGCCACATTCAACAGTTTGCAGAAAGGTAAGAATGCTATTTAATTATGATGTTTTCATCTTTCCTTGTGGATTGGCTATATTTTGGATTAAATTCGACATACATGTTGTTTCAGGTGTCAAGTACCGCCCAAAGGAAGACCTCTGTACGAGTATAGAAGTTTAGTTATAAAATAATAAAAATATACACTGTAATACGTTGATAGCGGTGCCTAAAATAAAAAGGGAGCATTGAAATGATGATGAATGTTTGTTTTATAAAACTAGTGTAAGAATTTCTCCCCAAATATTCCTCAGGTTTAAAATGGATAGCACTTAACCTCTACTTATTACTAGTCTTCGAATTTTTCTTTCGAAGGGCCTTTTCCCATAGTTTTCTTCTTTTGGCTTATTTAGGGAATATTATGGACTCCCGGATTTTTGCAACCAACGGCTGCTCAAAGCGTCATTTTATTAATTATTCGTAAAACAATTCGATTGTTTATAAAAATAGTATGAAAGTTGACAGCTATCTGTCAAATTTCTGGAACAACCGACAGTAGCGACATCTGAAGTGAGCAAAAGGCAGTTTTTTACCCCATTGTTAACAAAATACAGTAATTTTTTCATTTTATAGATTTCCCTTTTAAATCGATTTTTTCCCGGCCCTGAAAAATGTATCTTATGCAAAAACTTAATTGTCTATGCTTTCAACAGCTCTCTAATGGATCCTGCAGTCGGGCCCAGCAGCGCCATGTTGCCTGCGTAGTTAAAGCTGATAATACAAACACCACCAACCCGACATCGAACACTCATGCTGCTAAGATCGACTATGAGGTCATTAACATATAGGTTGAAGAGCCTGAAGACTTAAAAGTTTATAATGCATAAAATTGATGAATATTAAAAAATAAACTATTCGATACATCTCAGTTTTATTTATGGGTAAATTGGGTTCAATCTGGTAACATTCACACACACATGCACAAATTAAACACCGATATAAAACCTGTTACACTGTCACTTCATCCAGAGGTTTACTTTATCTATGTTGTTAACCCAAAAATAGTTAATGAACACCATAGACATAATAAAAGTCTATGAGGAACAAGATGAACACCAAATTATTAACGCGGCGCTTGGGGTGCGGTGGGAGGGGATTGCAAGCCCTAGCCACATAATATGGCATCATAATACTTTATTTGGTATTATGCCTACATTTTATGGCAATCACAGTGGTTTATTAAGGGCGCCCCAAGAACCTTTATTATTCTTGGGGCGCCCACACAAAACCGCGATGCAATGCGAATTCGCAACACGGTTAAACCGATAGGAATACGTCGAGTGAGCTCGCAGATATTTGCGATGCAGTGCGAATTCGCAGTTATGTGTGGGAGCCCTTAGGCAGAAATAGCGCATTAATTTGCTCGCTAAGATTTGGTGATCATTTACTACATTTGGTGTTCGAATACAATTTGAAGTGCAGTCGTGACTAAAATAGCTAGTACTATTGTAATTTTAGACTTTATTTTCTGGTATCAAGTATATATTTTTGGTAAAAGAACTAAGGCTGACATTCAGAGACGACAGAAAGGAGTCTAAGCGTGAACTTACTTTGATGTCATTTTTGTTCCGTAGCGACGTTAGTACCAATTTTGGTCACCGGGTCAGATAAGTTAGTGGCACTATACATAAGAATCATCGAAATCGGCCCACGCGTTTTCTCCAATGGCTAAAGAAACCAAGAGAATTCTTTAGTCATTGGTTTGCTCTCTAGAGTGCCACAAAGGAACAACACACACGTAGGCACACATTACACCTTCACACACACACACACTTCAAATTACATTACATACATAGGCTGGTGAACACATTACCCTCCTCTGCGTCGCGCAGTCAGGTAAAAATAATGATTATTAGCATAGAAAATCACTTCACTACATAGTATAAAACAAAGTCGCTTCCCGCTGTCTGTCCCATGTATAATTACACATCTGCAACAGTTCTGTATGCTTAAATAAAGCTATCATTATCTTGCTGTGACATGTTGACCCAGATTCTGCTGAGGTGTGATGTTCATCTGTCAAAGAATTGTCGGAGAAATCCCTGAGCTCTTTGTTACACCCTATATCAGGCATGCTCAATGGGATTTAGGTCTGGTGATAGTGCAGGTCACTCCAGAATCGCAACATCATGTTCATGCAACCAAATTCTTACCACCGGGTTGGTGGGTATACAGAAATTGTCATGAATAAACCGGAAATCTCGACGAAATTGTGATTACTCCTAGAATCTGATTGTGGTATCTTTTAGCAGTTATTTATGGAACCTTACACCCCAATCGAAGTCTGTTCTCTCGCCAAGAAATTTCGCCAACACCATAATTGCTTCACTTTGGCATGAATAGACTTCTGTGAGTGCTGGAGGTGGCTTGCACATCCAGGAACTCTCCGATCGTGTACTCTGCGAAATGAGATGGAGCCCCAACCGCAATTAATTACAAAAATCACTGATGACATTGAACGATTTTCCTAGTGCAAATTTTCTGGAGCCCACCGCAGTGTTCGTCCGCGATTGCCAGAAATAAATCACTATCAAAATCTTTTTGGAGTCCATAGTAGTTTTAGTAGTTGCAACTTAGTATAAAATATCCCCAGACAGTTTTGATGTGTGTAGTTGATGGACGAAATTTGTACGGAACCCTCGGTGCGCGAGTCCGACTCGCACTTGGCCGTTATTTGGTAAACACTTTTAATTTCATGAACGGTGCTAATATTTTGAAAAATTAAACTGGCACAAATCGACAAACCTGTGTACCAAAAATCATGGTTACAGCAAATGACAAAACGTTATCTTAGGCCGCAGGTATGGGCAACCTTTGACATGTTGAGGGCCAAACTTTAGCGTGCAAATACGTTCACGGGCCGCGTTTAAAAGTACTTAGTGCATTTTAAAGTAGTGATAATATTTTTTGCGATAGATATTAGACATGAAATAATACGACAATGTTATTATAGTACAATTTATTAAAATAATAAAATGAAATTTAAAAAAATGGTTCATTATAATTAAATAGTTAAATTTGCAATTGTTACAAACTACGAAAGTTAAATACACCGAAATCAATGAGACACTTGAGCTTGAATTTGGGAAACTAATCCATCGATATTTGGATTAATTCCACTGATACAAAGACGTAAAGAATTTTCCAAATTATCCAATACAATTATATAATTGATTTATTAACTTTCATCAATGAAAAGAACTGTTCGCATTTATAAGTACTGCCAAACAAACAAATCAATCTTCTTGCGAATTTTCTAAGCTGCGGAAAATTGTCTTCTTCTAGGTATTTTTTGTAGAAATCGCACAACTCTACGTCTTCAAATTTGGATTTTAGGAGTGAGTTTTCTTGAATCTCGATCAACTCCATTTGTAAGTGTATTGGAGCATTTTGTACATTACATTTTGTAGGAGTAGCAAATAAACTGAAACAGTCTTCCATGTTTTTGAAGTCGCTAAATCTGTTCGAAAATTGTTCCGACAGTAACTTGAGGTCTTCAGCATATTGAGCATAAGCAATATTTTCATACGCAGAGAGCGTGTTGAAATGGTAACTATTACCAGACAGCATCTGTGACTCCCACAAGCGTAGTTTGATCTGAAACGCTTTCAAATGGTTTTACAAATCATTTACTAACTGTCCTTGTTTTTGAAGTTTCAAATTTAAATCATTCAAATATTAGCTTGTAAGATCGACCAGAAATGCTAAGTCACATATCCATTTTGGGTCACTTAATTCAGATAGTGATTTATCTTTTATTTTCATAAAGTCTGTTATCTCATTTCTAAGCTCGTAAAACCGTTTCAACATTTTTCCTTTGCTCAGCCATCTGACTTCACAATAATATGTTACGTCCGTTATATTCAGCTGATATTTCATCCAAAAACGCCTTGAACTGACGATGGTTAAGCCCTCGGGATCGAATAAAGTTGATGGTTTTTACTACCACATTCATAACATTCTGGAGTCTTAGACTTAGAACACAAGTTCTGTTGGTGGATAATGCAATGAAGGACTATCAAATCATCTTTTTGCACATTTAATTCTGTTGCTTTTTCATTCAAAATTCCGATGAAACCTTTACGTAAGCCGACCATAGAAGGTGCACCATCAGTGCATACTTCAATTAATTTTGACCATGGCAAGCCAAAACTTGTGAATACCTTTTGAACTTCAATAAAAATATCCTCTCCTGTAGTGGTTCCTTTAAGCGGCTGTTAAGCAAGCAATTCCTTAGTAACAGTGAACTCCTTATCAACACCTCGAATAAATATAGCCAGTTGAGCTGTGTCAGACAAATCGGTGCTCTCGTCTAATGCTATGGAAAATGATTCAAAACCAGCCATACGGTCAGTCAATGTTGTTTTTCTTCTTCTTTTTTCGATATGGCAATTGAAATGTTGTTTTTATATCATTAGATCATTAGCCATCATTTCTATACGTCGAACAACAATTCGTCTTGACAAACAATTTTTTTCAAATTCATTTTTCTTTTCAGGACACATAAAACTGCAAACATCTAACATACACTCCTTGATAAATTCTCCTTCGGCAAATGGTTTTAATGCCTTTGCCAATTTTGAGCTAACTATAAAACTAGCTTTCACAACATTTTGTGTTCTTTGTTTATGAAACATTTGTTGCTGTTTTTCCAAATTTGCGATAAGCTTCTGGATTTTGTCTGTTCTTGTCAGTGAGTGCAGCGTAGCATGCTTAGTTGAGTAATGCCTCTTTATATTGAACACTTTCATTACTGACAAAAAAAAAATAAAAAAAAATGGATTCATTACATAGCAAACAAATAGGCATTTTGCCACAACAAATAGGTTTTTTTGGCATTGTGCAAGATAAAAAATAATTCTTCAGTCCATTTTTCTTGAAACTAGCGACCCTCTGTATGTACTTTTCATTTCTTTCCACCAAACATCATTTTTGTTTTCTTTTCGTTCAATAAACTTAATAACAAACTATAGTTAGTAACCACTCAAGATGCACACAAAGCTTAGATTATGTAAAACTTTATTTATGACACAAAGTCACAAAGCAAGTTGACGGCTCGAGCAGTTCGCTAGGATATCGCTTGTCCAAGTTATCACCACGGTAGCTCAAATAAAACTGAACTAACGTTCGGGCCATCCACCCACTTATATAGGCAAAATGAAGGAATAATCTGGAATAAACTAGTTTAGAATAATTGAGAAACAATAAATCTTTTGATGTGTCGCCCGTGAGGCGGCAAACCTCAAAGAATTTGTTCGAGCAAGCCGAGTGGCGGGGCGATTATCAAAGAGTGAGGCGGCAAACATCAAATGATTTGATGTTTGCCGCCTCACAGTCACTCCCGTGAGTATAAGTAGGTACCTAATGTAATAGTTTTTAAATTAGGTTTTTTCAAAATATCTCGCGGGCCGAATCCGGCCCGCGGGCCGGTTGCTGCCCGTACACAGGGGCGTATTTAAAAATTTGGCGCCCCGGGCCAGTTAGCTTTGCCGCCCCATTAAGTGACGATAAAGTATTTCATTTAAGAAAAAAAAAACTGCAGTAGTTAGGTTCCTAGCTAAGTGCTGCGAAATAAACAAATGAAAAATTTTTCCTAAAAATGAACCTTAAATTCACTAAGTCATTTTTTATTTTCTATGCACAAAGTACAAATTGATTGGCGAAATCGTCAATGACGCAGCCTGTCATAATTTATGGCGTTTTTCAACCCAGCTATAAACTGTTTAGGCGTTCTTCGCTTATAGTGGAAGGTAGATAATTTTTTACCCGACTGGGCGACGCAAAGGAGGGTTATTATCCTTTTGAGTACAGAAAACGAACGTTCTGCACTGCAATTCGGCACTGCGGCGCAAAGGAAAATACGTAATGCAATCAAATTATGGCTTCAAGGGCCATAAAAGGTAACTTTGGCATTGAAGGTAGGTATTATAGCGGTATTGTAGTTGTGTTCGAAGCGTTCATTTTTTAAATTTAAATGTCAATTAAAATATAAAATATAATAAAAAGTATTCTAGGTAAGCTTGACAATAAAAGGCGCCCAGAAAAGACAGCCTGCCGCCCCGGGCCATGGCCCCCTTGGCCCTATGGTAAATACGCCCCTGCCCATACATGTCTGAGGCTGACATTCAGAGACGACAGAAACGAGTCTAAGGCTGACATTCAGAGACATGACCTTAAGACAGGCGAAGACCGCTCTAAGCAAAGTTGTCGGCGCATCTTCAAAATTCGTATTCAGAGACGCAGTGTAAGCTTAGGTAAGACTCTCTTCTCTATGGCCATTTTTAATAGCAAAATGTTTATCGGTATGTTACGGTTTTTATGAAAATGTGTAAGCAGGCGTATATAAAAATTAAAACAGGATAGCAATATATACAAAATGCAATTGGAGTGAGCGAAAAAAAATATCTGAGACATAAACCTATTTAATTAAGTTAGGAGGTTATTCAGACTTGAAAATCTCAAATTGTCGAAATTAACTCCACCTTAGCCCACTTGGCGGCGCTAGTGTCGTCTTAAGTAGTCAATATTCACTACTTGGCTTATCTTAGTTTACGTTAAGTTTAAGGCTGACATTCAGAGACATGAACATAAGACGGGCGAAGACCGCTCTAAGCGAAGTCGTCGCTAAGCGCATCTTCAAAATTCGTATTCAGAGTCGCAGTGTAAGCTTAGCTAAGACTCTCTTCTCTATGGCCATTTTTAATAGCAAAATGTTTATCGGTAAGTTACTTTTTTATGAAAATGAGCAAGCAGGCGTATATAAAAATTAAAACAGGATAGCAATATATACAAAATGCAATTGGAGTGAGCGAAACAAAATATCAGAGACATAAACCTATTTATTTAAGTTATGAGGTTAGTCAGACTTGAAAATCTCAAATTGTCGATATTAACTCCACCTAAGCCCGCTTGGTGGCGCTAGTGTCGTCTTAAGTAGTCAATATTCACTACTTGGCTTATCTTAGTTTACGTTAAGTTTAAGTCGTGTTCCGAACGTCTCTGAATACAAATATGAGCGCAAGCTGTTGATTTTGACAGATGGAAGCGTAAGTTCACGCTTAGACTCGTTTCTGTCGTCTCTGAATGTAAGCCTTAGTCGTGTTCCGAACGTCTCTGAATACAAATATGAGCGCAAGCTGTTGATTTTGACAGATGGAAGCGTAAGTTCACGCTTAGACTCGTTTCTGTCGTCTCTGAATGTCAGCCTTAGGGCAAACCGTAATAACTTTGAATGGTTTGACGGGCACAATTGGCACAAATCATAAGCTATAATAATTTTTTGCTACTTTGTATCCAGCTAGGCTCATCGGATAATTTTCTTGGTGCTGGGGTAACGTTGCTGCAGCACAATGTGTTTTTGGTGACTAACACTAAAACGGCAGCAGACACATAGGTATTTAAAATTTCTGCCACTATTACACGAGATAAGGCTTAATGATTTGGGCTGCTATTCAAATCTCGAAAGGAGACAACATTGTGCTGGAGTAACAAACTTTTTCATGCGATATATTATACGAAAAAATAAAACTTAACAATAAAACTATTGTAGAATTGAACATTTAATCCCCAGCTTATAAAATATTACACAAAGTAATCTGGAATGAAGTTGAATTACACAAAGTAGGTAATCAATTAAGGAAATATTAAATTTACTTTCACTTATCTAATTAAGTAAAAACAACATGGATTTACTTGTCCCTTACTTTGATAAGATCATTTAGATCTAATGCTACACATATTTCCTTAGAGTCTGTGCGAGGATTCCGGTCCAGGATTTCAGTGATAGGGTAATAATTATCTCTGTTGTCAACATTCCATCCGGAGTACTGTAAAATAAAATGTAGATTAGGTATTGAATTATACGAATGTACTGAATTGACACTAGTAGCCTACTACTTAGTGTCAAATAGGTACTATTGACTCATTAGTTAAAGAGCGGCCATCTGTGACCGAAAACAATACCTACTAATGTATACGTTTTGTCATTTAATAAATTCACCCTAATTAAGGTAAATGATAGAATTTTCTCGTTTAGCATGTTTAGGGAAATGTACTGGACTATTCGAATTTAGTATAAAGAACTTGGTCACAGTAAATATATTGTCAAATATTTACTGTGAATTAGCGGCAGATTAGCGGTCTATCAATTCAGGATAACACAAATAATTAAATATCTTTTACAAATCCCGTTTTTACGCAGCGACCGCGGTCTTCGCCCCGATTGGTGAAGAGCTCGAAGCGGGCCAGCCAGCATCTATAGCTATTCTGTAAGAGCATCTCGCATATCGATTCGAATCTCACTCTTATTGATGTTTCATATTTGATGAATTGACAAACGATAGCTTAATAACGGAGCTGTGAACATACTCTATTCATGTTCACGGCTTCTGTTATTAAGTTACACGTTTTTTATCGTTTGTCAATTCGTCAAAATATAATTATCAATCGACATTAAAGAGTGAGATTCGAATCGAGATCGAGATGTTCTTACAAAATACCTATGCAGCAGGCAGAACGTGGTCGATGCGCTAAATCGAGATTATTAATTAATCGTCCTCTCGTCCCGCACTTAACGTGCGATTGCTGTCTAGACGGCTACATCGTACCTGTGTATTCAATTACAATAATCCTTACCCTGTGCCAGAACTCTCTAACACCCTGTTTCTTAAAGGCTGATCAAATTTAGCCAGTCGTCAAATCATATGTCAAGTTGAATTGTTTGTTGACGTTGGTCAACCAACCGGAACAGCTAATATGATTTGACCAGCCTTTCAGAAACCGAGGGTAAGTAAGTGTAACACATAAGGTAGCCACTTTTAATACCCCAAAATTCTGCGCGTTCCTGTATAGCTGTCGTTTTGAAATTGTATTTGTTAGCAAGTTTTCAGATTTTGATAAATAATAGAATAGAGTTATTAAAATAACAATTAAAAATGAAAAAGCGTACCTGGGTGAATCAACTTTTAAGGCACTCCTTTCGTGTCCTCGTCATAGAAGCAGCAATAAAATTGCATTTCTGTATAAATTTTAACTTTTTATTACTTTACCAAATAATAAGATCCCCTAGGTTACCCGAATCAGTTTAATTTAACCAGTTAAATTTAAAGTAATATACACGACATTTTATTGTAACGCAGCAGAACAAAATCAGTCTTCATACTAAAAATACGTGTTCCCGACAGTGAACGCAAATAAAACATGGAAGCATTCCTACCTCTAGAAAATGACCCAACGCAGACAGCGCTGCGGTAGGCGGGGCTTAAAAATTGCGCTGCACGCGTGGGTAGTTCGTCCGCAGCAGGCCACAGCGGCGGTCGACTATTATTTACCGGGTTTTGCGTGTTAAATATTAAAAAAATGCATTCTTGCGCAGTGAAATGATGTATAAATCAGTCACAGATGCATAAAAAAAATGTTGGAATTAGTTTTCACGTGTAACTACATCGTTATTTATTATATTTCTATTAAAAAAATATTATACCACGACTCCACGAAGTCTATGGGGATGATGTTATGTCAACCAAACAATTTACTTTTCTACCTGACAATAATGACAAGTTTTATTATTTTTATTACAAAAAGGTTACAATACATTACATATTAGAGCATGGAGAAAATAGAATAGATATCGTTGCTATATTAAGTACAATACAGCAACTACCTATATCTATTATGTATGTACTAGCGGCCCGCCCCGACTTCGTACGGGTAGCATTAAGTATCTACGGCGCATCTACCTACCTACCTACCCTACCCTACATACCTCCCCAAATTACTTACCTACCTACCTACCTCCTACCTACCTACTTCTTACCTAGCTATCTCCTACCTACCTCCTTACCTCCTACCTACCTACCGTCTATCTACGTACCTACATACCCTAACATTTTGTACGAGAAAATGAATTTTCCCATTTTATTTGGGGTCGGCGCAATATGTCTTCTTCTTCCATTCATCTCTATTAGACGTCATTTCAGAGTTTACGTTCTTATAAGCAATCCATCTTTTCTTGGGTCTGCCTCTTCTCTTACGTCCATCCACATACATACTTAAAGCTCTTGTTGTTACATGATTTTCATCCCTCCTCATAACATGCCCATACCACGACAAACAGTTACTTCTCAACTTTTCTGTCACCGGTGCCACTTTCATACTTCCTCTGATATAGAAACTCATTTCTTATTCTGTCCATTCTTGTCACACCACGCATACATCTCAAAATTCGCATCTCCGCTGTATGCGTTCGTCGTGTCTTTCGTTCGTGACTTTCGCAGCCAAACGTTCCGATCCATACAAGACGGCAGGCCTTATCATGGTCTTGTAAATTTTCGCCATAAGTTTTTGGGGAATTTGGGAGTCGCTTGTTGTTCCCGTGATCTACCTACCGCCATTTCATCCACCCTGCGCATATTACTCCTATTACTCCTTAAACACTGCTCTATTTACAGACTTAGAACAACTGCTGTCTGTCATACAGTATATAGATACAACATAAACATACATACATACATACCGGTCAAACATATAACCCTCTCCGTAGTCGGGTAAAAATGTTATCATAATTCTACAACGTGTATCAGAAATGACCGGTCATATTTAAATGCTCTAAGTATCTATGCACCTAAGGGTAATGTTTGGGATCATTAAAAAAAAAAAAAAAAAACAAATATTGATCACGAGTCCAAACATTACCCTTAAATAAGACCGGTCATTTCTGATACACGTTGTATATTTTAATACCACCACCATCACGAGTAATTATTTATATTTGCGTTACACCTTATTAAAACATCCCAGGCGACCGAATGGCGGGCGCAGTGGCGTCATAGAAATGTCGTAAGCGGCCTATACTTTAAATGGCAATTTAAACCCAAATTATCAGAATATAAGATCGATTTTTAACTGTGCATCCTGAGTTGTAATAGATTATTGGCGAATCATCGACAAGTTTCCGATGTGTGAGTTTGTTTGAAATTTTGTGTCAAGATGCGCGCTTAGTTCCCTTGAAGTAATAATGCTTCCATGTTTTATTTGCGTTCACTGGTTCCCGAGCCTAGGTGTCGAAACAATATATGAAGTTTCTTTAAAAAAATGTATAAACGCATTGAATATCTATGTAAATTTTTGATACGGAACGAAATAAGCTTACCTTTGAAGTGCAAAATTACAGTTAGATTACTAAAATGGTATTTATTTGAGGTCCCTAAATATTGTCCCCAACATTGATAAAAAATCCAATTATGCTGCGTTACTGTAAAAATTTAAACACAATCAACAAGAGATGGCGCCAAATTTAATGTCAAGAGCGGACCTATTGTATAAAATTTCGTTGGTGTCATTCAACATGACCGATCTCGCAAAACCCGCCTCTCAGTACGCGGTAAGCTGAGAAGTGGTGGGCGTGGGTTTATATTAAAAAAAAATTCGCTATTATTACTTAAGAATGTTACCCATGCTGTCTGATTTCAAAATCATGATGGGATATTTGATAAGTTTTAATTGTGGAGTAATTTGTCGCCTATTTAAGTAAAAAATTATCTTGAGTTACCAGTAACGCCAGAGAAAGTAAGGCAAAGAATAATGCCATATAGGGATATTTTATAGTCTTAACAACTTTTCTAAACTACCTACTTTACTAGCTATTTATTTAGTTTATTAGTTTACTTCACATCGGAGCAAAGAGTGCTACTTTATAACTCTGGCGCTATATGGTATATGGAGTACTGTTGTCATTTATGGGCGCCAGCCCGCATACCAGTGTGGGCCCTTTGACTCGATCCAGAGCGATGCAGTTAGGATTCTCGAAGATCCCAAGCTTACAAGCGGTCTAGAACCCTTCAATCTGAGGAGATACTTTGCCTATCTGTGTGTTCTACCGCTTGTACAACGGACGATGATCAGAGGAATTGTTTGATATGATGCCAACGGCTACTTTTCACCATCGCACCTCTCGCTATCGGCGGAAAATTCACCTGCATACTCTAGAGCCACACTGGTATCGTACTTTGCGGTTTTAGAGGAGTTTCCTCCAACGCACTCACATGTGGAATCAGCTCTCCACTGAGGTTTTCCTAGAGACTACAGTCCGGAGTTCTTTGTAAAGGGAATGAAAAGATTTTTGAAGGGTTGCCAACAGCGCGAGTGAAGTGATGCCTCTGTTGGTGCAGGTTTCGGTAACCGCTTACCAATAGGCGGGTTGTGTGCCTGTTTGCCAAAAAGTATCATCAGTATTTTTAAGGGTAAAATACCGACAAAGCTAAAGACGAAAGCGATGCAAATATGTCTTATACCTTGCTTGACTTACGCCTGTCAGACTTGGCCAATGTCAAAAACCGCACTGGACAAGCTTGGGATTTGTCAAAGAGCTATTGAAGGAAGTTACACAAATATAAAACTAAAAGACCGAGTACCAAACATTCTGATCAGAAAAATGACGAAAGCTAAAGATGTGATCAAACAAATCCTCAAACTCAAGTGGAAGTGCACAGGCCATCTACAGAGAGTCAAAGATGAAAGATGGGCAAAGATCGTGACGAACTGGGTACCGCTAGACAGCCGACGTAGACGAGGCAGACCCTACACGAGATGGAGAGTATTGCGAGAGTAGTCGGAAAGCTTTGGACAAGAATAGCAAGGAACAGAGATGAATGGAAGCTATTGGAGGAGGCTTATACCACCAATGGCGGTCCTTACACTAATGCTAATACACCGTAGATTAGGAACTAACATAACATAAGGAGTGATACTAACACACCTATTTCTTTATATAAATAATAGGTTGGGGAAAAAGTTTCTTCGCATTTTTTAAGAAAATTCAAAACATTTTTTAATTTAGTTTATTTACATTTAACTAAAGTATGTAGGTACCATTTTGTTCGATAACTTTTTGCCATCTTGTAGGTAGGGACATGATCCCATTGCTATAGAAATTTTGGGACTTCTGATCAAAATACCGCGACAAGTGGTTTTAGCAGTCCTCACGTGATGTTAACCTGACACTGCCTAAAGAATTCTAAAGAGACCGAAACAGGTGGAAATCTGAAGGTTCAAGGTCAGGACTATACGGCGGATGCATTAACACCTCCCAGCCAAACTCTCTTAATTTTTGCTGAGTGGCTAAAGATGTGTGAGGTCTAGCGTTATCATGATTAAAAACCACACCCCTTCTGTTGATTAATTCCGGCCGCTTTCTCTCAACTTCTTGCTTTAATCTCATCAGTTGTTCGCAGTAGAGTTCAGAATCGATGGTCCTGCCTGGTGGTAACAGCTCATAATGAATAATGCCCTTCCAATCCCACCACACACACAGCATCACCTTGTTGCGAGTTAACCCGGGTTTCGCCACAGTCTGTGAAGCCTGACTGGCCTTTGACCACGACCTTTTTCGCACGTTCTTGTCGTACGTGATCCAGTTTTCATCACCAGTTATCAGCTTCTTCAAAAATGGTTCGGTTTCATTACGTCGTAATAAAGAATCACAAATGAGTACACGGTTCATTAGGTTTCTTTCAGTGAGCTCGTGAGGTACCCAAATATCGAGCTTTTTTGTGTACCCAGTTTTTTTCAAATGTGCCAAAACTGTTTTGTGGGCAATTCTCAGTTCTTCAGCTACCTCTTAACTACTGATATCTTGCTCCACTTTTTCAGAAATGGCATCCATTTTATCCGTAATAGGGCGACCAGAGCGACGTGCATCTTTGACATCAAATTTTCCGGATTGAAAACGCTGAAACCAAATTTATGCTACTCTCACAGACACGGCACTAGGTCCATAAACATCGCAAATTTTTATCGCGGCTTGCGTTGCATTTTTACCTTTTTTGTAGTAAAATTTTAAAATGTATCGAATTTCTTCCGTAGATTCATTCATCTTGACAGTACGAAAAACAAATGAAAATCACACATTTTCCTAATTTGAATTTGAAATTGTTCTTTATTTGAAAAACAAAATCTAGGAAAGAAAGAAAGGTATTAAAGAAGATTTTTGAAACCGTAGAAGTTAAAGACCCACGAATTTACTTCATAGATAGTTTGTGCCTCTCACTGGATAAATTAAAGCTGATTAAGTAAAAAGTCTGTATTTGAAGGTGAAATAAATTATTACTCATAAATTTTCCGGAACTTTTAGTTTTATTTCATAAATAGATATTTCTAAATAGGTAACGCAAAGAATAGCTTAACGTGACACTCATCAGATCTTCTCAAAGTCGTGGCAAGCTATGAAACCTAAAAATATAATAAATCATTCAACTGATAACACCATAAGTTTTCGAACATATTTATTTTAATTTTACTACTGCAAAATGTTGTCAAAGGAGTGTCTTAAAAGTTGATTTACCCACTACTATTCCTATGTATGATATAATGGGATATTTAATTTAATTTTATGCCAACACTTACATAACATGGCGTCATGGCCAATGACATTTTACAAATAGACGCGTTGCCCGCGCTCTATATTGGCAAGATAAATGCAAGGTAAATGCCCTGCACCGACTGAGAGAATGAGCATGGAGCTGCTAATGCCACGTAACTAAACGTCTATATTCATCTTTTTCTAACAACCGACATGGCGTATGGTGGCTTTAATTGTCTTTCCCTTTCTTCGCGCACTGTATAATTATATGTACTGCTATGTAGTTATAGTAAAGTTTACGCCATTTTGTAGTGCATTAATGTTGGTGTATGGCCCGTCTATCCGTCGTCCGGCCGTTCAACAAAAATATGAAATTGTAAAAAATATTTATCTATATATATTTTTAAAAAATTAATACCTATTTCCCTTGGTCAAGGCGTCGTATGCGAGGTTCCACAAGAGGGGGCCAAGAACCGACCCCTGTGGAACCCCGCAGGTAATCCCCCTCCGTTTGATGCTACTGTCCCTGCCCACATAACGTATGTGCCTGTCGCGCAGATATTCCCCGACGATGCTGCGCAGGTAGAGGGGGACCTGATGATGTTCCAGGGCCCCCCGAATCGCCCCCCACGGGAGAGAGTTAAAGGCGTTGACTATGTCCAGGCTGACAGCCAACGCCACTCCCCCCGCCGCACAGTGGTTCGTCCCCATACAAGAGCTCGGACATAGGATTTTTAAAACAAAAACTGTCGAATTTCAAAAAACAAACTATGCCATTATATTGCTTTATTGAAGGGCAACAATTATTGTATGAAGCATTTTTTGATTAGGCTTATAGTTTAGGAGTAAATATAAAAAAACCGTTTCCTCAGTATGGAGAGCACCACAAAAATGTCTATAACTTGTGATTCCCGTCCCGTTTCGTTTTGCGGTTTACATAACTAGTTTTTACTTATTAAATGCCACATTTTCTTCAAAGTAACATGGTGCACTAAACCTGCACTTTTTGAGATATGACCATTATGGATATTAAAAATAAAAATTCTACCTAAAACGAGTTTTTGACCTAACACTAGTACATGTAGGTACTGTACGGAAATAGGAAGAGAGGATAAGGTACTGAGGTAGCTGTTCATTCAAAACGTGCGCCCTGATGATATTAATTTCGTCAGTAAAAGCCAAGGTACCGCTTTGGACAAAAATACTACTGATTATTATTGTTATTATTTTAGAAGACGTATTCTCAACCCTTTTTCTTTTTCTAATCACTACAACCTGCGAAGATCTATTGCATGACGCCTCTTGTGTAGTTACAGCACTCCCTATAGCTGTAAGTCAGTTATAAAATTGACTTTCGTTTTGGGATGGAGAGATTTAATCTCATCCGATGAGATCAGGTGGCCTCGGATGTGCTGGTTTCTTGTCACTTCTACGTCACACTCGCATAAAATATGTATGGGCGTCTCATCCTTCTCCCGACAGAATCTGCAAATTGTAGTGTCACTAAGGCCCATTTTGCGCAGGTATTTGTTCAGTTTGCCAGTGAGGGTTCTCAGCAAGATTCTGATAGGGCTCCTGTTCATGGAAAGCCTTGTTCCATAAACTTACTGTTGAAGCCTGTGAGAAGCGGTTTGGAGTGTTCTTGGCCTGATGACTCTTCCCAGAGCTTAATACTCTGTTTATATCCCCACGACCTGAGATGGGTGGACGTGGTACATTTAGAAATTCCACACATAGGTTCAGGGCTCATTATGAGGCTTTTTGCACCAGCTCTTGCTAGTTCATTAGCAGTTTCATTTCCACCGATGCCTCTGTGTCCAGGTACCCAGCTTATAGCTACCGAGTTCGATGTTCCTAGTAAGTTAGTAAAATATGAAAGAATGTAAGTATTAAAAATTGAATAAAGGTCATAATAATCAGTAGTATTTTTGTCCAAAGCGGTACCTTGGCTTTTACTGACAAAATTAATATCATCAGGGTGCGCGTTTTTCATAAACAGCTACCTCAGTACCTTATCCTCTCTTCCTATTTCTGTACAGTACCTACATGTACTAGTGTTAGGTCAAAAACCCGTTTTAGGTAGAATTTTTATTTTTATTGGTCATATCTCAAAAAGTGCAGGTTTAGTGCACCATGTTACTTTGAAGAAAATGTGGCATTTAATAAGTAAAAACAAGTTATGTAAACCGCAAAACGAAACCGGACGGGAATCACAAGTTATAGACATTTTTGTGTTGCTCTCCATACTGAGAAAACGGTTTTTTTTTTTTACTCCTAAACTATAAGCCCAATCAAAAACTGCTTCCTACAATAGTTGTTGCCCTTCAATAAAGCAATATAATGGCATAGTTTGTTTTTTGAAATTCAACAGTTTTTGTTTTAAGAATCCTATGTCCGACCTCTTGTATGGGGACGAACCACTGTGCGCCGGGACACTACCTGCTCCGACAGCGAGCGGACGCGCAAGATCGCATCCATTGTAGAGCGCCGCGCCGAAGCCCACCTCGGTGCCACGCCTATTACGTACACGCGGGCTCTTCTCGGGGAGGGAGACTGTAAAGAGAGGCCCGTCCCAGGCACGTCCCGGGGGAGACTGTAAAGAGGTACCCCCGGTACCCTCGCTGTGCGGTGCACGGCGCGCAGGACCGACCAGTGCGCGCCGTCTTCTCGGGGGTCGCTTCGGTGAGAGCGCACCAGAGTCCCCACTCTGTGCGCTCGTGACCCTGGAGGAACCTAACCTAAACCTAACCTAGCCTAAACGTAACAATATTATAATCTTAATTAATAAATATTTTTAAATACGGAAACCGTTTTCGTTTTAACTTTTTAGGATGTACAATTGTACATATTTATAAATATCATAAAGTAGAATAAAGGTCATTATGATGATGACATGAATGAAACAATGAAACCTCACGAACCTCACATATATGAAGAAAGTCGCCATAATAAAAAAATATTAACCTATTATGACCCTTCGAATGAGATTTGTTTAAAATCTGTTGGATGGTGGAAAAACCATAAAATAATATGCAAAAAAAATCGAAGTAAAAAATTATCTATGAATTCAAATTCCGGGGAATCCCCATATATTCGATGAATGTCGCCATAATAAAAAATGATCGTCCTAATAAGACCCTTCGACTCAGATATCATTCAAATCTGTTGGATGGCGAAGACGTTTTTTCCCATATGGGTTATTCGAGAAAAATGTTTTTTTTTTATGATCCCTGCTTATAACAAGAATATCTAATACGAGAGGTTGTGGTTAGTATGCCGTTTTATATTTCTCTTTATTGCAAACTAAGAATAACAAAAACTACATAATATGCAAAAAAATCGAAATAAAAAATGATCTATGAATTCAAATTCCGGGGAATTCCCATATATTCGAAGAATGTCGCCATAATAAAAAATGATTATCCTGTTAAGACCCTTCGAATGAGATATGTTTCATATCTGTTGGATGGTGGGGACGTTTTTTCCCATAATTATGATGGGTTATTCGAGAAAAATGTTTTATTTTCATGATCCCTGCTTATTACAAGAATATCTAATACGAGAGGTTGTGGTTAGTATGCCGTTTCATATTCCTCTTTATTGCAAACTAAGAAAAACTACATCATAATATGCAAAAAAATCGAAATAAAAAACGATCTATGAATTCAAATTCCGGGGAATCTATGGGATATTCGAAGAATGTCGCCATAATAAAAAATTATCGTCCTATTAAGACCCTTCGAATGAGATATGTTTCAAATCTGTTGTAGTGTGGGGACGTTTCTTCCCATTGTCCTTTAAATTAGTCTCAAATATTTTTTTCTAGATTGTTTATTGTTTTACATTATACGTAAAAGGTATTTTTTTATTTAGTTATTATTTAAACCCAGAAAATATTATATAAAAAGTGAAAAATAAGGGAGGGAAATTCAAACTTACATAACGCGTCACCATTGGTCGAAACGAAATGTGACGTCAATGGTCACGTCATTGGATTTATCGGCATCGATATTGTCGTCATATTGTGTTAGTAGTGTTTGTGAAAAAAATTAAACCAAACGCAAACCTATACCGCCCTATTCAGGCGGTATAGGTTTGCGACTTGCCGTTTTCGAGATCCGTAGGGCAGTTCCGGTCAGCGTTCCACTTTTAGGTCATTTCGGACTTTTCTTAAACTCACAGGACCCCCTTCTATACGACTCCCATACATAACTTTTACCTCCCACGGCTCCTTCTGGGAGAACAATTGCTCCAAAAGATGCGTTTGTATGGCGGCCATCTTGAAAAATGGCGGAAATAAAAATTTGATCCCGGATTATGAATCGGTGCCCCCGAAAACCCTCGGACGCCAATTTTCAGCCGGCTCGAGACAACTTTTTTTTGGCGGCCATTTTGAATCCGCCATCTTGGATTTTTATGACCACCACCGGAAAGCCCCCTCTATCCTCTATGAAATTGGTTCGAGCACCCCCACGCTATCTCTAACGGTTTCGGAACGGTGAGCGTTTCAATTTTGTATGGCAGCCATGTTTTTTTGTACGGAAGCCATCTTTTTTTCACCAGCTCGTCAAACGGCCCAGGGTCCTTAACATTTTTAGTTCCGGCGGTATAGCATTGCGACTTGTAATTTTCGAGATCCGTAGGGCAGTTCCGGTCAGTGTTCCACTTTCAGGTCATTTCAGACTTTTCCTAATTTTACAGGACCCCCTTCTATACATCACTTTTACCATCACTTTTACGACTCCCATACATCACTTTTACCCCCCACGGCTCCTTCTGGGAGAACAATTGGGTGAAAATCCAAAATGAACACTTGTATGGCGGCCATATTGAAAAATGGCGGGAAAAAAAATTCGACCCCGGATTATGAATCGGTGTCCCCGAAAACTCCCGGACGCCAATTTTCAGCCGGCACGGCACGAAACATATTTTTTTTTGGCCGCCATTTTGAATCCGCCATCTTGGATTTTTATGACCCCCACCGGAAAGCCCCCGTCGTCCTCTATGACATTTGGTCGAACACCCCGCCACTATCTCCAACGGTTTCGGAACGGTGAGCGTTTCAATTTTGTATGGCCGCCATCTTTTTTTGTATGGAAGCCATCTTTTTTTCACCGGCTCGTCAAACGGCCCAGGGTCCTTGACATTTTTAGTTCTAGCACTATAGGTCTGCGACTTGTAATTTTCGAGATCCGTAGGGCAGTACCGGTCAGCGTTCCACTTTCAGGTCATTTCGGATTTTTCCCGGACTCACTGGACCTCAAGGTTTATGAGTCTCATACATCACTTTAACCCCCCACGGCTCCTTCTGGGAGAACAATTCTGTCAATCAGTGAGTCAGTGGTAATCGAGCTTTAATACAAAGTCAAAGTCAATTTACTGTAATCAGCACTCAAATAAGTAGTTTAATTCATTTTAAATATATTTTTTTGTCATTTTTAGGAGTCAGGTTTAGGTGAACTTTGTGATTTTTTATAAAATAAACTACTTGCCGTATCAATGCCGGAGTTCTACTCTCGTGCTCAAAATGTGTACAACTATCGATTTTTACAACAAAATCGAGATGCAACAAAAATGGGGTTATAAACCCCATTTTTGTTGCATCTCGATTTTGTACTACCGCGTGTAATACCGCGATCAGCGAGGGAATCCTCCTTCCACGCCAAATCGATTTAATTCTAGTAACTAGTCCAATATCGATTTTGTGATCGATTAAGATTTAAGTTCATATACAGAGGAATGATATTATAGATATCGAACCAATAGTGTTATATATAATATATATACTCGTCAAAACAAAATAAGGGCCACTTGCAAATTTCGACATTATGGGTGATTTAATGATCATTAACTATATCCATGTGGTAAATTGTACAGCGTTGTGTTATCTTAAGTGTTTGCGAACACTTTAACAGCATTCCGCTTGAAAAACCGTTAAAATGGGTAGATTTTATCAATTTTTTTGAAACCAATTAATTTTACCCTGTTTTTAACGTGAACTTTAGGCTCATTTAACATTTGTATTGTACTGAGAACAGTTAAGTGTGTCAAGTTAGTGCCTACATCGGCATTTTAAGAACGTAATTCCACAGGTTCGACTTCAAATAGACTTGACTAAAACGACCAGGACCATAACACTCATCCAAGAAGGCTATTCGTAGCAATCTGTAGTTTTACAGCCGAGATTTTCGCAGCGAGCGATTCAGAATGCCTGGAATTGCTTTTATGAGATCCAAAATTTTGTCAGAAGTCAGGAATTAGGCAGAGCCAGAAGAACCACTGCTCAGGAAGACCGCTACATAGACTTACATGCACGCAGAGAGAGCACCGTCACTTCCCGCTCTTTGCAAACCCGCTAGTGGCTGACCACAGGCACGTAACTTAGTGACCAAACAATTAGAAACAAGTTTTATGAAGACCAGCAATTGTCCAGGAGTCAAGTGGTGTGAATTCCATAGACCAGTATTCATCATGCAAATCAATAAACATCCGCAAGGCAACAATTGGACTGTAGCGTAAGTGACTGAAGCACATTGCTTTTTACAGATGAGAGCAAAGTAAAAGTTTTTAGTGTTGACCATTGCATAAGGGTGTGGAGATAAAAAGGGAGCAATTTGCAGAAGCCTGCATCCACAAAAGTGATCGATTTGGGGAGCCCAATATTATGGTGTGGGGAGGCATAAGCCAAAGTGGAAGTACTGAGCCTATAGTTCAGAACCAGGGTACAGTAACAACTTAACGATACATCCAGGAGCTCATAAGACTCTATGTGGTGCCATTTGCATAGCAAGTGGGTGCAGATTTCAAGCTGTTGCACGGCAATGCACTCGCTTATACTGTTAGAGCCACCAGAGAGACACTAGAAGAGGCTTGTATACAAGTGTTGCCGAGGCCAGCGAACAGTTCGACCTTGAACACAATTGAACACATGTGGGATCTGTTGAAAAGAAGAGTATGAGACACAGATTGATCACTGGACAATGAAAGACAGCCCTTAAACGTCCTAAAATCGAGCTAGGAACATATTTCTCAAGAAACAATTCGCCATCTGATAGAAAATGCCCTCTAGGCTTCAAGAATATGTTCAGAAAAGAGGAGGGCACACCAGATATTGATTTAAAAAGGAAGAAGAATAAACGCCCTGGAATTTCATTTTTAATTGCATTTTTAGTCCAAGTGTACTTTTTGCTGAAATTGCACTTTTTCTCGAAAATGTTGTAAAATTGTTTTTCTTTCCTGTGGATTGTGTAAAATTTAAGCCCATTTCATTAAAAACAAATCATTGCAATGAATTTTACAACATAGAAACCTAGGAACCTCATAATTTGCCCAGAAGATCAAAAATATAAGGTGGCCCTTATTTTGTTTTGACGAGTATATATATAATTTTTTAAATAGCATTTTCAAAGCTTAATTTATTCAAATTATCATTCCTCTGTTTCGAAAATCGATTAGAATCGATAAAAGGTGTACAACTTGTGTGTACAACACTATTTGCTTAATTTGACAGAAAAATGAGAATAGTGACCGTACCACGAACTGCGTCAAGGGTGAAAGGATCGATCGTTTTCATTTTCATTGCGTGTTTTAATAAACAGACCTTACAACTTTCTAACTAAAAACGGCAATGTATTGTATGAAGCAATTAGTTTAGTTGGTTTTTATGCCTTTTCATTTGATACCCTACGCGACATCATTAAACAATATTTTTTTTTAGTTCATCACTATGTCCTCTAGAGGGCGCCATATTAAATTAAATGTGACGTCACATAGCCTATAACAAGCGGACAATCAAGACGCTCCCAACGACACCTCATTTGTCGAATTATGATAAGTAGTTTAGAAGTTATGAGGGAATGGTTAAAAAAAAAGTTGTTTTCGATTTTTTGCATTTTCTGAGAAGATTTACTATAGTAATTTTTTTTTTTTTTTTCACCTTCGGAATGCAGAAATTTCAACGAACAGAAAGCACACCAACTTTTTGAAAAAAGCTGATATTTTGACGGGTGAATTTTCGATTGAAAATTAGGGTACTTTTTCGATATTAATGAGGTTAAAAACTGAAAGCTCATCGCAGATGGCGCCACTATCGGTTGTTCCTGAGAACCGCCATATTGTTTTTTGTTGTTGTTTGGTGTCCTACTTAGAACCATATTATACTAGTAAAATGTATTCTACGTGGAGTGTAATACAATTAAAAGACGAGCTAATAAAGAGGAATGCCTCTGGCATTGCTAAAAAAGCAGCATAAATTGCACGGTAAATAGATATAATTATATAAACAAGTTTGGAGGTTATATTGTGTTCTTTTTGTAAAGCCCTATTTTTTCGTTGGAGGTTAGAGGCCTACGATCGAAATAATCTCATTGGTGTTGAAGACGTGCTTGAGGATGAGACTGTCAACATTCCGGCACTGCATAAGTTCAGGGATGTAAATGCCAGCACAAATCTCCCAACGCTGTCTTAACGCCACATTCAACAGTTTGCAGAAAGGTAAGAATGCTATTTAATTATGATTTTTTCATCTTTCCTTGTGGATTGACTATATTTTGGATTAAATTCGACATACATGTTGTTTCAGGTGTCAAGTACCGCCCAAAGGAAGACTTCTGTACGAGTATAGAAGTTTAGTTATAAAATAATAAAAATATACACTGTAATACGTTGATAGCGGTGCCTAAAATAAAAAGGGAGCATTGAAATGATGATGAATGTTTGTTTTATAAAACTAGTGTAAGAATTTCTCCCCAAATATTCCTCAGGTTTAAAATGGATAGCACTTAACCTCTACTTATTACTAGTCTTCGAATTTTTCTTTCGAAGGGCCTTTGCCCATAGTTTTCTTCTTTTGGCTTATTTAGGGAATATTATGGACTCCCGGATTTTTGCAACCAACGGCTGCTCAAAGCGTCATTTTATTAATTATTCTTATAACAATTCGATTGTTTATAAAAATAGTATGAAAGTTGACAGCTATCTGTCAAATTTCTGGAACAACCGACAGTAGCGACATCTGAAGTGAGCAAAAGGCAGTTTTTTACCCCATTCAAAATAAGGTGAAAAAATAAATATTTCAAATCAAATAAATTACAGCGTATTTGGCACATAATTTTTGACATAAATTTTGAGGTTATGTGATTTTGTGGTTGGTTTTGTGTGTTGAGGGTGCGTGTGTGTGTGGGGCGTGTGGTGATTTTTATTTTTTTATTATTATTTTTTTATGTGAAAAATGTGTAAATAGAAAAGTTTTAGATCTTTTTATTACCTACAACTTTGCCATTTGACTTTTTTCCATAGGACTTTTAGTTTTGCCGGAAATCGAGAAATACCGTTTTTTACCCTTACCCGGGAAGAGGGGGGGGCTCTTCCCCTTCCCGACCTCAGATCACCCGTAAATTATTTTTCCTTTCATTTTTATAATATTCTCCTCCTTTTCCAATGGGTTTCATCCTACTATTAATTATTTTGGTTTCAAAAATTATCGACCCTGGTCTATTAACGGTGGAGCGCGGACTAAATGAAATGGCGTCAAAGTAAAATCATTACCCGACCAATTGACTCGCGAAGTACATACATTCGCGTCATTATTTAAATTCAATTTAATTTAATTTACTACAGATAGTGTTGCTAACCGCAATGTTTTCTATAAAATGACATGTAAATTCATTCAATGGAAGAACTTTTAATCACCCAGGAGCTCATAAAGAAACTAAAATAGGTATATTTTTTCTGGATTTTAATTCCAGATTTTTTTTTAAATAACTGTTTATTGCATCTACTTTAATATACAAGTAATTTTGCTGAGACGCAACTTGTTTCATTACGGTACAAGACCCCATACTTCAGTGGGCATGATACTTTCAAGTCAGGTCTACAAGAAAAATTATTAATAGGTTTTATTATATTAGACATTATTATTGTATACAACATGTCCCAAAATTCAACGTTAAGCGGGCACCAGAGGGTTGACCTGCTCATGACTACCTGAGAAAAAAAAAACTTAATTTTTAAGAAATTACATAAAAATATAGAAATCCTTCAAAAATTTACACCATGACCACAATGTTTCAAATATTTCTGAATTTCTTTTTGTACCGGCAACCTAAGGAGTACTGCTATCCACCACAACCCTTAAAAATTCCAGGATGCCTGTAGATTTGACACAAAAATAATTCAAAATTATTTTTTACCCTAAAATTTTGAAAAATTTTTACTTTTGGTTCACGTTCACTCATCGTGGTGTAAAAAAAAAGTATAGACACTACCATAAGCAAGTTTTTTAAAAGTTGATGCAACTATCCAAGATTCCAAAATGGTATAATACTCTAGGAAAACTAGCCACAAAAAAAAGATATGCATACTATTTCTGAACAAGAACCAAATTTCATAACTTTTACTATGTGGTTTTTTGTTGTAAATTCTTCGAATTTGAATGATACATGTGCATAGTCAATAAAATTGAGAAGTTAGAGAGAGATAGATAGATAGTATGTAAAGAAGGAAAGAAAATGTTTTTAAAAATTATACCCCGTTTCACCACATCTACAACAGTCTGCTAGTATGTCTGTGGCGTACCATCACCAGTCATCTGACCACTTAGAATTTCGCGGATTTCGATGTAGATTTTCGTAGTTGTGGAGAAATGAGGTATTATTTTTAAAAACGTTTTCTTTCCTTCTTTAAGTACATACTATCTATCTATCTCTCACTAACATATAATCTCTCTCTAACTTCTCAATTTTATTGACTACGTACATGTATCATTCAAATTCGAAGAATTCACAACAAAAAACCACATAGGTAGTAAAAGTTATGAAATTTGGTTCTTGTTCAGAAATAGTATGCATTTCTTTTTTTTGTGGCTAGTTTTCCTAGAGTATTATACCATTTTGGAATCTTGGATAGTTGCGTCAACTTTAAAAAAAACGTGCCATGGTAGTGTCTATACTTCTTTTTTACACCACAATGAGTGAAAGTGGACCAAAAGTAAAAATCTTTCAAAATTTTAGGGTGAAAAATAATTTTGATTGATTTTTGTTTCAAATCTACAGGCATTCTGAGATTTTTAAGGATTGTGGTGGATAGCAGTGCTACTTAGGTTGCCGGTACAAAAAGAAATTTAGAAATATTTGAAACATTGTGGTCATGGTAATTAAAAATATCTTAAGGGGTGTAAATTTTTGAAGGATTTCAATTTTTTTATGTAACTTCTTGAAAATAGTTTTTTTTTTGCTCTAGTAGTCATGTGCTGGTCAAGCCTCTGGTGCCCGCTTATCGTTTAATTTTGGGACATGGTGTATATGCAGTGGCAACATGATTGAAGTATAATGCTTATGGTATCAAGTTACTTCTTAAGCTTAGCAAGTCTTGTTACAAACGTATTGATAACTTTAAAAAGAACTGTCACTCACCACACAAGTACATTTGTGCAAAACTTTGCCATTTGATTCCATTGGAATGAACTTTTGCAGCAGTGCTTTTCCATCTATTTTCCACAAATTTAGTTCATCCAACTTTGAAGTGACTGTGTCTCCATTCCATTTGACATCAGATTTTAACAATACAAAGTTTCCAGACTGGAAGACATTAAAAAAACACATTATTTTCCATGCTCAAAACTAGGAGCAGTATTTTATGTAAATAACACTTACATGGAAATGCTTTGGTACATCTTTAGACTGACTTGAATCAGACTTATTTCCATCAGACCCATTTTTTTCATCATCCGAGCCTTCTTCTTCGTCTAATTCCCCTTCCTCATCTTCTGCTTCTTCATCTTCCTCCCCTTCAACTTCGCTTTCCTCAGATGAAGAGTTCTTACGTTTCTTTTTGGTGTTATTCAAGGATGGTTTAGTTGTTCTTTTACGAGTTCCACGTCCAGGTTGTTCATTCTGTAAATGAGTAAGTACTTGCCCTAATCAGTGATTTTAACTTCAATCTAAACATATTCTAAATGATTTTTTCAAACGAAAATTGTAGTAACAACAGCTTACACATAATAAACAGCGTCCACATAATATATTACACCATTCAAACACGATAGAAAGCTTACAAATATAGGTAATACACCATTCAAAGACGATAGAAGAACTGTGCTTTCAACTGAACGAATCTAACCTAACATAGCAATAACTGTTTTTGTAAAAAAAGGAGGAACCATGTAAAAAAATACCTATATGATTTCAAATGGCAAAATGTGTCCAGAATATGAATGTAACTATTGGTATCGACTTAGTGTGTACATTCGACACTTACAGAATCGGCATCCGGCGTCCAATCTTCGCCAGAGTCTTGAAATTCTTCTGGTTCAACTCCCGGTTCCGAGCCGTCAGAATCATCGTCGGTCTTCTTTACAGATTTCCTTTTACGCATAATAGTTGAAAATATCACTAATCAACAAGAAACAGAAATTCACAACCCACGCCAAGGCCTCGCAGCAACAAGCAAATATATTAAAACCAAACACAAGTACACAACTCAATCAAAGGCGCTAGTATCGCAAGCTAAACTAATCGGGTTATCTTACCATAGACCCATAGACGTTTTTTTTTTTTTTTTTGTTTCTTTTGTCCCAAATGGGACAGGCAAAGGGAGCTGAGCCCATACAGCCATGTCTGATTTAATTTTCTTGTCTTCTTTCTATTCTTCAGGCCAAAGCCAAGTCTTATTTTCTTCTTGTAATGTCATAAATTTAAAATCGTAAGGCCGAAGCCAAGTCTTATTTTCTTCTTGTAATGTCATAAATTTAAAATCGTAAGGCCGAAGCCAAGTCTTATTTTCTTTTTTTTATGTCAGTGTATCTTCTTTTTCTTACTTTTTCATAAATAATTAAAATATTATTTCTCCTTTCTCGTCAAGTATAAATATATAGGTCTGTTAACAAGTGACATCGTTCGCATGTCAAAATGTGTCATTATTTGTCATAGTTACTTTACTTGTCAATTTCAAATTTCATTTACAGTTGATATAAAATAGTCATAAATTGGTAAAAAACAATCTTTTTTCCTCAAAAGTTGCTGAAGTGAGCGCGGGACATCTTCAGCGTTTTTAAAAATACTTAGGAGACGGTCAATGAGAATGATCCTTTGGAGAGCAAAACTAGGACAATCGAATACTATGTGATCCAACGTTTGTATATCAGAATTACAATAATCACAATTTGGGGAAGACAGAATGCCAATCCTAAACAAATGCGCATTAAATCGACAATGCCCCAATCGTAAACGACAAATCATTGTATAAAATTTTCTGTCCCGATAGATATTTCGTCCTACAAACCAGGGAGGAGAAATCTTGGTTTTAATTTCAGCTAACCATTTTCCTTTGATCTGAACTACCTGCTGCCATGAATTATGAAAATCTTTTACCAGTATGGATTTGAAGTGAGATATAGCATCAGAATTTGGAATGGGATTGTTTAAAATTGGACATACCTGATGATGGTTAACTATAGATTTAGCTAAGTAATCAACTTGTTCATTTCCTACCACCCCAATATGTGAAGGTGTCCAAAAAAGCACGATATCTTTGAATTTCTGTAAATTGTTGTATTTTTCTCTGATATTGTAAATTATGTAACAAGTTTTTGCGTTGCAACTGGGATTTTCTAGTGCTCTCAATACACTCATACTGTCAGTGATAATAATCCATTTATTTTCTTGCCTAGTCCCTATATGCTCTAAAGCACTAAATATTGCCATAGCCTCTGCTGTATACACAGTAGCTACTGAAGACAACCTATTTCCGAAACCACTTCGAGCCTGAACATCATAAATAGCCATAGCTACAGCATTATCATTCATTATACAGCATCATAGAGCCATCTGTGTACAATTGATTGTAACCACTCCATTCCTCAAGCATTCTGTAAACATCCTCTTTAAACTTCAAAGACTCATTTATTATAATTTTAAGTGGGCAATACTTTGATTCATATGAATTCATGTAACAAGGCCAAGTAGAGCTAGTGAAAAAATTTTGGTCAGAACAATAATTTAAAATTTCAGATAAACCCTGTACTAGAAAAGGTGGATTGATGTCAACATTAATAATAGCTTTCTGTAACTTCAATAGAAGAGGATGGTCACTGATGGAAGAGATCTTGAAGAGGAATTTTGTTCTGAGATAATTGAACCTAAGCATCAATGGAGGCAAATTACATTCCACCTGCATTGAAACTATAGGTGTTGAACACATGGCTCCCAAAATAACACGTAAGCACTTGTTTTGAATTTTATCTAGTTTTTCGATTAGTTTTTGTACACCGCTATAGCAAAAAAAAGCATACTCAAAATGACTTCTTACTAAAGACTTGTATAAAATTAATAGAATCCCTGGATCAGCACCCCAATAAGTGCCTGCAAGAGATTTCAAAATATTGCAAGCTTTTAATCCTCTATTTGTTAAGTAATCAACATATGTATTCCACTTAAAATTGCTTTGAAAAGTGACACCCAAAAATTTTATTGAATTTTCCACCAACATAAGGCTATTATTGTAATAAATTTTAATTCCACCAGACTTAACAATCTTTTTTGAAAAAACAACAACCTTACTTTTCTCTTTGCTGACCTCCAAACTGAGACATTTAAAATAATGTCCCAATTTTTGGAGGGCAGTATTGAGTTGTGTCCCAATGCTATAAGGGTTTTTTCCTGAACAATATACCACCAAATCATCAGCAAATTGCAAATTACAAACATCACTACCTAACACAATATTTAATTTATAAATATATAAAATAAATAGTAAAGGACTCAATATTCCTCCCTGAGAAACTCCTCTATAAGAATATCTAGGTCCTATTAATTGATTATTAACTTTAACATACAGTTTACGCCCATTTAAAAACTCAAAAATCCAACTTACAATTTTTCCAGGAACATTAAGTGAAAGGAGGATGGATGATAATGTACTTAAATTTACATTATTAAAAGCCCCAACAATATCAAAGAAAACACATCCCAAAATTTTATTCTCAGCTAGAGCACCATGGATATCCAGAAATAAATGAGACAGACTTTCCCGAGCAGAACGACCACAACGGAAGCCAAACTGATTATAAGGTAGTAAACAATTACTTTCAATATAAAATATTAATAGTTGTTTTAGAAGTTGTTCAAATATTTTACCAACACATGAGCTTAGAGTAATCGGCCGATATGACTCAGCCATACTAGGATCTTTACCCTGTTTTAGAATAGGAACTAAACAATCTGTTTTCCATTCCTCTGGAATTATAGAACAATGCCAAAGTGAATTCAAAATATTTAAAAAAATTAATAAACTATGTGAATTTAATAATTTGAACATTTTGTATGAGAGCCAATCTAAACCACATGCTGAATCTCTTCTTGATCTTAATGCAGATTTTAGTTCTTCAATAGAAAAGATTTCCACCATGAAATTATTTGTGCAATTTGCCAAAGTATTATGACTAATGGTGAAGTTATTTTGAACTGTATCAGGAGTATACTTATGCAGAAACTGAGAGATCCATTCACAACTAGAAAACAAACTGCTATTTGACGAATTTTTGAACTTCCTCATTTTTGCCCAAACTTGACTCATTGAAGTGAGCCTATTAATGGAATTACAAAACTCTAACCAACATGCACGACGCTCCTGTCGTAAAATTCGTTTTATTTGTGCTTGCATACGTTTGAAACTTGTAAAATTGGATAGACTAGGATTTACTTTAAATAAGATGTAAGCTTGCTTACAGTCCTCCACAGCTTTAGCACACCTCTCGTTCCACCAAGGAAGTTGAAGCTTCCTTCTTGGTCCACGAGAATTGCAAGTGGCATTTTTCCTGTTATTATTAAAATTGATTACTGACATCTGAACTGATTGTAGGATTATTGAACACAGATTATTATATGTATCAATATGACTCAAATTATTATTATACTGAAAACTAGCCAACATGTCATTTACAATTTTTTTATAAATACACCAATCTACTAATTTCAGATTACTATGAAGAGGAATATTTGAAACATTAGAAGGACCCACATCATCAGCGGCATCTACGACATATTTTGTAATAGTAGGCAGATGATAGCTGCCCATAGGATCCTGAAAAACCTGCCACTCACAAGACAAAGCCAAGGAAGAAGTAACCATAGTTAAATCAAGACCATTTGGAGTCCATAGATGAGACCCTACAGTAGTTGGCTGACCATCATTTAAGAGTATCAAATCATTTTCATCAATAGAATCCATTATAGCTCTGCCACGAGAGTCGTCACTACGACAACCCCAAAATGTGTGATGGGCATTAAAGTCCCCAGCAATTATTAGTGGTTTAGGAATACTATTTATGAGTGAATCAAATTTGTTCTTTTCAAAAGAAGGATTGCAATTTCCAGGGCTATAGAAACTAACTACTGAAATGTATTTGTGATTAATTTTAATTTTAATAGCGATATTTTGAATAGAATCGTCAAAATATGTATCTAATAACCTAAATTCAATACCATTACGTATAAAAATAGCAACACCATTGTGATCATTACCACAATCATTCCTGACTGTGGTATAACCACGAATGTTGCATTGTATGTGTGGTTTTAACCATGTTTCCGAAACTAAAGCTAAATGTATGTCGTTATTATAAAGAAACTGTTGAAACTGTAGTTTATTACTTAACAAACTTTGTGAATTCCACTGTGCAATATTTAAAACTTTATTATTGAATTTTATGTAGTATTATTTTTTCCCTGAATAGTCTCTCTAATAGCAGAAGTTATAGTTTGTGTACAAATGCTTTCATTTTGTGTTTTATTTAACTGAATCAATTTAACAATTGATTCTGTCAGCAAACTCAATGCTGTACTATTAGACAACACCAAATTTATAATGTCTGTCGAATTTTCAGATTTGTTCAGTGATGGGAAATTAACTTTATTAAATAAGTCTGAAAAGGGGGTTTTCACGTTATTTTTGCTTTCAGCAATCTTTTTCTTCTTGATGGGACATTGGCCAGATATGGACAGATGATTACCTTTGCAATGAACACATACGGCCTTTTCAGCAGGTACTGAGCACTCCTTGAAGGAATGACCCTCTGTACATACTGAACATCTCTGTGAATTTTTACAAAATTTGGCTAGATGCCCAAAACGTAAACAGCGGAAACACTGTTTGACTGGAGGAATATAAGGCAGCACTGAAAGCCGCCACATTTTGATATGGACGTAATCGGGTAATGATGTAGACGAAGCAAAAGTGATGACTACAGTTTGTGTAGGCTGTAACTCAGATGAATTATTTACTCTAACTTTTTTCATTATCCTTCTGACACATATAATTTTTTTGGAGCTTGATATAGCTTTGAAAATCTTCTTATTTGACATGTCTGTGGGTACTGAAGTAATAACTCCGGACAACTCTGTTGTCCCAGCCGGAATTGAAGCTTTGATCGACTGTTCTCTCAAAAAAGTGGCATTGTCCATGAATGAATTTGCTAGGTTCGGCCGATCAAAAATGACGCCAATTTTATACTTGTTTATTTTTTTCAGGTATTTAATTCCTTTGACAAATTTAGTGAAGCACCCACTTAGGTACATCATATCCCTATGTCCTATAGGTTGATCTTCATTCGTGCTTTCAATAAATACAATGAACTCATACCCAGCAACGGCGTCCTCGGGGTACCTCCGGCTGTAGTCTGTAACTCTATAAGGGGCATACTTGTCTGCAGGTTTTTCTGGAATACTGCTAGAATCTTCATAATCTGACTCACTGCTGTCGGAAACTGAGTCTTTAGCAGCACCAGGAGTGTCCGCGTCATGATCCGGTTTGGCTTTTTTGCGTTTTTTTGCCATCCTACACCTAAGCTATTCTAGCTTAAAAAATGCTTATTAAGTTAAAAATATTAATTGTATGACTAATATATACACTAAATTAACTATTAACAGAAATTGTACAACTAAATATGTACAGATTAGGAAAATTTTAAAATAAATTTCAAGAGAGAAATAAAAAGACCGCCTATTGTTTAAAGCTTCCCGCGCTTTTTTCAGACCCATAGACGTAACAGTGCAATATTGCAAAATATCCGTAGACAGAGAAAATATCGCTAACCGACGCAAACAAAAACAGACCTTATTACAATCAATTGAGGTTTGAATTTGAAGTAAAAGGGGAAGCGAGCCAATAGAGATAGCTACCACGGAGAATTATGTTATTGAATTTGAAATCATAAACATGGATTTAAGGTTCTTGGAAAAAAATATATACAGGGTGTTTGGCGCATGGACCGACACAATTTTTTGGGGGGTTGGGAGGGTCATTTCATCATTTGCAAGGTTTCACCCAAAGACCCCCATGTTCTAAGTGTCACGGTTATTGAGATATGTTTTTTTTTTCTTCCGAAAATTACCCGAAATCTCGCCTTTAAATCGTCATTACTTTATTGTGTATGGTTGTAATTGCACGAAATAACTTTTATTGTATTCTGCAATGTATAGTTATTCTAAATAGATCATTATTTGATGCAATTGATCTGTAAAAAAATACTTATGTGCTTCCAAAGTCAATTCGTTTTAAAATGTGTGAAAGATTACAACTTCTAAATTAATTAAGAAAAAAAACTAAAAGCCTTAATGAACGTAGTTCTTTAGCTTATGCCCTGTATAAGGGTATGCTACATGTCATAGAAAACAATTCATTATGTAGTCAAAATACTAGTTAGAAGAGTCGGGGTTAAGAAAAGACTTATTAAGGTTATTAAGTTTTTATTAACTAAAGTTACAAATCTTGTTCGAAATGACCTCCTACATTTCGTATGCATGCTCGACATGTTTCTTATTTAAACGGTCTTTGTACTTAGTCGCATTTCTTCTCTCATTATTTCAAACGCGCCGGTTATACGTTCAATAAGAATTTCCCTAGAGGGCACCTCTGTCTGGTAAACCAATTCTTTTGCACGTCCCCAAACGTAGAAATCCAGAGGCATCAGGTCAGGGGACCATGCGGGCCTCGGCTCTCTCCTTGGAAAAGAGCCGTTTGGGGACGTGCAAAAGAATTGGTGTACCAGACAGAGGTGCCCACTAGGGAAATTCTTATTGAACGTATAACCGGCGCGTTTGAAATAATGAGAGAAGAAATGCGACTACGTACAAAGACCGTTGAAATAAGAAACATGTCGAGCATGCATACGAAATGTAGGAGGTCATTTCGAACAAGATTAGTAAGATTAGCAAGATTAGTAAATAAGAAGTTTGTACTTAAAAGGTGAATAAAATACAATGAAAACTATTATCTAACAAACAAAACACGACTCACAAAATATACTAATATAGTATAAACGGTTAAATATTTAATGCACACCGACGGAAACATATTTTACCCATTATCAGGCAAATACTCATACTCTCATACTATGGTATCCCTAAAAATTACCTGTCATAGCAGCAACTCGCGTTCGAATATTAAGCGGGATCAAAATCCCTTTATTCTTCTGCTCCAGTTCACAAAATTCCTTCACTTTGAGTATAACTTCACGGGCTGCACTTTTTAAACTTTATGCGACATACTTTTTCTCATAATAGCGAAATCCATACCTACACGATACACTAATAACGCAGATATGGATTTAAATATATGACCCGAGTGTAAGTACTGCGCGTGTCAATAGGTCGGATAATGATCTTACTCCGGCGCCGTTTCATTTAGTCCGTGCTCCACCGTTCTCGACACCGAACGAGAACGGAAATTTAGCAAATAGTGTTGCACACACAGGTTGTACACCTGTTCTCAATTCTTATCGATTTTCGAAACAGAGAAATGATAATTTGAATGAATAAAACTTAGAAAATGCTATTAAAAAACTTTATATCGTTTCGTTGTTTTTTTAATTTAGTTTTTCTCATCATCACAAAATATAGCACTATTGGTTCGATATCTTTATTATCACTCCTCCGTCTATGAACTTGAATCTTAATCGATCACAAAATCGATATTTGACTAGTTACTAGAATTAAATCGATTTGGCGTGGAAGGAGGTTTTTCTTCACTAAAAAGCGCTTGTGACGTCGTAGTAGGCAGAAAAAATATGGCACGATTGGTTTTCATACAGATCGCGGTACTTGCGGTATCTATCTTTTTAAATCAATATCTGTGCTCCTGACGTATTGGAACATGACGGAGCTGTCAATTTTAGTTTCAGTTTTCGTCGCAGGACTTCAGTGGTAGAGATTATGCATAATCTAAGCGTGGACTCTATTTCTATGGTTACCGCTCAGCGAACAAACTATTATAGGCATAGACATAGGACATAGGGATGCTAACGCATCAGCGAAGTAATGCGGCCATTTATACTATAGAAACATCTATCAATATACTGAAAATGAAAAGATATTTTTTGACCGTTTTCAGTCAAAACACCCATCCGCCTGTTGCAGCCGGCAGCTGCACACAGAATTGTCATTATTGTATGTGCATAAATAGTTAAAATCACCACACACTTGATATATTCAAAGATAATTTCACAAAATACTTGACGCACCGAGCCCTCCAGCTGGATGAAAACAACTCGACTGATGGCACGCAGCGTTTCAAGATGACGTAGAAACTCTATCGCTATCTCACTTTGCTTATGGAACCTTAGATTATGTAAAGCTACGGAACCCTTCTAGATCCTAGAAAAATTAACACCTTACATTACAAGTTTTAAAGTACTGTATACTCATGTTCTAACAAATAAAAATCTTATCTTATCTATCTTATCTTAACTTACCTTCGTGCGCGAGTCCGACTCGTACTTGGCCGGTTTTTTTTTTTAGACCATCTCATTCATTTCATGTCTTATTTTGATTTTGGCCTTATAAATGCTTGATGTACGAGGTTGCAAAGCCAAAGTACGAGATTTATACGAGGAAAAAAGTTCTATAGTTGGCAACCCTGTTGGAAACACTGTCTGACAGTAGTCTTTGCTGACACTGCTGACAGTCTTAATAGCAAAAAAAATCGGACTATAGATGTAGGTACCTAGTCTAAATAATATAAAGAATTTCAAGTTCTAAATAAAACTGAGTAGGTAATAATTTTAGAATACCTACTGCTGGAATAAGTGAAGTTTTTTGTGATTGTAATACGAGTCGACTACTTCCAAACAGAAGCTACTGTAGTGAAGTTTTGGGCTGATAGAAAAGGAACGATGAATGAAGGCGAAGAAAGCCAAAAATCTGGTACTTTCGAATAAAACTTGTTGAAGTTAATTGCTTTATCTACTCTCATGATAATATTCTTACCTTACTATGCCATACATTTCAGCCCTCAATAAAGTGTAATTCAGTTCATATTTTACCATATTGTGGTAGGTACCCAAGAAAGTGGTTTCATTGGTTATCAAACACACTTTATTATTTTGTACCACTCAATAGTTAATTTTATTTGGGTAGTGTCAGAATTATTATTTCTGTACTAACAGAAGTTTACCTAGAATGGACAATGTTTTCCCAGAACCCTGCTTAATACTGTGTTCCTACAGAGCCTTGGAAGGGTCCTTGGGAATTCACTTCATAGTCTTTTCATTTACAGATTTGGATTGTGCTGTTTGCTTACAAAAATGCAACCATCCAACTCAGTTACCTTGTGGACATGTGTTTTGTTTCCTTTGTGTGAAGGTAATTTTTTTTTTTTTGAAATTAGAATTAAATGTTTAAAATTAGGATTACCATTTCAAAATATGAAAAGTTCTGATAAATAACCTGATGTGAACATAGCAGTTCAAACACTTTACCTACTACAGGTTTACCTGAGTTTAACTGAGTTGGTTCTTATGTTAGCAATGTGGTTGAGGATGGGAGTAGTAACACTACTTGAGAGTAATGCACTCGCTTTAGTGGCGTAAACATATGTTTCTTTTCGGCCGCTTTGAGCACACAAGATTGGCAACAAGATGAGTCCTCCAATAAAGACCCAAACAAAACAAGTTGTTTATAATATTTACCAATATTTTAAGACAAGAAAATTTGGTTCAACTTGGTAGAAGAAGAAAGAAGAAAAAAATGTTTATTGCCATATTATTAACAAAAATAAACAAAATATAATACACATCTTAAAATTAAAAATATTGCGTAGTATGGCAATAGGAGTGAGCTCAGCAGATGTTGATCCGTGTGCAGCATGGCTACAGCACAGGTCAATGCTGGTTTTCAGCCTGCTCCTTAGTGTCTACTTAAATTATTATCAATGAGTGCGGGTGGGTATGTACAACAACATCCGGCGGGTCTACCGCGTAACTAAAATTGTAATGAACATCGACATTCGTATTAAACTTCAATACGATCGTGAGAGCCTAAACTTTGAGCTATCATGTAAAAAAATTACCTATCATATAGTTGGGACTCCTAGCTTCATGATTGGAAAAAAAAATACAAGTTAGCTCAAAGTTTAGGCTCTCACTATCGTATTGAAGTTTAATACCGATGTCGATGTTCATTACAATTTTAGTTACGCGGTAGACCCGCGGATGAACTAAAGTAAACTTTTATAAAGATAAAACAAACAGAAAAACTCAAAACAACAATAAAAAAGAAATCCACTCTTGAGAGTGTTTGGACACAACATCTGCTCAAACTGCACTAACATACACATCACATAGGTACAATATGATACTGCCCCCCCCCTCTCCCCCCCACCCCCAGGAGAAAGAAACGAAAGAATATTCCTATTTCACAAAAAATAAAAAATAAATCTTTTTTGTTCTTACTTAAGGTGGGAAGTAAATAAGTAAGTATATTTAAGTTACTCAAACAGATCAGCATTAAAGCAAGCGAGAACAAGCGAGATGAAGAACACAGATCACAACAACCTGTTTCTCCTAAATTCAGTGGCTTTAAAATTCCGCAGTTAATTGCCTATTTAACAATATTTGTTTAGCCTTAAATTTTAATACTGGCTGAGACATGGTTTCTCTTAGAGGTGGAGGCAGGCCGTTCCAGATTTTAGCTACACTGAACTTGAGACTGCCTCTGAAAGAAGCCATATTATGTTGGGTTAAACCTATTTTACTAAGTATATTGCGACGTGTGGAATGGCTATGTCCATCCCTTTCACACATCATCACGGCTATCACATAAAGAAAATTGAAGACAGTACAGAATTATTCGATTGGTGAATAGATTAATATGGCTAAATTCTTATTCAGACTCTCTGTCTTGTATGTCTAACAAGACAGAGAGTCTGATTATGATAGCTATTCAAATTGTTCAAGCAATGGTATGGATACTGATTAACTTTTCTTGTTAGTTTAAAAATGTACTTAATAAAATTGATTTTTCTTTTTTAAATTTTCATTTCACTCTATTCCAATTGACTAAGCAGGTAGGTACTTGTTAATGGCTATCATCAGAAAAATCTTGTTCAAACTGTCTTGTGTGCAATGCGATATAACTGTTATGTCAACCATCACCCCTCCCGGACAGCTACCTTAGGAATGGAGTCAGTTAAGCAGTAGGCCTGTATAAAATTTTATTATGTGGAATCATACTTGTTAATATTACCATAGTAGGTAGGTACCTAACTGATATCAATTGATAGTGGTATAGCCAACATTCTCAATTCTGCCATTTTCTGTGAGAATTTCACTGTAGTGCACTCTAGGAAAATAAACCCATACAATTATTTATAATTTTATTATTATAAATATTAAACAATTTAAACACTAAAAGTCTTAGAATTATAAGTATAGAAATAATAAGCCACCCAGCACCCCCTTTTAAACATGTAGATCCGGGTTGGCTAGTTATAAGATATATCCATAACCTCTGTTAATTTGTAAGTGTTTAGTATGGACTTATTGGAGAAATAACTAGTCATTTACTTGCCGCGTGGAGGGGGTAGACGATATATCCGTTGAAGTTTCACTTCTACTATGTGTCCAAGCACATATTTCGTTATTTTTTATTTTATAATGATCATTATTTCTTCCAGGGTATTGCTTTTCAAAGTAAAAAGTGTGCAATGTGCCGAGCAGATATTCCACCCAATTACTTGGATAATCCAATATTACTGGGGTCATTGTCTTTTGAACAAGTTACTACAAACCCCATCCAAGAAGTATATCAGTGGTTCTATGAGGGAAGAAATGGTAAGTATATTTATTTTTAAGAAAAGTTACTGGATGCTCTCTTAGAATTATGTTAATGTGGCAAGGTTAAAATTAAATTACTTGTTAGCGTAGGTAAGGCTTGATTGCCCTGCATGGGACGGAGCGGCAGATCTTGGTCAACCAGATTGGGCAAGATCTCCGTCTGCCAGCCATAGTATTGGCTATGCTGGCAGATTAGTAAAATTGGAGGGCAGTGGTCTCTTTCTGTGAAGCCGTTATGCTCCAGAAAAAGACCACAGAGTGGGATCGAGAGAGGGCCGATCCCGCTCGGAGAAGTAGGCGCCGAGGAGCAACCGCTTCGGCGCGTACGCCTTAACCCACCGCCGCACATTACCTAGCGGTGGGCCTTCAGAGTTGTGGGCGCGCATTGTTTATCGCGTTAGTCATGCGCGCCGTGCCCGGCACAGCGAGAGTACCCGGGGGACCTCCTTACAGTCTCTCTCCCTCCCCGAGAAGTGGCCTAACAGGCGTGGTCCCAAGGTGGGCCTCGGCGCGGTTTTGTAAGAGTACCTGAATCGCACCTTTAGGTACCGAAGTGGTCCACCGTTGTGAGTTTAGTCGGTAGGAGTCCGGCACACCCCTCCGCCGCCACTCCCCAGGCGGAGGATAGCCCATGATGGGTTCCAACCACGCAAATAAAAAAAAAAACGGTTTGGTTAGATTGAAATTTAAATAAAGTATCGTAATGATGTCAGAATCATTAAGTATATTAAATAATTTGTCATTGTAGGTACTTACGAAAAAAAGAAATAAAACAAAAAAAAATACCTCTGAAATTAAAAAGACCATCTGTCTTATTTCACTAAGCGGCGAGAGGCAAATTAAGTTGTGATTTGTTATAATCTACAAACATCATATTTATTTTAAGGTATGCTACAAGCTCCACCTTTTAGCCCTCGCGGGCCGCTTGCGGCCCGCGCACCGCTCGACCTCTAGTTATTATTATACAGGTTGTCCCAGTAAACCTGTACCAGCGAAGGTCTGTGGTCAGGGGACACTAATACTCATCGATTGAACCCCCATGTATGTTCTACGATATTTTGTAGTTTTCGAGAAATTAATTATTTTGTAATATTTTCAGATTTTTCAAAATAGTAGGCCGTTTTAGTTATAACTTTTTCTGAGTGGCGTTTCTTTGAGATTTTTCTTGTCAGTATTATGGCTAGAATGTGTGTTCACCTGTTAAAAACAGAAAACAACCAAATTCTAACTAGGGGAAAGTAGGGTAAAATCGGGACGCTAAGGTAAACATTTAATAAAACACAAGTTTCAAAGAATATGAATCAACTTTGACTATATTTAGTTTAGTTTATAAATCACTTAATTTGCACTAAAAGTCACTTTTTTCTTAATTTTAAATAACAAAAAATAATTATTATATAAAAGTTATGTTTTTACGGTTTTGCCCCATGCCTTGTACAAAACCGGGTATACCCAAATCTTATACCCGATTTTGCCCCTTAACAGCGGTAGCAATGAAACTCATAAAGTTCTTCGGGTTCCCAACCCGTGCAGCCTTCACCAGCCCAGTTCTTAGGTACCTTTAAGATATTGCACCCATACATCGCTTCTTCAAATATTTATATTTTCAGAGCAATACATACACACACATAAAACTGGGTACTACCCGATATTACCCCGTACGATTTTGCCCCGAACGCACTTTAGAGAGACAAGACAAAAAATTGCCTAAAAACATGGCGCAAAAATAACTTAAATTGTGTTAATTTACACTTCAGTAAATGATTAATCTTTGCTAGAAAACAATTTTTACTTACCTTCACGAGTATAATGATACACTAGTTTAATCCAAGAAATATTACATCTATTCATTATAAAAACATTATTCTTATATATTTTTGTATAGCACACGCCGACGCCATTGAAAGTTTGTTGACTTACTATTCAGAGTGGCCAATTGCAGCGAGGAAATGCTCGCGTAAATTTGAAATGTGTAAGAGGCAATACTGTCTTGTCCCGATTTTACCCCCATACCCGGTTTTGGACTAATCTCCCTACTAGTAGCTCAGAATATGATCACAAGATAAAAAATTCTGTTTCAGAGAAAATATTACAAAATAATTAATTACTCGAAAACTACAAAATATCGTAGAACATACATGGGGGCTCAATCGATGAGTATTAGTGTCCCCTGACCACAGACCTTCGCTGGTATGTTTCCTGGGACATTGTATAGGTTGGCGTAGGATTTTGGGACAGGCATTAGGGTTCTCTGGTAATAGTTTCTGTTATAATTGAAGAGTTCTGGGGGCTTACTCTTGACAGCTTCAAGATCTGAATTAATCGAATTTTATTTGAATCAAATGTCTATCCGCACTTTTTAATTCGACACGAGCGCACGTTTGTGCTGTGGCTTGAATCTGAACTAACTTCGATCGTAACACTCCTTAGGATCGAAAAATCCTTCTCTTCAGGATCGGCAATGATGGAAGATTACAGGCGATCACGATCGTGTGGAGAGTAATCGCCTGTAACCTAACTTGCTTTTTGTGTCAAAATACACGTGATTACAAACCGAACAATACTGACTGACTGAAGTGCGCGCGGGTGGTGTGGTGTGCGCTCGTCCCGTCGCCGTGGGCCCGTGCCCCCGTTACATGTTGTCACGCCTCCACAGGGGGGCGCGCCCCACACTTTTTAAAGCACTGGTTTAATAAATACGGGAGTCACAGAATTGTTCGTGACCTGCCGCCATTTCATCCATGCTGCGTTAATTCTTTTCTTGACAGCTATTTCGTCATTGCTTTGCATGAGTGAACCAAAGTACCTACTACTGAAAATCGGAGCAGATTGTTAAGGATACGCCATCGAGACCGCCGCAATCTCAAAGCGTCTTTAGTTTTGCATATTCAGTTTTGGTTCTGCTGATTTTCAAGCAAAACTCCAGTTTTTGTTGCCATTTTACAATCTGTTTGGACCTCCGATTCATCTTCACCACCGATGAGAACAATGTCATCGGCGAAAAGCATGCACCAGGATGCCTCCACCTATATATCTGATGTCAGAGCATCCATTGGCAATAGAAAGAGGAAAGGAAATAACCCAACCCTTGATGCAGGCCTACAACTCAGGACATGGGTATTGGATTGACTCAGTAATCAGTATATAGCACGAATTAACTCCACATACTTCGTTGGAACATCTTTCTCTTTCGGGACCAACCATAAAATCACACAGGGACAACCTACTCTGTCGTAGGTACGCCTTTTTTAGGTCAATGAACACCATGGACATTGGACAGGCTCTTATACGCACGTCGTATACTTCTCGCACAGTTGGTGTAGAGCAAACATGGAGTCCGTTGTCCCGCGACTTGGCATAAATGCGAACTGAGTTTGGGTAATCTCACTTTCTTCTCGTAATCGTTTCGTTCACCTTCTCCAATACTTTCATACTGTGTGACATGAGCATTATTCCTCGATAGTCATTGTAGTTATACATCACTATAACGACAGCCACTGACATCCGTCTTCTTCCATCACATTCCATACTTCCACAAGTATACCGCCAGATGGTATACCTGTCGAAGAATGGAAGGTGTACTACAACATTTTCGCTATTTGTACTTCGTACCGCTTACCTTACTTCATCCATACTAATTTCATTAATTAAATCCATATTCACTTTTACGTCTTAAAGCACACCAGACCACACATTCTCCTCATTCATTAACTTTTCAGAGTATACCTTCCAACGTTCCTTTATTTTATCCTCTTGTGACACTAACTTTCCTGTCTCATCTTTTATACATTTAACTTAAACAAATCAAAAGATATATAAAAAAAGAAGCAAGTAATTAGCGGCAGCTGCTGTGTTTCGACCATAAAGTTATTATTATTTCGACATCGATGTCGAACAGAAGGCAAATATCAAATAAACAACAATGCACGATCGTGTGGAAGGTTGCGCAATGATAGTGGCAATCAGGGCCCATTTTGTGGTCGCCCATCATGCATGGCCGATCGTGAAGAGAAACCATAACAAAATGGTATCGCGTCGGAAGTCGAAACCGTACAATGTACAGTCAGCCAAAGAATTGGTCTATCATCCTAAGGCTGCAATTTCTTTGTGCGCCATAAAACAAAAAGGTCTATCTTTATTCTTTTTCCACTTAAGTGTTATTTTCATTTGATGATAGGAAGTTCTGTTAAAATTGATAGACCACTTTTTTGGCCGACCGACGATGCATACCTGCCTACCTGAAGGTTTATTCATATTATAATGTTATTAGCCGTGAACGGGCAGGCGTATGCGTACTATGTTTATGTAATATGAAACAGTCTTCGAGTTCCCACAGTTTGAGGGATTCCTCCCATAGTTCCTATAATTTGAGGATGGGGAATTTTCGGATGTATCATGAAAAAAACCTAGCAAAATGACGCTCTGCGTACTATTTATTTATTTTTCTAGGATGGTGGAAATATGACGAGCGTAGTAACTCAGAATTAGAAGCTGCTTTCACCGCTAGTGATCCTGATTGTACATTGCTTCTTGCTGGAACTCTATATAACATCGATTTTCAAAGTATGACACAGGTCAGGCGAAGTGATCAAACGAGGCGTCGTCGAGTGCGACGCGATACGCCAATGTTCCCATCCAAAGGTATTAATTCCATAAAAATGTAAATTAGGTACTTAGGGTACTTGCATCTAAATTATATTTAGAAATTATGTTAAAAAATCTATAATAAAAGTTGTGAAAAGTGCTATCAGGGTAATGGGGAATCGGGGTTCGATTCCGGAGACAAACCTGAAGCCTGAGAGGCCTGAGAAACGGCTTCCACAAGAAATTAAAGATTTATTCAAAAATGATACCTTTTTACTAATTATCTTTATTATAAATTACGTAAAACGAAACGTTATTTCAAACGTCATCATCAATTTATGACGTCACTTGGTGTTTCCTTGGTAAGATTCACACGCTATGAACCAGCGATGAACTGACGTCATGTCACGTGACATTTTTGCATATTGTTTTTTGCTCTAAGATTTTTTGTTTTTACTATGTTTATTTAGGCCTTCAATTTCTATGGTAAACTAAAAATAAAAGTACATGCAAGTTGCCTATTAGATACCTACATAGATACATAGTAATTCTGAATTTTAAGCACAATATAATATTTTTCAGGAATAGCTGGAATAAAGACTGATGATTCAAATGCTAGACAAATAAAAAGTGATGATGAGGAATCTTCTGATGTTATATATATACCAACTGTTGAAGAAGTTATAGAGATTAGTGATGATGAAAACAATCATATTGAACCGGTTCTCAGTCCGCTTGAAGATGTCAATCATATAACCAATAGAATCAGGTAACCACCTTAATCTTTTGGTACCTATGTATACTATAATAAAATCGTAAAGGTCAAAAGACCCTACATTGAAAATTTTTCGGGAAAATCTTGTAGGAGACTAGAACTTAGCTTAAGAAGACGATTCATTTTTACCCGACTACGGAGAGGGTTATATGTTTGACCGGTTTGTATGTAAGTTCATCTGTTCCCTCATAACTTCTGAACTACTTATCATAATTCAACAAATGAGGCATAGTTGGAACCGTCTTGATTGTCCGCTGGTTATAGGCTATGTGACGTCACATGAAATTTAATATGGCGCAATATAAAGGACATGAAATAACGAACTAATTTTTTTTATTGTTTAATGATGCCGTGTTGGGTATCAAATGAAAGGGCTTAATTAGCAGATTTAAAAAATATATATATATATATATTGCTAGCAGTGGCTCCCGGATCTGAAAAAAAATTAAGTTCAAAAACTAAAACCTGACTACTGAAAAAGTATGAAACAAGAAAATATTAACACATATTCATAGTGATGTTCAGAGGATAGCCGTTATCGTATGCCACCTACAGCTACCCTAACAAAACAGTTTAGGGCAAAGTGGCATACGACCACGGCTATCCTCTGAACATCACAATGAATATGGTGTTAATATTTTCTTGTTTCACTTTCATAGCTTTTCAGTAGTCGGGTTTTAGTTTCTGAACTATTTTTTTTTTAAACTGTCCGTCTTTCTTTATAATTATGTGTTGGTTAACTTGTTGCGTGAAAACGACCAAACTGACTTCTATTAAACTGTATAGTTGTATAGGTTGATAACTCACAGATATATATATCTGTGGTTGAACTGAATTATAATATTAATTCATTCGTTGATTAGATACTAAGATTAGCGGCGTACCTATCAGAAATGACACCTAGGGCAAGCGTCGAAGATGTACCCCTTGTTCGTAAATTATCTAAATATAAAATAAGCTAATAAGCTAATACACTAAATATAAATTATTTAAATAAAAAACCGACTTCAAAACCACAAATAGGCACTCATAAGCGAAAAATAAATTAATATCATTCATAGTAATATTATAAAGAGAGAAGTCCTGACTGACTTATCATCAACGCACAGCCGAAACTACTGAAGCTAGAGTCACGAAATTTGGAGAGTAGGTCCCTTTTGTATTGTAAGCAAGCAATAAGAAGGTATTTTTGAAAATTCAGCCCCTAAAGGGGGGAAAAAGGGGATGAAAGTTTGTATGGGAGTCCTTTAATTTCTGAAGTGAGAAAGATGAAATTTGGGATTTAGGCTTTTGGTTACAAATAAAGAAAATCGTGATTTTGCGTTTTTGGAAATTCATTCCCCAAAGGGGCGAAATAGGGGTGAAAATTGTTTTTGAAGTGTAAAACGTGAATATTGGGATTGTTTTTGAAGTGAGAAACGTGAGAATTGGTGTTTCGGCTTTTGGTTAGAAATACAGAAACACGTGTTACCGCGTTATTGGAAATTCATCCCCTAAAGGGGCAAAATAGGGGTGAAAATTGTTTTTGAAGTGAGAAACGTGAAAATTGAGATTTAGGCTTTTGGTTAGAAATAAAGAAACACGTGTCACCGCGTTTTTGGAAATACATCCCCTAAAGGGGCGAAATAGGGGTGAAAATTGTTTTTGAAGTGCGAACCGTGAAAATTGAGATTTAGGCTTTTAGTTAGAAATAAAAAAACATGTGTTACCGCGTTTTTGGATATTCATCCCCCAAAGGGGCGATAAAGGGGTGAAAAATGTTTTTGAAGTTAGAAACGTGAAATTTTGTATTTAAACTTTTGGTTAAAATTAAAAACAAAATCGGTTTCATGTTTTTCGAAATTCAACCTCTAAGCGGATGAAATAGTTGTATGAGAGTCCGTATTTTTTTAAAAGAGAAACTTGGTCTTTATTATTTACGCTATTGGATCAAAATTCAGAGATACGTTTTTGGAAATTCAAGCCCGCAAGGGGTGAAATATGGGAGGAAAATTGTATGTGAGTCCCTTTGTTTTTGAAGTCAGAAATATGAGTATGGGTACTTAGGCTTTTAGTCAAATATTAAAGAATACCTACAAGAGGGTAAACTATATCTAGAGGGCATCTTCATATTGGGCCTATCGAGATCAGGGCCTGAAGAGAGTCAATATTTGGAACCCGCGTAAAAATTGTACTAAAAAGGCATTTTGAGAAATACTAATAGTAAAAAATCATTTTTTCAAGCTTATCTTTAATTCTCTAAAAAAATATGTAGTTGAATAACTGAAACCCGACTACTGAAAAGGTATGGAACAAGAAAATATTAATATACTCGTCAAAACAAAATAAGGGCCACTTGCAAATTTCGACATTATGGGTGAATTAATGATCATTAACTATATCTATGTGGTAAATTGTACAGCGTTGTGTTATCTTAAGTGATTGCGCACACTTTAACAGCACTCCGCTTGAAAAACCGTTAAAATGGGTAGATTTTATCAATTTTTTTGAAACCATTTTATTTTGCCCTGTTTTTAACATGAACTTGAAGCTCATTTTAACATTTGTATTGTACTGAGATCAGTTTAGTGTGTCGAGTCAGTGCGTACATCGGCATTTTAAGAACGTAATTCCACGGGTTCGACTTCAAATGAACTTGACTACAACGACTAGGACCATAACACTCATCCAAGAAGGCTATTCGTAGCGATCTGTAGTTTTACAGCCGAGATTTTCGCAGCGAGTGATTCAGAATGCCTGGAATTGCTTTTATGAGATCCAAAAATTTGTCAGAAGTCAGGAATTAGGTAGAGCCAGAGGAATCACCGCTCAGGAAGACCGCTACATAGACTTACATGCACGCAGAGCGAGCACCGTCACTTCCCGCTCTTTGTAAACCCGCTTGTGCCTGGCCACAGGCACGTGACTTAGTGAACAAACAATTAGAAACCAGTTTTATGAAGATCAGCAATTGTCCAGGAGTCAAGTGGTGCGAATTCCATAGACCCAGTATTCATCATGCAAATCAATAAACATCCGCAAGGCAACAATTGGACTGTAGCGTTAGTGACTGAAGCACAGTGCTTTTTACAGATGAGAGCAAAGTAAAAGTTTTTAGTGTTGACCGTTGCATAAGGGTGTGGAGATGAAAAGGTGAGCAATTTGCAGATGCCTGCATCCACAACAGTGATCGATTTGGGGGGCCCAATGTTATGGTGTGGGGACGCATAAGCCAAACTGGAAGAACTGAGCTTATAATTCAGAACCAGGGTACAGTAACAACTCAACGATACACCCAGGAGGTCATAAGACTCTATGTGGTGCCATTTGCATAGCAAGTGGGTGCAGGTTTCAAGCTGTTTCACGGCAATGCACGCGGATATACTGTTAGAGCCACCAGAGAGACACTAGAAGAGGCTTGTATACAAGTGTTGCTGAGGCCAGCGAACAGTTCGGGCTTAAACACAATTGAACACACGTGGGATCTGTTGAAAAGAAGAGTCTGAGACACAAATTGATCAGTGGACAATGAAAGACAGCCCTTAAACGTTCTAAAATCGAGCTAGGAACAAATCTCTCAAGAAACAATACGGCATCTGATAGAAAATGTCCTCTAGGCTTCAAGAATATGTTCAGAAAAGAGGAGGTTACACCAGATATTGATTCAAAAAGGAAGAAGAATAAACGCCGTGGAATTTCATTTTTAATTGCATTTTTAGTCCAAGTGTACTTTTTGCTGAAATTGCACTTTTTCTTGAAAATGTTGTAAAATTGTTTTTCTTTTCTGTGGATTGTGTAAAATTTAAGCCTATTTCATTAAAAACAAATCATTGCAATGAATTTTACAACTTAGAAACCCAGGAACCTCATAATTTGCCCAGAAGATCAAAAATATAAGGTGGCCCTTATTTTGTTTTGACGAGTATACATACATATTCATAGTGATGTTCAGAGGATAGCCGTGAACGTATGATGCCACTTTGCCCTAAAGTTATCATCGCTTACTAGGTACTGTTAGACTGTATTGTTTTGTTAGGGTAGCTGTAGGTGGCATACGACCACGGCTATCCTCTGAACATCACTATGAATATGTATTAATATATTCTTGTTTCATACCTTTTCAGTAGTCGGGTTTTAGTTTTTGAACTTATTTTTTTTTTCAGACCCTTGAGCAACTGCTTGCAATATATATATTTTTTAAATGTGCTAATTAAGCCCTTTCATTTGATACCCAACACGGCATCATCAATAAAAATAAATATTTTAGGTCATTACTTTATGTCCTATAAAGGGCGCCATATTCAATTTCATGTGACGTCACATAGCCTATAACCAGCAGACAATTAGGACGCTTCCAACGATACCTCATTTGTTGAATTATGATAAGTAGTTCAGAAGTTATGAGGGAACAGATGAACATAATACATTCATACATAGCGGTCAAACATATAACCCTCTCCGTAGTCGGGTAAAAAGGAGAAAATAATCTTTAAATTATTATATTTTATTATTAAATCAAACCCATCAGTTTACTAAATTACACCATTTATATGATATAAAAGCTTGTCCCAAGATTTACTTGTGTAGGTTGATAGGTGTATAGTAGTAGTAAGATATGATGTTAGTTTTTTTTTTTAAATACATTTTACTCGTACATCTAGCAAGTAGATTCATTATTCTAATAATTTTTATGTCCTATTCTATTCTTCGTACCAAATCTACTAAAGTGTACCAACTTCTACCCTGGCAATTGCTAAAACCAGTAAAACCACACGCATTGACCCTGTGGTAGCTATCGGCTCGCGTCCCCTTTTACTTCAAATAAAAATCTTAAACGATTGTGATAAGGTCTTCTTTTGTTTGCGTTGGTTCACATTCCTCTTGTACGAAGTACTTATTATTTAAATGACTTACACTAGTTATTCTTAAAAATGCAATGTTTATGGAGATTAATATCAACGATAATGAATAAATTACAGTCTCAAATGTAAGGGAAATTAAATTGAATTATAAGCAAATTCATAGAAGCTCCGCATTTTAAAGAATAAAATTGAAATTTTGAAACTGACATTCCTAAAAGCAAAAAAATCGGCTTTTACTTGAAGAAACTACAATTTTTAAAATAATACAATATTACTTATGTATTTTTTCAGCACTATAAATCTTCAAGAACAAAACATATCCAGAGATCTCAATCATCAAGACACCTGATTATAAAGGATAATTTAAATATCTTGTGTAATTTTTACATATTTTTTCTATTGAAGGTACGCTATTACAATATATTATTTATTGTTATAAATATTTTTATTTTATGCACTTGTGGATGTGGAAATGCGGGAGTGCTCCAATGAGTCAGATTTATTCTAGACAAAGGGCTAAACGCCCCTATACGCGACTTTGCGCTTCACGATAACAAGGTGATGAGCAGGGAATTAGGGACCCTAGTTATCGGGTAATGTTAAACTAATAGCAGATAGGGCGGTAAAGCCCGGCTGGGTATCTCCCGGAGCTCGAGTCGTTCAGCTGGGCTAACATGAGTGTCGCGACATAATTTTATCATCGCATTATCTCGTGCGGAATCGTGCGGAAACAGGTTTTTCGAGAGACGACAAACTTCTGTCGCGCATGTTAGCCTAGCAGGTCGATTGTCTCTATTGATATACCTAGTGCAATACGAGAAAGGTTCAGTCACTGACGTCACATAATTTTGAAGAATTAAGTAAAAATGGATCGCATCCTTACGTGTGCTGCCCTCCATCACTATAACTAACTTCATTAAGTTCATAGCGATTTATTGGTTTTACAACATAGGGCCCATACTCATGTATCTACATAGTATGGAGTATTTGGGTCGGGCGGGACTCATCATCTTCGGACGAGACAACAAACTTCGTATAATTACCGTCGAACTTCACTTACAGGTAAGTTCGTCTGACTATTCAATTATACTCGTTTGTTGTCTCGTCCGAAGATGATGATGGAATTTCATGGAATACAATGTAGATGTTCAAAGACTAGTTGTAAAATCAATAAAGTTTTAGGTATTTATTTTTTACAATTCTTAAAACAATCAAAAATAATTGTAGGTAGATAGATAGATTGTAGGTAGACCTACTTGCTACTTAGTAATCAATATCTAAGCATTATAAAGATCATAATAGTTGTGTAAGTTGCCCTTAATCATTTTCATTAGCATTAAATATTGCTTCAGAGAAGCTTGTATTGTTAATAATATAGGTCTAATATAAAAAATGTAGTAAACATTTATTGAGTCCAACCAGGCGCTCTCTTAATATCATGAATATTCACACCCTCACTACCTTAGTAGGTAATAATAATAATTACCTACTAAGGTACATTAATACTAAAGATAATTTAATAGCAAATTTGAGTTTAGAAGGGAACTATGCTATACAGAATGGGAACCAATTGATACATAATATATTAACACAAGATTACTTATTTACTTGGTGATTTATTTATTTGCATCATGGACCAACACAAACTGCCGTAGTTATGTATCATGGTGACTCAGATCCAGGGGCTGTGACAGTTAATGCCTTTACTTTGCATTGGTCTATAGGTATATCATCTACGCCAGGAATATTATCAGAAAAACATTCGTAAACTTTGGAAATAGTGATAAAGCAGTTGAAATTATAAGTTCAATATAATAAAGTACATTAAATTAATACTTATCTACAATCTGCAAGTACATTATATAAATACTTATCTGCAATTGTACCATGGTCAAAATACTACACTTAAATCCAAAATATAAGTATAACCAAGCCATAACCGACTTATCAACAAAGATTGTCCTATGGAATATTAAATTCATTTAAATTTATTCGCTCTAGCTTCAATTATTAGGATAGGACCAGGTTTAAGTGCAGGTGATAAACTCAAAAATGCCTACCTACTCAGAGGCTTCTATAAATTAAGGTCTCCAAAACCTAGATATAATAATAAGTACCTGGGCTATATCTTGTTTATTTAATTATATTAAAAATCCATTCAGACAAAATATAAGAATAAAAGATTATTAAAAAAAAAAAAAGTTACAATGACTGATTTTGTTATGGTTAGTTACAGATCGAAGGTCGCAATCGATCTCATAAATTAATACGAATAATACCTACTCGTATAGATAGTGATATTATTATGATTAAGATTGATAAATTAATCAAAACTACGGGGCAATTAGATGCAAAATTGATTATTTTTTGTAACTGGTCCATTCATCATCCGGCAACAATAGAACAGTAGCATTCTAAGCTACAGCTGTAGTCAAGTATTTAGGATTAACTAAAGGTCTGTGAGACTATACTAATTTGTTTGTATTAACAAGTAAGTCCTAGTAAGTGTTGTCCAGCAAAACAAGCAGATGTAAAAATTTAAAATAAATATATAACAATAACTTTTGATTGGAGTGGAATTGACATCAGCACGTTCTAAACGCGCAGTACCCGCCATGTAATAACATCAGCATAGTACATTGAGGGTGTGAATATTCATGATATTAAGAGAGCGCCTGGTTGGATTCAATAAATGTTTACTACATTTTTTATATTAGACCTATATTATTAACAATACAAGCTTCTCTGAAGCAATATTTAATGCTAATGAAAATGATTAAGGGCCAACTTACACAACTATTATTTTCTTTATAATGCTTAGACATTGATTACTAAGTAGCAAGTAGGTATCTACCTACAATTATTTTTGATTGTTTTAAGAATTGTAAAAAATAAATACCTAAAACTTTATTGATTTTACAACTAGTCTTTGAACATCTACATTGTATTCCATGAAATTCCATCATCATCTTCGGACGAGACAACAAACGAGTATAATTGAATAGTCAAACGAACTTACCTGTAAGTGAAGTTCGACGGTAATTATACGAAGTTTGTTGTCTCGTCCGAAGATGACGAGTCCCGCCCGACCCAAATACTCCATACTATGTAGATACATGAGTATGGGCCCTATGTTGTAAAACCAATCCCACCAAAAACATTAAATGTAAAAAAATGCCAAGTCTCTCGATGCAGTCTTTCCATCGTAAAAAGTTTTGAGATCTCATAGAAGCCAATTCCTATTCAAATTATTTTGTAGTTATAAATCAACATTTAGTAATTGTATCAATAGTTTTCTTCATATTATAATTATAGTGACTTGGCAATGAGCACAAGAAGAAACAAATAAAACGGCATATTTGGAGGAGTTGAAAGTCACACACCGCATGCGTAAACATTAATATCACAAAATTAATTTTCTTTTGGTTTATCCGTGTCGTCCCAACCGAATTTCGGCAACGGCAGTCAGTCTCATCCAAGACTAGTAAACTGCGCAGGATAATCTGATCACAGGTCTCGTCAGTAACATTTGCACATAATTCCAGGCCGCAAGCAGCTTTTAATTTGTGCTCATTGCCAAGTCACTATAATTATAATATAAAGAAAACTATTGGTACAATTACTAAATGTTGATTTATAACTACAAAATAATTTGAATAGGACTTGGCTTCTATGAGATCTCAAAACTTTTTACGATGTAAAGACTGCATCGAGAGACTTGGCATTTTTTTACATTTAATGTTTTTGGTGGGATCTCATTTATTTTTTGTAAGTGTATTTCTTTCTTTTTTTTTTAGGTGACCTCATAATTTCTTGGACTTCAGCTACTGCTTTGCTTAGAACCCATTCTCTATCTCTATCTCTTTTGTTTCTTTTCTGAGGCTTCGTTACTTCTAAGGTAGACAAGTCTGGGCGATATATACTTCGGAGTCGATTATATTCAGCTATTGCTATCTGCTGATACTACTAAAATTCACATTTATTAAATGTAATCCACCCAAACTAGTCACTCTTGGAAGGGCCACGTATGCTTGACCACAGTTTATATTATTCTTTTCTATTCTATGTATTTATTCATCCAATTGAATACTTAAACAACGAACAAAGTTAACAATGCAGTCAAAATCCATACACAATGTTCTTGCCAAACCGCAAATATAAAATTGTTTTCTATGGTATATTATTTTTTTATGTTTTTATAATTTTTTCTTTATATGTGGCTAATGACCTATCTTGGTGCAAAATTTGAAGTTTCTAAGTCTGCTAGAAGTAGGTACCTTAGATTTTTGATGATCGGTCAGTGAGTGACAAAATGGTGTAACTTTGATCGACCGTAACTCCTAAACTATTAATTCAATTGGCATGTAATTTCGAACTTAAGCTTGTTCTAATGCCTACTATTATTCACCGAAAACCTAAACTCGTAGCTTTGTCCACGTCGAAGATATACACAAAACACACACCACACACGAAACACAGCCACACACACGCGGCGGCGGCGGGCGAAACAGCCGCGAATCGCATCGAGAAAAGATGGTACGGCCGTGCCCGTTTTGCTCGAGACTTGGCTGGGGCACTGCCGTGCCCCCAGATAAAATCGCTATGGACTTAATGAAGTTAGTTACAGTGATGGAGGGCAGCACACGTAAGGATGCGTTCCATTTTTACTTAATTCTTCAAAATTATGTGACGTCAGTGACTGAAAAGGCCGTGCGCTCAAACCACGCTCAGCAACACTGTGGCAGTACTGTACTCTGTGGCAGCGATTGTGGCACTAGTGGCAGTAACCGCTGCGGGTGGTCGCGGTACTAGAATCAAAAATATTTATTTGCAAGAAATATGGTCACAGAGGTTATTACATTTATATTGTATGTTGTACAGACATAAATTTATCTGCGGATATATACTGTAAGTTTTTAGAACTGGCAAGTTAGAAATAATTTAAAACCACGTTTTGAAGCTTGATGAACTAGAAATCGAAATTTTTGAAGACCATTTTTTTTAAATTAATATCTATTAATACCAGCGGGCCTAATAAATACCCTTGGTATAGAACGCGTTTGAGGCATCTACTCAACATAAATTACATATCTGTCTTGTATCGGATATCGGGTATCGGAATGAAACACTAGTGTCGATTCTGTTGCGCATTTTGATAGTAGGTAATAGTACTAAACTAGACTAAACGCATCCGTCACTTTATTTTTCTATTGAAATAAAAAGAGACAAACGCCTTTAGTTTAGTTTAGTTCTGTCAAAGTGCGCAACGGAATCGACATCAATATCTGGTTTTTTTTATCGACATGAGACGCTCTTCTACCGCTGTGAGCTGTGGAGATGAGTGGGTTTCGGCGCATTCTTGGATCAGCACTCCTTGCACGTAGGTGGCAAATGAAAAAACATATACAAAAAAGGCGAAAATATTCTAAGTCTATGCAAAAAAGTTACAATGCTGAGACGAAACTCTGTCAACTTTTTCCTACACTTATACAGCATAAAGTTCTAATTATGAATTTAAAAATAGTCCTTTTAATAATGACTGATAATGACAGACTTGCACATTGTATGCAACTACCTTTTTTTTTATAAAATACTTTTTTCCTATTATAGTACACTTCGGATCCACCAAGAAGATTTCAATTCAATTTTTATATTGGCTGCACATTGTTTGTGGTGGCGCACCCTAGCCTAGGGCGCATGGCCGGTGACTCTTAGGGTCTGTGCCCACTGGCAATAAATCCCTTGCCATGCCTGCGCCCCACTGGCAGCACGGCACGGCAAGGGACGTTTATATTTACGTTTTGGAGAATAAAATAAAAAATCAAATGTGTGCTGGGAATTGGGACACGTAGTAGTACTGAAACTTCAACGGATATATCGTCTACCCCCTCCACGCGGCCGTGACGCACTTTTTCGTGACGGAAAACTCCTAATACCCCTCGTCTATATAGAAGTTTAATTTCAAAAGTTGCTCAAATGTGCCCAATCACAAGACAATTCGTTTTTCTTTTTGAAGAAGTACTTGTCTTGTGATGTGGGATATTTGAGCAATTTTTTTTATTCTTCAAAACGTAATTATAAAAGTCTTTGCAATTGTAAGGAAAGTTAAAACCCCTAAACTGGGTCAGATTTACAATAAAGCGGGACAATTAGCGTCCCGCAGACAGGCATCACGGGACGCATTATTTAAGCCATGGAAACGGGACGCATTTGAGCCATGGAAACGGGACGTCTCGCCTCACGGGGGACAGTTGGGAATCCTAGTCATAGTCTATATGACACAGGGTTATGATGTCATTCATAGGGACCGATGGAACATCAAGCCTATATGACAGGTTTTTATTGTCATTCATAGGGACCCATGGAACATCATCATCTGCCTGGCCTGTATCCCAATGCAATCAATGCAACTTAATTAAATAGCTCGCCCACAAGCGACAATCGCTGAGTGATTATTTTGTCGAAGAATACTGAAACGCCCACATGCTACAAAAACTCGCTCAGAAACAAAACGCCGAAAAATTCACTGCGATTATCGGAGCTACAAAAAGTAGTACCTACGTGGGCGGCGAGGGTCCTAAATCTGTGTAACGAAACCATAGAGACTTCTTTTTTTTTTCTCCTACCGCCATCTAGTTATGCCTAAGGAAATATGTTCGACTGCAATGATGTTTTTTTGATAAATTGTTGATTTTTCACTTCATTAAAATTATTATACATCTTATTCTTAAATATAAATAATTATAACCAAGATATTTATGATATTTTATTTATACACACATCAACAAAGTCTAGGGATATTTTATACTAACTTGCATAACTCAAAAACTACTAGGGACTTCAAAAAGATTTTATTATTACTATTTCTGATCCTAATAATGCTATAGACAACCTTATAAAAGTTGCAAAAACTGCTATATAAGAATGCACAACAATTGTTAAAGTACCCGCAAGTCAAAGAGTGCTGAAATCGTGGATTACTCCGGGCCTGTTACGGTGTATACGAAATCGGGACTCTCTACACAAAAAAGCTAAAAACTCACCAGACAACCAAATGCTAAATACCACTTTTAAACGATACAGAATTTTTTGTAACAACCTACTAAAAAAAGTAAAAAGAAAATACGATTCTCAAGAATTAAATGAGGCTAGTAACAATCCAAAAAAACTCTGGGATACCATAAAATCATTTACAAATACACAAAAAAGTAAGAACCCCACTAATCAATTGTTAACCCACACACACTCCCCTAGTCAGACTTGCAATGAAGTAAACCGATTTTTCGTCAACATTGGGAAAAAACTTGCAGAGAATTTCGGGATTGCTCAAAACCGCACACCAACTACCTATACCTCAAAATGTATTCAATCATTTGTGTTAGAGGATACTGATTCAGAAGAAGTTGTTTCAGAATGAATTGTTTTTACTCGGATTATACACGTGCTGTAATTCAACCTATTCGAGGGATCGAACCTGTATCTCCTAAACACAGGCTACTCTGTAGCCTAGCTAGGAGAACAGTACTTCATCCACTAACTGGATTAACAAACCATCTATGCCTGTGCTAAATGTACCGTATATGTAATCTGGTCCGAGTTTTGACAATAAATGATTTATTATTATCTCCTTTATTCATCATTAAACATATTTTTTTCATTTTTAAATACATATTATAAAATAAAATATACATTTAAAAACATAAAAAATAGGAACCAACCGGCATCGGGAACAGGGTCCAAGCTACCGGCGGCTAGGGCTCCAGACAGAGGAACCTCCTCACAATGCGTGCCGTGTCGAGGAGTACCGCCTTCTGCATCAAGCCCTTGATCCAACCCCCCAACGAGAGCCTCATAAGATGTTGGTCGAGGCTCTTGGCTATTAAGCCATTGGCCGTAACGACGATCGGCACTATGACTGCTGAGTCCACATCCCACATGTCGACAACCTCGTGAGCTAAGTCAAGATATTTAATTTGTTTATCTTTCTCGGCTTTCACGAGATTCTCATCATGTGGGATAGTAACATCAACAATCATCGTGCGGCGCACTGACCGATCTATCACCACTATATCAGGCTTATTGGCAACAATAGTCCTGTCAGTGATGATAGATCGGTCCCAGTACAAAGTGATATGAACATTTTCGAGAACTGGGTCGGGCACATACCTGTAGTACGGTACTTCGGACTCCACAAGGTTATATTTTAGAGCAAGTTGCTGGTGAATAATCCTGGCTACTTGGTTATGTCTGTGCAAATATTCGCCATTAGCAAGACGAGAACAACCAGAGATAATGTGTCTAAGAGACTCACCTGGACGGTGGCATGCCCGACAGATGTCAACCGTGCCATCCTTCACAATATACTTCCGGTAGTTATTCGTCATGATAACTTCGTCCATTATTGCACATACAAAACCTTCGGTTTCCCCCATAAAGTTATAGTAATAATAACTTTATGGTTTCCCCCAATAGGTCACCGAAACGTAACCAGGATACGGACGCTAATAAGTCAACATCTTTATTATTATTATTATTTTGATGGTGATTTATTTCTATTTCATTTTCAAACGTTAATAAATAAGATAAACAAAAAGTCACCCCATTGGAAAAGGAGGAGAATATTATAAAAAATGAAAGGAGAAATAATTTACGGGCGATCTGAGGTCGGGAAGGGGATGGGGGGCCACCTACAGCTATTCTAACAAAACAATACAGTCTAACAGTAGTAAGCGATCATACCTAAGCTTAAGAGGAAAGTGGCATACGACCACGGCTATCCTCTGAACATCACTATGAATATGTATTAATATTTTCTTGTTTCATAGTCCTTTTCGTAGTCGGGTTTTAGTTTTTGAACTTATTTTTTTTTGCTTTTATCCATCAAAACATGTAGGTACCCCTTATTTTAGTGCATTTTGCATTATTTTTTGTTTTGTCTATAAACGAGGCGAATTAAAAAAAACTTGATTTTTTATTTATTTATGATAGTCCATAAACTAAAGTTTATTTGCATAATATATAAACTTGTCTTATGCTATTTCCGATATTTTTTTAGTTAATGAATAACTGAAATATCCCTAGACAGTGTTGATGTGTGTATTTTGTACTATATAGGTCGTGACACTAACACCATCTAGTATTTATAGTAGGTAAACATGTTTGAAAGGTCCTTTTTTTACTAACCAACCTTAGATTATGTTACATAATCTAAGTAACCAACAATAATTGTGACCTCTGCTTTGTACCGGACTGCTTGCAATAGAAGGGTCAAGTTGTATCTCAAGATCTAATCTACCTTGATTGAGATGAAATATACGTCAGGTGCTAAGATAGACTAATACCTTTGAGTATCTAATACTCAAAGACTAATACCTATGTAACTGGAAAATTTCATTGAAATCTGCTTGGCCGTTTTCCCGTTTTAAGGTAACAAACAGACAGACAGTCAAGAATTCTCAAAATGATGGATTCGTGTTCTATTACTTGTTTCTAGTCTCCCTAGCCTATTTTCACGAAAATATTTACAATATACAGACATTTCGGCCTCTAAGATTTTATTATAGTACTATAGATAAAACTTTGTGATCGGATTCACAACACCACGATACACTCCATGACCGGTGTCGCCGATGTGGGCAATGAGTCTGCCAGCTAAAATGGGAGTGGGCGAGCCACATCTGTAGAATGCACCCAGAACGGTGGGCGAGGATCGTTACGCGGTGGGTACCGGAAGAAGGACGTCGTCACCGAGGGAGGCCCAGGAAACGCTGGCGAGACGATCTGGTCCGATCACGAAGGTGTCTCGTGATTACTCTGCTGGCCAGAATTGGTGGATTACATTACGGCACAGTTGGGACGGCACAGGCTCTGTCTTCTTCGCAGCAGTAGGACAGCGGGTCTACCGCGTAACTAAATGGTAATGAACATGAACAACTCTGGTAATAACCTTCATTACGATCGTGAGAGACTAAACTTCGGACTACCTTGTAGGTAATTATTTTACCGATTATGTAGTTGGTAGTGTTGGTACCCCCAACTTCAAGATGTATCAATCATTCATGTATCTGTATTTTTAAAACTGGACTAATAATTGTGCTATTGACATGTATTTTTTAAATAATAATGATTTATTTTTAGTCTTATTTTGTAGCCGCACTGTAGGGCAAGAGGAATCCTTTGCCGTACAGGCAAAGGATTCCTCTTCCCTTATCTTAGGTCATTAGCGAATAGCGAATACATGCCATTCCATTCTAAAGACATCGTCATGCTCATCATCGCCATCTAAGCCTGCGTCTGCCGCGGCCCGCGGTAAATAAAACTAAAATTATGCAGTTACGTTACAGAGCTACCACTCCTAGTATTAATACTATATACATATATATATATATATACATATATATATATATATATATATATATATATGTATGTGTCTTCAATTATATTGTTAACAAAAGTTAGATTAATCTAACTTTCGTTAACAATATAATTGAAGAAGTAGAACATATAAAATTTCAAGGCTTGACAATTGACTCTAAACTGACTTGGAAAGAACATGCATCAAGTCTAATTACAAAATTGAGTAAGTTTGCCTTTGCTCTTTATAAACTTAGGAAAGTAGTTAGTCATATTGATAACTAGGTAGACTCCATATTACGTTACATTACGGAGTCATTTTTTTGGCAAATTCCTACGGAAAACATGACATTTTTAAAGCACAAAAGAGGTGTATCAGCTCCATATGCAATCTTATCTGAAATCTTAAAATGAAAATTGTGTGAAAAGATTATAAAAACTCATGGCGGATCAACAAGTAGACTTCACTGCGCATCGTATTGGTACAAAATGAACTTCAGGTGAAGCTTCTATATCAACTGTGTCTAGAACAAAATGATCCGCCATGTAAGAAAGCCAAACTTACGATTATTTTAAAAGTTCTGACTCAATGAACTGGTACTGGTACTGCTCACTGGTAGTGAGCAGATAAGCAGCATTAGACGGTCTACAATTAAAAAAATAATTACTTAATGTTGATTGTAAAGAGATTTTGTTTGACCAATTTTATATTAAACTAGCGGCCCGTCCCGACTTCGTTCGGGTACAAAGTAGCCGGTAGATATTTTTTAATTTTCATCAATTCTTGACCTCTTACAAAGCGTCCCCGTTCTCGAATACATTGCACCGTACATCACAACGTCGCGGTCCTTAGGTATCAACTTTCAAAGAACTTTTAATTTCTCATAACCATCAATCCAAATTATAAAGTGTAAAAGGCAATTCTAATCTACAGGTTAACTTAACTCAATATTAACTCTCTTCAGCCCCTGATCTCGATAGGTCCAATATGAAGATGCCCTCTAGATACATTTTCCTCTTGTAGGTAGGTATTCTTTAATATTTGACTTAAAGCCTAAGTACCCATACTCATATTTGTGACTTCAAAATCAAAGGGACTCACATACAATTTTCCTCCCATATTTCACCCCCTGCGGGCTTGAATTTCCAAAAACACGTTAACACGTATCTCTGAATTTTGATCCAATAGCGTAAATAATAAAGATCAAGTTTATCTTTAAAAAAAAATACGGACTCATTTAACTATTTCATCCGCTTAGAGGTTGAATTTCGAAAAACACGAAACCGATTTTATTTTTAATTTTAACCAAAAGCTTAAATACAAAATTTCACGTTTCTAACTTCAAAAACAATTTTCACCCCTATTTCGCCCCTTTAGGGGATGAATTTCCAAAAACGCGGTGACACGTGTTTCTTTATTTCTAACTAAAAGCCTTAATCTCAATTTTCACGTTCCTCACTTCAAAAACAATTTTCACCCCTATTTCGCCCCTTTAGGGAATGAATTTCCAAAAACGTGGTAACACATGTTTTTTATTTCTAATCAAAAGCCTAAATTTCAATTTTCACGTTTCTAACTTCAAAAACAATTTTTACCCCTATTTCGCCCCTTTAGGGGATGAATTTCCAAAAACGGGGTAACATGTGTATTTGTTATTTCTAACCAAAAGCCTAAATCTCAATTTTCACGTTTCTAACTTCATAAAAACAATTTTTACCCCTATTTCGCCCCTTTAGGGGATGAATTTCGAAAAACGCGGTAACACGTGTTTCTTTATTTGTAACCAAAAGCCTAAATCTCAATTTTCACGTTCCCCACTTCAAAAACAATTTTCACCCCTATTTCGCCCCTTTAGGGGGTGAATTTCCAAAAACGGGGTAACATGTGGTTTTTATTTGTAACCAAAAGCCTAAATCCCAATTTTCATATTTCTCACTTCAAAAATTAAGGGACTCCCATACAAACTTTCACCCCCCTTTTGGGGCTGAATTTTCAAAAATCCCTTCTTATTGCTTGCCTACAATACAAAAGGGACCTACTCTCCAAATTTCGTGACTCTAGCTTCAGTAGTTTCGGCTGTGCGTTGATGATATGTCAGTCAGTCAGTCAGTCAATCAGGACTTCTCTCTTTATAATATTACTATGATATTATGTAAAATATTTGAGGTTAATACCGGGATCCCGGTATTGGACATTTTCTTGATGGTATTAATACCGGTATTCGAAACCCTTAGGTACTATACTTTGAGCCTAAAAAGTAATTGAATAGGTACATCTAGTTTACATTTTAAATATTTAATTTGAATGACCCCCTTGTACTTTTTTGTCTAATTTTATTAATCTGTATAGGTAATTATTTTGTTTTAATATAAATGACTCATTTAATTATTTTAAAATTAAAATGTTGATTAATAAGTGTTTTTTATGTGTTACCATTGAACAAACCAGTGCCTCAAATTATTTGGTGGGACCAATGGACTTTAAAATAAAATAAATTAATCATTCCCGTTCATCCCTCTAACAAAATCAGTGTGACAATCAGGATTAAATTTAATATTAAGTATTTTATAAATTTTCTGGCTATCCCACCAGTGGGGCGACGTGCGGGACGAACGGGAATACACGGTAAATAGTATCTACGTCCATGAACATTGGGCCAATTAGAATTTTATCTTTAAAAAGAAACTATCCGTCTTCTAATAATTAATATATTTTATTCAGTAATTACTATTATACATTAGATACTAAACAATATTGTCCTGAAGATCACCATGGTCGTACAGGACTCTGGCTAGCATGTGTTAAAATCCATGTATTTAATGGTTTCGGTTTCATTGCCATCTGTTTATGACGAGGGGATTTTGGGCAAATAACATACAATCTTTCGTCTCTAACAACAAAATAACATGATTTACATCGTCGTCGAACACGACCCTTTACTTTAAAGCTGCAGATTGAATTGATTATAGGAAGGGTTGGTTGTAGCAACCGTTCTCTTGTAAATGGTTGGCTTAAACTCGACAACTGTACATTGCTGGTTGGTGAACTTCTGATAGATGATAATCTTTTCACAACGGTCCAAAGACGCTGCATTTTTACTGAAACAATTTTTTTTTATGAATACCTTATGCCTAAAATATGGGCTAAGGGCAGAATAATGATGAATGATGTAGACCTTAGGCCACGTTATTTTTATAATTTGTCTCAAGTTTTTAATTTTAGTAACCTATTACTATAATGCGAAAAAAATGCAAATAGAATAGGTACCTACCTGGTGTTGAAAAGACTTCAAAATCAATAATGAAGTAACCTCACATTTACACAATATGACAATACTTGACAACCAGTGTTGACAACATCAAACTTGACAAAAATAAACGTAGGTAGGATTACATACCCTGCGGTCCGAATCACGCCAAAAGTGATAATATCGCTCAAAGTCCCGCAGGCTAATCACGATGCAGCACTCGGACTCGGCATCGGCTTCATTTTGAAAGATAAAGCCGTCGATCGGTTTAAAAATTTGTAATTCGAATCGAGATAGGTCAAGCCAATTCCGTTTTGCGAAAGCGTCTGAATGAATGATTTGTCATAGAAATGCATCGATGTCTATAGCTATACGCTCTGTCATACAAAGGGAAGCTAAAAAAATGAGACGTAGTTTTTGAAGACGTCAAATTCTAAATTCAACAATGTTCGAATTATATTTAAATATAACAGCGATACATGCACTAATGGAATAGCTACTGTTATTATATATTTTTTATTCAATACACAAATTAATAATTATGTTCGTAAACGGCATTTGACTGGTGATCAACTACTCCATTTTTCTGAAAATGGAGTACCTGACACGTCTCACTTTTTGAGTTCACTAAGCTTAACTATAGACATTAAATAATCTAAGATAGACATCGATGTAGAAATGCAGATAAAAGGAATCACGATGGTGTAATGACAAATCGAACTCGGAGGCGGATCGATTGCGATTAATCAAATGAAAACGGAGGCAACGTTGACTCCGGCTTCAAAATTATTCTAAGATCTTTGATGAAATTTTTAATATTGTCGCTCATTTATCCAGTAAGTAAACCTCACCTTGGTTAGTTAAGAGTGTTTTCTTTCTTATCTCTACTTTTAATTGAATATTACTGATATTTTAAACACTCGAAATATGCCGAGTGGATATTTATTATATCTTGCCTAAGAGGAACGCCAAAAAAAACAGCTGGCAATAAGCCGCAACTTGTTACGGGTTGCAACCCATGAGCTTCCTGAAAATACCGTAAAACCTTACAACTTTGCCCTAAAAATCACAATATTTTTGCATTCGTTGAGTTATTTTAGAAGATGTTTATGTATTTCATATTATCTTTGTACCACACAATACTATATATTCATGTCTTGATATTAATTACCAAGAATATCGAGAAAAATGTGTCTAGGTTTAAAAAAAAACAATTATTTGCGCTGGGCAAAAAGCGTTAGGATTTTGGCAACTTTGCCAACTTGAAATATTTCCGATATTATAAACCGTATAACTGTTTTTAAAATGGCTGAATATAAATACAGGGCAATGTAGTATAGTAGCACATTATGAGACAAATAAACATATTCTTTATCCTTTAAAATTGAGTGGGCAAAGTCAAAAAGCCATCTAGAACATTTTTCTTACCTTAATTAATGATCAATGTGCAAGGGCTGTCACCATTGAATAAATGCTACCTACAATTTAAAACATACTGAAAATCTTTTTTATTTTGAACATTTTTATTGACACAGCTAGTAATAAATTTAATAAGTTTATAATGGATACCTATTCCTAGAAGGAACAAAAGATACAATTGAGATCAAATAACTCTTAAACATAGATGTAATGTCTAATTTTACTTGCGACTATAATAAAACTCGCGGATAATATTATTATGAGTTTTTAAACTGTCATGGTCACTAACATTAGTATTAGAGTTCGAAATGGGGTATTTACCATGTTTATATCTTGTGTTGAGCTCCCGATATTTCGGGACTGTTGCAAGCGCCATGGTCACGGATAAACTAAAAGTATTTGCGGGTGGATATTTATTGGCAGACAAAACGGTCTACCCTCCTTCTGTTACGTTTTGTGTTTATCCGTGACCATGGCGCTTGCAACAGTGCCGAAATATCGGGAGCTCAACACAAGATATAAACATGGTAAATACCCCGTTTCGAACTCTAATACTAATATTATTATGAGTACCAACAAAAATATAATCTTCTATGTTAAATAATATAGGTTAGTGTTAATTTTATAAAATCAGTACAAGATACGAATCAGATATCCCATATAATAACGCCTGTAATTATTACTTAAATTGTGTTAATATGACAGCAGTTATTCTTTATTTATTAAATGTTTTCAAAAATATAGCTCTAGGAACTTAGATTATTGATTGGTTGTCGCAGCCGCTGAGCGGCCGCGACAACCAATCAATAATCTAAGTCTAGGAACAAAATTTTAAATTGAAATCGAGTAAAACTCAAACATAGGTAATGAATTTCTGATTTTACTTCGACATAATTAACTTCGAATAATATTTAAAAAATCTATGTAACAGATCGGTAAGGAGGTAGTTACTTACAGTATTTTACAAAAAAAAAAATTACAAGTGACAATCCTACGGGAAAAAAATTGGTGGGCAATGTCGTCAACAATACTCAACAAACAACCATATATTATGTCTATCCCATCAACATATTTTACGATTTTATGAGATGTTTTTCGTGAATAATCAGTCTATATTATTAATTTCATACATATAAACGGTAAAAAAAAAATTACTTACCTGCTGTAACTGCAACTATCATTTTTTAGTAAAGTTTTCGTAACGGTTTTTGCCCGCGGAAATCAGTACCAACTTTCACAAGTTCTGACAGCCAGCTGACGGAACATCGGTGACATGAAGTCACTTAGTGTTGCCAGAAAAATGATGATTTTTTTACCACAGACAAAAAAATACTTCTAACTATTGACATATTTGCTATGCATCGAGTTTATCGAAAAATACCAAAAATACCAAATACACAACTGGGCAAAGTCAAAGCTCAAGGGCAAAGCTGTCAGATTCGCCGTTACTTTGTTGCGAACTTCAGACTCACTAATGCTGGCGCCTCACATCGCTATTCGTGTTCGCGTATTCGTCTTGTTCGCCCAAATACGACGATGTGTAGTCACTCTATTCGCCTATATTTGCCTATATTTGCACGAATAAGACGAATACGCGAATACACGAACATCGTATCCGCCGGGTTGTCGGTTTTTGGTCACATATCAAAGGATTGCGAATATACCGAATATGTTCGTATACCGTCCACACATGGCTTGCTCAGTAGAGCGTGGTGCGCGACAGCGACGGACGCAAAGACTACAATAGTATATCGGATGGACGGACGTGTTTATCATAGATAATATATTAAGTTTAGTACTTAGGAGTTTTAATACTTCTATATACAGAAAATAATAAGCCACTGCTGCCGTCAACAGGTCCATCTTTGCGTTCAAGAATATAGCAAAAATATTCGTGAATGTTCGCCATATTCGCTGTTCGTGACGATGTGTGGACGGTGTGTTCGAGTTATTCGGACGTCTACACGAATATAGCCGAATAAACGGCGAATAAAACCCCGAATACCGAATAGCGATGTGAGGCGCCAGCATAAGGCTTACATTCAGAGACGACAGAAACGAGTCTAAGCGTGAACTTACGCTTCCATCTGACAAACTTACGAACAAATTTTGACAGATGGAAGCGTAAGTTCACGCTTAGACTCGTTTCTGTCGTCTCTGGATGTAAGCATAAGGCTCTGTGGCAGCCTCTGAGTCTGTGCTGAAATTCTACCAACTAGTAGCAATGAATTAGGATTCTTTAGTCATTGATATGACCCAATGACTAAAGAATCCTCTATATCACGTCTACGGTCTATGTCTTCAACCGTCTCACAGTGTGATAAGGAGCCTGATTGTGCGATATGGTCTTTTTATTCCAAATTCGAATAGTTTAAAGCAATATAAATGAACGAGTAAAACTCCCAGGCTTACATGCGACGCGTGAGATAATTGTCGTTCGAGATGACAAAATTGCTCGAAATCGATTCGTTTGTCGTTTGCCCTAACATGCACGCCATGCTCGAGACGTTATCTCGTCGTGACTTCAGTTTACTCGCGACGATAAACAGATGTAGCCATGTTGTAAAAATATTTTATTATTTAATCTAGCACCATCGGTACAGATCCTTTTCATTCGTTCTATTTTACGTCCACCCATAACGTCCACCTCATAGTTATTAGTCTATGTCCACCTCTATTATTTTATGACCATTTGCTAAGAGCAAATACCAGCAAAAGAGCAAATACTATGGCAAATACTAACCATTTGTGTGAAACGCGTAGACAGTAGCCTTCTCTGTCTACGCTCTCTACGGTGAAACGACTTTATTTATCGTCATTTCTTTTCTATGACATTGACTTTGGTGACCGCTGACAGAAATTTTGAGACATTTTCCCATAGACATTTTTTTTTTGTTTCTTTAGTCTTTCCCATAGACATAGAACAGTTGAGGCTTCTTTGGTCATTGCATTTTCCTCAGCATTTTCCAGCATTTTCCCCACTTGTTGCCCTGCGGTCCGAATTGCGATAAAAGTTTAATATCGCGAATCCAACCAATAGTTTCAGGGCTATTGAGTAATAATAATACTTGTGACTTTAGTCGGATTCGCAATATTATTATTTTGCGATTTATATTGCGCAATTCGGACCGCAGGGTAAATCAACAAACAAAAGCCTGCAGTTTGTTGATGTTGAGTATTTTAGTAATTCAAAGATTCAAATTAATATTGAGTGGATTTATTAATATACTATTGCGTCATCGATACTTATGAAAACGTAAGTACTTAGATTTGACTAGGTACATAACTGCATTTCGAAATTAATTGATGTAATCAAACTCACAACCAAAGGCACTGCATTGTTTATTATAATACGGCACCGCCATGTTATTTTTGCGCTTCAATTACACTTTAATCGTCTTCTCACGCTTGTCGTCGATGAAAATTATCAACAACAAACATATCGTTTTAAAGTGTCAAAAATCGAGAAAAATCACAGAAAAATAAGGTGCCATGCAAGAACATTTAATATTCTTGGTGCCATGTTAGGGTTTGTCGAGAAAATGTCACGAAGTCTACATTTGACAGACCGAGATGAGTTTTTGTCATATTTTTGTGCTGCCATGTTACCACCATCGATGTCTATAGATATGCTTAGTGAACTCAAAAAGTGAGACGTGTCAGGTACTCCATTTTCAGAAAAATGGAGTAGTTGATCACCAGTCAAATGCCGTTTACAAACATAATTATTTATTTGTGTATTGAATAAAAAATATATAATAACAGTAGCTATTCCATTAGTGCATGTATCGCTGTTCTATATATATAATTCGAATATTGTTGAATTTAGAACTTGACGTCTTTAAAAAAATACGTCTCATTTTTTTAGCTTCCCTTTGTATGACAGAGCGTATCTATAGACATCGATGGTTACCACCGGTAGACATATGACATATCTCGTCTGACGGACGGGATAACGCGACGAGAAAATTATCTCACGCGTCGCATGTTAGCCCTGATGATAGGTATAAATCAGGATTTTCTAATTTTCGTTTTTATTTTTTTTCTCGTATAGTCCACCATAATATGCGATGATATTTACACACGAGCTAGCTTAGTTGGTCTTTTCTATACCCCTTAAAAATATCACGCCATAGTTCCGTGGACTATTGATGTTAAAAGTATTTTAAGATTTTCTTTAAGGTTGTCGCTTCAGAAATTGTAATAATCGATATTCAATGTGTATTTTTACCCGATTACGGAGAGGGTTATATGTTTGACCAGTATGTATGTATAAATAATCAATTTATACAAATAATCCAATAAATAGATACCCTCAAAAGACCTACATTGTGTGGGAGCGAGAACTCCTAATCAAGTACTCTAACAAATACTTATTTTTGGTAGGTAGGTATTCTACATCAGACCTTACCTATTTATGTATCTAAATAAAAAAATATGTAAATAATGAAACCAGTCTTCTTTGTCTACTCCGTACACTGAGCTCATTATTATCTACTTACCTATCTCCATATAATTTTGACAAAACACAGTAGTAGGTAGTTATTTGACATTTGTAATTTGGAAATGTTTAAATTCAAAATGATTGTATAATACATTTATTTATAAACTATATTATCATAAACACATAGGTACCTATGTGTTTATCTGTTGTTGAATATATGTAATGAACTGTTGACCCCGCTTGCTTACCGACTAAATTTATTCACAATGAGCGCCGAGTCAGAGAATTTAGAGACAAAGAAGGAACTAGACGTTTCCTCTAAGATGAACACGTCAAAGCCAGAAAATACATCCAAAACGAACATTCATAAAGTGACTAAGACGATTGTTACATCGCCAGACATTTATAAACCCGTTGGACCTTACAGGTTTGTAAATTAGTAATGATTGATTGTGCTTGTTTATCATAATAATTTGTTGGATTTTTTATATAGTTTCTTGTATAATTAATTAGGGACGTATAAGTGGTTAGCCCAAGGCCGCGAATTTGGCTAGGTAACAAACATTTACTTGCTAAGATAAATAATTAGGTACCTATCTGTGCCTATAAGATTTTTCTAACTATTACCATCAGAATTTTCAATATTTTTGATAGCACTAAGGAGTTCATTGTTTAGTGTAATGTGCAGTGATATACGTATAATAGCTTATTTGAGTACGGAAGTGTGTGTGTGTGAAGTGGTCATATTACTACGATGCGATGCTGCAAATCGACTTTTCATCTTATTCACGCCATGTATGGAATTGTTATATACAAAATGTACACGAATATGGCGAAGTATGCTTCACCATTATCCGTGTATTAATTTTAATAATTATAAAAATAAATTTAAATGTTTTATTTTATTTATTTTTATTAATTAAAATTAATTACCTACTTTTGAAAAAAATACAATCTTGAGTTTTTAAGGTAAAGAAGGAAAGATGAAAATTTTAATTAAAATACAATTGATAAACTAAAAAAATACAAATTAATATCGCATGTTTCCTCCACGTATTCTTATTAAAATTACCACCCGCCTAGACATGCTGAAAATAATGTTATCTATTGTCTCCTGTGAGAGTCTCTGCTATTCCTCAACTGCGGCGCGGCGATTCGCAATTTACCCACATTAACAGGAGTTGGGATTTTGGATTTACTCTACGTTTCAGAAGGTCCCAGACGTGTTCTTTCGGATTCATATCCGTATCCGGTGATCTCACCGGCCACATTATATAAATGATAAGCTTGAGTCGAAGTCGTCACCGATAAAGGAGGCAAACGGTCCCCCTTTTTGCCCCCTTTATCGGTGACGACTCCGTGTACTGCGATGAATCGTTGAAACAGGTCGACGAAGATTTCTAGAGTTTCACTCATTTTTGTTTGTGCATATTATCCAGGGGCATACTGTAATACAATGACTGTATATTTTCAAAAACAAAATTCGAGCATCGGATCTCCACGTGGACGGAGTCGCGAGCACAGTTAGAGAACTATTTTTTTTTTTTGTTTCAGCCATGCCATATTAGCGGATAAAACCCTGTATGTGTCCGGGATACTCGGCATGGATCCTCAGGCGCAGTTAATATGTGGTGGTGCGGAAGTACAAGCCCGACAGGCTCTCGACAACCTGAAACATGTGCTCGAGGCTGGAGGCGCTTCTCTCGAGTCTGTCGTGAAAACCACCATCTTACTAGCTAGAATGGACGACTTCCAAGTTGTCAACCAGGTTTATGCAGAATGTAAGTGTTCTGGTTACCTATCATTCTGCCGAAATGTTTATCTACGAATATTATCTTCCTAAAAACGTTTCACTTTTTATTTTCACATTTTTTTACAATGCTAAGATTTTCAATTAGTTTTGTAATCAATCACATTCAGTCACACAATTTTTTTTTTAAACATTTTTTTCTCTAAATTCCTGTGTAAAACGAACAGACCTGAATGGCAATATGTAGCTAGTGACCCTGCCTTTTGACCAGAGTAGAAGAAAACATGTTTCTAATGAACAATATTATGAGATGGTGGTTAGAATTTTATGTGGTTAACTGTTGAACAGCACCCCTACCGCGTAACTAAAATTGTATGAACATCGACATCGGTATTAAACTTCAATACGATAGTGAGAGCCTAAACTTTGAGCTAACTTGTAAAAAAAATACCTATCATATAGTTGGGACACTTATCTTCATGATCGGTAAAAAAAATACAATTTAGCTCAAAGTTTAGGCTCTCACGATCGTATTGAAGTTTAATACCGATGTCGATGTTCATACAATTTTAGTTACGCGGTAGACCCGCAGGTCACCCTACCGTTCGCAGTAACTCTGCAGGTCTTAATTCATGTCTTCATCGCTGCTGGGATCACTCATAATATCTTATTACATGTTTATTTCAAAACAAAAGGCTTTCTTTATACTTCGAAATCTGAGCGCAAAAGTCTATTTTATCCGCTAGCGTGGAAAAGTTATTCGAAATTCGAACGTGACGTACTATGGTGTAGAGCACACACCTGGGCCCCAAGTCTGTTGTAATCACGAGAGCATTCTGCCACGATTGAGATAGCAGGAGTTAGCAGACTTGGGGCCCTGGACAAGTGTAGAGTGGTGAAGAAAAACAATTCAAATATAATTAGGCAATTAACTACATAATATTGTGACCTGACCTATTAACTATACAAATATAATCTTTCATAAAGATTCGTCAAGTAATAATTAAGTAGTAGCTCCTAATAGTAAACAGACATAATACACTCGTGTATTATGAGTGTAATTATGTCTGTTCACGCACAATTTCCTTCACCCTTTTCGAATCTGCCGCCTTATACTGTTGGCGGCACTGGAGCGCTATCGGCGCGAATACGTGGTACGCGCCGACCAATCAGCGGCCGTTCCCCGCGACTACAAGGCAATGGCGGTCGCGAGCTAATAAAAAAGCGCTCGCTTGGAATCATATTGGAATTCAGTTACTATCCACGTCATCAACGTAGTGATTACATACTCTTACTATCCACGTGCCTACCATAAACAAAAGTGTATATTGGGAAAGTGCCTACTCGCTACCTGGGACGACGGCGAACACCACGGTAAAGGTAGGTGGATTTGATTGGGTTGTCGGTATATTGTGCACTTTTTTGGTGATTAGGTCCGGCCTACTGGCTTATAGGTAGTTAGATTATTATTAATACAGTCCATTAAAATCCACGACAAGTTTACGGTACATAAATTTGGTCCTTCGGCGGCCGGATGGTCGGACTTTCGGTCGGTTTATAAGTTTAACTTCTCGGTATAGAAGTGTATTTTCGGTATATTTCGGCATATTCAATTACAAGTGTTAAATTTGTTAATTACAGGTGTTTATCACGGTTTAGGTACCTACCTCCTAAATTATATTTACTAAACAAAGCGCATATAGGCATTCACGTTACTTCTAGAAAATTCAAAATGGCGAAATCCTTTGAAGTAAAATTTAAATTAGAATGCGATTGGTTTCAATATTCGGTTGATATGATAGACTCGCCTGATTTTACTAGCAGCGTATTATCGGCAAGGTTGCGTAAGTTAGATTCGCATTTTGAAAATATAACGGCGGCATACGAAGGTTTACTTGGGGTTACCGACGATGAGAAAATTATAGCGAATTATGACAAACGTTACGCGACGGCCACGCTGCAGTATGACACCTTGGATGCCAAATCGGCAGAGTTCCCGAACTCTCAGGGCATTCACAAACCCACTACTAGTGCGCCGTCGGCTCGCCTTCCACGGATAGATCTACCTAATTTCGACGGTGACTTATTTAATTGGTGTAGCTTCATTAGTTTATACAATTCACTTGTATTGTCACGAAAAGATATTTCTAAAACGGAGAAATATCATTACTTATTTTCTCATTTGCAAAAAGAACCTAGGTTGTTAGTACAGCACCTACCTATGGTCGACACGTCGCTCGACACGGCATTAGAATTGTTATATTCTCGGTATGATAACAAGCGTTTACTTGCGGACACGTATATTTCGCGTATTTTAAATATTCAACCCTTAAAAAAGATTTCTATGTTACGAGCTCTCATTTTAAACCCTCTGCTTGAATGCACACGGGCATTGAAAGGTCTTGGCCTACCGGTAGATGAATGGAGTTTCATACTCGTTCATATTAGCCTAACTAAAATACCTGTTGAAGTGAAAACACGGTTTGAACAAAATTACGGCGGGCTCAAACGTGATTTACCTAAGTTCAATGACCTATTGCAATTTTTACAAAATGAATGTAGTATGATCGAAACTGCAAACTCTTCGGACACTTATCGGACATACTCGGAATCTCGGCGGTCGGTCGGTCATTCAGCTTCAAATCGGTCGGATACGACTCACTCAAATAATGTAAACAATAGTACACACACTAATTCAGTGTGCGCGTTTTGTAACTCTCCGGGTCATAAGATTGACAACTGTTATAAGTTTAAAAACTCGAATATTGATGAACGTAGGGTATGGGTACGTAACAATGGTTTGTGTTTTAGGTGTTTCGGTGGGCATACGGCAGCCCTGTGTAATAAAAATATTCCATGCGAACGGTGCGGTAATTCCGGTCATCACAATTTGATATGCAAAATGAACGTGCAACCTAAGCCTAATGATAATCAGGTAAACCAAAACATTAAAAAACTACAAGAGTCAAACTCGCGTCAAAATAGTCGCACCCAGAATGAGCGCGTAGTTCATAGTGTTTCGTGCGGTCCGGAGCAAGTAGATGCGGAAAATAATGATTGCGCGTCGGTCGGCGTCGCGCAGTCAGGCGGTCAGTCGCAATAGCAGTCAGTGTCGGAGACGACTTTAATGTCTCCGACCCAATCACCAACATTACATAAGGATGTTGTTTTACCTACGGTTTTTGTTAATGTTTTGTCGGCTAATGGTGACATTATTCGGGCTAGGGCACTGTTAGATTTCGGTTCACAAATATCGGTTGTACGTAGTGATTTAGTCGGTTTACTCGGTTTAAAAAAATATTATTATGTCACTCCGTTGGGGGGTATCGGCGGATTACAAATACCTAGTAGTAAATATATTGTTCGGTTACAATTTACTTCGGATCGGAATAATAAAATTTTGTTATCGGTTAATGCGGTTGTGTTGAAGACACCGACTGCGTATGTTAGTAAATGTTACGGTTTATCGGATAATTTGGAACTTTCGGATAACGGTTTCGGTAATTTATGTCAAATAGATATTATTTTCGGTTGTGATGTTCTCGGTGAGATAACTGAAGGCAGGAAGGTAACCTTACGGCCAGGTGGGCCTTATGCCTTAGACACTATTTTTGATTTTGCTATTTTCGGACCTATGAACGGTAATGTTAAGTATTCGGAAACGGGATATTTTTCGGGTGTGTCTTTAATAGAGGCGGTTGAGCGATTTTGGAAATCGGAAGAGCCACCAAAATTAATAATTAGGGATCCGGTTGATGTTCAATGTGAACAAATGTTTGCAAATACGGTGCAACGTTGTTCGGACGGCAAGTATATGGTGCGGTTGCCATTAGTGCCTGATCATGCGGAACTAGGTGACTCTCAGACGCAAGCGGTTAGACAATTTATATCATTGGAGCGGAGAATGAAAGCTCAGCCTAAGTTTAGAGCTAAGTACATAGAATTCATAAACGAATATATTGATCTCGGACACATGCGGCTTTCTGACTTTGATGTCAATTCTGGACAAGAACATTATTTCTTGCCGCATCACGGCGTGTTCAAAACATCGGGTGACACGGGCAAAATTCGGGTTGTTTTTAATGGCAGTTGTAAAACTTCGTCAGGCGTTAGTTTGAACGATTGTTTATACTCGGGTGAGAAATTGCAAAATGACATAACTAAAATAATATTAAATTTCCGAGTTCCTTTTGTTGTATTTACGACGGATGTTAGAATGATGTTTAGGATGACCTGGATTCATCCGGATGATCGCAAGTACCAACTTATTTTGTGGCGTGAGAATCCAGCGGAACCTTTACGAATTTATGAACTCACCACCAATACTTATGGTTTAAAATCAAGCCCCTTTGTTGCTATTCGTTGTTTACATCAGTTAGCTGCGGATGAACTGGAGCGGTTTCCCAGAGCGGCCAAGTTGCTACTGACTAATTCATATGTCGATGACATCAACGGTGGGGCTGATTCGGTGACAGAAGCTCGGGAAATTCGAGACGAGTTAATACAGCTCATGGGTACGGCTGGCTATGAGCTGCGGAAATGGTCAACGAATAAACCGGAACTCCTTAGTGACATTCCTGAGGATTTCTGTGAGACACCTCGCTGTTTTGATCATGATGACAATTTCGGTTTTGTTAAGGTTTTAGGCATTCAATGGAATCCTTCGACTGATAATTTCACTTATCGGATTTTGAACTTGCCCTCGGTAATGACGACGGTTACTCGGCGGTGCATACTTTCTTCACTGGCAAAACTCTTCGATCCCTTAGGTTGGATTTCACCTATTGTGTTCCGTGCAAAATTACTACTACAGGAGTTGTTAAGTGATGGAGCTAAGAGCGTCGACTGGGACACGCCGGTCCCGGACCCCCTGTTGCGAAAATGGAATGAATTTATTTCGGACTTACCTAATATTCAAAAGATATCTATCCCACGGTGTTTGAAGTCTTATGGACATACGTTGTTTTCCCTTCACGGTTTCTGCGATGGTTCTTCTTCGGGTTATGCTGCGGCTGTGTATTTACGAACGGAAAATACTCACGGTGAAGCTTCGGTTTGCCTTGTGATGGCTAAGTCACGAGTTGCCCCTTTGAAAACAAAAATGACTATACCTCAGTTAGAGCTTAGTGGAGCTGTACTTCTTGTCAATCTTCTGCAACACGTTTCCTCGGCGTTGCGCGAAGTCTCGGTCAATGTGTCGGATATTGTCGGTTGGTGTGACAGCACTATTGTATTAGCTTGGCTAGAAACACCTCCACACAAATTAGAAGTTTTTCAAGGTAATCGGATTTCGCAAATAAATAATACTAACTTACCTATTCGTTGGAGACACGTACCGGGTGCTCTTAATTGTGCTGATGTTGCATCTCGCGGTTGTTCTGCTGCTCAGCTTCTGGAACATCCGTTGTGGTGGCAACCACGGTGGCTTCGTCAGTCCTGTGACTCTTGGCCTGATGAGCGGGCTGACATACCAACTGACTTACCAGGCCTTCGGACTAAATATGTGTCTAATATTACGGTTTCGGAAACTAAAAATAATATTTCGGATATATTCGGTCGGCAATATAGTTCGTTTGAAACTCTTGTAAATGTTTTCGGTTTTGTTATTCGGTTTAAAAATCGTCTTCGGCGAAAAGGTAGTCTCGGTAAAGACTCATCCTCGGTTTCGGTTTCTCGGCCTTTCGGTATCAATATTTCGGTTTCGGAACGACGCAAGGCGTTAACTTGTTTAATTGGAATGGTTCAGAGGTTGCATTTCGCTGATTACATTGCAGCTCTAAATTCGGCAAAACCTATTCGTGATTCGGCACGTAAACTTAACCTGTTTTTGGATCGTGACGGAGTAATCCGCGTAGGCGGACGTATTCGACATTCGGAGTTGCCTTTTTCGGCTCGACATCCTATTTTTCTTCCCGGTAAGGGCGACTTCTCATCACTTCTTGTTGAGTATTATCACAAAACGTATTGCCATGTCGGGGCTAATTCTTTGGCAGCAATTTTATCACGTAGTTATTGGATAACGTCGATGCGTAAACTAACTAGAAGTGTTACCTTTAAATGTGTTCAGTGTTTTAAAGCAAACCCTCGGACAACTCAACCGTTTATGGCAGATTTACCGCCAGATCGGGTTCGAATTACTCGAGCATTTGAAGGCGTCGGTACGGATTTCGCGGGACCCTTTTCAATAAAGAGTAGTACTCTAAAAAATGCTCGGATTTTAAAATGTTATTTATGTATCTTTGTGTGTCTAAGCCATAGATATCCGGAGATATGCCTTCACTCTACATTTGTTCAATTTCAAGTGTCGCCACTTTTTCCCCACTCCTGAAACGGATGAAGGGTTGGTATTAATATTTTATCGATAAAAATATCGATAAAAACTGACTGCAAAAAAGAGAAGTGTTTTTTTTGGCGTATTTTATAGTGTTTATTATAATATCGCTATATAGACACTTTAAGAGAGGCTAACCAAAGACTAACGATTTTAATATAATTTAAAAAATTTGTGAAAGGAAGATAGATAATACAGGGAGTTCTAACTTGGGACAAAGAGCTCACCTCAATTTTTGTTAATTAGTCTATAAATATTTTAAAATATTACATAAATAATAATTAAAAATAGTACAGAATAGTAGACATTTAAGTTTTTTGTCTACACTCATATCGTAAAGTTCTAAAAATAGTACTTTATTGACAGACTTTATGCACATGCAACTACATAATTATAATAAAATTAAAAAGTTTTATAATGACACAGTTCTTTTTTTTAAATTATGCTATAAAATAACTTCTTTTCTATTAAAGTACATTTCGCTTCTTCCAAGAAGTTTTCATATCAATTTTTATAGCAGCCGCACATTATCTATGATGGCGTGAGCTAGGGCGCAATTGTGTTAGATACGATAATATTTTTACTAGCGCGATGCAGGCCTCGTAATCTGATTGGTCGAATTCATCTATCATCCATTTATTTTTTATTTCTGCATCTTTCAGGAAACTGAAATAAAATGTATTCATTCTTGTAAAACAGGGTTCTCAAGTATAATTACTTATTTAAATCCTTTTCAAACAATATAACTACAAGGATTAGTAAAATAAAAAGAAAACTATAAAATCTTTTAATTTAGCCTAATAAGCAAATACTACAAAAATAATAGATAACATTATTTTTTATTATTAAGCAAATGTTAATAATAATGAAATAATTCCGTAAGAACAACTATCAATTAATTAGATATATATCGATATCCCTCAGCGCTGTGCAACACTAATACCCTGCGGTCCGAATTGCGCTAAAGTGATAATATCGCGAATCCGACCAAAGTCAAAATTATTATTATTACTCGATAGCCCTTATATTTTGTGACTATTAAATTTGGTCGGATTCGCGATATTATCACTTTTATCGCAATTCGGACCGCAGGGATACATTGATTTGACAATTTTGACATGGGTCACTCAATAAATGATTAGCCTGACGCCTGTCAAAAATAATTCACAACTAGATATTTGTAAAATCTTTAAATAATATCATTAATGCAGTGATTTATTACATACTGGTGGTAGGACACGCCACTTGTCTTAAGGTTTGTTGCAATTGTCCTATTTTTGCAAATAAGAACGGAACAATTCGGCATTTTGTAAAAATACGAAATCACACTACACGTTCGGATGCAAACATATGACTAATAGGTGCTCGTCGACGTCACACGTATTTCAGGGCAATCCGAGCTGATGGAGGCGACATGTGTCACGCCTACAAGCCATATCCCTCGATATCCGTGGTCTAAGCACAAAAGCAGTACACTTAGAAGTTGTATCGGAGTTATCGGTTGAAGCTTTCGTTGCAGCCTTTACTAGGTTTGTTTCACGAAGGGGTCTTCCCTCTTTAGTGCGTTCGGATTGCGGAACAAATTATGTTGGTACGGATAAATACCTAAAGGATGTTTACGTGTACTTGAGAGACCATCGGTCAGACTTGGAGCGTGAGTTAGTTAAGAAAAATGTTACTTGGTTGTTCAACCCTCCTAGCAGTCCAAACATGGGCGGACTTTTCGAAGCAGCTGTAAAGTCTGCTAAAACTCATATGTATCGCGTACTCGGTGATCGGCGGCTTACTTTTGAGGAGCTAACTACATTCTTTGCTAAGGTAGAAGCAGTCATGAATTCACGACCACTTTGCCCTTTGAGTACGGACCCTGCTGATTTGGAAGTACTAACTCCCGGTCATTTTATTATCGGTCAACCTCTAGTAGCACTTCCTGAGTATCCCTTTGAAGATGTCAATATAAATCGGTTATCTCGTTTTCAACAAATACAAAAACTTACGCAGCATTTCTGGTCTAGGTGGCGAGATGAATACTTACATACATTACAACAACGTAATAAATGGACTTCTCATTCGGAATCTATTAAGGTCGATGATTTAGTTCTGATTAAAGAGGATAACTACCCGTCATTACAGTGGAAACGTGGTAGGATACTTAGGTTATTGCCCGGTTCGGACTCAATCACTCGCGTCGCGGAAGTTAAAACGCGCAGCAGCACATTGCTTCGGCCTGTGTCAAAGCTGTGCAAGCTACCGATGTAGGTTAGGCAGGTTTCATTTCTTTCGGGGGGGGGAGGGTATGTTCACGCACAATTTCCTTCACCCTTTTCGAATCTGCCGCCTTATACTGTTGGCGGCACTGGAGCGCTATCGGCGCGAATACGTGGTACGCGCCGACCAATCAGCGGCCGTTCCCCGCGACTACAAGGCAATGGCGGTCGCGAGCTAATAAAAAAGCGCTCGCTTGGAATCATATTGGAATTCAGTTACTATCCACGTCATCAACGTAGTGATTACATACTCTTACTATCCACGTGCCTACCATAAACAAAAGTGTATATTGGGAAAGTGCCTACTCGCTACCTGGGACGACGGCGAACACCACGGTAAAGGTAGGTGGATTTGATTGGGTTGTCGGTATATTGTGCACTTTTTTGGTGATTAGGTCCGGCCTACTGGCTTATAGGTAGTTAGATTATTATTAATACAGTCCATTAAAATCCACGACAAGTTTACGGTACAATGTCTAATAGCGTATTAATTTATAGCCTAGTTGACCAGCCCTTGATGGATGTTACTGTAAAATTTCAACTAAATGTGTCCAGTAGTTTTATAGTTTAGCGCACAAAAATTCTAAAAACGTATGTTTCGGCTTCTGTATCGTTCTTAGTATCCGTAGCACTTACTTTCTTCCAAAAATATTAAATGTACAGATTTAGCCTCGTTAAAAGCCTATTTACAATGACAATTACAATGACAAAACTATATCTGTCCCCAAGGGATCTCTTGGCCCTGACATGCATATGGGTCGGATGAGGGTCTGGGCGATACCGTATCTAATGAAGAGAACGGCTGTGCTTTTCGTGGGATTGACTTCGATTCTCCATTTCTTCAATTATTACTCTAGGGCAGCGTTTCCCAACCTTCTTAAAGGGCGGACCCCTAGCGCCACCTTATCATGATCCGCGGATCCCTAATTTAATTTGAAATATTCGTTTGGTCCGCGGACCTCTGGTTGCGAAACCCTACTTTAGGGCATCGGCTGTAGTTTGGTATCGGTCTGTTATGAACCCAGTTACGCGGTTTTTTTTTTTTTAAATGTCTCTCTCAAGTGGCTTTTTGAACCTTTATTGTTTAATCGGACTTTCCGTGAGGCCTGAAGAGCCTCCGACCTATTTAAAATGTAAATTTAAGCGTGACTCAGCTAAGGTCGTCTCCTAGTGGGACACGGGCCACGGCTTAGGGCGACACTGAGGGGTCAAAAAGAGAGGGTTTGCTGTGTCTGTGTTGTATTTTATTATTAGGGACGTTTAAATCTATTGACTCAGCAAGAGCTGGCGCGGACGAGGGTCGGGGAGGATACCCCGTTCCGGGGCGGGGCACGCACTTTTAGCGAGCTCGCCCACGAGCGACAATCGCTGAGCGATTATTTTGTCGCCAAGTATAAAACATTAAAAGTTCAATACTGAAACGCCCACGTGCTACAAAAAGTCGCCCATAAACAAAACGCTGAAAAACTCGCTGCGATTATCGGAGCTACAAAAAGTAGTAGGTACGTGGGCGAGGTCCCTTAAACTCAGTATAGTGGGAAGGCGGGTATGACGCAAGATGGCGCCCGATGTTGTAACAAAACATTCGAAGAATTTATCATTTCCATCATTTCCTGCGACATACCTACCTATACCTAGAGTCTCGACATTTCATAAGTGCCTGTATCTGGTTTACATGAAATAAAGATCTATTCTATTCTATTCATACTATTAATTCCTATTAAAATGTTAGTTCAGCTATTGGGGTACCTACAAAACATTATTATTTAGGGCTCAGTGTTCAACTAGGTATAGGCAAAAAACTTAATGTTATGTACAAAAAGCAAATTAAAACAAATATTGTAGATCTGGAAGTTCTTTTTTAAATATGTCAAATCTTGAGGTTAAGTATGGGTTAGGTATATGTAATCATAACAAAATTATTCTAGCAAGCGTTAACGCTTGCTAGAATAATTTCATAGGATAAAATTCAGCGCTTTTGTCCACTTTGAATAGCTTTACCTATAAAGCTATTCAAAGTGGACAAAAGCGCTGAATTTTTCAATTAATTCTGCGATTTTCAATTCAAATTCATTTTTTTTTCTTTTTTTTAAATAAAATTATTTATTGAAAATAATTTTTACATAAATATTTAGAGTGAAGGCCTTAATCTACAAAGGTATAAAATATTAACATTTTTTATAGCATTACCTATTGTAATATTTTCAGATTTTCCAAAAGATTGTCCAGCGCGCGCTACTTTTCAGGTGGGTAAGCTGCCTTTGGACGCAGCGGTGGAGATAGAAGCTATTGCACTAAGTGGAGATCTAGTTGTAGCTGAAGCAGGCCCTTGTCCGTGCGCACGCACTTAGAGTATTATTACAATACAAATTTATATCAAACGTACATTGGTATTATGTAAAGTCGCGGTCAGATAATATTGATCACCATAAGATTTATTGTTGTTTATTTACCGATCTCAAATCGATTAGAGCCTTTGTCTTGTGTCGTCACTCTGTGTGATTTCAATTATATCAACCTTATCTACCTATTATTTTCATTGTAACATAGAATAGTAAAAAAACCGGGTGCGACAACATTCTCTGACTCTCGTACTATTCTCGTACTATTTGCCATCATTATTAATTGTTGTGTTGTGTGTGGCCCATTTATTTTTATATTTTTTTATTTTCAATAAATGTTGTGAGTAGGTCTACTCATTGTGCTTACTTTTATGAAATGATTTTTTTTTTATTTAGAAACATCATAGGTAGCTACCGGTAGGACTTCATCAGTCTAATTTGAATCTATAAATTAAATCATTATATTACTTAATGTTCATAAATTGGTTTGAGTGCAAATTAACTGGTTAATCTGCAGATTAACTGTGAGATTCCGTTCAAGTGCGACAAAAATGCGAAACTTGTTTAGATTCTCAGATAAACTATGTAATCTGTCGATTCCCTCGATAATATGCAGACTAACTACCAAGCATTCATTAAAGTAAAGAGAATAGGTTCTTTTCATAAATTAAACATTATTAATTGTACCTAATCATTGACTTTAATTTGTCTGTTTTGTGTTTTAAAGTCTCTATTAAGCCAAGAACTCATTAGTAAAATAATGGGAAATATTTTAATACCTATCTACCTAAAAACAAAAAACCTACTTTCCAGCATCAACCGCGCACACTGCTACAGTAGTGCTACAGTAGTATGCGGATGGGGTGGCCTCTAATGCCGCGAACATTGAATGTTGAAGGGAAGAAAGTGTTTTGCTCTGTCCTTTCGCGATTTAACGGTGTAGTAGGTAGACGTTATTGAGCAGATTATCTAGGTAAAGTGCAGATACCTTTCACTCGGACTTTATCAGATCATACCCTGTAGGTAATCTGCAGATTAGGTATCTAGTCAATGCGAAAATTAACATTGTCCGCATTCTACCCATCAACTTATTATTTTATGATTCTACCGCGATACCGGTGATATGTAGGTATCTATTAATTTAAATCTCAAAATTTTATTAGCTTAACTTAGAAATCGTTACCTACTCTTGCTAAAATCAAATATAAGAAAGGTCGAGGATCTTGCACGCTACTTATTTTAAGGTATATAAGGTAACTATAGGTACCTACTACCTACCTACCACTACATAATGCGTGTTTAATTTAAAGGTCGCGTTGACCATTAACTTTGTAGGAGTTTTGTTAAAAAGCTTTATAGGCAGGAACACATCATCACCTAAATTAAGTAATGGCTCTATTGTGATTTTCTACCGGATCGTAGACTTAGGTACATTTATTTTATTTATTTATATGTACAACATTACAGTAAATACCAATACGTTGCACAGTTAAAAACAAAAATAACGTACCTAATCTATGTATAGGTACATATAAAATGCTTTATCTTGAATGACTAACTGATGGATCAACGCACAGCCTAAACCGCTGATCGTAGAGACCTAAAATTTGGAGGGTCTGTTTTTTGCATGACGTAGGCATCCGATTAGAAAGGATTTTTTGAAATTCTACCCCTAAGGTGGTGAAAAAGGGGGGCAAAGTTTGTATGGGACAACGTGATTCCTTGGTCCAATCTACTTCAAATTTTGCATAAACCTTTTTTAACAGAATTGATGGAAGAGGTGTTTCGTATTTCATTGAAATTCGTCACCTAACGGGTAAAAGGGGTAGAAAGTAACTTTGGCTATTGGACGCTCATCAGTGTTATTATCACTATCCTACGCGGACGAAGTCGCGGGAAAAAGGTAGTGATGTAATAAAAGGTAGAAACAAAAAATAACGACAATTACAGTAAACAATAGGAATATACAATACAAAATCGAACATATTTAGATAAGCACCCGTCCCTACTCATCTCTTATCTATCTCCTCACAGAATCTCAAACATTCACGACACACATCTATCCATCCCATCGCAAACAAATCACAATCTGGTGATGCATTGTAAGTTCACGATCGACCCATAATAAGAATAAGAAAAGGATAGTATCCAAACAATTTTTTGTGAAGAAATCTGAGAAAAGCTTTTTGAACTCTCTTAGAAAGCAATGCGTAACCACTCTCGTGCGGATTCCAAACGACTGAAGCCGACTCCAGCTTGCTCCTTACTAAAGCCATTATAAATTAATTTGATGGCGAGAGGATTGTAAAATTCTCGCATATTACGGATAACAAAGCCCAACCTCCGAAAAGAATCAACGGCTAGTAACTCATGTGTACGTGAAAAGTTAGTCGTGAATCAAAAAGTAGATACCTACTCCAAGATGTTTTACAGAGTTGACACGGGCAATAGGTTCCGTTCCCATAAAGTATGGCACATGCCGTGGATTGTGTGCACGACTGAACGACATAACACTGCATTTAATAGTATTGAAAAGGAGTTTGTTATCAAGACTCCACTGGAGCACATCTTCCTGCAGTGCCCCTGTATCGGTGATCTCTTCAATGTCGTATATTAATTTTAGGTCAGCGTAGAGTACCTACCTGGAAATCATGGGGGAGGACTTTGCCCAGCAGTGGGATGATGTAGGCTAACAGTAACAGCGTAGAGTAAACGCCTAGTATGCTTAAGGGCCGACTCTAGGTCATTCACAATAATCCCAAACAATAAAGGTCCAAGTACTGAGCCTTGGCTGACACCGGAGCGAGTGTGATACGGTGTAGAAGCAGAGCACCCGTGCCTAGAAAATTACTGTCGATCCCTTAGATAGCTCGCGAAAATTTAGAAGTTGTTGTCAGCCTTAGATTGCAGATAAAAAACCTACTCTATTATAAAAAAATCATAACTTAGGCAATCTGAACCTACACAGCACTTGTGAGAGACTTGATCCGGGGATAATAATGTTCTCAAATCGTTTGTAATATGTCTCCCCAATAACAAGCTTATGAATTAGGTAAGTACCTATCTCATATAATTTAAACCAATAACAAAATTAAATATAGATCTACATAAAAATTGTTTCTCTTTAAATCACCAAAAACACAATCAATACACTTGTCAGTATAGAGAATTAAAAACGCTTCAAAAACCTGGAAAATAAAAGTTTTGTTCGTCACGCATGAAAAAAAAACTGCCGCCATTTCTAACCGTGGCTGCTTTTTTTATCAGATGTCTCGGTTCCATGCTCAGATAGAACTCCTCAGATTTAGATCCCGCTTACGCTAATAGATGGAGTGTGTCTGACGTGTAATGCCCGTCATCTTTGAGTATCTATACCTATACTCAAAGCCTAAGAAAGCATAAGAAAGAAAATATAAATGCATAAGAAAGAAGGAGATTCAAATTCTTTCTTTTTGTCCTCATCTGCGTAACCGACTTATTATCCGTGAAACCTACTTACTTCGCCCGATTTTTATGATAAAAAAAATGATTTGCTTTTTTAAAAGAAAATTAAGTACCTATATAATAAGAAGGAAAGTATAAAGAGTAAATAAGATATTCCTAGATGAAGTACATTTCATAGAAATTTATAGGTACCAAATACTTCTACTATTTTAAACCAACTTCCAAAAAGGAGGAGGTTCTATGTTCGCCTGTACCTAATGTACCTTTTTTTTTTGTGTATATTCATCGATATTTTTAGTTCAACAAATTTATACAAACCTACGATACTAACATTTAAACAAATGTGGCAAAGTCAACTATCGCTTCCGGTAAGCTTGCCACATCAAAATAAAATGAGTAGGGCATAGGGTTTCTTTGTAAAGGAAACGTGAAAGTTAACGTTACGGAATTACTGACTTAAAGCTATTCAAAGTTGTCAAAAACGCTTAAATTGTTCAGTTATTGGTGTCAATCACTACCCTACTTATAGAAAAATAATATCTATTAATTAGCATTGCGTTGTAATTTCAAAAAATCGGAAAAGTACCATGATTACTAGGTAGATTGTCATCGATGTATGCTTTTTGCGGATTTTGTTTTATTTCTTGGGTTTATGCATGGTTTATGTGATTTTTATTGCACCTTTAAAACAAGTAAAAACTGGCCTTCTACAAATTTTCATTTATGAACAGCTTCTGAAGTCCTTATTCCTTAGGGACCATCCATAAAATACGTCACACGTTAAGGGGGTGGGAGGGGGTCGACGAAGTGTGACATTATGTGACTAGGGGTGGGAGGGGTCCTAAGTTTCGTGACGTCACGTTTCAAAATCATATTAAAAAATAATTTAAATGGAAATAAACCTCATTTCGGAACTGCTGTTTTAATTTAAAAATTTCTAGACGTAAAATTGCAAAATATGTGACGTCACACTAGGGAGCGGGGATCTCACAAATGTGACAAGTACGGGGGAGGGGTCATAAAAATCACGAAATTAGTGTACGTACTTTATGGATGACCCCTTAGCTGGGCACCCATCGATGTCTACCGACTTCAGAAGCTGTTTAGATTTTCATGAAAATCATTTTGTTCGTTTTATGAAGTCGGTTTATATATCTAACTAGCGGCCCGTCCCGACTTCGTTCGGGTACAAATTAGCCGGTAGATACTTTTTAATTTTCATCAATTCTGACCTCTTACAAATCGTTCGGCTCCAAAAAATACGGACTCTCATATAACTATTTCATCCGCTTAGAGGTTGAATTTCGAAAAACACGAATCCGATTTTGTTTTTAACTTTAACCAAAAGCTTAAATACAAAATTTCACGTTTCTAACTTCAAAAACATTTTTCACTCCTTTATCGCCCCTATGGGGGATGAACTTCCAAAAACGCGATATCACGTGTTTCTTTATTTCTAACCAAAAGCCTAAATCTCAATTTTCACGTTTCGCACTTCAAAAACAATTTTCACCCCTATTTCGCCCCTCTAGGGGATGAATTTCCAAAAACGCGGTATCACGTATTTCTTTATTTGTAACCAAAAGCCTAAATCTCAATTTTCACGTTTCTCACTTGAAAAACAATTTTCACCCCTATTTCGCCCCTTTAGGGGATGAATTTCCAATAACGCGGTAACAGATGTTTCTTTATTTCTAACCAAAAGCCGAAACACCAATTCTCACGTTTCTCACTTCAAAAACAATCCCAATATTCACATTTTACACTTCAAAAACAATTTTTACCCCTATTTCGCCCCTTTAGGGGATGAATTTCCAAAAACGCAGAATCACGTGTTTCTTTATTTGTAACCAAAAGCCTAAATCCCAATTTTCATCTTTCTCACTTCAAAAATTAAGGGACTCCCATACAAACTTTCACCCCCTTTTTCCCCCCTTTAGGGGCTGAATTTTCAAAAATCCCTTCTTATTGCTTGCCTACAATACAAAAGGGACCTACTCTCCAAATTTCGTGACTCTAGCTTCATTAGTTTCGGCTGTGCGTTGATGATAAGTCAGTCAGTCAGTCAGTCAATCAGGACTTCTCTCTTTATAATATTACTAGCGGCCCGTCCTGACTTCGTACGGGTAGGTACAAAGTTAGCGGTAGATACTTTTTTATTTTCATCAATTCTTGACCTCTTACAAAACGTTCCCGTTCTCGAATACATCGCACCGTACATCACAACGTCGCGGTCCTTAGGTAATGTAAAATTAGTGTCAACTTTCAAAGAACTTTTAATTTCTCTTAAACCATCGATCGCTTCTCACTTCAAAAAAAATTTTCACCCCTATTTAGCACCTTTAGGGAATGCATTTCCAAAAACGCACAAACACGTGTTTCTTTATTTCTAACCAAAAGCCTAAATCTCAATTTTCAAGTTTCTAACTTAAAAAACAATTTTCACCCCCATTTCGCCCTTTTAGGGGATGAATTTCCAAAAACGCACAAACACGTGTTTCTTTATTTCTAACCAAAAGCCCAAATCTCAATTTTCACGTTTCTAACTTCAAAATCAATTTTCACACCCATTTTGCCCTTTTAGGGGATGAATTTCCAAAAACGCAGAAACACGTGTTTCTTTATTTCTAACCAAAAGCCTAAATCTCAATTTTCAAGTTTCTAACTTCATAAACAATTTTCACCCCTATTTCGCCCTTTTAGGGGATGAATTTGCAAAAACCCAGAAACACGTGCTTCTTTATTTCTAACCAAAAGCCGAAATACCAATTTTCACGTTTCTCACTTCAAAAACAATCCCAATATCTACGTTTTACACTTCAAAAACAATTTTCACCCCTATTTCGCCCCTTTAGGGGATGAATTTCCAAAAACGCAGAATCACGTGTTTCTTTATTTGTAACCGTAAGCCTAAATCCCAATTTTCATCTTTCCCACTTCAAAAATGAAGGGACTCGCATACAAACTTTCACCCCCTTTTTCACCCATTTAGGGGCTGAATTTTCAAAAATCCCTTCTTATTGCTTGCCTACAATACAAAAGGGACCTACCCTCCAAATTTCGTGACTCTAGCTTCAGTGGTTTCGGCTGTGCGTTGATGATAAGTCAGTCAGTCAGTCAGTCAGTCAGTCAGTCAGTCAGTCAGTCAGTCAATCAGGACTTCTCTCTTTATAATATTACTATGATATGATATGATATGATATGATATGATATGATATGATATGATATGATATGATATTATAAATATTATAATATTATATATATTATATTACTATGATAATGTATATCGAAATTTATAACTAAGTCTGTTTCGAGCGTCCGACCGGCTGAAAACTTTCCCCGTAGGCATGGCATGCATGGCACCGCCATCGTTTTTTTTTTTTTTTTTTACTGTTATGAGTATTATGTTGAGAATGAGTATTATGTTTGTCGGCGCGAAGAAGAATTAAATAGTTGTAGAAATAAGATTGGATTATTCTATGACAACATTAATAACATTCTATTGTGATTTCATAAGTTTTATGACATTTTAATGTAACGTAAGCACGTCCAAACAATGACATCACTTTTTAATCAAAATAAGTTCACTAGAGGGTAGTCTGTTGTTTGTGCGCGCTACGATCACTATAAATAAGAGCGATTTAACGTGTTTGACACACACGTACGCCATTGACTGCATCGAGCTCGCCCCGAACGGTCGCATCGCTGTTGCGCTCTGACCGTCAGCCGAGTTTTCGCCGCTATCCTGCCTGCTCTCTTTATTGAGATTTGCCATCCGGTGCTATTCTGTGTACCTATACGGAATCAGCCCGAACCCCGAAGCCTGTGCCTGTGCCCTGAACAAATAGACGTTAAAAAGTGACTTTTAAAATAAACCAGTGACATTAAATAAATTCAGTGACTTTGCTTCAAGTGTTAGACTCTTCTTCTGGGATTGTGTGTTGTGTAAGTGAGGACTATTAAACCGTGAGTACAGAGACATTTCCTGCCATCCCATGTGTACCGCTCTACTACCACTACGCACCACAATCTAATCTACTGACGTACCGACCTCCACGCACTCACCTCCCTGCCATCATAGGCAGGGAGGGTATACAATACCCTCTCATCCCCGGGCCCTCCAGCCCAGGGACTAGAAAATTATTTCTTAATCAACTAGCTCTACGGCATTTTGTAAGTCAACAAAATGGCCGCAAAATTCACCCCCAGCTCCTTCTTCAAGGATATTCTAATGCAGGATCCGTATATCCAGGAAAAATATAAAGCCGAGCTCAAAACGCTCAATCTCGAACATCTGTTCCGACCCCAACCTACTTTACATAAGGCACAATCGATGCCGACCGTCTTCGCCGAAAGCCCGGCTAGCCCATCGGACAATGCACCATTGTCACCTTCCGGGAAAAAACATGGCTCCGCAGGAAAACCTGCAAGCCCGCCCAACAATGCGCCTTTGTTATCTGCTGATAACAATAGCATTGTTCGTGCACCTGCGCGTGACGCATCGCGTTCCAAAGCGCCTCCCCGCCCCCCGACCCCCGCTGACATCGAGATGACCGAGTCCAACTCGCATAACTCGTCAACGTACGAATCAGATGACAACTCATCTGATCCCTCACCCTCCTCCTCGTCCACCGACGGTTACACTACCGTCGGTAAAGGAAAAAAGCGAGCCCGCAAAGCTAAATCCACGGCTAACGGCTCAAACCCCCCAAAAAAGTTGGCCACCCCAGCAACAGCTCCCGTCCCGGCCCCCTCTCTGTCGCAGAGAACTCGCCCCCCTCCCCCGTGCCCGACTCCCAACCCGCAGCCCCCAAACTGCCATCCGAACGCACTCCGCCTCCCATGTACATACATGACAAAGGCAAGTGGACTGAAATTTCCAAAGCGTGCGCTGAAATGCGCATTAACTACACCCAAGCCCGCACCACCGCTGTTGGCATCAGGGTTCAAGTCCCCACCTCCCGCGACTATCGCAGCCTCTCCGACCTCCTTCGCAAACGCAATGTGTTCTTCCACACCTACGCATTGAAGGAGGATCGCCAACACAGGGTTGTTATTAAAAACATCCCTAAAGAAATTGACTCTCCCACCATATTAAGCGACCTTAAGTCGCAAAACATCCCCGCCCTCGAAGTGCATCGCATGCACCGTGGACGCCACGGTGCCCCATACGACATGGTTATGGTCGTATGCGAAAGCTCCGACGCCGGCAAGGCGATCCACAACATTAAAACGATATGCCATCTGTCCGGCATATCGATCGAAAAACCCAATAAAAATAGGCAGTTAGGGCAATGCCACAAATGCCAGCTGTATGGACACTCGCAGCGCAACTGTTTTGCGAAAGCCAGGTGCGTTAAGTGCCTCGGCGATCACGCAACAGAACACTGCGAGCGCCCAAAGGACTTGTCCCTTTGCACTGAGCCACCGAGTTGTGTTCTGTGCGGTGAGGTTGGTCACCCTGCGAACTATCGCGGGTGCCCAAAAGCCCCGCGTGCAAACCGCACGGTGGCTAAGCGCGAAGAGACAGTCAAGCAATTTGCAAGACTCCCCTCGGCTGACCTACCCATCAACCTAAGGCCCCAGAGGACCTCCCCCTGGAACAAGCTGAATCATCAGCAATCGTTCCCAGCCCTCAGGCCGTCTCAACCCTCCCCGAACACGGCCACCGCCACCCCCACTCCACCCCCGCTGATGGCTATTCCCATCCCCGCCCCCGCCCGCGTGCCCGCACCTCTTCCGGCGCCCGTAGCGCTATCTCACGCCAAAGCTACGCGCCCTCAGCGCACAGTAAACACGTTTGGAACACTCCAAACTTACCTAAACCCAGCCCTCCTGGCCCGCTGCCATGAACTGGCAGCAAAGCTGGCGGAGGTCGAGGGTAATCCGCCCGCGATCATGGGTTTAATGGCCGAATTCTCCGACCTCCACGACCTTTACACCAACACCCGTACCTCCTATTATGAATAACGCCACAATTAATAGCAGAATCAAGCCCAGAGCCCTAAAAATAGGCTTCTTCAACGCCTACGGCGTTAACAAACAGAGAGATGAGATCACAACCTTCCTCCGCGATCATCAACTCGACGTCTTTCTCATTCAAGAGACCCTCCTCAAACCCTCCAATAGAGATCCAAAAATTGCGAACTATTGCTTAGTACGCAACGACCGGACTCGCGCTCACGGAGGAGGCACCCTCATTTATTACAAAAAGTCCCTTCACTGCATCCCTATAGACACACCTCCCCTCAATAATTCTATTATCGAGGCATCCATCTGCCGGCTAGGCATGACAGGTCACGAGCCGATAACCATCATATCGACTTATATTCCACCCTCCGACAACCCGACTAGTATAGAACCTGACATTAGCACTCTTATGGGTCTAAGTAACTCTGTCCTCCTAGCGGGAGATCTAAATGCCAAAAATCCCTCCTGGAACTGTCGATGCTACAACCCAAGAGGACGAAAACTCGAATTCTTAAGCCACAAATATAACTTTGACATCATAGCCCCTTTGACCCACACTCATTATCCCCACATTGTCAATCATCGTTCCGACATTTTAGACATAGCGTTACTTAAAAACGTAAACTTACGTTTGCGCTCTATAGTGACGCTCGAAGAACTAGACTCAGACCACAGACCCGTGATCCTAGAACTAGGCCCCCGTTCAGGTCCCCTCGATCCCGGTCAGCCCTCTCCCACAGTGACTATAACGGACTGGAAAAAACTTGAGATCACTCTCAAATCCAACTCCTCCGCCCACCTCGACAAAATCCCCGATAATATCACATCGGTCGCCGACACGATTGACGCTATCGACTCCCTCACCAGCCACGTACAAACGGTCGTGAACGATTGTTCACGGCAGGTCCCAGCGATGGATGACCATCGCTGGAAACTGCCACCTGACGTACGCTCGCTATTGACCGAGAAGAACGCAGCTATCCGTGCGTATGACGCCTTTCCCAGTGAACTCAATCGCGCCTTTATGCGCCATTTACAACGTGCTGTAAAGAAACGCATAAAGGAAATGCGGGGTGAACGCTGGGATACGCTCATGACCACCATCGGACCCTCGCACACAGCTTTCTGGCAATTAGCCAAAAAACTCAAATCAGACGTGCAAACATCCATGCCCCCGCTCAAACGTCCCGATCAAAGCCTCGCCTTCGAGGACGACGAGAAGGCCGAATGCCTAGCCGATAGTCTGGAAGCACAATGCTCACCCAGTACACAGCCCGTCGACGCGGACCACCTCAACGAGGTGGAAACCGAAGTCGCACGAAGGTCCGCCCTCCCCCCTTACGAAGACCCAGATCACCCCCTCCCCCCGGTCACCCCAGACGAAGTCCTAGGACTCGTACGGAATCTCAAACCCAGGAAAGCCCCTGGCGCAGACGGGATCACCAATAAGGTGGTTAAACTCTTTTCAGCCCCCCTCATTATGCTAATGACCACCATTTTTAACGCTGCATTAAGCAATAACCTCTTCCCTCAATCCTGGAAAGACGCTACAGTTATCGGTTTTCATAAACCCAAAAAGCCACAAGCTGAGCCGTCCAGCTACCGCCCCATAAATCTCCTCAGCACCCTTGGGAAGATTTATGAGCGGCTCATTTATAAAAGATTAATGGATTATGCCGAATCCAATAAACTCATCCCCGACGAGCAGTTCGGCTTTCGAGCTAAACACTGCTGCGTCCGTCAAGTACACCGAATAGTCGAACACATAAGTGCCGGCTTCCAAGTTCACAAACACTCAAAAACGGGAGTTCTCTTCTTTGACGTGGCGAAAGCGTTCGACAAAGTCTGGCACGACGGCTTACTATATAAGCTGTATCAACTCAAAGTGCCAGACCGTCTTGTACACATCCTACGAGACTTTTTGTCGAATCGCACCTTTCGCTATCGCGTCGAAGGAAGAACACTCTCCTCCCCCCACCCCATCAGAGCCGGCGTCCCTCAAGGTTCTGTACTATCACCGCTCCTTTTCACACTATATACCAATGATATCCCTAAAGCAGGAATGTGTCGACTAGCGCTTTTCGCAGACGACACGGCTATCTATTACACAGGCCGAACAACTAAAGTCATAGCCCGCCGCCTCCAAATCGCGACCAACGCCCTAGGGCAATGGTTTAAGAAATGGAGGATGGAAGTGAATCCGTCAAAGAGCGCAGCCGTCCTTTTCTCTAAGCGCGGCGACGACCACACCCGCATTCCTCCCATAACCATGTCAGGCCAAAAGATCCCCTGGGAACTCAAAGCCAAGTACCTGGGCGTCACTCTCGATCACCGACTCACCTTCAACGACCATCTGAAGGAAGTCCGCCACCGTGCCTCCTTCGCCCTGAGCCGCCTCCACTCACTTCTCAATGCACGCAGCAAACTCCCCCTTAAATCTAAGGTGCGAATTTACACTACGTGCATACGTCCCATTATGACTTACGCCAGCGTAGTGTTCTCACACGTGAAGCCTTATCGACTCAAAAGGTTGCAAACCCTACAAAACCGATTCATGCGAAAGGCTACGGGTGCCCCCTGGTACCTCCGCAATGATCAGCTCCATTTAGACCTCAATCTGCCGACCATCTGGCACTTTATGAAAAAGCCGTCCAAGAAATTCTTCGACGCCTCCCCCTCCCACCCGAACCCTCTTGTGGCAGCGGCCGCAGATTACATCCCCTCCCAGATATCGAAAATTCGCCGTCCTAAGCACACACTCACGTATGCGGACGACGAAATCACTCTCCGTCAGGAGAAAATCAGATTAGCTCGAAAAGCTCTCAACACTACACATGACAGACCGTCATACCGTCCTCGCCGACGAGGCCCGTCGCGACGTCCCGCTCCATATGCTCCCCGACCCTCGCTCGCGCCAGCCCGTGCTGAGACGATAGATTCAAATTCCCCTAATAATAATTTCACAACACAGACACAGCAAGCCCTCTCTTGTTGCCCCATCAGCGTCGCCCTAAGCCGAGGCCCGTGTCCCACTAGGGGACGCCCTTAGCTGCGTCACGCTTAAAATCACCTAATTTTAAATAGGTCGGAGACCCTTCAGGTCTCACCAAAAGCCCGGTTAAACAGCAGAAGCTCAATGAGCTAACTGTGAGAGACATTTTCAAAAAAAAAAAAAAAAAAAAGTGTTTGACACACTTCTACTCGAGACGTCGGATCGTGCGGATCTATGAGATAAAGCTAAGTACAACCAGTGCAAATTCATAAGAAATAGAGTAAGAATATTCCTGTCGCAAAATATGTTAAGAAATCCTCAATTTAAAAGAGTAACCATGGAGTTTCTTGCCCGTTCTTTTCCATAGGAAGTCTACCACTTTGGAACGCGGCACCTAGAGTCTGACTATCCATAAAGTCCCTGTATATAGTCTTCCTGAATATAAACCTTGAAACTGATCTTCTGTCTTTTTGTGTTTGACTATGAATGACAATACTGTTATGGAAGTAATGACGTCAGCATAAGGACTGATGGCATTGTCTTCAAGAATGTCTTCCGGAGAGACACACCCTCTCCGTCATGTTTTATGTTATTTTCCCCGAAAACAAATTTGTGGACCAAAAAAGCTTGACCTTGTAATTGATGCTTTTATAAAATTTGTGATAATATGATTGGACGTCAAAAAATTCGGAACTACTCTGAATAGTTCAGTTTTTTATCATACCGAACACCGAACATGAGGCTGAACACAAATATATGTCGGAAAACACACACAACACAACAGACAGACAGGAGGGTGGGCGGAGAAGAATGATCTTTATCTGACATCTTTGTCTCTCAATATCAGGATATTCAATGCAAACAACGATAATGTTCACTTTACAATTTTTATTGCTATTTCACAATAGTTCTTACAACACTATAGTCACGCTTAAAGTCTTAACTGTCTTTTTCTTATTTATGCACTGAACAGTTTTCATTAACTGCTAACACTAAATGGACACTATCAAAACGTAAGACAGTTCCTCGGTACGCCCGCCTATCACATATCGCTCTCAGCGATCATCTCACGACTCTAGAACAACTAGTCTCCACGACTCTCGTTCCACGACCGTCTTCCACGACTGTCGTCCACGACTGTTCGTTCCTCTCTAGGGCTCTCTAGCACCGCCGGCGCCGCACCGAGACTCTGCCGAAGCGTCACGAAAGTAGCCGCAGGTGACGCTTGCGTTTTGTAGCATCCACTTATGTGATGACCATTGCGTTGACCATTTTTGACCACTCCGATACGGCCATCCTGCGAGACACACGTCCTCGTGTGTTTTACTCTGAAAGAGAAATTCTACAAAGTATCATCCGCTCGGCCAACTCTGACCACACAATATTGTTGAACTAAACTTCATAAAACTCAACTTCTTATCTCAATAAGCTAATGTTACTCAAAATACTTCAACATATCTCAATAGTACAAAGAAAAAGAAATATTCTCAAAGGAGCATTGACGAACCATGGGAATTCAACTTAATATTGACTCCACACCACTTAACTCAAAGACTTCACATAAACAAGCTCAATAGCACTGCATTTTTTAACTTTACGGCATTAAGCCCAGGAATTCACAATTCCCAATCTCGCGCATCCCCTCGGGATCGCCACAGTCAATGGTTTCCTCGAAACCAAACCCCACCAGGGCAACCGCGTACCGCGTACTCACGGACTACTACTAGAGTAGACACCGATTTCGCTTAAGCTACGGCTACGGAATACCACAAGTGTACGTCATCACCATTCCATATCTCGCGCATCCCCTCGGGATCGTCACAGTCAACGGTTTCCTCGAAACCAAACCCCACCAGGGCAACCGCGTACCGCGTACTCACGGACTACTGCTAGAGTAGATACCGATTTCTCTTAAGCTACGGCTACGGAACACCACTAGTGTACGTCCATTAAGAAATTGCAAGCTATTCGAACATAAGGGATTCTAACTGTCCCTCTCTTTCTGAACTCAGCTCTACATTAGAGTTGTCAATGTTTCTTTGATCACCGTCTAAAGCATCTGTTATTCTGAATGGTCCCCAACTTCGTTCTATTTCTTTCTAACAAAGTCACCTACAGAGAATTTATTGGGTCTTGCCTTATTTTTATCAAATCTTTGTTCAGGAAATTACGTAAAGAACTCTACATGATCCATATCTTTACCAGTGATGCGAACAACATCAAAATTAAAACCATTAAAGAAATGTCCCTCAAAAATTTACACACTGCGATAAGTCGACCCATTTACGAAAATACTTTAAGGATTTACAATCCGTTAGGTCTATAAATTTACAACCATGTAAAAAAATGTCTTAAGTGTTTGACAGGATTGACGACGGTGAGAATTTTCAAGTTCATAATTATTTTACTACGTCACCTTTTTTTTGCTACAATAGTCGACCACTTCAAATAATATGGCACCATAACCGTATGCACTCATGTTTTTGTGTAACTCAACGGGATATTTTGGGACAAATATGATAAGTACCGGTTCTTTATTCACACCAAGATAAAGTTACATTGAAAAAGGGCCTTTTTTTTGTAAATACTGTTATGGCGCTACGCATGTTATAAACATCAGGCAAGACGCAATTTAAAGTCTCTATAGTTTAGCTGATAAAATCTGCTCTGTTCTGAATGCTATCTTTTGGCCACTACCCATTAACTAAATAGTGTTTAGGTTACACTATCTAAAAATTGTAAGGCCACACAGTCTAAGCATTCAGCACCCGAATTATAATGAAAATAGTTGAACACACCTTTGTAATTGACTCATCCAGTAGGAGTCTCTCTTGTAGACATAGACACGTCTACAGGTCGCTCGGCCTGCCCAGTGCCGATTTGCGTTGCGCTGACGCCGCTGCCGCTGTCAGCCTGGCACCGCGAAGCGATGTGACCCGCTGCGCCGTACTCGTAGCATTGTATGACACTGGTCACTGTGTGCTGCGGTCCTTCTCGCTTAGCTGGCGTTGAAGTCGCAGATGTTGACGCTTGTCGTCATGTTCATGGTCTTCAATCGGCATTCAGCCAATTGGTGTCCAGTGGTAACATTTTATCTTGCTGGTTACGTGAGTCATATCAGATTTTCGTTTATATGAAAATGTCTGAAATTCTTGCTGCAGGCGTTAGTGCGTAGCAATTTCTGTAGTAAATGCGACGCGCTGTAGTCGGGTGTCGCACAGAAAGATTTAGCATCCGCATCTCGCTTATCCGGGCCGAATTCAGGTAATGTGATGTGATAATTAATATGCGGCGTTTTCAGCGTTTGTATTAACGCACATATCTGCTCATTCTTCATCTTGAATAATAGTCTGCCACGGGTTGTCGTTGTGATTATTATCATAAGACTCATTACCTTGTTCAGATCCCGTTCATATCCCATAATTGCAATTTTTATCATAAGACCTTGTTCACTATCCCATCATTGCAATTATTATCATAAGACCTTGTCCACTATCGAGTTCATATCCAGCGCATAACCAGTTCATTTATCCCATCATTGCAATTATTATCATAAGATCTTGTTCACTATCTCATCATTGCAATTATTATCGTAATACTTGTTCACTATCCCACTTCTGATGTCGGAAAACACACACAACACAACAGACAGACAGGAGGGTGGGCGGAGAAGAATGATCTTTATCTGACATCTTTGTCTCTCAATATCAGGATATTCAATGCAAACAACGATAATGTTCACTTTACAATTTTTATTGCTATTTCACAATAGTTCTTACAACACTATAGTCACGCTTAAAGTCTTAACTGTCTTTTTCTTATTTATGCACTGAACAGTTTTCATTAACTGCTAACACTAAATGGACACTATCAAAACGTAAGACAGTTCCTCGGTACGCCCGCCTATCACATATCGCTCTCAGCGATCATCTCACGACTCTAGAACAACTAGTCTCCACGACTCTCGTTCCACGACCGTCTTCCACGACTGTCGTCCACGACTGTTCGTTCCTCTCTAGGGCTCTCTAGCACCGCCGGCGCCGCACCGAGACTCTGCCGAAGCGTCACGAAAGTAGCCGCAGGTGACGCTTGCGTTTTGTAGCATCCACTTATGTGATGACCATTGCGTTGACCATTTTTGACCACTCCGATATATAGATATATATTTTGAAATACAGAACAGTTCGTTATAAACCCGAACGCCTGGCACACCATGGACAACATGGCAACCACAGATATATCCGTGCTGGCAACCCAGGGCGTGAAAAAGGCGGCTCCAAGAATATTAAACAATAAAATATTCTTGGGCGGCTCCGAGACGGTATAACTTATGCATATAGGTATGTTGGGTAGCCGCCGCGCGCCGTAAGCCAAGTATTGCGTGAGTTTAAGAACAAAGAGCTTTTACCCCTAACCAGTCACAAAGCTTTATTTGTCAGAGTTACGCCACTTACAATACTTATTTATAACAGGCTAATTATAACTACTTAAACAAAAAAATTAAGTCCACACGTAAGACTTTTTTTAATTATTCGATAATCGTAGCGTGACCTACTTACTGTTTTATCTATGTTTGTCTTTGTCTATGTATTTTGTGTATCCTTTATTGGAGCCTGGAGGTCCATAAATACATACCTATATAGGGTGGCTGGTTGAACAATGGAAATATTGAAGGTGAGTATTGTACTCATTATTATGGACAACTTTTACTATGGGACCAATCCTAAAATCGCGATAAAATAATCAGTTTGCCATATATTTAGTCGATGAATATTGAATTATTTGTATGGAACAGCAGATTTTTTATTTCGCGATTTCAATGTTGGTCCCATAATATAAGTGTTCATAATGATGAGTACAATAACCTCCTTCAATATTTCCATTGTTCAACCAGTAAATAAATTAAACAGAAGAAAGGTCTTTCACGAAACCATTTATGAGTAAAAAAATGTACTACGTTCGTTCGTTTCGTAATAGGAAAAACGCGATGGGGGTGCGAGGTCAGTTTAGCAGGCTACCTCCTTCCATAATAGGTGGCTGCGATACGATCTCGGGGAGAACGAGTAGTGTAACTGTAACGGCCAGTCGAGCCGAGTTGCTGCGGACGGCTGGTCAAGCGTCCGCCGCGGCAGCAACCAACATCGCGCCCGATTTCACCCATATACTTATTGACCCCTTTGGTCTTCTTACTCATGGCCACTGCCTAACTTTATACCCTTTTGATCATGGGTTGTACCAGCAGCACTCCAAATATGGTCAACTCAAGTACGGCAGGTATGGTAATGTGACATTTGAGTAATAAATACCTAATCTTATTCTTAGTAAAAGCACTTTTATATTATTTATCTTAAAACTAACTTTGTACTTGTTCGACGGATACCTATATGCTAAGTAAAATTTATTAGGGCGTTTTGAGTGTTACCTATAGTCTGATCTACTCGCCACAGATCTTTGCATCTGTGAAGTTGTTACGACTCGCGTCGTGTCCAATCAGGATATTCAGGATTGCAAGAAAAACACAAAGCAATTCAAATATAATTAGGCATTATATACAGTTTCCAATAACTCTGCAGGTGTTAAATTCATATCTTCATCGCTGCTGGGATCACTCATATTTTATAAATTACCTTCACGTTTATCACATGTTTATCACTTAGATTAGATATTGATTCGTTTCCGCGGCCGTCGCGAAAACCAATCAATAATCTAAGGTTTATCACAACACAATTAACTAACTAAACTATATTATCTATTTAATAAAACTGAAACGGTGTGTTATTGTTAAAAAAAATCGGTAAGTGGTTCCCGTAACTTATAGAATCTCGGCCTGAACCATCTAGGCGCGCGCCCCGGGCGAGTCATTCATTTGGCGCCCTTTTATATTTCATATTATAATTTTAAATACTTATTTTGAATTTGGTACTATATTTTTATTGAAATTAATTTAATAGAAAGAGGACTCTACAGGAGGGTCATTCTAAGTTGAGAGTTACTCGCTTGTTCAGAGAGGCGACACGACATAAATGTTAGAATTTTAATCTAATTATAATATATAACATATTTCTTGAAACAACTAACTAATCTGTACATATCTGCAAGGTGGCCAGTCAATTTATTTATTTAAACTTGTTTTATAACAGACCAGGGGAGATACTCAATACAGGGCAGAGATTCGATGTACAGGGTTGGATACTTTCATGAACAGGGAGGGATTTTCACGTTGGGAAGAAAACACACTTTTTTTGAGAATCAACTTTATTTAATCATATTATGATTACTTATTAATTACCAGACTTTTTATTTTCAAGCAGTCTTTAGTTTAGTAATACAATAATAATATTGTTATACTTTAAAACATACCTAAATTCTTAGTTGAATAATAATCTTAGCATTATTTTAACATTGATTTGAACAAAAAACAGATACCACTTAAAAAAAAAAAAATTGAAGGTACCTAAAGCTTTTTGGTCCTTACACACACAATCAACAGAAATATAAACATTTAATCAAAAATACTTATTGAGTTATAATCTTACCATTCATTGGCAACGTTAAATTAAACAAAAAGAAATCTCTTACCAAAAACAATTCTACAGGAAACTAACAAAAATCAAATTGAAAAATTAAAAGGTACTTACTTAAAATATATTTTTATGACCCCCGCTCATTGAATGCATAAAAAATTCGCTGTCCTGTCATTTTCAGATTTGGTACTGGTAGTACTTCTATAATCTTGTCGGGGTCATTTTTTATGCTTGGTACCTTAATTTTTCTGCTACACCTTTTTTTTCTAGGCGTTCTTCACGTGTATTTTTTTTTCTGGCTGCCATATTCTGTAATAGTACATTATGATATAAGTGCGGTAAGTTGAAAATTACAGCCGAGGCGATATTGCTATCCCAAGCCGTAGGCGAGGGTCAGAAGAAACCAGAGGCTGTAATTATCAAAGCGCACGTATGTCATATGACGTTTTATAACATATTTGCGAGGAATTTTCAAATAAAAACAATACAGCGGAAAGAAAAAGCGCGCGGAATAATTTTTACTTGTTCACAAATTAGCGATGTGCGCCTTTGGCGCATCAGCCCTTTTTTTAAGACAAAGGCATAAAAACAGCCAGTATTACTAATAAAGTAAATTAATATTTTTTGTTTTTGTTACAGATAAATGGTTGTAATTTATTGTCAAAATTACTTAAACGTTTATTTTTTATATTTTATCTCCCAAAGTTAATTTTATTCATAAAATGTTGACCACTTTTCTGACATAAAAACTGTTTGCTAAGATTTAAAAAAGTACCGTTCGTTTTAGACGGAGCATCTTGATAAACCGTGTATTTTACACATAAAGTTATTATTACTAGTGGTAAAGTAATAATAACTTTATGGTTTTACATTACATTACCGCACAAGTGCGTAATGAGATACATTACGATATTGAAATTGGTGAAATAAGAGACCCTTTACGAGCAAATGTGTTATAAAATGCATATTATACCTACTAAAAAAATAAATGTGTGAGATATTCACGCATTAACCATAAAAATACTCTGAGCTGATGTTTTTATATCTCCCCTGGTCATAAAGTCGTTCCCCTGGTATGTTAAGAGGCAGGGGAGATATGGCAGGGTAGATACTTTTTGGTAAGAAAACATAAATCATCGTTACAGTATTTATCGTACGTAATTAACAAAAATATACGAGAATCTATGCACAAATAACAGTAAATATACAAATAAAATGAAGACTAGGCGAATACCCACAAAATAAAACTCACCAGGGGAGAATCGGACCTAAAATAAGGCCGCTTTTTTGTTACAGTTACAACACAACACACACACGCAGAACCACACACACACACCACAGAAACCATTTACCCGAATTCGCTCGTTTAATCTCTTCTGGCGTCAAATAAAGCGCAAAGTGTCTCCCTCTACAATTCCACAAAATCTGAAATGGTGCAAATGTCAATTTGACGTTTGGCTCACAGTGATTTCACTCTAAGCAGCACTCACAGCTCTGCAAGCCCAATATGCAGGTAATGACGTCATTAGTGACGTCACGCCTTCTGTCGTTAGCGCGCTCACGCCAATTTGGACCGCATCTTTGAGCGATACACTTTTGACGTGATTCGGATCGCAGGGCGAGTTAGGTAAGGGATACGACAAGCGATTAAATGCCAGGTCGTGTTAAGACATGCTGAATACTATACTCAGTATACTCCTACGAGATAAGGTCATAATATACGCTGAATTTAGTTTTTATATCCGCTATTCAGGATATAAATAAAAACTAAATTCAGCGTATATTATGGTCACGCGCCGGCGCGCGCGGAGCCCTCATGCCCTCATGCATGAGTCGCCACCCGCCCCAAGCCGGCGCTGGTTGCAAGCATCTAATAAAGTATAAATAGATGCTTGCAATAACAGGGGATCACTATTGCGTTGCCTATCCTACTACTAGCGTCGCGTTGGAAATAAGGAGACCCCTACTACTAGCACGACGCTTCTCAAAGGAGCACCGTTGACTTTGCTCAATGTTAGAAACTTATGATATCTACGGAATAACTCAGGGATCACACCTATAATAGGACCGACATTGTTTACTACCTTTATTAATGATATTCCCACCTATTTTGCCAACACTCTAGTTACTCGAGTAATAAATTCTCATTTAGATACACTGTTACTTCAAGAAGACATATCTACAGGCTTTTAAAGTGGTGCAGTGGAAACAGCATGCAACTAAATATAAAAAAATGCTCGCAGATTACCTACATTTACTAGCAAAATTACATCCTATTGACTCAAATTATAACATGGGTGGTGTGTCTGAGCAGAACTGACGTTGTTAGACATCTGGGTGTCTTCCTTGATCAAAAACTAACATTTATCCCACATAGATTCTACCATAAAAAAGCATCAATTTAAGCTCTCGGTTTTATTATTCGGTCCGCTAAATCCTTTCATAAACCTCGGACCAAAATATTATTAAATAACAGTTTTGTTCGTAGCACCCTGAAATGATACTGTTGTCTGGCGTCCTCATTACGCGACACATACTCTCAAAAACGTTTTCTGAACCATTTAGCCTATTCAGCTGGTGTTGCTTAAAAAATTCGCAGTTACACCAAACGGTTAGAAAAGCTATCAAGCTCTTCCATCCCCCTCTTCGTAAAACGGTCCTCGGTTATAATTCTCCAATCCCCAGACTCTGCAGACTTCACAATATAATGATGACCAAATAGATGTCACTAGCATAAATAAGTTCAAGCACCAAGTCCATCACGTAATCTCAGTTTAATCTATATTTACTTACTACAATTTAAAAATAATAATGCCTATAATAATTTAATTTTAATATAAGTACATTTATATAGTACCGACCTAAAGACTGGCCGCGGGTGTCGACTCTCTGATGCGCACTTTGTCGGGGCTGGGCTGAACTGGGGGGTTTGTCTGTTTCTGTTACAATAGGAAAGGAAAGTGACAGATGCATTTGGTCTAGCTTAATAGTACTGTCCAGGTGCGCAGCGGAGTCGACACCATTGTATCATTGTATAATTTGTATAACTGTATAATTTTTAAAGATTTACGTGTATTTATTACTAAGCTGATCATTAGATGAATTGCTCAATGATGAATCATAATATGATTCTTATTACGAATGTCAACATATCTACTTAATTGACGACGCATAAGGTTTATATTCAGTAATCATGTTTGACAGTTACTAAGCAGATCATTAGATGAATAAAATTGCTCAATGTGGCCTTTTTAGGCCTCCAGGGCCCCAAGTCTGTTGTAATCACGAGAGCATTTTGCCACGAGTGAGATAGCAGGAGTTAGTAGACTTGGGGCCCTGGACAATTGTAGAGTGGTGAAGAAAAACAATTCAAATATAATTAGGCGTCTAACATATTCCTCGCTTTAGTGAGATGAAAAGTTGTGTTTCGCAAGGCTGCAAAGTTATTTGCGTCTCGTACCTTTGAATCCCTCGCTACGCTCAGGATTCTATTTTTACTCTTAGAATCCTTCGTTTGCTCGGTATTCAATACAAAAAGTTGTTATTTGGTGCCAAATAACAACTTTGCAGCCTTGCATAACAAATAACTATTTTTTACCATGTAGGTAATGGAACTTTAGCAGAGGCTATTTGAACGTTTACCACAATGAACGGCCACGCGTATCCGAACTCCAAGCGGAAGAGCTCGCTGGCACAGCTAAGGTCTATCAATTATAAATCTGTTTAATAACAGATTTATAATTGATAGACCCAAGAACCTTATACATGTAATATTCTTGGATAGACCTAAAAATCTATTGTTAATACAATAGTTTTTTTTTACCTCGGAATAAAAGACGCCTTTGTTTCAGAAAAAAGCATACAGTTCGAAGAAGAAATGAGCGACGACCAGTCAAAAGAAGAAATAATCTATAGAGCAGGCAACGATACAAACGAAATAACCGTGCTTCCTTCGTGTGATACTTTAGCAGACCCTATACTTGTAGTTAGAAATAAATCCACTCCTAGTATAAATACAGAAAAAGGTATTGTTGGTCTTGACTGGCATCTCATAATGTGTTGGTTAGGCCTCGTTAATCTGAAATTTAAACTATTCTTCGAAGTTATACACAAATTATATTAATAAAGGTAAATTATTTTTTGTTAATGAGCACTTAGTGTTATTAGCAGAAATAGAAAATCCTTTCGTAGACGCTTGATTAGACCTACTACCTACATGAGGGTACGCGTTTTTACCCGACTGCGCGACGCAAAGGAGGGTAATGTGTTTATCAGCCTATGTATGTATGTATGTTCCTTTGTGGCACTCTAGGGACCAAACGCGTGGGCCGATTTTGATGATTCCTACGTCAATCGGTTTGTCTTAATCTTGCGAGTGTCACTAAAGACATGAACGTAATCAAAACTCAATATGGCGACAACTAGACGCAATGGCTATGTTCAGTAATAGGCGTGGGCAATCTGTATCATTTTTGGGATTGGATCATTTGCATCTGACTCACTGAAAAGATCCGAATCACTGATATGCTTCATTTGTATCATTTGGCTCATCGGCTCAAAGGATATAAAATGGCGCGTACTCTTTCGGAACCGTATCACTGATACGGATAATTGAAGTATGCAAAAAACGACCTTATTGTGTTTGATATGTAAGGGCCTTAGTGGTCATTCTTACGTGCATGGATAACGACAACGAAAAACTGTGAGAGTGTGAGTGATACATTTCATATATTTCATTTAGTATCTCTTTCTGACTTGTATAGAGTGTAATTATGTCACCCGCTCACTCGCGACGCGACGCGGGAGTCAGTAGTAAAGTATCTCAGTGGATCACAATCCCAATCTCGCTCACTGCTCAGTGACTCAGTCGCCTCGCAAGCGACGCGTCGCGTGGAAAGATTCAGATCCGAATGATGCGATTGAAACGTTGTTACTGATCCAATCTTTCGTGTCACTTCAAAGATTCGTATCAGTGAGTCGGTTCCGTAAAGAGTTACACACGCCTATTCAGTAATTCATTTTTCGGTGTGAAAGTCACTCGTGTGAATAAGTGCGCTCATCGGGAATAATTGAACGGCTTCGAGCAATCCACAGCTGCGTTACGCGAGTGACCGATCGAACGACCTGGATCCTATGACTACAGTCATTGGTCGGTGGACAGCAGTGCGACCTAGTGAGACTTTCACCCGTAGACGGAGAATGTCCGCGCTTTCACCCTACTATTTTACGAAGGGATCGGAGCGATCGCCGACGATGCCCACTTAAATAACTGAACGGTTTATACTTTATGTGATCACCCAGACGATTTTGCGTCGTCGAGCGTCATCCGCCGTAATAACTGAACACACCCAATATTGTGAAAATTAAAGTCGACGAATTATTTGCAATGGGGTGGGTGTCATTGAATAGGTATTGGAAAATCAAAAAATCAAAATTAGAATTCTTCTGGTTGTTTAATGAGTAATTTGTTTTATTACCCTTACAATATAGCAGCATTGCATTGCTTAATTTCTACAGTACCTACCTAAGTAATTATCTATTCTATTCTATTTTTCTCGTCTGAATGATGTGTTTTATTAGATGTGATATTTTGAGTGACAGTTCCACTGACTGACAGTTTATGATTGAAAGCGTAGACCATGCGTAGACAAAGAAACCTCTGTCTACGATTGAAAGGATACGTTTGAGAAAAAAACATTATAGTGCCACAAACCACAAACTTATCTGATCTGACCCGGAGACCAAACTTGGAACTAACGTCGCTACAGAACAAAATTGACTTCAAAACGTGGACGGAGAAATGACATTTTTGTAGGGAGATGACATTGGTAAAAACGACGGCCTATGTTAGTTGCATAGTCCGAAGATAGTCAGTGACCTTGGCGAAATTTCTTGTATAAAGTACCTTGGGTGAAATGTGACATATTTTCAGCGGAACTATCTCAACCAACAAGACGCACCTACTGCACATGAACATGTGCCAGACTTTAGGTAGGTAGAAACTGTGACTGACCTCTAAAGAATTTAACTAACTTCTATCTAACTTATTTCAGATAATCAAGAGGTTAGACACATAAATGAAAGAATTAAAATAACAGATTCAAGCGTTACACTAAAAGGAGAGGAAATTTTACCTAAATTAGAAGAGGTGGTCGAAAATACAGTTAAGGTGAATGGATCAGAAAAGGTGAACGATTCACAACCTGTCTTAAAAAAAACAGAAGAATTCCAAAATGATGACCATAAAGATGAAAATAATATGAAGAAATGTAACGATGTAAGACATAACGAAGAATATGTTGGAATTAAACAAGACAAACAAAAGTTAGTACCTATATCTTACCTATAGATACGACTAAGTAAGTCAGTTATTGAATTTTTCTATTAAGTTCAGTGTAGTGATAATAAGGGCCAGTGGCGGATTTAAAGGCTGTACAGGCTTGAGCAGGGCGGCAAATTTGGGCACCGAATATTATTTTTTTAACTACGCTTTTTGCAACTCAGACAGCACAAACATCAAAAAGATTTCGGTAAGACGGTTTTCTGATGTCTTGCACAAAAATGGCTTTAAGATATCTTTCCGATGACTGTTCCCTGAGTAGCAAAAATAAACTATATAGGAACTGACAATTGTAGAGGTAACGGTGGCAAAAAATTTACAGCCTCAGGTACTTCAAAAATGTGTAGGTAAATCCGCCACTGGACCACATGGACGTAGGGTATGTTATGTCCTAGAGGAACGCGCGAACAAGGAAGAGTAAGGAACAGACGAGCTTGTCTATATAATAACATCTCGCATCTCGATTCGAATCTTACTCTTATTGTCGGTTGATATTTGACGAATTAACATATCTAATATGATAATAAACGTATAACTTAATAAGAGGAACCGTGAACATGACTATGAGCATGTTCACAGCTCCGTTATTATGTTATCGTATAATAGTTAGATAAAAAGCTTTTCGGTAAAAATTGCCTTACACTAGCCCTTACTGGGATTGACATCCCAAAGGGCGCTGATTGGAGGTTAGGAAAGCCGAAACATCAGACAAAGTATTTTTTTAAGTGAATTTCTACTGATAAATTTAGACATTATTTTATCTATCATTAAAGTATTATTTACTAGCTGTTGCCCGCGGTTTCACACGCGTGTTTTAAGTTTATCAAAAATAAACTTATATCCTAACTCTACCGCTCAGGGACCTTTCTATTAGGAAAAAAAAATTGAATCAGTTGAGTAGTATAGGTACTTCCAGATATTACGGGGGTAATATCTGGTGGAACTATCTACTACTGAACCGATCCTAAAAATGCAAACTTACCTCTTTAAAATATTACCTAGATATTATTATTATATAGATTAGGGGGTCTTGTTTATTTCAAGTCTCAGGGGCCGGGGCGTCAAACCTCATCGGTTTTTTTCTAGATTGATCGGCGATATGGTGGGCTACATATTTTCACCTCCCAACTAACCCTCCGGATTGTACAAGCGTCCATATTACCTATTCTCTTGTATTAATTTTGTAAATAGGTACCTATATAATGAAAAAAAAAAAAATCTTTCATTTATTAGGGAGGATCATGTCGAGGAAGCCGTAAGTCCGAGTCAATCTGAGAGCAGTCGCGCAACTCGATGGGAGGCTCTTGCAGACATAGCGGCAGAACTGCCACCTTCTCTTACAGTTGATCCTATTACTGGTCAAATCTATGCGCTTGCTAAATAAAGATTTATTTTTAATTCGATCATAATTTGTATTACCTACCCCTAGACCTACCTACCTACTTACTAGAAATGGGAAGTAACTTATACTGCTCTCTATACAAGTAGGTATTAGTAGGTTAAATCATATCTATAGATATCTTTACCTTTTTACTACCTGTTAACTAGATACCTCCACAGTTGACTGGCAAATAGTTCCACTCTTTCATGATGAGATAGCCCTCTAGCAAAATCTTTTTTGGTTGGGTCGTAAAAATTTTCACGTAAGTAAAGGTTTTCAACTGCAGCGCAACAGGGAACTTGCATGTATTTTTTTTATTTTTAGTTTATCGTAGTAGGAACATAGTAAAAACAAATAAATTAAAATATGCACGAAAATAATAAAGTATCTGCAATGTGAAAATACGACTTTCAAAATGTTCTCTCCAAAATACTCGTTCAAAGCGTGTGAAAATAGTCTGTCAAGAAAGTCATGAAAAGGATTGAGGGCGCCACTTGTATATTCTCTTGTTTATTTTTAATATATTAATGCCGAAAACATTTTTTTATCACAAAAAATCTACACAGAATCACAGAATAGTAAAATAAACACATCGTTGTACCCAAACTGACACCTACGGTACTTATTTAGGGTTGCGAGCGAAGAAGAATTTTAGTTCCTTCAAAATCCTTTTCATGACTTTCTTGACAGACTGTACCTACCTACCGACACAGACAAAGAGTATGTACCTAATCATCACGGACACAGACTACAAAGACATCCTACCGAGGAAACATGAAGGAGGGAGTGACGTCAAAACTCAATCAAAACTTGATGATGGTTTCGTTTTACGTAATTTATAATCAAGATAATTTGCAAAAAAATGGTACTTATTAATTTTGAATAAATCTTTCACTTTTATTATTGATTTTTTAACATCATTTCTAATTATAATTTAGATGCAAGTTCTCCCTAAAACATGAAGTAGGCAGAATCTACGAATAAAAAAGTTTTACGCATCGAAATACTGGGAGTAATTTAAAAAAAAAGTAAAAACCGACTTCAAAAAACTAAAAAGTAGGTATAAGATAATTTTCTTAAAAACCTTAACAGCTTCTGAAGTCGGTGCCACTGCCAAGCTAGGTGCATTGAAGAAATCACAGACTAGTTAGAGATACAAGAAATAAAGGCCCCGAATTCAAAAGCTGTTAAGTTTTTTAAGAAAATTATCTACTTTTTAGTTTTTTGAAGTCGGTTTTTACTATTTTTTTTAAAGTTTATTATGACGAAGTTTAAAACGGGCTATCATAATTAAATGCATGTACAAAAAAAATCATGTCTGTCCTATTCACTGTTGCGGAGTTCCCTCGCCGGAAGTCAACCCTGGGTGCATCAAGCATGACATGATGGAATCTAGAACAGGCTATTATGGTAAAATCCATTTACAAAATTTTGAGTCTGTACCTACTATTCACCGTTGAGGAGTTCCTTCGCCGGAAGTCAACCCTGGGTGCAGCAGCCATGTCATGATGGAGTTTAGAACAAGCTATATTATAGTTATAATCCATTTACAAAATTTCGTGTCATTGCTGTTCGCCGTTGAGGAGTTCCACTATCCGCCTCCTGACTCCATCATCAGATCAGCTCAATAGTACCAGATTATTGCATTGTTACTAAACTTACATAAGTATGCAAAATTTCAGCTCAATCGGAATCCGGGAAGTGTGTCAAAATTGACTTCTAAGATATTATTACATTTGTAGCGACATCTATCGCCACATAGAAGAACTACTTAGTAAGGCAGCAAAAACTAACTACAGTGGCGCGAAAATATGAATTGACTAATCAGATAACGAAGCCTACATCGCGCAAGGAAAAAGATAATCGTATCTAACACATATACAACTGTCCGACATCAACCGTCGGGCTTCGGCCCGCCAGGCAATATCACCTCGCCTGGTCGGAGGATCCTCCCTTTTCAATGGAGGAACACCATACCTTGTTCCTCCACACATTGTTAGTTAGTTAGTTTTCCTCGATTTCATTGAAATTCCATCATTCCTCGGGAGTATACCCTTATACCCCCTTTCGAACTAAAAGTGATTTTTTTAAATCGGTTTACGGCGAAAATATATATGAACATAAAAAAAAAAACATACCGACGAACATAAAACCTCCCCCTTTTTGGAAGTCGGTTAAAATGACCATAACCACGGTAATGTTATTTATAGAGTATTCTAACTTCATACCAACGGACGAAGCGCGAGCTATGCCTACGCGCCTCGATCTCGGCATGCGCTCGGTATATCACAAACTATATAGGCATGCTAACGCATGTATATGCAGACAGTCGCGACCACAAACTACCTATATAGGGATGTGGTCGCGACTGTGCCGCAGTGACGAACGGACGGTGTGTTGTTTTTTTAACAATAACCGCGCGATTTTTTCACTAAAAATAAGTTCAAACTAAGTACATAATATTTAATATGACGAGTAAGATATATTGTGCTGTTTTTGGTAGCATGAATTCGTCAATAACGAATCCAGAGATAACTTTTTTTAGATTACCTGGAAACTCTGAAAGGTAAGACTATAACTTATTTTTACTTACTAGTAGGTAGGTACATAATGTATTTCCTTTTATCTCCCGAAAAAAAGATGTCTGGATTAATAAATAAAGTGAATAGAGGATAAAGGAAAGTGATTGACACTACAAGCCCTGAAAATACAGGTGAAATTTTAACCGACTTCAAAGAAATGAGGAGGTTCTCCATTCGACTGTACATTTTTTTTGTGTTTGTTCAGTAAAATCTTCGCGAGTGAAATAGGTAGATAAAGGCGGTTCATGAATCATGATACGGTAGGTACGCTTGTGATAAAACCTCGAGGCATGTGTGTTTTGTTTTGTTAGTTTGTATAATTCAAAGTAAAGACGTGGTATTTTATTATTAATAATAGTTGTTTATTGTACTGTGTGTATGAATAATACAAAAAAAAAAAAACCGTCTTTCTGTCACTAGATAGTTGAAATTTTCTCAGATTACTAAGTATTTATGCTGCTGCATGCTTTAACAACATATACCACTAAAAACCGTATATTTTTCTCGGTACTAATAACAACAACAATAGCTAGACTCACAAAGACTAACTGAAAACACAAAGTAGGCAAATGTAATTAAAATGCTGGAGGCGGGCAGCCCTATCGCATGTTTACCATGCGTACCTCGCGGCTGTAGGCATTTATTTCAAAGATACGGTCGAGTTACAATACTGTATAGTTAATATTACCGTGCCATAACGAAGCCGAAGACTACGTATACGGTACCTCCATCAAACCAAGTAAGTATAATTTTGTAAAAATAATTGCCGGGTACCTAACAACCTAAATTTTTCGGTAGGTACTAGACGTGTGCGGCGATGCCGGCTTTGGCGTCATCGGCGTGGATGGTCGGACGGATACGGTTGTTTTAGATACAATGCAGACAGAATTATACTAGTTAACTAAATACAGTGCCACAAACTTATCTGACCCGGTGATCAAAATTGGAACTAACGTCGCTACGGAACAAAAATGACTTCAAAATGTCATTTTTGTAGGGAGATGACATTGGTATAAAAGCTATAAAAGCGACGGCAGCAACGCCATTACCGTCAGTTATGTATGTGGCAGTATATAATAATCATAGAAATAGTCTCTATGATAATAATATAATATCTCCATGGTGGCACTATATAGTGCCACAAACTTATTTGACCCGGTCGTGGCGTCGCTTTTACCAACGTCATCTCCGTACAAAAATGACATTTTGATTTCATTTTTGTTCCGTAGCGACGTTAGTTCCAATTTTGGTCACCGGGTCAGATAAGTTTGTGGCATTAAACACGTTTTTCCCGCACCTCTGACGTCGACATCGGCACCTCTTGCCATATTGAAAAATGAAAAATAGAATAGAATAGATTACCATAAAAAAAAAACATACGCGTCTCCTTTTTTTTTAAGTCGGTTAATAAAATACAATGAATATTAGAATATCGCATTTTTTTTAAATAGCAACATACTAGACTTACACACGTTTTGTTTCATGAAAATGTAAAAATACTACAAGTATTCTCAAAAAATATCATGGACTAACACGTTCACTGCGTTACGTTACGTGGCGAATTAAACCTCGTACGACGTCCGCACTCAGTGCGCGGCTGAAAAAGCTATTTCTCTCGCTCGTGCGCATTGAATTTCTACTACAAATTTCGTTGTATGAGTGAAATCACTAAAATAGGTTTGAAGACCTTCTTCAGTCGTATTTAATTTTTGAATAAAAACGTACGAGATATTATTCGCCTCGTACCGACCGAATAGTTAATGTTTACTTTACGTGCGGTATAGGGTGCATAGAACCTCGTAATAGTATAGGATCCCTTTAACAACGACCTTCACCGAGATGTTTATTTAATGAAACATATTTTATATTTAATTTAATATGTCAATAAATATATTGCATATGGGTTGTCTAACAAATTTCAGTCCAGTATAATATGATTAAATAATAATTAAAAAAAAAAAAAAAAAACTTTGCACCGGTCTGGTTGTTGAATAAAAATTAAATGAAAATAAAGATTATTTCATTATGAACACGGTGGTATAGGGTTGCCTGCGAAAAATCAGTCCCGAATTCCGGTTGCCGAATTTTGAAAAGTGAAAACTGATGCGAGTGAATATGTGCGACATAATTTTATTTTCAAAGCCGTTTTTTAATCCTATTAATATATATATTTTTGAAATGCGCTAATTATGCCCTTTCATTTGATACCTTAAACGACATCATTAAACAATTATTTTTTTTAGTTCATCACTCTATGTCATCTTGAGGGCGCCATATTAAGTTAAATGTGACGTCACATAGCCTATAACCAGCGGACAATCAAGACGCTTCCAAAGACACCTCATTTGTCGAATTATGATAAGTAGTTTAGAAGTTATGAGGGAATGGTAAAAATAATAGTTTTTTTCGATTTTTTGCATTTTCTGAGAAAATTTACTATAGTACTATTTAATTTTTTTCACCATCGGAATGTAGAGATTTCAACGAACAGAAAACACCAACTTTTTGAAAAAAGCTGATATTTTGACGGTGAATTTTCGATTGAAAATTAGGGTACTTTTTCGATATTAATTCAAAATAAGGTGAAAAAATAAATATTTCAAATCAAATAAATTACAGCGTCTTTGGCACATAAAAAGGTAAGTTTTCACCAATTTTCATGAAAAAAAATAAAAAATTGTAAAAGATAAAAATAAAAAACCAAAAACTTGGTTTTTTGAATTTTTCAAATAAATTTTGAGGTTATGTGAAAAAAGTGTAAATAGAAAAGTTTTAGATCTTTTTATTACCTACAACTTTGCCCTTTTACTTTTTTCCATAGGACTTTTAGTTTTGCCGGAAATCGAGAAAAACCGTTTTTTTACCCTTAAACCCCCCCCCCCCCCCCCCCTAATCCCCTTCCCGACCTCAGATCGCCCGTAAATTATATTTCCTTTCATTTTTATAATATTCTCCTCCTTTTCCAATGGGTACTACTATTATTTTCTTTCACTTTTTATAATTTTTAAAGGCTTCTACCCTGGTCTATATTTAATGGTATAATCCAAAAAAAAATCCAAGCAGTTTTCATGAACATATTCTAGTTTAAAGTAACAATACCGTACGAGATGCTTTTGACCTAGCTCCGCACTGGAAAAAAGTCTAGTACGACATGATTTTTGCCTCGTAACGCACCAGTTTGAAGGTACCCAAAATTACTGCACGCAGTGAACGTGTTAAACGAGTATTTTTTATTCAAAATTAGCTTAATTAATGTTACGAGTTATGTTTTACGATGTTAAAGTCAAAACATTCGGTTTCTCCGTCCACGTGCTCGGCCCACTGTTCCATCGGTTGCATCCGAAGGCAGGTCTGTGGTTGCATCATTAGTTTTATGTTTTATGCTTAGATTATTGATTGGTTGTCGCGGCCGAGCGGCTGCGACAACCAATCAATAATCTAAGGTTTTATGTATGTTGACGTTGACTGTTAAGTTCCCTTCATTGTGGTCGAGCTTGGCGATGCTGACGCATGCGTCACGTTCATGAACGGGTGCGTCTGTCGGAAAGCTTGTAACTGCCAATATAATTAGCCTTTTATTCCTAAACATAGGGTTACAAGAGGTCCCAAAGTTCGGTGTGCCCTTTGGCATTAGGCTTCCTCCAATTCCTTCCAATGGGTCCTGTCCCTTGCTACTCTCAACCCGAATGGTCCCGCTGCCTGTTTCAAGTCATCTTCCCATGGCAATTTTATTCGGAAGCAAATCATTAGTATCCTAGTCTTATTTTTAATCACATTAAATTACATCATTCTCGCAGCGAATCAAGATTGTAATCTTAAAAGAGTTTCCATGGAGTTTCTTCTCCATAGAATCTACTAATTGGAACCGTGCACCTAGTCTCGACATTTCATTAGTGCCTGTATCTGATTTACATGAAATAAAGATCTATTCTATGAATTCAGCGCAGTGAGCGGATTTCACAGAACGGCGTGAAACACAAGTAACTACTGTGGCGTAACTATCGGACGGCTAGGCGGTGCCGTGCACCGGGGTCCTCAAGTCTGGGGGCCTCGGACCTAGACCAGCAAACCTCAAACTGAACATTCTTTCAGTGGGCCGAACACGTGGACGGAGCATCCACGCACGGCCCGGCCAAACATATGTCTATGGCCGAATACGAATGTTTTGACCACAGATATTTTAAATCTATGTCTGTGGTTTTGACGTATCGTAACGTTAACGTAACCAAAAGAACCAAAAATACAAGTTTAATCTATGATATTTATTTGGAAATACGTGCAATATTTTTATATTTTCATGAAACAAGTGCGTTTATTGCATAAAATTGAACAAATATGCGATAGATTCATCGTATTTTATATAATCAAAAAAAAAAAAAAAAAAAGTCTGTCAAGAAAGTCATGAAAAGGATTTTGAAGGAACTAAAATTCTTCTTCGCTCGCAACCCTAAATAAGTACCGTGTAGGTGTCAGTTTGGGTACAACGATGTGTTTATTTTACTATTCTGTGTAGATTTTTTGTGATAAAAAAATGTTTTCGACATTAAGATATTAAAAATAAACAAGAGAATATATAAGTGGCGCCCTCAATCCTTTTCATGACTTTCTTGACAGACTATACATTACTATAACTTCGTTATAACATTCGTGCTCGGCCCATTGGTGTAGTATTGCCAACTTGACGGATTCGCCGTTAACGGTAGAAGGAAACGGAAGAGATAAAGAGACATATTTTAATGGCTGACGGATTTCGGAGTCTTTAGATATTTACCAAATCTAGACTTTGCCAATAATAATTTATTTAGAAAAAGGGGTTAGGTAAATCCAAAACTGCATGCTTTAAAGGTGCAAAGCTACCTACTACATACAGACAAGACCACTTCCAGAAGAGCTATGAAGTTTAGGAACTGCCGGAACCGGAAGACGAAAAGTAACGTTATAGACAATAAAAAATTAAATATTATTTATTAAACTATTTTTATTTTAAATTAAATGCTTAATAACTAAGACAACACTTAAAAATAGTTAAGTGTTCTTTACTTTCATCAATGCTAAACCATTGTCTTCTGTAGTCCCGCCCAGCACTATAACACATAATACTGATGGCAGAAGACTATCCCAAATAGTTTTAATCCATTTATCAATTTTCTTCATTAGTTCCATTTCCTTTTCATTGCTCATTTCAAGTTTCAAATGGGCCATAGTCAAGTTATATTCAGTAACAGAGTCTGTGAATGACGTAATTACTTCTTCCACACTATCAACAGTTACCAATTTTATCTTCTTAGGATTAGCCTTTTTTAACTGTGCAGACATGCTTTCTTTTGCTTGACTTAAATATGTGTGATAGTCACCAGTTATGTCATCACAGCCTATAATTAAAGATGATTTTTTTTGTTCAATCATGTGATTAAATATTGATAAGGCATACTGTGGTGCCTTGACTTTTTTAATAACATTTTCTTTAAACTTTTCTCTATTTGTGTGCACAGCATCTCCAAATTCCATGCTTTTGCTTAACTTCAGCTGCACAAGCTTTAATGCTGCCAAAGAGTCTTCTGTAGAGCAGTGTCCAGATGTACCCATCTGAATGTTTTCATTTAAAAATTCTCTAGCTAAAGTTTTAAGTTTTGGTTTGCGCGTTCTTTCACCAGTAAAATTATACAATAAACTTGTATCGATAATATAGGGATGCATCATTTTTAAAGCATGCATATCTGTATTTAACGATTGGCCAACTAAAATAGCATCAGGAGGCAACAATGCTCTTATATCCCTCTGGACATCTTGAAGTCGTTTATTGATATTGTTTAATAATGATTTAGTAATACCTGAAAACCTAGTTAAGTAGTCTGTTATGTCATTATAAGGCTTTACTAATGACTCATATATGACCTCGTGTTTTTCATTTACAATCGAAATTCGTGTTAGTTCTGAACCTGCATTTGTTAAACACATTTCACAATCTATACCAAAAAGTGGGGATGTGGCAGTAACAGGTGCATATTTATCTTTGGTCAGTACATAGTCAGAATATGCATCACTTAGTTTTCCCTTTAAGGGTACTGGATAGTTTTCTTCAATTAATTGCCAGGCTGACAATACCAGTTGTGTTCTAGGAAAATTATCTTCAGTTATTAAACTAACGTCATTTACAATTTCATTGTCTATAGGAAACACAGCTTTCATCATTATCATTAAATCTTTCCTAGCTTCAAGTGCCAAGTTCATACTCCCATATTTTTGAATAATGATTTCTTTTTCTGCTTCTGATAACGGCACTAAAGCAAGTTCTTGAACTAAAGAACCCCCATAAACGGAAGGAGTTAATATTTCAACGAAATCACTAAATATATTGTTTGTATTTTTTAAATTATCAGAATAATTTTCCCAGTGTTTAATGGAGATGCCTTCCAAAATCAAACAAGTTGTTTGTTTAATTCCTTCACATTTATCTAACACATACCACCGAGGTGACTCAGTTAAGTTGAGATTTCCCAGAAGCGAGTGTAGTAATAAATATTGTATGTCAGTGAGTGTTAATGGAACTCTTTCGCTAGTTCCAGTGGATAAAGAAGCATTCTCCCCTTTGGCTTTTAAACGAAAATTGGGTATTAGTTTTTTTCGTTTCTTGATTATTGAAGTTTTGATGGTATTCAATCCATTTTCCAGTGATGGGTATGCATCTGCAATTTAAAATAAATAATTACAATTTAATAACCTACGGTGAAATGTTATTATTATTCATAATGATAAATCAATACTGTGAGTTCCGAATCCCAGGTCGGCAGTGTTACTGTTTTTTTTTGTTTAGGTATTAATTATTACCTTCATGGAGTTTGAAATTCTGCCTATTCCATGAGACTCAAATCAGAATGAGACTCAAATAATCAAATCAGCGTAATTTTGTTGTACAACAGGGGGGCTAAAAAGGCCGCTTTTGGTGAATCATAATATGATCCTATTACGATTCTATTTTCAAATCACAAAATGGCCACTTATAGCAATTCATATTATGATTCATAATATGATTCCTAATATGAAATGCATCTGTTTGACAGTTTTCTATGGAGATTCGTAAAATGGCTCAATTAATAGGAATTGCAAATGTGTCAAATAGCAGATTCATAAGAAGTTACTTGAAGACATCATATTTCAATTCATCTTTCAGATTTCTTTGAAATCTTAATTAATAATGGCAGATTTAGGGCATTGTTATTGTTAAGTCTGAGAATATAAAAAGGTTGTACATAACTTTATCACTAGAACTTCTCGTACTCATTAAAATATCGCATAGGTAGCATAGTACAATTAATATTATTGTAATAGGTATTGAGCTAATGTGGTGAGTAACCAGTGATAGCAATAAATTGATCTTTATCTTTAGCCTAGCGGTCGAACGCTTGCCTGCCGTGCAGGAGGGTCTGAGTTCGAACCCAGCCCGCACTGACTTGACTTTTCTGGCAATTTGACTATCACTTGCGCTAACGGAAGGAAAACATCGTGAGGAAACTTCCACACCTGAGAGGACCTCGTAAATGTCGATAGTGTGTGTAATAAGCCAACCCGCACTAGGCCAGCGTGGTGGATTAAGGCCTAATCCTTCTCATTCTGAAAGGAGGCCCGTGCCCAGCAGTGGGCTGGATATATTTTATATTTTTATTTAGGTAGAGAGCTTAGATTGTTGATTGGTCCAATCATAAATCTAAGGTAGTGAGTAAATTAATTTGAATGTAGATTGGGATATTACTATTAGGTAGGTTATGAAATGTTTATGAAAATGAAACAAAGTTTTGAGGTCACAGTCACATTTAATAGTTTATAATAATAAATGGGTGTTATTTATAGTTAATCATGTAGTAGGTATGAATCTGGCTTAATACATTTCAACCTCTCCGCTCGATTCAGGTCCGAATTGAAAACAATAGATTTCTCTGAATAAGGCTTGATGCTAGGCGTGGTGAGACAAATCATATTGACAGCATGAGCAATAGCAGCATTAGCCGCTGCTCGCAAAATGACAGGATTCTGCGAGCCTCATCTAGTGGAGCCAGCGGGCAACCTGAAACAATAAATTTATCATTATTCTATTGTAATTGAATTGGTAGTGTTGTATGCACAGACAAAACTTTCGTCTGTGGTTGTATGTACCATCGTCAACAATAATAATCAATATCTCAACCTCATTATTATTAGCTGTAAAGATAGTAGGTAGTTCCGTTTACTACGGTGTCGCCAGTCTGCCGAAGCAGAAGTAAAATTCCATACTCAGGGCTGGGAGAAAGTACTATTATAACTGTGTATTATATACTCATTATGAGAAAGAGAGACTGGCAAAAACACATTGCCAGACCTAGGAATTGAATCTAAGACCTAACGCTCAGCTGCTGCACTCGACGAATGAAGCTGTCGGTGTTACATAATATTAACATAATAATGAAAATTTGTTGTTTTACTCACTGAACATCTTCCGACATGAAGTGTAAACATTGTCCATTGAAATGTTTATAGACAACATAGTTCCTTTGCAGCTCCTTCCAAAAATGTAGAATTAGTAGTTATTTTATCATATTCACTTTTACAAAAAACGCACATTATAAATGTATGAAAGTAACACAACGAATAGTTAATTCCGTTAGACATTTTATTATAATTATATTGTTGGCCGCCATTGCAGTTGTCATGGCAACCTTACTTTTTTATACTTCTCACTTGTTGCCAGTCGAAGAAAAAATAATACTTATAAATGATTATTTTATGCTTATATACATAATCCTAATTGTTTTAATGATTATTATTACCTCTATTTTATTGAAAAATATATTTATATTAACACAATATATTTAATAATAGCTTTTACAAAAAATACTGATAAGAAACAATAACCGGTAAAGTGACGGTTTTCATATTTTTAGTGTGGCAATAATGACACCTAATATGAATCTGCTAATGAATTGAATTGCATAAAATGTGTGACCATTTTACCAAAATTAGACGAATTGCTAAGGATCTGCTGGGAATTCGGAATATGAATTCGATTTAGATGAATTGCTAAATGTGGCCGTTTTAGCCCCCCAGTACACCCGTCTGGGACAAAGGGTTAGGTAAATATTAGTGTGAATGTGTGATACAGGCCTGATGATATAGGCCTCACTAAAACGTTGACTCACTTTACTTATTATTAAGCTTATTAGCTCGCCTCTCAAATCTCAAAGACTCCAGTGCCTCAAACTGATATTTGGCTGAGCCCAAAGGTGAGATCACAATACTACGATTTTGGCACGATACAAATATAAAGTGTACCTATCGTTGTGAAATATAAAATGTATTACATAATAGTACCTAAAGATTAGATATATTGTAGAGGTAGAGATATTCTTGAAAGTATAAAAGGTCTCTACCTAACGTTTATCATACCCCGCCGAAACATTGATTTAACCACAAATAAAAATATTTGATAACCTCCGATTAACAGAAGTTACGCTACATGTTACTTACTTTTGTCAACTTCACTGTAAGCACGTCGCTTTCTAGATGTAGGAACAATATTAGAATGGCTTTTACTCATTATATTACCTATATGTAAATATTCGCACTAAAACAAGCATGTTATTTTTCATGTACTAGAACGTCAAAAGTTTTTTTTTTTTTTTTTTTTTTTTTTTCTTTGGCAAGTCGCTATTTGCGCAATGCCACTAACAAAAACGGGGAAACTTGGTAGAAATAGGAATCATTTAATTTAGGATGCGGAATTTGGAATAGGAATATCATTGGAAAGGATCAGGATAATAGTAACAAAATAAACAAAACTAAATGTATATTAAACACGAATATTGTTGAAATTAATAAATAGTGACAGATATTTATATATTATAGGATCATTGGAAGCCAGTAATACATTAATAGATGTAGGAAAGGGGATGCAATAGGAAATCAATGAATCAAAAAAAGGACCATGATCGTGAAGAGGACAAGCAAAGAAAATGTGGTTCAAATCCCCCACACTTTCACCACATTCACAAAGGTCACTATTAGTAATATGGAGTCGGGCAAGATGCACTGGAGTACAAACATGTCCCAACCTCATGCGAATAAGGCAGCTGGTAGCAACCTTTCCAAAATTAAATTTAAAGAACCAGGGTTTTATAGGAATACAAGATTGTAAGTATGAGTACAGTTTACCTTTGGACTTACTGCTCTCTGCCCACGAATCCTTCCAAGCCTCCCGAAGGAATTTCATGGGCAGACTCGCCAGATCATGACTATAATTTGTGTAAGGAAATCTATCTCCACAGTCTACAGCTTCATTAGCCAGATGATCGGCTTTAACATTACCCATAATGTTGCTATGACCCGGAATCCACGCAAAGGAGACGGTAAGTCCACATTGGGAACATTTGTACAGAAGATTCCTAATAAATAGAATGACAGGAAAAACGGTTTGGGATTTAAAAGGAATTTTTTTAATAGCTTGCAATGCGCTTAAAGAATCCGAAAATATGACAGTTTTTTTTAATTTCATAATATGGATATACTCAATAGCTTTAAAAATACCAAAACATTCGCCAGTGAATACTGAAGATTCAGGTGGAAGTTTAACTTTCTGTACTATATTATATTGAGAATGGTATACTCCAACTCCCACATTTCCTGAGATGGAGTGCTTAGAAGCATCAGTATAAATATTATGCCAATTTGCCCAATTTTTATCTTTAATATAATTAAATGAACAATTTGCTGAATTATCTTGTTTATTTATACCTAAGTTAAAGTGAATGTCTGGGATGGACACTAATGATTCATAACAACTGGAAAAAAGAGGCAATGAAACTGAATGATAAGTTGGAGCTTGTAAAGCAATATATTTTTTATAGCTTTGAACAAGACAAGGCAGAGTTTTTTGGGACCAATAATTAGAAGAGTTGATTTGATCGAGAAGAGATTGAAGTTTAGAACGCAGTGGATGATTAGAAAACTGCAAGGATCGGAATAAAAATTTATCAGAAAGATACTGGCGACGGAGGGAGAGTGGAGGGTCCACACATTCGACTTGTAAAGCATTAATTGGACTTGACTTCATAGCTCCCGAGACTATTCTCAATGCTTTTGATTGAATATTATCTAATTTCTTAAATGCAGCTTTATTTCCAGGTTCTAATAAAAAAGTTCCGTAATCTATAACACTTCTTACTAATGCATTATATAGCAGCTTCAAAGAAAATGGATGAGCACCCCACCAGACCCCTGACAGACATCTTAACATATTTAATCGCTTTTCACATTTTGCGACGATGTACTCGGAATGAGGAATCCCCGTAAGCTTACTATCTAAAAATACTCCTAAAAATTTTACAGTAGATTTTTCAGGTATGAGATTGCCATCATAATACACAGAAATGGGAGGAGGAAGACGCATTCTTGAAAATAAAACCACAGTGCTTTTAGAAGGGGCCAAATCAAGACCATTGCGATCAAGCCAATTTTTTAAAATATTAAGAGACGATGTTAGTGAAGAACTTGCCGTTGCAATAGAACGGTGAGAGCAGTATAAAAGAAGATCATCTGCGTATTGAAGAACTTTCACTTCACTATCTAAAGATGATTCAAGATCTTGGGTGTAAACATTGTATAATAAAGGACTAAGAACTGATCCTTGAGGTAGACCTTTCCATACGGTTCTAGATTCATAACTAGAATCCTCGAGTAGAAGATTAATGCACCTCTCAGATAACATATTTAAAATAAAGTTAGAAAGTATAATGGGAACTTCCAATTGATGAAGTTTATATTTTAAAATAGATATAACAACATTGTCATAAGCAGATGTTATATCTAGAAAGGCTGAAACAATAGAAAGGTTGTCAGAAAAAGCTAACCTAATATCTGTGATAAATATGCTTAAACTGTCAAGGGTACTTTTTCCCCGCCTAAATCCAAATTGACTCTCACATAATAGTCTACGGTTTTCTAAATACCATTCTAGACGATTTTTAACTAAATGTTCAGAAATTTTTAACAATACTGACGAAAGAGCAATAGGGCGGTAAGCCGAACTATTTGATGGACTTTTGTTGGGTTTTAAAATTGGAATAACTATTTGAGATTTCCAAGAAATAGGAAAACTGCCACTAATCATAACAGAATTAATCATTTTTAAAAAGTATGATAGACAAGATTCACTTAAATTCGATATAAAAGAATAAGGAATTCCATCAGCACCGGGAGCGGAGTCCTTAACATGACATAGAACTCCTTTAAGTTCAGAAAGAGTGAAAGGGCTATTGAGACCACAAAGATTATCCACCACCGAGACAGGAATAGATAATGGGGGCGTTTCCTCGGGGACATAGGAAGGAGCTATTTTATCTAAAAACTGATTTTTTAACGATGATGGAAGAAAAGTAGTTGATGTATCTCTAAATGCTGATCTAAATCTTCTAATGTTACGCCATACAACAGAGGGCTGAACATTAGGAGAGATAGATAGACAAAATGACCTCCAGCTTTCAAACTTTTTCCGTTTAAACAATTTCCGTGTATCAGAAATAGCATCACATAAAATATTAAAATTTTCTACGGTAGAATTTTGATGGTAGTTTTTTTCTACTTGTTTCCTAATTTTTATTGCATCTGTGCAATCTTTATCCCACCATGGTGGCGATGGGATATACGTAGTATCTCTAACTAGTCTGTGGATGGGATTTTGCCTTGTGCTGAATTTTTAATTGGAAATAGGTTATCTGCAATTTTAATCAAGGCTTTAGATAAGGCATCAGCACATAATTGTTCATTACCCAATTTAATTTCAGGAAGTTCGGCGACTGTTTTATCTAATTGCTCCCTGAACAAAGACCAGTTAGCATCTAATAATTTATATTTAAGCCGAGGAGAACACTTATGAATAGGTTTAGAATTATACGGAAATGTTATGACTAAAGGAAAATGGTCACTGCCATAAGTGGAAGGCATAACTTCCCAAGTTAAAGAGGAAGCTAGTTTGAAAGAGCACATTGATAAATCAGGGCAACTGACACCTTCATGAGGGGCAGTGCGTCGAGTTGGAAAACCTGTATTTAAAATACACAGATCGTAAGTATCTACTATATCAAGAATAGCATTCCCATAACTATTGGAATTAGAACTACCCCAGGACTGATGCTGGGAGTTAAAGTCACCTAAAACTATAATTGGTCTAGGAAGAATGGATAGAATATTTACAATTTCATTAAAGATAACAGAAGATGGATGAGGAATATATACAGAAACATAGCAAACATTATCTACAACCGCTGCAATAATAGAGAAATCATTATTATGAGCGGGAATTGAAAAATGTGAAAAAGAATGGGGATGTTTGATAAGTAAGGCGACACCGCCATACCCATCAGAACGATCTTCTCTAAGACAGGCATAACCGGGAATCTTAAACAAAGAATCCGGTTTAAGCCACGTCTCTTGAAGAGCAAAAACAAAAGGTTTATATTTATTTACAAGAAAAAATATATCAGATTTTTTAGATATTGAGCTTCGGCAATTCCATTGAAGTACCTTGGCTAGACTGTCCATTATTGTTATTGGTTAAACGAGAAACTGCATCAAATACAGGGGCAGCGTTGGACGGTGAAATTAAATTAGACTGGGACAACGAGTTCACCAGTGCAATTATTAAATCTATAATAGATATTTTAGATAAATTATCTCTGGAAATCAGAGCACAGCCATCCTTTGTATTAAGATTGTTGTAATCCCTTACAAGATCTTGATGTGCTTGTTGATCATACCCTTTGGAAAAATTGTGAGGAGAGTGAGGTTTAATAAAAACTGTCTTTTTATAAGATGTTTTATTTTGTTTCGATGGTGAATAATCCTGTGGCAAAGAAGTTGTAATATGGTTTGAAATTTTGGGGGAAGAAAGTAAGGCATCAGCATATGAAACTTTTGAAATGGGTGGATGCAGCTTTGAAGCTTCAGCATAGGAAATGCAAGATTTGGCCATAGACTCCTTAATGGCTTTTTGTCTTTCATATTCAAGACATTTCCTGCTAGTAGCTTCATGGAAACCTTTACACAAACAACATGTTATTGAATCCTCAGTGACCGTACAACTCTCTCCAGTGTGCCCTTGCCCACATTTAAAACATCTAGGATTAGATCTACATATGGTTTTCACATGTCCATACCTACAGCAGTTGTAGCACTGAATAGTTGGATATATATAAATATCAACAGGTAATGCTGTATAACACATAAAAATGCGTTTAGGTAAAATTTGGCCATCAAAAGTTAATATAACCGTTTCTGTATTTTTAAGAAGTAACTTTCCGTCAATTGTTGTCTTTCTTTTAATCCTTCTTACTTTTAAAATTTGCCCACACCCTATTGGAACAGAAATGTTATCAATAATTTCCTCATCTGACCACTCTGATGGTACTCCTCTTACGACACCCATACGGGTAACAGAAAATGAGGGAATAAATGCTCTGTATTTTTCTAGGGTCAATTGAGTATTTGTTAAGAATAAATTAGCATCCTGATATGTTAAAAATGACAATGAAAGTCTATTTCTGCCAATTTTCTTTAAACTTCCATTTACAATATTGTTAAAAACATTCCTTTTTAAAAACCGCCCAAAAGAAATTGCATTAACGAAAGTATTCTCCGATGTTTGTTCTCTTATAATGTGAACAACATATGGAGCAGCATCAGTAGAGTTATATGTAGGTCTAGCAACAGTTGACTGTGGAGAAGATTTATTACCCGAAACATCTTGATGAAGGGTAGTGTTATGTGGGGGATTAGAGACAAGTGTATTATTAGTGGTAATAGTTGTAGACTGACCAAGAGTTTCTACCTCTTGCACACAATTACAATCACTTAATTTTTTCCCGCCATTCTTGCGTCGCTTTTTATTGCAGTGCTTGCATATTGTTGGTCTGGCAGAAACTCTTTTTCTTTTTACACTGTTTAGGGTAATTGAACCATCAGTGTCGACACTAGTGTCATTGTTAGAAATGGTTACATAATGGGCTATGTCAGGGATTGTACCCCCAGGATCCTCCGGCGGATCCATATCTACATAATATGTATAAAAACTTACCTACAATGCGATGACACACAAAAATAACTAAACTAATATATTATATACACACTTATACAAAATATTTACAAAGAAAAGATCCAAACCAATTGAATTAAAAAATAATTAAATTTTAGGAGAAAAAAAACACGACCGCGATTGTTCAGGTTTCCCGCGCTTTTTTTTCAACGTCAAAAGTTCAAAACCAGGGTTGGGTTGCCAACCATAGAACTTTTTTTCTCGTACATGTACACCAAATAATCTCGTACTTTGGCTTTGCAAGTGATCGTCTAAAAAATAGGTCGTCCGGCGCAGCGTTTGTTTTCTCAAACAGATATGGGGTCATCCATAAAGTACGTCACACTAATTTCGTGATTTTTTGACCCCTCCCCCGTCTTTGTCACAGTTGATTACATTTGTGAGGCTCCCTAGTACGACCTCACATGTTTTGCAATTTTACATCTAGACATTATTAAATTAAAACAGCTGTTCCGAAATTAGTTTTACTGTTTTTCTAGAGTGGTCGCGTGGACTACATATGTAGCCCACTCATGCTTAATAGACCATTACCCATTAATGGATGGCGTCAATTATTTGCGCCTCTGTGTACCTACTTTAAGTTGGATCATTGAAGAATGAGCTCAGCAAAGCGCGAGAGCCGGTCGCACGCGGTTGTGTCACAGGAAGTTTTCAAAATCCGTGGACTACACATGTAGACCGCGCGACCGATTGATGATGATGATGATAATGTGTTTTGGAAAGTCTTAACATTTGAAAATGTTGAGAATTTTCAGAATAACCATATATAATCGTGAAGCTGCTCAGATGGAGGCTTGGCTGGCTGAAGCTGATTACTAAACCGAAGACCAGTTGAGAGACTTTCTTGGCATTCTTCAAACAAAAAACCTACAAACAACGTCAGGATCGGCATGAAATTATTCCGTCGGTCGCTGCCATGACTGCGGAAGAGCCCGTAGTAAAAGTACTCGAAAAGTGTGCAACGCGTGCAATAAATTTATCTGTGCTGACCATTCACAGATCGTGTATCTGTCCCGTTTGGAAAACAGCAGGTAGATTTTAAATTTTTAGATTAGTTTTTTTGTGACCTCAATCAGAACGATAGATGTGATTTTCAGTGCAATTTATGAAGTTTTTTTGTTATTGTTCATTTTGTAACACAGAGGTAATATTTCGTTCCTGTTGATTATTTTGAATAATAAAAACCTTAATTATAAGATTTTAATATTATTATTAAAGTATTTAAACTCACGTGACTTTTTATTTGAATTTATAAATGGGCTACATATGTATACCACGCGACATGTTACGTTACTTTTTAGAGCGCGACTACTGTAGGGTTAAATTATTTTTATTATGATTTTGAAATGTGACGTCAAGAAACTTAGGACCCTAAGAGCAAATACTTTGTATTATTCTTAGTATTATTCAATGACGTAAGAAGCCTCTCTGTAATAATGCTCTTAGTTAGGACCTAAGGTTAGGACCCCTCCCTCCCCTTTTCACATAATGACATATTGTCACACTTCGTCGTCGACTCCCTCCCCCCCTTAAGGTGGACGCACACCTGTCCGAACCGACCACGCCGAACGAAACGAATTTTCGAATTATTTATATGAAATCCTATGAACCTCGCACACCTACCCGCGCCGAATCCACAGATTAGTATATGTACCAAGGTCCGAATCGGACGAATCGCCGGAAGAATTCGGTAGGCATCCAAAGACCAAATCCCAGACGAATTCGGATGACGTCATCAGATTCGATGCGGACGATTCGGACTGGGTTGCCAGTGGGCTCGAGTCAAAAGATATCTGGATCAGTGTTACCAGATGTATTAAGATGATCTGAAGATATGATTTACGGGTTTTTGTAGTAAGTACGATTTCGTCGGTTATTTGGAAGAAGCATTCCTGTTGGGAAATAAAGTCGATTGAGCCCGATTGAGCCCCACTTAAGGTTTTTGAGAAATGTCAAATTTCTCGCTGACTAGGGGACAAAATGTATGATAAAGTTCGTAATCGCATGCTACGGGGCGATTAATCTAACCATCGATGAATATCGATCATCCCTACCAGATAGACACAAATAAGCTGATATTGGAGTCAAATAAGGACCCGGTAGTCGCAAAACAAGCAAGTTTTTCAGTATTGAAAATGTTCCAAAACACCATGTTCGCGCTCGATTTCGACTTGGCTGCCATAGAATGAATTAAATAATACCCCAAAAGCTCTCACATGGCATAGGTTTCATCCACTGTTGAGAGTTTGGTCCAACATTACTCATTGTCCTTTAAATCACATTCTCCCCCTAGAGGATGAATGAAATTCAGTACAATTTTCTTTCCCTGTTTTTAACAGATTAAAAATGACTATATTGTTATCGATTGATAAGTTCGCTTTTTGTGGCATAGAATGTCACTTTTTTGAGCAAGTGGTACGAAAAATACAATTAGATATGGATCATGTGCGTGGCGGGGTGCGGGAATTATACAATGCTATGCATTATGATTTTTTTTTTTAACTGGATTACGATATTTTTTCTACCGAGTTTGTAAAATTTCCAGTACTTAAATTGAGATACGTATTTTGTCTTTTTAAGTTTAACTCCAGTCTCCCTAGATGGCGTTGGATTGGGATCGAGCATGATTTTTTTTGCTCATATTGAGGTATGTTTCATTTCGATCGGTTGAATGGGTAGTGAGATACAGCTTGAATCCTCTATTGTAAGCAGTCCCGTAAGAAGCAGAGGTCACAAATTGATTGGTTAGATAAAATATGTTGTATTGGAACGATTTTGATGAGACTTTCATTGTAGTGATTCAGATTTTTATTGTAGATATGTAAATAATTACATAAAGTACGTAGGTACGTACGGTTCACATTAGAGACGGTTATTTGAACACATATCGCGAGTAACCACGCAGGCTAGCGCTAAATGGTAGGGTAGAAGCTGACAGCTATATCAGGTTCGAATCCGGTCCCAGCACTATAACTTATTATAGTTCCGAACTCCACGTGGACGAAGTCGCGGGCACTGCTAGTACCTATTTATTAATATAATGATTAGTGCATCTACCATGTTTTTGTCTCTGCATCACCCTAAGGTTGTCTGGCAGAGAATGCCTTTGTATGAAAAGCATTAGATAAATAAATAGAGACTAAACACTTGAAGGTGAATAAAAACACCCTTAGAGTAATGACAAGCCTGGAGAAGTAGCAATTAATTGAACCTTTCAAATGTAGTGGTACTATTTTATCAAATACACGCGCTTATAAGATGGAAAGAGACAGCTAGCTGTATTCGGCTTTATCATTATTCTAAGAAATACATCAAATCATTAATTATAACTTGATGTGAATAAGACAAGAATGGATTCCAAAAGATTTTATTTGGCGGTCCTAGCTCTTGGAATATATGTGACTATCTAAAAACCAGATAAATGTATAACTTTTAATATCTTATACTTATGCTACGCAGCAAATATTAAGTTAAACAGGAATTAAGCATCTTCATGGGTTGATAGTAAGGATATCTACAAACACTCAAATATTGTAACTATAGTAACAAGTTTTTGAACAAAAATATTATATGATCTGTACTTCTTCAATGTTTTTGTCTGCTCTATAACTATTTCATTTCTTAGCAGACAAAGTCCTTTCTATGAATGCTCTCATATCTTTAAGTTCTGCCTCTGAAGAACTATGTGTCAATCCTTGGTAAGTTGTAAATTCTACATTTTTCATGAATGTTTTGAGGAATGAGGCAGTCATTTGTCCCCATTTAAACGGGACTACTGGATCGCAATCACCATGTGCTTGAAATATCTGAAACAAATGGTTAGGTATATTTTTATTTTGGTATTTTTAATAAGGTATACCTATTGGTCGTGCTGTATAGGTTGCAAAGAAATTACATTACCTACAGGAGTTTTGGTGGAATCCATAATATCGACAACATATATTTTATAACAAGTATATGTATAGTTAATTTTTAGTTATGGCAAGTATGCATGAAATCCTTTTGCAAGATGCACTGTTAAGTTTTCGACCGGCAGGGTAATCACGATACACACTCGCAATCGGAATCGATTCAATTTTGACAGTCCAACAAATTACATTGCGCGGTATGCTTTTAAAACCACTACGCCCTACAATTTGAGCAACGCAATGAACACTGTTGTAGTGTCAAAATTGAGTCGATTCCGATTACGAGCGTGCATCGTGATTAGGTAGCCGGTTTATCCATCGAGAGTGCAATCGCTTGTCTTAAGCACATTGTCAGGTATGGGCAGGTACCTACCTACCACACTAATAGGGGGCCTAAAAAGGCCACATTGAGCAATTCGTCTAATGATCTGCTTAGTAACTATCAAACAGATGATTGCTGAATATGAACCTTATGCGGATGACATTTAGGCGTAAACAATACATCGTTACTCGTTTCTGTCGTCTCTGAATGTCAGCCTTAGGCTTACATTCAGAGACGACAGAAACGAGTCTAAGCGTGAACTTACGCTTCCATATGTCAATTTTACGAACAAATTTTGACAGATGGAAGCGTAAGTTCACGCTTAGACTCGTTTCTGTCGTCTCTGAATGTAAGCCTAAGGCTGACATTCAGAGACGACAGAAACGAGTCTGTATATAGATGTATTGGTCTCTGAATGTAAGCCTAAGGCTGACATTCAGAGACGACAGAAACGAGTAACGATGTATTGTTTATGCCTATAATTCTTCAATGTACCTACTCGTGGCTTGGCAGTGGCCCCGACTTCAGAAGCTGTTAAGTTTTTTAAGAAAATTATTTTATACTTTTTAGTTTTTTTGAAGTCGGTTTTTACTATTTTATTTAAAGTCCTTGCATACCTAGTGAATTCTTCGTCGCGATGACCAAGCTACCCCGAAATACTTTGTGTGCAGTTTGGGAAGCTGGCCGCAACAGAAGGAAGGTGAATCGTACTATGATTTTCTTTTGTTGAGGTTGTCCAGCCCGGGTCTTTTGGTTTAGCACTCCACTACAGTCTTCTTCCCTACGCTACAAACCTATTTATAATGGCGTGATTTCGATACAAGATGTTGATCTTCATTCTTGCCGTATCAGCAGAGGCTGTTGTTCTAGCTAGAATACAATTTTTTTGTCAATTCCAAAGTCTCGATTCGTTTACCTATCTTTCAGTCAGTGTCATGTGTTTATATTCACTAAAATTTCATTAGTGACAATAAGTGCAGTTGACTAACCTGGTCTTCCTGTAAGTGTTAATAAACGACAATAAATATTGATAACATGTTATGTTTAAAATAGAATACAATGAGTATTGAATACATAAACAGCAGGTTTATTACTTTGCGATGGCATCGTGCAGAGGCCCTAGTGTACGTTTCTTTTAACTGTTTCGATTTCACGCATCGACCGCGTTCTGCGTGCTGATTGACCCGCTCAGAGCTGTTCAAAAAGGCCGCTTGTTAACAAGTTTTTTCTGCGTTAAAACCTATTGTTTATTGGCCGTGAGTACGCATAGTCGTCAGCGTTTTGTGGCCCACTATCAATGCTTATCATTGACATACGGCAAGTAACCCGCTCCGTCCGAAAATGGTCCGAGAATCTGTCGCGTATGCACAGTCAGAGCTACATATATTTATTAAATTTGTGATTTAAACGGGTCTAATGAATTGAGAACCTCCTCCTTTTTTTTGAAGTCGGTTAAAATACCTCACCCTATACGACTTAAATCTAAACGGAACGAAGCTATATATTTTCCACAGTAGAGACGGCTATTTGAACACATATATCGCGACTCTGCTAACAACGCAGGCTAGCGCTAATTTTTTGTATAAAAATACTCGAGCATTCGAACTCCACGTGGACGAAGTCGCAGGCACTGCTAACTAGTTTAAAATAAAAATTATTATGTACCTAAATTATAAAATTATAATGTAAGATGTATATAATATTGTACATAATACTTTTCTTACTCTTACTACTCTACTTACTAGTATCACATACTACATACTGTAATATATACTTCGGTAACACCTAGAAATATAAAAGTGTATCAGAAAATGGGTCAAAATGTCCCACCCGTCACGATGGAATGACCCAGAAATGATAGATGATGGAAAATTTTAGGTTCTTATGTAACACCTATATTTTCACAAAAAACATCTTAATTGAATCTGGGACACCACCTACTTACCCTACCTACCTTACCTACTTAAGTGAAGTACCTATAAATATAATCCGCAAAATGGAGGACTAGTCACTTAATTAAAAAAGATTAAAATGAACTAAAAACTTAAAATGTACTTACTGCTAGTTCCAAAGGAGCCTTCACTGCATCCGGAAAGTGAGCATGTCGTGGTAACCAACAAGATAATGACATTATTCCAGCTAGCGGTTCCGGATATGTCAAACCTGCATGAAGTGCTAGTGCTCCTCCTTGAGAAAATCCACCCAATAATATTCTATTGGAAGGTACCCCAGCCTAAAATACAACAGTCATCAATGATTAGTGAGTATTTACAACAGGAGCAATGGAATATTCAAAACCACATTTATAGATCAAAGATTTATTTAGTTAGTACATTGACATTTTCTCCAGTAGCTGCCTATGATTTATGGGAAGTATAAGTTATAGCCAATAAGCATGCATTGTTCACTATATTTATGCATACAGTTCACGTTCAGTCATACATATTATTAGGCTAACCATAGTTTATGAGGTTGCCTTATCTGTATACTCAGCTGTCAGGAACCAATATTCCACCGTCTTCTCAAATACAATAATTTATAATTCAAGAAATCTGTGACAAAAGGGTGATTATCATACTCAACAGTAAACTATTATTTGAATGGTATATGAATCATATTATGGTTTTATATTTTGATCAGCAGAAATACTCTGCAATTCAAATTCTAATCACAAACACACCTGTGGCTACTAACAATTCAAAAGTCTGTGTTTCATCACTTATTGAAATTATATCTGGATTACATTTGATTTGGAACAATTTAATGTGTTACATACTTACTTTAATTTCATCAGCAATCAGTCGATGCACAAGATCAGTTGCTCTAACTATACCCTCTTCATCTTCAGGAGCAGTAGCATCAAGCGTCCTTAGATCAAACCATGAGGGCATACGGAAACCAGCATTCAGTGTTACTGGCATAGTCGATGCCGTTGGACATATTACCTTGACATGGGGACCTCGTATAGCAGCAATTGTACTTGCCCAACCATGGCTGGAAAATTAAAATTAATTTTTTAACTTACTTACCTACTTTTAAGGAAAACAAAAAGGTACAAAAGCACTAACCCTGTGTCGCCGAGGCCATGTAGAAATATAAGCTGAAATAAATAGTGATTTTTAGGTAAATGAAATAAAACATTTTTACCTTATAAAGTCACACATTACAAATTATTATCTTACAGACGCCGTTTGTTTGGCTGTGGAAGCAATAATTACAGGGTTCGGTTCCATTATCTTTACAATTACGAAAAAATCAATACTTTATAACAGCAAAACTGTGAAAACCCTCTTCGACGAACTCTTGCAGCTAGCAGAAAAGTAGGTAGGTACCTATAATACTCTGTGGTTACTGTCAAGCACAGACTAGTTAGAGATACTGTCATGCTGTCAAGTGTCAGTCAGTAGATACCACAGACTACATACTGCTACCGACTGCTACATACCCCAATGACGAAATAAATACATGGACCCGAAATACCTACAAAAAAACGGTGGATACCTAAACTTAATATAAGGACTAAACATGGCTACCATTACTAGGGATGCTTTAGCTAGCGATCGATTCATCGATATCGATATTTTTATATCGAGGTTCGTATTTTTTTTTCACACATACAATTTGTACGTGTGACCTTGGAGTAAATTGAAATGTATAGCGCTACTGGCTGGTGTTGGGGTCCAAATGATAGCACAAACTGAAGTTATAATGTTTATTGTCCACACACAGGTGGAAAGAACATAAAACTAGGTTTAACTTTAGTTAAGTACCGCGATATTACAAAAAGGTGTCGGCGCGAGCGCATATAGCAACAGATCGCTCGCCCGGCTTGTCGCACACTGGCGCGCAGAAACTAGCGCGCCCTTTAGCGGGGAACATTCCAGGGTTGCCTGGCTCGGTTTAGGGAGTCCCACACGCTATACACTCCCCCTCGAGTTCGTGAGAACGTCCCCGTTCATGAACTCGCATAAAAGAAACTAAAAACTTAAACTAAACAACTAACTAACACGCTGGGCAAACCTGCTTCCGGGGACGTCCTCTTCTGCGTTTAGGTAATACAGGACGAGGAGGCGACTCACTATCCCGGTTATGGAAACGTGTAAGCTGCGATACGTGGTATTTGCCCAAGATCTCATCAGGTTTATGTATGTTTGCAATAAAATAAGTCGTAGGGCTGGCTCTTTTTGCAACCGCATAAGGGCCGTCTCTTTTTGGAACAAACTTTGCTGTGACGTTCTTTGCCGCATTGCTCAGGACATGTGACTTTAAAAGGACCTGATCTCCGACATCGAAGACTTCAGCAGGTGTTTTAGACTTATCAGCACACTCCTTGCGGTGATCCTGTTGTGCTTCAACTTTTTCTCTAACTGAAATAAGAGAGTTAACAAAACTTTTCAAATAGGGTGTGATTTGAGGAACAAAATTATCCTTATTAAGAATCGACCTGATGTCATGTTGCACATCGAGTGGTGAACGAAGTTCCCTAGCAAAAGTTAGGTATGCTGGAGACACACCAGTAGTCTGACAAAACGCTGAATTCATAGCGAACCTTATTGCGGGAAGGTGCTGCGGCCATGACGAGTGGTCTGCATTAACTAGACGTGACAACTGAAACTTCAAATCCCTATTTTTACGCTCAGCTGGATTAGCTGAGGGATGGTACAAAGGTAACAACTCTTGACTTATACCTAAAATGTACATACATTGCTGCATAACAGCGGAAACAAATTGAACGCCATTGTCTGATACAATCCGTCGAGGAAGTCCGAAACGAAGGAAATACTCCTCAATTAACGTACGAGCGCAGACTTCTGAAGTTGCCTCCTTTAGAGCGTAAAGCTCGGTCCAACGCGTCGCGGTGTCTTCTACAAGAAATATCCATTTTTCTCCGTTGTCTCCTGTTGGAAGTGGGCCGAACAGGTCCATGGCCAATACCTCACCTCTTTGGTTTAGAACAGGAGTCTGTAGAAGACCCGACGGCTTCGTATTTAACGCTTTATATTTTTGGCAAGCGGCGCAAGTCTTGACATACTCTGTTATGGCTCTACGCATACCTAGAAAATAAAACTTTTGAGCGATTCGATTGTACGTTCTATCAACTCCGTGATGACCAGCTAAGTCGGAGTCATGACATTCCTTTAAAATTTCAAGGCGAAGAGAAGCCGGCACTACCAGTTGCGGCTCTTCGCTGTCCACGTCAGGGTTGTACCTGTACAAGACGCCTTGCTGAATAAAATAACCTCTTTCAGACCAACGCTTAACTCCTACGGACTGGGGATCAAGTGTGTCTTCCAGGTCACTAACGATTTTCTTTAGTTCCAGGTCATCGAGCTGCGCGCACCGGAGATCGGCGGGACTCCTAGCAGGTAAGTCTACGACGACGGAGCAAACGCCACATTGATCCTTTTCTTCTTCATTACAGGTTGGACGGCTAAGCGTATCTGCAATAACATTGGCCTTACCAGGTGTATACTGAATTTTGATGTTAAAACATTGAAGTTTTAAAGCCCACCGAACGAGCCGACCTGACGGCGATTTCAACGTTAAGAGCCACTTTAGCGGCTGATGATCACTACCTATTACGACCTCGTGACCTTCAATGTAACCTCTGAAACGTTCGACAGCCCACACGACAGCCAAAGCCTCTCGCTCTGTTGTGCTGTAATTCCTTTCAGCTGGAATGAGCAGACGGCTAGCATATTCTATCGGGCGCTCATCTTTACCCTCGCCCTGTAATAATACTGCACCTATGGCATAACTGCTAGCATCCGTCCTTAACACAAAAGGCTTACTATAATCCGCTTGGATGAGAACCGGTGCCGACGAAAGACGCGTCTTCAGCTCCTGAAACGCACGAGCCTGGTCTGAATCCCAAGACCATGGCTGATTCTTCTTTAGTAAGCGTGTTAATGGCTCCGCGACAGCAGAAAAATTTGGAATGAATTTTCGAAACCATGAGCATGTTTGCAGAAACGTTCTTAGATGGCGCAACGAAGAAGGTGCCTTCATGTCTAGGACTGCACGGACCTTGTCATCATCAGCTGACACCCCATCTGGTGTGATGACATGACCGAGGTACTTTACCCTGTCTCGTGCAAAGACACACTTCTCTCTGTTCGCCCTTAACTTGAACACACGTAACCTTTCGAACACCGCCCGCAGGTCTGCAACATGCTGCTGAAAACTTTCAGAAATAAGTAAAAGATCATCTTGGTATGCTAGCAGGGTCACATCCTTCAGCGAAACGCCCGTACGGAGTCTATCTATAAGCCGCTGGAATGTCGATGGCGCGTTTTTCAAACCAAACGGCATGCGTTTAAATCGATAAGAACCCATCGGCGTCAGGAACGCTGTTTTGTCCCTGTCCTGCTCACGTACGCTGACTTGCCAAAAGCCACTGCGCATATCAAGTGTACTCATATAACAATTCTTTTTAGTTGACTGAACAAGCTCGTCTATCAACGGCATCGGATAGACATCAGTTTTTGTTACTGCATTGAGCTTCCTGTAATCTACACAAAAACGTACCTTGCCATTTGCCTTCGGAACAAGAAGCGCTGGTGACCCCCATGCAGACTCACATTCTTCCACGATATCGTCTGCCAACATCTTGTCGAGCTCTGCCCGCATAACCTCCTTCTTAGCAGGCGTCAACCTGTAAGGCGGGACAGCAATAGGGGAATGATCACCGGTATCAATTATGTGCTCTGCGAAAGGAGTCGCGTCTCCCCCTGGCTCAAAAATATCCTGATGTTCAACTAGGAGTTGGGCAAGAATATCGCGTTGTTGATCGGTGAGTAGAGTCGCCTCATCATTCCTGAGTACCTCTACAGCGGCACATAGGGATACAGGTGACACTCTTTCATACTGCATCTCAAAATTTTGCATACTATTTTCAGCAAAGTGCCAGCTGCTATCACCAAAATTAAAGACGAGATTAAATTCGGTAAGAAAATCTATACCTAACAAACTTTCATTATTAGTAGCGTCAGGAAAAATCATGAACTTTACGAATTTAGTTTTATGTTGGAGCGTCACCTTTATCTCTGTGGTAAGTACATTCATCTCCCTACTAACACCATCCGCCAACCTAACAATTTGCGTTGACGGCACTAACGGGTGTCCTAACCTTTGTAGGAGAGCGTAGAGCGTGTGGCCGGCGATACAGCCTTTAGCTGCAGAATCTACGAGCGCGGTGCCACAATTACCCAGAATATTTATCTTTAACACAGGACGTCGAAAAGGCACACTATTATTTTTGTTACTAACATGCTCACAACTATTGTAATAACAATCATTAGAACTCGACACATAGGAATTTAAACTATCAACATTCTTATCTTTATAATTTAAACAATTATTGTAACCATACCAATTACATAGGACACCTACGGCGCGCGTAGGGTTACCTTTGACCAACGTCCGCAGCGGCGGGTTAAGTGGGAGCTTCGTCTGCGCGGCGCTATCAGCGGCGGCGCGGTCATCGGAGCCCGAGGGGCACCGAGCGGGTTGCGCATGCGGGGCGGCAGCGGCGATAGCTCGGTCGCAGGCGGCAGCTAGGGGGCTCCGTAGGGACAGCGCATGCGGGTCGCGCGTCGATGTGGCTACCTTGCCACACTTGGAGGATGTACCTAGTGGCTCGTCATGCGGCGTAGAGTTGACGACGGAATAAAATGACTGTTCACCAGAATTACAGTTTTTACATTTAGATTTAATTACGTTCGCGGCACCACAACCGTAACATTTTATTTCGTTTTTCTTAGATTTTTGATCACTATTTTCAGTATTGGACTTAAGTTTTTCACACACATCTTTTATATGACCGAAACGCTTACAATATGAACAAAACTGCTTTTTCACTTTCGTGACGACGGCTGTCTCCGCGTTATCAGCGGCGGCGGCGCGGGAGTCGCCGGCTGCGGCGGCGCCCGTGTTTACATCCCGCGGTGACGACGACGGCGCTGACGTAGTCGCGCGCGTACTCGTCTGCACCTGCGACTTCGCTCGAGACGTAGTACTAGTACTTTGCCCTTTCACAGCCGTTTCTTTCAGCGAATCTTCTATGTTGCGACACTTGTGAAGTAGCTCGTCGAAACTATTGACGTCTTCTCTATTTAGGCGTTTTCTTAATCGAGGGCTCAAAAGTCCGAACGCCATATCGAGTTGCACTTTTTCAGACAAGTCTTCTTTAGGTATTTTGACTAACAAAGCACGTACCTTTGCAACAAACAGGTCGGTGTGTTCATCGTCTTGACTTAAGGCAAATAATTTCTTGTAAATACGGTACGGCGGGTCGTGCTCGCCAAAAGCGCTCTTGATACGTTTTAGCGCCTCCGACCACGAGTCGGTAGACCGTTTTATTCCCTGCCACCACACTGCAGCCGGTCCCACCAGCAACATCGAAAAACCACGGAGAGCATTGTCGTCGGAAACACTGACACACTCCTTGTAGGTAGTTATCGCGTCTAAAAAGTTTTCCAACGACTCGTCGGGGCGGCCACCGTAACGCGTTGTGCATTTCGCGAAATTTCCTCCGTTCCCGCCAAATGCGAAGCCTGTCACGTTGCCTTGAGACGTGTTCACTTGCTGTGGCGATGGCGTCGACGATCTAACTTCTCGTAGTAATTGCTGGCAGAAATTGTTCTGGCTTTGCTGAATGGTAGTTAGCAGATTAGTGAGTGTTTCTTGCGACATTGTAATATTCATAGCGGAAGCAGCGGCACCGGCACTATCACTGTTCGACTCGTCCAAGGACATTCTTCTTGTACGCATCCCTCGCGTCATTTTGAGAAGATACCTACACACGTTGGGCGGCCACTTATAGCGCTACTGGCTGGTGTTGGGGTCCAAATGATAGCACAAACTGAAGTTATAATGTTTATTGTCCACACACAGGTGGAAAGAACATAAAACTAGGTTTAACTTTAGTTAAGTACCGCGATATTACAAAAAGGTGTCGGCGCGAGCGCATATAGCAACAGATCGCTCGCCCGGCTTGTCGCACACTGGCGCGCAGAAACTAGCGCGCCCTTTAGCGGGGAACATTCCAGGGTTGCCTGGCTCGGTTTAGGGAGTCCCACACGCTATAAATGACTGATCGGATAAAATAAAATTATCTTCTCATATTGATTTGTTGAGCATATTAATTCTTTCCCTAACTGACCATATAGTTTTGGAGTACAACTTAAGGATGGGTTTTCTTTTCCTTTATTAATAAAATTAAATAGGGTAATATGTCAATATTAACAATTAATAGGTAATAATTGATTCCTAAATCAAAAGTCATTCAGTGTGCTCAGTTTATGGCCTTTGAAATACCCCTAAATACGGGAAATCTGAATTGACTTTCGAATTTTCTATTACATAAAAACCTTTAAACCTTAGTCAGAATTGTTAACAAAATTCAGTAATTTTTCAATTTTATAGATTATTTCCCTTTTAAATCGATTTTATCCCGGTCATGAAAAATTTATCTTATGCAAAAACTTAACTAACTTAATTTATTCCTTTCTGCATCAATGCTCCATAAATACAAGTTTTTATAATGAAACCTAGTCTTCGTAATTAAGTTCGGCGTCATTATACTCCTCGAGATCTAAGAAGTCCCTTTTGACAGATTTAAAGAACGATAGCATGTAACTTGACAATGTTACTATTGGCTGTGAATAAAAACCATTTTGAATATACACTTGATAATAATTATGAAATTATTATAAATTTTGAGATACGTATAAATTAGCATGGTATACAATTTCATAAGTATTGTTATAGCATCGAAATATTTTTTAAATGCATGTTTATGTACTACCGAAATATCATAAAAATGGTTACGTTCTCAATCAATTATTTTTTAAATAAAGGGATGTGATCACTAGAATCGTTAAAATCGTTTGAAATATCAGTATAAAATTACGTAGGTATTAAAAACTCTTTAAATGCTGTATGACACGTACATTATATTATTATAATGAATTTAATTTCTCTATGATCACAATTTGCTTGACACTGGCAGTAATGACAAGATATCTGTGCAGTTTTTCGCGATTTTTCCAACTAATTGTTCGTTCTCTCTACGAGTATTTCTCGGATACCTCTGTTTTTGTGATCTGGCCATGATTTTGGACTGTTCCCGCTTTTAAGTTGACTTGGCTTATTATCGGTAAATGGATTCTAACAACTTGGTTTGGAAACTATGTGAGTACTTCGAAAGTGAATCAATAACTGGTGGACCATTATTACCGGTACAAGTGGATAAATAATTTTGGCATAAAATTATGAATATGTTTTATTAGTCTATGAAGATACCTACAGAAATGCGATTTCATATAAAATTCGGTGCCTACTACATTAATAAATTGCTTATCAGATGAATTTCTCGATTTTTTATTCATAGTTTTAAACGATTATATACTCTTAGAATTTTAAATCGATTTATTATAAAAATCGAAATTTTTGGTTACCGATTTATACGCTTCACATCCCAAATTAACTCAAATGATATATGTCAAAAGTGGCTTTTTAAATCTCGAGGACTGTATTATGCATAGTAAGAAAACCAATGACGTAAGAAGCCTCTCTTACGAGAAGGACCTGGCATGACTACAAAACAACGTGAATACTATGTAGTCTGTGGTGTAAAACAAAAGCTATCGAGAAATCTAAATGGCGGCTTAGTGTAGTGATGCACCCGTATGCCATTCGATATGTTTGTCGATATGCTGTCAGAAATGTTGATATAGGTCGCTCTCAAAGGACAATCTAAGGCAACGTCCAACCAAATAATATCTTACCCCAACAGGCAGTGGAACAATATAAAGGCTTAAAATAATAATTATCCCAACATAGGTTCCAATTTAGAAAGCTCTCGTAACGTTTTTTTATAGCTTTAACTTAGTAACAGAGGATATTACAGGTACGTATAGAGATCGGCAAACATCTAATAAGGTGACCTTTAGTCTCTTTTGTCCTTCTCTCTCACGACAGTTTATGTGCGCGAACGGGCGCGAACTTTCCCACACCACGCCGCTTTTTGCTCAAGGTATTTGCCGGTTAACGTTCGGCGTCGCAGGGGACAGTGAAGTTTATCAGTATTAGTGTATAATCTATGGTGAAGTTATTCCGTACTATTCGGGAACAACTTTGCAATCGAATATTTATTTTTTTGTTGTTGTTAGAACTGTTTATATAATACTAGCGGCCCGTCCCGACTTCGTTCGGGTACAAATTAGCCGGTAGATACTTTTTAATTTTCATCAATTCCTGACTTCTAACAAATCGTTCGGCTTCAAAAAATACGGACTCTCATATAACTATTTCATCCGCTTAAAGGTTGAATTTCGAAAAACTCGAAACCGATTTTGTTTTTAATTTTAAACAAAAGCTTAAATACAAAATTTCACGTTTCTAACTTCAAAAACATTTTTCACTCCTTTATCGCCCCTTTGGGGGATGAATTACCAAAAACGCAGAAACACGTGTTTCTTTATTTCTAACGAAAAGCCTAAATCTCAATTTTCACGTTTCTCACTTCAAAAACAATTTTCACCCCTATTTCGCCCCTTTAGGGGATGAATTTCCAAAAACGCGGTATCACGTGTTTCTTTATTTCTAACCAAAAGCCTAAATCTCAATTTTCACGTTTCTAACTTCAAAAACAATTTTTACCTCTATTTCGCCCCTTTAGGGGATGAATTTCCAATAACGCGGTAACACGTGTTTCTTTATTTCTAACCAAAAGCCGAAACACCAATTCTCACGTTTCTCACTTCAAAAACAATCCCAATATTCACGTTTTACACTTCAAAAATAATTTTCACCCCTATTTCGCCCCTTTAGGGGATGAATTTCCAAAAATGCAGAATCACGTGTTTCTTTATTTGAAACCAAAAGCCTAAATCCCAATTTTCATCTTTCTCACTTCAAAAATTAAGGGACTCCCATACAAACTTTCACCCCCTTTTTCCCCCCTTTAGGGGCAGAATTTTCAAAAATCTCTTCTTATTGCTTGCCTACAATACAAAAGGGACCTACTCTCCAAATTTCGTGACTCTAGCTTCAGTAGTTTCGGCTGTGCGTTGATGATAAGTCAGTCAGTCAGTCAGTCAGTCAGTCAGTCAGTCAATCAGGATTTCTCTCTTTATAATATTACTATGAATAGGTAGTATGTACTAAGTAATATTCAAGGAAAAGGAAAGGGATAGGGGTAGGACAGGATGTAAAAGTAGATACTTCCGAAGGCTATACAACAATTTCTTCCTTGCGGAAATTGAACCCATACGAGACTAATATTAGGCATCACGTAACAAGGCAAATGAAACAAGCTAATAATATTAATCCTTTTTTTATTAATTTATAAACCATACAATTTTACATTTTTAAATATTTTTCACTAGGGGTATAAAGTAGTGTCTTACGGCACGGGCGCTATGTTATGCGCATTCAGAATTCTAGTCTAAACCCTCTCTCTGAGCTCCGGATTCATGCTCGCCCAAGACGTGAACACCTTTATCCCCGAGGGGAATACTTTACTATTCACACCTGCGAGACAATAAAAACAATAATATTAGAAACGAAGTATTAATATCTCCTTTATTCATTATTAAAACAATAAGAAAATATAATATTAAAATTAAAATAATAAAAAAGTAGAGTATCGACAATAAAAAATGCATGAGCGGACAACACTACCTCCATATCAACAACAAATAATTTTCACGAAATATACTGAAAAACGTGATGAAATCATAGGCAAAATGTTAAATTCATGTAGCTATATTGCCAAGCTTTCTCAATTATGCATAAACTTATTAGAATTGTGTCTATTGGGACATATTTTCATAATAATAAAGTACGTACCGGTGCAATGTTATGTTTGGTCGATTTCCGCTTCTTTTAATGCCGCACCCAATAATACCACAGTTCGGCATATTGTTTATAAAGTCAGTTCTTGTTTTGATTTAATAAACACACAATATCACTATAGATTAAGGAAATATGAATTAATTACGTACAAAAATAAAGCGCGTTGACAGCTGATGTACCTGACATAGCGACTGACAGGTGAGAAATCATAATGGCGGACCGCCAGCTTCTTTTCCGTCCGTTTCCTATAGATAATGTTAAACATGACAAGTCCTTTGGTTTCCTAACGTCACTGAAGAAAACATTGCGATGTTACCCTGCTATGCATAATTAAAACTCGAGTTGCATTAACAAAATATTTTAGTAAAGTTAAAAGCAATATTTGAACTTTAGTGAACTAAGATAACTTGAGGTTCTTTTTGCTTTTTAATGTATTTACCTGCGTTTACAATAAAAGAACAAAATATAAGTAACATAGATAGCGAATTACAGGTCCTCGCCTTTAAACTATAGTTTAAAACTGTTTAATAATTGTGGACGACAAAATAAGCAATTAATATTAGGTATTTAAGTGAAAGATAAATTAATAATACTACTAAAGACCATAAATATTTATAAATTAACAGTTCATAACATAGATTTAGGATCCTAAACATATATTTAGGATTTAGGTTCAAAAACAGTATCAAAAACATTTCTTACTCTGTAGAGTAGTTCCACATTCAAATTATTACTTTAAAAATACAGCTTTTTTGGATTTTTAGCATAAACAGATATTAGGTATTTATTCGAACATAACACTAGCTAAATTAAATTCAGAGATTTTCGCAATTTCTCGTACGAACTAGTTGACGCTCAACATAACAGATGGCGCTACTGTTATTTTCCGCCATCACACTCGCTTACGATTTATTATTCAATCCGAGTGTTTCTTCGCATTGTTTTCTTTCTATGTATTTTTTTCTTTGCGACAAAATCACAGCTTGAAGCGATGTGATAAGAAATATATTGGTATCACAATGTGTACAAAATAAACGAGTATTAATAACAATAAAGATATTATTGCTAGGTCAGTATGGTTTCGTATTCTTTTCGTTTTTACCAATTTCAGTTCAATCATAAGAACAGACAAGCCTTTGCCTGCCTTCAGAAATTGTAGACTAGAGGTTGGTATTTCTATGTATAAAATTTGTTTCGTCATTGATACAAGCTCATTAATTTCTTCCTTTCCTGTCTCTTACGTTTCAAGTACTTTTTTTTAGAAACCCGGGGGTGTCCACTAGGATTTCTTCTGTATCGTAGGTACAGTTTAAAAACACACATAAGTATACATGCACACACTCCCAGACCCGGAACAACAGACTATCTTTATGCCATACAAATATTTGTTCCGTGCGGGGATTGAACCCACGGTACGTAGTGCAGAAAGCCAATCGCTTGGCCACTCCGCCTACCATGCTATCAAATGACAAACTTACCACTAATTACATAAAATACGTTTTACAGTTTACTAAATTCAACTTTCATTTATTTTTTATTATTTATGAAAAAATTACTTAAAATTGGAAACACAATAGTTCTTCGATTCTTTAATATTTATAGAAAGTTTGTAAGAGGTTATGCAACAATGTCTCCAGATTTCTTTCAAGAACAGCATTTCTTAGAATATACATCGCATTTCTTAATTTGTCAAAACTTATAAATAAGCTAACAGAAGAAATGTTTTTATTTACTTTGTTGTCAATAGATTTAAACAGAAAAAATAAGACTTAAAAATTCATTGACATGTATTTAGAAGAATTGTTACTCAATGAGTTTTGTCGAAATAGGATCAAAATAAACACTATGAAAATGGGAGAAGGCACTGAACAAAATGTAATCCACATAAGAGCTTTTTTTTAACAAAATATATACTTTTATATAGCATCTAGATCTACATAACCAAGTGTAGTCACTTCTACATCGATATAACCATTTTGTTTGGTCTCTTACTTTCCTATTCACTTAAACTTTTGTCGTAAAATGAGTTTTTAGTACAATATGAGGGCTCTAAATAAACTGGTAATGGAATGTATTGGCGTTTTTCATCCTTTAACCATAATAAATGTAACCAGGCCTCCCCCTTGTTTTTCCGTGGTTTAAGTGACATTATTACTCCTTTACTTTTGGTTTTCCATTTTATGTAAAAGGACAATTCAGGATGAGTGATGATGATGATGAAATGATGATGATGAGTGATGATGATGATGATTGATGAAATGAATGAACTGATGATGAATGATGATGATGAACTGATGATGAAATGATAAAATGATGAATCATAAATGAAGATGAATGAGTGATGAAAAATGAATTAATGGTGATGATGATGATGATGAATGAATGATGATGATGAAATTATGATATGTTGGATGAATGATGATGATGAAATGAATGAATGAACTGATGATGAATGATGAAGTGATGATGAAATGGTAAAATGATGATGAATGAGTGATGAAAAATGAATGAATGAATGATGATGATGATGAATGACTGATGATGAATGATGATGATACGAAATGATGATGATGATTATAATATTCTTTTTGGTACCGTAACACTTATTATAAGTTTTTAAATCGCCATACATAAAATAATGTCTTGTTAGACCCGGGGTCTAAATTCAGGTTTAACACATCTTTTGTAATGAGACCGCTTTCGTTTATAAAATTTGAAATCTTACGTTAAATAACATACTAGAAACGAAAATGTATGTTTGAAATATTTATCCACTGTTTTGGATAAATACTCGAGTAAAAATGGATAAAAAAGAGTATTTATCCATTTTGAGTATTTATCCGGATAAAAACCCATCAATAGCTAAATGGCATGCCTCCTAAAAGACCGTTCACATGCTGCATATTATGTAACGGGAGGCGTGAAAATTATTTCAGCTATTTTTCTCAATTTTGTGCATTTACAAATGTCTAACCCATAAACTTAGAATATTTTCGCTTCCCGCCTAAGTACTAAGAAAGTGGGGTGATATGATTAACCGCTGACCACAGAAAACTTTTACTCAAAAAATGGTCATCATTACCTAGTTACCTACGGTACCTAAGATGAAGAACACGCTTATGGTCATTACATTACTATATCGTCATATTTTAAAACTTTTAGATGGTTTCAAATGGTTTCAAAGGAAAACATGTCACTGAGCAAGTATAATCATGTATATACCTACCAAGTACCAACTGTATAATCCTCTGCCTAGACCCATAGACAATTAGTCTATGCCTAGACCTTAGATTATGTAATCTAAGGCCTAGACATAAATAAGCACATAGAGTCTGGCCAACGAAAGCTGTCCAAAAACAAAGGAGGTTTAATTTAAAAAATCAAGAGCTGTTATCCCTGTCTTTACACTGCATAAACGGAGTTGATACTATAGTATTATTCAAGAAATATTATGCGATACTTCAGTATTTCCTATTTATTTAATAGTTAGACATGTATTATTGTACTTCGAAGTAAAATATTATGTAACACATAGGTAATAATTAACCCCTTAGACCATAAATAACCTTATGACCCCTGGTGTTTACTCGACTGTATTTGCGTATTGCAATGGTGGGTCAGCAAGTTAACACGTTAAACGTTACAATATTTCGTCTTGAGGATCATTGACTTTTTTTACCACTGATGTGATGAAACAATAAAATCCACACAAAACATAGGGATTATTCGTTTATTTTGTTTTCTATAGCCGAAATTGGAAACTATTGCTGAATGTGGTTGAGTTGTCCCCGGAGTATTCCACTGTCCGTGATTTTTAGACCTTTCAATTTTAATTCTTCTTAGTGTCTTCACGCTTACATCTGAAAAGAACAAATATAATCAAATAAAACTCATTCCCTTAAACTCATTTTGATTACCATGTTTCCTTGTGTGTCTGACTGAACTGATAAGAATACCAGTCATTGAAGATATCTTTTCTAAATAATGTGTTTCACAAGTCGACATTTTATTTTCTTCGAGTTTTCAATTTATTTACTATTTCCACAATTTTATGTTTTGAAAGAAAATAAAAAAAAAAAAATTATTTGCCACAAAAACAAGACACACTAGAATGATCGACATAGGTAAAAAAACTCAGAGTTGTTACCTCGTTGTTGATACCAGTCTGGCGCAACTCCCTAGTAAAAAATTGATGTATGAAACGGGCGCTAGAAATAATGGCGGACTAATGGCGGATATCGCTGTCTTGCTTTAGCATATTCTCGACTCTATCGCACGCAGCCGCCATTCTTGTTTTGGTTGTCAAAAGAGTTGTTTGGTTCGGTTTGATTCATGTTTGATTAAAGTTTTTGCTTTCATCGTTCTTATAAATAATCACATACCTAAGTTGTTTGTTACCTATTGTGTATGTGTATGCGTGTGACGTATCTAATATTTGTAATGCATTGTAAAACGTGCGAAATATGTGGTATAACAACTGGCCGGTCAGATGGCCAAAAACGAATCTTCATGGCAAAATTTCCTTTGAATGAAGACAGGTAATTCGTTTTTTACAAATAAGTGCTTAAATTTACAATTGTTAGGCTATTACAGAAAAGGAATTACGTGAATAAAACATAAATCCAGATTTTAGAAAATAACCTATCATAATCAAGTATCGATAGTGTTGTGACATTTTTTCTCGACTGTCGATATTCTCATTTTTAAATTTACTTGTTTTTGATTTTCTTTTCCTTCTTTTCCTTTAAGTATAAAAGTGCTGCTTATATAATAATACAATAAATGTGTTTGCTAGATGTTAACAATGGGTTGAATACAGAGTTGTTTGCAAAAGAAAATGTAATAAAAAGGAAAGACTTAGTAAATTTTCATGATTAGGTTTAAATTTAAATTGGCTTGTGTGTCAGTTCACAATTTTTCTATATTACAGTACCTTCATTATCAACTGCTGAACCATTGCCCTTTGACCACCAATTCTGAGAAATCTATTATATTTTCAATTTAATCGGACCTTAATCGAGCAGAGAGGTTGACGAAAATTTAACGAAAGGAAAAGATGTTCTATTGCGGGTAAGGCTTATGTTAATTTCAAAATGTTTTAACATTTAATTCACTGTATTAACATGCCATAATGTTAACATTACAGATTTTTCCGTGTCTATTACAAAATCATTTGCTTAAATTGATTAATTATCTTTACTATAAAAAAATCGTAGATGTCGAAAAGGCTGTACATTAAAAATATTTTCGGCATAATAGGCTAGGGTCCTAGGGAGACTAGAAATTATGCAATAGAACGCAAGTAGATATTTTTTTAATTTTTGTTTTCCGTCTGTCTGTTTATTACATTACATCACAGGAAAACCCGTTTAATTAATTATGTTAACGTGTTTTTTGTAAATTTTCCAGAACCTTCACCCAGCACTGCAAAAATAGCGCATGCAAGACCTCGAGAAACAACACTAACGATGACTGCACAAATAAAAGCTACTTACACCTAGAAAAAAAAACTTTTGAATAAATTAAAGTTATATAACATTTTAATTAAAAGCCTGCAGAAAAAAGTTGCTCAAATCGAAAAAAAAACATCGCCCGTATTAAAGTCTCATAGAATCAACTGTAAAGGACGAAAAATGGAAATCAAAAGGTCGTCGGTGGTCTAAAATAAATAAATGTGTGGCTCTCGCCTTGTACAAGAAGTCTCCAAAGGCATATAGATAATATTCAAGTCAACTTCTATCAATGCCAAGAATGTGCGAATGTTGCAAACAAAATTGTTTGCAACGGTCACACATTTAGCATTGATAGAAGTTGACATAAATAACTATATATTATGCCTTTGGAGACAAAGCGAAGCGAAAGCGCAGCAGCTGAGCACAGGAAAATAAAATCCAAAGCTTTGTTTTATTTTATCATCATCACAGCAAATCATTCAAATTTCATTATGTAGTCAAAATAATTAGACTGCACAATGAAATTTGAAATTTGTCTTATCACCACTTCCGCCAATGTGAACTTAGGTTTACTGGCTTCTTTTTGTAATAAAATTGCCACGTAACTCAGTTTAAACCGAGAGTTCACGTTGGCGGAAATAAACCTATCTTAAATGTAATAAAAGAAAATTGGAACCCTACAATTTTTGTAGCGATTTATCGATAGAATTACGCATGAATAGTACATCCCTATTTGGTGATTATGTTGGCAGCTCTGCCTTTACAGCAATGGCTGCATTTCTTTTTGCATTGTTGGTATACAGTTCTAGCGCACGTTTCATACAAGTGACGTTTTTCATCTTTTTCTATGGGACTCCCGTCTCTTAAACGTAGTGATTACATACTCTTTGGTTGATACTTCCTGAAAAGTAGATATACCATAAAGTTATTATTACTATTACCACTAGTATTAATAACTTTATGAGATACACCATGAAAAATATTGCGATTTTTTATAAATAGTCGAAAAGTATCAAGTTGTTTGAATAGAAATTCAAAAAACTAACCTAATAGCGAAAGAATTAAATCCAGTCGTCGTATTTTCTCTACATATTTCCGATTCAAATTGTTAAAATTACAACAGATAATTTAGGTTTGCAACATTAACTATTATATTTTTTAGTTTAGCTAAAATAAGTTTGAATTTTCAAGAATGTAAAAATATCTTGTTTTGACTCTGAGCAAATAAAATATTAAATAATATCTTCGCCTCATTTATTTGCTGTCCGCTGAAACCTTTGAACACAAATCACTTTTTACGTCTATAAAGGGATATGCCCATTCGTTAAGGAGGTTTTGGCCAAGTGGCGTCCATAAATACAGCAAATCATAGGCATTAGGGTTGAAATCATAGATACAAAATCAACCACAATTTTTTACATAGAACTTGGACAGAATTTTAAAATTGTATGAAAAAAATTCAAGGTTGATATAAAACAAACATGGAGTTGACTGGCAAGCCAGTGTCGTCGTGGTAAGCGGGTACGGAATCCAATGTAAAGTGAAGGTTGTCATCGCCATAATACTAATCAAAGTCATCGGATAGAAAATAGCAAAACCGTGGAGGAAAAATCACAACTCAACAAGCACAACAAACAATCCGCAACAAACAAAATGGTAACCAATGGTAACTGTCAACACAGACTGTCAATTTCAATTATCATTGACGTAGTGATGGCGATTCGGCATCGATTTATCAAAAACCGATGTTATAGAGCTATGAATCGATATTTTTAATAAACTTGAACCAGCATTGCATAGATTCCGGAAGACAATCAATAGACATTTATTTTACCTATTCTATAAAAATTAAACGTTTTAATATGGGAAGCGAAACAAAAGAAAAAAGTTTTTCAGAATATCATTCAGTTCTCGATTTATTTGATTTCGATTTTTGTGACATTTGCCATCACTACTTTTAATATTGACATACCGTGCGGAAATGAAGATTGCATCACATGCTTTGATTGAATATCTTTTTAATATAAGTTTTTAATTGATCGAAAGCGCGGGAAACTTAAAAATTGGCGGACGTGTTTTTTCTAGCTGCGATTGTAAAATTAAAAATAATATCAGCTGAGTTGTAGTTATAGTATATTTGTAGTGTTTTTTATTAAATATTTAGTTTTAGTGTTTATTTTCTTCTATCCTTCGGTAAGTTTTTTGTACATATATAGTATTTCATGAACGATCCGCCTGACCCGGGGGGCTCTGTCCCCCCGGTCGGCTACAATATAACAATAGTTCAGTCCAATGAATCGGGTATGGACACCGATTGTTCCACTTCAACACGGTCTCTCAAGAGAAGTCGTATACATGTCTGCAAGCAGTGCAACAAACGTAGAAGAAGACACCATGGTTCCGATCAGTCGTCAGGTTGTAACTGTACTGATTTAGTGCAGATACAATCGGAACCCAGTACACACGAAACACGAAAAGTACACAATGAGACAGGTCCTTCTTTAAACTCCACTCCTACTGTATCTAACTCTAAACCCGCTCCTATAACGAAATCCACGACAACTCCAATAGGTCGCCAACTTTACGAAAAAACGGATAGTGTTTCTTATATGGTTCATGTTCAGAAAAGTCAAGTCTCTCCCAACGACGGCACCACACTTCACCCTATTACTTTTGGCAAGTTCCTTAAACGTAATAATTTTAATAACATTGTTGAAGGTAGCCTCAAGAAGATTGGTCGCAATAAGATTTCGATTGCTTTTTCTACTTACCATGATGCTAATGCTTTCATTAATAATAGTAATCTTTTAGAAAAACAAGGGTTAAAAGCATTTATTCCCACTTTTAATGTTACAAGAATGGGATTAGTCCGTGGTGTTCCTGCAGAATGGTCTCCAGAGGAAGTAATCGAAAATTTATCGACACCTATAGGATGTGGGCCAGTAATCAAAGTTCGTCGCCTTAATTTTAAAACCATTATTGGAGGTTCAGCTATTTGGAAGCCGTCACAGACAATCGTGGTAACTTTTGATGGCCAAGTATTGCCAAAACGCATTTTTATGTGTTTTAACGCCTTGCCTGTGGACCTATATATTTTCCCGACAATCCAATGTTTTAATTGTTGCGGCTTTGGACATACCAAGGCACAATGCCGATCTAAACCGAAGTGTTTTAAGTGCGGTCAAAATCATACTGCGGATTCGTGTAACATAGAGGAGTATAATGCTAAATGTTGCTTGTGCTTTGGATGTCATTATGCAACAAATAAAACATGCCCTGAATATGTTAGGCAGAAAAATATCAAAGCCTATATGGCTCACAATTGCGTTTCCTACCAAGAAGCAGCCAAGGTCCACCCTCCAGTAGACAAAACATACTTAGATGCGGTGTTAAATACTTCTCCCTCTAGAAATTATTCTGATAATGTTCCCATTATTTACAACCAAAACAAAACTTCTTCCCCTCTCTCTCCTACAAGTTATAAAAAAACTGTTTTTAGAAAACCTCATACTCCTACTAAATCTGTCCAGGGATACAATAAGACTGCTCACAATAATGTTATCAAAGAATTTTGTATTCCAGAGCCATCAAATGGCTGTGCTATTAATTTTAACAACTCAAAAAATGAGACAGACTCTCAACCTTCTTTGGATGAGTTTCTGTCGGCTCTCTTCAGTCTTCTGTCCCAGTTTAAAATTACACCGTCCAACGCTGCTCCATTACTTGATAAAATAACTTCTGTCCCTAACAATGGACAAACCAGCCAAACTAATTCAGTGGAATTGCCGCAGTCTAATAAATAAAAAAAGTGACGTTATTTATTTAATAAATAAACATGAGCCATTAGCCTTTGCCCTAGCAGAGACGTGGCTCAAATCTAATTATATTTTTAAATTACCTAGCTACATAACCATAAGAGAGGATAGATTTGATGGGTATGGTGGTGCTGCCATACTTATTAAAGATTCTTTCTCTTTCTCTATTATCTCTTTGCCATCTCATAGTGATGAGATATCTATGGTAGCTATTAAATTAAATGTAAATAACTTGTGTCTTGTTTCTGTATATATTTCTCATCCTTCTTCTTCTGTTCTTCAAGAGGTAAACAATCTCTTTTCTATTCTTCCTAAACCTTACATAATTCTTGGAGATTTCAATTGTCATCATCAGTCTTGGGGATGTTCTAACTCAAATTCCTATGGTGAAGACTTGCTTGATATAATAGACTTTCACAACCTATGTATTTTAAATACAGGGGCATCTACACGTCGGTCTGATCCCAACCAAGGCCGAAGTGCAATAGACCTATCTATATGTACTCCTAATTTTGCATCTTCTTTGTCTTGGTTCACTTTACCCTCTTCTTATGGAAGTGATCATTTCCCTATTGTCATATCTTTCCCATTTCATAAACCTAGTATTCCTGTTAAAAAGTCACACTTAAAATACAAACTTCCTAAGAGGGGTGATAGTGACTGGAACAAATTTAAGTCTATTGTTGAGTCAAAATTCTCTTCTCTTCCTGCTCCCTCAGTTGGTAGTGAAGATTTTTGTGCAGAGTCATTGGTACGCATAATGCTTTTGGCAGCAGATGAAGTTTTCCCTGTGAAAAATAATAGCAATAACAAGATCCCTTCTCCTCCTTGGTGGGATTTAGAATGTTCACAGGCCGTTAAAAAACGTAAACAAGCAGAGTATACCTACAATAATGACATGTCCCCCAATAATTTTCAAATTCTTTCTCAGGTAATTACAGAAACCCGTGCATTATTCAAAAAGAAAAAATTTGAAGGGTGGCGAAACTTCTGTTCTTCCATCTCCCCAAATACGCATTCTACTATTGTTTGGAACAACATAAGAAAGTTCCGTTCCGCTTACAATAATCACACTCGTTCTCATATTACTGATTCATTGGCTAATGATTTCTTGGATAAATTGGCTCCTCCTTGGGTTCCCCAGGCTATGAATTTACTTTCACTGTCTGATTATCCTAATGTTAATTCTGACCAATCTGGTGACTCTTTGGGGCACCCGTTCTCTCTTACTGAACTTAAAGGAATTGTCCATAATACAGTAGACTCTACTCCTGGAATAGACGGCATACCTTACTCTTTTTTCTCAAATGTTAGTGATAATATTCTTATTTATTTTCTAGATTTGATTAATGTCATTATGACAACAGGTACTCTACCACGTGAGTGGAAACGTCAAGTAGTATTGCCAATTTTAAAACCTAATAAATTACCATCTGATGTTTCGTCATATCGTCCCATTGTGTTATCATCAGTTCTAATGAAATGGGGTAAAAAACTGCCTTTTGCTCACTTCAGATGTCGCTACTGTCGGTTGTTCCAGAAATTTGACAGATAGCTGTCAACTTTCATACTATTTTTATATACAATCGAATTGTTATAAGAATAATTAATAAAATGACGCTTTGAGCAGCCGTTGGTTGCAAAAATCCGGGAGACCATAATATTCCCTAAATAAGCCAAAAGAAGAAAACTATGGGAAAAGGCCCTTCGAAAGAAAAATTCGAAGACTAGTAATAAGTAGAGGTTAAGTGCAATCCATTTTAAACCTGAGGAATATTTGGGGAGAAATTCTTACACTAGTTTTATAAAACAAACATTCATCATCATTTCAATGCTCCCTTTTTATTTTAGGCACCGCTATCAACGTATTACAGTGTATATTTTTATTATTTTATAACTAAACTTCTATACTCGTACAGAAATCTTCCTTTGGGCGGTACTTGACACCTGAAACAACATGTATGTCGAATTTAATCCAAAATATAGCCAATCCACAAGGAAAGATGAAAAAATCATAATTAAATAGCATTCTTACCTTTCTGCAAACTGTTGAATGTGGCGTTAAGACAGCGTTGGGAGATTTGTGCTGGCATTTACATCCCTGAACTTATGCAGTGCCGGAATGTTGACAGTCTCATCCTCAAGCACGTCTTCAACACCAATGAGATTATTTCGATCGTAGGCCTCTAACCTCCAACGAAAAAATAGGGCTTTACAAAAAGAACACAATATAACCTCCAAACTTGTTTATATAATTATATCTATTTACCGTGCAATTTATGCTGCTTTTTTAGCAATGCCAGAGGCATTCCTCTTTATTAGCTCGTCTTTTAATTGTATTACACTCCACGTAGAATACATTTTACTAGTATAATATGGTTCTAAGTAGGACACCAAACAACAACAAAAAACAATATGGCGGTTCTCAGGAACAACCGATAGTGGCGCCATCTGCGATGAGCTTTCAGTTTTTAACCTCATTAGCTGAACATTTAATAAAAAATCGTCTGGAATGGTATGTTGAAAGTAAAGGATTACTAGCGGGATCCCAATACGGTTTTAGAAAAGGCAAGAGTACCATTGACTGCTTAGGTATTATTACTTCCGATATTCGGTTAGCTTTCTCCAATAATAATTCCCTTGTTGCAATCTTTTTAGACATAAGTTCTGCGTATGATAATGTGGTATTGTCAGTTCTACGGAATAAATTACATGCCCTTAATGTCCCAATAAATATTTCAAATTTCATTCTCAATATATTATATGAACGATCTGTTAATATAGCAGTTTCAGATCAACACATGTCCCGCCTAGTATGGCGCGGCCTCCCACAAGGCTCTGTTTTGAGTCCATTGTTATATAATATTTACACCTATGATTTGGATTCGTACTTTTCTAGTCAGGTTAATGTTCTCCAATATGCTGATGATTTACTTCTGTATAATTCAAGTATTTCTATTGAACATTCCTGCTCGATTCTTAATTCTGCTTTATCTTCTCTTTCTTCCTGGCTTCATTTAAACGGTTTAGATCTATCTACTTCTAAAAGTGCTGTTGTTTTGTTCACTAGGAAGAGAATCCCGCCTCCTATTAACATTTTTTACCATGATATTCCTATCCCATCAACGGATAGATTTAAGTATCTGGGGGTGATTTTGGACTCTAAGCTTAATGGTGTCCCTCATTGTGAATATGTTGTTAAAAAATGTGAACATCATTTAAATATCCTTAGGTGCCTTACAGGGGTATGGTGGGGTGCTCACCCATTCTCATTGAAACTGATATATAACGCTATAATTAGAAGCATTTTTGACTACGGAATGTTCCTCTTAGAACCAGGTAATGTAATGGCTTTTCAAAAGCTGGATCGGATCCAGTCAAAAGCTTTGCGCATTATATCAGGAGCTATGAAGTCAAGTCCTATTAATGCTCTTCAAGTAGAGTGTGGTGAATCTCCCTTACACCTGCGACGACAATTTCTTTCAGATAAATTTTTCTTACGGGTTATTCAGTTAACAAATCATCCTCTCATTCCAAAAATTGAATCTCTTTTAACTCTTTTTCAATCATCTAGTTTCTGGTTACATAAAAATGCTCCATGTCTAGTTATAAGTTTCCAAAAATTCTCTTCGTTATCCTCTCCCACACATCGTTCTAATAGGCTCCCTCTATTCAGTAGTAGTTATGATAGTTTAGTTTTTTCTCCTATAATTAAATATAATTTCATTAATAAATCTGTCCCAAACATAAATTCAAACTTTAACATGATGCTAGGAGAACATTACAAAGATTTTCACTATATATATTGTGACTCTTCTAAGAAATCACCATCATCATGCGTTGGAATAGGCGTTTTTCACTCTGAATATAATATAGTCCAAAAAATTAAACTTCCTCCGGAGTCTTCTGTTTATACAGGAGAATGTTTTGGTTTACTTAAAGCAATAGAATATGTCCATACCTTCAAACTCAAAAAATCCATAATTTTTTCAGATTCCTTAAGTTCCCTTCAAACACTTAGTAAGTTTCCTTTTAAATTAAAATCATGTCTACCTATAATTTTTGAAATAAGAGATCTTGTATATAAGGCTACTTTAGCAGGTTACACTGTACATTTTGCATGGATTCCTAGTCATGCTGGTATTCATGGAAATGAAGTTGCTGACAAACTTGCCAGTGATGCGGTGAAGTGTGGTGACGTGTTTCCTTATAAAAATTACTGCCAAGATCTTGTATCATTGCCGAAAGTTTTTCTGCGCGAATCATGGAAAGAGGTTTGGAAACTGTCTAGTCGAAGAAGAGGTCGTTACTTTTCTTTAATACAGCCTGACATACCGATAGAGCCATGGTTCTTCAAAGCTAAGTTTGGCAAGGTGGAGACTTCAATTTTAATTCGATCCAGATTGGGTCATGTTTGTTCTCCGGCACACCTTGCCAGACTTGGCATTGTTAATAATTCTAGCTGTCAGTGTGGAGCAGACTACTCTGATTTAAACCATATATTATTTTCCTGTCCCCTATATGACCGCTGTTCCTTCTTCCATGACCTCATTTCTCTCCATACTCCTTTCCCCTGTTCTATTCTTTCTTTACTTTGTTCTAACAATCTTTTAATTTATAAGTGTATATCATCTTTTGTATTGAATAATAATATTAGACTGTAAATATTTAATTCGTTGTTCTTTGTCCTTTATAATTTTGATTATATTTTCAAGTACCTTGTATTTTTGTAAATAATTATTTAATTTTATATTTAAAAAAAAAAAAAAAAATGAAAAAAAAAAAAAAAAAACTTACCTGATTTATCCAAATTCCCTACTTTTCCTGTATTGATTGTAAACTCGTTTCCCTACCTTTTATAATCCTACCAAAAGTCCTACCAAACAAACTACCAAACCTACCACTTTACTCGAAATTGGCTAAATGCACGAATAGTGCGAAGCCAGAAGAAAAGAAAAAAAAAAAAAAAAAAAAAGTTTTTAATTCCCGAGTGTTACAAACAAATAAATAATAACAATATTTTCGTTACTAAATAAGATTTTTTTTTGTATTTTTCACATTGGTGTAACGAACCTGCCTACCTACTGGCCAAGAGTGGGCGTTTGCCTTTGTCAATCATAGTAAATAGAAGCTTCCTCATCGAACTTTTGATTGTTTTCGGCATTATTTTATACAAAACTAACGAAAATAAGATGCATAAATAAACACAAGATGACAAAGTACCTACGAAACGTCAATATTACAGTCACAGATTAGTAGTAGGCATGTAGTAGGTACCAAGGTCGTAGCAAGGTAAATGACAATCCTAAATTATTGCCTTAATAAAAGTTTAGGAAATAATTCGTGGCCTACTTTCGTTGGCCAAACTCTACATAAAGTGGATTTATCATTTCCAATAGGACAACATTGGATAAGGCAAGCAGAAGCAAGATAATCTTATTTTTTCTAATCACAGTGAGCTTTTTTGATTTCGAAAAATATCGGAAAAGTATTGAAAAATATCGGTTTTTTTTTTTTTCTTTCCTTTTCCGTCTGAAATTTTTCCATTACCCATCAGTAGGCAACACTGATGCAGATAACTTTTGACTCGAGCCCACTGGCAACACTGTCCGAATCATCCGCGTCGTTGTCCTATGTCTATGTTCGCGTCATAGAAATAATAAGTAGGGCTCCCCCTACAACGTTCGCGTCGAATCTGATGATGTCATCCGAATTCGTCTGGGATTCGGATATCTACCGAATTAAGTACCGAATTCTTCCGGCGATTCGTCCGATTCGACGCGGATAGGTGTGCGAGGTTTCATAGGATTTCAAATAAAGAATTCGAAAATTCGTTTCGTTCGGCGCGGTCGATTCGGATAGGTGTGCGTCTACCTTAAGTAACGAAGTCAGGTTTGGAGTTAGGTTGGTATCGCGCAGAGTTGCCAAACGTTGGGCACGCCACAATAGCGGCGGTAAGGCCCGTCATGGAGGGTTGGCTGGAGAGGCGTCATGGTGCCCTCTCCTACCGGCTGACGCAGATACTTTCCGGACACGGTTGCTTCGGAAAGTATCTGTGTCGCATAAGCCGAGAGCCAACAGCCCGGTGCCACCATTGTGGCTGCACGGAGGACACGGCGCAGCACACGCTGGGGGAGTGCCCAGCTTGGGTGGGCCAGCGCCGTGCCCTCACGGGGGCAGTCGGGACGGGTAGCCTCTCGCTCACGGCCGTCGTAAAAGCCATGGTCGAGAGCGGGAGCGCATGGGACGCCGCCGCTTCCTTTTGCGAGGAAGTCATGATCGCAAAGGAAGCGGCGGAAAGGGAGAGAGAGGCGACATCTGCTCTCCCTTCCCGTGGAAGACGCACCGGGCGCCGGAGAACAAACAACGATCTCCGGCCTCCATGAGTCGCGGCCTGCGGGCGGCGGACTGTAGGGGCAGACCGCCGCCTGATCAGAATCAGGCCCGAGACGGCGGCGCGCAGTGTTCCGCGCGCGCCTCTCAGAGGAGGATGTGCAGCCTAAGCTGCACAAAGGACGGGACCTGCCACTAGATTTTTTTAGTGGCGGGTCAGGCCCGCCGGGGCTGCGGTTGAATGCGACCGCGAATCCCGCGCCCCCGGCCAGGCAGGAGTTAGGAACACTGCAGGTTTTTAGTCGGTAAGAGTCCGACAGACCCCTCCGCCTTCCCCTGGGCGGAGGACATCCATGAGGATTTTCGTGCGACAAAAAAAAAAAAAAAAAAAAGGGTTGCCAAACGTACGATGTTCCTCGTACAAATACGAGATTTGTGGTCTGCTGTACGAGGTACGAGGTCACAATGAACCTCGTACAATATTGTACGAGATTTTTGATATACGACATTTTATGATAGGTTTTCACTGTTTTGCCTACAATGGGTGCACTAAATGAAATTTAGACACGCTTGTCCACTGCCCAGTCTGTCTTGAATATAGTCATTCTCTGTTTGAGAAAACAAAGTTAGACGCCGGACGACATTTTTTTTTTTTTTACTCTATCGTATACTTTTCATGTCTTTTTTTGGCATTTTATCTGCTTGAGGGGAATATACGAGGTTGGAGGTTGCAATGTCAAAGTACGAGATTTTTTGGTGTACATGTGTACATATACGAGGAAAAAAGTTCTACAGTTGGCAATCCTGGTATCGCGTCAGAGTTTATATATATTCTGTGGTATCGTACCTATCCTACCTATCGGACATTCTTGACAATTCTTATTTTGACATATTTAATTTCATAGCTTGTTATTTCCTCGATAGTCCGAGGTGGATTTCATTTATATTTTGTTGAATTTTGCTATAATGGATTCAACCTTACGTGAACAAGTTATGATAAATCAATTTGTGTTAGCGGCAGGATGTGCTCAAGAACAAGCTAAACAGTTATTACAAGCTGCACATTGGCAATTTGAGGTAAATATTTTAATATATGTAAACAAACAGTACCTATGTAATCATGAAATGGCTGCTACATATTCTGATTCACCACTACTATAGCCTTTTCAGTTGTCACTTGTCACTCATTGTTATTATTATGTAAGGATTTACTTATGAATGTGATTGTGTATGATAATGTTACTCTTGCTGCATCTTATGCACATTGATTCTATGATAGATAAAATATAATGCTACTGGTAAACATAGGTATATTATTGATATGATATTGACTAAATTACATAAAACGCAATAAGCAAATGAATCTAGTATGTAATTTAACCTTGATGTGATCAATATATTTTTATTTCAGTTCATTCTACAGGTTCTACCTTAGGTACCTTACTCAGTTTCCTTTTTTAGGTGATCTGTTGTTATGTTAGTCATTAAGTTTTACTTGTTTATCCTTTCATACCTAATTGCAGACAGTTTGCTATTGAAAACATTCAATTTCATTCTCAATAGGTATGTAGATATTTGTTTTGGTTCAAATAAATAGGGTTAGGTTTGATGTGTTGCCAACCAGTGATTTAAAATATTCTGTGCATAATTTATCTGATAAATAAATGTTATTCTTAAGTATTTTATATTGACGGTTGAAAAGCTTATTTAATCCAAGCGTTTTTTTTTTTTGTATTTTTAATTATTAAACCAGAGCTTAAACCTGAGTTTTACCTTATACTTTAGTTACTTTTTAGGTTTGGACCTTGTTTTGTTATAAGACCGATAGTGTCGTTTTAATATCTTCATAATTGATCTAAAGTTTCCTAAGACCAGAACTTGTAACTATTACAGAAAAGGCAACCAGGGAGCTACCCATAATGCCCCGAAATTTTGCACCTCCTTTTTTAACTTTTATAATATACCCTATAATATACAACATGTCCCAAAATTCAACGATAAGCGGGCACCAGAGGGTTGACCAGCTCATGACTACTCGAGAAAAAAAAGAAAAGAAAAAAAAACTCAATTTTTAAGAAGTGACATAAAAAAATTTAAATCCTTAAAAAAAATTACACCCCGAGATTTTTAATTACCATGACTACAATGTTTCAAATATTTCTGAATTTCTTTTTGTACCGGAAACCTAAGTAGCCCTGCTATCTACCACAATCCTTGAAAATCCCAGAATGCTTGTAGATTTGACACAAAAATCCATCAAAATTATATTTCACCCTAAAATTTTGAAAGGTTTTTACTTTCGGTCCACTTTAACTCATCGTGGTGTAAAAAAAAAGTATGGACACTACCATGGCAAGTTTTTTTAAAAATTGACGCAACTATCCAAGATTCCAAAATAGTATAATACTCTAGGAAAACTAGCCACAAAAAAAAGAAAAAACGTACTATTTCTGAACAAGAACCGAATTTCATAACTTTTACTATATGCCCAAAATAGGTATTTTGTTGTAAATTCTTCGAATTTGAATGGTACATGTGCGTAGTTAATAAAATTTAAAAGTTAGAGAGGGATTATACGTTAGAGAGAGATAGATAGATTAGATAGATAGTATGTAAAGTAGGAAAAAAGACGTTTTTAAAAATTATACCTCGTGTCTCCACAACTACAAGTCTGCTAGTACGTCTGTAGCGTACTATCACCTGTCATCTGTCCACAGACTAGACTTAGGATATCGCGGATTTCGATGTAGATTTTCGTTGTGAGTAACAATAGGATAGGTAGAGAAGTAGCTGTTTTTAAAAACTTTTAGCGTATTTTGGACTGTTTAGCGTTTATCATGCCGCTACCATACACACCGTTGGAATACGGTAATATGCACCTCATATACCTAAGGATAATGCCAATGCAATGCCAACGCTGCTAGCAGATTGTATCGAGAAAAAGTTTATACACACAGTAAAAGTTATGAAATTTGGTTCTTGTTCAGAAATAGTACGTTTTTCTTTTTTTTGTGGCTAGTTTTCCTAGAGTATTATACTATTTTGGAATCTTGGATAGTTGCGTCAATTTTTAAAAAAACTTGCCATGATAGTGTCCATACTTTTTTTTTACACCACGATGAGTTAAAGTGGACCGAAAGTAAAAACCTTTCAAAATTTTAGGGTGAAATATAATTTTGATTGATTTTTGTGTCAAATCTACAGGTATTCTGGGATTTTCATGGATTGTGGTGGATAGCAGGGCTACTTAGGTTTCCGGTACAAAAAGAAATTCGCAAATATTTGAAACATTGTGGTCATGGTTATTAAAAATCTGTGTAATTTTTTTAAGGATTTCAATTTTTTTATGTAACTTCTTAAAAATTGAGTTTTTTTTTTCTTTTATTTTTTTTTTCGAGTAGTCATGAGCTGGTCAATCTTCTGGTGCCCGCTTATCGTTGAATTTTGGGACATGGTGTATATAATATAACACCTTACAAATGAATTAAAGAAATACTATGCCAATATTAATACATATCTATTTTATAAAACAACTTTATTTATAACATTATGTAATAATTTTATTTTATTGCAGACAGCATTATCAATATTTTTCCAAGAAGTTGCTATACCTGCTGGCGCTAATGGAATTGCTGCACCACACTACCGCCAGGTACATTATAAATTATAATACCTACGTTCATATTGTAATCTTTACCGTTAATTATGTGTTATCGTGGTATCACAGCGGTACAGCAGTCCTATCCGAAAACCAGCGCTGAGGCATTTATTTTGTCTGTCCCAGCATATGCTGAGACAGGGGCCATTTTTGGCCTCGTGCAGGATTTTTTAATTGTATTTTGTATTTTTTCTTTGTGTATGTTTATATAATTTCCTGTGCAAGTTCAAAATAAATCATTTTTCTTTCTTTATTATATTCATGAATCGACATTATTACAAGGCGACCCAAAAGCCTTTTTCAACCGACTCCAAAAATATAGGTTCTATATTCGATGCATATGTTTTTTTTTGTTTTATATCACCAATGTCTTGGAAATTACTGATTGGATGGTTCAAACTGTACTCCAGTAAGGTAGATCCCGAGGTTTAAAGTTTTGTGATCTAGGCTGATAGATAAGGTCTTTTGTTAATCAAATCCATCAAAAAGTCAAAATACCTATAAATGTTAGTTGACTCACTATACTTAGGAGCCATCGATTTGATGACATTTGATATTATTATAATTTTTAATTAATTGTGAAAAATATCTCATAATAATGAATGCATTGTGAAGTGGAACCGTTCCAGTAATCTGTGGATGTGATGAGTGGACGAATACAGACAGACTATTAGTGTGTGTATCACGCGTGAACGGCTGGACCAATTTCGTTATTTCTTTTTTGTTGTGTTTGTTATAATTGTAAGGAGAAGTTAGGTATGGTAAATAGGGTAGGTAGGTAGGGTAGGTATAGTAGAAAGGATAGATAGGTAGGGTAGGTAGGTAGTAGGGTAGGTATGGTAGATAGGCTAGGGTAGGTAGGTAGGTAGGGTAGGTAGCTAGGTAGGTAGGTAGGTGCACAGTTCTTTTATTGGCGGTACGAAGTTGGCCGGGTCAGCTAGTTATCTATAAAAACGGAAAAAAGTCACGTTTGTTGCATGGGAGCCCCCTTAAATATTGATTTTATTCTGTTTTTTAGTATTTGTTGTTATAGCGGCAACAGAAATACATCATCTGTGAAAATTTCAGCTGTCTAACTGTGCCTAACTATCACGGTTCATGAGATACAGCCTGGTGACAGATGGACAGACAGACGGACGGACAGCGGAGTCTTAGTTATAGGGTCCCGTAGCGTCCCTTTGGGTACGGAACCCGAAAAACCAATAAGAACCACTTTTGGGCGATTAACCGACCAGTCGATTATCTGCACAAAATCGGCCGCAAGATACGTCAAACTAACCTCTAATAACTGTGGGCCGAGCACGAATGTTTTGACGTATCGTAACGTAAACGTAACCATCTTTAGAACCAAAAATATACTTATATTCTATGATATTTTTTTGGAAATCATTGCAATATTTTTACATTTTCATGAAACAAGTGTGTTTGTTGCATAAAATTGAACAATATTGGGATAGATTAATCGTATTTTATAATCAAAGTTTCCTTATTTTTACGTTACCATACGTTAAAACATTCGTGCTCGGCCCACTGACAGAGTGACAGCATTTTAATGTAATTTGGTATGTACAGTTGCACACAAAATTGTTTAAAAATAGTAGTTTAAGAAACTGTTACATAATATTTTAATAGTATCACACAAGTGTTTTAAATGTTTTAATAGCTAGTTATGTGCAGTTTCATATACTACTTTATCTTTATTTATTTTTCTATGATTTATTTATTTGGTTTACCAACAGCTGTTGTATACACTTTTTCATGCATAAAAATAATAGTACACAAACAGATTTGTAGCATAACAACCACATAAAGGTAAACCCCACATATACCAAAGAAAAACAAAAGTCAGATGACATCACAGTTTACAACACAATATACGATAATTTATATATAGCAATCTCAATGTAACTAAAATACAAAATGACACAATACTTTAACAGATACATGAATGATGATCATGATGTAGCATGCTAAGAAATTAATCAAATTCGCTCAAGCTGGCAAACACAGATTTTTGTGTGGTAAGAGAGTCGAAATGTATATCAATTTTATCTATAGCCTTGCATAAGGGGAGTTGGTGCCCAGAACCGTCCTACGCTATGGTGGAGCATCTATAGTCTATACTCATGCAATAGGTAGTTAATTAACACAATATTATTGTAAATAAAAAAATATGGCGCTGAAACAGCAGCTAACGCGCATGCGCCCTAGCCGCACCACCAATATAAGCTATCTTTCTTGCTACTTCGTTTCCAGCTAGGGTAATTAGGTAATTTTCGTTCTGTTATGTTATCGTTACTGCAGCAGAATCTTTCGTAAATAAAACTAAAACGGCTGGACGCACAAGTTCAAAATTTCGGACACAATTACACGAGATAGGGCACTAATTATTTGTACGATTCAAATCCTGAAAGGAGACAACATTCTGCTGGATTAACGCACACCCTTATCGACGTCAAGAAGCATTCCGAAGCGGTCGAGGAGGGACTTTATATTAATATAGTTTACCCCAGAAGAATTATTTTCAACGACGTTTTTTTTATCAGTAATTTCAAGTGAAACACACATTGATCGATCAATGTAATCTACATTTATTTAGTAGGTAATGAGATAACAACGATTCCGTTAAACGATTTAAAAAAATTACCCGACTACGGAGAGGGTTATAATTGTTTGACCGGTATGTATGTATATGTATGTTCATCTGTTCCCTCATAACTTCTAAACTACTTATCATAATTCGACAAATGGTATCATTGGAAGCGTCTTGATTGTCTGCTGGTTATAGACTATGTAACGTCACGTTAAATTTAATAGTGCGCCCTCTAGAGGACATTAAGCCACAACATTTTTTTTTTGTAGAAGTTATTATTTCGTTTTTGGTATCAAATGAAAGGGCTTATTTAGCATATTTCAAAAATATATACATATATTGAAAGACATTGATCGAGGCTTTGGAAAAAAAAATAAGTTCAAAAACTAAAACCCGACTACTGAAATTTTTTTTGATGGTCTTAATTATGTGTTTGGCTAGAGTTAGGAGTTAGGGGGGGCAATTGCACTAAAAATGGACAAATAAATATACTTTCGAAGTTTGGGCCTGTAAATCTTCAATGCTACTTAGTTTGGGTATAAATAAACTTTAAAAAAAAAGTAAAAACCGACTTCAAAAAACTAAAAAGTATAAAATAATTTTCAAAAACTTAACAGCTTCTGAAGTCGGGGCCTATAATTCTTCAATGCACCTAGCTTGGCAGTGGCCCCGACTTCAGAAGCTGTTAAGTTTTTTTTCAATTTTTTCAACTTTGAGTGGCATAAGCAATACGTAAACATGAGATTACAGCAATCGCGAGTGATGTGCTGTTATTCATTCAAGAGTTCCATTGTCTATCTCCAGATATCTTCATCAGATCCTCACCAAATTTAAATGGGAACACTTCGGAAGTATACCCTTTCAAACAAAAAAAGAATCATTGAAATCGGTTGGCGTGATATTGAGTTATTCGACCATTTGTCGCGCACATACTTAATGTAAATTTAAGACTTGTATGTTTTTTTTCATGGATCCCATTGTCAGACCTGGACCAAATTAAAATGGGACCACACGGGAAGCACCAGCTTTCAAATAAAAAAAGAATCATTAAAATCGGTTCACGCAAACGAAAGCTATGAGGTAACAAACATAAAAAAAAAGAAAAAAAACATACGCGTCGAATTGAGAACCTCCTCCTTTTTTCTGAAGTCGGTTAAAAAACTGTTCTGTGAAATTAAACATCAATATATGTATACATCAATGTTCCGTATTCTAGTCCTTCCCTCTTAGTTTTTAGTTTACACACTGTGTCTACGTCTTCATCTGTACCCTCTCCAGTCGCAGGTCTGCTGGCAGAAATTTCTTTTGAAATAAGCAGTACCTTTGTACTTAAGTGTTTCTTAATCTATGTATTTTTCTTTTTGTTGTGTGTACATAAATAATAAAAAATAATTAAAAGAAATAAAAAACGATTTGAAACAATTCAGCCTCCGTCAGTTTCCTGTCAAAATTAATAAGACCTTGTGTTATTCTATGTTTTTTCACAATTGTTACCTATGCGTAAGAATACCAGATTTTTTCAATACCGGTATTAATACCATCAAGAAAATTTCCAATACCGGGATCCCGGTATTAACCTCTACCTTTTTACTTAATTTTTGTTTTTTATAATATTGCAGCCTCATAACTTGTAGTTTCATTATTTAAAAAAAACGCCGTTTTGTATATAAAATCACTTTAATAAAGTGACTTTAAGTTTCAAACAAAATCTCTTTACAATCAACATTAAGTAATATAGAGTAATATAATATGTTTTTAATCTGTAAGTTTGGCTTTCGTAGAAGCTTCACCTGATGTTAATTTTGTACCAATAAGATGCGCAGTAAAAACTACTTGTTGATCCGCCATGAGTTTATATAATCTTTTCACACAATTTTCATTTTAAGATTTCAGATAAGATTGCATATGGATCTGATGCACCTCTTTTGTGCTTTAAAAATGTCATGTTTTCCGCAGGAATTTGCCCAAAAAATCACTCCGTAACGGAATATGGAGTCTACATAGTTATAATACGCAGTTACGACAGCTGTCTGACTAACTACTTTCCTAAGTTTATTGAGAGAAAAGGCTACTCAATTATGTAATTAGGCTTGATGCATGTTCTTTCCAAGTCAGTTTAGAGTCAATTGTCAAGCCTAGAAATTTTACATGTTCTACTCACAGATATTGATATTATAAATCTATATCTTTATCTTAAATCTATAGCTGTGGTTCTACTTCTTCAATTCTATTATTATCTAAAATTGAGATACTTAAATATCTAAAATTGAGAATGATAGATACCAATAACCCGAAAAATTTTGGTCCTATGTGAAAAGTAAATGCAAATCAAAATGAATTCCCACCAATATGATTTATAATGGCGTTCTGTATAGCTCGGGGCCTGGGAGTCTACCGCGTAACTAAAATGGTAATGAACATCAGACTCTGGTAATAAACTTCAATACAATCGTGAGAGAATAAACCTTGAGCAATTGTATAAAATATACCTATTATAAAGTTAGGACTCCCATCTTCGTGATCGATCAATTTTTTACAAGGTAGCTCGAAGCTTTGCCTCTCACGATCGTATTGAAGTTTATTACCAGAGTCTGATGTTCATTACCATTTTGTTACGCGGTAGACCCGCTGATGTATGTAACATCTTCTGAAATTATTTATATTTAGATTTGACTTTGAAATCCTGTAAATTTTGGTTTATCAATAAAATACCGCTAACTTACCGAGAGATTAAATTTTTCTCATTGAAGACAGTTGCACATTAAAAATAAAACTTGTTTCAGCAACTGATGACACCGTGCAATACTCCAGCTACTCCACCTAATTTCCCCGATGCACTAGCGGCGTTTTCCCGGTTGTCAACGACGACGACGAGCCCTAACAACGCGAGCAGTGGATGCGCCGCGAGCGCAGCCGTGCCGCCGGTGTCGCCGCTCGCCACCCACCCCCCACCGCCTCCGCCACCACCACATGTGCAGATGAACATGTTTCCCGGCTCTTCAAATTCTCAGACAAATTATTCGTCAATCTCCCGCTCAACTGCCGTTAGTATAATCTAAATATTAATACGTGAAGAGAAAATTTTGGGGGTCAGAAAAAAGGGGTCTTTTTAAGCATATTGCGCGCAGGGAGGAGTGTGAGATTTGGCATACTTAAAGTTTATAATTATGGAGAAGGAGTGCAGAAAGCCAAATATACGGTCGAATTTCGACCAGTGGGCGACCACTAGTATTATTTATTAGTCACGAGGATAAATAGTTTGTCCAGCATACATTTTATTTCTTCATTTTGTGGTAGTAGAATTCCATTCTTAAGATTCAGCGGGGGCATTAAGCCGCACCAGTAAGCAAACGAATTTGTCGATTTCGCTACCTCCGCCCGCGCGACCCTCTGTAATATTACGGAAACCGCTCGGAGCATATCATCGCGAGCATCGCGCCAGACAACAAAAAACTATATTATATTCTAACAGAGGTGGTAATGTAAAATATATATTTGTAGATTGTTTCACTTATAGATCTATACATTAACAGAGTTACTACTAGAAAATGAATACCAATAACAGTGGTACAATTACTACAATGATGAATGATTTTATAAAAAGAGAAATAAAAATTGTATGCTTCGTCAACGAGCTTCCGAGGAAAAGGTGCCCATTACACTTGCCGCGTTGTTAGATGATTTGGTATTAACCATAAACGTAGTAGTAATAGACAAACAGTATCTTCATTATCGCGAGACCAAAAAAGAAATGCGTATGTTAGCGCATTTGATGTGTGTGACGTTTAGGGATGTGACTTTGACGTCTCCGCATTATCGATATGGCCGTGTTATTGTGAAATTATAATATCACTGAACTGACTAAACATGAAGTTTACCATGATATATATGTTATTAAAAAGATGAAATTACCTTACCTTTTAGTAAAAACTAACAGTAAAAGAACTGATTGTCATTTATTTTTAACCGACTTCAAAAAAAAGGAGGAGGTTCTCAATTCGACGCGTATGATTTTTCTTCTTTATGTTTGTTACCTCATAACCTGATTTTGCCCCCAAAAGAGATAGATTTTTCAAAAATGCCGAAATAACGTATTCTTGAATATTTGAATAAAAGCCTAAGTACCAATACTCATGTTGCTGTCTTCAAAAACGAAGGGACTCGCGTATTAACTTTCATCCCATATTTCACCCCTTATGGTAGTCGCTCCGTATAAAATACTGATATTCAGCCGCATCTAGTTAGACTGGGAGCCGAACCCAACGTAGTTGGGATAAAGGCCAGGCAGATGATGATTTCACCCCTGAGGAACTGAATTTCCAAAAACTCGGAAACACGTTCTCTGAATTGTGATCTAATAGCGCAAATAACAATACTCATGTTTCTCAGTAAAAAACTGATGGTACTCTTTCCACCCCTATTTTACCCCTTTAGGGCTTGATTCTCGAAAAACGCGAAACCATGTATTTCTTTATGTTTTTTTTAAATATATATTATGTTGTTTGTTTAACCAAAAGCAAATAGAAAATTTCACGTATCTCACTTCAAAAATGATGGCATACAAATTTTAACCCCTTAGGGGTTGAATTTCGAAAAACGCAAACACGTGTTTCTTTATTTGTAACCAAAATAATAAAAACTGATTTCCACGTTTCTTACTTCAAAATCAATTTTCACCCACAATTTCTTCCCTTGTTGGGTATTTTATATTATTATATTGCAAATTTGCAACCCCAACATTTTTAAGAATAAAATAAATTCATTTAGAAAATCAAAAATCCCGACTGCTTAAAACGAACTGAAAAGATGGAAGTAAGATGAAAAAAAAAGCCGAGTATCCTTTATCCTTACCACCGTGTTGGGGGGTATACAGAAATTTTCATGAATGAACCCGAAATCTCGACGAATTTGTAGCCGATATGGGTAGGTTATTAGTCCCAGCATCTGATTACGGTATTTTTTTGCAGTCGTACACCCAATCGCGGTCTGTTCTCTCGCCAAGAACAATTTTCGCCCTCACCATAATTGCTCCACCTCGGCATGATTAGACTTCTGTGCGTGCTGGAGGTGGCTTGCACATCCAGGAACTCTTCGATCGTGTACTCTTTGCGAAATGAGATGGAACCCCAACCGCAGTTCATCAGAAAAACCACTGATGACATTCAACGATTTTGCTAGAGCAAATTTTCTCGGGCCCACTGCAGTGTTCGTCCGCGATTGCCAATTTCTAGTGCTGGAGTAAAAAGTGCTCTGCCAGCTCGAAGGTAGACTTCATGCAGTCTCCTCCTCTCAGTTTGGTCATTCACAAGCAACTAGGGTTCAGACTGCAGTCCAGTGAAACAATAGCATGGCCTTAACATTTGGTTGTCTTTTTGCAGGAACTTGCAAATATCGATCTTGTCTATGGGTATTTATTCGACTTCTACCTAGTTGTCTCGCAGCCACCTCTCTAGTGACACTATAACGTGATCACAACTTCGTTATTACGTTTTGTCTCATTCCAATCGCTTCAGCAATGTCACGTTGGAGTGCATCAGCTTGCAGCTAACCTGCTGCTTTTAACATTTCCTCTTAGGTCCATTTTTGAATTCCATGTCATCAATAACTTCAATAGCATAAATTTAATCCAAAATGTTACCTTAAAACCTGATTAACAAAAAAAGAACAAGCAAAATACTCAAGTAATAATTTGCAGCTCGTCTAATTTCATCGTTTTTTTCCCGCCTTTGCCTTTTTTTTTTCTTTTTTTTTTTTTGTAAATCTTTTTGAAATTAACGTTTGTAATAAAGTATAAGTATAGTGGTAATAAATCACCATCAAAATCTTTTTGAAGTCCCTAGTAGTTTTTGACCCTCCTGATCAGAAGGTCTAAGTAGCACAACGTCCAACATCGCGAAACGTCTAATGAGCAGTAAGTCTAATTAGCTAAATGTCCATGTAGCAAAACGTCTAACTATCAGATGGTCTGTATCGCAGAACGTCTATTTAGCAAATCGTCAGATTCTCAAAATGTTTGGATACTCAGGCACAAAATTCAACACATGGATGTGACAATAATAAAATCTTAATATTTTCAACACCTGTGAGTAGACAATGCATTAAGACATTGAAAAATAAGATGTATTTCATTGATGGAACATTCAAAGCTACACCCAAGCCATTCTACCAGCTGTTATCAGTTCATGTTGATTTGAATAGCTGTGATGATTTAACTTGTGTTATGGGAGTTATATACGCGTTACTACCTGACAAGAGACAAGAAACCTACGAACGCTTATTTGGCCTCATCAAGCAGCATTTTGAAATAGACATGTTGGCCATTAAATGCGATTATGAGATAGCGCTTATCAATGGAATTAAAGACGCTTTTCCAAACACTCAAATAACGGGCTGTTATTATCATCTTAATAAGGCCGTTTGGAAAAAAGCGTCAACATTGGGTCTTCCTGAAAACAAAGAGTGTAGAAACATTGTCAGAGTATGTTCCAATTTACCTCTGCTACCTTCTCCATACATAACGAAATGTTGGACTAGCATTGTTGAAAACGACACGAAAAGTGAAGAAATGGTGACTTTTTTAAATTACTTTAAAAAACAATGGCTTCAGTCTCTGGCAGATATAATAAACTGTCCTAGTAATTATAATTTTCGCACAAACAATGCACTCGAAGGGTGGCACAGGCGGCTAAACACGAATATAAAATCAAAGCCAACCCTGCTACTATTCCTCAATGCTCTTAGAAAAGAAGCGCTCTGGCAAGATCGCAAATACAAGAATATGTTATTTGAAGGAAATAAGAGAAGAAAGATCGATATTATGTTTAATGCCAAATACAAAAGAGAGCTGCAAAAGCTTGAGGGCCAAAAAGTTAGTCCATTTGAATTTTTGATAAACCTTAGCCATATCAAAAGGATATTAGGTAAATAAATGCAGGGGGATTTGTGCGCCTAATATCATAATAATATTTAAGAGGCTACTAGGCTTTTAGCCCAGATATTTTTTTTAAGAAATAAATTAATGTAATTTACAAAATGACTTTTACTTTCCATCATGAGTGTACACATTTTAAAAATGACGATTTGCTAAATAGACTTTCTGCGATACAGACCATCTGATAGTTAGACGTTTTGCTACATGGACATTTAGCTAATTAGACTTACTGCTCATTAGACGTTTCGCGATGTTGGACGTTGTGCTACTTAGACCTTCTGATCAGGAGGCGTTTTTGAGTTATGCAAGTTAGTATAAAATAACCCTAGACTTTGTTGATGTGTGTATTTGATTAAGAATACTCGGGCCCAAATCGGCCATGTTGGTTTTTTTTGAATCCATAAAGCCAGTGTCACTTGCGTTTTTAAAACGAATCTAAAGATATCTCATTTGTTAAATCGGTTCACTCGATTAGGCTCTAAGATGGAACATAATAATATGGTTGCTAACCTAATTTAAATCGTTATAGATCGTAAATGGTCATTTATAATGAAAAATGATAAGAGAAACCTGTACATGATTTTCAAATACCTATTCAATGATAGCCCATTTAACATAGTTCGTCGATTTTTTTTTTACATTATGGCATCTGGTTGTCTCCATATTGAATTTTGATTACTGTCATGTCTTTAGTGACACTCGCAAGATTAAGACAAATCGATTGACGTAAGAATCATCAAAATCGGCCCACGCGTTTGGTCTCTAGAGTGCCACAGAGGAACAAATATACATACATCCATAGGCTGATTAACACATTATCCCCCTTTGCGTCGCGCACTCGGGTAAAAATTAATGTAAACTGTGGCAACACTTTCCTTCCAATCTGTGCGACGGCCGAATACACAAGTTTAATTTTTATGTCCGCCGTTTTATTCCAATCTTCCTCGGCACCACTATTACCAGCACCTCGATCAGCACCCAACACCTCGTTTACACTGCTGCACACCCCCTTAGGGGATGAATTACAAAAAAACGTGAAGGTAGGTATTTCTTTATTTCTAACCAAAGGCCTAAATACCAATTTTCACGTTTCTTACTTTAAAAACAATTTTCACCCCTTATTTCACCCCCTTAGGCCCTTAAAGGATGAATTTACAAAAATGCGGAAACACGAGTTTCTTTATTTCTAACCCGTTATCATTTTACTCACTTCAAAAATGAAGGGACTGTCATACAAACTTTAATCCCCTATTTCACCCCCTTAGGGGCTGAATTTTCAAATATCTTATTCCTTGCCTACGATATGCCATACAAAAGAAACTTCCCTCCAAATTTCGTGTCTTTACCTTCAGTAGTATCGGTTCTGCGTTGATGATAAGTCAGTCAGTCAGAACTTCTCTCTGTATAATATTACTTTATTAACGAAATGTATTTTTATTTTTCAGATGTGCAGTGAAAACATGCCAAGATAAATTTGACGGCAGTAGTTTAGGAGCATCTATAATTTATTTTTCTAATGGTGCGCAATGTGAGCTGTGGAATTGTGTATGAAATGTATATTACTTTAGTAAACACCCTATAGCAGCGTTGGTTTGCTGGACAATATTTGGGGTGCTGTACTGTAGTCAATCATGTTAAATTTATTACAAAATATCTTATCTACATATTTATACCTTGTATAAAGTGGTTTCAGAATGTGCACAATGAATCCTTTGAATTGTGTTAGTTTTTGGAAATCGAAATTTATAATGTGATGATTGTAACAGAAAATGTAATGGCATCGTAACTAATCATGACTTTATTAACATACAGAGTAAGAATTTAGCTTTAGCTTCTAAAGTTATCATCGTATTTCGATGATTAGTAAAGACCATTTAAATATGAAATACAAAATATAAATTAATATTGACAAATGCTACCAGTTATAGAGCATAAATAATTGCATAATTCAGGAGTGAGACCTACATACAAATCTAGGGAATTTCTGACTCCCCCCCCCCCCCCCCCCCCCCTTTCCCCCGCCAAAAACTGGGTACGCCCGTGTAGCTCAAGGTAGGAAACTCACAATGCAAATAAATAATTTTGAAATTGGCAATCCCAAAGCCCAAGTTGTACCCAAAGGACAGAATTTGTGCCATCATACTTTGGAAGTTATAGCCCCATATTAGTGAGTTTGCTGGTGTGACGTTCATGCTAGCAACCTCACCTCCCATACGGAAAAACCGTTTATGCTACGAACATCGTTTATGTATGATAATTTATTTGTGACGTTCATGTACCAAATTCCAATAATAGTGCCTCAAAAAAAGATAAGTTACAAGGGGTACTTGGTGAGTGTGCTAGTGTGAGCATTACACATATCTTTATATCTCGAGAACGCCTAATGGTATTATTTTAACCGAATTCAAAAAAGGAGGAGGTTTTTTGTATGTATGTTCCCTGATTTCACCGTCAATAGTGGACAGATTTTGAAAATTATTTTTTGTTTGAAAGGGTACTATAATCTCGAGGTCAATTTATAGCGTATTACGCTATAACTTACATTGAGTTTACTATAGTTTTTGGTCACAAATCGAGCACTAAATCTGAACGCCTGTAACAAAATGATAGCATTAGCCGTACTCTCGCGAACCTATGCAGGAAAAAAAATTAACCAGTGCGCAAATTTTGACAAAATAAACTTAAACGAATTTTAATAAACACGTACCTATTTTTTATTTTGATATGTCTTAGTAATAAATAATAAAGTCATCATTCACAAAAGATGTTTATGTACTTTGAAACCGTTTTTGCAATAAGCGCGGCGGCGCGTGGCGTGCGTCCCAGCCGTCTTGCTTCATGCGCCACGTAGTTATCTACGCTGGTTATTGACCGCTAATTTTATCGGTTGGAAAGACTAAATTTAGGCCGTGACCTGAAGTTATTTGTAAATTTTTCCTTCATACTTTCATGGGCCATCAAATCAAGACCATCAAAATGCAGAAAATAAAGCATTTTGATCAGTTGAATTAAGGCACTTATTAAAAGCATATACATAATAAAATTAAAAATAAAATTGAAATTACATAATGCATTATGCATAGGTAGGTAGGTACCTAGTACATACTTCTGCAATAAGGCGTATTTAAAAAATTGGAATCAATTTTATTTATTCTTAGATATTCTTTATTGTACACATAAACACAAATAAAATACATAATAGGAAAATACAAAATGCATTTATCTCACAGATTAGCGCATAGACTTGAGACTATTTATGATACTACGTATGACTGAAGTTATAACTCAAAAGACTCACATCGCATGATCGCATCGCACAGTGTGATAAATGCCTCAAAAAACGGACATTTCTTTTTATTATTCGATTAATCGAAAGTATAAACTATTTTGAATGCCAGAGTAGAACTCCCGGATCTTAAATATCCTTAAAAGCACGGTAATAATTTTTATTATAATTTTCTGGATTTTCAGAAAAACGCTATTATAAAGGATGTAATGAAAATATTTGAATATTTGTTTTCAGAGTTTATTGACACTATATTTAAGGCATTTTATAGGCACATCAGAATAGACTGTGATAATAGAAAAATAGATATGCCTGATTTCATGTTTTTTTCTTTTTTATTTTTTCCCTCTGACATCTTTTGTAAGTAGCACTTGATATTTATCTTAAAACATTTTTCAGAACTGTACTATTAACTGTAAAAATATTTTGATCCAAATCTATCAGGAAATCGAAGTTATGATGATTCTATGGTTTTCAATTTCTTTGATATTATGGTTATTACTCTCAGAACACAAAAATTGCAACTAATAATTTTTAATCGGTAAATATTGTGTAAAGGAATACCAGAGAGTTAATATCACTATTCTTCTTACATTTTGAATTTTGATTATTTGTCAACCCTAAAAAAAATCTTCTTAAGTCTAAAAATCCGAATTCCTACGTGTTAAGAATCTGATAATTTACAAGTAGGTTAACATAGCACTAAAGAATCATTTGTGTGAAAATAAAATTCTACTACCTCATACAAACTGCGCAAAAAATAAATTTTACAATTACGGAAAAAAAATCGCAACTTTCTTTAAATTACATCTATAAAATATTTGTTTGCTTCTAAAAATAGCTGATATGTGGCTTTATCGCATTATATTATTAAAACCAAAAAATGTTGCATACATAATACGTTAAAGCAATTCTTAATGATTTCTATGAAAAATAGTTAAAAAATTCTAGCTCTGGTTCTAAGCTGAATTGGCTTTTGGGAGTTCTACTCTAGCATTCAAAACAGTGTACACTATCGATTAGTAGAATAAAAAAGTGATGTCCTTTTTTTGAGGCATTTATCATACTGTGCAACGCGTGAATTAACGTTTTTTTTTGTGGACCCTACCAGCGTGTGTGAGTATAGACAGTGTCAGTGTGCAAGCGAGAGGTGAGTAGAGGCGACGCCATTTTTATTCCCATTCTTTATGTGCACGGGTAGTACATAGGCGAGCTGAACTCAAAGTTGAGTTTTCTTACAGCAAACCGAGTAAAAATGTAAATTGAATAGGTTCAGAGGATAGACTCAAGTGCCCAACAAAAGATAAACATACTTATTATACACAATAAGTACATAGATACCTACTTATTATTATTGACAATAATGTTGAATCAAAAATAACCTATTCACTAAAATTGTTCATTATAAATGATTGCATAACCCTACATGTCACTATCACAGTACCTACAGTAGTATAACAGTGCCACAAACTTTTCTAGTAGGTACCCGGAGACCAAAATTGGAACTAACGTCGCCACAGAACAAAAATGACTTCAAAATCGTTCAAAATGTATTTTTTTGTATAGAGATGACATTGGTAAAAGCGACGGCGGTGACGCCATTACTGGGTCAGATAAGTTTGTGGCACTTGGTGGCACTGTATTTTAATAATTGTTCAAAATTATGTCCTCCTCTTTATAATATGCATAAACGTGCACGTTTGAACAAATTGTCATTTAGTTTGTTGAGAACACTAGTGACACTTTTCACTTCATCTCGCCGCTCGATTATGGTCTGATTAAATTGCGAACATAATAGATTTCTCAGAATTGGAGCTCAAAGAATTAAAAGCGTTAATTATTTTTAACTTTAAGTCATCTAGGGTTTGGGCCTCCTCTACATACATCCGGAGTTTAACTTCTCCCCATAGAAAAAAATCGTAGGTAGTTAGATCAGGGGACCTACCGGCCATGGTACGGGGCCACCACGACCGATCCAATTTTCCCTGTATTCTGTATTTAGGTAGTTCCGGTACCTGTGTGGCGTAATGAGATAGAGCGCCATCGTGCTGATAGTAAAAGTTATTTAGATAGCACACCGGAACTTCTTCAATTAGGTTCGTAAAACTCGCGTTTAATGAAGTCTGACATCGTGTGATCGGTAGTTATAAAAATATATACGAGACGCGATAGGCGCGGGCGCAACGCGACAGGACGGGCGGCGCGCGTGTATGAGGCGAGGCAGATTGCAGGGCGCGCCGCGCCGTGCCGCACCGGCCCCACGCGACTGCCACGCGCTTTCATTGATATTTTACGAATATAATATTTTGCTGAATTCAAGTCGGTTTTATTTATTTTAAAGTATTTTTTTTTTATTTCATATAATTAGGTACCTACTGATAAAGAACCAAGAAAAAAAATATTTGCGAACTGGAAAAATATTTTGCGTCTTATTTTAATAATGCCAAATATTTTATGAGGTAAAGTGAAGGACATGTGCGTTGAGTTACTCACAAAATAGCTGATAAACAAAAGTCGCCGAAAAACTTGCTGCGATTATCGGAGCTACAAAAAGTAGTCCGTGGGGCGAGCCGGAAGAGAGCTGTAATTTAGCGTAAAATTGTTTTATTATATCTATATGTATATTATTTTATATTTATGGATATTTTACCAATATCGATAAATATGGCTCATCCCTAGCACTTCCCACGATAGTCAGCGACAAAGTGACGGACGTGTGTGTCGAGTCACTCACAAAGTTGCTGACAAAAATCGCCGAAAAACTCGCTGCGATTATCGGAGCTACAAAAAGGTACTACTTTTTGTAGCTCCGATAATCGCAGCGTGTGGGCGCGCACCCTCAATATTTTAAATTAATAAATTCTATACGTACCATTCAGACAGCCTAGCTTTAAAATATTTTGGATTATTAAATTAAGACCTTAGTACCTGTACAGAGTGTAAATAGCGCCGGTCTTTTCATTAAATTTACGATTTTGTTCGCAGATATGCAATCATACTTTGAATGTTATAAACCCCATAGTGAGTTTTTATTGTCGTGAAGTTCACGCTAGCAACATCACCTATATGGAAAAACCGTTTAAGCTACAAACACGGTTTATTTGTCACGATTTAGTGCCCAATGTCAAAGTTTTTTATTTCAACTGGGCCTTTGCAGGCACTTTCGAAACGTCGTGATTCTAGGCCCACGGTTCCAAGTGGGTTGGTCCTGGAGGAGATACCAGCAAGAAACTCCATGGATACTCTTTTCATAAATTTAGCTTACAATAAATGTGGGGCCGCGGGAGCGGCCCCGGTTAAAATTCGACCTGAATTTACACAATATTACATTAATATTAGGTATATACAATACTAGTAGGTGCGTACTTAACACTCAAGTCAGTCACCCAATTAATAATAGGTACAAGGGAAGCGTCATTAAAATTAGTGCGTGAAGACAGGAAGCAGCGGGTCACCCGGGAAGCCGCATTTGCAGAAGATAATCAATTCCATACATCTCCATCATATCTCCATGTGTGACGTTGTTGTACCAGATATCAATAATAGTGGCTCAAAGAAGCAAAAGTTACACGAGATGCATGGTGAGTGTGCTAGCTACATTATTTCAGAGAATTAGATATCCTCGGGCCGATTTTCATTCAGTTTGATTTTTAGATGCAAGTCGACGTTAGCGACCTAGCACATACCTAATTCCATTTCTTGCATTTGAACCAAATCCTATAGTATCTAACATTCCTTTGGTACATCAACGTCACAAATAATAGGGCACTAAATCATAATCATAACACATAAACCATCTTTGTAGCTTAAAGTTTTTCCGCGGTGAGGACGATAATGTGAACGTCACACCAGCAAACTCACTAATATGGAGCTAGTTATAACTTACAAAGTTCCTAGACTTCGTAGTTTGGTACAAATTCTGTCCTTTGGATTGTAATGTTGGCAATATCATATCGCTAAATCCATGGTGAGTTTGCTAGTGTGAGCCACACGTACCTACGCCCATTTCTGCGACTAAATTAAAATAAGTGATTCCAATTTCAATAATAATAGTTAAATGTGTAACATAAATCAGAATGTCTTTAGTAGCCATAGCATATTTTGAACCTGTATGTTTTCTCAATGTTGATATTACCTACATATTTTTATTTTATAGTGTTATTTCATATTGTCTTACTTTTATAAGACATTAATTTGCTTTTTTCGGCTGTCACGAATAAAAATGATTGTACCTAACAAGTTACGTGTTTCAAAATAACAATGGAGGACCATGTATTTTTTTTTCTAGTCCTTGTGTAGGATACGTTTTCCATATCCTGTTACCAATAGCTAGGGATTTCATTCTTGGTATCATATCGGTAATCTCAATTTCCGATATCAATCAATCCAGGGATTTCATCAATTTTCAGTAGGTACACCTACATACCGTAAACTGCTGCAACTTTACACGGAATTTGAAGTTTTATTTTCATATTTCTTAAGTATTTATTATCTTTTCCCGTCTTGAATTAGTATCTATCTACACAATTTGAGACTTAACACCTCATGACTGAAAGCACTTAATGGCTAAAATGCTCCTCGTGAAAAAAGTCGTGGAAGTTGTAGGTATGAGTTGTCAAAGTTGTATGCAAAATTGTGGTAAAAACGGGTAAAAAACTTCAACATTGTTTAGAAGAATATTGGAAAAAATTTATGCACAATGCAAAAAATAAGTCTCAATTTTGTATGTATAGATATTAGCTGTTTTTACCTCCAAGAAATCTATAGATTTTATGAACTAACTTGATTTTCTTTTTTAGCTTGTGTACCTAGTTGAGTGGGTTTAGAAAATATTCCCATACAAACACAGAAACATAGGGTTCTGCTCTGTTGTGCTAAACAAAAAGAACCAGAGTACCTACCTAACTACTTAACTTTATTAATAAAAAAAGTATAAATGTGCCACCTAGGAAAATATTCGTAGATAAAAGTGGATTAAATTTTTGCGTCTACTTTATTCTAATTATCTATTAAAAATTTAATCTGGTAATATAATTAGGTATGTTTCATTTTACGTCTCTTGTGAATAGTCACCATATCGCCTAGCACCAGATTTTCTTCTGCTTCTTTTCTTCTCCATTTCTATATTCCGTACCTGGCAAAAATATAGAGAGCATATCACATGCACTATCAAAATATGTCCACGAAATTTAATGATTTGTAGGTACCTACTACCTACGATGAAGGTAAAAAAAAGTTTTTATAAGAATGAAACGAAATTATGAAATACAGGTCCTACCTTTATTTATTTAATGCTTTTCATACAAATATGTACAAAGGCAGTCTTAATCCCTAAGGCATTCTCTGCCAGACAACCTTAGGGCGATGCAGAGACAAAAATAGATGCACTAGTCATCTATTCTATCTATACTTATAATTAAATCGTAACGAGGCTAAATGTGTACATTGAATATTTTTGGAAATTATAAATAAAAAAATCCGACTGCTTAAAAAGTAAACTTTTAATATAAACTGAAAAGAAAAAAACAAGTCCAATAGAATTCTAATACGGAACATAGCGACTTTAACAGTCGGGACAATTAGGGTCAGCGCAGACAGAGAGGAATAATCCCCGCGCGGTCTCGGGCATTTTCTTTACGGATCGTGTATGGATTCCCGCGTATCTTCGAGGACGCGCGAGCATTTTTTGTCAGGTTCAAGCATTTATGCACTTTATTGTAAAAAAAATAAAGTTTATTTTCAAGTGCGATATAAAAATCCTCTCCGCTGGGCTCCGTTCTGTCTGCGCTGAGCCTTATTGGGAAGATTTGAGCCGGTCTCAATTTTTAATGGGTCCCGACTGTTAAAGTCGCTATGTTCCGTATTAGAATTCTATTGGACTTGTTTTTTTCTTTTCAGTTTATATTAAAAGTTTACTTTTTAAGCAGTCGGGTTTTTTGATTTAAGTATAATTAATTTATTTTGTTTTAAACTTTTTAGTTTTATTATCTAATAATAGGTCATTCTAGTGTATTCAGATATATATACATTTATGAAATCGTCTCTTCGAGCCCTTCATTTTGACACTACACATGACCATGTAAGGAAAATAATAATTTTCTGCTACCTACTCTTCCCGGCGCTGCGGCATAAATCAGCAATGCTGTATTTATTTTTTCAAAGTCCTTTTATACCATGTCACTTGCGCTATTAAAATGAATATAAGGATATATCTCATTTGTTTGAATCGGTTCACTCGTTTAGCGTGTTTACTCATGGCGCGACGCGACTCGACATCGCATTATGATGGTCGACATCGGTCAGATATCGCATAACCTTGCGACCTATAGAAAATGTATGGACGGTCGCATATGTTTACTGACCAAATCGTACGATATGACGATATCGCTCACAGGTCTGATCGACGTCGAGTCGCATGTACGTCCTCATGGCGTGCGATATCACATCAAATGTACCCACGTGGACGCGCGACCGCTCGACTCCTTTGCGACCTGCAGGCGATTTCTTGTTTGGTATGTCGATGAGCGATTTCAGTTGCGCAACTAGGTAGGTACTTGTATCAATAATAAATTAATTTAATAAAAAAAAATACTGAGTAAAATTCTATTCAGTTTGTACCTACAAGAAATTGAAAATCATCCCTGTCTATAGAAGGTCTTGATGATGTGGTTAAGGTTCAATATTGTACGGGATGTGTGAGTGAAATTAGACGAACGTGTGTTGACTATAAAGTTATTATTACTAGCTACGTTTATGGTGTTGACAATGAGCATTTATTTGCAACTAATCTATAAGTACATAGGTATATCTAAACGTGAGGCGCATACATAGCTAAGTATCGACTTTAATTAATTACTTATATGTTGGTATGTAGGTTGTCTTAAAATGTCTTGAAATACCTAACATCCTACCTTTTTAATCCCGATCCCTTTATGAGGTTATTGTATTTATCTTTGTGAACAACTTTTACTATGGGACCAACCCATTCATTATAATGAACTATTGATAGATATGGAACAGGCATGGAACCGCTCTTGTTCTTTTCGCTATTTCAGTCTTGGCCCCATAGTAAAAGTTGTTCATAATGATGAGTAGGTGCAATAACCCCTTAATGGAAGCGGAATTAAAAGTAACAGGTATAACCACACCCTACCACAATATTAACAGCGTCATGCAACAAAATTAGCATGGAACACTGTTGCTAGAAGAAGCAATACTGGTAAACGCATGGCTACATATCAAGCTATACATTTTTAGTATAAGCTGAGCTGTCATTGTACGGAAAGTCTATACAATGCGAGTTCAGCTTTTACTGGAAATGTATAGCTTGATATGTAGCCATGTGAACCTACAATTTTTTATTTACAACATTTGACGTCTTATTTTAACTAGGTTGACGGCATATCTTCTTTAACATCCCTTGCTGCCGTCGAACAAAGTCAAAGTCAAAGATTTTTATTTCAACTGGGCCTTTGCAGGCACTTTCAAAACGTCGTGATTCTAGGTGCACGGTTCCAAGTGGGTTGGTCCTGGAGAAGATACCAGCAAGAAACTCCATGGATACTCTTTTCACAAACCAAATCTACAATAATAAGTGGGGCCGCGGCAGCGGCCCCGGCTAAAATTCGTCCTGAATTTACAAAATATTAAAAAAAAAGAGCAGCAAAGATCATTTATTTAATCTTCCAATTAAATTTATCATTTTTTCAATTTAATCAATACTAGTAGGTACCTACTTAACACTCAAGTCACCCATAAGAACACAAGGGAAGCGTCATTAGAACGGCGAACGATGTGGAAAGAATGTCGAAATTACGACGCTATGTCCACGGAAGGGATGTCAAAGTACCACTGCCAAGCTAAGGTGCATTGAAGAAATAAAGGCCCCGACTTCAGAAGCTGTAAAGTTTTTTAAGTAAATTATTTTATACTTTATAGATTTTTGAAGTCGGTTTTTACTTTTATTAAAAGTATAAGTTATTTTTCTATTTGGAGTGGCATAGATAACACATAAACATGCGATCACAGCAATCGCGAATGATTTGCTGTTATCCATTGAAGAGTTCCATTGTCTTTCTCCGAAGGTCTTCATAAGATCTAAATGAGACTACTTCGAGAGTATACCCTTTCAAACAAAAAAAGAATTTTCAAAATCGGTTCGCAATTGACGGAGATATCGGTGAACATACATTAAAAAAAAAGTACATACGGTCGAACATAGAACCTCCTCCTTTTTTGAAGTCAGTTATATAGTTGGTGAGCGACACAAATCAGTCGAATCGCATCGCGTCGCTCCATTAGGACGTATCTACATGCAATTTGGGTCGACAATCGATGCGATATCGGTGGCGTCGCGTCGCGTCATGAGTAAAGTCCTAAGGTTGTTACCTCCTACAAAACACCTTAACCCCTTAATCGTCGCATAACTTCAGAGCTTTCACAGTTTCTCCCAATAAGGGAACTGGGAACGCGTGACGTTGCTTTTACTAATGCCCCATAACGAGGGCTCTAGGGGGAAACATAATATGGTTGCTAACCAACTTTAAATCGTTATAGGTCCTAAATGATCATTCGTAATGAAAAATGATAAAAGAAACCTAAACTTGATTTTCAAATACGTATTCAACGATACCCCACTCAATATAGTTTGTTGACTTTCATTTTTTTCTTTTTCACAATATGGCGTCTGGTTGTCGTTATATTGAATTTTGATTACTGCCATGTCTTTGGTGATACTCCCAAGATTAAGACAAATCGATTGACGTAAGAATCATCAAAATCGGCCCACGAGTTTGGTCTCTAGAGTGCCACAAAGGAACAAACATACATACATACATAGACTGATAAACACATTACCCTCCTTTGCGTCGCGCAGTCGGGTAAAAAGTAAGTGCTACGTATACTAGGAAGGATACAGAAGCCGAAACATACGTTTTTAGAATTTTTGTCTGTTTGTTTGTACGGGTAAACTTTAAAACTACTGGACAGATTTAGTTGAAATTTTGCAGTAACATCCGCCTACGGGCTGGTCAACATATAGGTAGGTTATAAATTATTACGCTATTGTCTAATGGGGATGAGTTGAAATGCATTATGTCTGTTTACTATTAGGTGCTACCACTTCATTATCACTTGACGAATCTTTATGAAATATTATATTTGTATACTTGATAGGTTTGGTCCTTAAACTTATTATACATTACCATTAGTAATAATAAGTTTATGGTTTGGTCACGATGTGTAATATAAATCATCACGCTATTCCTCTAGGGGGCTAAGCAAAATAAATATTCTTTTCATTTTTACAGTTCCTGTGTTAATTAGTACAATGGTATTCTCACTCGATCTAGTCTTTATTTAGTTGAATGGTATCTTTATTGATGCTCTGTATACAGGATGGCGCAAATTTTGGGGCATTAAGTGTGGCTACTCTTACTGTTTTAGTTAGAGACTTCTGGGTCTTAGAAAACTTGAGGTGAATTTTGTATGATTAAATACCCTGTTTATTGAAAAAAGGTACAGTCAGCGATATATTAATACGTGAAGAGAAAACTTCACTGGACGACATTTGTATTAAGAATTTGTTAAAATTATTTCATTTGATTACAAGTTTGATGTTTAAATTGGTAATGATTGGGGATGTTAGGCGAACTTACATAAAAATATGATACCAGTTTGTTTGGCTATAAAAATATGACAAATTATATAAATATTACATTTTTAGAAATATAATATACCTAGGGCTAAAAATTATTAGAATACCCAAAAACATCGAATATTTGCAATCCCTAGTCCTGAGGTTATGTAAAATTAATGTCAACTTTCAAAGAACTTTTAATTTCTTCTTTTAATTTCCATCGATCCAAATTATAAAGAGTAAAAGGCATAAACTAGGTGGCTCTATTATTGATTCGGCCGAGTTTGTTATATTTCCAGTAGGTACTTAAATTGAGATAAGTAGGTACAGAAGGTTTGTATTTATCGATAGAAGTAATCAGAAACCTAAGCAGGGATTTTTTAATCTTAAAGTAGGTAGGTAGGTAATTAGGATTTTCAAAGCCATGATGGGCGGTATTCAAATGACGTGTGCTGGCTGTTTACTGCTAAGGCTAAATGCGTTAGCATTCCAGACAATAGCGTTTCGTAAAAAACCCCTTTATTACAGCCGTATTCTTAGGGATAACAATTGATTCCATGTTGCAGTGGGGTCCTCACATCACAGCTCTGTCCAAAAGACTTAGTTCTGCGGCATTTGCAGTTAGAAAAATTAGACAGTTAACCGATACAGCTACGGCCAGATTAGTGTACTTCGCATATTTTCATAGCATTATGTCCTATGGCATTCTGTTGTGGGGATCAGCGGCTGATGTAGATTCGGTCTTTATATTGCAGAGGACGTGCGATCTATAACATGGGCCCACGCGAGTCTTTACGAGACTTTTTCAAAGACACCGACATTCTAACACTGCCATCACAGTACATTTTGGAGAATATTATGTTCGTCCGAAGAAACCTGCATATGTTTAATAACAATAGCGATATTCATAAAATTAATACTAGAAATAAGTACAAAATAGTGGTCCCTAAATTTAGATTGACCAAAACAAACAAATCATTTCTAGGTAACGGTGTACGCTTTTATAATAAACTCCCAAAAAGTATTACCGAGCTTACTGATAAAAAGTTTAAAACTCGTGTTAAGCTTGTCCTCATAAGGAAGGCCTATTACAGGATCAAAGACTATGTTGACGATAGAGATGTATGGAAGTGATTATCTTCTGCACATGCGGCTTCCCTGGTGACCCACTGCTTCCTGTCTTCACACACTAATTTTAACGCTTCCCTTGTACCTTTTTGGTACCTATTCTTAATTGGGTGACTGACTTGAGTGTTAAGTACGCACCTACTAGTATTGTATAATTTTATTATTATAGTAGTACTTATGATCTTTGCTGTTCTTTTTTTTATTGTAATATTGTGTAAATTGAGGTGGAATTTTAGCTGGGGCCGCTACCGCGGCCCCACATTTGTTGTGTAGTAAGCTTGATTTCTGAAAAGAGTATCCATGGAGTTTCTTGCCGGTATCTTCTCCAGGACCAACCCACTTGGAACCGTGCGCCTAGAATCACGACGTTTTGAAAGTGCCTGCAAAGGCCCAGTTGGAATAAAAATATTTGACTTTGACTTTGACAGCATAGACTTTTGCCCGTAGGCGACAGGCCAACAGTTCAATCGAAAACATTTAGGTAGGCAGGGATTTTTTGAATCATAGGTAATTACAATTATATATTTTCCACATTAGAGACAGTTATTTGAACACATATCGCGACTAACCACGCAGGCTAGCGCTAAATGTATAGATAAAAACCGAGCATCCGAACTCCACGCGGACGAAGTCGTGGGCACTGCTAGTAATACATAATAATTATACAAATGGGCTACACTTAGGTACTACATACACGTACTTACATAATATAAATATAATATACATACTTATTATATTATATACTACTCAAGACAAAATAAGGGCCACTTGCAAATTTTGGCATTATGGATGATTTAATGATCATTAACTATATCAATGTGGTAAATTGTAGATATAACGTCGTGTTATCTTAAGTGTTTGCGAACACTTTTACAGCATACTACTTGAAATACCTACCATTAAAATGGGTCGATTTTGACAATTTTTTTGTAACCAATTAATTTTACACTGTCTTTAAAGTGAACTTTAAGCTCATTTAACATTTGTATTGTGCTGAAATCAGTTTAGCGTGCCAAGTCAGTGCGTACATCGGCATTTTAAAAACGCAATGCCGAAGGTTCAACTTTAAATGGACTCGGCTACAACGTCTAGGACCTACACTCATCCAAGAAAACTATTCGTAGCGATCTGTAGTTTTATAGCCGAGATTTTCGCGGCGAGCGATTCAAAGGCGATCGATTTAGAAGGTTTTAGTGTTGACCTTTGCTTATGGGTGTGGAGATGGAAAGGTGAGCAATTTCCAGAAGCCTGCGTCCACAAAACTGATCGGTATGGGCACGCATTAGCCAAACTGGAAGACCTGAGCTTGTAATTCAGAACCACGGTACAGTAACAGCTCAAAGATACATCGAGGAGGTCATAAGGCTCCATGTGGTGTCATTTGCATAATAAGCGGGTGCAGGTTTTAAGCTGTTGCATGGCAATGCACGCGATTTTACTGTTAGAGCCACCAGAGAGACACTAGAAAAGGCTTGTATACATGTGTTGCCGAGGTCAGCGACCAGTTCGGCCTTGAACACAATTGAACCTATGTGGGATCTGTTGAAAAGAAGAATATGAGACACAAATTAGTAAGTGCACAATGAAAAACAGCCCATAAACGTCCTAAAATCGAGGTAGGAACCAATCTCAAGAAATAATGCGGCATCTGATAGAAAATATTCTCTAAACTTCAAGAATGTGTTCAGAAAAGAGGAGGTTACACCATTAGTCTAAGATCCCTTTAACAACGACCTTCACCGAGATGTTTATTTAATGAAACATATTTTATATTTAATTTAATATGTCAATAAATATATTGCATATGGGTTGCCTAACAAATTTCAGTCCAGTATATGATTAATTAATAATTTAAAAAAATATTTTTTTTAAATTTTGCACCGGTCTTATTATTGAATAAAAATTAAATGAAAATAAAGATAATTTCGTTATGAACACGGTGGTATAGGGTTGCCTGCGAAAAATCAGTCCCGAATTCCGGTTGCCGAATTTTGAAAAGTGAAAACTGATGCGAGTGAATATGTGCGACATAATTTTTATTTCAAAGCCGCTTTTTAATCCTATTAATATATATATTTTTGAAATGTGCTAATTATGCCCTTTCATTTGATACCCTACACGACATCATTAAATATATTTTTTTTTTATTTCATCACTCTATGTCCTCTAGAGGGCGCCATATTAAGTTAAATGTGACGTCACATAGCCTATAACCAGCGGACAATCAAGACGCTTCCAAAGACACCTCATTTGTCGAATTATGATAAGTAGTTTAGAAGTTATGAGGGAATGGTAAAAAAAAAAGTTTTTTTCGATTTTTTGCATTTTCTGAGAAGATTTACTACAGTAATATTTAATTTTTTTTAACCATCGGAATGTAGAGATTTCAACGAACAGAAAGCATACCAACTTTTTGAAAAAAGCTGATATTCTGACGGTGAATTTTCGATTGAAAATTAGGGTACTTTTTCGATATTAATTCAAAATAAGGTGAAAAAATAAATATTTGAAATCAAATAAATTACAGCGTATTTGGCACATATGTTTATATTAAAATTTATTAAATAAACATCTCGGTGAAGGTCGTTGTTAAAGGGATCCTATACTACATAATATATTGATTCAAAAAGAAAGAAGAATAAACGCATTGCAATTTCATTTTTAATTGCATTTTTAGTCCCAAGTTAACTTTTTGCTGAAATTGCATTCCTATGTTGTAATAGTAGGTAGTTTATGAAACTGTTGCATAATATTAAAACACGAGTGTGTGTTTTTAATAGTATCACACGAGTGTTTTAATACCTAGTTATGTGCAGTTTCATACACTACTCAGCGCGCATGCGCTATAGCGCGCCTCGCTTGCGCCCTATCCGCGCCACCATTGATAATTTAATGTACGGCTGCTATAAAAAAAAGTAAAAACCGACTTCAAAAAACTAAAAAAGTATAAAATAATTTTCTTAAAAAACTTAACAGCTTCTGAAGTTGGGGCCTATAATTCTTCAATGCACCTAGCTTGGCAATGGCCCCGACTTCAGCAGCTGTTAAGTTGTAGAAAATTATTTTATAGATACTTTTTTAGTTTTTTGAAGTCGGTTTTTCCTTTTTTTAATTTAATTTAATTTTTAATTTTGAGTGACATAAGCATGAGATTACAGCATGGACGGAGAAACAAAGATTACAGCAATCGCGAGTGATGTGCTGTTATTCATTCAAGAGTTCCATTGTCTATCACCGAAGATCTTCATCAGATCCTCACCAAACTTAAATGGGAACACTTCGGAAGTATACCCTTTCAAACAAAAAAAGAATCATCGAAATCAGTTGGCGTGATATTGAGTTATTCGACCATTTGTCGCGCACATACTTAATATGGTTTTCTCATGGATCCCATTGTCAGAACTGAAACCAAATTAAAATGGGACCACACGGGAAGCACCAGCTTTCAAATAAAAAGAATCATCAAAATCGGTTCACGCAGTCGAAAGTTGTGAGGTAACAAACATAAAAAAATAAAAAAACATACGCGTCGAATTGAGAACCTCCTCCTTTTTTTTGAAGTCGGTTAAAAATTAATTGAAATCTCCTTGGTGGAACCTAAGTTTACTACATAGATTTATTAAACAGTAAAATATTATGTCTATGGTGTGCTTTAATAGAAAAAAGTATTTTTATAACACATTTGCTCGTAAAGGGTCTCTTATTTCACCAATTTCTTTCAATATCGTAATGTATCTCATTACGCACTTGTGCGATAATGTAATGTAAAACGCACGGTTTATCAAGATGCTCCGTCTAAAACGAACGGTACTTTTTTAAATCTTAGGAAAGAGTTTTTATGTCAGAAAAGTGGTCAACATTTTATGAATAAAATTAACTTTGGGAGATAAAATATAAAAAATAAACGTTTAATTCTTTAATTTAATTAATTTTGACAATAAATTACAACCATTTATCTGTAACAAAAATAAAAAAAATATTAATTTACTTTATTAGTAATACTTACTGGCTGTTTTTATGCCTTTGCCTTAAAAAAAAGGCTGATGCGCGCGGATCGCTAATTTGTGGACAAGTAATAATCAATTTCACAAATTGTTCAAATTTCTCTAACTGCTATAACAAGTGATTAAAGATTTATTCGTTTATGAAAGTCCGAGTTGTATTTATTTCCTCGCAAATATGTTATAAAATGTCGTATGACATACGTGCGCTTTGATAATTACAGCCTCTGCTTTCTTGTAGCCCTCGCCTACGCCACAGTATATATATACTACATACAGTAACTCAGCTAAGACGTTTTTGTGACATCGACAAGCGGAGCGCTAGGGATGTCACTAATATTTTTGGAAAATGGTTTTTATTTTATTTAGTTACATTTACCTACTGCAAACATAAATTAATACTAGTATTGGCCCAGGGCTTCGCTCGTAAGTACGTAAGTAGTATGTAAACTATATGACGATATTTAAACAGGAATTAAAAACATGTGATGATTCTTAAAAAAAAAGATGGGAATGGATATTTTTTAATAATTGCGATTTGTTCCTGGTAAAATATCCTAAGCGTGAAAGTATTCTTCAGAAACACGATAATTCAGTGCCGGTTTCTTTACTGAATCATCTCGGAAAATCAAACGAAGCAATTTGGACCGGCTGAAAAAGATATTGTCATCACTATCAACTATCCCACTTTACGCGGACCCTCAGATATCGATTTTGAAAGCAATTGGTCCAGTAACTAAAAAGATAAAAAACGCGGCAATTTTTTAAAATTCTGACTTTAAATAAGGATTTAGAGGCCATATGGACTCTGAGATATCGATTTTGAAAGCAATTGGTCCAGATACTAAAAAGATCAAAAAGGCGGCAACTTTTTAAAATTCTGACTATAAATAAGTATTCAGAGGTCATAGGCACTCTCAGATATCGAATTTGAAAGCAATTGGTCCAGTAACTAAAAAGATAAAAAAAGGCGGCAACTTTTTAAAATTCTGACTATAAGTAAGTATTCAGAGGCGATAGGGACTCTCAGATATCGATTTTGAAAGCAATTGGTCGAGTAACTAAAAAGACAAAAAAGGCGGCAACTTTTTAAAATTCTGACTATAAGTAAGTATTCAGAGGCCATAGGGACTCTCAGATATCGAATTTGAAAGCAATTGGTCCAGTAACTAAAAAGATAAAAAAGGCGGCAACTTTTTAAAATTCTAACTATAAATAAGTATTGAGAGGCCATATGGACTCTCAGATATCGATTTTGAAAGCAATTGGTCCAGTAACTAAGAAGGTCCAAATTGGCGGCCATTTTTTAAATTCCGACTTTATATATGGATTTAGAGACTATACGAACTCTCAGATATCGATTTTGTATATAATCGGTCCAGTAATAAAAAATATCAAAATGGCCGCCATTTTTTTTTATTTCTGACCATAATTACGATTTCGATATTGACAACAAATTCGTAGAGAAATAGTTGAACATTCATTATACCTTTCGATATCAGCGGGAAATTTAAAAAAAGCTAACTGCTGATTTTATATTGAGGAGTTCAAGCAGCCGTAAACTTACACTACAATATAGTCCTGTCAATATAATTAATATAGGAAAATATGGGAGCAACACAAATCGTGACCGACTTTGTCTCGAAGTAACACCGACTGACAACCTTTGAATATTTCGCTGTTACCTAACCGAACCTAACCGAGAAATCCCTGTAGAGCACACGTCTCTGTGTGTGTTTGAATTCGGAACGTAAGTACGTAGCTTACCAACTGTTTACTATATATTTAAACTGTGCCTACGCGCTACGGCTCGGGCTAGCAATATCGCCTCGGCTGTAATTTTCAACTTACCGCACTTATATCATAATGTACTATTATAGTACTGTTTTGTTAGGAAAACTGTATCATAATAAAACGTTTTAATTTTATTATAGTTGCATGTGCATAAAGTCTGTCATTATAGTATTAATTTTGAATTTATAATTAGAACTTTACGATATGAGGATATATAAAATAGTTTTTTTGTCTGTAGAATGTTTAAAAATTTTGCCTATTCCATTATAAACAAATCATTGCAATAAATTTTATCATAGTAATTAAAGAGAGAAGTCCCTGATTGGCTGACTGACTGCCTTATCATCAATGCACAGCCGAAACTACTGAAGCTAGAGTCACGAAATTTGGAGAGTAGGTCCCTTTTGTATTGTAGGCAAGTAATAAGTACTTAGGGATTTTTGAAAATTCAGCCCCTAAAGGGGTGAAAAAGGGGGCGAAAGTTTGTATGGGAGTCCCTTCGTTTTGGTAGTGAGAAAGATGATTTGGGTTTTGGTTACAAATAAAGAAACACATGTTTCTGCGTTTTTGGAAATTCATCCCCTAAAGGGGCGAAATAGGGGTGAAAATTGTTTTTGAAGTGTAAAACGTGAATATTGGGATTGTTTTTGAAGTGAGAAACGTGAAAATTGGTGTTTTGGATTTGGGTTAGACAAAAAGAAACACCTGTTACCGCGTTATTGAAAATTCATCTCCTAAAGGGGCGAAATAGGGGTGAAATTTATTTTTGAAGTGAAAAACGTGAAAATTGGGATTTAGGTTTTTGGTTAGAAATAAAGTATCACCATATTTCTCCGTTTTCGGAAATTCATCACCTAAAGGGGCAAAATAGGGGAGAAAATTGTTTTTGAAATGAGAAACGTTAAAATTGGGATTTAGGATTTTGGTTAGAAATAAAGAAACACGTGTTTCTGCGTTTTTGGAAATTCATCCCCTAAAGGGGCGAAATAAGAGGTGCAAATTATTTTTGAAGTGAAAAACGTGAATTGGTTTATAAGACTTTTGGTTACAAATAAAGAAACAGGTATTTGTTTATTAAATAGAGGGTTAAAATCGTTTTTGAAGTAAGAAAGATGCAAATTGGTATTTAGGCTTTTAATTAGAAATAGATATGAGCGCCGCGAGCCCGCGACTCACCACGGTGGTCCGCTTCAGCACCTATGGGCTCTGAGCCTGTGGGCTTTGAGTACTCTTAGAAGACCGCGCCGAAGGCCAGCTTGGTGCCACGACTGTAAGGGCACTTCTCGGGGGGGAGATGAAGAGTGGTCCCCTTGGTATTCGCTGTGCGGTGCACGGCACTCAGTACCGACCAGTGCGCGCCGTCTTTTCAGGGGTCGCTTCGGTGAGAGCGCAGCAGGGTCCCCCATCGGGCGATGAGAGGCGTGGGGTTAAGGCGTACGCGCCGAGGCGGTTGCTCTTTGGCGCCTTCTTCTCGATCGGGATCAGCCCTCCCTCGATCCCGCTCTGCGGTCTCTTTCTGGAGCATAACGGCTTCACAGAGAGAGACCATTGACCTCCAGTTTTCCTGATCTGCCAGCATAGCCGATACTATGGCTGACAGACGGAGATCTTGCTCGATTTGGTCGACCAGAATCTGCCATGCCGCGTCCCATGCAGGGCACGCCTCTAGCGTGTGCTGTGCAGAATCCTGACCACCTCCAGTGGTGGCAATTTGCCGTGGCCTCGCGTCCGATCATATTCAGGTATTCACCGAAGCAACCGCGCCCGGTGAACACCTGGGTAAAGCGGAAGGTGACGCGCTCCTCCTGAGCCAGGCTCCGAAGGGCGGCAGAAGGCGGTAGTCGGGTAAAAATGGTGCACCTCTTACAATAGGTAGGTGGTACCTAATCTTTGTGCACTCAACTGTACTATGCGCGGTTTCGTACTCGGGCCTACATTCAGAGGGTTCTTAAAGTTTTGCGCGATCTATAGTTGACACAAATTTTAAAAGAAAAACATTACCTTATACCTACGTCAAAATAGTTAGTTGATATTTTAATGAATAAAAAATTATTCAACAGTGTCAGTGTTTTGAAATGAATTGGAACATACCTATATGTTTTCATCCATATAATCTTTCCTTTTGAGGGGCCAATCACTATGGAACTTCAGCAATGTCCTTTTGGTCCAACTTCGGCTGCTGTTCTAAATGGCGGCACCGGCTAATAAACAATAATATGAATGCAATAGGTAAATAAATAAATAATATATAGTACTCGTAAATCTTTATGTGCCCTGAACTCTCTCTCTCTCTCCCTCTAGCACCTGTAATAAACGTACTAACATAGGTGCTAGAGGGAGAGTTCAGAGGGCTCATAAATATTTGCACGTACTATACCTACCTAGATTATAATTGAATAAGAATATTTAATGAAAAGATTCTGGTTCAACTTCTAGGGCGTTTTTTTCTTCTTGATTATTAGATATTTCATTATCCAATAAGGTTGCATTATAATTTATTTCAAGTAATTCACCACTTTGCATAGGGCTGACAATATTTGAATGCTTACTCCTTTTAAATATTAGCTAGAACAAAAATAAAATCAGAATTAATAATTAATTGAATAGGTAGGTAGGTAGGTATCTACTTAGGTAGGTATTGTTTTTGATTTAATATTTTTTTTACTTGTCTGTCACAGCTTGACTTGCTGACGATTCGGACACAGTGTCCCAATTGACACATTTTAATATTTTTCACTGACAATTCGGACACTATCAAATTATTGAAGCTGTCTTTGAACAATCAGATAAAAAAGTTGTGATCTCTCCGCTCGATTAAGTTTAAGGTCCGATCGGATGGCGAACTTAATAGATTTCTAAGAATTGGAGCCCAAAGGGAGATATAATATGTGGAAAAAAAGAGTTACCAAAACTATCAATTAGAAATTAGTAAGTGGCATACCATTTTGGAATCCAGACTAAACGCGCCATCTTTTAAAGTTACTTGCCAAAATAGTGTAGGTAGTAGGTACATTTTTTTTTACACTACACGCGGTTAAAGTTGGGTGATGTAATAATTTTGAATTCAATGTTGGGCAAAAATCTAACATTTTATTTAAAACTGAGGTAGTTATGTTTTAACTTTTAACTGTAATTTACAGAAGGGTTACGTCACAGAAAAAAACTCACGAAAAGTTAATATTTGTAGTCACAGGACTTGAAAGATCATCACAGGGTGTCACTTTTTGAGATTTATTTTTGAATCCATAAAATTTGAAAAGTACCTAGTTACATGACCAAGATATTTTTTATATTTTTCTAATAACTGTCACGACTTGGCCTATTGCCCGTTTTCGACTTGACGTTGATTTCTGGGACACGTTGTATATTTGTATATTTTGGCTGTAAGGAGGCATCTTGCAGTATCTAATAAATTGCTGTGTGGACGTGTATCACTGTAATTCACGACATTAGACTATTACATATTTATAACAAGTTGACAAAAAAAGAAACTCATTCAAAACGTAGGTAGGTACTTATATTTAGTATAAAAATCTTATAAATATTGTTTTATATTAATCCATATAGGTATATAAAAATTAATGACGTTTGTTTGTCTCGCAAAAACTCGAGAACGGCTAAATCGATTTGCCTAATTTTGGTTTTGAAGTTATCTTGGTACATAATCATGATTGCCTGGTACTTTTTTTTACTTTTGCACTGGTCAGAGTCTATGGGTCAGAGCGTGTTTTTGTGTGAAAAAATAAAGACAATAATGTTATTGTACATTAACCCTGCAGTGGTCGCGCTCTGTAACGGAAGCGGAACATGAGTGATCGCGCGGATGACGCTAGTCATCCAACTTTGAAATACGAAATAAGGACTAAATAAAAATGTCATTGCTCGGGACCGCTCGGGACCCATTATTGGGAAGATTTGAGTAGATATGCATTTGAGCCGGTCTCGCATGCGTATTTTTTGTACCTATAATACGTTAATCTGTGTTTGATTGCGTTAAATAAAACTTAATTTACTTAATTACTTTTATTTAGGACCAGTAACTATTTAAGATAGAACGTAATCTAGAATCACAGTGAGAAAATCGAACAATAAAATACTTATATAGAATATATAGATATAGAATATATATATATATAATATATAGATAATATAGAAACTATTAAAATTCGTAAAAGAATATTCATTCAAATTCAGTCAACGGGGACTCATGTGTGGTCTCAAGAGTGACTACTGGAACCAACATGTCCATGTGATTTTCAGTAACATCATCTGCTCCTTCAACCCCGCTCTGATTTAGCCAATCTAAACCATTGTCGCTTGCACACAGAAGCTCAGTAGCTCGACGTGTGACAATCCGTGAGGTTCGCACTTTGCGCGCTGGTGCAGCTGGCGCACTGTGGACCCCACGCCGGTGCTTTGCAGGTCTTGTTATGGATGAAAAGTAGATACCGCATCACACAGTGTATTAAAAACCCTATTTTTGTTGCATCTCGATTTTATTGTAAAAATCGATAGTTACCTAGTTTTACACATTTTGAGCATTAGAGTAAAACTCCGGCAATGTCCGGCATCGATACGGCATTTAGTTTTTTTATTATAAAAAATCACAAAGTTCACCTATTAACACGGAATTAGAATGTGATTTTAATACTATCGATAAAGGCATGTATAAGCAATTGTTTAGTCTAGAAATCATAATATAATCTAATACGCCATCATTGTGGAGAAAAAAAATGAGAAAAAAAAATATGATAACTCTATATTTGTTGAAATTAAATCGACGAAAACTTGTGTAAAAATTTAGTATTATACTATGTACTAGCAGTGCCCGCGACTTCGTCCACGTGGAGTTCAAAAAAAAGTTTGGAACTATAATAAGTTATAGTGCTGGGACCGGATTCGAACCTGATATAGCTATCAGCTTCTACCCTACCATTTAGCGCTAGCCTGCATGGTTAGTCGCGATATCAAATAGCCACACTCAGACACACTAACACACCCTCACCTACCTTACACTTTAATACACAACCAAAAACAACCACACAATATTTATTTTGTTATTTTAAAATTTTTGATTAATTCTGTTTTATTGTAGATACTAGAATTTATAAATTTTGTTCAGCGTATTATTTATTTTATATTTTTCAGACTCATCACAAACTTTGATGACGTCTGAATATTTTTATGTTTCTTGTTTTCTTTGTTTAATGTTTAGTTTAACTTGTAAAATTAACTTTAATTTAATACAACACTCGTTTGTATGTCGCAACCGTAGCTGATAACACTATGGCAACTACCACCTGATGGTGCCCAAGATACAGGCCTAGCCTAGTTTGGGACCAATAGAAAATATTGATTGTAAAAATATTTCATGGGAATAAATGATTTTGATTTGATTTTGATATGTGTTCAAATAACCGTCTATAATGTGACCCGTAAGTATCACTACAATGAAAGTCTCATCAAAATCGGTCAATACAACATATTTTATCTAACCAATCAATCGTGACCTCTGCTTCTTACGGGACTGCTTACAATAGAGGAGTCAAGCTGTACCTATCTTACTACCCATTCAACCGATGGAAATGAAACATACCTCAATAAGAGCAAATAAATGATGCTCGATCCCAATCCAACGCCATGTAGGGAGACTGGAGTTAAACTTAATAAGGCAAAATACTACTAAATATTACTACAAAATACGTACCTATCTCAATATAAGTACTGGAAATATAACAAACTCAGTAGAATAAATAACGCCATCCAGTTAAAAAAACTTTGTAGATATAATTCCCGCACCCCGCCACGCACATGATCCATAATTGCATTTTTCTAAATTTAATTGTTTATTTGTTTTTATTTCTTTTATTACAGTTTGTATCTGTCTGTAAATCAATAAACTTAATCGGTCAGTGTAAGATACAGTGATTTTAGATTACGTTCATACGAAGGTGTGCTTTAATAGAAAATGTACGGGATTTTTGTATTTTTCTCAAATTCGGTAAGTACGATTTTGTCGGTTACTTGGAAGAAGCATTCCTGTTGGGAAATAGAGTCGACTGAGCCCCACTTACTTAAGGTTTTTGAGAAATGTCAATTTTCTCGCTGACTGTAGGTACCTTTTTCCAAAAATCTAATAATAGGGTATATAATATCTTCAAAATTCACCTAGCGTTTCCTAAGAACAGAACTCTCTAACTACATATAACAGAAAGGGTAGCCACTCTTAATGCCCGAATTTTTTTCGCCACCCTGTATACAGAGCATTACATAATAAAGATACCATTCAACTAGTAATTAACATAGGAACTGTGAAAATGAAACGAATACTTATTTTGCTTAGCCCCCTAGAGGAATAGCGTGATGATTTATATTACATTATTGTGATCGGACCTATGAACTATACAAATATAATATTTCATAAAGATTCGTCAAGTAATAATAAAGTTATAGCACCTAATAGTAAACAGACATAATGCCCCTCAGCTCAGCCCCATATTAGACAATAGCGTGATAATTTATAGCCTATAATATATGTTCACCAGCCCTTAGGCGGATGTTACTGCAAAATTTCAACTAAATCTGTCCAGTAGTTTTCAAGTTTACCCGTAACAAACAAACTGACAAACAGACAAAAATTCTAAAAATGTATGTTTCGACTTCTGTATCATTCCTAGTATAGTAGCGCTTACTTTTTTTAAAATATTCAATGTACACATTTAGCCTCGTTACGAGTTTATTTAATTATTTACTGTAATCAACCATCAATTATGTTGTGTAGGAGAGGGTTATACTCGTATGTTTGACCGGTATGTATGTATGTATATATGTACAGTCTGTCAAGAAGGTCATGAAAAGGATTTTGAAGGAACTAAATGTGGAACTAAAATTCTTCTTCGCTTGCAACCCTAAATAAGTACCGTAGGTGTCAGTTTGAGTACAACGATGTGTTTAATTTACTATTCTGTGTAGATTTTTTGTGATAAAAAAATGTTTTCGGCATTAATATATTAAAAAATATGTACCGTAAAGTGGGGTTATTTGGTACAAAAAATAACTTTAAATTGCTGTAATTTTATCAATTTTTATGTTAATTCTCAATAAATATCAATTTCATATAGTTACGAGTGTATGTTTATGGATAATATAAATTTCATGGTCATACATACATTACAAATAGGTTTTTTTTTTAAAAATAGACGCCTTTCCAAATAACCCTTAGGGTGGGGCTAATTAGAATCAACCAATTTCGTGCTCAAAAATGGGCAGATTTTGTTCAAATTACCAATTAAACTTCATCAAATGATATCAGGAAAATAAGTACAAGTGTGACCACAGTAAAAAAAAACGATAAATCACATTTTGAAGGTAGAAAATAATTTTTATTTGAAAAAAAACAAAAAATCTTTAATAAAACTAACAAAACCTCTTCTAAATGTCAACAATTTACGCTTATTATGTAATTAGACTTTATAGGTAAAACAAGGAACTGTTCTTATCTTAATCACAGCACACTTGTTAATAAATCAGACGTCTTTATATCTCTTACTTATAATCAAACAAAATAAACTGAATAATCAGACTTATTCTTCTTAAATTTTTGAGAACAGGATAGGATGACGAGATTTACGCTGGGTACAATTTTGCCCTATGGATTTTCGAGATATTGTAGCAATAGGAACACCGTACCGTTTAGAAGCTGCGGTTAGTGTTTTTTTTTTTTTAGGACTGAAGATATTGCTTGTTTGAGGGATTCATCGCTGTATGATCGGTGCGGGTTGTGATATTTTCCATTCTGGATAATTTGGTTAGTTGTTGGAAGTTAATTGAAAACATCTGCAATAAGCAGAAATATAAAAAAATCGCAGATACATTCAATCCATCTGAACTGAGATAATAAGGGGTTATTTGGAAAAAGTAAGAACCAAATAACCCCATTTTGTATTCCAAAAAGCCCCATCTTGATAAAATCACCATAACTCAAAAACCATTAAAGCAAACCAAGCTTTAATTACTGATTATTAATGGTGAAAAACAGAAGGAAATTGTGTGAAAACACCAAAACAAAGGGGCGTAAAAAAAATATTGGGCACCCAAAAGTTGGCAGCTCACGATTTTGCACGAATACACCTCCTTTTACAAAAATCTGTATATTATTTGACATAAACGAATTAACGTTTCTGATTGGTTGATTTAGAATCGATACTAGCGCCCGCAACAAAATCTTATAAACTCACGATGGTCACGTTCAGATTTACGAAGAAATTAAGGATGCAATCTTATTTTTACTTTTTCTCAAATAGCCCCTCGTTTTTTAAATAGCCCCACTTTACGGTATGTATGTTCATCTGTTCCCTCATAACTTCTGAACCACTTATCATAATTCAACAAATGAGGCATCGTTGGAACCGTCTTGATTGTCCGCTGGTTATAGGCTATGTGACGTCACATGAAATTTAATATGGCGCCCTATAAAGGACAAAATATAACGAACTAAAAAAAAAATTGTTTAATGATACCGTGTTGGGTATCAAATGAAAGGGCTTAATTAGCACATTTCAAAAATATATATATATTGCTTGCAGTGGCTCGCGGATCTGAAAAAAAAATTAAGTTCAAAAACTAATACCCGACTACTGAAAAGGTATGAAACAAGAAAATATTAACACATATTCATAGTGATGTTCAGATGATAGCCGTGGTCGTATGCCACCTACAGCTACCCTAACAAAACAATACAGTTTAGGGCAAAGTGGCATATGACCACGGCTATCATCTGAACATCACTATGAATATGTGTTAATATTTTCTTGTTTCATACCTTTTCAGTAGTTGGGTAATGAATACTCTAAGGTTGGGTTCAAAAACTAATTTGAACTTTTTTTTTTTTAAATAATATATAAAATTTATTTGTCATTTTTAGGAGTCGGTTAGAGGCGGATATCTATGGTTAGAGGTGAACTTTGTGATTTTTTATAAAAAACAACTGCTTGCCTTACAATAAAATCGAGATGCAACAAAAATAGGGTTTATAATACACTGCGCGCATGTACTGCAGTAGAACCGTAGATCCCCACGAATGGGTCGGCACGACCGGGGAAGTACTACCCTCCCACAGAATATCGACGTTAAGTAGCATATAGCAGTATGTATACTGTTCGCTCCACACTCACTTGTCCTCCCTTAGTTCCTTCTCCTTTCCCTCCCTTTTTCCTAACACCATCCTATAAGGTCGGCAACGCATCGGTGACTCCTCTGGTTTTACGGAAGTTCATAGGCGGCGGTGATCACTTACCATTAGGTGAACCGCAAGATCGTTTGCGGATATCTATGGTTTGCACCATACAACATTTTAAAAATTATCGTACCCTTTGGCAATAGAGGTCATAGGGCAAGCTGATGAAGGTGTGCAAAGGTTGAATCGGTAGGCAGTGGCGAATCAATAAGGGAGCAAATGACTTTCCATCATGCTCTTCAGGGTCCAGGATCGTCGGATGCCCATCAACCTGAGTGATAGGGTATGGAGGTGGTAGAAAACGTTCGTGAAGAATCATATGCAGAGCACTCCAGCGTCATAAACAATCGAGGGGCTTCTGTGCTACTTTGTGGCGTTCGCATAACCGCGAAAAATATTACTGTGTATGATTTAGCCATCATTATTATTTTAGTGGAGAAACACGTTTCACTTAATTTATCAAGTTATCCCTGTTTTCTCGCAATTTTACACTAGTTCTTGCAGAAAAACAATTAATGTGATATTTATTATGTCCTTTATTCATTATATACATATTTTTTATATTTTTAAATACATATTATAAAACTTAATAAAATGTACATTTAAAAACATAAAAAATAGGAACCAATCGACATCGGAAACAGGGTCCAAGCTACCGGTGGCTAGGGCTCCAGAGAGAGGAATCTCCTCACAATGCTTGCCGTGTCGAGGAGTACCGCCTTCTGCATCAAGCCTTTGATCCAACCCCCCAACGAGAGCCTCATAAGATGTCGGTCGAGGCTCTTGGCTATTAAGCCATTGGCCGTAACGACGATCGGCACTATGACTGATGCTGAGTCCACATCCCACATGTCGACAACCTCGTGAGCCAAGTCAAGATATTTAATTTGTTTCTCTTTCTCGGCTTTCACGAGATTCTCATCATGTGGGATAGTAACATCAACAATCATCGTGCGGCGCGCTGACCGATCTATCACCACTATATCAGGCTTATTGGCAACAATAGTCCTGTCAGTGATGATAGATCGGTCCCAGTACAAAGTGATATGATCATTTTCGAGAACTGGGTCGGGCACATACCTGTAGTACGGTACTTCGGACTCCACAAGGTTATATTTTAGAGCAAGTTGCTGGTGAATAATCCTGGCTACTTGGTTATGTCTGTGCAAATATTCGCCATTAGCAAGACGAGAACACCCAGAGATAATGTGTCTAAGAGACTCACCTGGACGGTGGCATGCCCGACAGATGTCAACCGTGCCATCCTTCACAATATACTTCCGGTAGCTATTCGTCATGATAACTTCGTCCATTATTCCACATACAAAACCTTCAGTTTCCCCGAATAGGTCACCGAAATGTAATGTAGATAAAAATACAATTTAAACCTATAGAAAGGGATTGGGCCACTTACCCCCCACTTGTTTTGCAAGTAGTAAAGTGGCACAGTATCATGAAAACATTCGGGCCAGTCAACCACTAGCAAATTCAAAAAGTAGTAAACTCGCACTCGTACCATTTTTGGAGCGTGCCAGTAGCCACCTACGCCGAATAATGTAGGTAGGTAGGTACATTAAGCAAAATAATTTTTGAATTATTATACACAGAAATAAGTAAAATAATTCAACATAAGAAAAAGCATCATATTTTTGCTAAGTTCAGAATAATCTGTCGGTAGTTTTAGATTTAAATCATAGGTTCAACGACAAATTAATGTTACTGTACCTAGTATAACTAAAATTTAAAAGTTCTCTGCAATAATATTACCTTGTAAAATTGAGGTTTTTCATAAATCCATAGTATTATGATAGAAGCAATAATCACCGTTAATGTAAATAGTAAATAATTTGTCGAGTAAGTATAGGCATCCAAGAATAAACTATACCAACAACCAGCACTGACACTCAGCATACTTTTGTCGATTTAACTTCGAAGGTGGAGGTAATAAAATGAAGCAAAGTATAGGTAGTCCGATTTTTGTGCTATTAAAAGGCTATTAAGTAAGACTGTCAGGCTGACATTCAGAGACGACAGAAACGAGAATCTATGGAAACGAGTGCGTGAAAGTCAAGAACCTGGTGAACGTGAACTTACGCTTCCATCTGTCAAAATCAATAGCTTGCGCTCATATTTGTATTCAGGCTGACATTCAGAGACGACGGAAACGAGTCTAAGCGTGAACTTACGCTTCCATCTGTCAAAATCAACAGCTTGCGCTCATATTTGTATTCAGGCTGACATTCAGAGACGACGGAAACGAGTCTAAGCCATTGACATAAATATATTCATACTTCAGTGGTCTAAGCGTGAACTTACGCTTCCATCTGTCAAACTTACGAACAAATTTTGACAGATGGAAGCGTAAGTTCACGCTTAGACTCGTTTCTGTCGTCTCTGAATGTAAGCCTAAGATAAGCCAAGTAGTGAGTATTGGCTACGTTCAGTAATTCAGTTTTCGGTGCGAAAGTCACTCGGGCGAATGTCGCTCGCTCATCGGGAATAATTGAACGATTCACAACTGCGTTACGCGAGTGACCAATCCGGACCAATCGAACGATCTCAAATTATCTGCTGCTGTATCCTATGACTACAGTCATTGGTCGGTTGTTAGCAGTGCGACCGAGTGCGACTTTCACCCTACTATTTCACGGAGTGACCAGAGCGATCGTCCGACGACGCTCGCTCAAATAACTGAACGGTTTAGTGTGATCGCCCGCGTCGTCGAGCGTCGTCCGGCGTAATAACTGAACACACCCATTGACTACTTAAGACGACACTAGCGCCACCAAGTGGGCTTAGCTTATGTGCTAAGTGGAGTTATTATTGACAATTAGGCTGACATTCAGAGACGACAGAAACGAGTCTAAGCGTGAACCATAGAAATAGTACAAGTACTGGAACGCTGAATAGTGCCGTAAAGCCGGTCTGAGGGAGAATACTTTTTGGTAGCCGTGTCCTTGTCTAATAGGGTAACCATACATTTTAGTTAAAAGTAGGACATGATAGAAATATTTAATTATGTTATGAGAATAGTTATCAGGTAATTAACTACTGATATCGAATAGTAAGAATTGTTTTTTTCCTAGTAAATAGTGAAATATACGGTCCATACAGTGTATCTAAACGTTCTTACAAATATACATACACCCTTTTGGTTATAATTAGAGTCACAGGCAAGGCATAATATATAAATAGGCATATGCAAGGTTACTATATTATAATAAAAAAGAAAATTTAGAGAAAATTTCGGACATTGCGGAAAAATCCGGACATTTTCTTATACACAGATTACGTGTATAATAAAATGTCATGCGTGAATATTCCGGACATCTGGCAGCTCTAGTCATAGGAAACATTAGATTTTAACATTTTAAGATACAAATTTAATTCCTTTTCTACTTTTTCTTTCTTTTTTCTTTTTCTCTTTTAGCTTTGCGACCATCCTACGACCTTTCTTTATGAGATCTTTCCTATTATAGCAGAAAGGGTAACCCATGCTTAGTGCTGCAGAATCGAATATCACTTATTATAATATTCGTGTTTGGCAAACTCAAGTATACTCATCATTCACAACATTAAGCAATAAAACACAATGAATGAAAGTCAAAGCAAAACGTTTTTTAATTTCAAATCGGCATAAAAAGGTCGTCGTCGTTTCGTTAAAACGTTGAGATTCTAGATGCACGGTTCCAAAGTGGGCCGGGTTCTATGGAGAAGAGACCGGCTAGAAACTTAATGGTTGATTGTAATTTTAATTGTGTTGGCATTATAGTTGTATTTTGGGTTTATGTGCTTGTTTCCTCTTGCTTTACTTTCTTATTTGGTGGTTCACTGCAACATCTTCCCATTTACTACAAGATCCTACATGCCCTGATTCACCAGATGTTCCTGCACGTACAATTTATTTGGCAGTCGTAAAATGTCCGGAAAGCACTGACTTTTCTCAGAAGTTTTTTTTTCTTTTTGTGGCTATCTGTAATGTCAAAAATGATCTTCATTATGGCACAATATCTAAGTACAATATCCAATCCAGTAAAAGTTTAATCCATCTAACTATACTAATAGGAAAATATTAAACACAAATAAACAATAAGCAAAGTGTGTGAATCTTAAGTTTGTGCAATGTGTTATACTTTATATTAGTATAAACTATTACAGACCAGACAATTACACACAACATTATACAACAGACACATACAACAACTGATAATTATTAAACATATTACAATAGTACCTATAGTAATATTGAAGGAACTGCTTCAGGTTTTAATTTTATTTTTGCTGCTGTTAAATAATTCATTATCTTTAAAATTTACGCCACAAACACATGCAAACTTTTACACACTAATGTCAAGGTTCGTGGCTGTTATCCATAACACCCTCTGCTTATTATCAGCTGGAATCCTGAAAAAAACAAACATGGAATTTTAATAAAGTCTATCATTTTATAAGAGATACAAAAAAACATTATTATCTATTCGGCACAACAAACAACAAATGATTTCAACAAATTAACTTAAACTATACTCGTCAAAACAAAATAAGGGCCACTTGCAAATTTCGACATTATGGGTGATTTAATGACCATTAACTATATTCATGTGGTAAATTGTACAGCGTTGTATTATCTTAAGTGTTTGCGAACACTTTAACCCTTAATTTGGCAGAGATCCGAATTGTCGAATTTAAAGGAAACAAGCATATTTCTGGGACCCTAGGGTCATAATGAGTTCAGAAAAAATAGAAAAAAAAATCTTACATTTTTCAGAAAATCAATGTTCATCACTGTGAACATTGCCAAATTTGTAGAGAACAACACTTGATTTGGTATGTTTACTGTGATAAACACTGCTAAATTAGGGTTGCTTATAAAGGTAAAAAATTAAAGACAATTTTCAATCAATTATAATTATTTATTGTGAAAGTGTAAAAAACAATTGGGAGAATTTTTACCGGTGACAAAACAAAGTCTCATAATAGGTTGGGGAAAAAGTTTCTTCGCATTTTTTAAGAAAATTCAAAACATTTTTTAATATAGTTTATTTACATTTAACTAAAGTAGGTATGTAGGTACCATTTTGTTCGATAACTTATTGCCATCTTGTAGGTAGGGACATGATCCCATTGCTATAGAAATTTTGGGACTTCTGATCAAAATAACGCGACAAGTGGTTTTGGCAGTCCTCTCGTGATGATAACCTGACACCGCCTAAAGAATTCTGAAGAGACCGAAACAGGTGGAAATCGGAAGGTGCAAGGTCAGGACTATACGGCGGACGCATTAACACCTCCCAGCCAAACTCTCTTAATTTTTGCTGAGTGGCTAAAGCAACTGTAATATATCGGGAGAAAAAATTTATGCAAATAATCATGGGCGTCATCATCCGCATATCGACATAAGGTCCGACACTTTCATCGATAACAGCAAGAAAACGATAAACGGCTTTCTTCCACTTGTACGTAAGATAAAATTTGGAACTTTCTTCGTTCTCTTAGCAGCTGGAGCACTACGTCTTCTGGCTCTGGTTTTTCTATTAAAAGATGTGTCGGGAGTAGGCGATAGTACCTCGGAAGTAAGCGATGGTATGGAAGATAGTGAAGGAATATTATCATAATTTGGTTCTCTAGATGGAGTATTATTATGTATATGTATATTTCTCGCAATACTGGTGTTAATTGAAGCATTCAGACTGATATAAATCAGATGGTACTATCAGCTGTTCACTGTCAAAATGAGAATCATCAGGTTCAGGACTACTATATATGTTTAAGCGCTCTAAAGAGGAATTTATGGATGGCGGAGAAGATGAAGTGAAGCTTGGTGAGGGTAGCGGCAGTTCATCATCACTGTTAGTATCTGATTTATCGCTAGCGTCGGAAGGTGCATCCTCGACAGGGACTAGTGCTAATATTCTATCTGCACGACCTGGTATATTATGCTGTTGACAAGCAGAAAACAAAACGTAAGCCAAAAAAAGCCAAAAAAACCCACCACCTAGAAGCATATCTACTATTTGTGCACAAAAGTTATACCCCATAATTTGGCAGTGTTCACCACAGTGAACTTATCAAGTTGAAGGTACTTCGTCGAGTATTTGGCAGTGTTCACTGTGATGAACAAACAAGTTTGCCGGTAAAAAAAAGTTACTAAAATCGCGTAACATTACGCAAAACACACACAAAACCGAAGTATAATCATTGTTTAGTAAGTCAAAAGCACGAAAAAGTTAGAATAAGTATTTAAAGCATGTAAAAAATAAATATTTACCTTGCGAAGAACAGGGGGCTTGCGACTCGTCGACATCTTGTCTTGATAATGACAGGTGAAATGTGTTGTCACTAATAGAATTGTTTTTTATACCAATAAATATACTATAAACTTGCTATAAGTAAAATAAAAATGAAGGAAAAGTAGAAAACAGCCGCTCAATTTTTTTTTTTTATGAATGTTTATCACCGTGAACAAAATCAAATTAAGGGTTAACAGCATTCCGCTTGAAAAACCGTTAAAATGGGTAGATTTTATAATTTTTTTTGAAACCAATTAATTTTACCCTGTTTTTTATGTGAACTTTAGGCTCATTTAACATTTGTATTGTACTGAGAACAGTTAAGTGTGTCGAGTTAGTGCCTACATCGGCATTTTAAGAACGTAATTCCACAGGTTCGACTTCAAATAGACTTGACTACAATGACCAGGACCATAACACTCATCCAAGAAGGTTATTCGTAGCGATCTGTAGTTTTACAGCCGAGATTTTCGCAGCGAGTGATTCAGAATGCCTGGAATTGCTTTTATGAGATCCAAAATTTTGTCAGAAGTCAGGAATTAGGCAGAGCCAGAGGAACCACTGCTCAGGAAGACCGCTATATAGACTTACATGCACGCAGAGAGAGCACTGTCACTTCCCGCTCTTTGCAAACCCACTTGTGCCTGACCACAGGCACGTGACTTAGAGACCAAACAATTAGAAACCAGTTACATGAAGACCAGCAATTGTCCAGGAGTCAAGTGGTGTGAATTCCATAGACCAGTATTCATCATGCAAATCAATAAACATCCGCAAGGCAACAATTGGACTGTAGCGTAAGTGACTGAAGCACATTGCTTTTTACAGATGAGAGCAAAGTAAAAGTTTTTAGTGTTGACCGTTGCATAAGGGTGTGGAGATGAAAAGGGAGCAATTTGCAGAAGCCTGCATCCACAACAGTGATCGATTTGGGGGGCCCAATATTATGGTGTGGGGAGGCATAAGCCAAACTGGAAGAACTGAGCCTATAATTCAGAACCAGGGTACAGTAACAACTTAACGATGCATCCAGGAGGTCATAAGACTCTATGTGGTGCCATTTGCATAGCACGTGGGTGCAGGTTTCAAGCTGTTGCACGGCAATGCACGCGCTTATACAGTTAGAGCCACCAGAGAGACACTAGAAGAGGCTTGTATACAAGTGTTGCCGAGGCCAGCGAACAGTTCGGGCTTGAACACAATTGAACACATGTGGGATCTGTTGAAAAGAAGAGTATGAGACACAGATTGATCACTGGACAATGAAAGACAGCCCTTCAACGTCCTAAAATCGAGCTAGGAACAAATCTCTCAAGAAACAATGCGCCATCTGATAGAAAATGCCCTCTAGGCTTCAAGAATATGTTCAGAAAAGAGGAAGGTACACCAGATATTGATTCAAAAAGGAAGAAGAATAAACGCCCTATAATTTCATTTTTAATTGCTTTTTTAGTCTACGTGTACTTTTTGCTGAAATTGCATTTTTTCTCGAAAATGTTGTAAAATTGATTTTTTTTCCTGTGGATTGTGTAAAATTTAAGCCCATTTCATTAATAACAAATCATTGCAATGAATTTTACAACTTAGAAACCTAGGAACCTCATAATTTGCCCAGAAGATCGAAAATATAAGGTGGCCCTTATTTTGTTTTGACGAGTATACAACCTGTAACAGAATAAACGCAAGACCTGAAAGTTGTTTGTTCAGAATCGGCTTCTGAATCGATTTCCATCATAATTTATATATGTTAATTTTTCCCTAAAAAATCTTTTATTTATCTTAAATTAGAACCACCGCGTCGTAACAAGTTAATAAAATCTTTGCTTTAAGAAAATTTAAGCCTTATTCCAAAGTAATAAAGACTCGGGCTCTCGCGCTAAGTTATGCTTTGCTTATTTTGCTTCTTGTGCTTTGTAGGCTTTGTATCGCTTGCTGCGGGGGGAGCTTTCTTCCCAAGCTACCGAGCGGGTGAGCAGGCTGCGGATAGCTCGCCCCGCCTCATTCAGCTCTAACCCCACCGGTTTCGGCTGAATGGGACGGGGAACGTTCGCAATCTTGAACCCCGGACAAGGGAAGGGTAGCCCACACATAACCCCACTGTGTGGGCAACCCATCCTTAAACCTTATCCTGTGTTCCCGTCCTAGTACTACTCCAACCTATCCAATCCTTTCTTCCTTCTATCCTGGAGGAGAAAACCTCGCCCCTAAAAATCATTATCTATTTAAGTATGCATTTAGTAACACATCTTTGTAGTTTACCTATTATAATTAATTATCTATTTAAGTTTATGCACTCAATCCAAGGTGTCACCCGACCCGTGCCGATGGATGAATGGCTGAGGAGTAGCTCAGTCGCGAACGGAGGATCCTCGATACCAGGCGACCTCGAGGATTATCTTGCCTTGTCTCCACATGCGGGGCTCTGTGGGGATCGACCTATATTTCCCTAGCTACTCGTGGGAACTATATGAGTACCTTTAAAGATAAACCTAATAAGGCCATCCCGGAGCTAGTAATAACTAGCTCCCCCCTTACCGAAGAGGCGCTTCTCAGCCCCTCTTCGGATATGTCCCTCGGAGATATCTTCGAGGAACATACTCATAATCCACAGACAGAATCTCCCTACTGTCCTCGTGGAATCTCCAGTGCAAGCTGGGCTCAGTAGCCCTAGCGAACCACTTAAAACGGCCATCACCGAGGGCATAAGTGACTCCCGAGGTGAAGGCAAAAAGCCTAACAAAAGGCTTTCTGGTGCAGCCAAGAAGAGGATCGCGTGGTGGATGAGTCGAGGGAAATCCTTTCAGGAGGCCAAATCCCTCTGCGAAATCCACCTCAAGGAATTTCCGGAATACTTGGCTGCATTGGATGAAGAGAAGAAGCTCAGGGCTGAGAAAAGGCCACGACAAGACGGTGCTTCTTCTCAAGAAAAGCCGGGGAAGGTAGCAAGGCTGCATGGGCCTGCCCCTAAACCGACTTTTCGCGAAATCGTTGGTGCCACTCGCATGGGTATCATCGATGCTGCTGGGCCTATAACCCAGCCGAAAATCGAGGAGCTCCAGGGTAAGATCATGGAGCTCGTTGACAAGGAGGTAGACGGCAAAGGCCCCCGATTCCTTAGCTGTTCCTACCGAGCAGGTGGGTTGATGCTCCACTGTGCGGATGAGGCGTCAAAGAAGTGGCTCATCACACACGCGCCGAAGATCCAACCCTGGGAGGGAGCACGCTTATCCATCGTCGATGAACGTGACATGCCCAAGCCCAGGATTGGCATCGCATGGATCCAGGACGCCAAGCTGGACCAAGCGTCCCTATTGAGACGCCTCCAGGCCCAAAACGTGGGCTTGGATTTCACAAGCTGGAGGGTTGTGAATAGGAGAGTCGAAGAAAAGGGTCAGACGGTGACCTTTTCCTTCGACGATTCCTCAATCGGACCTCTCATAGATAGCTCCTGCTATCTATTTCTTGAATTTGGCCGAATCCATATTCGGGTGAAAGCCAAATCGCAGGATGATGCAACGGGTAAGGTAGAGGAGCGACCTGAGGAGGCTACGACTGAGCGGCTTGCTGCTCAGCCAATGGCAACCAACACGGTAGCGCCACAAACCGAACCCGTTGCATCAACCTCCTCGGCATCACTGTCCGCACCCTTAGGAGGAGGCAAAGGTGGCGTTTCTAATGCCGCCCTCGCTGTATTCCGAAAGGCTGCGGCAGGCGAACGGCCAAGGTTAATGACGGCGGAGGTTAGGACTGGGCAAAACCCCCTCCATCCTATACCTGTGGTCCGGCCTCCTGGTAGGCATACCAATGCCACCAGGGGTGCAAGAAGGAGTCGTGGAGCTGGAGGCAGAACAGCGGGCAGGCCAATGCAGCTGCCCCCGCTGGTCAAGGAGCACTCCAGTAAGAAGGCTGCACGCAACCCCTTCAGTAACCTCCCTCCCTCCTAACTTCTCTAAACCCACCTCACCAAATCGTTCCCGATCCCTACCCCCATCCCAAATCCCTATCCCTCCCAACACCAAACCCCACCCAACAACTATGTTCAAAGTCATTCAAGCCAACCTGAGGCACGCAAAGGCAGCTACCGCTATCCTTTGCAAGAAATTTGCTGAAGAGAAACTTGATATGGCTCTGATCCAAGAACCGTGGATCAATAGAAATACGGTCATGGGCCTTAACTCCGTAGGTACGCTGCTTTACAATACCGACGGCATAAGACCCAGAGCTTGCATTCTGTTCAAAAAGAACATAAAATTTTTGCCAATTCCCTCCATGTGCACAGATGACAGCGTCGCTGCGTACGTGGAACTCCCGGGAGGAGGAACTAGGCCTATAGCCTGCTCCGCCTACCTACCCGGTGATGAAGCAAACCCTACCCTACAACTGGCCGCCACAGTAACTTACAGTCAGGAGACGAACACCCAGCTACTCGTGGGGTGTGACAGCAACGCCCACCACACCAGCTGGGGAAGCACTGACACCAATTCTAGGGGTGAGTTACTATTTGATTACTTATTATCCAATAACCTTCTTGTTCTTAACAGGGGCAACTCCCCGACTTTTGTTAACAGTATTCGACAGGAGGTTTTAGATATAACTTTTTGCACAGGGACCTTATATAACCACGCGATTAATTGGCATGTATCTGAGGATGCATCCATGTCTGATCACAGACATTTAAGATTCGACATATCTTACTCTGCGGAAAGAACAACCAAATCCTACAGAGATAAAAAGACGACCAACTGGGCAGGCTACAGAGACTGCCTCTGTACGAACCTGCTTACGATCAGCAAATCCGTCAAAACTCGCGACCAACTGGAGGCAGCGGTGGGCGATCTTGAGAACGGCATTAACACCGCCTTTCTCCAGAATTGCCCACTTAAAACCTCCAAGGCGAAGAGAGATGTTCCCTGGTGGAACAAAAATCTGGAGCGACTCAGGCGGAACGCCCGGTCTCTGTTTAACAGAGCCATGAGGGATAAAGACTGGGAAGCTTACAGAAAAGCACTTACTACGTTTAACAAAGAATTGAGAAAGGCCAAAAGAAAATCGTGGCGCAAGTTCTGTGAGGAGATAAACAGCACCTCACACGCGGCGCGGATTCACAAAATAATCTCAAAGTCTCCTCAATCCCATCTTGGACTACTAAAATACCCTGATGGTACCTTCACAAGATCCGCAGAAGAAACACTGAGGCTCCTAGCTAAAGTACACTTCCCGGACTCGGTGCAATTAAACAATATGGACTTACCCCCTGGGCAAAATTCCCAGATCCACAAACCGAGGGTTGAGGACTGGCGCATGGCCTCCCTCATCTTCAAACCCGACCGGATCAAATGGGCTGTTAACAGCTTCAAACCCTTTAAGTCCGGTGGGGAGGATACCATCTTCCCAGCACTTCTTCAAAAAGGGCTAGATATTATCCTGCCAACGCTGATCAAGGTGTTCAGAGCCAGCTTTGCATGGGCCTATATACCGACAGCGTGGACTAGGGTCACTGTCACCTTCATCCCCAAAGGGGGAGATAGAGACAAGTCGCTACCCAAATCCTATAGACCAATAAGCCTCACCTCCTTCGTGCTAAAAACCATGGAGAAGGTATTGGACCAACACATCAGGGCCACCTACATGATTGATAGACCCCTGCATGCAAAACAACATGCCTATCAAAAAGGCAAATCAACTGAGTCTGCAGTGATGGACTTGGTAGATCTTATAGAAAAAGCCATCGAAGACAAAGAGATTGCCCTCTGCGCCTTCTTGGATATCGAGGGGGCATTTGATAACACCTCGACAAACGTCATAGTCCAAAGCATGGAAACACGCAACATCGACCGAACGACCACTAAATGGATCGAAGCCATGTTACGCAACAGGGTAGCATCAACAACCCTCTTAGACTCCAATGTAAGAGTAAAACTAAACAGGGGATGTCCACAAGGCGGTGTCCTATCCCCCCTGGAATGGTCACTGGTTGTTGATGGTCTGCTAAGCGAGCTCAACAACGCTGGCTTTTACACACAAGGCTACGCAGATGATCTAGTGGTGGTTACCGTTGGCAAATGCCAATCAACCATCTCTGACCTAATGCAAACAGCCTTCAGGAAGATAGAAAGGTGGTGCAAAGACACCCAACTCTCGGTGAATGCCGATAAGACGGTTATTATACCCTTTACGAAAAAGAGGAAACTGGAGGCTTTAAAACAGCCTACTCTCTTCGGAAAAACAGTCAAATTCTCCAGTGAAGTCAAGTATCTAGGGATCATCCTCGATCAAAAACTCACCTGGAATCAACACATCAAATTTGTGACTAGAAAAGCTAAAATCGCTTTAGGGGCCTCCTGCAGACTGGTCAACTCAAGATGGGGACTCAGACCAAGGGCAGCGCTGTGGCTGTATACAGCTATAGCAAGGCCCATGATAACATATGGCTGTGTGGTATGGCACAAAAAAGTTGACCAGGTAACCTGCAGGGATAATCTTACAAGCCTCCAACGACTCGCGTGTATCACCACAACGGGAGCTCTCTCATCGACTCCGACCTCCACCCTGGAAGCGATGCTCAACCTCGTTCCACTACATGTGCAGGTGCAAATGGACGCTAGAGCAGCCATGCTAAGGGCTAACCATGCAGGAAGGACAAGATGGAGATCAAAAATCATGAGAGTTCTGCACGAAAACCTCATGAATCAAAGCATCACAGCCATGCCCTCTGATGTTCAGCTAAAAGAATACAGCTTCAATAAGCTGTTTAGGACATTCATACCTCAGAGGTCCGAATGGAAGGACAATATGCCTTGCGAACCCCGGACCTGTGATATTGTTTGGTTCACCGATGGATCAAAGAAAGAGGGTCTAGCAGGAGCTGGATTCCACGGAGGACAACCAAGGGTGCAGAAATTTGCTAACCTTGGGCAATACGCCACTGTATTTCAAGCAGAACTACTCGCCATCATAGGCTGTGTTCGTGAGAGTCTGCAAAAAGCCTATCTAAACAGGCACATCTTTATCTTCTCTGATAGTCAAGCTGTAATTAAAGCCCTTAACTCAGAGGAGATCAACTCTAAACTCATCAAGGAGTGTGTCCAGCTGCTGAACTTACTAGGAACATCGAACTCGGTAGCGATAGGATGGGTACCTGGACACAGTGGCATCGGTGGTAATGAAACTGCCGATGAGCTAGCAAGAGCTGGAGCGGAAAGCTCCACAATGGGCCCTGAACCCATTTGTGGAATTCCTAAGTGCACAGCCTCCACCTACCTCAGGTCCTGGGGCTATAAACAGAGTATCAAGCTCTGGGAAAAGTCCTCAGGCCAAGCACACTCCAAAGCGCTTCTCACAGGCTTCAACAGAAAGTTTACGAAACAAGCGCTTTCCATGAACAGGAGCCGAATTAGGATCTTGACAAGAACCCTCACTGGGCACTGCAAACTAAACAAGCATCTACAAAGGATGGGCCTTAGTGACACCACAATTTGCAGATTCTGTCGCGAGAAGGATGAGACGCCCATACATATCCTATGCGAGTGTGACGTAGTACACCACACTAGAAGCCAGCACCTGGGGGGCCACCTAATCTCACCAGATGAGATTAAATCCCTCCACCCCAAGAATATAGTCAATTTTATTATTGACTTACGGCTAGAGGGAGTGCTGTAATAATACAAGAGGCGTCACAATAGATCTTCGCAGGTCGCAGTGACAAAGGGGCTTAGTGCCCTACCTCTTCAAACAAATAAATAATAAATAAATAAAAAGTAATAAAGCCTTCTTGAATGCACGAGCGAATTTGTAGTTCGTTCATAGATATCCATACACACACGTAAATAATATCAATGCATTTTACATTTGAGGTAGTGTGCATTAAATAAAATAGTTAATTTAAGGAAATTTAACCCTTATTACCAACCAATAAGGCTTATTTAAATGCACGACAGAATTTGTAGTTCGCATTTCACAAAGTTTTTCAAAATGTTTTTTGCAATAGTAAGAATAATGTGAAAGAGCGAGATGCATTCTTCTTCTTCTTCTTCGTTCGATATGGCAATTGAGCCGATGTCGATTTACCAGCTACCCCTTTGACGTTTGACATGTTTGACATGTTTCAGTGGTTGTGTTTCGTTGTTGTTGTCACATTTTATTGTTTACGCGCGCGATGGCTTTCCGTTATACCAATATCCAGTACACGGAGATGGTGAGGACACTGGCTCGTTGTGACGATAATGTCGAGTTAGCTTGTCGAGTGATGAATGAACGATATGGCACCAGAGTGAGCGATGCTAAGTGCAACTCAGCGTCTGAGGGACTCCGGGACGTTTCGTCCTAACACGGCCTTGGATAGAGGGACAAATGTGCGCAGTACTCGTTTGCAAGCAAACATTCTCGATTATTTCGACGAGCATCCAGAGAGTAGCACGAGAGAGGCAGCGCCATTGTTCGACTGCAGTCACATGTACGTGTGGCGAACATTACATGCTGATGGAGAACACCCGTTCCACCTACGACGTTGTCAGGAGCTAACCGAGCGACTACTTGCCACGTCTAGAGTTTTGTAGATGGGTGTTGGAGAACTGGCAACAAAATATTATTTGGACTGACGAGAGTACATTCACTCGTGTTGGGATGTACAACCAACATAATCAACATTTGTGGAGGCACGAGAATCCACATGCATGCCGTGTGGATTCATTCCAGCACAGATTCTCTGTAAACGTGTGGGCGGGCGTCATCGGTACACACGTACTCGGCCCCGTTTTTCTACCGAGGTTGACTGGAGATACCTACCTACAGTTCTTGCAGGAGACATTGCCGGTGTTATTAGACGACGTCCCTCTCGTACTTTTACGACAAGTCTTTTACCAACACGATGGTGCTCCCGCGCATTTCACGTGGACCGTTCGACGGCATCTTGATGCGGAATATGGCACGCGTTGGATTGGTCCTGTACAGTGGCCTCCCAGATCGGCTGACCTAACGCCGTTAGACTTTTATTTGTGGGGTCGAATAAAATCCCTTGTGTATGTAAACGAGGCAACAAGTGTCGATGACCTCAAACAAAAAATCGAACACGCATTTGTGATAGTGAAAAATGACACTGAGGTTCTTAGCAAACTAAAATTAAATTTAAGAAAGCGTGCTACAAAGTGCATCGAACAAGGCGGTGGTCATTTTGAAAGTTTAATGAAAATGGGACGAAGAAGTAGTGTAAATTAGTGTAAATTCTGTAAGTACCTATTAATACGATTTTATTTTAATTACCTACTGTAAATATTATGATTCAAATCTTTTAAACACGCCGACTTTGAATATTTTTTACACGTAATAAACGGTAAACACGACTTATCAGGGTTTAGAGGGTAATGTCGCGAAAGTTACGCGTCTGAGATAAAAAAGTTCTGCGTTCCCCGGTGTCCGATGATAGTACCTACGTACACGTGTCGGCGCGGCGGCCGGCGGCGCGCGTCGGTGGGCGCGCGATTGGCGGCGCGGGCGCCGCCGCCCGGGTGCTCCGCCCTACTTTACTGATACATCACAGTCGGGCAAAATGTCGCTTGGTTTAAAAATACATCCCCGTTACTAAGCCTAATATCTTAGATTCGTATTGCTAATGTAGATTATTTAATACAATCGTAAAATTAAATTAAATTATTCAAAACCGCCAGTCCAAAGCCTGTGAAAGTGTGATGGAAAGATGGAATCATAATTTTCGGTCATTGAACTGACGTACCTAGTGACTACACTTGCAGTGCTTAGCCAGCTGATGGCGGGCGAACTGATGTGCGCTGGTGTGCGCTCGCCGCTATAAAAATTGCTATGAGTGTGTGCGTAGAGAATAGTAGGCTCAAACCTTAGATTATTTAAACCTAAAGATCAAGCGACACGCACACATCGTTAGTGTGAGAGGGTGGCGAACCTATACATTAGTCTGTAGAAAGAGCGAGAAAGACTATAATGAACGTCGGTAACAACTTTTTTGATATGAGCACATTTGTCATTTAGACATTTTGCAACCAAAATTGACGTCGGGTTGTTGTTATTCTATCAAAAGTTATTAATTAATTAATTTTAACAGCCTGAATTACTTGTTGTGGGTGTTCTTCTGATAGTGTAATCATAATTTGATATTATCAATGTGAACATGGTGGTCTGCAGTGTCCTTGGATGCAAAAACCGAACAAAAAGTGCTGCCGGTAATGTTACGTTTCACAGGTACGTTTTACTGTAATTATATGCTAAAATTGCTTTGTTTGTGATTAGGTGAATGTCCGTTATACACATAAAATTACTAATACAATTCAATTATGTCGATATTACCAATTAATAAGAAATAATAGGTAATAATTGATTCCATAACCTCTAAATCAAAAGTCATTCAGTGTGCTCAGTTTATGGCCTTTGAAATACCCAAAAATACGGGAAATCTGAATTGACTTTCGAATTTTCTATTAAATAAAAACCTATGAACCTTAGTCAGAATTGTTAACAAAATTCAGTTGTTTTTCAATTTTATAGATTATTTTTCTTTTAAATCGATTTTATCCCGGTCATGAAAAATATATCTGTGAAGCAAGTAAATGCTCCACATGCGATTAACTGTGTATTCAGTAATAAGATAAACAATTAGATTATCTTCAAGAATAAAATGAAATTTTATTCAGAACATATTTCAAACTTGACAGACATAAAATAACAAGAACAGTAACTCATAGTAACTAGGTCTAAAAGACAATCATAGACTAATATTATCTTTTACAAAAGAGGCAAGGTTGGTATGTCTCTTAACAATATCTTATGCAAAAACTTAATTGTCTATACTTTCAACAGCTCTCCAATGGATCCTGCAGTTGGGCCCAGCAGCACCATGTCGTCTGCGTAGTTAAAGCTGTTAATACAAACACCACCAACCCGACATCGAACACTCATGCTGCTAAGATCGACTATGAGGTCAATAACATATAGGTTGAAGAGCCTGGAAGAGTAAAAAGTTAAAACTGACTTCAGAAACTAAAAGGTATAAAATAATTTTCTTAAAAAACTTATCAGCTTCTGAAGTCAGTGCCACTATCAAGCTAACTGCATTGAAGAATTTTAAAGGCCCCGACTTCAGAAGCTGATAAGTTTTAAGAAAATTATTTTATACTTTTTAGTTTCTGAAGTCAGTTTTTACTTCTTTTTTAAAGTTTATAATGCATAAAATTGATGAATATTAAAAAATAAACTATTCGATACATCTCAGTTTTATTTATGGGAAAATAGGGTTCAATCTGGTAACATTCACACACACATGCACAAATTAAACACCGATATAAAACTGGTTACACTGTCACTTCATCTAGGGTTTACATAATCTAAGGCTCAAACGTTTTACGTTTAGTCAGGACAACTATTTTATATTATGTGATTTGGTTTGGTTTAACTAAATTAAATTACAGATGTTATTTTAGTTTTATAATTTAATATTCTAATTGGCGTGTCTGAGGTCTTGCGTTTATTCCGTTACATGTTGTATATACAGGGTTATTTGTAAAACACCGGCAATGCTTTAAGGGGTAAAACTACTCATCAATATGAACAACTTTTACTACGGGACCAACCATGAAATCGCGAAAAAAAATTCAAACTTTTCATACATTTTGATGGAGCAAGGTTAATCTATTGTATGAAAAGTTTGATTTTTTTTTCGCGATTCTATATATTATATATTGCAGACAGATATACATTGATACAGAGATACATTGGCAGAATTATATATATATACTTATAATAAAATATATATACTCGTCAAAACAAAATAAGGGCCACTTGCAAATTTCGACATTATGGGTGATTTAATGATCATTAACTATATCCATGTGGTAAATTGTACAGCGTTGTGTTATCTTAAGTGTTTGCGAACACTTTAACAGCATTCCGCTTGAAAAACCGTTAAAATGGGTAGATTTTATAAAAAAAATTGAAACCAATTAATTTTAACCTGTTTTTAACGTGAACTTTAAGCTCATTTAACATTTGTATTGTACTGAGAACAGTTTAGTGTGTCAAGTCAGTGCGTACATCGGCATTTTAAGAACGTAATTCCACAGGTTCGACTTCAAATGGACTTGACTACAACGACCAGGACCATAACACTCATCCAAGAAGGCTATTCGTAGCGATCTGTAGTTTTACAGTCGAGATTTTCGCAGTGAGCGATTCAGAATGCCTGGAATTGCTTTTATGAGATCCAAAAATTTGTCAGAAGTCAGGAATTAGGCGGAGCCAGAGGAATCACCGCTCAGAAAGACCGCTACATAGTCTTACATACACACAGAAAGAGCACCGTCACTTCCCGCTCTTTGCAAACCCGCTTGTGCCTGGCCACAGGCACGTGACTTAGTGACCAAACAATTAGAAACCAGTTTTATGAAGACCAGCAATTGTCCAGGAGTCAAGTGGTGCGAATTCCATAGACCAGTATTCATCATGCAAATCAATAAACATCCGCAAGGCAACAATTGGACTGTAGCGTAAGCGACTGAAGCACATTGCTTTTTACAGATGAGAGCAAAGTAAAAGTTTTTAGTGTTGACCGTTGCATAAGGGTGTGGAAATGAAAAGGTGAGCAATTTTTGCAGATGCCTGCATCCACAACAGTGATCGATTTGGGGGGCCAATGTTATGGTGTGGGGAGGCATAAGCTAAACTGGAAGAACTGAGCTTATAATTCAGAACCAGGGTACAGTAACAACTTAACGATGCATCCAGAAGGTCATAAGACTCTATGTGGTGCCATTTGCATAGCAAGTGGGTGCAGGTTTCAAGCTGTTGCACGACAATGCACGCGCTTATACTGTTAGAGCCACCAGAGAGACACTAGAAGAGGCCTGTATACAAGTGTTGCAGAGGCCAGCGAACAGTTCGGGCTTGAACACAATTGAACACATGTGGGATCTGTTGAAAAGAAGAGTATGAGACACAAATTGATGGAATGGACAATGAAAGACAGCCCTTAAACGTCCTAAAATCGAGCTAGGAACAAATCTCTCAAGAAACAATGCGGCATTTGATAGAAAATGTCCTCTAGGCTTCAAGAATATGTTCAGAAAAGAGGAGGTTACACCAGATATTGATTCAAAAAGGAAGAAGAATAAACGCCGTGGAATTTCATTTTTTATTGCATTTTAGTCCAAGTGTACTTTTTGCTGAAATTGCACTTTTTCTTGAAAATGTTGTAAAATTGTTTTTCTTTTCTGTGGATTGTGTAAAATTTAAGCCTATTTCATTAAAAACAAATCATTGCAATGAATTTTACAACTTAGAAACCTAGGAACCTCATAATTTGCCCAGAAAATCAAAAATATAAGGTGGCCCTTATTTTGTTTTGACGAGTATATATATAATTCTGCCAATGTCAAAGGTGATGGAAAAACGTGTGGTGAAAGCGGGTGAAAGCTTAGATTATGTAAACCCCGGTGAAAGGGTGATAGCTTAGATTATTTTACATAATCTAAGGGTGATAGATAAAGTAAATATTGCCAACTGAGATAAAGTTAAAAATTAAATTAAAAAAAAAACCTTCTTGATTGTATTGTGAAACTTGCTGGGATATTAATACGATACAGAAACAGATAAATATAAATAAATGATAAAATAATTTACACCAACAATGACAGACAAAATGGCTTACCTACATTGTCAACTTAGTTGTCAACCTATTATAAACATTCGTGGTTTGCATAGTTAATAAACGTGATCAAACATTATTTTTGTGCCTAGAATAATTTTTTGGCGACAAGATGGTAAATACTTGAGTTATGATTGGGTGCAAGCGAGAATATTATCCTGGTTGTGGAATATCGTTCCATAGGCAAGTTTCATTGAGTAGTGTGACAATATATTTTTAATTTGTGAGATATAGTTGCTCCAAGTACTTATTTTAGATCGTTTCACATAACATAATTATATTACAGTCCACTAAGTTAAATAATTTACGTACTTTAATAAATTTGGATTTGTTTTCCATAATCTGTAATGCATAGCATATTTTCGATGCATTTATTGTTTTGTATAATTTGAGTGATTCCAAGTATAGTATAAGTATATACGAGTATAGTTTAAGTTAATTTGTTGAAATCATTTGTTGTTTGTTATGCCGAATAGATAATATATGTTTTTTTGTATTTCATATAAAATGGTAGACTTTATTAAAATTCCATTTTTGTTTTTAGGATTCCAGCTGATAATAAGCACAGGGTGTTATGGATAACAGCCACGAACCTTGACATTAGTGTGTAAAAGTTCGCATGTGTTTGTGGCGTACATATTAACCCTTCGGCTCGACAAGATTGTGACATTCCATATACCCGCTGAATCGACGAGCTGTCACAAATTACGTCATGAATTCTATCAATTACACTGTATTTGCACGTAAATATTATTCAGTGAATATAAATGAAAAATATGTTATCTCATTGAGTTAAAAGCCGAAGTTTCTAGGAAATTTCTTTAGTTAAATGTTAGTGTTGGTAAAACTGCATCCTTATATTGCGTTATTTGTAATAAATGCTAATTTCTTAACCTATCTCGATTTCGAGTCACTTTAACTTAGCATAAAAAATGCACCTAAGGGTTCTGCTTACCCGCAGAAATTCTTTATTATGGAATAATTAAATATATTATCTTCCTACTTATTACTTAACTTTTACCATTATTCATACATAAACACCAATAAGCACATAAATAATCACAGCTAAATTATCTGAAATTTGAATGGAACCGTAATTCGATATTAGTGATGACCATCCAGCTCAAATTGTTATAGCAATGGAAACCTCGCATTCATCCTAATCGATTCGGCAAAAACGATTCGAAAAAAAATAAGTAGGAAAATCTTTTTAAACGGTTTTATGTAGATAGTTTTATTATAATATATTAGATTGTACTAAAAGCTATAAAATAAGTGAGTAAACTATGGGATTTAAAATAAAATCGTGGGACTCATCTGATCTAATAGATAACTTTATTATCATGAAAAGGATTTTGAAATCCAAAAAGTTGTATAGTATTCCTGGCTTTATTTGAAAAAGCAACCTTTTGTAATAATTTTATCATGGTACAGTTATACCATACCATACCATACTGTATACACCATAATAAACACAGAATAGTTTAATTATTATAACCGGCTCGTAGCTACATAGGTATCGTGCAGATCAGTCGATCAGCGAGGTCAAGCAGCGCTTGCCGCGGTCAGTCCTTGGATGGGCGACCGTTTCTTTAAACCTGTCCGTGCCTCGGTAAGCCGGTTAAGCAGTTTGTCCCGGAGTCATACGAATACCTATGACAATAGTTATGGGAGTCAGCAGCCCTAAAATTAGGTATCACTCTCCCAATAATGGTGGCGGAGGTCATTCGGTCAGTGTAAAATACTGATATTCAGCCGCAAATGGCTAGGCCGGGACGGTCCGACCCCAACGTAATTGAGAAAAAGGCTAGACAGATGAGTTTCAGTATCAAGGTAATTTAGCAAATTTTGAATTTTCAAAGATCCACTTGCGGAGCCCCCTTTTTCTTTAGTTACAAGAAACATAACACGAAGAGCAATAGTCAGGGTGCCCTAAACTACTAGTTCGATTCATTCGCCCCTCCCATCTATTTGGTCTACCTCCGGCGCGGCGGTCTGTATGTGTTAGTAAAGTGTTAGGTAATTCTTGTATAATATGTTTATAGTACCTATAATCCAAGTTTTGAAAGCTATTCTAAATCTCCCCATACCGTGTCTTAGCCTGGCAGCGGCGCGGCACGGTACGTCCACCAAGGACACGTATTCCTTGCAAAAGCCGCGTTGCTGACCATCGGACAAACAAAACATGCATCACATTGCTTTACGCGCTGTGCCGTTCTGCCCAGACAGGACAAGAGCCTTATGCCAAGGTATATATCGAGAAAATATTTTTGAATTAAGAATACTAATGACAATCGCATTCCAGACTAAAATAAATTTCTTGAGCTCAAAACATGTCTGTCTATTCAGATGAATTACCTACTATTTTTGAAATTAGAATCTAAAAAAAACTACTCATAAAAGTTAGTTTACAGATATACTTCAATGTCCATTTATTTAAATAGTTTGGAATACCATCGCGCACGCGCGTTATACAGAAAAGAACAAATTTAAATATAGAACAGTGCACCCAAAAATTAAATCATTTGTTATTTTAGTGCAGACTTAAATTTACATCGAAATACATTATTATAATAATATGTCATATTACGTTTATATTAGTTCATTTTAGTAATAACAATAATTGTATTACATTAATAATATTTATTTTTATTTTATTAGTATCGATTTCTATAGTTACTTATTTTGATTAATCGATTACGATTAAACATCGGAAAAATAATCGATAAAAAAAAGTGTATGGACATCTCAATAAAAAAAATTAAAAACATGGTGGCAGAATAAAAAACCCGAATTGAGTAGTGATAACAAAGATTACCTACGCAATATTTAACTTGTGGAGTGATATTTACGTTGAAAAATGAACTTTTACGTGTACTACATATATTTTTAATCCACAATGTAGCATATTTTAAATAAGTCATTTGTGAAATATGTGATATTAGTGAAAAACAAACAATAACAAAGGCATAATTCGCGGGAAATTTTTACTTCCAACATCAAAATCTTTGTTATCACTGCTTTATTGATCAAACCTATGGATGATTTCAGCAATCTAATAAATAAGGCGTTATTTACTTAGCTATGTTATGGAGTTTGGTGATCCAAAATCCACATTTTCATGTTTTTTAGCATCACGGCGTTGGTCTCAGAATGGCCGATATTTTATAGGTAAATTTTGTTATTTATTCATGAAATACGGAAGATTTGCGTGCTTGTACAAACTAAATGTTTATAAAACTCTTTTAATTAACACACAATATCATGATTCGATTGTTTATTTATCGTAACAACTGACAATGATTTGAAATGACAGTTGGGCCCATTTGTGTGCCCGTTTCGAGTTTACGGTACCCTGCGTGTCGGGCCCATTTGTGTGCCCTCTACGGATAAAGGTTAAAGATAATGAATTTTAACAGCAGCAGAAATAAAATTAAAACCTGAAGCAGTTCCTTCAATATTACCAAAGGTACTATTGTAATATGTTTAATAATAATTATCATTTGTTGTATGTGTCTGTTGTATAATGTTGTGTGTAATTGTCTGGTCTGTTATAGTTTATACTAATATAAAGTATAACACATTGCACAAACTTAAGATTCACACACTTTGCCTATTGTTTATTTGTGTTTAATATTTTCCTATTAGTATAGTTATATGGGTTAAACTTTTACTGGATTGGATATTGTACTTAGATATTGTGCCATAATGAAGATCAATGTTGACTGCCATAGAAATTGTACGTGCAGGAACATCTGGTGAATCAGGGCATGTAGGATCTTGTAGTAAATGGGAAGATGTTGCAGTTTCCAGTGAACCACCAAATAAGAAAGTAAAGCAAGAGGAAACAAGCACATAAACCCAAAATACAACTATAATGCCAACACAATTAAAATTACAATCAACCATTAAGTTTCTAGCCGGTCTCTTCTCCATAGAACCCTGCCCACTTTGGAACCATTTATCTAGAATCTCAACGTTTTGACGAAACGACGACGTCCTTTATAGGCCGCTTTGAAATAAAAAAAGTTTTGCTTTGACTTTCATTCATTGTGTTTTATTGCTTATTGTTGTGAATGATGATTATACTTGAGTTTGCCAAACACGAATATTATAATAAGTGATATTCGATTCTGCAGCACTAAGCATGGGTTACCCTTTCTGCTATAATTGGAAAGATCTCATAAAGAAAGGTCGTAGGATGGTCGCAAAGCTAAAAGTGAAAGTAGAAGAGGAATTAAATTTGTATCTTAAAATGTTAAAATCTAATGTTTCCTATGACTAAAGCTGCCATACGTCCGAAAATTTGGTTCTTAGTTCGGAATACGAGGGGAATTCTAAGATGTCCGGAATTTTCACGCATGACATTTTATTATACACGTAATCCGAAAACGTAATAAGAAAATGTCCGGATTTTTCCGCAATATCCGATTTTTATTTATTTATAATATAGTAACCTTGCATATGCCTATTTATATATTATGCCTTGCCTGTAACTCTAATTATAACCAAAAGGGTGTATGTATATTTGTAAGAACGTTTAACATACACTGTATGGACCGTATATTTCACTATTTACTAGGAAAAAATCAATTCTTACTATTGGATATCAGTAGTTAATTACCTGATAACTATTCTCATAACATGATTAAATATTTCTATCATGTCCATAAAGTTATTATTACTAGTGGTAATAGAGGAACACATTGTGCGAGTGAGAAACCGATCTTTACGAAAATCCTACGTGCGAGAAAGAGACACAATTAAATGTTCGTAGGACCGATTTGTAACAATTTATGAACCATTAGGGCCGCCTGTCAAAATAAGATCTCGTATTATTTTATGATTTTCTTCACAATCGTTCTGTATTTTATTGGATAAATATCAATAATCGAAAAGGTTTCTTGTTCTGTGTTAGACTGCAGTGTAACTTACAGCAATAGTGCAAATAAAGAGACCTTTTACAGGTAAATACCGTACAGTGCAATACTACTTTCAGAGTGCATATTTCCATAGAAAATATTCCTAAAATTATTTAGTAATACGTTTATAACATGCAGTAAGCCCCCTATTTTCTAAATAATATATTATTTTAAATAATTATGTGTAAGATAAAAAAATATTGTGTTCGTGAAAATGTGAAAATTAAACCGTTTGGCATAGGTTGTGTGTACAAAATCTATCGATATGTCGATATTTCCAAATTAATTTTTCGTGCTACCTAGCTTCGTCCATTGCATAACTTGAGAGTTATTGTTAATCCTTGCATATTTGTATATTGAAAGGTTGATTTAGTCCGGCCCCGCACATTGTCAGAAAATCATAGTCGGAATATTTCTGACGCACCGGAGGGCACTCGACACTATTCACACCATGTTTGTACTATTACAACATTTTAATAGTACGTACATAGCCCATACCCGCATTTTATACTAGCCCCACAGATGACAGAATTTTCCGAATCGTACGTCCGCTTCTACAAGAAGCAAACTTACGATTCCGAAGATTCTGATTCTGTCGCACATTAAAATGCATAAAATAGCGCTATTTCCAGACAAAGAGTAGCCTGGTGAAAAAAATAACTTCATTATATTGACTGGCTAACTTCATAACTTCCAGGTTTCCGGACCACATTTCTCGGCCTGTGTCAGTGTACAAATACAGGGACCTATCACCAGAACCTTCAACATCAAAACCGAAACGTCTGACGTCAAGAAATAATGAATATGATAATGAATGATTACATAATGTTTACAATAAATTTTCTTTTTACTTACCTATTCGCATAGAGATAATACATAGTACCTATAACTAGAGAGCTTACTGCTATAATTAGTTGTACGAAATTTTGTGCCCACATGAAAGTCACCCGAGATTCAGCGGTGTCCCTCTCGCACACATGGCCATTACTCATCAACTTAGTAATCTACTAAATTGGTATTTTCAGAATCGTTTTTACATACATATTAGAACTAATGAAACTTCTACCCACGGCTATCAAAATAAACATAATAAAAATTATAATTGACGTGCTTTAAATATTATATTAAATATTATTATTTCCATACGTTATTCAATAAGATTGATTATTACAATATTTGGATACCAGTAGTTAAAGAAGTTTGCATGCGGGAAACACTACATCATTCAAAATGGCTTACATTGTCAACTTAGTTGTCAACCTATTGTCAACATTCGTGGTTTTCATAGTTCAGAAATAAACGTGATCAAACATTATTTTTGTGCCTAGAATAATTTTTTGGCGACAAGATGGTAAATACTTGAGTTATGATTGGGTGCAAGCGAGAATATTATCCTGGTTGTGGAATATCGTTCCATAGGTAAGTTTCATTGAGTAGTGTGACAATATATTTTTATTTTGTGGGATATAGTTGCTCCAAGTACTTATTTTAGATCGTTTCACATAACATACAGTCCACTAAGTTAAATAATTTACGTACTTTAATAAATTTGGATTTGTTTTCCATAATCTGTAATGCGTAGCATATTTTCGATGCATTTATTGTTTTGTATAATTTGAGTGATTCCAAGTATAGTATAAGTATACATACAGGGTTATTTGTAAAACACCGGCAACGCTTTAAGGGGTGAAACTACTCATCAATATGAACAACTTTTACTACGGGAACAACCATGAAATCGCGAAAAAAAAATCAAACTTTTCATACAAAAGATTAACCTTGCTCCATCAAAATGTATGAAAAGTTTGAATTTTTTTTCGCGATTTCATGGTTGGTCCCGTAGTAAAAGTTGTTCATATTGATGAGTAGTTTCACCCCTTAAAGCATTGCCGGTGTTTTACAAATAACCCTGTATATAGTTTAAGTTAATTTGTTGAAATCATTTGTTGTTTGTTGTGCCGAATAGATAATAATGTTTTTTTGTATCTCTTATAAAATGATAGACTTTATTAAAATTCCATGTTTGTTTTTTTCAGGATTCCAGCTGATAATAAGCAGAGGGTGTTATGCATAACAGCCACGAACCTTGACATTAGTGTGTAAAAGTTCGCATGTGTTTGTGGCGTAAATTTTAAAGATAATGAATTATTTAACAGCAGCAAAAATAAAATTAAAACCTGAAGCAGTTCCTTCAATATTACCATAGGTACTATTGTAATATGTTTAATAATTATCAGTTGTTGTATGTGTCTGTTGTATAATGTTGTGTGTAATTGTCTGGTCTGTAATAGTTTATACTAATATAAAGTATAACACATTGCACAAACTTAAGATTCACACACTTTGCTTATTGTTTATTTGTGTTTAATATTTTCCTATTAGTATAGTTAGATGGATTAAACTTTTACTGGATTGGATATTGTACTTAGATATTGTGCCATAATGAAGATCATTTTTGACATTACAGATAGCCACAAAAAGAAAAAAACTGTACGTGCAAAATAAATTGTACGTGCAGGAACATCTGGTGAATCAGGGCATGTAGGATCTTGTAGTAAATGGGAAGATGTTGCAGATTCCAGTGAACCACCAAATAAGAAAGTAAAGCAAGAGGAAACAAGCACATAAACCCAAAATACAACTATAATGCCAACACAATTAAAATTACAATCAACCATTAAGTTTCTAGCCGGTCTCTTCTCCATAGAACCCGGCCCACTTTGGAACCGTGCATCTAGAATCTCAACGTTTTGACGAAACGACGACGACCTTTTTATGCCGATTTGAAATTAAAAAAGTTTTGCTTTGACTTTCATTCATTGTGTTTTATTGCTTAATGTTGTGAATGATGATTATACTTGAGTTTGCCAAACAAGAATATTATAATAAGTGATATTCGATTCTGCAGCACTAAGCATGGGTTACCCTTTCTGCTATAATAGGAAAGATCTCATAAAGAAAGGTCGTAGGATGGTCGCAAAGCTAAAAGAGAAAAAGAAAAAAGAAAGAAAAAGTAGAAGAGGAATTAAATTTGTATCTTAAAATGTTAAAATCTAATGTTTCCTATGACTAGAGCTGCCAGATGTCCGGAATATTCACGCATGACATTTTATTATACACGTAATCTGTGTATAAGAAAATGTCCGGATTTTTCCGCAATGTCCGAAATTTTCTCTAAATTTTCTTGTTTATTATTTAATAACCTTGCATATGCCTATTTATATATTATGCCTTGCCTGTGACTCTAATTATAACCAAAAGGGTGTATGTATATTTGTAAGAACGTTTAGATACACTGTATGGACCGTATATTTAACTATTTACTAGGAAAAAAACAATTCTTACTATTCGATATCAGTAGTTAATTACCTGATAACTATTCTCATAACATAATTAAATATTTCTATCATGTCCTACTTTTAACTAAAATGTATGGTTACCCTATTAGACAAGGACACGGCTACCACAAAGTATTCTCCCTCAGACCGGCTTTACGGCACTATTAAGCGTTCCAGTACTTGTACTATTTCTATGCCTATTCGTCACTTTCGTGACGTTAATAATTTTGCCATCCTAATATAAACCTCTATTACGTAACTTTTAATATTTTAAAATGACAGATTAAATATGTCAAATATGGTATTTTAGTTTATAGAACATTTGAAAGATTTAATTGGTAATTTTAAAAGATTATAAGTTAGGTACATAATTTAGCCTAGCAGATTCTAAATGATATTCCACTCCTTATTAGGATAGCCGATTTTGATATCGATATTGCAGGGATATTGTCAATTCAGTGATATTATAATTTCACATTAACACGGCTATATCGATAATGCGGAGACGTCAAAGTCACATCCCTATACGTCACACACATGTCAAATGCGCTAACATACGTATTTATTTTTTGCTCTCGCGATAATGAAGAGACTGTTCCTCTATTACCACTAGTAATAATAACTTTATGATCATGGCCTACTTTTAACTAAAATGTATGGTTACCCTATTAGACAAGGACACAGCTACCAAAAAGTATTCTCCCTCTAAATATTCTCAGACCGGCTAGCTAATCACGATGCACGCTCGTAATCGGAATCGACTTAATTTTGACACTACAACAGTGTTCATTGCGTTGCACCAATTGTCGTTCAGTATAATTTATAAAGCATACTGCGCAATGTACATTGTTGAACTGTCAAAATTGAATCGATTCCGATTTCGAGTGTGCATCGTGATTACCCTGCGGCTTTACGGCACTATTCAGCGTTCCAGTACTTGTAATATTTCTATGTGGAAACCCGGGTCAGTAGGTAGGTAGGTTTATAATGCGGTGTTTTTGGCACGCTCAAAGGAGATTCCATTCTTTATAGTTCGTATTATTTATTATTCTTAAGACCTAACCTAAGTCCATGCCTTTCACTGATCCAATAAGTTTATTGTTCTGGGGGGCTAAAAAGGCCGCTTTAGATGAATCATGATATGATTCATATTACGAATGTCAAAATATCTACTTAATTGACGACTCTTAATGTCATCCGCATAAGGTTCATATTCAGTAATCATCTGTTTGACAGTTACTAAGCAGATCATTAGATGAATTGCTCAATGTGGCCTTTTTAGGCCCCCTGCATACAGATTCAAAATATCTATCTACTTACCTATTTGAGAACAAAAATCAACTAAATAAAAGATTGGAAATAACAATTTAAAGCTATAATTATTATTTAGAAAAATATAGGTATGTACTAATCAGTACTAATAGTAATACTACCTATTAAAAATTACGGATCACAATATGGAAGGTGGGGTCTGTGAATGAACATTCGGAACAATAAACTTGGGCCATTTTCATCGACAAAAATAACAGATGTTTAAAATATGAAATCGGCCCGATTACCCATACAAAAAGAAATGTTTAAATGACTGATTTTGCTCTAATCGTCTGTATGTTGTCGGTGAACTTGGGCCTAATCGGCCTAAAGGATCAATGGTTTATGTTGCATTTGATTTATTTATTAGAAATCAATCACGGTTGATTGACAATGTCTAATAACATGTCAATTAATCAAACAAACATAGGTATATTGAAAACTTACATGATCTTCTTTAAAATATATGTACCAATAAATAATTTATGGACGTAAAATAAATGATTTTCTGTCCCAGGATTTTTTAACAATCTCGTTTGTTTTTACCAAATAGAGCATTAAATTAATGTCCCTTCAGGATCAAAATTAGATCTGGCAACCCTAATTAAGACTATACTTAATACTATACATATAGACCGGAAGTTTTTTGGGAAATGTCAATTTACTCGTCTCTCTCTAGCACCTATAATAATAATAATATTACATTTATTTCAGGCAACTTGGCCCATACAATAAAATATACACAAATATAAAACAATAACAATACATTAATAAACTAATACAATATTACATAATAACAATACATTAATAAACTAATACAATATTACATAATAACAATACATTAATAAACTAATACAATATTACATAATAACAATATAACCTATAATAAGCGTACTATATAGGTGCTAGAGGGAGAGAGTTCAGAGGGCGCATAAAGATTTGCGCGTACTATACTGTATCAGAAAGGGCAGTCAAGTCACCCAAATTTTGCACCATTGTGTATACTTATAGTCTTATATTTTAACTGAAACAGTAGGTAGGTACCTACCTAGAGGGAATTCTTAAATCAAAGGAACTACTGGAAAACTGTCTTAGGAGATGGACTATTATGGATAAAGCTGCTCACCACCTACTATTGTAGCACATCATGCTTGTGTCTTGTTGTGGTCACAGTATGTTCTAACTTCATCCAACATAAGTATACTTAACCAATGATTAGCAAAATTAGCAAATTACAAAATCCACATTAAGTCTAATGTGGAATTTGTACTAGACCAATTGGCTTTTAATAATAGGTATATTGTTGATGTTATAAAATGATTAAAAAATTACAGGTAGGTATTAAATAATATAAATTATAGGCTCACCTAATTTTGATCACTGGACATTTCAAAATATATAAATGGAATAGGAAAAGATTTAACATCATTATTTTTATTTTTACACTTTGCATGAGGTTTTAATTTTTGGTACATCATTCATTCATTGATTAATATTTTATATGTACATCATTTCCGCCATTGAGGACATTTTTTTCGGTATATGAACCAATGTTTCAAAATAGCTTGCCAATTCATCAATGGTGACATCACAAGGAGGATTGAGAGCTTGTTGAGAACAGCTGCCAGGTCTACTACTCTGTTGTTTTTGTTCTTTATACTCTTGTGAACAGGATACATCACTTTTCCACCATCTACTTTCATTGTTTTCATCAGTGACTAATAAACTTGGTACATTAGAACAAGACGATATTGATAGCTGATTACAGTTATCAACAAGTGTGCATAAACTTAATGGCTCACACCTCTCAATATTCCACATGATTTTACTTGAAAATTCTTGACACTCCACTGTTTCCAATTTAATGTTATTACCACAACTTCTGATTATTTTTAATACTGGTTCTTTAAGAATTTTATTATGTTTCTTTTTGTGGATTCTGGAAGGTTTAGCTTTTCTTTGTGAAGAACAAGTGCATTTTGATTCTTTATGCTGGGCAGTACTCTTAAAAGGATTTTCAATACTTTTATTTTTAGTTATTTTGACCGGTTCTATTTCAAGCCGGCCCATTTCTACTCCCAATAGTATATCTTCTTTTTCCATAACTGTTAATTCTGCAATAAATATGATAAAATATAATCATACCTATGCCTAAGTCAACCATTTGTCATAACCCATCAACCAACAATGCAAAGTAGACAATAGAAAATCTAATAATTTGTAGGTGCTAGCAACCATTTGTAGTTTATTTGTACATTCCTAAAGTACAGTTATTTATTTGTATGTAGTATGATGGGAAAGAAACAAGAGTTACAAATTATTACATTTTATTCAGGTACATGAGGCATGGAGTAATACTACTAAGAAAGGTAGGAAACACTATCAACACCAAATTATCATACCTACTATCTGTTATCAATAAGCAAAGCAAGGATCAGACACACACAATATACACATAAAATTTTAAGAAATTGGGTTATATTTTGATATGTAAACAGGATAACTACTTAATATATTATGGAAAAGCCGGAAATCTTCACGTTATTAACACGTCATTACTCTTTACACACAACCACATTTTGATGTATTATTCTCGGCTGAGGTATCAGTGCATTGATAGGTATTGTTAAATCTTGTATTCAATACCTACCTAATTAAAAACAAAATTGTGTTACCTTACGATACAACTATCTCTAAGATACCGTTTGAGTACCTACCTAATTTATTGAGTATTCAATATTCACTTTGAAGACAGAAATTGTTTTATTCCACGATAGGACTTGGTAATGCGCTTTTGAAAAATGCTTATTTATTACGTACCATTGAAATCTTGTGTTATTATTATGTAACGACGCAATTGTAATAATCTAAAACAAAATTACACCACCATAACACAATAGATATGTAGCTTCCATGTAAATTTTATTAAGCTTGCTTCTTGCCTTAGGGTATATTTTGTTTACGACGTCATGTTTGGCACAGACTACCACAAACCAAAGAGTATGTAATCACTACGTTTACCACAAACTATATAGGGATGCTAACGCATCAACTAACGGTTTTTTAATACAGCTTTTTATCAGAAATTAATTAACTATTCTCCATTAAAAACAGGTTGAAATGTTTTATAAGTCATTCAAAAATTAACGAATGATTGTTTCGTAGGAAGGAATTAGGCTCGTGTAACTCTTTCTTTACGGAACCTCATTGAAGTGATTCAGTAACAACTAGCAGTGGGCGTTATGTAGCACAGATCGTTTTCCAAACGTTTGCACGGTTTGCACTAAGCCTGGCTGACATTCAGAGACGACAGGAACGAGTCTAAGCGTGAACTTACGCTTCCATCTGTCAAACTTACGAATAAACTTTGACAGATGGAAGCGTAAGTTCACGCTTAGACTCATTTCTGTCGTCTCTGAATGTCAGCCTAAGCGACAACGCAAACGTTACAGCCAACTCCCACAACAATCTATTTTTCCAAACCGTCTATTTTGCTAACCTTCAAGTCTTGTCGTTGTCGACTGTGGTCGCTCGCCAAACGCAAACGCAATTACGCAACGAAATGCAAAAATAACGAATGGAACGAAAACAACGTAATTTACCACAAAAAATGAACTAATGATAAATCTAATTATTTCTTCAGCCAATCCTAAGCCTGGGTAAAGTATGAAGCGAAGTTCATTTAGTATAATCGTGGTTGTATTTCTCTCATAAAGTCGCGATGAATCTTCACGATAACGCATCGATGATATAACTCGAAAAACGGACACGCTATTGTAAATAGACAGTTGAAACGAAGTAAAACGAAACCACTTTAAGTTCACAACGGTCTATTTTACAGTCTGTCAATAAAGGATTTTGAAGGAACTAAAATTCTTCTTCGCTCGCAACCCTAATTAAGTATCGTAGGTGTCAGTTTGGGTACAACGATGTGTTTATTTTACTATTCTGTGTAGATTTTTTGTGATAAAAAATGTTTTCGGCATTAATATATTGTAAAAATAAACAAGAGAATATACAAGTGGCGCCCTCAATCCTTTTCATGACTTTATTGACAGACTGTACAATCATTCATTTTAAAGTAGATCGTTGTGAAATAGACGGTTTGGAAAACGTTGTCCGAACGCAAACGACGTTGTGATAAGTTAACTCAAAATCACGCAACGATACACGCCTATGTAATAATTCTATGATTCTACTACGGATTCTACATGTCACGTTCAATGTTGCCATTAAATAAATAAAAAAATGCCCGGTACCTGTGCTGAAGTTGCGGAGGAATGAGAATTCTTTGGTCATTGAAGTTGCGTCATCTATTTAGATAATTATATAGTACCTTGTACTATTTCTATGGTTCAACTAAGGGTTCAACCTGGTTCAACCTTCATCAACCCGTAGACAGTCAACCCAGGGTTCCCAACTTAGGGGTTTTTCCCCCAAATTTAGGGGGTAAATATGTGGGATGGGATTTTTTTAGGGGTTTAATTTCTTTAGGGGTATTTTTAGGGTTTTTTTACACTTAATTTTTACTGTGAAGTTTATAATGATTGTGACGCAGCTGGCTGAAAACTTTTTGAAATTGATTCTATTATTTTATATTATTACAAATTATTTATTATTTTTACAGAGTTTTTTGGTAACACTGTCAACCAGGGTTGCCAAACGTACGAGGTTCCTCGTACAAATACGAGATTTGTGGTCTGCTGTACGAGGTACGAGGACACAATTAACCTCGTACAATATTGTACGAGATTTTTGATATACGACATTTTATGATGGGTTTTCACTGTTTTGCCTACAATGGGTGTACTAAATGAAATTTAGACACGCTTGTCCACTGCCCAGTCTGTCTTGAATATCGGCATTCTCTGTTTGAGAAAACAAAGTCTACGCCGGACGACCTTTTTTTTTTTTTTTTAGACGGTCACGTTCTTTTCATGTCTTTTTTTGGCATTTTATCTCCTTGAGGGGAATATACGAGGCAAAGAGTATGTAATCACTACGTTTACGTTTACGTTTTTGATACGAGGTTGCAAAGCCAAAGTACGAGATTTTTTGGTGTACATATACGAGGGAAAAAGTTCTACAGTTGGCAACCCTGCCGTCAACCTTTCAAAAGTCTCATAGCCAGTCCTAGCCACCCTAGCCATTCTAGCCAGTCTCAACCAATAAACTTACAAAAAATTGGGAAGTGTGCGTTGACTAATATAATTATGTCTTGTAATAAAAAAGATGTTATTGTGATTGGCTTAATATATTTGATTAGTGTCTGTTACGGACAACATCTAAAGTCATCCTCTTCATCCAATGAACAGAGAAATCTCAATTCGATCCTTATTGATCGGAGTAATATTTTGAAAGAAAAAGTATTTACCAATTACGACAACGATCACGAAATCATAATATCAAGGTCAAAACGTGACGATGTACAGATTGTTTCTAGTTCCAGTGAATCTGCCATTAATAATCAAGTAGCTAATTACACACCAAGTTCATCAACGGAAAGTTCAAATATTGTGACAGAAAAAAATGAAAAGGAATCATCTATTCTATCGGTAGTGCTTGTAAATATATCATCATCGGCAACTCCAAACGCGTCAATCGTAAGCCCTTCTGATGCAGCACCATTGCCAGAAAAAAGTTCAGCTGAAGATGAACACAATAGTTCAATGGCCATCTTTTTTGTATTATGTGTGCTGGCACTTGGCATTTTACTCATTCATCTCATGCTCCAAACAGGATTTTCGTACCTTCCTGAGAGTGTGGTCATAGTATTCCTTGGTGCTCTAATTGGGATGATAATTAACTTAATGTCTATCAAAAACATTGCAAACTGGAGGAAAGAGGAAGCTTTCTCACCCACTGCTTTTTTCCTAGTGCTGTTGCCTCCTATTATTTTTGAATCAGGATACAATCTTCACAAAGGCAATTTTTTTCAAAACATTGGTTCAATCTTATTGTTTGCTATTGTTGGAACTGCTATATCAGCATTTGTCATCGGTGCAGGCATATATTTACTAGGGTTGGCACAGGTGGTGTATAAGCTAAGTTTTGTTGAATCATTTGCTTTTGGTTCTCTGATATCTGCAGTAGACCCTGTAGCCACAGTGGCAATTTTCCATGCTCTTGATGTAGATCCAGTACTAAACATGTTAGTGTTCGGAGAGAGCATACTAAATGATGCTATTGCTATTGTTTTGACAACAGCTGTTTTAGATTCTAATGATCCTCTAATGTCTACTGGTGAAGCTATACTTTCTGCAATCAATAGGTTTTGGTTAATGTTTTTTGCCTCTGCTGGGATAGGAGTCTTGTTTGCTCTTATTAGTGCCCTATTACTGAAACATGTGGATCTTCGAAAAAATCCATCTCTTGAGTTTGGTATGATGTTAGTATTCACTTATGCTCCATATGTATTGGCTGAAGGTATTCATTTATCAGGTAAATATTATTAATCATTTTAGATTGCTATTATTGTCATTTGTTGCTTTATTATATGAATAAGATTTTTTGAATAATGTCTTTAATAAAGTTGTATGCATTGAATTAAACATGAAACTAACATTTTGTTCCAGGGATAATGGCTATACTATTCTGTGGTGTTGTGATGTCTCATTATACACATTTTAACCTATCTACAGTGACACAAGTCACTATGCAGCAGACTATGAGGACTTTGGCCTTTATTGCTGAGACCTGTGTATTTGCTTACTTAGGATTGGCTATTTTCAGGTATTGTACATAATTTTATTAAGTAGTTCAGTCAACGTCAGACACATTTGAATAGTTAAGGTGTCCAATTAGAGAATTTGTTTCAGGTAGGTACTCATCATCTCTGATGCAGCAAAAGTATTCAAATGTAGTGGAACAGACATTGTAATTATAGTACCCATTAGGTATAGTCAAATTAATCTTAATCACTATCACTACATAGTATTTAAAATTATCTATGACTCAAAAAAAAACTAAATGAAAATCGGTTTATCTGTTTGGGAGCTACGATACCATAGACAGACATGTTAAACTTATAACACTCCTCTTTTTTGTCAGGGTTTAAAAATAAAGTCACCTGCCTCATGTGTGTTTGTATGCTAACTACTTCTTAACTATACAATCAATAATTTTGGTGCAGTTTTCACCATCATTTTGAGCCTTTCTTCTGGAAAGTTTTATAATTATGTAGTACTTTCATATTTAACATAAGGATAGTAGAGAACTTGCACCCATGCTAAGCCAGAGGTGGTTCACTATTTTTATTTATATTCTTATGAAGGTTTATATGCATAATACTCTCATATTTTTAATGTAAGGATCGTAGAGAAATTCACCGCCGTGCGAAGCCAGGGACGGGTCGCTAGTGTTACACAATACGTTATTTTGTAGGCCGGTTGATGTGCAACATAATATATATAAGTGTAATTGGAAGTTCTATTACCTACATAAAATTATATTTGTTGTTGCAGCTTCAGGCATCGTGTTGAACCAGCTCTTGTAGTGTGGAGTATAGTCATGTGCTTGCTTGGTAGAGCAGCTAATATCTTCCCACTTGCTCTACTCTGCAATAAATTCCGTGAACATAAGATTACGAAGAAAATGATGTTTATCATGTGGTTTAGTGGTAAGTGATGTTTTATTTTTATTATTATAAATATTATGCTATAAAATCGGGAGACTTGTACATGATAATAACCACAACAAAAAAAACTTTTACCAGATTATAATTAATTTAGATATATAGGTAATTTTAGTTTCTATAATTTTGTTAGATATTTATTTACATATATACGATTACTATGATATAAGTAACTAATAAACATTTGATATAATTTTAAGATACATAACTCTATAACATATAATAAGCTTTCCATTAATTATGACTACCTACTGTAATATAACATTGAAATCATAATTATACAACATGTCCCAAAATTTTACGATACGCGTCCACCAGGGGGCTGACCCGCTTATGACTATTCGAGAAAAAAATTGACACCCCTTATGATATTTTTTAATTACCATGACCAGTTGACAACTATGTTTCAAATATTTCTGAATTTATTTTTGTACCGGCAACCGAAGTAGCACTGCTATCCACCACAACCCTTAAAAATCCCAGAATGCCTGTAGATTTGACACAAAAAACAATCAAAATTATTTTTCACCCTAAAATATTGAAAGATTTTTACTTTCAGTCATCGTGGTGTAAAAATAAAATATGGACACTGTAGAGTGTAGGGTCTTGATACCACACACCTGCTGTTATGATTGTAAGAGTTCAAAATGATACACTTGTTTAACGGATATAAAAATAGGTTATTGCTCACTGAAACGATTACTAACTAATGTAATGATAAAATAATTTGATGCGTAAATAAGCACACGCGGCTTTCTTGCTACCGAATCGCGAACTAACTTACAATAGGAATTATTTGTAAATTAGAACAAATAAGTTTTGCTGAGAGCGCAATAATACTGTACGGTTGCACCGTACAGACACAACAATGGCAAGTTTTTTTAAAAATTGACGCAACTGACCATGATTCCAAAATGGTATAATAGTCTAGGAAAACTAGCCACAAAAAAAAATGCGTACTATTTTTGAACAAGAACCAAATTTCATAAATTATTGTTGTTGATAGTACCTAAACACTTTTATTACGTGCCCAAAATAGGATTTTTGTTGTAAATTCTTGAAATTTGAATGGTACAGTCAGCATCATATAGTTAGGGACAGTCAAAGTGACCCAATATTTAGAAACATCCAAAGTGATCACTGATATCTTGTCAACCATGGTTGTCTAATTGTTCAGAACACCCATCTTGCACAAATATATCGGAACAACAAATACGTCGTATATATTAGGTCATTCAAACCGCCATTATTATGGTAGCAAACACAACGCCAGTGGTTTCCAAGCAGTCAAGGTATTCAAAAATACGAAACACACTCGTAAAATGAACTTTATTTTAAACAGTAAAGGGTTCAATTTGGAATGATTTCAAATTAAATCTTCAGTGGACGTAGGGTAAAGCCTCCTACACACTAAACCAGGCGCACAATACTACCTAATATGTTTTTTGTAAGATCGACTTGGTTTGTCTAGGTTGGGTACCTACTATTTTATTTTATTTGAAGTTTGGATACGTTAGAAAAAATATTGTTTACAATCGTGTCTTAGTTCACCGCTAGGCTAATTATAAATATTACCTGATTACCGATTATAGATATCCAGTGGATGTTGTGTGTAGGGTGCTTTAGCAGTCAGGCTGAAATTGTAAAAAATAAAATAAACTTTTAAAGAACCTTCTCCTTTTTGGAAGTCGGTTAAAAAAGTAAAAACCGACTGTAAAACGTCAAATTTATTCGATAGATGAAACATATGGCGATTATAAAATCAGCCTTAGAATAAGTTGTAACCTTTATGTCACCAGAGTGGTATGTAAAAGAATTTTATGTTCAACTAGCGGCCCGCGCCGACTTCGTACGGGTGGAAAGTTACTTACTTTTTCATTTTCATCAATACTTGACCTCTTACAAAGCGTTCCCGTTCTCGAATACATCGCACCGTACATCACAACGTCGGGGTCCTTAGGTTAGTATAATAAAGTTAATGTCAACTTTCAAAGATCTTTTAATTTCTCTTATTCCATTGATCCAAATTATAAAGTCTAAAAGGCAATTCATACAGAAAACCATTAGGTAACATGTAAGTAAACATTAATGATAACGTTTTTTATACTCCCCCCATTAAATATCCCAAACATTTCGTTTTTCCAAATTCAACACCTAAGGGGGTGAAAAAGTTTTATGAGAATCCCTTCATTTTTTAAACGAAAATCATGAGCATTATTATTTATGCTTTTGGATCAGAAGTCAACCAATATTCACGTTTCTCACTTCAAAATCAATTTCCAACCCCTATTTCGCTCCCTTAGGGGCTAAATTTCCAAAAACGCTGAATCTGGTGTTTCATTATTTCTAATCAAAAGCCGAAACACCAATTTTCATTCAATATTATAATTTTTCATCATCTATTTCGCCTCCTTACAGGTTTATTTATTTCTAACCAAAAGCTTAAATATAAATTTTCAAGAATCTCACTTAAATAACACCCTCTTTTCCTTACTGAACAAATATTTGAATGACCCGCAGATACCTAGTTGTTTCGGGTCTGGATGTGTGTAAAAGTAAAAAGCTTTGTATAAATTATCAAGTTATCAAGGAGCTACCAGTGTTTTGCTCACATTATCTAACACTACATTACAATGAAGTATTTAGAAATTTCCAGCTGACGTTATTAGAATAGAATAGAAATACTCTATAATGCAATTTTTATTCATTGAACGAATATTTACTAACAAATTTTCATTAAAAGTAAACAACTAATGTGCCTGGTGTAAATTTAAAAAACAATATTAAATTATTAATTATGTAATACAATAAACATTTGCATGCTATGACTTAGAAACATATAGCGGAATAAGAGCACTATAAATGATAAAAGAACTACTATGTACCTATTCCTAGCAAATAAAGACATTCTATTCTAATGTACACCTGATAAAAAAGAAGCAAATAACTCATCCACTCACTCACTCGTTATTATTCGACTGTAGGTATTACTTTAAATTATGTACTTACGTATATGAATACCTTTAATTTTTCAGGATTGAGAGGGGCGATATCCTACGCTTTATCACTTCATCTTGGTTTCTCTGACGAAACTAGACATGTGATTATAACTACTACGCTCATAATCGTCTTATTCACGACTCTGTTCTTCGGTGGATCTACGATGCCTTTATTAAAGTTTTTACGGGTATGTACTATTTTTGATGCAGTCAAACAATGAAATTTTATTTTGGTGAAATAATGCAGTGTTCAAAGTGGCACATACTCATGTGCTATTCAACTCTGGCTAGCAGCCTGAGTTGTGAGGTATGCCATTTAGCGCACCAATTTGATGCGCACCAAATAAAAATATTTATTTTCTATTCCACCTTACTTCTATACCCACCAACGGTTATGGTCTGAATAGGGAGGGGTATTGACTAAGAAGATTATATCTATAAAAAGGAATCATAGATTATATAGACGACTTTTTAAGTTAAGTCCATAAAAAATTGTGATTGGGATTTCTATTAAATTTTTGAATTGTGTTTTAGTATTGTTTGTATGAGAATATTATGCAACCCGCACTTAATCACGCCGTACGTGCCACATTTCAGTAAAATGCTGTAGGTATACCAATTACACCTCGTCTTGAAACTCAGCGCGTTAAGTGCGGGCAGTGCTGGCCACTCGAATCTGATGACGTCATCCGCATTCCGCAAATGATTCTACATTGATTAATATTTGTTACATTGTGTGTGCATGAAAATATGACCAAATTACTGTCTTATTGATTCATAGATGCTTTGAGAACACGCTTAGAATAGCTAATTATTTAAATTTCAATAAAATACTAACAGCACTTACTCATATTTTTCCCCTTAGGGGTGGAGTAGTTTCTAACCGAAAGTCTAAATTAGCGGTTTTTATGGATTTCATTAAAACACGACAGAATTTCAAATTTTCATCCCCTATTTTATCTCCTTAGGGGTAAAATCTTCGAAAATACTGCAACACGAGTTTTGTAATTTTTAATCGAAAGCCCAAACACAGTTTTTTATGGTATTAACTTAAAAAGTCTTCTATGTACTCTGTTATAAGATACAATTTTATTTATTTAAAATCATCCTTATAAATAAAATCTGCATGAAACGAAACATTTCTACGAGGATGTGACCTTGGAGTATTTAACAGTAGCAGTTTGGAGTGAATTGAAACTGAGACTCGATGATAATTGGTCCGAGCTCGGTCTAAAGTAGGGTCATAGATTAATATTTATATTCGGTAGGTATATCTAGATGGTTTGTCGTAAGTTGTAGGTACCGTAGAAAGTGGCTCCACCTGGTGCTCATAGTTGAAATACTTCATCGCTTGATATAACTTATAGATAGGTATGTATCTTGTACCTATAGTATGAATATTTTCTAAGTACGCTATGTAAAAGTGACGTAGCTCACAGCTATGATGGAGTCCAACTCGACTACTAGCAATGAAACCACTTTCAAAGTAATCACAAGTATAAAATAATACTCAAGTTATTGAAACTTAGGAAAAGCCAAAAAAAATCCCGTGCACATCAAAACACCCCCGACCGCACACATCTTTGATAACTTTCTGAACAGCATGTTGCCGTAATGAAATATGCATAAATATATTATTATGATAGACAGAGTTCGTAATATATAATGTAATGTAAGTAACGAAGTCTATTTTTATTTTCATATTTTATTTTTGCTCAGTCTCTCGGTGTTGCCACTTAATTAATTTAATTAAGTTTTGCTAGAACAATGATAATATTTAGTAATAAGTAGTCTTGGTTAAAATTAAGTTTCGTGCGTCATACTGGGCGTAAAAATAAAGCTTTTTCTTTCTTTTCTTAATATTTAGAAAATTTGCTGAATTAAGCCAAAATTATTACTTTCACCATAGTTTTATCACTACATAAGTACCTACATAGTATAAAACAAAGTCGCTTCCCGCTGTCTGTCCCTATGTATGCTTAGATCTTTAAAACTACGCAACGGATTTTGATGCGGTTTTTTTAATAGATAGTGATTCAAGAGGAATATTTATATATATAATACATGCATAATATAGTAGAGAAACACTGATAATTTTAGAGATTTCTAATGTGATGTAAATAAACTCATTTTTTTGCGCTTACATTGCAAACGCTGGCTGAACCCTACGAGATAGACCAAAATAATCTACTACAGTATTGTACAGTCAGCATCATATAGTAAGTGACAGTCAAAGTGACCAAATATTTAGAAACATCCAAAGTGATCACTGATATCGTGTCAACCATGGTCGTCAAATTGTTGAGAACACCCATCGTCCACAAATAGATCGGAACAACAAAAACGTCGTATATATGAGGTCACTCAAACCGTCATTATTATGGTATCAAACACAACGCCAGTGGTTTCCAAGCAGTCAAGGTATCCAAAAATATGAAACACTCTAGTAAAATGAACTTTATTTTAAACAGTATATGGTTCAATGATCTTACTCAAGTATGACAATATTGTAAAGAAATATATTCTTCTACTACCTGTCTCTTTCATTTCATGCATGACGTCACTGGCATGTGTTTTGTTTTATGATAATATTTTCAAATTGGTAAATAAATAGGTACAAGCAAGGTACAAGACTGAAGACCTAAAGACACGTAAACCTTGTTTATTTTTTTATGAAAAATAAATACTCTTTCGTAAAACTGGAAGAATTCAAAGCGGCGAGTTGAAACCAATGACCAAAGAAGCCTCTTAACGTCACTGGTTGAAACATAATGTTATATTTTTAAATGCTAAATGAACCTATTATCATTTGAGACAAGAAGGTTGCTCTGTAACAGAAATCGCGAATGAACTGGGCATATTCGTAAGTTGACAACTCTAATAAGTTTTGCAACAATTAAAATCTTCATATTATGTACTAATGGTAGATATTTTTTTAGAAGAATACGGTGTACCGATCGGTACCGATGGACTGAGAGATGGATTATAGAGGGCAATATTCAAAAGCACGTGACGATTGGACGTCACACAAACAAACATCGATCAAGACAGAAGAATACAGCGTACAGCGTGCCCTCGGCGACCGCTTTGTGAATTCTCATAATCTGTCCACTAAATTCGAAATATCCCAAACCACAGTTAAGGTTACGGCTTCAGGAGCAATGGCTTACACCACAGAATACCGTATCATAATGACGATAAGCTATAAAACAAATAGCCATGCTGAGGATAACAATATAATTTTTGAGCTATTTCCAGATAATTATTGTTTGTTTTACAATTTTATAATAGTTTCAATTACAAACGTAGTTTTTCTTTAAAAGTGGTTTTATTTCATATTTTACAATTTTAGTCTGATAGCTAAAGCCTAAACACAACATCCACTGGATTTCTATAATCGGTAATCAGGTAATATTTATAATTAGCCTGGTGGTGGACTAAGATACGATAGTATATTTTTTATATTTTTATCTAACGTATCCACACTTTAAATTAAATACAATGGTAGGTACCTATGGATGTCTCTCTGGAAAAACCATGTCGATCTTACACAAAACATAGATAATATTGTGCGCCCGGTTTAGTGTGTAGGAGGCTTTACATTACGTCCACTAAATATTTAATTTGAAATCATACCAAACTGAACCCTTTTTTGTTTAAAATAAAGTTCATTTTACTAGTGTGTTTCATATTTTTGAATACCTTGACTGCTTGGAAACCACTGGCGTTTTGTTTGCTACCATAATAATGACGGTTTGAATGACCTCATATATACGACGTTTTTGTTGTTCCGATCTATTTGTGGACGATGGGTGTTCTGAACAATTTGACGACCATGGTTGACACGATATCAGTGATCACTTTGGATGTTTCTAAATATTTGGTCACTTTGACTGTCACTTACTATATGATGCTGACTGTACACTTCAACTTCCGATTCTATTAAAAAATTGTTGTTGCAAAAGATATCTAAACGCCATAAATTCTTATTTTTAAAGCGACAAGTAATATTTATTTAAGCTACAAATAAAATATCGATTACAGGAATGAAGCAAATATATTAAACGACATTGTTTTCGCAAATGACAACTGGTAAAAAAATGTCTAATGAATGCCCCTAACATACCGCTAATTAATTATAATAGAAGATTTAGTGAAAACAATTTTTAAACATATTATATTTGATATTTTAAAAAAATCTAAAAATGTTTTAAAATGCTCATAAATCTGGTTCTAAGTAAATTTGACCTTCGGGAGTTTTACTCATACATTTCAAATAGTTTATAGTATATAATTAAGAAATAAAAAGGGGATGTCCGTTTTTTGGGTCAAAAAACACACTGTGCGTCGATATGTAAAAATACGTTTATTCCCAGGCTAACAAGAAAACTAAGCGATCAAGATCATTACGTAAGCAGAAGGAAGTGAGTTTGTCCAAAACAAGAGAATGGGGCCAGGCTATAGATTCTGAACATTTATCTGAGATTACAGAAGAGGAATTGGAGGTAAGTAAGAAAACATCGTCAGTAGAATAAACACGACTTTGTTTTAATTACATAAATTCAACTTAAGCATCTCATGCCCTATACAACCTTATTCATAGTATATACGAAAGCCGAAACACCCTTCAAATATTTTCATATAACGAAGCTGTAGGTATAAAAAGTTTCAATAATGTATAATGAAAACTTACAAAGTTATAAGCTTGTCGAGTTGCGTCGTTGTGCTCGCATAAACATGGTGTCACTAGCGCGCCGGCACGACCGCGCCCGCCTTACGTTCATTGATAACGGTCGCGGTGCCAGTAGGTATTACACATAGCTTTTTTAAGTAATGTGGTGATAACATTTTCCATCACACTTGCAGGCTTTGGACTGTTCTTATTGGTCAATTGTAGCGGTTATTATGTACCTACTACGTTTTTCGTAAATACAAATAATAAGTACCTACGTACAAAGTACCAATTAACCACTTCGGCGTATTTAAAAATGATAATCAACATTTTTTTCATTTTCACTCAAAATAGATATTATCACGACAACAGCGGGATCGCGCGCGCAAGCGACACATAACGTGCGGACCTATCTCTAGCTTCCGGACGACTAGGGCTAATGGAGGCGCGGGCGCGGCGCGTGGGGGTAGCGCGGGGGTGGGTGCGCTGGCGCATCGCATCATGCTACTGTCAGCTGTGTGTCGCGCGCAAGGTCAACGTACCATGTCCAACTTGTAGGATTTTTCAAATATTATTAGGATAAAATACAACATGGTGTAAAAATTATCACAATCGATTATGTTACTGATTCTGAACAAACTACTTTCAGGTTTTGTATAAAGTATGAATAACGTTGTATTAAAATAGAATAATTTTAACAGAAAGTGTGGAAGGAATGTGGAACGTAGAAAACTCTACGCTCCACATTCAATTATCAATTATCTCACTTGGACCTTGGCTCGAGTTATAAAAATATTTTAACCACACATTTTCTTCTGAATACGTTATCAATAATATCGCACGGCACCACGAAGGAGAGAAGGGAGCGGAGATGTTGCAAGGCAAAATCTCTATAGAAAGAAGCGTCGCCTAAATGCGGGTGAGAGGGGTACGAGGTACAAGTTTAAGCGTAACGGAGCCAAAGGCGTCCCCTAGTGGGACTTGGGCCACGGCTTAAGGCGACGCCGATGGGCCAACAAAAAGAGAGGGCTTGCTGTGTCTGTGTTGAATTATTATTATTAGGGACGTTTAAATCTATCGACGCAGCACGGGCTGGCGCGAGCGAGAGTGGGAGAGGATTAATCTGGTGAAAGACTTTCGGGCTATTTGTAGGAAGACTCTTACCCAGGACAAGGAGGTTTATTTTTATGTACCTATTTAAAGTGCTTGACTTTACATCTGCACACAAGCTGTGAATATGAGTAGAGCATGTTCACAGCTCCGTTATGTTACAAGTTTATTATCGTACGTCAATTCTTCAAATATCAACCGAAAATATGAGTGAGATTCGAATTGAGATGCGAGATGTTCTTATAGAGTGTCTCCCCTGAAAGTGGAAATTAAAATGCAAAGTCAAGCCCATCCCACTTTAAATACATACAAAAAAGCTTGGGTTTTACAAGATTTGTTTTATACAATATTTTGTAATAAGACGGATTCTAAATTTTCAATCTAATATTGAGTAAGATTGTACAGATCAAATGATTTTAATAAATGTTTTCAGGTTAATTATTCACATGGAACGCGTCTACGAGGTTTCGTGAGATTAGACATGAAGTATCTTACTCCATTCTTCACGAGGAGATTCACGCATCAGGTATGAATTTAATTTTTATGAGTCTTATAGTGTTAAAGGAATGTTATAACATACACCCCAAGTTTTGATTAACTTGGGGTGTATACCAGAATTTTTTTAAGGTTGTGCTCTGCTCATTATTTCACAAAACTTTTTTTATGGTACCAAGGCTGAAATCGTTAATCCAATAAAATCTGCTGTACCATGCAATTTTATTCGAGTAATATTGAATATTTTTATGGAACAGCAGTTTTTTTTTTTAAGTTTCTTTTAACAATTTCGATTTTACGCATCCACCGCGTTCTGTGTGCCGATTGACCCGCCCCGAGCCCTTCAATCGGAGCGCCGAACGCGGACAATGCGTAAGTGCGCTATGTGGAATACTACTGGTGCGGTTTCGAATTGGTGCGCTAAATGCAAAAAACTAATTAAAGTTACATTCTTGTTGATTTATAAATACAACATAAATTATGTAATCATAAATTCCGATGTTTTATTCAATTTGTTGTTCCTGTATTATAATTAGAGTTGAAAACTGCGGAAAGCTTCCGAAACTTTGGAAGTTTTCCGGAAATATTCTCGAAATCAGAAATTATTTTTTACTTTCAAAAACAGTAATTGGGGATAGTTTGTACTTAAAATGTATTACATTTAGCTAGAATTTAAATATTCGAACACAGCGAGCACAGGACGGGATCCGGGGTAGGGTAATGTTAAAAATTTATGTTTCCAAAACTTACGTCATACCGCTCGGTGGTTACATTAAGCCCGTTGCCTTCGTATGATTTAAGCCGATTGAATAAAAATCCTGATTTCATCAATTTGCTATATTAGGTACCATAGATAATTTAAATAATAAAAGAAAACAGAACTAAATTATAGGATCATTTTCATTTGACGTTACTGATTCTGAGTAACCCCTTAGCAACGAATTTGTCGATTTCATAAAAAAAACATAATTTGAAAACTTCCAAAGTTTCGAAAGTTTTCAGGAAACTTCCAAAGTTTCGGAAGTTTTCAGGAAACTTTCCTCAGAAAAGGAAACTTTCCTGGAAGTTTTCAACTCTAATTACAATCCGCCGTCTTCAGTAATCCGCCGATGATTCGGATTTTATGATGGCGGATTAGCGAGAGAGTACTTAATTAAACAAGGTCCTAACTTTCTAGTCCCGGTCTCTTTATGGGGTTATAATATTGTACTCATCATTATGAACAACTTAATATGGGACGAAACATGAAATCTCGAAAATAATCTGCCGTTCCATACATTTAGTCGAGTAATGATTATAATTAGGGTAATTACCCATTTGTTATTTTAGATAAATATTTTTTCTTTTTTTTTGTTACTTTATCTTTAAAATTGTTTTTGTGCTGTGTCAAATAAATACTTTTTTCTTTTTTTTCTTTTCTTTAATTTCTAGATATTCCTAATATTGAATATATTTGTTTAGGTACTATATATTATCTCTATGGTTTACTCATATTATGATACCATACCTATTACTGGGTATTAGTCAAATATAAGTGAATCCATTCAATATTCGCTATCAACTCATGTACTTAGGTACCTGCTCCATGATAATATTGATTTACAGTTGCAACGAGTTACAAGGTCACACTAATACACAAAATTCACAAAATACAATCAAAATTTATACCTACTTATATTCGTATTAGGCTAATACAATGGTATTCGAATATTTAGGTGTAACGCATATAATCATTATAGGTATAGATAGATATTAAAATATAAGGCGCGTTATACTATAGCCACCTAACCAAGTTTCGGGACATCACTTTGTACATTAATAATAATGAATGTTAGGTATTTTATTAATACAGTTAGCGAATTGAATTGAATTCAGGTTTTTATTTCCCAAAATTGACAAAAATTCAGGAGACACGTTTTTTCTCGTTTAAAAAAAATAGAAGACTTTCTCGTTATTTTAGATTCATAATTTTATTCGTTTTTATTATCTTAGGATGTAGAAAATCTGATTAATAATTAGCAATGGTGGCAAATTTGAATTTAATTCGTTTACTGTATTAATTGCATTAATTTTCTGGGACAATTTATGTCCCAGAAAAAATGTTGTCGTAAGGAAGTCTCCAGTTTTTGTCTCTGTGCCTCGAAGTTTAGGTAAATTAGCACCACCTATTCCGATTACTGGTTATGTGTGTACCTCATATAAATAGTTAGATATTATGAAATTAATTTTAATGTATTTATTGTATGATTTACTTTATTAATGAATTATGTTCTTGACATGTTCAGCATGTGATATGATGTTTTTATGTTATTTTTTGTCTTTTGTATTATTTATGATGATGATGATTGAGTATAAATGTATGGATTTTAATCATATTATGAAATAAATAAATAATAATTATTATTATATTTCCATCCAATATGCAGCAGACCGTGTAGAATGATGTCTTTGGTATTATTATTTATTCTACAATACATAAACATACGCACACACGACAAGCAAGCAGCCAACGCTCGGTTCTGTTCGAAATTTTAAACCATAAATATAGTCATCTCACTCATTCGTCTCGGACGAGTGAGCAAGATGACACTCATTGAGTTGGCGCGGCTTATAGTCCGTTTCAACGGGTCGCCCACGTCGCGGGGTTCGCCTCGCTATTACGCGTCTTACCTATTATTTGACTAATACCCTGGTAGCCTATTACTCTATATTCACATACCTAAAATGAATATACGGACCTTGTATTATAATACCTATTATGAATATATTCATTACACCTCTATAGTCGAGTAGTTTAAATTATTTGTATGGAACAACAGATTATTTATATCGCAATTTCAGGTTTAGTTTTTTAATAAAAGTTGTACATAATGATGAGTACAATAACCTCTGAAAGAAATCGGGACTAGAGAGGTTGGACCTTATATACTTATAAATAAATTATATTACAGGAGTTAAAAGATTGTAAAAGTCAAATGACTGACCTTACCAACCAGTGGTATCAAGCTATAAAAATATCAAATGACCGTGAAACGGATGAAGAGGAGAGTCTGCAACAAAGCTCACATTCTAATTCACACAGCAGTCTCCAGAGAGGTGTATAAATGTTTATGAATAAGTAGATAAATGCATTTATGAGAGATGCTTTGCGGATTATTTGTATAACTTGCACTGTACTATGTACTACACATTTGTATGGAGCCTACATAATACATAGAATTGTTCTTTTGAACTTTCAACGAAAATTAAGAATATTTTGTGTTTTCAGATACTTTTTGACACGTGATTTCTTTAGCAGTTTTGTACTTTCACTTCTCACGTTATTTTCTATTTACATAAATATTTGTATTGCTTACATGTTGCTTTCTTTGTCAAATGGCATGCATTCTTAAACACCTATGTAGAATGATTTATTCAGTTTGATTTACAAAGTTATTACAAGTAAAAATGGTACAATATTAATGACATTGCATTAACAAAATTTTATATATCATGTCTATATATATATATATATCACATGTATGTATATATCATGTCCTATGGAAAATATTAGTAAATAATTTTAATTATATTGTATTGGTAGTGATAATTTATTTTTGATTCCTATTGAGTATTACATTTTAGTCAAGAAATGTGATAGTAGGTACTTATTCGAGTATTATGAAACGACTAGAGTATTATTAAAAAATAGTATGCACGCCAAAGACTTGCGAGATTTGTAAAACTCGTTACTTGGGCGCAGAAAGTTTGCAATCATTGGTCAACCTATTGCGTAGCGTCAATCAAACCTTCTGCGTATAAGTAGTGTCTTAATGTCATTAATTCATTACATTACACAAATCTCTAGAAAAATATTTACATAAAATTAAATGACAACATTGGATTCAACAAAACAATTTTTTTGTGCGGTCTTCTACTTGCTCCCAGTAAGAATGCTCACAAATACCAATTAGAAGTGTTTGAGGTCATTTGATTTGTTACGATAACTTATACTAAAATTAAAATAGCTTTTTAAGAGAAGTTTCCTTACAGACCAGACCACACGGCTACGTTAGATATTTGAGTTAGGTATTTGTCACGAGGGAGCCATTAAATTTAAATAGTGAAGTGAGTTAGGTGTTGCTGCCTCTGTCGAACGTCACCAACCCGCGCACGCACAAATGAGATAAAACTCATGTGCGTGATTTGTATATTTCGTAATTTGACGATTATTCAAATAATATGCTAAATATGTGTATTATATGGGGGCCTAAAAAGGCGTCATTGAGCAATTCATCTACTGATCTGGGGGCCTAAAAAAGCCACATTGAGCAATTCATCTAATGATCTGCTTAGTAACTGTCAAAAAGATGATTACTGGATATGAACCTTATGCGCAAGATATTAAGAGTTGTCAATAGTAGATATTTTGACATTTTTAATATGATTCATCTAAAGCATGTCTAAAGCGGCCTTTTTAGCCCCCCGTTAATACAGGATATTTATAAATTTTGCTACGTCTGTGCCTTTTCCAAATAGTTCGAAATTGATTTATTGTCATAAAACATTAAGATGGAGTTGGATGAAATTTAGAAATCTTTGAGAGAGCGTAACTTTAAAACTGAAATTAGTTTTTAAATTGTGTTTACAAATTTTTATTCACTTTAATTGGTTTATATTCCAAATAGGATCAAACTTCGTTTGTATGGGGCGCGCAAGGGAGAAACTTCTCCTAACAGTTAGATGTATTTGTCAGGCTATTGTAGTATTTGGTTGTGTGATGTTAACATACACATTAAATGTGATTTAGTATAATTTTTATAGGTGCATAAGTTGGGTGGGGTTTGTCACCGCTTCATATAGTAGGTATTTTAATTAGTATTTATTTATTTATGAGTACCTATCGAAATTATTTATTTATTCATTTCAAATAATTACTTACAGCTTTCATACAGTAACTGTATTTCTGAGGGCGGAGCACGAATGTTTTTGTCGTATTGTAACTAAGGGTTTCGAATACCGGTATTAATACCATCAAGAATTATTCCAATACCGGGATCGGGTATTAATCTCTAATTTTTTACATAGTATTTTTTTATAATAAAATTGGTACCTAATAAGTTTTTCGTACCACTTGCTCAAAAAAGTGACATTCTATGCCACAAAAAGCGAACATAACAATAGTCATTTTTAATCTGTTAAAAACAGGGAAAGAAAATTGTACTGAATTTCATTCATCCTCTAGGGGGTGAATGTGATTTAAATTTGGAATACTTACCGATACTGAACTACATCTGTGTATACACCATTGAGTTTGTATATAAAGCATTATACATCTTTGAAAAAGGAATACGCATTATTTATTATGCAGTTATGATTATTAAAGAAAATTACGAAAACCGACGAGGCCGTATGAGATAATTGGACCAATGTTTCGAATGTTAACTTTTACTTTTAATTGTCATTATTTTTAATAAATGCTTATCTGATATTATTATTGTGTTAATTTTTTCGCAAATGGTACGAAAAGTAGAGTATTTTCCTCAGTGATAAAGCTGTCTTAGTCTTGGGTGAACTTAAATCCCTCGCTACACTCAGGACTCGTCTTAAATCCCTCGCTTCGCTCGTGATTTAAGTTTTTAACACCCTCGCTACGCTCGGGATTAAACCTCGGGTCCTTCGTTACACTCGAGATTTAAATCGTCACCCGCGACAGAAGACACTGCTTTATCCCCTTGGTTAATAATCTACTATTTATTTAAAAAAAACCCTTTTTTTATATAATAATTTGTAAGTTTCAAACAAAATCTCTTTTCAATCAACATTAAGTAATATGATATTTTTTTAATGGTAGACCGTTCTATGCTGCTAATCTGGTCACAACCATTTCCATTGAGTCAGAACTTTTAAAATAATCTGTAAGTTTGGCTTTCTTAGATGGCGGATCATTTTGTGTCCGAGACACAGTTGACGTAGAAGCTTCACCAGAAGTTGATTTTGTACCAATAAGATGCGCAGTGAAGTCCATTTGTTGATCCGCCATGAGTTTTTATAACCTATTCACACAATTTTCCTTGTAAGATTTCAGATAAGATTGTATATGGATCTGATGCACCTCTTTTGTGCTTTAAAAATGTCATGTTTTCCGCAGGAATTTGCCCAAAAAATGACTCCGTAACGTATTATGGAGCATACATAGCATACATACATACATGGCGTAGTCATAATACGCAGTTACAACAGCTGTCTGATTAAATTAAACTATGTTTATAGAGAGTAAAGGCAAACTTACTCAATTTTGTAATGAGGCTTGATGCATGTTCTTTCCAAGTCAGTTTAGAGTCAATTGTCAAGCCTAGAAATTTTATATGTTCTACTTCTTCAGTTCTATTATTATCGAAAGTTACATTAATACTAGGAGTGGTAGCACTTTGTTGAAACTGCATAATTTTATTTTTATTTAAATTTAATATTAAATTATTTTGTTTAAGCCAGTCAATTGATTGTTGCAATGCATCTTTGAAATCACACTCATAATTATTTCTGTTTTTATCATGTCTTATAATTAAGGTACTATCATCATCAAAAAACCACGACAGAATTAAAAAAAGCAGTATTTAAAACTTACGCAGATCAAAAAATTGTTTGGAAATATAATGTGCAATAGAACAAGATTGTCACTGTGTAGATTCTACTGAAAATAAAATAAAATCACCAATACTGGGATCCCGGTCTTGGGCATTTTAATACCGGTATTGAAAATGTCAAAAAATGTCCGGGATCCCGGTATTGGAAGCCCTAATTGTAACGTTAACGTAAGCAAATTATGATTTAAAAATACACATTTAATCCATGATAATTTTTGAAAATAGGTACCTACTGTGTTTTTACTTTATCATAAAACAAGTGTGTATGTTGCGCAAAATTAAACAAAAATGCGATAGATTATGGTATTATTTCGAAATTTGCTTACGTTAACGCTTCGATACGTCAAACATTCGTGCTCGGCCCTGTCTATACAATTGCATTTAGCGCAATGATAATTTAATAGAAAAATAAAAATGATTTGCTGTCAAGATTATCACCCTCCACAAAAAAATATCTTGCTCTAGGAGCAAGAGATTTTTTTGTGGAGGGTGATAAAAATATTCACCTTAATAATGTTATAATTATGTACTTAAGTGTTGTTCATAGCTTTAATTTTTAAACCGGGTTTTCTCAGTGATTTTTTATTGATTTAGATATCATAGTTTGTTAACTGCATCATTATATTGAATTTAACTTGACTATTTATAAAATGAAATGCAATGTGTAACTAGTTGGTACTATGTTAATTAATATAAAGACGTATTAAAACGTAATGGTTTCATATACTCTGTGAACGTATCTACTTTACGTGTCAATGCGTGACAGCGGTAGAGGTAAGCACGCACAAGTAAATACCACACGCGATCGGGAATTGCAAGATCTGTACTTGAATTCTATTGTTTATTATAATTAATTATACAGTTGGTATAAATTAATAACAATTAAAAAGCAAATTTATTTATTTTAAATGTTTACAGTTAGGATATTATATGAATAAATTTCAGTTGAGTCCATCAGGGGCAATCATATTTTTTTAACACTTGTATTGTATTCATTCAGTCATGAAGTATTCCTATCCACTAAAATTAATGGAGTATAATATTTGGTAGTTATTTGTGTAATAAAGAGCCAGGTCAAGGCATTTTTCCCTTTCCAGACATATAATTCTTAATAAATACCGGAACTGTCACTTACAGACCTATTAAATATTAATTGTATTAAAAAATCCAAAGTTTTATTTATTCATTACAGTAGTAGAAAAGTAGATAGCATTCTAGCGTTATACAATTTAATCTTCCTCATTCTCCAAATTGATATGACTACCGAATTTTCCATACAAGTGAGCTTTTAATTCACTCATTTGAGATTTAAGCTCCTCGCACCTGGCTTCAAGGTCGCTTATTTCATTCACCTTCTTTGATTTAGCATCTTCTAATGATTTCTGAAAATAGAGACACTGTTTTACTAACTCGTGCAATATATTTGACTTGGAGAGCAGGCCGTTGATTTATTTGCTTAGTTTCTGCAGATGACACACTAACATAATATTAGTCTTTCACATATTGTACTTGGTTGTGTCAGTCTTGTGTATAGTGTGCACACATGAGGGGCACAATAATTCATCTTGCTAGAATGTGTCTGGCCCATGTTCAAATTGGCCCCAGTAAGGGCAGAAACTATACCTATAATACAGTTCTGATCCCCGGGAAAAGTAATGGCTGATGCCAAAGCTATCAAGAAGTACAAGATTGAGGTGGAAAGTGGACAAATCTGTACAGGGTGGAGGAGAAAAGAGGGAAAGGGTAGGGCTACCGTCGTATTAATAAGTATAATTTAATTTTTAATGTTGATTATAATGATGCTAAGTAGGTGTGGTATTATTAATAATAACGAAAATAAGAACACACAAAATTATAAAAAAATCGCGATTTCATTAATAAAACCTTAAATCTTGTTTTTTTTTTTACTATCCTGTCCGATTTATCATTCACCAGAGACCAGAGAGTATTATAATCTAACCTGCCAATATCGAATATAACCTGCCAGTATATAATTAACCTACCTTTTACCTGTTCAAAAACTGGTTGCAGCTTGTTCCCTACTAGTGAAAGATACAAATTTTTCTTATAGTCCGATTTTTTTGTTATTAGGCCAAGGTATTGTTACGATTTGTGCGCTAGGGTCCGGTACTACTATTACTTAAGTCACACAACTCTATTCTGTTCCCGACACACGAAACTCAGGCTTACATTGTGAACTTACGCTTCCATCTGTCAAAATTTGTTCGTAAGTTTGACAGATGGAAGCGTAAGTTCACGCTTAGACTCGTTTCTGTCGTCTTTGAATGTAAGCCTCAGTGTCCGCTCGCGCACTTCTCACGGCACTTTTTTACAGTGAGTTTCGTGTCGGGAACAAAATCGAGTTGTGAGTGGCTTAAGTGATAGTAGTACCGGACCCGAGCGCAGAAAATGTAACAGGAGGGTAGACCGTTTTGTCTGCCAATAAACACGCAAATACTTTTAGTTTATCTTATCCGTGACCATGGCGCTTGCAACAGTGCCGAAATATCGGAAGCTCGAAACAAACTACAAACATGGTAAATACTCCGTTCTTAACTCTATTAATATGTAAGTTACTATGACAGTTTAAAAACTTATTTCCCAAAAGTACTACGTAGTACCTACCTATATTTATTGGCAACCCTAGTCCAACTGACAGTCATAATAGCAAAAAAATTACTTCTAAATTATTAAATCGAAAGCCACAGGTACCTAGCAATAAAACAGACCCAGTTTTTTTTTTAAATGTTTTTCATTAACAGCAATTTTTTATAAAATACTCATAGATGTTAGTTTTTACTATTATGATTGTATTGTACCCGATTTTATGTAAATTAAGTGCCTTACAACTAGAGGATTCGATCCCGGGATCCCGACCCTATTTCAGTCCCGAAAATTTCGGGATTAAATTTTCATAATCCCGGGATTTTCGGGATTGACAAAAATGTGACTATAATCGTTTGATTTGTTTTTTATACTTATCTGTTATGAGTATTATATGAGAAATGTGACAGATTACTATTATTATATTATTAATATTACACTTGTTTTGTTTATGTTACTTGATAAAAGTTCATTTAGTTTTCTATACATATTAATACGTGAAGGGAAAGCTTTGTACCCCTTTTTAAGCTTATTGCGCGCACGGACGAGTGTGAGATTTGGCATAGTTAAAGTTTATATGAAGAACTAGAGGTCGCGCGGGTGCGCGGGTCGCATGCGGCCCGCGAGGGCTTTTTAGGTGGTGCTTGTAACATAACTTAAAAAAAATATGATTTTTGATTTTGTATGGCAGCCATGTTTTTTTGTATGGAAGCCATCTTTTTTCACAGACTCGTCAAACGGCCCAGGGTCCTTGACATTTTTAGTTTTAGCGGTGTGGGTGTTCGACTTGCCATTTTCGAGATCCGTTGGGCAGTTCCGGTCAGGGTTCCACTTTCAGGTCATTTCGGATTTTTTCCGGACTCACTGGACCTCAAGGTTTACGACTCCCATACACGACTTTAACCCCCCACGGCTCCTTCTGGGAGAACAATTGTGTCAATGAGTGAGTGAGTGAGTGAGTCAGTCAGTGGTAATCGAGCTTTATATATATAGTCAAAGTCAATAAGTGCAAAAAGCTAAAATTACGGTCCAATTTTGACCACTTGGCGACCTCTAGTCTTAAGTAAAATTTGCTTTTTTACTTGAATAACCGAGCCACAGAACACAGAAAAGAGGTAACGACTTGTGTTTCTCTCTCGTTACTAACGAGAGAGAAACCTCTTTCTGTGTTCTGTGAACCTAACCGTCAAAAACCCCCGACTCCAACTAGAAAAAGAGATGTAACTTCTGAACAGATTTTCATGAAACATAGCTAAGATGATACCCGATTAAACTAGCTTTCAATTAGAAACTGCATTGGAATCGGTCCATCCGTTTTGGAGCTACGATGCCACAGACAGATCCACAGATACACACTACAAACTTATAATACCTACCCCTCTTTTTTTTCGGGGGTTAAAAAGGGTTTTTAGTTGAGTTTTGTAGAATTTTAAGTTTACTTTTTCCGTCTGATTACATTAAGGACATTAATTTACACTGTCAATAAAAAAGCATATTTTTATAAACCTTACGTAATTTTTTGTTTGCAATCTAAAATCCCGGGATTGACTGTGTACAATCCCGAAATCCCGGGATTTGAAATTAGGGCCGGGATCGAATTCTCTATTTACAACACAACTTTCCTTTCCTTTGCCACACATGCTTGTTTTGTATGAAAACAATGGCATGATAATATGTACATATAATTATCAATAACTTCTTCAATAGTTCGTTATTTTTGCAGAATAAATATTTATGCCAAAAATGGATCAAAAATCAAATTCAGACAAAATAAATACCAAAATTCCGTAAATGCGGTTTTAATGTTGCAAAACCTTTTTTTACATCTACAATATTCTGATAATGCGCTCAAGGGTCGCATACAATACATAAAATATCTCGTTTCCCTAGGTACCCGAGGCTTCCAGCTAATAATAATTATTTCTCATTTTATTATTACTTTTTATCTAAAAATTTATGGTGAGGCCACGGTGAGGCCAACGAGGGCCACGCCTAATATAAATATAGCTAGTTTTATTAGGTGCCTGGGTCATTTAGTGAATAAATTCTTGCGTTTCTTTCGATCCTAATGTTTATTGTGATTCCCCATGAGGGCCATATCCAATATAGAATAGCTTAGCTAGCTATACTTGTGGCCTCTAGCTAATAATTTTCTCATTTTACTTAGATTTGAAATTCATGATGAGGCCTAATATAGTTATAGCTCATTTTCCTAGGTACTTGGGGCCTCCAGCTAATAATTTTCTCATTTTATTTAGATCTTAAGTTAAAAGTGAGGCTCACGAGGGCCGCACCCCATATAGATATAGCTCGTTTTCCTAGGTACCCGGGGTCACTGGCTAGTAATTTTCAGCTTTTATTTATTTATATGAATCGAAAACAACTTAATGAGGCCCCGAAAGAACGCGCGGCACCAATATTATTTACTCATAGTTTGTTTTCCTAAGGTAAGTACTCAACTCTACAGTTTGGTTCATATTTTTAATGTTTTAAATATGTAAAAGATACATGTAAGTATTAAAAAGTAATTAAGTAAATGACAATATATAATAAATATTCAGTCCTTTGGGCAATAAAGGTGCCTTATTTTGGCAATATCAAAATCTCTTAATTCCATGGTGAGTTTGTTAGTGTGAGACATATGGGAGACATTGATACTCTGAGCTAAGTCCTGGGGGCCTAAAAAGGCCACATTGAGCAATTCATCTAATGATCTGCTTAGTAACTGTCAAACAGATGATTGCTGAATATCAACCATAAGCGGATGACATTTAAGAGTCATCAATTAAGTAGATATTTTGATATTCGTAATATGAATCATAATACGATTTATCTACAGAGGCATTTTTAGCCCCCCTGTTCTTAGACTTTTTATGCTGGTGACTCCCATAATGACTCAAACTATCCATTTTTTCACACTTGTCTTATATTGCAAACAATCATACTGTCTTTTTAAATACAAAGCAGAAGATAAAATAAAAAATAAAAATCAGAAGGAACATGAAAAGCTATAAACTATTTTAAAAAAAATCATACCCAATTGCTTTAGCTTCAGTGGATTTTATTAACTCCTTTATATGTAAAAAGACAGTACGGTGGTTTACATTCATCACAAGTAAGAAAAAATAAACTGTAGGCATAAAAATGTATGACAACCTCACAACCTGGACAAACTGCTCAACAAGTGATAGACTTGATATGTGAAAAATGGTGACCCATCCAAGGACTGACTATGGCAAGTGATGTTTAATAACATACCCCTCATACTATGCATGAGAGACTATTGTCTGTTGATAGGTAAGTAGTAGCTAGACCTCTGAGAAATTTATATTTATACAAAAATATAAATTACTAAAAACCTAAGGATAAGTCCTTCACACGGGTTTTTAGTAATTTAGACAACCTATTGTGTATCTTTATATTTTACTAGCCAGTGATCAATTTATTACAGAAAAGTATTATTTATGTACTTTTCCTGAATGCTACTTATAAAGTTCAAGCAGAAAAAGATCATAGCCATACCAAGGTGTCTTCTAAGCCTTGGCAAATGAACACTTCGCCGACGAGATACGGGATCTTCTCTGAATCATCAGCAAGACCGAGCTCTTCCACGGCTTCTTCTAAATTCTTCATATCATTTTGTTTTACTTTAAGTTCTTCTTTGTAGTCATCGACCTTTGCATTGAGACGCGCAAATTTGTTTATTTTTTGCTGATCTTCAAATGAAATGTGAACATCTGAGTCCTAAAAAGAAGTAGTCATTTTATATTCAAACTGAACATAACCTCATCTTACTATAAATCTTATCTTACCGGTTGAAAAGTGCCTTTTCCGGAGTTAGCCATTGTGTAGAAATAATACAATAAATGAGTTTAATAGAGCATGGGCCCTGGTTATACGTAGTTGATAAATGTAATAAAATGTAACTGGCGTAGGTACTGTAGGTAGACCTAGAGTCAGACACTGGTTACTGGTAGACACTTTGGTAGAATGGTAGTTTGGTAGACTTATGACACTAGCTAGAACCAGTGTTGCCACCCTCTGATTTTGATTTTCCCCGGACTCCTAGTGAAATTCTCCTAAATTAGGTAGTTTTCAAAATGTTTTCCCCCTGAACTATTCATAAGTAGAATGAAACCATAAACTTATTATACTGTAAAAATAAGTTTATGAATGAAACACATTTTTTTCGGTATGAATTTTCTTTTTCAATATGTTATCCTCAATGTAAAAGTATTCTTTAACTACATATTTTCCCTTAAACAGAACAGAATGAAACAACAACGGCCAAACCTCAGAACAATGACTACTTCTTCTTCTTCTTTCTATATGGCAATTGAGCCGATGCCGACTATTCTGCCAGTTTCAAGTAAAATAGTTAAATAAGATAAATAGTAAAGATGCAATCCTCTAAGGCTGACATTCAGAGACGACAGAAATGAGTCTAAGCGTGAACTTACGCTTTCATCTGTCAAAATTTGTTCGTAAGTTTGACATATGGAAGCGTAAGTTCACGCTTAGACTCGTTTCTGAGGCTGACATTCAGAGACGACAGAAACGAGTCTAAGGCTTACATTCAGAGACGACAGAAACGAGTCTAAGCGTGAACTTACGCTTCCATCTGTCAATTTTTTTTCGTAAAATTGACATATGGAAGCGTAAATTCACGCTTAGACTCGTTTCTGTCGTCTCTGAATGTAAGCCTAAGCATAGACTAATAGTCTAAGCGTGAACTTACGCTTCCATTATGTCAAAATTTGTTCGTAAAATTGACATTTTAACAAGGTTTATTTGTTAAATAACATGTGAGCTAACATTACATTGAACACAAACATAAAACTAGCTTTAAACACAATTATTTTTGGGTCGTGGAGTCCTGTGTACCGTAAAAACACGTAAAGAGACGAAAAGTCAGATATCAGTCACGCAGACGTGCGGGGACCCTAGTCGCGCGTACGGAGCGCGGGTGTCGTCTCTGAATGTGAGCCTGAGAAACGAGTCTATAGTGCCACAAACTTATCTGACCCGGTCGTGGCGTTGCTGCCGTCGCTTTTACTAATGTCATCTCCGTACAAAAATGACATTTCGATGTCATTTTTGTTCCGTAGTGACGTTTGTTCCAATTTTGGTCACTGGGTCAGATAAGTTTGTGGCATTGGCATATGGCGCACTGGTATATGACTTATGGCGTGAACTTACGCTTCCATCTGTCAAACTTACGAACAAAGCAAGTTGATTTTGACAGATGGAAGCGTAAGTTCACGCCATAGAAATAATAAGTAGGGCTTTGGTAGGGCTAATAAGTTTAGGTTCACACTTATACTAAGCTTGGACGGAGAAACCAATAGACTAATGCACGCTTCCATCTCTTTTACTCCAAAGCGAAAAAGCCTTATATAAATAAACCGAGTGCGAATGCGAACGTGACATTAATAGTTATTTACTGTCCTTATCGCTGTTACCATGGTACTCCAAGTCGAAATTGACGTCTGTCACTTCTGTGGAGTTACAAAATGACACTATTTGAAGGTTTTCGAGATTAATTATAAGAAAATATTTTTTTATGAATATTTATGTAATATTAAGATTTATAAAAAAAAAAAAAAAGTTGTTTGTGTTTTCGCATCAAAAAGTGAGTTATAGTATGTGTGATTGTGTGGCGTATTAAGAAGGCATAATTATGGTGCAGTGCTCTGATAAAACATGTAAAAACCGATTTGAACCAGGGTTGTGTGATGTTACATTTCACAAGTGAGTTTACCTAATTTTTACACGATGTTTGCTTGTAAAACCATATTAAATCATAATTATGTAAAGCCGCGCCTGTAACTGATACTGTACAAATTAGAATAATAAACAGTGAAATAATCCAATTCTAAAATGTAACCTAGAAGTATTTGGGTTACCACACTTAGAAACAAATTTTCCCTACTTTCGCATTTATGTTATAATTATCTACCTATATTAAAAAAAATGTATATAAAGAAAAGACCACATTTATGCCATATGAGTATAAATATAAAGATCACATTATTATGCAACACATCAACAACAAAATAAATTAATATGATTAGGAAAGTTATGGTTACAGGATTCCCGGAAAATGAAGATGGTATGGTGGACGGCCCAAGATAGCGGACTAGTTATTTTTTATGCACTCCTAGGATTTGGATATCAAATGAAAGGGTTTGCTGAGAAGAATACGAAAAATAAAATGACTTCACTCTAAATCGAATATGGCAGACCGCCCAAGATGGCGGACTAGTTATTTTTTCCGCACTCCTATGGGTATCAAATTAAAGGGTTTGCTAAGAAGAATACGAATAAACTGACGTCTGCGTTCTAAACTAAAATATATATTAATAGTAAAAAAACATTTTTAAAAACAAGCTTTTATTTCAATGCTCTAAAAAGAAGAAAACATATAAAAGCTTGTCGCGTGATTTACTAGGTACTACTATACTATCCATCTACAATTCTACACAAGTAAATCTCGCGACATACATTTACATCATATAAATTGTGTAATGTAGGTATTAAATGGGTTTGATTTAATTTAAAGTTTATTTTCTTCTATTTAGAACATAATAAAAGCTTGTTTATATAAACGTTTTTTTATTGTAAATTTTTAAAGTCTGATTAAAATGAATTGAATTACTTGAGTATTCATTGTCCTATTGTTGAACTAAATGCAATTTTAGATTTTACTTTGGTATATGTGGATTGTCACAAAATGTACGATGTGACGAGTAAATTAGCTAAAAAAGCAAACCTACATTATGTACTAGTATTTTGTTTTGGATTTGATGTTGTATTGTTCTGAAGGTATAAAGGCTGATTAAACCAAGTTCCATAGTTCAATTACCATCTAATGATAAAATAGTATAATCTTCTGACCCTATAAACATTTTGTTTTAATAAGTAGCTGTGAATTTAGCTTACATTTCCATTTTGTAATATGTCTATAACAATTACAATGTCCTGACAATTTATCTGCAATCACCTGGCAACACAACAAAAAAATATCTCTATCTCATACCCGGTTACACGGTAGGTACCTGCGTGCCGTGGACGGGGCCACAGAGTACCGTCCGTATTGGTTTCTCCGTCCACGACTGCACCATAATTATGCCTTATAAGTGCTTCTAAATACGCCACACACACTATAAGTCACTTTCTGATGCAAAAACACAAACAACATATTACGCAAACTAATAATTTTTTATAATAATTAATTAGGTATGTATTATTATGATTATTAATTATATCCTTTATTAATTTTTCATACATATTATTTATATTTTTAAATATTTTTACAAAACTATATTAAAAAACATTTAAAAATATGAAAAAATAGTAGCCCACCGGTATCTAGAATAGGGTCCAAGCTACCGGCGGTCAGGGCTCCAGAGAAAGGAATCTCCTAACAATGCGTGCCGTGTCAAGAAGTACTGCTCTCTGAATCAGGCCCTTGATCCAACTGCCTAACGAGAGCCTCCTGAGGTGTCGGTCGAGACTCTCGGTAATTAAGCCATTGGCCGAAACGACTATCGGTACAATGATCGCTGAATCCACATCCCACATGTCGACAACCTCGCGGGCCAAATCAAGATATTTGATCTGTTTATCTTTCTCGGCTTTCACGAGGTTCTCGTCATGCGGGACCGTTATGTCGACAATCATTGCGCGCCGCTCTGATCGATCCACCACCACTATATCAGGTCTATTGGCTACAATAGTCCTGTCAGTGATGATGGATTGATCCCAGTACAGTGTGACATGGCCTTTTTCAAGAACTGGGTCGGGCACATACCTGTAGTACGGCACTTCCGATTCCACAAGATTGTATTTTAGAGCAATTTGCTGATGGATAATCCTGGCTACAAGGTTGTGTCTATGCAAATACTCTCCGTTAGCTAGACGAGAACACCCGGAGATAATGTGACGGATTGATTCGCCTGGACGGTGGCATGCCCGACATATGTCAACCGTGCCGTCCTTCACAATAAATCTCCGGTAGTTATTTGTCATCATAACTTCATCCATAATTGCACAAACAAAACCTTCGGTTTCTCCAAAGAGGTCCCCGGAACGTAGCCAGGCTACGGACGCTGAAAAGTCTACATCGGGCCCATGGAGGGCCCGGAAGAAGCGTCCGTGGAGCTCCTTGCTCTGCCATACCTCCCTGCGATCGTTAGTGTCAAGCACTACAGGTTTGCGCCAGTTCTCTTTAGCCAAGGAGAGCGGGGTGAGGCCCTTGTCCACCGCTACTACATCTCGATGCATCTCCATGTTGGCTTCTAGGAAATATTCCCTGAGATTGCATATCTCGCGATTGTGGATAGTCTTAGCGTTTAGAAAGCCTCGACCTCCACATCTCTGTGGGATATACATTAATTATATTATTATTATGATGTGGAATTATCCCTTTATTCCGTGTCTGACCACACCCTTATTATAGCAAGCGTATTTGCAATAAAAAGAGCACAGATACCAACAATAATTAACCGCAAAACAGATTGGAGCGCATTTGCTGAATATCTAGAAAAGGAAGTCGACCTAAAGGTCAAACTTAAAACTAAAGAAGACTTAGATGAGGCAACATTCTACATCACAAACCTAATACAAGTTGATCTAGCCTGCATGTAAATAGAAGATTGACTTGGGCTAATCACAATACATCAAAGCTAAAAAAGCAGAAGCAAGAGTAGTACTACTCAGAAGACTATTTTGGCTGCTGGAGCGCCAATCCCGGCTTTCCCTCAGTAAGAAACTACTCATCTAGAAAGTCATCTTAAAACCAATATGGACGTAAGGAATAGAACTCTGGGGCTCTGCTAGCAACTCCAACATTGAAATTCTACAGAAATTCCAAAACATTGCTCTAAGAACTGTCTCAAACGCAAATTGGTTTGTGAGAAACACAGAAATTCACGAACACTTGGAGATGCCCACTGTCAAAGGAGAAATTAGTAAAAATTACAACAGCTACACAGTGTGAGAAATGCCTCAAAAAACGGACATTGCTTTTTTATTCGATTAATCGAAAGTATAAACTATTTTGAATGCGAGAGTAGAACTCCCAGATCTTAAATATCCTTAAAAGCACGGTAATAATTTTTATCACAATTTTCTGGATTTTCAGAAAAACGCAATTATAAAGGATGTAATGAAAATATATGAACATTCGTTTTCAGAGTTTATTGACACTATATTTAAGGCATTTTATAGGCACATCAGAATAGACTTTGCGATAATAGAAAAATAGATATGCCCGATTTCATGTTTTTTCCTTTTTATTTTTTCCCTTTGACATCTTTTGTAAGTAGCACTTGATATTTATCTTAAAACATTCTTCAGAACTGTACTATTAACTGTAAAAATTTTTTGATCCAAATCTATCAGGAAATCGAAGATAAGATGATTCTATGGTTTTCAATTTCTTTGATATTAGGCTTATTACTCTCAGAACACAAAAATTGCACCTAATAATTTCTAATCGGTAAATATTGTGTAAAGGAATACCAGTCAGTTAATATCACTATTATTCTTACATTTTGAATTTTTCATTATTTGTCAAAATCTTCCTAAGTCTAAAAATCCGAATTCCTACGTGTTAAGAATCTGATATTTTACAAGTAGGTTAACATAGCACTAAAGAATCATTTGTGTGAAAATAAAATGCTACTACCACATACAAATTGCGCAAAAAATTAATTTCAAAATTACGGAAAACATTACGTAACTTTCTTTAAATTACATCTTTAAAATATTTGTTTGTTTCTAAAAATAGCTGATATATGGTTTTATCGCTTATTATAATTAAAACCAAAAAATGTTGCATACATAATACGTTAAAGCAATTCTTAATGATTTCTATGAAAAAGTATTAAAAAATTCTAGCTCTTTTTCTAAGCTGAATTGGCTTTTGGGAGTTCTACTCTAGCATTCAAAACAGTGTATACTATTGATTAGTGGAATAAAAAAGTGATGTCCGTTTTTTGAGGCATTTATCATACTGTGAGCTACAAGAAAATACTCAACAAACATACAAATGAATTGGCTAAAAACCTACTAAACACAGAAGAGAACGTAACACGTCTGAAAAGATGGCAAATAGGTACCTACTAGAACTAAACCACAGAAACTGAATATTATGTAGTTTCTACCAAATCATGCGGTGCGGTTTAATAAAACTGTAACACACATCCTAGAAATTATCTGATAATGGTCAAAAGTTAGTTAAAAAACATAATTATTATCAACCACGAGTCACGACTACAAAGCAGACAAGAAATGTGACATTTTATTTTCATTAAATAAGCTACGTTTGGTAAATTTAATCAGTAGAAAGTGAAAATTCTTTATAAAAATCTGTATCCAGTGCTAAATCTGATACAGATTTCTCACACGTCTGACATCTGACACAAATCGAAAATCTGTTTATATACGAAATCTATATATGTATGGCAACCATAACTATGACGAGAGTGTCAATTTTATTATCTGTGTCAGTTCAAAATGTTAGCAGAATACCTATGATGGCAACGCTCACCGGGATCAAAGCGGCGCGCGGCGGGTGCTCCCGCATTCTGCCTATCGTCCAATCGGCATGACGCTGCCGATTGGATCAAGTAGAACTGACCGTGTGTGGGCGTGAATTGGCATGACAGTTATACTTGACGAATCAATCAAAAATAAATTATTTTGGCTTGATCAAGCCGATTGGACCCGTGTATAGCGATCGCGATCGTCAGTTCAGTGGAGTAAAGATTAAAAAAAAAAAAAAGGTTAAAGAACTTCTGGCTGTAGGTATTCATGTTTGATTTCAATTAAGCTTATAATAAAACCTACCTATGCTGCTTTAATATCTCCAGAGGTCACATCACAAGTAGTGAAAGGATGCCACCGGTTCGCCAATGAGCGTAACATATACAAGGCATCTATATAAATTATACATCTATAGGAATCTAGCTAACTCGTCTTTACCTTACATTGGAAATTACAGTTTGAATAAAAAGACGCGTTATCTGGTAATCGGGCATCAGTTAACGTTATATCCAGGTACCTACCCATTAAATTCGAGATGAAAACACAAATTCAGTTTTCGAGATTCGAAAATTTGCAACCTTTTCTCCTGCCATGGGTTATTTCTGCGGCCTGATTCATCCTCTTGCTCTTAGCTTTTTTCCTAGGGGTGTAAAATCAGGAATTTCAATTTTCAACAGCACTTGGCGTACTGTAGGTAGATAATTTCCATTGTAAGTATCTATAGGAGATTGGGGAGAAGGCTATCCACTGTATACTTTTAAGTCACCTCCGTAGGACCATATAGGTTCGGCGTCATAAGTGAATGCGTTTGCGGCAGTGTCGCGCGGCCCCACCACGTTAGAAACGACGACTGCGCCTACGCCGAGCAGCGCCGTTCACTCGCGGGCACTTGTACTTCGAACGTCAAACATCACGCGCGCCACATTAACTTGGGCTCTACTTTTTTAAGTGAAGATTAAATCACGTGATGGAGAAGGAGCATCAACCAGACTCCATGGCTACTATCACCATGAAACCGGAATATCCACCATCTGAAGTGTACAGCACGTCGGAACCCCCACCGGTATGATAATTTCCGTTATTCACTTTAAATAAATGTTAAACACGTAACGTGTAGGTTTGCTGGCAGCCCGTCACCGTCGTGACTGGAACTCAAAGCTTTGTTATTTTAGGTACATATTGAGCTTTATTACTTGGAAAGCTGTTGTATATAAACATGATTGCATTTAGTTGTCTGCAGATACAATCGTAATCCGGACAAGTCATCCAATATTCTGTTTTATTTGAAATGTTTAGAGTGTTCATATTCTCAAGCTTCTGTATCAATGATTCTATCGTAATTAAATTAGAGTGTTGCACTAAGTACGGGACATTACTGTGGGAAAGCGCCTTTCTCTCAGCTTCAGCTGTAGTGAAGCCGCTACCGCTGGTGCGTAGCGGGTTGTTTGTAAACATACTTTAGTTAACATCGACACTCGCTATATTTACTGCTATAAACGCACCCCCTCAACACATTGTCAAGATTTGTTCGGGTCACTTGGGATTATTATCACCGGCATTATAGAGATCCCACCTACCTACCTCTATAGAATTCATCCGGAGAATTTAATTTTGTGGATTCAATTATTATTTCGCTTACACTAACTATTGGGTTACCCTGATAATCAAAATACCTACCTACCCTATTTATTTTATATCATACTCAAAGGATAGAGATGAATACTGAATACGTACAGGCTTACACTCAGCAGGAATCTTCTTACCGTTGTTGTAAAAATTTAAAACAATATAACAATATAAACGAAATATAACCCTCAAGTTATATTTAATTTTACTTTTTTTTGCACAATCAAATTATCCTACTTACCTATATATGTTTTTAACTATGTATTAAAACAGATAACCCTTTCCAAGAACTGTGATATGTTTAAGTTTATGTGGGAAAATTCATTGTTCTATTGTCTCTGACCATCTATTAACATAGCCTTCGTCACTTATCATAGTTATCACACAACTCAGATTCATCACAATAATACTAATAGTAAAAAGATACATAATATTTTAAAAACATATGCAACTAAGTAAACGATGACTTCAGAATTTGCAAATAAATACTAGGTTAGATATATTTACGTAACAAAACAATATAATGTTAGCTAGGTACTAAGCACTGAGCTTAAGAGACGGCTTGAATCTCAGCGGTGAGTAGATAGATACATTATTAGACCTGTGATGATACATAGAATCAGTTCTACTTAATTAATAGGTATTAAGCCGCATTGGCCCTGGTTTCTATTCCCAGGTTTCAATCAGAAACTTCTCAGTTATCTGGAATTTAAGATCTCAATCTCTAAAGTGTATTTGTAATGCACTTCAGGCGTGCCCTTTGAATCCGGCGTTGCCTAGAAACATCACGATTTTAATTAGAACAATTAGTAGTGATTGCGGCCATCATTATTACACATTTTAACATACAAATTGTGCGTGTGGAGTAGGGGTTAGCCTGTAGGCTAATTCATGTAACTAAAGAAGTGCAGTTGCCGCGCAATAAAGTTTTGATCAAAACATCACATTTGGTATTCTCTTGGCTTCAGTAAGAAATTTGCTCGCGTCAACTTCGAGCGTCACTGCAATATGATCGGCCCGTCATAAAATTACGTGAATTAGCTCTCTGGTGATGCCTAGTGATTATAACAATATTCCCTCACGGCCGTTCATAATCACTCCATTGAATACTGAACTTTAGTTTGGGATGTATACCTTGTACGTAGGTGATTACCTACTCGTTGACTTTAGTAGGTATAGTGGAACTTACTAGTCACCCTGTAAAAAGTTATAATCATCAAAATATTTACATATTTCTAACACTTTTCAAGATTAACTTGCCCAAACATTTTGTTTTATACGCGTAGTACCCACTATGCAGTATGCAGGGACCAAAGACGTTTGTCTATACACTCAAGTAGATGAGAGGTACCTATAGCAACCGGGGACAAAAATACTGCAGATTGTTTTTATTGTTGTTTATCTGTGCAGCCTCTTAGACATGGAGACAACCTCCGATGGCGAAGAAATGACATCACAAAAGTAACTTTCACGGCTACTTTTATTTATAGATATAATATATCTTATATTTGGTCTATCTGTGCAGTTGTGTCTGCGTGGAGCTGGCAGATAAGGCTACTGTCTTCATCTTAGCATTAATCTAATGGAAGAAAGTTTATCTAGGTACAAGTAGGTATAAGTAAGTAATTAAAGTTCCTACGTCCCTAAGCTTCCCTATCACAACCAAAAGTCAGACGGCGTTTACTAATTTTTTTCGCGTGAAAAATCTTATTTGTTTTCATCACGGGGGGACGCGATGAGGGGATGTGACTCGCAGGGACTTAAAAACACACGCTGTTCCTTTTCGAGCTTCGTGCGAGGCTTCGGGTACGCTCTTGTATTTTTCCGCAGCCCAACCTAAACAATACGTCTTTTACGCGGAGGGGTAACTAAAAATTGTGTAGGTAAATTAAACAAAAGATTTTTTTCTGTGACGAGGCCGTGGAAATGTACCCAATTGGGATATAAAAAATTTAGATATATATTTACTTAATTTATTAAAAACCATTACATATTGCAAGAATTAGATGATACTTATTAGTGTTTTGTACACTTTGTACTTATTTGTTTTGGTTGGCCATCATACATTAGTGTTGTATCGAAACAAACAACCTTCATTTTATTAAATTGAAGGCGTGCCTACCTTTATTGCCTTCATTTTGAATGAACTGTCATCAAAGGTTATCAGTGTCTCGTCTCTAGTGATACATAAACAAAACCCTTTTGTTCAAAGAAAGTGATAGACACGAATAATAGAGTGCCTTGTGGAAACTACAAAGAAATTCATATTAATGCCTCTTAGGCAACGTGGTGTTATTTATTACCTAAAAAGAATCGAATAGACCGTAAGTCTATTGACTAGGTTAAATAAACCCAATGAAGTTCCGCAGTCTCTAACCAAACAAGATAATGTTTGCGATTGGCTATTACCGTTATTATTAACGCTATGCAGAGTCAACAAACAATTACAAAGTAGTTCTACGTCAAGAATGATTAATTAAAGATAACTAAAATACCATAAGGTGCTGTAGTTAAAAACTACGAAAATGTCTCCAGATGTCTTAAAAGACAGTTAGAACCATAATAAATAATAATAATTAGTTTATATGAATGTATATATTATTATTATTATTTTTTGTTGGGTAATAATATGAACTGCACTATCGAATTGGGAAACTGTAATGGTTGCTGTATGTAAGAACATAAATAAATAAATTATTATAGATTAAACGAACTTACCTGTAAGTGAAATTCTATATTAATAATAAGTAGGCTTCGTCTGAAGAGATAAACATAATTAAACCCATAAAGTTATTATTACTAGATAGTAATAATAACTTTATGATTAAACCTAATTATACACATTTCGAATATGTAGATAATCATTGAATTGATAGGATCGAATGTTAAAAAAAGGTCAGCTGACTTTGCACAACTAAGTAATAATACATAGTTTTATGCAAAACGTAGTAGGTACAATTTGTGCACAGTAAAAAATATATACAACAGCAATCTGAGTGAAATCGTTATTGGTTAATCGAGCAAGTGGACACAATGGCGCTTGCGTCACATCCGAGCCGGTCCACAGATCGTACACTAGATATTTGCACAAAATTAATAAATATAACGTATTTCAGCATCCTTAAAAAACATTATTGTTTACAGGGAACTCGCGTCACAATTAATTACCCGCCACGTCTGAACTAACGGTTCACATGTTCTTATTGCGCAGAAAATCATGATGGGGATGACAGTACCTATACTATGATACTTAAATGAAGCTCGAAAGTTAAGTAAATTGTTACTCAATGATTGGACCGTGCCGGCTTGTAACTGGAATTGAGTGCAATCTATTACATGTATATTATAATATGTATATGAAGATATTGAACGTGTTAAAACGTACCTACATGAATTGCGGCCATGCAAATGTTTTCACAATAAAATATTACATTGAAAATAATTACGTATCTTACTGTAGGTGAGTATTTCACCAAAATTGAGGCATGCCATTTAGGGCACCAATAGTATTTCACTTAGCGCAAACGCGTGGTGCGCATCAAATAAAAATTAAAAATATTTATTTTTTATTCCACCTTGCGCACCAACGGCTATAGTGTATATAGAGTAGAGAGGGGTACTAACTAAGAAGTTAAATCGATAAAAAGGAGTCATAGAGTGTTTGTCTGTCTACGCATAGAGTAGATAGAAGGCTTTAATAAGTTAATTCCATAAAAAAATGTGTTTGGGCTTTCGATTAAAAATTACAAAACGATGGATGGATGACTAAAGCGTGATTTATAGTTTTTTTAAACTATAATATTTTATTTGACCTACATCCATATAAAGCTACATGTATGTCTATAACAGGCTTTCGACTCTCAAAATGTTTACTAATTATTGATTGTTCTTTAATGTTCGATCTAGTTGTCTATTATAGACTATGGAGGGCTTGAGGAGGAGGAATGAATAATATTAGATATGTTTATTGTTGTTAAACATAAAAGTTTTATATAAGCTCCGATAGTAGAGTACCTACATTAATGCCATGGATGAAGTACCTACCAATATTATTTCTTTCGTAGATTTGATTAACGTACGTCCTGTTTAGGTTATTTTTATTTGGATTGTTTTCTTATTCTTTGAATATTATTAAGGGCTCGCTCTAGCAGATATATGGCGCGGGTCACACGTTTGAATCGTTCAAATCAAATCAAATCAAAATATTTATTAGCTTCAAAACAAAAAGAAAAAAAAAAATGAAAATGAAAAAAAAAAATATATAAGAAAAAAAAAGAAGAAAAGAAAATTAAAAGAAGTCAATGACTTGGCTCTTCTTACCGATACGGGCATTCGGGCAATGCATTCCATAAGCGTGAGGCTTGGACTGTAAACGATTTATCATAGAATATCGTGGAATGCATTGGCATCTCAAGCCTCAAATTCTCCGATCTTACTCCTTTTTCCACTTGCGGGTACAGCTAGTAGATAATAAACCGGTTGGTAGGTAGAAAAATGTCATGCCGTATTATTATAGTACTTAAATTATGAAACATAACCATGTACCTATCAATCACAAAACGGTGATAATGTTTACCTACTTAAATGAGCTGTTACTGTCGCATTAATACTTTTTTGAGATAAACAGCCCAAGTAATTATTGGATTTATCATGTATCTACCAACGTTACGTAAATCGTAGAGATACAAGTCCTGAAAGCCTGTGACCAGACAGCTGTGGGAACTATTAATGAACTTCGATACCTACGGTTCAATAAGATGCGTCAACAAATCGTAGGATTGAAATCGACATCATTTTGTGGCTCGCTAAAGATGATGGATTTCTCGAATGCAACAGTAGAATACTTTCACCGGACCTCCCCCCGTTCTCCCCCACGGCCCGCGATAGTACCGCGCAGATCGCACCGGGCCCAGCGCCTGCGGTGCCGCGTGCGCGTCGGCGCGGCGCCTTCGACCGCCCCTACCCAACCGTACTTATGTAATTATTGTGTATAGGTACTTACTTCTGTTTATTAGTACATCACAACTTCATTAACTACACCTCGCTAAGGACAAAGCACTTGCAAGTCTCAGGGTATTGCAGGTTGCGGTTTGCTCTAAGTATTTCTCATGAGTCTATGTATTGTGTGAGAGATATACTTACTATAGTATTGTATTTAAAGCACAAAAATGTTCTTTGTTTAAATAGGTATATGAAAGTAACCGCTGCGTGTATACTTTCTTATAAAATATTTAATTTTACGACTTTTTGTGGTTCCTCCTGGATCTCCAGATCATATCTTTTAAATACTAGATATAAAATTAATGTAGGTAGTTCTCAAAGCTATTGTGCGGTTTTTACTTAACGACTAAAAAAATATTACTACATACCTATGTAAACTATTACCTAATAAACTTCAGAATTTCTACTAAAATTTTCACATGATTGTACCTAGATTGTTTTCAAAGGTATCGGTGTAGTAAACATTGGGTAATTATCTATATAAGTTACATTTTATTAGCCGAGTTATTTTTAAGGGATGCCTACCTACTCATCAATAATAATAACGTATTTTTACTAAGAGACCAAACCTGAAATCCCGAAACTATAAATCTGCTGTTCCCTACATTTTGTCTAGTATCTAATATTGAATTATTTGCATGGAACAGTTAGTAGTAAGTTAGTTTATATTATTGTATTTAATTTGTAGTTTTGTTCTATTCTTGGACATCGCTGTCTACATTTCGTGTCTAAAATTCTCCTCTTGCAGGTCTGTTGGAAGAGATTTCTTTTGTGAAATAAGCAGTACCTTTGTACTTTGTTCTCCTATATACCTAATGTTTTCTGTGTCTTTTCATGTGTGTACATAAATGAATGAATAATTAAATAACAGTAGATTTTTTTCCGCGATTTCTGGTTTGTCCCCATAGTAATAGTTGTTTATAATGATGAGTAGGTTTAATTTAGCACCTACTACTTATAAGGACTTCCGCGTATAAAGTAGGCACTTAAATATTATTACCTATCAAATTAGTGACATAAGTAGAATACTTAAAGCACTAGGCAGACCTAACAATAACAATCGCAAAACCTAATTTTCCAGTCTAGTCTACACTTAGTTTGCTGGGAGAGGGTTTCTAGTAAAGAATAATAATGATCAAACGAAGAATAATGTAACTACGTGTAATACTTACTACATATCTACACTAATATTGTAGGTAAATGGGATGGTATCTCTGTCTGTTTGTTGTTACCTTTTCACAAGTAAACGGCTGAACCGATCTTTATGAAATAGTATGCATCATGAGGAAGGACCAGGCAATTTTTTTGAAGAATAACTACATCAGACATCCGTGCAAATAAATTGGGATTGGATTTTTTTGTATTGAAATTCCCAGTAACAGACAGGAGTTTGGAATTGTGCTCGGTAGATGGCAATAGTTACCCCTCCTATTACATGGGACTCAATAACGGCATCGGCGAAATGTGGTTATACTTCTGTTTAAAACTTCTTTAAACACAGGCTATGTGTTTTACATCAATTACTTTTATGTCTGTCTATCTTAAAACATTTTTTTTCTATAGTTACTACCTGTGTCAGTTATAATTGTCCAAGAGTCGACGGTTCGCGGAAAGTTACATAAAAACATGATTGCGACGTAGTTATGAGAGCGATTCAACTAGCTATAGGTAGGTATAATTTGTCTTATTGTTCTGATCGCTGTCTAGGTCACAAGTAGGTACGGTTGCAGATATAGGTACCTATTATTCCTAGATTCAATTCCCAGATCGGCCAATAGCAGTCTAGTTTGGTCAGGTGCATATTTAACATTAGCAATCTTAAAATTTAATTAAAAAACACGACCGACAAATATCAGATACATAGTTTAAGCTACTATAGAATGCGTAATTACATACCTAATTATTTAGTCATTAGACAATATTATAAAAATGTAAGTCTTGCTACGTTTAAAAGCAGGGATTGTTTAGCGACTTTTAGTAGGTATCGATATTACCATCATATGTTATTGTATCATTTTCTTGGTTTGCTCCGTCATTTTTGAGCAAGCAAAATTTTCTAAATTGAATTCTATCTTTATTTTTTTATCTAATTTTGTTGTTATACATATCAATGAACTTGTATTATTGTAAATTTTAATATTTTGAAGTTAGTTACTTTTAAATATGTAAAAAGAAAATTGTCACGAATATGACGCAACGAATAGGTACTATTCGGAGAACGACCCATTTAAAAATAACAATGCTTGTTTGTGACAGGCGTACCGGCAGAGGGTGTCATCATCAGTACAAATCGCGAGGATCGCGGCGCTGACGGTGGTGGCGGCGTCGTTTATATTGGGCGCGTTCATCCTGGCGTCGAGCTGGGTGGCGGCGCGGGCCTCCTGCCACCAGCTCGAGCAGCTGGATGCCATGCTCGACAAGGAGCTCGCTCTCGAAGGACGGGCGTACGGGAACGACGCCTTGCTAGCGGTAAGTACCTACAACACAATACATCAAATAAGTACATAACATAATTTAACAGGTTTCAACAATTGGACGTATAATCACAAACGGAGATTGCTTCCAGACAAACTTATGTAATGGTATTTTATTCATCAACACCCAAATCGATAAGTAACAATCTCAATTATCGCAAGTTCTACGTAGAAACCACGTTTAGCTTAAATATGGTGGACTTAATTTGCAGAACTGCATTGTGCCGTGGCAGGCTGCCAACCCTTGCCTATCTACTTACACAATACTTACTCTTTCCTAGCCAACCGTTATGACTTGGCGGGGGTATCATTGTACCAGTTAAATGCTTTGATAAATTATCATGTTTTCTTCTTTCATCTAGATCAGTGTGTATAATATAATAATCTACTATCAGCGTACAAAGTGTCAAACTCATAATATGTAAATACGCAGGTCAAAAATTAAACATTTACAATGGAACCATTCATGCATAGCTTTACGAATTTTACGATACGGAGAGTTAAAAGCGATAAAACAGTAGCTCATCTAAAAGAGATTTTAACTTGAGATTCTTCTGAATCTTATTTTCATATGATCAGAAATCGTTAAATGACTCTCTTTCTCTTTAGGTTAATATTTTCAATAGTTTTATTTATGGCAACTATATCTAATGCTACAAAGTTGTTCAAATTGGCTACAAATAAATAACCAGAAATTATATTATGTGCGTAATATGTATTATGTATAATTAATTATCATTAATATTGTAGAGACAATAAAGATTTTGATTGAGTCTGTACCATAAACTTATTATTACTAGTGGTAATACGTTTATAGTCTGTACTTCATAAAAAAATATAAAGTCACGTTTCTTAAAGTCATGTATTTCGTATGAAGGTAGGTAGATTGCAGACTTTCCTGTACGTGTTACCTTTCAATGCATGTATTGTTCTTACCTAATCTTGTACTTGCATATCTGATATCATTAAGTATTCTAAATGTTGATGTTCTTTTTTATTCATCGCATTACCGCAAATAGTCACAACGCACAAGTAATGTTCAAATTACATAACTCTTTTCAAGCTATGAAAATGATAACAAGAAAAAGTGTGGTTATTAAGTCGTTGAATGCAAATTATTGCTGAAAGTAAGAAAGTTGTTCAGTATATTACGACTCGTATTTAATAGAGACATGAGTGCACCACGTATTTACTCAAAAATATTGATTATTAGTTGGTAAAGCGCAGTTCAATACGTTTGTACAATTGCAATTTATTTTAACACTTAATGTACACGTTGGGTTGGTATTTAACAGTAATTACACTTCTTGTCAGGCTTGCTTGCGACTATGAATGAATAAGTACCTTGTGTTATTATGTACTTAACTTTAAGAAACCTTGGAAACATCATTAAATTTCGACTAAGTTTATCAAAATTTGACATTTTTTATTATTTTCCTGTGATGAAAACACTATAAAAACTGGCTAAGAATAAAATTATGTTAATATGTGATGTCCGTCATCCGTGACTTGTAGTTAGTATAATATATCTTGAATGTTTACATGCTTTATTATGTAATCTGTGTAGAGGTGGATGTCTTGGTTCCGTGTGTGAGACCCGTACTCGTGCTGTAATAATTGCTGTGCGTGGAAACATATAACAATGTAAATATGTCGATCACATACTATGCGTAGATATAGAGTTATAAATACACCCTAATAACGATTTTATTAAGTGCATCTCAACTTGAGACAGCATTGATTTTATTTCTGTCTCTACGTTTTTGATAATTTATATTTTCAATGGTCATGACTTTATGATGGATATTTGCTTAAAAAGAGCTCATAGATAATGGCCAATGCTACCTATATTCATTGCATATTAATTTTTACTTTGAAATCACGATTTTGTGAGAATTTTCTTATATTTTATGTTTACTGAAACATGAGCAGAAACTTAATATCGGTGTGCATAAGTATTTTTGATTATCAATAAAGCCTTTCTTTTTATCACCCATGTAGGTAATAATGGTGTATTATCACAAACACATTTTATTCAGGACTTCAATTATTACTTGCACATTGATTTAACGCATACTGGCTTCATAGGCGTGGCATAGGATCTTCTTTAGAGTGAAATTGATGAATTCAGAATACCTATTCGTTTAAAGGGAATAAATAAGGGTAACGTAAGTTAAATTAAGATGTTAGAAATTCACATCAAGATGGCTTACCCTTGAAGAACTATTAGATCGTTTATAGGTAGTACCTACCACTATGCACATAGTTACGGCAATCTTGCTAAGCTGTAAGCTTTTGTTACTAAAATAGAGTAGATCTTATCCATACGATGGCATTTCATGGTAGTACTGGCGTAGTATTTTATATGCCTGTGGTGGTGCCCACTAGGGTATCTTCTTCTTCTTTTGGTGCCTCTCCAATTAGTGGAAGTTGACAGTCAGCTTTATATATTATATATTGTTGTTTCTCGCAAGCAAAACAGTTTGGCAGCACTCGCGATCCAAGTCAATTCTAAGATATTATATACAACCAGTTCTTCTTTTGCCATGCAGTAACATGAGTTGCAAGAGCTCGTATCTGGGATGCACGTATTTTCTACACGTCTCAAATATGCAACTTTTCTTTGTTAGTTTGTTTGGATCTCTAGGAGAGGTTCAACAACGTGAAATGTTGTAACAGACTTAAAGCTTCACGTGCGTTAACGAACAACATGTTGTTATAGGTCCCCACACGGTGTGGAAATTGCTATCGCAATATTACACCTAAATATGTATAGGTACAATGAGTATGTAAGTACCGTGCGTACGTAGGTATGTGTGTTTGTAAGTTTCCTTAGAGTCCGTGGAGCGAGTTGTAACGACCGGATCACCTTGAATGTCTAACAACATGGAGATGACTTGTGACTTTAATCTAACGTTTTCTGTAATAAAAGATTACGAATGTTGTGGATCTCTGGTACTTACTAAAGTACTAGAGATATTTTGTAAACCAACTCGACGGACTCTCAATAAAATATGAGAGGTAGGTCCTATCTGCCTTATTTTATTGCGTCTGTCGAAATTGGTAACTTAAGATTTTTTGTTGTTTAGCCCGAGTCTAAGTTTCTTGTTCCTTCCGAGAACTTTATTTTGTAAAGGTATACATTACATAGCGAATTATTTGCTCAGTTTCTGATTGTTGACCTTTTAAATATCAATAACAGAGTAACAATAAATGATCGATGAGAACTCTACCAAGATATAAAAAGACCGATATAGATAGTCCTTATCCAATTATCTTAAATAGACATCAACGCTTACCTATAAGTAAATTGAGATATTCATAAAAGTCTGGCACGAAGATGTATTTTAACTGCAAGGCAAAATTCAAACGACCTAAGAGGGATTGTAGGGGGTTCAATCAAAGGTCAGCGACGCTTCATCTAGAGAATTTATGTGTTATACACAAATACCGGTGATTATGTATTTGTAGCGAAAGCGGCTGGCGATTCGGGTCGTTGACCCCTTGACGCGGATGCATCATTCGTGACACATACTAATGTTATGTGAACTCATGTGCGTTTCCAGTATGGCACCGACTCGTTACCTGACATCCAACTACCTTTGGGAAAGTGAAATAGGAAACTTGTAATATACATACGCTAACTGAATTCTCATAGAAGGTAAATATTGTAATATTATACTGATTCTTATATTTTTTAGACATATTTAATTTTGGACATAGGTACACGTACGAGATAATGAATCACAAAAAATAGTGTACAAAAGCAAACATACATTTTATTAAAAATGAAATGTGCAGATTTTAACATAACTCATTTGTACGAGTTACGAGTGTGACACATTGACAATATTTGTATTCGTCTATGAACGAGACAAAAGAAAATACACTACATGATACTAGTTACTCGTATACAAAGAATTTTGATTATGTTAAATATATATATTTATTTCGTTATTTCTTTTTAGTTATCAGAACATGTAATCGATCTATTTATTCGGAACATATTACGTAATTTGATTTCTCGTATCTATTTCCTGCACAATTTTAATAATCTGTTGGTTACGAAAGTATCTTAGTTGCTTAGTTCATAGAACGTTTCGGTTTAAAATGTTTTCTGCCGGCATGATTTAGTTTTAAATAAAATTGTCATTGCTTAACTGTTGGGTTGCTTAACATTAGTTGCTAAACTATTTTCTACCGTAGCGTAGTTAGGTACTATTATCTGTGTTATTTAGGCACAGATCAATACTAGTCAGTTTCAATATTTGCAATGGCTGAACTTTCTTTTCTTTTTGATTCTTTCCTGTCTGTAACAGTTTTTAAATGCTGTTGGCCATAACGAAAAATTTACCATGGTCACATTTCTTTACTTGGTTGTCATATTTGTACCGATACCAAACCTCATTGTAAAGAAAAATATGTTAGGTTCAGTTCTGTAAGTTGAAGTCCGACATGTTTAAAACTATAGGTACATGATAACTTACAAAAGTTTCAAATCATCATCTGCCTAGCTTTTTCCCAACTAAGTTGGGGTCGGCTCCCAGTCTAACCAGATGCGGCTTAATATTACACGGAGCAACTGCCATCTGACCTCCGCCATCAAATTACTTGGACACACTCATACTTTTCGGTTAGACTGGTTGGCAGACTTTTTGGGCTGCTGACTGATGTATGAAAATACATATCAGTAAAGTTGTTGCTCAGACAGTTTCCTTTGTCGTGAATCTTAAATTATAATTGATTTGCATAAGCGTCCACAATAATATTAATATTGATAAAATTATTAGCACTGCTATTATTATGTCGTTTGTTTGGCCTTGAATCGCTACCATCACTCTAGATTGTGGAATTTACGACAAACGTGACATGAAAATACATAAATATTGTATAGGCAGCTGGTGTCTACGTGTCTTTTATTTATTATTATTGATACCAAGCATTATAAGCAGTAGATTTCTTATTGTTGTATGTATAATCGTCAAAGGTCATTGAACCTATTATATAACATCTTCCAATTGGTTACGATTTCAACAGTACGGTTATAACTAACTTTGTTTATTTAACTTTGAAAGTAGTTTTCTTCGTAATATCGGATTTCATGGGACTAGTTAGTGTTCAATTGATAAAGCTTATCCAGTCAATACAAAAGAATAACTATGGGCATGAATAATATGAATATTATGGTGACATTCAGCGAAATATACTAACAAAATAAGTTCTTAGATAGGTAAGTACCTACTCCACGGCTTAAAACAACAAAAGATTTCATAATATCTATAATCGCTGGCTAGGAAAGAGTCTTCCTTATTTACAGATTCCTTGCGTTAAGGATGTGATTGGAATTCTGGTGTCTTTTTGTACTGGTGAAGCTGCTGCCTAACCGAATAATCCTTAGTTCTGATTACCGGGACCGAATCTTGTAATAAGGCCAAGTGGAAACTTATCTCAGCATAAATTGTGCATGGTGCACGTATGTCATACGACGTTTTGTAACATATTTGCGAGGAAATAAATACAACTCGGACTTTCTTAAACGAATAAATCTTTTCGTACCACTTGCTCAAAAAAGTGACATTCTATGCCACAAAAAGCGAACATAACAATAATCATTTTTAATCTGTTAAAAACAAGGAAAGAAAATTGTACTGAATTTCATTCATCCTCTAGGGGGAGAATGTGATTTAAATTTGGAATACTTACCGAAATTTATACTGAACTACATCTGTGTTTACACCATTGAGATGGTATATAAAGAATTATACATCTTTTTGAAAAAGGAATACGCATTTTACTTTTAATTGTCATTATTTTTAATAAATGCTTATCTCATATTATTATCTTCTTGTTTAAAAAAAACATGGCCCCTCACTAGGATTTCTCCTGTATCGAGGGTACAGTTTACAAACATACATGTCACATGCACACACAACCAGACCCGAAACAACTATTTGTAGATCATACAAATATTTGTTCCGTGCGGGGATCGAACGCGCGGCACGTAGCGCAGAAAGCAGAATTATTGTGTTAATTTTTTCGCAAATGGTACGAAAAGTAGAGTATTTTCCTCAGTAATAAAGCTGTCTTAGGCTTACATTCAGAGACGACAGAAACGAGTCTAAGCGTGAACTTACGCTTCCATCTGTCAAAATTTGTTCGTAAAATTGACATATGGAAGCGTAAGTTCGGTAAGTTCACGCTTAGATTCGTTTCTGTCGTGTCTGAACCATCTGACCACTTTTCTGACATAAAAACTCTTTGCTAAGATTTAAAAAAGTACCGTTCGTTTTAGACGGAGCATCTTGATAAACCGTGCGTTTTACATTACATTATCGCACAAGTGCGTAATGAGATACATTACGATATTGAAATTGGTGAAATAAGAGACCCCATACGAGCAAATGTGTTATAAAATATTAATTTATTTGATTGATTTTTGAGCGTGCACTCGTAGAACGCTTCATAGAATACAGAATATTATTTATTGTCGTACCTATATCATCACCTTGCATAGTATTTCGCAAGGTTTGAGATATCTCGTTATTATTATCGAACTCCTTTTATTTTTGAAGCGATCTTCCTAGGTTTTCTCCTCTACTTCTCTCTATCTTTGACATTCATCTCTACGTTATCTGGATGGTGGTAAACTGGCTCTTTTAGATTACGTACTTATTTACTACTTTTCATAATATTTTTGTTACTATTGACTAATAGTAGGAGTTGCAGAAAAAGAGAATCCACGTACGGTTGCTACCTATACATCCGGAATTTTCCGGACATATCCGGTATCATGGTGGTTTTTTTGGAATACAGAGGGAATTCTAAGATGTCCGTAATTTTCAAAAATGAACGGGGCGGGTATGCTTACGTGCAGTATCTTCAAAATCAAATCAAATCAAATCTTTATTGCATTCCATAATGTAAAGTTAAAACAGATGGTAGGCTTAATCTATGGATCAATTATGGACCCTGTCGGGCACAGCATGGTTTGGTAGGAGAGAGGAAAAGCTGCTTTATTAATACTTTATTTATTTTAATGTAGTTGTTATTTATTATTTCACTGTTGCCTGATATATTTTATGACATACTTTTTGTTCAATATTTATTAGTTATCCATTTATTATTATTATTTTGCAAAATTATTTAATATAAGTATAATTTTTGCACTATTTAGTATTTATTTGTGTGTGTTATCTTACTGATCATTAGTTAGATACTTCACCTAGCCGTACCCGCATCATACATGAATCGCTTCACGCAAGAACTAGAAATGACGCGAAATTAATTTTTTTTTAAGAAAATGTCCGGATTTTTCTGCAAATGTTCGGGGTTTTCTTCGGATTTTCTTTTTTTTATGTGATAATCCTATCTACAAGCGTCGAAACAAGAGATCGCCTAGCGCACCCTGGGCAGTCAGCCTTGATACCATCATTGCTGGCTGGCGAATCTTGCCAGTACGGGATAAGCGATTTTCATGTGATAGAAGAAGTTGAGTACTTAGAAATTACTATTCCTTCGCACCAAAATTGCATTTACATAATGTATGTACATTTCATCTGTTTTTGTGTTGACTATTTAAAATTCTGTGTTATTCTATTACTGTAGTAATAATTTGTGTGCAGATGTGGACATTGTTGAGGTCAGTCGTCGCGTGGAACCATTTAACAATATTATTCAAGATTATTGTTTTACATTCATGTATCCTGCACTCATATTTACGTTGTTAATATTATTTAACGTTTTATAAACTTTGACTCACTATGTTTTTGGCAATACGGCATGGAATGTAAACATTCAAAAGGCGTGAAGTCCTTGAGTCAGTCGCCGTGACTGATTGTATTGAAAATTACCACGTACTTGGCTGCTGATTACAATGAGAACTTTTCAACGAATCCTATCGGTAGGACAGAATCAATTGTTTCGTTCAGAAATAAAAATCTGTTGATTCTCATAACAGTTTGTATTTGTTAACTGTTAAATATGGATCGCTTCCGACTGCTCTTCAAAAAACGATCATCATGTCATTTGAATTTAAATGGATTGATGTATGTCGTTATTATAACAGAGGAGGATGTTGCTGCACATCCTCTTAACATGGTCCCTTTGTCGTCCTTTTACAACGACAACGTTAAGCAAGGATTCAACCACACTGATAACATTTCTAAATGTTTTGGAAAGGTACCTATTGATATTTTTAAAAGATTGGATTAGATATTTTTGAGATAAATTAAGCAATGAGAAGATGTGAGAGCTCCAAGTACATCTAGTGTTAGTGTCGTGTAATGGGTTATCTCCAACAATTTCCAAACTTACCAAAATAGGTATACTTATGTCTAATTCATGAGCGTTTCACGTTTATGTGTGCGTGTTGAACGGAAGCCGCCGATTTTCCGCGCACGCGCATCACAATGATCTTCCTCGCATCCGTCCACCCGCGCGTCCCACCCACTGCGTAGTCATCGTCTAATTATTGACTCGCCATCGTACTTTAATTAAAATTCTTTATGCTCGGTTGATTCCGTCAAGTGCTTAACATGAGACATGATCATATGTTATTACATGTAATGCTAGCGTAGATCTTAGGTATACAATGACGGATCATGTAGACTGTAGATTCTTTCATTAAGTTTCACCTAACCAATTCCTTTTACAATAACTCTTAGATTAATACAAAAATGCTATACTATCTATTACATACTTTTAGAAAATAGTCCTCGGAATTGGAACCCATTGGATGGATTACCCAGCCAGCGAGATTAATGGAACACTTCACCCTCTGGTCATAGAGAAAGACTTGCTTTTGTCGATTTTGCCATCGGCGACCATCTGAAAACCTTTGATTGCCTTGGAGTATCTGGAAACTATTGCAACCTTTCGGTAACAGTGGGCTGCGTTCTTGGTAGATAGGCTTGTTTATACATTAAGTTATAATCGTCACATCAGCTCGTGAACCGCCTATTTCACTGAGCCATCGTAGGTTTCCCTTACTTATACCTATATAATGGTTCTTCAATTCATACACGAAATATTTTAAGAGTTACATCTACATATAGGTGGTAAAGATGCCATACTATCGATTTTATTAACTAAGTATACCTATTTAGAAATTTTTATAAGTATATTGCAAAATTTTAAAAAAGAATCTTTAGTTTTACATTTTTTGACTGATAAAAAATACTGGCTCCTCATTTATTTTCAACATCCATTACGCTAGTTTAACTGCATTAAAATTCACTCCAAAACAAAATAAAAATTTGATATTGTATGGCTTGCGTTAGTATATGTAAAAATTATGCGTGGCCCCCATACTAAGTCGAATTATCGCTTTGTTTTAAAGCGTATCCCAATACTACGGTTGCATTTAGGAACAGAGACTGAATCACTCTACAAATTATGCGCACCACATAAAAAAATATGCTGTATAAGTGTGTGTGAGATGACGATGAGGGTGACGTTGAGAACAGATACTAGATTTGCAATGAAATGTGGTAAAGATGCAATTCAGGCGGAGGCGGATTGTGGGTTCATGCAGAACGCACTAAATGACTAGTTAGTATTCAGTAGAAGTTATATGTGTGGGTATCATTGATGACTCTCATCGCCCCACACGGTGGCCACGATTGCCCGATACTGAGGGCAATCGTGGTCAAAACAATTTTTTTTTATACTCGTGTTATAACCAATGTATGTTTTTTAGGTGTTTAAAACTGTACTAAATTTTAAGATTATAGGTATATTCTAGTATGCCAGCAGTTACTATGCGGGACAGCAGGCGCGCGCCATAGGGGTTATGCATATGCATCTACATAATCTTCTTTTTTTTAATCAATTATTACTTATATGACTCCAATTACCCTTTTCCTTACATTGTAAGGATTATATGCACAGACATTGTTTTCTCAGATTGTTTCCAACTATATACAACAAAGTTACAACAGTTCCGAAACAACTAAACAAAAACACAACTGAGAAGAGAAACTTTCATAAGAAATTAACTGGTAATTCATATTACCTAGTAGCTAGGGCGTAAGCTTATAAAGATATATATCTAGGTACTATAAATATACAATATAATGTAGTAACCAGTGAAAATAAAAACGGTCGCTTTTAAATTGGGACATTATTTCTATTTTACGGCTAATACCAATTTTTCTTCATTCTATGTTGTGGACGTGGTATAAAATTAATTCATTGAGTGACGAAACGCAGACGTATTGTTGCGGGCTGCAAGCAAGTAAATAAAAGCTAAGTTGTTAATTTTTTTCTCTAAAATTTTAAACAGAATGAGATTCGGACTGAAAACAGTAAAGACTTCTGTTTATAATACTGATTACCTACATTTTACTAGTTAAATTGTCGGAAAGTATTTTAAATATTACATTTGTTACTGTAAAGTGCTTATGGCACACGTAGCCAAAACAAAGCAGCTGCTTAGTTTAGGGCGCGTACTCTCCAGTGTTCATATACAGGGTTATATGTAATTCACCAGTATTACTCATTTAGGTAAGGGGTGGATGTAAAAAAAAAACCTAACTTTACAAACAAAAGATCATTCTGCTCAATCAAAATCTATAAAAAGTTTGATTTTTTTTTTGGCTTTCCAATATTGTTCCCTTAGTAAAAGTTGTTCATATTAATGAGTACTTCCACCCCTTAAAAGCACTATTAGTGAATATCAAAGAACCCTGTTAATAACAGTCATATTATATTGAAGTTGCTCGCTGATAATTTTTCAGATAAGCTAGTATCTACGTCAGAATTTGATTCAGTCATTATGATGTTGGTGGTCATCGATCGTTGATTATGATAGGTGATTTATTTTTGGCCTGACCTTTATGTAAAGTTATATGATGTTGTAGCGTTGTTATTTCGTTAAAAATTGTTTGATCACATGAAGAAATATGTAAGCAAAATAATTGAGGGATAACAAGTCGATAAATGTTTAATACTTTGAGTTGTTTGTATACTTAGGTGGTATTCTCATGCTATGTGTACGTAATAGGTATTTAAATATTAAAATATGCTTATTATCTAATTCATTTAGTTAGTTTATTAATTACACAAACAATAATGAATTTTTGTGGCTTTACTCATATATTAATGGTTTATTTTAAACAATTAAGGCGACAAATCAGGTGCTCCCTGAATGTTATTTAGTATTTCATATAGAAATTTCAACAGAGGTAACAGTTCGAGAAATGTAATTTTGCCTCATATTAATCGCTGTATTTTTGTTGTGTCGTTCACATGTACAATCATAATTTGTATTCACAGGGCAGGCGTTGCTAGCTGTATTTATAAATAAAATTGCGTATAGAATTCAAATATGGTGGACTATTTATACCATTTACGCAATGTATTAAATGTACAATATCAATCATTGTGATCTTAGCTTATTTTTTTCTACTGCTAAACGGTTACCGTAACCTATGGACGCTCACAACATACAGGGATATCACTCGCGCGTTTCCAACCCTACTCCTAGTCCGTCTTACTGCCAACATGACGCTTCCCCAAGAAGCACTTGGGACCTTGCTACATCACCGCAGAAGAGCAGTCAGTGTATTTGGCTACTGTAATCTGTAATTAGGTTTACTTGTTTGGTTTTACGTGTTTTGTATTTTATTTTTACTTATTTTTTTGTATATTTGTGGTTTTGTGCTGTCTAATAAACGTATTTCTTTCTTTCTTTAAGGTGGAGGTACTTCCCCAGTCGGACAGGTCCAATTTCGAACGGAAAGTCCCGCTATGCCCTAATTTCTAAAAAGCTTAGTATATTCTGAGATTAGAACGTTTTATTCGTAGACGATTGCTCACTTTCTGCCTTTATGAGAGGCGCAATTTCCTCGTTATCACGCAACGTTCGCTTCGGCAACAACAATAACTATTAAATGTTTAAAACGTTTCGTAAACCCAGTAAAAGTGTTGTGGGCGTAGTGCACAATGCGACAATAGTTGGCGACGTAATCGTCGTTTTCTATCAGTTGCGGTCACAAACACTTCGCGCTCCGCTGCGTCGGATACTTGACAACATACAGAACATCATTTGCACAGTAAGATACGTAGGTACCTATGTCAGTGAAATCTGATAAGTATTCCACGACATCGTGTTGAGAATTCATCGCACATCATAACTGCATGACGCACGTCCTTCGAAGATGACTAAACTCCACGATCCACGCAATTTTACAATGCAATATTGTTTTTTTTCCATGATTTCAAAAAGCTTTCGTATTATACTAGGTAGAGTTCTCGTGGCGTACCTACATAATACTCACACTAAATTATTAGATACGAGCCTCAACAAAGGCGCAATTTATAAAGATTTGCGCAAATTAAAATTAAGGGTTCCTTCTCGATTTTTAAAGTGTTATTCAATCTGTCTTGATTACACTAGACTGATTAATAGTGCCTTGAAGTAGGTAGAATTAAGTCTTTGAGGGTGGGTACAGGAGATTCAAGTTGTTAAACTTTTGGTTAGTAGGTAGTAGGATTATGATATTTATTTGCTAGAAACACGGTAAAAAGTTGAATGATATTATGTGCATGTTGTGTTCTTCTAGTTCATCATGTTTGCCGACACAGCGGCATGCAAAACAAATCAGGTATATTATATCTGCTTATAAGCAAAGAGCATTTTGGCAGCAGGCCGAAATACGCTTGGAATAGGATAAAGTGTTAGGATACACGCTCTACCTATGTACAATTACTTAAGTCTTTAACTGGGAAATAATGACCTTCATAAATAAAAGGTGTTAACCTATTTATTAGTTTTTAAAATTAAGAAGGTAATCAATAGTCATTGTTTCGCAATTGGTTACTTTTGGTGTGATGATGTTAATTATCAATCCTTTTGTAAAACAATAAACCGTTTGTTGGTGGAATCCACAGCCTTGTACTTAGTTACAAGCTAAAAAAACATTCATATTATGAATGTTTTTTTTTGCGTTTTGCATGACTGTGTCTCCGGCCATCTAGTCATTATCCAATGAGAATACAGCAATTGATATGAACAATGATGAGACGCGATACCGTGTGGGTAAATACATAGGTACGTGAACATAGCCTACGTACACAGGTTACGTAAGAGGTTGGCTGCATGCAAAGGCATCCGCCATTTTGCGATGAGCACTTTGATGGTTTTTGCGCGAAAAGTGAACGGCGAGGTTGGCAATGCTTCAACTTGAATTTGTTATAGAAATTACGATTTTGCAAAGATTTTCTAAATAACTTTAAACGTACAAAAAATGGTTACGTGGAAAATAACATTGACACAATTTTAGCTTGAGTTAACGTTTTTAGAACTTGCTCGTACAGTCATACTGTCATACTGCCACAATAGGAGTTAAACGTGACCTTCTTATTTGATTTGATTAACTGATTTAGATTTTTTTAGCTTGTTGTAGATTGTGTGTACTATGTCTTGACGATAAATATAATTGCATAGCATCTCTACCTCTAGGTAATTATTTTTTTTTCAATATCCTAGTTTATGTTTCTAAGGTTTTCTATAATATTCTTGTTTCTAACGCTTACGTTTATGGCCCATAGACTTTCAGTACCTATGTTTACAGTAAATCGTGGACGGATTCTCCGTCCACGCGTCCACGCAGTAAATTGACAGTATTTCGACTTTTCTATACATTTTGACGTTTGAAAACATCAAAATACTGTGGAAATCATTTGAAAATAAAATATTGACAGTGTCTGGACCGCTAATGTAAACTTCGTTTTGGTTGTGGTTTTTTATGGTTATTTAAATGATGTCTGTCCTCATGTAAACCATGGTGTAGTTAGAAGCACGTTTTGCAATCATAAGTAGCGTCCCAGTAAATCTTCAAGTAGGTAGGTACCTACGGTCAAGGGTCAAAGACTAGATAATATACACGTTATTCTCCTTTCATTAGGATTTGAATGAATGAAATCCTAGTGAAAGGAGAATAACGTTGTCTAAACTAATATTGTAAACAGAAATTATTAGATTTTTTGTATGTTTGTTTGTAATGGATAAACTGGTCAAAAACTACTGGACCGATATTAAAAATTCTTTCACCAGCAGAATGTTATATTATCACTGGGTAACATAGGCTATAATTTAAAAAGATATCACGCGGGCGAAGCCGCTGGCGGCAGCTATAATTAATATTATAACATTAATCTACTTTATAATTTTCATAATTTGCCAATTTAGCTACTCAGCATGATGTCCTAGGTTAGATCTCTAAGGTAGCGAGCGAGCTGTTTCCGGTTCAAAATCTCAGTAACAGCTCTGGATTTGGAATTGTACCCGATAAATTGCGAAAGTGTTACCCATCACATGGGATTTATTACCGTCAAAGACTGTCAGGACAGTTCACCTCTATAGGTACCTAATTATTAAACAAACTGTAAGAGCTGTTAGACCTGTATGTCTTTAATAATGCAATGTGCTGACATTGCACTATTAAAGACATTCAGGTCTAACAGCTACGAGCATTTTATTATTGTTATAAACGTTGCGATACCCTAATTTTATTGAATTATGTATTCATCTCAGAATAGCTCTATGTTGTAGATGTAGAGCAACATAATACGTAACGCCAAAAAGTTTTAGATAAGTGTTGATTAATGTCGAACATGAAAACTAAATTGATGTAATCTTATTTTTAGGACGAACCTCTGCCAATAAACAACGCACACGCATTACACGGCGTGCCACCGCCGTCTGTGGCGCCGGAGCTATCGCCGCCTGCGCAACCCAGCCACTCCGCGCCGGTCGCAGCCAACCAGCTCAAAGACGATGCACTCAACCATGCAGAGTCTAAACTTGATGAAGAAAAATTACAGGTAGGTACGCTTTTCCACAATATCTATACTAATTATGTTTCTTAAAATACTTGTGCGTAAGCATCGTATGTGTGTGTCAGGGGTGATATAATCATAAATAGAACCTTATTCCGATATGCATTTAAAGTGGTGCAGGTTGTATGTGTAACCCAAAAAGGGCTTGTAAAAAGAATATAAAACAGTTTTCAGATATTTATGACTGTTTTCAACAGTTGTATGTGTTAGAAACATTGCAAGAAAATCGCAAGAGTGGGTATAGTTCAGGCTAGTTTTATTAAAATAATGTAAGTATAATGAATAGAGCTTAGAGAGCTAATAAAATTTGATTTAATGACAGCACGCCTCATCCAATGGGCTCTAAAGTTATAGCATAAAATATGGCTTTCTATTCCAAGAAACTGTGGTTAATGATCTTTGTCACCAATCACCTCTTTTGTTCTAAAGATTTCTAGAACATACGCTACTCAGTTTTATTATTATCTTGAAATCTATCCCGTTAGGTATAGTAAAAGTGGTGACGCCAAATAACCGATTGGTTAAGGCCAGCGAAAAGTTTCACTTGATAGTTTTACGCGTGAAAGGCCTCAGAAATTTAAATCGTGTTAGGTACAGGTCATCTCACTTATCTTCCGAAATGACAGAAATTGCGAATGGTAATAGTTTTATTATTTAATTGATTAATTGTTGCGATTAGATTTGGTATTGATAGTGACGTAAATATTGAAAAAAAGGTTATGACTTCGTGCAACGAGCGATTCGATGTAGATTTAGGAAATGTGCATTTGTCAGTCGTTGCAAGTGGTGACGTCATAGCTTTCACTCGCGGGTGACTGGCGGGGCTCGCCACTCAACTGCTGCACCACGTGAAAGCGTCCACTTTGTATTATTTGTATTTTGTTTTGCGAAGATACCTACCTAACTAGCGACCGCAAAATGATGCAGATATATGAACGGTTCCAATACAGTTGACTACCTATATAACTTAAATCATAACTGATATAGAAAACACAGAGAGCCCTGTGTTTTTACAAATATTTCCTTATGAGCTTTCATGCACATATTGTCTGAAAAAACGTTTTCTTCTAAACAAACTAGTACTTTTCCCCCACATAACCTTTTGACCTTTAATTAACGACTTATTGTTATGTAGGTTAGGGTTTAATTCCTTTATTGTTAGGTATAGGCTTGCATTCCGAAATGAGTGTTAATGTCGCTCTGCATATTGACCAGTCAGCATGGGTTAACGTTAACGTTCAACGGAGCGGTTGACGTAATCGATGGCGTTGGTGCAGTCGGATGTCTGAGGCCCTAGTGTAATTTCGATTTTACGCATCGACCGCGTTCTGCGCTGTCCGCTTCGAGCTCTTCTCCAATCGGAGCGCCGAACGTGGTTGACTCGTAAAATCGAGATGGTTAAAATAAACTTGAACTAAGGCCTCTGAACGCAGGGTGCGGTCCCGGACGTCCCGGTTTCACTGAAAAAATACGCAGGGGCTAATTGATATTCATTTAAGGCAATAATAAGATTTGCATAGACATAGGCTGATTCAACGATGAGCTATCTATCTATCCAAATGTTAGTAATATTTACAAACGGAGGGCGGTGGAACAATGGTGCGCGGGCGCATTGTCTCGCGCAGGATGTCCGAACCCATTGTACCGGGTAAACAGCACAGAACGAGATATTATATGTTCTTGTTTCACACGTTGCTTTCCATTAAGTGTTAAATGCAATTTAACCCTTTATTTTTATGACATTGTAAAATTATACATTCATTCTTCATCTCTGCCGCGGGAATGGATCGGAGAGCTTCAATCAGTTTTATAAATGTCACTGCTTTCGTTTCCCTTCCAGTTCAAACGTAACGAAAGCGAAAGCTACCTTTCTAGGGCTCGTTAGGTCAAATGTGTAAGGGGTCAAGCCAGTTCGTTAGATTCTTAAGTATAACTAATGTCGTCTTCACTTTACGCCTAGGTTTCTATAAAGGCATTCCTAGAGTTTCTTTAGCATGATGATGCGAACGCATTATAACATGCTAGATTGACGCACGGAATATTGATTATATCTACATTTGATTACTTTAATGTCTTTTGAATGGCCAATAGTATAATATTTACCGCTGACGGACGACTTGCGTATGATACAAACATTTATAAATGTTTTCAGAAAATCGACGATGAACGGAATGACTCACCGAACTCAGCGAGCGAGGACAGCTCTGAGTCTGACAGTTCTGGCGAGGAGGAAGACGAGCTAGACGCCGTCAGGCCCATGTTCAAGCTGCCCATTCAGTTCGACTTCGACGAGCTAGCGGGAGCCTTCCTAGCTAACAACCAAAAGTGAGTTTATGAACTTTACTATTTTACTACTGGTTTCTACAACGCTGATCAAATCTGTGATCATTTCAAATCTTAATTAGCTGTTGTGTTTGGTTGACCACCATTAACATCCAGTTCCAGTTCCAGTTCTTGAAACTTAGCTGCTTTGTATTGCCTATAATTTAGGAGCTAATTGGTATATGCAAAGCAGCCAGGTTTCAAGACTACATTTCTGTTAAATTTTGAACTATGAACTTGGGAACTTTCGATTTTATTTCTTTTACGGCTATCGAAATTGGCCATCACTTAACCCTTAACAGAATGTTTTTTGATGAGATTTCATTTATTTTTGTTGGAAAACCAAATTTTCAGTAAATAAAAATTGATTGTGTATTTTTTTTCTTTTTATTCATTTATTTATTACACTTTAAGGATTATTTTTATTATCAGATCGTGAATGACGTATACTCTGTTTTTTATTTGCCTTATTTATTAAACAATTTCCACGTGTATTTTTAACGAAAACGTTATTTAAAAACATGAAAATCATGTTAATTTTAACTGTCTTTGATAATTAATCCTTTTTGCTGATAATTAACGATTTGTTGCTCCAGTTTAAGATTACCCCTCATGCATAAGATTTTGTCAGATTAAATTATATTGGTACTAAGGTCCCTATTAAAAAGTTGCGTACAATCCAAAACCCAGTCCCACTAGACTGGGTTTTGGATTGTACGTAACTTTTTTACTACGTCAGATTATTTTCCTTGATGATGGCTTACGATACTGAGTACCAAATTTTGACATCGCAGAAAATATCTTATTAAATATAACTTGACCCTTCATGCTTGACATTTTCTTGGCACATTTGGTTCAAATTATATTAGTTTAGAATTAAGGATAGTTATGGCTAGATTTTGTCAGAGGACCTGGCCCCATTGTCATTGCCTATCTATGATCTTCTTTTAAAATAGTACTTCATTAAAGTGACTATATATACCCGTATAAATCTTGCGGAAATATAATATTAATATATAATGTCGATTTTTTTCTCTTTGGTTGTGATTAAAGATCTACTACTACCATGCTAAATATCCGCATTGTAGGTTTATTGGAACTGGTACCTACTGTAGAATAGAGTCACATTCCGATTTTTTGCCGGTGTATAAATCAAGAAGTAAAGGAGTAAAAACTTGAAATTTGTGGTTCCAGATGAGTTTAAAAATATTTCTACATGGTATTAAGTTTAGCTTTAAAAATATTTCTACATGGTATTAAGTTTAGCTTGATAATGGTTCCATTACTTCCATTGCAAAGTTAAAGCAATGTTAAAAAGTGGATGATATGTTTTCTGTAAAGGTTAGTGCGGTATCGCCCGCGGTTTCGTTCTCGAACTTTGGCCGGGTCGCTTCTGCGGCCCAGACCAGTAGGTAGGTCAAGTTCTTCTCCATATCTATCTATTAAGTGCCTATAATAAAATCGTAATCTGTTCAAATTATACAGCCTTGTCAAGATTGTGAAATAATTGAATAGAATAATTAATTATTCACGTGTAATTTTATGTTTCCATTAACCCCGATATTTAATAATTAAGCTAGAAATTTGAATTGTTCAGCAGAATAATGTTAGGCAGCAAGTCGTAGAAAGTTCTCAGGAACTGAAACAACAGTATGCGGGTAAAATGTTGAATAGCGCGAGTTTGTCTCGACGTTTTTCAGAGGTTAGTCGGTTAGGAACCTATGGAGCCAGTCAGCGTATTGGCTTGTATAATAAAACATCATATTTCGTACTAAATATAAGAAGAAGATTATAACAAGAAGTCTGGTTTTAGACGTATAAGGTCAAATTAGGATCCAAGCGGTAAATATTTTTTTTGCTAGTCGTCCTTTGTAAACAATAAATGAACTCAAACAACAGTTACCAACCTAATTACCAAAATTTGAATGCGAATGAGACAACTAGAACTCATTTCAATAACAATATCTTCTATCGACCGAAGCACCGTTATAATGGACACTACAAAAACTCACAGATCAAGTTTTACTTTGTGTTAGTACGTTGTAGAATTTATGAAAATAAATTATAAACAGCTTATGAATCAGGCATGCATCATACACATGCATTTTGGACGAAGGGTTATTGATGTTTGTTTGGCACAGCTGTATTTATTAGAGTTGGTTAGTTTTACCCACTGAAGTATGGCCATTCTTTTTCGTTACACCTTGTGCATGTATAATTCAGTTGAAGTTTTCCCCAGGGTGATTCTTTTTGTCCTTCCTGTGTTCTCATATTATAATGTTGTGACTAGTGGTTACATCATTGCCGCTAAGCGGAAGGGAAGTCTAGAAACTTGTGTAATCACCTTAATACAAACTCATTGGTAATCTGTAGGAATATGTGTGACCTAACGTGGCTCGAGATCGTCGATATGTGCAGTTTGTTGAATGTTGCGTGGTTGGAGCGTTTCAATTGTAAAGCTAAATATTGGAGTGGGGTTCATACCGTAGAAACAAAAAATGAATGTGTTCGCTGATATACCTAGTTTTTGGATCATTCTGGATTTTTTCCTCTATGTACTCGTAAGTTGGGTTAAAAAATGAACATTAGTCGTATCTAAGTAAAAAAATTAACATTTGTTATTTGTTACACATTATTATCATGATGTAGATACATACCTGATAAAATTAGGTCATATTATAAAACTACCAAAACAAAATAATTTGATAAATGTTATGTTGGAAATAAATGGAGCTACGTTTATAACATAATTAAACCCTGAAGCGTAGGTAATTTGAGATTTTCATCACATTTGATCGCAAAAAGTATATTTTATGAGACGGCACAGTAAATTAAATAATTGCTACTCTACATTAAATGAAATCGGTGGCAGTAAAAAGTGTGCAATTAAATGGGAACACAGAAAAAGGTTTTTATGGCAAGTGCCTACATAAAAGGTAGCAACCAATCAGCCATTCTGATTATTGTTGTTTGTTCCAGAATTGCGTGGCTAAAGGCTAGGCTATTTTAATAATGTCCTTGCTAAGGCGTTCGGATTTACCTAAACGAAAGCATCCGGAAAAATAAATCTTTTTAGAGAACATTTTGTAAAATCAAAGTAGAAAGTCAGTTAAAAAAGGTAATAATTTGCTTTCAGCAAGGGTCGCATGAACTGTGTGGTGGAGAGGCGCCGCGATGACCCGATGGAGAGACGATTCCCCTTCAACATCCTCGGAGCTTTCGCGCCCCGCAGTGCACATGCCGAGCGCATCGCCATCATCTGCCACGGAGGCGATGAGCCCAGGTAACTACTCAGCTTACAGCCTAAAATAGGGTTGTGCTATGTAGGCATGTGTGCCGTCATTTGGGACAGCTCAACTCAAAACTGTTAGGGCTCTTTATTTAAAAGACTGTTTTACACATCTACATCCCTACATTCGTAAGATACAGCATGGTGACGACGTTATGACATTAAATGAAACCACGTATTTGACATCACGTTCAGAAGATGTACAAAAAACAAACTGCGATTTTCACGCTTGTTAGTTTTGCGTAGGTAATATTTCACTTTACTCTCATTCCTCTAGGTCAGGATTTCACAGACTTACCTATAGCCCCACGTATCTATTATATTTCCCCGACAACTGCGGCTCCTTAACAAAAACAAATTAAGTAAATCCAGCTGTAGATTCTATAGCGTAGAAGAAAATTAGGTTTTTTATTTCGACTTTTAATAAAAGATAATACCTACAGTGTCTAATAGAAATGATTTGTTAATTAATCTGATAGGTAGGCTTGTTTCTTAAATATAAAGAGATAAAGATATATTTATTTGCTGTAACATGTGTAGATTATTCTTGTCGCAGATTCAGTCGAGTTTAGGAACAATTTTAGTCAATTTCAATCTTAATTCCGACTTAGGAGCAAGTCGATTTCGTTGCCAGCCACCCAGCCGCCATGACGTAAATCTTGCCTTGAACCGCTTACGATCAACTGGCGATCCCTGGGTGTACGCAATTACGCATACCCCATTTTGAGAAAAACTGGTCTAGGTGAAGGGATATCAAAGTAGAAAGTTACCTATATCATCTTTATCTATTCTATACCAGCGTGTAAATAAAGATTATTTCGGTCAGAGCAGGTTAGAGACTTCAAATTTCGCCTAGAGATCGTGATAGTTATCTATATGTGTAAAATTAAGAAAATTTTAATTCGTTCCTGTGGCTAAACTACTGATTTGATTGATTTTTTGTGTTCGGTTACAGAACGTGTTACCAAATAAGTACATGGTTTCATTTAATGTCATTACGTCATTATGTACGATCATATCGTCTGTATGATCATATTATGATGTCGGTCTGGACTTTAAAAGAGAAACCTTTGAATTTGTTTCGGTATTTCTTCTCAGAGGCAAATGAAATGAAATGCCTCACCGGCGCTATCTAAGATCTAAAAAAGACTTGGTAAGAGTGTAAGGAATTATTTACAGAAAATAAATCATTATTTCATACAATTGTAATCTGTTGGTTATAAACTTTTCCCTAAAAGAGAGGTAATACCATGGTCATCTGACTCTTACATAACCTCGTGTTACGACGTTAACGACTGATCGCCTTGTTTGTCTCGTATTGTTTTTTGTTTTTGATTACGTTACGGACAGGTTTGTAATTTGTAGTTGACCTTTCAAAAGGTAGATCACAACTATTGTGTAATGTGTGAATCATGTGTAAATAACAAGTTGTTGTCGAAGGCGGCCTAGAGGATTATTATATGTACTTCAGTAAACTATGAGACTGAGAAAAGTAACATTGTATGGGGTTTTAAACGTGTCTGTTAGTACAGATACTTATATCACAATACGCATCAAATTCTTTTGTTGGGTATTTTTGCGTGGTTCGCATTGTAATGCGGCGAAGTGGACCGATTATCCCTGTTTCTTAGAACCTCAGAAAGCTTGGCGTTCCATTCGATTCTTCTTCCTTTATTGTAGGCTCATGTTTATTTTTTGTATGAGTTTAAGATCCGATGGAGCTAAAGGTTAGATAAAGATTCTCATATGAGAAGAAAGGTCGGCGTAGGTTTTAAATAAAATAGGTAAAATATTTTATTTTATTGAAAATAAAGATAATAATGAGCTGTGATAGTGATGTAGTTCATGAACTAAAAGCAAAAAATTATTAGGTAGGTCCTAGGTACCAGTCATCACACCACTCTCCTCAATTATGTAGGACTTTGATAGAAATTACACGCGCCCCACGATTATATTTTTGAGTCTGATCAATGCCCATGCCATGCCATGAACATGGGACTAAACGACTTATTTACATACCTAATTATTATAGTCACAGAAATTTACTCCTAACGATATCTGTTTGCGTTGGAAGTGATGATTTTAAAGTTAGTTCAAGTTATTAATATATAATTAAGAGTTTGGTGTCATAAGTGGTAGATATTCTTATCCTACGCCTATAATACGCTAGCCAATTAGCTAAGTGATTAAGTAACAACGTAAGTCGTAGATATTTTTAGGATAGTAAAACTGGTTTAATGTCTAATATTTGAATTAGAGTAAATGATTTTGACAAACGAGGTGTCGATTATTTCGTCTTTAGAGAAAGAGGGAAAGGCAGTTATTTAAAAAAAAAAACCCCTGCACTGCCACTGAAGACAGATTTCGTAGGAGTAGTTTTCCAGTTTTAACTTTAACGTTAGATGCAATGTAGATCAAAACTTTACATGGAAGATTTGTAGCATTTATTATTCCCTTTGAAATGATTTTTCGTTTATAAATGTTCACGGTGTAATAATTTTTTTAAGATTATTTTTTAAAGTTATGTGGCCGCCATTCGGAATCTAACTGACCGATTTGGTTCATCTACAAACTCAGACGATTTATTTATAAAGTTTCATCAAAATCTGTCAAAAAATGTCCCCATTAGAGAGGGAACAAATTTTGTTATATATATCTACCTTAGTATATATCTACATAATTTTTTGCACCGAGGAATAGAATCTACTCAACAAACAATTTGAAAAAAAAAATCACGATCACAAATTCGTTTGCAGAATTGACAAGACTGCGAAACTTGTATCCGGCAAGTGACTGCATTATTTGACATGAGCCACCAAAAGTACCTAATAATAAAACTAAAAACTAAAACCCGACTATGGAAAAAAACAAAAACTAATCAATATAAAACAAGTAGTTTTTCGTAGAGAATTCCGTTACCTAACTAGTACTGCATTGTGAAGCCGTAGGCGGTGTTAAGTTGTGAGACGTCAGACTTTTATATAAGTAGGTATCATGATAATGAAAAAAACGAAAACACGTAAAAAACTACTTGTTTTACGTGTATTAGTGTTTTTTCCGTAGTCGGGTTTTCGTTTTTAACCGACTTCAAAAAAGGAAAAGGTTCTATGTTCGACAGTATATATTTTTTATGTAAGAATCTAAAGAGAAAATTATTCCATACATTTAACTCTACTACGTCGGCGCAGTCCTTTGTTGGTGGGCCACGATCTTACACCTTACACATCTGGTATTGATACCCCAGCTGCTTTCTTTATCAGTCCAACTGGGTTTAATTTTCACATTAAATTTTAAAGGATCTTGAACTTAATTGGGGTATAAAGAAAACAACAAATAAACCGTTGTAGCACTGTAAAAGCCTTCGTATCCGATGAGGTCGATTTAATGGGACAACAGTACCTCTACCATGAGTTTTCCGTGCCGTCTAACGTTTACGTTCACATGCAATATTTGTATAGTGATTTTAGTTCACTATTTATACTATTTATATAGAGGTACAGTTCAGTTTATGTGCGGACACAAAAGTGGAAAATACCGATGTGTTATTCGAAGAGGTCATCTCTTCCTATAGGTGCCGTAGACAGCGGGATTTTAATATCAGTATTGTGAACAACAGCACCTATACCTCAATAAAGTACTGCAGCGGTCACCAATCCGTATGCCAAGTATCTACATAACCAATGGAAGTATCTATTCTCCCACAATGTTAATTGTAGCCACCTGTTGTATTTTAGCTGTTTGTTATATATGTATACATATAAATACTATGAACTATGTAGTTTATTGTAGCCCATAGGTACTCTGCAGTGAACGTATGGAATAAAGTGGTGAGTTCCTCTATAAATAAGGGAGGATCCTCCAGGTGGATATGCTAAGAGATGGTATATCTGATCATTACTACTATAATGCCAAGACCCTGGTAACGTCACACCTTGTTATTAATAATGGTGACCTCAACATGATGATGTGTAGCGTGATAGATCATATCGTTACAGACGTTTCCGTGTTGAAGATGATGTTGTTGGAAAGTGTTAATAAAGATGATTTGTTCCAGACAGATGAGTTTCCCTGAGCCGCAGTCGCAAGTGTTCGCGTTCCCGCTGACGGGCCCAGTGCGCCTGCCGCTGCGGCCGCAGCCCGACCACGCGCCCGCACCGCCCGCAGCTGGCCCTGCGCCCCCCGCACCCCGTCTGCCCCCCTTCGCGCCCCTCGCACACCGACAAGCGCCTTTCCCCCTACCCGTAAGTACTCTTTTAGATCCAATAAATGCACCTTAAGTTTAGGTTAGTTTATTTGATCTATTGATTGAATCTGTAGTTAGACTTTACAAAATATGAAATAATTGAGAGTTCAGTAGTTAGGTAACGAAAAGAGCTTTGAATATTAATTTATATCATAAGAAAAAGCTTTTAAAGTATGCTTATCCCAATTATGTTTGTTTGGAGTGTACCCTTCCGAAATTTTTATTTACCTAGCTGTGCCCGCAATTGTCCAAAGGAAACAAGACAAGGCGAATTATGAAAAAAAAAATGTAGCCGATGTCTATGTATGTCTCATGATCACTGAAAAATTCTTCCAGCGGACTAATATAGCCACGGAAGTTACAGTCACCTTGTAATGCAGGAGTGAAGAACATTAATGTGAAGATCGAAACATTGTAATTGACCATAATAGTTCGTTTCGTCTTCCGGAGTCATAAAGAATAAAATAATTATAACTAATTTAATCATGGAAGAGGAACGCGTCTACGTCGTAAATGTAATGGCAACACTTTACTGTGTTCAAGTTCAATGTTTAAGTCTGAAAAGAGGATTTTAATTTTTCACTTCTCTGTTCTTTTTTAGTAGACGGAGACGACCGGACGTATTATGATGTATACATACCTGCAGACGTATGTACTTACGTCCGGTTGACTCTGTCGCAATCGTTGGGGACAAAATATAGTTATTTATTCGAGAAAGAACGAGTTTCTTTCAATATTTAATTTGCTTCCATAATTGCTTCTGAATTAGCTTTCTGCTTAGTAGGTACAGTAAATCCTGTTCGAATCACCTTGGATAAAATATAATTCAAGTAGCAAGTTTTTGTCACAGAGAGAAAGGGATGGCTTGTGATCCTTGTGTTTGATGTGGGAGAGGTACATAATATGAATTGGTATTTGGGTCAAGTGAGACCGTGATTGCTGGGGATTATCCTCCGATCAAGTCGTTTGTCGGCAAGTGGAAGTGGTCTAACAGTTTCTACAGTTCGTTTTGAGAGTACTTTTATATTGATAAAATCTTTAGTCAAAGAAGGTTAATACTAAGTATTATAAATCTGTAGATTTCGATTTTGTTAAACTTTTCCGTGCAAAACTACTTAAAACTTGATTGCCCTCGAAATAACAAGACAAGTGCAAGATGATATAAATAATTATTATAAGTCAAAAAAGACTCCAGTGTTCAACAGTGATAGGTCAGTAATGCCTTACATTTTCATCAGTAAAAAGTCAGCCAGTTCTGGTTCGACTACGTATACCAAGAAAAAATCTGTGACATTTGATTAGAAGAAGAAGAAGAAAGAGGAAAAAATATTTATTCGGACTAGAAATAAATAAATAAATACCTATTATTATTCTATTCTATTCAAGACTCCAGACAACATAATGCACGAACATAAAAAAGTGCTGTCGTAAGTTGGTCATATACCTAAGATACAAACACTGACCTCTTTAATACAAGTTAGAGGTCAGTGGATACAAAACACCGAAAGTTCGTGAGTACGTACATAAAGTAAGTATATTCATCACATTAATGGTTCGGCTCCCAAATGCCGTGTAGGTAATGTCGACCGCTGAAATATACCGGCGAAATTAAAGGCTATTGTGTCCTGTAAGAGTACCGTACACACTGTTTCGAGAACCGTCCAACTAAGGATTTATATTATTATTGTTGATATATGTGTGTAGGTACCTACTTATGTATAAGATCAAAGAATTTGTAGCTAACTCACATATTCTTACATTGTAGCTATTACCTCATGTACGTTATTGAGCCTTGACGACAATGTGGTTGAATGTCAATGATTGAGTGATTATAGGAGGATGTTTTCGATATAAACAGAGTTATCTGTGGCTGTTATCTGTGTGCTGTGTCTGTGTGTGTGTAGTCTCGGAGGAACCGGTGGAATGCTTACTAAAAACGCCTCCACTTGAAGCTATGCGTTTAGCCCAATAGAACATGGAGCTATAACGGAGCTAAGAACATCCTTTGATCATTACCGAAAACGAGCATCAAGCAAATGTGTTCTCCTATTTTATTCCATTATTACTCTGCAGTGTCGAAGATTAGGTATCATGCCGATGAGCTACCAAAACGTTCAAAAGTATTCGCGTTCTTGTCATGTTGTCTCATCTAACGAAAACTAGATCCTAGTGATAGCTCGGAAAAGTACTATTATGAAGATGTTCAATTGCACTAAAGTGATGTATTCGGGTCACAGAGCATTCGAAGTGCTAAACAATAAAAGTGATGTGTTTCCGCACAATTAGTGGTGTGACGTGGAAGGACCATTTATAATGTCTGCCATGTGTTATGGCCGCTATAATAATTTAATTACTTCTTAACACGATTGACGCACCGGCTTCATGTAAATGGTTTGAACTGGCACTTAATATTGCCAAATATGTGTATTATTTGCTAAAGTATTTCGGTAAACAATTGACTTTATTGGAAGATAGATCTAGGTGTACTTACTGCGGTTTTGTAGTGTGTCCATCTGAAAACGTTATAATTTTTCATCCTAGCCACATCCCAAAACCTCGACTTCTATTTTTGTTGAAATGCTTTTACAAGCTCGTATGTAAAAGGACTACACCATTATGATTTTGCAATTTAGAAGTAAAACTGTACGTTCTGAAACTCTGAAAACACAATAGAGTAATCAAGTGAACATATCGCAGCCCAGTAGATACTGGCCATAGGCCCACAGCATATAAGCATATTTTACTATAATAGTTATAGGCATTTAGGGAATTCTATGTACTTATTATATTGCTGCCAAAAGATGTGTACAAAAGATGTGTGTCTTTTGTGTACATTAAAGTTCGCTAAAGTGTATAACTACAAGTTATTAGTGGCGTAGAGCACTAATGTCGGCAATATCTCTCAGCTGTCAGTTGTAACTTGCGAGGGAGATAACTGCGCCATGTTTCTCTTTAATTACTTGATCGGCAAGGGAATTCTACTAAATTAGTTTGTTTCATATCAAATCACAACACGTAATGTTATTGAACCGCTTGTGTAGTTGGTAGCGGAAAGCGTGGACTGTATTGTTATTGCATTGTAATTGGTACTACAGGGCTACAGAGCAATAAAACAACTGGCTTCAATAGAGATGAAGATGAATTTCCTTGACCAGAATGACACAGTAAAGAGAAAGTGTACAGATTATAAAAATCAATGAACTGTCACGATCAATTTGATGTTTATGTAGCCAACATGTATATTCCCCGAAAGTTAGGCAGAGGTGTAATGTTGTAGGTAGAGGTATACACCCACATTGCGCTGATGACGTTATTAAGTGCCGTGTAATACGTGAGCCTATTGGCACTAGCCGAGCAAAATTCCGAACTCCGGGCTGCTACTGAGAATGTCCTAACAGAAAAATCTAATAACACTTTCCCCAACCTGGAAACCGTAATAAAATGCAGATAGTAAGTGGTAGTAGTTTATTTGGATGAGAAGGTATAATTAAATTTGAGATTAACTTGATAGCGACATGATGAGCTTGGCTGCGCGATGCGGTGACGTAATCTAATGAAGTCGACGCGCAATTTTCCAATCCCCAACTACCTACGTCGCAACTACATAAGTACCCATATGTGCTCCAATTTTTATGACCGCATATTGGATGTGGTAAATAACGTAGGTACTGAATGATTCCGTGAGGTTTATAGTTCGTTGCAAAGAGTTAAAGGTGAGGACATGGGACCAAATAAAAAAAAATCGCGACACACCTATGAAAATGCGTTACTGTACTTCGGTCAAGATTAGAGTTAGTTGAGATGCACTGTTACGCGACCGAAGTTGCAATTGTATAAAATTTAAACATACTACAGCTACACTCTGTTTAAATGCCATAATCGTCTCTTATGAAATGCTGTCATGAATATCTCTAAGACGGTGGGAGGTTACTAAACATGAATATTATAATACATCCACTGCAATACAATAAAATATAACTTACCTTTTATGTTGTTCTCGGGTGTGTAGAAGTAAATAAGCCCAAATGTCATGTTCTAGAGAATCTGAAGTCGTAGCTACGCTTTCCATTTGCGAAAAACATTGGTTTTTGTGTGAAAGTTGCGTAGGTAGCTTTGAGTATCTAGAACGTAGGTAGGTATCTCGATTATGCACGTATTCGGAGAAATAAAGAATTCCGAGATTAATCACTATCGATAGGTACTTTCTTCATAATATTATCACAAAACATACAAGCGACGTGTTGTAACGTAAATATACAAGGTGCTCTCGGCTTCGTTAAGGATACCTACTTTCTTTTTACACATGTATAATCGGAATAATGAAGTGTTATAGTACCGATGTATAAAGAAGTGACATTTTGCTGGCTCTATTATTATGATCAATATTGTACATATGTATGTTGCATTAAATTATCTTTTTAAATGTATCCGTTCGTTGACACCCGAACGTAGATATTTCGATGCAATGGATATAATGGTGGCCACACGCGATAGTTGCACGTTTCCGCACGTTGCAGCTGCATTGTGATAACGCTCGTAGGCGCGCGGCTACGTGCGTAGCAACACTGCGGCACTAAACTACACGTAGTAGGGCCTTGCTGTTCGGCAACGCACGTTGACCGAACGACTACTTGCGGACATAGAACGTTTGAAAATTGTCATACCTATATAAAAGCACGCTTAGCGTTTAGCTGAAACAATGTAAATCTCAGAATTTTTGCGAGAATATAAGCAGCCTGTGATGCGTAGTCATGATCTCGCTGAATTCACTTCCAGATTAAACACCGAATTTGAATGGATGACAGGGACTTATGAATTGTTTACACCCCAGTTTTCAGCCTGTTTCGTACTTAATCAGGTGCGTCTCAACTCAGTCCAACGATTTTTCCGTTGACATCCATTTTAAATCAACTGCTCGCTGCAGAGTTTGAGCGATGTTTTGATGAAATTCGTAATTTATACGAATTTCGTTAGTAGTAGTTGATTTTTGTGCACTGTTTGGTTTTTGAAGTGAAACACTTCAATCTTTTAAGTTTTGTATCTGTCGCAGAGATATTGTCAAACCAGTGATATTATAACTTCACTAGTGAAATTATTATAATAATAACGATACCTATATTGACTACGCGCGGTAGTTACGCACGCGATGTTCGTGTACAGCAAAACATTTTGGACCCCCGACAAAAAAGAGGGTTGTTGTTTTTTTAAAAACATTTCCCCTCACTAGGGTTTCTCCTGTATCGAGGGTACAGTTTACAAACATACATGTCACATGCACACACACCCCGATCCGAAACAACTATCTGTAGATCATACAAATATTTGTTCCGTGCGGGGATCGAACCCGCGGCACGTAGCGCAGAAAGCTAATCGCTTAGCCACTGCGCCAACCGTGTCGTCAATCGTGTTATAAGTTTGTAATGTGTATCTATGTATCTTTGGATCTGTGTATCTGTGTGGATGGACCGATTTGAATGCAGTTTAAGTGAAAGTTATTTATTCGGGTATCATATTAGCTATGTTTCATGAAAATCTGTTCAGTCGTTCAAAAATTACAGCTCTTTTTCTAGTTGGAGTCAGGGGTTTTTGACGGTTAGGTTAAGAACCTTTGTTTAGAGCGCGGCTGCTGCGTGCGGCAAGCGATCCCTCAACTCAGTTCTTGCGAGGCATCCACCGTGAAGACTTTCACGTACACGAGCAGCTGTCGCTATCATTGTGCAGCATCACATTATTCACAAAAAAAAAAATACTGATAATGTGGAGATTTGTTATTCCACAGCAAATCCTTAGTACGGTGTACCATACAATTGAATAAGAAGACGGCACTTTTCATTATCCATGGCGGGAAGACGTTTCACTGCCGCGCAAGGGCGCCCACGTGCCAAAGCACAACAAACAGCCCCTTTGCCGTGTCTCTAAAATAAGACAGAAAGTGGTTCGCCCCGCGACGTGTCCAACCGTGGCAATGTTTGAATTAGCTCACCTGTTACCTATAAGGCGCGGCGCTTTTGATGACTTGGAAGCGGCACAACCACAGATATAGATTTATATATATATATCTGTCGGCACAACTCAACCAAAGCTTGCGTATTTTGATTTTTAACACCATTTTATGTAATGCACACTAATGCACACGATTTCAAATTGACTTAGTTTAAAAATAAAACAAAACGAGGAAAATACTTCTTTATGTCAAAGGTTTATTCTTAGACTGCGGATTATTCCTAGGTTTTCCCAAACGGGCACGGTAACTGGTATCATGTAAGTCTGTAGAAACCGTTTTAATTTATAGAGTACCTACCTAAGTCCTGCAGTGGTTGGGAAGTTTGAAGTTGTACACAATGGTATAGGTTCGTATTACACACGTTATATTTAACATTAAAACAGTAAATTAATTAACTGATAACTAAGAGGAGACGGGAGAGCGTTCTATGAGATTAAAATGTATGGGTATATGGAATTACAAGGTGCATATTATTTGATTACTATCTAATATTTGGAAGTTTAGAATATAGAAAGAACTGTTTTAGATTTACTTAAACTAGGGTTGCTAACTTTTTTTAAAGTCAAACCCGCCGCTTCTCTTTAGAGAAGAGGCATATCAGAAATTTGCGTTTTGACATCATTATTAGATGTATGGAAGCACGGCGACCGGCGACGCATCGCATTATGTAGCAAATTGGCAGTTGTAATTACGTTTATTTTAAGTTTTATAATTTGTTTATTGTAAAAAACGTTCAAAATTTTAATCTCTTATGGACTAAAGTTTGTTCTGGTATAAATTTTACGCAATAATATTAATAGTAGTAATAAGGAGAAATTTACATTTAATTCTGAGCGTTTTTAGTAGTTTTATGGTTTTTAATGGGATTTTTTTTAGATATTCCATACATTTTACAAAATTCTGAGGCTATGAACTAAACGACTATTTAAGAGATATTATTATATATTTTTCATTTCATTTGCTTATTACAGTAGTTTGAACTACTGTAATAAGCAAATGAAATGAAAAATCCAAGAACTCGAAGAAGTGCCGTTGCGCATTTTATGAAAAACTGGCTTCGGGATTTTGGCTTTATAAATAGATAAGAAAAAATTGCGAAAAGCGAGGCCGCTATAAAATATATTAATAACTATTCTCCACCAGTTAATAAGTCAAAGTTGTCGAAATCTTTCAGTTGCTCAGAGTAAGAACGCCAAAGTTTGCCATTTCACGCAAAAATCACGGTCGAAATGTAATAGGGCTCTTAATTAACTATACAACGGACTTTGATGCGGTACACACTATAATTTTGAGCATTTTTTTTCGGAAGGTTTATTTTGTCTAATATTTTCATATTTAATGTAAGGACAGTAGATAAATTGCACCCGTGGAAAGATGGGGGCGGATCGCCAGAAAGTAATAAAGTACATGTCATTTCAGCAAGGGTAAATAAAGAGTACAGACTTATAAACAAGAGTATATATTATTTATATCAACGATAAAAATCATTTTTTTGTGTTATTGCTGGCACTAGTGAACTTTGTGCCAAAAAAGTCAGAGATAAAAATAGAGTATTTTAGCATACTTTATTAGTGTTATAGATTGTAAAGTACACGTACATAAAATATAGTATATAATACTCTATTTTAGACTTTAGTTGGCAGCGCTTAACATAAACGTTAGACCCTTTCACCAAACCACGCGACCTAAAAAAATGGCTAAGTATTACTCAAGTACACTCACCTTTTTGGGAAAGGTATATGTCCAGCACAGGATTAAAAAGGATGAAACTTTAATTATTTTAGCTGCTCCTTACAAATAATTCAATATTGTCCGATTATTCAGTAGGTATTATTATTTTATCGCGTTTGTTTTGGTACCATAGTAAAAGTTGTTCGTACTGAAAGGTAAAAAGATACAATCTTGGTGGAAAATTCAAAATATTTATGTAACACTATGTTTCACCTTGAAGGACATAAAAATGGCAATCATTACATTAAGTATAGCATTTTTATTATTAATTGTAAATAATTAAATTATTACTATATTTAGGGTAGGTACCTAAATCACAAAATTATTATTTACCATAATCCGGGTTTAAACAACATTATTCTTAGCTTATGCGAAAGCCGAAAGGGGGTTATTATACTCATCATTATGAACAACTTTTACTATAGGGACCAAACCAAAAACTGCTGGTCTATACAAAGGTACCCTTTCCGATTAACTTTCTATAGTGTCTAGATCAGTCTAGATTAGTGATGGGCGATGGATAAATACTCGAATGATAAAAACTCGGGTATTTATCCTAAATGGATAAATACTCGTTTTTATCCATTTTTATCGGATATTTACTCAAAATGGTGGATAAATATAATTTTTGCGTATCTAAAGCATGAGAATCTATTTTAATTACCATTATGATTATTATTTTGGGTTCAGAATTTTTATATAAAGTAGTTTTTTTTTAAATGTCTCTTACGAGTTGCTTTATGAGCCTTTATTGTTTAACCGGACATTCGGTAAGGCCTAAAGGGCCTCCGATCTATTTAAAAAGTGAATTTAAGCGTGACGCAGCTAAGGGCTTCCTCTAGCAGGACATGGGCCTCGACATGTGGCGACGCCGATGGGGCAACAAGAGGGGGCCTTTACATCGAGGGACGTTTAAATCTATCAACTCGGCACGGGCCGACGCGAGCGAAGGTCGGGGAGGACGTGGAGCGGGACGTCGCCACGGGCCTGGACGGCGAGGATAGTACGACTGACTGTCGTGTGGAGAGTTAAAAGCTTTCCGAGCTAGTTTAATTCTCTCCGGTGCTAGTGATTTCGTCGTCTGCATACGTGAGAGTATGCTTAGGACGACGTATCCCGAGGCCGCTGCCACTATAGGGTTCGGGTGGGAGGGGGCGGCGTCGAAGTATTTCTTGGACGCTTTTTTCATAAAGTGCCAGATGTGCGGGACATTGAGGTCGATGTGGAGTTGATCAGTGCGGAGTTACCAGGCCTGTGGCTTTCCGCATGAAAAGATTTTGTAGGCTTTGCAACCTTTTGGGTCTGGACTGCCTCACGTGTGAGAACACTACACTGGCGTACGTCATGATGGGACGAATGCACGTGATGTAAATTCGCACCTTAGACTTAAGGGGGAGCTTACTGCGTGCATTGAGAAGATAATGGAGGCGGTTTAGAGTGAAGGAGGCACGGAGGCGGACCGTCTTCAAGTGGTCGTTAAAACCGAATCGGTGATCAAGAGTTAAGTTCCGAAGAGATTTTTTGGTCTGACAAGTTTATGGGAAAGTTGCAGATGTGATCGTCACCGCGCTTAGAGAAAAAAACAGCTGCGCACTTAGCCGGATTCACTTCCTTCCTCCATTTCTTGAACGACTGACGTAAGGCTTCGGTCACGATCTGAAGGTGGCGAGAGATGGTGCTGGGTTTTAAGCAGTGCTCTTGCTTGCTTGCCTCGATTCGGAATATCAGTGGTGTGATAATGAGCAGCGGGGACAATACAGAACCTTGAAGAACACCGGCTTGGATAGGGTGGGGAGAGGAGAGCGTTCCTCTTTCGACGCGATGGCAAAAAGTGCGATTCGACAAAAAGTCTCGTAAGATGTGTACGAGACGATCTGGCACCTTGGGTAGGTACAGCTTGTACAATAAGCCGTCTTGCCAGACTTTGTCGAAGGCTTTCGCCACGTCCAAGAATAGAACTTCCGTTATATAATTAATGTCTGTTGTTTTGGAAGCCGGCACTTATGTGCTCGACTAATTCGACTATACGGAGGACTTGACGGACGCAGCAGTGCTTAACTCGAAAGTTTGTTGGATTCGGCATAATCCATTAGTCTTTTATAAATGCTCATAGATCTTCCCGAGAGTGCTGAGAAGACTTATGGGGCGGTAGCTGGCCGGATCAGCTGCGGGTTTACGGGCTTTATAAAAATCGATAACGGTAGCGTCTTTGCAAGATTAAGGGAAGAGATTATTGCTCAGATCAGCGTTGATGTTAGTCCTCATTAGCATAATGAGTGGGGCTGAGAATAGTTTGACCACCTTGTTGGTGATCCCGTCTGAACCAGGGGTTTTCCTGGGTTTGAGTTTTCATACGAGTCCTAGAACTTCGTCAGGGGTGACCGGAGGGAGAGGGTTGTCTAGGTCTTCATAGGGGGATTGGAATTATGTAGATCAGTACATAGCCCGTAGCCGTGTTTGGATAAATATCGCCTCTATTTTATGTCATTGGAACATTTTAATAAACAAGAAATCGCAGACAACGTTACTCTGAAGAAGAGATTTCATTGCCATGTCCAGTTCACACTGATACTGATGAAGAATCAGTGGATTTGCGGGAACCCAGAAGCGAATTCCACTTTTTTGATTGCCGTAATAATGATTAACAAACGTCTAATATTGAGGATGAGTGATGATGATGATGGATGAATGATGATGATGATGGATGAATGATGATGATGGATGAATGATGATGATGAAAATGATGAAATGAATGAATGAATGAAATGATGATGAATGATGATGATGAAAATGATGATGAATGATGTAGTGATGATGAAATGATAAAATGATGAAACATAAATGGTGATGAATGAGTGATGAAAAATGAATGTATGAATGGTGATGAATGAGTGATGAAAAATGAATGTATGAATGGTGATGAATGAGTGATGAAAATGAATGTATGAATGATGATGATGATGATGATGAATGAATGATGATGAATGATGATGATACGAAATGATGATGATGATTATAATATTCTTTTTGGTACCGTAACACTTATTATAAGTTTTTAAATCGCCATTCATAAAATAATGTCTTGTTAGACCCGGGGTCTAAACTCAGGTTTAACACATCTTTTGTAATGAGACCGCTTTTGTTTATAAAATTTGAAATCTTACGTTATATAACATACTAGAAACGAAAATGTATGTTTGAAGTATTTATCCACTGTTTTGGATAAATACTCGAGTAAAAATGGATAAAAAAAGAGTATTTATCCATTTTGAGTATTTATCCGGATAAAAACCCATCTCTAGCTAGATACAATTTCTTAGTAAAAAAACATTAGGTACATTATTTCTGGGGCGGGTAAAAATCCTAACCTATCTTTTTCTAAAGTAATATTTACATTAGACGATGTTAGTAACTTCTAGATCCAATCTGAACATAGACCTTAAATTTGCACACTTGTACAGATAACGTTACAAAAATCTGTGTATTGTGGTCGAGGACATATGAATTACGATCACTTATTAAATACTTGCTACTTACTGTACGTTAACTATTACAGTACACCCATACTACCTACATGCATTCATGTCTAAGTACTAACACATAATATGTACCTATACCTATGAAAAGTATATTAGTAGCAACCGCAACGCTACCACCACACGAACGATATTAATAATATATTCAATGTTATTGTTATATACTGTGGGTTCAGTAGGTACTATAATTTCCTTTGCTGGCAAAAAATCGTTTTCCATGTTTCCTTGAGATCCAACCGGGCGTTCGCCGCCGCCCACATAAAGTGAAATACAAACGCTTTTGTTATAGTATTCTACCTATTACAGTCACGTTTCTATGACTACTTTATTTTTCAGTTGTATTTGAAGATGAGAAATAAAAATAAAAATTCATTACAGCGATGTTATACCTACCTACCTATATTGTTCAAATTCAAATGTCAGTAACAGTCTCGCTGAGAATAACCTCCTATTTTTCAAAGAAACATTCGTTACCTTTTAGAGACTAATTTACTTATTTTATAGAAGAAAATATAATGTATGAAAGTGTAAAACCGTGTAGCTACGGGCTATTTGAGTAAGAAGGGCAACGCGTGTCTCGCTTTTTACCTCGATACCAGAAAACAGCAGCAAAGTACGCAACAACATCTGATACAGTTGAATGGCTTGAACACAACCGTATAAAGACTTTATGCATGTAGATGGTTGCGTCGATATCGTTTATGTTATTTTGTTCATACTTCAATATGAGGTTGGAGCTTGAAACAAAATATAGCCTTGATTACAACGGGCACAGGATGAATTTCCGAAATCGGTTTTGTAATTTATCATCGTATCCATCAACATTGTGTTTTTATGTCGATGATGTATCTCGAACTAACAAACAACCGTTACTCTTTTTAATATTAGTATAGGTACATTTATGGACTTTTTGTTCCTATAATTTTCCTAAGATTATGAGGAAGATGCTTTTTGTGTTACAAAGGCAGACGGGAAACGTAAGTGCAAAAAAGTATATTATTTGTCAGAAGCTTCCCCCCGTAAATGGCACGCCTGCAGGTTTTCTTGCGTGCCATCTGACCCGGGTTGGGTCTTGTTGTGACTACGCTGTAATTTTACCTTTTTACTTGGTTTTATTTTAGTTCGAGTTGCAGCCATGCAAAAAGTATTACAGAAGGATCTTAATCAAGCTTTATTAGTTTATTTATTAGATACGAACCAGTACAAGTTTGCTTGAGTTTGAATTACTTAGGTACACGTAGAACAAGTTATCATCATCATCATATCAGCTGCAAGACAACCACTGCTCTACATGGGTCTCCATTATAGATTTTCACAACAATGTGAATTATTTGAAGTATAGGTATTGACGCATTGGGACAGAGTTCTTTCAAATGGGTTGCATTGTGTTGTGACTTCACCTTGTGTCGCAGTATCAACCAAATACGAGTTTTACCGGTATATTTCTAGTAAAAGTATACCTATCTTCTGTCTCTTCGTTTCTACAAAAATTACGTTATGAGACTGTATATTATAGGTACTCTAAAGTAATACTGTATTATAAATGTGAAAATACCTTTGTTTGTGACTTTTCACGACTTAATGGTTGAACCGACCTTGATAATATTTGTCAAGGAAATAGTGTGCATCATGAGGAAGGACACGGGCAAATATTATTTTCCGACATTCACGTGGACTCGCGGGCGCAGCTTGTATGCTATAAGTTAACACGCAGCTTGTGGCATTTCTGAAACATTTTAGAAAGTGATTTCATTTTATATAAACAAACTTTCTTTTATAAATTCCGTGCAAATGCTCAATTAACGTATTAAAGTTCTAAGATCACGAGATAGTTCCAGCACGATTATAAATGCATAGTTCAATGTTAATCCTTTATCCTAAGTTATCCCCATATCCCCCCCGCACACCTTCACATATACACACGAATTATTATTTATATTTCTTAGTTTACAAATATTTTTTTGAGGTCTTTTATTGCATATCAGCAAGAGAAATGAGAGAAAATACTGACTCCTGTAACACGTGTGTAATTGTAACATATTACCCTATATCAATAAACATAGGTACTATTTTATTTATAATGTAGTAATGTAATTTTGGGCCAAAATTGCCAATATGTGGAGCCCTGACATAGCTAAACGGCGTCGTTGCAGACCACGAAGGAGATGGAGAGACGAACTGGATAAAATTAGAAATGGTCCACACTGGATCTGGACCGGAATACCTGGAAGTAATCGGGGGAGGCCTTTGCTCAGCAGTGGGATGATATAGGCTAACAGTAATAGTAACAGTAATGTAATTTTCAAACTAAGTAGGTATTTGTTAGATATATTTATAGGTATGTTTCGTTATTCGTATTTGTCTGCGGATTTGGCTTACTTCGATATTCGTGGGCGATCCGTTTATTATAAGCCTTTATCGCTAAGCTATATTATGATCTTATAATTAACATGTTATTTTTGTACGTGGCCTCAAGCAATACCAATGCTAGAAATAAGTTTTTTCATCACATCATTTCACATCAAAAACATTCAGAGTACAACCTATACATACTAACAGGTACCGCTTCTCACTTCTTGGCCTAAAAAAAACAATATTTCATAATAACAATCAATCATTTGTACACCGTTTAGCTTGGGCACGTATGTATATCAGTATCTACGTATATTGTGTAGGTAAGTTAAATATAATACCAGCAAGATGCAGGTGGGTAGTAGGAGTGAGGACGAATATTTTAAAAGCTCCAGCATGCAATTCTCAGTGCATGGACCGAAAATTTTGCAAAAATCAGGGTCGGCCGGTCATCGGCCCCGGCACCGGTTGCAGCGTGCACATGGGCTTATGCAATTTCGTTCGTTCCGGTTTTCGGTTCGCGTTTACTTGCTTTGCCCTTTCATTTATCATTATCGAGCACAGCTAAAAAACAAGCTAAACCATAAAATTGTGAAAGAACCTCACATTGCGTGTCTGTGAGAGCATTTATGAAACTGCGGAAATTGAATTTATTATCTAGGGAACATTAGTAATATTAAATTATTGCAGTAAGAAAGTCGAGTAACAAGTCACAAGCTATCTTAAACACGGTGTAAGGATATTTTCTTAGTTGATTTTCTTCATTCTTTGTTATACCTACACTCAGTTTGGAAATTCCAAAGGTGAGTGGGTATTTAGCTCATATTCTGTTTGCTCCCAGCAAACCTTTAGAGAAATGATAAAATCGAAGGGGAAGTTATGTTTTATTTATTCAATTTAAACGATGTTGTAAGAACCTTAAAAAGTAACAATTATTATAAGAGGAGCATAAAAACCACAGATATAGATTTACTAGATAACGCAAGTGTAGGTACGTACTTCGCGTGCCCAGCATAATTTAAAAACACTTATGTGCAGCTGAGACGATGCTTCAGTCCGCGCTCGACCGTTATTTATAGTTAGCCGTCAGTCGAAAACGCGAAAAATGCCTAATTGCGCGGTGAGAAACTGCAAAAACACCACAACTACATACAGTGTAGCCGAGTGAACATAGACGTTTCCTTCCACCAGTAAGTCATCTTGTAATCAGTACCTCTACCATTAGTTTTCCGTGCCGTCTAACGTTCACATGCAATATTTTTCTCTGTCTATAAACTTGAATATATTTGACTAGTGTCTATAATTAAATCGTATAGGCGCGAAAGGAGGTTTCCCTTTACTAAATAGCGCTTGTGACGTCACAATCGGTAGAAAAAATGTGGCGCGCTTGGTTTTCACATACAGATCGCGCGGCACTTGCGGTATCTAGTTAAATCTATATCTGTGATAAAAACTTATTCCTGGAATAAATTGAGCCCCTATAAAGGTAGTAGAAAAATGGGCACGTTGGCACTCAAACGATTTTCTTTATTCCCATTGCTGTTTTCATATATTATAATGGTTTTTCCTGTTTCTCCCGGAATGTTTCCTTCTAAGAAAAGCTGTGTAAAGAAACAAAGTAAATGACCGATACGTTTGTACGCAATATTGTTTTATGCCAAATTGCATAGCATTTCTTCTTCTTAAAAATTAATGCTCCTCCATAAATTTCGCGGTGGGAAGTAATAGAAAGTATTAACTTATTATGTTTATTAGAAACTTTCAGAACCACTAAAACTTGATTATATAATTAGATATTGGTTTTGACTATGTATCATTATCAATAGACAAAAAATAATAAATAGGTACGTTCACGTTGAGGCGAACGTGGCATAAATAAAAAATCCCCGTGAAAACAAAATACTCGTACGTAGGTAGCATTGTAGTTAGTCAGATTACATAAAGTCTTAATGGATGTTTCAAAGTTTAGTTAATTACAAAATGATAAACATAGGAGCGGCGGGCGAGCACCGTTTCACCTCTTTTCATACTTCGGTTCAAACCGCAAACTACAGAGCCTAGCTACGTTAGCGACTCCAACGATGTAAACGAAATATCCCACGAATCCCAGCGAAGCTAATTGTTCACCTCGTTTTTAATTCGTTTTTCAAAGTTTAGCTCGCCAAAGCTTCGGTTAGCTCGCATAGTTTCACTCGCCTCGCTTTGCCCGCCCGCCAGCACGCACGGCCGTCAGCTCTCGCGGTATGACTTGCGCTTTATGCGTATCTCCGTTCATAGAGAGGCGGCGCAGGCGGCGCGCGGTTAAATGCTACTGAGCTACAGAAGAGCTAAAGAGGTTAAAAAGTGATACAGCTCTTTAGAGCAAAAGAGCTTTTCAGTGAGCTATTTCGTCCATGTCTAATTTGAATTATCCGCAAGACGCGCCGGTTTGCGCGCCGCGCAACGTTCCGCGTCTTCATAATAGTTGCGCCCTTATTATTCTCCAAGTCGGGTTTGCTATTGATTCGCTTGATGTTAGCGAATTTAAGGTTCAAGCAATTACCTATATAATTTAAAGTTTTCATTTGTAAAGTAATACATTGCACGTCTGCTGTTAAATTACATAAAAGAAATTTGGAGTGATGTTACACTTTATCTTACTTTGCAAAGGACAAGGGTGAAGATATGAATGGAATGATTCAAGTCACGCGAGTTCAAATGTGTGATGTGCCCCATCCCTCGGACATCTTGTGGTGACAGGCGCTTCGGCGCTCGTCGCTGTGGAGTGTGGGTGAAGGGCGCCAGCTGCCAGGCGGCGGTTTGGGGGTGGAGACAGATATTTAGAGTTTGGACACGAAGGGGAAGGCGCGCGAACGTAAACAAATGTAAACGTTCCCAATCACAACAAACAAACGGTCTCTCCGCTCTCGAGGCTCTATTACCCGTTCACGAGACAGATTTAATATATTATTGGTTGAAGATGAAGGCGTCATGAATAATCATCCTCTGATAACTTTTTTTACCATAGTTTTTGCTTGTATAATTAATTAAACAACTGGTCTGTAGTAAATGTGTTCCGTCGTCTTATAGATTAATTATATAAGAAATATGAATCACAGCTGTTATAAATACACGTTGTGAAGTTGTTTAATAGACTAACATAAACCTGCCTAAACGACCGTTGTGTTATTATGCTAACGATGGGTATTACGGGAAACGATTTGGATGCTAAGTCTTTACTTCGTTCTAGGCATAGGTTAGATATTCGAGAAAAATATGTTACAAACAATTAATTATTTAAGGTCTTGAAAAACAGCATTTTCACGTCTAGTCCATTTGAATCGTATTTACTTATATTTAAGATTTTGGTTAGGTATTGATAAAAATCTGGACCTTCAGTAGGAAGCCAGATAGGCATACTTTTTTATCTTATATCTATAGCCTACACAGTGCACGTGTGTACCAACAGGTCGCAAACAGGTCTAAAAGATTCTACATAAAATTGCTATGAAGGGTAAAGTAATAGCCCCGACAGCATATTTATTGACATGACATTTACAATAATACCTACAACGAAGGGGCTGTCTCGATATGACGCCTTGTATAAGACAGCTAATGAAATAAAATAAAAATAAATTCTCCTGGATGTTGAAACGGAGTGTAGTTCGAGGCAGTTTGTCACGCTATCAAACAATTGAGTTTCACCCAGTGGGCACACTACTTAGTAATGGTTTCCAAACATGTCAGGTCAAGTTCTATTTTAATATTAAAAAAAATACTTTTTACTTGTGTCTAAGTTTAGTATATCTGCTCTAGGAAAATTGTTACTATGTTAGTAATTGTGAGGACATGTAATTGGCCTACTATTGTTACAATGTTTTTTTTAAGTGTATTTGTGCTGTTTATCTTCCTAAAAATAAATAAATAAATACTATACCCACTGAGATAGTTCATTACAAACATTTTCAACACAGAAAAGTGAGATTTTGATGTTACATTTGAAATAATTGCCAAGTACAACTGTTATAGAAATGTTGGTAATTTATAAAACCAATTCACAATATTTACCCTCGCTGTTTGTAATTCCCATACATACTGATAATATTACAAATAAAATTTGGACCTTTCAAATGGTGTCGTACGTAATTTTAAATGCAGTACTTGACAATAAATCCGAAAATCTATGATAGTTCTTTGTCTATATTTGCTCCATGGAATTATCTCGCTAAGTTTAGTTATATATTTGATATTTCACACTTCCTGTTCGAAGTAATTTCTGTGGCAATTACTATTCTTCATCCTATCACGTTCATATCACTGATAGATGATTACTTCCAGTTTGATTTATGCGATGAATAACATTATTATTTTATATCAACATTCAGTATTTCAAATTAATAGTTTAGGCCTTGTCAGCTCGTGTATATATATAAATGCAAACATATACGGTGTATCTCAAAGTAAGTAGTTATGTAATAGGTATATGGATTCGTTTTTTGTACGATTTGTTCCGTTCGAATTCACAACCATAAGAGGTTTTAAAAATCAGTCTATTTGTGTCCATACTCGTGAGGATGCTATAGATATAATAAATAACAGATTGGCGCACTGAACCCCACCTATAACAAGATCACGTACCGCGCTCGCCACTTCGATATTTCGACCAGATATGTTGTTTTTATTGCTTGCTTTGTCGTCTTACTATGACTCTACATTGCTACAAAGTTTCAATACATAATTTATTATTTTACATAATTTATTTTGATAGAAACTTTTTTAATAAGTACCTACTCGATAATCATAACTTGTCTCTCAGCGTCACCTGTGTCGCCCATAAAACTAGAGCAAGCTACATAATTCTAGTTTAAAGCAAAAGATACAAGATCTTCTATAATAAAATGATTAATGAGACACAAATTAAGGACACTTGCCTCTCCTCGACCCCTGTTCGCACATGTACTCAAATAATCAGAACCAGATCCAGCAAGTCCTCCCTTGTTCTTCTCTCAGTCTCTCTCACGTCCTAAGCCGAGGTCCGAGCCCTAAGCTGTCTTCTTGGTTAATTATACCTAACTAGCCCGGCTGGAATCCCTTCTGGTCTCTGCTTTTATCGATTAAGCAGCAAACGCTCACTGAACTATCTGCGAGAGACATATAAAAAAATTGCCAATTTAATATAAACATTAATAACTTAGCCATAATAACAATTAATCAATCACCATCTATCAGAAATATTGAAAACTTCTTCGGTAGTATAGACAACACCTAAGTAGGTACATTAAGTAGGTACTAACGTCGTCCAAATATTGCAATAATATATAGCTATTGTTGAGTATGTTAACAGAAATTCTTACCCTTCTGTGTATGGCTTGTAATCACATCTTGTAATTCACTTATATATTGAATCCTTTTAAAATATAGAGCGCTTTCAGAATTCCTTATAGGCATAGGCAAGGTTTCATGATTTCATCCATAAAGCGAAATATAAATATCGTTTTGAGACTACTCTCATTTTAAATAAGCATAGTTGGGTGATAGCTGATTCAAAATAAGGTCAATTCGCATTAAACATTTAGCTCGTTTACTGAAAGTAGTAGGTTGATAGATGAGGAAGTATGAAATAATTGAGTTTTGTTTAAACAGTTGGTCGTGTAGTCGTCTTGTCCTGGATAGTCGTTAAACAAATTTAATACGTGTGTGTTAAAGGAGTACACAAGAACCGACCATTGCTTGTATAGCTGATGAATAGCGGTACTAGATCGTGCGAGTACCTACATAAGACAATAATTAGGTGTCAGTCGGCCAACCGACAAAGTGATGTTCGTCTTAAACAGAAAGTTAACTGTACACGACGTTTTTACACGTTTGACAGCTCAACAATTATTGTCGAAGAGAAATAAGCGCTCACCTTTGTATCTTTAAAAGGCATGAAACGTTAAGAGATACCTTTCTAAAGAAAAGTATATTTTCCTATGCTATATTTATGAAAGGTTTAAATTAAGCTCTCGAGAACCTACTTTTGCGAGTACTTACCTACTTCTTAATGCTTGGAAAATAGCCATCGAATAAATCGTATAATATGATAATTTTCTTTTAAAACGCAAGTTATAGCTATTCAGATATAGAAATCTTAATTGTACGGAATATTTAGATATTTTTATTATCTTCAAGTAACTTCAATGTTTTCCAAAACCTTCGTATACCGCTAGAATGCACTGGAAAATGTACAATAGTTCGCATTTCTACCCGATAAATTGAGATATACTCTACCCTTTTAATTTAGAACGAGAATAAATATATATACCTATCTATTAATTAATATCATTGATGGAATCTAACACCAAAAATATTGGCTGCTTTTGTAATAGGCTGGTGGTTTTGTGTGCGAAGATCTTAAATTATTTCACTTAAAATTACCATACTTAGGTTCTATAATCAAGTGCGATGTATTTTCCTACTTTCTCCTTTATGACAGCTTTCTTCTCGCCAATGTTTTAAAAGTAAAATGTTACTATTCCCAGACCCACATTCATTCGTTTTTTTTCCTTTTTATAGTCCTACATTTGCATAAATTTTGTAGAAATCGCAGAATATTCATATTTGAAGGCTTTTGTTTTTCAATCTACAAAACTTTCAGGTGAATTTATGGTAGAACAACGATACGCGTTGTGGTGCAAAAGGCCTATGCCAAACAGTGGCTTGAGATTATTGCTTCATTGAACAAGGACAACAAAACAGGAAAGAACAAATCTAAAAGAAAATATAATTATATATTTGAAATAAATAAATAACTTAAGTTTAAGTAACTTAAGTTAAAGTCAACATTGTGATTCCACTTGATACGTTAAAATCTCTTGTCGTAAAATATTATGAAGATGTTTTTATTGATAGCGTTTGAGAGAAAGCATCTGACAGTAATTGCGTCGGAGTTGAAGGGCGGAGGGTAGATGGCCCGGTTATAGGCCGGCGGCGGGCGGCGCGGCGGGTGACTCGCTGTGGGGCCCTCACACTGTACGTCGGAGTCGGTCTACACCTGACATCTTGTCTACTAGTTTGTCACTACACCCAATAACGACATTCTTTGCATTCTGATTGTTGTTTCCTATTCCTAATCAATTTTTAGTGTTTTACTGCTTCGACCTGTGAAATTCTTGTGAATACCTAGGAAGTCTCCATAATTGCGTCGTAAATTCTTAGTCTAGTTACCTTTAAGATTATCGTCAAGGTCCTCTGCGCTTATTCAGAAGTTACCAGGTAGTTCCAATTTAAAATATACTTAAGAAAAATAAACATTACCTTGGAGTTCTAAGTAAGACTGCTATATTTTTATTATAGAAATAAACTACATAACATTAGATTAATCGTGTATTCAATTTTAATGGACTGTATTAAAATTTATGCCTTCAATTTTTACCAGGTGGAAAATTCGGTTACACCACATCAGTTCCATTGAAGTACTATATATAGTGACCAGAATAATACGGATTATTCTACTATCCTATCCTAACCTATTATATATGTATGTGAAATTTTGGATGTATGTAAGTTTGTGAATTTGGATGTTTGTTAATCATTCATGCCTTAACGGCTGAACGGATTTCAACGAAATCTGGCATATATACATCCTGGGTGACATAAAATACCTTGTATCACGCAAAATAATTCAGTTTTTCAGGAAGTCGACGCGGACTCGCGCGCACATCCAGTTATTTATATATTTTATTTGAACAAACCAATAGATACAGCCTAACTGTAAAGATGATCATAGAAAACATTTTTTTGTAATAGATACTAAAAACTAGTAATTGAATGTGATTTCAGGCTAAACTCCCGAGGTTAGTTAAATTGAAAATTGTGTCGTCTCAACAATCTTGATTTCTTGAATCAATTCCAAAGTCGGAGGCCACCTTGAAATTATATGTCTTTTTATTTTGTAATTCTTCATACTATGTAGTCTACAACACAAGCTTCCAACTCGTATTATTATTTACTTAGTTTTTTAAAGAAAGAAGGTTTTGACTATACTGTTAGTCGGAAAGTAGTATACAGATGAAAGGGGGTTATTGTACTCATAATAGAAACAATTTTTACTATGGGACTGGGATGGATTTTTCGCGATTTCAGTGTAGAATAGAATAGATCTTTATTTCATGTAAACCAGATACAGGCACTTATGAAAAGTCGAGACTCTAGGTGCACGGTTCCAAATAGTAGACCCTATAATGGAGAATAGTGTTGTCCAATAGTCCAAAATGATGGGTACATTATATACCTTTTCAGATTAACCGTCTGTAAAAAGTATGTCGATATTAATGTTTGCGCTAGAAGATGGTATGTGAAGCTAACCGCATAAAGCTAATTATATCCAATCGACTCGACTTGAGTAACAATTGTTTGAATAATTACTGTAACAATTCAACCATGGCTTCAGAAACTAGTCAGTCTTCAACTATAATGCCTAAGGACAGGCCCGGCTGACACCGATTGTAGCAACTGCATTTTAAGCTCGCATACATTATATTTCATTGTTCCCATTACTAAATGATAGGGTCTAATTACTGTAATGCCCTGTATGCGAGACTGTTCGTGTTTACACGCGATGCTTTGATTATATTATTGGTACTTACCTACTAGGTAACATATACTGTACAGTGTACGTATCTACGGCGCACGTTTCAAATACATAAATAGGTATACAAAAGATTTCAAATAGATACAAAAAAGTTCGAATACGTGACCTTCCGATTATTCATTCGCTGACGTGAATCTATGTATACTACTTAACTATTAAAATAATATCGGGTGAACGTTTATGAATTGAAATCTGAATTTAAAATCTAGGATTCCGAAACCTCATAATTTAAAAAAATTATAATTATATTTTATTAGGTATTTGATTAAAATTCAAGATTTTGCAACTACACTATTTGTAAACTGTTGAAAAACTTTATTAAATGTAATTTAAGAGGTTTTTCACTTCTTACATAAATTATAGTGATAATTGTTCACCGAAACACATACCCAAAGGCAAGATGATCTTGTTGTCTCCTCACAGTTTGAAATCAAAAATATTTTTAAATATTACCTTGTATAATTACTTAATAGTAGGTATTACAGATCTACAATTTCTAATGACACTTTTGTAGTGCAATTAATATTAAATCTAATACTCTGTCAATCGTTGCCTCGAAACCGTTCAGGTAACGGCATAACTTGAGCGTTCGATCACAGCCACTGCATATAAATAACATAAAAATAAAGTACAGTCTGTTACGCGCACGTACGGGGGATGCGCCCGGGGTGCGGCGGGCTGCGCGGAGCCACTTGCTCCGTCCTAGTGTAGCATCAGCGCAGCCTTGACATTTGGTGGAGGCGTGCACCGGCGGCGAGCGGCCGCTAGCCCCAGCGCCGGAAACGGTTATAGTTCGGCACGGGAAGGTATGGGTACCGCGCCGGAACCCTCACGTTCTCCAAGTTGTATCCTCGCCGGTTCCGAACCAGCGCATCACTCACTAGGCTGTCCACGTTTCTTTTTGCAGTCGGTTTCACAATATTTATCGAATTCGATTCTACTAGCAAACTTTCTTGAACCACGGGTTCATCAGGCCTCGGCCTGGTGATGAGTTTCGCTCTGTTCTTCTGTGAGCCTAGGTAATCTTCGTTAAGTATGTAGGAATCCAGGAGTTTGGGCACTTGATTGTATTTGGTTGAGTATATTTCTCTCTCGTAGCCGAGGCGGGCAGGCGCAGACGCGGCGAGCGCAGGCGTCGCGAGCGCGATGACAAGCGCGAGGAACGCGTGCATGATGCGGTGTGTGTCGAGTGTATGAGCCGCGCACGAACAACACATTTTTATATATATACCTACCACCGATCGATACCATCGTGCCCAATTTGTGTAGGTTCTTATATTTTTTTTGTGATCGTTATGCGCGAGATGCTCTTGAACTTGGGAGTGTACTGCGGAGATGCAGGCCGGTGGCGCGATGGCGCGTTGGACGCCGATGAGCCCGCGTTCGTTCGTCAGGCCGCTTGATGCCTGCCGCGGTGCAATTATTAGTATAATTTGATGCACCGGTGGTTACGAACGTTCATGAACCTTGTTCCACTTACATTAACCAACATTAAGTGAAGTTGTTCTTACCGGCACAAGGCGACCGTTACATAGTTACGTTAGACCTATCTGGATTGTTATCATTCAATATGATATCAAATTGTGATTATATTTTTAGTTCGATTGAAATCTATTCTTGACGTTTATCCATATCCATTCTTTTTTAATAGAGGACCGGATATTTGTGTTTCTTTGTTTCTAAAATAATTTAATGTTAGTTATTTCTAGACTGGGCTAGTTATTTATGCAGTGTTTACATTTTTAAAAGTTTAACTTGTGCTCAGACCATAACCACCTCAAATTGCACATTTACAGACATAGAGCACGATTTGTTCAAGGGTAATTTACTAGCAACTGCGGATATACATTTAACGCAGCTACTTAGTTTACGGATTATCCTACTTTCCTTGTACTTAAGTATTTATTACTGATGATAGGTTATTTTATAAAGCTCGACATATTAATACATTCTCTAAATTATTTGTGTATAAATGATTCATAATTAAAACTAAGGAATAACTAAGGAAATCGTTGAGGTCCACACAAACATTGACTGATACTTAACACGACTACGTTCTAATGATACTACTTACCCTACTTACCTATTTAATTAAGACAAAGTTTACAATTCTTGCCAAAATTGGTAAGTATTTTTTTTTAAATAGTTAATTATTTAGGTTACAATAATTGCGAGATCTACTCGTGCTTTCTCTTAGTTTTAGTGAAGCAGCAAAACGATTATTAATTATTCCTACCTATCTGTTTGATATGAAACCCATACCTTCATTATTAAATAGGTGCCAGTGCATACTGCCATAAGGAAGCTGTGTAGTACAGAACACTTCCATTGTAAAATGATACTTTGATGGCTACGGTGAATAAATCGCATATTATCTCGTTCATTGCTGCATACAAGTTACCTACCTTCATAAGCATTGATTGCATTATTATTGTATATATAATACGCAAGAAAAAGGTTTGAGAGGTCATTATGCACTACTATTGTGTGCAAGTTGGAGCAAAACCCTAATCAACCATAATAATAATATGAATACGCCCTAAAATCGGTTAAATGATGATCCCTATACTTTTTTAATAATACATGTATTTGATTTTGATTTTTATAAGTGTCTGTCCTTCCTTCTTACGAAAATTTGTGATTATAAACTTCTTGTTTCTCCTTCTTATGTGGTCATAGAAAGTATGAACTATTAATTGTAGCAATAACTCAAAATAGAAAGCTTCCGGAACCGAACACTCGAGGCCGTCTCCGAAATAGAGAAGTGTGGAAGACTTATGCATAGTACATGCATAGTACAGGAAATACAGAGCAAGCTGTCGGCCTTCCGAAATCAGTCTTGGTCCGGTGATTACATAACACTCATTTGAGTAAATGAATAAAGATAAAACAGATGATAATGTAAACACACTTACGGTAAACAGAATACATTTTCTTTGGTTTGTGGGAAATCTTAAATATTCACAGCTTACTTAATGTTTGTTTGGTTTGGACGAAAGTGGTCAGTCTGCTTGTCTTTATGACAACTTTATTCTAATATACGTTGAAAATGATTATGCTAATTGGATGATATATTTGAAAATAAACAATATAAATGCTCACTATAATTTCTATACACTTTCGATATTCATTCGCTATTCGCTTTTATACAAATTAATGACTACATCTTGGATATATCTAATAATAGTAACTCGCGTCGAAGTTGTAAGGAGTGTTAATTATCATAATAAAGACACTAGACTAACTGATGAATAAGGTTTTATAAACTCGATATAGGTATGTTCGGATATCTTATTTAAACAAATAAAGGTTTCGTCAAGCGTAGCGAAGTTAAACACGAGAAAATATTGATGCTTACTAAAGCATTTTAAATACGATGCGAGTCGAAAGAAACCCGATTAACATAATTATATAGTTAAAAATATGTTCAATTTATATTAAATGGTAATGAGTGAGTGAACAGGTTTCGGATATAGTTAGCACGGAAATATTTTATTATAAACGGAAGTACAGCTAACAAGCTGATAGGTGGATTCAAATTGGATCGAAAGGAGTGGAAGCAGCCAAGGCGTTGGAACGGCCACCTCGAAATATTATCAACCATTTGGATACATTTTTATTTAGAAACATTGTAAGCCCAATGACGATTGCGATGTTTTTATTTATACATTTTTTAGATAATTTTACGATTCTAAGTTATAAAACATGATTCATTTATTGATAACAAAATGTCCATAGATGATATAACTTATGCATCCTGATATCTTCTACAAGGCGGCGACGAAATTACGACATTAAATGAAACCAAGTAATTGATATCACGATTATCACGCATTTTCACTTTACTCTCATTCGTGAAGGGTGAAGGGACATCAAATTAGAAACTTATGTCATCTTCATACAGATGACATACTAACACGATCTTTTGGGCGAAATTCGAAATTTGAAAAATAATCATTATTTATACGTATAGAACATTCTATACGTGTAAATAAAGATTATTTTTCAAATTTGGCCCAGAAGATCGTGTTATTATGTTTAAAATTAAGAAAATTTAATTTAGTTCCTGTAGCTAAACTACTGATTGGATTTGATTGATTTTTTGCGTACGGTCACAGAACGTGATGTCAAAAACGTGGTTTCGTTTAATGTCGTAACGTCGTTATCACCCTGTATAATTCTTTAAAAAACTTCAAGAGTTAACTGGATAAGTTACAACAGTTCCTTCGCTAATCTAACATAAATTTTATTTACAATAATTTTGTCGTACTCGTAGATGGTGCTTGTGGCTGTGAAGAAGCTAGCTAAAGCCTGTTTAAAATAAATCAGTCAGCAAAACTAATGACGTTTATTAATTTTATTATTCTTGATAAACGAAGTGGTCGGTGCCGGTTCTCTGTGATCAATTATATCTGACAATGCCTATAATAACATGGACGGCGTAGCTTCGTCTCCATACTCTGTACAAAGAGTTAGGAGCAAAACGTCCAAGGATGAATGGACAATACTGTGGTCGTAGCCACTTCCGTGTTTTTGTCTCGTTCCGCATCAGGCAAGCATCATCGTTAGAATATTAATATTCGTTATCCTAATTCAATGTTGCTTGGACTTCTTTGTCCATACGATGGTGTGCTGTGCTTAGGTTTTTGTTATGCTAGATCTTTTTGTTGATCTAACATTTGTACGTTTAGGTAGGTACCGGATCATAGTTCATGTCTTATTTTGCAAATAATATCAGATGTCTGTGTTGATGAACCTACATAATGCCAAGGTAAGAATATTTTATTTTGACAGTCTCTTGAGAAGTGATTTTTGCGTACGCGGTGGGTGTTTATTCGTTTTGACACATCAGCATCTGCGAGGCGTGACGCGAATAGTTCGTCGGCTTTGTTTTGCGCAGCTTTGCTCGTCGTAGCAGGCGCGCGCGCGTCCTCGGGTGTCAGCGGTCATTGCTTCCTGATCGCCCGTGTTTATCTCACTGAGATGTGACGCTCCCGCTGCGTTTGCGCAACGTACTGAATGCATTATTCATAGCCAACACGATCGACCCTCTATTATCCTTTGTTCCCCGGTAATTTCATATTACAATGCTAATGCACTCACTTATCACGGATTACTTGGTGTCGTTTTATTAGGTGACTGCTTAAATAATTATTATTTGGATAGGTATTTGTCAAGGTTTCTTTTTAGAGGTCTCATAAAAATATTATGCAGTGACCGCCACCGAAATTAAGTTCACTGTGTTAATTAGATAAAAAACGTATAAAATATAATGTATTATATACTTACTTATTTAAATAAGTATATAATACATTGTGTCTAAGCCATTTAGCTTAGACACTGTCTTGATTGACTTGACGTAGATTATTTCATAAGTCCGTGTTTGTTGTTTAGATGCCCTGGGACTCTTCGGAGGAGCAGATGGGTGGTCCCCGTGAGATGCGCATCCACGTGCAGCGTGTGATCGCCATCCCCGCCCCCCACAACATGCCCCCACCGCCGGAGACCATGGGCCCCTTTGCGCCTCCCCCACCGCCACCACCTCAGAACCACGACCAGAACGAAGTAAGTTACCATTATGCCAGTCCCTGGCCTGTCCCCCTGCAGTCTACTATACTGAAAAAACTCTTAAAGATGCGCGAGTCTGACCTAGGATATTTTAAGATGGCCTGATGGTCGGTTTTCCCGTCATCTGTAGATTGTCAAAACCTGCTCGATCGGTCAAATGCATCTAGCACATAGAGCAGAACTTGATGGTCAAGTGGTAGAATGCAGAGTAGGTTAGATTAAAAAAAAAAAAACAACCCTGTCACCGAATTTTATTGCGAGGCGATAACTCGTGCAGGTTGTACCTACTCAATCAATGGCAGCAAGCAATGTTTGTATAATCATCTACCTAAATAAAATTGTTAATGTTGTTATGCTCGCGAATATAAATAGCCATGAAGGATTAGAAATTTAAGAAGTACTTACCCATTATTACAGAGTTGTAATAGTGTTTAAAAAGAAAATAAATTACATTTTATTATATTGTTTCATACAAATCGGTTTAAAAATAATAGGAAACCGTTAAATCGTTTATCGTAAATTAACTGCTTATGTACTTACCTCCACGTTATTTAAGCCGTTATCTGTCTCGGCTCGTACGACTAACTTTAGGTAAAGTTTAAAGCAGACCTGCTATATGGGCTGGATAATACTTTATTTTTAAATGCACGTTTTATCATCGAGCGTAATTTGTACATCACACACAAAGTACAGTAGTACCTAAATATTCTGTAACTGTTTATTCACGACTTCAAGTCATTAATATATCGTTACAATACATCGAGAGATTTGCCACGCTAACTCAATAACCTATGCTATGTAGGTACGTACGTGGTTCGATGTCGAAAGCTTTAGAGACGCACAAAAAATATTCCGTTAGCAACTAATTTACAAATTCAATAACGAGTGCGCAGATGATATACACGGAAGCGTAATGTGTAACATTATGTACATAAGTATGTATGCCTCGATATGCCAATAAAGTTAAATAATTTAAATAAACACGTACCTAACCTAACACGTCTGGAATCGTAATTAAGTAACAATAAATATGTCAGGATCCATTTGTAAGTAGATATTATAAATCAAATATAATAAAACTACCCGATATATCTAAATGTGTATATGATCATGTCATTACATATAGGTAGGTGTACATAGAACTCTAAAGAAACAAAATGAATTTTATTTTCTAACTAACTAGTCTAGAAATTCTGTTCATTTTATTTCTTGACATTCAAATTACATAGAAAATTTAAGTTTAAAATTGCACGTTCTTAAAAGCTTCTATGTTGTAAATGAAGATTCCTATAAAGTATCTACCACAAAGGATTTATTATAAAGCAAGTTAATTATGATAGAACAAATGAAGAATTATCTGGATTGTAATTATAACAAGAACTTAACGTAGAGATCACTGAAGCGTTTTCTTTGTAGAGGTTAAAGAACTCCACGAGTCAGCATGGCCGCCGCCCCCGGGTCGGTCAATGCGTACGATTGTAATACAGGTACCTGCATTGCTGTCGAGGATTGCCTTTGCGTTTATGTGCTTATTTTGCACCCAAATATTTTACAAAATGATATAACTTTGTGTTTATGTTTATTTCAGCAACCCACCGTGCTGCATCAGTTTGTTCCTCAGTCTGCCCCTACGCAGGAGCTCGATCAGTCTGAGGTATTATTTTATTTATTTATTCTTTAGTAGTAGTAGAGTTCCATGTTACTAGCTCGACTGGAGTGGTACTAGAGTCCTACCTATTTCACCAACCATGTAACTAAGTTGTGTAACAGCCAGAAAAAATACCGGAAGACAAAGCATTCCAACTTTAGAATTGGGTCGTCAACGCATCCATATTGCAGATGTTGCATGGATGGCGGTGATCGCTTACCATCAGGTAAAACACAAGTCGTATACCGTACAAAATATCTTGTCCACTCATTGTCATAAAAGTATCTTGCTAGAGTTCATTTATCACAGGAAACCCATAGGCTGCACCTGTATAGAGAAGTGCGAAAGGCTTTAAAAAGCGTGTATAATGATTTTGAAAATTGGTTCTTATTTACAAACTACATTCATATAAAGATATTATTATTTATAAATTAAAGCCTATGCTGTCCCATATTATATTATCTACAAATAAGTGACCACGATTCTATTGTTCAAGTGGTTAAATATTCATTTGGTACAAAATGGTTAACCAAACTACTGTGTGTAATGTGTCGACTGGTTGAGCTGTGAATACCGAATGTCTTTAAATGAAATGTAGATTTACTCAGATCGTATTTCTCCTTGTTTACATACGCAATTTATGCCAATTTGATCGCCTAATAATGTACACACAACTTTTGAGTTCAGCAGTTTCGTTCTTCGACTTGTAGATTTGGGGTTTACTAGGTATCTAATTTTAATGTAATTATTTGTTTGAGAATCACCTAGTATTAAGAATTTTTAAATGACGAGTAGTTTAGTTATACTATAATACTATACCTTTGCTATGTAACCGTATTTGGATTGTTAAGATCACAGAACACAGAAAGAGGTCTCTTTTATGTGTTCTGTTGTTAAGATGATCTCATTATCATATTTTGTATCCAAGTTAGTATTTCTATCCATTTAAAAGGCTTAAGAAACATATTATATTCAATGATGAAAAGAAATCTTCTATTTCATTACGTAATTTACTGAATTCCACTAGGCTGGAATCCATTCATTCCTGAAATAGCCGTTTCAGATACATAAGAAAGATAAAACATAAATAAAAAATAAATAAATAAGGAAAATGGGTATTTTCCTTATTTATTTTTGTGTCAAAGGGTCAGAGGAGACTTTCACAATAATACATTCCCAATCACCTTCAAATTGCCTGTTACCTGTACCTTTCAGCGAATTAGCGTGACAGTGGAAAAAATAATTTTACATTATAAAAATATTTCCACACAGATTCAAAAAATTCCCATGGACGGCACGATGCAGATGAATCTGCCCTGGAACCTGATCCCCGCCGAGCTGCACATGATCCACCGTACGGCAGAGGACGCCGTCGCTAACCAGCGCCGCGACCAGCAAATCGACAATGACATGCAGGAGGTAAACAGTGCTACTAAATGTATTCATGTATACTTAAGACGGCGGAAACTGAAATATTGCCCTTTTTTAACGAAGCAATAACAGTACATACTCAGTCAAATGTATTCTTATATTATTTAAGAATACGTTATGAATAAATCCTGATCCTAGGTAGATATCCCACTTTAACTGGATTATTTTCCGACTTCACTTAAGCGTGGTTAGGTTGCCAAGGGTTCACGAAAAAAAATATAACTTCATGTATAAATGTAAAACTAGGTAGTAATGTACTTGGAATCGACAATAACCAAGTAATATGGATTAATTAAATATAACTAAATAAACACAATGGGATAAAGCTGTTTGAACTAATGACCAGGAAAACGGGAGTCAGATGCCAATTTATTATTAACGTGGTACTTGAATTAAATATACCTAGTGAATGACGCGTATTATGTAGGTACAGGTTAATACCTAATACAGTGATATACTAATACACTGTTAATACCTATCTATAACTAACACCTAGACTAAGGGAGTAGGTACTTACCTGAAGGAATGAAAAAAATATCGATTATGAATAAATTGTAGTCAGACATCGACTAATAGATTTATAATCGATTATTATTCCATTGTTTCAATAATGGAATAATAATCGATTATAAATCTTATGCCAGACTGACTTTAAAAAAGGTAAATAAATAAAAGGATCATAAATATGCAAAATTATTCTGTTTTATTATGAAAAATTAAACAATATTAAACTTATAGTATGTTTGGTAACAAAAACTTAAGAGATTCGGACGAATGAAAATAAAATATGTTTATTTACAAGTATAGTGCCACAAACTTATCTGGACCCGGTGACCAAAATTGGAACGAACGTCGCTACGGAACAAAAATGACATCAAAGTGTCATTTTTGTACGGAGATGACATTGGTAAAAGCGACGGTAGCGACGCCACGCACGACGGTCAGATAAGTTTGTGGCACTATAGGATTCCTAGACGTAGACTGGCACTGACATTGACATAACAGTTGACCGTTTGGAAACACGAATTAAATGTTATGTAAAGTTTAGTATTGGCTAGAAGGACTAGTTAAAAAAGGGTAAATAAAATATTTTAATTAGTCGCACGAAAATTAGACGATTATTATATAAATATCTAAGTACAAAGGGACTAAATTATAATGACTGAGTACTGAAGTAATGAATTAATCGATTATTGATAATAATCAATTATCAACATCACTACAAAAAGTTCATACATGTAGTATATCTAAGATATAACTTTGTGTGATACGGGTACCTACTGTTTCGTTTGTTTGTGGCTTTGGTTGATAGAGATAACTTCAAACAACAATAACCATCTTCCGAACTATTTGTTATGTTTTATTCATTGTTTATTTATTTTAGGCCTGTATTGTCCCGCTGCAGGGCAAAGCGCTTCCCTTACTTTTCAACTAATTTCTGTTTTGTGTTCACAAGCGTATATTTTATGAGTCACACAGGATATTTTTTTATGTAGTGCGCAAAATTTGTAGAATGATTCAGTGTCTGTTCCCAATTGCAACCACAGTACGAAAATTCACTCCAAAACAAAATAAAAAATTGATTTTGTATAGCTTGCGCTAGTAAATTATGCGTGTCCCCCATACTAAGTCGAATTTTCGTTTTGTTTTAAAGTATATCCCAATACTGCGGTTACATTTAGGAACAGCGACTATGCGCACTACATCCAAAATTATCCTGTATACAATGTTGATCATTTGAAATGTTCCAAAAGAAAATTATATATTTCATTGGCATGCTGTGCTAAGCTCCCGCCTAACATCGACCTACCCACAACTGTTATTTAAATGAGAGGTATTTTTATAAAAAGTTAATATATATAAACTAACGAATCTCAAATAAATCTTTAATATAATACAAAAAACAGATGACGTAGCTCACGCACAGTGGTGTGTTCTGCTTATAATATCGTTCCAATTGGGTTCTTAGAAGAAGAAGAGCGCAAACTGTGTGTGCGAGCTTGCTTCGGTGTTGAAGGATAATAGGTTGTTAAATATTAACGATCCTTGAAAGATGTAGCCGAGATCCAGCTATAGGGTTGATCTGGAAAGGTCTATGTAAATCCGGATATTTTCGTAGAAAAGCCGGGACTGTACCTGGAAGTTAAGATTATGTGATTACGAAATTGAGTAAGTAAGTATATAATTTAGAAGTCACTCCAACTCTGTAAGTACCTACCTACTAACCTAGTCTGAAGTGGGATGACTGACAATCTTGCTAACCCTCTCGCTCTCTTGCTTACTAGCACAACCGTATGCTATCTCCCACAAGTAGGTAGAATGCCAAGATATCTATAATTATTTTAAATCCTGGTAAAAAGCTATCTTAGCACATCAAACGCTGACTCAAACTTAGAGAAGTTGCAGGAAAATAACATAAATTACCTCATTTATTGGTAGGTACCTACCTTCCTAAGTGGACATCATCTTTGTACTTGGACCAATCATGCACTCACTGATTATTGTCATGATTTTCGTTTTATATCACGACGTTTTGAAAGTGCCTGCAAAGGCCCAGTTGAAATAAAAATCTTTGACTTTGACTTTGACTTTGATATTCCTTAACTTTTCTTTCATGGGGCATAAGATTGGCAGATTTAAAGACGCATTGATATAAGTTACGACGAGTCATGAACTCTCGAAATATCATTCCTGTCCCACACCTAAACCGTATTCGACCGTATTCATTCACTCAGAGCCCTGCGCATCTTAAAATCTTGAATTGTTTCAGTCGTGCTAATTCTCTTTTCTGCAACAAAGATGCTCAGATATTACCCATATTTATCAAAACATGCAGTGTATTAAATCTGCGCGGTTTACGTACCTACTTACTTAAATATTCTCTGGTTTTATCTTGAGAAGATTCTAACTACCTCTCTTGGGATAAGACATTCACCCTTTAATGTACCTACTTGGAATTAAATATCAGGCAAATTTAAGAAGTATGAAAACACGTTACTTTTTCCATGTTTATCAATAGAGTATTTATTTGCGTTAAATTTTCATGGCATATTGGCTTATGTGTGCGTAATATATTTTATAACACATTTGCTCGTAAAGGGTCTCTTATTTCACCAATTTCAATATCGTAATGTATCTCATTACGCACTTGTGCGGTAATGTAATGTAAAACGCACGGTTTATCAAGATGCTCCGTCTAAAACGAACGGTACTTTTTTAAATCTTAGCAAAGAGTTTTTATGTCAGAAAAGTGGTCAACATTTTATGAATAAAATTAACTTTGGGAGATAAAATATAAAAAATAAACGTTTAAATATTTAATTTAATTAATTTTGACAATAAATTACAACCATTTATCCGTAACAAAAACAAAAAAAAATTTTTTTTATTTCCTAATACTGGCTGTTTTTATGCCTTTGCCTTAAAAAAAGGGCTGATGTGCGCGCATCGCTAATTTGTGAACAAGTAAAAATTATTCCGCGCGCTTTTTCTTTTCGCTGTATTTTTTTTATTTCCTCGCAAATATGTTATAAAACGTCGACTCGTATGACATACGTGCGCTTTGATAATTGCAGCCTCTGCTTTCTTGTAGCCCTCGCCTACGGCTCGGGTTAGCAATATCGCCTCGGCTGTAATTTTCAACTTACCGCACTAATATCATAATGTACTATTATTATAATTATTATGTCATTTAGGTATAACAAGAAATGGAGAAAGATTTTCAATTACATGTTCACTTCAGTAGCACTTGCGATTGTAGGTACTCTACTTATATCTATATGAGTAGATAAGTATTTATTCCAATGCTCCACTTCACCGTATTCTGAAACCCAAGCAAGCGTATCTTTACGCTAAAGGATTTTCAATTCACAAGCATTTTAGTCAATAAAACTTGAGAGGTCTCTAAGGTTAAGCGAAAGTAAAATTTCCTACCATCTGAGCTTAAAGGTTAGAGAATTTCTTATCTCTATCCAATAGAGAGAGCGTATGTCCCCATTAAATATATAAAAAATGTCTTGCCCGGTTCCTATGAAGAATTCAGAATGGACTACTGTCTACTGACGTTTTGCTGATGAGTGCAATTAACCAAGCATTTATGATTACGGTGTTTTCCTATTCTAATGGGTAAATCGTAACGATATAAGATATAGGTAACTCAGGTAAGGTGCCCGAGTTGATGCGCAAAATGATTTTTTAACGTCTGATAGTTAAGTTCTTTCCTTATTTAACTTGCGAAGAGGTTGCATCTATTAATGAAGACATTCCCTTTAATTTAACGATTAAATCTTCTAGTTCAGTATAAAACATTTGAATGTATTTGGTTTATTTTATATTCATGTGTAATTTTTATTTTTATTTATTTTATTTAATCAACTTTACATGTACAACATTACAGTAAATACCAATACGTTGCACAGTTAAAAATAAAAATAACGTAATTATGTAATAAAAGGTAGAAACAAAAAATAACGACAATTACAGTAGGTAAACAATAGGAATATACAATACAAAAATTGAACAGATATCACCATTTAGATAGGCACCTACTCTACTCATCTCTTATCCATCTCGTCACAGAATCTCAAACATTCACGACACACATCTATCCATCCCGTCGCAAACAAATCACAATCTGGCGATGATGTCAGTAGGGCATTCAGCATTGTAAGTGCACGAACTAGTGGAGAGTACGCGTGCGACACAGTGCGTGCTTCCGGCACTGCCAGTACTCGGTGGCGTCGTGGTTTTAAATTATATTTAGGCACAATAGGGACAAAAAGTCTCACCAGCTGAGCCACCAGTTCTGGACAATCGGATTTAACCCTTAGGACTTGACAGGCGGTGATGAGCAAGCAGTAATTACACCTCACTTCAAGGGAGTTAAAAAAAAAAGCATACCAAGCAGATATTTAGTAGGATATAGAAAAGGATAGTATCCATACATTTTCTTGTGAAGAAATCTGAGATATGCTAATTAATTACCTTTCAGGTGAAGACAATCGTGAAGACGTTGGCGGCTGCGGCAGAAGCCGAGGCCGAGGCGGAGGCGCGTGCCCAGGCCGAGGAGCAGCAGCAGCAGCAGCAACAGCAGCAGCAGGCCGACTCACGCCCCGACCTCGTGCACGCGCCGCGCGCCACGCACACTCTCTTGCTACCGCAGGACATGCCCACTGACGAGAGGCCGCACTGTAAGTGACGTTACACTTTAAACCAAATTTTGAGTAGGTATCATAAATGTATAGGTACCTCAATAGACTATGCCAGTACGTGAGCTCAGCCAGAATTTAGCTCGGATGCCACATAATCTCCAGAGATGTAATAAAGTCGTTTTCAAAACCAGTATAAGGTAATATTGATGTAGTAGGTTGGTAATTAGAGAAACACACGTCTTTGCAGGACACTGATTAATAGGCTTTACAACACCTTTTTATACAAATAAAATCATAACACCTAACCACCTACATTTTGACCTCAGACCTTCAGTAGGTCTTCTTGGAAATGTACCTACCTATTACATTCATGATGTGGAATAGCTAGTAACTGCTCCAATTAAACCACAATGCCTGATTGTGGTGAAAGGCTTGTTTTCCTTAAATTCCCCTTATCGGTTTAGTGGTCGCAAACGCGACTACCAAGCGTGTGATCCTGAGTTAATTCCCTAGGTCAATCAATTTGATTTTTTTTTCGTATATATAAGCAATTACTTGTCATTATTTTAAGGGCCCAATCTCAGCCCAACTCAACATCAACCGTAACCTATGGACGCTTGCAACACCCGGGGCTTCACTCGCGTGTTGCCGACCCTACTACAGGAACACTTGCGACCTTGCTCACCGTTAGGGATACAATACTGCAAAAGAGCAGTGTTATTTGGCTACGCCATTTTGCAAGGTGAAGGTCCCCAGTCGCTTAGAGTGAAATGCGTTGTTGTAGAATTATCAGGAAAATCACCCTACTGTGTTTCATTCCGATCTGTTTCGGTCTGCATTCATTGAACGTTGTATTTTCGTGGAAATTGGTAGAATAATATCGAGTATACAACGTAATATAAATACGTACGGTGCATTGCACGAACTGAAGCCACAGATGCCATTACAGCATTCTTAACAAGAATTACAAGAATGATAACAAAATCCTATACCTATTGATAACAAAATATGTCAGACTGGACAATATTTCAAGTTTAAGTATATGGATTTAAAACAGACTTTAAAGATAACACAGAAAATTAACTTGACAGACAAGAACTTCAACCCTCATTAATTTACCGCGTCTCGCTAAATTACGTCTGCTCTCGTAAACATGTCTATACGACGCGTCTACTTGCTTGCACACTAAACATTTCTCTTAGCTTGTTAAAAATGCAACAAAGTATACAGCAATATTGATAAACCTCTTAAAACATCTAACACATCACCCTGAAGTACCATGCAGATGTGTTCTGCTGTTCACCCAGAATTCACATCATCGTTTAGTCCCATGTCAAAGCGGAATAATTTCCATGCAAAAGAAAAAAATTCAATAACGGTTTACTCGATCCGGAAACTGAACTCAAGACCTCATGTTCTGCGCTCGCGCTAGAGATCACTCAACTAGCGTCAATGAATATAGAACTGAAGACGATGATAACATACCTTAATATTATCTATGTTTTTTATAGAGCAATATCATAAAAACTCAACAAGTAGAATCATAATGTTCGTTCAACCTTTGTTTCCTCAAACAATATGAATGAGTAGCCTCTATGTCTACCACAAAAACACATGTGTCACAGTTCCAATAAATCAGTGTCGCATGTCATGTCTACGCAACATAAATGTCGGTCGGATGGTGGAAACTACTGACTTGTACTTACTAAGTTCAGTGGCGATACTCGTATAGACGCGAGACGTGAACAACTGCCATTCGAGCATAATTAAATGTTAGTACTACAGTCGCCCGGAGCATTCAGCCCGACGAAATTGCAAAAATGTACCTACGTAGAGATAGGTAGGCAATTGGTAGGTATTTGTGTATAAGTTCAAAGAATTATTTCTTGACGTTCTCTACATATCTCTATTCATACGGAATATAATTATGTCTATGTCTATACTCGGCCTTTCGCTGTCTACTTGTGGACCTAGGCTCCTGGCCTATGAGACATACAGTGCTATAAAATGTCAATCCCACTAAATATTAAACAATCAAAATGCGATAGTTTGCCTCTTTTTATTAATAGAAGTTTGAAGGTTTCCAATTTGAATCGAATGTAATAGAGAGGCAGATATGATAATTTTCGTAGAAGGTAAAAAAACGATTAGGTATAAATAACTAATCCAAATGTACTTAATTTGCATGATAGAGATTCAATTGACACGTGCAGGGAGATTAATTATTTCGTTTTCTGTGCATGAATAATCGTATATTCATTATCAAATTCAAATTGAAAAGCGTTTTTTCAAAATATATGAATTTTAGTACTATTTGACGAACAAAACACAGCACCCCCAAAACACCTTCCCTTCGCCGCTTTCTAATGTTTTAGCTGGGAAGAAGAAGCGACGCGACAAACTCCCAGCAACGTCTGACTGCAGGGCTAGCACGGTAATAAAGGAGAGAGAGAATCAAAGAAAAACGATCTCTACACCGTTATCTCTCTCGATTTTTCGTTTTGTCTTATGTCAAGAAGAGAAAGGGTGGAGAAAACGGGTTTGTACAACCGTTGTGCTAGCCCTATAGGTATTCTCATAGATAGAAAAAGATGTTATATAATATTATGAAAGTAATGAGGTTACAATAACAATTCCTTTGTTAAATGCCAGCTAAGCTAGCCTTTGAGTATTTTGAACGAAATTATGGTTTAGGTTTATAAATTATAATGGTTATAATAATATCGTGTTTTAAAAGGTGGTTTCCCATTTATAATTCATCCTTGTTTATAGTTTATGTTTTTGGTGTATTTTCGCATCGTCTACAGACACCCAGGAGCATTATGTTCAATCAATCATCATCAGTCGGCGTTGGGCGAGTTTATTTAGTATAGAAGTTTAGTTTTCTATTTAGTAAATTATTATGCCTACCTAATCCCCTTGATGTAAGATTGCGGTCGTGAACTTCGTTAACGAACTGTAGGTATATCAGTAATTACAGAACGGTAATTGGGATCAAATAATTTTAGTAAGCAAAATAATTAAGTTGTTTTCGGAACATTGTGTCGTAATGATGTTTATGTTAATTAGGATGTGAACTTTTCAGTGTGTTTTCCATTAACAGTTAGTCAACAAATCATAGCTAAGTGACGACATATACATCGTAGCAAATGCGCAATGCAAGTTAATAAACTGAAACCCGTTGGGCTGACGTAGATGCGCGTCATTTCTAGTCATTTATGCTACTGATTTGTGGGCAATACGTATTTGTTGACCTAAAAAACAAAGTCTTTTTGTCAGGTATTATCTTTTTCTCTGATTCATGAGGTTGTAAACAAATTAACGAGCACGAGCAAGACCGACGAGACGAGGTTCCACAGGCTGTCTATCATGCTACCACTCTGATTCGAGGCAACACTAAATTATAATAACACTGAATTATTTTGTCGTTGCAGATCTGCAGCCTCGCTCAGTCCGTAGCGTGGACGCTTTGGTGAATGATCAAAAGCGCGTGAAGCGTTGCGCCTGCAACTGCGCTTAGACGCACACCTGCGCAAGCGCAGTCGTCAAGCAACCGCGCTGCTCTCCGTCCATTTTTCAATCTCAAATTTAATATTTTGTAACAGTTTAAGAAATTTGTTAGTTATCATAATATTAATATCTGCTTGTCTCTAACATTTCTGTAAATAAAGTTGTTAATCCATGAGCTTCCGATGATGGTTTTTAATTACCTGTCGCTGCTTAGAGGTTGTATTTATGGGAAATTTTAATATTTGTTAAATAATTATAATTTTTATAATTTGTTTTCCTGTTTCGATTTACCTATGAATTTCTATTATCGACTGTTTACGTCTTGAGAATGCAATATGTAAGGTATAATAATAGTTTTTAACGTTAGGTACGTATGTATAGGTGCATATTGTACATGTTGTAGTTGTGAGGGTCGGAGGAGGTCGGCGATGCAATATCCATCTGCAAGATTAAATTCACAACATCGAACATATTCCAGTTCTGTTTGTGGTACTTATATTGGTTTTTGAGAAAATAACCCCTAATCTAATAAGTTAAGAATATCTGCATATTTTGTTTGGGTTAAAAATAGAAATGCATTTATTTCTGAAGAGGTCTCTTAAACCTACTTGCTCCTTAACTAACTAGTGGTGATATTGTAAAATTGAAATCAAACTTGTATTCTATAATTGTGATCCTAAATTAAATTTTTACTAGTTTTAATTTGCTGATAGTTTTATTTACTTAACCATATCTAAATCTAATACATTACCATTACCACACCTATAGCATAATGATGCGAGTGATCATTATCAACTCCACTAAACATGAGCCTACTGACACAATGAATGATTGTAAAGGAATACCATAAGCTCTTATTCATCTTGCTTGTTTTAGTGAAAAGGAATGCCGTCCGTACCTGTAAAGACCGATTCTGGAGCGGCCCCAGCATACACAGTTACTTAATATATAATTATAAGTAAGCTGTAGCTTGTGTCCTTTTAACATTGTGCCTTGAACTCGGTTTTGAGCAAGCCTTGAAACCAGGCACGACATGTATTTATTTATTTTATTTAGAAAACAACAGCTTCTAAAGTAAAATAAGTAATAATATAGTCTTATAAAACCAATTACAGAATTTTACGATTAGCAGACATTAAAAGCGACAATCACCACGGTTGACAACGGATTGGTGAGACCACAAGTGCTGGAGTGTTCCAATTCTAGAGTTTTTATTAGAACAAATAATGGCGAAGCGAAAGAGGGTTAAGTAAGTATTTGCTTTACATGAGAAACAGTACGACTTCACAATCTACCAAAAAAAAGAGTTATGTACTCATTTAAGCGCATGTTTTAAGTACTTATCGCATAATATAAACTGGGCTTTAGATAAATATATTTTCATTCATGATAAAATATGTTTTACACGTTTACAATGATTCACAAGTTAGATAGTCACTTTTAATTATATTGCACGAGAACTTGAAACGTTAACCCGCCAGTTATCTGATAATGTGAGTCACAGATAGTTTCGATTGATTTGTCACTCATGCACACGCCCCCGACTCACAGGGCACGCACAAACGCAAATATGCTATCGATGGAGGGATTACAGATGCCTCCAATGTTCAGTGACACGCATTGAGGCAGCTCTCGAGTCTCGACTAAATTTAGATTTCTATTGAAATATTGGTATCGATTCTGTTGCGCACTTTGACAAAATTAAACTAAACTAAGGGCGTCTGTCTCTTTCCGTTTCAATAGAAAAAGAAAGTTACAGATGCGTTTAGTCTAGTTTCTTCTTCTTCTTTTAGTGCCTCTCCGACTAGCAAATGTTGGCAGTCAGCTCTGCATATTTCTTTCTGTCTCTCGCGACGCGAAACAGTTGTGCAGCACTGGAGACTCCAGTCCACTCCCGAAGGTTTCTCAGCCACGATTTCTTCCTGCAACCAACGTGTCTCTTACCGACGACTTTGCCCATCATAATAAGTTGCAAAAGGCCGTATCTGTCGTGTCTAAATAGGTACGTGTCCCAGATATACATCTTTCCTTCGTCTGATGGTATCCCAAAGCTCGCGCTTCTTACCGATACGTCGCAGGATCTCCTCGTTGGTAACCTTCTGGGCCCAACTTATTTGTAGTATTCGTCTGTAGCCCACATTTCAAAAACTTCTATTCGTTTCCTGAGATCTTTTTTAATAGTCCAAGACTCGCATCTGTATAGAAGAACCGGCCAAATAGTAAATGGGCTTTAAAATATAACAAATGAATATCATACAACTTCAATAAAAAAGGAAAAAGTAGAAAAACAAATAAATTTCTGCTTGTTGACACACCGCAAATGCTAATTTTCAACTCGGAAATGAGAATTTAATTGAATGTGCCTGTGGTTGTATCTAGTTAAAATTACCACTAATGATCAACAAGTTTGAAGTTAGAACAGCCCAGAACTACTGTTCAGTTTGAATAAATGTCGACATTACCGAGCCGAGAATCCTGGAAACAGGGGAACAAAAGAAAGATTGTAAAGATATTCTAAAATTATTCTATGTATTTCTTCATTCTCATTTACTAAATTTAAATTATGAATTAACTGAAAATAGGAAATTGAAGGTATTTTTTTCAGTATGAAAATGTATGGAACAATACAATATTTATTATATTTGAGAATTCCCCCGCACATTGTACTTAGCCAGATGCGTAGACTGTGGCATTCTGCCTTATGCACCTACAAAGATGCATTAATATTTTACGTCACAAGTTTTATTACCTTCATCATTGCTGCGTTGTTGCACAGCCCTTGAGTTCTTCAATATGTTTATTTATGCTAGCTACTAAGAATATTGCAGATCTCAAGTTTTGTTGCTCAGTAAACAGACTAGGGTAATATTTTACGGTTATCTTCACATCTGTTTCTTAATTTCCAACAAAGACATTGCCCTTTTTGTCAAAAGAGGCTGTTATAATCCTATTATACCTACGCTGGTTCAAGGTCTAAGCCCAACCACGTTATGTGAGAATAATGAGGAGAAAGGTACCCCCGTTCATTTCCCATTTCCTATAATATAGGTATACGCTCCATATTATGGTTTAGTGTATGGTTATGGTTCTACAGGAAACTCCATGCGAAGAATTATAATACTCAGGATGACTGCCGTCGGGCAACTAGGTGCCTAGATAAGATTTACAAAGACACAAGAGAGCTCTTGAGAAGAATAATACTAAAATATTGGAATTGAATGACGGATTTGTTGATAATGTGAATATTTATGAATATCTTATATTTGCATTACTATTATCTATTTTGCATAAACACCTGGTGTATCTGTAAATATGGAATTATTTTTCCGCCTGACCTTATTATTGAAAGGTATCTAGGTTTTAATTAGTTAAATTAAAACGACATATTGTGTAAAATAAATTATAATTTATATATTAGCGCGACAACAAGACTGCCTCACTAATTAAAATCACTCACTTTCAGTCCACTTACAAAATAAGAACGTCTTAACATTTAATGTTAACATCTGCTAAACTATAATCAGGTAATGATTTCGATGACTGTGTCTTGTTATTGTAAGTGAATATCACTAAAATTACATATAATATAAGTATGAGTAAATTCATTAGAAATCCTGATATATAATATATTAGAGTAAAATAAATGGATTCTGTACACCATAATTCCATAACGTCCTTGGAAAATAAATAAACGTTTATAGTTAAACAAAGTAAAAACGTTACGACTGTCAAACTTCTGGCGAACTGTCTTATATTATCAGACAACACCTTGTATAATATGGTCACGTAGAGACCAGTGCCCAGAAATATTAGCGGCCATCGGAATACACTGCAGATAAACAGGATAACGTACCACTTGTGTATTACGCCAGTGACGATGACAGCCGTGCACGCTGCACTTACAGGTATAGGTATCAACCAAGAACAAATCAGTACTTTATAAAGATTGTTATGACTTATTTTTACTAAGACTATTATTAAACTGTTGTACATGTGTTTTATAAAAAAGAATACTAGTATTACTATAACAAAATCCATATAAATCTGTAAACAACTTATGATATTATTAGTAGTCCCTACATCGGATTCAGCAGGCGTTATCTTACCATAGTCATTTAAAAATTTAAATGTAAATATAATTCTTTTTATAAATCTTGCAAAAGTTAATTGCATTAACATTTGATTTCTATAATTTCGTCTCCATCGTGGCATCTTCATAGCTGCTACAATCGATATTATTAACTCCAGCGTTGTCATAACAATATCGATAACAATAAAAGTCTCAAAAAATGGTTGACTTTCCAGTATATTTTGTTCAGTTGTGTTAAAAGCATTTGTGTCGATAGCAAACTGTCCTTCTGTGGTGGCTGGCACTGGAATCAGTTCACTTCCATTCAACGGCGCCTCAGTAGCAGCCATCGCTACCGTCGTCGATAGATCCGCAACATTGTCGAAATCAGTAACAGATGGCACAATTTCCGTAGACATTTTGACCACATGGATGTTTCTCACTATTTCACTATTCAGTACGCTAAATGTGTTGTGTTTGTCCTGAAGGCAACTGACAGACTAAAGTAAAAATGATACTGTAACAAGAAACGGGAAATAACAACTTATTTATTATTCATATAGGTAAATGATACAACAACTTATTGGAATTTGCGGTTTGCAGACGTCATAGCGGTGGGTGTAAAATACCCGAGTGCGAGTTGGATGATACATTTTGTATACATTATTGACGCTGTAATGTAATTAGTGTACCGTATAGAAAAGCTAAATAATATACAACATGTCCCAAAATTCAACGATAAGCGGGCACCAGAGGATTGACCAGCACATGACTACTCTAGAAAAAAGAAAAGAAAAAAAAAAAATCTCAATTTTTAAGAAGTTACATTAAAAAATTGAAATCCTTAAAAAATTTACACCAAGGGGTGTAATTTTTTTTTTTAAAATATCTTTGAGGAAAGATATTTTTAATTACCATGACCACAATGTTTCAAATATTTCTGAATTTCTTTTTGTACCGGCAACCTAAGTAGCACTGCTATCCACCACAATCCTTGAAAATCCCAGAATGCCAGTAGATTTGACACAAAAATCAATCAAAATTATTTTTCACTCTAAAATTTTGAAAGATTTTTACTTTCGGTCCAATTTCACTCATCGTGGTGTAAAAAAAAAGTATAGACACTACCATGGCAAGTATTTTTAAAAATTGACGCAATTATCCAAGATTCCAAAATGGTATAATACTTTAGGAAAACTAGTCACAAATAAAAGAAATGCGTACTATTTTTGAACAAGAACCAAATTTCATAACTTTTACTATGTGCCCAAAATAGGTTTTTTGTTGTAAATTCTTCGAATTTGAATGGTACATGTGCGTAGTCAATAAAATTTAGAAGTTAGAAATAGATTATACGTTAGAGATAGATAGATAGTATGTAAAAAAGGAAAGAAAACGTTTTTAATAATTATACGTCGTTTCTACCAGTCATCAGTGGGCCGAGCAAGGTTATAACTAAGATCAATCCTAATTACCAACATATCTTCGTAAAAGTTTAAAATGTCTCTACGGTGGGTTATTGATAACCAATAATTTACTAGTTCAGCAAAGTCGGTACTTACAGCTATTTTGATTTTGGTTATACATATGAATGTTTAAGTCTAACTACATAGATAGATACCAGTGGCGAAGGGTGAAAGTTTTGAAAGGGGAAGCCGTCCCATAAATACCCTCTAAAAATTGCTGCAATTACTGCTGCAAGACAAAAATCCATACCGACTCTTGTAATCTATATATAGTCATGTCTGGAAGAGCTCGACCTAACTGAATAACAAGCCATATTACGTTGGTCTATGCACTAACCAATTCCTAAAGGGAAGCCGATGGGAATCGGGTTGTATGGACGCTTCGCCACTGATAGATACTTTTGCTGCCAAGTAGTTTTTTTTAACTTAGAATTCTATATTAATTCAGCTCAGGCTCATTACATTATAAAAAAAGGATAAGAAAAGCAAAACAAGTTGCCCAACCACTCTTTAAAAATACAAAGCAAAATGTAAGTTCATAACCAAAATAACATCAAACAATAGAAATGTAACCGTCCACTTTTCCGTAAGAAGTCCTGTAACTGCGCTGGATAAACATGGCGGGGAAATTGCTCAGTGTGTGGGGGCCCTTGCGAAAGCGCCGCGATCAATAGACCTTTAAAATATGGGTCAAGCTCACTGCGAGTCCTAGTGCTCAGTGCTCACCTGTGTCGACTTTGAAGGCACACACTGCTGCCAATGTTAACTGCACTATAGATAAGCCCACTTTATCACTTACTTCATTAGCTGTACGTTACCTACCGTAGTAATAAAATATGATTAAGGAATTATGTCGTTTGCCTAGCGTGGTTATTATGGAAATATTTACCTCTTTGACGTTCAGTATCGTGGTCATCGTGGTATCAGCTGATATGATGATCTAAATTTTTCTACAGTAAAAAAGAGACATATCCTCCATTTTACCTTAGAACCAGGTAAGAGAATAATAATAATGTATATAATATTGGCCGCATATTATCAGGTGTAAGTGCCTTATAGAACAGGTCTAAACCAAGTCTAAGGTTAAACCCAGGTTTACGGTCTGGTTTAAAAAAATGTTTACAAAGTAAGGTTCAACGAAAAAATGCTATTTTATCTGTGGTTTAAGCTAAACCAGGCCTCCCCCTAGTTATTGCGTGGTTTAAGTGTCATTATGACTCCTTTTCTTTTGGTTTTCCATTTTATGTAAAAGGACATTTATCTAAAAGCTTTGCGATTGAAGCTGACTTTGAGAAGCGCTGCCGAACTAATACTAAATACGTTTATTGCAAAATTCATAAGATGGTTTTTGAGTTTATTACAATTTTCTGCATTTCCTGTCATCTATCTACCTATGTTTCGTTTTCTTGAACACATTATAATGTAGGTATTGAAAAGTCCCAGTGATTATACTATTATTTTTTAACTGCATAACGTGCTTTCCGAGGTACGGAAGAGTCATACTCATAATGTCTGAAGAAACGGTCACCTATCCAAGAACTATACGTGGCAAGCACTGCTTAACCTCGCTGATCGGCTGATCTACGTGGTACGTACCTATGTAGCTACGAACTCCTACGTACGACAGAAGGTTCACTTTATGTTGAAAAATAACACATACTATGGCGTTTTTGACGTCAGCCCACTCATGAAGACCCGTAATTATTATGAAGGAACAATTGTCATACTTTTCTGTCAATAGTGACGTACTGCTACAGCTATAACTTGTCGAATATATTATTTTAGGACAGAAAATATTATATTCCATGCATATTACATTAATAAATTTCCTAATCAGAATGAATTCTTAATTTTTTATTCATAGTTTTAAACGATAAAAAAATACTCTTAGAATTTTAAATCGATTTATTATAAAAATTGATATTTTTTGTTATCGATTTGTAGGTAAGTACCTATGCTTCCCATCCCAAGTTAACACAAATTATAGCTGTCAAAAGTGGCTTTTTAGATCTCGAGGAGTGTAGTTACTACTCACAAAGACTTATACAACTCGCACTTGACTATAATTTTTTCGATAATATTTTGAAATGTGTCACGCTCACGCACTATTGTAAGATGTCAATAACGCCATCATAACGTGCCACTCGTTATAACATTATATAACATACGTTAATAAAAACAATAATATCGTCATAGTGCGAGCAAAGAGTTTGATGTTGACGTAGGAAGGAAGGATACTTGACATTCATTGCATAATGCAGGCGCGCCCATTTTACACGTATTAGGGTGATGCCACACGGTGCGCTGCGCTGCGCTGCGCCGACGTAACGCAGCGCAGCGCAAAATTGAGGGTGCCACACGAGTGACGCGAGCGAGGTGCGAGCGGGGTCCGTTCGAGCAACGCAGCGCAGAAATCTGCGCTGCGTCGCGTCGACGCACGTTATGTCATTACGATTTGTCACTGTCAAATGGCACTCAGTCGATAAATATGGCTCGTGAAAGGCGAATATTTTTCTTTTACTCGCGTTTTTATCTACCTATCACACAAATGGCTGCTATTGAACTACGGCCGCAAGGATTATAATATTTCTCTTGGAAATAGACGATAAGATAGAAACATTTTCAATGCATTCCGTCTTACAGTCAACGTGATTGTGCCTGCCCAGTGTTTTATCTATATTAATGAGAATCACGAAACAATGCCCATGGAATAATCATCCACGACCAGAACTACTTGGAGCAGTGCCTGGCAGCGTACCAGTGGCGTGTAGTTATGTATTCGGCGCGATGGAGTCGATGTATAAAAGTGTCGCAGAAGAAAGTCATGGGATGGTATTTCAGTAACTTTTGTAATCTGTTACGGTTTAGAAAACCTAGCCTGCTACTGGTGTCTCTTATCTTCAGCTAGAAAACGTTCACTGTTGGACAAAAGCGACTCCAACGAATACGGGCTTGGGTTCTTTATATTGCCACAACCACCACGAATGGCAAACCGATTTATGAAACACGTTCATGATTCATTTATTTACGTATATATGTACCAATATCTATAGGTATTGTAGAATAATTGACCAGAAAATGGGTTTGTGGTGATAAATGTGTGTAAAATATCATGTGATTGCATTGTATTGAAATAAATAATCAACACCAATTTGATTTCTTTATTAACCTAACCAAGAATACTCCAAGCAATGAGTTCACACAACTTTTCTGTTTTCAATTATAGATCTATCTTTAACTATTCGCCAAGCTTAAGTTTACAAACACGTTAGGTAGGTATAAAAAATTCACTTGTCCTATATTTTGATTTCAGGCCATAAGCAAAATGTAGTGGTGATTTTTTGTGAAATACATAGTAGATGGGTCATTCTCCGAGAGGTCGATTTTGGTGGTCACACAGCAATATCTCTGTAGTTATTAAAGATACAGTATTGATTTTTTTTTATATATTTCTTCACTTATTACTGTAACTAAAAAATATACTTTAATCCAAATCATTTAAAAAGAAATTGCCATAAACTAAATCAGAATACTAAAAACGGGGCTCATTTCGCAATTCTTCGCGTGTCACACTGCCCGCTTGCTTCAAACAATCGTGTATATATTCTCAATGTTATAATGAACACCTATGTATTGTATATCAGAATACTTGTTAATAGTTGTAGAATTCGTAAGATAAATATATTTCATATTCCATAAGTGGTTTAAAAGTTATGAGACAAAATGTATCGGTCACACGATGTGTAGGTAAGTTTCGTGGACACTAAGTTTTACCTATTAATAGATTTTTTAAACAATTAAGGTTGGCTATAAGTTAGCATAAATAATCGAGATTTTGATAAGGTACCTGGAGTTGCAATTATGTCATTATTTACGTAGTTATTTCGGATTATTGTTAAAATTCATCAGTTACGTGGCATTGGTGGTGTCCACGAAAATCACTTATCAACCCATAAAATAAATTTCTACTTTTTAACACGCTTTTCGTTATTTATTTCGTTAATAACGTTGAAAACTAATTGGTTTTTTATTTTCTTAGCTTTCATTAACCTTATTTTACTGCTAAATAAGTTGGTTTGGGATTTCTTGCATGTGGAAAACGATTATCGAGCTTATATAACTCATAGTGTGTTATTTGTTTAGAACGGTGACGTCTTTGTGATATTTGGTTAGTTATTACGTAGCTAACAGTATTTTTGGGTCGATCTAGGTGGTTTTTTGGGTATTTTAAATTGTTAAAATACCTTTTATCCAGTTGTATTTTAACACTAATAGGTACCTACTATTAGAAAATGAATAAAATTGAAGTAAACATGATTGTATAAAATATTCTACTAAGAAGTTCTTAAATCAATACTAAGTATTTAAGGTTTTTTTTACAAAGATGAAAAGTTCTATTGACGGTGTCTATTAAATAAAATTTAAAAAAACCTTCATAATTCGCTTAAAGTGATGATAAACTTGAGAGTACACTTGTAATTAGCATTCTAACTAATGTTACATTACATTACAGGTATTCTGTTGAGCATTTCCTCGAGCGTTCGCTAGAATCCTTGACAAAAGATCATACCCACGTTTGGTTCTATTCGTCGCCGATATGCGACTCGCGGATACTTTGAGTTAGAAAGGTTGGCATATACGTAAGGGATCTGTGCTGTTATAGTACAATATGCATTATTTGGCGGACTGGTAATTTAATACATTACAACTTTCATACAATAGGCGTGTAGGAAAAAGGAATGGACTTCAGGATTGCTCTTTGGGCTCATTCAATAGTTAGCATTAAGGTTTTTGGGGCACCTCCCCAAGAAGTAATGTAGTATTGGATAATTGATTGACCCAAAGCCTGGTAGACCTGCCTAATTAAATTGTTATCCGAAATATAGCGCAGGTTTTTGAAGACGAATGTTAACTTACGTATTCTATTCGCTGAAGTGGCAATATGCTGTTTAAAAGAAAGAGTTTCGTCGATTATAATACCAAGTTATTTAATAGAGCTAGTGTTATTAATAATAGGACAAGTTAAAACAACTACCAGGGGGGTTGTGACAAATGTCAGATACATAGTTTGAGCTACTATATAATGCGTAATTAGATCATTATTAAGTCGGTAGACAATATTATAAAAATGTAAGTCTTGTTTCATCTAAAAGCAGGGATTGTTTAGCGACTTTTAGTATCGATATTACCATCATATGTTACTGTATCATTTTCGTGGTTTGCTCAGTCATTTTCGTGGAAGCAAAATTTTCTAAATTGAATTCTATCTTTATTTTTTATCTAATTTTGTTGTTATACATATCAATGAACTTGTATTACTGTATATTTTAATATTTTAAAGTTAGTTACATAAAAATATTAAAAATGAAAATTGCCATGAATATGACGCCGAGAATCCTGCTCGGAGAATGACCCAGATACCTATATATTTATATTTTCTTCAAAATGAATACATAATAATGCAGATAACTTTTATTGATTTCAAATTATGTTACATAAACAACCAGATACCTACTGGACTTAAACATTGTTATTGAAGAGAATAATAATAATTAGATCTAATTAGATATTGTAAAAAGTTTTCGGGACAAAAATTCATTCTTCTCTAAGATCCAATGCTTCATTGTGCGATTCATGTGTGATAATAATCTATTAGTTCAGCTGCAAACGGTTGCTATTACCCGCATACAATAGATTTTCCATTGAGTCTACTTTACGGCACTTGATAGGACTTCTTAGTAATTGTTCTGAGGGACTTCTTTAAACCACTGAACAATATTAATTATAATCTTTCCTCTTTTAGCAATCAATAACTTATTATAACGTAGTGGATCTAGTCTTATCTCAGTGGATAATTTCATAAAGTCAGAGCCTGTCAGAGCAAATGCCTTGACGGTTACCATGGTTACCGTGACTGTAGTCATAGACTAAAGATTTCACTAGTGCTAGGTCTGTGACTGTAGTAATCTCTCAGACTAAAGAATTATAAATAGTATACTAAATTGATTGTTGCTGGATTTGTGACTTAGATTATTTAAACCTAAAGATCAAGCGACACGCACACATCGTTAGTGTGAGAGGGTGGCGAACCTATACATTAGTCTGTAGAAAGAGCGAGAAAGACTATAATGAACGTCGGTAACAACTTTTTTGATATGAGCACATTTGTCATTTAGACATTTTGCAACCAAAATTGACGTCGGATTGTTGATAATCTATCAAAAGTTATTAATTAATTAATTTTAACAGCCTGAATTACTTGTTGTGGGTGTTCTTCTGATAGTGTAATCATAATTTGATATTATCAATGTGAACATGGTGGTCTGCAGTGTCCTTGGATGCAAAAACCGAACAAAAAGTGCTGCCGATAATGTTACGTTTCACAGGTACGTTTTACTGTAATTATATGCTAAAATTGCTTTGTTTGTGATTAGGTGAATGTCCGTTATACACATAAAATTACTAATACAATTCAATTATGTCGATATTACCAATTAATAAGAAATAATAGGTAATAATTGATTCCATAACCTCTAAATCAAAAATCATTCAGTGTGCTCAGTTTATGGCCTTTGAAATACCCAAAAATACGGGAAATCTGAATTGACTTTCGAATTTTCTATTAAATAAAAACCTATGAACCTTAGTCAGAATTGTTAACAAAATTCAGTTGTTTTTCAATTTTATAGATTATTTTCCTTTTAAATCATTTTTATCCCGGTCATGAATAATATATCTGTGAAGCAAGTAAACGCTCCACATGCGATTAACTGTGTATTCAGTAATAAGATAAACAATTAGATTATCTTCAAGAATAAAATGAAATTTTATTCAGTACATATTTCAAACTTGACAGACATAAAATAACAAGAACAGTAACTCATAGTAACTAGGTCTAAAAGACAATCATAGACTAATATTATCTTTTACAAAAGAGGCAAGGTTGGTTTGTCTCTTAACAATATCTTATGCAAAAACTTAATTGTCTATACTTTCAACAGCTCTCCAATGGATCCTGCAGTTGGGCCCAGCAGCGCCATGTCGTCTGCGTAGTTAAAGCTGTTAATACAAACACCACCAACCCGACATCGAACACTCATGCTGCTAAGATCGACTATGAGGTCAATAACATATAGGTTGAAGAGCCTGGAAGAGTAAAAAGTAAAAACTGACTTCAGAAACTAAAAGGTATAAAATAATTTTCTTAAAAAACTTATCAGCTTCTGAAGTCAGTGCCACTATCAAGCTAGCTGCATTGAAGAATTTTAAAGGCCCCGACTTCAGAAGCTGATAAGTTTTAAGAAAATTATTTTATACTTTTTAGTTTCTGAAGTCAGTTTTTACTTTTTTTAAAAGTTTATAATGCATAAAATTGATGAATATTAAAAAATAAACTATTCGATACATCTCAGTTTTATTTATGGGAAAATAGGGTTCAATCTGGTAACATTCACAAACACATGCACAAATTAAACACCGATATAAAACTGGTTACACTGTCACTTCATCTAGGGTTTACATAATCTAAGATTTGTGATCAATCACTATCCTCCTTCCACTAATCCATATTTCCCAGTGATATTTCCATATGCATTCTTCAAAATATACAGGTGAATTTTTCTTGGATATCTATATGGCAGAGCTACTTTTTGATATGAAAATCAAAATGTTTTTTTTTATCAATTACATGAAAAACAATATACAAGGTCCTACGTTTCTAGTCCCGATCACTTGAAGGTGATAATGTAGTAATAAATATGAACAACTTTTACTATGGTACCAACCGCGAAGACGCGAAATAAAAATCTGCTGTTTCACACAAATAATTCAATATTACTCGACTAAAACCTTCGACTAAAACGTATGGAACAGCAGATTTTTGTAATCTATGTTGTGACCACCATAGACGTAATCGTAATATACATACTATTATCATAAACTTAGTATTAGTCTCAGAGGAAGGAGGTCCTTGCTCTAAGGTATTAATTAGTAATACTTATACATTTAGGATTTCGGAAATACTAAGTTAATCGGCGTATTCTGATCTAGTTTTATAAAAGATAGGTATTATTCAGCTGTAGTCTATCCAGCAGTAGCAGGCCAGCAGGCAGATTAATCAAATCATTGCTAAAGGACACTGTTACCAAGCCAGTAAGAATATTAAAAATTATACGTTGGCATGACATATTGACATATCATTATGATAGCTGACTATCGATGTTGTCATAAAAAAATACTGATAACGGTCAAAAATAATAAAAATTATAATCATTTTTCAACTACTTATCCTAACTAGATGTATTTTTTTAATGGAAGAGTGCATTTACTTCTTTCTCTTCCAGCTGCTCGGAAAAATGTAATTGTTGACCGACAAGTACGTTACACGTACGTTACTTACTTATCTCCTCAGGTAAATAATGTATCAAAGTGTAATTTTATATTTACGATATTTCCCGGCAGTCGATGGGCAGTTAATGTAGCATAATAGTGAGCAAGTAGTGTAGCATATTTTATAATTGTGTACCCCATTTAATGTTGCATGCCTAAACTGGTAGAACATAGTGAACTGCGCATTCACCCTTCTTGCAATGTACTAAATTGTACCTGTGTTCAGCAATAAAGATTTGATTTGATAAATAAATCTGTTCCTAACTAGTCAGTACCTATTTCATATTGCTAGAAATACCAAAAAATCGATAGGGTTGGCAACACCGCTCTGCTGTGACACCCAAAGCTAAGCGGAGCTTAGCTAAACCAAGCGGTAAGCTAAACTAAGCGGAGCTTAGCTAGTTTGCTGCATGCGTTGGTCTGCGCTACGTCGACGCAGGGCACCGTGTGTCATGTCAATGACTTTTGTATGAAAATTTTCTGCGTTGCGTCGCGTCGACGCACCGTGTGGCATCTCCCTTAATTGGAGAAGTGAGGAAGGGGTCACTCACAATATTCACATAGAATTCTGAAAACTGTTTCGAACGTTCATCGTGTGCGTTTATTTGTTATAAATGGTTACTGGTCAAACATAAGGAAATTATGTGAGAGTTCCTTCTAGCCCGTTGACAGGAAGTAGCCTTCTGTTCTTTTGTTTTTTATGTCGAAGTAGTGGAGTGGCCGTCACTCGCCACGCTCATTTCCGGTCGCTAATCGATAATCAGATCCATTGATGTGCACTCCGCTTAGATTGGATTTCCGACCTGTGGATGTACAGTCTCGGTCATTAATGCAGTAGCAGTCTCACAAAGCAATAGATTAACACTAATGAGTTGACTTACGACCTTCTTTACGAGTTTTTATACTCGATATCGTGTTCATACTATAGAAACTCACACACACGCACTGTTGTCTGCAACCACAACCGATTGTATTTCATAATTTCAATCGTCTTAGAATATGGCATGCTAGCGTAGCGGGTAAGGTGCTGTGTTAGGTGTGTTTAAACAAAGGTATGCGGTGGGTTCGAATCTCACGTGAGGTTATAGTTTTTTTAAAGTTTTATGAAATATTCTTAAGTCTTAAGGCATTTATTCAATAAGTTTAACATAGTGGTTCGATAATAATAACAAGCCTACCGCGTTGTCTTGCTCAATTATAAATTGTAAAGTAAGTAGGTAGACAACAAAAAAATTAATAAATTATTTCAATTTCTGTAAGGTAGACAGATGCAATTACGATTCAGTCATTTAGATCGAATAGAACTTTGTTGGAAGTTATTGTTGGTTAGTGTTTTGTGGTTAAATCTATTATAGTGGTGTTGTGAATAAAAATTTCAAAATACAGGCAATAGTATTATTGTCGCAGCGAGAGCGAATACCTATTATTGCTCTGCCTAAAAGTGGACGTTATAAATAAAACACAAATATCGAATGAAATCGGACTGACTGTGAGTAATTTATATAAATCAAAGATTGATGATCTTTTAATTATTTTTCAAATGTTTATTATTGATCATGATGTGTTCAAATAAAACAAAAGAAAAAGATAAATCATTTATAAGTTTATTTATTTAGATTATTGAATGATGAATAAGAATTCTAATAATTTTATTGTTAATATTGTTTTGTTTCTTTAATTATTAGATATATAAGTATAATTATATATTTTTAATTATATGTTAATATATAATATATACTTGTATATAACCTATTTTTATACATTATAATATAATGTATAGAAACGGACTTTCTTCACAAGTTTTAAAATCCCGGTGTATTATCGCGACCCCGGCGCCCTAGACCCTCAGGGAAAAGAAGTTAGGTTATATAATATAAGTATTTAATGTTATGTTGTTTCTAAATTATTATGTTATAATAATTTAGAAACAAAATAATATTAGATATAGAATATATAATAGTAATCAGTTTTAGTATTTTGCTTATAGGTGTTTAATTATAGTATTTCTTTTTATTGTTCTAGAAAAATACTATGAGTCGATGGGTTAAGAGATACCTATGAGGAAGAAAGTAGCCTTGGTAGTCGAGAGCGAAGTGGAAGGCCGGGCAGCGACGTCACATGGTGAACGAATATGAAACATCAAACAAGTGGTTTTATACCAACTAAATATTTTGCAGAAGTATTCGACACGTCATTACTAACTGTTCGCCATGCACTCCACGCTGAAGGTGTGCATCACCGAAGACCAGCTCCCTTTTTGATAGAAAATCAAGAACGTTTCGCAAGAGAATATTTATACTTACTTCAACTGAGACACTTAATTAACTACTATATTTTCAGATGAAAAAAATATTCTATCTAGCCAAAAGGGAAAACTTCATTTATGGTGTAAGGATAACACACGCTATAGTGAATAATACATAGTTATGTGGAAGTATTATATGATGTCGTGTTGCATGGAGTGTCTGTTTTATTTTTTATTTTTTACTGTTTAAAGGTTAAGTTAATTTTTATTTTATTTCTCTCTCGTGTGTTGTCACTGTCCGTGCTGAATAAATGTGTTTTCTTTCTTTCTTTTCTTTAGATATGAGAAAATATAAGAGGAACGTAAATATGTTTTAATCTTGTGCTCAATGTGTCGACACTTACTTGACTGTATCGAGAACAATGGAGATCATACTAAATGTTGAAAATTTGCAAGTGCTTTACCCCCTTATTAAACACTTCATTTTTATTCACTCATTGTCATTTTCATATCAAAGAAAAGAGATAACAATAAACTTAACCATGAGTTTATTAGTATACGATGGAGGGGTAAAAGATTTAAGTTGTAATTGCTGGCCATATTATAGTTAGTCGGTAGTTAAAGAATTAAAAGATTGAGGTTTAGTTTCAATCTTCTTTTCGTCAAGAAAACGAATACTTTAAGCTTACCTCAATAACTAATAAGTGTTACTGTAAGGATTATTATTGTAATTAAAACAAATAAACGTATTTTGTTATAATTTTTTTTATTTTTCTTAATTTTGCATTAATGACCTAGAAAATAATCACTTACTTTATAGTATTAAATCATTAAGTGAATCCATCAATTAATAAAAATGAAAAAAAAGAAATACAATGTTTTGTCAAGGATTCGAACCCACACGCCTCGTAAATCGAAATCCTACGCATAACGCATGTAGCTATTGGTGCTTATTGCAATTTCTTGAATTATAGAATTACAACAGTGGAATGGACCGTCCAAGGTCATTCATACTGACAAGCGAAACAGACGTATTCTTTCTTTCGTTTTATTTAACTTCTGAGTGTGTGTGGTGTGGTGACGTCTCTTTACGTTGTGTGCGTTGAGTCATCACTCACACAAACAGCTCGTACAGTAAGCGGACAAAAGTCCAGTGGCATGTTAGAGTTCATAATAGCATGCTACGGGGCGTACGAGCTGTTTGTGTGAGTGATGACTCAACGCACACAACGTAATGAGACGTCACCACACGCACTCAGAAGTTAAATAAAACGAAAGAAAGAATACGTCTGTTTCGCTTGTCAGTATGAATGATCTTGGACGGTCCATTCCACTGTTGTAATTCTATAATTCAAGAAATTGCAATAAGCACCAATAGCTACATGCGTTATGCGTAGGATTTCGATTTACGAGGCGTGTGGGTTCGAATCCTTGACAAAACATTGTATTTCTTTTTTTTCTTTTTTATTAATTGATGGATTCACTTAATGATTTAATACTATAAAGTAAGTGATTATTTTCTAGGTCATTAATGCAAAATTAAGAAAAATAAAAAAAATTATAACAAAATACGTTTATTTGTTTTAATTACAATAATAATCCTTACAGTAACACTTATTAGTTATTGAGGTAAGCTTAAAGTATTCGTTTTCTTGACGAAAAGAAGATTGAAACTAAACCTCAATCTTTTAATTCTTTAACTACCGACTAACTATAATATGGCCAGCAATTACAACTTAAATCTTTTACCCCTCCATCGTATACTAATAAACTCATGGTTAAGTTTATTGTTATCTCTTTTCTTTGATATGAAAATGACAATGAGTGAATAAAAATGAAGTGTTTAATAAGGGGGTAAAGCACTTGCAAATTTTCAACATTTAGTATGATCTCCATTGTTCTCGATACAGTCAAGTAAGTGTCGATACATTGAGCACAAGATTAAAACATATTTACGTTCCTCTTATATTTTCTCATATCTAAAGAAAAGAAAGAAAGAAAACACATTTATTCAGCACGGACAGTGACAACACACGAGAAAGAAATAAAATAAAAATTAACTTAACCTTTAAACAGTAAAAAATAAAAAATAAAACAGACACTCCATGCAACACGACATCATATAATACTTCCACATAACTATGTTATTCACTATAGCGTGTGTTATCCTTACACCATAAATGAAGTTTTCCCTTTTGGCTAGATAGAATATTTTTTTCATCTGAAAATATAGTAGTTAATTAAGTGTCTCAGTTGAAGTAAGTATAAATATTCTCTTGCGAAACGTTCTTGATTTTCTATCAAAAAGGGAACTGGTCTTCGGTGATGCACACCTTCAGCGTGGAGTGCATGGCGAACAGTTAGTAATGACGTGTCGAATACTTCTGCAAAATATTTAGTTGGTATAAAACCACTTGTTTGATGTTTCATATTCGTTCACCATGTGTCGTCGCTGCCCGGCCTTCCACTTCGCTCTCGACTACCAAGGCTACTTTCTTCCTCATAGGTATCTCTTAACCCATCGACTCATAGTATTTTTCTAGAACAATAAAAAGAAATACTATAATTAAACACCTATAAGCAAAATACTAAAACTGATTACTATTATATATTCTATATTTAATATTATTTTGTTTCTAAATTATTATAACATAATAATTTAGAAACAAAATAACATTAAATACTTATATTATATAACCTAACTTCTTTTCCCTGAGGGTCTAGGGCGCCGGGGTCGCGATAATACACCGGGATTTTAAAACTTGTGAAGAAAGTCCGTTTCTATACATTATATTATAATGTATAAAAATAGGTTATATATAAGTATATATTATATATTAACATATAATTAAAAATATATAATTATACTTATATATCTAATAATTAAAGAAACAAAACAATATTAACAATAAAATTATTAGAATTCTTATTCATCATTCAATAATCTAAATAAATAAACTTATAAATGATTTATCTTTTTCTTTTGTTTTATTTGAACACATCATGATCAATAATAAACATTTGAAAAATAATTAAAGGATCATCAATCTTTGATTTATATAAATTACTCACAGTCAGTCCGATTTCATTCGATATTTGTGTTTTATTTATAACGTCCACTTTTAGGCAGAGCAATAATAGGTATTCGCTCTCGCTGCGACAATAGTACTATTGCCTGTATTTTGAAATTTTTATTCACAACACCACTATAATAGATTTAACCACAAAACACTAACCAACAATAACTTCCAACAAAGTTCTATTTGATCTAAATGACTGAATCGTAATTGCATCTGTCTACCTTACAGAAATTGAAATAATTTATTAATTTTTTTGTTGTCTACCTACTTACTTTACAATTTATAATTGAACAAGACAACGCGGTAGGCTTGTTATTATTATCGAACCACTATGTTAAACTTATTGAATAAATGCCTTAAGACTTAAGAATATTTCATAAAACTTTAAAAAAACTATAACCTCACGTGAGATTCGAACCCACCGCATACCTTTGTTAAAACACACCTAACACAGCACCTTACCCGCTACGCTAGCATGCCATATTCTAAGACGATTGAAATTATGAAATACAATCGGTTGTGGTTGCAGACAACAGTGCGTGTGTGTGAGTTTCTATAGTATGAACACGATATCGAGTATAGAAACTCGTAAAGAAGGTCGTAAGTCAACTCATTAGTGTTAATCTATTGCTTTGTGAGACTGCTACTGCATTAATGACCGAGACTGTACGCTCCGTAGCATGCTATTATGAACTCTAACATGCCACTGGACTTTTGTCCGCTTACTGTACAAGCCTTGCTTTAACACGCACACTTAGCGGCATGATAATAATTATAATATGATTACAGAATCTTACAGTCATCTTTGAATATCTTAATAAAATATAATTTGTTATTACTACATCCAACTCCATTGTCTATCAAAACAGATTCTTAAATTAAATACATGATGCAGATAATGTTGAAATAAGATCATTAATCTTGATGAAAAAGATTTATTCATTCAGAAAGCTGTGCTGTCTATTACGTTTACCTATAATGTTTCCATTGACTATCAGGTTTAAAGTAAGAAAAGAAATCCTCAAAGCTTAGCTTCTTCGTGAGCCAATCTTTTGATAGGTACTTATAGTTCCGATCTAGACCATACCTAGTAAAAAAAATTCCACTAGGTACATCAATTATATTTATTAACAACTATATTAATTTATACTATACTATATTTATTTAATTTTGATTTTCCCAGAGTCCAATCCAATTTGTAACTGCTCAACTGGGACAAAGATGGCACAGAGTTCGTTATGTTGTCCTTTTATAACGTTTGCGATAAAAATAGAATGTTCTCAATGTGTAGGTACTATCTCCTCATTTTATCACTTGTCATGTTTGATCAGTGATAACATTCAATAAGCACTTTTATCGCCGAATTCTAATAAAGCGCCATGATGTAGGTTGGTCTTATTTATTCTATTTCTATGAAAGTTTATCGCGTGCAATAATCTTCTCTGTCGTTGGTGTTGACATCGTAGTGTTTTACGGGAATACTGAGAATTTGTAAATGAATGCCAATTTTATGGACCGTGTTAATTTACGCGCTCATAACAACTACGTCACGCCAGTTCGTGTCTAATGGCCGCAAAGACAATCAGAAAGCCATCTAATAGGTTGTTTACCTACTTCCGTCACAGACCCTTGTTGACGTAGAAATTTTAAACTTTGCTTCATTATGACAGGCTAAATTAAATCAAAAGCCTTACGAAACTGGAAAATGAAACCAAAAGTTTTAGGTTTGTAATTAACTAACAAGTAGCGTGTCTGAAATTAAGTATTAAAAAATATAGACTTCAAGGAAGTAAGTTACGGTCTGCTGATCGTTCAGACAAACGGTATCGGTAACAGTAATAGTAGGTACACATCTAGAAAACTTATAATCGGCTTTTTTCTAATAACTTGATAAGTATCTTCTAGGCAAGCCTGTTTCATCGTTGACGATGACATTGGAAGATAGCCTAGCCTATTCCGAATTTATAAAAAGGAATATTAAACCATTAGAACATTATAATTATATAGCCTATATAGACCCTATATTCATGCATGGGTAATAATAACTGTCAATATCTGTAATCAATTGTCGAATTAGTTGAATAATTGGGTCTTTAATTCAGTTGCTGCTGAAGTTCGATAAAGCATCGCCAAATTTTACTCAGTTTTTTCTTATTTGTCTAATTAAGTTAACAATTTTCACATGTCTTATTAACGAAAAATGTTATTTATTTGAAAATTATGTTAAATTTAACTGTCTTTGTTATTAACTCACTTTTTACCTAATCTACGTGTAGTAGGTAAACGATTTGTTGTATTTTTTATATGATTATTTCATTAATGAGTTGTGTAATGATATTTACTAAATAAGTAAGAAAACACAGAGTATAGGGACAAACAAATACGGTGACTTATATCAGTGATATTATTGTATAGCTTCGAGTTTCTATTCCGGAAGGCAGGTCCATAAGAAAATTGTACGTGAAAAATATAGTTTATGGATGTGATTTATACCCAAGAATATTATATATAATATTCTTGTTTATACCAGTTTTTACGAGGTAAAGTGTCATCTATGTTGTTGACTATAATATTGACATGAACCCTTGGGCCGGACCTATCACGTTGACAAATTGCCGGTACCAGACACTTGTCACGTCCGAAGTTTATATAAAGTTGAGGAAAAATTTCCAATATAATATTAGGTACCTATAAACAACATGTAACATTTTATACAGGTGTATTTTTTAACTGGAGCAGTATGGGGAAATCCAAATCCATAGGAGATATGTCTTAGGAATTTGTTATGGGGTTATCTTAAGGGTCGATTTTATGAATCACGATACAACACCGTATTACAGGATTCATTTCAGAGTTCATTATCTTTTTAACAACATTCACCACACGTCTTTGTCTAAAGCAACTAGAGTCGTTTTGAAACGTGCCCGACCTACATATAGCAAGATAGATGCCTTATTGAACAATTATTGAATCATTCGTTTTATTAGAGTAGGTACCAGATTACAAATATGTAGTATGAAAAAATATTTTATTAAATTTCACCAACTTCTGCTGTCCAGGCTTTTTTCTTCCGATACAAAGTAATAATCCTTACGTGAAATTGATTGGTACGCATAAAAATAAAAATTGATCAATTTAACTTATTTTTATGGATAAGTCACATTGACCGAAAAATTTAGTATGTCAAAATAGTTTTTACAAAAAAAGACCTAATGGTTCCTAAGAGAGTTTCCTAGTATCTCCTATAAATAAGTATAGATTTCCCCATACCGTCCCAGTAAAAAAAACACTCTGTACCTATAATTGCTTTATTTGTCGAAGTTATTGCACTCCAGTCACCTTCGCTTTGCGTACATGTACGTATGTACCTACGAGTATGTAATGTTACATACCAACACAATCCAAAAAACAATAATTATCTGAATCAAACTCATTCCATTTTAACTTTATGAAATAATTTTAAAATACCTGGTTTATTTAAAGAAGAAATCCTATACAATAAGTTTTCTCGCGAACAATGGCAGATACTCGGCATTGAGTTTACAATCTAGGACCGAGACGAAATCAATCATAGAAGCGCTGATCGAAGCCATCGACCTACGCAATTATAAAGTAACTCACATCTGTGTATCAGAACTTCTTAATGCTTATAATATACAGACATTTGATATATTGGGTAAAGTATGAAAGTAATTTTACTTGTTTTATCGGGGAGACGACGTGGCAGTCGAAACTTTGCTAATCACCGTTCGAACGGCCACTCGCTTTAGAATAAATTACGAGTGCCACAAGAACTTTACCAGAAAGTAATTAAGTAACCACAGTCAAGTTGGCACTTACTAAACATCTACGTGCTGCAAATCGGGCTAACTCCGCAACTAAGGCGAATAACACACGGTGCGGTGCGCGGTCAATGCATCGAAATTGCTCTACGCGGAGACACGGTGCCGTAGCATGATTCGAAGGATGACCTACAGCCAGTACAAGATGAGACTCCGTATGTAATATGCCTAACAACTACATGGTTGGTTCATATACTGCACTCTCCAAAGTTTGGGGGAATGCATGCGGGAGACATGCTCAAAGTAATTTAACTATGTGCACATATTATTATGACAGCAACTACTGCTCTACTCTAAACTAAATGTGAAAAGGTAGCTGCATTTTTATTTTCCTTTTATTGAAACTTGAAATCCTTTAAAAAAAAAATATTATATGGAGTAGTAGGATATGAAAGTAGTTGAAAAATAATTAACGGTTGTATTCTTTTTTTTTTATTGTTATTAATTATTATCTTTGTTTAATATTTTTATTCCATTATTTCAACTAAAATATGATTTTAATATGATTATAATACAATACTAATGGTATTGTATTTTATTGTGCTTTGAAGTCAAATGTCAGGATTGTTATGTAGATACTAACCGAAATCAGTGGTCAGACGATGCTTATTTATGTTTTCCTTATTTTGTTTCAGTTCTGGAAAGCTGTTTTTAGAACAAAATAGTAGCTGTTGTTGCGATTTGCAGCTATACACCGATATAGCATTCAAGTGGATATCCATAAATCAATAATGTGATAGAGTTGTAAACAGAAGTGAGTGATTAAAAGCCTTTTGAGATCACCTGTCGCGTACACGATCAACAGGAAGGGGACCCGGGCGAGGCTCGCAGGAGCACTGAGCACGCAGAGGACGCCAGTCGCCGCCCAGCCGCCCTTCGTGACCGTCGCCGCCCTAGCGAGCGATCCTCCGCCCTGCACCCGCCGTGCGCCGTACCGACCGATCACTCGTTTCGCTTACGCCTGATCACGTACCAAATTCGGTTTTTGCATATTAAAACATCACAAAAAACAATAAAACACCTTTCTCGAAAAAGAACCTTTTAAGAGTTGCAAATTAAGTTCGAATATCGGAGAAAGAACTGAGACCGTTGGAAGTTTACAGAGCTGCAGAGTGCCAACGGATAGCGGAGGATTCTCTTCGCCCTATTATGTATTTCGCTTGAGGGCAGGTAAGTTTTTAAGTAACATTAAAGTAGTCGTTTTTATTTGATGAGAAGTTTTGCTTTGTATTGAAATTTATTGTATTGTTAACTTTGATTACCAATAATCGAAGCTATATTGATTTATAAAACTCTTAATTTGTATTCAACATTATAATTAGTTATGTGTATAATTTATAATTTCCCCACGAAAATTACTGCGATAAATATATGTTAACGATGAGGATGCAATGTGCAGTCTACATTCATGCACACCGAAAGCGCCTGAACATAAAGCTTTAGAATTATTATATCACACATAAATTAAGAAAACTACGTCTTGTTTATTATACAATTATCTTCACAAACAGTTTACTCCTTATAATAATAAATCGTAATGTAATAAGTTATCCAATAAACTAACGTATATTATAGTTAGTTATTTGTTTATTTTTTAGACAATGCATGCAACTTGAACGTTCTTTATATCGCGAATTACCCCTTGTATGTGGTTAATATCCACCGGTATTGGGTAGGCTTTGTATGCCAAAATGTCAGGCGTGGAGATACGAGAGTCACATAGCAGCTGCTTCACATTCGTTCCGCTCATGGCAGTGATTGGACACTTTAGTTTGTAGACAGCAGTCAAGCCTCATCAGCTGCGTTTGCCAAGATGCAGTCGTTAGAACTCCGTTTTCCTTTGGCGAATTATGTTAGTAATTGAGGTAAAGATGATTTGACTGCTCAATCGATTTTTACAAAGAGTTTACTTATAAAAAATCACATTTAACATAGATAATATTATTATCGTATCGTGATTTATCATTTCAGCCTGTAAACGTCCACTGCTAATTGGAAAATTTCAACAGTGGACGTTGAGTCTGTCAAAGATAGAAAGTCATGGTATTTTAGGATTTTGCCATAATGACTAGGTATACGCTTGTCAGACGGATTGGTGGTCGCATTATACTTAGTGAAAGCTTTTGTCGCCATCACTAAAATGTTTATCGTGGTTAATGTTATGCATCCCAACTACAAATGCTCATTTGTATCGAACAATAATGCAGGTTTCAGTAAAGCTGATTATAAAGTTATTACAAAATAGCGTCGATGGTATACGGAACCACGTTCATAGCTGCGCTCTTTTTAATTATTCGTCTGCCTTTTCCATCGTTGACTATTCCCATTTATGAAACATGTCGAAACGGCGGTTGACCGTCGGAAAATTCGTAATTTCAGTGCTGGATCGGACTCGACAAAAAATTGCAATTTAAATCCCATTCAAATTACAATGGACGAAGAAGCTTTTGTTCAGAATGATTTACATATTTGAACGGCCTAATTAGTTGTAATAATTTTGATTAATTCGCTTTAATCTTATGAGATTAGTTTACATCACGCAGAATATAAATGGTGATGCTGAGTCGGGGGTCAGGTTCTCTACATATTAAGCTGTTTCGGTTTCATTTATTAACCAGCCATTATCCAAATTCGTTAATGTGATTACCTACTTTCAAATGCAAGTGAGCAAACAGCCGAAACAGTTTTATACTGGAAATTTGTATTGAAAAATTCAGCAGTTTAGGAAAACTCCTTTATTCGTTAAATTTCAGCAGATTTCCGCGTCCTTCTGTGCCAACTGTTAGCGTTACTCCCATTCGTGGTTAACAGCTGCATAACTTGTGCATTGTGCAATCGTTAAAATTCGGCAGATGTCTGTCGAAATTAAACGATTATGAATACTTTTGATGAAATTTCTGAACGTGGCGTTGATATTATAAGTATTTTCATATAGGAGAAATACAAGCAATACACCTGACTTTTGTAATTAATAATTTTTTACCGAGATACATCAATCACTATCAGTGTGCCGTGACACGGGCTTAACATTGAGCTGGGCGGAACGTTACGCAAGTTGTTTTGTTTATTTGTATTTCTTGGATAGAATGAAAACGTTTCCAGACTTAAACATGGCGTTTTTTGGATCCAAAGTATGAAGGATTATCAAGTGGAAAGATCGTTAATTTTAGGTATCTACATAGAAAGATATCGAGAATCAGAACAAATAATGTTTTCAGTATTTAATAAATCAGAATATGCTTATATTTGTATGTCGTTATATTTAGTTTATAAGTGTTTAAGGTTTACCTCACGTGCCCTCGCAGTGACTGTTACAATGAACGGTCACAGGGGTCACATTGACATAATATTAGGTAATTACGACACTTGGTCACGGTATATAGATAATATTACCGTGACTTGGTGATTTGGAGGTTTGGACAGCCAAACCTTTCACATAATAGCATCCTCATAATAACATATTGCGATAACGCAGAATATTGTGAGGTTTCTAATGCTTATTCTCTTTAGAATAGTCTTGGAAAAAAGAGGGTGGCGGGGTAGCGTATATAAAAAAACACAGCAATATACATATATTTTTATAAATTTTATATGGGTAGCACTGTCGCATAGTCCTGGAAGACATATTATGACATTCCAGGCATTTGTGGCGGTAGGTATTCCAATATGTATTGTAGCGAAAGAGGCATCTTTGAAAGGGTTTACAACATACTTGAACATACCGCAGACTTTTAATGTACTTTTTCAGAAGTTTTCAGTTCTTTTTCGCGATAATGAAGTCTTGTGAACTCCATGATTCCGAGGTAATCTATAAGAAGTTGCCTGCGGTGAAATCTTGGCAAGTGTTGCTTGAGAAGATATTCACAACTGAGAACAGACATCAGTTAGATTATGCAGTATCCAAGAGGATAACAACACGAAGTACAAAATATCAAAAATGTTTTAGTTTATGGATTGCATATTACACCAAATATCGATTGCCGGTAGAGTACGATTTAGTACGAACCTCGTGTACGTCACGCTGAGCTACAAGACTTATTCTATATCGTTCGGCAGAGGCCTAATACCGGATATTTTCATTACTCGCAATGAAATTTTCTGCTTCCTTATGGGATTTTGACGAATTCAGGTTTTGACCGTTTCTGTTTAATATACTCGGTAGGGATGGACTTTTTGTGGATCATTCACAGTGAGTATGTAAGGTCTGTTAGGTAATTGAATAAAAATGTTGTAATCGGCGAAATGTGGCTGTCAAACAGTAGACTGGGGATAACAAATTATTATTAATAATTATATTCAGTTCTGTGTTATCTACATGGTCTTAATTTAAGGTGTACAGAAAATAAAAAACTAAAATACCTACTTGTATCTTAACACCATTCTTGTCATTGTGATATTGTTGGACCCCAAATTAGGCGATGGCATGTATTTTGGCAGCTAAAATGTAGGTAGATAGATATAAATTTAAACATAAAAAATTGTGCAGTTTATAAACATGTTGCAGTTTTATACATGTAGTTTTATGCTTGTGCAATGATTACGCCGCGGAAATAATGTTGCAATCTGTATGTGAATCTGCGGCTTCGCTCGACAATGTTTTGTTGCGAAATACCTCCTATGTAATATTATCTAATGCACTTTAAACATGGAATCTTGTAATAATATAATGAGAATCGTGAGCATACAAACATAAAACATTGTTATAATACAGAACAAAATAGCAACAATATTTTGGGAGCTTTAGTCAGAGGAAACAATTTAGGTATTTATTGTACAGATCTATCGAAGTAAAAAGTGTCATTTAAGAGTTAGAACTTTGTATGGTGCATCTTGAAGCATGGGTGCTCTCATAATGAAGCTATAAAATGTTAAATTACAATATAAAACGAGCGATACAATATATAAGCGATGAGGAGTACTTTGACGCCTAGGTGCTCAGTTTTATATTTCTATTTATTTTATTTTATAATTTATTTATCTAACAATAATTAGTGTACATATTTAAGTTGATTTATTATAGTTGTAAATAGTCTGATGTTCCAGAAGAAGTTGTATTTTGTCGAATAAAGATAGTATCCCATATAAAACACACTTTGTGATGATAGCGGGTATATAGGTAGTGTTCCAGCGCTAAACGTGCATTGGAGACTGTGGTTATTCCATCATCACCAGGAGCCTTGTTTTATTGTGTATTATAATGTTATTTAATATACATATATGCTTACAGTGTGGGAGCACCATTATATTCTTTCCCAATAAGAGGAAAGATAAGTACTCTTGGACATTGAACGAAATGCGGGCGACAATTTCACAGTTACCTATATTTTTACATTTTGATGTAATTTAAAGCACAGAAACCGATTGAAAAAGAGGCAGAGTAGGATGTCGCAATTTACATGAAAGTTTATTTGCCAAGCCTGCGTCCGACGCGAAGAGGCTTTAATTAAACGAGCCACAGGACGACCCAGCTGACTCAAAAGATTATTTTATAATTTATTTTATTTATATATATCTGTATTAAACTTGTAAAGAAACGGGTGAGTCGAAATATACTCACCCGTTTCCTTACAAGTTTAATACAGATTATACTAGGGCGGTTTGATAAATCCATGACTTTAAGGATAAATAAAAACATTTATCAAAATTTATTTTAATTTCTTAATTAGGAACTCTGTACGAAGATAACGCTGTTCTATTTTCAAATATGACGCGAAAATAAACTTTTTAGAAACAAAAGAGTTAGGCGACTTCTAAGTATTTTTTGAAAATGGAGAAAACCGAGTTTCGAGTGTTAATTAAACACAATTTTTTACGGGGTAAAACCATTACGCAGACCGAAGACAAATTGAAAAAATATTACGGGGATTCTGCGCTGTCTCATGGAATGGTACACAAGTGGTTCACTGAATTTCTTTGTGGACGTACTACGACCAATGACGCCGAGCGCCCAGGAAGGCCGATTGAGATCACCGCTGAGGGTATGGTTCATAAAATCCACTATATTGTTTTGGCAGACCGTCTAATGAAGTATGTACAGGTCAATTTCCAGTCTAAGCACATGCGGATAAATACATGTGATATACCTAATAAGTATTTTAAATAGAGCGACTGAAAGTCGTCCTGTGTATAATATTGATATAGAGTCGCCGACTGCTGTGCCGGAATCCTAATGGTAGGCTTAGGAAACTCTTAAAGACCGCGCCGAACCCCACTATGTTGCCACGCCTGTCATGGGCACATCTCGAGGGGGGAGACTGTAAAGAGGTCCTCGCTGTGCAGTGCACGATGATGCATGACCACAATATTGCGTCGCCAACTTCTCGGGGGCCGCTCGGTCAGAGCGCAACAGAAGTACACTGTGCGCGCGACCCCAGAGGAACAAGTTAGCACCTGTGTAATACTACCTTGTGAGTTGTGCCCTCCCCGGAAATAAAACATAGCTAGCTACGCCCATGGTAACTTAAAGAACGGTCAACAATCTAAGGACTGGCCGCAGCAAGCGCAGCTAAACCTTACAAAGAAATCGATCTGGCGCGGTAGTCAGTTAGCTGCAAGCCCTCAAGTAATATGACATAGTATTGTGGCAATAAATAAAGGTACTATAACAATGCGACAACTGCACTAATGGTTGACAGTTTATCACAGCGGTGCATACAGGCATCTAGGCATGCAATGCGTCATGATAAAGATCTCATTGTGCTAGTTTATCGCCTATAACACCACACTTACCAATTCCCGTAACTTTTGTCATACTTTGCTTGGAAATAACTCTAGTGTTCTATAATAACTGATTGGATAATTATATTAAAATTATGACAAAATATATTTTATAAATTATGAAATCTAGTTGTTACTGACTTATAATCTCAACAATCATTTTAATTTTATACAATTTTTTTATGCAGTCTTCTATTCAAAAAATGCTTCCAAAAAGAAATTCTAAATTCGACGTAAGATAATTAAAGACTACACAGATTTAAATTCAGTGTATTGATACAGCAACGACTGAAGTCACGATGAGATATCACTATCAAGTTAGAAATTACTCTATGTTCAGTGGTCCCAACTATGTTTACGGAGGCTTCGAAATAATTACGATATGATGATGGCAACGCCCTAGTTTTGTCCCAACTAAGTTCAATGTGTCGAATAAGTATAGGTACTCAGCCCTCAGGTTTGTCTTTTCTTTCTCAAATGTAGTTCCCTTTTTTTTAAAAGAAAGTCCTGTATTTATTAGGATGATTTGGGGTCGCGACCTGCACTTGTCGATTTTTTAATTAATAGTTTTTTATTGTGTCCATTATTAATTAAGTTTCCGTTATTAAACCTGATATTGAGGCACGACTAGCATATTGGGCATACATACATTTCTTAGCGTAGAAATACTTGGAACTAAAGTTTCACTAGTTCTACAGTTCTGGAACATATCAAAACGTAGTACTAGTGGGAAGAAAAACTCCCATTAGTTCTACCGTAGAACTGGGTAATAAAACAAGTAAAACAAGGGGGAATAGAGACTCCTATTAGTTCTACTATTTCGTAACAAGTTATATCGTAGGAATAATGAGAAAAAAAATCCCATTAGTTCTACCGTAGGACTATTTAGTAGAACAAGTGGGAACAAACCTCTAAAACGGGTACAAAGTTATCCTATGTCAGAAACAGGATAACTTCGGACCTGTTTTCCGCCCGACCAGAGTCGTATACAATGGCTTGTATGAACTATTGATTAGACCTTAATTTTGTCTTGAATTGACTGTTGTTTTCCATTTATTTATGAGCGAGAGTATTATATTTCGCCGTACAATTATTTTGTTTATGTTGTATTATTTTTAATTAATATCATATTTGTGTAATATTGTGATATTATTAATGTTCCCTATCTATTCGTGACAAATGTTTATCAACGTGTGTTAACTTGAGTGCATAGTAGATAAAGCCGGAGTCTGAAATGATACGTACCTAAGTGTTCCGACCCTTGCTCGAATGCTCGTGCCAGACCGTGCTTAACCATTAGTCTAAAAACCAACTAACCAGCAGCAAGTCCCCCCAGCAACCCGTAGCCTGGGTCTGTTATGGGAAACCCACATCCGTGTTGTTCATGCCTGGCTGGAGGCGCTCTGGTTTCGCCATTAGATACTGTACAGACAGCAGACACAATAGTTCGCACAACAATCGCCGTGTAGGTATCACATACATAGGGTACATTAGACTGGTAACGTGTAAAGCAGGAAAGGCTGGGATCAAAAGACAGAGGGACATGCAACAAAAAAAAAATCAAGAAGACGCCTTTTACAAACAATTATAAATAGGTATTTTATTTTTACGTACGAGTATATACCTGCTAGCAACTATCAAATAATATAAATACTTTTTTTTTTAGTTTAATTTAATAGCCGCTGGAGGCGCCGCGCCTCGTAGTCGCTAGCGAGTAAAATACTTATACTTTTAATAGAGGTATGGGTCAACAATAGTCAACATATATGCAGTACGACCTTTAAGGAGGCGTTTGCAAAATGGATAGGTATCGAATCGCACTAATCGCACCACTACATTGATACGGCTCAAATACTCACACACGCGCCCGGATAGCTGCGGGAATAACTAATTTCGATACTTTGAAAGTTAATTTTTTGTTTTGTCATATTTTATATTATATTTTTATTGTCGGACTGGATGGAGTGACCTGATGGTGTACTTCCTTGACTACTGGAACTCCTAGATGAGTAGACCTAGATGTGCCGAGTTTGGGCTCGTTTTGTTAGTTATGATGAGGACTTACCTCTGGACATGATGGAGTGACCTGAAATTCTACTTCGGTGACTGCTACTGGAACTCCTAGATGAGTAGAGCTAGGTGTGCCGAGTTTGGGCTCGTTTTGTTAGTTATGGTGAGAACTTAGTGAACGAACGAACGTGAGTGAGTGAGTGAGTGAGTGAGCGAGTGAGTGAGTGAGTGAGTGATCGATCGATCGATCGATCGATCGTCACGTCATCATAATGATGATGATCATTATGATGATGATCATGATAACAATGATGATCATGATGATGACTATGATGATGATGACCATGGTCATGATGACCATGATGATGATGATCGTGATAAACATGATGATGATGATCATGATCATGATAACCATGACGATGATTGTCATTGTCATGATGATGGTCATCAGGATGATGATGATGGTCATGAGGTCATGAGGACTATGATGATCATCATGGTCATGATGACCATGGCGATGATGGTCATGGTCATGATCATGATAAACATGATGATGATCATGCTAACCATGATGATGATCATGATGATGACTATGATGATGATGGTCATGGTCATGATGACCATGATGATGATGATCATGATAAACATGATAATGATGATCATGATCATGATAACCATGACGATGATTGTCATTGTCATAATGATGGTCATGAGGATGATGATGACGGTCATGGTCATGAGGTCATGAGGACTATGATGATCATCATGGTCATGATGACCATGGCGATGATGGTCATGGTCATGATCATGATAAACATGATGATGATCATGCTAACCATGATGATGATCATGATGATGACTATGATGATGATGGTCATGGTCATGATGACCATGATGATGATGATCATGATAAACATGATAATGATGATCATGATCATGATAACCATGACGATGATTGTCATTGTCATAATGATGGTCATGAGGATGATGATGACGGTCATGGTCATGAGGTCATGAGGACTATGATGATCATCATGGTCATGATGACCATGGCGATGATGGTCATGATCATGATAAACATGATGATGATCATGATAACCATGATGATGACTATGATGATCGTCAATTTCATGTGAAGAGGTAACGGAAAATCGTTTCTACAATATAAAAAACCGTCATTTTTAAGAAAAAAGTCACCACTTTTTATACATGAAGGACTAATCTATCTGTGGTTATTATTAGTTTACTTTAATTTAGTTTCATTTTGTCGTAAAATTGGCCGAAAATATGCGTATTTTTGTTAAATTTGAGAATACGAATTATGTAAATTTAATATTTTCTGATACCAAAATTAATATTATAGTAAGTTAAGTACCTATATAGATTTGTAGTTCAGTTAATCATCCTGCGTTTTGTTGGTGATAATAAACTTCAAGATATAAAACATGTCAATTTTAATTAGCATACCTTTTTCACACGTTGCTTTAAAATGCGAGGTGTGAATTTTTTACAAAACTCATTTTAACGAAATTAAGCGCGGGCGAGCTGAGAGTGGCCCCGGGGGGACCACGCTGCCATCTGGGGAATCCGCTTTAATTTGTTCATTAACCTACCTATTTACAATCGTCGACCTATTTACAAAATTCATACTTTTCGCTATGGCTAGGTACCTACTTACTACGGCTTTTCTTGGGTAATAGAATAACTTTTGATGACAAAGGTCTAATGTGATCTTTAGTGTTTTACCCTAACTAGCTGGCCGATATAGATCTATCTCTACACGATGATAAGTTTATCGAACTCGATATACTTACGTTTGTTGCTATGTTTTTTCTTACATTTCATAATAATTAGATAACTATGTATATCTATATACCTATACGATCAAGAACAGACGAGATTCTACGTTTTCTTCCTAGTTGCTTTATAATAGGTAGTCATTACCTACTATAAAGCAACTATATAGGTGTTATGTTCCGTTCTTAGTAAATTAAAAAGTAAACGCATTCCACTTCTAATCGCAATAGGGCTCCAGGAACCAAATCCATTTGTAGAGGAATCGATTAATAAATTGTAGGTCTAACCCTTCAGATTTTTACCAAAATACACGAAGATTGCTTTCAAAGTTATCTATCTCAAGCAGTAATGGATTTGATGTTAAAGACGCAATAAATTTTTACTTAAGTTGACTCATTTATAATTCAAATACTTGAGTCAAACTTTATAATGAAAGAATCCGATGTAGACGCAAAGCGTTGAAAATGTCATATTATATTATTTTATTGATGTTATTGATATTATCTATATATTTAATACGTGAAGAGAAAACTTTGTACCCCTTTATAAGCATATTGCGCGAATGGAGGAGTGTGAGATTTGGCATAGTTAATGTTTATATGGAGAAGGAGTGTAGAAAGCTAAAATTACGGTCGAATTTCGACCACAGGGCGACCACTAGTTTACATAACTATGTCTATCGCCATTAACATGAACACTTATATTATGTTTTTAATACGCAAAGAAATTCTAAATTATAGAGATGTTATAAATTCGGATGTTTGTATTGAGGTTAGCGACAGTGTTAATAAACTGAAGGAGATAATAGAGTTGGTGTAACATTCAATTCAAAAAGATAAATATACCATTATGTGGCCGAAATAGCATTGTACCACAGATTAATGTAATAGTTACTACGTATTGTACGTTTAAACAAAGCCCTGTCTAATCAAACCCCGGTAGGCCTTATTGAAGCGCGCGTTGGCCGAGGGTCAATTCCCAATGTTGTAAGCACTGAGCAGGCGGGATTACACTGAAGCATCAGGCTCCGAGCTTAATGGATTTACTGCTAGTTGGTGTCCGCAAATAGACCCCGGACTTGCTTGTTTACTCACTCAAGTGCACATTTATAATTTGTTTACAGAACATTTTTCTGCTTCCTAATTAATTTGGCAAGCGCTATTCACAGAAATGAATGAACGTAGGCTGGAATATTTTTATTAATAATCCAATATGAAGGATCCTTGTTATGAAGGAAAAAGCAAATTTATTTCTGTAACATTTTTACTTCTGAGAAATTATAACTTGATTTCTTTACTCAAAACAAGTTTGTTGATTTTGTGAAAATATGTTGCCTTAGCGATTCTTTGTACAAGTTTGAATAATTTTTATGTTATGCCCACGAAGTTTTTCTTTCGGGGCTTCGATGTAGGCTCGGTTCAGTTTAAACCTTCGAACTGTACCGAGGCTTCATGTAGGACCTACCAAGAACTTCTTAATCACATTTAATATTGTTGAAAATACATGTACAATGGTCTTACTCGTCGGTACATCTAGCGGGTACAACCCGTGACAGTATTTCTATGGTATAAGGCATATGTCACCTCGAAGGCTTGACGGGTTTTTCTTGCGAAGGATTAAATCTCGTGAGTTATTAGAACTGACCTGATAAAATAACAATATACCTACTAAGATAACGCAGTTGTGTTATTAAATTCTCTCCTGATATACGGAGGAGATTTCCGAATTGAATTTTATGTGTAAAATAACTTCTTAGTGTCTATAAAAAGTAACAAAAGGAAGCCTTTTGAAAAATAATAATTATGATCATAAAAGGTTTATTGCTTGAATTTATTACATGAAAATATTGCAGCGTCTTAAATTTTTAAACAGTTTGTAACACTCTTGACGTTTTTTCGATTTCTGTTGTATTACATTTTCACAAAAACAGAGGATAATAAAAAATCTTTTATGTTATCGCGGGTGAAATTATTCATGTTTACGAGTAGGAATGGTCGGGCATTACCGGAATACGCACGTTAGTAATAAGATAAAACCTGCGCACTTATAATAAAACTAGATCTTCGGGAAAACCTGAATTACTATGAACTTTAATATACATAGTATCCATATTTCATTAAATTAAAATATCGACACAAGGGACAAACAAGTTATGCTAGTAAAATGGAAAATTTATGTAAGTAATATGTGTTATTACGTAGGGTAGGCAGCAGATTTTTTTAAATTCGGCTTGGTAGGATAAATGAACATAATAGTCGTAACGTGGACGAAATCGAGGGTAATAATAGTTTTTGTTTTATACAAAGACAAGCGAGAAGTTATCCTCAAACAGCGCAGAAAACATCTTATAACATTTCCATTTTCTTTGCGACGCGACGCCACGGTACTCACGAACGAGTAGATATAAGCTTTAGGACTTTGTGTACCAAGGATAGGTACACACCACCACACAGACATAGATGACAACATTTTAGTACAATAACCTTTCATCTATAAATATACTCTTTCCGACTAACCGTGTATATTTGTTATGTTTTAAACAAAATTTAGTTGAATAGGTTGAAGTCATATTGTCAAAACTGTTTTAATAAAATATAAATCGAACATCGTCAATCAATCACATTTTTTACAATGTAGTAATAACACTAACGCCTAATGATATTGCCAGAAGTCCTTGAGCACGGCGGTGCTTGAGTGCGTCAAACGCATTACACGTCACTTTTCAGATTTTTGCAATAGTTTATTTTCACAAAATACCTAATTACTAGTAGGTTGATGTAGCAGTGTCGTCAAAAACAGAGGTTTATATTCAGTTAATTCATAAAAATGTAAGACTTGTAAGTTTGTTCGATTCAGTAATTTGTATTTAAGTAGATATATAATTTCGCTACGATTATTGTAGAACAGTTTTTAAAAATACAGTATGAATCACAGCTATTTTTTCAAAAACTGTGACTTACAAAAAGGCTACCAAGCCTATACTAAAGATGAGGAGAATGAACTAGTGGAGGACTTATTGATTTTTCGCCATTGACTAACATATCTTAACTTTTGCTTCAAGACTGGAAGTCATTTCGCGAAAACAGCGTTACGAAATTTAAAGCTCCCAATTTCTGAAGTTTACAACTTCGTTTTCAAATCCAACTCGGTAGTTAAGGAGATTTTATTGCAGCCAAAGTATCTTGTTTCGTTTCCTTTGAAATCTTCAATCATCTTCGATCATTTCAATTGTTTTAAATACTGGGAAATTATTAAATTTTAAATGCAATGGGATGATAAACAGTTGAAAACTTATATTTTAAAATATTTTTGTCTCAGTTATCTTCTTGCCTAAGTATTATATATTATTATGTATTAGGAATAATTATAAGCCTTGTTGTGGACAAAAGTATGGCTCGCTCATCAAGATACGGAAACTTTGTGTACCTATCGATCTTAATAACTACGCAACAATTTGCTTCAAGTATTAACGACAATATTGTTCTTAAAAATCTTAAAAGGAACCTGAGTCTTAATTGTTTCCCGAGTGTTTGTATATTTTCCAATCCAAACAATAATGCTTTTATCTACAATCTCGTCTTTCTTTGTCTTCATTAAATCAGTTCGCAATGTCATAATTAATAATTTGTCTGTAACTTTCTCTTCTGTCTTTATTTTTTATGAACGATACGTTTATATATCATAGGTATATCATTCGCATGAAACGCATTTAAATACTTATTCCCACATCCCATCGTTCCTTTCACGGATAATATAACCAGTTTTCCGTAAGTATATCTTATAAATATATAGCTATACCTACTGACATGATTGTGTGTGCGTCTGTTTGACACCGACCTCAACATCAAACAATTGCCGCTCACTCACAGCCTCTCACCCCCCTGGAATATGGATTGCGCGGCAAACAGCAATATCCCGTGTTCATATACCTAATATGGTATCAGTAATATTATGTGTAAGAAGGATTTCCTATGAATAGTGGGAACCTACTATTTACAAAATATATCTAACATACACAAACACCCAGACCAGAAACGATTATCTGTGTCAAACATATATTGATTCCGTGCGGGAATCGAACCCGTGACACGTAGCGCAGGAAGGTAAACGCTTAGCCACTGTACCAATCGTGCCGTCAAACACACATATTACACATTCAATTATAATTCAGTATCTACAAGTCCTACATTACTGACCCATTCCTGGGCCTCGAGCCTCTTCTCAGAATGAAAAGGTTCAGCTACCTCAGCTTGGTACGGATTGGCGGACTAAATATTATTTATTAATTTATTATTTACATAAACTCCCACACACACTACATAGTGTTTTACATACACTATCGATAGCAATTATAATAGGAGCCTTCTCAGAAATTTAGTTTCCTCACGATGATTTTTGTAATCAAATTCATCACAGAATTTTTAATGCTTAATGTTTTGTAACATTGTATTCCTCTTTTTCAGGTAAACTGACTCGTGCTACCAAAAACTATGCGTTGATAAACAAGCACGTATAAAACCGGATAGTGAACTGTTTGAAATGAGTGTAACATTAAATTGACTACGTAGTGAACTGTTTCAAATGAGTATAACATTAAACTGACTGAACAGTGAACTGATTCAAATGAATGTAACATTAAACTGAGTGGTGTACAGGTACTGTGGCCATGAGTTTCTTGACATCGCTGGGTCAGTACGTGGCGGGCGTGGCGGACAGCGTGGCGGGGCTGGCGCTGTCGCCACGCCGCGTGCCGCCCTCGCGCCACCGGTCCGCCGAGGAGTCTCAGGCGCACCCTCCGCCACCCTCCACCGCTACTATGAGAGGTAAACCAATGAAATTCTGAAAACCTATTTAGAGTAATACAGATTTTAGCGTTCGAGCACACTCGATACTTTTAGCAGCAGAATCGCGCGTTTTCGCGTTCGTCGGCTGCCTTTAGCTTACATAAAAGGAATAAACGCGAAAACGCGCAATTCTGCTGCTAAAAGTCTCGAGTGTGGATGGGCCCTTAGACTCACTTTTTTTGGAAAATAAGCTTAATGGAAAAATGCATGGATGAAATTAGAGATTTCATTCTATACAAATGCCATTTACGCCGTATAATTTAATTATACATATTTTGTAATGGGATATTCAATCTCTGTATAATTATATTCAATTCAAGCTGTTAAATGTAGTGGATAATATGAAGACGTTCACATTCACAGAAGCAGTTAGTAGCTAACGAATTCTTAAAGACTTCAAAAGTTACGATGTGCCAGATTTACAAGTGTCTTGAAAAAAACTTCTCTGGCTACTTTGAAAGAAATGCTACAACTTAGATAAAGTAAAAAAAAAATTAGGAAGTTGGTTTTATGTCTTACCAACGTGTAGGTAGGTATGCACATACATACGTACCCACTAGAAAAACTCTTTTGTTCTGTGCCTAATAACGCTCTATGCTACCATTTAGATCATATAAAAAACCCCCCGTAGAAACAAACATAATGTTTAATGACACGCCTATAGAAACAGTGGGAACTTTTAATTTATTAGGTATACACATTGATACACACCTTAATTGGAAAACTCACATTGAAAATATTAAATCTAAATTATCCAAATTTACTTATGCTTTGTTTCAACTTAAATACAGTACAAATATAAAAACAGCATTATCAGCATATTACGCCTATGCATATTCGTGGCTAAAATATGGAGTGATGTTATGGGGAAATAGCGTTAATGCAAACGAAATATTTATCATACAAAAGAAATGTGTAAGAATCCTGGCCCATATTGATAATACACAAAGCTGTAGGCCATATTTTATAAAATTAAAGCTCCTAACTTTGCCTTCCATTTATATACTCGATATTTGTATATTTGTATTTAAGAATACCAACATATTTCCAAGATTTAAAGATACCCATAATTCCAATACTCGCCATAGAAATAGATTATATCTTCCACCTTCCCGAATTAAAATGCTCAATCATAGCCCATACTACATGGCAGTTAAAATCTTCAACAAATTACCGGAAAAAATTAAAGAAGAACACAAATTTATTGTATTCAATAAACTCTTAAAAGAATACCTAATACAAAACTGCTTTTACTCAGTCACAGAATATCTAACATAAAATCATTAGCAAAAGTGATAAGTACATCAGAGAAAATAATAATATCTGCTATAAAAATGCGTACACCAACCTATATAAATATAACATAAGCCAATTAAAAAACATGATTATAAAAAATACATTTTTTCCTATAAATAAATATATATAACATAAACCAATTAAAATTACATTATACTTATAATCGAATAATACACATAATTACTATAAATTTATATACAAATATAACATAAAACTATTAAAATTAAAATACATGATACTTAAAATAAAATACATATTATATTTGCAATTCAATATAATTTAAATTTCACTAGTAATTAAAATTTATCGTTTGCTACTTATATTAATTATTATAGCTAAGTACATAGTTATAAGTTGCTGTACCCTTACGGGGTTTCATGTTGAAACCTATAAAAAATATAACACCTGTAACTAGATACCTACACATGAAAGCAATAAAGAGTTTGAGTTTGAGTTTGCTTAAAACACTACACCGGATCGCTAAGAAGAAAATGAAGTAGCTAAAGACCAAGGATGAAAGTCTATAAAGTATGTTGTGCTCAAGGGCATCTGAGTAACAGTATTTTAAACCTAGTATATAGAGCAATCGATATCTTGTGATCACCTAGACCAAAGTTTAAATTTGTTTTCCGGCGCATGATTTAGTTGATATTAGGGATAGATGAGTTGGTTGAAAGAGGTGTTTCTAAATTGTTCGTTTGTAGGATTTCCTCGAGTGGTGCCAACCGAAGGTGCATCAGCATTGAGTGCCCGGCGTCGAACATTGGACTGTCTTGCTCCAGCTCCCCCGCCTCGTCGTGGCGGCTCGCTCCGTGTGCCACGGAATCAGCAACCGCCAGAGAAACCTACAATGGCATTCTGCAAGCGACGCCTCTCATGGCCTGAAGTTGATAATTCCGTCAACTCTGGGTAAGTAACTGTACAATTTGATAAATTACTCTTTTACAAACATTAAAACTGTAGGTACTAGTTAAAAACAATGTCCCAAATGAACCCTGATTAGCTAAGCGAAAAACTCTATTTCGCATTTCGGAAGCCACCGCCTCACAAAGGCCATCAAGACAAATAATGATATTGGGGAAATCACAGGCTCTCGAAGGATATTAACGTGTTTCCAGGGAAAAGGGGAATTGCAAATTAGCGGTAACTCCTTACTACGGGTCGGAGACGAAACATGTTGGGAATAGAAATGAGGTGTCCCTTAAACGAAATACCAAAGAAAGTAGTTTTTAGGTAAACAACAGTAACTTGTCAGCGTAGTTTACGTCACATCTGTCGTAAGTACCTAAACCAATTTGCGTATAACTTCAATCTTTTATCGGGAATCATAAAAATTAAAGTTATATATTTTATCAAACCTCAATTAAGTATATTTTCTTTTGTAAGTTATTCAAGGTCGACTGAAAGCATATTCAAGGGTATGACACTAGAATTTAAGTGTGTTATATGAAATGTGTACAAGATGTGATCTCATTAGATGAATCGATTTAGCAGCAGGAGTCCCATTTGGTTGAATAGAAAACTTGATTAAACCAGCGGGTGTCTTATTCACTTGACATTAAATGTAATCAATTTATTTACCTTTTAGGTTTATATTTTTATATGGTATTATGTTATGGTCCATCAAAATCACAATTATAGATACGCAATATGAAAAGTGAAACGATTAATGCATAAGGCGTTTATTTTTGCTTTTTATTGGACCTTTATGATTATCCTTCCATATCCTACAAAAGTCACGACACTAAAATTCGTTACGCTCTTGATAAGGATATCATAAACATATTATACTAGTTACCACTAGTATAATAAGTTTATGATCAATATAGAGTGGCAAGTACCTACACAACACATAGGTCAATAGTACGAGATACCTACGTAATACAACTTTACTTTTCTGTTTCAAACTTTTTTCTTAGGCAGGTTCGCTCCTATCCATTAGCGCGTAGTGTCTTGACATAAGTTGACACGAAAGGTTTTCAATTAGATAAAAGCTGGCAACATTGGCGCGATGATTGCGAAGTAAAAGCGCGCGACGTGGGTGATGCGTAGGCTATGGTGGGGGGGAGCAGAAGAGGGACCGGGGACACGTGCAAGGACGTGCAACAGGTCGTCAGGTGACCTACTTATAATAATATTATTAATCACTGGATATGTGTATTGAATTGTAACATGATTTATAATCAAGTATTGATATTTATTGTCTACTGCAATTTATAAAAAGACTCTCGTTATAGAAAATGTCAGCATATCGAAGGATGAGCCAAGTTCAGAACCCAATTTTCCTTTTATATTTTTACAGTCAGTATATAGTATCTAGCTATAGTATATATAATTTAGTATTAAATAAATTGACAATATACAGAATTACAAAACCCCAACCGGTATACTACCCGGACGGACCTCATAATAAATACTTGAGAAATAAAAAGAAAAATCCATACAAATATTTTATGAATAACTACATAACTGAGGGTAATGTTACAATACAATGTGTAAATACAGAATGTTCGTGGAACAGTCGGTAACGAAGGTCTTCCGGATGACAGGAACGGGAGCCACAAGGATTCCTGAATGACTATCATAGAGGTTGCGGCCTTCGTACCCGAAGATAACGTCACGTTAGCACGTCACTCAGTACGGCCGCGCCAGTTTGAAAACGTTACGCAGATTAAATTTTAATATGAGTCAGGGAGTGTGCGTGTGTTCAGTGTCAAATAAATTGTTAAAAAACAGGTGTTTAACAGAGAATCATATTTTTGTAAAAAAGTTCATGTTTTTGTAAATAATTCTATGACACTTTAATACCGGTTTTTGACGTTTGTCCGCTATCCGTATGACGGAAAAATTGTCGTACTTTATTGTCAATAGTGACGTACTGCTACAGGTATAATCATAGAGATAATACATAGTAAATTAATTGGGCCTGAGCAGATAACGGACTTTTTGTTCGGCGGACTGCCACGGGCAAGAATATTTACGACAAAATATTGTAGTGGACAAGATAATTCAGCACGGACTCAACGCACACGACGGTTACTTTGTTCTTAGTTGTCGTTAGAAACTTAGAACTCAAGTGTCCTCACTGACTACAATTACCAACCACGGTCATTCTTGTCCGCGGCATGGCAGTCACCGGACAAAATGTCCGTCGTCTGCTCAGCGCCTTAGAAAATGTGTTTTACTAAAAGTTTATTAAATTAAAAGAAAGACATACACGACTCGCACTTGACTAAAAATTGTTTTCGATAATAATTAGAAATGTGTCACAACACTATTGTAAGATGTTAAAATCGCCATCATAGCGTGCCACTACTATTCTACCTCAAAGAGACAAATACAGCATGAGACTCAAGTTACTTTAATTTAAAATGCGTTTAAGTATTAGACGGTAATGTATGAACTTTAAACTAATTGTTAACAAGTCAATGGCCACCAAACCTTTGTCAAAGTCACATAGTTCATTAACAGTTTTGTTTAAATAATAATTATAATTATTGTTCTCACGAACTTTCTGGTGAAGGTTGATTCGGCTAGACGGTATTATATGCTTACATTCAAGTTACATATTATTAAGTACACAATATTATTGGTACGGGTTGTCAGCCTTTCTAAACCTCATATTTTGTTTTAACTTTTATAGCTAGAGAGTTATTTACTTAGATTATTAATAATAATCTATAATAATTATAATTTATTAAGTAAATAAAATAAATATCAATAATATACCTAACAACTGGACTGAGTTCTTACGCAATAAATTTCCCGAGAGAGCATAATCATGGATCACCGGGAAAGTTCCAGGAGCGCTTTATTTTAAAATAGCTAGTATTTACGAGTTTAGTTTTTGTTCAGTTTATTGGATGTTTTACATACCTATTATCTCTAAATGATCTGAAAAAAAAAACAAATCATGAATCTGAGAACAGGCTTTGTTTCACATTTTCCCATACTTCATGAACTTCAGTGTGGGTAGTCTCACAAGTCTAGGTTTTCCTATTTAGAAATGAGATAAAAAAAATCTGAAAGCCTTAATAAATTACACACACAGGCAATCGGTTGTGATTAAAAAGGTTAATAACACGTCACGAAACACGCTCAGAGTTTATTAATTTATTTATTACCTATATACTTTATTATACACCTGAATATAACAATTTTGCAAGTTTAATACAATGTTATTTATACCTTTATCTTTTCTGACTCTGATTACACGTAATTACCTACCTACGTGTTTATAATAAAATAATTATGATACATCATGACTTTTAACTTTTAAGTCTTCTTATATGTGCTTGACTTTTACAGCCAAATTCGCTTGCAATTTACCAAATTCATATTTCGCATATTCTGAACGAGTAATTTATGGCTTCATTTTATGTTTAGATGCGCATGAATCTTGATATAGTTTATCAAAGTGCCTATCAACTCCATACAGCAGTTAATAGAGTTTGACATTGGCAGTTTTGAAAGGCAGCTCGGGACGGGGTGCTTTACGTTAGGACATTACCCTCGTACCGAGCCGCGCAAACTTCGGGATGACAGACCAACTGCATAAAGTTAGACTGTGGTAGAAACTCTACGTAATAAATAAAATACCCTGAATTGTTTTGGACCAGGTATACCTACCACATTTTTTATAAGATTGCTGAAGTGTGAAAAACGCTACGCGGACATTTTAATAAAATACTAAATCATATAATACGTAAATCATATTAAAATACTGATGAATTATAGCTACAGTTGGTTGAAAATTACAGTCTCGTTTTATTTTATTGAAGTCCGTTAGGTAGTTACCTACCTACAAGAATTAAAACGAAGTAGGATTCTATGTAATAAGGAAATCAAAGGCAAATTTTGCAGATCCAGAGACCATTTTTTCTTTTAAATGTCAATCTAAGTAACAATTTGTGTTGAGTTCGACCCATTCGGACCCATTTGAAACATTTTTACTGCATTGCAGATTTATACTGACAGTCTTTATAATTCGGTATTTTTTGTGGTAATTACTTAGTTATTGATTTTAAGAGGTTTTTTGTCCTCCACTCGTGCGATGTACATCAGTAATAAAATAACAAGTAACATTGTATCTTTACATTTTACCTATTTACGAGAGAATTATTACTAATTTTCAACCAAGTACAATATGTACTTGCCTACTTTTTCAGAGTGGGTTGAACAAGTTTAGCCAAAATGTTATATTATGGGTATATGTATCTAAGTGTAAGGGGCAAACTGACCGTCACGCACATGTCACGGGTTTCCGATACGCGCGTTGACTAGCTTTATGTGAGGTAGCTGTACCTGCCTTTATGTTCCCTGAACCCGGGCAGCACGCCTTCAAATAGGTATTAAATCAAAAACCTCTGTGTTACAAGTATATGTTACGAACGGGTTCCGAATCAATTCTGATATAATAGTATCTTCTATTGGTTGTACACGTACACGTAACCCGTAGGTACCGTTCGAAATATAATTTTCTTTGCTTACTTTCATGCTTTGCAGTAGGTATTTTATGGTGTCAACTATGAGTAGGTACACCAGTAAACTATTTTGAACGTTTACAAAAATACAATATAAGTACCAAAGTGTAAATAGGTACCTACGTTACAAAATCATCATTTGCAAATTAAATCCGTACAAGAGAAGACTGCTTAAATAATGCAGTCTCAACAAACTTGTTTGTTACCTATGTAAAGAAATTGTACTGTTTTTCAACAATAATAGGTCATAATAATAACCTATCAATTTTAAGCTTTTGAAAAAACATCAAATGTTATTTTGGTTCGCGATGTTATTCTGGAACCCTAACAAGATTTGGTTTAGCCTATGAAGGTTGTTTCAGGGAAGTTTTGCCGCTTTCCGGTGATTGCCAGCATCAATCGGCAAAACCTTGTTGTTTTCTAGTTTGATCGTAAATCACAACACTGTCGAGTGAAATTCGACGTTATGTAACAATTCCGTCCCTCAAGCTATAGGTACTAATGGAAGGTACATTTTTATAAAAGTATTTTCACGCTCTTTTCTTATTTCGGAGAGAGCACAATAGAATTCCCTCGAAAAGTTAGTATAAAAGGTACCGCCAGCATAACTAATGTTCAAGCAAGTGGTAGTGCCCCGAAGAATTCTTGCTTAATACATCGAATAGATGGCATGATTGGGGAATTAAGCGATTGGCTTTCTGTACTACTTGTCATGGGTTCGATCCCCGCACAGAACGAAAATTTGTATGGCCTGCAGATAGTTAGTTCGGGTCTGAGTGTGTGAACTGCACCCACGATCGAGAAGAAATCCTAATAACGGACAAGGTAAAAAAAAACCTTGGATTAAAAGGTTATTTTTGAACTTATTTACTGGAAATAATGTTCACAGTTTAAGTGCCATGCCTCGTTCAACTCATATCATTCATAGTATTATTTCTTCCCAACATACTTGAATCTTAAAAATCCACAATAGGTACCACATACCTAATTGTGTTTATGAAAGTAAATAAATACCAAACGATAGCGTAATGCGAAATGGTTTACGTGCCAAATATTCCGTTGGGCCGATTTAGTGCGTAGCTAAGGGATTATGGACGAATCACGAAACGTAGGTACCTACCTAATACTCGTACAAACGATCACTCCATGAGCTGTCAATTTACCCAATCACATATTGTATAGTAATAAAATCGTGCAGGTGGAAGCCCTCTTCTTTTTCTGTGCAGAAATAAAATCTAAGAAAACATAAATCTTTCAAATTTTCAGACATCAACTTCAGCGATCGTTCATCACCCCCGAAGTAATTGTAGGTTTCGATTCGATAAGCATTAAAAAGGCCTAAGGGTGCATAATAGTATGATTTAAGTCAGAACCATCTTCTAGAACAAATTATGACAGTCCGAGTTCAATACTTACTATCATTTCGATGAATTTTAATCTATTTTAACTCGATATATCTTGTTCCAGGCTTTTATTTTGTATTTTAACAAGAAAGATGTAGTTTTAATAGGTTCAAATACCTAATCTTACAGGATTTGAATCGCTTGGCAAACTCAACTGGCATTCCTTAGTTGCGACAATTCCTGAAAGTGACGGAATGTCCTATCTGTAACGGAGACCACACAGTAGAGGTAATATTCTAGTGTAATCACTGCGTAACTACTTTTGAGGTATAAGGTGTAACAAGCCTGAATACAACACTGTTGGATATTGTGGGGTCTATGTAAATAAGCCTTGAATGACAATTGGTATACCTAATATTTACGGAAGCAAGACGGCTCAACTAAACCGAACGGGAGTACTTTTACTACCGTTCGATTGTTTCGCCAAAAATTCGAGATGGTGGACAGTAATATCATTCTCTACTTTGGTTGTTTACGTGTAGGGTGCAAGATACGGACGGCTCATACTTCGAGAATTTCACCGCACTGTCATGGCGCCACGAAAACAGGCGACTGGCAGCGCTGAGGCTCGTTGAAGCCAGGTCGGAGAGACCTCCGCCTGCGCCGCATGATCTTGGACTCCCCAGCGTGTCTGCTCAGCTATCACACAAAGAGCATGAACATCTGTACACAGAGGTATTTTATTTTAAAATCTTTTGTTGGTGTTACGAGACCAGGTGAATGACAGTCCTGAGGCTCATGAAGGTCAGGTCAGAGAGACCTCAGCCCACGCCCCGGATCTTGAACTATCCAGCGTGTCTGACTCTGTACACAGAGGTAGGTATTATTTTCTTTTATAAGTATAGCTTTTGCCCGTAGCTTCTCTAGCGTGGAACGTTTGCATGACATCATTTTAATTGATGCCGCAGTATACCTATCCGATAAGTAGAATTTTAAGTTATGCACAAGTAGGTATGAATGTGGACAGGTGAACAGACAATATGTTATAGTACCTACTTTATTCTGGGTCCTGCACAACTTATAATGGATTGATACGCCTTGGCTTTTGAAACTGAAGATACAATGTGTCCCTGTGAAACTAGACCAAAGTTCCTTGACAAAAAAAATGAAAAAAAATCCGTTTTGATAATATTATCCATTTTTTTACGTTTTTATTACCTACTAAACCTTTATATTAAGGTAACAGTAATAATGGATATGATTAGTCAAATTAAAAATAAGTTTAAGTACCTACCTATTTGAAGACATATTTAATCATTTGTGCAATTTTTAATAAATCCATATTTTTATTACATTTTGTAAACCCTTATCTTATTTCCTTTTCCTTGAATGATATTTTGTAGAACGTTAATGACAAAAAATATACAACTGTTGTGTTCCTAGACATGTCAAAGGCATTTGACTTTGTTTCGCATACCTACTCAACTTTTGATGTAGCCGGAACAGAATGGTATTGGGCTGATAAATGTTGACGAGGCCACTTAAAATGCTCCATGAATCGTCGGACCCTTTTTCTCCCGGAGGTTCTAATTCCGGATGAAAGGTAACCAACAATTTAATTACCGATTAATTAATAACGTAAGGGCTTCATAGCTGTGTAATACTGGGCAAATTAGTTCGTATGTAACGTCATTAGTGTGAACAGGGGTAGATTCTAATTTAACATAGTAAAGTTTAAGATAAGTGTGTTTAATTAAAATATTACCTTGTTGTAATATTCTCACACCTAGAGATAAAATTTACTGAGTTTGATTTTATTCAAAGAAAATTCGATCGTTCGAGATTAGAATTCTGCTACCAAAAAAATTGAAATGGGGAGGTAAAAATTGATTATAATAATCGCAAATGTAATATAATTTCAGGCACCTCCCAATCAGGAAATCAAGACTTCTTTAAATTAAAAAATAAATTCCTCAGTCTATGCATTTGACAAATTTTGAAATTGGCGGGAAAATAGCGATGTCTTCTTTTATTACTGCAGTTGTTTTTTTTTCTTATTTTGCAAAAACGATAATAAATAATAGCTTGTGTGTATATAGGTACCTAGTTTATTATCTTCCACACAATTTTCTTTTAGCTACATACATGTAATAAAAGATTGCGAAAATGTTTGGTGTCGTATTAAATAAGTATGTTCAAAGGATCTATTGTCCTACAGTCATATAGAAGAAACGTATCAACGAAGAAAGATAGAATATGCACCTTACTTAATTGAACACTTTATCTCTTTTGTAACTATCTTGGAGCATGCACAGCCGTCTTTCCGTCGAACATACATTCCTTCACGTCAGCTCTTCGTTACAGAGTCTGTCTTGAGAAGGTAAGGTAGGTACTTAATATGTTTTAGGTAGTACGTGAGCACGTTTTACCCGTACATCCGCTCCTGGCTCGGATATTTTACCATAATATACATACAATGTAGAAGCAAATTACCTGTCGATGTGGATTCGGTCTAATGCGGCTTGGTAATTCAATTTCAATTCCGGCTTAGAATTGCTTAGAATAGATCACTCCGTGTGACGTCATGAAAGGTGACTTAGGCCCATATTAATAACCCCTCTCAACATAGCTTAATTTCCTATACAGGATAGTTTTTTATGTAGTGCGCAAAACATAAAGTTATTATTACTATGGCGCAAAAGGACATTGCTATGGTTGGCCCTTCAAGGGGCCTAAAGAGGCCACATTGAGCAATTCACCTACCAATCTCCATGGTAACTGTCAAACAGATGATTACTGAATATCATAGCTGAATATGAACCAATGACTAAAGAATCTATGATATGAACCTTACGCGAATGTGCACGAATGATATTAAGAGCTTATTATGAGTCATCAATTAAGTGGACATTTTGGCATTTGTAATATGATTCATTTAAAATTGTTTAAAGCGGCGTTTTTAGACCCCCTGAGCTTATATCCATATATTATATCACTTAGAAAATTATTAAATATCATAATACATTTGACAACTTCAGATAATTCCAAATCAGCCTTTCATAGTTATCAAAAATGTATCTTACTATCATTATTTTATTTGAGAGCAGTTTATAAGAAGAGACTGATATTACTCTAGGCACAGACTCTAGGTAAGTTTACATATTTTTTATTTTAGTAAGGTGGCAAACAATTATACGACCCTCCTGATGGTAAGCGGTTATTTAAGCTCACTAGCTCGCTAGCAACACAACACTGCAAAAGAGCGGTGTTATTTGACTACGATATTCTGCAAGGTGGAGGTACTTCCCCAGTCGGGCACCTCCAATTTTGAGTCGGAAAGTCCTGCTATGCGCTACCTCTCTTATATTCTCCAAGGTGGTTCCTTAGCGGTTGCATAAAACATAATTAGTTAGTTAGTGATGTAGATCGTGAATATCGCAAAAAGCACTCTACAGTGTTTATTATCCATAAGGTGCTGTACTGCATCGAGAACGCAGTGGGCGCGCCGGCTCCAGACGGCCAGTTCGCGGCTTACAAGGAAGAGGTGGTAGAACACGCGCGGCGCGCATTCCGGATGTCCACTGACGTGCACACGCGTGCTCTGCGTTCCGCGGGCAGCGAGCGACCGCCCACTGTCGTCCTCGGCTGCTCGGTCCTCGAGGCTGATGGACTTGAAGCTAAGGATGCTAATGGTAAGCTTTTAGTAGGCTATCCAGAATTATACGCCATAAATCAGTAATGTACTACTGTTTATGATGCTGAATGTGTCACTTATGGAGTTATCAAGGAGTTCTTGTATATAGGTAAAGATATAAAATATGCACATACACGAAGAAGATTGTATAAAAACTTTGTACGTGAGTTATGATTAGCGATAGATGAAAGACCATACCTACTCGGAAAAGTTTTCTATGTTATCTAGGTAATATCTTGAGTGGCGACGAAATTAAACCTACGCTAATAAAACTCGCTTGCTGCTCACACGTCGTCCCTTTATGTGCCCTTAAATCATATTCATAAATGATGAGTGTCGCCTTGAATAAATTCCTCGACTTTCCCTCGGTTGACTTACCTGAGCTGACATTTCAAACATTTATCCTAATAAAACATCTCTAATGTACCATGATATAGTTGTTTTTTCACTTGACATTCTTTTAAATAAACACATACATTATGTGTTACAAACATGTTGGAATTACAAGTCTTAATCCAATTGTGGCGAACCACAAAGGAAGACTTTTCGTATATACTTTAGTTAGTGGTTTGGTTTATGTGCTATGAATATAGCGTCATAACTACGAAGGCAGTCTACAGAAACAAAACAAACGCTTAGATATTTATAAAATAATTATACCCATGAACGCATGATATTATTAAAATTAAATGCGAGTGGCATGAAAATGTTTGCGTCGACGTAGGCATACCGGGAAAACGGTGCATAGTGGGGCTGGCGCGCTGAGAGCTACGCTCGAAACCGATGGGCGGGTGGCGAGATACCGCGTAATCGTGGACTAAGACGTGTGAATACCCTTACAATGTCTTCAAATGACATCACATTATGCATTAAATGTTTAAAACGCCTCGAAAAATCTTCTCTTTTAATGTATAAATAACGTTTCATTAAAAACAACCACATTTTCTGTAAAATAAATGATGCTGCTACCACTGAAAGTTAAAATCAAATTTCTATTGAAGCAAAACTTTGTTTCGACAGCTTTGCAAACGGCTAGTAAAGTTGAAAGGTATTCAATTATACTTCTCCGAGTTTCATAAACCATATACATATCGAATTTTGTGTTAAAAACGTTGTGTTGCTAAACGGATGTTTTAATTAGTTTTGCACAAGAATTTGACGCTTTGAGAAGCGTTTTAAAGTATTTTAAAATAGCTAAGTATGTTTGAGTGAATTTTATCATTAAATTAAAAAGGGCAGACGGCTAGGTCGACAAAATTTAGCTTCTTGGTTTATGTAATATTGCATAAGTTAAATTAATTTAAACTGGTTCAAATAAGGTTGTATAACATATAGGGTACAGCGATCCATACTGCATGCTGGGTATCCAGCCGGCATCGCTACCCGCCTCGCCGCGCGCCTCTGAGGACGAGGGACGCAAGCACGGCTTTAGGCTGAGCTTTAAACGGAGGGAAGGTCGCCAACAACGCGACAGCCTCGGCAGGCTGCCTGCCCGTTACATTCGGGCCACTAGCGTCAGACCACACACGCTCTCGCCCAAGTGGAACGAAACATTCAAATTGTAAGTAACATTCAAATCTATACAAAAATTGCATACATATTCAACAGTTGCCGATACTCATAGACCCTGCGTAGATCATAGTCAAAACTTTAGTTCGATAGACTACCGCGAAAAGAGAGGATTCTTTGGTCATTGAAGAAGACTAAAGTGTCTTACGGCAATGTGAACCTGTCACAAGTATGCTGCGTTTGGTAGAGAAGATGTCTAGTAATAGACATCTATCCTATGAGACAGACTTGTTTTTGTAAGATTATTATAGTCTAACGCCCTGATAGCCTAACGGTTGAATGCTGGCCTTCCATGCAGGAGGGTTTGAGGTAGATCCCGGCCCGCACTTTTGACTTTACGAATTTATGTCATGTGCGGATCGCAATTTGATTATCACTTGCGTTAACGGTGAAGGAAAACATCGTGAGGAAACCTGCACAGCACCTGAGAGGGCCTCATAAAGTCCTCGATGGTGTATGTAGTACGCCAAGCCACACTATGCCAGCGTGATGGACTAAGGCATAAACTTTCTTATTCCGAGAAGAGGCCCGTGCCCAGTAGTGGGACAGTAATGGGCTGGATTTATTTATTTATTATAGGTAGTCTTATATAAAATCTTGACTAATAAGTATTGTGAGCACACGCTCTTCACAGAATAAGGATTCTCTTACACACGCTTTGTTTGTAGTGACATTGATGATATATCGTCGGATGTGCTGCACCTGGACATTTGGGACCACGATGATGAGAGTTCAGTGCTGGACGCGGTATCGCGCCTCAACGAAGTCCGAGGAGTACGCGGCCTTGGCCGGTTCTTCAAACAAGTATGTCAGAGTGCACGTCAGGGCAGCCAAGATGACTTCCTTGGTGAGTTTATCATTTTGTTTTTATTTATAACGAGCGAAATTATCACCGCCACCCATGATCGGATGCACATCCGATATTCTGGTGTTGGTTGCTGGTTGGTTCTGGTATTGGAAGAAACGACGATGCGATGCCGACCGTTTTGCAATAGAAACGTTATCTGAATTTTAGGTAATTACTTTCTTTCGTGTACCTGGCGGACTATTGTGGACGGCAATACCGTAGTTATAGTAATTATTTTCTACGAATTCCTGACTCTGTTTTATTTAATTGCAAGCGATTCTAGGAACGTTATTTTTAATTTTATTTTCACGACCGGATAAAATCTGGATGGTTTAATTTTACTTTATTATTTTTGTACGTGACACTAATAAGTTCATTTTTAGCACAATAAGATGGCATCAAAAAATTGTTGAGACGTTAAGATGGACATTTCTAGAAAATTCTTATTTTCAATTGAAGCCTACCTACAAAGCAGGGTTGTTGCGAACATCAACATCAGCATCAGTATCCGCGAAACTTCAGCATCATTTTCAACATCAGCATCCGCACTGATCGATGCTGATTATTAATGCAGGTTCAAGTCGTGACATGACCGCAGAGCGGGCGGGGCTCATAGCACGTGTTGTTTTCGCTTGCGAGTTTTGACCAATCTAGGGGTCGACCACGGTGATTGCAATTGCAAACAAACACAAACTTGTCTCACCTAGTGCATAAACAGAATACCTTCTAGGTAGTCTAGGTATTTAATTACTAATCTAGTATTAATTATTACTAAACTAGGTAAGTACCTAGTTTAGTAATAATTAATAGTAGATGAGTCAAGCTAAGTGGCTTGACTCATTTATTTTGATTAAAGTTACAAAATTATTGAAATTGTCTTTTTTTTCAATATCAAGGAAAACTGTGCAACTTTTAGTTATAAATTCGTAATAGTCACTACTTTTTCCCTGCTTTTTTAAGAAAATTATTAAAATCAGCATCAGCATCCGCTAATGTGAAAAAAATATGCATCAGCAACAACCCTGCTACAAAACTTTCGCGAATAAACAAGACATTGAATTAAATCTAAAAATAATGCTATACCTATCATTTAATTCGGCAACACTAAAACGATTAGTTTCGATTTTAAGTGTCCATATAAGTATACCACTAACCATTCTACACCTTTGCTTGGTGAAGGTTTGCTGAAAAATGGCTATGTATGACGTCAGATTTTCTATGTAGGTATAATATATTTTCTCGGAATGCCCAGTCACAATAGCTCAGTAGCTATTGTGACTGGGCATTCCGAGAAAATAACTTACAGTTAAGTACGCAATAGTATAACGCCTAATTACGCCTATAGACTTCTTGTTCTTGTTGACAACCACATTTAATATGCATTAAGACTATTTTTCCTCCGGAAGATTTTATTTCTGAGTAGTATGAAATATGGAAATTATATTTCGATGCCGTCCCTCTACCCGACAACACGCGGAGCTAAAAGAATGGCAAAAGACTAACTAACTTTGAATAAATTTTCGCTGTCATAGAAGAATAGATTACTACCACTAGATTAATTATTAGCATACTGTGTCTTGAACGTTATATTTTAAAGTCACTTAAGTGTAACGAATCCATGTTATTTTACCACTTTCCGAACTATTATATATGTTTTTGGCTCTAGGTCATATCAAAATGGCGAAGGATAATGAGATATTTACTACTTTGTCAATAGTCATCCTTCTTCTCTTTATAAACCATTAAAAACTATAAATTAATCTAATCTAATAATTATTATAATTACTAAGTTAATATACATTAGTATAATTTAGGTGTTCAAATAATTTTCTTGAAAGCACATTTCCATGCAGTCTGAATTTCAGTTTCAAAGAACAAACATCCAACACACTAATGAGTTCGTGCAATCCTAGCCTGCTATTTCGCAGTTTCAAGTTCTAATAATAATTTAAAATATATTATTCTGCTATACTTACATATAACTAAACCGGTTTAATGAAAATAAACTATTTCGCACCTTTCAAATGAATATTACATAAATACTAGGGTGGTAATTTAAAAAATCATCTAAATGTGTCCTCGGATGGTAAAGGTATGGTATCCGTATAGGTATCATTGTGCATCGTTGAAAATACCATTGTAGTTTTTTCCTCTTTGTAATACCTATGGCAAATTTCTAGTAGGTATGTGCATTTTTATGTAGTATCTAAAGTCAATAACTTGTTATAACTATTTGTGGTCAACCGCAGTTACATCATGCATAGATACCGCCTGCCTTTTGTCTTGGTTGTAAGCCTCACAAAGACAATGTCTGCACTGCATTATATAGCTGCACAAATAAGTTCTTTATTTAGTTTGTTGTCGACAAGGAACAACTTGCTAAGTGTTGCCGGAGGACACCGCGGTGCCTGGCACGCGATCTGAACTCATCACTATCACACACCTGAATGTACTTACTCTTACTTAGTACCGAGTATCTATCTTAAGCTATGAACGTGTTTATGTTTAAGATGGCATAGGGAGTGGACGGAAAATGTACACACGGTAGAGCGAAGTAAGTAGGGAACTCCACTTACACTAATTTGAGTAGCGTAGTAGTAGGTATAAATTTATATAAAAAAACATAAGATGTAATTTTATGTTTTTTTTTTTTTTTTTAAATCTGTGATAAGTGCTCTGGTACTATATTGAATATTTTATGCGCCTCACACATAATTTTGTGTGTTTCCTCCGGTCGTCAAGTCCAAATCATTAAGTAAGGTCACGCTACATCTCATCATTCATCGCTTCATCCTCAATTTCTGTAGTAATTTGGCTATCCGAAGCTTACTTAGTTAAAAGTTCCACGGTCAGTCGTCAGCGAACTTAGCATTGGTACATATAAGCACCTAGGTACCATGTAGAGCACACGCAAGAAAGAACCTTGGGGATAACCAGTCTCAATTTGGAAGAAATTTGAGATTGTATTTGAGAGGACTGTGTAAAAACTATGGGAAAGACAGGCCCGTATCTCGCAAGAATTGTTTGATTGTGGAGTTAATAGTGTGTTTATCTTCCAAAATACGCAGAGATATGCATAGTAGCAGCCGCTCTTCAAATACCTACATTTTAAGAGTCTGTAATATGAAGTTGCTTTGTTTGACTAGTTATCTTGATTTATTTAGATCGTTAGCATTTTGCACAGTAAATTGTAAGAATTTTCAACATTTTATTTATAAACAATACTGTTTATAATCCTTTTTTTTTTTTCATCTCAATACCTACATATATCTTCGTCACAAAACCATTTACACAGCTTTTGGAACCGTTAAAATACTTTTGGCCATGTTAGATTGCGGGCATCTCACGGATATAGCCTATACTATAATATTCAGTTTCAAAGTATTGCGAATCGAGCAATGCAGCAAAGTTAGATGAACACAAATTAAATATAACCTACGTATGGTATTAATTACGACGTGTTAGTCAAACGACAACAATTATACCGAATACCTTCTTGAACGTTTATAATTACTGCATGAAACATTACAGATTGATTAATAGATGGCAGATTAACGGTAATTGATAGGAAACCTAATGAAGATGTGTGATCAACGGATGAGACAATTAGACGTGTATATTAAATTGGTCGTGGACGTCATTTATTTTCATTATCATTCTAGACCGTTACAAGGCTTCGCAAAGAAAATTGAAGAACCGCGTGGTCCATTGATAAATTTTCTTACTTATGGATGAAAACATTATAAGATATTGAAAGGAAAAGCATTCGTTATCTAGGATTATATAATACAAAATTGTCGAGAGGCAAACATTTCGTAGGCCTTGCACATGAAACGTTAAAATAAAACATAATTGTAATTGTGACGCATCAAAAAGCTTTATAGTAGAGCAAAGCAATTGCGTTACTTTATAATTTTTATAGTAGGTATAGACAACCCGTAAAAATACCTACAGTAAAAGATTATTGTGAAAACAAATGAAACGTATACAAGGTATACATATACAATGTACATGATATTTAAATGAGAGGTGCAAAGCGCTTGCTTGCATTCAGGGCAGCCGGAGGCCGAATCGAACAGCGCGGTGGTGTGGGTGGCGAACTGAACTTGTTCTATGTCCAGCGCCATACGTAAATGTTTTATCAACGTAATACCCACTCACGCACTCATTTCACATAAATCTGTTTATGGTGAAGGTAATTTCATATCATTGCATTCATCTTAGGGATCCATCGTCATTACATTGACATCAAGTGAATTTAAGTGTCTGCCGTGTCTGGCATGTGTTGATATGAATCCATTAATTTTGTATTATACCCAGACACTAGGAATTGTATTGGTACTAATACATTAGAAGAAGTAGGTATAAATAAGAATGATTTCTTTTGTTTGAGATGTAGATAAGCTATCGACATTTCCTCAAAAATTTCGAGTCTTTCTTGAGATAGTGGAAATTTGGGACAGTAAAAGAAAGTGATTTTTATTATACGTGACACTTGATTGTATACTTTTATAATTATTTTAACACCTTGAAATAAATCCTACCTATACTTGCAAGGTAAATGATAGTTACTTCAATAGGAATTTCGTAACTTCACGATTTAAGATCATTAATAAAAAGAGCAATGAACAGATAAGCATAGATGACAAACAAAATAGAAGCAGCTCTGAGTTACAAAATCCAGTTTTTCAAAGGTAATCTAAGATGAAGAATGTATAGGAAATAGCAAACATTCTATATTTTATATTTATTTTATAAGAACCTTTAATGTTTTATGATTTATTTAATGGATTGACCTTGTTCTTAATAACTGAAAATTACATGGCCCTTCAATTTCAATTCAAATTTTAGGATTATGGCTCCATTACATGGCCCTTTTTCATTGACATTGTCTTTATTAAATCTCGAATACTGCATGTTTTCCATGTAATCCAATACAGCATAATTTACACGTAAGGGATATTGTGACATACGACATTAAATGAATTGACGTAAATTAAATTAGTATGACTGTTAAAATATATACAATAGACCTATCAACTCGCCGAAACAAAGCTTCATAATATTGATGCATCAATTTCATTTCCATTTATTTCGTGAACGTAATCAGCTTACGAAGGTTTTACGCTGCAGAAATCTGTTGATATTCACAGCAAATATTATAGTGCCTACATCGCTACTGTAGAAAAAAAAAATTCAACAATTTTGGTACACGAAACTCCCTGAAATTCGCAACTTTGAAATGGAAACATAACTTCGTTTACTTTGTAAACAAGTAGATTTAAAAATATACCGTTTGATACTGTTTATTTGACGTATCGGTAACACAATTTGACTTTTTCGATTACTTCAACTTACCAATGAAAATATTGGCACAAATCAAGCCAAAGTAATTAAATTATTTATTAAATTATAACCTAACCGTCATAAACCCTCGACTCCAACTAGAAAATGAGCTGTAAGTTTTGGACGGCTGAACAGATTTTCATGAAACATAGCTAAGATGATACCAGATTAAACAAGCTTTCAATTAAAAAAAATTGCATTGAAATCGGTCCATCCTTTTTGGAGCTATAATGCCACAGACAGGTACACAGATACACACTAGAAACTTATAACACCCTCTTTTTTGTCGGAGGTTAAAAGGATAAATTTTCAACAAATAATATCTAGAAAGTCAAAATGTACAAAACCAATTATAGGTCAATATTATTTTGTAAATCTACAAACTTTTCTTACTGAAACCCGTGTGCAGGCTGTGTGAACGTCCCGCTCCGCGAGATCCCGTCGACAGGCGTGGAGGCGTGGTACAAGCTGGAAGCTCGGTCGCAGCGCTCGTCGGTGCAGGGCCGCATCCGCCTGCGCCTGTGGCTCTCCGCCAGGGAGGCAGGCCGCCACGACGATGACAACTGGCAACAGGTAACCGTGTAACCGCGTTTATCTGAAATTAATTTTAAAGCCTGCAGTAGGTTCTAATTTTATCGTTTAGTGGTGATTGGTAAGTTTTATACTACTTTATTTTTATTTTAATAACAGTTAACCAATTTGATTCTGTTTAACTACTATTAATAATGTTCTTGTTAGGATGTGTTGGAAATATGTCGTCCTGCCCTTATTCCATTTTTATTTGGGGTAGTGCCTGCGTGCATACCTGTACAAACCATGTTTGCGCAGGTAAACGCATGTGTGACAAAGGCAACACGATAGCTCGCGCAAGCTCAAAAGCGCGGCTAGGGCAATCGTTGACGTTTTCGGTTTATACGGTTTTACTTAGCGTGTGGGCGGTCATTCAAGCCGCGCTTCATTCCACCAAAATTGCTACAGACGACAAAATTATGTATCAGCGAAGCTTTATAATGAAAAATGTTTTGTCAGTTGGTTTTTCAATAGTAATTAATAAAATAATGCTCCCAATAAATTAACTCTTTTGGTGGCCACATTTCCGAAGTACTTTAACACCAAAACACAATGAGGCATAGATGGTTTGCGCGAGCTTACTTGTACCGTGTGGCCACTGTTCCGTGTTCCGTCAATTTTAATCGCGCAAGCCAAGGATTGTAGCAGCACCTTCGTACACTTAGGTATTTATGTATTGTATGGTTATGTATGCTGCCGCGTTGGCTTCCCCATTACCTACTATGAATGTATATAGTGTCCATCGAAGTGAATTTTACTCACGATGTCCTTACGAGCTGCCTACGTGATTACGTCATAAGGTGTTAAAGAAGCTTTACCTCTCGTGATTTTATGATTTTGTAACAAAAGTTACGCTTGGGTATTTTTCTATCAATTCGTGGATCGTCAGTTCTTTTGCGTCTACGCGTAAGTTATAATAACTTTTTTCTGTGTTTTACTATGCTACGGTATTATAGCTATAAAAGAAAGAAATAACACGAAAAACATACTTAAGGGTTGTTCACTTGAGATAAATGAAAAATGATCTATCTGATATGGGAATGATCTACAGCAAGACTAAGGCCAATTCCAAAAATGTTGGTAGGACTCATGCACCCTGGGTAAGCGGGATGGTGACCGCAGAAACTAGCTAAAATAAAATAATCTGCAAAGATTTTATATTGGGTTATAAAAGTACCTACTGCTCACTATTACTAAATTAAATAAAACAGCTAATAATGAAATCTTGTCCAGTGACATAACAGGATTTTGCTAATGTCGCGATTATTATAATCCCGAAGTTCAGTAATAGAGACATCGCATTTGCACTACAATCGAAACCGTTGTCCTCATTTGCACGTTGATTCATTTATAGACTGTTCCGCTGGCGTTGAAAACAAATAAAATTACCATTTAAAAAATAAAAATACAACATAACTGATTGCTTCCATTCCTTTGATAAACGTATATTACAAAGATAATCCCTCCAATATAAAATACCTCTCGCAAAAAAACTATTATTATATTAGACATAAAAGTGTTAGTAAAACAAACAAACCGTATTGAGTAGGTTATTATACTCTGCGAAGAGCCAAACAGACGTGAAATGGAATACCAAAGCACTTTTCTGTCCGAGTGGAATAGTACAATTCAGCGACGTGATTTTCTTGCTTCATTTAGCCTAATTTTATACTTCAGTTCCCCCAAACGCTTATACTGTAGGAAGACTTCAGCTTAGCAAGCTTTAATAAAAGTCTTATAAAGATGATCGTAATGTGTACGATAGGATTATAATCAATATTGTTATATCAATGACATTCCAAATGTCACAAATTACAAATGCACGTTATTCGCTGATGATATATCAGTAGTCATTCCTCAAATAAAAGATAGCTCAGATTACGAACAAACACTTAAAAACACAATAGAAAGTATATCAAAATGGCTCTATGAAAATAATCTCACTGCTAATATTTCAAAGACTAAGGTTATACAATTTAGGAACTACAACAGTGTAACCCAGCGTTTAAAAATATCTTATGAAGGTCAACAAATAGAAGATATTGAGTATACAAAGTTTCTAGGCATTTTGCTTGATAATCACTGCAATTGGAAAGCTCAGGTAAACAGTGTTTGTAGTCGAATAAACAGGTTCGTATACGCGCTTAAAAAAATTAGAAAACTAGCATCTGAGAGGACTGCTTTATTGGCATATCATGGCTACGTGGGTGCGGTACTGAGATATGGACTGCTGTTGTGGGGTAACTCCACAGACATACACAAGGTTTTTGTATCGCAGAAAAAATGTGTCAGGGCAATATGTGGTGCTGGTCCAATAGATACATGCAGACCGCTTTTTAAAAAGCTAAACCTATTAACTTTAACTTCTCTTTACATTTTTGAAATCGGAGTATTCGTTAAAAAACACTCTAATTTGTTTGAAAAAACGAGTGACCATCAAAGATATGTATTTAGAGACCCTAGCAAACTACAACTCCCAATGATATCGACCACTTTGTATAAAAGAAACTGTAGTTGTATGGCAATTCAAGTTTTTAACAAAATACCAAAATCCATTCGAGAACTACCTCTTTCACGCTTTAAATATATTCTCAAAAAATGGCTTACAGAAAAATGTTTCTACAGTATCAAAGAATTCATGTCTTAATTATAACAATGGAGTATTTTAAGGTGTATCTAACTGTAATTTTACAATTACCATGTCGTAATAAGTACATATTTTATTGTCAAAATCGTAGGTAGGTAAACTTTTTAATGTTCTATTTTTTTTTTAAGTATACTATGTTAATTTTAATTTTCTTTATTTAAATTTTTGCCAAAGTAATTTTATATACACTTTTTAATTTTCTTTTTTGTTAGTTTTATAATTTTCTATTTTTGTAAAGATTTAAGCAGGTACCTGCTTATTATAATCATAATATCTTATTATAATCCTAATTAGTAACCAGGTAAATCAGTTTTGCATGCCGTATATACGGCGAGATATGCTGTACAAATTACAACATAAATGTTAACACCGATGTAACCATATTTCATGCAAATAAATTATTCTTTCTTTCTTTCTTTCTTCTTTCTTTCTTTCCGCGGAGCCACTGCACCCGTACATAAAAGATTTTATTGACTTTTTGCATTGTGCGATTAGTTGATATACGTATGTTATAGATAGGCCGGCTTTGTGTAGCGGCAAATATAGCGCTATCGTCAGGGCCGAGCCGCGTGTCGGCCATGCTCCACCGCCCTTGTTGTTATTTTGGATCATATTGCCTCTTTTATTCGCTTAACATCCCATAAACAATATAGATTTATCAGGTACAATGCCAGCTATTATTAGCAAAGAATTTTGCATCGCTTCAAGGGTAATTTATAGCAAAAGCGTAACTTATGCTAAAACGCAAACTTATTTTTAGTGGATACGGAGTAATAGGATAAGCTTAGCCATATTACCCGACTCTATATAGGAAATCTTAGACCTTTATCAGACGGGTAAGCAACTGTATTTATATATTTGTACAACTGGGACCGTATATTCCAATTAGATGTTTTACTGGTAGAAATATGTAGTTGAAGAACGGTTATACTTGTTGACGTTGTTGACATACTGATGATTTGGTTTTCGGGGGAGATGCAGAGCGCAGCCGGCAATCGCCCCTAAAACCTTGCTGTGTGCTTTCTTATCCATTATGTATATTTCATTCTCTGCGCAATGAATTTTCAATTATATACCTGGGTACCTGTATTTAACCTGGGGATATAATCAGATTGTCACACGCTGGGAAATATCTCCTGGCCAAGCGCACTCCAAAGCGCTTCTCACAAGTTTTAACAAAAGGTTCACGGAAAAGGCACTTAAATTTCCATGAACAGGACCCGCATCAGGATCCTCGCAAGAACCCTTACTGGTCATTGCAAATTAAATAAACATGGGTATTAGTGACACCACAATCTGCATATTCTATCGCGAAAATGATGAGGCGTCATCCTTTTACACCACACAAGAAGTCAGCCCCTCGGAGGCCACCTAATCGCATCTGATGAGATTAAATCCCTCCACTTCAGAGCTATAGTAATTTTTATAATTGGCATACTACTAGAGTAAGTGGTGCTGTTATAACAATCCAAGAGGCGTCACGATAGATCTTCGCCGCTCGCAGTCACTAAGGGGTAGTGATGGATAACTAGACTATTTTATGTGGGAATGAGGGTAGTATCTCGTTTTTGCTCGCGAGGTACTCACGAGGTGCCTCTCATTTGAGGTAAGGAATCGCTCGATGACGTACACCTCACAAGGCGAGATACGGGAGCGAGCCGGGCGCCGAGCGCGGGATTATTGACATCTCTCTCACACACATTATTTTCTTTCGCTCACACTTACAGCGCCAAAATAAACGAAACAATGACACTGGATTATCATATCAATGTGATGTATGAACAATTAAAGTTCATAATCCTACTAAACTACTAACCAATAACCAATTATCACAGAGACACAGACACAGATGAACACATCAAACATCATTACATTACATGCACATAATATACAATCGTAGGTACTTAATTTGTATCTAACAAACAAAAATCAGCAGAAATCAGAGTTACAAAATAGATGTCCAAATGACAAATATTTACTGTGATGTCACAATTTCGAGTAAGATATTGCTTATTATACTGCCAACTCATTCTCGAACACAATATTTATAATAATCTAGTCGTTCGCTCACTCACTCGCGCAAGTCGCAATACTCTATTTGAAATGAGGACGTGAACAGGTGGTTCAATGTTTAAATTCGGGTAATTCTTTCAATTTGCCGTCATGAGAGCCTCAAACAAAGCAACTCACCAGTGGGGCCCACATCACTACTAAGGGGCTTAGCAAGCTACCTCTTCACCAATAATAATAAAAAAAAAAATGTACTTTATCTTTCTTGAGTTAACAATGAATCTCTTACCGTCTCGATAAAGATTTCTCCAGTATCTTGATAACGTATTCAAAGTATTCAGTGACTGAATCTCTTTTAGCCCCGCGTAATCAACTGAGCGAGCGACTGAAGCAAAATTGCGATTACAAGATAAATCCAATTTATTCCTCATAGGTGCTATTTCAGTGTGACTGTGGGACTGGCTTATTTACGCTTCAAAAGTTTATACATATCCATTTCATTATTTAGGTTTTAAGATAATATTTATTTTTAAGAAATCTTTCGTAAATTAAAAGGGTCGTATAATCTGGGCCTTTTCGAGGAAGCATTAGCAAAGGAAAGTCGGTTGGACTCGGCTTTTCATGTTGAGCCCCATCAAACTTATACCCCAGTTATCCTACCCTGTGCTTACAAAGTTGTCTACAAAGCCGAAGGTGAGATAGGTATTTAAAAATTTAATATGTTCAAACGATCGCTGGATGTCCTGCGCATCTAGTATAACAACATCTTCAGAATGATGTTGGGGCTGCCTCGCTTCTGCAGTGCATCGGGGATGTTTGCGCTGTACCGCACCGATGGCTTTCATGCCGTCATTCGCAAGAGAACTGTATCCCTGATCTGCAGAATGCATGGCAGCTGCAACGGAATTCTAGATTCGCCGCTATGGAGATCCTTTATTAAGCGGGTAATTTGAATGTATTGTATTGTATTATATTTTATTTTCATTTTAGATTGGATTATTTATTGTAATGTATGGATTTGAGTTATCTGAAATAAACTTTTTTTTTTTTAAACGACATTTTACGTATACATAAAAGTTAATTTAAAAACTGAAAAACCCGACTGCTTATAGTGCTTATAACGTGAACTATAAATAAAAACTGAAAAGAAAAATAACAAGTCAATTATTACGACTCGACGCGTAGCAGCTCGGTTATCTGCTACGACAGCGTAGCCGCGTTGTCTACGCCAAAGAAACCGTGTAAATCCTACTTAAATAATATTCCTTACCTAATTGAAACTGAACGCTTCAGACAAAATTATCCAATTCAGAAATAAACGAAGTTCAAAAATGCTAACTTGACGCATAGCGGTTTAGGGTAAATTGCTACAACAGCGTAGCCGCGTCATGTAATCTAATGATGTTTATGACTTTCTTTCTATACTTAGTACCATTTGCTAAAGATCTAATATTCATGCAAGGAAATCTTAATTCTATCAAAATATTTCTGTAAAAAGAGATATTTGAATAAAAATCACGTAAAAATAACAAAATTATTTTAAGTCATTTTATTGGTAAAGGTGCGTCAACATGAGCGCCTATTCGGCGTGCTACTGGCGCACGAGGTGGAGTTGCAGCGCGCTGCCGCTGCGGCCACGGCTGCCACCGCGGCTGCCTCGGCTGCTGCAGGCGAGCCCGAGCCCAGCGCGGCCACGCCTACGGCGCCGTGGGATGGCGACCTATGCGGCGCCGCGCAGACGCTGCTGCACCAACACGCCATACAAGGCGACCTCAGCGCGCTGCAGGCTGCTATAGCGCGTTTCGCAGCGGCATGCCGACTGAATGCCGATGACCCTCTTGATCCTAAGTAAGCCATCTACTATACTATATAGACATTTTACAAATAGGGAGTTATAACCTGTAATCACCCTGTAATGTCACCATGTCTTTTGAGTATCACTGATGACACTGCTACTCAGTACCAGCCTCTTGGGATAAGGTCATCTTACTTGAAGGTAGAAGCGGATTTAGACAGTCTGAACTGCGCCAGATTGGCCTGAACGGGTACTACGTGTATATCCACACATACCACGTTAGTTTTGTACGGTAGATGGTGATACTGAAACACAGTCGCACCATCTGCCCTTTTAGATTATCCAATTAGATGATTATCACGCGATCTGTCGGTCGTCAGAACTCCATAAATCGTACCATCTGCGAAAGTGAAATATTATGCGTGTCCCTGATTCACCTCCTGACCAAAATCCCTTCGGTTAAGGTACATGCACAAGTTGCTAATCGAGCTAGAGCGCGCGTGGTGCGCCTGTGAGGCAATATCGGGCAGCGGCAGTGGGGACTCCGGGTCGGGAGCGTCGCGTGACGAGGAGCGCTGGCTCGCAGACTGCTTCGGCGAGTACGTCGACCGCGCGTTACACCAGCTACGCCTGCACAGGGACCTCTACCCGGTGCTGCATCAGTACAGCATCAACAAGTTAGTGACTTAACGCTATTCCCTCCAACTAAAGAAGAACACAGACATTAGTAGTTCTCGGCCACAGATATTCGCTTGTAGCTAATCAGTTAATAGATTGAGATTTGTACAATAATTTATTAAGTATGAAGTGGCGATGAAACTCAATTCATGAAAGAGTTATAAAGTAATGGATTAAAATGATGGAAAATTGTGCTCACCATGTTTTATAATAACTTAATTATTTCAAAACATCCCCATGAGCATTCACTTTATCAGACTATATCAGAATGAAAGAGATAGGTAGATAGGTATTCTCCATTCCTATTTAGACTCTCAAGGCGGGCTCTTACACGCACGAAATTCGATTTACTTCTGTCTGTGGCATCTGTCTGATAAAACACTTTTATTCAGGCCGTACTACGATATTAGGCACTACAAAAAGAATAATAACATCCAATTATTTCGCAATCTCAGAATTATCTAATGTGGATGCCAGTAAGCCATCTACCAGACTTATTAATATGCCTCAAATCTGGTATTTTGCCCTTAAATTCGGAACGTTTAATAATGTCGTAAGTAAACATAACACGAAATATAATGAATTTAAACAGCCCCATAATATGCAGATAGAAAAACAATTTTTGTGATATAAAGGGTGACGTATTGAGCCAAATTGAAAATATAGGCGCACAGCCAGAATAAAACTTAGAAAATTTAATCTTGAAAAGATATACTTCATAATTTGGCTTCGATCTCCTAATACACAATATCATGTTCAAATTTTTATTACAAGGCACTTTTATGCTCCAGTTCTAAATCAATCATCTGAATAATTTAAACTAAAGTATTGTATCTAAGTATTGTAACATTTCTGGCAAGATTCCCGAAAATGCCAACCTTTTCTTCCTGTAGATAACGTAGGTAAGCAGTAACTTAGGGATTGGATTAGGTAAGGGTTCAGTATATCCTGTAATAGCGACTTAATGCCATCGCCAATACTCGCCTATACCAAACCAAGCGTGAAGATTGTGGACCGCTCCCTTTGTCCTATACACATTTACGATCTATTTTTTGTTGCGTGTATAACAAATTTAAAAGAAAAACGTTCTAAATAGAAACCATGCTACTCGACAAGTGTAAAATGAAATCTAACGTTGTAATCTTTAGGGTGCTGGAATAATTGATTACAACAGGTAAACAACAACGCGTTAGGTCAGGCTCTACAACAACATAAATTATTTCATTCGATGGGAGTAAGTAACGAGAAATAAATAAATTTTAGCGATTCAGCATATTTACACAACAATAATATTTAGAAAGGGATCAGACGGTCACTAGGTCTAACCATAGCTCCGTACAAAAAACAAACCAAGAGAAATTAATAACGCCATACATACACATCACGCTTGGTGAGCTTATTGGGTATGTCACAAATCACAATACAGATGAATGTTCTTGACTCTTGTCACAACACCTGTCTAGCGAGTAATGAACGTAGCATAATAGCTGTCTATCTACGAGTATAAGTACATAAGTAATCATACTGTCCACTGAGTATATTTTAGTAGTTCGTTAGTTCGAAATAAATGCTCGTAAAACTTACACGTCTATTTATTGCAAAAAATCATGAAATGCCAAAATCAACCTTATCGGGTGGTATCTTTAGGGTTAAAGACACGTAAGATATTGTTTATTCATTAAAACTGTTCATAATAAAGAACGTCTAGCGATACCTCATCGTTATTGATAAATTTTAAATACACTCCAGGGTTATGCTTAAGTAATTGTATTGTATTGTGTGTGTATTGTAATTGTATTGTGTAAGTTAACCACCAACCTCGGAACGGGAGATTAAAATTGATCATTGCGTTTCTTATAACGGAATGCGGGGAGCACTCGAAAGCTCGTATAAGATCAAAAATTATAATCACCGAGCAATTTATTCGCTCTCTTTTCCTCATTTTTGTTTTTCGTAACACTTCACTCAGCGTTCCCTGGTCTATAACTAAGGAGAGAATAAGCTTCCCAAAGTGAAAAAATTATCCAATTATGTTGAGTGGGCACTTTTGAAGATTACCTCAAGCACAAACAATATTTCTTCTCTTTATTATATTCGTTCTGACGCGAGATGTGGTGAATGATTAGAATGGCATGTTTTAGATGAAAAGTAGCAAAGAACTTTCGATTTTTAATGTTTATAATCAAGCTATTCTTATTTCTTTCAAACTATCGGTCAATACTTACTATTTGGGTTTTCTGAATAACTAAAATATGTTTATTACAAAATATGTCACTTGTTAGTAGCAAATAACAGAACACATTCAAGTCTAAGATAGGTGGACAGTGGGCACGTATTCGAACTGAATATTTGTTTTGCCCATAATTGTTTGAGCGATCGTTTGCGCGGCTCATAAATGCAAACACACACCCCGCAGCTGGTATTGCTATGGTTAACATTTTCCATTACAGAGGTGTTAATTTACATGATAAGTACTATAGAACCATAACACATCTGTACCTAATTTAATTTGTGGAAACTAATAAACACATTCCACCCTTTCGCACCAAGTGGTTTGTTTGGTAATTCTTTTATCATGCTTACTGCTAAAGAGTGGAATTCCTTGCCAGCTTCTATGTTTCCCGATAGTTATAAAGTCTTCAAGACGCGATTGAATAGGTTACTTTTAGGTAAAAGTGCACCATCTTCGACTGCATCATCACTTAACATCAAGTGAGATAGTCGTCAAACGGTAATTCTGATAAAAAAAATATACTTATCTATTGAATAAATGAAAGAGACTAATAATTTATTTGCTACGCCACGCGACACTGCTATGTAGCGTCGCTAATTTCTTTAGAAATAAGCAGTACCTTTGTACTTGATATCTTTACTTATTTTCTTCGTCATGTGTATGTGTCTACATAAACAGCTACAGGTTTTACTTTTTGAGCGTAGCAACTCATTTGTAGACCAAAATAATTTGTAGCATCTCGCAGTAGGTATAGGTAGGTGTTTCATCATAACACCATTTTAAATGAACTGGTGGAAATTATACATTATTGTCACTAGGTTGGAGTATCTGCTGCGATGCTTGAGTCAGTTATCGCAAATGAAAGCTTTCTGGCGATGCTGCCCTTTTAACAAGGAAATCAGGTAAGAAACGTTCTTATGTCTGTGATTTCACTAATTTATTTAAGTATAATTAATAGTATGTTTTATTATTTATAGCATAATTTCAGATCTTATGTAATAATTTGTTACTTTCATACCCATACAACTTGAATGGTGCGACACCATTCTTGCACCATCGAACATGTAATTCAAACTGAAAACAATTAATAGGCCATAGTACATATTGTAAATAACTGTGAATACGCTGAATTATGACATTCATTTGCCGCTCAATCTCAACGCCAATAGCTTGACCAATGTGTTAACATAAAGCTTTATCCTAAGATACAATTGTTTTCAGTTTATCTTCCGTACTAAAAACACACCTTTTTGAATGACTCCAATAAAGTACTTACGTAATAATTATGTGGTGACCAAAACTTTGGACAAGAGCATTAGACAAACGTAAATTATTCGGAAGAGACAGCGCGACTCCATAGTTCTTAGAGTAATTTTCGCGAGATTAAAGTCAGCGGTTCGCCTTCGCCAAATGACTTGGGGGAAAGGACCCAGCGCAGCATTTTCTAAATAATTGCCTTTGCAAATGGAAATTTTAAAAAGCTGCGACTATGAGACATTTTGCTAAGCCTGGATTGAGACTTTTTAGTAGAATTTTTGTTTTAGATTGAGTTCCGTGAACCTATATATTGTGTTCACTTTTTTATAGAATTGTGGAAGCACTTATATTAATTTTAAAGCACCATCTACGAATACATCCAAACAAACTGCTACCATAATTATGACCACTTTGGCTGTTTCAATGTATCTGACGCTGACTGTAAAACTCACCTTAGGATACTACGATGAATATCTTAGATTCTATTACACCGTCGTGTTTTTTAAATCAGTTATTAAACCCTTTTGTATACGCTATTTCTAAAACTACCTTTCCATTCAATCGAATACAGCAGACAACAGAAACAGCAGAGGGAAAGCCCGTGCCGCCATGTTAAAATAAAAACACAAATGCAGTAAATTGACCAATAACCATAGACTTAGAATATTTTCGCAATAACCGTGACAATACTGTTGACAATAGGAGCGAGATTGTAAGCTCTCTTCGCAAAGGCACATCAGAGTGGTACGAGGCTCTGTGCGGCCAGGACACGCATTCAGAACGCGGCGAAGACCTCGTCAACCTCATCACGCTCATACAGATTGACCTCCAGCAGGGACTCACCTACTACCATCCGCTGTTTGAAACGTAAGTTTATAAATATGCTACCAACACGCAAATTCAATTCGCCTACTACTGCTACTAAATACTTTAATCTCCTGCTTTATTCAGATATAACTTTATTATTAATAGAGTAACATAAATTATTATTCCATTATTCCAACTGCATCTCAGAATATCATAATTTAAAAATGATAATTTATCTACCTTAAAAACATTCCATCTCATTGTTGATTTATTTTGCCTACGCTATTATTTCTGCTATCTCGCTAAACTCTTAACAATATTTAAGAGTTTGCCACTCAAGGCCTTATCACCAAGGATGAGTCATATTATGCAAATTTAAAATTTTCTTAATATTCTCAATATTCTTTTATTCGTCTCCCAAATACGTGGACTCCATAGAGAATCCTTATGTAAAACTCCGTCAACACTTTCCTCGTTTAATCAATTCAGTTCAGTGAAGGATTTGCCGAATTTAACGGAGATTTGTGTTCAGAACAATTTATTAAATCTTCTCGAATAAAGGGAAAGTTAGTGTTAGGCATGTGTAAATATTTATTTATTGATGTTCAGCCCCGGGGTGTCTATTGTTGTCCGTACCCCATTCTTCGCGATCATCAAGTAAAAGGAATTGCGGCCGGAAAGTCTTCGAGTCCCAAGTGATTTACGCTGTTTATATTTTCCTTTATACGAAATATTGCTATCCTCTCTGTTGCAGGACCAATAACGTTCCATACTTCAGCATAGTTTTCACACAAATAGACAAAATGGTAAGTGGAAAATGTTGTTACGTATCGTTGCCTGTTACGCTTCGGTGCACTCGTGCCCAATAACTGTCTAGAACTGGATTAACTTTTTACTAAAAGTGACAAAATTCTATTATATCTATTACGAGTGAAACTGTCTGGATGCGACGTAACGTTTATGAAAATGCTTCCAATATTCAGAGCCTTCAGCTCTCTCAGATGCGAGAACCATTTTGGATTATACTTATTTTCACTACTCTCCAGTACGTGGAATATCTGAGATCATCATAAAGAAATTCTGCAACACAATCGTACAAAACCTTCCAATTTTCAGAAACTGCCGATTACAAGAATTCAGACATCTAAGCTACGGCATGGTAGGCAAGTGCCACTAGTATTGAATATAAATAATCGATAAAATAAAATTAATTGGCCACATAATAGTGGGAGGATTCACATCAAGGCATCATTAAGATATAACAAGAATAATAAAATGCACTAATAGCCGATCGGGTATATGGCCAAGTGTCGTTTCTCATGATGCATAACTAACGAAGGTGGTGCAGGTGCATTCAACGAATCTTTCCCACCGCAACCATGCATTATGTTCATTCTCTGTTGCATATTTCATTCAATAACAATGCGAACCGAGTTTGTCACTATACACAACGACATGTACGTTTACAATAATAAATTATTTGAAAAATGTATGTGTAGGAATTATATAAAACTAGATAGGTATTCAGAATATTCTTTATTTGTTTGAAGTCATTGTTTCAATAAGTGATAAACTTTTATATGGCATTTTAAACGCTCACCAAAAATTGCTGCCGAAACGGATAAATGTTCACCAAAACGAATTTATGCCCACCAAATATTGTTTGACTAAAAATGTTAATAAAAAAAAGATAAAAATACAAAAAAAAAAGAGCCAAAAACGAACTCTGTCACAGTAGGTTTCGGTGCTAAGCCGCGAACGTATGTACACACAAAAGAAAGTTATAGTATAAGATATTTTGGTCAACGCTATTTGGTGAACATTTACCCGTTTTGGCAACAAGTTTTTGGTAGTCAATAGGTAGGTACATTTCGGGTAAGCGTTTAAACACAAGCCCTTTTATATTATCAGAAACCGTCAATTAAAGGGCGCTAACATCTTGCCAATAATAATAAACCGATGCGTAAATGGAGGAAGATAACCTTTCTCCTCCTTAATGAAGCGATTAATTGTTACGCGCACAGCTTTAGGGGTGGGCACTATGAGGTGTAATGGTGCATTCTCAGCTACATTACAATCACTTTCAACACAAACATTGTAGGCAGCGAGTGGTCACTGAAGTAAAATTAGTTAATAAATTAAATTATGTTATCTGACTTCGTGGAAACCGAATTTATTTTTAGACAAGGAATACGGAAGCGTGATTAGTTTCCAGAATCTCTAATGGTTAAAAAGATTATTTTCCGACACTTTTCTAGGTTTAGGTCACTTTTGGTAAAATTAGATTTTGAACACAATTAATGTATGAATGTATTTAATCAGCTTTCAGAAGATGTCCGACAATGCGTGGAACACTGGGTGGTGGAAGGCTGGTGCGGTGTCGTCGAAGAACCTATGTTCGACGAGCAAGGGAACGGCGGTAAGTGACAAAATATTCCTTATCATAATATTATCACAAATTCTGTACAAATAACTATGTAGTATGAGGATTTCGGGCAACTCGTATTATATCTGTCTCAACTCTTGAACGAGAGATATGCATTCTATTTCTTACACAAATATTTCCAGATAGTACACAGCGCTATCAGACAAAATTAAACATGTCTGGAATGAACGTAGAGGTCATAGTAATAAAATTGGTAGGTACTCTACTTTTTTTGTTGATTGCATAGGTACAGGTAGTGTAGTAGCAGGTAGGTACTGGGGGGCTAAAAAGGCCGCTTTAGCTGAATCACAATATGATTCATATTACAAATGTCAAAATATCTACTTATTTGACAACTCTTAATATCATTCGCATAAGGTTCATATTCAGTAATCATCTGTTTGACAGTTACTATGCAGATCAGTAGATGAATTGCTCAATGTGGCCTTTTTAGGTCCCCTGGAGTACCTATGTTTATTCTATTCTAAATTATACATCGCTTATTTTGAAAAAAGAGTTCCAATGCGCTGACTGCCAGTCATTGAAAAACCACCAACCTATTCAAATCAATTCAAATAGCGACTGGAAGGCACGCAGCGATTTCCGTACATAGATACCAAAAATGCCAACATTTATTCATGTAAAACTCTTGATATAAAGCTCTTGGATGTATTATAGCTGCAAAGGTCACGATGTACAGATGCAAGACTTTGAAAAGGTCAATATCATCAGTATATTAAGTTTACCATCTAAATTTAGTTTACAAGTCAGGTTAATCAACTAGAGTCAGGCCAAGTACGAGAACATCTGGCACTCTGCTTTGAAATATGTAAAGAAAAATAATATTACTATTTATAATAAGTAAACGGTGAAAATTTATAGAAAGTCTGTTGAGCTTTAATACAAGATACATTATTATAATTATTATTATCATCCACCACTGTAAAACTTTCCTAGAAATAGAGCTTAGCAGGACTGTTTGTGGTGAGAAAAGCTAAAAATAATATCGCAAAAAAAAAAACCTAATTATGGAATTATGGTTCTTTTTGGAACGTGTTTTTTATTTTATTTTATTTTAATAGGTTCACCAACAGTTGTTAACACTTCAATCATGATATTATACTAGGACAGACAAATGTAACAGTGCAACAACTACTTATAGGTAAACACAGCATATACAATAACAAGAATCTATAGAGACAGTACACTGACAGTAAACACTAAGATTAAAATTATAAATAATTATAAACAATGAAAAGAATAGTCATATTTCTACATTAAATGAACTTGATCTTGATTACTCATACACATAACAATGTATCTTGTGTTTTTAATTATTTACTTTTTTTTTGTCTTCGTTTTTTACCTTTTTTTTAATTTGTTTTAATTTTTTTACTTTTTATGTGTGTCGTAATTTGTGTAAAAAAATAAATTACTTTTCCTTCTTTTTTCTTTTCTGTGGTGTAACGACAAAATATTAGAGCTGATTATTTCTGCATTTTCGGGAAATACAAGCAGGTATTTTGTGATAGTGTAGGCTTCCCTCATACACCCTCTTTAGCACAGATTACCATTATAAACGTTGGTAACTTGTACCACTTACCGTCATGCGTTCCACCATGGCATGAGCCATTGCATTGGGAGAGTTAATGCTGATTACTGTAACGACTGAAGAAGACTGTCAGTAGTGTGCTGTTAAGATGGCTATGTGTTCGATTAGTGTGCATGGTGACGATGGCGAAGACGTTGCCGTTTGAAGTGCTGTCAGCGGTGCGCGAGCTATGCGCGGCGGCGTCCCTCGCGCCTCAGCCGCAGGCGCACCCGCATGCACCCCATGATCCGCCACCGCAGCTGCTTGACGCGTATCTGTAAGTACTAGAACCTATGTAGGTATGTTTTTATAAAAAACGTATGAGAAATAGAATTTTATATTTTTCTCAAAATCGGAAAGTTCTTTCGTCGGTTGTTTGGACGAAACAATTCTGTTGGGAAATAGAGTCGATTGAGCTTCCACTTATTTTTTTTTGAGAAATGTCACTTTACTCGCTGTGTCTACCTTTTTCCAAAAAACTAATAACTGGGTACTTACATAATATCTTCAAAATTTACCTAAAGTTTCGTAAGAACAGAACTCTCTAACTATAACATAAAGGGAGTCGCCCTTAATGCCCCAAAATTTTGCGGCGCTCTGTAAAGTGCAAATTAAATTATGTTACGAATGGAAGCTAGATAATTCCTCATTTTCATCTTACCACGTTCCTTAGCCATTTAAGAATTTACTACATACCCACTTACCCGGCGGAAATATTTATAAATCTATCAGTGGGCCGCATCAGGTCAGAAGTGGATTATAATATGTTGATGGAAAAGTGCACTGAGTCCGAGATTCATTGTTATAAAACCCAGTTTTGTAGGATGAAAAATACCTATACCGTGTGCTTTTCCAGGAAACATTCTACCGCTGCACAAATTTTTATTAAAATCCGTCCAGTCGTTGGGGCGTGATTGAGTTACAAACATCCATCCGAACTTTCCCGTTCACGGTATTAGTGGGATGACAGATCTGTTTGGAGATCGCATTACGGTAAATCTATTATTGTTTCAGGAATATTCTAGAGTCAAATAATGTTTGCCAGTTGAATATTCTAGTATTAAGCCTTTGTTCTAGCTGAATAGAAAATTAAGATTCGCTTTTTGGTATCGGAAACATGCCGTGAACATGCGTATTCTGCTCACTGCTCGTATAATTTACTATGTGTTTGGACAATTCAGTGCGACTTTCATGAGAGACCAACTGAAATCTTTAAATTCCGTGACATCGCATTGCCCACCTAGAGCAAAGAATTAATTTTATGGCCCTCGAATATCCTAAAACACTTAATAGATTCACATAGGACCTCGCAAACCCGCACAGATCTATCACCGTGTATGAATTGAACGTTAGCTCAAATCCGTTTTCCGGCTAGTTTACCAGCGCGCGGACTGCTAGTGACAAATGATTGATGAAAATCCGAACACAATGATAAAAGCGTCTATTTCCAAACGGAATTGGAATATTTGTTCTATAAAGACATTACCCAAAAAAGTAGAAGCTGCACGTAGGGCATTCAACTTTGGCAATACCTAAGCTGCATCTACTTTACCCAGAACTACCTGGACAAAATGACCACAGAACCAAATCACCATCTTATAACTTACTAATCTTGTTAATTTTATTTGTTGTGTCTTTGCCTGGATTGAGAACCTAATGGAATCGTCAAAAGTAACAAATTATTGTAGCTACACAAATACATCCTTTCGATGGGAATACATCCATATGAAACAAGTCGCAAAAATTGCAACGCAACTTAGTTTATTTCGATGCTCGAATATTTACGAGTGTAAATTATAAGAAACAAAACCACGCCACGGGTTCGATCCCTGCACGGAGCAATTATTTGTATGATATACAGATAGTTGTTCCGGGTCTGGGCGTGTGTGCATGTGCCATGTATGTTTGTAAACTGTACCCTCGATACAGGAGAAATCATAGTGAGGGGCAACGTATTTTTTTTTTAAATGAAACGAGAATAAAATCCTCGCCATTATTAGTTTTCGTTTCGTAGATATCCTTGCCTTTTTTGGTTTGGTTCAGCCCGTCAATTCCAAATAAAGTACTTACTATAAAATTCTATTCACCGCATTTCATTGTATTATATTGTACACGTAATGCCTTTATCACCCACAAACCAAAAGCAAACAAGAAGTTTTTGTGGCAAAGCTCAAGAAGTCTTGTTCATTAGCAAGACTTATCAAAAGCCAAACGGACTAAGTTAAGGAGTACCTAAGTACCTACTCGCGGTGCTCATGTTACGCAACTAGCTAATTACTGGTAATTAAGGAGCGGAGCAAACGTGACTAAAGATAGCGATACGACTGACTACGCTTCGCTATGTTAATGTTGTTGTGTTCGCAGGTGGTTTGAGCCTCTGATCGATCGCTGGCTCGCCGTCACCAAGACTATGGCCCTACAGAGAGTACGAGCAGCAGTCGAACTTGGTAAGCTCTTTATTTTTCGCTCTTTTCGTTTGCAACATTGTGTCGCGTTTATTTTCAGATTTATCTAGTTTGTTATTCGCCTCATCGTCATCATTCCAGACCTTTGGTATGTATGGGCTTAGCTCACAGTCTATCTAACCAGATGCTACTAAATAAGCTTTTCCTTAAATGATGAGTTTTCAAATTATGCTCGTACTATGAAGTTTTGTAAACTCATTTTAGGTACGTCATTTTCAAGATATTCGTAGGCACTTTGGGAACATCTGTGTTTTGTGTCCTGTCATGTCCTCCTAAAATGTCCAGATCGATATGAGGCACAGTCTATTTTTACATCGACATACCATATTACGATCATGTGCGATAAAATTGTGCCAGTTAAGAGCTAAGTCACATAGCGTAGATTTTATTAATATATTAAGTATACAAGCCAACAAGTGTGTAATAAATTTATTTTTTATGACATTATAGTCACGGAAACAGTTTTAATAACATACCTACTTATTACATGGTTATAAACACAATGATTAAATTGCTTATCACACGTAGGTACAATGTGTAGTTAAAATTACAATTAACCAATTAAAGTATCGGATGTAGATCAAAGAAAATGTAAGACATTTCTGAAACAAATGGGCATGTAAAGAATGCCGGTGGATAGATATCTATTAAAAAACCTTTAAGGGGCAAGCTGCCCAGCATATCAAAAGAAAGTGTGACGTAGCGGGGTATACAGAGAAGTCATTTTTGAAGAAAACAATATATAATTGTTGTGAGGGCAAAAGGCGAAGGTTCACACCCCGCGTTAGGGCGGCCTGGCTATTTAGATAAAAATCGAAATCTAACTGTACCATGACACGAAACGGTTTTATTGGACTGAGACAAATAAAGGACTGCTTGTAAATTGTTATTATACGTCGAGATGACATATTTAAAACCTACTGCTTTCGAGAATTCATGTCTAGATATAAATTTCAAACCAGTAATTTTCTTCACGCATGGAACTTGTGTTTTTCAGAGATTGTTAATGCTTATACTGTATGTGTAATAATTTAGGATAAAATCTGTTGATATCAAGTTCATAAAATTCTCAATAACTTCATCGAAAATACAAGCAAGCTCGTCTGTGCTACATTAAAATCTAATTTGTTTGTTTTTATTGTATAATATAAACATTTGCTGACGTGTTTTTCATGTCCATAAAGATAATATAGCATAAAATATTATTATATCACATTGAAGCAGAAAGGAAAACAGAATATAAAATATTATTTCATTTTGTTGTACACAAGAACGTTGGTAGAGTAATATGTTATCATAATGTGGTTTGTCTTCATATTGCTCGATTTTGTGACACAAATATTATTTTCAGACCGACCTGTGGAAGGGGAGCACCTCGTGAAACACAGCACCTCTTCTGTGGACACTGCAGCCTGGTTAGCCCCTATAATTCACTGTGAAACTATAGTCTATAAAGTCTACTCTATAAATAAATCGTTCGTATCAATCGTTCATATATTCTAACTCCGCATATATTTTTCTCTTTTCCACATGTACCTACTTATGTAGATTTCCTAACATAATGTACAAACAATTTCCCTCTACTGAAATTTTCCGGTCACGTTCCATTTTAAGGATTATGCAATACTTAAGTAGTTACCCTAGTACCTAGCTGTCTGCTTTAACGCCCTACATTTTTTCAATAACCACCCTGTTATATCGTTTCATAAACTAAACATTCCAATAAATGCTTTTCTAAACAAAACTAAATCGATCGAATTTCCACATAATAACCAAAACAAAAACAGGCTTTCTATAAATGTTATTTTGGCTGCGAAGCTAATAGCAAATTCTAGGAATAGTGTTCCATAAAAGGCTCGAGCCAAGCACACAAAGTTGAATTTCCCATTTAAATAACAACTTTAACGTACTCGTGTATATAGGTTAGTATGTATGTATACTAAAGTCCAGCTTTGATGGCACATATTTAACTTTGTCACCCTTACCTACTGGCTAAAATGAAGGGCGGTCCGTGCCCTTGTTTAAATAAGCTTTTTGTGCATGAAGCGAGTGTTTGTCTTTTATAAATTTTTGCTTTAATGTTACACTTATTTCTGCTATGAAGTCGGTAAATATAACCACTTTGTTACTTTCTATCATGGACGTGCCATAAAGAGCGTAGTATTGTAGAAGAAAAAAGGACTTTATTAGAAAAGAATCCTATCTTATCACTCCATAGTACGATCACTAATCCGTGTGAAGATTATGGCGATCTTCATCTGAAAATAATAATAATGATACTAAAATACCATATACAATACAATTCGTTACTGGTCATACACAGGCTTTGCTAGAAATGGTTTGATCGTGTACAGTTCTTGCCGAGATGTTGCGCAATACTACTGCCCTACTTATTGGTATTCTTCGTAAAACAAAGTCATAACAGCAAAACAATCATATCGAGCGCAGAAACCAACCTTTAGAATATTATTCGAAGTTACTGGTAGGGCCGCTAGTTTGTGTTAGTGTATGCACATACAGGATATTTTTTATGTAGTGTGCATAATTTGTAGAGTGTTTCAGTATGTTCCAAAATGCAACCGTAGTATTGGGATGGGATACACTTTAAAACAAAACGAAAATTCGACTTAGTATGGACATAATTTACCAGCGCCATATAAAAACAAATTATTATTTTATTTTAGAGTGAATTTTAGTACTGCGGTTGTATTTGGGAACGGACACTGAATTACTCTGCAAATTTTCCACACTACATAAAAAAATATCCTGTATAAATGACAGACAGTTTTGTGATGCACATATTGCTTTTAGGAGCCATCGCTGCGGAATAAACCAGTAGGTAATAAGCATGGTGTTGTTGTGTAGCCTGTACCACATGCGCCTGGTGTGGCGGTCGGTGGGCGGCGCGGAGGAGTGCACGGCGGGCGGCAGCGTGCGCCTGCTGGAGGCGGCGTGCGCCACCGCCCTGCACTACGCGGACCTGGTGCACGGCGCGCTGGCCGACCAGTGCTACTATGAGAACCATGGTAACACTCGCAATAAACTGTCAGACAAGGTCCTCCTCTCTAGTCCCAGTCCCTTTGGGGAGTTATTATAGGTAGGTGTACTCATCATTATGAACAACTTTTACTATGGAAAGAAAACTGAAAAAGCAAAAAAATGTATGGAACAGCTGTTTCATTTTTATTTCCATAGTAAAAGTTGTTCATAATGATGACTACCTATAATAACCACTTAAAGGGATGGGGACTAGGACCTTATACATATTATGTTTTTAGTCATGTATAGCAAAAACACATAGATTGCCCAGAATATAGACTTTCTTATTGATTTTTATACAACGCTTTCTTGTGTATGACAGATTTCCGTAACACTCATTTATCTCAGGTCAAAATAAAACGACTGAAGAAATATGCACGATCGTGAACAACCTGGAATATGTGCGCCGCTCTCTCGCCGAGTACGACGACGAACACATGTAAGTGCGAGCTAATCTCTGGACCGTGAATATTGCGCGATCTACACCCATCTCACGACACGCTGTCAAGCACAAACTCATAAGTCACCAACACACAAATATATGTCTTATGACATCTTTATAAAGCATATATCAGCATAAACTACACTTAACTCGTAGTGTAGGGTTCAGAAATTGTCGTGCAGCGATTGATAGAACATAAAACGCTCAGCTGCACAGCGACTCCATTCAAGCTGAAAATAATATCAGCGTAGATATCTGTCGTATCCTAATGATAGTCGTATCAGAGGAAATGTTTATTGCACGGTAGAGCAAGCAAAAATATTGTAAGTAGTCAGGAACACCATATTAGTAACGTATACTAAACTTCAAGTTATCTATATTATTAACCTATGTATATATTAATCCGTGAAGAGAAAACTTTGTTCCCATTCTTAAGCATATTGCGCACACGGAGGAGTGTGAGATTTGGCATAGTTAAAGCTTATAATTATGAAGAAGGAGTGCAGAAAACTATTTTTTTTTCATATAGAGTTATGGTCGAATTTCGACCACTGACCAACCACTAGTACATACATTATTAATACGTGAAGAGAAAACTTTGTACCCCTTTAAGCATATTGCGTGCACGGAGGATTGTGAAATTTGGTAAAGTTAATATGGAGAAGGAGTGCAGTAAGCTAAAATTAAATTAAAATAAATAAATAATAGTTATTTGTTATACAAGAGTGCAAAGTTGCTTTTTAACCGCGTGTTCAATTTTGATGACCGAGCAAGCGAAGGATTCTAAAATTGAATCACGAGCGCAGCGAGTGATTCAAAATTAGAATCCTGAGCGTTAGCGAGGGAATCAAAAGAGCACGAGGTGAAAAATCTTTGCACTCGAGTGCAACACGTAACTTTTCATTCCACCTCAGCGAGGAAATGACTAAATGCAAAAAAAAAACGTTTAATTCACAAACTTAGTGCACACGATGTTCTAAATTCAATTTACTTTATCCTCTAGAGAATAAAAACGGCTTTTCCACTCAGATATTGAAGATTAAAAATACTCTTTCCGAGATGGTGGGATGAAAAATTATTTAATTAACCGCTGGGCGACTACTAGTATAAATTAATATACCTATACAATATGATAACATTGTTATTGTAACAGAATAGCTTTGCGTTTACTACGCAAGCTTCTGAACCTTTGTTTGTACACAAAACATTGAGTTTCACGCGCCACACAACCATTTAGAAGTTTTAGTGGTCCTTAGAACAAATCGCCCTGGGATACAGCCATCTCGTGTTAATGGCCTAACTTGTCCCGAATGAAATTGCTGTAGAAAATCTTTTCACATTTTACGACGTTGTACATCAGCAAGTGCTTACAAGTTCTAACGTAAATACTTACCACGCAGTTGCCCATAAATCTTAATTAAAACTAAAACAACTTTAAAACTATCTCAGTTTGAGTTAAAACTCAATCAACAGTTCGTAACTTCATTACGATCTTTACAAACCAATTGAAACCTGACAATTTATAACGTGAAATGTAAGTGATTGTACCTACGTTAAAGTCCACCATTTCATCGTTATTTGCATTCCAATTTGTGTACTCGGCATATCCAATTACAATTTTCAGGTGCATCGACATTTGTGTTCTGATGCGCGCACACGAACACTACCAAAATACTATTTTAGTAAAATGATCATTGTACTTATTTAAATTTTACTTCGTGTTTATTATTTATAAGCAACGATATGTTTCATATTTAACCCCCGTCAAAAAAGAGGGGTGTTATAAGATTGTAGTGTGTATCTGTGTACCTGGCTGTGGCATCATGGCTCCAAAACGGATGGATCATCGAAGTCATCGAGTTTAATCGAAAGCTAATTTAATCGGGTATCATCTTAGCTATGTTTTATGAAAATCTATTCAGCCGTTTAAAAGTTACAGATCTTTTTCTAGTTGGAGTCGGGGATTTTTGACGGTTAGGTTGTTACACAAAAGGTTTTCGTGTAAATTTATCCTCCGTTTATTGTAGAAACTCAAGGTGGTCCGAGAAAGTCAGAGAAATAGAGAGGACACCTGAAAAGTCAGAGTAAAATAAAATTAGTCTATTTACTTCACACACTTTCTCAGTAATTGTAAAATGAGAAATTGTTTTCATGCGCTAGTCTTTATAACCTTTCAGTATCTAGTACCCTCAGTAGAGAAACAAACGATAAACACATTAAAAAATTACAAAATATGAAGGTTGTGGAATGATTCATAATTTACATTGAGGACGACTAATTTATTTATTTAATGCTTTATGCACAGGTAACAAAAACACTGCACAAAGGCGGACTGAATGCCATAGGCATTTTCTACTACTAATCTAACTGATTGAGAACGATGAACTACTTTCACCTCACCAATATTCATGTCCGCGCGTTCATCGTTAAGAAAACCCCATTTGCTGTTGCTCCACAATTCCAGAACACTTCCATAATCACCTGTAACAGCTTTAGGATCCTTGACGTCGACATTTCTAGCGGCGCCCAGCTCTGTCAATTAGAGGGTAAGATCAAGCTGGCGTCTAAAAAACTCGGTGTGGTCAATAAGGCAAGGCGTTACTTCACATCGAATCAAAGACTGCTACTTTATAAATTGCAAGTCGCATATGGAGCACCCAGATACCAGCTTGGTTCCTTTGATTCAGTCCAGAAACGTACAGTTATTACTGTCGACAATCCGAAGCTCACAGGTGATCTAGAACCATTAAGTCTGAGAAGTGGCTTGTACCACGGACAGTGTTTTGAAGAATTGTGTGGCAACGTCTACTTTTTACCATCATCGGCGGGGAGTTCATGCGTATACCCTAGAGCTACACTGGTCTCATACCATGCAGTTTCAGAGGAGTTTCCTCCCTCACATGCGCAGGTTGTGGAATCAACTCCCCACCAAGGTTTTCCCAAGAGACAACAGCGTGTAATTTTTCAAAAAGGGAGTGAAAAGATTTTTAAAGGTCGGCAACGAGCGATTGACGCCCCTGGTGTTGCAACCGTCCATAGCCTACGGTAACTGCTTACCATCAGGCGAGCCGTATGCTTGTTTCCTACCTTAGTGGTATAAAAAAAACAATAGATTATTTTTCGTTATATTTTTTTTTATTTAAGAAAATCTTGCTTTAAAATGAACATTTGGTTGGTCATAGGATATTTTGCAAAATGATCAGGTAAAGCCGGATTTTCTTTTTAGGATTTGCAGTGGACACCCTAGTTGTACAGGTTACTGCAAATTATAACACACAGCACACGTCTCATAGCGTCACTCGTATCGTACTTTAATCTTGTTATGCTTGTGAAGCCTGCAGTACCTAATGAGTATGCATACAAGCATTGTTGTGTGCAGTAATGCCATGCTCGACAATACATGCTCACAGAACCAAACCATTAATGTACTCGTAGTTTGAACGACGACAGCGCGCGTCAGCTGGTGCGAGGCGCGCTGGGTACACTGGACGCGCGGTCTACGCGCGCCGCTGCACCATTAACTGCACGCGCACGACCACCACTCAGGAAAGCCGTGTTCCACCTCGCATGGTCGCCAGATACGCTGCCCACAACACAGGTTAATATTTTAGTACAGAGGTTAATATTGTAGTCTGTTAAGAGTTAAATTGCAGGGTATTATAAGGTTCGTAAGGGGAAAATGCACAACATTAAGTTTCTTCTACTTCTCAAACATCATCGTCATTCCTGTACAATGCACCCTACAATGCTTACTGCCAAGTTTTCGACAGTTTATAAATATAAGAAATCAATTGAGTATATCAGCTATCTTAAATCGGTGTTTGCTAGCGGCCAGTAGCAATAAAACTATTGACCTTGAGGTCAACAATCCGAGCAGCGAGGTGGCTCTGGGCTAATAAAATTATTTTTAGTAGACGCTGGATTGTATTTCTCCCGCTTCGAAATGCGTTACCCGCAAGAAACATAAGGAACAGATTTTAAATCGTAAGTCGCCATCAGGCCATTACTCCTCTACTGGAGTTCCTGGACCAGCACCTGTCGTCGTTGAACACGTGGCTGCTGCCGCGCGCGTTTAGCCGCGCACTGGCGGGCTGCTGGAGCGGCGTGCTCAAGGAGGTGTCCTCGCAGGCCGACGCCGGCGGTGCCGAGCGCCCGCGCGTCTACCATCACAGACTCAGGGAAGCACTCGATCTGCTAGCGGAGTTCTTCCACGCGGAAGGAAAAGGTTTGAAAAACACATACACCTATTACCTATTTTAGTTAACAAAGCTCTACATTATACGTTTTACATACACTTTTATATTGATTCTATCATCATTACCTAAGTACTTTTACCTATATCATATCTCACAGAACACAGAATAAAGTTGTCCTGTCTAGATAATAAAATAGCTTTAAATACATTCTTTAAATTGTCCTTTTCTTTGTCAATATAAATTATAGTCCTTAATGATAAGATAAAATAAGATAACATTTCATCCAATTAAAAAGTTATCAGTTACCGAACATCAACCCTCAGTTGCTTATTACAAAAATTATGGCTTTAACAAGATATAATATTATCTACTAACTTTTTATAAATAAAATATGTATATGTAGTTTCAAGATATACTTGTTAAAATGTTCATGAAGTTAGAATGAGGAGTTAGATTCCACAACCGGCGGACGGACGTCGTAAGAGGCTTAGTTGGTAAACAATGGTTAATCGATATCTACATAGGTCTCCCGATGTCAGAGGTGCACAATGCGGAGTGGTTCCGAGTGGAACAAAGGATGGAATATCACCAGGCGCCCACCGACAAGCTATTGGAGCTGTGGCTGGCTGATAGACTTGCTGAGCAAGCTCGCACCCCGCTGCCCTCGCCTTATGGCTCTATACTTGTCCGGTGAGTTATACACTTCTATATATGTGATTATTAAATATTAGTGAGTATTAAATAGTCTATAAAATACTTTTTAATTGAATAAGCTAAGATTCTTAGTTTCCGAGATATTAAAGTTTATTAGTGACCCGGATTCATGATTGCGTCCGAGTGTAGTTTAAAAAAACATGTTTCTTACTACTTAACCAGAGAAGATATTAGAAAGTAAGAAATCAATTTCTGCTTATTTATAGAGCCGTTCATACTGTCAATACAAGTTTCATTTACTGTTATCTCTGTAACTTCGTCTCCTCGTTTTATGTGTAACGCGTCGCTCCATCGCTCTTTGTCATGTTAGTAATTGAGTAGGTACATTTCGTGAAATACCTACACGTTTGAGTCATAGTTATTTTATTTATTTATTATTGGGAAAGTTTACTTAAAACTGTGTCATGATGTCAGTTGTTAACAACAACCATCAACATAAGATATTTCTGAATATTTCAGTACCTAGGTACCTAAAATAATTATTCATATTGATATTACTGCATATATGAATATTGAATTCAGTGTTATGTTTAAGGTTGACCAAAGAGAAAAGAAACCTTAGTTATAATATAACAAATTTGTTCGTCTTTTGATTTATTGCAAAACAGACAAAGGCATCGAGTTGAAACTTCCACATTTGTGATTCATGCAATTGTGGTCAAGAAAGTATTCGTCTCAACTAAAAGGAGACGTTAATGCAAAATTGCAGCTCAAAATTTTATCAAAAACAGTACGAATTAATATTAACATTATTACCCACAGCTTGTTATTTAGGTTACAATTAGTATAAGACTTTTCACTACGCTAGTCTCCATCTCATGCTGGTTTCATCCAATACCAACATACAATGTTATGGAAGTTTGATCCAATGCTAGTCTGTTAATGGAACGAAAGGTATCAGAGAAACTTCTCAAGCGAGAACGTACATATTATTACGTAACTACTCTATAATATAGATCTAAGTATAAATTTGGTCTCGCTTCTCTTGTCTTAATTAGTGCTTCATTATTATGTAACATTGAGCTGCATCAAAGTATATCAGATATTATTATAACAACTATGGTTATCAAGGGCGATGATAAAGTTTTGTCTCCCTTTTAGTACCTCACGAGGGTTAGAATAAATCCTAGGTTTTCTGAGCAGTTTGAACTGGACCGGGTTTTTATTTGTATTTAGTTTCAACTTTATGTAAGGCTCTTATCGTTTTATTCGAGTTATCGTTCTACTCGTAATGTCATGTGTATTGCAAAAGCAGTATGTGGTTTATTGTCCGGAAAAAATAAGGTTTGTTGATTTTATGCCTTTTTCATAACCACTTCTTTCATATCTAAGGTGACTATTTTAATAAAAGACGATCCTCCTTTTATCTCCCTTGGATCGGATTTGCTGTACCGTGCTTTACTTTCTTTGTACATTTTTTTTATTATATGCCTTTTCTCCACATTAATAAATATTTTATACTGCATAAGAAAGACAATAGATACGATAGCTCCATCCAATATAAATTCTGTACCACCTAAAACAAATCACTGGTACGTAAAAATCAAGATAAGTTTAGGTCGAAATAATTATCATAAAGTATAACATTTGTCCATTAGAGTGTACTTCAACCACGACTCGCTGTGTGTGGAAGTGTTATCGGCGCGCGACGTGATCCCACTGGACCCCAACGGCTTAAGTGATCCGTTTGTAGTGCTCGAGTTGGTGCCCAAACGACTCTTCCCCAAAGCTCATGAACAAACCACCAACGTGCAAAAGGTGAGAATAACAATCAGCATTAAAAAATAATTATAGATATTAATATTATTTTGTTTATGAGTTTATTTGATGCTTCACATTGTTAGGCCCTGGCTATTACCTACCTATATGCATCTATTTTCCTCTCGTCGTCCGAACAATTATTTGTCCGGGTGCTTGTGCAATTCGTTTGAGTAAAGAAGAAAAGCCTCTCTGGGCTGACGGAAAATAGATGCATACCTTACCCTTTCCTTATGTTAGGTGCTAGGAATAATTTATAGGTACCCAAGTTATAATGCATTACGCAACATGTTTGACGCGACTAGGAAAAGTGAAGGTTTTATGTTTATGCTGTACACTGAACAGGAACGGTACACATTTTCGGGAATAGTCGTCGTGTTTCAAATTAACCAAAGCTGGTATTCGTCTCCTGTTGATCATCGCCACCCATAGACCGCTAAAATAGAATAAGTCAGCGATAAATAAGATCCATATATTGCCATTAATAAGTAATAAGTAAGATCCATATATTGCCATAATTACTACGGTTGCCAAAGGGATTGGTGACCGCAATATGTTTTGATTATCACATATTAAGGCGCTGCTGCCCATCTGGACATACTCCCTCAGTCGGTTTTTATGACCTCCTAGATTAGAGCGGGGGTCGTATATTCACTGCTTAGAACCACACAGCCATCGGAACTCCTATTCATGTGTGTCACTCGGTTCAGAAAACGCTGAACCCGATATGGGACGAGTGCTTCGAATTCGGAGTATCGCTGGAGTCATGTCGGTGCAACGGCGCGGCCCTAGCGCTATCGGTGTGGGACCGCGACGTGCTGACGGCTGACGACTTCGCGGGCGAGGCCTTCGTGTCGCTGGCCCGAGTGCCCGGCGTCAACTGCCACGCGCCGCCCGACCCGCTGCGTCCCATCGAACTGCCGCTCATGCAGCTACACGACCGCAGTGAGTATCACTACTTTATCTTAGCTACTTCGTGTCGACTGGCAGTACTTCTACTTAGCCTATTGCCGTCAACTGTTGGACATAGGCCAATTCCAAATAGTAGGTATTGCCCGAAGTCATTATGCTGGAGTTTGGGTTACTGCAGAAGATCTCTTTCTCCGTTGATGCCGCTGCCCGACACCGCCGCGAGGCATCTTTTTGTATTCCTTAGGCTGGTAATTCAGAAGGTAATGCGACCATCTACATCAGTGTTGATGAAATTGCCTATATCACCACGAGAGCCCGGGAAAACAGGACCTTGTCAAAATTTGGGATTATTTTGGAAATAATAATATACTACATAGCTGTATATCAATTTTTCTGCATAATTATATAATATTATCATCTAACTTCAAATAAAAACCTCCTAGTACTCACTCCTAGTAATCACCCTTAAGATATTCGGTCTTTGATTTATTTATTTATTTATTTTATTTATTTATGTACACACAAGGAAACATGGTAATAAAAATGTTACAGACAAATGAGCACAATGGAACTACTTATTTCTAAAGAATTTTTTTTTTTCTTTTTTTTTTTTTTGATGTTAACATATAAAATAAAACAGGAACGACTTCCAGATGTTTCAGTCCAATTACTTCCACACCAAATAAAAATGTTTATTTCCATTCAAGAGACGAATAATAAGGTAGAGGTTGAATATTATTGTGTTGACATTTCCATAGTCCCTTTGTCGCAATTTTTTCTAAAACTTTGTTTTCAGATCATCCCATCTTGCAAATACTGGAGTCACGCACCACAGATAAACTGGCTATTGACTTCGTCAAGAAACAAAAGTTAAGATTCGCTGAACAGTAAGTTTGTCTAAGAAGTTTCAAGTATCCGTTTCTTACTATATTTCGTTATTTCTATTTACGCACAACGTCCATTAAAATGTTGACAATATTTACAAATATTTTACAAAAAAGAATTCGCTATTTTTTAAATCAAAGGACATAGCCAGGGTCCGGTCTAAATGCTACTCAGAAACAACTTAAACAGCATTTAGTAAGTAAATCTCCTCGGGGGTATCAATTTTAACTATGAACGAAAAATAATTATTATAGTTTAAAAAAAAACTAAAGAAAACGCTTTTGTCATCCAAACAGCTCAATCGGAAACCGGGAAGTGGGTCAAATTTAACTTCCAAGATTTTTTTACATAGTTACAGGTGAAGCTAATAAAAGCGGTTTAAAAAATTCAACCCAGGAACATAAAGTTACGTAGATCATAACTATTATTACATTTGTAATGTACCTATAATGCACACCACTGGGTGAACACCTCTACCTAATCCGTCGGGGAATACAGGCCTGATGCCTAAGTATGATAAGTATAAAAATATAGGTTATCTATTAGGTAGTTTTTTTTTTAAAAGCGTAGTACCTTATTAATCTGATCGATAATTACTGATACTTTATCTTGATATATTTCTAACAGCGAGGGTAACAAAAAAAATTACAGTCGTAAATAATTTAGTCTGAAGTATTATAAATTATTGGAGGGATACCCTCGGGGCGATTTTAATGCGGTTTGTTTTCTAGACATAAGTCGAGGTTAGTGGCCCAATACAGACAATTTCATTTCTGGGCAGTATTTGGACCAAATCCCATAGTAGGATTAGCAATGTCCTTTAGTTATTGAGTACATACCTATTTATTATTATTAAGATGTAATAACGTCATCAGTATTATCATATGAAATACTACAAAGACTGTGTAATTCTTCTACTCATGAGAGAATATGTATGTATAGATTATTGTGTACGTGAAATTTCAATGCATTTTATATGTGTATAGAATTAGTACGCATCCCCGGAGCTTATGTCCCTAGTCGTTAGTCTCTATTAGAAGTTCCCGACCAAGTACTTTAAGGCTCGTTGTTAACAATTTCATGATACGTGCTACTTACTGCTCTCCACCTGCATCGATCTTTTACATGGAATTTACTGCTGATCACCTTTTTAAAGAAATATATCTGTACGGCGTTAGCTATTAAAATACAGTAGCTTTATCAACGGTAAGTATATTAAATATCAATATAGTCGTAATTCAATATATACATAACATTATAAATGTGATTCCTGAAGCATGTCACTTGAATAGTATTTGAACCCTCACAATATATCTATTATAAATGTTTATACAGTAATTTACAGCGTCAGTCAACTCTACATTGCTGAGGATTGACGATGATTATGAATATCCATTAATAATGATAATATTTTGCTACATTCTTTCTGCTTTTATGGGCTTACATACACTGATCAATGAATTTATTTTTTATTATATGAATGCAGCTTTCGACTTCCAATTCGTATTATTAGGTTTTATAATTACAATACTGCCATCCTACATTATGATTTTTCAAATTTGCTATTTGATACATTTTACTACGAACCGTATTAGTGCGTACATATCTCAAGAATTGGTAAAAAATACATTTCGAAATTATATTGTGTACAAAAATTTTATACAACTTTTCAATGCATGTAGAACGAGCTTTTTAATAACAACCGTCGCATCTATTACTTACCTATTAATTATATTATTTAAATATATTATATGGAATGCATTGTCTTCGACGACTGATTTTTCATCGTTAGAATTAATTGTATGAGATATATTTTATAACTATACGTGACATATGTACACTGTGTATACAAGTATATTATTGTAATAGATGATGTATTGATGTTTTAAATTAGCGAATTAATATTATACATATACCTACTTTATACATGTAACAATTAGTATAAAGGAAAGTTAAAGTAAAATGAGGCAGATTTGTATTACAAGAAAAGAATGATTCGTGCTTAGGTGACGAAATGGAGTTGCAGATATATTTTATGCATTATATGAAAAGGAAACCAAACATAGAATTACTAGGCAGCCACTCAGCGTTGTGGCTCGCGGAACAAGTTATTAAGTGAAGGAACCGAATCAGAATACTTACTATCACCGAGCGGATCCAGCCGGATCGGAGCTATAGTAGGTTTAATTCAGTATAACATCTTACTTTTAAATTAATGTGTGACCGTAAACATATTTTCTAAGATATAAGAAAACCATACGTATATAATATGATGATGTTGTAAACTTGTAAACTTTCTGCGCTCCTGTGTACTTAAGAACACATTGTAGTTGAAATTGTTTGATCCGTTGCACCAAACTGTAACCTCGTGAAGTCATATCCAATGCTACCCTAACCATATCGCTGAGCTTTTAACGTGTAACTAAGATATATAATAATTATATATTTAACTTTATACTTACGCAACGTGGGAAACCGTGTCGAGATGCCAATCTAAGTAATTGATGAAGTTTCGTAACCATGCTGTTTTTGATACGTTGGTAAAACCTACATTTACATTTAATAAGCATTATGCAATAAAACATTTTGATCCTTTGGCTAAACAAGACCATTCCAAAAGTCAATTATTTAAAATAAGCTATTCAAAGACAACTTTACATTCGAAAACTATATATTTTGGAAAGTATTGCTCACAAGAGGAGTCATGTGCCCGAAGTAATTAACTTTTTTTATATAAAATTATAATTATACAATTAACTTTTTATAAAATTCTACTCCTCGGTGCCACTTTTCGCAGTGGAAAGTGGAAGTCCAAAAACAAATTGGAATTTTAAATAGCAGCATGCATATTTTGGCAATGTATCAGAAAATTATTATTCTTATATTTTATACACGGCGAATTTTTGAATGAGGGATATATTCTAGCACATAGTTTATACCAACCTTTGATGATTATTTTAAAACATAACAATAATGTACGACAGTCGGGGTGACTCAAATCCAAATAAAAGAGGTAGGTAGTGGCGGGCAATAATTAATAACCGCAGACGAATAATTCCGAAAATTCGTTGTAATTATTTTTACGTGTACCTAGATAGTGTGTGATCATGGAAGAAGCGGATTGAAATTGTTGCAATTATTTATCAAAAATCAACATGGTGTTTTTATCACATACTTAATCGAATCCTTCAATATATCCCTCATTTTAAAACGTAAGACTATAATATTTTGCTATCTTTCTCTGGCTATTTAATTTCTTCTTTTTGCCATGTGTGTTACTGTTGCAGACCCTATAAAACTATAAAACCTTAGTGTTGATATTGTTATCGATGTCCATAAAAAAATAATTGTCTCATGTGTATAGTAATCAGCTGCAACTGCATTCTGGGTCTGGTTCATTTTATAAAAGCATATTGAAGTTGTATGTACTATTGACACTTGTGTTCCTGGCTTTAATAAACTCTATAAATAAAATTATTATGTTTGTTTCATATTAACAATCCCCAGTACTAAATTAGCGTTAAGTTGAAAAAAAAATTAAGTTAATAAACTAAAACCCAATTACTGAAAAAGTACGAAACAAGAAATTTCATATTAATACATATTCATAATGATGTTCAGAGGATAGCCGTGGTCGTATGCCAATTTGCCCTAAAGCTTTTGATCGCTTACTACTATTAGACTGTATTTCTTTGTTAGGGTAGGTGGCAATGCATACGACCACGGCTATCCTCTGAACATCCCTATGAATATGTAATAATATTAAATTTCTTGTTTCGTACTTTTTCAGTTTTAGTTTTCGAACTTAATTTTCTTTCAAAGTCGCGGGCTACCTCTTTCAATTTATATAATTTTGAAATGTGCTAATTAAGCCCTTTCATTTGATACCCAACAAGAATTTTTTTTTAGTTCATAACTTGTTGTCCTCTATAATACGGCGCCATACTAAATTTAATGTGACGTCACATAGCTTTAATGTGACGTCACATAGCCTATAACTAGCGGACAATCAAGACGCTTCTAACGGATACCTCATTTGTTGAGTTATGATAAGTAATTTAGAAGTTATGAGGGAACAGATGAACATACATATACATGATGAATACATACATACCAGTCAAACATATATAACCCTCTCCGTAGTCGGGTAAAAATTTCATGATATATCAATAAGAAAATAATCAAGCTAACTAACATAAGCTCGAACCATTTTTCCTTACTGAAATGTAACCTTACCACAATTTATAAAACTGAATCAAATTACAAGAACAGCAATGAACGCATTGTGTTGATAATTGACTACTCTAGCAACTTCGGCCACGTAATGGGATTATAGTTACGAGGTTTTAATGGGCATATAGTTATGTGACACTCAATCAATAAACCTACTTTATAAAGCGGTCGGCGCTAGTTTGCTCGTTAGCAAACTTTATGAAACCTATCACAAAATGGCACGACTGCCAAGCGATCTATCTACATTCACAGGCTCACGATAAATTGAAGAATCCTTTCAAGTCGCAATTTATTGGCTATTTCAAATGAGAAAAATATTGCAGAGAGACGTCAACGTTTCTATGTATGTATTGTTTGTTTTTGGTTTCAAATAGATCTTTCGTGTATAGTTCTCAACATCTTATTAAACACTGACTTGCAATATAGATAGATACGTACGCAATAGTCTCGTAGCCAGCAATATCGTGACTTCGGGAGCCATCACACGCAATTGTCGCCTACTTTAATAACCAAATTCCCGCAAACTATTGTGCTTTTTCACCCAGTCAATGTCAGCGTAGCTGTGAGAAGTTTATCCTTTTTTCAACTTAGTTTAATTGATAAGTTTTATCCCGCAATAAAGTAGACCCGAGTTCATCGCGTCAGCTCTGTAAAAGGCTATCTCCTTAGCCTTTTTTTCATGCAACACAGCTGATAGTAGCTTGCAAGATTTCGGAAGGTATGCTAGTAGAGTTATTTGCCGTTGTATTTCAGATACGCAACCATTGGCGACGCGAGTAAACTAAAACTTCCCTACAGTGGCTGCATTTTTCACTTATATAAATGAGACTGATATTGATATACTAAGGAAGTTCATAAATAGATTTCCACTCTTTGGAAAATTTTGTCATCCGGCAGTGTAAAGGTAAGGGCAACAGGATAATAAATTAGATTATTAGGTAGGTCGTGGTTCTGTGATCGTCATAAAGTGAGCTTGTTTGCGGTCATGGGCGAACTGCAGCGGTTTATTGTGTTAACTCGTGTCGCCAACTAACTAAATAATTGGATCTTGGCTGCCAGGATATTCTACCCCATACTAGACTACATTATGCGCCGCATATGATACACGTTCACTGTCCCGACAGCAGACACAATAGTTAAACAATCGACATGTACCACATGTGGTTCATGGGACTGGAAAAGGGTTAAATTAAGGACTCTGATTGAAGTATGAACAAAAATACGAATACTCGGAAGGAAAACGTTTAAGTACCGAAAAGGAAGTTGTTTAACACTAGATAGATACAAACGATACAAATATTAGCTCAATACAAATGAATCTTTGATTGATTGTGACGTTCGGTATTTGGATTTTACTACCCAATCGGCTACAACAGTAGCAAGTGTAGCAACCAACACTGCTGATACTTGCTACGGCGTAGTACTTATTAAACCGGTTTTGCTCCAAAAACTAATTAACCTAGATAAGTTGCAATCATAGAAATATCTCCATGGTTGCAATCTACAATCGTTCAATCGCTAGACAAGAGAAACGCGAATATATGGAAATGACATTTACGAATGACGTGAGCATTCCACAGCCTACTCATTTATCTAGGTCGGTAAAAAAGCTACTCATTCATGAGATACCTTAGACTGATACTATATTAAATCTATACGGCCTTAATTTAAACAAATTACTACCTCAAAATTCATAGTAAACTGATTCTCTTTTTGGCCTTGTTTGAGGTGACTGCTGCACTGCTGTTTCCTTCTACAGCTTTCCTTAACAGCCTACTAGGTATACTATGTTTACTACTTAGGTACTAGATACGTAAGTGTGATGTATAAATGTAAGAGTTTCTCTTGAATTTAGGACTTTTCTGTATTTCCTTAATAAACCCTTTCGAAGTCATTTTGCTAACGCGTCGGCCGCGACACTGTCGCGCCAGCTGGCAAGACAGGGCATTTATATGCAGATCACTATAATATGCTAATGTCTTCAGGGTGCGAACCTGCTCCGTAGATACCTACTACTAAAAAAACCTTGTATTTTTATAAAGTTTCCTCAAACAGGGCGTTTCCAATCGTCAAAATTGACCTATATGATGCCAAAATTATGTTTTACTCTCTCGTTCGTGACAAAGTTACATTGGTAGGTATGAAAACAATAATTGTCCAAGAGATAATACCACAATTATTTGACGCTTTTAACTCTAACCACAATAAAATACTTAACTATACTTGTTTTATTTCGCGTGATGATAGGTATTATAATTACTCTTATCTCCACGTATGACATACTAACGACGTTATTTTTTAAATCTATTGTTTCATAACAAAATACCCATAATTTATACATAATCTGCTAAATTGCAAAACAATTTGACGGCATTTTATTTAATAACATAGTATAATTAAGGATTGTATCGACGTGTTTGACCTATAAGCGACTTAGCGAGTCAATAACCTATAGTATGAGTGAGGCAATAAAGTGGGGACAATGCTCATTTGAAATGCGACTTAATAAACGGGTAAATAAACATATCAGGTCATGAAGATGGAATATTTCACAGTATGCACATGATCACGTCCGCGGGCACGTCCCAGCTATTTTGCTCAAAAGAGACGCGTCGGCTTGGCCACGCTTCTCGCTTCGCTGCTGACCGCATCGCCCGCTCTGAATTATAATAAGCTATATCGACTAACTTTTCAGAGAAATCTACTTACGAGGAAAAAGATTGCGCCATTCAAAATGAGCTGGCAATTAAGCTTCCGCTTTTAAGGTCCCTTATAAAAGGAACAATACAAAATAAGGCTCTTGATAATAGAATGTAATTTAGTATTTTTCTGAGAATGTACAGGAAGTCCTACCTCTTATTCTTTTTCAGAATGCTTAGGACCGGCTTTTGGTCTAATTAGGTGCCGTTTAACTCCTGTTGTCCGTAAAGTGAGTAATCTTCGAGATACGGAAGTCTCGTTTTCAAAACCGAATCGCGACACTTAGCTAGATCTCTGGGTAGCAGTTTTAGCCACGATGAGCCCGTACAAACTTAACTTTATCTTCGCGGAGTAAGGGAATTCTCCGGTGAGAAAAACTATTCTATATGCAGAACCCACGGTTTACTTGACCAATTTATATGTGAATATTTGTAACTCGTCCCATAATCAACTTTGTGTCACAGTCTTAAGTTTATCCACGAGAAAAATGATGTATTAGGTATGTTAGGTCATCAGTGTAGGTACCAACACAAAACTGATGCAAGAAATTATGGGACTGTGAAAACCACAGAAATCTAAATAGTAAGTCAATATTATTCAGATCTCTGTGGTGCAAACGGTACCTACGTACCTATATACCTACGTAGGTATTTATTTATTTTGGAAGATTCATAGAAAATGAAGAGTTATAATATTAATTGCGAATTGATCGCCACGTCACGTACTTATTAATATTATTTCGAGAGTATAGATGAGTAGAGTCGAGCTGGTGTATATCTACGAACTTGGCCTTCTTTAAATTTTAAATTTTATTTACTGTGACTGTGACTTCCATAGATATCCGGTGACCATAGAAATAGTATAGGTACTATATATTATCTCTATGCCGGTGACTTCTAATAGACTGGTCAATATGACAGTTCTGAAAAAATATCCAGGCCAAAAACACGTTGTTGTGATAGATACCCAACAGCAGCATGTTGTTGTCAGTCGCCTGTCGTAAAAACCGCCTAAGAGACTATTCTATTATCATATTCCGTTGAATGAATATTATGTAAAATGGAAGTGGCCTTATCTATGCGGGGAGCTGCACCCATTTTTATAATATTGGACCGATACGGGTTTACATTGTCTACACATTTTCTAGTTACGTCGCCTCATAACTTCTTATAGACTTACCCCGAAAGAAATTACAATAATCTTTCAATTCAACATTTCTTGTACTATTATAGATAAACCACAATAAAGCTCTTTAGAAATAACAATATAACAAACACGGAACGTATAAGACTGCTTCACAATCTGAAATACATTCTTATTACACTGTCCTAAATTATATTACTGTTAGAACTCATACAGAGTTCGTATGGAGTACGTATTTTGGAATCAAATATGATATTATTTTGTGCTCCTATCTACATTAATCATATTTACGAAAACTGAGATGTAATAATGAAAATTATCTTGGACGCATAAGTTCTTTGTTTAAAACAAAAATCTTCTTTCCTTATCGTGGGTATAAACGCAGTGAAAATGCCCGGTATTAGAGTACTTAAAGCGGTATTAATGCAATTTGCCTTCGTAAATACCTACTCGTTCCTTAAACCCATGGACCAGTCCATTCAATCTCACGTAGAGCGCGGGATTCTCTCAAACGCGCTACAATTCCATTGAATAAAAGCTTTATGAAATTCTGTAACTTTTGTGGCGCTACTTTTCTAAGAGGATTTATGTTCCCAGTTTATGACATCCTTACTGACAATGCGCGTTATATTACGAAGCTCTAAGATAAATATTAGATTCACTTGTAGGTATAGTGTTTAGCCACCAATACATTTACAAAAGACTAGAAATGATGAAAGTTTTTCTTACTCGTGCTTTTATTATATTTTCCTTTAAATCCATGCAAGCTTCTTATTCACTTACCATATAAATAGTTATTTATTCTTTAATTTTACGGTAAGACTCCTTAGTTTAAGCTCTCCTGCACTGAGTTAAACTTTCTTATTAGGTACCTCTAATCTCAGACGAATACAAATGAAAGGATGGCAAAAGTGAAGCACCTCCTAATGTGAATGAGTGCGTGAATGAAATGTTTAGTTATGGTGTACGCACCACTTGCCCCTTAGATTTCGCCCTTTTCAGTAAAATGTAGGTACTAGGTACGCGCCCCGTTTCGAAGGTCGCACTTGTATCTTACGACGCGACGACGCGGCGACGCGACGGGGCGACGGGGTGAATTAAATTTATGTGAGTACATACAAGCCGACATGCATCTGATACTATGCAAAATGCATTACTGGACTCACTTCTATTCAGGGGTAAAAGGAAAGAGCGTCCATGAGTGGCGAATTCTGAGTTCATCTGGCGCACCCTGGGCTGTCTCCTTCGATACCACCAATTGCAATGCCGATTAGCTAATTTTTCCACTACGACATGACGATTACCATGCCGTAGCTTGGGCCGACACGCAAGAAGACAGAAATTCAAGACTAGCTTCAGACTACATAAAAATAAAGCATAAAAATTTATCAGTCATATCATTATTACGATGTAATTATGATATAATCGATAAAAAAAATGATAACAAATAGGTAACTGATATACACTTCTCATCAAAAAAATCGAAACACTTCTCAAATTTATGTTTTTAATGGATTATTTTAAAAAAATGTTTTATTCGGATAAAAATAAAAATGTCATTTAATAGTAGGTAGTACAATGTTTCGAATTCCATATGTTAATGTTCCAAATTCAAATTAAATTTTCATAAGCTTCTTGTTTTGTTTAACAAGTCACTTCTACCCCGTATGGAGATTTTATGAAATGCAATAAATAAAACACGAAAATAAAAAAATGTTTAAGTAGAATTTATCCAATAATTTGTATCCCTCCCCGGACCCTTAGGGCTGCTTCCATACGTTTCATCATGGATTGGTTGAGAGTCATGACTTCATGTTGTGGAATGTTATTCTATTCTTCTTGAATTGCGTTTTTGACCTGGCCAGCAGTCTCTGGAGCAAGATCTCTTGCTTGAACTCATCTCTTTAGTTCATCCCAAAGATGCTCTATGGAATTCATGTTCGGGCTTCTGGCTGGCCACTCCATAACGGAGATACTGACTTCACTGAGATAATCTCGTACGATTCCTACGGCATGGGCCCTGTCATTATCATGAATGAATATGCAATCTTTGCCAATGAAATGTGCATAGGGAACCACATGAGCCTCAAGACATTCTTTGATGTAACGACGACCGTTTATTGCAGGCAGGCGTGGTCCAGATACCAAAGGGAGTTCTGTTTTTCCGTCGGTACTAATGCCCCTCAAAACTGTCCATGAACCGCCACCATAGCTTACTTTTCCCTCATTGCAGCAGTGTACATAACGTTCTCCCTCTCTTCTGTATACCTTCTTCCTTCCATCATTAGCATACAGCATAATTTTACTCTAGTTAGAAAAAAGAACCTTGCTGCATTGTAGGTATGCCCAATTTAAGTGCTCACGTGCAAACTGAAGGCGCGCTCTTCGATGGTCTGTTGTTAATTTCGGCCCATTGGCTGGCTTGTGTGGTACCAATCCACGTTCCTTAAATCTTTGTTAAATTGTAGAGTCACTCACAGTCACCCTTCGAACAACACGGAGCTGTTGCTGCAGTTCAAAAGCGTTAAGGCGTCGATTTCGCAAAGAAACTGTTGCAATAAATCGGTCATCTCGCTCAGAACTGACCCGATTCCTACCAGATCCTGAGTGGCGCGTGAATAAACCAGTCTCCTGGTAGCGTTTGTACACTCTATGAACAGACGAGAGGGTTAGATGTAGTCTTGCAGCCACAACACGTTGACTAAGACCCAAATTCAGCAACGTCACGATTTGGGCGACTTCTGCGGGCGAAGTATCTTTGTGTGGTGACAAAAAATCTTGTTAACAGATGTAATAAAACCTAATAATCAAATTACCAAAAGTAAGTTTTAAAATAAATCGTTATTTTGTGTTTATTACACACCAATTAACTGTACCCCGATTAAACGCGTTGCCTCAAAATAATGTTCCATTTCATATATCGCATGAAAATTCAAAAATTTACTTTCAAATTTGGAACTCTCATACACCACTGAAAAGGCCAAACTGCCAGCTATAAAATGATGTATTTTTTTTTAAAGAATTAATCCTCTTTTTTGGTTATTTGTCGCCAGAAAGAAAATTTTGGTAGTGTTTCGATTTTTTTGATGAGAAGTGTATTTATCATAGATCTGATTTCCGATAAATATACGTAGATGATATCGGAAAATACTCCGCAGTTCACTAGAAATACAAACAATTAAGTAGGTATGTCCTTCCCTAGCTCAGCAGAATAAATAAATTCATATATGCACTCAAAAAAGTTAGAAATGTGACAAACGTTAAAACGGCAATAACGTCCTACCATGCATACGTTGAATCGGTGCTCCGCTATGGCTTGATAATGTGGGGTAACAGCACAGACCTAAATAGAGCATTTATTGCACAAAAAAAATGCATTAGAGCAATAACCGGGCTTCGACCTGACGAATCCTGTAGGCAGATATTTAAGAAGCTTGGCCTGTTGCCGCTACCGTCTCTTTACTTATATGAAACATGTATGTTTGTGAGGAAGCATAAGGAATTGTTTAGTACTGCAGATGATTTATGTCCTCGTAACCGACGAGACCCCCACAAACTCGTACTGGATATCCTTCCGAGACTAGCTAAATATAATAAAAGTTGTATATCCATGTGTGTACGTATATATAATAAGATACCAAGTAATCTCAAGACCCTAAATATGAGATCATTCAAAAATAAATTGTATGAATGGTTGTGTAGTCATAGTTTTTATAGTCTCAAGGACTTCTTTGATAATAAATGTTAAATATGCTTGTGAAAATTTGTACGCTTATAACTGTTAAGCAAAAACATGTATGCTCTTTTTATTTTGTACTTTACCATCTTTTATACCATGTTTTTAAGCAAATAAATATTATTCTATTCTATTCTATTCTAAAGGTGAAAAATATCTACCTACTCTACCTAGTTCCATTGAAATAAAATTAAAACATTTCTCTCGGCTTAGAAAAGTTCGCTTTCAAAGAAACTGCGGTATGATAGCTTCTAGGTAGACGGTACCTATACGGCGGGCTACCTTTATCCAGACCAAGCAACCGCAACCACTATATATATTTATGTATGAAAGGTATCACTATACCCACAAGTATGCTTTGAGTATTCAAATCAAAATCTCCACTGTAGAACATGGGGCTTCTAAATAACTGCTGGGCTGCATGGAAGGAGCCTGGGGTGCATGGACGGAGCACCAAGATACATATGACGATACTAAATACGTCTGGCGTACACAGCTCAGTTAGCCACGTTAAGCACCTTCCTGACCGGCTATATCTTTCAAACGATTTCCATGGGGGGGTCATTCTGAGACGAACGGTTGAGGCTGTTGATCCCTCAACCTCAGAATACCTGCAGAATGCAGTTGTTACATAATTTGACATAGGTACCTACATAATTATCAATATTGTCATCTATGAACTATCTAAAACTATTATATAACAACTTTTGTACCATATCTTTGACGAATAAACATCTTATCTTGTAGGTACTATTATTAGTACTTTGCACGCCTACTAGGTAGAACATAGAGAACATTGAGTAATAATAAGCCCAACATCATGTATATCACACATGTATGTTCAGCAAATAAATATTTATCTATATATTAATGTATGAAGAAAAAACTTTGTACCCCTTTTTAAGCATATTGCGCGGACGGAGGAGTGTGAGATTTGGCATACCTAGTTAAAGTATAAAGGTACCTATGGAGAAGGAGTGCAGAAAGCTAAAATTTAAAGTTAGTAACATTAAAAAAATACAAATACAAGCTGTAATTGTGTTTCTTTTTCAACTGTCATTAACATAAAATTTGGATTGCAGGGAATTAAGGCAAACAACACACGCTAATCACGTATTTTCTTAGATAAAGTGTGGGTTCTTCATCTGAGCGTATTTGTACACGATCGCAGCTGACGGAATAGAAAAAAATTCAAAAAATATAATGTGCGTTGATTATAGAGGTTGGCTGGTTAAACAATAAAAATATTGAAGGAGGGTATTGTACTCATCATTATGAACAACTTTTACCATACGACCAATCCTGAAATCGCGTAAAAATAATGAGCTGTTCCATACATTTAGTTGAGTATAATATTGAATTATTTGAATAGAACAGTTGAATTTTATTTTTGCGATTTCACTCTATGTCCCTTAATAAAAGTTGTTCACAATGATGAGTACAATAACCTCCTTCAATATTTCCATTATTAAACCAGTCAACCTGTATACTTTTTGATAAAATAACCTCATTTAGTACAAACATAAAAAAAAAAACGGTTGAATTATGACCACTGGGCGATCACTAGTTATTATTATTATTATATCTATTACTCTCAGAAAGATTCTACTCATCGTCTTGACAAAATCTCTTAGTAGCCTTTCACAACACTCACGGGAATGGTGGTCTTTTTGAGTACATACATTATCATTTTAGTTTTCTCGAGGGAATATATGGAACAAGTAAAAGACAACAAAGTTTTCTACGTTAAGCTAACGACCACACGGCCGGAACCTTACCTTTGCCGCAGGCTACGTTAACCGTCTTGGGACACATATGGCACCCCAAATGCTAACATTATATTGGGATTACACATAATTTACCTATACCTTTATTTATCCCTCAAAGAAAATGGCCTTCGTAAACTAGACTTCGCCATCCTTTAATATCAATCTTAAGTAATGTAGAAAAAGAATAATAGAAGGTTAAAACTATATATATATATATATATAATATTTAAGTATATACTTTTTTTATATCTATAGTACTAAGCTTAAATATTATATTCTTGTTATCATTGTATGACATGAGCTTGAAGTAATAAGAGCATAGTATTAGAATAATTATCAGACTACCTCATTAGACGGAACGCTCGCAGCCGCGCTTGATACCTACCTGGCTACTGAGGCTTACATTCAGAGACGACAGAAACGAGTCTAAGCGTGAACTTACGCTTCCATCTGTCAAAATTTGTTAGTAAAATTGACATATGGAAGCGTAAGTTCACGCTTAGACTCGTTTCTGTCGTCTCTGAATGTAAGCCTTGAGAAGTTGAGACTGAGCGTGAGGGCTTGGGTAGTGGGTACGATTCCCAGTTTGGGCATTGTTAATTTTAGATTTTTCTTAGAACATGCAAAATAGCAGCTATATGTTTGGAATTGTGTCCTAATGATGCTATTAAATGAGACTTAATACCATCATCGATAAAATGTAAGTGTACAAATAGTACATAGACCCACCTACACCTCTGTCTTATGCCACATCCACACGCTTGTGCAATCCGCAGTACCAAACACTTGGCAAGTGCAGGAAAGCCAAATATCGACCATTCACACGCTTGTATCAAAAACTTGGCAAGTACTGTGCAGGATTAATGTCTCGCAGGCGTGTGTATAGTTCGCAAATGCTTGCTGCAAGCTTTCATTGCTGCACAAAAAATCGACTCTCGATCGGATTGCCAGCGCCTGAAAGCCTATAACACAAGCCAAGCCAAACGCTCGATCCACACAACGGATCTTGTCGAGGACAAGTGTGTGGGGATGCACCAATACTCTTCTAAAATTACAGGCATCATATTCAAATAATTAATATTCTTCTCAGCTTGTTGTCAGAATCCGTTTGAAACGTGAAAATGGTGTTTAATACAGATGGGGTGGTTTTTAATTTAAAAAAAAGTGGACTAGTCATCAATCATGGAATAGGATCAATCCGGGATCAATCTATCAAACGCAAGTGACTGATTCGCGTGAGTCGCCGAGGGCACCATCACGTGCAACGCTTACTTACACAACACATTCGCATCAGTGTAAGTACTGATATTCTTCAGGAATACTGCTTTCAATCCTTATCTATCGCAAGATAATTATAATACAAGTAATTATAATGTTACACTATCTAATCTGTTTGGATTAACAATTAACAAATGATGAGAAGATATAAAAAATATACGTACGTATATACAGTACGTCTTCTTGTTTTTCGTATGAAATTAGCAAGACTTCAGGAGACATCAACGAAGGGTCCATAATCGTGATTATTGTAGCCTGTAAATACGTACTGTAGAACATATTAGGTACAGTCAGGATCAAAAGTAAATAATGAAAATATTAATAACGTGAGCAACTACTGATACTAACGCGCATTTTAGAAAATAAATAAATCTTATAATTAAAATAACCATGACGGATTATTTTGTATAGATGATATAAGTGTTCAATTTCTCAAAATTTCAATGACCAGTTTTCCAAAATTCACTTTTGAATTTCGGTACCAAAGTGTATGATTTTTTTGTGAATAGTTTTCAATGACTACATTCACTACTACTGTAAGCATACAACTTAATATAACTATAAAGGCACACCCTGAAAGTAGTTTGTTAAAAATCGGCTTAAACTGAATCAATTTCAACCATTTTAATATAATATATGTATGTTTTATCCTAAAAATAATTAATACGAATTAAATTAGAGTCACCCTTTCGTTGAACAGTCGAAACAAACTAAAAAGAAACGTAAGTCAAGACAAAAAGGCTTTTTGTCGTGTGCGACTGTGTACGTGCTTAGATTTAGATTTTAGAACAACTATCTATAGATCATACAAATAATTGGTCAGTGCGGGGATCGAACCCGCGGCACATAGCGTAGAAAACTAATCGCTTAGCCACTACGCCAACCGTATCGTCTGAAATCTTCAAGGGTTAAAGTCATTTTATTATTTATTTATTATTTATTTAATGCTTTATGCACAGGTAAAAAAACACTGCACAAAGGCGGACTTAATGCCATAGGCATCATCATTTCGCATTTTTTTTGTCGTCATTTTGTGAATAAATTCAGCCTCATCTGGATAAACCGGAAGCCGAACTTAATACAGTTGATAAATAGATAAATTTAACAATCATCATACCAGTCACCAGCAGTCACCAGCATCGTGTTAGCCTGTAGGTACATGTTCACTGCTCAAAGTGAAATTGAACCCCGTCCCAGTCCTTAAAGATACATAACATACTGTACCATTTTTTACTTTGAAAACATAAGTAATCTACCCAAAGTAATTTAATTTCAAGCTATAAAAGCTTAGAACGAAAGAAGCCCTTGTCATTAAGCCCCACGTAGGTACTCGTATAAGTCAGGTAGAAAGGACTGTTAATATCGAAATTACCGAAACCAAGATTCATTTATTTCCATTTGTGTCATTCCGCATTTTCCGCTGGGACTAGTCCCGTCCCCTCCGACCTCACAGCTGGACTCTCCAAGAATATAAATTACATTTCATTTTACCACTTACAGCATGTCAGTAGGTATAATGCCCTTTCAAATAATATATAATAATAATATATATATTTTGCAAATCATTTCAATGTTCTTAATATTATTTATTTCATTCCATAAATATTGTTTTTATTTGAAACTATCACTCATTAGCCGTTATTAGTAAGGCTCTCAAAATAAACAATTAAGAATGTTATTAAAGGTACTTTATAAAAATATTCGCAATCAATTTATTGAGTCGCCGCTGGTTGTATAGCCATTTTAGCCAATTCAGATCTAGTTTTAAGTATAACTATTGGTAATTTATTCCACAGAGATGTATTTTAAGAATAGTATACAATCGTATTAATGAAATTTCTCCCGTTCATTTAATAAGGAATCAACATGGTCACCGAACGCTCGTCACTATAAATGATATTATTATTTTTGTCGAAGGCTAACCCGTAGCCATTATTCACTGATAATATCTTCATCAATTGTTTGCTTTCTTTTTCAACAGAATAGATTCCATTGTGCGCTACAAAAAACGGTGTGCCGTTAATATCAGTAGTAGCTCCACGAATACTTATATCGTTGCCATATATTAACATCGGAGATTTATTGCCTTTTTGTAATATAAAGAGTCCAGTTGGATTAACGAAGTATAAATCATGGTTAACATCGATCACAAAGTGTTGAATTAGATTTTCTCTCACTTCTGGCACCAACGATTTCCTGTTGCCTTTGTATACGTATAGATTCTGTTTGGCTGTATCTACGAAATACAGTTTATCGTTGAAATACATATCGAAGATATCTGTTCTGTTTACGAGGGCTGGGCGATCAACGTCGTTGGTACAATAATTGTATTTGAATATACCGTCGCTCCCACCGAGGTATACGTTACCGGTCGCCTGGTCCACAGCACTCGCGAACCCATTACGAATTCCAGGAATAATAGAGGCCAACCCAGTGTCGAGGTGTAACACGACCGATTGAAAGCTTTGGTCTGAAAATTCATCCGCGTTTATACAGAAAAACAAATTATTCTTGTTTCTATCTATTGAAAATTTATATGGAATATTCGCGTCTGCTAATAACACATTCTTTTTGTGTGGTTCACCACATACCAATACGTCTGAACCTTTTGTATGAGTCTTCATTATTATAATATAAGCATTGTGGGATAAACAAAACAATTAATTTAACAATACTAATATCTACTCTCCAATTTGATTATAATTTTCCCGAATGACATCGTCAATCAATGACATTGATAGATTTCGAGGTGTCGATAGAGACTTGAGGATGGAATAATTAAACGTAGTTGATATACAACTATGTTATAAAAGCTCATTGCTTAAAATATCGTTGATCGTGCGTTGATAAAATAGCGCCATAAAAATAATAATATTATAAACCCCTTTATACTCAAATCTGAACTGAATTATACAATGTATAAGAACCAAAACTATTGTATTCTACTCTATGTGAGGTTACAAGTAGAGAAGGAGAAAGCTTTGAAAATTCTTCCCTATCTACCCCTATTATCAACAAATGGACTGCTGATTGCCAATGACATTATAATACTGTTAGATAACTATAAATGGAAAACAAGAAAGAGAATAAGGCTATATTTATTCAGAGAAGTCGCGGGGTGCAGCTTCAAAACCCTACGCTAATGCGTGTCCAACACGCACTTACCTGTTTTTATATAAAATATTTGTAGGTATACATATAAAAATACTTGTGCCGACTGACTGATCTATCAACGGACAGCCTAAACCGCTAGGGCTAAAATCTTGAAATTTTGATAGTATGTTCCTTTTATAACGTAGGCTTACTAAGGAGGTAAAATAGGGGATGCAAGTTGGTATGGAAATCCGTCATTTTTAAAGTGAAATCCCAAAAATTTGGTATTTGGCGTTTTGGTTAGAAATAAAGACACTCGTGTTTCAGGATTTTCGAAAATTCTAACCCTAATCAAACCAACTTCTAACCTAAATCAAAACTAAGAAGCAATAAAAATTTCATCAAACGTTCCACACATGTATAAAATATCGATTTGGACGCAAGCAAAGCCGCGGCAACAGCTAGTTTATTAAATATAATCTATCAAAGAATTGAAATATCGAAGACAATAAATTATTAGATTGAACTTTTTGAGTTATTTGACGAGAGCTGAGTATTCCGTTTGTATTTGTACAGCGCAAAGCCCAGCTCGCGCTAAAATTACTGTTCTATTGAGGGTTCCGTGGTAATATCAGAAACCGTTGTAATTTTGTCACGTACGTACAAAGGTCTGGATTTGTGTTTTTCTGAAAATTTTACATCATACCACGGGTTTGTTGTCACTTCCTTTCATATTCGTATGTATGATGAAAAATGAGTTGGCTTCATTTAAACTGTCTCTAGGGGAAGGAAAAAATTACTTTGTCGCATGTGCTTCGGAAATCGTTTACGATTTAAAATAACTTTCTATTCATCGGATTCCAACAATATAGAATATCTATTGTTGCGGAAGGCTAGGTTCGACACGCACTTCGCAGGTTTATTTAACATATTATTATATTATCCGCTACGAGCTACGCGGCGCTACGACGTAGGCATACATGCAATGTAAATAAAATCATTAAAATATTTTTGTAGTTTTCAGAACATTTAATTTATTTTTGTAATCCAACCTGCATACAGGATAGAAAACTGTACGTTTGAGATAAGTATTCAGAAAAAACAACAACGTAATAATAATACATTCTCCAAAAAAATCCATTTTTACAGTATTCTGTTCATTCCCAAAACACCATTATATCTTAAAAAACGTTTTAAGTTTCTACAATCTAGGTTCTTAAGATCATCGGAGAATTTGAGGCTTGAGATTCCAATGCATTCCACGATATTCTATGATAAATCGTTTACAGTCCAAGCCTCACGCTTATGGAGTGCATTGCCCGTGTCGGTAAGAAGAGCACAGTCATTGACTCCTTTTGAAGTATTGCTGAAAGATCACTACCTATCTGTTTAGTGGGAATGCTAATATTATGCCGTAAAATATTATACATAAGTACTCCTCCAATATCAATTAAATAATAACACTGTATATTTATTTATTTTTGAAGTGAAACTTCTATATAGACGGGGGTATTAGGATTTTTCTGTCACGAAAAAGCGTTACGAACGCGTGGAGGGGGTAGACGATATATTTTCCGTTGAATTTTCACTTCTACTATGTGTCCCAGCACGCATTTCGTTTTTTATGTAAGTGTTATATAAATTTTATGCATATTATTTATCGATTTATAATAATATGTATGGTACACCGCAAATTGCCTTATTTCTATTTCTTCCGAGTCATGTCCATCCACAGGTTGTCTGGAAGACATCGCTTGTAGCGATAATACCGCCCATTGTACATGATTATATTTATAAATATTGTATCTATTTGTATTTCTGGTGTACAATATTGTGTATTTTTTTTTTCATTATATTTTTTTGGTGCTTCATCATTCTAGAAGTTTTGCGATTTCGCGCGACTGCTGAGCATTAAGTCCTAGGTTCGATTCCCAGGTTGGGCGATATTATTGGGTTTTTTTGAAGTGTTAGTTTATTTGTGGTTGGTGGATGTTGTTTGCCCTCTATTACATGGAAATTAATAACGGCATCAAATGTACATACCGTGGATGTACAATAAAATGTACACCTCAGCCTAATCTCTTGGTTCACAGACGTGAACATTTTATAATTTGTAACGCTGCTCTATTTATTAATAATTCTCCTTGGCCTACCCATAGAGTTTGTTCAGATATGGCTGTCTTGCCCTTAGAGCACCTTAGAGTAAGGACCTTTACAAGCATAAAGTACGATAAAGTACGAATCTATGAATATCACGAACTCGCCATAGTCATGCACGATGTTCATGTGTAGTTCACACTTTAGTATTGTCGCGTCTATTATATATAGTACCTGAAAATAACATCTAGCATGTAAATGACTCAACATTTACATCATAAAAATAAATTTTAGTAGGTGATAAGATAACAACTAGAATAAATTAAAACACGTTGAATTAGATAACATTTTTTGTTGTTTGATCAAGTTTATTAGATGCATGGACATAAGGTACTTCGTACAAGATTGGACGTCAAATCAATAAAAAATATAATAACACCTTAACAACAATCCGTAAGCGAAATCCTACGTCTATGCACCCTATATCTATATATGCACCAATTATACTCGTTTGTCGATTAAAGGTCATCATCAAATGTGTTGGCGTCCATAGCTTTTATAAGATTTATCATTCTGTTATAGATTAATTCCTTTGCATTGATACCATAAACGAAATCAACGTGACTGAAGCTGGCCATTGGGACTCGGAACTTGCCTATCGGCCTGCCAAGTTCCATAAATAATCTATCAACGTCTCTGACATGGGCCAACGGATCGCTGTCTGAATAATGTAGAAACACTGGTGTGGTAACTTTAGAGAGATCATAATGCGGCGGTCTGAAGGATCCATATGTTCTATAGTTAGCTATACGGGACCCTTGGTCGTAACGGCGGAAGCCCCGGTTGTTGATGCCCTGACCGTAGTGAGCGAACTGTCTCACAGATGCGCCAGCCGGTGTGTGACCGAAGATAGCGGGCATCATAGTCTGCAATAACAAACGATATATTTTGCAAATAATTCGATATTCAATTTCAATGACTTGCTTAAGCATGTATAATTATTGAATAGATGTGTATATTCTTGAAGGAGTACTAACTGAAGCAGAACATAATTTTTACATGTTAGTTTGGAATACAGCAAAAAACCTGCAGAGTAAAAAAAAAACTTGGATATTTTTTGTTCTTTTCCCATAGCAGATAGCACCCTTCAAAATCCCATATCTCGCCACTGATTCCTCGGAGGAGAAAACTTCTAAGATGCAAAATTGTTCCGATAGCTGTGAACTATCCGACGCATCAAACAAATTGTGAAATTAAAAAAGAGTCCTTGCCCCTTGAAGGCTACGCTCCAACCACCCACCGTGTTATGTTGATCTTCATTCCATCCAGCAATCAAAAACAGAATGTTACTGCATAGCGGTTGGAATACAACTTCATCACGGCACAGTGCCTGGCCAGCCCATGTGAAAACAACACTGTTTGGCATAAATTCGCCGATACCGATCATAGACGCAATGCTCTAAAAAATATTACACAATTTGTTAGGCAAATATGATGCGTAAGCCGAAAGACATCCAAAAGTTACGTTTACTGGACTAAAAAAGAGTATTTCTTTTAGAAAATCATCATATTTTTAATTTACAGGCAATTTACTTTTCCATCATCAAACTCTAGTCAATACATTTTAACCATAAACATTTATAATTATACTTTACCACTAGTATAATAAGGTTATGATTTTAACACGCTTAGTGCTTTTAACTAAAGGCGTGATGCGTTGATTTTTGTAGGGAAAATTTAATAAATGCTGACTTTTTTAAGATTTCAGGTAGAACAAAACTTTTACTTTAATTCTGTATAAAGATAATAATAATAATGTCAATCTACTGACTACTTACTTCAATATTATTACCATAATAGGCCAAAATCCTCAACAGAAGACTCCTATTGTTAGCCATGTAAGCTACTGGAGCCAATGCGTGCATCGAAATTATCTTTTCGTTATAAGCTGGACGCATGGAGCCCAACACAAAGAAAGATGTAGTACCCTGCGAGTGTCCCACGTAATGTAATTTCTGTTGTCCTGATACCTCTAATGCATAATCGATCATAACAGGTAAGTCAATATTTCCTATTTCATCCCAAGAAAATTTCCAGAATGCTGTGCTCAGTATAGCGTCAGGATTTAACCTAACATGTCGGCGAGAGTAATAGTTGCCTCGACCATTGCCCATCCAGACATCGAACCCTTCTTCAGCGAGAATGTACGCTGAAAAATGTTTATCCATTGTTTTATATTCATATTTATATTCAAGCGATGAGGAGGAGTACTTTGACGCCTAGGTGCTCAGTTTTATATTTGTATTTATTTTATTTTATGATTTATTTACCTTAAAAATAATTAGTGTACATATTTAAGTTTATTTATATTCATACCATAAAGTTATTATACTAGTAATAATAACTTTATGATTCATACAGTAACGTTACATGTATTTAATTTATCGTTTAAATCTTACCTAAACCGGAGCCTGGACCCATAATAACAAAGTCAGCGGATGAAGAGAGCAGCCCATGCATAATGAAAACAACAGGCCTCTTCTTATTCGGATCATTGTTAGCGTCTCGTCCGTGAGGGATGCGGTGCATTTGCAAAATGTAGCCATCCTCGGTCGTTACATTGTGAACTTCAACCGGATAACGGTACTTTCTAACAAGATCAGGCTGAAATAATTTGCCACAAATTGAAGTTATTACTAGTTTTAACCTTTATGTTTTCCTAAATAAATACAGAACTAATAACTCACCACATCTAAGAGTGCATCTTCGAATACGTCCGTTGAATACCGCGTGTCAACATTATTAAACAATTCCCTGATATTATCAGCGTGGGGAGACCCCCTGGCCGTACCCAGAGCGACACAAGTGGCTATAACCACACATAAACCTCCCCGTAACATTGTTCACTTCCAGCAAACTCATCGTGAATAATATTAAATTCTGCCTTTTATAACTACTGCAGAATTATGATAAAGAATTAAGCTTGGATAACGATAATAAATCAATGCTAAAGTACTATTCGCATTTCGTCACAATGTATACTTAGTATCGTCATATTTTTATAGTTCTCCAAATTGAGTGTGATTTTGTTAGAAATTAAATAAGTATCTTTGATTAGATAAATATACCTAATGCATTATCTTATAAACATTTTTCGTCACAAGCCATCTACACTAGTATTTTGTACCGTCATCAGCATATTTTATCTTCCGGAAGTATAGTAACTAATGCATCTTGACAGACGGAGGTGCTCCAAACGGTGCACTAGCTGTCCACCGTATCCGCTTTTCTATAGGCGGCTGGCAATGCTAGGTAACTGAATATCTCTCAGGATATATCTCAGAGAAGTGAAAAGAAGGTTAAGCAGTCTCTCCTGTGTTGCATGCGCCATCCAGGTCTTAGGCTGACATTCAGAGACGACAGAAATGAGTCTAAGCGTGAACTTACGCTTCCATCTGTCAAACTTACGAACAAATTTTGACAGTTGGAAGCGTAAGTTCACGCTTAAACTCGTTTCTGTTGTCTCTGAATGTCAGCCTTAGTGCCGCGCAAGAGTAGGTATGCTCAAGATATTATATTTCAGGTATACGTTCAATGCTCATTTTTACTAAGCTCTCTAAACTTCGTCGTGGCCATCTTACCGATGCGTGAGATTACGCGTCGCAGTTGACTAGAGATAACAAAGCCGATTTCCAGGAGTTTCCAGGAGTCAGCGATAGCTGACTAACAGAATCGTCGGAGGAGAGCATGCCCTTATCCCTACGATCTTCCTTTCATTATTGGACATAGATGAATATAGAGCAGGCTATAAAAATTGTTCACATCGAGTTTTGAGCTAATGCAATCATAAAAATCTTTTTACATGCTTGCTAAGCTAGGTACGCTACGCACTACGAAGTAGGTACAAAGCAACGAATTTATATTATGTAGGTAATGATCCACACAAATAGCAAATTATGCATAGTAATAAATACTTGTAATTAATAATTAAATATTTATTTAATTCTATTGATTAACTGTAAACTTTGGTTAAATAATTAATTACTTGATAATAATATCCTTTTCATCTCACTAGCTCGGAAAGGCTTTCTTTATTCTTCGAAATCTGAGCGCATAAGTCTATTTTATCGGTAGCGTGGAAAAGTTATTCAAAATTCGAACGTGACGAACTATGGCGTAGAGCACAGACCTGGGCCCCAAGCAATGACCAACCCAAGTCTGTTGTAATTACGAGAGCATTCTGCCACGAGTGAGGTAGCAGGAGTTACCTGACGCGGGGCCCTGGACAAGTGTAGTGGTGAAGAAAAACAATTCTAATATAATTAGGCATCTAACATTTTCCTCGCTTTAGTGAGATGAAAAGTTGCGTTTCGCACGTCTGCAAAATTATTTGCATCTCGTGCCTTCGAATCCCTCGCTACGCTCAGGATTCTATTTTTGAACCACTCGCTTTGCTCGAGGTTCTCTTAGAATCCTTCGCTTGCTCGGTATACAATACAAGTATTCGCACCAAATAACAACTTTGAAGCCTTGCATAACAAATACCTACTAGATAATTCATATACACTGGCGAATTATTTTAAGACGTAGAGATTCAGTACACGTTTATTCGGAAGGCGTATATAAAGCCGAAAGGAGGTTATAGTGGTAGGTAGGTACTCATCATGATCAACAACTTTTACTAGGGACCAACCCTGAAATTGCGAAAAGAAATCAGCTGTTTTATAGTTTGTAGTCGAATAATATTGTAGGGAACAGCCGTGATTTTTTTGCGATTTCAGTTTTGTCCTTATTGTAAAAGTTGTTCATAATGGTGTGTACAATAACCCCTTTCGGCTTTTTACACCCTTTCCGACTAACCGTGTATAATATTACTGTATTATAATTTTATTGTTTTCTATCAGCAAACAAAATAATAATAAATTCTTCTTCTGCTGTCGAGTCCATGAGCTATCAAATGGAAATTTCTCGATTGTAGATAATTTCATGTCATATCACACTTTTACGCTATGGACTATCATTATATTTTACGGAGAACATTGGTTTGACCGGTTTGACCTAGTAACGCACAACCTGTTTTGTTAATTAATTCTCCTTCATAATCTCTTCAGTCCACCGGCACCCATAGAGTTTGTTTTGTTTTGCTTCGGAAAGGGTTCGTCGTTACTAAGGACCGTTGTGTTGACAATACTGGACCGTTATTCACTGCCATATCAAAGAATATCGCGCAAGTAGGGTTTTTTATACGTTGTTATCGTATCGTGATAACGTGATATTTGTTGACAGATAAGGGCCTGATCATCTATATGAGAAGACGTAGGTAATTGTTTTCGCAATCAATCTCCAGTATATTCGATAAAACACTAGTTTTAGAATATAAAGCACCGATTTATCATGACATGATCTTTTTGCATGTTTGTTATCTTAAGAGAAATCTTAAAATAAAATCATTTAAAATGAGTGTATATAATCATTATCTGGGGGCACGGCAGTGCCCCAGCCAAGTCTCGAGCAAAACGGGCACGGCCGTACCATCTTTTCTCGATGCGATTCGCGGCTGTTTCGTCCCCCCTATATCTTCGACGTGGACAAAGCTACGAGTTTAGGTTTTCGGTGAATAATAGTAGGCATTAGAACAAGCTTAAGTTCGAAATTACATGCCAATTGAATTAATAGTTTAGGAGTTACGGTCGATCAAAGTTACACCATTTTGTCACTCACTGACTCATTGACTCACTGACTCACTGACTCACTGACTCACTGACCGATCATCAAAAATCTAAGGTACTTCTAGCAGACTTAGAAACTTCAAATTTTGCACCAAGATAGGTCATTAGCCACATATAAAGGAAAAATTAAAAAAACATTAAAAATAATTATAAAAACATTAAAAAATAATATACCATTGAAAACAATTTTATATTTGCGGTTTGGCAAGAACATTGTGTATGGATTTTGACTGCATTGTTAACTTTGTTCGTTGTTTAAGTATTCAATTGAATGAATAAATACATAGAATAGAAAAGATAATATAAACTGTGGTCAAGCATACGTGGCCCTTTCAAGAGTGACTAGTTCGGGTGGATTACATTTAATAAATGTGATTTTTAGTAGTATCAAAGCTCAGGAGATAGCAATAGCTGAATATAATCGACTCCGAAGTATATATCGTCCAGACTTGTCTACCTTAGAAGTAACGAAGCCTCAGAAAAGAAACAAAAGAGATAGAGATAGAGAATGGGTTCTAAGCAAAGCAGTAGCTGAAGTCCAAGAAATTATGAGGTCACCTAAAAAAAAAGAAATACATACACTTACAAAAAATAAATGAGATCCCACCAAAAACATTAAATGTAAAAAAATGCCAAGCCTCTCGATGCAGTCTTTCCATCGTAAAAAGTTTTGAGATCTCATAGAAGCCAAGTCCTATTCAAATTATTTTGTAGTTATAAATCAACATTTAGTAATTGTATCAATAGTTTTCTTTATATTATAATTATAGTGACTTGGCAATGAGCACAAATTAAAAGCTGCTTGCTGCCTGGAATTATATGCCACTGACGAGACCTGTGATCAGATTATCCTGCGCAGTTTACTAGTCTTGGATGAGACTGACTGCCGTTGCCGAAATTCGGTTGGGACGACACGGATAAACCAAAAGAAAATTAATTTTGTGATATTAATGTTTACGCATGCGGTGTGTGACTTTCAACTCCTCCAAATATGCCGTTTTATTTGTTTCTTCTTGTGCTCATTGCCAAGTCACTATAATTATAATATAAAGAAAACTATTGATACAATTACTAAATGTTGATTTATAACTACAAAATAATTTGAATAGGACTTGGCTTCTATGAGATCTCAAAACTTTTTACGATGGAAAGACTGCATCGAGAGGCTTGGCATTTTTTTACATTTAATGTTTTTGGTGGGATTTATTATATAAGGTGTAAAAAGACCCTTAACGAATCCGAAATCGGCGCATAGGTACTATACATTACTTATCATTGTGTAAAAATAGCTGCTGGAAAGATACTTTTATTTTTAGGTATTAAAACAGTTGTTATCAATTAATGTAACGCGCGCAACAGACTGTTTTGGACGTGTGAAAGATGTGAAAGACGCGTACGCAAATTTAATAAGTAATAACATTACAAAATAACTTTAGTAAAAAAGTAAAAATAATGCTGATCAAAATTTATCTAGTTTTCCCAACAATCAATCGATTTCCTTCCTTGAATTAGCTCTAGTTACCTAGGTACGCAACTGGAAGGACAACTTCACGTACCTACATAAACAAGCCCAAGTTGGATTGAACCGACTGTAATAAAAAGTTTGTGATGTCATACAACTTGTTCCCGTTGTTATAACTTCTACCTCAGTTGCTGCAAAGCTAGGTATGCTGTAACTTTACCTTAATATATAATTGTACTTACCTATAACAATATTTTAGCTATCTAAGGATTTAATAGGTCCATAAATCAAATATAAGCTTTAATTTTCCAGCTAAAATTTTCATTGCACAGGAGTTCAAAGAAAACCGAAGTTCTCACTATCAACATTCATCATCAAATAGATCAATTTCATACGAGGTTCTTGTCTTAACCCAGTTGGGTTAACAGTGAAATTTATAGGATAGGTACCAATATCTGATATCTCCCAATCCCACTAACCAGTGGGAGTGGGAGATATACATTAATATAGGTATATTGATATCCTATAGGTTTGACTTGTTTGGATTGTTGTCAAACTTTAGACCTTATAACTGTCCGCGACAATAGAATTTGCAGTCAATCGGTCACACATTCAAAACTAGACCACAGCAACTTTGCTTACCCTTGGGTATCAATCTGAGTGAAACAAGGAAGATCTCCCCGGCTGGGTGCTTCTACAATAAGGCACTTATCGTTTATCAGATTTGCCAAAGTCCAACAAGATTCGGTTATCATTTGCCAAGGTCGGACGGTTTCTTAGTAGGTAGTGCGATACTAGATCCAGTTGGTACACTGGTATCGTGGTGACGCGCAGCCCCATGTTTTAATCCACGAATGGGCTATGTTTGCTCTCCCCGAGAATGGAACAGGCTACTTCAAATGAATACACAGAACATAATACAGTTGTTTGATCGGTATGATCAAGCGTGTAATTGGTAGATACTCGTAATATCAATAGAAACACATTTAACAAAAACATGATTAAACGTCATCATCGAACGTGTGGATGTCCATAGCTTTCATAAGATTTATCACTCTGTTATAGACTAATTCTTTGGCATCTATACCATATGTGAAGTCAACGTGACTGAAGCTGGCCATAGGAACTCGGAACTTGCCTATCGGCCTGCCAAGTTCCCTAAATAATCTATCAACGTCTCTGACATGGGCCAACGGATCGCTGTCTGAATAATGTAGAAACACTGGTGTGGTAACTTTAGAGAGATCATAACGCGGCGGTCTAAAGGATCCATATGTTCTATAGTTGGCTAGTCGGGACCCGTGGTCGTATCGGCGGAAGCCCCGGTCGGTGATACCTTGGCCGTAGTGTGCGAGTTGTCTAACTGATATGCCAGCTGGTAAGTGACCGAAGATAATGGGAAGCGTAGTCTGCAATCATAAAAAAAATTCATGCCTAACACATTACCTGAACCTGAATTCAATTATTCAAATTATTTATGGTCCTACTTTTTAGCGGAAGTCCATGATTAAAAGGTGACGGGAATTTTATTAATCTCACATAAAAAAAATTGGCTCAAATTATTTCTTTTCACTTAATTATATTCACCCCTTCAAAGCACCTTCGCTAGGAAAGTAGGCCCTTATATTATATATTTCAATCTAAACCCACCGTGTTATGTTGATCTTCGTTCCATCCAGCAATCAAAAATATAATGTTACTGCATAGCGCTTGAGTTACAACTTCATCACGGCACAGCGCCTGGCCAGCCCATGCGTAAACTTCATTGCTTGGCAAAAACTCGCCGATGCCAACCGATGAAGCGATACTCTAAAAAGTATTAAGTATAAGAACGTGTTTATTAAGCAAATAAATGCAGGCACAAACGTTGTTCAATTACTATGAAGATAATGCCTATTTACTCACTTCTATATTATTGCCATATGACGCCAAAATCCTCAATAGAAGACTCCTATTGTTAGCCATGTAAGCTACTGGTGCCAATGCGTGCATCGAAGTGATCTTTTCGTTATAAGCTGGACGCATGGAGCCCAACACAAAGAACACCGTGGTACCTTGCGAATGTCCCACGTAATGCAACCTCTGTTGTCCTGATACCTCCAACGTATAATCGATCATAGCAGGCAAGTCCATGTTTCCTATTTCATCCCAAGAAAACTGCCAGAATGCAATATTCAGTACAGCGTCAGGATTTAACCTAACGTGTCGGCGAGAGTAGTAGTTGCCTCGAGCATTGCCCATCCAGACATCGAACCCTTCTTCAGCGAGGATGTACCCTGAAAAATGTATGTCGTTTGTTTTTATTCCTATTAAATACAGTAACTTTAAGCATATACCATTTAATTATCGTTTGGTCCTTACCTAAACTGGAGCCTGGACCCATAATAACAAAGTCAGCGGATGAAGAGAGCAGACCATGCATAATGAAAACAACAGGCCTCTTCTTATTCGGATCATTGTTAGCGTCTCGTCCGTGAGGGATGCGGTGCATTTGCAAAATGTAGCCATCCTCGGTCGTTACATTGTGAACTTCAACCGGATAACGGTACTTTCTAATAAGATCGGGCTGAAATAATGTCACAAATTCATTACCTAGGTACTACTATCTATTGGATTCAAATTAAAACTAAGTTTTTTTATTAAATTACGTACCTACATTTATATAAATAATTAACTACACCACAACTCACCACATCTAAGAGTGCATCTTCGAATACGTCCGTTGAATACCGCGTGTCAACATTTTTAAATAATTCCCTGATATTGTCAGCGTGGGGAGACCCCCTGGCCGTACCCAGAGCGACACAAGTGGCTATAGCCACAAGTAATGCACCCCGTAACATTATTCACTTCCAGCAAGAAACTCATCGTAAACAGTTAAATGATTTGTCTTTTATAAATTCTGTAGAATTAAGATAAGGAATTAAGCTTAGATTACGATAATTAATCAATACTAAAATCTTACGCTATGAGAATAACATACAAATTATAACTTACCTATGTATCTACTATCTACTATATGTACGAGTATACAGGTATACGTAGGTATGTGTCCTTTTTGGTACCTACAAGTCGCTGTAATAACTGTAGTAACTGACTGTAACTTTCACGTAACTGAGTACCTACCTAAGAACCAAGTTTACCGACAATATTATAACAGACGTTCAGGGGAAAATAAACCTTAGATATATGAGTAAACGGCAGTTTTCAGATTTGTTAGCATCTGTTAAGTTTCCGGTGAACACGACCTAAGTCTCTGCGTCTTTAAATGCACTTCATACGTACCTACCAGTGGCGAAGGGTGACAGTTTAAAAAGGGGAAGCCGTCCCAAAAATTATCTCTAAAAATTGCTGCAATTAATGCTGCAAGACAAAATCCATACCGTCTCTTGTCATTCATGTCTAGTCATGTCTGGAAGAGCTCGACTGCTCGACATAACTGAATAACAAGCCATATTACGTTGGTCTATGCACTAATTCCTAAAGGGAAGCCGATGAGAATCGGGTTGTATGGACTCTTCGCCACTGCCTACCTACCTACTTTAGCAAAAATCTAAGTTGTTGAGAGATGTCTTGCTACACCCATGCGAGAGTTAGTAACAATTTTTCGAAAATCAACTGCTAGTGGTGTGAATCGGGGCCATCGATGTCTACAGATAGATATGCTTAGCGAACTCAAAATAATGCGTGTTTAAAAGATGCAACAATGATACACATTTTTTTTTAAATAAGATGGAATAGGTAATTTACCATACGTAAGTAGGTATCTCGTACGTATCTCTTAATAACTAGGTATTTTATGGCATCCAAATTTTGCTCAATATTTATAGGCGCCATTTCAAAAGTTCATCGTAGTACTTAGTACCCATAAGATACCTATATTTTTTGTAGAGGAAAGTAGGTAAGTAAATGTGGGCTAGTGCTTTAATATGGGCTAGTAACATTTCTCGAACACTAGCAATTGAAAGACGCTACAAACGACTATCTTCTATTGCAATCATTCGCCCTAACCTCGCATTCACTGATTCACTCTATCTCCTCACATTGGCGCGAGCTGCAGTCAAGATGCGGTCAGGACGGTGTTGTTTCGCCGCAGTTAAAAAAAATCGTAAGGTATGTAAAAGTAGGTCCCTATGTTATTTTATTGATGAAAATTAGCCCTAAATACTGTAACTATATATTTGATTTGTAGAATATTTATGTTTAATTTTATGTTTTTTGGTCGATTGATTGCGTGTGATGTATGACTTGTAAAATACGAAGTTAAGTTATTTTCAGTCAAGGATTTCGAATATGGGCTAAGAGAAAATCCACTGATTCAGACAGTGAACCAGATGCCATAATAGGGAGAGAAGCTCCTGACTCTGCAGATGCAGAGCGTAGGTATGTTGTGTCAGTAACTTTTTTCCGAAGACACACAAGGAGAACTGTGGATCAAATGCTTGATGTGTAGGGACGGTGCTGGGCCAGGGTTTGACGTTTGGATTTGTGATTTGGGTGATTTTTACAAGTAAATTGAGTAATTTCTTACACTCACCACGGTGATTTGATCTCTTACAAGATTAACATTTATTCATGTTATTTTCTTAAAAGATAAATAAATTCATATCTTCAGATGGGCCATATTTGAGTACCTGTTCCATATTTAGCGCCCATTTTGCAATTTTGTTTAGTGCTCAATTTGGATAATGTAGGTACCTAGTTTGTTAATAAAAATGTAAGACTGTGTAAATGTTACTATGCTGTCTAAAAATATAGGTAAGTAGATATAAGTGTATTAAAATTACATTAAAAAAAATATCTAAATAGGTATTTATTTTTCCCCAAAAAACAAAATGGTAGCCCATATTTAGTTACTCTCCTCTACTATAGCATTAAGTAGGTAATAAATAAATTCTATGGTATTTTATCTTGTGAATATTTATATTATATAATTATGAATCATTTACAAAACGTGCAGTTGGTAAGCGTTGAGTTGACAAAATTATAAGTACTGTACCACTGTACCTACCTAATTTGACAATCGTTGGTTGCTGTAAATGTTTTTGTTTGATAATTTGGCAGGATTCCACTCACTTGTTATTTTTAATCCTTAGATAAGGTATCTACGGATTGATTTGATATGGATTAAACAATGGATTAAAAAATGCATTACCCATGATAATATTGCAAATAGGTAGGTAGTGCTACAAAAACAAGTACCTATAATCTATATAATATAGGACCCCTGATTTTCTTAGTTGTCTAAACAATCTTCACACAACTCAGTAATAAAATCATCATTTATAAATACAAAAAATCGTTTACCACGTGTAGATTTGGAAAAAAAATTACAGAGTACCTATCTAACATGATTTTCTTAATTTAATTTGACTTTTTTCGATAAAAAGACATTTGAAAATTGTTTAGGAAAAAAAGAGCTTAGAAATAATATAGCATTTGAATTATTATTGTATAATATTATTAAGCCATTGTTCATGTGAGTAGTAGGTAAAATAGGTACAAAATGTATCTTATAATATGTAGGTATGCATTAATGTTTTGGGTAAAAAAATGTAATGTTTTTAATATCAATTAAAAACATAACATTTTAGTTTTTTATGACAATAAATAACATCATGTTTTAAAAGATAAATAAGCATTTAATGTTTTGTTAAGGCATTGCAGTAACAAGGTGTATCCATATGTTAACTTAATTAAGCAGTGCTAGAAGTCTTCATCATCAGAGTCAAGTGCAGCCCTCCTTCTATCAAACTTCACAGTGCTAGATGACTTAGGCATCTGCTGATTGAGTGACTCAAGAAGTTGAATTAGTTCTGGCTCTGATATTTTATTGCGGACCTGACCCATCTGAGCCATTCTACAGATCATATTTTCAACCATGGCACCCTTTTCTGGTCTACTAAGTTTTATGTTATTCACTGTAACATAAAAATGTACACACCTATTTATAAGAAATATTAAAAATTAATGCAAGCTGCACTGGGATGATAAGCAGAGTCAAGGCTGAGTCCATACGTATAATGCTCAGATGAAGAACGGGCTTATGCTAAGTTTATTATTATTATTTTATAAATAATTTATATTTAATATAAGTAATTTTTTTGCTATTAGGAATGTCAATTTCAAAAAGTCAATTTTATTCTTCAAAATGCGAAGTTTCTATGAAATTGTTTAAAATTTAATACCTATTTCCATTACTTTTGAGACTGTTATTTATTCATTCATTCTCCATGAACATAGTTTTTTTAAGAACAGCTAGCATAAATACATGCTAAGTACTAACTGACAGTCCTATTAGCAAAAATATCGGCTTATTAAGATATTTACATCGGGCTCTAGCGTCTTGACTGAGTGCTTGTGCAAGAATTTGATGTTTGGCTTCTTCCATTGCTTGCATTCTTTCTTCCTGTTGTTTAGCATGATTAGGGTCACCAGTTCCCTGAAAAAGGTATGTAAAAGAATTATATGAAATAATACCGTTGCATGCTGTTTGTAAAACTACGGACGAATGGAATTTAAATGAATATTTTATAAATCGTACATGAACTTAACCTCCCTTTTTTAGTGTGACTCATACTCACCCCATGTTGAGATTGCAGCTGAGCGAGTCGCTGTTGTCTTAATTTGTCTAATTCTGGATCATCCATATTAATTTTTATTTAATATATCCACAAATACGTAAATTAGTTCAATATTCAGCTAGGTACTTCTACAAAAACAAGTTTTGACATATATGGCGGTATAGCGTTCCATTTCTTGTAGCATGTCCAGGTTATTATGAATCACTGAAGTATGAAAAATAGAATAAACTCAAGATTTTACTTTATTGATCAAATGCAAGGTAATGTTTTTACTTAATTTATAAATTGAATCAATTCAATTTATCTGTTATTTAGAACAAGGTCTGCTAATAATCCTTAGCGTTCCGTTTCTAGTTGTTTGATAAAATTGCGTCGGTTTGCGTCTCATTCACTCAAAAAGTTTGCGTCACAGACCAGACCGACCCAGTGTTCCCAACTTAGGGGTTTTCCCCCCAAATTTAGGGGGTAAATAAGTGGGTTGGGATTTTTTTAGGGGTATTTTTAGGGATTTTTTTATTCTTGTCTTTTACTGTGAAGTTTATAATGATTGTGACGCAGTTGACTGTAAACTTTTTGAAAATGTTTCAATTACTGTATAATATTACATTTTATTTATTAATTTTATAGAGTATTATTTTTTTTGGGGGATTTTAGGGGTTTTTAACTTTAGCTTTGGGGATAAATATTTCTGAGAGTTGGTAACACTGGACCGACCTCTTTACATGCTCTGTAGATACCTGCCTTCGCTAATGCTCGTCGAAGTAGAGGAGCTTGTATAGTGCCCAAGTATGGACGGTATGGATGTATGGATGGCTTTTAAAAAACCCATAGACTTATTATCTATGTAGGGGAGCCCTAGCCCTACTTATTATTTCTATGAAAAAAACCGATGAATTTTAGAATTATCGGGGTGGGCTCTGTCTATCATTGTTTAATATAAACTACACTTGTAAATATGGTTAAATATATCCACTCCGCACCGCATTTACTACCCATATCGTAAATAATAATTAAGTACCTATTCATAGAAAGAATTTTCTAACTAAACAGTTTTCTTAATCTTCCTTCCTTGATTTCTACAAACATAAATAGCAATAAAATGCCGTTTGACCAAGGCTAGAAAATCTTGGACCATTTAACTACTTAAGGTCTGTTTTATTTGCCCACGGATGCAACGGACCGACGGACGGATGGTTTTATTTGAAAGTGGTACCGTGGTGGTACCTACTAGTTTCACAGCGAAACATGAAATGAATAATGATAAGTTTGTGGCACTAAGTATACATTTCGTTTATACACACGATAACATCACATACCTACATAGCATCACGTGTCTATGTAATTATTTCCCGAAAGTTTAGGCAGAAATGGAATACTATTGTACATCTACATTTCGCCGATACCGTAATAGAAAGAAAGAAAATAAATTTATTTTTTGCACAAACGACACGAGATAGTATAATAAAAATGTAAAAACTTTTAACGCAACTAGGTAGGTATACAATAAGCTTTTAAATTATAGTTTTAAAACAACTAAAAACACGCTTCTGAAGGTACCTGCAAAGGCCCAGTTGAAATAAAAAACTTCGGCTTAGGCCTCAGCTTTGGCTTTGACCTCGGCCTTGGCTTCGACTTTGACTTCGAATTGCACTTTGTCGTCGACTTTGACTTTATTTTTTCGTGTTCTTCTCAGCAAACCCTTTCATTTGATACCCATATCATGATGGTAGATAAGAAAATTTTGTCCACCATCTTAGGGCGTCCGCCATATTGAATTAAGTGTACGTCATTTTAGATTTCGTATTCTTCTCAGCAAACCCTTTCACTTGATACCCATATCATGGGAGTGCTTAATAATTTACTAGTCCACCATCTTTATGAGTCTGCCATATTAGATTTAGAATGACGTCACTTATCTAACCATGCATTGTCATCCAAACTAAACGTGAATGCATAATTTCAGCTCAATCGGAAACCGGGAAGTGGGTTAAAGTTAACTTCCAAATTTTCTAACATAGTTAGTTACGTGTGTAAGCAAAAATTCGTAAAATGTTATCCACATCCTCAAATTCTTATTGTTAAGTGGTCAAAGTTAAAGTGGTTAAAGTGGTTGGTATTTGACGTAACTGACAATTCAAAACAGAGATGATAAGAACATTGACTCTTTGACTTGACCAATATACATCTACCCCTTCTTCCTTCGTCTGTGCATCTACCATAGAAATAGTACAAGTACCTATATATTATCTCTATGACATCTACTGAGGTCGACTGAGGTACTTAAATAAATAGTAACATTTATAAATTACTCTAGGTATTTATTTACATTACATTATCATGCCACTGGAGAGTTTGAAATTCTACTTTTCCATATGTATTACAAAATGCTAAAACAGCTAGTTTGTTGACTGCGACGGATAGTCTCCCAAAAGCTACGAATTCTGCAGGACTTAGGGCAGCAGATTGGTCATAAATACATCTCACCATGTAGGTTGCGTGAAATCTCACTGGATCTCCTGAAATGTAAATAATAGTCATTAGTAGGTAACCACAGCGGTTCCATGAATAAATTATATCACACTATTACTTATGGGATTGTATTTCGATGTTGTTATTTGTATAGAAAATGATGTAATTTTCTTTACAAATAACAACATACTTGATTACATAATGATAATGTCACATGACATTATCATTATGTAATCAAGTATGTGTAATCAAGACAACATACCTACCTACTACTATTAGCAAAACTATCAACAATTATTAAAAATTGGTTTATTTGACTCAAATAAACCAATAAAAAATATCAAAAGGGGTTCCATAGTCAAAATTGTTCATAATGTACCAATGTACCTACCCAGGCCCGCCGCAAGCGGGCGTGCAAGGCGTGCACCGCACGCGGGCGGCACGTCTAGGGGGCGGCAAATTGAGGGATCGAAAAAAAGAAAAAAAAAATGATTGATAAAAAAATATTAGAGAGAAGAGAGAAAATATCAGAGAATAAACCCCGTACAGCACAAGCGCGGGGGGCGCGGCGCCGCACAAAATTGAAGCAGTTTCGTAAACAACAGCGCCCAAATAAGCATGTTACACAGTACCCGTAGTCGTATTCTATGGCATGAAGGCTTCGCGAAATCAGGGAATCCTCTAGTCGCCACCACCAAATTTTTTCTCAGTCTGTACTTAACTATTTGTTTGTACGGATTCGAACAGAATTATCGTACTAACTGTAATCAGTGGTGGTGGCGGATTTACCAGCAGGCTGGAGAGCAGATTTTAGGGGCGGAAAATTTGGGGCCAGAGTCTAGCGGGACTAGAGTCAGAACTAGTGAACAAGTTTTCATACAGCGAAATAATGATGATTTTGCGAATAGAAAATTGCGCAAAAAAACATTGTAAAACTTTCACTTAATTAATTGAATTTCATCGTCATCATCAGCCGGATTGTTACAGATAATTTAATAGATACTTATAATTATTGTTTTTAAACAATAAGTAAGCGCAATAAAAATTATTTAATTAGGTTTACCGAATGTAAATTATTGTGTAAGTAGGTAGTATTAAGGCATAACTTACCCCGCCTTATTTGTAGTACATGATTGTGCTTTTATTAGCTCAGAAATATATCTACCCAAGAACTATTTCTTGTGCAATCTTTAAATCGTTAGGTTGTAAAAATAATTAAGGAACTGACACATCGATCCCCTAGTTCACATTTTCACAATCATACTGATTACGGGAAAAAGGTGGTGTAGGTAATTAGGACGATAGTGCACAAATCATAAAGTTACAATTTCATTGTCAAAAAATTGAAATTAATAATATGATTGTGATGAACTAGCTAGGGTAACGAATTGTAGAGGTCGGTAGGGGCGGCAAAATTTGAACAACCTACTGGCGGCAAATGTGTAATTCCGCCACTGACTGTAATTGTTTTGTTATCACTTCTTTCTTCTGGGACAAGTCAAACGGCTTGGACGTTATCGAATTCAGGAGCCTTCCATTGATTCGCCGATTCCGAGCTAAAGTTTTACCTACATGGGGCGGCATAATCGATATTGCACGCGGGCGCACAAACAGCTAGCGGCGGGCCTGTACCTACCCCAGGTAAACCTACTGTAACTGAGGTGGTACTATGGACTGTAGTGGTGCTTGAACGATCACCACAGAATATGTAAAAGAGTATTCGGTATTTTTTTAAATTACCTATTTATAGATACAAACATACATTGACTGTTATGTTTATTACACTTTGCTGCACCGTAGTAGATTAAAAATACATTACAACTTTTTATTATTATAGGGTTTAGTTACCTGGGTATATAAGATAGTCACAACCAAACTTAGATCCATTAGTGATGTGATGTCCTTTTTCCCATAGGTTCCTAAAAATCCTGAACTTGATGGTACCTTCTGGCTCCAACACACTGGGGTTCAAAACATCTATACAAACATTTTTCTTCTCTGTAAAATTAAAAATGATTTTTTAAGAAAAATAGAGGTAAGTTCTAATGTAATTGGATTGTATGCTTGACTTCTTCTCTCTATATGTTCATTTCTCTTTCACCCAAAGATTTGCTGGAAGAAAACTCATTCTGAGTTAGGCTCGCCTTTGTGCATATATCTTTAAAACTGTATTTTTTGTATAATAATATTCAATATTTTATGTACAGTAAAGATTATGAACAGGAAAAGGTGTTTGAAGTTAAATTATTTAATTATAATATTTGTATATTAAATCATACCTGTAGCCATGTAGTGTTCTGTTGGTAAATGTGTTAAGACATGTGCATGAGCTAGTTTTGGCAATTTATTTATTTCCTCTTGTAATAATGTTTGTTTATCTAATTGAATATCTGCAAATATCACAACAATTTAATTAAATACCTATCTTTGATTTCTGTAAATATTTCAGTGGTTTTAAAATGCTTTCATACCAGTAACACCTTTAGACAAGAGTTTTTGCCTCTTTCCTGCAATTATAATATCAATCTTCTGTGACAACTGTTCAATTTTTCGCTTTTTCAAAGCTTCAGTTTGTTCTGTTAGTACACTATAATGTCAAATCATATTGTTAGCATCAAGGATGACACAACATTTTTAGCTGAAAATAAGTATCTCATTCAATGAATGCTAAGTAATTAAAATTGATGGCTCAGGGTAATATTCTTACGTCTGTTCAAGGTCCTTTATGATCTGCTTTTCTTCTTCAGATGGCTTTGAAGTAAAGTTTGGTAATTCAAATAAATTACAGATACCCTTCTCTACCAGTAATGCAGTTTCTTCAGATGACAAAGCCATAGGCAACCCTATAAATGTAGAACATTATAGTGTACACAGAAGAAGCAAAATATTTATTATAAACATTGCATAATGCATTTTTTCAAGGGAACATACCTAAGAAATCGTTTTGCCTTGGAAATGATGGTATTGAACCAATTAGTGAACCGCATATGCGGTAGTTTGCTCGTAAAACGTACCAATCTGTGTATTAAAAAATGAGAGCATGATAAACTTATTGCGTAGGTATGTACCTAATATAAATAATTTAGTCCAATACATGTCTTGTTTACAACATTCACCTTCAGAATTCCATACATAAGCGATGCCATTTTCAACGTAAAGTGATATCATCGTTAATTATTTTTATATTCTTTGTTTCATTACAATTGGAGAACAAAAATATCACGTGCGTAAACAAACAGTGGTCTCGCCATAGTTAAAGTAAACCTCCGCACTCTCGAACGTCATTAATGTCAAAATCACGGTTGCCAATGCCAATTTATCAAATTCCCCAATAATCTAAGTCAAATTCTCTAATAAGGGGAGAAAAATCTTCTGATTCCCAAAAAATTCCCCTCAAAATTAATAAAAAAAAATGAAACAAGTTCCAACACTATAAATAATATTTATTTTTTATCTTACATATTGGACACTTTTTTCCATATTTTTGTTGCAAGCATTTTGCACGATGAGTGAAACGTGACATTGATGCCGCGGCCGACCAGTTTTTTAATTCCTTCCCTTGTTGCCAATAAAGATATTGGATGGATTGCGGTTTTCCGTTTTTAATTTTTCGATACAATCTCGTATAGGCCGCGCGGCCCATGACATCATTGACATGACTCTTTACATTTTAATTAATTTCTTTTCACAATAATTTTATTTATTATTATTATTTATTTATTATATTCATAATTAAGCCCCCCGCGGGCCCCGCCATTATTTGCATTTTTTTAAATCATCCAATTCGGCAATCATTTGTTTTTAGCGCGGGCCTACGGGCCTAAAGGTTAAGGACACAGGAAATTTTCGCTTTGCCTATGCGTTATAAAACGGCAATATCAGCATTATGTACATCACAATTTTCATGTTAGAGAACAATTTGTATTTTCCCGCACCGTTTTTATGGCGGAACACTTTACCCTAGTAACATTCAGCATCATATCTCCATAAACTTCAAGATACGTAGTATCTCTAAGTAGTCTGTGACTTCAAGCCCATGTTGATCACAATCCAGCATAGCGTGAGATGGCCATTCGTCATCTTCATCATTAAAAAATGTCGATAAATTTACCTAGTACCACCTTAAACTTCAAATAATTTTTATCACTACTTAGCCATAAAACTATCGAAGATCGATATTATTTAACGGCGAGATATCAAAATCCCCGAATAATGCCAATCCCCAATAAATCCCCAATCAACTTGAGATTCCCCACAGTTTGGGGAATTCCCCACAAATTGGCAACACTGGTCAAAATGTGGGAAATCGATTCGATAGATGCATAGACTTATGATTTGCATAAGATAGATGAAAATAAAAATACGCTTAATACGTGATAACATAGACGTAGGATTTCGCGATTTCGCTTTACAATGTTAAGCTTGGTTATGCTACATTTCTTTTTTTTGTTTTTATTTTTGTGGATCCAACAGATAATATAAGGTACGTTTTAAGGTCACTCGCTTAGATTAAAATAATATAAGGTCACTCGCGATAACGCGTAACCACAAACTATATAGGGATGTGCGCGAAACGCAGCTATGGATTGCTCGAAGCCGTTCAATTATTCCCGATGAGCGAGCGACATTCGCACGAGTGACTTTCACACCGAAAAATGAATTACTGAACGTAGCCCCTGGGTCTGTGCTTAGCACTTAGCACCTTGGGTGTGTTCAGTTATTACGCCGGACGACGCTCGACGACGCGGGCGATCACACTAAACCGTTCAGTTATTTGAGCGAGCGTCGTCGGACGATCGCTCTGGTCACTCCGTGAAATAGTAGGGTGAAAGTCGCACTCGGTCGCACTGCTAACAACCGACCAATGACTGTAGTCATAGGATACAGCAGATAATTTGAAATCGTTAGATTGGTCCGGATTGGTCACTCACGTAACGCAGTTGTGGATCGTTCAATTATTCCTGGATGAGCGAGCGACATTCGCCCGAGTGGCTACGTTCAGTAATTCAGTTTTTGGTGCGAAAGTCACTCGGGCGAATGTCGCTCGCTCATCGGGAATAATTGAACGATCCACAACTGCGTTACGCGAGTGACCAATCCGGACCAATCGAACGATTTCAAATTATCTGCTGCTGTATCCTATGACTACAGTCATTGGTCGGTTGATAGCAGTGCGACCGAGTGCGACTTTCATCCTACTATTTCACGGAGTGACCGGAGCGATCGTCCGACGACGCTCGCTAAAATAACTGAACGGTTTAGTGTGATCGCCCGCGTCGTCGAGCGTCGTCCGGCGTAATAACTGAACACACCCAGTGACTTTCGCACCGAAAACTGAATTACTGAACGTAGCCCTTAGCTCTGCGGACCGTGTCTGTCTTCTTGTCTGTCAGTGTCATGAATTGTCAATAATCGAGTCAAGTCAGTAACAGCTGATATATTTATTTTTGAAAAGAAACAAAAACAAAATCATATCGAGTTCTGATAAAAAACTATAATATTGTATTAAAATTTCAGTTTTTCAGATATTGTTGCATTACCTGCATTTAGTAGACAAATGATTAGCAAAGTTGATTTTGAAAGAAATCTGTTGTGATTATATAATCTAAATAATGGCATCCAGAAAAGTGATAATTGGTAGGTTTCTTTACTACTCCTCGTTAATTTTAGTCCTTTATATATTACTTCCCAAGTCGCTATGTTTATGTTATGTATTTAGGTAGTCGTTTGAAATCCTGCATCATTAGAATTATTACGTTACGCGGTGTATTCCGTACCGGTGTACATCGATCGGACGTAACCGGTACGTAATACCGCGTATCGGTATATATCATATATAATTACTACCCTGCTCCATACATTATTATCGTCCTAGTCTCGGGATCTTATCTACACATTTTTATAGATTACCTAATATATTTTGATTCATTATTTATAAATTATTCTGTTTGTGTAATTACTTATTTATCATACCATGTAGGTGGGTTTGCCTCACCTGTGTGCAATAAAGAATATTCTTTTCTATTCTAAATTTCTTAGGTGGCGGTACGGGCTTTATTGGGCGCCATTTAGGAGATCTTCTTGCAGTTAAAGGGTACAATGTTCTCAATGTAGCCCGTATGCCAGGTGCCAATAATGTTTCATGGTCGTCACTGGAGGTTTCAGGCTTACCCAAAAGAGCATGTGCAGTAGTTAATTGTGCTGGACAACAGTTCATGGACTTCACAAAATCCTGGACACCTGGGTAAGTAATTTGGTATGTAATATTTAATTTTTTTTTTGTATTTTTTTAATATTTTATTTTATAGGTTAGACTATTTTATACAACTGATTGCAATAAATATGTATTGTTTTCCAAGCAGATGATATTTTTTAATAAATTATCAAACTTTTTTATTTTTTAATTTAAATAAGTCTTCAATGCCCATGGTATTGGTATTGGTAACGCGCTCCACGTCGATGCGCGTATTTTGCGTAAGGGTGGGACTAGATTGTTTTATTCTAGCCAACCCAGCTCCTCAAGGAAGGCCAGCAGACCTTTGACCTTGCCGGCGATTTCTCGGAGAGTACTCAGGTTACTAAAGTACTTGGTCCTGTAAGTGGCGGTTTCTGGGCAGTTTAGCAGCACGTGGGCCGCTGTTTCGTCAACCGCCATGCTTTTCAATACCCATATAAAAATACACTATAACATAAATTTTATAACTAACATAAAATACTATACATTAATAATATATCACTACAAGCCTACCACTTAACTGAGTTGGTTCTTGACATAGCAGCACGGTACGGGAGGGGTGACAGTTGACCTAACAGTTATGTCGCGCTGCACACGACATAGTTTAAAAAAGGTTTTTCTGACAATATCCAAACAAGTACCTACCTTCCTATTTAGTCAATTGTACAAATCAAATTTTTATTTTCAATTTTATTATACACCACAATTTTTTAATTACCAGAAAAAAATTAAAGACTTGCTATTTTTATCTACTACTAAGGTATTTCTCACTATAATAACTGTTAATTATTGTTATAGTGTGAAATGATAATAAAGTGAAATAAAATTACTAATTTCATCTAAAAACAAAGTAGATTAAGTTGCTTGAACGATTTGAATAGCTATCATCATCACTCTTCTCATAGATCGTATTAATGCTTGGAAAACAAAAATATTGAAAAAAGTTGCATAATCTATAAAATAAAATATAAATATATATCTAATACCTAAAAAAACTTCTATATAACCAAATTCTAGAAAAAAATAAACATTTAGTTTAGGACGGCAGGGGTACCTGGCTAGCCCCCCCTGAACCCGTCTTGCCTTTCATACATTCACCTAGTTAATTATGTGACTATGCCCCAGTATTGTTGTAAATTACTGTTGTGCCCCCTCCCACCTAAGGCCTAAAGCTAGATACGACCATCGACAGTGGCATAACCTCAACTTTGAACAAAAATATCCTAGACCAGTTTTCTTGCACCAGTGAAGCTATCACTGCTGTGAAATAATTGGCTCTGCATTCCATTTTAACTCATTCACTACAGATAGTCCCATCCACGAAGACGCGCACCCCCACTAATTACTGACGCATCTTTCCTGTTGACCGTAACGCTTTCTCGGGATTATAGTCCGCGCGGAACTTGTTGGCCGCGCCTTAGGTGGCGACGTGGGTGAGGGCGGCGGGTTGCCTATCGTTGACGGCGCGCGGTACTGAGTAATGACAAAGCACCGCGCCCCTCCGTCCCACTGCTCACATACCTAAGGCGCGGCCAACTAGTTCCGCGCGGACTATAGTCTATTCATCGTAGTGTACGTGTGCACTCATAGGTGTAAAATAAATCACGAATGTTCCACACTTGTACTGTAAGCGATTAGGAAGAAGAGTAAGGCGCGTCTTCGTGGATGGCACCGAGCAGTAACTTATGGCCGAGAACAACACTATGTCTCCCTTTGTCACTTAATGAAGTAAATGCTACATTGACACCTATATCCAGCAGGACTAACAGGAGCATATTCTTTCGTTTTCAGGTTTAAACAAAATGTCCAGAACTCCCGAGTATTCACTACTAAAGCTCTAGCAAAAGCCATTAACAAGGCTCAGGATAAGCCGAAAGTGTATGTTGTACTCACTGGGGTTGGCGCTTACGAACCTTCAGAGTTGAACAAATACGACGAGACTAGTCCAACCACCGGCCATGACTTCTTCTCGAGACTGACTGTTGAGTGGGAAAAAGCTGCGCATGTAGATTCACCTGTTAGGCTTGTGAGTATATTTAGTATAACCTTTCCTAGTCTAGATAGTCTTAGGCCTAGCATAGAATCTTAAGAGGCGTGGTGTGCATTGAATATAATTTTGGTCTTGTTCTTGCCGAGACTGACAAAACAAGTGGCTAAATTACGACTGTAAAACATCGTCGTTAGTTCATTGACTCTGCCGTTATTACGATACTTATTTTATAAGTTAGTGCCTCCGGGTAGTACAGAGCAAATATTACAATCTATTATAAAACTTAATAAACACAAATGATAAATATTACTTATGAATACAATTTAATAAGAATAAGTCTTAATGGAGTCGAAGGCTATCGCGTAGACCGTAGTCCACAAATACCGTTCACAGCAGCTATTTACAGCTTAAGACCAGATCTTTTGCTTTTTAGAATCTCGGCTTGATAATAAGCATGGTGGTTCGACTTTTTTGAGACTTCTGGAAAGTTATTAATAGAATAGGATCACGATTCACGAACAATGCAAAACAACTTTCTTAAATTAGACAATATAAAGTAACCTTATTTCTGTTATCAATTATAGTAAATGATGTGGAACTGTTTCGTTTCTGACGGATGTGGAATTTCTGTGGAATTTTGCATTGTTATTTCTCATTCGTACGTTTAACCCTTAAATCGACAACGGGACTCCCGGTATACGTTACTTTTTATAAAATTCAGCGTGTTATATAATTAAGTGAAAGTATTTTTTGCACTTTAGAAATATACTTTATTTATTTGAGATTGGTATAAAAAATAATTTGAGCTCGCTACACAAAAATCTATCCGTCAAAGTCACAATTCCGTCATGATTCCGTCAAGGTGACAACTATTGCACCGACACTGATAAGATTTAAATTTATTTCTTTCAAATTTTGCACTAACCATCTGTTTATTTCGCTGTAGATTGAAAGAGTAAATGCTACTTATTAGATTGCAATATCATATTTTGATCATCAACTCAGAATAATAATAATAAAGTGTGAGAAATGTGTATCATGTGCCTCGTGGTTCCCCTTGCCAAGTGTACAGCAAGTTACCGAATATAAGTAACGGGTACCACAAGGTACGTTGCCAGTTCATTCAAACTTGTTTTTATAAATTTTTCTTGTATTTTTTTATGTAGCTTGCATATGCATTTTTTATACTGACATATAGCTTATTTTTAATTATTTTTGCTTATGTGCTTGACTCTAACAAGCTTGCAATTTTTTTTGAACTTGGTACCCATACAAAATGCTAGTTCCGAAGATGAGTGTTATTTCTGATAGTAAATGAGCACAATTTTAGGACCACTTTTTTATTATAAGCTCAGATCAATCTTCACTGGATTCTTCATATGAAAATCTTTATATTTTGGGAAATGACGGAGACCACATTTGTTGAAAACTATAAAACCGTGCCACTGACACCGACATTCAAAACTGCTGTTTTTTTCTATTTTCATAAAATTTTATGTTATTTTGTGTTTTGTGGTACTTGAGGAACGTTACCGAAATAGTTTCCGCCTATTCCATATCGAATTAATGTTTTTTTAGTTCATATTACATTATTTTTTACTATAAACTGTTTCTTTGACTACTCGGCAACGTACACTACGGTACCCGTTATAGAATCTCAGCGTAATCGACGTCGTACCCTGTGGGACCCGTACATTTTCTCGAAAACGGAAAATCCTACAATTTTTTAAATATTTTTCTTAATATTCAGAGGTCATTATAATGCAGGAAAATGCACAAAACAAAAGATTTAACTATATTTTTAGTCTTGCCTGTTTAAGGGTTAACGTCTTCTTCATAGAATCTTAGGGTCTATAATATCTATAATAAATGTTTTACAATATATTTATTTTACGTTCCCGTACTTTTTTGAAATAGGTAATAATTCGTTCCGGTGCTGTACTGGGTCGTTGGGGTGGCATGATCAAGAACATGTTCATTCCATTCTACTTCGGGCTGGGCGGGCGCATCGGCAGCGGCAAGCAGTACCTGCCGTGGATCCACATCGATGACCTCACGAGACTCATACTCTTTGCGATCGAGAACGAGAATGTGCACGGTGTGCTGAATGGCGTCGCGCCGCATGTTATCACCAATGATGATTTTACCAAAGTAAGTACTTCCAGTTGTGTCAATGGTTGAGTTAGACTAAGGGCTCCCCCAAACGGCCGACTGATCACTACACAATAATTACTTTTAAGCGATTTTGGCCTTTACTCCTGAGACAATACGTACGTGGAAACAAACCCCCACCACATTGCTGAGCGCTCAAGATTCGTGCCAGGAACTACACAGCGTGAAATAAAAATGACCAGTCATAGTTTAGGAGGTAATCACGTCCATGAAACTGAAAATCAAGCCATACAAAATCAATTTTTTATTTTGTTTCGGAGTGAATTTTAGTACTGCGGTTGCATTTGGGAGCCGACATTGAATGACCCCGCAAATTTTGCGCTCTACATAAAAAATATCCTGTATATTAATATGTGAAGAGCAAACTATGTACCACTTTTTAAATAGAGAAATAGACAAGTGCAGAAACCTAAAAATATATAATAATATAACGGTCGAATTTCAACCACTGGGCGACCACTAGTTAATTATAAATATTTGTTATTTTTTCAGTCGTTTGCTAAAGCTTTGCATCGGCCAGCCTTCCTACCAGTCCCCGAGACACTTCTTAACATGTTGCTCGACCAGGAGAGGGCAATGATTGTGACTAAAGGGCAATACGTCGTACCGAAACGAGTGTTAGAATATGGTTTCAAGTATAACTACATGCACATCGATGAGGCTTGTAATGAAGTAGCGCACCTTTGTCCGAAGAAACATCCTCTTAAATAAATAAACTTTAAACGTAAGTAAGTAGTCATATTTCTATTAGTCCATTGCTGCTGTGAAAATAATCTACTAGTTCGTTTTAAACAGTTGACTGATTACATGTTTAAAATATTGTGCATTTGTACTTACCTAAAAGTAATCTCTGTCCAAGTTTTTGTTATAAACCAATAATGTCGTAATTAAAGATAATATAGTTTATAAAATATCCTTTGTATTTTAACTTTCTCCATTTATGTAAGTATATAATTACCTTATATAGTGAAAGATATAGGGTTACTTGTAACTGGACGTATTCCTTGTAGGGTGTGGTCAAAGAGTACCTTGGTACATTAAGTAAAATGAAACAAAACCGCCAAATTGGTTTCATTAAAAAAAAAAACTTCATTGCTGATACTTTAACGAACCTTTGTACAGTGGAAATGTTTAATAAATAATAATACTTAGTCGCTACAACTAAGGCGGTGAGGTCAAGTTCACCGACAACATAACAATCGATTAGAGTAAAATCAGCCGTTTAATCATGACTTTTTGTATAGGTAATCGGCCGATTTAGATTTAAACATCTGTAATTTTGTCGGTGAAAATGGCCCTAAGGACCAAAAGAAAATTTAAGTTTTAAAAGAAATCAATTGCCTGTTAAAGAATGCAATTTATCTCAAAAATTTACTACGACACGAGGTGTAAAAACTGAAACAAAATCTTTCTGTTTTCCAAAAAGGTATAAATGTTGTTAAAAATAATAATCTGCACTTTGTATTTTTTTTTCTTAGGTATAGCAAGAAGACCTTTAGTCGTCACCTATTTTGCGTCAAATATTTCACGTAGGTATGTAGGTACCTAATAAAGTTATTTTGTCTAATCATGATGATACAGTGCTACTTATACTGAGTCAACATTGTTTGTCATCGGTAAAATGCCTTTATTTATTATTTATTTGAACAGGTAGGGTACTAAGCCCCTTTGTCACTGCGACCTGCGAAGATCTATTGTGACGAAATGAAATACCTTTACACCTAGTTTAGACCTATCGGACATGAGATCCGACGGAGCAATAACAACAGGATACACTTCATCAAATCTTAGGCAAATTCGAATGTCCATAAATGACGTTCATGAGCGTAGCTAGGAAGAAGCATAGTCCCAGCACAGTTACCCCAGAATCTCTGTTAGACCCCATAAAACTTGCCCATAGTGGAACTTCACAGGGAAAAAGGCTCTTACGAAGTAGTCGAGGAGCTGAACAGAGCAGTCTTACCAAGTATTTCAAAGATATTAAGGTCAAGGTTTATGAATATCAAGTTGATGTGGCTATTGAACCTTCATTTCGCACGTAGGCAAAGTTCTTAGTTGTTGAGAAGTGCTTCAACAAAGTAGGACCGTATACCCCTTGTGCCTAGTTTAGAACAAATTGTTAGCTACGCCCATGATGGCGCGATGATACAAATAAAATATTTATTTATCCTAATCAGGGATATGGGTACAACAAAAAATACATAGGTTTCTTATTTTTATTAACACAAATTTCATTATAAACATTATAATAGTAGGCATACCTACTCGTGCTTAGCACTAGTCTAGTACATCTCCAATTCGTCGAACACAACATAACATATCAGTTTGTTCACACGGCTACATATCGAGTTATACATTACCAATTTAAGCTGACCTGGCATGTATAGGCTATCCATACAGTGAGAGGTCAGCTCATACTGAAAATGTATGGCATGATGTGTAGCCGTGTGTTCAACCTTATTACCTTAATATCATTTTAATTATCTATTAATTAGTGTTTAATATCTAGGCATTCAATATTTGTATATACTTAAAAACAATGTTACACATATAAATAACGCTTAAATGAGACGTTCTGTTTTACATTAGGTAGGTACCTACATATAAAATAAAAAATTGAGCTATCTATAAAGGAGTCTACATAAGTATATGATATGTAAAATCTATTATATTTCATCAGGATAACACTAAGAATAGAAAATAGAAATTTTAAGATCTACGAAATCTAGCTGCTAAGCATTATGGCAAATTTTACTTATGATTATTTACTAGACCAAAATCTCTTAATTAGGAAGGTATATAACAATAACTATTTATTCACATTGTTGAACCCCCATGAGTTCATAGTTAGACCTGAGTTCCAAAGTCATGGGTGTAGAGTGTCTTCAAAGTTCACGTATCACGTATGCTAGAGTTCAGGGGGCGTTGGCCTCGATTAATTGTGCGAACCTATTGACCAGCTTGGAGACGAACTCGCGCAGGAGATCCTGTCGCATGCGGCCCACGTCCAGCACCTCGTCGTGGTTGGCCTCGTCGTTGTTGTCGTAGCTCGTTACACATTCGTTGGTGATAAGGGACAACGCGAACACGTTCAAGTCGCAGTGTCTGGCGGTAATTACCTACAAAAAAGCATGTTTTTGTTATATTGGTTTTATGAACTGTCTATCGCAGCCAGTGCTGGATATAAGCTTATGGAAGAACGAGGTATGGTGTTCCTCCATTGAAAAGTGATTTTCCGATCAGGAGAGGTAGTAGTGGCAGGTGTAGCCGGTATATGCCTTGCAGTCCAAAGCCCAACGGTTGGTGTTTACAATGATTCTAGCGTGCTTAGGTAACACAAGTTTGTAAACTTTCAAAGCACAATGCAGTATTTGCGTTCTCTCTTATTATAGTATCGCTAAAGGATTATCCTAAAAAAAGTAGTTTTGTACGAATTAGCCATACTTGACAAATTGGCCCTCATGTTCTGTTCAGCACACATGAGATTTCAGTACCTACACAAAAAGATACCCACTCTGATAAGTAAACATGGGCGTTTTTGGATATTTTTGTCATCGATGCGCATCGATATCAAAAATGCGGCATCCGACATCAGCATTGTCATTTTTGGCATCGATGCCTACTATAACAACGTGCATACCTACCGTCAAGAGTGATACAATACTGATATTGTTGACAATACTTAAGCATCCAAACGAAACCAACGATATCTACTAAAAAACTAAATGGCGCCTGCACGTTCCGTTTTCAAGATGACAGCTGGCATCGTTATTCTAAAAACGCCCATCTCTATATCAAAGATAGCCGATATTTTAATACTTTACCTCGTGAACAGTGGACATGCCCACAGCGTCGACTCCGACCATCTTCAGCATGCTCAGTTCCGCCACAGTCTCAAAGTTTGGTCCTCCGAGGCACGTGTACACGCCCTCTCGCACAATGTTGTCGATATTCAACTCTTTGGCAATCTAAAAATAGGTAGAAAATTTTCGGAATTTTATTCCCGACATCAAGAGGACACTGGGGATTATGGTTTTATCGTCTTATCATGTTTTGTTGCGTAAGGACTTAGATAATCTATTTTGTTTTATTGCAATCTAAGCTACGCGATCCAACCATCGTGTCTGTGACCACCTGTTTTGGTGCTGCTTGAAGTATATCTAATAAGTTTATGGTTACGACTATCGGTTGGTCATGAAATTCGTTATCTTTGAAACTAATTCAGTTGTCATGGTGATATTTTATATTATAATGATATTATAGATATCTACATACCTACATTTAATCCTACAAGATTATTACGTAAAAGAGTATTATCCATAAATACCAACCGTATACCTACCTGATTCAATAAAACGGGTACGTGCGCCTTGATAACTTAATTGGAATAAAAATTATTCTGAAATGTCTATCGCCCTTGAACTGGAAGTTGTAAAGCCTGAACTACACAGCCTGGATTCTACTTTTAAAAAGGTGCTAATGCATCAGAGAGCCCTAAAAGGTCAAACAGGAAGGTACGCACAACGAGTATCACAACTAGGTACGCTGACCTTTTTGTTGTGCGTCACTGGTTATGTTAATAAAACCGGGTGTGCTATTCACAAAACATTTTTAAAGAGTAACAAAGGAACCGATAATATGTTATCTCAAATCTTAAACTGCGTGTGCTGTTAAGACGCACGCGACAAGTCATAAAGTCAAAGATTATAAGTATATCTCTCATGTGTACGTAAATGCGTATAGAATTATTTATCTGGTTTTACCCCTGGCACTATCTTTGCCGGTAGATAATAGATTCCAATAACTTTACTACATGTAATAATTTTAGATAATAGATACGACCTACCTCCCTAGCAACTTTTCTATATTCGTAGTTATAAGCCTTGCTCATGGGTGGGAACCGAGGTCCGAATCTCTCGTCGTTGGGTCCGTGCAGTGGGTTGTTGCCAGCGAAGCCCATCATGTTGATGTGGTCCTTAACAATCATGATGTCGCCAATCTTATAGTTAGGGTTCAGTCCTCCGGCCGCGTTGGTGGCGATCAACGTTTTAACTCCGATGAGTTTCATCACACGAACTGGGAGACAGCACTGAAATGAAATAATTCTGAAAGTGAGTATGTTGTACTTGTAACTTTAAATGGACCTACTGGGTCCGTTGGTTTTGGCACCGACTAGATAAACCTGGTGATATTGGACCGTAGACCTCTTAGGAACTTTTGCTCGAAAATAGAACTCATATTGCAAATATCGATGTCTTGCAAACAATTTCGAATTAGGAGAAAAAGAAAAGTTCCGATCTTTTAGAAATTTTGAAAAACACGTTTGTAGGGTTGCTGTTATCCAGTTACAATTAATACTGAATATCTAATAATATTTTCCCTTTTATCTTTGTTGTTTATTGTCTGGCAAATTTACCTAATCAAGAAATCAGTTCAGCTTATTGCAATCTAATGCTGGAAATAGGCAGCTCTTAAAAAAAATATCAAGAGAATTCTGCGTTGCATAATCTACAATCGTCCTGAATGTCAAAATGTAAATAGTTTGATTCATTTGTTATACCTACCTAAATAGTCATCAATGTGACATTCCATTCTAGTAAATCGTGATTAAAAAACAATATGACTAATTATCGTAAGTTTTCATTAATCAAATCGCACTAAACGCTGGGTGATAAAGCAATTAACTCTCACGTGTTGTATAGTCGTTGAATTTCACAATGACGCACGAAACATTTCAATTTGATTGAACTTTATGCCAGTATTATAAAAGTCACATTGAACACGACGCATCTTCGTAAAATGCATCAACTTTATCATAATCAATTTAACACCAGAAACTGAAAGAACGCATGGTCTAAAAACATGCAATTTTTATATTTCCGAAGTGTATGTAGCTTTAATTAGTATAGGTGCCTACAGTATACAGGAACCATTATAAAAAGAAAATATCGCAGTAGTAAATAAAATGATAATGATGTTTTCTTTATAAAAGTCGCTACTGCGTTTAATTTATCATGACATGAAAAATGTTGATTAAAAGAAGAGCGCTTGACGTTGGTAGTATTTTATCTGAACGTGCCATTACTCTCCATTGTCGTGCTCACAACAACAGATAACCCCATCGCTGGGGGTCGAGACCGCTTTGCATCAGCCACATCCAGATATGTGTAAGCAGACGACGAGAATTTTCCGTAGATGTTTCATGTTTGTTTTATTTATTTACTCAAGTAGGTACGTGTGCATTGTGCGTAGAGATCGCAAGACATAAGGCAGTCTTACATCATGGTAATGATATCTGTTACTACACTATACTTTAAGTAATCTACTGTAGAAAAGCATCATATTTTACTGTTGACTCTAACCTCAAGTCACGAGAGATCACACAACAACTGACTGACTATGCCAACTCAATTAATAATTAGGTGAATAACACACGGAGCACTGCGAGGCCGCCTACCGCGGCGGTGCTCGGTCGAATCTTGTACTATATCCATATTATACCATACTCCATAGAGTCATGGACTATTGGTACACGGCAGTGGCGTGCACTCCATAGGGCCCATCGACACTCGATACTTTTAGCAGCAGAATCGCGCGTTTTCACGTTTATTATTCACTTTTTGTTAGCAAAAGGCAGCCAACGAACGCGAAAACAGGCGATTCTGCTGCGAGTGTGAACGACCGCTTAAAGACAAAAAGAAACTGCCAACCCTGATAAATTAAGTATTATTTAATAAAAACGTTAACTTGACAATACAACAATAAGTTGTTTTTGCCTACCCTCTAAGAAATATCTTTGCACGCCACTGGTACACGGTACCGCGTCTTCGCGCGGAGAAATAGAAAATTTTACGTTGGTGCCCTTCGTGGAATAAAATTAATATTATTTTACTATTCCACGAACCGCACCAAACCAAAATTTGGATCGGTGCCGTTCGTGGAATAGCGTTGGTGCTATTCGTTTTAGTGCCGTTCAGATCGGTGCTATTCGTGGAATACCTCGAAATTTCGATGTGCTCAACCGCACAGCTACCTAATCACGATGCACGCTCGTAATCGGAATCGACTCAATTTTGACACAACAACAGTGTTCATTGCGGTGCTCAAATTGTAGGGCGGAGTGGTTTTAAAAGCATACCGCGCAATGTAATTTGTTGGACTGTCAAAATTGAATCGATTCCGATTGCGAGTGTGTATCGTGATTACCCTGCAGGTCCGCGCCGCGCCTGCAGTGCCGCACAGCTCGACCGTGTGTTATTCGCCGAAGTATGTCCGGCGCAACATAGACAGTCAATCCCGTTACGTACCTTGCTTGCTAAGCTATTCTTTCTACCACGACATGAGCATTTTCCAAATGATTATGATATATGATACCGTACCTACTACCCACAGTTTTTTTTATGTTTTAGACTTCTCTAAATACCTCCATACAAATACCGGTAAGCCGTGTTGTCGTAGGGCATAATTAGTGGTGATCTCAAAGGAAGGACATATACCTATAATAATTTGTGTTTAGACTAAGCCTACCTCAACAACATACATTGGAAAATGCTAAGATAGTGACCACTAGGTAGGTATAATTATCGTTACAAGTATTTATATACGGAAGTTTTACGATTGTAACATTGTATTACCTTCCAAAGTGGGTATCCCTCATAGTAGTGGAACCTTCCCTGCATGGCCACCACCGGGACTCCACTGATCTTGCCGAACACAAGCTGGCCGTGGTGCCCCTCTACTGTGCTTATCGGGAAGTTGGGGATGTCTTCGTATAAAATACTCTCTGAATCTGTAATCGTTTCAGCCAGGGATCCTGTGAAAGAAAGAAATAATCGTTTGAATTTAGTTTCTTTTTACCTAGTCATTATCAAGTGCTCTATGTAAGTAATGAAAAGGTCTGCCGACTTTTTTATTTACACAGTATAAGTAAGCACTCAAGTAAGTTAGATAAATTGGAAGTTCCCAGATTTTCATAGGCCGTTGCTACAGGTACCTACAATTTCTATACCTATATAAAGCGGCAGTCTGATTCATTAGGTACATTTGCAGGACGGAGCTATATAAAGGGAAGGTGTTAATAATGCTGTACATACTACATACCCACATAATAAATGAAATTCCTGGATTTCGATATGTATGAGGAGTTTGTGTTCAATCAACCACAAAACATTAATTCGTCATTAAACCAGTCATCAAAATTCCCACCACCATCTTAATGCCTTTATGGACCAAATGACTTCTATTGTGCAGGTGAATATTGTTTCATTCTATGTATTTTAAAATAAAACAACCCAAAATATAAGGTTTAGTGAAATTAAATCCTATATCAGGTAGGTATAAGGTACTGAAACAGTTTAACAATATCCGTCTATGAAGATTTCCCTTTGTATAACTTCGTAATTTAGTAGCTTGAATTAATATATACCCTCTTTCCAATACGAACCCATCCCAGACCCGCAAATAATGCCGATGTGCGGCTTCACAGAGATGCGTGATAGCAAGAAATTCGCTATCTCCAGGAGAGTTTCATAAGAGTATCTGAAACAACATTTAAATGTTCATAGCACATGTATCAAATTGCAATTTATCGGGCAATAGCGTAACTAACGACCAAATCGTCGTACAACTATCCAATGCGAAGTATAGGTCTCCTAGACCTCTTTTTACTTCACTATCTAATCATCCCGCGATCGTAACGTTGCAAAAATATGTAGATAGCTAAATCTCTTAGCAAAATTACCTATTCTTCATTACAGTACCCAGCCTCTTGCAATAGGTAGATGTATACAGGAGGCTGGGTTACAATGTGTCACGGCCTAATTTGTATGAACTCGATGCGACAGTAATAGTCGCGTACTGATATCGCCAGTTTAATTGATGCACTTGCGATCGCCCAAGTGCATCAATTGTTGCAGGCATAGCATCACTGCTCACTTAATATCAATCTTCTTCTTCTTCTGTCAAGTCGCCACGACCTATCACATGTGAATAGCTCATGCCTTAGTGGAACGATTCGCCGGTCACCAAGGTATCGAGGCTGACTGCCCAGGGTGCGCCGCAAGATCTCATGTTTCACCACGCGTGGAAACTCTTTCCTTGCAACCCAATAATATCAATGAGAACTTAAGATTCATGGTTGTAGCTGAAAACTTTATAGGTAGAGTAATCATAAGTTACCTAGCTTTAGCAGGCTAAAGGTTTGAGAACGCTTAATTACCTATAAGAAAAAAATGCTCGTTTCTTATACTACCTATTTACTTAAGTTACTGAGCCTTAGGCTTAAATTTTTTGTTCTATTTAAAGAATGCGGTGTTTTTGCAGCATCCTGTCATCACCAGCTGCCTATATCTTAACTACCGCGTGTTTGCGCTCCTCAAATTGCATGTAATTTGCAATCTATAGGCATCTCTCTCTTGCCTTCGGTCAGCGTCTCAGCGATCATACATGATTGTAGTCATTACAGTAGCATTTCGTTGAGGAATAAAACTATCATTACAATTTCTTAGTAAGTAGTTACTGTTTTTGCCTATGACATTCACATAAAATTTATAACCATGATTTGCTGACGAGCAACTTCCTCCAAGTAGATGTATGCGCCGATGCCTTTTATACCGGCGGCGGCGTCCGACGTCAAATTTGTCGGCGGCGGCGGCGTCATCGGCGTCATCGGCGTGGGTGGTGAAATTAAAAGTAATATTAATTTTTTTTAAAAATACTTAGTATGAGACACGCTTCGTCCGAGATCAACTTTAAAATCTTATTATAATCAAAATATGGCAGATTTATTGGCCGAATGACTGAGTTGTGTGTGACGAACGAAGTTCGTAAGTTATCGGCAAAACGCGCTATTTAAATTGTGCTCATTTATAAATGGTTTTTTATTAAATTTGCGTAAACAAATAAATCGAAATAAACCAATAAGCATATATTTAGACATTTCTAGTGTTTAGTTTACTAGTATAGGTATATCTGCATTGTACCTAAAGCTAGAATATTACATACAATGACCTTGACGCCGATCACGCCGAAGAAAACATCGGCGGCGGCGGCGTGGCTGAAATTACCGGCGGCGTGCGCCACGCCGATCGGCGCACATGACTACCTCCAAGTGTATCTATGAGGTACCTGCCAGATCCTTCCTTAATAATCCTAAGTGCCATTGCCATGTGCCATCGATGGCTAATAAGTAGTGCTAATTGAATGTCTTTAGCAATAAACAGTAGGTAGATACCTACCTAATTGTTATAGGGCAGAATTTTATTTATTCAATTTTCAAACTTTTGCCATTTAAATGGGTTTAGGGCTCCATGAGGATCCAAAAACTTGAATTTTAACTAGTACTGTATCTGGTTTATTTCCGTAACGGGTGGTTTCTTAGGTGACGAATATCATCCAAGAAGTAAGCAGGTGGTTTCACTATGAAACCATTCAGAAACTATGACTGTTAGGGAGTTCTTCACTATTGAGATAAATTATTTTATTTAATCGTCAAGACATCTACAGCAAGCTTTGCCATAAAATTACGACATACCTATGGTATTTTTGATCAATAAAAAAGGTTACGTGAGCTACCTGCTGTTGGATAGCTTATTACTCAAACCTGTGTGACGACAATAGCCACACTTTGGTAAGCTATAGGTACCTACCTATTAATTATATATTATCTTTGAGCAAACTACAGTCCGCGCGCGAGCTCCGAGGAATCGGGGGCTAAGAAAGCTACACTTGTTCAATGAATTTATTGTAAAGAACAATATTTTACTAGTAAAATATAACAACAAACTACTGAATAGGGAAATTATAATTGCATATGAGTCAAAACACGAAATCAAAATCAAAAATTTATCAAAGCGGTTAAGTACAAAAGTTTATAAAAAAAAAAAAACCACCGACACCCGCACTGTGCTTATCGTAATTGCTAAATGCGCAGGGGGCACCGAAACCACTTCTGGCGATCATGTTGGCTAAATTATATAAAATCGATCTAAAGTAAGACTCGTGGGGTGGTTACAACTGCTGTACTTTCGTGTTTACCATATATACGATAAGTTAAAGAACGCAAGTATTTAAAATTTCGATGTTACCTATTGGTTCCAAAATAAGATCAAATAAAGTACATTATTGAACTTCAATTGATGTAAAGTAATTGATAGCTCGAATACATTTTCAAGGTTGGAGAAGTTTGTGAACACTGCGATTGGTTGTTACTGTTGTCTAATTTATCGTTTAACCCTTGTTAACGTTAATTGGATCGTTATGCGTTTTAGCATAACAATAGAAGATCTATCTAGAAATTATCACTAAGAACAAGTATCTACTGGACTATACATATATTGTGAAGTAACTGAATATTATAGTCCTACAGTTTTTAGATATATAGGTACCTTGTAGAACTAGTATTTTTATATTTAAACATAGGTAATTTACCTATAAGATAAAAAGTTTAATAAAACTACTGTTAACAGATTAGATGGTTTGAAATTATCAAAGTATTATCTTAAAATATTCTATTATATTAAATAATATTATATATAACCAAAGGTGTTTTCACCTTTTAACTTATAATATCATTCGATATAATTTTCATAATATTATACCTTATAGAATGTACATACCCTTTAGAAGAATTTCCGTTTCCATTGGCACCGTCCGTTTCTACTTCAGGCAAAACTTTCTTAGCCGGCACGAAAGCTTTGGCATCGTGAACATCATTCGCGTTAATGGGAGCCATCACTACACTTGTTTAATTGAAAGTAATTAATAAAAAATATTCGCGTAGATGTTTCGTGATCGATGTCCGAGCATATAATGCGGGGGCCGGTTGCCTTCGTCAGTTTTATACATTGGATCAGCGGACGGCGACTGTGATACAGTTATCATTTTAACAAGTTCATTGGATGCTTTAATTTCAGCCAGTGATCAGTGGAAGGGTACGTTTCTGCTTATCGTTGAAAAATAAACATAAAGTAATCTGTTTTTAATATTTCAACTTAAGATTTTAATTAAATGAGGTAACAACGAACCTATTATTTATTTATTATTAACGAGCTTATTAGCTGTGCATGTTCACCGATGCTCGCAAACAATATATTTTCTATTGTGTCTACTTTGCGACGTATGACTAAAAACAATGCAATTCACTAGAAAATTTCGTCATCCACATTCACACATTACATTGTCTACTCTATTGAATAAACTTTTAAACTATTTACCTAGGTATGTAGAGTTTTGTACTACCCACTTATTTAAAGTATACTTATAGGTCTTACCTAACTTAATTTCTATGACGAATTTAATAATCATGTCGGTTTATCAACTACATCGGGCAATAGATACTTAATATAGGTAATATATTCGTCTGGGCTGTGACAAAGTTATTTATTGTAATTTGTTGTATTAGAACTTAGTGAGATTGTTTAAACCAATATGCAAATTTTCATGTAAAACGACACATAAGTATTTCGTTGTGTTGAAAAATTTGAAACTTAGGTTCTTTAATAAGAATTGTTTCAAGAAGATTAACATCACACAATGTCCTTTTGTTAGAAATTAATGTCTTTAAATATTTTACAAAAATCTTTTTACTAAGTATGAGTAAGTACTAAGTACCTAGTCAGAAATAATGTGGATTATATTTTATTTTTCCTTCCTTGAATAGGGTATACGAGTGTACATCTAGATGATTATTTTCCAACAATTTATTAATTAAACATCAACAGATGAATCGGTAACTTGCCTTCAATAAATAAAACATTTATTTACTCAATAACTATTGCAGATTACAAAAATCTTGAACTTAATAATTGTATAATCAGAACGTAATAGTTCCTACCATGGCCACGAGTTATGAATTGCACGCAAACTTTTTAACCCCCGGCAAAAAGAGGGGTGTTATAAGTTTGTATTGTGTATCTGCGTATCTGGCTATCTGTGTATCTGTCTGTGGCATTAGTGGCATAATAGCTCCAAAACGGATGGACCGATTTCAATGCATTTTTTAATTTAATATCCTTTTAGTCGGGTATCATCTTAGCTAGGTATTTTTCATGAAAACATGTTCAGCTGTTCAAAGTTACCTATTATTTTTGTTCGAAGGAACAACAAACAAAGTTCATATCGATTCATACAAAATTGTTATCGATTCTAACAAGTGAGTCTATCAATTATTATCAGTTCTAGTAACCCGCGTGCCGTTTTATTTAATAATACTTATTATATAGATATACCTACTTCCATTTATCCAGCTTGACGGACCAATGAAGTTTAGAATAGATAGCTGGGACTAGGATAAATCTAGATTTGGACGGTGGAAAACCAGGACTTTTGCCACAAATAGAGAGACTGACCCATGTTGACAATGAATTGTGATAAGCTAAATAGATTGTCTATGTCTTCAAGGTCGTCTCCATTTCCGGGGTGAGGGGAGTCACATTGTGGTACGTCAACAATATTTAGAGCTTCATATAGCAATTTGTGTATGCCTGAACATACGAGTATAGGTACTGTCTTGTTATAAAAGACGGTATAAAAAGATAAAAAAAAATTGAATGAATAAATACACACGTAGTTAGGTTAATTAGTTTTTAGAAGAATAGATCTTTATTTCATGTAAACCAGATACAGGCACTTATGAAGGGTCGAGACTCTAGGTGCACGGTTCCAAATAGTAGACCCTACGGAGAAAAACCGGCAAGAAAAATTTCTTTCTTTGATAGACTCCACGTACCTAGTCATGGAAAAATATGTCAAAACTATAGGGTATTAAACAAATTATCTGTCTTTATGTCCATCCAGTCATATTACGGTAACGTTGTCAATATTCCCAAATTCGTGCACCTAATTATAAAACATAGGTACACGTAGAGTCAGCTTAAAATTATGGCTTTATTTTCTCTTTCTATCCATATCTATCTCTAAATAAATTTAAAAATGTCCATGATCTTAGATAGCCATTATCAGGCTAATCAATGCAAACTTCTATCATGTCGTGTCTGTAAATAAGTGTATGAAAAACATGTTATTTGAAATATAAAGATATGTATTTATAGATTAAGCAATACAAACGAAAACACTTTGTATTAATTAGATGTAAGTAATAAAAATAGTGGTCGTGATTATAGAAAATAATAATAACTAGTGTCGCACAGTGGCCGAAAGTCCACCGTAATTTTAGCTTTCTGCACTTCTTCACCATAAAATCTCACATTCCTCCGTACGCGCAATATGCTAAAAAAGGGGTACAAAGTTTTCTCTACCTAATAGTTTTAATATACCTAATATGTAGTTAAATAATAATTAGATATTATTATATTTTTTATATTTTCGCGAGTATAGTTTTGTAAAATTTCATAAGTATGTAGATTGTAGATATTATCGTAAAGTTCTTGTCTTCAATAATAACTTGCCCCACACCACACCCCACCCCCCGGGCAGCATGTTGATAAAAGAGATAATACCTAATAATGATATGAGGAATACACATTACTTATAAATTTAATCTAAGTTCCTGTTATGCAACTTGTTTATTTGCCTTTATTATAAACTTATCAAAATCAACCCAAACGTTGACATATCTCGGACAGTTTGATCTATATATAGCAAATAGCAACGACTTAGGTAATTAAATATGACTTGTTCAAATATGTATGCTTTGGACTAGAACACAAGTTGCGTTCTATTCCAAAGCATGCCTATTTGGAGATGCAAGAAAAAACGACTTGCGTGGCTGCGTTCGTGGTTCACGTTGTCACTGATCATCCCGTGATTGCGGAAAACACTCGCAATCAGAATCGCTTAGAGGCAGCTCTTGATAGTGGGAAAAGCATCCACCCCTGGACCGCTGATGGGATATAGGTGCCCTTGTCACATCATCACTGTCTTTGCGGTCGCCAGTCCACTCACGCAGCATAGTAACACGATTATTTAGGAGAAGCCACACAATATTTATTATACCTTATTGCATAATTATCTCTAAAATAAAATATGATTAATTATTATAGTTGAGGCTGGACAAGCCTTAAACAGAGTCAAAATTAAAACTTTTTTTTTATAGTATAGGCGGCAAACGATCTTGCAGTTCACCTGATGGGAAGTGATCACCACCGCCCATGAACATCCGCAACACCAGATGAGTCACCGATGCGTTGCCGACCTTTTAGGATTGTGTTAGGGAAACGGGAGAGAAAGGAGAAGGAAGGGCACTAAGGGAGGAATTTGGCCTCCGGCGCTCCACACTCACCGAACGAAACGCATCAGTTAGATAATATAATATGTTCAAAATTATTTTGAATTCTCAGCGTTTATTTATTTCCTCAATGTAAATTATTAAATGTAGGTAGTACATAACATACCAATAATCGGAGTGTAGTTGATGCAATCAAAACTTTGTTGACCACTGACTTATGATCTGTCATGCTTAGCTTAGTGAAGGTATTTTTTTAAGTTTGAACGTTATTGAGTTTCTTTTGTCAAACAGTTAATAACCTCTATAATCATTGCACATTTTATTTTTTTGTTCTGTTATCTCAGCTGCGATCTTATACAAATACGTCATTAGTGTGTGTTGTTTGCCTTAATTCCCTGTAATACCTATGAAATTTAAGTTTCAATGTTAGTACTTAGTACCTAACAGTCGAAAAAATCACAATTACAGCTTTTTCTCTTTACATAGGTATTAATATACACTTATTTATTTATCATCACGCCTGTTTTATCCGAAGGGTTAGATAGAAGTGACCCGTACTTCGCCGATGACGTCGGCAAATCCCATGTAATAGAGGGCGAGCTTGTTGCCATCTACTATGTACAATTCCGAACTCCGGGGTTCCACTGAAAACTTCCTAACAAATAATCCCAATAACACTTCGCCCGACCTGGAAATCGAACTAGACCAATGAGGCAGTATGTTATTAAGGCGGACTATATAGATACATAAGTATTCCGCAATCATAATTCAAGTTTGCCAAAAATGATTCCGGTTCTAAATGTATTATTACTTATCAAGTCAAGAGCGAGTTCCGTCTTTAAAAATAAAAACCGGTCAAATGTGAGTGTGGCTGGCGCGCCGAGGATTCCGTTACATTAGCATGCAAATAAGCGTACCTACTCATAAAAAAGTGTAATATTAAACCAAAATTAAACATAAATTGTATAAATGGAGCTGATACGGTCACCAATCCAGTAGGTACCTAATGTTTTGCTAATTACGTAAAAACTATGGCAGAGACATTGTTTTATTTTTCCTGTAAGTACATAGATATTTAATAGATATGTATCTATTTAAATAGCAATTGAACATCACAAATTATTTTTAAAAATTGGGTAGAATGGGATGGTATTTTTATTGATATTTGTGTCAAATAAGCCGAAGAAAAAAAATGTATTCAAAATAATTTTACTCATCTTATTTATATTCGTTTGGGTCAGAATTTGAAGTATAAAGCTTTAGTAGTTTTATAAATATCATGGTGTAAGTGTAACTAACGGACAGATAGAGGCACCGAAGTCTTACCATTTAGGTTCCTTTTTTACCATTTTAGTACGGAACCATAAAACATAATAATAATTAAAGAGCTATTATTAGCCCTGGTTGAATAAATTATTTTATTAGGTAAATTCAAAGAATTTCTGTTCTAAAAACTGGTTTGAAGTCTCAGTTTTCCTAGTAGTACCTACCTAATCGCTTTTTATCAATTTTAACACCGATCTGTTTTGTTTTGATTTCATAGACAATAGGCTAAACCATGACACTAATACAATTCATTACTATATCTTTAATCTACTTTAACCTTCAGCTGCGGCCGTCTCTAGAATGTCTATAGTCTAGTCTAATCCTCGTCCCCAGAAATCCTGGAGACCTTAATGTGATGACTCCACAAGAAAAAAAAGTCTCTTAGGAAGTAGTTAGGTTATACCTAAGGGTCGAGGTTTACGAACTTCGAGGTGATGTAGCTATTGGTCCTTTATCTCATACGTAAACAAAGTTTTAAGTTGTTGAGAAGTGTTTCATCAAAGAAGGACCTGTGGATCTGTATCAGGCAACGTTGTGTCCTGTCCACCCTAGAATAATTTGCTAGCTACGCCGATGTAAATAAGTATCATAAGCGACTGCATCAAAATCCACTCATAGAAGTTACAAGCGAGTAGGTTCATTTAGAAAAGACGAATCTTTAGCTGAATGCAACTTAAGACACGAGTCCGAGCTGACAAAGTAGTCAAGTCGTGTTCATTCCCTCATAAGTTCATAACTATTCGGTGATATGTCCTACCGTGCTCTTTCTTACTTAGGTATGTATCTTATTTTGGGAAACAATCCCTCAACATACACACAACCAACAGATCCGTCAGATGGTGGTCAGTTGGATTTGAGGATATGACAAAGATCGCGATACTGACCACAGAACGTTATCAGTTTAAGAGTTTGATTTGTCGTTGTAGCATTTTCTATTCTTGTCTCAATTCCGCCAGTTTTTTCACTTCTTTGTACCTACATCTTGACATTCAACTTTAACTTTGGTCTATGTAACTCCTTCTTGGTCTTGCTCGTCCTCTCTTTACAGAATGTAAAACCGAAAATAATAAATACTTAGGTATCTACTGAAGCAGTCGTTGCATACTTAAACATAATTTGGAGCTCTGTTGTCTGCTAAAAATAAAGATCTAATTGCACTAACTAGTAATCTAATAATTCCATTCCCCTATGTATTATAATAAATTTTGATTAAGTAAGGCATGCGCATGCACCATTCACTTCGTATCATCAACCTAGCTTTTACCGACAAACTACCACCTGATCTTAGCATTCCAACTTGTAATGATATAATAAGGTTAGACTAGCTTTTTGATTTCGTGCTCCTGACAGCCATAACAACAGAGAATCGTATATTATGACAACCGGGAACACGGCTTAACGTGCTCTCCGAGACATGGAGGCAAGAGCTGCTTATCCCCACAATTTGAATGACCTGCGAGTCATTAAGCCACGAATGTTTTCATACGTGACTTAAGTATCTTACTAGAAAATAAAGAAAAAAATCTTTACAAGGAAAAGTACATAGCTGTGTCAAACAATCTGCGTTTATATAAATAATAAAAACATCCTGTGAGAAAATTCAAATAACTCATTCAAACATTAGAGATTTTATCTTTTTGAAAGACCCATTGCTTACAATAAGTAGGGACATAATCAGGACATCACCTTCAGTCGGTTACCTGCAAGCAGCCACGATGTGGGCTCTCATTGCGTTCTCTGTAATCTTAGCTTTCTATTTCTTAAACCTAAAGTTTGAAAGACCACGGTTGTACCCTCCAGGTTGTAGTTTTTAGATGGCTTGCATTATAAATTGAATCAATGTGAAATAAATTCTATCAATTGTAAATTTTTAGGTCCAAAACCATTGCCATTTTTGGGAAATTTGCTATCAGTGGCTTTTAAGTTGAGATCTTTAAAGCATCACCATACCATATGGCGTACTTGGGCTCGAGTGTATGGAAACCTGCTGGGTCTGAGACTAGGATTCATCAACGTTGTGATCGTCTCGGGGAAAGACTTGATAAAGGAGGTGTCTACGAGAGAGGTCTTCGACGGAAGACCCGATGGGTTCTTTTTTATGATGAGGTCGTTTGGTAAAAAGTTCGGTAAGTTGCTGAAGAATATCAGTGAAAAAAACATCTATTTCTTCTATGAACGAAAACATTTTTCAAGAAAAGATTTTTTATATAGATATTTCAATGTTTTATAACGAATGCCATTTATGTCTAAAGTTAATGGCCACTCTTATAATTACCTATTGATTATTGATCAATAATAATCAATAAGTATTATAGAGAGTGGTCATACATACGTCAATACAATTGCATCTTCGTGATAATTAACCATAATAGCATCGTCACATTAACAAATTAACGATTAATAAAGAACACATAAATGTAACTGTATATTGCTATTTTATGTATTAAATAGGTACGTCATTAAGTAATCAATATGAATTTTCTTGATAAGCTTGAAGAGAGAATGGGCCGGAATAATGTTTACTCTATTTTTACAACATTTAAGGAATAGTCTTCAACGACGGAACTTCGTGGACCAAGACAAGGCGTGTCGTATTAAAGTATCTGAAGAACTTCGGATACAACACGCGTTACATGGAGAACTACATAAGTGACGAGTGTGGAGCACTCGTCAAACTGAGGATGAGCGACGCCGGGCAACCGATACTAGTGAACTCAATGTTCAATATTACGATCGTCAATATTTTGTGGAGGCTAGTTGCAGGGAAAAGGTACGTGCTTTGATGCAGTATCAGATTGAGTACCTATATTAAAATAAAAATGGCAAGTTCTCATATAACATTTTAATGGCATCGATTTGTAGGAAAAAAATATAAAACCATCCATTACTTCACCGAGATTTTTTAGTTTGAGGAGGCCTGAAAAATGACGATAGGTATTACCATTTTTATATTTTGAGGTTGACCTGTTATGACAATACAAAAAGTAGGTACATAGTCTACACAAGATTACGCAATATTCTCCAATGTTATGCATTATTCATACATTTATCTTGGAAAACATTCAAAATGCAGTAAACTACTACAAAAACTCAATTCAATTGTTTTTTTTTATTTACTTAGGTACTTATTAATTTTTCGGGAAATCCATTAGGTATCATGGTAAGCTTGACTTAAGTGAGAAAAATTAAAAAAAAAATGTAGGTACCTATAATAAATAAAACAAATTATTTATGTATTCCAGATACGATTTAGAAGACGAAAAACTAAAATTATTATGCGATTTGATAATGAGATTGTTTAGAGCCGTGGACATGAGTGGCGGTATCCTAAACTTCATACCTTTCATGAGACATATTGCACCAGGTCTCTCAGGGTATAACGAACTGCATTCGATACATATGGCTCTCCACGACTTCCTAAGGGTAAGTCGTAAGTTCATATAAAATGTGTAAAAAAGATGAGATGACGAGGTCAAGTTCACAATAACAACAGCAGCAAATAAGATAAGCTGTTATTCAGTTTGGACCTTTTTTGCGTAAGAAGGTTTATTTTTTTGGTCTATTATCACAATTTTACGTACATATGTTTACGTACATTGTGCACTCCGTATCTCGGATAATTCAGTTTACTTGGACCACGGATATCGACTTGGACCGTACAAACATGGACTGGGGATTAGTATTTGGTACTTATACCAATCGGCAGTGACACGGTGATATGCCTACTCAAGCATGCATGTGAATAGTGAGTGTTAGTGCAAAAATATACGTGTAATTAAAGTGTGAGTTACAAAGTGCTATAGTACGAATTAAAGGGGCAGCCAAAATATGCTTAACCTATACTGGCCGATAAAAATGTGCAAACATGCGCAAATCTGAAACAACAAAATTAAAAGTCAACGAATTCATTGTTCTCGTTGTTTGTATGATTACTTCCTTTCTCAGATGAAGAACCCGCTTATTTCTTTATCTGAGCTTCCTTTAATTACGTCAGCATGCATAATAATGCAATTCTATACGAATGTGTAATCAACAGGAGACCATAAAACAACATCAACAAAGCATCAACGTTAAGAATCCAAGAGATGTCATTGACGCTTTTCTCATCGAAAAAATGGACAGTAAAGATCAATTCTGTAAGTATCTCTTAAATTTCTTAATTAGGAAATTATTAGGCTATCGTCGCAATAAATAACCATATTTTGTCATCGTATCAGTGTATTTTGTTTTTATTTTAATAATTATTTTATACATTTTATCAGCTCATCTAATTTAGTGGTAATAAACTTCTTCTCTATACTCTAAGTAATAAACAAAATACATTTTGTAAAGGTCAATCAAATGTCATAGATCGAGATTGGAATTATTTTTGATACATATGTACCTAATTGACACACCTCTTACTTCTATTTTTGTCTACCCCTTAAAACTCCTAGACTGCTTAAGTAAATAATTTACTGTCTCCCAGGTGCTACTTTATTAAACAGACTCCAACAGTCTATATAAACCGAGCCTTTTTAGTTACAGACGAGGAACTCCAAGTGGTCTGCCTAGATTTGTTGGAGGCTGGCATGGAGACAGTCTCCAACACAGCAGTGTTCATGCTTCTCCACATAGTCTGCAACGATGACGTACAACGACGGTTGCAAGACGAGATAGATGACGTCATTGGATCTAAACGATCACCCGCACTTAGTGACAGAGCCAGGTCTAACCGTTTTATTATTATGGGTGGTCTTCAACACAATTTTAAATACTGTTCTAGGGGGCTTACCTACCACCATCTTTTACAAAACCAGAAAGTTTTGTTAATGTCAATCTTTGAGTAATCAAATTCGTAAAATGACATTTCAAGAATCAAAATGTTTTGTCTATTCCTTTGCTCTAAGAGAAAACGAGACGAATTATAAAACGATAACGTCACAAAACTTCTAGTAATATTAAAGTAATCTTACTTTATGGACTTTATAATACGATGTAAGGTTAAAACAATAATGCTTAAATAAAATATGGTGGTAGGCCCCCAGCTCCTTCCTAAAGTGTGTAAGGTAACAATGATGTATTACAATGGTTGCACAATGGCTGCAACCACTCTCACTAGGCAATAGACCCAAGTTAAAAGCTCCCGAAGAAGTTCAACATCTTGGTTGACACAAAAGAAATTGATTGTAGGTATTGTGTGACTATCCACGTGTCCGTTCAAGCTAACCTGTGAATGACGAATGTTTGACAGCCCTAATGCAGTTAAAAATTTCAGGATCTTGGGTACTTACTTAGTCTGTCTTTTTTTGTTGAATATTCTCAAGTGATATTTTTTCTACTTTGAGGATATACCCATAATTTTACTCCATTATATTGTATGCTACCTATACCAAGTTTAATGGCAATATAGATACATAACGGACTAATCCGAACTATACATTATAACCATTTAGATATTTTTTCATACATGTTTCAACGGAATTAACTCGCCAAATTTTCTGTAAAGGATGGTATATACGGAAGCAGTTTTGCTAGAATCTCTGCGTATTTCAAGTGTAGCCGCTATGGGCATCCCGCATAAAGCGCTTGATGATGCACGACTGGGCGATTACGTTATACCCAAGGTAAATACTATTTAATTGATAACTTTTATTACTTTTAATCGTTTTTTTTACCTAGATCACAATAAAACGATTGAGTATCTGCTAATGATAAGGATTTAACGAGATCAAAATTAATCTATCTTGAACTCGTGGATCATTTTTATGATTCGTAATGAGTCATCATTCCTTGGACCCAATCAGAATGCAATCCATCATAATGTGTACCTATTATGATGGATTGTATTCACATTGAGTCGCTCTCAGTGTGACCTGCTTCAACTGTCATGGGTCCTTCGCCAGATTTGGCCGGACCATTAGCTTAGGCTTTTCTGAGTCTTCAAGCTATATTATCCTAATTAATGTTCCTCTAAAGTCTTAATAGTCCCCTAATCACGCTGTATTTCCCAGGGCACGTTCATTTTATTGGCTATGTTCGATCTCCATAACGGGATCCACTGGAAGGACCCCAATACATTCCGGCCGGAGCGGTTTATTACCAAAGAAGGAAATCTCATGCAAGACGAGTGGCTTATACCTTTTGGAACAGGTAGTTAATTAGTATTTATTGTACAAGAATACTTTTCTCTTTCGATGTAACTACAGGCTTGATTGTGAATTGTGATGTGACTATCTCTAAGGTTCTCTCTGTCTCCTTTTACTATATTATTTATTTATATAAGGTACACCAACAGCATATACATATTACCTAACACATTACATTATATTATAAATTTAACGAGTACAAGAGCTAATGTGTATCTTCCGCAAACTCCTCTTAATCTTCCTAGATGTTGATAACTTGAAAGCCTGTGTCCTAAAGATCCTTATTTCTAATATTATTCTTGATATTCTATAGAAACGATCCTACCATACAATTATTTATCTACGATAATCCAATTTGAATTCAAGAATATAATTTTATTGAAAATAACTCTATAATTATTTTAGGAAGAAGACGTTGTATTGGTGAAGGACTGGCCCGCTCTGAATTATTCATGTTCCTCACACACATCTTACAAAAGTTCCGACTGAAGATCCCAGATGGCGACGTTGTGCCCTCCACCGAACCTAACGACGGTCTTTCACTCTCAGCTAAACCATTCAGAGTTGTTTTTGAATCAAGAATGTAATAGGTATTTGAACGGCCACCTCGATTTATTCATGAGTTTAGTCATTAACACCACTAGATATAATACAACTTGTTATTGACGAAATTATGACAGTTATTGTGAAATTAAGGCGCGTCAGTGAGGTAACGAATTTGTCGATTTCGCTTCCTCCACCCGCGCAACCCGCGCGACCCCCTGTAATATTACGGAAACCGCTCGGAGCATTTCAACGCGAGCATCGCGCCAGACACTAAAAAACTATATAATAAATAGAGGTGGCAATGTAAAATATATATTTGTAGATTGTTTCACTTATAGGTCTATATAGTAACAGAGTTACTACTAGAAAATTAATACCAATAACAGTGGTACAATCACTACAATGATGAATGATTTTATAAAAAAGGGAAATAAAAAAATTATGCTTCGTCAACGAGCTTCCGAGCAAAAAATGCCCATTACACTTGCCGAGTTGTTAGATGATTTGGTATTAACTAATTATAACTTGCTCTTTTATTTGAAGAATTGCTTGATTCATTTAATATTCACTCATATAAATATATCACGATTATTAGATATTAATACCTGCATTAAAAAAAGTAAAAACCGACTTCAAAAACTAAACAGTGTAAATAATTTTCTTAAATTCTTCAATGCACCTAGCTTGGCAGTGGCAACGACTTCAGAAGCTGATAAGTTTTTTAAGAAAATTATATGTATTATACTTTTTAGTTTTTTGAAGTCGGTTTATACTATTTCTTAACGTTTATTTTATATTTCTATTTTGACTGGCTTAAACAATTCATAATCATGCGATTACAGAAATCGCAAGTGACATGCTGTTATTCATTCAAGAGTTCCATTGTATATCTCCGAAGTTCTTCATCAAATCTTCAACAAATTTAAATGCCATCTTGAGAGTACCCTTTGAAATAAAAAAAGAATTTTCAAAATCGGTATGCAATTGGCGGAGTAATAGCGTAACAAACATACAAAAAAAACAACATACAGTCGAATTGAGAATTTTGTTTTTTGGAAGTCGATTAAAAATGGGAATAGCAGTGTTGGTGAATAGTAATATATAAAGTATAGTCGATAAGAATTAAAACAAAACTAGGTTGGTACATAGTATTTATTATTATATATAGTAAAGGAATAGTATAAAGAAAAACAACAGTAGGACGGCGCCTTTGATCTCGCCGACAACGTCAAGACAATGTGGCGATAGTGCATGGAGGCTAGGGTTGTTACAAGTAGTGTAGTGGTTTTCTACGCTATGTGCCGCGAGTTCGATACGCGCACGGAACAAATATTAGTCTGGGTGTGTGTGCATGTAAGATAATGTCTGTAAACTCTACCCACGATACAGGAGAAATCCTAGTGAGGGACAATGTTATATTAAAAAAAAAAAAAAAAATTAGATCAACATCGTCATCAACATGTTATTACTTACTATTTTAAACGTTGATTATGACAAATTATCAATTCATTAATAGAAGGTAGCTCTGAATTTTGGTCACGTAGTCACGTGGTCACGGTTTATATGAATAGACCTCACCAAAACATGAAGTTTGAATACCAACATGATGTGACTGCGTCCCATAGTTTGGGAGATATAAACTTTCAAAGTTTTAGTCACGTGGTCACATAGATCTCACCAAAACATGAAGTTTGAATACCGACATGATGGGACTCCGTCCCATAGTTTAAAGCTTTCAAACATTCGGTCACGTTCACGTGGTCACATACTGAATTTGAATTTATGTTTATAGAAAACATCAAAAAGATGGTCTCTATATTTTTAGACAAAGTATATTTTAGAAGATGAATAACAATTTGTATTGACTTGACAGATAAAGTGACAGATCAGTAGACTCTATATCTGATTTTACTAAAATAATAATATTTCAAATATGTACTCAAAAAAAATCAAAATATGTTTTAGAAGTACATGCCATACTACTGAGGCAAGTTATATAGGTTGCCCCCTCTACACAATATTGTGTCTAGAGAGCAAAATAAATTCTGAATTTATAAATCGAACGCGATAGCCTCGATCGACACGGGTATCACGTCCGAGAGCCAGCGGCAGACTGCCGCCCGTCGCCCGAACACGACCCTTCAGTTGAAAATTGGCACAGATTTACGTTTAAATTCAAGGAAAAATTGAAAAATGACTTTTTTTTTAATGTTAAACGTTGGACTTATAAATAAAAGAATTATTTATCTATTGCTGCAAATCAGAAATAAATTAAGCTTCAAGTTCCGAAGAAGATGAAGGTTTAAATTCTGATTTAGGTGTTTTATAATCGCCAATTACTATAGTATAATCTACTTAAAAAAAATATTTGAAACGTTGGATTTGAAGTAGAGATCTTGAACTTTAAGACTGTATTTTTATTTTATTTGTATATGGTATAATTGCGGAGGAGATGGCGATGTAAAACGGCGTTTTGGTCAGGGTACTGCCTTAATACAATAAATATTAATAATAGTTATAAACTATGATAAATAATTGGCATCACGTGAAGAGAAAACTTTTTAAGCATATAGATATTGCGCGCACGAGGAGTGTGAGATTTGGCATAACTAGTTTAAGTTTATATGAAGAAGAAGTACAGTTTTAAGCTAAAATTTAATATTAGTATCAGTTAAAAAAAACAATACAATTAATAACATTAAATGTCATAGGTATTGCAGGAAATTATAACAAACAACACACGCTTAAGATGTACAGTATTTGTATACGGTACTAGCTGACCCGGCAAACTTCGTACCTACCGCCAGTAAAAGAAATGTGCACCTACCTACCTACCCTATCTACCCTACCTACCTAACCTATCTGCTATACCTACCTACCCTACCCTATCTACTATACCTACCCTACCTACCTACCCTATCTACCATACCTAACCTATCTACCATACCTACCTTCTGCTTATAATTATATCCAAAAAAAGAATTAGCGAAATTGGTCCAGCCGTTCACGCGTGATGGCGCGGGCGGGACCAAGGGAAATAGGAGTTCATTTTTATATATCTAGCATATATATAAATTTACGCTCGCAGTCGCAGCATAGACGTAATATAAGTAGGTACTTAGTAGTAGATATATTATGTCTATGGCTCGCAGCTAACGTAACAGAACAAAAATTCAAAAAAAATATAATTATGCAATGACTAAAGAGCTACACTTTTGACAAAAGAACCTCAAATAACGTAATCAAACCATTCATACTTCAGTGAATCAAACTTAAAAGTTGAATAAATTACTCACTGGGCGACCATTAGCTACCCATATTTTATTAAACAAAATTTCCCGATTTTGTAAATACATTAGGTTACAAGACATAGGTATTTACTAGACTAAAGTTGGAACTTTGAAGGTTCGGCTTTTGCCACTTTCAGCTGTAAAAAGCACCTTACAATACAACCGCCGAAAGATTGCGTTCAGTCGAAGCTTTCTTCAAACTAAGTATAAATTATTTTAACCGAGTTTATCTTTGGACTGTGGATAATCATTGCTCATCTGTAAATATTAATCAGAAGAAAATACATCATCATGAATATATCATGATCCTATCTTTCTAATCCGGCCGCCTGATTACGTATGGTAAATATGACAGTTGCTGTCGCAAATAAACGCCCTATTCCGTATCCTCATTATGAAAACGTCTATAAGCGAGAAAGGGACGCATTGTTTGTTGATCGCTGTGACTGTCAGATTTTTCTTACGTGATCAAGACGCTGATCCCTTTAATGGGTTATTGTATTCATCATTATGAACTACTTTTACTATGGGACCAACACTGAAATCGCGTAAAAATTAATTATCAACTGTTCCATAGGTACATTTAGGCCCGGGTTCACCGACAACATAACAAACGATTACAGTAACATCAGCTGATAAACTTGAATTTATGTATGGTTAATCGACCGCTTTCATTTTAAACATCTGTTATATTGTCGGTGAACGTGGCCCTTAGTCGAGTAATATATTATTTGTATGGAACAACTGGTATTTTTTCACCGAGGGTTGGTCCCATATTAAACGTTTTTCATAATGATGAGTACAATAATATAGGGATCAGGACTGGAAAGGTTAGACCATAAATATTGTGGTCATGAATATTGTATTATCTAAACCTACCTAACACATTGATATCCCGCCTGTAACATATACCTAAAGAAAACATTCGAATACTTACATTTGCTCTCTACTATAGTGGAACTTCTGACGACTCTACGTCTCCTCACTGAAAATCAATGCGTAGCGCGCATGCGTTACAGGTTTTCTTCCGCCGCTGTCAAGAGCGCCGGCGAAGTACATTGTTTATAGCACAGTGAATATTAATCTTTTAAAAACAAATCCATTCAAAACAAAAGAATAATTTTCAAACCTTTATATAATACCAGTGAATAGGAAGTTTTTCTAAGATTACATAAAACACTTCGCTATGTGAGGATGTGATAAATTGATCCTTGTATATTTTAACACAATAACTTTAAAAATAATTTAACATGGTCCACATCTTCCAACATATTATGACGAACTGATCGTGTTTATTAGAAAAGTAAATGCAAGAAATTTAAGTTAGTAAATAAATAAAACAATGTAGAAAGTAGTGGCGTAACTTGAGTCAAAATGAACGAGACGCTCGGCCGCGGGTACGCCCGCATCGAGGCGATCCGCGCGGCACGGGGTGAACCTCTATCCACCATGCCGGACCCGGGGGCACCGCCCCCCGACCGGTACAACTCCGTCTACCTGACGCTGTTCGTCGCTGGAGCCGCCTTCTTACTACCCTTTAACAGGTAACGTTAACTTTCTTCAGCCTACTGCAATCCACTTCCCAATAAAGGGGAATAATGCCTGAGCTCACTACGCTGATGGGCAAGCGGGTTGATCTTTGAACTAGTCCTTAGGTACCTACCCCTCTCGCACCGGTGACGCTAAACTGCCCGTCATCATCATACTAGTTATCCGAGCTGGTAAAGATGGATGATTATACCGTGAAATCAGAGATCGTGAGACAAGTATATTTTTCAACAGTCACAACATTTTAAGGAACAGAACCTTTTATGCAACAATGTCTTATTTTGTCAGCTGCAAGGTAGACCTTATTTTATGACTTAACTGTAATTAATTTTTAAATTGGTTTGGCAACAACAATATTCTTGAGTGTGATATCATAGTTATATCGAGGTTTAGAGGTGTTTCTATTCAATTCTTGAAATCACAGTCAAGCAATGAGTGTGAGGCCACTTAAGTTACGCGGTGCGTAAATACGTGAGCGACTTAGGTACCTATTGTCTTCCAATGACGTCGGCACCAGAGTGCTAGGTATAGTCGGCTCATGATTTGGCTGACTAAGCTAATCTTCCCAATCCAACATGAGTAATTTCCATGTGAAACTTTATGCGGACACGACAGAAGAAGATGCACTTGCTCTACACTTTTACAGCCTATCGAGTATGTGTCACTAACGGCGATGCCGCTCCTTCGGGAATAGTTTAAGTTTAGTCAGCAGCGGACTGCGAATACTGCGATATATATTCCGTAATATGTCGTACAATGGCGAACATGTCCGTTGTAATATAATCAGTGATGGTTTATACAAAGTTATAATTTGGACCAAGAATCTCCTTCAAACCATAATAATAACAGTTGTAGTCCCGTTGATCCCTCGAAAGAAAAATAAGGTAGAACTGACAATTGGAGAGCATCTTAATTATCACCATATCGCGTAAAATTGACCGTTATAATCAAAATGGTCATGATCATGATCAATAATATTTACATCATCACCATGCTTGTCAGAGGAATAGGTAATCGCAGTTTCTTACTCCCAGGAGAATGCTGCTACCATGATAGTTACTTATTCGCCATTTACGACAGGGCGCGCGACGAGATCGGGCCATATATTATATCTAATATAATATCATCTACAGGAAACCACACCGTGGACAGCAACTTTACAAGTTCTAATGTAGGTACTTCAAGATTATTTTACCAACTAGCTCACTCAGTGTAGTTCCTTAAAGAATAGGTATTTGTACCCGGCAGTTGAATACAATGGGTGGACATGCTTACAGGTTGTCAGTCCGTCGCATATCTATAGTAGCCATTAACATTAGGTACTGTTCGGTTTCTACGAGTATCTTAAGTTTATGAACTCTCTTACAGTTTCATCATGGCGGTGGACTACTTCCAGATGCATTACCCGAACACCACGATAATGTTTGACATGTCTACCGTGTACATAGCCTCGGCCTGCGTCGCCGTCTGTTTGAACAATCTCCTGCTCGATTTGTTCACATACAACACTAGGATTACCTTTGGTAAGTTGTGGACCTATTCTAGTGTACATTCAGCGACGTAAGTAGATGAACATTTCGTAATTTTTAGAGAAATTTATAAAAGAAGATAATTATTTTTCATCTCACTAGCTCTGAAAGACTTTCTTTATTCTTCGAAATCTGAGTGCAAAAGTCTACTTTATCCGCTAGCGTGGAAAAGTTATTCGAAATTCGAACGTGAGGCGTTATGGTGTAGAGCACCCTTCGCTTGCTCGGTATTCAATACAAGCACTCGCACCAAATAACAACTTTGCAGCCTTGTATAGCAAATAACCATTTCTGATCTACCTATTACACTATTCGATAAAGTTATGCTAGTCTATATTAATTAATTACAAAAAGTAATGTTTGCAAGTTTTCATTCATATAATTTTTTTGAAAAATGATCATCTTCTTTTGTCGCTTTTATCTCGTACTCATCTCTAGCGTGAATAAATAACCTGCTAGATTATAGCCATCTAGAAAACTGGTGTAAAAGTGTTTAATTTTAAGTGCTCCGTTAGCATGAGGGTCTAACCGTTTGTCATTGGACATCATTAGGCGTACCTAAGTGCTATTGTTCATACAGTCATTGGGAACTCAATTTCGACGCCAGCCTCCCGATAGCAAGAATATAATAAAGCAGAACCTCTTCGTTATCAAAATGTTGTTATGGTTACTTCCAGGTATCCTAGTGTCTCTAGCGACGATGTTGTTCGTGGCGGTGTGCAACATCGGTTGGGACGGGTTCTCGACGCGAGTGTCCTACACTATTAACCTGGTGGCCATTGGTGTGGTTGCCTTCGGCTGCACCGTACAACAGGCCTCATACTACGGCTTTACCGGCTGCCTGCCACCGAGGTACACCCAGGCAGTGATGGCTGGCGAAAGTAAGTTCTGCTAAAATAAATAACTAAGTTTATTTCGCGGTTATTTTTCTAATACGCTAACAGACACAACACACTGGCGTGGGTCTGCGGTAAAATAAGGTAAAGTAAAGTCATAATAAGCTAATGTAAAGTTCAGAATTCAGAAAAGGAGAAAAAACCTTTATGAGGTTTTCATAATTAAATAGCATACCCATATTTTCAGGTTGTTTCCATCCGATCGCGCGATCCGTTGCTTGTTGCATCTGATATCGGAGAAATATCCCACCGGATCGTGCGGTCAGATGGGATCAACCCATATTTTCAAACGCAATATGCTGGACGTTGATGCTACCTATTAACCAATCTGATACCTAACACTTACCTATTGTCATAGCTTTAGTGCCTTTCACAGGTGCTGCCGGCTTTTGGGTGTCACTGGATCGGATCGTCACCAAGTACGGTTTCCGTCAGCCGCAACGCAGCACTTTTATGTTCTTCGTGTTTTCCATACTGATCCTGCTGGGACATTCGATGTTGCACCACGTGATGATGCGTCATCCACTCGTGCAACACTATCTGCGACTTACCAACGAGTCGCGACACAGGAGGCGCATTCAGTTACACCTGAACCCTAATGAAGATGCTACCCTGGTAATTGATTAGAAGATTACACAATGAAATTACGCCGTTTATACGTAGTAGTAGTAAAATCACGAAATTTACGAAATTCGATGCTGTGAAATTTCAGATGGAGAGCGAAGCAGGAGAAACCAGCTACGGCGTATTAAAACTGCAGAGTCCGGCACTTTCAGCCACCGCACAAGGTACGTTATATACTCAACTTAACTTCAAATTCTTAACTGCCAAAAACCAATAATACTGGCGCATACTAATTATAAACTCCTGGTTAGATAGGTATGTGTAATTATCCTGCAAACCAATTAAATTTTAGTAAAAGACTTCAATATCTACTAAAAGTAGGATTTAGATGTTCTAAAGTTTAGTTTAACGTCTAAACAACTAGCAAAACAAAGATTTTGACAAAATATCGTTTTATTTCAGGAGAAATCGAGACGAACTCGTTCAGCTTCGCCAACCCCGTATACTCGCCAACGGCTGTCGCGCCCGTCCCAGCAGAGGGCACGGCGGAGCCGTTTCCCGAGAGTGTGACGTCAGAACCCTCGTCAGCACTGCGCACCCCTCGACCTTCCTACAAAGTAGAAGACGTGGTCTTTGAGTCTCCTGAAAGACCAACCTCTTGGAGAGCATTCAAACGTAATGACTTCCTTTGTAGTTTTAAAAACAAATAATTTATAAAATAGTTTCTCGCAAAAAATGGAACCCCAAGTTTCTAAGGTTATTATGGGACTTTATTTACAGGGATGAGAGGATGATAAGCAACGTACAATGTATAACATCCTCCTTTATGCCAATAAACCCATTTGCGAATAGTGATGAAGATGGCAATTTTCATTCACGACGGATTTTCCTTCCTAGCATAACTACTTAACTAGTCACTAAAATAGTGCCCTGTAGAATGCTTAATGTTACTATTCCATCAGACTGGAAGCCATATCAGCATCATAGAGAATCTAATCTCAATAGGATTAAGACGGTTTACATAATCAAACTGCACGAGCTGATCAAATAATTATATTTTAAATTAAATATGATTTTTAATGAGGCTTGCAAGCAGATAGACTAATAAGAAGCAGTGAAAGTAGGTACTGCTATAAGTTGATGTCACAAACTTGTTGAACTTTAGTGAAAGTAAGATGTAGGTACTACGGTTAATTTTGGTAATTAATTTTCCACTTGATCAAGCCATCTGTCTGTCTGCAAAGCCTCGTGGGCCAGCGACAGGCTGCACATGTAGGCTGGTGACGTTTGTGAATGTAAGATATATCTACCGTAACCATTCGTCCCGTTTTGAACGGGACCGTCCCTTTTTTCGAAACTCCCGGTCCCGGTCCTCCATAGGAAAGCTTCGGGACGCAAAATTGTCCCGTTTTCCAACCAGCGTCGTTTTTCATTTCTCGCGACACAAAACTGCGCCAGAAATAAAATTCGTTCCTATCTCTGCTTGGCACCAGTAGAACGATTCAAAAAACGTGGCAAGATTTTTTTTTGTTCACACTTTAAACATCATCCCCATTAAACAAATTTATTCCACTGAAAACTAAAAAAAATATTAAACAACTCTGTTTACCTATTGTTACATTGTGTTTTTTTATTATGAACCTTTGATGTGGTAAAAAAACCAAAGTTATGAAATACATATTGCTGGAAAAAGGACGAAGTCCCGTTTTCAACAAACAAATAAATGGTCACGTTAGATATAACTAGTGCGCTTCCCCCTTTGCCGAAACCACTTGTGCAATTAGATTGATTGTATTTGCAGGCGGAGTGTTGGCACGCTGGGCGGTGGCTCGCGCTATCTACCCGTACATGGTGTCGATCGGGCTGGTGTACTTCACCACGCTCAGCCTGTACCCCGGCATCGCGTCCGAGGTGCCCTCCTGCCGCCTCGGCACCTGGATGCCCATCATACTCATGTCCGCTTTCAACCTCTTCGACTTCATTGGAAAAGTAAATATCACTACATAGTATAAAACAAAGTCGCTTCCCGCTGTCTGTCTGTCCCTGTGTATGCTTAGATCTTTAAAACTACGCACCGGATTTTCATGCGGTTTTTTTAATAGATAGAGTGATTTAGACCAGGGTCGATAATTTTTGAAACCAAAGAAAATAATAGTAGGATGAAACCCATTGGAAAAGGAGGAGAATATTATAAAAATGAAAGGAAAAATAATTTACGGGCGATCTGAGGTCGGGAAGTGGGAGAGGGGGGGGGGGTTTAAGGGTAAAAAACGGTTTTTCTCGATTTGCGGCAAAACAAAAAGTCCTATGGAAAAAAGTCAAATGGCAAAGTTGTAGGTAATAAAAAGATCTAAAACTTTTCTATTGACACTTTTTTCACATAACCTCAAAATTTATGTGAAAAATTCAAAAAACCAAGTTTTTGGTTTTTTATTTTTATCTTTTACAATTTTTTATTTTTTTTCAAATTTGGTGAAAACTTACCTTTTTATGTGCCAAATACGCTGTAATTTATTTGATTTGAAATATTTATTTTTTCACCTTATTTTGAATTAATATCGAAAAAGTACCCTAATTTTCAATCGAAAATTCACCCGTCAAAATATCAGCTTTTTTCAAAAAGTTGGTGTGCTTTCTGTTTGTTGAAATCTTTACATTCCGATGGTGAAAAAAAATAAAATATTACTTTAGTAAATCTTCTCAGAAAATGCAAAAAATCGAAAAAAACTTTTTTTATAACCGTTCTCTCATAACTTCTAAACTACTTATCATAATTCGACAAATGACGTGTCGTTAGAAGCGTCTTGATTGTCCGCTGGTTATAGGCTATGTGACGTCACATTTAATTTAATATGGCGCCCTCTAGAGGAAATAGAGAGATGAACTAAAAAAAAATTTTTGTTTAATGATGTCGTGTAGGGTATCAAATGAAAGGGCATAATTAGCACATTTCAAAAAAAAAAATATATATATAATATATATATATATATATATATATATATATGTCGGAAAACACACCCAACACAACAGACAGACAGGAGGGTGGGCGGAGAAGAATGATCTTTATCTGACATTTTTGTCTCTCAATATCAGGATATTCAATGCAAACAACGATAATGTTCACTTTACAATTTTAATTGCTATTTCACAATAGTTCTTACAACACCATAGTCACGCTTAAAGTCTTAACTGTCTTTTTCTTATTTATGCCCTGAACAGTTTTCATTAACTGCTAACACTAAATGGACACTATCAAAACGTAAGACAGTTCCTCGGTACGCCCGCCTATCACAATCTCGCTCTCAGCGATCATCTCACGACTCTAGAACAACTAGTCTCCACGACTCTCGTTCCACGACCGTCTTCCACGACTGTCGTCCACGACTGTTCGTTCCTCTCTCCTAGGGCTCTCTAGCACCGCCGGCGCCGCACCGAGACTCTGCCGAAGCGTCACGAAACTAGCCGCAGGTGACGCTTGCGTTTTGTAGCATCCACTTATGTGATGACCATTGCGTTGACCATTTTTGACCACTCCGATACGGCCATCCTGCGAGACACACGTCCTCGTGTGTTTTACTCTGAAAGAGAAATTCTGCAAAGTATAATCCGCTCGGCCAACTCTGACCACACAATATTGTTGAACTAAACTTCATAAAACTCAACTTCTTATCTCATTATGCTAAAGTTACTTAAAATACTTCAACAAATCTCAATATTACAAACAAAAAGAAATATTCTCAAAGGAGCATTGACGAACCATGGGAATTCAACTTCATATTGACTCCACACCACTTAACTCAAGGACTTCACATAAACAAGCTCAATAGCACTGCATTTTTTAACTTTACGGCATTAAGCCCAGGAATTCACAATTCCCAATCTCGCGCATCCCCTCGGGATCGCCACAGTCAACGGTTTCCTCGAAACCAAACCCCACCAGGGCAACCGCGTACCGCGTACTCACGGACTACTGCTAGAGTAGACACCGATTTCTCTTAAGCTACGGCTACGGAATACCACTAGTGTACGTCAATTAAAAAATTGCAAGCTATTCGAACATAAGGGACTGTCCCTCTCTTTCTTAACTCTGCTCTACATTAGAGTTGTCAATGTTTCTTTGATCACCGTCTAAAGCATCTGTTATTCTGAATGGTCCACACTTTTTGGGATCCAACTTCGTTCTATTTCATTCTAACAAAGACACCTACAGAGAATTTATTTGGTCTTGCCTCATTTTTACCAAATCTTTGTTCAGAAATTACGTAAAGAACTCTACATGAGCCATATCTTTACCAGTGATGCGAACAACATCAAAATTAAAACAATTAAAGAAATGTCCCTCAAAAATTTACACACTGCGATAAGTCGATATTTACGAAAAATACTTTACGGATTTACAATCCGTTAGGTCTATAAATTTACAACCATGTAAAAAAATGTCTTAAGTGTTTGACAGGATTGACGACGGTGAGAATTTTCAAGTTCATAATTATTTTACTCCGTCACCTTTTTTTTGCTACAATAGTCGACCACTTGAAATAATATGGCACCATAACCGTCTGCACTCTTGTCTTTGTGCAACTCAACGGGATATTTTGGGACAAATATGATAAGTACCGGTTCTTTATTCACACCAAGATAAAGAAAAGGGAACCTTTTTTTTGTAAATACCGTTATGTCGCTACTCATGTTATAAACATCAGGCAAGACGCAATTTAAAGTCTCTATAGTTTAGCTGATAAAATCTGCTCTGTTCTGAATGCTATCTTTTGGCCACTACCCATTAACTAAATAGTGTTTAGGTTACACTATCTAAAAATTGTAAGGCCACACAGTCTAAGCATTCAGCACCCGAATTATAATGAAAATAGTTGAACACACCTTTGTAATTGACTCATCCAGTCAAGTCAAGTCAGTCTCACTTGTAGACACGTCCACAGGTCGCTCGGCCTGCCCAGCGCCGATGCGCGTTGCGTTGACGCCGTTGCCGCTGTCAGCCTGGAACCGCGAGCGATGTGACCCGCTGCGCCGCACTTGAAGCATCATATGACGCTGGTCACTGTCTGCTGCGGTCCTTCTCGCTGAGCTAGCATTGAAGTCGCAGATGTTGACGCTTGTCGTCATGTCCATGGTCTTCAATCGGCATTCAGCCAATTTGTATCTAGTAATAACATTTTACCATACTAGGCTCTGTAAATCATATCTGTTTCACTTCTGGGCTAATCTTGCTGGTTTCGTGAGTCATATCAGATTTTCGTTTATATGAAAATGTCTGAAGTTCTTGCTGCAGGCGTTAGTGCGTAACAATTTCTGTAGTAAATGCGACGCGCTGTAGTCGGGTGTCGCACAGAAAGATTTAGCATCCGCATCTCGCTTATCCGGGCCGAATTCAGGTAATGTGATGTGATAATTAATATGCGGCGTTTTCAGCGTTTGTATTAACGCACGTATCTGCTCATTCTTCATCTTGAATCTAGTATGCCACGGGTTGTCATTGCGATTATTATCATAAGACTTATTACCTTGTGCAGATCCCGTTCATATCCAGCGCATAACCAGTTCATTTATCCCATCATTGCAATTATTATCATAAGATCTTGTTCACTATCTCATCATTGCAATTATTATCGTAATACTTGTTCACTATCCCATCATTGATGTCGGAAAACACACCCAACACAACAGACAGACAGGAGGGTGGGCGGAGAAGAATGATCTTTATCTGACATTTTTGTCTCTCAATATCAGGATATTCAATGCAAACAACGATAATGTTCACTTTACAATTTTAATTGCTATTTCACAATAGTTCTTACAACACCATAGTCACGCTTAAAGTCTTAACTGTCTTTTTCTTATTTATGCCCTGAACAGTTTTCATTAACTGCTAACACTAAATGGACACTATCAAAACGTAAGACAGTTCCTCGGTACGCCCGCCTATCACAATCTCGCTCTCAGCGATCATCTCACGACTCTAGAACAACTAGTCTCCACGACTCTCGTTCCACGACCGTCTTCCACGACTGTCGTCCACGACTGTTCGTTCCTCTCTCCTAGGGCTCTCTAGCACCGCCGGCGCCGCACCGAGACTCTGCCGAAGCGTCACGAAACTAGCCGCAGGTGACGCTTGCGTTTTGTAGCATCCACTTATGTGATGACCATTGCGTTGACCATTTTTGACCACTCCGATATATATATATATATAGATTTTAAAAGCGGCTTTGAAAAATTAATTATGTTAAGTGGTCGTATGCCACCCTACCCTAACAAAACAAAGTCTACCAGTAGTAAGCGATCATAAGCTTTAGGGCAAAGTGGCATACGACCACGGCTATCCTCTGAACATCACTATGAATACCTACTATATAATATATATATTAATACATAGTATTAATATTTTCTTGTTTCATACTTTTCAGTAGTCGGGTTTTAGATTTTGAACTTATTTTTTTTTTCAAAGCCGCTTTTAACATCTATTAATATGTATATTTTTGAAATGTGCTAATTATGCCCTTTCATTTGATACCTACACGACATCACTAAACAAATTTTTTTTTTTAGTTCATCTCTCTATTTCCTCTAGAGGGCGCCATATTAAATTAAATGTGACGTCACATAGCCTATAACCAGCAGACAATCAAGACGCTTCCAACGACACGTCATTTGTCGAATTATGATAAGTAGTTTAGAAGTTATGAGAGAATGGTTATAAAAAAAGTTTTTTTCGATTTTTTGCATTTTCTGAGAAGATTTACTAAAGTAATATTTTATTTTTTTTCACCATCGGAATGTAGAGATTTCAACAAACAGAAAGCACACCGACTTTTTGAAAAAAGCTGATATTTTGACGGGTGAATTTTCGATTGAAAATTAGGGTACTTTTTCGATATTAATTCAAAATAAGGTGAAAAAATAAATATTTCAAATCAAATAAATTACAACGTATTTGGCACATAAAAAGGTAAGTTTTCACCAAATTTCATGAAAAAAAATAAAAAATTGTAAAAGATAAAAATAAAAAACCAAAAACTTGGTTTTTTGAATTTTTCACATAAATTTTGAGGTTATGTGAAAAAAGTGTAAATAGAAAAGTTTTAGATCTTTTTATTACCTACAACTTTGCCATTTGACTTTTTTCCATAGGACTTTTAGTTTTGCCGCAAATCGAGAAAAACCGTTTTTTACCCTTAAACCCCCCCCCTCTCCCACTTCCCGACCTCAGATCGCCCGTAAATTATTTTTCCTTTCATTTTTATAATATTCTCCTCCTTTTCCAATGGGTTTCATCCTACTATTATTTTCTTTCACTTTTTATTATTTTTAAAGGCTTCTACCCTGGTCTAATTCAAGAGGAAGGTTTTAGGTTTATATGTTTAATACTTTCATATATATATAGTATATATATGTAAGGATAATAGAGAAATTGCACCTGGTCGTAGCCGGGGACGGGTCGCTAGCATTTACTATTATTATGACAGTCTTCATCTGCAAATTGAAATCAGTTTTTCAATAATTATTGGTACTTATCATAGTTCAGTAGTAATTTAACGTTTTTCTTAAAACAACATTTGCAATGCTAAAGTATTTAATCATCGATCACTATTTAAATCTCTGATTTAAATATCAAACAGCTGCCCCATTTCTGCTTAAAAATCAAGCCGATGCCATTCATATTTTCTTTTTTTAAGAAATGATATAGCGGCATTTTTTTTTTTACATTGTTATCTAGGCCTGTATACAAATGAACTTATCAAAAACCATTTTTAAAGGAATCATTCTCTTTTCATTTTGTATAGATCGCGGCTGCTTGGCCGTACGAGTGGAGTCGCAGTCAGCTGCTGATGGCGAGCGGCTTGCGGTTGCTTCTTGTACCGCTGATGCTGCTGTGTGCCGCGCCTAGACACTCGCCGCATATAGTTGGGGACGTACGTACCTGATGTGGAGCCCATTTTTTTTTTTTTTTTTCTTTAATTTTGTAGTTTGTAGTTTCTGTCGGAACTGGTCAGCTTGTAACTGCCATGGCAATCTTATTCACAAGCAAATCATTATTATCCTAATCTTATTTTTATTCACATTAAATTACATTATTCTCACAGCTCTTAACACAACATTGTACTGATAAAGATTGTAATCTATTATACTAAAAGAGTTACCATGGAGTTTCCTGCCGGTTCTTCTCCATAGGATCTACTATTTGGAACCGTGGACCTAGAGTCTCGACATTTTATAAGTGCCTGTATCTGGTTTACATGAAATAAAGATCTATTCTATTGTGTATTGATAAATATTATTGATCTCCATGTTTCAGGTCTACCCTATTTTATTCTCCGTGGTGCTAGGCTTCTCGAATGGTCTATTTGGCTCCGTTCCGATGATACTAGCGCCATCTCGTGTTGGCCGCGAGCATCGCGAGATTGCCGGTAAGATTTAAATATCTATATTTTATCCATCTTACCTTATGAGGCTCCTTGACCAAAATAATGGCTAAAATGCAGATTAATCGATCTGTAGAACGTTGTCGAAACCAAAAAAATGTAACTTGTAACTTATAAATAAATAAATAAATATTGATTGGGTGACAAAATTTTCATCGAGACTCCTACGCTATTCGAAGACCATAATAATTATTAAGTGATCACTGCGTAGGAGAAAATCTGTGTTGGATCGGCTCATCATCAGGCTGTTACCGTCTACTGGTGCTGAACTGTCTTGATTTAAATTACTATAACAAATTGATTATGAGAGAATGCTGCTGTCCATTCACTGAAATACCTTCATCACCTTTTACCCTTGGGAAGAGTGGAAATCGTGGAGTTTCCTAGGAATTACGCGGCCTTTGACTTTATCCGTTTACACGAAGAGTTGTTGTTTGTCAGGTAACATGATGACACTGTCGTATAACGGCGGGCTGCTGTCGGGCTCGCTGGTGTCGTACCTGCTGCTGGGCATGCTGGGCCCGCCGGCGGGCGCGCCGTGCCGCGTGTACCCCACGCCGCCGCTGCCCACGCTGCCGCCCGCCACGCCCGCCAACATCACCTACGCCGTCACCGCGTCGCACTAGCCGGTAGTCGCCATAGACAAACGTAGAACAAGATGTACAGTACGACAACGATAACTAATTGTAACTTGAAACAGAAAAAATATAAGGCTCTATAGTGTATGGTCTCAGATGTTTGCCTGCCTATAAAATAATGGCAAATAATAAAACCACAACAGAATACATTTTCATTTGGCGTCTCATTTGACACTCACGCTCGCGCCTGGCAGAATCATACGCGACGCTGTAGGCATGTTTGCGAGTGCCCACTGTATCGATTTTCCAGGCGACAGAAGGTCGACGGATGTGGAAGTTACACAAAGCGACAAGTTATCGTGGTCGAGTAGTGTAATTAAAGCAAGGTAGCACCTCTAACGTTATAGTTGCCATTTTATGTTTTGTAAATCAGCTACACTGTACTGTTTGGTACCTAATCAAGAGTCAAGACTCCAGACTAGGCTACAATGTTGTAAAACTGATTAAGTAGCTTTTGTTAGAAAAAATAAATTATTTCTACAAAATAAATGTACTATACCTATGTATACTGTCGATAGTAAATTATACAGTTTTAATGTCTCTTATGATCTTTTTGGAATAATAGACTTCTTCCATAAATAATAATCACAATTAGACATTTTTAAACTTGTTCCCTAGAAATAAATTATAAGCTTAATTTACCATCCGTCCGCATTTTTAAGAATCTACCTGCGTCTATCAAATATCTAGTGCATGTCTGTGTCTCATTTGGGCCGATATCGATTATTATTAACGAAACTGTGGCATTTTTTACTTACAGTTGCTGGATTTTCACATCCATTCGAAAAATCGTTGTCTTGGACCTTATATGAATTTCTGATATTTTAAAATCACAGCACTATAATAATATAAATGTAGATTATAGGTATATCTACCTAATCAATATTATTATAGTAATCACACAGCGGTCGAAGTTGGACCGCATTGTATAAAAAAATAAGTTTGAACATTATTGAGGTACTTTTGTAAGGTTCTTTTATCAAAGAATATTGAAGCTCTATAAACATTGAATACAATTTTTTTGAATTTTTTCCTGATATGTCAGCTGCAAGCGTGTACAAATACGTCATTAGCGTCTGTTGTTTGCTTTAATTCCCTGCAATACCTATGGAATTTAAAATTTAATGTTTGTAACAGTTGAAAAAAACTCAATTACTACAATTACTTTTACTTTACAATTACTAACATTAAATTTTAGCTTTCTGCACTCCTTTTCCATATAAACGTTAACTATGCCAAAACTCACAATCCTCCGTTCGCGCCATATGCATTATTAATAAAAAGGGTTTTCTCTTCACGTATTAATAGGTATATATTAGGTAGATAATATTTTTACCTGCAGTTCCTCTTTGTTCATAATGTTTCAGGTTCTATCTATTCCTTTAGTTCGTGTAAATTGGAAACTAAGAAATCATTTCTGCCGTAATAAGTCAGTGGACATAAGCTATTAATGTTAAATAGGCATTTTACATTTTTAGAGTAATTAGATAATATTTAAATATGATAATATGGAAATTTTATATATTCTTCTTTTTTTAAGCTTAAATAACTAAGTGACATATGCCGCCGTCAAATATAGTTAGTTTTGTAATTAATTGCGGTTTACCAGTTACCTATACAATATTTTGTTTTAAATGGAATAGTAGGTATGGTTATAAAATCATAGTGAGACTGAAAAAAAATTAAACGTTTAGTGAATGGAGTGACTTATCGACTGTTATATTTAATGTAAAAACTAAAATGGCTACCTCTTGTTTTTCTACGAAATAAATTTGTTCTATGATGTAGATACCTACTATTTGAATGTATTGTAAATAACACTAGTGTACATATTATATTATCAATTAAATAGATACATATCTGGATAATTAATTATTTTTTCAAATAGTCCCCGTGTAAGAGTAGGTAAGAGAGAGAGTTCGGAGTCCTCTTCTAAATGTTCACCATCTACTATGGAATAAATAAAACTAGCTGCGCATGAGATTCCGTCCGAACGAAGATGCAGCATTTGTAAAAAAAAACCCTTCCTCATGATGCACCCTTTTTGTTTGTCAAATTTCATCTTGATCGGTTGAGCCGTTTAGTCTTGACAACGAACCTACCTAACAAACAGACAGAGAGACAGAGTTCCTCGCATTAATAATAACTAGTGGTCGCCCAGTGGTCGAAATTGTCGAATTTCGACCACTGGGCGACGTAATTAACTTTATGCACTCTTTCTGCATATAAACTTTAACTGTGCCAAATATCGCAATTTATATTTTACACGTAGGTATTTATCAAATCATATAGTAATATTATAAAGAGAGAAGTCCTGATTGACTGACTGACTGACTTATCATCTACGCACAGCCGAAACTACTGAAGCTAGAGTCACGAAATTTGGAGAGTACGTCCCTTTTATATTGTAGGCAAGCAATAAGAAGGGATTTTTGAAAATTCAGCCCCTAAAGGGGTGAAAAAGGGGGTGAAAGTTTGTATTGGAGTCCCTTCATTTTTGAAGTGAGAAAGATGAAAATTGGGATTTAGGCTTTTGGTTACAAATAAAGAAACACGTGTTTCTGCGTTTTTGGAAATTCATCCCCTAAAGGGACGAAATAGGGGTGAAAATTGTTTTTGAAGTGTAAAACGTGAATATTGGGATTGTTTTTGTAGTGAGAAACGTGAAAATTGGTGTTTCGGCTTTTGGTTAGAAATAAAGAAACATGTGTTACCGCGTTATTAGAAATTCATCCCCTTAAGGGGCGAAATAGGGGTGAAAATTGTTTTTGAAGTGAGAAACGTTAAAATTGGGATTTAGGCTTTTAGTTAGAAATAAAGAAACACATGTTTCTGCGTTGCAACATGACAGCAACCTCTTCTATAATTTGGCCAAGTAGAAAAGGTAGAGGAAGGCCACGCATAAGTTACATGAGCCAAATAAAATAAAAAGGTTTTCTGTTTACGTAACGCAAATCACTCACAGATCACGCATACGACTTCTTATCCTTTAATAGTTTAATTAGACAAAACGAGGGCAAATTTTAATCGCATATAGCAACCGTTCTGTTTTAGCACGAAGCGAATGTCTGAACTTGCTTATATCTATCATATCAGAAAACTTCATAATTATCGGAATTGATTCGTTGTTTACTAATGACCATACCTAATAAGTTATTTTTAACACGTATTTGTATAAATACCTCAATTACCGAAATGATAATTTCAAATAGCTAACCGAAAAATTAAGCGTGACCGCTTTGCCTCTTGTGATCGTTTTGAGCTGAGCTCCCCTACGCAAGTGTTTGAATAAATTGTGAAAGTTTGTAGGTAGGTAGGTAGGTATCTAACTATCTATCTACAAAAAATACGCATTGATTAGGTAAATAATGTAATAATTTATGAAATTACGCATTGATTAGGTAAATAATGTAATAGTTTATGAACTAAGTTAGCAAAATTAAATCTGTTTGAAGAATTAATATCTAATAATTGTGGATCTCTGAAATCCCACAAATTTTACTATGAGAACTACTTAGGTAGATTTAAATTCGAAAACGTCTTATTTAAATGTTAATGTGGCATTTATTTGATAAATTAAAGTGTTTATACTTAACATAAATAGGTAAGTATCTATGTATAAGTTTAGATAAATTGATAAATCATGGCAAAGCAAAGGGAAGTATCATGTCTCTCTAGGTACCTACTCTCTATAACTATCTGAAACAATTCGATATTTTCTTGAATATCTACCTAGTTACCTGCATAAGATTTGATTTAATTAAAAACTAAATGTATCATTTAATATTACCACACTATAATATTATTTCACAACTTTTATCATTGTGTGATCCGAGGGCAATGTCCCTACGTAGATATTTACGCAGTTTTAAAATAATCGCCTTTGTCATTTATTAATGTACCTAAGTGCCCATTTGTAGTATGTACCCGTAGTGTGAAGACATTATTCTAGATAATGATACAATATAAATCAATTTACCTATGCCATTTGGACGCGACGCCAATTATCTTTTATAAGTAGTAGATAGGTATTAGGTAATTACTTACCTATTAAATATCGGGCATTTTTTTAAACTAATCGTATCCTCTCCTCAATCTTCGATTGCAGTATCGTGCGTGGGTACAGTTAAAATACCTACTTTTCACATTCACACACACCCCAAACCCGGAACAACTAAGTAGGTATCTACAAACCTTATACCTTACTTATACCTGTAAACCATACAAAAATTTGTTCCAAGCGGGAATCAACCCCGAGATACGTAAGGCAGCAGTCGATCGCCCAACCACTGCGCCAACCGTGCCGCCTTTCAGAACAGTGCATTGACAATTAGATATTATAATATGGCATGCCTATCGTGCTGTCGGTACAATATACGCAATTTATGAGGCACTTACATCATTATTAAGGCGGGCTTGTTGTTGGTGATTGGCCGCCTCATCTTAAGACTTGCAATGAGAATTACTTATTATTTAATTTATTAGGGTAGGCAGTGTCTTTTATGGAGTGCATGCCACTGATATCATCACAAGCTTGTACCTACCTACCTATTAATTTATTGTGAGATCAGAACACATTGAATTTCTTAAATTCACGCCTATGCAAAATGTGCTGTCTGTACAGCCTACAACGCACACATCTTATATGGTTAAGGTTTCTCAAGTGGGTACGGTTTCTTCGATCGCGACATTACATTTAATTACATATGTACCTACTATAAGTACTTACTTAATTACGCAAAAAATTGTGACGTCAAAATTTATTACAGGGTTTAATTGTACAAACTGACCTTTGACTGTCTGTATCTGAAACATTTAGGTAGGTACCGTACACTTTCGGCTCTTTGAATGGTAATTTGTATAATTACCATTCAAAGAGCTCCTTGTTAAGAGTAGTCATAACAGTATAATTAAAGAATTATATAACGTGATATTGCGTTCGAGCAATTATTTCAGTATTTACATAGGTAAATCTAGACATTAATTGAGACATGATAATCATTTTATTATTGAAATAGGTAAAAAACACGTTAAAACCTTTGGCAGATTTCAATGAAAATTAACGTGCGGAGACCTATAATAGATGGGTGTCACGCTCACGTCGTCGTCGTCTCCTACACTAATATTATAAAGAGAACAGATTTGGATTTTTATATTTTGACATGAATACGTCTTTGCTTTCATAGTGGGAGGCACTTCAGAAAACTGATGATAACAAAATCGGGGGATACAGTTTGGTGTTGCAGCTACTTATCTATCATATAAATCAAAAAAAAATATTACACCACTCGATAGCTAAAGGTTAAAGAATTCGTTACATTAAGTTTGAGGCTGTTTCAGTAACTGTAAAAGTATCTATTACTTTTTGAATTATTCAAATCGGACATTCCATTCATAAGATATCATGAATTTAAAAATGTTATCAAGTACCTACCATAGCGCTGCATGTGACTCGAACGGTTCCCTACGCGGCAGCACTTATTCTCACCCGTATTCGGTATTATTATATTAGAATATTAGATAGTACACAAAATAAATGATAGAAAGAATTCTACTATTTTATGTACAATGCGAGAGGTTGTATGTATCTATGTCACTACACACTACGCAGAAAATATTGAATCCGATTTCAATGAAAGCATAATAGCTTTACTCCAGGTGAGATTTGGCATAGTTAAAGTTTATGTGGAGAAGGAGTGCAGAACGACGATTAGCTTTCTGCGCTACGTGCTGCGGGTTCGATCCCCGCACGGAACAAATATTTGTATGATCTACAGTTACTTGTTCCGGGTCTGGGCGTGTGTGCATGTGACATGTATGTTTGTAAACTGTACCCTCGATACAGGAGAAATCCTAGTGAGGGGAAACGGTTAAAAAAAAACTAATATTATGGTCGATTTCGACCACAAGGCGACCACTAGTACTTACCTATAAATAAATGTCCGCTCGTGCGAAGCCGGGAGGGGACGGGCAGCCGCTAGTCGTGAATAAAAATCCAACATTATAATAATTGAAACCTTTTAAATATTTGATTGCACCATTCGACCATATAAGAGCACTTATCAAAATTCTGAATCGACGATTTTAGCACAACAAAACTAGGAAGTGTTTATGAAGCCCATTTTGAGTACAAAGGCACACTTTGTGATCATGTTTATGACACATGATACCTAATCAAGGAAAAATATTTTTTTTCGCGAAATCGTGTAATGTTACCATGCCGTGTCCTGTTATATCTCTTTGTCTTACATCATCCTGTCATCGAACCTTTTGATGCGACTTGTCCGACAGTAATATTTTATGGTTTTGACCTTGATTGCTACTACTATAAGTATGATACAACCAAACTACATTGACCTCTGTACCTGAACTTCAAATTTTCAGCATCCGTTCTATATGTGATTTATGAAGATCATCAATTCAGATCAGTTATTTGACTTTTATGATAGGTATCTACACGTCACGACTCACATCCCAGTGAGAAATCAAATTCTCGTTAATTTGTATAAAAAGACATTTATATACCTACCTAGACCTACCTAAATAAATTTGATTTTGACTAAATAGTTCTGAGATATTTCAATAGTATACCTACCTACCTGTAAAATTTATCATTAAAAATGTCGTCCACTTAAACCTAGAATCTGTGCTTATTGGTAATTTAATATTTATTTATAACATTTGCAATCGGTATATATTTAACTTTTATCCAATAAGTAAGTACATAGTTATAGCTAAAGTCTAGTTAAATACAATATAGACTAGAGTGTAGCCGTAGGTACCTAGGTATCAATAGGTAGAATCAATTTACTAAGTCCAACATGAGGTATGATTATCAAAAACAAAGAACATGTTTGAAGAATAATTTATTAAATAACGTAAACGATAGTGTACATTAGAATTATCAATTTATCACAATTAGAGTGGCAATGGGTTGACGAAATACCGGATAAGTCGGTCGGCAGGCGTTGGTGTCTTCTACCGACGCGATTGAGGGTTATATCCCTAGATGAAAAACTCGAGTGCTGTGTTCAACACGTTCACACTGTCCTAAGCTATCTCTTGCGCCGGCGCGTGCGGGACCGCTCTGACGAGCGCGAGCTCCACTCAAGGCTCAAGTCACTTGATGATGGCGGCGTCTCCGGGAACTGAGCATCTGACGTCCACCGACACGAAGCACACGCTGATTTCGGCGTCTCTGGTACTTTTCCTGGTTTTCTATTTGGACTGTAGGACTCCAAAATATGCTTGTAGGCGCACTCCAAAGGCTCGGGACTCCGGCCCCGAGCAGCACACAAACGTGCACGCACGCAAGCGCTGCAATATCCACATCTGTCGTTATGAAGAGCACTGCGAACCATTTTGAATAAAGTGGTGTGAATATGGTGACGCACTTTTAGGACTGAAGCCAGTTGTCAATGTACGTTGATATATATGCGCAAGCCGGGCGTCGCGCACGCGCCTCGCCGATAACCCCGGCTCTGGCGCCAGCGTTACCGACCGCGCGAACTGCGGCAGTATCTGAAAAATCCCAATAATTTATGATTATACGTAATCAACAACTGGTTATACCATAGATATTCGGGATATACCTTGGGATTGTGAGAATATAAAATACTTAAGTAGGTAATGTACTACATTACAACGTCTTTTTTTTGTATATTTGTTAGGTACCTACTCTCTTTCTCCGCCAATTGCAGACCGATTTTGAAAATTCTTTTTGTTTGAAAGGGTATAGATACTCTCGAGGTGGTCCCATTTAAATTTGGTGAAGGTCTGATGAAGACCTTCGGAGATAGACAATAGAACTCTTGAATGAATAACAGCACATCACTTGCGATTGCTGTAATCGCATGTTTATGTATTGTTTATACCACTCAAAATAGAAAAATAAACATTTATAATATTTACTTAGTAAACTACTCCCTACTAAGTAATTATACTTGAATGTTTAAGTTTGTTAACATCTTACTGTTACTTATACCTAATTATGTTAATTTTTGACAGACAGAATGAGAAACTTGGACCAGAACCCCAGGTGATTTTAAAGGATTGACACAGACCAGGGGAAGCTTGGCATAAAATATTTAGACGAAAGGAAATGCCAATCACAATAATTGTAGGTACACATACAATCAGTCCATTCACAAACTAATATCATTATAAAAAAAACGGTCAAGTGCAAGTGAGACTAGCGCGCTGACAGTATCGTTCACAAAAATGATTACAGTCAAAGAAATAATTTAATTGTTCCTGTAATGGTTGACAAAACAATTCATAAGCACGAAATAGGTATCTACCTATTTCAAATTTTTCGAAAGGCTTACTTCGGAGATGAGAGTGGGGAGAAATATTCATAGGGGTACCTACAACATTAATAGATAAATGTGTAAACAGAACATTTTTCAACAGACTTCATGAAGTGCGCGCCACTGCACACTGGACTTCTCTTTTGGTGTGAGGATTTTGTTTTTATTTGGTTTGCTTGTGTTAACCGTGCCTAATAATTACTGTTACCGCCAACATTTTAAACTATTAATATTAATTTTCTCATACAAGTGAATGTAATTCTTTTGAGAAAATAAAGTTATCTTAAACCTGATTTTTTTGATACCACGCTTGCCTACACAACTTCATGTTAGAATTTTAGCATTCAATTTTGGACCCCATGATAATCTGAAGAAAAAATAAGTAGGTACCTAACTCTATACCATACCTACATAAGTAAAATAATTGTGATAATAGATCACAATTATTTTACTTATGTGCTATAGGTACCTAACTGTTCCAAACATTATTTAGCTTTGTAGTTTACAAACAGACAGACAGACACGGAACTTCCTTTTTACCATTTTGATACTGAAAATACCAAGCCGAAATAATCAACCATTTATTATTATTCAACCATTTTTGTGGAAAGAAAAATCGATCGTGAGCAGTAATCGAACCTGCGACCTTCTTGTTCAGTAGGTACCGACACTAGCCGCTGTAGCCTCTGAGTTACCGCGATCCCCGCTCGCAGTATCGAATCTTCTTTTCTTTCCACAAAAATTGTTTACTTTAGAGTTCGTTTCGCATGCGTTATAATGCGTCATCCAATATAAGAACTAACCTAATATAATTAAAAATAGCATTTTAAAAATTAGGTTGGTTGGTTTTCGCTTTGACGACATACAAGTGTCACACTGTGACAAGCTGACAAGAGTAGATGTAGGTACGTAGGTACTTAAAACAACATGACACTTGTGTAACAATCATACGTAACGTAACGTGCGTGTGACCATAGTGACCCTATAGTAGTAAATAATCACGTACGTAAGTATCAGTATTAGGTACACAATAATCACAAGATGTGGGTAATATTTTACAAGTTATTACTGCACATGGCTACAAACGGGTAGATAACACCAAGAAACACATCAGTAGTACAGCCGCACTATAAATCATCATAATATTTATACTGCGGTAGTTTATTATACGTACATACTATTCTACCCACAGATACACTGTGGTTCTACCTATGCTATGTACTTTTCTTCTATAATATTTGTTACCAAGCATTCATGAACATAATTTATGTGCAAAATACCAAATACAAGTGTGTAAAGACATTATTTACATAGGTGTTAAAATTCATATATATAATATGAAACCAACTAAAGAACATTGAGTTTATGTAAATTACCTACATTATTTTTGTATTACCTACCTACTTATTAAAATTATAGATGTTTATAGGTAGAAAATTAGGTAGGATTGTTAAAGCATATTCCAGATAAAAGCATCTAGTTGCTCTACATCCTTACTGGTTATTACCAGTTTGTCATCCTCGTTAGTGATCGCGATAAGTTCAATAAATAGTGTAAATACTTACATAGATATTTTAATTATTATGACGTGTCTTCACAATAACGATCCGATTAATGGATCTTAAAACAGCAGGTTGCTAAAGTGACCCAGACAAAATTACTTTATTTGAAACTAGGCAAACAGGCACTTAGTAGAGCACGTCTGTATTCGCCGAAAGGTCGACAGAGGTGTACCTAGGTACCTATATACCAACTTACTGATGGATGGAGGTACACATCTGATGCTGTCCCATGTAATGGGGCAAGCCAATTGCCATCACCGAGCACATTTCCATACTCCGTACTGAGATTTCCCTAATACTTAACACTTTTCCACCCCAAGATGGACCCAGTGATCTTAGTAACATAGATCATCATTGAATGAACCGAGCACTTAAATACGTAGTAATAGTTAGTATTCTTTGACTTAAACGTCGGTTACACGAAGCGAGATTGTTCGCAGCGATCAACTCGCGGCGAACAAATCTTTAGGTGTTATCCCTCATAGTTGCAGCGTGTACCTAACCTTGTCACACCAAGCGAGTATACTCGCGGCAATGGCATTCGCAGTATCTACCTATTCGCTCCGTGTGACCGAAGCTTTAGCAACCGCGCTTGCGAACACAAGACTACCTAAAATTAGGAACTATTAAGTTTAAGGTAGATACACGCAAATATAGAAAATTTTACCATAAGGCAAACAAAATCAGTTGCACTCTTAGGTATACCTAAGGTTACATCTAGAAATGCATTCTGGAATCATCTGGCTGCACGGAGCTCTGTCTCTTATCTATCGAGCAACATGGTGTAAACAACTCTACTATTTATAAAGTCCTGCAAATAACTTGACCTGACCACTCCGTGACCCATCCGAGCGTATCGGGACTTTTCAAAGCTTTACTCTAGGTCCGGTCGGTATGCCACCCACTATGCTCGGGCAACAACACAGATATACCTTTATAAATGCCCTAATATATACCTAAACAACGTACCATCTTATCAACGTATCTAATTGTATTCTGTAATACAAGCTATATTAATAACACACTTCGTCAAAAGACACAACAAAATAACAACATTATTGATTGGTCATTGAACGCAGTGTTCCCGTGGATGATGAAACCCGTGATTATAATTGCAATAGGATAATACATTGGACGTTCTATTGATCTTCGTTAGTAATACTGTTAAGTTATTGCATGTTCCCTCGTCATGTATGTTCGAAATTAGGTTTGTGAGGAAATTGAAAAGACCGTGTCCTACGGAAGTGCGAAATGGTAAGAATAGTAGTAATTCATTCGAACTTTTGTGCTTCGCACTATAGATAGATATCCATAGTTCTTTTCATAATGATGAAAAGGGGTAATTCGGATTTATATTTCAATACAAATTACCCCATTTAATATTGCGCTAATCTCATCAAAAAGGACGCAAAACATCAAGCTAAGTAGGTACCTACCTTTAATTTATGTTCGTTCTATATACCTATTAAATTAAAATACAATAACTACTTTAATACTTTCATGAAATAATGTGAGAAGCAGACCCTAAAAATATATGTAATAGGTATCTTACTAAGTATCCTTAGTAATTATAATGATTTGTACCTAGATATCTACCTACTTACCCATATTTTATCAACGTAAAATGTTAATTAAAGATGTTTTTAACAAACTGACCGTAAGAACCTCGTGGGAAAATTAAATGGGATTCTTAAGTAGGCGCCTTTGAAAATTGGAATGCTTCGATAAAAATTGTGTCCAGACTTATCAAGGAAATGTAAAAAGTACCTTTAGAAGATGTTTGGAAGGGAAAGTCTCCATTCGACTAAGCACTCATGTTAATAAAAAATGTAATTAACATGATAAGCGGTCATTAGCTTCAGTGATCATCGACTGTCATGTATATGTTTTAAGGTCACCGTAATAATGAAAAGAGCATAATATATTATTCAGATCATGACAAGTTAAAAGAGGCGTCTAAGTAGGGACGAGATAAAGAATACTTTTACGGCCTTATGTATACAATATTGATCAACGTTTACGCAAGTAATTCTTTAATAGGTACCTATAGGTATGAGAAATATTTATGGTCGCTTTTCTAGCAGTAACAATAACACTAATTAGGTATCTACCATTGAGATCCACAGCCAACAATTGGAGATAGGACAACATCAAATGATCAAAACAAGACATGTTATTAAGAAATTGCTATCGGGACCCAAAAATTGCCATCATCTGACTCGTACACCTGCACCGGTCGCGAAATGGACAAATATAAAAAAGGTTGGATACCGGTGCTCAGCAGCGGCTAATCTCGGGATTTGCCTGAGATAGCTGAGATAGCAGTAGGTAGATATAAGTTACATAACAAATCTCAGAAAATACCATAAGCTTATTACTAGTATAATATGTTTATGGAAAATACAGATTACAATTTCGGAAATCAATTCCCGTACTTCATAACTTAACACATTACGACTGATATCTCCGAAGTTTGAGCCAAAGGTGAAAAGAGGGGCAAAGGGGAAAATCCCGGCGTTATACTGAGAACTATTACAGAAAAATTATGTTTATTGTTCCCGAGACAATACACTCACATCAGTGGCTTGAGGAAAAAGACCTAACTACCTTAAATGAACTGTAAAAAAAATAAGTAAAAGAATAACTGAGACATTGGACAAAAAATTAACTATTAATAAGTCTTTTCTTAGCAATTCTTGAGCAATTAATAAAAATCTGACTGGCGAGTAGTGGCGCAAGAGAGTGAGGAGTGACACCTTTTGGTAACTAAGGTCTAAATCCTCCCTGGGTCGCTGAGACAGCGGAATATCTAAACTATGCTGAAAAATAATTCTAATCTATTAGTATTTGCAACTTCACACTAGCGCCACATTTGTTAAATCTTGAGAGGATCCGCGATTATTTATGGAATTAAAAGACTTTCCAAGATACTGCAAAATATTTGTTTTTGTTACCTATGTTAGTTATGGACTTAAATTACAAAATACAACTATAATGAGCGCTGTACAATTGGGCGTTCATTTAAATTGCCTGTTACAAAGTAATAACTTACAAAAAAATTAAAAACTTCAGACCAATTTGTTAATTTACAGATATTGTTATCTGTCTGCGTGATAAAGCAATAACTTTGAACACAGACAGACAAAACAGGAATAGAACAGTTGTCAAGAGATAAATGATAAGTATTTTAAATTGGTATAAATTCTACGAAAAACAAAGGGGCAAAAATAACTGTTTTATCAAATGTTACGTTATTATTTACATTATTAACCACTAATTGTCCATGGTCGAAGTTCATGCACCGTATGTACGTACGATAAATTGTTTGTAGTACTTACCTATTTTGTTTTAAAATTATTTATATATATGTATGTACCTATTTATATAATAGACGTGCAAATAAAAAAACAGTTTTGAATTGATATTTTACATTAATAATTTTACACCAACAATAGTTCGTTTCTACACATCTATGAATTAATGTCAAGTGAACAATTACAAATAAGTAGAATCATTATTAATTGATTGATAGATTTTACTAAGTTCTTAAATTATCCATAAACCTAATAAACCAAAATCCATAATAGATTAACTACCATTTATTATAATTATGTAATTCACTAACATTAATATTAAATATATATCAGATACATTAAACATAATAGAGACGTTTTATCTATCATTCATTCAAGTTAATAGGTAATGTTTGATTCAATTCCTTCATTAGAACACAAACTGTCACAGAGGTTATCAAAGGTATCACTTTTACAAAGAACACTCAAGGATTTGAGATAGTGGCAGAATCGATTGTTCCTTTTCATGTTGGTGTCATTCTTGGACTTCTCAAACCTAGATATAGTACGGCAGGATGGCCAGTAGTCTAATGCGAGAGCTTTCCTGTCCAATCCTGCTGACACATTCAAGTAGTAGGCCAAGCTTTTGTGCCGCGAAACAATCTTGTCCTTTTCTCTGAAAAAAAAAAGTACATTAAACACTGGTTGTGTAATTAGGTATGCAATAATTACCCGTGACAAGTCTTATCGCGTAAAATCCAGTGATGAATATTAGATGCAATTTTTTTTGGGAATATCCGGCCATATATTGTGATAAGGGACCTAATAAACATTATTCATTCCATTATAATATAGGTGTAAAATCCATATGGATTTTACAAACCTACACAAAAAGATTCGTTTCCTTTTTTTACCTAGTAACTGCATGTTTGCGTACGCGAACGTCCCCGGGACGTCAAAAAACGCACCGGCACACGCGCAGGCGCTTGATGGACACAGACAGTACAAACGAAGATTTTGTATAAGTAATAAAAACGAATCATTAAAATGGCACATTTAATAGATAATGTTAAACTTATTGTCTTTCTTTCTACCGAATCTGTACCAACGTTTGGGTTAGCAGTTATTTACCAAGACGAATGATAAAGGTCGCTAGATAATACCACTTTCTGGGTGCTAGGTAAAGAGAATAGAATAAATACAAATATACAAATAATAATATGTTATTTCAGTTGTACTCATTTAACACAAAAAGAATCTGAACATAATATTGAGTTTTTTTTATACATAGTAATTACCCGACTACGGCGAGGGTTTTTTTTTTGACCGGTATGTAAGTATGTGTGGTGTGTATGTTCATCTGTTCCCTCATAACTTCTAAACTACTGATCATAATTTGACAAATGAGGTATCGTTGGAAGCATCATGATCGTCCGCTGGTTATAGGCTATGCGAGGTCACAATAAATGAATATGGCGCCCTCTAGAGGACATAAAATCATTAAATAAAAAAACCTTTTTTTAATGGTGCCGTGTTGGTTTATGGTTAATATCAAATGAAAGATAAGCTTTTTCATTAGCACATATCAAAAATATATTATATTGTTAGCTGTTGCTCGCGGCTTTGCTTGCATGCACCCGATAATTGGGAATCATTTCTAAAATCACACCTCAGACACAATATAAAATGAAAAACAATAGAACGACACTTTGATTTCGAGAGGTATGCCGATATCGAAAAATAAGTAAGTAAGTTCGAAGACAAAACCCGACCACTGAAAAAGTATGAAACAAGAAACTACTAACTATTAACAGTGTCAGTGAAACATGCATTGTATTCATATTTCATACTATTATTAGTATTCTTATTAGATCATTGTTATTATTTTCACAGAACATCACAAAATCGCTAATCCTTCTAAAACTGGAAAGCTTCTTTGATGACAATGAATACAGTGCATTTTTTACTGTCACTTTAGCACAGCAGATAGGTAGAAAAATATAGTTACAGGCTGGGTTGGATTAGATTCGAATACTTCTTAGATGATAAACAGCAGCAAAATCCAGTCATTCTACCATGTTAGTCAACCGAAAAATGCGAACATTTTGTTTTCTGTTCTTGTATTAATTTAAAAATACTAAGGAACTTTACTAGGCAGATGGGCAGCAAGGCCCTCGTATTAATAACATTATTCAACATAGCCATTGTCTTAAGCCGGGCTTCCACTGCGAAAGGATAATGAGCAAGTAATAGCTGGACGGAATGGACCCCAACGAGCTAAAATAGGTTTTACCTTCCATTAAGAAAGAGAAATGAAGAATGAGTTTGTTATTAACTATTTGTACTCTTCAGTCCTCTCTGTTAGACTCTTTGTTGGTGGAAGACTACTGTGAAGTTTACCATTGTAAGTTAATTGGAGTCTGTACAGAGCCCGCTCTGCTGCCAGTGGGAGCCCGGCTTTAGAAAAGTCAATAAAATACTAAAATATAAATTAAATCATTACCTGTGCAAAGTCATTCCTGGTGAACTGATGTCTATTTTTCTATCACAACCTAAAACATCTTGAGCTGTGGCAATAGAACTAGTCACCATTGTATGACAAATCTCCTCTGTAACTTCATACTCTTTTATGTAATAGTCTAGGTTTTCCCGTTCGGACACACTGTGCCCTTCAGCATAATACCATGGTTGTGATGTAATATTTGTATTTGTATCTGGGTTGATGTGACTTATGTAATCTGACAGTGATAAAGCATCTATTGCATTGGCCATTGCTTCAAGTTCCAGACTAACCTTTCTCTTTTTACTTAGAGAGTTAGCATTGACTTTTTCCATAGCATTAACAATATTAGTTGTATTCAAAAGACTAGGCATACTCCACCAAATATTGAATAATTGTCCAGGATATGTAAGGTTCAACAAATTTGAATGCTTACCCACAAAATCAGTCCAAATAGTATTTGTTTCTGTATCCCCATTATTAACAACTGGAACAATTGTTCTCACTTCTGAATCCTCATTATCTGGCCAAGACATGCATGAACTTTCTTCATCAATGTTGGTTGTATAAAAATCAATATTTTGGGAAGCTGTTTCCTCATCTGAAATAACATCATGTGAATATGTTGACATGTAAAACTGTAAATAATTAATAGTTTTCCTTATATCTCCTTTAAAATGATTTAAGAATTTGGCTCCCACTCCTGGCCAGCATATTCCACTATCTGCAAGGCACATTATGTCAAGCCATGTGCCAAGCATTCTAGGTGACAGAGGATATATTTTTATTATTTTTCCATACTGCAAAAATCTTTGCAAATGAGGACACACTAAAGATGATGTAATCAATATAACGGGTCGCTTAGAACACTGTACCAACTGCACAATGGCAGATGAGAATCCATCATCCTGGTCAAAAACAATATCTGCATCATCAATTAGAATAAGAGATGAGTCAGTCCTTGTGCTTTCTTGACTGAGAGGCGAACCACTTAGAGTTTCAGATTTCCCTGGATGCTTTTTTAGTTTGTCATTTTCTAAAGATTTTTTTGGTCTACCTCTCTTTTTAGTCTTTTGTGATAATTCAGGTTGATTTTTCTCTTGTGATTTCTGACTATTATCTGTATTTCCTGTACCTCTATTTACCTTATGAGACTGTGTAGCTTCCTGCAAGTCCTGCAGCATTATTTTCCCTGTTCTTTTACTACTAGCATTAACTTCAATTACCTTCATGGCTAGCTCTGCGGCAACTGCATAAACACTCGCAGTTTTCCCACAACCTGTGGGGCCCGTCAATATAAGGAGATTGTTCATGGTTTTCATACTATCACGACTATCTGTGTCAGATTGATAGTAGTCGGATGAATCTGATCCAGGCTTACTCTTAGGTTTTGATTTCAGTTCATTTTCAGTCCATGATATCAACCACTTTTTTAGTTCTTTGATACTTTCAAAATTACCTATAATTTGATCTGTTGACATGGCTTTGTATTTGTCAGTCCAATTCAATCTATCTGGGCTATCACTGATAACATCAACCAAATCATTCATAATTTCAATACTGTTATCTACATCTATATGATTACAGTCTTTAAATTCACCCTTTCCTTTACTTCTTAAATAACGATATGTCCTGTAAACTGGAAACTTTGGATGTATTTTTTTAATATTTTGTAATAATGTTTGTGTGCATTTCTTAAATTTGCTATCAACATTATGAGCACATAACTCTTTTTTGAGATCTAACAAATTCTTAAATGTGTCTGCTTTTGTTAATGCACACATTTCTTCAGTCATATTCATCAAAGGTATATTAACAGACAGTTTAATACCTTCTTCATAAGTTGTATCTCTTTGCTGCACATGAACAACTACAGGAAAGCTATTGTTTGGAGTATTATTATTCTTTTGCTGATTAATTATTTTCTTTAGTATATCTGGAACTCCACTTTGTAGAAATTTTTGTTTAGCTTCTAATGCAGCTACATCAGTTTGCTTAGGTGTGAATATAGGAGCCAGTTTAGCAGGTTTCTTGGATACATCCTTAAGAACCTTTTTCTCAGATTTTGGTTCTATAGGTTCTTCAATAGATTGATGTGATTTCACATTTACTGGTTTTTTATCATGAGCTTCCATTTCAGTGTGCTTCTTTTTTTTTGGAGTAAAAATGTGTAATTCTTCATCAGAACTTGACAAGCATACTTCATCAATGTATTTAACAGGTCTTTTTGCAGACCTCTTGGGTCTACTATCATTACTGAATACTGCATTGTTATTCTCAGAATCCTTAACTTTAGCATCAAGTTTTATGTTCCGTTTCCGCTTTTGTCTCTCAGTCTTGACTTCTGCATCTCCAATGACAACATGATCATTTACAAGGGAACTTTCAAGTTCGTTTTGTTCCATAGTTGTACTTGCAGCACTAGTTTTGTTTTCTTCTTTATTGGTTTTGGTATTTACTTCATTTATTTCTTTCAAGTCACAGTCAGCTAATGTAACCCTTTTTAGACTCAATTTTTTTTTCTTACCTTTCTTTTTATTTCTAGGTTGTAACTTCACTTTGATAATGTTATCATTTTCAGAATTAGCACAACATTCAGTATCGTTTTCTAGTTTTTTAAAGTAACAAAGCATGCTTTCTCTTTTCTTTAACGATGGAGATAATTTATTCAGAAATTCTTTGTCTTCCTTAGGTAAATATTTTTTAACTGGACTAATATTGATAGGTTCTTCTATTGTGTTAAATATATCTACTATCTTCAATGTTTTTGTTTGTTTGTTTGAATTGTTATTACTGGTAATTTCAACCTTGTTTCTAGAAACAAACTTTAGATTGTCAGCTTTCTTCAACATTGAATTATTTGCATCTTCATTTTCTTTTATTGATTTAGTATCCTTAAGAAATATACTTTTTAGTTTTTCTGCTCGTTTTTCCATTTTCTTTTTAATGATCTTATCTTGATTTTCTTCGATTTCTTTGTTTCTTATAGAACCTTTTGCTTCAGCCATTTTCTGAAGTAGTAAGTGTCTTTTAGCCTTGATAATTTTCTTTTCAACCACTTCATCGACATCTGAGAGATCATTACTTTTCTCTTTACCAGGCGAATTGCTCCCAATACTCTTATTTCTAGAATCCATTAACAATTTAAATGCATTTGTTTGTTTCTTGTCTTGTTTAGAGATAGCTAAAGGGATGTTAATAACTGCATTCTGAATGGTTACCTCTGAATTAGAATCCTGTAAGCTTTCACTTATTTTCACAGCTTCCTTTCTTCTAACCATTTTGAAAAGGTAGTTTTTAGGTCTCAACTCTTCAAAACCATTGAAGTCACCTGCACCTCTATAGGGTTCTTTTGGTCTGTTGGGCGATTTGATGATGAGTGAGGAAACTAGGTTTTTTGACACATCTAAAACATCTTGATCCTCCTTACCATCTTGTCTAAGTTTGTACTTCTTAAGCCTTCTTCTAAGCAGTTTATTACATTTGTGCTTGTATGTAGTTTCTTTGGACTTAAGGATATTATGTCTTCGCTGACGTTTCTTATAGTATATTGTATCAGATTCGAAAGTAGGTACTGAATTTCTTTCATCGATCACTGTGACGGAGTCGGTTGCTACCAAACTTGTCATTCCTTCCCTGAAAAATTCACGAAATCGCCTTAGAATGTGGCATAAAAAGTGTGATTACAATCGATTATAGAGGAAACGCATCATGTAGCATTTAAATATGGTGTTAGGTTAGCTTATCTAGTTTTATTTAGTTAAATACGCACTGATTTAACGCACAGTGAACTATAATGATGAATATTCTAGTAATATAATCGTTTCATATGAATTATTATTAGGAATACATACCAAAAATCAATTTGGCGGCATTATTGTTCGCGTATACGTCACTTTCAAGATTGACAATTGACAATTTGACATGATTTTGATACAGGGTTGCTCGTGGGCATAGAGATAATACATAGTACTTGTACTATTTCTATGCTCGTGGGTTGCCCGATGATTTTATTTTTTTTTCTCGTACCTAGCTGTCAAATATCTCGTACTTTCAATACTAAACCTCGTAAAAGTATAAATTTTAAAAATGTCATAATGTCCTTACACTATGTACTATTACTAGCTAGTCTGGGATAGGTATATTCCTTATGTTTGGGGCTGCCAAATGGAAAAACATTACTTTAAGTAATTCATATTTTTTTTAATAGTTTTTCTTTAATCTTTATAAAATAATACAAAAATACATCTTAGCGGGGATTCCCCGGTCAACAACTTACGTTTTTTCCTTTTTTATAATGTTTTTGGTTTGTATACAGCAGACAGTCAACATTGTTAAAATCTCGTAAAAAAGTGTACGAGATTTTTATTTTTCTCGTATCTCGTACAGGACTGCTAAATCTCGTAAAAGTACGAGATTTCTCGTACATTTGGTAACGCTGATTTGACGTAATATTTGATGACCTTTTTTATAATTTTTGGTTCTGATTCTGACCTCATTCTGACTCGGCTGGATTCTGTGAGTGAATGATAAGGCTGCATTTCCATTGAGGTGGAGATGAACGGAGCAGAGAGGAGAAGTGCACAAATCGACCAATCACATAAGTCGAAATCCACATTTCGTCTCTGCTCCGCTTCAATTAAATAGAATCAGTCATAGGGGAGACGAGAAGAATTGTTTAAAATTGTATGGCATACGGTACCTATAGCCTATAGCGCGGAGCGAAGTGTGACTAGCGGATCGGGGTATGCGAGGGAGCAGAGATATAGTGGGGCGAGGTGAGGCTGACGCATAGATTTATAATGGCTGACGTATTAGTGTTTATTCTATGGGTGAGGACTGAGGAGCCATCGGCATGGCATGGCGATGGCACTGGCGGCGCACAGTGTGGTGAAATTGTAATTTTTCGGACATGAATGTTATCTCTGAAATTAATAAAAATATTAAAGCCTCGTATGCCTTGTGAACCCCGGACCTGTGATATTGTTTGGTTCACCGATGGATCAAAGAAAGAGGGTCTAGCAGGAGCTGGATACCACGGAGGACAACCAAGGGTGCAGAAATTTGCTAACCTTGGGCAATACGCCACTGTATTTCAAGCAGAACTACTCGCCATCATAGGCTGTGTTCGTGAGAGTCTGCAAAAAGCCTACCTAAACAGGCACATCTTTATCTTCTCTGATAGTCAAGCTGTAATTAAAGCCCTTAACTCAGAGGAGATCAACTCTAAACTCATCAGGAAGTGTGTCCAGCTGCTGAACTTACTAGGAACATCGAACTCGGTAGCGATAGGATGGGTACCTGGACACAGTGGCATCGGTGGTAATGAAACTGCCGATGAGCTAGCAAGAGCTGGAGCGGAAAGCACCACAATGGGCCCTGAACCCATTTGTGGAATTCCTAAGTGCACAACCTCCACCTACCTCAGGTCCTGGGGCTATAAACAGAGTATCAAGCTCTGGGAAAAGTCCTCAGGCCAAGCACACTCCAAAGCGCTTCTGACAGGCTTCAACAGAAAGTTTACGGAACAAGCGCTTTCCATGAACAGGAGCCGAATTAGGATCTTGACAAGAACCCTCACTGGGCACTGCAAACTACACAACACACAAGCAATACACAAGCATCTACAAAAAATGGGCCTTAGTGACACCACAATTTGCAGATTCTGTCGCGAGAAGGATGAGACGCCCATACATATCCTATGCGAGTGTGACGTAGTACACCACACTAGAAGCCAGCACCTGGGGGGCCACCTAATCTCACCAGATGAGATTAAATCCCTCCATCCCAAGAATATAGTCAATTTTATTATTGACTTACGGCTAGAGGGAGTGCTCTAATAATACAAGAGGCGTCACAATAGATCTTCGCAGGTCGCAGTGACAAAGGGGCTTAGTACCCTACCTCTTCAAACAAATAATAATAATAAAAAAAAGCCTCGTATCCACTATGCAACATTCGACGCGCAATACGTGACGCTCAACATGTTCGGAAACGTTACACAACGCACGACATTACCAGCTGGCGCGCAACATGACGCATGGATAGACAACGTTACTAAACAAAAATTCCTCGTTGCCGTTCAATACGACGAGCAACATATATCGCATGTCAAATGTTGCATGGATTATGGATACATTTATGGGATACATGGATACCTACGGTTGCTCGTCTAGAATTTAGCTATACATTAATTAATGGGAGTTTTAACATATAATATTGTATTAGTGTTACACAGTACTTCCACATGATTCAGAGTTAGCTTGGCCTAAGAGAGGATTCTTTAGTTATTGGCTTGGCCAGAGTCTAGTTCAACTTTACTCGTTCAACTAGTCGATTATTTGCAGTAGGTATTGCCACTTTCATCGATATTTGTACTGTCATTATCTGTCAAGTGTCAAGTGTATATCGATTTTTTTAAGTTACCATCCCTGAACCGACGTGCTACTGATTGCAGCGCAGGATTTAAGAAAATCCAGTAAAATGGCATCGAAAACTTTTGTGGCTCCTTTTTTTCGTCATGTTACGGTAAATATAAACAACAATTACATTTAATCGAAATTCAACCTGAGTACCTATAATTAATTTCAGCTCTGAACTGTCAAATGCCTGTTATGTAAACCAGTTTGACATTTTCGGTATTCCCGTGCCTATGAGATTCTCAAACATGTGTAATTCGGCTTACAGTCCAGGGGCTATGCTCAGGCCGCGCCTGCTGCCAGAAAAGAGGCACGGATGTCTTCAGCTATCCTGCCCAACAAAACCTTCGTTGCCGCCATGGACAACGGGGCCCCTATCACTCGGGTGACCGTAGCCTTCAGGTATGTACCTACTCAGACAGATATTGCACGAACTAAAATTCGTTCATGGAAATTGATGGTCAGTGTCAGAGTACACCTCTGCCTAACCCTTTGAGAAATACTTTTAGCATGATGCTATACTGATCTGAGTGTTGTCTTAGTTAAAGAAAGAGCTTGATTTGAATCTTTCCAGGGCTGGTGCACGCTATGAGCCCCAAACTGAGCTGGGTCTTACTCATGTACTCCGATCTGCTGCTGGTCTCAGCACCAAAAGTAGTAACAGTTTCATAATGGCCCGCAAACTGGCACAGATTGGAGCATCTGTTACGGCTTCTGGTGATCGTGAGTTCATCTACTACACTGTTGAGGTAAATATTGTAGTGAAGGTTTCTTAATTTCATTGTAGCATTAAATGAAAGTCCCATTTTCAGCAGTGGATGTTTATGGGCTTATTTATTGAAGGTCTACCAGCAGCTATTAAAGTTGTACACGGTAAATGTTTGGTACCCTAGTAATCATATTAATACTGCACAGCCAAATATAGGTAAACACAACATAATATAACGTGTTTACTTTTACAAAGAGACAGAAATGTTTCTTGTGTTCTAATTTGCAAGCAGGCCCCCATTGCTAATTGACTCCCAATAATCTAATAGACAAAATATACATTACCCCTGCGGACTCATTGGCAATAATGGGCCTAAATCCTACAAAGGTACAAAAGTATTTTATGAATGGATTTTTTAATTGATTTATTTGTACAGTGATTACTTAGTCATATGAATAATGTTGTGAGGCTGAAATAAGACATAGGTTTTCGGGGGATTTCCAGAGGGCTGAATATACTAAGGAATTGAGGGCCGTCACTATTATTTCCAAATAGATAATGATTATTGTCCTATTTGACAAAACATTCAAACCTGTATTTAGATTAAGGTATTTTTAAATCTTATTTTTATATGAGGCTTCAGTCACTAGGTGATAAACCCAACCCAAAACCTCAAGATAGCTTGTGCTATGCCACATGATCAATTTTAGTACTAACTACAATCACAAGCTTTATAAATATAAGTATATAAATTTCAGACCACCCAGGACAATATGCCAGCTGCAATGGAAGTTCTGCAAAACATGGTCTGCTGTCAGGAGTTCAGACCTTGGGAGCTGACAGACAATATACCTCGTCTGAACTTTGACATTGCATCTCTACCCCCTCAGGTAATTTTTAATATTTTATTATACAACTAAGTGAAGGTTGGCCACAAAGTCAGAAAACTCCCTTGGTCTCGCAAGAGATGACATGTGCCCGGTGCTCGCAATTAGTTTAATGGTGGGTATATTTCAGATTGCAATAATATTCCAAGATAAATAATTATAAACTACTTGAATTTTTTGTTGGATTTCCAAACTAATTGTATTTCTGTCTCATAGTATTCAATGGCCATTGGCAGTGGATTCATTTATTTTAGAGGTGCTTATGAGCACATGTCTAGCAGTGGAAAGAACAATGGTTCCTTACGGTGTCTTATTAACAGATGCCCCGCACTTGTGGTATAGTTAAAACCTATCATGGCGGCTCTGAATGTAGTGTTTACCACCCATTGGCACCTCTACAACGTCCATCTGTCTTTGCTCATACTTCTCATCGGATGGTCATATATAAACCAATATAGACTTGGCAGCAATTGTAAGTTTTGTTTGTAGGAATGTCCTCTATCCGAATGTATAAAATTCTAAAGTGCGACTTTACAAAAAATCCCTTATCTTATCTATATGGCTCATTGTTATTTTGGGGTACAAGGAAAGAGCCTTCATCAGTGACGAATCCTGAGATCGTCTGACGCACCATAGTCTTGGGGTTGCCAGCCTCTATACCACCATTGCTGACTGGCTAATCTTTCCACTATGGCATGAGCAATTCTCATGTGATAGCTCATTGTAGACTTGGCAGAAGAAGAAGAATAATTTAAAGGCTGTTAATTATTACATCATGTAAGAAAATACTAGTAATGCATGTTTATCCAAGTTATAAAGTAAATGTTTTATACTGTGTTCATTGCAATTTAGTCAGTTTGATGTATATTTAACCGACTTCAAAAAAGGAGGAGGTTCTATGTTCGACTATGTTTTTTTTTTATATGTATATTCAGCGATTTCATTGATTGAAAGGATATACTCTTGAGGTAGTCCCATTTAAATTAAGAAACAATTTGATGACGATCTTTGGAGGTAGACGACGGATCTCTTCAAGGGATAACAGCACATCACTCGTGATTGCTATGATCGCATGTTTATGGATTGTTTATGCCACAATTGCCACTTATAAAAAAAAAAAAAAAAACTTTATAAAAAGTAACTGCTTCTGAACTACTGCTTTGCTTACTGCTTTTATACTGTACTAGCGGCCCGTCCCGACTTCGTTCGGGTACAAATTAGCCGGTAGATACTTTTTAATTTTCATCAATTCCTGACTTCTTACAAATCGTTCGGCTTCAAAAAATACGGACTCTCATATAACTATTTTATCCGCTTTGAGGTTGAATTTCGAAAAACACGAAACCGATTTTGTTTTTAATTTTAACCAAAAGCTTAAATACAATCACGTTTCTAACTTCAAAAACATTTTTCACTCCTTTATCGCCCCTTTGTGGGATGAATTACCAAAAACACAGAAACACGTGTTTCTTTATTTCTAACCAAAAGCCTAAATCTCAATTTCCACGTCTCTCACTTCAAAAACAATTTTCACCCCTATTTCGCCCCTTTAGGGGATGAATTTCCAAAAACGCGGTAACATATGTTTCTTTATTTCTAACCAACAGCCTAAATCTCAATTTTCACGTTTCTCACTTCAAAAACAATTTTTACCCCTATTTCGCCCCTTTAGGGGATGAATTTCCAAAAACGCGGTAACACATGTTTCTTTATTTGTAACCCAAAGCCTAAATCTCAATTTTCACGTTTCTCACTTCAAAAACCATCCCAATATTCACGTTTTACATTTCAAAAACAATTTTCACCCCTATTTTGCCCCTTTAGGGGATTAATTTCCAAAAACGCAGAATCACGTGTTTCTTTATTTGTAACCAAAAGCCTAAATCCCAATTTTCATCTTTCTCACTTCAAAAATTAAGGGACTCCCATACAAACTTTCACCCCCTTTTTCCCCCCTTTAGGGGCTGAATTTTCAAAAATCCCTTCTTATTGCTTGCCTACAATACAAAAGGGACCTATTCTCCAAATTTCGTGACTCTAGCTTCAGTAGTTTCGGCTGTGCGTTGATGATAAGTCAGTCAGTCAGTCAGTCAGTCAGTCAATCAGGATTTCTCTCTTTATAATATTACTATGATATGATTAGCTCATTACATAAGAACTACCTGACATGTACTTGAAAATATTTGGAACCAAAATATAATTAAATATCACAATCTTATCAGTTACATTTTATTAATTTATAGATCCGTGCAGTAGACTTGCTCCACAAGGCCGCCTATCGTCGTGGCTTGGGGAATTCGCTGTTCATCTCGCCCAAGAGAATTGGGAAGATTTCTTCAGAATCCTTGCAGCATTATGCTTGCAACGTCATGTCTGCGAGCCGTTGCGTCGTCACCGTCGTTGGCGATACTCAGGTAAACAACAATTTGGTGAAACAGTCGCCGAATTAAACACATGAAAAGATATGGCACTATTAAAATGGTAACCACACTTTCAAATGTGGCCATTGGGTAGAGTAGCCACGCGTGATTCAAGTGGGGTATAACCTGTTTTCTGGCGTTATAATAATGTTAGTCTGGCTTTTACCTAATTATTATGAATGAGGTTTTTATATAAATGTTATTGCTATTACAGGAAAAAGCCAACATGATTGCCCAGAGTCTGCACCTATCCACAGTTGAGGTCGGAAAGACAGAAGCCGCCAAATATTATGGTGGAGAGTTAAGGTAAACTAATAATATCCAACAATATTGCGGCGCAAATAATTTCACAATTTCCTTCCATTTTAATGTAAGATTGAGGGATAGTGTGATAAGCCATTATTAAGGAGATAATATTGTATTAAGCGAATACGAAACTTGTGGGAAAGCCAGAATGCAATGTTCCACTGTCCCAGAATGCAATGTTCCATTCATCATTCATCATTTTCCATCTTGAGATCAGCAGGGTAATCACGATGCACGCTCGAAATCGAAATGGATTCAATTTTGACAGTTTAACAAAGTACATTGCGCAGTATGTTTCAAAAAATATTTTGAACGAAAATTCGAACAACGCAATGTACATTCTTAAACTGTCAAAAGTGAATCGATCTCGATTACGAGTAGGTATCGTGATTACCCTACAGGTGATTACCGCTGCTTACCAGTATGCCGTATTTAATGATTAATGTATGGATGTGAAAAAAGTAAAAAATGGGTAGGTATGTTAGGGTGGTAGTATGTAGTGTCCCGAATCCTATTCATAATATAGATGTTTAAGGGACTTTACTCATGACGCGACGCGACGCGACCGATATCGCATCGATTGTCGACCCAAATTGCATGTACGTCCTGATGGAGCGACGCGATGCCATTCGACTGATTTGTGTCGCTCACCAACTATATAACTGACTTCAAAAAAGGAGGAGGTTCTATGTTCGACCGTATGTACTTTTTTTTTAATGTATGTTCACCGATATCTCCGTCAATTGCGAACCGATTTTGAAAATTCTTTTTTTGTTTGAAAGGGTATACTCTCGAAGTAGTCTCATTTAGATTTTATGAAGACCTTCGGAGATAGACAATGGAACTCTTCAATGGATAACAGCAAATCATTCGCGATTGCTGTGATCGCATGTTTATGTGTTATCTTAGATGCCACTCCAAATAGAAAAATAACATAAACTGTTAATAAAAGTAAAAACTGACTTCAAAAATCTATAAAGTATAAAATAATTTACTTAAAAAACTTAACAGCTTCTGAAGTCGGGGTCTTTATTTCTTCAATGCACCTTAGCTTGGCAGTGGTACTTTGACATCCCTTCCGTGGACATAGCGTCGTAATTTCGACATTCTTTCCACATCGTTCGCCGTTCTAATGACGCTTCCCTTGTGTTCTTATGGGTGACTTGAGTGTTAAGTAGGTACCTACCTACTAGTATTGATTAAATTGAAAAAATGATAAATTTAATTGGAAGATTAAATAAATGATCTTTGCTGCTCTTTTTTTTTAATATTTTGTAAATTCAGGACGAATTTTAGCCGGGGCCGCTGCCGCGGCCCCACTTATTATTGTAGATTTGGTTTGTGAAAAGAGTATCCATGGAGTTTCTTGCTGGTATCTTCTCCAGGACCAACCCACTTGGAACCGTGCACCTAGAATCACGACGTTTTGAAAGTGCCTGCAAAGGCCCAGTTGAAATAAAAATCTTTGACTTTGACTTTGTTCGACGGCAGCAAGGGATGTTAAAGAAGGTATGCCGTCAACCTAGTTAAAATAAGACGTCAAATGTTGTAAATAAAAAATTGTAGGTTCACATGGCTACATATCAAGCTATACATTTCCAGTAAAAGCTGAACTCGCATTGTATAGGCTTTCCGTACAATGACAGCTCAGCTTATACTAAAAATGTATAGCTTGATATGTAGCCATGCGTTTACCAGTATTGCTTCTTCTAGCAACAGTGTTCCATGCTAATTTTGTTGCATGACGCTGTTAATATTGTGGTAGGGTGTGGTTATACCTGTTACTTTTAATTCCGCTTCCATTAAGGGGTTATTGCACCTACTCATCATTATGAACAACTTTTACTATGGGGCCAAGACTGAAATAGCGAAAAGAACAAGAGCGGTTCCATGCCTGTTCCATATCTATCAATAGTTCATTATAATGAATGGGTTGGTCCCATAGTAAAAGTTGTTCACAAAGATAAATACAATAACCTCATAAAGGGATCGGGATTAAAAAGGTAGGATGTTAGGTATTTCAAGACATTTTAAGACAACCTACATACCAACATATAAGTAATTAATTAAAGTCGATACTTAGCTATGTATGCGCCTCACGTTTTATTATAGTATACAGTCCACTGTTTTACCCACTATCTTAGTTGCAAATAAATGCTCATTGTCAACACACGTTCGTCTAATTTCACTCACACTTCCCATACAATATTGAACCTTAACCACATCATCAAGACCTTGTATAGACAGGGATGATTTTCAATTTATTGTAGGTACAAACTGAATAGAATTTTACTCAGTATTTTTTTTATTAAATTAATTTATTATTGATACAAGTACCTACCTAGTTGCGCAACTGAAATCGCTCATCGACATACCAAACAAGAAATCGCCTGCAGGTCGCAAAGGAGTCGAGCGGTCGCGCGCCCACGTACATTTGATGCGATATCGCACGCCATGAGAACGTACAAGCGACTCGACGTCGATCAGACATGTGAGCGATATCGCCATATCGTACGATTTGGTCAGTAAACATGTGCGACCGTTCATACATTTTCTATGGGTCGCAAGGTTACGCGATATCTGACCGATGTCGACAATCGATGCGATATCGCGTCGCGTCGCGCCATGAGTAAACACGCTAAGGGTAGATTTAACCAACGTCAGATAACTATTATCCAAGGAATAAATTTTAATTTTGACACCTTTTGTATGACAAATCTGTCAAAAATTCAAATTTATCTCCTGGATAATGTTATCTGACGTTGGCGAAATCGGTCCTAAGTTTGGGATTGTTGTAATCAGGAAAGAGATGGGCGGAGATTTGGCGCACGTCGCCCTTGCGGTCCAGGGCGCGCCCGCAGGCTCGCCCCAAGGACTTGCTCTAGCTGTTGCTGCCAAAGGTGATTATTGAACATGCATTAGATTTAAAGGAGATTAAGTGTATTGGTAACAATTCTGGAGTGTATCTATTCTGACTTATTCCGTGACCCTTTAAAACAATGTATAGTGCCACAAACTTATCTCACCCGGTCGTGGGGTCGCTGCCGTCGCTTTTACCAATGTCATCTCCATACAAAAATGACATCAATTTTGGTCACCGGGTTAGATAATTTTGTGGCACTCTAACCTAATTTTCTTAGTTTAATTGAATCATATAAGTTAGGTACCCACTTAACTAGGTAACGAACATCAATTTTACCTTCTGCCATAATAAGATATTTATTCTTCCTAATTAATTTCCAGCTCTTGGCAACGGCCCAGTGACGAAGTGGGGCTCGGACAGCTCTCCGTTGTCCCAGGCTATCGGTAACATCGGGCCATTCGCGGCCGCCGGCTTCAATGTCACTTACTCCGACAACGGACTCTTTGGTGTAGTGCTCACGGTGCCCAAGGATGAGGCCAATTGCGTGAGTCCTTTTTGTTACCTACTTTAAAGGCTGAAAGTTACCATTAGTATTCATGTAAAGTGGGCTGCAGAGAATGTTAATAGTTTCTGTTTTACATCTTTTCACATGAAAATGGTTCTTACCATTTCGAAATAAGTAAATAAAAATCACCTTGGCTGCGCGTCCATACACACGTAGAAAGTTAATAATTTTACTATTTGATATTAAACGCCCAAGACATACCTATCTGATTTGTCTCGTCATTATCTAGGATTATTCATATTTCGACACTTATTTTAACGCAACTTTGGGGGTAAATAAATAACATTAGGAGTATGAAAACTTCAAAATATTTTACTGTGGAACAATAGGCATAGTTTATTTATTCAAAAGCGCAAATAACTTTATTTTGTTTAAATACATTTAGTAGATTTTTGTAAGAAACTTTTCTCAAAGGACGGTTAAAAAATTTCGCGCACAACTTTTTACAATACGGGAGTATGTGCGCGTGCGCACTAGCTCCCGACTACTCATTACTGGGTCTATTCCTTTCTCACACGGAGCTTGGTGAAATAGCAAGAATATCTGCGCCCAACGGCTAGTTCGTCTTCACGGTATGCGTACTCTTAAGGAATTTAGCAAACAACAAGCTTTCAGGTGGATTCCTAATCTTCATCATATCGGCCGCATCACTTTCACTGCAGGACAGATTCCTACAACGCGCGGTTCTGGGCTGCTGGAAGATGTTTCAGCATCCGGAAACTGTCGACATTTTTTTTTAACCCATGCCATATGTACAAAGTTTGAACAGCCTTGAGATAAATTATTATGATCAACATAATAATTTATCTCAAGGATGTTCAAACTACCTACGTTCTAACTACGTTTGTATTAATTTTGATTTTAACACAATTATAAACTCAATTGACAAAACGCCATTGAAAGTTAGAGAATGCTCTCATGATTATGATAATGATAAAAAACTTCTGAGCTGCACAAATTTTAAAACCACTTATTTCTTTTTAGGCGGTGAAGGCTGTTGCCGGTTTGCTGAAGAAACCAGCATTGAGCGACCATGCCATCCAGACTGGCAAGAGCCAACTGAAGCTTCAGATCCTGAGTGAAGCCGATGAGGGTACATCCCTAGCTGAGTCGATTGCGGCCCAAGCCTTCTACACTGGTGGCATAAAGACACCCGCCGATATTGCAAAGGAAATTGATGTACTCGCCAACAATGAAATTGCACAGGTAAGATTATTGGCCTACAAGGGCCTCAAAGGCGATTTTTCTGTGACGCTAATTTGCGCCCGCGTTTGTTTCTGGGTCCTTCGAGTTCTAGTTTCATACATGGTTTTCTTGTCATGTATGCCATAGACATGCGGGACGTGGGGAGTAATAGTATATTGTGTGTTATGAAAATTTATTGCTGAATACTAAACTGAATACTAAATAATATATTAAACAACTACAACAATCGCTTCCAACTATAACTTTTCATTTGGTGTTTGCAATGCTGAGTATTTATCTGTGTGTGTAACGGATTTGGAAGAGAGACGTGGAGTGACAAGTTATCGAGTAGTAATTAAGTATATTAAAACTTCATGTTATATAAATTATTATAGATTGGACTTTTTGTATTTGCAGGCTCTTTCAAGTGCTGCCAGAAACAAGATTTCTATGGGAGCTGCAGGAAATCTAGCATTTGTTCCATATGTAGATGAATTATAAATTTCACACTATTTGAGAAAGTTATTTTATTTAATAGTGCAGAACATGTGGGAAATTACCAGTATAGTGCAATGTGACTAATATTGATTATAATTTATTGTTATTACCGAAATAAAAAAATAGTTACTTACTTTTTCATTTATTGAAATTCTTCGTTGATTTACAGCACGAGCCACGGATCTTTGCGTCTGTAAAGTTGCTACGATTAATCTCACATCGAATCGCAAAGTTGGTCGTGCTTGTCGCTTCGCCGCATTCAGTTGTTTCGTTATTTCAGACGCAAATATCCGTGGCAAATACCTACTGTATATTGTTTTTACGACACGCTCACAATTCACACCGAGATGGCAGCGGCACGGCAGGGATTGACACCATGCGTAGGCGCTAGCCTAGCGTTTGTGAATTGGTATAGGCCCGGGCGGCGGCGACACAGTGGGTTACACCTTAGTAATCAATCCATCGATTATGTCGTTCACAATGTTCCAATACCGTTAATTGAGACCCTAGTCGTCACTCTCAATCAATGAATAAAGAATCCTCTCTCTCTCAATACCTAACTGAAACCTCAAGGTCGGTTTCAAAGATTTATCGTCTCTTTCTAAGGAGTTACGAATTGAAAGAGACAGATGCACCTTTGAGTAGTCAAGGTCTGAACTTCATGGGTCTATGCAGAACTAAGTCCTCACGCCGCGACAGTATTTTGGGATCTGTTAGGATTTTTCCCGTAATTAGTATGATTGTGAATAGGGGATCGATGTGTCAGTTCCAGGGACTTGAAACGTTACTCAAAATTTCGGTATTTTTACATTACGACTTACGTAACGTTATTTTAATAACGTTATGTACCGTAAAAATAACGTTTTAATGAGTAACGTTTCAAGTCCCTGGTCAGTTCCTAGATTATTTTTACAACCCAACGATTTAGTTAAGATTGCACCAGAAATAGTTTTTGGGTATATTTTTGAGCTAATTAAAGCTCAATCATGTACTTATAATTAGGGCGGGGTAAGGTATGCCTAAATTTGCCGCCCCTAAAATCTGCCCCCTAGGCTCCAGCCTACTCAGCCTGCTGGTAAATCCACCACTGCTTTGGGTGCATAAACGCAATGCGTAAAGGCGGCAACGCGGCAACTGACCTACAGTTGCCGCGTTGCCGCCTTCACCAGGCCAGCGAAGCCGTTATGCATATCGTTTTTAATAAAATGAACTTATTACTTAGGCACCTTTTTAATTTAATATATCAATTATTTTGAGGTAGCGATTCAGTCTGATATTTTTCGACACATCAGAACATGGTCGCGCCTTTTAAAATAATTAAGAGGTAGGCAGAGCACTAAGCATTAGAAGTTACGCAATAAAAGATACCTTGATTCTAGGTTCATCACGTCAAAATTTTGATTTTTGTGTATCACTGCTACCTACCTAAGCTGAAGAATCAATACATGTCGTCTATTCTCTAAATTATACTGTGGCGAGTGGCCAATCCTCCTTAGCTTAGGTAGGTAGGTATATTGTAGAATACCTACCTGTATATAGCAATCTAAAAGCCAAATCATAAATTATAACAGAATAGATAATCTACGATATATCTTCATAAGATTCAGCCAGATTCAGCATATTTGCCACAGAGTAGGTAGGTACCTCATAATACCTATACCGATTTTTTTTATCTACTTATTGAGTAGGTAGCTATTTATGTACATTAGTCAAGTTTTAGGAACCGCGTGCCAAAGCGAATACCACAATACTATATCTACATGGCACTGTGTAGGCAGGTACACTCTCGGAACCATGAGGTACGAAGGTTTTCATCGGATCCATCTTTCTCAAAAAAAAATTAGGGATTCAAAACCATAAACTTAGTATACTAGTAGTATACTAAGTTTATAGTAGTATACCTAATACCTATGTTTATGTTCAAAACAGACACTGATGTCGATGTAGGTACCCTACATAGACACCTCAGAACGGATCCTGACAACAGGGTGAGGGCGATAGCATTTCCCACGCAAATGGCCGGCGGTGCAGCAGGAATACAGTCGGAGGTCTTCTCTATAAGATCTAACCATCCATCTATGGTGACGTGCCTAAGTTTAAGCACAAATTGATCTTCAGTCAACTCTAGTTTAACTAGTTTTATAATCGCACTAGTCGAAATTTGTGGGGAGGCTTACACGCCGCGGCTTCGACAAGTCCACCGTCGCCGGGGGCACCGCGCGGCGAGTACGTAGCAGATCCAAAACATATTTTTGAGAGTTGGTTCACAATTTACTATGTGCCCAAATATATCAGCTGAAGCACGTAAGATATGAAGGGGCTTCAGCTCCTTAGCTTCTGTTACCTCCTGTACTAACCCAGTATTCTAGCCAGTTTTCCTCTGACCAACTTTTTGGCACCTCGTTGTGTCATATCAACAAATCCAAAGTTAGAAGCCTACCAGGTATTGGGCAATGGTAACTGCGATACTCTCGCTCATCGCGGCAATATGGTACACCAAGCCATTTTGGGCTTCTTTGATGGGACAAATTTTTATTTACCTGCAGTCTTCTTCCAGACTTCTGATTATCCTTATTTCACAGCCCCCAATGAGATATCCCTACTGGTGGGGATTGTTAGATTTATTTCTACAAATCCCCACACAATTATTTAAACAGCTTGTAGCAGTTTCATACTACTATTTGGTGGAATGCAGATAATAAAATAAAAATATTGAGACTGAAAAAAAATTATTATGTATCATTAATGATCAAGTCGAAACAGAGATTCTGTTATATTAAACCTATTAGATTTTTTTTCTTAAATCAAACAATTGCCTTTATATTAGATATTCTAAGTGCATCTAAGAGCACCGATTATTTAGAAGAGGAAAAAAAATTACATTAACAACTAAATAATAAGCTTGAAACAAAAATATTTACTTTATATTTTTGTATTACATGCAATACATTCTGTACACATATTATGGCTAAAATGCTTAAAAAATAAAGTAAAAATATTAAAAGCAAAAGTGTATTATGCTCATTGTACTTCTGCTTCTGTTAGTAACATATTTGGAATTCCTTTTGAGATTGGGAACTGTCGGCCTGATTCTGGACAAGTAAGATTTCCTTCTTCAACCTCAACCTCTAATAAGACTCTGTGAAGTTTCTTCAATAAGTCCGCATTTTCTTCATATTTGGGTTCTAACGTTTTTGGTAAGCCTTCACCGTGACCAATACTGTTTGCAGCAGCCCAAAGGACTTCCCAATCCAACTTTGGAATAACACGAGTAATAAACTCCGGATTGAAATCTACTTCTGTTACTTTTATATCTGTAGCATTAATAGCAAGTGGATATCCAGTCATTACACCTTTTAAACACTTAGATGTTAACATGTTGTGTGTTATGAGCTTCATTCTATGGCGTCGACTAGCTATTTTAAATGATAAAAAAAGGTCGATACTGACTCGATCTCCGTGGTATTCGTTAATCTCACAGCAGAAAGCAGTAATATTCAAATAATTAAAATTTATCGAGATTACTATTCTTTTCAAAAGCAAAACATCATGAATTCAAGATACCTCCTGTCAAATTGTCAATGTCAAAATAAACGAGCGAGCGACCGGAACCGGACGGAACCGCTGGATTTTTATAGGTTATGTTTTACAAGTGATGTACCTAGTACCTACCATAATCAAATGAAAAATCTTGTTATGTTCATTCATTTTTCTACCCAGCACTAGCATAGCAACATCTATATTATGGCAACATCAGTCATTTTGCGAAGTTTAATTTTAGGCTGGTAACCTTGGCCTAGTTTGTCAACCTAAAATTTTGGTATAGAGATAAAAAGTCCATAAAATTTTAATTGTACGTTACATATTTTTATGGAAATTTGTCGTATTGTAGTACATAGTTAAAGTCTTCCGATATTTTCATAACAATGTCTCACTTGTGTGATTGTATATCTGAAAGAAACTTTGACGTAAATAGGCCATCAGGGGCACAACTGTCCACGTCGCAACCTTTTCGTTCTAAAAGTTCTCTGACTAACAGGATTCAAGATCATCAGAATCATTGTCCAGCAAAGAAAGCACAGAAGCATTCATCGTTTTCACGGCATAAACAATCACAGGGTGAGGCCGGAATTCCTTCCCAGACCTTTACCAACTCGTCTATAAGTGATATATCTACTCAGTGCCAAAATATAAATATAAACAGTGAAAGTGATGAAGTAGACCAAGGAGACAGTCCAGCATTTCCTAAAAGAAAAAATTCCAAGAAAAAAGGAAGGGTGAAGCATAATTTGAGACTTGAAGCTATGAATATGCCACAAGCATCTCACTCCAATATGGAAGAGCACAGCTCTGCACAAAATGAAATTGCTTCTTTGCATGAAATTTTTGCACAACAAATAAGTCCTTTGTATGCTACTACAAATTCCAGGTACCTAGAAAACCTTTGTCATCATCCACAGTTTCAGCTATCCCATAATATGCAGATGGGAAGAACAAACAGTACTCAACATGCTGCAAGTTTACCAAACACACCTCTTCTCCAACCATCACACAGAACACCATCTGTGAGCATTCCAAATTCACCAAATGTGCTAACTGAAAATATGACTCCTAAATGTATTCAAAATTTCTTACAACATCCATTACTTAGCAAGTCATTCAATATGAGGAGTAGTGATCCTTTTAAATTTAACTTCATGCCTAATGTAGCAGGAGAAGGTACCAGTGCTAATACAGATAACAGTGAAAAAAATACTACTCCAAAACATAAGAAGAAAAATAACAAGAAAAAAGTAAAAGAATCCTGTGACATTAAATTTGACCCTTATTTACCTACAAAAGAAGTTGAAGCGGGATTAAAAGATAATGTTTTCATTGAAGGTGTATTAAGGATCAACCCAAAACAATTCCAACATTCATATGTGTCTAGTAGTGACAGAAGTGAACAAGATATTCTTATTGATGGAATAAAAAATCGCAATCGGGCATTAGAAGGTGATGTTGTTGTTGTTCAATTTATTGACAGTGATGAAGACAACAACGAGGACAATAAACAAAAGAAGGGAAAAGTGATATATATCAAAGAGAAAATTCACAACAGAACTTGCATTGGATCTTTAAAATTAATGCCTGATAAAAATAGGCAGAGAGCTCTATTTGTTCCTCGTGATCTCAGAATTCCAAGGCTTAATATACCCTTCACAAGCTGGCCTGATAACTTTTATCTTGATGCTAAGACATATGAAAATACATTATTTCTAGCAAAAATTTTGGATTGGACAGATACTAGATTTGCTATGGGGATAATTGTCTGTAACATAGGACAATCTGGAGATATGATAACAGAAACAAAAGCAATACTGGCCCAAACAGACTTAGATATTAAACCATTTGGACCAGAAGTGAGACACTTATATCCACGTTTAGATTACAAAATCCCTGATGAGGAGATAGCGATCAGAGAGGACTGTCGCAAATTGTGTATATTCAGCATTGATCCATTTAATTGTCGTGATATTGATGATGCCATGTCTTGTATAGAGCTTGAGAATGGTAATTATGAAATTGGAGTTCACATTGCAGATGTTGCCCATTTTTTAACTGATGATACTCCACTTGATGAAAAAGTTGCTGAAAAGGCTACAACAATCTACTTGGTAGAAAGAGCTTACCACATGTTACCAGATGATCTCTGTATGCTTTGTTCTTTATTTCCGGGTGTTGACAAACTGGCCTTTTCTGTATTCTGGGAAATAACTAAAGATGCAAATGTTCTTGGTCATAGATTTTCAAAAACAGTGATAAATTCTTGTGGCCAACTAGCTTATGAGCATGCTCAAGCAGTACTTGAAGATAATGAAGATTCTGAAGCTAATTTTCCAGAAACATACAATGGCTTTGAGTATAAAGATATGTACAAAGCAATTAAAACCATTGGCAGTATTGCTGCAAAATTTCGGAAAGATAGATTTGATAATGGTGCATTAAGAATTGATCAACCCAAAGTGGCTTTCCATTTGAATACTGGTAATGGATTACCTGATTCTTTTTGGATCTATGAAAGTAAAGAGAGCCATCAACTTATTGAAGAATTTATGTTACTAGCAAATATGACTGTTGCTGACCGAATAAAGGAGGATCACCCATCATTAGCATTTTTAAGATGTCATCCAAAACCTAGTGGATTTATGTTGAAGCAACTTGCTAAGTCATTGAAGCCTATGGGTATTGAGTTAAATATTGATTCCGCTGGAGATTTGCATCGCTCCCTGTTTCCACATGTTGGACCTGATTGCACAGACAAAGGCAAAATTATGGTTTTAAACATGTTATGTGCTAAGCCTATGACAAGGGCTAAATATTTTTGTGCTAATAGATGTGAGGATGAGGACTTCCATCATTATGCACTAAATGTTCCGCTTTATACACATTTTACTAGCCCTATAAGAAGATATGCAGATATTATGGTTCATAGGTAAGCTATTTATTAATTTTTAAGTTCTTTTATACTTCTAAACATGTAAGGCAGTATGTAGTGTACTAAGGCTGACATTCAGAGACGACAGAAACGAGTCTTGATGACAGAAGAGAGCGTGAACTTACGCTTCCATCTGTCAAAATCAACAGCTTGCGCTCATATTTGTATTCAGAGACGTTCGGAACACGACTTAAACTTAACGTAAACTAAGATAAGCCAAGTAGTGAATATTGACTACTTAAGACGACACTAGCGCCGCCAAGCGGGCTTAGGTGGAGTTAATATCGACAATTTGAGATTTTCAAGTCTGACTAACCTGATAACTTAAATAAATAGGTTTATGTCTCAGATATTTTGTTTCGCTCACTCCAATTGCATTTTGTATATATTGCTATCCTGTTTTAATTTTTATATACGCCTGCTTACACATTTTCATAAAAACCCTAACTTACCGATAAACATTTTGCTATTAAAAATGGCCATAGAGAAGAGTCTTAGCTAAGCTTACACTGCGACTCTGAATACGAATTTTGAAGATGCGCTTAGCGACGACTTCGCTTAGAGCGGTCTTCGCCCGTCTTATGTTCATGTCTCTGAGGCTTACATTCAGAGACGACAAAAACGAGTCTAAGCGTGAACTTACGCTTCCATATGTCAATTTTACAAACAAATTTTGACAGATGGAAGCGTAAGTTCACGCTTAGACTCGTTTCTGTCGTCTCTGAATGTAAGCCTGAATGTCAGCCTAAAGGGCCATGTTTACTGACAATATAACAGATGTTTAAGCCAAAATCACCTGTTTAACACATACTTTCAACATCTCTGTTAATGTTGCTACAACGATTCAGAAAGCATTGTAATATTTCCTCCACAACACAACCTCTATGCATTGTGGCATTTTTTTTAGAGGTGCTCAATTCATTTTCATTGTCTTTACCAGTCTAATGCTGGACATAGGGGTCTCTAGTCGCACGCCATCTAGCTCGATCGTCGGCTATTCTCATCCACTTATTACCAGCCACACTGCGAAGATCATAGCTCCATCTAGCCTTAGTGTGTCCTACCCTATGTTTGCCGATTCGCGGTCTCCACTCAAGAACACGTCTACCATCCAGCTTGCTAATTCTGTGTGATAACTGATATGTCAACTAGTCCAAGCATAGACTTTTCCAAAGCTCGCTGAGCGACTTACCACCCATCTCGGCTCCGTAAGATTTAACAGGTATGACTAGGGTTGCCATCCGTCCGGGTTTCCCTTAGTTTGGGAGGGGGTGGGGGTACTCCGAAAGTACGCTGGACGCTCGTCACGTTGGCAATTTCGTACGTTAACTATTCCGTACAGCACACACACGACTTGGGTGTTTCGACCAAATGTCAAGGGTTTTTTAAATCTTTGTCTGGTGTCGGCAATTTAGGTGATGGCCTAATTATGACCCAATTAACTGTTTGCAATCTCGGAGCCTAACATGTAAATACAATCATTCATCAAACATCAATGATAATTTATTTAAAATCCATTATGGGAAATTGGTTATTACTGGACTAATAATTGGAGAATCATCATCATCATTAATGCCTAAATTGATCTGAAGAAATGTTTAAGTGCTGATGTAAGACCAGTCAGCGGTTTTAATCATGGTGTTTTCTTAATGGTGTCGTTTCTGTTCCGCATTTTGACAGTACTAAACTAGACTAAATTCATCTGTCGCTTTCTTTTTCTATTGAAACAGAAAGAGACGAATGCCCTAGTTTAGTCCTGTTAAAGTGCGTAACAGAATCGACACCACTATCTAGGTATATCCACTAATTGCGGCATATCTATATAAAATATAATGTTATAATGAATTACTTTCAGATTGTTGGCTGCCAGTCTAAAATACCGAGAGACGCCAAAGTGGGATGCAAACAAAGTCCGTATCATAGCAGCCCAATGCAATAAACAAAAATATAATGCAAAAAAAGCAAGTGAATTGTCAACAGAAATGTACACACTAAAGTACATTGAAATGAATTCTCCATTAGTGACTGATGCAGCTGTTGTAGAAGTGAGGGAGAAATACATTGATGTCATAATAATAGCAATGGGTTTGAATAGAAGAATCTTTTTCAATAATGTAAGTTATTTTTTAAGTTGTGAATAAATTAACTTTTACATTGCAATGCTATTTCCAGATTAGTTCCAGATGGATAAAAAATTTGGCCTGGTTAAAAAAAACATAATTTTGATGTTTTGCTTGCAGGATTTTCCAGGAAAATACCAGTGTATTAAAAACGAGGAATGTGCAAGACTCTCCAAAATGGAATTGACGTGGAATGCTGTAAACTGTTTACCAGAAGTTAAGCAAGTTATTCAAGTATTTTCCATTTTACAAGTTGAACTTTATAGAGGTGATGACATGGTGAAGGTCGAAACTAAACTCGTTAGGCCACCACAGGCAACTTCTTCTTAACTTTATTACATACATTATCCAAAATGTATACCTATAGTGATGACTAATGTCTTGATGTGATAGTATAGAACTTGAAAATGATATTTTTACCTTTACAAAAAGATGTATTATTCTTTCCAATTGTGTTTTGTCTTATACTGCTGTTTATAATAAATAAAATTTTATAGATGGAGACTTTCATGTAGGTTCTAGATTGATCATTTTAAATTTAGGTTTGTTGTGGGTGTGTGCTATTTTATTCTTTTTTTATAATGAATTGTGTGATCTTGTTTACATTTGCCTAGGTATAGACATTTATATTCTTTTGTGTGTGGTTTCTTCCCTGACTGCAGTAGACCTCTTAGTACAAGTAAATAATTAAATATTATTTAGTTTTAGGGCAAAACGCTCAATCAGAAAACCGCCAACCGCGGATTTAATAAAATTGTACATAATCTATTGTTTTTAATTTACCTAATTAAATAATCTATACTAGTAAGATTTCATACTTTTTTTTACTAATGCAATTTTCAAAATCATTGTAGGTACGTATTATCCCTAGTGTTAGAACTGCAGCATTGTCTGCAACAATCCGTACTACGTCAGATTTTGGGTGTCAAACCAGAAGACGAGGAAAATCCATAGAAATAATAAGAAGGGCTTCCCTTTAGATAATAAGTCTATGGGAAAATCATAATAAATGTTAGATATCCTTTGAGTACCTATCTAGAACGTGGTATCGTTTGAATGAACATTGATGTACCAAACTAGTAATAAAACTTAAAAGTACCATCGCATTTCACGTATTCTTACGTGGAATGCTATGGTACGAAGAATGGTTGTGGTATAAGCATAGAGATAATATCACAGACTACTGAGAGATACTACGTATGATAATATACAGGGTGTAAGTGACATCGTAACGAAAACTGATACCATGGATTCAGTACATGATACTGGACCTCTAACCTAAAGAAATTTTGAGTCGGTCTCTTCAAAATTTTTACGATTTTGTTCGCAGTTTTTATACCTAACTAAAAAATCTGCGAACAAAATTGTAAAAATTTTGATGAGACCGACGCAAAATTCTAACCCTGAGTGCTCCAGTATCATGTACTGAATCCATGGTATGAGTTTTCGTTACGATGTCACTTACACCCTGTATATTTAAACTGTGCTATGGGTATAAGTTTAAGTGCTATTCTAAAACACTTACGCGCTAATAGCCTTCTCAGTCTACGCGCGCTAATGTGGTTCGTGAAAGCCACAGACAAAACTTTCATCTGTGCGTGAAAGCGATCTTAAGGATCTACACAATGACCAAAGAAGCCTAACGTCACTGGATCTACACTACACTCTTAGATTAACTACCGTTTTTCTTAAAAAACTTAACAGCTTCTGAAGTCGGGGCCTATAATTCTTCAATGTAGGTACCTACTCGTAGCTTGGCAGTGGCTACTCTCATTCGTCTAGGTGAAGGGACATCAAAGTAGAAACTTATGTCATCTTTATCTATTCTTTACGTGTTAATAAATATTATTTTGGTAAGAACAAGTCAGAGACTTTTCAAATTTCACTTAGAGATCACGATATGTGTAAAATTAAGAAAATTTTAATTAGTTCCTGTGGCTAAACTATTGATTGGATTTGATAGATATTTTGTGTACGGTCACAGAACGTGATACCAAATACGTGGTTTAATTTATTGTCGTAACGTTGTCACCACCCTGTATACAACCATAAAATATAAACTTAAATATGTACACTAATAATTATTGTTAATACATCATAAAATAAATATAAAACTGAGTACCTAGGCGTCAAAGTACTCCTCCTCTTCGCTGTCAATTGGCAGCGTACCCAGAAGACTGGCAGCATTGCCACGTTGAATGGCAATGCTTATTCTTTGACCAAAGAGCCAGCCCTCGGGTCACGCGTAGCGTCGACCAACCGTTTTGCAATGTCTCTGAAGAGGAGACATGCATTCGGTCCCCATGACCCGAGCGTTTCGACACCAAACGGCTCAAATATATAACTACCGATAAGGTTATTATATTTGCGCCGTTTGAGTGTCTGCGGCTGCAGCTGCAGCGCCAGCACAGCCTGCCAAGCCAGGACTGCTTATGTTATATATTTGTTAAAAGGTTCTTAAGCCTATTCAGATTAGAATATCATTCAGATTTTAGCATGTTAAATACCCCGTTCTTAACTAATGATAATTTCAGCGGCCATGACAGTTTAAAAACTTAGATTTAAGCAGTTCCTTCTTTAGATCATCTTAATGCATCTGGCAACACTGATCCAGATAACTTTTGACTCGAGCCCACTGGCAACCCTGTCCGAATTCTTCCGGTGTTTCGTCCGATTCGGCGCGGCGCGTAACTAAAATTGTAATGAACATCGACATCGGTATTAAACTTCAATACGATCGTGAGAGCCTAAATTTTGAGCTAACTTGTATTTTTTTACCGATCATGAAGATAGGAGTCCCAACTATATGATAGGTAATTTTTTACAAGTTAGCTCAAAGTTTAGGCTCTCACGATCGTATTGAAGTTTAATACCAATGTCGATGTTCATTACAATTTTAGTAACGCGGTAGACCCGCTGATAGGTGTGCGAGGTTTCATAGGATTTCATCTAAAGAATTCGAAAATTCGTTTCGTTCGGCTCGTTCGATTTGGACAGGTGTGCGTCCACCCCAATGATGGAATAAGTAAGGTAGGCTCAATCATATGAATAAATTTTGACAGATAGAAGCGTAAGTTCACGCAGGGTTCCCAACTTAGGGGTTTTCTCCCCAAATTTAGGGGGTAAATAAGTGTGATGGGATTTTTTTAGGGGTTTGATTTGTTTAGGGGTATTTTAGGGTTTTTTTACTCTTGACTTTTACTGTGAAGTTTATAATGATTGTGACGCAGCTGGCTGTAAACGTTTTGAAAATGTTTCAATTATTTTATATTATTACAATTTATTTATTTATTCTACAGTTTTTTTTTGTTTGGGGGATTTTAGGGGTTTTTAACTTTAGTTTTGGGGATAAATATTTTTGAGAGTTGGTAACACTGATGTTCACGCACGTCAATTTCAAGTTTGTAAGTGTAGGCAAGTGTTTATTTTTTTTTGTTGAAATGGAAAATCTGTTTCAAAATATTTTTTTATCTGAGAAGTCTAACGATTTCTTTCTACTTCTGGAAAAAATAAATAATACACAACATGTAAATTCAGTAATCTCGGATCTTATCGATGTAGAAATTTTAAATGAAATAAAAAATATTCATAGTTGTGGAAGTACAAGTGTATATTTTGGGAAAACATTAAGAGAAATAAAAATCGTGATTAAGGATGATGAATGGAGAAAACATGAAATATATTTGCAGTATAAGGCTCCCAGAAAAATAATAATATCTGCTGTGAAATTGCCTAACTCTCCAGTACAAAGTCGTGAATATGGATGTTTGACAGAAATTGTAGACACATTCAGCCAGTATGTGAATGACTTAGTTGGGTATTTTCACGAATTAGAAAACATAGATGACTTTTGTAAGATTATGGAACCTTTAAATGCATCATTCAAAGATGATTATAGAAGAATATATCTCGGTAAGTTACAAACACAGTGCCATTACACATAATGAGAAATATCTTACTGTAGTGTGGTCCGGAGCCAAGAGAGATCAATAAATAAGAGAGCCCATCAAGCACAATATACATGCTTCAGAAAATTTAATTCTTCAAATTCCATTCCACTGGACAGCTTTCATTTCTATTTCTGTATACTGTAATCACACAGACTTGCATTTCAATTATTTTTTGCTTTCTCCCAATTAGAGAACAAAATTGTCCAAAATGGGTCAATAGCTAGGACACTCTTTACAATAGAACAACTATGTCATATTACCTATTATTTCCAATAATACCTGGTTTGTCGAAATATGTATATCTATTAATAATTAATAAAACAAATACATTATTTCTCTTCTAGATGACAGGACTTGGCTGCATGTAGAAGTGACTCCTGAAGGCTTGGCAACAAACATTCACCTTGTTGGACAGTCAGAGCACTGGCACAAAAAATTACAATCAGGACTGCTAAGTTGGGATCATGACAAAAATATTGTTGATAATATTACAACTATATTTGGTAATAACTTCAGATGGTGGTTTTTTTTTTAGAAATAATGTTGATTCACTCTAGGATTTCTCCTGTATTGTGGGTACAGTTTACAAATGTACATATCACATGTACATACATTCGGACCAAGAACAACTATCTGTAAGCCATACAAATAATTGTTTCGTACAGGGATCGAACATGTGGTACATAGAGCAGAAAGCCAATTGCTTTAGTCACTGCACCATTTGTAGGTATCATCGAAGTTAAATAAGCTTGCTATTAATATAACTATGTTGAATAACATTCTAGTCAACTGGTTAAAATATGTTTACAGAGTTAAATCAATTTCCCCAACCTGTCTCAAAAATATCAGACCAATCAAAAATGCATAGTGAAGATGAGTCAATGGTGGACATAGTTGCATGTGGAATATGCTTATGTGCTGAATTGTCAGAAGCCCCTGGTATGCCACTACCTATATGTCAAAATTCAAGTTGTGGGGTTTATTACCATAGAAACTGTTTGTATCAGGTAACAATACTAACTCTATACTCCTAAGGGGTCAACCATAAAGTATGTCACACTAATTTCGTGATTTTTGACCCCTCCCCCATTCTTGTCACAGTTGATCACATTTGGAAGATCCCCTCCCTAGTGTGACGTCACATATTTCGCAATTTTACATCTAGTAATTATTAAATTAAAACAGCAGTTCCGAAATTAGCTTTATTTCCATTTAAATTATTTTTAATATGATTTTGAAATGTAACGTCACGAAACTTAGGACCCCTCCCACCCCTTGTCACATAATGTCACACTTCGTTGACCCCCCCCCCCCCCCTCCCTTAAGGTGTGACGTACTTTATGGATGGTCTCTAACCAGGATATTTTTGTTATATTTATAAGTTAAATAACCATTTCTGTCTATGGTTGCAGCACCGGCCTTGGGGTAGAGCGAAAGAAGCGATCCCTCTAGGCGCCAGATGGCAAGGGGCGCCAAAATTAAATAGACAGTTTTGAGCGAAAATAAAATCTTGTATTAGAACCTAAAATATAGGTAATTGATGTAAAACTGTTGACCAAAGGGTATCCAACGACATTCATGCTCTACTCTGATAAAAGGGCTGGGGCCTGCGCTGAATAGTACCTACAACAGTTCTACACTAGAGACTATAATAAAAGTTTGCAACCTTAAAATAAAATATTAGAAACAGACAGAAAACAGGTTCTCAATGTATTAATTTTAAAACTATGTTTAATTACAGTGGTTGGTGGCGTGTGCAGGAAGCCGTGCACCTGCATTCGGTGTTGCGAATGGCGCATGTCCCACCTGCTTACAACCTATCACATGCAGCGAGAAAGATCACTAAACTATTTATAATTATAAAACTATGTTGAATGCTATTGAATGTATGATAAACAATTTTAGAATCATGTTTGGTTTTAATTTTATTCTTTACATAATGTACAAGTTTCAATAAGAATAAAATGCAGATGTCTAATGAAGTACCTAACTACATAACAAATAATATTGGTAGTAGTAGCAAGCGTGAGGTCTGTCTGGGTTCAGTTCCCGAGTCGGGCACGGTTGTTGGGACTGCTCACAGGAGAATATTAGCGTAATGGGCGAACTGCGACTACCTACGCAGAAAGTACACCCCTAAGGATGCAACATCTCTGAGCTTGTCCTGGAATTTGTTGCTGTTCCATGTTCAGGAAGTCCTCATTCTAATTAAAATATAAGAATCGTTATTTCGAGCAGCTTATATGAGTGAGAAATAAGTTATCAGTGTATCAGTCAAATTCCTTACGAATTTCTGTCATCCTTGAGAGCTCAAGTCAGGGTCAGATAGTAGATACGGTACACTGGAAATGCAAAAACGGTAAAACTCCCCAACTTTGTTTATACACCTAATTTTGCTTTAGTACAACATCGGTAAATCGGTGCGCCCGAGTTGGGTATCAACTTGTCTTGTACTTATCGACAACATTAATACTTCTGGACGAAGCGTTGCTATTAGAATGACAAGTATCCAAGAATACTTGCAAGTACCCTGCTGCAAGCTTTCTATCCCAGGCAAAATTGGACAGTTTAACGGTACTCATTATCTTAGGCTCAGCAAAAGTATTAAAATATAGTAATTATCGAAGGCCGATGCGCTCATTATTTTCGAACTGCTTAGTGTTTTTCTGGTAAAGCGTGGTTTGAAGGTAGGTATCTGTTGAGTAATATTGTTCTATGGTAGTTATGCCCGATAGATGGCGCTAGGCTCATTATGGTTTCTTCACAAATTATAAAGTAAGTACAAGTTTATTTCAGTCTTTCTCCAGTACAAGTTTTTCTTTCAGTCTTTCTCATAGCAAAGATCATTACCCGTATACCTCCAGAAATGAACATTTTTGTGCCAGGCTCAATATCTTCACATACACAAGGGTAACATACATAGTTAATCAAGCTTCAACAAAAATCTGGTGTGGTGGTACTTTTTACAGGCAAGAGCTTGCTATCAAATTACAAATAATTGAGAATTTGAATTGACAGTAGCTAGGGAAATATTGCATGCGGTAGTTCAGCCTCAGTGGTTTTTATCTTTGGTGCATGTAATAAGGATATCATTACACATGCGGCTACTGACATTTAAATTAAAATAAGTAAAACACATTATGCCTTTACTTTTTAATTAAAAATTACGTAGACATAATATTTTGTGGTTACATAGAATAATTCAGTATAAACAATGTTGAGAAATAATGCTTGCACCAGCTGTTCCAAGTTTCTGTGATTGCTGATAAAACATTTTCCTTAAAACAATAATTATCAGTAGTTTGCAATGGCAAAACTGTTGAAACTTTGCGGCCTACTCCTGCAGTCTCGTTAAACAAAAAACAAAAGCAGATATTACTCAGTACACAAAAAGAGTTCTTTTAAAAATAAGATCTGATTTCACGTGACAATAAAAATACGAAGACCCCACTGGATGGGATTTGTTATGAAATAATTTCATAACAATATTGTTCATCTTTTGAATGCTTGTTCTAAATAGGTTGATTGTGGTATTTAAATTGTCACGCCAAAATGCTCAGTAGACTATTAATTAGAAAATTCATCACAAGGGCACAGTGTCGAAGGTACGAGGAGTGAGGCTAGTGCTGGATCCTGGTGCTTCACCACTCTGAGGGCCAGTGTCTCTGCCAACATTCTGAAAACATATATTTATTTTATTATCCACAATTTTAACCATAAAGTGTCTTAATATAAAAACTTATGCTTGTTTCAGTCTCACCTTCACATGAATTTGATTTTTGAGCATTGCAGCACGTAAAATTAACATAGAAGTTCGCCGTTGATATTCTTTCCCCATGGCCAGACTCCTCTCAAAAGTAGTGCTCCTTTGATCCACATCTTTAGCATACAGTATTTTATTGTGTGAATCAATGCGAGCCTGGATTTGGCCATCGAGTATTAACTGCATCAATTCATCTTCAAGAGCATTTACTGTCCGATTAAATGCTGCAGCCATCAGGCGCATGTCAGCTGATAGATATGGACTGAAGTACTGAATTAATGCTCTGTTCCTTATTTGCATGTAAAGTGAGTTTAGATGTGGTGCTAAATACATGTCTAACAGTAGATTATCCCTTATTTCATCCAGTAGCCTTAAGCAGGAAGCATACTTAGATTCATAGAATTTAAAAATTATGTCACGTAACTGCGGTTCTAATTCTAAAAATAATTTAAAAGAACTGCTAACTATGACTTGCTTTTGTAATTCAGAACGATCAAAAGTAGCAAGTGCACATAATCCACCATATATGGCAACATTATTGCTGCTGAGAAGCTCTGGGTAGTCACAGTGATCAATGCTGGCTGCTAGGAAGTGTTTTGCAGCAGACTTGTACTTCTTTGTTGCTAGTTCAGCCAGACCAGCAGCACATTTTAAGCGTGTCAATATTGACTGGTTCGAGTCTTTACCAGGGACTTCATTAAAATCTGGGGTGCCCTCTGCTTTTGACACATAGTTAAGAACATGAGCCCAATTTTGCAAATACACTGACACTTTCACAACATTCAGGCACATCATTATAATGTGTTTGCCACTTGTGCAGTAATCTCTGGCTCTTGAATAACATTTCAATGCACTTGTGAGGTCACCACAATCAAGATAATGATCACCGAGGTCATCATGACCTCTTCGAATACTCTCCTTTATTGAATTTGTTTTGTAATTTTTGAGGTCTGTATCTAACTTCTCCAGTTTTATAGCAGCCTTCTTGGTTTTCGATTCTATCCATATAGTGTCCAGGACTGGTATATCTTGTGAGCCCATTTGCACTGCAACATCAGGCAAGCCAGCTGATGCTACCGCTTCCGCAAGCTTTTTGTGAAGAGTTTGGTAAAGACTTACATTATAAGTTGTCATGACGTAAGATATAGCCATTTTAAGAGCTTCCAATCTAAGAGAAGGGCAATGGTCAGCTACAAACATCAACCTATATAGCTTGGCAAAACCAGTATAAGAAGCGGCATACGTCTCCAGATCCAAAGTAGGATTTTCTACCACATAACATTCTGCTTCATTGTTTTCATTATCCTCAGGTGGAACATCCACCTGCATAGGTTCAGCTGTGTTCTGAAAATAAAGACATCGTGACATCTGTTAACCGTTTATGTCCATCGATAAAACGTTACTAGTAATCGGTTCATAATTATAAGAATACTTACCATTTCGAACATTTTCTATTGTGTACTTGACTTGTAAAATAAAATACGCGAATTCCACTGTCAACGCAGAAAACCAACCTAAAACAAAGTGTTTCTTTACGTGTTTGTTGTTTTAAATCATTTGTATACGATAAAGGACAACAATCCGATTTTAACACTCACTCAGTTTTAGTACACTATTTGGTGATTGTAACAGTAATAATTATTATCAAAATACCTTTATCATTACGTTTCTTCTTGGCAGCGGCATTTTTCTTTTGACGAGGTATATTTTAGTGTTACCATTACATATAATATGCCACAAATATATTATATTATCCACGTTAATTTTTCTTTGTAAATATTTATTAGTTCCGTTAATTTTTCAAATTGTAGTGGCATTAAACTAGGTACGTTTTGCCAATGGATTTTAGCTTTTAATAATCAATCGATATAAAGGTATTATTTTGCGGCAGCCGGCAAAGTTGCGGTTTCGCTTTATTGCATGCTATAATGTTACCACAAGCTATGAATTATGAATGCTAATGAATGGGAACTCATAGAACTTTAATATTCTAGGCGTAGACAGAGTTGGTTTCTCTGTCTACGATTTTAGGATAGGCACCTTAGATTATGTATAATCTAAGGCTTACATTCAGAGACGACAGAAACGAGTCTAAGCATGAACTTACGCTTCCATATGTCAAAATTTGTTCGTAAAATTGACATATGGAAGCGTAAGTTCACGCTTAGACTCGTTTCTGTCGTCTCTGAATGTAAGCCTAAGATAGGCACATAGGCTTACATTCAGATACGACAGAAACGAGTCTAAGGCTTACATTCAGAGACGACAGAAACGAGTCTAAGCGTGAACTTACGCTTCCATCTGTCAAAATTTGTTCGTAAAATTGACATATGGAAGCGTAAGTTCACGCTTAGACTCGTTTCTGTCGTCTCTGAATGTAAGCCTCAGCGTGAACTTACGAACTTACGCTTCCATCTGTCAAAATTTGTTCGTAAAATTGTAAAATTGACATATGGAAGCGTCATAGAAATAGTATAGGTACTATGTATTATCTCTATGGGAAGCGTAAGTTCACGCATAAACTCTGTTAAACTCGTTTCTGTCGTCTCTGAATGTAAGCCTTATTTCATAAAGCGCAGAGCAATGACTAAAGAATCTTTCTTTAGTCATTGGCGCCGAGCCACCGCCATCCAGCCGCCGCCGCCGCCGCGCCCGCCGCGCCCTTGATTGCCACGCTTCCGCGCCTTATTGCTGAGATAGGACAAGCCCTTTGGTAAATTTTTTAACATCATTTTCATAAAAACCATCAGCTTCTGAAGTCGGGGCTTTAAATTCTTCAAAGCACCTTAGCTTGGCACCGAATTCAGAAGCTGTTAATTTTTTAATTAGTTTTTAGTTTTTTTACCGAAGTCTTTGAGTATTTCTAAGCGTAAAATGAATGTGCTATGAAGTCTAGATTCGTAGTCTAGATTAAATAGATACCAGAGAAATATCAATAGGTATCTAAGGTGTTGCTACAGGTAGGTATCTACTTATTTGATGAAACTAAGAACTTTCTACTAAAATGTTTGCCAAGCGCGAGGTCAAGTATGATGAGTTGAGGTCAATTTTTCCACCAAAGTGAAGCGGGCTTACCTATACGGACTTATCGATTGATGATGATGAATAAATACCTAATTCACAAATATTCAAATAGGTACCTACATTCTGAAAAGCAGGCTATACATTTTCAGTATAAGCTCATCCCGCATTGTACGGATAGCCTATTTAATGCGAGATCAGCTTTAACTCGAAATTGATAGCTTGATTCTGTAGCCGTGTAAGTACAATTTTCCTATATCTATTTATTATTGCCGGTTTCAAACAGGGACAGGGCAGCGAGGCAGGGTAGTGAGTTTATAGTGAGCAGAATACAGAATACACTAGCAGAATGGTATACTATTTGAACACGCGTGACGGTACTGTTCTGTTGCAGCTTGCAGCCCGCGCGTTCAAATAGTACCTATCAGACTGTTCTGCTCATTAGTCTGCCTCACTGCCCTGCCCTTGTGTGAAACCGAGACCGATAAGAGAAATTATTTGTAGGTGCATCCCCCGAACAACAAACTAAATATTAAGTTTTTACTAACTTGTTTCATTCTTTTTACTAATCCTCTATGTACGTTACCTACATAACTACCTACTTATCAGAAATGAACAGGAAATAAAGATATTTTAATTTTATGAACCATTGTAGCATTTTATAGAGCACATTCGGTATTGGATAGACGATAATTATACTTAGCTCAGCTAATTCATAGACATTAAGCTCGACAATATATTGTATAATAGAGAGGATTCTTTAGTCATTATGTATAATGCACGTAGTAGTAATAGTAATAATAACTTTAGTCTTTAAGGTATAATAACAATGTGTATAATTCAGCTCAGAGAGCTCTGCAGTGGTTTGATTAAAAATGAATGCACTTTTCCTTAACCTTCGGACTCGAATTGCGCATGCGTTATTTGTGAAACGTCGATTTTGACTGTTCTACTCTTTATCACTTGCGGCTGTAAATAAACAAAGTTCGAGTTATAATTTATGTTAGCATATTTTCAGAAATAACAAACATGTTCATCGAATTTTATTATAATATAAAGTCACGTTATTTGTCTGTCCAAAGACGAATCAATAAATTCATAATAAAAGGTGAGTGCTGTGGTGTGACCGTGTTAAAAATAATATGATTGTAAAACAATAGTAGTGCTACTGTGCTACTATATTAAATACTCTGAGTCTTTGAGTAGTGCGCAATGACCAAAGAAGCCTCTGTAGTGCGTCATTGCTACCTAAGTTGCTACCGGATGGGCAGTAGTGATAGATTATTCGTATCTAATATTATGTTATTTATAGTGCGTCACGTAGAAGACAGTACATTCTGTGTTTCCGTAGAAAATTCTGCAGAATAACAATAGATAACATATTAAATTTTAGAATAATAATGTATGAATGTACGAACATCAATGTGTATCTACTAAATACAAAACGTTTTCATGTAGGTACCTACCTAATCGTGCGAACAGTATTTTGTAGATCCTAGAAAATTTTCATACTAGGTACTAAATGGACTGTTTTTGTGTCGTACCTCGTAACTCTCTGAGGGCCACTGATGAAAATGAGCGACATGCCATAATTTTATTTATTTACCTACTTGGTTAGAATCCTCATCGTCTATCCTGCGCCTAAGTCCTAGGGTAGACCGGAGGGGAGTGCCGAACTCTTACCGTTCCATAACGGTGGTCCACTTCGGCACTTGGTGGCGGTATTGGGAATTCTTAGGACACTACGCCGAAGCCCACCACGGTGCCACGCCCTATAAAAGGCAAACACCGTACCAGGGTTGTTGCTGATGCATGTTTTTATCACATCAGCGGATGCTGATGCTGATGCTGATGCTGATGCTGATTTTCGATATTTTCTTAAAAATCAAGGAATGAATTTAAAAAATCAAAAACCCCGATTTTTTTAAATGTGAACTTTAAATAATAACTGAAAAGAAAAAAGTCCAATAGAATTCTAATGTACATAGCGACTTTAACAGTCGGGAGTGGTACCTCATATTGGGAAGATTTGAGCCAGTCTCGATTTTCAATGGGTCCCGACCAGGGTTGTTGCGAACATCAGCATCAGCATCCGCGGATGATCAGCATCATTTTCAACATCAGCATCAGCGTCTGCATTAATCGATGCTGATTATTAATGCTGATGTTCAAGTCGTGACATGACCGCAGAGAGGGCGGGGCTTATAGCAAGTGTTGTTTTCGCTTGCGAGTTTTGACCAACTACGACTAATTATTAATAACTAGGTACTTACTTAGTTTGATTCAATTTTTTATTAAGTCACAAAATTTATTTGTATTTCAATATCAAGGAAAACTGCAACTTTTAGATATAAATTCATAATGGTCACTGCTTTTTACCCGACTGCGCCAGTAGGAGGGTTATGTTTTTCGAGTGTACCTATATAATATACTAGCGTCCCGTCCCGACTTCGTTCGGGTACAAAGTAGCCGGTAGATACTTTTAATTTTCATCAACTCTTGGCCTCTTACAAAGCGTTCCCGTTCTCGAATACATCGCACCGTACATCACAACGTCGCGGTCCTTAGGTTATGTAAAATTAATACCTATCAACTTTCAAAGAACTTTTACTTTCTCTTAAAGCATCGATCCAAATTATAAAGTGTAAAAGGCAATTCTAATCTACGGAAAACGCTTAACATTAGGTAATAAGTAAGTAAACATTAATGATCACATTTTTTATACTCCCCCATTAAATATTCATAGGTACTCACCTATGAATATTTAATGGGGGAGTATAAAAAATGCGATCATGGGCGATGTTGTGATGTACGGTGCGATGTATTCGAGAACGGGAACGCTTTGTAAGAGGCCAAGAGTTGATGAAAATTAAAAGTATTTACTGGCTACTTTGTACCCGAACGAAGTCGGGACGGGCCGCTAGTATATTATATAGGTACACTCGAAAAACATAACCCTCCTACTGGCGCAGTCGGGTAAAAAGCAGTGACCATTATGAATTTATATCTAAAAGTTGCAGTTTTCCTTGATATTGAAATACAAATAAATTTTGTGACTTAATAAAAAATAGAATCAAACTAAGTAAGTAGTTATTAATAATTAGTCGTAGTTGGTCAAAACTCGCAAGCGAAAACAACACTTGCTATAAGCCCCGCCCTCTCTGCGGTCATGTCACGACTTGAACATCAGCATTAATAATCAGCATCGATTAATGCGGATGCTGATGCTGATGTTGAAAATGATGCTGATCATCCGCGGATGCTGATGCTGATGTTCGCAACAACCCTGCACCGTACTAGTCACCCACACCACGCACCTGCGATAAAATTTTATCCACGTAACCGATATGGTTACCGCTTAGATCAATGGATTTATAGGGTTAAGCAAATGCCTCCCAGAAGCCAGTAGTCGACTACCTTCAGCTCGAAAACGAGCTGGCTCGATCGGGGAAGTACCACGCTCACACAATACCGTGTATAGTAACAACATTCTATTGCTCGTTCAGAGATAACGTTACGAGATTTTAGTTTTTCCAAATATCGAGACAGAAATGCAAAACTAAAGCGGGACTTGGACGTAGAAAAAATGCTTAACAATGGTTACAAAATACTTCAATCCGCTAACCTTGTGCGCTTCTTCTTTTGCTGAGCGATTCTTTTTAAATTACCTACATACCGCGCCAAATTGGCTACTTAGATGATAAAGCGGGATTTTGGGCGTCCGGCGGCGGCTTGATTACGTAAGAAAAATCTGACAGCCACAGCGACCAACAAACAATGCATCCCTTTCTCGCTTATACACGTTTTCATAAGAGGATAGAATAGGACGTTTAGTTGCGACAGCAACTGCCGTATTTATCATACTATGTAATCAGGCGGCCGCTCGGGATGCTGGCGGGACGTGTCTTGAGAGGGCTTAAATGCGGGACATCTGGCAACACTATGCAGAGATGCACTGGAAGTTCAACCCCTTTCTCCTCTCCCTCACACTGACCCATCCTGAGATTACATTCCAACCGTACCAGAGACAAGCCCACAACGTCATAATTTATTCGTGCTAGAGACCAGCTTTAGCTATTCGATCTAAAGAAAAACTATATTCAGCGTATTAACTTTTATGAACTTACCTATCTTGTAGGAGTGAGAAGTGAGTATAAGTATTCAGCATGTCTAACACGACCTGTCATTTTTTCGCATGTCGTATCCCTCACTAACTCCTGTAGGACGAAAGGGGCGCACTGAGCGACAGGCGGGAAATGGTAGCTCGTATAATTATATACTACTTACTTCCATTGAAAATCATGTTTCAAAAAACCTAGATTTTGCCAGTCTTATCAGAGCTTGCTGAAAAAAAAACCTAGAAAATTATGTTTATACTGGTTTATGATGAAACTTTGGTTTTTCATTAAATGTTTCGTGACTAACTGACAGACAATAGGTACTATAGGTATTATTATTAATAATAATAAATACATGTTTGTAGTTTTCTATTATATTAAATTCAATAAATAATAATGGTACCACATTCAAAATAAGTTTTTAAAATTATAATATGAAATATAAAAGGGCGCCAAATGAATAACTGGCCCGGGGCGCCTAGGTCGACCCTGCTAGAGATTAACTTTAGCCTGTAATTCTACTTACAGTTTACCAGTACTTTAGCCCAAAGTTTCCTTCGCTGCCCTCCCCGTTTACTTTTACCCTCCCATCGGCCCCACAAAGGTTGGCAACACATTAGCGATTCCCACGCGATTCCTCTGGCGTTGCGGATGTTCATGGGCGGCGGTCATCGCTTACAATAAATAGAATGATTTACAATCACGTAAACTGAATTGACTTATGAATGTCATAAGTCAATTCAGTACATTTTTCTGGCGTTTCTATTCTCTAGCGAATGTAGATTGCACACATGTCTACTGTAAGAAATGCTAGACAAAAATAAAAATGCGTGCTTTTATCGGGTTAGTCGTCATTTAGTGAAAAACGTCGTACTCACAGAACACAGGAAAGAAGTGGTACGATCACTATCTCTACCACTACTTAATCGTATATCGCAAGTTCTCGAAGGTAGTTCGTTATGCGCGGAGCCAAAGCTTAGAGGGAACAGTCATGAGATTAACTGAAAGCCCTTAGATCCTTCTTAGTCTGCTTGCACATTATAAGTAAGTAGTTGTCGTGACTAGATAAGCATTTTTTCGTAGAGGTGTAGACAGTAATTTTATCTTACGTATCCAAGACATCTTCTCCAGACGAGCCAAGTCAAATCCAATACAAGGCATAGTGTGTAAGAAAATATTGAATTTTATATATCAGTACTAGAGGTCGCGCGGGTGCGCGGGCCGCATGCGGCCCGCGAGGGCTTTTTAGGTGGTGCTTGTAACATAACTTAAAAAAATATGATTTTTGATTTTGTATGGCAGCCATGTTTTTTTGTATGGAAACCATCTTTTTTGCACCGGCTTGTCAAACGGCCCAGGGTCCTTGACATTTTTAGTTCAGGCGGTATAGGTTTGCGACTTGCCGTTTTCGAGATCCGTAGGGCAGTTCTGGTCAGCGTTCCACTTTCAGGTCATTTCGGACATTTCCTAAACTCACAGGACCCCCCTCTATACGAGTCCGATACATCACTTTTACCCCCCATGGCTCCTTCTGGGAGAACAATTGGGTGAAAATCCAAAATGAACACTTGTATGGCGGCCATCTTGAAAAATGGCGGAAAGAAAAATTTGATCCCGGATTATGAATCGGTGCCCCCGAAAACCCCCGGACGCCAATTTTCAGCCGGCTCAGACCATGTTTTTTTTTGGCCGCCATTTTGAATCCGCCATCTAGGATTTTTATGACCCCTACCGGAAAGCCCCCGTCGTCCTCTATGACATTTGGTCGAGCACCCCCCCGCTATCTCCAACGGTTTCGGAACGGTGAGCGTTTCAATTTTGTATGGCCATCTTTTTTTGTATGGAAGCCATCTTTTTTTCACCGGCTCGTCAAACGGCCCAGGTTTCTTGACATTTTTAGTTCCGGCAGTGTGGGTGTTCGACTTTTCATTTTCGAGATCCGTAGGGCAGTTCCGGTCAACGTTCCACTTTCAGGTCATTTCGGATTTTTCCCGGACTCACTGGACCTCAAGGTTTATGTGTCCCATACATGACTTTAACCCCCCACGGCTCCTTCTGGGAGAACAATTCTGTCAATGAGTGAGTGAGTCAGTCAGTGGTAATCGAGCTTTAAATATATAGTCAATAACTAGAGGTCGCGCGGGTGCGCGGGCCGCATGCGGCCCGCGTGGGCTTTTTGGGTGGAGTTTGTAACATAACTAAAAAAAATTTGGTTTTTTGATTTTGTATGGCAGCCATTTTTTTTTGTATGGAAACCATCTTTTTTTCACCGGCTCGTCAAACGGCCCAGGGTCCTCGACATTTTTAGTTCCGGCAGTGTGGGTGTTCGACTTTTTATTTTCGAGATCCGTAGGGCAGTTCCGGTCAGTGTTCCACTTTCAGGTCATTTCGGACTTTTCTTAAGCTCACAGGACCCCCCTCTATACGACTCCCATACATCGCTTTTACCCCCGACGGCTCCTTCTGGGAGAACAATTGGGTGAAAATCCAAAATGAACACTTGTATGGCGGCCATATTGGAAAATGGCGGAAAAAATAATTTGATCCCGGATTATGAATCGGTGCCCCCGAAAACCCCTGGATGCCAATTTTCAGCCGGCTCGGACCATTTTTTTTTTTGGCCGCCATTTTGAATCCGCCATCTTGGATTTTTATGACCCCCACCGGAAAGCCCCCGTCGTCCTCTATGACATTTGGTCGAGCATCCCCCCGCTATCTCTGACGGTTGCGGAACGGTGAGCGTTTCAATTTTGTATGGCCGCCATCTTTTTTTGTATGGACGCCATCTTTTTTTCACCGGCTCGTCAAACGGCCCAGGGTTCTTGACATTTTTAGTTCTAGCACTATAGGTCTGCGACTTTTCATTTTCGAGATCCGTAGGGCAGTTCCGGTCAGGGTTCCACTTTCAGGTCATTTCGGATTTTTCCCGGACTCACTGGACCTCGAGGTGTATGACTCTTATACATGACTTTAACCCCCCACGGCTCCATCTGGGAGATCAATTCTGTCAATGAGTGAGTCAGTGGTAATCGAGCTTTATATATATATCGAGCTTTATATATATAAACTAGAGGTCGCGCGGGTGCGCGGGCCGCATGCGGCCCGCGTGGGCTTTTTGGGTGGAGTTTGTAACATAACTAAAAAAAATTTGGTTTTTTGATTTTGTATGGCAGCCATTTTTTTTTGTATGGAAACCATCTTTTTTTCACCGGCTCGTCAAACGGCCCAGGGTCCTCGACATTTTTAGTTCCGGCAGTGTGGGTGTTCGACTTTTCATTTTCGAGATCCGTAGGGCAGTTCCGGTCAGTGTTCCACTTTCAGGTCATTTCGGACTTTTCTTAAGCTCACAGGACCCCCCTCTATACGACTCCCATACATCGCTTTTACCCCCGACGGCTCCTTCTGGGAGAACAATTGGGTGAAAATCCAAAATGAACACTTGTATGGCGGCCATATTGGAAAATGGCGGAAAAAAAAATTTGATCCCGGATTATGAATCGGTGCCCCCGAAAACCCCTAGATGCCAATTTTCAGCCGGCTCGGACCATTTTTTTTTTTGGCCGCCATTTTGAATCCGCCATCTTGGATTTTTATGACCCCCACCGGAAAGCCCCCGTCGTCCTCTATGACATTTGGTCGAGCACCCCCCCGCTATCTCTGACGGTTGCGGAACGGTGAGCGTTTCAATTTTGTATGGCCGCCATCTTTTTTTGTATGGACGCCATCTTTTTTTCACCGGCTCGTCAAACAGCCCAGGGTCCTTGACATTTTTAGTTCCGGCGGTATAGGTTTGCGACTTTTCATTTTCGAGATCCGTAGGGCAGTTCCGGTCAGCGTTCCACTTTCAGGTCATTTCGGATTTTTCCCGGACTCACTGGACCCCCTTCTATACGACCCTCATACATGACTTTTACCCCCCACGGCTCCTTCTGGGAGAACAATTATGTCAATGAGTGAGTGAGTGAGTGAGTCAGTGGTAATCGAGCTTTATAGTATATCACTAGAGGTCGCGCGGGTGCGCGGGCCGCATGCGGCCCGCGAGGGCTTTTTAGGCGGTGCTTGTAAAATAACTAAAAAAAAAAGTTTTTTTTATTTTGTATGGCAGCCATGTTTTTTGTATGGAAACCATCTTTTTTTCACCGGCTCGTCAAACGGCCCAGGGTCCTTGACATTTTTAGTTCCGGCAGTGTGGGTGTGCGACTTGTCGTTTTCGAGATCCATAGGGCAGTTCCGGTCAGCGTTCCACTTTCAGGTCATTTCGGACTTTTCCTAAACTCACAGGACCCCTCTCTATACGACTCCGATACATCACTTTTACCCCCGGCGGCTGCTTCTGGGAGAACAATTGGATGAAAATCCAAAATGAACACTTGTATGGCGGCCATCTTGAAAAATGGCGGAAAGAAAAATTTGATCCCGGATTATAAATTGGTGCCCCCGAAAACCCCCGGATGCCAATTTTCAGCCGGCTCGGACCATATTTTTTTTTGGCCGCCATTTTGAATCCGCCATCTTGGATTTTTATGACCCCCACCGGAAAGCCCTCGTCATCCTCTATGACATTTGGTCGAACACCCCCCCACTATCTCCAACGGTTTCGGAACGGTGAGCGTTTCAATTTTGTATGGCCGCCATCTTTTTTTGTATGGACGCCATCTTTTTTTCACCGGCTCATCAAACGGCCCAGGGTCCTTGACATTTTTAGTTCCGGCAGTGTGGGTGTTCGACTTGCCATTTTCGAGATCCGTAGGGCAGTTCCGGTCAGGGTTCCACTTTCAGGTCATTTCGGATTTTTCCCGGACTCACTGGACCTCAAGTTTTACGACTCCCATACATGACTTTAACCCCCCACGGCTCCTTCTGGGAGAACAATTATGTCAATCAGTCAGTGAGTGAGTCAGTCAGTGGTAATCGAGCTTTATATATATAGTCAACTAGAGGTCGCGCGGTGCGCGGGCCGCGAGCGGCCCGCGAGGGCTTTTCGGGTGGAGCTTGTAACATTACTCAAAATAAATATGATATTTGATTTTGTATGGCAGCCATGTTTTTTTGTATGGAGCCATCTTTTTTTCACCGGCTCGTCAAACGGCCCAGGGTCCTTGACATTTTTAGTTCCGGCGGTATAGGTTTGCGACTTTTCATTTTCGAGATCCGTAGGGCAGTTCCAGTCAGCGTTCCACTTTCAGGTCATTTCTCACTGGACCTCTATACGACTGTCATACATAACTTTTACCCCTCTGCGGTTCCTTCTCGGAGAACAATTGCTCCAAAAGAAGCGTTTGTATGGCGGCCATATTGAAAAATGAAGGAAAAAAAATGTTGGTTCCGGATTATGAATACGTGCCGCCGCAAACCTCAGGACGTCAATTTTCAGCCAGATTAGACCATAATTTTTTAAACCGCTATTTCGAAGCCGCCATCTTGGATTTTTACTACTTACTACTATCTCTAACGTTTTCGGAACGGTGAGGGTTTCGATAAAGTAGAGGTCGCGCAGTGCGCGGGCCGCAAGCGGCCCGCGGGTGGTGGTTTTCGTGGAGCTCTTAAATTAACTTAAAAAAATAAAACACGCTTTTGAAAGTGCCTGCAAAGGCTCAGTTGTAATAAAAAACTTTGACTTCGACTTCGGCTTCGGCTCCGGCTTCAGCCTCGTTTTCGGCTTCGGCCTCGGCTTCAACTTTGACTTTGACTTTGACTTTTACTTTGACTTTGAATTTGACTTTGAATTCGACTTTCACTTTGAATTTATTTTTCGTTTTCTTCCCAGCAGACCATTTCATTTGATACCATATCAGGTTGGTAGATAAAAAAAAATTGTCTACCATCTTGGGGCGTCCGCCATATTGAATTAAGTGTGACGTTATTTTAGTTTCGTACTCTTCTCAGCAAACCCTTTCATTTGATACCCATATCATGGTAGTGCATAATACATAAGTAGTCCGCCATATTGGATTTAGAATGACGTCAGTTATCTAACTATGCATTGTCATCCTAACTAAACGTGTGTGCAAAATCTCACCTCAATCGGAAACCGCGAAGTGGGTCAAGTTTAACTTCCAAGATTTTCTTACATAGTTGCAGGTGAAGCTAATAAAAGCGTGTTAAGAAGCGTTTGTATGGCGGCCATGTTTTTTTTGTATGAAAGCCATCTTTTTTTTACCAGCTCGTCAATCGACCCAAGGTCCTACACATTTTTAGTTCGGGCAGTATGGGTGTGCGACTTCTCATTTTCGAGATCCGTAGGGCAGTTCTGGTCAGCGTTCCACTTTCAAGCCATTTCCGACTTTTCCTGGACTCATAGGACCGCCTTCTATACGACTCTCATACATAACTTTTACCCCTGACGGCTCCTTTTGGGAGACCAATTGAGTGAAAATCCAAAATGAACACTTGTATGGCAGCCATGTTTTTTTGTATGGAAGCCATCTTTTTTCACCGGCTCGTCAATCGTCCCAGGGTACTCGACATTTTTAGTTTAAGCACTGTAGGTCTGCGACTTGTAATTTTTGAGATCCGTAGGGCAGTTCCGGTCAGCGTTCCACTTTCAGGTCATTTCGGACTTTTCCTAAAAACTCGCAGGGCCCTCTTCTATATGACTCCCATACATGACTTTTACCCCCGACGACTCCTACTGGGAGAACAATTGAGTGAAAAACCAAAATGAACACTATTGTATGGCGGCCATGTTTTTTTGTATGGAAGCCATCTTTTTTTCACCGGATCGTCCATCGGCCCAGAGTCCTCGACATTTTTAGTTCCGGCGGTATAGCTTTGCGACTTGTAATTTTCGAGATCCGTAGGGCTGTTCCAGTCAGCGTTCCACTTTCAGGTCATTTCGGACTTTTCCTAAACTCACTGGACCTCTCTCTATACGACTCCCATACATCACTTTTACCCCCCACGGCTCCTTCCGGGAGAACAATTTCTCCAAAAGAAGCGTTTGTATGGCGGCCATATTGAAAAATGGCGAAAAAAAAATGTCGTTCCCGGATTATGAATCGGTGCCCGCGAAAACCCCCGGACACCAATTTTCAGCCGGATCGAGACAACTTTATTTGGCCGCCATTTTGAATCCGACATCTTGGATTTTTATGACCACCACCGGAAAGCCCCCTCCATTCTCTATGAAATTGGTTCGAGCACCCTCCCGCTATCTCTAACGGTTTCGGAACGGTGAGTGTTTCAATTTTGTATGACGGCCATGTTTTTTTGTATGGAAGCCATCTTTTTTTCACCGGCTCGTCAATCGACCCAAGGTCCTCGACATTTTTAGTTCCGGCGGTATAGGTTTGCGACTTGTAATTTTCGAGATCCGTGGGGCAGTTCCAGTAAGCGTTCCACTTTCATGTCTCTTCGGACTTTTTCTAAACTCAATGGGCACCCCTCTATACGACTCCCTTTACATGACCTTTACCCCCGACGGCTCCTTCTGGGAGAACAATTGTGTGAAAATCCAAAATGAACACCTGTATGGCAGCCATGTTCTTTTGTATGGAAGCCATCTTTTTTTCACCGGCTCGTCAATCGTCCCACGGTACTCGAAATTTTTAGTTCCGGCACCGTGCGTCTGCAACTTGTAGTTTTCGAGATCCGTAGGGCAGTTCTGGTCACGGTCCCACTTTCAGGTTATTTCGGATTTTTCCTAAACTCACTGGACCCTTCCCTATATAACTCCCATACATAACTTTAACCTCCCACGGCTCCTTCTGTGAGAATAATTGTGCGAAAATCCAAAATGAACACTTGTATGGCGGCCATGTATTTTTTTTGGAAGCCATTTTTTTTTTACCAGCTCATCAATCGACCCAGGGTCCTCGACATTTTTAGTTCGGGCAATATGGGTCTGCGTTTTGTCGTTTTCGAGATCCGTAGGGCAGTTCCGGTCAGGGTTCTACTTTCAGGTCATCTCGGATTTTTCTTAAACTCACTGGAATTTCCACTATACAACTTCCATACATGACTTTTACCCCGCACGACTCATTTTAGAACAATTGCTCCAAAAGAAGCGTTTATATGGCGGCCATGTTTTTTTGTATGAAAGCCATTTTTTTTTACCAGCTCGTCAATTTACCCAAGATCATTCACATTTTTAATTCGAGCATTATGGGTGTGCGACTTCTCATTTTCGAGATCCGTGGGGCAGTTCCGGTCAGCGTTCCACTTTCAGGTCTTTTCGGACTTTTCATAAACTCATAGGACCCTCTTCTATATGACTCCGATACATGACTTTTACCTCCCACGGCTCCTTCTGGGAGAGCAATTGTGTGAACATCCAAAATGAACACTTGTATGGCCGCCATCTTTTTTTGTATGGAAGCCATCTTTTTTTCACCGGTTCGTCAAACGGCCCAGGGTCCTTAACATTTTTAGTTGGGGCGGTATAGCATTGCGACTTGTAATTTTCGAGATCCGTAGGGCAGTTCCGGTCAGCGTTCCACTTTCAGGTCATTTCGGACTTTTCCTGAACTTATAGGACCCCCTTCTATACGAATTCTATACATGAGTTTTACCACCGAAGGCTCCTTCTGGGAGAACAATTGAGTGAAAAACCAAAATGAACACTTTTGTATGGCCGCCATCTTTTTTTGTATGGAAGCCATCTTTTCTTCACCGGCTCGTCGATCGACCCAGGGTCCTCGACATTTTTAGTTCCGGCAGTATGGGTGTGCGACTTGTAACTTACGAGTTCCGTAGGGCAGTTCCGGTCAGCGTTCCACTTTCAGGTCATTTCGGACTTTTCCTAAACTCACAGGACCCCCCTCTATACGACGCCCATACAATACTTTTACCCCCCACGGCTCCTTCTGGGAGACCAATTGCTCCAAAAGATGCGTTTGTATGGCGGCCATATTGAAAAATGGCGGAAAATAAAAGTCGACCACGGATTATGAATCGGTGTCCCCGAAAACCCCCGGACGCCAATTTTCAGCCAGCTCGGAGCAACTTATTTTTCGGCCGCCATTTTGGATCCGCCATCTTGGATTTTTATGACCACCACCGGAAAGCCCCCTTCATCCTCTATGAAAATGGTTCGAGCACCCCCCCGCTATCTCCAACGGTTTCGGAACGGTGAGCGTTTCAATTTTGTATGGCCGCCATTTTTTTTGTATGGAAGCCATCTTTTTTTCACCGGCTCGTCAAACGGCCCAAGGTCCTCGACATTTTTAGTTCAGGCGGTATAGCTTTGCGACTTGCCGTTTTCGAGATCCGTAGGGCAGTTCCGGTCAGTGTTCCACTTTCAGGTCATTTCGGACTTTTTCTGAACTCACAGGACCCCCTTCTATACGACTCCCATACATCACTTTTACCCCCAATGGCTCCTTCTGGGAGAACAATTGGGTGATAATCCAAAATGAACACTTGTATGGCGGCCATATTGAAAAATGGCGGAAAAAAAAAATCGACCCCGGATTATGAATCGGTGCCCCCGAAAACCCCCGGATGCCAATTTTCAGCCGGCTCGGACCATTTTTTTTTTTGGCCGCCATTTTGAATCCGCCATCTTGGATTTTTATGACCCCCACCGGAAAGCCCCCGTTGTCCTCTATGACATTTGGTCGAACACCCCCCCACTATCTCTGACGGTTGCGGAACGGTGAGCGTTTCCATTTTGTATGGCCGCCATCTTTTTTTGTATGGACGCCATCTTTTTTTCACCGGCTCGTCAAACGGCCCAGGGTTCTTGACATTTTTAGTTCCAGCACTATGGGTGTGCGACTTGTAATTTTCGAGATCCGTAGGGCAGTTCCGGTCAGGGTTCCACTTTCAGGTCATTTCGGATTTTTCCCGGACTCACTGGACCTCAAGGTGTATGACTTCATGTATGACTTGTACCCCCCACGGCTCCATCTGGGAGAACAATTATGTCAATCAGTCAGTCAGTCAGTCAGTGGTAATCGAGCTTTATATAAGTAAACTAGAGGTCGCGCGGTGCGCGGGCCGCGAGCGGCCCGCGAGGGCTTTTTAGGTGGGGTTTGTAACATGACGCAATATAAATATGATATTTGATTTTGTATGGCAGCCATGTTTTTTTGTATGAAAGCCATCTTTTTTTACCAGCTCGTCAATCGACCCGAGGTCCTACACATTTTTAGTTGGGGCAGTACGGGTGTGCGACTTCTCATTTTTGAGATCTGTGGGGCAGTTCCGGTCAGCGTTCCACTTTCAGGTCATTTCGGACTTTTTCTGAACTCATAGGACCCCCTTCTATACGACTCCTATACATCAGTTTTACTCCCGAAGGCTCCTTCTGGGAGAACAATTGAGTGAAAATCCAAAATGAACACTTGTATGGCGGCCATGTTTTTTTGTATGGAAGCCATCGTTTTTCACCGGTTCGTCAATCGCCCCAGAGTACTCGACATTTTAGTTCCGGCACTATGGGTGTGCGACTTCTCATTTTCGAGATCCGTAGGGCAGTTCCGGTCAGCGTTCCACTTTCAAGCCATTTCGGACTTTTCCTGGACTCATAGGACCGCCTTCTATACGACTCTCATATATAACTTTTACCCCTGACGGTTCCTTTTGGGAGAACAATTGGGCGAAAATCCAAAATGAACACTTGTATGGCGGCCATATTTTTTTGTATGGAAGCCATCTTTTTTCACCGGCTCGTCAATTGTCCCAGGGTACTCGACATTTTTAGTTCAAGCACTGTAGGTCGGCGACTTGTAATTTTCGAGATCCGTAGGGCAGTTCCGGTCAGCGTTCCACTTTCAGGTCATTTCGGACTTTTCCTGAACTCATAGGACCCCCTTCTATACGACTCCCATACATGACTTACCCCTGACGGGTCCTTCTGGGAGAACAATTGAGTGAAAATCCAAAAATGAACACTTGTATGGCGGCCATGTTTTTTTGTATAGTAGCCATGATTTTTCACCAGTTCGTCGATCGACCCAAGGTCCTTGACATTTTTAGTTCTGGCAGTATAGGTCTGCGGCTTTCCGTTTTCGAGATCCGTAGGGCTGTTCCAGTCAGGGTTCAACTTTCAGGTCATTTCTCACTGGGCCTCTCTCTGTACGACTCCCACACATGACTTTTACCCCCCATGACTCCTTCTGGGAGAACAATTGCTCCAAAAGATGCGTTTGTATGGCGGCCATATTGAAAAATGGCGGAAAAAAAAGTTGGTCCCGGATTATGAATCGGTGCCCCCGAAAACCTCAGGACGCCAATTTTCAGCCAGATCGGACCATATTTTTTGTTAGCCGCCATTTTGAATCTGCCATCTTGGATTTTTATCACGACCACCGAAAATTATCTCGTCCTCGATGATATTTGGTCGAGCACCCCCACTCTATCTCTAACGGTTTCGAAACGGTTAGGGTCTAAAAAGCTTAGAGGTCGCGCGGTGCGCGGGCCGCGGGCGGCCCGCGGATGTTGTGGTGGTACTCTTAAATTAACTTAAAAAAAATTAAAACACGATTTGGAATGTGCTTTGACTTTGACTTTGACTTTGAATTCGACTTTCACTTTGACTTTATTTTTCGATTTCTTCCCAGCAGACCCTTTCATTTGATACCCATATCAGGTTGGTAGATAAGAAAATTTTGTCTACCATCTTGGGGCGTCCGCCATATTGAATTAAGTGTGACGTTATTTTAGTTTCGTACTCTTCTCAGCAAACCCTTTCATTTGATACCCATATCATGGTAGTGCATAATACATAAGTAGTCCGCCATATTGGATTTAGAATGACGTCAGTTATCTAACTATGCATTGTCATCCTAACTAAACGTGTGTGCAAAATCTCACCTCAATCGGAAACCGCGAAGTGGGTCAAATTTAACTTCCAAGATTTTCTTACATAGTTACAGGTGAAGCTAATAAAAGCGTGTTAAGAAGCGTTTATATGGCGGCCATGTGTTTTTGTATGAAAGCCATCTTTTTTTACCAGCTCGTTAATCGACCCAAGATCCTACACATTTTTAGTTCGGGCAGTATGGGTATGCGACTTCTTATTTTCGAGATCCGTGGGGCAGTTCCGGTCAGCGTTCCACTTTCAGGTCTTTTCGGACTTTTCCTAAACTCACTGGAACCCCCTCTATACGACCCTCATACATGATTTTTACCCCCGACGGCTCCTTCTGGGAGAACAATTGGGTGATAATCCAAAATGAACACTTGTATGGCGGCCAAGTTTTTTTGTATAGAAGCCATCTTTTTTTCACCGGTTCGTCCATCGGCCCAGGGTCCTCGACATTTTTAGTTCCAGCACTTTAGGTCTGCGACTTGTCATTTTCGAGATCCGTAGGGCAGTTCCGGTCAGCGTTCCACTTTAAGGCCATGTCGGATTTTTCCTAAACTCACTGGACCCTTCCCTATACAACTCCCATACATAACTTTTACCTCCCACGGCTCCTTCTGGGAGAACAATTGTGTGAAAATCCAAAATGAACACTTGTATGGCGGCCATGTTTTTTTGTATGGAAGCCATCTTTTTATCACCGGCTCGACGATCTGACCAGGCTCCTCAACATATTTACTTCGGGCAGTACGGGTGTGCGACTTCTCATTTTTGAGATCCGTAGGGCAGTTCCGGTCATCGTTCCACTTTCAGGTCATTTCGGATTTTCGCTGAACTCATTGGACCGCTTTCTATGCGACTCCCATACATGACTTTTACCCCCCGGGGCTCCTTCCGGGAGAACAATTGCTCCAAAAGATGCGTTTGTATGGCGGCCATATTGAAAAATGGCGGAAAAAAAAAGTCGATCCCGGATTATGAATCGGTGCCCCCGAAAACCGCCAGACGCCAATTTTCAGCCGGCTCGGAGCAATTTTTTTTCGGCCGCCATTTTAAATCCGCCATCTTGGATTTTTATAACCACCACCGGAAAGCCCCCTCCATCCTCTATGAAAATGGTTCGAGCACCCCCCCGCTATCTCCAACGGTTTCGGAACGGTGACCGTTTCAATTTTGTATGGCCGCCATTTTTTTTGTATGGAAGCCATCTTTTTTTCACCGGCTAGTCAAACGGCCCAGGGTCCTCGACATTTTTAGTTTCAGCACTGTAGGTCTGCGACTTAAGATTTTCGAGATCCGTAGGGCAGTTCCGGTCAGCGTTCCACTTTCAGGTCATTTCGGACTTTTCCTGAACTCACAGGACCCCCCTCTATACGACTCCCATACATCACTTTTACCCCCGGCGGCTCCTTCTGGGAGAACAATTGGGTCAAAATCCAAAATGAACACTTGTATGGCGGCCATATTGAAAAATGGCGGAAAAGAAAAGTCGATCCCGGATTATGAATCGGTGCCCCCGAAAACCCCCGGATGCCAATTTTCAGCCGGCTGGGACCATTTTTTTTTTTGGCCGCCATTTTGAATCCGCCATCTTGGATTTTTATGACCCCCACCGGAAAGCCCCCATCGTCCTCTATGACATTTGGTCGAGCACCCCCCCGCTATCTCCAGCGGTTTCGGAACGGTGAGCGTTTCAATTTTGTATGGCCGCCATCTTTTTTTGTATGGAAGCCATCTTTTTTTCACCGGCTCGTCAATCGACCCAGGGTCCTCGACATTTTTAGTTCCGGCACTATGGGTGTGCGACTTGCCATTTTCGAGATCCGTAGGGCAGTTCCGGTCAGCGTTCCACTTTCAGGTCATTTCGGATTTTTCCCGGATTCACTGGACCTCAAGGTTTATGACTTTACGTATGACTTGTACCCCCCACGGCTCCTTCTGGGAGAACAATTATGTCAATGAGTGAGTGAGTCAGTGGTAATCGAGCTTTATATATTAGTGACTAGAGGTCGCGCGCTGCGCGGGCCGCGAGCGGCCCGCGAGGTGGTTTTAGGTGGAGGTTGTTACATGACGTAAAATAAATATGATATTTGGTTTTGTATGGCAGCCATGTTTTTTTGTATGGAAGCCATCTTTTTTTCACCGGCTCTTCAAACGGCCCAGGGTCCTTGACATTTTTAGTTCCGGCAGTGTGGGTGTGCGACTTGTCGTTTTCGAGATCCGTAGGGCAGTTCCGGTCAGCGTTCCACTTTCAGGTCATTTCGGACTTTTCCTGAACTAACTGGACTTGTAACCCCCCCTCTACTAACGGTTTCGGAACGGTGAGCGTTTCAATTTTGTATTTTTTGTATGGTATTATTTTTTTTGCATTTTAGCAATGTTTTTTCACCGGCTCGTAAAACGGCCCAGGGTCCTTGACATTTTTAATTCCGGCGGTATGGGTGTGCGACTTGCCGTTTTCGAGATCCATATGGCTGTTCCGGTCAGGGTTCCCCTTTCAGTTCATTTCACACTGGACCTCCTATGTGACTGTCATTCATGACTTTTACCCCCCGCGGCTCCTTCTCCGAGAACAATTGCTCCAAAAGAAGCGTTTGAATGGCCATATTAAAAAATGGCGGAAAAGGAAGTCGATTCCGGTTTATGAATTGGTGCCCCCTAAAACCCCCGGACACCAATTTTCAGCCAGATCGGACCATATTATTTTTTGGCCACCATTTTGAATCCGCCATTTTGGATTTTTATCACTACCACTGGAAAGCCCCCCTCGTTCTCTATGATATTTGGTCGAGCACCCCCCCTCTATCTCTAACGGTTTCGGAACGGTGAGGGTTTTGAAAAAGTGGAGGTCGCGCAGTGCGCGGGCCGCAAGCGGCCCGCGGGTGGCGGTTTTGGTGGAGCTCTTAAATTAACTTAAAAAAAATAAAAACACGCTTTTGAAAGTGCCTGCAAAGGCTGTTGTAATAAAAAACTTTGACTTTGACTTTGACTTTGACTTTGACTTTGACTTTGACTTTGACTTTGACTTTGACTTTGACTTTGACTTTGACTTTGACTTTGACTTTGACTTTGACTTTGACTTTGACTTTGACTTTGACTTTGACTTTGACTTTGACTTTGACTTTGACTTTGACTTTGACTTTGACTTTGACTTTGACTTTGACTTTGACTTTGACTTTGACTTTGACTTTGACTTTGACTTTGACTTTGACTTTGACTTTGACTTTGACTTTGACTTTGACTTTGACTTTGACTTTGACTTTGACTTTGACTTTGACTTTGACTTTGACTTTGACTTTGACTTTGACTTTGACTTTGACTTTGACTTTGACTTTGACTTTGACTTTGACTTTGACTTTGACTTTGACTTTGACTTTGACTTTGACTTTGACTTTGACTTTGACTTTGACTTTGACTTTGACTTTGACTTTGACTTTGACTTTGACTTTGACTTTGACTTTGACTTTGACTTTGACTTTGACTTTGACTTCGACTTCGACTTTGAATTCGACTTTCACTTTGACTTTATTTTTCGTTTTGTTCCCAGCAGACCCTTTTTCATTTGATACCCATATCAGGTTGGTAGATAAGAAAATTTTGTCTACCATCTTGGGGCGTCCGCCATATTGAATTAAGTGTGACGTTATTTTAGTTTCGTACTCTTCTCAGCAAACCCTTTCATTTGATACCCATATCATGGTAGTGCATAATACATAAGTAGTCCGCCATATTGGATTTAGAATGACGTCAGTTATCTAACTATGCATTGTCATCCTAACTAAACGTGTGTGCAAAATCTCACCTCAATCGGAAACCGCGAAGTGGATCAAATTTAACTTCCAAGATTTTCTTACATAGTTACAGGTGAAGCTAATAAAAGCGTGTTAAGAGGCGTTTGTATGGCAGCCATGTTTTTTTGTATGAAAGCCATCTTTTTTTTACCAGCTCGTCAATCGACCCAAGGTCCTACACATTTTTAGTTCGGGCAGTACGGGTGTGCGACTTCTTATTTTGGAGATCCGTGGGGCAGTTCCGGTCAGCGTTCCACTTTCAGGTCATTTCGGACTTTTCCTGAACTCATAGGACCCCCTTCTATACGACTCCTCTACATGAGTTTTACCCCCGAAGGCTCCTTCTGGGAGAACAATTGAGTGAAAATCCAAAATAAACACTTGTATGGCGGCCATGTTTTTTTTTGTATGGAAGCCATCTTTTTTTACCAGCTCATCAAACGACCCAGAGTCCTCGACATTTTTAGTTCGGGCACTATGGGTCTGCGCTTTGCCGTTTTTGAGATCCGTAGGGCAGTTCTGGTCAAGGTTCCACTTTAAGGTCTTATCGGATTTTTCCTGAAATCACTGGACCCCCTTCTATACGACTCCGAATCATCACTTTTACCCCCCACGGCTCCTTCTGGGAGAACAATCGCTCCAAAAGAAGCGTGTGTATGGCGGCCATATTGAAAAATGGCGGAGAAAAAAAGTACGAGATCCCAGATTATGAATCGGTGCCCCCGAAAACCACCAGCCGCCAATTTTCAGTCGAGCACGACTTCCTGTTTTCGAGATCCGTGGGGCAGTTCCGGTCAGCGTTCCACTTTCAGGTCTTTTCGGACTTTTCCTAAACTCACTGGACCCCCCTCTATACGACCCTCATACATGAATTTTACCCCCGACGGCTCCTTCTGGAAGAACAATTGGGTGATAATTCAAAATGAACACTTGTATGGCGGCCATGTTTTTTTTGTATGGAAGTCATCTTTTTTTCACCGGCTCGTCAATTGACTCAGGGTCCTCGACATTTTTAGTTCCGGCAGTATGAGTGTGCGACTTGCTGTTTTCGAGATCCGTAGGGCAGTTCCGGTCAGAGTTCCACTTTCAGGTCATTTCGGTTTTTTGCTGAACTCCCTGGACCTCCTTCTATACGACTCCCATACATCACTTTTACCCCCCGCGGCTCCTTCCGGGAGAACAATTGCTCCAAAAGATGCGTTTGTATGGCGGCCATATTGAAAAATGGCGGAAAAAAAAAGTCGACCCCGGATTAGGAATCGGTGTCCCCGACAACCCCCGGACGCCAATTTTCAGCCGGCTCGGAGCAACTTATTTTTCGGCCGCCATTTTGGATCCGCCATCTTGGATTTTTATGACCACCACCGGAAAGCCCCCTCCATCCTCTATGAAAATGGTTCGAGCACCCCCCCGCTATCTCCAACGGTTTCGGAACGGTGAGCGTTTCAATTTTGTATGGCCGCCATTTTTTTTGTATGGAAGCCATCTTTTTTTCTCCGGCTCGTCAAACAGCCCAAGGTCCTCAACATTTTTAGTTCAGGCGGTATAGGTTTGCGACTTGCCGTTTTCGAGATCCGTAGGGCAGTTCCGGTCAGTGTTCCACTTTCAGGTCATTTCGGACTTTTCCTAAACTCACAGGACCCCCCTCTATACGACTCCCGTACATCACTTTTACTCCCCACGGCTCCTTCTGGGAGAACAATTGGGTGAAAATCCGAAATGAACACTTGTATGGCGGCCATATTGAAAAATGGCGGAAAAAAAATATTGATCCTGGATTATGAATCAGTGCCCCCGAAACCCCCCGACGCCAATTTTCAGCCGGCTCGGACCATATTTTTTTTTGGCCGCCATTTTGAATCCGCCATCTTGGATTTTTATGACCCCCACCGGAAAGCCCCCGTCGTCCTCTATGACATTTGGTCGAGCACCCCCTCGCTATCCCCAACGGTTTCGGAACGGTGAGCGTTTCAATTTTGTATGGCCGCCATCTTTTTTTGTATGGAAGCCATCTTTTTTTCACCGGATCGTCCATTGGCCCAGGGTCCTCGACATTTTTAGTTCCGGCGGTATAGGTTTGCGACTTTTCATTTTCGAGATCCGTAGGGCAGTTCCGGTCAGCGTTCCACTTTCAGGTCATTTCGGATTTTTCCCGGACTCACTGGACCTCAGGGTTTACGACTCCCATACATGACTTTTACCCCCCACGTCTCCTTCTGGGAGAACAATTATGTCAATGAGTCAGTGAGTGAGTCAGTGGTAATCGAGCTTTATATATTAGAGACTAGAGGTCGCGCGGTGCGCGGGCCGCGAGCGGCCCGCGAGGGCTTTTTAGGTGGGGTTTGTAACATGACGCAAAATAAATATGATATTTGATTTTGTATGGCAGCCATGTTTTTTTGTATGAAAGCCATCATTTTTTACCAGCTTGTCAATCGACCTAAGGTCCTACACATTTTTAGTTCGGGCAGTATGGGTGTGCGACTTCTCATTTTCGAGATCCGTGGGGCAGTTCCGGTCAGCGTTCCACTTTTAGGTTATTTCGGTTTTTTGCTGAACTCCCTGGATCTCCCTCTATACGTCTCCCATACATCACTTTTACCCCCCGCGGCTCCTTCCGGGAGATCAATTGAGTGAAAATCCAAAAATGAACACTTGTATGGCGGCCATGTTTTTTTGTATAGAAGCCATGATTTTTCACCAGTTCGTCGATCGACCCAAGGTCCTTGACATTTTTAGTTCGGGCAGTATGGGTGTGCGACTTCTCATTTTCGAGATCCGTGGGGCAGTTCCGGTCAGCGTTCCACTTTTAGGTTGTTTCGGACTTTTCCTGAACTCATAGGACCCCCTTCTATACGACTCCCATACATGACTTTTACCCCTGACGGCTCCTTCTGGGAGAACAATTGAGTGAAAATCCAAAAATGAACACTTGTATGGCGGCCATGTTTTTTTGTATAGTAGCCATGATTATTCACCAGTTCGTCGATCGACCCAAGGTCCTTGACATTTTTAGTTCTGGCAGTATAGGTCTGCGGCTTTCCGTTTTCGAGATCTGTAGGGCTGTTCCAGTCAGGGTTTGACTTTCAGGTCATTTCTCACTGGGCCTCTCTGTACGACTCCCACACATGACTTTTACCCCCCATGATTCCTTCTGGGAGAACAATTGCTCCAAAAGATGCGTTTGTATGGCGGCCATATTGAAAAATGGCGGAAAAAAAAGTTGGTCCCGGATTATGAATCGGTGCCCCCGAAAACCTCAGGACGCCAATTTTCAGCCAGATCAGACCATATTTTTTGTTGGCCGCCATTTTGGATTTTTATCACGACCACCGAAAAGCCCCTCTCGTCCTCGATTATATTTGGTCGAGCACCCCCACTCTATCTCTAACGGTTTCGAAACGGTTAGGGTTCAAAAAGCTTAGAGGTCGCGTGGTGCGCGGCCCGCGGGCGGCCCGCGGAGGTTGTGGTTGAACTCTTAAATTAACTTAAAAAATAATTAAAACACGATTCGGAAAGTGCTTTGACTTTGACTGACTTTGACTTTGACTTCGACTTTGACTTTGAATTCGACTTTCACTTTGACTTTATTTTTCGTTTTGTTCCCAGCAGACCCTTTCATTGGATACCCATATCAGGTTGGTAGATAAGAAAATTTTGTCTACCATCTTGGGGCGTCCGCCATATTGAATTAAGTGTGACGTTATTTCAGTTTCGTACTCTTCTCAGCAAACCCTTTCATTTGATACCCATATCATGGTAGTGCATAATACATAAGTAGTCCGCCATATTGGATTTAGAATGACGTCAGTTATCTAACTATGCATTGTCATCCTAACTAAACGTGTGTGCAAAATCTCACCTCAATCGGAAACCGCGAAGTGGGTCAAATTTAACTTCCAAGATTTTCTTACATAGTTACAGGTGAAGCTAATAAAAGCGTGTTAAGAGGCGTTTGTATGGCAGCCATGTTTTTTTGTATGAAAGCCATCTTTTTTTTACCAGCTCGTCAATCGACCCAAGGTCCTACACATTTTTAGTACGGGCAGTACGGGTGTGCGACTTCTCATTTTGGAGATCCGTGGGGCAGTTCCGGTCAGCGTTCCACTTTCAGGTCATTTCGGACTTTTCCTGAACTCATAGGACCCCCTTCTATACGACTCCTATACATGAGTTTTACCCCCGAAGGCTCCTTCTGGGAGAACAATTGAGTGAAAATCCAAAATGAACACTTGTATGGCGGCCATGTTTTTTTTGTATGGAAGCCATCTTTTTTCACCGGCTCGTCGATCGGCCCAGGGTCTTTGACATTTTTAGTTCGGGCACAGTGGGTGTGCGACTTGTAGTTTTTGAGATCCGTAGGGCAGTTCCAGTAAGCGTTCCACTTTCAGGTCATTCTGGACTTTTTCTAAACTCTTAGGACCCCCGTCTATATGACTCCCATACATGACTTTTACCTCCCACGGCTCCTTCTCGGAGAGCAATTGTGTGAAAATCCAAAATGAACACTTGTATAATGCGGCCATGTTTTTTTGTTTGGAAGCCATCTTTTTGTCACCGGCTCGACGATCTGACCAGGCTCCTCAACATTTTTAGTTCGGGTAGTACAGGTGTGCGACTTCTCATTAATGGCGGCTATTTGACTTTGACTTCGACTTCGATTTCGACTTCGACTTCGACTTTGAATTCGACCTTCACGATTCTCTTACATAGTTACAGGTGAAGCTAATAAAAGCGTGTTAAGAGGCGTTTGTATGGCAGCCATGTTTTTTTGTATGAAAGCCATCTTTTTTTTACCAGCTCGTCAGTCGACCCAAGGTCCTACACATTTTTAGTTCGGGCAGTACGGGTGTACGACTTCTTATTTTGGAGATCCGTGGGGCAGTTCCGGTCAGCGTTCCACTTTCAGGTCATTTCGGACTTTTCCTGAACTCATAGGACCCCCTTCTATACGACTCCTATACATGAGTATTACCTCCGAAGGCTCCTTCTGGGAGAACAATTGAGTGAAAATCCAAAATGAACACTTGTATGGCGGCCATGTTTTTTTTGTATGGAAGCCATCTTTTTTTTACCAGCTCATCAATCGACCCAGGGACCTCGACATTTTTAGTTCGGGCACTATGGGTCTGCGACTTGTAGTTTTCGAGATCCGTAGGGCTGTTCCAGTCAGGGTTCCACTTTCAGTTCATTTCGGATTTTTCTAAACTCAATGGATCCCCTTCTATACAACTCCCATACGTTACTATTACCCCCCGCAGCTCCTTTGGGAGAACACTTGCTCCAAAAGAAGCGTTTGTATGGCGGCCATGTTTTTTTGTATGGAAGCCATCTTTTTTTCACCGGCTGGTCAAACGGCCCAGGGTCCTTGACATTTTTAGTTCCAGCACTGTAGGTCTGCGACTTTTCATTTTCGAGATCCGTAGGGCAGTTCCGGTCAGCGTTATACTTTCAGGTCATTTCGGACTTTTCCTAAACTCACTGGACCTCTCTCTATACGACTCCGATACATGACTTTTACCCCCCGTGGGTCCTTCCGGGAGAACAATTGCTCCATAAGATGCGTTTGTATGGCGGCCATATTGAAAAATGGCGGAAAAAAAAATTTGATCCTGGATTATGAATCGGTGTCCCCGAAAACCCCCGGACGCCAATTTTCAGCCGGATCGAGACACCTATTTTTTGGCCGCCATTTTGAGTCCGCCATCTTGGATTTTTATGACAACCACCGGCAAGCCCCCTCCATTCTCTATGACATTTGGTCGAACACCCCCCCACTATCTCCAACGGTTTTGGAACGGTGAGCGTTTCAATTTTGTATGGCCACCATGTTTTTTTGTATGGAAGCCATCTTTTTTTCACCGGCTCGTCAAACGGCCCAGGGTCCTCGAAATTTTTAGTTCTGGCAGTGTGGGTGTTCGACTTTTCATTTTTGAGATCCGTAGGGCAGTTCCGGTCAGTGTTCCACTTTCAGGTCATTTCGGACTTTTCTTAAGCTCACAGGACCCCCCTCTATACGACTCCCATACATCGCTTTTACCCCCGACGGCTCCTTCTAGGAGAACAATTGGGTCAAAATCCAAAATGAACACTTGTATGGCGGCCATATTGGAAAATGGCGGAAAGAAAAATTTGATCGCGGATTATGAATCGGTGCCCCCGAAAACCCCCGGATGCCAATTTTCAGCCGGCTCGGACCATATTTTTTTTTGGCCGCCATTTTGAATCCGCCATCTTGGATTTTTATGACCCCCACCGGAAAGCCCCCGTCGTCCTCTATGACATTTGGTCGAGCACCCCCCCGCTATCTCCAACGGTTTCGGAACGGTGAGCGTTTCCATTTTGTATGGCCGCCATCTTTTTTTGTATGGACGCCATCTTTTTTTCACCGGCTCGTCAAACGGCCCAGGGTCCTTGACATTTTTAGTTCTAGCACTATGGGTGTGCGACTTGTAATTTTCGAGATCCGTAGGGCAGTTCCGGTCAGGGTTCCACTTTCAGGTCATTTCGGATTTTTCCCGGACTCACTGGACCCCCTTCTATACGACCCTCATACATGACTTTTACCCCCCACGGCTCCTTCTGGGAGAACAATTATGTCAATCAGTCAGTGAGTGAGTCAGTCAGTGGTAATCGAGCTTTATATAAGTAAACTAGAGGTCGCGCGGGTGCGCGGGCCGCATGCGGCCCGCGAGGGCTTTTTACGTGGAGTTTGTAACATCACTCAAAATAAATATGATATTTGATTTTGTATGGCAGCCATGTTTTTTTGTATGGAAACCATCTTTTTTTCACCGGCTCGTCAAACGGCCCAGGGTCCTTGATATTTTTAGTTCCGGTGGTATAGGTTTGCGACTTGTAATTTTCGAGATCCGTAGGGCAGTTCCGGTCAGTGTTCCACTTTCAGGTCATTTCGGACTTTTCCTAAACTCACAGGACCCCCCTCTATACGACTCCCATACATCACTTTCACCCCCCACGGCTCCTTCTGGGAGAACAATTGGGTGAAAATCCAAAATGAACACTTGTATGGCGGCCATCTTGAAAAATGGCGGAAAGAAAAATTTGATCCCGGATTATGAATCGGTGCCCCCGAAAACCCCCGGATGCCAATTTTCAGCCGGCTCGAACCATTTTATTTTTTGGCCGCCATTTTGTATCCGCCATCTTGGATTTTTATGACCCCCACCAGAAAGCCCCCATCCTCCTCTATGACATTTGGTCGAACACCCCCCCGCTATCTCCAACAGTTTCGGAACGGTGAGCGTTTCAATTTTGTATGGCCGCCATCTTTTTTTGTATGGACGCCATCTTTTTTTCACCGGCTCAACAAACGGCCCAGGGTTCTTGACATTTTTAGTTCCGGCAGTGTGGGTGTTCGACTTGCCATTTTCGAGATCCGTAGGGCAGTTCCGGTCAGCGTTCCACTTTCAGGTCATTTCGGATTTTTCCCGGACTCACTGGACCTCAAGGTTTATGAGTCTTATACATCACTTTAACCCCCCACGGCTCCATCTGGGAGATCAATTCTGTCAATCAGTCAGTGAGTCAGTGAGTCAGTGGTAATCGAGCTTTATATATATAGTCAACTAGAGGTCGCGCGCTGCGCGGGCCGCGAGCGGCCCGCGAGGTGGTTTAAGGTGGAGATTGTAACATGACGTAAAATAAATATGATATTTGGTTTTGTATGGCAGCCATGTTTTTTTGTATGGAAGCCATCTTTTTTTCACCGGCTCTTCAAACGGCCCAGGGTCCTTGACATTTTTAGTTCGGACACTACAGGTCTGTGACTTGTCGTTTTCGAGATCCGTAGGGCAGTTCCGGTCAGCGTTCCACTTTCAGGTCATTTCGGACTTTTCCTGAACTAACTGGACTTGTAACCCCCCTCTACATCTAACGGTTTCGGAACGGTGAGCGTTTCAATTTTGTATGGTATATTTTTTTTTTGCATGTTAGCAATGTTTTTTCACCGGCTCGTCAAACGGCCCAGGGTCCTTGACATTTTTAGTTGCGGCGGTATGGGTGTGCTACTTGCCGTTTTCGAGATCCATATGGCTGTTCCGGTCAGGGTTCCCCTTTCAGTTCATTTCACACTGGACCTCCTATGTGACTGTCATTCATGACTTTTACCCCCCACGGCTCCTTCTCCGAAAACAATATCTCCAAAAGATGCGTTTGAATGGCGGCCATATTGAAAAATGGCGGAAAAGAAAATCGTTTCCGGTTTATGAATTGGTGCCCCCTAAAACCCCCGGACGCCAATTTTCAGCCAGATCGGACCATATTATTTTTCGGCCTCCTTTTTGAATCCGCCATCTTGGATTTTTATCACTACCACTGGAAAGCCCCCCTCGTTCTCTATGATATTTGTTCGAGCACCCCCCTCTATCTCTAACGGTTTCGGAACGGTGAGGGTTTTGAAAAAGTAGAGGTTGCGCAGTGCGCGGGCCGCAAGCGGCCCGCGGGTGGCGGTTTTGGTGGAGCTCTTAAATTAACAAAAAGAAAATAAAAACACGCTTTTGAAAGTGCCTGCAAAGGCTGTTGTAATAAAAAAAAATACTTTGACTTTGACTTTGACTTTGACTTTGACTTTGACTTTGACTTTGACATCGACTTTCACTTTGACTTTATTTTTCGTTTTCTTCCCAGCAGACCCTTTCATTTGATACCCATATCATGGCAGTGCATAAAACATAAGTAGTCCGCCATATTGGATTTAGAATGACGTCAGTTATCTAACTGCATTGTCATCCTAACGTGTGCAAAATCTCACCTCAATCGGAAACCGCGAAGTGGGTCAAATTTTCTTACATAGTTACAGGTGAAGCTAATAAAAGCGTGTTAAGAAGCGTTTGTATGGCGGCCATGTTTTTTTGTATGAAAGCCATCTTTTTTTTTATCAGCTCGTCAATCGACCCAAGGTCCTACACATTTTTAGTTCAAGCAGTATGGGTGTGCGACATCTCATTTTAGAGATCCGTAGGGCAGTTCCGGTCAGCGTTCTACTTTCAGGTCATTTCGGACTTTTCCTGAACTCACAGGACCCCCTTCTATACAACTCCCATACGTGACTTTTACCCCCCGCGGCTCCTTTGGGAGAACACTTGCTCCAAAAGAAGCGTTTGTATGGCAGCCATGTTTTTTTGTATGGAAGCTATCTTTTTTTCACCGGCTCGTCAATCAACCCTGGGTCATCGACATTTTTAGTTTCGGCACTGTGCGTCTGCGATTTCTTGATTTCGAGATCCGCAGGGCAGTTCCGGTCAGCGTTCCACTTTCAGGTCATTTCGGACTTTTCCTGAACTCACAGGACCCCTTTTATACGACTCCCATACATAACTTTTACCTCCCATGCTCCTACTGGGAGAACAATTGTGTGAAAATCCAAAATGAACACTTGCATGGCGGCCATGTTTTTTTGTATAGAAGCCATCTTTTTTCACCGGCTTGTCAATCGACCCAGGATCCTGGACATTTTTAGTTCAGGCACTATGGGTCGGCGACTTGCCGTTTTTGAGCTCCGTAGGGCAGTTCCGGTCAGGATTTCACTTTCAGGTCATTTCGGACTTTTCCTGAACTCATAAGACCCCCTTTTATACGACTCCCATACATGAGTTTTACCCCCCAAAAGCTCCTTCTGGTAGAACAAATGAGTGATAATCCAAAATGAACACTTGTATGGCGGCCATGTTTTTTTGTATGGAAGCCATCTTTTTTTCACCAGCTCGTCTATCATCCCAGGGTACTCGACATTTTTAGTTCCGGCAGTATGAGTGTGCGACTTGCCGTTTTCGAGATCCGTAGGGCTGTTCTGGTCACGATACTACTTTCAGGTCATTTCGGATTTTCCCTGAACTCACTGGACCGCCTTCTATGCGACTCCCATACATGACTTTTACCCCCCGCGGCTCCTTCCAGGAGAACAATTGAGTGAAAATCCAAAATGAACACTTGTATGGCGGCCATGTTTTTTTGTATGGAAGCCATCTTTTTTTCACCGGCTCGACGATCGACCCAGGGTTCTGGAAATTTTTAGTTCCGGCACTATCTGTCTGTGATTTGCCATTTTCGAGATCCGTAAGGCAGTTCCAGTCAGCGTTCTACTTTCAGGTCATTTCTGATTTTTTCTAAACTCACTGGACCCCTTTCTTTACGACTCCCATACATCACTTTTACCCCCCACGACTCCTTCTGGGAGAACAATTGCTCCTAAAGAAATACTTGTATGGCGGCCATATTGAAAAATGGCGGAAAAAAAAAGTCGACCCCGGATTATGAATCGGTGCCCCCGAAAACCCCCGGACGCCAATTTTCAGCCGGCTCGGACCATATTTTTTATTGCCGCCATTTTGAATCCGCCATCTTGGATTTTTGTGACCACCACCGGAAAGCCCTCCCCATCCTCTATGAAATTGATTCGAGCACCCCCCCGCTATCTCTAACGGTTTCGGAACGGTGAGCGTTTGAATTTTGTATGGCGGCCATGTTTTTTTGTATGGAAGCCATCTTTTTTTCACCGGATCGTCAACCGGCCCAGGGTCTTTGACATTTTTAGTTCCGGCGGTATAGGTTTGTGACTTGCCATTTTCGAGATCCGTAGGGCAGTTCCGGTCAGCGTTCCACTTTCAGGTCATTTCGGACTTTTCCTAAACTCACAGGACCCCCCTCTATACGACTCCCATACATCACTTTTACCCCCGACGGCTCCTTCTGGGAGAACAATTGGGTGAAAATCCAAAATCAACACTTGTATGGCGGCCATATTGATAAATGGCGGAAAAAAAAAATTGATCCTGGATTATGAGTCGGTGCCCCCGAAAACCCCCGGACGCCAATTTTCAGCCGGATCGAGACAAAAAAAAGTTGGCCGCCATTTTGAATCCGCCATCTTGGATTTTTATGACCACCTTCGGAAAGCCCCCTCCATTCTCTATGAAATTGGTTCGAGCACCCTCCCGTTATCTGTAACGGTTTCGGAGCGGTGAGCGTTTCTATTTTGTATGGCGGCCATGTTTTTTTGTATGGAAGCCATCTTTTTTTCACCGGCTCGTCAATTGGCCCAGGGTCCTCGACATTTTTAGTTCAGGTACTACATGTCTGCGACTTCTTATTTTCGAGATCCGTAGGGCAGCTCTGGTCAGCGTTCCACTTTCAGGTCATTTCGGACTTTTCCTAAACTCACAAGACTCCCCTCTATACGACTCCCATACATCACTTTTACCCCCGGCGGCTGCTTCTGGGAGAACAATTGGGTCAAAATCCAAAATGAACACTTGTATGGCGGCCATCTTGAAAAATGGCGGAAAGAAAAATTTGATCCCGGATTATGAATCGGTGCCCCCGAAAACCCCCGGATGCCAATTTTCAGCCGGCCCGGACCATTTTTTTTTGGCCGCCATTTTGAATCCGCCATCTTGGATTTTTATGACCCCCACCGGAAAGCCCCCGTCGTCCTCTATGACATTTGGTCGAGCACCCCCCCGCTATCTCCAACGGTTTCGGAACGGTGAGCGTTTCAATTTTGTATGGCCGCCATCTTTTATTGTATGGAAGCCATCTTTTTTTCACCGGCTCGTCAATCGACCCAGGGTCCTTGACATTTTTAGTTCCGGCACTATGGGTGTGCGACTTGCCATTTTCGAGATCCGTAGGGCAGTTCCGGTCAGCGTTCCACTTTCAGGTCATTTCGGATTTTTCCCGGACTCACTGGACCTCAAGGTTTATGACTTAATGTATGACTTGTACCCCCCACGGCTCCATCTGGGAGATCAATTCTGTCAATCAGTGAGTCAGTGAGTGAGTCAGTGGTAATCGAGCTTTATATATTAGTGACTAGAGGTCGCGCGGGTGCGCGGGCCGCATGCGGCCCGCGAGGGCTTTTTAGGTGGTGCTTGTAGCATAACTTAAAAAAATATGATTTTTGATTTTGTATGGCAGCCATGTTTTTTTGAATGGAAACCATCTTTTTTGCACCGGCTTGTCAAACGGCCCAGGGTCCTTGACATTTTTAGTTCAGGCGGTATAGGTTTGCGACTTGCCGTTTTCGAGATCCGTAGGGCAGTTCTGGTCAGCGTTCCACTTCCAGGTCATTTCGGACTTTTCCTAAACTCACAGGACCCCCCTCTATACGAGTCCGATACATTACTTTTACCCCCCATGGCTCCTTCTGGGAGAACAATTGGGTGAAAATCCAAAATGAACACTTGTATGGCGGCCATCTTGAAAAATGGCGGAAAGAAAAATTTGATCCCGGATTATGAATCGGTGCCCCCGAAAACCCCCGGACGCCAATTTTCAGCCGGCTCAGACCATGTTTTTTTTTGGCCGCCATTTTGAATCCGCCATCTTGGATTTTTATGACCCCTACCGGAAAGCCCCCGTCGTCCTCTATGACATTTGGTCGAGCACCCCCCCGCTATCTCCAACGGTTTCGGAACGGTGAGCGTTTCAATTTTGTATGGCCGCCATCTTTTTTGTATGGAAGCCATCTTTTTTTCACCGGCTCGTCAAACGGCCCAGGTTTCTTGACATTTTTAGTTCCGGCAGTGTGGGTGTTCGACTTTTCATTTTCGAGATCCGTAGGGCAGTTCCGGTCAACGTTCCACTTTCAGGTCATTTCGGATTTTTCCCGGACTCACTGGACCTCAAGGTTTATGTCTCCCATACATGACTTTAACCCCCCACGGCTCCTTCTGGGAGAACAATTCTGTCAATGAGTGAGTGAGTCAGTCAGTGGTAATCGAGCTTTATATATATAGTCAACTAGAGGTCGCGCGGTGCGCGGGCCGCGAGCGGCCCGCGAGCGGCCCGCGAGGGCTTTTTAGGTGGGGTTTGTAACATGACGCAATATAAATATGATATTTGATTTTGTATGGCAGCCATGTTTTTTTGTATGAAAGCCATCTTTTTTTACCAGCTCGTCAATCGACCCGAGGTCCTACACATTTTTAGTTGGGGCAGTACGGGTGTGCGACTTCTCATTTTTGAGATCTGTGGGGCAGTTCCGGTCAGCGTTCCACTTTCAGGTCATTTCGGACTTTTTCTGAACTCATAGGACCCCCTTCTATACGACTCCTATACATCAGTTTTACTCCCGAAGGCTCCTTCTGGGAGAACAATTGAGTGAAAATCCAAAATGAACACTTGTATGGCGGCCATGTTTTTTTGTATGGAAGCCATCGTTTTTCACCGGTTCGTCAATCGCCCCAGAGTACTCGACATTTTAGTTCCGGCACTATGGGTGTGCGACTTCTCATTTTCGAGATCCGTAGGGCAGTTCCGGTCAGCGTTCCACTTTCAAGCCATTTCGGACTTTTCCTGGACTCATAGGACCGCCTTCTATACGACTCTCATATATAACTTTTACCCCTGACGGTTCCTTTTGGGAGAACAATTGGGCGAAAATCCAAAATGAACACTTGTATGGCGGCCATATTTTTTTGTATGGAAGCCATCTTTTTTCACCGGCTCGTCAATTGTCCCAGGGTACTCGACATTTTTAGTTCAAGCACTGTAGGTCGGCGACTTGTAATTTTCGAGATCCGTAGGGCAGTTCCGGTCAGCGTTCCACTTTCAGGTCATTTCGGACTTTTCCTGAACTCATAGGACCCCCTTCTATACGACTCCCATACATGACTTACCCCTGACGGGTCCTTCTGGGAGAACAATTGAGTGAAAATCCAAAAATGAACACTTGTATGGCGGCCATGTTTTTTTGTATAGTAGCCATGATTTTTCACCAGTTCGTCGATCGACCCAAGGTCCTTGACATTTTTAGTTCTGGCAGTATAGGTCTGCGGCTTTCCGTTTTCGAGATCCGTAGGGCTGTTCCAGTCAGGGTTCAACTTTCAGGTCATTTCTCACTGGGCCTCTCTCTGTACGACTCCCACACATGACTTTTACCCCCCATGACTCCTTCTGGGAGAACAATTGCTCCAAAAGATGCGTTTGTATGGCGGCCATATTGAAAAATGGCGGAAAAAAAAGTTGGTCCCGGATTATGAATCGGTGCCCCCGAAAACCTCAGGACGCCAATTTTCAGCCAGATCGGACCATATTTTTTGTTAGCCGCCATTTTGAATCTGCCATCTTGGATTTTTATCACGACCACCGAAAATTATCTCGTCCTCGATGATATTTGGTCGAGCACCCCCACTCTATCTCTAACGGTTTCGAAACGGTTAGGGTCTAAAAAGCTTAGAGGTCGCGCGGTGCGCGGGCCGCGGGCGGCCCGCGGATGTTGTGGTGGTACTCTTAAATTAACTTAAAAAAAATTAAAACACGATTTGGAATGTGCTTTGACTTTGACTTTGACTTTGAATTCGACTTTCACTTTGACTTTATTTTTCGATTTCTTCCCAGCAGACCCTTTCATTTGATACCCATATCAGGTTGGTAGATAAGAAAATTTTGTCTACCATCTTGGGGCGTCCGCCATATTGAATTAAGTGTGACGTTATTTTAGTTTCGTACTCTTCTCAGCAAACCCTTTCATTTGATACCCATATCATGGTAGTGCATAATACATAAGTAGTCCGCCATATTGGATTTAGAATGACGTCAGTTATCTAACTATGCATTGTCATCCTAACTAAACGTGTGTGCAAAATCTCACCTCAATCGGAAACCGCGAAGTGGGTCAAATTTAACTTCCAAGATTTTCTTACATAGTTACAGGTGAAGCTAATAAAAGCGTGTTAAGAAGCGTTTATATGGCGGCCATGTGTTTTTGTATGAAAGCCATCTTTTTTTACCAGCTCGTTAATCGACCCAAGATCCTACACATTTTTAGTTCGGGCAGTATGGGTATGCGACTTCTTATTTTCGAGATCCGTGGGGCAGTTCCGGTCAGCGTTCCACTTTCAGGTCTTTTCGGACTTTTCCTAAACTCACTGGAACCCCCTCTATACGACCCTCATACATGATTTTTACCCCCGACGGCTCCTTCTGGGAGAACAATTGGGTGATAATCCAAAATGAACACTTGTATGGCGGCCAAGTTTTTTTGTATAGAAGCCATCTTTTTTTCACCGGTTCGTCCATCGGCCCAGGGTCCTCGACATTTTTAGTTCCAGCACTTTAGGTCTGCGACTTGTCATTTTCGAGATCCGTAGGGCAGTTCCGGTCAGCGTTCCACTTTAAGGCCATGTCGGATTTTTCCTAAACTCACTGGACCCTTCCCTATACAACTCCCATACATAACTTTTACCTCCCACGGCTCCTTCTGGGAGAACAATTGTGTGAAAATCCAAAATGAACACTTGTATGGCGGCCATGTTTTTTTGTATGGAAGCCATCTTTTTATCACCGGCTCGACGATCTGACCAGGCTCCTCAACATATTTACTTCGGGCAGTACGGGTGTGCGACTTCTCATTTTTGAGATCCGTAGGGCAGTTCCGGTCATCGTTCCACTTTCAGGTCATTTCGGATTTTCGCTGAACTCATTGGACCGCTTTCTATGCGACTCCCATACATGACTTTTACCCCCCGGGGCTCCTTCCGGGAGAACAATTGCTCCAAAAGATGCGTTTGTATGGCGGCCATATTGAAAAATGGCGGAAAAAAAAAGTCGATCCCGGATTATGAATCGGTGCCCCCGAAAACCGCCAGACGCCAATTTTCAGCCGGCTCGGAGCAATTTTTTTTCGGCCGCCATTTTAAATCCGCCATCTTGGATTTTTATAACCACCACCGGAAAGCCCCCTCCATCCTCTATGAAAATGGTTCGAGCACCCCCCCGCTATCTCCAACGGTTTCGGAACGGTGACCGTTTCAATTTTGTATGGCCGCCATTTTTTTTGTATGGAAGCCATCTTTTTTTCACCGGCTAGTCAAACGGCCCAGGGTCCTCGACATTTTTAGTTTCAGCACTGTAGGTCTGCGACTTAAGATTTTCGAGATCCGTAGGGCAGTTCCGGTCAGCGTTCCACTTTCAGGTCATTTCGGACTTTTCCTGAACTCACAGGACCCCCCTCTATACGACTCCCATACATCACTTTTACCCCCGGCGGCTCCTTCTGGGAGAACAATTGGGTCAAAATCCAAAATGAACACTTGTATGGCGGCCATATTGAAAAATGGCGGAAAAGAAAAGTCGATCCCGGATTATGAATCGGTGCCCCCGAAAACCCCCGGATGCCAATTTTCAGCCGGCTGGGACCATTTTTTTTTTTGGCCGCCATTTTGAATCCGCCATCTTGGATTTTTATGACCCCCACCGGAAAGCCCCCATCGTCCTCTATGACATTTGGTCGAGCACCCCCCCGCTATCTCCAGCGGTTTCGGAACGGTGAGCGTTTCAATTTTGTATGGCCGCCATCTTTTTTTGTATGGAAGCCATCTTTTTTTCACCGGCTCGTCAATCGACCCAGGGTCCTCGACATTTTTAGTTCCGGCACTATGGGTGTGCGACTTGCCATTTTCGAGATCCGTAGGGCAGTTCCGGTCAGCGTTCCACTTTCAGGTCATTTCGGATTTTTCCCGGATTCACTGGACCTCAAGGTTTATGACTTTACGTATGACTTGTACCCCCCACGGCTCCTTCTGGGAGAACAATTATGTCAATGAGTGAGTGAGTCAGTGGTAATCGAGCTTTATATATTAGTGAAGTCAACTAGAGGTCGCGCGGGTGCGCGGGCCGCACGCGGCCCGCGAGGGCTTTTTAGGTGGAGCTTGTATCATAACTTAAAAAAAATATGATTTTTGATTTTGTATGGCAGCCATTTTTTTTTGTATGGAAACCATCTTTTTTTCACCGGCTCGTCAAACGGCCCAAGGTCCTCGACATTTTTAGTTCAGGCGGTATAGGTTTGCGACTTGCCGTTTTCGAGATCCGTAGGGCAGTTTCGGTCAGTGTTCCACTTTCAGGTCATTTCGGACTTTTCCTAAACTCACAGGACCCCCTTCTATACGACTCCCATACATCACTTTTACCCCCCACGGCTCCTTCTGGGAGAACAATTGGGTGAAAATCCAAAATGAACACTTGTATGGCGGCCATCTTGAAAAATGGCGGAAAGAAAAATTTGATCCCGGATTATGAATCGGTGCCCCCGAAAACCCCCGGACGCCAATTTTCAGCCGGCTCGGACCGTTTTTTTTTTGGCCGCCATTTTGAATCCGCCATCTTGGATTTTTATGACCCCCACCGGAAAGCCCCCGTCGTCCTCTATGACATTTGGTCGAGCACCCCCCCACTATCTCCAACGGTTTCGGAACGGTGAGCGTTTCAATTTTGTATGGCCGCCATCTTTTTTTGTATGGACGCCATCTTTTTTTCACCGGCTCGTCAAACGGCCCAGGGTTCTTGACATTTTTAGTTCCGGCAGTGTGGGTGTTCGACTTGCCATTTTTGAGATCCGTAGGGCAGTTCCGGTCAGCGTTCCACTTTCAGGTCATTTCGGATTTTTCCCGGACTCACTGGACCCCCTTCTATATGACCCTCATACATGACTTTTACCCCCCACGGCTCCTTCTGGGAGAACAATTGTGTCAATCAGTCAGTCAGTCAGTGGTAATCGAGCTTTATATATATAGTCAACTAGAGGTCGCGCGGGTGCGCGGGCCGCATGCGGCCCGCGTGGGCTTCTTGGGTGGAGTTTGTAACATAACTAAAAAAAAATTGGTTTTTTGATTTTGTATGGCAGCCATTTTTTTTTGTATGGAAACCATCTTTTTTTCACCGGCTTGTCAAACGGCCCAGGGTCCTCGACATTTTTAGTTCCGGCAGTGTGGGTGTTCGACTTTTCATTTTCGAGATCCGTAGGGCAGTTCCGGTCAGTGTTCCACTTTCAGGTCATTTCGGACTTTTCTTAAGCTCACAGGACCCCCCTCTATACGACTCCCATACATCGCTTTTACCCCCGACGGCTCCTTCTGGGAGAACAATTGGGTGAAAATCCAAAATGAATACTTGTATGGCGGCCATATTGGAAAATGGCGGAAAAATAAATTTGATCCCGGATTATGAATCGGTGCCCCCGAAAACCCCTGGATGCCAATTCTCAGCCGGCTCGGACCATTTTTTTTTTTGGCCGCCATTTTGAATCCGCCATCTTGGATTTTTATGACCCCCACCGGAAAGCCCCCGTCGTCCTCTATGACATTTGGTCGAACACCCCCCCACTATCTCTGACGGTTGCGGAACGGTGAGCGTTTCAATTTTGTATGGCCGCCATCTTTTTTTGTATGGACGCCATCTTTTTTTCACCGGCTCGTCAAACGGCCCAGGGTTCTTGACATTTTTAGTTCCGGCAGTGTGGGTGTTCGACTTGCCATTTTCGAGATCCGTAGGGCAGTTCCGGTCAGCGTTCCACTTTCAGGTCATTTCGGATTTTTCCCGTACTCACTGGACCTCGAGGTTTACGACTCCCATACATGACTTTAACCCCCCACGGCTCCTTCTGGGAGAACAATTATGTCAATGAGTGAGTCAGTCAGTGGTAATCGAGCTTTATATATATAGTCAACTAGAGGTCGCGTGGGTGCGCGGGCCGCATGCGGCCCGCGAGGGCTTTTTAGGTGGAGCTTGTATCATAACTTAAAAAAAATATGATTTTTGATTTTGTATGGCAGCCATTTTTTTTTGTATGGAAACCATCTTTTTTTCACCGACTTGTCAAACGGCCCAAGGTCCTCGACATTTTTAGTTCAGGCGGTATAGGTTTGCGACTTGCCGTTTTCGAGATCCGTAGGGCAGTTCCGGTCAGCGTTCCACTTTCAGGTCATTTCGGACTTTTCCTAAACTCACAGAACCCCCCTCTATACAACTCCCATACATCCCTTTTACCCCCCACGGCTCCTTCTGGGAGAACAATTGGGTGAAAATCCGAAATGAACACTTGTATGGCGGCCATCTTGAAAATTGGCGAAAAAAAAAATTTGATCCCGGATTATGAATCGGTGTCCCTGAAAACCCCCGGACGCCAATTTTCAGCCGGCTCGGACAATTTTTTTTTTTGGCCGCCATTTTGAATCCGCCATCTTGGATTTTTATGACCCCCACCGGAAAGCCCCCGTCGTCCTCTATGACATTTGGTCGAACACCCCCCCGCTATCTCCAACGGTTTCGGAACGGTGAGCGTTTCAATTTTGTATGGCCGCCATCTTTTTTTGTATGGACGCCATCTTTTTTTCACCGGCTCGTCAAATGGCCCAGGGTCCTCGACATTTTTAGTTCCGGCAGTGTGGGTGTTCGACTTGCCATTTTCGAGATCCGTAGGGCAGTTCCGGTCAGCGTTCCACTTTCAGGTCATTTCGGATTTTTCCCGGACTCACTGGACCTCAAGGTTTACGACTCCGATACATGACTTTTACCCCCCACGGCTCCTTCTGGGAGAACAATTATGTCAATGAGTGAGTCAGTCAGTCAGTCAGTGGTAATCGAGCTTTATATATATAGTCAACTAGAGGTCGCGCGGGTGCGCGGGCCGCACGCGGCCCGCGTGGGCTTTTTGGGTGGAGTTTGTAACATAACTAAAAAAAATTTGGTTTTTTGATTTTGTATGGCAGCCATTTTTTTTTGTATGGAAACCATCTTTTTTTCACCGGCTCGTCAAACGGCCCAGGGTCCTCGACATTTTTAGTTCCGGCAGTGTGGGTGTTCGACTTTTCATTTTCGAGATCCGTAGGGCAGTTCCGGTCAGTGTTCCACTTTCAGGTCATTTCGGACTTTTCTTAAGCTCACAGGACCCCCCTCTATACGACTCCCATATATCGCTTTTACCCCCGACGGCTCCTTCTGGGAGAACAATTGGGTGAAAATCTAAAATGAACACTTGTATGGCGGCCATATTGGAAAATGGCGGAAAAAAAAATTTGATCCCGGATTATGAATCGGTGCCCCCGAAAATCCCTGGATGCCAATTTTCAGCCGGCTCGGACCATTTTTTTTTTTGGCCGCCATTTTGAATCCGCCATCTTGGATTTTTATGACCCCCACCGGAAAGCCCCCGTCGTCCTCTATGACATTTGGTCGAGCACCCCTCCGCTATCTCTGACGGTTGCGGAACGGTGAGCGTTTCAATTTTGTATGGCCGCCATCTTTTTTTGTATGGACGCCATCTTTTTTTCACCGGCTCGTCAAACAGCCCAGGGTTCTTGACATTTTTAGTTCCGGCAGTATAGGTTTGCGACTTTTCATTTTCGAGATCCGTAGGGCAGTTCCGGTCAGCGTTCCACTTCCAGGTCATTTCGGATTTTTCCCGGACTCACTGGACCCCCTTCTATACGACCCTCATACATGACTTTTACCCCCCACGGCTCCTTCTGGGAGAACAATTATGTCAATGAGTGAGTGAGTGAGTGAGTCAGTGGTAATCGAGCTTTATAGTATATCAAGTCAATAATAAAATTATGAAAATGTGTAAGTATTATGTTATGAAATTGTGGCCTAAGAAACCAAACAATGTCTTACAATGTGCAGCCGCTCTTACAGATCAGTAGCAGATTATTATTTGGTAGAAATACCCAAATCAAAATAGTATAATAGGTACCTACCTATGTAGGATGCTCCATTATAATGGAACAAAAATTTTCCGGGTGCCAGATGCGGAAAATTTTAGGCCCGTACATCATAATAATAATAATTATGTAGCGATAAACTATCAAACATTTCTAGGATAATATTTTGAGAAATCAAGGAAAACATGTTGATTATGTATGGAAAAACATCCTTTAGCTGTCAGTTCACACCATAAAGTTATTATTACTACTACTAGTAATAATAACTTTATGGTTCACACTTAGACGCGACGAGACGAGGTGATGCTTGAAGAAGCATAATGTATGTCTTGTATGTTTATAATACCTATTTATATTCCGCCAGAGAGCTGATGGAAAAAGAAACGGTTCTCTGACTGTTGACGCGTAAGATTTCCTTGCAATCTGAGACGTTCCTTAGCTATTATTGGGATTTCCCTTGTCTCTAGATTTGAGAGTGGCAAGAGAAATTTAACATGAATATAAAGGACATTCATTCTAAACTAGTGGTCGCCCAATGGTCGAAATTCGACCGTACTTGTAGCTTTCTGCACTTCTACATATATTATAAACTTTAACGAGTATGCCAAATGTATACTTCAAAGTGCGCGCAGTTTTCTCTTGACGTTTTGTTAAATAGATATCGTTGATTCACGTTGATTACTATATTACAATATTATATTTCGGGTATTCTTGGGTAGCAAAAATGAATTCTTATTGAATGATTAGCATAATTTTATTTAATAATGCTATTATTTGTTCAATAAACCGTAAATAAGGCATGTTGTGAGATAAGGCTACTTAAATTTAAAGTATGTAGTTCAAATGATAAGAACCGATTGGTTAGGTAAATATCTGGCCGTGACAATCATGATATACTTACTTATCAGTGTTTGTTTACGTACTTTCTTATCCAGGAACTGGTTATGAAATTATAATTGATAGAGAAATACTGATATTATTGATAGACTAATGATAGATTGATGTAATTGTTTGGAAAAAATATGTCAAATAATTATGTCATCATTTGGTCTTCCCATTACGTGTGTGCAAACAACAAAGTTTGGCACGCTGTAGGATAATTTATTTTGGACCACACAACGTACTAAATTGTAACCCATGCGCGCGCGCCAAGTAGCACAAAACATCGTACTTTGCTGTGTTAACGATGGTTTTAATATTATTTTGCTAAGGTTAGTGATTTTTACCATAATATACTTTAAAAATATATATGTTTATATTTATATAAATGTACCTAATTAATCAAAGTCGCGTGCACAATTAAATCGGCAAAAATCAAAGCAACATTGTGAGATTATCTAAAGTTTAGATAATCTGATAAGAATTTACTGTTTAGATTCTAAAGAATAAATTCTAATCAGTTTTGTCACACCGACTCACGATGTACATGAATTTTCGTTTAAATCAACAATATATTCTGATTACTCGCTGATAAAAGATACTTTTGTAATAATATATATTTTAAGGTGGATGAATGCAGTAGACAGTTGGTCGGTGCTGTTGATCATGAAGGGTGTACTGCTGTTGACCGTAGTGTATTTCTTGCACTGCGAAGGTGCCGTGGTCGTGAGGAGCGATGAGCACCCTGTCGTAAACGACAGGCCGATCATCGGTGTCCTGTCTCAAGAACAGTCTGTCTACCTTCATACAAAATTCCCTGACGAGAACTACACCAGCTATATCGCGGCTTCCTACGTCAAAGATGTGGAGGCATCCGGAGCTCGTGTTGTGCCTATTATGTTAGTAAAGAAATGAAATAGAATTATCTATAATACTGTACTAATTGAAAATCAACATCCATAAGTATCGCGATCTGAATTAGCATTTCATCATCTGGCATGTAATGAAAATGTGTTTCAATAATATAGGTTTTTTTAATCCTATAAATTGTTGTTATCGTTCGTCTATTTTTCTTGTACAGCCCTTTATACATGCATGTAGAGTTTTCCTGTAAGTGATTGTTACACTTTTGTCTCCTATTTAACATGTTACCTTTGTCATCATACCAGTGTAAGCAATTATTGGTGAACCAATAAATAAATACGTTACATAAAACAAATAGTAATAAATAAATAGCAATTGATCTTATTTATCAAAATAATGAATTAATAAAATATTATTTACAGGATCGGCAAAAATCGTTCTTACTATGAGGAACTTCTGACCAAGTTGAATGGGTAAGATTGCCACGTTTTTTGGTTCTTTTTATTTACAATCTTTAATTTAAATAATAACTACTTACCTCTAGCCTGACCAGAAAAATAAAATCATAAGAACTGTGACGTTATCAAAATTATAATTATGTATAATCAGTAGTGGTGATCTCAAAAAAAACTTTACATAGGAGATGAAAAAAAATCCTTCCCTGCTTCGGATAAAAAGTTATTAGAAATGCTTTTACCTAAAATAATAAGTTTACCAATTTTAAAAATTTTGATATACATAGGAGTTCTATACATAGAAGTTCTATGCATATGGGTCACACCAAATTAAACCTATCTGCATTAAAAAGTGAAAAACGCAAAAATACTGCGATATACGTTACACTATTGATTCTTAACCGCCGTTATATCGAAATAACGACATACATGATAATCCTTACTAAAAATAGTGCTAATAAAATCCGCAATATGGCGATGACTTATTATTTTTCTGGTCACGGGATTCTGCTGATGTATAGAATAGAATAGAATAGATTTGACGACACGGTTCGATGCGGGTTCGATCCCCGCACGGAACAAATATTTGTATGATCTGCAGATAGTTGTTTCGGGTCTGTATGACTGTATGTTTGTAAACTCAGGAGAAATCCTAGTAATTTAATGTGAATGAAAAATAAGAATAGGATAATAATGACTAGACTCTGAATAAAATTGCCATAGTAATGGTAGTTACAAGCTGACCAGTCCCGACAGACGGCACCCGTTCACGAGCATGACGCATGCGTCGCCGTCGGCATCGCTAATTTCCACCATAATGACGGGAATTCAACTCAACTGTACAGAAGGTATACTGGATTGTAGCATCGTGGGTTGCATGTTTAATTGCGTGATTAACAATTTCAACACAAATTTTTATGAGGGTACACTTGGCAGCAAAATATGAACAATCCCAAAAAGCCAAAAAGAGATATAATATTTAAACTTACTAGAACTTATTACTGAATCGTTTACAGTACTCAATTTTATTTACATATATATTTTTTGTTCCAGAGTGCTGATTCCTGGTGGAGCTACGTACTTCAACCAGACGAACGGTTACGCCGACGCTGGGCAGCACATCTACGAGATCGCCCAACAAATGAACGACGCTGGCGACTACTTCCCGATATTCGGCACCTGCCTCGGTTTCGAGCTCCTCATCATCCTCGCCTCGGGCCGTGGGTACCCGGAGAACAGAGTCACGTGCTATTCTTACTCTAATACACATCTTAATTTTACAGATGGTGAGTAAAGAAATACTCGTATCTAGCACTAGTTGTTGCCCGCGGTTTCACTCGCGTCCTAGAGGACCTACTTCATGTAGGTACCCGGATAACAAGTATCCAATGTGTTAATCCAGGTCATGGTCTATCTGTGTGCCAAATTTCATCCAAATCCGTTCAGTCATTAAGGCGTGATTGATTAACAAACATCCAAACATCCAAATTCAGGAACTCACAAACATCCAAACTTTCAAATTCATATTATAATAGGATTGATGAGACTATTTCAAATTCAGGAATCAGTGATAACCTAGCGGTTGAGCGCTTGCCTTCCACAAAGGAAGGTGCGATGCGTTCTATCCTCAGCTCGCACCTCTGACTTTTGGAATTCATGTGCGGATCACAGTTTGACTATCGTATCACTTGTTTTAACGGTGAAGGAAAACGTCGTAAGGAAACCTGCACACTTGATAGAGCTCCATAATATTCTCGATGGTGCGAGTTGCACCAAACTAGCGTGGTGGACTACTGAAAGAAACCAGTGGCGTGCACAGACATTCAGGGTATGCAAAAACAGCTTAGTGTTGTATTGTAAAGTTAAATGATGTTTGTGATTGGCCATCTCACCCTAAGACTTACCTACATTAACTAATATTACAGACATCTTAACGTTTGTATTATATAATACTTAATTTATTAGGGTATTATAGACGTAGACAGTGTCATTTTGTCTTTATGGAGTGCACGCCACTAAAAGAAACTTAAACTCTTGTCTTTTCATTCTTCACAGGCCCGTTCCCAGCAGTAGGACCATAATGGGCTAGATTATTGCAATTTTATTTATTTTAAGATTTTAAGGTTGTCACCTTGCATACTTTATAGTAATAAGTACGTTATCGTTTTTGTGTTAAATACCACATTTCTGGCTATTAAAAGGTTTTCTATCTCTTCTAGAGTACGGGGAGAGCAAGATGTTCAAAGAAGCGCCGCAAAACATCGTGAACAAGCTAGCACTTGAGGATATTACTGTCAATGCTCACCAGTTCTGTATAATAGATGAGGTCTGTATAGTCAATTAAATAAGTAAGTAATCTCGGACTACAATATACTAATTCGTCTTGCAAACTTTTGATTCGCTAAAGTATTTATTACAAATTAATTTTATCGTACATAAATTATCTATTGATATACTTATAGACTTAATAATATGATCTGCAATAAAACAGAGGTGACCGTCATAGATGACGGCTATGACGGCATTGATGGCAGTTCTCCTATTTCGCCATTTTCACTAGTAGCTAATTCTGAGCAGTTTGCTAGTTGAAGTGGGATGGGCTTGTTAGTTACATAATTCGTAAAAACATTTTGCCTTAATATAGAAATGTTCTCTGCACTCCTAAACAAAAACACACAGGTTTTTCTGGTACTTTATTGACAGAGGCCCTATTATAGACAAATTTTCTAGTCTCGATTTTACGCAGCTAAAGCGTTCAGCTTTCCAATTGGAGAAGAGCTCGGAGCCATCCAGACAGCACGCAGCAGAACGAGGTCGATGAGAAAAATCAATATTAATAAAAAAAAAGTAAAAACCGACTTCAGAATACTTAAAAGCTAAAAATAATTTTCTTAAAATGCTTTAAACCTTCTGAAGTCGCAGTCGGTGCCACTGCCAAGCTAAGACGAAGATATCGGTGACAAACATACAAAAATAATAAAAAATCAGTCAATCTAATTGAGAACCTCCTCCTTTTAACACGCTTTTATTAGCTTCACCTGTAACTAACTATGTAAAAAAATCTTGGAAGTTAAATTTGACCCACTTCTCGGTTTCTGATTTGCATACACGTTTAGTTTGGATGACAAAAGCGTTTTCTTTAGTTTTGTTTAAACTATGATATTTATTTGAAGTCAAACTGACACTAGGGCCTCAGTAAGTCTAGGCGTATACGTACACACAGGCCGTGAAGGCAATACGGTACAGCGCAGTTAAAACTAACCTTTACTTGTAGAATTTGAAGACACACAACTTAACGGATGACTGGCGGGTGACTTCTCATTCTGATGACGAATATGGTCTCAAATTCATCGCTACTATTGAACATGAAAGGTATGTTTTTACTTCCTTTATAAAAAAAACGTTGCTCCACAATAGGATTCTTCCTGATTCAGGGTATATTTTACAAACAACATGCAAACATATTGAGACTGAACAACTACTTATCTGTTGGCTACAACTAGATACAGTGCCACAAGCTTATCTGACCCGTGGGTCTACCGCGTAACTAAAATTGTAATGAACATCGACACTGGTATTAAACTTCAATACGATCGTGAGAGCCTAAACTTTGAGCTAACTTGTATTTTTTTTACCGATCATGAAGATAGGAGTCCCAACACTCCCAACTATATGATAGGTAATTTTTTTACAAGTTAGCTCAAAGTTTAGGCTCTCACGGTCGTATTGAAGTTTAATACCAGTGTCGATGTTCATTACAATTTTAGTTACGCGGTAGACCCGCCGGTAATGGCATCGCTGCCGTCGCTTTTACCAATGTCATCTCTATACAAAAAATACATTTTGAAGTAATTTTTGTTCTGTGGCGACGTTAGTTCCAGTTTTGGTCACCGGGCCAGATAAGTTTGTGGCACTGTACTAATATTTGTTCAGTGTAGGAATCATCGAAATCACGTTTAGCCATGCTACCAACAACCAACCGTGCCACCGAGGCCTGTCATTTAAAGTAATCAACCTTGTACCCGTCTCGTAGCCCCATCTCTCTAAACAGTGTAGCTTCAGCCCATAGAGATAATACATAGTACCTCTTCAGCCACATAAAAGTAGGTACTAACCCTTGTTTCAAATTAGTACAGTTGTTTATCGCCAGATGGCACAATTTAATGTGGCATCAGTATTCAGGAATTTTCCATTGATGTGACCTGATACATAATTGAGATAAGTCCCAAAGGAATTTGGTTAATGACCTATGTACATTTATAATCAATTACATAATGATACCTACTGATCAATCTATACTATTTCGTCCTATAACGTCGTTATAGTAAGATTACTATAATATTGTATTGGTATGAGGTTATGTGACGTCGCGCGTCGTCGTAAATCATTCGTCTCGTTTTGTCTTAGAACAAGGAATATAACAAAACATTATTTTTCTTGAAATGTCATTGTACGAATTTGATTGACAGACAGACAAAAGAAGAAGGACTTTAAGCTTCAAACAAAACTTAACGTTAGGGGCTATTGTATCACTTTGTATGGAACAGCGGATTTTTTTTTTCGCGATTTCATTGTTGGTCACGTAAGCTGTTCATAGTTATGAGTACAATAACCCCTTATAGGGATCGGGACTAGAAAGGTTGGACCTTATATTTAGAGTTCTGATGGTGGTTGAATCAGTAATTATTATTTCAGATATCCGTTTTACGGCGTCCAGTTTCACCCAGAGAAAAGTTCTTTCGAATGGAAAAAATCTAAGAATTACCCGCATTCGATCGACGCGATCAAGACAAACCGGTACTTCATGGATTTCTTCGTGAAGGAGTGCAGGAAGAGTACCCACGCTTTCGCAACTCAGGCGGAAGAAAATGAGTACCTGATTTATAATTATGAACCTCGCTTTACAGGAGCTTTGGGCAGCGCGTATCATCAGTGTTACTTCTTTGAGCCTCGAGGCACTGTTTAAATGTACTTATATGATTATAAATAAATAAAAAGTATTTATATCTTAATTAGGTAGATACTGTAAACTGACGATGTACCCAAGTACTTAGTACTATTGTAACCTAACTAGTATTATTGTAAAAAATAAATATATTATTACTGTTTTCTCCTATTGCTTTAATTATATTGCGTTAGTTTTACACCAGTGAAGCGTGAGTGAGGCCCATACACGGAGGACAGAAATAATCTACCTTCTCTCCTCCGTGGGCCCATATCATTAGTATGGTGGTAATATAAAACAACTCGGCCTACCGCCGTCCACTGCTGAACATGGGCCTCTCCCAGGTTGCGCCGTACCACCCGGTTCTCAGCCTTCCGCATCCAGTCTGTCCCAGCTACCCTCCTTAGGTCATCGGTCCATCTGGCGGGGGGGGGGGGGGGGGGGGGGGAGAGTGATATACAAGCTTTTCTAGTCAGGATCCGTTTAAGGGGTTTTTGTACTCATCATTATGAACAAAATTTATTAAGGAACAAACAATGAAATCGTGAAAATAATTATTTGCTGTTCCATACATGAATTATTTGTATGGAACAGCTGATTTTTTTTCGTGATTTCATGTTTGGTCCTATAGTAAAAGTTGTTCATAATTATGAGTAAAATAACCCCTTATAGAAATCAGGACTGGAAAGGTTGTACTTTATAATATATATTTCAACAGGGCTTTTTCACTCTTTTTAAATGTCGAGAACATAGGTGCATGGTTTTAAACGTTGATTGGTCCTATGGACTATGGAGAGAAGAAAATCTATCGATTACTCTTTTAAAAAATAGTTTTAAAATATTCAATTAATAAATTAGTAATTTATTAGAATTAAAAAAAAAAAAACTTAAGTTAAAAAAAAAAATAGTTCCTGTAACTATATACAACCATAATAGATAAAACTTAAATATGTACACTAAAATCATAAAATAAAATAAAATAAATACCTACGTGAAATAAATACAAATAATAAACAATAATAACATAAGTACATAATAATATATTGCATTATCATTGCAATACCTATAAATCCCTTCTGTTACGAAGTTGCGACACGCGGAGGATTATGGCCACAAATATTTTTTCTCTCCGGGACGTTTTATCTCCCCAGTAGAACGTAGAGGACGTCTTTCAATCGAGTCAATGTTGTCCCGGACGTCCTATTGATCTCTCTTGTTCCTCAGAATTTTAATGACTAATTATTTTGTATTATATGAGTTAAATAACAACTACAGATTTTATCGACAATAATTATGCCAAATAAGATAAATAAATAAAATAAAACTATCACTCCTGTTAGACACTGTTAGATCTGTATTTGTGGTAGCCAATAGGTCGTTTATATGCAGTTGATTCGCTAGGTATCCAATTTGGCATTTGACTGACCAGTAAAATGCTAATTTGGCTAATTGACACGTCTGTGTATATAATCAGTTGTTTCGACTTTGTGTTACCGTGCAGCAAATTCTGCTACGCACGTAGCCGTACGTAGATGCACGTCTACGCGCGTCATCGCAGCGGTACCTGTTGCAACACTTGGCTTACTGATCGGTAATTAACGAGGCTTAATTAAACGACATTAAGCCAGTTGATAACGATGTATGTTCCGAGTCTTATTTGTTAGGTCCTATGTGAGAGGTATTGTTGCCTGTTGTGAGGTGTTGTTGTTGGTATCCTGTCATATTTGTCTGACTTTAGCGGACTTGAGCCTCCCCTTTTTACTTATTTGATAAAATTTAAGTATAATTATAAAAAGCAGTGATAGCCTAGCGGTTGAACGTTTGCCTTCCATGCAGGAGGGTCTGAGTTCGAACCCGGCCCGCACCTCTGACTTTTCGAATTTATGTGCGGATCAATTTGATTATAAAACACTGAATACCCTTCATCTATATTGTTCTTATAATCTGTTTTACTGTGTCTATTCTTAACGAGCATTCAACCGACGATCCGAGGCCGACGACTTGACAACCGCCCGAGGCTCCTAGAGGTATTACGTACAGTAATTTGTTGAATTATAGGTCAGTACACCCTAAATTAGGCCGATATAGGGAGGCTGCAAATAGCTGCTGGTTGTGTGTATGGAGGCTTGTTAGCCGACGCGAGCAGCGGGGCGTCACTGTTATTGAGGGGACCAATCTGCTAAAATAAACCAAATAAACGAATATAGTGCTATTTGCTGTTACATAATGTTACGTAATGAGGTAGTTTTGTCTATAACTGTGTGACATAAGTGGATAACGAATGGTAATAATATAATGTTGTAAGTAAATAAAAGAATTCCTCTTGAAAGGGAAGGTAAAGATATTATATCATCGGTCTTAGAGCTAATAACAGATTTTTTATAGTGTAATCAGCAGCGGACAGTCTGACCCTGGTCACAAATCCAATACCTCGGGGGACCTATTCTGTAGCATCTCAATTCGAATCTCACTCTTATTTTCGGTTGATATTCTACGAATTGACATACGATAGTAAACGTGTAACTTAATAACCTGAGCTGTGAATATGATTAGAGTATGTTCACAGCTACAATATTATGTTATCGTATGAGAATTCGTCAAATGTCAACCGACAATAAGAGAAATATTCGAATCGAGATGCAGAATGTTCTTACAGAATATCTCCCCTGGACTCAGAATCATAATCTGACGCCATGATTTATATTTAGAACGGCAAATGTCAAATAAAATACTGCATTATTTCTGTTTCTATCAGAATGTGACATGTTCATGTTTTTGGATCAGCATCTCACGATTTGTCAAAGTACCTATAATTATATAATTAGGATTATAATAGCCTCTCAAAGCATTATGGTTACCTATAATAGTCTTATAATGTTGCCACTATCACGACTTCTCCGCATTAAGGGAGGTACTGCACTGGGCCGTCTCACACATGAGAGCAGTTTATTAATATGGACCGAGTGTAATTTTTTATGAAATAGATAATTAGATACTCAATGACTTAGAGATAACCTCAGATCTGTGATTGAAATTAGCCTAGAAAGATAAAGGTTATGTACTTAGATATTAATATTTAATGCCGTATCATTTTGTCTTTGGGTTGTCTTTTCTCAGTGATATATTCTCATATTAAAATTCTACTTTACTTTTTAGTGAAATATGAAATAGAGACGAGTACCTATTATAAATATTTAACAAAAGCGATCGTCAGGAATAAATCAGGGTCGTTTATATTGGAGATTTAGAGCTAACGTGTACTATATACATACTAAACCATCGGCCGACAGTTGCCCGATTTAATTTTTATATGGGAGTCGGCTTAGTGTGCGTTCTCCCATATAACTCATTAGCACTCAAATTAATATATCGGCCGACTAAACGTCTCTGCTGCACGCTGGTCCTTATATGAGAAAGTTGCCCGATTTTATTTTAATATGGGAGTCGGCTTAGTGTGCGCACTCCCATACAACCCAATAGCACTTGAACGAATCTATCGGTTGGCTAAAAGTCTCTACTACACGCTGGTACTTATATGAGAAAAGACTCTTTTCGAGGGACGGTCTCGCAGTACCCTGTCCACTGCTACCGGTCGTTGGCACGCAAATTCAGATTCCTTTATCCTCTTTAGACGAAGGTTCAATTTGTACATACGTGACGTCGCGTGTTTTCATTATCAGCAACATTGCCAATGAACTCTACGATTTGTTGTTATACTACTGTTTTCAGGGAGACCTCAGTATACATATAGAATATGTTATTTTCCGTGCCTTGGGGTTATTTTATACTAGGCCCTTTTGTCTGCTTTTACTTTGTAAAATGAATCTTTTATTTAAAAGAGTATCCATGTACCTACTTTCTGACGCCACTTCTCTTCATCTCTTCTCCATAGAATCAAACAGTTTTGTAAACGTTCCCTCGACATTTCTAAAGAGCCTGTAAAGGCCCTGAGGGCTAATTCACGTAATTTTAAGACGCGCCGATCGTATTGCAGTGCCGCTGGAACTTGACGCGAGCGTATCTCACTGAAGCTCAGAGGTTACCAAATGGCAGAATAGTCGACATCGGCTCAATTGCCATAACGAAAGAAGAAGCAGAAGATTACCAAATGTGTTATTTTGATCAATATTTTATTACAACTGCGCGGCAACTGCACTACTTTAGTTACGTGAATTAGCCTACAGAAGCCCAATTCTCGTAATTAATTTATAATATGACTGAAAGTTGACCGAACTGAGATTATAATTTGAATTGACAAAAAGTCATGTATTCTACTCCTCTTAAAGTTCAGTCCGATTCCAGTATGATTTGGATTCAATCTTCTTACAAACTCATTTCAATCTCATTTTTGACGTTTGTGTATAGAAGAGAGTGTCAATTTTATTATCTGTGTCAGTTCAAAATGTTAGCAGAATACCGATTTGCCTTTTATTCAACTTTCGATCTCATTACAATATAATGTCACGTTTGACGTTGTTTGTGAGGATAGGAGAATACCATTTCTGACATTTATGACATTGATAGTAGATCGGAATGAGATCCGAACTATATTTTGAACATTTTTAATTACGAGAATTGGGCCTCTGTTTAAAACTAAATTGACATTAATTGACTTGATATTTTATAGGTACCTACTTGAGATTGGTTCAGGAAATTACTTTCTTTTTGTAAAGGGAAGTTTAGTCAACTCTCGAATCGGATCTTAATCGGATACATCTTGTTAAGTTTATTTATATTCCTAAAGCAAATATTTTCTAGTCAAGTGTGATCTTCGTGAAATATATTCTGAGGCACGACAAGTCATCGGCCGACTGGCCTTGACTTTCTACAGACATATTTTATTAACGGTTACTGCCTTACACAGTACACCTACCCTTATTGAAGTGAACACAGTTAGAATAAAAATAAAGTGATCTTCGTGTTCTACATGTTGATTCTGTCTTACAGCAAACAAAAAAAGTTTATTTCAGTATAACCTATTTTAGATTTCTGAATTAGATATTAGATTTTTTTGTTTCTAACAAATTCTTATTGCTATTCACATTCAAATATCCTTTATTAGCAATCTTAAAAGTAAGTTTTACAATTTCTTTTATCTAATGACATCGGTAATTGGATTGGTTTGCTTTTCAGCATAGGCCTCCCCCAGACTTTTCTATGTCTCACGATCGTGAGTTTTTCTCCTCCATGTTGTACCTGCTGTGGCTTTCAAATCATCTTCCCATCTTCGTACTGGTCTTCCTCGTTTTCTTTTTCCTTCTGTAGGATACCATTCCGTCACAGTTTTTGCTCATTTCTCTTGTTATTAGTTCAAATAAAATTAATTTAATTTAGTTGACGTTATAATAGCGTGTTATGAAATGAAGATGCAAATATAATGAAACTAACCCAATGGCTCACCTATACTGGGGTGCAAGGACACAGCCTCCATGACTGACGAAATATGAGGTCGTGTGGCGCAGCCTGGGCAGACGGCCTCGATATCATCACTGCTGACTGCCTTATCTTTCCGCTATTGTATGAGCGCTTCCCACGTGATAAGTTCGTGCCGACTCGACAGAAGAAGAACTGATATTCGGTGCGTTTTGTCACTAAAATGGAAGGTCAGAAGTACCGTTAGGATCAACAGATTGCGAGACAGCCATCTAAATACATCGTCAGTCTAATTAAATTGTCTCTGCTGGAACAAACATTTACTGCACCAGAAAAAGGAAGGGGTTCAAGGACGAGCCAACACGAGTGATGAAACATGAGATAGTCTAACGCACCCTGAATAGTCAGCTTCGGTACCACTATTGTTGACTGGCTAAACGTCCACTACGGCTAGAGAATTCGATCCCGGGCCTAATTTCTAATCCCGGGATTTCGGGATTGTACACAGTCAATCCCGGGATCCCGGGATAATCCCGGGATTTAAGATTGCAAACAAAAAATTACGTAAGGTATATAAAAATCCGCTTTTTTATTGACAAAGCAAATTAATGTCCATAATGTAATTAGACGAAAAAAGTAAAGTAAAAATTCTACAAAAACCAACTAAAATCCTTTTTTAACCCCCGACAAAAAAGAGGGGTATTACAAGTTTGTAGGCTGTGTATCTGTGGATTTGTGTATCTGTGTATCTGTCTGTGGCATCGTAGCCATAGATCGTAGCTCCAAAGCGGATGGACCTTTGAGTATCTGGACCGATTCCAATGCAATTATTAATTGAAAGCTAGTTTAATTGTAATTGACATGTTTTATTTTGAATTTTGTAATTAATGTATTTTATTTTATTTTCTTTGCTGAATTTCAATTAATGTATTGTATTTTATGTTATTGTTATTTGTGCATACTTTGTTATGTGATGGATCTCTGTTGTCTTGAAATAAATGATTATGATTAATCGGGTATCATCTTAGTTATGTTTCATGAAAATCTGTTCAAAAGTTATATTATCTCTTTTTTTTGTTGGAGTCGGGTATTTTTGACGGTTAGGTTCACCAAACACAGAAAGCAGTTTCTCTCTCGTTACTTTACGTTATTTAAGTAAAAAAACAACTTTTACTTAACAAAATTAAATGCACTTTTAACATTACCACGACATAGTATAAAACAAAGTCGCTTCCCGCTGTCTGTCCCTATGTATGCTTAGATCTTTAAAACTACGCAACGGATTTTGATGAGGTTTTAGTTTGATAGAGTGATTCAAGAGGAAGGTTTATAAATGTATAATACTTTCATATTTAATGTAAGGATAGTAGAGAAACTGCACCCGCGCGAAGCGGGGGACGGGCCGCTAGTGTAACATAAACATAACAAGTGTTAATTAATATATCATAATATAATAATAGTAATCTACACATTTCTCATATAGGTAGCATCATAACTATGTATAAAAAACAAATTGAACGATTATAGTAATACTTTCGTCAATCCCGAAAATCCCGGGATTATGAAAATTTAATCCCGAAATTTTCGGGACTGGAATAGGGCCGGGATCCCGGGATCCCGGGATTCGGGATCGAATCCTCTAACTACGGCATGCGCAAATCCGATATACTCATGCTGATTTGACAGAAATACCAGCAAAAGAATATGGAGAAATAGGAGACCAAGGAGATAGTATCAAAGTTTCGTCAACCCCGTTGATTTGATACTTTCCCTAAGGAACTTAATTTGATATTTTAGTAGGTAAGTAGTTTGGTATTTTTCCGACGATGCTTAAAATAAAGTGCGTCAAACATTCGTCTGTGACGCGACGTGCTGGAGGAATAGGTACATTAACATATTATACATTACACAATACGTATGTTAATGTGAATTGATTAACGTATGGGTAATTTTGTCTTGCGATTGGCGATATTATCACTTTTATCGCAATTTGGACCGCAGGAATAGTCACGTTCATATTATTATATTTATTGGTCATGTCAGCTAGATTTTAATTAATTACAATTGTTTGTAATACAGGAAAAAAAGCATTTTCAATGTGTTTTAGTCTTTGAGTATATAGTTGTTCAACAAATAACCGCTACTGTAGGTACTCAAAATTATACAAATGTGGCAAGTTTCAAATTGACATACATAAATACACTACTGATCGATCGAAAATAGTAACAAGAGCGTTAAATAAGTGTTTTTGGTGCTTCTGGCCTTTATTATTAAGCTGAACATATAATAAATAAATCCGCTCTTGTGTACGAAGTCAGTGACACTATATCTATTGAGAGTTACTCTAGCCGAGTAAAAGTTGTTTTTGAAGCAACATTGCCGATAAAGATATTCTAAAGGATGATTGATGCGTACCAATGAGAACAAGGTTCACTTCAACTTGCGCATAATATAAGTGACAACAAACTATAGGACCATTTATGTTATGATGATAGATTGTTTTCAAACATTTTTTCTGTATGAAGTCAAGTTTATAGAATTCGTCGAACACATACTAAAAAATAATAATATTTACAATGTAGGTAGATAAGTACTATAAATATTTTTTAGCTAACCACAGACTGGTGAAAAATTAAAATCTAAATAAGATAATTAAATTAATTATCAATTTCATTTTGGTTTGTTATTAAATATATTATTATATCGTTGTCTGAGTATATAAAAAGATAGGTAAATAATATTTAAAATAGACAACGTAATTTTACGTGTCGGTACAAAACCTGTGGTTTTCCCTCGTAGAGCCCGGATGTTGAAAAACGGGACTTTATTCTCACAATAATTTAAAAAAGAAAGATCTTCTAAACATGTTTGTAAACGAATCCCGCCAACAGATTATGCACGGTTAGTTCGTTGGGCCAAGTTTATATTATGTGTTTTGGATCCTACATTTGTGTCCAGCTAATGACCTGAGCTTCGTAGATAAGCTGGTTTACTAGTAAAGCGGTTGTATTCAACAGGTATCAGAAATGCGTGGTCATATTTAAGGGTGTGGATCCCACCATCAAACTTAACAACTTTCTCCCTGTGGGACCAACATGTTGCAACATCGTAATCGCGAAAAAATAAGCAGCTGTCCCACATAAAACTTTAATACCTACTCGATCCAAATGTATGGGACAGCAGATAATTTTTTCGCGATTACAATGTTGGTCCCATAGAGAAAGTTCAGTTCGATGGTATGATCGATGATGGTGTGACCGCGGATTTCTGACTTTCACACGTTGTATAACAAACATTTCAACGTTTCAAGATAATAAAAAATAATATAGTTTAAAAAAAACTATAGAACACGATTTAGTCATCCAAACTGAACGTTTATGCAAAATTTCAGCTCAATCGGAACCGGGAAGTGGGTCAAATTTAACTTCCAAGATTTTCTTACATAGTTAGTTACAGGTGAAGCTAATAAAAGCATGTTAAAAAAAGGCTTATTTTACTCAATAGGTATTCTGTTTATGAATTCAGTATCAACGCCGATACTAATAGGCAACGCAAACTCATCCAAATACACCATCTGATGGAATTTCGGTCTCGGTTACCTACAACTACTATTGTATAGTATGTATGTAGGTACGTCAAGAGACTTCGTGACGGGGTAATGATATGGTAAACATTCATATTTATATAAAGAAATTATATTCGTCATGATTTCAAATAAGATAATGACGGCCCAATTAAAGGGTCGACAACCGTCTGACTTGATCTATTTATTTCAGTCTCAACTACGAAATTTTCCACAATGTATTTTAGAAGTTATACCTACTCATGTCTGAAAACACAATGGCTTTTAAAAGCATTTTATACACCATAATGGTTCTAAGAAATTATAATTTCGTTGCTTACTTTCCAATTTCAGGACTAATTTACTAGATTGATATTAAACTACAGTACAGCGTTATTGGAAAGATAGTGATGAGGTCTGAAATTAGACCGAATTTGTTATTACTATCTACTATTTATTGACCGAGTTACTAATGACAAGAGAACAAGTAGGTAACTCTTTTTAAATAGCATATTAAGTTTTTAGAAGAGTATGTTACTGCGTGCGTTAGTGCGTGACTGCGTGGTTATGATAATAGTCCACTGCCGAATTTTGGCTTCCTTGTAGACAGTTATAATGAACAATTCGTTATATTAACAACGTTTCACAGAGGGCATGGTAAGCGCAGTACCTAAATTGTTTTCGCACATAGATCTAAGGATGTGTTGCTGTTCATTTTCTTGACACGATTCCTTATTCGATTCTACGACACACAAAGGGAAGAGAACGGTAGCCTTTTCTTTTACAGGAACACGATGTCAACTTTACTCCATTTGGCAATCAATGTCGATTTAAGAAGTTTAGTTAAGGTTTATTTTTTCTACGAAACGCGAAACTAAATGAATAGCAGGTATTTATGGAAAATTCTTAGTATTCATTTAGTTCAGCATACATTATTTAGACTGGAGAAAGATACTTTAGGAAACAAACTTTCGTTTCAAACCGAACGCTTTCTAAAGAAGGACATGAAAGCTATAACTAAAGAGTGCGTGCGTGTTCGCGTGAATCTTTTGATTTACTTAGTTTTACTTTTATGGAATTAAATGTTTATTAGACCGTGTGGTACAATTTGTTCAAAAGTACCTACGTGTACGCACCTTTGAACAAATTTGTTGAGTTGCATGATACGCAACAACTTTGTTTGCATGTGCAATGTGCGCATACCACTAACGAACATCGAACACTGTGTTCGGCGAAAAAGTTTAAGGTGATCCAATTTGTAGGTACGTTCTGTATGGACACCCTGTGTTCCAAGAATATTGAACACTATTTGGAACGAATCTGTTATATTATATACCATAAGTTATACTGACATGAACGCTGGTCAAATTGTGCTCATGTTCTGTTTGTTAATTTCCGTTCATACATACGATCTAAACATTCGTCATCCCCATCAATGGTCGATCATTAATTCGATTTATCAATTGTGGTGATCATGGCATTATGATCGTTCATTGTAATGTCAATGGGAGGCCTAAGTTGAGCCGTAGACGTTTACGGAATGATATGATGATAATGATACATTTTGGGAAATGCGCATCCATGAAAACTGTGTCCTCGAGTCAACATTGCTCTTACAATAATTTCTCATTCAACACTAGGAACATTGGTATGCTTGTTCCTAGATTCAACAGAATATAATCAGGTTTCATGAAAAATTAATTGCGATATCTGAACCGCCGAGTTTTCTTACCATCCCTATATTAATTTCAAAATTGGAATGGGTAATTGAAACAAATCACTTTATTTGTCTGCTGGAATTTCATTTTATTTTGTTTTTCTGTGTATTTTTTCTTGGAATATCTACTGTTGATGTTGCTCATCGTTACGTTTACGGAACCATCCCGGTCCTTTGCCCCTGGGTATTGAAACTTACTGGCCTATTTATCGGGGGCTTAGGTAAACGACTCTCGGCGGTCAACGACATTGCGGAATTAAAAAAAACAGTCACCTGTTGTTATCTTATTAATAAAGGGGGTGACCCATTATTTTCGCGGTTCTTTTCTCTTTGTTAACTTATCAAAGGTGAAGATTTTGAAGCCATCAAAATTTCTACGTTGGCATAACTTAATTACCTTTTTATTGTATTGTCCTGAATTCTGTAAGTCGATTGAAAGTATTTTATTATTTTCGCTGTACTGATTGTGTAATCTTTTACAATTATGTCCGACTATGATATAAATGTTTTTAATTGAATGGATTTGAAGTAACTTAGGTGTCCCTCACCAGGAGATGTATCTTCTGTCCGATCTGATTCTATAAAATTAGTACTAAGATTACGAAAGTGCTCTATTCTAAAATTAAAATTTCTATTGCTACTAACTCCTTTTTAGAATAAGCTTCGTGAAAATGGCTAATGGATGTCAACAAGTATCTGGATACCTGTTAGATCACAGTTCATTGTCAGAAGATGCGATGACGCACATATACTGCATTCTTTGCACGTTCCTTGTCAATGGATGTCCTCCGAGAGTGTGTGCGACGTCTTAATGGAGAATGAACATAAGAAGAAAATAGAAGAATATTAGCTTTGTTAAAGGAAGTGAACAAAACCTGTTTGTTTTAAAGGTATATTTTTTAGTTTATTGTAAAGAAGGCTTCAATAAACTTAGAAAAAATATGCATGAATAATTAAAAATATCTATCATAATTAATCATATCATAATTAATATCACTTTTTTTAATGTTCGCGCCAATACACACTCACAGTTACATGACATGACGTCACTGCAATTTGCATCGCTAGTTCATAGCGTGGGAATATGTTGCCAAGGAAACACGAAGGAGTGACGTCATAAACTCGATTATAGTGATTGAAATAACATATCGTTTTACGTAATATTAAATAAAGATAATTTGTATAAAAGGCATAGTTTAATTTTCACGCTTTTACTATTGACTTTTAACGTATTTTCTCATTATAATTTAGATCCTACTAGGCGGAACATAGTTTTGTGGATTTTTCTATCAATAGGTTACATTATTTTTTTCTGTAATATTACAACTTTCTAGCTCTACTTTAGAATAACGGTATCCTACAAGTTTGGTTTTAGAATGACACTGCAATGATACTGCATCTCATTAGACTGGCGACCTCTAGTGACCTGGAATAAAGGTAGGTTATGATTATATCAATATAATCATAACCTATATAGTCCTTCAAAGGACTTGTGGGATGCTGGTTTTTTAGGAAAACGGATATCGAAATAAAGATGACCATGGGATTCGTTACAATACTAGGTGCGTCGAATAATGAAAAAAGGTATGTATTCGGTATTAGCGGGTTATCTCAGTTCTTATAAAGGTGATGTTGTTATTAAGATCTTTCAATGTTAATTGGTCGTAGCCATCAGCAAGGCCTGAAAGAGAAGTGCATCTACATGGCTCTCCCGTATCGCCTATCCTGGATAACGTGGGAGCAGTTCAAGACTTTATTTATTGAGGAGTTTGTTATTAAATAACGATGCTGTGATAATTAGATTGGTACAAACACACGTAGTTATCGCGGGCAGTGGACCGCTGCGTCTATCTGTCAGTGAACCAATTATCATGAAATACATGTTAAAATCAATTTAATTTATTTGCAACACGAAATTCTTCGTCTTTTGTGTCATACCTATGATGGGTATAGTTTAAATTTTTAAATATACTAACTCACATGCACACGCACCCAGACCCGGAAAAACCCATCGTATAGCCTTACAAATTTTAGTTCCACCAAGATATGGAGTAGCGGCGACGCGTAACTTTGATAAATTGATACAGTCTATGTGACAACCGACATATTATCTGCTAAGCAGCTAAATCAGTACATTCATATAGGTACACATTGATTAGGGCAGGGGAAGTTAACCCGGTTTCACACCGAAAGCTGACTGAACTGATTTCCATAACAGTAAATATTAGCATGCATGTAGATATTAGGTATATCTATTGTAATTAATTATGCAGATAATTAATTACTTGTTGTTGTTGGTTGTTTTACTGTTCTCAACTAAACTAATTGATGCTTGTTTCATTAAGAAGTCTGTAGAGACTTCAAAATACTTACCTGAATCTTAGCATAACGCCGCAAACAGACTGCGGGCTTAGGCGATTAACACACGGAGCGGTGCGGAGCCGCGCGCCGCCGCCGCCGGCGCCGCCTGCCTTGGCGGTGTGCATTCGTATGAAAGCTGATGGCTTCTAATGGACATAGCATCATGACGTCACATCACATAAACTCAATCTGTTTGCGCTAAGGCCTATGCATCACAGATATTTGTATTTCTTTAAGACGCGACGATGCACGAAACTTTAAAATCTAACGATACAATTTTCAAGGTGTTCTCATTATAGAATGTTTTGATTCTAATGCGCAATGCACACGGGTAGGACGAGACGGGGACAACGGAAACGATCGTAGCAGAGGCGGTTGTTGGTGACGCCCTAAACAGGACGCATAAATTTGACAGTCATCTCCATGTGTAATGCGCTTTACCATTAGTTATCGAGTTTCATCTGTAAAGTTTCACAAAAACATTTGTGGCTTCTCATACGTCAGGAGTAGGCGGATAATCTTAATGTCTCACTTAAGATTTTAGAATAGAACGTGACGCATGAAAGTTCATTATATTGATAAACATATCTATTATATGCAAAATTTTATTATAACTTTACGTTGGTACGCTGTAAAAGCAATTCTACTGTTTCGCTGACGTGATCGTTGAAGCATCATGGAAGCTGCGGATGTTCTCCAGACTGGACATACACTATGGATCGTGTCACTGAATGCACATAGAATTCGAGGACAAAATCAATGCCGATTCTTTCGGTTAGGTGAATCAGAAGGTTAACCGGGCGGTAAATGGCAGCCTATGTACAGTTATTTACTTTATTTATAGTCTTTAAAGACCGTCATTTACGATCCGGTACAACCGTGTATAATTCTAAACCCCGTGCTGTCAATGAGACTGTGTTTTATAAGTGAGGATTCTTTGGTCATTGGTTTTATTACACTTTGCTATATTTGGGAGTCTTTACCTATTTGTCGAACATTACTAATGTGATACGGGAACTAACGGAAATTTACTTTTGAATCACTTGACGATAATGTCACTGGAAAGGCAAAATTACTTAACCGCCACATTGAATTACATACATATTCGGAATCAGCGAATTTTTCTGCATTGCTTTATTTAGGTAGCATTGCAATAGAAGCACTTTTGTGGCGCTTCAGTAACCCATAAAAGTGCTTCGATTGCAATGCTACTTAAATAGATCGATGCAGAAAATTAGCTGATTCCTAATATGTAGGTATGTAGCCCTATTTGGCGATTAAGTAATTTTGCTTTTCCAGTGACGATTATAATTAGTAATTATCATGGAACGCGATAGTTTAAAAATTAGTACATGTCCCACAGTCGCGCTTGGGCCGATTTTACACTATAAGTGGCCGCCGCGTATGCAACTAATCAACTGGCTCCCTACCCAGACTCCAGACAAAATCCGTATAGAAACAAATTCTATATTTTGTATTCAGTTTATTAACCCGATTTGTTGACGCATCTTCGGGCATATGACGCAGTTCCATTCTCTACGGCACGGGAGCATTCACTGTGAACAGGGTGAAACAGGCTGAAACACGGTCGCTTGGCTTCGCGTCGTGTTCAAAGGTGCTTGGACCGGGTTATTGAAATGTCAAGCGTGAAAGCAAACCTCGACCGTGCTAATGCTATGTATACTCTATAAAATAAACCTTTAATTTAAAAGATCACTATTATTTACTAAATCATTAGCTTTTCTCAAATAAGAGCACATTGCTAGCCCTCTCGTAATGTGATATTGCCGTCCGTCTTTTAGAGATATGGACATAATATTAAGATTGGATTGTCTGCAAGTCATACATCTCGATTGAGGATTTGTGATTGCCCCGGGGCAATGGACCAGAAATGATTTTGGTATTTCCATATCTTAATTTTTTCCGGCGGTAGGTAATGTTTGTAATTTCCATTATGAGTGATTAAGGCGCAGCCTTTTGTTTAATAAGGGAAGAAGTATTGACTTTAATAATAAAATATTATAGTTTAAAAAAACTATTGAACACGCTTTAGTCATCCAAACTGAACGTGTATGCATAATTTCAGCTCAATCGGAAACCGGGAAGAGGTTCAAATTTAACTTCCAAGATTTTCTTACATAGTTAGTTACAGGTGAAGCTAATAAAAGTGTGTTAAAAACCTCTTTCAATAAACAGGATTGATACGCAAATAATGTGCGAAACAGTAAGAAATATTGCAAGTTGTTTACAATTGGGTTATTTTCATGTGTTTAATTTTAAATGTAGTAAGTATGTCGGTTATTAATTTTACAAAGTTTACAACGTAAGCTCTAAGTTACAGACGAATTTTAAAATCAACCATGTTTTCCTTGTGTGCTGCTTTCTAGAATAACGACAACAAACAAACCAAAAACAACAGCTGTTCCATACATATAAGTAATTAAATTTTTCGCGATTTCAGTGTTTTTTGGGACTTTGGGTAGTAAATTTGTTCATAATTATGAGTACAATTACCCCCTTTCTGCTTTATATAGATACCTCTTTTGACTAAGCTTGTATATTAGTAAACCACACTTAATACAGCCATACAATACAGGATTTACAAGGACATACTCTACTATCATTCCACACAACTTTTACTAAGGGACCAGCTCTGAAATCGTGGTAATTAAATAATAGTGGTATTTACCTGCCTAAAGGTCAATGCACTGCGCATTATTGAACCACCCATCCATCTCGCCACTGTGTTTAGAATGCCGTTGGTGCGTATTATGTGAGGTATATGAAGACATTTGATAAAGGCTCAGTTATAGTCGCGTGATAATTCGAAACTCCCACCTTGCGCGGTCCACTACGATAAGCTTCACTTAGATCACACTACATAATATATTAGGATCCACGCAGGAGGGTCTAAGATCAAACCCGGCCTTCACCTCTAAGTTTTTGAATTCATATCACTTGGTTCCGCTTGAAGAGGCTTGTGCTCAGCAGTGGGACAGTAATGTGGTGAATTATTATAAACCTCATCCAATGGTATCACAACACTGATTTCAGTCCACAATAGCGTTTTTCGTCTCATGTGTGTACGAGCCAGCCAATTGATACCTACTACACAGACATTTTTGAATGTAATTATCAGATAAATTACACACAAACCTGCGTATCGTATTTTCAGGACCTAAAAAAACTTTAAACTATGATTATTCTCACTTTAAAAACTACTTTTCACCAACGAATTTGGTTAAACCATTTTCCAATTTAAATATACCCGTAATCAGCTTTACGGGTTTATAAATGTAGTCCAAAAGTAATTGTAGAACAAAAGCTGTGTTTTAGAACGAGTGTAATCACCTTAAAAATATCTAGCCACTAAAAGGGCACGACAGTGTAAATTAGTATCGAAATAACTTTCCCAAACCATCCGCCTCCTTGCATGTCTCTCAGACATAATGGATTTCCAATCTCCATAATAAGTGCCTGGCACTCTGTGTTTAATATTGTTATGACTCACTTCGTCCATTTAAGCGAAAGCACCTAAATTAACGAGGCCGTCGTTTCCATAAATAGCCGCGTGCATTTTGAAATATCAAATATGGCGCAGTACCTTGAGGTCTATTTATAGCCCGTTGGCGATGGCGATATAGGAAGCTGTTCGGGCACCAGGGCTGGTGCTCATTGACGCCGGGGCATCGATCGGAGGCGGGGCCCGGGCCTGCAGCATCAAGCTCTGACCTAGTTTGCGCCCTCAATGAAAAAGGAGGGTGGGTATGGACCTCAAAGTCAAACAGACAAACTCAAGGAAACAAACATTTCCAAAAAATATGTTGTTTAATTATGAAAAGCTACAACAGTTAATAAAGTTATAACAATCCAATCGAATTCGTAAACTACCACAGCGTACCTATGTTCGATATTAATTTAAAGCCTTAGGTATGGAATAAAAAAATTGTTTTGTGTTTGTTTATTTCTATACTTTTTCGGACTCGTGTCGGTCTAGTAATCTATGTTTTAGTAAAAATTGCAGGAGCGAAGCCTTCAAGCAGTGTTTAATAAAACAACAGGCTGCTGAACTTGATATGATCGTTATTAAGTTATAAATATGTAAGTTTTGATACGCCGCGTTTTGTGCGGAATTAAGTAATAATATGCAATGTGTACCTACTAGCAATTATTTCGATGAAGACTGTTATTTTCGTAAAGGGCAGTTTTCGTTATTTTACTAGTTTCTGTTTTGTAAACTGCTAATGAATTTATTTGGTATTGTTTCGTTGAATGAAAATAACAATGAAAAACAGTTTTAGAATAACTAGATTTTCCTACAGCTACACTTAAAATATTAACCACTTAGATTCAGAATTTTGATTAATAAAATACATACATAATAATTTAAGTGTCGTAATATTTGAGATTTCAGAGTTAGCGCCACTTGGGCGAGCCTCCAAGGACAGTGGTGTTGGTTGTGCAGCGGAGGCCGGGTCATTGACTGCGCGACCTAGTTTTCAGTTGACGTCACAGCTACGCCTCTGTGATGTCACGAGCGAGCCTTCGCGAGCCCATTCAAAACTAGATCACAGGCTCGGTGCACTCCACCTCACCTTCCTCCTCAGATACACAATTATCATCGAGGCCGCAGTAACTGGATGTTTCGCAGGAGGTCATTTCACCCTGTGCCGTTTCTATTTATACCGGCGCCGGCGATACTAAGGTCATTGCAGACGGATAAGTATGGCAAGAAAAGTGTCTTCTATTTATCTGTACCTATCTATTTAAAAGCTGATGACATTTTATTTGGGGTTTAAGTTTTGAAAATGAATTTGTTTATAAAATTTCATACATTTCTAGGCAGATCCAGGTATGAAAACTGAAAATATTATATTCCTTATAATCCCTATAACCTCCCCTCCTCCTTCCTTTCCTTATAATTGAACTTTTTAGAGAAAATTGAATCTGTGATTTGATGATTCGAAGGTAATTATAAAAAGATACTGGATCTGTGTCAGCACTTGCAGTCTTAGAGTATAGAGAAGAACTTGCAGTATGACAATTGCTAGCCAATATTATTTTTACATGCCTTCCTATTCCTATATACAATCGAAATTACACTACTTAAACTTATAGCAGTTACTTAGGTACTTATCAATATAAATTATGAACATGTTATCTCCTCAGTGATCAATACAATATGCGTTCGAGAAAAATTACCTAACTACAAACGTCGCAGTATGTTGGTATTAGTGCACAAACTGGATGTAGCTGGATGCTGCTCCTCTTCAAATAATTTTCGACATCTACAAAAGTGTCTGAATTGTGTAAAAAGGCTAAGGCCTTGTAGCGGGTGGACAAAAGCTGAGAATAATACTATTTAATAATATACCACAAGTCTTAATAGTCCTTCAAAACATGCGACTATTGCGGCCTTGCAGTGTGAATATAATATGACAATAATAATTACTTGTATTTGTATGGCGTACAGATAGTTGTTCCGGATCTGGGTGTGTGTGCATGAGATTTATATTTGTAAACTACCCACGATACAGGAGAAATCCATGAATGCGCAACGATTTTATAATTTAAAAAATCATGATTATTAGGTACCAGTATCCTATGATGTTTTAAATACTCCATATTCTGAAAAGTTTAATGTAAAATCAAGTATTGCGAATACAGCAATGCGGTAGCAAATCCTAAGCTCCTTAATCATAAAAACAAGTAATATTTAGATACTGATGAAAATATACCTGTCATTGTCTTTTGTATGCCAATGAATAGAGATGGCAATAGATTTAAGAGCTAGTTTAGTTAAATAACGTTTAATTATCGTTTTTAAAAGAGGGGATAAATGTATAAAAAAATATTGTCTTGAAATGTGCAATAAGTAGCATTAGAGGTTTTACTGATCAAGTGAAAGCTTAAGGCTTTAACCTAATTAAAATCAAAAGAGCCTACGATGCAAGTGGCAATCCAAAATGTCTATAAAAAGAACAATCCTTGACACGAATAGCCCGGGTCGTGCCCTTTAGAGAGTGCAGCCGGATCTCTCAAGGTTCATACTACAGAGTATTATGGGAACATTTTGTTTTATCTGTTGAATTGTGGTTTAGTGAAAAGTGGTTCTAAACCCAGTCTGAGTTCTCTTTGGGTGAGAATGGTTTGAAATGATACTACTTTTGTTAATTAATTAGGCTACTGAAAATAGTAGTAGTTTTTGGTTGTTAGGTAGGTATATGAGTGTCAATATGACACTCATATACCTACCAATGTAATGTAATGTGTCTCAATATGAGTGCTCAATTAGTGTCTTTTTAAAAGCATAAATCAATAACCAAAACATAAGTTTTCTAAAGTTCACTATTATTTTTCAGAAAATAGTTTTGTACCTAACATTACTTACTGCAATCAAAATTGAGTCTTATCATCTTGAGATAAGATTTAATTTTCTTTGTCTCAATCGAGAGATGTTTAGGCGAATTTCATAGATATTTTTTGAACAAAATACCTACCTTAAAAGTTACTGAAATCGATTCAGTAGAACTATATTCAGGTTCTGCGTTTATTCAATTACACCGTGTCAATAGACTCAATTTCAGATTTTGTATGTTTAGATTATTCTGACATTTTTTTCACCCTTGCTCGGAACTTGCTTGATGATAAAAAAAACAATACAGTCTGTCAAGAAAGTCATGAAAAGGATTTTGAAGGAACTAAAATTCTTCTTCGCTCGCATCCCTAAATAAGTACCATAGGTGTCAGTTTGGGTACAACAATGTGTTTATTTTACTATTCTGTGTAGATTTTTTGTGATAAAAAAATGTTTTCGGCATTAATATATTAAAAATCAACAAGAGAATATACAAGTGGCGCCCTCAATCCTTTTCATGACTTTCTTGACAGACCATCATTCGGCTCTTTTCGGTACGCAACGCCAGCAATTTCCAACACGATAATAATACAAATTGCTGGACAGTTCTATTTTTTAATTATTCGTAGACTGCTAGTGACTTTTTAAGTGCACTTTAACATAAATTAGGTGTTTTTGGGTACACGTTATTCATCATTTAAAAGATAGAATTAGCATTTCTTTTTTTTTATTTTAAAAAAGATCATGTGCCGCCCTCGTTCTGTTCGTCCCGAATGAAGATTAGATACTGTATTGTGATATTTTCATAAGTTTATTTTAAGTTGTTTAATTAAAAATTATTCAACAAGTTAATTTATCTGCCAAATGTTTTCAGTTGGTCATTGTCTAACTATACATACAATGTAATTTTAATATTATAAAACTTTTATGTTTCTTGAATTAATTTGTTTATTGCTTCCTCCCAAACTATTACATGTCTCGGCCGGCCTGGTTTAGTTAAAAAGGGTAAGGCTCGTGCCTCGTCCTTTTAAAATCCCTTTGGTGAAACTGATAAACAAATCACTAACAAAACTTCTTCTTTTTGGAAATAAGTACATAGGTAAATACATAAATATTTTAAAAAAACATAAAAAATACATAAATATTAAAAAAAAATTAAAAAAATGTGCTATTTTAACTTTGAGACTTTATATTTAACGGAAATCTGACAAGGCACAGATACAGATATTAGTTTCCAGATCATGTTTACAAAACTTTTAAAATCTCGGACTTTTTTATTTGTTCTCGAGAAAACAAAAAAGTCTAGTCCGATAATTAGGCTAGGACTTGTGTGGTACTTATTTATTTATAAGTAATAAGTTGGCTATTCCAGGTCACGCCGAAAGACACTGTTTCCTCAGTAATAACTCACATAGGCACACTTCTTACAGTTACAGTTTAGTTTTCCTATTCGTCCAAATTGCGAAAAGAATAAGATAAATAGTTTGTTGGTTTGTTAATCTGGGACCGCGAGCCTTTATCCAGCATCGTATCTGGGTCATGTGCGGACTGTGAACATCAAAAAAATTCCCATCTGAGGTTACGACACGACCTAGCTCCACATACGCGGCACTGTCATAATTATGTATCACACATTTCATACCATTCTATAAATGTTGCGTACGAGTTTCATGGGAACAGTAAAAGATTAAGGAGTAAGTTACCTTCGCGCTTAAGGACGCGTATCCAAGGCTATCTGTGTTTACGACTTTAGTTTATGTTTACCAACTAGTATACTGATGCTAATCTTTGGTAGCTGATAAAAATATATCATGAAAGAAAAGTTAATAATTACATATTTTACAGTCATATGACAGAAAATACAACGTTAAACAATACGTTATATGACAAAGATATGTCCTAGTATCGGTATATCATTACCTAAATAGCAAACTCTACCTTCAGGTAAATATCTAGAAGAGCATTGTATCTTTTCTTCTATTTCTGGTGTGCAATTGTATTGTAAAACTGGTATATATAATAACAGATCTAAATTTGACGTTGATTATGAAACAGCGTGATAAGAGTTGAAGTTACAGAGAAACATGTACAGTCAGCGACAGATATATTGAAACAACCAAAGTGGTCATAATTATGGTAACAGATAAGACAAACAAACCTTATTCCGGTGACAAAAGTTGAGATAAGGTTTATTTATTTTGAATGGTACCATAATTATGACCACTTTGGCTGTCTGGCACGCTTTTGATGAATACGTTTCTTCAAGAAATGAATTTACTAGTGTACCTCCCTACGTCAGGTACCCTAGAAGGACACTGGTACACCGACCAAATGTATTGATGACGTCCTCAAAAAGGTCAGGTGTGGGTGCAGGAGTTTCAGTTCACATATTATTCGTATTTAAAGTCACTTCTTTGACTGAGCTAAGATAATGGGGCCGTAAGTGTTTCAATTTCTCTTTTAAGCAAAAGTCGTAATACATACTTATTATTACACAAAAGATACAAAAGGTATAATGGATGAAATATAAAGTCAGTGACTTTCGGCCGTTTGACCACATAATATGTGAAAGCGTAACAATTGGAATGTTATAATTATTGTAAAGTTCATTGTTACACTGTACCTATTATTGTTATTTTGTCATCGCCAAAGGAATGAGGTCCATGAACATTTATCAATGTCATTCACTTCAAATCGTTTTTGTAATAAATAGAAATACAGTAGTTTTCAATGTGAATATAGAAATAGAGTAGTTTTCAATAAGTTTAATGGTCATTTGAATCAGAATTCATTGCAATAATGGAGGTTTTCATGAAATACGCATTATTATAGTTTATTGTATTATATGTCAACTCAGTAGATGGGTTCAAAGGTCTGTGGTACTGTTGGTGTGAATATAGGAGGAGGGGTCTACCACATAACTAAAATGGTAATGAACATGAACTCTGGTAATAAGCTTCATTACGATCGTGAGAGACTAAACTTCGAGCTACTTTATGTCGGAACTGGTCAGCTTGTAACTGCCATGGGAATCTTCTTCAGAGGCAAATTATTATATACTATACTTATATACAAATATTACATATATATATATACTATATATAGTATATATACATTATATATATACTATACTATTACTTATTTTAATATTCACATTAAATTACATTATTCTAGAAGCTCTTACGAGTACCACAACAATGTACTGATCAAGATTGTAATCTATTAATTAAAAAGAGTTTACATGGAGTTTTTGCCGGTTCTTCTCCATAGGACGTACTATTTGGAACCGCGCACCAGTGGCGGAGGGTGACAGTTTTATAAGGGGAAGCCGTCCCAAAAATGCCCTCTAAAAATTGCTTTAAGACAAAAATCCATACCGTCTCTTGTAATCAATATTATAGTCATGTCTGGAAGAGCTCGACCTAACTGAATAACAAGCCTTTTTTTGTCAGTTGGATGAGTAAATAATATAATATTACGTTGGACTATGCACTAACCAATTCCTAAAGGGATGCCGATGGGAATCGGGTTGTATGGAACTATGGACTCTTCGCCACTGCCGCGCACCTAGAGTCTCGACATTTCATAAGTGCCTGTATCTTGTTTACATGAAATAAAGATCTATTCTATTGTTTTATGGTATTTCCTTGGAGCACGTGATTTTAAGGTTCGCTAAACTTTTGAGGTAAAATCTAAGGTTTAACAAAACCATAATTAAACCTCAAATTCAATAATTCAGTCCCAGATAGGGTCTCATCCCAAAGATATCACTTTTTACCCAAAAGAGAAATTCTATCGTCGAGCGGTGTTTGTTGTCAACTGTTCTCCAGCCTGCTTCTTCAAGATATAGCTTTGCGATATTATTTTATTACTGTATTTAATTTAAAACAAGAGCATGGTGTAACAGTAGTGTGGCAACGCGGTCACGTTTCCGAGCACGAAGCGGGCCACCCGTCGCCTTCACTGACAAATAAAAATAACTTTACAGCGCCGCCGCCGCGTCGCTGTTCACGATAGTTGTGGCAATTATCGTCACAAAAATTCATTAGAACTCGTTTAATTAAAAAAATCTGATACACATCAGTTTTCCAATTATAATCCACATCGTTTTCAGTTTGAAATACACATTCGATAGTCGAATAACTACCTAATTTGTAATTTCAAACACCTTTGTAGTGGCATATGCATTATGACCCGCAACGGGTCGCCTGGGTGAAAAGCTAGTATAAAACATAGATGTATATATACATACTACATCTATGGAATATAGCTTGCTTAGCGTGATGAATAGAGGAATTACATTCCTTTAGAAGCGAGGTCTACGGGTAATACCAACCTCTTACTTGATAGATGCATTTATTCATCAGGAGGTCGATAACGATGAGATACTTATGTTAAAGTTCAGTATACTTTGATAGGTTCAGTGTAGAGGCATTTTGGTTTCATTGATAATTTGGCAACTTTTTGGGTTCTCAGTGGTGGCGTCCTCACATAATTTGGGCGATATACAAAATACTATTTGGTTCATATAATATACAACCAGTGTACGATTTATGTGCAAGTTTAATTTTGTATACAACTTCCTATGCAACTTTCCGTGAACTGAATACTTGCTGACATTCTATAGAAAAGATTATTGTTTGAACTAAATTTCCGTGTACCACCCACTTAAATAAATCTAATATATCAATAAAAAGATTCCACAAACATCCAGCTATATCGTCACCGCAAAAGAAGATAGATAGGAAGTTTCCTTGAGTATATCGTTTATCTCTTTTCAAAGATCAACCTTAAAGAGAAAGACATAAAATAAGTGTAGAAGTAAATTTTCCATTTTCTTAGAGATTGCGCAGACGTTTGGTCACGTTTGAGAATGCAAGGATAAAGACATCGTGGTACATTTACTTTCCAACCAAGCTTGTCATGGACTTAGCTTTATTTAGCCGTTCAACCTATCGTACCTAAATAGTATACCTACTTATATTTAGTGCAACGTCAAGAATACGTTCAACGTCAAGATTAAGAATCTTGGCCTTAAGCCGATACCTTAATAGTAAGTACCTAGGACAAAAAATAAGTGAAGACTACTTTTACTGGTCGGCGAAAACTAACTGTCGACTCCAACTTACATAGCATACATAGTATCATGAATTTACAAGACAGCAAAGACGTCAAGAATACGTTTACTGAACGGCTAAGTTTGACCAGAATCTTTACTTTATTTAACACTTCAACCTAATATTGCCTAATAATAGGTACCTACTTATCTTATTAGTTATTGATTTCTGGTCAACTTAACTCTTAATATTAGCATAAAATTAACTGCTTTAGATCATGACCTCAGTATAAATCAAAACACAATAGTTTATATGAATGAGATATAAATTATGGTGTCATTCGCACTGCTACTAATTATGTTCTCTCAAGCAAAAAGTCACAAGGTTTTAAGTAACTGAATAAATAAAATGCAGTATTACTACGAATTAAAAGGCACACTTTTCTCAAGATCGTCTGCTGGAAGAATCTGTAGAAATGTGAGAGTCCACGTGACTGGTTTGGTCGACGGACTCTTTTCTGCAAAACGTGGCTAAACATGCAATGGTTTCCAAACTTTTTTTACTAGTTTATCTTTGTGTTAATTGCAGAAAATTACGATTAAAAACATACGTAGGTAAGTAATGAAAGAAAATAGGTGTTCCCCAAAGTCCGCTATAATGTAACTTTCGGATAGTCAATGATATGTGCTATTACTTAAATTTGCGTAAACGGATTCTTCATCTGATGCTGTTATGATGTCATATGTCAATACACTGACACTTCATCTTTCCTTCTGACATGTTCCTAAAAAAAGCATGCAACTACGTTTAAATTCCACTTGCAACTAAAACATAATAGGAGAACAAATATGAAAAACTTCAGAATTATAATTGGGATACAAAAGTATGTACTGTGTTATTTTGTCAGGTTATTACTTAAAATTAAATATTTACTTTATAAAAACACTAATAAAGTCTTTAAAAATGCACTTTTTGGCATGTAATTTAACATTCCTTGCACAAGCTTGAGTGCCATTGGCAGCCACGGGTTTAAATCCTTGCGGCCGGGCGGCGGCCCGCGTGGATAAAAACGAGAAACTACAAGAATTTCTGCTCGGACATGGAACACACCGCAAGACAGCATGTTTTATGTAATCGTAGGCTGGGAATAGAATTGCCGTGGGCGTACCCAGTCATGTTTATCGTCTCAAGTCCTGCATCTTTTGTTTATACTCTAATAATGCGCACAATTTGATAGACAGCTTATCTTAATATCAAGTGAATGCAATCATAAGATATGTAAGTGGATAAAAAGAAACTGATTGACATATCGTACAGCCCAAACCATCCAGTAGGTCTAGAAACTTGAATATTTCCGTCGAGTTTCCTTGTATAATTTAAGAAAGCAGTAAGTCACAGTAGTAAACGACTGGAGAAAGTTACTAAGTACAAAATATTTAGGCATCTGGCTGACTGAAAACTGGGATTATGACATCGAAATAAAAACCCGCATAGAGGTCGCCAGAAGTGTTTCTACTGTATGAAAAATGTACTCACTAGTCGTAGTCTCAAAATCTCGTTGAGTAGTCGCCTGCTGAAATGCTACATCTGGCCAGTTCTTCTATACGGATGCGAGTCTGGAGATGGACTGTTAAAGATCTCAGGAAACGAATAGAAGCGTTCGAAATGTGGGCCTACAGTCGAATGCTACGAATTAGTTGGACCCAGAAGATTACCAACGAGGAGATCCTGCGACGTATCGGTAAGAAGCGTGAGCTTTGGGATACCATCAGACCAAGGAAAGTTGCATATCTGGGACACATATTTAGACACGACAGATACGGCCTTTTGCAACTTGTTATGAATTGATGGGCAATATCTTTTTTTATTTTATTTTTTATAAAAACATTGCCCCTCACTAGGATTTCTCCTGTATCGAGGGTACAGTTTACAAACATACATGTCACATGCACACACAACCAGACCCGAAACAACTATCTGTAGATCATACAAATAATTGCTCCGTGTGGAGATCGAACCCGCGGCACCTAGCGCAGAAAGCTAATCACTTAGCCACTGCGCCAACCGTGTCGTCAAACGTGTTTCAACCTTAAGGTTGTTGGAACAATTGTCAGACTTTTGTAACGTAACGGTAATGACTGTCATAGGCATTTGTATGACAACTAACTACTTAACGTGCTTTCCGAGGCATGGAGAGGTATCGATGTTTGTTAAAACGGTCACCTATCCAAGGACAGACCGCGGCAAGGGCTGGATTTAACCTCGTTGATCGGCTGATCTGCGCGGTAGCTATGTAGCTGCGAGCGTTTATAATTATAGATTAATTATCTGCCACAAAACAATAGGTATAGTTAACCCACAGTTTTCAGAAGTAATACCCTAAAAAGTAAAATTAATTAACGGCTTTGCTTGTCTAAATTCGATACTTAGTGACGTCATCCAGTTTAAGAAGTAACAGATTATGTTATTATGCTTCGCCCACTTACGTTATCTGCGCTGTTTGGCCTAATTTACATGGAGTTATAAAAGAAAAGATAACAATGTTGGCCTGGAGTTAATTTTACTAAAAAAATATTTTGAAGCGTATAGAGGAACATGGCATAAATGCCTAATCTTTTCTATTTCCACTCTCTTCTGGTATTAAGAAAGTGAGAATGAAGTTCCTAGTTCGTCTTTGTTGAGGATTGTCGAATTAAACTCTTGTACTTGAGCTAACTGTATTTATTATTAGACAGAGATAGTGGACACACAGTGAAAAACACTTTATAATTATTATCAACAGAGTAGCTTAGACATTTTATTATATTAAGTGAGATTTAAAACGCGTGTTTGATACAGCATGGCCGAGGAAAGAGAGAGAGAACATTTTTTTTTTATTCAGATGATCTATTATTGTCTGTGGTATAGGTCTGATACAGAATTACAGATTATTAGTTATATTAGTAGTTATTTAGTTTACTAAACAGTCATTTAAGTGAAGAATCGTAAGTTCATAATGGTATATAAAGTTGGTGAAATTCTCCTCTATAGGTAATAATAAAGCTAGTTCAACTAGAAAGTATTGCAATATTGCGATCAATTTTAACGCATTAGGGTCCATTCACACAGACCGGCTCGGAGAGGAGAGCAGATTTTTATCACGTTGAAAACAGAGTTTTTAGTATTTGTAGTAAGTTTTATTTTTGCATGTGCAATGCTTTTGTCATTACGAATGCTTGAACGCGCTTGGTGTGAAATAATAAGAGGAGCTGACCGGCTCCGATCGCGTATTTTTTATCGTTCGCGCAGCCGATCGGCTCCGATTGCGTGCTCTTTCTCGCAAATATTTTTTGCCCATATTTGTCTCCACTTGCGCTTTGGTCTGACTGAAAAGAAAAATGCGCGCCGATGCTCTCCGAGCCGGTCTGTGTGAACGGATATTTAGACAAAATTTGCTTTCAAGTACTCCCTTAATACAAATAATAACACTGTCGACCTGGTTTGAAATTATAAGCAAAATTTTTCCATGTGTATTAAAGAAAATTGACTTTGATGTGAGATTACTATTTCAAACAAGCTTTGCTTTCGTAGCTCGTAGTACGCCGACGCTTACTACGCCGTAGCAGATTGCTACGAATTTTCGTAAACATTGATCCTTTATTCATGACGGATACTTGGAAGTAATAAACAAAGTATTTCATCATTATTTCGTGTTACTTATATTAATGAGTAATGTCCAGGGTGGTCGCCAAAATTATTAGTTAACAGGAAGTTCTGAAAGGATCTGCCTACTTTTTCTTCTTAGGTTGTTTATAAAGTATTATTGAATAACTGCGTAACTAGGATATTATGTCGAATATAAGTATCTAACTAGAATTTATTATTATGATTATTATAATATATATAGTAGCTAGTTTAAAATTAAGTTTTGAAACTTAGTAACTATTGATTATTTTGTAAATAATATTTTTTTCATACCGACGAATGGCACCCGTTCACGAGCATGACTATTATGTAGGTACAATACATGAAATCAACTGATTTGACGTTGTCTAGGTCACGAACACAGCAGGATACCTTATTATCTGTCCGTTACCATTGAAATTGACTGGAATTATATTCATTAGTATCGTTTCTTTTAAAAGAAAATAACCCTAACTAAAAAGGTATTTTTCTTCCAACCGCGACTGCTGCCTTGTTTACACTTCAATGAAACGAAAACATTTTTCTCGGTGTTTGTTTGAAAACACGCTTGAACAACGTGACTGTTAGATCTGATTGTGAATCAATATTTTATTTTTGGTATCGAAAGAATACGTGAAGGTACTCCAGCCTGGCTAGTTCGGTTACGTTACGGGTGAGCCGGTTATTTATACACATTAATTTTAATCTAACGAGGAATTTTAAGAGTACTTAAAAAAAAACTGTTAATTATTATTATAATCTTTATTCAATTTTTAATACACTTTTTCATATTTTTAAATAATTTTACAAGTAAATATATTTTTTTTAATAAAAACATTTAAAAATATAAAAGAGTAGTAGGCCACCGGCATCGGGAACAGGGTTCAAGCTACCCAAAGCAAGCTAAGGGGCTAGGGCTGCAGAGAAAGGAACCTCCTCACAATGTGTGCCGTGTCGAGGAGTACCGCTTTCTGTATCAAGCCCTTGATCCAGCCCCCCAACGAGAGCCTTATAAGATGTTGGTCGAGGCTCTTGGCAATTAAGCCATGGGCCGTCACAACTATCGGCACTATGATTGCTGAGTCCACATCCCACATGTCGACAACCTCGTTTGCTAAGTCAAGATATTTGATTTGTTTATCTTTTTCGGCTTTCACAAGATTCTCGTCATGCGGGATAATAACATCAATAATCATAGTGCGGCGCGCTAATCGATCTATCACCACTATGTCAGGTTTATTGGCTACAATAGTCCTGTCAGTGATGATAGATTGGTCCCAGTACAACGTGGCACGACCATTTTCGAGAACTGGGTCGGGCACATACCTATAGTACGGTACTTCAAAATCCACAAGGTTGTATTTTAAAGCGAGTTGCTGGTGAATAATCCTGGCTACTTGGTTATGCCTGTGCAAATATTCGCCGTTAGCAAGACGAGAACAACCAGAGATAATGTGTCTAAGGGACTCACCTGGGCGGTGGCATGCCCGACAGATGTCAACCGTGCCGTCCTTCACAATATACCTCCGGTAATTATTCGTCATGCTAACTTCGTGCATTATTGCACATACAAAACCTTCGGTTTCCCCGAATAGGTCTCCGAAACACAGCCTACCCTAATAAATTATATATTAAGTAAAACAAAGCTATTTTTACAAAAGTTTTTATAACCAAAATATCTTTTATTTTATTTTATGCTATTAAATAAATTCAAATGGTCACAATGGTTGGCGCTTAATCTTAATAACAAGAGACAATAAAACGAAATTCTTCTTGTTTTGAGAACTCGTACTAAAGTACGGTTTTATGTATTATTGAAGGTAAATGGAAAGAATAATTATGTGAGAGGTGTGCGAGAAATCTGAGTGTGCATAGATTTTAAAATACATCCCAAAAGGCCCGTGCCTACGATGAATTTAGAATTAGGTATATAGAATATCTAAATATCTACAGAGGTATCTAAGGTTAGGTTAACGAAAATTCAATGCTAAGCAGTCTAACTGGTTGTAAACATTACAAATTGCCCATTTTTTTGTGTTTTTTATATTCAAAGATCTATGATTATTTTCATACTGTCATAATGTGTGAACCAGGTTTGGTAATAATGCCTGTAATATCAGTTAATTTAAAGATATTTGGGTCGGTGTCTCATCGCAGGGTAAGATGGCCAATCAAAAAAATTATTTCACTTGACCATACAACACTAAGTTGTTTGCCAACACTGTAAGAAATGTCTGTCCACGCCGCTGGTTTGCGGGCGCCGGTGACCGTTCACAGCTTGATGAATTAAGAGGATTTTTTACAAAACTAAAAACTTAAGGATTACTACAGAATAGGTTGCAACAATGTTATACTATTCAGTTTACTCCATTTAGCTTTGCTCTCACCTACACGCATAGGAACGTTCCCAATGCTAACGAGGCTCTGATGACAGATGACGGGTTAACTTCCACCCTAAGGGTCGAATGATCGCACTGTGTGGGATGACATGACGTGAAGAAGCACACATGCAAGCGTACGTGGTAAGCTGTGGCCAAGGGTGACTTATGATAGTAATGAGACCTCGGGAAGACCAGCTGCAATAGCTGACATTTAGGTATTATGGTAATATAATGCCCACTGGACTTCTCTTTTGGTATGAATGTGTTGATTTTGTTTTTTAATTGCTTTGATGTGTTAGAACTTAGTGACTACTGATCCTTACTGTAACCGCCAACATGTATTTTTTTAAAATTAAGAATATTCAATTTCTCATATAAGTGAATATCATTCTTTTGAGAAAATAAGGTTATATAAAACCAGAAACCTGATATAAAAAAAAATGCAAGATATTTTTAAAACAATTTCACAAGAACTTTGTAAACATTTAAATAACTCCAACTGAGTAATCTAGTCAGTTTAATCAGCTATTTTTGAAATGTTCATTTTGTAACTGTAAAAAAGCTTCGCTCCTAACTTTTAAATGTCACTTCGAAAATAAATTGGTTACGGTGATTTCGTACGTCACAGCGAAGCCCTGCGCCTTCGAGCACCTTTGTGCAATCTCGGTGCTGCGTGACCGCGCGATCACGAGCCGCGACTCGCGTGTACCGCCTAATTGACGTGCTTTGTGACAAATATCAATATACATACAATTTTATGGTACACATGGCAAGTTAAGAAGCACGTTGTCGCAGCAGTTTTTGGATGGGTAAATGTTGTTCTAATGTCTCCATAAGTATAAGCCGTTACAAAAACCGGCCACGAGGAAAAGTTGCCATAGTCATATCACGCTTAGCTGATATATTGGTGATCCTAGTATTCTGTTTGTATATATTAGCGTTGCGGATGCGGCCTGTTAAAATCCCCGAAAATAAATTTGGAATAAGATTGATTAAAAATCCAAACGAATCGGATAGGTAGGTACTGAACAAAAATCCTTTTCTTTCTTCTTTCTTTTCTTTTTTAAAATACATTGCCCCTCACTAGGTGTACCGTGTATCGAGGGTACAGTGTACAAACATACATGCACACACAACCAGACTCGAAACAACTATCTGTAGATCATACAAATATTTGTTACGTGCGGGGATCGAATCTGCTTTTGAAAATTAAGTAGGTACCTATATTGTCTTTTGTACTGAAGTGGCGGAGACGCAGCCATGTTTGTCGAAGGATCGATGAGTGTTGGAGCAGAGAACTTCTTGACTGGAGATATAAACATAGCATGAGACGATAGCCTTTCAGTTAAACTGGCTGACAAAATCCTGGAGGAGGAAGGGTAGAATAGGGAAAACAACAGATAGATAGCAGACGAGCTTATATGCTGTGATTTGATTTTGAGATTTTGATCGACATGGTAATCAACTCCAAAAACTCGCGCTTGTGGCAGCCGAGCTTGCGATCTTTATCCCATGGGGAGAAAACTGTTATGAAATCATGTATTGTAATCAAGCATCTTTGGTTTCCTTTGTGAATCTCATATAAGATCTCATCCTTAATACTACGTGGGTTGTTATATAGACAATGCAGTAGCAGCATAGTTTTACGACTTATTTAATAGATATTCTATTGTTCAAAATGAAATCTGTATCGTTATATAGCTATAACATATTTTTAGTATAGTACGACACAACTAAGAAGTCGCATCGGCAAACTTCGTAAAACCGATCACTTCCTAACTAAGTGTGTCTTTAAGACCGCGAATTTTTATTAGTACTGCAGTGTAGTATCTGGGGGCTTACTTTTACTTAGTTGTAAAATTATCAAAGCGAGTGACTGCCATTGGTTATTCGATCAGGTATCAAAACATTCGTGCTCGGCCCACAGATCGTCTAAAATCACTTAGGCATAAGGTGCGTTTTCACTGTAGCGGAGAAGAGAAAAAATAACCAATAGAATACAAGTATTATCACGTCACTTAGATGAACAGAGAAAATACTGGCATCTTATTAGTTATTTTGTCACTTCGCTGCTCCGCTCCGCTTCAATGAAAACGCAGTCGTATAATTCTCTTCATAAAATTCTATATTTCACGCTGAAAAGGTCTCACTGACATTCACGTGTTCGGATTATCAGACCATTTACCGGTAAACGAGTTACTTTGATTAGTCAGACATTTCCGGACAATAAAAGGGAAGTTACCATAATAAGATCAGTCGTCGGAGTTGTTACCAACGCAGTTACATGTTCGCTAAATGTCAGAAGGCACGGGATATGTTTTCACCTTATACTTCCGGTGGGTGGGTGCCATGTGCAAAAAGCCAGTTAGGTATCATTAATCTACTATATTTATGTGGGATTCTTGCTGATTGGGATGGAATAAAAGCAGCGTATTATCAAATAAATCTTGAGTATTTCGACTTTAAAAACAACGTCTTCGACTGGAGCAGTCTATGACTGATTACCTAGTTTTTCAAAACCATCCATGCCCTCACACACTATAGGTTCAATTTTAGCATACGTTCGTCGTCTCACTCACACTTTTACGAATTGCATACTTCATCTCTTTTCCACAGCCATGCATCACCTCATTCGTCACGTTCCATTCCTACATTAACTTACCTACTAAATAAAAAATGGGATCGGTCATTTAGTCGCTTTTTGATAGATCCTTTGGTTATCCATGTTCAGTGGTATTTTACTGCTAGAAACATTATGATACAGTACTCGTATATTATCCACACTCATATTACTTTGAAAATAAGATTTTATGGCCCTTGTCAACTATAATAATCATTCCTTGGCATACAACTATAGTATCGAGCAGCAAATGGTCATTTGGCTTTTGCACCTCAAATAGTAAACACCTAAACAGGAAATAAACATATATCTATTAGAATTCTTAAGTTTCGTGCTACAGGACTTAAGATTTCGTGTACATTAGCTTTAAAATGCACTTAAGAAAATATTTATACAGGGTTATTTGTAACTCTCCGGCAATGCTTTAAGTGGTGAAACTACTCATCAATATTAATAACTTTTACTATGGAACCAACCCTGAAATAACCCTGTATATAAAATTATTCGGTTTTGGAAACAGATTTTGAGAAAATGTATTTAGATCCAACGCTATTGAGTTGAACCCAGAACTCAGACCGAGTAAGTCATGTGCTCCGACGACTGACCATTTACAACTGCACTGAATCTAATCCACATAATATGTAGCCTTTGCACTGTAGCCTATCACGGCTCGGTTGAGAAGGACATTGCCAAGCCTTGAATAATGCGAGAGAAACCAGGTCACGGCAGGCGCTCAGATTTGCGCATTTAACTGACGCAATCCGCGATCCAAATGCCAACACTTACTGAAACTTTCAAGGATTTACTATGAATTTAAAGTTATTACAGGTTGATTAGAAATATCGGTTTCCGGTATCCTCGTTTTTACGGATCTCTATGGCAGCTATGCTAACATCTATTTAGATTGATGATTCTTTAGTCATTGATTTAGATGGAATAAAAATATTTTTAAATATTTTACTGCGTTTGAAAAACCATAGTTGGATTTCTGAGAACAAATCTATCTATCTCTAATAGATAGCGTAAAAGCCATAGAGAGCACTGCAAAACCAAAAATAAATACACAAATGAAAAAAGAAACAGTATTAATTATAATAAAGAAAGAAAGAAAGAAAGAAAAATACTTTATTAGCACAACAAAAAATAAATAAAACCATTAGCAAAGAAAACATATAAAATAAAAGAGTTATTGTGCCAAAAGGCCGCAGCTCAGCATAATTTCAGGAGGCAGACAAACACACACACACACACACACACACACAATAATACAGATCTCTAGACCAGCATTCACAGGGACACCATAGGTACAAATCATGTACAAATAGATAATATTATAATCTGGAAATCAAAGATGTATTCTTCTTTATAAGGATTTGTGAGAGAACTTTATAGTAGGTATGTATATAATTTGTAATGTTTTACTGCATAGATCAGTAATACTAACTTACTTTCTACCAAATCTACGCATGGTCTTTTGTATATTCTATAAGACAAATAAAACAAAAAGTTTGAAAGATTTTTCTTTGTACTTTGGGCATTTACTCGTAGAAACTTACTGCCTAAATAGTTACTTTGACTGAGAGTTACCGAAGGGCTTTTCTATGTCCAGCTAATTATTTGACAAGAAATGTTTAGGTTTACGTTATGGTTAGTGTTGCATCTCTCACATCTCATTCGAATGCGGTGTGACCTACTTAGCGTTACTTAGCATCAATCGACCTATTCATTCATCATTCAAGCGGGGCGTACGGGAGGGGTCCAAGGCTCGCACAATGACGTCACACTGTTGGGTTTAAAAATTACACCCCCCCCTCCACTTCGCACAGCTGCAGTCCTTTCACGTGACCTACTGACCCAAAATGGGATCCAAGTGACGTAGGCCGTACAACCGCGGCATCATGTTCCGCGGTTGGAACCCAAGGGTTGTATGGAACGGATGGCGAAACTTGTTGGGAGTCGTAGGAACTGCGCTTTCAATGGAAGGTTCTACGCTAACGGTGTATAATAGACCTGCCATGGATGTGTGTGCGTGAGAGTTGGTTTGATGTGTGAGTACAAGCGCCCGTGGCTAAAACCGCCACCCTTCCTGGTAACCTCGGTAGGCTTCATATACAGATGTGGCTCGGCTACCTATCGGAAGGCCGTTGTTTAAAGCTAAATTTAGACGCGTCAGAACTTTAAGCACCTATGTGTTCGTCGTATGTTTGTTATTCATGATACGATAAGGGATGCTATACACAGAAACAGAACCCAAATATGACAATGATTCATAGAAATATTAAACTAGGTACTTAGTACTTATATTTACCTTATGTTCTTACTGATTCCGCCTATATCGAAGGGTGGAATCGAAATTCATTATTTACTTTAGTACATTATTGATGGTTTTGAATGGGCAGAACAATAACATTGGAAAGTGGTGAGTGTCAGGATGGCGGGTAGACAGCAGAATTCGCTACCGCAGATAAGCCTATAATTTAGTACCTAATTGGTACTATTTGGTACCTTCAGTAAAAAAATTGGTACCTCCTCGTGTTCCAAAATATAAGGAAAAAAAAGTTGCCCGCCATCCTGACGTCAGGATGGCGGGTAGACTCGTAGATTAGGCAGTTCCACGCTGAATGTCTGCGATCTCTGTATGTGAGGATTTAGTACCCAATTGGTACCTCAACATATCTCAGTTTCAACTGTCTGGACCAAGTCGTTACAAAGTTATGCGCAAAAATATTTTCGAGCAGTAATGAATGCAATTATAATATCATCGAGATATTCTAAGGCTCTAAGAAGGTTTCCATCAAATTACCTTTGATACTAAGTTTGGTAGATAATGTATCGAATATTTTAAGAGGATCATCCGTAGAACATACATGATTAAAATTATAACGTTTAAGGTGTTGTATCACAACTACAGAAACGTCCCATGAAATATTTTTGCCCATTCAAGTATGGCCCTTATCCACATTGACTTTCAAGTGGTCTAACAAATCAGTACAGTCAGCAACAAAAGTTGATTAACAGGTTTTTTTTTTTAATGATTACACCTATTTCATTTAAATATTTACATGATGATAAAGCTGAACTCTCAGTTTGAACTGTGTGAACCATGTCGTTAGAAAGTTATGCGCTAAAATATAATAATCCACCAGTCGATTAAAAAGTGTTCTATTTTGGAACACTGGGAGGTACCAATTTTTTGAATGAATGCACCATATAGTACCTGGTTGGTACCTAAACATACCTCAATTTCAACTGCCTGGACCGAGTCCTTAGGAAGTTATGCGCAAAAGTATAATTATCCACTAGTCGACATATTATGTGTTCTATTTTGGAACACTGAGAGGTACCAATTTTTTGAATGAATGCACCATATTGTACCTGGTTGGTACCTAAACATATCTCAATTTCAACTGCCTGGACCGAGTCCTTAGAATGTTATGTGCAAAAGTATAATTATCCACTAGTCGACATATTATGTGTTCTATTTTGGAACACTGAGAGGTACCAATTTTTTGAATGAATGCACCATATAGTACCTGGTTGGTACCTAAACATATCTCAATTTCAACTGCCTGGACCGAGTCCTTAGGAAGTTATGCGCAAAAGTATAATTATCCACTAGTCGATATATTATGTATTCTATTTTGGAACACTGAGAGGTACCAATTTTTTGAATGAATGCACCATATAGTGCCTGGTTGGTACCTAAACATATCTCAATTTCAACTGCCTGGACCGAGTCCTTAGGAAGTTATGCGCAAAAGTATAATTATCCACTAGTCGACATATTATGTGTTCTATTTTGGAACACTGAGAGGTACCAATTTTTTGAATGAATGCACCATATTGTACCTGGTTGGTACCTAAACATATCTCAATTTCAACTGCCTTGACCGAGTCCTTAGAATGTTATGTGCAAAAATATTTTCGAGCAGTAATGAATATAATTATGATATCATCGAGATAGTCTAAGGCTATTATTTTTTGCGCATAACTTCCTAAGGACTCGGTCCAGGCAGTTGAAATTGAGATATGTTGTACCAATCAGGGACTATATGGTGCATTCATTCAAAAAATTGGTACCACTCAGTGTTCCAAAATAGAACACATAATATGTCGACTAGTGGATAATTATACTTTTGCGCATAACTTCCTAAGGACTCGGTCCAGGCAGTTGAAATTGAGATATGTTTAGGTACCAATCAGGGACTATATGGTGCATTCATTCAAAAAATTGGTACCTCCCAGTGTTCCAAAATAGAACACTTTTTAATCGACTGGTGGATTATTATATTTTAGCGCATAACTTTCTAACGACATGGTTCACACAGTTCAAACTGAGAGTTCAGCTTTATCATCATGTAAATATTTAAATGAAATAGGTGTAATCATTAAAAAAAAAATGTTAATCAACTTTTGTTGCTGACTGTACTGATTTGTTAGACCACTTGAAAGTCAATGTGGATAAGGGCCATACTTGAATGGGCAAAAATATTTCATGGGACGTTTCTGTAGTTGTGATACAACACCTTAAACGTTATAATTTTAATCATGTATGTTCTACGGATGATCCTCTTAAAATATTCGATACATTTTCTACCAAACTTAGTATCAAAGGTAATTTGATGGAAACCTTCTTAGAGCCTTAGAATATCTCGATGATATTATAATTGCATTCATTACTGCTCGAAAATATTTTTGCGCATAACTTTGTAACGACTTGGTCCAGACAGTTGAAACTGAGATATGTTGAGGTACCAATTGGGTACTAAATCCTCACATACAGAGATCGCAGACATTCAGCGTGGAACTGCCTAATCTACGAGTCTACCCGCCATCCTGACGTCAGGATGGCGGGCAACTTTTTTTTCCTTATATTTTGGAACACGAGGAGGTACCAATTTTTTTACTGAAGGTACCAAATAGTACCAATTAGGTACTAAATTATAGGCTTATCTGCGATAGCGAATTCTGCTGTCTACCCGCCATCCTGACACTCACTGGAAAGTGCAGTTGAAGACAAAGCAGCTTATTTAAAGCTTTTATGACTGTAACATTTTTTGTTATTATTTCGGTTAATAACAGCAACGTTTTTTTCAAAATGACATCTCCTATATTGACTTGCTTGATAGATTGATGGATTGACAACTCAGTTCTAAAGACAAACAAGGTCAACAATTAATTACGAGACTAATTCCTAGGTTTCTGGATCAATGTTAAAATAATTAAGCTTTTAATTATGAATAATGTTTAACTGTATATTCTGGATAGATTTTTCTTCAAAATCAAGGTTTATTTGAGAGCCAGAGTTCCTTGAAGCCTATTTCTGGTCACACCTTTGCTATAGTGCCAAAGAAACGAAGACTAATAGCTTTAATCAAGGTTTGACTTCGAATAGATGTGTCTTCTTCTGAAATTAGCGAAATAAAGATTAGGTCGAGTAAAAGCAACAATTAAGTACTCTTATAACGGTTGCATACAGAAGCGCACGCAAGCTAGCTTACTTGAGTGTATTGCAACAAAGCAGTATTGTCGTATAAAATAAAGACTAGTCATTAATTTTACAAAATCCAATTCACATATTAAAGTGAAAGTAAAAGTTACAGTTTCTGTGTCTAAACTAATTTATACAGAAAAGATTGAGGCTTAAATCGGTTTCGTTTCCCTATAGAATGAAAATCTCTGACTATAAAAGCAGTTTTTGATTTAAAAAAATCTCTGCTGTAAAAGTTAACACTAACAGTTAACAATTTTTTTGTTATGATATTTCGCCTTCATAAAACTGCGATAATAATTATCTACGCATTATAATTATTAGTGTTTATCCCTCCGCCGTGACACGCATACGTTATAATAATTAATCAGGGCGACGTCACCGGCCACAGTTCCGCGTGCGAGCATCAGAATAGGCAGAAGAGGGTTGCTGCTCCAGTGAGTGTTTCCATTGTGTCCGGCTTTTACTATCTTATTATTGTGTATCATAATTTAAATCTACACATAGAAAAAAAGAAAAACAAATATTTGGATGCATATTTGCGACACTTCATAGGTACAATAATTAAAAATAAAATAAAATATTAACAATATACATAAATAAAGTATGTCTTCATACGTAAATATGAAACTTTAGTTTTGGCCAGGTCCCGAGCAAGAAAAAGGAGCCTTTTTGTTTTTGGCGTAAGATTTTCAGAGATGTATATAATATCTGGAGGCCCCCGTAGACCCAAGTGGTTAGTGTTCATTTCATTGTTATTTTTATTTTCCATATTCCAGGCTTTTGTGGCTTTAAGAACTTTTTCTTTAAACAAAGTATTAGCAAACTCGGCCACAACTGTGCTAGTGCGGGTGTTCACCTTGGAAGGCAGCCTATACACGTCTTTGATATGTATTTCTTGCAATTCCATCTTAGTAACATTTAGCAAACAATTGACCATTTGAATGGATCCTGCTTAGACTCTAGCTCTTATGTCAATGCTAGTCTTCTTGCAGTTACGTTCGACTGTTTCTATTTTTTCTTCCAGCAGGGAGATTTGAGCATTAAATTGACTGCGTTCCCTTTCCAACTTATCTATTTTTCTTTCAATGTCTTTGATCTAGCCCGACATGAAATCGACATTTGAGATAATTTCCTTATTAGCCGTCTGTATTTCACAGTTTTGTAATTTTATATTGCAAATATTCTTCTCAATGGAGCTAATAGTACAGTATTGATTCTTAATGTCGCATATACTACTGTCCATAGCATCGAGGCGACAATTTTGCTGGGTAATCATTACCGTAAAGAAAGAAAGAAAGAAAGAAATAAAGTTTATTGGCACATAAATGCTAAAAACACAGAAAATAAAAATAAAATAAAATCAGTAGTTGTGCCAAACGGGCCAGCAGCTCAGCATAATGTTGGGTGCCAGTACGTTAATACTGATAAGTAGTTCTTTAATGTCCTCTATTGAGTCTCTCTGTGGTTTAGTTGAGAGATCGTCGTCATCCAGTCGCACGCGCTTGTTTACGTTTCGCATTGTAACATTATGCGGTGTACTCAATAGAACTTTCCCGCGCGCCGACAGGTCCGAGTCCGACGCGGACATCCTTTCAGGTGGAGTACGAATTGTGTTCATACTAGCGTAATAATTAGCAACTCAACGTCCAAAAACAAGGTGCGGAACAACACAAATAGTTCTAGTATTTAGACAATAGTTGCCCCTGCCGCACCGTCTGCCGTTGGTATTCGTAAGTGATCAGGACGCCAAATGTCCTGATTTTAGGTGATTCCGCCTTCAGTAATCAAACAATATAAACTACATGCGCGCGCGGTTGATTCTTGTGTTATGATAAAAATTCGATTATAAAGATCTAGTTTTTGTCTCAAATTGGTTTTCAACTAATATCCCGATTTTTTTTTACCTTCTGTCCCGAAATTTAGCATACCTGATCTGACAACAGTATTATAGTTGCGACAGTACATCTCTTCCTAACAGTTTAGGAAATATCTACGGGCAAGATGCTATGTTAGAATACAAAAATCTATAGGTAATGTCCAGGATTGTTAGTAAAAATAGGTAGCGTTGTATAAGACCTAAACAACGTTATTTTTACTTTACACAAAAGCTTTATTCAAACGTCTCAGCAATTCGAACTCAGATTTCATCACTTTACAATAACAATTAGCAGCTTAGCAGAGCTATGTTGTTTAATGTTTAAGATTGAACCTATGAGGCTGGCATAGACACCGAGGGGCACTGAAGAATAAAAAACAAACAACAGTAGATAATTATAAGAATTAACATTATAACTACAATGGTAGTCAATGAGTGTGTACAATACGAATTCAGCCAATCAGATTACGAAGCCAGCATCACGCACGGAAAAAGACTATCGTATATTACACATGTACAGCTGCCCGATATCAATCGTCGGGCTTCAGCCCGCCAGGCGATATCACCTCGCATGGTCGGAGGATCCTCCTTTTTCAATAAAGGAATACCATACTTAGATCTTCCACACTATTAAAAAAATGCTGCTTCATAAGAGAATGCATGTCCTGATACAATGGAAATAGTCGCCAGAAGCCTTGTTCGGTCGGTGAACTTATCAAATAATCCTCTTATATCCACATAATGTAATTTACAACGCGCGTCGATTTTCAGCGATCGCGATTATATGATAACCCTTATGTAAAACAAAACGTTTGCTCCAAGATTACTGTGAAGTCACATTTATGCTAACATTTTGAGAGCAAACCCCTTATAATCTTTTATTAAGCGTAATTTAACCGTTACATCCAGGAGACTTGGATATGTTTGATAATTTTCAGAGATATATTATCTTATGAATGTCATTGACTTATCTCTTTTGTGTTGTTGTTTATTTTTTTTCACTTAATATTCTTTTGACGATTATTCTTTGACAAGGGAATGTAAGATAAATACAGAGTTCGTTGACGTGTCATAACCTGACTGTCTACCATGAGTTTTCCGTGCCGTCTAACGTTCACGTTCACATTCAATATTTGTATAGTGACTTTAGTTCACTATTTATACCGTTAGAGGCGCTGAAAAAATTCCCATACAAATATTGAATGTGAACGTGAACATTAGACGGCACGGAAAAGTCATGGTAGAGGTAGCTTACGAAGAAATGCAGATGATTACATGCTTGCTATTAGTGTATGTGTTATCGTTGTGTTACTATATGAAATTCCATTTTTTTTACTTATTCACACGGGCTTTTGCGTGAATTCTGAAATATAATATACACGGTTGGTCGGAAAGGGTATATACAGCGGAAGGGTTAACATGCTGTTCCATACTAATACCTAATTTAATATTAAAAAATAAATGAAATAAATGTTTGATGTTTATTCGACTAAATGTCAGCAACAGCAGATTTTTTTTCACGATTTCAGATTTGTTCCCTTACTAGGTACAAGTTGTTCGTTATGATGAGTACAATAATCCCCTTTCGGCTTTATATCCTTTCCGACTAACCTTGTTCTTAATCTTCCGTTATTGTTAACGTTGCGTTAGCGCTAACACTGATGCTAATGCTAACGCTCGTGTGCTCGGACTTATTGATTTATTTATTCTAAAACAATATTAATCTCAGTTAGATACTAGCTGGATAAATTTGAAAAAGTACCTACTATAATCGTTAATCAGTTTTGGCAAAAATCGGAAATAAAACGTAATGCATGTAAGTAGTAAAATCCAATATAGTCCCTGTAGAAATAGATTTTTATATTCATAGCAAGCATGTATTTTTAACACCCTTAACTATACTCATAACATAAGCGGTTCCTAAAAGTAATAAATAATCCAACTAGGAAAGTTAAAATTAATCCCAAACCAAAATATAACAAGGCATTAAATATTCAATTCATTTTACTAGAACACCCAGTACACTGAGCTATTTCTAGACACACAGTGAATAAATCACGAAGCGATGCATTTTATGAGAATAATGAGCGTTAGATAACGTGCTCGAAGGCGGAGGCTGCACGATCGATCGGTGCATCAGGTCGTTGACCTCTGCAGCTTTAAATAGACCTGTTTCGCCTACAGCCCACTGCCCTATAAATATGTAAGCATCTTTGACTGCATTGCGGGTGTGCCGCTGATGACCGCAGCTATTTTTATTTTGACTTGATTTTAGAACTCGAACTTCCTTTTTTGGATAATACACGATTTTATGTAAGGGACAGAGATTATGAGTCATACTGGGCGTAGAAATAAAAACTATTTCTTTCTTTCTTTTCTTTCTTTCTTTAATATTATTTTACGTTTATATTTATTTTTATATGGATAATACCTGTATCTATTTTTAAAAGTTTATTCTTTTAATTCTTAGTTAAGCATCTATCTATTTCTGTTGAGGTATCTTTTTTTGTGAGTTATTTATTTGTTTCATAAAACTTTTTTCAAAAGGTAAGTAGGTAACTATATTTTAAAATCATGCTAGTTGTCAAATATAAGAATAAATCACGTTTGCTTTAATTCCTTGATTTGTAATTATCCACCCGAATAACGTAGAAAATAAAGCAATTTTACGTGAATAAGGTTATTGATATGGAAGCCATTATATATACATGATATATTAGCTACCTAACCAATTTTTCTATTGATACTTCGTTAAATTGCGTGAGAATTGAATTGAGATATTTTTTGTAATAGGCGATAGTCTGTGAGAGATTATGCTGGTGTATTGTTTTGTATTATTCGCATCTGCTGGAGTTGGAAGCTGAACCTGACTTACTTCATTGTCATTATGTGAAGATTCCATAACTGGAAAATCATAAAGTATAAATAAATAAATAAATTATTAGAAATATTATTATTATTATTTTATTATTTTATTATAATAAAATTATTAATATAAAAATTAAAATTAATAATTAATTAATTAATTAATTTAAATTATTAATTATTTTATTATTTTTATTATTTTTTTTTTTATTATTATTTATTATTATTTTATTTAGAAAAAAAAGATCAATGCAATTAACAATAGACATACAATAATTAAGTATAGCTCAATGCTGAGCTTAGAAGGCGACTTTTTTGATAAGGGCAGTAGCATCCTCCTTGTATGCTTAGAACAACTTATTGCCGTAATCTTTTTGCCAAGTTATAGCGGTGTAAAAGTGCGCTCAGTTTCAGCGTCTGCGGGCTGATATCTAGAATGTCTGTTTATATAGCATACAAACTCTAATCATAATCAAGTGTATAAAATTTTCGGTTGCAGTTTTACCGGTTGAGTGGTTTGTTCACGTGCCGGCTGGTCTGTAGGCGTCGGTCGTGTGCGGCGTGCTCGGCAGGTGACCGACACGGCGACGTGAGTCCACTATGTGCTACTAAAGCTAATGTTTTCATCATGTGTAGGCGAAAACGTACATCAACGGCATTGTTTACTATAGTTAACTATAAGCGACCCATCCCCGGCTTCGCACGGATGCAGTTTCCCTACTATCCTTCCATTAAATATGAAAGTATTATACATATAAAGCTTCCTCTTGAATCATTCTATCTATTAAAAAAAACCGCATCAACATCCATTACGTAGTTTTAAAGATCAAGCATACATAGGGACAGAGAGCGGGAAGTGACTTTGTTTTATACTATGTAGTGATGATGTGCGCTAAAAGGAAATCAAAAGTAAAAGCATTTGGCTCTTTCTAAAGATCAACAGCGACGGGAAAGTCGTAAGGAAAAGTTTTTACAATACGATATGGGAACGAAATAAAAACACAAGGATTAGATTATTGTCCCGGACAAGTGGACTAAAGTGAGAGATTTATTGTTCTGAAAATCTATCCTCCATTGGTTTATATTTAGGATCAAGAAGCCGTAGAATGACGACTTGGGTGGTCGCGTGAAAACATCGCATGAGACGGGCTTAGAACTGTAAAGAAAATCTATTGCTGAGGCCTTCCCGAACAGTGCATAATTATAAAGATTGTACTTCTAGTTTTCTAGAAAGAGTTTCAACGTGTGACGAATCAATTGAATCAGGGTGCACCGGACCCTGGGGAGTCAGCCCTGCTACCAACCAGCTGACTGGGAGCTTTTACTTCTTCATGACCTAGCAAGAAGAAGACAGTAAAGCGTCAAGTTGACAAGCTATATGACGAGTATACATACAATTTACAATACATCTGTCTTGAGGTGTGGCTCTCGGTAATACATGGGCATCTCTTCCGTCGTGTGTCGTATAGGCGCCGAATGGATTTGATTTAGTCCCTTTAACCCTTTGCTCCGTTTTTCCAAGCGTGGTGATTCACGACCGTTCATTGTGGAATGTGGCGGTCTACTAAAAGATTGTTAAGCGAATGTGGGGACTTTGGCAGTTTGTGAATAATGTTCCATTTTAATAATAAATAAATAACTAATCCTAACCACTTTTAAGATAAATGTAATATCTAAAACTAGTTTAACTGCCTCATAGGTTTAGTGGTTCCAAGCGCGCTTGCCGAGGGTGAGGTCCGGGTTCAATTCCCAGGTCGGGTAAACGGTGTATAAGCTTGAAGTTCGGAATTGTACCTGGTAGATGGCAATAGACTCGGTATTCCATGGGTATCAATAACAGTATCGCCGACATGTGGATGCACAACATACCTACACCTCTGACTAATCCTTCAAGGAACACAGGTGTGAAGATAATAGATATGTTATGTAATTTGAGTAATTTCTTATATTTTTAATGGCACGTAAGAAAAATATTTTATTTTTATTAGTTTTTATCTGTATCTTTGATACCTAAATCATAATAAATATACTAAATAACAACATGTTTTTTTTTTACCGTACTACTGAGTATGGTGGCCCCCAAATAAATAATAATCAGCTTATCTTTATTGTTGATAAATCATAATATAACAACATACTAAAATTTCGTTTTCATACTACCTCTCGTTTTCTCGGCCTTAAAGGGGTGCGAAGCGAACTCTAAAGCCCAGTTCAGCCTACGCTATAATATATAGAATAAATTTTATAGCACCACAATATCGCTCATCATAATTTTTATATGGATACGTTCACACTTAGCTATAGGTTTCTCAATTTCATTGGTTGTTATTGGGATACTCTAAACAAAACGAAAATTCGACTTAGTGTGGGAAAAACGCATAATTTACTAGCGCAAGGCGTACAAAATCAAATTTTTATTTTGTTTTGCCTTGAATTTTAGTACTGCGGTTGCATTTCGGAACGGACAATCACTGCAAATTTTGCGCACTACTTATACAATTATCCTAGCGTAGTCTAAACTAGGTTTTTAGTCATAAATTTTTGTGGAGAGAAAAATCGATCGCGAGCCGGTTTCACGGTAGCTCAGAGGCTATAGTGACTAGTGTACTGAACCAGAAGGTTTCAGGTTCAATTCCAGCCCGAGATCGACTTTTCTTTCCACATAAATGGTTGATTTTTACAAGTTTTTTTATGAACAGTCCTCTTTCACGGAGGTAGGAACTCTCCCAGTAGTGCGAACTTTTATAAGTCGATACTGATGATGTCAAGTGTTTGGACAACTAGAGATTTTATGATATTGGTTGTACGTTTATTATTCGTTAGAATTGACACTCCACTTAATAGAAAAATCTAGGATGCAGAATTTGCAGTTTCTTGAATTTGATATTGTGAATACTACTAAATTGTATTGTATTTGTGTTCATCCGTGTTATTATCAAACTGCATATGTCTTCCACGTTGTAGAATTGAGTGGATTACATATTTAATGATATTCATACTCATTCTCACATCTTTTTCTTATCCTTTTTAGACAGCTGAAGATCTTTTTCTATAAAAACGCTGCAGATGTTTATCTTATTTTAGAATGTTTGATAAGGATACTTAGAAGATGTTTTTAAGATGGAGTTGGTCCTTTGTAAAGATATACATATATGTGTATGATAAAAAGGTATTTGGAGTAAAAATCAGGCATTATTATTCATTGTTTTTATTTAATACGAAAATTCATATTATTCGACGATAAAAATTACTTACAACTAATTGATTTTAATATTTAAACTAACTACTTAGTATACAGTAATACCTATCAACTGATTAATTTACAGATCAATATTAATTCATAGACAAATTGTCTTTCTATATGTATACTTAGTACAAATTCGAAACATTGTTATGTGATGATTAAGTAAATTTACATTTACGCTATGAAATGTGGTGTATTATACTGTAAAGTGGGTATTTAAATTCCATACGGCACACCATAAATTGATAGTATTAAGGTACACAGTTCTTAAAGTAATAGTATACATTATAATATCTAAAACTACTTATTTCCAAAGTTGGAAAGGCACTATGCTTGATGAACCAAAGAGAAAAGTTTATACATTACAACACTTTTATTATACCACTGCAGTATACAAACATTACTTACTGAAACTACGTTAATAATTTAATGATGTTTAAATGCATGCACTTATGCGACGATTAAACAAGTTATACAGAATAAATTGTGATTTTATCGAAATTTAGTCTAAATAATTAAGATTGGTGTTCTAGAGTGCATACGGATAATAATGACAATATCCAGTGTTTAGATTAGAAAAAGTGTCAACTAGTAATGATTATCAGACCGACAACTAGCTGCAATTCAGTACACAGTCTTATGTATTGTCCTTTATATAGTACTAATAGAGTCACAGCTCAACGTGCAGCGAGCACTGCGGAGGACGCCCCGGAGGAAGGCACCTCTCCCGACGTCGCTCTGTCTTGGTCCTCTATGAAGACATCGTTACAACGGCTACTCGCCCAGGTTTCAGCAATTATCTACTGATATGATAAGAACTTGTCTCTCTAGCGCTTTTATTCTACTCATAAATGTTAACCAGTCTTGATCTCCGCCCGTGTCCGACCCGAAATGTTAACTTCCTTTATCGGTTGAGGCCCATGGATGCGCAGCAAACGGTGTGTCGTGGCACTCTCTGTGTTGGTAGACCCGAGAGTCCGCGAACGTAGGTGTATGTTACAGGGGGCCGCAGAATCCTCTTTGGTTGTGTTTGCTTTTTAGGCTGGCGCGAGCGTTCCGTCGGAGAACAAGACTGGGCGCGGGACGTCAGGCTTAGACTTTGGAACACTCGGCGAAGGGATACAGTGGAGCGATTCCGACGCTGACGGTCGGAACCGTCGCTGCCAGATTCACTGACGGAGCACGAAGACCGGTCATCAGCACGTCCATTTTCACCAGATACACTGTCATTGCTACTCGAACTGCCGACGGAGTCGGAGTCGGTAGCTCTTCTCGATAGCCGACTACTGAGAGCTTTCAGTAGCCTTCCGCCGCGGGGAGCCGTGATAGGTTCTGCCATGTCCTCGACTGGTGGGCAAACCACAATCTTCGGAGTTACAGACTCGCGGCGTGCGTTGTTTTTCGGCGTCCGCTGTTGTCCAGCTACGTTCGCCGGCAGATCGCCGACAAACTTCTCACTCGTCAAAAAGTTGATTCCCAGCTTATTTTTCATAAGGTCGACGTTATCACTTCCTTAGCAAGTAAAACACAGGAGTATTTTATCCAATTTTGTTGAAATAGCGTATATTAAGAGTTGTTGTGATTGAAAACTTTTCCGTTTTCGAGCGTTGTTGTTAAGTTAGGCGCGTTAGGTCGCTTCACGAGGTGAGACGCGAACTGTTGGCAGGTCGGAGGCTGGCGAGGTTTATATGGAGTTTTTCGCGCATGCGCAGATTTGATCCCTGTTGTTCATGCACCGGTACACGTAGATGCAGGCCTACCGCGCGTCGCCATCACTAGGATGTCGCTATGGGTACCTGTTATTATGTCGCGGATCGGGTTTAATTAATGCAATATTTTTAAAGATAGAAATTTCCATCTTACCGAATGTAAAGAGTTGTTTGAAGTAAAAGGGTCCTAAAAACTAAATACTTATAAAGTCCTAAGGCCACATAGGGATCTACTTTATTATGTTTCATATTTTTGCTTTCCATGATAAATCTAAGATATATTTTTTATGTCGAATGTAGGTAGATATTAAGAGCAGTTTTTTAACCAATTTCGTGAATTTGGGTAGGTTATGTACAAAGCTGAATGTTAAACGAGATTGTAAACGTAAATTTCTGGTGCCGTTTATCCGTTTCACCGTTATGTGAATTAACCTTGTTTTATTGCTGAACACAGAATTACAATTTGGTACATTGCAAGATGTTGGGTGAATGCGCAATTGATTTATTGTTTCGGAACGAATGATAATTTGGTGTAACATTTCGGAACGTGTCATATACTGACTGACACATACATGCGGAGAGAGCCCGCCAAAATCGTTGTCCAATCTATTAGATAGTAACCATATAGTAACCGACTGATTTTATAGTTACAAATAATGTACCTATTGTGTTAATTAATAAAGAGTTCCAGTTAGTAAACCCAAGACTTTAATTAACATACATGGTGTCAGAATGGAAGAACCATATAAAAGTTTATTTGAGCAGCAGGCCCAGATTTTATCAACTATGCAGAAACAGATGGGTCTCATGCAGCAACAAATTCAGTCCGGATCTCCAAGCGCCGAATCAATTAGAAACAACGTCAGTGTCCCATGGCCGCAACCACTACAAATAGACTCCGGAGATCCTTATGACAATTTAGAGGTGTTCCGAAGTAACTGGGAGAACTACAAAATTGCTACGGGTATCAATAAATGGAGCCATGAGAAGGAAGCAACAAAGGCCGGTTTACTTTTGAGTGCCATAGGACATGTGGCAATGAAAAAGTATATGGATTTCGGATTGACAGACGCAGACAAGAGTGGAGAGGAAAAAATCTTTGACAAAGTCAAGACTCAAATAATGAAGAAAACAAATGTCATTTATGCGCGATATGTCTTCAACAAGAGATCTCAGTCAAACGACGAATGTTTTGACGACTACCTGTTGGCACTTAAAAAGCTAATTAAGCCATGTCTGTATCCTGACTCTGTCAAGGAGGAGTTGTTGCGTGACAGAGTTGTTGTTGGCATCAAGGACAGCAAAATTATACAGGAGCTCCTTCGAAAAGCAGACCTAGACCTAGATGCCGCAGTCACTTTGTGCCGTGCTGCAGAAGGAGCAGCAGTGCAGGTGGCAGATCTGTTTAAGGAGGAGGAGGTCAACAAAATTACTAAAGTCAGTACCACACTTGCAAAAGAACAAAAGAAATGCAAATTCTGTGCGCAGTTACATGTGTTTCAGAAGAAATTATGCCCAGCCTGGGGCAAGCGTTGTGAAGCCTGTGGAGGACGAAACCATTTTAAAATTGTATGCAGGAAGCAATCATCAGTAAAGGAAATTGAGGTTAAAGGTGATACATCAGATGACAGCGTAGTAATATCAGAGGTACGCACAAATCTATCAGGCCATGTAGAAGCACCACTTTTGTTCAAAATTAATAATGAATATAAGGAGTTCTACTGCACGTTAGACACAGGGGCTCAGGTGTGTGTAATGGGTATAGACTGGTATAAAAAAATCACTGGAAAAAACGATTGTAACACATTGACTCCAACTACGCTTAAACTAAAATGTTTTAATGGATTAGAGATTCCTAACAAAGGAGTTGTAACTTTTCTTTGCCTATCAAAGTGTAATAAGAAGACCTTCAAAGTAAACTTTCATGTAGTAGACATCAAGCATGAGCCTCTCTTGTCAGAAAAAGCATGCGTAGCTTTGGGATTTATTAAATACTGCCAGTCTGTGACCATAGATAATGTTGACCGCTCTAGGGTCTATGAGATTATGGAAAAATATAGTGATGCTTTTGAAGGCTATGGTAGCCTACCAGGTGAAGTTCACCTTGAGCTAGATGAATCCATTCCTGCTCGCATACAGCCTGCCCGTCGCATACCTGTCTGTCTTAGAGAGAAGCTTCAGATAGAATTGGAGCAGTTGGAGAAAGATGGCATTATAGTCAAGGAAACTCAACATACGGACTGGGTAAATAATATTTTGATTGTAAGCCGTGATACAAAATTTAGAATATGTCTGGACCCTATACCTTTGAATAAAGCCCTTAAAAGACCGCATTTTCAATTTACCACATTAGATGAAATGTTGCCAGAGTTGAGCAAAGCTAAAGTATTTAGTACAGTTGATGCAAAGAAAGGCTTTTGGCAATGCCGTCTTACAGAAACCAGCAGCAAACTTACTACATTTTGGACACCTTTTGGTCGTTACAGGTGGCTGCGACTACCCTTCGGCCTGAGTTCATCACCCGAGATCTTCCAACAAAGACTCACGAGTCTTCTTAAAGACTTAAAGGGTGTTGAGGTGATAGCTGATGATATTTTAATATTTGGAATAGGTGATACTATGGAAGAAGCTGTGGCAAATCATAACATTAATTTTGAGAAGTTACTCAAAAGGCTATGTGAAGTTAACTGCAAATTAAATAAGGATAAGGTTAACTTGTTACAAACTTCAGTCAAGTTCTATGGTCATATGTTGACAAATGAAGGTCTAAAAGTAGATGATTCTAAAGTGGATGCCATAAAAAATATGCCCACTCCTACATGTGCTAAGGATGTACTTAGAGTTTTGGGTATGATCGGTTATCTCAGCAAATTTATTAATAATCTTAGTGTGCAGGTAGCAAACCTTAGAAGACTCACTAGGAAAGATATAGAGTTTGTTTGGACACGGAGAGAAGAAAAGGAATTTCAGAATTTGAAAAATATTATCTGTGATTTGCCCACTTTAGCCTATTTTGATGTGAATAAAGAAGTGACTATAGAATGTGATGCTAGTGAGTTTGGTTTAGGAGCAGCTCTGTATCAAGACAACAAAGTTATAAGCTTTGCATCTAGATGTCTGTCTACCACTGAAAAGAAATATGCCCAGATTGAGAAAGAAATGTTGGCCATAGTCTTTGCCTGTAGAAGATTTAATCAGTACATTGCGGGTAACTGCAGGACAATCATTAAAACGGATCATAGACCGTTAATCAACATAACTAATAAACCCCTTGTAGAGGCTCCTAAAAGGTTGCAAATGATGCTTTTAAATTTGCAAAAGTACAACGTAGAGTTAAAATATATACTAGGAAAAGATAATCATGTAGCAGATACTTTGTCGAGAGCGCCTATAGCAGATCATTGTGACAGTTATGACTTAGAAAGTAAATTAGCAGAGAAAAAAGTCTATAAGTTAATAAGTAAAGTCTCAGCAGTAAAGTACTTGAAAATTTCAGATAAACTTATTCAGAAAATCAAAGAAGAGACAGATAAAGATAAGGCTTTACAGAAATTAGTAAGTTACATAGTAAATGGATTTCCTAAGTACATGTCTGATTTACAGGTGGATCTCAGAGAATACCACAAATTTAGGCATGAGTTATCAACATCAGATGGATTGTTATTCAGAAACAATCAGGTTCTTATTCCAGAGGTTTTGAGAAGTACCATGTTGCAGAAAGTACATATTACACACAATGGATTTGCCAGCACTTTGAGATTAGCAAGACAGAATATCTTCTGGCCAGGTATGGCACAAAATGTAAGGAGTTATGTGGAAAAGTGCCAATTTTGTGCTGTACATGCTCCTTCTCAGCAGAGATTGCCTTTGATTTGTCATGAGGTTCCAAGATACCCGTTCCAGTATGTCTCAATGGATATTTTTTCAGTGGAAGATCAAAAGTTTTTGGTAACGGTGGATCATTTTTCTGACTATTTTGAATTAGATCGTGTAACTACTCTTACATCAAGTGAGACAATTCTTATATGTAAAAAAAACTTTGCACGTCATGGTATACCACAGAGGGTTTGTACAGACAATGGTACAAATTTTGTCAATGAGCAGTTTAAGCAATTTGCTAACAAATGGAATTTTGAGCATGTGACATCATCGCCCCACCATCCAGCTTCGAATGGAAAGGCAGAAGCAGCGGTCAAGTGTGCCAAGAGGTTAGTCATTGAAAGCATGGAAACTAAACAAGATTTATGGTACATAGTACTTCATCAACGCAACATACCAATAGAAATGGACTGCACAAGTCCTGCGCAAAAACTGTTCTCAAGGCGTACACGAACCGGTCTACCCTGTTTATTGAAACATCTTGCGCCCAAAGTTGTTCCAAATGTGGCAGCCAGTATTAAAGAAAGGAAAGAGAAAATAAAGGGAACTTTCGATAAGAGATCAACTGACCGGCCACAGTTGTTTGTGGGTCAGAAGGTGACAACTCGTCTCTATCCAGAGGGTAACAACAAGTGGAGTTTTGGCACTATCACTAAAGCCTTGGATGTAAGATCTTATATAGTTAAGGTTGGAGATAAGGAATACAGGAGAAACAGAGTTCACATCAGACCATTTGTGGCACCAACTGTACATCAGCATTCCAGTATGGATGTTGGAGAACCTACAGCAGACTCTCAATGTTCATCACCTCCAGCTGGAATTGAAATGGAATACAACACTCAATTAAGGCCATGTAATCTGGAGCAGTCAAATTCAGTGAATAATGAGCATTCCATTGGTGACGAAAATCCCGAGAGCAGTTCAATGGATCCAAATGGCGCAATACGCCGGAGTAATCGCACTAGGACTGTACCGAGTTATTTAAGAGACTATGCCTGCTAATAAGTGTATGTAGGTGCCGATTTGATTGGAAAGGGGATGTTTCGGAACGAATGATAATTTGGTGTAACATTTCGGAACGTGTCATATACTGACTGACACATACATGCGGAGAGAGCCCGCCAAAATCGTTGTCCAATCTATTAGATAGTAACCATATAGTAACCGACTGATTTTATAGTTACAAATAATGTACCTATTGTGTTAATTAATAAAGAGTTCCAGTTAGTAAACCCAAGACTTTAATTAACATACATTTATATTGAGCTTTTGGTTACTAAAATGTATTTATTTAAACAACACGTGATGGAATAATTGTGTGACTTTATTATGATAAAACACAAAACATAACACCCTTTGGAATTATTGGAGCAACAGAAAGCTGTACGACTGATTGAAATGAGTGAATTGTAGGCGTTTGATATAAGACTTGTCAAATAATGTGAATATTCTTTAATTTACGTGCATTGACTTATCTCATTAATGACTTTCAGGCAAAATAATGCTAACGAACTCGACCACTTAGTAATCATGTCTTTATTTATGGTTCAATAGTATTTATACAACACTAGTTAAATAATAGATAATGTAGATCAAAGTATCTAGAGCAATCGATTGTGTGCAATTAAACAGTGAATCAAAATTAAAATTGAGTTTAAAGTAGATAAATTAGTTTTGAAGTAATTCGAAGAATTAAATCTGTTTCAATGCACTGTGTCTCAATCCCTAATAGATTCTGATTCAGATAAATATCAAATACTAAATATTTATAGGTATTAAATAATACACCTATAAAACATTATTCTTAGTATATGCTAAAGTCGAAAGGGGGTTATGTACTCATCCTTATGAATAACATTTACTATGCAATCGTGAAATCGCGAAATAAAAATCAGGTATACTATATATTTAGTCGAGTAATATTGAATTATACGTATAGGTAATACACATACGCAAATATGAAACAGCAGAAATTTTATTTTCGCTATATCAGGCTTGGTCCTATTATAAAAGTTGTTCATAAGGATGAGTACAATTCCTTTTCGGCTTTCGCATATACCTACTTACTAAAAATAATCGTTATATTGTAGGTTTAACGTTCTCATATTATGTTCCTAACTACTACATAAGGAAAATAAAATCAATTCTTAGGTATCAGACTGCCTATTGGTCTGGTGGTCGCAAGTGCAACTGCTCAGCGTGGGGCCCTGGGTTCGATTCCTGGGTAAGGAAAAGTGTTACTGGGTTTTTTATGTATGGAAATTCTGAGTAGCAGCATGGAACAGAGCAGTTTGGAAATGTGCTCGGTATATGGCAATAGCTCGCTCCCTATTACATGGGGCCCAATAACGGCATCGGCGTAACGTGAGTTTGTAACTGTGGGTACACCTCTGGTTAATCCTTCAGGGGAATGCAGGAGCGATGCTGGGTGTGTGTGTGAGTCAGTAAGTGTGTTTAAGAGAGGTATGGCGTGGCGGGACTCTACGCTCAAAATTGGAGCTGCCCGATTGGGCAAGTCCCTCCACCTTGCAGAATATCTTAGCCAAATAACACTGCTCTGTTGAAGTCTTGTGTTCCTAACGGTGAGCAAGGTAGTCAGTGCTTCTTGAGGAATCGACGCTGGTAGTAGGGTGGACAACGCGCGAGGGATGCCCCTGGTGTTGGAAGTGCCTGCAAAGGCCCAGTTGGAATAAAAAAGTTTGACTTTGTAGCAAGCGTCCATAGGTTACGGTAACTCTTTGCCATCAAACAGCCCGTATTTGCATGTTTGCCTCCGTAGTTCTATAGAAAAGTATCACTATATTTTAAAATCTAACTGATAATTTAAGAATAAGGATTCAAGTGCTTCCGCAGTCTTACAATGTCTTCAATTCGTGGTAGTTAAGACAAATTACAGTAAGTTTAGAACGCCAACTGTAATAATTTGTCAGGTGGAAAAGCTGACGAGCGGTTTTCTAAGATCAATTAGTCTCTATACTCTCTACCTGATACGTATGAATTCCCACGCGTTCGTTAATTAAAGACAGTATTATTAGACACGTGTCTAGAGGTAATAGACGTAAGTGTATCTAAGTTTAATTATGTACGAGTAAATCATATTAATATAAGGTCCTACTTTATTAGAAAAGGTCGTTTTAAGGGATTAATATATATCAGTGAAAAGTAATCACTTGTACCGAAAATAAAAATTAAAACAATTTTTTAAACTTAAATTTAAAACCTTAAAAACTGTTGATTTACTGGTTTCCTCCCGGATTAACAATTGTCCAGCGCGGCAATAGTTAAAGATGAATGAAGCCGCTGTCTATATGAAAATCCGAGAGGAAACCAATAAATTAATACGTCATTTTTATGGTATTAAATAATTGGAATAAAAATCTCAAATGTTTTTTTTTTGCTTATAATATGATGACACCCAATAGGACTTCCGCTAATAAAGTAGGACAATAAATATTACCCAGCACTCTATTTCTTTAAGAGACGCAACCACTTATCTCTTTTCAAAATAATTGTGTTATCAATCCTCTTTAATATTAGTAATTTTCAGTGAAAATTACCAATTTCCACCTAAAACGTGCTTAATGACGAATTAACACTTTTTCAAGTACATTTCCTGCACGAACCTACGCATTACTGATTATGAAATCAAAAGCATAAGTTATGGATCGTGTTGCGACTTACGTATGTAGGTCGTAACGCAAAATCGCAACCGTGGTCGTGGAACCACGTGGCGTTTTTTCCAAGACGTGTCACCGCTGGCACGTGACGTGACGTCGACCACGAGATCGACTTAATTAATTTACATTTAATTGAATTTATATTTGTACCGATAACCTGTGACGCGGCTGCTTCGGTCGCCCTTCACTCAAACAGGTGTTTGCAATGTGAGAGGGTGAAAACCTAGACATTTCGGCTTCGATTTTGGAGAATTTGATTTTAGAATGCATTGCAGAGCTTTTCTTTCATTTATTTTTTACATCCTATTTCATTGGGATTTCTCCTATATGATGGCAGTTAATAATATCTACTTATAGTTAAAAAATATACCACATGTACAAAATGCACATGCCGAAAAAAATGGAGATATATTAAATATATAAACCATTTATTATGTTCGTAGCGCTTGGATTTTACCAGTTCATAATGTTCTTGTACTTTTTTTTCTACTTGTTGAAATTAAACAAGCGGGTTTTATCAAAATTCATTACCCACATTAAAATGACTTGAAAATTATAAAATTGATAATATGCTGTTCGGGGTTACAAAAGTACCTACCTACGCACAGTATTTTGTTTATGTTTTTTTTTTCATACGCTCCCATTTTCTTAATGCTCGTATAAGATCCTACCTTTGTCGCGATGATTGTAGTCATCATTATGAACAAGTTTTATTAAGGGACGAAATGTGAAATCGCGAAAATAAATCAGCTGTTCCATACGTAGTCGAGAAATATTGAATTATTTGTATGGAACAGCAGTTTTTTTCGCGTAATCAGGTTGGGCCCATAGCATAAGTTGTTCATAATGATGAGTACAATAACCCCTTAAAGGGATCGGAACTAGAAAGGTAGGACCTTGTATAAACAATATTCGTCATGTATAAAGATCATGATTTTTATGGTATATTTTGTTTGTTCTTTTAACAAGGCTACTAATTAAAGGATACTGTCGAACATTTTGACTCCTGTATGATAGTATAGACGTACTCATATTTTCCTGTGATGTCACAACTTCCTATTTTAGTTTCACGTTTCACGGTTTATCGCACACACACATATAAATATGTTGCACTAATAGACACCTAATGGTTGTTTGTCTCCCACCCACCAATATTAGAACATTACACAGAGCTATAAACTTCAGTTTACACTGTGCGTAGGTAGGAAAAAGCTGACATAGTCCTTGTTTTTCCTTGACACTCTAATAAAATGTATGGAGTGTCCCCAGCTTTAAATTATATTAGGATAAGGGGTCTGAGGATTACGCAACGATTACATATATGTTTGATTACAGAGTATATGTGGCTCTGACAGGTTAATTTAGCTAAAACCAATACGTGTGCGAATTTTAACAAAAAAAACTCCTGTTCCATACAAATAATTCAATTTATCTCGACTAAATGTATGGAACAGCTGACTTAGTCTTCGTTATTTCAGATTTGGTCCCATAGTAATAGTGAAAACCCCTGAAAGAGATTGGGACTACAATAGTAGGACCTTATATACGTGTAATAGCATTTTCAGCATCCTATTCCTACATCTTCCATTCTTACTTCTTGATTCGATTAGAAACTGAATAGTGCATTATTTATCGGTACTGAAAAATTATACATTTGGTATTGAAGTCGACAATTATTACCTTTCGTCACAATTCCACTGTAAACTTGAAAGATTACTAAGTAATCGCTTAGTCTTTGGTCTGCCGAATAAAGTACTTTCAAACTATTCGAGACAATTAAAATGCGGCAATATAAAAAGTAAGAACCGTCATAGCTATCGGTAACAGTCGTTCGAACCCGTCATCACTTCGATATTCGACATTCGCCCGCGCGTCACTGTGTCATCGTCATATACCTCAGTTACATGCCGAAACTAACCAACGAACAACAAAATGTATCTACCTAACAAGTCAAATCCGACACAAATCTATGTTTACTTTAATTAAGTACGTCCTACGGATATCCAGATTTTCACTAGTTAATGAGATTACTACTCATTAAACCTGTAAACCGGTCGGACTACAGGGCGATCTAACAGTATACGTCGGCTTACGGTTATTATTTCAGCTGACAACATTGTTCATTGCATAATAGAATATGGGGTGGTTTCGACAAGCAGATTGTTTATCTAAAATTAGATGCACCGTATAGATTTACTAGAATGTTACTGCAAGCCTTTTGTGGTTGCTGTCGAACCGTGTGTATAATGAATAAAATGGCACAAATCATTTCATTCATGGATTACATGATATTATTTGTTTTGATGGACCTTTTGTGTGACGTGGACGTTGAATCCATTGTCATCATAACAGATCTAAGTTACACGGATTTACTGATAAACAAGGTTAATTTGTGATAATTATGGTGGATTTAATTGGAAAAGAATATTGCCATTTTCTCAAATACATTTGTGATGAATGTACCTATGTTATTATTGGTGCTCAGTAGCTGCTTCTCATGATCTTTATATTGCACGGTAGATACCAAAGCTATGGTTATTATGAGCGTCTACTACGAATAATTCTTCAAACGACCTTTGGCCTAAATTTAAAGTTTTCAAAGTTGATTAAAATTTACACAATGTGAATCAATCTATTGGCCTATGTAGAGTGCCCGAAGTTGATTAACATTTAGGTAAATTATGTGTGCCAACCCTTGAACAACAAATGTTTCGCGTTTTGTTTAAAATAATGGGCGTAGGTATAATAAAAGTGTAACTTAATAACAGGAGGTGTCAACATGACTAGAGCATGTTCACAACTCTATGTCAGTTTGTCCAATATCAGCCGATAATAAGAATGAGATTCGAGTCGAGATGTTCGTACAGAATAGCTATGCTGTATTGACCTATTTTGTTGATAATAAAGACACTATAAACCTGCAATGTTGAACATGGATTTCATAGATTGGTATAATGCACGGATTCTTGATCAATATTACAAAAAAAATAATAATAATACGTATTTTTTATTTTCTTACAAACAAACATTAAACAGACATTATTATACAAAATAATAATAAATATTACTCGGAACCTCTTAGCATTAACTTTGTATTATGACCCTGAATCACAGAACACAGAAAGAGTTCTGTGACCTGAACAACGTTTGTTCTACGACTTTTCATAATTCGAAACTTTTACAAAAATATGAAAATTCTCTGTAGTCTGCATATTCAAACTGAGACGGCCGAAATATGGAATTAAATGGAAGAGAAGATCCTATTTATTATTCTGTACGTTATCTTAGTAGGTACCCACTATTTAGCTGTGGTTTATACGTAAATTTTACACATGAAAACCATTTTTTTTGGCTAAGCTGTATAGTTTTGGTTAAAGTCGTAAAATAAACTCTGTTCATCATGATACGATTTCAGGTACTAAGAGGATTTGGGTATTTTTTCAATTATCCTGTATACACGTAAAATATAGACTGGTGTCTGTTGTAGATAGAACTTGTATTACAGATCACCGCTAATCGTCCATAGAGACATAAAATACAGTATCAGAGTCAATAATTATAATGGCTGTGTAGATAGTGACACCCCACGAAGACGCGCCCCCCACAAATTTTTGATGCTTCTTTCCAGCAGGTCTATCTCGTAACAAAATGATAATGAACATCAGACTCTGGTAATAAACTTCAATAAGATCGTGAAAGAAAAAAAATTGAATTCGAACAAGGTAGCTTGAAGTTTGGGTTCTCACGATCTTATTGAAGTTCCCCAGACCACCAGACCAGACCCACCAGGACCAGAGTCTGATGTTCATTACCATTTTGTTACGCGGTAGACCCCCTGATGACCGTAACGCTCTCTCGTGATTTGTCTATCCATGGTAGTGGGTATGTGCACTCATAGGTAATTAGTGTGAATCGACAAAACTAAAACACTAGCAGAATATTACACGATAATTTAAAAGTTATGTTATGTCTGGTTCATTATTGAAGTAGGTAATAGGCAGGTAATGATTAGGTAGGTATTCGACGTTACTTAAAAGACCACTTGAGACAAACCTGAATACCACTTGTTGTCACTGATGTTTCCAAATGGCATAAGTTCAAAGAGAACCAATTATTTCTCGAGACAACACATATGGAAGAATTACGTCTGAATTATTCAGAATCTTAATTTATCTTGAAATATGTCTTACGTGTGCGCATTCCATAAGTTATTTTGTAAGAATTATAATGCCTAATAGTGTAGTGTGTCCGTGTGACTGCATCATTATTCTGAACATGGCTACCGCCGAGCCGAGGGATTGGGCTATTTTAGTAAACATGCATTGTTCTAGTGTTGGCCCACAGACCAGCGGCGACGTGGACCGACCACAATGACGGCGCGACTTACATATTGATACAATATTGCTACAGCTTGCAATATTTGGTTTAGGTACCTTTTGTGGGGATATCGAATCGAATATTATAAATGCAAAAGTATAACTCTGTCTCTCTGTCTGTTTGTTACTTTTTCACGACTTCAAATAGTGTGCATCATGTCATGAGGAAGTGTCCTTCCTCTTGATGCACACTATTTCCTTGTCAAATTTCAACAAGATCGGTTCAGACGTATAGGCAATTTTTTTTTTATTCTCACTTTCCTTATTCCGTGTTGACGGAGTCGCGGACACTGCTAGTTAGGTGATTGAATACCCAACATAAAATAACATAGCATCACGTCTGTATTCCCCAATGGGTTGGCAGAGGTGTACTATTGTACAATCTACATTTTGCCGATACACTTATTAAATCCCATGTGACATGCCTATTACCATGAACTGAGCACGTATCCAAACATCAGAATGCCACTGAGAATTCCCTACAGAAAACCCAATAACACTTTGCCCGATCAGGGTGTCGAACTCAGGAGCGTACGGTCCTCAGCCGCGCTCGCGGCCACTATACCAATAGGGCAGTATTATAATAGTCACATGGCCGACACGATAGAAGATCTACTTATGCGTCTTGGTTTAACATCCTATTGTGAAATGACCCTTAAATATCCGCTACTGAAAAAAGGATTCCTACAATGCACGATCCGTTACAGCCTTCTAAGAACAAAGACTAAGATCATCGGCAGCATGACATACCAGCGCGTCTCAGTATCTATTAAGATTCGTAGAGCTTATAGATGGAACCTAAAGATAACATGTTAGTGAGTTGCGCAATAAGTTGCGAATATGTATCTAATGACAAAATCCGGTTCACAAAATTACAATCGATCGATTCGCGAATGTGATACATTTTTTGCACTGACCAGCAATTTGATCCAGTACCAATTTAGATACATACTTTTTGTGGCCCGCGCTGTTTAGCACGTATGTTAATATTTAGGTAGCAAAAAAGCGATAATTGAGACTTGAAATATTTCGGTTTACACAAGTTGTCTTTTACGACATGTAAAATTATAGGTTTTAGTCAACCATATAATTTTCGGTAAAAAACTTTGTCTCAGAAATATGATTAAGAAAGATTATGACAACCTTATCTAAATTAGGAACCTATAATATACAACGTGTATCAAAATTAGTTGAGTAGGTATTGAAGATTTTTTGACAACTGACTATTTTTCGCTAATACCCATAGAGAAGGTTGTTCAGTTTGATGGTCGAATCCACACCCTTAAATATGACCACACATTTCTGATACACGTTGATTACTTATATTTACCTTTATCAGATCCACAGAACATCTATTCTATGTTCTGTGATCAGATCAATATCTATGATCTGTTTGCAGATGTATGAACTGAAGTATTGTGAATATGGTTGCCATGTTCACAAATCACAATACGTAATCCTTGCATAAGTTGAGTGAGCGAGATGTATGATTGTGTACTTTTATTTTGTACACTTATTGTGACACTTGTTTGTGTACCTACCTGATTCTTTAAATTGGTGTACGAGTAAGTAACGATAATAATAAAATAAAATATATAATTCTACTTATTTCAAATCTAGTGAGATAGTTCAATACATCTCACATTATATGAAGGTAGGTAGGTAGATATTGGACCGTTTGGCTCTCATTCCAGTAACTTCTTGCAAGGAAGTTTACACACCGTTCCGCTAATAACCAATGCAATACCTACAGAGTCCAATACGTCCCTATTGCCATTTAGGTATTTGGCGAACTTCCAATCTAAGTGATTGTAACAGAGTTTTCTTCAAAGAAAATATCAATTCTGTTTGACTGGGTCATAGAACTCGGGACATAAAAGGTTCTCTCAGGAAATTCTTCAATGTGTATCAGAAATACGTAGGTAGTCATATTAGGGTGTCGATGACACCATCAAACTGAACAACTTTTTCTATGGGAGTCACATACAATCGCGAAAAAAATTCCCAGCTGGTCCATACATTTGGGGCGAGTAGAAGTTTTGTATGGGAGGGTTGATAATTTTTTCGCTATCACGATGTTGGTACCATTTTTATAGTTTGATGGTCTGATCCACACCCTATACGACCACGCATTTAGGATACACGTTGTAGATGCATTTGAGTAAAATATTATTTTATGAATAGATGTATGTGTATTATATTTAGATGGAGCGTGTGCGCAATGAGGCGCGTAGAAGACAATTATTTGATGTTTTAGCTAATAATATGGGAGCATGTAATAATAGTACATTATGGTACAAGTGTGTAATGTTGGTGATTACCGCTGAGGCGCCATTGAGACCCGAGCCGTTAGGTGAGGGTCTTAAGAGAGCCGAGGACGGTAATCATCAATACACACGTGTATCATACGACGTTTTTCAACACACTTGTGAAGAAAATAATACTAAAAAGCCATTTTATTTAGTGAGTAAAAAGTTTATTTAGAGAAACAATTAGTAAATGTGCAGTTCGTAAAATTATAATTAACTGTGAACACGATCTTTTTTGTTTCAAAACTTTTTTAAAAACAAAGCAACTCAACCAATTTAAAAAAAAACCTATAACTCACTTGTGAATAATAGTAAAGAAAAAGTCACAGTTTGATTACAGGTGTCATTATGTGCCTAATTGCGGTGAAATTAGAGCCATTTTATGAGCAAGTGTGTTGAAAATAGTATTATATCATACTCACTAAGCGATTGCGACTATAACATAGATAATGTGCGTAATTAATGTAATCATTTAGTTTATTCATACACTGTTTTCTTGCATTATATATATATAGAAGTATATATATATAAAAAATCCTATTTAAAAAGAAATCTATAATTATCATTAACTAACTAAGTAGTACTACTTAGCTCTACTTACTTACTTACTTAGTACTATTAGTAGTTATTTTTGTAATTATTACACACTGTGTCTACGTGTCTATCATCCTTATTTCCAATCGCGGGACTACTGGAAGAAATTTCTTTAGAAATAAGTAGTTCCATTGTGCTCATATGTCTGTAACATTTTTATTACCATGTTTCCTTGTGTGTACATAAATAAATAAATAACTATCAATAATTATCATTATAAATAATATAACCTTGTATATAATTTTTTTATTTAGTACACTGTGTAACAGAAGCATAATTGTCCAGCTTAATTTTAACTAAAATTGCCTAAATTCTGCGCTTTGAAATGGAGTGTCGCATAAAAGCACTTTTCATTTCAAAATAACTTTATTTGACTACGTGATCAAAACTAGATCACACAAATGAAAACGTTTCGATACTGAACATCACCCTAACTATCCCTTTACCCCTTACCTTATCACCTCTATAGTAATGTTACATCAAACATAACACGGAATCCTTAGTGCAGTATGAATAGATATAACTCGATTTATCCAAATTTAGAATCGGCAGTTATATCGGTCATTATAATGAACAATGCTCATCGTACTTATGACATCACCTTCCGCACTGGCTCCCTGACTATAAGCTCGTCGATACTGTCAGTTGGGAAGTGCGTGGACAATGCTATTTAAAGGTCAAGGCTGTATTTCAGGCTTATAACTTCCTAACGCTATCATCATATCTAATGTACGCATGACATTTTGTGTGACGCACACCTTGTACTAAACGTAGTGATGGCAGGATGGCCTCATGATCGTCTACTTTATATCCATTGGGATGCCCATGTTAGGCAGTGGATGTCTAAGAGTTTATAATATACCTAATTCTTCTTTTTTTTTTAAATACGTTGCACTAGCATTTCTGCTGTATCGTGGGTACAGTTTACAAACATATATGTCACATGCACACACACCCAGACTCAGAACAACTATCTGTAGGCCATACAAGTTCAAGTTCCGTGCGGGCATCGAACCCGCGGCACGTAGGGCAGATAGCTATAGCTTAGTCACTGTGCCAACTTTGTCCTAATATCATGTTTATTAAAGACTCAAAATAATACACCAAGATTGAAGTAATGTCAGGTTTGTTTTATAAAGCTTAATATAATAAGATACCGGTTATGTGTATGCTTTTCAGTCGTATAAGAGGTAACCACAAGCTGATATTTTTACGTTGATTTTTTTAAACTTATCTCCACCTTTGGATTTCTCTTACTCATATACGGTGGACACAATTTACGAATACATCTCACTTGCACGCAGATCCGGAACAATTATCTGTAAGCCATGAAAATACTTGTTCCGTGCGGGAATCGAACACAGAATCGAACGCGCGATACGTAGCGCAGAAAGCCATCGCTTAGCCACTGCACTAACTGTGCGTCTCGTTTACTAGTGTACAAGTAAATATAACGTATTTTATAAGTGTAACAAGTTATAGTACCTATATGTGCACAAGGTATTACTGGTGTTAAATAGTAGTGTTTTTTTGAATAAATATCTACATAACCGAGTAGTAAAGCGGTAAAGTAACTCATTTTCCCTCATATAATAATAATTATTAACATTTTCTATGTCGACTAATTAAAAATTGGTACAAAAATGTAGAGCGTATAATACTTTTGTATTATTTTTCAATAGATGTTTGTCCGCTATTTTTTTCTAAGAAACTTCTAATTACATAAAAAAGCCGCAGTGAACAAAAACTTTTGGCTATTATTTATGATTCAGAACGATAATAGGTATTATTTATGATTAAGAACGAAATTCAAATTACTTAATTAAAATGCAGATATTAAGATCGACAGAGCAAAAAATAATTTTGAGTATATAAATAATAAATTAATGTCACGCGGACAGGATAAATATAAGTAGAAATGTCGGGCCTTAAAAGAAAATAGAGCCTGAGCAGACGAAGGACTGCCGCGGAAAAGAATGACCGTGGTTGGTAGTTGTTGCCCGTCGCGACATTTGGCTTGGACTCAACACCCACGACGTTCATTTGTAACCCCCGCTAAAAAAACAGGGGTGTTATAAGTTTTTAGTGTGTATCTGTGTATCTGTGTCTCTGTCTGTGGTATGGTAGCTCCAAAACGGATGGACCGATTTCAATGCAGTTTTTTTAATCAAAAGCTAGTTTAATCGGGTATCATGTTTATCATACCATGTTTCAAGAAAATCTGTTCAGCCGTTCAAAAGTTACAGCTCTTTTTCTAGTTGGAGTCGGTGGTTTTTGACGGTTAGGTTATGTCCGTATTTAGTTGTTGTTAGAACTTTAGTGTCCTTACTGGCAACAACTGTCAACCACGGCAATGTTTGACCGCGGCAGTCTGCCGGACAAAAAGTTTGTCGTCTGCTCAGTGCCATATACTGACCTGATTGATGATACCTATTCTTCAAAAGTTAGTACTTGCAACCGGTTGGATGTATGATAAGATTAATGAACGTGGAAGAAGCAAAGGGGGTGTCGTGATTTTTCTTATAACAAGATACGATCAACAATTCATCCCAACTGAATCTGTTTGACCATTGATTCAAGCAGTTTATGAAGAGGCTATTCAGCAGTCAATTATGACGATATGTAGTCTATTTCTTATAAAGTCATGTTTTTATAACCTCTATTTCTTACATAACTGAGTAACAAAATAGAGATTTATTCAACTTATGCACATAAATTAACAAGTTACATTCGCTTAAACTTACTCGTGCGTAAACTAATAAGTCAACACGGAGTTTCATACGTGCTAAGTACTAAGAGGTTGCAAAGATAAACTAATTTGTTTGGTTGATCTTTATTTGCTTGGAGTAACGAGAAAATATGTGTACAATCTTGTCATTTTAGAATTTTATGCCGGTACTGTTGTTTTTTGGACGGGTTTGATGGTAGATGGTCTTCACTCTTCAGCGAATGAAGTAGGCGGGGCCAGCGCCAGGGTAGGCGGAGTAGGCGACAGGAGCGCTGTAAGGCGAGTAGACCGAAGGGACGACGCCAGCAGATGGGTACACGTAGTCGAGTCCGGTAGAGTATGTAAGCAGCTGTGGTTTGGGGTTCGGCGCCGCGAACGCCACCGCCAACAGAGCGAAGAGGGCAAACTGCGAAAATAAAAGATTTTACAACTTGGCATGACCTGCAGGTTGAATATGTAAGAAAAATTTGACAGCCGCAACGACCTACAAACAGTGCATCCCTTTTAACCGACTTTAAAAAAAGGAGGAGGATAAGTATTCGACGCGTTTTTTTTCGTGTATTTATACCGAATTTTCGGAAACATTTTAGCCGATTTCTTTCTTTCTTTTTTATTATTTTATATTGCCCTTCACTAGGATTTCTCCTGTATCGAGGGTACAGTTTACAAACATACATGTCACATGCACACACACCCAGACCCGAAACAACTATCTGTAGATCATACAAATATTTGTTCCGTGCGGGGATCGAACCCGCGGCACGTAGCGCAGGAAGCTAATTGCTTAGCCACTGCGCCAACCGTGTCGTCGAATTTGGATGCTTTAAACTTTATTCTATTATGGTAGATCCCGAGGTAGTCCCATAAAACATTGGTTAAGATCTGATCATGGAGTACGAGATATAGGAAGGGAACTTCTCAACAGATAATAGCAAATCATTTGAGACCAGCATTTTGCTATCGTCTTAGGCTTGTTTATTCCTCTAAAAATGAACAAATAAAATTATATACAAATAAACTTCAAAAAAAAGGAAAAACAAACATCAAAAATCTAAAAAAGTTTTTTTAACTTAACTGCTTCTGAAGTTCTGGCCTTTAATTCTTCAATGCATAGACTTTAGAAACTGTTAAGTTGATTACCAAAATTATTTTATTCGTTATTCGTTTTTTGAAGTCGGTTATTTTTTTTTTAATTGGCGATTAATTTTTCCTTAAGAGGATACTTCTTTTACGTTTGGACTTTTCTTATATTATCAGGGGCTGGCCGCTTTTGCTACTAATGAATTGGTCAAAATAGAAAGCCTCGATCCTACGTGTATGTAGAAAGCAGTAAGCAGTTTTTAAAAGTCAATGCATCACCTAAATTGTGGCTAATAAGGAGTCTCTCCCATTCAGTCGGTATTAACTACTTTTGCAAATTATAATGAACAAAGTATCAGCAGATAACTTAAAACTTTGTTACTTGTTTATAGAATAAAATTTGATCCGATTTGCCACCCTTACAGTTAATTTTGTTATTAAATTTTAAATGTTACAATAATGTGATAAGGAGAAAGAAACTCACGATTTTAGCGAACATGTTGATGGAGCGATGCAGTGTACTGAATCATGCTGAGCTTCAGTAATGCTAAGCTTATATAACAAAATATTAGCCTTGATCTTTAGTGGACATGATCTATTTTGTTAGGATGACAATCTGTCATAGCAAGGGCGCTTGCTGAGGTCGATGATCCCCGATCTCAATAGAATATCCACATCCTGACTCGCCTTGTAAGGAGGCTGTATTGTTCATCCGCGTATTATTTGTACGTATAGCGAGTGAAGCTTTGAAAGCGACGAAACTTGTAACGACTTAGTTCCTAAAGTATGTATCTTGAGAAGATTAATGGCAGGCACATCTTCTATCGTGTCAAGAGTTCGAGTAAATGTTTCTAAGTATATAATATTTTTCTGAATTGCGTACGCAGGTATTTGGGTACAAGGAGCACACCAGCGATTTTGTTATTGACTGTGTTGGAGCTACGCAGTCACTTCATGAAGACTGGACTGCCTCCTGCTACGTCCAACCTGGGCGCAGGCACAAAGACGTTCAGTGTCTCATCAAATGGGCGTTGAATTTGCACTTCCTTCTTCAGTCCTATAGGCCAGGGCTCCCATATAAGATCGAGTAACTGATGTCATATGAATGATTAGCCAGCAATGTTTGCAACGGAGCTGAGTAGCCAGGGAGCAAAGGACGTACATTAGCTATCGTCAGTCGCGGGGCTTATTTGTACACCCCCATTCGCACTGTTTTACCTGGCGTTTAACTCATCAAAACGCAAGTGCGTTTACGCGATACGTCTCATAAAATCAGGTAATTCGAGACACATAAATTAGCAATTGTACGGACAATCGGGCGTTCTAAACTAAAACGTCTCGTATTGCCTGCTGAACGTCCAGCCTTAAAGAAGACTTAAATTACGTCTGCCAAGTATGCTCTTAAAGCAATAAAAATCAAACAACGCATAATTTATTCTTTTAAGTTTGCGTGTGGTAGCTTTTGTGTAAACAAAGGCGGCCTACTTGGTGATGTAGAGCGCGTCCCCAGTACGTTTGTCTGTGCTCATAATTTACATTGATTCCCAACTGTGATTTGTAGGTACCTATAGGTTTTCCGTTATTGTCCGAGTGTCCAAGGACATGACCATACTATAAATGTTGAGGGAGTAGTAGAAATAAAACAGTACGAGTGCTATACTTAAGCAGTGTATCGGGATTCACCGGGACGTGTTACACAATTAAATAAATACAAACTTATATTAGAATGTTCGCCAAACTGGTAAGTACAGTACAGTATATTGCTTAGTAGTTTTTATTCTTTCTAAAAATCGGTCCATTAATATCCTATTATTAGATGTGAGTAACAATTGCTCAAAGTTATATAGGTGCTAAGTGCAGGGGATTTTATCCGGCCTAACTTTATGGGTTGCAGACTAGATATACGAGTATTTTAAATAGTGCACAGTGATGTCAGGTTGCAAACCTGATTTTGTACATCTCTCAATTAAGGCCTAAAGGGGAAGTGCCCAATGTGCATCATCCAGCTTTCTCAATGATATGCAGTACAGCAGGGTAATGATGATACATGCTCGTAATCGGTTTTGAAACAATTTTGACAGTTTGTACATTAGTATGCTTTAAAAATCAACAACGCAATGAACATTATTGAACAGTTAAATATTGCAATCATTATCATCACACTAATATTATAAATACTAAAGTAACTTTGTATTTCTGTCTTTTGTTACCTTTTTACGAATAAACGGCTGAACCGATCTCGATTAAATTTGACAAGGAAATAGTGTGCATCATGAGACATAGGCGTTTTTTTTAATAATCTTATATTCCAAATTTTATGCGGACGGAGTCGCGGGCGCCCCTAGTAATATTTAAGGATAGTGTTAAAGTTGCACGTCCAAATACCCTGGACCAGTCGACAACGGGCAGCAGGAACACCTGTACCAAAGTTTGCTACTTTGGTACTGTGCTACTATCCCATCCATCTTATCGTGGAGATAACAAGCCTTATAAACAAATCATGTTTGTTAATTGTTTGTTGTGTGTTTATGAAAAGTTCTGCGAACTTTATCAATTAGAGCTAGTTGTATTGCCGGTTGCCTTGCTATTCTAACTGCCATAATGACCATCTGGTTCATGATCTACTAGTGTCGTTGACTTCCCCAGTTTTAATCACAGAACTAATTTAGGTACTAGTGACTATATACTAACTAAGAGTAAATTGAACTTTTGTCTAAACGAATTTATTTGATAATTATTTGGTAATATGTCTATCATCCTCTATGGCCGTATGGTATGTATGATATTATATCATGTAGTATCGGAATAGAACTTGAGGTTATTGGAATGAAATCCATCTTTACAAATTTTTTTTTTAATTTTAAACACCATAACATCTTACGGCTTATAGTTTTTTACAAAGTAAAGTAGTATTTTTCTCTCCACTCAACTTAAAAAGAAAACAATAGACTAATTTATATAATGTTGCCATTCCTAAACTATTCCTGATATTCTATTTGGTTTAACTTATTGTATTTTTGGATTAAAATTAATCCGACATACATTAATTATTATTGATATATTTTGCTCCCTCGGCAGACAATTTATTATATGTGATTGCATAATTTTACATGATGTATCTATTGTTATTGACAAACCTTACATTCTCCAGTGGAAAAGCGACGGTCAAATTCGAGTGATTATTTTAACGACATTTTATAAACGAATTTCAATTTCCAGATGATCTTGTTCGCTGTTCTGGCGCTGGCACTTGCGCGGCCGCAGCTCTACTCCGGCTACGGCTACGGCGGCTATGCATCCAGCTACCCAGGCTATTACGGCTACTCGGGCTATTCCAACCCTGTCGGCTACGGGTCCTACGGCACCTACGGAGCCTCGCCGTACAGCTACGGTTACGGCTACTACTGACCTTAGCAATCCTACTTATGCCCCAATGTTTATGCCTACCTATGTTATGTACTTTTATTATTAATGTCAAGCAAAATATATTATATTATAGTGAAAAATGTTTAGTTTTTATGTTAGTTTGATCATTCTAGAATTTTTCTGTGATTTCACACGTTCGCTAAATGTGCTGCGATGTGACATTATCGAATCTCATCACGGAGGTTACACGACCGTTCGCCATGCATATAATATTTGAACACCTGATACCGACCCGAGGGGACCCTAGCTGGTGAGTCTCACCAGCTACTACTATCCCATTCCAAAGTTTTGGAAAAACATCGTGCCTTCAATATCATTCCGGGTTCTCCAAATTTCCAATGACTGAAATTGCTGTAATTCAAAAGATTGGAAATGTACCTATGTGATAAAATTAAGAACATTTTTGACACCGACTGTTTCAAATGTATTCAAGGCGTACACGGGTAAATAGATTAAGTCCAAGTTCACATTAATAATACAATATGATTATTAATAACTAGTCTACAATGTAATGAATGCCTAAGTAAGGGTGCGATAGAGATGGATGCCGCCTAACACGGATGTTGGTTGTCCGATGTAAATCAGAGCAGGTACATAGAATTCATTCATTACTGTGAAGATCAAGGACACTTTTTATCTTAGTGCGACATGACAGCAACTCAGGGCGTGGTCGTGTAGGTCTGTATATAAGCCAGGACCGATCGTCTAGGATTATCACTTGTGACAACAATCCCAAGTAACACTACAACCATGTTCTTCAGACTGGTGAGTACATACATTATTGTTTATTATATTTTCATAATGTATTTTTCCATAGTGTTAGCTCTCACTATGGATAAATTTGTCAGTCAATATGGTTTGGCTAATTGCTCAGGATTCGTGGGACGTACACTTAATTGTCACTCGGGTATTCCGTGTATACCATTTGTTATATTTTTAACCCTCATGAATTAATATTCAACTTTTAGAAGCAAACAATAAACAAACAATTAACAAATAATAAAAAAGGTTTTTCAGGACCGAATATTCCACTCCGCTCCTAAAATTCAAATAACATTACATTTTGTGTTTTCCGTCAAAGGCAATATTTTCTTCGAATATACTTTTAAATAAAAAAGGTCCGATCCCGTCATTATTAGGAAATGCAATTCGGGTAAACATTTTAGTGTCGTTTGTCTTGTTAGCGAGTGATACCACCGCCGCTATAACAAGGGTACACAGTCATTTGGTCGAGAATATCGTCGACATTCGGCGCGGGGCATTTGACCGGTGTCAATTTTACCATCGTTTTATGTTTTCTTGGCGGCACTTACGGCAAAACTTACGAAAACGGCAATAGCTGTCTCGGATTTTATTGTTCAATATTTGCAAACAAAGTGTAGCTTGCAGGGCTTCAGTTTCAGTTTATATATGGACATATTGTAGGTACTGTAGCCGTAACTAAATATTACCGCATAGCTTGAAATCAATTGGCTAAAGATTATAATGATAAATGCATACAAGACATAATTACTGACGAACAAGTGAAAATAATATAAATACTTGTAAAAAAGTTCATGAAACTCCTTTATATAACTGTCACTACTGTATGCAATTACCGTTTCCGTAATTACCGTATGTACTTTCGGTATTATTTATGTTTTGATTTTTAAATGTTATTTCGATAGAAGTGACATCAGTTTCATCTATTTTATACGAATAATTGACAGCCAATTACCCTCTGTACTCATACAATATTTAACTAATTGGTATTCTTATTTGCAGTTCGCTTTGTTCGCTGTGCTGGCCGTGGCTTTCGCCAACCCCAAGCCTGAGCCCCAGGTGCTGGCCTACAGCGCTCCTGCCCTAGCCGGCCCTTACGGCTACTCCGGCTACGCTCCCCTCGCCTATTCCGCCCCCTACGCCGCTGCCCCTGCCTACCCCTACGGATACTCGGCCTATTACGTTCGTTGATAGGCTCAACACAACAATACCTTTGCTTGCTCAACCGACACCGACTACCAAATGTTTGATCATGTTTTAATAATATAAGTTTTTATCGCAACCGTTTTTTGTTTCATTCAATGTCGCATGCTGCCCACGTCTTTGTGCGCACATGCACGGAAGCTCTGTAATTTTGACAGCATTATAATATCTTGATTGTCAAACTGATGGAATAACAATTTATTTGTTTTTCTTCGAGCCTATTTTACACGTAGGACGCAGCAACCATGTATCTTGTTGAATTTTTAATGTAGGAAGGTATTATGTTACACGGACTGTTATTAATTACATTTAATTGTCCATAGCGATGGCTTACCCTCTAGTACATTAGCTGCGTAATATACCTCGGACTTATAGCTTCTGAACTCTTGGAAACGATTAAAGGTCTGATAAAACTTTTTTAATTGCTGTTGGATAAAAACTCAATTTTTTAAGTAAGATGTAAAATGCCCTTACCCCAATCATATCTGAGCATATACATTATAGGCAGATAGAAGTCCTTACTGCCAACACGACGCCAGTATTAGGGTCGGACGCGCGAGTGATGCGGGGTGGTGCTGCAAACGGCCATAGGTTACGGTAATCGCTTACCATCAGGCGGGCCGTATGCTTGCTTGCCACTTAACGGTAAGAAAAAAAAAGAATATTATTTATGTAAACAATATCTGTAAGGTAGAATGCAATTGTCAGGTTCATTCCTGACGCCAAATAAGAAAAATACAATCAATGTGGGTTACACATTACTATAATTATACCTTGTAAGTGTTAAGCTGTCATAGGATAGGGTTCACGTCAGACAATAGATGGGTGGGGATCGAACACCCTCAACAACAACCTCTTGATGGGCAGTTCGACGCCTTAGCGATTGGACTATTGTCGCTTTTTATATTTATAATCTTTATAATTTTAGTATGATATATCTATAATAAGTTGTATAAAACACTTTTATTGTCAGTAAACGTGAAATTCTTACTATATATAAATAATATAGGTCATTCGTGAACAATTATTAAAATATAATGTACGAGCATTTTGGTCTAGTATAGGTAATATCATTTCAAAATGCCAGATTACGTGTGCCCCATGTCACTAGCAGATATTTTGTGTCTGACACTGTCATCCCCGAGCCCAAATATGAAGATACTCGATAACACGTTTTATGTAATAGGTTGTAATGTAATGTTCACAACAACAAAACCTGCTAAAATATCCGGCGACCATTTTTAGACTATAGGTAGGATCGCAATTAATTTTTAAGATTTCTGTGAACCTAATGTTGAATAACGACTGAAAAGAAAGGAGTTATTAAAATCGAAGTGTTACTGTTCAGAAAGAAGTTCCGTGATTCTTTACGGAACTAAAAATATGCAATGTCTCTGTATATATAGCCCAAACAAATTTTTTAACACTGGCGTTAAATTAAACATCGAAAAAAAAAAGAGAAGAAAAAAAAAATTTGCTGTAAGGCCGTAGTCACAGCTGGTGAAATTCGTAATTCGTTGGGAAAAAGACGTGTCGTACCTTTTCATAACTTTACGCAATTCAGATCCGATATCAATCCGATCAGTGTTCAATAATTATGTGAACAATTAAGATAAACTACTTAACATAATTATGTTTTTATTCATGTAGACAGGTAGGTAGTTATGAATAGTCAGATTCTAGGCGTCGCGTTCCAAAGTGTAGACTTTCTGTGGAGAACGTGCCGGCTAGACAAGAAACTCCATGGAAACTCTTTTAAATTCACAATATACTAGTTATAAAAGTACATTGCTGTCGAAAATGTATACTATGAGGACATTATCTAAACTAAACAAGCCCGTTTGCAAAATTAATGATAAATTATTGATAAATTTTAAAATATTTAGTTATAAGGAATCTCTACTGCAGCCGTATACTTGAGACAATTTCACATAGACGAACGTAAGAGAATATAGTCTATTAGACGTCGTGTTGTCTCTAGTATATCTAACTACAGTTTTCACTATGGTCTGCATCGGCCCTTAGTTATTATAATAATCTATTCAGTTAGTTTGATTCATTGATTACAAAATAAAGTTATTTAATTTTGTATTTTTATGGCAGTATGAAACACAGTACTGTTTCTGAATAGGTATTTTTGTGGAATCTAAATGTGCACGATACAGTTCAACTCTTAAATTAATCATAAATCTTTTTACAAAACAGCCTCATAAGAAATAAAACACTTCATGTAGGCGGAACAGTAATTTATTAGATACGTAGTATAACATAGGTACCATACGCATCACTGCTTACACCTTAGAAACCTTCGAGCGATCATTTCTGCCTTCAGTAGATCTTGCTGTAGGCGATCGGTGCAGGGTAGGAGCCGATGGGTCCCCCAGGGTACGCGGCGTAGTACTGCGCGTTGTATGGTATCGGCGCCGGCGCACCCGGTAGCGCGGCAAAGCCCAGTGGGGCGTAGGTCAGCGGAGCTCTGTACACGGCGGGCCCAAAGATGGCCGCTCCGGGTTCGGGGGCCGGTGCTGCGAACGCGACCGCCAGGATAACGAAGAAAGACAGCTGGAAATTAATGTTTAGAATCAATTCATTGTTATGCACTTCGTCTTCCATATTTCGTGGATGACGCAAGTTGACAGGTACAGGAATTAGGATTGGTAATCGCATAGATCTATTTGTGTACGTGTAGGGAGGCAATTACAGCGTCATAAGTAATTGTACGATCTTAATTTCTATCTCATCATATATGCACAAATATAATAATATTTACTATGTAAATATCAGTCTATCTTTGTAGCCTGCTTCTTCTTCTGTCGAGTCGGCACCAGCTATCACATGAGTTTATCCCGTAGTGAAAGATAGCCAATCAGCAATGCTGGTGTCGAAGGTATACCAGAATTTTATATTATTATAATTTTATAATCAATACCTATTTTATTTTATTGATTATAATATCAATAATTTTGGTAGGTTTATGTATAATTTATTAGGATAGGCCTAAGGGGTAGGCAGTGTTTTATTGTTTCTATAGAATACACGCCACTGTTTCCTTGTATCTGTGTAGTGATTATAGGATATCCCTTTAGGACCATGTTATATCAGCCTTTGTAGATACTGTAGACAGCCAAAGTCTTCTAGTAGATGTATACCAACTATTGAGTGATGATGAGGTAGATTAACTTTAAAGAAATTATCACCAAGGTCAAAAACGAATTATTAATTATCTTTAGATGCCACATAAGATGCCACACAATGGGTACTATTGCACATACTTTGTTCTATCTATAGTCATCAATAAATACGAGTCCATAAACGTCCACTGCTGAACATGGGCATCCTACAACCACTACAATGAACAGCGGTAACGAATACTGCCATTCTTACGGCACAAGGCTCTTGGAACTCGGATCAGAGATTGAAGTATGTTGTTTTTGGAACATAGGAGGATGAAGTAGCTAAGCTATTGCCTTTTTGCGCTACATGCTGCGTTCGATCCCCGCACGGAACGATTATTTGTATGGCCTACAGATAGTTGTTCCGAGTCTGGGTGTATGTGCATTTGTGATGTAAGTATGTTTGTAAAGTATACTCACGACACAGGTGAAATAGGTAATAGTGAAGGGCAAAGATTTATAAAAATATCTGTTAGCATTAGCGTTCGTTCACACTCGAAACTTTTAGCAGCAGAATACCGCGTTTTCGCGTTCGTCAGACGACGCTTTTGCTTACAAAAAGTGAATAACACGCGATTCTGCTGCTAGAAGTATCGAGTGTGGATACGAGATACCTAAGGGAACATAACATTAACATTACTTGGGAATTATATTTTACAAAGAGAAAGTATTATCTTGGTTTGATTTTTTGTTTGTCAAGTCGACATGACTAGTAATTAGTTGATGATTTGACAGCATGAAACAAATCCGATTATTTATTTACTAACTTTATATGTGGCATAGTTCTAAACTGTTTTCGTATCTATGGTACGTAAATACTTAAAAGAAAATATTATAATCTACAGGTTATCCCACAGGAAAGTTATACATAAATTATTTTAATAAAACAAGTAGTGTTATTCTTACCAGTTTATACATTGTTGCTTGGTGTGTCTCGTGCACCCCTGGTGAATGATGCCCTACGGAGGGTCCATTCCATTTTTATACTCACGCACCATCCGCATGCAACCTGCAATTGCAGTAGCATTGACCTTAACATTCGTAGGATGTCTTTATGCAAGGGTGTTAAATTTAGAACAAAGAAAGAAAATTTAGAATTATTTTAATGACAATGCGCCGCGCTCGATGCTTCGCTGCATTTGAAGTTACCCTTATAAGTCAACGGATTGGTACTTATCCAGTACTTAGGTATTAGAAACAATGTATATGTAATGTATGGTAATGTAACAATAGGTACATGACAGAATACTAATTGATTATTTGATTAGATAGATTTAGATTACTAAACTTTTATTAGTACCTAGACTACCTACATGTTTTTATAGTAATTTATGGCATAAATAATAATGTCAATTTTATTAGTAACCGTAAAAGGTACGTAGCTATTATAATAATTATAGTACCCACCTTAGTTACTTTAGAATTAATATAGATCTTGTTTCTTAACATCACGCATATTTTTTAACTAGATCAGTTTTCCTCGCTGATTAAAACATGTCTGTCTATTTATTTCATTAACATTAATATTCTTATAAGACAACAGAAGGTGTGACGAACCGGTTTTAGTTTGTTATATACGGACTTCACGGAATTTAGTGAAAGTTGTATCAGTTTACAGTAGTTCGGATGTCGGCACGACAAATTATTCGCATTCGATCGAAGCCGATTTACAAACCAAATGGCGAGACGACACTGTTTTCATCCCATCTTACGATATTTGAGTGGAATTATTAGGTATGTTTAAAAAAATTAAAACGTCGGGTGACGTTGTAATTTTTTCGAATCGCTCTGGCTCAATGTATCTGGCTAACGCTTTAGATCGAGTATTTTAAAGTATCGGTATTACTTTCTATAGTTTAATAATCTCTCGAACATAATCTTATTACGTCATTAATTATTCCATAATCCTTTCTATTAAACTTCATGATATTTAACGTAGGTCTTTAAAAAAACACCCTTTACAACACTTATTTATAAATTTATTCAAATATAGTATGCGTTGTTCTTATTTTATGAATATTATTAATTGGGTTGTGCGGACTGCATGGTAACGACCACGCTGTGCGCCGTGGCCTTGTAGGACGGGAGTTATCTCCGAGCCAGAACAGATCAACCAACCCACTAGAGCTAGACCCACCTGCACCACTCCGATATCTGTATAGAGTTGTACTTTGTTTAACACAATTTATTTTTAAACAATCTGTTAATAATGACTTATAGGTAAAGGGTACTAAATTATTCTATTAGATAGGTACTCGCTACCTACTGAGATAAAAAAAATATCTCCTTTTAGATTAAATTCGTAGTTGTGTTCTTTTTGTAGAATTTTGTGTCCCGGCTAGTACTGCCACTTAGGAGAACGGTTCTTTACGGCTTAGCTAAGTACAGTGCACGCGTGGGTTCACCAGCAAGATTGGCTACATCAGCTAAGATTCAGCGCATCAGTGCTGACCCATGGACTAGGGCAGTCAGCTTGCCATGACCGAATCGGTTGGAGGCGACCCAGAGAATTCTCTATTTTTATAAACTGATTTTACTCGACTACGGCGGAGAGAAGAAGGGTTATGAGTCTCACTGGCTATGTAACTATGTATATAAATATGTGAGATAGATTGTTACCTCATAAAGCCTAAACTACTGAACCGAGTTCAACGAATGAGGTGTCGTGTGACTTTGTCTTGATCCAGAGTGTCCTATGAGAAATCCAATGAAGTGAATGCTGGACGAATGAATAGGTACCAGGAAATGTCGTACTACTGCCATCTCGATAATTGAGAATGTACAATTTATAATAATATCGTTACATGATTGTTGAATATAAATTATATCTGAAACTAGACTGTATTCTCACAAAAAAATATTTGTAAAGCAAGTTTTGTAAAACCCCGGTTGTAATATAGCCCCGTCTCTTTTTGTATATTAAGACGTTACAAACTGACGGCTATATTTAAAACCTAGGTTTTACTGTACTTGCTTTAAACCGTCTATTTTAATAAGGGGTTAAATTCGAAATAAAAAATAAAATACAAATCAACAACTCTATACGTATAAGGCTGACATTCAGAGACGACAGAAACGAGTCTTAGGCTGACATTCAGAGACGACAGAAACGAATCTAAGCGTGAACTTACGCTTCCATCTGTCAAAATTTGTTCGTAAAATTGACATATGGAAGCGTAAGTTCACGCTTAGACTCGTTTCTGTCGTCTCTGAATGTAAGCCTAAGCGTGAACTTCCATCTGTCAAAATTTGTTCGTAAGTTTGACAGATGGAAGCGTAAGTTCACGCTTAGACTCGTTTCTGTCGTCTCTGAATGTCAGCCTTAGTCTCTATAAGTACGTAGTAATTATTCTGTAACACGCGTCAGTTTTAACGCATTAAAACTAAGTTATAGGACATTTGTAGTGGTTTTAGCGTCTTGTAGATTGTTCTGACGACATTTCAAGAAAAAAAAAAAAAATTAGGTATACGTAATCAATTTATCCATTATTTCTATTCATGCATGCACTTACGTGTAGGACAATAATTATAATTGAGTTCTATTTGAATAGACGTTTGAACAAGATATGTGTTATGTTTTATCTTATTGGGAAACTTAGAACTTGCATTTTTATCAGTGTAGATATCATTTAATACACAGTGACATATTCCTATACGCTCTTTTACCTTTAATTGCCGCTTAAATCGGTAGAAAGTCAGGAGCAATAATTCAAGTAACTTACCTATATAGAATACAAGGTCCTATCTTTCTAGTACCTACCAATACCTTTGAGGGGTTATTTTACTCATCATTTTGTACAACTTTTAGTATGGGACCAACGCTGAAAATGCGAAAAAAGAAATTGCTGTTCCATACAAACAATTAAATATTACTCGACTAAATGTATGGAACACCAGATTTGTTTTTCGCATTTTTTCTTCTGTTCCCATAGTAAAACTTGTTCATAATGATGAGTACAATAACCTTTTAAAGGGATCGGAACTAGAAATAGGTATGTCTATAAGTTCAGATGTGGCATACATAGGGGGTTTTAAAATAATAATCATAATAAACAGCCATACTTATATAATTGTAACAATGAAATTCATAGCCTATAGTCACCATAGTCATATTAGCAGTCGATATATCGGGGTGGTACTAGAGCAATTACCGTACAAAGTACTGCGCGGCGACGGCATTAGAAGGCCCTCCATAGATTAATTTTTCGTAGTTGTACGCCGGGCCGAGCGCCGACGCTGTAGGAAATTGGGGGTACGCTGCAGGAAATTCGGAGTACTCTGCGGGAAGTCTGTAGTACGCTGCAGGAACTCCGGAGTACGCTGCAGAGTACGCTAAAGGATTTCCTGCAGGAACAGTCGGCGCGCCGTATGTGTCGAGTGCAGTAAAGGCAGCTAATTGTGGGTAGCCGGACCAATATCCTGGATTGTATGTTGAGCCATACCCATAATATGGAGCTCCTATATATGAGGTATAAGGCTCAGCAGTTACCGACGCGATGAGAGCCAACACTGTGATCTGAAATGTACAATACTGTTTATAAAGGTATGGATCCCTATGACTACTATGTTAAGGCTCTAGTTGAGGCTGAGGTTTAATGTTGACACAACTAACGTTAAAAGTCTAAACGTTTATACAACATAATAAAAGAATAATAAAATAAACTTTAAAAAAAGTAAAAACCGACTTCAAAAACTTAAAAGTTTAACATTTTTTTTTTAAACTTAACAGCTTCTGTATTCCTTGCCACTGCCAAGCTGGGTTCATTGAAGAATTATAGGCCCCGACTTCAGAAGCTGTTAAGTTTTTTAAGAAACTTATTTTATACTCTTTAGGTTTTGAAGCCGGTTTTTACTTGTTTTAAAGTTTATTTTATTTTTCAATTTTGAGTGGCATATAAACAATACATAAACATGAGATTACAACAATCGCGAGTGATGTGCTGTTATTCATTCAAGAGTTCCATTGTATATCTCTGAAGGTCTTCATCAGATCTTCACCAAATTAAAGTGGGACCACCTCGGAAGTATACTCTTTCGAACTAAAAAATATTTTATTAAATCAGTTCACAATTGACGAAAATAGCGATGAACATACAAAAATAAAACATAGAACCTCCTCCTTTTTTGAAGTTGATTAATAAATATATCCCAAAGTAGCAGAAAACACTAATGTACTTACCAAACTTGTCTTCGACATATTGAAATAGTAGTTGTTAATATTTATTTTACTTGTTCAGTTTGACACTCTTCAATTTGCAATGACTACTTGAAAAATGTCCTACCTTATATATTTGGCCGAGTTTGAAGACAAACAATGAATATTAGTATGGAAGAAATTACTCTTTCAATAGTATTGCCAAGGCCTTGTTGAATGGGTCTTACAAAAACAAAAGAATATATAATTGTAGCTAAGGAGTATAAAGGCACAAATACACGTTCCAAAATTGTTGGCTATTGTCCTTTCAAGTGTGGCGAGCCAGGCGCGAGACACAAAGGCCGATGAATTCATTACAGCCTCTTTACACACTAGGAAGTATTTTAATATGCCATGAAATTAACTTAATATAATTTGTTTTTGAATAACTTTATTTATAAGTTATGACTGTTTCGAGACAGTTTATATCTGAGGACTCAGTTCAACCGACGTCGTTGAGTGGTTATCGCCACAACCAACAGCAGTATGTATACTGCTTTTTTGCCGGATCCTTTTCTTTTGGGATGGAAGGGTTTCAATTATAGGGGTCTCACGAGCATCTAATTTGTGTGATCCTGCAAAATACTGTTATTTGGTTTTGTCACTAGATATGGATACCGGAATCCCTTTCTAAGGGCATATTTATCTCATTAAGATGATGCAGGGTGGGCAGGGAACCGCATCTCGCCTGCATTGTATTTGGAGGTAGAGGTAGGGTACGTGGAAGATCCTTTAGTCACTGCAAAGATCTATTTTAATGCTTCTTGCAATGTTACAGCACTTCTGAATATAATAGAACAGAATAGCTCTTCATTTCATGTAAACAAAATCCAGGCACTTATGAAATGTCGAGACTCTAGGTGCGTAGGCCAATCGTACCATTGACTATTATAGCCTTAGAATAAAGAGATCTGGTGAGATTAAGTAGCTTCCAAAGTGGAAGGTTCTTGTGTTGTGTACAAAATTACACTCGCACAGGATATGTATAGGTGTGTCATCCTTTTCGAAACAGTATCTGCAAAATGTGGTGTCACTAAGGCCCATTCTGTGCAGGAGTTTGTTTAAACTGCAGTATCTGTTCTTTTCAGAGTCGCAATGCGGCTCCTGTTCTTTAAAAGTGGGTCTTCAGTGAATCTCATCATGTGACGAAACGCAGACATTAGTATTGTACAAGGCCTCAAATGACCGGTTGCGATTAGAAAAGCTATAGTCTACAAGAAGCAGTTTCAATTGTTCTTGTATCTCTCTGTTTGAATCTTCAGATTGGTCTCGCCTGCATAGTTGAATGTCACAAAGGAAGTATGTATGTGAATAGGTGAATAAATACAGCCTCAAATGGCCGGTTGCGATTAGAAAAGCTATAGTCTACGAGAAGCAGTTTGAATTGCTCTTGTATCTCTCTGTTTGAATCTTCAGATTGGTCTCGCCTGCATAGTTGAATGTCACAAAGGAAGTATGTATGTGAATAGGTGAATAAATACATCATTCAGTTTTACAGGATTTAGTAAATATCGCATGCTGCAGAACTAGGCGTGCCTGGAAACGACCGATTAGGGCTTCGTTCGTAAAGATATAAAATAGAAGACACGGTGAGACTAGGGTATCTGTTTGTATCTATGTCAAGGATTTATCACAGCTACTTAAATAACTTAGAGTTGAGCATATTTGTAGGACATTCTTGGTCGCATAATATCGTAACTAATAAAAAACATTTAAATTTAATTTTTTGAAGTCAATGTGGTTTTCGGTGAGCCTTGCTATGCCTTCTTATTAGTCACAATACTCACAATGCACTTATATGCTGATTGCTCTGAACTTACTCGTAGGTAACTCGATAAGTTGAAAATAAAATTGCTGTACTACCTATAATAACAGAATCTGCAATCATAATCAGTGATTTGAGTTGGTTTTTGTAATCGAAACTTGGTACACTTTTGTCTCACTGTAGGCTGTCAGTCGAATTTTTGTAATTTTTTTAAATGATTTCCATTTTTTTCGCGTCGCTTATCATAGGCGTCTGCGACGATTCACCAAAGAGCATTGACGACCTTGCTCACCGTTAGGAACACAATACTGCAAACGAGCAGTGTTATTTGGCTACGACATTCTGTAAGGTGGAGGTACCCCTCAGGCAGCTCCAATTTTCAGCGGAAAGTCCGGCTATGCCCTACCTCTCTTAGTGTTCTGTACGTTGTATCCAAGTTGTTTAGTGCTCCGGAAGGTAAATGTCAGCTTAGGAGTTCCCTAAGTTTAGTATCCTCGGATATTACATTAGACATGGTCATAGGTGTACACAAAATAATGCTAGTACTTGATATACAGATGAGGCTAGTACAATGACGTTGACAAGCAGTGTGGTGACTACAGAATCTCACTCCGCTCTCCGTCAAAATAGACAATAGTAAAATTAAAATAAAGCTAGTTTTTGTAGGTATAAATTATATTAGTTTTATTTACTAAACATTCTTAAAAAAAAATCAAACCAATGTGCTTTCAAAATCCTTGAGAATGAAACCAAATAGTCAATGTGGTCACTGGTCAGGGGTGTATAGATGCTACAAACGTCTGGGACGAATGTGTAGAGTACGTCGGTCCTCCGCGACTGTTATACGGGTTTGAGTGAGGAGGAGACACGGAGTGTGAGCGTGTAACTGGTGAGATGTAAACTTCAGTTTTCAGCGGCGGAGAGTACCCTGGTTGATATCCCCCCAGTGTGGGGTAGGAATGACTGTTACCGTAGTTAGGTGGATTGGGGTAAGAGTTTGACGAAGGATATGAATTAAGGTACGATGACGGAAATATTCCTTGGTTTTGGTTTGACGAAGGGTACGATCCTGAGCCTGGTGAAGGTTAAGATCCTTGGTTTGATGATGGGTACGCTCCTTGGTCTGATGAAGAGTGGGAGGGATATGGTTAGGAGCCCCAGCCCTGCGCAATGGTGATGCTGAGCAGTGCCGCCATTAGGAACTGAAACAATAACGTTATAGGATAAAAATTGCGTAAGTTAAATTGGTTTAAATTATTATCATCAACATCATGTCAACTATGAGACGTCCACTGCTAATCATACGCCTACCCGCTATTTCTAGATATCTAAAAATACTCAGTCCTACCACGAAATAGTTTTTAACCCACGTTGTAACCCCAGGATTTTTCATTTACTATCCCATCATTTGTAGTTTAAATTTTCTTTATTTGTTAGCAAGATAAATGTGAATTTAATTCAAATTAGCTTGTTTGTTAAAAAAATCTAAAATCATGCGTCTTAAGGAAAAATAATTTATAATCGCGTGAAACCGTTTCTATTGACGAGCCTAGTAGGCTTACAACATATACCTAACGGATTTACAATGATTTTATACACATGTAATAGCACCTCACGTCAATAATTATTGGCGTGAGGTGCTACTACATGTGTACAAAATCATTGTAAATTTGGAAAATTTTTGCTTATTGTGCGGATGATGTAATTACTAAATACTTGTATGTAAAATCATTGCTCTCAGTGCGAACATTTGAATAAACATTACATTTTTGATATGAAACAGTGCTAACACAGATATATCAATATAACGGGTTTTGTTCAATTTTGTTTTAAACAGTATTACAACTTGTAATATGTAAACATGTGTTGTACTGTAATGTGTAACGGACTTTATTATTATTTCTATAAAATTATTGGTTATAATAACATTTCTTATCACACTTTTGGGAAAAAATAATAAATGCATCTTCGAGTACACTCAGACATGGTTCTAGGGTCAAGTTATCACATAAACGTTCTGAAGTGGCGATCGCGAGCGTGACAGATTGTGATAAAAATATTTTTTATCATGTATGTACCTACGTGGTAAAAATTATCATAAAAATATATCCAATGATTTTTCTATTAGGACAACACTTTGTCCATGTACATTTATCACTACTTTTCACTGTTCACTTCAAATCACTATTTTCCGAAATGATATTATGAGTCCGATAGCTACCATTTTTATTACCTACTAGCTGTTGTTTATGCCCGTAGTTTCACACGCGGGTTTTATTTTTATCAAAATAATTTATAGCTCATATCACTCAGGGATATGATGATTATATGATTCTTTCTATTAGTGAAATAATTTTTAGAGTCGGTTCACTAGTTCAAAAGATTACATATTATTACGTATATAAACAAAAAAAAAATACCTCCTTATAACAGACTAGCTTCCGCCAGCGGCTTCGCCCGCATGATATCTTTATAAATTATAGCTTAGGTTACTCAGTGATAATATAGCATTCTGCTGGTAAAAGAATTTTTGAAATCGTCCCGTAGTTTTTGAGTTTATTCATTACAAACAAACAAACAAACATACGAAAAATCAAATCTTTTCTCTCTATAATATTAGTTTAGATAGAGTTATCAAAAACATGTTCCTGTTTTCTTACCTTATTTGTTCTAATCGTGCTGATTATGGCAATACTTTTCCAGTTTTATTTGTCGACAGGCAAACCCGTTTTAGTAAGGATTAAATGGAACGACGAAGTTATCGGCAAAACGCGCTATTTAAATTATAGTCATATAAAAATGGTATTTTATTGAATTTAGAAATTTCTAGTGTTTAGTTTACTAATATATGTCTGCATTGTATCTAAAACAACCGTATCCGTCCGACCATCATCCACGCCGATCACGCCGATGACGCTGAATCCGGCATCAGCGCACACATCTAATGCCTACCCTTTCTATTATAGTTAGAGAGTTCTGGTCTTCGGAAACTTTAGGTGAATTTTGAAGATACTAAAACCCCTACTATTAGTTTTTTGAAAAAAGGTACAATCAGCGAGAAAATTGACACTTCTCAAAAAACTCAATCGACTCTATTTCCTAACAAGAATGTTTCCTCCAAACTACCTAACTATGTACCACAAATATTGATAAATAAATAAATTATAAAAAGGTATGGTGTAGGTAAGTAGAGTTATGTTGGAACTACTAAGTATTAGCTGTTCTAAACAAATACAAGGTTATTTTTATTTCTTTGACATGAAAATTAAAAGAAAAGTCCCCTACATAACAGTGTCAAACGAGTGCACTCGAGTGGGGTGCACATGCATTGTATAATGAACATATTTTCTGCAGACCTCTATTCTTAGAATATAATATATTCTTAGTTAGTAGTAGTAGTATTTTATTTGCCGGTTATAATTTTATACAGACATTTTAGTAAGGAAATGTCAAGTATCACTGTGTTTAATCTTCTAAATATGACCTTTTATAAAAAGAAATGCCAAATGGGACTACGCTGAGTAAACTATAGATAACGTTGTTGTATGGAAACATTCAGGTATGAATCGAAATTTTCTCCCTTCATCGGAGAGCTCTTTGAGCTTCGGCTGTTATGAGAATACCAAGATAGATCACAAGAAGTACATACTTAGTCCGAAAGTCGTACAACGTCGTCGTCGTCGTTAGTCAGACAGCAGTCGCTTCTCGGATTTAGGCGGACCCTACTCTACGTAGTTGAGAAAAGGATTGCATGCTGATAAATATCTGTCAGGTGATGTAACGTTATATGTTGACGGCACGGTTGGCGCGGTGACTAAGAGATTAACTTTTTGTGCTACGTACCGCGGGTTCGATCCCCGCAGGGAACAATTATTTGTATGGCCTACAGAAATTTGTTCCGAGTCTGGGTGTGTGTACATGTAACATGTATGTTTATAAACTGTTGTAATTGCCTAATAAATAAATAAATAAACTGTACGTAATGATATCTGTATCAGAAAGCAATGTGACAGGAATCGTTTAAAAAAAGAAATGAAAATAAATTATAGCGCAAAATGAAAGAATTTATTGGCATATCGATGACTGTATTTATACTCTTAATTTATCTTTCATATTTTATAAATCTCAATATAATAACTTAAATCCATTGTTGACGGGTCCGATTAGATGTAGTAAGAGTACGGGGAAGCGTAGGTGTAGGCGGAATAGGCGACGGGCGAGTAGGCGCTGTAGGCGGAGTAGGCGACGGGAGCGGTGTAGGCTGCTGCTACGGGAGCAGTGTAGGCCGCCGCTACGGGAGAAGCGTAGCTCAATACCAGGGGCTTCGCTGAGGCGAAAGCCAGGAGAGCAACGAAAATTAACTGTGGAAAAATAATAAAAGTATTAATATGGAAATTAAATATTCAGTCCAAATTCGTAAACATGCAATGGTCCGTCCAACTATAAAATTCATAAGTAGGGGATCCAAAGTTTTCTATAGTGAAGTGCCTCAAAAGTTTATTTAGTCTAAACAAGTCGTAAGCTATAAATCTACAAAACAATGCTACGATCTCCAACTACTAAGTACTCGTAGTACAAACATTTGATCTTTCTGCGCATCATAATAAACGATAACATTAAACCTGATAATTATTTGATAATAACAGAAATAAATTGCCTGATTAAATAATTATTGCAATATAATATTGCAACTATTTCCATAACTATATGATGAGAATTGAGTTCTTTTAAAAAGAAATTATTAATTGCCAATTAAGAATTAGTTGATATGATAAAAAGCTACTGACTCTACTTTATAAAAAAGCCAACCAAAAATGTTGGTACTTACGAATTTGAACATGTTGACTGTTGATTTAGCTAAGTCCGACAAGTACTGACTGATAGTGTGACATCCCAGCTAATTTATAAGGAGACAATGACGGCCTCATTGTGTTGGCATCAGATCGGCGCCCGCGCACCTTGGCGAGACGTGCTCGATCGGGACCCATACGTGACGTGAATATTTTTGACTGCACTTCGTATTAGACAACACAGGGTGTTACTTTAAAGCTTGAGGATGTTTTTACCCGACTGCGGAAGGGTGGAGTAATGTTTCATATGTGTTTATTATTTCTTGGTACCGTGAATTTGGAATCAAGTGGCGTTATTTTTATTTACAGCCTACCGCAGTCTAGTTTTGGTCAAAGGCCTGATTAGTAGAATAAATAAGGACATTATGTTATCATTTCAAATCCATGACGTTGCCGTCTGTCACAGGCCTGACTGGCCTGGGATAAGTTGGATGGTCATCCCATCTTCCGAAGGCTGTCAACGTATTTGGAAAATCTGAATCTTATATGTAGGTATATGCTTACCAAGTTTTACCTGGGATATTCAACTATTGGTGGGGTTAGCCATCTAATATTCAAAAAAGATTTGATAAAAAAAAGTATTATAACGATGCTTTAATTGTGTGTGTGTGTTTTAATACAACAACTTAGAACCACTAATACTTACGTTTATATCATCATTAATCTTCAAAAAAAGGTTTACGACCGAACCATAAATTATAATTCGTGTTTTATTTAGTGATTTTATTAAAGTTCAGTAATGACCGTATCAAAACCAGAAATTGACTCCGCTCATATTAAATCGGCTGTAAAAAGACCCTTAAAGAAACCGCGAGTCAGGTATTCTTCTTATCATTACGAAGATTTATTTGTATCGGCGATACCTTGGAAGCGACTGGTTATTAGACACGATATTTTTCTACGTTTTTTACCATTACAGATTTGTAATTGTCACATTACATTGTCACACACAGCAGAATCTACTGCGAGCGATTTAATAGCTGTACCTATACCTAAAAATAAAAGATGTTTTCAAAACATTTTTATTTGCAATTTCTTTTAATTTTTTTATATACTGTATTCGTAGAACTCGGGTTCGTTAAGGGTCTTTTTACACCCTGTATAGTAAAGTTTCCTTCACATCTTGAGAATTAAGAAACCTGAGAGAATGTCGCAGATTTATTTGATGATTCTAATGTCATCTCTGATGACATCTATTTGATGCGATGATGATTCGTAGTAGGGACCCACATTCATCGCATTAACTTATTGCAGCCTACAGCTGAATTAAGTTGCGGCCAACTGAGAGCACCTTGAAGTCTAAATGGGTAAATGACCGAGGAGCTGAGGATCCTTTCGCGATCACGAAGCTGTCCATCTTTAGATAAACACACGGTTAGCGCAGTGGCTAAGCGATTAGCTTTTAACGCCACGATCCCCGAACGGAACAAATATTTGTATGATCTACAGATAGTTGTTTCGGATCGAGGTGTGTGTACATATGTGAGATGTAGGTATGTAAAGTATATTTGTAAATTGTACTCACGTACCCACGATACAGGAGAAATAAAAGTGAGGGGCCACGGTTTTAAAAAAAGAACGAAAAAAACTGGTTATCCGCCATCTATCGAGAAATAAGAGATTCAGCTGCAAGTAATGTTAACTTTGAGAATACTGGATAATGGGTGCTTTCCCCCTAACTAATGCCCTTTACGTATGTAGGTAAGTATATTATAATGCCAATTTCTTTTGCATCGTTATCAGAAACGACGGAATGTTATTTTTAATCTGCCAGAAATTAATAGAAACACTCTGTATTTTGGCAGTGGCGTCGGCATAGTCTAATCAAGCGCAAGGATCTCGTGTCATGCGCGTAGAACGTTCTATGTGCGCATGCGACGACGTGTAAGCGGGACCGGATGGTACTATATCAGGTGCTAGCGATCAAGGCCGCAATTACTTACTTGCCTAATTTGGACCAACCTTGAACTTGTATTTAGTACTATAATAATTTTAATAGTGGCATGCAATGTTTATAAGCCCTGACATAAGGTTACAGAGTGTATTATCAAGGCTTGCTTCCGTTGAATGATATCGTAAGGAGAGTAACGAATTAATATTCTAAAACTGTACGTCTTGCCGCATTAAATAATGATTACAGCTGTAGTAATATATTCATGAAATTAACTTATGGCATTTACTTAGGTATTTATATTTTATGAGAGACACGGTAGAGTGTATTTCAATTTCCGTGCTGTTATAGTGCAAATCAAAAATAATATTGGGTTTGGGATGAAAACCTGGTGCTTCCAGTAATAAAATAGCCTAAACCGTGAAAGCCGACTAAGTAAAACTATTGCAAGCGATTATGTATGGCAGCATTATTAATATATTGATAACGTTAGGCTTTTGGAATTGTGCCCAGTAAATGACATAAGGCTCGTCCCTAGATAGAACTGAATAACGTCATTGACGAACTGCGTTTGTATGCATGGCTACATATTAAACTATACATTTTCAATATAAGCTGACCTCTCATTGTAAGAAAAGTCTTTCCAATGCGAGGTCAGCTTATACTGGAATGTAAAACTTGATATATAGCTGTGTGTACACCTCTATTAATATACGTCATGTTATTCTTACATTTTTAACCCCCGACAAAAAAGAGGCGTGTTATAAGTTTGTAATGTACATCTGTGGATCTGAGTATCTGTGTATCTGTGTGTAGCATCGTAGCACCAAAACGGACGGACCGATTTTAATGCAGTTTTTTAAAATTGAAAGGATGTTTAATCGGGTATCGTGTTAGCTATGTTTCATGAGTTGAGCCGTTCAAAAGTTACAGTTCTTTTTAACACGCTTTTATTAGCTTCACCTGTAAATAACTAACTATGTAAGAAAACCTTGGAAGTTAAATTTGACCCCCTTCCCGGTTTCCGATTGAGTTGAAATTTTGCATACACGTTCAATTTGGATGACTAAATCGTGTTCTATAGTTTTTTTTAAACTATAATATTTTTATTCCAGTTGGAGTCGGGGGTTTTTGACGGTTAGGCTATTGTCTAATAAAAAGGGTGCAACGAAAGTAACGAAAGTATTTTATATTTAAGGTTCCTCTCAAATCCCAGACTCTGCCTTCGAAACGAAAAAGCCACAACTAAATGTTTTTCCCAAATTGAGTTGTGTTTTGTAGATATGCCTTTTTTCAGGTCTGATAAAAGTGTTAATTGTGCCTTTTTTCGTTTCCAGGGCAGAATTTGACAGTCAAGAATTTTCTGCAGTATACATTTACAACTGTAACTAGTCATCTTTATACTTATAACGATTTTACATTAAATAGGTTCATTCATCCTTCACAAAATTCATTCATTCAAGTTTTGGCGTGTCATGAAAGACTACTGAAAAACCATAACACGTTAAGCGTGTGTTTGTCCTAAGCACTAGCGATACGATAAACTTAGGCTATTAACTTCATGCTTAAAACCCTGTTTTACGGTAAATTAGAAGGCTGTCGATAAAATTAAATCATTGTTCGTTTAGCGTGGTGTAATTATCGTATACTAATACACGAAATCTTGTATTACATTCAATTACCAACTGAACGGATGTTTGCGTCATTTTAACTGACGTTTCTGAAGAATTATCGCCTTATTCCATCATTTAAATATTTTTGTTTAGCTGATGACTCGATGAATCAGCAGGTTTTCCCGCTTGCTCACTATTCGATCTTCATTTGCATGCCAAATAGACGGATACATAGACGTATGAATACGTTAGCTGTTTATACAACAACTTAAATAACCTCATTGGAGTGAAATTTGTCTTTTTCAGTTTGTTAAAAATGAAACTCATGAAGCTTACCGCTTTTAATAGTCATTATATCGCTACTATCCACCTAAAAATGACGGTGACAGCACGAGACTTAATGGCTACTTAAACTTGAGGTGTGTTTGAGTATTTAATTCAGAGGTACATCAAAACCAGTTGCAAATTTCATGTCCAGTGATATGATAGGTTGTTGAATTAATTGTTGATGTTGGCTAACCAATCACAGCAGCTAACTAGAAATTTGACATGATCAGAGATTTGGCCAGCCTTTCAGAAACCGGGGGCGAGTGGGTTAGGGTACCTATTATATAATAATTAATGTGCTACCTGCATTTCTAGTAATTTTTAATAAGTGACAGTATTTACCTGTACATTATATACATTCATTGTGCACGCACGCAGTCATCACTGTAAAATAATGCTTTAGATAACAATAAAGAGCTTTCATATTATATTTTGTAGGCTGTGACTATATGATTGTCAACTACACTCAATAATCCCGTTTTATTCCAGCAGTAACCTATGTATACCAGTATACCTCACAAGTATACGTTACGTTATAAGCGTTATGGTGATTCACTTTTTAAGGATTATTTTCGCTTGCATAACAAATAAATGGAACTCGATCGATGTACACAAATACATAATACGTCACAATGAATCGCTTCATTATTTCACAGCGAGGCATTATGACGTCATCATACACAGCCGTGCACAATGAACACCCTCTAAACAACCCTATGTGATGTAACATACAATCTATTGATGTCACACAATTGATACAATACTGCGATTGTTTCAATCTGCTTGGTGTTGCGCAACACGTCCGAAATATTAATTAATTGATTCAGTATTCTTGTTAATGTGATGATTTTGTAACTCACGAGCTATTTTGGCAGATTGTGTAATGCCAGAATACCCCATATAGGTCGGATGCAAAAAATATTTGATAATAGATATATCACGAAGAGGAGGCAAGTATTATTTTGTTTCAATTCATTAGGTTTTTTACCTATTTCATGACTTTTATTATAAACCGACTTCAAAAAAGGAAAACGTTCTCAATTCTACAATTTTTTTTTTCGTTTTTTATGTTTTTTCTGCGATATCTTCGCTATCTAAGAATCGAATTGTAATTATTTTTTTGATAGAAACATTATTTTCACACAAAAATAACTAAAATCGGTTAACAGCAAATCACTCGCGATTGCTGTATTTGCATATTTATGTATTGTTTATGCTAGTCAAAATAGAAAAATAAGATAAAACTCAAATGTAAAAACCGACTTCAAAAACTAAAACGTATAAAATATTTTTCATAAAAAACTTAACAGCTTCTGAAGTCCACCTTTAATTCTTCTATGCATTTTAGCTTCGAAGTGACACCGACTTCAGAAGCTGTTATGTTGTTTATGAAAATTATTTTAAATACATTTTAGATTTTTGAAGTCCATTTTTACTTTTGATAATTTAGCGCTTATTTTCAGATTAGCACACAATGTGTCTTTGATACTGTACTGTGTATGTACTGAATTTTTTCTTAAATCATTCTTCATATTTATAAACGTACGCTAAGGTGTTGAACAAAACTTCGACACGCTTAGCATACTTAAATAAAAAATAGGCAATTCAGAATTAGGAAATAAAAAAACAATCTCCATAAATTACTTTAAATTATCATGTTATATATGGTTTTTGTCGGTATGCAGTGTGTAGTTATATTCTATTATTTAAGCAAAACGGGAGCTTTGTAGGCAGCGGCTACTAATGGCGCTGAGTAAGCGTTGTATGCGGCAACAGGGGCAGAGTATGCGGCGGCATAGGGCGAGGCATAAGCAGCAGTGTACGCGGCAGGATACGCGGCAGCAACAGGGGCTGTATACGCCGCGGCATATGGCGCCGCATACGCTGCAGCCACAGGAGCCGTGTACGCCGCGGCAACGGGCGCGGTGTATGCCGCAGCCACGGGCGCCGCTACCAGGGGAGCGGAGTACGCCACGGAATGGATACCGGGCTTAGCAGCCGCGATCGTGAGGAGGGCAGCGAAGATTACCTGTGAAAATCAAATGAAATTAAAAGACATGATATTGTATAGGTATGGTGTGAGATATAGGTATTTGATGAAATCAAGACTTTCATGCGATATTTCAAATGAAAATTACGAAGTCTATTTTATAATCAATTTCCACTTTAGACGTAAATAGATATTATTATAATATTTTGTCTTCTAAAATTAAACTGCTTAGAGCCAAGCCTGCTGAATCATCTTCCAAGTGTAAAGATTTAAAAGAAAATCTTTTATTTACCAATTTGCACATTGTGATGTTTGTTTGTATGTCTTGTTGCAGACGAGATAATACAAGGGAATGATAGCTTTGAACTAAGCCTACCACTTTAAATACTCGAACCACTACGAAATAATACCAAGACAATACGATAGTGTGCCAACATATCAACATGGTGTGCAACGTTGCTCTGAATTCAAGATAAACATCGAGGATGGGGTCATGGAAAAGTGAACCAAACTCTCAGGTATTTTCTGTGAGGTTTTTTCGACCTAAGATATGATCAAGACATTGGTAAAGACCAAATATGTATTTTAAATTAAGTAAGAATCATCCAAAATTTTGTATAAGGGATTCAAATGAAGTTTAAACGATAGTCGTAAAATGCATTTCATTTTTTTCTTGGTGCATGTGTGTTTGCTGTACGTTATCAGCATTCAGGATGCGCGGCTTTTGTTGCGTCAGAGGTCAGCGCGCGCGTGTCACTTGTTACAATGCTAAATCTATGTAGTTGCGACAACTTGGAGGTCAATGTGCCTATTTAAACTGGACGACTAAAATACAGATTAATTTATGCTGGACTAGCTAACTCATAAAATAGTAGTGAAAAAATAAACATGCTCTTCCTTTACGGTCTTTTGTCATTTTCCTTCACATCTTGGTGTGTAATGGCAACAGATTAAGATCAGTTTGCCGCATTTTAACTTGATTAAATCTTACTTTACAAAGTGGGTATTGTAATCATCATTATGAACAATTTTTAATATGGGACCAATCCTGAAATCATGAAAAAGAAAATTTGCGGAAGGCCAAGCACGAATGTTTTAACGTATGGTAACGTTAACGTAAGCAAATTTTGATTGTAAAATACAATGAATTTATCGCATTTTTGTTCAATTTTATGCAACATACACACTCGTTTCATTAAAATATAAAAATACTGCAAGTATTTTCAAAAAAATCGTTGAATAAACGTGTAATTTTTATTCTGCTTACGTTAACGATACGATACGTCAAAATTATCGTGCTCGACACACTGTTAATATAGAATTAGTTATTTTCGCGATTTCAGTGTTGGTTCCAAAGTAAAAGTAGTTCATAATGATGAGTTCAATAACCCCTTAAAGGGATAGGGACTAGAAAGGTAGGTGTACACTTCCCATAAAGTTCCCGGAGGAATAAAACCACAAAACTACAAAGCAAATACAACTTTATTGCAGAGTATCACACGGTGGTCATGTTTCTCGAAAAAATCTTAACATCGCCATCTAGAATGTGACGTAATTGGTACATCCTCATCTATTATCGAGTAATTAAACTAAACACATAACTTTGACACATGAACCACATAGAAATATATTAGGTACATTAGACAGTAGAACCTTGTATAATATTATCATAATTATGCGACAGTGAGATAAAATATATTTATTTTCATGAACAGTCGTTCCTAATACATACATATGCATAATGGTCCCCTAGATCTTTTTCACGGTTCGAAATTTCATCAAATCTCAATTTTTACTATTATACTTTCGCATTTTCTGGTGATTTAGGAAACGAATCAATGTCCGCACATTCAGAGGCTACCCTTGCGACTAAACCAAAGAGGCAGTCTATGAGGTATAATTGAAAGATTCTAAAATAACATTTACGTGTAACGTACAATATTGTGATTAAGTAAGACTGATTGGTTTTGGTTAAGCACAAGCTTCAAGCACATAAACGCTAATCTAATCAGAATATCTTGTACTGAAACTTGTAGACTTCAGATAGCATCTTGTAATTACTCAATACAATGGCTTTCAGTAGGTAGGTACCTATATAAAAATTCAGGTTCTTATGATGATCACATTTTAACTTTCTACATACTTGTGGAGATCCTCTTAGTGATAGGTCGACCGTGAGGATTAATCAATCTATAGTTAAGCTGCGCTTGCAGTCTTTGAATGGGTGAGCGTATTTTACACCACCGTTCGTCGATGAGTATGACAGTCTTTACGGCTAAACAGCAGCCCGAAATGTCGAACTACCAGTCTAAGCTTGAGTATCGACTGTCGATTGCGCAGAGCAGGTGACAGTTGAAAAATAAAAAATAAAGCAGTCGCTTCTGGGTTCATACTGGTACCTACTCAGAGGCATCTGGTTAAACTGGGAGCTAACGCTAAAATAGTTGGGAAAAGGTCAGGACGATGGTGATCAAAATATATAGCCTTAACTATATACTTAGCCTTTTCACGGCTAGACATAAGTCTATCCCAGAAAAATTTATGACAAATGCATCGGCATCTCTTTGGCAGCAACGCGCTGTGCATACCCTTTGAAGTCGGTAGTGTTGTAACCCTCTGCGCCCATTAGTGCGTTCAGCAACGTGAATTCATTATTGAACGCAATGTGACTAGTAAATTAGAGCTGGTTAGGAGGAAGGCTCTTCTGACATTCGGCGGTCGTCACAGCTTAATTGGTCAGCATCAGGTACATGGAATTTTTTCAGAACTAGAGCTGATAAAATTATGAATATTTTTACTCGTCTCACATAGGGCGACGTTTTACGACGACTAATGTAATTTTACAGTTTCATAAGTTTTTTATGAATGAAAACTTGTAAATTTCATTACTTTTTGTGATTAATTATTATAGGATACCATATCTTTATTGACTAGTGTAATTTTAAGTAAAATATTATTTTACTTTTTGGATAAATTAATTTTAAAATGTCAACTGTCGCAAAAGAACTTCACAGTTTTCGTTTTGACACACTTTTCATTCTTCTTATATCCAAGTTGTTATTTTTCATTACTTAATGTCATTTTGTCTTGAAATACTTTTTACTTATTATTTTTAATTTTAACAATGGAAATACGTGATAAGAGAGGTGTAAATAATATGTATATAATAAGTATCTCATGTGAAAGATAACTAATTATGACAAGTTCTTTCAAATTAACTTCATACATTTATTACGTCTTTTAAAATTCAGTTTTATTTATTTACCTATAGGTATTTCATGTACAGAGATGGTACTTAAGGTAGACTGACTATTCGGTTCTATACTTAAACTCGAAAAGGATATTATTGTACACCCATTTCCAATGTTAATGCCATGAGAGAGAAAATATTTTTGTGCCCATAAATAAAATATACAACATAATTATGATTTTGTCATGAAAACTTTTCTCAGTAAAGATATTACCAAATATTTTTAATGATTTTATTATTACAATAGAAGTATTCAAGTTATGTTATTTTCCTCTATAAACTTAAATGCTCGTTATGATAAAGTTAATTTAGATTTGAAGTAAAAAATTACGTAGGCTGAGGGCGATTCAAGAGGCGAACAAAAATGTGCGTCTATTTGAAAATGGTTTTACACTATGATCGTTTAGTTTGAACACACTTCAATAAGTAATTTTTGTCGAGAAAAAGCTATGATGATTTACCCATAAAGAATAGAAACTGATAAAAGTAGGTATAGCTTTTAAGGGGTTAAAATTTAATTGATAATTTGGAAATAAAATACATAATTGCGATAAATGTTATTTATATTTCAAAAGCTATCGTCTCCTCTCTTTCGTCATAAAATATGGTGAAGTTCTCGATGTTCAAGTTTTCAGCGCACGTAGTAAGCGGCGTAGGGTGAGGCGTAAGGGTAGGCGGAGTAGGCGGCGAGTGGTGCGGAGTATGCGGAGTAGGCGAGCGGCGCGGTGTAGGCGGCCGCCACCGGCGCGGTGTACGCCGCCGCCACTGGTGCTGTGTATGCTGCGCTGTACAGCACACCGGGCTTGGGTGCAGCCATTGCTACTGCCAGCATGCAAATGAATACGAACTGAAAAAAATAATTGTTAATAATCAGATAAAAATTGTATTTAAAATTATTTACTTCAGACATAGTTAAGTTTAGTTTAATTGAAAGTTTGTAATATAATATTCACCAATGTGGCAATTAAATTTTCTTACGAGTACAACACGATCAATAAGTATGGGATTATAAATGACGGCTTATCTATTGATTTCATCATCTCTTGCTCGCACAAATGCGATGCCAGCGAAAAGCGAATAGTCGAGCCGCCGAATAATCCCTTCATATTTGATTCGCTAGTGACACTATTGTGGACTACGTGGTATATGTAACAGAAATGAACAAATAACACTTAAACTGAATAAATCTTAAGCTCCATTGACGATAAAAATTCATCTGGTATTAAAATTGTTGTATTCATAGCACATTCACAACATTACGTCGAACTTAGGGAGATAATCTTTGGCGATTGTAGCGATTGACCAAGTACGAACAAAATATAGTAACTCACATATTTGTACATTTTTGTTGTTGTCACTGAGGTACTGATGCACTGAATGATATCAAAGCTGGAACAGTGACCAACTTTATAGTAAATTACGAAGGACAGTGCACGTAATTTGGTTGAGGTTAAGTGTAGTTTGGGTAGACAATGCGTACAGAATGCCGATGAGTGTAATTCAAACGAAAGTGTTGGTCAAATTCAACGTTGTCGTGTACTTAGCAGTCCCGGAAAAGTATTGAAATAAGAACTGAATAAATTTAAATCATTTATGTGAAATAGATTTTTGTAGAAAGGGAAAGAAGAAGTCGATACTTCGTGAAATTTAGGTGAATTAATAATTAGCCCAGCTTTTTATCAACTATAATATATCTAATAGATCAGGCTACCAGTCTAACCAGATAAAGCTATAGCTGGTCATATATTACATAAAGAAATCGCCATCTGACGTTCCCCACCAAATAACTGGGGGATACTAAAACCTTCAGGTTAGACTGTTGTCAGACATGTTCGACCTTCTGACTACCCGTAACCATTGGTATAAATATTCTTAAGAGACCTCTGAGCCACGGTGGTTCGGTCTCAACAGGTAAAGACGGTTATGGTAACCATTTCGTCAGCAACCTCTTGAGGTTTCGAGTTATGATATTTAGGCATGTGTTCAATCTCATCATTATCTTCCTGCCTTTCCCATTTCATTTGCGTTCTAATCTTCCAATTGTCTCTATAAATCGATAAACGTAAAACTCTTTCAGAGAATATACATAGTTGTGACGGATAGCTTATGTTACGAGATAATAACAATAATAAAACCACCGCATAGAATACAGCACGTCTGCAGCGCACAAATTGTACAGCAAAGCATAATCTAAATTACCTACTAGCACAATGTGCAGTTGTGCCTAGTTAAACAGTGCGACACCATATCCATACATTACAACCCCTCTAAATTAATGGAAAAGTAATAATTATTACTTAATGTAAAAGTATTTATTTATTTAGTGAGTAAAAAGTTTATTTAGAGAATCAATTAGTAAATTTATTTTTTATTTTTATTTTATTTATTTATTTCATAAAAAATGTAACAAGAAAGCCTTAAAGTTAACAGCAGTAATTAAGCTTGTATTTAAGAGATAACATAGGTACTATCAACTATTCAGGCCACTTGGATATAAGTATCGTAGCAGTGCAGTTGCATTTGGTGTGGGTCAGGCAAAAATCTCAAATGAATGTGAAAGAAATTTCGGGCTAGTTAGTATTGTGAAGGTGAGGGGAGATTCACAATAATCTATCTCTCTTTTGAATCTCCCTTACACTCACAATACTAACTAGCCCGAAAACGTGAGGACGAAGTAGAAAATTGTTATTTGAAACATATTCTTGTGCTCGTAGACACACGTACGACCCGTCGGCCTTTCGTGATTATATTTTGTTGTAGGTATTTTATGCCGCACATCCAAATCATATCCATAATACCAGATTCACCTGATCACCTCTTACGACAAAGATGGGCACAAATAAGGCTGACACATTTGTGCATTATAAGTATCAAGGTTTATTTTTGCAATTTCTGAGATTTCTAGTACTCTTACCTCAGTTGGTAGAGACTTCGTTCTTAATCAGAAGTGGGATCGATTAATGCAAAAAACAAAAAAATCGTGATTACCGCCCTTTTTACCCGACTACGGAGAGGGTTATATATTTTTCTCTATATTGTACTATATTTTCAAAATCAGAAAATCCAGATTGAAATATCTTCAAAAACAATGGACAGTCTTCTAAGGGCGTTTTCCTAACGCTGAAGCTGTATGCTTTATAAATTGGCACACATGTCATTATTTGGTGATTTCCACTACTCCACAGAAGTGTAACTTCGGATGTGTGACAGCACGGTTAGCGCAGCGGCTAAGCGATTGGCTTCCTGCGTTACGGACCGCGGGTCCGAATTCGATCCCGCACGGGCCGAATATTTGCAGGATCTACAGATAGTTCTTCCGGGTCTGTGTGTGTATGTGATTAATGTTTGTAAATTTTGCCCACGATACAGGAGAAAACTTAGTGTAGGGCAAAAAGTTATTGTTTTTTCAATTTGTATATTATTTTCGGAGTTATAGCCTGCTGCTATGTTTTGGAATCCTTTAGCTTAATAGGTCGTCAAAAACGCTCAAATCTGTTTTTGTACTGAAGGACTTCTATACTCATGTTTGACAAGTATGGTAAAATAGTCATTCCCGAATTCAACATAGCCCATTAGTGCAAACCAATGCAATATTAGTTTTGATATATAAATCTAAAACTTAGGTACCTATTAGTATTTTGTATAGGAATTGTTATAGAAACTTTGCGTCCGCGTGGTCTAGCGTGGTGACTTGATAGGCCTCATCCAAAAGGGAGGTAATGTCTTTGGCACTTACTTATTGGTCTATGTGAGGTAAAAGATTGCAATGAATAAAAGAAGTAGTGTATGATTATTATAATTTATTCGTATGTATTTTATTTTTCGTCATAAACAAATTATTTGCGCAGGTAGTAAGCGGCGTAGGGTGAAGCGTAAGGGTAGGCGGAGTAGGCGGCGAGTGGTGCGGAGTATGCGGAGTAGGCGAGCGGCGCGGTGTAGGCGGCCGCCACCGGCGCGGTGTACGCCGCCGCCACTGGTGCTGTGTACGCTGCGCTGTATAGCACTTGCGGCTTGGGCGATGCTACTGCCGCCACCAACACGCAAGCGAGGACCAACTAAAAAATTAATAATAAATGATTAATTTCACTTTCACTTTATTTGTTGTTTTTATGAAATACGTTAATAATGCTGATACACAAAGATTACTTATAAACAAAAATACCTACCATATATTTGAACATTTTGATTGTTTTCACTGAGCTACTGCTGCACCGAATGATATCAGAAAAATGCTAGCTACCATCTTTATAGTATTTTAAGAAGGCCGAATGCATGCTACGTGAGTTTATTCAAGCAGGATGCCGCGCACAGCATATTGATGAGTTTGCTTCTATCAAGACTGTTAATGAATCGTGGACTGTCTTATCCTTTCAATTTCATTGACGAAATTTATATGACTTATCCGATAGCGAGCCGGTACGGTAGCGAGACACCTTACATCCTAGTCGTATTTGACTTGTGCAGATGAACTTAATGATGAATAATTAAATCTGCATTGTACTTCCATTTTACATCCAAAGAAGTATTATTAGGAAACTAACTAATGAGCTTCAAATGACTAATGAGCAAAAGTTATATAGGTATGTAACTTGTAGCATTGTTGGCGTTGGGCTGGTGTTTGGAATTTTGCTATACGAGACAGTACAAGTAATGCAATGAATTTTAAATCCTAGTGACTTCAAACATAGAGCTAAACTTACTGCCTACTTTTTTACTCATGCAAATTCTTAAGTATTAGATAGCAAGATTCCGAAAACTCCGAGGTTTTACATCAAATCAAAAAATACGACCATAAGTATACGCTCTTAGAACGAGGACACATTATCCGAAAGGTTGACTCCAAGTTGTCGAACACGTCGAACCTCATAATTAGCGATCACGGCCTCCAATGGATTCATCCGCAGCACCATAAGTTTCGCTTTTGGAGAAGGTGAGAAGAGTGAAAGGGGAGTCTACCGGTATTCCTCACTCGCTTTATGAAACGCAGCAACACGATGTTGCTGTTTTATTTCGGCATACTGGGGGAACGTAGAAACTACTGCCCCAGTCGAGCCAGCCTGCTTTTGATCTGTAATCAACAAGTGGCTACAGGTAGGCTCTACATAATCTATAAGAAAGAAAATGTAATTAAAAACCTTCTTTTGCGATACTTGTCTTGAAACGCTACCTCACGGAATCCTTAAGATTAATTGCATCACTGCCAAAACGGATCCCTTACGCAACATCAATCGATAATACATCCGATATCGACAATCAATTGAGATTTTTCGTTTACGGTATTTCCATCCAATGGCGTTTGATTTGCCCTCATGCGATGTGTTGATACAAAAACGTTCGGTTAATTCAACTTTTCTTTGATATTTGACATTTATTATGAAATGAACTGAAATCGTTTATTTCCAGATTTTACATCCAATACAGAAATACAAAAAATATTATTAAAATGAAAATGACAATACAATATGATAATTATGAAATAAGTATATCAGTGGATAAATAAACGATATAGATAAATATTTCATGCGAAGATTTAGGTGATCGGCGTGTGGTAGGACTGTCACTTTTGATGCAGATGTATTATTCTTATTTACCTTCTCATAGTCATAGTCAGTTTATTGGTAACAAACACGTCAGAAAAAATAATTAAAAATACAAAATAATTAAAATTTCACAATTATAAAAATATCAATAATTACACAGTCAGAATAATTAAAATTAAAATAACAATTCGGTATAATATAAAAAAACTGCAGAGGCTATTTTAAAATTAAAAATTCGTCAAAGCTGTAGAAAGCTTGCTCGACTAACCAGCGTTTTAACTGTGCTTTAAAACTGTGTAGGCTGGGTGCCGTGGTGATGTGTTCCGGCAGCTTTTTATAAACTGTTGGACCCACAACATGTGTCGTTTTGGCGGATTTCGTTAGAGTTCTCGGTACGGCTATTAATTTATTCCTATTTCGAGTATAGTAGGAGTGGACATTGCTGTGCTTTGTGTAGGAGGCCAGATTAGTCTTCATATACACTGCAACCTGGTAAATTATAACTGCAGGCAATGGCATTAACTGTGCTAAGGTTGACGAAGAAAATGTAGTCATAAGTATGCATTATGTTCTCCAATGATAAACATTGGAGAATATCCTACCTACCCTACCTTATCTGGGCATAGGTCGCCCCCAAAAGTCGGTAGGTAACCGAAAAGCCGACTTTCGGGCACCTATAACGCTGCTGCCACCAAAATTTTTAATCGATGTTTATCCAACGTAGGCTATGCAGCTAGCAATTTTTTCTAGAAAAAGCTGACTGATACAGATCTTACGTTGTTAAAGAACTTTGCATACGTCTGAAATGAAGGTCAATAGCCACACTAACTTGATCTTCGTAAATATTATTAATAGGTAATTTATTTTTAAGACACAAAAATCATTTTATTTAGTATACAAACAAACTTCGGACCAAATAATAAATACTTGATTGGGCTTTTTAGCTTTTCAGTTCGAACCACTTTATACGAGTGGATTTTTCATCTTGTGAAGTGTCTAATGTAGGTACATTGAGGTGCACTCGGTTTTCGAGAGGGGGGAAGGGGGGGGGGGTCTACTAGACATTCTTGGGTGCTTCTTCCTGGCTACACCTATGCTATTCACCCGTGTATCAGTCAGAATAGCCTCGTCCTCGTCGTTAGTTTTCCCTTACATCCTTCGTTTAGGGTATACTTTTGTACAATTAGGCCAGTCTATCCCTAACTCAACAATTACTTATTAGAAATATTATTCAAAAATGAGTATGATTTTTAATATAGGTACACTAAAATATTGCAAATCTTTCTTCTCCGAATCGGATACACATTTCAAAATAACTTATTTTCCGATATAATACTCATGCTAAAAAGACACCAGGGGGGCTAAAAAGGTCGCTTTAGGCGAATCATAATATGATTCATATTACGAATGTCAAAATATCTACTTAATTGACGACTCTTAATATCATCCGCATAAGGTTCATATTCAGTAATCATCTGTTTGACAGGTACTATGCAGATCATTAGATGAATTGCTCAATGTGGCCTTTTTAGGCCCCCAGGTAATGTTTAAAGGCACCGAATTCAGTGTTTGGCAAATATTGATATATAGGTTTTGGTACTATGGACTGAAGTCTGAAAATAAACTGTATTTCTTTATGTGTTAGTAGAATCTCTTTTTTCTCGGATTATGATAAATTCTGATGACACGGTTGGTGCAGTCGCTAAACGATTGATTTTCTGTGCTACAAGTCACGGGTTCAATCCCCGCACGGAACGAACATTTGTATGGCCTAGTACGTTTTTAAAAACAACTATCTAGTTGTTTTTAAAAACGTGGTTTGAAACAAGGATACACGCATCAACTAGTGTAGTCGACCTCGTCTTTCACGCTGTTACTAGGATGACCGACAAACGGCAGGATTACTATCTGACTTGCCAGTCCAAGTACTTCAGGTCACTGGTGGAGAGAGTTGGCTCTGCAGTGAACATAGGTATTACCATTCTTAAATAACTATATATATTATGTAGACTGAAGTTTATCTCAGTTTATTAAAATAAAAAATAATGTTTAATATGATTAGCATAATTTATTCGTTCCCATTTCTCTATTTATCATGTTCAAGTTATTTACGCAGGTAGTAAGCGGCGTAGGGTGAGGCGTAAGGGTAGGCGGAGTAGGCGGCGAGTGGTGCGGAATATGCGGAGTAGGCGAGCGGCGCGGTGTAGGCGGCCGCCACCGGCGCGGTGTACGCCGCCGCCACTGGTGCTGTGTATGCTGCGCTGTACAGCACTTGCGGCTTGGGCGATGCTACTGCCGCCACCAACACGCAAGCGAGGACCAACTGAAAAAAGATAATTATTAACAATATTACTTTCACTTTATTTCGGTTTATCAGTAAATGCGATAGGAGTTTATTTAAACGCTATTTTTTATCTGCTATGCATTCAATCTGAATTCGAAACCTGTATACTCACCATATATTTAAACATTTTGATTGTTTTCACTGAGCTACTGTTGCACTGAATGATACAATAGATGCGGCTGCCACCAATTTTATAGGTAATTGAGAAGGCCGAATGCACGCAACTTGAGGTTAATCGAGCCCGCTTCCACGCACAGAATAACAATTGGTGTGCTTGTCAATGAATTGGCTAATACCTTCAATTTCTTTAACGTTAATATGTAAATCCTGGAATTTAATAGTACCTACTTAATACATACATTACTTATCTCTCATGAGTACATTAAGTATATTTATAAGTATTTTCATATTCTTTTGATCTAGTTCTCTAAAATATCAAAAGGCACCTACCTACGTTACACGTGCACCTACTTACGTTATGCGTATTTTTATGTAAATATACGATTAAAGTAAGTAGTTGCAACAAACACAACACACAGTCTGTTGTCACGGCTGTTTATGTTAATATTTTTATTATATGCTGGATGATTAATATTACTTCATACTTGATGATAATATTTTTTCATATCTCATGCTCGGAAAGTAGTGTTTGTTTGATCTGAGTAGCGGGTCGAAAACGCTGTTTCCCACCGTTGGACGGAAAAGACTCATAGTAATTACTTCCCACACAAGGGCCGGAATGAATTTTAAAAATAGAACTAAATTGGGTTAGGAAGTAGACTATGAAAATGACGGAAAAGACTCATAGTAATTACTTTCAAACCTAGGGCCCGAATGAATTTTAAAAATAGAACGAAATTGGGTTAGGATGTAGACTGAAAATTTTGTCATAATCAAAAAAAACATGCTGGTAGTGAGTGTATAAACAGCCAGTGTGAATTAAAAAAAATACCTATGAAGCAGGAGGGACCGCGGTGGCGGCGGCGACTCGGTGTGTTCCATATTTAAAATTTTAAAAAGACAATTTTAAATATACACAACACAATACAATTAGAATGAGAGAATTTGACGGGATACTAACTCTGTTTTATTTTATTTTAGAAAAACTACATGTTTTTACTTTCCTTATATTCGAAATGAAAAGTAACCAATCATTCAATAATAAATAATTAATCACTCGGACTATAGCCGCCCTCACTGCGCTCGGGCGTCTAAATACGAGGAATTGATTCCTTTCGACCCTTGTATAACAATCTACTATTTTATATACCTACGTGCACATATTGTCAAGCACTTGATTTATTTATTTATAGACTAAATTGGTTTTACGGAACAATAATAAAATAATTCTTAAAACTCATTAAACCGCATTAAACACAACTTTTAGCTTGTTAACAGTTAATATTGTACTAGTTGTCGATATAATTTTAGTTTTGTAACTGTCTGTTGCATTTAATTCATAAGTTGCTACCCATTTTGTTTGACACTCATGTCACGTTATTTCGATGAAACCTTTTTGGCACTCATGGGAAGAGCCCGAGTGGACTAAATTCAATTTTAACATAATTTGTTGTGCACTCGGCGGGTTATTACAGTCTACTCACAGTCTAGTCTTACTCACAAAACTTTTTTCTGTATTCTCTGACCACACTGCATCGAATCAAAGACCACAGTATGACAAATTGTAGTCAAAATGTTTTTTATCTATTATGTACCTACTAATTAAATAAATCAAAACTTAGATACGTAATCATACAGAAAGCATTGGATAAAGTACTTGATCAGTTTGTTTGAAGCCAGCTGATTGGTATTCGTACCATGGCACTACCGCGGGCCGCGAACTGCGGCAGACATCACATTGCGACTACTGTCCTTCTTGTTGTACTATAAAGTTCATCGCAGAGGAGTGTTTGGTATCATTCAGCTGAACCGTAGCTCATTGTCAACAACAAATAAAATGTTCAAACTTGTAAGTATTTTTTTATTCGAGTATGTTCTGGTCTAGTGAAGGAGATTATAAGTTAAGGCCCTGAGCAGTCGACAGACTTTATGCACGTCGACTGCTCAGGGCACAAAAAACACATATTATAAAACTCAGTAACATATATATTTTTTAATAATTAAAGTGTAAATTGGTACTTAATAATATTTTGTTTTTCCAGTTGGTACTCGCTTGCATGATGGCGGTGGCGGTAGCGTCACCCAAGCCCGGCGTGCTGTACAGCGCAGCGTACACAGCGCCGCTGGCGGCGGCGTACACAGCGCCGGTGGCGGCCGCCTACACTGCGCCGCTCGCCTACTCCGCATACTCCGCACCACTCGCCGCCTACTCCGCCTACTCCGCCTACCCTTACGCCTCACCCTACGCCGCTTACTACCTGCGCAAATAACTTAGAATGAGATTATAGACGAATGCGAATAAATAATACATTAACATAATATACATTGTTTTTTTTTAAGTCACTGTCATTTTTTGTTATTTATTACTAGTATCTTGTTAAACCCTCCATCCAAACTAAATGTATGCTTTGGTAGATCACTTCCATTCCAATATTATCAATTGGATTCAGTGCAATCGGCGGTGGATTCAAATTAACGACATCTCACTCACTACTCCGTGCCTTATTCATTGGGATAATATTCCCGCTATTATAACAAGTATTTGAGCATTAAGAGTTAGAGTTCGAATCTATTTAAGACATAAATTATATAATTAAAGAAAACTCAACTATTCACGATGTTGACTGGAGTACTTTTTTTATCTTATATAAGACATAACGTGACTTATTGCTCAAGTTTAGCCCTACGTTGTCGTACTGCAACGGAGAACAATGATTTAAGGGACAAAATGCATTTAAGTCTAACCGTAGAATACCAATACACATTATTTGAAAACACCATTATCGGTTTGTTCATAATTTAATTGACTAAACACAAAAAGCGTCTCCTGAAAAGTTGCTGTTTTGCAATCTATCTTTCTATGCGTTATTATTCTAAGCCTAATATTTTGTTTCCGGAGACTGCTTTGTTGTATGTATGATTTACGGAAACAAGTTAACAGTGTGGGTTTGATTTAAACTTATTGCAAATTTCTTGCAACCACGTTTATTAAGAACGTGGAACTTAATGATAGTATAATAAAATTTCCAGCGCAGAATAAATCATATTTGTATGCTCTACAGATAGCAATCTGTCGGGCCTCATCTGTATGTTCCGGATGAAAACTTATTAATAGTGTGTAAATGTGTGTGCATGCAGTACTCACGATACAGGAGAAATCCTATTAATGTTATATCTAATTTTTTTAAATTATAATTTTGTTTTTTGATTTTCTCGTTTTTTTTTTTTTTTTTTTTATTGCCCCTCACTAGGATTTCTCCTGTACTGAGGGTACGGTTTACAAACATACATGTCACATGCACACAGCCAAACCCGAAACAACTATTGGTAGATCATACAAATATTTGTTCCGTGCGGGATTGGGATACCCGCGGCACGTAGCGCAGAAAGCTAATCGCTTAGCCACTGCGCCAACCATGTCGTCAAATGTAGAAAAAGCAATTTAAAAATCGAACTAAGAATTTCAAATTTAGGATATTTCTTTTTTTGATCCTCATTCACTGTAGGTACTCGATGGCCGTATACATAATTATTGTAAAATGCTTAATAATTTTTATTCTTTGATTTGAGTTCTTAACTGTGTGAATAATAAAATAAAACAATTTTTTCGGTCATTTATAAAACTAAAGGAAAGTACTCTTATTTTATTTTTAATAGAACGCTCCCACGTTGTTTTTCATTCTGACAAAAAAGAGGGGTATTATAAGTTTGTAGTGTGTATCTGTGTATCTGTCTGTGGCATCGTAGCTCCGAAATGGATGGACCGATTTCAATGCAGATTTTTTTTATGGAAGGCTAGTCGGGTATGACCTTAGCTTTATTTCATGAAAATCTGTGTAGCTGTTAGTAAGTTACAGCTCTTTTTCTAGTTGGAGTCGGGGGTTTTTGACGGTTAGGTTATTCAAACTTACATTCGTAACGTAAATCAGTGTGTTAATTTCAGGCAAAAGTATTAATTTTATACTCGAACTATAGGCGATCTCGCTATGCTCGCGTGCCCTAAAATCTTGTGTGAAAATTACTTTCGACGAATTGAATATGTTGGCGGCAGGTTTCACAATTTTTCTCAGCAATTAAAAAATATTCGGAACTATTTATGTACTCCATTCATCATGTCTTTGTCATCATTTTTGTAATTGCTTTACTTGATTGGTTATCTTGAATAATTAATATCAAGAATTGCTAGTTAAACAAAGAGTTTTTATTCTACAGGGAAACGAGACCTACCCAAGCCTCAAAACTTTCTATATACAATAATCTAAACACATACTTTAATATTTATTAATTTATTTAACAATGAATGCACACATAAAATACCTGAGAAATATGAAGTAGGACCATAAAGTACAAGTACAAAGGTACTGCTTATTTCTAAAGACATCTTTTCTAGCAGACCTGCGAGAGGAGAGTTTAAAAAGAAGAAATTTAGACACAGTGTGTCAATGATACGTGTAAATAATTTACATAAAATACAGTTTATTGTGATTTCCTTTCCCTAAACTCGAACAAATAATTTCACTATATAGTAGTTGGGTCCATTTGCAGGGCTCGTCTAGGTACCTAGCACCGTACTGCCTATTTCTGCAGCAAAATGGAAATACCTACCTGTATTCCCCGGTTCCCGATTAGTGGGTAGCGTAGCCTGTGAAATTCCAGACATAGGCATACGATCTTGAAGGCTTCAGGGTACGCAACGCATATCGTCGTGTTGCTAGATCGGCAAAAAACAGGTTCTGTGACATGACAAATGTCTATGGGTTGTGGGAGTTACTTATCATGAGGCGAACCGTCAGAGTTAGCTTCTCCAATTATTATTTTAAAAAAATACTCCTTCAGATCTTATGCCTTGTCTTGATTTTTTATCTCCATCCCTCTTGTAGTCCTAAAGGGTTATTCAGAGGATGTACTGTACACTCAGATTTAGACCCATTTGCACAGTACAGCGTTGTACAGTGGTGGTTTCCATGGAAAATACATGAAGATAATAAAAATAAAATATCATTTTTTGATAACTAAACAATTGATAATTTATTTAACCGCTATGGTACTCCTATGTCAACTTCATTACACCAAAGATATTTATTTATATAAGTAAGTATAGGGCGAGATGGAGTTATAGGCAGACGAACTCGCAACTGGCACGTAGTAAGGCGCGTTGTAACCGTACTGTGTACTGTACTGTGAGGTGTACGCGGCAGTGTACGGCGCTGTGTACGGGGCTGTGTAACTGTACGGCACTGAGTACGCGGCAGAGTAAGCGTACGACGCGGGGTACGTTGCGTACGGACCGGGAGCGTACGCTGTACTGTAAACTATATCAGGCTTAGGTTCTGCCACCGCCACCGCCATCATGCAAGCAAACATGAACTGAAAAAATAAAAACAAATTATTATTATTACACCCCGATAAATATAAATTGCGGAACCTAGTAAAGAACCTTCCTAGATTTCCTTAATAGAGACATCTATTAAAATTATCAAAATTCAATCGCAGATGGATACAATATTGCGTTTAAATCTTAAAAATAGTTCGTAAGTAGGAATAATTTAGCATTATAACCAGAGAACAGATTAGTTTCAGGTAAAATTTTAGTTTCATAATAGATACTTGCTAAACTTGTAACAAGAAAACAAACTATTAACAAAAATGTTTCTTTCTCTAATAAATGAGTCTTACTGAGAACTAACATTAATTACTTTGAAACGATAACGGAGCTGAGTAAATCGCATTCTTAGTAAAATATTCTAAGAAACAAAAAAATTGGGAATACAAACATTTAATTTATTTAAATCCCAAATCATATGCATGTCCGCCCAATTAGGTATGACTAAGCAATTATGTCTTTGGGAAAACAAATGTTCTGTAAAATTGTATTCACAGTCGCGCACTGAATAGAAGTACATCCTTGTTTTTATGAGTTGAGAAAAAAATATCTTCTCATGTACCTATTACACATGAAGAGTCGCATCTCCTACTTATGCAAATACAAAATTGTATCATTGATTCAGCATTGTATCCACATTACATTACGTAGATACCTATTTATGATATGGTTTCGGAGCTGTTGTCTATCTAAATAAATTGTTAGAGGTCCAGTAGTTTTTTACTGAGTAATCACTATGAAAACGCCTTCATCCATTGCAATATTTATTTACAGGAAAATGTGTTTAGAGAAATTATATCAAGTTAGTCGCATCATTATAGTAAAAGACATAGCCCAACTTACTATGGGATTTAGTCCTAATGCCGGCCAGAAATTAGACTATACATTTTGGTCCCTAACGTCGACTTTTGTCTGGAAATCAAAACGCATTATAATCGGCCCAAGGGTATCCGATCAAAATAATGTAGAAATACAGCTATTAGTACTGAATAACTACTCAAAAATATTTAGTTTCTATCTATACTTTACACTTTGAGAGATAAAAATATCCGTATCGGTCCTATTATTATTCCTTGAAAACAAAACTAGGTATTATCCTATATTTTGATACATGATATAGCATCACACCTGATTCTGCAAAAGGTTAGGCAGAGGTTTTCACCCAGACCTGTGCAATTACATTAAAAAAGCAATAAAAGTTACGACTAACGTAACTTTTTTTATTCCGAAATTTTTTACTTTTCTCTTGAAAAATGATACCCCCGATGAGATCTACTGCTGTTTTAGTTGATTCTGGCTAAGCATTTGGACCAAATCCTGCCAATGTCCTTTAGAAATCTGTTAGCAAGCTACGGCTCATGGTCATACATCATCCTCAACCAGTATTATAAATATTTATTAACCAATCATTGATTTAAATGTTCCTTGATCTAAGTTGCTACATGAATAGATTTAGATGTTCCGTTATGGGAAGTTCTCTATGACCCATTACTGGTTCTCTTTCTGCGTTTCATCAAAATCGTTTTAACAGTTTGCCACGAACACTTTTGTATTTAAGTAACTAGGGATACCTTGACCATGGAAATACTCGTAGTTTAAGATTTTTTAATTCTTCACACTTCCACTAATTAGTGATAATTATCTCGATTTTCCTCACTAATTTAAAATTGAAGAGTAAAATAATAATGTATGAACTCACCAATTTGAACATTTTTGCGGGATGTACTCACTGAGCTACTTCTGAGCTAAATGATGCCTACTGACAGTCCGGACCGATCTTTATAGTATTTACGAAGGACAATGCATGTTTTGTGAGGATTCTAACCAGAAAACGTCGTGTATTATGAATAACGATTGGTCTCTTTCACACCTGCAGCGCTAATGAGAATATTTTTTGGCATCTAATTAACATTTAACATGTTCTGATATTACACATAATAGCCAGCAAATTCTGTCGGTTCATAATTATTTTTTATTGTACTTTTAGTTAGTGTGGACCATTCAGTTATTAACTGGCGCCGGTAACTGGTTAGGTAAGATGAGGCTTCTCTAGGCTGTTGGAGGCTGTATTCCCAGGGATATTTGTGTAAACAAAACGTTTGAGCCCCGTTGCCGCAACACGTGGCCGTCGGTTCGTTGATTGAATTATTGCGTACCAACAGGAATAGAGACCTTATCGCATGGTCCACTGTGTAAAGGATTTGTTTATGTTAGCTAGGATCATGCGTCGAGAGTCTGGCCCCCGCGGAGACGGTACAACAAAACAGCGGAACACAGCTACATCGTTACAGAACAAACAGTGTGTTTATTTATTTATTTATTTATACTTTATGCACTAAGTACAGAGGCGGACTTAATGCCGTAGGCATTTTCTACCAGTCAACCTATGGGTGATGCAGAGAATGTGTAAGAAGGTGTTGAGAATATTCTTATGAAATATAGTTACAATTGACTTTTTGCGTCTTATAATTAAATTGCATCGTCAAGCTCGTGAACGGGTGCCGTCTGTCGGAACTGGTCAGCTTGTAACTGCCATGGCAATCTTATTCAGAGGCAAATCATTAATAAACTATTCTTATTTTTTATTCACATTAAATAACATTATTCTAGCAGCTCTTACCGCAACATTGTATTGATCAAGATTGTAATCGATTATTTTAAAAGTTTCCATGGAGTTTCTTGCCGGTTCTCCTCCATAGGATTATTATTATTTGGAACCGCCCACCTAGAGTCTCGACATTTCATAAGTACCTGTATCTGATTTACAAGAAATAAAGATCTATTCTTCTTTTTGAAAGTCAAACAAGTAAAAACCAAAAAAGAAAAAAAGAAAAACATCAATCATACTAAACACTTTTTTCTAAGATTTTCAGTTAGGTAATTTAAATGTGACGATTGTTGACGATGAGGTTATTAGGAGGCTCATTGACAGCAGTGTAGACTCATGGGCTATTTCGACTGAATAAATTAGTCTACTACGTACCTACTATTACTATGTTTGGGTAACGAAAGTCAGATGCCATCTGTTACTAAAAGACTGACATAATATTCTGAGACCAGGCTGGTCGTCTTTCGGGTTTCAAACTGCCCTTAACAACTGTATACTGTAACTTAGACATTTATATGATGGATGGGATCGGCTTAACGGTTGTCTGTAAGAAATCGCCGATTTCAATGAGACCGCCTATTGTACAATCTTATATTGTTCATAATATTTTAACTGGTACAATAAAGAGTATTTCTAGTGTATTCTAACGTGCTCTCAAAGAAACGCAAGGTTATCCATGTACAAAGAGCGGACACCTATTCATGCTTTTAAGTTTAGTAGATAAATCATACTACTTATGTAGCTATCTAGCCATATAGGCACGCGCCTCTCAAATGCAAACTATGTCGTAAGTAATACCTAATAGGTACCTACAACTATTATATAAATGATATTGTATGTCGTTAGTTGTATTATTTGACAAATAATTTCTTATCACTCGTAAATTAATTAATAATTTGCTCGGGAGACTGCGACCAATCGCGATTTAGTTCTAACTTTGAAATTTACATTAGTAAAATCAGTTGGTCTTGGTCAACCAGCTCGGCACGATAATGGAGCAATCAGAAATAAATTTACACATTCTGGTAAGAAGAGTTTTAATATTGTCAACTTGGCCTGTTTCGAAGTACAGTGCGACAAGCATATCTCCTCACTTGGCGTAACCGAGAATGCGTGGTTATTTACACATTTAAAAAGAAATTGGTTTTAGACCACATTATTTTCGATTTATAATGCAAAATTTTTGAAAATCTACCCCGTGTGTATCGAAAACATGTGATTTTTTAGTTTTTTAAAAATATTTTGTGTTAATGAATTTTTATGCAAATAATACAATAAAATAATAGCTCTATCTGTCAATATACTTTTTGAGTAATTGCTATTTGCATGTACGAAACCCTCGGAGCGCAAGTCACACTTGCACACCCTCGCGGTTTTTTATTTTGGTAATAATACTTAATTTATATTCCAACATTTAGGATTTATTACCTCCTTATTTATTATATATTGCAGTTGATCCTCGTTGCTGCAGTCATCACAAGTCAAGCGGATGTGCGTCCCGATGGAGAAAAATATTTAGACGGACGAAGGGCGTACAGAGCGATTGGTGGAAGATTTCAACATGGCGGTTCGCATCAAATGAGACATCGTAATACTAGCCATCTTAACAACGGACTTAACAGGAGACCATTAAACCTATTTGAACGCTATCCAGTTACCGCAACACCTATTGTTAGTAGCAGAGGGCTTTTTGATATCAACGGACCCCAATTCGGTGCATCGAACCCAGTCGCTCAAGGACGTCCTCCTTCTAGATATCCAAACAGATTAAATGGTAATAAAGGAGCTATACCTTACGAACGACCACTAGTAGGACGTCCTGTTTTTGGATATCCAAATCTAGACACAGGCATAATCGAGAGTGGATCACTGTATTACGACGGATCGTATGTTCTACGCCCTAGGCTTGGAAATCCAAAAAAGATCGACTTCGATAGCCGATCTCCACTTTACGATGGATCTCAAGTTACATATCCTTTCGGTAACAATCTTAACAGATCTGACGTCGATAGTCCTCTATCTTATGAATTTTTAGTTAAACGTCCTTTCTTTGGATATTCAAAGAAAAACAAAGTTCATGTAGGGGATGTACCTTACGGAGGAGCTCGAGTGGAGCAACCTTCGAATTGGAAGGTTAATGAACCCGAAGTTAAAAGAGGATATCTGCACTACGATGAATGGGTGGCTAGTCCTCATTCCATAGATTATGCAACTGGAGACTACGTCGAAAGAGGCAATCTACCCTTTGATAGAACTCCTAAGGGACATTTAAATTCACTTTATGACAATATTCCCGTTGAAAATTCATCGGGTCACTATACAGCAGACGTCGAATCAAGATCTCAATTTGCTAAAATTGGATATCAACAAAGATTGGGCGGATACGGTGCCGGTAAAATGAATACCTAAAATAGAAGGAATGAGTAACTACTCGAAGATACAATAAATAATGAACTAGACAATTTGGGTTGGTTTAGTAATAAAGAGGCTTATGGTTTGGGAGTGGTTATTTAATAGATTTAATTAGTAACGACTTTATTTTATGTGTTTTTAACAACATTATAAGAATTGCATTTGATTAATAGTACAAATGAACTACATAGGTACAACTTGGTGTTATCTAGACTAGAACTACATATTGATCGTAGAATTCACAGATTAACGATCGTTAATTTGGCAGCGGCTATTAGCCTATACAAAATTCCAGCTTTTTGGGAATCTTCAGATGTCATTTTCTAAAGCGGGATTTACATTATGAAACTAGTGTCGCCAAACCGTAACTTGACTACTGTAAACTTGACCATCATTATGATCGTATTGGAGCTTGGAGTACTTACAGCAGTTTTTTCTTCCTATAACGAAATTTCCGGTCACGCGAGAAAACAAAAGAAATATTTTAAAGTTGTTATTTAAGCTCCAAATACGATCATAATGAGGGTCAAGTTTACAGTGTAGTGGTCCGTTAACATCTACATCTTTTGGTGGAGCAAAATATTTTTGTTTATTTTTTAAAAAGGAAAGATGAAGTTTCGTTACGGTTTCGCGACGATAGTTTCGTATTAAATTACGCCTCAAAATATGTATATAAGGTCCAACCTTTTTATTTCCGATCCCTATAAGGGGTTATAAGGAGATTATATTTAATTTTCTTATAAGTACACATAGTGTTGTGTAATTTTATTTACTTTAATTAAAACGGAATTACGGGAATTTCGGGATTTATGAATTGTGTAACCATGTATGCCTCTTTGAAACATATCTACACATTGGTTTGAATATTTTTTTCGCAGTTTGTGTATACTGTTACCATACAAATAAATGACTGTGCTCCTTTTTAAAAGTTCTCAATCGTCTTTTTTTTTTCTCACCTCTGAACTTTCGACTGGGTGAACCGATTTTGATCGTTCTCTTTTTATTTGAAAGCTGGTACTTCCTGTGTGGTCCCATTTAAATTTGGTGTAGATCTGATGAAGAATTTCGGAGATATACAATGGAACTCTTGAATGAATAACAGCATATCACTTGCGATTACTGAAATCGCATGTTTATGTATTGTTTATGCCACTCAAAATAGAAAAATAAAATAAACTTAAAAAAAAAGTAAAAACCGACTTCAAAAAACTAAAAAGTATAAAATAATTTTCTTAAAAAACTCAATCTTAAAAAACTCGGGGCCTTTAATTCTTCAATGCTCCTAGCTTGGCAGTGGCACCGACTTCAGAAGCTAAGATTTTTAAGAAAGTTATATTATACTTTTTAGTTTTTGAAGTAGGTTTTTACTTTTTTTTATTAAAGTTTATTTTACAACATCTACTTGTTTAGTTACTCCATAACTCTCACATTGAACTAAAACCAGGAGCAGTCAAGGGTAAAATATAAAAGAAATGTTTGTTTCAAAAGCTCTTTCATTTATTATATAGTTTTCGTTTTATCCAATGATTATTAAGCCTTATTTGTTTTGTCCAAGTTATTTGCGCAAGTAGTAAGCGGCGTAGGGTGAGGCGTAAGGGTAGGCGGAGTAGGCGGCGAGTGGTGCGGAGTATGCGGAGTAGGCGAGCGGCGCGGTGTAGGCGGCCGCCACCGGCGCGGTGTACGCCGCCGCCACTGGTGCTGTGTACGCTGCGCCAGAGGGGGGACAGTTAGAACATCGGAACTAAGTGCCTTGGACGGTAGTGACATCTATTAAACTTAACGGTTAAACTAAAAGCAATGTTTCTTTTAAAAGCCGATAGATGTCTCTATTCGAAACATAATTATCCAGCATTTTATCTACAATGGCAACTTTACAACCCTAATCAATCATGACGGATTTTTTTGTATTGGTAACCTCACACAATGTGGTTGCCGACTACAACTTGCGCACGCGTCTGTTTGTTTTCTTAACCATTTTGTGTGTTTTTCTTAATTTTTGAGTGTTACTTTGCACCTTGTTTTCACTCCTTTATTGCGCTATTTATGTTGTTCTGACCTTATTTTGATCACAAATTAGTTCTAAAACTTAATAGCACAATAAAGGAGTCAATAAAAGGTACAAAGTAAACAACAGCAACATATACCTACGCTACGCATAATACATCTATACCATATACGTACCTACCTATACCTATATGTAGCGTTATTGTATTGGCATTAGTACCCGTTAAGCATTCCAGAGGACGCTTCAAATTGATATGCACAGAGAATCCGTAAGAGGGCTCTCTATTCCCGTAGTATTACTGTACTCTGTGCGCTGCGCTGTACAGCACACCGGGCTTGGGTGACGCTACCGCCACCGCCATCATGCAAGCGAGTACTACCTAAAAAAACAAAGATATTAATAAAACACTTAAATCCCAGTCGAAGACTTGTATCATACTTTCTTTGATTTCGTCTTTCATGTAAGTTATAAAAATAATGTAAGTTAATTAATGTGCTTGTAGCTACAATAAATTTTGGTACCTACTAATTTTGTTACAAAATTAAACTCTAGGACTGCTGTCAGGGTCTCATTTTGTTGTTAAATCTCATGTCTTTTTATTATCCCTTTCCATAAATCAATATTTCCAATGCTGATGGGTACTTTCTGCTTATTAATGCAACTTTATCACACTAAAGACAAAACCTTTCTATGTATGTCATGAGTAATACGATTATCAGTGCGATTTATCATACCAATTTCCATTACTTAAAAATAAAGACCAGACCGAGAGGCATTTCTATATTAATTTAATTACTTACCAATTTGAACATTTTTGTTGTATGTTATCACAGACTACTGCTGAGCTAAATGATATCAACAGACTGTTTGTACCGATCTTTATAGTAGTGCCGAAGGACAATGGATGCAATGAGGATACTCGTCCCAAAACATCACGTATTATGAATGACGATTAGTTTCTTTCGCTTTTGCAGAACTGGTTTGTCTTTATTAGCATTATAATAAGCTGCTTTTGGGTCTGTATCAGGTGGGTTCCTCCAGAAAATAGTATGATTTTTTATCCAATTCCCATATAAACTTTCAAAATAAAACAAATGTGGCGCTAGAGAAGTTGCGAATCAACATAATTCTGATACCGATCGATTGGAATTTCCGAAAGGGCCGAGCAGTAGGTACTTACCTATATTTTAAAATATCTTTGCTCAACAACTGGTATTACGCATTGAACGTTACAATTGTTAGTTATGCAATTGAAGAATCGTGTGGGTTGGCGGACTACTCACACCAAAACGTTTTTCTTCTCCGTTAACGCAAGTGATATTCAAATTCTTGATCCGCACATGAATTCGAAAAGTCAATGGTGCGGCTCGGAATTGAAGTCAGACCCTTCCGGGGCAGGCGTTCAACCGGTATGCTATCATACTTAATTATGTACAAGTAGTAGCAGTAGTTCTTCAAACTCCATAGTTTTAGCTCCTAGTTGTCGAAGGTCGTGGATTTGGTAGGTAGGTAATTGTTCCTGTCATCTGTGAAAGAAAGAAAGAAAGAAAGAAAGAAATCATTTATTTGCTTATAATGCAGGTGTACATATGAACAAGCACTACATAGTAAATGTTTATTTTTAATATCTTTCTTTTAATTGTGTCCTTTATGAAAATTGTGTATTTTTGGCAAAATCATAGTTATTTTCTGTCTAAATATAATTTATTGATAATGCATTTTTCTTTGTAAGTTGGATTTCCAACCAATGACATTTTCACGAGTTTGTAAGTTGTTTAAAAACAAAAACTGGTGCGTAGTACCTACGTTGTATGGAGCCTGCCTTCTGTACCTATTCAAGTACTGGCTTTTCAAGTATCTATGAAAAAAAATACTTGAAAGAAGCAAAAAGGGTGTGTGTGTGTGTGCACGTGGCGTTCTGTAGTTTCTGCCTATCCTGTGGGAAAAGGTGTAATGTTATGTAAAATATGTAAATTAGTTATGTATGGTAGCCAGCATCAGCGAAGTAAAGTCTATAGTGCTCTAAACAGCTTGTATAAATTGAACGTAAATGATTATTTATTGTATTGTTTTCCTGAAATTGTTTGAGTGAAAACATCTCGCTAATCAGTTCTTATCACATGTAAATTAAGTAACGATTTGCTCGGGAAACCGTGACTAATGGCGATTTAGTAGTAGCGTTGGAATCTACCACAATACTGCCTTCATAAAGTCAGCCAGTCTTGTTCAGCCACTCCATATTATCTGGAATCATCGAAGCTCGCTTCGACATCGGAACAAAATAATGAAAGATTTTATTCTGGTACGTAAAGTGTACATCATATTTGAATTCCAAGTAAATTAATTGTAAGGGCCCGTTCACACGAGCGTTGGCAAAAACATAATTTAGTATGAATTGGTCACAACCACTCACACTAGAAAAGCGCTAAAGCCGCGATAGAGAAGCGTTGAATAGTTGCGAGAACGTTGTATAGTTAAAATAAATGAGATATTAGGCTACGTTAGCGCTAGTGCCAACGCTGGTTCTAACACTCGTGGAAACAGACCCTTATATTTATCACAAGAACATATATTATAAGAATTTCTATTTAGGTACTTACATTTTGATATAATATTATTGATTTTCTGTTACCAACAAAGTTACTTGAATTCGTGTGGATTGCTTCTTTTAATGCGTCCGGCGGGTTTAGATTCTAAACCAGCGGAAGAAAATCGATTTATTATTTTACTTCGCTGCCAAATAATCATGGATTTTGGTAAAACCTAGGTACCTTATGAAATTCTCTGCAATTTTCCGGTCATCCGGGCTGGCTGTATTATAATAATTCAGTCCATTACTGTCCAACTGTGGAGACGGGCCTCTTCTCAGCATGAAACGGGTTTAGAAGTTCAGGCAGCCCATACAGATCGGTGACGACGTTGCGACATTAAATGAAACCACGTATTTGGTATCACGTTCTGAAGCCGTATACAAAAAATAAACGATTTTCACGCATGTTATTTTTGCCCAATATTTCACTTTACTTTCATTCGTTTAATTGAGGGGACATCAAAGTAGAAACTTATGTCATCTTTATCTATTCTATACGTGAAAATAAAGATTATTTTGGTAAAAACAGTTAGAGACCTTTCAAATTTCGCCTACAGATCGTGATTATGTGCAAAATTAAGAAAATTTTAATTAGTTTCTGTGGCTAAACAACATTTGATTTTATTTTTTGTTTACTGTCACGGAACTTGATACCAAATACTAACGTCGTCACTAACCTGTATTCTGAAGTTGTATGCTCTCAAATAAACGCAATACGTCTGTTCTAACCATATCCCTCCATATTGATCGTAATGCACCGTGTGATATAGCCATAATCAACAGTCTTATCAAATGGATTGCTGATCGTAGTGAGTATATTGTTAGCGCACTGAAGAAAGCTTTCTTGATATAATCCCACTGTCACCTGGGAAGGTAGTCAGATTTTTGCCGAGAATCGAAAAGAAATGACCACGCCTTACACGCACGACCACGTTCTAATCATCGTGTTTACATTGGAATCGTAAATCTTATGTAAACATGTTGATTATAAGGTTGTTACAAATAAATAAATAAAATGCATGGTTAATGTTATAAGTAGGTTTTTTTTTTTCAGTTGTTCCTTGTCACCATCTTTGTCACTTGTAGAGCTGATGCGGATCCGGAAAGGCATCAGAGCGTTAATCAGGTATTAGCGGGAGGTGGAGGAGTTTACGCTGGTGGACCTGATAACTCGAACACAGAAGCTCAGTTTAATCCAGAAGCTGAAGTAGGTGGAACCAATACCTATGAAGACTATAATTTGCCACGTCCCAGCGTGTTCCCCCTTGGTACTCCAGGTGATGTGGCTAATATGATTAAAACTAAAGCTGGATTTGTAGATGAAGCAAATGTAGGTGCTCAAAACGGTGGAACAAATAACTATGCCGGGCATGGTAACGTACCTCCTGAAGGAGTTGACTATGAAAGTCAATTTGGAGGAACAGCTCAAGCTAGCGCTTCTGCTGAAGTTAAAATTGGTGAAACTACTCAGATTGAAGTTGACGCAACAGCCCAAGCGAAAGCAGAAGCTCAATACAACGAAGGAGCTCAATATAACAAAGGAGCTCAATATAACGAAGAAACTCAATATAATGAAGCAGCTCAATATAACAAAGGAGCTCAATATAACAAAGGATCTCAATATAATGAAGGTATACAAGATAATGAAGCAGCTCAATATAATGAAGGAGCTCAATATAACGAAGGTGCTCAATATAGCAAAGGAGCTCAATATAACGAAGGTGCTGAATATAGCAAAGGAGCTCAATATAACGAAGGTGCTCAATATAATGAAGCAGCTCAATATAATGAAGGAGCTCAATATAGCAAAGGAGTTCAATATAGCAAAGGGGCTCAATATAGCAAAGGAGCTCAATATAACGAAGGGACTCAATATAACAAAGGAGCTCAATATAACGAAGGTGCTCAATATAACAAAGGAGCTCAATATAACGAAGGAACTCAATATAATGAAGCAGCTCAATATAATGAAGGAGCTCAATATAACAAAGGAGCTCAATATAACAAAGGGACTCAATATAACAAAGGAGCTCAATATAATGAAGGAGCTCAATATAGCAAAGCAGCACAATTTAACGAAGGGACTCAATATAACAAAGGAGTTCAATATAATAAAGGAACTCAATATAATGGAGGAGCTCAGTATGTCGCCGAAGCGCATGCTGATACAGCAGTTCAAGCGAATGGAGGAGAATATGGTGGAGAGTCTCTATTGAATGCAAAAGTTCAAGCTGGTGCAATAGTTCAAGAAAACGGAGGATTTGAAACAGTTACAACAATTCAAGGAAATGCAGCATCTCCTCTCAAGAATGGATATGTTGGAGCAATTCCAGGAACCATGAATACTTCTGATAGTAGAGGAACCCAAAATGGTGGAAACTTAGTAGCTTATTTTAATGGACCTAAGCAATATGAAGAATTAGTGGGAGGGAACGTATTTGGAACCCAAAATAGTGGAAATTTAGTAGGTTATTATAATGGCGCAAAGCAATATGGAGGACCAGTGCCAGGAAATCTAGGTGGAACTCAAAAAGGTGGAAACTTAGTAGGTTATTATAATGAAGCAATACCATTTGGTGGAGCAGCTCAAGGAAACACACTTAATCAATATGGTGGAACTTTAAATGGTGTTGGTACCAAAGCAATCCCAGCAGCTGCAAAAAATTTATATAGTCAGCATAATTATGGTGCATATATAGGTGGGAATCAAGTTCAAGGAAGTTCAATCAATCAAATGGATGGAAGTTTGATTTCTAAAACACCTCAGTTTGGTGGAGGAAATCAATTAGTAAGTCATAATGGTACTCAATTCGGTGGACCAAAATATGGAAATGTTTTATTACCTGCAGGATATAACTATGGATATAATTACGGATATCCAATATCTAGCTTACCATCTCAATATGGAGGTGACTATAATAATAAAACAGAAACAGGTAAATATTACAAACAAACTGTATATTACAATCATTATAATAAAGGAGCTCAAGCTGATGCAGTAGTTAAAATGGAAGAAGATGCTAAATATGGTACAGATACCCAAGATGCTTCCGCAAATGTTCAATCAAATAGTGGAGCTCAATATGGCGGCGGAGCTCAAGCTGACTCAGTGGTTCAAACAGACATAGGAATTACTGGAAAAACTCAAACTGATGCAGAAATAAAAAGTGTAGAAGCACCTTATAACTCAGAAATGCATACACGCGTAGCTGACACATTGGTTAAAGCGAACACTGCAGCTCAATATGACGCGGGAGCTCAAGCTAATACGGTAGTTCAAGCAAGTGCTGGAGCTCAATATGGTGGGGGGACTAAATTGAGCGGAAGCACTCAAGCTGATGCACAGATGAAAACAAACGATAGAGATGTTGGAGAAAAACAAAACACTGCAGGATCTCAATATAACGGAGGAGCTCAATTCAATGGAGGAGCCAAATATAATGAAGGATTTCAATACAGTGGAGGATCTAAAAATGGTGGATTTTTAAATGGAGTATCTCAAAGTAAAACAGAAGCACAAACTAACGGAATAACTCTAAATGGTGGTGGTTCTAAACATAACGGAGTATTTCAACCTAAACCAATTCAAATCTCGCAAACAGCCGGGATGTCTCAATACAGTGGAAGACCTAAATATGGTGGAGCAATTAACGCAGTATCTCAAAGTAAATCAGAATCACAATCGAGCAGAATAACGCTAAATGGCGGCAGACCTAATTATAACGGAGTATATCACACTAAACCAGGCTTTCAAGTCGGGTTGTCTCAATATGGTGGAGCAGCTAAATATAACGGAGGAGCTCTTTATAATGGAGAAATGTCATATGGAAGTAAAGCTCAGGCGAGCGCACAAGCTCAGGTAGAAAAGACAGCCGAATTAAGTCAAGGAACAACAGGTGCTAATGCTGTAGTTAAGGCTGGTGAAGTGACTGAAAATCGATTTGGCCAGCGGCACCCCCGACCAGGCTCTGCTAGTTATCGCCACCCATATAGTCCAAGGTGGCAGCAAGGATAGCGCATGGGTTCTAAATTACTAAAATAATACAATGTTCTTTAAATATTTTATATAAAAATATGGTTTTAGACATTCAGAAATGTATTAGCCACTCTGTAGTGTCCCTTTTTGAATATTCCAAAGGAAAATCCCGAAACAGAATGTGGAATAAGTTTAGCTATCGGTCTGTAGCATTAGTGTGGGGAACTTTAAAAACGTTTAGAAAAATTATTTGATTTTGTTTATCAAAAAAAATTGTATTTATGTATGTACAAGGAACACACTCTCCAAGTTTCAGGTCTCTACGATCAGCGGTTTAAGCTGTGCGTTGATCTTTCAGTCAGTAGTTCAGGACAAAGCCTTTCATAATTTCTACCCCTTTTTAACCCCGTTAGGGGATGAATTTCAATAATATACAAAACACATCTTCCATCAATTCTGTTAAAAAAGGTTTATGCAAAATTTTAAGTAGATTAGACCAAGGAATCACGTTGTCCCATACAAACATTGCCCCCTTTTTCACCCCCTTAGGGGTTGAATTTCCAAAAATCCCTTCTTAGTGGATGCCTACGTCATAAAAAGAACACACTCTCCAAGTTTCAGTTCTCTACGATCAGCGGTTTAGGCTGTGCGTTGATTCATCAGTCAGTAGTTCGGGACATAGCCTTTTATATGTATAGATAAATTTTTTATGCCTTGTGGCCAAACTACTCAATAAAACAACTTGAAATTAAGCGTAAATATGCTTCAATATTGTGGCTACATAATACATTACCTATTTATGGCAAAACATACCTAAGCATATAATTATATTTTTAATTATAAGATTAAAATTTATAAATGTTTGGCAACTATCTCAGAATCACTGTGAATAAAAAATCGATACCAAAATTCTCTACGCAAATGCCTGATAGCTAGACATTTTCTGTCTCCGGGATTTTCCTTTGGATCACTCAAAACGGGACCCTGTAAATAAGGTCCTAGTTTATGTAGCAGAGAAGGGGTTATAGTACTCATCATTATGAACAACTGTGACTACGGGACCAACCTTGAAATTTCGAAAATAAATCAGCTATTCGATACATTTAGTCGAGTAATATTGAATTTTATGTATGGAAAAGCAGTCTTTTTTTCGCGATATCTGGGTTTCACAGGACCTCCGCTATTAAACTAGGACCTATATATAAGTGTTTATTTAAACCATTACTGACGCATAAATGGAATTTGGTAGTTTCTTTATTACAATTCAAATCATTCCAAACATCATGATCAAAATTACTGAGATCTTGTAACCGTAGCTACAAACATAAAAATAATGTAACTAATCTCTATCTTTCATTTATTGGTTACGAAATGCAACTACAATCAAATCGTTTTAGCAGCAAACTCGAAATACTTATAAACTGTTTTTCTGAGTATAACTGCTGATTTACACTTCACAGAATAACCACTGGACAAGTCTATGATGGGTGAATAATGTGATTGTCAAATAAAATGGTAAAAATTATCAGCAACTACAACAACTACACAACAGCAACAGCAACACACCAACACACACAGCAACACAACAACAACTACACACACACCACCACCACCACCACCACTACAGCAACTATCTATGGCTATCAGGTTAAATTCTTCCGCATTTATATGAAGATAAATTAAGCAACTTACAAATGAAGGTACAGCCAGATTAACACCAGGATAAAAAATATGCATTTTTTTTTTTTATTACATTGCCCCTCACTAGGGTTTCTCCTATATGGAGGGTACAGTTTACAAACATACATGTCACATGCACACACAACCAGACCCGAAACAACTATCTGTAGATCATACAAATATATGTTCCGTGCGGGGATCGAACCCGCGGCACGTAGCGCAGAAAGCTAATCGCTTAGCCACTGCGCCAACCGTGTCGTCAATTATCTTAACATTATGTAGCATGCCTATATTTACCTAGGTGGTAAATTCTTTAAAACCACAATTTTATTTTTGACTTGCATGACTCGTTTATCCACGTAAATAATACAAGATTAAAAATATCCTTTGCTTTTATCACGGCTATCCTCTGAACATTACTATGAATATGTATTAATATTTTCTTGTTTCATACTTTTTCAGTAGTCGGGTTTTAGTTTTTGAACATTTTTTTTTCAAAGCCACGAGGAACAGCTAACAATATATTATAATAAATGTACTAATTAAGCACTTTAATTTGATAAGCAATACGGCACAATAAAAAAAAAAGTTTTATTTCAAGACTTTATGTCTTCTAGAGGGTGCAGTATTAGATAGAGTATTCAATTTAATATGACGTCACATAGCTTAACTGACATAACTGGCGGACGATCAAGACGCTTCCAACGATACCTTATTTGTCAAATTATGGTAATAAGAAGTTATGAGGGAACAGATGAACATACATATATACCGGTCACACACATAACCCTCGCCGTAGTCGGGTAAAAAGAAAAAAAAATACGTAAGTATACCTGTGACACCATAGTTCGTCATATTCGAATTTCGAATATTTTTTTCACGCTAGCGGATACAATAGAGTTTTGCGCGCGGCTTTCGATCAATAAAGGAAGACTTTCCGAGCTAGTGAGATTATAAAAAAATATGTTGTAATGATAAATACATTTTACTCATTAAATTATGTAGTAATTTGATTATAGAAAGTCAAATGAACTTACCTGTGCTGTGAGTGAAGTTCGATGACTAATAAACGATGTGATTCGCACGATGCGAAAGATTACACGTTATTGGTCACAAGATGTTGAAAACCTGCTCTTTAATCCCATAATAAACGCTGCCGATAGCGATAAGACCGCCCATTGTACCATTTTAATAATTATAATGTTTATTAAGAATCTCGTGAAACCCGGAAAAGATAAACAAATCAAATATCTGGACTTAGCTTACGAGGTTGTCGATATGTGGGTCGTGGAGTTATAAATAGTAATAATACCGATATTCGTTACGGCTAGTCGCTTAATTGCCAAGAGTATTGACCAACACCTCGAGAGGCTCTCGCGGGGTGACTGGATCAAGGACCTGATTCAGAAAGCAAGGTTCCTCTCTCTACAGCCCTGACCACCAGTAACTTGGACTCTGTTCCCGATTCCGGTGGGCTACTATTCGTTTATATATATTTAAATGGTTTTTTTTAAATTCACTTTTCGATCTTCAGATTCACCCGAAATGGCCAGCCATTTAAATTGCCGGTGCTTTTTCCCGTAGCCCCGAGACATGCAGCGTTATCGGTGCGAGAGATAGATATCTATGTGATTAGGGACGTCACAATAGATCTTCGCAGGTCGCAGTGACCAAGGGGCTTAGTACAATTAAATGTGATTAGGGAAAACTACAGTCATTTACCTTGGTGAGGAACGGGAAACTTGGAGTAGACTTGGAGGAGAGACCAGGACAGTGATGTACACACACTTTCTTCTTTTTTTATGGACGCGCGTTCGTCTCGTGTCGTTTCATCAGGATCATGAGAGCGAGAGACTAATTTTAACAGGGAGGGGGGGAACAATGGTGGCAGCCGCAATTGCTCAATCAAAATGGTTTAGTGAAAAAAGTGAAATGCGTTTCGTTTCATGCATTTTGTACTAAACTCTATGTCTAGCAGTGGATCTCCCGCCCGTGTCTGGTAATTAATGAATAAAACAAATGCTTAAAATGAAACCTTTTATATTTTTAAATATTCACTTGTCTATCAACAAACGTATCCGAAATATTCTGAGCCGAATGGGTATAATGCACTGGCGTAACTATTGAAAATGGGGTAAGATCCGTAAGATAAGGCGGGGGCGAAGGGCGCCGACCCAGGGTAGGCCGCAATGTCTGTGTACCTTGGGTTAATAAAGAAATCTTGAGGTTTGGGTGCCGCCACCGCAAATGCCACCATGCAAGCGAGTACCAACTGAAATAAAGAGAGAAAAAATGTTATTTTCTAATGGCAAAAAGCGATCGTTCCTCTTACCAATAAATTCGAAAACAAATCTGGTACTCTAACAATGGAATTGAATAACAAGATCCCAAGACGAAAGCACTCGCCAAACTCAATAAGTATTTTTCAAAGATTGATATTATGACCATACGCCCGCAAATGATAGGTACCACGTATACTATTGTGTTATGAGACCGTACACAAAAAGTCAATCCAGTAAATTTAATAGTTTATTAACAGGAATTTTCTTTGGTTTTTATCATTTTACGCATTGATATTACGATATCTAGGCAAAGTTTGATAGTTCTCTGACCTGTTCTGACCAAAATAACTTTGAGTTTAATTTTAACGTGATTTAAATATTAGGTTCAAATTAACCTCAAAATTATTTTTTAACCTGAGGTAATTTTTTCCTTGTATCCAAAATCGAAAACTACCTTGTAACAAACAATGATGTATAAAAAATACCAATAATATTTGATGGTGTTTTAAACTTAATTAATTATAATTTCCTATGCATGCACTTACCAGCTTGAACATTGTAAGTGAGTGTTTATATGAAATAGAGACTACAGGTGAACAAGAACACAGATGTAGTGATGTCCTGGTAAGCGTCACCAATGATTTTATATGTTTAGGACTGTCAAACTTGTATGATGGAACATCCTTCTCTTACCCGAGCGGAATATTAAATTATTGCGGCCATTCAAAACTTGGACATTCCTATTTAGTGCCCATCTACGTATTTTTACAATAAGAATTAGTGTGGAAATCTATTTGTTCCGTCAAAAAATATATTATTTGTTTCCCGTCTGTCAATTCTTGAATAGTATCGGCCGATCACGTAATAATTAACTTGACATCTCCTTTGATATTTAAAACGCCGTGAAACGTCGACATACGCAATACAATTGTCTTGTTATATTTACCTAGTTGTTCTTATAATATAATACTAGCAACACAGAATATAAACCTACCAAATTGTCATTATATAATAATAGGTACTAAATACAAGCGAAACAACATGCCTTTGCTCATATTTTTACAAAAATATGCCGTTTCAATAATAGTAGTTTCATACACTACTTTATCTATTCTCATGCAATAGGTACCTAGTTAACAGATTAATAATGTAAATAAACTAAAATGGCGCCGAAACTCAGCAGTTAACGCGCATGCGCCGTAGCCGCGCCACCATAGGCATTGTGCGGCTGCTATAAAAATTGAATTGAAAACTACTTGGTGTAACCGAGTTATTAGAAAAAAAGTTATTATAAAGCATTGTTTTGTTAGGAAAACTGTATCATGATAAAATATTTTAATTTTATTATAGTTGCATGTGCATAAAGTCTGTCATTATAGTACTATTTTTTAATTCATAATTAGAACTTTACGATATGAGTGTAGATAAAAATATATTAAATAATGTATTCTTAAATTAGCCTTTTGCAATCAACATAGGTTTTAACATTGAAAATGGACCCCTAATCTATACTAATATTAAAAGAGGTGGTATGTTTGTTTGTATGTAGAGGGTAATCACTGGAACTACAGAACCGATTCAAAGAAATCTTTCACTAATAGAAAGGTACACCATCCTGGAGTGAAATAAGGCTATATTTAATTTTGATAAAAATAAAACGCGTGGTGAAACCGCGGGCAACTCTCAGAAAACACTAAACGCAAATTTTTCACATTTCTCTAAGAAATTCTGGTCCTGAAGTTTAAAAATTGTTTGTAGTCAAACAAATTTTAAACTTCAGGACCAGAATTTCTGTAAACAATCTCACGTACTTTCTTTACCATATAGTTAGTATACGGGTAATTTGGTAGTAGGCTGCGTATAATAAGTACCTAACTACAAACTTTTCCACTTTTGTTTGAATGAAATAATATTGAGGAGAAAAAAATCTACATTTCAAATGTTCAACAATTTAAAACAATAACAACATTGTAGGTACTGATAAAGATTGTAATCTATCATTTGTAAAGAGTTACCATGGAGTTTCTTGTCGTTTCTTCTCCATAGGATCTACTATTTGGAACCGTGCACCTGGAGTCTCGTCATTTCATAAGTGCCTGTATCTGGTTGACATCAAATAAAGATCTATTCTATTCTTATATTATCTTTAAAATCGTTTTTGTGCTGTGTCAAATAAATACTTTTTCTTTCTTCTTTCTATTCAATTGTCGTCATATGAGATCAATTTGATAGGTACCTGTCGAATCTGCTAGAGTATAAAAACCAAATTCTTCATTTTTGTCGAGTCAAGCAAGTCGAGGGAAGCACTCATGCCAGCCATACTGGAAACATAGCGAGTCTACAATGGACAATCGAGGCTGACTGCCCAGAGTGTGAGAAAAATTCATAATTTAGATTTTCAATTTCAATTTCTGTCGGAAATGGTCCGGGAAAGACCGGGCTGATTACGGACGCAGCTGACAGTTTGCGACAGGCGTAAATTGTACAATTGTGGATGTCAAACATCATTTTGGTATTACGTAACTGCCGATAGCAACGCGACAGCCACATCTTCCGGGTTCGCCCTCTGGCGGCCAACAATCGAATAAAAAAAGGGATATTTTGCTCTGTTATTTACCATTTTGGTATTACCGTAAAAATTTTGACAGCCACACAACAGCAATTTGATCTGTCAAATAGCAACAACTCATACAGCATTTAGCCGTCGTCTTAGAGTATTCATATGTCCGTCGTATGCCACAAGCAGAAGCTTAGAAGATTAAAAAACGTGATAAATAAATAAACATGAGGTAAGTTTTGTTAGTTTTTTTACAAATCTTATGGTTGGCATGTTGTTAAAATAAAATCTGGGTAAAAATATAGCCTCAACCTCAACAGGTACCTATCTACCTATAATATTTTCTGATTGTTGTTCACACAGTTGTTCATTGTTACTTTTTATGGTTCCAAGACAAGGCACGCGTTCTTATTTATTGGACGTACTCAACGCTGAAGAAAGTCGAGACCGTGGGTTGACCACAGGTCGCCTGCATCATAGCCATCGCCAACAAGCAGGTGCTAGGTATGGAACTGACTGACGACGACGTGCCATTCAAAGCCCATTACAGATTGACAAAGCCTTTGCTCGAAGAGTTGTGCTCTGCCCTCAGGCCACTTATGCCCACAAGCATTGTGTTATTGCCCACAGCAAAAAGGCACAAAAAAGTGAGCTTAGAATGTAAGGAGGCAATAAATAGGTACTCAAATATTTTCATGATTGTAAAACTGGGGTTATTTATTTCCGTTAGCCATGCTTGCGGCCACTATGCCAACGATGCAATTTATGATACTTACAACATTTCCTTTTTTTTCAGGTGAATCAGGGTACCCTTTGATGCCATGGTTTTGACGCCTATTTTCAACGCTGACCCTGGCACTCGAGGGGATATTATACTGATGTCCATGATGGTGCAAGGAAAACGATCGCACGGTGAATAGTGGTACTCAAGGTGCATTGGCGATGAATTACTCTCTCACCGAGTAATTTACTACGACCACAATGTGGTAGCTGTATGGGCAAGCCGTATATTTTGTTCCATCGTCAATATTTGTAACTGGTGTAACCTATATTGTTATTCTATAATTTAGATGACTGTGCGCTATGTACGAGCAGCTTTTACATCTTTTAACATTTATAACATTTTAGTCTAATAAACTAACTCAACCAGCACGGTGTTTTTATTATCAGCGACAACAGCTGCATCAACATTCAACAGTCATGATGGTCGGACAGCAGAAGCCGAACCTATCAAACATAACAATAACCCTTCACTGTTGGGGAACCTATCCCCAACAGTAGCGCAGACAGTGAACGTTTGTTGTGTGTTGCATAGGTACATGGCCAACAGAAGCAGGTTGCCCATACCAGAACTATCACCTCATGACACACAAGCCGACAGAGACCAACTAACAAGAACCAGGTAGGAATCTCGATGGGAATCCAGCAAATGATTATTATAAAATGCTGGAGTGTGATCTCCGACAACAGTCAATTTTCGCCCAAAGCTTGTGGTCGATGAGTCATTAAATACCTGCCAAATCTCAACTTAATTGTTTGCCATCTGTCGGGGCTAGTGAGCTCAAACTGCTATGGTACTAGACGTTACCTTACATTGTACTCACACAGAGCCTTACGAGAATTTCTTTGAACTTTAATAATAAGAGAGCATTCTTTGGTTATTGTTAATAATTGACTGTGACTCCTGAGTTTGTTTCTTATCTTTTTAGTTTTTTATCTTTTTAGTACGGAACCCTAAAAAGGCCTGTAAGGGCCGGCGCTCACTAAAGGGACGGCACGGCAAAGTATCTATTTCTAATAAGTCAAAATGAACCTTATGGAATGGACTTAGAACTTAAACGACACAGCAGCTTAAGCATGCCACGGCGTGCTGCGGCATCCCGTGGCATGCATGAGCGTCTGTGGCATGAAAGTTTTAAGTCCATTCCATAAGGTTTATTTTGACTTATTAGAAATAAATCCCTTGCCGTGCCGTGCCGCCAGTGGGCGCGGGCCTTTGAGTATTTAGACACTCAAAGGCGCAGGCCCTTAAAGTGACTGAAAAATCCTAATCTATACAAATAAATAAAATTGAAGTGTCTGTTTATAACGTCAAAATAACAGCTTTTTACTAAATGTGCCTATATGTAATATGAAAGTATGTATCTCAATAAGAATAAAACAATTTTTAAATTTTTGTCTATCTATCTGTCTGTCTGTTTGCTTCAGCTTATCTCCGAAATGGTTGGACCGATTTTGATGGGCCTTTCATTGGCAGATAGCTGATGTTAGAAGGAGTAACTTGGGCTACTCTTATTTTTGGATAGAATTAGAGAAATGCGCAAAAAAAAGTTAAATACCACGCTGACGAAGTCGCGGGTTCAGCTAGTTTCAAAATAAACAATTTTATTTCATTTCACCTACCTACTCGTAAGTCTATGTACTTACTTACCAATTTCAGTAATCTCTTTTCAACCAATAATTAAAAACTACAAATTACATAATAAATACAAATTAAATGAATTTTATTTCTGGCATAGTACCTATGTAATAAAATATCAGACTTTCATAGTAATTAGAGAGAACCTTTAGAACAAAATAATAATTTTGCAAATCCGTCTATTAGATATTTATAGGAGTTATGCCCAAACATACATAAAAAAAATTATTAACTTCCGAATTAAGAACCTCCTCTTTTTTGAAGTCGGTTAAAAATATTATTTACTGACAAAGAAAATAAAACACATACAAAGTCCGTAAATCGATATAATATTAAAATTATAATCGGTGATACCGAGCGCGACCATTTGGTCATGGGACGCTTCCGCCTGCATGCTCACTGCGTCTGCTTGCGTGGGCGAAATCCGAGTAGCCTCCGCTGACACCATGGCCGCATCGGCTTATTTCACCTCTGCTACCACCCGACATCTCTCCATCTCGACGACCCAGTGCTACTCCATCCTCTGGCATGATGGATCTGTTACATTTATGAGATGCTTAAGTCAGTGTAAATAAAACATAAATTATCTGGCTTGATTGTTCTTATGAATGTCTGTCGTTTTTATTTTAAAGAGCGTAATTTCTCCCCACTTCTGTATACATCGCATGTCCCTTCTTGTACTGGGCTGACAAAGATAATTTTACAATTAAGTACATACTTAATATACCTATGCCATTTATTCGCTGACATCGTTATATTATGCTGGGTAAGAAAAGAGCATGATGATAAAAATGTAAATTTTTAATAGTGGATACAATAAGACTAACTGCATCAAGTTTCACGCGTAACAGAGCTCAACGTGGGCCGTCGCTGCGCTATGGGGCTCAGGGCAGTCATATTAAAACTTACTTTAATCTTTCTTATGTAAAAGCTTACTGACTGACAATATGTAAAATTAACTTACATACTCTTCAAGTCTGTCCTCTGCTTAACTGAGAATTTATAACTTGAGTCACTGGTGAAGGTGTGATGCGGCGATCTACGGTCTATTTCAATCTCTCATCCAAACTAACGCCTTTGGCAAGAGCTTGGTGCATGGTCAAATGATTGAGGAGCTCCTCAATCTGCACGTTGGATACGCGATGTTCCACTAGAATAATAATGACCAAATCGTATTAACGAAGTACGAAATAATAGCATTAATTGTATCTTGTATAATTTAGAAATAATTACCAACTTACTTTTTTTCAATTTATTTAATCATCACTACCGCTTGACACTTGACACATGGTTGACACTCATAAAAAAAACAAATAATCTAACCATATACAGTCCAGTAAAATAAATGAGTTTTTAGTCTTAAGTAGACTAAAAACTCATTTAATTTAGTTCCACCTATTGCTGTTTTATCGCTAGTGGCGCTGCAAACGCGACAATTTTGCCACAGCGGACGATCGCCGTCCGTAATACCAATTTTTTTGACAGTTCGCGACCGATCGCAAACCGTCTGCTGTCGTGTGGCTGTCGGGTGGCTGTCAGTTAATTCTACCGTAATCAGGCTGCCGTTATAGTCCGTTTCTATGGCAGCACCCTGCTGTTTTAAGACCATTTGATTCCATTTATGAATGAATGTTTATATGAGAGCGTTCACCCGATATCCAGTTAGCAGGATGTTGTAATAAACCGAACGAGAATTTTGTACCGCAAAATACTGGAACACACCCTTCCAGTATTTTGCTATATGTACTTATATTTTATTGATAACATAAAAATCATAATTATACTCATTGTTGTCTCGTTCTCGATGATGATTGTAGAATACAATAATACAATGTAGTAACGATTTCTTCAGTCACTGACGTCACATAATTTTGAAGAATTAAGTAAAAATGGAACGCATCCTTACGTGTGCTGCCCTCCATCACTGCAACTAACTTCATTCGGTTTTTATGTCAAGTAACGGCGTCACTTATTTTCATCTATTTTTTGTTCTTTGTGTGAAAAATAGTGAAAACTAACATAAAAACGGGAAAAAGTAAGCCAGGACAGGAAATAAAAAGATCACATTTATTAAAAAACTCGAGAAACGTATATAACTGATTCAGATTCGAGTGATCAAAGTAAGAATTTTGCCGCGTAGTGTGATTTTTTCCTGTTGTTCCCTGCTTATAGCATTGAGATAGGTAAACAAAGTGATATAGTAACATGGTGTAAGGCCCTGTTGTATTACGCATATTTATATATACGCTACCTGTGTACGCTACATTGAAAAGATCGTGTATGACATAGACAAAAGTATAACATGTCGGACATACCATGCGGCTTTGCACGTGAATGCAATCAAAAGTGAATATTTTGAGCTTCAATACGACTTGCCTGGCCTGTGGGGCGTTCTGCGGGAACGCACGTGGTCTAAAACGGCTTTGTTGTGATGTGAAAGGTGTTCTGAAGGGACACCCGTGGTTGAGTGTTTATTATAACCAAACAATTTGCCTGACCTGTGGGGCGTTCTGCGGGAACGCACGTGGTCTACAACGGCTATTTTGTGAGCAAAAACAACTTGTGGGGTGTTCTGAGGGGACACACGTGGTTGACTTTTTTATTATAAATTTATAACCTTAAAGAGAAGTTCTGTGGGAGCTTACATGGTTACATATTACATATTATTTGCAATGTTGTTGCTTTGCAGCATGTATAATGCTTTTTCAGATACTGTGGTAACTCCAGTAAACTATTCATAAAAATAGTGAAAACATCCCTCCGGAGTGGGTAAAAAATGTTCAACAATATGTTGAGATTAAAAATACAGAGTTGTCAAATAAAATGATTTATGGAGAAAATATGCCTCAGCAAGAGACTAGATGATGATTTACTTACTGGAAATATTAGGTGTGCCTCCTCAGCCAGAGAATGTAATGGAAAACCTGCATAAATAATAACCCAAAAGGTGAAATATTATAATTATTAAAAAAGTGCCTAGCAAGATAGGAGAAGGACTCTGTTCCCAAGATGACACTCTGACCCAGGTTCGAAAAGGAAAACTCACCGTTTTATAACATTTTCAAACAAATGGACCTACACCTAAATTAAAAACCCAGAAGTTAACGCTGCAGTAAATTAAACTTCAACAACTATTATTAAATGGCAATAGCAGATTGCTACAGCATTGTCATGCCTGGTCTGGGGTCTACATATATGTGTCTGAAGGACATCCTAAGCCAAAGGATGAATATAATTAAAATACATTATTTTATAGGTTATTGGGTGTATTCACTATATCTAGACACAAGAGAATGTAAATCTCTCCTACTATATGACATCAATAAAGATATAAAATAGTTTTTTGCTGTAAAGTCAAAACATAACACTTAGGAGAAAACATGACTGAAAAAATTAAAACTGAAAAATCGGTGCACAAATCTGGTCAAGAACTGAAGATCGCTGAAACCAAAAACTTCACCCCTAGACAGAATATATTGGTGTCTAGATGAATTCCTGCTAGAAATAAAGCTTAAAACTGGGGGGGCCCTCCCCACACAAGTGAAGAGGGGGGGGGGGGGTGTCAATCAGCACTAGCAGCCAGCAGTGGACAGGAAGAGGAAGGACAAGCTTCAAGAAAACTCACAGGTGGGCAGACTCCAATGTCATTTTTTGTGATTGGAAACTAATCACCACAAACCCTTTTATTTATTTTTATTGGGTTGTAGGGTTATACAATCCCTTCTCATACTAAACCGCACCAGAGTTACACTCGGCAGAGTGAAAAATTCTGAATCTTTACAAATGTAAGATATAAAATTAATAAATAATTTAGTGTTTTTTCTTAAAAAGCTATCGAAATTTGTGTAACCCTTCTGGGTTAACTAGGTACAGTTATCCAAGATAATACCTATATATTATAGGTAACTATGTTACCTATTTTTTCTTGATAAAAAGCCCTATGGGAAACTCATTTTAAATTGAAAGAAGTTACTATGTGACTTTATAACAGAACATTTCAAGTTGAAAGGCTACCAAACAATATTTATTGAATAATCACTTACACAAAAATTACCCAGTGACATTCGATTTAAAAGATAATTATTACATAATCAGAGGATGTAATAATTACAATAATAATTAATACAAGGATAGTAAAAAATATCTGACTCGTTTTTCCAAGGGAAATACCTACTACCAATTTAATAATTGACCTTTGGCTTATATATGGCTCCACTAACATAATTATTATTCAAAAAAATATGAAACCCTGAGCGTTATATAATTTATATATTTGGAGGATTTTCTTTGCATTTTTAATAGAAGATAGTTAAATACAATGTTTAACAAAACATGCAGTCAACAGTAAATAGGAAACTACTAGGTACTAGGTACTTTGGAAAAGTTAATAAAATCACTATTTGATAAAAACGAATTAAAAATAGATTTTTAGCTCTGGTTATTGAACCTTATCATCTGTTTGCCTAGCTATTAAATATCCCTTTATACTAAAAAACTTCAGTGACATAGTAATCTATTATGAGGAATGATGACAATTATTGTGATATAAATACTACATTGAATGTTGTATGCACACAAGTCTTGAATGGTGGTCCCTCAACATAGCCAGATCGGGCAATCCCACTAGAAATAATGTCTTTTTGAGTAGAAATATTTACAGATGTTCCCACCACAGGGTGGGCAGTGTTCTTCTGGCTCTTAAACCGCCAGTGGATGATGGATTGAGGATGAAGCTCAGCTTCAGATTAATTCCTTAGAATTAATTGCAGTTTTCTCTTCGGATTAAAGTGGGTGTACCCAGACACTGAAGAGATTGTTAAATCTTGTTATGAATTGATAATATATGACTGCAGTATCATAGATTAATAGATTAGGAGGAGTTTAATATCCCCAATTAAATATAATTACTAAGAATATTTGGCAATAGTAAGAGATTAAAACATAATAATAATATTTAAAAATGAAAATTTATGTGTTTAAAAATAAATAAAGGAATAATAATAATAATTACCTACTAAGGTACATTAATACTAAAGATAATTTAATAGCAGATTTGAGTTTAGAAGGAAATTATGCTATACAGAATGGGAAACAATTGATATATAATATATTAACACAAGATTAGGTGCTTATTCAGTTGGTGATTTATTTATATGCATCATGGACCAACACAAACTGCCACAGTTATGTATCATGGTGACCCAGATCCAGGGACTGTGACAGTAAATCCCTTTACTTTGCATTGATCTATAGGTATATCATCTACGTCGGGAATATTATCAGAAAAACTTTCATAAACTTTAGAAACAGTGATAAAGCAGTTGAAATTATAAGTTAATATAATATATTAAAGTATATTTAGTCAATACTTATCTACAATCTGCAAGTACATTATATAAATACTTATCTGCAATCGTACCATGGTCAAAATACTGCACTTAAAACCCAAAATATAAGTATAACCAAGCCATAACCGACTTTTCAACAAAGATTGTCCTATGGAATATTAAATTCATTTAAATTTATTTGCTCCAGCTTCAAATAATAGGACCATATTTAAGTGCAGGTGATAAACTCAAAAAGCCTACCTACTCAGAAGCTTCTATAAATTAAAGCCTCCAAGACCTAGATATTATAATAGGTACTTGGGATGTATCTGGTTTATTTAATTATATTAAAAATCCATTTAGAAAAACTAAAAGAATAAATATTATAAAAAAAAAAATAAAAAAAAAAAAAAAAATGGTACAATAACTGATTTTGTTATGGTTAGTTACAGATCGAAGGTCGCAATCGATCTCATAAATAAATACGAACAATACCTACTCGTATAGATAGTAATATTATTATGATTAAGATTGATAAATTAATCAAAACTTCGGGGCAATTAGATGCAAAGTTGATTATTTTCTCTAACTGGTCCATTCTCTAAGCAACAATAGAACAGTAGCATTCTAAGCTACAGCTGTAGTCAAGTATTTAGGGTTAACTAAAGGTCTGTGAGACTGTACTAATTTGTTTGTATCAACAAGTAATTCCTATAAAGCGTTGTCCAGCAAAACAAGCAGATATAAAAATTTTAAATAAATAAATAATAATAATTTTTGATTGGAGTGGAATTGACATCAGCACGTTCTAAACGCGCAGTACCCGCCTTGTAATAACATCAGCATAGTACATTGAGGGTGTGAATATTCATGATATTAAGACAGCGCCTGGTTGGACTCTGGAGAGGCAATAAATGTTTACTACATTTTTTATATTAGACCTATAATTATTAACAATACAAGCAATATTTCATGCTAATGAAAATGATTAAGTGCAACTTAAACCACTATTATTTTCTTTATAACGCTTAGATATTGACTACTAAGTAGCAAGTAGGTCTACCAACAATTATTTGTTTATTTGTAAAAAAAAAAAAAAAAAAAAAAAAACTTAAATCTTTATTGTTTTTACAACTAGTCTTTGAACATCTACATTGTATTATTGTATTCTACAATCATCATCGAGAACGAGACAACAATGAGTATAATTGAATAGTCAAACGAACTTACCTGTAAGTGAAGTTCGACGGTAATTATACGAAGTTGTTGTCTCGTTCGAAGATGATGAGTCCCGCCCGACCCAAATACTCCATACTATGTAGATACATGAGTATGGAGTATGGGCCCTATGTTGTAAAACCAATAAATCGCTATGAACTTAATGAAGTTAGTTGCAGTGATGGAGGGCAGCACACGTAAGGATGCGTTCCATTTTTACTTAATTCTTCAAAATTATGTGACGTCAGTGACTGAAGAAATCGTTACTACATTGTATTATTGTATTCTACAATCATCATCTTCGAACGAGACAACAACTTCGTATAATTACCGTCGAACTTCACTTACAGGTAAGTTCGTTTGACTATTCAATAAATCACCCTTAAAAAGACGTTTTTCGTTTAGATACGAGGACGGTAGTTTTAAAAATTTCCATACAAGATTTCATATATCCCCAGCAGGGCTAATATGGCAAAAAAGGGGAGAATGAAATTCGGGGACAAAACTGAATCTTTACCGTTTTCTTTCTCGATTTTCCGTTTTGCCTTCTGTGAAGGAGATAACAGGTGGAAAAAACGGGTTTGTCCAACCACCACCACCACCACCACCGTGCTAGTCCTGCAGGAGTTCAGTATGGTTACGAACAAATTAATGGCTGAGTACGCACATGAGCAGCTTATCAGTACAATAATTAAATCGCAAGTGATGAAAGGCCTAATTAATTAGTCATACTACTGGTTAATCAACTAGTGCTCCAGATTAACATGCTATGCTATATAAACCGTATTTGACTTTAGCGGTTGAGTTTATGGCTGTGACGATGTTGCTAAAAGCAGTAAGTATTAATTAATAATTATGTGTTATATTTAGACGAGATCTCAAACTTATTTGAAAATGAGAATGAAGTAAACCCAGCGTCTAATACATACATAAAAATCGCTTTTTACGCACACAATAATAATATAGGCAGTTAAGTTATACGTAGTTAGTTTATTTTTATCAAGAAATATTTTTTTTAACCTAGTAAATATACTTACTGTCAAAGATATGTACAATATAAATTTTACAGGGCAAGTAGCCGTTAACTCCGTGTCAAACTTTAACCTTACTTAAAATAATTTAACGTTAAAAAGTAAAATAGTTCAACTTTTAAATTGACATCTACATAATATCATTGATCAGCCAAGCAACCACATCGTTCCCATTAGGTATGTTTAATTTATTTATACTGAAAACAATATTTTCCTTTTATTTTATTTTATTTACTCCGTTGAACTGATTTTTTATTTACTTCCCTCCGAGGTGAGTTACCCTCGACCCTGGGAAATAACTGTAACATTTGGTATACATTACAATATGTGCAATATTTTTTTCAACCAAGTTCTTACAGTCAAAGATAGTAGAAATTCAATAGAAAACGAGTGCGTAAAAAATTAAATTAAAATCTATATCGAATATTTCTTCGCGCCTTCGGTTATATTATGTCAAGTAATTTAAAAGCTGTAAAATATTTGAGTGCGTCATAACTCGTTCTTTCAGGAAATACATCGGTCCCTAGAAAGTTGAGTGCAGGGTCGTCGTACGCTTTATTATGGCCCAATTTTTATAACTGTCACATATGCTTTAAGAGAAGCTAAGAGGTCACATACACGCAAGCCACTCATAATATATTTTTCATTGCTCTGAAAAATATGTCTCTGAAATATCTGCCTAGCTTTTTCTCAAAATATGTTGGGGTCGGCTCCGAGTCTAACCAGATGCGGCTGGTTATCAGTATTTCCATAGAGCGACTGCCACGTGACCTATGCCTCAAAGTTACTGAGAGATACCGATACCATACAGATAGACTAGGTATCAGACCTTTAGGTGGAACATACACTGCGAGGCGCCCCACGACGCGCGACGGTACACGGGACGTGGACCCACGCGCGTGGACATTACATGCAAACCGTGCGCCCGTCGCGGGACGCGTCGGTCGTAGTGAGTTTGTACTCGTATGTAAAACCCGAACCCGGCGCGGGACGCGTCTCAATATTTATGATCCGCCTCATGGCTGTTTTCTGCCCGTAACGGCTGTCATAGGTATTCGTATGTCATACGGGGCGACGTGCTTTATGAATTCAACGGTTAATGGGAACAATATTATGCAGCCTAATTTATTGTTAGCAATCTTGATAAGATAGCCTATCGATTGAACGCTTGCCTTCCATGGAGGATGTAGGGTCTGATCTCGATCCCGGCCTGCCACCTCTGTCTTTTCGAACTTATGTGCGGATCATAATTTTATTAAGGTAACATCGCGAGGAAATATGTGCATGTGAGAGGGCCTCATAAAGTTCTCGATGGTGTGTGTAATCCGCCAACTCGCACCTGGGCAGCGTGGTGGACTAAGACTTAACCCTTCTCATTCTAAGAACAGACCCGTGCCCAGCCAGTAAGGGGCTGGATTTATAAAGTTGATAAGTATTTGTGTAGACATAATTAATACGGTAGGTAGTCAGTAAAATAAAAATAGAAACAATGAGTAAATAACGATATTTAAATAATTTATTCACTTCTTCTGTTGATCGCTTCGACATTCCGTAATACAGTCGAAAATTACGCATATTTACAGGACTATTTATTTGTGTAGGTATTAGATTAACCTTTAGTTTGCTGTATAGTTTCTTTTACATACTATTTTTCTTTACATATTGCCGAAATCGTATCGATATCGGTGATATTTGCCGTCATTTGAACCAATTTAGAGCCCAGAAAATTAACAAGCTCGCAACAATTACTTACAAGGAACGAGTTGAACGTTTATTTATAAACAATTCAGCATTGGCTGCCCGCAAACTCAAATTCAAAACAACGATTCCTTAATTCTAAGGGAAATCTAAATTTTGTCACTTTTATTCGTCAAAGGTAGGCAGGCATTCATATGCTAAAGTATGTCGATAGTTCAAGAAGGCAGCCTTTATATCTATACCGTAGTTGTTTAAATTTGAGATATAACATCAATACACAGAAATTTTTATTAATTTTATATTAAGAATGTGATGCTTTCATTTCTAGTGGCTCCTCTTGTTGGTGGCGTGTTTGATGGCTGTTTGTCTGGGCGACGCGAAGCGATACATGCACCGCAGACGTCCGTTCATCCTGGTTAACAAGATGCCGCGAGTCAAGATCCCCAAAAGGATCTTAATGTAATCACAGTGGGAACTTAACGCCAATGTAGTCTATGACGTCACGACTAAATAATAAATAAATACAGTTTCCACCTAGGATTTTGTTATTTTATTTAAAATTAAATCCAAGCTTTAATTTCTTCAGTTTTTCATATTGAAACTTTAATATAACAGACTAGCTAGGTAATTAATTTTAATAATACCTTGTATTCAAAAGGTACTTATAATCCCGCTTAATAAAGGAATGTTTCATCAAAATATAGATAACATAAGTGCATTACTCAGAAAGTTTAGTTCCCTTCATGGTAATCTGAACTTAAACAATACAGGTACCCTACTTTTGCTAGAGTAGAACAATTTAACAACAAATCTTATCGTCAATCTTGTAATAACTAAGTAGATCCGTGTTTTCATACATTTCCAAACATTTTGTTGTATGCTATGGTATTTAAAAATAGTGTCTGCTATGTGAGTCCTTGATCTAATATTAAATTGTGCCGGTATGGCGGCAGCCGGTGGCACTGCGCAAGGCTGCGCGTGCCCATAATGCTTAATGTGCTAAAGGAGGATATTTCGGTCATTTATCCGGTTGTACCACCATACTACGCATTGTCCCACACTTGACCACTGATATAAAAGAGGTCCTGATTGACTGTTTATCATTGTGCTTCGGATCTTGTGTCCTATTGTCTGTATTTGCGTACCATCCCACAACCAAACATCAAGATCAAGATGTTCAAATTCGTAAGTACCTACCTACCAAAGATTTCTATACTTATTTCTGTGTGTTTAATAATTTGGTAACAATAAAATGTTTCGTTCCAATTAGTAAATTAAACAAGAACTATGTTTTTTTCTTATTTTTTATTAAATTAATTATTCATAAATTTTTAATGTTTTATATGGCGCATTCTTTTAAATGTGGTGAACATATTACCATTCATAATTAATTAAACAATATTCAACCTGTATGCTCTCTTTATGAATGTCGTAAAAGGTAACAAAGGGGTTATAGAGGGTGAGCAGAAACATCTAATCCACCGTAATGCCCTTATAATAACAAAAAGTAGCGCAAAGGCGCAGCGCGAGCCCATGCTCTGCAATAGACGTTTACGGGTTGTTATGGCGATAATAAGGACTGTGATTTTCAATTATTAAGTAGTGTTGTTAAATTACATAAATAAAATGTATCTTTTTCAGGTGTTGTTCGCAGCTCTCCTGGCTTTCGTCTCAGCTAAGCCCCTGGTACTGGAATACCCATTCTCAGCCTACACCGCTCCCGTAGCAGCTGCCTACACCGCGCCCGTTTCCTATTCCTACAGCACATACGACTACGCGCTTCCCTACTCTGCCTACACCTACGCAGCCCCATACTCATACTACGTGCGTTGATAGAAAACAAATGAATCCATGACAGGCCAAGCTTACAAATAAATGTATACTTATGATATCATGCAATTATCAGAATAAATTATATTCGATACTAATTGATTTTTTATCCGTATTCTCAGGTCATTCCTTTAGCTATGAATGACCGGTGACCCATTATATTTTCACATTGCCCTTTGTTGAGCAGGTCAGCTCCTTACTGTTCTTCATTGTTATGTTTTGGTTCAAGTATTATGTATTCTGAAAGGTTAATAGCTTTATGGTTGAATAATGGCATAATACTCGTAATACAATTACTATTTGTAATGTAATAATGCGGTAAGTATTTTATTGACTTCGAATTGTGACGTTATTGTTAATTCACAAATGCTATAATACTAAAGGTATTAACGGACTTAATTGCTAAAGTTATTGTGAAATTGCTTTAAGGGCATTAGAACATGTTTCCAGTGTAACAGAATTTACAAAATACCATGTATTTGTATGATATCTTTGCAAATGTTCTGGGTATTATGCCATTATTAAATAAACTTGCACATAATAGACCACTGTATTTCAATGTCGACGCAGCCTCCATTCGACGTTCGTATGTACGTCACAAACTAAACTATCAAGGCTGTGCAGGGTGATTATTGAAATGTCATGACAAAATTAGCAACGACTAACTTAGTTCGCATAGGGCAAAACTCAGTTGTATTTTGAACAGCATACAATGCAAAGGTAAGTTTCATCGATTTATTAAGTTCTAGTCGGTGTTTATGGCGAGATCGATCGATATGGCAATGAAAGCTCACTATAATTAAAGTTTGTGACGGTCGAGACATATAGTTATGAAAACGTGAGAACGTGGCCAACATCACGTGAGTTTCACCTACCTAATATTACCATTTACCGAACCAGGCTTCATCAACTACGTGCAGTTTGACTAGCGCTATAGCTACAAGAACATAATTATGTGTTGATAGTTACTGTGTTTTTCCTTGATTTAAATATATTGAAAGTATGCTCATATTCAGAATCTTTTCTTTTTTTAAACAATGTATCATGCTATTGTGCAATGATTTCTCAATTCTGATATTATTATTGAAATGTATGACATACTTATTGACGGTCATATTAGTAGTGCTAATAAGATTGAAAATCTTCTCTTAAGAAAGAGAATTGTGGGGATAGTTCAACTAATTCACGCTCTTTTTTGTGGTAGAGACTGGTGAGAAATGAGAATGTCTTCCACATTTTGGAAGAAGAAGAGCGTGAATCAGTTGAACTTTCCCCACAATTCTCTTGCCTACGAGAAGATTTAGCAAGAGCAAACTAGTCCGTCACCGTAGGTTCTGAGAGTACTTCATGAAACAGAACTAGATAAAACCGACTTCAGGTCACTAAAAAGTATAAAATAATTTTCTTAAAAAACTTAACAGCTTCTGAAGTCGGGGCCTTTAATTCTTCAAATGCATCTAGCTTGGCAGTGGCACCGACTTCAGAAGCTGGTTTTTTAAGAAAATTATTCTATACTTTTTAGTTTTCTGAAGTCGGTTTTATCTAGTTCTGTTTCATGAAGTACTCTCAGAATCATTTGAAAGAAAAGAAAAAAGAAAAATTATTTATTCCAATTATTCAGACAAGACCACAGACAGCACAATGCAGAGATAAAAAAAAAACAAAGATTAACAAAGAAAAAAATGTGTTGTCGGCATGCCATTACCAAATGGATTGCCAATGGGTTTATACGCTTTGCTCCCAAAAGCAGTTGATATTGAACGCACTCATCCGTGATAGTTAGTTTCCTTTTACACGGAACGACGACCACCTGACCTCCACGGTCCTCGGGGACACAGGAATTACGCAGCGATGGATCTATCTATAATATTATAATTAGCGGAAAGGTGTTCTACTTTCTTGGCATAATTTTAATTGGTCTCATAAGGGTATTTGTATACAGGGTTATTTGTACTTCACCAGCAGTGCCTTAATGGGTGAAAGTACTCATCAACATGATTCAACATTTCGCGATATCGCAAAATAAAATTCAAAGTTTTCATACATTTATCTATGTATAGACATATACATACAACGAGTTTGCTTCTAGCAGAGATTCAACACAGCAAAATACTTTTATGTACCCAAGATGAGGTGAAACTCTACTTGAAGGAGCACTTTTGTCTATTTTTATATCTAATAAATTGAGTAGCTTATATTGCCAGTGAACTTGGGCATAAATAAGTAAATCGAATGATAAGTAAATCTTGGGTCTTTAGTCTAAATAAATCAAATTATTATGCCTGCTGCCACTTGTCCGTCCATTTACCTTATGTCATTCGTTAATCATATCTCCATTGTCACCCAAGGGAAACGATGTAGTGACCGAGTTTTAGTTAGAAACGCCTTGATAAAAGGTCATTGACCTGGTTTCTTGTGATGATTCAGGACGTGGAGGCTTCGAGATCTGAGAACGTAATTAGTTCAGAGGAGTAAGGAGATTATACTGTGATCAGTATTCGAAAATTACTCTTATATTCTGTTGTTGGTACCTATGCTAAAACTTGTTATTCAGTGGGCCGAGCACGAACGTTTTGACGTATTTTATTTCGTCTGTGTATAAAATACAATTAATCTATCGCATTTTTGTTCAATTTTATGTTACAAACGCACTTCTTTCATTAAAATGTACTGTAATGTGGTTACTTTTACGTTACTATACGTCAAAACATTCGTGCTCGGCAGAATGTTTTGACGTATAGTAACGTAAACGTAACCAAATTTAGAACCAAAAATACACGTTTAATCCATGATATTTTTTTGGAAATACATGCAGTATTTTTACATTTTCATGAAACAAGTGCATTTGTTGCATAAAATTGAACAAAAATGCGATAGATCCATCGTATTTCATAATCAAAATTTGCTTACGTTTACTTTACTATACGTCAAAATATTCGTGCTCGGCCCACTGCCCACAGATTACCCCCTTTTTTAAGATTAGAACAACCCACTTCTATGTAAATAGCCTTCTGGTATCCACTTACAAGTCCGTGTATAAGGAAACACAGAATAAGGATCATATAAATTAAAATACAATAAGTAATACCATCTATTACAAGCACTGCTTTGATATGCATAATCAAACAATCGAGTGAGCCGGTACACCGAATGACATACTTTAAAATTCCCTGACCGGCCAGTGCAAGTTACGATAAAGGTATCTAAACCTTACAAACTCACATTAAATAAACGTGAGTGATGATTGCAATAAATGTTGCAGTGGGATTTCAAAACAACTTAGAATAGAATAGAAAATATTTATTCGATAAATGACATACATCGTCAGTACAAAAATAAAATAAAATTGAAACACAGTGATCAGAAAGAAACAAAAATAATAATAAGAAATAATAACAAACAAACACGGATAAATAATATATAGTTGATTTTACTGCACTGACGAGCACGCCCATATCGAAAGGATTGCCAGCTCAGCATTTGCTGGGTGTGGAACACTTCACCACACACACCCTAACCTATGTTGTTGTAATTAAATAATTAACACAATGTAGGCTTCCAGTCCATCACCTAGATTTGCCCTTTTTGTCATTCATATTTTCAACTTGCACTTTAGTAACATAATTTATTATGACCCGTTGACAAATAAATTAGTTTAATATATTATTATCTCCTAATAAGTACATTTTGTCTAGGGACTAACCTAGATAATAGCTTATTTCAATTTATTATTATAACGTAGACAAATATGATATAATATTGCAGTTTTATTAGGCAAGTATTACAAAATTTTTGTCTATTTACATTGATTAGTACCAAGGAATGGTCATTATTTTATTTTTTTATTTTTCAAAAACGTTGCCTATTTTATATTTTACCTATTTTTCCTGTATCGTAGGTACAGTTTACACCATGCATCATAATTCTCTGTTCATTATTCTACAGATCTTTTATTCTATGGAACGAACTATGAAAGCGAAAAACAAAACAGCTGTTCCATACAAAAGTGGATTAGGTACAGGTGTTAGAAAGCATAACCCATGATATTTGCCAATCATTCATGTAACTTCATGAAGTGGACGTACCTACAGGCTATGACGTAAATGCATCGTCTGTTATCAATTAAAGTCATCTGAAGTTATGAACGGATCGTGTACGTCATGAATATGGAGCAGGCATATCGGTACTACACTATTTCACCTCAGATATATCTCACTCGGGAACCATAGTTAGATTATTATTATTGTTTTGTTATTTAGTTATTATACATAATTCCTTTATATAATGTATAAGTATTTGTTTATATATATTTAGATAGGTACCTATTTATTTGTATGGTATATGTAGGTAGTTCATTGTATTTGTTATCTATGTAGTTTATTTCATAGTTGTGTAGTTATTAGTGTAGCATAAGTGGTCTAAATAAGATATTTTTGTAATTTTTACACAATGTGTCTATGTGTGTATCATCCATATTTCTAGTCTCGGGACTACTGAAAGAAATTTCATTAGAAATAAGTAGTTCCATTGTGCTCATATATATCTGTAATTTTTTATTACCATGTTTCCTTGGGTGTACATAAATAAATGAAATAAATAAATTATTTGGTTATATAAAAATAAATAGATAGAAAGGCTATTTGTACTAAGCGACATTTTCGTTTGTAGATACTTTTTTCTTTTTTAAGTTGGCATTCGATAATTGTAATCAATTATAAAACAAATGAAAATATATCGCTTAGTACAATAGCCTTTTAACCGTCGATATAATTTCAAACCTGATTGAACATTTACGTTTATACATAAACTGAATTACCTCAAAATATCCTAGTTCGAACTGCCAGATGTGATAAAAATTATATTGTGTACTATGTGATGATGATTAGGGCTTTTGAATTTTATATGAAGGTGTGTGTAAAGCAAAGAGGCAAAAACTGTAAGCAGTAATTAGCTAGCGGTTGAACGATTGTCTTCTATGCAGGAGGGTATGAAGTTCGAAACTGGCACGCACCACTGACTATTCGAATTCATATGTTAATTATATAATTTGATTATTACTTGCGTTAATGGTGTAGGCTCCATAAACTTCTCGATAGTGTGTGTACTGTGTAGACTGCCCACCCGCACCAGGTCAGCGTGGTGGACTAAGGTCTTATTCCATATCATTCTGAGAATAAGCCCGTGCCCAGCAGTGGGACAGTACCTAATGGGCTGAATTTGTATGCCACATACGAGTTTGAGACGTGATAAACACGCCCTTAAAAAAACACACAACATTTCCATAGCCTGTTCAACCTGCATATTATGTGGCGTAATAAGGCCCGCAGACTTCAAAGAAAGTCGAATTCCATTATTTACGAAGAAGCTACGAGTATATCGGAATTTTATTGTTTTAAAATATTGGAGGTTTAATATGTAAATTGTAAACCAATGGAAACTTTCATGATCAGCTCGCCACCTGAAAGTATGCTTACACGCGTCTCCAGTCTAATGCGTCAACACTAGCTTTGTTCACTTGAAATCAACACTGTTGTTTAGAACTTTATATCGATAGAAAAGCATTTGAAGGTTGTAGAACAGACCACGTAAAATCTTCGCATGTTTCATGTACTTATTTGAGCTAGGTAGAATGTAAATGTCAGTGCATCATACACCTAGTTCCATAAAGGCTGATCTGAACAACTGATATTATTGGTTGTTGAATTGTTGATTTTGATCAACTAACCAAAATAACTAACATGAGATGGACACTGATCAGAGATTAGATCAGCTTTTCAGAAACCAGGACTTAGTCCCGCAAAACATAGGCTGCACAAAGCAGTCGGAATTTATTACCTACTCACTGACTATACGATCAGTCCACACTAGTCGATTTATGTTAATTTTTTTATGTTTTTTATAAATAAATAAATGTCAAAGTCATATGTGATATGTTCCTATGGGGAGATTGGTCGTGTATCGATATTCGATACCCACCTTAAATATAAAGCAACATAATATCAATGCTTATTATGGCAATATTTATCAGTCAAACATCGATATTGAGTACATCCTTTAAGTACATAGACACCTCAGCTGTAATTAGAATCTAAAAATCTCGCATGTACTGTAAAATCGAAGCATGTGAGCCTTTGTCGCTACCACGTGCTACCACGTATACAAAACTTATCCAAGTAGTGTATACAACCAGCGCAAACATGTCCCATTTCCTATGAAAGAAATATGTAAACAAATGCCTTTTTAATTCTTAGTTCCACGTAAATAATAGTAGGAAAACGCAAAAATATTTCATCAAAGACCTGAATTTGTTAAATTCCTAATATTATGAAAAACAGGTTACCATTACGATTTATCGAGTTCAACTCATTGTTGCATGTTTACTGGTCCTGTTTTTAAAGAAACCAAATATAAAAGAAAATGTGTCACTTTTGTGTTAACAAACAATATGTTGTATTATTTTTGGTGGATTCAGTTCCCTTTGAAGATTTTGGAAACTGTGCCGCGTGGTTCCCTGAAAAGAGTAGACCTACTTTAAGATTTTAAGAGGTGACCAAGTAAGTAAGAGATTTGTCAAGAAGCTGGATACCTAATGCGATATAGCTAGTTTGCCTAGCTCTGCATACTTCGGAAGTAATCGACCATGTGTAATTTTTTATTAAAATGTATTTTTTTTATATCTATTTTTTTTTGAGATTTAGAATTCTTTGAAACTATCTCATTCGGATTGACCAAGCTTTGTCCTTACGACAATGTTCCTTCAGCATCGTTTTTCTAGGCTGTCAGGAGGTTAATTTAAAAAGCAGCAGACGTTTACGAACTGATGTGATGGTAAATTGAATTTTTTTCTCGAAACATGCACTAATAATTATTGTTCTTCTTCCATAGCAGTATCTCAAGTGATCACCACTGCAGCTGGATTTTAGGATATCCTCAATTATTATGGTGATGTGTACTTGTTATTACTGGTTATGAAAGTTCCTCTAAGTAGTGAATAAAAAAAAACATGCAAATTGCATTCTGCATTCTACTCACGTCATGCACGTGGACATACGAAAGTGGCTGTCATCCCTGTCACCACACAGATAGTGCGAACCATCTTATCAACACACAACAATCCATACAGGTTCATTGCTAAACATGGATCTCTAGAGAACCGCTATACAATAACGATGCAGACGAGAAATTTTATGGACTTTTGTTTGAATAGGTACTATCTCACCTGATGTTAAGCGACGATGCGGACAACAATGAGAGACGCTAGAAGATTCTCCAAGCTTATTAAACAGATTATCGATTGGTGATTGCTGTTAGATGTTAGGTACATGTTCACAGGAGGATGATGTTGCCCATCCACTTGACAAGTCTGTAGATAACATTTATGACACCCACGATACGAAAAATAGCTTTTCCTTGGCAGGCAAACACACGGCACTACATGATCCCCTATAACTACCGAGATTTTCTCGACCTCGACCGTAAAGCCAAAAATGTATAAAAAAAAGTGCGCATGTTTTCGCTAGACGTTCACTCAAATGCGTTCGCCCAAAGAATTCGTCTTTTGGCACTAATTGTATTACCTATACGTCCTATACTGATGAAACCATTCTTTTTTATTATTTTTTTTAAAAAACATTGCTACACTAGTATTTCTCATGTATCGAGGGTACAGTTTACAAACATACATGTCACATGCACACACAACCAGACCCGAAACAACTATCTGTAGATCATACAAATATTTGTTCCGTGCGGGGATCGAACCCGCGCCGCGGCACGTAGCGCAGAATGCTAATCGCTTAGCCACTGCGCCAACCGTGTCATCAAATTCTATCTTAGGTTGAATTATCTCCCCAAATACCGTCCACGCGCTCAAAAGCATCATTCTCTGATGCACCGAAGATGTTTACATCTTCCATGCTCCATAAATAATTCCGTTACCCAAAACAAAACGGACAAGACAAGTTACATGATACGAGTATGGAGTGGACGTTCGAGCACGCAGGTGACGATAACTCCTGTCACGACTGTCTTCCCCGGGCTTCGTTACGCAACAGCGGACTGCCCCGAAAGGGCTTCGGAGTTAATATGCAGCTAGATACGTCGACGAATTATTTCATTGTACAAATTCAAAAGAGCGTTTATTCATCCGAACCGATCAAAAGCGACACCATTTTGTTGCCAACACTTGATTTTAATGGCAATATTCATTGATGTTCAGCAGGAGGGTGCAAGGAAACAGCCTCCACGAATGACGAAACCTGAGATCATCTGGTGCAGCCTGCGTAGTCAGCCTCGATACCAACATTGCTGACTGGCTAATTTTTCCACTACGGCATGAGCGATAGGCATGTGATAGCTCGTGCCGATTCGTCAAAAGAAGAAGCTGAAAATCAGCCTTGCAGCGTAAGCTTATGGTACTTTAGTTGCAGCGCAGCCTTGTATCTGTTTTTCTTCAAATGGATTGCTGTAGCACTGTGTGTTACCATCTGTGTAGTATTAGGTACTACTTCCTTTCATTCTTTCACCGATGCTAATTTTCCAGTTCAAAGTCCTCGTAACCTTGCGCTAGTTTATTCCAACTGCTTTTTTGTGAATATTTTTTTTTTGTATTCATTACGCAGAAAAAAATTTTTTTTAATTAAATAATGTCATAGGTTACACCATAGCCGTGGGTTACACAAACTGTTACTTATGCTCCAAGACCACAAGACGAATTTTACTCACCTGTTTACCTATTTAAGCAAACAAATATTTACTTATACAACGTGCGTCAGAAGTGCATGGTCATATTTAAGGGCCCTTAAATATGACCATACATTTCTGTGTCCGTATGGATTGAGGAGCCACATGTGATTTTTAAACGCGAATACTATCTTTATTTAGTAGGATATGAGCCGATTTTGTAGACCCAATCCTGGAATTTGTAGGAAAACCCTTAAAAAGTTACATGACGTTAAAGGTGGCTCCTCAATCCAGACGTTTGAACTGAGGAGCCACTATAGAACTCGAAAAGTAGACGATGGATGTTTTTGAAAATTATGTAGGATTTAGTAGGCATTACGTACAATATGTACGAAAAATTTGAGTTTTGTAGTTCTTAATTTGACATAACTACAATACTTTGATTGTGGCTCCTCAATCTAAACGTTGGCCTATTCATGCAATGCGTTGTTTTTCATAAACTAAGCGGCTAATCAAAACATATTTTTAGTATCATTTAGTAGTACATTTATCCTAATTTGTAGTATAAAAATACGATCGTAAAACGATTTAAATTTGGTTATAAAACACGTTTTATGTGGCTCCTCAATCCTGACGTTTCTTTATGAAAATATGTCCGTAACTCCTAAAGCTGTTAATGGAATCGAAAAACAATAACATGGCCATTTAGTAGAAAATTCTACTAAATATACGTGCAATCCTACATTTTACATAATCAGTATTTCTAAAGATATCAATTATTTGAAAATTCCTTAGCAATTTGGTGTGTAGGGTGACCATAAATAACTCAAACCAGGATAATAAAAGGAATTTTAATTGCAGTTACATAAATTATTCGTGTTATACCTATTCAAAGACCTATATATACTTACACAACCATCGTTATAATATAATAAATTATTAGGAAGTTCCAGTAAAATAAATAACAAAAAATTCACATAAAGCGCGCCATGTATTTTTTCATATTTTTTTTTTATTCTATCGAGCATCTGTTTCTATGGCATACAGCCAAAAAAATATTAATACCTCTTTACACATTGAAATTGCTTACGTAAACGTAGGTATCTAACAAAATCTCTTTCCGGATATAGAAAAGAAATATCAAATAACATGACAAATAAGGATTTTCATAAGAAATTGCCGGTGTGATAATGATAAAATCCAATAAAATCCCAAAAAAAAAATCTATCTAAATAAGCAAGCAAACGCGCCAAGCGTTAAGCGTCTATTAAAATATGATAAATAAACATCTCATTGCATTAAATTATTTATTTTTGTCAACAAATTAACATAAATTTCTACAATTAACATAAAGAAAAAAGTATTCCGTTTATTAACTTCTAATATTAGGCTGTTTGATGGTATCGCCGTTGCCTCTCCTTCCACCTGCGCGCGCATAGCTAACGCAACCATCAATAGACACGGCGCGCGAATAATGAAATCGTAAAATAAAATAATGAAATTTTATTGGATTTCATCATTATCACACCGGCAATTTCCTATGAAAATCCCTATTTGTCATGTTATTTGATATTTCTATATACGGAAAGAGATTTTGTTAGATACGTTTACGTAAGCAATTTCAATGTGTAAAGAGGTATTAATATTTTTTTGGCTGTATGCCATAGAAACAGATGCTCGATAGAATAAAAAAAATAAAATGAAAAAATACATGGCGCGCTTTATGTGAATTTTTTGTTACTTATTTATTTTACTGGAACTTCTTATTAATTTATTATATTATAACGATGGTTGTGTAAGTATATATAGGTCTTTGAATAGGTATAACACGAATAATTTATGTAGCTGCAATTAAAATTCCTTTTATTATCCTGGTTTGAGTTATTTATGGTCACCCTACACACCAAATTGCTAAGGAATTTTCAAATAATTGATATCTTTAGAAATACTGATTATGTACAATGTAGGTTTGCACGTATATTTAGTAGAATTTTCTACTAAATGGCCATGTTATTGTTTTTCGATTCCATTAACAGCTTTAGGAGTTACGTACATATTCTCATAAAGAAACGTCAGGATTGAGGAGCCACATAAAACGTGTTTTATAACCAAATTTAAATCGTTTTACGATCGTATTTTTATACTACAAATTAGGATAAATGTACTACTAAATGATACTAAAAATATGTTTTGATTAGCCGCTTAGTTTATGAAAAACAACGCATTGCATGAATAGGCCAACGTTTAGATTGAGGAGCCACAATCAAAGTATTGTAGTTATGTCAAATTAAGAACTACAAAACTCAAATTTTTCGTACATATTGTACGTAATGCCTACTAAATCCTACATAATTTTCAAAAACATCCATCGTCTACTTTTCGAGTTCTATAGTGGCTCCTCAGTTCAAACGTCTGGATTGAGGAGCCACCTTTAACGTCATGTAACTTTTTAAGGGTTTTCCTACAAATTCCAGGATTGGGTCTACAAAATCGGCTAATATCCTACTAAATAATGATAGTATCCGCGTTTAAAAATCACATGTGGCTCCTCAATCCATACGGACACTACATTTCTGACATAACGTTTGGGTCGAATAGGTATATATTGAAGTTTTGTACCTATGTGATAACTGATAATTTTTCGCGATTACGAAGTTGGTCCCATAAAGGAAGTTATTCAGTTTGGTGGTGTGATCCACACCCTTAAATATGACCAAGTATTTCTGATACACGTTGCTTACTTAAATCCTCTTTATACCTAAGTTATGTCATGAATAACGGCATTTTAAGCATACCTAATATTTTTTATGTTATAGGCTTGGCATAACTATATTCAACATAATATATATTAGTAGAGGGGCAATATAATTTCATGACGAAAACTATTCTGATGCCAACAAAGCTCATCTAGAAATATCGTAGAACATGTCTCTTCATATGAATACTAATACTTAAGGCCCTATACGTGAATATGTAATCGCTTACCGAATCTTTTGTTTTGTATTCACCGGCCCATTGTCTGTTTAGACATGTTTCTCACTATAATTTGATTCAATATAAGCAATATTAGCCATTGTTTACTATGAAAGCTGAAATGTAACAGGTACTCGTACAAATATAAGTATAACGTATCTCATACAAAAGCATCTATGCTTAAAATTTATCGTTTGCGGTAAACTCATAAAGAGATTAGTACCTACATATCTATTTCACGATGAGTGAGCTTCCTGCTGGCCAATGAGTACCTGTAAGTGGTAGTTGATGGGTCTTTTGCTATTAGATGGCATCCAATAGTGAAGAATAGTTATATGAGGGCCATGATTAGTAATAAAAGTCCACGCGCCGATACGAAGGTATTCCTGGTAAAAGGACGCCTCTTATTGTTGACTACGGTATTATGTTATAGTGTAGTATAATCCCGTAATCACAGACACGCTAGTGTGTGAAGGATCCCTTCGAAAGGCATCCTTCTGTGAAATAATTACAACCGACTGCGATCACCGTACAGGTTGCCATGCCTAGTTCCACGACAGATTTTTAGGCGGTTTATATAATTATTCATTATAATAATAATAATTTATGTGGTCCCATTGAACTGTTCACGCATATATTTAATAAATAATTGACATCAGATCAAGAAGATCTTGAACCTTGTTGAACGGGAAAACATGAATGAATGAACACACGTGGCGCGTAAATAAATATTCTTCTTTCTGTTTACAAATGTCAAGAAAACGTTCGAAGAAAGGAGTACGGTTCATTCGAGAGCATCATCTCACGTTGAATCGCACGATGTTAAGATTTTATGTTAAAAACGCGCTCCCAGATTATAGTTTATTTTGATCGAATTTGCCGACGGTGTAAACAAAACGATATTCAGAATCGACTTAATGTTTATAATACCACAAATTCCTAACAATATTATTATTAAAAGTGTGGGCAAAATCAATATTTTTTTTGTCAGGACTATTTTACTGTAAATTTTCATAGACTAAATTCATAAAATTGATTTGTTTACACTATTGGAAAGGTGAACAAAAATGTACAAAATGTATTCAGTATCACGTGGCGTTTCAATCGGCCGCGTGCTGTTCTCAACTTCTTAATTTTTCCGTCTATTGAAAAGGCGATAATAAAGGGTATTCATTTTTTTCATAAATTGGTTTTTAGACGCCGTGTTTTCGGTCGGATAAATATTGCGTTTTCGAAAATAGATTTTAATAAAGACATTATTATTTAGGGTCTTCAAACTTTTCACAATACTTACACCTTTTATATAATTTATTTTTGGTGCATATCCATATTATTAGATATTAGACGATATATGACGATATTAGACTCTATTCACCGTAAGCTCTTTAGAATTCCAAAATTTTAGTTACGTGGTTAAGGTCGGAGAAACCACCCAGTGGCACAATTTGGAAAAATTATAATATAGTAAAATCATGAGATATAACTTTATTAACTTCGTATAGTCAGTATTGAGAGAACCTTATAATAACTTAAATCTACTATTTCTATAACCGCTTTCAGCTACTGCTTGGTAAATGCCTCTTTGTGGGATTTTTACTAATTACACGAAAAACGACACTGCAGGCTCCATCCGAACCAAGTTATTCGGTTGTAAATACCAATAACTTGGTTATTTCTAGCCGTCTCGTTTTTTAAGTGTACTGTCAATATTTACACAAATAATCGTGCTAAAATTAAACGTTTGTTTGGATGCTATCCCAATTTGTATGATAATGATAAGTTGAAAATCACAGCAACATACAAATATAGTCCAAGCCTTTTAAAACATATTTCTTACAGAGTATAGTATAACTTGGAAAACAATATCTTCCTAATAAAAGATACGCTAATTCATCCTTATCTAAATATTTTCGAGTGCAGTGAAAGATTTACAAGTACGAGTAAAGAGCAATAAAATAAAGATGCTCTCTAGAATTCCGATGAAACCCGAGGGCAGCAACTTGGTTCACAGATCACGCATCGGCCAATGCCAGAGACGCTGCCGAGGAGAGACAGTTGCAACATCATCGGCGCTTGCGTCGTATATAACGTACTGACGAACGAGCCAACATCACAAGTCCTGTTCTAGCAGTCCCAGCAAAACCAACCTCACCACCAAAATGATGAAGCTTGTGAGTATTCATTGTTATATAATTATTATCTTTCGTGAAACGTAGTTGAGAGCAGAGTCATTGTGAAAGTAGGTATTAAAAGTAAAGATTTTCTTGTAAGGAAAATAACATTTCTTGAATTCTTTAACAAAAAAAATTAAAACTGTCAGTTAAATTCTAATGAGTGTCCAAATATATTAAATATTATTCAAAATATATTTACATATTTCAAATAAGTACAGTTTCAATGAAAACCTGTTTCAATAGATCACACCTAGAATTTTTCATACAATATAATCTCCATTTTAACATAACATCCATAAAAGCGTCTTAGCTGTGCTCTATACTTGCAATATTTATTGTGACCTTTTTTTAGAAACTTTGTTTTTTATTGAACATTTTTCACCAATTATGCCAATGATCGGAACTTCACTATTATACCCATACAATAGTGACATCTTAATAACCATGAACTTATATTTCCAGATCGTTGTCCTCGCCGCGTTTATCGCCATCTCCGCCGCTAAGCCCTCGCTTGTAAGCGCACCTCTAGTCGCGGCCGCTCCCGCAGCAGTCGTCACGGCGTCCAGCTCGCAGTACTACCACCGCATCAACAATGGCCTTGCCGCGTACGTTGCTGCTCCTACTGCCTACGCCGCTGGCGCACCCTACGTTGCCGCGCCCTACGCCTCCGCTCCTTACGTAGCCGCTCCATACGCTGCCGCTCCATATGCTGCCGCTCCTTACAGTCCTTACGCTGTCGCTCCCTATGCCGCCGCCGCTCCCTACGTTGCAGCTCCCGGCTATGTTGCCATCTAAGCCATTGAACTACGCTTCGTGAACCCATTGTGATACTATGACTTAATTCTACACTGGTTGTTGATAATTGCTAAAAATAAAGATGTTATGAAGAGTTTTGTGTTTTGTTTTTGTGTGAACAGCTTTTATTTCACGTTGTTTTTGTCCGTTTTTATAGAAAAGAGGGATTATAGAAAGAAATACACGATCGTAATAACGTTTCATAATTTTAAGTCATACCTACCTTCTGTTGTCATATCAACGTGTGTACCAGGTCAATTAATATAGCTATAAACAGATATAATTTTATAACCAGTTAATATTTTGAACACGCCATATTTATAATCGCCAAAATTATCACCTAAATAGTGGGATCAAAGTCGGCTTTATTAATTTCGAAAAGTCTTACAAAGGCTTCTTTACCTACTTCTATAACATTTTAAAAAATCCGTACACATTGCATCTATCCTTTCTATGGTTCTTCCAATTTTTGATTTAGTACATGATTTGTATTAAATAAAATGCTTAAGGACATTATTGTATATTTATTCAGATTTTACGAATTTAAATCCATAACAAATAAAATTTACTCACATATTATCAGGTAGACGCTTACAAATTCATAATTTAGTATACTTGGAGTTTCTTCTATCTGTAATTTTTCTAAAAAAAAATCTTATTAGCCTATATTTTACGAATAATAAAATGATCAACATCTCAACTCTCTGGCATTGAGAGAACTTTTTTTATGCCGTCAAGGCTTTCTTGGAAATAATGTTATTGGCACAAGGCCTGGTGAAGGACTCGGTGTCGCTTGGTTGAGCAAATCAAAACATTCCCTTCACGCTAATATAAATATTGATCTTGGAGTACACCAATTACCTACTTGCATCACTATTACTACAATAATCTCTCATATCTTATGAGCCCGTATAGATCTATAGTCAGCGGAAAAAAGGTGATCGTTTTGCTTAAATGTATTTTGTTAATGAAAAACTGCATATTTAATTATTTACTAGCGTAACTTTATCGACTAGTAGTGTTTCCCCTCAGATTTCTACCGTATCGTGGGTACAGTTTGCAGATATAAATCTCACATGCACACACACCCAGACCCGGTACAATTATCTGTAGGCCGTACAAATATATTTTCCGTGCGGGGATCGAACCCTCAACACGTGGCACAGAAAGCCAATCGTTTTAGCCACTGCGCCAACCGTGGCGTCAATTATTATTATCTTCTGTGATCAATTCATTCTAAAATTACGTTAAGTTCATCAACAAACCTGTGTCGTCGATTTTACAGTGTACACTGTTCAACATAGGCGTCATACGAAGAGTAATTTTGAATGAGAGTGATCTTACGACAACCATGGGACGAGAAAGTGTCACGTATTGTATGCCAAAAGTCATACTGACTTATACAGTATACTGAAATAGTAAGTACTAACTTTTATATAGTATTGTACTCCATTTACTGTCTACGACATAAGACATAATTAATATCTATACTCAAATACGCTACAATGGGTGACTTGGAAATGAAATCTCTTAATAAACTACGATCCCAAGTCAGCCGAAGCAAAGATAATCTTCACTAGTGGAATTTCACAGACTGATTAGACCTCCGCGAGTGCGGCGTTCCTCCGCAGACCATGGGCCACCTTCCATCCTGCGCCGCGTGCCCACTAAGCGTAAGGAGCTAATCTCCGCTACTGATAATGCAATCCGCGTAGCGGAATACTGGGCCAAGCATATTTAATTTTCCATCGACACGCTAAGAAGAATACGCTACAAAACAAGTAAAACTTACCTAGTACCTAACTGTCTTGATCTTGCGTTTCGGTAGGTACTAAGCAAGAACGTACTAAGTCTAACATTTTTCACAGGCGCTATCACAATCATAGGATTTTTTAGTTATGTTTATTATGAGAATATTTCAAACGTAAAATGAATTTCTGAATACTCATAGTAAATAATAACTTAACTAAATTATTAAGTGCACCGGTTCTAATGCAACTTCAATTCATTAGACACGTCAAGTACGTACTTCTTTTTAATATTATTGTCATTATTATAAGTAATTAGTGTACATATTGATGCCTAATTTACTTACTAGTAACAATGTATATTCTAATGAAAAAATATTTCCAATCATAGATATCGTGCACTCTAGGGCCTAGAACAGCAATAAATACTACGTGTTATAAACAGTATCAAACGCCTACCAATGTTCGTAGATATTATCCACATATAATTACTTTTAGCTGTATGGACTCAAAACTATCAGGCGCAATATTAAACAATAAGAAGGTACGTCACTCTATCCGCATTTATTACAAACAATACGACGTAGTCTCTATAGCACAGAATAAAAGACAGTAGTGAAATTATTAGTCTCTAAGTTCTGCGCTTCATTGCGAAGCGTGGGCCCTTTCATTTGTTTCTTAGCACCTGCAGTTAAGTTTGTTAATAAAAACATATTATATTGTACATAAAGCATTTTAAATAAATAAATTATATACAGGATAACTTATTATGTAATGCGCATTTGCAGAGTTCATCCCAAATCCCAAATGCAACCGCAGTATTGGGATACACTTTAAAATAAAACGAATACTTCTTTAAAACTATTTCAATCTCCACAGTTTATTACAATCCACACATGTTGGCTATAGAACACATTTCATTATTACTTTTAATTCTTACTTGTAATTCTATTAGTTACAGACGATTAGGTATTGCAGATTTACACATTTAGTTGTGTCTAGGCAATAAAATTGTCAGTAATCATAATTTTATATAGCTTTAAGTTATAAATTATCATAAAAATGTTAGCATAGTTATAGTGATGATCAATTATAAATTAATTATCCAACTCAGTTATTTCATGTATCAAATTAATTTATGTAAATATGCTCTGAACAAACGAAAACATTAAATTACCTTTGCCATAAGTGTATTATTATTAAAGTGAGTATGTAGGTATATATTAGTTATTTGTTTGCTGACTTATGTTATTAATAATAATTATATTACTTCAAGGTTGTTATGCCGAAATATAAACACAACCTTGGAATAATACCTCAATAATTAAATCGAGAAAGTTCTACAATTTTCTCATTGAACCTCTTTTACGATAATCCAACAAACTTTATATGTAATTATTTAAATCCAGAGCTTTTGTTTAAAGCTTATGTTTGTATTAACAATTTGATTAATCCATTATTGTAATTAATATATTTAAGAAACAGATAAGACAAGTATCTTCAAGACAAGAATGAACAGATAGCTTCTAGGTCTGCGTGCTAGACCACATCATCGCTTAACATCAGGTGAGATGGGGTCAAACGCAGTATATAATATATCTAAAAAAAATAAAATAAACTATTTACTTTTCCTATACGGTACGAGCCTCTTTTTTATACATCTTTGGGTGCCCTGAAATCGCGTATAACAAATCAGCTGTTCTGTTTATTCGAGTATATTGAATAATTTGTATGGAACAACAGTTTTTTTTTCGTGATTTCAGGTTTGGCAAAATTATTCATAATGATGAGTACAATTATAACCCTTTAAAGCCTGTTTAAATATACACCCTGTATACATATTTCATATCAGACGATACATAACATCAAATTTCCTGTTCCGTGGGCATATATCCACATGCCATAATTTTTTTTGTAACTTTTTCGCAGTTTACTTCTACAAATAGCTGTGCATAAAAAGAATTAGGAAATCTGGTATTAGTAGCTTCGATTGTCATTCTTTAGAAGTGGATCTTCTTCATATAGAATCCTAGAGACATTATCTAATCTAGTATCTAGTGTTCCTGGTGTCATTAGAGACGGTACCACATTAGTGACACCAGGAACAATTGGGGATGGCCCTCTCTTGGCCGGATACAATACCAGCTGTTGGAGTGCAAGGAGAGAGCCTCCGTGAGTGACGATACCTGAAATCGTCTGGCGTACACTGGACAATCAGCGTCGCTACCATCATTACTACACTATATACGATATGAGCAATTCCCATGTGATAGCTCGTGTTCACACAACAGAAGAAGAAGAAGAATACGACTTGTTCTCTAACTGATTGATAACATAAGTACCGTACTCGTTTATCTTACATTCATATTATACGTATAAGTAGCTCGAAATGTTAGTGGCTTGGAGGAAGCCCTTGTGAAGAAAACTGGCGTAATGATAATTGATTGACTATGGACATTTTACGATATTCCACAACAATATCTAGATTATTCAGTACATTTACGACTTCGAAACATGCATGAATATCTAAATCTGCCGTAAAGCTTAGAGATTTGTTAGGAGATCATTACCTATCGAATGTTGGAGCTTGATGAATATGTCAATAAAGCAACCTTATGTGGGTTAGTAGGACCGCTAAATAGGCAAATACGATATTACGAGTGTTGTGTGGTACGCTGGTACTTTCCAAATGGCCCATCGTTATTATTCCTTCGTCGTTTTCAATACGATTTTTGTAGCCATCAAGGTCCGCGTCCTTACCCATTGAACCATTAGGTATTCCGCGACACCCGCCTCGTTGCCTCACCACGATGCAAAATTTGTTACACCTATATAAAAGAGGGGGTCCAATATTCTAACGCCCGCATTATAATATCAAAAGCGGCCAGGAAAGGGGCCTTCAATATGATCCGAACGGTAAAGACATATTTTTATAAGAAAAATGTTATGATAAATTTTGACGATGTAATTGATGTTTTTGTGTAATATGGAACTTTTTTGTTGCAGGTATTGCTGTTATCCTCAGTATGTGGTTTGGTGAGGAGCTCGGGAGTGCATGGCGGTGCACACTTGGCGCCCGTGGCTGCTATAGGACCTCCAGTAGTACCAGTTGCCAACGCTCCGGTGGTCACAGCAGCTAGCTCACAATACTTCCAACGAACCTTCAATCGCCTGGTGGTGCCTCAAGCTGTAGTGCCCATCGGACCACCGCCGCCTCTGCAGCCAGTTTTTCCAGTCGGCCCTCCTCCACCAGTATTTGTTGAGCCTACAAGATCAGTGCCTGTTGCAGTCAATCCACAGCAAACTCAACAAGACCCAGTGCATCCAAATGTAGCTATAGCAATAGCAACTGCCCACGCTGCTGCCCCGGTTGCCACAATCTTATTACCGCCATACCCATTTGGGTTTCCTCCAAACATCGGCTTCATACCTCCAGAACAGCCCATCAACGTACCTGATGAGAATACCAAAGAACCGACCACTAAATCAACCACGCAAGCTGAGGTGACGACGATACAAGAGCCAGAACAAACCACACCTATACCATCGAGCAGTGACGACAGTTTTGTGCAAGCGCTGCCGTCGAACGAAGATTTGAACTTTAAACAGTATGGCACACCATTGCCACCTCCCGGATCTCAGTTCCAGCCGGATCAACCTCACCCGCAGTTCCAGCCTAATCAACCTCGCCCGCAGTTCCAACCACAGCAACCGCGTCCCCAATTTCCACCTCAACAACCCCAACCTAAATGCCCACCACAACAACCCCAACCTCAATTCCCACCACAACAACCTCAGCCGCAATTCCCATCACAACAACCTCAGCCGCAATTCCCACTACAGCAACCTCAGCCGCAATTCCCATCACAACAACCTCAGCCGCAATTACCACTACAGCAACCTCAGCAGCAATTCCCACCACAACAATCTCAACCGCAATTCCCACCATATCAACCTCAACCGCAATTCCCGCCACAGCAGCCGCGACCGCAGTTCCAACCAGCGGCACAAACAACTCAGCATCGTCCACAGTTACAGCCACAGGCACGGCCGCAACAGCAACCGCGTCCAGTATACCAGGCACCTCAGCAGCCTTGGCCGCAGCACAGAGTGAAGCCTCAGAAGCTGAAGACTTCAGTCGAGGTGGTCCCCGTGCCACTGGCGTACATCGCTCCACCGCCACTCCACAAAACTCATGCACATGTGAAAGTCGTGAAGCATATTTATACATTTGTGCCGTCTTCTAGTGCTAAAATTATCTTAAGACCTGTGAAAGTTCGACCAGTTCGACTGGTGAAGGTGAAGAGTGTCCGTCCCCAAAATTTTCGGGCTAATGCTAGAGACATCGAAGTCACTACGTTCAGCCCATTTCGTAAGCCCAACACTAAGCCGCCCAGGGTATAATTAGAAAATATTAGTCAATTTGTACACTTGTTAATAAAATTGCACATTGTAAATATGGTTAAGAATGAATAATATAGAGATATTTATACTTTTTATTTTTGTTTGTTTTTATTTTAATTATTCATTTCCTATGACATTGCACTGTTTACAGTCTCGGTCTAGGCCGACTAGACAATATAAGTTGCACAACGGTTGTGTTGCTCGGAAGACGTGCGCGCATTGTTAATGACCTGGTCCTACAAAGTAATGTAACGAAAGTGACATTTGAATGACGAGCAAGGGGTTTTCCATGAATTTATTATTATTGTTATAGCATGCCACGCTGATGGACGTGCAATATTAATTTTAAAATGAAACGACGGAACATAACAACTCGGCAATGACGACGCTTGAAAAGAGAAATGAATTTATTTGAATAATTAATAAAGACTCAAAAGTATACTCATATTATTATGTAAGTATCTAAATTGGTTGCAGATACAGTGATTTCAGAATAAGTGCATCCGAAGGTATATTTTCATAGAAAATGTATAGGAAATAGGTTTTCGTATTTTTCTCACATTCGATAAGTATGATTTTGTCGGTTGTTTGGAGTAAACATTGCTGTTGGGAAATAGAATCGAATGAGCCCTACTTAAGTTTTTGAGGAATGAAAATTTTCTCGCTGACTGAACTTTTTTTCAAAAACGATTAATAGAATATATCTTCAAAATTCAATTTAAGTTTCTGAAGATCAGAACTGTCTAAGTTTAACAGAAAGGGTAGTCCTAGTCAACCTCAGTGCCCAAAAATTTTCTGCCACCCTGTATATTATGTAGTACTCGTATGTAGAGAAGGAAAAAATCCGTAGGAAGTGCTCGTACGTAGTAGTAGAACCGTCAATTACTCATCATAGCACTTCACGTTTACTCTGTAATTCAATGGAATAAGTGATATCTAAGATGATAATGATACCGTATAGTATAAATGTAATCATGTTATACAATTTTTTATGGTGATATTTTTATAAAGCAAAACGATCGTCTACTTATTGATCATGTTAATCAGCTGATTTTGTTTTAAACGTCTATTATTAGTTTATGAACTTGGACCTTAGGCTGCTACCTCTGTGTCGATGCGGTATCAGATTCAGTACCGACAAGTGTGCTAACGGCCTTACTTGTCACCGGCAGACTAATAGCAATCGTAACCCATGACGTAAATTACATGTAAAATATTAATACTCCTCCCACTCCCATTTTATTAATATAATAATTATTACAGGTTGCTGTATTATTTTTGGTCAAATTAACGTTTTATTTTTATTTTTTATTCATGCACTTCCACTAACTTCGCAATGTTCAAACATTTAATTTACCTGTTAGAAGTATTGTTTATTTCCAGCCAAATACTACATACCTACTACTAACTTAGAATAAATAGATAGTCAGTTCTACGCGATGACTCTGTAGCGACATCTAGTGCTAGATAGAATAGGTAATAGAAACATAGCAGTAGAGTACACCAGCGCTGCCTATCTGAATATAGCGGCAACTCAGTTCCTAAATCGCAATATGAAAAAAATTCACGGCAAATAGCTTATATAGGACTGTCCGACATCTACCGTCGAGCATCGGCCTGCCTAGCACATATCTAGCCTAGTCCAAGGATCCTCCCTCTTCAATAGAGGAACACCATACCTATTACCTCGTGCCTCCATAATTCTCTTATCTTCAATTCCTGATTCCTGATTTCGTTGGGAATCCGGCAAATGTACCATTGCTTTCCCTAGTTTGTTTTATCCATTTGTCATATTATGTATCAGTACTATTCTCAGGCTGATGTAGTTTTGTTCATGTTCTGTCTAGAGCTAATTCCTCCATCGGTACGACATCGCTCCCGCCTTTTCATCTATCAATACATCATCCTAAGCTACAGTAGGTATTTAAATATATACCACAAAGGGTCAGGAAAAGTTGTACTGTGGTACACCCTCGTTACGTAAATGCCGATATATTATACATGATTAGTTATATGTATTAGTTTTTAGTTTACACACTGTGTCTACGTCTTCTTCTGTACCCTCTCCAGTCGCAGGTCTGCTGGCAGAAATTTCTTTTGAAATAAGCAGTACCTTTGTACTTAAGTGTTTCTTATTATATGTATTTTTCTTTTTGTTGTGTGTACATAAATAATAAAATAAATAAATAATAAATAAAATTAAAATACACACAGTAGATAATTTTTTCATCATTTATAACCCTAACTTTTAAAAACTTCCAACTTGTTTATGTCCCTGTTGATGTGTCTTGCTGTTTCTATTAAACTACCAAAATAAATCCGTCGTAACACCTAGGAAAATAATATTTTTATACGAAATCAATTCTTCGAAAGAAGTTTATTTTAATAAAAATATTAAATCCAGCCCATTACTGTCCCACTGCTGGGCACGGGCCTCTTCTCAAAATGAGAAGGGTTAGGCCTTAGTCCACCACGCTGGCCTGGTGCGCGTTGGCGGACTTCACACACCATCGAGAACTTTATGAGACCCTTTAGGTGTGCAGGTTTCCTCACCATGTTTTCCTTCACCGTTAACACAAGTGATAATCCAATTCTGATCCACACATAAATTCGAAAAGTTAGAGGTGCGGGTCGGTTTCGAATTCAGATGCTCCTACATGGAAGGCAAGCGTTCAACCGCTAGGCTATCACTGCGACTGTATCAGTTTCTTTTAAATGGAGAAAATGCCATGCACTTGTAAGGTTTACTTAAGCTATTCGAGACTCAAGTTCTATGGTTCAGTTAATAGGTTTATTCGATTCTGATGATGTTAAATACGCCAATAATTCTCATGTCAATGAGTACTCACAATCCACACAAAAATAAAACATCCCGCGTCATGACACGGTGACGGTAAAATGTGTACCAATATATGACGCATACCGCGTAACATTTTCGTATGCGTCACGAATGTCTCCGCCGCCGCCGTAGCAACTTTGAATTTCGCTACGTGAATAATTTTCATTTCACTAGAACAATTCGGACAGCTATCAAACTTGTTCTAATTCGATATGACTTAACGAAAACGGTAGAAATTGATATACAAGTCACACAATAAAGACGCATAATGCATCATTGATAAGATCTCGGATAAGATTCATATTTTTATCGATGAAAAATTTTATACTCACGAAATTAATGCAATGAAATAAATATAACATAATCAAATTTTTATTTAACAAGCGCTCTTCATTATTATTACATTTCGCATTAATTTGAAATCAGTATAACCAAGTATACTTTAAAATAGTTAAGGAACGCCATATTATAAATCACGTACTTGATAAACGGCCTTGCTATGCAAAACAACAGCAAAATATTAACAAATAATAATAGTTTTTATTATAAAATATTTTCTCTGAGTTCTCAAAGCAACAAATCTCCTTTGATAAAAGATTAAATTGTGCCCAAAACTGGTCAAATAGTCCAACAATGTTATCAGTCTGTCCAGCTTTACTGTCGTAACGTTGCGCGTCCCCGTTGCGTGCCCAGCGTCTAACGAGCCATTGCAATCGGTGACGAAACGAAACACAAGGTGAATCTTGCGTCGCTGCAGTATAAAAGGTAATGTCACCAAACTTCGGACATCACACCCATCTTCTGTTCAACAGACAGACACACCAAATCCAACCAAAATGTACAAGTTTGTAAGTATTCATTATTTAATTAATTTACTATTAAAAAATAAATCCTATTAAATGTTCTTTGTAAATTCCAGGTATTCTTCGCCGCCACCCTCGCTTTGGCCGCTGCCAAGCCCAGCGCGGTAGTTGCCGCTCCCCTCGTGGCAGCGCCCGCACCCTTTGTCACCGCCTCCAGCTCACAATACGTAGCCAGGAACTACAACGGCTTGTACGCTGCTGCCGCTCCTCTGGTTGCTGCTCCTGCTCCTTATGTTGCTGCTGCTCCTGCTCCCTACGTTGCCGCGCCATACGTCGCTCCTGCGGCTAGGTACGTGGCCTCGGCTGCTGCTCCTTTGGTTGCCGCTCCTGCTCCAGTTCTGCCTGCCTACGCTCGGTATGCTGCGCCTTACTACGCGGCATCTCCTTACTTCGCCCCCTCTGCCCCCCTTATCGCCCTCAAGTAAACTACGACTGAAACTTAGCCCATTTTTATACTGAAGAATACATAACTATTACATTTAAATTCGTTTTTTACTTATTTATCAAAAACATACACCTAGTTGATACTGATCACTGGAGAGTGCCACTTGATATCTGCCTCGAGCTCGCATGTACCACTGTCTACGAGTAAAGGTTAATAATGGCGCCGCTATTTTTAACCCTGGATAGAACAACTAGAGAAGTAGCTACTATGCTCGGATGGAATATTAGTAGATAAGGCCTGCAACGCACCAGGGACTTCTCTGGTGCCTCACGTACATGAGAAAACAGCCTTCTGTGCTCACATTAGCAACACTACAATTTTTAATGCACTAATGACAAGCAGTAAAGCACTATATGCTTTAATCACAACACGACAATCACATGTCTAAACATTAATTAATTAAGTACATGAAAAATCGACTAATCAATCGGTAATCTTATCACCTGAAATCCATACACGGAGTTAGTAACACATGTTATTGAGCGTGAACGAAGTCGTGTGTTTAGTTTCAAGGAAGTTTACCATTCCCATAGTCCTTGGCAAAGTACGCTCCGAACAAAACGATATACGTAGTTACACTAAGAAGCCACACACAAAAGGGAAATTAGGCTGGCCTATTTCTGTACACAGCGATAATGTTTTGATAAACATATCTCAGTACGTAATCACTATGAAAAAATACTTGTTTGTAGGTTTCAAAGGATATCGATTTCAGCGTCCTGCTATAAGTAGGAAGTGAATGTAGACTAAAATTATCATCAATGTAGGTAATGAATACAAAGTCTGAACGATGAATAAGGCTGAATTTCTAAGCTTTCCTTTTTAAGGAAGTCTAACTACGCAATATACACTTATTTGTGAACCAAATTATTTCTTTTTCTACTTATTTTTATTTAGTCTTTACAAACTAAAGTCACGTACACGTCCTTTATGTGTATGGTTTTGTTACTATTCGTATTTTTATTGAAAATAGAATCAAAAAATGTTTGTAATTCACCTTATTTTATATCAAGATTGTTTTTGAATGTGTTATTATTTGGATACATCTTTCATTAAAATAAAAACACATTCTATCAGTGGGATTTTCATAATGTTACGAAGTGAATACATATGCACCTTTACGTATCTGCTGCTAAGCTAAGGCCTAAGTCTGAGTTTCTTTTAACCACCTCGATTTTACGCATCGATCGAGTTCGGCGATCTGATTGACGAAGAGCTCGAGGCGTGCCAATCAGCACACAGAACGCGCTTGATATGTAAAATCGACATTGCTAAAAGGAACTTACACTAAAGTCTGAAAAACCCACCACATAACCTTTAACTGTATGAATAAACGACCTTGAAAAGTGCTATATAAATGGTCAGTGGTATATATCCCAGATTTTCTATAGGATTCCAAGCTTATGATCATTATCATTAAGATTGTTTAATTTATTTTAAAAACCTTCCCTACATAAAATACCATGTGTACATGTGGATAACAAAGGAAGTGTCACTCAATTCCGAATACAATAGGTACAATACAATACAATAAAGTCTCGAAGAAGTATTTTTTGGGAATACTAAATTATATAATAAGGGTTAGGAAAATTACTTACATAAGCTAAACGTTGTGACGGTTAAAAGATGTTCTCATTTCAAGTCACATGTTGAACGTGCAATAAACCTAAGTGCACGTCACAAGGAAGAAAGCACGAGGGTGACTCGTGGGCGATATTTTTCGTAACGCGCGTCTTTCAAAGAAACAATTTTAATAAAATAAAACCGCTGAAAGCTGTATACAATCTCACTTTAAGTCACGCGTTTCAAAATGTGTTTTGCGAACTTTTTTGCAATCTGCGAAACACGTGTTGCTTTAGAAATAGGGCCTTCTCATGTTTTCCTTTGTGTAAATAGCCAAGTTAATGCCTGCTCACTTAGGTAAAGTTATTTTTGCAGTTACTTATAGCTCGGGTCTCGGGTTCGAATTTAATAGGTGTTACTAAGTCAATATGAAAGAACGTATGTATATGTGCACTAAGATAGAACTTGACAGTCTTCTTTTTTTTTCTCATTTTTCCGACGATTTTATATTGCCTAGGGCTCTGCTTTTTCCACCATTGGGCTGTGATAGGTTAAAGAGCTACAGTCTAGCGGACCCTTCAGAGAAGCTTTTGGTAATCAGCGCAAGACTAGACAATATGAAGCTTTAACTAATCTGGCGGTTGCAGTTCGGTTTCGCCCGCCAATGTGAAGAGTCTACTGTGCGCAGTATATCTTATTGGCTACTGGAGCCTAGCTAAATAACGTAGCTTTGTAGATAGACATCATTCATCATCATCATCAGCTTATTAATGTCTGTCCCAGCAAGGGGATGCTGGGATAAAGGTCTTTTCTCTGTGTCTTGGCCTATTATATACGCCACACGAACCCAGTGCAGATTGGTCTGTAAAGCTTGTAGTTCGGTTTGACCGTACTCGACCGCAGCCCGTTTGCGGTGACCGACTAGTGTAAATTGTTATTAGGTTCGGTCACAAACTGAAGGAAACGCATTCGGCAATCGACCTAATATACCTAAACGCGCTATAAGCAAGTAACGCATATCTTAATTCGTCAGTTTACACAAGCAAACAATAGATTTTCCATTGTGATTGACACACTTGATTGTCTCTATTGAGCACATTCCTGCTTAATAGAGTGTATTTATTCTGTAACGACTTCTGCTCGACAATAATGATGAATGTGGTCATAACTATGACGAGCTTCGAAATATTGCTGTATCGAGCGACGTCACTGGAGACCGTGGATGAAGAAATTTAAACACCATAGATGATGTTGAACTGTTCATATCGGTTAAGAGTTAACCTTAATTGAAATCAACTACGAAATTAATTCTAAATTGTGAGAAATTTCTAAGAATGGCGTTGATGTTCGACAGGTAAAAAATAAAACACTCTATATTACAATAAGCAATTTAAGGTGTATCCGATCGCGGCACCATTTTTCCGTATCGTTCGAGCGCACTTCTGAATACAAATCAGATGTTCGGGTGACGCGCGCCAGTAATTACGATTCGATTCATACATGGTGATTCCGTACACTTCGCATAATATTGAGGGCGTCCTTCATCCGTGAACTAATTCTGCGATTGATATTTACATAATGCGTGTTTCGTCTGCCCAGCGATTCACGCCAAATTTCGGTTTCGGTAACCGTTAATTTCCACAAAAAATGACTGAATATATTAATTTATATAAGTTCTCACATACCTACAGCTACCGTTACAGTTTTCCAATTGAATAGTGCAGTTCACATTTACAACATAAATTACAATTACAATAATTATTATATAGTAACATAATTAAAATAATACAACATTCGTTATCCTTACGAACTCGCTCAGTGAACATGAGAACAAATCTAATAAAAAACCTTGTATCTTCCCTTTCCTAGTATCTTGTTTGTGTTCATCAAAAGATTTTTGGGTAGGAAATTAAAATTTCAAAGACTGTCAAGTTAAGTATTCGTAGAATCTTTTATTACATTACAATGTAAGAAAATTACAAAATACCTAATCAAATATTTTCAAGAGCGACTAATCGGTAAAAGAAACGTAATCAGGAAACTGTCCTTCACATAAAATGTTAAGTGATTTTAATATAATGATTTGTATGATTGTATGATTGTATGCATGCTAATAATCTTCATAATACGGTAAACAATGGACATCCCCTATACAATACATAACAAGTTATGATTGAAATATGCTTGAAAAGTACAGTTAACAGGATGACATTACACATATTTCCTTTAGCGTAAATGTACATATGTAAATTTTATGAATAAGAGGCTAAGAAAAGACCATTCTGATAAAATATATGATTTCTGTTGACTCTCACGATAACTTCATAGAATAGAATTGTAATGAAATCAATACAAGAATAGTAACTTATTCATACAATTACCAACTTTAAAAAATATCTGGTACTTATAAATATAATATGTGGATAATTCACTTTATGTTATTGTATATTTTAATGAATAGAATAGAAAATATTTTATTTCAAATAAACCAAATATTAGGCACTTTTGAAAGTCAAAGATTCTTGATGCACGGTTTTAAAAAGTTGGTTCTATGGAGAACTATGGAGAAGAACTGGCAAGAAACTTTATAGATACTCATTAAAAATAATTTTGTTACTATTTTGTATAGTACAGTTACAATAAGTCGATTGCAACAGACTGATATAAAATGTCGCATTTTACATTATGGTTCTTTAATAGGCAAGTTGGGGATTATGCGTTATTCCTATAGTGTGATGTTCGACCAATCATTGTTGAGGTCTACGACGAGGCAGTATATAAAACAGCATACAGCAGTAAGTTTGAAAATGACCGAAAAATGGATGTCTATTACCAAAAAACCCAAATAAAGAACTTGGATGAAATTAACTTTAATTACAATTAATTTCTTTGACTAAAATTAGGATTTAATTACCTATTTGCTCAATATAATCATAGTATTTGATCCAAAATGTATTCTTCTCTTGCATGGTCACACACATTGACACATGCAATAAAATAAACCGCAAGTTTTGGCTTGAAAGGGCACTTAATCGTATGTCTAATCGCTGAAGTTATATAATATTCCTATGAACGGTCGACAGTTTGACATATTCGGTAACCGATGGTGTCCATGCGACACCTAATTGAGCATGCGCAAGTCCTGTCTAAGGAAAGTGAAACCGACAGGTACTAACATAGACGTAATGCTTGCAACAGTATGAACTATATAACGACATGTAACATATTCATCGATACATTTCATCGTTGACACTCGACTGACCGAGTTGTGTTATTATATCAAAATGTCCTATATAAGATTAGTAAGTATTTGAATCATCGCAGTAAGCTGTAAATTTTTGATTAAAAATTATAACTTAATTTATAATTAAAAATCTTTTCTTTTGCAGGTCATTTCTACCATCGCCATCATAGCTAGCTGCAATGCTAGTGGTATTGGCCACATCGTTCCAGCTGTGAGGTCCTTATCAGTAGTCCGGTATGCTCCGTTCTACAATTTCCCGAATGGAGTGAGATCAATCCATGCGGTGGCAGCTCCAGTAGCACTGCCTCCTCGCATCGCGCCTGCACCTGTGTTCCCAGCTCCAGCGCCAGTCTTCCCGGCTTCTGCTCCAGTGTTTCCAGCACCCGGACCTGTATTCCCAGCGCCCGCTCCAGTCTTCCCGCCACCAGCTCCGGTCTTCTCAGGGCCTGCTCCAGTCTTCGCTGCTCCAGCGCCGGTATACCATGCACCTCCACCGGTATTCCCTGCTCCAGCGCCGGTATTCCCAGCTCCAGCACCAGCTTTCCCAGCGCCGGCTCCTTTTTATCCCGGATCATTGTATCCTAGGATAGCCCCCGCCTTTGGTCCAGCTCCCGTATTCGCGCGTGCACTCCCTGCATTGCAGTCGGCGCCATTTTCTCCCATCGTGAGGCCTGTAGGTGTACCGCAACCAGCCCCATTGTTTGCTCCTGCTTTAGCCCCCGCACCCGTGCCCGTGGCTAGGGCGCCCTTCGGTATATCCCCCTATGGTCCAACGCCATACGGTCCCGCACCCACCTTCAAACAATTTGCGTGGAAATGAACCTAGTCTTATATTTAGGTAATTGTTATGAGATTGTTGTTATCTTAATTTAGTCGCTTAGATATTTTTATACCAAATTTTGTAAATAAATTATGATAATTTATGACTGGTGCAATAATTTAATTGTCCTTTCGTTAGTTTGTAAGTAGACAATGATGATCATTATGATTATAATTATTTCCTAGAGCATCAATCTCTATATAAATATAGTATGACAGCATCAGTGAAAAGAAAATCCAGTGACCTAAATAAAATAAAATAATGTTTACATAGAATTTTAGAAAAGTGCCGCATGCATGAAGCTTAATTAACAGTTTGATAAAAGCACCAGGAAAAATCAAAGCAATCTTCACAATTAATGACCTATAATCAATTATTTTTTTCTCTTTATACACATAGTTGGTCGATTTGAATTATCTGAACAGCATCGCGAGCCAATCGAAATTGCGAGCATCAAAACTCTCTGACTATAAAATAATTCGCAATAATTAAGTTCTAATCTTAGATAGACCAAATTTAGTCACTCTTGGAACTTTAAAAAATCTGCAATGTTTGTACACTAAATATGTTTGGGCTTTGATCATCGTGTCGTTGTCAGAGATCTTGTTAAATTTAAGTATTCACTAGTCAGACTTCGTGGCATATTGAGCTTCAACTTTAGTAAACAAACCTAACCGTCAAAAACCCTCGACTTTAACTAGAATAAAAGCTGCAACTTTTGAACGGCTGAACAGATTTTCATGAAACATATCTAAGATCCCGATTAAACTAGCTTTCAATTAAAAAAACTTTATTGAAATCGGGCCATCCGTTTTGGAGCTACGATGCCACAGACAGACACACATATACATAGATACACAGTTATACCAATACACAGACTTATAACACCCCTCTTTTAGTGGGGGTTAAAAACACGATGAACGCAGAAGACTTGCCCTCAGCCCGTGAGCGCAAGCTATTCCGCTTTTCTTACCTACCATCTATCTATTGGGATACGGTGCACAGTTCAATGTACTATTTTAAGAGAAGGGTCATTTCACTTCAGAGGGATAACTGAAACTATGTTATGAAGATTATTTTGTCAGTGACAAGAACTTGAGTTGATAAGGGTAGGTCACCATTTAATTTGTACATAACGCATGATCGATCACTTCGGTTCTCGTAAGCTACCGTAAAGCTTCTAATGCCGGGTACTCAATAGAAAGCTGTAATAGTAACAGTGCTAGAAGATACAATATGATTGTGATGTCTGTAACCAGCTTAATACACGCTTTAATTTGCGATAAAATCTGATTTTAATATCTATCTAATGTTTGGTTACTGATTCAGCTCACCAATAAAACTCTATAGATTACCTGTTTAAATGATTTCTTGTCCTGTTTGAAGAGTTAAACTTATGATTACTTAAACATCATCATCACTTTCACAACCTGTAAGTACACATACCTCCACTTAATAATTTTGGATCAACAGCAAATCACAAAGAAAAATCGTTAAAATAATACACTCGCGGACTAATATTTCGGGTCGGTACGAAAAACTAAAATTACTCTTAAAATAATAGAGCTAGCGGCATGATTGAAACTGTATGTTGTAGATAATTTAACGGTTAATAAAACGACACCAAATGTTGGAAACATTGTTAGTAAAATTGTCAAAATTACACAAAAAAACAAAATATCAATAATTTTTACATTGAATTAATACTGGTTGGTACCTCACATACAACACAAAAACGAACTTTAACACAAAATTAATACTTTAAATTGCATCCACGGTCTCTTTTCTCAGCTGCCAGGTGATTGGGCATGCTGTTTATTAAGTTTCTTATCTGATGTTGCGGGATATTGGTCCATTCTTCCACTAACGCATGTTTCAGGTCTCGAAAGTGTCGCTGAAGCCAGGTTTCGATTTTTTATACACCTCCCAAGCTCGTCCCAAGCGTGTTCAATTGGATTCAGGTCCGGGTTTGTCGCGGGCCAGTCCATGCGATTGATGCCAACGTCCTGAAAATACTCATTTACAATTTGAGGTGTATGTGGACTGGCGTTGTCAAGCATGAATATTGATTTTCACCCGTATTAATTAAATATAGGCCGACATGCTCATTATGAATTTCTACCACATATCTTGCACTAGTTAGCGTACCGTTTTCTATCAGCGGTAACTCCGTGCGACTCTCTGAAGAGATTCCAGTCCAAACCATAAAAGTTCCACCGCCGAAAGGCACTTTTTCCTCAAAACAAGCTGGAATAAAACGTTTCCCTGGCCGTCCGTAGAGTCTTCGCTGCCCGTCATGTGCATACAGTACAAATCTGGATTCGTCAGATTGCCTATTCTTCGTCTCCTCACTGTGCGTGTTCGCGGGCGTAACGTAATCTTGCTACCCGATGTTCCCTTTCAAGTTTTGGACGATTTGCGGGTCTATGTGGGGTCAAATTAGCTTCAAGGAGGCGCCGCCTTACAGTCCGCTTGCTTGCGTTGTCTATATGTGTTTCCCGAAGTTGATTTGTTACTTCAAATGCCGTGAGGTGCCGTTTTCGGAGCATGGTCGTAACAATAAATCGATCCGCTCGAGCCGTAGTACATCTCGGTCTGCTGGTTTCTGGTCATCTTATGTTCTGCCCAGTTTCTCGGAAACGATGGACGACTCGCTGCACTGTAGAAAGTGACACGCCTATTGTTTTTGCTGTACTTCGCTGACTTCTGCCTTCTTCTAACATAGTGACGATACGTGAACATTCTTTTGGTGTTAGCAACATGATAGTAATTCAATAATGATGGTGAAAGGTGACAATGACCGCCTTTTATCATTTGGATTTGATAGATTGAAAATAAAAGTGAAAAAACAAGCAAAATTAAAGCAACCGCGAATTGAATTTATTTCCAAATACGGGGTTTTTTAAATTTTAACTTTTTTTACTTATGTTGTATATCATTTAAGGTATTATTTCATTTGATATTAAAATTCTCTCTAATATAAAGTTAGTTTCATGCATGTACCATCATTAATTTGCAAGTTACAGGGATTTTCGTCATCGACCCGTATTATTTGTCCGCGAGTGTATTAATACTAAAAGAAGAATGTTATAATTATATCAGTATCTTTAGCAATAAAATAATTTGCTTAATATAATTTTAGGATGCTTTACAATATGTGCAAACAAGCGCACTATTAATATTTATTTTGAAAAAAAAAAAAACTAGCTAAAAAAATCAACTTGGTATGGTTACTTGATATTAAATGTATAAAATCAATAGATAGATAAAGCGGTGATAAATACTCCACAGGTTGACAGCTCAAAGTAGGAGAACTTTCTGCTTTCATTGAGGAAATACTTGTTGTCAATGGTAAAACCAATAAAAAATTACACGAACTGTATTTTATAGCAACATTTATTAATATAAAAGTATAAAACACAATATAAAATACTAGTCTTTGATACATGTATATTCTATAGGAAGGTCAGTCGAGTGTTCTCTCCTAATCTATCGTACGTACGCTGGGGCATATCCGAAGGGACCAGCGCGGACGAATGGAGATGCTGTGTAGGGGAAGGGAGCGGCGGCGTAGGCTGCAGGAGCGGCTAACGCAGCTGGCGCAGCGTATGGGCCGGGAAGAGCAGGCGCGGCGCCAGCGAAGTATGGGCCGGCAGCGAAAGGAGCGGCGGCGTAAGGAGCGGCTGCGTAAGGAGCGGCAGCGTAGGGCGCGGCAGCGTAGGGCGCAGCAGCATAGGGCGCAGCAGCGTAGGGAGCGGCAGCGAAAGGTGCAGCAACCAGAGGGCTGAGGGCCCTGTTAACCACGCTAACCTGCGCAGCGTAAGGTGGGATGTTCTGGGGCACGGCATGAGCGTATCCAACAGCTGCCGGAGCCACTAATGGTGCTGGTGCTACCGCCACTCCACTACACTCCGCTCCGATGGTGAAAGCCGCAGCGATCAGCACGATCTGTCGAAATCGAATTTGTTTTAGTACTATAAATTACCATTACATAAAATTATATTGATAGTGATGAATATACTTACAGATTTGAAAGAGAACATCTTGCTTGATTTGGTAGTAGACCTTCCTTAACGAAAAGAGGATGTGAAGTGTGACTATCGAGAAAAAGTATCGTCTTTTTATACGTTGGATATTGTGATTCAGATATCGTCCGACAAAATAAACATTTGACATATTGCGGTCGGTCAATTGGGATTCGCGAAGGCGTCCGTGGAGAAATGGAGCACATTGGGAAATTTTTCGTTGTGAAACTTTTTCCTTCGATACCGTGCAATTTAACTGCAAGACATTAAGGTGCTAATGGTAATGTAAGCTGAATTAATATAATATATTTTTAAATCTAATCACTTATCAATTATATACATTTGAATATGGAAAGGTGTTTGAGTATCTTCTTAATGACATAAAAATTAAATCTAAATTTTCTCGAGGGTTAGAATGTACCACCATGGTATGTTTTGGTTTCGACTGTCATAAATGTAATGAATGGCAAGTGAACGTAGAAGACCTCAGGAGAAAAAACACAATTGATAAGGACTGCTAACAACTGCATACTGTACATGTAATTAACAGTAATTAATACAAAGACAATACGAGTACATGCTTAGCGTAGTGAGTATGGACGATACCTTCGCCTTTGTCTTGTAACAAATGACCTGCGATCAGCTGTTGTCGATGATGATGAAAGACAATAACAAGCACAGAAACCAGCCCATTGGGAAGAAAAATTGCTTCAGGAAATGTACGAAATGATATGAAATAAGATAGTTCGGTTTATTCCGTAAATAGGTTTTTTCAAACTTTTAGCATGTTATATTTTTTAAGGAAGGAGATGGCGCCGGCGTTTCTTGTCTGTCTAGTGCTTAGTTTTCGTTGCATAAAATTAACTAGCAAAGTAAGCTATCATAAGACAATCAAAGAAAACAGCTGTTTGTCAACAATGCACCTCAATCCAAACCAATTTGATTAAGTTTAGATTTCTCTAAACCACCCTGACCTACTTTTTTAATCGTAGATACAATGATAGATTTCACCTTACATGCAGTTATATGTATGATAACATACGTTTCATTTTTAAGTAGTTTTCCCTTTTGCTAGTTATATAACGTGCAGTGAAATTGGTGTGCACAGAGTTCAAATTAGAATGCTCACTCCGTAAACCAAGTCTGGGTCAAAAATCAACGACGAGCCAACTGCGATGTCCTGCGCATTATTTAGCCACGCATGCGCTGTTCGTCCGCAATATTGCTCAATGAACCCAACAGTAGTATAAAACGTGTCGATGCCCTGGAGACGGCACAGTCCATCGGATTTTTCAGTGTAAACACTTGTGAGCAGTCACATAACCCAAGCAAAATGATCGCCAAGTTCGTTGTGAGTGTATTGCGATAACTTCTAGATTTCTAAAACTTGGTGCTTTCAAAGTACACTGTCTCTTTTCTCTTCGTGAATGGAAACAGTGACTTCAGTCCTTAAAGTTTGTTTAGAATTACATACCAACTATAGTGTCAAGTGACACTATCCTGCCCACCCAATTAGCGACATTACTTTTCATCTAGCTTTGGTATAAAACTGGGGCACATTGACTTAGAAACAGGGCAGATAGTTCCCAACATTATATGTATTGGATACGGTTCATTCCAATCATTCCACATTCTGTATCTCCATTCAATCCACATTTCTGAGTATTAAAACTGTGTTTTAAGAATTAAACCTGGCTTTAGTATTAATTAAAAGTCGAGACACGCTGCAGTCAACAATTCGTTCTAAATTCAAGTCACCTTTGGAACAATACATATAACTTACTGAACTTTTTTACAGGTTGTCTTCGCTCTCGCCGTCGCCGCCGCAAGCGCTAGTGTTGCCGTAGCTCCTGCAGCGTTGGTAGCAGCAGCGCCCGCGGCGTACGTGGCTCCCTACGCCAGCTCATACTCGGCTCACGCCGTAAACCACGCAGTAGCCGCTCCTGTCGTCGCCTCAGCACCCTATGTCGCCGCAGCCCCCTACGTCGCTGCCCCTGCCGCTCCCTTCGTCGCTCCCGCGTCACCATACTTCGCCAGATACCTGTCCGCTCCATACTACCTATAAAACGAATTTGGTGATATCATTGCCTAGTGACTTGCTCAGAAATGTATGCTTCCTAGTTATTTTTATTATGTATTTTGTTGATACACGAATTTATACTTATTATGGATTTTATTTTCTTTCCCCTTTTCCATAAATAATAAATAGACCAGAAAAAGCAAACAACATTTTCAACCAACATTTCTCCATACTTTTCGTTCACCTGCACACGAATTATTTGACGAAAATGACTATAATAAGTTGGCCGAAAAATATTCAACTTATAATATTATACAGCATACTCTTTAAATACAGCAGGCAGTAGCGTCTCAGGTTCACGAGTGATTTATCTAGCCACGGAGTTGCCTTCGGACTTTGTCTGCCTTGATAAACTAAGGGTGTGTCCATTGCTAGACTGTGATAGTCTGGATAGATTAATAGATAACAGTTATCCGTAAAAGGACTATTAGACATTCAATTTGGCATCAGTTCAATCAGTAACCTTGGTAAAGATTGACGGTTAGCAAAATATTCAAATATTTTGATTTGCGGCATTAAGCTCCTCAGTCCTTAGTCACGTATTGAACTGATGCCAAATTGAACGTCACCTTTACTTTTTCTCTCAAGTATACACCTAACGATCAGCTATTAGGTATCTAGATTTAGTATTTTAATGTTTACCTCTGGATTAGTATTTATAGGCCTGTTTAATTTACTTTGATATTGGAAGGTAAGGTTTCTTTCTTCTACCTTACTACGTAGTACGTATGTATGTAGCATGACTTTGACAAGTTGTGTATATTTCCTAGTACTATTTACTTGTTATGGGTTCCTTCCAAACTAAAATCGAGTTGTACTAATTAGAAAACATATTTCAGTGTCAAGGTTAAAGATAAAATTAATTATTTAAGGGATACCTAATTCTAGGAATATGTTTTCGACGACTAAGAATTATGCCTTTCCTAAAAATAGCAGCTTGATGAGGGCTCCTCGTCTGTTCCAGCATTTAGGTTCGCCACACACGAGCTACCGGTTGAAAGCGTCTAGTCCGTAAATTTATCAAATGACACATGACAAACTATATGACACATTTATATCCTTTTATTGGTAATTCAATACCTGCTAGGTAATATAGATAGAATTGTATTAGCATAACATGTATGGTATTAAACTTGTGTACAGGTGCCAGGTACAAAGTATACTCAACATCAAAAGTTGACCAATTGAAAATGGATATACCACAAAATGCAACAGTACAACGTGTACCAAACAATGTCTTTCCTTTTCACAAATTTCGAACAAATACTGCTCAACATAGGCCTCTCCCAAGTTGCGCCATAACACCCGGGTCTCCACCCTCCGCATCCAGTCTGACCCAGCTACCCTTCTCAAGTCGTCGGTCCACATGGCTGGGGGCCGTACCACACTACGTAATTACGTACCAACGATAATTTATTTAAAGAATCCGTAATTTTAATCAGTGATTAAGATCGGATTGTGCATGTAATTCCTAGATAAGGACAGTCTTTATAATTAATTTGCTGCATTCACACCTGTTGCTACAAGAAAACAAGTCTGAAGTAAGTATTAAACATTTATCACCGGTACTTATCAGTTTACTAGAGGACCACTTACTATGCTAACAAAGTGCCTTAATATTTTATGTGTAACATGGATTATAGCCTAGCGGCACTAAAATTAATGATGTTAATTAATTAATAAACTAGACCTTTCTGCCTACAAATTGATTTAAACTCCTGAGGGGTCATACTATTTTTCGGTAAAAAAAATCAGATATATATTTTTCAAATTAGGTATCTTTATGTACCTACATGTAAACCCTGAAAATTTATTAAAAAATAAATTATGTAAATAAATTTTATTTAGCTGTCGCTTATTTAATAATGAAAGAGTTACGTTACAAGGATGTCTTATATTTATGTCCTATTTACTTATTTAGTCCTGTGAAAAGTCGAGGGCAAAACCAAATCTGGACTGTTTTCTTATTCGAAAAAATCGAGAAAGAAAACGGTCAAGAGATTGTTTTTTGTCATCTGTCATGGAGACAACATCACTGCAGGAGTTATGAGGATAAATAACTAAAGCTGACTAAAGACAATAATTATAATCATCGGTTTATTAATATTCCCATTTCCCACTGTTGGGACTTAAGCCGTGAACCCTATTAGAAAGATGTTCATACACATTGCTTTACTTTACCTACCTTTTGTTGGTTTTGACATTTTTAATCCCTTTATTTTTTTTATCACCGAGTATGGACGTAAAAATCAAAACAGTTTTGAGACTTTCATTGCTCATGTTTATTGTTATTGTTATATACCTATCGTTTCGAAAGAAAAATAATTATGCAACTATATTTGACGTCTCCACATTATTTATTCATAATTTCCGTAATTTCGACGTCCATATTCACATGACAAATTAAAAGAGATAGAAAACTAAAATATCTTTGTGTTTGTAAAACAATTCTAAAAGTAACCTTTTCACATAAGATTGTTAGATTCCTTATCTAAACTAAATCTTATTAAATTATCTCAATAAACGGAAATCTTTTCTATATAAGAAACTCGTAGGTTGTCCGATTTCCTATTACGCAGTAATACTTATAAAAAGCTCGGTTATATTAAGCCAGACCTTTATCCTTGGCAGCCAAAATAAACAATAGCTAAAGAAACTTGGGGTGAAAATAACCTGAACAAATTTATTTTAAGAAGGCCGTGTTAATCAGCTGATGCCAATTATAGGGAGAGGGGTGTGTTTAGAACAAAAGAAATGTATTTTTGTGTTTTGTGAGAAAAATAATTTAATACTCAAAGGGGTGTCCATTGAGTATTAAGTTATTCTTGAAAAGTTGAGTTTATAAATAACAAATCAATATAGGCAGCATAAACTCAATTAGTCTTTAGTCTATTCTTATTTACTTTGATAGATACTAATTCTAATCTGTTTGGCTGTAAGGTCAAGATTCTGAGTTTCTTTTTTCTTTACAGAACGTAGTCCTAATTCTGTAATCTTTTAGGTACTTTCACGATAGTTTTAATCGCTACTTCTTGCAGTACAGAAGTTGTAATGGAATGTTCTTTTAGTGATGAAGATCATGAATTAAGAAGTCAAACTCAAAAGACTTGACTAAAAAAAGTTTTCAGAAAAAAAAAATACAGTGATTTTGTTACAGCTTGTATAAAGATGGTTATTAAACCTAATAACTTTATTGTAGGTGTAATCCGTATCGTTTATTATGTTGTGGTGTCATATGATTCAATTACAACAGTTACAAGGCTGAGACCCCGCGTTGTGTCTCATAATTGCAGTTCTTTGATACATTGTAAAAATAGAGGTGAATGTACATTCTAAGCGAACTTTATAGATAATTTACTTAAATAACATTCTGATCTGAATGCACGTTTCAATTCATGCTTCCAAATCCGTTGAAAGGCAAAAGATTTGCTCGTTCATAGCATGTGAATATGGTTACCAAGGAAACGCGAAGGAGTGACGTCAAAATTCGATGCCGGTTTTTGAAAAAGTGATCCGTTTTAAGTAATTTGCAATAAAGATAATTTTTAAAAAGGTATTATTTTTTAATAAATCTTGCATTAAAGCTCTTTTATTACTGATTTCCCATTATAATTTAGATGCAAGTTCCGAAAGCTCTTCTGAATTTTAATTTAGATAATATGCTTGTATGTGGTTTGGAGTTTAAAGGCATGTCTTTTACAGAGGCAGTTTATCAGCTTTATTTCCCATAAATGAATAAAGGCAAGTTTGTGATCGTACCTCTGCTTACAAATTCTGGGATCAGAGAAACAAGAATTGAATCATCATATTACAGAACTGATTCAATTATATCAATATGTCTGTCGAAATTCATAGAAGTGACTCATATGTTTTGGAAAACGGGACTACATTGTAACTTTATTTATTAAGTAAATGTTTATTTAGGAATGTTATATTGTATTATTTTGTAACTATATGTATATATATTTTTAATTAGGGATACTGCAATGGTGCTATAGTTCTATTCTAGTAAATAATTAAAAATAAATAATATTAAATCATTAACATACCCGCGAATAATCAACCACAAAAAAACACAAAATTTCAACTTTAAGACACTTATCAGTAATTTTGTCCACCTTAAAGTGATAGTGAACGCTTTTGAGTCTTATGCAGCATAAGACTCAAAAGCGTTTATGCCTTCCATTTGCTGTATGGCTCAAAAGCGGTACTTTTCGAACCAGTTAATATCCATCAACCAAACATCATTAATTAGTCATCTCATCTCATCTTACAAACATTATTAATTATTAATAATTTTGTTTTATGATTTGCTTGAGTATTCAACGGATAGGTTAGTCCCTTCTTCTTTTCATTAGTTTTAAATCTGCCTTTTTTTACCGTGCGTATGAACTTATTTACACATACAATTATTATGATAGTTAATGTATTTCTATCTAACTTCCTAGAAGCATGATTTTAGTTACTGTCGCTGATATTAATAATTTATACTTACCTAACTTAAATGCAGTGTTGCCTTTCAAAGCATCTGTTTGGTTCCGCAGCGCATTCGGACCAGTTAGTCCTGTTTCGTAGATTGCCCTTTATTACAGTTCGGTAGCCAAACAGCATTAATATGCACGCAATCGTAAATCAAGATTTAAACTTGGATCTATCTAAATGTCAACATAAAAATGGCGCTAATGTTTCAAATTTAATTAAATGAAGTAAAACTGTTTCCGTATTTGCTGAAGTAGGTATACAGAAACAAACATTATATAAGGTGCATATAATAATCATAATAATTGTTTTTAAGTTATTATTAATTAGGTAGGCCTGATAGCGTGAGGTTTTATATCTTCCTGTCATATTTTATTAGTTTTTTTATATATCACGTTTTGGCCTAATATGGAGTTTCTTTACATAATAAATTATCGTATTTGTTAGTTAATTACAAGTTTTATGTAATATAGGGTTTAGTAAATATAATTTATGTTAGCCATAATTTTTCCGTTATTAATAATTCACTTTAGTTTGAATAAAATTACAAACGAAATTAGTAGTTTAGTATATTTGTGTGTATATTAATTTATTTATTTACAAATATGTAATGTATATAAATAGTGTATATTGTATCGATTACTATGTATAAATTGTTATAAGTAAAGAACTATTCTTAATACAGTTTAATTATTATCTTGTCCGTGCACCTACCATCCTTTTTTTTCTGCATCACCCTCAGTCCGCCTCTGTACATAGTGCGTAAAGTATAAATAAATAAATGAACTATAATGAACGTAATTATGTACAACATATTTTTTTACATATTTCGACAAGAATTAATTACTTTTTTTTTCTTTTCAGTGTCAATTAAAGTTGTTTTATTTTCATTTATTTGTTTATTTTTCTCTCTATTTCTCTATTTTTTTTAAAACATTGCCCCTCACTAGGAATTCTCCTGTATCGAGGGTACAGTTTACAAACATACATGTCACATGCACACACAACCAGACCCGAAACAACTATCTGTAGATCATACAAATATTTGTTCCGTGCGGGGATCGAACCCGCGGCACGTAGCGCAGAAAGCTAATTGCTTAGCCACTGCGCCAACCGTGTCGTCAAATATTAGTTACCTACTTTATATAGTTTTCCCAACTGGCCGAAAAGCAGATTAACTACCACTTCACTAGAATAAACTTAAATAAATTTAATCGTTAAGTTAACGTAAGCCACAGTAATTGACACCATCTAAACTTGTAACATAAAACCAAGAACATTGCATAAAACTAAGTGTTGTCATGGTGATATGAAATGATTAACTAGTCAGCTGACCGTGGGTACTACATAATAGTGTCATTGAGAACGCCCTGCCCTCCTTTGCTTGCAAGCATCGACCAAGCAATTTTCATGTATAGACAAATAAATTTTAGTCAACCTATATTAACTAAGTCTGCAGAACGCTTGAAATGTTTTGATACTTTTGATCGTCACTTTTAAAATATCACATTTTAAATTATAGTATAGAGAAGCTAAGAGTGGAGCGGACGTGTGATTGAGGGATTTGATAACCTGAGAAATGATGATAGTGAAGTCATAAAGCTTTCATCTTAAATAAGCATTTGCGGCTCTTACCTATGAAACATCAAGAAATTTGTTGCATAGTCAGTAAGTCAAGTTGATGATCTATAACAAACAGGTTTAGTGTTACCTTCGTTTTCGTTGGTACTTAAATTGTAACATCTAAATATATTTTTTACGTGTTTTCAAGTAAAGAAGACGACACATAACTTTTAGCAACAATTTCAAAGTGATAATTATGATCCGGATCGCGGGACGCCACTAGATGCAAAAAATTCAAAACCATTCTATGTGTAAATATATATCCCCAGTAAGTCAAAAGGCTGAGAATATTATGATAATAATAGTACAGATACATTTTTGTATAAACCATAGTCATAATCAAATATTGCTTAAGTATCAAGATCACATTGATCGTTATAAGTGTATGAACATAACGTGTGTTTCGTATTAAAAATACATCTAAGTGAACTACCAAGTGTTCAAAGTAGCGTTAGTTTAGAAGGTTTACACATATTGCTATTATTTATTTTTAATGAATATTTTAATACTTAGCTGATGCATACCCTCCTAAATCCGGAGCAAATTATTAAGTAATCTGTATCACTTGAAGGAATTATTGTGTGATTGGTCATAAGCTAACAAACCAAACTGATGATGTTCATATTCTTTAAGAAATCGAGACCCCGCTATAGAAAAACAGCTTATTTTTTTGTATCGATACTGAAAATGCTATGCTATGAAAAAGATAACCGAGAAATGGCAATAGATCGCGGAAAATAAAGGATGTTGATTTAGAATTTTCTCAGGAGTAGGACATTGGACAATTAATAAATAAGAGTGCCACAAACTGTACAATAATTATTATTGTGATTTTGTTTAATGTAGATCGACACACACAACAGATTATAGGACTGTCACGCTGCCATAACCAGAGACTCAAAGTATTCACATTCGCTGGCTGGCTCATCTTCCTGTTCGTTCATTCTTACACTAGCGGGTCTACCGCGTAACATAATGGTAATGAACATTAATACGATCGTGGAGACTAAACTTCGAGTTTCTGTGTACAAAAATTCACCAATCATTAAGTTGGGACTCTCATGATCGGCAATTTTTATACAAGGTAGGTCAAAGTGTAGTCTCTCACGATCATGTTGAAGTTTATTACCAGTGCTGACGTTCATTACCATTACGTTACGCGGTAGACCCGCAGCACTTAGAATCATGACGACAACGTCTTGAAAGTGCCTGCAAAGGCCCAGTTGAAATAATACCTTTAACTTTGACACCTGCCCAGGGATGACAATGGTTCTATTTCTGACCGATACTCTATTTATACACCACTGTGACGTTTCCTTATCTAACCTATTTCTCAGAGATGCACAATGGTTTCTATAGATAGACAGAATGACTATAGCCGCTATAGACCGACCTGGTCTATAAATAAGATTGAATGCTTGATGTCAGGAATGGATGCCGGAAAGTGTATTGTGAAATGCAGGCATTCCACTCCATACACAATACCTATACATTGTTTAGAATGATGGGTACAATACTTTCAATGATTCCCTCGATCTACCAATCACCCTGTATACAAGGTTAGTCCGAAATGGTATAGAAAGACGAAGGGGGTTATTTTACTTTATTTTTATTTTACGAAGGGACCAACGATGAAATCTCGAAAGAATAATCGGCTGTTCCATATAAATAATTCAATATTAATCGACTAAATGTAAGGAACAGCAGATTTTATTTTGCGATTTCAGGGTTGCTCCCATAGTAATAGTTGTTCATAAGTCGTTAATACAATAAACCGCTTTCGGGTTTATATACCCTTTCCGACTAACCGACACAGTATGCAGGAGAGTTTTTTATGTAGTGCGCTTTTGTATAGTAGGTAATTCAGTCTCTGTAAATGCAACCGCAGTAGTAAAATTGACACCGAAACAAAATAAGAATTCGATTAATTTAAAATTGTCCTGTAGAGTGGTAACGATTTTACGACATTAAATGAAACCACGTACTTACGATATTTGGTATCACGTTCTGATGCCGTACACAAAACATCTATACTTAATTTTCACGCATGTTATTTTTACATAATATTTCACGCTTCTCCCATTCGTCTAGGTGAAGGGACATCAAAGTACAAACTTATGTCATCTTTATCTATTCAATAAGTATAAATAAAGATTATTTTGGTAAGAATGGGTTAGAAACTTTTGAAATATCGCCTAGAGATAGTGATATGTGTAAAATTAAGAAAATTTAAATTATAGAATTAATTTGTTAAATACAGATTAATTCTAATTAGATTTTTTTGGCTTTTTATTTAATTATACTCGTATAGTAGTTTGACGTAGTCATGATTAATTTAAGTATAATATTAAGTTTTGTCATTTATTGTATAAGAGTGACGTCTTACGAGGCTGGCATAGTCACCACGGTGAACTGAAGCCTCAATAAAAATTTGAATTAAAAAAAAAAAAAAACAAAATAGTGCCTGTGGCTAAACTACTGATTGGATTTGATTGATTTTTGTGTACGGTCACAGAACGTGAAGGTACCAAATACGGGGTAACATTTAATATCGTTACGTCACCAATGATGGTTGGGGCATTTACAAAGCTACAAGTGGGCATGTAAGATTTTTTCACGAATGTGATCGCATGCTGCAGATGTTTCTTTACTAAGAATAAAAGAGTACGTACAGGCTTATTTGAAGATGGAAAATGATAGATTTTAAAAGATAATTGTAAAATATATATTGCAATTGTAAATCATTTTAGTCTTTCGAAATCTATTAACGCTGACAATTTAATTTCAACTGAATGCTATTATGCTAAGAATATACCTACTTAATTGAAATTTATGACTCTTACACAATTCTAAAATTAAAACTAGACTACGTTATAATAAGTTATTGAAACCTGAAATGTATCCTTTTATTTCGATTTGACATTTCATTGCATATTCAGTTACAGATTCTTTGTTTTCTGTCTGCGTATATTAATCGAATATTGTAATATTTCGAGATAGCAATGATGTAATACGTGTAAAATATTATTAATATTTCGCTGTGTACCTATTGTGAAACCAGATTGAAAGTTACTACCCACTATATAGTGACTTGAAAGGGCTGTTACGACATGGCTGTTCTAACCTATAACATACTAAATAACGTACTAGGTATCAAAAGATGTACCTATGTGAATAAAATCACCTAATCTTATTCTATTATAATTTCTGAAGCTTTAAAGGGTAATTTTTGTGTTCAACCCTTTTTTGCTGGCTGTACCATTCTGTTGTAGGCAGCGAGTGACCTAGGCCGAGGCTCTAGGTAGGGTTAGACGGATTTGGTCGAGCCATGTGTCTATGAGGTATATAAGCCACACTTATCGGGCCCTTAGTCACATTCGCTCCTACACCCTTCTTCTTCACTTCTACGGAACTCTCCCATCCCTTCAAAATGTACAAGCTGGTAAGATTTGCTTATTTCACATACGTAACATCCCGTAGAACCATACAACACGACACAAGACCGTAAAGAAAGTTATTATCACGTATAACCTACTATCAGTACAGCACAAGTAAGAACAGTAACAGCTTTTAGACCGAATAATTAACATGGTGATTAATTAACCACAAGTTATCTCGATACGAGACTGAATAATTACTTAGCATGGTGAACAATTAACATCAAATTATTTTGATACATTTAACTTGTGAGAAGAGTCCTGTGTTTAGGACTGAGTTTGCTAGTGTATCTAACTCTTTTCATTTGAAGATATAGGTTGTCTATTATTTTCATGTCAAATTGAATAATTACATCATGAAGTACGTACAATGTGACAAAGCTTTTTATAAAATACAGTAATAACAGTTGTATTAAAATTTAGCAAAGCAATGAAGTGTCAATTGTTATTAATACTTCGTTAAATAAGATTATTATTATTCATAACAAGATTCGTATTATTATTGCTAAGGCAAACCAAAGCACGATTTTCAGATATAATTATCAACAACTATTAAAATATTTGTATAAAACTAGTTACCAAACTAAATTGTTACAATGTTGTAGGTACCTACTCGGTTTATAATAATTGTCCACGCCAATCCACCAATCGCGCCTATTTATCGAATGTCATGAATCACTTGCTACCTATATTTTTAGTTTCAGTCAGTTTTTGCGCGACATTCTCTGCCGCGGCAACGACCCGCTGAGGTCGGTCCAGTTGCCACCCGGTACTCGACCAGATACGCTTTTTACTTATTCAATCGTTAATCAGTGCAAATAGCTCAGCAAATCAATATTATGTCAATGTTCTTTAAATACGGCCCTGACGGAATTTATTTGTACCATAAACTTGCCTGGACGGAATTATGACTACCTTGTTGCACAAAAAATGATGAAGCAGAACATAATACATAAATTGAATAGCTTTAAGAGCCATATATTTTACTTTTTATTGGCTCGTCCAGTAGAGAACATTTTCAGTGGGTGGAATGACATGTAGGTACCTATTATTAAATGATTAAGTCGTGATACCTCCTTTAATTAATAGGTAGAAACCATTTATCAAGATAATTCTTTTAAATCTGACTATCGATAATCGAATCGGTATGAATGTCGTAGGTATCAATTTAATTATGGTTGTGTGTTTCATAACCCGCCCAATTTACACGATAAATTAAATAAGATTTTAACCGAGCCAATAACAAAATATCGTACAAAAAGGTATAAAAAACTTACAGTCTGAATAATTATTTAATCTTTTAAAGGAATGTAGGAACAAGTAGTAATAGGAAATCAATTATATGAAAATATAAAAATACTTAAATACGCATGCAAAACGCACGAGTTTGCATGATAACAAAGAATTAGATTCTCCTTGAAAAAAAATATCTTTATAACGTACCTAATAAATTTGTTTCCTGCAATTAGCCATAACATACCTAAGACTTGTTAGAACACCGGTGTTCCGATTCAAATCGATGTCAAGACCTAAGCGTCAATGGTAACGTAATTATGATTACTAATCTAGAAATCACACTTGATCTAGATAAGACATCAATATGTTATAATATCCTCGTAATCACGCCTGTGGATAAACTTAGAACTAAAAAAAATGCTCAATACAATAAATAATACTTCAACTTGAAAGTCATATACCGGGTGATCTATCAAGATGAGTCTGAAAGTATAAGAGATAAAAAAAAAACTCTACGCAGCTTGAAACTCAAACATGGTCATTTTCCAAAATATTTTATTCCAAAAATTGATTATGTAGGAACTACAGGATTTATTCCTTATAACCTACACTGTAGGTTTTCAAATATCCTGTATAATTAAAGTAGCGGAAGCGTTATTGACTTAATCCTTGTAGGTACTTATTTACATATTACTCCATTGTTCTTGACCTTCAAAACAATTAATCAAACTCAATTTCCATAATCAAATCTACTATTTTAGTTATTTTCTTGTAAGTAGGGACTTATGGGCAAGCTGAAATAAATAATAACTACCTACTTTTATAAACTAATATATTTAAAGTAAAATTTGTTTGTTAGTTTGTATTTAAGGGATAATCACAACACTACTGAACCGATTAAAAAAAATCCGTCTCTAACTTCTACACTATCCCTGGGTGAGGCTATATTTTATTTTGTTAAAACTAAAATGTGCTTAGTAAACCGCGGGCAACAGCTACCTATATTTTATAACACTATAATAGTTACACTATAAACAATTAATCTCAAATCCGCTGCATACGAAAACGCGCGCAAGCTATCTTGTGCGTATTGCATCCAAACAGTATATAACGATTAAAGACTATAGTTTATTTTACTAAATACAATTAACATATTGAAGTGTTTAAACTAATCTGTACAGAAAACTTTGAGCCTTAAATCGGTCTCATTTCCCTGTAGAATGAAAATCTCAATCATGTAAAGCAATTACTAAAATTATGTCAAAGACTGATTTTGAGATTGAAAATTGACATCCCTGCCGCCATCATTTTCAATTCGTCGCCTTAAACCCGTAGGTTTAAATACCTACGTAATTTTTTATATACCTGAATAGGGGTAGTAGCAGCATAATAAAAGCCAATTATATGAGAATATTAATATAATGGATGAATTGTTTGCTCTCGACCATGTGTGAGGCGCGTGATCACCAACAATAGATTCAATTGTAGACAAAGATTACGTATGACCACGTGATTGTGATCATTGTGCTCAGAAAGGTTTCTCTTTAACCACTTCTGAAAGGAAACTCGGATATCTGTCCCAGTATTGTATCGCTACAAATCCATTTTTGTTACCCTACGATTATGTGTGCTCATTTGAAAGGGCTTTAGGTAATGTAAATATTTAAGTTTTAGAGTCTATTGTGAGTCTATTGTGAGATCTATATTGTTCATGCACATAATCATTATTATTGGTTATAATGTGTAGACGTAATTGTGTTGTGTAGGCGCTGGCGAAGAATAGTGTTCCCGATGATGGAGAATAATATGTATTAAATAATAGGAAAGTAGTCTAGTAAATATTATATGTAAAAGTACTCTCTTCCTATTAAGAAAGGCTAAAATTGGGATATCTATACTAATATTATAAAGAGGTGAAATTTGTTTGTTTATAATATGTGGGTGCAATCTCTGGAACTACTAAACCGATTCTAAAAATTCTTTCACTTATGGAAAGCTACACTATCCCTGAGTAACATAGGCTACATTTTATATACACAAAAATGAAACGCGCGTGTGAAATCACGGGCAACAGCGTACCCTGTGATTCCAATACACTATCACTAGGAAAACCTGATTTTGGGAAAATGAGGCTAAAATAAATCGAATAAACGTTGTTAATCCAAAACACTGTATCTGCAGATACAGTGTTTTCGAGCACTGGGCGACCAGTATATAATAATTTCTGATCGTACAAATAATAATTCTTAAAACGTGTACGGTAAGTAGGTACAAACTATTTAACTCAACTATGCAGTTTTAAAAGTAAACATTAAAATGAAAGTGCAGTTACACAGATCAATCGCGGCTGGAAATGGCATGTATTAGGTAAAATTAGCACAGTTACAGCTTTTAACGGTATATTTACTGAATTTAAATTTACACATTTTACACAATTTTCAATTCCAGGTCGTATTCACCGCTCTCCTGTCCGTCGCCGCGGCCGCCCCCGGCTTCATCGGCGGCTACGCTGCCCCCTACGCTGCTCCCTACGCTTCTCCCTACGCGGCGGCTCCCATCTCCGCGGGCTGGGGCCACGGTCTCGTCGGCGCGCCTCTCTACAGCTCCCCCGTTGTTAAGACTGCTGTACCTATCGCGACTTCTTACGCCAACACTGTTAGGGTAAGACATAACAAGACGTGACTTGAGGCCTTACAAAAGATGACATTAATGTTCAATCGCCGAGGAATAGAAAGCTTTGAAAAGGCATCGAGAGGGCATCACCCATTCTCATTGCCCATCGCTCGCGTTGGAGGACGTTGTGGAGTTAACTTAAGATACCAGTCTAAGCCTGCAGGCTAGTTAAACACCAACGCTTTTTTTCGACGCGTTGATGTCTTTTAACCTATACCTAATAAACTTTTTTTTATCCTTCGAATGTATTTTATAGTTTTTCTAAATATGCTCGGGTAATTCCTTATAATTTTTCAACAGAATATCTCGTCTGTATTCTTAGTAAAGACTTATAAAATTAGAGCAATTGTAGGCACAATGTCATGGAAATAAATTCAATAGACGCACCGTCACCCTTTTACAGTCACTGCTGAATTTAAGCCACTAAGCCACCCTTCTATGTGAAGTCTGTTCACAGATAATTCTGTACTCCTGTCCACGTCGTGTGCTCCAATATCAATACATATATATATTTGTTTATATCCAGATCGCGTCTCCCGCGGTAGTGGCGCACGCCCCCATCGTCGCTGCGCACGCGCCCTACGTGGCCGCACCAGCGTACGCCCATGGATGGTGAACCACCACCTAAAGCCAACAACACCCAGGCCACAACACCAGGCCTAGCCCCGGATAGTGCAACAGTCAACATCTACTCTTTATATTTATTAAATAGTGATAAGACCATTCGGAATGTAAGATTGGAGCAAAAATCTAGCTCAACCACGAGTTGGAAAGTTGTGCCATGTTTGGAATCATAATAAATGCTATAAATTCATATTATTATTATTGTTGTTCATTAATATTTCTTATAAAAAATGCGAAATATAGCACTCGTAATAAATGACACATCAATTTTACTAAGCACCACTAGAAGTACTAGTAACTTATGAATACCAAACGACTTAATTTACTGGATTAAACTGCCAGCACTACTTACCCGTACAACTAGTTCTTGGTAAATGTTTTTGCGCACAGCGGAACGAGCGAACCTTTAGATCAGATAGGTACAAAAGTTGTCAACTACCACTCAAGCAACGCAACGACACAAAGGAACCTACTTCGTCAATAAACCGGTTCACCGTTTTCAACACTAGTAGGGTAGGTAATTAGTTCCCATTCAAAAGGTCGCTTATTTGGATTTTTTATTACTTGGAGTTGATCGGCGATGTCGGGTCCTCACGTACACATCATTATGTAGGTGCAGGCTTGGACTTGGGCAGTAGATACGATTGTCTCCATATACGGAGCAGTCGGATTCCGCATGCCACTTCATGCATAATGCCATATGCCATGCTACCGACACTCTTGATATATATATTACGAGAGCTGTTAGTATGTGTGACCAGGAATTCAATTGGTGTGTTTATGTTTTTTAGTCCCTATTACATATTATGAGTGTTGTATGAGGACCTTGGAAGAAGAAAAGGACGCACTGGAATAAATATTTACTTATTACATATAAATAGGAAGAAAAATAATCAATTTAACAGAAAAATTATGAGAAATGATGAACTACAATTATTTTGCCCCAAATTGAAAAAATACCACAAACGGGATATTGTTTAAAGCATGTTTTTTTTAAGAATAAGTAAGTATTAAAAATTTCAATAGCTGAATAAATCTTGTCTAGCTTATATGTAGATCAAATCAACGCACCGTAACGATTACATTTTACTTTGAACTGTTAGTGCGTTGTAACAACTCTATACACATACAAGTGTAGCCTACGCCCAGTTGGTGAATGAGCATGAAAGCGCGTCCAAGGTCGATCAAACCTTAACATTTTGTTTACCGGCCACCGCGCACCGCCGCAAAAAATAAACTCCAAGTGTTTATAATGACGTTCACACCAACACGTTACAATATCTCATTGCAGGTTAACATTTATTATACTATTTTTGTATTATTTTCGTCGTTAAATAACTATTTTATGTTCAGTATGTATTGTGTATGTACGTATAGTAAGATATAGCAGCATTATCAAACCAATTACAGTAAAATCAATGGAAAGGTCCCAATAAGATAAATCTGTTCAGATGATCTTTAATTGAATTTAATATACCTATTCTTGGAAATCATAATGATATGTCTTCATACCTTAACAATACTTTATTTATTTATGAAACGGATAATTGAATATCAGCATGACCAGAAGTAGGTACTATGTTGTTTCAATATTATCATGCAATAGGAACTTGTATTATAAAAGTTTGATTTGGTATCAATCTAAATTGTTATAGCTATCATTTTAAAAGATTTTCCATGTAGTTTCATGCCGGTTCTTCTCCGTATGACCTCCTTTTTGAAACCGTGCAACTTTTGACGATCTCTTAGTAAAAGAGAAGTATTTTCTCTTGATTTTTACCAAAACATTAATTGACCACATATTTCAAACTTACTTTTTCTTTCTTTTTCTTTTTTATAAGAACATTGCCCCTCACTAGGATTTCTCCTGTATCGAGGGTACAGTTTACAAACATACATGTCACATGCACACACAACCAGACCCGAAACAACTATCTGTAGATCATACAAATATTTGTTCCGTGCGGGGCTCGAACCCACGGCACGTAGAGCAGAAAGCTAATCGCTTAGCCACTGCGCCAACCGCGTCGTCTGTAACTGTAAACTGTTATTAAAATGTGAAAGAGCACACTAGTCCTTACGAGTCTAAGAGAAAATATCGTTTTATTAGGAAAGAAGCTGAGACTGAGACAAGTTGAGTTTCTCTGGAATTGCAAAGTTCAGTGGGTTGTAGATCAAAAACACATAGACACTCGCTTCATCATAGATAGAATTAATCGAACGCTTGCAAAGAGACAGAAGAATAAGTATTAGTAATATTTTGATCTCACAATTATCATGTGCATCCGCATGGACTTGCGTCTGATAAGAGCGAGCGCTTACCATAGTCAGGCAGTCTACCAAATGCCGCAGTCTTGAGACAGTTTCGCATTGACGTAAGACAATTTAATCTATTAGATCTATGCCTTGTTCCAAGTATGCGCCTTCATTGCTTTCTTCAAGCTGTAGTCTGTCTTAGCAGATACTCTGCGCATGTGTTAATACATAGTCCAGGTATTTTTTATTCACTTTTGCTTTATAACAAAATAATGAAATTCCGGTCCATAAGCAAAACTCGATTTATTATTTCACCTGACAAAATAAGTATGCAATGTAAGTGAAACATGATAAAATAATGTAATAAAGATCACTTATTGCATACATTTAGAGGTTATTAAAGGACTTGTCGAACTTGACTTTCAGTTCAGAACGTCGCGGCCAGTATAAATACACACGTTGACCAAAAGAAAGCATCAGTTTCATCTTATTCCCTTGTCGTTCACATCTGAATATACACAGACCACGATGAATTCGCTGGTGGTGTTCTTATCCGTGGTGGCGCTCGTCGCAGGCAAACCCACGGGATTATTTAATGCCGGAATCATCGCATACTCGTCGCCGATCATCGCCCCTGCACCCGCGGCCGTATCACACCAGTCTCGGCTGGACATCAAGTCTTTGCCAGCAGTGGTAGCCACAGAAACGATCGCGCCTATCGCCCGCATCGCCGAGCCCGCTTTGATCGCCACTCCCGCCATCGCAACTGCCGCCATCGCCCCCGCAGCGGTGTCCAGCCAGTCTCGCATCGACATCAAGTCTACGCCCGCGCTCACCAGCACTGTGGTATCCGCTGCTCCCGTCGGTTTAAGTACTTCAATCGGTTACAATGCTCAATTGGCCTACAATGCTCCCTTGTACGCCGAAGCTATCGCACCGGCCTTCTTGAAGACATCTTATGGTGCTCCGGGTTTATACAAGACTGCTGCCGCCGAGTGGGCACCTGCCTACGCCGCATCTGCTGCCATCGCTGGTCCTATCGTACCCTTGGACACCCCTGAAGTGATCGCTGCTCGTGCTGCCCACTTCGAAGCTAAGGCTCTTGCTGGCGCCCACCTGATCCGCAAGCGTTCTGCTCCCCTGGTTGCGGCACCGCTGCTGTCGACCCACCTGGCTTACTCCGCGGCCCCCGTCTATTCCTCCGTGCACGCTGCTCCCCTGGCGTACTCTCCGTCCTTCGCCTACTCCACCCCTCTTATCAAGTCCTTCGCCTACTCCTCCCCTCTTATCAAGTCCTACAACGTGCACCCCTGGTGAGCGTCACCACGATAACGGGGATTTTGTCCTCGGTTCAGATTTATCGAACACGAATGATCGCTTATAAATAAAAATATAAAAAAAATGTTTTCTTTTTTCATATCTATTAAAATGATGTTACCCATAATCATTAGTAACCAATATTTAAATAATTCTATGTTTCTAATCAGGATAGTTTGATACGAAATCTAATAAACAAATACTTAAGTACATATATCCAAGTCCAAAGTGTTAATAGTAAGTAATAACAATTTAGAAGCGTAATGACTTCTTCAAGGGCAGTTAGCAGTTACTGTATCCCTACATTTAGAAATGTGTTGTCTTCGTAAATTTTATTCAATAGACATTTATATAAGTTCTATTGTTTCGTAATTGTGTTTAACTGATCACTTGACATGCAACAAGTTTACCTCGTGCGTTTATAGTAAATTTGTAAAAAAATGTAGAGCATTTATGTGGTCAAGTACATTATTAATCGAGAGCTACCAATACCCAATATTCGACATGTAAAGGCGTGTACAATAAAATATCTAAGTATTCTTTGTAGAGGCCATAATTTCATTATATCATAACAACACATCCAGCCTGTTACTGAGAATTAAAAAAAAACACAAGTAGCCCTTTGTCCGGCCAGAGAATCGACTCCGGGAACTCATGATCAGTAGCCGCGCTTACGATCACTAGATCGATGAGACAATTGATTGTTATAAATATAATATAGAACTTTACAAATCGTTTCGCGAAATAACTTTTAAAAACTACAAAGGTATTAAAAGAAACGTGACGTTGTTTCATTTTCAAACTGGTCATTAAAAGTTTTTCTGAGCTGGGAATTAAATATTTTTAGTTAAAATTTATCGGACTCCTTAATATTGTCACGAGCAACCAAATCACGTGATTTTCGTGTTTTGAAGGTATGTTTTTCTCAACTAAGTACCTAGGATTACTTTTTATAAAGCTATATCCATGGCAGCTACGATAATAATGGTGTCGAATTACCGATGCTGTTGCGCACTTTGACGGCACTAAACTAAACTAAGGGTGAATATCTCTTTCTGTTTCAATAGAAAAAGAAAGTGACAGATGCGTTTAGTTTAGTTTAGTATGTAGTGTCAAAATACGCAACAGAATCGACACCATTATTTCATTATAATGTCTATAAGAGCACGGGCCATTCTATTTAATTTACCGCGCAAGAGACGTGCCACCAAAAGATAAAATAATCTGCAAAAAAAATCTGCACTTTATATGTCAATTTACTCCCTAGGTATTAACTAATTAAAATAAACTTGCGTGCTAAGCCACTGACATTTATGTCCACAATGCCAGCGCGTTGATATGATCAGTCATACAGAGTGTGCCACTAAGATAACAAATCAGGCACAATTTGACAGACCACGTAATTTGGACAGCTAAAGCTTCAACGGATCGACGACTGTTCGTCGAATGAGACTTGACATTTTGTAAGAGCGAATTTGTGCATACAAATGTGTTATGTGCTTTATTGTTTTGCTGCAAGGATGTCGTGGGCAATTTTCAAGCAACATAATCTTTGATTATTTACTTGGCATTAGGTAAAATTCATTCACGATTTTCTTTGAACTTTCTGATCCCCAAGATAAACGTTTCCTAAAATGTAATATTTTACCAAATTCAATTAATTAGACGTTCGACAGAATTATCATAATACATGTACAGTCACGAGACGATGGGGTGATACATTTCGCAAACAAAATGCTTTGAATGACTGCAGCCCGCTTACAGTTAGTAACTCTGCGTTTAGACACCGCAGGCGCAAACGAAGCTTTAAAGATGGTCGACCGAAAAAATTGTGGATTGTACCTACAAGTAACATTAGCCGTAATAGATTAATTGACTCAAATATTTAATGTCTGTTTTTGACAACATATTACACACTATCTATTTGCGCAATGTTCTGCTTCAGTTAAGTATATTATATTTAAAATAAAGTGTCTAGAGACCGTAATAATTTAATTCAAAAACTATTACCAGCGGTGAGGCCTTGTTACTTAAAAAACATTTAGAGCAATTTCCATGAAAATTATAACTATAATCATTAGGGCTCAAAAACCTACCACTTAGGATGACCCATCTGTTTGGTATTTCTGCTAGTATATAAACAAAAATAAAATATTGGACCAAAGCAAAGGAGAAAAATTATCACCTAAAGGTTCTTTAGATTACACAGCTAATGATGGTTATGGAAACATTTGTTAATTATTTTGAGAAAATAAATTATTTAACCGTAAGTAATATTTATTATAATTGTAATGTTTTTGCTGGTATGAATAAATATTACATTCTAAATATCTTTAAAAAAATAATGTTTTTTTGTTGACATTGACATTATTGTTTGATGAAATGAATAAAAAAGTAACAAAGGTAAATAGGAAATAACAGTATAATAAGTAAATTAATGTATCAATGTATTCAACCTATGTGGGTTGGAAACATTAGCGGATTAGACAAAAAAAATGCTAAGTATAGGTACTTGAAAAACTAATCGTCTATCGATAATGAAATGTACACCTTGGACATGCGACACTTGTTACTAGGTATCTGTCAAACGATTCCGGAAGCTAATTACACATGACAAAAAATCTTCACTCGCGCTGTAATAAAAATATTAGGTGACTTAAATATCAAAGCACAGATTGTAGTTTTGAAGGTTGGTTAGCACTTGTTTTGATAATGAGTATTTGCTCATTGCTTCGTATAAAAGGATCCGTCACTGTAGGTTAGGCATCAGTTGATCCAAGTTCTTCAGTTCAACAACAACACAGACCACAATGTACAAGCTGGTGGTGTTGCTCTCTCTCGCGGCGTTGGCTGCCGCTAAACCCAGCGCGGTGGTGCCACTGGCGTACAGTGCCGTGGTGCCCGGCTCCAGCTCGGTGTCGCAGTACAGCTCCGAAGTGGTCCATGGCTCCCCTACCGTGTACGGCTACGGCGTTCCTGGGGTGTACGGCAACCCTGCCGTGTACTCTGCGTCCGCCGTCTACCCTGCGCCCGCAGTCTACGGTTCTCACGTGGTGTCTCCCGTTGCCCTCGCTCAAGCTCCTCACTCCCCTGCCGTCGTCCTGGATGCCGTCAACGGTGTGCCCCTTGACACCCCTGAGGTAGTCGCCGCACGCGCCGCCCACTACCAGGCTAAGGCTCTATCTGGCTACCACCACCTCCGCAAGCGGTCCGTCGGCGTCGCTCCCGTGGCCTACAGCTCGGTTGTGTCCCCCTACTCTACTCCCGTCGTCTCCGCTTACTCTTCTCCTGTGGTCTCCGCTTACTCTTCTCCTGTTATCTCCGCTTACTCCTCTCCTCTTGTCTCCGGTTACTCCTCTTCCCTTGTATCTGGCTACCCCGTCTCCTACGCATCTCCTCTGTACCCCAAGGCCCTCAGCATCCACCCCTACTAAACAATCAAATGATCAAACCAACTATCCCGTAAATAGTTTATTACAAACTATGTAAAGAATATATTATCACTGCCGAATTAAACGATTTGTATTATTACTTGACTTTTTTTATTTTTATTGTACCATTATAATCATTTTCAAATTGATATAATTACTTACTTAATATTTATTATTTTAAATCTTCCTGGAGTACAAACTGGATCCACAATTAATTATGTTCCTAAAATATTACGCTGACTAAACCCACAGTTATTAAATCTTACTCACAGATAAGCAATAAAACAGGTTATCCAATTGATGTGGAAAAAATATGAGCCATGCATTCGACACATTGTCCGACTCTCAATTGAATAATTACATTGTTAAACATTTACTTTATTATACTAATGCTAAACAAAGGTTACGCCCGCATATTATTGCGGAAGTATATCATTATCCCCTCAAACATAAAATTATTTAAATGCACTGTTATTTTCTTTACAACAATAATTTAATGTCTATTACTTAGCTCTCGGTGTGTAACAGTTATAGTTACATTAACATTTAAATGAGTTAATTGTTCCTGTTAACTAACTAATGAGTTTTCCTACATTCACAAATTATTGAAACTTACATATTTATCAGCATTATGGTCTCCAACGAAAAATAAAAGACGCGTCATCGGCAGCAAGAAACGATTTTATGAGATCAGAAGTATGAATATTTTACCAGAATTCTGCATGGTATCAATAGAATCCGTAAGAAATTGCTTCGATACATACGAGGACCTTACCACAACCATCTTTACGATTATTCTAAAGACGCAAACTTTATTTCTATCTTTCTTATTTTTTTAAAAACGTTGCCCCTCCCTATTATTTCTCCTGTATCGAGTGTACAGTTTACAAACATACATGTCACATGCACGCACAGCCAGACCCGGAACAACTATCTATAGATAATACAAATAATTGCTCCGTGCGGGGATCGAACCCGCGGCACGTATCGTAGAAAGCTACTCGCTTAGCCACTGCGCCAACCGTGTCGTCAAAAAATCGTTATTTGTTTGTTTGTTTGTAAGTAAGGGGTAATCTATGGAAAAATTCTTTTACTAATTGAAAGCTATAATATCCCTGAGTGATAGTATAGTGAGTGCACTAGTGATATGTGGCATATACCTATATATTTTATTTTGATAAAAATAAAACGCGCGGTTGCAACCGTGGGCAACAGCCAGTCATGAGTAAAGAAAACAGCTCTGTGATTGCTAACTGTTGCATGACCATTTCTTTTCAGTTAACCCTATCCTACTCCTTCTAAGTAATATTATAAATTTAAAAGTTTGTGAAAATTATTAGATGTTTGTTACTCAATTACGAAAAACGGCTGAACGAATTTGGTTGTTTGGCATACAGATAGACCATGTCGTCTATTAACACATAGGATACTTTATCCGAGTAAATGCAGTAGTTCCCCTATGATGCGAGTAATACCGCAGGCTAAAACTAGTTAACAATAAGCTGTCAAATCTTTAGGAATAAAAAGCAAACCTATAAAGAGAAAATGTTTTAAAATCAATGACTGCTTCTAGCTAGTGCACAAGAGCTTTGACACATCATCTTGAGATAGTGACAATAACAAGCTATAATTTAAGTAAATCAACCATGCCTTTCAATTCAAGACCAAGTATACACCACTAGGGTTAATGTATAGGTTAGTAATACAATTTAAATAATGTTCAATTATATATTTGCAGACTTATAACTACATAATACAGTTGTACATTTCGTACCTAATTTACTATTTAATTATTCTTTTTATTTTTCACGACTAGTAGTGGCCATAGCCGTAGCCATGTCCGTAATGTGCGCCACCAAGGCCGCCTCCAAGGCCGCCTCCATGGCCACCTCCAAATCCGCCTCCATAGCCGCCTCCATAGCCGCCTCCATAGCCGCCTCCATGGCCACCTCCAAAGCCGCCTCCATAGCCACCTCCAAGGCTGCCCCCTAAGCCGCCTCCGAGGCCGCCTCCGAAGTGCAACGGCGCTGCGACGAAGGACTTCTGCAAGAGAGGTGCAGCAAGCACTGGGGCTACGACGGGCTGCACCACAGATGTAGTGACGACAGCAGGCGATGAGTGCACGTCCAGGCGAGACTGGTGAGACACGGCCACCGGTGCAATGTGAGCCACGGGCGCCACATGTGCGACTGGAGCAACGTGAGCGATTGGAGCGACGAGATGAGGAGACCGCTTCAGAACATGATGTCCGACTGACTTAGACAACACTCCGTGATCGAGCAGACCATGTCCTCCAACGCTACCGTGTCCCGCATAGCTGAGACCGCCATGGCCGAAATCTCCGTGGCTAAATCCACCGTGGCCAAATCCGCCGTGGCCAAATCCTCCGTGGCCACTTCCCCCATGTCCAAGTCCTTCATGTCCAAGACCTCCATGTCCAAGTCCTCCATTTCCAAGTCCTCCATGTCCAAATCCTCCGTAGCCGACTCCGCCATGGCCAAGTCCTCCGTAGCCGAGCCCTCCGTAGCCGTATCCTCCGAAACCGTGTCCTCCATAGCCATGACCAGCGTAACCGGCAACTAATGGCGCCACCGGTGCCACGACTGGCACTGCATGGCCATGGCACAGAGCAAACAACGCGAACAGCACTACTGCACGGAACATCTTGACCATTGTTACTTCGAGATCACAATCTGATCGAATCGCAAGAGCTGACTGACGTCTGAACTGCAGGGCTACCTTCTTATACTCTGATTGCTGATTCAGAGTGACAGGATCAAACTATTAATAAATTTGCCGTGCTATTGAACACTGTGATTGTTGTCACAAAAAAGTCGGAATTCGATAGTTTATTTCAATACAAATACACAGAATAGGTTTTATGAACACAATAGGTAAAGTAAAATGTTTATGACAAAGCTATCGCACTCTTAACAAAAGACCCTGAATTAGCTGCGGTAGTAAATGTATAATAACAAATAATTTATATGAATACATTACAAAATATGATTCACGTATGTCTATTTGGTAATAGCGCATCAATCATAAATGTTAATGAATGACGTTTGTATAATGCATCTCAATCCGGCCAGTGCCCTGGGGCCGCAGTGACGCAACGACCCGTCCTAGCTCTGGCCGAGAACTTGAACCCGTTGCGCCGGCGCACTACGTAACAACTACCGTTATACAGCTATAAAATATCTTCTCATCTGCTTTTGTACTCACTTCAGGTTTGGTTTGAGAAGCAAAATGATTAGGCTACTTTTACTCGTAAGTGTTGTTTGGAAAGTGCATGGACAATTAGTTCCTTGGATATACGCGGCGCCAAGTGCAGTATCACACCAATCAAGAATCGACATCCAGCACAGTCCTGGTTTTATAACAGGGCCTTTAATATATAGTCCAACAGCGACTTTGTATGTCACTCACCAGCCTGATAATAATGACAAATATCAACAGGCAGTGATAACCCCAGCTTTTAAGGCTGACTCGATATTCACACCGATAGCATTAAGCTTTTTCCATAATCTACCACTAGCAAGAGCACTTGAACATCCTATTTCAATAGAAAAAGTACAAGAAGCAAATTTACAGAACGATGTGGAATTATCAAATGATGGAGAAGTCTATAATACAGTAGTAACCGAAGCTTCTGAGCAAGAAAATCAGAACAAGGAAGTAAAACAAGAAAGTCAAGATAATAATTACTTAGTGATAGCATACGATGATAATAACCAAATCATGAGTACAACGGATGAACCTAAAATGGATGTTGTTACAGAAGACATCCTCTAAAATTAAACAAAAACAAGGAAAATGAGGTAAAGACTGTATAATGACTGAGATTGATAATTTTATTTCAATTTAGGCCACAAACAAAGCGAGTGACACTTTTTTATGAAAAAATAATGTTGATGTTATGCGACTGAATTTAAGAATACACTGTATTTCTTTAAAGTTATAGTTTAATAATTATGTAGATTTATAATAAAAAATTATGATATAAATAATTTGTGTCACAGTTATTTCATGGCAATCATATTCCATACATAGGTACACTAGACAAATTTGGTATTTGTCTAGTAACGAACTATGCCATTATGTTAATGGTCCATCGTGATACGAATTAGTGGTGATCATTCAAACTGTAGGTACTTGTAGCCAGATATCGCATACTACGGATAGTTCACTATATAATTATACCTATAATTATACAACTATCTATTGACTAGTTTATTGCTGACGCAGTCTATTCCAGAAAGTACGGAGAGCGAGCGTGAACATATTGATTTCCAGAATGTTACATATTGTAGTGCTTACGTTATAGCTCCAATTCAATAATACCCAACCTTGGTCATACATTTACATCCAATGACAGATTACTTACAACTTCCCTCTGCATCTGGTATTCAAATAAAGCAATGGACATCTAAATACGTCCAACATTTGTATACAGTACCCATTAAACTGCAAACAATAACAAAAACGACCAACGTTTGCGTAGTTTGATGTAGGTATACAATACACCTGAAACGCCTTTGTAATATATGGGCTTGGTCAAAAAACCTCTTTGTTCGATTTACTCGAGGAAATGATACAGTATAATACAACACGTACTTGCTACACGTGACTGTAGAGGGTGCATTGGTGCCGCTTCTACAAGTAAACGTGAGCGACAATACTAACTAATTTTGTAACCACGTTATTTCATTAATGTTCCTGTGAATTGCCCTCGCTTTCCCCCGATCTAGGTGAGCAGAACTCCTGTACCTACTACCATACTTATTATCTGAATTCGTCTTCTTGACCAAAATAGTTTATTTGGGTCAGAATATTATAACGTTGTCAGAAATCAGAATCATTGATTGTAGTATGGAGAAAAAGATTAAAAATAAAATAAACATCTATAATTAAAATTAGATACAGGGACTTAATATAACTTGCGTCTTACAAATTATAATTTTAAAAAAATTACTACGAATTACATAAATCATGACATTAAAAAATTTATTGTTGATTGATATCACCCTGATGGACTGCAGTAACCTTCTTATTGATTATGTATAATAGAATATAGTATTTGTAGGACGGTAAAGCATAATGTTCAATAACAGCTCTTGTTCGCAACTATACATGGTTATCTCCATCTTTAAACCCGTGTTAAGTTGACTAGATAAATAATCCTTCAGATCGCTTACACCACTTTGTCTTCAAGATTCTAGCATAAACTTTTGGCCGGTCGGTTTGTCAAACAGACCTTGACTAAATCGCCTTTTCTTTTAAGGTTTATATTTAGATCAAAGACTTGATTGGGCGCCCCGATTGGTTGAGTGACTAAGCGTTTAGCTTGCCGAGCTAAATTCTCCGATTCGTAGCGCGTATTTGTATAGAATCGAATAGATCTTTAATTTTGAATAATGTAATTGAATGTGAATAATAAATAAAAATAGGATAATAATGATTTTCCTCTGAATAAAATTGCGATAGCAGATACAAGCTGACCAGTCCTAACAGTCAGCAGCCGGTAGGGATTAGTTTGGTGGTTGTGCATATTATTTAAAGGTGCCTGACACGCACATAATAAGATTGGTGTAGGAAAAAGGCTTAGGTACATAAATGCTTTTAAAAATAAGACTAGATTTTTCACCTCATCTGTACTTATGATACAATAAAAGGGGTATTTTGTAAGCCGTCCTAGCAAGCCACTTGTTGCACTAATAGCTCTGCGATTTAGTCCACAGCCAATTCTTGAGTGAGGACTCGACCAGGTCGAATGCATCACTTGCTCTGTCAACAGTGCAGGTGCAGTCTTTCACCACCGTGCATTATTACATGATTAATTTATTTGGCAAATTATCAATAAATTAATCAGCATTCATTAAGCAATTGAATTCCAAGAATAAAATTAAACTGACACATGCCACATTTCGACGTACTTTATATGGTAAAACAATTGAATGCTCGTAATGTTTATAATTCCATTTACTTAACAGTGAATTTATTACTTTGTGTAACTAATGATTATAATTTAATCGGTGTATAAATAAAACTGTTATTTAAACTTCCAGAATTTATTTTAATCTGTCGTGAACTTTATGTACATTTCTAAAACCTATTTTTAAAGTACTTTTTTTTTTGGATTTACAGGCTTATTATATTTTTGCGATAAGAGTTGTGTTGTACGTTATATTCTTTGACAAACTCTCATTTGTATCTACAAGTGAGAGTAAGCAAGGGGGGTGGATAGAATCGGATAGGTTATAGCACTGTAGGGGTAGTGAGTGCTTTGCAGGTCAAATCTAGACTGATGGGAGTAAGAAGTAGGAGCGACATAAGTGGTCAACAAAGGAGCAGATCGTTTCTTAATGAAGTGGGCGAAAGGAATGGGCGGAGAGATCAGGGGAGTATATGTCTTGTAGATAGGAGCGGTCGGAGAGTACGTGGCTGTGTACACATTGGGCGCATAGTAAGTCGTAGGAATCAAGGGCGCTGACCTCTTCTTGATGAGGTGCACGGCAGGTTGCACCGTCGCGATGGGTGCTGACTGGATAGAAGAACTGTAGAACAATGGCGTTTGGTACGTAGGATCATAATTAACGAGGTTCGGGAGGTATGCAGGGGTTGAAACGTATGTCACCGGTAACTGAGGTGAGCGCTTCTTGATGAAGTGGCTGTAACCGTAGAGTGGCGACGGGTGGATCACGCTGCTGTCCTGCTTCGTGATGGTAGTCGATGCCGGTTCCAAGTAGGAGTAATGCGTAATAGGCCCCAAAATCGAGATATCGGGTTTCGCCGCCGCCGCGGCAAATAAAGCACACAATACCATTAGCTTGAACATTGTGGTCTGTATTATTGTTCGGTGAAAGACTGATGCCTGACAATGTGTGACTTCATATTTATAGAAAATATTACAAAGCTATAGGCGATCTCGTTTTGTAAACCGGTGCAAGGCGGCCGTCCAGGAAGCTGATATTTAAAATCCCCCGAGGCCGTCTGCAGGACTCATAAGTTCATCAAAGTCTTAATGCTTTTGTTGCAATACGTATACCAAAACAGTCATACAAAAGTAATGACATGGACTGCAATGTCCCGGGTGCAAAATATCAGCTGAAGATTAAACTCCATGACGCCTTGTGATTATTTTAGGGTAACAAAGAAGTTGTCTTTTTACTCATTAATGATTTAATAACAATGCCTCACATTAGGATTTCGTCTATGTCGCGGGTACAGTTAACATACATGAATCACACATGCACACACACTTTGTTCCGTACGGGAATCTAACCCGCGACTCGTAACTCAGAAAGCTAATCGCTTAACAGTACACGACCCTGCTACTGGTATCTAAGTTAGTACTTATACAACGTGTATCAGAAATGCTTGGTCATATTTAAGGGTGTGAATCAAGTCATCAAACTGAACAACTTTCTCTATGGGACCAACGATGTAATTGCGAAAAAAAATCTGCTGTCACATGCAAAACTTATTCATTTCACTCTTGTCCATCCAAAGGTTACCTGGAAGAAATCACCGTGCGCGACAAGGCCGCCCATTGTACAATTTATGTTCGTGCAAGTCATAAATGTGTATATTTGTTGTACAATAAAGAATATAATTATAAATAAATAAAACTTCAATATCTACTCAACTAAACGTATGGGACAGCTGATAATTTTTTCGCGTTTGGTCCCATAGAAAAAGTTGATCAGATTGATGGTCTGATCCACACCTTTAAAAAATATTACAACTTATTTCTGATACACGTTGTATTTGCAAATGACTTGTTACAAAGATTTATCAAATCACTGACTCAATCGGCATACAGGGTTAATAGGAAATATTTTTTTTACTATTACGCTGAAATCGCGTAAAATAAAACAGCTGTTCCATACGTCGATGTCGACGACGATGTTGACGTCGATGTTGACGTCGAGTCAAGTAATATTGAATTATTTGTATGGAACAGCTGATTTCTATTCGCGGTTTCAGGGTTGATCCCTTATTAAAATTTGTTCATAATGATGTTTACAATAATCAACTTTCGGGTTTATATACCCTTTCAGATTATCCCTGTTTATTTGTTACTATGAAAATCAACCTCTTAACACTCAACAAGGCATTATCGTCGGCGCGTCCTATTGCTATTTGCTATTGCTATTTTATTAGCTATATTAGCTATTTGAAGTATACTTAATAATAGATTTATTAAATTATGTTATAATATTTTTGTTTCTTTCACCATTGTTATTGTTACTTATTTTGATATAAATCGTCGATTACCCTTGCCGACAGACAGTTGCTAGGGACACTATTACTACCTCTCTTCCCAAAATATATTTTCCCGCGAACATGGGGTGAAAAGGCTTTGAATAATGTATTTAAGCTCCTTAGCATTAAAACGATATCTTCTCATACGTGTGGCTGGGCGTGATGCGCAGCTTTGTCCCACTTTGTACACATAAAATGGTTTTGATAACACAATACTTTCCACATGAGGGCCCCGAGGGATCTGTCCCTCCGTCAAACTTATACAAAAAGTTACACATAGAATATAACTACAGCAATTTCTAGAAAACGCTAAAATATTTTCCACATTATGGCTTATTTAAAATTGACTGGCACGCAACAGACAATAGAAAATCGATTATTTGTCGGTCACCTGTTGAGTAACACAGCGTTGAACGTAAGCTATTATCTTTTATTTGTATCAATATAAAATATAACCTATATCACAGATAGACTAACTTTCTATCAGTGAAAGAATTTTTGGAATCGGTTCAGTACTTCCAGGGATTACCCCCTATATACAAACAAACAAACAAATTTTACCTCCTCTTAATATTAGTAAAAAAAAACCTCATTGAGTAATGTAGCGACAACTATCGCCATATAAGAATAACTACTTAGCAAGGCAGCAACGTTAACTACAGTGGCGCGAAAATATGAATTCGACCAATCAGATTACGAGGGCTACATCGCGCAAAGAAAAAGATAATCGTATCAAACAGATATCTAACTGTCCGACTTCAACCGTTGGGCTTCGGCCCGCCAGGCAATATTACCTCGCCTGGTCGAAGGAGCCTCCCTTTTCAATGGAGGAACACCATAACTCCTTCCTCCTCAAGCAACTCTGCATCGGTTGCGGCGTGGTCTGGTTTCAATTTCTCATCTTCTTCTTTTTCTTTAGCCTTCGTCGACCAAATGTTTCGTGTACCTACCTAGGCCTCCTTCAATCCTCTCCATTTCTCTCTGTTTGGGAAGTTAAAATCCAGTTGCTTTTAATTTCTAGGTAGGGCAAAATATAATTAGGTTTTCTTTGTATTCGATTCTCAGCAGCAGCCTGGAATTGAGAATTATGCCCGGATGTTAGTTACGCTTGTATGCTACATTAGTGGTATAATTTTTTTGTTCAAATTGTTGACCAAATACCTATCATTTTCAGTCCCACTTGTCATCTATGTGTGACTCTGTTTAGGTAGATATAATGTATGAAAAAGGCGTAAATAAATATCTTACCATATTAAGATATATATCTGGTAATGAACGGATCACGGCTACCTCCTCGTACGAATCTAGCGGTTCTAATCGTTTACTATGATTGAATGGATGATAAGAAAGAAAGAAAGAAAGAAATAAAGTTTATTGGCACATAAATGCTAAAAACACAGAAAATAAAAATAAAATAAAATCAGTAGTTGTGCCAAACGGGCCAGCAGCTCAGCATAATGTTGGGTGCCAGTACGTTAATACTGATTACCCAACACTGGTTTTCAGCTGCAACCCAGGGTGCCATACGCTCGAAACAAAAAACAAAGATAAATCAAGGAGAAAAATGAAAAAAAAAACAGTAAAATATAGTATGAATAGCAGCGAAGAAATTAAAGTAAGTAACTATATAATATTAACTGGATTAAGGACAGTGACACATAGAGTGAGTGATACATATTGACTGACATAGTACTGCTGGTCAATAGGGTGTCAGATCATAGTTACCAGTATCACATAAGTATATTCGGCCAAAACACACTGTAAAAACAAAACAACACTAGATACTCCAAAATTGTAGCTCCAAACTTTAATAATAGAAACGACCTGACAGACTTGTCATATCGCGGCTCGCATCCGAGCATGTAATTGCAGTATGCATAATTTTGACACACAATATCTGGCGTTGACATCTATTGGTACTAGCTGGACCGACAGTAGGTAATAACAATCCACATGATCACTTAATTAATTCATTATTTACAAACTGATAAATGAACGATCGAGTGAACTTTATTTTCTCAGACAAAAGTTGTCCTTTCAGGGCCAACGATGTGTTCCGGCACGCCTTTGAAGTGAATAGTCTCATTATACTAATATAAAAGGCGATCACCACTGTGCAAATGCATCAGTGCAGCTGAGTTGAGATCACAACACAGACCACTCTCACATATAACAAGATGCTGAAGCTGGTGGTGTTGTCTTGTGTGCTGGCCGCAGCGGCCGCCAGTGTCCTCGCGCCCTTCGCGCCCCTCGCCTACACGGCGCCTCTCCTGACGCCCTATACCTACAACAACAACTACAGAGGGCCGCTGTCCCTCGCGCCCGGCCAGCCCGCCAACATCCTCGCGGCCGACGGCAGGCCACTCGACACCCTGGACGTGAACCTGGACCGCTCCGCGCACTTCACCGCCAAGGCGCTCGAAGGCGGCGTGCACTTCCTGAAGAAGCGCTCGGCTCCGCTGATCGCGCCCCTCGGCCGCGTGGCGCTCACGTCAACACTGTACCACGGCGCGCCGCTCGCCTACTCCGCTCCCGTAACCTACGGAAGCATCGCCTACGCTGCACCCATCGCTCACTACGCCTGGAAAAAATAGATTCTCTCACACAGTGGACTCCTACTATACCTATAAATAATAAAATCAATTACTGAAAAACATTTTGTCTAATATTCATCCCACAAATCACAAGGAGAAGTTTCTTCGTATAATTCCTATTCATTTTTATTAAGAGCCATTTAAGTAAAAAAAACGAAATGTGTGCTGAGGGGGACACATTGTACAAGTGAAACTTCAACGGACAATATGTCGTCTAACCCCTCCACGCGGCCGTAACGCTTTTTCGTGACAGAAAAAACCTGATACCTGCCGTCTAATAGAAGTTTCACTTTAAAAAACTACATGACGGTCTATTATTTATTATTATTTAGTCTTAGCTCCCAAAACTGTGGTCCTCACGTACGGAGGTTGGATGATAATCCTTCTGACATGGGTATCTGTGCTACTTCGCGGTTGAGCTCGGCTCACACTACGGACACATCTACACCGCACCCATCGCTCACTACGCTTGTTAAACACTCTCCGGCACTGAACTTGCTAAAAATATATACCAAGTTTCGAATTTAAGCTTTTATTTTCATTAATTATACCCACAAACTGCTAAAAATATCTTACTCCCAGTAAATTAGCATTTACCGTGCGGTTGTTGATTTTTTATGTTTACGGAATTTACAAGTTGATCGTCTAGTCTATATTTAAAAAAGCTTGTAATAATGTAATAAATGATCCGTTTTATTTTTATATGAAAACATTACCATACTACACCCTAAAAGCAGCGGTAACTTAATAGAAAATATATTGATAGCAGGTCCTGGGACCCTTATTTACGTAACTTGAGGAATTCAATTTTAATTCATAATCTTCTTATTTAGTACTTAATCATTTCCGAAAACAAGTATTCGTAACTTCGGGAAAATTAAGAGCTTTTCTTTCATTGTTTTTGTCTCACACTCAATAATAGAAACAATAGGTAAATATTTACGTAACAAATAGCTGATATATCAATAACTTGACTATGTTAACAGACCTTCAGCTATCGAATGTCAACGACACGTAATAGCGTTGTAGTGTATTGAAATGAATATTGTTATAATACCTAAATCTAAGGCTGGGTTCACACGGCATTGTCCTGCACGTTTTTTTGCAGTATACGTCTTAACGAATAAATAGTGGCACATACATTGTACATAGAACCATTCACATGTCGTTTGTACTGCAAAAAATCGTACACCGTTTATGCGTTTAAACGAATACTCAACGGACTTGTCAAGCAAATCGAATGAACTTTAACGTATTCGGCTTGCAGTGGCACATAGTATAGCTCTGACTCGTTCACACGATACGATGTTCATACGTTTTTCATCGAAAAGCAACCGAACAAGCATTTAGTCTCTTGGCGTCTTTTGGAGAGGTCGCGCGTATTTGTGTTTGTTGTTTCAAAATGGTTGACGAATCTTCTATAGATAACGAATTATTAATGATAAGGCTTGAATTTTCCAGTTGATTTAATAACTTTCAATAGACATCCGAAAGTAATTAAAAAACTTCTTTTCATCGTTTCTAAGTTTATCTTAAAACTTCTCAAATAGTTTAGAACGCCCTGATTCTTCATTAATAGGATGTACCCAAAACCTGCTCTGATGGCGACGAAATCGTTGGCGCCTTCGATTATACCAATATAAAAGTACAACCTAGCGTGGATCCATCACAGACGTCTACTCAACTGTGACAACTGTGTGAAGACTGCTGCTATTCGTTTTTTACACGAATGAAAATTTACCGTATGAACACCCGGGTGATTGTACGTTAAAAAAACGAATACAAAGAAAACGTGCAGGACAATGCCGTGTGAACCCAGCCTAACGGTACTGACGTGTGACATGTCATACGTCCTAAGATGTTACCATTTACGAGGGCTAACAGGCATTTTGTGTTACGTTCCGATTTTGTAACAGCTGATATGGTTCATCGGTAGACGACTACGCCAGTTGATTGATTGAATAGAATAGATCTTTATTTCATGTAAACCAAATACTACTAATGAAATGTCGTGACTCTAAATGCGCGGTTCCAAATAGTAGGTCCTATAGAGAAGAACCGGCAAGAAATTCCACGAAAACTCTTTTTAAATTATAAATTACAATCTTGATTAGTACAATGCTGTGCTAAGAACTGCGAGAATAATATAATTTAATGTGATAAAAATAAATTAGAATAAGATAATAATAATGATTTGCCTTTAAATAAGAATGCCATTGTATGTACCTACTTGTATTGTTTAAATTATAGTGGTACTTATCTTTGTTGTTCTTTTTTTGTATTATTGTGTAAATTCAGTTGGAATTTTATGTGGGCCCCAGATAAAACTCATAACATTTTTTTAATCATTATTTTTAATAACGATTAAAAAAATGTTGACCATAAAAACAATAGTTTCTTTTTAGTTGTCCCGAATTGAAAACCCATATCCCAATTTTTATTTCCTTCCGACCCGAAATTTAGCATACCGGACCTGGCAATGATCCCTTTAAGGGGTTAATGTACTCATCATTATGAACAACTTTTATTAGGAACCAACCCTGAAATCGCATCAAAATATCAGCCTAGCTGTTCCGATACAAATAATTCAATATTACTCGACTAACTGTATGGAACAACAGAACTTTTTTCGCGATTTAAGTGTTGGTCCCTTAATAAAAATTGTTCATAATGATGAGTACAATAACCCCATAAAGTGATCGGGACTAGAAAGGAAGGACATTGTATATTAGTCAGTTGTTACCTACAACTCTGCATGCATGGCACAACGTACTCGAACGTACCATATCGATATCCGTAGCATTATCATCCAACCACGCGTCGTACCTGACGGCCACAGTTTTGGCAGCCATGCTTAAGACTAATAAATAGATCGTCATGTCGACTTTACATAAAGGGCTGTTAATAAAAAAAAATGGAATTATAAGAAGAAAACTTCTAAGTTTAAAATTTTTGTTGTTGTTAATTCGCACCTTGTGATTTGTGGGAGATGAATAAAGACAATTTTTTTTTTCGATAATTGCTTATTATTTACATAGTAGGTTTATTGTCCACTGTGTGAGAGAATCTATTTTTTCCAGGCGTAGTGAGCGATGGGTGCAGCGTAGGCGATGCGTCCGTAGGTTACGGGAGCGGAGTAGGCGAGCGGCGCGCCGTGGTACAGTGTTGACGTGAGCGCCACGCGGCCGAGGGGCGCGATCAGCGGAGCCGAGCGCTTCTTCAGGAAGTGCACGCCGCCTTCGAGCGCCTTGGCGGTGAAGTGCGCGGAGCGGTCCAGGTTCACGTCCAGGGTGTCGAGTGGCCTGCCGTCGGCCGCGAGGATGTTGGCGGGCTGGCCGGGCGCGAGGGACAGCGGCCCTCTGTAGTTGTTGTTGTAGGTGTAGGGCGTCAGGAGTGGCGCCGTGTAAGCGAGGGGCGCGAAGGGCGCGAGCACACTGGCGGCCGCTGCGGCCAGCACACAAGACAACACCACCAGCTTCAGCATCTTGTTATATGTTAAAGTGGTCTGTGTTGTTATCTCAACTCAACTGCACTGATGCATTTGTACTGTCACATACGCCTTATATACTAGTGTGATAAGATTGACTTGATAGGCGTCACCGGAATACATCGTTGGCCCTGAAAGGACAACTTTTCTCCGACAAAATAAATATCATACGAACAAAGCATTTGATTTGGGCCGTCTTTAAGAAATTTACGTGTATTGGAAACGAAATTTAGAGGATTCAATATCTAAATGATATAATCTGGGTGTAAGAAATATAGTCAATAAAAAGGTAACAACAGAAAATTTCACTGGACGGTGAGCGTCATTGCCATGTGGCTGTCCTTTGTTCGCGATTTAAATAATAATTATCTTTCTCACAAAATGTACTAGCTCTAGTCCACTGGGTTAACTACTCACAATTAAATAAGAAATCCATTTAACTCACAAGCCTTAATTTTAAGTATCCCTGAAGATATTTTGCAAAAAATATTTCATAAAATCGGTGCCATATTTTTTGTACGAAAAATAAATCATAAAGATGCCTTCAAAATGTCAACTGACAGTCGCTCCATTTGCCGGTGGAACGATGGTAATACAAATTAATGGTAAAGGCAGTTGGTAACTGACGGAATCAGTGTCGTCTGTGATCCCTGTTAGATATAGGGGAGAGCTGGATATTATTTATTTAATTATTTATTTAATTTATTTATGTACACACAAGGAAACATGGTAATAAACATGTTACAGACAAATGAGCACAATGGAACTACTTATTTCTAAAGAAATTTCTTCCAGTAGTCCCGCGATTGGAAATAAGGATGATAGACACGTAGACACAGTGTGTAAAAATTACAAAAATAACTACTTTAGACCACTTAAACTTATGGTTTACTAAACCGATACCACCGATATGATATTACCGTGCCCGTAAGGGAGTAAACATAACTAGGCTCACGTAAGGTAAAAAGAAAAACAATATATTATAATTAAGTACTGCGGCATTTATTTGGCTACACATATGGTACCTAATACTTACAAATATTCAATAGCAAACATAAAATAAAATAAATAAATAAATCCAGCCCATTATTAGTTATTAGTCCTACTGCTGGGCACAGGCCTCTTCTCAGAATAAGAAGGGTTTGGACTTAGTCGACGACGCTGGCCTAGTGTGGGTTGGCGGACTCCAAACACTATCAAGAACTTTACGACTCTTTCTCAGATGTGCAGGATTCTTCACGATGTTTTCCTTCACCGTTAAAGCGAGTGATAATCAAATACTTAACAAAAACTTGGGAAAACGCGGAATTATCAACCTGGTTTGATAATATCGTGCCGGAGGTTTTTAATTTCGCACTGGGCCCGATTAGTCAGTAACAAGTATAATTTATAATTATAACATATACTCTATTATATAAGTAATAAGCACCTCAAAATCACCATACAACTAACTGACTGATTCGTGGTTGCAGAAATTACCAGGAAGTGTACCACGGTACCGCAACACCTAGCCCAGAAATAAATATTTGTATCGCACCTCACAGTGACCTCACCGATCCTGCACCTCTTGCGTTTAAGTCGGACAGCCGCCGCGTATCACAAAGGTCATCTTCTGTAAATAAATAGTTTTGCCATATAATTTCTCCCTCCGCGCAGAATTATCAAACTATGTTATATTATTTAGTTTTACAGTCTCAAAAATGAAAACAAACTTATATAATTCATTCAAAATTATTCTGCACACAAATTCTTTAGTATTTTTACCCGACTGCGCGACGCAAAGGAGGGTAATGTATGTATGTATGTTTGTTCCTTTGTGGTGCTCCAGAGACCAAACGCGTGGGCCGAAAAATTATATTATGCACTCAGAGGCATCTAGGATAAGACAAACGCCGTAAAACATGACTCCGACTGCATGTTATAATTTTTGATAAAGAATACTTGGCTTTATTTTCATCTTTTTAGCTCGTTTTTTTGCAGCCGGGCTTATTTTTTATTATTTAATTAATTTGTTTTATTATCCTTTAAATGAATATACTTCATTTTTTAATATAAAATAATAATAGACTCACCAACCTAATGGCTTTTGTCTGATTAATAGATTTGTATGAATTAGTTATGAATATATTTAGGTACCTATCTGTTTTAAATCCATTGACATAAATAAAAAACTAACAATGTTCCTTTTTTATACATTTGGTTATCATCCAAAAACCTATAGACTCGTCAATAGCACTTATGGCCATAGCACGCTAGCTACTTTTTACAGCAGAATCGCGTGTTTCCGCGTTAGTTGGCCGCTTTTTGCTTACAAAAAGTGAATAACGAACGCACAAACCGCGCGATTCTGCTGTAATAAGTAGCTAATATGCTATGACACTTAGAAGACGAAAAGACTGAAAACCGAACCGTAGTATTTCGTTATCCTCACACTTCCAATAATTCAATTTAGACTGTGACTGTGAAAATGCACCACAATTTCGAATAAGTAATGTGAAAGCGACAAAGGCCAATAACCATTTTCTGGATATTTTTTATGATCAATTATGCGGATGCCTAATTTGAATGTGACACTGGAGAACACCACAATGATTCAACTTGCTAAAGCGAATAGATGCGGAGCAAAATCCTCACCTTACGCATAAATATACCATCACGCTTCCCAAACATAAAGCAGAATCCTTGCATTAAGTATATGAATTCTACCAAAACGCAACCTATTTAAATAATCACTGACATCAAACTTATAATATTAGTTCCTTTTGCGCCATGAGTGATATGTTCACAATAGGTTATATACATTCAACGAAGGGGATATCAAAGAAAAATACTGTTTCCAAGTAACTCTCTTTATAAACTATAGGCAGGTATATGTAAGATGAATATACTAAATTTTCTTTACAAAACATTTCACCAATGAGGTCCCAGAACGCCAGCGTGGCCCAAATGTCCCAATCCTAGTGGTGCAACAGGCGCACGCCAGCCAAGATGAGCAGCGGCGGCGAGAGGCGCAGGTCCCAGGGCGTGAGCGGCAGGGAAATCGAATCGGGCTGCATGAGACCAGGCAACGGGACCGACCAGAGGAGCTGAGCGCTTCCCTAAGAGGTGACCGTGAATTCCATTAGCGTGGTCAACAGCTCTCGCGGTGTAGTGGACGGCACGGTCCGCGTTAACACTGAGGGTGTCGAGGGGCCTGCCATCAGCAGCCAAGATACTGGCGGGCTGTCCAGGCGCCAGTGACACGGGACCCCTGTAGTTGTAGGCGGCACCATGCAGCGGTGCAGGAGCCACGACAGGACCAGCGACACCCACAGCAGGAGCGTGGGCTACGGGAGCGGCCAGGACTGGGGCAGCGAGCGGTGCGGCGAGAGGCGCCGCCAGATGGGCGCCCCAAGCACCACCCAGGTGAGCGCCCCAAGGAGCACCCAATCCTAAGCCGGCCAGGCCGAGCGCTCCGTATCCACTGGGTTTAGCGGCCACCAGGGCCAACAGGGAGGACAACACCACCAGCTTGAACATTGTGGTCTGTGTTGTTTTCTAAGCAGAGAGCAACTGTAATTCTTACCCTCTAAGTCTCAGCTTATATACCAATCAATTCGTAGGCGTATTCCAGATACCTTTGTGACGTCGGCAAATATGCAGTTAGGCTTGGCTGTAGGTCGCCGGCGGAAAGAAAAGAACTATAGGGCGGCGCAGGCGCCAAAAGCAGTGTCCGCCACCGCAAGCTCTGAGATAATGCTAAATTCAACTCTAAATAAATTAGTATACATTTGAAAATGAATCCAGAAACCATAGTACTTCCCTGTTCACCTTGAACATGTTGATAAGGGCCATTCACTTCAAGTGATTACACGCATCGACGTGCAAAAATCCTGAATTACCCTTTCCTACTCGTAATAATTATTATACGCCGGCGTAATAGATGATCTTATTTATCGCACCGGTAATCATGATATAATAAATGAAGATGTTGATACTGTGAGATAAAAGGAATGAATGTCAACGACGTCTCACTTTAATTTTACAGATTTGCAAACATTACTTTGATCATATTATAAAATATCTTACGCAACATGTAATTTTATTTCACAAGCGAATAACTTCAGTTGTGAGAATATTTAAGGAATTAGCTCTAATAAACAAGTTACAAATGTGGAGAAATATTTAAGTTACCAATGTTTGCCTAAATAGCAAACATTGAGGCATCGCAGTTGGGAGCAGTTCTAAAGCTGATACAGATCACATTTCGCGCATCAGAAGACTTTTCTAAATTGATGAGACAAGCGCTATTATCATCACTCTAAGCATAGACAAATTCGGTCACTGAATAGGAAGCTAAATTTTCGAACTTGTAACAATAAGTATCAAAATTGGAAAAACATAGCGGGGAGACATATTTATTAAATGTGTGAACTATGCAAGGCAAAAAAATATTGAGTTTTAGTTTTAAACTGTGATCACCGAAGGAATAGACAGAAAATATTTTACCGTTCGTTCACAGTTCACCAATACATACATCACACATTCAAAAACACCCAGACCCGGAACAACTACCTACCTGTAACATTTGTTCCTACTAGAATAAATCCTAAAAGGACAGATTCCTGTATACTTTGGTAGTATTTTATGATTATGTATGGTTTGGAATAAAATAAAACAATAAAGCAGGTCGCCATAAGGACTTGAAAAATACTTCTAGATTCATATTTTCTATTTAAAAAAAAACAAAAGTAAAAAGACATATATTTCGATATTCAACTTAAAAAACATAGGTACCTATTACATAAAAAGATGTTGTTTTTCAGTCAAATCAGCAAGATTTTGTAAAGCATCTAAAATTTCAACAGTCGTAGAATTTTATTTAAGCTTAAGTATTTTTCTCAATCTTGTAATCGGCGTCTTTTACTAAGTGAAAATACCGCCATTTTTACCTGTATGCAAAGGTTCACCTGAATAAAGCAAAAGAAGTAGGTGCCTAAACTAAAAATTCATAATTATTTACAATAATAGATAATTTACTATTTCTGTCCTCATAGAAATCTGTTCTTTCAGGAATCTGACCATAACGCTTGTTCGTGGTTGATGCTGGAATTTGATGTGGAATCATTTTTGGTATGAAAATTATTTGAATGATGAACATAGTTTTGATGTGTTAAGTTTTTGATATCCAGTTAAATATTTTTCTTTAAAAAATAATAACCAAATGCCAACGATTGCTAATTTGTTTTTTTTTTCACAATTTTCAGAAATGTACTGATTGTTTTGATTTCAGAGTGTAGATCTAGATAGGTTCATTGAACTTTTAAACCAAACCGGAATGTAACAATAGACAGTAATAAATACACATTAGTAGGATAACAGTCATTGACCCACGATTTTCGAGAAAACAGATACAATTTTCTTAGAGTATTCAATATAACCTCTATGACAATTTTCAAATAAAATCATATTAGACGTCGTAGAATCATCAAAAAAGCATCTGGAACGCCAGGGCTGCCAAAGGCAAACGCCCACTCTTGGCCAGTAGGTAGGCAGGTTCGTTACACCAATGTGAAAAATACAAAAAAAAATCTTATTTAGTAACGAAAATATTGTTATTATTTATTTGTTTGTAACACTCGGGAATTAAAAACTTATATTAAAAAGATATTCAATCAAATAAGCATGTGATGCAATCTTCATTTCCGCACGGTATGTCAATCTTAAAAGTAGTGATGGCAAATGTCACAAAAATCGAAATCAAATAAATCGAGAACTGAATGATATTCTGAAAAACTTTTTTCTTTTGTTTCGCTTCCCATATTAAAACGTTTAATTTCTATAGAATAGGTAAAATAAATGTCTATTGATTGTCTTCCGAAATCTATGCAGTGCTGGTTCAAGTTTATTAAAAATATCGATTCATAGCTCTATAACATCGGTTTTTGATAAATCGATGCCGAATAGCCATCACTACGTCAATGATAATTGAAATTGACAGTCTGTGTTGACAGTTACCATTGGTTACCATTTTGTTTGTTGCGGGTTGTTTGTTGTGCTTGTTGAGTTGTGATTTTTCCTCCACGGTTTTGCTATTTTCTATCCGATGACTTTGATTAGTATTATGGCGATGACAACCTTCGCTTTACATTGGATTCCGTACCCGCTTACCACGACGACACTGGCTTGCCAATCAACTCCATGTTTGTTTTATATCAACCTTGAATTTTTTTCATACAATTTTAAAATTCTGTCCAAGTTCTATGTAAAAAATTGTGGTTGATTTTGTATCTATGATTTCAACCCTAATGCCTATGATTTGCTGTATTTATGGACGCCACTTGGCCAAAACCTCCTTAACGAATGGGCATATCCCTTTGTGGGAGAGATTTTTTTTTCAAGCAACTTATTATAAATTATGCAAAAGAATTTCATAAGATAGTTTATATTTACGATAAAATATGATAGTAATGACTCTTCTTCTGTATGTTTTTCGTACAGATAATAATTATTAACAACTCCAGATTGTTTGTACGAAGTGTTTCAAGTCATGAATAATACTTGGTGAAGAAGTAACTACTACAAATGGAACAGGTTCCTATCAATATGAGTTCAGTTAATTATAAAAACGTCTGTTGTTGCAATCTCTCCATAAGACTAAACATCCATGGGGAAAAGATAACCATAATCACGTAATGCTTACCTGTATCATTGAGGTATTACAAAACTTATAAGAAGATAGAATTACAGCGACATCTAGTGCTGCATGAAACAACTACTAACAGCATGGCAATAGTCTACGCCAGCGCGGTCTATCAGAATATAGCGGCAACTCAGATCCTACATCGCACTATAAAAATTATTCACGGCAAATAATCTATAATACAACTGTCTGACATCAACCGTCGGGCTTCAGCCCGCCAGGCAATATTACCTCGCCTAGTCGGAAGATCCTCCTTTTTCAGTGGAAGAACACCATAACCTCGTTTCTCGACATAATCAAATAGAAAAGATATCAAGCACTTAAGAAATGTCAGACTTTAGCTGCACGAGATATCATCTTAAACACATCTTACGTAGAATACGTTGGGTTGGGGTAGAAAGACAAATTTTCACAACAATTTCTATTCATGTGGTGCTTGGAAAGAAACTACCCTGCTGATTGTATTTTGGACAATCTTTCCGCTACGGCATAACCAATAATTTTCATGTGAGAGAAGGAGAAGATAACTTGTTCTGGCAGCCCTGAATTGACGAGCAATTTGAATGAACGATCATAAATTAAATATTATAAAAAGTTTGTTGTTTGGTGGCACGGTCATTGATCTCGCACCCCAATTACAACCCTTTCATCGCACTCCTGCAAACATGAACTGATGTACACAGTAATAATGTAATGAGTACCAAGCCATGATATCTACTGAAAAAATTTAATGGCTATTAATCTTTTCACTTTAGATAATACAGATTCTTACTAAATAAATATAAGTAAAGTGATTAATGTAAAGTACCAAAGTGAACTCCGCCTTTGCCCTCATTAAGTAGTATTGCAAAGTCATTCATTCTCCAAAATTATATACGAACACGTTCCAAATGGTTATGGACAGCTTACATAACTAACAAATTTTTATTTACTTATAATTATATCAATGCACCTTAGTCCACCAACCCGCACCAGGCTAGCGTGATGGATTAAGGCTTAACCCTTCTCGTTTTGAGAAGAGGTCCGTGCACGGCAGTAGGACAGTAAGTGGCTAAATTATTTATTTTATAATGTTAACTAGTACTCAACCAAATAGCACGGAACGAATTTTTTTGGACAAAAACCTTCCCTGAAGGATTTTTACAAATAGACTTATACACAGTTCAGACTTTAAAGCCTAATGCGGATCCCTAGAGATAGCACAAAGCTTGTACTATACGTACCTACAGAGGGCCAAGCACGAATAGTTTGACGTATAGTAACGTAAACGTAAGCAAATTTTGATTATAAAATACAATGAATCTATCGCATTTTTGTTGAATTTTATGCAACATACACACTTGTTTCATGAAAATGTAAAAATACTGCATGTATTTTCAAAAAATATCATGGATTAAACGAGTATTTTTTATTCAAAATTTGCTTACGTTTACTTTACCAGACGTCAAAATATTCGTGCTTGGCCCACAGGTTATAAAATATATATACATAGTCTATAAGATAGCTGTCTTCCAAATGCAGATTTCAATACTCAGTTACACTACGAGCATTAATTACAATACCCATGAATCTACACATCAGGAACAAATATCTACATGAACTTGACCACTATATGCAGTCTTGAGAGTGTGACGTATGAACACTTCGAACCGGTCGTAAGCGCAGCTCTTACGTACCACACCACATACATACATTAACAACAAGTTTCGTGCATGTTATAGGAGTATCGGATGCCGCCTTAAGCTTGTATCGACCTTGGCTGTTGACCTTGTAGAAATTGAAATCAAGGATGATTTTAATAGACAACATGATACCTACGTAGGTATGCGGTAGGTATGGTATATGTACAGGTTGTTGAACAACAAAATTTACTTTCTTATTTCAGGAATATTTAAGTACAGTGTATGCTTGGATAAGTAGGACAAATAACTTTCTTTTTCAATTTACTGAAACTGAATAACTTTGTTGTATCTAATAAAATACAGATAACTTATTATATTATAAATTATATGTTATATCTAGTTTTAGTTAATTTTCAGTAATAAATATAGTTGACATCTCCCAGCCTTGTTCATCAGTGATGAGCAGAAGAAGTTTTTGACAATACAAGTTGCATGTACAGAATGATTCACTGAGCATGCATCAAACGACGTAAGGGTACATAAGGGGACATAGAGGTCCCATATGGACCTCTATGTGCACCCAATATACCCCATATACGTTCCACGATATTGGCTAGAAAAAAATATCAACACCCTAACACAAGCAGTTTTGTCAGGATAGCAGAAAGTAGGGCTCTATCCACCGGTATACCAAAATGACGCAAAATTCCAATTACTTCCTAAACTAGCCAATATCGCTGAACATATATGGTGTAATGGGTGCACCTAGAGGTCCTCTATAATTTCATTTAATCCATGCTCACTGAATCACCTGTATATGAGGATTTCAAGGTTCCATAAATACTTATAGTTCTACTAGTAGGTCTGCGTTGTAACCTTAGAGCCATATGCACCAAAAAAAAAACAGGTGTTTTTAAACCAAAAATAATATCCGTATACAGGGTTATTTGTAATTCACCGGCAATACTTTAAGGGGTGAAAGTACTCATCAATATGAACAACTTTTGCTATGGGACCAACCCCGAAATCACACCTAATAATACTTTTCATACAAAAGACCTTACTCGATCAAAATGTGTGAAAAGTTTTAATTTGTCTTTCAATTTCCTTGTTCATATAAAGAGTTCTATTTTGAAGATAAAATCGCGAAAAAAAATGAATACTTCATAACCTACCCCTGTATATAAATATGAAGTTCGTGTTAAACGGCCTATTTTACCTTAAACATCTATTTATTTGTCAGTGAACTTGCCTTGTTAGTTTAGATACCTAGTTTTGAACTTTGTTCTGTGGCGGGAAGTAGGGGAGGGCCGTTTAGGTGATGTAATGGAAAGTAATATTACATCATTATTTTATGGCGTAATATTATCTATGCGGAATGTTTACATTTATTATAGCTTGAGGTACTCGTACATGTGTTTATTATCTGAATATATTATTTATTTTCGTTACCTTTAGATCTAACGACCTTTAGATGTCCTTGTTCTTCCTTATTTGTATTTTCTTGGTTAGTTTCATTTTCACATTACGGCCTATTTTATCTTGAGGTCTGAAGATATTTGTGAAGTTAAAGAACTGGGCAACGTTAGAATAATGAATTTGAAAGTTTAAAAGAAGAAGGCTAGGACAGCAAAAACAGCTACTAGGGTAACACATGACGAAAGAACGTAAGTCGATGAGTTGGATTAAAATTCTGGCTAAGTCTTTTTATATATTTTCCATTAAAGATTAATATCGAGTTCTCACTCTTTTTTACGACCCCATCCCACAGTAATTTAATTTAATTTTCCTTTGTAATCAAAATCATACCTTTAAGAAGCCATCCCACTGCACAATTTTAATAAGTATAATTCCAGAAGTCCATCGCGTCAATTACAAAGGGTTCGCAAACGGGAACAAAGTTGAACGAACTGTTATAAATTGAGTTTGAATATCTATTAGGTACTCACATCCTATACCCAACCCCGCCGTAACTGGGAAATACAGTCTTTATAGAACAAATTAATCAAATTGTCGGAACATTTTAGGCCTCCGTTTATTTATTAGGTAAATAGTATCTCTTGAGGACCACCATTGCTTAGAGTGTTATGATATTCCCGGGACTGTTCCCTGGTATTTGATATAAAGTACCTTAAGTTTGGTAACTACTTAGTCTGGAAGATACTACGAGCTCTTATAGCAGGGCAGTAATTGAATTACCCATAAATTTCCAGTATAAGCTGACCTTTCATTGTACGAAAAGTCTATATAGTGTGAGGTCAGCTCATACTGGAAATGTCTGGGCAGTTAAATTTCTGACCGGCTATAAGAGTTCGTAGTAAGCCCCCAGATCACTTTTTTATTTATTTATTTAACAATTTATGTACACACAGAAAGAAGAAGTTGGCCGAAACCGATTCGTGGACATACACGATACGATACAATCATCATTTCATTCCTCGAAGCCACATCTTTTTTAGGGTTCCGTACCCAAAGGGTAAAAAGGGTAAGGGCTTTTTTAGGGTTTGTATCTTGATCTATTCTTGTGCATCGCTGTCTACATTTCATGTTTTAAATTCTCCTCTCGCAGGTCTGCTGGAAGAGATTTCTTTTGTGAAATAAGCAGTACCTTTGTACTTTGTTCTCCTATTTTTAATGTTTGCTGTGTCTTTTCTTGTGTGTACATAAATGATTAAATAAATAAATAAATAATAAAACGGAACCCTACTAAGACTCCGCTGTCCGTCCGTCCGTCTGTCCGTCCGTCTGTCACCAGGCTGTATCTCATGAACCGTGATAGTTAGAAAGTTGATCACAGATGATGTATTTTTGTTGCCGCTATAACAAAAAATACTAAAAAACAGAATAAAATAAATGTTTAAGGGGACTCCCATACAACAAACGTGATTTTTTAGCCTTGTTTAATGGTGGTTTTTCATGTCTCCCGGTAAGACGCTGCATAAAGGTAAAACGGATCAAATGGGGCTGGCAATGGCGTTTATCAAGGTATCAAGAGTTTAGGCTAGGTTTTGTTTATATATTTGGATAAACTGTTTCTATAGCTCCCATCTGGTTATCAAGAGAAAGTTTATTAGTTTAGTAAAGAACCTGAGGCGGTGATCGATCGCACTATATAGCTATGCCGCAACTTATAATAATATATAAACAAACTCACATTTTAGTAGAAACATTCGTGTTCTAAGCCTACGCAGTGAGCCAGTGAATAATACGCATATATAGGCATCAGGCATGTAGGTACAATTAAAACAAACCTAACATACAAAGAGAGATACAGTATTTTTATTATTTCTCTTTTTGTTTATACAACAAAATGTAGGTTTTGTTTACACAACAAAATGTAGGTCTAATGTACCCTGGATCATACCCCAGAGGGATTTCCTTTATTTCTTCATTCAGTGCCCGGGGTTTCACTCGCATTCTAGGCGAACTACTTTATGTACCCGAATAAATATTAGACTGTGTTAATCCAGTACCTCTACCATGAGTTTTCCGTGCCGTCTAACGTTCACGTTCACATGCAATATTTGTATGGGAATTTTTTCAGCGCCTCTAGCGGTATAAATAGTGAACTAAAGTCACTATACAAATATTGAATGTGAACGATAGCGTTAGACGGCACGGAAAACTCATGGTAGAGGTACAGGTCATTATCTACTTTTGTGCCAAATTTCATCCTAATCTGCAGGTTAATCACGATACACGCTTGTAATCGGAATCGATTCAATTTTGACAGTCATGGAATGTTCATTGCTTTCTTCAAATTGACGATCGAAGTGATTTTTAAAGTATATTGCGTTGTAAAGTATACTGAATCGATTCCGATTACAAGCATGTATCGTGATAACCGTGCCATTCAGCCGATTATGCGTGAAGCCCTCAACTCAATGCATGGCAGATCGGCCTTCGAACATAATAGATTTCCAGGAACTGCCGGTCAAAGGATAACAAACATCGAAACATCTTTAAAAAAAATCACATCTACATTATACATCCTTACAAATAAAGAAAATTGAAGTGTCTATTTTTAATGTCAAAATAACAGCTTTTTACAAAATTTATATGAAATTCATACAGTATCTACTTATAACAAAAAAAAACCATTTATAAATTTTTAGTCTGTCTGTTTGTTCCGGCTAATTTCCGAAACGGAAGGACCAATTTCACTGGCTACTGGCTTGTCATTCTTGAACTGATAAATCTGGATCGATTCAGATTTATCAATTCAAGAATGATCATTATGTTATTTCAATTGTTGAGCGGAGTGATCTTTAAAGCATTCTGCGCAACATTCTTGAACTGTTATAATTGAATTAATTCCGATTACGAGTCTGTATCGTGATTACCCTGCGGGACAGGGCCCACTGTGGTATCAAACAGTCTGTATTGGGTCTTCATATGGAAAATCAAAATCGAATGCTATATTACCCAGTAATCAAAAAGTACCATTCTAACTGCGCATGCAGCTATTGGATATTTCCAATCAAGAACTCACCAATTTGGCTATAATTACAGTGTAGGTACGACTGTCAAACAAAAAATCAACATTGAATAACTAAAGCAAGGCCTTCGGTAATAACAAATAGCATTCCGCGCCATGACTGGACGCCATTCTTGTACAACTATCTCAAACTTAATTATCATAAAGTTAACCCACTTTGTGACGCAAATACTATAATTTTGTGACTTATTACTCTTAGTGTCGGTCAGTTTTATGGATAGGAAGCCACGTACAATTTATGTAAATTAATTTTAATGTAGTTTGCAAGGAACCAACTTGTCTTGTCTTCTTCTACTTTAAGAGCCTTGCTGTTATCGGTGTAACTGATGTAACTCTCTCCAGTGCAGTCTTCTTAACCTCCTTATACGACATGACAGCAACCTTTTCTTTTACTTGGCTCATGTAACTTATGCGTGACCTTCCTCTACCTCTCCCTCCATCTATTTTCACTTCTACCAACTTGTCAATAACCAAAAATATTGAAAGCAGCTGATTATGCTATTGTTAGTGTAATGTAAACCATTGCAATTTTAAAATGACTTATGATTTAATAAGAACTTTTAATTTAATTGACGTTAGAACACAGTCATTTTTTCGGTAACTACCTACTTTTTTTAACAGAGTACTAGTTATATCTATTTAAATATATATTCTTAAAACATTATGTGTGTATTTTAAGTTAAGCGCACGCACAAGCACTTTGGCAAAACTTTATAATCAAAGTTTCTGCAAGTTATAAGTTCCCAAAAATAACTCTATGTTCAGTGGGGTCATTAGACGTTTCACACCACGTGCGGTTCAGAACACAGTGTGAATCGCCCAAGTGCTCTTATTCAATTGGGCGATTCGGACCACTATCAAAACTTTAAAAAATCTAGAGTGATTGGAATGTTTTTATGTACAGACGAGTAGGAAAACGGTTAATGTAATTTTTTTAACAATTCCAATCAAATACACAATAATTATATTTCTTAGTAAGTAGATATGTTATGGGATTAATTAATATAATGACCACCAAAATTCAGCCACACAGTAACTCTGTCACAGTAGGTTAAAGTGCGGCTGGGGCGGCCCTTGGGTTCTTAAGCCGTGAACATGTATACATATACACAAAAGAATTTGAGCCAAACACGCACTTTGTCACGGTAAATCCTTTAAGTTCTTTTATACATACTGTACTTTATGGAACTTGCAATAATAAAATTTCATCGGTCTGAATAACCCCATTCAAAAAGAACACTTGTTCCACACCGTGGTCCGAGCCACTCGTGATGTGAAACGACTAAATATCCGTTCTATGCTCGAACCGATGTAGCAGGATCGATAACCTCATCATTCAGTTACAAAGTAGGTACCTATTATAGTATCTCTGTTACCTAATAATGATAATGGATTTAGCTGCTATCATTACCACGTAACTCTCTACAAATTGCCGCCACAAGCCTCGCATTTTATTGGTACAATGCCAAGAATTACAAAAGCCAGTAACGCCAAGGTCTCAAAGACTCCTAAGTCATGACATGTTGGTTTTCTTCTTTGGTAAGTAATTAATTTATGTTGACAAACAGTTCCTGGAATAAGCTACTTAAGATTTAACAATAATTGTTCCAAGAATATCGCGGCTTGGTGTAAGACCTTCAACTAAACAATTGTCTCTGTAAAGGGTAGCTTAACTTAGTTTAGTCATACATTTTCGACTCCTATTTAGCATTCAATCACAAATCACTTAGTTGTGGCAACAATCGTAATGTTAGGTCTGCTGGAGTAACTGGTTATGCGGGGGTAGGCCAGTTTATGTTTAGCTTAAGCCAACTTACTACCTGTGTTGTCGTGGATCGCCTTGATCTAGTAAAGCGTTGTCAACGCAACCAAAGCACTCATGCCCATAAAAATGTCAAGAAACATAACTGTATACATGGAATTTAATGCACTATATAACGGGAAGCGTGCACGCAATCAACATATGTAATTATGTCTATCATTTGAATATAGGTAATGTTACAGCTAATGTCGAAAGCTGCATAAACTTCAAATTCAAGGAACGCTTGGCAAAAATCTATATAGGAAATGTGACAGATAATAAATAGTATTTCTGAAAACAACACACACGACGATACAATCGCGATGAACTAGTTGTTTTTAAAAATTTACCCCGTACCAGGATTTCTCCTGTTTGTATTGCAACTGACCGACAAAAATCTCATAATATCCACACACACCCAGACTAATCTCCAAGCGGAAATCGAAACCTCGAATAAAAACTAATCGCTTATTATAGCCACTGCGCCAATTGTGCCGTCAATATGTAGATAATAATGTATAAAATGACTAGTTTTACTAAATTTCTTTTTGTTTCTTCCTATATTTTGAGTGTCCCAAGCAACATAAGTGAGATAAAAGAATTATTCATGAGACACTCACCCCATTAGACGTATAGTGAAATTATGTTACGTCTACAACCGCGTCACGTCGTACAAGTCTCTTTGTGTAAGGTGCTACCTTTTAGGAAGTATCACAAACGACCTCATGCGACACGTACGTGTAATAAGTTTTACTTATTTAATAAGTACTTAGTGGAAAACTAATTCTTACAGCGATATGTATGCCATAGTCTAGAAAACAAAAAAGACTGCCTGAGCACCTTTTTTTAAATTTACTTCTTCTGACCTGTCGTAGAGACCAACGAAGAGATACTAAGAAGATTAAAAGAGAAACGACAAATATTGAAACACATAGAAAAAGAAAAAACATAAAAAGACATATAAAGATTTAAAAGATTTGGCTTTGGATAGGACTGGGTGGAAATTGCTACACCGATAAGTGCCTAGCACTTAAATTTTGGATGGATGGACTTGTCGTACTCCTGGGCAAACGTCTCCCTCATGTGTTTACCAATTGAAAATCGTAAACCACGTAATTTTCTCAGATATACCTAACTAAATATACTTATTATACGTAACCAACAACCACGAAAGAAAGAAAAATTATACATCTTTATCCACGATCTTATTTACTATCTTATGGCACGCTGTAACAATAAATCGCTCTGATAACAACATTCAGCACTCAGCGTTTGCCTTAAAAGGTGGATTGCTTTATGCTACACTTCGGTGTAATAGCGGGACGCTAAGCAAACGTGAGCAGTATAGGGCATTGTTCGAATGAAAATGGCGAGTCGACACGCTTATCAGATCGCTCCAGTTTACCACAAAGGTATTGTGCACGCCCCCGCGCCGACGCAGCGTCGTCGAGAGCTTCTATTCACTTAATAAGTAGGACAATTATAAAAGTTAATGTTGTACGTTTATCGCGCTCATGATTTATTTCTAAAGAGCCGATGTTTATTTTTAATACGCGTTGGATTTTTGTCTATTTAATTTCAGTTGGTAATAATAAGTTAACAAATTGATCATAATGATAATTATGATGAGGTAATAAAGATAGAATAATTCAATTAAGAGTGTCACTCGCTGCCTCAACTACTCTACATAATGGGAATACCTACCCTGTTTATCTAAGAGTTTAATAAAGACAAAAGGCTTCGAAGCTGAATATTTTCTTTCATTTGAATTCGAGGAAAATATTTTCATCAATTGATGATATCAAGAAAGCTATTTATAACGGCATTTGACGAAATGTAATAAATCATTAATAATTGAATAGAATGGGATTGAAGTCAGCCATTATGTAGAGCGCCTTACAGATTCAAAGAAATAAATAGGTGTCAATTTTTATTAAATCTTAGCCACAGTAGAAGGGCTCATTCAGACGGGCGGTGTACTATCGGTAGCGCTGAAGCAGATACGTCAATTTGCTCAAAATAATTAACATAGCAAAGCTGAATTGAATTTTCAAAAAAATAAAATAAGTTACTAGTAGGTGGCTCGCTAAGTAACGCGCGTGAGAACTGGCGCTAATATAATTATTTATACGGGCTGTTAGTGACTTTGTAACCAAAACTGATACCATGGATTCAGTACATGATTTTGGAGGCTGAGGCGAAGGAAAGAAGAGTCGGTCTTTTCAAAAAAATTATGATATAGCCCGCAATTTTTTTAATAAGTTATAAATTTTAGGAACAAAATCGTAAAAAATTTAATAAGGCCGATGCAAAATTCTATCTTCTAGCCGTCTAGAACCATGTACTGAATCAAAGTTATCAGTTTTCGTTACAGTGTCACTTACACCCTGTATATGACTATTGACTAAGAATATTATTTAATTTTGTATAAGTACGCTAGCGTTACAGTTTAAGCCTAATTAAATCTTGCAAAATAATACGACTACAAATAAGAACAAAAATCAGAACTGCAAAATGCAACACATTCATTTGTAACTAAGAATGATAGAGTCCTCGTTTTGTGACCGTAATAACAGATAATGGTCCGTCTTTCGACATTGCATTAAAAAACTAAGTACCTACATAATAATACGCAAGCTACTATTAAGCTTTAGACCTGTATACCATCGTTTCTCAACCGAGGGGTCGATCTAAAAGGGGGTCGCGAACACATAATCAAAAAATCAATGAATGAGACTGTTTGCTGTCTGGGGGTCATGAATGGTCCGCCTTTCGACTTTGTACTAAAAGTCCAAGAACATAATTTTTAGCTGATCATCGATTACCAACCGAGGTTCGCGATGCATGTTCGGGGGTCACGAACTCAAATGGGTAGTCAGAAAAAATCTAATAGATAATATCGTATTATTATTCAACAAAGAATGAGACTGTTAAGATTATATTTTTTGATGATGGTGTGTAATAAAACAGATTTCTATTCTATTCGTAGTCTGGAGGTCATGAAGCTTATTTTCCTATATTTCGCCTACTTCGGTGTCCTAGCACTAAAAAGGTTGAGAAACGATGCTGAAAATAAAACATGATTTATGGAATTTAAAAATTTAAAGTAGGTATTTTGGATGCCAAACAGCCTGAGGCTCATGCGAGAGCCGCTGACATTCAGAAAATGTATTACCTGATATATTACAGTCATTTATTCGTAATTATTATCATACCTACTGCATTATTATGGCAGAATATAAATTCATTTCACATCATATTGGTTTTACTTTTCTTTCTGGTTTAGGGTGAAGCGATAAACAGGGTGCTTTTTTATGTGTCTCTATGGCACATGCTACAGTTAGAGATTTGTTCTTAGAAATCCATTTTGAGTTTTTAAAAAGAATTAAAACTGTACTTAAGCATTTTTGAAAATGTGTTATTTTCGGTACAAAATCTGAATAACGCTGTTTTTATGCGTTTCTAAAACTCTAGTTGGAATTCTATGACCAAATCCTCCTATCTCTCACGATTAGGTTATCTGTTATAGAGTTTTCATAATAAAAAATTAAAAACCCACACCCATATTTAATCCAAACTCCCTTTTTCCCGTCTCCGACATTTTAATTGATGCTATATTTAAGCATCTGTCAATAAAGCCGTTTATTGAGAATTTATTTAATAACATGAATAAAATCACAATCTACTAGTGTTTATGTAGCTAAATTTAATTCAGTATGCAAATATTAACAGACTCTAATCCACATTGCTTAGAAATAAAATCAGTCTATGGCGACTTAAATTATACTTACGACTCTCAAATGATCTAATGCATTTTGTAATCAAATTTAATTATTACAACTTTTTTATTTATCGTGTACTTAAAAGCAATTAAAATATAGTAGTTGATAAGTAATCTATTCAATCAGTAAACTACGAGCTTGCACAAGGAGGGATGACGAAATGTGACTCTAACTTGCATCAGGACAAAACTAAACTTTAGCGTATTACGTACAACAATGTAATACTAAAAGTATCACGTACATTCCATTAAAGTCGTTTGGTTCGTTTATGACTAAGATAGCAGTTGAACTTCTCTAAAGAAACCATATAAGGTACCTACGTACTATTACGATCACGTTTATCTCCAGTCACGGCTGACATACCCTAATCCGTAAATGTCCTTTCTCTATCATATATAATTGATGTCTTGTAAGTATATAAAAAATGCCTATTTAATCTAACTGACCTTAACGCGCAACAAAGTCAAAATAATGCCAAAGAGGACAAAAAAAATATATTTTTTGTTAGATACAGATTTTTAAATGGAGCTTAACTAATAATAGAGTATAAACCGAAATGCTATATTTATGGCCCCAATCAAGAAAAGAGTAAGTTTATTTGTATGTATGAGGAATAACAGAGGAAAAGAGGATGACAGTTGAAGGGATGGGAAAGAAAGAAGAAAGAATATTTATAGAAAGTTTATTTGTCAAAATAACGACGACAAACGAAGAAATAAGACGAGATTATTGTTAACGGAAAGGTTTAAGGGGGCTTCAGCCAAAAGGCAGACTGACACAACAGAACAGAACCAGTATCAAATTCAATTGTTTTCATATTAAATCATAATAATTCAGCCCATTACCTTAACCTTTGCTGCTTTGGCTTTCATGGGCTTTTTCTCAGAATGGGAAGGGTTACGCCTTAAATTACGTATTAATTATTTATTATTATATAAGTACCAACATATTTTTCAAGCATTTATAAAGAAAATCTTCACTCGGGGGAATTCCACGAAAATAAAAATAACTACCTTTAGTGCGCGAAATTCGCTGAAAAAAGGCTTCTTATTTTTTAGACAAAAGTCATACCAGAATTGTCGACAAAAACATTAATACGGACTTACGACTGTCGTGATTTTTGTTTTTCTTTATCCTAGTTTTTGTCAGCCAATTGACAGTGTTCGAATTATATTGTCATCCGTGAATTCGAGAAGGATTACAAAGTTAGACAGCGAACTTAGTTTACAAACTATTGATATTGAACGACATTCGATCGTATAAGTATATCCTTATTTCACTAGGAAATACCAGTCTTGCTCATAACTTTTTGCCGTCTTTTTTCATAGCTTTTGCCTATTTAAGCCACGCGAATGTCAAGTTCAAAAAACTAGGTATTTTACATACCTTCACATATATATTATCCGAATTCAAGGCGTTATCATCACCATTCACAGCTTTTGTCAACCCTGCAATGGGTATAAGCCTCCTCCCTTTTACGTCATTGTTTAGCGCCATCTTGTTCAGGATTTTCAGACAAGCTTATTTATGCCATCGACCCATGTTACTATTGCTCTTCCTACACTCCAATAGCCATTAATTGACATAAAAAATAAAAAAACATACAGACGAACATAGAACCCCTTCCTTTTTGGAAGTCGGTTAAGAATAAAATTAAGCGGATTTTGCGGCGTACTTCTCAAAATTCTTCATTATTCAGTTATTGCGTGTGTGATAAAATCGGTTTCCAAGTCGAGGGAATATCAAAAGATTCCCGTAACTTTGAACCTGAAAAACAAGCAATCATACTTTGTTTTAGGACGAAATTAATTTTAGGCATTAAATTATAACTAATTTACGTTCTAGAAAGTCTTCATTCCAAATGCCTATAGGATACCAGTATGTTATTAGTACGAACTACGTGTGTGATTTTAATATTCCCGCGAATTGTATACTCAAATGAAGCAATTACACTTTGTAAGATGAGAAAATTAATTTCATACAACACGCTGAAGTTATTTTATGTTCCATAAAACACCCAGTTAAAATTAGTTTTCGTAGGTTCAGGAACGATTACACTTTATAAGCACATGTTTACTGTAAACACGTTACTGTGTGTTTATTTTATTATGTTTTTATAATAAGTAACCTATCACGCCGTTTCCCAATGGGGGTAGGCACTTGCTACGTTCCTTACATACCCCTTTGTTTCATTTAAATGCATGTTGTTAAGAAATGTGTTTTATAACCTATATTTATACACAACAAAGAGTTATCCGTAAACAATACTGATACAACTGTAGGTAATATAAAAGTTCACAAGGAAATCAGTTTCGACGAAACGTTAATAACATTTATCGAGAGACACGGTAACGCGAAAAAGGTAACAAAAAGGGTTTCTTCGAAATACTTAAACAGGATTTCAGAACTCGATTGTATTGAGTTTCCTTGTGACCCATTGCATTTTTAACGTATAACTTTTTTTCTACCAGTTATGTAGAAATGAAATCTTTTCCGTAATTTATGTTCAAGATTTGCAAAATATTGAGTAGTTTGTCGCCTACGTGCTCATTTTGTATAGTTTTACATTTATATTTTTATCCAGAATTGAATTATTTCCTCATAAATGAGGGACTTCGAACAGCCAAAATGACATATAATTTTCCCATAGAAATAATAGGTAGGCCTCTCCTATTTTTCCATATTCAAACAGCAAAATTACATTTAATTATCTGCACCTCAGACAAAAACATATCAAGAGGATATACCGGGATATACCAACCGAAATATGAAAACATTTTGACATATTAAAAGTCTTAAGCGCTTAACTCATTGACAGTGGCTTAGAAAATGTTTACATAACTCGTCGTTTGATCCTGCTAAACGTAAAGGGGACTTTGTATAAAATCAATTTTGTAATTATTATCATAAATATTCTGTAAGAGCTCTATAATAATTTTACGGACTTTAAATCTGTCACCATCTCATTACGTTTGCCTTTGAGAGGCAAACTTATCGACCGTTTATGACTTTAGTATATATCAAGACTTCATGAATAAGGTACTAAACAATTAAATTATTTATGTTTAGTAATACTTTATTAGCCCAGTGCGCAAGCGCGGCTGCTGAACGTGAGCTCCTGGGTTCGATAGCCAGGTCAGGCAAAATGTTCCCAAGAACTTTTTTTAAATAAACCCTTTCCCCCCACTAGGATTTCTCCTGTATCGTGGGTACAGTTTATAAACAATATATGTCACATTCACACCCGAAACAACTCCACGAACAATTACCAACAACAACTACCCAGACCCGAAACAACTATCTGTAGGCCATACAAATATTTGTACCATGCAGGGATCGAACCCGCGGCACGTAGCGCAGAAAGCCAATCGCTTAGCCATTGCCCCAAGCGCCAGCCTGTTCCCAAGAACTCATGGCTCACTTTGTTTTTTTCAGAACTTCCTAACAAAAAACCCATGTTTTCTTAGTACACGCACGAAGTTTCTTCTCTGCCATAAATGGCAAAAGACTAGTACCTTTTATTACATATAAAACTTAATCACGCCATCGTAGTAATTTAGAACTAAAGTAGATACAACTCTACCTAACCCTTCAGGAACAGAGCGTCCTATATTCGTTTAATTACACACTTAGATTATTGATTATAATAATTAATTATATTAATAAATTAATTATCTTCACATATAATAATTATTATTTACACATTAAAATAAAAATAAAAATATATAAGCGAGCACCTAGGCGTCAAAGTACTCCTCCTCATCGCTGTCAATTGGTAGCGTGCCCATAACGTGGCAATGCTGCCAGTCTTCTGGCAGCATTGCCACGTTAAATGGCAATAGTGCGTTTATTTATATAAATAATTATAATATTAAATTTGTCAATCACTGCCGTTTTTTTATTGCAACAAAATCAAATTGCAGTTTCTATAAATCAAAATCTTACTTTCGCTCGAACTAAGAGACACCGACTAAGTACCAATATTTCATCAACTTAGTTTTTGTAATATCGACTTAAAAATCAGCGTGTAATAATTAAGTAAATAAGTTTAGAATGAGAGCCTTAAAATTAAATACACTTCACTTAATTATTAAACCATAAAACTCATTCGCACTTCTGTTACCCAATTAGTTGCTAGACGTCACGGTCATTTATATTTATCTGCTTCAGCGTATAATCTATCGAGGAAATTAGTAATAAATATATTTAAAGTGATAAAATTTTTCTTCCTCACCTTCAGGTATTTATTACGTACTAGTTGTGCCCGCGACTCCATCCGGGGGAAGCAAGGATGGTGCGGTTTTTAAAAAAACAAAATTGCCTATTTCCTTCTTTATGTTGCAGGCTATTTCCTTGTCTTTCACCAACATCATCACCGTCGTGAAAAGGTACAAACAGACAAGTAGAGAGAGACAGAATTTTATAATACATAGGTACTAACGAGGTTATTGTACACATCATTATGGACAAATTTTACTATGGAACCAAAAAAAAATCGCGAAAAAAAATTGCTGTTCCATACATTAATTGAGTAATATTGAATTATTAGTATGGAACAGCTAGTTATGTCTTACTTAACCTAAAATAGAAGCTATAACTCAAGTCCTAGTTTAGTCAATGGATTTTGCTTAAAATGGGAAGGAAATGTCATTGACCTGAAGAAAAGGCATTAGCGCACCCAGCGGAAATGCAATATTACCCCAATGCCGAAGTGCTAAGTTTAATTACTACTATGACATTTAAGAGCACTTTAAACCAGACCAATCAACTAGACGCTTGATGGGTTGACGACCTCGAAGGTACTGCAAGAAAGTCCTGGATTGACACAAAACAGGAAAAACAACAAATAAAAACAGAAGTTTATAGGTGAGTTCTTAGAAATGTCTTTCCTTGTTTGCTATTTCGGGTACAATCCCTCTAAAATAACATTATATAGAAATGACCTCAGATACTTGTCTGTGAATTGAAGACTGGAGAGTCCAGCGATCCCATCTAATCTTATTGATGACAGATCTCAAAAAAGGGTGCCAGCTTGATATATTATTATACAGGGTGTAAGGGACATCGTAACGAAAACTGATACCATGGATTCAGTACATGAATCTGAACAACTGTGCATAAGAATTTTGCGTCGGTCTTTTCAAAATTTTTACGATTTTGTTCACAGATTTTTTAGATAGGTATAAAAACTGCGATCAAAATCGTAAAATGTTTGATAAGACCGACGCAAAATTCTTATGCTCTGGTGTTCAGATTCATGTGCTGAATCCATGATATCAGTTTTCGTTACGATGTCACTTACACCCTGTATGATATGTCTATGGGGATGGAGAAGTGAAAAATATATCCTTAGAATTAACAAATATCTCAAGTGACTTACAGATTTTCTTATACGGCTAATAAACATATCGATTAAACAATAACTATTCTATAATTACTACTGATTACTAAAAGTAGGTACTCAAAGAAGTGACAAAACTCATGGTAGGTTGTACTAGTAAGTTTTATAGCTTAACTGCTGTAAGCGCGACTCTCCCGACAGGGCTTTAAAGACAATAATATAATGTATATTATAGTATTTTATTTATCATTAAATACAGTATATACCGTGTATATCCGTGCACACCCGCCGCCGCCGCCCCGCATCCCGTAAACCATCGGAGGGCTGCGCTTATTAGGTCGGGAGGGTCACGCTTACTGTTGAAACCAACAATATTTGGAGAAGTGTCATAAACTACTATCGACAATCCGATTGATGATGGCAATATTTATTTTCTTCATTTCCATTTATTACATTATTCTATTAAGAGGGTCATATTCGGCAATGGATGGTCACAGGCTAGTCCTAAAAATAATATTCCTAAAAAAATACATTTCGATAATGCATCTATTCGAAATTTGAATCCACTATATCAATTAGGCGTTAACTCTAAAATGGTAATTGTATTTTATCAGCCCGTATTGAGTGCTCCAAGGTGAGGTGTTGGCTGGCCTGTGTAGGCTATCTAATAACGTCATTCGCTCTGGCCCTGTACCAACTTAATCCTCTCCTTCCTTATAGCGTCGTATAAATCAATCATAGAAATGCCATATCATAATGTCAATGTTTCTTATCAGTTTTGATGTTGAGAATGAATTAAGCTTAATAAGTTAGTTGCAGATTTTACTGATCATACTTCACCATAAACACTGTATTTTAGTGATTGTCGAACTGCGATTTCTATTGACTCCATTTCACGGGTAATATTGAGTAATTTAGGTCAGAATTTTGAAAGACAAATTAAAAGATCTTCCCATACAAACTCGTTAAACTGTTTTCTTTCGCCGTCAATCGCTATAAAAGCACAGTATATTGATAGAGACCAATCAGAAGACACCACTGCTTTCCACCCATGGGTATCTTGAATGGCGACTAAAAGAGTTATTTATTTATTTTACTTTACATAGATCGGCCGAAACCAATTAAACAACTATTAAACTTTAACTATACACAAGTAACACATTCATGCATTCTTCTCATAATACTTCATATTTCGACAGGATGACGCTTCCATGCATCCCCAAACAAATAAAACTCTGGGTTTGAATCCAGGAGAGCATTGAGCGCAGTCAGTTTCTGAGATATGGATGACTAAGAGCGCGCAACAGTTCCACATGAAGGAACTGCTAATATTTATGTCTTAGTCGTTATGACAAGACCATGGGTAGAAGCAGCATCCTGGATGCTTAAAACAACATACTGCGATCACCAATCCATCTGCTGAGGGTGGGGACAATTCAATATCATCAGCTTATAGCAGTCGACTGCTGGACATAGGCCTTTCTAATCGCATGCCTTTTATCTCGATCGGCTACTCGCATTCAGCTGCTACCAGACAGCCTGCGAAGATCGTCGCTCCACCTAGTCTGATAGCGTCTCCACTCAAGAACACGGCTACCCCAACGGTCATCGGTGGTGATCATTATCATCTATCTATAATTATATTGCCCAATACTATGTATAAGTAGATATGAATGAGTATTTTAAATAAGGAGTTACGTTTAATTATACACCTAGAATCACGACGTTTTGAAAGTGCCTGCAAAGGCCCAGTTGAAATAAAAATCTTTGACTTTGACACAATATTCATTATACTATTTCCCTAAACTCAGTATTTCCGCAAATGTTTGACTTAAATAAAAAATAACTGACGCAATATTTTTTTGAATAATTAATTAGAATAGTTTAATATCCTTTATCGAATGTATAGAGTACGTATGTCCGTTTGCGCTCTATTTTATAACTATTGACGGTTCGACGACTTACAGTGCAACTTTAGAAAAAATATACTTAAAAAAAATCAAATACGCTTATCTAGAAGATGTCTATTTACTAGGCATTTTCTAGGCAAGCGTAATTCATCTTCGACCACTTCATCACTCATATAATATTTACCAAATCAACCCGTAAAGTATGCTATCTAACCCTGTTGCAGGATTCAGCTTTTATTGTTTGTTTTGACTATGAATTAACTCACGTTTATGAAACGAAAAATGGGTTAGGTCTTGATGTCACATATTTTTCGACTAATATCTTTGAACACTTAGATAAAACCGAATTGTTTCTTGAAGTTTTTCGTGAAGTTGAACGTGGGAAATTAATTATCTACAGAAGATGGAGTGCACCTATATTAACCGAATACCATTATGACAATAACACGGAACTAAAATGTATTAGTAATCGAGTAATTCATCGTGTTCTTGGACAACACTTCGCTTGACTGGGCGCGAACCTTTCATTGTTGGCGGTCCGACCGAGCGCGGGCGCACCGACCGAGCTTCACTATAGGTACTGCTGAGTCAATTTCATCCCAATGCTAATGATAATACGGTTAGTTTTAAATTTCCTAATAATACAGCTTTAGTTCTCGTTATATTAATACAAAGGCACAGCTATGGTAATAATAGTGCTTATGACTTTACTTTGTAAATCTTTTAGGTCAAGCAAAAGCTACAATTGGTTAAGTATTAATAGATTAACAGGCACGAAATTAGAGTCAAGGCACTTTCCTAATACTGTAATCCAAAAAGAGTTATTGAAGGCTGAATTACTTTCATAATTTTTATAATAATTAATTAAAATATAATAGAAGAATAATTCGCGTTTTTTTTGCATTTATGAGTATGTAGAGCGTCATGGATTTCGCTGACATCGTCGCGCACTACATACTCCGACCACGAAATTCTTTTACTATGTAGGTAATGTTTGACCACCACACACGCACCGAGGTCACATTATTGACAACTGACATTGTTCTATCGAGCAACGAATATTACATCTGAAATTACCTTACCATTTAATTATATCCGGTCGGTATAAATATAGCAGAGTACGAGTCCAATTTATCAGTCGACCGTCTGCGGTTTTGAAGTGATCTACGTAGTTCGTCAGAAAAAACACAGACCACGTTCAAAATGAATTCGCTGGTGGTGTTATTCGCTCTCGCCTCAGTGGCGTGCGGCTCCCTGGTGCCGCTGGCGCAGCCGCCGCACCACCCGGCGCTGGTGCTGGACCCGCACGGCCGCCCGCTCGACACCGCCGAGGTGATCAACGCCCGCGCCGTGCACCTGCAGGCTAAGGCCCTGGAGGGACACTACGCTCCCCTCGCGCACGCTGCCGTCGTCGCGCCCTACGCCCACTCCGTGGTCGCCGCTCCCGCCGCCGTGTCCCACCAGTCCCGTGTGGATGTGCACAGCAGCCCCGCCGTCGTGAGCCACGCTTATGCCGCTCCCGTGTACGCGCACTCCGCCTACGCCTCTCCCCTGCTGGCGCACTCTGCTCTCGGCTACGCCGGTCACGGACACTACCTGAAGAAGCGCTCCCTGGGACACCTCGCGTACGCCGCACCTGTCGTCGCCCACGTGGCGCCCTCCGCCGTGTCGCACCAGTCCCGCGTGGACGTCGTCTCTAGCCCCGCGGTGGTGTCTCACGCCGTCGCTCCCGTGGTGTCTCACGCCTACGCCGCTCCCGTGGTGTCCCACGCCTACGCCGCCCCCGTGTTCGCCGTGGCTCCCTCCGCCGTCTCGCACCAGTCCCGCGTCGATGTGCGCACCAGCCCCGCTGTCGTCTCTCACGCCGTCGCCCCCGTCGTCCACGCTGCTCCTGCATACGCTCATGGATACGCCGCGTACGGTGCTCATGCTGGACTCCTTCACTCCGCTCCCCTTGTCCACGGCCACGCCTGGTGAAGAGCGAAACTGACGAACAACCTAAGACTATGAACCTAAGATGATGAAAAACAGTAAAAAAGTTACTTATTTATAAAATAAATACCTAATACTGAAAAACCTATTTTATATTTTCATTTACTCCTATCCCTCTTGTAATAATTTCATACCATTTTGTAATTTTCGCTTATTTGGAAGGAAAAATGAATTAATGGTGAAACAACACTCAATCGTAGTCAAAAGAAAGGATGTTTGACAGTGTGTAGGTAATTGACACAATTATATTTAATTCTTCACGGACCCCTAAAAGAATACCTACCCCCAGAAAATCCAAATTGCGAAAAATTTATAAATGGTTCGGGAAAGCCAAAAGCATGATGGTGAGAATGGATTGCAACGAAACGCACAAATGTTGTAGCGTCGGACACCCGTGATCGTGTCTTAGATGAAACCGTTCTTTACTCAGCATTTTTCCCTCGAATACCTACGTATGACATTCAATATTCTTAAGTTTAGCTACATTTATTAGGCTAAAAGCTGACCCTAACAAAGTTGAAAAAAAACGTAGACTGATGCTGATAGGCTCCAGTAGGTACCCCCTTACCCTTCCCCTCTTTGTTTTTGGGACAAGCCCACTCACTTTTACACCAATTCTGAAACTCTTGCAATCCCGGTTTCTCACAGAGAAATGGCCACATCGAAATGCATGAAACTATAGTAAATCTAATATAAAAATAATCGCCAACTAATAAAAAAGCATTGGCATCGGTGACTACTCAGGTGTTGCGCGGATGTTCATGGGCGGCGGTGATCACTTCTCATCGGTTGAACCGCACGCTCGTTGGCCCCCTATACTATAAAAAAGAGAAGTATATAATATTCAATTTATATTTATATTATATAAATATAGATTGACTCAAGTGCGTAAAATAAAAAGTATAAATAAAATATGGTACATACCTAATTCCTAATTCTTAATTTTTTATTGTGCACGAAAATGAGATAACAAATACAATTGAGATGGTATGTACACAGGCCCAGCACAGGCACACTTACGTAGTTATTAATGCAGACATATTCCGCCATATAATGATGACATGCTAATAAATTATTATTATTCCTTGATTCGTTATAAATAAGGTACATTCAAATATACATTTTAAAATATTTTCACATAAACACAAAAATAAAACATTGTGGTAGCAGCCTATTGGTATCGGGACAGGTGCCAAGCTACCGGTGGTCAGGGCCGCAGAGAGAGGAACCTCCTAACAATACGCGCCGTGTCCAAGAGTACCACCCTCGACAGCAAGTCCCCGACCCAGCTGCGCAACGCGAACCCCATATGGTGTTATTATTGTTAATAGTGGTCGCCCAGTGGTCGAAAATCGACCGTCATATTATACGTATATAAATTTTACCTTCCTGCACTGCTTCTCCATATAAACTTTAACTATACCAAATCTCACACACCTCCGTGCGGGCAATATGCTTAGTAAGGGGTACAAAGTTTTCTCTTCACGTATTATTATAAAGATTAATAAATAAGAGATGAAGATGTGAAAAAATATTCCTGTTGCCTATCGATGCAGCTTGAAGGGCAGGTGAGGATTTTATCCAAAAGATTATATCGTACCTAGTCATTTCTTGTCTAAGCCATCCCTGATCAAGCAGCCAATAAGAAACAGAAACTGTTAAAAAATAAACAAATACTCCTTAATACAAGAAAACACACTTTGTAGTGTACCGAATATTTATCTAATTTCCTTCCAATCTTTTTTTTAGTGGCATTCAACAAATATAAAGCAGTAATAGGAAAAAATAAATTTTTAAGAAGAGCTACGATCAAAAATCGGCTTCAATACATAAGCTTATCAAGAACTTTAACATTTCAACAATGACATAACGTTTCAACAATGATTTATCATTATAAACGCCAGTAAAATTCTAAAACTGTCCCTAGTACAGAACCAAGGTAATGAAATAATCATAATATAACAGCCTATGCAACTGTTCCCCAGACATAGACATTTTCAATCACTCGTTGGCTGTTTTCAGACGTAAGATTTTGCGACTGCCAACCAGTCATTAATTTTTTATGTTAATTTCTTTTTAATCAATTGTTTTAATTTCCATTTGAAATTGTAGTTTCTCGTTCATTGGAGTTCGAACGTGGTGACTCTTTTACGTTTTGTTTTTCATCTATAACTGATGCATATGCGAGAAAGGATTTTTGATATTGTACACAATAATACTTACAAAACATTCTTATATTACAATATAAGAATGTTTTGTAAGTGCATTGTTGGTGATACTTGAATAAATAAAATAACATAACGTATTTGAGAGCGGGAAATGCATAGGCAATAAAGAAAATGTGTAATAAGAAATTACCGCTTTATTCAGCTGAATCGCCGAAGTTTTTTGCAATAATTTCTACAGATACAAGCAATTTGGAGATAGTTTATTTACACAAAGTATTTCAAACACTATTTCTATATAACTATAGTCTTAATCGTCTACATATCCTAGGTATTATGCATTTTGTTTGTGTGATGTAAACGGCTATGTTTATTTCAGATCATGTAAAATCCGTAACTTTAGCATAGTACTTTTATAACTGACTAAAAAAAGGAGAGGATCATCATGATCAGATGTGGATGATTAGATTTTGTTGAAAAGAGTATATTTTTCAAAAGATCAACGATGATGAGAACTCACACAAAAACAAACACAAAACTACAAAACTTTTTTTTTTAATATTCGGGATGTACTTCTTTTCCTTCACTATCCCGGCTTGTTGCCAGACTCTGTATTCCGACTTTTCCACTTCACTCCAGCATTTAGCTTATGGGCCGCCTACTCCGGGTAGCGGTACAAGGCGTATACTGACGTACTTTTGTTTGACCGCCACACACGCACCGAGGTCATAGCAGAACTAGTTAAACAATGTAGCAACGAAATTATTAAGTACGTATGAATTTGCCTTACGATTAGTTTATATCCGGTCAGTATAAATATAGCAGCATTTAAGTCGAATTTATCAGTCGACCGTCTACGGTGTGAAGTGATCTACATAGTCCGTCAGAAAAAACACAGACCACGTTCAAAATGAATTCGCTGGTGGTGTTATTCGCTCTTGCCTCAGTGGCGTGCGGCTCTCTGGTGCCGCTGGCGCAGCCGCCGCACCACCCAGCGCTGGTGCTGGACCCGCACGGCCGCCCGCTCGACACCGCCGAGGTGATCAACGCCCGCGCCGTGCACCTGCAGGCTAAGGCCCTGGAGGGACACTACGCTCCCCTCGCACACGCTGCCGTCGTCACGCCCTACGCCCACTCCGTGGTCGCCGCTCCCGCCGCCGTGTCCCACCAGTCCCGTGTGGATGTGCACAGCAGCCCCGCCGTCGTGAGCCACGCTTATGCCGCTCCCGTGTACGCGCACTCCGCCTACGCCTCTCCCCTGCTGGCGCACTCTGCTCTCGGCTACGCCGGTCACGGACACTACCTGAAGAAGCGTTCCCTGGGACACCTCGCGTACGCCGCACCTGTCGTCGCCCACGTGGCGCCCTCCGCCGTGTCGCACCAGTCCCGCGTGGACGTCGTCTCTAGCCCCGCGGTGGTGTCTCACGCCGTCGCTCCCGTGGTGTCTCACGCCTACGCCGCTCCCGTGGTGTCCCACGCCTACGCCGCCCCCGTGTTCGCCGTGGCTCCCTCCGCCGTCTCGCACCAGTCCCGCGTCGATGTGCGCACCAGCCCCGCTGTCGTCTCTCACGCCGTCGCCCCCGTCGTCCACGCTGCTCCTGCATACGCTCATGGATACGCCGCGTACGGTGCTCATGCTGGACTCCTTCACTCCGCTCCCCTTGTCCACGGCCACGCCTGGTGAAGAGCGAAACTGACGAACAACCTAAGACTATGAACCTAAGATGATGAAAAATAGTAAAAAAAGTTACTTATTTATAATATAAATACTTAATACTGAAAAACCTACTTCATATTTTCATTTCATTCCTTGCCCTCTTGTAACACCCGTGATTGTGTCTTGGATGAAACTTTCTTTATTCAGAAATGTTCTCTCGAATGCATATGAGAGAGAAAATAAAGCATAACCTGCATGTATGTTTGAGGTATTTATTTTTGTAGGAAAACTTTTGAATTTTTCGGATTTTTTTGAATTTAAAAAGCCTTTTTAAATTCAAAGGGCACAATTATGCAAACTATAGACCAAGAGATTCAACAAAATCATAATACCGTTTCGTAGGACAACAATAAATAAAAATAATGTATTTCATAATTATGTGCATAACAATTTTTAATAGATTACCAAAAATGATAAGGTCTGTTTAAATATTTTAAAATTAGGCTGCGTAAATGTTTGGTAAATAATTGTTTCTATAATTTAGAAGAATTCATGCGACATAAAGATGACATATGCAAATATTAAGTAACAATTGTAATGTAATCTAAACTAATATTATAAAGAGAAAAGATTTGATTTTTTGTATGTTTGTTTGTAATGGATAAACTCAAAAACTACTGGACCGATTTTAAAAATTCTTTCACCAGCAGAATGCTACATTATCAGTGAATATGATCTAATAGACTATAATTTATAAAGATATCACGCGGGCGAAGCCGCTGGCGGAAGCTAGTGTGTAATATAAATGTTTGATGTATAATAATAATTTTAATAAATAAATTGCCTAAATTTGCATGCCTTAAACAGGCAGAATATACATAAACCACCAATGTTATATCTGGTAACACCTGTATTCTATGCAAATAAATATTTGTTATTTCTTACGGCATTCAATATTCTCAAGTTTAACTCTAAAAAAGTTGGAAAAAGGGTAACTGATGTTGATGCTGATGATGTAACTGATGATGATGGGCTACAGTATCCCCATACCCCTCTTTGTTTTTGGGACAAGCCTATCGTACTTTTACACCAACTCTGAAACTCTTGCAATCCCGGTTTTCAAATCAGTGCTCTTCGTGGAATACCTCGTAATGATGACGTGCAAATACATTATTATTATTCCTTGATTCGTTTTATTTAACCTACATTCAAAACATATTCAAATATTTTCACAAAAACGTAAAAATAAAACATTTAAAAATTTTAAATGTAGTAGTAGCCCATCGGTATCGGTACAGGGTCCAAGCTACCGATATGGTCAGGGCCGCCGAGAGAGGCCCCGAGCCAGCTGCCCAACGCGAGCCCCATAAGGTTTTATTATTGTTGAAAATGAGACGAAAATATGAAAAAATATTCCTGTTGCTTATCGATACATATTGAAGGGCAGGTGAGGATTTTTACCAAAAGATTATGTCGTACCTAGTAATTTCTTGACTGAGCCACCCCTGAACAAGCGGCCAATAAAGAACTGAAACTCTGGAACACAAAACAGCCTATAAGTACTATTAAAAGAAAACATACTTTGTAGTGTACCGAATATTCACCTAATTATCCTTAAAATCTTTTTTTTGTGATATTCATGACAAATAAAGCAGTAATAGGAAAAACTAAATATTTAAGGAGAACCAAGATCAAAAATCGGCTCAATACTCATGCATAACAAGAACGTTCACGTTTCAACAATGACGTTTAACATTATAAACGTCCATAAAATTCTAAAAACTGTTCCCAAATCTAGAACCAAGGTATGTGATAATGATAATGACCCAATTAAGTGCATAAAATAATCATAAACAGCCTATGCAACAATTCCCCAGACATAGACATTTTCAATCACTCGTTCGCCGTTTTCAGGCGTAAGATTTGGCGACTGCCAACCAGTCAATGATTTTTGAAGTATATATTTTTTTTAATCTTTAGTTTTATTTTCCATTTGAAATTTTTGTAGTTTCTCGTTCATTGGAGTTTCAACGTGGTGACTCTTCTACGTTATTTTTTTTATAATTCAATGTTTTGGTTACCTATAACTGATGCATATGCGAGAAAGGATTTTTCATATTGTGTAATATAAGAATGTTTTGTGAGTACATTGTTGGTGATACTTGAATAAATAAAATAAAATAATATAACGTATTTGAGAGCAGGAAATGTAATGGACTAAAAAAAAATGTGTAATAAGAAATTACCGCTTTATTCGGCTGAATCGCCGAAGTCTTTTGCAATATTTTTATTTTATTTTAGGAATTTGAAGATAGTTTATTTACACAAGTATTTCAAACACTATTCCTATGAAATCCTTAACTTTAGCATAGTACTTTTATAACCAACTTAATAAAAGGAGAGGTACATCATGATCAGATGTGGATGATTAGATTTTTGTTGGGAAGAGTTTTTTTAGTGTCCGACCGAAACAGGTTTTTCAGCCGAAACTGAACCATCGGCCTTACTCTCAGTTTCGGCCGAAACCTAAATTAATTTAAACATATTTAGAATTTCTATTGTATACTGAAATCGAAATCTAGTGAATTTTTCACACATTTATTTGCGAAACCGAAACCGAACTTTCGGTCGGACACAAATATTTTTCAAATGATCAACGATGGTAAGATCTATTCTACAAAACTTATTTTTTTTAATATGCGTGATGTACTTATTTTCCTTTGCTATCCCGGCTTGTTGCCAGACTCTGTATTCCGACTTGGACTTTTCCACTTCACTCCAGCATTTAGCTTATGGGCCGCCTACTCCGGGTAGCGGTACAAGGCGTATACTTCCGACGTACTTTTGTTTGACCGCCACACACGCACCGAGGTCATAGCAGAACTAGTTAAACAATGTAGCAACGAAATTATTAAGTACGTATGAAATTGCCTTACCATTAATTTATATCCGGTCAGTATAAATATAGCAGCATTTAAGTCGAATTTATCAGTCGACCGTCTACGGTGTGAAGTGATCTACATAGTCCGTCAGAAAAAACACAGACCACGTTCAAAATGAATTCGCTGGTGGTGTTATTCGCTCTTGCCTCAGTGGCGTGCGGCTCCCTGGTGCCGCTAGCGCAGCCGCCGCACCACCCAGCGCTGGTGCTGGACCCGCACGGCCGCCCGCTCGACACCGCTGAGGTGATCAACGCCCGCGCCCTGCACCTGCAGGCTAAGGCCCTTGAGGGACACTACGCTCCCCTCGCGCACGCTGCCGTCGTCGCGCCCTACGCCCACTCCGTGGTCGCCGCTCCCGCCGCCGTGTCCCACCAGTCCCGTGTGGATGTGCACAACAGCCCCGCCGTCGTGAGCCACGGTTTTGCTGCTCCCGTGTACGCCCACTCCGCCTACGCCTCTCCACTGCTGGCGCACTCTGCTCTCGGCTACGCTGGTCACGGACACTACCTGAAGAAGCGCTCCCTGGGACACCTCGCATACGCCGCACCTGTCGTCGCTCACGTGGCGCCCTCCGCCGTGTCGCACCAGTCCCGCGTGGACGTCGTATCTAGCCCCGCGGTGGTGTCTCACGCCTACGCCGCTCCCGTGGTGTCCCACGCCTACGCCGCCCCCGTATTCGCCGTGGCTCCTTCCGCCGTCTCGCACCAGTCCCGCGTCGATGTGCGCACCAGCCCCGCTGTCGTCTCTCACGCCGTCGCCCCCGTCGTCCACGCCGCTCCTGCATACGCTCATGGATACGCCGCGTACGGTGCTCATGCTGGACTCCTTCACTCCGCTCCCCTTGTCCACGGCCACGCCTGGTGAAAAGCGAAACTGACGAAAACCTAAGACTATGTACCTAAGATAAAAAATTGTGTAAAAAGTTATTTAAAATAAATAATACCTACTGAAAAATAAATTAATTTTATTGAAGAAGCGAAGGTTATACTTACTAGGTTTACACACAACATTTAGTTGGGAATAGGCTATGCTGATGATGATAATGATATAAATGATAATAATCCGTGTGTTCAGAATTACAATTCAAAACAGAAACTCATTTAAGTAACTGTATACAACTGTATATTAAATTGAATCTATATTAAAAATGTGTGAGTTCTCCATATATATATGGGTATTTAAATACTTAGAGGGTACCTACACCATAGCAAAATATTTCTATGCAAACCAAACACAATCAAAGTTAATTGATCAATTACTTTAAACAACTGAAGGTTTAGCTAAAATTCGGCCAAGTTTATATTTTTGTTGATGTTGCTGTTTCAACATCTGACAGAAAACGCTTAATCATCGTCATCTTTATAAAAGCGTAACTAGTTTTAAATGGACATAATAGACCTGATTCAGTAATACAAAGGCGTTCGCTCTCAATGTAGGCCTATTTCTTTTTATTTTAAGCGTAAATTGTTTAGGAATAATAGTTCGCGGCATGCGTTTTACGTACAAAATGATAGTATAATACATAATATATTTGCCAACTGTTAACCTTGTAGGAGAGGCAATTAAAGTTGTGCACTGTCCTTGCGACTGTCGCTTCGACTACATAAAGCTGCTTTTCCATTTATATGTTTGCGATTGAGTGGCGCTACGCGATGCTGTAATCGATCCAATAGACAAATGATGCACTTTCCTTTAGTGTCCACGAAGAGTAACGCCTCGGCCATTGTCATTGCTCTTTTCATTGTTTGTGTTTATGTCGATGACGTGCCTTATACTAAATTTAAAAAAAAACCTTTTAAAATTGTTATATAGTATGTACCTAACTATAACAGGCATATTTTTTTCAGTATTATGAACTAACAAATGTTTTACAATCAATCTATCAGAAATGCATCAATTTGACACAGTGATCATATCCACTCTAGTATATTCCAATATGGTACCATAAGAAGATGGGAAGCGGTATCGTTATAATGCTAATAACAACATAATTATTTTAAAGAGAACAGATAGATAGGCAGGGCATAGCGGGACCTTCCGCTCAAAATTGAGGCTGCCCGACTGGGGAAGTACCTCCACCTTGCAGTGTTGTGTTCCTAACGGTGAGCACAGTCGCCAGTGCTCCTTGGGGAAGCGTCGTGTTGGCAGTTGGGGTCCCCTCTACTGCTAGCACGACGCTAGTAGTAGGATCGGCAACGCGCGACTGATGCCCCAGGTATTGCAAACGTCCATAGGTTACAGTAACCGCTTACCATCAGGCGGGCCATATGCTTGTTTGCCACCTTAGTCGAATATATATAAAATAGTAATAATATAAAAGTATGTTATAAAATTAAAAAAAGAAAATATATTAATTGCATTTATCAAGCCGTGGTGATTATGGAAAAATTCGATTCACGACTGTTTGCCCCTGTCCTCTCTCCAGTGGACGTTTAGTGGGAAAATAACTCCACTGGGGTAAAAGAAGTTGTTGTCGAATATAATAATAATGCCATGGCGTACCAGCATTTATAATACAATACATCATACAATCATGACGCCATAATCGAAATGCAGCATAATGGTCAAAGGCTTACTGACGCGTGTAGTATACATCCAAAGTTCATGTATGGCGGCCTTGAAGTCATCGTGGGCGAACATATCGATATGTTCCGTATAATGAATGGTTCAAGAGATAATCACTATGCCTTGAGCCCGTTGTTTGCTTTATGAGCTGATTAGATAGGACAAGGCTAAATATAAAAATATAATAACATTTTTTTTTCTCTCCCCTAATACAAAGAATCGGTTAAAGCAAGTCTAGTAAAATCCAGGTTTTAATTATATCTGTCATATACCAAAAAGAGACAGCTATTTTAAAACCTAGGCTTTACAAGATGTTAAGACTTTAAGTTTAGTTATTTAAATGTAAACTACTTTTATTTTAAATCTATTTGCTGTAACAGCTACTCATATTAAAAATATTTAAAAACAGGAATTGTATGTGTATAAATTATTTTATTATTTGTCTATTCATTTTAATAAAATAAGTATTAAAATGAAAACTACAATTATTTTCGTCGAATCTCAGTTTTGCTTCACCAATGTGCTACGCTCAGGTAATGGGGGGCGGTCCAGACGGCAGAGTGGGCGACGGGGGCGATGTGGGACAGGGCTGGGGCAGCGTACACGGCGGGAGCGGCGTACACGGTAGGAGCGGCGTGGGCGTAGGTAGCAACCACAGCGGGCTTGGAAATCACATCAACACGGGATTGGTGGGACACTGCAGCGGGGACGGTGTGGACAACGGGAGCCACGAAGTGAGCCAGAGATCGCTTCTTCAGTAGATGAGCATGAGAGAGAGCGAGTCCGGCGTGAGCACCGTACGCGGCGTATCCATGAGCGTATGCAGGAGCGGCGTGGACGACGGGGGCGACGGCGTGAGAGACGACAGCGGGGCTGGTGCGCACATCGACGCGGGACTGGTGCGAGACGGCAGACGGAGCCACGGCGAACACGGGGGCAGCGTGCGACACCACGGGAGCAGCATAGGCGTGCGCCACCACGGGAGCGGCGTAGGCGTGAGACACCACCGCGGGGCTAGAGACGACGTCCACACGAGACTGGTGCGACACGGCGGAGGGCGCCACGTGGGCGACGACAGGTGCGGCGTACGCGAGGTGTCCCAGGGAGCGCTTCTTCAGGTAGTGTCCGTGACCGGCGTAGCCGAGAGCAGAGTGCGCCAGCAGGGGAGAGGCGTAGGCGGAGTGCGCGTACACGGGAGCAGCAAAAGCGTGGCTCACGACGGCGGGGCTGCTGTGCACATCCACACGGGACTGGTGGGACACGGCGGCGGGAGCGGCGACCACGGAGTGGACGTAGGGCGCGACGACGGCAGCGTGCGCGAGGGGAGCGTAGTGTCCCTCAAGGGCCTTAGCCTGCAGGTGCACGGCGCGGGCGTTGATCACCTCGGCGGTGTCGAGCGGGCGGCCGTGCGGGTCCAGCACCAGCGCCGGGTGGTGCGGCGGCTGCGCCAGCGGCACCAAGGAGCCGCATGCCACTGAGGCGAGAGCGAATAACACCACCAGCGTATTCATCTTAACGTGGTCTGTGTTGTGAGATTCGACGATACACAAGATCACTTCAAACCGTGTAACGGCAGACTGATACTTTCCTCTCGGTATTGGACTCTTTTATACTGTGAGCGGTCAAATTATAAGCTGGGTACATACACGACTCATAATTTCTCAGATGTTAAATTATATTAGGTACTGAATAGCAATGTCAAGTGTCATAATGAAAGTAATCAGCCTTGCTAAGGTAGCTTTTGCGTAGTGCTTAATCATGCTTCCGATACGGCAGTTGTGTATCTTGCCGATCACGGCTTCTAGGTGAAATAAATCGCATGATAACAACATAATATATATGAATAATTACGTCAAAATACATAGAAGATACATCCGCAAAACGGTATCAATGATTATTTATTCTAGAGCGTTAATTCTCGAAACCTGCGTTACGCCATAATGTTGTATTGTCTTTCACTTAACTCAGTAATCCGTGAACGTGGATCTATGTCACGCCGCACAATATAAAACTATATATAAATAACATGTTTATACATTATGTAAACAAACCATGTCCAGAGGTCAGTTGGTCCAAAGTTCTGGCTTTCAGGAAGAATAAGTAGGAAAAAAGGAAGAAAAACTGTTCAATTTGAATTATTAATAAAATAAAATGTATAAATTCTAATAATTTGTACCAACTCCGAGAGGTTTTTTGTCATTGTCAAGATGTCTTGAATTTACAAAGTTATTTTTTTCTATAGGCAGTTTTAATTAATAAAAATAAAAACAAAACAATATGCAAATGTATAATTACATACTCTCACGCAGGTCTTGGGTTTCAAAATTTATCATATGATATCACGAATGGAATTTGTTTATTTCGAGGTTTGTCCATACGTACGTCATGATTGATAACGCTAATTTTGATTATCTTCAAATTCATTTCGATGCTGCATGGACAAAGAGCTAAGAATTGTTAAGAAAATCTGTTTTTACACTGCCCAACTGCTAGGGAAAAGTCTACTTCCCTACGGAACGTTGAATATCTTTTTGGGGCCAATGCTTTCTATGCTTAATAACCTAAGATTAAAAAACACTCAGATAATGCGTTACTTGCGTGATATTTCATTTCGAAGGCTCGCTTCGTTCGATCCAGGCACCCTCTATGTGCCGAATGTCCTTATGCATTCAATAAAATATGGCCCACCTAATCTACCTTCAGCCCGCCAGATTTATGGCCCGCGTTTGCGACACTGGTATCTTAAAATAGAGCGTATCCTGTAGTTTCGTAAGCGGTCAATAACACTTAGATACAAAGCAAATCTTTATGTTTATATTACACGCAGATGAAAGATAATAATTTATCAACATTTATATTATCATTCAGTCAGGTATCAACTATCATTCGTGGCTTCAGGCAATGATTACTCAAACCATATACAATTAGAAAAAGAAAATTGGTTCATCACACAACATTACACAAAGATGAAAGCTTGTCCTATAAAATGGCATTGGAAAAGAAAAAAACAATGCCTGGATAAATTAAAGTGCACACAGAAAGATAGAATAGAAATAGGTACTCTTTATTATACACCAGTTTCATAAGAGTAACAAATTAATGTAAACATTATAAATAAAGTGGTACGCGGTGCAATGGGCGGTCTTATCGCATTCGACGATTTCTTACAAACAACCTTTTGATGGACAGAAATGCGTGTAAAAGCGAAAGATTAATATAATAATTTATTGAACCAGTTATTAGTAACCGGTTCAATGAATTATTTGTGGGTTAGCCCACTGCAGGGTACGGATCTCGGAGAAGGATTTAGGCCTTAGTTCACCATACTGGCCTGGTGTAGGTAGGTTGGCGGACTGCACTCACAATCGCGGATATTTTCAAGCCCCGTCAGCTAGAACGATTTATAACCCCTCAGGCGTGCAAGTTTCGATGTCATCCTTCACCGTTAACGCAAATGATAATCAAATTCTGAGCAACACATGAATTCGAAAAGTCAGAAGTGCGGGTTGGAATCGAACTCAGACCTTCCTGCATGGAAAGCAAGCGTTCGACGGATAGGCCAATCCTTTGGCAAATATCAATACTATATTTGTACGCCTAGGGTACAAATTAATTGCTGACCATCGACATGTTTTCGTGGCCTGTGACACCTCACTTTCACCTTACTGCAAGTACATACTACAAAGATTTTTTATTTTTATTTACATTTTTTATTTATATTTACTCCGAATATTAATAAAAATATACTTGGTTTCTCGCCCAGAAGATTGCGGACAGAATATAATATAGTAAGCGTCTAATTATAATTAGATATTGTTCATAACTAACCAATAAATGGTGAGTTTTCATTCATAAAACACTTTTGAAACGTTATTCGAATAACGTCTTCTTTTGACAGTGACTACACAAAGGATCTTTTTAAAGCTTCTAAGAGCCATGTTCACCGACATAATAACAGATGGTTATGACATAAACGGTCGTTTAAGCACCATTTTTGTATTTATAAACAGTCAGTTTTGTTTTAATTGCCAGTTATTTTGTTGGTGATCATGGCCCTAAGAGGTTTTCTATTTATCTCGCAAGCTTTAGTAGTTCATAATTAATCAAGAGCTGTGCGTTTTCATTTCGCTTAAATGACAACATAATTGCGATCCTAATCACCATTTGGTTTGCCAGGTGTGATGACGGCACGGTTGGCGCAGTCGCTAAGCGATTGGCTTTCTGCGCTTCGAGTCGCAGGTTCCCGCATGGAACAAATATTTGTATGACCTACAGATAGTGGTTGTAAGATTTGTGTCGGTAAACGCACCCACGATATGGGAGAATACTAGTGTAAGGCAACCTTTTTTACAACACTAATCTTATATCTTTTTCAATATTCAAAACTGTCACTAAAGCTGTCGATAGGAAGCCTATGTTCAGCAATTTACGTGTACGAGGTGATGATGATAATATACCTTCGGTGTGGACTGAAACTCGAAGCTCTCACCAATATTATGTGACTATAGTGATGTAGAATGCTAGTAAACGTTAAATTAACTAGAGTCGTTAGGTTGTGGGAACTTTATTTCTGGCATTTTCCCTTAGGAATGCCACAGGGTTGCCACAGTGTAAAGGGTCAGAAACGATGACATATTAGTTTGAAACTAAGTTTGTAATAGAGTACAGGGTGGCGACGACGCGACGGTATCACATTAAATGAATCCGCGTATACTATATTCTGTGACCGTACACAAAAAATCAATTAAATCCAATCAGTAGTTTAGCCACAGAAACTAATTTAAAATTTCATAATTTTTCACTTATCACAATCTGCAGACAAAATTTGAAGTCTCCCAAAATTATTTTTATTTACACATGTAGAACAGATATAGGTGACATAAATTTCTCCTTCGATGTCCCTTCACCTAGACGACTGATAACAGAGTGAAATATAATGCAAAAAATACCATGCCTGAAAATTGTAGATTTTTTGAGCACGTCTTCATAACATTATAACAAATACGTGGCTTAATTTAGTTATTGTGGTACAGTCGTCGCCACCCTGTATAATATACATTATGTGCAGTGAGTGCTCGCCTACGAACATCACTCAGGAACTATTTCCAATAGTTAGTTTTAACGATGTGAATCAATTACTGAATAGAAGCAGTAGATTTATTAGTCTAGTGGTCGCAAGAGCAACCGTCGCGTCGAGCGGTTTAGATTCCTAGATCGGTCAATAATCTTAAAAGGAACTTAAAAATTAGTTTCAATCCACTAATCAAACTTGATGAATATATTTTTCTACAGAATATCGTCCCCAGCATTTTCTAATGGATCTTCTTCTTCGACTTCTTCATCGTTCCTTCACTGATGAGGATCGCGATCACATACACCGCGCCTCTAAGCCAAGCTGTCTTCTGTTGTATAGACCGCTTGGTGCGTGCTGCCTCCGACAGCTCTCCTTATTGTGTTCGACTATCATGCCAGCCTTCTAATGGATACCTAGGCATTAGAAAATTATGGTGACGATAAATATGTGGAGGTCGGAGCTCTCAAGGTCCCAAAGTTGTGGCGCAACTTTGCAGAGCCCTTTGTCTAGTCTAGTAGTAAATCGCGACAGTGAAAAATACTAATTATATTGGAGTTTCATGTCGTTTCTTCTCCTTAGGACCTACGATTTGGAACCGCGCACCCAGTCTCGACATTTCATAAGTGCTTGAATCTGGTTTACATGAAAGAAAGTAAAGTTTGATCAATGAATATGCATTGCCATTCAACGTGGCAATGCTGCCAGTCTTATGGGCACGCTAACTATTGACAGCGATGAGGGGGAGGACTGTGACGCCTAAGTGCTCAGTTTTATATGTATTTTTGTTTTTAAATAATTAGGCTGTGTAAATAATTTAGAACTATGTATATGTATGGAATTTTATTGTTAGAAATAAATTTTTGTTAAGAAAATGTTTACATGAAATACAGATAATAAATATAGTCTTCTTCTTATGCGCGACGCAGATGACGGACAGAAATGATTGTGGTTGTGGTAGTTGTTGATGTAGTCAGTGAGGACTAGGGCTTCCAATACCGGGATCCCGGTATTGACCAATACCGGGATCCCGGACATTTTTGGTCATTTTTCAATACCGGTATTGAAATGCCCAATACCGGGATCCCGGTATTGGTGATTTTATTTTATTTTCAGTAGAATCTACACAGTGACGATCTTGTTCTATTGCGAATTATATTTCCAAACATTTTTTTTATCTGCGTGAGTTTTAAACACTGATTTTTTAATTATCTCGTGGTTCTTTGCTAGTACAGTACAGTACCTTGATGTAGACATGATAAAAATAGAAATTATGAGCGTGATATCAAAGATGCATTGCAACAATCAATTGACTGGCTTGAACAAAATAATTTATATTAAATTTAAATAAAACTAACATTATGCAGTTACGACAAAGAGCTACCTACGACTCCTAGTGTTAATCTAACTTTCGTTAATAATATAATTGAAGAAGTAGAACAAAAATTTCTAGGCTTGACAATTGACTCTAAACTGACTTGGAACGAACATGCATCAAGCCTAATTACAAAATTGAGTAGGTTTGCCTTTGCTCTTTATAAACATAGGAAAATAGTTAGTCAGACAGCTGTCGTAACTGCGCATTATAACTAGGTAGACTCCATATTACGTTACGTTACGGAGTCATTTGTTTGGCAGATTCCTACGTAAGACATGACATTTTTAAAGCACAAAAGAGGTGCATCAGATCTGAAATATTAAAATGCAAATTGTGTGAAAAGATTATAAAAACTCAACATGGATGGCGGATCAACAAGTGGACTTCACTGCGCATCGTATTGATACAAAATCAACTTCAGGCGAAGCTTCTACGTCAACTGTGTCTCAAACACAAGATGATCCGCCATCTAAGAAAGCCAAACTTACAGATTATTTTAAAAGTTCTGACTCAATGGAAATTGTGGTGATCAGATTAGAAGCATTGGACGGTTTATCATTATAAAAATAATTACTTGATGTAGATTTTAAAGAGATTTTGTTTGGAACTTATAGTTACGAGTATTATATTAAAAAAGTGATTTTATATAAAAAAGGTGTTTTTTTTAATAATGAAACTTATAAGGTATACAAAAAAAATATTATGTAAAAAAATTGAGGTTAATACCGGGATCCCGGGATCCCGGTATTGGAAATTATCTTGATGGTATTAATACCGGTATTGAAAAAATCCGGTATTCGAAACCCCTAGTGAGGACACTAGAGTAGACATCGATGTAGAGTTCTGACAACAACTACGAAAAAATTACCATCGTTTATGTTGAGTTCATGCCGAATATTCCTGATTGCGGCAATTTTTTGTCGTAAAATTTCATGCCCGCGACTGTCCGCCGAGCAAAAAGTCTGTCGTCTGCGCCACGCATTATTACTATCTACGTAAAGAAGTGACATCGGCCTGTCCGTACACAAAACGTGTGTGGACAAGCCGATGCTCCGATAGTAGTAGGTAATTAAATCAGATCGCTTGTATGAAGTGTCGGAGGTGTGACGACAGAATGACTTGATTAATTGATGTTCCCAAGTGGACGCAGTTATTATATTTCACCGATTTAGTCTTTCCTGAGACTTCCAGTTTCCAATACATACTCTCAAGATTCCAATTTTTTTCATTTTCATGCACGATAATAATTATTATGAAGATTCGTAATGAAATTTCAATTGCTGGTTGTTAGGTAAATACTGGTAAATAATAGATACCACAAATAACTCTCCTATGTTTGGATACATATTGCAGTTATTTGCACTTAAAAATCAACTAATATTCATTGCAATTTTGACCATGACCTTACATTGAATATTAATTAGTCATTGATTTATTTATTTTATGATAGCATAAATTAAATAAATCAAAACAGGAACTAACACACAGTAACGAGCACATGTGGGTGAAGTGGTCATAGCATGTGTTATTTATTGCGTTCAATTTGAATCGCACATTATATCCGGGTACAAAAGTGAACAGACTTCGTGTTATTTGTAATAAAAATCCACAAAATATATCAAAGTCGTTTATTTACATAAATACATACACTTTAATATTTGTGTTGTAAAGCGTTATTACCTAATCGTTTAATTTCTTCGAATCCTATCACTCTTATGGTTTACCAGCTGGAGTAGACGGAAGGCGCGTACAGCGATGGTTGGTACACGGAGGGTGATGAGTACACTGAGGGTGAGTACACGGAGGGCGATTGCAAGGAGGATGAGTACACAGAGGGTGAATACACGGAGGGTGAGTACACGGAGGGTGAGTACACGGAGGGTGAGTACACGGAAGGTGAATACACGGAGGGCGAATACACGGCGGGTTGGTACACGGAGCGAGCTTCAAACACAGCGGGCGCGGGCTGCACGTTAAAATTGGACAGTTGAGACAAGCCAGACGAGCCACTAGAGTAAACGTTAGCTGCAGGAGCGTACACAGACTGGGCCTTGACCAGGGCTGGAGTGTACAACGAGCGGGCATCGACCACGGTGGGAGCAACCACGTGCTGTTCAGCAACCACAGGTGCGGTGGCGACAACGGCAGGAGAGTGATGCACGTCCACACGTGACTGGTGGGACACCGCTGAGGCGCCGGTGTACACGGCAGGGGCGACCACAGTGCGAGCAGCAAGCACCGGCTCAGCAACCACGGAGGCGTATTCTAGTGGAGCAGCTACCACCGCGGGAGAAGAGTGCACATCCACACGGGACTGGTGAGACACCGCTGTCGGCACGGTGTACGTCGTGTAGACGTGGTCAACCGACCTCTTTTTCTCCGCGCTAGGGGCAGCTACGGCCGCGGCAACAAGAGCGAACAACACCACCAACGATCTCATAGTGAACGAGGTCTGTGTCGGGATTCGAATGAGGACGATCACTTCTAACCAAACTCGGTCGACTGATGATCATCTTAGAATCGTCCCGCTATATATACGAATGACAATAATGTATGTATGCGTATCCGAATTTGATATTTGGGCGTCTAGGAATACAAAACCGACCGTCCTTGACGGTTGTCGCCGAAATCAGATGCTGTTCGTAAAGGTCGCATTTGCTACAGTTACGCCTAATGTAGGCCTGTGACGTGCGATACTAGTAAATGGATGTTGGATATTTAATGAAGATAAGTTGGCGGCGATAGGCTGACCATATCGCTAAAAAATCATTGCAAACTCGTTGTGATCTAGAAATATTATTACGGCAAGGTCAAACGATATCCGTCTTATATCCGCAATTAAGAGGTATTCCGTATTGGCAGGTTGACATACAAGTCTTACATATTGATTGGTCATTATCATTATAAATCAAATAAATATTATTTGAATTCATTTTATTCCGGATATTTTTTCGGTCTAGATTTTAGTTTTGAATCATTAGCGATTAGATCATTATTATTGGATATGTAAATCACTTTGTCTGCCAAAACCACACTATAGTAAATTAATTCTTGTTTACGTTAATTTTTAGTTTGTCCAAGCAAAGTTGGGGTACGTGGACCTTGCCTCAACGCGCGTAGTGCGTAACGCCCATACTTCTACCAGGACCAGGACCAGGATTCAGGACCTATGAATGACAATAATTAAATCGATGTCGTCTTGCCTTCTCCTGATTTGTAGATACGTCCGTGCCTGGGAATATTTTCATATTTTGTAATAGCTCAAAACATATTCATATCTTCTAAAATAAAAGAAATGACAAGTCTCATACCTAAAGTTATAAGAAGGTATCATTTACTAGTATATGGCGTCGACATTATTTTCTTAATGCTTTAAAATTAAAGCATACTTAATTTACTTATAATTTGTCGATTAAACATTGATTAAACATCATACGATTTTTCTTAATAGTTAGAATAGTTCGGTATAAGTACTAACTAAATAAATTACGACATATTTCAGCTACAAAATGTATAAAAAAACAATAAGAATAAGAATTATTTATTTGCAGGAATATGAGTAAGTATAATAAGTTGACACTGTTAGCAATAAGTTCCGTCATACTCTACCAGATGACTGGTGTGCAAAATATTTTAGTTCACATTATTATTATATTATATATTATTATCTCAATAGGTATTTGATTCAATTACTAATAATAATTTAATTCAAGAACAGCGTAACTCAGCCTGACTTGTTCCACATTTATTAAATTTGAATGATGTGATGACTACGACGTTATATTTAGGCTGATTAAAGTATTTAATCAATATGACACTACTTTTAAAATGTCAGGTATAAAAAAGTACGACGTAATAGCGTCCTGTAGCTAAGTAGGTAATTTTTATGTAGAGGAGTTGTAAGCTGGAAGTTAATTGCTACAGTAGTAACAAATATTTAAATAAGTTTGTTTATCTCTTTTATGAGAAGCCTACGTGGCTACGACCAAAATGCTATTATGTGGAAATAATTTAAATAAAAGTAAACCTATGTTTTATTTATTTCGCGGTACGAAGAAACTTTGTTTTGTTTTAATTTTCTCCTGTCGGTATATATTGGTTAAGCGAATTTGAAACAGTTTCTGGGAAATATGAACAATATTTCCCAACCTGTAAAAGGCAAGGTAACTTGGAGAGATATGAACGATTGAAAGTAAAAAGAAAAGATGAAAGAGCTTTTAAAACGACTGAGCGCCTTTGGAAATATTGTTTTTTTTTTAATATATTTTAAATAAATCTGCTTCAGTGTTGTAGTGGTGAGCATGGCTAGGTATATAGGTATGTGGGTGATATAGAGATATGTAGGTGTAGGAGACGAATCGATCGGAAGCTTTCAATGATTAATTTAATGAACGTTTTAATTCGTCATCAGTTATCACTTAGATATTGATTGTTACGTGGATGTTTTTTTACAAATATTTATAACACTCAATGCATATGCCACTGCGCGTTTCAGTCTACAAAAATAAAATACCTATGGAATTCTAGAACTCGTGGATGATTAGTTGTAACAAGTAAGGAGACCTCTGATCGCGTTTCAGGTAGTATTTGACCTGTATGTTGTAACTGATCGATAGTCGAATACGAAACTCCATTAATTATATTTGTTTAGTTATAGATTTAAGTTTTTGTAGTTTTAATATTCAGACTCCATTATATCACTAATTATCAATTATTTATTTATGTACTTGATAAAGGGCTCGCTGTTTCACAGTCATCGGAACTAAATTCGAGTCCAAAATGGAAATGTGATCTCGATTGGAAGTTCCTAACTTTCGGAGCCAAAGACAAAGCCGAGCTATACTTAAAATTTATGAAGTTTGCCTTGAACCTTTTACACCTTTTAGGATATTGAAAGCGATATCTAAACTAATATTATAAAGAGACAAGCTTTAATTTTTTGTATGTTTCTTTGTTTGTAATGAATAAACTTAAAAACTACGGGACCGATTTAAAAAATTCTTTCACCAGCAGCATGCTGTATTATCTCTGAGTATTATAGGCTATAATTTATAAAGATATCACGCGGGCGAAGCCGCTGGCGGTAGCTAGTCATAAGATAAAAATGTAAAAGCCATCCATTGCATTTGACATTTAAGATAACAACTTTAACAAGCTTAAGCAAAACCTGGGAACACATGGGTGTTCCCAGGTTTTGCTTAAATTGCAGGTTTTGCATGCATGGGCATGAAAGCAGGCCAAGATGAAAATAATGCAAACACTCGTCGTCAAGAGTAGTTGATCACTTAGTGATCGGAAAGTGAAGAATGCGATGAATTGATTGAAATTTCAATCACTATGGGTCGAAGCTTACTGACTGTTTTCAAAGTATTGTTCTTGAATACGGCCTCATTACAGCACAAAACAAAACAATTACATGGAAAAAATATTGAAATTAGTTGCTTAAATTTGTATCCTTATCTATAAAATAAAAATATAAAAAACACCAAAAAATCTATAGATACTAAGTACCGAATTCCTCTCTACGTTCTGTGATCCATCCCGGCATTCCAAAATTCTTTCAGTATTAAACAATCTATTATAATGAAATAGCGAACCGTCCTGACGGCTTCGCACGAATGCAATTTCGCTACTATCCTTAGGTAAATTAAATATCAAAGTACCTATACATAATATGTAAATATCAAAGTATACCTACATAAAATATCAAAGTATACATAAAATATCAATGTATACATAAAATATCAAAGTATACCTAAAATATCAAAGTATACATAAAATATCAATGTATACATAAAATATCAAAGTATACCTAAAATATCAAAGTACACATAAAATATCAAAGTATACATATAAATATCAAAGTATACATATAAATATCAAAGTATACATATAAACCTTCCCTGAAAAATTATCTAACTGATGGTGAAAACCGCATCAAAATCGGTTGTGTGGTTTAGGAGGAGTTAGCGGATATACAGATAGACAGATGTGGAAAGCGACTTTATTTTATACTATTTAGAGATAGGATAACTTCTTCAAATCGCAGCGAACGATGGAAGAGGGCACTTTTTGACATTAGACAAGGCAAGGACAGCTGTTTATGTAGGTAGCCTACATCACCGCTGCCGTATGGAGTCTCAAATTAAATGGCATTAAGAATCAAAAGAATTACTTAATTAACTCATTTAAAATGTCATAGACGGTGGAAAAACGAGTTACTTTATATTAATCAATTCAAGAATAAAGATAATTAATGAATTTGCTTTTAAAGGTTTTATGCGTTTATGATAATTTTTTCTAGCCTGGATTACCTAAAATTAATATTGTAATGATTGTCTAACTAGAAATAATATTGTATCTACTAGTTACTACTTTATTATAGATATTAATAAAAGCAAACATAGGTTAGTTTAAACGCATGCCCTCTACCAAACATAGATTTAACTAAATAGATCCAAGTGCTCCTCTCAGGTTTACCGTGCCTTACGTTGAAAGGCGCAGGCTTAAGAAGACTATATTGCTTTGAGTAGAAGCTTCTTAAGTTTTATTTAAAGTTTAAATGAACGCCCTCTATCGAATACAGCACATATTAAATAAATCAAGCGCTGCTCTACGTCTACCATACCGTAGGTTGTGCAATGTGCGGCGATAGTGAAGGCGCAGGCTTTTGAAGGCTGTATTACAAAGTAAGCAATTGAGTTCAAGCTTCTCAGCTTTAACGTAAGATGTCGCTATAACTAAAGTTGACTCAAATTAAAGAATATGTATAAAAACGGAAAAACTAGAGAATAATAAACATTCATCCTAATAACAATAAGTCTGTTTTTATTTTATTTAATATATTGTGTTAGTTCCCATAAAACTATTTCATTTTCCAAACTAAAACTAGCCGTGTGATAACGGCAAGGAATCCCTCTCCACACGTGAGAGTCGTAAAAGTCGACTATCATCAAAAGGATGAACAGCAGGGTCTTCTGTTACCGTGACATTAAGACCATATGGAATTTACCAAGCTGCTTACCATGCGTGGTGATTAGTTATCGGAATATTCCTATCTGATGGCTTATTGTAGCGATTATTAAGAGATTAATATTGAGAATTGGACGTTTACGGCCCAGGATGATTTTGAAACCAAAACAAATACACTAAACTTCAATTGTTTCCAACTTTTTATGTGGGAAAGATATGCAAGCAACTTATTATTATACCTACCTTAACTCTTTGTTTGCTTTCTTCTCAGATCGGCATGGGAAAATTAAATTAAAACAGAGCTGGTATGCTATTTTTATTAATAATCAGTTCATCAAATACTCTGAGGTCTAAAGTCATTGTGTTCAACTATCATGTTAAACTTTCTCTACAAAGGTGATGTCATTATTATGCGTTGTAATGATGGACAAAACTTCCTATTACGTTAAAAAATTATGAGGACTTAAATCTTATTTTCAAAAACTAATTAATTTATACTTGGTACCTGTGCTTGGTACCTCAAAATCAGGAGAAACTTCACGTAATGATTGATAAACACAAGAGCACGGAAGATGTTTGACATAAGAGCGTCGTTTTCGTCAGTTTTTCTTGGTTTTCCTGAAATACATCAAAAGCAAGATTTCTTAAATATAAGTTATTGGTTCATGTAAGTATGTATTAAATTCCAACTGACCTTTAATTTTATTATTAAACTATTTTTTTATACGTATCCGAATGTACTAATTGTATGTCTGGTCTTTCAATTTTAATCTATAGATACTATAAATAAAGAGAGAAAAAAAAGTAGAAGAGAGTATAAAGAGGTTCAATTTTGTTTGTTTGTATAATCTCTGGAATTACTGAACCAACTCTAAAAAAGATTTCACTCATAGAAAACTACACTATCCCTCAGTGCTAAGACTATTTTATTTTGATAAAAATAAAACGTGCGTGTTACAATGGCAATAGCTAGTCACTAATAATTACAATTATTATTTAAAATTCGTTTTAAAAAAAAGAACTGGAACTTCCGAAACAGTTTACTGGGTTTTTCTATTGCCTATTGTCTAAGCATCAAGTAAGCGTTGTTTATATGAAATTAATTAATGTTTCGTTATCAAGGGTATCTAACATTTTTCCTCAATTAAACGTACAAAAAACCCCTGAGTCGGGGCGTGCAATTTGAATAGGAGTCCTTGAAGGGAACCTTAGGGAAGCCCGGAGTTACGTGGAGACTCGACACAATCTGGGTCATTGATTTAATTCGCACACAGAAATCTCTGAGTCATGTTACTACTAAATTTATTCGACAATCTCAATTTACGTAGGCGTTAAAAACATTTTTTGGGGTTTTTTTGTTTGTATTGGCTATTTAGCACCGTCATTTAAAAAAAATATAAAGAACCTTGAAAGGTAAATCACAAAAGTCAATATTAAGATTACTGAGTATTTATGCTCATAGCGGGGAAGGATCAAGCAGCTTTACAGTAATTTGTACGAACTTTGGTCCCGATATATCACTGATTTCCCTTGCCGATTTCTCCAGTAAATGCATCACAACATGTACTACCGCTAATGCTAGCGGTCTGTTCGTCATGTCCCTACATTGAGTAAAACGTGAGCGTACTGCTGTTGCCAGTCTTTACGTAATCAACTCTGCGCATGAGTTACGTACCCGGTACCTTCATATTGTATTTTGATATATATATCAACTGCATTTTTGGACATAACTTTGTAGACTATTCTACAATTACAACTTGATGTAAATCTAAAAATTATTACAATTATAACACCAATTTAATATTCAAAAAATCACAATTGTTACTACGACTCCATAGATTCTCTATTCCATATAAAAAGGCTGGCTTGGCCTTGCGCGAAGCACGTTGCAATACCGAAGCGCAATTCGGAAAACCCGCGTCTTGCAATATAAGTTCCCAGTAATTTACCAAAATATTCGATATTTCATAAGTAACTTTGTAACTTGATTAGCTACTTGCTTAGAATAATTGTTCGGGAAAACCAAGAATGTATTAGAATTCTAGTACAAGTCGTTACAGCATGTAATTATTTAAGTATTTAACTAGATTTTATAACATCAATTTGAACCTAAAAGGAAGTATCCAATTAAATTAAATTGAGAAAATTAAACGCTCAAAAGTATTTTGTCACAAACCGAATTTAAATAAACCAACTTTATCCTTCTCTAGTTTAGTAACAGTGCATAAATAAAATTCAAACATAGGTACAAGAAATAATTACAGTTCTTATTACGCGTTCAGATTCTCGAGATAGATGCAATCAAAGAAATATAGTCGGAAGTGGGAGCTAAAAGAAGACGCTAGCGGTGTCTAAAGTCATTGATCCGTCTGTTACATAATAGTAAGCCAATTTCAAGTGGAGATGCGATAAAAAATGTAAACAGCTAGTACTGAGGGACTCGACCGCGGTTATGTCAGCCAAGCTTCTTGTACTTACTAGAAATATGACGTCATGGGTTCGTCGCTCTCTTAGTCAACACACGATGTTTACTACCTCATCTAGTTTGATTGATAAGTAAAGATAGATACAGTAAGACCTCTTTTATTTTTGTTTTAAAGTTGTACTTACTAGTAGTACCTACGTCATTCGTGATGAGAATGCTCGCCGCATTTCTTCATTCATTCATGATTTACATTGATTGTGTGAGGCAGTGCGAATGAGTGCAGCAATTATTTATTTACGCGCAAAAAACAGAACGGTTCTATTTGTTTTCTTTCGAGACATACTTATGGCTGATTTTTCTTAGCTATATTTTATTAAAAGCAATATTTTTCTTTACTTTGAACATAAAGAATTAAATAAATTCAGCAAAAAGTTACTCAAAAAGCTATAGTATGTGTTTAAGAGGTTTAATAAATATTTGCCATCTCATACGGCAAAAGACACACAAATATTATTTATATCAACTAAACAGACCTATAATTTTTATATAATTTTTGACCTATATTTATAGTTTGCAAGATTTGTTTCTTTTAAAATGTATAAAGCGAATCAATCTTTATTTTTAACATACTTATACATAATACATTCATTTTATCGCTTATGTAAGTAAAGTTGTTCAAAATTCGATGCACCAGAATGATTCGACATGCTTAATTACAACTTTAAGCACGTAAATCTATCAGTTACGTTAAGACAACCTACTTACACGATAAAATAGAAATGATCAAATTACACACACAGAAAAATATTATTTTTAATTAAAGACTAACCCAAATTCCTGTAATTTTTGCTTTGAAGACTCAGACATCGTTTTTGGAGTTTATTTACATAATATGTTAATGAATTGATACACACGCTGACTCACACATCATTTCTCAATTCAAACTTCTGACTAAACTATTTTTCTTTTCATATCCTCAACTCTTACAGGCCAAGGACAAATAGTAATAGTTATGAATGAAATATTTATCTGCTTTGTAAGATACTGAAATACAAAAGAATATTAACCTACCCAAAATCTATTTAGTTACAACTTTTTCAGGAAAAACCAGTATTAGTTTTTGGTAAATGTCCTGTCCAATAAACTGACGTTTGATAAGATTTGTTTATTTGCATAATATTTTAACTAAAGTAATTCAAATAAACATCTTTATTTAAGTTAACCAACTAATAAAAAAACTAAAACAATAACAGTTTCTTACATAACATTTGTATTGATGATATAATGTAGCGTAACAATTGTTTTATGAACACGTAGGTAGTTTTCATAAAGTAGACTTATCACGGCATAAGTAACGTACTTATTCGATTAGAGATACCTATACCATTTTAGTTTAAAAAAAAACTTCTATAAGGCTATACAAAGGTTTTTTTTTAATGTTTAACATTATTTATTAATGGGTCTTTCGTAATTAATTTGATGCACGGTTCCAAAACGTAGGTTCATCCTGTGGAGAAAAGGCTGGCAGGAAGCTCCATTATACAAAATGACAATATAACACCTAAATTAAATCATGATCTACTTTCGACTACGGATGGCATTTCTTGTATAGTTTGCCATCTCATATAACATAACGATGCTGAGTACCTGGAGGTACCTACTGACACTATTTGGCAACAAACCACACGCAAGTTCATTCAATCGAGCATTGAAGTCATACAAATGGTTCAGCGAACTCTTGCGCAAGTGTTTAGTAGCGTCAGCCGCGTGCATTGCGCCCGCGCACCGCGCAGGTCCGGCTCACGAGGCACTGGAAAGCCCCTCTTGTGCAAGCCATTGGTGCACAAATGCGCAATGTTGAATTTTTTAAATCCTGTTTATGATTAGCTATAGGCAGTAACTACAGCAACTGAAATAAAAATATACAGGTGTACCTAAATGATATCGTAACGAAAACTGATACCTTGGATCCAAAACATGATTCTAGACCCGTCAAAATTAAAAAAAGACGTAGGTCTTTTGAAAAATTATACGATTTTATTCGTAGTTTTTATAACTACCTAAAAAATATGCGAATTTTTTGAAAAGATCGACGCTTGATTCCATCTCCGAGGGTCCAGGGTTTCGTTACGATGGCACATACATCCTTTATATGTTACCAATGGTCAAAACTCTTAACCGGTTAAAAGTACTTTTTAATGCAAAAAAAAAAGGCAATAAGTAATCTAGACTCTAAAGTACTTTAACTGAAATATCAGTCAGAACTAGGTACTTTACGTTATCAAATAAGCTTATTCAAGCCAAATCAATCGAAAATTATTATGATATTTTAAATAACATATAGCAGAATATAGTCAGGACTGTACATAATTAGATAGGCTTCCCCTGTAAGAAAGTAATGAAGATGCGCATAATAGGAACAAGACGTCTAATAGACTAAATTGTCTTATTTTCTATGCGGAAACCGTCTCCAGCGTGCGGCATTTGACAAGCAACGGCGTTGACTATGATAAGCGCACACTCTCACATGATATGCAAAGTAAAAGCCTCTTCGTACAAAGATTATATGCCAGGGTGTTTTAAAAAAGAAGCAGTCACGCATAATACTGGGACCAAAGGTAGGATGTAGATAGGAAGTACTCACAAATCATATTATAGATTATGAATACCAAGTCCGTACATAACATATTCAGCACAATGGGTGGCAAATGTCGCGATAACTTAGGCGTTATGTAACAAATGCATCAATGACACAACAAAACATATTGTATGAGCGCGACGCGTTGAACTCTTTTGTACTGATTTAATTAGCCTATTACTAAGACCTATATTTATATATCTACAAATCTATATCTATACTAATATAATATAATTTGTTTGTTTGTATGTGTGTATGACTTCAGAAGCTGTAATTTTATTTAAGAAAATTATTTTATACTTTTTAGTTTATTGAAGTCGGTTTTTACTTTTTTTATTAATTTGATAATTTTGAAGTGGGCTATCAACCATTCAGTTTAATTACCTAAGCCATCTTATCACGAATGAGACGTATTTGGGGTATTACCTGTTAATAACATTCATATTTTTGGTATTGCTAGTAGAACTTACTGGGTCATCATACCTTAATAGAAAATTATGGTCCTGAGAAAGTGGCTTATTATCTTGATATGGAAGGGTGAACTCTAACGATGTGGTGGGTGGCTTATTAGATAATAGTACGTACCTACGTATGTCCCAATCAACTTTGTGTCTCAGCCATCTTCGTCTGTCTTCGGAAATACGAATATCTAATAATAAGTATAGTGATAAAATAATATAAAGAATAATAAAATAATATATCGTGACTGACTGACGAGGCGCGGACGGTCGGACATTGCTTACATATTCGTACTAATTCGGAAACACCAAGATTGCCGAAGCGCATAACTATAATCGTAGAACTGTGTATTGTTGTTGATATTATAAAGGAAACGGATGCAGATCGAGAGATCGAGAGATTCAAACCTTTGGGTAAACCTACTTATTAAGTTTTGATTTTTAAAAGTTTCAGACAAATATCAATTTCGTCCATGAAGAATCATTGGTTCGTAAATGATACGATTTTAATACATACTTTACACAAATATAGGTACATTCAAATTCAATTCACTTTAATAACGCAATTGAAAATGAAGTTGGCAAGAAATTGAGTTTATATTGTCATATATTATATATGTCTCATTACATGCTCATAATGCCATAGAAGATGACAACCAGTGCATATATCATCAGAATGACATCAGTAACTTAATGTCAGTATTCCGCTTACGTTAACAATACAGATCCGCTAAGACGACCTCAAAAACCCATATTGCCAAACGTCTACTCGGAACATGAATGAAACTAAGGGTTGATCAATGTTATAGCGCGCGTCATGACCTGTACCCAGATATCAACATCGACACACGTCCAGCGACAAGATATTAACAGTTTCGGTGTTTTGTCGATCGTTCTGAGGTAAAATAGTAGGAGGCTGCGTCAATCGTCTTACAAAATCGGTCTGCGTGCATCTTTGCGACGGTCGAAGTATAAAGCGTCGTGGTGGTAGAAGTGGCAGTCATTCGGACGCAGACAGTGCGCCGGTAAACTAGTGAAAATTTAAACAAGATATTAGTTTTAGTGACATACAAGGAGTAAAATAACTAAAAAGTAAGTTAAAAGTGCTTCCGTTTTTTATAATCGGGTTCGTCAGTTACATCACAGGATTTGCGGTGACGGAAACGAATCAGACATTTTGTGGCTCCATAACATACTCGTAATAGAATTTCTCTTTCAATATCCGAGAGAGAAAAACAACTACCGCTGTATATAAACCTAGTCATTAGGTACGCCGAAACGTAACTTATGAATATGATATAAGCATCGATCACATACATTAATTTGATGTGTGAACCATAATTTATAATTATTATACCGTTATAACAACAGTTTTTGAAGTGAGATGAATGTGATTTTAAATCGAAGAAGAAAACAATCTTTACATACTTTTTATCGATATTTTTTTTTTACTAAAATCGTACCTACCAAAAATTTTATAAGATGGCTCAAATTTCAAATGTACTCACTTTATAATTAAATCCCTGAACACGAAAAATAGTTAATCCAGTTATAAAATTTGCATAGATTATGATAGTTCCCAAGTAAATGATCCTCGCGTAAAACTTTCACTTTCCGATTACTTACTTGAGCGCAGGTCTCGACCACAACATCAGGAATATGTAAAACATTGCATAACAACAAAACCATGTCAAATTATGTATGGTTTATAAAGTCTCGATAGTCATCATATTTTTTCCCATTTCTGGTACCTACCTAGTCATTAATTGCGAATTAGTTCTGCTCACGCTGCAAGAAGTCAGGCTTGATCATACCTACTATTTGCTCTAGAGAAAAATGGAAGAATAGGTTCAATAATTACTTTTAAGGCTTAACATCAACATCTTGACTTCGGGTTTATATATTTTTAAAATAACGTATCAACATTATAGCATCTATTATCCAGTAAATGAAATACTTAGTTATTCATTATTTTGCCTCCAACGTCGGCAGGACCACGGTGCGATGCGCGCGCAAGCACACTTTCAAACAGCATCAGATCACACGCCTTTCAAAACGCTTTTCTTTTATGTTTTCTATATCATGCACGCTCTACTTACCGCTTGTTAATCAACAAAAATTAGGGAAATATAAAAATTCATATAATTTACTGATTATGCGATAACGCGTTGCATAAAACAAACAAGGTAGAAAAATAATATCGGAAGTTACGTAATTATTATCGACTGTTACCGAATTTGTGACGCATCGCTCGAGACGCGCGCGGCTTGCCAACGGGCTGCTTGTGCCAGTTTTGGGTAACACCACGACACTGACACCGATATTTGACTTTCTTTCATAATACAAAACAAAAGCTGACCTCAATAACGTATTAGGATACCCATGTACTGGTCAAACGCATAACCTTCTTTATTTTTGATCTATTGCTTAGTTTCATTCATTTTTGTAACCATGTGTTTTGATATCGCATTTAAGATGTTAAGGAAATATTGTGAAACCATTTATTTCCTAGTTTTTACTAAATAGAACACAAACCGACCATGATACGTAAATCCGTACTTATTCATTTAGCACTCACTGTACACATCGTGTGAGAGTGCTTTCGCGGACTCACGCCTACCAATGACCGCGCAGCCACAACACTGTTCTGGCATTATGGAGGCTTATATAACTACAGACTGTCTGCGAAAGTAAAAGTGATTCTTCGCTTGCAGTTTCGAAACAATGACATGCTTTACAAAATAAGGATCAAATGACATCAGCAATTTAATAAATTAAATTTATTTATTTTCGTTTCAGATCATGCGGTGGTTAACGGTTACCTTTTTACTGCTACCATTTATATTCGCTTATACGACAGCGGATTGGTCATGGGGTGGCGACGCGAATGCCAAGCCTGCAGACCAACCCGAACAGAAAGCTGCAGGCCTACTACAAGGCGAAGAGTCACCTGAAGCTCAAGACAAATACTTTGAATCTAACAGCACAGTACTTGATGACATTGTCGATGAACTAGTGAGCAGTAAACAAGGTAGAAGTCTAGGCGGTTTTGACGATGTGTACAGCGATCCCACGATCAAGGACGCCTTGGACGCAGGAGATGATGCTGAAGCAAGAAACCTGATTAAAGGACGATTGTGCACTCTAGGTCTTATACAAGTGCGTATTATCCATAATCATTATTATAAAAATATTTATTTCATGTATATTAATAATACTGAATATCAGAATATGTCTATGTAGACTAAACTTAATTTATTGTAATAATTTCAGTGTGAAGGAAATGATGAGGATATGCAAGAAAAACGCACATATTTATCACCAGACGACGTGATTTACGCACAGCCCGTTGACATCAAACCCATTGGTAAACCAATTGCCTCAATTCCGATCCGTGGACCTCCCAGAGCTTACGGAAGTTATGGACCACCTAAACCTATGCCGTACCCTTCAAGACCACAGAAAATCCCACCTAAAAGAATCGGATATGGTGGTAATGTAAGACCTGGTTTCTCAGAAAAGTATGGCGTAGCAGGCGGCAATCAATATCAATTTTCTCAAAGCAGTGCACTTTACAATGCTCATGAAACTAACTACGTCACCAAAGCACCTGTTTACGCGAGCCAAGGACCATATGCTTATGAAAATACTAAACCAACTTACAACAAAGTGCCATCTTCCCAGTCGGGTTCAAAAACAGACACCATTGTGCAACAACACGTCCATCACCATTACGTGCACGGCGATGCTGAAAAAGATCCTAAAGTCATAATTAAACCAGTAGCAATTCCTGTAGGATCCGTGGGTCACTTAAATTCTCAAAGTCACCTTCAACAGTCTACCGATTTTCTAACGTCAGGGGGAGACGACTATGGTAGCATAACTTCGGGAGGTTTCAAACCCATGTCAGGAGGTTTCACATTAGATAATAATAAGCCGATCTACGAAACTGATACAGTTTATGGCTCACAATACGGACACAATTCTAACAAAGTGGGGCACAGTGGTCAAATTTTGAGTCAAGGTTTACCTAGTCAATATCCCACCACCGCATTCGAAGACCAAAAGTATGGAAATAGCTTGGGTAGCTTCGCCACACAAAATAATGAATTTTACAAAAAAGAGTTGCACGTCGGGCAATCCCTCAATAATGTTTACAATCAAGGGCCGGCAACATTTGGTCAAAGTCAAGCGTTCGGAGAAAATTATCACGAAGCTAAAGCTCAGGGATTGGAATGTGTATGTGTAAACTACGATCAATGTCCAAGCCAAGAAGTGATTGGTCGCAGAGATGACTTGTACTTACCAATTGATCCGCGCAACAAAGGCAGCGAAATTGTGGCACTGACTGAAGAACAGTTAGACAATTTGAACAAAACTGACGCTGCTGCTTCAACTGCTGAAACCTCACTAAACTCTACTATAACGGAAGCTAAAAAGATAAGCAAACGTGAGACGAAGGAAGAAACTCCATCAGAACCAGAGAAAGAAGCTGAACCGGTAAGCAAAAAGTACCTTTTAATAACTATTAGGTATTTATTTAGATTTATTTCATCGCAAATTAAGCTTTTACCTACAACCATCTTAACAACTCCATCCTACTCTCAGCAATCACATACCATTATGAACCTTAAGTCCTTTGAAATTATTCCGTGGTTTTTATCCATTACATCCCAGCTTGGAGTAACAATGTTATACTTGGAATAAATTTAATATGATATTGAATACCGAAATCGAATGGGTTTACAAAAGATATACTAAACAATGGGCACTGACACATATCTAACATTACATTAATGTTTCATTTATTGACATAAGTAAATATCACTACAGCGCTTCAATCGATTGCCTGGCTACAGCGGCCAAAGCGGTATTGACTACAGACATGTGCAGCCCACGTTTGGTGTCTCTTTTGGCTTGCCCCCCGATGCCCCCAATACGGTTTCCAACCTCCACCCTTATAATCCCCAACTCATTCCTTTCGGTCGTGCTATCCAGGGCGGTGGTATTAATTTAGGTATTGCCACAGTCAATCCCCTTCTTTCGATACAAATAAGCAAAAATGAAGATGGAGAAAAAGTTATTAGTCCTCTTGTACATTTCCATGTTACACCAAGCCAACATAAAATTAGTGCAATAAACCAAATATTCGATGATAAAAAAATTTATCTACTACACAAGCATCAACATTACCATATGACACATCCTATACACCCTTACCCTTCTCCGCACTATTTCCCACATTATGCGCATGCACATCAGCCGCCTCATCCTGAATTCCCACATTATCCACCTCACTATGACGTACATCCCCATCACCCACCTCATTACGAATCTACTCCGGACCACCCACCCCATTATGAGCGTCCCGTTTACTCTCCACATTATGCACATTACGAGCCAGATCACTATAGACAACATGATAACTATGACAATGGTCTTCACGGACCCCCAAGAGGTCATGATGATTACGATGACGAAACCGGTGAACATTATGATGACGAGGAATATCCTCACAGTCAATACAGAAACTTACTTAATCACGACAAATCGGCCAACGTTACTGACGATGCCGATCAAGGTAATTACGCAAACAGGTACGACTATTCCCGTTCCCTTAACCTTCCGTCAAAACCTCCTGGGGCAAACCGGGGATACCAAACAATCAGATTTCCTGACAACAGAAGGAAGAGGGAAATTGACGTAGACAATATTTCCGTAACTGTATTAGAGGTAATTCTTCAACATTTCTTAAATTCCTCATTTCTACTACGTTTGCCTCTATATTTTTCTAAGATTCGATTTTGTAATCAGCTCGTAGGTAGATGTCATATCATATTGAAATGATGAGCAAGAACTAATTCAGTGAAAAGAGCAACTGCTTATGAAATGTGGCTCGAAATTTTCCATTTCATATCGTGGTTCTAAGTTTGTTCTTGTTTTTGTTTTAGCGTCAAGGATATTTCGGTCGTCCCCCTGTTCAGCAGTGCAGACCGAACCAAGTGTGCTGCCGTCGTCCTCTACAACCACAGGCTTCTAACAAAGGACAGTGTGGCATCAGGCATTCGCAGGGCATCAACGGCAGGATTAAAACTCCTGCTTACGTAGACGGTGAGAGCGAATTTGGGGAGTACCCATGGCAAACAGCTATACTGAAAAAGGACCCTAAGGAATCTGTGTACGTCTGTGGAGGAACTCTTATTGATGGTCTTCACATCATAACCGCCGCCCACTGTGTTAAATCGTAAGTACTTACATCATCTTTTTTCATGTATGAAAAACGTAAAATAATATTTTCATATTCTAGAAACATAGGCACAATACTATGAATAATTTTGTCAATATTTAAAATTAACTTTTCTTATTTCAGATACAAAGGCTTCGAGTTAAGAATACGCCTTGGTGAATGGGACGTCAATCGCGATGTCGAGTTCTACCCTTACATTGAAAGAGACATTGTTTCGGTCCACGTTCACCCTCTATATTATGCGGGTACTTTGGATAATGACCTCGCTATCTTAAAAATGGACCATCCCGTCGAATGGACCAAATATCCTCACATCAGTCCCGCATGTTTACCCGACAAGTACTCCGACTACGCCGGACAAAGATGTTGGACCACTGGTTGGGGCAAGGATGCCTTCGGAGATTACGGAAAGTACCAGAACATATTGAAAGAGGTTGACGTGCCTATTCTTTCTCATGGCCAATGTCAACAGCAGCTAAGGCAAACACGTTTAGGCTACAATTACGAACTGAACCCCGGCTTTGTCTGCGCTGGTGGTGAGGAAGGCAAGGACGCGTGCAAAGGTGATGGAGGTGGTCCGCTAGTATGTGAGCGCAGCGGCACGTGGCAGATTGTGGGCGTGGTCTCGTGGGGCATCGGATGCGGCCAGCCTGGCGTGCCCGGTGTGTACGTTAAAGTAGCTCAATACTTAGACTGGATCTCACAGGTCACCGGAAAATTCTCCAATTATTAGATATTTTGTTAATGTCTAATTATGAAAAATGTTGACACCTAGAATTATATAAGCATCTTATATTTATTTTTAGGTATTAGACGTATTTAATATTTATTACTTTTAAGCTTTGGATGGTAATATCCAGAGCATCCGAGTAATCGCGTATGCAGATTTTTGTATTTTATAAATAAATTAAGATATTACAATTTATATGTTTCGTATTATTTCATAAATTAAGATTTTCTAACCGTAAAAGATACGCTGGCTGCAAATATTATTTACTTGTCTCCTTGTCTCTGATTTGCAATCACATCTCAAAAAGACGTAGACAAAAAGAATATCTAAATTATATGACATAAATCACCTGACAATATTGTGGATATTGATACGTCAAAAAACCAAACATTGAATCAAACTTACTTCGTAACGATCAAAGAAATTGATAAATCAATATGAAAATGGCAAGCAGAGGTGACCGGAAGAATAAAGCAAAAGAACCGAAATCGTCTGGCAATGATCAAAGCGATAATTTAGCGGCTTTCACATTACCTGACAGCCTTCCTTGTTCTGAAGTCGATTTCCCAGTACTTATAAAGAAAAGGCCTAAAGCTAATTGGAAAGAAATAATAGAAGAAAGCAGTAAATGGCACAAACAAATTGAAGAATATGAAGAAAGCAAAAGGGTACCTATACCTAAAGCACCGTTCTTGAGTAAGTACCAAGTATCCACCTTTTGTAATGGACTATCTAAAACCATGGAATCTTGACACAACATTTCTGATAATAGCGAAAAATGCCAGCCAAAACATAGACTATTGATACACAATTACACACGGCTACATTTCAAGCTATACATTTTCAACTTAACCTGATATCGCATAGGCTGCTGCTCTGCAGTTTAGCACAAAATGAGTTGGTTACTACGTCCAGCAATATTGCTGAGCTTGCCTGTTTCCTGGCTGTGGGAGAATGGGAGTCTGGTCTCTCATCTTTGGTTACAGGCACTTCCGCCGTCACATATGTGCATATATTATGTTGGACTATACTAAGTTCGTTTCGGCTCGCTATTTGCCTACGCTTAGCTGCTTCTTGTCGTGCTCCGCATCGCTGGCACTGTGCTGTCGACTACCTCGGTCACCATGGCCAGTCTTGCTGCAGAAGTGCAGGTCGCATAGCACGGCATGCCAATATTAACGACATTATCCGCCGTGCCCTCGTCACCGCCAACGTGCCCGCTATTTTAGAACCCAATGGCCTAGCGCGCGACTATGGCAAGAGGCCAGATGGTATGTCGTTATTACCATGGAAGCTGGGTAGGCCTATGGTGTGGAAGCGACCTGTCTAGACACCCTTGCGCCTTCCTATCTTCCTAGCTTGGCGGGCTGTTCTGGCGCTGCAGCTGCAGCTGCAAAGACTCAAACGACGCAAATATAATAAATAACCTTATCAACAGTTATATATTTGAACCGTTTGGCGTTGAAACGCTCGGATCATGGGGTTCGAATGCACGTCTCCTTTTTAGAAATATTGCTGAACGGTTGGTCGACGCTACGCATAACCCGAGGCTGGCCTATTCTTTGGTCAAAGAATATGCATTCCCATTCAACGTGACAATGCTGCCAGTCTTCTGGGAACGCCACCAATTGACAGTAATGAGGAGGAGTACTTTGATGCCTTAGTCCACAGTTTTATATTAATTTTGTTTCAAATAATCAGGCTGTGTAATTTGTGCAAATAAAATTTCTCGCATTGTAAGTAATAATTGTAGGTATTAACAAGGCTTTCCGTACAATGAGAGGTCAGCTTATACTGAAAATATATAGCTTGATATGTAGCCGTAGTCACGGCTACATATCAAGTAGGTAGTCACCTACTATAGGTAATTTCAATAAAACGTAGACATGATGAGTTTTTATGTAAATATTGTCTAATTCAGTCTTTCCATCTGTATAATTTACAGTTCCACAAAATTGTTTTTTTCAGAAACTGAAAGCGATTATATTAAGAATGAGGTATTTGTCCAACTTATACCTGCTTTAGTCGAAACTCTTAACAAGGCTAAGAAATGGGAAGCTTTATACAGACAAAAATGTTTCTTCAACGGTATCGACCACATAGTACAGGTAGGTCAAGACAGTATCTTATTCCATTGAAAATTTACGAAATGAAGTTTCTTGGCTATTATTTGCAACGAAAACTCCATTAAGATTACTTTCCATGCACTCCTCATTCACCGTGCGAAATGTAGACTGATAGCAACACGATGTTACTCTTACCTAAATAAGTAAGAGCGTGGTGTTTTCCCGGTCGAGTTCATCTACGAGCTGTAGTCAGCAACTGACTACAGTTAGGCTCTATGATGAAAATAAAGAGTAACAGCAAATCATCGAAAGCGATCAATAATCATGTTCATTTCATCATTATCATAGTATCAGAAAACGGTAACGGCTTTAACCACATCTACTAGAAATAGACATAGAAGTCAAATCCTCATGAAACGGTAATGAAACATTAATTGCATTCAGCGGTTCCCCGTGAACTCTACCAAATCATCTTACCACAAGTCCACGTTAACCCCATTACCTACTCACTAATTTATTTACTAACAACAGATTCTCTGTGCAAGGGTGGATCCAGGATTTATTTCTGGGAGGGGTATAAGGGCTAAACAGGTAAGGATTAAAGTGTCCCCCATAGTGCACTGTCTTTGGGATTCATTTTTTATCAATGACGTACAAGAATAACTACATATAAAAAAATATGTACCTACTTGTAATAAATTGCCAGAGATAGACAAGACGTTTCTCACGTTCTTTCTGTCGATGTTCTTTTTGTGATATTTTGCGATGTGCAACTTGCGGTAGTATGGACTATGGACTTAGGTACACAAAAAGAAACGAATGTTATTAATGCGGTATCATATTAATCTCCCAGCTCCTTGTTTTATTTTGAACTGCCTGGCCGTGCCCCTGTGTACGTCAGTATAGCTTTTGCCTCGGCGCTGATTGGAATCTTGAACATTAAAGGAATCGAAAGAAGAAGTATACAGATACTGTGCTTATTAGACAAATGGAACAATAAAATCAAAAAATATTATCAAGGAAATTAATTTCTAGGTTCTATGGAATAACAATCCTCGTTATCCAGGACGTAAGGAGAGTGATTTTCATTTATTCAACATGTCGTGGGTCAGAACCACTCTAAAGAAACGGTACGCATTGCATTAAATTTTCTAATCAGAACCGATCGTCTGCGGCCGAGACCAATTATGTCCAAACTTCGTCACATTGAATTAAAGTATTTGCTGTATTTTTCCCTAGATTAAGTATAAAGATATTATCAATAATCCTATCTATAATCACCTCAATTTGTAATGGAAATTACTGAACTTATACTTAAAACGCAGGATCTACCAGTAATACACTAAAGAAACTACGAAACTAATGCCCGAGTTCACCGACAACATAACAGACAATTAGAGCAAAATCAGCCGTTAAAACATGAATGTTTGTATGGGTAATCGCCCGATTTCATTTTAAACAACTGTTATATTGTTGGTGAAAAGGGCCCTAAGGCAACTAAACTAAGCTATTAGGTTAACCTCAGACTGTTCTAACTTAGCTCGTAGTGGAAGCGAAAGTATGAGAAATACTCGTAGCGACGTGAGCTAAGCTGAACTAAGTAACTTAGTCCAAATTAATCCTAACTTTGCTTCGCTTACGGTAGAATTTGCGCTATAAGCAATCTTTATCATTTCAGTCCTCGTCCGTACTATCCAAAGTCCTGGCTATGGCCTGAAGAGTACGCTGCCACACTTATACAGAAAACCGTTCGGCAATACTTTATACAAAGACAAGAGGAGGTGCAAGAAATGCGCGAGTTCTGGAGGGTAAGTAGAATCACTACCTTAGAATGGAGTAATGGCGAACCACGATGTGTAGGATGTAGTATAGGAATAATTATTTAACTTAGCATCACGCGTGTAGTGCCTGAAGAAGGGTTAAGCAGAGGAATACGTAGGTATTCCACAGTCACATTTTTCTGATGCTGTTATCGAATGTCATAGAATAGATATGTACAATAGGCTCGCCCCACAAAATTCGTAATGAGCATTTTGACAGATGGAAGCGTAAGTTCACGCTTAGACTCGTTTCTGTCGTCTCTGAATGTAAGCCTCAGTCCCGTAAGATCACTCTTTTGATTTAACTTTCTTTATCATTTACATTCACTTTATTTAATTAGCAATTCAAATATAATTTACAAATGAAACCGCGCTATAAGCCACGCTTTAGCTTTTTTTAAACATTTTAACTGGCTCAGAAGTCCGATACCGCGCTTTGCTAGCACTGCACGAATAAGTCATTCGTTCAAATGCATGTTGAATGAATGATTTGATTTCAAAAAGGTTGAAAGGATAAGCAAGCCGAAGTTGTATTGCACATGTTTAGATATTTTTAATACTTTAGTTTTTATATGTGATCTGATTAGATTTTTACAAACTCTACTTGTACTCGATCTTCTTTCCAGAAACTTGAAGTGGAACGTACCATTCCCGATATGGAAATGAATCCGTTTTTGGCCAAAGCATTTGCATCCACATCACATATGCAGAAAAAACTGTAACAAACTTGGTAAAGAGAGATATACGAAAAAGAAATGGTGCTAAATTATTAATTCCTTGCACCCAAAAAATTATGTTCATATTGTTGATGATGCTTCAATGAATAATACTTAAAAATCATACTATACCATGTATTTAACCATTATTTGCACGTCTTTTATAAATCCATTTATAGAGAATAAACTCAAGATTGTATAAACAAAATTATGGTTGTAGGCAAGGTAAGGGACAAGCTTGCTAAAACGCTTCATTATTGATTGATATTTTACTATTAGACTAGAATCGATTTGCCTGGACAAAATCTATATTTTTAATTTTTAAAAGCTAATCAAATACTTTTATGTATATTCATTACCACTATTTTATTTCTAAAAAAAATCTATAATTAAATACACATTTAATAATGTTGTTTCTTATTATCTTCAACTGAGGGGCACTCCTTCATACAGAGAGGGACTGGCCGGAGCTCCGAGGCCCATTGTAAATTGTACTGTAGGCTTCTCACCATCCTTTGCTATCCTCTTTACTCTGTTGGGACTGTGATTATAGGTGATAGGCATTGTGAAATCTGTCACTATCTGAAAAATATAGAAAAAAGATCAGAACTGTTTCTAATAGCACTTGGGTCAAGTATGTTTCCTGATAAAGAATGAGCTACGTGTGACAGATTCACACATGGAGCTTGCTGTTGCCAAAGGTGACTAAAAGATTATTCATATAAATGACAATAATTTACAGGATCTGACACAAATCTTGAGCACTGAATTTAATTGCTTTTCAGCAATTTAAGACATTATACTAAGATAATCCATACTTCAAATGAACCCTCACACACTTTTGCAGAATGTCAAGATATATGCAACTATACCTTTAAGTATACACATGATGAAATTTAAAATATGTGATAAATTGAAATGAGAAGATAAACAACTACAGACAGACAGAAAAGACAGGTTGACAGAAATTAAATATCTTTCATTATGATAATATAAAAGTCAAAACAATAAATAATTAATGTATCAATTTAGTCCTGCTTAAAGACAGTCCATTATTATTTAGTCAACACTTTCATTACATAAATGTTTTTAGCAATACTACAAAACTTTTCATTTTTAATAGTCAAATTGCAAAATTTTCTTTGTTACATGTTTGAACTATATACAGGGTGGAATTTTCGAAGCGTACCTGGAGGAAAAGTACTCTAAATACTGAAGACAGCAAATTTTACTCAAAGGAAACATTCCTTTATTTTTAAAAAGAAACAAAGCTGCATTTAAATATTTTTGAAAATGCACTTGTCACACCCGGGAATCGAACCGACTAAAATCCAAAAAAATTGCAGCCTATACTTTTATGGCACCAATCGATAGGGTCAATCATAAGGATCAAGTCTCTCTAGCAAACATGGTAAATTAAATTAAACAAAAGCCATGAAATCTAAACTTATTTTAATCAAACGAAAAATACGAGTACCTAAATTAACTAATTAGTTGCTCAAAATGAGCTCCATTTTCTTGGATGCACAAAATTCTTATAAGGAATTCATTTTGAGTAACTTTTAGTAGCGTGTTGTGGTGAATATTGAAAATTGTATTGTGAACCTCAGTTTTTAACTCACTTACAGTTGTAAAGGAGTTTGGTAAATTTGAGTTTATACATATCCCCATAAAAAAAAACTAAAGGGAAATATCTGGAGATCTTGCAGGCCATCTGATTGTGCCGTTTGTACCAATCCAGGTATTAAAATGGTAATTAACATTATTTTCGGATTTTAGTCAGTTCGATTCCCGGGTGTGGCAAGTGTATTTTCAAAAATCACAAAATGCAGTTTTATTTCTTTTTTTAAATAAAGGAATGTTTCCTTTGAGTAAAATTTGCTGTCTTCAGTATTTAGAGTACTTTTCCTCCAGGTACGCAATTCCACCCTGTATATAAAGGAGTCAATTTTTATGGCTGAATTATTTTTGTGTTTAAGAATCAAGATTGATCTCCTTTGTTGTCTATTCAATTTCATTCTGTATAATGAATACATGACTTGAAGCATTATCTTTTTATTTTAAGCATTTCATCAGTATGGGTGACATTGATTGGTAGAAATGTTGTGCACAGGTTATAATAAAAATGCTTACTTATATTTAGCCATTAGTCTATGACCATAGCATGGCTATCGTCACGTCCAAGTCGAGCTTAAAACCCGTCACACACATAGCTATAATATATATTAATATACTGTGCTATATATTACATTATAGGAAGCCCCCACACGTGGTAGCTATACTACATCATATTTTGATGACATAACAGAAATATATATTATAGCTGCGTCTGAGGTAGCTCGAAGATTACTATGGAAAATATATTGTAATATGTCTTGCTATATTATATATAATAGCTACGTGTGTGATGGGATTTAATCAGAATGTTGCTGTGAAGTTAAATGGATTCACCTGTTGGCTATGGAGTTCAAGAGGCTGAATTGAAGAATCATTTATTTTTATAATGAAATGTAAACTTACTTCTAGTCCTTTCTTTTCATGATCTTTGATAATAAACTTCCTCATCAGTGGTGGCATCTCAATGTTTTTGGGTAGAATCACTTCTTCATGATCATGTACTTTGTCTGCTGCAGCTAACAATTGTGCTTCCTCATTCTTTGGTATAAGTTTATAATCTGGTTTGTAAGATGTGCGATAAATTTCTGTTACAGTTGGCAATTTTCGGCCCCTGAATGTTTTCTCAACCCATATTCGTACTCTGCGCCTTTCCTGGAAAAGTAGTATTTAGTTTTGTTGCAGTTGGAATTAATTTGCAGCACAAAAATGATGAAACTCCAGTTGGGTGTTCTAGTTCCATAGATCTAGCGAGATGATAAAAACTAGCATAAAAAGGGTATCACAAAATATAGATCGAATACTTTTTCAACGAATATATCATATCATATATATCATCATTTATTATATCAGCATTATTCTCACCTCATCGGGACAAGCTTCAACTTTAACAATTTTCATGAAACTAGGCTCCGGGTATCTTTCAAATACAGATCGAACAATGATCCTTCCAACGCCGAAATTCTTCAGACTCCCAACAATTTCCCATAGAGTTTTCCCTTTGAAACTGGTTGTTCTTCCAACATATTTTATAACAGGCGATGCCATAATTATTTATTTCAATCGGTAATTCGCATGTAATTCGAGAATTATCAACCAATTCACAAATTCACAATTCCTTCCTTGCTGTCAAGTGATTACATACTCTTTGCTTGCTGTCAATTCCTGTATTTTTAGGTTCAGTGTTACCAGCAGATGAATAAAAAATGGCCTTAATCTGTGCTGATTGCTGAAAAGCATAGATAAAGTAAACCTCCTGAAAAGGGTCAATTTTTGTCAGTTTTCCTGAGCGAGGGAAGCGAAAATATTCTAAGATTATGGGAAAAGACGATATAGGAAAAAAAAAAAATACTCACCTAATTTATTGTATACATACACCATAATTTATAATCAACACAGTACATAGACACAGTAGTGTAGTAGTAAAAAGAGTAGTAATAATAATACTACTGCAAATCAAATGATTTGGGCACTTTCAGGCTTTGAGTGTTAAATAAAATAATGTGTGTATGAAGGTAGAATTTTATGCCCCCACAGTTTTAAAACTAAAACATATTGAAAAAATAATAATAAACGTAACTAATAACAATGTTTATTAAATAATACAAGTATTTATCTAAATTATATTTCAATGCCATCTGTTTACAACACTGGGTTGACGACGATCAAACGATTAATCATTTTGTCAATAGATGGCACTACTTTGTGCTCATTTCATAGACTTGGGATATTTTCGATGGCTCATTTTGTAGCATAGAGATATTACATAGTTTTGTAGATATATCAACTTTTAAATAAAATTTTCGTCAAAGAACATACCTACAACTTTCGACCGAGAATACTACTTTCTTTTTCGTACAGAAATCTGTGCTTAGTAGAGACGTTTCATTTATACAAACGGGCTTTTTGGACAAAAACTATCACTATTATTTTCATTGTTTTAAAACACAGAGGTTTCTAATAAAACCATAAAGTTATTATAATAATAACTTTATGAATAAAACGCACTGAACTAATATATTTTATAATCTACTAGCGAGTAGCGACCAAGAACCTTATACATAGGTAGCGACCCGTCACCGGCTTTTCGCGGAAGTAATTTCTCTACTATCCTAACATTAAATATCAAAGTATTATAAATACTAGTGGTCGCCTAGTGGTCGAAATTCTACCGTAATTTTAGCTTTCTGGACTCCTTCTCCATATAAACTTTAACTATGTCAAATCTCACACACACGCCTCCGTGCGCTCAATATGCTTAAGAAGGGATACAAAGTTTTCTCTTCATGTATTAAATAGATAAACCTTCCGTGAAAAATTATCTAACTGATAGTGAAAACCACATGAAAATCCGTTGCGTGGTTTAGGAGGAGTTAGCGGATATACAGACAGACACGGAAAGCGACTTTATTTTATGCTATGAAGAGATAAATCTATGGGTAAGCTGATAAAATATAGCGAAAGTGAAAGATATTCTACAGAGCTATAAATTATAAAACGCGAAAAAAATTATCTAAATTATTTTTCTGGAGTGGAGTTATTTAGGTAATTTTCCCTACTGCAAGCATCGCTGCAAAGACTGTGCCCGGACCTCGGACCTTAGACAAGCTTGAGCGGTGCCGATCGTTAGGGAATACATACACAACAATAACTCGTCACTTGGCGTTCCAAGTCCCGGGGGCACGTCCGCTCACAGCTGACAGGAGCGTATATAAGCGGATAGTATGAGAACGACAAGTCATTCTAGAAGCAGGAAATGCAGTGATGAAACTAGCGGATCTTGTAACATCTTTATAATAGACGGTATTTCATGACACGAGGAACCCCCCACACACCCTCCAGCTTCGAAAGTTAACCACATCTTTAGAACTATCTCTTATCCCATGTTGATGGGCAGACTGTAGCAACCCCAGTGCGGGGTATATTAAGCATGGTTGCGAGTAGGCTTATTTAGAGTTAGTAAGTAGATACTCTTGAGCTCTTGTTTACCCGACAAGGCTAATCTATTCTATCTACTATTTTGAGAAATCCCATGTTTTGTAGTCAGACTGAATAGACATCAAAAGCGAAACTTAAACTATTTTGTTCTTATAACTCATAACGTTCTTGATACTCAAAGCTCATAACTGAATTATATCCATTCAATATCCTACTATTCCTGCTTAGTATTGACATATTTTTCTATTTCTTCATGGGAATACACCTACACAGACGACTGCGGGAATACAATGTTTCCATAAAGCCTTAGGGATTAGAACTCAAAATAAAACATCATGAAAAATCAACTTCAATTTATTTTCAATTTCTTATTTTGTTACTTTATGGAATTTATGCAATACAAATGTTGTAAAATATAATTACAATAGTTAACAGTTATTAAATTTTAAATGCAGGTTTTAATTTTAATTATTTTAACAATGTCATGGAAAAGTCCAATTTATGCTGACCAATTTATAATATTGAGTCTCATTGCCCATAATACACAATGAAATGAATAAAACAGTCCTTCATACTACTTAGTGAAATATTATTCTTCTACATTTTGCTAAATGAGGGTTTCATATTGAACTACGGATTTAATCCCATTAAGCCCTAATGTTAATTTATATTACAGGCAAGTTTTAGGCATTTTAATATACCTGCTATTATAAAATGATTAAATGATAACCATTAATTAATTTTAATATAATTTCAGAACTCACAAGTGCCATGACATTGAATATTTCCTATGGCCATAAAATCACTGTTCATAACAACACAAAACATTAAAAAACAAATTTGCACTAATCACTATCCATTAAGCAATCCCAATGTCTTAATTTTGACTGCAATTAACGAAAATAATATATTTTAGACAATTAATTACCAAGCAATGAAATAGCAGTAGTTGTCACCTTTGGTGGCATTATCCGTATACTTTTGCTATGTTAGAATTAAAGAGCACAAGTAACTTGTACATTAAAAAGCATTGAAGCTCGTCGACGATGTGTTCGTCGGTCGAAGAGCACATTATACTCAAACTGAGGAAACTGAAAGTTAGGCGACCAATCACTAGGTACCGTATCGGTTTTAACCAAAACTCTCCATTATTAATTACTGAAGAAGCTACCTACCCTTAGTTTTAGTGCTTCCATTTCTACAGCAACCAGTGTGTGACAATTTACAATTTCTTTTGTAATATACAACTTTTCTAATTGTTATCTATTTTCCTACAGTCACCGATAAACATAGTTGAAGTAGAATATAGAAACATACCAATCATAATTTTCTACTGTTATAACTGTACAGCAGTCACATTCCGTTGGCAAATAATTAAACATAAAATAAATATTAAATTTAGCTATATAAATTGCCTAGTTACCAACCGGAATGGGCTTCGTGAACACGCAGGTGGTGAATAACAAGTCCATTCTAACAAGAGGCCCGTATACAATAAAAGTTACATCGCCCCACAATTAACTATATACTAAGCAATCGCAATAATAATTTAAGACATATTTACACATCATCGTCGATATTCCACAATATTAAATAAGGAACTTAAATTAGAATAATTTAAGATAGTCGGGATATTATTATTAATAGGAATCAGTCATTCAGTATCCACAGTGATCGAACAGGAGTCGATCGGTCGTCGTCTCGTAACCGTACGGCGTGCGGAGCGGCCGGCGCGGGCTTGTCTTCATGCGCTTTTTGAACATATATGTAGCGCCGCCCGCGACTCGCGGCGCTCTTCGCAGCGGTGGTGGCGGCGACGGCGGTTACAGCGGGCGTCACGAGGCGAGCCGGCCCCGCACCGGCCGATGCGGAACTTAAGACACGCACGAGGTCGATCGTCGACGTGAAAGCTTTCGGCTTGGAATTAGCCATGCTCTAAATCAAGGCTAGAAGTAACCTAGAAGTGTGATCTCGCCGTGCGAGGTACGAGGAGCGGGCGCGAGACCCGGGGGCCGCGGCGGCGGCGCGGGCGCGACTCGGAGCTGCGGCCGCGCCGTCGCTTAAGTCGTGTCCCGCCCATATGTACCGATGCGCACTTCGTCGATAACGCTTGCCCACTCCAAAGCATACGAATCGGGGTCTTCCAAGTAATATGTACGATTTGGCTGTAAAGAAAATAATTTACATTATAATACTTTGTTTCTAAAGCGGATTATTAAAAACAGCAAGAACATGCTAAAGATGAAAGTAACTAAATAATTATGAAAGTAACTCACCGTGTGCACTAAAAATATTCTGAAGTTTTTAGCTTCGACCCGTAGCTCGGGTGACCAAGGGATCTCACCCTTGAGCACCATATTGGTGGGATCAACGTAAAATAATCGCGGTCCTGTTGTCAGCAGCAACATACGCCGTCGTGGGAACAAGCCCTTCCTCTTGTCCACTAGGCCTTGTTTTAAAATTAACTCTCCATCGACGAACTGATGCCATTTGCTCTCCCGAGCTTGAACGTCGAGGCGACGTCGTTTCTCTTCTGGGCTGATGTTTAAGATTCCTGAAAGATAAGAAATAAATTTAGTGTCTAATATTATAAAGTAATACAGAAGTTCCCTAGTTTGTATTGATGCATACATAGAGTTGCAAGATCCGGTTAATCTCATCGAGAGCAAGACTTAACTAAAAAGTACGGGCTTATACAATAATAGGCAATCAAACTTTATGAAATCCAAAGTTCCCGTTGAATCCTAAAAACGAGTGCGTGTACACAGCTGATTATAAGGTCAACATTAATAAAACACGTAGGGCGTAACGAGCGAGTCATTCATGTCATGGCATAAGCGGTTGAGAATGTGGCACTCTGAAATGATGCGATGGCGACGTGCCGGAAGGCTGACGTCATACCAACTATAAAACCGTAAACCATACACTGACTGAGGACGTCCGTTCTGAATGTGTATAGCAGTGAATGCGATGACGTAGTGATTACTCGTTCAACGAGTGCATGGATCATATTACGATGCGCCACATGTATAGAAGAAAATAAATTTGTATTTCAACATAAATACATACCAAAAAAAAAATCGCTTATTTGGAAAATAATCACGAAATAAAACGTTATTGGACTCGGTTTAGTTATGAAACGAGAAGCGTATAAATTTGCCAAGAATTCAGGTCATGGACGCACCAGTTGCCTCTTACTCGTCGCTTCACTGCACTCGCCCGAGACTTTGTAATTGTCCACATCGGCTACATACTCAACCTACTAACATCTATTCAGACTTCTAATAATTTTGTAAATAACTTTATAAACTAGGATAATTGTTCATAATGAAATAATAAAGTTAATTAATTACCTTTAGAGGTAGATAAATCGAATTCCCACAGTCTCACAAGTTGCTTATTACCCAATCCGGGTTCAAGATGGTCGGGCACATTGTATTCCTCTTCAAAAGAACCGCCAGGTAAATATGGACTGATAGTAGGAGGCGTCTGCTCCCATAAATTATCCCAATCCATTCCAGCGAAAAACGGATGATTGCGAATGCTATCATAGATATCTCCCTTATCATTAGCGCCGAGTCTCTTAGTATGATCTAGTACTAACAGCTTTTCAACAAGGTCTTTTGCGTCAGCAGGAAATCCCTCTGGGAACTCGAAATCCATCTTAAGTATTTTTTGGAACGTGAGGAATTCTGTGGCCGCGCGGAATGGAGGCAAGCCCGAAATCATTTGGTATATGATGCATCCCAACGCCCACAAATCTGACGCACGTGTGTCTACGCAGTCGTGTAATAATTCTGGACTTACATACTGCGGTGTTCCAACGAAACTAATTTTTCTAGATCGTTCATTTTGCGTGTCATTATCTGCATTCGGCGTGGTACTAATCTCTTCAGGTTCAAGGATTTTAGCCGTTCCGAAATCAGCAATTTGTAAGTGCATATTTTCATCTAATAATATATTTTCCGGTTTTAAATCACGGTGAATTATTCCCTTGGCGTGCATTTTCTCTAAAGCCATCAATAATTCTGCCGCATAAAATTTAGCTACATTTAACTCAAAAGAGCCAACTTGATTTATGTAAGACAGTAGTTCGCCATTTTTTGCAAAAGACAATACAAAATACAGCCTTTCTTCATCTTGAAATGTGCAATAAAGTTTCACAAAACCATGAGGTACATTGAACAACATGTTCAAAGCGTCTTTTTCACGTTTAATATACTCTCTTTTCTTTTTCCGGATGATGTGGAGCTTTTCACATACTTTAACTGTGAAAAAAAAAAGGTTATTTAGTGATTCTACTGAAAATTTTCACAAAACTGATATACGGCTTCAAGAGAAAAATATGTCAGCCATGAAATTCAGGGGTTTAAAAATTTAATAGTAATACGTACTTGCATATTCCTTTCCACTGTGTATATCCTTCGCTAGAAATACGGTACTGTAACAGCCCTCGCCAATTAATTTGCCAAAAATATAGTCTTTAGCAGTTCGTTTAGTGGGTTTTTGTGCCTGGCTTGCCGCTGGCGAGGAGGCGGGCGCAGCGGGCGCGGCTGCCGCAGGCGCTGGCGTTGCCGGTGCAGGCGCAGGCGCAGCTTGCATCTTGATTGGCGTGTCTACTATGGTCTCGGCCGCGGCAATAGGGGCCCGAACTTCACTAGACGCTCGACCGTTAATCTGGAATAAGGAAAACACTCACTGAGTAAAATAACATTGGGACTTATTCACGGAACTGTACATAATTACAGACTCTGTCTAGTGGATCGTTGTGAGAGAAATGCGACGTCGTCGCGCTTCGAAAGCGTGCACTTGTTTATCGGCTGGCAGCAGCGGCGGCGGCGGCGATGGTGGATACGTCATGCGCGGTGGGGGCCAGGGGGCAACGCGCCGTCTGCAGTGCCCGCTTCTTTAAATTTAGGTGACCGCTAAATACCTACGTAAACAATACTTAAAACTAGGTGAAATGTAATTTTGACGAAAATTGATCACTTTTAGCAGTCCATGAATGTTTATAAACAACAGCTTGTCAATAGAAAGTCAAAATATTCAATGTTTTTTCATTGCAAGCATGTAGGTTTGTATATTATAATTAGATATGATCTCTTATTACGTTATTTAATTTCTAAACTATGTTTTATATTGTTACGTAGGTATTTTCTGTGGCGTCCCTACGTAATATTAGTACAATTTTAAATATTCTGCTAAGTTTTTTTTATTTAATTTGTCCAGGAAGTAGAGGAAGTACCACGAGTACAAACTGAAAGACATGGAAGTGTAAGATTTTATTAAGAAGGATTTAAATAGTCAAAATGTACCGGCAGCCACGTTCACTGGCCTCACCTACAGTTCGATGATCCAATTTTTCGAGTTCGTGTGGCGGTGTAGAGTTTTTGTTCATTTTTTACGGGGCCGTCGTCGAACAAAAAATGACGCTTCCATTCAACAACTTGAGTGAAGACAGATAGAGATAGCATCAGTTCGCGATTTTGTCTCTTTCTAACCACGCTGCAGAATACCACGAGTTCGTGTTTAACGGTATATTGGCCAAAAACAAACTTAATGAAAAGCAAATGAAAGTAACTATAATTTTACCGTTACGTTGCGGGAATATCCATACCTCAATTTTGTCTGTACTTACATTCAAGCTTTTTTAGGTTAGGTTAAGACATTCTTTTGGTTTGGGAAATCGTCTCAATAGGTACTACTTTCAGTGAAAGTAGTACTAATTCCTGTGACTGGTGAGCGGTATTTATTTCAGAAGCGGTATTTTACTAGTGGAAAAAAACGGGTAGGGTGCGTGCCCCGTGAGGCGATGAGTTACACAAACTATAATTACCACTAGGTCACAGCTAATTACGTGTATTAAGAGAATAAACAGTCTCCGAGGCTAGATATGACGACGGAAATGCTAACATAATTCAGATTAATCTAAGAAACCTAGACTTGAAAGAAAACTGTTTTATATGTACATAACTACATACTTTATGCCTCTGATATTTTGCCATCCAGACTTGATTGGAAAGTTTTTTGTCATGCATGACAATAAAGATAGGTAGGTAGGTATGTAGTTTGTTTACATTTATTTTGATTTGAAAACAAAGTATAGACTCTGTATAAATAGAATCAAAGCCAAAGTCCTGTAACTGTATGGTTCGTTGAAGTTTAGAATGAGTCACTAACAATAATTAAGCTTGGTTGTAAGCGCCGCAAATGGGTCTCGCATTCCGCGGCTGGAGCGGTGCGCGGCGCGGTGTAGTCGTAGACCACCGTCGCAACGGTACTTACACTCGCATTCCCACAGCAACGGATTCCACCGTCCACTAACACCGACTTCATACTATAGCCGACCTAGATCCCTCTATGAACCCTCCTTTATTCATTGCAATGCCGTCTGCAGCATGTACGGTACGGTTTTATGTAATGTTACTAGATTCACGTGGAGGAATGCCTATATTTTTATACTGAGTGAGCATTAACATTATTTATATTTAGTAGGAAAACTATGTTAGTTTCTAAAACAGATAGATACCTATCAAATTGGGACGGATGCAGCAGTTGCATATTTTGTTTACCACCTACAATCTAAGTACCTACATCCGTTTTAGAGTTGACTGATGTTTACTCTGTGGTCAGAATTGCGATAAAAGTGATAATATCGCGAATCCGACCAAATTTAATAGTCACAAAATATAAGGGCTATTGAGTAATAATAATAACTGTGACTGGTCGGATTCGCGATATTATCACTTTTAGCGCAATTCGGACCGCAGGGCTAGTTAGCATACCAAACCTGTTTGATAAACTATAACGGATAAGCTATCTAAATTAAAACAAGCTCAGTACAATAAAGAATTAAAAGATGAATGAGTATTCGGAATGCGTGATCATGAATCATGCAATATAAACAACCTTTGTTGAAGAACATTCAACAAACAGACGACATCCTTCGTTCGCGCTTCAGAACGACCTCTAATTAATAAGTATTATAAAATAATGAATGCAGGGTAAGTACCTACGTTTATATGTTTGAACAATGACATTGTGTTTGTAAACAAAAACATACATATCTGTTTTCAAGTTTGGTTTGTTGTAGTTTACTAGGTCCTACTTACCCACATGGAAATTTATAATTTGTGTATTGGTAAAACCTACCTATGCCCAAAACCAAAAGTGTATTACTTAGGTAAGTACCTATCTATTTCTTTGCGGATATTCTTTAGTAAGAGGTAGGCAATATAAAATCAATATTATGCAAATAGGATGTTTTAGTCCACCAGTTGACCAGGGAGCTTACTACGAGCTCTTATAGCAGGGCTGAAATTAAACTGCCCAGAAATTCCCAGAATAAGCTGACCTTTCACTGTACGAAAAGCCTATACAGTGCGCGGTCAGCTCATACTGGAAATATCTGGGCAGTTCAATTTCAGCCCTGCTACAAGAGTTCGTGGTAAGCCCCCTGGACCAGTTGATTATAAGCCAAAATGTTTTATTTTGTTAAATTGGTTTTCTTTCCAGTTAAATCAGTGTTTTTCCACAAGACACAAGTACTACTAAATATTATCAGGAATGATAAAGAATGTAGGTGTCCGTACAATGTACACAACCTCCTCCTCCGCAAGGTATTACGCCACATCACTTGTGTGTGACGTAGAGGTACGAGCAAACATTTTCGTGGCGTGTCAATTCTATCTAGATAAGAGTACAATTTGGGTAAAGGGCGAATTCTAACAAAATATTTAGATAGTGTTGACGTTGGCGTTTGGTGTCGATTCTATAGTGCACTTTGATAGGACTAAACTGAACTGAGGGCGATTGTCTCTTTCTGTTTCAATAGAAAAAGAAAGTGACAGGTACATTTAGTCTAATTTAGTACTGCCAAAATGCGCAACACAATCGACAATCTTTCTTTCGTTCTAAAGAAAAAAATATTCTTTTTGGATAATATTTTGCAGCGCTATAATTAATTATTTTGGTACAGCTACCAGTGATAAACTACCTATGATTTCTTGCCGGATACACAAATACAAAATTCACTTTTCTAAACAGAAAAAATAAGTTATAGGTACCCTGAGTGCTTAGAAATTTTCTCATGTTGATATTTTTGGCGCATGTGTACAATATTGATTTATAACTTGCCCCGTTGCGCGATACCGTAAAAAGTTTGTGCAAATCATGCATATTGCGCGGCAACGTTAACTGAATCTGCGTGTAAGGATACGTTGTGTTTACGATAGTTGTATGATTGCAACCGTAGCGGCTGAATGCGGAGATCGTGAGTATTCGTGAGGAGTTCGCAGTGGTAAACAAGGTGGTCACGCCGGTGACGCGTGAACAAACAAGTGCGGTGCCGTGGCCGCGTCAGCCGACGATGATTTTTTGTATCATACGAGACGCACTCGCCGTTGAGAATGGAGCACGGAGCCATCCGATGACATAGGTACATAAAACCAGGGCGAAAGTGTGCAATCACCGCCTTGCACAGCGAAAGTTTATAAACACTACAATTCGTTGCAAGACATTGCCACGTCTGCCTACTCGGGACTTGTAAATGTAAATAAACCAATTATTGTACTGCTGTTTGTATGATGAGTTTTCAATTGTTTCTCAGAACCATAGAGCAAACTTATCTATGTACCTACTTGATACGCTTTCCATACACATAATACATAAACACTAAACATCTATTAATAAACCTTTATATTACCCAATTTTACAATAAGTTATTAGAAGTAAGTACTTATAATAAAAATATCTACGTATTCCATGGTTCTTAAAAAACAAAATACTGAATAAATAGTGATTCGATATACTAATAATGCGACCCCGCATAAACATCCAGACACGGGGGTACACAAACACGAGACAGTCATTGACCTTACCTTAGATTTGGGCGAGGGCTGTTTCCCGCGCTTCGTGGAGCTAACGCCAAGTAACCGCAAAATCCTGTTGGCTGCTTCGAGAAGAGTTGCACTACCCCTCGATCCTCTTTTAACTCTGTGGGTCAATCCGCTCATTTCGACTTGTCTCACACTTTGTTTTCTACCGTCTTGTTATTGTTTGAAACGGTCAAAAACACGATAACCGTTCATGAAGGTTGATTAGTTCTTTAACAAATATCGAATCACAATAAAGTTCAGATAAATTTTAAACACATGGAATTACGGAGATATGCAAATTCAAGATACTTAATAAATAAACAACGATAATTTTTCAATTGTTAGATTGCGCGCGTACATCCGTTCACTTAAACGGCGCGTTGCGGACTGACAACTTACTAATACTGGAATGCAACGAAAACGAAGCGACCTGACGCGAGCGGAGCATTGACTACCTACGTCCGTCGGCGTCGTCGTCTCTCTCTCGCTAGACGGAGTAATCGCATCGGCATCGGTCGGTATGTACGCTGGGGGGAGGTGAGGCGCGACGCGGCCGGCATGCGGCAGCGCGCGCGGCTTGCTTGGTGTAGTTGTGAAACCCAGCCCATTCCCCATTCGCAACCCACTATACCTACCCTTTGAACCTCAATCTATGTGTGTAAGGACGAAGCGTACCAGTCACCCTCGCTCGGCTCCCATTCCATTACCACCTGGGGGAATTTACCCTTAAAATTATGATACCTCCATGAACTAAGAAATAAGTCTTCAGCCTATCGAGTAAAGAAAACCAAAGTCCTTCAGACCAATATTATTGGTCTGAACAAAGTCCTTGTAATATTTTAATTTTTAGATAATACGTCATGCCATATCTACTTATAAGTACTTAGGTACCTATCTAATATCAAGTAGGTACATAGGTACTGAGTCTGTTTTAAACTAATCATCTAGAACTAGCCTGTAACTTTCTAACGAACAAATAAATCGTTTTCATCCCACGTGTCTCTGTTTTGTTAAAGTTTTATGTGGGGTGAGCGGGGGTGGTTAGAGCCATGACGGCTGACGGCTCGAGTCGATTCGAAAAGTTCTGGGGGCGTAGATCGGGAACGAGAAGTGCGAATAATTAATTTATTTATTTTATTTTATTTATTTATTTCACAATGTACACATAAGTTGTTATAAACAGTTATAAACTAATTAATATTATCAAGCAAAATGCAGCTGTCTAAAGTCAGATGCATTTTGTAAATGATTGCATCCATGATTGTCCCATCCAGGCCTATCTATGCACACTGAAAAAAAACAGAATAAAATAAATTGTATTTGACATAATTTTTTTGCCGTTTCTATAGATTGGTACGGAACCCTTCGTGCGCGAGTCTGACTCGCACTTGGCCGGTTTTTTATTTAAGTTGTACACTACAAACTGCTTTTAGGCTTTGAACTTTGAGTAAGGCGACTTTGTCAGTGGGACTGCTAAAGTCCTACACTATGTTCGTTCCGCATTAGAATTCTACTGGACTTGTTTTTTTCTTTTCAGTTTTTATATAAAGTGATTTTTAATTTTTTTTATTTTTGTTATTAATTTTTAAATTAATTTTTATGTTTGTTCAGCGATATCTTCGCCAATTGTGAACCTTTTTTAATCACTTTTATTTGAAAGAATATTATCCCAAGGTCGTCCCATTTAAATTTGGTGAAGATCTGATGAAGACCTTCGGAGATAGACAGTGGGATAACAGTAAATCACTCGCGATTGCTGTAATCGTAAATTTTCTTTAAGTATAGTTTATGCCACTATACTCATAAATAACAAAAAAAAAATAGCTTTAAAGAAAATTAAATCCGACCCCAAAAATCTAAAACGCATAAAATTATTTTCATAAAAAACTTAACAGCTTCTGAAGTCGCCTTTACTTCTACAATGCACCTTAGCTTGGCACTGGCCCCGACTTTTAGATAAACCCGTTTATAATTATTATTCGACATCAATAAAACAACAACATCAAAGATAATAGAGTCTAGACTAGACTAGACAGACAGTCTAAAGTAAATAAAAATTTGTAATGCCATAATATTTGTGGGTACACATCTTATTCGACACGAACCTACTGCGTCTGGAATTCTGGATATACTTATGTATCATACATTACGTGTCGTACATTACGTGCACTGTAAAGAAAACCTTTAGGCTCATCAAAGGTTGTTATTTTTTTCTTTTTTGATTCGATGTATTATGTAGGTTGGAGCGGGCCGCAGCTGCTGTTCGCGGCACGTGCACCAAGCTCGTGCCGACGAGCACACAATGTCATGTGCATTTTGATTACTATCCCTACATTCATGTAAATAATTATAAATATGCACCATATATCTTCATCTTACAAACTTTATTTATGCCTTTGCATTGGCGACATCGAAATTGCGAACTTTTCAAAGATTGTTGTCTTGCTAATTTGTCAAACTACGTTCTACATTTTACAAGATCAATGTTCAATATTAGGTAAATAATAATCTATTCAAGAACCTATTAATTGTCTAATTATACTTATTACGTATAACTCGTTAATCTCAATTATTTATTGGTCCTTAAATCGTACGTCATAATTCATAAGAAACAATATTTTTATTAACTGCTGTTCAGGTACATCGGAATGCTGCATTTTAGGGACAACGTGTACAGTGTAGATAACACAACAATAACAAGTACGTCACACGCGTATTCACGTGAAGTTTACCTACCTTGAATGTAAATAATAAAAATGCCATGTGATATCATTTTGAGCAGGTGTTGTTAATAAACAAGTATTTCCACGCGATATAAATATATTCTTATAATATATGTATAGCACTTCACAACTCAAGTCAAAAGGATATTAACATCGCCAGGTGGATGAAAGCATTTTATTTTTTGCTTTCTGGGTACCATAGCTGGCAGTCTGTCGCAGTTGCAACCCCTAACAGAGCACCGAAGCTTCGTTTCAAAACAAAATAAAAGCTGCGTCGAACATTGAACCCGCCACCTGGCACTGTTTTTATGTTATACGGTATCCACTATCCATATGGGGGCAGAAAAAACATATACAATCAGTACCTAGGTACCTATTAGTTATTCTTCCCTATTAGTCGATGTTTATGAATTGATACATGGTCGGTTAAACATAAGTTTACCGTGATGTTTGTTATTGGTACACATACCACACTGACGTAAGTTTGTGTGTAAAATTACAAACAGTAATATTTTAACCGTCCGTCGCCGTGTCGATATCAACGAAACACTAAAGTCAGTTATCTCACTGATAGATGTTCGTGATGACTCTCACGATTTATCTATCACATTCAGGTAAAATATTAAATCAACAGCACTCGATAACAGTACAACTAAACTTATGATGAAAGTGACAACAGCAAGATCACGCCTCTAGTAGTTTCAGCGTAGGGTGGATCGATATCGAAAAGATAACGATCGATAACGTGTGCGAAATCTTGTTCAGATAAAAGTTTATCATCGGAATAATAAATATTTACGAAAACAACGCATTTGATTGCAAATGAAATCTATCATTTTGCATTTTTATTCGAGTTATTCTATATCTAGTGTTATCAAAATTACAGTATAATCTATAGGTTCATAGTGCAGAAAATAAAAGTTCCTCAGTATGGGAGTAGGCGCTAGGTTTGTACCTAGACACTAACGAACACTAGGCCTAACGATGTTAGAACGTCTTTACTTCTTCACACCTCTTTTCTTCTTAGCCATTGAAGCATGTGACATAATTTACTTTACGTTTAATTCTCATTGAAATGCATTTTTTTTTAAATTTCTTCTCAGACCATACAATTCTCAATATTACATCACCCATATCTAAGCAATGTCTGTATGAAATAGGGATTTTGAGATCCTACGTCCTAATATACTATCCAAATAATAAATTTTCTGCTCTGCCTAACCAATACCCTACATTTACTTCCATGGCAATATCATCTCTAATATTGAAAACACGTGTAACTATGACAAGGCCATACGACATTGTTGTACGTTGTTTTGCTATTCCAATAATTTGTCATTTATATGTATTGTATGCAACTGTACCGTGAGCGTATATGTGCATGTCATTGCACTCCAATAAAACTGAATCTTACACATGTAAGCATGATATACCTACTTGCTATTATAATTGTTAGTATGTATTTATTTATGCGCAAGAGTTAACATGTAACGAATGCACAATATCTTTCAAAACTTCCGCATATAGGTATGCGTTGGGTTAACCCACATATTATGGAGCGGTGACTATTTATAGGATTTAAACACGGGTTAACCCGAAGTAAGATGTTGTATGCTTTACGTTATGATAATATGGAAGAATTTGGCGAAGGCGGTACGAAGGCGCCTAGCGAAGGTTATCGACGTTCCGAAATGTCGTGGCCGCGGCCTTGAGTGGTCCTTTGACCCTCCGTTGGAAGTAATATCCGCCGTTCTCGAACCACCTGCTCGAGTGCCCCTCGCATCTTAAATATTTAAAACATCAACGGTCTATTGACATCAATAATATAGGTACATCTAGGTATGTAAACATGAGTTACCCACATTCCATAACTTTATAATTATTAAATATATTTCTAGCATATGAGTGACATAATACCTAATTATAATTTATAGGACAAGAGCTAATATATCTAAGAATTTAATTCTGATAATTAGGATTATTTCCTACGTAAGTAACTGTACCCTTTCAAGGAAATATAGAGATTCACAGTACCTAACTTAAACATAATTAATTTTATAATTTAAATTATAATTTATTATTAGTCATCGACGACGACATCGTTATGATATAAATTTTATCTATTATGTAAGGTTAATTGTTATCCCTTACACGATATATTATTAGATTCTTGCTAGGTGTAAGGATAAGCCGTCAGTGTCATTATCATTATAATAATTCAATAAAGATTCGATCTAACGAAGAGGTAGCCTGTTAGTTAATAAAATATGTACCTAAGAATCGATCCTAGGTACGCATCTTCTGCCCAGATCATCGGTGTCGAAACTAGAAAGTGAAACCAAGTAAGAACGAAAAAGGTGATTTTCACGTGTTACGTTTAGTTACATACAACCAAATATCTAAATAAATTAAAAAGCAACCGTCGCGTCGCCTAACCATGTTTCACAGAATTTTAATTAATTATTTTCGCGACAGTACGACGACGTGGTAAGTTCGATGACCGACGAATTAATTCAAGGGCCTTAACCGTAGCTTTTATTTTGCTGATAACCTTCAATTTGTGGGCCCGCGGGGCTCGCTACTTATATACTCTTTATTTTTACCTAGCCACTGACTACTGCCGTTCGCTCATTACAAGGTTGAAATATTAGACTACTTAGCAGTTTACATAGACATAATATAATTGAGACATGATGATTTGGATTTGGATGCAATTAAATGACGACTCCCAACGGGAGCAAGTGACTTTTACGCAAAATAAGAACATACGGCTATCATAACTTTGCAAAAAGTTGACACGATCCGCGACTTGGGTGTCCAACTCGACAGTTAACTGTCATTTTTAATCACTTTGACATAATTATCGCCAATGCTTAAAAAGTGCCAGGTTTTGTAAAGAGAACTTGCTCGGAGATCCGGTCCACAACGACCCTTAAGGTACTCTATAATACCCTTGTCAGAAGCATCGGAGTCTGGAACCCCACATATCGTTTTTGTACAAAAATATCCATAATTTGGCTAATGTGCCTAAGATATTACCGGAAATAAATATGGCTAATAGCACCAAGACCAAGAGGCACCACAATCAGATCCACACGCAAAATAAAAACGTTTGTAACATCCTCGTCTAGAACCAATCTTGGTCACACAGCCCCCGTAAGTCGAATTATAATAAAATAAGCATCTGCAACAATAACATCGATGTTTTTTCGGGCACATTTCCCGAATTTCAAAGAAAACCTTTCTTTAACTCCCACTGATGAATCACATGCGTAACAAGATTGATAGAAGTGATTTGAGGTACAACTTGGTAATTGCAACAATTGGTTTTGCACTCGTTAACAATCCTTACGTTCAACATTTTACAATACACTGTACAAATTAATTAAATCTATCAATGTTTAAAAGTATGACTGTTTGTTGCCTATTGCTTTATTTTTCTATGAACAATCAATGTTAATTTAGTTTTTATATAATTACTGTATACTTCTTTAAGTGACAATTTCACCATGATTTAATACTATGGTTATTACATTATTTTATAATTAATGTCTGTTAGTGGATAGGTCGTTGGAGTACCTTTTAAATAAATAAATAAAATATTTTTAAGAAGGGTGTGCAATTTTGTATCTTTTTGTCATAATCTTACCTAAACAAACGGAAGTAAAGAAAACATGATAACAATGAATTAAAATCCAACATTACGTACAATAAAGCCCCGTTTATTTATATAAGTAGGTATATATGTATGAGGGAATTGATAAACATAAAAAATTATTGTTGTTAATAAACTATTTGTTTTTTTGGAACACGTTGATAAACTGTGTAGGTAATATCATGATGCTCGACTTTTACTATGTGAAACTTCCTTTACTAAAAAGGCTTCTGTCCTGCACATCTGATGAATGTTTATACCTACTAAAGTATTTAAATCTAAAATTTATGTTGTGATTGTGACATTGTATTAAGGGCAAGTTATCTAATGAATGAATTCTTTATAATGCATTAATGACGAAATAGTCATCTGTATGGTATGCAGTGAGTCCCCAGTCCCCACCCGCGGGCATTATCGATAATATTATAATGACAGAGCATGTGTTGTCTCATCGGAAAACAATTAACGCATAACAAACAATTTAGTTGCGGTCGCAGATAGTAGAGCGGGTCAAAGTACAAGAATTTGTGCCGAGATAACGTTACGTTTATCTATCACATGCACTCCCGAAACACATGAACATGTTATAGTTTATGCAATCTGGTTAAAAATAGCATGACCGTTGTATTATTTTAGTTTTTTAAACACAACGTTGTAATTTATAAAACAATTTAAGCATGATTATCTGATTATTTTAGATACGTTGTGTAGCGTGTAATTAACGATTCATTGAATATTAAGGCTTGTCGAAAATATGAGTTTTATTACAATTACTTACTAATTAATTCATGATCTCACAATAATTATGTAGTACTTATACAATGTTCATTGTCACAAATGAAACTGGAACGCAATCAATGGTTGGAAAATAAACACTCCACTAGTCCGCACTGCAAAGAACATCCGTCACAATCATAAAAAGCATCCGCCATCCTCTTCTTAGAATAAGAGGTTATCAAAACATCACGATGATTGCCCTTGTATTTCTGTAAATATTTTACAGCTACAATAATAATGATGTAGTGTGTAAAGTTATATAAATTATAATGGATAATGATTAGGATTTTCATCTAGGATCTCTTAGTTGTTTTATTTAGTGCACTTTTTGCACTGGACACCGGACAGGAATTCATACCAGACAAAACAACAACTACTAACAACACAACTTAGTGTGATTTACTTACACTCTTGATTTTCCTTATGATCTTAATTTAATATTGTTTTATTAAGTAAGTACCCAGCAAAATTAATAAAAAAAACTGGCATTTTAGTTTCACTACCTTTACATTTTGTTATTAATAAGTAAGTAATTATCAGTAAGCAAATAATTTTGGTAATGTTTTTTAAGATTTGTTTAGTAGATACATAATATTAATTTCGATAATAAATAGGTATGTGTAATAACTTTTAGTGTTTTAATTTATGTTGGCAGTTGTCAACACAATTTCACAAATTATTATAACTTTTGAAAGCATAAGTACGATTTTCTTTCTAAAGCTTTAATATAATTTCAGGCCATTATTTTCCCATAGCTGGGCATGGGCCTCTACTCATAATGAGAAGGGTTAGGCCTTAGTCTACCACGCTGGTCTAGTATTTACTTTACCACTAGCGGCCGGTCCCGGCTTCGCACAGGTGGACATTTATTTATATTATGAGTACAATAAACAATACTTAATAATAATAATAATTTTGTTCTATCATCAAAACTTTTCGCAGCGCTCGCGATGTGTAAGAAATTTTAAAGGTAATTTTTAATTAGAGACAATTTTCGTGTTGGTACCAGATTTTATGAAAACGAAATATATCCTATGTTCCTCAGTGATATATTTTTTAAATCGATGCTGTAGTTTTTGAATTTATTCATACAAACAATAATACAAAAATACAAATCTTTGCTCTTTATAATGTAGAAAGTGTAGATGAAACAGATTATACCTACCTACATAAATTATTTATTTAATTATTATGTATACTTTATTGTACACCTGAATATAACAATTCTGGGCGGCTTTATCGCATAAAGCCAACCCTTGAATGGAATAAAGTGACAAACAACTTATGGGGCAGACTGTGGTGCACATAAATATTATGAACCAAATAATTATACTTCAAAATAAAAATAAAACATTATGAGTGAATATAGCACAAATATATTATAAATACATATAGTTAAATATCACAGAGACAATGAGAGCATTAGAAAAATTATTCCTTTGTGGAAAATCTCTACATAGTACATAAAATAAAATCGCTTTCCGCGTCTCTCTCTCTGTATATCCGCTAACTCCTCCTAAACCACGCAACTGATTTTGATGCGATTTTCACTATCAGTTAGATCATTTTCCGGAAGGTTTGTGTATAATACTTTGTTATTTAATGGAAGGATAGTAGAGAAATTCCACCCGTGCGAAGCCGGGCACGGGTCGCTAGTAAACTATAAATACCAAGAGTACCTACTGGTATTTTATTAGTTCATTTCGATTTAAAAATATGTAAGACTTATAAACTAGTAAGATAAGACTATGTAAAGTGCAAAGTAAAAAGCGAATTAAAAGTTGCCAACGTCTACGCATACATAATTGGACAGGGTTGATACATTTTGCAAGGATAAAATCTTTACTGAAGCCATGAAGGTCTTTCACTTCAGATTTTCCGAATCTCATTTGCGATACGATTTAACATGTAGCTATCTCTCAATCATTAGTGTAAAGAATTATTTACATTTAGAAAAAGAGTCGTACACAAAACCCACCCTAATTCTTCTGTTCAGCTCGACGTCCCTACGCGAGTGGAATGCCTTCCACTCACAATTCCACATACTTTAATCACTTCCCGCGCGTCTAGACATCGACCTCTAGTTCGAAGTTCTCGCTATTGCCAAATTAACTCTTAGGGTTACCTCCTAAGATCCCTATTACGTCGTCGTCAGTAGTCCAACGTTAACGATTAATAAAAACGGGCTCGCTGTCCTCGGAAAGTGCATTGATCTCAAGGCGCGTCCTCCTGTGGCACAAAAATTGCTGCACGTGAAGTAGGCGTCTCTTTTGTGTATAAATACAAGGAATAAGTGTGAGCAGGACGCAGTAAACGTAGTAGGCAGGATGCGCGTGGTGAGCAGCGGCCAATACACCCAAGCGAGCGCAATGAACGGCAGCCATTAATGTGGAAGTACCACGCACGCCGCATTTTGGCGCCAATACATCCGTTTAAGGAAACGAACTAAGTTTGTATGAGAATTGACACTTTTCAAATTTCGCCTGATTCTATAATAAGTTTATAAAGGCACAATTTGCGAAATAATTTAAGTGTTTCTCTATGACTAGAATTTATTTTCTATTTGAAATTGGTGAATTCATTGTACATAAATATATCCCACAGGAAACGTGTAATTTGTTGATAGATTCATAACAAAAAACAAGAACATTTACTGTTCCTCAGCGTCACTTTCGCGCCAAAAGCGTATACTGCAAGATGGCGGCAACCACGTGCTCAACAAATAGGTACACGCGTACTATATAACTTGTATTCACTCAGATTTCTCATATTATACCTAAGGTTTAAATATTTTATTGTTGTATTTGATAAACTTAATAAATAGTAGTTTTCAAATCAATCAATTAATTTAATTTATTTTCTTTCAGATTCCTTCATGCATAATACAGTTATTTATCTTACCGGCTTATAACATACCTAAGTATTGAAAATTAAGTAAGTTTGAGTATCACTTTTTGAAGAGACAAACATAAAAATTATAAAAAGATTATGAATAATTTCTAACCCTAGCAAATATTTATCCCAAAAAGCACCAAAACAATATTTTTCTTATATTACAATAAATACTGTTCAATAATGTTAGATAATAACTAAAATAACAAAAATCATTCAACATAAATCACAATAGGTACATGGGATATCGGTTAAGCTTTTTTTTAATTTCAATCCTTCTTGGAAAAGTATGGCGACTTGAAAAAACAACAAGTATAAAGGCGGCGAGGCGAGGGCGGCATCGTAATATGCAGTTCTGTGTTAGACTGTGTGGGTGCAAATTCCACGAAGGATGAGATGCCTACCGATACATTCAACTTTACAGAACCGGCCAGCATGCCAGTGACTGTTGTGTTTAAAATTGCAAGCAAAGCCTTCACTAGGTTTAATATTTTGCGCGTCCGAAAAAACATATAAAAATGGCATTCATTAAGAATTTCTGCTATTATAAGTAAGTATACCTCAAAATTGGAGAATACAGTACAGACAAGCACTCAAGCGAAAAAATCAACGATCGGAACTGTCTGGGTCTGGCCGTTGAACCCAGAAGCAAATGGCAAAAAGCTGATACACATCGAATAAAAATATTTTGATCTACGAGTATAACAGACTTTCATTACCGGGAAAATGTTGGTTTGAAAAGTTTTGATAAAACAAGTTTAGCGCTCGATTTGAGGGATGACTGAGAGAGAACCTTCGAAAAATTTAGAGAACATCCATCCCGAACGACTTGAAATGTCAGTTTCTGCACGACTTTCAAGGTTTCAATTTTACAAAAGCAGAGAAGGATTTATTGTAAGATTTGAATTAACGTTTCGCGAAGTCACGTATTTCTGACAAACAAACTATTCAAGCTTTTAAAGCTGACCTGAGAACAAAATAGTAACACAATGCAAATAACAACAGAATGTTAACTGATTAGCAATCAATGCAGGAATCAATCAACGGAAATGAGATTCCTGATGTTGGTTCTTTAAATATAGACGTGCCTTGCATGGCGTTTTGTCCGAGTACCGCTAAATATCCTGTTAACTCCAGGTGAGAATATAGTGCGAGTTCATCCTCATACAAACGAAGTTATCAAGGAAGTCGGAATCAAACTATTTATAACCTTGAAACAAAGAAAAAAATTTGTTACTGCGCATAATTTTTGGAGGTCCATGACCCACTGAGTTCCATGCATGTAAAACAACGATTTGCTACGCATTGAATATTCTTACGCAACTATTTCTTCTACATATTTCGCAGTTAGAAATAGAGGTCTATTGATTACAACTTTGCTTATTATCAACTGTAATTAATTAAGTTCAATTATTCAGTTATAATCTATTTCCATATTCGTACATTATTTTGTATTATGTCACTCTTCTGGGCAAAGAATTTCGTCTAAATTACGAGTGAATGTCCAATTGCTTATGTAAATCATGCTCTATAAGCTTATATATCAGGACAATATTGGCACAGTATAACAATATTCGTGTAGGTGTACAGGAGTAAAAGTAGAGAATAGCTTAAAAAACGGGAACGTAAACTGTGCCTTAGAGGCGTCAAAACAATGTTAAAATAACAGTATTTAGTTTAACGGTTCTGTTAAAAAGAATTAATTTTTATAAGGATAAGGATAATAACTGCAATATTAATTTATCATCCACTGACGAAGCTAAGGTACTGCAAACAGGTCTGCGGAGTTGGGTAGTTGTTCGCTGGTCGAAAGTCCAGGGCCGCGCGAGCGAGTGAAACCTCGCATTGTGCGTCTTGGACGCGGTCGTTCGCCGAAGTTGCACACCGTTGCCGCCCGTTGCACCGTTGTTGGCGAGACGTAGTTGCATTCCACACATACCATTCTCGCCTACCATTACACTAATCTACTTATATTAGCCAGTAAAAGCAATCCTTTAGCTTTTCACCTGAACATAACCTGTTTTGATGATTATTTGGAGAAGTGTAGGTACCTATTTAGAGTTTCAGAATGTACATTATAGGTACCAAAATATCTATGAGAGATATAAATATTGTGGTAATAATGATACCATCACACTTAACTTATTTTTTAGCATGCTATAGTCTGTAAGATCGAGAGAATAAAGACAAAGATTTATGAGTATGATTAAAATTTCCGGGTTTTGTTATTGCCTCTTTATTTATTTTGTCTGGCGGCGAAATTTTCATAGAAAAGTTAAGGGCTGATGATTCATCTATTGACTAACTCACGACAACACACTTTTGGATGCGATTATTTTTTACATAAAGAAATACTATAACGGCACCGATGTTTGATACTACGTTACTTCGTCATAGTGACCAGGAGTTATTCCCTCGAGTTTATATTTTAGGACAAATGATTTTACAATAATTTTTCGCCAACTGAGACGTAATTTTTTAGACTCAAATGTCTTTTAGTACCTATCCTGTTTCCATCAAGAAGGACTAATAGCTCAAACGATACCTACTATACTATAGAATATTGTGTAGCTATTGTTTCATCATAGTAATCACAAGACACACTTAGCAGGGAAGTACCTAGCGTCGGTGTTGCAAGGCGTGGGTGGTCTGCGCATGAGTCACTGTGGCCGCGCGGACGCAGCGACCAGCGCCCGCGCCCGCGGCGCAAACTTGCGGCTCTATTGTACATGCCCATTCACGAACCAATAGAATGTCCCTGTAGTGTTGCAATAGCATCACAGATATTTTCAAACACGTCGTCCTAATTTAAAATAGATATTGCATCTTTATATTTATAATTTTTATGTTATTTCAATCTTGGGCGCAAACATAAATAAAAAAAAACATAAACATAAAAAAAACATAAAAATCAAAAACTACAGGACCGATTTTAAAAATTATTTCACCAGCAGACTGCTATATTATCACTGAGTACATAGGATACAATTTATAAAGATATCACGCGGGCGAAGCCGCTTGCGGAAGCTAGTGACCTAATATTTTAAGAATTTTAAAAGCCGACTTTGCTAACCTATGGCGCCTTCCTACTACATGAACATATATGCGACGACCACACCGGTGCAAACATCAGGCATACATGGGAACACAACGGTTTATAACAACAATTAAGCCTCATTCATTCCTAACATAGATTTACAAGATAAGCTATGTGATTGTGTCACACTAGGAAGCTGCTTGAAACTACGTCTAACAAAATAGCTGTAGAAATAAAACGTGATTGTACTGAGTACTAGAGATGAGTAATGTGGGTTATGGACAACTTATCGGACGATCCATATGAAGCGAATATCTCTTGGCTGTGACGTATCCATTCTTTGTGCTGAGTTCTATTGTCAGGTGATCAATGATCATACGTGGTATAAATACATTGGAATAATATATGGGTTGCATAAAGCAGCTTCTACTTCGAAAAGTTATATTAAATTACGAAAGGTTAAAGTTAAATTTATTGAGATTGTAATATAAAGATTTTCAAAAGCTGTCTGGACCGAAGCCCCAACCACCACCAGAACCAGAATCGGCAGCAGCAGCAGTTAGTTGAGAACCAGCTTAATCAACTGCTTGATGGATTTCAATGAAATGCTTTTTTCCCAACAAAAGTAGAGTACCTAACATAATTATAATTTAGTTTTAGTAATAAGTAATGTTTATTTATACATATATGTATACAAATAACAGTGCTAATGAGGAAATATAAGTCTAACACTAACAAAAAGTCTACCGTTTAATCCGATTTCCTAAGTTTCCGAAAAAATATACCACGATTTTTCATAGAAAGTCAGAATTAGTTATAACATCTTATCTTATATCGCTGCCTTTCTACAATTTATTTATTAAGAGGAAAATTCAATCCAGTTTATCGCAGACACATATTAAATCGTGTACAGCTATAACATTATGTGTGCGCATTTATAAGTGGTAGTGAAGGGAGCGTAGCGTGGTGTTGCCCGGAGCGTACGTTCACCCAGCCAGCCGTCTCGGTCGTAGCCGCGACGCGCCCTTACCCAGCCAACCCTCGGGCGGCTCGCTAAATACTTTAATTTCGTCCTTCCCCTTTCCCCTGACGCCGCGCCGCGTCCCAGACGAGACGAGAGAACGACCGCTGCCGCTGATATTGTACGCACTACAGTACTACGTAGTTATGTACACATGTGCGAGTAAAGGCAGATGAACTACAAGTGTTCTCGACCTTTTCGGCGTAAAGCACAGAATAAAAAGGTTTCACGACCATTTTATCGCGTAGATAAACAGAATTGTTCAGTTTCAAATCATATCAACGCGAAATAAAGTTACGCTGATTACCATATTTTATCATTTCGATGTAGTTTGGTATCTCTATTGAACCATTGGTATATTTGATATTGAAATAATTCAAGGGGCAGACGAACAATTATCATAATTCAAATTTAGGAATTTGGCAATTTAGCCTTATTCCTCCATATGCCTATGATAGCTTGCTATTTGTTTTCATTGAAAGATAACGAATCCGATGATCACGATGACCATACACAAATTACATTACAGACTACATATAAAATTACATTTTACTTAAAAAACAATTGCACTCTTATTGACGGTCTCGTGATTCGTTTTGTTTTGATACATATGAGTTACCTATTTAAGTTGATGGAAATGACATGGTTATACAATATACATGCATGGTACGATATTTAAAATATTAATATTCTTATATTGCCCTTCCCAACTTGAGAGATATAATAAAACCGACGTGTATCTAGAAACAGGATGTAGAGACCATGCACTGAATATAAATTAAATCTGTAAGCTCATTGAGGCTGACATTCAGAGACGACAGAAACGAGTATAAGCGTGAACTTACGCTTCCATCTGTCAAACTTACGAACAAATTTTGACAGATGGAAGCGTAAGTTTACAAAACTTGTGTGTTGTCGAAACTCCGGACTCTAGTTCGCAGGATAAACGTGTCGGCCTTATTAGGTTCCTTTTATTTTTGCATTCTTCTGGTCGCATAATCAATTAGTTGTTATACATTATCTTTTTGTACGCATAAAAATATACTATTTACACCCAATAACCTAACCCTTGTTCCGCTGTTATTCAACAATTGCCTCAAGTGAAGCGACAAGTGATATGTATATCAAACAATAGTGCGGAACCTTTCCTTGCAAATCTGATTCGCGTTTGAATGGTTTTCTGAAGATACGCGTTCTGGTACAATACAGCTTTAGTAATTTCGTTCTTTATTCCCATTGTGTTACCCAGACAGTATTGAATTTCCATAGTGACAATCAAAGACATGATTTAATTTAGAAACCAGTAAGTCGAGCGTAGAGGTCGGCAAGCGTCTCGCCGCCTCGCCGTCTGCTCACCTTGGGTGAACCCAGCTAGAGAGTACACATCCGGCCGTATCTTAAGTGATTTATATTGAAATATAAATTTGTATATCGGTGTCCCTCTCTAAGTGTACCTACGCTACTCACGAACCCACCACTTTCATTACATATTAAAACTTTTTTTCAAAGTCGTATTAAATGTGAATAGAAGTTGGTTGACTATACTGCCCTCATAAGCCAAAAAGCGGTATCTCAAAAAAATACAAATTTCTGATTTTTGTTGCATCTGATAGCTTAACAAATTCCCTACAGGTTAAATTAAGTTACATGGCGCTATCTCAACCAGAAACCACCTAAAACCTACTAAGAAAATATTGCATATCTCAAATTTATACGATATTACTAAGGAGCTGAGAGGTATATCATTATTTTTAAACACAATGGCCGTATATATTTACTTACAGTGGAATCGCTTAGAAAAGTTCTTATAATTGCTGGCCAAAATTTCTAAGAACATTAGCGGTATCATAAATCGGGAATAATTAGAAATTGGTGATAATAAAGTGATAGCCAGTGTTTGGTGTTATGAGTGTGATACTTGGTGTTCAGGTGAGTTACTATGAAGTAATTTGTGGTAAAGTTTTCTTGTTTAGAGAAAAATCAGAATTAAAAACCATTTTTATACCTACTTATGAACTTTTTTAACCCATAATTGATTTAATTCAGTTTCGTTTTAATAATTTACCGTAGTAGTGTTCAATATATTAAGTTTTATTGTGTAAATAATGTTATTAACAGTTGACAATTCTCGATCGATCGATTATTCTAAATACCTAAGGTAATTATCTGTGCCTAAGGTATCTTCGTTAATTAATTATTACGCCACTCTTGTGGTGGAGTTTTGGGCTGACATTGTGTAGGTTTGTTGTCAACACGACAAGAAGAAGATTATTTAAACAATATCTTAAGAATCTAACATTCTGTTGTTTTTGTTTGCACAGGTATATGTATGAAAATAATGAATGTAAAACTTCACCGAACTAATAAAATTAATTGACTCGATTAGTGATTGATAATAAGTAATATTTGTTATTTTTGAGATTTCATTTTGAAACTAGAGTCGTTTTGTAGGTACCTATTTTGTTAAAAATTATAATATTAACATAGTAAATGGACATTTGATTTGTTACAGATAATTAATTAATAGCAATGTCACATAGGAACCACGTAACGTATCAGGCAATAGACTGTCTTTCTGGAGGGAGCTCCCTACTTCTGAGTGATTTATGACATAGATGCCTATTTTCAAAATTTAAAATTTTCTATTTATGTTAATCTTAATGTTTATTAAAATTATTTCCAAATGCATTTTTTCGTGTTTTATTTTCTTTTACATGGATTTTTAGCAAAAATGTATAGAAAAACATTTGTATGAAAATTCCTATGAACACACTATAACTAAAAGCGGTAACTCATATTAATAAACATATTATTCGAAGACCAATAGCGGTATCTCAAAAATGAGGTAAAAAAAACATTTTTTTCCTTTTTTTTAAAACATCAATAAGAAATATGGGTATGAGTATCTAATATTACGAATGAATAATTTTAAAACTACTTTACTAAGTTGACGCGAAATCAAAAAAACTAAAACATGAATTTTCTCGAGTCTCACTTTTTTGAGATGACGCTTTTTGGCTTATGAGGGCAGTATATGCAGTACCCCATGTGAATTTAGGATATAAGGAGTATTGTCTTCTACTCCCACGCTTTACCCCGACGATACAATTAAATAGAGAGCATGCGGGTAGAAGGCGCAGATTGGATAAATGATGGTCAATCAATACAACCAATACGCTACCACAATCACATAAATCAAATAAACGTGTTCACAAGTTATCGCTGTCAAACAAATTACTAAAAGGTACGTCGCTTTTCAAAATAGTGCAAGTAGTAGTGTAGCATAGTAAACTGGAAGCACGTGTATGCCGATAAGAGTGCAAGATATTTGCACGTACATGCCATCATGTATACTTTATCGATTATTCACAGCTCTGTAAAGGCCATAAACCTAATCTTTTGTTACATAACGTCTGCGTGTTTCTTAGCTATTGTACATGTAGATAAATAAAGCGATATAAAATGGTGCGTGCGACGCGCTTACACGTGGTTTATACTATACGCTATACTGAACTTACTACATTAACCGCTTATCAGTTACAAGAAAAAATAATGGTGAGCACGGAAAAGGTATGAAATTTTCCATTATCGCAATATAAAATGAAATCAAGCACGATGACGAAGTACAACAACTGCACGTGGAAGTGAAGGGAGACATTCAATCAACTCAACTGCACGCTTTAATATGCTTTATTAGCTAATAAATATAGCTAACCAAGAGCTGAGAGCCCCGCTATACCCTACCTAGGGTATAGCGGGGCTCTCAGCTCAAAATTGGAGCAGCCGGGACTGGAGAAGTACCTCCACCTTGCAGAATATCGTACCCAAAAACCACCGCTCTTTTGCAGTTACACATGTTCGTAACGATGAGCAAGGTCGTGCAACACGACCCTAGTAATAGGGTGGGCAACGTGCAAGTTATGCCCCTGGTGTTACAAGCGTCCACAGGTTACGGTAAGCGCTTACCATCAGGCGGGCCGTATGCGAGTTCGCCACCTAAGAAGTATAAAAAAACCTAGTGTTTAACTTTCAGGTATCATCATGACTGTATGTTTAGGATAGGTGCTCATGATTCTATTCTCGTTAAAAAAACAAAGCTATTATCGATTACTTCGTTTGTATTCAATTGTATTCGTGTATTTAGAAATGAATTATTATCCTAACATTTTCTCCACATTTTTGGGGTCACTTTCTATTTCCAGCCTTACGAAATTACGACATTCGGTGAAATATCAGAAATTTTCGCGATGCTATTACCATCTGATGCTTGGACCTTTGCAACCCAACTGGTGGGTGATACCGATATGCAAAGGATAGACCAGAACATTTCGAACGTTGTCTACCTGTAACAACTATACCTATTCATAATTATGACAACCGCGACGAACGCGGCCGCAATCAGAGGGACGGAGTCCCGCAATGTCTCGTTATTTATGTGAATAATAGTTAGCGGCAAGCAATCAATAACCAGAAATCATTCATAAATACGTGAAATTTCATCAAATTTTACTAATACATAGAGAAGCATAATTCGCGAGCAATAAACAAACCTAATTATATTACACAGCGTTTATTGCTTATTAGTAAGGATAAGCAATAAACGCTGTGTCATGCGCTGTGTGTGTGTGTTATGTCATTATAATTTTTTGTTTCTTCTTATTGAACTCAAAATATTAATAAGTGCTAATAATGTATTAATTATCACAAAACAATATTATGATTCACACGATATATCTTCTGCTTGGGAAATGTTGACATCAATAATTATGTAGTAAACACGTTATATTTCGAAGAATGAAAAACAGATCAGCAGGGCACAGCGTCTGTGTTTTATTTATATTTTTCATTGAGTCGCCCGTCCCTGCCATTATTAGAACGCATAAAATGCAACACACGCATTTAAAAATACGCATCTATTTTCCAAAAAAAATGTTATGACGTCAGCTTTTATTTATTATATTATTTTATTCCTTTCTCCTTTGGCGCCCTGACAAAGCTCTATGAAAAATATTAATTTATCAAATAACAAACACTAACAGCTTTGATCAATGATGGAGTTGGCAAAGTGCCTGAAAGAATGTTGTATGTATCTACACATAAACAGTATCAAAGAAGTCTTCTTGGAGTACCAATAGGAAAGGAATTAAAAAAAAATAGAATACAACACAGTAAAGTCGTCCTATTGTTGGCGCGATGCATCGACATGGCGGCGTCTGCACGCCCGCGGCTCATGTTGCGGCTAAAAGCGGACTCGACACCGAAGCGCATGCAGAAATAAACGCAAATAAGCAACACCCAAGACCACGCAGATATATAAACCTGTGCAGCAAACAACACATTATCTAAACTCTGTCGGCTTAGGTTATTTTACTTAAGGTAAACACTCTTGACGTATATTTTTATATCAATATGCATTTAATAAATCTGTGAACTTACCAATGAATGTACTGTACATTATACTTCATTTGTAAGTTATAGATAGATAAAAAGTCATGTCAAGATTGTTAACGTTTAGTAAAATACCTAAGCCAACAGAGTATAGCTGCAGAATGAAATAACTATTATAAATACGTCCATCCCGAGTACTGGTATAATCGTACGCAATTAGACCTGTGACCGGTTGACGAAATGTTAACAGAAATATTGCCAAAATGACTGTAGTCATTTCTGTAAAACGTCCAGTCAGGCATTTCCTGTAACCCATCCCAACAGTAAATAAGGCGAACCTTCACTTGTTTGTACAGCAGATGTAATTTTATGAGCGAGATTTGACGATGAATGCGTCATTGTACCCCGAGTACTCTGGAAGCTGTTGTGTAGGTGACTCTTATTTATTTTAGTGTTCTAGATACTCAAAGATTTTAGTAGTTTATGTTATTAGTTACCTTTATAATGATTGGTTCTCTAATAATATCTAACATTCCTTTACTTCTATTGTATAATTAAAAAGGAGAGTTATGATTACGACACCAATTGTTCAGATTGACGTGCATATGAGTAATCATGCATGCGAGTTTATTAATGACAATGCCAATGGTTATGCGCACGTAATGAACCGATTACCTAATGCAGCGAGTACCTTGTGATATATTTAGAAACAATTGCTATCAGCTGTGTTATATTTATAGTTTCATATCGTATTAATTTTAATTACCTAATGCAATTAAAAGAAATACGTAGAAACTTTAGTTTATTTCATTTTGCTTCGTGTTCTATACACATTCTCATATCTACTCTCATGGAGGAATAAAATATCAACAATGAACTATAAAGCTGACAACTGCAAATTATAAAATCTACTGGCGTATCGTTCATAATAATTATTTACGACATTGCATATTTCTAAATTGTACACAAGGCCGAAATGCACGCATCCGCATTGGCGCTGCAAAATGCAGAACAATAGATACGATCATATTTATCTAATATACAAGTACCTATATCACTACGAACCTAGAATACCCCAAGGCCCAACAAAAAATATGGAAAGGTATCTATTCTGGATCTAAGTGCATACGCGGCCTTTTTTAAACAGATTACGCAATACGATTTGCTAGGTATTGCCCACGACATCATTAGCATGGAATGCTACTCACAGGGTAAACCATATGGGCATATAAGCTATTAGCCACTTACGGAAATGACACTTCGGTGAGATAACAAGCGCAGGTATTAGCGATGGGCGAGTCGAGTTATTTAACTCGGGTAACTCGAGTTGCTCTGTGAACTCGGTGACCCGAGTTGCTTTTCTCGAAACTCGAGTTGACTCGGTCAGTCCATAGCTTCGTATTATTCATTCACTCACCACGCGGCTCGGCGTGCGGCAACCGAGTTACCGAATCAACAGACCAATCACGATTCATGCGTATGACGTAACTCGGCGCGGAAGACCGACGCGCGCGACTCGCTGACTCGTTCGTTATCGTAACTCGGGCTAACTCGGCGCGGAAGATAGACGCGCGCGACTCGCTGACTCGTTCGTTGTCGTAACTCGGCGCGGAAGATCGACGCGCGCGACTCGCTGACTCGTTCGTCGTTTATTGCAGTACCGAGTCAACTAACCAATCACGATTCACGCGTATGACGTAACTCGGGCTAACTCGGCGCGGATGGTCAACGCGACTCGCTGATTTGTTCGTTGTTTATTTCTGGTTTATTAACACTTTGTAAGAGAGAAAGCCGCCGGTCGCTCGCAAGTCGGAAAGTTTTATCACCTTACTATTATCTTAAAAATATTATATTAAATTATGGCCTCTGGTAATAAAAAGAGTGTGGCATGGGAATATTTTAACAAAACCGACGATGGCTCCAGAGCTGTGTGTAAATTTTGTCCTTGTAATTATAAATTTAATGGAAATAGAACAACTTTGGTAAACAATATAAAAAAGAAACATATTGTTCAGTACAACGAAGCTATCGGACAAAATTTAACTCGTAGCGGAAACGAGATTCGAAACGAACAGAGTACTGATATTTCCACTATTCCTGTTGTGACCAGTGAAAATAGTGTCGGGACTTCAACCTCAATACCGAATGTAAGGGGTGAATGAACCAACGTTGAGAATTTTCAGAGCACCATACTTCATTAAATATTTATGCCAATATTAATTCTTTGAGAGCAATATAATATTTTTTTATATTAGAAATTATGTGTTTTATCATTCACAATACTAGGTACCTAATCCTTAATTTTTATTTTTTTTATTTTTCATTGGAAACACTCGGGTTGGACGTTGAATTGTTCTAGCAAGAAAAATTAACACGAAATGTTCGTGTATTCGAATCCATGACCGTACGTACTATTTAGACACCGAGTCGAGTCAACTCGAGTTGCAACTCGAGTCAAAGAATATTTTAACTCGAGTAACTCGAGTTGAAAAAAGCTCGACTCGTCCCATCGCTAGCAGGTATTACCTACACTATGACGATGAATTGAAAATGTTGGCGGCAGAAATCTCAATTTTTCTCAGTAGTTACAAAACATTCGGAACTGATATTTATGTACTTCATTTATCATGTCTTTGACATCATTTTGGTAACAGCTTTATATGATTGGTTACATTTTACAGCAGAGAAAACATATTATTAAGTACTCTTTAAAATTTTCATTCTACAGGGAAAAGAGACCGATTTAAGGCTTTTTCTGTATAGATTAGTGTTAACACACACTTCAAGTGGTAATTGGATTTTTAAAATTACCGATAGTCTTTATTTTTTTAAACAACAAATACTGTTAACGCAGTACGAACAAGCTAGCTCGCACGCCTTTTTGTATGCAGCCGAACTGAGATTAATTGTTTACGACTACGTCGCCTTAAACGGTTTTTATACAGAATTTGACTAGCGTTTAAATAAGGTTCCCCAGCTTTATTTGGCTTTACCCAGTCCCAAAAAAGCAGTAATTAAATTGGAGCTTGAAATTATTGAGTTTGCATTACTAACCAAAGATTTAAAGTTCGGACCTCATAAATCTAAACAATAAGCTCATCAAACAATCAGCTTATTAATGAAGCTGCCCGGATATAACAAGTCTGCTATTATGGCGCATGAATCTCATGACTCCTTTCTGGGCCAATGTAACGCACAATTTTGGCGGCCATTCGTCCAATTTGTAGAGGTATGTCACAGTTACGCAGCTGATCACGCTGACATTCTTTAGTTATAGCTAGGTTAGTTTGCATTGCACTAGTGTAGTGTAATTAGGGTAATGTTTACCGTTGCGCGGCCAAAGGAATGAATCACTAGTTGCGTAGGCGCAGGCAGCCGCGCAACCAAATCAGTCGCCTTGTGACACTCACACGCTCTGCTTTTAACCTGACCCTATTATAAATAATATCTTTAATGTTCTGTTTATTCCGACAAAAAAGTGTGATGCCAATTACCTAAAAAAATATGCTAACGTAAAGGTTGTTTGTAGCAATAATTTATAGATCATGTTCACGCAGGCCTCGTATGCGTGCACAAATTATACACAAAAATTTCGTTTCGTATGTCATCTGTTATATCTTAGAGAATATTATGATTCAACGTTAGGTACGTAGGTAGTTAAATTGCTGAATATCAATTTGACTTTACCTCCGAATCAGTAAGAAGGTTACATGCAAAACTTTGCGAAGCAAGACTATCATAACATCGATTGTTTTATAATAAAAATAGCGTTCATTCAATATCATCCGATCAGCACAAAATTACATCACCGGTTGGTACGCGAAACGTAGGTACGTCACTTCGTGATAAAGCATGTGTAACATAATTGTTGTGTATTAACTGCAGATGTGACCAATCTGTACGTAAGTTGTATATTTGTGTGTGGCGCCCCTCGTGATCTGACAAGCGACACGGGACGTCGTCCGGCGCCGCGCCAAAGCTGCATCGACGCGGCGCCGTCGTCGGCGAGGCCGCGTCATCCGTCCATCACGGAGCTCATCATCCACTATTAATAGAACACGCCAGTCTATCTATACTAGTGTTTCATTCTTCGAATTCCGCTCACGGTAAACAATATCGTCATTCTCGCAAAAACTAACCCAAGGTATTACTTATGATCCTTTTCCGATATATTCATTCATCCGGTTAATAAAACAGAAATTCAACGTGAACGTTTGATAACCTATTTATCAGAAGGTCGTGTTTGTAAACATAGCGCACGATTTTACTCACGCTCAAGCTGTTTCATTTATCTAGAGGTCATAAATTTTGAAAACACAACGTGATACAGAGATGCTTATTATGAAATAACAACTTAATGTATAATGTTATTAATACAATGATAGCAAAACATTCAGATGAAACATCTTAACAATGAAGCACAATGAAATGTAATGAAAGGAGGATTCAATAAAGACTTTCTTATTTACGGTTGTTGCCACAATATAAATAGTAGTTAAATACAGTATGTGCGTGTGCAGGGTACAATGATTGTAAACAGTAAACACGGGGCATCGCTCCGGCATGCGGCACACGGCTCCGAGAATATTCCGCTGGACTCCGCTCTGACACAAACACACCGGAAATACCCAGCCGGTTGCACCACATATACGAATACAAACGCACCAGTACGATTACATTATTTTGGACAAAACATTTACATACCAAAAATTATTGATTCATTTTATCTGTTAAGTGGAATCGTTACGAGATATCCTGATACAGAATTGGGCTGATGATGTGATCTTTGTTCAACTTCCTGAATGGTGCTTATTCATCCGAGCGATCGCTTGTGGTCTTGAAACTTTGTAAAAAAATTACGGAGAGTTTTGTGAATTAGACAGAATAGGTACGGAAATCTTTTCAATTATGATCGCAATGGATACAAAGTTTGTGTATTGATTTCCGTATATTTTTAATATACAAAGCCGCTATATTAATTTTGTTATTATTCCTGTTGTTACGATTCGTCATTTCGGGGCGATGATAGGGAAAAATACGAAAAAAAACAAGTCCCAAAGTGAGTAATCGAAAGTTAGGTACATATTTGGATGTTTGTTTACCATCGTTACTCAGCCACTTTCACATGACTATATCAAAGTCGTTGGAAGAGGATAATAACAACATTGATTGTTATCCTTGAGTAGACCTTGTTAATAACAATAATTTAAAACTTTCAATAACCGTGAAAAATCCAATTCGTCAAAATTTACGTAAAGCATGTAACTAAAAAGTTTAAAAAAATTACAAGTAGGTAATAATATTTACAAAATCATAAGCATATTATTAAAAGTCAATGTTAAAAACGATGTTTACATCAAATGAGCGAATTTTATTAACCTTTAGCTAGGAAGCAATATCCAAGTTTTTGTTAATCTTACATGAGCATAATGTCCAAGTTATTTGGCTCGGAGTTTTTGCGATGGGTGTCAGTAACCGACGAGGCGACGGTCAGTCACCGGCATGGTAAGTTGATCCAAGGTCTGCGCAAATATGCGTGTATATGTGTTCCACTGAGAACGTGTTCTGAGTTCTGACTAAACTCATTGTAGCATTTGTAACCAACATTGCTAAGCAACCAATTACTATTTAAGAAACCAAATATGGGGTCAGTTTTATCAATTTTTTTAACAAAATTTATTCTGGGTAATACTAGTAGGTATTATTTTTTATTATGATCTCATGGTGGAAAGATTGAGTCAGTCAGCAATGGTGGAAAGATTTTGCCAATCGGCAATGTGGTAAGATTTGCCAGTAGGCAATGGTGGTATCGTGACTGACTACCCAGGGTGCGCCAGACGTATTGTCACTCGTGGAAGCTCTTTCCTTGCACCCTCATTCTTATGCTAATACCGTAGCAATGTCGACCATCCCCAAATAAAAAAAAACATATTTAAAAGCTACAACCTTTCAAAAAACATTAATATAGATACATGAGGTACTATAGGATCGTTTCGGGGCGTAGACATGCTTACTGTGATGTCGACCTATACATAGAATAATGGTATAGGTATATGATTAAGAAACTAAATCACTTTTATTGTATTTTTAAGTCTACACAGACATCTAGTTATTCCTAGTGAAAACAAAAAAAAATAAAGTTAGGTAGTTTCGAAGTTATCAGTCGAATATAGGCACATGTGGTTTGTTTTTCCAAAGAACAACGTCTCAACATCACAAGTGTCACGGGATTGGCACGAACGAGCCGCGCGCGCCGAGTCATATCGTCAGACGCGTTTCTGTTCTACGTAACTAAGTATGAGAAAAATTTATAAATCGGTTAGTTTGTAAAAGAAATTAAATAAGTAATTGATAATATTTAATAGAAATACTGACATTAAAAACACGCCTTTTTATTCCATATATCTATATACCCTTTTATCACATAAAACCGTTGGGTGATCAGTATTTACTCAAAACAAAGTTATGTTATCACATATTAGTTTACTAACACTTTTCCCAAGAATAAGGTTACTTATGTATATATGACTCAAAGAAATCCACAATAAAATGTTACATATGCACATAGGACCCCTTAAATTCCAAAATATGGGCTTTAAATCCATTATTTTGATAGATATTAATGCATAATAATGATTAACAACTTCGGTAAAAGAATCAATACTCTAGAACAATTAAGAAAAAAGTTAGAGCAAATTTTATGCATGACAAATTTCAAATCGCTCTCCTGTAAAGTAGAGATTATGCAAAAGTAACTTTATTCTACGGATAGGTCGATGTCTGTGATGCATCGTCGTAGCGACTACGCTGCAGAAACGTAGCGTAGTCGCTACGACTGCTACGTTGCAACTGCCGCCGCACCGGTTACAGCAACGCGTTACTACGCACGTAGCTGTACAGCTACACACGTAGCCGCGCACTACGCCGTACGGAGCAGCCACGCAACTGTGCTACTCTCGGAAGTATTATTATCACTTGTGAATTTTATGGTATGGCATGTCTGGTATTTTCACAAATTATAAATGTGAAAAATCCGGAAACGAATAACCTATTTTAGAAACCAACAACGGCAACGCTGAACCGTTACATTTCTCTCGAATTCACTGACTGATGGTACAGTGAGACTGCGACATCTGTGTTTATGTGGTGTGGACACGCGCGTAGATGCACGAATGAACTCGGTCGTGTGAAAGAAAGACGGCGATTTAAATCGTACGAAAGGAATATAAGGCAAGATTTGAAAGGACGCTTGAATAAAATAGCTCTAATCTCTGGTAACAACCCCAAACCAGGCATACAAATAAAAGGTATATGTATACCAAAGTTCAAATGCATAAACTGTAATTCTTTCCTATAATGGCTGTAAACAAGGAACTATCTATTTACAAGCTGAAATATGGTACAATGTGGGTAAAAGATTCACGACCTTGTATTTCATAAACACATTCAAAATTGTTGTTGTTCGTGTAGTCATCAAATTCATCCACATCTTAAACTGCTTTGGCATAGCTACAGCAAATACAACTATAAATATTTTTCAATGTAGATTATCTAACACGTGAAATAAACGGTCGATACCGTAGACAGTTGCGTTGAATTGAACTAAGATTTTTTAATTAAAAATACTAAATTCCAATGACACTGATTTTTCAAGCTGTGTTGTTTCTATCTTCAGACTACTGTGTGATGCCAGCAGCAGCAAAAAATTATATAATTTATTTAAAATATCTACTGCTTGGAAAACAAAATTATTGTTTGTTGCATAAAATGGTGTAATCTATATAAATATGTAAAAAATATTCTTATACAAACTATACATACCGAATTATTAAAAGTTTAAACCAGTCTTTGTCTTACATAATCTGGGGCCGCTGCAGCGGCCCAGCCAAAGTTTGAGAACGAGGCCGTGGGCGCACTACCTTTGACAGGAAACATTCCGAGCATGATGTGACCGACCATTTCATGAAACGGTTGTATTACATGATATGATAATCGCGTTCAACAAAGTTGGTCGCAGTTACTAGATTAGGGCACCCCGAGTAGATCCGGTTAGGTTAGGTTAAAACTGCGACCAAATCTCGAGCGCTTGATCCATTGTTTTTGAGTGACTTTCGTAAAATTCAAGTAATTTTGAGTCGTGACGACATTTCACTTCACTTTTATTTTCAATTGGCGCATTATTATTAACTTTTTTATTAGAATAATTGTCGGCCGCCATGATGGCATAACAAAAATAAAACGATATCGCGCCTCTAACGGTGGATGGATAATGTAACTATTTTACGATATGATCACTAATATGTGACCATATCATGACCACATATTAGTGGCCTGCGTTTAGCTGTTCATATCGTCAAACGCTGATAATTCATTGATCTCACCAGATCATATCATAATGTGGGCAGCAGGTATTTTCTATATCATGAAATACAACCATTTAACACGTGTGGGCGTGTTTTGAGACGCATCCAGCTTGAACGCGAACAGCTGGGTGACGTCGACGAGGTCGAAAATGACGGAGGGCAGCTTCCGCTTTTCGTCCCCGCTGCATTCCGTCGGCAATGCAAAGCAACCAAGTTTCAAGACTACATCTCTGTTCAATTTCGAACTACGAACTTGGGTACTTTTGATTTGACTTCTTTTTACGGCTATCGATCTTGGCCATTACTTGTGTTGTGTGTAAATGTTTTTTGGTGGGATTTAAGCTGACTGCAACTGGTTAATGTAGATCAAGTGATTTATAGCATATAGATAGCTTGCCACACGATAGATTTGATTTAGAATTTCGGAATTAGAAATTAGGAATTGCATTGGAAAATTTTGCTATGAAAACTGTGGCAGAATGTGTATTTACCTGATTACGATTTGTAGTGTGTAGTGATTTGTATGAAAACGTGATACAAATCGTACTACAGAACATTGATGATATAACAGCTTTCATTGATAAAAATGAGTGTGTGAACAGTACACATTTAAATTTATTACCAGTTGGAGTCTGAAGAGAAACGCCGCCGTCACCGACATCGTGAGAAAACCCACGCGATGATAACAAAATCTGAGTTTTGACAACATTTCATATTTTTAACATACGAATATTATTATTTTTAGTGAAAATAGATCTAAAAATAGGATACCCGTATTTTTTATTTTTTCAAAATTCGGTCTTTTTCATATATAATTTCGACTTTGAAATTCGTTCTATTCTAAATAGACGTAAGCGCCAAATGACGTCATATATACGGTAGAATAGCTAATATGCCTTTGCTTAACTCAAAAATTATTAAAAAAAATGTAACTGTCAGTGTCATTAGTTGGCGTCTATATTGTTTGTTGTTTGTTTTATTTTGCTTTTAGCAATTTAATTCAAATAATATCCCCAATCTTTATTATTTTGCATTACATAAGTCACCATGAAGGTATCCGAAGGATTTAACGTCGCTGACACCAGGAACCTGCCGAAAGTAGATTATTTAATGTTATTGGAATATATGCATGAAAATGATTGTTATAATGTTGCGGAAACACGTAGTGCTAAGGCTTTACTGGCATCGCGTGAAGCCTATGTAGACACAGCAGTAGGATATGTGGAAGTTAAACGAGAAGGAAACATCTGCATAGCTAAATGCCGAGTAACACCAGAACATAAAGTGAAAGCGAAGTTGTATCTAGTTACTGCTGTAATCGACGAATCTTCAGAAAAGATTATTACAGTGGAGTGCAATGACTGTGCAGCTTCGGCAGGGGGATGCAAACACGCCATATGCTTTGCCATTTGGCTCATAAAACGGTCAGATGAACCATCGGTCACTTCAATAACTTGTTATTGGAGTAAACCAAAACTCGCTGGAGCTGTAAGTGTTCAGAAATTCATCCTGGCAAAAAATATAGGCAAAAAGAAAAGAGCTCCTGAAAATGTGAATATGAATGTAACATTATCTATGTTTTCTGAAGAGTGCAAACGCCGTAATATATCTACAGGAATGATATTAAATTACTGTGGAAATCATCAGCCTACATTATGCGACTTTAGCATGTTTAATTTAATGCTGCAGTTTGTGCATAGGGTTAATGATCACAGCTATGACAATTTTAAATTATTTTGTGAAAAAGCATTTACATTAGATGTGATCAACAAGATTGCCAATGCTACGAAGGATCAAGCTGATTCAAAATTGTGGCATACTATGCGACAAGGAAGAGTAACAGGGTCTAGGATCCATGAAGCTACTCACTGCAAAACGGAGAATGGTGCTTTAGTACAAAGCATTCTGGGTGGATACAAAGTGCCAGAGACTAAAGCTATAATAAGGGGGAAGACCTTAGAAAAACAAGTTCTTAAGGAGCTTGAAAAGGACTTCGGAGCTGTGGTAGAAAGTACAGGATTAATTTTAATATCCCCAATAATAGGTGTTTCACCTGATGGGCTATTCAAAGACTTTGTTGTTGAAGTAAAATGTCCTATAAGTAACAAAACAATAAAAAATTATATAAAGGATAGCATTTTACAGGAAAAATGTAAAGCTCAGTTAATGACACAAATGCATGCAGCAAAAAAAACAAAAGGACTATTTTGTGTTGCTGATCCTACTTTTGAGCAGTCAAAAATTATACACAAGTTCTGGGTGGACTATGATGATACATATGTAAACAATTTATTAGATGCTGCTGAACGTTTTTGGAAACAATTTATTTTTAAGACTATTTTGGACAGTGCAAAATAAAAAGACAAATATATTTTAAAAGCTTTTATTCATTTTTTATAATGGTACTATGCAAATTTATCAACCCGCATGCCACAATAACTACCTCATCTGCATGTTGAATTAATTTATTATTGATTACAGAGTGTGGTTTCAAAAGTTTGAATAGCCTTACTCTTCTGATTACTCTCTCAACATGGATACGCAGACTGGCTATAACCTTGCTTTTAATGGCTTCCTGTTTTGTGAGCTTTGTATCTTTTGAAACACTAGGTGGCCGGAGGAGCTTAATTTGTTTTCTACAGAGTATAGTATCTATGTGCTTAAATCCTCTGTCTGCCAATATAGTGCAGTTGGGTGGTAACACATCTAAGAAACCACTGTTTTCCACTATATTAGCATCTGATATACGACCACCAAAGCCAGCAGATACAAAGTTAACAAAACCATCAGGTGTTGTAGCTAGTAGGTACTTCAAGGTGTTTGCATTTTTGTATTGTGACCAAGTAAGTGACTGGCTAATAGGATTAGATGGTTTCTCTATTTCTATTTCAAAACAATCAATAATACAAAAAACATTAGAGTATTCTTTATTTGTAATAAAAGAGGATGGCAAGTTACTTTTGACATCAAAGACACTAGGAGAATAAATTAATTGTTTGAAAAACTTTGATAAAATACACAAGGTCCTAAAAAATATTCTCCATAAAGTTGATAGTGACACCTCGAACATATCAGCAATTTGGTAAAAGGGTGTATTATTTTTTATTTTATATAATGTGATGACTATATGGAAGGATCTTAATCGAAGCTCTGATTCTAAATAGTTAATCAACCAATAATAATTTTTTGGTAAACCTATGTAACTCTGTGGCTTTTTTTGGATAAGTTCAAGCATAAAGCTTCTGCCTTGAATTTTGGTTTTAATAAACACCTCAGATGATACCTCTGATATGTCAGCGGAGGTGGTACTTCCTTGTGTTGAAGGTAATGCTTCATCCATTGGTACAGTATCTGTCATCACTTCATCTTCTTCAAGTAAGGGATTGTGTTTTGGTTTTTTCTGTATTGCACAAAAAGTTGCTCTATCTGCAGTCTTTGGCTTTACTTGTATGGCTTTGTGGGATTTGGTTGAGATAAGATTTTTATAACTTGTCACATTATATGATGTTGAAGATGTGCTGGGCCTAGGTTCATTCGTTTCTGGAAGGTTTAACTGTCCTGTAGATGTCCTGATAAGAGACTGGGGTAGTTGAGGCTTCAACTTTGGCCGTCCTTTCATTGTAATCCAATACCGGTAGTTCTCCACATCTTCCTCCAACTAAAAGAAAGAATAACATTGATTATATAACACAACAATTTAAGAACATTTCACAATCAGTGTGTTATCATTAATAAACAGGATTAGATTGCAAATTATAGACAATTTTAATAGAATAACAATAACAGTGCAGGTCTTTGTATATACATGTCTATGTCCATGGATATTGGGAAAGAAATAAAAAATGCTTATTTTTTCAAAAGATTTACTTACATTAATATGATCTTCACATATGTATAAAAGGCGTTTGGGGCATGCAATGCCCACTGCATTACACCAATCTTGTTTTGTAGTACTAGGCACCGCAAAAAAAGTTTTTGTGGTATCTAATAAAGAATTGTTTTTGCAGGTTGGTACAAAACAATATTTTGTGTCCTTCATTGGCACGTATTCTTTATTAGGATTCATTTTCAAATAAAGCGAACTGTGATAAAAATAATAGATGAAGATATGCGTAAACAAACACTACGAAGAGGTTATCTCAGTTACTTTTTGTTTTTGTTTGACTAGGGTCGTTCCGCTTACCGATACAAGTAAATACGAGTAAGTACTCGATACTTTGCTTTCGATACCAAGTAATTTTAGCATCGAATCAATCTTGCGATACTCACACGGTAAAGAAACGAATGATCTTGGTATCTAATCGAATCAGACTGAACGAATGTTACTTTTCAATATTTAATTATTGTTGCAACATCGGTACCAAGCGTGTGCTTATTTTCCAAAGCCAGACCAACAATGTCGCAAGCAAGGAATCTGGCAATCTGGATGCAACAGAGTTACCTACTTCGAAATTAATAAAAGAAAGACGATTAATTTAATACCTTTACTTACTTTTAATTATTAAATGCGTGGCTATTATGTAAAAAATAAACAGAATAACAACCATTCCCAAGAATATTTTCCTAATAATAACAATCTCATAAAAAAATCTAAAAGGTATCGATATGAGTAAGTATCGATACTTTAGGGGTACTAATATGAGTAGTATCGAAAAATGATTTGAGTACTACGTAGATGAGTAGCATCCCTATGTGATGACACTTGTGACATTCTTGTCATTCCATTAAAACGAAATGCACAGGCAAAGGTAACTAACTCATTCAACCGTATGTGTGACGTCACGACCCGTTTTACAGTTTTAATTTTTTTTCTCCGAAATAAAGAGCTAGAAAAATAAAACAAAATTATATTTGAGCTCAGGAAAGGAAAATAAAGAAATGGTATTTTTATTTTTGGGGCTTATTATTTATGAAATGTTGTCAATTGTGTCCCAAGAACAGCGACACGTTGCGCCACTTGTAACCGTGGGCATGAATGAGCTCGTGGCTCAACGTGGGTACAGATCCTGGGAACACAGCGTGTTTATGTTCACAATTAAATATTTTTGATGACCACGCATTGAAAAGCCACTATTTTGTAAGCAGAAAGAAGTAAACGTTTTTTATCTTACTAATATTGGAAAAAACAAATGTTTGCAGGTCGTAATTACGGTTAAATAGATTTGGATTAAATTTTGTATAAAGTTAGAATAAATCTTCATCAAAACCACGCCGAAGAAGTCACGTGTGATATCATGTCTTCAGTTAAAAACAAAGGAAGAAAAAAGAAAGTAACTTCGATAGAGCAACTAGTAACAAACTGACATATCGTGGCAATGGCGGAGGTAACTCGGTCGTATCAATAAATGATATTTTGATTGACGGTAAGCACAATGAGGACGGTGAGGCCGCAAAATTCGAACATTGAGGCCCGCGTACAAACACGGCGAGCGAAAGACGTCACAGATATAACAAATATTGATAGGTCGCGCTTTTGTAAATCGCTCTTAAATTTTGCACCTATCACAATACACACATTTCCACACTTAATTATCTATGAGGCGCCCGGTTACACAGAAAAGAACACTCATCATTATGCTTAAATCCATTATGTATCACAATAATCATCACGTTTGTTGCTCGTAGGTCTACATTAACACGGCTTATCCGACTGATAACAACACATCAATGGTCGACCTTTTAATTAGTGTCCAGATTGAGTAAAATAATTCAGTCATTTATTTATGTAAGCTATACCTACAAATAACTTAACGCGCAAAACAATAACAAAATGGAAATATAATTAATGTGTTGTTGTTAAAATTGTACAAAGTGACTAGTTATCATAGTAATCTAGCGCAGGGTCTCGTAATGGCCCTAGCCCTATGGCAGATTATTTGCACGTGCGAGGTGGCGTGGCTCAGCGCGGCGCGACGGCCGGCGCCTCTTGCTGAAAGACGTAAATAGGTTCAACGACCCCGACCTTGGCGGCGCCGACGCAAACCGTATTGTCTACGCTACCTACACATATTAAAACAATAATTACATAACACAACAAACGATAACATTTTTTAGCACGCAGGCTGTTTAGTTGTGATTGTGATACTTTTTGCGTACCTTCATGGTACCTTTTATCTTATCATAAAAAATATTGTTTTCTTCTCGTAAACAACAGAACGTGATCACAAGATTACTTTAAATCAGTGTGGAAATCCAATTACACCTTGTTTCGCAATTCATATATACTTTTATAAAAAGAACACAGCTTTAAATACCTCACCTGTCTGCAGATTTTTAGGTCGAATATGATGTGATGTGTCAAAGGTTGGGCTGTGAACCGATCAGAGACAATAGGACGTGGGAACTTTATGATGCCTACGCGGTTCCCACGCGTGGTGTAGCGCCCGAGCCGCTCAGCGCTCGTCCGCCACAGTCCGGAAGCGGCGTCGGCGGCGGCGCCGCGGCCGGCGCATACTTATTATGCTCGGAACAAGTATGTCCTATTATGTACTACCACAACACTTTCATACTTTAATAGGTTTTATTTTAATTCAACTAAACTTATTCAAATGACACAAACAACCCGCGGATCTGTGACCGTTATTAATAAAATTGCATGGTGTGAAAGTGTGCAGGCATGGAGCAGATAGTTTACTCATTTACATGCATTTAATTTTGATTTATTTCTTATTTTCTGGGAAATTACTTAAATGTTGAATTTTATAGTGTTATATTAGATCAAACGAATTTATTGAAGTGTAGTTCGTTAAACATATAGGTACGAGTCCCTTCATCCGAAGATACAAATAACCATGTAGAGGCCCTACAGAAGGATAAAGGCACTTCATGGTCATTGTATCTGAGGAATGACGCGACGTAATTTATAATAATAAATTATTAATGAAATGAAATTATTAATTCTACAAATAATTTTTTATATACCTACATCAGATGCATTAGATATTATATTTTATTAAAATATCTTGTCTGTTCACATGTCACACTAACATAAAACTCCTGAGTTAAATTGTTAAGTTCTAACAAAGTAAACGGATCATTGTTTTCAGAAAATAAATAAATATATTAAGTTCAATAATCTTAAAACGAAACTTACTTTGATTTTTATATTTACAATAATAGTATATTATTATTCAAGTTGAAAAAGCTACAAATAAAAGACAAAGCTGTTTTATTAAAAAAAAAACCCTCCGTCACGCATCACGCCGCCCATCTTAATGCCTACATAATTTTTGAATGTACTGAACACTACTGCAGCTTTAATTTGACATTTGAAATTAAATGCATTGCTCAATAAATACCTACTCGTAAATATTTCTCGAATATAATTTCAAAAAGTTTTTGATATAAGCTGCAAAGAGTGGAATAACGAAACCGATACATCATCTCTCATCTTCATAATATTTACAAAATATGTTCACACCAATGTCTCTAATGTATCACCGTCATATTTTCTTTCATTTATGTGAGTATGTAAACAAAGAAGGTTGCGAGGGTCATCATAACGTTATTTTTCAGCAATAAGCAACACAAAAAACATTGCGTTCTCTCACTATGTCCTTCGTGAGAGCCAAAACACCGCGTGATCCAGCATGGCAGTGTGACCGCCTAATGACACCAACACTAACACCACTTTAGTGTTTACGAACAGAACAGAGATAACGTTAAATGAACAACAATTGCACAATAACATGTTATTCGGAGACGGAAACACGAAATAATTGTTGAGAATCATCATTACTGATTCCATGATGATGTTGTTTTTCAATACGACACAATGAGAGATACTTGTTTGTTAGTTCATAGTACCATTAGCGACAATGAATTTAAACTCGACAAACCTTAATTTGTGATGAATAATAAGTATTGAGAAAAAACCACCCATCCAGACCATCCTTGAACATATTATTATAAAACCACCCGATGTACCTACTGCTTCTAAAACTACGTTGAATATTACTTTAGCAAAAAGAAGTACCACGTTTTATACTTCGAATGTATTCAATCAGTATCATTAACATTATCGTCACACTTCAAAATTTAAAATTCTTCAGCATAAGTCATATTGTAAGAATGACGTAAATAAACGATTAGATTACCTATCTATTGTTGTGAATAAAATAAATACATCAAATACTGTTTTTTTATCTTCGATAACTAATTTATCCAAGAATACGTAATGGATTACTGAAATATTAAAGACTACATTAATAATTAACTTTGGTACCTGACATGCAGAGGTCAGAACATAATAATAAATTCTTAATGTTTAAAATTTTGTCGATGTTTAGATAATCCTTTTTTGTTGTGCACGAAATCATTTTAATTGAATAGGTAGTTGATTTGTTCGTTAACATACAAAGATTTAAAATTAAATAGTTATATTAAAGAATTCAATAAAATAAGTTAGGTAAATAGGTATGCTATGTGTATACTTAAAAAAGAAATGTTGTTTATTTAGGTTTTTACACTATCTTTGTTGTTTGATATGAAAAATTACCCTATCCCCAGTAAGTACTAATAATAGTTGCAACTGAACCTATACGCCTTAGGAGTAAATCCCGGGGACTTGTGGGGGTCACTAGCATTAGATATAAGTCGCACCAAGTATAAATTCGTAGTACGTACAAATTCGTCTACCTTCACGTACAAGTACTTTGATATTAAAAGGGTCATGGCCTGTCTAGACAAAACTATAGATGTATAATCTGGACAAGTCTAGACGTCTGTATAATTTAAAATTTCGGGCGAGAATCATTGGAACATACACGTGTTTATTTTGTTGTTGTTCTTCAACTTGAACGGTGAAATTGTTCGTGTCTTTGTTCATTAATTAACATAATTACGACCACACAATGTGACATAGCTAAACTTTCGCCATTGACAACTAACTACAAATACCTGGAATAGGTATTAATTAGTATTGTGATTTAGTAGCACACGTTTCCATAACCATTTCAAAACCTATGAATTTTTGTCAAAGAAAAATAATACAAGGAAAAGCGGCTTCATCGTATCACGTATGTAAGCGGTATTAAATGTATATTTGTACACTTCGGAATTTCCATTTCTGTGGTGTACGGATTTATAAATACTGCCGGTTTTATAATATAATAAGTGCAAAGCTAGTTTGACAAAAATAGAACTTGTTATTATGTATAATCAGATTGTTGTATAATAAAGTATTCTGTCTGTAACTGCATGCTTGTTGCCGGAAACAGTTTTGTTACGATTTATTATGTACCTATTCGGAAGTAAAGTGACAGCTCCCATCATGACCTATGCCAGCACTGTGTTGAGTGTTCGCAGTTTCGCACACGTAGTAAGGCCGCGCAGATTCGATAGAATGCAAATCCTCTAAAATTGATTTATTCGAAAAGCCGTTCGTTTTGTACGTTCGCAATGACTACTTCCATATCAGACAGACATCCCATCAGACAGTTCATGAAAAAAGTGTCCAAAATCTTCTTTGCATTCGAATCCCTTAGTGGTCGCGGCCGCCCAATACACCCTCTACCAGATATCACGAATTCGCCATCCGAGGTTTACTATATCACCTTATACCATACAAAGAGAGAACCCGATTGGCTAACAAAACTATCACCACTGCTCACAACCGACCGGCATTCCGTCCTCGTCGGCGAGGCCCGTCGCGCCCCCATATTCCATGCGCACCTCGACCCTTGCTCGTGCCAGCCCGCACTGATCCATTAGTCTAAAAACAAGTCCCTTAATAATAATTATAACCAGATCCAGCAACACCGTAAGCCGAGGCCCAAGTCCCACTATGGCCCTTAGGCGTGTTGTTGCCTAAATTCTTGCCTGGCTGCAGGGGCTGGCTTCGCCACTTGACCGGTTGAGCAGGCAAGACCGATTGAGGCGACTGCCGGAGACATGAACCAAAAATAAAATAAAAGTGATGGTGACAATATTTATAAAGGGCACATTACCTACATGAAATCAAATAGAAAAAAAAATTGCTTCTGAGTTATAAAGTGGACAAATTTCGCAAAAAAACCTTAAAGTATCTCTACAGAATTTTGAATGACACTATTAACCAAAACAAATTTTTGCTTCTTGTTTTGGTAGGTACACAAAACATTAATTTTAACACTAAGGATAATATTGTACATATTTAGCATTCCATCCATAAAACAGCGAGCAATCGAGGAAAAAACAAAGCTAATGACTGTGAAAACCCCATAGAATATACAAGTAAACAAAATTATCATTTAACTTTATTAATAATGTTTTCTCCCGCTACAGATAGCAGAGTTAGTTTATAACCAAAACATTGAACACGGATATTACCTATCTATGTTGAAATGAAATACCTACACCAAATATATACATAATACACCAAAATGTAATAACAATCCGCGCATTGACAGTTTTTTATTGGTTCATGTTGATAAAATAAGTCCGTAAAATTCATATCTCAGTTTTATTTTAGCTCTAAATGAAAAAATAAATGCTTTCATCTAAACCTAAACTACGACACAAAATTTCGATAGCGGTCACGTGATTCACAGATAAAAAAACATACTTTTGAAACGAGCAGATTTAATTATGAATAACATTTTAATTTCCATTTTTTCTAGCTTTTTATTTAACAGACCTACAGAATTAAACAGTTCACAAAAAAAATAGAATTCAGTTTCAACTGGCGATGGCGGATTGAATTGAAGAATATTTGTAATCCATACATAGATAGACGCATTATATAATTTATAGCTGTTGCTCGGTTTCACCCGCGCCTTTTATTTATTTTTTATCAAAATAGAAAATATAGCTATCACTCGGGGATAGCGTAGCTTTCTATTAGTGAAAGAATTTTTAAAATCACCTTATTCGTTCCAGAGATTACGGTTTTAAAATATTAGTGTACATGAAAGTCATCGGACTTGAGTCAGTTTTCAATTAATACAACAAAAAGTTCTAGCTTATAAAAGCATCATAATAAACCGAAATTGTCAATAATTGATCTTCTTTAATGGATAACGATCAAAGGCGGCGGCGCCAACTCAATAGATGAGACTGCTAATGGACCAGACCAGTCATTCGTGCACGGTCCACTAATTATATTTCAATTTTAGCAAAAACTATGTGACTGGCAAACAAATGCTACAAAAGAAAAACCAGAACATATTTTGCATCGTTTTCAAATCTCGAATGTACGTCACAAAAAAGTTGTACGTAACATTCCGAAATGATTTGCAACTACAGCTACGGTTAAAAGTGTACAGTTGTCTCGTAGTACCGCGTACTATAAACGTGTAGGCATACGAAAGCGCCATTGTTTATGACAGATAACAGAATACGATTGTCGATAGAGATTAACGTCGACAAAACATCCTGTTTTACAATTTACAAAATAGAACAATAAGTATAGGTGACGACAAGCTGTGTGTGAGTGTACAATCCTAAGGTATAATCAAAAAAACTATTTCCTTTGTGACTTTAGTTTAAAATCTAGATTTCTAGCTACGAACGAAGTAGGCTGCATATACAGACTTTAAAAATAGTAAGAGAGAAATGGTAAAATAGATATGGGACGACATTCAGAAAAGGATACAGGATTAGACTTTTTGGGTAACTATGCACATAGAAAGACGCCACTGGAAATGGAATAATTGACGATGTGACAAATGAGTGGAGGGATTATGTCAAGGAATGGACCGAACCGATGAATGGAACCGATAACAGCAAAACATACGCGACAAGCATTTTGCCATCGTCTTGGGCTTGTTTAATTGTTTATTCCACTAATAACAAATAAATAAATTTATAAAACTTAATTTATTACCAACCATGATTAATTTAATTTAATTTAGATTTAGGTTATCTCATTATTTTGATACCCGTCAAAATGACGACCTTAATCCATACATGTCAAAATTACAATTAACACATGAGTAAACATTCTTCCTCTTTGTAGGATAATTAAATGACACTGTAACTTACCGAACAGCTCTGAAATATATTGAGCACTACCAAATAGGACTTCGTGGACATATTCCTTGGGGTCAAACCCTTTTGATTATTTTCACAGATTTATTTAATTAATACAGTCACAATTAACAATGTTTTAGTGCGTTCTGAACGACTTGCGGAACCAACTCGATGTTTGTTTACTAACTGAAACGGGGACACGGCACTTTTCTTGCGAAATACTTTATAAAGCAATGACTAAGTGAAGTTGGCAAAACAACTTGCGTCACTGTTGAGCTCGATTCACACTTTGATGGAATCCGTAACGTGTACGCTCCTTGAATGGAGATATTTTTTCCAATACACTCAGGTGTAATTCTCCAACATTGCACACATCCATTTGTCATTTATAAATCATTCGTAAACTTGCAAAACTAAATCTAAAACTTAAATTCCTTTTATAATATTCGTACGAGTACGTAACTGTGAATATAATTATTTAAAGTTTCTTTTTTTAATGTGCCATGTGATATATGAAAAGAAAGAAAATTAAGGAAAACCATGAAAGGAAATAGAGGATGGGAATAGGGATAAATAATAGGAGAATAGAGGTTGCATAATTTTGACATCACAGAAACACAAAAATAAATCTATTATTTTCTGGTAAAGTACGTCTGAGTCGACTATACAGCAAGGATGATTGCATATTGCTATATAGCAAGGATTTTGGGGACTAGCCGCCGAACGGGACAGAATATTTAAAATCCAAAAGCGCGCCGTCAGAATCATTTCCGAGGTGAAATGGGATCATCCCGCGAGGGAACTGTTCAAGGACCTTAAAATCCTTACCCTACCTTGCCAGTTTATTCTGCAAGCAGCAGCTTACATTAAAAACAACCTTGAGCAGTACCCAACGTGGGCTGATTCCCATGACCACCTGACCAGACGACGTCACCGGCTCAAACTGCCGGCCGTACGGCTGACCAAGTCGCAGAGGCAAGTACAGTATGTGGGCGTCAAAGTATACAACGCGCTCCCCAGGAACATCACGGGCGCGCCGAGCACGAGCTCCTTCCTCGCCAGACTCAAGTCACTACTGCTCGCCAAAGCGTATTACAGCGTAGATGAGTTCTATTGTGATAAAACGCTCATTGAGCCACATAATAATAATTTACCATGTACCCATTAATTAATTAATTATTATGCAGACATTATTATTGATTATTTTTATACACTAATTATATTTTTAATTATCATTATATTATGTAATAATTATTGTACGTGTATGACATCAATGTAAGATTTTTATCTTACCAATAAATTATTGAATTGAATTGATGCTTAGAAATACATATAAGGGGACTCAATGTCATAAAATTAAAAAAAAAATAGAATCTCGTCCAATTACTAGAAATACATCATTTTAGTACCATGTATTACAGTATAATAGGATAGTATCTATAATGATAATATTATTCTGTAAAATTAATCATTATGTTTATCATAGGAGTCACGTAAAAAAAACATATCGATTAGCGAAATTCGAACAGGAATTTTAAAAGGTCTAGTGATGAAGATGTGTATATATCATACCTAATATATTTTTGTCGTGATTGTACAAGGTAAATTGGATGTTTAAATAAAATCAATACCTACTACCATCGTTATACGAAGAAATACTTCGTTTGGATGACTCTACAAATAAAACCTATCTCTTATTAGATGATCTTCTTATTCTTATATGTGGTACTTGAAATCAACAAAATAACAGGGCTATCCATTTATAATGCTTCTTCTTCAGTCGTTTTCGCATGAAATTTTATATCGGAATTGTTCATGCCGATGTAAATGGAGCGATTCAATGGAGGCTGATCTTCGGCAGCTAACAATAAAGTTAACAATTGACGAGAAACTGTCAAAGATTTGAAGCGAGTGGCATTTTGGGTCGCTGAGCCAACGGAGTAAGCCTGAAGTAAGCCTGAAGAAAGATTAGTCAATCGGCAGGGTTTATAATGGGGCAACTGCCTAGTATGTGCCATTTGGGAAGGCTCCCACCCTTGCTTTACCTTATCGACGAATTGAAAATGTTGGCGGCAGGAATATTTATGTACTTCATTTATCATGTCTTTGAGATCATTTTTGTAATAGCTTCAGTAGATTTACCAGCAGACTGAGAAGGCTTGAGCCTAGGGCAGCAGATTTTAGGGACAGCAAATTAGGTGACCGAATTTTTTTGTATTTTCATCTCAAACAGCAAAAACATCAAAAAGATTTCTGTAAGACGGTGTTCAGATGTTTTGCAGAAAGAATGTCTAAAGACATTTTTTCGACGACTTTTCCCTGAATTGTAAAAATAAACTAGGAACTGATAATTGCAGAGATAAGGGCATTAAAAATTTAACAAGCTATACTTGGAAAATGTGTAAATAAATACACCACTGAATAGCTGATGATTGGTTTACTTTCCAGCAGAGAAAAACATATAAAAACTGCTCTTTACAACAGAGATTTTCATTCTACAGGGAACGAAACCGATTTAAGCCTCAATTTTTTTTGTATAGATGATTCTAAAGACACACATTGAAGTGATTCTTATAAAATTAACGATAGTCTTTGTTGCAAACGACAAAATATAGGTACTGTTACATACGATCATGCATACGACCTTAAGGCACGAGCTAGCTCGCGTTTCTTTTTTGTATGCAGCCGATCTGTGATTAATTGTTTACCACTGTCTGCGTCACCAGCGATACTAATGCAAAATAGCGTTTCATAATCATTAAAGGAAAGTCGGTCTCCAGCAATGGCTCCTTAATTTAAATATATTTTTGCGCCTTCGATATTTGCCGTCCTATATCACAGATAACGAAGGAACCAAATTCAAAGAATACTATTATAAAGTATTCACGAGAATATTTGTTCATTTTCACACTTTTAAAAATGAGAACGTATATTCGTTATTTTGTGTTTAACACCGTGTATTCTATTCTATTATATTAATTAAATTAATGAAACCATCGACCATGTAACCAATATAATTATATTATACTATAATTGGTTATATGGCCCATGACTGGAAATGACTCGCTTAGGCTTTTAAAACCTTAGAACTAATCTAAGTTCGTATTTAATTTATTGATATTTGTCCGGAAAATTCTCAATCAAAAACGAAGTATTTCAAAAAAAAAATGAAAAAGAAAAAATGTAAAAGCAGTGAACAATTAGTATAAATTATTATCTAATCATTATTATAATTTCTGTTTCTTTTGGCGTCCTCAAATTATAATAACAGTACTATGGATTGGAAACTGTGAGAAGAGCCCCGGGAATGAGCTTGGGCATTAGAGGGACTGTAATGGGCAGAATTATTATCATACAGAATGGGTTTAAAAATGGGTTCATACAACTTTTTTTTCGTAATAAAAAGGATGATCCATATACCTGAAAACAATTATTACGTTTTATCGATTTTATATGTATAGAGGAAAATATATTTTTCAGTTTTAATTCATTTCAAAACTCTAGATACATTTGAAAGAACATATCTTCCTATATCTAAGAGATAGCCGCCATAAAGATTCCAAAAAAACTCTAACTGGTACAGTTATTGTTTTTAAAAGTGTTAAAAAACAACAGAAATAATTCATACACATGTTGTTTCTATACGATTGTCCAACGTATGTAGCAGTATACCTACCAAAACAGGTAAACCATTTGTGGTTTTTTACTTGTTATGTTTGAATTTGTTTTCATATTAGATACCATATGATCCTTGTTATTATTAGACTGAAAAATGTTGAAATTGTGTCAATCCACATTCTCGGGTTATCGCAGTGCAGCTACGTATAATATGGCTCTTTAGAAATAGGTGGTATTGCCTGATTGAGGTATCAATTATAAATATACACGAGTATGGTTACCTAATAAATAAACTTTATATTTTGTGATTTGTGAAAGGACTATGGACGTTTAATAATAATTAAATTCATAGATAATTTGAACTAATTATGTACAAGTCTCAAGGTAAAGCCCTACTTAAGTAGGACCATATCTATAACAAGGGTGATTATGTTAAAAACCCTTTTAAAACTAGTGTTTAAAACACGGTGAAATAGAATAAATAGAATAAATCATTTATTTTGTCGAAGTTGAAATTTAAGGTTTTAGAACCCGCTACAAAACCGGATTTTTAATCCTTCCAATTTTACCCGTGTTACCTATAAAGATGTATACATATATAGTAAATATATAATTTCCGTACAAACTAGGAACGTGCATACGTTGAAACGGAAAAATACCGTCCACTACATTCAGTTTTATTCTGTTAAATTCTCATTGATATGCCAGAGAGGATTGTAAGGAATATCATTTATTGGTCACGGAGTATGTGTTTATTCATCAATCATCACAAGCAATACATTTATCATACATAAGTTATAGAACCGAAGTTAGTACTGTAGAACATCATATGCTCTACAACAGTCCCTTAACTTTACTATTACTACTATTAAAATTTTACAGTTATTTTTAAATAAAATCGCTAGCGATTGCTATTTAAAAATGATAAGATGACGCATACGCAGGGTAATCCCCCAAACCACTATGCTGTTAAATAAACACAATTATTTAAGATAATTATGTAGGTACCTAGGTACCAAACGAAACGGATATTTTTGCACCATTGCACCAATATGCGGATATGAAAATTATTAAGTATTAAATTATTATTATTATTTAATTATTAAGTGCTCGTACATTAATTTCGGTGTAAACAAAATATACGTAATCAAGTTCTTTAGATAGGTGATGCGAGGTTATGGCATGGCAGGAACCAAGATAAATATCTAAATACTTACTATCAAATCTTTATGGTTATCACTGGACGGTACTATAACAAAACACCACGTCTAATCTACAATAGTAAGTAATATTATAACTTCCTAATCATTTACGAAATAATATATTATACCGTTCGTGCAAGGAAAACTCAACTTAAAGGAAACAATATGGCCTTGGACCACACATTTCGTGCATGCGCGTGCTGATTACCAGGATGCAAACGATTGTTTTTTAAGTGTGTAGTCATTAAGGTTACTTTCTCATGTGAATTACGCTTTTGTAAGAAAAATCATTTTTTTTTGAGAATGCAAAAGTCATGACAGAAGTATATAGGTCGGAACGCTCAATGGGCGGAAAAACCGCTCATAACGCGCCTTGGTTTTACCGGCTCATTTCATTATGCTATATTCGACTCGTAGCACTTTAAAAAACACATCACGTTGTGGTAGAACAGTCAGTAAATCCCGAAATACGTTCTGGCAGTATAGGGGCCGCCATCCATGACGCGATGGAAATTACGTTTCTTGGGACTGAGACGAGACGTTTGACTTTCTTACCTGTTCTTCTCCATGGGAAATCAACAGTCGGTTTTACTTATAAAACCGACCGTTTATAAATAAAAATATATTTTAACTTAACCGGTAATATACGAATTTACTTTTGCTAAAATTGTCGACCTGGTGAAACCAAAAAAAATGGTGTGCAAGGCGACGGATGAAATGAATTTGGTTTTAAAAAGCTAAACGACAGAACGAACTTCAAAATAATGATCCCACCAAAACGACACCATGACTCGCATTGTCAAAAAGTTATCAGATCTCATGTAGAGCCAAGCTTCTAACTCTACACGCCCTAACTTCACAAACTCTACACCTTAGTCAAAATATGTGGCTTGGCCATTTCGCTACATGAAAAATTTATCCACTGTTCATTACTATTCTGTTATACAATAGTTCTTGTAGTAACAAAACGGCCAAGCCACATATTTTGACTAAGGTGTAGAGTTTGTAAGGGGATAAAAGTTACAAGTTTTATAAAATTTTTGTTGTTTGTGTACTAATAATAGCTTACATACCAAATTTCAGCTTTCTAGGACATTAAATTAGGAAATACCCTAAGAATTTTGATGATCATCACTGAGTCAGTGTAGAAATCAGGGTATAGATATTAATAAAATCTAAAGTATAAGAGCCATGCAATTCAAACTTTATCGGTCTTATTCCAAAACACGGACTAAATAAAGTACGGTAGTTGTTACCAGGTTTAAACCAGGTACTAAATAAAACGTTATTATAAAATCAAGTTCTAAACCTAACGATGGACTATCTATGGTACTAAAGATAATCCGCCGAGACCCCTAGTTTATCTCCAGACTAACTTTAGTACTCATGTCAAATTTGACAGTTGACTATATATTTGAGGATAAAGATGATTTTATTTTGTGTGTATAATAATAAAAAATCGGTACAAATGGATATTAACATGATTGACTTGATGGATTTGGACATGCTGGAGATGTCTCAGCGACCTGATAGACGTGATAGTGTGAATCCAGTTGAATTGAGTGACGAAGATTTTAGATATAACTATAGGCCTGGCTCACAAAACGTTTCGGTGAAAAATTGTGGACATTTTACGTGAGGATTTAGCCCACGACCCTCGAGGATGCCCATTGCGTCCTGAAATTCAAGTGGTGCGCGCATTACGCAACTGGTTTACATGGTGTGTCGCAGCGAGTTGCCAGCAAATCAAGTAAAAAGGTAGCAGACATTTTGTCACGGATGTCCAGAAGATTTATAAAAATGCCTGCTACTTTAAATGAACAGGAGGAAACCATTAGGATATTCCGAAGCATTGCTGGTTTTCTTACAGTAATTGGCGCAATTGATTGTACTCGCACAAGAGTAAAGAAAATAAATGCTATTATCACAGCTATTATGATCAAGACTGTTCATGAAAAATTATATAAACTGACTTTGTTGAAGTGATGTAGGTATACTGCTATGCTAGTTCAGTATTGATGAAAATAATAATAAATAATAATATTATGTGAATAAGAAATTTTATTTAATTCCCCTTTTCTTCTTCTGTTGTTCCATTTTATTTGTATGGTTCATGATATAAACCATCCGCAAAAAACACATAATCCACTTATTGCCACAAAGCAGTGAAAATACTTGAGAAATTTAGTTAAACTTATTTCAAATTATGGCGGGACGCTCGGATACGTACCACTTCACTCCGTTTCACGCTAGTGGTTAAAAATATAACAACTTGATTATAAAAAGCGCTTCAAACGTATTAGTTGTGCTTGTTTATTAGATCGAAATTAAACAAAGAACAATTTATGATTCATTTTTGTAGTGATAAATAATTATTTATGCATTTAAAGTGAGACGATAATATCAACATTTAAAGAAATGGAATGTTGCATCGAATAGAACCTGTATGAATGAATGAATGATTGCCATTTTTTGTTGTTATCTGTGGATATTATTTAAACCATGGACGTAACCAAGGACTATCTTAGGACTAACAAATCCTTGAATGGTCAGAGTTTTGTAATAAGGAGACATTTTAATCCAGGTACTAACGTTGTTACCGTAACAAACCTAGACTATTAAGTCCTGGTTTAAACCTGGTACTAAAATGTTTTTTGGAATAAGACGGTATTTGTTTAAGGTTGTATTTTACGACGATTTCTTACTTTTGAGGGGGTGAAGTATCAGCCTAAGCCCCACCCACTAGGGGAGCTCCGTTCTCGCAATGAGGAAGATGAGTTTGACTATTTTATGATCTAGAAAAATCAAACATAAAATACAAAAAATACTAGTGAAAGAATTTTTACGATATCTTATAAACTGTATTTTTAACAATTTTTTAAACTTCGGAGTTCTTAAAGCGACGTTCGGATTGACCGTTCGGCTCATGACGTCACATCGCTCTACGGCTCGAGTACATTGCTCGCCCGCCCGTACAATCTCAGGCAGTATTTTTCGTTACTCTCGTTATTTTCATATATTTTGGTAAATATGGAAAAAAAACTTGCATATAGATATTGTATAGTACCTCTTTGTACTAATACAACAATCAGTACTCCGGAAAAATACTTTTTCATGTCCCAAATGACAAAAAATTGAAAAATAAGTGGTGTAAGCTAATGAGAAGGGAGCCATTATCTACAAAAACAAGTCGACATTGTTGCGATCTTATTTTTTATTTTATCTTATTAATCATAAGTTAAATATTTAGTTTAAAGTTTTAAATGATCAGGGATGGCTACGTATTCATCAAGAAACAAAGCCCGATATTCGTTATTAAATTGAATGTCGATAGTGTTGTCATAAGCTTCATGTTATCGATAGAAAATGTGCCCAAACTTCAATCAATCAACCAATTTAATAATCAACTTACTTAAAAGTAATTATTAATTTAATCATCATCATTATAACTAGTTGATAATAGTTTTAGGTTGATTTGACCAAAATCGTAGAACACTTTAGTACAAAAATACTAAAATGACTGTGACCCATTAGAATGTACCTGGGACCTTGGTCTTTTATAATCAGGCACTTAGTCTTTCAAATTGCTTAGCTCTAAGTAATAGCCAGCAGTCGCTGGTTGCTTGGGCTATGTGGTCGTATTTATTATCTATCTGGTGGTATTTAGTATCTATAACGCCAGACGGAATGATCAAATTTATATGCGACGGTTATGGTGGTAGGGCTACTAACACAGATATCTTTGAAGATTGCTAAATTTTAGAGTTGATGCCAAAGGGAAGTGCAATCATGGCTGACAGAGGATTCAAAAATATTGCAGCAGATGTAGAGATGTATGGTTGCCACCTTGTGAGACCTCCCAGCGTCAGCGCTGGTAAAGCAAGTACGAAGGAGGAAGTAATACATAGAAACGAAACGGATTGCGGCTCTACGTATTCACGTCGAACGGGCGATTGGTCGTATACGAGAATTTAAAATGACTTCACCTCATGCATGCATTGACACAAAAGTTATTAATATGTTAGATGACGTCGTTATAATATCTTGTGGGTTAGTAAACTTACAAAGCAAATTAGTTTAAAGTTCAAAGTCAAAGTCAAGTCAAAGGTTTTTATTTCAACTGGGCCTTTGCAGGCTTTCAAAACGTCTTGATTCTCTGTGCACGGTTCCAAGTGGGTTGGTCCTGGAGAAGATACCGGCAAGAAACTCCATGGATACTCTTATCAAAAATGTACAATAATATTTAAAATTTGACCTGAATTTACACAATATTACAAAATAAGTTGATAAACATAAATAAAAAGTTCGTAAAGTAAATGTTATTTCATTTGTGACAGCTAGACTAAAAAAGAAAGAAAGAAACATTAAAAATAAGTAATGACTATGGCAACCATTCATTTGAACAGTTGTTTAAATATATTTTCCTTCCAGAATATTTCACATTTTTTTATCAACTCCTCACAATAATCTTTGTCGTAACATACTTCATATATATCAACATTTTTTGCCGACTCGAAATCATCGTGTGCAATACAAAATAAGCACTTCTCTTTTTTTGTGAAGAACATTTGCATTTGCACTTGTGCATAATATTTTTGAGATACCATACCATCTTTCACATAGTTTTTAAAATTTTTATTTGATGCTGGGCACTTTATCTCTATAATACATTCTTCGGCGATACCGTCAGGAGAAGCGCCCAAGACTGGAAAATCATTGGACAGAATGAGACCCACTCTTTTGAACTTGATATTTTTTATTCTTGAGACTTCTTCACAGACGGAATTTTCCAAAAGTTTACCTGTAAATAAAAATAACAAAATAAATAAACTGTTACATTACAATGCCACAAGTATTTTATTGTATCATCAAATGTACTGCATTAGACTGCATACCTCTTTTAACAGCGAATGTCTCTTTAAATTTATAGGCACCTAAGAGGTATTCTACCAAAACTCCATCGGGTGTATTACATTGAGCAGATTCGTGAGCTTTTGATGCGGTAATACGAGCGTATCTCATTTCGTACCATAATCGACAGTCTGCTTGTGATCTAGTCGCTTCCTCAATCGCATCGCATTGCTGAGATCGCAAATTTCCTTTACAAAATAAAATAAATCTGTCTGCGTCCTTGACGCCATTTTCCTTTCTAAACCGATTAACTAAATAATGTATTGATACTTTGTGTATATCTTCAGTTGGACGAAAGTAACTCATAAGCTGAGAATCTGTGCCCAGCTCTATGGACTGTTCTATTACAGACTGTAAAAAAAAATCGTTCGATGTCGAAGGTGTTGACGAAAGAATGGGTTTTCTTGTGATGCCCATATCTTTGGCTTTTATAAATTTCAACTGGGATCCAACCTGCGATAGTTTCGGTTTCATCCAGTAACAGGCTATTTCGGTACAAGCTGGCTCCTCACTTCGTCTATGTAACCACATAACTAACGCCATGGTATGTTTGCATCCTCCTCTGCTTGCCGCACAACCTTCACATTCCAGACTTTCAATTTTATTAGCAATTTCATCACAAACAAATGTGCAACGATATGCCGTGGCTCGGACCTTGTGCTCAGGTGTAATTCGTGCCTTTATGGTACACAGTGCATGTTCTCTTTTTACCTGTATATATCCTATTGCATTATCTCCATAGCTATCGCGTCCCGATCTGTAAAAAAGAATACGTAAAAATTATTGAGTATTAAAGAACACTTTTCTATCGATATGGAGTACAAAAATCGCGGACTCTCGGACAGCACTAGACCTAATCAAAGAGTACAGTTAGTTTTGCTGCACATGCGCGTTTGTATTAGATACAATTACAAAAGTCATAAACAGTAATAGTAAAATAAACACTAACAATAGGTAAGCTCGCAATCTGTTGACCAACTGGGAACTAAAACCGAGCCCATTGTCAAAGGTTTCAATTTACTTTAAATTCCTAATACACAGTATTGTACGTCACAAAAGTTTCATAAAGTCATTTTTATAGAACTTTATTATAAATTATAAATTACTTAGGCACTGTAACACAATAGGTTGTATATATATATATATATATAAGGCACTTACTTTGCAAGTTTTTGTCCTTGGATTTCTGCACTAATGTATTTCGCGTGATTCGTGAAATAATCCGCAACCATAAGAAGGTCAACTTTCGGCAGATTATTTGTTTGTCCTCGTGAAAATCCTGGTTCCATTTTGATAGCACGATTACCAGTTCTACATACAAATGAACAAATTGTACGTATGCAGAGCTTGAAGTTTGAAAATGAAATAACAAGAAAGTTCTCCACGCGTACGTCGCAAACTCGCAAAACGCCGCGCGTCGGGCGTCGCGGTATAGCAACGAACCGGCGATGTGACGTCATAGTGATTTCTCGGACGGCGCTAGAAGTACTCCGAAGATCTCAAGTTGATTTATTTTTTAAAAAAGCAGTTTTCATCATTTTTTCATAATTTTTTCACAGTTGTTATTATGATTAACTTAAGATTTTTTTAAGACTAAAAAAACACGATTTATTTTCATTTACATCTTCCTCATTACGCAATTGACGTATCAGACTGTGTGACACACGTGTCACAGAATAGCAATATTAATTAGCAACATGCAGTATGACACCAGCAAATACTTGAAAAATATAAATCCATAATATCGTATACCCAGTGTCCTATATTACGCTAGAAAATCTGTTCCTCCGTTTTGTATTTGTAGATTTTATACCTATTTAACTATCTACTTATAAACTATCAGTCATACCTATTGTGATTTGTGTATGAGTTTATGCAAGTGCACATAATTGTCTCGACCAACATTGGGCATTTTCACACTAAGCCAATAATGCCGTAACGAAACCGATATATCGGCATGACAAACCTGATGACACTGCCAATGTGTGTGTATTGTTAGAAGAATAAGCCAACTCAAATCCATGCCTTGAGATAATAACCTACTCTCACCCACACCTGTAGGAGTCGTCCGTTTCCGTAGTCATACCTACTTAAGTATGTTCACAGGGTTGCTTTTTTACCAAAAAAGAAATTGCATATTCATAGATCAAAACCATATTCCTAGTTCAGATTCCTCGCTATGTATGCAGATGAAGAGCTTCAAAATTGAAAGAAAGAAAGAAAAAACATTTAAATCGGACTCGCACACGAAATTACATAAACACACAAAAATTCAAATAATGATAACAATAACCTAACCGTCTAAAACCCTCGACTCTAACTAGAAAAAGAGGTGTAACTTTTGAACAGCTGAACAGATTTTAAGAACCATCCCGATTAAACTAGCTTTCAATTAAAAAAACTGCATTGAAATCGGTCCATCCGCTTTGAAGCTTCGATGCCACAGACAGACACACAGATTCACAGACACATAGATACACAGATCTATTTTGCTCTGCCTACTTTCCCAAAATGTATGTTCGCTACATCCGTCGGTTTTTGAGGGCAGGGGATTAATAATATGTTCGCCTCTCAAGCGTAAAAAAATTAACATGATCAATTAACTAGTTAACTTCCATCGAAAGCTAAAAATAACTAAGTACATACATAAATAGCAGTAGTACTAGAAGGTTGAACTATTACCTAGAAATATAGTCGTAAATACAGCCGGCATGACGGTCCGCGTCGTGACCCAGTCAGGCGACCTTATGCGCAGCAACCTTCGGTATTAACGGAACTCGGCAAGCATACTTGATATTACCTACAGTTGTACGTTTACGTAACGTTGGCGGGGGCCTCCAGGTCGCCTACTTCTAGGCGCCTACCTGCCGCCTGCCTCCCAACCCTCGCGGAACACACCCACGCTCCGCAGCTGCAGTGCACAACGACCTTCGGCCTTTCTGCTGCAGCATAGCTTGCTTGACCCATATAGAACTGATGCAATGTTATGTCATAATTATGAACAAAAAACTGAGAACTAACTTGTCTTATCTACCAATTTTTATATACTATTATGAACATGCATAGGACGTTTATTACTTAATCACTTAGATGGATGGTTTTTTATTAAAGAGAAAGAATGTATGAATGTGTGGCGATTGTGGCAATATCCTCAGAGGAGAAAGTATGGCATGGAGCAATTGTGCCAGGACTATTCGTTATTGCGATCTAGTAGGACGCCCATGTTCAATAATGGACGTTTACGGGTTTATGAGTTACATCTATGGTTACAATAAACCCTAGATTATGTTTTAAACATGGGTCGTCTTATGATCGTGGAAATATAAATTGTGATGATCATGCGAACAATGTCACAGACAAGCTAGCTATAATTATGTTCAATAGCTATTTGCCTAAAATTATCTAATGATATTTTGATTCTCATCGGCTAGTGGGTGTGGGTGTGTCCAGCTCTACCTTCACCTTCCTTTATAAAGTTAAATGATAGAGCAGTCAGTAGTATCAAATTATTGTACCACTCATGTCCCTATAAGGTGGGCAGAGCTTTAGACATCACAGACACAAGTTACGTCATTGCCGTACTTAGGCATCGATAAATGTAAAAATATTAACCGTGAAAGCGCAGCAGAGTGGGTACGTCAGGCTCATTTCGGCAAAATTGCTCAATGTTTTCCATTATCATTGTTTGTAGGTTTATTGTTGAGCAAACACACGGCGATTCCGTACCCTTGCCACGGGTCAATTTAAAATATAATTGACGTCACCATTGAAATAGCCTTAGAAGCAATCATAGAGGTTATAGAAGCGTACTAACTGCGCAATTTCCCGCGTCACGCGCCCCACGCCGCGCCGTTCGTGAGCGTCAAGTGGGCAGATGTACCGTTTCAGTTTCAGGCTCTAATGAAAACATTACACAACCTTTCAACCATGTAATATTTCAATGGCTTTGCGTTCAAATTTCACTTATTATATTATTGTAAAACATAAAATATACTTTCAACAAACTGCATTAGTACATAATTATAAAGCACTCTTTGTTAAAAGTTTCTTTAAATAAAAAGTTTATGCATATCATTCAACTTTTATTGCACGTTGTCATTGCTCTCTTATTATCCTTGTCTGTAGAATGTGTATTTATTTATTTAATACGACTTTTATCAAAGATTTATCAAGATAACACTACCGAGCTATGCAAATTGAAGGTCATGAATATTTTCTGATAATAAAGTACGTAAGTGGTAGGCACATGTTACATTTTACTCATTTCAGGACAGACACTTATTTCAAATATGCTTTTTCAGACTTTACTGTTTTTTTACTTTACGGTTTCGTCGGTTGTTTGGAGGAAACATTCCTGTTGGGAAACGAAGTCGATTGAGCGCCATTTAAGTTTTTTGAGAAATGTCAATTACATTGCTGACTGTACCTTTAAAAGAAAAACCAGTAAAGGTATTTAAATCTTCAATATTCACCTAAAATTTCTTAAGACCAGAACTCTCTAATTATATAACAGAAAGGATAGTCACCTTTAATGCCCCAATATTTGCGACACCCAGTAACATCCGTTTACTGTTTTCCGGACCGACACACTATGGAAAACTTTCGTCATTTACAGTTCAAAAATCTGTAACTTTATTTTTTTGTGATACATTTAAATACGTATACGTACACGTACACTTGAAGCTGTGTGCACGTAGATGGAGAAAAAAAATATGTTTAGCTAATTTATTTATTCTTTTAATCGTAGTAAATATTTACAAGAATTAAGTGCAAGCGAGGTGTCTAAGCAATTATTTATTAATACTAGTAAATATAAATAAAGTAAAAAAAAAATGACTTAACAAAGTTTTATGATGCCGAAATTTAAATATCTAATAACTACCTACTTGTTTTTTTTTTCTATTACGGAAAAATATTTCCAAATACAAACAATTATACGCTTAGATACGTAGTAGATAATTATATTCTCATCATTCAGGATTTTCAGAATCAGTGTTAACCGACTTCAAAAAAAAGGAGGAGGTTCTCAATTCGACGCGTATGTTTTTTTTTTCTCTTTTTTTTATGTTTGTTACGTCATAACTCTCGACTGCGTGAACCGATTTTGATGATTCTTTTTTTATTTGAAAGCTGGTGCTTCCCGAATCGTCCCGAATTTTATTAAACCTTTACAAACATTTAAAATTACTCATTTTAAAGTGACAGAACAGAAATGTATTCAATAAAAATTGACTACGTATCTATTTACCGCTAAAAGTATGTTAATATTCTATGAAATGAATAATACACAGAACATTATATAATTATGTATAGTTGTAAAATGAGGGTAGCGTGAATAATTTAAATTATACAATACACACGCATGTCGTGTGTCAAACCATTATAACAATGATATCATAACCTCATAGCTCATGTGATAGGACCGTCTCGTGTGAAAACTACATGGATAACGGATTTTTCCGATGTAGGGTACCCATCGCGTCTGGGGTCATATACATAAACCGCAAATATCCGCAGCAGATTTTTACTTATTTTGATATGAATACGTACACTAAAGAAAAAATTAAGATCCAAAATTTGGGCAAGCTTCGGCAACAGTGAAAAGCTGTGATGAAATAAAAAGGTACGATTTTTTTTACTTTTTTCCATAGATTTAAAATATTTTCAACATCCAGCATCTATACTTTTTTCATTGTTTATTTTTCATAATATAAATTACACGACCTTTTTCCTGCGAGAGCTTTCGTTGGCCAAACTCTACAATTCATGATATGTAAGAAAAGAAAAAAAGAAAGAAAAACCATTTATTCAGCAAATATGTGCATTATACTTATGTGGTTGTTCTACTATTTTCCATAGGGCGCCGGAAGAAATCTGGCATGCTCTGTGTTATTTCCCGTACCGGCGATATTCCGGGTGCCTGTAGTCGTTGTTTACCTCTACCCCATCTATTCACATGGGTGATGTAAAATTGGCGTCTAGGATTACACCGCGTGAATGGGCAGAGGGGTACTCCTGAAAACTGATAAGACTATATTGCGACCAATCTATCTGGCAAGGGGATTATAATAAAGCGATCTACGAGCACAATTTTTCTATGTTTAAGTTCGTGGCGGAAGATTATCGTGTCTAAATGAAAAAGGTCGCTTGGTTCTCACAGTCGTGTCATGATTGCTATGAAAAAAATACTGATGAGCTAATTCTCTATGATTCTTTCCTGGTATTTCTTGTGAATTGTTCCTGTGGGTGTTGTTAATTGTAAATCTGCTAAAAACGATTAAAGAGATTTAAGGCCTTTTTTATAGCTGTGTTTTTTTTAGATTTAACTCTGCGACCGCGATTACAACTTGACGTATACCTATCGTCATACGGCGGGCATAACGAAACAAAACAACTATTTTATGAGTGGTTCTGTAATTAACAATATTATCATTATGAGCATTTGTAGGTTTAAATATAATCTTTAAATAAACCGACTCGGTGTCTAGCTTTTCACGAGTTTACAGGTCCAAATAATTAACTCTACGTTTGTTTGAAATCACAGACGTAGGCCAGTACATTCAGTCGGTTGTGGTTTGGTAGGCTATAACTGAAGAACAAATATTGCCACTTCTTGGTTAAAAAAAAACTATTGTTGTCCTTAAAACTTGTTACAGTATCGCCTATCAATACATATTAGTTCATTTCAGCAAAAATTGTAAAATGCCATAAGAAGACTATAATTTATTTTATTACCGGACTGCACGACGCAAAGGAGGGTAATTTTTAGAATCCTTTCTTCGATTAACATTGATAAGATCTCAGACGCACTATTATTATTTATTATGTGTTGCGGAATACTAATGCTGCATGTAAAACATTATACATTATGCGGTAACATATTTCTAGAAACCTAGATACGTAGAACAAAGTATTTGAAGTGTCCGAGTAAGAGGATTTTAACGATTTCCTTGCAGCGGTATAAGTGCAGCGTTACGTAAACAATGTTAAATGCATTCTGTTGTAAAGTGAAGGGCGTTATGTAGGGCGCGCCTAAGCCGACGCCGCCGACGGTTACGCACATGCAAATAAATTGTGTACACACAGACCGGCTTCATTGTGCTATGAGCTCCTAGTATTCACATGAAATCTAAGATTAGACTATGCGGTTCGTATTGATCCTGACATAATGCAGGACATTATTTTCAAACAATACACTCAGATACATGTACATGTATCTGAGCGTATTGTTTGGCTGTTTACAGCCTGGAGGTTTGATCTTCATCGATACTTTAATTCTGAGTGTTTATCTGATGCTTGTTTGTAATGCCTATTATAAGCGCAGTTTGAAACGCCTTTATGTACCTGAAGAATAATTGCACACGTGAAGTTTTATTGCACGTGATAATGGGTAGAAAGGGAACTTGCTAGGATTAAATATGCAAACGATCACAGATATTTTATTTTCTCTGCAAAAAACAATAAATTGGCGTATAAAATAAAAATAAAACGTGTTCCAACGAAATGAGACCTAACAGTAAACAGACTACACAATTCCGACTGTGCCACGTGAACGTGAACAAACATTGCGGATGAACGTAACAACATAATAATGAACGTAAAATGTTTTCCACTGATTGTGGAAACCTCACAAAGTCACAACAGAATTTACAGAATATTGCGCTGAAAGTAAACAAACAAGAACTTTAATTAACTTATCTAACTTGAACATTTATCTAAACATTACGCTGATATCAAGAAATCTAAAAGGAAAACAAGTAAAATAAATCGTTAGGTCATAGCGTACTTCTATGAAACATAGTATGCTGACGTCATTCGATTGTGCAAACTAAAAATAGCTGGAAATCGCACTTCGATCTGTTGCTGTTTTATCAGTTCCGGGTAACCAAAGCGCAACAACTACCCCGATAGATTGTAGGTACTGGATTTTCACAAAAACAAGTCACGGTATTGTAACTCATAAAATAATTAACATTAAAATTTTCAAAGTTTCGTTTTATCGGACACAATATCTACCTAGTGACAATTTTACGTCGATTAAATTTTCATATTAGTAGGTAGGAATCGGTACCATTATTATTTTCTGTGTATCTAAACTTATGGTTGTGGTCATCACTGTCAAATTCTTATTGTAGTCATAGTAGGTAGTAAGGGCCATAGCACACTCGAGAGTTTTAGCATCAGCTCGCGACTCTAGTGATTTTGCTATTACAACACCGATGTTGCATCACTTGCATCGCATTTTGGCAACAGTTTGAGCGGTATTTGGATATAACCAATATTGCCTTCGACGGGATTGATACTTTCGTTTTATTAATAAAGCGGGAAGAAGTGCAGCTTCACCAGAATCCATGGTAATGGTGTAACCTCTTCAAGATCCTGTGCTACACTGAGGCATGTTCCCCAGATGCCAAAGACTGGCTGGCATCCGAATGTGTGGGGAGTGTAGCGTTCAATCGCTGTATCGAGCTTCCGAAAAAGGACTAAACCACTGATTGCTAATGCTAAAAGTATCGTGTGTGCTATGGCCCTAAAAAAAATTGGTGGATGGTATTATAGTATATTATAATTGCAGTTTGCAGCAGAAGTGGAGCGGGTGTCAGCATCGGGGGTGACAAGGTACGCCGACGGGGGTAGACAGGGGTTGGGTGTACTATCGGTCGCGCCAGGCTACGTCACTTACGGCGCCACGTGCGCGATCAATAGTGACGTCGTAGTGGCAGCGGAGAGGGGGGTGAGCGGGCCGCGGCGCGGCAGCCTGCGCGCGCACTGCCGGCCACCGACCTACTTACGATTACGTTTCACGTACCGTCTACGTAACGCGATCGAACTTCTAGAATGGGGGTGGCGCGACGAGACGACACTGGCGCAGGCGCGGGGTTGAACTTGCTAGACGATATTATGATCTGCAATTTAGTTAGTATACAGGGTTACTGGATTGGTCACGATTCCATGAAAGGGTTGGACAAGTTATTCTTTATATAATAGATAAATATAACCCAAAAATTACTTGCAACTTGATGACACAGTAACAAATAATTATCGACTATATCGAATAATATCTAATCTACTAGCTCTACTTAATATTTTTTAACTTTGGTTCAAAATCTTTGCAAGTTTATAATTTTCTTAATTTTCTGTGAAAGCATAGTAAAGTGTACAAGTTTTCTTAAAAAAATGTATAGGAGATAACGAATATTACAACAGTTACACTTACAACCCTTTCACGGGATCGCGACTAATAACAAGTAACCCTGTATAAATTCAACAAGAATTCGACCATGAAATTGATTTCCTAAATACAATTAATGTCATAGGCACAGAACACCTCTTTCTGTGTTCTGTAGTCATAGGTGTAAACAAGGAACATTTTAATTGATTAAATTTTATTACTTAAGTAATCATTTACACCGTAAGGGAATGAAGAGAATACGAAGTAATTAGGTTTTTACACTATAGGTACATAAACGAATGATATTTAAGTATTATTTATTCCAGTAAGCTTATTAATTAATATTAAGGAGAGGTACAACAGTACAAGGCCAGTAGTGGACTACAAATCCATCGATCAAACTAACCACGTGGTTGCTTGTCACGTGATAAATCAACAGCATCTAAATAATGTTAGGTATGTCTAAACATAAAAGAATGAAATATCGTAAAAAAAAACTACAGTCTACATATAAGCAAGGGAGATTTGATACAGATTTACATATCAGGGCGGTACAGTAATTAAACGATTTTTGGTATCGTTCGATACATCAACTGCACTTTAAAGAACCCAAGAAATCTAAATGCCAGCTAAAACTAATAATACCGCAAACTTCTTTTTATAAAATTATAAACAAAACAGACGGAAAAACAAATTACTTGAGGTGTTGGTTTGACATTGGCTCTATACTTAAAGTAATTAAAGTTCCATCTCAAAGTTATGCAGGTACTACAAACAGTCATTAAATACTATTATATTTTCGACATTGGTGGAGTATTTTGCTATCGTGCGGAATTATGAGTGCAATCACGAGCTAACCTAACAACCAACAGCCGTGGCCTACTTGTGTTGGGGACAGGTCAACCCGTTGTCAGCTTACAATCATTTACATGTTATAGGCAAACCACGTGGTAACGTGGTGACAGTTGTTTCATACTAGAGCTTATGGGGATCGATATCAATTAAATTATGTTCTTGCAACATATCTAGGCTACGTCAAGGCTACGTACCAAAACCGTATCAAAAACTATACCTACCTATACGATAAATTAATATCCCCAACCGATATAAAATTATTATTTTCCTCCTACTCGTATAGCCAGATAGCCCCGAAGTGTAAAATCCCTTTTTACTCTAAACATTATAAAAGAATAATGACAAAAAAAAAACAAAAAAAAAAACTATTTTTGTCTTGTCACGGAATAGTTTAACGACACGAATAGAATGATTTATTACTATTCTGTTGTATTTTAGTACGAAAATAGTTACGTTTGCTAATTACAAAAACCCCACGTAGTTTCAAATTGCTGGTTGTGCCAAATAACAGATTGTGCGTCCCTGTGAGGTTTTCCACATAATTTACCTACGGTATTTCTTACTGTAAGGAAAGATTATTTTTCCTTAGGAATAGGGATTAATGCTCTGTCATTAAAAAAATATATTTTCCATAATAGGTAGCATTCTTATTGCATTCAAATGATGAATCTATTCCCAATAGGGAATCAGTCTGACTATGTTTATTATGGCTATCTGTATACAGTGAATACCTATGAGATTTACTTTGGCAAAGTAAATTATTAGTCTCAAGACTGGTGGTAAAGTTCTATTTATTGCAATACATGGATAACAGCATAACGCAAATACTTTAAGCTAATATTATATAAATAGTTTGTTACGAGAAATGGTGGAGTGAACTGGTTTGGCTCTAAAGTAGGCTATGTAAAAGCCGCGCCCTGTATAGTCATGATTTGTCCACGGAGCCGCGTCTTTCCGACTTTCGGGAGATGTATCGTTGTCATGTCATCCAACCAAGATTATAGCGACAGGTCGATATAATCAGTGGCGATAGTGTCTGCCTACTAACTAACCAATAATCTGTCTACTATCTCATAACTAAGCCAGTCGGGTCGGACTCACCCTGATATCTCCCTGTAGTCTTACATAAAATATTATAGTTTTGAGATCCATCAAATAAGCTCGTTCTTTCGCTGTCGAATTTGGCCTAATAACAAAAGTTACTGTTCAACCCAATTTTGCTATTTCCCAGCAGGCTCCAAAATATATATAATATATCTACAAATCTATTACGTAAGTAAAGCATTGGGTAGAGTGTAGGGACTGCATTGGCAGGTTTATGCATAGAGCCGTGGTCTGCGTGCGCACACCTTGCGCTAGGGGTACAGTGGAGCTTGATCAATACGGGGGACCCAAACAAACGGGCGCTGCGGCGGCGTGGGCGAGTGACCTATTTATCCAGGTCGCCGGATGCAGCAATATTACGACGCGGAACATGCAGCTTGCATAACCACCACCGCTACTTTATCGAAGAAATGCGACAAAAAGATCACGGAATATGGGTTCGTAATTGCCATACCAATATCCAAGAAATAGAAAATCAAAACAGGTATTGGTACTTTCTAAGAAATCACACCTTAGCACATATCAAGCCGTATACCTAAGCTTAAACAAACAGTACTTATGTTCGTTATTCATACTTCGTGTGGTCTTTCCTTATTATCTGGAAATCGCCAGTCGTCAGTTTCTTGCAGAATTAATATTTATTTTCCTGTAGCAACATTTAACAGGAAAATCAACAACAACTTAGATTCTACATTTTTTCGCGAGATATGTCTTGCATAAAGTATTAACATATGCAGTACGTAAGTCATTTATGGTTTTACAAATTATTTATGGTCCTGGGTATCAGATATCAGAATTAATCAGAAACGAGTACGAAAACTTGCATTGTTGAGTATAAGTAACCCGGAGTGAAATAATACAGTATAGTGAGCGGGAGAGTATTTAGTGTCATCGAGATGAGACATGAGACTGCATGCTGATAATATTAAACTGCTGGTAAAAATAGAGTGATGTAAAACGTGACGTGCGAGACGCTGCAAGCAAAGGTTGTCGTATTATTAACACATTCTAATTTGGGGGACCCACCGACCCAAACAAACCATCGCGAGCAGGTGACCTACATTCCGACTGCGTCTGCTGGCTGGGACAAGGTAGGTACGGCATGATTCATACGGGAGGTGCGGCGCGCCCGGCCCCACTCATTATACACGATTATTCCCGATGGATACAAGCCTCTATCGGGAAAATAAAGGTAGACAATTATGTTTACATTAATTTAATATATTTAATGGTTTTAATAAACCTTCCGAACAAATCATCACTATGCCTTCCTACTTCTAATTCCCATCAAACTTTGAGTACCTATCTAGAACTCATTAAAGAACGAAAATAATATAATATGTACTTAAACGTTTTGAGTGTTCCATTTTTAATAAAGTCGTAAATATAAATGTTGCATCGCGTGGCGCCAGTAGGATGGGCATCATAATACCAGCCCGTATCAAATGTGGCTTGTTTTACTAGCTGACCCAGTTTTGTAACGCAGTCGCAGCTCAGCGCAGCCGCAGCGCGCTCTACATGAAAGCATTTTTAGATGCTTTATTTTGCTTTTTCAGCCCTGTCCGAAATCATTCACATTCCTCGATGTTTATAATATTATCACATATAACTGTTAAACGTTGAATAATAAATGTAATCAGATAACAGCTTATATTATTCCCCGAAGAGATTGCGAGCAGACAGTTTGTACACACGGCTACATATCAACCTATACATTTCCAGTATGAGCTGACCTCGCATTGAGGCTTTCAGTACAATGAGAAGTCAGCTTATACTGAAAATGTATACATTGATATAATGTATTCGGGCGTACATCCGAAATTCAAAAATGATGACTAGTTTACTCAACTTATCCAATATTAAGATTAATAAACTTCAATCCTCCATTTAATTACCCTATCCCCATATTTTATAATTTCCAGTTTCATAAAATTGAATTCCCAGAGTATTTTAATGGTTTACAGGCGGATTAACTGCGATGTTTAGTTATGTTATTTACTTATTAAATTATTCGCATAACCTTACTATTTATGTACTTGACAACGCTGAAATTATGTAAGCATTTCCAATTATGACCATCAGAATATCAGTTACCAAATGTAATATGTTTGGAGAACGGAATTTACTAATTAATTCAAATAGTAATTAGAAATCAGTGCCATAATAGCCGTGTGAATTATGTAATTATGTGTGACAACTCTCTAGTACAAAACTCGTTTTGTCTGCGTATGAATGGATTTGGAATGTAACAATGCCGTGTGCTCGTACAGGTAACATGAAAAATGCACAGCCGCGACCTTAGCCCACTTGTGAGCGACGGCGCGGCGCGGTGGCGAGGCGGCGCGACGGTCGCACTGGAGCACTCGTCGCCGTCGTCGGCTGCGTGAAGCCCCACCAGCCAATTGTGACATAATTTCGAAAGAGTCCGGTGTAGGCCGACTTGATTAACACAAGTTATGGTAGTTTTGAGTTATGTACCCACTGCAGATCGCGTTTAAATTACACACACATCGGTTTTTACAACAAGCACAATAACGTTAGAAACAGCCGCGAATAAGCAAGCTACACAAACGACAGAAGTTTTATTGGTAATAACAGAACGTATTCATGATGACAATAAAACAAATATGGATGAGAATCAACTTTTAAAAATAGGACCACTGTCAACTCGCATTATTTGTTAATGTCGCAATGGTATGTGGCTGTAAACAATTTGACTGGAGAAACTTACTACTCTTACTTAAGCAATTAAGATAATAAAATGAATTCCAATTACTAAGTAAACGAGATATTAAAACAGCTATATTTTGTTTTCAGCAGCTGTGCATGTTTCAATGTTATTAAATTGATGTTACAACGACGAACGAACCAACGTGACAGTGGAGGCGGCGACCTTGCCGTAGTCGTTCGAGACAAACAAAACACCAACATTGAACAAAAACACGTTCTGTCCACATCAAATAAAACAGCACGCAAATAACTGTTATATAATATGAAGTTTCTATACAATCAATAAGGTTATACCTGCATAAAATATATTTATTAATTAAAATAGTTTATACATATTATGTGTGCAGTAGCTAGACAAGAAGACTCGCGAACACGGAAGAGACATTGAAATGAGTAGGTAGTAGAGTCCAAGATGACCAACACTAGTAACGTTGATAATGATATCGAAACGTAAGCGGAAACGGACGGTAATCAATAGAAGAACGTTCTGTCATCATTGGCAGCTTTTGTCAACCCACATCTCTAATATAAAATCACTCTTACTTCATTCTTCCATGTTTCTCTGATAGAGGCTTGTTTTACGATAATAAGAGTAATTAACGGTTAAAAACAAACCCGAAATAACCAAACTCAATATAGGTACGTCTCCTTCGCCCCAAGACATGCCATGCCAAACACAACAATTTATCAAAATACATTTCCTCGTTTAGAAGTGATGACTCAAAGTTTTGCAGCTAATGTGATAAGATGACATCAACTAGGAAAGTCCCACCAAAAAACATTCCGTTATATTACATTAGTCAAGTTCGATAGCCGTAAGAAGAAGTAATATCCATGTTCGTAGTTCAAAACAGAACCCCTATAGCTATACCAAGCTTTTCTCACCCTCGACCGTAGTTCCGTCAGCCAAAAATGTATGAAAACAGTTTTGGATTCATGTTCACTCAAATCGCAGTTTTTTTCATAAATTTTTAGTTTGACGGTAACTACGGTTGAGGTCGAGAAAAACTCGGTATATACAGGAATGTAATCTTGAAACTGCTTTGCATTTCACTGTGGATATATCACATAATGTATGCACCTACCTATCATTTAATAGATACATTAGTCAGTGCAAAGCATCCATATATAAATAATTTAAGTAATTTAGAGGTTCGTCAGTTATCGCATATCTCCCATGGTTCAAATTTTTGCTTCAGGCGTTTCTCCATTGCAAATTTAAAGAGGATGTTGAAAAGTGCTTGTAATGTTCCCTGTAAATGGTATAAGTGCGACAGCCCCGCGGCCTCGTTCTCGAACTTTGGCCGGGTCGCTACCGCGGCCCCAGATTCGGTATGAGTGTGACCGAGTCCAAATTAGGAGGCTATACAACATGGAATAATTTCAAAAGAAACAATACATTATAAATAAGCGGAGCGCGGCGCCATGTAAAACATGACATCGCATTTTCCGTGATTGATATTTTTCATAGCAACTCGTCAGTAGGTAGGTACATCCTATAAACATACAAATTATACAGGTACAATATTTACGTATTTACATTTCGTACTCAAATGTCTAATGCATTATGTATTATAACAAGGTGTAATTAACCGACTCGCGAACTCAATGTCAAAGTTTTGATTATATTCGCAAACACGTAGGTACCTACCTAGGTACTGTACAAATGTTTACTTTGATTTTACTTAAATGTCGAATATAAAAAGGAAAACATATTATTGAGATTTTTACAATGTCAGTGAGTTGGTTAATTGTTGTATTGTAAATAGTTTTTGCATACGCTATTAATAATTACCAAAAAAAAAAACTAAATTACCTACTCAAAAACTTAATTTTCGTTACAAGAGTCACAGTATAGGACACCAGAATTAAATCACAATTCAATTTTTTATGCTTCCAGTTTTAAAAAAACTTTCGCAATGTTACTTATTGTTACTATATGCATCTTGCACTACGCAGATTACAATTAACATTTGACAGCAGAGCTCGAAGAATAAGAAACACATCATAAAGTGATTTATAACTTGCTTTAAACCGTATTTTAATACTAAGCGGTTACTCTCGCAACAGGACAAGAAAGAGAGAGTCAATCGTAGCCTCGTTGTTGTAGCAATAGTTTTGCAAAAACACCGCCTTCAGCAAGGCTGTCGACACGAGAGCTGCGCGGGCGCAGACTGCGCAGCCGGATCCAACCAGACGGTTACAATTCAACCGACACATAACTTACGTATTAATACTTAATATACCTAGGTACCAGTTACTGTATTTATCCAAGTTTGTAACAGACAGCATAAGTTACAGATCATTCATATGACCGAAATACCGAAAATAATGTATTCAATACATATTTGCTGGCTAAATGATAATAAAATATGTAGAGAATCGTAAACATAGAAATGTATGTTCATCAGTCGCGGAAATCCAATATCCGTGATAATTGACAATCATTAGATCTTGTAAATTCAAATATAGCGACAAAAACAACAGGAAAATTTTACATCAAAGCGATGACGAACAGATTTATCCTAAACTGCAACTTGTAATTAAAGAACTAAATTAATAAACAAATATCAAAACACTCCGTGAAAGAATTTCATCATTCATGGTATTGGAATTTATTCACCGCGCATGTAACTTCACAACAATGCTCATATTGAATGAAACAACGGTCGTGATTGAGAAAACGTTATTTATAAACATTCGCAACAATGATGTTTAAATCTTGAAAAATCATAATAAAAGTAGTACTTATTTACTGGAAAACCACGGCACGGAAAGACATTCAGGATACGATTTTACGCTATACAAAGCAAACCAATGTCTACATCTTCCAAAGATTTGCCTAACAAACTATGACATACTTTTTATTTTAAAGAAGAAAGAAAATACATTTATTCACTTTGATTCCGTGTAATACATTATTTACGACTGAACGCAGACAAAAAGAGACTGTACAAAGACCTGTCTTACTTGACACTTGACTGGAAAGCAAGCAATATCTGTAATCTGAAGCAATAAAGGTTTCGCTGCGCCCGCGCTGCCGCCGTCAAAACAAGTTGCGCAATAAGCTCGCATTCCGCTGCTGATGCGGATGCCACACTCTACAATCTCGACGGTTGCGGTTGTTCAATGTTTATTTGCTTTTCAGGATCTTCACAAGCAATTGACTTTTTTTTCGATTTAGTTAATGGCTGGTTGATACATGCAGCAATTTAAAAGTGTGTAACACTTGCATTCTTCTTGGAATAAAAATGTGTAGCATCCACAATGCTTATTTTATGAAATAATTATATACAATTACGCTTTGCTTAACACCACCCAATAAGAAAGATGTTCCAAAAACAATGAAACCATCAATTTAAAAAAATACGCAAGTTGCTGCAAAACAAGATTGATTACGAAACATTTGCTTTCGAAATTTTATTTTCGGAGCATTATGAATGGCAAAGGGAAAGTATCGAGTTATAAAATTCAGTTTATGTGGCTTCATTTCGGGAAATGATCGTGGAACGCAGGGTGCCAGCCGCAGCGGCTTGTTATTGTAAAATGTTGTTTGTAAACAAGACCCGTTACGACATAGATTTGTTTCTAAACAAACGCAAATATTACCGTTATGTAACTTAGAAAGTTTGGGTACATGAAAGAAGGCAGACTACAAACACATTTTTTTTTTCTTTATTGCCTGTTTACAGATTTCTTTGGTGCAGGTGCTTCATTATAACAGCTATTATATTATAACGTGGGCATAGGTTGAACGCATTTATAAATTGTGTTCCACTAATCCCTTTCCACGGCCTTTCCATTTGTATATAATAAGTTCATTAATGTTTTTCTTCGAAACGGATCGATGAAAATGGTAGTGGGCGGTGAGCAGTTGACCTATATGAATTACTTTATGTATGAACGTGTCGATCACAAACAACAACAACAATATTATTATCGTTTTGCCTCAATTGCAATCTGTTTGTAGAAGTTGTTTTCTTATTATAACTGGCTGTATCATTTTACTTCAGTAAATAAATATATACTTTGTTTTTGGTTTTATACTTTGTAACGTTCTCAATCTCAACTTCGGCACTGAAATATTTTCATATTAGTTAAAAATTGAGATTTTGTTTTATCAAAAGCATTTATTGTGTGGACAATATGTACATTTTCATGGATAAATAAGACTTTATGGTAGGCTGCTTTCGCAATGATTGCATATGACGGAGACGACTGCCGAGACGTGGCATTCACAGAACACAGAAAAGAGGTCTGTGGAGGCATTCAAGCAGCCGCGGTCACGTTGCGTTTGTTTGTAAACATGTCTACTGACTGGTGAAGGTTACTGGTAACAACAAGGTGGTTTCACTTTACGGTAATAGTCGTTTTTATTTTTGGTGTTTTGACTATGTCTGTCCCTTTGCGAACATTTCTAGCGCGTCACGTTTTTCGATTGGACCATTTGAGGCCAAAGTCTACTCTTATCAAGCAAACTTTGTTTACCTACCAATAAAAGCATTTTACATAAATAACGAAACATGAGCAATGTTCACATCCTTCAAATCATGATCAGAATATCCAGTTTGGTACAAATTAGACTTCTAACCTGAAATGAACACTAAATGGAGAAATGTCGGTCAACTAGGACAACACAAGTGACGCATCACATAGATTTTCACTTGCATACCCAACCAGTATGAATCAGTGTTTACCATGCATTCTTTATAAAGCAAGTTGCAATACCATATAAGGCTGTGCTGTGTTTCTTACCTCGTTCCGCAATAACGTTCTAGTTATGTGCGTATGACGTCTTGAACTAGTTGTTGGCGCCCTTGGTTTCCATCTGCCCATGTAGTAACAGTTCCTGGATAGAACAGAATCCATATAATTAAATTGATCTTATAAAATAGGAATTAGGTACTAGAGGATAAAACTTAATCAGTTTCAAATAATGATGATTTGTTGGTCTGAATTATATTGCTCTATTTTCTTGGGGCTTTATGGTCGCTTGAAATGCGAATATGAATTTCGGACAAAATAGGGGGTTTTACTTTTTCGTAGTCACCTCGAAATGCCTATTGGTTACAGAATTTATCATAGAAAACTGAACACCAGAATTTATTAGGTACAGGAAAAATGCAATTTAATACATGAAGAATCAGAAAGCTGCCCAAAAATGTTGGTTTGGCTTTGAGTTGCATTTGCACGGGTTCCTGTATAAAAATTAGAGCCTTTACAGTTTTGTCATGTCCGTCAGACGCACAAGGCAGCCATTACACCATGTCACAGCAATTTATAGTGATACTCGTACATGTAAGAGTGTACAAACAAGTAATAAAAAACCCGACTGCAGAAAGACGAGCTAAAAAGATGGAAACAAGTTGAAAAGAAATCCGAGTATCAGTTATCAAAAATAATTATAACATGCAGTCGGAGGAATGTTTTATGGCGTTCGTTCGTTACATCCTCATCAGACAAATCGATTGACGAAAGTATTATCAAAATCAGCCCACGCGCTTAGTCTCTCTCTAGACTAGAGCGCCACAAAGGAACAAACGTACATACATAATTACATAGACTGATAACATTACCCTCCTTTGAGTCGCGCAGTCGGGTAAAAAGTTAATTGCCAAATGTTATTTTGTAATACCATTCTTTTTAGAAACGTATATTTTGTAAAATTAAAGTCTGATTGTTGATTTGCGAAATGAAATTTTGTGAAGTAAAATTTTTGCCAAAGAATGGGTAATATGAATTATCCCTACTATTTCCAGAGAGTGATCTCATGTTTAATGGTATCCGAGAGCTGTAGTCCTACAGTTTCCACCTACCCACCTACCTACCTAGTACCTACCTTACTTACCAAAACAAAACACAAAAGTTAAACAAAACAAAAGACACAACAAAAGACAAAAGACAAAAGTTATACAAAAGTTTTCGATTTTTTAATTATCTACATCGACTACATCTTTTTAAATTGAACTTTTTTCGATAGGATGCATATTTCAGCCACAAATCGTAAAAAACCAATATAAAACCCTCAAAACGCATATTTGTCCAAAATGAGTTCTGTAAAATAAACTTTTATTCCTATTTTTTTCGGGATTTACAAATACATAAAAACCTTATAAATTAGTAAAAGTGGTACTTAAATCAGTGTACGTGTTTCAATATTTTTTTAGAAAATAACCTAATGTAAACGTACCTACTACGTACTACCCGCGCACTTAAAGAATGGGAATAAAATTGGCGTCGCCTCTATTCACCTCTCGCTTGCTCACTGACGCTGTCTATACTTACACAGGCTGAAAGGGAAGTGTCCACAAAAAAAAACGTTATTCACGCGTTGCGATAACAGTTTTTTTATTTATAACTTCAGTCGTAATTACGTAGTATCTAAGTAGTCTCAAGTCTGTGCGCTAATCTGTGAGTTAAATGCATTCTGAGGTTCTGATAATTTTTCCGTGTTGTTATTTGTAGGTTTGTTATGGTTGACAAACTAACATAACGTTTTAATATCGTTATTTTTTCTGATATAACGTTATGTGCGTCGATATCGCTGTAAGTACTGTGTATGCTGACAGTACAGGCTAGATGAGCCACCATTTCTAATCCCATTCTTTATCTGCACGGGTAGTAAATGCTCGTCACTTTAAGTTCCAAATACCTATTCAAAATTATTGATATCTGGCGATGCCAGCTTTTCCCTCGTCTAATCAACTGAAATTTTCAAAATTTATTAAATTTATATCAATTGTGTACCTACTACCTACCTATGTAAAAGTTACAGGCAGGCTAAAAGCATCATCTATAAAACCGCTCTCCTGTAAAATTGTATTTTCGCGCACTTACATTACGTACCTATCTAAGTAGGTAGGTATAGGTACCCTACCTACGAAGGACCCACCGTTGTTCAAAACGCGTACCTGACATATTTTTCTAAAAATTGTCAAGTATGTACCTTTTGCCAAGGTACATAACAAAGGAATTAAGTATAAGCCATCGATGGTATTTATGCATAATTCAAATTAGGTACCTATTTAGATTGGATTGACTTAGGCACCAGAATTAACGGTGTCTGTTTTTTTTTGGGAAGGTACAGAAATCTTAGGTTATCGTAACAAAAATTCATAATCATAAATAAATAAATCAGTAGGTAGGTAGAGGTACCTAGGTACCTATGTGTTTTGATTGTGTTTTGTTAACTTTTGTTTTATCCAAACTGGGATGACCGGGATTATAAATACCTACGTACCTAGTAAAACAAATAGGTAGGTACTTGGGTAGGTACCTACTGCGAATAGGTATTTCAACCGTAGGTATAGGTACCTACCTACCTAATAGAACTTTAATGTACCTAGGTACATATACCTAGTTGTACCTACTGAATATCGTATAGATTTGGAAAATAAGAGGAACTCATCAAATTGCAGACGAAATTATTGATAAACAAACGACATTGACTTGACAAGATTAGATTCAAGGTCGTCTTGTCTAGTTGTAGGTATGAATAAAAGTTGGGTTATGTGGCAATGGAAAATTAAAGAAATACTGGATTTACTCTCAGTAAAAGGAGGCAGATTTATTTTAATTGTTCCATCGCACAGAAAAGACAAGAATAACGATGATAAATAACACACCTACCATTAAAATTTCAGCCATTGCAAAATTATGACCTCGATTATTAGATTTGTTACAGTTTTCAACACAAACACCAACATTAATCGACGTCCGGCGATTTCTTATTTTTACACTTAACCTCTATGGTAAAAAATGCACGTTAGAACACAATATGACACTAGTACGTTTCATTGCAAATTTACAAAAAACAATCACTTAAATTATTACTATCAGCCATTCAACCCAAAATCCAGCATGACCGACTACTGCGAAGTTTGACATTACGCCATCTCGTGACTACTTTAAGATTCACAGTAGGAGACTGCTCACTCGGACTCCGCTTGCAAACCGATCCGTATAAATTTTTTCCTTGTTTTGTAACATTTCCGATAGGTGGCAGCCTGAAAAATATACTCCCTGCGGTCCGAATTGCGATAATATTACGAATCCGACCAAATTTAATAGTCACAAAATGTATGGGTTATTGAGTAATAATAATACTTGTGACTTTGGTCGGATTCGCGATATTATCAGTTTTAGCGCAATTCGGACCGCAGGGTATGTTCATGTGTTATAAAAAAGTAAGTCTCTAAGGCTTACATTCAGAGACGACAGAAACGAGTCTAAGCGTGGACTTACGCTTCCATCTGTCAAACTTACGAACAAATTTTGACAGATGGAAGCGTAAGTTCACGCTTAGACTCGTTTCTGTCGTCTCTGAATGTAAGCCTAAGTAGTCTGTGATGTTGAGGGCCAAACTTTAGCGTGCAAATACGTTCGCGGGCCGCGTTTAAAAGTACTTAGTGCATTTTAAAGAAGTGATAATATTTTTTGCGGTAGATATTAGACATGAAATAATACGACAATGTTATTATAGTACAATTTATTAAAATAACAAAATGAAATTTAAAAAAATGGTACATTATAATTAAATCGTTAAATTTGCAATTGTTACAAACTACGAAAGTAAATACACCGACATCAATCACACTCGACACTTGAGCTTGAATTTGGGAAACTAATCCATCGATATTTGGATTAATTCCACTGATACAAAGACGTAAAGAATTTTCCAAATTATCGTCAGTCAGTCTTGTACGATGTGTTGATTTATTAACTTTCATCAATGAGAAGAACTGTTCGCATTTATAAGTACTGCCAAACGCACAAATCAATCTTCTTGCGAATTTTCTAAGCTGCGGAAAATTGTCTTCTTCTAGGTATTTTTTGTAGAAATCGCACAACTCTACGTCTTCAAATTTGGATTTTAGAAGTGAGTTTTCTTGAATCTCTCGATTAACTCCATTTGTAAGTGTATTGGAGCATTTTGTAGGAGTAGCAAATAAACTGAAACAGTCTTCCATGTTTTTGAAGTCGCTAAATCTGTTTGAATATTGTTCCAACAGTAACTTGAGTTCTTCAGCATATTGAGCATTTAAAGCAATATTTTCATACGCAGAGAGCGTGTTGAAATGGTAACTATTACCAGACAGCATCTGTGACTCCCACAAGCGTAGTTTGATCTGAAACGCTTTCAAATGGCTGTACAAATCATTTACTAACTGTTTTTGACTCATTGTTTAGTGACTATGATTGTAATTGCTGTAAATTTAAATGTTTTTCTTGTTAATAAGTATTGTATGCCAACATGGCAGGTCATAGCAGTACATTTATTTATATGTTTAACAGCTATATTTTTATCCACCTATGTACCATGATACTTAAATAAATTGAATTGAATTGAAGTTTCAAATTTAAATCATTCAAATAGCCTGTAAGATCGACCAGAAATGCTAAGTCACATATCCATTTTGGGTCACTTAATTCAGATAGTGGTTTATCTTTTATTTTCATAAAGTCTGGTATCTCATTTCTAAGCTCGTAAAACCGTTTCAACATTTTTCCTTTGCTCAGCCATCTGACTTCATATTCAGCTGATATTTCATCCAAAAACGCCTTGAACTGACGAGGGTTAAGCCCTTGGGATCGAATAAAGTTGATGGTTTTTACTACCACATTCATAACATTCTGGAGTCGAATGGACTTAGAACACAAGTTCTGTTGGTGGATAATGCAATGAAGGACTATCAAATCATCTTTTTGCACATTTAATTCTGTTGCTTTTTCATTCAAAATTCCGATGAAACCTTTACGTAAGCCGACCATAGAAAGTGCACCATCAGTGCATACTCCAATTAATTTTGACCATGGCAAGCCAAAACTTGTGAATACTTTTTGAACTTCAATAAAAATATCCTCTCCTGTAGTGGTTCCTTTAAGCGGCTGTAAAGCAAGCAATTCCTCAGTAACAGTGAACTCCTTATCAACACCTCGAATAAATATAGCCAGTTGAGCTGTGTCAGACAAATCAAATTCAAAACCAGCCATACGGTCAGTCAATGTTGTTTTTATATCATTAACCATCATTTCTATACGTCGAACAACAGTTCGTCTTGACAAACTAACTTTTTCAAATTCATTTTTCTTTTCAGGACACAAAATACTAACTGCAAACTTCTAACATACACTCCTGGATAAATTCTCTTTCAGAAAATGGTTTTAATGCCTTTGCCAATTTTGAGCTAACTATAAAACTAGCTTTCACAACATTATCAAGTTGTGTTCTTTGTTTATGAAACATTTGTTGCTGTTTTTCCAAATTTGCGATAAGCTTCTGGATATTGTCTGTTCTTAATTGTCCTGTCAGTGAGTGCAGCGTAGCATGCTTAGTTGAGTAATGCCTCTTTATATTGAATTCTTTCATTACTGAAATGGATTCATTACACAGCCAACAAATAGGCTTACCATTGTGCAAGATAAAAAAGAATTCTTCAGTCCATTTTTCTTGAAACTGGCGACCCTCTGTATCTACTTTTCGTTTCATTCCACCAGACATCATTTTTGTTTACTTTTCGTTCAATAAACTTAATAACAAACTATAGTTAGTAACCACTCAAGATGCACACAAAGTCACAAAGCAAGTTGACGGCTCGAGCAGTTCGCTAGGATATCGCTTGTCCAAGTTATTACCTCGGCAGCTCAAATAGAACTGAACTAACGTTCGGGCCATCCACCCACATAAATAGGCAAAATGAAGGAATAATCTGGAATAAACTCGTTTAGAATAATTGAGAACCAATAAATCTTTTGATGTGTCGCCCGTGAGGCGGCAAACCTCAAAGAATTTGATCGAGCAAGCCGAGTGGCGGCGATTATCAAAGAGTGAGGCGGCAAACATCAAAGGATTTGATGTTTGCCGCCTCACTGTCACTCCCGTGAGTATAAGTACCTAATGTAATATTTTTTAAATTAGGTTTTTTCAAAATATCTCGCGGGCCGGATAATATCTTACAGCGGGCCGGATCCGGCCCGCGGGCCGGTTGTTGCCCATACATGTTAGACTGTAGGTATTGTTTTTAGTTTTTTTCTTCCTAGGTAAAACTCAAACGACATTTTTGAAATAACACCTAGGTAGTACCTGCTCCATACATACCTACATATTTGGTTGGAACTAAAGGCACCTAATTTTAGACGATGTAGGTAGGTATACGAGACGATCAGTTGCAGTTGTGGCCCTAGCAAGTTTTTCAGGTAGTGCAAGATCTCATTGTCGTTGTCCTTTCGTTGTCCCATGCTATCGCATAACGTGATTAAAAATGTAGGTAGCGACTGAAATACTAATAACGCAGAGCTCCGAAAGATTAGTATAGTAATAAGTAGGTATAGCATGGATGAGAAATAATAAGAGAAAAGTAACAGTAGTGTCGATTCTGTGGCGCATTTTGACAGGACTAAACTAAACTAACTACCTACCTTTCTTTTTCGTCTTTTTGTGGCACTATAGATATGTATAGTGCACAAACTATATAGAGATTTAATTAGTTGATTGATATTAGTATTAGAGTTCAACACCTGCTGGAATCGGCTCCGAACCATTGGATTGAGTTAGGTAACCCTCAGGTAATCTCGACAGAACGCCACTATAAACACCTAGGCTGACATTGAGGCTGACATTCAGAGACGACAGAAACGAGTCTAAGCGTGAACTTACGCTTCCATCTGTCATAATTTGTTCGTAAGTTTGACATACGGAAGCGTAAGTTCACGCTTAGACTCGTTTCTGTCGTCTTTGAATGTTAGCCTCAGAGAGGACAGAAACGAGTCTAATGACTCGCGTAGACTAATGAAAAACGTAATGAACGTGCGATATGCGTCAAGGAAATGCACGCAACGAAACGTCATTTCTTTCGGCGCGGTTCATTCGGTCGGCGCGGACGATTCTTTCGGCGCGGATAGGTGTGCGAGGCCATAAGAAACTTCGTTTCGTTCATATAGTTACTATTTTCTAGTTTATGATTTCGTTCGGCTCGTTCGGCGCGGTCGATTCGGACAGGTGTGCGTCCACCTTAAAATTGACATTTCTCAAAAAACATAAATGGGGCTCAAACAAATGCTCAATCGACTCTATTTCCCAACTTAAATGTTTTCTCCAAACAACCGACGAAATCGCACTGAAAAATATAAGAAACTATTTCCCTTACATTTTCTATGAAAAAATACCTTCTTCGTATGCACGTAATCTAAAATCTTTCACCATATCTTACACTGATCCATTAAATTATATACAAATTGGGCACTGTAAAGGTTGGGTTGGCAATATCAAAATTGCTTATTACCATCGTTCCATACTTTGAGTAAGATACTCAAAGGTTCCATAGCATAAATTTATTGGTACTAGTGGTAACTAAGTTTATGTTCCATAGTGACATTGCTAGCGTGAGCCACAAAACATTAACACGACAGGCATGTGAGACGTAATCCATGTTCCGTAGGTGCCACAAATACGATCTAGGTAGGTACCTAGGGTATTTTTTTAATGCTTTTTATTTTCATGTTGCTTATTAATAGCAGGCACTGAGTTTGAGAATTGAGGCACTATTATAGAAATATGGTAGGTACATCAACGTTACAAATTGGTCACTAAATCATGCCACATAAATCTAATGAGTCATACAAACTATCGACGACAAACTGCTATACACGTCTTGAGCGGGACAGCATTATTACGGGCGATAAAATCGAATAGGTAGGTAGTAGTTTTACCATAAACGTCTAGTTTGAGTTCAACACATATCACAGTATCTAGGCGAAGTTTGAAGTCTCCAATCCAGGAATACCTATCTTGTCTCGGGACGGGATAATGCTAGGACGAGAAAATATTTTGTCTTAATTCATAACTTTCACTTGCTACAAATTCCAGGATTGGGGATAAAATCGTCCAATTTGCTACTACCTATATGGTGATAGTAACCGCGCTTTTAAAAATCAAATTTGACTCCTCAGACCATACGGACACGAAAATGTATCTCACGCGTTGCACATTAGGCCTGCCTGCTCAACCCGGCTAATGACTAAAAGGACAAAAATAAATAAAAAAGTTGTTTTTTAATAATCATACATTTATTATTCTGAATTTAATACTGTATTACATAGAAGAAATGCACTTCTTTGAAACATTCAGAAGACTTCCCTTTGGGACAGTTTTATATAAGGAGTCTCTCTCCATATATTTTATAAATTGGATAAATATGTCGCTCGTGATAATAGAATCAATATTTATGAAGATCTGCATTGCCACATACTTAAAAATCTATGTATATTTTTCACCAACTCTCAATTTTCGAAACTAAATCCTTAAATAGTAAAGCATAAAAGTACGATTGCCTATGAGATATCTGTTGGATCAATAAAATTTTGCAAATTAACAACAAATAATATACTCTACAGTTAGTGCTTATACTGCCGCTGCCACATAATTTGTCAACAACATTTTCCATCACAATAAAGAAACTAGAAATCAATGAACAAAACAAAATGAACATTAAATTTTATAATTCGGTGACCGCGTAGAAAGGCATTGTGACACATATCCAACATAGTGAATACTCATTTTTTGAGATAACACACAGCAAGAGAGAAGAAAATACTACCAATATAAATACAGACATCGTAATTCATTCAGTCAAAGTGGAACATGTATAAAATATTTATAAGAAATAATCAGTCTTGTTTAGAGAAAACATTTCGTCAAAACGTGGTGTGAACGCTTTGATATAAATATTATCACAATACAATATGTCAGATATGATGTCATCCCTTCTCATGGACGTAACTAGTATATAAATCGCCTGCTACGCTACTTAGTGTTATTATCACAGTTGTTTAGTAGAGGTGGGTGCAGTACTTTGTACATAATAATACAGGAGCTACCTGCGATCCGCGACCATACCGGACACGACACACGATGGCCAATCTAAATGACGCACGCATAACTAGCCTGGCCGTCCTACCGCCCCCAGTGACCTATCTGATTTAATAAATAGTTAAAAAAAAAACTAACGACGACTTCCCTGGCCGGCTAGCGTTAAGATATCATCTTTAAGACGAAATTACGCACTTATACACATCCTTTCATGGCAGTCTTCTCTTATAATGTACACAAATAACAAAGCAAGCCCCGCATTTAAACTCGTCACGAATGCGAAGCTCACAAACACGTTGTTCACCCCCTTATATCCGTTTATTAGACCCGTTGCTATTACATCGTATCTCAGGGATGTATCATTAAACGGGGTTCTTACTATAGATAATAACGTTTACGTCCCATTGAACTGGTTCATTTTCGTCACCTAACGGTAAACGGAAAACTAAATTGAATAACAATAAATTATTAAATCTTACACCTATTATAATTATTATATATTTGTGAACGACTTGCAAGCTTTGTTGTCACAAACATTCTCGTGAAATTCGTTCAAATAGTCAAAAAATATATTTTTGTCTAGTAAACACATTCCAGACTTAGGAAGTGTTCTTATGCTTTAACAATTGACCAACGCAAACGACAGGTTAAATAGTAATGAAATATCACAGATTTTTCCAAATCTTTGGACAGTAACGGGCGTCTAAACAATACATACGTTATAACTTTCAGTATAATTTGTACCTATTGACTTTCTTATTAATAGCATTTAGAACCCGTGTACGTACAAAGAAAATCCAGTAAGTTACTAGACGACTTATCTGAAATGATGACATAAAAATAATCAAAAATAAGAACAAAATCACTTATTTTGCTATGAAAGTAAACATTGTGGTTGATTATTTATCACGCACAAAATACTAATCATTATAAGTTAAATGCATGTTATATACACACTTCTACATTTTTGTGAATGGTAAAATGAGTTTTATATTCAAAGCCCAACTTTGTCTTAGATCAAATTGACGCTGACTAATTAGTATCCCTAGGCATATATAAAGATCTAATCTTTAATAAAAAAATAACATTGAAATCAGTGACTGAAATGTCATTGACATCACTTTACATAAGAAAAATATTCACAATTTTATCTGGCAATACAGATTGTTACTATGAAGTATATCAAAAGCATTTTTATAACGCGTTTTTAAGTATTTAATTTTCTAATACTAAATTGTCCCATTATCCACTGGATTCAATCAAGTAAAAATAATTTATATAAAATATTTCAGATAAATTTCTGTCATATTAAAACCTTTCCCCTAAATTTTCACTCATCTTCTATATGTTTCGTGCATTTCGTACATCATACAGACACTTTAAAAGAAAACGAAAGGCACCCGGGATTACACGAGTGGGTACCACACCAACTACTCTAAATATTATAATGATTAAAATCTAAAGTGGAACTAACGATTTTTCTTAATAATATGTCCCACTGTACAATCATATTTTGGAAAAATTATATTCTCTGTTGGCGACTTCTTGCTGTTAATGTAGAGTGTGATCGAATGATACCACAATAACAGTATTTCTCTTACATTTTGAGTATATCACAACTGCCCAAATATGCAAGTAAACCATTTTTTTCCTGTATTTTATAACTAACGCCATAAATCTAATAGTATCAGTTAAGGATTTTCTAATATTCTTATATAGACAGCATACTCGACCAACAGAGAATAGTCTTATAAACCTAACACACATTAACTTTAATTCAAATGGATGTGAAAGAGAATCAAAAAGCTTAATATTGCCTAATTAATAATTGCATAGACCAGTTTTCATGCCCTAAGGTAATCTATGGTTGACAATGCATTTTTCTACATTATCATAAGGAAATATTGTCCACACATTTAATAAGTAAAAATAATTTTGTAAGCCTTCATTCAGATCTAACAAAATAGATGAAATTAATAAAATAATAATTGTCTACATCGAAAAAATCAACACCCCGCTTAAACAGACAAATTACACTGGTCTGCAAAAAAAATTTTTTTTGCCCTCCTTCTTATTATTGTACACGATTATTATAGATGTGATATTTCTCAACAGAAACTGGGTTTTAAAAAAATTGTATCACGTATATATTTTTTGTGAGGGAATTTTTAAGAAAAATTTTTTGTTCGAGAAATCAATAATCTCTTTAATAAAATTAGGACAAAATATTACATATAATCACACTAAAAACATTAAAAATCATAAGACAATGTAATTACATGTTGTTTCTATCATTTTACTTAGTAGATTTTTTTCTTTTTATACTTTCTACTGGAGTTTCGCGACGAATCGACCATCAAAAATTGCTTCCGACCATTGCCGTTGTAACGCCTCTCAATGTGCGATATATTCTGATGAAATCTTTCACCGTGTTCATCAGATACCGCTCCAGGATTTTCAGGAAAGAAATCTTTATAAGTGAGAATCTAAAAAATGAATTTTAAGTGACATGTTGCATTCGGATATGTAATTATATTTTTTTTTTCGTAAATCCCTTTTTCGAAGTCAATACAAATATAACAATCGTTTTGATGGTTTTGAGGTTCCATCCAAATCATGGGCATTGAGAATGGCATGGTTTTATGACTTCCTTTGAACAACTGTTGCAGCATATTTTCAGGAGCCAATTTTTGTCTCTATCATCGACCGGAATCCCAAAATAACGCTCATAAGCGATTTTAACCAGACTAGTCAATGTGTTCCGTTGAGATTTTATGGTAAATTCACCACAAACGTAGCAAAACACGTCAGGAGAGTTTTAGCAAATCCTTGGCATTTTGTACATACAAAAAAATTAAATTTGCTGTAAAATTAAAATAATATTCTACTCACGTGATTCTATTTTGCTCTATGGTTGAAATTACACATAAATTTTCGGTACATGTATCAATATATTATAAAACTTACCGAAATACTAGGTTAAAATCAGTAATAATCACTTTACAACTTTAGATCGGAATGAGCGCCACGGAGTCACAGCGAGAACAGCACAAACGTATGCATTAGTGTAAAAGTACCATCAGTCGACATCGTTCTCTCATTTTCTATCAACCCAAGTCGTTTTTATGTGGAAAAATATGATACAGACTGAATAAATTAGCGTTAGAGCAAAAATGACTCCCAAAAAATACAGAATTTCGAGGTATTTAAAAATATTTTTTTAAAAAAAGATATACGTGATAGCAAACAATAGGAAGCAGATCTAGATTCAGCATGTTAGGCTCTTCATATTTATCATATTTTTATTTAAAGGAGGATTTCGTTGCAGACCAGTGTTATCAGATTTAACGCTCCAAATAACAGAACATGGACAATGAGAGCTTAAAGGGAAATCTATGTTGAACATCAATATAACTATTATGTCGATTATGCTATTAACGCCTTTAAGTTGGCATACGACTTTTAACCAGTTGTTTTTAAGGTACAGCTTAGAGGCGGCGTGTCGTCGAAAACCAATTACTGCTGCACTGGTGCCGCGTACAGCAAGGGGCCGGGTGGCAGGTGCGCATAGGGTCCGCTCACACCCACGGCAGCTTGATATCCGCAAGGTCCGCCGCCGCCAACTCCGCCGCCATAGAACTTGCCACCTGCTATATCAAAATATTAACTACAGTCAACTTGTAATTTTATTTCACTATACGCAAGAGATACATGATTGTCAAAACCTGGCTTCTTATCATGTAGCATATTATGTCCAGTGGCGTGCATTCTATACAGATAAAAATGACACTGCCTACCCTAATAATTAGTCTTATATACAAACGTTAATATGTCTGTAATATCAATTAATTTATGGATATTTGGATTGGTGTCGTCTTAGGGTGAGGTGGTCAATCACAAACATCAATTAACGTGACAATACAATACTAAGTTGTTTTTGCCTACCCTGAAAGTGTGGCGATAGCGACTCTTATTAAAAACTACTATGCTGAGTCCAAGACCTTTTTGTCTTTTACCTTCTTGTATGATGTATCTCCTTGCTACCTATGTAATTTGAAAGACAAATAAAAATCTTCTATTCTATTCTATTCTAAAAGAACAAATCAAGACTCTAATTTAAAAAAAAATACAAACCTATCATCTCCTGATGATGAGGGTGCATCTGGGGATAGTGCTGTGGTGTAGCAAAGTGCGGTGGAGGCGATCCATACGATGAGCCTGTGCCATTGGTCTTGTTACCAGCGTTGTTATTGCGGTACTGTTGCCCACCATTGCGCATATCTAAGAGATTTAATTAAGTTAGTACTACATTTTTATTATTTATTTATTTATTGAAAAATTCACGAAATTACACATAATTGGCATAGTCCCACAAAACCGTGTATTCGGTTTGACTGTGGGATCTGTGAGTCTAAACATATTAGATAAGGCATACATTAGATTATTTCATAAATATATTTAGTCATTATCGCATCAAGTAAATACTAACTGTTATATGGGCGTTGACCATATCCGTTTTGGCCGTTGTATCCATTCTGATACCCATTGTTATATCCGCCTTGGTAGTTGCCCATAGATTCAAACATATTAGGGCTAGGGAAGGGCACTTGCTTCTGATAGTTGTTCTGTCTGTATCCCTGATTTCCTTGGTTTTGGTTCGAGAATCGAGGAGCTTGTTGGTTTGCACCACGATTTTGATAAGTGTTTTGGCTTTCTTCAGGGTTGGTGTTGGCCATCTTATTGTTCCACTGGTTGTTCTGCTGGCGTGGTGAACTGGCACCGCTGTTATTTTCTTTGCGTTGTTGCCATCGGTTGCGCCCTGCAAAGTGTCATAGTTAAAAATTAAAAAAAAAGAATTGAAGAAAATAAGCTTTAAATTAAATTAAACTCATCAATTTATACATAATTCATATGATATAAAAGATTGTCGCGAGATTTACCTGTGTAAATTTATTTTATGAAATACATACGTTTTTTCTTAAATGAGTATATCAGAGGAAGTATGAAAGTGGGACCGATGACAGAAAAGTTGAGAAGTAACCGTTTGTCGTGGTATGGGCATGCAGGGATGAAAATCATGTAACTAGAAGAGTTTTAAGTATGTATGTGGATGGATGTAAGAGAAGAGGCAGACCCAAGAAAAGATGGATGGATTGTGTGAAATTTGACATGGACTATAAGAACGTAAACTCTAAGATGACGTCTAATAGAGATGAATGGAAGAAGAAGACATTGCGCCGACCCCAAATAAAATGGGATAAGGGCAGGAGAATGATGAAATGATACATTTTTTCTTAGAATTACCTGTGTCAAGATCAAGTTACTTATTGTATTCTTGTTTATTTACACAAATAAATCTCGCGACGAGGTCTAGAACGAGCTATCATAATTAAATGTGCTGTATACAAAATTTCGTGTTCCACCTTGTGGCGGGGTGACTACTTCGAAAATATTAAATATTGCATTGTCACTAAAACTAAAGGTGTAGAGGTATGCAAAATTTCAGCGAAATCGGTTGGGAGGAAATTGTTCAAAATTCAGTTGCAGGATTTGACCTAAACAAACAAACATTGCAAGTTAAAATAAAAACTTGTAAAATTGAACATACTATTTCTTAAAAACTATGTAAGAAGTTTAATTTCACTCACCAGAGTTATTATTGTTACTGCGAGCCATATCATTCAATTTAGTTGGCGGGTTCTGGCCAGTTTCACGAAGCACAGCCAGTAAACCGCGAGCTTGTCGCGCGTCCCCACTTGTGAAGTATGTGTACGCTGTCCCCGACTGCTGGCAACGCCCAGTACGACCTGACGAATAAAATATTATAGTATACATAATTGTCATCATAAAACATAAAACTGTCGGAATTAATTAAAAGTACTTTTTAATTAATTCCGACAGTTTTAAATAAATAGTATTTCACGCAAGTGTACTGTAGGAATCAATAACAAATTCTTACCAATTCTATGAATGTAATCTTCAGAAGAATTTGGGTAATCAAAGTTTATAACAAACTTGACGTCCTCGACATCAAGGCCACGTGCTGCAACATCTGTGGCAATTAAGATACTAGTCGCGCCATTTCTGAATTCTGTCAAAACTGCATCGCGCTCAATCTGCGATTTGTCGCCATGTATAGCAAGAGCATTATGCCCCTTGCGACGCACAGCACGAGCAATATCGTCCACCTGCAATTATATTATCTACTGAGCTTATTTTCTTTACGACTTATGAGGATGGTATTGGTTGCTAAAAAGTTAAATACCTTTTTCTTTGTCTCCACGAATACTATGACTTTGTTATCCCTCTCTTGAGAAATCTCCTTGAGTAAATTGGCCAACTTTATTTCTTTTTCATGTTCTTCACAAACCTCTATTATTTGTTTGATGTTATTGTTGGCAGACAGATTCAATGAACCAATATTAACTTTGATGTAATCATTAAGAAAATCTTCAGCAAGAGCTTGTATTTCTTTTGGCCATGTAGCAGACCACATCAGAACTTGGCGATCAGGGCGAATTTGTTCAATGATCTTACGTATTTGAGGTTCAAATCCCATGTCTAACATTCTGTCAGCTTCATCCAGAACCAAATAAGTGCATCGTCGCAAGTTAGTAGTACCACGTTCCAAGAAATCAATCAATCGCCCAGGAGTAGCAATAACAATCTCGACACCCCTCTCCAAGTCTCTAGCTTGAGGTCCTTTCGGCGAGCCTCCAAAAAGACAAGTGTTTCTGATGCAACCTCGTGCACTGTAACTCTGAGCGACTGATTGAATTTGCTGAGCCAATTCCCTGGTAGGAGCAAGAATAAGGGCAATGGGGCCATCGCCACGCTGGATGCGCTGTTGATGTACAATGTGAACAGCAGCAGGTAGCATATATGCCAGGGTTTTACCAGATCCAGTTGAGGCAATGCCTACCATATCACGCCCGGATAGAGCAATGGGCCAACCCTGAGCCTGTATACCAGTGGGCTCAGCCCAACCCTGTTCCTTGATTGTGTTCATTATGTGATCGGGAAAATTGCCTTCATCAAAAATTTGATTAGGGCGAGGAACATTATTGCCACTGACAGTAATTTCCTTCGACACGCGAAAATTTTGCACGTCGTCATCTGAACGACCTTCTACATTAGCATGAGGCTTATAGAAATCTTTTTCAATGGGCTCAAGTTGCGACAGATCCCACATGGGCTTAACCAAACTGTCACCAGGATGTTTAGTTTTCTTGCCTCTCTGCTTGCCATTGAAATCAACTACTTGTTGAATATTGTTGGCATTGAAAATCTTTTTTGGTCCGAAGTTTTGTTGACTATTATGTCCATTTGGATTATTGAAGTTTTTAGGCCCAAAATTATTTTTAGGGAATCCTTGTTTTGGTCCACCAAAATCATTCTTGCCATTAGCATAAAACTGCATGTTTCCCCCCGCAACTTTATCGGCGTCGTAATCATTTTTCTTTAAAGGTTGGTTATTGTAATTGTTTTTAATTTTGTTGTAATCTTTTGGTCCACCAAAATCGCCTTGATTTCCTCCATTTTCAGTTTTGTTAAAGTCATTCCTCATTCCATTGAAGTCATTTCTGGGCCGAAAATTAGGTTTGTTACCCATATGTCTGGGTCCAAAATTTTTGGGTCCCCCAAAATCCATTCCATTGAAAAATGGTATTTTACCGAATTGTTCATTCCGGTCTGGTCGAGGTCTGAAACTGAACGTGATTAAATATATGCGCCATAATAACAACTAAAAGTTCGTATCTCAATCCTGAATATTAACAATGACAAAACACAAATTTAAGGAACTAAAAGATTTCTCAAACAAAAACGGCAAACAGAATTTTGCATATGATAGCCGAAGTCAAACCTCAAAAGCAGTATGGTAGAGGAAGAAACAAAATGGATGTAAAATTAACATGAAATTTACTTTAATTATAATAGCCATTACTGATCTCTACACTACCTCGTAATTGTTTATCAGCTATTACGTATTTACGGTTAGACGGCTGAATGAATTTTCAAGAAATTTAGCAGGTTAGGAATGCGGGGCATACCGCGGTCACCGTTATAGGTACATAATTATGTACATTTTGAAAGTTCAATTTTTAGATTACACCTGTTCAGAAGGTGTTCATTAAGGCTAATTGTAAGTATATAGTATTTAACTCCCAGTAGCCCAGCTACACTTCGGAATCTTATGTTAACATAATAATTTATGTTTGCATGGTATGAAACGTTGGATTCGAGATCACAAAGTCGGAAAATGAACAAATTGCAAACTGTCTACAAACAATGTTCCACGTGAGGAAAAATCCATATTCTGCCAAATTATTTGGACAAAAATTATGACTGATCTGTCTAACGTCGATGTCCTTTAAAAAGATGCGCGTTACTGCAGCACAATGTTGTCTGCTTTTAGGATTTGAACAGAACAGATAATTAATTAGAGCCATATTTCGTTTAATTGATCCCGTATTTTTTTCTCCAGCTGTTTTAATGTTATTTACAAAAAAAACGGAATGTGCTGAAATTACCCGCTAGCTGTATAAAAAGTAACAAGAAAGATAGCTTATAATATGTGTCAATGCCCAATTGTACCCGTAAAACCAAATTTGTGCTTTTATAATTCCAAAGTTATTTCAGTTTGTGCTGGGGTAACCTTTTGCTGATTTCTATATCTCTGTGAACTGTTGTTGTGGTCCACAATCTCGTTTTTTGTACACAGGTTAATGTCAACTTGTGCCGATTTTATTTTTCAAAGTTGAAAAAGATAGAACTGAAGGCGATTGACTGTCATTCATGATGACGTTCGACAGGCCGCCGCCGGCCGACTATCCGCAAGTGTATGTTTCACTCAGCTTTGAGGCCATGACTGTCCGACCGATTCCTGACGACCGACGTAGGTCTGCTTTGCCAAGCGTCACAAACTCGCAGTTCGCAATAACTAGCAGGCCAATATTCGGCGGTAAACTATTGATCAGTGGCGCCCTTTACGATAAAATGTAACAATCTTCAATAGATTTTCCACAATATGTATAGCTAGATGTTAGGATCATGTCGGTGTAATTAATGCACTAATCAAGTCTTAGCTAACATGAATAGGAAAAAAAAAAAAAAATTAGTCATTCAACTGATTTCTTCAAAATATTGGCTAGGTACTAAGTAATTAATTTCATGAGATTTTCACATGGTGTAAAAATGTTTGAGCCATGGTTATGTAATATCTAAAGCTACAATCTATAGAGATTAAGCTTATTTATTATATACTTTGATTTGAAATTTGTAATCATAACAAGACCAACAAAGTTATCTCAGCAAAATATAGATATGTTCAATGAGCTCAGCCTTAGGGACATTGCTCTGGTGATACAACATTTTGAAACTTAAGGTTCAACTTATGAGTTTTAAAACTGTTTATGGCCACTGCAAAAGAAACCTTTTGTAAACTACACAAATGTGATTTTGTTTTAGCCAAATAATGCGAATATTTGTACAAATACGCCAAGTAAAGGGCCGCCATTATGTATTTTAGCATTACAAGCTATAGTTCAGTTCAAGTACCACATAATCAACTAACATTAAACAAAATCAAACAAGTCATTCAGTTCAGATACAGTTATATTTCAAAATTATTTTGGCCTAAGAAATTGCCATAATCAGCAAGCAATCGAAATTAGTGATCCCAGTGCTGTTGCCTTTCTGGCACCCACAGGAAAAAAGGAAATGGTCATTAAGTACCCAGGAAACAAGTTACAAGGAAACCAATAAAGTACTAGGTAAACCACATTTCTTATTGGCGCATTTTGATCTGATGTTTTAACTAGGTAGCATAACACTTAGAGGGACATCAGACAGTAGAAGGTTTATTGTTATTAAATCTATAGGCATTCAGTGTCCCAGCACATGTAAATGTATACATCTCTGTATTGCTGACTTTACATAGGTCTAAATACATATAGGCAGGGGCAGTGAACTAGACGGAGGTGGTGATAAACTTACAGTAGAGAAGGCTGACCTTCCAACCAAGTGAAAGCAAACTAGCATGCTAGCTATACTTATTGCTTTATTTATTTAATTGGACCTAATAATTCGGCTATACAACTAAAATGCAGAAGAATTCTTACTTTTTACATCAATTTAAGATGCTTAGAGATAATGAAACAAAGTTTTAAAAAAAATTGAATTTGTAGCTGGCTTACAGTTAGATTTATCACTCAATGTGTTAGTGAAAAAGACCAGTTTTGTTAATTTATCTCAATTACATCAGATAATATCCTAATTTCAAAGCCAGACATGGCCTTGAAGAATTTTTTTTTGTGTAGATACATGAAGTGTACATAATTTGTAAATTTGTAAAAGTCAGAATTTGTAGTTTACATCAGTAGGTACATATTTAGCATGAAATCATTTGGCACAGGAGTTCCAACAATGCCTCATGAAAAAGAAAAAGTTAGCAGGCATGCTAGTCCTACACCTCATTGCAGCAATCTCACAGCACATTAATATTAAAGGCGAAAGGGAAAACTATTTTATCAGAGCCAAATTAGCAAAATCTTTGAACAAAATTAGACATTTTCATGAAACGTAAGTATTGATTTTCCAAGTGGGTTGCGTTCATTATCAGCTGAGCAGAATGAATGCACTTCACAAAATGGCCGCCTGTGAAGTACACGATCGATAGTGCGAGGTTTGTACAGATGTGGGAAATAGATAATTATGCCAGATACTTACATCGGATGCTGGTTGTGGAATCCGTTGTACTGCATCCTGATGCGTTATGATTCTTTTTTATGATCTTATGAGGTGCTGATCGCTTGAGTGGGTATCTGGAACAAGATGACGACAATCACGCTATAGAAACAAAATGAAATGAAAATTATTCTAGTAATCTTATATTTATTTCCACAAACTTCTACTATACTGACCTCTCGAAAAGAGAGAATTTGCAATTCTTAAAAAATTTTCATTCACTAGCGACCTTTCTCAGACCCGGCGAACGAACAACTCGATAATGGCCGCCGACCGGAAACGGAATATAACTAGGGTCGTTCCAATACAAGTAAATACTCGATACTTTCGTTTCGATACCAAGTAATTGAAACCAAAGTACTTGGTATCGAATCGAATCAGACTGAACGAATGTTACAATCATAAAGTTATTATTATTTTACCACTAGTAATAATAACTTTATGGTTACAATATATATTTGTTGTCGCAACCGTCGCAAGTCGCAACATCGGTTCTAAGAAGAGAGGATTCTTTGGTCATTGGTTCCAAGCAATGACCAAAGAAACCTCTCTGGTTCCAAGGGACGATATTTTCCAATAATATTTTCCAAAGCCGGAGTAACGATGTTCCAATGATAGTCCCAAAGTACCAGGAGCAGTTACTGTTTTTGGGGAATTTGGATGCAACAGAGATACTTCGATATTAATAAAAGATGATTAATTTCATCTTTTTCATACCTCTGCTTACTTTTAATAAATGTGTGGTTATTATTTTGTATAATTTGTTAAAACCCCTTTTACATTTCGACAACGAGCAATTTCAATTTCGACAACTTTGACTTATTAAGTGGTGGAGAATAGTTATTAATATAGTTTATAGCGGCCTCGCTTTTCGCAATTTTTTCTCTATTTATATAAAGCCAAAATTCCAAGGCAAGATTTTCATAAAATGCGCGACGGCACTATTTCGAGTTCGTGGATTGAACTACTGTAATAAGCAAATAAAATGAAAAATATATAACAATATCTCTTAAATTATAGTTTAGTTCATAGCGGCCTCAGAATTTTGAAATATGTATGGAATATCTATATAAAAAATCACATTCAAAACCATAAAACTGCTAAAAACGCTCAGAATTAACTGTAAATTTCTCCATAATACGTGAAATTTATACCAGAATAAACGTTAGTTCATAAAAAAAAAAAAAAAACATAATAAACAAATTATAAAACTAGAAATAAACGTAACTACAACCGAGAAATTGCTACATTACTTTATCTATGTTGCTACATAATACGATGCGTCGCATCGCCGCCCGTGCTTCCATACATTTAGGCTTACATTCAGGCTTACATTCAGAGACGACAGAAACGAGTCTAAGCGTGAACTTACGCTTCCATATGTCAATTTTACGAACAAATTTTGACATATGGAAGCGTAAGTTCACGCTTAGACTCGTTTCTGTCGTCTCTGAATGTAAGCCTTAATGTCAGCCTGAACGTGAGCCTTAATCTGTCAGCCCTACATAATATTTCTATGGTCAAAAACTCAAAACGCAATTTTATGATAGGCCTCATAAAAATGAACAGAATAACAACCCATAAACTTATTATTACTAACTAGTAATAATAAGTTTATGTAACAACCACTCTCAAGAAATAGTATATCCATCTCATTAGTAAAATCTAAAAGTATCGATATGAGTAGGTATCGATACTTTAGGGGTACTCATAATTAAGGTGGACGCACACCTGTCCGAATCGACCGCGCCGAACGAACCGAACGAAACGAATTTTCGAATTCTTTAAATGAAATCCTATGAAACTTCGCACACCTATCCGCGTCGAATCGGACGAATCGCTGGAAGAATCCGGTAGGTATCCAAATCCCAGACGAATTCGGATGACATCATAAGATTCGACGCGGACGATTCGGACAGTGTTGCCAGTGGGCTCGAGTCAAAAATTATCTGCATTAGTGTTGCCAGATGCATTGCCTTTTATCTGAAGAAGGAACTGCTACAATCTAAGTTTTTAAACTGTCATGGTCACTAATATTATCATTAGAGGTAAGAACGGGGTATATAACATGCTAAAATCTCTATATAATCTGAATGATATTTTCAACTTCAATTCTGTATAAAATCTGTATAGGGTTAAGAACCATAACAGTCATATAACTTATGCAGTCTAGGTATTATGTTCTGCTTCTTTTAAAAACCATAGTTAATTAATGAATCTGTGATTTCAGAAAACAAATTATGAAAGTGAACGTAATGAGCGTGCGATATGCGTCAAGGAAATGCACGCAACGAAACGTCATTTCTTTCGGCGCGGTCGATTCGGTCGGCGCGGACGATTCTTTCGGCGCGGATAGGTGTGCGAGGCCATAGGAAACTTCGTTTCGCAGTGTTGCCAACTGCTAGGTTTACCCAGTTGCTAGACAAGTTTTAAAATTTTGCTAGATTGCCAGTTTTTTTTACCCCAAAAAGTTGCTAGAAGTAGCTAAATGTTACATACAGTAGGTAAGTAGGTATTTTGTATTTAATATTTTAATTTTTTAATGATTTTGGCATTTTCTAATAATAATTTTGGTAAAATTTTATAAAATTAGAAACATTAATTTTCTGCAAAAAATTTGAGGACCCGAACTCAACGCGGAAGCAGAAAAGTGGTACGTTTGTACATACAGGCGGCGCGGTGGCGCCAGTAATCGCTTTCCACCTGAGCCCATCGAGAAAAGCCTCTATACCTATTATATACTTATACAATAAGATAAATAAAATTATAAACATTCATCCTCTTACTGTTCGAGAAACAAAAATGAAAATTAAGAACTGGCTACTTCAATTAAACTACGACCAAACAGAAATTTTATTGCTCACAAATTGATATTCTCTGTTATGTAGGTGAGGTATGTGGTAGTCCACATACCTCACCTGCATAATATCTAACATCTAACATCCATCACACTCATACACCCTCACACATACGCACACACACGTACACATAAACACGTTATGTATTTTTTTCTTTCTTTTATATTTTTCATTCACAATTTGTATAGTAGAAAGTGGGAGAGGGCACTGACTTCTGTAATACAGGTTTTACCTAGCTCAGAAGTCAGGGTTTTCATAGGATTTTGTGTAAAAAGTTTGTGAATAAATTTATTACTTATTATTACTTACTTATATAAAAGTACTCTGTCACTCTGTGGCGCAGCAGTAAATGGGAATTCCCGGCCAACGCCGACGTACCTACCATGGCATCTATGACCATAGATTCGCGTTTAGTTTTTATTTATTACGAATCTCGATAGCCTCACGTCTCATGATGAAATGAAAAGTTGCTCAAAAAAGTAGCTCAAAAGTTTAGCTACAAGTTTTATTAAATTATAGCTGTCTGTCACCAAATAATAGCTAGATCTAGCTATAAAGTTGCTAAGTTGGCAACATTGTCGTTTCGTTCGGCTCATTCGGACTGGTGTGCGTCCACCTTTACCCGACTATCACACCGAAAATTTAATTACTGAACGAACGACAATTCACAGTTGTCAAACTTGTCAAAGTCTTTGGTATTGGTTGTCAATGGTCAAGATCATAGTGATTACATACTCTTTGGTCAAGATCACAAAGTGGTTGAGTTAAACGTAGTGATTACATACTCTTTGTTAGTCGTGTACAAGAACTTGGTCGTGTAAATGCGTGATAAAATTTCAAATCCACAAGAAAAATAAAACATTATACCGGTACCACACCGGTACCTATACCCATTGGCTCAAAATTATACTAAAGAAAATATTTCATAAAAAATCTAGTGAATACCTTTGGATTTAAAAAAAAGGAATTTTAGTTTTATCTAAATTTTAATAGTGTGGTGTTACCTATAATGTAAACAATTCATAAATACCTTTATGGACACAAATAACGTATAACACAATATAAAATTACTAAAGTATCAATATGGATCAAGTTGTACTTGTTGAATTTGAGGATGCAACTGATAATTTATATCCAGCATTGTTCCAGTGCTTCACAATTATAATATGCGGGTAATTTTCTTCTTATAGCTTTTATCTGTTTGTTCGTACCTAATTTCATATCTGAGGACAAAATACTTGCAATATTTATAGAAAATAATGGGTAACATGTATCAATATGTGCTAATATTCATTCTAATAATATTTTCTGTTATTTATGTGGACTTAATCCATTGACACTATTAGTATAGTATCAATGAATTAAATCCACCTAAATATATCTATCTTTACAGACATATACAAATGTGCCCATATGAGTATGTGCAATATGTGCATAGGTTTTGTTGCATCTATGATTGTTTAGTGTAGGCATATAGGCATTTTGGATTAAACAAAAGTAAATCTATCTCATGGGAACACAAAAATCTACATAATCTCTTTCTTACTTGATAAATTAGTCTTTATATACGAGCCCTCTGCAACCACTTGACTATCATCCCTATTATAGTGGTAGCTTACTTTTCTTAAAGATGTGTGATCACACAAATAATAAAATTTAATTGTTCAGGTTCAGTTGTTTCCTTTTGGTGACCCTAAACCATAATGATGTCTAACAGTCAAAAACAGATCAGGGGGTCTACCGCGTAACTAAAATTGTAATGAACATCGACATCGGTATTAAACTTCAATACGATCATGAGAGCCTAAACTTTGAGAGTACAAATTATTACCCAATCTTTTGACATTCATTTTGTTCCAATTATTATATTAGGAACATGACTTGCATTATTTTTATTTTCGGATTATTATTATGTAATACGTACAATATTTTCCATTTTAGGTACATAGCAGGGCGTCTCAATGTTGTTAGTGCCACAGAATCTAAAGGCATTGCCACATTTGTGGGTACCTTTGCCTTACCATCTCTCATATTTCTATCACTGGCCCAATTGGACTTCAGTACTGTTAATTGGACATTCCTAGGTGCAATACTACTAGCTAAAGGAACAGTATTCTTTGGTGTTATGATTATTACAATGTTGGTGTCAAAACCACTGAACTATGGGAGAGCGGGAATATTTGCAATATTCTGTACACAGAGTAATGATTTTGCTTTGGGATATCCAATCAGTAAGTAATCTTTGTTGATGTTTTTAATGTTACATAATTTATTATTTACAGGATTTGTTTAAAAACATCTAAACAGTTTTAAACTGCTCTGTATTATAAAACAACATAAAATAATGGTGTTGTATGAATCTTATTTATGAAGGAATATTGAAACTAGATTTTGTCAAATTGATCCGCTTCGATAAAGTTATCTGGCGATTGAAAAATGTGCCCTTACAGTATTTATAACAAGTCTTTTTTTCTAGTTTGTCAAGTTTGCATATACCTATCTAATTGATAAACTAATTTTTAAGAGTCAACACCAACGCCACGTAATAATTATCATTGAAATTAATATACAGTATAATTTCCAAATTTCACAATGTGAAGTCATAATTGACTGGCAATGACATTGTAAAAACTTAAAAACCTGCCAAGTGCGAGTCGGACTCGCGCACGAAGGGTTCCGTGCCATTATCTATAAAAACGGCAAAAAATTCACGTTTGTTGTATGGTAGCCCCCTTAAATATGTATTTTATTCTGTTTTTTAGTATTTGTTGTTATAGCGGCAACAGAAATACATCGTCTGTGAAAATTTCAACTGTCTAACTATCACGGTTCATGAGATACAGCCTGGTGACAGACGGACAGACAGACAGACGTACGGACGTCGGACAGTGGAGTCTTAGTAATAGGGTCCCGGTTTACCCTTTGGGTACGGAAATTCTAATGCGGAACATAGCGACTTTAACAGTCGGGACCCATTACAAATCGAGACAGGCTCAAATCTTCCCATTAATGGGTCCCGACTGTTAAAGTCGCTAAGTTCCGCATTAGAATTTTACTGGGCTTGTTTTTTTTCTTTTCAGTTTCAGTCGGGTTTCTTGATTTATTAATAATTTATTTAATTATTTATTAGTTTCTTACGAATTTTTTAATACTTACATTTAAAATTTTATTGGTGTCCTGCACTTTTCTACTTGGAATTAAACTTAGCAACCTTTATTATCGTAATAAAGGTATTAAAGATTGTGCAAGATATCAGATGAAGACAAGAAAATTAAAAACCGATTTACTGAACGTGAACACATACGGTCGGTGCTGACGACGGTGACTGCCAAACAGCGCTGATGTCGGTAGATCAGCATCGATGATTTGTACAGCGCTGACAACATTCGTAGGGTGCCTTCCACGTTATTATACATCACCAACGACGACAGTACAGCCTTAACCGAATTATATCAGCCAGCCCCGGATCTAAAGGTGTGCCAACCGGGGCACTTGCCTCGAGCGGCAGTTTCAGGGGGCATCAAAATCTTAAGGGGGTATTTTACAGGAATGCCGCAAAAACCGATTTGTATTTACAATTTTTTGAATAGAAATTCTTATTTCTTTGTCCCGAAAAAAATATATATCAAACTTGAAGATGTGACAATCTCTGCACGGTTGTCCGATACATGATAGGATGAAGTTGGCTCGATAAAAAAAAATCGCAAAGTTACCCCTTTTAAAAAAGTGTTTACAAGATTATTTCTAAAACATGATATTATTTCAAATAATTTTTACATCACAATATTGGTCGCAAATATACCAACGAAAATCGGTTGTTATTTTTTTATAATATTACGTATATTGGTCACAATTTGATAAAAACCACAAAATTCGTGATTTCTGTCATCTCTGCCATCAATCAGTCGCGTTTCGGCGCGCATCGAGGTCGGACCTGTGCAATTTTTTTTGACTTTCCTGCGCTTACACTTTATTCAAAACCAAAAGAAAGAATGACAGTAAAATTATTAAAAAAATTATTAAAAAGCAACAGGAAGTATAAGTAACTTGCCTTTTATTCAGAAAATCTAAGTATTTCGTTTATAAAAATCAATATGCTAAAATAATTTCTTGACATCTCCGTCAAGAATTCATTTTATAGGATGTAGTATAGAAAAATCAGTACGACAATTTGTAGTTTTGAGAAAAAAGAGTATGAAGTTTTATATACACCATGTCCCAAAATTCAACGATAAGCAGGCACCAGAGGGTTGACCAGCTCATGACTACTGGAGAACAAAAAAAAATTAAAAAAAATCTCAATTTTTAAGAAGTTACATAAAAAAATTGAAATCCTTCAAAAATTTACACCCCTTAAGATATTTTTAATTACCATGACCACAATGTTTCAGATATTTCTGAATTTCTTTTGTACCGGCAACCTAAGTAGCACTGCTATCCACCACAATCGTTAAAAATCCCAGAATGCCTGTAGATTTGACACAAAAATCAATCAAAATTATTTTTCACCCTAAAATTTTGAAAGATTTTTACTTTTGGTCCACTTTCACTCCTGAAATCCTAAGTGGGATGACAGGTGATGGTATGCCACAGACGTACTAGCAGACTGTTGTAGTTGTGGAGAAACGAGGTATAATTTTTAAAAACGTTTTCTTTCCTTCTTTACATACTACACACTGATGTTTTAATACCCCCTATTATGCAACAGTTTCATAAACTACTATTATTTCGTATTGAACTGATCTACGTTTCCTTAGATTTTGTATAATTTTGTTCCTTATTAAACGCTGACATTTTAAAATGTGTCGGTCGGCCCTATAGGTACAGATTTGCCGGTAGCCCAACCTAATTTTACTTCTTTTAATTTTATTTCTTTATGGGCTTTGCAGTCCACTAGAAAAATGATTGACCAATTTAAATTATAATCTTTACCTTTATTTATGTATGTATATGGTTATCGTGGTTGTCCGTGGCATCACTACGGTCCTATCCAAAAACCAGCGCTGCGGTATTTATTTTATCTGTCAGGATTAACTGTCAGGATGTGCTGAGATAGGGACTTTCTTTGGCCTCTTGCAGGACTTTTTTAACCCCCGACAAAATAGAGGGGTGATATAAGTTTATACTGTGTATCTGTGTATCTATATATCTGTGAATCTGTGTGTCTGTCTGTGGCATCGAAGCTTCAAAGCGGATGGACCGATTTCAATGCAGTTTTTTTGAATTCAAAACTAGTTTAATCGGGATGGTTCTTAAAATCTGTTCAGCTGTTCAAAAGTTACACCTCTTTTTCTAGTTAGAGTCGAGGGTTTTAGACGGTTAGGTTACTGTTATCATTATTTGAATTTTTGTGTGTTTATGTAATTTCGTGTGCGAGTTCGATTTAAATGTTTTTTCTTTCTTTCTTTCAATTTTGAAGCTCTTCATCTGCATACATAGCGAGGAATCTGAACTAGGAATATGGTTTTGATCTATGAATATGCAATTTCTTTTTTGGTAAAAAAGCAACCCTGTGAACATACTTAAGTAGGTATGACTACGGAAACGGACGACTCCTACAGGTGTCGGTGAGAGTAGGTTATTATCTCGAGGCATGGATTTGAGTTGGCTTATTCTTCTAACATTACACACACATTGGCAGTGTCATCAGGTTTGTCATGCCGATATATCGGTTTCGTTACGGCATTATTGGCTTAGTGTGAAAATGCCCAATGTTGGTCGAGACAATTATGTGCACTTGCATAAACTCATACACAATAGGTATGACAGATAGTTTATAAGTAGATAGTTAAATAGGTATAAAATCTACAAATACAAAACGGAGGAACAGATTTTCTAGCGTAATATAGGACACTGGGTATACGATATTATGGATTTATATTTTTCAAGTATTTGCTGGTGTCATACTGCATGTTGCTAATTAATATCGCTATTCTGTAACACGTGTGTCACACAGTCTGATACGTCAATTGCGTAATTGCGAGAACGGAGCTCCCCTAGTGGGTGGGGCTTAGGCTGATACTTCACCCCCTCAAAAGTAAGAAATCGTCGTAAAATACAACCTTAATATAATATCGGATTAATTAGGGATCAATTATGGAGTCGCGGAGCGGCCCGTGTTTTCGCTTCGTCGGTGCATCACACATTCAAATACAAACATGGCGATATGTTGTGCAGTTACACGGGCAATTTTTTGAACAATAATTAGCCGTCGCATCAGTGCACGGCGCGTACTCCGCCGCGGGGAACGCTACATAACAAACAAACGCTTCTGCTTGAACGTTCACATACTACATCGTGACGTGCTTCTCTATAATTGAGCCGTTAGAGTAGTGAGGTGAATTGTGATCGGTTTAATGCAATTCGTCTTTGAAAAGTGTGGGGGTTAGCCTTTTCGTTGTAATATTGTAGACTTTGTTTAATGTAAATGATAAATTGTGTTTTTCTTTTCAGTAAATGCACTATATCAAAAGACTCATCCAGAATATGCTCTCTATCTTTATTTGATGGCTCCAATCTCACTTGCAATTTTGAATCCAATTGCTTTTGTGTTAATGGAAATCAATAAACAGAGAGAACAATCTCCTGTTATTTTGGTTGACGGTGAATCAAAATGGAATTTATGTAATTTAAAATTGCTGAAACAAATAGCTAAAGGCATTGCCTTCAATCCTGTCGTGATTATGACTGTTTTGGGCATTTTCGGTAATGCTGCATTCAAACATCAGCTGTCTATTTACGTAGAAGGGCTTTTGCAGGTGAGTCGATCACTGTGTAACTAGCGTCCTGTACCAACTCCGTACATCAGTCATATCATACATTCTTTTCGTCCCTGTTCGCATTGAATACTAGCGAAATCGAAATTAGTGCGGTCGCCGGTCGGTCCCGAGCTGCTTTAATGCGGTGCGGGAAATAATCCTTTCCCCATTTTGTCACGTGACACCCCACCCCGCAATACCCGCATGAATTAAGTATTCTGCACAATAAGTGAATCCTACAGTTAGTACATTTACGTGGTTTTCATTATATGTACTTTATTTTAAAGCCGAGCTCAAGAACTTGTTTGTGATTCCACCCCTTATTACATATATTTGTAAACACATTCTATTAAACCTTTTAATTTCGCTAAATGTGTATTATGTATTTTGTAGCCTGTTCTAACCACTTTACACTAACAAAGTATGTTTTTTAGGTGTTTGGGCAATCTTTTGCAGCAACTGCTTTATTCTTATTGGGACTCCGCATGGTGGGTCAGATTCACAGGCTCCGAGGACCAGCACTCTTGCTGCCGTGTGTGCTAATCATGGTTAAATTGTAAGTAATGTTTTTGTTCTTTTATTTTCACGAATAACTTTCACAGTTAGGTACTAAGTAAGTCAGATAATGATTAATTATGTTGTGGTTATTTATATGAAATGAATCATTGGGTCAATTTATTTTTGTTATCATCTTTTGAAGTTTGAGAATACTTTATCAAAATATATACCTATACATATATAACTCGTGTAATTCACAAATTGTGCAATAAAAACATTTCTTATAATCAAATTATCCGACTTGTTGGCAATGAACGCATCATACGTAGGTATCTAAATATTATTTATTAAAATTTTCCCTTTAGTAGATATTAGTATAAACGAGTTCAGTATAAAAACTGTCCGTAAACACCGTGATGTCATCGTCGCTTTATTGTCCCTCCTATACTGCCAGTGTAGCGATTCTTGTCCAAACCTTTTCAACAGGTTCTTCAGGTTCACCGAAGGAGTGAAAAGATTTATACAGAATCGGCAACACGCGAGTGATCCGTACGGATCCTATCTTCGTATTACCTACAGGTTTTATTATCTGAGACAAACATTGCAAATAAGCGCATTTTGTTTTTTAAACCACTAAAAGGTGGCAAACAATCATACGACCCGCCTGATTGTAAGCGGTTCATGTAACCTATGGACGTTTACAACGCCAAGGTCACAACTCGAGCGTTGGCGAAATGTCTCTGAAACCGCACTGTACGAGATCAGTGTGGCTCTAGGCTTTACGTTAGGGTATGAAACAAAGAAAGAAAGAAACGTTTGTGAGAAAACAAATTGCAACCGACAACGAAGCAAAAATTTAAAATAACTTAGACAAAAAAATTACAACAAATAAAATTAATAATAATAGTAAAACTAATAAAAAATGCGGCAATGATAGGTTTGCGGATGAACTTCCTGCCGATGGCGAGAGGTGCCATGTTTAAAAGTAGACGTTGGCATCATATCAAACAAGTCCTCAGAACACTGTTTGTGGAACAAGCGGTAGAACACACACAGGGAGGTAACGTCTCTCCTCAGGCTTAAAGGTTCAAGACCGCTTGTGAGCTTGGGATCGTAGACAATCCTAACTGCACGTCTTTCGATCGAGTCAAAGGGTCCTAGCTGGTATCCAGGTGCTCCCGCCCATAAATACCAACAGTACTCCATATGAGGCTGGAATTGCGACTTATAAAGTAGCAGTCTTTGCCCTGATGTGAAATACCGCCTTGCCTTATTGAACCGAGTCTTTTGGACGCTTGCTTGACTTGCTTGATTTTAATGCCTGCGGAACTGGTCGCTGCCCGAAATGTCGACGCCAAGGATCCCGATGCTGCCCAGTAAATGTGATTATGATATCGGTTAACGCGCGGGCTTATGTCTTGGTGGGGTTAAAGTGGACAAAATTTAGTCGTCCCCAATCGGAGACTACGAGGTTAGAGTACTCTCGATTTCAGACACAACTTGTCTGCGGTTTTCTTCCACTATGGGACAGCATGGAGTCTTGCGGGATGCCAGTTTAATGTCCTTGATATCGGAGCAACTATAGTTGACAACGGCTCATAACTTCTGTTGGACAGAAAGCTACCAACCCAGTTGCACAATCCTTTGGGCAGTCCGTATGATGGTAACTTCGATAGAAGGTCGGTCGGTGCCAGACCCGATCAAATGTCTTCGCCTCGACAAGGCTAACAGTCAATGCCTCACCCTGACCCTCAGCTTCTAGAGCCCAACGGTGAGGTACACTAGAAGGGCACCATTTGAGCCACTATGACGAAAGCCGTATTGGTGGTCGCTAATCAAGTCTCGACCCTCCAGATATCCCTGTAGCTGTATTTTTATCACACGCTCCATCACCTTAGTGCACGGTTTGTTTTAAGAAATCGTATAAAACGAATTTAAATTAGGGTTCTTCCGCAGTTTCGATCGATTGAGTGGTATCCCATATGCAGTCAGGTAGGTACAACAACATTTGTATACTCATTACCCGCTTGGTGATTTTACTTTCTTTATGGGAGAAGCGTGACGTGCACATAATAAAAAATTAAAGAAAGCAGCATTATTGCACTCATCCTAGCGACGTCAGCATTTTTTTTTCATGTTACTTTGTAGGTACTTATATGAATATTTGTTTCCTCCGTCCGTATGTCACCGCAAGGGCGTCAACTAAAAATCAGCGCTGGGTGTTCCCATGCCCAGCAAATGCTGAGTTGGCAACCCATTTGGTACTGGCATTCCGACAGCACATTTTTTTTACTTTTTTATGTTTGTGCACTGTGTTGTCTGATGTCTAGTCCGAATAAATGATTTTTCTCTCTTTCTTTCATTTTACTTCGAACAACTGCTATCTGGCTGCTCATATTCGTATTCAACACAACCTGACGGCTTGATATGCTCTCCGACGCCCGAAAAAGTCTCTTTTCGCGCCGAGTCAGCACGACCTATGGCCTGGGAATCGCTCATGCCTTAGTGGAAAGATTACCCAGTCAGCAATGGTGGTGGTATCGAGGCGTGATGTATGTATGTATTCTACTTTTCTCGTTTCAGAATCGTTCTGCCGGTAGTGATGAGAGAAAGCGTCAGTGCATTGCACGCTGGTGCCAATGAGTCTGAGACTCTGTCCCTTTCTACGTACGCCTTCCTGTACGGAACCATACCGACTGCGCCTGCAGTGTTCGTGTTTTCTAATTTATATCAACTGGAAATGGATTTGGTATGATATTTAATAATAAAGTCGTTAGAATATTAAATATTCTCTTGGAATCCAAATTAAGCTTAACAAGATCCCTAATTGCGTAACACGCTCGCAATGGGAATTGCTTCCATTTTGGTAGTCAAAAATTGTTCATTGTGCAGTAAATGTCTCTGCTCGACATGGAACAAACATTGTTGAACTATCACTAACCCCAAGATCTTGCTCGCTTATAATTCAAAACTCGTTTTATCTTTCTTTGTGACGTCATAATTCATGTGATTCCTTTTCAGATGGCATCCTCTATGGTAATTTGTACGTTCCTGTCTGCGCCAATGATGTTTATGTCGGCGCAGATGATAGCGATCAACAAGGATTACGCCGATCAACTGAAGAAATTCGGATTCGACCTGTCCATAGTGGCTTTAATCGCATCGATATGGATTCTCTTTGTATTCATAGTCACTAAGAAGTACAAACGGATGCCACATAGACTAACGCTGTGTTTAATCGTGTCGCAGGTAACATACTTATTATATTTTCTTGTTACACCTGAATTACGGTGGGAATTTACTTTTAAAAGAATTGCTATATTGTTATCGCCTAGTGCGCTAACTACATAATACCTATAATAATACCACCAGTAGTGCTACTACACAAAATTGAGATAAGAACTTACATTACAACTTATATATTTCTTTTGATTACAAACCAATTCGAGACCCACATAATACCTATCTCCCTGGAATTGGGTTGCGGCGGTAAGATAGCAGTTGCTCCGTTTAAAAATACTGATACGCAGCCGCATCTGACACTGTGGAAGACGCCACAACATAGTTGAAAGTAAGGAGACAGATAATGATGAATTACTATTTCAGTTGTTCCTGGCTATAAGCGTGGTATGGGGCGGACCCCTCACCGGCTACACGCCATCTTGGCACGCTACTGTCCAAAAATCTCTAAGGATATTCAGCATGTACTCCTGTTTGCTGTGGACTTCCATGCTCTCTGTCGGATTACTAATGTTGCAGGTGAGCATACATCCTACCTGTCATTAGTAGCTGTTCTCACAGTATATTATGCACTTCCCTATGAGCTACAACGCAAGGACTTAATCGTGAAATCCAAGATTTATCAATAAGTGCTCATCTGAATGGAGTCGTGAGCATACACGATACTATTCCATCAGTTTTATGTTGTTTCAGTTATCCTCGCCGCCGGAAAATACGTGTCTATAAAAATCGTTAAACCAGGATTCGAAGATGAGCTTATTGTGGAATAACCGTCAAAAACCCCCGACTCCAACTAGAAAAAGAGCTGTAACTTTTGAACGGCTGAACAGATTTTCATGAAACATGGCTAAGAACACTCGGGATAAAATTATCTATGACACAAAAAAAACTAAACGAAAATCGGTTCATCTGTTTGGGAGCTACGATACCACCGACAGATACACAGACAGACACGTTAAACTTATAACACCCCTCTTTTTTGTCGGAGGTTAAAAATAAATAAGAACGTGTTTGTTTCAGAGCCGCGGCCCCTGCTTCGTGGTAACGCTGTGGCCGGTGCTGGGCTTCGTGGCATGGGGCGCGCCCGCCGTCATGGTGCTGTCGTTGCTGGCTACCAAGGGCGACGGCGACCTGGACTGCAAGGCCTCCGACGCGATACGACTTTGTCTGCTCGTCTTCTGTATTATTGGTACGTATTAACGGTTAAACAATCGCAAAAAAATAAAAAAAATCAACTGTTAGATAAATATAAAAAAAACCGCCCGACTAAATGTATGGAACAGCAATTTTTTATTCGCGATATATTTTTGTAACAAGCAGTAGAACACGTGGTTTAAGGGATTTACACGAGTTTTGTTTCATCATAGGTACAGAGTATACTTTCGCATTTCATAACTATAAGGTCCTACCTTTCTAGTCCCTATCGCTTTAGGGCTTATTGTACTCATCATTATCAACAACTTTACTATCGGAACAACACTGAAATCGCGGATAAAAGAATTACTGCTAAATGCATTGTAATATAATTATGTATATTGTTATAGTGACTACGGGATGTCTGACCCTCTACATAAGATTCAGACGGCGCAGCGCTCAGTTCGCGACGCTGTCCGCCGAGGTAGCGACGTCAAGTCCTCGCGAGGAATCTACCAGCTTGGTCGACAACGCCGAGCCTACTTCACAATCGGAATCTGTTTCTGTTAATGTTAATAATGGTAATTAAATCCTGCATTATACAAATACCTCGCCATCCTCGTGCCCTTATCCTTATTAATACTATGGGGGACACTCCTTATATGTCTGGCTCTTGTGCCCCTCCCGGAATTAAATCCTGGATCCGCCTTTGACTATACTCGTACGTCACTAGTTCGCAACTTTGTCAAAAAGGCTTCCGCTTTACATTACTGCAGCGGTATTTACTCCATTAACCCATCAAATGACGCAAAGTAGATACATAGATAATCTGAAGAGAAAACATTGTACCCCTGTGCAGTGCAGAAAGCTAAACTTACGTTCGATTTCGACCACCGGGCGACCACTAGTATTGTTTATTGTTTGAGAGCCCTGGCGACCATTCGCAGCTTGATGAATTAATTAATATTTTACTTGTCAGGTTGCTACGGGGCTATAAATGGATCTCCATCGCCTAACAAGCAATCTGGTTGTTGCACAGATGACCCCAACTGTGAGAACGGACTGACAAGCTCGAACGATATCGAAGACATCGCGAATGGGAAGTAAGTTGTTAATCAAGTTAAATGTTTATAATTTTCGTACTTATTTGTCAAGGTAACTTGAATATTTTTGGAGTTCAACAACATAATGTACTAGACCTTTAGGCGCAGCACATATGGTTCTGTCTGTTCTATTTTCTTTTGTCTTTGTTAAGTAGTCGAAGCGTACTTTGTAGCTAAATTAATTCATTTTCTTTGACGTTTGTCAGGGATTGCGCGTGCCCACCATCCCAGAAGCACCGCTGTACTGCTCAGGGAACGTGCCAGTACCTGAACGAGCTGGAGCGAGCGGCCGGCGCGCTCGGCCTGCTGCCGCCCGAGCAGTCGCGCGGCCGCGGCGGACAGCTGCTCAAGCACACCGTACTCATCATCGTGTACAGCCTCAGCATGTTCATTGTGAGTACACATTAAACGGTAGAAAGTGAAACCTAACAGTTTTTTTTTTAAAACCACTTTATAATTAAATGATTAAATTACACCAGTCGTGCGTTACAGTATGACACAAAATATAAGGCACGTCGTGAATCTTCGTTCGCGCAGACTAGAACATATACAATCGATCAACCTTATGCAATGCCCTTTAGGCGTAAAAATTTATTGCCGTGCCGTTTATTTATATTTCGCTCACTGAAGGTCACGTCGATGGCGCAGCGACGATGCTTTTTCGTTGGTTTATCAATTTCCCGCGTATTTCATTGTGTCAACTGCGCAGATACAGTAAGCCATATAAGTTGTGTCGTACTGTACCTATCTATAAAAACCTTAGGTTTATGTACCTTCAAACCAAATTGTGTGTTCAACCATAAGGTTAAGACCCTATATTAGAGTTGTAATGTTTACATATAGGGCCACCGTTTATCCAACAATTTTCAAAACAAGTAATGAATCACTAATAAAAATATAATATTCTAGGGCATAACTTTCACGACGTGGCGAATGATGTTGAAGGACGAGAGCGGAGTGTTCATAGAGATCGAGTTCCTGGACATAGTGGCCAACTACGGGCAGGCGCTCGTCATGTTCGTACTGTTCGGACTCGACCCTGAGGAGATACTGATACCCGCCGTCAGGCTCTTGAAGACCAAATGGTAATTTCCAACATAACATAGCAGCATCACGCCTGTATTTCCCCAGGGTTAGGTAGAGGTGTACCTGCTTCCTTAGATAAGATGCCATCTACAATCGCCAGAGAATAGAAATGCCAGCAAAATATATGGTATTTAAATTTACAAGTCACGTGACTGACAGCTTATGTCAATTTAGTACATTTTACTGGCGTTCCGATTCTCTACAGTACACCCATATTTCGCCGATACCACTATTAAGTGCCATAAAACAAGCGAGGATTGTCATTTACCAGACAAAAATCCAAATTCCAAGCTGAGAACAGAAAAAATCCCAATAAAAACCCAAAAATTGTGATCGACCTGGGAGTCGAACGTTCAGCAACCCCGCTAGCGAACCAGATCCACAAGGTTCCTCAATGACTATAAAATAAACATCGCCAATATTAATCCTAAGCATTTATTTTACCACCAATATTTCTTTATTCAATAACATGTATGATATGCAGGTATGGTGGAGACACAGTGATTCTTCCAACGATTGATGATTTGAGCTTCGAAACGAAACATGTCTGCGATCAATTCATCACGCACCACCTTGAACGTTGCAGGGAGGCTATTGCTAAAGATACAAGGTAAATAAGGCTATTTTTTAACAGACCACTGGTGGGACAGCTTCCCCGAGTGATTGTCCGGCGCACCTTGGTCAGTTAGCTCTGTTACAAACTTGCTACCTGGCTAATCTTTTCACTGTGGTATGAGAACTTCCCATTCGAGAGCTCATTTCCAGGGGAATTTCTATTTCACTAATTAAAGATCTAAATCTTTAAATGTCTTCTTATTATTTTAGATGGCGTATGCGTACATATCGGGGCGTATTCCGCGGCTCATGTCTGGTTCATTGGCTTATAAACTGCGGCCTTGCTAAAGACGAGCACGAGGCCGTTCAATATGGACGACACCTGCTCGACGGACGTCTCATAGCTCACGTGAACAACGCCCACCACTTCACCAACTCACCCCTGCTGTATATGTTCAAGTAATCACTAGATCAATGACTTACACCATGGAGTACGAAGTAAATGGAGTGATCATATGCATATTTAGAACAAGTCCCATTCATCAAAATACCGCACTTTTTGTACGTGAAATAGGTCACACTCTTTTCGTGATTATGTATATCAAAGTTTATTAAAAAACACGGTCGGGACCAACTTTACTTATAGTACAATTGTACAAAGTGTCCTTTGTGACGATCGCAGGGGGAGTAATAACCGTCTTTACGCAAAAGTGATGTGCAAATTATTACTTCATTCGCTTGTAACTCTATGTTTGATACACACCACGACGACATAATGCCAAAGCTACGATGTGCAACCCCGAATCTATCTTTATCACACATTTTAATACGTACTTATATGGATCTATACTTATATTATAAAAAGCTATTCAGGCATTGACTTACCATTACAATGGACGGCGGGTCTAGAACAAAATTCACGAAAAATGTATCCCGAGTCAATAAATAAATAAACAAGCGAGGCTACATATAAGAAAATATAAAAATCTATAAATTCTAATTCAAACCGCATCGTCATTGGTAAATATATTAATTTTACTTGCGACAATTTATCAGCCTATTCAACTTCGACTTGTGGCCGCACTATTTTTCTGTGTACGTTACGCGCGTAATGTGTCAAAAAAGGACAGATAGATACTTTTGTGGTTATGTTGATCGGTTCGGTGATTTGTTTTTACACTAAAAAGTTCAATGAAATACTAATTACTATGTCTAAGCAAAATATTACTTTTAAATGATTAAATATTAATAGTCCTTACCGAAAATATGATACACCCACTATCCATCTTCTTTTCTCACTTAACTAAAGTAGTTTCAACACGTTTTCACGAAGCAGTACGGCATTTTTGACGTGTATTATATCATTTGACAAAACAAAGACTGACGCGCGAATGGAACTCTTTTTTGGTTTTGGAACTCGTTTGGCTCGGGCCCTTTTGAGCGCGGACCTAATGTTCATTGTAGTAGTAAGTCAATGTATTCAGGGGTATTTTTTATATATTATATTGAATATTTCTTGAAATTTCATTTTTGCCATGGCGCGAAGTGTCTCAAAATATAATTTGATTTATTTTGACTAATTGGGTTGTTAAATTATGAGGAGAAAGTTTTCTGGTGCTGGAGTTGACCAAAAATATTTTATTAATTCAAGTAATGGTAATAGTTTAAAAGTTGTATCTGGGTGCACGGCAGTGCCCCCGCCAAGGCGAGCCAATGACAATTACTTAAAATAAGTATAAGTTTTGTGATCATGTACTTTTAGTTATATTTTAATTAAGTGAAAAAAATATAAAATCCATGTGAATATCAGAGAGAGGTCTTATATTCGCATGGTTTTTATATGATGATCTCAACATTTAAAACATATAACATACCCTAGAGTACTTAGTTGTAAGCATCATCTATTTATATTTATTATTATACCCTGTGACTAAGGCGAAAATACAAATAAAACGACTTACTATCGGCAGATTTTTATTGGTCCCTCCGTTATGGTTATAAATTGATAACAACAGGAACAAATAGTTTATACTGTATTTCATGGATCATAAAGTCACTGTTAGTTTTAGTTGTTTTTAGACGCTATTTCGTAACTACGCATAAATATTTGTGATGTTTGGCTGTTATTGTTTGCCCTTGTTAGTGATATAAGACTATCATAATCAATTGTCTGATTATAATTATTCTAAGTGTAGGTAATAAATATAAAATTATAATCAAACGTATTATCATAAATTATTATACCATTTAATATAATATTGTTGTATTTTCGGATTGAGCATGAAAAAAATGTTAAAAAAATAAATATTTGTTGCATTTTCATGGCAGTTTCTATTATAATATATATTAGGTACCACGACGGCAATGCTTCAGTTATTGTGACCGATAGCGGGGTTGAGCTTATCATTATTATCAGACCAAATAACGATACATATTTTACCTGTGTGTCACACAAAACTGCACTGTGTTATAAGGTCTCCATCTCCTACCTACTATCTTCTATAAGACTAACGCAATTGCACTAAAAATAAAATTAGTTTGCATTTTTAAAATATTTATTCATCATTTTCTTGTTCTTCATTTTCATCACCGTCGTCTTGCTCTGGAGCCTCCCACCAAGTTAACAGGCCCAGTCCAGGCTCGTTAATACCGCCAACTATCCTGTAAGGTGCTACCGTCTGTATTGTACATTCAGTGCCTGGAGGTCCTGTAGGTAAACTTTCTTCAAACGCTTCACTTGTGATCCGAAATCTTATTGATTCTCCTGTAATAATAAAAATACATAATCAGTACACTATAGTAAAGAATGAATTTGTGATTGGATGTTGCTATTAGTATAGCAGGGCTAGCATGGCAAGAAAGGGGAGATAGAAAATTGGGGACAAAACCTTCTCTTTACCACTTTCTCTCCCAATATTTAGTTTTGTTTTCTTTCTGACAAGAGACAAAGAGTGGAGAAAACAGGTTTACCCACACGCCGTGCTAGCTCTGCAGGAGGATATTTTTTTTTTACCGATCATGAAGATAGGAGTCCCAACTATATGATAGGTAATTTTTTTACAAGTTAGCTCAAAGTTTAGGCTCTCACGATCGTATTGAAGTTTAATACCAATGTCGATGTTCATTACAATTTTAGTTACGTGGTAGACTTGCTGCTGACTATTCTCTTGATAAAAGCATGACATAGATAAATAGATATTTAAAGTAGTAGTCACTAAGCTAGGCCTTTGTTTTACTGTTCTGCTACTTAGCTTATCAGTCTCCTGCCAAACATACCTCTTACAGGATATAAACATGATTTATAAACAATTAAAGAAAGAAAATACATTTATTCAGCACGGACAGTAGAGAGAAATAAAATCAAAATTAAGTTAACCTTTAAACAGTAAAAAATTAAAAATAAAACAGACACTGAGAACAAAAAAAAAAAAAAAAATTAAAGTAAAATAGTCATCCTATTGTATATTGTTGTCAAGCATGCCCATGCCGAAAGGGAATTAACTCTACTGTCATGCAGCTGGGCAAAGGTTTCCTGTTATTTTTCCACATTTCTCTTACCATTGTCTACATTGGCCAATCCTCTAGAAAAGTGACCAGGCCCTGTCACAATATTTTTAATACTGGACTGAATAGTCCAGAATAATATTATCAAAATAAACTAAAAATACCTGAGTCCATAAACAAATCATGTTTTTCTCCATCTTCTTTGGGATACTCCCACACCCATGCTTGATCGGTTTCATCAAATCTAGATGGATGCTGCAGAGCATTAACTGGTAATAAAATGTCATCAAAAAATCCTAGGGTCACTGAAAAAAATGTCATTTCAAACTGTACAGATAGAAGTAACTTAGAATAGAAAGGTGGGTTTATGATACCTACAATTAATGTTTTTATATGGTTATGGAGTTAAAGTGCCATACATTTTTTACAATATTTCACTACTCTGCAAGTGGTATTATTCCTTTCAAAATTGTGTGTTACCAAGCTTTAGAAAATGGCAATAATCATAATAGTATGTTCATGCCTGAAATAGGACTCTTAGTATTCTGTCACAATGAACAGCAGCAAAATAATACTACTTTGTCAAACAATGGTGCCCAGTGTTTTTATTTTTATTAAATCACAGGTGAATGCTTCTGCCCATCTCGGGAAGAGAGGTTGAATAATGTATACATATTTATACAAACATACCATGTACACCTTCCCTGCTACAGTTTTTAATCTTTCCAATTAGAATTTCTTCAACAACAGGCCGGAAGACAATATATCTGAACTTGACTTCTGTATGTGAAGAGCCATCCCCAGGAAAAATATATGAATGTCCAATATCTATTATATCAAATAAAGCTATGCATAATCCTACATTCAAAACTACCTGAAAATTTTAAAACAAATCTTGGACACAAATAAACTATAAAATTGGTCTAATTCAAAGCATCACAATAATGCGTTCCCAATGAATACGTATTAGTTTTAAAAATAATAAACATACGTTGTAATTAAGAGGTTATGAACATACTGACTTTATTGGCAAGTTTCCTATTAAGTAACGTTGTAATTGACTCTGTTAAACTTTGATGAAAATGTTCTGGAGTAATTCTGATCACATCTTTCATTTCAGCTAACACAAACATTTTAATTTTCAGAAAATATAAAAATCTTCATTGTAAAATTAGCAAATTCGCGGCAATGTCTATTAGAGATGGGTAGCTATTCAAATAACTAGCCAAATAACGGCTATTCACAAAATAGCCACGGCTATGATATTCGTCAATACGATAGCTAGCTATTGGCTACTCTGGGTAGCGGGCAGCCGCGCGTAGCTGACGTAGCTGTCGTAGCCTGACTAACTATTTAACTAATAGCTAACGGCTATGTAGTAGCCAAAGGGGCGGGGCGCGCGCGATCGCCGCCATCTTCATTCATTCCGTAGCTGAATTACGTAGCTGTAGTAGCCAACGGGGTGGGGCGCGCGCGATCGCCGCGGTATTCATTCATATGTACGAATATGAAAGAAAGAAAAGAATGAAAAAAAATGAAAAACGTATTGATTGGACACGGCACAAAAACGATTTTAAAGGTTAGATAACAGAAAAACAAAAATAAAAACATGATAAACAGAAATTTAAAAAATCTTAAATAAAATGGATTGTACGTCTCAGCTGTGTCCAGAAGGCTTCCGCTCAGCATATGCTGCCGCGCTGCGAGCAACCCGATAGCGCTGGTTTTCACATTGAACTATAAATACTTCCTTAGTCCTTGGATTTACAGCAGAAGCCGCATCGAGTGACGTTAAATTATAACGAAGTTTAAGAAAGCACCTATTATTTACACTAATTATTATTCACCTACACTTTATTTTCAATTTTTTTTTTTTCAATAATAACAATCTGCCCAATGACTGAAATTCGAATGCAAGTCATTTTCAAATCATCGTAAGTGAATAATATAGGATTTATTGGGAAGGTCTAGTAAATCGATCAAATACTTACTAGAGTAGCGACATCTATGGTATCTTTTAGTTTACTTGTATTGCTGTTCGTTCAATAAAAGTATTCAGAGCTGATGTTACAAATGCTTCTTAATTTATCCCCTCAGATATAATAGATGGCGCTATAAAATACATAAATTGATCATAGATTTTCGAATGTTTTTATTTATTATAATAAATTAATACTTAGTCACGAGGGAAATTCATTTCTTTTCCTATGTGTGCCGGCTAACACTTTTAGATACTAAAAGGTCTAGTAAATCGATCAAATACTTATTGGAGTAGCGCGACATCTATGGTTTATCTTTCAGTTTACTTGTTTATTTCTTCGTTCAATAAAAGTAAGAGCTGAATGATGTTACAAATGCTTCTTAATTTATCCCCTCAGATATAATAGATGGCGCTATAAAATACATAAATTGATCATAGTTTTCGAATGTTTTTATTTATTATAATAAATTAATACTTAGTCACGAGGGAAATTCATTTCTTTTCCTATGTGTGCCGGTTAACGCTTTTAGATACTAAAAGGTCTAGTAAATCGATCAAATACTTATTGGAGTAGCGCGACATCTATGGTTTATCTTTCAGTTTACTTGTTTATTTCTTCGTTCAATAAAAGTAAGAGCTGAATGATGTTACAAATGCTTCTTAATTTATCCCCTCAGATATAATAGATGGCGCTATAAAATACATAAATTGATCATAGTTTTCGAATGTTTTTATTTATTATAATAAATTAATACTTAGTCACGAGGGAAATTCATTTCTTTTCCTATGTGTGCCGGCTAACGCTTTTAGATAATAAAAGGTCTAGTAAATCGATCAAATACTTATTGGAGTAGCGCGACATCTATGGTTTATCTTTCAGTTTACATGATGTTACAAATGCTTCTTAATTTATCCCCTCAGATATAATAGATGGCGCTATAAAATACATAAATTGATCATTATTTTCGAATGTTTTTATTTATTATAATAAATTAATACTTAGTCACGAGGGAAATTCATTTCTTTTCCTATGTGTGCCGGCTAACGCTTTTAGATACTAAAAGGTCTAGTAAATCGATCAAATACTTATTGGAGTAGCGCGACATCTATGGTATCTTTCAGTTTACTTGTATTGTTGTTCATTCAATAAAAGTATTCAGAGCTGAATGCTGATGTTACAAATGCTTCATAATTTATCCCCTTAGATATAGATGGCGCTATAAAATACATAAATTGATCATAGATTTTCGAAAGTTTTTATTTATTATAATAAATTAATACTTAGTCACGAGGGAAATTCATTTCTTTTCAAGGAAGTATAAAATAAAATAAACAAAAGTCAGAATTTTTAATTTTTTGTCTTCAGTTCTAAACTTGTTACCGCGGCGAGGATCGAACGTACTAATCGCGGGGCAGTTGAACGGCAACTACTTAGCTATCCTACGTATCCCGGCTAAAGCTATCTGAATAGCCAAAATAGCTGAGTAGCTGGCTATCTAGCTGGCTATTGTACCACAAATAGCCGGCTAGCTAAGTTATTGAAATTTCGGCTAGTTACCCATCGCTAATGTCTATGATTCGCGATGCCAGGGTTGCCAGATGGTGAAATTTTATTCTCGTAACGAGCAGCCAAAAATCTCGTAATTTCAATACTTAATCTCGTAAAAGTAAATTTTTTAAAAACCTCTTATTGTCCATAATTTACACTATGTATTATTACTAGCTAGTCAGGGGTATAGTGCCACAAACTTATCTGACCCGGTCATGGCGTCGCTGCTGTCGCTTTCTCAGAATAATAGTCATTGTTCTGAGGTCGCTTTTACCCTTTTACCAATGTCATCTCCCTACAGTCCCTACAAAAATGACATTTTGAAGTCATTTTTGTTCGGTAGCGATGTTAGTTCCAATTTTGGTAACCAGGTCAGAAAAGATTGTGGCACTGTAAGTAAAAAAAAAATCATTTCTTTGATTCATATTTTTTTAAATCATTTTACATAAGCATTTACAAGAGGTAATGAATCTAGTTAAGTGATGTACTGAATCGATCGCTTTTTCCTTTTTTTATAATGCTTTCGGTTTGTATACCTACATGACGCAGGCAAACATTGTTAAAATCTCGTAAAAAAACTGTACGAGATTTTTATTTTTCTCGTATCTCGTTCAAAGCTGCTAAATCTCGTAAAGTTACGAGATTTCTCGTACGTCTGGCAACGCTGCGCGGTACCTAGCACCCATCCCTATATAGTTTGTGCTAGCACCAGACTACTGACTACTACTAAGAGCAATAATACTATAGAGGGACTCTATCGAGTGTAAACAGAAAACCTATAGATATTTCTCTTAACATAAACAAAACGTCATAAGAGTAATAGAGATAGATATATTCTATCTGTTACTTAGATTATGATCTGTTACCACTCAGCGAAGTAATGCGGCCATTTGTACTATAGAAACATCTATCTATATACTGAATGAAATGAAAAGATATTTTTTGACCGTTTTCAGGCAAAACACCCATCCGGCTGTGTCAGCCGGTAGCTGCACACAGTATTGTCATTATTGAATGTGCACAAATAGTTAAAATCACCACACACTTGATTTTTTCAAAAATAATCTCACAAAACACTTGACGCACCGAGCCCTCCAGCTGGACGAAAACAGCTCGACTGATGGCACGCAGCGTTTCAAGATGACGTAGAAACTCTATGGCTATCTCACTTTGCTTATAGAGCTAATATATTAGTGAGAGTAGGGCCATATATACGTCTCCTGCTCTTACTTGATATACCTACTCCCTCTATAGTATTTGCTCTTAGGACTACTACGTATCAGACCACTAAGAGCTAAGAGCAAATACTATAGAGTCGTTCTATTGAGTATAATACAGAAAACCTATAGACATTTCTCTTTACATAAACAAAATGTCTTAAGAGTAATAGAGATAGATATATTCTATCTGTTACCGCTCAGCGAAGTATTGCGGCCATTTGTACTATAGAAACATCTATCAATAAAATATCAATAAATATCTATATATTATGCCTTTGGGAGACAAGGCGAAGCGAAAGCGCAGCAGCTGAGCACAGGAAAATAAAATCCAAAGCTTTGTTTTAATTTATCATCATCACAGCAAATCATTCAAACATTATGTAGTCAAAATAATTTGACTGCACAATGAAATTTGAAATTTGTCTCATCACCACTTTGGCCAATGTGAACTTAGGTTTACTGGCTCCTTTTTGTAATAAAATTGCCACGTAACTCAGTTTAAACCGAGAGTTCACGTTGGCGGAAATGAGACTATCCTAAATGTAATAAAAAAAATAGGAACCCTACAATTTTTGTAGCGATTTATCGATAGAATTACGCGTGAATAGTACGTCCCTATTTGGTGATTATGTTGGCAGCTCTGCCTTTACGGCAATGGCTGCATTTCTTTTTGCTTTGTTGGTATACAGTTCTAGCCAAGAACCCATAGACTAAAGAACCTTATACATATGTAATATTCTTGGTTCTAGCCTTAGATTATTTAAGTTCTAGCCTATGGTTCTAGCGCACGTTTCATACAAGTGACGTTTTCCATCTTTTTCTATGGAACTCCCGTCTCATAAACGTAGTAGTGAATTAGTGATTACATACCATAAAGTTATTATTAGTGGTAATAGAGGAACACAGTGTGCGAGTGAGAAACCGATCTTTACGAAAATCCTACGTGCGAGAAAGAGACACAATTAAATGTTCGTAGGACCGATTTGAAACAATTTATGAACTATTAGATACCTGTCAAAATAAGATCTCGTATTATTTTATGATTTTCTTCACAATCGTTCTGTATTTTATTGGATAAATATCAATAATCGAAAAGGTTTCGTGTCCTGTGTTAGACTGCAGTGTAACTTACAGCAATAATGCAAATAAAGAGACCTTTTACAGGTAAATACCGTACAGTGCAATATTACTTTCAGAGTGCATATTTCCATAGAAAATATTCCTAAAATTATTTAGTAATACGTTTATAACATGCAGTAAGCCCTCTATTTTCTAAATAATATATTATTTTAAATAATTATGTGTCAGATAAAAAAATATTGTGTTCGTGAAAATGTGAAAATTAAACCGTTTGGCATAGGTTGTGTGTACAAAATCTATCGATATGTCGATATTTCCAAATTAATTTTTCGTACTACCTAGCTTCGTCCATTGCATAACTTGAGAGTTATTGTTAATCCTTGCTTATTTGCATATTGAAAGGTTGATTTAGTCCGGCCCCGCACATTGTCAGAAAATCATAGTCGGAATATTTCTGACGCACCGGAGGGCACTCGACTCGAATAATAACTTTATGGGTAGTACCGGGTAGTACCATAAAGTTATTATTACTAGTGGTAATAGAGGAACACTGTCTTCATTATCGCGAGACCAAAAAAGAAATACGTATGTTAGCGCATTTGACATGTGTGTGAAGTTTAGGGATGTGACTTTGACGTCTCCGCATTATCGATATGGCCGTGTTATTGTGAAATTATAATATCACCGAATTGACAATATCCCTGCAATATCGATATCAAAATCGGCTATACTAATAAGGAGTGGAATATCATTTAGAATCTGCTAGGCTAAATTATGTACCTAACTTATAATCTTTTAAAATTACCAATTAAATCTTTCAAATGTTCTTTATACTAAAATACCATATTTGACATATTTCATCTGTCATTTTAAAATATAAAAAGTTACTTAATAGAGGTTTATATTAGGATGGCAAAATTATTAACGTCACGAAAGTGACGAATAGGTAAGTAAAAAGAAAATTTATTGTAAACATTATGTAATCATTCATTATCATATTCATTATTTCTTGACGTCAGACGTTTCGGTTTTGATGTTGAAGGTTTTGGTGATAGGTCCTTGTATTTGTACACTGACACAGGCCGAGAAATGTGGTCCGGAAACCTGGAAGTTATGAAGTTAGCCAGTCAATATAATGAAGTTATTTTTTTCACCAGGCTACTCTTTGTCTGGAAATAGCGCTATTTTATGCATTTTAATGTGCGACAGAATCAGAATCTTCGGAATCGTAAGTTTGCTTCTTGTAGAAGCGGACGTACGATTCGGAAAATTCTGTCATCTGTGGGGCTAGTACAAAATGCGGGTATGGGCTATGTACGTACTATTAAAATGTTGTAATAGTACAAACATGGTGTGAATAGTGTCGAGTGCCCTCCAGTGCGTCAGAAATATTCCGACTATGATTTTCTGACAATGTGCGGGGCCGGACTAAATCAACCTTTCAATATACAAATAAGCAAGGATTAACAATAACTCTCAAGTTATGCAATGGACGAAGCTAGGTAGTACGAAAAATTAATTTGGAAATATCGACACATCGATAGATTTTGTACACACAACCTATGCCAAACGGTTTAATTTTCACATTTTCACGAACACAATATTTTTTTATCTTACACATAATTATTTAAAATAATATATTATTTAGAAAATAGAGGGCTTACTGCATGTTATAAACGTATTACTAAATAATTTTAGGAATATTTTCTATGGAAATATGCACTCTGAAAGTAATATTGCACTGTACGGTATTTACCTGTAAAAGGTCTCTTTATTTACATTATTGCTGTAAGTTACACTGCAGTCTAACACAGGACACGAAACCTTTTCGATTATTGATATTTATCCAATAAAATACAGAACGATTGTGAAGAAAATCATAAAATAATACGAGATCTTATTTTGACAGGTACCTAATAGTTCATGAATTGTTTCAAATCGGTCCTACGAACATTTAATTGTGTCTCTTTCTCGCACGTAGGATTTTCGTAAAGATCGGTTTCTCACTCGCACACTGTGTTCCTCGGTCTCGGTAGTACTGTAGCCATAGACTAATAACTACACTTGACAAGTTAACGTTGACATTTGTGAATTTGTCTGTTAATCTGATTTCATTGAAGTTGGTGTACCTACATAACCTACCTACTCGCATATTTTATGAACAGAACCTTTGTTGAGTTGAAGATTCTGAATTTATTACGACGCAGCGACGCAGCTTTGTGCACCAAATGGTGAATCAATTTGATTACCACTCAAAAGAATACACATTTTTATGTTTTTATCCAAGTCAAAATTGAAATTCAAAATACTTTTGTGTTGTACATTATCAAGGAAACATGCAAGGTTGGTTTGGCATTTATCTGTTCACCGGCATTCAGTTTGCCAAATACCATTTGATTTCACTTGAAGAGGTCTTGTCGTCAGGAATTATTTTAATTGAAAACTTCTTACACTCATAACCGAAGACGACACTGGCTAAGTCGCTACCGTGCCGTCTCGGGGATAGCCTTGCATAATGTGGTAACAAGGAAAAACGTCCGGGATTGGTTCGTACTGGCTAGAGAAATATACATTCGAAATGCATTGTTAGAAACTATTGTCGAATCGAAATCTCTATATTCTTTATTTTATACGGTATAATCGTTCGAATATGTCTATACTTGTAGGGAGCAACAGAAGAGACAGATCTAGGTCGCCGGTCAGGGTTGACAATGTCGGCCGCAGACGCGACATAAAAAATGAAACTACTAAATCTAGTGACAACACCATGACTAATGTCATGAATCCTTTAATGATGGCAAACATGTACCCACAAGGTACTGTAATTATAATTATTATTATAATTTTTTGAGTTTCTTTGTACCTATTTCATACAGTTGTCAAAAATGAGTTTTATTCCAGCTAATATGATGATGGCTGGTGGAATGTACCCAAACATGATGATGCCTGGAGCTATGATGGGTGGAAGCATGATGCCTACTACAGGAATGGAGATGATGCCTGGAACAGGCATGGAAATGGTTCCACAGGCATCAATGGACATGTCTACTATGGGGGGACAGACTATATCGCCTGCTGCTTCTGCTATGGACATGAGCATGATGGGAGGAATGATGATGGACCCTGCTATGATGGGAATGTACTCTAATATGGTTGGAGCTGGAGATATGCCTACTATTCAGGAGAAGAAAGAAATAGTTTTTAAACATGCCAAACTTATTCCTCCTGATATTGGTAAACCACAACCTCCACGGAGGTCTAAACCACCTGGATGCCGAACTATTTTTGTGGGTGGTTTACCTGATAAGATTAGGGAAAGCACTGTAAGAGAAATTTTTGAGACATATGGCAGAATCCATACCCTTAGATTGTCAAAGAAAAATTTTTGCCATATTCGTTTTGATAGAGAGGAATGTGTGGATCAAGCCATGATGATATCTGGATACCGTATCAAACTTACTAGTACCAAAGACAAAGATGAAATGTTTGATGATGATGACGATGAGAATTCACACTCAACTTCTGGTTGGTTACATGTAGATTATGCCTTGGTGAGTTTAAAGTTTAAATTGTAATTTTATTAATGTCATAATTATACTCAATATACAATAATTGGTAATTCTATTGTAGAGTCGAGATGACCAGAATGACTTTGAGCGGCGACAGAGACAAGCTCTGCGTGCTCAGCAACAACAGATGCAAATGAATGCTCAACAGGATATGATCAACCGCTCCATGCCCACCTACAGGAGGTCACCTTCACCAGTCAGGATCCAACCATTTTCCAATGCAGCTATGATGCAATTAGCTGAAAGACTTAAAAATGAGGAACATTTCTCGAGCACTTTACCAGTAAGTCATTAGTTACAATACAATTTATTCGCGATTTATGCTTTAGTGTGTTTTGTTTTAAAAAATAAAGTAAAAGCCCCGTCCATCTTTTTCCATTTTTGTTTGTTGCTAGCAATGCTACTCCAATTTTTTTCTGCTATGTATAAGATGTCATCATTAGTCATCAGTCCATTTTTTTCTTAGTAGTAGTAGTATTTTTTTTTAGCTAAACATAGATAAATCCAAACACACTTCTGTTAAATTACATTTATTTTTGAAATTAATTTCAGACATTGCTAGCTTGGTTAGAACGTGGGGATTGCTCAAAGAAGAATGCAAATCAATTTTATTCCATGATACAAGCAACAAATGCACATATACGTAGATTGTTCAATGAGAAAATGCAGTCTGAAGAAGAGTTACAAGAATGCAGGGAACGAGTTAAGAACAATATTGCCAAAGTGATAGAACAACGTAAGTTTGCTTTTACCTGGTGATGGTCTGAAATCAGTCATAATTATCTCTTTCTAGTTCCTTCCTTGTTCCACATAAGTTTTATATTTCCCAATATTACAAAGGTAAGACAGCAGATCACAATGTTTTCATATCTGAAAACATTATGGACTAGTAGAAATCTTTATCAAAAGATATTTTACATTTCGAGGTCATCAGAAGCAAAATATAACAGTTTCCAGGAGCCTACACTATGAATCTTGTTAACATTATGCTTCTGAACAAGTATTTCAGCATCAGCAACTTCAACGTGTAGGGGGCTTCAATTTATTATGAACTCTACAATGGTCACTCTGGTTTGTCATGCTCAGTAGTCAATCACAGTAAATGGATCGCCCGTGTTCGCCAGACGTCTTCACGCCCGAGTAATAATGAATATCTACAATATCAAAGCTCAAAAGTTGGGTGTTTTTGTAAGTTATTGATGTTTTGACAAGTTAATTTTAACCACCGTATTTAAGTTTTATCTTTTATAAACAATTAACCTCACAGTTTTCTAGATTAAATTAAATTGTCAGAACATTACGGGTCCTGTGCAATGGCACAGTGTCATGTCTTACGTCTCGTCTCTGTAACGCGAGATGCATCGTGTGCGCAACATTGGCGACTGGCCCGTCATCCCTCGCACGTGATAGGTAGTTGTATATCGCTGCGTGTACTGCAAAATAACTGACCACAGTGTAGAGACCCTGGGACGACTGGTCGATCGAGAAATTACGACGGTATGTTTTGGTCGCAAGACCAAAGTCGGATCTCTTAACATAACTATGTGAACCTCAGTCGAACAGGTGGGGAAAGTGTTTGCTGCATCTACTCATCAGCGCGTGTGGGATCACTTCACTAAACCACAGAGAAAGAACATAGAGACGTGGCAGAAAATGACACAGGTACCTACAACAATGTTGTTTTATTAGGAAACAATGAAAGTAACAATTACAAAGATATCATAAACATAAATGGTTTTGATAATGCTGTTCATTACAATATCATAAACTTGTAAAAACTATAGCAAAATCTGTAAGTACTAACTTCAGTAAAATCTTTGTTGCAACTGGTTCAATAGTGTAATGAATGGCGATAAATCTAGGTGACCGAGAAGACAGCAGAAACAGGTAAACAGGTCCAAAAATGTTATGTTTTGGAAGGTAATATCTATATCACTTATGACGTTATTACAGTTATCCACATGAAATAGTATGCGTTACTGTTTGTTAAGTGTTTCATTAAACAAATAAAACCTTTTCAGGAGTTTAGTTCATTGAAAGAAGAATTTAATGAGAAGTTCTATAATGATGATGCTGATTTCAATGGTTTTAACAGGGTGTCAGACAATGAAGAGGTCCAACAGTTGAAGGTAAAACTGCCATTTAATCCTAATACTTGCCAGTAATTATTAATTTAAGATAGCAGAACTATAATAACTGTATTATGATTTCAGCTTGAAAATGAAAGTCTCCAATTCCAATTGGAAGCATATAAAAATGAGGTTGATGTCATAAAGTCTGATGCTCAGAAGGAAATGGAGAAATTTAAGGCACAGTTCATAGCCCGGCAAGCTTTGCAAGGAGCAATCGAGAAAAATGTAAGACGAGAATCATTTTATTAGTTCATTATTTAGTTGCTATCTTTTTATGAAACAAAGTTAATGAACGCGTGTATTTCTACTTATTCAGGCCCGTATAGATTACTCCTAGATTCTATAGATTAGATGCAGTGTATACTGCTATTTTAGGATGTTTTTACAAAGCATATTCATTTCAGGCAAGTAAAACAACACTGGCAGATCTCCATACATCAATGTACAATACAATTCTTTATTGATAACCCCATAGTTACTTGTCATACAGATTCACTAATATTATTCACACACTTAATTATTACATTCATAAATTTACCTATATTTGGGTTCCATATTTTATTTGGGTCTAAGTTGTATCTCTGACCCTCTCTGACAGCCTGTTGAATACGGAAGGGTCAATGATATAGTCAGATCCATAGATATCCGGTCAGATCTCTCAGATTTTGTCAATTTGTGCGAAGGTGTGATAAGGCGGTGGTGATATATCATCAGCTATATGCCCTTACTCATATTTCTTGGACTTGCCGCAGTACGTCTAATAAAAATATATTCATGTGCCCAGCCACCATTACCGTCGCCGATCGTGAAGCCGCCTCCCCCGCCGCCACTGCCAGAGGATCTGGATAGCGTGGTGCATTTGAAGGAGTCTGTCGAAGCAGGCTGCGGGGAAGCCAAGCTTATTGGAGTTATGTCAGCCTTCTTACAAGTAAGATATCTTAAGTTTGTTGATAAGTAATCAAATTTTACAAACCATAACTTCTTTGATGCACTTCCCACTATTTAGTTGACCATAATACTTATGACTAATTATTTGTTTAGGTACATCCGCAAGGGGCCAGTCTTGACTACGTAGTGTCGTACGTCCGCGCTATCTTCCCGCACGTGTCCCAAGCCACGATACACCATGTCCTGCAGAAACACCCAGACGTGTTCGAACGCGCCACCAGAGGCGTCGGCGCTAATATCGAACATAGCTGGTCTTTCATTGCATTCTCTAAAGCCGAACAAAGTACATAGCTACTCCCGGCAATTAGAGGAATATTCAAACCTCTCAGCATATCAAAGACTTTCTTCAAGTAGTGATACTAGCACATTGATGCAAGAACAAATAATTTCATCATGTACAAATGAGATTTACTAAATGTATAGATTTTAGTACTTTAATGAAAGAAAAAACAGTTTAGTAAAAAAAGGGTTTTTGTGAATTATGCTGATAAAAGTCTGAAGTGCTGAACTATGAATTTTCTTTTTAAATATTTTTCATCGGCATTTCACATAGAAGTATTTTTGAGCCACTTTAGTATTCCTTTATAATAAAAGTTGGACCACACTTTCTCTCGCTCTAGCGAACGATATCTTGTTTGACCGACAGAAAGAGATGAAGATGCAGGAATTGTCTGACCTGGTCAGATGTGGTTCAACCCTAACAATCAGTGTTAAGATAAGTGATTAAATGTAATTTAAGTTTTATTTTGTTGCATTCATTGATTTAATAAATGGCGCTGCCAAGATTTATCAAAGCATTTATTCCTGATAAATATTTCTTACAACTAAGACATTTTTTATGCCAGTTTAAAAATATTTGTTTTAAAACTTAAAATAGATTTATATTTAATATGTAACATCAAACTATACTTTTTATGACTTGACGAGGATGTAGAATTGAATTCATAAAGGAAGTTTATTTCATAATAAATTGTATATCAAAACCCAGTTTTTTTTGACAGCTATAGCTGTACTACTTATCAGCTAGCTTGTACTAGCTTGTGCTTGCTTGTAGTTAGCTTGTACTTATCTACTATATTAAATACATTGGTATACCAATGTATTTAATATAGTAGATAAGTTATAATCACAAAAAATACTTTCATGGTATTCTTGGTTAGTATATTTCAAAACTAGACCTAGGCCCATAAACATGATTGAAGACTTTAAAATCCAATGTCAACCATAGAGTGGTTTATTAATATACTAAATACCTACCTAGTGTACTAAATATTTGGAGTTTGATGTTTGTAATTTAGCGGATATTGTGTTAAGTGTCTGGTTTCTGTTGTGCCTGCAGGTCGCTGATGGTCTGCATGTAATCCGCGGTGGCCTCCTCGAGGTCTTTGTCGTTAGCAGTGGGGTCGCTCTCGACGGCCTGCTCACCTACATTACCACCTTGACGCATCTTCAATCTCAACTCGCGCATTCGAGCCTCCAGAATTCGCTCTCGTTTGTTTTCACGATCCAAAACCTGAAATAAATGTAGAAAACAGGTATGTATACCTAACAATCACATTATCGCGTGAATGCGCGTGTACGTGTGGCCGATGGGCCTCTTAATAAACCACTATGTATACACAGTCGTAGAGCAAGATGCTGCTGCTCATCCTCTTTGGATATTAGTCTCTTACGAAACCCGCGGGTTAAGCATGAGATGGGCTTATTCTTTAACCGTATCCAGTGTTAGAGTGGGTGGCACCCGGTGCGAATGGGAGGTGTCACCACAGTAAGATAAAAAAAACTTAATGATTTTTACTATTTATTTATGTATAAATTTTGTTATTTGCAAGGTTTCATTGCATACTTCTTCTACGTATGACAAAGTGTTAAGTATACCTTTGCCCGGGTGCCACCCTTGAGACGGTGGGCCGCCCCTACCGCATCCCCCATAGCGACGCCATTGACAAGTGGTTCTCATATGACATTATATTACTTTTATTACACATTCCTACTCGCTTTGAAACGTACATTCTTCTTGGGAATGTTTAGGAGTGGTGTCTAGAATGAGCAAGCTATTTGTCGTAAGGACTCAATTTGTGGAAAGGATAGTTTGGTGCTTACGTGAGTTAAAAGTTGTTTGTCATTTTTGTCAGCAGTGCCAAGGTTCTCTGATAGTTCAGCTAAGTATACAGTTCCTTTACTACTGCCACAAGCTACCAGTAGACCCTGAAATTGAAGGGTTTTATAAGATTTCATTAATATTTGGAAACAGTATTTCAATTATTATCTACCTCTTTGTTCTAGTGGTCGCAAACACTTCTGTTGAGCGTTGATTAAGACCTAAGCCTTCTCATTTTGAGAAGAGGCTCTTGCCCAGCGTTGGGACCATAAACGTATAGTAATAATAAGTATAAGATTGGGACAGTACCTAATAAGCTGGATTTATTATTGTTATTATATATTTGAGTGCGTTTGGCAGCACTCACTTGATGGTAAATGACGAAGCTGCTGATGATGGATCAAACATTGGGCAAACATGGTGTCAATGTTGAAATTTATCTGTATGGAAACTCTCATGTGTCAGTAGTATGGAATTGTGCTCAGTGGATTGCTAGGGTCTCCACCTATTATTACAAATGACTCGAAAACGGCATCGGTGAAATGTGGGTGTAGGTACAACAGTACCTACTCCTCTGCCTGACCCTTCGGGGAATACAGGCGTGATGATATTATTAAGTTCATTACTTACTCCTTCATGTGGACGGAGACGGAGCAGGGGTTCATCGCAAACCTGAGCTGTGACAATAGGTGCACTTCTTCGTCGTAACAGATCCCAGCAGGACAGGCACCCGTCCCATTGCGTGACTAGCATCACAGAAAACCTACGCATAACCGGCAAATATGAAGTAAGTGATCATGATGATGCTTATTATATTTGTGATAGCGACGAGCGGTCGCTCGGCTTTTATCTTATGGCCGCGTGGTCATCTCTCTTCTACTCATAGGGCATTTACCTACCTCCCATTTTGAGAGAGTGACAGAGTGATATCTTCACGTTATTGCAGAGCTACGCTCTTGTCGGTGAAGCAATAGCCACTTTCATCTTTTCTCAGCCCGTGGGACGGCATAAACGATATAGGTATATTACCTATATTAGAAATCGCTGTTGAACAATGTTTCGGACCTACCTAATAGGGTTCCATGCGCCATCTGTAAGTTTCGTACGGTGTGAATAGGTCCACAAAATGGCGGATTCTCTGCAGTCCTCGCTCCAAACTCGAGCAGTCCAGTCACCCACTGTCAGGAAGTTTTTGACGAACGTCGGGTTTCTCTGTAGCGCGTATACAGGGCCGAGGTGTGCTTCGTACTGTATTAAACGATGGCAAATTAAATCCGGGGAAAGAAATCAATTCTAGGAGACAGTGCTATAGAATCAATTAACACCTTACACAAAACATACCTTTGTTGGAAGTTTTTCTACAGGATTTTTGCCTTTTCTATTACCTCCAATAACTAATCCGGTTTCTGTTCCCACCATAAATCTGTAAATCATTATTTTATCATCTTTCGATCAGTGAATTCTCTTTCATTGTGATAATTTTATTATACCTTGTTGGTATCGTTGGCTCGTATTCAAGTGCAGAAATGCCAATTGCTTTATCGACACTTTGTGTGTCAGTCACTGCTTTCACAATATCTATAATCATGGAGTCGGTTGGTTCACTCATATTTCGAGTATCCCACCTGAAATGTAAAAAACATAGTCTTTAATTGCGTTGGAATATTATCTCTAGAATAATATTAACAATATTGATATAGCTTACCATTTGACAACACCATCTGGAGATGCAGAGAAAAATTCCGCTCCGATTTTGGAGTTGATAAAAAGCACATTTCGGGCTATGTCCCGATGTGCAACGTGCGGTGGACAAACCCCGGCGGGATCACCGCCTTTCCTCGTGTCCCACCAGCCGACCTACGAGCATTCTGTTATGGAGATGATAGTTATACTGTGCTGTTGGAGGAAGTATACTCCTCTAACATTCTATATCCGAGCTAAGAAGCTAAATTAGATTAATACTACCTGTCCATTCATCATTCCTCCAATTAATAGATGCTGATCACGGGGATTGTATATTAAGTCCAGTAACGGCTGTGGGGGCTTTATTACAAGCTCGGGTGCATTTGCGTTCTCTGCAAAAATGTATCAACGTGTAGTGATCACATTCTCTGAAAAAAATTCACGTTTAATAATAGCCTATTCGAATCACCTACCGATGTCCCAAATGTAAGAATACTGTGGATTTCTTGAATTCTTTATCATCTCGACATCGGCATGAGCTACTGCTAGTTTGGCTCCTCCGTCTGCTTGCCATGACAGTGCTCTAATGGGGCGCCGACAGCCTTCCGGCTCACGGTACACATTGACGGTGTGACAACCGCTGTTTTCGACCGGCGGTATCGTAGGCAGTTCTGTACAGTAGGTCTCGTACATGTCTATTGCATTGTTTTGAAGTATATTGTGTTCCATACTCTGTGAGGAAGAAATAAAGTGTTCTAGAGCATTGGTCACCAGAATAATGTTTACTTTGTGTGGTTAAAATCACTTACATGTCCTAAATGCATAACAGCGTGAATATAGGCATCATCCTTCTCTATTTTACGTCGATATCGCTGTGTTGCTTCAGGATCGTTCATGTTGATGTCTTTGGGCCACCCACCTTCAACGTGCCTCACGCCGGAACTAGTGTATTCAGCTCTAAATTGAATAAAAGTTATTATGGTGAATCCATTAGCGAATGAATATGCATAGGTACTACAATAATGTATTCTCAAATTTTTAAAACCAACAGATTTCATTGCGAGTTCCATGCCTAGATCAAACGAAAGACGAACGCCTGAAACAGGAGACACTCGAACAAAATCAGTCTTGAAATAAATAAATGAATCGGTGGCAACAATAGTATCTAAATATGGTAGTTTTATCTACGTACACGTACCTATCAGTTAACAATACGTACCTTACAGAGTTCACCCAGTGTTCAGACATGGTTCCTGTATTTTGGATAGGTACATGCACCGGATTTCGTAGAATATAATTTGCATAAAATGAGGGGTTATTGGGTATGCTGACTAACATTTCAGGTCCACGATCTTCAAATAATGTTTGTTTCCCAAATTCTCTCCTACGTCTTTTGTACTCGTATACAAGTTCAGATTTTTCCGGTTTTTCCATTATTGTAAACTCAGTTCAATAGGAGCAAACGGTGTTCACTTTAGATAGCCTCTGCTTGATCGATAAACTTACGGGGTTACCTCGGCGATCGGAGAGTGTGTAGACTAGTGTTCTAAACAGTTACTTGAACTCTCTGAATATTGCGTCTTGTGATGTATAAATAATGTAGATAAGGTTATTGTGGATTGAATATGTTTTATCTGGACTCGTGGAAGGAATTAACCTTAGATACTATGTATCTCCATTATTTAGTCTCAGTTACTCACGTTGTTTAAACAAACACTTTGTATAGACAATGTAAGTGTAGGTATAAATAAATAATGCTCAAAAGTTTATAATTAGGTAGGTATGTGGTATTAATATACTTGTTATCAAAATACCATTTTTATGCTAAGAAATAATTAAAAGTAGTTAAATTTAATGAAATCTTCAGCCTTTTAATAGAGTGGTATTGGGTCTGCTTGCGTGGCTCGCCTCAGAGCCAACACTATGAGTCGCGGGGGCGAGGCCGCAAGTTTCACAGAGCACTGCTCCAGGAGGATGGCCCAGCGAACAGCTGCTCGGTTCTCAGCTGACATCGCCTTCAACTGCTCATTCTAGAAGCAAATAACACTATTATTATCTATTTTTATGGTCCGTTACCACAGAACACAGAAAAGAGGTTTCTGTGTTCTGTGTCCGTTACCGTATTGTTCTCACACCTATTGTCAGGATTCGCCTGCTGAAAGGAATAATCGTACCGTTGCTTTGCATGAGATGTGATATTCCTCTGACGAAAAAAGGGGACTGATACTCCAATCAGGCCCGTGGAGAATCAGATAAATCAATTGTTAACGGTACGGTTAAAGTTGGAATGTATAGTGGCCTTTTTCAAGCCTCAGGGATAACATGGCTAAATCTTATTTACAGAATATCCCAAGGTGTCTTCTAGAACGTTCATTGGAAGTCGAGCAGTCAACTCTCCGGTGTGGTCAGCGAAGCGTACGCGGATGCTGTCTTCTGTATTATTGTCCCTGTAAAATGCGCTTTTATTGAATCAATGTTGAAGTCTATTTCATTTGTGGTTTAAGATGTCTAGATCTCCCCAGTTCAGCATTAGTGGGCCGACTTGTTTAATTTGAAAGGTCACAGACGAGCGACACTTGATATCGATGACGGTCGTAGCACCACCCCGACAAATACATCAGGCGAGTGAACGTACTATGTATTTAATTTATATAAATTTTCTATCTAATCTACAGTTGCTAAATGCTAATGACATGATGACGACCGTCGGCGACGGTCGTTGACAATAGGCAGCGACCATCAGTAACGGTCGCCAGCGGTCGTCGACATTATCTAAGTGTCGCTCGTCTGTGAGCTATTAAGCATAATATTACATGAAAAGCGTACATAGCATCAAGTTCGTCCAAATCGAGATACGTCATCAGCGCATGCAATGAGGCACAGAAGGGCGCGGCGCCTGCGACGCGGTCGCGCACCTGCGCCACGGACGCCGCGCACGAGCGCTCGCCGCTCCACGCAGCCCATGCCGCTGCCTCGCCACCACCTCGGTAAGGACAAAAATAGTAAAGAAAAATGTCTAGACGGCAAACAAGAGTTTTGTGGATTAGGTTGTGATACCAAAACGTACATGAACATAAACGTAGGCTGTATGTACCTAGTTTTAAAGGAATTCTGGATTCCTAAATTTACCAGAACCCTTGTACATACATCTATACATAACTATAGCTAATGATGGTTCAACTAATTTCTGGCTCCGTCATGAGGATAAATAGGGTTTTTTTCGCATTATCGACAGCACAGCGCTCATCTGTTTACTTAACAAGAGTCATGCATGTATGACTCAATTCAAACACCACACAGTCCGTATTTTCGTCTATATTTGAAAATGCCTCAAATTATCTCTATAGTAAGAATCTGACTCACGCGCACTAGCCTGGTTACGTATGTGCAGTCTGAGAGCCTCGGCGTCGGCTGTGTGCGGCTGATGTGTAATAACACAGCGTGCACATACTTGAACGTTAACCGCTCGAGCGCGCCAGGACACTCGGGCATCCGCGATGAAGAGCACGCTTTCCAGGGGACGCCATTCTTCTGCTCTATAGTTCAAGAAAAAATATTGTTTTATACGAATGCTCGTGATTTAAAGTTTTGTCTATCTTCTCAGCTATTTGCCGTTGGATAGGTTAGTTCGGGGACTGTGTTGCTAGTCCTGGTACTCCAAAATGGTGTAATGACCGTTTTCCACACGTTGCATGGTAGGTAATCCAACCATCTGTCAGTCTTCATAGCTCCATCGGTCTGCAGCAGGGTGCAATTTGTACCGCATGGTGGTGAGGATGACGTTTGGAGTTATCTGTATGTTCGATGAATGCACCGAGCGTACAGATAACTCCAGCATAATGAGGTTGTGTGTTGTGGGGCTTATTATACCTACTTTGTATAGTCATTTCTCAGCGTAGGTACTCCAAGCGACTTGACGCCTGCGTATTGCGCAAAGCTTGGGTACTTAATACTTATGCAATTTTAAGACGCTCTTAACTCAAAGTGATTCCATCGCTACTGACAGCCAAGTTGAGATGTGTACCTATCCTAAGTATTGAGGGGATAGGTAGTCGGAGATCTTGACTCAATTGTACCACATACATCGCGTTCTCACGGCGCGGTAATCCGAAATCGTTGTGTAGCCGTTCGCGTCACTGCTGAGAACATGATAATCACTGGAATTTACAAACCTTTGTATAGTGTCGATGTCGAAAATGTCCAAGGTGATGGAAGCCGGTGTCGTATTGTCTATTATCTCCACACCTCGAACCGACATGTCTAATCCTAAAATGTGAACAACATGTTTTATGACTAGGTACCTAAGTATTCTTATGGATAAAGCGAAGATAGGTACCTACTTTAGTAACCACACCTACCTGCTCTAGTTTTTATAGTTTTCGCAGGTTTCACGGATTTCACAACCACCAGCAAATCAACGTAAACGTTGTTACTTTCGTCTGTAAGATCATCATTATTTCAAATTGCGAAATTCATGTAATCAAACTACTCTGACGCATAAAAAGTAAGGATTACGCCTCGCTGTCTTCTACAAAAAGTGAAACAGAGTGAATGTGAACGTGCGATCTTGTTTTGTAATAGGGTGATTCTGCTAAAATCAATTAGGTATGTACCTACCTTATTACCGTCACCTCAAAGTTGCACAATGCAGAATTTTAAATCACATAATATTTTAATAACCAACCGAAATAAGTTATTGCCATGACATAAGAATAATCACAATTCAAACATAAATGTGTTAATTACAACCAAAGGAAGGAAAGATGGCATGATTTATGACGATGAATGATAAAGGTTTTTTGGAGAATCACCCTTTAGCGGCCGATCGGTACCTCATGATGTGAATGTGTGCGAGTTGGTTTCTGCTGTGTAGGTTCACTAGGTAGTAGGTACATGTGAAATTTCTTGGGTGCTTCACGTTTGTATTAGATGGCGAGGCGTTCTTCCTTTAAATTACCTAGTCCAAGCAATCGGTGATAAATAGAAACGTAGTCGAATGACAAGATCATAGTCATGACCATTTCCATATCTGGGAGTCTGGGACGAAGTTTCTGTTTTATAGGATAGGTAGGTAGGTGTCGATTTTGTTGCGCATTTTGACAGTAGGTACTTATCTAAACTAAACGCATCTGCCACTTGCTTTTTCTATTGAAACCTTGAAGTGCAGTGCCACAAACTTATCTGACCCGGTGACCGAAATTGGAAATAACGTCGCTACAGAACAAAAATGACTTCAAAACGCTTCAAAATGTATTTTTTGTTGAGAGATTACATTGGTAAAAGCGAAGGCAGCGACGCCATTACCGGGTCAGATAAGTTTGTGGAACTGTAGGATTACCTACAGTGCCACAAACTTATCTGACCAATTCAATGTCATTACCTCATGGAGATAGTATAATGCATTAACATGCATTAGCATTAGCTGGTAATGGACATTGAAATAGAAAGTGACAAACGCTCGTATTTTAGTTTAGTCCTATCAAAGTGCGCTTCAGAATCGACACACGACAATGTCAGGGAAATTAAATCCGAAGATAACTGCACTAAGCTGCTAACAGTAACCAGTTTTCACAGTGTGACACAAAGATACCCGCAGGAATAAGTGAAGTCGAGTAAGATTAGGCTACTCTAGCAGGGATCACATACTTTATTATTAGATACCTGTGTATTTAAAAAAATCAACCAAACTGCTAGGTACCTGGCAGTTTTAGTACTTCGGCAAGTCCATAGTATCCAGAAGATTGTTTGGTAGGTATATGGAGTAGCGGCAAATACATACTGAATGCTTCCCCGCTGTGGATGGTTACATCAGACATACCTTCGTTCAGGGACAGGTAAAAGGGAGAAGTCACCTTAAGATAGAGGGACAAAATCGTTAATTAATTATGATTTTTATTTGGTTTAGTAGGTAATACACTAACTACCTAAAAAAAAAACTAGATAAGAGCGTGTTGGGCACGTATACGGGCGTTTCTTAACCATTATACGTGCAAGGAAAGAGCTACACCATCACCCTGGCGCACCCTGGGTAGTCACCATCGACACCACCATTGCTGACTGGCTAATCTTTCCACTATGGGATAACCGATTCTCATGTGATAGCTCATGCCAATCGACAGAAGAAGAAACAGACCATTCTACCTACCATTAACTTCAATATTTTATGATAGGTAGGTAGGTAGGTACCTACGTTAAACTATAGGCGTAGGTGGCTACTGGCACGCTCCAAAAATGGTACGAGTGCGAGTTTACTACTTTTTGAATTTGCTAGTGGTTGACTGGCCCGAATGTTTTCATGATACTGTGCCACTTTACTACTTGCAAAACAAGTGGGGGGTAAGTGGCCCAATTCATTTCTATAGGTTTAAATTGTATTTTTATCAACATTACCTATACATTCGTTTCATAATCTTTTTTATACTTTAAGATGTTTTTTATACTTTGGATTTTATAAATACTTATGCAGCACAGTGTGATATGGAGCCTGATTTTGTGACATGGTCTTTTTATTCCAAATTCGAATAGTTTAAAGCAATAAAAACGAAAATTATAAAATCCTGATTCACATGATCGAATGGTCTTAAGACTACCCTGATTGCTCCAATGAATGGGCATTTGATTTTTGTACATAGTTTATTAGAACTATTTTACAATATTGTATAAAGTTAAAGATTTATTTTTGATTTTGTAAAATCGTGGATAAAATATTAACGATTTTTAAAAAATCATATTTCAGCAACTAGTCACATCTATCACCTGGGAGATTTACTCGTGCATTTATATTGCTTTAAACTATTCGAATTTGGAATAAAAAGACCATGTCACGAAATCAGGCTCCATATCACACTGTGCTGCATAAGTAAGTATTTATAAAATCCAAAGTATAAAAAACATCATAAAGTATAAAAAAGATTATGAAACGAATGTATAGGTAATGTTGATAAAAATACAATTTAAACCTATAGAAATGAATTGGGCCACTTACCCCCCACTTGTTTTGCAAGTAGTAAAGTGGCACAGTATCATGAAAACATTCGGGCCAGTCAACCACTAGCAAATTCAAAAAGTAGTAAACTCGCACTCGTACCATTTTTGGAGCGTGCCAGTAGCCACCTACGCCAAACTATAAGTAGGTAGGTAAGGTTTCCTTGTTAACTACAAAACCCTAAAAATGGACAAAGAAATGTTGCAAGTAAGATATTATAATAATTGGGAAGTAACTCACCTGGGGTCTGTATGCTTCGTTATCACCAGTTTTAACGCATATTTTCGGTGACGAAATATCAACTGTGAAATAATGTTACATACATAACATTATCATTTAGTGAAAATTACAATAATAACAAAAATTTAAGAAATTATTCAATTATTTCTATATGAAATAATATTATCTATATGGGATTTCTATAAATATCATAATCTTAAATGGAAGAAAATATAATAATGAAGTTTAAACGCATTATTATTAGTATTAATAGGTACTTAAACTTTTATTTACCGACGTCTCCTACTAAAAATCTTTCATAAAAAGTTAGAACAAAGTATTCGGAGCCCCAAACATCGACGTTGATCGTGTCTATATCCGAATCTCTTACAGTAAAAGACGTTACTCCTCTTGAATCGCCGTTTTTCTTTTTGGAACCTACAGTGCGAGGACTATTTTTTGCTATAATAATACCGACAATCAAAGCATTTTTTATGTTCATATTTAAACTATTTAATCTAACTTTTTGAACTCCCGCCATATTTAGAAAATGGTAGGTAAACTAATTAATTTTTTTAAAGACGCCTTTACCGCGCCTTATAGTGCCACAAACTTATCTGACCCGGTGACCAAAATTGGAACAAACGTCGCTACGTACCAATGACGTAAGAAGCCTCTCTACATACGGATCAACCAAGGATCAACTTACTATGTTTATGCGGAACAAAAATGACTTCAAACAAAAGAGGATTCTTTGGTCATTGCTTCAAACTTCAAAATCTCTTCTTCTTCTTTCTATAAGGCAATTGAGTCGATGTCGACTATTCTGCCAGTGTCAAGTAAAATAGTAATGTTTAAAGTGCGGCCGCCATGGCCGCCGAGAGAATGCGTTCCTGACACCTGTCAGTTGAACATGTTTCTTTTTTATTATAGATTATATTTATCAAAACGATGGAGCCATAATCCTAAAATTTGAATTGAATTGAGATTATATTTAGCGCTAAACTATTTTAGTTTATTATAGGTTAATTTTAATAGAATTTTGTATCAGTAGTGCATGTAAACGATAGATATCTACTATTATGTAATAATGTTTCGATAACAAAAAAATCTCGTTTGTTCGTAACTGACAGGTGTCAAAAACGCATTCTCTCGGCGGCCGCACTATAATATTAAATAGTAATAGAGTAATATAAATAATATTTTTGTTTGAAGATGACATTGGTAAAAGTACGGGTAAAAGCATAGACATAGGACAACAGTCTATGGGTAAAAGCGACGGCCAGCAGCGACGGCGACGCGCTACGCGACGCCCTGACCTACCTAATCACGATGCACGCTCGTAATCGGAATCGACTCAATTTTGACACTTCAACAGTGTTCATTGCGTTGCTCAAATTGTAGGGCGTAGTGGTTAAAAGCATACCAACCGCGCAATGTAGTTTGTTGGACTGTCAAAATTGAATCGATTCCGATTCCGAGTGTGTATCGTGATTACAATCTATGGTGCTTACCGGCTTCTTACGTCATTGTGATTACCCCGCGCGACCCCGCTCGTCAGATAAGTTTGTGGCATAGATACAGTAAAAGTTTTACTCCCTTTACGCTTGTGGCACAATACAATAAGTTCAATGCCCTATTTTGTATTTATTTTGTGATTTATTTGCAATAATAATCAAAGGTAATTCAAAATAAAAAGATGGCTTTGTTGTGGATCCATTGTTTGAGATTGATTTTAAAATCGATAATATATGCAAGAAAATCTATTCATCGTTATTGGATCTCGGATTGCAATGCCTAATTGCCAGGGTTCCCAACTTAGGGGTCCCATCCTAATCTAAGCATCCTACTTATTTTCCCCCCAAATTTAGGAGGTAATTATGTGGGATGGGATTTTTTTAGGGGTAAGGGGTTTAATTTCTTTAGGGGTATTTTTAGGGATTTTTTACACTTGATTTTTACTGTGAAGTTTATAATGATTGTGACGCAGCTGGCTGAAAACCTTTTGAAAACGATGCAATTATTATATATTATTACAAATAATATTATTTTTACAGAGTTTTTTTTTTTTGGGGGATTTTATGGGTTTTTAGCTTTAGCTTTGGGGATAAATATTTTTGAGAGTTGGTAACACTGCTAATTGCTTTCTGTCACTGTCAAATAAAGCCGCCAAAGCCCAAAAGGAAAAATATTTTCCAAGAAAGAAAGTAAAAATCTGGATTTGATAATTTGATTTTCTAGAATTCTACGTAGTCCAGAGGAACTTGAAGGAAACATGTTATTTAAACCGGAATCTAGTGGAGCAAATAAAGTTAAAAATGAGTTTGGTGCACATGAAATGGAAAGACAAAATGTGGATTATACCGACTGCTCAAAACGCTTTCAAGAAGTGGCGAGAGATTTTTCAAAACAGTACGCTCACATTTATTCAGCTCGACTTAACACTTTTAGAAACATTTTGACCCCAGTAATCAAGAATAAGTGGTCAGATCGTCATAAGATTTTAAAACTATGCGAACTTCGTGAGAAAGGTACAACATGCGTGATAATTGGGACACTTTTTAAATTTCAAGAATTGAAACCTAGTATTCTGAAAGAATTGTCGGATCAATTAGAAATTATACCGCAACCTACAAGGTGAGTTCAATAAGGCCTAAAAATATACAACTATAATAAACCGATTTTATAATATTATTGTGTTTTGTTGCAGGACTCATTTTGTGCATGAGTCTGATAATTTAGTGTTGGAGGATGAGCTCCAAAGAATTAAACTTGTTGGTAAATGTATTGATGTGCATCAAGTTGTGACTGGTGTAGTTTGTGCTTTGCTAGGTATGTCAATCTAAAATTATATATTGCAGAGAAAATTATTTTGTTCTTTTTTATATTTTCCAATATCTAATAATCTTAAAATCTCTTCTCCTTGAGCCCATATTCATTCTGTCAATAGGTAGTTCCTAAGGAATTCTGAGCTTTCTGTATGATTTTAGCTTATTGTTACCTGGATAATAATATTGTTTTCACTGCCTAGAAGGTTCACCTATTTTTGTTAATATTTTTATTTTATGCAAGTAGTGTTACCTAACTGAATGTAATATATAGAATCATTTCAGGATCTGAAGATGAAGATGGAATATTCACAGTCAAAGATGTTTGTTGGGCTGGTTGTGGGATACAAAAACCATTACCAAAATTGAGTGCAGACAGGTAGGTTTAGTCTATTACTTTAGGTCAGTTTTAGACACCTTAGCCATTTTTATTATTTATGTGATAGATAACAAACTGATGATGCTGTTGACAATGATTCAATGAAGAATGCTTGCATAGAAAATACCTATTAATTTTTGCTGACCACTATAGTATAGGAAATTGTACCCACCAAAACAAATCTTGTATATTTATTTATATTTGCAGGTATATTGTACTAATGTCTGGATTAAATACGTCAAGTACAGCAGATCACATGTTCTCAATGCATCTGTTAATGGAATGGTTGTCTGGACTATCAGGCTCATCAGAATATCAGGAGGAGGTGTCTAAAATTGTTAGAGTTATAGTTGCTGGTAAATTTTCTCCATTCCCATTCTAATTTAATTTTTTCGTAATAAGTTTTTATGATGATCATAATTAGTAATGTGTTTTGCAGTATCTATGACATTTTAGAGCATAAAAATAATGCCTAATCACTTTTTTGTTCTTAATACTTTGCGGGACACTGCCCGCATAGGTATAGACATGATAACAATAAAACTTCCATTGTTTCTCATTGAGTGTCCCGAGATGTGATAATAAGTGTTTCCGCTATAGTCAATCATATTCCAGAATCCAAAATAAAAGAGTAAACAAGTACCAAGTGTCCTTAAATATTATTTATTTCTAGGTGGAGTATTTGCAAGTCATTCAACTGAGACTAGGGTCAATGAGTGTGATTTTGTTGCATCAGTAGAGTTTACGGACTCTCTCGCAGCTGCAGTCAGTGCTGTAGCACCTTTGGACCTTATGCCTAGCAGCAAAGACCCAACTGGAATAATGTTGCCACAAAAACCTTTCCATTATTGTTAGTTAATTTATTTTCATCTGAAATAAACACATTGCTATATATCAGGGGTGGCCAACCTGATTAGACCTAAGATCTACTGTTTACTGTCAAAACCCTGTGCGTCCTACCAATTACATTCTTCTTGATATTTTAAATGAATAGTTTAACCCATTCGCAGTCCCATGTACCACATGTAGTACATGGCGATTGTTTAACTATTGTGTCTGCTGTCTGGACAGTGAATGTGTTAAACTTAAATGGTCTTTGCCTTGCCACGGTCGACTGGACTAATACCCGCGATTGACCGGTTGGCCACCCCTGCTATATATGCATTGCTATTGTTTAAAACATATAGATTGTAAAACATTTTTGTCGGTATTTCAGGTTTATTTCCAAAAGCTATTGAGTACAAATCATTCAATCGGGTCACCAATCCTTATGAATGTGATATTGGAGGTGGGTGTAAATATTTGTAATAAAATTGGTACATTTTGTAGGTACAGAATTATGTTGGTTTTAAAATAGATAATCGATACAAATTCGTTGTAGGTTTCAAGTGTTTGGGTTCATCTGGTGAACCCATCAAAGATATTATGAGGTACAGCAAGATCGATAACAGTCTGGAGGTTATGAAAAAAACAATGCAATGGCGCAGCATTGCCCCCACTTGTCCTGATACAATACCATGCACCCCATGCACTGATACAGATCCTTTTATTATTTATAATTGCCCAGCTATATATTTTTGTGGCAACTGTACTGAATTCGCTACTGATATTTATGAAGGTACAATCATTTTATTTGAAACTAATAAATAATGTAAAATAACATAGGTAATTGTAATTAAATATTAATTACTTTTTCAGGAGAGAATGGACAACGCACCAGACTCGTGTGCATCCCTGATTTTAGTGATACAAAGACTGTAGTCCTTATCAACTTGGCAAATTTGGAATGTTACAGCATGCAATTTTCATAATATTGTTATATTGTCTAAGAATAAAATGATATTTAAAATTTTAAATATTTTGAACGTAGGGAAACCTCATACACCTTCAGGGTCTATCTCTCGAAGAACAAGGATAACATAATAATATCTACGTCTAGAGTAAGAGGAACAGCATATCACCTTTTGAGTTTCTGCCCAGTTCTGCCCTTATCGGCCATGCTTACCGCTAAATAGGAATGCTCGTCGCATAGATAAATAATATACTAATATGGCTCGTCGGGTCGCATTATAACATTATAATAATATAACATGGAAGCGACCGTTCCAGTATTCCAGTCGCATGCAGCGCTATGGTACTTGATAACCTTAATACCTGTACAATTGAATCTAATGTATATAAAAAAAATGTTAATTTTTGAATACCTATACCTACTCAAAAACTTAATTTTATTTATGGGTAGGGGTACTATATAGTTTTGTACATTTGGATAAATAAGTTATATACTCGTATGATTTTGTAATATCCACTAGTAATAATAACTTTATGTGTAATATAGAGCATAAAGAGTTGCTATTGCATCATTTTCATAGTATTCTTCACAGACTACTTAGAGATACTACGTAGTATTCTTAGATTTTCATCATATTGTTCTGTGATTTTCATTGAGCACCTAGAGGGCGCTGTAGTTATATAAAATTATCTGGGGGCACGGCAGTGCCCCAGCCAAGTTTCGAGCAAAACGGGCACGGCCGTACCATCTTTTCTCGATGCGATTCGCGGCTGTTTCGCCCCCCCTATATCTTCGACGTGGACAAAGCTACGAGTTTAGGTTTTCGGTGAATAATAGTAGGCATTAGAACAAGCTTAAGTTCGAAATTACATGCCAATTGAATTAATAGTTTAGGACCTACGGTCGATCAAAGTTACACCATTTTGTCACTCACTGACTCACTGACTCACTGACCGATCATCAAAAATCTAAGGTACTTCTAGCAGACTTAGAAACTTCAAATTTTGCACCAAGATAGGTCATTAGCCACATATAAAGGAAAAATTAAAAAAACATTTTTTTTTTTATAAAAACATTAAAAAATAATATACCATAGAAAACAATTTTATATTTGCGGTTTGGCAAGAACATTGTGTATGGATTTTGACTGCATTGTTAACTTTGTTCGTTGTTTAAGTATTCAATTGGATGAATAAATACATAGAATAGAAAAGAATAATATAAACTGTGGTCAAGCATACGTGGCCCTTTCAAGAGTGACTAGTTTGGGTGGATTACATTTAATAAATGTGAATTTTAGTAGTATCAAAGCTCAGGAGATAGCAATAGCTGAATATAATCGACTCCGAAGTATATATCGCCCAGACTTGTCTACCTTAGAAGTAACGAAGCCTCAGAAAAGAAACAAAAGAGATAGAGATAGAGAATGGGTTCTAAGCAAAGCAGTAGCTGAAGTCCAAGAAATTATGAGGTCACCTAAAAAAAAAGAAAGAAATACACTTACAAAAAATAAATGAGATCCCAACAAAAACATTAAATGTAAAAAAATGCCAAGTCTCTCGATGCAGTCTTTCCATCGTAAAAAGTTTTGAGATCTCATAGAAGCCAAGTCCTATTCAAATTATTTTGTAGTTATAAATCAACATTTAGTAATTGTATCAATAGTTTTCTTTATATTATAATTATAGTGACTTGGCAATGAGCACAAGAAGAAACAAATAAAACGGCATATTTGGAGGAGTTGAAAGTCACCCACCGCATGCATAAACATTAATATCACAAAAATAATTTTCTTTTGGTTTATCCGTGTCGTCCCAACCGAATTTCGGCAACGGTAGTCAGTCTCATCCAAGACTAGTAAACTGCGCAGGATAATCTGATCACAGGTCTCGTCAGTAACATTTGCACATAATTCCAGACAGCAAGCAGCTTTTAATTTGTGCTCATTGCCAAGTCACTATAATTATAATATAAAGAAAACTATTGATACAATTACTAAATGTTGATTTATAACTACAAAATAATTTGAATAGGACTTGGCTTCTATGAGATCTCAAAACTTTTTACGATGGAAAGACTGCATCGAGAGACTTGGCATTTTTTTACATTTAATGTTTTTGTTGGGATTTTTCTATCTGGTAACTTTGCGTCTTCTTTCATAACCTGGCTTTCTTCCCCCCGACCTTCCTTCCCCCTTCTATTACTCATCAATGGTTCGCAAATAACAGACGTGTATTTGTTTTTCCTGTGCTATTACCGCGTTTATGATGGGTTTCTAGTACCTTAAGCCTGCACACCTGCGTGTGCCTTCACACGTAATAAAAAATGCTGTAAGTAAAAAAAGATCTTATATATTTTGTGTTAGAAATGTAGTATTTATAACATATTGCTGTGTTCCAATCAAAATCACTTTGTATAGAGTAGGTACAATAGTATATACTTATTTAATAAAAATTCAGGCGCTTGTTTGTGATGTATCGAATGTGACAATTATTGTCTCATTCTCGAATATTGAGTGTGTTTAAAGTTTCATAAAGTCCACTTTCACCAAGTTGCGCGGGAGACCTATAATTATGACATACCACAAAAAAACGCCAAGCGGACAGGGGTTCGCAATCTTATCTTGTCGCTCATGCACGAGTACGAGCAGGTTACCGGTTCATAACATCACATTACACTATTTAACAGCAATTTTGCGGAACTGAAAATCAGATTTTCTATTTGTTGCACTTGACTCATCGCAATGAAATTATTGCGCAAAAGACTCACCGCAATGAAATTATTGCGCAAAAATTTCTTGGAATAATCAAGCAATTGCAGCCAATGAATTTTATTGAATCCACTTTTGTCTTGTTATTTATTTATATTATTTGTCCTGTTATAAGTTGCTTTGAAATATTTGCTGTTAGATTGGTTTACATTCTGTTATGATCAATCTAATCATAACATACAATATTTTTCGATATCATGTGTGTCTGCAGAATGTATTCTATTCTATTTTTCGTTATTGTAAGATTATAGAATTAAACATTGGCTGCGGCTGCTATCAAAAAAAATAATTCATTTGTTTCTTCCATGCAGAATATAACAGCCACCTACAGATCGAAAATGATTTTATGAATAGAGTTTGTATATTTATTTAGGAGCAGCAACTTTGCTGATGTTTCGATAACACAGTGTTTCAAAATTGATGTTTAATTGTTCATAGATATTTAACAAGAGTTTATTATTATAAATGTATTATTTAGCTATTTGCTATCTCTTATGTATAAAAAGGCTGTAAATTCATTATACATACAGGGCATTACTCATAGTCCCTAGGTATAGTTGATTCTGTGTTATTTTAATTATGGTTTGATTCTATTTTAATTAGTTACAAGCATACATGTGTCACATGTGACATGTAACTTTTAATTATGTACCATTTGTGAATGCAAGTAATTGAATGGTTATGAATTATCATTTTATAGCATGTAGCTCTTTGTAGGGGTAATTAACCTAAAGGATGTAATGTTTTACAAATATAAACTAGAATGAACATGCTCAACGATCATGCTTGAAATGATATGCCAAATTGACTATGGTGTTACCTAGTAGTATCGAGCATATGGGACTGGTTCCCTGGGATTCACTAATTATAATTAATGTGTGGTAGATTTTTACGAATTAAACATTATATTTGTTGACTCCCTATTTTGGATATTAAAACTGTTTCTCTAACTGACTATTTTATTCCTGATTTAATATCATTCACTTTTATGAAACAATTATTGTATTAATTAATCTTTTGATTTGAGGAAAAGTTTGCTTTGATTTTTGTTTTATCCATCAATGTCAGTAATTAACTTGGGTTTTATTGTCATACACTGCGATTCAAGTGTCTGCATTATTATAATATCTTCAAGGTGATGGTAATGAGCTATATTAGAGTTACCTGTATTTCTTTTTTTGTTCGACTATTGAATGACTACTTTAGGATTTTGTGAACATTGTATGGATATTATTACATAAAATTGGCTTTTTTATGAGCATAAAGTTTGCTTGTATTTGATTTGTTCATCTTATCACTAATGTTCTTCCGATGTATCAGTATGAGAAATGACTTATTCAAATTACATAGTAGAAGATTAATTAAACTGTATCTTATTTTTATCTTATAATATTAATTACCATATTGCCAGACCGGTACGTGTGGAGGCGGCAACGCCCGCCCCTGCTCGCTGTGCCTGCAGCCAGGACCAACCTACTGGCGAGAACTCCGTTCACTAGAACCATACGCGTGGTGAATGAGGTTCACGCGAGGGTTGATGTATTGTGGTGCAACTTGAGTGAATTCGCAAAAGTTACACTATATGTAATAAGTTATTTAGATTAAGATATTTTTTTTGTTTTAATAAATAGGTATAAGGTGTAGATTTAGGATTTAGTTAGTAAGGCCACTCTGTCGCATTGGATCATGGATCTGTAATGATAGAATAGGTAAGATTGTTATAAATAAATAAATAAATAAAAAATAAATAAATATTTTATTACAATCTACTATTAGAAGTAGATCACATGGATTCAGGAAATTACTCAAATTAAAGGCCCTTTATAGCCAATATGAACCCAATTATATAAAACATATTGATTATAATCACAAACTTGTCCTTACAAACATATTAATTAATCTTCCGTAGAAACAGGAGCTTATCTTTTTAAAAGAGTATAAATTTATGACTACAATATCTTCATCATGTATTTAAAACAAATTTAGGGAAGAAATATAACTAATAGTGCTGTGTACTCACTTAAAACACACAAACAAAGTGTTTTCATACTTATTATCAGACTCTAGGAATGCTCAATAGACGTTACTCTAAGACATAATAATTATAGTCACGTATAAGTTTAAGTTAAGTTAAAATTACTTAGTAGTCTTATAGGCTAGATTGTAATTAATTATTAAGAACATGGTTCTTTCTAAAACAATTTTTTTTAATTTTATTTAAAACAGCAATAGCAAAATTTAAAAATATTATATATATGTTGTGGTAGAGTTGCATCTCAGACCAAAGAATAAGATTGTTCTTATTTTATCATCTGAGAGGTATATAAATTGATGACGTGTACCGTAAATATACCCACGATCTCAAAATGACAGACCTGTGTGATGAGTGCATTTCTCATTCGTGGTAATTAACTGGGCTGAAAATTTCCAACCACTGGGAATCGAACCCAGAAGAGGCTTGCGCGCTTGAGGCCACTATATACTACACCAATGAGACGATTTAAAAAAAGCAATGACAAAGAGAGTTCGTGTTGGGTATGTAATTATGTATGGCCCATAAGGTTGAAAATAAGTTGCTTTGCATTTCATATGATTGTGTAATCATGGCTTGTTCATGTTGAAATTGAAAGTCAATGCAATCAAGTGTTGGGACATAGTGAGGTGGAATATTCTGTACGTGATGTGCACTGTGGAGATTTATATACTTGTATAAGCATTAAGTTATTTTCAGCTTTATTTCTATGAGTGTAAGAATCAAAGAAGTAGCCATAACAACAGTTATATCACTATCGTGAATTGACGTCAATGGTGTCTATTTGGTGTTTATAGCAATACGTATGGCGGTGTGATCTCGAGCTTTCCGTACATTGACAGCAGCATAAACGGAAAATGTTACTTAGCTTGATATGTAGAAGTGCGTACGATATAGGTACCTACGTAGGTTCCTACATGCGTACAAATCTTGATGGGAAATTGCAACGTCTAGCAGTCGTAGGTAGGTAGGTGGTTTACTGTGCGCTTGTAGGCGACATGTTGCTTTAACAGTTATGCTATTTAGCATAATATTACGGTGTTACATATGACTGGTGCACAAACCTACACATTATGTTGTAATGAGAACACATGGTAGTAAAAAGCTCCAAAAGTATGTGTCCTTTACTACAGCTTACTTTCGATTCCACTGTAAATGCGGTCTTGTTTTGCTCGGCCCTTCACATTCTTGTAAGTTTTATTATTGTTCCAAGAACATTGCAAATAATATAAAATGCCAGACTGCACGCGAAAACAAGTAACTAGGAATGACATCATCGATTTATTTTTAAAATTGACGACACTGCATTTCTTAGGGGATTTCCCTACACACAATTAGCCCACGGGCGGGGAATGATCTAACCGTCATACTGGATGAGAACGACCAAGAAATGTAAACGATGATATCTCATTTTCTAGAACGAGTACTCAAAAGGTGGGTAGGGTTAGGAACTTTGTACCTAGAGGTAGGTACCTACGAGTAGGTACGGTAATGCTCGATTTTTTTAAATTGGTAGAATAACAATGATCCTGTATCCTTTGTATACCTAGGTATTGCAAGTAACCTTGTAGGTATTGTAAAAATTATAATATTAGCTGATTCTGGTCGTGCTAAGAAGGCTAAAATAAAATACCTAATGGTAATATTTGTTTACATTACTGACACACGTATGCACAATATACCTTACGATTCTTTCTGTACATACCTACCTACGCAATTGATTGATCAGATTTTTCTGCACAATGTATCAGTACCTAAGGTAAGACCGCGATGATATTCTACTTAAAAAACTTTTCTATTTAGCGACCGAATTAAGAAATTCTATTAAAATTATTTTAGTTCCTACTGCCAATTTGGCGTATGGCTGCGGTTCAATATCTCTAGAAATAATTATAGTATTTTGTTACCAAAACAAACAATTCATTTTCAGGGTAGGTATCTATCTGTGTTGATTTCGTGTAATTTTCTATAGGTACAAAATACCTAGTAGATACTTATAGTTTGAAATTCATGTTAAATTAGTATCTCGAAACTTTGTGGTCCCTACAGCCTTAATTAATTGAATGTGTTTTATTTTCCAGTGCCATCATGGCGCCCTCACCGGACAGCTTTGTCCCTCGACAACAAACACCATCATCATCGGACTCTGATCTCGCAGCACTTGTTTTTACTGTTGTGGTAAGTTCTATTTTAATTACAAATCAAGAATTATTATTTGATTATTTTTTGCACGGATTTATATAAAAATATTATAATTATTATTTGTCATGCCTGTCCAATTTATGACGACCTATCGCTATTTTGAAAACGGTTTCAGTTTAGTTACAGAATAATGAATATAATTTGATATTAAAATAAGAATTTAAAATATTTCAGAGTTTACATCGCTCCAAGAATGAGTGCCAATCCCTGGGATCAGTTGCCGGCTTCGGCCGGCGCCCTTCTTTCTAATGAAGAGTGCTTCTTGCTGCTCGATACTGACATCGACCTCTTCAACAACAATGACGGTACGTATCGTAGATCTGGCGAAAATAAATATTTAATAGCCTTTTAGAAACAAATAATTACCTTCAATCCGAAAAAACACATCGTCCCGGCACGATCGTCCAACACCATCCACAGATGGAGTATCGGGTTGGTACGTCGAAGCGACTTCGACGTCATGGTTGTACCATTTATTTTAAGCGATAACCTATTTCTCCTTTGTCATGGGTACACAGGCACTCCGAGACTCGGACAAACTATTATTCTTCTATCGTGTTAGCTAGTCAATCATAGCTCATCCCGTGGTAAAAAGATAAGTCAGTCACATTGACTTACTACTACAATGGAGTCCCGAGTCAACCTATTGTACAAGCGTGGGTACATTTAAATGTAAAAAACTGTAACATTCTAATTCAAACCGTATCGTCAATAGTAAACAGCTTAATTTTATTTATTTTTAATTAATTACGCGCGTAATGTGTCAGAAAAGGACAGATCGATACTTTTTAGTTTATGTTGATCGGTTCGGTGAGTGCTTTTACGATTTATACACTGAATAAGAATTTCAATGAAATACTATATTTCTAAGCAAAATATTACTTTTAAATTATTAAATATTAATAGTCCTCACCGAAAATATGATACACCATCCTCTTTTCTCACTTTACGAGATTTTACGCGTTTTCACCATAAAGTTATTACCACTAGTAATAATAACTTTATGGTTTTCACAATACAGTAAAATATACTCGTCAAAACAAAATAAGGGCCACCTTATATTTTTCATCTTCTGGGCAAATTATGAGGTTCCTAGGTTTCTAAGTTGTAAAATTCATTGCAATGATTTGTTTTTAATGAAATGGGCTTAAATTTTACACAACCCACAGAAAAGAAAAACAATTTTACAACGTTTTCAAGAAAAAGTGCAATTTCAGGAAAAACTACACTTGGACTAAAAATGCAATTAAAAATGAAATTCCACGGCGTTTATTCTTCTTCCTTTTTGAATCAATATCTGGTGTAACCTCCTCTTTTCTGAACATATTCTTGAAGCCTAGAGGGCATTTCCTATCAGATGCCGCATTGTTTCTTGAGAGATTTGTTCCTAGATCGATTTTAGGACGTTTAAGGGCTGTCTTTCATTGTCCACTGATCAAGTTGTGTCTTATACTCTTCTTTTCAACAGATCCCACATGTGTTCAATTGTGGTCAAGCCCGAACTGTTCGCTGGCCTCGGCAACACTTGTATACAAGCCTCTTCTAGTGTCTCTCTGGTGGCTCTAACAGTATAAGCGCGTGCATTTCCGTGCAACAGATTGAAGCCTGCACCCACTTGCTGTGCAAATGGCACCACATGGAGTCTTATGACCTCCTGGATGTATCGTTGAGTTGTTACTGTACCCTGGTTCTGAATTATAAGCTCAGTTCTTCCAGTTTGACTTATGCCTCCCCACACCATAACATTGGGCCCCCCAAATCGATAATTTTTGTGGATGCAGGCATCTGCAAATTGCTCACCTTTTCACCTCCACACTCTTATGCAACGGTCAACACTAAAAACTTTTACTTTGCTCTCATCTGTAAAAAGCACTGTGCTTCAGTCACTTACGGTACAGTCCAATTGTTGCCTTGCGGATGGTTATTGATTTGCATGATGAATACTGGTCTATGGAATTCGCACCACTTGACTCCTGGACAATTGCTGGTCTTCATAATACTGGTTTCTAATTGTTTGGTCACTAAGTCACGTGCCTGTGGCCAGGCACTAGCGGGGTTGCAAAGAGCGGGAAGTGACGGTGCTCTCTCTGCGTGCATGTAAGTCTATGTAGCGGTCTTCCTGAGCGGTGATTCCTCTGGCTCTGCCTAATTCCTGACTTCTGACAAATTTTTGGATCTCATAAAAGCAATTCCAGGCATTCTGAATCGCTCGCTGCGAAAATCTCGGTTGTAAAACTGCAGATCGCTACGAATAGCCTTCTTGGATGAGTTTTATGGTCCTGGTTGTTGTAGTCAAGTCCATTTGAAGTTGAACCTGTGGATTACGTTCTTAAAATGCCGATGTACGCACTGACTCGACACACTAAACTGTTCTCAGTACAATACAAATGTTAAATGAGCTTAAAGTTTACGTTAAAAACAGGGTAAAATTAATTGGTTTCAAAAAAATTGATAAAATCTACCCATTAAAACGGTTTTTCAAGCAGAATGCTGTTAAAGTGTTCGCAAACACTTAAGATAATACAACTCTGTACAATTTACCACATGGATATAGTTAATGATCATTAAATCACCCATAATGTCGAAATTTGCAAGTGGCCCTTATTTTGTTTTGACGAGTATATATATATATAGTATATTTGACGTGTATTATTTCGGTTGACAAAACAAAGTCTGGCGCGTTTTGGTTTTGGAACTCGTTTGGCTCGGACACTTTTGAGCGCGGACCCAATGTCCATTGTAGTAGAAAGTCAATGGTCAGTCAGCGCGTTGGCAGCAGGGCTGATTGCTTAGGGTGTGCCGGTCGATCATTTATAATATTATAATTAATAATCGTCGCTCGTGTAGGCTATCTGTAGGCTATACAACTATCATCATTATCAGCCTGTAGTAGTCCAATGCTGGACATAGACCTCTACAATCGAACGCCATCTGGCTCGATCTTCGGCTACTCTCATCCAGTTGTTAAAATATTAATATTACTAAACTTTATCTAATAAAAAGAAAAAAAAAAATTACCAATATAATTTTAATAAATGATAAGTTTTTAAGAAGAAATATATTGTCTTAAATGAAGATAATTAAAAAAACAAAAATCCCAACTGTGACTACATCTATTCTATTTATGTACTTAGGTAATAATTTTTGGGAAAATATATTCGTTTTTCTTTTCATCTTGTTGCCATCTTTTCAGTTAGATTTTTGAAGTTGGGTTGTTTTTTTAATAATTTATTTTGTTCTGAGCCTTTTAGTTTTATTAATGTTAAGTTATTCTAGTGTATAAGATATATGTATAATATATTTTTTAAATGACTCCTTCATTATGACAGGAAAAATGAAAAGGTAACGAAAGAAATATTTTTACGTCTACACTTATTGGCGGCTTCAATCCGCAATGTAGTTTTTTTTTCAAAATCGATGTAGTCAGTGTCACACGCGCCTTTGAGACGAATCTAAGGACACCATTTGTTTAGTCTACAGGATCAAAACATCATACATAGACCATAGTTACATGTGAACCAAAAACATTACTCTTTGATGTCGAAAGTGGCGGTTACGACGTAATTCCGAAGAGTCTTAACAGGTGGCGCTAGTTCTTATTATTTGATGACGCGGATGCTGCTGCCAATGTTTAAATCAATGCGTAAATTTTGCCCTATTTAGTCACACAAAATATGAATTTATGCATTGAATAACATTATATCCTTGGTGTCTTACGTGATACTTAGGACGTTTCATTATTGAAAACTTACAATTTAGGTACCTACTAATTACTCTGTTTCTCGGAAATGAACAAGAAAATTTAATAAAATATACCGCAATTAAAAATTATGGAGCATAGCTGTTGCCCGCTGATTTACTCGCATCCTAGGGGAACTAATTCCATATACCCGATATCCTGTGTCAATCCAAGACTTGGTCTGTGCTCCAAATTTATGGTCATTCAAATTTGTTCATCCGTTTAAGCGTAATTCAGTAACAAACATCCAAACATTTTCATAAACTCTCATTTATAATATCAGTGTGATCATAAACAATTAGCACAGTAAAGACCTCAGATCACAGAAACAAGGTTCGGTGATCTGTGGTAAAGACAGTTAGGTAAATAAGCGAAACTAAAGGATAGTCTGAACTGAATATAAATCTACTATTCTTTTTTATTCCTACTCTACTTGTTTGTTTAATTGTTTATGAAACTCAATATTTCTTATTTTTTAATACTATTAGTGAAGATTATAATAAATTTATAACAATACGCACTTAGACAAGATTCTCCTGTTAAAATAACAACAAGCCTACAGAACAGAAAGCCTGCATTTTCTTTTGCACCATGGCTGCTCGAATGACGTTGTTTTTTGTGGCATTTTGTGACCGCAACACGACGTAGTTTTTTTTCTATAATTACCACGACACCACGGTAAAAAACTGGGGCTGGTAACAAAAACATGTCGAGTTCATTGATTAGTTGCGGAGAATGTTTAATAAATTAAAATACTAATCCATCGAAGGACTATTACTAAAGATAATACTTAGGCTGACAATGCTGATATTCAGAGACGACAGAAACGAGTCTAAGCGTGAACTTACGCTTCCATCTGTCAAACTTACGAACAAATATTGACAGATGGAAACGTAAGTTCACGCTTAGACTCGTTACTGTCGTCTCTGAATGTCAGCCTTAGTCCCTAAAGTTAACCTTCTCGTTTTCCATATTCCATTACGGAGCAGAAATTTTGACACTGAAGAAGGCTGATCGCGACCCAATTGACTCATTTGAGATGTGGCGTTTGAGAAAAAATCCTTCCGATTCCGTGGACTGCCTTCCGCACCAATGCGTCCATTCTACAGGAGCTAAATGTTAAGACTAGGCTGTCTACCTTCTGTCTTCATAGGATACTTGAGTTCTTTGGTCATATTGCTAGGAAACATTGCCACAACCTCAAACAACTGATGGTAACAGGCAAAATCGACGGTAAACGTTCCAGAGGACGAAGCCCTACCAGATGATTTGACCAAATCAGCAAATCTCTGGACATCAAACTCCACGAGTATTCTGCGTTGCCAAAGACAGGCACAGGTGGCGCAAGATTGTTAGAGAAAAAAATATTTCATGGGGAATTACGACTTTGGTAATGAGGAACACGATGCTAGGAGGTAGAAAGTTAGCAACCACGCTTTGAATTTTAGCTAAGCGCGTGTCATTTCGGCGACACGATCGACGCAGTGCCTAAGCGATTGGCTTTCTGCGCTAAGTGTCGTGGGTTTGATTTTTGCACGGAACAAATATAATTATGTATGGCTTTCAGACAGTTGTTGCACGTGTCGTGCCCCGACTGGTGTACTTTGAAATGCTGGCGCTCTGAATTTATGCAATAATAAAAATATTATTTCGTGTAGTAAGCAAAACGCTGAGAAAAGACACGGCCGGAGGATATCCAGGCAGCAATTGTGAAGCCTTGCTGAATCTTCTCGTCTCCTTGATCGCCGTACTTTAACTACGTCCAGACTGTCTTGCTGGCTGTTTCGTTAGTCCACGCATTCTATGTAGTTCAGCGGCCAATAAAGCGAAGTATGGTAGAAGTTTCTATGAGGGAATACTTCAGAAATAAAATAATCCGTACAGGAATGGAGTCATGCTATGTACCTTGAAGAATAAGTAAACCCAAGCAACAAATATAGTGGGGGAACCCCGAATAAGGCAGCTAAGGTAGAGAAGACAGATCGACGATTTTAGTTGCGCTCTATCTTGCCTTCTGTCTTGCCTTCCGGGTCATAACCGTGTTTTTCTTTTAAATCACGCGATTATCTTTAAGTTAGTACCTAAAGCAATATTTTAGCAGTGTGTTTCCAACAAAATTTAGCCCCACCTACGACACGGGATCGTCGTAGTATATTAATGTGACTTTGCTTTATCTTTTTCGTTTATCTGTCACGAGAATATCCACGTGGCTATTCTCGTTTTATTATTTCGTGTGTAAAGTTCGTAGTTAGCACGTGTTGCTTAAAATATTTGTATCACATTATAGGTCGGATCGGAAGTCATGATCGGACGTTGACCATGTTTTTTATATAACGAAATTCTCACCTGTTTGATCTATTAGAATCAATAACTGCTTCGGATTTCAGAGTTACATCCTCGATTTTAAACCTGGCATGAAGGATCGAACACTTAGAGCCAGCGATTTTGTATATCTAACTGTTAGTTAATCTGAGTATCCTAATTTATTATACTGCTCAAACTTTGTCATGAGCACAAGTCCTGTGCGGAGCTAAGTAGGAATTATTTTTTTACATTTTTGACAGCTCGGGCACAATGCAATCTCGGTTATTTATCTGACTATCCTAAAATAATATACTGCTCAAACTTGGTCGTGAGCGAATCTCAGAAGGCCAAAGGGCGAATAGTACAAGTCCTGTGTGGAGCTAAGTAGGATTTTTTTTTTTTTTTTTTTGACAGCTCGGGCACCAACCGATCTCGGTTATTCATCTGACTAGCCTAATATAATATACTGCTCAAACTTGGTCATGAGCGAATCTCAGAAGGCCAAAGGGTGGATAATACAAAATGTGTAATGTTCTATGATCGTAGCAACACTACGATATCCTCTAGGACCGGTATCGTAGATAAGGACAATAAGTCTACTACACTAAATGTGTAAAATATGTCCAGAAAGGTTCCTAAGGAGCGTCACACAGATGGCACCATTTACCGCATGCGTGACAATGGCATACTGGCTTTAGAAGAAGCTGGGGGTAGAAGAGTTTGATGGTATTTTAAACATACCTACTAGAATAGTAATTTATCACAGTCACGCACCTAATTTGTGCGCTGTCAATCCACACGCGCTTTTAATCGATGACCTTATTTGGCACTGTCAGATAATGTATGATCTCGGTAATCTAATGAACTATTCGACGTAAGCGTTTAATTGTCTATAGTGGAATTTTTGTAATGGTAGATAAGTATAATTGGACTGTATCAAGATTTATTAAAATAAAATTAGGTAGATCACAAGTGCGGCTGCTGATCGTGACGTTCTGGTTTCGGTTCTCAGGTTAGGCAAGTGTTATCTATTGGATATTTCTGTTAGGAAATTCTCAGTAGCAGCCTGGAGTTTGGAATTATGCACGGCATATGTCTATATGTGGGTGTACAACACTTCGCATTTGTCTCACCCTTTGGGGAATATAAGATTGATGTTATTTAATGTTTTTTTGGATTACACACGTATGTTCCAAATTTCATTATAAAACGTTTACGTTAATGCGCATATACCACGTATACGCTACTGCAGTAGCGGTTGGGGCCCCCCCCGGCAGGCGTGAGAGACCGAGACGAACTACTTATTTTCTTCTAACTAAAAAAAATATAATATACAGGGTGTCCCAGGAAACCTGTACCAGCGAAGGTCTGTGGTCAGGGGACACTAATACTCATCGATTGAACCCCCATGTATGTTCTACGATATTTTGTAGTTTTCGAGAAATTAATTATTTTGTAATATTTTCAGATTTTTCAAAATTGTAGGCGGTTTTAGTTATAACTTTTTCTGAGTGGCGTTTCTTTGAGATTTTTCTTGTCAGTATTATGGCTAGAATGTGTGTTCACCTGTTAAAAACACAAAACAACCAAATTCTAACTACTAGTAGCTCAGAATATGATCACAAGATAAAAAATTCTGTTTCGGAGAAATATTACACTTGACTTCAACATGAAAAAAAAAATACTTACACCTGACTGAATGATTTGTAAATAATTTTAAAAACTTTATGAATTCCTTAGGTCTCAAAACAACACAAAAAAGTTGGTACTTTATGGGACATGTTTTCGAGAAAACATAGTTCAAAGTTGTTAAGGTCAAAAATAGTGAAATTTATTTCATGCATTTGAAATGACTTTTCTTACATTTTTGCGATTGATATGGAGAATACTTGGATGTTAGGTAAAGGTACAATAGTGCAATTCAATTCTACTAATTATTATAACTTTTTCGCTTTTATTGTGATAATAAATAAAACAACAGAAATATCTCGAATACCTAATCATTTACTAAATGGTTTTTCCAGGAAACGTGCCAAGTTATTTTTCCAGTGTCTTAAAATGTCCAAATCAGAAAAGCAAATCGAATGTCCAAAACACAAACCAAGTACAAAAAATCCAATAAAATACAGCAAATGCAAGTTTAAATTATAGTGAGAGAAACGTAGGCTTCGCTTATGTCATTTTACTCCATTTCGAGCCCGCCTTAGATTATGTAGGTTTACTTTATCTATGGAGCCCGCCGAACTTAACCTAACCTTTTTTTTTTTAACGTGTGGGATCCGTGTGCCTTGGCGCCAGGCAATTGGGGCCCCTCGGCCAATCGAAATTTTCGACATTGGAGGAATTAATCAAAAATTAACGGAAGCACAAGCAGAGATAAGAGAAAAAGAGCACGCTTTTCGAGACATGCGCAGAATTTTTTTGCGACGGTGCCGTCTATTTATTGAGGCTGGTGGCAGACACTTTGAGCATTTAATATAAAAACCATTTAGTAAATGATTAGGTATTCGAGATATTTCTGTTGTTTTGTTTATCACAATAAAAGTGAAAAAGTTATAATGATTAGTAGAATTGAATTGCACTATTGTAAGTACCTTTACCTAACATCCAAGTATTCTCCATATCAATCGCAAAAATGTAAGAAAAGTCATTTCAAATGCATGAAATAAATTTCACTATTTCTGACCTTATCAACTTTGAACTATGTTTTCTCGAAAATATGTCCCATAAAGTACCAACTTTTTTGTGTTGTTTTGAGACCTAAGGAATTCATAAAGTTTTTAAAATTATTTACAAATCATTCAGTCAGGTGTAAGTATTATTTTTTTCAAGTTGAAATCACGTGTAATATTTCTCCGAAACAGATTTTTTTATCTTGTGATCATATTCTGAGCTACTAGTAGTTAGAATTTGGTTGTTTTGTGTTTTTAACAGGTGAACACACATTCTAGCCATAATACTGACAAGAAAAATCTCAAAGAAACGCCACTCAGAAAAAGTTATAACTAAAACTGCCTACAATTTTGAAAAATCTGAAAATATTACAAAATAATTAATTTCTCGAAAACTACAAAATATCGTAGAACATACATGGGGGTTCAATCGATGAGTATTAGTGTCCCCTGACCACAGACCTTCGCTGGTACAGGTTTCCTGGGACACCCTGTATACAGGGTTATTTGTAAAACACCGGTAACGCTTTAAGGGGTGAAACTACTCATCAATATGAACATTTTTTACTATGGGACCAACCATGAAATCGCGAAAAAGAATTCAAACTTTTCATACATTTTGATGGAGCAAGGTTAATCTTTTGTATGAAAAGTTTGAATTTTTTTTCACGATTTCTTGGTTTGTCCCATAGTAAAAGTTGTTCATATTGATGAGTAGTTTCACCCCTTAAAACATTACCGGTGTTTTACAAATAATCCTGTATATTCACCGGACTCTCACTTTAAACCTGTCGAGCTTGGCTAAGGCCCGTACGGCAGGTTTTAACTCACCCTTCATAGAAGAGAGGAAAATACCAACAATATAAATATAATAATAAATATCTCTAAAAACGTGATATCGTTGACGTGGGCGGTTACAAATCACCATGTTATATAACCGTACACATAATTCGTTCTATTGTTATCAATATCCATAATTATTTCGCGTGACCGCTTGACACAGCTAATATAATTAATGTGGTTTATTCCTGAAGCGACAGCACCCCCACGAACTCACCTCATGCTCAATGATAATGCGTTAGGTCAACATGATTATTATAATATTCTAGTTACAGTCTATGTTTAATATAATATAAACCTAGCACTCGTAGACCAAATAATAGGTTCGGGAAAAAGATTCTTCGCATTTTTTAAGAAAATTCAATACATTTTTTAATATAGTTTATTTACATTTAACTAAAGTATGTAGGTATCATTTTGTTCGATAACTTTTTGCCATCTTGTAGGTAGGGACATGATCCCATTGCTATAGAAATTTTGGGACTTCTGATCAAAATACCGCGACAAGTGGTTTTGGCAGTCCTCTCGTGATGTTAACCTGACACTGCCCAAAGAATTCTGAAGAGACCGAAACAGGTGGAAATCTGAAGGTGCAAGGTCAGGACTATACGGCGGATGCATTAACACCTCAAACAACAAACTCTCTTAATTTTTGCTGAGTGGCTAAAGATGTGTGAGGTCTAGCGTTATCATGATGAAAAACCACACCCCTTCTGTTGATTAATTCCGGCCGCTTTCTCTCAACTTCCTGCTTTAATCTCATCAGTTGTTCGCAGTAGAGTTCAGAATCGATGGTCCTGCCTGGTGGTAACAGCTCATAATGAATAATGCCCTTCCAATCCCACCACACACACAGCATCACCTTGTTGCGAGTTAACCCGGGTTTCGCCACAGTCTGTGAAGCCTGACCGGCCTTTGACCACGACCTTTTTCGCACGTTCTTGTCGTACGTGATCCACTTTTCATCACCAGTTATCAGCTTCTTTAAAAATGGTTCGGTTTCATTACGTCGTAATAAAGAATCACAAATGAGTACACGGTTCATTAGGTTTCTTTCAGTGAGTTCGTGAGGTACCCAAATATCGAGCTTTTTTGTGTACCCAGTTTTTTTCAAATGTGCCAAAACTGTTTTGTAGACAATGCCCAGTTCTTCAGCTACGTCGTAACTACCGATATGCCGATCTTGCTCCACTTTTTCAAAAATGGCATCCGTTTTATCCGTAAAAGGGCGACCAGAGCGACGTGCATCTTTGACATCAAAATTTCCGGATTAAAAACGGTTAAACCAAATTTGTGCTACTCTCACAGACACTGCTCTAGGTCCATAAACATCGCAAATTTTTTTCGCGGCAAAAAAATTCAAACTTTTCATACAAAAGATTAACCTTGCTCCATCAAAATGTATGAAAAGTTTGAATTCTTTTTCGCGATTTCATGGTTGGTCCCATAGTAAAAAATGTTCATATTGGATTTATAATATAAACGGATCGAGACTAGAAAGGTTGTATCCTTGAATCTTATACATATATTTAATAAACAACATTACCCGAGAACACGTGACTGCAAAATCATGTCGCGTTTACTTTAATTTGATCAGTTACTGAAAATTATACTCAAGTCGCCGAGCTAAGTATAGTTTATATCTTTGATAGTGAGATTGTTTATTCTTATGTAACCCTTGACGACATAAAGCAAAATAAAAATTATCGTGTTCATGAAACAGTCTTACCTATTAAAAACTAAAGGAACTTTACTGGTTGCTATGTCGAAAACGTGGGTGTGTCTTGATAATCACTAGCCTGGCTAGTTACTGTAGTTTGGAGATAAAGAATAACGTCATCGCATCTTCTAAAAACATATTTGTCTTGAGTGGCCTCTGTTCATGTTTTCAATTGCATATTATCGCCTGTTTGCTAGTTTCCATTATTTATCTTGTTTCCAATGAAAATATGTTTTGACATTTAATTTTATAACACGTTGTTTGCCTTGTGGTGCATATGGAATATTACGAGATTGAGGCTTGTTTATTTTTACATTTTTGAAAGATATTTCCACTTTTAAATTAACTCCAGAAATAACTCTACAAAGACTGCGATAAAAATAAATATAACTACCTATTTTATAGTTACACTTTATTTAACGTTTCAAATAAGTTTAATTTAGTAAGAACTATTTTTCGTTTTTAATTTTACTAACGCTTACTAATAATAATAGAATATTTATTAAGATTAGTGATTTATACTATAAAATTGATAGAATATTTTCAAATTTATAGTAAAAATATCTGCTATATAGCATTATACTAGGTTAGTCGTATAGTATAGTATCTTCTTTAGTAAAAGTTGTTCAAAATTATGAGTATAATGACCCCGTTCCGGGTTTATATGTATCCGACTAAGCTTTTATACTTACTATTAATTGTAAAGTTCTACAAATTAAACTAATGGTAAACTCAATTTTGAGTTAAGCTCGCCTATGTACAAGTTTTTCCTCTTATGTATTTTATTTGTGTTTATGTCATGTTTATGTGTACAATAAAGAATAAGAATGGTTTGCTCCATGAAATTGATAGTTTCTACTATTACTTATCGCCTTATTCATAAATACTATTGTTAAAGTATACCTGTCATTGTCATTTGTATGCCAATGAATAGAGATGGCAATAGATTTACATTTATGATTATGGAGGTTAAAGTTTTACCTAGACCTTATATATAAAGTTAATTTTCTTTACTTATCAAGTACTTATTATATCTCGTGATATGTCACAATGATTCTGATAAAGCTTTTAGCCTACAATCCATGCCAAACTTAATAATCATCTAGTCGCTACCAATACAAAGCTTGAAGAACTAATGTTTGTTGATTTAGTTAAAAAAAAGTATAACAATGATTCTCTAATCTCTTTCTCTTTTTCTTGTAATAAAAACATCAATCATAAAGAAACATCAAAATTAGGAGGTAGACGCTTAATGAATGAAAGATCTGACCCTAATGTTATATCAATGTAATCTTAAAAAAATAAGGCATAAATGAATAATGTGGAGATGTTTTTATAATAACAGAAATTATTGTTATGACATTATCGCTTAAGATTTAAAGCATCACGACATCTGGGCGTTACTTTGACGTAATATCGTGCGACAGATATGGTTCATATATATATTGACGTCTTCTCTGTTCACGCTGTATTTTGTACATTACACTTATCTAAGCTACTTACCTTGAAGCTTCTTCGACTTGTTCATTCGCATTGCTCTAATTATATTAATTAATTATAATTTGAGTAAATATTTTTTTTATTTTGTGGCTGAATCATTATTGTGCATAAAATGTGTTGTTATAAAAGTAATGGAATGTGTGACTTGTGTAGGGAATTCCAGTTATCGCTCCTGCAAAGTAAGAAGTTAAATATTTTCATCAAATATTTTTTCCTTATAAAAATGGTTTTTCTTTAAAAGAATATTTACCGTTTTATTTATTACTTAATGTACAAAAATAATGTTTTCTTTTTGCACGTCTTGGTATAATTTAATTTGGTTAAATAAATATGAATCTGTATAAAAGTGTTCACGTGCCAAGGCTACACGATATTTTATATAATATACCTACTTCATTTAAGTTTGGCATAACGATTTGCTCCCTGGGCATAATATAATATGTTTAGAGTTTTGCTTCACATCAATATACTCCTTTGGTTGACAGTATGTGTCCAATTAATTAAGTAACCTTTGATTATTTTTTAATTCATTTTTCTTTGTCCACAGATCTGCTTAAAACCTTCCCAAGCGCTGCACCGAAGACGGAGTACGACTACCACCTGCAAGACGACGTGTCGACGAGCCTGTACCCTCCGTCACCGCCGGAGATCAAGCCCAGTCGCGCCGAGCTCGCCAAAGATCTTCTGCAGCAGCTAGACAACAACTGCAAACAAGGTACTTATTTACAATTCTACAATCCCAAAGGAATAATTGATTATTCTGGCTTTGGACTGCCTGTAAATCAATGTTTATCATATGAAAGCCGGGACTTATGGCTTGGCTGTTACGCGGAGGGGTGGGTGATTAAAGACAAAAATTTTACTCAAAATATCCCAATGTTAATCCATAAAATTGCGATCTAGTAAATAAATTAGGTTTTCACGAGATAATATATCATTATGTATCGTGTTTCTTTGAACTTTTTGCAACCACTACTACGACTACTGTTTGTCACATTTAAGGATAATTATGCATAAACTTTTTAGTACCACGCATGCTTGTTTGTACGTACTTTATCTGTATTGATTTCTCAGTAATGAGATGGCTTTTAATCGAAATCATTAAACTTATAAGAACATAAACTATAAAATTTATTACATAATAGTATTTAAAACATTATATTCTCTCAAACATTATATTCTGTTTCCGCTCCACCTGGCCAGCACTATGATAATGATGAATAGGTCTCCTTCCTGGTGGCTTGTTCCTGAAATACTTTTAATTTTTATTCAAATTCAATATCTGTCAGTTGAAGTTAATGTCCGCTGATCCCCTCAATATTAACCCTTTGGAGGTCATGTCCGTAACCCGTGAGGACGAACGATATCTTTTAGTATCTTATTTTTTTAAAGGTTGCCCCTCACTTGGAGTTCTCCTGTATCGTAGGAACATTTTACAAGCATAATTATCACATGCACACACACCCAGACCCGATGCAATTATCTGTAGATCATACAAATATTTATTCCGGGCGAGGATCGAACCCGCAGCAGCGCAGAAAGGCAATCGCTTAGCCACTGCTAATCGTTCTGTCAATAGATTATCTAGTTTGTCTGTTGCGTTGCACATTTTGTCTAATGTATAGTAATTTGTACGAACTGACATTATTCCAATACCGATCGATCTGAATTATTCTCATGAGTGGCCCCAGATTCAAGTCCTCGTACATGTCTAGCACTGTTAATCTAGGAGATGAAATGTATTGAGGGGCTTGTGTCATGGAGCACCTCCATGAGTCGCAGAGCACGTTAAGCCACGCATCGGTCACAGTCGTCATGCCTGCAAATACCTTCATGATAGTCGTTATTTGTGTTCAAAAGCCTTAAGTTCTGCTATCTGGTCTAACTTTATATATCGGTGTCCCTAATAATGGAATTGAAATTTTTTTCTGAATTGGGAAGCCGTAGGTACTTGCGATTACTAGACAAATGATGCAGTCTACTATGAGGTAGGTGACAAAGCAAAAGTTGACATGTACTCAAGTCATAGTAGAAACGGAAAAGTATGTCAACTCGAGGACTATTTCCAAATTTTATAGGTATCTACGTATAAGAAATAGAAACCAATACGTAGGTATGGATACGGTTTTCATGATTGTCAATAATTACAGTCTCTAAAATAAATCAATGGTTGCAGCAGTTAAAATATATAAGGCACCCGCCTTATATATTTTACAACCCAAATAATATATAAATGTATTTTTTTACAAACATCATAAGATCTTAGATCTGCCTACATGGCAGCAAATTTACCTCCTACCTAATTAAAATAAATAAACATTATAGTAAGACATTAGTAACCCTAGTAACACTATAACTAGGTAGGTATATGAGCTCAGATTAATCATTAGGTACCTACCTACGTGTTTATAAAGTTACAGGTACATAAAATTAAGATGTAGACATTTTTTACAGCAGGTACAATTAGCAATTTTTGCGATCGACTATCCTTAAGGCTAAAATCGTTTGCGCCCGGCGTCCAAACGCAAAGTTACTAACTGCACACGGGCCGCAGTCGTTCAAAGCATTTTGTTTGCGAAATGTATCACCGCAACGTATCGTTACTGTACCTATCGTAAATTGATGAGAATTAGTTATGGACACAAAACGCCTATATTAAATGCAATAGCATAGCGTATCTCGTCTATTAAAAGACAACCTACTCTTAGGCGCCCTCTCTGCTCCGTGTAGTGTCACGACAAGTCCAGTCTCATATTGTGATTTATATCTTAACTAGAATAAACAGTCTTTCAGTTCAACTAACATTTAATTTCAACATAAATAAACAAGCGGTGTGGCGAGCGCGTGACGTTTGTAAACGCGGCTATGGCGGGGCCTATTATTCGGGGGATATTATTCTTGTGTACGCGCGCTTGCGACTTGTATATGTACAAGTCGCTTTCGTTACCGCTCTATGAAGATAACATACTGTACTGTTTCTACTATGCTCAAGTGTCCAATTTGTGGATGTGGATTTCATGGATTTTAGGATTCTGAAGATAAATCATTTTGTCGTACAGAGTTACCGATTAGCTGGAGGATCTATAGGAAGATGGTGTCTTTTTGTATATAGTGGTTTTTTATTATTACTTAAAAATCAAAATATATCCATGTTACATACTTTGTTGAATGAGTTCTCACATAAGAATTTCTCATGTCATGGTGGAAAGATTTGTCGATCAGCAAGGTTGATAACGGCGCTGACAGACTGTTCAAGGAACACCAAACGTACCTAGGGGTTATAGTCTAAAAAAATTAGCCTGTAATTATTAGGCAAGATAATTATGATAGGCTCCGGTGATAGCATCATGTGACACACCTCTAATCGCTACTTGCCACTATTTGTTCGCGTGATTCTAACCGCTTTTATCAACGGTTGCTAATTAGCAATTGCAAAGTAGATAATACAGTGGGCGGCTGAGCTGTGGTGGCCAATCGAACAAACCGTGACGTACCATACCACCGGGATGTTTGATTGGTTCATGTACCGTGGCTTCTGCAGCCAATCCGATTAAGAGTGGCGAACCGAAGATTAATCTGATAGGCTCTCATTGGGACGTAGCCTGACTGCGACTGTCGGATTGGCTAAAATAAGGCTGCGAAGCCTAGTAGGTAACGGCTTAGTGCGTTATCTGCCATGGCCATGTATTATCATTTTTAAAATATAATTATGATCATAGGCGTGCGCAATAATATGTTACAGACGGCTCTCCCTTGAATTCGATTATGATGGTTATAATAACCTTTGGATGATAATTAATCAACCTTCTAATAAATAGTATTTTTGTCCTTTGTAAAACTAAGTTGTCCTCAAAATTACTAAGTTGGCAACTAGCTACAAGCATCGAATAAGAACTAGGTATTTCAGCGACTAAATATTAAAACAAGCATCAGGCTGCCTCAGCACGCTTATTTATTAGCTACTTACTGAACTTATATGGTCGTCAAATCTATAAATATGAAATTCTTGACGCTTGCTTGAATATTCCCCAAACTCTTTTGTGTGTATGTTACCGTTAATTTGCGTAAATTAGTTGGTGTAGTAGTAGACTTTATCGGACCGTACCCGGTAATCTGCAGATTATCTAGTCAATGGGCACATTAACGTATTCCACATTCTAACGGTAACAATCATGTATGCTATACATGTTCGTGGCTTAGCCTTTGGGCCACCCCAGCCGCACATTAACTTACTGTGACATAGTTCGTAATTTTGAGGGTCATTTATTACTTCCCATTGCTCAGTAATTAAATTAGATGGTTGGTCTTATCGACAAAATAATGTTTGATCCATAAAATTTCTTGATTGAGTTCGTTGAATTGTTCCAGACTGTTCTGCGCAGAGATAATTATTCTAAAATAGTTTATCCTCAAGAACTTTTTGTCCGACTACTCAATAGACCCTAATTTTGTCACATCTATACCGGTGTTAATAGGCTAGTGATCTGTCTTTGAGGGATACATTTGGGGAGCAACCATAGCTCTCTTTTGTTCACAAGAAAAATCGAGTATAAATGTCGTGAAAAATCCAAAATGTATTCGGAAATATCACCTGTAAAATTCTGCTATCGTTAAAATAGCTAACATTAACACTACATAGTTGGTGTACGAAATTCATTCGATACACATAGCGCTACATTATTATTTCTTAAAAAGCCACGTCGGGCCAATTCTACTAACTTAAAGTTTTGTTTTTTAATTATGTTGCTCTACATAAGTACATAATTATGTGTTTAACAAAGTCATATAATGATTCTATTATAATTTTGATGATGATGATGGCTAAATTGATGATTAAACAGAAATCCGTATAAAATAAGCGAATTTATTTATTTTTTGCTTTTAGATTAAAGAGCGCTTAACACGCGTAATATGAACCTTATTGCAGTAGAAGTATGTGAAATATCGACGTAGAAAGGCACAACGGGCTCGGGTTGTTGCACTGCTGATTGAGCCACGTCGTCGAGGCCTCGATCAATTACTCCTACATACATAACTATCTACGATAAGTAGGCGACATTATGAAATCACAGCTGCATTGCTTTGCTTTTGTTGTCATTTATATTCATACTATGAAGTTACTACATATTTTTCCATGACACACTATTTAAGTGATTCAAAACAAGCCCTTACTACACAATTACACATTACCCTCATTTCTGTTTTGTTGATATGCATTTATTTCCCATTCCCCCCAGAAAGTGACGTTACTTTCATCTTTACCGAGAAGTTATTTTCAACCGCGCTCGAGAGAAGTTGAGGTCGTTTAGTACTTATAATACATTTATATTTCAAGCGTGTTATGTTGTAGTTGTTAATGCAGTCAAGTAGAAATGTGAACACAGCGTTGCACATTCGTGTTGTATTTATATGTTTGTGAGTCGAGAGGTAGTGGGGAAAGGCGTGGAGGTCCGCGATCGGCAGTGTGAGTGCGCGCGCGCGGTCAGTAGATATTTGCGCCGCGCCGCGTTTGCTGGTGATCGTTTTTCGTTTGTAACCCGTGACAATAAATTCGACTCGAGAAGCACATTTCGAGCGCTCGCGCTCGCGTCTTAACCTATGTCTGCCACCGTCGATGCGCTGTCTGGACGCCGTTAGAATGAAGTGCCACTATCGTTGCATCTGGAATAAAGAGATAGTCTTCAATTCACAAAAACTTGTTAAAAGACGTTAGACCTTAGGGTTTGGCTCCTGAACCTTCAACGACGACCATTGCTCGCACCACGAGGATTCCAGTTTTTAGAATACCACTGCCCATATTATAATCGTTTTAAAGTTATCTTAGAACTGTATTGTAGCAGTAAGGACATTATTGTTTGGAATAGTAAAGCAGTTTCTATAACAGGACTTCGTGATGGCTCTGGCAGATATGTATGTTGGTAGGTGGTAATCGCATTTTTTCTTATACCTATTTATTTTCAGTTGATTTGTATATTTCGTTTTTGTTATTCATTCATTCTAGCGGAAAGGCGTTATCAAGGTCTGAATGCATCTAGTTTATGTTTTGTTCTTTGTTAAAAAATGTTTTATGTCATTGAAATCGAATGTTACTGGTTTTTACATGGTAAGTAAGTACAAACAGCCAGTGTAGCTCTGTTTATTGCAATTAAGTAACTGGACACATTAACGATTCGATTTGGAGCGATAATTCAACTGCGCAACAAACTTGTTTGTTTGTATAATGACTTGGATACAGTTCAAGCTTCATTTTTCCGGAAACATTATGCAAACATTACAACGTAACAATGGAGATGAGGATGATTGACTGCATCATTGGTGTAGTGGCTGCAAGCGTGTGCTAAGCATGAGGTCCTGAATTCTATTCCCGGATTAGGCAAAGTGCTATTGGTTTTTATCGTTACGAAATTCTCAGTAACAAACTAACCCAAACCAAACTAGTAAAATAGCCCAAATTTGTGTACACCGTTGCCTAACCTTTCAGGCAATACTGCTGTGATGCTATGAGAATAATGTTGTCTAGAGATTCAATTATCAAGATATTTGTACATAAAAATAAATATCAATTAAAAATGATTTTATGACTATTAGGCATTGAGCCATTGACGTATCTCAAGTATAATGTAGGCAGCATCTTATAGAGAAACTTAATTATTTATCATTAATCGCATCGGCATTCATGAGTGTGGAATTCATGTTCCTCTGCGCAGTAAATATACCATAGCTTGCTTAGGCTGTGGTACAAGTAACGACTTATCAGCGTGCTCCAATTTCACCTACTCAGGAATATGAACCATCAACTGACTTTCGACCACGTAGGCCAAGCATTGAATTTTTCTTGTATATCATGCCGTTAAGTCTTTATTGATAACAAATTCTTGTAGCAGTGCAGTTTATGTCCACAAACAGCTTTTCACTGATAACTTGGGTCGTGTTATATTGATAAACCAGTTCGCGCACAAGGCGGCCTCGCTTGCTCGCTCGCCCAATAATTAAAGCGACTTATTGACCACTTGTTTCCATTCCTACACATACAATACACATTGATACAGATATGACCTACCAATACACCTTTCGAGTGCAGGATAAATAGCTATCTTGGCACGTATTGTAAACGTGACAAAATATAGTTTACTTTTTACTTTCATTGCCTTGGTCTGGTTATTTTTCATTGCTTTGTTATTGAACACCGATGAATCCTTCATCGGTGTTTATACCTTTTATGTGTTTAATTTAATACTTTGGGTAGGACATGTTTGGGGTAATAAATTTACAACCTTGCGTTAGTGTGATAGAAGCTTAATATTAGTAAAAAATAGGTACCGTTACACGAATTCAGAGTGAGAAGAACGTTCAATATTCTGCTACTGTTATTATAAAAAGCTTGATACCAGACAAGTTTAATATAACAAGGCCGAATCGGCTATTTAGATATTTTCGACATGGAATATTCCTCACTTTTCCACGGATGGCTGCGGCTTGATCATAAACAAGTTTAAAATAAGATGTTGACATCGTTGGGGCGAACTTATCTAGTGATTTGCTATCGAGGGCGCGGTGTCACCGAACTCTGATTGTGCAGGTTTATCTGGGGTCAGGGTGCTGCAGCCAACCGAGCTACGTGATAGATATTTGTCGCTAACTTAACGTTTCTGTAATGGACCAGTTAGACAGGAAAATACTATAGATAATATTAAATTGACGTTCTTTTCACTGCTTAAGGTCTGAGACACCAATCTGGACAATTACGTCCAATTGATTGTTGATAGCGGTGCCGCGTTTGGTCATCTCTGTTCTTTGCGCTCCTCCCACTACCACAAATAGTAGTTACTTTTCTTATTATAGTATCGCCAGTAAATGATACATTGAAATTTAATATGGAACGGTAATATTTTTGCATTTTACTTTGCACACCAAAAATGTCGTTTTTATATTTGGCTATTTACTGCATAAGTCCACCTAAATGAGATGATAAGACGCATTTACTTTATTATTGTCAAGTTATTTTACTTATTACCAGTATTTTTTGTAATGTAGTAAGAATGTAATATTAGACCTAAATATTATAATCAATAATAATATTCCTACTGATGATAGCTGCTACTTCGGTGATAGTTAGTTATAAATAAACTTATCTGTAGGTAATTTTGTTATCCACGTCCTAAAGTGGGTTGATCATTGTGCCTTGGTTTAATAATGGACATTTAATAAGGAATAAATAGGGTAATTAATGATCGAACAATGGCCCATCACTTGCGCGGGCGCCGGCCTGCCTGCGTGCAACATGAGATAGTGTTTATTTAGTTCAGGGTGGATACCTACTTTGTATCATTGCTTACGTTTTATAGTGTTAATAAATACCAACGCTTATGAGTTGAATAAATTATTGTATCGAATAATTTGTTCATTTTAATCATTAATGGAATTTTCCTAACAAACCTATCTTAATAATTGTTATTTTTATAAATCATTTATGGACCTGTAAAAGGTTACTTAGTTTAATATTTATGAGAATAGTATTGTTGTATTATTGAAAATAGGCTTAAAAAGTCTTTTATCAACAAACTGCCTAATGAGTTGTTATTTACAATTCTGTTCCGTTGTACATAAATAAAGTTCTTTGTTTTTTCTTTACAGAGAATATCTTCTCCAACTGGCTAGAGGAGAAATCGGAGCTTCCCATTTTTGAGAACATCTCGCAAGTACCGGAGCGCGTAGAGCAGCTAACTTCCGTGTCGTTGCCGATTGCACCGACATACCACGCGCCGCAACCCACGGAGGAACTTCTTAGGGAGTTCGAGACTGTATATGGCGCCGTAGAATTGACTCACTTGACACCGCCACAAAGTCCCCCCGGACCTGCAACTCAATTGCTCCTGAGTTACGCTCAACAAGCACAATGCGCGTCGTTCGCGCCTGCTCTGCCCCTCGTGCCACAAGACCAGTGGCCGGCGGTGCCGCCGCCCGTGCAGCTGCCGGAGGCCGTGCCCGACTACGAGTGCGGGTACGAGGACGTGGAGGCGCTGGTGCGCGACCGCGCCGCTCATCTCGCGTCCCCGCAGCACTCGGGCGGCAGCGCCAGTGTTTCTCCACAATCGTCGCCCCCATCATCACCGCGCTCGTCGTGCACCGACGATGAGTGGTCGTCGTCCTCCCGACCCAAGCCGTACTCGCGCCCCTCGGACGACCGTCGCTCGCGCAAGAAGGAGCAGAATAAGAATGCTGCAACGCGTTACCGCCAGAAGAAGAAGGCTGAGATCGAAGACCTTCTCAACGAGGAGCAGAAGATGCGTGAGCGAAACTCTAAACTCAGCGACAAATGTTCCGACTTACAGCGCGAAATTCGCTATCTGAAAGGATTAATGCGTGACCTTTACAAGGCCAAAGGTCTTATCAAATAAAACACCGCCACCGCCACCTCCAGAGATCGGATACTGTCAATACGGCGCGACAAAGAAGCGCGCATTGTGAACCCTGTTCATTAAGAAGTTATAGGAGTTTCGTATATTTTTGATGATTATTAACATTAAGATATATACTTAGATATAATTACTTGTATCTCAGATAAGCAGATCTAAATACATATCGAGCAGCACGAATCATTCGTAATTAGTAGAGGGATACAAAATAACACCATTAGAGAAAAAGGTGGCGCTCTTTCTCATATTTCATTTTCTTTCATTTTAGAGGACAGGTTGCATTCATTGTAATGAAAATATGAATTGTACATTCGCATTAGCGATTGCTTTATACAGATTTTTCTTTGTAACACCGTATTTTAAATCAATTATTTTTGTTTAAAATCTATTTGCACATTGTCATCTTGTGAACTTTTAATTGTTGTTTTATTACAATATAAGGAATGCGACGGCGTACTATTATGGTTTTATTTAATCTTATAGATCACTTAAGCATAATTACGTTGTCTATTGGGAGGATAACCGATTGCTGCAGGTTCCTGGTAATCGGGCTGTTTAATATAACTTGGCCTCAATATGGACAATAACTCCAATTATATTGGTATTGAATTATTTATGAAGCATTAGAAACTTGGGAGGAATTCATAAAATACTGCCATAATTAAGTAATAATGTCTTTATTTATGACTGAGGATACTTTTAAATAAAATAGTAGGTAAATGCTACACCAACAAGTGAAACTATTAAGTTTATATGATGATAATGGTAATTCTGTAGTTATGAAAACCGTGTCAGTATATTTATCTATTTATATATAGTAGATGTTATTGTTATCTATCCATCTTCTTTCCATTTTATATTCTTAGTTATTTCAGCTTTACGTTCAAAGAAGTCTGACAGTAAATTTTAATGATGAGCATTCTCCGAACAATACAATGGCTATGCGCGGTACATGCGGTTATGTGCCTACATTTAATTTTCAAAATACGTTTTAGTAGAATGTTGATGTTAATTAATGATGATTAATACTTATAAATATTTCTACGTTAAATTATGTTAGACCTTATTGGCTGTTAAGTGATAATATATACAAATTAACTTTATTACCTTCAAGTCAAGCGAAAAAGGTTGTTTCGACGAATTATTATCACCATCATTTCAGTAATTTATTAAAATGAGAATAATAACAGTGCGCTGAAATGAACGATAGTCCGCGAGTAGTGCCTTATGTTCCTAATCATGATTGGTATATTTATGCTAGCTTAGCTATCATGCTAAAACATCGTTATTATTTTCAGAGGACCTTGATTCAGTATCTAGTTTACTAGCCTTCCTCGTAACGTTGTTATTTTAACATAAATTATCATAATAACGAGGTTTATTAATATTAACATTACATATTTATAATTGGCAAATAAATTTAAAAACATGGCATCATTTAATTAGATAAATTGACGTACAATAGCCGTTGTCGGTAAATTTCCGACAAAGGGTAAACTTTTCCAATAACAATGAGATAAGGGATAGTTCAAGATAGGTTATAACTTTATAAGTATGCATGTAGCGTGTATATGTTAATGTCGAGGACACTATAACTGCTGAATCACTGAGCTACAAATTCAAAGATTGATCAGCATTACATCATAACAAAATCTGGAGTTGGGGAAGAGACCAGCCCTTCATACCTAACGTCAATTAAATGGAAAGGGTCCACAGTGATGTACTTACCCTCTTCGAAATTCGAATGTTATCTTTAGTTACCTACATTGAGTGTCAACAAGTTTTTACTTATTATTCTACTTTTATCCATATTTTGACTTTAGTTTTAATAAAATAATATAAAGATTTACTCGTGACATTGGAATAAGATAGTACCTCCTATCATCAGTGGCGGATTTACCTACCAATGGGCGGAATCGGCATCGTGCTGCAGTGCTGCTGTCTCTTTACAAAGTACTTACCTACCCAAATATCTAGCCCGGACAAGGAGCTAAAAGCGGGCTGGGCCGTAACAATATTTAATCGAACACACGAAGCGGAGGAAATGATCTTCCTGCGTCATTTGGATTATTGGACACCTTTGAGCTGGGCTGTGTCAAAACTTAAAGTAGATGATGCACTGTTGCTGATGGTCTCAGACGAAATTTTTATGTAAGTATGAGTATCTAAGTATGAGTGAGTCATCAAATCAAACAATAGGAACTCGTTTTTTTAAAATATTGTAGTCATAGGTACTGCGAATATACCTAATTTTGTAGTAGGATCCTATTATAAGTACCTATAGTAGGGGTGGCGAACTGGCGACCTCAATCGTAGTAAGTTTAATAATTATTAGTTGGTAGGATAGACCTAAATTCGCGTAGAATGGATTTATGTCAATTCTTCGCGAATCATGAAAGTTCGAATGCACGCTAGTGAGACAAATGGAGATAAACACGACAATAGAACACCTCTGCCTAGCCCTTGGGGGAATACAAGTGCGTACGGTGGCGGCGTAGGTGTGTTGTTATTTGTATTTAGTTGTGGGCATGTTGTACATACGAAGGTAATTTTGTGATAACAATTTAGTAGGAATTTAGTGCGCAATATAAATCACGAATGGAAGTAGGTATCGCTCTTCGCGTGATTATGGCCGAGTCAATGACTGATCCGTTGTACAGTAGGTGGTTTATTTTTTTTGATAAGTACGTAAATAATGTTCATCATTATTAATGTAGTAGTTGACAAAGTTATCGATAACTAGCTTCCGCCCGCGGTTTCGCCCGCGTGATATTTTTATAAATTGTAGCCTATGTTACTCAGTGATAATATAGGTAGGTAGAATAGGTACCGCTGGTGAAAGAATTTTTAAAATAGGTCCAGTAGTTTTTGAGTTTATCCATTACAAACAAACGATCAAATCTTATCTCCTTATTCTTGCATTTGGGAACGGGCACCGAATCACTGCAAGTTTTGCACACTAAGTACATAAAAAAATATCCTGTAGAGTATAGAAGTAGATATAGATTATATTTGGAAAATCACATCAGGTTCGATTGGAGCATCCATTTAGGTACCAACTAATACTAGGTACTATAGGTAGATATTATAGCCATAATTTATGCTGCTAAAATCTGGATTACCTGAGAATTTGGGCCCACTTACTTTGCTTTGTATATAAAACCTGAGACTCGCCATATAATTTTTATTAGCTTACCTACCCAAAAAGAAGCTGAGCACATCGTAGTTTGGAAAAAGACTAGAAATCCTAAGTCAATGGACCACGCTGATGATGGATAATATCGTTATCTATTCGTTAATTTTATGGGGTTCGAAGTCATATGGTTACCACGTAGTAGGTACTTCTCACGGTTGGCCCACGGATGGGTGACAATAATTCTTCACACATCAAGACCCTTACCTGCCTCGGAGAACAAATTAAACCGCCAGCCAGCGCTGGTTGTCATATTATTATGAGTAATGATGACTAGTTGGTAGAGGCAGTCAGAAATCCGACAAAGATTGACATGTATAAGTTGTATAACATTAGGGTATCGGAATCTTCTCCAGTAATCTGTAATTGGGTTGTAGATGTCATATGGCAGAATTGCTCAGTATATGTAGGTAGTTAATAACCTACACATCATCAGGTACTCGGCCACTTCTGAGTAAACTGGAAGCCGACCCCAGCACGTTTGGGAGTTACGCTAGACTGATGATGAATTCATTAATGATAAAATTGTTCATACATACCTACCTTCTTGTTCTGTAAAATTTCGTCTTAGCGATTTCTTCGTCTGGGTATTGGCGTAGCTAAAGAATTTTCGTAGGGTCAAATGATCGGTAACCGCAAGATTTGTAAGTAATATTAGCGTTCTCGGACAGCTGAGAAGATTTAGATTATATTTGATATACGGCGGTTTCCGGAGATAATAAATAAATTATGTAAAAATAATGAAAACAGTAAGTATAATATTTTTTCAACACTGACGATTTTTAGGGTCGGTAATGAGTGTTGTAGGGAGGGCAGCGCCCACCCTTCCCCTCCCTGTTGCTACGCCCACGGGTGTAGGTAGGTACTTAAAAGGTAGTCTACATCAGACAATATTCCCTAGAAGCTATTCTCAGATTTCCGGAACAGTTTGATGATTTGATGAATACAATTATAGCTAGCAAGGAAATTGAATTAAGAAGTAGGTAAGTTATTATACCTACATTATAGGCGTACACTAACACTTTTGGAGTTTGGAGTGTTTATCTTACTCCAAACTTAACTTCCATAGTAGCAAAGGCAAGCTTTCAAATACCCATACCTATGTGTCAAAATAGCGAGAGCTCGCAACTATGTTTCTACTTTTAGTACCCTATTAGGTATGTAGTAGGTACCTACACTACTTATTAACTTTTACCATTCATCACTTAGGACTAATAAAGTTTCTTTTCGTCTATAAATTCATTGTTGTCTCAGGTTTCTAAGTATATACCTATTACAATTTAGATATTCATCGAACTGATGAATACCTATTGGATGTTACTATCCATGCCGGTCGGCGGATTAGGGAAATGAATGTTGGGGTTGGGCAACTTTTTAATTTCTGTAGCTAGGTATTCGTGAATACCTGTAATTGGCTTTATGACACTGTTAAGACTTAGATATTTAATATTTTACTTCAGAAGCTGTTGGGTTTCCCAATTATATAAAAGAAGCTCTAAGCTAGGATGTTTTTGTTTCCGATGTGAAATTTATTATTGTACGGGATCGACCCCACGATCCGTAGAACAAGCTATGCAGGCCAAAGCACAGTAGCATTTTTTTTGTAAAACTAGACTAACTAGGTATATGCTTGACCATAAGAAAAATAAATAATACGAGTAGGTATAGAAATGAAACTCTCGCGCCGAAAGCCTTCGAGGTCACGACGCCTACCGTCTCGCGTTCAGTAAACGAAAAAGTCAGTCAGGGCGGACCTAAGACTAACCAACTACCTAACTAACTACCTAAGACCTAGGACTTAGTCACCTCGCGCTCGCACCTACGTAGGTACGTAGTTTACCCGATTTGCTGTCGGATATTTTTAAATTACTTTCACAATGGTGAGTTATTATTTGGGTGTAGAAACAATTAAAAGAGTCACATCTAAGTTTTTTTAATTTACCGCACAAGATGAAGACAAGTTACTGACATTATAACATTATAATGTATTTTTCATCTCACTAGCTCGGAAAGGCTTTCTTTATTCTTCGAAATATGAGCGCAAAAGCCTATTTTATCCGCTAGCGTGGAAAAGTTATTCCAAATTCGAACGTGACGAACTATTGTGTAGACCACAGACCTGGGCCCCAAGTCTGCTAATTTCTGTTAATTTTAATTACGAGAGCATTCTGCTACGATGGAGATAGCAGGAGTTGGCAGACTAGGAGCTCTGGACTGCGTGTAGAGTGGTGAAGAAAAACAATTCAAATATAATTAGGCATCTAACATTTTCCTCGCTTTAGTGAGATGAAAAGTTGTGTGTTTCGCACGGCTGCAAAATTAGTTGCGTCTCATGCTTTTGAATCCCTCGCTACGCTCAGAATTCTATTTTTGAACTACTCGCTTCGCTCGTGGTTCACTCTTAGAATCCTTCGCTTGCTCGGTATTCAATAATGTAAGCACTCGCACCAAATAACATCTTTGCAGCCTAGTATAACAAATAACGATTAGTATCTTTTGTATATTTTTTGTTAAGTACCTATTCCTGATGATTTTAGGGGTAATTTTTTTTGTTTCTTCAAGTACCTATATATAATCTGTTTAATTAGATTTTATGTATTATTGTAAATGGTAGTATCTTGCTCACACTTGATCGTTTACCTTCTCTGACTTATAACTAAGTAAGTACCTACCCGCCACCATTTATAGATTTTTTCTTTATCTGCATACCTATAACACGTCTGTGTAGGTAAAACGTAACATGTTGTAATATTTCATCATTTTATTTTTCTTATATTTTTGTTTAATAAGTACTTTTACACAGTTCTGACGAATCGAATAGGTACATACATACATAAATATAAGCTTTTAATTTAAGTCAACGTTGAAATAAATTGACGCTAAGCGCTAATGATGAATTTTAAAAATCTGTTAATAATTTAACAGCTTTTTAAAGCTGTTGACCATTGATGATTAACAGTAAATATTTCATTGATCAAAAAAACCGTCAATGACACATGGCTCTAATATTTTATGTGTATAGATTTTAGGCTAAAGTTTAACAAAACTTAACTCGACCACCTCGAATGAGTTGAGAGCTCCGATGTGATAATATATTTTTGCTTCACCAGCCTTTATTAAAGTGCAAGTGCGCTTAGCATAGACATAGAACACAATGTCAATGGCGCTGAGTCTTTAGTTATCCTGGCGGAACCATGTAAACAACCAGTCGACTAAAATTACTAAATCGGTTGTTTAGGTAACCGTACACACGAACTTAAGACTGGAAGCGTGTTAATGGGAATACACACAGAATGAGTGTAAAAATCTCGTAAAAGTACCTTAAAGCAGCTCATCTCTAAGCCAACGGGACTACCGTCGGTTTGATATAGGTACACGAATAAATAAATGAGATTGTTTACTTTTATCTTCGAATATCTGAGAATCTGTCACTCGTGTTACAGAATAGTTCCCTCCACCCCACTTAAGGTGCTTCAAATTGATCCCGGCGTTGTTCAAAAACAAGTTATTTTATCTCTTATGATATTTTATATCCATATTCTTAGATATTTTTAGCTCTTTGTGTTTAACAAAGTAGAAGTTTATCTTGTGTAAATAAGTTATTATTTATTATTCAGTGCGTAGATTTGTGTTTGATAAAATAACAATATATAGGTCACAATGACGTCTCACTGATGACGCATGTTTTGAAATGCGAGTGGCATTGGATTGTAATTAAGTAAATATTATTCAATTTAATATCGACTACTTAGTCATCAGTATGGGTGATCTAGATTATTTATTTATCTGTATATTTCACGACAGACAACTTTAGTAGATTTATTATGATGTTGATGATGATTATCTTTATATTTTCCTACTTTGTGATGATAACTAATTATTCTGCATACCTATTCTTTTTCGATAAACTGGTATTTTTTCTAGTAATGTAACTAAAATATAGTTCGCTTAAACAATTGTGTTTTTATTGGTAATCATATTGATGGCTAGTTGGGCGATTGGCTTTTTGTGCTACCTGTCGCGGGTTGGACCCCCGTACGGAATAAATATTTGTATGGCTTATAGATAGTTGTTCTTGGTCTGGGTGTGTGTGTGCATGTGAGATTGTTTGTAAACTGTACCAACGATACAAGAAAAATCCTAGTGTCATCGTTGTAAGAATAGACCATGGGTTAACTTTTGACTTAAACGCTCTGGATTCATGCATTTATAAGTTCGATATAATTATGATTTTAGGGGACAATAGAATCACAGCTGTATATATTAAATATTTGGTAGTTTTATAATATGGCTACGTAAAAACGCGTAACCGGTATTGATGGGAAATTATCAGGGGATTTCGAAAACTCCAAATAACGTGAAGAGTAAGTCTCACGCGCTCTACGAACCGTTGATTGTAATTTGTAGAAACTACAGACTCTTGGCGGATCCACGCTCGCGACCTGTCGACGACAAGACTAATAGGTACTGTTGATCGTTTGTCAGTATAATTCTGATTCATATGTAATAAAAAAAACCCGAACGTGTTTAAATTGGGATTTCCGAAATCTCAAAAGTCAAAGTCCACATTACATATATACAAATAATCTACCTAAATCATAGAAATTTAATAAATAAGTCTATGACCTAAATCAATAAGGCGACAATTAGTTTGAATTTAGTAGGTACCTTAGGGGCCGTCCATTAATCACGTGATGTTTCTTTAGCATTTTTAACCCCTCCCCCTTGGTGATACGTGGTGATGTTTAAGACTAAAACCACCCAAAATCACGTGTATTTTTTAGCTACAAAGAATCTTAATTTTTTTAGAATATTATCTTTAAATACAGGTTTCATCAAGCCACGTTTGATGGAAAAATAAATACACGTGATATACACCCTTGCCCTACACCCTTGCCCTTGTGATATTTCGTGAATTTTTCCTAAACCCCCTCCTTCAAGCCTCACGTGATTAATGGACGGCCCCTTACCTATACCTATTAATATCTACTGTTATTTCTATTTATTTGTATTAGAAAATCCGGTGGTTTTCTCCAGACATTTTTAAATGAATCCTCTCGTATAAAAAAAAGTACTAGCCGGGAGAATAGGGTTCTACGAGGCCCTTGAGAGCATTCGGAGCGCCCGGCCAACGGCGCCCTACCCTATCATTTCATACAAATTGTTTTATATTTCACTTAAGAACATAAGTTTTGGGTTCTTGGATATTGAGAATATACAGATTTTCGTTTACTTTGTACTGTATTTAAGTGCGGGTCAGTATAAAATGCTAGCATATAATGGTATCATTTATTGACATGTATATACTTCACGGCATATCGTATATTTTATGCTATATTATACTACCATATTCCTTGCCAAATTATATTATGAACCATAAGGTCGACTACAATTACGCTATGCTACGAAGACTACGCTTGATTTCGTAGCATGGCGTAGTCCGCGTAGTCGTAGCAATCGTAACGTTCCCAGTTGATGTGTATTTTTACAGGAATAGTTTGCTTTACAAAATACTATGTGTATGATGTGATATTCACAAATAAAGATACTTCAAGATATTGCATGGAATAGAATAGAAATACTTTTTATTGTACACCAGTTTTGTAGGAGTCATAAAGATACATTATAATAATACTTAACTTATTCAATTAAGTTGAAAGCATTATGATTGTTGTGTAACGAAAAACCTATTCCTCGAGCTTGATATTGTCATGAGATTTTCGGTGAAGAGTATACCGTCCCTTTTCTCTCGTAGGTTCATAAAAGAATAAGGTATTATGTTAAGAATGCTGAAGAAACCACAGCACCATGCCATGTGCGTTAATTAAGTAATGAGATCGCTAATCCGTTTTCTAGGCGTAGTGATTAAGGCAATATTCCTTCGTTTGTTCTCTACAGGGTGTATATGCAAAGGCGAGAAACATTGAAGGGTATGATAGTAGACTTATATTATTATTTTTAGTAATGGTAACAACTTTCAACAACATACCAGCACCACACAATCACACGACTTTCTTATACTAAAATGCACAGAACTCGTGGACACTTCGCCGGTCAGTGACCTTTGATAACGTTAGTACCCAGCGCGAGCAGAGGTATGGCAACAACGCTACTGTTTGGCAGCGGCCGTCACCGGCGGCGGGCGCGCACGACCGGCTGGCTACTTTTATCATCACCAAAGCACACAAAGTAGGTACAAAGGCAGCCGACAGGCGGAAACAAAATGATCGGCTTTCCTTCATATTTTCTCAGGTCTTAGGAACGGCAAAAATACGTAAACCTACTCGAAAACTGTGTTTTCATAGCTTAGGTACTAAAATGTACTCAAAGCTACTAGTAGCTACTCAAAATGTTTATGCATTTAGGTATTTAGGCGTATTTAAAAGTCTGAATCATCTTATTTAAACGGGATTAAAAATTAATTGAAGACTGACTGATTTTACACTTGATTGAAAATTACGAAATGTACAGTTTATTTACAAAGTCTGATAATAAGTTAATAACTACCTACTTACGTACTCAGGTCAAACGGAGCAAGTGTTTAAAGTGGCCGCCGTTTTGTGCAAGACACACTGACACACGTCAACGCAAATTGTCTCCTGCTGTGAAAGAATAATCTTCACGGTTTAACTCGCGAAAAGCACGTTTAATACGTCTTCTTCTTCGTACACTTCCTCTTGGTTCGAGTACACACGCCGTTTGATGTCACTCCATAAAAAAATCACAGGGTGCAATATCGGGAGACCGAGCTGGCCATGGCACGGGGCCACCACGACCAAGCCACTAGCCCAGATCTTCAGCCATGATTCACCAAAAATTTAATCGAACGATCGATCGTGGCGCGAAAGAGACATTCACATGCGTCCACCCGATAAGCGCACTGGCAACTGGGGCCACCGGCGCGCCGGTGGCCCCGCGGCGGGGTGGGCGGAACTCGCGGCGGGTAGTGCATGGAGAAGAAAGAGATAGCATCGTACCTACCTACACGCACGGCTGCGCCAGCGTGGCTCTGCGGCGCACGAGTGAATGAACTGTGTTGATAAGAGTGCGTAACCATAACTAAGAAAAATAATGGATTTTTTAGTAAAAAATTTAGGTATGTTTTTTTTTCGTGGAATGTTATCAGAATCGTTAATACTTTCACCTCCTTAAAGGTTTCTTTGGTTTGCATATACGCCCTGTATATGGAGCTTCGTGTAAAGCAAGCAGTATGCATTGATGGCTGATTCAATATGATCAAAGTCAAAGGTTTTTTATTTCAATTCAACTGGGCCTTTGCAGGCACTTTCAAAACGTCGTGATTCTAGGTGCACGGTTCCAAATAGGTTGGTCCTGGAGAAGATACCGGCAAGAAACTCTATGATGGTTAAGCTTAATTAAAGAAACCTTTCTTACTCGTAAATCTGCAATTTTTAGTTATTTAAAGCATTTTATCGGTTTACAAATATTTTATCTGAAAATATAAGTACATTATAAATAAGTTTACAGAAGCTTTTAATGTAGCAACTACCACGCATTCTGTTACGTTGGCACCTTATTAAAATACACCTTATTAGTCTCTATTTTCTAAGTCTGAGGAGGAGGGAACTTCGTGGAGTGCACAATATTCTCGCCCACGTTGTAACCAGTGTGGTGCGAACGAGATGCATTCGTAGGCGAACTGATGAAAACAAGTTTCTATTCCTGTACTAGGTATTTGATATAAATCTTTGTTTATTCTTACATGAGGTTTTAAAACTAGTAACGACCACACACCACCAAATGTCAAAAATGGTCCCACACAATAGAAGTGTAGTGTGTGGGCAAGTATTAGGAATATTTTTGACATTTGGTGATGTGTGGTCGTGGTTTCGTATAGATTTCTAATTAGAAATCAAAAAAACAAAATGATAAAATATTATTTTATATAAAATAGTTTATCGAATCGCCCTGATTAGACCTGTACACACAATGTACTTGCGAGCTTGTGCTAACCCTGCATCCGCTAAGGATTCATAATATACTTTTATTTGAATACATAAGGTACGTAGACTGCTATGCATTGGTCTCGAGTATCATGAGTATCATGGAAAACAAAGACCGGATGCTTTAGGCTCGGAAATAAAAATGTCAATGCAGAAATCGAACCTGAGATAGCTAACTCCATTGCTGCGTTATTTAAGCCAACACATAAGTGCACAGACTGATTATAAACATGCCATACATTACGCATAATACGAAGCGTAGCAATTACCGTCTCATTAACATTACATAATTAATAATTATGCACCACTTTAATTAACACATCAGGGCCTTAACTCCTTTATAATTATTATTTTAAGCTAACGATATACGTCCGCGAGGTTAGGCGACGTGCTTGTCGCTTAATTGTGCGGATTATCGCGAATCTGGCCTCGGCGACACGAGCGATTGATGTCGTGTCTGCATTTACCTATCGATTACTCTTTAGCTGGGGCGTTACCGCCGGGAAAGCCACTTACTCGAGTCGTGTATGTACCTGTATTTGTTTAACCCTGCAACCTTGAATTAATTTTGTATTCGCTATGATTCCGCCATGTGTCAAGGTTAGAATCCCCACCAGTCTTCTTCCAAGCTCCTCCTATCTTCATTAATATATTTAGATTAATTTAATTAAAATAAATTTTCTTAAACATTATAAATAACTTACTGTATATGAGTGTTGGGCATATAGGTACTACTGTATTCAGTGTTCTTAAGTATCCACTCGACTTTATGAAGAGATGATATCCATTATGTGATAAAATAAACTGTTCTTTCAAGTATTTATGGTACGAGTACTCGTACATACTTATATATGTTCATGATGGAACATTTTTCAATTTCGTTCGACGTCTGCCTTTGAGTATTTTATAAGCCCCTTTCTAGGAATTTTCGTCGTAATCTCAGGCGAGTTGAGAGAAATGGTTATTTTCACGCTAATCTGCAAATATATCTACGTAGTCAACTAAAGTGATGTGTTGGCACTCCACTGCTCGAATTAGGACAGAATAGGTTTCAGATTGGTAGTAGATAGTACTTAATGATACTTTTTGCCTTTCTTGTAATATAATAATATAGGTTATAGGTAGTAACAATGGGGCTGGACACAGGGCGTTTTAAAACTCAGTTTAAGCAGTTATTATGTAGGAAGATTACCTACTCTGTAATTTGTAGTTAGAAATTTGATTTTATTCGGTAGATACTAACAGTTGTGCCAGCGACTCCGTCCGTTTGAATTTCGAATGCCCGTGCCCGTTAATTATGGTAAATGTTCAAATAACCATTGCTAATTTTCCCATTATCCTACATAGTACAAAAATGTTGCACTGCTCATCTCCTAAGAAAGATAGCCTAATTAAATATATTTATTATTCCTAAGTCGTCGACTCCTAGGCTACAGTGAAGTCCCATCCAAATCGGTTAACTGTTTCGGTATCTGTACGGTTAACTGTTTCGGTATCTGTATTGATGTATATTGCATACCATCGTACACCATTTTGTTTAGTAGGTACTCTGTGATTATAATTTATTAAGTCCTTTAGACCTAATTAGTCTCATTCGTCCGTTTAGTTTAGCATTATAATTTATCGACTATGAATAATCAAGAACACCAACGGAAATCTAACGAAACCTGCACCGAACTCTGGTTTTATACTCTCGACGTCCTGCCCGTCAGCCAAGAGTCGTGAAAAGCACAATACGATATATTAGTATGTATGTATCACTCTAAAATGACGTCGTTTACACAACACTATCTATCGAATACTTTGGTAAAGTTTTACTGTCCGCGTGCACCCGGCAGTAAAGTAGGTTATCGTCATTATGAGTAACTGCTATAATCAACAACTAATTTATAATGTAATAATAACTAATATTTAATTACCTATGACTCATGCAACGTCCATGTTATTGTATAACCATTGATTCTTGATTTGATATGCACTTAGCGCCACCTATTACGGTACATATTAGTGAAGTTAACAGGTAGGCTTAATGGTCATAACTTTTAATGCAATGACCCGATTTTTATAAAAAAAAGACTAAATCCTACCTAAAGATACGAACTATAAGTTTCTTACTAATTCTTTCAAAACGTTTCAGTAGTTTTAAAGTTTATCGTTCACAAACAAACCGACAAAATCCAAAAACTCATGTTTGGGCTTCTGTATTGTTCCTAGTTTATGTAGCACTTTTTTTTTCAAAAGTATTCAATTTTCAGATTTAGCTTGGTTACGATTTTATTTTAATATACAGGGTGGAATTTTCGAAGCGTACCTGGAGGAAAAGTACTCTAAATACTGAAGACAGCAAATTTTACTCAAAGGAAACATTCCTTTATTTTTAAAAAGAAACTAAACTGCATTTGTAGATTTTTGAAAATACGCTTGCCACACCCGAGAATCGAACCGAAAAAAAATGTAATACCTGGATTGGTACAAACGGCACAATCAGATGGCCTGCAAGATCTCCAGATACTCCCCTTTAGATTTTTCTTTATGGGGATATGTAAAAAAACAAATTTATCAAAAATCCTACACAACTGTAAACGAGCAAAAACTGAGGTTCACAATACAATTTTCAATATTCACCACAACACGCTACTAAAAGTTATTCAAAATGAATTCCTTAAAATAATAAATTTGTGCATCCAAGAAAAAGGAGCTCATTTTGAGAAATTTAGGTACGCGTTTTTTTTGTTCTAATAAAATAAGTTTAGATTTCATGGTTTTTGTTTAATTTAATTTACCATGTTTGCTAGAGAGATTTGATCCTGATGATTGACCTTATCGATTGGTGCCACAAAAGTACAGGATGCTATTGTTTCGGATTTTAGTTGGTTCGATTCCCGGGTGTGGCAAGCGTATAATCAAAAATATTTAAATGCAGTTTTGTTTCTTTTTAAAAATAAAGGATTGTTTCCTTTGAGTAAAATTTGCTGTCTTCAGTATTTAGAGTACTTTTTCTCCAGGTACGCGTCGAAAATTCCACCCTGGAGAAGATATGTGTACTAGGAACATAACTCTACTTCGGCACAAAACATTATACGAAAGTCTGCAACTTTTACTGATGCCTCTTACATTGAAATAGCTTGAAACACTGCTCATTACGTAGCGGAAAGTGCCAGTCTGTCCACGAAGGTTATCGGTAGACAAATTGACATGAAAATAGGGGTTCGTGATGTCCAGGGATCTCTAACACTTTATATAATATTTCTGGGAATAAACATTGTCATGTAGGTGTTTATGAAGGTAAACGTAGGTAAGGTAAGTCATAGATTGGGTAGGTACCTACTTACTCTTATTATCGAACTGCGTTCTAGACTCTAATGCGCCGTCACTCTATTAATTGTAGATACCAACGGTATTTTTTCGTAGCCTTTGGAAAAGGTTGAGGAATGCTCTAGATTTAGCGTAAATAATGGTTCTGTGCAACTATTGCTTGACTAGGAGGGATACATAAAAACAAAAACATTGCCCTCTACTCTTATATTAGTTACGAAATAACGAATATTCTGATGTGAAAGCACAACGTGATGCTGATTCATACTAAAGTTGACTTCTGGACCAAAATTCTGCGCCCAAATGACATGACAACTGTCTACCTGACTGACGAAGGCTGCATACGAAAGAAATGGATAAAAAGGCTCACCTTTGTGCGTACCTCAGAGAGTGAGGATGCTGCAAAGTGAAGGACCCGTGATATTGGTGAGCGGATGCGGGGCGGGGTTGTCGAAACGGGGGCGAAGGTGCGACGCGCGGAGGGCGGCTACCATCCGCGCAGGGCGGGCGGGCGGCACGTAACAAGTGAAGCGGGCCCGGGAGCAACAGTCTGCCGCAGCCCGGCCACGCGGCCTCACACACCACCGCAATTATCGAACCCCGGAGCGCGCACCCCGCGTAAGTAGCGTTTAGCCGATTTAATTATTTACTCTAGTCCGGCTGATGCGTTGCCCGCACCCCGTCTTTCTCCTAATATCTCAATCTTCCAGTCATCTAAAGCCACCGCCGCCGCGCCTCTGACTCCATTATCGCGCTCGTATAAGATATCGTAAACGCACAACCATTCTTCAGTGGATGTCTGCCATATAACCGTGTACCTGTTGAATGCATGACGAAGTAACATACACCCTAGAAATTTATTTACTAAATGTATTAGGTTGATGGCTTTGAACATATCATCATGTTGTTTTAGGTGTATCGAACCTATATAGTGAATTAATATTATAACCGTAATGGCTTTGTGTATTTATTGCCTGATTTTTCGAATCTATCTAGTTATTTAGTAATGTCACGTCTCGTTAGATGACGGGTGTACGTATAACGTTAGTTAGAATTCTTATCTACAACTTCATACGAGCAGGAAACCCATAAAGTTGCTCTATAGCCGGTCCTCTGGGCAGCATCATTATAGTTATGAGACGTAATATTTGCTGGTTTCAAACTAATTTTTTTTAATTTCACTTTGCTTTATTCGTATAAAATACGATAATAAACTTCAGTGTACATTATTACATTTTTACAATGTGTGAAGATAGCTTATAAATATTATTGTATATTATTCTTTCTTTAAATAATCCCAGACAAAATTCAATCCTTTGTTTAGTTTTGTGATCTCTTACCTCGCCTCGTTTTATCTGAGAGCTTCACAGAATTGAACTGTATTAAGGGGGAGTGAACCTTTTTCCTTTTTTATCCATTTGGATCTATAAACTCTCGTTATTGCAAAGCAGCAAATGAATAAATATTTATTTGTATCATCGTGATACTGAATGAGGATTAACATTGTTTAAAAGACTTGAAAGGGAAAGAACGAGAGAATAAAGGTAACACAATTGAAGCACACCTCGCCGTGGAGAAAGATTTACAGGACGGAGATAAGATAACAATGAATGTTCGCAAACACTCGGTATAATTAGAAACCCTTGAAGTCCTTTGATGTAAGAAGAGTTTATTAACGTTATGCACAAAGAGCGGGTATGATTAAGAGCGGATAAGTGGAACATGTTGTATTAAACATAGCAACGTCGCATTTTTGTGTTTAACGAAAAAGATACAACAAATATCACTTAAACAAAATTTCTTTTGTGAGACACTTTTTCTGTGTTACATTTGTTTTTCGAACAACAGAAAAGTGCTTACATAAACGCTTTTCGCCCACGCGATGTGATATTTTATTGTGAATTTAATAATAATGTAAATTTTATCTATTTAATGTAATAGTAATTCGCATATGGGTGTCTATTGTCACCGTGTGTATTGCTGAGTAACGACTTAAACATACATGGAAGGATTTTTATTAATATTGCCTGCGAAGGGTAAATAAAATTGTGCAAATAAAGAATACTGACGTTTGTAATTAATGTCATGTCTTTGCTGTGTAAAGTGGAGATGAGAATGAGTATGAATAATGTGTGTATTGTGAAAATGGTTGAGAACATTCAGCTAATCATTCACATCGTAACTTGTTACTGTAGTTATGACGGCTGTCGTATTTTGGAGCGGGCTATGAAGCGGCCAATGTTTCACTATGGCAGGTTATGAATATGATGATATATTATCTTGATAAAGCAATCATTTTCGATTATGATCAAGAGGATATTGACCGAAGGATATTGGGTATGCAGAGGAATAATTAATAAAACCAAAGGATTAAGAAATTAAGAAAAGCAAAGTGATTCGCAAAGTACGACTTAAATATTTTAATTAGTTGGAATTTGCATGAACGCTTGCTCGACCCTTCGACAGAGAGCAACCTGTCTGCTGCATCAGCGGAATCCAGACGTTTACTGTTTTTGTTAAGCTTGCATTAGCATACAAGTGGGAGATTTGTGAACTCCAGACTGGATAAAGTCAGCTGTCAGAAGAAGGGGTACGAAATAAATGAAGCAAGTCAAACGGACTACGATCATAAACCTGCCAGCAACTCAACTAAAGACATTTAATATAATTCGGGCTGAGGCGGCCATGCAGAAGGCTTTGAAATAAACAGCCTTTGAAGTTTAAGAAAATATAAAAAGGACGATGGATTACATGTTGGTACTCAGACCTACTATATATATTTAAATCACAGTTAGTGATAAGTTTGTTGAAGTATTGGAGCAGCATAGGCCCAGTGGTGGGTGTGCGTTCATGAAGACTTATCAGATTCTTAGTTATTTATAATTCTATGTCATTAAAATATTTTATTTATAACTTATGTTTTGATTTTGATCCAACACATAAATTTAAATAAATGTACAAGTTACGTGCTACCAGCTACGTTAGGAGTATTGAAATATGTGAACGATACTAAACAAGTAATAAAGGTACCTAATAAATTGAGAACTTACATACTTTTTATTTTGAACAGCACATAATTTTTGATTGGCTTTTCAGTAACAGAAATACCTACGTAACTAATTCATTAACTGGATATGGGGCATTAAATACGTTGAAAGAGCAGATACGTCCAATTAATGAGGATGCCTCCACGCGGATGCAATATTGATTACATTCGAGCCACCAGTCACGTCCTCTTTGTTTGAGCGTCCGCCTACGAACTATTTGAAATATATTTAGCTGCAATCGCTTTCATGACTATATAATAACGTTTCTAATTAAGGTTATATAATAAAATTTGACCGTAAAATATCGATTAGTCAGTAAAAAAATAACAGTGTCCTTCCAGTATTCGTTTAGGTCATAACTTGTGGAGCATATTGCTAATGCGGTCCGGGCCGACAATAAAAAGATAAAGGCGATCGGCCAGCGACGAACATAGACAATAAAACGAGCTTATCGTTACAAAGGCTGTACTCGACCTGAAACGCTTCTTGTATTAGGTATCTTATCTAATCTAATTGCAAGACTAGGACGACTTCAGTTGCCATCACGGCAAACGCCACCACTACCTATTATAACTTTGCCGCTCGATATCTGACGTAGTTGTAAATTGTATCGTATCGTACACACCCCTATTTCGATTTTAAAAGTCTTCATGTGTCAGTCTCTGTCACACGGGAATTCATAGGACGTTCGGGGGCGTTGCAGTGCTTATACCTAGAATGAAGTAAAGCACTTCTGATTTCTTCAGGTATCAAAGAAAGCCTAAACAGCCTCGACAGTGTCAACGCATACGATTCTTCTATATTACCCTATGTTTCAATATTTCATTCTTTTCCAGTATTTTTGAAAGAAGCTTCTTTTTGCGCCCACTTCATGTGCGTAGGGTAGAATTTAAAAGTAATGTTCTCTAAAATCTGGGAGCCAGGCAGTAAAGGCCAGGCATATGATGTTCTCTAAAATCAACATGTGTCGACTACGCTCAATCTATCTGCATGAACCTAGTGAGTCTACCTTGGGCCGTAGAACCTTTATGTCCACGTTATAATGAATACTACAACGTGTTTACTCGTGCAAATTGTCTTTTTTCGCGTTGCGTTGTATGTAACAACGTTACGTTTGTTGTTTAGATGTAGAGCACTTATTTATGTATTAAAGATTGTTTTATGAATACGAGATTAATCAAACTTGATATATTCCGTTCACATATACGTTCTATTAAGATGCGATACACATGTTATGATCAAAGGTTCAACACGTGTAATGCGCTGTTGCATTAGATTTGAAAGGTATTTTATCTTTGAAAAAAGAATTAGGTAAGATCCTTCAAGTCATCGTCTTTTACTTTTTAGGTACTATCTTTTACAATAAAAAATCATAAAGAGTTGCTCTTAGTACACCCAAAGGGAATCGTGAAGAGTAATTAAGAATAAAAAAAAACAGAGGACGGGCAAGCTTTTTATAACGTTGCAATGTTATAATAACTTATTTTTCTTTTTAACACTCAAAGTTATTTACAATCCCGGCGTTCGTTTTCATTTCTTTGTGCCACCCTTCAAGCCGAAAGTTGGGAATATTTTTAAAGTAAAATAAAAATCAACCTTGGACTAGTATTAAATAATATTTAATATTAAATAATATTTGGTTATAACATAATAATTAGCTTGATAGCTACTTTGTGGATTAAATACATGATAAGTGATGTGTACACACAGTGTATACATTACTAATCAATTCCAAACGTGTGTCTTATCATGCACACTTCGGTTCACAGCTCCTTATTAGCTAACTAACGACACAGTATCGTGAACATTGAATTAATTAATACGTAATTTAATAACGTTTCCCCTCTCTATTATTTCGCCTGTATCTGTTTATAAAGATCATCGCACATGCACCCATAGCCACATCCGGTACAACTATCTACTTATATACCGAACCCCGGACACATAGTGCCGAAAGTCAATCGCTGAACCACTTCGCCAACCGTGCCGTAAAAATAATATTGATGTACAACTTACAAGTCTCTCTCACCAAAACTTATTGGTGTGTGATAATTCCATGTTATTCATCAGACACAATCACGCTAAGCTGGAGTTCTTAATTTTTCAGTCCATAGCCAATTTGACTAACTTGATTTTGATTAGTAGGTAAGTGAATTGGCATAATATTTGAAATGGAAATATTTGTACACGAGAAATGGTAGAATATAACAGACTTAAAATAATTTTAATGTTCGTTTTAGATTACGATGATTGTACTATATTTCGTCAAATAAACAGATTTTTCTTTCTTTCGTTTATGTATAACGTCATGTAATACAAAACAAAGAAAAACTGTTTTACATTATGAATCTAGCCTTCTGAGACCTGTATATATTTTATAATTAATCGAATACACTATTTCGTATGGTTCCCTATCACAGAAAACTATCCACTTTGTTAGTTTATTTAATAATAATGTTGCATTAGTGTGATGTTGACACGACCTAGTTATAATAAGAGCGAGCTATTGTTATTTCGAAGACAGTAGTGTACACGACATCCAATAACGCCTAAATACGATGTCCTTCTCAGGCCGCAGGTCCATTATTTACGAAATGAGTTCGGGCTCCTTCAAGGGACACACTCAAAAAATTATGTTTAGAAGTGGAGAATGAGATTTTAACGACTCATTTGTTAGGAAATTCCGACCTATTTTATGATGACAAGGGATGGGCTTTTTTTATAGCTACACTGCAATATTATTTTATCAAATATTTTTGTACCGGGAAAAGAGTATCAATTTTCTTATCCTCGAAATAAAAATGTACTATAAATACGTACTACTTGTTGTTGATAGAGCCTTCAGCGCTTTCCAAGAGTTTGTTTAGTGTTACAACGGTTTATTGTTTACTCTGATGAGCTCGTCAAGTACTTAGTTTCAGAAGCCAGACACAAAACGGATGATGCGGCTGAATGTGGGAAAACTTTATGGAATTCTGTACACTTCTTCAAGGTGATTTCATGTCGAGTTTAACATTGTACATAGGTACCTTCTCTCATACTGTACTGGTATAAGTTTCATAACTCTGTCTTAATATTTAGACAATGTTAAATTTTTGTTTTAAGTTACAATATCATTCCATGCAGCTTCTTAGACGGAACACCCTCTAAGAAGCTGTATGGAATGATATTGTTACTATGTACAGGGAGGAGCCAACATCACGTATATGATATATTATCACGTTCTGAAACCGTATATCTATAAAAAACATACGATTTTCACGGATGTTATTTTTGCTTATTATTCCACTCTAATCACATTCACCTATGTGAAGATACATAAAAGTAGAAACTTATGTCAACTTTACCTCTTCTATACTTACGTGTAAATAAATATTATTTTGGTAAGAACGGTCAGATACTTTTCTAATTTCTTCTAGATATCGTGATTATTAGTTCCTGTGGCTAAACTATTGATTGGATTTGATAGATTTTTTGTACGGTCACATAACGTGATACTGACTAATTCTAATTAGATCTTCGTCTTTTTATTTAATTAAATGTAGTAGTTTGTCGTAGTCATTATTAATTTGAGTATATGTTAAGTTTTGTCATTAATTGTATAAGAGTGACCTTACGAGGCTCACATAGTCACCAAGGTGAACTGAAGCCTCGATAAAAATATGAATTAATACCAATTATTTTTAAATAAGTGGTTTCAGGTAATGTCGTAAAGTCATCACTACTCACTACCTGTATTTAATCTATCAAATTAAAGAAGACTCATACTTATACTTATAGGTCAAGAAGACTTATCGGCTCCTAAATACCTACGTATTTAGGAGCTGATAAGTCTTCTTGCCAAGATTCAGAGGATCTTTTGCATTTGTGCTGTAATTGGTACATGTGAATGCTTCTTGGCTTTTAAACACCCCCGGTCCGTACGATTCCATCTCCAGCCACCCCTGAAAAAGCTTACCTAATACAAACTAGACAAAAAACGTCTGCCAAGGCTAAGAGGCTCGATAAAGGTATCTTTTTTATTGTTTTAGGTTCAAGATCAGATAAACAATCCCTCGCTCAAGCTTGCTCGTCCAATATAACCGACACCTATATTATCTATATGTACTATCATATCGCAATATAGCCTTTGTCTAACCTACATGCTTATTTAGCCAAATCCTTGTGGCTCTAGGCAACAAATGGGCGACTATTTATAGAAAGGTGTGAACAGATTTGTTCGAGATTGATGATTGATTTAACGTTCGACAAGCTATCCGTCAAACTCTATGCAATAGACCAACCAGGCAGTACGCAGTACATAGTACCCTACAATTTATGACTAGCGCACGTGTCGGTCAAATAAATGTGTAAATCAATGTTATAGACGTTGCGTCCGTAGTTGATGTCAAACGTGGCAGGTGGATTTACGTAGCGTTTTTCAGTGAGGCGCAGGCATTCATCTTGATATCTTAGCACGCGCGACAATGTTTCTGCTCCGAAGCGCCACGCCATGCGCCAGTAGCCGTTTATTTAATAGTACGCCTAGGAATGCGTGACGTGTTCCTTATCATAAAATATAAACATGTCGTATTAAATTAACTTGTTGAATAACAATAAATATGTAACACGCCATTTTATAGCTTAGTTACTTTGTATTGTTTTTGCTGTACTAGCAATTTCTATTAGGCATCACCCAAAGTAATATCAGTCTTTTACTGACAGGCAAACTAAAAATGAGGCGAAAGAAATCTAGGGCTGTCACACTTAATTCATAATAAGGTATTCTTTCGTTTCCATATTATAGCACATAATCGCTGGATATATGTAAAGGAGCAAGCTGTGGGCGACATATTTTGACAAGTTTTGTGCGTTGCGTAACCGTTAGAATTTGATAAATGTTACATTACTTGACTACGTCTTTAGAGTAAGACTGTAAAATGTGTGTATGTGGTATGAAAAATATGTGTAATACAGGTCATAATGAGCTGGCAACCGAGGAGGTTCTACGATAAAAGCTTGCTCTATTATAAAAAAGTACTGCGTAGCAAAAACAAGTTTATTCGTTTCAAACTGTCCACAAACAATTTTGATATTCTCTAACAGTTTGGGTTAGTGTACAATGGGATCAGGAAGCTACATTCGCTAGAGTTAGAACAATCGAAAATAAATGGTTGGGTGGGCACGCCTCGTCGTTTGCACGGCCGACCCCTTTGCGATGATCAGCGAGTTTTTATCGCTCCGATCCGAAAAGGGAACTAGGTGCATTTGTTACATCACCTTAGCTTTTAGATCTATTGAAATATGCATATTTTACCTCGTGTTCTTTCGAGTTTCTCAAGTTTTACGAAAGGGAACTAATTCAGGTTTATCTCGAGTGATTTATACTCATATGATAAGAATCGTCGAAGCTTACATCTTCTGTTTCTTTATATTTAGTATGCAAATAACTTTGGAAACTTTATCTCATATTTTTTAACTTCTGCATTTCTTTTGTGTTGTACAAAGTTTTACAACAAAAAGGACGGCTCATGACTTTTATTACATTTTCAGAATTTAGGCGTGTAACTTTAAAATTTGCTTTTATTTAAATCTATAATGAAATGTGTAACTTTAAAATTTGCTTTTATTTAAATCTGTAACGAATTAAGTTCGTGAATTCTGATTGTTATAAATAATTGTTTAAGTGTTCAAACCATAGATATATTTTTTTTTGTTTCTTTTGTCCCTCTTTGGGACAGGCAAAGGGAGCTGAGCCCATACAGCCATTCAAACCATAGATATCCGGTTCAAACCATATTTCCAGCAAATTAATATTCTTATTATAAGAGTAATATTATTTTGTTAGTCTTTGCCATCCTAAACTTGGCAAATATTGTAATAATGGATCCTGTACGTAATGACCCACGTTAGACACTTCAGCGTCCCCATTCGTATGATAGACATCTCTATGATTAAGTGCCTGCAGATAGACAGTGGTTGAGTCTTTTACTTTGTTTGTCATGAATGTACGCAATTATTTTTCTTTCAATTTCAAAAAACATTCCACCAGGAGATACTCTTACGTAACACTCGATGGGAACATTAGAGCTACTTGTAGCAAGCTAGACCTTGCCTTTTCATAAGGGTTGATCTAACTCGGTAGAGTTAATCATTCAACCACTCAAATAACGGAAACAAGCTATTCATCAATTATTGTAAACCTAAGTCAAATCACTCTTGATTTTAACCGTAACAAAAAAGACACGTAGTACGATTGACCGCCCTGATTAATCGTTTTCAGTTAGTTAAAAATGCATACTGCCTTATAAAGTCCTTGTATAAAAGGAGGATCTTAAGACGTTTTTTTTCGGATTTGTACCATCTGGCCTTTTCTGGCCCTATAAAATAATGACGGCAATTTGAATGACGGATCCCAGAGAACGGTCGGTTAAATGTTCCAATTTCTATTAAATAGTAAAGAATTCTTTGTTGAACCTTAGAAATCCTTACTGCGATAAAAAGGGTTTTATCGGTGTTGGGTCAGCAAAGTGTATGTAAATGAGAACGCGCTGAGTTTTCACGATAGAAATAAAGCAAAATTGACGTCTTGGGCAACATTATTCATAACTTTTAGTACGCCAACACAATGCAGCCTTGTAAAAATGTTGAGAAATTGATGAAGGTCTTCTATATAGGAACAAGCATTAACTAAATTTTTGCTAGTCTTTTTTGCCTGACCAAATCAGACCAATTTGAAGACTATGACGACCTGAAGAAGGCACCTGGGATAAAATGGATGAGACAGGCGGAAGACCGAGTGATCTGGTGTAAAGTAAGCGGGTCTATGTCTGATACGAACACTTATAGTAAAATAAAATAACGTCGTATGGATGTCACATTAAACTCGTGTACCCGTATTATTGCATGCTGTAAAAACGACATACGTAACGGCATTTCCAAATTCCTACGCTTTATATTGTGGTTGTTAGAAATCTAGATCTAAAATAGATGTACACTTGGCTCTGAATGATGTTAAACGCGATGTCCTATGAGTTACGAGTACGACTGTGTATAAAGTGAACTGTAAATCCATATAGTACAAATATACCGTCGCTGTGACAGGCGGCAGGTATCGATTGGTTCAGGCAGTGTATTTTGTAAGCATTGGACGTATCGCGCGGAACGAGGCAATATTGCTAAAACCAGCTGTTCCCAAAAGCTTACTGTCGCTTTTGCTTTCCACATGTGTGAAGTAATTCATAAAAAATGGTCAAGTGCGATAGGATCCTCACAACTTATGTACCTACTTCAATTATAAGTATTGTAGGTAGATATCGGAGGGGACTTGTATTGAAATAAAAATGTCGGCCTCTCGTTTTAAATCGGTTTTGTTTGCTTCGTCCTACCTATTTACAGGCCACTTGATTGTAAAATTTTCTCGAACGTATAACGAAGAGGTAAATTCTAAACATTGGAAAAATAATGTGAATAGTAAGTAATTAAATTATTAGAAAAGAAAAATTGAAGTGCCAATTATTTAAAAGCTAGCTTTCATCAATTTGACTTGAGCCATAGTAATCGCGAATTCTTTGAATGTAAAACAGCGGAACATCGTAATAAAATCAGTAGCTGTCGTGCTATAATCTCGTCATAAATAAAAACGTCCAGGAAAATACAAGTTGTTTTCCTTCAGATTTGAGATTCATTTGACTGCGAAGCGAAAGCGAACGACATATCTAGAGTTTCAGTTCTTAAGCTCTGTGACGTCATCAAGATTTCTAATTTACTGCGAGTTATTTAGAAGGATAGGGGTTATATCTACCATTCATCGTTTGAACTTATCGCATTTCGGCATTGAAGACAAATTGTGACTTTGACATTTTGAGCTGCGGGGGCCGTGTCGGGCCGAGGACAGATTTCAGCCCGGCTCCTTACTGGGCTAAGTGAGCAGTTACGAGTTTAGAAAGGACTTCGTAATTAGTTATAGTAATAATATTGACAATTGTATTAAATTTTTCCACTTACGTATGGTAGGTACCTAAGGTTTAGTTTAAACGTGGCTTTTAGCGAGTGTCCCACGAACAACACCATTCGTTCTCCATTACATTCACATTATGATAATTTGTACTCAAATATATGGAGGAAAACGTAGAAACAATCTGTGTAAAAGGAATAATAACAATGTATTAGATTCATCTCATTTCGATATATATGTACAAGTTGGATTTGCATAAACATAACTTTTTCAAGTAACGTCGTGATTGGAAGGGAACATAATATCAACTTGAGGAAGGTTCCCGCATGTATTTACGTATGCATTGTTTTCATTTAAACATACACGCTTGTCGCTGACAGGCCTACCCGCGGGGTGCCTCACATATAGATAATGTTGCTAACTTGTCTCATAATTTACGCCTGACACTTTCTGAGCCTCTTATAAGCGTTCGGCGAGTTATCCTTAAGTAATTAGTTGTGTTAAGCAAAGTTAGGAACCAAATAAATTGTTTAATTAAATGTGATCATGACTCGACAATTTGGGAAAAACTGTTTTCGAAAACTTTGAAGCATGGATGATATTTTTGTAAGTTATCCTAAACGTTTCACATTCAGTGTTAGAAATAAATATTTGCATGATATATCTTTAGTAACGATTGTAAGTCACGCTCGTAAACTCATATCAAAGGAATGTTCTTTTATTTGGAATAAATTACCATAAAAATAAATGGCCGAGTCGTCGTTCGTCTGCGAAGACATGACAATAATAGATAATAACCTAGGCATCCTACGATCTTGTAGAAGCTTTTGTTAAGTTCAGATGAGGGTGTAACTAAGATTTCTTTAAACAGTTCGTGCGTATTATTGTTCTGGCATTTTGCTGTTTATTTCGAATACAAATACCTACGTCACTCAATCAATTATGGTGCTTATGTCACAATAAACTACAGAGTAGTGTAATGGACAGCAGTATCCACCTGCGTTTCCTACGTAGATTTATTATAATAATATCATAATGAGGTCTTTCCGTTAGCATCTTAGTATAATTCCTTGGACTTCATAGAGGAGCGCCCATTGTAGTATGCAAACTTTTACTGACTTATGGTAACGATAGTAACAAAGTATCACCTAAGTATCTAAATAAGTATATTCTTTTATTAAGTGGCTGATGTGCAAAGATAAAATATAGGATAATAGCACAGCTATAGCGTGGTTTATGATACGGCCCATCTCCACAGAATATTCTTCTCCGTTTCATTGTCTGATATATAAAAGAAACTTGATTAGGGCACGAACCTAATACGCCGAACGTAGAGCGGGCAGGCCGTCGTTAAGCCAACGTCTCGGTCGCGGCTCGCCTAGACCGGCTCATCTGGAGTAATCAATCCATTAGTCGTAAGCTTCATCTAGCCCTTATTTGTGTTTTTATTTGGTGCCTGTTTCCAAGGAAATAGAGTTCGGAATAACAATAATTGGAACAAATATACCTGCTTATACTCAAGGTTATGGTCTCCACGAAATTACTACATCTCCAACATGCATAGCAGGGTTTCAGCTTTACTAGCTCATAGATGTTAGAAGGTATACACAACATCTGCTAAACATGGACTGTTGGGTACCCTATATAGAACGAATCCATCATTCTTCTTCATCATCTTCCTTTGTTCTTTTGTTTTTATTTATTTTTATTTAATAATTATACTATACACTTAAATCACTAAGCCCCACCAACGAAAACGCATGTTTATCTGTGGTGGGGCGATCACCCGTAATACAGTACCCGTGCTACAGTACACAATAAAATTAAAATTAAAAGAAACACACATTTAGTAATTCTATCTAAATTGTATAACTTGACATTGGTTATTAAACCAACATTGTTGACATTGTTGTAAATTGGATTCGAAATGATTCCGTAATCATTGTGTTTAATAGGTGGATTGGTGATTAGGATTATATAAATTGATGATATTTCTACATAGATGTATAAATGCTGCTGCCTATCAACCTAGTATATAATTACGAAGTCACCTCTTACGACGCCCTTGGGAACAAATAGGGTTGGCCTACTTTGAGCCCGGGATTTAGATTTTACAAAGTCCACTTTATAGTATGGGTTAAAGTCACCAATTTTACAATACATTTATGTATAAATTTTACCATAAATAATTATATTATTATGTTGTTAGGTTCGTTACCTATACCATGAATTTTGTTACAAGAATAAGAAGCTGAAAACGGCTTAAATTAAACTGGCCGAGGTTTCTCATTATATTAAAGTATTATTAAAACAAAACTAAAGAGGTCGGTTTTGCGGAACGTGGCAGCTGCCTTGCGTCAAACGAATATTTGGAGTAGGCACCAAAGAAATTTCATTTCCTGCTGTTTCTTGTTCTGTAAAATCTTAGCGAGACCGAATTTAAGTGCAATTTCTATTCATTTATTACATTAGCGATGCCAGTAATCCACCCATCTTTTATTAAATAAGATTTCTGAAGCCAAATTATAATTGGGTCATCATAACAGCCCTCTTAAATATTTAAGATGATTGCATGAAAACGTAATTATATGAATCATTATTATTAAATTTCTGTGCTGAATAAACGGTTATTATTACTATAAGTACCTTCATTGATCGTGCGACATTTAATAGAGTGCTGCTCTGATAACTTCATTTCATTTGAAAAGGTAGTAGGTAAGTTATTTTTGGTATCACAGTGTTCACTGAATGGTCGCATTGAGGATGAGGATGTACCTGCTAGGGGCCGGCCACTCTTTGAGCTCCTATCTAGTTCGACGGAATCTTTATTAATAAAATAATTGGCTGTTGAGTACGAGGTCGCCGCTCGACCGCTAGTAAAATACTGCGTCGATATGAATGAAATATTCACCAACTTATGAGTCTGGTGAAGCGTAAAGCTGTGTTGCTACTAGATCTGTGCGAGGGAGCTAAGCTGTGCGCGAAGAAAAATTCCACCATTGCATTGGGATTACGGACTTAGAATGAAGTAATCATATTGGTGGATATTTTCCTCGCACATTGCTTAGCTACCTCGCACAGCTCTGTGGAAACGCAGCCTAAGCCTTGGCGTAGATTTTGTTTTTATTGTTTTAATAATTAATATCTATTTCCTGCTCATTAAGTCATTATAACTTAGACTATTTTGTGTGCATGAAAAATAACAAAGCTTTGTTTTCGTAATTTTCCGATACGATTCATATTTAAGTTTAGTGTTCCCAGATAGCTTTATTGTTATTGCCTTACATAACAAATTTTCCATGGTAAAATAAACGAATAATTAGCTATAAAATCTCAGAAGTACATTATTATTGGGGTGAGATTATATATTTATCGTAGATAATTACGTTATAATCGCACATTACTAAGAAATATACATGATTAAAAAGGAGACTTTATTATTTAAGCAAGAACCGACACATTACAAAATAAATATAAGTAAGTAATTAAAAGCACTTTCTAAAATGTCTTTACAACTAAACCTTACTCAAAACTTCCCGTATAATAAAATGGCATGGAAATATGTAATTTACATTTACAATATTGCCATAATTATCTCCGTACCCGCACGTAGGTATATTTAATTAGCGGGAACATACGTCAGATTGAAGGTCTACTTTACATAATTTTCGATGGATGATATAATTCATAATATGATTTCGTGTATGGGGGTTTAATTTCCATACTAATAATAGAATGAAAAATCATCTTTCTTATGAGATACAACGCTCTTCTCACAAAAGTATTCCGTCCACTAAATTGTTGTATATTAATAAAAAAGTTTAAAACTATTAAGTCAAAGACACTTGTTTTATACCTTGAATAGTTTAAATATCTAGATCGTTTGGTGAAAAGATAATTCAAAAATGTCTCGTAAAGGTAAGTGTACCCTTATCAAAGTAAAATAAACCTAATTTATTTAACATATTTTCAGGTACAAAGGGAGCCCGTGATCTACCCCCAGGGTAAGTTATATATTTTTATTAAGTATGTACGTATATGTTATTGTTTGAACTAATGTGGTATGTAAACTTTTGTTACCAAAGACTTTTCAGTTACAATTCAATCTTTATTAGTCGCTGAAAGCTTTTAAGAAAGCAAGATTTTATGCGAGACTCATAATGAGATTTGCGAAAGGTACACATATAAGGATGATCATTAAAATAATTTGTATGCACCTTAGTTTCAATTTAATTATTTTATAATGGAAACGTGGATCTGGAATGTTTCAACGAATTAAATATGTAATGATGCTTTTAAAGAAAACTTTATTTATAAAATTGTTAAAGATTGATAAGATCATAGAAGGTGCTCTTAATTCCAATCTATCGCTTAGCAATCGTTATCTACAAAAGTTATCGCTATAAGTCTAGTAAGGTCGGAAAAACGGTTGCCATTGAGTTAGGTTGAAGCGTTTGCGTCTCATAGGCGTTTAATCTGTTCAATGTGCTATTACAGTCACGACTTGCGCCATTGTTTCCTAATTTATGACCGGACGTCGAACCGGTGTGTGTGTGGCCCTCTCGCCTGCCGTATTTAAGTCTACTTACTTTATACCTATATTTGCTAAAGACCCTTCTTAGACAAAAAATTACTTGTTGTAAATTTTTCTAAGAACAATTTTTTTGAATTCTTTATTATTCTATTTGAATGTGTATATTAGGTATTTGAACGCTGTCGGAGCGCTTATTGAAGCCTTTTATAATTTGATTTCTTCGTGTAGGTGGATATTTGTGTTTCCTTTCCAAATAACTATACTCATAATTCGAAGCACGTACATACTTATTCAACAAAAAAGTTTTGGTTGGATCGAATATACATGTCATATATTAACTAGAGATAACATTCATGGAATTCGTATTGAAGATGGCTTCTAGAACCACCGTAAGCTTAGTGTACCACAAAAACTTATTACGTCATTCACAAATACGTTATGGGTTGCCGAATCAGTTTAAATCAGTTTAGATGTAATATTTTTGCTGATGAAAAAATATAGTTGTATCATCATCAGCCTATAAAATGTTCCCATTGTTAGGAGGAAGGTCTCATCTCTGGGAAGGCAACTGGATCGAAATCCACCACGCGGGCCCATAGCGAATTGGCGGATTAGACTGGATACTGGATACATAGACCCCAAGACTCATAAGTGGGCAACGACTACCGCGCCTCGAATGCTCATTTACCTAGTGTGCCATTACATAATCTTGAGGCTAGATAAGAAGGAGCATTAAAAGACACGATTCCATAGCTGACTGTGCCGTTAAAAGGCGTTTCGTTCAAATGAAATCCCATTAAAACTTTTTCCATTAAACATTGTACTTTAGAAAAATGCTCTTGATCCGAACATTAAAGTTAATAATGGTAAACGATTACAAGTTAATTGCAAAATAACTTGATACTTAAGATGTGGTTTCTTAATGTTACTTTTCTTAAGCATTTGCGTAAAATATTGCTGAATCAGAATTTAAAAAAAAAATATGCAAGATATAGCCACGCTTCTTAATTTATTACTCAAGTTGGATGTAAGACCGATTACTAATTAAGTAATTACTTAACTAAAAGCTGAAATACCAAAATTCGATGTAGCTATAATTATGCTTTGATTTCGGTTCATGAATGAAAAGTAAATGCTTTAAAAAAACACAGCTAAACAAACATTTTTACACTTGTCATTTGTTTAAATCTTTATCGGAAAATTCAAGCAGTATTTTCACTGTCTCTTTACACTTCAATAACTTAGCTTCAATATTTATCATTTTGCTACCGGTGTAGAGGGAACTATACAATAACCATTTTTACCCAATCGCGGAAGCCATGCAAGTTTTCTAAGGGAAAAAGCTCGTCATAAATATAAGATTAAACTCCAATGCTAGAATTGATTGTTTCCCGATATCTAATATTCAGTAGATAACATTTATTTGGGACTGTTGTGATCATAACTATACGGTATCGATGGATACGTGTGTGATGGGTAATCTAATTTATTGTTTTGAAATACAATCTATTTTCCCTTGCCATTCAACACGAAGGGATATGAATCTTTTGGATGCAAAAAAACATCAATTTGTTAAGTAGTTAGTAGGTTTTTTGGGAATAATGTATATTCCAAATAGGCTTTTGCGTGTTGGTTGTCTTTACACGGTTTTATTATGTAACCACTTAGTTTTAATAATACAAGGTGAGATATTTGGGGAACTGACAAGTAGTATCCATACGAAATCTTAAGATATCTAGTTTTCTGATTTAGTACTGTAGCCACAACACGCAATAGTTTTATGCTTTGAACATAGTCTTTTAAAAGGGTATTGTTGGATAGTCGAACTTCTTCATTATAATCAGATCACGAATGAATAATAAAAGTTCGAACCCCGGCAGCCGTCGTCGTGGGGCAGGGGCTAAATTACTGAGTGGCTTTACAAATTATGCAAATACACGAAGTACACGTGCTCTCGTCATTAAAATCTGACGCCCCGTTGACCCCGACTGATACGCCACTTTTTACTCTGTTAACAAACGTGAAAATGTAAAGAACGAAAACCTTTATACGAACTACCGACCCGCTGTAATTGAGTCGCCATGTTTTATGTTCTTATTTCAAATTTCAATAGATATTTATTTTGAGCATAAATTATAATGTTAGTTATACAAACATTCTACAGTGAATATACTATTTTATGGGATAAATTTGCTTGACTGGCTTAGTTTACGGCGTCGTAGTGACCATTTGAATGAAATAAATTTTAACAAAGTGGAGTTGGTCGTCAGTTGTATATAATATATATTTTGATAGGTATCCTCATAGAGATTATATGTCGGTATCCTATTATTATGAGGTTTTGAACCAACTAATTCTATACAAAACTTTAGTATATAACTATAACTTTACTTTTCTACAAAGGTAGAAAATTTTTGGTGGATTTATTTTATACCGGTGCTAGAAACTGTTGTTTTGCTGTGGACCAAGAGGGGGACGTGAAGTATCAGCTTAAACTTTTGCCTTTTCACTATTAATTAACACTTCCGGGTACTGCATTATTTACTATACCTAACATTTCTAGTTATTACGGAAATAAAGGCATTACTTTTGGCCACTCGTGCGCGCATTAGAGTTCTGAAGTACAACTAGCTGACTGTCAAAAGTTTGAAACATTCACGACGTAGGTAATTAAGTTATAGATACGTGTTCTAATTTTGTTTTGGATAATAGTATTGTTTTCTTTGGTTGCTACGAGGTATCCTTTTGGGTTGTTTTGAGGATGAACGAATCGAAGAACACGTTGACAGAAAGCCAATAATAATTGTATATTATGGGCGTTGATATCTGCTGATAAAAGGTACTTCAAATTTTTAAGTTCTATCGTTTTTTTTTTAGTTTATCGTTTATTAATCAAATCCATAATGAATGGCGAGTTTACCACACAAACTATCGCGGGTTTAGAGTGGTACGTCATTACTTCAGTCAGTAGCATCATTATGCCTATAATCTCGGAAGGGATTCATGGATACCGGTCCCGGGACGCGTAACCAATACATTTTCTATTGTGTCTACTTTACGCAGCTTGAAGGGCTTCATGTTTATTATGTTTACTATATCAGACTTAATAACCAATAGATACAATAGCTACACGATACAAATCTATACACAAACTGGCCTGACCCGGCTCTTAATTTTGTTACTTCGCTGGGAACAATGTCAATCCTAAGATAAAAGAATTACCAGACAACAGCGTGACTCGTAAATAAATTATCAATTACGTGAACAATATCAGCGATACCATATCTATTTGGATAGTACGCCGTAAATTATGGTTTACTGAACATAAATGGAAGGTTATACACCTATTTATTGTATATTTCTTCTATTTCGTCTACTCGTTCTCTCGAAAGAACATAGTTAAGGAAAGATTAGCCAGTCGACCAGTGTCGTGCACTCCATAACGACAAAAAGACACTGCCTACCCTAATAAATTAAGTATTAAGTAGTACAAACGTTAATATATCTGTATTATCAGTTAATGTAAGTCTTAGGGTGAGGTGGCCAATCGCAAACATCATTTAACTTGACAATACAATACTATGTTGTTTTTGCCTACCCTGTAAGAAATGTCTGTGCATGCCACAGTTTTTTTTTTTTAAGTGTTTAATGGGGCTGAAATTTCTAGAGTGCGTTGGGAGTAGATACATGTTAAGGAGGCACTTTCCGTGCACCTACTTTCTTCTTCTATCTCGCGTGTATAATCCCCACACAAAGCGAATCTAACTGTCCAGGGTGCGCCAGACGATCTTTGGTTACGTTACGTGTGGAGACTTTTTTTTTTTGCCCCACTATTGGTAGGGCGTGTTTTCTAGCTCAATGTTTTACTCCGTTCACTGATCTTCAATGTATGCACTGGAGAATCATCGTAACGTCTTTTGCTTAACATGGCCCTATGAACGGTCAGAGAGGAGATTGCCATCATCACGCTTGGTTATTATAGTTAGTTCTTATGAACACTGGCGAATCCCGCCGCCCCATTGTCTTGTCATAATTTCAGCTGATTTTAACGACACCCATGGGTAGAAAGAGACTTCCTTCGCCGGGAACACTCGGTATAGTTTGCCTAGGTAGTTATTTCATCGACTCACAAATCTTTCAATATCAACTAACGCAGCTTGGGGCGGCAGCGGATCTAGCTGAAGAAAATAGTAGGTCAAGATAACTTCACTTTATTAAAACCCGAAAACTTGTATCTGTTTCTTTATTAAATATTAAGCTTTTAGTGAAAGTAAAAACAACGCAATTAAAAAATATATCTCAAATGTTGGAAGTTAAAAAATATTAAAATAATCGTAACCACCGTCGTTAATCGTGGCTGCAGCTACCGTTGTTGCAGGGACAGTGACTTTGTGCTGTTTTGAAAATTGCATTTCTTTTAAACAACATAGACACTTTGATGGGTTTTACTTTTTTGCACTAGATACGGGGAGAAGCCTTCGTGGCGGGTTTTCAAAAATATTTAATGTCTCCGAATTAAATTTATACGGGTCAATGAAATAACCGGTGACAAAATTAGGTTTTTACTGAAAGTAAACTACAAACTTTACCTGCTGGCTCTAATATATATACGCGTAGGGCAATATCATAGATATCAGAGGTATATGCTTTAGTCGTTCCGGGGTATAGGTATATATGTATAATGTAAATTATCCAAAATTATGAGTATCGTCTTGTCAAGTTGGTTTGAGTAGGATATTTTATAATAATGCCATTGAACCAAGTAATACAGGCGGCAAATGAAAATCATAAACTGCGACATAACGGTAGTAGAATGACAAACGATTACCATGATAATAAAATATACAGTTGACGTACTCCATTATTATCATGTGTTATAAAAGAGTAATGAACTTTTAAATAAATAATCATTGCCTCGCATTCTTTTGTGTTTTATTTTAGTCATTCTCCAAGCCTGTTCATACGAGCATTGGCGATAACGCTAACGGAGTAAGGTCTTTCAATATGATTGACCTGTCAGCGTTGTCGTAGATTTTCATACGACATAATTCCGGGTAACTCCCATTAACAGGCCCTAAACAAAATCTAAAAAGATTGACTTTGTTAGTTATTAAGAGCCCGAAGCGCCTTCTAGTTGGTCGAACACGAGTCATTAAATTGGCAACACCTGACGATTTTGACGGCCCGGCGAACCAAACGCCTGTGTTGCCGGATTGCCGTGGCAGTTGCCGAAATTGTACCGAATATTGATCCAGATTGTTCTATAATTGCTTCACTGTGTCCGATGATTGTCAAATGGTAATAAATAGCTCTAAGATTACAAGAGATTATTAAGGCAATATCACTATTCACCAGGATTGTTTGTTGTTGTTGTCTGTTGATGTCCGTGTCAGCTGTAGGTATTTATACCCAAACATGGATTATCATGAAATCTTCACTTCTACTTTCGATACGTAATATAACTAAGATATATAATAAAATTTATAAAAAGTAAGTACTAGACTCTGAATGTATTAATGTGTTTGATGGTTGGGACTAATGGCATCCCTAGGGCAGGCAAGTGGGTGCACGGGGAGCACCGATATCGGTCACACAAGTCGGTCAGGGCCGTGCCTTCCTTTTAGCATCCGTTCACATTATAAATATTCCCTCGCCTACTGACCGACTGAGCGACGTCACGAACGATGCAGCGTGCACTTTGCGTTACATCCTTTACTTTATTTATAATATTATGATACTTAAGTTTTTGGATATTACTTAGTGGTACCTAAGCGTATTATTTAATCGTGCCAAGATTTTCGCTGTATGAATTTGTGGTTCATTATAAATTAAATGCAGCACTTCATCGTTTTAAATACAGCGGGGAATTTGATTTATTTAGTCTGGGAAATAATTATTTCGCTACATTATATGTATAAACAGTCATAGTGATATGGCCTAATCACCACACTTGGCAGGTGGATTTGTTTTCGTTGTATGTAGCTAGTAGCTTAGTATCTGGATACAATCTCTTTGTCGGCTTATTGAAGCCGTCTACACCCACGGTATAAATTTTTCATAGTCACGTTAGTCTCGTTTGGCTGAACCATTTTCCCTTTGTGCCACCTAGGGCGCAAAATTTTAGGGCATTAATAGTGGCTACATTTTCTGTTATCGTTATAAAGTTCTTTACTGAGGAAATTTTAGGTGAATTTTGAAAATATTAGTTTTTCGGAAAAGTTACAGTCAATTGATATTTCTGCAAAAACTGGGGCTCAATCGACTCTACAGCATTTAGGACACTTAATTTTATACGATCAGTGTAATGTACAGTGATTTTATATTACGATTATACGATTTTCATAGTTTTATGGGAATGAGATTTAGTATTTTTCTTTAATTCGGCAAATATGATTTCGTCAGTTGTTTTGAGGAAATATTCCTGTTGGGAAACAGAGTCGATTGACCCCACTTAAATTCTTGGAAAAATTACAATTTTCGCACTGACTGTACCTTTTTTCAAAAAACTATTAATAGGGTTTTAAATATCAATATTCACCTAAAAATAACCAAAAGGGGTGATCAAAAATTTTGCGCCACCATGTATACGTTATTTTCTAGCAAAGTGCAATTTCTTGATACCTTCGCATTCATTATTCGTATTATAATAGGGGAGTATTGATTAACCTGTAAATAGCAGAAGAGTCAGTTGTGACTGTGGCTTTAAGTGTGAACTTAGCGTGAACCGTATAAAATAACTTTAAAACTAGTGTTACTTATACGCAAGACCTCCGTCTGCAAATTTCTGACCTCTTATCCTTTCTCTGAACCTCAGATTTTACTACAATCTTTATGTGTTGTTCATGTGTTTCCAAGGCACACTAAAGGGTCCTCTGTTGATACTTCTCCCTTCCAAATATTTCACAAAACCACAACACCCTACTCTCGTTTATCGGCGACCTAATATGCGGTTGACCCCAAAGCTTTTAACTGTCTCAGCGTTTTGTTCCCCAGTAGTAAATTCTAATTCGGCAAAGGTCATTGCCAAATACTATCGTCAAAAATGGGTCTTAAATTATATTAGTAAACAAAGTAAGATATGTTAAATATTCAGGGGAAAGTTGGCTAAATGTAGAGGCTTTGAGCGGCGGCCATTACTGGCTGGCGGGCGTCTTGATACTCGTCCCAGAGTCATCTCTTATTTAAAGAGTGTTTCATTTCACTGTCCCCTCGTCCACTTGGGCTAATGGTAAAAGTATCTTTATAGGGAACAAGTTTGTTGGTCGTGCCAATGAAATGCAGTCTTCAGATTGAATTGCATTGCATTGTTATTTAAAAAGACTATGTAAGATTGTTGTATTATGTTAACGCACAAGCTTCTATAATGTTAAATACAAGGAATAATGTGACTTTAATAATATGTATATCTGAGAGGACTAATTTCTCTAGTTTATTTCGCCCAAAGTAAGAAACATTTTAGAAGTAGTGCTTTGGTGTGGTGTGTGTTGGATAGGCACTGCCAGAGAATACTCTCTCTCTCTGGTGTTGACAGGTATGATATAAGACAGCTCTTTGTACATCTCTTTTTCTATTTATTGTATCTTTTCTTCTCTTTCTGGGGTGAAATAAAGTGTTTTGCATTTTATTGTGCCACAGAAAACAGTTCCGTCCGCACCACCCTATCACCGCTAATGCTAGTTGCATTCGCGCTCCCAAAACAATAAATTTTGTTCAGAATGAATACTCAATCCCCTCGAAAGTTTGTTGAATACACAAAATAGTCAGTAAAATTTATAATCTTAAGAAGATGACAATACGGTTTGCCATTTAATTATTAATAGGTTTCTCACATCCAGAATCGCAATGGTAGCATTTTTATACATCGGTGTATTAGTAAAATGAGAAACTATACAATTTTATGATTAATTAAAGTTCAAAATTAATATAATTATATTTAAATCTCCTTATTCATTCGCAATATTCACAATGTAGTTGTATATTGTTCTCTCTATCTATTATTTTATTTCAGTTCCTTGTATAATTAATTTATTCGTTTGGGTATACATTTGTTTTTTAAATAAATGTCTGAATTTTCAGTGGGACGGATAATTTGAGAGGTTAGAGCGCTATTCCGGCGAAATTAATTTTAGCTTTTCCTTTTTTTAAATCGAGAAGTGATAGGTGATAAGCATGATTGTTTGTCATGCTTAACATAAACATAACATAAATCCTCTTTATTGCACACATTGAAAATTTACAAAAAAAATAGAGCTAAAAGAAAAGTACAATCGGCGGTCTTATCGCAATGCGGTGATCTCTTCCAGGCAACCATGCTGTTTGGAATACTTAACAATACAAGGGACAGTCTACGGTGTGCTAATTCCACAAATTACTGCTTAAAATAATACAACAGTATTAAACAGTTTATATCATAAATAAATAAAATAAACAGTACATAATGCATGTATATTTAAACACACATATACCAAAGGTGAGATAAAGAAATAAATTAGAAAGTGAAGAATATCACAATTGTTGTTTCTTATAGAGATTGTGGATGTCTAATTGCCATCACCTGATACAATCTGATCACCGCCGCCCTAAATTTATGAAACATCAATACGACTTTTGTCTTGAAGGTCGTAATACTCGAGTATGTGTGTGTAGCAACATCTATCTCTTTTAACTTTATCAGAATATCTTTTTGGGCTAATACAAGAATAATGAATACTACATGCGTAGGCGCGCTACTATCTTTTTCATTGCGATCGTATACCGAGTACCAGGTTTTACGACTTCCGTGTCCGTCACAGGTGCATGCCTCCTCACTTTACGCACAAGGCACAAGGCAATTTTATTATGAACAAAAGGATAACACGATTTATTCCACTGATGTTTGCAGATGATAAGAATGAGACCAACTAAAACTCTGTACGTGTATTAGTTCATATCAAATAAATATAATAATATTATAAATAAATCCAGCTCATTACTGCCCCACTATTGGGCGCGGGCATCTTCTCAGAATGGAAGGACTTGTCGTCTCAAATAATCATGAAAAATTCTTCACTTTACTAATTTGCTTTTAAATTATATAATATTTCACTGAATCTTTCATAATGACTTTATATGTATAGATAGTAGGTTCCTTTCATCTATAACCTAAATGCATTATGAATATTTAACGCTGAGCTACTTGAAAGTCGGTAACAAAAGAAGACTCGTTTAAAATATGTACGTAAATAATGCAGCTTCCGCGAAGATGTTCTTTACACATATTTAACATTTATTGATTTTCGGAGCGGCTTGCGGCACGAACACATTGTTCCTCCACCCTTTTTATCATATAGAAATTAATATTTGTATAGAATTTATCTGAAACCAATATTCGAGGGATCTCGAGTATCGTTGGAAAAGTTGGAGGGCTCGAGTTTGTTACAATTATTGAGGATGTATCGTTATTTCCTATATACTGACAGTTTTACTATTTTGTGGAAAATGTATTGTAGATGATTTTATTTCGAAGCCATGAGAAACTTGTTGTGTTTCTCCAACGGTAATGAAGATCAGATGGCAGTAGATGACCGTTAACCTTTTCTTAGCATGGAGGAAAGGCTTGTTAAGGAAAGGTTAAACTTACTACCTGAGTATCTACTTCCTACCTACCTATATTAAAGTTTTCTACCCACAAAGCAGTGTTTATATTGCACACTATAAATGCAAACATTTCTTTCATTTTATTCGTGCAAGTAATAACGTTTACTTCCGTAAAAATATATCATCCCTTTTCTCCCATTTACAGTTCGAATTGGGGAAAATCCCTTACGTCATGAAATGTGTTTTCCTAAGTATATTTTTGTAGGGCCGGGGACATAGACCATCCTTTATTAAGGTTTTCATGCAATAACGTAGATTACATAAGTAGGAGGATAGATGGGCTTTATACGCATAAGAAGATTTATAGTAAGGGCTTGCGCAGACTATGTGGTCGCGACTGTAGTAAGAAGACTACCACTTGAAGAAAGCAATGAAGGTGCGCACTCTTGGAAGAAGACGACTATAAACGAAATGGTCTTTTGTCGATGCGCAACATTGTGTCTTTTCTTTTTCTTTCTTTCTTTTAAAATTAATGTTACCCCACACTAGGATTTCTCATGTATCGTGGGTACAGTTTAGAGATAAATATCTCACATGCACACATACCAGAACCCGGAACAACTATTTGTAGGACAAACCTACAAATATTTGCTCCGTCAGGGGACCGAACCCGAGACTTGTTGCGCAGAAAGCCAATCGCCCCAGCCGAGCCGACAAATCGTTATTAAAGCAGAGACGCTTATTAGCACTCAAATAGGTATCACGTGTAGGCAGAGATCGTTCACTATGCAGCGTACCTTACACGCTCACAAAGAACGCTCTTCTGGGAATCCAGTTATAATCACTACCCTTAGCAACATAATGGATCGAGTGATTCAGGTGGCTGCTTTACTCCCTGGTACAATAACTTAGCCACATTTAATGATACCCGGGAGATGCATGTTTATAATCAGAAACTATACTGCTTGTTTAGGTAGGTATAGGCAACCGTTTTCTTGTAGTAATCTTCTAAGACAAAAAGCAGACGGGACAGACTAATTGTTCCGAAAAGCGTAGAAGTGTGTGGTGTAACTTGAGAGAGGTATATCCAGTTTTTTGTGACGAAACGCTGAGTTAATTGACTGAATCTTTCTTTTTAGACTTGTATGGGATGTTAAAAGCTAAGCTGTTGGAATTTTATTATAGTACTCTTCATAATTCAATAATCTCCAGTTATAGCATTGATATCTCTCGGATACCAACAGTGAAGGTATTTATCATATTACTTATATGTAGTTATTCACTCCGTATACCGCTATTCAGATCATATGAAAAGCTCCTAAAAATATAATTGATATTACGATTATTACACGGCAGAAGAAATACCTACCGCATTCATATTTTCGGGATACAACTACAATACGATATAGACTATATTACTTTCCTACGTAACGCTCGCGCGGATTATTGCCAGCCGCCATTCTTATTTAAAGAAACTAACCATTTGGGTACTCGATAACTACACCCCTCCCTCTTTCAGTGGGTGACACTACAAATAATGAGCTGTAAAGCGAGTGAGTAACACATACTGTATTAATTCGAAGTCTTACGTACGAAGTAAATTGGATAATTAATACAAAATGACTCGGTAAAAGTATGTCTAATACACATCACGTATCATCATTATATCATCATATAACATTTTCAAGCTTCATGAGTGACGACGATGTACCGATATCTCTTCGTAAAGTCTTTACACAATGTTGGAAATGGCTCATTGTGCGGGATACGGGCGTGTCGTAGCTCCGTAGTCTCGTAGCACACTCGTAGCGCTCGCGTAGCACCTGCCGCACTTACCGCAGATTACCGACCGCTTCCCTTCTTAGCATAAAAAGTAGCGTTTAGATCGTCTTTACTGTGTTACGACGAGAATTCTCTCGCAATCTCTCTCTCAATGACATAAAATTATTATGATGGAAGTTTTATAAATATAATGCTAGATTGTATACTTACATATACCTACTTCTGTATTGTATCGTAGAACATTATTTGTGCCTATTCTAGTTGCGTGTATTCGACCAAACATTTTGCAATGTAACCGCTTCGAAGGCTAATGTCGTTTACTTGCCGTCGTATTGAGGGAACTCGACTCAACTTAATTACGAGCTGCCTTTGAGAAGCCTCCGCGTACGGCACAAACGAAAATGTGAAAAACAATATTGTATTGCGGGATTAAACGAATCAGTGACTTGAGACTGAAAGGAAATCCGAATCTCTGACCTTAAAGATTTAGCTATCGGACATTTTCTGTAGAAGATAACGATACGATAATCGCATTTAATTTCGACCGAAGAGGTTGCTGTCGTTAAAGGATATCGGAAACAATGAGAGATAGCATTCCAAATTATTATTATGACCTTTATTATATTTTATTATTAGTAAGAAACGTTACTACTGTTTCTTCTTTAATTGTTTCTCTTCTGTTACAAGCAAACTATGTTCATTAATGCCTCGTAGCTACATAGCGACCGCGCAGACAGGTCGATCAGCGGGGTTAAGCAGCACTTGCCGTGGTCGTGGTCGTCACCCATCCAAGAACTCTTGGATGGGTGACCGTTTCTTCGAATATCGAGATCCCTCCGTGCCTCGGAAATCATGTTAAGCAGTTGGTCCCGGTTGTCACACGAATACTTATGACAGTCATCACGGGAGTCAGTAGTTCAAAAAGTCTGACAACCGGTCTAACCTTAGGATATTGTAGCGACATCTATCGCAACATAGAATAACTACTATCAGATTACGAATCCTGCATCGCGCAAGGAAAAAGATATTCGTATCTAGCATATATACAACTGTCCGACATCGACCGTCGGGCTTCGGCCCGCCAGGCAATATCACCTCGCCTGGTCGGAGGATCCTCCCTTTTCAATGGAGGAACACCATACCTCGTTCCTCCACAATATCATGTCTCGCAGTAATTGGGTGGTGGAGGTCAGATGGAAGTCGCTCCGTGTAAAATAATGATATTCAGCTGCAACTTGTTGGACTGGGAGCTGACCCCAACATAGTTGGGAAAAGACTAGGCGGATGAGAGTCTGTAGGAATAAAAAAAATATTTTTATAAGTGTACAGGTGTGGGACGAAATCTCTCATAATTAAGTTTTATTAATTGTGGAATATTGTTCCATTACAATAAGATAATATAAAATATTGGTACCTTTATTAAGAGATTACTAGTCTATACTCACTAGCGACTATAGTATGAAATATGAAGTAGCTGCTAGAGGCGCCTCGCTTGGTTTCGTACTAATTTTTTTCTCGGGGGTAGATTTGTATAGTTTTACTGTTGCAATAAACATTCTAGCGTATTAAATAGAATTAATTAGTTAAATACAGATTAATTCTGGTTAGATCTTCTTTGTCTTTTTATTTAATTTAATAAAGTAGTTTGTCGTAGTCATTATTAATTTAAGTACCTATGTTAAGTTTTGTCATTTATTGTTTAAGAGTGACCTTACGAGGCTGGCATAGTCACTAGGTGAACTGATGCCTAAATAAAAATTTGAATTAAAAAAATTGTAATAATGTTTTAGATCAAAATCTTTTAGTCTTAATGCCAAAGTGCTGTTATATGTATCTTGAATGTATTAAAAATGTTCTCATGTAAGTCCGAATTTGTAATTTCTTTTTGAGAAAATAAATACTTTTACTATACAGGGTTATTTGTAAAACACCGGCAATGATTTAAGTGGTGAAACTACTCATCAATATGAACAACTTGTATTATGGGACAAACTATGAAATCGCGAAAAAAAATTCAAACTTTTCATACAAAAGATTAACCTTGCTCCATCAAAATGTATGAAAAGTTTGATTTTTTTTTCGCGATTTCATGGTTGGTTCTGTAGTAAAAGTTGTTCATATTGATGAGTAGTTTCACCCCTTAAAGCACTGCCGGTGTTTTACAAATAACCCTGTATATTATTTGATAGTCACTAGCGAGTATATACTCGTACTTGTAAATTCAAAATACAGGTTCTGATGTACCGTGGCATAATCCGATATAGAGGTAACTAAAACACTATTACAGCTATCAACATTACATATAAGAGATCTATGTAATAGTACCACTTAAACTCTCCATTAGGATGTAATATACATATATCCTTAATTACTCCACACATCACATACCAAAACCTTGATTAAAATCTAGAGGCTTAACTGAGGCGTAAGCTCTTTGTGTGGCGTCATATGTTTCAGTAATGGGAATATATACGTATACAAAACGGAATATGAGTAAGAAACAGTACAGGAATCATGAAATCAAAGAGATGCGAGCGTCGGCGCCGCGCCGTGCCGTGGTCAGGGAGTGGCGCGCGCGGCACTAACGATCCACCTCGCCGCCTCGCCAGCCACCGCCGCCGCCGGCCGCCCACCTACCATATTCGTCTTACATTTTATTATCTACCTACATTCAAAGCTTACGTCCCTCCGACTTACAACACACTGTTAAAGATTTATCCCCAATTTCTTTATACATAAAATTCCTGAATAACAATCGAGCAATATAAGCTTATGGAAGTGGAATTTCAATTCAGTCTTCTATTTATGTGTGCGATGGTTTATTTTTAACGTACACGAGGAATATGAATAAAAACTTTTTGTGTTCGCTATATTCGATCTTATCGCCGCTTTGGATACATTAACTTTCATGTGTTGTAAAGGTTACATTATGTTTGCTTTTATTTTATTTAACATGTTGAATCTTGTGACAGCCTTGATGAAAATCCGCTTATGCACAAAGATCAATGAAACGATCCCTCGGCGCTATCAATCATATTATTCTGTGACACAATATTTTTTGCCATTCTGTGAGTATGTATTTATAGATATATGTGACGTTCCAAGGCGTTTAGGCGTAATTTTAATTTGTTTACAGGAAAGTCCTTTTTATTCTATTATATCCAAAGTGCTCAGTGAAAACAAAAATGGCTGATATAGTGAAATATTTTATTAATGATAATGATTAAATTAACAAACAATTTATTTTAGCTATTTAAGAACATTCGTGCTTAAAAGTTCATTCAGCGATATATTATGTTATCGTGCGCTAAGATCGCCTTTCGAATCTTTAATGAACTGGGAATAACCTATCCCTTAGTCAGAGATCTCCCAGATCACACGAAGTACGTCGAGCACTAGCTCTCCAACTAACAATAGATTCAACTTCATTTAGAACTTTATAACAAATATTTAGTTTGCTTTAATAACGTCCTTCATTCCTGAAAATTCAATTTATGTTCAAAACTACGTTAAGCAGATCTTTGACTGCAATAATTATAGTTTCAATTTCAAAATGATAAACGTAATTGTTTACTTGAAACTCGGTATTTCAAAATCAAATCAATCAAATATATTTATTGGAACTAAAAACAGGTTTACAGTACGTTTGCGTACGATAATAGCTACATTAGTTATATAACTGTATCGCAGCCATTAACGCCCACCTCCAAGAGGTCAAAAGCATTAGCGTTCCAGTATACAGAAACAGAGCATAAGTTAACTATCTATGTATATAAAAAATAATTTATTCATCGTTTCTAAAAAGCGCGTTTACAATTGACGTAGGTATTGTATATGTCTTCTTATGTAAAAGCGTTTTTTAGAAACGGATCACGCTCACCTCAAACGTTTTTTTAAATGTATGTATATCAAAGCTGCTCATTGTTCGGCACAATAAACTAAACGCCGCGACTTTATAACATTTTTGCTGAATAATAGCCAGACATTGATAACGAAAATTATCCTCATAATTTTCTTGACAAAATTTTCGTTGTACCTATAACGTCAGGTATGAACAAAATGAAGTGAAAGATACGCTGAAATTCATCTCCATTTAGCGACTTCATCGTTTGATACTGATAAATCACGCTGTCCCTTCGGTTCAAAAGATATTTTAAGCAATAATTTCTTGAATTCTTAAGATAACGGAGTAAATGTTCAAAGGAAACGAATTTTGTCTGCAGTCATATCACGTAGCGCAAACAAAAATCAGGATTATCTTAACGGACAGGGCACTATTAATCTATGTTAGAGAGTCAGTGTTTGTATCTACTATATTCAAATTTTACGAGCAGGTGCAAGCAGTGCCCTTCCGGGCGGGTCACATTAAGCGCTCCTAACGGTACCGTAAATAATTATTTTATAAAAATGTAATGCAATTATATTATATTATAAATTATAAGCCGCAAAAGCAATTAATTTTTTGTCCCGACTGTGCACTTTTTACTGAGAGCGAAAGGGGTCGGAATATGATGGATGTGAACATAATAACACCTTGTGCTAAACAGTGACATGTCGTAATTTAGAGAGTTAGAATTACCTTTTAGGGTTTTGACAGATGAATTATTCATAATCTCCCGAAACAGAAAAAGGTACTAACATGGTTTCGTTGTACTGTGACCACTTTTGAGGTATTATATACACATATATTTTTGTATAAATTAGACTAGATGCTTCATAGACTTTATATACATTGAATAAAATCAATACAATGTTTGGTCTTTGTAACTATCGGCTTGTTTAACAAATTATTGAGTTTGCAAATATTCGTGCATATAAGGTATCCTATATGTGCTGTATTATAATTTGTAATAAATGGTTAAATATGGTATCCATGTCAGGTTAATTGCAAGGTAAAGCTCGTTCTTGTTAAGTTAGGTATTATACCAGTAAATGTTGTAACGCAAAATTATTTAGTGAAGATAGAGTGTCACCTGAGTGCCTGCTACTTACCTTCAAGTGATTAATGGTGTGACGTGTCGTTCACCCGTAGTCTCGCCTCACCGTTCTTGAATTTTAATAATTAAAATACCGATTTAATCTAAAAATAACTCAAAAACACAGTTGATTTGACATTATTTATTTCGGAAAATATTCAGGTGTACGAAAAATTCTCCTGGAGTTATTCCTGTAAGGATCAATGTCAACGGAAGAGGATTTCGCAACTTTCATTCATGTGCCCAAACAAAAATAAAAGATAAAGGAACTTGTTTCTGTACAATCATAATTTAAATCAGGTTGCGTTTCTCTGGAGCGTTGCACACAACTCAGTCAGTGACAGGCCGGGCCCCGCTGCCGGCGACGTAGGCCTCCGCTACTTTCCCGACTCCATTCCTTAGCTTCCAACTTTGCGGTAAAATTTACGATTTTCCTTTTTCTATATTTCATTAAAAGTTCTTAAGTCTCAGGATTATACTTCGCGTTCTTTGAATAATACTTGTCGTAAATTTCAATATTCAAAATGAATCGTATTACTTTTTGCAGCAGTAATTGGTCTCTGATGTTTTTGAACAATATTAAAAGTGTCGGCCGTCTTTTAATTAAGTCCATCAAGTGGTTCTCGGTCCGCCTGCTATCGATGTTCTGTAATTTTTGGGAAAATGTCCATTTTAAAAGTCTGTTTATTAAGTAATTTGTCAACTTATTGTATAAATGATACACAATATAAAACTGATAAAAGTTAGGCCATTTTAATGTTCAACAAAAGCGGATCAATTTCGTATCTCCAAATGTATGCCTCGCGATCCACAGATACACACAGACAAATCTGAATTTCATATTTTATTTCACGTCTTGCTAATGGCGAGTCGTTTGAAACAACATCGGCTTGTCCGACATACATTTTCCTTTCCCTGATTGGGGATTCTGCAGTTATTGTACAAAAAACAAGGTAATAAGCGAAGGTTTCGATTTTGTGGTGGTAATGTCGCCCTGGGAATACCCGGCCATAAAGTGGGTTGTGGCACCAAGCCTCCGAACTTACGAGCCTTAACCCTCTGAATGCTGTTAAAATTTAACAAGTCCCTAAAATCCAGTTTATTGCACGCACTTTACTCAATTTATTTACACTTTACTTCGAAATACAGACGCTTTTAGCAAATACTTTGTTTTCTTTAATAATTACGTTTGTAATTAATTAAATACCCATTAGCAAGTACCTACTTTCAATATTAAAAACTGTTGGTATTCATTATGTATTTCTGGAACGAGCAAAGCTGTTTAGAAAATTCAACATTATGTTAAACAGAGTTTCCAATATTCATGGGATTTATTGGAGATGACGAAATAATTAATTAATCTGAATAAAAAGAATTGTTATGTTGATAATTGCCCTTTTTTATTTTTCATGCATCGATTGTAGTTTGTAATAGTTGTGTATTCTATTTTGCTTGATATGGCATTGCCTGTCTTATACGTGCTGGGCAGATAGGTATCAGTGTAATAATGTTAATGTTATGTATTTCGCAAATATGCATTTTCGAGTGTGCTAAAAATTTCTTAATTCCAAGCTCGCGGAATTTCCACACCGCACATAAAATATACCAGCAAATTTGTTGTTAACTTCATACAGTTTAATGCGTAAATAATATAATAATGGTTCGTCCCTCGGTCGCGTAGGGTTGGTACATTATAATTGTAGCGGGCCGTGTCGAGGGGGCTGCTTAATTGATGCTCATCCTGTATTCAAGGGTACGGAGCCACAAGTGGATGTATTTAAATAAACTAAATCCAGCTTCCAGGTAGGGTTATAAATTTTTTGACTTTTAAAAATTGTTTTCCTTATAAATACCTAATTAAAACGATGCTGCCTGCTATTCTCGTAAGGTTGGCAGACTTCTCCAATACGTTGGATGGCAGGTTTTAGACCAAGTGCGACAGGAAAGGAAATTGATTGAAAAGTATCATTCAAGAAATGAAATTGATTGAAAAGTATCATTCAAGAAATGAAACGAATCCAAGACTCTTTGGTAAGCAAGTCGTGGGCATCGCGGTTTATCTTATAGTGGAATGCCTGTAATGTTTTATTAGCCGGGGCTCATCCAAGAGCTAAACATTTCTTAGGTATAACGTATTATTAAAACTAAATACTGAATACTAGTGGAAGAAACTACGCGAACCAAAAATATATATGTAGATAGGTAACTATAATTATTTAGTGGCTACTTTTATCTTTGCTAAAGAAGCAAGTATCTTCCCGGTAATCTTTGTATCAGAAAGCATAAATAATGAGGTCTTGGTGCTATACATATAACTAGTTAAACGCCGACTCACTGGCTTTCTACAGTTGACATATACTGCTAGTGTACTATACAGTATACACAGTGCCCTCATTCGTGTGTTTTGAATTTGATCAATACACGGACGTTGTCGCCGGCCGCATCAATTTAGCTTTAATGCGATTATTCGGACAGTACAGTGACTAGCCTAATGGATATTGATGTAGGTATGTCCCCACCAGGTAGTATAGTGACATAATTGCATATTCGAGTAATATTTTAGCAGTCAACTCTAGAACTCGTGGTAAAGTGGCTGCCGAGCAATTCCATCATCATTTAAGTTCATTCGTAACGGTCAGAAGTTACAAACTGTGTCCGGTTTTTTCCATTAGTCAAGTTACGCAGACAGGTTACCCTTTAAAATACTCAAATTAGGTTACCACATTGATTCCGGTTAAACGAGAAGTCGATCCCAACATAGTTGTGAAAATACAAGTCGACAATGGGAAGCTCCGAAGCAAATTCCAATAGATACGAATTGGTTCCACGTTCCGCGAGTAAGTACAAACGGAAAAGTAATTTCAGTTAATGATTTACAGTTTTACGGTGTTTCCGGCTTGTAATAGGACGGTGCGTGTGTGTCTGCGCTTTATTAGCGCGATTAGGGGCCGCTTTTATTACTAATAGCCCTTTAAGCAATTAACCTAAAGCCTCGCTTATCTATGTATAAGTGCGTCCCGTCCACATTCAGAATACGGACTTAATGGGAAACGTGTAATTAGTAAAATGAGTTAATCGATAACGGAAAGGTGAAAATTGCAAACGTGTTATGTCGAATGAATTACAATTTTGTAAATGCGAAATTCAGTTTATTTGTTTGTCTTTGCGACGATTTGGAAGAAATTTGGTAAACAGGTGTTGATGAAATTTAGCAGCTTGAAATCGTAAGAGAACATAAAATTGTTATCCTAAAAAATTTTAAACTTATCACAAAGGCGAATTAGTGAGCGCGTCTCGTATGTTTAAATAATAAATGTAAGAACTACTTCTCGACTATAAAAACTGTTGCTGTACATTTGCTAAAAAGAAGAAGTTGTTCGGCCGCACTCTACGACCACATTTCCAGCGGCCGTCATCACTAAATTATGTTGTGACTGGCCATTTAACGCCACGCTCGCTACACGCCATATACAGGGTTGGCTTACACCTACGTACTCATCTACCGAAGCTTAGTTAATACCCCTGTTAGGATAAATGATTATAGCCAGACAATGTGAATTTAAGATTGACCTTGACCCCAGGCTAAAGCTGTATGAACTCGTGATTGAACCAAAGCATTTGAATAATAAATATTAGCTGCGTCGGTAGCCTGCCTCCGTACAATTAATTATTTTACGCCCTTGCATATTTAATTATCATCATTATGGTTTCATTCGCTTTACCGTCTGGTAATTATAGAGTTGATTAACAAACTGAACTAATCGATACCTACTTGCAGGCTTTTGAGGCTTTTCAATTCCCTCGGTGTACGTCGTGGTACGTGAGTAGTCTCAATTAGTGCCAAAGTTCTAATTGAAACCGAGTTTGTTAGGGTTAAAAGTTGTTGACGCACTTTGTATTACTAGTTTTGTGCTATTGTATCTTATACATAGTATACACGGAGATCCCGGTGAAATTTACATGTACCCCTGCCGCTGTTGCCATGTCTTTATCCGTATCTCTTACAGATTTATTAATTTTATAGCATAGCATAAATACTGTATTTACAGCTCCACCTGGAAGTATATATTATATGTTATTATTTAAGGATGTGATTTTGATACATTTACAACTAATTTTATAACAATGTGCACTATAATTTATTTATTTATTTTATTTAGCAGTGAATATACTCTCTAAAACAAATAATGTTAGTTTAACAACTTTTCGAAATTTTGTAAGAACAAGTAGGTATGCTAGCTAGTATTTATTTAAATATGATACCTAATATTTTTCTAATTTTGGATTATGAAAACAGCTGTTTTATCTATATTTACAGTCTCCGAGTACAATAATCATTTTGCTAGATTGTTTCTGCTTCAAAGGGCAACAAAATTAATTAGATTTTCAACATAGTTTGAATCTGTTAAAGCTTAAAGTAATACTACGCTTTTAAAATAGGTTTTGTAAATTCCAACTAAGTACTTACAAAAATATCCGTGGATTAACGAAATAGTTATATAAATTCTGATTTATTTATTACCCGACTACCGCACAACAAAGGTCTTGTAATGAATTTATTAAGTCTATATATGTATATTGTATATATGATATATACATATATAGACTAATTAACATCCACACACATACACACAACACAACAACGAACATCCATACATAGATATATAATATATCTATGTATGGATGTTCGATCGTAGATCAAAAACTACTGATCTGATGTTGACAAATGAGGTGTCGATTGTTTAATTATAATGTAACAGTATCATAGGTTATGTTTAGAAAAATCCGACCGCACCGCTACGGTAAGATAGATTTCATAGTAGCAGTAGGGTTTCAAGTTTAATTTTTTTAGGTGCATTGTAAATCAAAACATTAAATAGAAGATTTGTAGCATTTAATAAGCCCTTTCAAACGACGCATCTTTTATAAATAAAAATACTCAAACCTGACTACGGAAAAAAAACGTAAAAGAATTACATTGTGAAGCCGTAGGCGGTGTTAATTTGTGAGACGTCAGACTTTTAACTAGGTATCATGATTTTGATGTCTCAAAACAAAACCGTACGCTTTTTAGTATTTTTTTCGTAGTTGCGATTTAGTTTTTTTAGTTTTATTTTTTAGATGGAATGATTTATGATTTATGTTGTAGAACGGAACTATTCGTGTTGTATGTATATAAGTAAAAAAAGAACGTGGTATATAAACCAGCAGGTACTTAGTGGAGCAGAAGAGCGTATAATCTGTAGCGGAAACGACGTCTTTGTCTGTAAAGCTGAGTCTTAAAGATTATGCTGAATTTCTGGCGATAAACCGACACGAGTATCACTCACTGCGCTTAACGTTTTATATCTACTTACACATTTCTTCCATCTCGCTGAATGAGGAAAAAAGATTTTATTCTTTTTTTTAATATGAAATTAAGAAGTTTAAATAAATTATAATACAGACCCAAATTCACAGTCTTTTGTGCTTAAGATTCATGGAAGTAAACTTTCACAAAAAGAGTCCATATTTTTTTAAGTTAATATCCAAACCATTTTCGCACTTCATTACTTTTATTTCGTCATATTGTTTTGCCTCAAAATATTCGTCTTGTTTTCAACACCTGCCATTTAATTATGTTTAAATGAGGTATATTTGGCGGTCTCATATATCATGTCAAAACCTTTTACCGTTTATTTATAGTCACGTCACGAAATGCGGTCGAGGCCGTAAGCTATGCACTGTATAAAACAATGCTACGACTCGCTGGCCTACGGAGCTACGAAAATTCACTTCAACGTTTGTAACTTCTGTTGCAATATTGTCGCTGACAACTTTGGAACAAAGAAACGGGACTTATATTGAACACGTTTTCACTTTGTTCTCATTGTTGTAATTTGTCTTTGGACTTTTGACGCAAAACGTGTATCTACGAATTCCGACTACTAATTAGGTACTGCTGAAACCATTTGCTACGGGTTCTAGTGGCATCACGGCTGTGTGTCTTTTATCACTCGCAATCTGTGTCGCCATAAACTTTAATTTACTCAAATATGTGTCAGATAACACAGAGGTTGTTTTGCTGGCTTGCATTCTCTTAATTGCGTCGTGCTCGTTCGTACGAGGCAGTCGGCACAGTCGAGTATCGTCACAGTTTGACTCCATTGAGCACAAGAGCCCGTTGCCCCGCTAACGCTCTTGTCCCGACTCGCGTGCAACTACACTCGCAAACTAACAATGATTACACACGACTATATATACGACGTAACTTGTTTCAACAAATTAAATCGCCTTTATCCAACTTATATAGACTATAGTGATTCTCTCGGGGATTCATTTACGTGTATAGGTATTTTAAATTGCGGTTTATAACGATCGGGGTCTAATAAACAATTCGATAAGTAATTCCTTCTATATCAATCGGACAGGTTAATGTCTACAAGCTTTTCGAACAACAAAAGTTTCCGATATTATATCAGCATTATTTATTGACACTAAACTTTCGTATTATTAGTATTTGTGATAAGATTAATTATTCTTTTGCGAATCTGAAGATTCGTGTTTAAAATTTCGCCGAGACTTTGAGGCTAGAAATAATGAAACGTGTATAGCCTCTGCAGGCTAAAGAGTTGTTTCTTTGAGGTAACTTGAATAATGTCACTGAAAAAGAAGGCGCTTATTCAAAATTCTTTTAGTTTTCAGGGTTATATTCTGAAGGAGGAAAATATTGCGGCGCAAAAAGTATGGTTCGCTATGTTAATGTATAATTTGGACGTTTCTAAAATGTTTTTGGAATATTTATTTCCAGAGGTGTTTAATTATTCATAGGGATTCATAAAAGTCCTCGTTATTGTTAAATTTAATCGGATTTTTTTGATAGGAAACCGTTATCCTTCTTCGTTTTATCACGAGGTTTTTCCTCACGTTATAAGAAATGTTTATTTGCGAATTTATGATATAACTTAGAATGACACCTGGCTAATATATATTTATGGACTAAATAATATGCTTGTTGGCCAAAAACTCGACCACAACTTATGATTTATTTTTTTCACTGTTTGTAATGGATATTTTGGAACATAGAATAGAATAGAAATATACTTTATTGCACACCAACATAACAAAACATACAATACAAAACAATAGAAAACAATGCACAATGGGCGGTCTTATCGCACATAACTGACTACATAACTATATAGGTTTGTCTCGGTAAGTTTATGTTGGAATTTATATCATTTCCAGAAGATTGGGTGCCCTATTTTCTAGCTCAGTAAAGCAATGAAAAGGACAGGAGTATCCGTCATAAGTGGTAGCCAAAATCTCGTATGTTCTCGTATGTACTAATTTTGTTTGATGACAGCGGTATTCAGCGCACGTCACAAGTTCTGATGGGTAATTAATTAATATCCGTCAGGTACTTAGTGTATACACATGTTCGAGACTCGAACCTTGTTCCTATTGCATAATAACACCAATACCTAGTCAGCTGCTCACTGAATCAAAACATTTGACGGCACGGTTGGCGCAGTGGCTAAGAGACTGGCGTGACGCAGGTTCGATCCCCGCACGGAACAAATATTATTTTGTATAGAGTATATATAGATAGTTGTTTCGGGTCTGGGTGTGTGTGTGCATGTGGCATGTATGTTTGTAAAACTGTACCCATGATACAGGAGAAACGCAAGCGCGGGGTGAAGTTAAAAAAAAAAGAAATTAATTGACATTTATAAAACCCTAACTTAATTAGTGCCTAAATGAAACAGTAAGTAAGCATTAAAGTGTATAATTAAATGTTGGTTTACTAATCCTGATTGATTTCACATGCCAAATAATTAGGTAAGCGGTTACATACTATTTCCCAACTTATTCAAGTATGGATGCATCAATATAAAACATTATACCTAGGTACTCTCTTACTCTCGCAAATTATTTTCAGTGTTGTAGGCAGCGGACACCTAGTATTAATCATTCAGGAATTCTGCACGTTCTTCGTTTATCGCAGTACTTTACTTTAAACTCGGACATTAAATCTTCGATGTATGAAATTGGAGGACCGGCGATTGTTACGACAAGTCATGAAAGTTGAGTGAGCATACTTATCAAGTAATTTTTATTCATGGTTTTTATTCGAGCATTTCAGGGGATTTAGTTAGCTTGTAAAAATGATTGTGCTCAATAACGTACCCACCCAGGACCTTCATCTATGATGGTGAGTTTCTAATTTTAGGCGGAACGACTGCCACCAGATTTCATACAAAAATATTCTTAGGCGGAAATCACACATTATCTCAATATCATAACCATCACGAAATCAAGTAAACATAATCCCTGAAGATAGAGCCAGTGATGTATACCTATGGTTCGATGGCGAACGGAATTAGGTTCCATGCGACACCATATGGCCATTTACTGAATACAAATCCGGCTTCAAGATCAGGCTTACCTATATAAAAGTAAACTCCAATTCCTCTTATCTGACCTAGCTACTGAATCCGATAGAAATATCATTATATAAATAGATATATTAAAAAGTTTATCTGCCAATTTAGTTGGGTGGCAGGTACCTACAGGCACAGATATAGGTTACAACGTCGCGGCCGGGCCGCTACATGTTTATCCCTGTTCCATTATACTAGTAATGGAAATAAGCCCGGTACACACTGGTCGCCGTCCCACCTCATCATCTACCTGAATTTAATAAAGGCACGAACATAGTTTGTCTTGTGTAATCGTTTCAAAACTACCCTTGATGGTAAACGAAAATATTATTAAGGTATAATATGTTGTATATGTTAATATTTTCAGTATATTTTTATATTTCAATTAACAATCCATTTTGAAATTGCGGTAAATATTAAAAATAATATAATAACTGTAAATAATAATTACTTTGTTTTAATTTAAAAAATATCAGCTCCATTTACTTAAGTGACATTTATATAAAGAGCTCCGGGGTCAGTAATCAGCACTGCCTTGGGCCCCTTTTATACAAAGGTCCGCAGGAAGGTCAGCAGTAGAATGCTGAAGCCTGGGTAGAAGCTACTAGCTGTTGTCCGTGGTTTCACTCGCATCCTAGAGGAACGACTTGATTTACTTGGATACAAATTATTGTGTGTATTAATCCATGACATGGTATATTTTTGTGCCCAACCGTTTATGCGTGAAAAGTGAAATAAAAAATAGAAAATGTATGAGAAAAGACTTTAGATTTTTTTTTTCAATTTCTGCAAATACGATTTCGTTGGTTGTTTAGAGGAAACATTCCTGTTAGGAAATAGAGTCGAATGAGGCCCACTTAAGTTTTTTGAAAAATTACATATTTCTCACTGACTGTAGCTACCTTTTTTCAAAAAACTAATAGGTAATGGGTTTTTTTAATATCTTCCAAAATTCACTTAAAGTTTCCTAAGACTAGAACTTTCTAACTATAACAGAAAGGCTAGCCGTACTTATTGCCCTAAAATTTTACGCCATTCTGTGTATAGAATTCAACTGCGCGCAATATGTAAGTTAGGCTAAAACGCATCATGTCGACAAACTGGCGGTGGCCACACCAAGTTTCTCCAAGTCATTATGCATAAGTTGTATTTACTTAACATTTACGTACCGTATGCTGTCACTGTGAAGTTCGTCGCACTAATAACAACGCGATGTTTATTTGTTTTAATAACAGTGATCCCAGTTTACGGGTGACTGAACCTGGTGTTATAGTCGTGCGTTTTGGTAATGTCGCTTTACATTATGTCCATATAAAACTTCCGAACTATCACGGGTTTTGTTCAAGTTTTAACAATGTTCGTTGTTACACAATTCATGTGCTGAACCGCTGATGAAGCTAGATGAAATGAAAGATTGCATTTCATATCTGAACGTCGAGTGTTCGTGCTTTACGCTTGTAATATTGACTTTTATGTAGGATATGCACTCTGTAACTTTGTTATTAAAAGTTTATGTTGAATTTTAAATAGATAAAATCAGATTAGCAGCGTCATCGTTCTTTGATAAGAATGACGGCTTTGTTCACTTTTTGGTCTCATGACTGTAACTGACTGTAATGAACGGAGAGAGTAGTGACATACAAAAAGATAAAGCAAGCATTGACAAAATATGTATAAATTTTTCTACCAGAAGTAGAGCTATTCATTTTCCTTAATAACACGTTCGACCGTTTATTGCATAAAATAATACAGGAGCTTATAAACAGGCTAATATTATTAATTCGTTTCCCAAATAATCTACGTCATCATGAGGGTTTTTATGAGTGTTATGCATAATATTGCGAAGCCGGAGGGCGGGCGGTGTTCCGGTATATTTTTGGATAGCTTTAAAATTTAATTTCCTCGAGAGCGTCGGGTCGGGTGTTAGGCATCACTGGAGCACCGGCAAATTACTGTTAAAACAGAGATATTTTCAGTTTGAGTGCGGTTGGGAAATCTGTCAGACCTGGACCACATTATCAGGCAAATGTTCATTTCTATTAGAAAACAAAATTCCATACAATATTTGGCGAATAATAATTTTATTAGCCGTACATTGTGATAGCTTGAATCCTCGTCATGGAGCGCTAATCTGATCCCGTTGCCACTGATGTCAGTTTCTCGGCGTATCCCGTCTCGGCCGGGTCGTGTTGTGGATGTGTTGCATCCAAGCTGCAATTGATGATGGATTATTGAAGCGGATTCGGTTTAATTAACTTGTTGACCCATGTATAAAGTTTGGATACTGCAGAGAAATATTCATATCTAAGAAATAGAGCATGAATTATATGATTGGACTTCCGACTAGTTCCGAGATCATACAAATTGTAATTTACCCAGTAATTTGCCTATTAAGTAACGGGAACTACGTTTGGGGTACCTTCGTTTAAATTAATATTAATGAACATTACTTTAATGAAATCCTAATTTACTCGCATTTCCTGAAACTGCTCGCCATTTACTGCGTCTTTTATTAAACACTAACTTACTCGTACTTTAGTTCCTTAGTAGCGAGAACCTGAATTCCTTAACATTTTTATTTCGCTACATTACTTTATTAGTAGTCATAGATTAATCGTGCGCACAGATCGTTAGATGATGCCGGCACAAGAGCTGAGATGATCGAGGAAAAATATTGATTAACGGGGGCTGAGTTCAGAGATGAGCGTTGCACGCTCTCCGTTAAGAGCAATTTAAGCGAGGTAGGGCATAGCAAGACTTTCCACTCAAAATTGGAGCTGTCCGACTGGGGAAGTACCTCCCCCTTGCAGAATGTCGTTGCCACTTAACACTGCTCTTGGTCGCTAGTACTCCTTGGGGAAGCGTAGGTGCGCTTGTAGCAGGGTCGGCAACTCGCGAGTGATGCAAGCGTCCTGTTGCAAGCGTCCATAGGCTAATCGCTTACCCTCAGACGGGCCGTAAGATAGTTTGCCAACTTAATTGTATAAAAAAAAATGAGCATTCTAATTTAGGATCAGATAATTAAGTCTCATCTGCATATACTATGCATAACGTGTATAACGCGTTATTGCAATATTTTTACTAGCAGTTGAATAGGGGGAAATATCACTAAAGTATTTTTATATAATTGATACTGCATATTATTCAGCTTCGCAGTCCATGTGTGCCAGACTGCGCGCAAGTGCCAGTAGTATTTGCCGAGTGAACGCAATATGAAAGGTTATAAAAATATTTTGAAATATATTTGGATGCGGACTCAGTATCGACGTGCCGTCGTCTTGTCGCTTCCACAGCACTATATTATATAATATGGAAAGGGAAACGGGTAAATTCACCCGTTTTTCTTCAAACAACCCACTATCTCCATAGAAGCACGAATACGTTCATAAATTATGTCAGCCACGTAATTTTTGGGAAATTGTTCGACTTTCCATGATGAAATTTTACTGTGTACATGAGAATCGCGTGCGTTGTGATCAAATTATTTTACATTTATTTTCTTGTTACTACGTGTCGATTATGACACGAATGCGAGCGTGAATGTAGGTTGTTATGGTATATTAGTTCAACTTTATTCTTCGTATGGCTTTTATATGGTTTCTATGCCCATAAAATTATACAATGACCTCGATAGACATTGATCTGCCATTAGATATAAATAAAGCATGTAAGTTACAATAATGGAAGGATGTTACGGCGTAAACGGACCATTAGCGAGGAGAGACATCAAATCATTATGTCGTGTCATGGCCGCGATTATTAGATATACGTAGCCATGACTGGGTGACTTTTCTACGTAATTTACAGCTCTAAGTGGCTGCCACTGATGCCCGGAAATTGTTATTCGTGTTGCTCGGCTCTTTGTATACTGGATGTCAGAGAGAAATCTTATTTTCTAATTTTGTCTTTGGAAGTAGGAGCAGAAAAAGGCTATTGTAGTTAGATATTGTGTGTATATTCCCTTGAAGTGTAGGTACCTAAAATAGAAAACCATTATCATTCTATTTATAACTCGGATTAATGGACGAAAATATGATTTCATTTTGCACACACATCGAATTTACTCCCGAATCAATAAAATGAAAGTTTAAAACAATAAAATATTTTACCCACTTCATAGACCAACATATCAGAGGTAGTACAAACTGAAATTACGAGCGGTTCACGCTGCTTTCAGCAAGTTAGTGTAGTTATTCATAGAGCCTGCCCGAACACATCACTACTAAGTGGGGCGATATTTGGCGGAAGCTTCCACGATTTACTTTCGTAGGCTTTCACAGGATTAGTATTCCTTCACCGACCCCTCCGGATATTGATGGCTTTCATAATATATTGTAAATAGCTTGTGATTAAATAAAATTGACCACTCTATGATCATAGAATGTTTTATGTTTATTAGAATAAAATGTTGGCTGGCTTCTAAGTGAACCACACTAGGATTTTTGGAGATGCGACGCTTAGCGCCGATACCTACTAGACATCAATTGAGTTAACTTATATAATGCTAACGCGAGTTAATAAAATTTCTAAAATGATTAATTTAAACTTTGATTTAAGATCGGAATAACTAAGTTAACGAGTATTTGAGTAATTGCCTCGAAGTCCGATTGTATTTTTATGTGATGGAAACCCGATTGGCACGTAACTCCTTCTCGTATTTTATGGACATCTAAAAAGAATAAAAACAAACAGTAGTACAAAGGAAAATATTAACGACTTTTCTTTATACTATTACTACTGGCAGTGTCCGCAGATCCATTACACATAAGCTTTGTCTGACGTCATCCCTAATACCTCCCCCTGTTGAGAATGATCATGAACAAAGGGCGAATGCCATGGCGGTAATAACCGGGAATACCAGCCATGTCACTGTTATATAGAAGTATTCCAGGCACGTTATGGGACTATCTACTTATCTATACAGTATACAGTGTGTTTTATTTAACTGGGACGGTACGGGAAAAACTTAAACGAAAGGAGTTACAGGAAAACTTTCTATGGAGGCATTTGCTTATTTTTATGTAAACAGTTTTGCCATTGTTGCAAGGGAAAAGTGTGAACAATCCAAAAAAACAATGTTTTGATAGATCACAAGTTGGTCAATTTTATGATAATTTTTTGTATATCCTATCATAATTATAACCGCATATTTATTTAATACGTGAAGTCATGGTAACTTTATTATAGCTAAATACAAGAAAATACGGATTATTATTTATTGTATATATGTATATATATATTGTATATTTTTTTTTTTTTGTAAAATAATAATAATTTTATTATTGCTATGCCATGAATAGTAAAAAAGTATATCTACGAGTATATATTAATACGAGAAGGGAAAGCTTTGTACCCCTTTTAAAAATATTGCGCGGACGGAGGAGTGTGAAATTTGGCATCGTTTTTTTATTTTTTATTCAAATTTTTGTTGAGGCTTCAGTTCTCTTTAGTGACTCCTCGTAAGGTCACTTAAAATCTATATGGAGAAGAAGTGCAGAAAGCTTAAATTACGGTCGAATTTCGACCACTTGGCGACCGTTAGAAGATTATAAGAGTTCACCATTGGACATAAACAGCTTTCTATTTTCCAAATACTTAGGTACTATCCCAGTTAAATAAAACATACTGTAGAATAGATCTTTATTACATGTAAACCAGATACAGGCACTTAATGTCGAGACTCTAGGTGCACGGTTCCAAATAGTAGACCCTATGGAGAAGAACCGGCAAGAAACTCCATGGTAACTCTTTTCAAAAAATTGATTATAATCTTTATCCGTACAATGTTGTGGTAAGAGCTGCGAGAATAATGTAATTTAATGTGAATAAAAATAAGACTAGGATAATAATGATTTGCCTGTGAATAAGATTGCCATGGCAGTTATAAGCTGACCAGTTCCGACAGACGGCACCCGTTCAAAAGCATGACGCATGCGTCAGCGTCGCCAAGCTGCGACTGTATAACGGAACTAGCTCTATACTCCTGATCGTCTGGCGTCGCGTCGGTCGACTAGAGACGTAATTATCACAGTTATGCGCACTAAGTGAACACTTATACGTCTGACTGACTCGTCAACTTCATATGTCGGTAGTTTGAAAAGTATCTAAGTATTGGTGGAAGTAACATTTTACGATATTTTACAAACCTATTTTTATTTTACTGTTGGGAGTTTTTATGTTCCAGTATTTTGGAACTTCATTTATTATTTCACAACCAAGCTTAGGAATCGGTTATATTGTACGGCTATTTAAGCATAATATTTTAATCTACGTGCTTATCATGAAATCAAGATTATTTAGTGTTTATTAATGAGCAAAACCATCTCAAGATGAACACATCAACATTGTGTAATTTATACAATTTGAGACAAAATTCAAGTATTGCTAACGTATTGTAATGAACACTTCCTCGAGCTCAATATACGTTAAGTACATCCTCACAGGACAACTTCAAACAATTACATTAAAATGGAAATAGATCAAGTATCTACGCGAGTCACAAAGGCACGTTCCTAGTTAAAAAACTGAAGAGCACAGACAGATGTTATGTTGCTCATTCCGGCAAATTGGACCCGAGCGAGAGGTCGGCCGGACAAATGAGGAGGGCTCGTAAAGAGGTTTAATTACCCTCTCTTTGCTCTCGTCATTTTAGCGGCCTACTTTGTTTTCATCCAACGTGAACAAAGAAAAAGCAAAGTTTATTTCTGACTTATTACATTTGAAAATTAAATTTAAGATAATTAAAAATTGAAAGTTGTTTAATAGCCATTTTCAATATCATCAAGAGACAAAGTTTTTGAGCTATTCCAAACGACTTTTAAGTACGTGCACACGCGGTACGTGACAAAACAACAGTTAAACGTGTGCATACAATGTGTGTACGTAACGAAAAAATTAAGATTTCTAATATTAACATTTTAATTTAAGTTAGGTACCTACTTAGTTAGTTCTGTATTCCACGATTTACGAAGCAAGTTGTTTTTATTATATTCATGTTTAACTGGAATGAGTCTAGCTGCAACTTAGTGAATATATAAAAACTGCAACTGTTCGTACATCGCACTCGCGAGTTGCACGCCACCTGAGACAAGCAGACGTAAATTAATCACCTGTCGTTATGCTGAACTATTGCATAAACTCGTACATACGGCTACATATCAAGCTATACATTTCCAGTATAAGCTGACCTCGCATTGTATAGGCTTTCTGTACAATGAGAGAACAGACCAACTTATATTGATAATGATGATGTATGACTTAATAATTAGGTAGCCGTGCACATGTGCACGAACCACCATGTCTTGACTATGGTGACCTATCATAACAATATCCTAGCCAGACTAGTCTAACAAAACAAGTCTGTCCAATAGACGTCGACTAGACGCGACTAGACGCGACTAGACGTTTACTCTACCACATGCCGCACACTTGAGAGGGATTCGCATAGACGGAAGACAATTTGATCTATGAGATCTTTTATTCCAAGTGTTCCAAGGTAGTCTATCTTATAAGTTTTGACTATGGTCTGCGCATACCGACGAGCATCTACGTCGGTTCGACTTTAGTCCAGCTTAGATCTTTTTCAAAAAGCTTTTTGCTTTCGCTTACCCTCACCGATCATAAAGAACAGCGGCTTATGACGATTTCTATTAAAAGATAATTAGCCAAAATCTTGTAAAATCGTTCGTGTTATGTTGCTGTCCCGGTTCCTTAGAAATTTAGAAAGGAAAGATCACGGGTTCATTTTATCTGGAAAAACTGCAATTTTTTGTGTAGTCGAGATAACTTTCAGAAGAAACTAGCAAAATATTTTTATTTTCTCAAGACAAGAAGACTAAAATTACCTAAACCAACGGTCTTCTTCTATCGTGTTGGTAAGAGCTCTCATATAAAAATTGCTCATCCGTAGTAGTAAGATAAGTCGGCCAGGTGTAACGGGGTTACGGGGCCGACAGCTGATGTTAAGGTGACATAATATCAGTTGAAATATCTTCATCGTTTATTTATTAAAACTGAGTTGCTACGTAATTATTCCCAAAACGCTTGTTATAGACAAAAATAATGATATTTGAAGTGCAAGAATAGCTCTATTTAAATCAGCCTCACGGTCCTACAAAGCGATGAATAATTTTGTGTAGCGACAAAAGATTTCTGCAATGTAAAATGCTGCAGAGTGACGGGCTTTTTCTTTAATGACATCTTTAAATGGAGCCTCGCGCAGAATTAGATTCTGAGGGCCGCCTTCAGATTTTATTACTATCATCTGCCAACTTATATCTAAAGAACCACGCCTACTGTCGTTAAAACGTTCGACACTAATTCGCTAAATTTGAAGAACAGAATCTGTATTTTTTTCTCCATAATAGAAAAACTTGAACCTGCATCAAACAGATAGTCCCTATGCGAACAAAATAACGCGCGCACGCGTGATAAAGGTATTAATCACTCTAACAACTTCTTTTTTAATCAAATATTTTTATTCGGGTGACCATAACAATGCACTTACAAATCGTTGAGCTTGTTTAGTTAGTCATTCCATGAAGAAGAACCAAGAAGCTCTAGATGTAACCACACGTATGACATCCAAACAATACAAATCAATTAATGGTCGTCCTATACATCAGATGTTTGAAAACCTTTAGATTGGAGAAGAATTCGTAGCATTCTTCGACTGATGCAGGGAGACTCGAGAAGAATTTGTAGCACTTTTTGTTTTTGCTATTAGGTCACAATCACAATACGCCTTTTTTTCATGGGGATAGGCATATTTCATCTTTATATTCCTGCATAATGTAGGTAGCAATTACAGTATCAAGAACAAAAGATTTTGTTACGCACTAGGCCTTTTTTTGGTTAGTGCATGTTCTGTGTTTTCATGTAATTACCCTGCTGAGGACAAAACAAGTCTCAAAAACTTATTGTTTGAAACAAACGACCCTACTTGTGGAACCTCTCATATAACTAGATACAGAAAAGTATTGTCCTTTTGTTTTGTATCGTTGAGAAATTCTTTATGACTAATTTATAAACATCGATGTTGAAACATAACTCAAGTATTAACTTCAATACTTCACTGAACTGAAAACTAAGTAACTAATAAATTAATCTTTAACTCGCAAGAGGTGAAATTGATCCCGCGAGCACGAGAAACCCATTATTGAAGGGTGTCATGTATTCGCTTTGAAAATTATTCCGGGAAATATGATTGCTAGCTAAGGCTTTATTTATTTAATTATCTATGGAAATTAAATTACTTTGTTGCGGTGTCTGTAAGTAGGTGTGGGTAAATGCTCGTCGAATCGTATTGCTGTTTGCTCGTGTATTTTCGTCGTTAGATGTGTGTGTAAAGATAACCGACGCTGTCGTCGGCACGACAGATTAGCAATTACTCGAAGCCGATTGCGCGCAATTAGCTTACCCGAGCTTTCATTTCCTTCACACATCTTGCCATGTATCCACCCATAGCGTTATGTAACAATAGCACTGTTGTGAAAATATTTTGTATCGTCTAACAAGGTGTTTTTAATCGTAAATATACATTGGAATCATGATCTCCTTACTCATTAGGAAATCTATAAAAATAAATTCGTGGGACATACGTCTCAGTACCCAGTAGTGGGATACACTTTGACTGCCACGCAGCAGACACAATAGAAAATGGATTGTTTGTCGGTTACCTGTTGAGTGACAAGGCGCTTAACCTGTTCAACTGATGATGACACATAAATCAGTTTATTTAACCACTACTGGACATAACCCCTCAAATTGCGCCGCAGTAGGTACGCTACACCACTTTATTTAACGTGACTATAATCAATCAATAAAACCTGACCATTTTCACGCCGTTTTTATTATTCAAACCCTCTTCTAAAGTCGTGTTAACTCCATAGCGAACGACGAACGTAACAGCGTCACAACAGCGATTTTATTTTCTTGTTTTGTAGAATGCTTTGATAAGCGCGAGTGTTTGAGAACGGTTCAAATTGGCTCGTGAACAAGTGCGTAATGCCCGCGTCGCTATAAACAGTCAATTTGTGGAGCGAGACTACACGCCGATGTTGAATACATAAAGGGAGTGGGGATTTAATGAAGTCATTTATACCCATCCTCTCAACGTAGTCAGTACCTAATCACCGCTCTGATAGAATGGTGTACGACTTTTTAGGAATTTAAAGAGAACCGTTTGAAGGGTTGAAGAATTTAAAAGCAAATTAAAAATGAGCAAGCAAAACGTGACGAGGGCGCCACGTTGTTAATGCTCTCTCTAGTATTAATTTTACTTAGGCAGGCAAGGGTTTGTTTGTCCGCCATCCGAGGGATACAAAATGTCTTTATCGCGTTAATTGCGAGCCGTCTCTGGCTGCCAGCCGACCCTTTATGGTTTAAATTAAAACATTGTTACAAGCCTATGACTTAGTTACCTAAACTGTTTTACCAATCTCTATGGACCTCGAGGACTATCATAAATTTTACGGATAATTGCCACGCCTGTCCTTATATAATTTGAAGTGGAATGTCATAAAACAAAGTTAACAGCTAAGTTCGTAGAGTTAATTCAGTGCAGGTCCCTTCTTATCAAACGCCGTAAAGCTTTAAGTTCGTGTCAGGATTAATTTCTGTTTAGAGTTATCATCCTTGAATAATGAAAACTGAAAGCCTTTCTACTGAATATCACACAAACAGTTTACGGTCGTTAACAAGTCCGACAGCTTTTGCATAAAAATCACATTTCCAAATTTTCTTAAAGCTTAAACAATAATAAAACGTATTTGAAGTGACCTATTTATTTATTTTATTTATTTATTTGAAGGTACCTAAGTTTTGTTTTAAATACACATTGCGTTTATTGTAATAAATATAGAAAGATGATTTCTATTATATTTACTTCATAAAGATTCTCTGATCTGTGCCGAACAAGAGACGTTTGCTTTTCACATTAGTTTCCGGGCGGTAGTCGGCGATAAAATTGAAATTTATGTGGAACTCGTAAAGTCGACTACTTGGCTCTATAAACATGTACAGACCGTCGGCTTTACCCACCTGTAGCACCGCACCGCACTAGTTAGTCGATACGTTTTCTCACGATGGCTCGGAGGTATGCTCCAAGCGTCTGGACGTGAAAAGACTTAAATAGCTCCATTAGGAAGTTTATTCAGGACTGATACGCACGGTACGCAAAGTTTCCTTCAGTTGGCTGTGTTTATTAATTCTGGAGGGGAAAAATTACCAACTGAGAAATTTTAAACTGCAATTAAAGCTGTTTTATTTGTTTGAGAGTCTCGGATGTTCCTAAACTGTCTTCTGGATTTTTTTTATTTCCCCGTCATATTTATTGCTTATCTTCAAACTTCAAACCACAAACTTATTATTACTAGTGCTTCAAATGAATGATTATTTTTTAAGTACATAATAACCATATAATAACATGTACGAATTAAATAGGTTACTCGTGCTGACATACGCAACTATTTATATTGTCATTCTTATTTCTTCCAATATCCTCCTTCGAACTTCCAGCCTTCAAAGTGACGGAACTATAATATTGAGTTGTACATAAATATGAGGAAGCTGCTGCCCATTTATTTTGAGGCAAGACCATTATGTGAAATTACCCATCAAGAATTTATATCGTCGAATTCTTCTTTTTACCATTCTAGGTAGGTGCTAGTTGATTTAATTTAATTATTTTACAACATCGTTTTCGCTCTTCTATCGGGTTTTAATCATCCGCACGTTGTTTTAAGTATGGGGGGAATGGGGACATAGGATTGCGCAGACATACCCGTTTGAAAATTCACGTCCGCGTCGGGGTCATGTCACTGCACGAAATACAGTCACAAAACTCATAATTATTATAATCAATTTATTTTTAAATGACTGCGTACGAAACAAAAATATCTTGTAGACATAAATAATGCCCGTAAATATAAGGAAGGTTCCAGTCGAAGCGAGTTAGTTTCCACCTGACGGATTACGGGTGCGGCCGCTGTAAACTTGACAACTCTCGAGACTCTAGAGGACTACATCTACCGCCGATCCAAGGATACATAAGGTCGAGGTCGTCATTATTTATCCTTGGCTGTACATGTATACTATTTATAAATTGAGGAGGCTCGATGCTACTGCTGTGATAAGGGTCTCACACTCAAAGAGGTGAAGAATTATGTTTTGAAAATAAATGTATCTAATCATCATTGACCATTCATCATTGTTTTTTTTTTATTGATTTGTTTTTTTATTGGTCGCAAGTGTGGTGTCTCAGCATGGCTTTTGGATCCCATTCCCATATCGTTTAATGTTATTCGATTTTTCTGTTAGAAAACTCTCAGTAACAGACCGGAGTTTGAAATTATGCCCGGTGGCAATTGGCTTACATTAGACTAAAAAATAATGTGCATACAAGAGTATACCTCCACCTAACCATAAAATTGATAGGTACAGAAGGTCGGCTCCATATAATACAAGCAATTACAGCAAATACGAGCAATTACAGGCGCACGCACATTACATGCACGCGTACGTACAGCTGCCTCAAACCACGTCAATCGAATGTTTGTTTGACTAGAATTGAGTTTGTCGTACGTGGGTCATTTTCAGAAAAAGTGTACACTATTCAAAATATGCTGGATTTTTATTTTTTTATTCTTAATCGTTTTTTGCCTTAAATTTACAATTGGTAATCTTTTCATCATAGGAAAATACAAATAAAACGTCTTATTCTGGATATATAACTTGGTTAAATACTTTTTGGTATTATTCTCAATTACGATACAAAATAGGAATTCTATTTTTATTTCTATTAATCAAACGATTATACTCCAAATTATCAAAAACTATTAACAATCATATAATATTTCGCTCTAAAAAAAATATTTCGAACAAAATATAAAATGGGACAGTCACGGAATGGACTGTGCCTATAACGGAATAGAATTCTTAAGAATATTACACATTGACAAGAAAATGAGATAAAGTTACTACAAAAAAAAATTCACAAGAATATAAAGACAATTAAATCAATATAAATTTTGCAATTAGCTCTCCATTTTTTTTCCTTTGGTCTACTTTCTCTTTTTCTGATAATTCGGTTTTTTTTATTTCATTTCATTCTATTCAAATAATTTTACTTATACTCTTCATATCTCTTGGGGTCTTCTTTTAGATTTCCCCGAAATCTTTTCCTCTTCTCGGCTGGCGTCAGTGGCATCTTTGAAGGTAAAAAAGTATATTGAAATATTGTATGATTCAGTATACCAATACGACGGGAACAATACTGACTAATGTAAAAGATATTTAAAATTTATCAAAAAATATGAAATTTAATTGTTAATAACAATTTCGCACAAACTCAAAACTGAATTCATTATAAACAAAAAGACACTTGTACACGATAAGAATTCACATAAATTTAATATTTTTTAGATCGCACAAATAGGTATAATGTATAACCTTCCTAAGAATTCCATTCCGAAACTTTTTAGTTCCAATTCTACGTTACCTGTGTTTTCGTAACGGAACAGAAGTAACGGAAGCCTACCTTTGTACTATTTTGTTTTTATTATTTTAAACTAACACATCACATCAACAAGTTTAGTATCAAATTGGGTTCACGGGAAGCTAATAGAGATATCAAAATAATTTGCAAGAAATAAACTTATAAACTTACTTCGAAATTGGTTGCGGTTGCGGAAAGTCAAAAACAGACCGTTACTGAGGTGCGCGTTGGTAGTTCGCCGGTCGCCGTCAAAATAGACAAATCAAACTACGGAATCCGTTTGACGGTATTAAAAATATTGCTCATCAGTAATAAAATTGATAGTAGTAGTTTTATTGCTATCATCTCGTAGAAATTGTGGTTTCGGAAGGGAATTTTCCACTATAACCAAATATGTCCCCCACAAAGATAAAATTATTTAAATATTTTGGTCGAAATTACACCATTTCTGTAATTGTGAAACAAACCGTACTTAACTATACTTTCCGAAATATCAAACACATCAGTATATTTATGTCAACAAAATACATTAAAGTTACGTTGTTTTACTGAAATTGGTAGTGGGACAGCGCTAAAACAGATACCTTCTACCAACATTTTTGAAAATTAAGGTATTAAGATTATGTTTATAAGCAGCAACATTATAGAATATTATTAGGAACTTATCACAGATCTTAATTTTTAATCTTGTTTTTCCAAAAAGTATAAATTGTTCTTTAAAAAAAATACAAAACTTGTGGGACACACCCAAAACACGAATGTACAGTTTTTGTGAAAATGACCCACGTACGCATCTATGTGTGCCTGTTATCGCTCGGTGTATGGAGCCAACCTTCTGTTTCTATCTATTTTGTGACTAAGTTAATGCATTTGAATATTACGATGTGTTCAATAGAACTTTGTTGGCAATCGTAGGTATTAGCAACCAGTCAGGGATTTAAGATCATTTTTGCTATTTCTAAATATCTAATGAGCATTTAAATATGTACACGTAAGTACGTATTATCGATTGCTTAATATTTTGGCACATTTGTAAAGTATAATATTGTTTCAGTATAATTACCCCGAGTTCGGTTGACTTTAACTTCGATAATATTTATTTGATTAAGTGTTATATTATTTAGGTATGTTTTTATTGGTTTACTGCTAAACACACCTCGGCACCTGACGTGTGGGCTTCTGGAACTCTTAGAAGACCACACCGTGGTGGGCCGTGGTGCTACGCCTATTAAAAGGTAACAAGGTAGTGTTAACATTGTTTCATTGTTTCTTCGTTTAAGTTGTTCAGAGTAATCCCTTTGTCGGGTTGTCAGCAGCAAAGTTTATTTTGTATGTTGTATTACTTTTTTTAAATTCCGCAATAAATAATGGCATAACCAGGCTCTTAGATAGCTCAGAGACCAAAACGCCTTATCTTCAGTCAGGTCAGGCAGTATCATTATTATCTTTTTTTTTTTTTTTTTTTTTTTTCTTTATTTTAGGGAACTTTTGAACGCAGTTCATGTCAGTTCCATCGTAAACTAATTTTAGTATAAATCACAAAAAAAAATATAACCAGATAACCATATAACAATTAAAATAAGAAAAATAAAAATGAACCCACTTTACCTTAAATATTAATTAATCTATAAATCATTTTAGCCTCACGTCACATAGGTCGAGCCAAAAAGTTATGAAATATACCTAAGTCCAACTTATTTATATTTAACTCCTTAGTTATTTTATTCCTTTCAGATTCATTCCTGACACATTCCACTAAAAGATGTTGCACATCCTCTACTTTTCCACAAACCTCACAATTAGGTGAATTTACTTTTTTCATCAAATACGCAAAAGTCTTCAGTGGCATGTGTCCAGAACGAACCTATAGGCAATTACCAAAATACTACGACCAATAACATGGCTATTAAACCATGGGGTACGAGGAGGCTCATTTTGTATAACTTTATACCATATGCCTTTTAATTTTGATAGTTCATTATAACATATTTTCCATTTATCATAGCAATATTTTTTATATTTTTGTAATACTTCTGAATAAATGGGCAAAATGAAAATTTCTAAACCGGAAATAGCTGCCGTTTTCGCTAACCTATCTGCCTCCTCATTTCCCCTCAAGCCAATGTGTGACGGGATCCACTGCAACACTATGTTGATGTTCCTAACGAGAAGTGAATGAATTTTATTCAGCACCGCATAAGCAATCGATACACCTCTGTGACCCGAGACGCATCTTGCCAAATGTTGAAGAGAGCTTTTGCTGTCAGTAAATATAACAACGTTTGTTGTGTGTTGTATCGTATCGACGTAAGATAAAGCTGCTGAAATTGCTAATATTTCCGCAGTCATAATTGATACCGGGGATACTATCTTAAAACACTCACTTCTGCTAGCAACTGGATCATAATAAGCTGCACCTATCTCGGTGCTCTTTGACCCATCGGTGTACAACTTATAATATTGACTATATTTTTCATTTAATTCTAATAAAATTTCATTTCTTAAAGAACTAATTTCATAATACATTTTGGGTTTACTGACACTTTCTAAGTTAATTTTAATTACATTATGAAATGCCATAAAACTACACCATATATTTAATTTATACATGTCTAAAGGGCAATGTCTAAAGGGAAGTGTACGTACGCCTCCATCATATAGTTATGAACTGACCCAAAAAGTAGTTTGCCTCAAAGTGTCTGTTATCCTAATCTGTTGTTATAATCCTGTGATTACACAATAAATAATCAATATATAATCTTGTGATTGTGTGGGCACTAGCGATGCTAGTGCCCTTCCCCTTGATTCAGCCCTTAGTAGCCTGTTACGAAACCAACAGGAAGCGATAGAGCGGTCTATTTGCACCCGCGACCACATGGCTACGCAACTTATCCCCTAACTTTAGTGATGGGCGAGGTAAACAACGGCACCGCACACAAGTTTACGCACGCAGATGAAAAAACTTTTGTGTAGGTACTAAAGTAGGCCTTGACGATTAAACACACAAATAAGTAATTTTGATGAAAATATAATATATTTTTTGTTTGGATGTGTACAATTATATATTTTGTTACTATAAGTTGGTAATTATATAAATAAATAAATTATAATTTCAAACCGGATATATTTGAAATATGAACTAAAAACACTTTTGACCTGAGTCCACGATCAGAAGATTCAAAGAGTTTTCTGTCTTACACGGATGCGGATGCGGGCGCGGATTGTTAGACAGTTAGTTTTAACCCAGACAAAGTCATGAAAGCCGCTACATTTGTGCCAGACAGTATGTAAAAGACTATCCCACAGTTGAATTTTTAGATTGACCTAAAAAGTATATTTTGTGTAAATTTCTAACAAACAAAACCCTTATCTCTGTACAAAATTAGTATGGTACGTTCGAAGCAGCGTACAATATCCTTAAAGTACCGCCGTGTTACCATATTATTTGAATAGGCATAGTAACCGGAGTAAATTCCACCCATGAGCATACAAATTCTATTCCACGATCGGGAGGCTCACGATAACTGTCAGCTTTGCTTATACACAGCCGACGCGTTATGACGGCACAGAGAGTGAACGATACAGTTATTTTGTAAATTGTATGAATCGTAACCAAGCGAAAACGATTTCATGGAATCCGATACAGCATTTATTACTATTCTATAAATATTTAACAACAAAACGGGGAGTGAATTTATCTTTGACCGGAAACTGATTCGTGCATGAATCCAATTTAAAAGGCTTTTTATTTATTTATTTATTTATACTTTATGCACTAAGTACAGAGGCGGACTTAATGCCGTAGGCATTTTCTACCAGTCAACCTAAGGGTGATGCAGAGAAAAAAGTATGGTAGGTGCACGGACAAGATAATTATACTAAAAAATAAATTATGCATAGTTACTTATAACTATTTATACATAAATTTTTATATAATATACACTACGTATTATATATACACTATTATACATAAATAAATATATATATATAATTATATATACATAAATATACTATAAGTAGTAAGAAAGCGGAGATGATTCTGCCAATTTGGTGCGAAGATGTTCACGCACTTTTCGCTTAAAGGAATAGCGACTAGTCGCCGTCCTAATTTCCTGAGGGAGCGCATTCCACTGTAAAATAGACTGGACGAAGAAAGAAGAGTGTACAAGGTCAGAGCGATGACAGGGACACTGTAGGAGACGATTGCTCGAAGAACGAAGACTTTTTTCGTGATTGGAACACACATACGAAAAGTGAGAAGTAAGATAAGTAGGGGGAGTGGAAGAGTCGAGAAGGGAGAACAGAGTAGTCAATGCTCTCATAACTCTGCGCTGGCGAATAGGGAACCATTTTAGGAGTGATCGAGACGCAGACACATGATCATATTTACGAAGATTGAATACGAATCGAATGCAGTTATTTAGAAGACGGTCAAGTTTGTTGAGGAGGTCTGCATTCAGGTCATAGTAACACACATCACCATAGTCAATTATGGGAAAGATTAAGGTCTGCATAAGCATTGCTTTCGTACTGGATGGCAGTAGGTTTTTTAACCGATAGAGAGATCGTAAAGTACCTGTTACTCTCTGGCTGACACTTGCAACTTGACTTTGCCAATTCAGGGTAGTGTCAATGTGCAAACCGAGATCTTTAACACTGGGGCTGAGAGGGATGACAGTACCATTAAATATGATGGATGGACTTTTTCGGTTATTGTTAAATGTTTATCACGGGTTGTTAGACCGAAGGGCGTAGTAAGTGGTATACACAGCTGAATGCCTACTTTTGACATTTCAACAGGTAATTATTTACAGTGGAACACATAACGTGCATCCACACGCGGCAATTTCAGCGGGTGGCGCAAAAATCATTACGTGTTTGCGTTGTCGTCCAGCAAGGTGCTATGCTGCCGCATGGCACCGGCATCATCTGCTAGGCCGATCACCTACGCGCGCCATTGCTGTTACAGTACTCGCCACAGATCTTTGCATCTATGAAGTTAGGTTGAAATAATGAAACCAACCAACGCGTCGGAGCGAGAAGTATGATGAAATTCTCGATTCTGATTCGACGCGACGCGACTCCTAGCAATTTCACAGACGCAGAGATCCACGGTGCGTACCTACCTTATACACACTTATACACAATTTATGCTTTGGGATATGCGTCTGATCGCTACCTACGCGCGTAGGTGCATGCTAAAAATCGCTAGGTGAATCGTGTGAAACCTAGGCGGAGATGGCATTATATTAAGCATGATTACCTAGGCTACAATAGTACCTATTCCTAGTACCTAGTTATATTCACCAACTTATAAACCGGTATAAGAAATCATGGTCAGGAAATTCAGACGCCGATAATAAATTTTAATGCGTGTAATTCTCCGATAGCGAGGCAACCGTCACAAGTCACATTGATCATAAAATATCGGCAAAACGTGAATACTTACAGTGTTAATAATTCATTTTGATAACTCGACTTATCTCTGTTGATCCTGCAAGGGACTAGTTGTCCAGGTCCCTTGGTAATAGAAATGGTAAATATTTATTTAGGACCCGAAATGTAGCCTTCTTAGTATAGTGAAAATTCCACAAAATATTGGTTGAATACCGATAGACGATAATAGATTCAATTTTTTCTAGTTTTTTTAATAAAAATATCTTTATGTCATAGTTTGCCTTATATAATATTTCCCAAAGATATTTCAATGCGAGTAAATTGTGTCTGAAGCATTCTTGGGATAGTTATTGAGTATTTATGAAAAGGGCCATTATCGACATGAGCGAGCGGCCGCGGCCTCTCCGCTTCCTCGTTATTGGTTATACGATACTCCGCATACAATGCCAATGTAGTATTCATTAGGTATCTACGTTCATTTTCCGCACTTCACTATGACACAAGTTAAGAGTCTACTGAACAAAACGAGCGTAGTTTGTGCACCTGAATTGGAACAATGCTTGTTACGCTGCTGAATATCTGACGAGAGCTGGATTTAATAAGCGCTTTATTTCCACTAACTGACGTTCATATAGGGATTGCTAGCGACTTAACCAACTTCGCAATTTCCTTGTTCGTTATTTTTTATTGATAATCCTCTTGAATAAATAAAGAGGGACGAACAAGTCAGTAACTCATAGGCTAACAACCTGTCATTACTCAGACAACCTTTTGATCTAAAGATATGTAATAGGTATGTTTCATACCAGTGTCTTCTCACGGTAACAACCTTGTTCAAACTCGTGTACTTATACTTAAAACTATGAAAGTTTTGTATATTACTAAACAAACACAAGTCAAATTATTTATTCAATGTAGGTTGAGGTAATCTATAAAATGAATTTGTGTATCCAATATAGTATAAGTATGTTGAGAAAATACCGCGGAAAGCTACTTCGAGTTTTCTTTTAATAAATAGGTGAGAGTGTCGCACAAAGATGAATGATGGAGCCTTTCAGCCTTTGAGGGAGGATATTGTAATCATGTCACATCTCGGATATGTGACGAAAAGTGGAGTAACAGGTATCCGTTTTATGGGACGTAATAGTTACCTTAAAGGGATTTGAGTTATTAATATCGGGTACCTAATGTTTGGCAAATTATATTTGACTAAATTTCACTTCACAAACAACGTTTCATAAAATTTAATTTCGCAAACAAGTCTTTTTACAGGCTACATGTTTCTAAAAACAACTTTTCACAAAATTTTATTTCGCACAAGCATGTATTTTTGCAATGTGCCAACCTACATGTTTCTAAAACCAACGATTCACAATATTTTTTCTTGCAAATCGTTCTTTTTACAAGATAGGTAGGTACTACTTGTTTCTAAAAACAATGTTATACAAACCACTGTCTGGCAATTGACTTTTTCTATAAGTTATTTCGTTTGTTAAACTAACATTTGTTTACATTTATTTCAAACATATTATAATACTATTAGTGTTTTCAAATTTTGACGTCTTATGACATTGCTCAGCTGAACCTGTAAAAAGATGCACTCGATATCAATAGCGGATGCCAACATGTGATCGTTGAAAAGCCTGTTAAAAGTGTACGGACTATGCACAAGGAGGTAGCGGGCGGAATTTTCAATAGGGTCTAACTTCATCTAACTATAGTTTTAGCGGAATTCGCAGCACGCCCGAGAGATTTTGGTATCCACTCGAGTTTCAATACCGGAGATGAATATAATAGACTGGTATCTGATCGATTACGTGCCTCTCTGTCTACAAATGAACTCTCTATCTTTAACTCTTTGAGCTCCAATTCTGAGAAATATATTATTATGTTCGCAATTTAATCGGATCTTAATCGAGCGGCGAAGTCACGTAAAATGCTTCCTAAGATTAACATTCTCTCAAAACTTTATTTTAACTTAGTTAGGAGATACAATTGGCACAGTGGCTAAGCGTTGTGCACTACGTGTCGTGGGTTATATTCCCGCACGGAACAAATATTTGTATGCCCAACAGATAGTTGTTCCGGGTCTGGGTGTGTGTGCGATGTATATTTTGTACAAATTCACTCGGAGTACTTCTGTATCGGATATACCCGATACAGAAGTACTCCGAGTGTAGTCCAATGTGTATCAAAAAATACTTTACTAGTGCATCACAGCTTTCTATACACTATTCCTTGTACCTACCTATGTAACTAAGAACAGGTCCTATTAATCATGTTGTAAACCGACATTAATAATAAACTATAAACACGAGTAACACCCTGAGAATGGTGGTAGATTACTCCACCTGTTACTCCGTACATAAATTACCAGCACAACCCGAGCACACGCAAGCAGGATTGAGTGCCAAGTGTACGAATACTTACTACAATGATTAATACTTGTTTCTGAATGGTCCGTAAAACAACCACGAGTATGATCATTAATCGATATCAAGGATTTACAGCTTGTTAAGTATTTAACTGCAACGTGAAACTTAAATTATATTCTCTAAATAATTCCTTTAGGAAGCCTTTACAAGTCCTTTTTAGATGTAGATGACACCGGCATGTATTTCGAATATAAATAATGTTTAAAAATTAGGACTAGAAACATGTCACAACACGCAGGGATATATAAATCTGATCTTATCGTGTAGCAGAATACGGCTTAAGTATGTGAGCCGAGCACGTATGTACATAATGTAGCGCGCTAGGAAGCAACAAATTTACTGGGGCAGGTTCTCTGAAGGGACGCAAAGTGCCTCCGTTACTTGTTACAGCGCGAAGAAAAGATTTATGAAAAGAATAAGGAATTCGACGCACCACCCCTAATCCCACAAAGGACAAAATGTCATAAAATATGATCGATCATACAATTTTTTTTAAGACGGTGTAGCGACATCTATCGCAACATAGAATAACTACTATCAGATTACGAATCCTGCATCGCGCAAGGAAAAAGATATTCGTATCTAGCATATATACAACTGTCCGACATCAACCGTCGGGCTTCGGCCCGCCAGGCAATATCACCTCGCCTGGTCGGAGGATCCTCCCTTTTCAATGGAGGAACACCATACCTCGTTCCTCCACAGTGGTGACCCCTGACAAAGAACATCTACGCAACCTTCGGCATCATCGCCTTCACTCCTCTCAAGCACCCCCCAGCACCTCTTCGAGCAGCATTCAGCAAGTCTCTTCCTGCCAGCCAGCATCCTCGGCCCCAACGGGTAACCATATACTTGCAGCGACCGCGCAAGCCTGGTTCCACCCATCGGCCTCATCAGCGACCTTGGCACAGCACACTGCACTTCGGCCGGTCAACTAGCAGAGCCCTTCTCTCCTGGTCGACGCACCAGTCAGCCACTACGCTTCACCGCACACAGTTCCTACTCACTGCGAACTACGCGGCACTCAGTTCCAACTCACTGGAACTAGCACTGGCCCTGGCAAGCAACCTCAAGACTCATCAGTATCGACCTCCGGTCTGGGGGGGAGTGATGTAGCGACATCTATCGCAACATAGAATAACTACTATCAGATTACGAATCCTGCATCGCGCAAGGAAAAAGATATTCGTATCTAGCATATATACAACTGTCCGACATCAACCGTCGGGCTTCGGCCCGCCAGGCAATATCACCTCGCCTGGTCGGAGGATCCTCCCTTTTCAATGGAGGAACACCATACCTCGTTCCTCCACAACGGTATTAGTTTTAGTTTCTCGTCACATTAAATGCAGGCCTAGTTGTCCTATTTGCATTGACTGAAAATGGAAAAATGGTAGGTACGTACGTGTTCAAACTGTTTGTAGATAAAGCATCCCTACTCAACCATAAATTGTAAAACGATTTATCTACTTTGCATGGAAGAGCCGACATTGTCTGCGATGTTGCCGATTCAAAGTGCGGCCATGAGCTGAGCTCGTTCTTTCTGAAAAGCCTCCCCAAGTCTCAGGTTTATTTGCATCTAATGTGTGTACTGGTTTGCACGTATAATCATTTGTGTATGATAACTACCTATAGCTAATGTGTCTACATCATTATTGTTCGCGAAATTAGCTATTTTTTTTTGTTTCTTGTTCTATACTTTTTATACAGCTTTTGATTATGTATTCTTCATTGTAAAGCTAACGTATAGGTTTCATGGAAGTATTATAATATTTGAATATAAAAGTAAGTATGACTTCGATTAGGTATATTATATTTTGGTAAAAATTGTACGTGATGTCAATTACATCACGTACAATCCAATTGTGTTCCAAATTCCGGATTCCTACTTTTTAATGGAAAAACCAACACTTTGCGCGCCCTGGAAATCGAACCGAGGACCTCACACTCAGCAGCGATACTTACAACCATAACTGTTACAATTGTATGAGTATTCTGCTAAATTGATAACCAAGTGTACCCATAGTAAGACACATAAACTGCCTCATGGCATTAAGACCGTCTTGTGTACCATTTTTGTGCATAAAACTACCTAAATTCATGTCTAACCAAACCCTCCATAGTTAAATAAAGATTAAAAAGAAATACTGATAAATAATAAATAAATTATAATTGTATCACTCAAACATACTCAGGTTTTATTTCAATAATTGATCAAATCTCTCATGAATCGTATTCAGTGTCCTTATATTTTGTTTTATGATTTTCCATATGTTCCATTAAATAATATCGGATTGTAGAGATATGTATATCGCGACGAATATATTGTACGTAATGTGACATCATACGTTTGTCGGCCGGGGATGTTTATTGAAAGATATCCCAGTGAATATAGCAAATAACCAAAATACAGATTGCGCGTTTTCCTCTCACAGAATATTCAGCATTATTACTGAAAATATTCCTATCTATAGCAAATCCAACGTTTTGAATAGAATAAAAAATCGTTGGAAGCACAATCTTTTTGTCGCGACGCGACGCAGCGTAGTTACGGACGTAAAAAGAAAAAGTGCGCACTGATACGATAATCAACTTCCCATTTCCTCTCGGGTCCTTCGCTTTGTGATTTATCACTACGCTAAGTTTTCTAAATTGAGTAAGTTTTTTGAATAAGTATCTAATAAAACTCTTGCACGGACATACCGAACTAGGTAGGTACAACATGGAACAAAATTATGCTGTAAAATTGAATTCAAATAGGTACTAACTTAGTTGGGTATTTAAAATTAGATTGACGCTTCAAACCGAAATGATATTTCGAAATGGTGAGACTAAAACATTTTACTATTCTCAGCCCGTTTATAAATTGTGCCTACAATTCAAATGCTTCTGAATGGTGCGTGGTGCCAATTAATATTTATGTATTTTCTGAAAGGACATTCAAATTAAAATAGGTTTTCAATATCGCTTCAATTCAATATCAGACATTTGCCAGCCACTGGCTTATTAATAAAATGAAAAATACTGCAAAGCTTATTTGGAAGGATTGAGAGGCCTAAAACTTCGAAAATCTGTCATTTTAATAACTTAAAAAGGGCATACTTATTTAATCTACATACATTTTATGTAGAATTAAAATGTTCCCTGTGTAATGTAAGATATCGCGGTAATGAGATTTTAGAATTCGGCAGTAACGGTAACGAGTTGGCTCGTCAGAGGCTCAGCTCGGCTCAGGTGAGCGGGTAATGACATTCTGGAGCGTATCGATCGCGCGGAAATAGCCGGCCGGCGAACAAGCCTGATTTGCCGTCGCGTTCCGACCGACCGACGCGACGCCCGACCACACAACCTGCATTCGCTGTTCACTTCCTCATTATCCCGTCGCTAAACGAAAATGTATTACGAATAAATATACTACAGCTTTACGACAGACCCCGTACTAGCTAGACAGAGAAAACTATAATGGCACGAACCCTAATTCGTCGAGTTTACTTCTTTGGTAAAGCCTCACGGTAAAGACATTTCCTAGCCTTTTTCCAGATATTTTGAATCGGCACTTTCATTATGCGTTTCATTGCAAATATCAGTCTTTAGGGTTCCAGACCTCAAAAGTAAAAAAGAACCCTTATAGGTTCACTTCGTTATACGTCTGTCTGTCTGTCAATACCATTTTTCTCGGGAACGCCTAAATACTGAAGTCTGCAATTCCTTGGACCTGTGTAAAAATCAAACATCTATAATAAGTCAACGCAAAAAAAGATACGGTCGTTTATGCTGCATTTTTTGACACTCACAATGGAATCGAAACCTATAGGGTACCTACTTCCCGTTAACCTAGAATCATGAAATTTGCCAAGAAGCAATGTCTTATAGCACAGGTAAAGGGAAAAATCTACACAGCTTTGAAGATACATAAAGAACAAAAAAAATTGCGATTATAAACTTATTTGCAGTTGGTAAACTGACTGCGACCTATGTCGATGTATGGGGACAACAGTTTTCCAACGACAAAGCTAAGTTTGTCCCTCAATCCAGTTTAACTTTTCCTCGATTCCCGTGATGGACGTACTATTTATATACCTACAAATTTGTACAGAATCCTCGGTGCGCGAGTCCGTCTCGCACTTGACCGTTCATTTTATCCTGTATCCTATTGGAGGATACAAAGATTTCGGATATCTGACTGCCCATGCCTCACATAGTTTGTAAAACTGTCCAAAGGTTCGTCGATTATCATATATTTCAGCTCTTTAAAACAGAAATATAATTAGATAGTGCGTCAGGTGAAATCAAACCAAATTGAAATATACCGCATGCATTACCTACATGTATAGGAGTAACAGTGTCAACTCGATAAATTTCCATGAATCTATTACGAATCAACACATAGCTTCACGTTGATATAACACTGCAAACAATATGCAATCTAGGACAGAGTTTGCAATTGAATAGCAGGCTCTACGCGGATCGAGTCCCGGATTTCCCAGAAAGGCTATCCATTTTTCGGCCACGGCTTTTGTGGTATCTTTATTAGCATATACCTAGGTAATACACGGTGCGAGTATAAAGGCCTGTTACTGTACATACAGAGTAACTAGAAACCAGCTTTTTGAACCCTTTTTTTCTATATTTCTATTCAATGCTGAGAAGTGCACTGCGTGAAATTGAAAAGAAGTAAATAGATACGCTAGTAAAAAAATTGGTGCTTGAGTCTCCTCCAGCTCTAGCATAATTATGCTCGGTGTATCGTAGACTGAGTTCCGTACCTACCAATATTAAAGATACCCACTTCAAGAACTCTGAAGCCGAGTACCTACATACGCATACTCAAGTTCTTCGGACAGGTCTCAATGAGGGATACATCTCCATCGAACTCCTTGTTGTTCAAGTAAAGATAAAAGACAATAGGTCGCGCGGAATGTCACACTTGCGAAGGACCGATCGGCGAAAGACAAAAAAAAGAAAAAGATAAAATCGAGCATGGGCGGCCACGCACCAGAATGTGTGCCAACCAAGCACTGGCGAGCCACTGTTAGGCGAGTCACATTTGCCCCTAAACTGTGCCTTCAAGACCATGGACCGGTCATATTATGAGCGCAACGACCAAGAAGAACACACAGAGTGGGGAAGCTAAACGAAAAGAAAGAAAGAAACCAGATTTTTTAAACACAGCAACGAATGCGTGACTGATGGACGCGCAACGGTATCGGTTGATACGTGGTTGATACATGGAACTGTATTACGTAGGCGAGGTAGGTATCACACTGAATCACTCATTCCATACCCGCACTCTGTGTGTGCAAGCCTTGATTGGGCAGTAAGACAATACACCCAAAGCGAAACGAACCTAGGTAACTACAAAAAAAATAGACCTCTTATTTTTAACATGCTTTTATTAGCTTCACCTGTAACTAACTATGTAAAAAAATCTTGGATGTTTTTGACCCCCTTCCCGGTTTCCGATTGAGCTGAAATTTTGCATACAAGTTACACGTTTAGTTTATTATTATTAAATTATGGACGAGCAGCAGGCTTGCTGATGTGTCCACATCAAAGTACTGGAGTAAAGTGGGTTTGGATGACAAAAGCGTGATTTTTAGTTTTTTTTAATCTAATAGATATTTTTTTAATTTATATTTTGTATGTATTCCAAAATATTGCATTAATTACAGGCTTAGAGCACGATATGTACTAACTTGATTAATTTTGCCATTTACCCTGTTGACTGAATATAAGTACAATAGCAACAAAATAAATGGTTTAATAATTAATTTTTATGCATGAATAAATAAATCTTATTTCTTATGAAGTACAAAAGTCTCTATTTATTAAATAGAGTTTTGTACCTCAGAAATAGGAGCAATGCAGGCAAGAAATTTAACTAATGTAAAAAAAATCCCTATAGGTCGGTAGGTACCTATTTGCTAAAGAAACAAATACTAATTGATTGTACCTGTTATTAGGACCACATGTTTAGCTGATGATAGAGGTTAGGCTAAGGCCATCATCTACCGTGCACAATGATTAACCAAACTCCGGGTTGCTACTGAGAACTGCCAAAACAAAAAAGAAAACAAAATCACTTTGCTCGCATGTGTCTACCTCGTAGGAAATCAAAATGATAATGAACTTAATCTCTGGTAGGTAACTTCATTACGATCGCGAGAGACGAACAAAACTTCTAACTACTTTGTAAAAAAAAATCGTACCTATCTTTACTTGGGAATCCCAACATGATCGGTAAAAAGAAAAAACCCTTGAAAAAACAAAGTATCGGTGTCAAAGTAGGTATACTACCGACATCACCTCAGGGTCGATATTTTTTGGTCAGGCTTTAGTATTATTTTTCAAACTTAACTGTGCAAAGGGTGTTAGAAAAGATTACGGCTCACGTTCCCCTGTGACTGTTCAATTTTGCCGCGTCTGTTAAAGGTACTGCTGCTGCGCCACAGACATAAGTTGATATCTAGTTTATTTAGTCGATGTTTTAAAATATATGTTATTTAAGTTACATTAGTCGTAAATGTTTCTACGATTATTAAAATAATATTATATTATCACAGTTTTATTATGTACTAACTTGCCACAACCAAAATCAATTTAATTCTAGATGCCGCGTAGAGCGCAAACTCAACAATATTTAGCATGTGGAATGGGGCGTCGCCGCGTCGTCGCTCGCTCGTCGTCGCGTCGCCGCGTCGCGTCGGTGTTTCGCCATCCTCACCCCTCGCGCATGCGTCAATTGATCCTCCGACTACTAGTCTACCATAGACAATTTTTCTTTATCTGGCAAGCGAAATCTGCTTTTTGTTTGTAGGTTATGTTTTAGTGATTAATTGTCAAAATTTATGTTGAATATTTTCGTGGAATTTGTTCAGTTATTATGGAGTGGACATGAACTTGTTAATTGTGTCGCCTAGCGAAGTATTCTTTAAATCGTCGGTTCTAGTAACGTGTTTAACATCTTTCGTCCATTTAACTGACTGTGTCGATCTCAGAGTATTGCTTGACATTGAGTTATTGAATTGAGATGTGAATACGAAAGTGGATACGCACTCGTCACCTTATATCAACAACGTGAAGTTTTAAAAGTAATCCTAATACTTTGTTGATCTGTACATTTGAGTTTCGTTAATTGTATAGTGTAGACGAGCCGTCAAGATGACGATGAGTCAGTTAACAGTTATGAAACTTTATAATACAGTAGTGGACGACGTGATTGCCGGGGTGAGGGATTGCTTCCTGGACGACGGTGTGGACGAGCAAGTGTTGCAGGAACTAAAGCAGTTATGGAAAACAAAGCTTCAAGCCAGTGGGGCTATGGACCCACCACAGCCTGAACCGACAATACCGCCGCCTCCGGTGCTGCAGAACTTTCAGAAGGCCAACGGTAACAACGCATTACCTAAGAGACAAGATACACATATGGGACAGCAAGGTTCTAGCCAAAACTCTGGTGTGGAGCATGGTGCCCCCGCATCTAATCTAGCCGGCTCACATCCACATCATGTGCTGGACCCCAACAACAAAGTGCCAGTGCAGCTCACCTTGCCAGCTCAGCCTGGTGTACCAGGATCACAGCCACGCTCATTTACTATACAAATTCCAGCGTCAGCACTCAACGGTAACAAACTCCACCAAGTGCTTACTGGGCCTATTATTAATGCAACAATAAGTTTACCTCAACCACTAGCTGCTACATTATTACAGCAACACATCAACTCTGCATTAGCCGGGCAACAAAATGAATTTGATGGAGGTGGAGGTGGGCGCAGTGGTGCTGCACCATTCTCTTTAGATGGTGCTCTAGACTCTTCTGATGATGAGGGCTCAAATGTTGGCGATGGGTCAGACGATGCTGCTGGAGAGGATGACGAGGATGAGGAGTCAGCGGAGGAGCGAGCAGAGGAAGAGGAGGAGGAGCGAGATGAGAGTGGGGGAGCCGAGGAGGAACCTCTCAATTCTGGTGATGATGTCTCCGATGAGGAGCCCGGTGACATGTTTGATACTGACAATGTGGTGGTTTGCCAATATGACAAAATTACTCGCAGTCGTAATAAGTGGAAGTTCTACCTTAAAGATGGTATCATGAACTTAGCTGGGAAGGATTATGTCTTTCAAAAAGCTAATGGTGACGCGGAGTGGTGAAAATTTCCTAATAATGAACAAATAAGTTGTGTGTATTTTTATAGAAGTGTAACTTGTTGTATCTTGACTGTTGGAATGTAACTACTAGAGAACCCAAAAGACAATGGTGAAATACTATCTTGGATATTATTATTTAACTAATTTAATGCTCATTGACTTCAGCCATAGTATAAGCACTAGCGGTGCATGAATAATCAATATAATTATTTCCATTGAGTAATAATATTATAACTCTAATTAAATTACTGTAGCACATACTGCACAAACTATTAAGTATTATAATGCAAAATAGTTACAATACTGGCAGTTTAACTATTTTAGTCATCAAAATTGTGACTTGAGTTATTAATTCTTGTATGTTTTCATTTGAATCAAGTTGTTGCTATGCAATCAGACAAATTTGTAAGTACATACAAATATTACAAAATGATACACTGTAAACACTCCACTAGGTTGAAGTCAATGTTTGTGATGCTGAAACAAATAATTATTGTCAAAGTACCAAATATTGGTGATGGTTCAATTATCGATGACCGTCTGACATTTGTTATTTTACAAATTTATTTGGTATCCATTTTGATTGTAATCTGCTATTTTAGCTTCACTAAAGTCGATACATAAACCAATCATTGTAAACATAGAAATAATCCACACTGAATATTATATAACTTTTGTGCCATAACAAAGTAATAATTCTGAAATCTGAACCAACTGTGTTTGAAAATATTCCATTAAGTAACTGTATTTATGGATTGCTTATCCAAACATGTAGGTATTTAATATGTATACTATTGGTAATCAAAAGGTTTACATGCCCAAATATTATTTTCATCTGTTGTTTGTAGCTACATTTTGATCAGAATACAAATTAATATGCCAATATTATGTGATTGTGCCTATATTGTAAAACCATATTTAGCACTAACTGTATTACAATGTTATATTTATGTATTCTATTTAAATTACTACCTTCTTAGTGAAGCTGGTAGCATGTATAACTAGTGTGATGATTAAGTAAGTCCAAAATTAACTAGTAATGTGTACACAGATGTATCACATGGTTTTCATACATTTCTTGAATAGATTAAGTTGAGTTTTTACATCCAAACATTACTTTGTAAGTTTCTTCAAATTAAAAATAGTTCAGTTAATTACTATGAATGTATATATTTTCTTGAACTGTTCATTAATTAATATTTACAATAATAATATTCAATCCCTCTTATACTTCCTAGAAGGTACTTGTAAATAACACCTGAGTACTGCAAAACCTTTCTGCTAAATAATAGTAGGATCAATAATGAACACCCTCATTTTGAACTCACTCTTATTTTTAGGATGTCTTTGTCACTAAGTTATTATATTGTGATATCTATGTTAATAAATATACTTATTGTTTTTTTTTAATTCATAATGAGTGGAACATTAAAAATGTATTCTAAATTTTATTTGTAATGTTTGATGATAATGGTACATGCAGCGAGTTCCAACTGTCTAGTTAATTCTCAAATAGATGTAATATAAGTTTTCTTATGGTTTGTTTCAATCCCTTAATAAAACGTTTGATGAAAGTGGTAATTATAATAAAATATGTTGCAACATATGTTTTTTTTTTATGTACACTATATACCTCGTTGTCTATAAATATTAAGAGATTTTTCCTCTAAAAGGCGGGTGCACGTAAAAACCGAAGATTGGGATATACCTACCTATTATAACCGGTAAACGAGTCATGAAACAAGCCCGTAAACTCTGATAAACTCTGTCAAAATGGTTGACAGCCCAATGTAAGGTCCCGGGATTTCCAAATTAAGCCGTGTTATTGGGCTTTTATAGAAGTAAAATTTCTCAGTGCCATATTAACGGTTTAAGACATTTATTCCTCAAAAGAATACAATTCACTTTTTATGAGAAATACAAGTTATTTTTAATACTAAATACGTTGACATAAGAAATGTAGGTACACAAATAAATTAGTTTGTAGTAGATGCACAATAATTTTACAATGTTGTGGGTAACAAGAAAAGTACATCTTTGTTGTGTTAGTGAACTAATTACGTATCGTTTCTTGAAGGCAAGTCCATAGCAATTACACATTGTTCATTAAAGCATATTAGGTTTTGGATTTTGCCAATATTCCCCATAGAATATGGAGAGTGCCTATTGAAATCTTTATGAGGCCTATTACATTTTTGCCGTGATTTTTGCGTAAATGACCAACTTTGGCGTTCTTATTTTGAGAAAGACTTCAACAACTTTAACTTATAGGGTTGCACCAAGGCTAGGTACGTTATTGTTACTGTCAAAGTTAACATTAACAATGACCATAGAATTTAACTATCTACTGTTGCATGTAAAAGTTCAAGTTAAAAGATCGACAAGTGACAAGACGTTTTATGATAGTTACCTAACATTCTATCATGATAACAAACGAAGCGTGGGCGGATAACGGTTACAGTTAAAATTATGACGTTAGCTAACAATATTGTCAAATGATGCAACAAATTTTTTGCTTAAACCGGTACCTACTTTAACTGAAGATTCGATGTTTGTTCTAGTTAAAGTAAGATGGTACAACCCACCAATGGCTACGTTCAGTAATTAATTTTTCGGTGCGAAAGTCACTCGTGCAAACTAGCGAATGTCGCTCGCTCATCGGGAATAATTGAACGATCCACAGCTGCGTTACGCGAGTGACCAATCGAACGACCTCAAATTATCTGCTGTATCCTATGACTACAGTCATTGGTCGGTTGACAGCAGTGCGACCGAGTGCGACTTTCACCCTACTATTTTACGGAGTGACCGGAGCGATCATTCGACGACTCTCGCTCAAATAACTGAACGGTCACCCGAACGATAATGCGTCGTCGAGCGTTGTCCGCCGTAATAACTGAAACACCCTTAACTGAGAAACCTAAACCAAACTGCTCGACCTGGAAGTCTAACTAGACCAATGAGGCTGTCTGTGAATAGTGTTTACTGAATACAGTGACGATACGTTGCGGTGATACATTTCACAAACAAAATGCTTTGAACGACTGTGGCCCGCTTAGAGTTAGTAACGCTGCGGATTTTAGGCAAAATCTGATTGTACGTTAAGATTCGGTCCTGCTTATTCCTTCACAGAATCTAAGCATTATTGTTATTTAAAATAAATATAACTTAGCTATCTCAAAATAATTGACAACAATTAATCCGATGTCGATTGAACAAACGTACCTAGGTACCTACCTTCTTATCTAACACTACTCTGATACTGATAGAGGTCATTCTAACACAGGTAAAGATTTTTTATGTTCATTGAAGTATATTTTATTGTTTTAAACATAAATTGATATTTATGACATTTGGTGTTTTATTCCATTGTAGCTACTTGAAGCATAGAGATAATACATAGTACCTACTATTTCTATGACTTGAAGTTACCATTGTATTTCGAATTTTCTAAAAAAAAGGAATAAAAGAAAGAAAACGTCGGTGCCAAGTCTTTTTCAAGATAGTGAAATTAAATATTATGTGTTTTTTCTATATAACTAGGTAAATCTCTAGTGTGGGTCCTTTCGGCCGAGATTTACCTACTGAAGCAGTCGTCGTGTCAGTCTCGGTCGAACGGACTTCACGATTAGTAATAAGTACCTACCTAATTTGTACTCAGCTCAAAGCTGCCTCGACTAGCTTGTAATCTTGTATTACCTAACGTTCGATACGTTCGCCACAACCCCTTTAACAAAGTTGCGTTGACGCGCGTTAACCCGCGTGACGTCTTGACGTACCTAACCATAAGTTGACATAACAATAGAGTGGTTTAGTAGGCCGTCCCTAATCACTCAAGGAGTACAGCAGGTCACAGGACGTTTTAGAAGTGCCCCCGCGAATTGTTATACATAATTAAGTTGTAGTAAAACCATTAGTTGGTTCAGAGTATAGGTAGGTAGGTAAACATAAAAGACAAAACGAGTCTCTTCGCTCGGCTCTAACTGAGCCGGCTCCAATTATCTACGGTAATCCGGCGCAGCGGGCCGAGCTAGATAGCCGCCTGTAATCGACTTACCCGCGCGATTTAATATCGCACTCAATGTCCCGGCAAAATATTTACGTAATTTGCCGCCGACCGGCTTTATTCGCGGGAACAAGATAAAACGAACTATCTATAAGGTAAATACCACCTTAGTATTCAATAATGAAGTTTTACTCAACATCGTTATTTGTAACAAAAGTTCTGAAGAGCTGCTGATATGATAATTAATAAGAGATTATTATTTTATTAGAATAACTTCGAAATTAAATATTAACTTATTATGTACCTATTAGGTGAGCACATCACTGACCGCACCAGCACATAATATCAGTGTGATTGAGACTGTGGAAAATTGCAAGCATACTAAAACAAAGGGTTATTAGTTATTACAGTACGCGATCAATGGCCTACTACTACTACTACTACTGGTCTAGGTACTGGTCAATTGGGTCTATGGGACCCGATCAATCGCGTGTTGTATGTTATAGTAGTTAGGGCGGTTAGACCCGATCTGCCACTACGAATACGCTATACCTACACTACGAACAGAGGATTGAGGCCACGCCCACCCGATAGATCAGGACCAATTTGTCGTGTAACCCTTCCTTCTCTTCTTCTTCTTGGATAGATAGATAATTTATTTACCATCCACCCGCATTCTCCAATCATCCTGTGATCATGGCGCTTGCAACATCATTGAAATATCAGGAGCTAATTAAAACAAAATACTCCGTTTGAGTTTATTACAGACTAGTTTAGGTTTATTTACCTATAGTTTGTTTATGGTTTTATTAATGGGTTCTGGTACTCAGCTCCTAATTACATTTCCTGTAAGAAAATCAACGAAGAATGTTATCGAAATATCGAACTTGAAACTGCTCCAGCGCGAGTTGAAATCGCTTTAGAGTTTAGGAGAGTTCGAAATGTAGTTAGCATTCACGGAAATCAATATGATAATGAGATGGTAATATCACGACCCTTAAAGTTTATGGCAACGAAACCGCAGACAGTGAAACTATTAGGTACGCTTGAGAATGCACATCAAATCCGTAATGTGAGTAAGTAAGCCACTAAGTTGTAGAATTGATTGAAACATAAAATAAATTAATTTCAGTTACGAAAAACTGTTTTCTTTAGGTTCATGTAACTCATTTATTTATTTATTATTTATGTACACACATACACATGACAAAGAAAATAAGTAAAGATATCAAGTACAAAGGTACTCATCATTCTTTTGCAAACATAAATTTATTTTAAATTTTACCCAACAATAAGCAGTAGAGTATACAAACGGTTGGATATTAGATACTGAATATTACCTCCTCGTAACACTCGTACGTCAAATTAGCAATTGATAATGCGCGCAGTCCTAACGAGGCACATTTTTTTCGCTTTTCATTATTGTTTGGCCAGATACCAGATAATTATCGCTACCACAGATAATTTATAATACTCGCTACGAAAAACATAAGCTGAAATACTAAAAACTGCCAGTCTACGCCGATGGTTATTACCTACCTAGGTACCTACATTATTATTATACATTGATTTTGAGATGTTGCCTCTGTCTGGCTACTTGCAAAGTACATAAGCATTTTTTTTTGCCCGGATTGGGGCAGAGCGCAGAGCGCTAGAATTTGAGGCTGGATTTAGTCCTAGGAATGTTGGTATTTGCAATGCGCTCTTGTCTGACCGTACATCTTAACTAGTTATCAAGTTATGTTACTTATATCTTAAGTTAATTAAATCTAGACACTAAGTTCAATTTTGTGAATAGGCTGGCATAATCGCTTAGCGATCAAAGCCTTTTTATTTCTATAAAGAAAGAAAGAAGAAAGAAAGAAAGAAAGAAAAATACTTTATAAATAAATAAAGATTTAAAAAAATGATGTGGCTGTACTAGAATAAATAAATACCTTCACCTAAGTATAACTGAATTGTCTGAGTGAGATAATCAAGCTCGTTCCAGACAGTTTACTCTTACTCCCCACTGTAACCATGATAAATTTAGACTATAGTTAAACTGATCTCTTTACCTGCAATATTTTAAATTCGTCAACAGTTGTCTAGATTCCAAAAAGACATACTTATAAAGAGGTGTAAAAACCGTAAATCTAGATGAATCACTATTTCGGTCTCTCCTACATTCATCTTGATAATAGACACTGTAGACAGCTAAATCGAAATACAGCCTGTTGCCTAAGCTATATGTATTATATAGGTATTATATCTACCTATACGGCTGGAGGCAGAAAATAACTAGTATCGATTTAACTAGCATTCGGGATCTCGAAACGTGCAAGTCGACTCGATTCGGGTGACACACTTTGCTTTAATTTGTTCCTCCGTTTAGTCCCAACTTATCTGAATCCTATTCATACGTGACTTGTTTGTGATACCTTATTTATTGTTTATGCCTTGATTATACTTGAATTTAGAAATATATACATATATACACAGTTAATATTAATTTTACGCTGTCGTAGCAGTTGATCTCTATAACCACTTCTAAATATGTACCCAAAACGTATAATAATTATTTGACCTATTAGCTTCCCTGTTGATTTATATTTATGTTCTTTATTTAAATTATTTATTTATAGACATATATTTATATGTACCAATAATATAATATTTTTATTTCAAAATAACCTAATCAGAATCATTTATTTGTCAAACATAGAAATACACTGAGGACATTTAATTTAGTACCTACCTACAGTACAGACTGGGCGTGGGTAGATAATAATTATTATAAAATGGGGATCAATTTTTATTCAAAAGCTTTTTTGTTCGTATATACCTATTGTTTGGGACTTCTCTATTTTGAGATGTAAAAGAGAATAGCGTCGTTTCTGTCGCGGTTTTTGGACAGAAACGTGTCTGTCACTTTATTTTTCTATTGCAACAGAAAGAGACAAACGCCCTTAGTTTAGTTTAGTTCTGTCAAGGTGCGCAACAAAATCGACACCAATATATACTGCATAGTTAGGTAAATGTATAAAATTGATCATTATAAATAATATTGATACAATGAAAAGCTGCTCGTGAATTGATCACAAAAAAATTAGTTTACTTACGGTACAACATGACTCGATTAATAGTAGGTAGCTTTACATGAAAATCGACGTAAAAATAATTTCAACGATAAACGAAATTGGTTTTATTTGACAATTCAGAAATGAGAAAACGTCACGTGTAACCGATTCCAATTAAAATTCTAATTACCTATATGAATAGGACAACGTTACGAACATTATTAACCTAGAGAAATGTTTATAGACATTCTATTATTCGTAATGTCTCGCGTATTTGTGATCAAAACATGAATCAGTTGATTGTACATAAATCAGATTTACCTACATATTTACAGTTCATACCTTTGATCAACAATAAATAATACGTTCATAGAAAAGCTTTCTATAAAAAGCAATGTCTTCAAACAAATCTTATATTGTAGAAACTAGATATAATATTTTTCAATCCAACTTTGAGCCATTATAATCCCAGTGAATCCCACTATCAACACAGACAAGTATGTACTTATATTTATACTTAAGCATCAATCTGAAAGAAAGACGAGGCGATCCCGTGAACAAAGTACTTACCTGTTGAATGCTTGTGTGGCGTATAGCTTCATTCTCTCTCGGCTTTCCCGACGGTGCGGTCGGCAGTTATCGAGCGTGAGCCCAACTCCACAACAAAAAGTAGCTATACCTAGTGCCTCTCAACACTAAATGCTCTACATTTATTTTTTCATTGATCTAACATATATCTTTTTTTTCAGGTAATCGTTTTGGAAACCATTGCTGTGCGTTTTCGCCGCGAGTGTTAATATAGTTGTAAAATGTCGTGTTTCGGTGGCAGCGTGCTGATCCCAGATTGAGAAAGCTGTGTGATATGTGATATTAGTGCTCAGTGCGGTGTGATGATGTGTGTGAAGTGAAGTGCTAAGACAAAAGGAAAAGCGCCACCATGTTGCCGACAAATGTTATGTCCTTTATGAAAAAGGTGAGTTTTTGAATCTATCACCATGCAAACCCCGAAGTTTAGTAGAGCTTTAGTGTCCCCTAGAAACCGCTACGACATACTTGGCAGATAGATTGGTGACTACTGTGTGTATAATTTGACTCATATTACCTAGTATTCAGCCAGGTGCTGATGTCCTCCTCCTGATACTATGCCTTTATCACCTCATATCACGCCCATGGGAAGAAATTACTAGAATGTAGAGAAACTAGAGATTCTATTCCTGGCGGAGACGACGCCGATTGATTAATAGTACCTACCACGAAACTATTTTCTATTGTGCCTCTAATCTACCTGCCCCCAAGAGCGTCCGAGATTCAGGTGTCCTTTTGTTAACGGCTAAAATGAATGTTTTTTGAATGCTAAGACCTGGTATTTTATGACGGATAGAAAAGCTTGCCATTGCTCATCTGCTGTTGCCTTATCATTGATGGCAATCCTTACTAAGAAACTATTTACTTTCACTGTTAGCTTGCATCACCTCACTGCTGGGCAAAGGCCTCCCACCATTTCTAAACCAAAGCCAAAGCCAAAAGCCAAAAATTTTGCCAGTGAGCCTACAATCTGAAAATATTCCACTATCCACCACTTAAATAACCACTAACCGATCGATTGGAATTATTGTGAACAGTAGCTGGTAAGGGTTGCTCCCTTACTCTTCACAATAGTTCCTCTAAATACTTGTTATCACTGTGGCAAAAACTCTGCACTGCGGGCGCATAGAAGGTTGAAATGCATGAAACTATAGAGGATTTTCGCTTTAGTTTAAAAATGTTTTTGGGACATTTAAAGCATTCATTCAATCGCAGAAAGCTTTGAGATTATTACCTATGCTTTTCCAGCTTTTAGATTATGTGTTTTGCACTTCTTTCAGTGAAAAGAGTAGTTCTTATACGTATATTTGAATACATTAATTCACGTATTTCTTTTTACAAACTATGAATAATCAGGAATTACTTATGAATGCATTCCAAATAAAAACGGGTATTCACAAGCGGAAAACTCGTCGGCCGGTTTTCGAGCTCAATTATTCAGTTGCGTTTGTCAAGATTAAGCGAGATTATAGTAAATATAAGAGCAGGTGCTCTTATGTTTTTTGTACCTACTCTCGCTTACCACGGTTCCGACACAGGTGTGTCGAATAGGTATCGCGTTAATTACATCGTACCTACATACACAGCTCATGTACACAAACACCTAGAGTCACGTACGTGTAATATTTTTTTCGTATATTTATTACAAAACACGTAGTATCACGTTTGTATTCCCCAAAGGGTTATGCAAAGGTGTACTGTTGTACACCTTATGCCGTTATTGAGTCCCATGTAATAGGAAGCGAACCTATTGCCATTACCTGGCTCAATTCCAAACTTCAGGCTGCGGAGTATTTCCATATAGAAAAGCTCATAAACACCTTGCCTGACCCGGAAAACGAACCTAGGAACATGAGGTCCTAGGTTCGTTTAGGTCCTAGGTTGAGGTCAGCAGTCGCGCTTGCGACCCCTAGCTTCCCAGCTAGGTATCTATCTATTTCCAACCCACCATCAGTGTTAAGCCGGCGCCATCTATAAACTTTAAAAAAAAGTAAAAACCGACTTCAAAAAGTAAAAAGTATAAAATAATTTTCTTAAAAAACTTAACAGCTCCTGAAGTTGGTACTATAAAAAAAAAAATTTGAATGTCGGTACAGCTTACAGTTAGTAATCCGTCAAATTATCTCATTCTAAGTGTATTGTGTTGTGTATATATTATAATTGTCTTTTTACCCGACTACGGAGAGGGTTATATGTTTGACCGGTATGTATGTATTTAAAATTTAAATATGGAACACACCGCGTCACCGCCGCCGCCGCACAGCCTCGGACCCTCGCGCTTAGATTATTTAAACCTAAAGATCAAGCGACACGCACACATCGTTAGTGTGAGAGGGTGGCGAACCTATACATTAGTCTGTAGAAAGAGCGAGAAAGACTATAATGAACGTCGGTAACAACTTTTTTGATATGAGCACATTTGTCATTTAGACATTTTGCAACCAAAATTGACGTCGGGTTGTTGTTATTCTATCAAAAGTTATTAATTAATTAATTTTAACAGCCTGAATTACTTGTTGTGGGTGTTCTTCTGATAGTGTAATCATAATTTGATATTATCAATGTGAACATGGTGGTCTGCAGTGTCCTTGGATGCAAAAACCGAACAAAAAGTGCTGCCGGTAATGTTACGTTTCACAGGTACGTTTTACTGTAATTATATGCTAAAATTGCTTTGTTTGTGATTAGGTGAATGTCCGTTATACACATAAAATTACTAATACAATTCAATTATGTCGATATTACCAATTAATAAGAAATAATAGGTAATAATTGATTCCATAACCTCTAAATCAAAAGTCATTCAGTGTGCTCAGTTTATGGCCTTTGAAATACCCAAAAATACGGGAAATCTGAATTGACTTTCGAATTTTCTATTAAATAAAAACCTATGAACCTTAGTCAGAATTGTTAACAAAATTCAGTTGTTTTTCAATTTTATAGATTATTTTCCTTTTAAATCGATTTTATCCCGGTCATGAAAAATATATCTGTGAAGCAAGTAAACGCTCCACATGCGATTAACTGTGTATTCAGTAATAAGATAAACAATTAGATTATCTTCAAGAATAAAATGAAATTTTATTCAGTACATATTTCAAACTTGACAGACATAAAATAACAAGAACAGTAACTCATAGTAACTAGGTCTAAGAGACAATCATAGACTAATATTATCTTTTACAAAAGAGGCAAGGTTGGTATGTCTCTTAACAATATCATATGCAAAAACTTAATTGTCTATACTTTCAACAGCTCTCCAATGTATCCTGCAGTTGGGCCCAGCAGCGCCATGTCGTCTGCGTAGTTAAAGCTGTTAATACAATCACCACCAACCCGACATCGAACACTCATGCTGCTAAGATCGACTATGAGGTCAATAACATATAGGTTGAAGAGCCTGGAAGAGTAAAAAGTAAAAACTGACTTCAGAAACTAAAAGGTATAAAATAATTTTCTTAAAAAACTTATCAGCTTCTGAAGTCAGTGCCACTATCAAGCTAACTGCATTGAAGAATTTTAAAGGCCCCGACTTCAGAAGCTGATAAGTTTTAAGAAAATTATTTTATACTTTTTAGTTTCTGAAGTCAGTTTTTACTTTTTTTTAAAGTTTATAATGCATAAAATTGATGAATATTAAAAAATAAACTATTCGATACATCTCAGTTTTATTTATGGGAAAATAGGGTTCAATCTGGTAACATTCACACACACATGCACAAATTAAACACCGATATAAAACTGGTTACACTGTCACTTCATCAATCTAAGCCCTCGCGCTTCATAGGTATTTTTTTAATTCACACTGGCTGTTTATACACTCACAATACCGCAGCATGTTATTTTTGTCGTTTTTTTTTAATATTTAATAATTTTCATAGCCGACTTCCTAACCTAATTTAGTTCTATTTTTAAAATTCATTCCCGCCCTAGTGTGGAAAGTGAGTCTTTTCCGCCCAGGGGTGGGGAGCAGCGTCTTCCACCCGCTACTCAGATCAAACAAACACTACTTTCCGAGCATAAGAAACGAAAAATTGAAAAATATATAAACATCCGAATTGAGAACCTCCTCCTTTTTGGAAGTCGTTTAAAAAAAGACTTTTAAAAGTAATTGATAAATCCTAATTGCAATATAAATAATTTCATTTCATTACAAACTGAAATTTTTATTTCGGTTTAATTACCATCTCCCCTATAAAATTCTCTCTTAGTCTAATATGCTCGGCTAGCAGAATTTACTTTCTGTATCCTTTTCAGGTTTTAACTAAGGCTAAAAACTGCATAAAATTGTTAAATATCTTTCGTACAATGAATGGAAATGGGTCGACCATTGTTATCCAAACTTAGTTTAGTTATTTCGATAGTAGGGCCTAATACACCTATCCACCTGCCTACCTACGTAGGTACAACAGGAAAGAGTGCTCCAAAAAGTTTTACCTTTTACACGAAATAACAACTCTATTAAACAGAATGAGAAAAAAATCTCCAGATACCAATCTCGGGATACATTGTAGAAAAAATATCGTAGTTTTATTGTAAACTATCTTTAACCCGTGGCTGTGCTCGTGGAATAAGATATTTTCCCCCGGGAACTACGTGTGCCCTCAGTATAAAAAGTAGCCTGTGTCCCTTTCCTTGTATTTTTCATCAAACGAAATTCCATTACGACCCATTGTTTCGTTTAACTACGTGATTGAGAAACAAATAAGCAGTCTTTTGTATTTATTATTTATGTAAAAGTTATTATATTTACTTACTTATATGGCAGCTAGCGGTGAGCATTTGAAGATTCCCTATTGAATGAAGGTCCTTTGCGGACTCTGGAACCGAAATAGTTGTTAGAATTATCTGTTTCAAAGCGTTTTTATATGTATATAGGTACAGTAACAAATAATAGTCCTAATACAGGACTCAGTCAATATGGGGCGAACTACATTATTTTGACTCGGCAAAATGCCGACTGCTACAATCATTCCCATTTTTATCTCTTATAAAAGTTCATAATCAGAATTCTAAATAGATAACCTTATTAAGCCTTGCAATTCATTTGGGATTTAAAATGTCCCAACTTAACTCGTAGTTCCGGTTCGAAGTCTTAAACGAAACTATTCCAAGCTCAGACTCCGCTATCCGTTGCGCAAATTCTGCAACATCTTCAGCTATTCCAGAACGCTGAAAATTTACGTTTAAACTCGTGCAGTTCCAACATTTTGTACAAAATTAACTTCTACGGTATTGATAAAAAAGAAGTTATGTATGTGCATTAATTGTTTTTGTAGTGCGTGAATGCGGTATCTATACAACGGTTCACTTATAGGGAGGCATGTGGAAGCGGTTGCACAGCGGCTCACTAGCGCTTCCTGTGAAATGAATTAACGCTCCGCCGAGCGGAAACGTCTTTCTTTCTCGTCAAAACAATATTGTTGAGTTCCACGCCCGCCAACGATACCGCCTGTGAAACAAACACCCCTATGCGGTCTGTTAAACAAAATATTCACGAATGCGAAATTCAAATGCGCATAGAGATTTCAACGCATGTACCTATGTAGAATATGTACTACCTCTATGTAGTGTTATTTATCTGACACTTTTGTCTACAAACATCTATAGTACTTATTTTGACGAATTTATGTTCGTCTTTAAATAACCTTATGGTCTTTAGATTTCTAGATGTAACCACATCAACATGTGACAACTAATTTGATTTGCACCCTATAAACAGAGATTAGGGTGGCCTATAGCACGGTATCGGGTCTATCACACGAAACATGGGTTCACAAATTTTGGTAGTCTGCTTTACCACAGATCGCAGAAATGGCAGGTATGGATAAAGAAAGAACACCTGATTATATGTACGTTAAAGAGTCCAAACATATTTATAGTACCTAACTACGTCTTTGGGTACCATTTCGAATACTTGAAAGATCTGATTAAGTTACGGTGCTAATTATAATTACTAAAGTTAGGAGCTATAAGTGCAAACGTCTCCATTGCAAAGAGGAGTCTCAAAAGCGCTCGATTTGTTTCCTGTAAACGGTAGTGCTCGCGACTTCGCACTCGAAAGTTGTTGGATGACATCGACGTAAATTATAAAAATATAGTATATTTTTAGAAACTTTTCTTACTACTACCTACACTTTATCACCATTAATATGGCGCAAACAACTTCGTGAAGGATATTTTAACTAAATATTAAATAAATTGTAAAGTAAATGTAAAGTAAAATGTAAAGTAAAATAAGGCAATTTCTCTTGGTTTTAGTAGAGCCACTAGTCACGTATACGTAGGTTTAGTTACAGACGTATTAAGAATTTTGAATTTAATCTTACTTATAGAAGCATTACTTTTTTACCATGATTCAAATATTTTATTTCGATGCTACTTAATAGAGGAGGTTTATACATTTTGAATTTCTCTCAACAGCAATCAGCAGTTCGCAGAATACAGCGAACATCAATTAAAACATTCTCGGTAATCATTCATTTGATATACTAAAAGCGTATGCATTGTGCAGGAATTTAGTGTGAAAATGTGTGTGGATTTTTTTATACGATTCTTATTTTTTCCAAACATCCTGGCAATTGCCCAGGTGGTGTGGGTCAGGGAAATCGAGAGCCGTCCTCAATGAAGCCGCTCCGTAATGGCGGAACACTCCGGCGACTCTATTAGCACACAGCGAGCTGCATAAAGGTGCACCTTATCAAAGCGTGCATATTAAAGCGACTCTTTTGCTGAACGGCTCTATTCCATTTATTTTGCCCAAAATAGTAAATAGCATTTCCTTAATTAAATGGGATCTGTACTACCTAAACGTTAAACGTATTCAAATATTTGCCTCCATTAAATTAAGAAAATATATAGATACATTTGTACCATATTTTCGAATCTTTACACACTGAGGTGCAAGGTTAAGCAAATGGATAGGTATATTATAATACCCTCATTTAAAATGAAGTCCGTGTAGTTAAAATGTTTACTCAAACCAATCTCACTCCGTTTCCCGGCATCGAATGAAAGCAAAACAAAATGAACGTGATTCTCGCTCAGTAGATGTTTTATGGATATTTTTTGCTTTTTAAATGCTAATTTGGCGTAAGGTGAAACGAAAATTTTAAAAGGTATATATGTCGCAGTAAGATAGATGAAAACGTAATATATTTATAACCCTAGTTGATTTTTAACTATTTCACTAGTTTAGTTTAGGGATATAGTAACGTTACTAGACTGAGACCATGTCATAGTTATATGTTTAGTGAGATAATTATGAGATGGTTTCGTACAACTATCATCCGTAATATGATTATATTAATAGAGATATAATTATATAACGGATAGACCTTACTGCGGCATATACATTGTATAAATATTTCAAGCTTATGATTTGCGACATTGAAGCAATTTGTCTAATCTATAACTCCTCACTGCGCTCAACGCTCTCTTGGAAGCAAATCCAGAATGTGATATGTTTGCGGACGGATGGAGGATGATTTTGTCAGCATGCGAGGAGTACTGTGAGAGGATTGCATGGTAGTTGCGTTTTTGATAAGTTTAAGTTCATTTAATTAATTAGTGCAATTGGCCTACGGCCGTTCTAATTACAATTTAAATAAATAAATAAATAACATAACAATAAAGTTTGTTTGTGAGTTTGAAATAATCCATTACCAATTTTGGAAATTCTTTTACTATATATTTACTCGTATATATTTATTCGTTTACTATGCATTTTGTTTGGAAAATCAAACCCCCAGAACAGCAACAGTGTATAGAAGCTACTGAAATCAGTAATCCAACGGGACGAAGTCGCGGCCAAAAGCTAGTTATTCAATAAACTGTTTTCAATTATTTCACCTAACGCAAAACTAATTTACGATTAAATCACTAGGGGTCGCTCGGTGACCTCAATCGTCCCAAAGGACAGCCGAGCATTGACAGGACAAACATGTACCTAAATGACGTTTAACATTAGGTAAATCTCTCCTAACATGTATTCCATTCTATCAACCTCAACTCGCCAGATATATCATTTAGCTCACACTGGTTGACACAGTAATCATAATTTGCTTACTGAATTGATTTTAGGTGTAGTTGTGTCTTGAAATAGATTAGATTTATGGTTTCATTTTTAGAAGGGATCGTCTTGGATCGTACGTATATGAGAATAGACGTGAGACGGGCTGCTGATAATAATATGAAAATCAAATCCGTTAGCTGTTGAATTATTTCTAAGTGATCTCTTACATATAATAGAAATATGCTGAAAACAGAGTGTCTAAATCAATGTAGAAAAGGCGGTCTTACCGCTTATAGTGATATTTTCAAGACAACCTTTGAATGGTTAAAATGTTATGAATACCTACATACATAAAATCACACCTAAAAGATACTCGTATTATGATGATATCGATTCAAAACTTAGAATTACGGGGAAGGTATTTGCGGAGCAGTGGGATACAACAAACTAAGTATCTAACAGAAACTTGTACAGTAAAAATAATGAGAAATGTTTATTTCCACTTAGTTCCACTCAGCTTTACAATTATAAGCCTCAATTACTTATAGGTATTGTTAATAGGCAGTATCGATTTCATCCCTGTTTGTGCTATTTCCAAGTAAATTAATATTGCTTCAGGCTATTTTTAATTGTCATTACTGTTGTGTCCCTCGGTCGATGTGGAAATCGTATAAAGAAAGGTGACGAACTCGACACGATTCTTTGTGAAGTACCCGCTCTTACAAATGGTAATATGTGCTACGAGTAGGAAGGTTGAGGCTGTGGGGCATAATAGCTACCTTCTGTAGTGGTTACGGTCAGCGTAACAATATATTGAACCGAACCGCCTGTGACGTGTGTACGGACACTGCTATTGTTACTGTTTGAATATGTTTGGGCTTTGATGTTCTCAACGTACAGCTACAGTTAGACCGGACGTTATACAACAACACAACAACGCTCACCGCCAATCAAAAAGCAATTCCACCAGCGTCTGGGCCCGATGGCCGTAAGTACCTGCCGTAAGTAATTAAACTACTTCGATGATTGCCTAATTATGACGTCGCGTCGAGTGCTTGTGTATAGTTGACTTATGCATTATGTATTTGAATTTTAAACAGTTCCGTCAACGTTGAACGATAAGCAACCTCCTAGTGTGTAATTAATTCAGTTCATTTTCCACTTTGGTAGAACTTTTTCAATTTGCATCATCGCACAGTGTGCAGCCGTGAATATTTATGCAAGCCTCGACAAAAATCTCTAATTTACGTTTAAATTCGAAATAATTTTAAAATGGTAAAGTTGTGATTCATTATGAAGCGTTTGCATTCTTAATTAAATGCAGGTGCTCCAGAGTGCGGCGCGCTGCTTTGTCTCGTTACGAACAAGGGAGTTTGTTTTTGATGTAAGAATTTATATCACTAATTAAGTCGTGTTGCTCATGTTTCGTTATGTAAAGCAAAGTGATACATCTGCTGGATGATTTTCGTTGGAACTGTAAGTGAGGCTAAGCTGTCCACTAAGTACATACAAGTATATTCAGCTCGCACTCGGGTCTGTGGACACAGTTCACGAGATAATGGGTTGTGCGAGCCCGCAACACGTAGCCGGTCAAATTATGCGATTTGGCCCTCCGCCCCACCCGCCCGCGTAGATGAAAGGCTTACTGAGGTTATACGCCCCGACCCTGCCATAAAGGCTTATAGCGAAATACTTGTGGATTCTTGTTTGATGTAGCAAAAACTTAATGTACGCAGTACATGTTAATGACGTTACACGTTGGTAGATAAATATACTTTTTTTTTTACTTTTAATTAAACCTTATATAATCGATCCTACCAACAAATGTATACCTATCTACTTAAATGATTGAAGTTCAAAATAACATAATCACAAAATAAATAAATTATATCTAGTTTTACATATAACCTAACTGTCAAAAATTCCATCTAAAAAAAGAGCTATAACTTTTGAATGGCGAGATTTTCATGAAACATAACTAAGATGATACTGGATTAAACTAACTTTCGATTAAAAAGCTGCATTGAAATAGTCCATCCGTTTTGGAGCTACGATGCCACAGACAGATACACAGTTACATAGATACGCGGAAACACAGTTACACAGTTATACAGATACACGGATACACACTATAAACTTATAACACCCCTCTTTTTTGTCGGGGGTCAAAAATAAATAACCTTGAAGTAGTTTATGTAGGTACACGTTAGCTAAAACTTGTAGCGAGCGGTCGTGCGCTACGCCGTAGCTCGGTGCTACGACAAGTTAGAGCCACGACCGATTGTTTGCAGTCTTGATACTTTGTGTATATGTTACAATAAATATGATAAATTGAAAACTATTAATAATTAACGGTAATTGGTACGAAACCAGAAACGATTTGGTTCCATTACCCTACATTTGCACGTGCTACTTGCTTGCATATTACTCATGCAGGCAAGTATTTTTTTACTTATATTGGTATACAAGTTATGAAATTATTAATAATAACCGGTTAATATAATGATTATTTTCCCAATATTAATGAAAGCAACCAAATGTCGCAGTTATTATTGATACTTACCGATAATTATATTAATATTAACAGCATTTATTACTCTGACCGTAACATATACAAACCACGTTTAAATTTTAAAGACATTAGTGTTTTGTTGCCAACTTCCTAAAATGAACAGCTGTTGAATTTCACAAGCGCAGTGCACCACTGAACTGCAAGTGAAGCGACTACTTAAAACTACTGAAGTTTGTTAGTATTCAACATTTTGGCAAGCAAGTCCGTCTTTCTCAATTAATCTTCTTCAGCAATAAACGCCACAGAATTAGTTACGTTCTTTGGGTGGTTGCTTAAACTTTTCTTGAGTAATGATGAAGGCTGAAAAAGCTTCGATCGGTCTAAAAATATACGCCTCAACGAGTAATTGGCAAAGCCTCGACAGGAGCGTCAAAATACTAACTATATTAAGTGTTAATGTTCCGCGGTGCCGCTACTTCAACATTTATGATGACGATATTCCTCACTATGAGATTGCATTAATATTTAGTGCCAAACTTGCCTGGAAACTTCACCTAATGAAGTTAACTAGTTTCAGCATCGCTCGTACCCAAGGTACGAATAGGCGTGAAACGTTGAAAGTATTATTTTAGTTATAATATATTCTATCTGTGATACCCTGAAGGCAAGTATAAATTAGTTTTCGGGTGTGCCTGTAGCAAGAATGTTGTAAAAATAGAAAACAATAACATTATTTTCTTTCCTTTGTTGTAAATATAAATTGCTGGAGAAAACCGATAGCAAAAATAAATGTAACAGCTTTTTTTTATCTGTGAAAATTGTATCAAGTCGAAGAACATATATGTATAAATAAGTTATTGCGGTACGTATATGAAGTAAAGCGTAAGTAGGACTTCTTACGCATAAAAGTAATATTAAACTTAACACCTAACTTAGATTGAAGTATACTCATCTTGCCTAGATGACTCCATTTCTGAGAACGTGCAAATACAGAACAAAGGCTACATTAAGGCATGTTTCAGCTCCAACACAAACAAAATACAGAATTCAGTGGATGCATGACAGTAGTTTCGTGGCTTCGTGGTAATGTGAGCGTAATGTGTGCACTCGGGTGCGAAGAGCATTAAAGTGGATTTAGGCGAGATTCAAGCTGTCGGAGATTTAGATTTATTCGCGTGTAGTTCCGACCGGCCGCGCTCAAACTACCTTAATGTGATTTCTGAACGGATCCACATAAGTCTCGCGAGAAACATGGTGCGGAGACGGGTAGCGGCGCGGGAAATCTGTTAAATTACTTTCGAACTTTTCTGAGCATTGTTTAACTATTTTGTTTCGATAACATTAGTGTTTTGTTTGACGGAAAAGGTAACTTTGGTATTTGCTTTATTACGTTTTTCTGTGTAAACTTTTTCTAGCAGAACATAAAGAAACACATAAAACAAAAATCTTTAGTCCAACATTTTTTTGTTACAAAGTTTGTTATTTTAAAATGCCTTGTTTCCTTTTTACCAATGAATAGAGATGGCAATAGACTTAGAGCCCGTTAAGTTAAATATCGTTTATTAGTATGGGAGTAAAAGTACTTATATCAATAATTGTATACAGACCGCAGAAACGGTACCGATCTAATTAAAAATATTAATAATACATACATGAAAAATACTCATGATAAAATATTCATGATATTAAATCTCTATTTTTCGCTACTTGCTTTGCTATTGGGACTATACTACCTTGCTCCAGCTACATTAGTCACGGACCTTACCTGCTTGTCACAAAATGAAGTTTTAAATATTATAAGATCTATAACTTTTTATACCCAGCTAACATAATAAAAATAACAGGATGTATGAAATATTAGACAAAATACTCTAATCAAGCTTCATATTAGAAAAATAACGTTGTGGGATGACCACTACGCGCTACCCCTTACTTCACCCTTTATCCGTCCGCTCAACCCTGGAGCAATATTAATTTATTAATATTTTAATTGTAGTTTGCTAGATTTTATTAAGAAAATTCTTAGTAGAATGTTATAAAGAATTTTAGCCTAAATAGTTTCCTTTAATTAAACCTTCACAAAAATATGTTCCCGAAATGAGTATGTAGCGTCATGTAGTGCTTCATGAAATAGCTACTAACAACAGACTATGCCAGCGTCGCCTTTCAGAATATAGCGACAACGCAGATCCTACATCGCACTATGAAAATGTTCACGGCAAGTAGCCTACGACTTTCCGACATCAGCCGTCGGGGTTCGGCCCGCCAAACAATATCACCTTGCCTGGTCGAAGGAGTCTCCTTTTTTAAAGGAGGAACACTATACCTCATTCCTCCACAAGTGAATTTAGAAAAGTTTAAGTAAATGTATCGTATTCAAATAAAACATCTCCACAATTTTGTACTTAAAAATAAAAGTTTAATAAAAATCTACCCTACCTTAATACAATGGTACAAGCCCTCACAAACTTATTTACCCAAACCGTCTTTATCCTGTTTCATTCAGCTTTCAAGTCTTAAGTTTAGAAACTTGAAAACATACAATGGAAACTTCATATTTGTCAAACATTTGACCAAAACATTTTATAGCACAGCACAGTTTTTACTTCAACATGTAAAAGGTATGTGAGCTACATTTAAATTGAAACCACAGTATGTATTTGGAAACCTAAACGAAGAACAATCCTGTCGTGTGCCAGTGACGCGTAATTACATTCCTTTGTGCTGTCCGTGGCTGTAGCTGCGCAATCTCCGCTCCGCTCACTCCGCTCCGCTAGCCACTCGCGGCTCGCCGTGGGCCTGATCCTCTGAAACAGCCATTGTTGCCACCACCATTATACTCGCACGTCGATGCCAAATAAATATATCGAACATTCGACGCTTAATTAAAATTTATTTACAAAATACCAACAAACCCTTTGCGCCGCCAGTAAAAGACTCCACCTTTTAAGACGAAAAATACTCTACAATATAAAATGTAATAAAATTAATTTCATACAATAATGGATATTTGCAGAAGTCGAACAACGAATTAGGAAAGGTTGGTCCCAAGGTGATGATAAAGTAAAGGCTTACACCTGCCCTTTGCCGACAGCAATTACAGTTGTAATGTAAATAGCGAGTTGAGGCAACAAGTGGGTCAACCAGGGCCACCCCCGCCCCCCTCTGGCACCCTCTCCCCTTGCACCTCACCAGTAGGTCATGAGCGCTGTGTTCATGACCCATTTTATCTCAAAAATCTCCGGCGGTAACGCTAATCGAAGCGGACGTTCGTGTGCTCAACGTGATACTAGTTGCGAACTGCTATTCCGGACCGCTTTACATAAGAAAAACAATCAATACGCGTTTGCCGGCAGACCGTTATACGACACGCATTATCGATTAGAATCTAATAATAATTTCGGGTTAAATACATAGTGGCATACCTAAAAAACAATTTTCTCAAATTACGCAAAAACACAAAAAGTGGAATAGTCAAGTTTTGAAAAGAACCTCCTCAGATGATGTTCTAATTTACACAAAAACAAATAATAAATTCTTCGTCTTTACGACTACGAATGTCGATATTTTTTGGAAATTCAAATAGTAAGCATAGTAATAATATAAACAGGTCACTCGCCCACCCGGAACACATACACAAGATGTAATGACGGGTGAAATAGGTAAGACATGACTGTAGCAAAGAATACTAACTATTACTACGTAAAGAAGGGACACTCACCTCCCCCCACCAATGTCTTGCCTCACCCCCGTCCCCCGCAACGTAGCAGTACGCCCAGCAATACTGCCCGTCACGTACTCGTAGTATCTCTTTGTAGTCTGTGCTGCCCGTGTAGGCTGACAATTTAAGTTGGTAGTATTGTTTTGATTTGTTTTTTACTTTACGCGTAGTTTTGAATAGTACTTTCTACACGACGTGCATTATTCTAATAGTAATAATTATAATGTCTCACGAAAGTTATAATACCTATAAAAATACTTTCTGTGTAGGAACGAGTTCTTAGTTTTATCACAGTACGTACGTTCGTACTAATATAAAGATAAATTTGAATTTCAAACTCCGAGTTGTGGTCGAGCGATATAAACTTGTAGTGGCGCTCTTTGGCAGTTACTTAGTTTATTAACTACTTATCAAGTACATTTATCATTTTAAATTTATGCATAGGTACATGTGTTTTCATTGTTAACAAACAAGAATAACTATGGCACAACAAAATAGATTAAAATTATTGTTCAAACTGTTAATAAAAACGATTTACCAAACAATAAAATCGTGTGTGCTAGAACATAGTGATTTTATACTCTGCTCCGCAGTGCAAGGTTACTGCGCGAAGCTGACCAAGACGCTCTGGTAGCCCTACGATTACGTACACACACAAAACGTGTACAGACAAGCCGTGCGCATGTAGTAGTGAAATCGGGTTCGCTTGTATGAAGTGTCGCGGGTGTGACTGTAGTACCACCCCAGTCGGGAAACATAGGATTCTGCTACCACTAGTGTCTATCAATAATAACTATCACTATCCCGCACCAAGTAGGTATTGTAAATTGAATTATTGCTGAAAATAAAAGTTACTAATTTGTAAACCAGTATAATAAATACCATATTATCAGCGGGCCTATTCGTTTAATGTGAAAAATAGTTAGCTGAGCCTTTTGGGATCAGCGAATCCCAACTTTAAAGCAATGTACTATTCTACATTTATTCTAACCTTAGAAAGGTAAAGCGTAACGAGTTGTGTAAATATTTGCGAGTTTATTATGTCAAGTGTACATTTTTTGTCTTTGTGATTTTTATTATAAGTAAATATAAATTTCTCAAAGAAAAAGTAACAACGATTTTTTTTTACCTTTCGGTAACTTCGAAGTTTACAAGGAATTTATGAGAAAATGGTGCTAGTTTAATTTTCCACTTAGTCACGACTATTTTTCACGACGAGATAGGATAAACTTACTGTTACTGTAACTGTTTTTATAGATCATAGTTTTCATGAAATACCCATTTGGATCATTCGGTACCATACACCCGTGCCGTGATAATAGTTTTATTTTTTAAAAGCCTTATTTGTCTATGGTTTCTCAAATGGCTTTCATTGGAAGTACCTATTCCACAAAAGTGTGTGTAATTGCTATTGCTAAGCGTTCAGTCACGAACTCGGCTTCGCTGGTGAATGTAATGACGCGAGAATAGAGGACGCTCTGCGGTCAATGGCGCGGCTAGCGGCATTCCCCGAGGATCCGCTACGCCAAATGCTCCACTACTGATCTAATATTCATGAATATTGTATAACTGCTGTCTTGTTCTCTGAGCTAGCCTGGTTTCTTAAACAGTATGATTTAAACGACAGGTTAGGTTTCTAAGATTATTTAAGAAAAATATGTAATACGGCCGATAGCTAGTAGCACACTGAATTTATTGGGCGTACGACACAATTTAAATAGGAGTGGATGCGACCACTCTCATATGAATAACTAATGTTCATGTATTTTCCTAAGGGCTAGGTAGAGGTCTTCTATACATTTAGTCCATAACGGTAGCGGTAAAGAGCCGAGTATAGCACCACGCATATTTCTAATGCCGGTTTCTTACATTCGCATGAATACGCGAATCCATAAGTGTAGGACGACATTCGCAAACGAATATTCCTCACATAAGTAAACTCATTGGTACCTACGATGTACGAATGTTTTCGCGTATGTGACTTACCGGGGTAAACTCCAGGCTGCTACTGATAATTTAATTATAGATATCTCAATAGCACCTTTCCCGACTTGAAAATTGAATCCAGGATATTTTTGTTACGTCCACTTTCCAGACCAAAGGGCCGGTAGATTCGCAAGTGCTTATATTAATACATAATAGTGCATTAAGCCAATGTGACCACTAACATGGTGGGCCCATTTAATTAGCACACCAATACGATGTTAAAAGATCAAAACCTTTTACCCCACTGCACTGCAGCAAAGACAGGGTTATGTTTTTACTACGTATGAAAAGTAATAACAATTGAAAAGTTAAAACATAATGTACTGTGCCAGATACAAAACTTTTTTCTCGGTAGGCTAAACGACAGTTTGGTTTAGTAAATCTGGTACGCTTTATTGTCCCCCGCGCAATGTGCATAGCTATTGGATTCCATTCAAAATTGCTCGAATGCCTGAGCCGCAGCCCTTTCAAGGATCAAAATTCATTGTACCTACCTAAGCGGGGCCTGGAGTAGTATTGGAATGTTCTGTTCATTTACATACTTTCAAAAAGAGTGGAGATTTAAACATGTCTTAATCCTGAAAACTTTTAAGACTTCTGCTAAAAAAGTCACATAAATATCTATTGTGTGGGACGATATGGGGACACCTTCGGCCAGAAGTAGGACAGTATAGGTTAACAAAAAAACTAATTGGGTAGGTATTTCTCTGGGTTCGTGTGAAGCGCATGTCCTGTAAAATATTAATCGAACTAGGTACTCAAAAGGAGTCAATTTTGTTTTTCCTATAAAATATTTGCTCCTAAGGTATATTTTCCATTTCAAATATAACTATAATTTGTTAAAAAATATAAACATGCCTCAATTATACCTTCGGTATCATTTTTTTGGAGGTTTCAACGCTATGTTGTTGTTGGATTGTTCCTAAGTACTTAAAAGGTAATAAAACTACGCGATTATGAAATAGATATACATTTTTATTGGCTTTTACGATGACAAAATAAATTGAACAGGAACATACGTTCACTATGATCAGCGGTGACGCAATACCAAAAATAATCATTTTATTGTGCTGCTATCGGTACAGCTGCCTTAAGACACTGCTTCCACATGTTCGTCAGTCGACCGGTAAACAGTGTATAAAATGGAAGCTTGCCATTATTTTACGCAAAACATTAATTAAAATTACATTTTTCAATAATTTATATTGAAGTGTTATTTTAGGATCAGTATTTGAGATTTCCTTAAGTTAATAGTTTTAATGGATATGTAATTCTGTACGCACAGCTAGTGTTTATTTACATCCACATATTGTCATAACTCACGGTGTAGTGTAATATCCAAAGGTTCAAAATCTCGTTACTCACCATTACATTAAATTTTCTCCATCACTTTATCACGCACGGTGTTTTACCATACAATAGCTCTGCCCATAGACGTGTGCAGAATTTGGTACGAGGGAAAGGGGAACAAATTGCTGATAACTTTAAGGGGAGACTCGGTATGCATCAACATTATATCACAAAAAACGCGGGTTGCTAAAAATGTCTCAGTCTTCATTCAAGATAGACCACCATAATATAACATAATTTAACATTGTTCCGAGGTCTTAATTAGGGAGGTAGAAATAAAAGGCATCGTAAATATCACCTCAAATTGTTTCAGCTTGTCTCATGGCAGCACACAGCGGGGGTTCCCACTATTCCTGTTCTCCGTAATCATGCGCCGCTTTACAACGTCCGCTACGAGCTCACTTTGTGGACGATGTAGTGTTCCTTCCACCTGCCGCAACGCAGTTTTACTCCGCCCTAAAAACAATTTCTTAAGAATAAATCCTTATTTATAGAGTTCAGTACATTTTACGAGGAAGTTTCCAATTAGCCGGAAGCCTACGTTGCTCGGTAGCCTTACCCCGGCATTTTATGTTCTGTCTTATTATCGTATAAAATATTGGTTCTCGTAGTGGGTGACCTCATTCATTCACATCTATTTTGGTCTACGAACTCGTACCTAGTTATTGAAGGAAAACTTTGATATCACTTGTGAACGACGCAATAAAAACGCTCCGCAGTCTAGTCCGGGAGACGACAATATTGATTTTCCCGTCTCTGATGTATTTCATTCTCCATCTGTTGCTCTCCATAAAATTTACGACAGTATTACTGAGTCGTTATTTTTGTATGAAGAGTTTTATCGCTCCGCAGCGTCGCTTTCCACGACATGAGTTCCTTAACACCAAGTGTTTTTATCGAGTTCACTAATTCATGACATTTTTATACTTACGATCTTACGATGTTCGTTATCTGCACGGTAAAAATAAGAACTAGGATTTATTTTATTGTATTGCGTTACAAAAAAAAAATTGTATTATATTGTTTGTTACTAATAATACATTAACTGATTGATATTTAATTTGGTCAGATGGTGGCGACAGAGGACACATCCAGCACGGTGCCTGGCCACATAGAGTCACCGGGGACCTTCGGCAAACTGCGACAAACACTCTCCTCCTCATTGCTCACCGCCCAAGACAAAGGTAAACACACTACTGGAAAACTCTACCACAAAAAAGACAGCAAAGTTGTGCGAGCAAGAGTCCATGATCACTACTTACATTAGTAGTGATCATGGACTCTTGTTCGTACAACTTTGCTGTCTTTAATCATTAGGAAAACATTTGCCTTTGAAAGTTACACTTTGTATGGCGTATTAACATTGTAGCTGCGCATAACAACTAATCATGCCAGAGGTAAATAAATTGTTAGGCGTCTCGCAAAGTTACACAACTCTGGCCGAAACTTACGTAATAACCGAACTACTTCCATGTAAATATGTAGAAAATGGAATATTAGCACCGCTTACGCTGGAACACTCACGGACTTAGCCTCCTTGGATAATTATTACACAAAAATAACTTTCACTCGCGACTTATTCCGCGTAATTAGTGGTACAGATTCCCCTTTCCAAATGATTTAGAAGAATTTCTTAAATCCTTTCTTAAACTTCTTCTTTCCACGCTATGAAACTCCCAAACCTTAATATTATGTAATGTCCTTTTAGGGTTGACTTGCACCGATAAGTCGATCCATCAGAATTTAAGATAGGTATTGCTTTCCCATTTTATAAGAATTTCATGTATTACTTGTGACCCTGTGTAAATAGACTACAAAGACATTCAATATGTCCTTATTGGATCGGCCATGGAATAACAAAACTCATTACCCTTCTTATACAGCGCCTTGTCGGAAAAAGATAACGAATTCCTAAACTTAGTAATGCGTTAAATTGGTCTGACGGATTAAAAAACTGTCCATCTTGGCTTTAATCTTTACAAACAGATACTTTTAAATAATAAAAAGGCAGCGCATTATCACTTGAAATTCACGTCTTTTTGTATTTATTTTTAGAATGTGTTTTATATTGCGCTTTTTAGGGAAGAGTAAATTATTTTTTATCACCCAACCACACACACAACCACACAAAGTTAACCACATAAAGTTAATTTTATAAACCAATACAAGACGGAAAATTTATTTAGGCCTCAATCACAAGGTGTTTCAATGTATTTTCACGAACTTCAAAAAAGGCTTTTCGTGAAAATACATTCTGGTATTAGAAATGGTAACATGTGATTGAACACATAGGTATTAGTTAAAAACAACACTCCAAAGTGGTTCAAGTATCATTCCCTAAAAACCTGGCGTTTATTAAATCTAAAATAACACGAATTGTTTGTTTATCTTGTATGCACGTACAGTCGTGTAGCCAAAACAGTGTCTTCAACGTAACTCGTATACCTACCTACGTGACCCATCGGCTCTTGGAAGTTATTTGTTTCTAAAAGTAAATCTGTATGGCATACATTATTCCCGTTCGTCCCACCAAGACGATCAGTGGGACAAACAAGAATCAATTTAATAAAAAAAACTCATTCATTCGACCAACAGGACGACGTCGGTGGGATGAACGGAAATAGACGGTATAATGTATCACTATCAACCCTTATTCATAAAATATAAAGACCCCAAGAACCTATCCCGCACTATAAAAGTTTTGTTTAAATAAAATCTAAACATAATTATAATATATAGACTTTAGGATTGATGTAAAGTGAACCCCTACCGTTACATTCCTAGAAGGCAGGCGGCGGAAAATCAACATTCCGGTACCGTAATCTTTTGGGCCTGGAAATGTGCCTATCTCGAATCCCTCATCCTGAAACAATATCCATTCATCATACTCACGAAAAATCTGTTTATATCCGAGCCAACAAGGGATAATATCGTTCTCATGATCGCAAACTCGCTCAATATTTTTACCAACATATTTTATTGTGTGAGTAGATAGTTGAGATTCGATGATCCACTCAGATCTGAAATAAATAAAGAAAGGAACTAAAACAATATTGTTATCTATTATTATTATACATCAATGTACTCGCCAGTTCTATTTTCTTGTTTTTTTGTCCCACTTAGGACAAGCTAAGATGCGGCAAGACAATATTGTCTAAACATTAATACATTGTTTGGTCTTTTTGTTTATATCATTACAATAAAATAACAGTATGTCTAAGGATTGCGCATCTAGAGTCTCGACATTTCATAAATGCCTGTATTTGATTTACATGAAATAAAGATCTATTCTATTGTATTGTGTATCTAGCTGTATCCTATTGTCATAGGAGAAGTATAGGTACACTTTTTCAATGCAAATGCACTTTTGTAATGCACCACTTTTAGGTTCATACATTTTTTTAAATATCTTCATAGTGGTTTTCTGTCTAAAAATAGTAAATGTGTTTTTGAATAAAAAACTGTACTAATTAAATTATGACAAATATACATTTTATTTAAATTATTATTTTTGTCACCAGTTAACAATAATTTGTGTTAATACAAAAATATTAAGTTTATCATATTTTTAATATAGGTTGAGCCAGTGCGCATAGCTAACTCAACCAAAGGCACAGCACGCTAAGAACGAAATCCACGCGCCATTTTTCACAATAATGAGTTTTTTTTTTCTTGCAATTATTTATGTTGATAAGCATTGACACTTTCGATTCCATTACGCCCTCTCCTTCAGCCTGGGCTGCAATCCAGCCTCGTGTGTAATGACCAACTTAGCTCATTAAGCACTAGAACAAACTTGAGTTTAACTTTAGTCTACCTAGCCTACCTTCTTTATGCTTGCATGAGACTTGTCAAAGATTGCCTATTTACTGTCCCATTTACTTATATACGAGCCTTTTCCAAAGGTTCATGGAATCGGCTTCTAATCTAACCTGATTTGGTAGAATATCAGTATTGACAAAGTGCGTATTCCATCTGACCTTTGTAACTCCATACTTGCCAGCATCGATATCAATAAATTACAATAACCCCTTTTCGGCCCTTTCCGACTAACCGAGTATCGGGGGTAGATGAAAACAAATCCACACAGTCTGTTTTTGTCTGCTATTGATCACGATGAATGCAGCGTGCTTCGAACGTCAAGTTAGAAAAAGATAAATGCGCGTTAATTCCCGTATCATATATTTAAAAACCAAATCATTTTATAATAAAGTTATTTTCCATCATGAGCCCAAGATAATAACGTATTAGGTATTCGACAGCGCCTGGGAGAAGTTCGCGATGGAATTCATGATCATTTTTTAATATTCATAGCGAAATATCGCGAGCATTGCGTCGCGCAGGTCTGAGAGGGCAGGGGAGGCAGATGGCACGCATTGTTAGTACATTCCTGCTCGGAAGGTAGACACAAACTGCGGACTTATTTGAATTCCCATCATTTCACTCCGATTCAGTATTTCATAACAATGATCTGAATGTAATTTGAGTTTGAATGACTTTGGGTTAATTTTAGAGGAGTCTATTCTAATCTAGTTTGAGAGTTGATCCACTATTCGGTTTATATGAAATTGTTTGAATATGCCATTATGAAAGAAGGGATTGAGTTAGATAAAACGTGTTGTTTCAGTAACAAAGTTGGGACCGCGACAGTGTGTGACAGAGGTGGTAGCAGAGCCTGCGCCGGCGCCGCCACCTGCACAACCACCACCCACTGCTGCACAAATAGCTAAGACTGATCGGTATTTACTATTTATTTACTTACTACTTATATATTTTAATATATTTATATACTTTTTTAGGGTAGAGATAGAGAAACTTAACCTAACCCATATGACGTATCGTCTGTGTTACGCTTAGGTATTAAAAGGATAGAGATGGGTTAAAATTTAATGTCAGACATTTAACTAATTCTTTCTAAATCTAATTCTTTCTAACCCAATATACCTATAGCAAATGCATAAAACATTACTCTAAAAATGTTTTACAAACCAGATGAACCATTTAACGATAACGATTTATTTCCGATAATAAATGCGTTAAATTGATTTGACATTGATTTATATACCTAGTTTTTGACAGTTTTTGCCCATTACTTACATACTCTGATTGAAATCGAACTATCCAAGTTTTCTCTAGATAAACAATTCCAGTTACCTCTCGCCATAACAAAAACTGATAACAGCATAAATTCATATTTATAGCGAAGCTGGCAAAGCTCCATCGAGGGCGGGCGCCTGCCGCGTCTGCCTGAAGGCTCTCAAGCCCGGCGAGGTGTACCACACCTGCAACGGCTGCCAACACCGCGTCTGCGAGGACTGCTCCTCGTACTCCAAGCCGGCCAGCGACGAAGACGCTGTGAGATAGTCATCTAATATTGTGATAACTTTACCTTGTAGTTTGTAAACTTAGTTCAACACAACAGGACAGCTACAGGAGAGGCGGAATCTGCTTGTATTTACCTACCAATGAATCCTGTTATTACTATTTGGATTTTTCAAGGTTTCGAAGGAATAAGATGGGAGATGTTTTACGTAATACCAAAAGACCGGAAATCTGCAACATTTTTATTCAAGACAAAGAAAAAACAATACATCAGTTTTGGTTTGTATTTTCCCTTTTCTTGACATATAGAAATTCAAAGTTTGAATTACGGTTACCGGTGCACCAGGCAGGTCCTAAGGTTTGAATTTCAAACCTTAGGACCTGCCTCATGCCTGGAATTTATACCCTTACCAATTGATAAATCTCAACTATTACATGTCCAGAGCTCGTGGCGGTGCTCAGTATGTCGTCGCAAGGCGCAGCCCCGCCTGCCCCCCGCGGCTCAGGACAGCACGGACTCGTTGCTAGACGTGCCCGTACTCGAGGCGCTACAGCGGCGGCACTCGGAAGCGCGGCTCGGCAGCGGCGGCAGCAGCGCCGGCCTAGCGCCACCCCGCTCCCCCGAACTGAGGCGACACTCCGATGTATCACCAGCCTCGCTCAAGGAACTCGAAAAGGTAATGTTTATCGGTGATTCTGGTATTGGAAATTAAGTTTGTGATTTTAAATCTTTATTGTCAAAACATAGTGGCTATTTGCGTATATGCAAGTTACTAAAAGAAACAATGTTTAAGTCGAAGACTATTCGTCTGACACCTGTCAAAATGGTCAGATAGTTAGTTACCTACTATACGCAACGCGAACATACGCGAGCTTCATGAAACTGTCTGAGTAGAAACTTTGGCAGTCGTAACTTTAGCTTCTTTACAAATAATCTCAAAGCAAATTATACACCTACGTACAGTTCGCAACAGCGTGGGAATGCGTATGAAGCACGGAACGATGATCCACTCCGTTAGATAACTCACTATGTATCTGTCATTGTAAACGCAATTTGTCTCATCCTTACAAAAATCCTCGTAACCGCACTCCCATACTATCGCATACTGTACACAATATACTGTATGGAGTGTGAGTTCGTAACCACGCTGCCCGCGGCGGCAGTTAAAGGGCGGCGGCAGCACGACGCCGACGGTGGAGTCGCGGCGGCCGAGCACGGTGACGCCGACGCGCCGCCGCTCCATGCGTGCGCCGCGCCAGCGCTCCTGCGACGAGGACACGCCGCACTCGCCCGCGCACCAGCCCGCGCCTCTCGCGCCACCCGCCATCTCCCGAAGGTATCCTACGACACTTTAACGCCAGCGACTTTATTTGGGGTAAAATATTACTTTTCAGACGTAAAATAACCGTAATCATTATTCTAGCTAGAACATCTGATGGTCAATAAAATGTAGAAAACTGATTGAAACACAATTCGGTTATTCGCAATTGGCTACGGTGTAGTTGATGGCATTGCTACGATAGCTACGCTTTCGTAGCAATGCCATCAACTACAGCGTAGCCACCGCGTAGCCCATCTATTTTACTCCCTGAAATTAAACTCCCGGATAAACTGCCGTAAATTACGGTTCTGGTTTCGGCTCCTATAAAGTAATAGCAAGGCTGGCGCAATATTTCAGTCGAACAATAGATCCTAATGAAACAAGATAAAAATCATTCTTGTTTTAGATCGTCAGCAGTAGACGTGGTAGTTGGCGCGACATCCCGGCGCGGCTCGTACCGCACAGATGAACCGAGCTCTACGCCGCAAATAGCGCCCGGCCTTAGTGTTGATGAAGACCGACCCATTAGACGTCGGGGAAGCCAATTGTAAGTAGAGCGATTATGTATTATTTAAAAGATATCCTTTCACTTATGTATTTTGTTTATTTAATTATGTTACACTATAGTAATCATACAGCATCTTGAAAGTCAGTTAATTTAAAGAAATTTTATTTCTCAAAAACACACAGGTACAGTTACACAGTGTACAGTTACACACAGTGTACATTTCGGTTAAACTGAGAAAGTACATCATAATAACTACATTATACTATTCTATACGATCTAAGAAGAATTGAACAAAAATGTCCATATTATATAAATAATTGGTGGACTTAACGACTATTCGTAACATACCTATAGATATTTTAGTAAATTATGTGTAAAACTAGCTAAGCTACTTATGTATTTTACTACTCGTTGAGTCCAATTCTGAGAAATCTATTATGTTCGGAATCCGATCGGACCCGGATTTTTTCGGATTTATATTCGCCATATCTTTATCACGTATTTGGCGTTTAAATAGTCATCATCAATTGGAACATCTTACTCTTCCCCTAGGCCGGATATAGCAGCACTTCAGCAAAAAACGGGTGCTTTAAACGCGTTGGCTGCCCTAGCGTCACGGAGTTCTGACTCGTCATCTGAGCAGAGTGTCACGATATCCGCGGCCACGACGGCAGCCATCGCAGCCGCCGCGCGACAGATGTCCGTCGACGCGGAGGCCATAAAGATAGTCATACACGACGTCGATGACAATACGCCGCGTCGCGTCTTGCTGCGCCGGGACCCCAACGATAAGGGACACAGATGTAAGTATTGAAATCAGAACTTAGTACATGATGATGATGATTGCTGATGATTTTCAGACAGGTCAACGAATCTTTAACGTGATAAAATTATCATTGTATAAATAATAGACGTCGAAAATTGTGATCTAATAACATCCTGGTGAATTATTGTCCATCTTATGGTCCATAAAAGACTATTAAGAACAAAGAAACCAATTCACTTTTTAGTTCCGTCTTCATTGTCTTTGTGTTCATTCATGTCTGAATCACTGACCTCTATTATACAAATAAAGGTCAGCGGTAAAAAAAACAAGCTTAAACTTAACTGTATCCTGTATCGCTCTTTTCTTCATACGCGTGTCAAAAAAGGTTTAAGCCTAATCACAAAAATATAAGCTCAACAAAGGTACGTAGGCAGGCTGTGGAAATGATTAATTACAGCCCGTGGATTTGGAATGCGCGTGGTGGGCGGCAAGCCGGACGCGAGCGGGCGGCGCGAGGCCGTCATCGTGTGGACCGTACCCGGCGGGCCCGCCGACATGGCCGGCCTGCAGCAGGGGGACAAGGTAACAATAACAACAACACTGATTGACGAGATAACTAATTGTTTGAGGACCGTAACTCATGTAGAATTCTGTGGTTTAAAGATAAATAATATATTTTTGAAGTGTATTCGTCAATTAAAATAAAATCAGATGTATTTTAGTTTTTTTTTTTACTTTTCCTCTAACTAGGGTTTCTCTTATATCGAGGGTACAATCTAAAAACATTCACATGCACAGCCAGACTCGAAACAATTACTATCTTTAGATCATGCAAATACTTGTTCCGTGCGGGGATCGAACCCATGGTACGTAACATAGAAAGCAAATTGCTTAGCCACCGCGCCAACCGTGTCGTCGGAGACATGTAAGGAGCCTCTTCACTTTTGTGCAATACTTCTCTATGTATAAAGATTTTAGATTTCTGAAATTATAAGTAGATACCATATAATTATATGCAGGATAATTTTAGCTCGACTGAGTAACAAATATGGGTATAGTCCCAACGGCCACCACTAAAACAGGCACCAGTGGTGGCCGTTAGATCAGTGCATTATTTTTTGTCCCAACGGCCATCAGTGGCGGACGTTGGGACATTAAAAATAATATTTATTTTCAGTGTTTTGTCAATGTAATCATATTGTGATTTGCATTCATCAATATCTATCATAATACCTTCACCATTGTGCCGTGCACAGCTCTATTTTCTATTTCAACTCTCATTTATTTGTTATGCGAATTTCGATGAACTGTTTTGACGTTTAAGGAATTCAAAGTGAAAATATCGATGACGTTTGTTTAAAAGGAAAAACATATTTAAAAAAAAATTAGTAACATAACTTGAACATTGTACCTACCTATGTGAGTATAATATCTTAAATTATACATTTACCATACATTTACTTACAATAATTGAACATTGAATGTGATGTGTACTGTATGTGTATATTTATACGTCATTATTAAAAAACATTTTATTGTATATATTTAAAGAGTTCTAATTAATAAACAGCGCAAATTTTGGTAATCGTTTCTCGGTCACTTTTAATTTTCCGGCAATCATTCGAGATCTATCTTTCTTATTTTGCAAAAAAAGAAACCTTTTTTAGTATGGATTGATCATGCTAGGCAATTGATACAAATACATGATATTTTTTATGTAATGCGCATTTGCAATTTGATTATGTGTACGTTCCCAAATGCAACCCCAAAACAAAATAAAAAATCGATTTTGTATGGCTTGCGCTAGTAAATAATGCGTCCCCCCCATACTAAGTCGAATTTTCGTTTATATTTAAAGTATATTCCAATACTGCGGTTGCGTTTAGAAACAGAGAATGAATCACTCTACAAATTATGCGCACTACATAAAAAAATATCGTGTGAAGAGAAAACTTTGTACCCCTTTATAAGCATATTGCGCGCATGGAGGAGTGTGAGATTTGGCATAGTTAAAGTTTATTAGGAGGAGTGCAGAAAGCTAAAATTATGGACGAATTTCGACCACAGGGCTACCAGGGGCAGTTGACACAATAAATAATATTAATCCTAACGACCCCCAGTGGTGGCAATTTAGTCGTGGCCGTTGAGACAAATATTATTTGGAATGTTCCAACGTCCGCCACTGATGGCCGTTGGGACAAAAAATAATGTACTGATCTAACGGCCACCACTGGTGCCTGTTTTAGTGGTGGCCGTTGAGACAAATATTATTTGGAATGTTCCAACGTCCGCCACTGATGGCCGTTGGGACAAAAAATAATGTACTGATCTAACGGCCACCACTGGTGCCTGTTTTAGTGGTGGCCGTTGGGTGTATACCACAAATATGTAAAGCATTGAAACTTCGCATCATGTTTTATAAGTATTATTCAGATGAGTCGTCTAAAAGATCAAGTATGAGATGTACACTTAAAACATCTTGTAAATTAAACGGCAGGAGCAATATTTAGTTCTTGTAAATGTAATTCTTGGGCCCTGTCAAAATAAACACTAAAATTCTTAGAAATCCACTAGTGACCGCGCTCGTTTATCTGCAGTGCCTAAACTGATTTGTATTTCGAGTTCATGCTAAGCTTGGTATCGAGGTGTTGGAATGGGGCGGCGTTCCGCTGACGGAGCGCAGCTTCGAGGAGGTGTGCGCGGTGCTGGAGCGCGGCGGCGACAACGTGGAGCTGCTGGTAGAGCCCGCGCCGCAGATGGACGACGCGCCGCCGCCCAGCAGCCAGACCTCGTTGCACCACCACGGGCTATACGGTACTACATGAATCACCTAACATCCTTCACCTTAAAGCTCGGCGACGGCATTGGCAGTGCAGCGCGTGTGCAGCAACGCAGCATAGATAGTGCACCTAGAATCACAACGTTTAAAACTACCTACAAAGGCCCAATTGAAATATAAGACGTTGACTTGACTTGATATAGATATACAGTGTAGCCCACTCCACTGCGCACAGTTAACTTAGTAGAAACGCACTTTGATTCATTACAACCCCGGCATGATGTATTTATTGCATACGCGCTGCAGTTGCATTTGGTGTCGATCAGCCTTTAAGCTGGTCCCTTACTAATTTCCTAGTCCGTAGGTAAATCTGATCTGACAATCTAGGAGTGTCATGACACACATTCAATATAACGATTGAGTAGATGGATCACGGTTCAGACTCAATCAATCGTGTGTGATGGTATTCTATTCGATTATCGGATCAGAAAATCAGAAATATGGCCAGGCCAATGCTGCTTGTCACATATCTTTTCTGCATAAGAAACTCGTGTACAAAAACTGGACGGCCGATACTAAATTTAACGTTCTTATGCAAATGTAGAACTGCTAGACAAGAAAAGTTTCTTTATCACTTATTGGACCGAACTTTTCTACTGCGCAGTTTTAACTACAGATTAGCCATCGGATATCTTATTTAAAATTCTATACATTTTAATCCTTGTGAAAATGGGTCAAACCACTAAGTCAATAAAATTATGAGAATATCATGCAGTTTTAACTGCGGGGCGAAATAGTTCAGAACACATTAGCAAAAAATACCGCACTGTTCATAATTTTGTTGTTACATAATATTACTTTTAAATTTTACTTCCTGCCACACCACACTGCGTCTACCTACAATTATATCACATTATTTTAATATAATATTTAAAAAAACTACATAAATGAAATACATTATTTCCTTAGCTTTATTTTTGTTAACCTTTCCTTATTCTTAACCTGTACAAATGATTGCTATGTTAACAGCATTTTGTTCTCTACCTGTCTTGTTCCGCACCATCATTTCTTGAGCCTTCTTCTTGAGCAGTATCACGGTATATTTTACACAGTTTTTTTATTCTTACTTTAAGCCGGGCTTCCCCTGGCAGCAGAGCGGGCTCCGTACGGACTCCGTTTAAATCTCAACGGTAAACTTCATAGAAGTGCTTCCACCAACAAAGAGTCTAACGGAGAGAACTAAATGAGTAGATAAAAATACTTAATAACGAATTCGTTCTCTTTTGCGGTGGAAGGCAATTGTCAAAACTCTTTCTCAATGGAAGGTAAAACCTATTTTCGCTAGTTGGGGTCCATTCCGTCCAGCTATTACTTGCGCATTAACCTTTCGCAGTGGAAGCCCGGCTTTATTAGTAGCTTATTTTGTGTTGTATTAAATTCAGTGTATCACATGTCGGTGATAGTACATTAGCCTGTGTTTTGATTCACAGAACCGGATACTGACAAATCACCATCGTCGCCGACCCGACGGAAATTGCCGAAAACCCCGGTATAATACCCATACATAGGCTTTAATTGTAACAATATGTGTTGTGAACCCATGAGACATTGAGCCGATCGCTCGCTCCTTCATAAACTCTAGTAGAGACTGTCACTCGGTGCCTACTCCTCTGCGCTTCTCGGATCATTCATTACTATACATGTGGTCTGATATCATTGTGTTATTATGTTATTAGATCATCTTTAAATTATTCTTAATAACGCGGGCTGTAAGCTATTTCTGAAATTCAGTAAATTAACGGTTTGGTGTATATACTACCAAGAGATGATCCACTAACTAGAATCACAATTAAAATTCATTATATTGGTTAGTTGGTAACATGTTTGAGGATAAGCTTTAAAGAGACGAGCCCTAGAACGACTCAGAATTTAACTATTCGATGAAACGAGCCACTGTACAGCTTTACATTTGATGTTATTCAGAGTTAGTTTATGTTCATCTCTTAAACATGTAACAAGGAGTTGATGGTGCTTACTGGTGTATTGTTAGTTCCATCGCTCGTTTCATGTTACTGAGACCACGCGAGTGCGATGACTGCACCTCTGACGTCGGGCGAGTTCTGTGTCCAAACATAATCCAAAGGCATCTGTTAGTGTGACTGGTTGTAAAATAATGTTTTGTCTTTTGATTTTGGGTGGGTTTGAGGACGGAGTGCAGGGGCTGGTCTCCACTGATCTGCTGTGATACTGTAGCACTAATCAGTCTAACATCTTCCACGTTAGTCTAGTTGTAAGAGATTAGTGTTTCTATATACGATTGTAGATGTACTTTAACTTTGTTAACCTTTACTATTTAGAGAAAGGGATGCTATGTTTGTTTACTTGAAATATTTATATACCTGCGTATATTTTTAACTTTATTTGTTATCTATATTCGTTATACGTTACCATTTATACCTATAATGATTATCCTAAGTGAAGTGTGTGAAAAAATGCTACCTACTTATTTTCAGATTTTTATTTTTTCTATCACCTGACCAATTTCATAATGTCGCCATCGGCGCCAGACGGAATTAGGGATCGATCGGCAAATACACAAATAACGATGAAACACATAAGAATAAGTAAGTGTAGTCAGACGCTAACTTACTACAGTTTTAGTGTGTTCGATGGTAGATTAGGGGACTCGTCCCGGCATCGAATATCATCTATAGGATACCGTGGATGATTAGCGCTCGCTGTCTAAGTCAGTGCGAATAAAGACGTAGTGAAGCTAGATTCGCCGCAGCTTTCAGCTTAGCCAAAGTTATCAAAATTATACATACTTAAAACCACAATGGCGTTAGATAATACGGCACAAACAGTTCACTTCATACATTGACATGATATGAAGAAATACCAGTGACACAGTAAGATAGTGATGAGAAGGGCAGCGACGACAACACGTAGCGAGGACGACGCGCGGCCAGCGAGGCGCACGCGCCGGCGGCGGCGCGACCACACTAGTTTGTACCGTCTCATATCTAGCGCATCGAGTGTCTGTTACCGAGTCTTGCTGTTGACTTAGTTTAGTGTGATGCCGCACTTGCATCGCGGGCGCTCGCAGCGACTAGAGTCTCGTTAGGAGCTTGGAGTGGTGGCAGCACGGTACACCGCACTGGAACACCTTGTACGACAGGCGCGCACCGACGCTTCTGTCATGTGATGACGACACCTTACAGCGACATGATGTACATACCCGCTCTTACTATGTAGTTGATTGTTACGACCCAGTACTAACAGATTGAAATATGCATGAGTTGCACAATGTCGATATGTGCATATTGATCTAGTAACAAAGCACCGTATACGCCGTGAAGCCTTTGTGTGTGATATCAGTTTGATACAAGTGATGTGTTTCTGTTGAAGTTAATTGAAATGTCTTTACAATCGAGTATTGCGTTTTGTCATTGTTATCTATCATCAAAATACACGTGTGTGTAACGCTTTAACATTTTGATATGTTCTTTCACTATGATACTGTTACTAAATGTTAATTTGAATGAATGCGCCGATGCAATTCATACCATCATGCTCTACACATTTCGCAACTTCGAGATACCGATGTACACTACAGAATTTTATAACTCTCTAAAGTAAGTCAGTTTTGAATACGTGGCTATCAACAAGTTTTATTAACTATATAAACAAAATACATACACAAGCCATAGAATAGTGTAGAGAAAATGAGAAGCTTACCTACCTAATGCTTTAGTTTAATTATCAGGAATTGACTGAAAACTTTGAAGAGACATATTTGTGTACATTTTATTACTTAATATTTTAAATAATACTTTAACATCTCTAGACTTGATCAGTAGAAAACATTATATTCCTACGCTAATATCTGCAATTTTTAATGTAGATTCTCCCTAATCCCATGAAGCTTGTGCAATGGACACTATAGTAACCTAGGCATAAGCCACAGAACAAATGGGGTATCCTTAGAGAATATCCAGGAGAACGTTTTGTTTCGGCTACAGACGTAGGTACATGCAGCTTGTGAGACCGGTATCAGCATGATACAGCTTCCTGCATGGCGGATGAGAACATCCGATTTTATTCATTACTTTGTGTTTCATAGAGATGCCTCAGCCCGACGCATGTTACTTTAACGTAATATTTTTAAATGGATATAACAAGTTCTGAATATATCAATGGTGATATGAATGCATTGCTATAAATCGCACAGAATGGATAACGGTCTACCGAATTTCTCTCTGGCTGATGAAGGATTGATAAATAGCTGATGGTTGCTGCATGTTACTTGATAAAGTACAATGCATTCCCCAAAGGTTTATGACTAACTTAGATTTTGCAAAACAGATCTTGGAAAATTGTATTATTTTGTTATTATTTCCGTAAATGCCAAAGTCACCCTTGTTTGTTTGGTAGACATATAAGTATTGTGTGATGTGTTGTATATACTATGTGACTATTTTATACAAACCAATTTCAGGGTTATTGGAATGCATATTTTTTTATTTTAAATTTTGTGAACTAAGTAAGTGAGATGATATATGAAACTATGTTATTTATCAATAATATTAAATGAAACCAATAACCCTATGAGTCGCATCGTAGTACAACTTATAGGTATTCGATAGCGTGAGATTCCATGTGATTGTTTTACGTGTAGGAGCAAGACCGGGCTGAGCGCGCTGCGCGTGAGCGTCCACCTGCCCGTGCGCAGCTGCAGGTGTGGTTTGAGTGTGATCTGCGCAAGCTCGTGGTCGTACTCATCGCAGCCGATGACCTGCCGCCAAGGGACCACACTCTGGGATACGGCGATGAACCGGAAGCTTTCGCGAGAATACGTCTCCTGCCATCACTGTGAGTCTAACATGCTAAATTTTATATTTTGAAGAAGTGAACTTAAAATGATATACAATATCCTCAGTGAAAGTTGCCCTCCCGTGGAGACTGACCCGGCGTCAGCGTCGTGCAGTCCCGTGTGGAACGCCACGCTAAGCTTCGGCGGACTTACGGCCGACCTACTGGCAGGCCGAGCTTTGGAGCTAACTCTCTGGGATGCCTGCCCCGGCATCGACCCTGTTCTGATTGGAGAATGCACTGTAAGTGTATTTTATTAAAGATATAGTAATAATTTAACTGGCCTGTTGGTCTAGTGGTTAGTGACCCTGACTGCTATGCCGGAGGTCGTGGGTTCGATTCCCACCCAGGACAAATGTTTGTGTGATGAGCATGATCATTTGTTCTGTGTCTGGGTGTAATTTATCTATAATATGTATGTATCTAGAAATATATAAGTATGTTTATCAGTTGTCTAGTACCCATAACACAAGCTCTGCTTAGCTTGGGACTAGATGGCGTTGTGTGATAGTTGTGGAATATTATTATTATTATATATATATAATTGATATTTGTTATGCAAGGCTGCAAAGTTTATATTTGGTGCGAGTGCTTGTATTGAATACCGAGCAAGCGAAGGATTCTAAGAGTGAACCACGAGCGTAGCGAGGTATTCAAAGGCACGAGATGCAAATAATTATGCAACCGTGCGAAACACACAACTTTTCGTCTCACTAAAGCGAGGAAAATGTTACATGTCAATTATATTTGAATTGTTTTTCTTCACCACTCTACACTTGTCCAGGCCGCGCGCCTGCTAACTCCTGCTATCTCACTCGTGGCAGAATATTCTCGTGATTACAATTAACAGAAATTAGCAGACTTGGGGCCCGTAATCAGGCTGCTGATCAGGGAACGTGATGCGAAAACCGGACGTGTGCGGCCAGGCTAAGATATTCGCGGCTTTCTGAAAACAAAAATTAAAAAGTTACTTTGACAAAAGACAAAAGTTGTTTTGTTGTTATTTGATTTCAGGCAGCAAAACCTACATGTTTGATCTACTGAAGTGAAAAGGAATTTATTATAGCTACCACACAGTTCACGCGATTACGCTGTCGTAGAAGATAACAAAGCCGTTTCATTGCACTGAGTGTTTATTGTTCTTAGAACTTTGTTGTGTACTGGTCCTGTATTTTTCTGTATAAAGTAACTAAAAGTTGTACACAATACGGGTACTTGGGAGATTGCTAAAAATAAAATAAATAAACGTTAGGAAATTATCATTAGGAAACTATCGATACCCAGTACTTGTGTAGATACTCAAAATCCTCTCTCTTTTGACCATTCTATTTAGCTTACCTAACTAAAAAATTATCAAGTAACTGATGGCATTTACAGATGGAAATCGAGAAAGCATTTGCAGAGGAGCGTGCGGTGTGGTGGACCCTAGAGGAGCGCGGGCCACGGTCTGCTAACGCGTCGCCGCGAGGCTCGCTCACTGGTGCGCGCGCATTACGCCGCGGAGACTTCGCCTCCCAGCGTTCAGTGTCAGGTACCGAACGCGGATCCAACCCCGAACAATCTCCAATATGGTCGCCGCTCACTTATCAACTTCGTATCGCGTCGCTGTTCCTTGTAAAGCATAATTATCCATTTCATGTCAATTCATGCAGTGGGTCGCATATCCGGCACGAAAAACTCGCAACTTCACAGTTCAGTTAACGCCCTGTGGCGTACATGCACCACGAACAGGCTTTTTTTACCGTCTTCACCCTGCGATCCCCTTGTCGCAAGACTCGAATTGTGAACCCTTAGTCTTTGACATTCGTCACACGTTAGTGCCCTTTTGTGGACTTTTACACCGCGATTGTTGAGCAGGTATTAGGTGTAAATCTGTTATATGTTATGTATTTTAATCATTCCTCCACTCAACCTACATTATGTGCTTGATTGTTGCCGCCTGCTTAATAGATGTTACGACGTGACCATGATTTCATGCCCCGTGATCGCATCAGTGTCCAGATAAGTTATACTGAAGTACGAATAGTATAAATAACCTGGTGATTAGTGAGTGACAACCATTACAAATTAACGCGAATGTTGATGTTTCAATGTCCAAAAATAATAACGATTTCCATAAATAAAATCATTGCTGCATGTTACAATGTTTGTACAATTTAACTTACTGCATGTTTTGGATCCGCGCTTAACGTATACCTTGACTTAGGATCCGTAGTTCGTTAGCAAAACTCCATGATATAAGATGATTGATATTTTTTCCAGATGATGTGGATTCAATCGGTGAATGTGCTTCATTACTCCACCCTGACCACGCATGGGTTGGAGGCTCTCGACGGGGCTCCTCGCAGTCAGAAACTCTGGAGGTGGAAGTTTATCAACTCGGAAAAGATTTCTCTCGATCCCTACCTGGATCACGCCGCTCTTCATTCCAACAACAAGAAAAGGGTAATGATATAGTTACCGTATTCAAGTGATCCGATCACAAAGTACCTATACCTAGATTTTGCTCTATAAGTAATATCGATTGATTTCAGAAACTATTGATCGTCGAAATCGATCGACTTGCATTTGTTTAGGAATTTATTATTATTTGATTATCACCATAGGTTACACTTTGTCGCCTTTCCTGTCAAATTTTCATAATTATGATGACGTAGCAAACTAATTTCTTCTTGAAGTGTGTAATACGTTTACGGAGCGCAGCATTTTGATAAAGGTGAGGTACCGGGGCCTGAGGCATGAGGTAAGTTTGTTGTATGTAAGTACATCAGTTGCGGTTGTATAGAAGGCGGTGGCGATGTGTCGCCGGCGGTGAGCGCGCGCCGCACGGAGCGCCGGCGCTCGTCGTGCGTGCGCCGCGACCCCGACGACATCCTGCGCTCGCTGCGCGCCGTCAAGGGCGAGCTCGGCCGCACACTCTCGCTCTCCGGCTCCACGGCCAGGCGTAAGTCTCAAACTTTTACGTATTTCATCACTCAACAAATTCATATTCCATATGGCACATGAAACCTCTTTATCACCGAGGAGACTGTTTCAATGATTTCATATCATATTGACAATGAGTGTTTTTAACAGGATGTTGATTTGGTTGACAATTACCTATTGCTCTTAACCTTTGCTACGCAAAAAAGCCCGGTCAAGTGCGAGGGTGACTCGCGCGCCGTGGGTAATACCTACTTATAAGATAAGAGTATTATTTAAACCAACATAATATTATAATGTAAATTATTTAATTGGAACTAAAACGGACGCCAACATACAAGTAATGTTTTGTTAATTACTCGAAAACTACATTCTTTTATTTTTCCTGTAATATTTGCATAGCATTTTCCCAACACATTTTTTTATGTGAAAAACTGGCTCTTCTATCAACACCCTTTTATTAGCTTCACCTGTAAGTAACTATGTAAGAAAATCTTGGAAGTTAAATTTAACCCACTTTCCGGTTTCCAATTGAGCTGAAATTTTGCATACACGTTCAGTTTGGATGACTAAAGCGTGTTCTATAGTTTTTTTAAACTATAATATTTTATATGATACTACACTTGTACATACAGATTGACGTAAAAATTATGACAACCACCACGAATAGAATAGAAATACTCTTTATTGTATCGGTTAGCTTATTAAATCAACGGATTTAATAAAGCGTATACATTTGTGTAACGTATACTGTGTGACCTAGTGTTAGGTAGCGCTAGTGCATCTTGCTTGAGTCACATAGTACTTTTACTTGCAACTATTCATGAAATCCATTGATTACATAAGTAAGAATCCTCCAATTTATCAACCCCGTGCCAGAAGTTGTCGACCAAATCAACTACCTACATACCCCATAACTATAAGATAAAACAATTCTGTTTAAACATAGCATTATTCATTAATAAGTACTGTGTCACTCTAATACTCAATAGCAACAATGTGTAACTGCTCTGTAGAATCGATCCAATCACGATTAATATTGATTTGTTATATGTTTATTTACACGATTATTACCTATATATGATATCACGACCCACCCTTTCGGCTTCTTGCCTTTAAAAACCATGTGCGAAATAAGGTGAATCCGAATTATGTAAAATTTCCCAATTCGAGTCCCCCCCAGTTACACCACAGCAATCACTAGACAATTGAGGCTAGTACTGATTTGTACTGTGTTGTGCTTGTTTGGTCAGCAGCGACGGACCGTTAGCACCTCGGTAAGCGACTGCTCGTTCGTGCCCGCGCCCGCGCGTACTCCCCAGCAGGGTTTGTTCGTGCGCGGTGTCGGTGTACGCGATCCCTTGTGACGTCCGACGGCCGCCAGTTCCCGCATTTCGATCTTGCCGCCACGCCGTCACAGATCGGGTTCGCTCGTCCTGTTTCAATTGCATCTGACCAGCCAAGCGGGACAGGGCTCGCGCGCTCGGTCTGCGTCGGTCGGGAGTCAGGGTGGACATTGGGGGCTCGTAGTAGCATGGGTCATACATCGCTTGCGCGGCGGCCGCGCGCACGCACCGTTGAATGTGGCTGCGCCCGAAGCTTCTCATCACTTCACTGTGTCTGTACTGTACTGTCCTGACGCATGCCCGGCCGCGGGCGATCACGCTCACTTCATCTGTCTCTGTGTTCCGTCTGTTCGGCTGCCCTACGTTCATCTCGATGGCATTGTGTGCCTAGGATGTTTGGATTTCATTTCTCTGCAAATGTCACTCATTGTTACAAAGCGCATCTATTAGATTTCTTGTAAATATAATTTATTATCCTATTAAACGTAGGCCGTAGTTCATTATGACGTTTTATTAAATACGTTTCATACATTTTTTATCGAATAGGGAAGTAGTCATACATATATTTATCAAGCGTAGGTCGCGGTCGCGCATGACGTAGCGGACACTCGCGGCTCGCCGAAGCCAGCGGTGGCATGAGTTATGTTTCGGTACTCCTCCACAAATCGCAAATTTTCCTAACAATCGATAAATGGCTGTTCATGACACGGAATGCTTACCATAATAAGTTGAGGAACGCTTCAAAACAAACTATTAGAAACTCGACTCCACTCTTGGCTGCACACGTTAAAACGCTTTCTCTTTCATTTATGTGTTTAGGAAAGGAAAGATTCGATTCTATGTAAACGAAAACTGTATACATTGGCACGAAGCTGTTTGACGTGCTTATTTTATGTAAATGTTTATTTTTCATCATTTTAAGTGTTCGATTGAATGGTTTACTATCATTTTGTACTTTGGTTTTTGTTATTTTTAAGTGTTTTAACAAATTAGAGTAAAAATCATTTCATAATGCCCGCAATCCGTATGGAATCAGATCGACATGGATTGTATCGCTTGATAGCGCGTACCGTACGGGCGGTGCACGTATCGTGTGGTGCTACGTATTATGTGGGTGGTGCAGGCACGGCCACGGGGCGCAAAGGCAGCATGTGGGCAGCGGTACCGGCGGTGGCAGCGTGCGACGCCGTGGCGGATGACGAGGACGCCGTGCCACTGGGCCCCGGCCAGCTGCCGCCCAGAAACGCGCACCTGCCGCCGCTGCACGCAGAGATCAATATCAGCATCATCATGGTCAAGGGACAACTGGAGCTCGAGGTTGGTTGAAAGCCTTGGCAAGTTCACACTTATGTTGCTCACCGCAACCATAGTTCGAGGCGGAGGCTTGTAGGAACTTGGTTATTTTCAACTTCCTATCGCAATGCACAGTTGGATAGGTCGCCACAAAGATACATCATAAAAACTGATCCTTCATCTTTCACGTTCAGTCTACTCCTGCTGCCTTCTTCAGATCGTCGATCCAATGCTGGGGTCTTCCGCTATATTAATCCATTTATTCTCCACTAATGGACTTGTCTGTTCGTTAAACAACTAGATAGAGCCACCAGATTTGACAAATTGCTACTGCAATGGTTCTTTTATGGATGTACAGCGAAAATATTCTAAGTCATCGTTAGGATTCTTGTTGTTGAATAGTTATGTTTTGCAACCATTACCGTTGTTGTTTCAGACTGACATGACATGACATGTTTTAATAGAATTGTTTATGAATTCCGAAAACTGAAAAGAAACTCACTGTTTTATGTACTAGGTATCCCACGCGCGTCGTGTATACGGCGTGAACGGTGAAGTGCCGGACTCGTACGTGAAGTGTTATCTGCGCGACGGGGATAAGTGGCTGCATAAGCGCAAAACGCGCGTCATCAGGCGAACCACCGAGCCACACTTCAAACAGACGCTCAAGTATCAGGTACAAGTAAGAACAAGCACGGGGTTTTACCCTACTCTATTATGCTTTAAATTGTGAAACCAGGTACGAACAGCAGGTCAAGGAGGAGACTAGTTAAAAAAATCTAAGTCCCTATTATTTTATTAAGGATTATTGTCGTTATTGTAAAGCATTGATTTTCAAAATGATGTTCGACTTTAGAAGCTTAATTTTATCATAAATTAAAATTGTCTTGAAAACGAATTTAAAAAACGTCTTTCGTTAAAACTTATAGTTACACCAAAATTTAAAATAAAGTATAAAACGACTTTATTTATTTTAATCCGTATTTTATAAATTATTATCATTATTATAATCGTAGGTACACAAGTGAACAAACCTCAACAATTATATGCTTGCATTGTATTCGGTAAACATATTTGTAGTATCTACTATTATTTCGGTGTCCGTTTGTTTAGACCCGGATATATTATCCGGGTCTAAACAAACGGACGTTAATGTAAATAATGTATATTTTTTATTTACATTATTTTATTACTTACAAACATCATAATTATGTTTAGTCGAACGAGTCGCTCGGCCGCACCCTGGTGGTGATGCTGTGGCAGCGCTGCGGCGGGTTCGAGCACAATCTGGCACTGGGCGGCGCTGAGATCTGTCTCGACAAGCTCACGCTGCCACAGCGCACGTACGGCTGGTACCCGCTGTTCCCCGCCACCTCCTTCGCCAACGACGAGTCGCCCGACTGATCCAGGGAGCCGTCGCCGGAGCGCCGCGACGACTACTAGCGCACTGCGACGGCTCAACACGACCGCTCCCGAGCAATAGTGATCGTATTTATCTCCGACGTGCATATTATACCCATACATCAACGCCCACAGTGCTGCGAATAATTAATACGAACTAATTAATGTGTTGTATTATTTGATTTTGCCGTGTTTGTAAATACTGTGGTGTATTAGCGATCACACAAATTTCACCTGAAGACCTGTTCTTTGCTTATTTACATTGCAGTTACCATACACGGCCTATTAAGCCTAAATGACGTACTGCTCTCGTGTCAAAATTAAATACGCACGAACAGTTCTCGAGGGCAGGCCCCGCTAGGACGACACAACATTTAGAGAGTAGTATAATAAAGAGGAGCTTATTGTAGACAAGTGTTTCAATTTATAAGTGTGTATAATATGTCCATATATGGATACGCCTAATTACCGATTAGGCCTTTGATACGGTAATTTTTATTAGCTCAAGAGTTATTATATTTTATTTCAAAGATGACTTAAGAGGAAATACAGCCGCCGTATTCCCCTGTTTGCTCCTTCAAAAGTGAACCGATTTTAATGTTTTTTTCACCTGCTATATTGGAATACATTGTTCTGTCGGTACGTTTCACATTTTTGAAATACACAGTAAAATTTTGCATATTGAACATCTGTTGATGGCTTTCAAACTATATAGAAACTAACTCTAACTAATCAAAAAAGCTAAACATAGGGACATGATATGTGGTCGATACCTATAACGAAATCCAGGGAAAAAATCGGGGAATACATGTGTATGGAAAAACCGCCACCCGAGTTTCCTCTTAATATTTACGCTTAAAATCTATAAAAAAAATTGTAGGGATTTTATGTTATGTATCATATCGTATATGTGTGTCACCATGTAATTCAATAAAATTCCGAATATTTTAGTATAGTACATCAAACTGTAGATTATTTCATGTGAAGTACAATAGACTAAAATAATTATAATTAAGATAAGTACCCTGTGCAATGTGCATTTATATCACTTCGTAACTTTGACTTCAAACTTTCTTAGAAAGTTTATTTTATACAAGTGATTTTCTTTCGGTGAATATCATCGTAATTACTTGAAACTAACTTGTCATTAGTGTCTGTATTTACATGTATTTCTAAGTACTTAGATATTCGTACCAACACTATCTTATAGCATACGTCATCAAAATGAACCCCAACTTCGACACTTTGCCTTATATGATTAATACATTTCTAAAGTTATTCTAGTGTGTAAGCGCGTCTAGGTACTATTCTTCCAAGGTTGTGCTTTAGTGAATTTTTCAACGTATAACTATTTGATTTACACACATGCCTCTACCAAAGTGGTAAAAAACATTATTTCTTCGTGTCTAAAATCTTAATCCACGAAGTGTAAATAGTTATTGTGAAATAATTTTCCAAAATTTTCTACGCACAACATTTTCGTGATAGAATTTATAGTTAATCTTTTATAATATATATTTAATGAGAACAAACGTACACATTTCTGACTACAATACCTTAATATTTTCAATATCCAACATATTTTTACGTATTTAGAAATCATGTCGTGGATATAGACCAGGCAGTCATGCATTGTAATAACCATATGATCTGTTTGAAATAAGTGACGAGTATTGAACGAGCGCATAATATTGCGGGCGCGGTCTGTCCACGGGGCGCCACAGTACTGGGCCCTCCAGTAGAGTGGCGTCCGTGCACAGACCGCGCCCGCACCACGAAGCGCTCCTTCAGTTAGACACAAACAATTTCATTGAATAGATATTATGTATTCGTGAGATGAATGATATTTTGATCATCAGTGTTAGTAACAATCTACATATCCTGTGAAATAGAGTTATTTAATGTTATACATATATGTATATATCTTGTCAAAATCTGTGTTCTTCCAGTGCTATCATAGCTTAATGGCTCGCCAGACAATATAAATTGCTTAATTACGGACACGGTAGCGTTAGTAGTGCGGACAGTGACGCGCGCACGTCACACGTGTAGCGTCGCGTCGCCGTCCGCACAGGGCGTCACGCACTTGTGACAAGATGCTTCAACGAGATTAGGGTGCGTCGTTTTATTTTATTTAATCGTGGTTGTACATTTCCCAAGAGAGAGAAATATTTATTAGTCATCTAAATATTCACTTAGTAAATTAACTAATATTATATTAAATACTCGAATGATTCAAATGCCTAAATATTTATCAAGTGTTAAATTTTACACTATAATTTTTTTATTCGATTAAGTTGAAAATATAATTTATTTACAATATATAAATTATTTATACCTAAATGTATCGATGAAAATCTAGATATATAGTAATATAACTATCAATTCTAACAGAAAGTTGGGATCGATCAAACTACTTACGCTTATTATCTTGATATGTTAGAGTTAACAAAGTAATATTCTTACGTAAGTGACGTATGTAAAAACATAATCTAATATATGATGTGCCTCGATGAGCCCCGATACCGCCGCGCACGCAGTACACTCACACATATCCTGTCGCGACCGCTGGCTCGCAGGCGACCGCACACCGCAACTTGTGATATGGTATCGGATATCATACTATGTATCTTTCTTACTTTAACTATACTTATATATCGTTTCTTCCTAGAACACGATCATTTCCTCATTCCGTACCTTGATGAATACTAAAAATGTCTAAAGTATCACTCAACAGGCCTATTTTACTTATAGACCATTTGAGACTAACATCTACCGACTAATGTCTACCAGACACTAAATATAGCGTAGCTTCATTTCATCGAATATAAACTGCACACAACAATACAATTCTTATATTTTTCAGTATTTATTACGGTAACGGAATGGAACTCTACAAATCCTAGTACGTAACAAATATGTGTGTCAAAGTATATTATTAAATAAATGTGATAACAAATTGGTTTATTATAGTGATATAAACAATAATAGTGACGTTTTATTTAGTAACATTCTCATCGTCATCTGCCGAGCCCTTTCCTAACTACGTCGAGGTCGGCTCCCAGTGTAACCAGGCACCAAGCTTAACTGCTCCATACAGTGGTAGGTATACGTAACGTCGTTAGCAGCTGCAGAGCTACACGTGATGGTAGTCCGCAGGGCCGCACCAGGCCTGCACGTGCTGCAGCAGCGCGGCCGGCGCGCCCCCGCCCCGCGCCGCGCTCACCGCGCGCGACCACCACTCGCGGTTTGCGCAGCGACCTGGTTGGACAAAACATTACCTAAAATGTTCATATAGTTTTTCATCACGATCCGTCATTTCAAACCAAATCGAAATTTGAAATGAAGACGGACCAATTTTTTTTCTATGGAGAAAATTATTGCTAATGATGTTTTTTTCTTTCCGAAAGAAGGGATAATAAATGTAAAATTTTGATATAATACCAATTTCAAAATTCCGGACTTATCATCAAAGTAGATACAGACGTTCAAAAAAGATCAAAATTTGCTAAAAGTGGGAAACCCCGCCTAAAAGTTACTCTTCAGATGTTTGTTACAGTCAAAGTCAAAGATTTTTATTTCAACTGGGCCTTTGCAGGCACTTTCAAAACGTCGTGATTCTAGGCGCACGGTTCCAAGTGGGTTCCAAGTCTACGGAGAAGACTACAAAATTTTACTGTAGATTTTTTTTACTAAAATGAATGACTTGACTAAACGCGAGCATCGAAAACTAGGACCAGAAAAGTATTCGATTGAATCAAATTACAGAAATAATAACTTGTCTCTTATATTCCGTGTTCGATAACCAGTCCTCTAAGTTGTAATTCACTCTCACTTCTGTAAATCTCACTTCAACCCGTTGTTCAATATTCTCCAATACTATAATTTCCTGTAATGATTTTCGATCGTAAAAATATCACGAACGATTGACAACCCGTTAACATAACATCATAACATCATAGCGACATGTTTAATTAATGTTTTATGACAGGTAAGTCACGATAAGCCGCTACTTAACATGGCTATAACTCATTTGCGCCCCTACTGCAGGCCCGCCTTAACGACAGCATTCATTAATCACTATTTGCGTTGGATACTCGTCGTCTAATGTACCTACATGCAAAATTATAATTTTGTATCATAGTAATTTAATACTCCAAATCTTCAAAAAAATAACGGTAAATGTACCAGATTTTTTACCCGACTGCCCCGGAAGGTAGGTAATGTTTTTAAATTAATTTTTTTTAGAGAAATCGCTGGTATAAATATTATCTGAACTTAAACCTGCTTATTGCAGTCCATTTCTATAAGGAAGACTTTTTCAAAAAGGGAAGAATCGGTCATCTCTAGACAAGCGGGTTGGTTGGTGAGTACAAATATAATTCTGTCGTACTAGTGTCGCTGCTGGCCTGTTTAAATCATTAAGTTGGTGAAATTATTGTCAACAGGGTTTCTAAGTGCAGATGAGGTTAATATTGGAGACAATAAAAATTATTACTCTTCTCTTTACCCCGATCCCCGAAATAATAGTACATTACTGTCTAGGCCTGAAATGAAGCAATTGACTGACGAGTAATGTGGAAGGACGACGCGAAGCTGAGTACTTCCGAAGTTAATTTAAAAGGACAAGGCGCCTGTCGTGTTATTTTGAACTAAACGAGGCCGTTAATTGCTTTTTCGGCCGAGACTTGTGTGTACTATACTACTTTCTCTTATTATTGAGGAAACAATAAACAAATTAAGATTAAGAATTCAAGAAACATAAAAAACCATCCACAAAACATTATCTAATTTTCATTCGCGCCAATTAAACGGCGCGCATTCTTTGTTCTTTTTCAACTTTTGAAAAGAAATGCGCTTTCAGCCATTACAATAATAATTATCGTGTACCTACCTAAAAACATCTAATTTATGTTAGTGTGTAGGTGTACCTACTTAAAGAACCTCGCTAGCACTACAAGATTATTTAAAAAAAAAAAAACTGTCCAGAAATTTCTATTGTTGTCGTGTTAGAAATTGCTGGCATATTATTTCGTTAGACTTCGTTGCGTACCTAAAAGAGCCGATTAATGTATTCTTTTTTTAATAATGAAGCAGTTTCCGTGCAAGTGGGAGTAAATAATATTAATTTAATTTAATTTATAACCCCTACTAATAGGTTAGTTTCACTAAGCCTGTGCAAAATAAGGATGTATTAAAACTGTCTACAAACACATAGGTAGGTAAGTACATACCATTGGTGAACGTGACGAGCCGCGATCCGAGTGGGTAGCCGGTTACCACGCAGCACGCCTCAGTATCGGCCACGCTTGATGCGTACATGCCGCGACTGTCCACTGGCAACGTCTACAACCAAATCACATAAACTTCTTTCGATCTACTCAGTTTATGGCAGTATACTGCTGGATATAGGCCTGTATGTACCGGTACACCCAATTCTTCACCTTCCAAATCCAGACTTTATTACCAAAAAAATAACAAAAATCAAAAAAATCTTAAAGAAATGATTTTTAATTAATCCTTATCCTTACTAGCTACTTTAAAATAAAACAGTTCAAATATCGTTAGTACCGGCATCACGCAATTCTAGTACTAGATTTTATTACGCTAACGGAACCACGGGATAAAAGCTATTAATGAAGCTAATTAGTCAAAATGTCGACTAAAATGGTATGACGTACTCTGGCCACAATTAAGTCAACAAAGACCAATTAGATTAACATCTTAAATCGATTTAATACTCCAAGTCAAGAGACTATACAACTTTCGTTGTTGGGAAACTCGTTATTAAAAGCTTAAAGTTTTAGATAATCCCAGGATCTCCACAAAATCAGCCAGCGGTCGGGAAACTCTCGTTACGAACTAAGTAAATGATTTATGTGAAGTCTGAACTTTATTAGGTTTGTTCGAAAATGAAGATAACTATGAAGTAAACAGAGCGACAATTATGAGAATAGCTTTTTTCAGTATCTGATTAAAGTAGATCAAAATGGTAATAATAATAATATCTAGTCTTTCTTCTTAATCCAAACGACAAAAGTTAATTCACAAAATATGAAGTAGTAAAGTTATTACACAACACGATTGATCGGGTCCCAAATCGTGTAGTTTAGCAGCAGATTGTTCTCCTTGTCGATCGAGCATAATTTATCGTTTAGTGTAATTATGCCTAACCCTTGTAGGTACTGGCCTGTTCAACCGCCTGGTCCATCGACACGGAGAGCACCCACTCGCGCGTGTCCTCCAAGGCGCCGCCGCGCACACATCCGCTGTCCAGCAGCAGCGGCGTGCGACTCCAGTCCGTGCACTCTAAATGAAAACCGTAGACATGTCATGTCATGTTCATGTGAAAAATTCTGTAGCAACTGTCGCTGAGGTATCCTTCTCTCCAATCCATAATTTGAGAAAAGACTGTCACTAGGTTCGATCAGAATGATGATGCCAGTGTGATATTCTTTCAACAAATAGTTGTTTAGATTGCCCGCACATAAGGGTCACCTCTGGCAGGATTCCTCACGGCAAAGTTACGCACAATCTAACATAACATTGAGAATGCCATGTTATTATGAAAAGACATGGCATACATGCATAAAACTATTCATCACAATAACAAAATTAAGACTATTTTAAGAATTAATTACCAAAGTCTGTGTAATCCAGCAAATGCGCTGAGTCGTCGTCTGCGGCTTCAGCAAGGTCGAGACAACGGTTTAACAAAACAAACGCCTCGCGAGCACCGCTCGCACCCTCCGAGCGCACTGCCATACCGCATGCATAATATGCTAGAAATTGAAATAAAATCAAAAGTGTAAAGAAATTCAGGCAAGTACTTAATAAATATTTTTATACAATCTATAATATATAATAATAAGTACTTAATAATCTATAATATATAATAAACGCTACGTTATCTCGAAACCGTAGTACAACGAGTCGTAACTAGATATTCAGTAAGAAATCCTATCTATGTGAAATATATTTTTCATCCCACCATCTCGGAAAGAGTATTTTTAATCTTCAATATCTGAGTGGAAAAGCCGTTTTTATTCTCTAGAGGATAAAGTAAATTGAATTTAGAACATCGTGTGCACTAAGTTTGTGAATTAAACTTTTTTTTTTGCATTTAGTCATTTCCTCGCTGAGGTGGAATGAAAAGTTACGTGTTGCACTCGAGTGCAAAGATTTTTTACCTCGTGCTCTTTTGATTCCCTCGCTAACGCTCAGGATTCTAATTTAGAATCACTCGCTGCGCTCGTGATTCAATTTTAGAATCCTTCGCTTGCTCGGTCATCAAAATTGAACACGCGGTTAAAAAGCAACTTTGCACTCTTGTATAACAAATAACTATTATTCAATTTCTGGATATGACTCGTAGAGTAAACATCGCCATAATAATCTACCAATCCTCAAACACCCGTCGCTAAACAAGCGCCTCTTAACAGCTCGCTACGAATTTCGTAGCAGTGCTACGACTCGTAGCTCGTAACAATGTTTAATAACAGATGTATTAATACTAACCGACATCTGCTACAATTATATCCGTGTATCGAGGTAACGCCCTCGCTGCTTTGGCAGCTATCTGGGGCACGTGAAGCGCCATCAGTAAAGTTATAGCCTGAAAAGAAATGAATAAAGTGACAATATATAACCTCGTCCTATATATAAAACCCATAAATGTGTATAAAGGTTCTTTACTGCTGAGGTATTGATGCGAAAAACTTAAAAAATTACATCAGACATCGTGTTTTAGTGATAGTCGATCAAACGCACTTGTAAGGCCCTATCTTCAGCACCTGCAGTCACCATCGCTGTTGCAGCATCCTTCAACGCCGAAAGACACTTCGGTGCAGTAGAAACTCTAACTAGTATTTCACTGCACACTGCCTTCGCGAGAGGAGCGTCGCTACCCGCAAGCGAGTCGATGCCTGGTTCTCCACTGCTCAGGTATTGCCGTAGTACGTCTAGTACTTGGGTTAATACTTCTGGAGCTTCTTCACTTTCGATATCAATGCCTTCCATGCGCTGTTGGAAAGAAAGATTTAATGATACCTACTACTAATATTTTGTATCACTACCTCAATAAGGCTTTTCTTGTAGTTTTCAATTAATCAATCAAATCAGCCTATAACAGTCCATGGGCTGGACAAAGGAAATTTAAGCTATAATTTAAATAAAATATCTGGCACAAAGAGAACATGTCGTGACTTGTGATTTTGATTACAACTGAATTACTTTCGTATGACTCGACTAAAATGCTTTTCATTAACTTTTAAGTTTTCCAATTGTCACGGGCGATAATACCTATTTGTTTACTAATTTATACATAATGTAAAATATAGACTATATATAAAAAATGGCAGTCGGACTTCAATTAACATTTTTTTTATTATTAAATACTCAAGGCAGTTTTGCATAAAATATACACAATACCGGGTGCGCCTTGAACAGCTGCGCGGCGTACCGGAGCGCGTAGTGCGGCGCCTTGCGGCCGGCGTGCGCGAGGCAGCGCTGCCAGTGGCCGCCGCGCGCTAACCGCTCCAACCCTTCTGCCTCGGCTTCCGCTTCTGCTTCCACTTCGGGAGGCGCTTCGGCTTCTTCTGCTTCGTAGTCCGCTGATGTACCTGTTACATATTATGTATCAGCTTTTTACATCAAAAGGACATCAGTGAATTTAAGTTAACCTACCACTCTAAACAGATTTTTTACCTGGTACCTCATCCTCCGCTGCGTAACCTTCAGTAAGCGCCGCTCGAAGTTGTTCACCGATGTCATTTTGACCGATTGCAGCAAACCTGTTTACAAATCGTAAAATATTTAAAGAACACTTTATGTGAGACGTCTACATAGAGGAACAAAGTGCGGTATTGGTGCTCCTCCATTGATATGGTAGTCAACAGCAGTGGTGAGGGCGGCGGGCGTGGCACGTCCGTGGTGTTTAATCACCTGCAGCTCAGATTAATCACCTACTACTCACCATAATATATAAAATTATATCGCATCTTGAAATCAATTAAAGAAAAAGATTCGGTCACCGTTCAGCGAGCATATCGGCGGCGGCTCGCCGACGACTATCATGCAGATGGTCCCTAGCCAACCTCGCCGCTCGCAAGGCAGCTCGTTCTGCCAGGCGTGGCGCGTCGGCCGCGGCGGCCGCGGCGCTGGCGGCGGCCAGCAGGCGCACGGCGTCCCACCAGCGCGCCGCGTCGGCGTGGTCGGCGGCGCGCTGCAGCAGCGCGGGCACCGAGCCCGGCACGGCCTCGCCGCCGCCACCGCCGCTGCCGCCACTGTCCGGCACGTACTCGCGGGAAACGCGCGCTGCTTCCTCCCACAGCTCTGTGATTTATTTCTCATTCTATTTAGGATTACGCGCCCTCTACGTACTATTTAAAAACAAACCTTGAAATTATCTAGATATTACTTTTATATCTCATTAAAAAAAGAATACTTTTAGCAATAATCTGATGTTTAAGAAAGTTTGAAGGTTCTTATAAAAATGGGATTTTCTACGAGAAATATACATAACTATCATAATAATATAATCACCGAGATCTTTGTAATGCTGCACGACTTCGCGCGGTCTGTTGGCGCGTATCATGAGCGTCTCGAACTGTGGCAAGTCGCCGCGCTCAGCTGCTGCCCTCGCTCCTTCCACTAACACCTCCTCAACCTAAAATTAAAAACGTGCGTTTGTAGCATGATAGAGCTTAGCTTTACGTGGTAGAGTCTGGCTGTCGCCTGTAGTTGAATACAACTCATACACACACAAAATATCGCTCTAAGATGTTACCAAATGCGGCGCATGTTGCTCAGCCAACGCTAATGCTCTCTGATGTTTCCCGTGCTGTAACCACATGCGAACTGCATGGTCGGGTGCGGAGGCCCGGAGGAAAGCGGCCTCGGCCTCGTCGGGCCGCTCGTCTGCTAGGGCCGCGGCTTCGGCCCGCGCCACCTCGCTGCGAGTCATGCCACCGCCAAGCGAGCACAGCTCCATTGCTATATCCCATCTGTTATCAACGGATACAAATATACAAGTATTACATTATAAAAATGATTGAAAATTACGACATGGTACAATAGAACATACTCAGCGTTACAATACAATACAATATTATTTTATTTGCGTGAAATATAGGTAAGTACATTGTGATTTATATTCCAAATTAGTCCTGAATATGAAGAAGTGGCTATAAAATCACTCTTCATCTGAACCTTACCACTTTTCTTCATACCTACCTAAGTCTAATAGCATCTTTAATACACAATTAAAATTCATAGATATACGCCCAAAATAGGTTACCTACACAAGTTAAAACAATATATATTTCAATATGTTTGAAAAACTAAAAAGACCTTGCAATCATATTTCGTAAACAAAAAATTGCCGTGTGAAAGTTGCGAGCTAAAGAAACCATACCTTTGGGCCTGAAGTGCCCAACGAGCTCCTAAAGCCGCAAATCCTCTCGCGGCCAGTAGTCGGGCGGCCGGGGCTCCGCCAAGAGCGCCCGCCCATTGCAGAGCCACCTAAACATAACAGAACAACGCATCGATACCTACTATAACGCAATCTCTCATGTCAGCCCGTAAACCTCCACTGTTCCACACGGTTCTTCTAATAAAACTCTACAACGAACGGTCGCCGTGAAATAGGGATATTGCCAAGCTGGGAAATCGGATTCGTACCTAAAGGATGTATGTTGTTAATATCACATAAGAGGATGCTACTGCCCATCTTTTTGCTTAAATCACTACGGGATCCATATTTTTACTAGATATGTATGAGTCACAAACCAGAAAGAAAGTTAAAATTGTAGACAATGAAACGTCGATATTATTGTCATTAACTTCGGAAATATCCGACACTAAATTTATTAAATATAACCAAATTAATTTAAAAAGCACCAGTTAAAACAGTGTACCTACCTGTTGCTGGACTCCGCTCGGGGCATGCGCACGAGCAACACGCTCTGCCCCTTCCCATTGACCCGCCGAACGGTACATCTGAATCGCACTCTTCCAATCATCTGGAAGTTATAAAGAATATTATTCGTAAATCGACACACCTGTTATCTCATAATGGTCAGGTAGAATTAACAAAAACACATATTTCGAACAAAATAATCATAAGTTTTTTCTTAACTTGAAAATGTAATCCATGCAGGTGTAACTACTTAGTTGCGGTTACTAGGCAACCTTAATAAAGTATTAATTTAACATAAAAACATAAAATAACATTGACGAAACTAACCAGCTTGTATGTAATAATTCTCTGCGGCGCGAAGGTCTCCTGAAGCGTGGAGGGCCTGTGCTACGTGACGGCGAGTAGCTTCCAGCAGCGAGCTACGGTGGGCTGCTACGAGGCGTAGCATTGCTTCGTACTGAGATGCTTCCTGATAAAATTAAATATCATTAGCCTAGGCTTCTCCTTTTCTGTGAAGGGATTGAGTTTCAATCTAACTAGAAAAGGTATTTTGCACATAGCGACTGCCCTCACAACTCCGCAGCCTAATATGACTGTGGGATACCAATGTCTTGAGAATAGACCGATTTGTATTAGAGTTCGAAACGGGGTATTTACCATGTTTATATCTTGTGTTGAGCTCCCGATATTTCGGCACTGTTGCAAGCGCCATGGTCACGGATAAACTAAAAGTATTTGCGGGTGGATGTTTATTGGCAGACAAAACGGTTTACGGTAACGGGGGGGAGTTTATAAAGTGGATTGTAGTTGTGGCAAGTCATATGTAGGTCAGACGAAACGTACTGTAGCTTGTAGAATAGCTGAACACACAAGGGCGGTGATAAAGAACGACAGCCAAAAATCAGCTATAGCTCAACACCTGTTGGAATCGGGACCGAACCACTGGATTGAGTTAGGTAACCCTCAGGTAATCTCGACAGAACGCCACTATATACCTAGACTGGTGAGAGAAGCGATTGAGATTACCAAGTACAAAAATTTCAATCGCGAGGACGGGTTTCAACTGTCGGGGGCCTGGAACCCAGTGGTTCAACTGTGTAAGAAAAGAAAAAGTGCCGTGAGAAGTGCGCGAGCGGACACAGTGAGTTTCGTTTGTCGAGAACAGAATCGAGTTGTGAGTGACTTAAGTGATAATGGTACCGGACCCGAGCGCACAAAACGTAACAGAAGGAGGGTAGACCGTTTTGTCTGCCAATAAACATCCACCCGCAAATACTTTTAGTTTATCCGTGACCATGGCGCTTGCAACAGTGCCGAAATATCGGGAGCTCAACACAAGATATAAACATGGTAAATACCCCGTTTCGAACTCTAATACAAATGTTAGTGACCATGACAGTTTAAAAACTTATAATAGACCGATTGTCAGACTTTTCGAGTGCCCATGAAAATATCGAGAACAAAATACAATTCTACCAAGGAAATCTTCCTTCCATAAACAAAAAAAACTAAAATTGCAGTATGATCTACACGCTCACTCACCTTATACATGGATATAGCTTCATCCGGCTCTCCGAGACCGATGTATATTTGTTCTGCTTTGCGCAGCTGTCCATCTAACCTAAGTTGTTGCGCTAGCGGCATATAGATGTCTCTGGTTTGTTCTTCCGTGAGGTGCGCGGCGGCGAGACGCAAACCGTCAGCCACTCGCCCTGCAGAGTTGTATGCACGCACGCAACGCTCCGCCATGCCACATGACGTGAGCACGCGTTCCGCTGTCTCCCATTCCTAAAGGTTAAAAGGTTTGTAACGTTGTGCTTTGGTGTACATTTTTTCCCTTTGAGTTTTATCAAAGGAAAAAGATCATCAAGGCATCTGGTTTACTTACTCGGGTGGAAATAAAATGATCGCCAAGCCTCTCCGACTGTTCCCTGACGGAATCCTTGTCATCGATAGCCTGAAAGGAAAAATATAGTAAATGGCAAAATAAATTTATCTAAGATAGAATTTGTCAAATAAAAGCGATGACTGAAGGTAGGTATGTTTTGAATCACAGACGTTACTCGGTTCGTGGCGAAACCTCACACGTGCACGACGTTAGTGCAGCATTCGTGTGATCTGCAATGCAGTCTTGTAGAGGAATATTTGAAACCAGCCACGCGCCCTCCAGCCGCGCCACCACGCCCGGACATGCCTACCAGTACCAACACACCTGCAGTATCTGCAGCGCCTTCCTGTGGTGGTGCGCGGCGAGCGCGGCGTCGAGCGCGGCGCGCGCCTGGCCCGCCTCGATGAGGTGCGGCACGGCCGCGCCCGCCTGCCGCGCCGCCACCAGCCACGCGCCCCACGCGCCCTCCAGCCGCGCCACCACGCCCGGACATGCCTACCAGTACCAACACACCTGCAGTATCTGCAGCGCCTTCCTGTGGTGGTGCGCGGCGAGCGCGGCGTCGAGCGCGGCGCGCGCCTGGCCCGCCTCGATGAGGTGCGGCACGGCCGCGCCCGCCTGCCGCGCCGCCACCAGCCACGCGCCCCACGCGCCCTCCAGCCGCGTCACCTCGCCCGGACATGCCTACCAGTACCAACACACCTGCAGTATCTGCAGCGCCTTCCTGTGGTGGTGCGCGGCGAGCGCGGCGTCGAGCGCGGCGCGCGCCTGGCCCGCCTCGATGAGGTGCGGCACGGCCGCGCCCGCCTGCCGCGCCGCCACCAGCCACGCGCCCCACGCGCCCTCCAGCCGCGTCACCTCGCCCGGACATGCCTACCAACATAACACAACAAAACAGTCACTAAAACGCACTAAAGCCAGTGCGAGCGCAATCGGACCGTGTACTTAGCGTCCTGACTACACGCGGATCGTGATGATATCGTAACCGATCCCAAACTATGCCGAGTCAGCTTTCGAGGACCCAGTCGCTGTCCCACGTATGGACCTGGTTTACACAGATTTGGATATCCTTAATTTATATAAAACAAAGTCGGGTTTGTTCGAACACTTAAAACTCGAGAACGACTGGACCGATTTTCATGGTTTTTATTTGTTGTATTTGTCTCCTTCCCGAATAGCAGAGTAACTATTAAAAACATTGGAAAACAGATGAAAAAATAAAATCATTTTCCCCTAGAAAATGTTCATGGGTTTCGTGACTGTCAAACATTTAATGTTCATCCCATCGATACTGTAGTAGGTATGTAGGTAGGCAGGTATGTAGGTAGGTAGGTATGTAGATAGGGTAGGTAGGTAGGGTAGGTAGTAGGTAGGTAAGTAGGTAGGGAGGTACATAGGGTATGTAGGTAGGGTAGGTAGGGTAGGTGGGGTAGGTAGAGTAGGTAAGGTAGGTAGGGTAGGTAAGGTAGGTAGGGTAGGTAGGTAGATAAGGTACGTAGGTAGCTAGATGCGCCGTAGATACTTAGTGCTACCCGTACGAATTCGGGGCGGGCCGCAAGTTACTTATAAATTAAAATATGTTATTAAAATGACTATTTGGCATTATACGGACCTCTCTAGCGAGTTGAACAGCTCTTGCATAATTGTTTCCTTTCGCGTAGTACTCCACTGCGGCTCGAGTGTCCCCCCTGCGTTCTGATATTTCACCCGCCGTCTCCCACCACTCTTCCTAGAAATCACGAACCATATTCATAACATTATCTTACCAAGCGCATTCATTAATTAAAGATACACAGATTGAACTAATTTTGGAACGACCGTGGCATTTGATATACTGTATAAATGCCTAAAATCACGTACACATTATACAACAAAAATCGTATCGAGCGTGACGTCAAGACTTGCGTGTAACACACTTCACCTTACATTTCAGAATACCTGAATGAGCTGCGTATGAACGGCTTCGACTAGATCCGTATCTCTCAGCATCTGAGGATGTTGTAATAATAAGGCAGCAGCACGCCTAGAGCGTCCGCCTCTCAGCCACAGTTTCACGGCACCTTGGACATCGCCGGACGCCGCCAAAACGGCACCAGCCTCACCTAAGCGACCTGCCAGCAAGAGAGAGATAATTTTTTTTATAACCTGGTCTACAAAAAAAATATTTTAACAAAATAAAAATACCTGTAGACGTCAAATAATCCATATGCTGTTGTTTCAGTGTAGATACCGCAGCGCGGTCGGTTCTCTCAGCGAGTACAATGGCATCAGTCCACTTGTTGAACTGCTTGTACATATCCACGGCAAGGTCTGGCCGACCAGCTCTTCTGACGAAGCACTCTTCAGCCGCGGCCAAGTCACCGGCGAATATTGCCAAACGAGCTCTTACTAGCGCGTTGTTTAATCCTGAAAGCAATCGTTATACTGCACCCGTTTATAGGATCGAAAAGTAAATGATAAAGATTAAAAAACAAAAACTGTCCATACCAGCTGTGACATCACCGTCCCCTTCGGACGCAGCCAATTCAACGGTCTTCTCTAAATAGAAGGTGCGGGCCACATCATCAACCTCGCGGTAGCATTTGGCTCCTAACTGCCAAAATATAAAGAAAACACATAATCTTATAAATTAAACGTTTCGAAATCATAAAATATGAAATACGAATCTAGTATGCTGATCTGGGAAAGTAAGGCTAGGTCCTGCTAAACCCAGCAATGCGTTGATATGTAATTTACGTAAGCATTACTTGAACATCATCATCAGCCAGTGCACGTTCAGCTAGTTGACGCCACAGCGGCGCTACGTCCGCGTTGTTGCCGACACCGTCCAAATACCGCGCACACCCAGCCAGGTCGCCGCTCCGAAGTGCATTGTCTAAATAATAAAACGTGACGTAACAAAGTATTACAAGATATTTAAACATTTAATTTCAAACGCTAAAAGCTAAATGAAAGTGAGAATTGTAGTACCTACATGAACTACTATTTTCAAGTTTATTTACACCGAGATAGAACAAAAATTTACGGTTTTTTTTATAAAGGTAACCGCATTTTAATTTGCCGTCTTTATGATCAACTATTGGCTACGCCTGCGTAGCTACCGTAGCCAGGACACACTACGTCGTAGTCGCCGCGTGGCATGATTCGTATTTATTTTTGGGCAACTTCAGTGTAGCCATCTACGTTGAACAGAACAAGGTGAAATTACTAATACATTTTTGTAAATTAATGCTTCGCTGTTTAACACGTAGGTGCATCTTGGCTACGCAGTCGTAGCAGATAGGTTAATCATTTCCCAAGATTCGGTTTCGTTACCCGCTATTCACATTATTTATTTCCGATAAAAAATCAATTAATTAGTATTTTAAATGCGAATTCCGTACTAAAAGCGAGTCGATGTTCATCCAACTGTAGATACGGCAGCAACCCTCCGTCAAGCACGACTCGTCGCGATATTACTTCCACGGCCACCGCGCCGCCGCATTCCGCCATCTCTACACTGCCAGGGTCCCATGCACTGTACCTACGTACAAACAGGTTACAACAGTGAGACCTAATAAAAGACAAATAAAAGCCGATAACTTAAGTATTGTGAGATATTACAATAAATATTGCAAAAAAAATTGTACCAGGATTTCAGGTCTCAAATGCAAGAGAATCGCAATCTCAGTGCCACTAAACTTAAAAGTAATGATGTCAGTTTATTCACACGGCAATTTGACAAGTTCCAGTTGGTGAATAAAATGTCACATGCAATCTAAGACATCGCTAGCAACCCTCGACACACACAGGGCGTCCGCTGCGAAGAGTTGCGTACTCGACACGTGACGTTAGCTTTCGATTAACCGTACACACTGACACTTGTTGTGGACGTGCGGTTGTTACGAGTCGTCGCCATACGCAGGCAGAATCTGGGGGCACGGCAGTGCCCCAGCCAAGTATTATCTCAAGTAGAGTACTCCACCATACCCAATAGTGATGGATTGTCGCGGACGGTCCCTTTTGAATACATACAATATATTATCACGATTTTGATTCGAGAATGGTGTTTTTTATAGCGTAGGTACATTTCTTTATTTTCTCGAAAGCCAAGTTAATTCTGGTTTCACTAACCATACGAGTAGATGAGTAGGTGTTTGGGCTACAACCGCGTCACTATTCTCAATCCACTGCACGAACGAGACCCCACTCGCTATGATTTCCTGATACACACAAAAAAAGTAGAGCTTCAACTAAAATGCTGTTTAATATTTTATAAAAATTGTGAATAAACTCACTTTATCGCCGCTATGCAGACGTAGTAAGGCAAGTCTTCGTCTCGTGTCTCTCAATAGAAGAAGTTGTCCACTTTCGTTTAGCTCGAGCCAGTCCACGCGAGCCTCGTGCCACCACTGACCCAACTGTATACCTGCATGTTTTTTTTCCGCTTAGCTTAAATATTTATAACAAGACTACAAGCAGGACCACCACTTTACATTCCATGGTTCACATTATAGACAACTAGGAGAGTATAACAAGACAACCCAGCAGTATTCTGCATTTTGAAGTGTATTTGAAAGTATATATCCATAGAATGATCCTCTCCGTAAATGAACACTCCACATTACCTATTCGTATCAATAAATCATTAATCAACTCAGTTTTTCGCAGTTCACTGCTGGACTAAATTTCTCTCAAGTTAGTTGGGAAGGTTGGCGCAGTGGCGCAGCGAATGGCTTTCTGAGCTACGTGTCGCAGATTCGATTCCCGCACGGAACCAATATTTATTATGACTTGTATAATTGACCTTCAGCTAGTTGTTTCCGTTCTGGGTGTGTGTGTGTATGTGAGATTTGTATATAATTTGTACCCACGATAAAATCAAATCAAATAATTTATTCAATAAATTCACGTAACAAAAATAAACAAAAAATACAAAGTCTTACTTAGATATATTTATCACGTGTGCCTGAACTAGGTAAACCCGTGTTTCAGGCGATAAACAGTACTAGTTGGGAGCGTGTTCTAAAGTAAGAAGTAACACCACAAAACCTGGTTCTCAGCCTTCCACGTCCAGACTTCCAGCTACCTCCACCATTTTACGCTGAACCGCGTCTCATCGGTACACTCACCAGTAGTGAGGTCTACAACAGCGATGGTCTGCCTATCCAGTAGGTACGCGAGGTGCTTGCGGTCGCCGAACTCCGTGCCGCTGGTGGCGCCCTCGTTTATACGCACGCTCAGCACGTGCGGGTTCACACGTTCCGTTCGTACCTGATAGATAGAACCATACATATAACTTGAATTCCGTTCAATCATAAGCTTCGAAGGTCAGCGTTAAATTGTCAGCAGTTTTTATGAACGTATTTTTATTTCTATTTCTTTAAGCAACTTAGTCCAACCTTCTCTTTAAACAGTATTATTATTAGTATATACAATAAGCTTGAAGTAGAATTTAAAGCGATACCTATCTTAATGGGAGATCATCACAGACACGACGCTGGAAGCATCGTCAGCAAAACATAATATATTGACGGGTAATCTGCCATCAGCATGGAAAAGTAGCCTTGATTATGATTATCAACGCAACTTTTGTACCAAAAAACTGTATACCAGTATGTGGTGGTATGTGGTATCGGTAGTTTGGTACACTTTGCCAGCTTCGACGTCATATCCCAGTCCCGTTGATAAAGCTCATAAACTAGCCGTACCTAAAACGAGGCCTAAATATAGCACAAACTTACAGTATGCAGGACTTTGTCAAGTCCATACTCGACGACGCTCAGTTCGCCAGCGCGGTGCAATAAACATGCGCCTCCCACAGCCGCGTACACCCGCTCACCACCGCCTGACCATGGTATCTAAAAATTTAAACCTCTCTAGTAAAAGCATTAAATTTTCAAACACTGTTTTAATTATACCCGTCCTTGTCATTTGTATGCCAATGGCAATAGACTTAAGAGCTGGTTTAGTAAAATAACATTTAATTATCGTTTAATATTAATAAATTACCTGTTGATCGTAATCATTATTATAGAATAAAGTTAGTACGAAGATACCGTGGGGCCAACGAGTGAACCGATACCACGGCAAAGTATTTATTTCTAACAACTCAAAATAAACCTTATGGAATGGACTTAGGACATAAAAGCCACAGCGGCTTAAGGATGCCACGGCACGATGCTGAGGCCGTGCCATTGCCATTGTTACCTGCCGGCAATAGTCGAATACCGGCTCTGTAACTGTCCATGTCACACTGCAGCAGATACCTGTCGACGCAGAATCGCGTCGCGGTGGGCCCCACACTCGCAGTTCCCATAAACTGTCAGTCCAAAACCTTATATAATAAAAAAAACTGTGAGTGTGTGATCTATTAAGATTAACTGACAGGGTGATATCCGCCGGCAAACTGTTGATCAGTGGGTGCTCATAAAGATTCTATAATGTAGTAGGTTAATCAAGTCTTTAGTGAAAATGTGAGACTTTAATAAGTTGTACAAAATGTGACCGAGTAATTTGTAAAACATCAATTTAATGCGTTTCTATTTGATGAAATTTTCGATACGTCGTCGTTACTACTTTCCTATATACTATTATATTTAGAAAAGTTGTATACTGTCAATAAACGGTCGTTGGCCCTACGTACTACGTAGGTATTATACGAACGGTAAATTTCCACAGAAATAATAATACCTATATAAATTAATTTACCTCACTTGTCAAGCTTCGTGCTATGTCACATAAGATTAATGTACTGCTAGTACGACATACTGCATACCAGTCGTTACCTAAAACAAATACCCAATGTTATTCACAACAGGCTACGCAGTATGCTGTCTACTTCTGTCGAGTGAAGACGAGCTATCCAAATGAAAATCCCTAATGCCATAGTGTCGGTAAAAAAGAGAGCACGTAAAAAAGGATTTTGCAGACTCCATCCGATTTTAGTACTCGGTTAAATAGCAATAACTTGTTCATATTTAGCCGTTACGTTTTTTGCATCTCTTCGGTACGATAGAGAGCTCATTATCTCTGGAAATATTTGTATAAAGATAACAATAAGTAAGAATAAGGTAAGGATGGAATAGACGTACCAATGAACCGCACGTTATATATATCGGGCGCGTGCTTGGTGGTGACCGTGAGAGGCAGCGCGTCGCTGGCGAGGCGGGACAGCACCAGCTGCCGCGCGCTCACGTGCTGCACCTCCACTGAGTCGCGCCACACCCAACGCCTGTACATAGTCATCGACATCATTATCATTGCCTAAAACATAATATTATTTTCATCCCACCATCTCGGAAAGAGTATTTTTAATCTTCAATATCTGAGTGGAAAAGCCGTTTTTATTCTCTAGAGGATAAAGTAAATTTTCATCCCATCATCTCGGAAAGAGTATTTTTAATCTTCAATATCTGAGTGGAAAAGCCGTTTTTATTCTCTAGAGGATAAAGTAAATTGAATTTAGAACATCGTGTGCACTAAGTTTGTGAATTAAACGTTTTTTTTTTGCATTTAGTCATTTCCTCGCTGAGGTGGAATGAAAAGTTACGTGTTGCACTCGAGTACAAAGATTTTTCACCTCGTGCTCTTTTGATTCCCTCGCTAACGCTCAGGATTCTAATTTTGAATCACTCGCTGCGCTCGTGATTCAAATTTAGAATCCTTCGCTTGCTCGGTCATCAAAATTGAACACGCGGTTAAAAAGCAACTTTGCACTCTTGTATAACAAATAACTATTTCATCCCACCATCTCGGAAAGAGTATTTTTAATCTTCAATATCTGAGTGGAAAAGCCGTTTTTATTCTCTAGAGGATAAAGTAAATTGAATTTAGAACATCGTGTGCACTAAGTTTGTGAAAGCCGTTTTTATTCTCTAGAGGATAAAGTAAATTGAATTTAGAACATCGTGTGCACTAAGTTTGTGAATTAAACGTTTTTTTTTTGCATTTAGTCATTTCCTCGCTGAGGTGGAATGAAAAGTTACGTGTTGCACTCGAGTGCAAAGATTTTTCACCTCGTGCTCTTTTGATTCCCTCGCTAACGCTCAGGATTCTAATTTTGAATCACTCGCTGCGCTCGTGATTCAATTTTAGAATCCTTCGCTTGCTCGGTCATCAAAATTGAACACGCGGTTAAAAAGCAACTTTGCACTCTTGTATAACAAATAACTATTCAATGACCATGTAAGATAATTTGCAAACCTTAGTACAGCTTCCAACTGTATGACAGCGCCGGTTTGTGAGGCGAGCGCTAGCTTAGTACCGTCGCCGCTCCAAGCAAGCGCACGCGCAGCATACAAGTTGGGAATGTTGAGCATCGACAACTCCACCGCGCCGGATTCCTTCACCTCGCCTACTAGGCACCCGTCGAACACGCCGAATGCCACGGTCTACATTGGAAAGCAAGCACTTTTAGAAAGCTATTCTGGACTATAAGATAAAAGAAATCGAAGGTACAAAGTTGGTATAGGTAAACATTGAACACTAAACCCAGCCTCCCCAAATATCATCCTTTCTTACACGCAGTGCACTATGATGGCAGTCGCTTTTAATATAAGCTATGTATGTTAAGCCACTAAATATTTAGAAGTTTCTTTTTATAGTGGAAAGTGCCTTTACTTAGCAATCATTTGCTGGAGACAGGTTGAAATATCAATAGACTAGTATGTTATCATACCTGTCCAGAAGGACTAGGAGCAGCACATATGAGATCACGTCGATCAGGTGGCAGCTGAGGCTCCAAGCTGCGTAGGAGAGCACCGCGTTGTGCTTCATACACGGCCACGCGGCCGTCGCAAGAACCCACTATCAACTGCACAAGACATTACTCCATTAAATTGTTTACTACAACCGTCAACCTTCCCACACCGCACAGCTACCTCAGGAACGCGGTAGGCCTGTAGTATTGATGTAAAACTAGCCGAATGCGGTCGTTGAGGTAAAATGTGGCTTTTCCGCCGCGTGCTAACAGCTAACGACAAACAACACGCGCCACCTATCCACATGCTGTTGCACTTACGTAAGGAGGTAATAAAACGAGTGCAGTAGGAGGCAGCGCATATCGCAGTAAAAGCCGTCCGTTGAGGTAGAGCGTGCCGTCGACGTGACCCGACGCGAGCGTGCCTTCGCCGCCGCGTGCTAGTGACACGCAACACGCGCCGCCAGTCCACATGCTGCTGCTCTTGTTGCTCTTGCAATCCAAGGATCTACGCATGGAATTACATGAACCGTTACGTTTCGAAGTAGAAAGGTAAATATAATAATATTGGAAATCTTTAACTGATATACCTTCGTCTTTACAAATTTTACTGACTTTATGTTCCGTGGCTGTCATAATAGGCGATCCTCTCACAATCAACATCTCTCTGTCAATCTGGATAAGCTAATCAGCGAAAACTAGTGTGACTCCCTTTAAATATGGTGCCTCCAGTGACACGCACGAACACTCGATTTGTTGTTAACATTATTATGCTTGCGGTACTCTTAAATTCTACTCACCTTATTTTCCCATCGCTAGTGCCAGTGTAGAAGCCGTTATCCGCCGGTAGAAGCGACATGGGCGCGCCAGTCAGCGGGAACTTGTTGCAGATCACCTTCTTGCCAGTCCAGTCCGCTCCCACGCGGTACACGAACACCATGTTGTCACTCTGGGCTACGCCAAGCAACTCCGAGTTGTCGCTGAATGATATACCTGTGGTATTTTACTTGGAATTTAGTATGTAAAGTTCTTATTTCTTTTTTTTAATATTTTTATTTTATAGTTTATACAATTTTAAGTAACGTCTTTCAATATTTTTGCTTTCCAAGCAGTCTTTAATTTTTAAAAGAGTAGTAGGCCACCGGCTTTGGGATCAGGGTCCAAGCTACCGGTGGTTAGGGCTCTAGAGAGAGAAACTTCCTCACAATGCGTGCCGTGTCGTGTCGAGGAGTACCGCCTTCTGTATCAAGCCGTTGATCTAGCCCCCCAACAAGAGCCTCATAAGATGGCATTTTAATTATTATTATACATAAAAAATAAGTCCATACATACTTGTAATAACATAAGACTTTTTTCCCGCAGCAGGATCGGCAGGTTTAGTGGCGAATTTATCCCGTCGAGTACCTTCGCGATCGAAAAGTAACACTAATCGTTCACATGTTGCTACTGCTAATTTTACGTTGTTGGGAGACCAGCAAATGTCTGCTATAGGACTCTCTGTATCCTGGAATCACGTAAAAAATAACATAGTAGATACTTAGTTACTCAAAAGTAGCTCAGGGAATGAGTGTATTTTTTTACATGTTCTTATTTACCTGTGCTTCCAAAAGCGTTTTAGAATATTTCAAACGCATATCTATTTACTTATTTATAATGCGGCTGCGACAACCAATCAATAATCTAAGATTATTACAATGTTTGATTCAAATGCACAGTTTGATTTGACGACACTCTTTTCGCTTCTGTTGTGATTCTGATAACGGGGTTGCGTAGCAACATTTAAATTTCGCGCCATTTATCCGTGTAAAGCATAGACATTAGTTTTTTTTTGCAAAACATAGACAAAGAATAAATGCTTTTAAATGTGATCTGCAGTATGTAGTCCAATGTGTCGGCAGACTCCACCTGTAATTTAAAGCGTACCTACCATACGCTACTCGATTGTGAACCCGATGCATACATATAGTCAGATCGCACGCGCATCTCAGTCATTTTATATCAATCCACAGACTACTGAGAGATACTACGTATATCAATCTAAAGAACGATTCCTTAGAACATGCACGCGTCGCAATAAGCTTAACGCACTACACTGAATAGATAAGATAGGACAAGAAGACACGCGCTGGGCACCGCGCCGCCGCCGCGCCGTGTTGCCCAAATTGGAAAAGGCGTGAGATAGGACAAGTCCTTATATTTATGTAAGCTTCGCTGTCGTCTCACGTGCGATAAGACCGCCCTTTGTACATTTCTTTTTCTAATTACTGTATCTTTTCTTCTATTACTGGTGTGCAATAAAGTGTATTGTATTGTATTGTCTCATCGCTCGTCCGTCGTGGACCGTGGTGTTCGGCCATTGACCATAGACAATTAGTTCCTTCAATTTATTTATATGGCAACTCAGTCCATTCATAATGTCAACTTGACAAGCAAACAAAAACCGGAAGAAATTCTTTTCGTGACTCTAGTGTATCTGTAAAGACGTTTTAAGGTTAGAATAATTTCATCCGTTTTGATCCAAGTGAATTTTCAATTTCTATCAATTCTAAACAATGTTGAATTCTCGTTACAATATCTATATTCAGTTTTACATAATATTTTCGTCCACTTTCGGTTTATTACCAACAGTGATAATCGGCAAGTGACGGCAATGTCGTGTACAGTGTAGTTTGAAATTAACATGCAATCGTCTGTTTCCAGGACGTCATGCCTTTCGCGCGGTTTGTTGAACCAGGGCGCGTCGCCCTGGTAGCCGACGGTCCCTTGAAGGGAAAGTTAGTAAGCGTGGTCGACATTATTGACCAGACCCGCGCTCTCGTGGACGGGCCTTGCAGCGGCGTCTCACGTCAACAGATCCGCCTCAACCAGTTGCATCTCACGAAGTTCCGTCTCAACTACCCATTCACAGCTCCCACGCGCATGGTGAGGAAAGCATGGACGGAAGCTAAGCTGAGCGAGAAGTGGACTGAAAGCCAATGGGCGACCAAGCTCGCCAACAAAGAGAAACGTGCTCAAATGACAGACTACGACCGTTTCAAGTTGACGTCCGCGCGTGTCAAGAGGAACCGAGCGAGGACAGCGGTGTTCAAGAGCTTGAAGGTGAAGACAGCGCGTGCCGGTACCTTCGGCAAGAAGCTTGTGCCCAAAGCGGCCGCTAGGAAGGTGCGCACAAAGAAGCCCAGCGGCAAGAAACCGGCAAAGAAGTAATTCTTTAGTGTCTGAAAGAGGTTAATGTGTTGCTATCGTGGGACAGATAAAAATAAAGAATTACTCTAAGCCAATTTAGTGTGTTTTTGTTACTCAATTTATACAGTCCTATGACTTGTAATAGGTGAGTTTATTTGATATTGTAGAACATGTGGTGTTTTTTCTTTACTCAAAATGTTTTATGTTTCAGTTGCGGTTAGGTGCATTCAAATGAAATAAAGTAAGTTTATTGATTTTAAAAACTTTCTGTGATCATGTACCTATTTTAGATGAAAAACATTAATATGATGATTTTTATTTTATAGTCTCGTTCGTATGAAAATCAATGATTTCAAAATCACCACATTGCTGAATGCATACTTACACCAATTTTAATGAATATTGTAATATTTAATTCTTAACCTATGTTCTTATTGTTCCCAGAATGTTAACTGGCCATGTCTAATCCACAAAATGAAATGTAAGTTGATTTATAATTCTTAATTAAGTGGGTTACCTACCTCCAAATCATATTGAGGAAGAATCATTATTTCCCAAGTTTCCATGATGAATTTAAATTTATAGTCTCGTTCGTATGAAACTCATGATTTCAAACTTACCACCTCACTGATTGAATCATCATTAATGTACATGTAATTGATGATTTATTATTTGTTAACTAATATTTAGTTATTTTTTTCCCAGGTATGAGTCAAGTCGTAGCAATGATGCTGTCAGCAACGAATAGTTTAAAGGGTAAATATAATTTTTTTAATGATTATACAGAATACACTACCTATCTCATACCGATCCCTTTAGGGGGTTTTTTGTACTTATCATTATGAGCAACTTTTACTATGGAAACAACCCTGAAATTGCAAAAAAATAAATCAGCTGTTCCATACAAATAATTCAATATTGCTGCACCTACATAGTAAATGTATGGACCAGCAGTTTTTTATTTTCGCGTTTTTTGGTTGGTCCTATAGTAAAAGTTCAAAATGATAAGTACAATAACCTTAAGGAATCGGGACTAGAAGGGTAGGACCCTAGATAAAGTTAATTTTTTAATTCTATTTTGTTCCCCTTTTCTTAAAACATTTGAACACCCTACCAAAGCCGATGTGTGCACAGCCAAGTCGTGCACGCGTGACTCTGGATAGGAACATTATCACACTCTGTGTAAGACATCCCATTATCATAGTTGTATGTCCAAGGGTTGAGTGTGACAAATATTCAAATTATAACCATAAACATCACCATGTTCAATCAATCAACTTACTAACCTTACTACTCTGTTGTTGACAGGTGGCCAAATTTAGCCGCAGATGTGGATGATCATGGATAGTGGATACCTTTCCCATATTCAAGGTAAATAATTATTATGGTATAATTATAGTAGAATCAATTTCATGTAGAATCTGCGACATAAGTAGATGAACTGGTTACTGAAAAAGTTGGCACCGCCGCCGTAGCTAAGCTGTGGCTTTCTGCGCTTCGTGCTGCAGGTTCAATCCTGCACAGACCAAATATTTGTATGGCCTACAGAAACTTGTTTGGGGCTGGGTGTGTGTGCATGTGACATTTATGTTTGTAAAACTGTACCCACAACACAGGAGAAAATCTAGAGGGGCAAAAGTTTTTTTTAAACACTTTATTTTAAGTAAATTTATCAAAGAAGATGATTATTGCTCCTAACTTACAAATACACTAGTCTATAAAATGATGCTATTCAATAGTAATTTATTACAAAAATTTCAAGGTTTTGTTCATAAAATAATTTGTGTAATGATCAGCTATTTCTGTCGCTGACTGTACCTATTTTCTTCAAGCCAATTAATTATATTTAGCACTAGCAGTATTGACTGATATGATCTGTTTAGATATCCTTTTTTTTAAATATTGATGAGCAGTCCAATGAACACCCTACCAAAGCCGATGTGTGCACAGACAAGTCGTGCACGCGTGACTCTGGATAGGAACATTAACACACTCTGTGTAAGACATCCCATTATCATAGTTGTATGTCCAAGGGTTGAGTGTGACAAATATTCAAATTATAACCATAAACATCACAATGTTCAATCAATTTATTAACCTTACATTAATAATTCTGATTTCAACAGATGGCTGCTTTAAACTTGATAAGAATGGCTGACACATCTCACATCTACAAGGTAACTTCTGAATTTTATTGTTGTATTTTGGTAATTATTAATTAATTTCTCCTATTTAAATTATAGTTATTTAATTTATTAAATGATGACCATAAGTATCGCCCCTAGCAGACATTTGATGATTGATCGTTACTGACAACATAAACCCAAGTAGACAACACTTTAAACTTATGCTTGTAGCTTTACAAAGAAATTAATTTTCAGGGTCCTCAGCTCTACAAGAGGCTCCATGGTGTGCTAGCTAACTAGGCGAGATATAAAAAGGTATGTACTCTTCCCAGTTTGTCAAGAGTTTATTCAAGTAATTAAATGATGACTTATAGTATCGCCCCTATCTGATTACTGATGATTGATAGACACTGAAAAAAAAGTTATCGCAATTTTATATTGTAGCAGATTTTTCATTTAGTTAAATTTGTGTCTTATTTTTACAGATGATGCATTCGACTTGAATTATGTGACTCTTGACACCAAATAACCTTCATGTTGCTGTAACAGTTTGGTAAGTGTACAAGATTTTTACACAAATAAATCTGAATGTTATTTTTTTTTTATGAATTTAAGTAAACCATAGACGTATGCGCCGATGCCGGCTTCGGCATCATCGGCATGGATGGTTGGACAGATACAGTTGTTTGAGATACAATGCAGACATATACTAATAAACTAAACACCAGAAATGTCTAAATATATGCTTATTGGTTTATTTCCACGTATTTGTTTACGCAAATCTAATAAAATACCATTTTTTAATAAAATAAATCACCATAATTTAAATAGCACGTTTAGCCGATAACTTCGTCAGTCACAGTCATTAGGCGAATAAGTCTTGCAATTTTTTTTTTAATAATGTAATAAGATTTCCACCACCCACGCCGATGACGCCGCCGCGGGCATCGGCGCACGCATCTAGTAAATAGGGATGAGCAGAATTTGTGTAGTTGCTCTGGCATTTTAATGATGACGTATAGTATCGCCCCTATCTGATTCCTGATGATTGATAGTTACTGAAAATAAACTACTAAAAAACAAATTGTCAACAATCTTAAATGAATTTATTTTATTAAAAACTCATTGTTTCAGAAGTAATATTGTACGCTGCCGCAAATTACTGTCTGGGTTTATGAAGAGATGGTTATGTGCCTTGCTATCGGCTCTGGTAAGTGTAAAGGACCTTTTGTTTACATAATACAGCACCCCTGTCTTTAATGATGATATTTATATCGCCCCAGTCTAAAACTCCGTGTTGATTGATTTACTGATGAAACAATTTTAACATTCACCTTTATGAAAATACAAAATTAAATAAACTAATCTAGCTCTTTATTGCTTCAGGTTTCCTCAAACACATTGCTGAAAAGAATCGCTGCATATCTACAGAATTTTATATAACCAAGCAAGTTTATCAAGATGATTGAAGAGTGACACCTTCTTGTGTCTTGTACCCAAAAAAATATAATGGTAAGTTTAATAATTATCCAATATTAAATTGAAATCTGTTCTGAATTACATTATATTATCCTTTTCATGATGATTTTTATATCGCCCCAGTCTGAACAAATGTGTTGAACGATTTACTGAAAACTAATATTACTAGACACCTACTACTTGGTATTAGAAAGGCCAATTGGACTCATTTAAATTATTTTTTACAGAGACAAATCGAGAATCGCTGATGAATAAAAGACGTAACAATGCTTCGCCTGATAGAGGTTAGTAAAATAGTATTTCAGACTAAGTATTATCATTAATATTGAAATGATGGTAATTAACAAGCATATATCATATACTTTTGATGACAAACTTTAACTGATCTTACTTGATATTAAGCAATTTATAATATTGCTATAAATCTCTTAATTATAAATAAAGTTTTTTATTTTAGATGAAGAAATAGCAACAAAATAAATTGCTATATACATAAGCCTGCTATGATCTACAGAAGTAGAATGGTGAGTTGTTTAATTTAAATATCAATATAATATATTTAACTGATAAAAAAATCTTAATACAAAATGATGAATATCTTAGTTATCCCTGTCTCACAAAATCGTGGGGAAAAATATGGTATGGTAACGTCTGAAACTTTTTCTTATATCACAAACAGGTTCTGTATATGTTGCATAGAAATAATAGATAGTATTAACAAGGATAAATAAATTTCAGGTACTCCCCAACAAACTTACAAGAGCTAAATAAAAGGTCAAGCTAAAAGATTACACAAATGGTAAGGGTGAAACTATATACATAGCATAGGTATTATATTTTATTGTGAGATTTGTTTCCTATAAAATTATATTTAAAAGATGAATAATAGAAATGAATGGAAGAAGGAGACATATCGCGCAGACCCCAAATAAATTGGGATAAGGGCAGGAGAATAAATGATGATGTTTCCTATAAAATTATATTTAAAAGTTTCCATATTAATAGTTTAAACAATAGAATCCATAGTACAATAATGATGAATATCTTAGTTATCCCTGTCTCACTCAATCGTGGGGAAAAATATGGTATGGTAACATCTGAAAGTTTATGTCACATACCTAAAAATATAAGTATTAAAGAATGTATTAAAACAAAGAAAATGTTTTCAGGCATTATCCAACTAATGTAATGGCACAATGCATGGCAGCGGGAGAGAAAGCTATGGAAAAAATACACCAAGTTACCATTATGTGGTAAGTGTAAAACTAATTTATGATGGTTACCTATCAGTACAACACATGATCGAATAGCATAGCAATCAGGGGGGAGGCCTTTGCCCAGCAGTGAGATAATACAGGCTAACAGTAATCTATTGGAAATATTGTATAGTGGAGGTAAAATTAACATCAATAATTAACTTTAACAAAGGATTCCTATAATTTAATTTAACAAAATGATGAATATCTTAGTTATCCCTGTCTCACTCAATCGTGGGGAAAAATATGGTATGGTAGCATCTGAAACATTTTCTTTTATTATTAGTCAGCTTATGTTAAAACAATATACAGCACATAACAAGAGCAATATATATTGTTTCAGGAATATAAATATACCACAGCATAGAATTATTAATCTGCAATCCAATTCCATCAACCTTTCTCTAAATGGTAAGTCAAATGTGATTATTTTTGTTTTACAAATCTTTAATATGATATAGTAACAAAATAAAAGAAACATTCTTAGAAAAAAATAATTGACAATACTTATCTCTAGCTAAATAAATTTATAATTCTAAATGATGAATATCTTAGTTATCCCTGTCTCACTTAATCATGGGGAAAGATATGGTATGGTAAAATCTGAACCTGCTCCTATTACAGAATAACCTAACAAAGTTTATTTTTATTTACATAATAATAAAAATATATTTTCAGATTTCCATGCTCACATTGAATGGAATCAGCTATACTGCTATAACCTCATGACGTTATAAGGTAATTTTTTTTTTCTGTATGTATGTATTAATTTGGTCAGCTATAAAAACGATAATAAATTACGGTTTAGGTGCTTTTGAGCATAATGTAAAACACCAATGTTACCCTGCTATAATTATATAATAATGATGAATATTTTTTTGACAAGCATATATCTCGAAGATTTTGAAGAAACTTTTAATCTGATAACCTTTTTTTATTATATGTATATAATATCACCGCACAAAGATATTACAATACCAATTTCCTTTTTTGCAGGTTACCTTCCGGAGTCTTAATTCCCATAAAATAACACTTCTGTATATACATTATATCTTGTGTAGTTTTAAATACAATAAAATAAATGAGATATTATTAAAGCGGCTATCATTTTTCAAACCACATCCCCAGGAAAACCTGATAATGACGGTTAATAAAATGTAGGGAACAAAATAGGACAGTCATAATACAAGAACTCGTAGAACATGTATTACGTTCTTGTTACTGAATTGGAAACCACTGGCTACACGTCCTGTAAAATACAGGTATGTGCAAATCTATAATTTGTTCCTGAGGCGTAATTCACATCACCAGTTACCACAAGATAATGTTGGAGGCCTTGGGTATCTAGAACATAAAAGCGTTAGGCGCTTTCTTGTCTAGTTACAGTAGGGTTGTCGAGGGTTTACTACCAAGCATTGTTATTAATTAATTATGGAGGTTACGACAACATATAGCGGGATATTTTCAATATGTTTCTAGTTTTTTGTTACATTACGCATATTTGACGGTAAAAGTAAAATCCTATTTCTAATATTAATTATGAAATATTCTACCATTAACATTACTGTCGCATATCATAATTACATTTTGATTTCCTCACAAAGTTTTCCTTCACCGTTAACGCAAGTGTTATTCAAATTCTGACCGGCACATAATCGGAAAAGTCAGAATGGTTGGAACCAAGAACTAAGGTTCTTGGTTGGAACTCAAACCTCCTGCATGGAAGGCGAGCACAAGGCTATCATAACAACGATTTTCTTTTATTGCGAGTATTGCTCCATTGTTAGAAATAAATCTTCTCCCCGCCGCGTTTTCGATGAGTTTGTTAAAAAAAGCACTGAACTCTGCGAGTGCGACTGGCTTGTTCTATTTTTAGTATTGGTGTTACAAATGTGGTTCTGGCTTTCAAAGTATTTTTGTAGTGATGTGAAAATAATCGACTATTCTTTTAGATTTACTGCTAGATTATGAGGCTTTGAGTACCTAATTTATGTATGAGTAGCGAAGGCAGGTCTGTGAGTATGAGGCCTTAATATCCTATCTCGGTGCATATCGCAGTGCGGTTGCCATGCATTACTTAGATTAAGGACCTTACTCAACCTTACTGAAGTAATTACTCTTTCTCTAAGGTTGACATTCAGAGACTAGAAACGAGTCTAAGCGTGAACTTACGCTTCCATCTGCCAAACTTACGAACATGTTCACGCTTATACTCGTTTCTGTCGTCTCTGAATGTCAGCCTGAAGGTGCATTAACGCATTAACTGCATTCAAAATGCAACCTGCATTTTGAATGCAGTTAATGCGTTAATAAAATCGAGAGTTGCTACGAAGTCGGTCGGTACCCGTATACTAAATACGGTGAACGTTCGAACTTTTTATAGATTATACGCGTCGCGTTGGGTTCTGTTGACAGAAAAAGCGAAGGGATACGGTCGGGTGCTTGGAGACTATGGAAAAAGCATTGCCGCCTGAACGTTAGCGAAGTCCTTAACGTCTATGAATGCCGCTGACAACATACACCGGCGTGCATTGTAAACGCGTTGTATTTACCATCACGCACAGATGCTGCCCAGACTGGAAAACTTTAGCCTTCGGACCCTTGAAACTTGCCGCGTTACTCCACGTACGAGTGACTCCTTGTCCTAATAATTAGGCTTATGACAAACTTTATAATCTTTTTAGGGTTTGCAGTCAGTTGAATTAGTGCGTCTCGAAGGAGTATTCGCCGACTTAAACATAATACACAGCAAACAAGACAGTTTCTTTGAGGTCGACACTCAAGGAATTCAAGTTGTGAATATATTAGCTGGTGATGATTACAAGTGAGTAGAAACGAATCTCTTATCACGTTTTTAATTAATGCGATGTTGTAATTTAAACAAACCTACCGCGGCAGGCATTAGCTTGTCGATGCCAACATGCCAACCTATATCTCAATCTAAATCAAATAATGCCTTTATACAGTTACAGAGTTACAAGTCAATCCATGGCGATGGAAAAAACCAATATAGGTGGCAGAACCATTCAAGTTCAAAAACTGGTGTGGACATTAAGCAAAATGTGATATGTAACGAAACAATTTATTAAATAAAACATCCAAAATTAAATTATAATTTTGATAATATAAATATCAATTTGCATTTTCTATGGTTAATTCACTTTGGCAGTCACTAGGTACTCTGTCTGTGAAAAGCTCTGGTATCTGAAAAACAATGTTTTTTAGAATAAGTTACATATTTATATTTAATTAATGTAGGTATTTGCATGAGTTAATTATTTTTACCTGGGGTGTATAAGCTTCTACTCTATCAAGTAATGAATCGGAATACCCAGGGGTGTAGTATCTGAAATAAACACAAAGAATATGATTTAACTTCATGCCGCTGCACTGCTTAGATCCCGGAAACACTTGTAACAAAAATCCGAATCGAAAGCAGAGGAACGATATAAACTAAAAAATTACCTCACGATTTCTTCAGGGAAGCAACTATTTATAATATTAATATATTCCTTAAGTGATGTTCCTGGAACTGTATCAATTTCCTGAACTCGTTTTAAAGCTCCTGTAGTTACAAATAATCTTCGTGCTCTTGCATCATTTGGTAGAATCTAAAACAAAAATTATAAACACTATACCTAGTTACACTGTAGTGATTTCATTTTCATCACTTGAGTTGACTTTTTTTTTTAATTGATTGGCCAGCGTTGCCACATCCGCCCCTGGAGATCCGATTATCGCCCTTTCTGAACCTGCATCAGGCTTTGGCAGCCCTCGGCCTTTGTTTGACAGCGAAGCCATCCAAAAGATTGGTGTGGCAAATATGATATGTGGTTGGCAAATTCCTAATAACTCCATATTTATTAATAAAGTAATACTACTGTTACGTTGTCTGTATATCTGTCTATGGATTAGCATAGCAGTTAGCACACAAACAAGTTCAGTCGAAGGCGATGGCAGTCCGCGGCGGTGAGAATTTGAGAACCAGTCCGTCTCTTTCTATTTTGTGAAAATAAAAAGAGATAGAAGCCTTCCCGCCCCCGAACGTTGAAGCACCGTAAGTTGAATAAGTATACGTGAAATGTTTACCATGTTGATTATTATGGTGCATACAATAAATAATATCTAGTTTATTATTTTTCTTTAACGGCCTTTTCTGCTCATAATCGGCCTATAAGGCTGACATTTAGAGACGACAGAAACGAGTCTAAGCGTGAACTTACGCTTCCATCTGTCAAAATTTGTTCGTAAGTTTGACAGATGGAAGCGTAAGTTCACGCTTAGACTCGTTTTTGTCGTCTCTGAATGGGTGTGTTCAGTTATTACGCCGGACGACGCTCGACGACGCGGGCGATCACACTAAACCGTTCAGTTATTTGAGCGAGCGTCGTCGGACGATCGCTCTGGTCACTCCGTGAAATAGTAGGGTGAAAGTCGCACTCGGTCGCACTGCTAACAACCGACCAATGACTGTAGTCATAGGATACAGCAGCAGATAAGTTGAGATCGTTCGATTGGTCCGGATTGGTCACTCGCGTAACGCAGTTGTAGATCGTTCAATTATTCCTGATGAGCGAGCGACATTCGCCCGAGTGACTTTCGCACCGAAAACTGAATTACTGAACGTAGCCAATGTAAGCCTAAGAACCAGGGACTTGAAACGTTATTCAAAATTTCGGTATTTTTCCATTACGTACCGTTATTTTAATAACGTTATAAGCCCCCCTGTTTTAGCATACGCAAAATCCCGTATGCTAAAACGGGACGGCTTATAACGTTATTAAAATAACGTTATGTAATGTAGAAATACCGAAATTTTGAGTAACGTTTCAAGTCCCTGCTAAGAACACAGATTCCGTCCATTTTTTTTTTATTCATATGCTGGCAGCTCTGCTAATGACTAATGAACATAGCACACGCAAGTGTGCACGCAAGCACACGGAATACTTACGGATTGCGATTGAGCGTCACTGATAGTAACATAGTAACGGCACAAAGTACCTACTAGAGTACTAGGCATTTACTTCTTTTTTTTGCATCGCTATATAAATGAAGCGTACTGTACTCAAGAAGTAATCCAAAGATATCGACTATAGTAATCGGACAGAAGTCTAGGCGAATTACCATAACTACACTACTTTATTTACCAACCTCATTGAACTTCATACAAACGTCAAAAACACATGTTTACAATTTACATTGACATTGTCACGAAATTATTAATTTAGATTGTAAAGTTTACCGAGAAAATATTAGTTTTCTGAATTAATTTGTCAATATCAATGGCCGGAAGAGGTAGAGGCCGTGGTGGTAGTGGCCTGTCATTAACACATGACCAGCTACAAGCACTCGGTATAGCTCGGGGAGACAATACTCCACAAACTTTAGCACCACCTCCCCTGTTCCCTAAACTCGAAGCGAAACCGCTTCCATTAACTTGCGACGCCGCCACTGATTACATGTTGATTGTCAAAGATCAGTTTATAGAATATTTACATGAGTCGCCAGCATATGTAAAGCAAAAGACGCAAACAGATGGCGTCGAGCGTTACTCTGATAAGTATAAAATGCTCGCTCTTGATGCAAAGATAGGGAAAGTACTGGATTGTGTGTGGACAAATTTGCCAGCAGAGCTGAGGCCACAAGCCAATAGACTGCGCACCACAGCGCGCAAACGAAAACTTGACGACCCAGCAGCAATAGCTAAAAGACTACAGACACTGGAGAAAAAAGAAACTCAAGAGGATGGTGAAACTATGGAAACAAATGAAAATGAAGAAACTGTTAAAAACCCAGAAGTTAATGATGATGAAGAGATTGAGGATGAACATGAAGAAGAATTTGAAATTGATGATGGCACAGACTATGCTAACAACTACTTTGACAATGGTGAAGATTATGATGAAGATGACGATAATCTTGATGATGGACCAGTATACTGAACAACCCATAGGCAGATAGCAATATCAATAACAAAAACAATCTGAAGATATATTTATAATATAATGTGGTCTGTGATATAGTAATATTACATATATCTTCTAAACAAAACTTGGTTTAAGTTATTAAAAATAGAATAGGCAGTCAACACTTACCTTAGCATACTGTGCCAGAACATATTTGAGAATGCAAGCAGGTGCTGAATGCAGCAGAGGTTCAAGTGCAGGTCGATGCAGACAGCATTGCAGCGCTTGTTTCAAGGCACATGATGTTCTGGCGCGCACCTCTCCGGAAGACTTGGGGTTTGTGTACAACTGTTTAAAATGAATAACAAAACATGTAGATAAATGGATTTTGCTAAACTGCAGTATAAGGTATACCGGTACCGGGCTATGTACATAAAAAAGGTTGGATTCACAGTATTATAATACCTAAAAACAGGGATTATCAGTCATTTGCCATGATAAAGTGGGAAAATCGTTGCTTGAGTGTTAGAAGTAGATCATTAGCTAGTCTACATAACCAATTTATAATTCATTCTCTATAGAATGCCCATAGATAGACCTCAAATGCTAAACTTGAACATGGTCAGTGTGTGAGCATAAAAGAGTGTTTCACACCATCTTACCTGCAGCAGTCGAGGCAGAGCATTGGCCACAGCTATAGCGAGGCTATGCTGAGGAGAGTGTTTTGCAATATGACCCAGAGTCCAAGCCGCTGCACAGATCTCGGCGTCTTCCGCCTCTTGGTTTTGAAGTATTTCAACTAATGGTGGAATGGCCTAGAAATACCTCCATATTTATGAGTCTTCACTGTCTACATTATTTATTGGCAATAATAAAGCAGGAATACTATCTACAAGAGGAGTTTAGGCAATTATCAGAATCTCAATTGGTTTTGATAACTACCTAACCTAAGCAAGCAATTCCGTACCCTAGCTGTGGGTAAGAGTATGGACATAGCTTGCTGCCTATAACTCAGGGGTGCCACCAAACCGAAACCTTAGAGATAACTAGATCCGAATTATGTTGTCTCAAGTGTACCTTAGATTCAATAACAGCCATAGCGAGTTGGTCCGATTGCCCGGCGATGAAGCCCAGCGCCATGCACGCAGGGACGCGCGCGCCCCCTGCTGACTCCCCTAACAGCTCCACTAAAGGACCACATCCACCCGTGTTCACCACTAATTGCGCCAACTAAAAATTGTACCAGCTTGATAAAATACTTCTATCCTCTCGTTTTACAAAGAACAAGTGCAACCTGACGACTGACCATGGAGTACCTACATTATTGTACTCCATGCGACTGACTTAGGCTGAATTGAACAGACTGTTATTGATCTCAGAAATATTGCCAAAGACACACACTGAACGAAGTGGTGATAGCAGTAGGTCAGTTTTTATTAGCGTTCAGGAGGATGGTAGCATGCTGAGCATACTTGCCAGTAGTGCTCTGCATCCTCCTAACACAATCCCTTGACATAGCCGCCTTTTACGAAACCCATGACAAGAGAGGTGGCCTATTGCATGTATATTTCTTCTTTTTTTGAAGTTTCATACATACTTCTCCTAATACATTATAAACAAAGGATTCCAGGCAAATAATAGGTCACCTCTTCTCTTGTACTTTGATGGAGCAATGCATGGCGCAAGCCGCGAAAATCAAACATGTGTCCGTAGCCTAACGTCCATCAATGGTAAGCTATGATCTTATCTCACATCAACGGAGTGTTTGACGATGTCCCTGAGCAAGCAGGCGGCGGCGCGGCGTACGGGCGCGGCGTCGTGGCCGGCGTGCAGCAGAGCCGGCGGCAGCGCGCCGCCCGCCACCACCGCCTCCGCCAGCTCGGTGCGCGCGCCCGCCACGGCGCCCAGCGCGCACAGTGTGCTACGCTGAACGATACCAACAGGGTTAATACGTTACCTAACATCACGTTTTTTTATCTCCGAAGGGTAAGTTCTGGTAAGGGTAGGAACAGCTAGGAAAACCAAGTCAGATGTATTAGCCGGCAAACCTGTTGTTATTCATCGCACACAATCCAAATTCCAGTCTTGAAATTTCCTGACAGAATAACCCAGTAACACTTTCCTCGACTTGAAAATCGAACCCCGCACCTTATGTGCAGCAACCACCAACAGTGCTTGCGGCCATTATGCAGTATTGCAAGTAGGAATGAGGGATTAGGTGCCTATACGTCTTATCTTCGATAAATTATTAATGCTTTTACTTTATAAATAACCGAACTCCACAGGAATAAAAATACCTACGAAGTACGAGCAAAACCACGGAAAACTACTTATCCTATTCAAAGATTATAGAATTAATTTATTTACTTACTTCCTTTGTTAGATATTATTATATAGTGGGCATCTAAGTAGTAAATAACCTTTAATTTAGGATCCTGGTTTTCCAGTCCATGCACCAGGTGACATATAGCACCAGCATCCACTACCGCTTCAGGTTTATGCTGTGCCAAATCTACTAGAGCACCAGCAGCGATCTAAAACCGACGCAATCACATTACCTAATGCCAAGTATCCTTGCATCAATCGTTAGGTAATGTAAGAAAGTAATAATCGAATTGTAATACTTACTTGCTTCAGGCTCATTTCCGGTTCTTGGAAAGCCAACACCAACAATGGTAGAGTGCCGGCATCCACCACCAATCCCGCTAACTGTTCACTGTGCTTACCAATGTAGCCCAACGCCCACGCAGCATTTTCCTTTACCTAAAATATACCATAAGAACTTTTAGACCATCTACGTTCTACTTATATATAAATCTTCCAATAATCGATCAGTGTAAGGTACAGTGAATTTAAATTACGTGCATACGAAAGTATGTTCTCATAGAAAATGTATAGGAAATAGTTTTTTGTATTTTTCGCAACTTTGGCAAATACGATTTCGTCAGTTGTTTGGAGGAAACATTCCTGTCGGGAAATAAAGTCCATTGACCAATACTTCAGTTTTTTGAGGTAGGTTACGGTACCTATATCAATTTTCTCGCCGACTGTACCTTTTTTCAATAAACTAATAATAGGGATTTTAATATCTTCAAAATTCACCTAAAGTTTCCTAAGACAGTTCTCTAACTATAACAAAAAGGGTAGCCAAGCGCGATTTGCGAAGATTTGCGCCAACCTGTAGATATACTTCTTGAACGATGTTGTGTGCAATAAAGTGGAATAGTAATGTACATTTAGGTACGTTCAACGGTGGTATATGCGGCTAACATTTCAGGGAAATAATAGGTATTCCAGTGGTCGTCGTAAAAGGCTATTAACAGATTATCTCAACACTACGGTTTGGTGATGAAACGGTCTAAGAAGAGAATACTTATATCCAGCATTGTAACATGTGAATGTCGGTATATGGAAATATGGACATGATATATAATCCTCACTTGTGTATCAAAGTCTTCGAGACACGACACAATATGCTCCAAGGCTCCGAGTCTCACAATCGCACCTGCCAGTTCTTCATTATGTCTGCAAATAATAACAGATATAACATATTATTTTTTTACTGGGATTCGTGACTTTATAAGAACGTTTACTTACTTAGCAACGGCTCTCATTAGATACAGTGCCGACCTTTTATAATACACCTGTGGAAATAAGCAGTTCGATTAGGAGCACGGCTTTCTAAAATATAAATAATTATAAGTATCGTGGGTTTTTGTCTTGAGTACCTACCTACCTAGATAGGCCTTAGCTCAACTTATGTGACCAAACGAGCTTATTTTTCTGCAATGCGACGCAACGGCCCGGGCGGCGGTGATGGCTATTTGGCTAAGCGATTGCTGACTATGCTACAAATTATGGCCGTACGATTCCCGGAACTTAGAATACCTATTCATATGACCTTGATGTAACTGTTCCGAGCCTGAGTGAATTTGCATGTGCGATAATATTAGCGTGTATCTACGTTACAGGAGAAAACCTAGGTTAAAATATTATTGTAGGTACTCAGTATGTAAGACTCACGTTATATTTATTAAGGTTTTCGAGAGTAATGGTAACCATTCCCCCGTTGAGCAGTTGCCTAGCTACTCCTTCGTCGTGCTCGGCGAGTCTTGCTGCCGCTACCACCGCACATTGGCGGACGGTACTGCACGCATCAGACAGTAAGGGTCTCAATAAATCTGTAAGCATCGGTCGCCACATATTTAATTTTCTGGGGGCAGGCAGAAGCTTTTTTGAAGTTACTGCTATCAATTATTTTATTGATTGTTGATTTTATTAGTAGAAAAACACGAAAGATCGCCCCTATATTAGTTACCTGGGAATCGAACCCAGGACTAGATTTCGGTAAGTATATCTAGCGCTGTCGCCAAACTTATTAATTTTGTCAGATCCGTGTCAATGTCAACCCTTATTTCACCCCAAGATATTCTCCTTAGCTACCTACAACCTAGCTACTTACGCAATTTTTGTTGCAGGTAAAACCGAAGACTTTAAGTAGTACCTCAACATAATATGATACATGAAGGCATGATTGGCGCAGTGGCTAAGCAATTGGCTCCCCTGCCCCCACCCTACGGACCAAATATTTTCGGTCTGGGTACTGGGTGTAAACTGTACCTACCTAGCCACGATAGGTAGACTAGAGAAATCCTAGTGTGGGAATTTAATAAAAATAAAGTTTCATCTACACAACAATGCAATGTAAGTACCTATGTTGCCACACACAATGATATAAATAGATTATATTATAATTTACCAAGTACACCCGCGCTCTCCAAGCATTTAACATTAGTTGCTCGAGTTGCCAGTTCAGCCATGGTTTGTACGAACACCAGTCGAGCTTTCTGGTAGGTCTCGAATACTATGAAAATAACATATTGAAATTAATTAATTATTCAAAGATTGTGAAATTCAAATAACCCAAAGCAGTTCGTAGGGATCGTAATCTCGTTACTCCTCCGTTTTTTGTGAGCTCCGTTAGGAACCTGATATGGTAATGAAATACTTACCTATATTGCATTGGTTGTAATTAGATCTAAAATATTTCAGCTCCAAGCGTAGGCAGGTAGTTACATACTGTGTATTACAGACACCATCACAATACGGCGAAGTAGCAATGACAATAAGATCCAATAGGTAAATAATAGGCGGATGTCATGGTGTAATAATCTTGAATGTTTATCATTTCCTTCAATAAATACCTGGGATAGCTATTCATAAACTTAAACAGTAGGTAATTATGTAGGTACCTAATTGAATGTTCCTAGGACTGCTCATAGAATGGCTCATGGCTCTTTAATATTTTATTACGTGGCTTGATTAAGAACTTTCGAATATTTGTACACAAACTTTTGATCAATAAGAATGTGTCAAATATCGGCATGACAGCTTGATTTACATTTGTTTCATGATCTAGACTTGATAAAAATATTACCCGCCAGGAACTGGGCCAAACACTTCAAAGACAACCTGATTCCAAAAATTCGGGGCTTTAGTTCTCCTTTATTTATTTTGATGTAAAGGTACCCAAGACCAATAAAGGCAATGATATTATTTGTAAAACCCTTTTACATAACTGATTAATTTATACTAGGTACTTCATAAATCGTGCGCGCGCGACAGTCAGCGGCCGCGGCCGGCGCGGGAGGTGCGCGGCGTCCACGCAGAGCAAACACCCGTGAAGGTCATGTAGCGTCCGAGCGTCACGTCTCTTACAACTACAAGCGCGACGTTAGCAATCCGTGCACAAGCCTACATAGAAATGCCATTGTAAACTACATATATGCAGGTAGCGCTTATCGGAGTAGGGAGTGGACTCACACATGAGTACACAAGCGCTCGCGGCTGAGACAGGCTGTGTCCGCGTGGTTACCTGCCTTACCTATAAGTTCACAAGATATTACTGATTCAGTTTGTTCCATCGCGTACAATTAAAATGAAATACGTTATCTGTCGGTGATTCTTTTGTATTATACATAAACTTGAATCAACTATTAACTTCGGTGCGGTGTAATTGTAAACAAACTAGGTAACATGCCGTACATTATGGTTATGGGCAGCCTTAGCGCGCCGCATCTATCTAAAGATGAGGGTGCAACTGTGTATGGACTCAAAAGTGAGGAAAGGGCGACGTTAGTAAGGGTAATAACATTTTTATTATAATTTCATGCTAACTGTCCTTGCGATTCCGTCCGCGTAGAGATAAGAAAAGAATAATCTTTAAAAAAAAAATTGTATGAATAACCTATGTCCTTCTTCATAATGCACTCTATTTCCTTGCCAAATTTCACCAAGATCGGTTCAGCCGTTTAGTCGTGAAAAGGTAACACACTCACACACAGTGTTTAGTTATAGCATTTATAATATTATAGTAGTAATAGTACCTACCTATCTAAAAAAAAAATTTGGTACCTACCTTCTATCAGTAAATAAGTTTTTAATACTAAAGTTACTAACAAGAATAGTAGTTACTACCTCCAAACTTGCTTTGTTTGTATTTTCGGTTTTATGAAATCGGATAAAATCCAATATTATAATAAATATTAAATGAGAGTAGTATCAGACCTACAAAACATGTCCTCCTAACATGTTGTCTGTTGCATGCTGGTAGGCAGTGTCCCCAGTATCCATAGCAGTGTCGAAGTTTCCTAATGCTGTCAATATAAGAATTGTAGGCACAGACCTGCCTTCGCTGACGCTCAGGATTGTAGATAACTCGGATATTTTGTCGTGTGTTACATAGGTACCAACATAATCTCTATAAACATTGATGTAACATCTTGTTTATAATCACATCTTATTGTTTCCAGGAGTTAAACTCATCCTTCGGCATACAGGTCGCAGTATCATTAGAGCCGGAACGAACTGTCCGGATAACACAAAAAGGCCTCACACTGGTTGTGGTGAACCGTCTTCACGCGTTATTTGGCTACGACGTGATGTCACATGCCATGGCCATGACAAACGCCAACCGAGAACTGATCTCCTTTACCATGTATAAGAAAACTAATCCAGGTCCGCAAGGTCACAGCACAGGTCACAGTCACAGCCACGGACACTCGCACAGCGGGTCTCACAGTTCTCACAAGGGACATAGTCATAGCAGCATGGTCACGCTTTGATAAAACACGAACGTTGAACATTACTTTTCAACTAACGTACAAGTTGTGAATGAACGCTCGCCTATAAAATCAAAATTGAATCTCTTATGTATTTAAAATCCGTCCTTTATTGATAATTGTATTTATAAGTATTCAGTGTACAATTGATACGTATTTACTGTATAAATTAGTGTTGATTGTATAATAATATCAGGGTATAAAATAAAGTTATGTGTGTATTTGAGTTATTTATTTTTAAATAAATTTATATTATAATTTACAAATACAGTGCATTAGAAATACATATCGAACAATATAAAACCTATATTCAGTCTTAAATTCTATACATGAGGGTTCTTGGTTGTTCCACAGAACTGGAATGAATATATAAAAGTATAAAATTAACTACTAGTATTATAACTTGAAGACTAGATAAACTATGCATGTGATTTAAGGTAAAATGGCGGGACCACTGTCTTCGTATATAATATGAGATATGATTATTTGGTCAACTGTGTCTTTCTACGCCTAACCTCTGCCTCTGCTCGCCCAATTTCTTCAACGCAGCAGCATACTGTCTCTGAACGTCCATCAACCTCGAATACTCATTGTATAGGTCATTTTTGTGTTCTTTCTCACTTTTAAATTTCTCCTCGACCTTCTTAACAGTGTGGTTGACCCAGTCGACTATAGATTCGAACTGCGTCATAAACTCTTCTCTTTTTCTTACCGACGACATCGCCCTGTAACATTAATGACTTGTTATGTTTCACAGTTATCTTTCGGGGAGTATTCTCTCTGCAGTGAGCAACCTAAGTAAGACTGCATCCGCCTGCGCGCCAGTTTCGGTCTGGATGACAGAAAGTCTCTAAAGTATCTAACGACAATATGTATTGTAATGTGTAAAATTATCGCATCATCGAATATGTACGTGGTATCATTACCTGCCACGTCCGTTGTCATATCCACCTTGTATATATATGGTCCTACTTTATTAGCAGTACTTAGTCTTTTTAAGGGGTTATAGTACTCATCAGTATGAACAACTTTTACAATGGGACGAAACCTAAAATCGTGTAACAAAGAAGTCTGCTGTTCCATAGATTTAGTCGAGTAATAGTGAATTATTGGTATAGAATACCTAGCTATTTTTTTCGCGATTTCGCTTTTTTACCCAAATTAATAGTTAATAATGATTAGTAGGTACTATAACCCCTTAAAAAGCCCTCCGTTAATAAAGTAGGGCCTTAAATAAAGAATTAATAAAATATTGCTTACATCACAAGAAAGCTAAGCAAAAATGGAACTTAGACTAAATCATCGCTCTTGTAGGTTTTGTAGGGGTATAGTATCAGGTTCGTGGACAACAGCATCCGCCTTCACCACAGTATTGTAACATCAGACTAAGAAAGCGGAAGGTGGAGGACTGCGTGTTGTGGCGCTAATTGGTATAGGCATTATGTCCAGCAGTGAGTTGCGATGGGTGCCACATTTCCCGACTTGGAAGAATTTTGAATGTTTCGAAAATAATAGATTGGAAATAAAATAACTTACTCGTCATAGTTATCTAGAATTGAGTTGAGCAGACTTAACTCTTTTGAGGTATATAGTTTTACTTCTAGAAGTGTGTTGTAGAAGATGTAATACTGTTTTGTTTCCTTATGCTTTGATGCAACTGCAAAAAAGAATGTGTTTAAGACGGATCCGATTTAACGCCGCTCTGATACAAAGTTAAGTAGCTCATATCTTGCTATACTGATAATATTTACCTTGATTGTAAAGTTCAATGAATCTCTTCTCATACTGCAACAATTCAGCAGTACCGGGTACTTCATCAATTGCAGTAGAATACCTTAAAACCTCGCGGTTCAATTTGGCAAGCTCCAGCCTCGTACTTGTAATAAAAGCCTTTAATTTTTCTTCTCTGTCATTGAATTCTTTCAACTCTGAAGGTGTAAGTGGTTGTTCTTCGACTTTGGTATTAGGATCTTTTGCCACCCTGTATAATTTTATAATTGGCTTTATTTATTTAAATTTAAAATTATTGTTGGACGAAACCAAGGCACAAGAGTTGCAACAAAGTAATGATTAGAATTTCTTTTAACTATCAAGTTTTGCAAAACTTGTTGGCATGTAGATGGGTAAGTTATGTTTCTCACGTCGCCGCGTCGTGCGTCGTGTTAATCTAATGTATGGGAAAAATCTGATGCAACGTAAAAAAATACAATTTGAACCTTATATCAATGTCATAAACACCCGACGCGCTCAAACCAGATCCAGCAAGTCTCCTCTTGTGGTCCCCCCAGCAGCGCCCTAAGCCGAGGGCCGAGTCCCACTATGGGGCGCCCTTAGTCGTGTTAAATTCTTGCCTGGCGGGAGGCCCTCTGATTTCCCCGCTTAACCGATTAAGCACGGAAGGCTCCCTGAGCCATGAGCGAGAGACCGGCATCAAAATAAAAAGAAACCCTACGCGCTTTCGTGAAGTCCAATCTTTGGTTCATTTCATTAGAATGATTGTGGTATAAGTCTATTTATTATGACTATTAGCAGTACTGTTTAAAGAATCAAGTAAGAAATCAATAAAAAAATTACCTCAATTTCTCTTCCAGTTTACTGTGTTCTTTGTCTCTATGTTGAATAATTTGCAGCAATTCATTTCTTTCTTTTGCCAACTCCTTGAGTGACTTATAAAACAGTTTGACATCTTTATCACTAAAACATCAGAATAGTTTAACATCACGCCTGTATTGCCTGAAGGAGTAGCCAGAAGGGTACTCTGAGTGTTCTACATACAAATGATAAAGACGATATTAAATCACATGAGGGAACTGAGACAATACATTTACCAGACACATTATTAAACCCAAGGCAGCTACAAAAAAATCCTAACAGGAAAATCCAATAAAATCACATTCACAACAACTAAACAATGATCACAGTTATATATAAATAAGTTGTAAACTATTTTTAAAGTATATGCAAAAAACAAACTTCATTAGAATACCTAAAATCATCTGATTTCATCAATTTGTTTGTAATTTTTTGCAGTTTCCCAAGCACATCAGAGTACTCTGTCTTAGCATTCTCCATTCTGTCCTGATGTGTTTCCTTGAATGTTTGTATATCTTTTTGCAAGGCATCTATACTCTTAGTAAGTCTATCAACATCCTCTGAATACTTCTGTTTTTCCTTCTCCTCCAATTCTTTTGAAACTTCTCCAGTGAGCTCAGAATGTAGCACTGCATAGTGAATGTTCGTATTTGCATCATTTTCCTTTACTTCTTGATCTTTTAGATATCTATTAGCCTGCCAAAATAATTGTAATTATTTATATGCAGAAGCATTGACATAATGATTTATTGTTATTTGATTAAAATGTGATCAAGTGATCACACATTTTCTTGCTTCATGTTGTTCAATCATATGGTTTCAAATTACTTACTTCAGTAGTTATTCCTGTGGGGTCTGCCAATGTCTTCTCATAATCATACTGAAAGTACAAAATATTATAATTAAAATCACCAGTTCAAACAGTAATAAAGACAGCAACTAAACAAGTCAGTTTTATAGTAAATCATACTAAGAAATCCAATCCATCATCATTCTTTACATCCTCTTTGTTTGCCGACACATGCATCAACATGCGTTGATCATACTCGGACAGTGTGGCATTCACTTGTTCTAGCTCATTTGCAGGAAGACCACCTTTCCTCTTGCGAACTCTACATGGTTTGTATAGGTTCTGTAAACAGATCACAAAATAAAAATGTATGTTTTTTACTGTAGTTTTACTTTTTAGTGGAGATAAAAATATGCACTGAAGCTATATTTAATTTGTGACTCTCAACAGTCACATTTTTAAACAATAAATTCTTATCATTGAATGGAAGATATTTACAATGTATTTTAGTTTATCAGGAGAAGAGAAAATGTCTTTATCATTTGAATTTACCTGTACAACAGCTAAGTTTCTTAATAACTTCTCTTTCTGCACAAAGTTAGCCCTGTCTAACTCAAATATATGACTCCTGTCATATTGCATGACGGCAAACTGCCGCAGCTCATCCTCCTTAGCTTCTCTAAACTCACTCGAGTATTTAATCAGCCACAAGATCAGTGGGTAAATATTGATAAAATCTAACCCCTGAATTTGATGTGGCTCAATGGTATAGGGACACTTCATTGATGGTAATACTTTCACAATTTTTTCTGTGAGAGCTCTGCAAATGTTAGAAATGACTTCAGCAATATGATAATAACTAACCCATATAAACGGTTAGTCAGAAAGGGTAAAAAATCTGCTGTTTCATACATTCAGTTGAGTAATATTGAATTATTTGTATGTAACCGGTGATTATTTTTTGCTATTTCTGTCTTTGTCCCACAGCAAAACTTGTTGATAATGATGAGTACAATTACTCCCCTTTGACTTTATACACCCTTTCTGAATAACCGTGGATTTTAAAACATACCCTACTATATGAAAATAATTGTAATCAATGTTTCTAATATGCAAAAAGTTATTTTAACAATAAACTTAGTCTAGAAATTACATTTTCTTGCCAATGGTGAGATTCTCTTCAAAGAGGAGACTGACATCAACATCAATATCACACAACTCTATGCACCATGTCAGCCCTCCCACAATTTTGTCAAAGGCGGAGAGACCCTGAAGCTGTGCACGGTAGTACCCAGCTGCGACCAGCGCATCTGATATCTCATGCCATTTCACTAGCTGCTCTGCATCTTCCCGCACCTCCACCTGGTGATTGTTATTTTAATGTGTACAACTTTTAACAAAACCGAATTATACCTACCACATATTGTAATAAACAGTGCAAGAATAGAAAGAAAATCAATAAAATCTAAATTACGTTTTTGGCATGAGTGTATTGATATAGATCCATCATCCATCAATACTGAAATGAATTTAATACTATGTGGCACAAACAGACATTTCTTAAAGGGTAGGCAAAAACATTTTAGTGAATGTATTGTAATCATTAAATTAGGTGTGTGATTGGCCACCCTAAGACAATACTTAATTTATTAGGTAGTAGGTAGGCAATGTTTTTTAATCTCTATGGAATGCACACCACTGCACCCATATAATATTTAAGGAATTACAAAGTTTATAATTAGTTGTGAAACAAGTAGCCTTATGTCCTTCTTCATGATGCACACTATTTCTTTGTCAAATTTTATCAAGTTCGGTTTAGTCGTGAAAAGGTAACAAATAGAGAGACAGAGTTACTTTTGCAATTAAATTATTGGTAATGATTAGATATTGGAAAATCAAGATCATACCTCTTTCCCTTCATGGTCTACACCACTATAAATGTTCATCAATGGTTTACTCCGTGTAAATATATTTTTCTGTTTTGCTGCCATGTTTACAGGTGTTAACAATTTACAGATGAATCTACTAAAATCTTTAAATGCACAGTGATGCACAGTATTCCGGTTATTTTAGAAGGATGGAAGAATGGATAGAATCGATATATTTTCTCGATAATTCAATGTCCAAAATAACAATATATTACGAAAAAACATTACAAAAAATTCGTTCTTTATGAAGGGAGATTACTGTTATGATATTTTCTATAAGACTATTACTATTTTTATACTCTAAAATCAATCAATAATCAACACATTTCCAGGGATTGGAAATGGAATTGTAAATTGACGAAGAAGACAAATCTTCTCAGACAAATGTTGAGTTCACAAACTATATAGGGTATTACATGCTATGGCAACTAGGAGTAATACAAAAATTTCGCTAAAATACTGAAAACAGCGCCGTCTAAGAAAAAGTTAGGAGAAACAAAATTACGGTGTTGCTATATTTAAATATATGATTCTTATGCTGGGAGTTTCCATAAAATAGAAATCAATAAATAAAATAATTATCACAAGTTATTGGTAAAGTGAATAAAGAAAAATAATAGTGTAATAAATTCAAGCATATTGAGGTTATTAGCATCAGCACAATAATACAGAAATCATATTTTTGTATTTAAAACGTGCACAGTTTTGTTTTCTTATGGGCACACTTGTATTGCAAATGGCCGGTGTGAGAGTGTTTACGCTCCTGCGCATTTTCCTTTTGCAATAAAAGTCTCATTGTTTCGCAAGTGCATCTGCTATCCACGTTGAGTTGAGCCTCTGTTCCTCCGTGTTGCCGTGCCGCGTTACAATATTTCTTTCGTTTGTAAGTTTGTGTTGAGTTGAGTATCCTCCTCCGTGGGACGACATACCGAAAGGATTAGAAAACTTGTGAAGTTACTGTGGATTACTGACTGCGCATAGGCACTCTTTAGAGTTTGGACCCATAATTGCAAACAGTGAACAGTGAACTTCAACCATGTCACAAAATTCTTGCTGTGTACCAGGATGTGTTGTGGTTAGGAAAGATGGTATGTAAATTTTGTTTTTCTACCTTTATTCGCCTCACCTGGAGGGTTACACTCTATTCGTCATTATGTTTCACATATTGCTATTGTAATAGCCGCAGAGTACATTATATAATATATACCATTTACAAGGAGGCCAACGTTATAACAGTTATTTTTATCAACCTATGTACTACAATGCTACATTAAATTGAAATTGATGTAAATACTAATTGTAAAGGTCTCCTTGGTAATTTAGTGATACAAGGAATATACTACTCTCTAACGACAGCAGGTTAATTGATTATGGGATATCAATTTTACGGTCTAAAACAGAAAATTACTTCTTTTTCAGCGCAAATTTCTCAACAACTTTATGATATCCGATTTTTTTAATGCATAGTTATACATCTTCTATTTGTCTATGCAGTTGGAATTATGATAACAACTCAATATAAATTAGGAAAAATAAAAATCAAACACGTTTTTACGTAAGCACAAAACACCAACTTTTTCGATCACTTGTTTAACTTACTGGTAACGAATAACACTGTGAAAAAAAACGTTAGTACTGGGAATAGTTTATTATGCAACCTACAATTTAATTTTTAAAAGACAATTGAATTAGTACTTTAAAAAAATCCTTATAAAATCATGTACAAAACCGACGTCAACGCTTAAGAATTTATTGAAAATTGCAATTAAGTGGTGAATATTTTAAAATTTGAGGTGTTTATCTACCAAATGAAATTATTTTATTTTATTTTTGACTAAATATTTAGTTGTAATAAAACATCTAAATAATGTCTTATAAGTTGAAGAATTGCAACCGTTGTTTAAAAAAATTAAATTCATAGACTTAATAGATATAATAACATAATAATTTTTCAGTGCAATAATTTGCACTGAATAAGTCGAATTTTCTGTTTTTCGAACTCGAAACTGATAGGGACCCTTAATTATATACATATTTACATCTAACTAGTTGTGTCATTTTTTCAGGTGTGCCTCTACACCATTTCCCGAATCCAGAGACACAGCCAGAGAGATTTAAAACGTGGATTTCGAATATTGGTGGTGCAATAGCTACATTGGATCATCTTACTGTCTATGAGAACAAACGTGTCTGTCATAGACATTTTGAAGATATTCACAAGTATCCAACGAAAAGACTGAGTAAATTAGCAATTCCAGTATTGCATATCCCAGGTAATACTATTGTTATACTATAATAATCTTCAATACATTTATTTTGTAGAAGCAAATAATAAACATAGACAATTTTTTAATATTATTCTAGATCTGGAGGCACAATCACTTGGTGAAGCAGTGGTTATGTCAGTCTCTGAGAAGTCCCAACGAAATCCACTACGGGAATATAATTTTAATACATCAGGTATGTCTTTTATTACAAAATTTTTTTTTGGTTCAGATTTATTATCTTCTTTTCAAACCGGTGTGTGATTGCTTTTTTGAGCCTCAACTGAATAAAGTTATTTAATTTTGTATTTCAGGACAACATATCATTGAAGCTACGAGTATAATAAACAAGCCGGCCCTAGCTTCAACATCAGCTGTTTTAAAAACACAGTCAGATGATTTGATATCAGGTTTGTATATTTTTTATAAAGTGAGCTGAATAAACACCCAAATTATACATTATGTTTAAATATTTTTATAGATTTATTAAGCAATCAAATCATTTATTAACAGATCATAAAATCCAATTTGTTAGTAATTACATACACTTCTTAAACACTAGTACATACATTTGGCCAATTATGGTAATAATTATTAATACTTATTAATGATGTCAACACAATCAAAAATAATGTCAAAATCATTCATCATAATGTCGAAATCACCACTAACTAAAAACAATAATAATAAAAATAGTCAAAAATCTATAATGATCAATAAAACATTATTTCAAAGCATGATTTGAAGGTTTTTTTTTATTTTTATTGAAAGATAAAATCAGCATTAGGATAAGTTGTGCACAGTTACTAGCAAGACACCATCTTTTCCATGAAAGTATTTTTTGCAGTGCCTCTCATATATTTAATAATATACAGAGACCTATTTGAGACATTCCTAAAATAAAAATATTTTTGAAGAACCTTCATAATGTGTTTCAAAATGCTACTACTCTGTAAAAGACTTCTTATCTACAAATCACTCGTCCAAGATAACTTTCTATATACAATTATATTTTTTTTAGGATATTAGACTACTTATCTGGTAATGCAAGTAATGATAATTTATATTTAATTTCTCTGATATGTCATTTTAATTATATTGATAAAAATACCTTGATGATCGATGACATCGGGTTTGAGATATATTTATTCTCATTAGAATTTACAATTCACTTACATGAGAACACATAATTATTAGCACAATGACATGTACCTGCCTAATTCTGTTTTAATTTAAATTATAAACTTATATCAAAATCTATGTGAAGAAAATGTATTCTGTATCCACCTATGTAATGTGGATTACATTATAGATTATAATAATGAATATAAAAGACATACATTACATATTTACAATATAAACTATTTGACAATAAAATAATAGAATAAATTCAGCCCATTACTGTCCCACTGCTGGGCATGGGCCTCTTCTCAGAATGAGAAGGGTTAGGCCTTAGAGGCCCTCTAAGGGGTGCAGGTTTCCTCGCGATGTTTTTCCTTCACCGTTAAGGCAAGTGATAATCAAATTGCGATCTGCACATAAATGCTAAAAGTCAGAGGTACGGGCCGGGTTCGAACTCAGATCCTCCTGCATGGAAGGCAAGCGTTCAAACGCTAGGCTATCACTGCTTGACAATATGAATATTTAATTTACAGGACATCAAAATGTTGTTGTGGAGTTACAACCTGACCAAATTCAACGCAGGACCCAGAAAAGAAAGAAAACAATGAAATCAAAAAGTATGTATATAATTTAATATAAAACACTATTACTGAATTGCACAATTAAACTGGAATGAAGATCCCGCCCAAGGTTAGGTCATAAATGTAAAAAAATACTTATTTACTTTGAATACTTTGAAAATATTATCAGCTACAATGAGAGGCTAAAACATTATAAAATCACCTCGTTAGCAGACAGAAGGAAACTGGCCGACCTGATATTCCCGCACAAAATATTTAATGGAAGCGTTTGCCGCGAATAAGTAGCTATAACCTATTTAATAATATCCCATGATCCAGAACAAACCTAGGGCATTTCGCCGTTCTGTAGGCAATTTAAAGACATATCAAAATGTTGTGATTTGGATATTGCTCTCAGTAAAATAATGTTAATTTTACTAGTGTTTCTTATTTTTGAATACCTTGACTGCTTGGAAACCACTGGCGTTGTGTTTGCTACCCTAATAATGACGGTTTGAATGACCTAATATATACGACGTTTTTGTTGTTCCGATATATTTGTGCAAGATGGGTGTTCTGAACAATTTGACGACCATGGTTGACAGGATATCAGTGATTACTTTGGATGTTTCTAAATATTAGGTCACTTTGACTGCCCCTAACAATATGATGATGACTATACCTAGTAAGTGAATGCTGTGGTCTCCTATAATTGGAGGCGCACAATTAATACCAACCAATGAAATTATTTCAAATGTCATGTGTCTGTGTAGACTTTGTTGGGAGGTCCTATAAATAAATAATATACTTCATTTTTAACTCTTGAATATGTAAATCTTTTTTAAAGCTTGATTATAATTTTGTTTATAAGAAAATACGTGTTTTTCAGGTCCTCGTGTAACTTTGGCGCAACATAAGGAATATAAATCGATTTTGAAAAAGTTAAGAAAATGTGAAAGCGTTAAGAAGTCTTTTAAAGCAAAATACATGATTGCTAAAAAAATGAAAACAACAACTGCATTCAATATTGTTTGTAAGCATATGTCTAATACTGCGAAGTTATTTTGCCAAATGCAAGCGTCTCAAAGCGGCAAGAAAAAAAAAGGAAGGCGATTCACGCTTGATGAAAAAATATTGGCGTTGTCTCTTTACAAACCATCTCCAAAGGCATATCGCATACTGAGCAACATATGTATTTTGCCAAGCCGAAGAACCTTACAAAATTTACTACACAAAATAAACCTGAAAGCTGGAGTAAACAACATAATATTCGAAAATTTAAAAAATAGAGTCGCCAAAATGCCTAACAATTACAAATATTGTGTTTTAACTTTCGATGAGATGGCAATTGGACCCGGTATTTCCTACGACAAAAGAAATGACAAAATATCAGGATTTGTAGACAATGGTGAAATAACCGGAAAAGAATATTGTGATCACGTACTGGTTTTCATGATAAGAGGCGTTGTGAAAAAATATAAGCAGCCTCTGGCCTATTATTATTGTAGTGGAAGCACTAAAACTATGGAATTAAAGAAACAAATAAAGATTATTATAAAAAAAGTGCAAGAAACAGGACTGAAGGTCGTGGCAACAGTATGTGACCAAGGCACCTCCAATGTGGCAGCTATAAACTCCTTATTGAAAGAAACACAAGAAACTTTCTTACGCAATGGACAAGAATATAAAGAGGGTTTTTTTGAGGTGGAAATGGATAAAATTTTTCCAATATATGATCCACCTCACCTCATAAAAGGTATGAGAAACAACCTACTTACAAAAAACCTTAAATTTACCATTAAAGGTAAAGAATGTATTGCAAAATGGGACCACATTGTGACATTGTACAAAAGGTGTCCAGGTTATAGAGGCGTGAAGCTGGTGCCTAAATTAACGGCTCACCATGTATTACCTGCATTAATACCAAAAATGAGGGTTAAACATTGCACTCAAGTGTTCAGCCAATCAGTTGGAGTAGCTCTTGGATTTATGGCAGGTAAGCAGTTTGTTATTTTTATTAATTTATTATTGTGAATGTTTATAGATACATAGCTTTTAATTTCCTATCTGTCTTTACTAATGTTACAATCGTGAAAATATCAGTCAGGTTTTTCAATGATATAGGCCCAAGTTCACCGACAATATAACTTATGATTAGAGCAAAATCTGTCGTTTAAACATGAATTTTTGTATGGGTAATCAGACCATTAATTTTAAACATCTGTTATTTTGTGGTTCAAAATGCCCCGTAGTCTATTATCATACAGCCAGATTTAATTGCCAACTATCGTGATCTGCGGGTCTACCGCGTAACAAAATGGTAATGAACATCAGACTCTGGTAATACACTTCGATACGATCGTGAGAGATTAAACTTCGAACTACCTTGTAAAAAAGAAAAACCTATCATGTAGTTGAGACTCCCATCTTCATGATCGGTATTTTTTAACAACGTAGCTCGAACTTTAATCTCTCACGATCGTATTGAAGTTTATTACTAGTGTCGATGTTCATTACCATTTATTACGTTGGAGACCCGCTGAATATTGCCATAACCACCACCCTCGACAAAACAGATTTGTAATCGCAGTATGTTAATTTCAAACATGATGATGCTACTTCCAATCTTGTCATAATCTCTTAGTAGATATTTAAAACGCGCACAGAAAATGATAAGGTGGCCATGAGAAGACAAGCAATTGTTATCGATACAAAAAAATAATAATTAAGAAACAAAATAAAATAAAAACACTTGCATCTGAGGGCCATTTATTTATTTATTTAATTACAACGGTTGTGTTACAACCAATTACACTGCCAAAGTACATTAGCTACATTTTTCAGCAGAATCCTTTTGCTTACATTAAGTGAATAATGAGTGCGAAATAAGCCCTTAATAAGTCGAAGTGTGTGTGTGTGTGTGATCATATTGTTAATCAAACTAAGTCCAATGTAAATAAGTTTCGTTCATAATCATCATACTCGCCTGTTAAGTTCCATTGCTGAACATGGGCCTCCCAATGACTGCTACCATAAACGGTCTTTTGGGACATTGCCAGAATCACCACACTTGGTATACGGATTGCTGATTGCATGTTCTTAGCACAAATAAGGATGCTGTTGTCCATCCTCTTTACATGATCCCTAAGTCGCCTTTTACGACACGCTCAGACGGAGAGTGGTGGTCTATTCTTTACCGAGAATCACACCGATGGATAGTCGTGTTAATATATTTTATCTACTTTGCAGGATATGGAAGTCTAGAAAAGGAAAGTACCGACACAGCAGATTTACTCATGTTCTTCGATGATTTGTTTGACAGCGTCAATGGGAGTTTTAGCGGGATAAAAGGAGGAAAAATCTACAGGGCTGCAGTGACCCCAACCTCACCTCACCACAAATTGTGGAACTATAGTCTACCTATTCTCAAAACCATGAAATTTATTAATTCAAATAACCAAGGAGTAGTGCCTTCGTTGTCAAGCTGGATCAAAACCATAGAAGGGTTTAAATTAATTGTAAAATATTTAAATTCCAAAGGGATTAACTCTTTATTGCTGCGCAATTTCAATCAAGACGCGTTGGAAAACTTTTTTGGGGCAATTAGAGCTCATGGTTACAGCAACATTATGCCTACGTCGTCTGCATTTGAAGGAGCCTTCAAAACTCTATTAATTAATAATATTTCATCCTCACATTCAGTTGGCTCAAACTGTGAAAAAGATGACGGTGTTTGTCTCCAATCACTAAAATATTTTTTAGCGAAACCAGGAGACAACAGCTCTACTGAATGTGAAGGGGAAATTGACAGTGCTCATTTAAATGTAGAACTTTTAAATACAGACGACCTAATACAGAGCCAAACTCCAATGGACGTTGAAAGAAGCGCAGCAATAGGGTATTGCAGTGGGTGGATAGCACAACTTGCCAAAAAGCATATTTATAAAAACTGTGTGGCCTGCAGAAACAATATGGAAGCAGAAGAGCTACAAAGTTTCCACAAATATATAAAAATGAAAGAATTTGGCAACAAAAGGTGGTTGTGCTATCCTACAAGAGCATTGTTTGATTTCTTTGCCCAAGTGGAACATATATGTATAGAAATATAAGCAATAAAGAATATATATCGGCATATATAAAATTAATTATAAATGTAAATGTAAATTTATCATATATTACTTGTGCTGAACATAAAGATAATTTGCGTAATTATTTAATAAATAAAAGCACAATGTTTTTCATACACAATTGGTGCAAAGATATCAACAATGTTCTCATTGGAAAAATAACCTTTTGGGATATAAATGATCCTATGAAAGAAAAGGCAAATAGACACTATCTAAAACATAAAGGAAGAAAAAGAAAAACACAAAATAACATATTAAATGTATAATTTAGTTTAGGAGTACTTAGACTCTCATTTTGTACCTATAAATTCAATATTTTCCCAGTTTTTCGTATTTTTACATAAGTAAACATTAGATATTGATATAATTTTGATGTCTGCGACAGCAACACATTTTATGTAGATAAATTCAAATGATTGTTTGCCTTTAAAATAGCATGGTTAAATAGTATTCATGTAATGTTTATAAAAGTCGCAAAATATACAAATTTACACCATTGATTGAATTTAGAAGATATTTATAGCATAATAAGTGCATAAAAAAATATTATGTTGATTAATAAAAATAAAAATTTACACAAATAACCAAATACTTCTCAAAAATTTCTCTAACATATGCAAAATTGCAAAAAACCTGGATAAATATTGAATTTTCAGCCACAAGCTGGAGCATCCCTTTAATATGCAGTGTACATAGTTAAATTTATTTTATAATAAATTATGTTAAAATATTAACTGTTTTATTCATAATTTTCAATAACTCTTCCTACGTCACTTGACATATAATACGTACCTAGTATGCAGCGTACAGCTATAGGTATATGTAGCTATAGCTAGGTACCTATACCCTTAGTTCCCCTACCGAAAAAATAGATGGCGTTGCGGTTGATATTAAGGTTAATAATAAAAAAAGGCCGAGCTGCCTGTCTATGTCCGATATACTATTGTAGTCTTTGGGGTATTACTAGTTGAGTTGTTGACACTTTGACAGATCACAGATGTTGAACCACAGACATTTTTTTTGTTTTTTGTCCCTCTTTTGGACAGGCAAGGGGACCTGAGCCCATACAGGCCAAACCAAAGAATCCTCTCATTTATCATTATTAGTCGTAGTTATTAGTGTTTAGTGTATAATCTATGCTCTCATTGATCCACAGACATTTTATCGCTTTTAATTATGTTTTGCTTTCGTCCCTCTTTTTTGGAAGTAGGCTAGAGTAATCAGTAAGAGAGGATTCTTTAGTCATTGGGCTAGATGGGCTAGAGGCTAGCCCGGGCTATCCCGTAATACTATCAACTAAACTGTGGAGCACTGTGGAGTAGGCCGAGTAGGCTATGAAAAATCAAAAATCTCCTTACTTTAGTAAGATCCTTAATATAAGGAATTCTATTCATATCTCTATTCTCTAAGTAGTCTGTGACTCTGTGCTGTCAGTCAAGTGTCATCGATCGGTGCATGATCGGTGTGTTTAGAGAATTAGCAAAGCAAAAAACACACAAAGCAGAAAATAGTAATATTTAGACAGAATACGCCGAAAAAACGAATAAATTATTATACACTTGAAACAGTTAAATCGAGTATGAGCCGATTACAGAAGATTTTTCGCTGTAAGTATTGGTGTAGAATTTTATCATTTCAATGAATTATATTTTTTCCAACATAATTGTCGGAAATCGGAGGAAATCGAAGTGTTATTATCTTGGCAATATTATTAGTAATATATCCGAAGCGCTTGAATTTCAGAATTTATTGGAATTAAAATCTATTTCCTAACGATATCATACAAATCTCAACATGAATCAGCGTATAGATGTTGTGGATTTAATTTCCACATTATTGGATAACGAGAAATATAAGGAAGCACTAAACGTTCCGAATGAGGAGAGATTAGCCGAAAAATTTAAAGATAATTGCTGGGATTTAATACCAGTGATCCTTGGCAAGATTCAGAATGATACTATTATTATTAAGCCATCACTTTATGGTGTCTGTGAACAATTATTAACAATTATCATTGAGAAATCTGCACCAGAAGAAGCTCTATTAGAATTTATTGAACAAATTGAATTAGCTAAAAATGATGCTCAGTTTGGTCTTATTCTACCACCTCTGCAAGACCTGTTGAAAAGGTTATCTTTAAAAAGAGGAAGATCTTTAGAGTGGTGTTTAAACTCTATAAGCACATATATTGAAAATATTCCTATACCTGATCATCAACTGGAAGGCAAAGAAAGATTGTTGATGGATTCTGATGTCAACGTCAGAAGGATTACAAGAGTTTACAGCTTGTTACCACCATTCTATAGATATTTTATCAGTGAATTGAATGGAGCAGATTCCAATATCAAAACAAAACAAATAATAACAGCGTTCTTGATTAGTCTTCTTGGCAAACCTTTGATTTACATAGATTTGGATCCAGAAAGTAATGAAAAAAGTGAGGCAAGATTGAGCTGCACAAATATTTTACAAGACATTTGTGCTATTGAGAAGAATGTTTTTAAATTCCTAGTATACTTAGAAATTTGTAATAGAGAAAGTAAGAAGAAAACCACAAAAGATGATAATGATGATAAGTCACCTTATGACCATAGGGAAAAGATTAATATGACTTCACTGTCTGGATTGTTCTACACTGTACTATCAGGTCATTTTGAAGTGCCCGACACTGCAATCCCACAAGTGTATAATTTAAATTATGTTCTACATACAGTAATGCTTTCTGTAGTTCACTTGTTAAGTTTTGCAGAATATAGCCCTTTAGCTAAGGCAATAGCCTTAAGTGAAGTAATTTTGAGCCGCTTTCCAAACCAATTGCCACAAGAACTTCTGTCATCATCAGTGCACTTTGACATGTGCAAGGGCTTAGCAAATGTTGCTATATATTCCAGTTATGAATCTCTACGTAAGCGTTCAGTGGCATTAATTGGATGCCATGTAAATAAATTTGATTATAAGGGAAGATGTGTGCTTGTCAAATATTTGATTGATGTATCTAATCATTCAGGCATGATTGGATATGCAATAACTTTGTATAAAAATTCTATAAATGAAGCATTTAAAGAACCTAGAATAGATGATTGCTTCACTGGTGCCCAACTTTCAAACATGTTGAAGAAAATATGCTTCCTACCTCATGGTGCAGAGTCCGATCTAGTGGAACTTGCTGATCAAATAATTACATCATTGAATTTCCTGAGATATTTGACAATTAAAGATACAGAAAACCTAACTGGTATCCGAGATTGTTTATCATTTATTGAGACAAGTTATCTGGAACAATTAAGAGTAGGGCTAAACATGTCTAAAGCACATTATGAAGTGAAGCTGAAAGATATTGAAGAAGGGAATCTATCTGATGATAAACATGATGTTTCTATTAATGTGGGAGGAAATGTATTAGACAAGATACCTAAGGAGAACAAGAAGGAGATAATCTGTTCTGCGTTAAACGCTTTTCATCTGATTGAAGGCCTCATTGCACGCTTATCTGAGTGCATCAATGTGAACAAAATGAAAGGACTGAAAATGAATTGTGACTAATAATACTAAAAACATTTCCACTTTTTTAATAATAAATCATTTTCTAATTAACTTATATCTGATTTGTTTATTTTGTCCCAAAAGACCCTGTTCAAACACTTAAGTTCGTAATAATCTTCTTTCTTGCTATTGAGTGCCTTATTTATTTTGTTAACAGCATTGAAGAATGGCCGTAGAACTATTGGGCCATTTGCCTCTATTTCCGTGAATAATTCACATAGAATAATTAGAAATTATTCTGAAATCACCATGGAAAGAGAAAAGTCAACAGAACCAAAACTATCAATTCCTATTGCCATCACAACAGCTACTGAATATGAAAAAGAAGAACAACAATACGAGGAAAATATAAAAAATCGCATTTTGGATCATGCTTTACAATTTGTACCAAAGAGTGGATGGTCTGTAGAATCCTTAAGTTCTGGCGCCAAAGCAGCAGGTTACCCTACTATAACACATGGCATATTCCCCAATGGCGGTGGAGATTTGGTTCATTATTTCAATGTTAAATGTAATGAAAAATTGGTAGAAGAAATGAAAACTGTAAGTGTAATACTTACTTATATTAGTATTAGAGTTCAATACGGGGTATTTACCATGTTTATATCTTGTATTCAGTTCCCGATATTTCGGCACTGTTGCAAGCGCCATGGTCACGGATAAACTAAAAGTATTTGCGGGTGGATGTTTATTGGCAGACAAAACGGTCTACCCTCCTTCTGTTACGTTTTGTGCGCTCGGGTCCGGTACCACTAGGTATCACTTAAGTCACTCACAACTCGATTCTGTTCTCGACAAACGAAACTAACTATGTCCGCTCGCGCACTTCTCACACTCTCTTTCTTCTTTCTCTTCTCTTTTTTCTTCGTTTGTCGAGAACAGAATCGAGTTGTGAGTGACTTAAGTGATAGTGGTACCGGACCCGAGCGCACAAAACGTAACAGAAGGAGGGTAGACCGTTTTGTCTGCCAATAAACATCCACCCGCAAATTCTTTTAGTTTATCCGTGACCATGGCGCTTGCAACAGTGCCGAAATATCGGGAACTCAATACAAGATATAAACATGGTAAATACCCCGTTTTGAACTCTAATACTAATGTTAGTGACCATGACAGTTTAAAAACTTATACTTATATTAGGATATGAAATTATATTTAGGTATTTTTTTATATCTTCTAATCTTTTTCTGATAAACAGTGGCCCAAAACGGATTTGAAGGAGTCTGTAGTACCAACCAAATTCATTGAGAATGCAATAATGTCAAGATTATCAATGATTGACCCATACAAGTAAGTTTGCACACAGTAATACTTTACCTAATGGATTGCGCTTTATTTCTTTAGTAAGTACCTACTTATCTGATATTTTTAAAGATCAAGACCTTTGTTTCTAGGAGCACATGGCCTAAAGCTATGGCTATTCAAACATTGCCTACTAATGTTCCCAATGGCCTGGCGACATTACTATCACTTGTTGACGACATTTGTTACCATTCTGGTGACAGAAGTGTAGATGTAAGTATAAATAACAGATCTAAATTGACAAAAATATTAAACAAATTCACTATGAACGGTCGGTCAAAAAAGTCGTCTATAAATTTTAACAAACTTCCTATCAAATGAAAATACCACTAAAGTTGAAGGCTTTTTGTTTTATGACATACAGACAAATTGCAACCCTAGAGTGATAGACCAATTCTTTGCCCGACTGTAGCTAGCTAGGTACCTACATAATTAAAACATAAATTTTCAGTTCAACTGGTACGTCCGTCGGGTGGGTTTGGCAGGAATATATAAAGCAGCAGAATTGTTTTATCTAACAGATAGTAGCGAAGAAAGCAAATCCACAAGAAATTTTGTTTCATCACGCATTCGAGATGCCCAATTAATTCAAACGGCAATGAATTTAAATCCCATGGCTGCAGCCCCACAAACATTAACTGCTGCATTTACAACGGTAAGTTGGGGTTAGGTTGGGTTTATTTAGTCACTCATTTTCCGTACAAAATTAACTGCGGTACACTAGGCCAAAATAGGTACTGGTTAACCATTCTAAGGACGGTAACAGACCGACTTCGCTGGCACATTCAAGACGCCCATTTGGAGTTAACAGTTTTTAAATGTCGGAAGCACGTCATAGAACCATTACTACGGCTATTATCTTATGGTCGTTTTCATCCACGATATTTTGATAACTGATGATTTTTTCAAGAAACTTTAAACACCCCTTTCTTCCACCTCTGTATTTTTCGAAATTCCAGTAGATTCCTAAATAGCCAATAAAGGACAAAATTATTGCTATACCATATCCTGGCCGAACAGAGCATGGACGCAAATTAGTAGCATTAGAAAAATATGAACTAGTTGCTTTACCAAGCCATGCAATCAGTGTTCTGCTCTGTATTGCGGCACTAATTGCCGAATCGTTACCACGCGAATGGTTCCTGAAATAACTACCTATGTCAAAAGGCGCTCGCGCGCGGCCCTTAGTAAGTTCGGGGCGGCCGGCTTTGCAATTTTTGCAAAGGAGAATTTCATAAATATAGTACCTATAATACAATTATTGCTACCTCCTGGTATTACACTACAATGTATACTAGCAGTATTTGTGTAAATAATTTTATTGATTCGTTTCTTAGTAAATATTATAGTCACATGAGCATATTAATTATTATAGTTTAATTAAGAATAAGTTGTTTCTTACAAATTGCTCAGACATTTTCTAATCTATTTGATTTATTAATTATATTTTCCATTATATTCCTTATGGCATGATAACAGAGCTTAGGTAAACATGGCGTTTTATATTTCAGGCCAAGAACATTCTCGGAATCAATACACTGAAGTAATATGAAGATTATGTTAGACAAATATCATGGTTATATAAAACATTTCCACACAAAGAAAACTATGACATTCAAAGTATTATTTCATATTTAGTTGTTGATAATAAATAGTTTAATTGTCAAACCTATGTTATCTTTAATTTTTATCTTCATATTTTTCTAATAACAAAATATTGACTTTTGTATAAAATTTACAATTATATTCATATAGTTATTAATGTTGCAGTCTCTTATAAAAGGTTGTATGTTAATATGCTTACAATAAACATAGTGCTATGAGTACTGAAGGCACATAAGTCTTAGCTATGATGGTACAATGTAATCACTGCCAATAGACACGTAAGATATTAAGTTTGGCGGTAGTGGTAACTTGCTCCATACATGTGCTGAAACAGTTTGTCTTATAACAAATCTGCAAATCATTTGTAAAGAGTCCAGTTTTGCAAATCTGAAAATATATAAGAATATTTAAGATTTTAAAGACAAATATATGCAAAAAAGAGAAGCTGTAATAAAATGTTTTTGTTTAATTATTATAATCTTTAAATCTTTACCTGTTCAGTGGTCTTGCTAATTTGACTGGCATCTCGAAAAGATTGGACTTGACATCAACAGCTGCACAGTGCTCTGATATTCTGTTTGCGGGTACAAATGTTTCATTGTTCAAAGAAAATAGTCCATTAGCATGTCTCAAACGAGCATGAAGTGTGCGGCCCACACAACGAAATGACACACAAAGGATATGGCGGGAGTCACAAGAGTCTCTCACTAAGAACACATTGTCATGCTGCCCAGCAAGTAGTTCCTCAGCCTCACTAGAAGTAATTCCACCCCAATACCAGCCATGCCTACAAAAATAACAGATAATAAAATTAACATTACTGTCATGGATGTTGGATCAATGATCAATCTTATGCTATATTATAAAGGGAAAAAATTGTTCATTTCAGAGAAACAATTGAAAATGGGTGAAGTTGCATGATAGTCAGTGCAAAAATTAGTCTTCAACACTGAAAATGATTCAGGTGGTTCTTTGAAAAGTTGTAATTGGAATGTACATCATTTGATAACTGCAAGTAATAGACTATCATAATATTATAGGACTTTGTCTCAATTCAGCATACTGGCTGTTTATTTAATAAATGTTTTGATGATGCAAGTATGAATTATCTACATTTATTCCTATAATAAATTGGGTCAGTTAGGGTAGTTCATGAGATAGAAATATTAATAAAATCAGACGGAAGCTATCTGGGACCAGCGGCCTGGCTACAATTTGAGGTTCAGTTATATTATAACTATACACATTAATTTCAAGCAAATCAAATGTTTGGATATATGCTTACTTTGATAGCTGGCAATATATAGCGCATGTTTCAAGAGACGCATGTTGATGGTGTCCACGAAGCACTGAGTGACCATCTGAATGTTGACATTTAATAACTTGTTTGTTCAATTGAAAATCTTTTTTTGCGTCATATCCAGAAGCAGCAATAACTCTCTTGTCTGACGATGTCGATGCATCGTTGCATTTGTTAAGGCTGCATAAATGTTCGCCACCATTATTTTTATTGCCAAAGTATCTCTGCAAAGTCCTTACATTGCCAGTTAGGAACAATTTATTTTTCCAAAACTTCACAAACTTGTTAGTGTTAACAGAAGGCTTGCGATCTGGTAAAAACACGCCGTTAACGATATCTGTGTTGTTATAATCCCTTTTGTTATCGACAGTGCGTTGTAAATGTTTACATTCTAGTGGCTTCAACCACTTACGCAGGCAACCTGTAGCAAGCCACTTACGTCGATTACAATGCGTGCATCTCTCGTAATTTTTATTCATTGCTGATGTAAAGATTGTCTTCCTCCAAAGATTTTATAACTTTAATGATAAAAAAATAGGATGTTTCAAGCAAACATGACATTGACATGACAAACTGTGACTGACAAACACTTCAACCAGTGTTACCAATTATTCTCAAAAATATTTATACCCAAAGCTAAAGCTAAAAATCCCCAGAAAAAAAAACTAAAAATAATGGAATTTTCGAAGCGTACCTGGAGGAAAAGTACTCTAAATACTGAAGACAGCAAATTTTACTCAAAGGAAACATTCGTTTATTTTTAAAAAGAAACAAATCTGCATTACAATTATTATGGACAAAGAAGTAGAAATTATCTAGTTCCAAGAATTTATAATGACATAAGTACCTTTCGACCTAAGTATTAAATGTCAGTCAAGGAGGTCGTTTAGAAATAAAACAAAAAAGTTTCTTCTTGAACGCTTTGTTGAGAATCTGAATTCATTGGAGTTTTTAAGTGATTCAGTTTTGTAATTATAGATATTATATTATATTAGATAACCAGATATTTGTAGTAGACTGTGTAAGGGGAGTTGCCATAGAGATAATACATAGTACCTATAACTAGAGAGCTTACTGCTATAATTAGTTGTACGAAATTTTGTGCCCACATGAAAGTCACCCGAGATTTAGCGGTGTCCCTCTCGCACACATGGCCATTACTCATCAACTTAGTAATCTACTAAATTGGTATTTTCAGAATCGTTTTTACATACATATTAGAACTAATGAAACTTCTACCCACGGCTATCAAAATAAACATAATAAAAAATATAATTGACGTGCTTTAAATATTATATTAAATATTATTATTTCCATACGTTATTCAATAAGATTGATTATTACAATATTTGGATACCAGTAGTTAAAGAAGTTTGCATGCGGGAAACACTACATCATTCAAAATGGCTTACATTGTCAACTTAGTTGTCAACCTATTGTCAACATTCGTGGTTTTCATAGTTCAGAAATAAACGTGATCAAACATTATTTTTGTGCCTAGAATAATTTTTTGGCGACAAGGTGGTAAATACTTGAGTTATGATTGGGTGCAAGCGAGAATATTATCCTGGTTGTGGAATATCGTTCCATAGGTAAGTTTCATTGAGTAGTGTGACAATATATTTTTATTTTGTGGGATATAGTTGCTCCAAGTACTTATTTTAGATCGTTTCACATAACATACAGTCCACTAAGTTAAATAATTTACGTTCTTTAATAAATTTGGATTTGTTTTCCATAATCTGTAATGCGTAGCATAATAGCATATTTTCGATGCATTTATTGTTTTGTATAATTTGAGTGATTCCAAGTATAGTATAAGTATACATACAGGGTTATTTGTAAAACACCGGCAACGCTTTAAGGGGTGAAACTACTCATCAATATGAACAACTTTTACTATGGGAACAACCATGAAATCGCGAAAAAAAAATCAAACTTTTCATACAAAAGATTAACCTTGCTCCATCAAAATGTATGAAAAGTTTGAATTTTTTTTCGCGATTTCATGGTTGGTCCCGTAGTAAAAGTTGTTCATATTGATGAGTAGTTTCACCCCTTAAAGCATTGCCGGTGTTTTACAAATAACCCTGTATATAGTTTAAGTTAATTTGTTGAAATCATTTGTTGTTTGTTGTGCCGAATAGATAATAATGTTTTTTTGTATCTCTTATAAAATGATAGACTTTATTAAAATTCCATGTTTGTTTTTTTCAGGATTCCAGCTGATAATAAGCAGAGGGTGTTATGGATAACAGCCACGAACCTTGACATTAGTGTGTAAAAGTTCGCATGTGTTTGTGGCGTAAATTTTAAAGATAATGAATTATTTAACAGCAGCAAAAATAAAATTAAAACCTGAAGCAGTTCCTTCAATATTACCATAGGTACTATTGTAATATGTTTAATAATTATCAGTTGTTGTATGTGTCTGTTGTATAATGTTGTGTGTAATTGTCTGGTCTGTAATAGTTTATACTAATATAAAAAATATAACACATTGCACAAACTTAAGATTCACACACTTTGCTTATTGTTTATTTGTGTTTAATATTTTCCTATTAGTATAGTTAGATGGATTAAACTTTTACTGGATTGGATATTGTACTTAGATATTGTGCCATAATGAAGATCATTTTTGACATTACAGATAGCCACAAAAAGAAAAAAAACTGTACGTGCAAAATAAATTGTACGTGCAGGAACATCTGGTGAATCAGGGCATGTAGGATCTTGTAGTAAATGGGAAGATGTTGCAGTTTCCAGTGAACCACCAAATAAGAAAGTAAAGCAAGAGGAAACAAGCACATAAACCCAAAATACAACTATAATGCCAACACAATTAAAATTACAATCAACCATTAAGTTTCTAGCCGGTCTCATCTCCATAGAACCCGGCCCACTTTGGAACCGTGCATCTAGAATCTCAACGTTTTGACGAAACGACGACGACCTTTTTATGCCGATTTGAAATTAAAAAAAGTTTTGCTTTGACTTTCATTCATTGTGTTTTATTGCTTAATGTTGTGAATGATGATTATACTTGAGTTTGCCAAACAAGAATATTATAATAAGTGATATTCGATTCTGCAGCACTAAGCATGGGTTACCCTTTCTGTTATAATAGGAAAGATCTCATAAAGAAAGGTCGTAGGATGGTCGCAAAGCTAAAAGAGAAAAAGAAAAAAGAAAGAAAAAGTAGAAGAGGAATTAAATTTGTATCTTAAAATATTAAAATCTAATGTTTCCTATGACTAGAGCTGCCAGATGTCCGGAATATTCACGCATGACATTTTATTATACACGTAATCTGTGTATAAGAAAATGTCCGGATTTTTCCGCAATGTCCGAAATTTTCTCTAAATTTTCTTTTTTATTATATAGTAACCTTGCATATGCCTATTTATATATTATGCCTTGCCTGTGACTCTAATTATAACCAAAAGGGTGTATGTATATTTGTAAGAACGTTTAGATACACTGTATGGACCGTATATTTCACTATTTACTAGGAAAAAAACAATTCTTACTATTCGATATCAGTAGTTAATTACCTGATAACTATTCTCATAACATAATTAAATATTTCTATCATGTCCTACTTTTAACTAAAATGTATGGTTACCCTATTAGACAATGACACGGCTACCACAAAGTATTCTCCCTCAGACCGGCTTTACGGCACTAATAAGCGTTCCAGTACTTGTACTATTTCTATGGGAGTTGCATCCGCCAACAAACTGTTTTACAGTTTGGCGGAAGTACAGAATTAAGTGTAATTTGTTGTTTTCCATAAATAATCATTTTTTCTTTCTTTCTTCTTTATTTTTTTTTTGAAAATACGCTTGCTACACCCGGGAATCGAACCGACTAAAATCCGAAAAAATAGCATCCTGTACTTTTATGGCACCAATTGATAGGGTCAATCATAAGGATCAAATCTCTCTAGCAAACATGGTAAATTAAATTAACCAAAAACCATGAAATCTAAACTTATTTTATTCGAACGAAAAGAACGAGTACCTAAATTAACTAATTAGTTGCTCGAAATGAGCTCTATTTTCTTGGATGCACAAAATTCTTATAAGGAATTCATTTTTATTAACTTTTAGTAGCGTGTTGTGGTGAATATTGAAAATTGTATTGTGAACCTCAGTTTTTAGCTCGTTTACAGTTGTATAGAATTTTTGATAAATTAGATTTTTTACATATCCCCATAAAAAATTCTAAAGTGGTGAGATCTGGAGATCTTGCAGGACATCTGATTGTGCCGTTTGTACCAATCCAGGTATTAAAATGGTTATTAACATTATTTTCGGATTTTAGTTGGTTCGATTCCCGGGTGTGGCACGCGTATTTTCAAAAATCTTTAAATGCAGTTTTGTTTCTTTTTAAAAATAAAGGAATATTTCCTTTGAGTAAAATTTGCTGCCTTCAGTATTTAGAGTACTTTTCCTCCAGGTACGCTTCGAAAATTCCACCCTGTATAAAATAATTGAATCATTTTCAAAAAGTTTTCAGCCAGCTGCGTCACAATCATTATAAACTTCACAGTAAAAATCAAGTGTAAAAAAGACCCTAAAAAATCAAACCCCTAAAAAAATCCCATCCCACCTATTTACCCCCTAAATTTGGGGGGAAAACCCCTAAGTTGGGAACCCTGACTTCAACACGATCAAAGCAAAGATTTTTTTTTTGTTCTTTCCTCGCTCTTTGGAACTGGCCAAGAACATTGTACATTATGTACAATGTTCTTGGAACTGGCAAATGGAGCTGAACCCATACAGCCACATACAGCCATATCTGATTTCATTTTCTCATGTGACTTAAGGTGGACGCACACCTGTCCGAATCGACCGCGCCGAACGAGCCGAACGAAACGAAGTTTCTTATGGCCTCGCACACCTGTCCGCACCGACCGAATCGATCGCGCCGAAAGAAATAGCGTTTCGTTACGTGTATTGCCTTGACGCATATCGCACGCTCATTACGTTTAGTTTCATAATTTGTTGTCGGAAATCACAGATTTAATAATTAACTATGCTTTTTAAAAGAAGTAAAAGAAAATACCTAGACCGCATTGCATAAGTTTTATTAAATCTGATTAGGTTCATAAGCCTATACAGATTTTATACAGAATTCAAGTTGAAAATATCATCCAGATTTTAGCATACCCATTCATAACTCTAATGATAATGTTAGTGAGTATGACAGTTTAAAAATTTAGATTTTAGCAGTTTCTTCTTCAGATTTAAGGCTTAATGCATCTGGCAACACTGATCCAGATAACTTTTGACCAAGAACTGCTTTTGACTCAAACCCACTGGCAACACTGACCGAATCGTCCGCGTCGAATCTGATGACGTCATCCGAATTCGTCTGGGATTTGGATACCTACCGAATTCTTCCGGCCGGCGATTCGTCCGATTCGATGCGGATAGGTGTGCAAGGTTTCATAGGATTTCATATAAAGAATTCGAAAATTCGTTTCGTTCGGCTCGTTTGGCGCGGACGATTCGGACAGGTGTGCGTCCACCTTAAGACTTGTGTCCCTTGCGTCGCCGACGCGTCGAACGGCCCGTAGTATCTCTAACATAGACTTAATCTCTAACTAGTCTGTGGAACGGCCGAGCCAAAGAGAATATGGCCGAGTGAGGTTTAGAGATGTGCACAAAGACTACAATAGTATATCGGACAGATGTGCAGCACTATTGTAGCATGTTTTTATCTGTGGTTCGTTACCCCTACCTTCCCATCCCAAAAGTTCCCATTGAAATGGTGTTGTGGTGGTGATTTTTAGGTCAATAATCCATTTAGCTATATATTATTTATTCTATTGCAATGCACTGATAAGTGTCTTATTGTTGCTCTAATTATGTATCGTTAATTTTGTTAATGTGTTGAGCCTGTGGTGGATGTATTGTGCATATAAAAATATTTACATTTTGTGGGAGTAATGACACTGAAGAAAATCGCGAAAATGTCAACAAAATCTCATATCTCTACGGAATTGAGTGGTTCGTGATTATTAGTTTTGCTACTATTCTTTTAATACTAGAAGACAATTTATCTAAGCTACCATAATTTAAATTATGATTATTTTATTACCTTTTTTATAAATTGTCAGTTTCATTCTATATATTTTTACAGACAGTATTGGCAATGTATTGGGGAAAAATGTTAAAATTCTATACAAGTCCCTCATCCGTATGGAATCAAGAGGAGATAAAGTAGACAACAAAGTTTTGGTAAGTGCTAATTTATTAAAGAATGTGTACATAATCCAAAACTATTACATTATTTTAATTTTAATTTTTGTTTTACTTGTAGGTACATACTTTAAGAATCAATAGTTAGTTATTTTTTTTTTTAATATATCTGTTACATGTCAATCCCTTTATTTTTATGTGAGAAATTACCAGAATTAACTATTTTTGTTGAATTTTCATATCTCATCTTATCAATTACTTCATTAAAAAAAAAAGATTTGTATCTATATGATATAGTAATTTGTTAATACTGATAGAATAGATCTTTTTCAGAACCCATCTAAGAGTATAAAAAACATTATTATCACAGGCCAGTGTCATCTTAGACTAGCAGAGTATTCCAAATATACATTTTTTCAGACAGTTAATATCTTCCTAACAAAAGCATTGAGCTCATGGCATGTTTATGATCTCTATTTCACTGTAGGTTTTTGTTGATATTGATAAGCCACCGACAATGGCATGAGTCATGTAGGTGTGCCTGTCTCTAAGTGACATAGCTGTGTGTGTCTGTGTTCCCTGTGGACCCATACATACAATCACAATAAACCATATGGTCAACTGTAGACACAATGACTAAACCAATTTATTCATTCATTGGCTTTATTATTTTCATTGACACAAATTCTTACACAATGCTAAATATAATCCTAGATGGTCCTGTTGATGATTTCAGAAACATAAAATGTTGAGATATGATATATTATGGGAATACCTTTTTATACATATACATAATGATGAGGTACAATAACAAAGTTATTGTAAATAATAAAGAAAAATATCTTTTATATATCTATGTGATTTGTTATTAGTGTGATGTATAGACAAAAATAAAACAGTATGATTATGATTATTTGGTTAAAAACACAGTTTTGTATAAAGCTTAACTTATTTCAGGTTGTTACAGCCTATAGAATTTTCATTACTACAGCAAAAGTTCCGACAAGGGTAAGTTTAATATTATAAATAATAATTAATACTTTTAGGATGTAGTAACATTATATCACAATTTTTGCAAAAAATACTATGTGAAGGGTCCACTGCTATAATGATAAATGCCCAAAATCTCTTTAATTCAAATCTGAGTGTTCCTTCAATCTTTTGAAATCAAAACGAAATATCTCAAAATCACACATTTATCCTATTGCAGACTGCTATTTGCAGTGGACCCTTTATTTGTTTAGATTTTGCAAGGTAATTGTTGGATAATATAATTTATATAATATCAAGCTGAGGTTCAATTTTTTATATCTAATCTTGACAATAAACAAATAAGTTATACATATTGTCAAGTACTTGGAGGGGCTCGTAACTATATAGTTACCGTGCAGATCAATCAAACAGTGAGATTAAGCAGCACTTGCCACGGTTGATCATTGAACATAAGACCCATCAGTGCCTCGGAAAGTACGCTAAGCAGTTGGTCCCGGTTATCATATAAATACTTATGACAGTCGTTACAAGAGTCAGCAGCCCAAAAAGTCTAACAACCCATCTAACCATATAGTATCAGTGATTCTTATCAATTGGGTGAAAGAGGTCAGATGGCAGTTGCTCCATGTAAAATACTGATATTCAGCCGCATCTGGTTAGACTGAGAGCTAACCCCAACCCAGTTGGAAAAAGGCTGGGCGGATGATAACATATTGTCAAGTATTTATAATTTTATAAATATTTATATTATATTGAGAAACAATCTGAGCTGATATTAATTTGATTAAGTGGGAAAATGTTCACATTATATTAGTGTGAACATTTTCTCACTGGTGCTCAATTCTCTATTGTTGTGTAATATAATTTTGTATCTGATTATAAAATTGGATGATAGGAAAGAACATTTCTGTGGGTCATACATTGATTAGTTCCCACACACAATTTACACACATTTCAATATCCTATGCTCCACATACCTACCTACAAAAGTTACAATAAAGAATATAAGCATCAATGGACATTGAATTGTGGTTATCATTACCCAAGGCTTACAGGAACCATTAATTTGTTTTATGATTGAAATAACCTTTGTAAATGATGTCAGGTCGACAATGGATTTCACTTGATGGAAATAGAAGCACTGGAAAGTAAAAAGGCTAATCATCTATCAATAACACTCATCCATGAACACAAACCAGTATCCATACTTATAGGTGAGTCATAGTATTCTAATTATCATTCCTTAAAGAATGCACCAAAAAGTTTCTTATCTCTGGAGCTGATGCAAAACTACAAGACATGTTTATCAAGTACTTAATATTTCGTCATCATTCTGGTCTCAGTGGTGACTGCTTTTACATACTTAATAGATGAAAGTGGAATGCATACTGTATTACCATGATACGTTATTTTAATAGAAATTACTGCTTTAGAGTCAAGGCACGAAAAGGTACCATTATTCGGGTACTTAAATATTATATCAATAGCAGAATGCGTAATTTTTTGTCTATTAGATACATCCTTATCAATGAACCCATATAGTTCCAGGAGAAATATAACATAACTGTGTATTGTGGGGGTCCCCCGCCTTTCCATATACACAGTTATGGGCCACCTACAACCAATGGCTCCCAGCCACCTTTTCTATGTTGTCCGTCCATTTCTGTAAGAGGTCGACCTACGCTCCGCATTACTGTTTGTAGTTTTTAACCCCTGACAAAAAAGAGGGGTGTTTGTAATGTGTATCTGTGGACTGTGTATCTGTTTGTGGCATTGTAGCTCCAAAACGGATGGACCAATTTCAATGCAGTTTTTTAAATTGAAAGCTAGTTTAATGGTGTATCATCTTAGCTATGTTTCATGAAAATCTGTTCAGCTGTCCAAAAGTTAAAAGTTACAGCTCTTTTTCTAGAGTCGGGGGTTTTTGACGGTTAGGTTATAATTCAAGATTGTTTCTTCCTCAATGGTTTTCGAGCAATATGGCCTAGGGCCTACTAAGTACCAGATATCATATTGCCAACAATTAAATCATCGATGACAATTACAGGTTTATTTACGTGTCATAACTACCATACTGACGATAGTCGCGATGCCATTGTATGCTAATGAATAACTCTTGAGCAATACGCTACAAAAGCTATCAATAAATAATAAGTAATGATTACAACCGATTTTCCTATAGATAATGGATAATTTTACCTTGAACGAATTACATTCGCTGGTTGCGGTTTGTAACAAGTTACTTTAGTAATATAGGATTATATAAAAATGATAAAATTTTCACTATGTAAATATCCAATAGGATATTTTGCGCTATTTGTTTTGCAAATCTACTTAATGTTCTTATCTCTACATGTTAAACACAATTTCTGATATTTATGTAAAAAAAAGGATAAAATAATAGGTTTGGATTTAAACTTGTTGCAAACCATAGCTATAGATTTTGTAGAGGTACTCAAGTTAGTATATTAAGATTATGATACTAATTTAAAGGTACGAAAGTAGAAGGTAAACTTGATAATTCAGTATGTTGTGCCTATTACATTATTTTCAGGTGAGGAGGGCACCGCTGAAGGAGTCTTAAACGTATTGCACGCATTGGTTGCGGCCTTCGACGATTTATTCCCAAATGTAGCCATGGTTGACATTATATCCAAGGTTCGTACGTAAATACTAAATTACTGTAAAAGTTTCGCTTACTCATATGAACTTAATTTGCCGGACAATAAACACTAATTTTCTCTAATTGTCGCGCCGGTTAATATATTTATAAGGATAAAAGTAATCGTCCTGTCTGAATCATCATGTACACTCATGCCAAATGAAATATAAATTCGCTAACTTAATAAGGAAATATGACGTTCGGTCCTCGGCTAATAATAGTAACCCCTTCTTTTCCCGCTGGTATCGTACGATGCAATGGTATCAGGTAGATGGGCTGGCTGTAACAACCGAATATACCGATAACATCATTCTGAGCAAACCTGTATTAATAATAGTTGCGGAGATAACAGTCGATCTGCGTAACGCTCGAAACTCGCCATATCTTGATAATACATACTATACTTGATTACTAGGTACACAATATACAGGATGCCTTTCTTTTGGGATCTCTATGGCAGCTGTTCTTACCATTAGAGATACGCAGATTTGTTCTTAAAAATCCATGTAGAGTTTTCGAAACGCATCAAAACTGAATTCTATGATTTTTGAAAATATGGTTTTTTCATTATTTTATAAAGAAAAAAAGTCGAATGGACAGATTTGCCTAAAGTTGAAAATTAACTTTACAATTTCCATTCATTATTCCATTAATTAGCGAAGAGAAATGAACTATTGAAGAAGAAATTAATTCGTATTTAATTAAATAAATTAGCGGTGCATCAATCTAGCTTATTACAGTCATCTGCTGGACGTAGGTTTTGCTAAGGCAAATTGCATTGAAAATAATAATAAAAAAATTGCGAGTGAAATTTTTATAAAATGTGATTTTCATACATTTTTGCACGTTTAGGAATTTTTCATACACTGCTATTCAAAAGACGAAAATCTTCTTGTTCAATGGTCCATTTTTCTTTACTTTTTATGTACACAAACTGTTTGAAAATCAAAATGTTCCCCATTATTAATTACGACTTCAACACAAACATAGAGCAAAAAAAAAGGATGGCTCCCCAAATTGTCATAATTATTATATTTGCAACGCTGTGTATTTACGATTAATTATCTTCGCAGGTAAATCTACCGTATCCAGTCCCACATGTGAGTGGCACTCGGAAACATTCGACATGCGGTGATTTCTCGAATCAATACGCAGCTATGTGTGATCTCTGCCAAACGCCCTTCAGGTAACGCATCTATATTCAAAACAGGACAATGATTCTCGATAACACATCATTATATATTGTTTTCGTAGTAAATGAAATAATTTGGTTTGTGTTTTATCCTGTTTTATCCTATTTAGGCCAGATTTTTCAACATTGATACTATATGATTATTCCTCTTATAAACACAAAATTTTGTTTCCTCTATACAAAATCTGTTACAGTTTTAATTAACAGTTACATATATCTTATAATAAAACTGGGCCTTGTAACTAATAAACAAAAAAAAAAGTTAGATGAGTAAAGATGAGTAAGATGAAAAAAGAACCTAGTATGATTTATAAATCGCCGATACCGAAAACAAATTTCGGCTTCTATTTTAGTTTTGGCCGAAACCGAAACTTGATTCAGCCGTTAAACCATTCACATACTATGGTAAAAGTTTCTAATCCAATCGCAAATTTTGCTTCATTTTTCAATTCGTCTAATTCTGACTGTCGTTTTAAAACATGTCTGTGCTCCGTGTCATGAATTTTGAAAAAAAAATTGCTTTATTTCCTGTATTAGGCTTTTAGGCTACCCAATGAATGTGATTTATTAGATAGAAACTTTGCAAATAGCGATAGATTGGTAGTGCTTTTCTCAAAGAATTGCAAAATTCGATTTCTTTCTTTTGTGACATTTTTACCTAAAACAATAGGTAATAGTGTTGGATGAATACCAGAAATACTTAAAAACATAAGAGTATAAGATGTAATAATACTATATTATTTATTTTTATTATTCGTATTTTAAATCCATCAATTAGATGTACAAACGAATGAAAGAAATTAAAAATCTACCTATCTTGCATAATAAAGTAAACCCTAATATTTTTACCAAACAACCTATTTATTTATTTAAAACACATACAACTATCATTACAGGTATTATATAAATCTACGTAACATTTGAGTAATATCTTGGTCAGTATTATCAATTCGAGTAAGTAATTCAATAAGCGCTCGAAGTAAGCCGAACGTCATCTGAGAATACACGAACTTCGGCGGGACCCAAGTTTCGGCTGGTTTTTGGCCGAAACCGAAACTGTAACCGAACCGAAACTTCGGTGGGTCACTATTTATAAGTGTTTGATTATGTGGGTCACGGATAGAATGGATTGTAACAGGATATTATAAAGGAGGGAGGAAGAATGCATTCTGCATACATAGAGGTCATTTCAATCGAGTTCAATCATAGTTTCACCTAGACATTGCTGTGCCATTTCTTTTATGTACATGGACTGTTTTTTCAATTCAAAATACATCTTCACGCTCACTTGCACTTAATTTATAAATTAACTAACACGAAATACGTCGGTGAAGATCTTTTATACAAATTCTTAATAATCAGTTTGTCGTGCATGTTCCCATTTTGATACTAAGACAAAATGACTAAGTGCACGTAAAACCGCAACATACAAAGTAAACTTCTTCATTCATAGTTTTGATATGACTAATTGTGCTTAAATAACTTTGCGGTTTTATTATCTTTTATTATATTTCTGTTGCGAGGAGGTAAATGTACCTACAGATGTAGATGTGACTGACCATTACTCGTCTTTGTTTCAGAGCTGAAGTGGCGTGGGACATTGATACGATATATCTGGCACATGATATAAGAATGTTACATTTAAAAGATTTTGATCATTTAGATCAAAGGTAAGTTGGTAAAGGTCATTTATAATGATCTATTTTGTAATTTCCCTTTATGTCGAAAGAGTTTAAAACGTCTCTTGAAGAGACATCAACCATCTTAGTGAATACTTTTGGACCAGATACTATACAGTCTATTACAGCCCCACTGTAGTTTCTGTTAGTGTAGCAAGCAGAATTGTAGAACGTGTGGTAATCGTAGTATTTGTGTGTCCAGGGACCTAATCCCCCTAGTGATGGCATTACAACACAACACCTGGTTCAGCGGCGTGTGCGGCGACGGCGTGCGCGCCAGCGGCGAGGCGTGGGAGAGCGTGTGCCGCGTGGTGCGGGGCGCGCGGCCGGCGCCGGCGCGGCTGGCGTGGCGCGCCGCGGCGCTGCGCCACGACCACGCGGCGCGCCTGGGCCACGCGCTGGCCCGCGCGCGCCGGGCCCCCGCCATGCATACTATTGACTTCTCGCAGAACCATATTGAGGATAAAGGTGAGATAGCTGCTTGGTTTGAGTGAAGTATTTATTTGGAAGCTTGTATCTATTTCTCTACATCTCATTCTCATTTACACTTACTAATCTACTACGTGGCAAGACTCGAAATTGCGTTGGGGGTAGAGTTGAAAACTTCCAGGAAAGTTTCCTTTTCTGAGGAAAGTTTCCTGAAAACTTCCAAAACTTCCGAAACTTTGGAAGTTTTCAAATTATGTTTTTCTATTTATGAAATCAACAAATTCGTTGCTTTGGGATTATTCACAATCAGTAAAGTCAAATGAAAATGATCCTTTAATTTAGTTCTATTTTTTTTAATAATTTAATGTTTTATGGTATCTATTGAAGCAAATTGATGAAATAACGTTTTTTATTCAATCGGCTAAATCATACGAAGGCAACGAGCATAATGTAAACACCGAGCGGTATGACGGAAGTTTTGGAAATATTTATTTTTAACATGTACCCTACCCCGCATCCCGTACTGTGCTCGCTGTGTTCGAATATTTAAAATCTAGCTAAATGTAACATATTTTAAGTACAAAGTATCCCCAATTACTGTTTTTATAAGTAAAAAATCATTTCTGAAAACTTCCAAAACTTCCGAAATTTTGGAAGTTTTCGGGAATATTTCCGGTAAACTTCCGGAAAACTTCCAAAGTTTCGGAAACTTTCCGCAGTTTTCAACTCTAGTTGGGGGTCGTCCATACGTGTTTATTCCATCCCTCCATAGTGTAACTTTTTACCTTAAATAAGAATTAAATTAAAGTCATCATTATGCTCACTATTTAAAAAAATATGACCATAGTGTAGTACCATAGTACCATACGTACGTACGTACGTAGTGTAGTACGTATGACCATAGTGTGTGTGTGTGTAGTGTCATAGAAAAGTGACGACAAATAACTCCTATTTAATATTAAATAGAGAAAAGTGTTAGGAGATTTATCCCTCCTCCTTGTATCGCCATGTAGACATTGGTGATCACCCCTCTCACCTCCTTAAGAGTCCGGTGGAGACTACGGTTAACAACGATTCGAAGTGAGTGCAAAAATTTGCCTGAATATTGCTATCTCTGCTTGACTATAGGCGCGCGTGGGAAGTGGTAACGAGATAGCACTAGAGCCGTTTAGAATTTGTTATAAAATTGATCGTGTTCCGTAATACCAAAAATAATAAATGAAAAATTTATGAATTTTCATTTGATAATCCGTAATTTCACAATATAAGCCATGTTTCTGTATAAACCATTTATAAATATTGATGTTTTTAATACAAAACAAATAAAAAGAAAACATGTCATTTACGCCGTACAAATATGCAAAATGCAATTCGGTTACATTTCGTTTTACGTAAGTATTTTGAAAGAAAAAAGGCCTAGGATCCTATATAAATACTATCCCAATCTGAATAATATCATAGTATGGTGGAAATATGCTCGAATTATAAATGATTTTGGTATTGCGTTTGTAAGGGCAACTCATCCTCTGCCGGTCTCTTAATAGTGTTTCATGGTTTAACGAATACCTCATAACTAGAGACACGCTCCGATAATGCATACGGTTGAGTTATTATACTTACTAAGAAAGTTATTATAATTTATTTATTTACGTTTTGATTTATCTGTTGGTATTTCTTAATTCAATTCCAAAGACGACGCAATTATGACTAATTAATTTAAAATAGGTTAAGCCCGTGCCGGTAAAAAACTTAAATTCGTCCTCGACTTCGCTAAAATAAGGTGACCATTCATATTATATGGTTGACCATGTCTACATGTATCACTTTCATCGTCCGTGACTCACTTTTAGTTTTAATCATTGAATATTTATGACATCACACTATTGTTTGTGTTTATAGGTGCTATTAGTATACTGAGCGGCTTGGCGAACAATCCAGACGGGTTGAGACATATTGCGTTGTCGCAATGTGGCCTTACTGGTAAAACTGTGATGCATCTCGCTACCATGCTCAATGACAACCCGTGCCATCTCTCCACCCTATCACATCTGGACCTCTCATACAATAACCTTAAAGATGACGTACACGTAAGTCATTAAAAAACGAATACGAAATAAATTGGATGTTTTTCGAGTTTAATGCCTCCAATATTGTTGTTCCAGAATTTATACAACTTCCTCGCCCAACCAAACGTTTTAACATATTTAAATTTGACTAACACGGAGACAACGTTAGAAAACGTAAGTAATAAAGTAAGTTGTATCATTCAGTACATGGATATGTGTCCTGTGCTCATTTTATTTATTTGGCTTCATTTTCTCTAACACTAGCTCTAGCTCTATCTCGGCCTAAGTTTTATTGAACACAGCATTAATACCTATAATAAAACCATAAGAAAAGTTAGGCTATCTATCTATCTATATAATCTAAACGTGCAACCAAGTCAGTCCTAGTCCCACTGTTGGATATACACGGTGTTATTGAATCAACGCAAAATCTGAAAATAGTTTGGTCATAATTGACTACTGAATCGATTTCAGTAACTTTCACAGCAATGTTTCAGCAAAAATTAAAATCGTCTAACTAAATCTTATTTCAAGACAATAAGACTCAATTTTAAATGTAGGAAGTAACACTAGGCTCAAATATATTTAATTTTAGGAACTTAAGTTTTGGTTATTGCATTATGCCTTTAACTAGATATTCTAATTGGAGTCAGTGAGATTTAGCGGTAATTACATTACACTTATAGACCTCTTCCAAATAGATGTGGTCCTAGTCACCATGTTTGACTAGTTTGTTGTCAAAAGAATTACCTATTCACCAAAGTAGAATATTATAGATGACAAGTTGATTGGTTATCATGCTGTTGTTGATAGGCAGAGCCTTGTCTTATCGTCTATAAGCTACATGACATCAAAAAATCGTCATAGCGTGCAGGGACCAAAGGACTTGGAAGCTTCTTCTCCAGATACGCTACATTAAGCTTCGTGCCCATAGATGTGGGGTGCACTGCTACGCGGCTGCGCGGCCCGGCTGGCGACGTTGTCAGTGGCGCGCAACCCCTGGTCGGCGGCCAGGCGCCCGAAGGATCCGCCGCCTTCCTTCCGACAGTTCTTCACCGCCTGCCTAGCATTGACTGACCTCGACTTCTCCTACTGCAAGATGCCGCCTGATGCTCTCAAGTTAGTTCAATATGCATAATTATGTATATTTTTTTAAACGTATCGCATTCTGCTGCTAATGCTATGCTTACGTTTCTGAAATAGAAGTAGTAACTTATTTTCGTTTTTAGGCATCTCAAAAAATCACAATCTCTTAATAAGGCGCAAGCCTGTGTGAATGTTAGCTTGAAATGGATCGATTTTAGGTAAATTGGTATCAAAGATTCCAAAAATAAACGCAAAAAAGGGTGAGGGATACGGAAAGGGGGTGTTTTTTTGGTGGGATAATAATTCCCTTTGCCGTAATAGGTTAGGTCGTTAAGGAAAATCTCTTTGCCCGATTAGGTTTAGGTTGCTGTCTAAGACTAATTGCATAAACAAGATTTAAGAATAAATAAATATAGTAATAGTGGATAATTTTTTCATGTAGCGAAATGACCAAGCCACATATTTTGACTAAGGTGTAGAGTTTGTGAAGTTAGGGCGCGTAGAGTTAGAAGCTTGGCTCTACATGAGATCTGATAACTTTTTGACAGTGCGAGTCATATGGTCTCGTCTTGGCAACATTTTACATGAAAATATTTTTGGTGGAGTCCTCTGTGTCTTTCTCCCTCGGAAAAGTTACAAGTCTAATTAAATCCCAATCTAGAAGTGCTACTGCTAAGTCTTTTATATTAAACTTAGGCACTTTTGGAACTGAGCCGTTCATTTGAAAATAAAACCGCTCAGCGAGTATTATAGTCCCACTGCAGTATTTTTCCAACCTGGTTTACTTGAACCTGGAATTATGAAGACAATTGTCTTAATTCATACGGCAGGTATAGCCGACTAAATTGTCATAGTTGGATCATTTCACTAAGGCACGTGAATCATTGCAATTTGAATCTTAAATCATGGACATAAAGGCCACCAGACTAGCCATCTTATAGTAACGCAACGATAGCTAGGAATACAAACTATTATATCATATTTGTTTATATTTAGCTCTATTTCGTTTTGTAACTCTTAAGAAATCTATTGTAACATTTCCCACTGCCAAACAATTTGAACAAACAATATAACATAAACATCACAACAAGAGCTATGTCGTAACGTTACAATATGTCACACAATGAAATGTTATTAATTGCTTACAAAAATTATTTGTAAACATTCGCGGGATGTGACGAATTGTTTGGTAAAGAATTATTTAAAAGGGAAGGGTGTTATCTAGCCAGTTGCTTGTTCGCATCGGTATTCAAAGCTGGAAGGTAATTGTGTAATGTGTTAGCATTTAACCAACCAATATCAAATTAATGTGAAGTGTTCGTTTAATGCGATGGTGCACTGAGTACGTTCCGAATAGGATAAAATATGGTCCAGGGAAAAGCGCTCATTTTTATATGCAGTGAATCCAAGGTTTTTTCGTGTATTTATCGATTAATTTATTCTTCTAAATATTCTAATGAGGGATCCGATTCGGATCAAATGCAGTGTAAGGGCTCAATTATGGAGCGCGGAGCGTCGCGCGGCGCGCAATTAGGCGTGTCGCTCTCTCGCTCGCTCTCCATGAACGGAGATACGCGACTTTCCGCCTCTTATTGAGCCTTGAGTATGAAGTTCTGTTTATGTACCTAAATGATGTCCTGAAGTGGAGATACTCTACCTTTGGAAGACGGAACTTCGTTACAGTGCCCAACCATTCACACATACCTAGTGTTACAGATTCAGTATTTTCTGGTATTCCGATCAGACTTAATACACACGCTCACTAAACCCATCGAGAATAAATAACGATTTGCGGGTGAAAATTTACTCGTCTTTTTTTTTCAGTTTATTATTGCCCTAATCCTGGATAATATAGTCCCATCGTTGCGCTTAATTTCGTACAAATCCATCTAAACATTTATTTATTAGTGGGATTGCAATACTTATATGCTTTATGTCGTGTTAGGAGCCTACTGCTCGGGTTGGCGTGTAACGAGAGTGCGACGGGCGTGCAGTTGAACCTGTCGGGCGTGCTGTCCTCCTCGCAGGCTGCGCATGTGCTGGAGTCGTGTATACACGGCGTTAGGTGTTTGCAGTCGCTCGATCTGTCAGATAACAGTGAGTATTGCATTATAATTATTATTTTATTGGATACACTTGTAAAGTTCAATCAATTTGGATACAAACGTAAGGCTATCTCTGTCAAAGAGTAATGATTTTTGTAAAATTAATAGCTGTAATGTAGCTAATCTATTGGCAAATTATATTTCTAAAGAATTTCATGCTACTGCCAATTCACTCGGATATAACGAATCTCTTCTTTTGCGCTATCCGCAGGCACAGATGGTGTGGCTTATTCTCATGGAATTGTTTTTTACTTTCTAGGTATGGAATTTGAATTATCTGGAATAGTGAGAGCCATTGGAAAAAATCATTCTATAACTCATTTATCTCTAAGTAAACTGACGGGAAAACGATCGTACGCTCCGCCGTTAATACAGGTATTTAATACATAACATAATGTATATAATACATGGATTTGGTTTAGATTGCATACTAATTGTTATACTTTTTGTAGGCTCTAGTCCACGTTCTCCAAGAACCTGATACTGCACTAACGTCGTTGGATCTCAGTGATTGTAAGCTAAAGGTTAGTTTACACAAAATGTGGTAGAGATATGCAACGAAAAAGACTAGTACCATTTCTATGGGACCAGCATTTTCTTGAAATGATGACCCAATTATATTATCAGTAGATTACTTGCGCACCGAAGAGCGCCCTGACTTTTGAATTAATTTAAAATTCATCAAACCTGTTCTGCAAATAGTCCATTGCTGAGCACGCACCTCCTTATTGACCGCTCGAATGAAAAGCTAGGTACCATCAATACGTTGATGATAACAGTATTTATGTTGTTTTAATTGCACAGAAGAAAGCTGCTCAACATTCTGATGATGTAATTCTTAGTTGCCTTCAATGAGACCTACGAGTAGGAGTAGCCTTTTCTTACCGGAAACCGCACTTAAGGCGGCTCATAAAGTGTATAATAATTATATTAGTGAGCACATTTTTATAATTTCAGGGTGATCTATACGGGCTACTGAACGCATTAGGAGGCGCAAGGCGACTTCGTACCTTAGACGTAGGCGGCAATTTGGCAGGTGACGCTGGCGCCAGACTACTCGCAAAAGCACTGCAGTGTAACTGCACGCTACAGACGTTGTATATAGACCGGAATGCGTTCAGTTTGCAAGGTAACAAATCTTTTTAAACAGTTTTAACACATTAAAAGGTTTATCAGAGGGTGCTCTCTAGGTTTCCGAAAGCCTATATAAATCTCTGATAAGGTATCATTTATTTTGACACGAGAAGATGTATCACCGTCAAATTTAAAGTTATGCGATGATGAATTGCGGACCGCCTTATTGCTGTAAATAATATCGAGCCCGATTTATATTTTTACTGAGATGTATTCTAACAGAAAATTGTAACTACAATATTGGGCGACCAAATGTAATTTTGATGTATGTAGCACACATTTGGTCAAAGATCGCTAAGCATAACTGCATAAAGAAGCAACGAACAGTGAACACCTCCCCCCGCCAACATCGCCCACAGATTAGTGGTACGATCAAGGGTACACATTTCTCGATGGCTGCTCACCGCGAGCGGCTGTGATCGGTTTGATTCCTTATAGCGTTACATGACGAATAGCGCTGTTCTTTCGAACGATGCGGTTGTTGCTCGCATGTTGATAGCCTTACAATGACTTATGCTCATACTCTAATGTGTGCAGATAACCAGTGTGCGCATGTTGTACTGTAACCAATGAAATCTGATGGCTAGTGTGGAGTGTCACTGATGTGGGTGTTGGTAAAATTATTTGTTATTGATCCAGGACTAACGGACATAGCGACGGCATTGCGCCGCTCTGTGAGCGTGCGGCGCGTGGAGTTCCCGGGCTGCGACGCGGCGGCCGGCGGGCGCGGCGCTAGCGAGCGGGTCGCCACGCTGTGGAGGGACCTGCACGAACGGTCAGTCCACAACAGTTACAACGCGTTGTAGTTGCGACGTGTCGCCTACGCTCATAAGTCTAGCATTGTACCCACGTGTTACGAATTTAATAATATGAATTCCAGTCTGATTATAAAATGAACAGCCTGGCTATGTCAGTCTTGATATCATGGTTTTAAAATACCTTTCTTGTTCAAATGTTAGTCTGGCGAGCAACTGCAGTCCAGCGCAGACGCACACCCTCCGCGCGATGGCGCTGGAGCGCGCGTGGGCGGGCGGCGAGGCGGCGGCGGCGCTGGCGGCGCACGCGGCGGCCGCGCTGCCCCCGCCCCCCCTGCCCGCCGCGCTCGAGCGCGCCGCCGCCGCCGCGCACCACCTGCTGCACCAGTACCTGCAGGTACCGCTGATACTGCTCACTTACATACTAGCCATCATGCTGATATGAAATACAAAACATCACGAACGAACACTGGAAAAAAAATCCTGGGCTATCTGAAAAAGAAAGAAATATTGTGGGAATATTATTTGGTCCAAGGAATAGTAGCAGCGTGTGGGCTGCTACTATTCTTTCCTATAGTTAGTAGAGAATTAAACAAAACTACAGCACTGTGAAGTGTGCTGCCGCAAGCTCTGAAAGTATCGGGTGAGTGCGGCCGTCTGTCCCTTCTCTTTGTGCGTGTACCTGCATCATATTCAAAGATTATTTGATCGCACCGTTGAGTGCTAATGCGAGTGGTGCTCTAACACCCGCTCTACGTGTTAATGTGCAGAGATGCGGCGAGGTGTTCGCGGCGATGGGCGGCAGCGGGCCGGGCGGCGAGCTGGTGACGCTGCAGGCCGTGCGCGACGCCATGGCGCCGTGCTCCGGCACGCTGCAGGACCTGCTCAAGTAAATATACACCCCCACTGATACTACTGCAAGATCGTACCACCACTCGACAAGTCAAAATGTCACGTGTGCACAATAACCGCCATTCGCTGACCGAATGCGGCGCATTTGAATGCTTTGCCGTGACTGCGAGTACGCTTAAAGGCATGGCCACACTAAATACAGGAGCATAGGTATGCAATGTGTGTGCGGTGCATTCAATGTTCTCATATAGCGTTTCATAAAAAAGTCCTACTGCTTGCTGCTCGCACTGCACATGCACCATACTCGTATTTGGTGTGGCCGAACCTTTACAATGTGCTTAGGAGATACGCTTATGTGTGCGCATTCCCCGCGACCAAAAAAGACACATTCAGTTAATCAATTTTCACCATTACAATTTTGACAATGTGTCATATTTGTGTATATTTCCACGAATCGCTCCTAATCTAAATCACCGTACCGCAAAAATTCACAATCACTGCTTAAGTCAACAGTTCGATCAGAATAAATTTATCAGTAGTGTGTTATGTGTGTACTAAATTGCTGTGGTATATTCAGTCAGGCGGTGGAGAACTTGGCCCTTCTAGCGTGCGAGAACGTAGACCACATAGACAGCGAGCCGATGCCGAGTGTGGACGGGGACATACCCGACCTACTGACGCCTATATCACATTCTGGGGTAAGTTCAGTAGTATTAAGTTCGTCACACTTTCTATTAGGTACCGGAATATCGTTAAAATAGTACATAGATGCGTTGCGAGTGCGGCCAGAAGTGGTTTGACTGTGTCACGCGTCGGCCGAGGTGGTATGTCGGCAGGATGCCTTGAACTTAGTGGTCCTGTGAAAGGTGAAGTTGGGACTAATAACCTACAGAGCGGTTTTCAGAACCACAATCACCTTCCAACATCTAAGTTGTAGTATAATTAAGTTCCCATGTATCATTTCATTAAGTAAGCGTCCACTGTCTGCCGCAGGTACGCCTACTCATAAAAGTGGTATTTATTAGTCCTATAGCATTAAAGAAGACGCTGCTGCCCATCTTCTTGACATAATACTTTAGTCGCCTTGTAAGGCCTACCGCAGACGACAGACTTTTTGTGGGATCTAGTTCGCGGCGTATAAAAAGTCTATCAAATATGTTCGAACTTTTTTCCAATAACGCTAACCTTCCCACGAGAATAATTTTTAAGTACTACCAGAATCTGCTACATTGCACTTAGCATATAGCATTATATATAATAGATATAATTAATATATATTTTCACACAATCAGAAACTAATTATGTATTCGTGATCTATAATAACACCTGCAATTATTTCACGCTACCTAGAAGTTGGATTACTTGAATTTGGTAAGAATGACATTTCTTCATTATGTATTTGAAATTATCATAATCGATGATGACGATTCCATATTCATTACGACATAATAATCTTTATTTATATATGCTGGACAGATAACGTTCTTTACGAAATGATTGATAGCAATAGCAATACAATGAATCGTGCAGTGTAACCGTGTAGTCTTTTGATGGATTTCCATATAATTCTAAAAAGTGTTGTGTTTACCCGTATAAGGGTATCTAGTGATTCATAAATAATGTTTCAAGTGTTATCAAAAGCTTTATTGAGTTGTTTTCAAGTTCCGGATAAAAAACCAGCCAATACACCTGTAGGAATTCATGTGAGAAAAATACGCGCCTTTTTATTACGACCTGAAGCCGGGACCACACTTCCGATTTGCTGATCTGATAGTCTGATAAAAACAACCTGTTATTGGATCGGATGTCCAAGTCGAACTGTCGAAGGAGACCAAAAAAGTTTGAACACCAAGGGTGTGTGGCTATAGATCCGATATTCGGATGAGACTATTGATCTAGAATTAGAATTAAAATATTTGTAAATATATTTTCGTACCATTAATATGACAATCTGGTGACTTATGGCTACCGAAGTTTTCTTATCAGTTGGACAAACATTTTCCGGAAATACCTAACAAGTACTCACTTAAAATCTTAGATAACGGTAATTACCTAAAGATATTTAGTAATTGATTATAAGACACATTTGAAAATAATAATTGTCTCTTGAGTACTTCTAGTTTATCATAATGGGAACCAAGATAAGATCTCTTAAAAACAATACTTTTATTTCCCTTTTTCGGAATACATTGCAATTTTTATCCTACATTTTTATATTTTCTGTTGACTGTTGCCTCGTTTTAATAGTGTATGTATTTGGCAGAATCATCGTAATGTCACGATGGAGCCATTAAATTAAAATAGTGAAGTGAACATTGTGTATGTATGTGTAGGCGACGCCGCTGGGATGTCGCCGCCGCGAGCGCGGCTGTCGGCGCGTGCGACCCAAATCGGTGGCTGAGCAACAATGTAGTAGCAATGAGATGCTATCGCTTCCACCGCTACACGCGGAGGCTGCGGATGCGCTCGCAGAATTGCCTGCGCACACGCTACGACACCTTGTTAAAGGTTAGAATTTTGTTTTGCAGCATTAGACCTTATATTAATGATTTAGGCATATGTACATCATTTATGGCGACGTCTTTGCTTACCAGATGAGACTGTCTCCAAACACAAAGTATCCTGAAATTGAATTATATTATTATTATTGAATTTTTCTTTTTTCGAGGCGAGCAAATGCACTTGCATTATACCCTTTTACATATTTTAGACACGCAATGTACATATTATTATATTTACTCATGTCACAGTTCCACGTTGCTGTAAATTTGATTTTAGTCGTTCTAGGAGTATCATTGCACGTTTAATTTCTTTACAGGTCGACCTAGACGGGCTAAGACAAGGGCGCCGACCCGACCGATAACAGATCAGTCGCAAGATATCGATGAAGGTATAAGAAGCGCTGTAAACTAACAAATAGTTATAAAACGGTTTTGTGTCAACTGGTTCTAATATCGAAAGTTTCCTTCATTTGCTAGTAATTGCATTTAAAAATACGCCAGTGTGATCGACAATGGCTGTGCACAACTGGCGTGTATGTATATTTTTCTTACGTGTAAATGCTGAACACCTGTACACATTTGCGTAAAAGCGCTTTCCATGGGGTTGTGGATTACACATTGGGAAGAATGTGATCCCTGGCGGTTCCGATTTGCAAATGACAATCCGCCTATCCTCACGGACATCTAGCAGCGCCTCGAACGCTATAGGCGTATAGGAGTTTACTCACTTTACGGGCAGCCTTGGTTCCCCCTCCAGCGCTTTCCTAATACCATCAATTTACAAGCAGCTATTTATTATTTTCACAGGTCTGGAGGAGTTCTGGCGTACTTGCCGCACGCCGCCGGGCAGCGAAGAAGCGTCACTATCAGCGCGCACGCCGCTCACGTCTCGCTCACTGCACTCTCTGTCGTCGCTCGCCTCGCCTTCGCCGCTGCGGCACTCGCCCACCCTGCAGCGCGACGACACCATGTATGTACCGACACATGCCACTCATACATTGTCAACACACCGCTCACTGCGCTCACTTTCCTCGCTCGCCTCATCTAGTGGGTATAAAGGTCACTCTCACCTCAGACACTCGTTTTGAAACAATAATATACCCTAAGAATCTGTTGGTGAACACAACTATAGCCCTGGAGTATAATCACCACTATCAACCATGCTTAGCAACAACCATATTTTCTTCTAAAACACAATTATACATTTATTTGTGGCAATAAAAAATACTGCCTTCTTGCTAAAGTAATATTCATGAGTTTGATAAAACCTAATAAGTAGCACTGATGAATTCATTTCTTTATAAATAAGTTCAACAAGATAATCAGTCACGGTCAGCGTATATCGTGATACTGATTGCGTACTAACCTGGATAATTATTACAATTAAATAAGGGCTTGCAATTTAAAAAAACTCCATTTGTTTTCAGGTACAGCGTGACATCTGGAGAGAGTACGCCTGTTTTATTAGAATGTGGTAAGTTCTGTTCATTTGTATAAGTTTTCAAACTGGTAGGACTATATCTGAATTATTATTATAGTGTAGTTGCCGCAAGCTGTGCTATCAAGTACGAAGTCCTGGGTTCGATTCCCTGGGCGTACATTGTATGCTGATCATCAGCAGCCCGGTAAATGGCATATCGTCGTTGTTTTTTTGTTATTTTTATCCTTTACAGAAGTATCACGTTGCAAGTCTTCCGATAATGTGGGGATCAAGACAGCGTCCACGCCGCCTCCATCCCGATCTTCCGATAACGTCAACACTATGGGTAAGTACACTCAATAATAGTCCTTAAATTTATCTTGTCACCAATGAATGGGGGTTCCAATTTCAATCACAACATTTTCTCTATCACAAATTACAATAGATAGTTTAAAGCAAGTTCAGTAAAACGCAGGTTTTAAAATAATATATCCGTCACTTTCTTAAGTCATATAACAAAAAGAGACAAGACTATCTTAAAATCTGGGGTTTTGCAAGACTTGCGTTAAACCATCTTTTGTAATAAGACAGAACGGGTTTAAAACACTGATATTTTGGAGATCTGGCTTTAATATACTATCCGATTGTATTCCTACTAAGATGGGGCCTTTTGAAACTTAGCAGCTTGTAATGTGACGTCATACTTCGTTCGTTACCAACCTCAAGGAGTAAAGTTATTCTGTTTCGTCGTCAACTAATCAAACTGACGAGGCGCTCCTCAGTTTCAAAAAGCCTTATCTAAACCAAAACTATCTAAATGCCTAACTATCAGCGGTTTGAGATTGAATTTTGACATAACTGTAACACCTAAGGCTTGTGGGCAACGCATTGGTAATGACTAGGTTGCGGCAGTGATCGATTGAAAAGCACAAGCTCGTTTGTCTATTACAAAAACTTTATAAAGTTTAATTATATAATGTTATGTCAAATTTCTATCTCTATGGAGATAAACCGCCGATAGATAGGATATTGGGACCGACCGTAAATAGGATAGTATTTCTGCAAAGCGGTTGTCCACCTCACTGCCTTTTCTGAATGTGCTGACACAGCTTATGTGCGAACTGTACGCTGGTGTGAGTGTACGCTTCATGGGATCAATCATATCCTATAACTGGAGTGGCCATATACATTATATTACTAGTGTAACCAAACAAGTACATAGAATGGTTTTTGTGTAAAGTATTGAAACAGTCAAAAATTAAATTCATTTCTGAATTATGCGTTGCTGTTTAACTAACAAGTTTAAGAAGATGAGATTAATACCTATCCGCTTTTATCTATACATATAATACTTTTTATATAAATAAGAACAAATCGAGTCTTATCCTCAATCTTAATTACAGGCCGTAATCTAAATATCAGGCATATATCTAAAACTTGCTCTATCCAAAACCAGTTCCAATAATTTGCACAAAAAAGCATCTGCTAGTATAATTTGGGTCCGTGTGCGTGTGTAACGAGTGCGTGTGACTAGGGAACGGTTGCGCGCGCACGCCCGGCAAGGCGCGGCCGTGGTCCGTGGCCGGCGTCAACCCCGACAATAACGCCGCCGCTTGCACCACCGGTGAGAAACGCATCACTATCATTAAACATACTTATTTTTTAATGCATGACCATTACTATGCATTTCTATTAATAAAATACATAGATGAAGACAATTTTATGAAGATCCGCTAACTTCACTTCAGATAAGTGAAGGCAGTCACAGAAATGAAGTGAGCAGATGTTCACAAATTGTCGCCCGTCTGTTTTATTTGAGAAGCATAGTATTAGTACCCTCGAACTTTTTTGTGCCCGTCAGTAGTTTTTCTTGCTCGTGCTCATTTCCTTTCCGAATAATTGCTTAAACCCACAGTACTTTGGTGGAAATGGTCCGTGCCCATCTATTAGCGTTAAGCCATGAAAATGACGTGCACTAAAGCTGCGATGCTGAATGTGAATCTAACAAGATAATCATTCCCGTGGTTGTTAATTTTATCAAGTATTGTATCCCCATAATATTGAGAATTCTTATCTTTCACTTACTGTAGTTCGATTTCACAATCCATAATACAAGTACCTATTTACATTTTACAGATAAAAGGAAAAGGTTCAATTTCACATTAAACTATTTTGATGAGCCATACAACCAATGTTTCTTTTTGCCTGACTATAACTTTTTTTAACACACTGCATGTTAATATACTTAGTTTTAATTCAGATTAACCTTGTGATTATTTAATTACTAAATATAATTTTATTAATTTCAATGTCTGTTTTTGTTATTTATATTAATCAAGATTCTTAATTCTTGTTCACCATTGGTGATGATTTCGTTGCACTTTCGTTAATTTGTCAGATCTAAATGTATTGTTATTCTATTCAATCCGGTTATGATGAAAAAGAGAACAATATTTTTAGACGTGTAAAAATTTAAGTTTAGTTGAACAACAGAATCGGCATCGAAAGGTGCCTAACTATCAAATTACTTGTAATTTTATTTCTAACTTATTTTGGTATTATAGTAACAACTTTCAAAGGTGGGATGTACAATAAAAAGGGTGCGATATCTAACAGATAATTTTCTATTAACTATAAGTGCTCAATTGTGGATACGCGGGGCGTTACGCGTCGCGTCGAGTAGTTAATTCCAACGTAGCGTTCATGCAGAAGCATTTGTTTGATATGTAGCGTGGCTCGCGGCGGAACACGCGTAGTTGCACATGTCGTCGCAGGGAATAGTTCGGGCTGTAGCATTTTACACGCGACGCGCATCGCCCATCGCGATCTCCATAATTATTGAACCCTAATTATCCAAGAATATAATGACACGACAAGTGTTATGCGAGGTTCGATATCGCGTTGTGTTAATTGTGGTTGGTATTTGACGTTCTGGTGGTGGTCTACAGAAGGCGTGGAGGCGTGCGTGGGCGGCAGCATCGTGGGCATCACGCCGGGCGCCGCACTAACCAGTAACCAACTTTCAGACGCTATTCTATACTGAACCGTCAATGTGCCCTGGCCCTGTGCCGTCTCGCTGTATAGGTAAACGCTTGACGCTGCTTTTTGTTTGCTCCTATTGTTTTTAACGGCATGTCTTATGAAATCACAATTATAACTGTCAAACTCTGTAACTCAAAAAAATAATTATTAATTAATTAAAAATGCCCTCTTAAATATAAAAACTCGCCAATGTCTTCAACTCTAGGTAGCTCATATTGAAATGCTTGGTCCAGAAATATTGACTTCTAATATCACCGACGCGCCAGGCGTGTTTTTTGTTTCTCCGGGTGCCGAGAACGCGTCTAGCGAGTCGGAATGTTCCAGTAATATTAGTAGCTCGTCATTTATTTTAGCTTTCAGTGCCGGCGACACGTCTTGTGTGTTCACCGCGAATTGTAGGCAGCATCACTAAGGATATCGTGAAAATTGGGGTGGCAGTGAATGTGATAAGTTAGAAGGACAGGCACACTTGCGCATTTACCGATAAACTACCCACCTAATATGCAAAATTGGTGGCACAATGTTACTGAGTTTGACTGTACTAATTCAGTTGTTACAAAATGATAAGATATAAAAAAAATCACTTTCTCTTGTCTCTTCACTTGGACATAAATATATCTTTTAAGTTTCATAAAAGTAAAAGAACGGGACACCTGCACTACGTCGTCACTATTGGGGTGACTATATTTGAATACAATTGAAAACAATTAAGTATTCTTCGAATCAGTAGCCATCGCTACGTTTAGATGCGTAGGCTCGCGCGCCATTTAATTTGCATGATATATTTAGTTTGCACTCTGCACTTAGTCGTAAATAACTCATACTTACTGTCTAGACTCTAGTCCATCGGATCGCATGCCTCTTATGTTGACTAATAAAACTTTTTAACATAATACACGTTCTTGTTGCTACTGTATTTAACTGTGACTGAAACAGGTGGGTACAGTTCCTTACAAATTGTTATTTTTATATCACATCAACCTCAATACAGATACAGGAGCCAGTCATTTATGACTTGCTAATCTTGGTTTTTGGTGCGTTACGTCAGTAATTTGATGACGTAGTATGTTTTTTTTTAGTAAACCAATTCAGATTTTTTGTTATAAGTAGCAAATAGAGCATTTGTATACATCTTACAGATATAAAATTCGAATGTATCTACATATATTCAGCTTAATTATAATATGTATGCGGATAAACGTAGATTCAATTATCATTCGTAGTCTGTTGTATATTGTTTTAATTTTGCTGTATTTGTATTCCAGGTTCAATGTTACGAGATCACCCCTTAACTCCAGGTCAGGGCTTCTAACATGTTGTTAATATTATTACTTATTTTAATTTGTGATGAAGTCTAAAGTTTATTTTGTGCTTTACAGAGGGCACTGAATCCTAAGCCAAGCTCGGGTGCAGTCAGCGTGACGGGGTCAGTACGTGATAAGTTGAGCAGGGTTCAATGTCCAGATATTACACAAACGGATTTTATTCTCGGATGCTCACAATTGTGCCAGTTAGAATGTTAACGTTTAGACAGTAAAATAGTTACTGATTAGTATTCTAATATTGTATTTGAATAAACTGATCGCCATTTTAGTTACTGTGCGACACGATTAATTTTTAACTTATAACATTAAGGACAAATTGATGATACACGGTCATAATAATTCCAAGTAACTTATGGTAGGATTAAAATTTAAATAATCATTTTCTATTTACTGTGATTCAGTTAGTATTATGTTACTGATTCGTGTAGTCATTAATATATTTTAATCGCTTATAATTTATAAATATTCCTAACCTATCCCACTAACGGATATATTATTTTGAGTGGGATATATATTATTTGATGTAATGAATTATTATTTCTTTATCTTTACAAAAGTATTCGTAACATTATATTTTCATGAGATTGATATTTTATTTTCTTTGGAACAAGTTTTTGCTTTGCCAATAAGCTTGCCGTGTTTTTTTTCTTCATGTTCATTGTTACGCTCATTCATTACGTTTATAACGAATACTACTGTGAGTACTGGTCTAAACAGAACCAATGTCATCGTTTGTACAGAGAGAACATCTAGCTAACTTTATGGGCCTAGCCAACCAGGACAGCATATATTACTTTATTGTGAATGCCAAAAGCTGCTGTGTTGTAAATCTCTATTCTCAAGCCTCCGTATGAAGTGAGCCAGCTGTTCTCACAGTTTTACCAATGATACCTGCACATTGATCAAATATTACTTGTGAGATACTCTTAAGCTCTTAAGCTGATAACGCTTATGTTACCTACTTCGCACAAATATTCAGATTTTATTAAATAGCGTTTTTATATACTAGATGTTGACGCGGGCGAAAAATGAGGTCATTCCACAAATCGCCGTTAATTACCCATTGAGTGTACGAAGGGGATTTTTTTTTAAGAATTTTATCCAGATTTTAACTTTGTCACAGTAAGTCGATGTGACTAAGCCGCGAATCTGTAATAATATGTACACACAAGAATTTCAGCCAAACACTAACTAGGTATGTCACAGTGGGTTACCCCTAAACTAGGTGTTGGTGTTCATTTACTATTTTTGGGTAAATAATGCTTTATTTGGAGTCATTTATTTTTATAGATGTTACTTGTGACCAGATATTTGATATAATTTTAAATGAAAATGGGGTTTAAAATTTTGGTGGTCATTTACTATTTTTGGCAATACAGTATTTTTTTGTACGTATTTTTTTTTACTATATCTGGCGGTCAGTTTAACAAGCCAAATTAAATAAATAGCCACTATAATAGTAGAAGAATGGGGATTTATGGACAGAAAGTACATAAATCCCCTCCATAAATTCAATAGTCAGTTAAATAATGGGGATTTGTGGAATAATCCGAAAAATACGCCATGTCGCCGGCTTCTTTGTCATCGTTTTGTAATTCCGCTCAGTAAAAAGCATAAGCCATACGAGAGTAAATACCAATTTCTTTTATACATTTTAGTTCAAAGCACAAACAATCAAGTGACAATGAAATGATGTAGGTATTCTCTTTATGAATTCGTGCAGCGTTGGTAAGTTAGGGACTCGGATCGGAAACTAATTGGTCTTAGCTAGTCATATTTTAAAAGGCCTATATAATTATTAACGCACAATTTATTTACGTCCGATTATATTATGAATTGAGAAAAATTCGTTTGTAAAATAATTTACCGTGACAGATATCTTCCAGTTTATACATTCCTTTGTAAATCTTAAAGTAGACATGTGAAAACAAATGAACAAGTGTGATTTTAAAATAAAGTTCAAAACGTGAAGTGAATTTTATAGATTAGTGCACTTGCAGAGATGTGTATGTAAGGTTCAATTTTGAGATAATTTGATGAACGTAGATAACGCCCCATACAGTTAAGTGTTCATTAGAGTAAATATTTGTAAAACTATTACATTCATTTATCTCTTGAATTCATAAAGGCTGTCTTGTACTGGAGATTCCTGTATGTAAAATTACTGATCGAGGTAGATGTATATTGCTAAATTATTTCATAGTATTTTTATATTCATTCCAATTTAGTTGGTTTTATCTAGCTCTTTGGTACCAGACTGATTTTAAGGTACTTTTATTTTATGGTGCAATTTATGTCTAGAGCGTTGTGATAATCGTTTAAAATTACATACAATATACAATAACTGTGTTTTATTGACTTTATATCGATGACTTCAATAACTACTCGACCCAAAGGATATGGGACAGCTGATATTTTCTTCGCGATTACGATGTTGGTCCCATAGAGAAAGTTGTTCAGTTTGATTATCCATACTATTCACGTAATGGCAGACTTATACTATAGTTTTCCTCCACACGTTATAAAGCCACGCTCATGATCTTGTTAACTTCGCATTATCGACCAATTACGACGTGTAAAACCAGCACGAAGCTCACAAGCAGATCTAATTCTTGAATGTAGAGAAGTAATAAAACATTCGAATATCCACATTTGATATATTGAACAATAAAAAATATATTTACAGTCTTATACTAATTACTGCGAATAATCCAAAATATTCGTCATCACCGTAGTCCATAGTTTCTCAACCTCGTTAGGGCCGCGACACCATGTCCTAGTTAAATAAAATACATAAACATGTGTCCTGATAAAAATATTTTGCAACTCGACACAGAATATTGTGATACTAAAACACTAGTCAGATATCCACGCAGACGAAGTTGCGGGCAAAAGATAGAGTGCGCAAGAGCTTAGCATGCGCGGGGGGGGGGGGGGGGGGAATATTCATTATCTCCCGATAGGTATTTGATCGGCATGAGGTCAGGACCCCGCGGGCTGTTTTGAATTGACAGAAATTTATATTTTGTTGAAAAATAAAATGTTTTGACAGGGCCATATATTACGCATCACAAAAAAAAATCATTTTTATATTATGATTAGATACCGATACCCATTACAACTCCCATTGGAGTCGTAATGCCATGTGGGGACGATCACTAGGCCAACACAGCTGCAAAAAGTAACTCATGTGAACCAAGTGATCGGTTTCTTACTTCTAAGACATCTTCGCATATTCTCTTGTTATTTCACAGTATACTATGTATGCATTTTACTCACTTCGAAAGATATATCGACAATTAAGTTCATACGTACTATGTACAGAATTACAATACTTTTATGGTAATAACAATACCGAGATTTTAGTTTCGCTTATTGCACATGTTATCTTGAAGAGAGACACGTCAATTATGACGACATACTGAAACTTAGCTGTGAAAGGCATGTAATGTTTCGTAGGGAATTAAATGAATATTTCTTTCATATCAAAGTCAAATTCATACAGCCCCTACAAAAGATTTTGGTGCGCCTGGTACTTATTAAAATAACAAAAACAAAACTTAACCTACTGATTTTTTAACTAATCATTTATAAATTATAAAATAAAAAATCCTGGAAGAAATGCGACTGGCGAAGTTCGTTTCTTGTCCTTACAGTGAAATATTAATGTTTGAGAACATTTAGCGCTTGTTTAGAAAATGCATTATTTTTGTATATAGGATGCCGCAGATGTTATCACATTAAATGAAACCACGTATTTGGTAGTGGTACCATGTTCTGAAGCCGTACTCAAAAATCTGCGATTTTTATGCAAGTTTTTTTTAAATAAATTTCTCTGCTATCATTCGTCTAGGTGAAGGGACATCGTTATCTGTTCTACACGTGTAAATAAAGACAATTTTGGTTAGAATACGTTGGAGATAAAAAAAAATTTTTGCCTAGGAATCGTGATATCATTTTGTAAGTTTTTATTTTTGTATGGTCACTGAACATGATCCTAAATATGTGGTTCTATTTAATGTGATATCATTTACGGTATCCTGTATAAAGAATATCTATAACTAGAGAGATAATTACTCCCTAAAACTAAAACAGAACCAACCCTGTCCACTTGTTTAAAATTTGTGATGTTGTAACTCTTCTTCAAATGCATGTCATCAATGGGTATTTGGATGGATTCATCCAATCAATCCACGTATGAAAAAAAAAAATCGTCAGCTAGCAGGAATAGAACCTGCTTCCTACCATAATATGACAGTTTGACCAATGAATGTGTTCACTACAAAAATCAGCAGCAGTGGCTATTATCCGTAGAAACGTACAAAGTGTCCAACCCCCCAAGTTTGGGAAGATCCATTTCAATAAATTAAACTATTCAATTCAATTTCGAGCATTGTTCATTATTTTTATTTTAAATAAAGGATTTGTAAGAAAGTTATTACAAACTTTCATGTCTCAAAATGAAATTGACAATATCTTTTATATAAAAAATGGCCTTTAAAGGCGTTTTTAGTGTAATGCGGATTTTCTCACGTACGGGGATTGGTCCGCAGTGGAATCAGCATGACACTAAACCTAATTATTCTCAAATACAAAACTTAATTCTAGACGAACTGACGAAGCTACTGCTTGTGTAAAAGATATTCACACATCAACAAGCCGGATAAAGACAAGACGGTAGACATTTCAATGTTTATGACGATAAACATCGGGTTTATACTATTTCATTTGAAACTTCAATAGATGATAGTGTCAAATATGGTTCCAGTGGAGTGGAAATACCATTTAGCAATAGAAAGGAACTATTTTTTACATTTGAGATCTGGATGCTATTTCTCATAATATCTTCTGAACGTTCTTTGTATCAAATATAATATTTATTTTTTAAATTTATGTAGGTATGTATGAGAAATGTAAAATCGACGGTGCGTGTTAACGTGCTTGACGTGAATCCCCGTATAAAACTCGTCTAGCCTATCTTGTATGTCATGAACTGTACAGGCTACGTTGTCTACCGCGTGTATCATGGATTTGGCGGCATGATATCTTTCTTTGGTTCTTCTACACTGTTTATGTTTTTGATCTCGTCTTTTGCGTCTTCCGCTAGAAATAAACATTCATAAATTAGAAATGAATTCCTTCAATAAAATCAGGAATATATAGAATTAATGTTAAGTATGACAATATAAATCAAACAATACTTTTGAGATGCATGGTAAAGAAATAACTTTTACTTGACGATCTCCAGAGCCTCGTCATTTATGGCGATTATAGACGTTCACTTTACTGACGTACTACTACATGGCATGGTCCGAAACTAACACAAAGAAGAAGAAAGTAGACTCGAAATACCAAAGATTTGAGTGTGTGGTTCTTAGCTAAGAACAGCCTCATCTCTGTTTTTCTGTGATGAGTATTGTCGTGAAATCTTCGCAAGGATTTTGCGAACATCAATCATTGGTGAATATGGCAATATTGATAACCATCTTTCATTGTAGTGGTACATTAGGATGCCCGTTCAGCACTTGATGCCTACAAACTGGTGGCAAAGGTGTCACAATACTTATGTACGCCCCCTTGGGCAGTCAGCAACGTTACGCACCTTGCTGGCTGGCTAATCTTAGTTATAAATAAATAAGATGGCAAATTTAAAAACCTTTAATTTCGTCTTTGATCTGCGAGCCGTCCTTGTCTAACCGTGGCCGTTTGCGCGGCTGCGGCGTCCGGTACGACCGGTTCTCGCGACGCCCGCCTTCGCCTTCGTCTTCAGAGTCCGATAGCTCTCCATCAGCAGTGATGCGCTTGTCCTAAAAGCAAACAATACGTTTAGTTTTATCACGGTATAACTACCTGCTCCCAACAGTGGTTCAGCCCTTATATTGACAGACACATAGGCAAATAAAGAATTAAAGAGATCAATATATTGACTGTAAGTATTATTTATTATCAGAATGGTGGAATGCAAAATTGCTCGCGTTGACCAACTGTTGGAGTAAGAAGTAGACTATGTACTATTGAATAAAAAAAATACACAAGGTGGAAATTGCCTTGGAAACATACTTTTTCGCTTTGTGGCATCCTCTCATCTTTGTCAACTTTGTCTTCATCTTCAGATTCGTCGTTTACCGCATCTTCGGGAATAGCTTGTACCTGCAATAAAATATAGACTTCTAAAAATGTCTAATATAATCAACTAATAAAAAGAGATTTAAGAAATAAGAAACTGTAACACTGAAATTAATAAAATGGGAAAAATATTTTTACCTGAACACCGGGCGCGTGTGGTAACATTCTTAGATTCTCAAAGAGCCTATTCTTTATTTTCTCCAAATACTCTGGCGTATTTTGATTGGACATATTACTGGGCGATATGTGTAGTTTGAAGTCTGGGCCGAAGTATTCAAAGTAGTCGTTGTAAGGGAGCTCATTGGCAATTTCAACACCGAGGGCTACTGACGTTTCGTAAGTCCAGCAACGTGAAACATTACGAATTGTGTAACTAGAAGCAAAAACTAAAAGTTAGACAAATTCACACTAATTATGTAAAAAATAAACCTTACTATTAAACGCAGAATAAAGATAAGTTATGAATAAATCTGTTCATCCATTTGAGGTTTAAGCTTGACATAATATATGCATATTTTATGTATTCAAAGTAGAACTTACCCTCCTCCCCCAACTAGTAAGAATGGTAGGCCGAATCTCTTTACGAGCTCGACGCAACGCCCGTGACCTCGAACTGTCAGATTGAAACAACCCAACCTGTCACCTGTTATAAACAAAATATTTTATAATAGTAGTTTATGAACACTCATATCAGTTTTAATATATTTTTCTCTGCTATAAAAGTTAACCGATCATGAAAACTAATTCCAAAAATGATGTCTGACATGATTAATGAAGTACATAAATATCAGTTCCGTATGTTCTGGTAATTGCTAATAAAAATTGAGATACCCGGCCGACAACATTTTCAATTCATCGTTTTAAATTTAGAAATGGAGTAATATCAAAAGACCGCTTAATTAAAAGTCTGGACGTAAAGCTTAGGCGCGGATGAAGTCCGGGGACATTCTCTAGTTTGTTGTTCTCTTTATTTAGTAAATATTTTTTTAAAAGGTGCTAAATATTGATACAGACCTGTTAATGAATCAGCACCACACTGCAGCACGACTGCGCTGGGTTGAAACGTTTCCATGACTTTAGATATGATAGGCACGAAGATGGACTCATAAGACTCGTCGTCCATGCCGTCGCGCAGGGGAATGTTCACCGCGTAGTATTTGCCTTTGCCAGCACCGATATCGCGTAAATCACCTGTGATATAATACATTTATTTATTGAAGAGAATTGCAGAATATTATTATCATATTGATGAAAAATATAGCACGAATATGGTTACCGAGTTAATAAATCTGTTCATTGTGGTCATATTGATTATAATTTATACACCATTTTCAGTAGCAAATGGTAGCAAGTGTGACATAAGGGCATGAGTCATTGCTGGGAAATTTTAAATGCGAAATCATCATAATAATATGAAAATGAATTAATTAATAAAAAGCTTGTAAAATAGCTATCATTTCCATGCCTATCATACACTATGAGTAGGTAATGATTCCCTCCTTTGACTAACCTGTTCCAGGGAAATATTCTCCATATTTATGGAATGACACAGTCATGACTCTGTCAGTTGTGTAGAAGGCCTCCTCCACTCCGTCACCATGGTGAACATCTATGTCGATGTACAATACCCTCTGGTGGTATTTGAGCAGCTCTAAGATTCCCAGTACAATGTCATTGACATAACAGAAACCCGAGGCCTCCGACTTTTTAGCGTGATGGAGACCTCCACCCCAGTTTATGCAGATTTCTGAAGCCTATTGAAAAAATTGAATTATAAAGTAAATGTTTGCTACATACTATTTCGTCTACACTGACGAATTAGGTACAGTTAAATAGCATAGCTTAATCTCAGCCAGTTGAGTAGAAGCTGAGGTAAAGCTCCAACACTTGTATACAGTTTTATATTGAAGGTTAAAAATCTATACTTATTAAAATTCTTACCTGTTTATTTAGTTTTACTGCTGCAGCGACTGAACCACCAGCAGACAGCTGACAGAACTCATAGAGACCATCAAACACTGGACAATCTTCACCCACATTGACTATAAATAAAAATATATTATTATTAATATTAGTTTGACTGGTACCATAGTGAAGCTCTTCAAGCCTGTGTAACAACAATATCAAATACATCTTACATCTTTGCATCTGTTTGTTGTATTCAGACATATTGTCGGGCCTTATAGACCGCAAGAAGCGAATATAATCATCCGAGTGGAACTTTGTCATCTCATCAGCAGTAGCTTTGTGAGGCCTCTGAAAATAAAACATCAATTTAGACATGGTTATCAGATGGTTCTTAAAAAAGGCACTTTCCATAATTTCTTGATAGAAAAAATAATAAATAGGTATCCTGTATTAAAACATACAACACATAATATCTACCATATTATTTGAATATAAACATAAAATAATAATTTAAAACTTATGCATGCACATGTTGCAAAATTTGTGCTATCTCACATGTGCACACGCAGGTTGGCAAAGTTTAAACAAGAGATGGCAACACCTAACTCAAATACCTAACGCGGCCGCGCGGTCTGTGGGGTGGGAAAGCTCCTCATAAAGTACTTAGTCTATACTCCGTTTACAATAGCATTAGACAGAAGTTAAAAAAGGTTCTTTTTAATGTACACTTTGTAACAAAAGTACATTAAATTTGTTACAGTTACGATTAACGCCAAATGTATTAATATCTATTTATATACCAGCTGTCACACTTCATTGTAATCATTTGAACTAATTATCTTATGAAATTAAGTGGCTTTTATTTAGATATATTATTTCATTCCAACTTAAAATTAAAGTGTCAATGCTAAAAACCTAAAAGAAGCAGGAGTGGACAATATTGAGAACGTTTTTCGCTTCACTATAATTCTACCAAATCTAAAATGTCACCTAGTCCCTTCATAAGCTGTGACAGCCGGGTTTTTCTAATTTTACCGGTTTATGTCGTCTGTGAAATTGACGTAAATATTCTGTGATTTTGTTATTGTTTCATTCATTTCTTTTGTTGTAAGTTTGTAATGTGTGATGAAGATGTTATTATAAATAAAACATTATTTAAAATAAAATGATTTTTATTTCGTTTATCTCAGTATTTAGTAGTCTCAGATTTATCCAACAAAGTTATAACTTAACTTTGAAATAAAAGGTTTTGCACTACTGCTTCTACGAGCCTCTTTTTTCTAATGCTATAGTAAACGGAGTATAGTCTTTATGGGTATATTTTACATGGGTAGATTCTTAGGGGCCTGTTAATAAAAGGCTGGTTATCTGATATGTAATCAAATCATCCAAATCTGCGGCTCTAATGCATAACTAAAATGGTAATGAACATCTACTCTGGTAATCAACTTCAATATGATGATGAAAGAATTAAATTAAATGCACTGTATTCTTATAGGCACTAAGTCAGTTTCTGATTATATCATTGTTACTATTTTCACGGAACTTCACTGAAGATCACTGACCCTGACAATTATTGGAAAGCTACTTTGATGACATATGAATACAGTGTATTTTTCACTGACACTTTTATTTCACGGGACGGACGGCACGGATATGTGTGAATAGCGCTTTATATGGATTTCTTATTGTTCTGCTAATTATTACGTAGCAGACAAATTACTCTGCCCCTAAGGCGACCTTCTGACTGGATAAACACTTCAACATTTATTATTCTAAAAGGAAACTTACATATATCTCCATTTTTCGGTATAGTCCATAGTTAAGTAGTAAATTATGAGTCATACGTATACGGTGAGGTTTCATAGGATGTCCCTGTCCATAGTAATAGTTGCCGATGTCACCTAAAAATAAATAAAATGTTGATATTACCAATTTAAACTTTTTAAAGACATGTTACTCACGTCTTTTCATGGCTTGACACATAACAGTCTGTACCACACCTACCAAGATGCGAACGAAAACCTTGTGACCAATGAGAGCACAGAACGCAGTACAGACGCCAGAAGGTGATACAAAACACATGAGAATAAAATCATGAAGACGAATTTTAGATCTCTTCTTGGAAATATAGTTTCTTTTTTTTACATAAAGATCATGTAAAATCGGTACGCTACAAATAATGAGTGGTGTTTTTGGTGCTTAATGGGATGAAAGAAGAATGGACGCCTCATGCGACTACAGTGGCGGGTAACAAACTTTTTAATACTTACTGTCGTAGTAATAGCACACCCTTTTCTTGCTATGTGGTTGCATCGCCATTGTTACAAGTTATATTATTGGTTTATCACGCAATGATCACAATTTACCGGTTATTTTTCTTTAGTAATTATTTTATATGGGAAACATGCACACCACCGCTCAAACTTCCTTGAACGAATGAAATTGAGTGAATGACAGGAATGAGATGATTTTAGAATGACGAATGAACACTAATAAAAACAAAAGATATTGCCAGAATTAAAAAAGTAGGTACCGATAATGCCGGTTTCACACAAGGGCACTAGCACACCGAAATGGAAGTGGAAACACCGACGAGTTCAGTGTGGCTGTAGGCTTGCATCAAGGGTCGGCTTTAAGTCCTTACCTGTTCCTGTTGGTAATGGATGCTCTGACATCGGACATACAGGAGGAGGCACCCTGGTGCATGCTGTTTGCCGATGACATTGTTCTCGTCGGTGAAGGTGAATCTGAGGTCCAGAGCAGATTGGAGAAATGGCAACAAAAACTGGAGAATGTTGGCTTGAAATCAGTAGAACCAAAACTGAATACATGTTCTGTGATTTCGGCGGTCTCTCCAGTTTTAACGCCATATCCCTGGATGGTGTACCCTTACCAATCTGCTCCGATTTCCGGTACCTCGGTTCACTCATGCAAAGCAATGGCGAAATAGACCGGGCTGTAAAGCATAGAATTAACGCAGCATGGATGAAATGGCGGCAGGTCACGGGAACAATATGTGACCCCCGTATCCCCCTTAAACTAAAGGGAAAAATTTACAAGACGATGATAAGACCTGCTGCCTTGTATGGATCAGGATGTTGGGCCACAAAAGGGACGGATGAAAGGCAATTGCATGCAGCGGAGATGCGAATGCTGAGAGGGATGTGTGGGGTAACGAGATTGGACAGAATCCGGAATGAGTATATTAGAGGAAGTATGAAAGTGGCACCAGTTACAGAAAAGCTGCAAAGTAACCGATTGTCGTGGTATGGACATGTAATGCGGAGAGATGAAAATCATGTTATAAGAAGAGTTGTAAGTATGAATGTGGATGGCTATCAGAGTAGGGGCAGACCAAAGAAAAGATGGATGGACTGTGTGAAACATGACATGAATGAGAAGGAAGTAAATCTGGAAATGACGTCTGATAGAGATGAATGGAAGAAAAAGACATATTGCGCCGACCCCAAATAAAATGGGATAAGGGCAGGAGAATGATGATGACACAAGGGCACTAGCAGGGACTAGGGGACTAGTAGCTATGGGACGAGTCGAACTTTTTTAACTCGAGTTATAATGTTCATTGACTCGAGTAGCAACTGGAGTTAGCTCGACTCAGTGTCTAAAGGTAGACGCACACCTGTCTGAATCGACCGCGCCGAACGAGCCTAACGAAACGAATTTTCGAATTCTATATATGAAATCCTATGAAACCTCGCACACCTATCCGCGTCAAATCGGACGAATCGTCGGAAGAATTCAGTAGGTATCCAAATCCCAGACGAATTCAGATGACGTCATCAGATTCGATGCCATAAAGTTATTATTACTAGTGGTAATAGAGGAACACAGTGTGCGAGTGAGAAACCGATCTTTACAATATTTCAATGGATCTTTACGAAAATCCTACGTGCGAGAAAGAGACACAATTAAATGTTCGTAGGACCGATTTAACCGTAACTTACCGATAAACATTTTGCTATTAAAAATGGCCATAGAGAAGAGTTTACGTTAAGTTTAAGTCGTGTTCCGAACGTCTCTGAATACAAATATGAGCGCAAGCTGTTGATTTTGACAGATGGAAGCGTAATGAACTTACGCTTCCATCTGTCAAAATCAACAGCTTAGACTCGTTTCTGTCGTCTCTGAGGCTGACATTCAGAGACGACAGAAACGAGTCTAAGCGTGAACTTACGCTTCCATCCGTCAAACTTACGAACAAATTTTGACAGATGGAAGCGTAAGTTCACGCTTAGACTCGTTTCTGTCGTCTCTGAATGTAAGCCATAATGTCAGCCTTAGAGTATTCAAACGTGTTTATTTTTCTTACGTAATAGGACAATTCCACGTCCAACCCGAGTGATTCCAATGAAAATATAAGGAGTAGCATTATGAATGTTAAAACACTTTATTTCTAATATAAAAAATGGTTTATATAAATTATTAGCATCTTCTTTGGTATTAAAACAAATCAAATACAAACGCTTAGGAGTCATAAATGAATGAGCAGTTATATTATTTACAGGTATAGACAGGGTTTTACCGTAAAAATACACAAATCACAAGTACCTACTCATTCCGTCTCATAATTTCAGAGAGGTATTCCGGATGTAGCTGAAGCCGGCATCAACGTTTCAATCGTATTATGTACGTTGGTACGCTACGTACGTAGGTACTGTTAGTTTATTTTTAACCCCCGACGCAAAAAGAGGGGTGTTATAAGTGTAACGTGTCTGGCTGTGTATCTGTGTATCGGTGTATCTGTGTATCTGTCTGTGGTATCGTAGCACCCAAACGGATGAACCGATTTTAATTTAATTTTTTTTTGTGTCATAGATAATTTTATCCCGAGTGTTCTTAGCCATGTTTCATGAAGATCATCAGCTCTTTTCTAGTTGATGAGGGGATCTAACTGACTTCCTTATGTCCGATTGATTCGAAATTTGGTACCGTGTTACTTCAATTATATTGAAAGTATATGGTAAGGTAACCATGACCTGATCAGCCGTTTGAAGATCATCAGCTCTTTAATAGTTGATGAAGGGATCTGACTACCTTCCATATGTCCTATCGATTCGAAATTTGGTACCAAGTTACTTCAATGATATTAAAAGTATATGGTAAGGTTTAGATTTTATATCTACTAAAAGGACAAAATAAAAGTAATTTTTAAAATTTTAAAAACCCCCCGACACAAAAAATAAGCTCTAAAAACTAACAAATAATATTTTAAACCTATTATAATTATTATCGTCACATATATTATGTAAGTTCAAATATTTATATTTTCCAAGCGTCATCGCGTTGGGGGTCCACCTCAGGGGCGTATTTACCATTAGGCCAAGGGGGCCATGGCCCGGGGCGGCAGGCTGCGAAGGGCGGCAAAGCCGCCCCTAGCAGCTTACTCTGGGCGCCTTTTATTGTCAAGCTTACCCTACAATATTTTTTATTCTTTTTTATATTTTAATTGACATTTAAATTAAAATCAAATGAACGCTTCGAACCTAACCAATTGTTTACAATACCGTCAATACCAATTACAAGTACCTAAATATCATTTGCGTTCAAGAACTATTTATTATACATTTATTTTAGATAGGCACTGCGTAACTAAAATAATTCAGTAATTTTGTTTTGTAAATTTGTCTTATCTACGCCATCTATCGTGGACCGTGGTACCAATACTTTCGAGACGCGGGGCGCACGAACAGCGCAACGCACGCGCGAGGCGGCGCGGCGCGGGCGTCGCACAGTGGGCTGAAAATGAAGCTCCATAGACTTAGCGCCTCTTGAAAATGAAGTACCTTATTTTGGAAAAAATATATAACCAGCGTATTTCTTTACTGAATAGGAACATTTTATGTAATAGTACTTTTTTTCATAAAGCCATTATTTGTGAGTTAGTTATTTGCGATTTCATAATTTTTTGTATGGAGCAGACTTTTTTTTCCTAATTCTTAATCTTTCTTAAGAAATATCTTCCTGTTTCATAAGATCCGTCATATAAGCTATCTTATCACCAAAGCCTGATTCTCAGAAACTCTCGGAACATTGTCATATTCAACTTTGAAGATAGAAAAATATTTTATATGCATGTTCGTCATTTATAATAGATACTAATTGCAACCATAAGTCCTTTCTTCCACAGTTCCTAACCAGGTGAAGAAGTAAGCGCGATCTTAAACGTAAACACAAAGTTTTATCATAAGTTGCACAAAGCTTATTAAAAGTTAATGATCATTTTGATGACGAGGACAATACAGAGAAAGAAACCTTCGCTTTTATGGATATGGATCTAGTCCACGGTTCAGAAAATGACTCTGGCTAAACACTACACTTAACATCGCTTTAGCTGATTTAATTTCAATATTTGGTGTAATGTTCTAATTGGATTAGCCTTCCTGGAATACCAATATAAAAAAAACGTGCTGACTTCTTCACCTCGTTAGGCACTGTGGAAGAAAAGACTTAAAATTTCAATTAGTATCTATTTTAAATGAAGAACTCAAGAACATGCATATAAAATATTTTTTATCTTTAAAGTTGAATATGACAATATTCCGAGAGTTTCCGAGAATTAGGCTTTGATGATAATATAGCTTATATGACGAATCTTATGAAACAGGAAGCAATTTCTTAAGAAAGTGAATTAGGAATAAAAAGAAAAGTAACTTTAACTTCTGCTTCGTACCAAAAATAAAGAAATCGCAAATAACTCACAAAATAGTGGCTTTATCACTTTATGACAAAAACTATTACCACATAAAATGTCCGTTTTCACTAAAGGAATACGTTGGTACATACATATTTAAAAAAAAATACTATCGTATTTTCAAGGCGTCTATGGAGCTTCATTTTCAGTCCACTGTGCGGCGGGGGTGTCGAAAGTTATGTTTCGTTTCAAATTAACGAATAACGCATCAAATTAACGAAGGTATGTTTTAATTTGTGAAAACTTATCTAACGCCTAAGGCCTAAACAGCTTAGCTGTTCTGAATATAGAAGCTGAGTTAACAAACGCCATAAACAGCGTCATTGACGATTTTGTCAAACAATTTGCGCGTAGAAAGAAATGAAAATATTTACCTAGTGAATAAATGCTTCATTTTAGGAAAAAAAAAAAACACACCACACCTATTGCAATACTTTATCGTCACTTAATGGGGCGGCAAAGCTAACTGGCCCGGGGCGCCAAATCCTTAAATACGCCTCTGGTCCACCTAGTACAAATATATTAATCTGTGGGGTCCAATAAAGTGAGAAAAAACCAATGACGTAAGAAGCCTCTCGAAAAAACAGGTGAAGTCCCCCGACCATAGAGATAATACATAGTACCTATAACTAGAGAGCTTACTGCTATAATTAGTTGTACGAAATTTTGTGCCCACATGAAAGTCACCCGAGATTTCGCGGTGTCCCTCTCGCACACATGGCCATTACTCATCAACTTAGTAATCTACTAAATTGGTATTTTCAGAATCGTTTTTACATACATATTAGAACTAATGAAACTTCTACCCACGGCTATCAAAATAAACATAATAAAAAATATAATTGACGTGCTTTAAATATTATATTAAATATTATTATTTCCATACGTTATTCAATAAGATTGATTATTACAATATTTGGATACCAGTAGTTAAAGAAGTTTGCATGCGGGAAACACTACATCATTCAAAATGGCTTACATTGTCAACTTAGTTGTCAACCTATTGTCAACATTCGTGGTTTTCATAGTTCAGAAATAAACGTGATCAAACATTATTTTTGTGCCTAGAATAATTTTTTGGCGACAAGATGGTAAATACTTGAGTTATGATTGGGTGCAAGCGAGAATATTATCCTGGTTGTGGAATATCGTTCCATAGGTAAGTTTCATTGAGTAGTGTGACAATATATTTTTATTTTGTGGGATATAGTTGCTCCAAGTACTTATTTTAGATCGTTTCACATAACATACAGTCCACTAAGTTAAATAATTTACGTTCTTTAATAAATTTGGATTTGTTTTCCATAATCTGTAATGCGTAGCATATTTTCGATGCATTTATTGTTTTGTATAATTTGAGTGATTCCAAGTATAGTATAAGTATACATACAGGGTTATTTGTAAAACACCGGCAACGCTTTAAGGGGTGAAACTACTCATCAATATGAACAACTTTTACTATGGGAACAACCATGAAATCGCGAAAAAAAAATCAAACTTTTCATACAAAAGATTAACCTTGCTCCATCAAAATGTATGAAAAGTTTGAATTTTTTTTCGCGATTTCATGGTTGGTCTTGTAGTAAATGGGAAGATGTTGCAGTTTCCAGTGAACCACCAAATAAGAAAGTAAAGCAAGAGGAAACAAGCACATAAACCCAAAATACAACTATAATGCCAACACAATTAAAATTACAATCAACCATTAAGTTTCTAGCCGGTCTCTTCTCCATAGAACCCGGCCCACTTTGGAACCGTGCATCTAGAATCTCAACGTTTTGACGAAACGACGACGACCTTTTTATGCCGATTTGAAATTAAAAAAAGTTTTGCTTTGACTTTCATTCATTGTGTTTTATTGCTTAATGTTGTGAATGATGATTATACTTGAGTTTGTCAAACAAGAATATTATAATAAGTGATATTCGATTCTGCAGCACTAAGCATGGGTTACCCTTTCTGCTATAATAGGAAAGATCTCATAAAGAAAGGTCGTAGGATGGTCGCAAAGCTAAAAGAGAAAAAGAAAAAAGAAAGAAAAAGTAGAAAAGGAATTAAATTTGTATCTTAAAATATTAAAATCTAATGTTTCCTATGACTAGAGCTGCCAGATGTCCGGAATATTCACGCATGACATTTTATTATACACGTAATCTGTGTATAAGAAAATGTCCGGATTTTTCCGCAATGTCCGAAATTTTCTCTAAATTTTCTTTTTTTATTATATAGTAACCTTGCATATGCCTATTTATATATTATGCCTTGCCTGTGACTCTAATTATAACCAAAAGGGTGTATGTATATTTGTAAGAACGTTTAGATACACTGTATGGACCGTATATTTCACTATTTACTAGGAAAAAAACAATTCTTACTATTCGATATCAGTAGTTAATTACCTGATAACTATTCTCATAACATAATTAAATATTTCTATCATGTCCTACTTTTAACTAAAATGTATGGTTACCCTATTAGACAATGACACGGCTACCACAAAGTATTCTCCCTCAGACCGGCTTTACGGCACTAATAAGCGTTCCAGTACTTGTACTATTTCTATGCCCCCGACAGACAGTGCCCCCGACGCGATGAAGCCAATGACGTAAGAAGCCTCTCGATGAAGCTTACACTTTCTTAAGGTCTCAGTCATTTTGCGATTAAATTAATAGAAATCATTTCAATTATAGCAACATTCATTTCAATTGTGATTTCAATGATTTCAATATTAAAAATATCGCCTAAAACTGCAAATGCCTGCGTTAAATCGACTACTATGTGAATGAATCGAATGAACTTGAGAAGTCCAGAATTGATTTAATTCGTTCGTTGAAGGCCAATCTTTCCTTTCGGCGTTAGCAGTGGTCAAGGTGGGACGTGTTCAACTTTTAATTCAAGATTTATATTATTTCTGAAAACTTCAAGTTAAAACGCTTATTTTGCTTTCATTCAATAATTCAGTTCGAAGTGATAAGTTAAGTTTAGTGTTGTGTGGTGATAAATCGAAATAACGATCGTCCATTTTAATTCCAGGTTCGACCCTGCTACTTAATCTGGAATTACTTTTATCATCGTCAAGTAAAACACAATATAAAATATGTAAGTATTGAAAAGTAACTATTTATTTGTTGTATTCATTAAAATTTCCATGACCCCTTGCATTTTCGTAATATATTTTCAAATAGTAGGTGCGGGGATATGATCATTCCATCAAATTCGTCTTTTCTACTGATAGGTACATTGTATGGGATTTTTCATGTTTAGTTTTAAGAGATAATTTTGTATGAGGCTAGTTGTCGTAATTTTCTTTCGTTATAATATAGTTCGTTTTTGTGCCCATGGAAACTGTTCATGAAAAACGCCATTTTGTGCCGAATCGTATTGATCCATGGTGAATAGAATTGGTGACGTGGTCCTTGTGCGCGTGCGTGGCGTTGCAAGAAAGACAGACTACGCAGTTCCTTTAAAATCAATCGACTAATTCTTTTGACCAGTACATAAATATTTTTCAGTACCTATCTACAACCTTGTCATGATGAAATTCGTAATGTACCTACCTATTTATTCGTCGAACCGCAGATAGATTATGTACCTATCGAAAATGACCATCCAATTTGCAAACACGTGCAGTGTGTTTTCAGCACGTGTCATCAACTGTATGATTCATAATAAAATTATTCCAACTCTTATCAATAATTATATTTCTGTAGGTTAAATACGATATGACTACCTACACGTGCACAACCGGTTTTTAACACGTGCCTTATAATTCATGGCATCATTTTTGTTATCAGGTCAAGTAGTTGGAACAATAGCCGTGGTGGAAGCGGCGGTTCCAAATTTGGCGGAGACAGGAAGTTTGGAAGCAGCAATGGTTCTTCCAGATTCAGCAATGGCGGATCAAAGTTCGGCGGTAGCGGAGGCGGCGGCGGCGGTGGCGGCAGCAGATTCGGTGGATCAGGTGGTGGCTTTGGTGGCAAGAAAGACTTCACTGGTGGCCAAAACATGCGACGGCCGAATTGGGATTCCATGTCTTTGCAACCATTTAACAAAGATTTCTACAACCCACACCCAACAGTTCTTAGTAGATCACCCTATGAAGTTGAGGAATACAGGAGCCAACATGAGATTACTGTCAGTGGAGTAGAAGTCCCCAATTCTATACAAAATTTTGAAGAAGCAAATTTCCCTGACTATGTCATTCAGAGCATTGGCAATATGGGTTACAAAGATCCAACACCCATCCAAGCACAAGGTTGGCCAATTGCTATGTCAGGAAAGAACTTAGTTGGCATTGCACAGACTGGGTCAGGAAAGACTCTTGCCTACATATTACCTGCTATTGTGCATATCAACAACCAGCCTCCTATAAGGCGTGGAGATGGTCCCATTGCTTTGGTACTTGCACCAACTAGAGAATTAGCACAACAGATTCAACAAGTTGCTTCTGACTTTGGTAACACTGCTTATGTTCGTAACACGTGTGTATTTGGAGGAGCACCCAAAAGAGAACAAGGCCGTGACTTGGAAAGGGGAGTAGAAATTGTCATTGCTACACCTGGAAGGCTAATTGATTTCTTAGAAAAGGGCACCACAAATTTACAGCGTTGCACATATTTGGTCCTCGATGAAGCTGACCGTATGTTGGACATGGGTTTTGAACCCCAAATCAGAAAAATCATCGAACAGATTCGCCCTGACAGACAAACTTTGATGTGGTCAGCGACATGGCCAAAAGAAGTAAGAAAATTAGCTGAAGATTACCTAGGAGACTATCTACAAATTAACATCGGATCCCTACAGTTATCAGCAAACCACAATATCTTGCAAATTATAGATATCTGCCAGGAACATGAGAAAGAAAACAAGTATGTATTTGCCCACTTAACTTACTTACTTACTTTACTTTTGAGTTAGTTGCAATGATGATTGTATTAAATTTATGATAGTATTTTGATTAAAGTAAAATATATTCCTCTAAGAAGATCTGACCATAAATATTTTATTTTTATATTGAATTAAATTATGCCTATACAAATAATTCATGTAGATTTTACTTGCAGATTAAATGTACTATTACAAGAAATTGGACAGAGCCAAGAGCCTGGCGCCAAGACAATTATCTTCGTAGAAACTAAGAGGAAAGTAGAAAATATCACTAGAAATATAAGACGATATGGATGGCCTGCAGTATGCATGCACGGTGACAAAACACAGCAAGAAAGAGATGAAACATTATATCAATTTAAGCAAGGCCGTGCTAGCATACTTGTAGCAACTGATGTTGCAGCCAGAGGACTTGGTAAGTACTGTAGTTTTATTATCTAGACTAGGATTTTTAGAAAATTACTTGGAAATTTTAAACAAATCATAAAATGCTTACATAAGATAATTATTGTACCTATGTACACTAGAGAGCAATAAAATCGCGCACCCCTAGTTATTTGGCTTTGTAATGATTTTTTCTCAAAACACATGAAGGCATTGAGTAAAAATCCTTGAGTATAATGAAAGCATAATATACCTAATATGAGCTTTCCAATGACATTCACTTGTCACCCTCAGAAGCTACTCAAAGCAATAAGCCTTACTTGAAGCAGGACAAAATCAAAGTCGATTTGCTCAGAATCTTATTTTAGTCTACAATAATTATGTTGGATGTTTGACCATTGAAAGGTAGTCATGTATGTTCTCTAATGATAGACAATGGACACTAAGTCTATAGAAACTCATCAGAGCCATTTGCACAATGCTGCATAAGCAAATGTGTTGGTTATGGTGGTGGATTGTGTATGTTTTAGAGTGGTATAGCATGTAGATCAAGAGGACAGCTCAATAGTACTCTGAGGAAGTGCTTATAGACAAATTTTAGTCCACTTGCGAATTTAATACAGTCCATAAAACACTGGATAAGTGCCAATTGGGGCTAGGGAAGGGAATTCACTATTATTCAGAATCAGTAGTAATTTTCATTTTTAAAATTTTATTTGCAAGTTTAATATTATTCCCGAAAAGTTACATTGCACTATTTAGTGGTATCATTGGAAAGGTAATGAAATAAAAATTTAATTGAAATTACGAGATTTTTCATTAAAAATTTATGAAGAAAAAGTCTCATTAATCAGCAAAAATCCTGGATGTGCAATTTTATTGCTCTCAAGTGTATTAATATAACTATTTAATATAACTTGCATTTGTTTATACTTTCAGAGGCACTGGCGGAAAGTTATTGTGTTCTATCTGATTACTGTCTGAAATTAATGGGCAAGTCGCTGCACTGGATTTGTAGATGACACTTTTGTCTGATGCAGTTCTAATGTTTAGAGAATGCAATAACTCGTCATTATTACGGTGCCTCATTAGTGCCTTTCACTGTGGATGGACCCGAGGCCGGAAAGCTTGATGGTATGTCCGTCTATAACTACGGACGGATACACTTGAGAGTGTGGAAAACCTGGTGATGCACTAGTAAATAACAATCTGATTACCGAGATGTAAGATTCTCTGATGTGCATTGTTGAAAAACTTGACCACAGTTGAGATGTTATCGGCAGGAGGTCAAGGGTTTTCTATTTCGGCCAAATGGAGTTTTGGAGGGGGCAATATCAATATTACAAAGATTTTACAAACTGAATAAACTTAACATCAATGCCCTTAATAAGACTCCTGGGTTCTGAGTGAGAGGCAAATATTGAATTATATTTGATACATATCTGTGTAACTCATTCATGTAAGTAATTCGGCTATGAGTTACATAACATTACACAGATTTTGAAGGTTAATTTGCTCAACTAATGGATTTCTTTGTTCTGTTATTAAACACTGTTCTTGGCTTTACTCTGTTCACAAATTTTATGTAACAGTTTGGTAATATATTTGTTTTTGCAGATGTGGATGGAATAAAATACGTTATTAACTTTGATTATCCTAACTCATCTGAGGACTACATTCACCGAATTGGAAGGACAGGGCGTTCAAAATCAAAAGGCACATCATATGCTTTCTTCACGCCGTCTAACTCCCGTCAAGCCAAAGACCTTGTCTCTGTTCTACAAGAAGCCAATCAGGTTAGTTGCTATGTGATTTTTATTGTTTGTTTCCTCATACCTTTGGCATGGGTACGCTTCTACATAGCGTAACATGAATGCGAGTATGAGGTACATTAATACAGCTATATGCCTTCGGTGTCCACACAATGTTGTCTGGATCCCATCCTCAGATGTTGTAACAAAACTTCAAACCCAATTACATAACATGTTATACAAATTTTATTTTCTCCAACAACTAATTTGAATATGTTATTTCAGGTGGTGAGTCCTCAGCTCCAGACCATGGCCGACCGCTGCGGCGGTGGCGGCGGAGGCTGGAACAGAAACAGATACAGCAGCGGCCGCGGAGGTGGCGGCGGCTCTTTCAAACGCGGAAGCAACTTCGGAAGGGGCAATGGTGGTGGAAGCGGTGGTGCAGGACACAAGAGATTTAATGAATATTAACATTAAAGTACAAAGTAATTCTAATTAATAGTAGCAAATCCTCATACGAGTACTTGTGTGAAATTTAGTATTAAGGCGTGTAGAAATGTTGAATGTTTGATATTGCAGATTGTGGTTACATGACAGGCTATATTAATTGAATGTTGTCTACTACTAGCATCTTGAACATCCACTGAATGTACTAAGTATATTTTGTTTACACTGTGATATATTTTTATGTGATTCTACAGAGGATTAGCTTATTTATAGTGCTACTAAGACAGTACCTACAGTATTTGTCTTGTGGAGGACTTGCTCTCAACTATTAATTTATTTAATTTAAATAATAATTTTCGTGAATGTCTCTAATGAACGCGAGATAATTTCATCACTTGTGCTCGTCATTCCATGCTCCTTCCCGATAACATGTAATAATAATCAATAAATTTAATAATTAAGTACAGTTGTATTTTATTTTTTCGGCTACCTATTCTGTACAAATCTCATTTGGTGGCTGGAGTCTACGGCGGCGTAACTAAAATGACTATCAGTTGGACAAAGTTTGACACCGGGGAAGGATCGAAATATACGATCGTGAGAGTATTGAAGTACCGTAAAAAGGGGGGAATAGGTATCGCGGGGGGAATAGGAACACAAACTAGATTTTGATTTTGGTAACATTTACGCAGCCTTGTCTATTTATCCATCTACACCAACTTTTTACTATTATAGTAGATTATATTTGGGACTATTTTCTGGCAAGACCAAGTGTCCAAACCCTAGAAAATAATAAAAAAATCACTGCCAAAGTCAAGCCCATGCCTCGTAAACTGGCAGATAAATGGCTCTAAAAACTTCTGTTTTTAGGGCTGTTTGCGTTGTTTTTCTAAAGTGGACATAATTTTTACTTGCTCTTGGGATCTTTGAGGACATTTTAACATAAAAATTATGTGCATATTAACAGTAAAACTTTATTTAATTAATTTTTCAAAATATTCTATATTTTTTTGTCTATATAGGAGTGAATCGGACCCATCCATAATCTAAGGAAATATAACTTGCGATTGGAACATTTGCATCTGACAGAGGCTTCTTACGTAATTGCATCTGACCATCTGATTCACTGAAAAGATCCGGGAAACGAGAGTGACTGCCAGTGCCAAATGAATAGGAACCGGAGTCGAAATAGTGAATCAATTAAATTTCCGGAATAAAGATTATACCGCCAATATTACGTAGGTACCTACTCCGTTAACATTCCTATAATTGTACAAAGAAACAACTGCATTTGAATATTTTTGAAAATACGCTTGCCGCACCCGGGAATCGAACCGACTAAAATCCGAAAAAATAGCATCCTGTACTTTTATGGCACCAATCGATAGGGTCAATCATAAGAATTTTCAGTAAATAAGTAGGTACCTATATAGATGTTTTTATTAGTTTCTTGAGGTTTCTATAGTACAAATGGCCGTATTATTACTTCGCTGAGCGGTAACAGATAGAATATATCTATCTCTATTACTCTTATGACGTTTTGTTTATGTAAAGAGAAATGTCTATAGGTTTTCGGTTTATACTCGATTGAAGGACTCTATAGTATTATTGCTATTATTGCTCTTAGGGTAGGACCTGGGTAGGACGATTAGGAACTTTAATAAAAAATTAAAAACCTCGTTCGTCCCATGGTCCCACCAGTGGTACGACAAGGCGACCTCAGGTGAGGAACCCGCTTACGCTTTAGCGTAGCGTTCGTTTACGAACGGGAAACCTAAGGGGTAAACGAGGATTCTTTGGTCATTGGGGTAAACCTTTGGCCTTTGGGTAAACCACTTCTTACGTCATTGGGGTAAACACGGAAATTCACACGGGTGACTTTCACACCGAAATATGAATTGTTGAACGTAGCCCATGCTGTCACTCCCCACTTGTCAGTTGTCAAAGTCATTCAAAATAGAAGTCCAGAACTTTTATAGTTTTACTGTTTTAGTAATTGCACGAGTCTATCGTTCTTGGCTCTGCATAGCTCGCATTCTTGTGATTGTCACATGTATGATGCAATTTTAATTTTACCAAAGTGCAAGAGTAGCATTTTCATGCAGGAGAACTCTGAAGTTCTAGTTCAATTGAAGTGAGTCTGCGGTGTGGTTTTGTCGTGCCTTATCGATTCTAACCTTAAAAGTTCTTGATAAGATGCTGTCTTTGGTTAGAAGGTTGATCTGTAATTTGTAAGCGGGATCTTCATGTGAGGTAATTTGTAACACAGCAGGAAAATCTTTGGAGGAAGGAATATAAAGATAAAAGGACAACAGATATAACCATGGCTTTGAATGTAGTAACGAGACTCTTAAAACGGAGGTGTTTACGAAAACTGTAAGTTCAATCTTATGTTTAACAATGTCAGATTTTTAGATTTTACAAGTTTCATGTGACTCATATACAGGTCCTACCTTTCTAGTCCCGATCCCTGTAAATGGTTATTCTTCTCATCATTATGAATAAATTTTATTAAAGGACCAACACTGAAATGCCGAATTACAATCAGCTGTTCCACACTAATCATTCAATGTTACTTGACTAAGGGCCATACCTCACCGAGATGCCATGGCGACGTGGCCAGCGACGTCGCCAACTAGTTCTTATTGAGATGTATGACGGCTAACTCACTTGACGACCGACTGGCGACGTTGCCAAGTAGCCAGCGTAGCCAGAGTCGACCGCTCCGCATGCGGCGACTGGCGACGCTGGCTACCTGGCGACGTCGCCAGTTGTTTGCACGTGTTTGTATGCTCCGTCACTCACTCAGTCGCCAACCAGTCGCCGCGTTTTGATACAAACGGATGTACCCATATTTTTTTATGTTTTCGTTTCATCTTTTTGTGCGCTGGTAATAATATAATAACAGTGCAGTAATTTCCACGTCCATTCCTGACTGTGTCGAGACAGAACTGAATGCATTGGCGACGCGATTTGGCGACTTAGTCTGGCGACGCAGGGACGCCAGACGTAGCCATGGCAACGTCGCTGGCCACGTCGCCATGGCATCTCGGTGAGGTATGGCCCTTAATGTGAGCAGCAGATTTTTTTCACGATTTCGGTTTGGTATCTTAGTAAAAGTTATTGAGTACAATAACTCTTTAAAGGGATGAGGACTAGAGAGGTAAGACCTTATATTTATCATAATCTACTATCTGTATTATGATGAATACATTACACCTTTTCAGATTAACAGATGGCTCCAAACATGCAGAAGTCACTTCAGATTATAACTTACTTAAAACTCTCAGTATTCCTTATTCAACTGTCAAGCATGACTACATTTTAAGCCAATTTAAGTTTAGTGCACAATATGCTCCACGATTTTATTCAACTAAACCTGCAGAGCAGAGTGACATTGATGATTATCGCAATGAACATAATATCACAGTGATTGGGGAAGATATACCCAATCCTTACATAGAAATAGACAAAAGTGATTTTCCTGAATATATTAAATCATTTTTAAAAGGTCAAGGTTTTGCAAAACCTACAGTTATACAGTCACAAGCTTGGCCTATTGCTTTGAGTGGACAAAACTTTGTTGGTATTGCTCAAACTGGTACTGGCAAAACATTGGCATATTTGTTACCAGCAGTGGTTCATATTAAAGAGAAAAAGGCAAAAAGAGGTCTTGGCCCCATAGTACTTGTCCTTGCACCAACTAGAGAGCTAGCTCGCCAAATAGAGCAGGTGGCCAAGAAATTTGAAAAATCTATGAATATCCGCTGTTTATGTATATATGGAGGGGCAAGCCGATTAGTGCAAGCAGAGAAGCTAAGAGACGGAGTTGATATACTTATTGCTACTCCAGGCAGATTGAATGACTTTATTGACAGCAAAACTACAACATTAAGCCGATCCACTTATGTTGTATTAGATGAAGCAGATAGAATGCTGGATATGGGTTTTGAGCCACAAATTCGTCAAGCATTGGAAGGAGTCCCCCTAGAGAGGCAAATATTGATGTTTTCTGCTACATGGCCTAAGGAAGTTCGACATCTCGCTAAAGACTATCTAGGAGAGTTTGTGCAAGTAAATGTAGGATCTACAGAACTGTCAGCTAACCATAACATTAAGCAACACATCCATGTTTGTGACCAAGAAGAAAAAATGGATAGGTGAGATTCATAATTTGAAATATAAATATAATGTAACTTAACAGTCGAAAACCCCCAACTCCAACTAGAAAAAGAGCTGTAACTTTTGAATGGCTAAACAAATAAAAATCTGTTCAGCCATTCAAAAGTTGCAACATAGCTAAGATGATACCCGATTAATTAAACTACATTTCAATAAAAAAAACACACACACACAGAGATACACATTACAAACTTATAATACCCCTCTTATTTTGTGTCTCCACATGGAGACACAAATTAAAAATTTATAAATTTTGTTCATAAATGTGTGTGTTGTGTACATAAATTATTAATCAAATAAATAACTTCAATGTTGAATTTTCAGGTTTAAATCTATAATACACGAGATATCAGGTGAAGGATTTGGCAAGATGTTAATATTCACGAATACAAAGAAATTTGTAGATACTTTGTCACTAACACTCAGAAGAAATGGCTGGCCGGCAGATGGTATTCATGGTGATAAAACCCAATTCCAGAGAGATAAGATTATCAATAAATTTAAAACTGGTCAGTCAAATATTTTAGTTGCTACTGATGTTGCTGCCAGAGGTCTTGGTGAGTATTCAAAATCACTTTATTATTTATTGATGCCATTATTTATTAAACAATAATTATGTTCGGAGATTGAGTAATAATAAGGATGCATACATGCTATTGGGGTCATAAAATGTCCTAAGAATCGAGGTGTGTATTTTTGTTTTTTGTCAGGTGCATGTTTTGACATGACCATACCGACAAGTAGGTGTACTCCCATAAGCTAGGTTAGAGAACATCCAAATATATTGAATACTAGCTGACCCAGCGAACTTCGTACCGCCAATAAAAGAACTACCTACCTATCCTATCTACTATACCTACCCTACCTACCTACCCTATCTACTATACCTAACCTACCTACCTACCTACCCTACCTACGCTATCTACCATACCTACCTTCTCCTTACAATTATAACAAACAACAAAAAAAGAATATTAGCGAAATTGGTCCAGCCGTGCACGCGTGATGGCGATGGCGTGATCAAGGGAAATAGAGATTCATTTTTATATATTGAATATTGTTGTATGTCGTAACTTATTGTCCACTGTGTCAACGACATTTTTACTGACATGTCGACCTTCCGTCCGTCGGTTGAGTGTTGTGGTCTATTTATTAACCAGTACTTTGTTTTTTCAAGATGTGGATGGTGTGACTCATGTCATCAACTACGATTTCCCGAACACGTCGGAAGATTATATCCACAGAATAGGACGCACCGGTCGCCAAGACAACAAAGGAGTTTCTCATGCTATACTTACTGAGGAGAATGCAAGACAAGCTAAAAGTTTAATTGAGGTCCTCAAAGAAGCTAATCAGGTACATTCACAGCTTACTATAAATTAAATAAGAAAGAAAACAATGCTAAAACATAATAATTTAATTGTAGATTATTAAATGTATAGTTATTTTCAAAATTGAGGCCGCCAGTTGCCCCTTGATACAATAAGGGCATTTGCTAATGCTGATGTCGGTATTACGCGAGCCGATTCGGAGACAGTAACTGGAATAACCCTAAGGTTGTCTGGCAGAGCATGCCTTAGGCATTAAGAGCACCTTTGTACATATTTGTATGAAAAGCATATATTATAAAAAAAGAAACAAAATGCTAAATCTCACCAACTGTGGTTACTCGATTCTCCACACATCCTTTTTAGGGTTCCGTACCCAAAGGGTAAAACGGGACCCTATTACTAAGGCTCTGCTGTCTGTCCGTCTGTCACCAGGCTGTATCCCATGCACCGTGATAAGACAGTTGAAATTTTCATAGATGATGATGTATTTCTGTTGCCGCTATAACAACAAATACTAAAAAAGCAGAATAAAATAAATATTTAAGCAGGGTCCCATACAACAAACGTGATTTTTTAGCTGTTTTTATAGATAATGGTACGGAACCCTCTTCGTGCGCGAGTCCGACTCGCACTTGGCCGGTTTTTACTTATAATATCATTGTATACCACCATATTTCTATCGATTGTTCTAAGATTAAACAAACTCGGAACTGCACGCTTATTAGTCGCTTGCCACCACTAGAACAATGTTTGTGATTAATAAATAATATGTTATCATTTTAGGAAATTCCAAAGGAGTTAGATGATCTGGTTCGTTCACAGTACACAATGAAAGAAAATAAGCAGGCGAAATGGAAACCAAGAGCCAAACAATCCTACAACGAGTTCTATGCAAACAAACCAAGATTTAACAAATTTAGGAGTATCAAGAGTAACAGATATGAAGATTATTAATATTTGATTACTGTATTATTATAAAGTTCTGTGTTAAGAGGAAACGCGAGCGGCGCGGCGCGATTTTCTCTCTGGATTTCGTTACTAGAGCTATGTTTTTATTTATTTAATATAGATATCAACCACTAGCATGGCCCTACGTTTCGTTTCTTTTTATTAGTTAGAAGAAAGAAGAAAGAATAATACTTTATTAGCACAACAAAAAATAAATAAAACCAAAAACAAAGAAAACATATAAAATAAAAGTTGTTGTGCCAAAAGGCCGCAGCTCAGCATAATGTCAGGAGGCAGTGATACTGGCCACCTGACGCTGGTTTTCAGCTGCAACCCACGAGTGCCATACGCTCGAAACTATCAATATTATATTATAATAGGCATACTTACTAATATATATAAATTCTAATTACATACATAAGAGCATTATAATAATCAATAAAGTCCCCATATACTTAATACGACAAGAATCAAATACCGACACCAAACCGGTCGTCGCGTCACAACTCACAGGCCAGTTATGTTTATGCATTACATATGATTACATTGATAACGCTTATATCCCCATCTCTTTCGTGGCATCTGTTCGTTACTTCCTTGTTACTTCCTATAGGACGTTGGATATTGCATTGTCTTTGTCACCAAAACTAAAGGTGTATGCAAAATTTCAGCAAAATCGGTTTGGTGGAAATGGTACAAAATCCAGTTACAAGATTTGACCTAAACAAACATACAAGTCTGTCAAGAAAGTCATGAAAAGGATTTTGAAGGAACTAAAATTCTTCGCTCGTAACCTTAAATAAGTACCGTAGGTGTCAGTTTGGGTACAACGATGTGTTTATTTTACTATTCTGTGTAGATATTTTGTGATAAAAAATGTTTTCGGCACTTAAGTTTCGGCATTAATATATTAAAAATAAACAAGAGAATATACAAGTGGCGCCCTCAATCCTTTTCATGACTTTCTTGACAGACATACAAATATTGCAAGTTAAATAAAAGCTTTTAAAAATCGGTCCTTTTTTGGAGGAGGAAACCGGGGAATACAAAACCTCGATTTGGCGATTTTATTTAGGTCTGATCAGTCTGGGGTGCAGTTGTCCCTTTCGCTTTCGCTCGGTGAACGGCATGCGCTAGCGATAGCGCTAGTTTTTCAGATGTCGCCAATGGTCGCCGAACCGCATTTCCTCTTAATAGCATATAATTATGTAGGTAGTGTCATTATGTTAGTAAAACTGTAATAATATAATAATGTTACTCCAGTGTTTGACCTTTTATTATACTTTTATACCTTTTTTGACATATTGTAGAGCATGTGCCCAGACAAAGAGGATTATTTAGTCCTTGTAGAATACTCATAGATAAAGTATTATCTATGTACCTACCTACCCAGCGGTTGCCATGGATACAGGTTGACATTTACCAGTGTTCGAGTTTCCAAGGAGTTGAATTGATGTGATAAGAACACGTTTATTCCGTGCAGTAATCGAAGTATTATGATAAATTACGTACAGCTATGGCGTTGCCCGAACTCGATACGAGATCCGTTCTAAATGTTGTTGAGGAAAACTTTCAAAGACTCGGCTTGGTTAGTCATTCACTACCTTTTCTATTATCCACCGACTAGCAATGATGACCGTCGCTCATACCCCGCACTCTCCCAGTACCAGCACTACCCTGAGACACTGGTAGGTACTGGGAGAGTGCGGGTTATGAGCGACGGTCGGGAGTAGCGCAAAGTGCCCGCTTCTTCAGCCCCCGATTCCTCGGAGCTCGCGCGCGATCTATACCTACCTATGAATTATTCATTGGATATGATTAGGTACTACGCCATAGAAAAAATACATACTATTGTTCAAATAATGACGTATTTTTAGAAGGTGCACACACGGCATCTTAACTGTTACCTACCTATAAACTTTTAATTATAAAGCTTTTTTTATGATCAGTCTACCATCATCTCTTACATACAGCAGTACCTATTGTTGAACCTGGTTGAACCTTACATCGAAATTTCGTACTTTAATAAAAACGTCCCTGATTACTTTTATATTGTTGTACCTACCTATTACTAAGTTTTGTAACGTCATTGTACCGAAATGATTCGTTTCGTTTTCTCTAAAGGCCCTATCTCAACGGGTCGATGGCGACGTCGCCAGCAGCGTAATCAAACAATAATGAATATTTTTTATGGCGAGTAGGTACCCGACCGTGAAGATAGGAGTCCCAACTTTATGATCGGTAAAACTTTTACAATTTAGCTCAGAGTTTAGTCTCACGATCGTATTGACGTTAATTTCCAGAATGGATGTTCATTACCATTTTAGTTACGCGGTAGACCGCCTGGCGTCGACTTGGTGATGTCGCCTATGTGGAAACGCCGACAGCCTAGACGGTCCACTATGCTACGTTTGGCGACCGCGTTGCGCTGGCGACGACCGACGGTTCCAAGAAAATACTTACATTGGTTTTGATTATCGCTGCGTCAGCGCCGGTCGCCAGTTATGTCATCTATCGGACGTTTTTGTTGAAAATGGCTACTTTCGATACCATCATTTCTTTTAATTTCATGTCGCCTTTTCTTTCGGCAGTCAAGAATAACCAGGGCAATCTCTTCCACGTTCATTTAGGTTGCCTGTTAAAACAATATTGGAAATTTCGCTCAGCCGGCGACGGTTTTGGCCAGTCATTTTGGCGACCTCCAGACGCCAAGAATTGTCACAGAGACGCTACTGGTGAAGTGGTGACGTCGCTATGACATCCCGGTGAGATAGGGCCCTTAGAGCAAGGAATAGACAAAACATTCTTATTCTTGAAAGGTAATGGTAGATACGAATTAGAGTAACAGTACTTTGAGCTTGAAACAAAACTTTCCTGTAACATGATGGTTTTGCAAAAGATGGTGGTAAGCTCGATAACAAAAAAAGGCATAGTAAATTATTATGATGTAGCACAGACCTGAACTGCTGGTTTAGTTTAATTAATAATCTCAGTTATGACTTGCTAGCGACTGCTATTATGTTTCAAAAAATTTATTTAAATCTTTTAGTAGCTGCAATGCGTTCGCACCTTAACATCAAGCTTGTCCAGTAGTCCCCGAAGAAGTAGGCAGATGCACCTATGTACCGTAACCGTTGTACACACGGCTGCATATCAAGCTCTGCATTTTCAGTATAAATTGACCTCTCATTGTACGGGAAGCCCTTACAATGTGTACATGACACCAACGACCCACTCGTAAAACTGTTTTTAGAAAACCTATGCAGTCCGCATGATATACATCGGCGAGCACACGTTACCTAAGGAAGAAATTATACAACACTTCAAGAAGACAATCAATGGTGTGAATTCAAGTTATTGTGAGATAAATGTATATGGTCTCCTGCTTGTTTACGACAGCTATTTTGTTCATATTCTTGAGGTAAGTCTGCACAAATATCAGCTACGGGATCTTTTACAGCCGAGGGGTTCTGCCGGGTTCTACCTTTATAGGTAACCCGTGACGTAAAGTAGATACAATAGAAAAAATTAGTAGCGGGTCTTTTTGTAAATATAATATTTTTGTAATTTTGTAAATATAGGTAGGTACTATTCTGTTAGCGTAAGCATGTAAGCGAAATCTTAAGATTTTTATGATTCTGTTTCATTTAAAACTTCCCTGTTAATGTTAGGTAATTCATTTGAGAATCACGTCACTTTAAACTTTTATAGGGTTCCGAAGACACTCTACACAGACATCTTAGGTTTTTATTCGTACGCGAAGACAAATGGATCGAAGACATGGATAAATTAGACCAAGAAGGAAATGAAGAGGCAGGTACTGAAGGGCTCACCGTTCTCCTTTCCGAGGAGGGGGCTCCCAAACCGGAGAGAAAAATATTTAAGCGCTTGAAAAACGTGATGACCTATCATTCTGTCCGCACGGTAAATACACTTGTCAAATTTATTATTTCGTCAAAAAATAAGCAAATAATTTTATTATGTTTGTAGAGTGAATAAGGTAGGTATGTACTTTTTTATCTTAAGGCGACGCAGTGGTAATCAATTATCTCAAATCGGCTGCATATAAAAACGCGCGCGAACTAGTTTGTGCGTATTGCGCTAAAATAGTACCTACGGCATTTATTTGTCGAATAAAAACTATCCTTAATTTTATAAAACCCAATTACCATTTTGAAGTGTGTGTTTAGACTAATCTATACAGAAAATTCAAGCTCTTGTAAAGGTCTCGTTTCCGTGTAGAATGAAAATCTCTGTTTTTAAAGAGCAGTTTGTGACATGATTTTCTCTGCTGTAAAAGTTAATTAGTCATGTATGCAATTACTAAATGATGTCAAAGACATGATAAATGAAGTACATAAATATAAGTTCCGAATATTTTGTAATTGCTCAGAAAAATTGAGATCCCTGTCGCTAACATTTTCAATTCGTCGCTTTAACGCGTAAAAAGCATTTAGTTTTGAGATTCAAGACTGTAGTCGTGCGGGTAGTGAGGCTTTTAATAAAGGCCCACTGTAAAGCACCTATGCAATTTTAGTAATTATTTCTAAATGACCATTTTTTTTTTGGTAATTCTTTTTTAGCGCCTTTTCGAAGAATGGCGTGCAATAATAGCGAGGCCCCCGTCGCTCATAGGCAAGTTGGATATCTACGGGTCACTGCAAGAGCACCTGGAACAACTTCGAATTTTTCTCAATAAAATTACCAGAATCTGTGCATTTGCCAAAGCTGATGAAAATGTAAGTTTCTGGTAGTAGGCAAGTGCCAGGTAGTACCACTGATGTGTAAGAAATAAGTCGGTTCCAGAAGCAGCTGCGTATATAGGAGAAGACTGCTTTAAAAGAAACGAGAGATCTGCAGATCTGTTGAACAAATTCGAATATTTTATCAACCGTATTCGAGCAATTAAAATTCAGTCTTACAAAATTCAAGTCTGATATTATGTTACCATCCAAAATAAGTATTTTTACTTTGCAGCAGTCTCTTGCTGCAAGGGACAGGTCCTGATTTCACCAGCTCGCTTGCTTACCTTGTCGCCAATGGTCATCTTCTCCTCAGGCTTCCTGTGTGGTGTACTAAGTCACACTCTCATAAAATATGTATGGTCCTACTCGTGACAGAATCTTCAAATTGTGGTGTTATTAAGGCCTATTCTGTGCAGATGTTTGTTTAGTTTGGTAGTGCTCAGTAAGAGTTCTGGTCAAGATTCTTGTACGGCTCCTATTCATGGAAGCAGTGGGTGATAGGCGATAAGCTATTGTTGATGATAATGTTCAAAACCTAATCTTACCTTGAAATGTTTACAGCTATCATTCGAGGGATTAAGGGTAATAGATCCCAAGATGGAAGCGTTACCTGAGGTGGCCCTACTGGACTTCCTGTTGCAATCTCCGCATATTCTCGAACTTCGCAGCACCTTGCGCCTGCATAGACGTGTCGATGACCATGAATTTTATTTTGGTAAGTAATGTTTTTGTGGTAACCTGTCATACTTTAGAATTATTTTAGTCCGAATTTAAAATGCTCGAAAACGGTTGATACAATTTTCAATTACCATGGCAGTTCTTGTTACCCGACTACAGAGAGGGTATAACCTGTTTGACCGGTATGTATGTAGGTATGTATGTATGTTTGTTCATCTGTTCCCTCATAACTTCTGAACTACTTATCATAATTCGACAAATGAGGTATCGTTAGAAGCGTCTTAATTGTCCGCTGGTTACAGGCTATGTGTGTGACGTCACATGAAATTTAATATGGTGCCCGATAAAGGACAAAGTAATGAACTAAAATAAAATAAAAAACACGTAACAGGCTAGCGTGGTGCAGTAAGTAAGACTGACCATTCTCATCGTAAGGAGATGCCTGTGTCCGGCAGTGGGACAGTAGGATTGGGATGAATTATAATTATATTATTCAAAACATAATGACTATTTGATTTTAAAAAAGTGGCAAGATATTCCACATATATTTGGTTATTGACGGGCGAAGTCCGCAGAGTGTGGCAGGGTAGAATTGACATTGCATAGAGCCTTTGAGAATAGTTTTTAAAGATAATTATCATTAGAGGCATTATAAAGAGAAGCAAAATTAATTTCCTTTAGGTACCTACATACAACTGACGCTCGCCAGGTAGTTACGACTATGATTAACCGTCTTGTGTATTTCTTTACGCAGAGAGAGTTTGGCCCTTACCTACCCATTTTACGCCTCGTTTCTTGTACAAGTTGAAAATAGACGACTCGTTCGTGGAACCGCTGCCCATAATGCCCTGGGACATGGCGAAGAAGGAGGGAGAAGAAGAAGAGCGGGAAGAACAACAAACCGGAAGTACATCTAGTGATTAAATTACAAAAATAATAATAGCGCTTACAACTACTACATGCACTTCTTACGAGTATGTTACTTATTTCTAGTCATTTTTATAACTTTATGTATATTCAATATATAGTTCTCACTATGATATTAATTGTTGTTTATTGTTTTTTGGAATTGTTATTTGGAATTTAGATTTTAGAATAGGTTGCCTTTCCATAAACTAACATTCTATTTGATAAAACTCAAATAGGCATTGGCGGAATCAGTTTCATGTTGCTATAGTAATATTGATTTACGTCGGTATCTATACGTTCTTTATTGTGATTAGACACTAGCCTGCAAGTGGAAGGATCATTCGTAGTTAAATATGGATAGTCACAAAAAGAAAAAGAAAATAAAAAGGGAAACGAGAAAAACGATTGCCGGAATTAAACTACCGCCAATAGAACCAGTACAAGACAGTGACGTTAAAACATTAATAGATATTGATCCCGCCTATTATTCTTTAGTCGAAGGACGCCCCATACGGCCAAACAAATCAATAAATGAATACAAACAAAATATTAAAAATGTGGCTTTAAAAAGAACTCTTCATGGCTTTTTGATCGATGAAATTCTCAGGATTGATAGCGAAATAGAAACTGAACGAAACATTTATGAAACAGCTTACAAACATTTCGAAGAATACCAGAACAGTTTCGACAAATTTCTCGCTGATGACAATAATAAAACAATTGCTATAATGCAGAGGTCAGATGCTTTAGCAAAAGAACTAGCAAATCAAACTGAGGAACATAAGAAAGCTAACTATGATATGGCTTCCCTTAAGTCTAAATTGCAGTATATTGATGAAACTTTAATGATTTTACTGTCATTCCAAAATTTTCTTAATAAAGCTTCACCAATCTTGTGGCAAGATAGTCACAATATAAAGCTAGATATTAAACATACGGAGATTTTTGCAATGGGTTCGGATATTTTTAAGAAACTTGATGCAGATGCTATAGGGGCCAGACTCAAAGAGCTGCCTGCTCCACAACTTTACTTTGAAACACCAGAACAGACGTTGACAATTTTTGGTTTATTAGAAAAGCAGAATTTAAATTATTTATTAGTAACAACAGAACTCAATTCGGAGAAAAATAGATATTTGAAAACTCTTGAAGTTTTGAAAAAAATGTTGCGTCAGGAACTGGATTTTATACAAGCAAAGGTAAGTTTTTTATTTATTGTATACTTATTATGGTAATTTTTTTTATTTGTACTTTTTATTTATTTAATAGTTATTTTTATTATAATGCGGAAATAGCCCAACGTCTAATAAGGTGTCGAACTGGCTAGCAAGACTTGATTTGGGCCCACTCCTACCACAAGCATTTAAATTAGGTAGTATATTACGAAAAGTAACGTAAAAATAACATTTTGAGTCGTGTAACATGGAAGTAACATGGCGGAGCCAAAAGTGACTTAAAATTTTCCAAAAATTACATTATGGCAACGCTCTCTAGACTAGACTCTACTAGAACAACAATAGTATAGACGGGTAATAATTAGTTTTAAAACCGATTCCCGAATATTTATTTTTTACTTTTAGATAAAACAAATGCAGAACATAATTAAATGGGATGAATATCGAGAAGCTGAAGTAAAGGAAATATTCTTCAAGATATTAGAAGACAAGATTAGAGACGTAGTGTCTTCGGGAACGACTTTACAGGTTTTTAATTATGTGGAGTTTGCTTATGAACAACTGATAGCTCCGAATGAGATTAAATTCAGTTCGTTAGATATGGCTTTATCCTTAGAACGAGAATACGATAATTTGTTGGTGGATATATCGGCATATGATTTGGGAATGATTAAAAAGATCGAGAAAGAAACATATGAGCATGGAAATAAGGAGATAAAGCAAGCCAAAGATGCAGCAAAACTCTTAAAAGATGTGGAGAAACTTTCGAGAAGGTTGAAGTCTTCTTATGAACCAAGTAGAAGAGAAAAATACGAATAACGATTTCTTATTTAATTTAATGGAATGCGTCATGTAAAGTTATGTGGCGATAGCTTCGTCTACTTGTTAATAAAAAAATATACTTTGTTGCGATATCAATCTTGTATTTCCCAAAAAGAAAACAGATCTATATGTTATATAAATTATTTATATTTCGCCGATGATGACGGAATGAAATTCTAGGTTATCCCTTGTTTCATAGGGACGAGCCTACTGCCAATTTACTTAAAATAATTATTTTACCAAGATTATCAAACAGGGCCTCACGTGCGGTAGCCGCGCTTGCAACCAATGAACTGGATTTTGGACATTATGTAATCCACCCCTTACTAAATGTGAAAGAAACGACGGCACGGTTGGCGCAGTGGCTAAAGCGATTGGCTCTTGCGCTACGTGTTGCGGGTTCGATCCCAGCAACACCAGTGATAACCCTTTTGTTGCAAGCTTCCACAGGCTACGACCAGTGCCATATTTAGCCACGTGGCACAAGCCCCGGGGGGGCACCGGGAATTCTGAGCATTAAAAATAAAGGAAAGAACAAGATTTAAAATAAACTACCACGTTTAGAAAAATACTTATTATTGATAATTATGAGGTTCTATATCTGCAGCAAGATACTCGTACTCTATGCTGGATACTTACTTAATTATACAATATATTTTTCTTATGAGGGGGGGATGTAGTCTTGCACTGATAAACCAAAGGAGCTTCAGGAAAACCTTATATATATTTACGTGCCAATATAGGGGTTCTTCATAGATATAGAATGGGTTCTTTATCTGAAGTGTCTATGGAATCTGGAATCAGGATCACTGAGCTCTATATGGTGGATCCACAGACTTAGGATTTCGCTTACGCTCCTTCTCTTTATGTATTATTGCCTGTGTTACGCTCTGGACCTGGACTCACTGACTAAATTAGATACTCAAAGCTAAATTGTCTGGACTGGATCATAAACTTAGCGTAATGTTAGTAAGGTCTTTATACTCTAATGTCATAAATGTTTTCTCAGATGATTTTAGAAGAATAATATTCTGACATTAGACATTGCGACAGACATACATATTATATTTTATTAAGTTTTGATTTGATATCATTTAATACAAAACTTTGTAATATTTTACTCGTAATATAGATAACCATAACAATGCCCAAGTCTTGTATGGATAAAGAGCGGAAACCCATGGTTCCTTTAAAAACTTTGGATATTATATTCAGGCGTCGTTATGTACCCAACACGCAACATTATTTTGCAAACCGTAAACATGCTGTAGAGCAAGATAAGAAACCAAAGAAGCCGATGAAACCCTTTCGCGTGCCAAAGTCAGAAAAATTGCTTTCGTACATAAAGTACAGTGATCGAAAAGAGAAAGTGACCACACGAGAAAGGTTAGCCCAACCATTATTCTTAAAAGATAATTTAAGAATCGCGGCTACTAGAGATATTTCAAAAAGACTATTTATTGAAGAACCTCAGGATGACGTGAGAGCCGTCGTTGAAATTCATCCAGAGTTTTATACCGTGATTGAAGGTCGTCCTTTGCGATGTTTCGACGACATAAAAGTTTACCTGAACAATATTCGATGCTACGCTATGAATCGTCAACAAATCGGATACAGAAGAGATTTAATTCTGAAGATAGAGAAAAGTGACGTAGAAGAAAAAGAGCAGTATGAACGCATAGTTGATAAATTAAAACAACATATAAAAAACTTCCAAACATTTCTTACGGAAGATTACAAAAAAGCATGTCTGAAAGTAGCTAGAGCTGAAAAAGTGTACAATGACTTGGTTGCAAAAAATTCAGAGTTTCTTGGCTATGTTTCATCTTTGACGATTTTAAATAATATATTGTTTAAACTCGACGCCATCAGAGGCATTTTAAAGACTTACAGAAGCTACTTAATGTTTGTAGCCCCTTTATCGTGGAGACAACAAAATGATGAAACTCTAAGGGGCAGGATTATGTCCATTCAGTTTGAAGCTGGAGAGTTTGCAACGGATAATGACTTAGTTGAATCACTTGATATTGAAAAAATGGTAGAGAATGCCAAAGTTGAATTGAGAAATCCACTTCCCCCTCGTTTATATTTCAAAAAACCTGAGCAGATGATTTATTTATTCCGTACAACGGAGTTACAAAGTCGAGAATATTTGACACAACTTGCGAAGACTGATGGTCCTAATAGGTTATTGCGAGACCGGATAAAACAATTAAATCAGGCAACAACACAAGAACTTGATTATTTTCAATATTATATTGACAATATAAACTTTGAAATAGGTAGACAAAGTTTTAATGAAACCCATTTGCAGGATAAATTTTTCCGAATATTGAACGAGACATTTTATGATAGTATTGCGAGTCCTACTACGTTAAAATTGAAAATATGTATAGAGTACGTATATGAGCAGGTGTTCGGTAAGTGTGAGGAAGGACACCATAGCTTACACGATCCCCTAAAAATTCTTGAAATTATGTACGAAGATCACAATTTACGGCTGGATGCTTTAGATTTTAAAATAGTTAATCAAGCACGAAATGACTTCTTTGCCCAAGATTTGAAAATGATGCAGAACGCCTACAATGCGCAAAGAGAACTGAGAGCATTCAGAGAAATGACAAATGCTATGAACAAAGCATTTTTGCCCCCTGCAAAGTATACACGAGCACCAATAAGAAAATTTATGGACAAAAAACAACGAATTGCACTAATGATTGCTGAAAAAAAGAAAACTGAATTGTTGAGTGGAGAAAGAGCGAAACCTAAGAAATATAAATTGTCAATAGAGGAACGGGAGGGTTTGATACTGTTTACCGACTGGTGTGAAGGCATGAATCCAGCACCATTCTTGAAGGAATATTACGAGTTTGCAAAGCCAATTTTTGACTGGGTTCCTCGACCGTCAAAGGAACTTTACCCAGTGGATTTTTAATGATTTACATGGGTTTGTATTACGATATTAATTTGCCTCTGGATAATGTATTTGTTATAAAAATTAAAGATTTGTATGTTGTATATTGCAAACAAAAGCTTAATAAAGCTATAAAAAACTACATATTCTCTTTTTTTTTAAATAATTATATGTTTATATAATTATCTTACTGTGAATGCTTACTTTACTGAAATTTAAAAAATATAATAGATCTAGCTGGCACAGACATTTTATACTTGTTTATATCAATAATAGACTAATATAATTTGAATTGGAAAATGAATGATGAAGACACGCGTTCTGTTATTATCGATATACCAAAACCAAGAACTTATGCGAAGCAGTCAAAACGCATTGCGAAACAGAAGAAAATTATACAGGATTTGGAAAGACGCCGCCAATCTTCTAAAGATATAATAGAGAAATTTTCTTTGCCTGCAATACAACCACTACCGGTTGCTATTTTTAAAAATGAAGAAGTTTTACTACCTTACATACTTTATTCAAAAAACCAAGAAAATGATAAATTGAGGAATCGTATGAAAATTGGTTTACGTGAAAATTACAAAGTTGTTTATGCCGATTTGCAAAAGCGGCTGCACACAGACGATCCGCCGGATGACTGTAAAGCTGTAACAGATTTTGACCCAGGATTTTTTAAGTGCGTCGATGGCACTTTTTTGTCTAGCTATGTCGCTCCTTTTAAGTCCCTCAAATATTTGGTTAACAGCCAATTAAGATGGAGACAAGAAGTTGGTTATAAAAATGATTGTATGTTAAATATCGAAGCTAATTATAAGAAAGAACAGGAAATATACGATGCAAGTATTAAAATATATACGGAACAAGTTAAATATTTTGATGATTTCGTTTCGGATGATTATCGGAAATCCATGTTATCCCTGAGTAAATGGGATGAAGTAAAAGTAGCAGTTCACAAGCAAAAATTTGAATTGCAATGTTTAGCAGCAAAAATGTTCACAATTACGTCTCAGATTGTAGGCCTAGATTATAGGTATGGTTTACAGCAAAAGTATGGAAGATTTTTTTATTACCTGTCTCCTCCGAGCTGGCGTCTCAAGAATCGTAACTTTGCTCGATCCATTGAAATAGAAGCTAAAGGTTTTGACTTTGGTATTTCTAGCGAAGAAGATACGTTCAATGTAATGTTTGAGAAACTTAAAAAAGAGTGCTACAGTGGACTTATAAAGCCAGTATTATACTTCAAACACCCTGAAGACTTGATGGAAATATTTGATGGCATAGAACAACAACATTTGAATCATTTTACTCATGTGGTTCAGCTAGCACCACACGCAACATTTTTAAAGAAAGGAATAAAGCTTTTTAAAGATATAATTGCACAGGAGAGCGCTGGAGTTCTTAACACTATTAAAGAATTTAACAAAGTATTACAATTCAGTGAAGACCAACGATCACAACTAGAAGGAAAGTTCTTTAAAATATTGAATGGATTTTTTTATAATAGCGTAGGAACTCCAGAAGTATTAAAATTTCAGACACATTTAGAATTTTGCTATGAAAAAATTTATAATGAAAAGCCAATAAATATGGAAATGGTAGCAACTGCAAAGGCGTTGGAAGATGAATATATGGATTATTCGAAGCGATTGGATGCGGTAACCGGCGATAAAATTAAGGCTGCTTTGGTAGAGTATGTAGAATCAGAACGACGAAAGTTCAGGAGAGCTAAAGTCGCGGCTAGAGAACTTCGCCTTTTTGGACGATTGGAACGAGATCTGCTTCGTGCATATGCGCCAATAGCGGATCAATCAGGGTATTCTTTTACTATGCAGCGCAGTTCGCAAAGGAAATTATATTCAAAATCGAAATATAATGAAATTAGAAGTAGTCTAACTGAAGCCGAAGTAGAATATTTGACTCTATTTACCGATTGGACTGATAAAGAAGACCCGGGAAATTATTTACAGTGCTTAAACGCTGTGCTTGAAGAACATCATAATATATAGTACGAGACACCTGTGTCTGAAAAATCTTTAAAATAAAATACATTTTTTTAATGAAAACAGTTTATTTACGGGGTTCAATATGAAAAACGTATATGTATCTCCATAAAACACAATACAATAATACGCGATGTATAGATAATATAATAAAACAAATATACTTTAATAACAAAATTTACATGCTCTACTCATAAAAATGTTTGGTTTCATGGTATTGACAAGTATCTACTTGGAATTTACATATTTACAAAGTGAGTACCTAACACAAAATGGTAAAAGCTTCATTCAATACATATGTCTTAATATTAAGTTATACTTCTATGAGTAAATAAATAAATAGGTACTAATTAAAACTACCGAAAACAAATGATGACAATACATTTTCTTCTGTAAGAAGTTTAAAGCTTTTACTTGAAACTTTAATCAACACGCTAAGGTTGATTTTATCAATGGCCTAGGCTAGTCTCTCAATTACATCGTTGTCTGATATTAACTTCGGTTTACAATTTTATCTGTTGATTGATACATGTTCGCACTTCACAGTAACAATATTAAAAATTATTTAATTAAAACTGCATTGTTATAATATAACTGAAAATTTGTAATACATCAACACTGTCTAGGGATATTTTAGCTAATCATTTTTAACTACAATAATATCAGGAATTGATTATGCAAGAGTTTAATGCAAATAAACATTACTTTATGGACTATAAATAAAAATTAGCATCAAGTTTCTTTTCTAAATTCGTGTTAATTAGAGATAAAACAAAAATAAAAATAAACCATTGCAATGGTACTAAAATAATAGGTAGGCATACGATTTGACGGATAAGGGTAAAAAGAAAAAGAAAAAATGACTTTTTTCAGCGATATTATAATAAATAACCACAGTAAAAGCACCCATGACGTTAATTAAGTATCTGCAACGGTTCTGTACGTTAAAATAAGGTCATCCATGTTTTGTTGTGGAATATTGTCGCAGTTTCTGCTGGAGTAGAAAGTGCTGGGGTAAGAAGTGGTAAAAAGTGGAAAGTGGAGATAGGTGGACTTTATGCAGTCTCCTCCTCATAGTTTGGTCACTCACGAGTAACTGGTGTTGAGACGGCAGCCATCGAAACAATCGCATGGTCATTTGGTTGGCAATTTAATGAAAAACACTGCATTTAATCCGGATTAACAAAAAAATCTAGTGAAAATAAATCCTAAACTGAAAAATTGCAGATTGTAATATATCAACGTTTTTCCCACCTTTATCTATTATTTTCTACGAGTAAATTATTTTAGATTTTTTTTCAAATCAAACTTTAGAACGCTTCTCAATGGAATAGAAACCAAAATCACCATCAAAATATTTTTAAAGTCCACAGTAGTTTTTGAGTAATACATAATTATAACATATCCTTAGACAACCAACGTTGATGGTGTTGATTATGGTGTTGACAATTGACATTGTGAAATCATTTAAAACATAAATTTCGTTGAATTACCTTTATTGCTTTAGGTGAAATAAATGAATGCTAAAAACCAGTTATTCATATCTTAGTACAATAGTATTAAATAAGCACAAACAATTATTGTATTCGAATCGAAGGACATACATGTTCACGTTGTGTATTTTATATGATATATTTCCCTACCCTACAGTATTTACAATATGTATGTACAAAAACTTGAAGCTCTCTCAACATAAATGTAGTACAAGCCTCTTCATATATTGTAAATAATGCCTAAATGACATCACAATAAATATAAAATCCTTTATGGACTACATTGTAAGCTACACATGAAATATAGAGCAAAGAATTTTTGGGATCAATTTTTTTTAAAGATACAGATTGGCATACTAGAAATATTATGTTAGTAAGAACGATTTGAAAATAATCTTTTAAAAATGTAAAAACCGACTTCAATCCATTGCCAACCTTCCGGTTTCATCATCATCTGATGATGAAGCCGGAAGGTAGGCAGTTCATTGGGACTATTCTAGTGACCGTGAACACCACTGAAAAGTCACAGGAATGCAAAATACGCAATTTCGTTTACTTGGATGACATATTTTTTCCAGTTATTTTGATTTAAAAACCAAACTACTGAACCGATTCTGATGTTATTTTCCAAATCGGTTTATAAATGTGAGTTCCAAGGTAACAAACAAAAAAAATACAGCCGAATTGAAAACCTCCTCCTTTTTTTGAAGTCGGTTAAAAAGGACTGATTTAGTTATAGAAAATATTTTAATGAGAGAATTAGGAAAATATTTAGATCAAAAATAGGGACGAAATTTAGCGATTGAGCACTGTAGTAAATTACACCACAAAGATAATTTCACACATGACATTCAGAGGGATACATCTAGATAGTAAGTTTCACAGACATGATTAATTTATAAACTTGACACAACATGCTCATCTCCTTATCACGCATTAACGTTACCTAAATATTGTAACACTAATGGTCCCACATAATATTGTGTGTGAGCCACGTTTTGCAAACTATTAAAACAATCTTTAAAATTTATACGTCGTTGGATCTGCATATTTAGGCTGGCCGCGAATTATGTGGCCTTGAACAAGCTGTAATGTTACCATGTAAGTAAGCCAGTATCAAACAGACATTTCTAAATGATTTTGTGTATAGACTATCTTTACCTCCCACCTAGCTATTTTCAAAAGAAAATGACTAGTAGTTAATTTAATTTATAATATTCGTTTCCTTCAAAATGTTCAATATAACTTGAGCAACATGATGATGGAATATTTCATAAGACGTTATACATCTATAGTAAAACAATATTTGGTGTTTCTATCTCGGACGTTATAAAAATCATCCATGCAGTGAGCATTTTACAATACTTAACGTTCACGAACCGTACCGTTACTATTAGCGCACAGCTGACTTGTCACAAACACTAACGCGACGGTTTGTAGTCTATCTGACTCGTTTCTTTTGCAACTTAGCCAGTTTTCTTCTCTTGAGTATCATTTCATAGAGCGCCTCGAGCCCCTCGTGGAGTCCCTCGCCGGTGATGGCGCAGGCGGGCTGCACGTGCCAGGCGTGCGCGTCGCGCGAACCGTGCGGCGACGATACCAGCTCGTGTAAACCTAACAACTTCTCTAACTCGCGAGGCTCCTTCGCCCCCGGTAAGTCCTGCTTATTCGCTAACACAAGAATCGGCACACCGGTATTGTCCGGAGACTTGGCCGTCCGTATTAACTCCATCTTAGCTTCTTCCATTCGTTCTACATCGACTGAATCTAGCACAAATATGATACCATCCGTGCATCTTGTGTAGGATTTCCACAGGGGCCGTAATTTTTCTTGTCCTCCAACGTCCCACACGAGGAAATTGACACCTTTTGACTTTCCAAGAGTGCCTTTGACTTTTTCACAGTTGAACCCGATGGTGGGAACGGTATTGAGGTACTGGTCGAACTTGAGCCGGTACAGCGCGGTGGTCTTGCCAGCGGAGTCGAGGCCCAGCATGACCACGTGCAGCGTGCCCTGCGCGTTGGGCAGCGCGTCGAGCAGGCTCGAGTTCTTTCCCATGTTAGCACCCATACTTCGTAGCCGCGCGGCGGTTATCTAACACTGCCGTCCGAGCGCATCATCACGAGATGTTCTTGTTACTCTGAAAAATAAAAAGGAGTGAATTAACATTGGTCTCCAAACTTAGCTTTGATTTTAACTGCCACTATGTTCATAAATAAGTTTACAATATAATCTCTATGAGACGATGACCTTAGGACCATCTTATTCTATTCTTGTATATTGCGCCATACGTCTGGCGAAATAATGACTCTATCCTATTAATATCCTAGCAAGGGAATAATATTCTCGCTGTTAATAACCAGCCTCTATCATTCCACTATTATGTTTATGTTTCTGTAATTTACGGTTTGAATTCATATTTTATTTCATAAAGATTATACAAAAACTCTAAGTGAATTAAAATTAAAATGTCAAAGGATGATTTTCTTCATATTTATCATAATGATATCTTTTGAGCAAAGGTTTATTCACCTTGTTAAATGTACGAGTATTTGGCTTTTTGCTTCTAATTGCCCTTTGGTAAAATATAGAAAATAGTTATTATAGGAGATGTCAGTAACACGCAGAGTACCTACTCATAAGTCCTAAGCATCGAACTCATGACCTTTAGTCGACTCTTACTTAATCTGTACAATTTATTAGAGTTTTGAATTTAGGTACTTCAAACAAATCATAAATAACATTTGAGGAGATTAAATTTTGTCTATTAACGAGATTTTATTCAACGATAAATAGTGTCCGTTAAAAATTGACAAATGAATGGATGAATGAATGGTATTCATTAACTTTAATTATGTACCTACTAATGATTTCAGTAAGTTATTGTGGACTGGAGTTTTGGTTAGGTTGGTACTAGATGCAATAATATTTGGTCGGCACAGAAATTCTTCTTGTCTTTAAAAAGTCCGTACCTACTTGTTCTTGGTGAGATGGAAAAGTATATTAAAGTGTAAAGTAACAGTATAGCTGGGAGTGGGGCGTGCGGGAGGGGGTCACATCGAGACGAGACAAGATGTCGCCATCGCTCGCGCCCTTTTAATAATTATTCGAGGCAGACGAGTCGACGACTTTTTGCACGGATGCACGGACCAGCCTGGTTATGAAGCGAACTTATAATTCTGCTACAACTTCACTGCAGTTACTGCAACCCGTAACTATAAGGTTACAAAGTTCACATTTGTTCAGTTCCACTTGAAATGGTGAGCAGAGTACACCTTGCGTGGATAAATTTTGATCTTTTCAACGCGAGGGCAACGACCTAACACGGTTCAAAGTCAATTATTATTCAGGAGCCTCAGAACTTTACATCGGCGATCGCGATCGTTGAACTTGTAGTTTTTAATATGAAACTTAAATGTTCAATATTTGACACATTGTATGCTATTGCATATATTGCATTGTATTGCTAGTCTCTTAGCAGGGCTCCGGGCCAACATAATTTATGTACTTATATTGACGGAGCCATGTCTCTAAGGAAAAATGCGAACACAAATGAGAATGAGTAACGGTGATGCCACACGGTGTGTTTCGTCGACGTAGACAATTTTCATACAAAAAGGGGACGTCACAGCAGTCAACACATCGTGTGAAATTTATTGTCAATGATTTTTCTATGAAAATTGTCTGCGTTGTGTCGACGCAACGCATCGTGCCACGTTTGGCATCACCGTAACTTTCTATTTTATAACGAGGAAAATTATATTTCAGTCGTTACTTAATTAAGAAATCTATTGTATGAAACATGTCAATTTACATAGAAAAATAATATACGATAATGATTGTCATATAACTTGTCGCTACGATATTATTTACTTACTGGGTCTGTTTTCGTTATATCCCGTACAATACTAGATTCATCAACAGGTGTGTAAGTTGTTGTAGGACATCGAAAGTTTATATTTCTTAATTTCGAGGCCAAATTGTTCGCAAGTAGGACTCCAACATTGGTTGACTTCGACCCGTCTATCTTGAAAAACTAGTATTGCAACTTTTGTTTTTATTCGGCCGACTTTAAGAGACTCACAAAGGTTAGGTCAGTGTATCTACTTGAAGATCTAATTTGCAAAACGAACAGTATGAACAAAATTATTAATAATATTATTTTTGGTTACTTATACGTAAACTTATCCTTATTTGATCAAAAATTTATATTCTATCAAATGAGGAATTAGCTTAATAAGTCGTTGCTATGAATAAGTTGATCTAAGTTTAGATTCTCATCAATACTCGTCTGAACGAGTTTGAATATTCATCATTATGTAGATTTAAGCCTTGATTAGTGTTTTAACATCAGATATACAGGTTGTAAGTGACATCGTAGCAAAATCTGATTCTGATTCTGGACCCATCAGCGTCAGATTTTGTGGTTCCCAGATATTTTTATTAATTATGAACACTGTGAACAAAATTCTAACGCTGAGGGGCTCAGAACCATGTATTGAATCCATGGTATCAGTTTTCGTTACCATTTTACTTACACCCTGTCATACATTTACATATTCAATTTACAAACTCAGTTTATGAAAGAGTCCTTGATATTTGGAAAATAGAATATGAATCTGAAGTTACACATGAACGTGAAACAAGTACTTAGTTGTATTATCGTGGAATGTAACTGAAACGTTGCAGAGTCGGTAAAACAACCATGTCGTGATTAGTAGGGTCAACATAACTGAGAGAAAGCATGTGATGATGGCGGCCCTTTACTTTCTCTGCGCATGATCTGAACCACGCCTAGATTGAAACACGCTTCACTACATCCACCTTAAAATAACAAATATACAAAATACAGAAAATAAACTGAAAGAAAATAGAGAAAATATACTTTTCTGTGTCAATTTTATTGACAGTTTTAGTTTTTTGACGTTGGTATTGGTTACATCCATAGAGATAATATATAGTACCTCTATTTCTATGGTTACATCTGAGAAATGTTATAATATAGCATGTAAAGAGGCTGGCTTACAAGGTGAATAGGGCGCATACAATAGAAAAACAATTCCTTCTAAACAATCCAGAATTATTGTTGTTAAAAACTCACTGTTGCCAAGAAATGTTCCGTTACATTCCTTATTGTCGAATGTTTCCGTGAATAATCTACATTACAAAACATTTGTAACATAGAAACATTTTCTTTGCCCTACAAACGGAAACTGCTTTGGTCTTGACCGGGTTTTATACTTTAAACATTTGATGTAGAAAATGAATTCTCATTATAGATTTGGAACGTTGATAGTATCGGTGTATTCTGATAAGATAGACATGGATAGAAAGATTTGATAGTACTACGCCCCTCTATAATCGAAACAGATACTTAATCGCACGTGAGTGAACTAAATTCGCAGCTCTGTTTACCGTTTATATTAGTATTATAATTTTAATAAATGTCTAACTAACTCATAAAGGAAAGTATGATTGGCCAATGAGGTTAATGGGGTTAACCTAATAATTTTCCATACTCAGTATTCCGAACATAATATATTGGAACTGTATAGAAATTAAAATTCATGATATACCATTTTTTATTATGTGTACGTTCCGAAGATTTGTAAAATGAAAAGCAATTTCATATTCCTTACACACAAGGCCAGTAAATACCGATAAAGAAATCGGTGTTGTGTTCTCAAAATATTTTTTATGTGCAGTTCAATATAAGTACTTGTGAGTATAATATTATGCAATTGGTGCATTTGTATGGTCTGTTAACAGATTGTACAGTCCAGTTACGCGATGTTCCGCTAGTCAGCCTGGTATGCGAATGCAACAGGTTCAAGCCATCCGCATGGAGGCTTCTTTGGTCATTGATGCAGCTCATGTCCTCACATGAGGTCACTGTGATCCAAAATGAGCCATCCATACTTTTATCGATGCAACTAGTTCGAAAGAAATGTGTAGGAGGTTTTCGGAAAGCCAAGGAATTAAGTATTATTTGATTATTCTCGTTTGTGTTTACTCGAATTGTGTGTACAGTTATTCTAGCTGTATGGCCCAACATTTTTGTAATTGGGCTGAGGTATGTGTTTTAACAGTTAGCTGGACGACCAACTATTCTGTGTTAGGGTTGCCTCTACCTATAGAAAAGAATGGCATTAGACCATCCTAGAGTAAACGAATGAAGTTACAGATGAAATGGGGCTCTCGGTCCCGAGTTTTACACGAAGTGGTTTATGGTGATAAACCCCAAAACAAATATTTTTGAATACATCACGTATAAAAGCCAAAGCCACAAATGTATTGCTATTCAACGTTGGCATTCAAGCAATTAAATTTACTAGCTGTATGGATCACGTACCTACATTGACAGGTGAAAGGAATCTTTTAATCAATCTAACCGGAGTTGCATAATATGTAAAGCACGAACCTATAACAGTAAGCAGAGTAATTGATGCAGTGTTAGTGTGCATATCTGATTCCGTAGTGTGTAACTAATGTCTATGAAGTTATAATTGATTCACTGCAGAACTCGGACTGTTCATTTACGAGTAATAATTAATATGTGACCGCCGCTAGATTTTTAAAAGAAAGAAAGAAAGGAAAATAATTTTATCCGCACGGGAAAATGATGGCACAAACATTACAATAAACGAATCACAAAAAAAAATTGGTACTCTTCTAATATAAAATGTGTCGTCGAGAATACCCGAAGCGAAAACGGTTACCAACTCAGCATATGCTGGACGTGGGACACCCAGCGCTGATTTTCAGATGGCACCCCTACAGTGACACACGGACGTATGTAAATAAACAGATAGTAAGCGTAAAATATAATATTGGTTAATAGTATAAAATTGAATTATAAATACCTATAGGTAATTATTAAAATTATGTAGGAAAAGAAATAACGTGAACAATAAAAATAATAAGGTGTATTCTGATGAATTTTTAAGATAAATAATAAATAGTTGTATTGGGAAGTCTTAAACAGCCCATATTAACCGACCCAAGGTCACAAGCATAAATATCTGAGTATGGATTATTCTTTCCACAGTCAGATATTTTATGTCAGATATTTAGCATAACATAATATCACGACACTGAGACGAAAGCAAATTCTGAGATGACGTCTGATAGAGAAGAATGGACGTAAAAGCCATTGCGCTGATCCCAAATAAGAATAGGATAAGGGCACGAATTAATGATGATAATGATATCACCAGTATTATGTGTTACTAGCGGCCCGTCCCGACTTCGTTCGGGTACAAATTAGCCGGTAGATACTTTTTAATTTTCATCAATTCCTGACCTCTTACAAATCGTTCGGCTTCAAAAAATACGGACTCTCATATAACTATTTCATCCGCTTAGAGGTTGAATTTCGAAAAACACGAAACCGATTTTGTTTTTAATTTTAAACAAAAGCTTAAATACAAAATTTCACGTTTCTAACTACAAAAACATTTTTCACTCCTTTATCGCCCCTTTGGGGGATGAATTACAAAAAACGCAGAAACACGTGTTTCTTTATTTCTAACCAAAAGCTTAAATTTCAATTTTCACGTTTCGCACTTCAAAAACAATTTTCACCCCTATTTCGCCCCTTTAGGGGATGAATTTCCAAAAACGCGGTAACACGTATTTCTTTATTTCTAACCAAAAGCTTAAATTTCAATTTTCACGTTTCGCACTTCAAAAACAATTTTCACCCCTATTTCGCCCTCTAGGGGATGAATTTTCAAAAACGCGGTGACACGTGTTTCTTTATTTCATACCAAAAGCTTAAATCTCAATTTTCACGTTTCTCACTTCAAAAACAATTTAACCCCTATTTCGCCCCTTTAGGGGATGAATTTCCAAAAACGCGGTAACACGTGTTTTTTTATTTCTAACCAAAAGCCGGAACACCAATTCTCACGTTTCTCACTTCAAAAACAATTTTTAACCCTATTTCGCCCCTTTAGGGGATGAATTTTCAAAAACGCGGTGACACGTGTTTCTTTATTTCTAAGCAAAAGCCTAAATCTGAATTTTCACGTTTCTCACTTCAAAAACAATTTTCACCCCTATTTCGCCCCTTTAGAGGATGAATTTCCAAAAACGCGGTAACACATGTTTTTTTATTTCTAACCAAAAGCCGAAACACCAATTCTCACGTTTATCACTTCAAAAACAATTTTTACCCCTATTTCGCCCCTTTAGGGGATGAATTTCCAAAAACGCGGTATCACGTGTTTCTTTATTTCTAACCAAAAGCCTAAATCTCAATTTTCACGTTTCTAACTTCAAAAATATTTTTTACCCCTATTTCGCCCCTTTAGGGGATGAATTTCCAAAAACGCGGTAACACGTATTTCTTTATTTGTAACCAAAAGCCTAAATCTCAATTTCCACGTTTCTCACTTCAAAAACAAATTTCACCCCTATTTCGCCCCTTTAGGGGATGAATTTCCAATAACGCGGTAACACGTGTTTCTTTATTTCTAACCAAAAGCCGAAACACCAATTCTCACGTTTCTCATTTCAAAAACAATCCCAATATTCACGTTTTACACTTCAAAACAATTTTCACCCCTATTTCGCCCCTTTAGGGGATGAATTTCCAAAAACGCAGAATCACGTGTTTCTTTATTTGTAACCAAAAGCCTAAATCCCAATTTTCATCTTTCTCACTTCAAAAATTAAGGGACTCCCATTCAAACTTTCACCCCCTTTTTCCCCCTTTAGGGGCTGAATTTTCAAAAATCCCTTCTTATTGCTTGCCTACACTACAAAAGGGACCTACTCTCCAAATTTCGTGACTCTAGCTTCTGTAGTTTCGGCTGTGCGTTGATGATAAGTCAGTCAGTCAGTCAGTCAGTCAGTCAGTCAATCAGTCAGTCAGTCAGTCAATCAGGATTTCTCTCTTTATAATATTACTATGATTAACGGGACATGAGTTTGATCAAAGACGAATGTTTGAATTTACTGATCTATGAAAGTTCTACGTGAATTTCTTAGAAGGCATTATATCTACTGCAACGTAATAATTGTTATGAAAAGTGCCTTGTTTATTTAGAACTCGTGGGAAAAACTTTCATGATCACAGAAGTTCTTAATTTTATGTTGAAAATGTTAAAAGTTTGTGAGAAATCTCAGACTTTGAAGCTAAGTAACAGAAAAGTCTGCTGAGTTGTAAAGATGCTATAGTTTTTTTATATTATTTTAGAAGAAAAAAAGGGTGACGACCTTAGAACTCTATTTTAATTTTTCTGTTTGCTGTCATTCTATCTTCCTTTCATATAATTACCTATACTTTATCAATCGTGTAAATAATATCAGACTATATTCTCAATGACGTCAGTATTTTTACGACGAAGATTATAGAAAAGTGATCAATTAAAATTACTTTATTATCAACGTACCTAATACCTACCTATTCAAGGCGCATAAGTGGTCCCAATCGCCCCATCGAAAACGAGCACTTGGGCGTTTGACACCGCGGTCCCAATCGCCCCATTACAATAAAGATCGTGAGCTTTTGGTACCGTGGTCCTAAAGGTTCCATTCAAAAAGAGCAATTGGGCGATTGACACTGTGGTCCCAACCAAAAGTGGTGTGAAACGCCTACAGACCCATAAAAGGAGAATATTTACTTACGTTTTTAAATAAATTTGTTTGACGTCTTCTTAAGCCGAAAGTCTTCAGTCTTCAACACTCTTAGTACCTGTAAAAATAAAGACCAACCTTTAATATTTATAACATTTATTCATATACGGAATAACTAAAATAACTTCATAACTTTTGTTTCCTTTGTCAGCAATTAATCTAATTATCCGGATTCTTTAAAAATATCGCAACAATCTGCAAGGTGATCTATGTCTACACTTTATTAGCTTTGTTTACGGAACAGTGTCGAATTGGATACACGTGATATTCTTTAATTTATGCTTTTAAAAATTATGATTCTAAAAGGAAATATAAAATGATTGAAAAGAACTGCAATACTGCCAAAGCACTTTGGAAACCTGCAATAATATCAGCCTATAATCGTCCCCTGCTCAATAGGGGCATTCAAATGACCGTTACGATGCCGTGAAAGTTTCGAGATGTGATGATCAGAGGTCTATACCTTAGTCACGGTTCAAAGGTCTTAAACATGGTGTAAGTAACATCATAACTGAAGCTGATGAATCATGGATTCAGTACACGATTCTGGAACACTCAGGGTTGGAATTCCGAGTCGGCCTTGTCAAAAAAAAGATAAAAGAAAAGAAAAGGAAAAGATATTAAGATTTGGTTAGTAATTTTTACAACTAAACAAAAAGATCTTAAAAATTTGGTGCCAGTTTTCTCACTTACAACCTGTATAAGCCAGCTGCATTAATTTTCGTAGAAATATTATCTAATAGAATATCGCTCACGTAATATAAAACAACCAACCAACAAGTCCAAAATGTTAAATTTCAGACTTGTCTTATATAAAAAAAGAAAAAAAAAAGCATTTATATAAAGAATGCATTATCCGTATTTCAAATGCAAAACAACCACATCTCAAAAGGGTAATATTTTCTGTACCAAATGTCGATGTTGTTCAAACACGATAAAAAACATAATTTAAAAAAAATATAAATCATCGTTAGTATATTATGTGTTTGTTTTGCATTAGGTGAGCAATATAATCAGTTCCTTGTATATTGTCATAATATTTCTATTATGAAGGCAACCAGTGCAGCTAATGTCGGCGGATGGTGATTTCCGTATACGCTAATAATGGAGGACTCCCCCCACCGTCATGGAAGTGCGGAAGGATGTAATGAAAATTATTCAATATGCGGGACGGACGCCCTTCATAGGACAATCACCTTATAGAATTCGATGATGTTTGTTTTGTTTGTATATTATAATAGTTTGTTTTCCTCGTAATAATAGTATAACTCTCATGTTAAGAGCCTACTTACAGCACTCGAGAGGCTTTCTACTAAAGTAATTGTGTCCGTATTTTATATCAGTATCGGAATTAGACTTGTATTGATATAATTTGTTAAACTATTTAGAAAGAAATCAGTTGTACTTTGGACTCGCACAGGAAAAAAATAAAATATGTTATAGTTTAAAAAAAACTATAGAACACGCTTTAGTCATCCAAACTGAACGTGTATGCAAAATTTCAGCTCAATCGGAAACCGAGATGTGGGTCTTTAACTTCCAAGATTTTCTTACATAGTTAGTTAGTTACAGGTGCAGCTAATAAAAGCGAGAGAGAGAGAAAGAGACCAAAAATGATTGTATAATAATTAAGTATTGCATTTATTGTATACTCCTTAAAATTAAAATAATAAATGCCACTTATACTTGATAACTAAATACGCGCGTGTTGCACAACTGCGATTTTTTTAAATTTCCCATTCTACATCATACACACTATAGGTATACACACTATCAGTTTATTTTTGATTTAATAGTTTTTCACGTTGGGCAAAAACTTGCTGCTAGTGGAAGGCAATTTCCGCTTCTTTCTCCAGTGGACACTTTAATGAAAGACGTGTATACGCCACCATCGGCCCACACCGACGGCGGCTGGCTGCAAATTATGTTTACGAAGCTACTGTTATTGAAAATTACCTTACAGCACAACACAAAGATATAAATTGGAGTATAAGAAATAAAAAAGCTACGTAGTACCAAATAGATATTATTTATTCTGTACTGGTTCTCATTTCAGACAAGTTTATAGGTATGGAAAATCATCCTAACATCGGGCAAATTTTAAAGCAATGTTTGACCCAAATGTGAATATTTTTATTTCACTATTTCATTTTTGTACGATTTATGTCACGTTGGCCCCACAAAGTTTCGCCTCACATAAAAAAATCCTTATTCGCCTCACAATTTATTCCTTTGACACCAGATTCTGGTTGATCATTGAGCATAACGGACAAAATATGCCGTAATAGTAAAATAAATTAGGTATTCTTATTCTTCTTTAATACTAACGTCAAAAGATGTTACAAGTCGATTTTGTTAATTGAACACTGACTAATTTAATTTATCAGAGAGAGATATACTCACATTATATTTCGTTGGAATAAAATTGTTGGTTTGAGATAGTGAATACCATATTTGGAATCTTTTACTAACTTATCTTTTGCCAAATTATCATATTTATCATGAATACACTATGATATGCTTATGATATAAAATGTGACATTGTTTTGTCCTTTTTATCCATTCGTGGTCTTTGACGTGTATTATTTACCAATGGCTAATACGTTTCGATTATATTCATACGTAGTTGTAGTAGTGACATGGATATCGTAATTGATACTTGTTATAGGGTTTCGTTGCATTGGAATACGATACAGACATTAATACTATCGACACATGCACTAGAAAATACGTATCAAATGTACTGTGTACTTGCAGTCGTCATAGGTTTCAAATATGCACTAAATGCGCAAAAAGATTAGGCCTATGTCATAAGTCATATGTGACTACGCGACACCACGGTAATTATGTTTGAAAGTTTCAGCGATCTCACATAAGAAAAGTCTATTTCTAAACTGGGCTATTTTGTATACTATACATGAAATCTGATGGCTTCACATAAGCCCAACCCTGTTTGCGAATATGCAAACGTATAGCGAAATTTAAAAAAATCGAAATGCCAGTGATCTAAACGTCATTTGCATTGTAGGTACACAGTATCTGCGAATATATCAAAATTCTTGTTTATAAAACAAGATTCTTCCTCTAGAATAGAAAAAGCATTACATGTACTTACATAGTACATATTTAGCGTACACTTGTATTAATTTTTAAGATTTTGAATGTTCAATATTGTTAAAACCTCTGTTCCTTTTAGGTATAACCATACTCCACTCGCAACCGCACTCCTGTCGCCTGTAGCACAGGTTTATCCTAGTACAGGCATTTATATTGTATTGTGTTTTACCATTGTAAGTTTGAATAAATTTATTATTATTATTTACATGTATTAAAACGTGACCGTACCTCAAATGCATCTATCAGAATAACCGGAAAGCGAACTTCATATGAGTTCCGCTATTAACTCAAATTGCATACCTACTCTTCCTACTCAAAACCTATTGAGGAAATGAAGACCTTGTATGTTCAGGTTCCAGGCGATTACCTAGACTTACAATGACCGAAGGTTGTTTAGTTCTAAACAAGAAAGATGGGTCTTTAGGACATGTTTGATATCCGTGAATTTTTTTGGTTATTATTTCTTTGTACGGATCAGTCATGAGATTATATTGCTCGCTTGTATTCCCAGTATTCTGTCAGTAAGTAGGAGGTAGCGACTTTTAGAGCAAACAAGCCGGCTCCATATTTGGTTGCGACAATATTAGGTAATACGAAAGCGTTCATTACGTTACTGTGGAAATCTGACGAAATTGGTACAAACGGAAAAATATGTACTCACGTTTTGTCAGGGATGTGTTAAAAAGTCAAAATCTACGAGCGTGCCACATGTTAAATATTGAGAGAAATTTTGTCACGAGTCAACAAAACCTGGTTTTACAGTTAAATAAACGATTAGATGGCGAATAAAGTTAGAGATGTCACCAGCACTTCTGTCACCAGCCTCGGCGCCCATTGTTGGATAAATGTTGCATGAGCGATAACATTCTTCGCTTGTGAGATTTTTTGCAAGATTTCGGAGATATGTATAGGATTTGATGTTATTCTTATTTTCCCTTAAGATTGAACGCAGGTAATCAACTTGTTTTAACTTGAATTTTTGATGTAGGATGTAGGTATGATTTTTTAATATTTTATGTATCCTTGAATCATTTTCTGATATTCTATCTCCTGCTTCTCAATTTAACTTTTCTGATTAATTTCGTTGCGGATTCCATGAAAGTTTATTTTCTTTGAGACATCTTCATTGCTTGGTGTTTTACGAGGTAGTCACCATTCATCCTGGATTACATTGGAGGGCAAGGCAGAGTGCTTATCCTAATAAAAAAATACGTAGATACGTACGTATGCTACTTGATATGCCACGGTGGCACGTATGACAAATCCTGTGTAGGTAGGTATATGATCTCTCTTTTCGCCTCCACCAACTAGTCTCTACTTATACGGAGCCATAATGTGTAAATATGGCCTATAAACTTGGTCCTATAAGTGGGCACTGATCATATTCAAAATGGCCGGAAATTATCCGATACTTAACTAGTTTTGAAGCATATTATTTATTTTAAAACAGGTTAAAGATATTTAATAAGTTGTTAGAAAGGAAGTCCTCAAAATTAGTATTTATGGAAAAACAATTTTATTGCCAAGGGAAAATTATATTGCCACAGCAAAGGATTATAATTATGAGCAAGTTTATAAACACGAATGAACTAATATCAAACGTTATGTCGTGTGGTTAGCTAATTAGCAATCTGAACATTCATGACGTCATTAAAAATCGTTCGCGACAAAACAGTTGGCACGAGATCATAAGCGGTGAGCGGATTCCATTTCATTTTCCGTGCCCACCTGGCTCGCTGCGACCGTCGAGAACGCACACTAAAATAAACCTTGAATGAGCATCGTTCAACTAGCACGTGTGTACAACACTGTGTTAAGCACTTTTAGAGTTCCGTACGCAAATGATGCAACCGGGACCCTATTATTTAGCCATGTTTTGTCACACCGGTATATATCTTGGCACCTGTAATAGGCAGCTTCATGAATTTTTTACAGTTGATGTGTAAAAGTTAGATTCTGAGGGGGATTCTCATATAGAAACGCTCCAAAAAAAGGCCAAATTTCAAAATGTCGTTCTTCTAAACTGTATGTCAATTTAAGACTTAAGTTTTTTACTTTTAAATTAGGATCGATTATCGTTAACAAATATTAAAAATAAGATCTTTACTTTACTTTTCTCTACATAGTATACTTTTATTAAAACCGCTGTCTTTTTATATGTTTCTAGGGAACCCCTATATGCGTTAGTATGACTCGCACTTGACCTTTTTTTTGATTTGTATTTGTTTGTTATTGAACTTTCTGTATTGTTCCTCTACTCTGTGAAATCGTAGCGATCATTAACATGGTTCTTGTTTATGAATTCAATTTGTGTATGTTCCAGATATTTTAATTGGCATATCTAACAGTTATGTCGTTATGTCCTTAACATTAGTTTATTAACATATTATCACGTTATGCACAGGTTTGTATAGCTTTTGTTTTTATAACTGCATATTCAATTTTTGAACGAGCTCTGAAATTGAATAGAAATTCTAAAATTCGTTTTAATTATTGTATGAATTGGGTACATATACCTTTTGCCTCTGTCAAATTACAGGACTGTCCCAAACTTGGGCGCTACAGTCCAACGGTTTATCTAGCCCAAGCTTGGTTGGAACTTCTGAGTTCTGCTTCTGAGTTAGCAATTCGGTCATTCGCTATAACACCATCTATGAAGGTGACATTAATTACCTGCATGGGTGATGTAATACTTCCAAATTTCCAATTAATATTCCTGAGACAACTGTTTAAACTGTCTCTTAGTAAAGGGTACAATTTCGTAGTAATTATTATATAATGTGAATGAGTCTCAACTCTCAACGGGAAGCGATCACTTTGCTTCATTTACCGAAGGCGTATGTATGAATTGTATGGTAATCTGTATGAGATTATTGGCGTAACAAGCGTGGGAGAGTCCCGTATTAAACACCTTGTTGTTGCTACTCTTGTTACCAAAGTAGTTTGTTACTTGACAAACTAATTTCGTTAAAGGTTAATTACTTTATTGGGCGGAAACCAGAGAGTGAGGACGGTTCGATACCCAGATCAGGCTAAGTTGTGGTTTTTGCTGAGTAATTCCCAGTTAGGCCGGGGCTTGCTTGCCACTATCATGCCAAACAACGTTGGCGAACTGTGGATGTACGGTACACTGTCTACTTCTTCAGGAAATATTGGCGTGAAGTTTACGCATTATATTACCTATTTTGTATGCATTGTCACGTTATTAACCCTCATGAGATGAGACCATGTTAACACGGTTATAAGCCACACGTTCCTCGTTTATGCACGTAAATGAAGCATTAACACGGTTTCGAGCCATGTTGAGGTTTCTGCTTTTAGTGATTTCACTTTACGGCCTTAAGTGTTTGAAGACACCACAAGTTGGTGATCCAATCTGGTGGAGACGCTGCAAATCGAGTATAGTTACAACGACTTTCTCGGAAAATTGGTTCCATTAGAACCAAATAATAACTCCGCAGATTGAGTGCGAAAATCTTTATTCACCTTTAAAAGCACTTTAAGATTTAAGATTTTTGCTTTCAATGACACCACTCCAGCTCCGTGGCCTATCTATCTCAATAGATTTCTTTGAGTAAGATATTATTGAGTTTATTTCGTAGGTCAAAGGTTGGCGATATAGGTCAAGATACGGCACTTGAGTGTACGTACAGTGCGGCTTTGATCCTATAATCAAACAACCCTTGTTTTGTTCCCTCGGAGCGTTTCGTTTTACATGTGCTGGTTTAATACCTCGTGAGAATAACGTGTTACGTTTTTTGTTCGTACCTATTGTATTAAATTCTTTTAGTCAAACAATATTTTTATGTAGCAATGTTTCGTATTTGTACAAAATTGAAAAAGGTATGAAATTTTTGAGTGTTCCTATTGAGATTTTATTTTTATTATATCAAATATAATTTATGTAGAATTGGCCAGTCAACACTCAACTGTCGAAGGAACGATAGCTTTGGGGGAGACGATTCCTAGAGTGGAGACCGCGCGTCAGCACATCAGGGGGGGGGGGGGGGGTTAGTCCGGGTACGGAAGACGCAGAACCGAGTTTTCTAGCAAGAAAATGAAATGGGACGATTAAACGACGATAAAGGTTGTGAAATACTTTTCCATTGTTTGGATGTCTAATTACTATCAGCACGCTACCAGAAACTAAATAGACCGTCATCGAATCAATATTAATAACACCGTATAATTATCTACTAAAAATTTATTTTATCCACGAAGTTATAGAAAAGCGTAAGTACGCTTTTGGATTTTAATTACTTTCCTTTGAACGATTGAATTAATTTCAACAGTTTGATGTGAAAAACGAGCTAACATAAAATAACATAAAATCACGTCTATGTCTCCCGAAGTGTTAGACCTATCGTACAGCCGTATTACTTCAATGCTGTTATTGAGCCTCATGTAATAACCAGGTGGTGGTGTAGTCGAAATCAGTACCTACCTCACGCTTAGCAGCGTTGGCGACTACAAGACCAACAAGGCGTCAACATCATTGATTTTTATATAGCGTACAAATATTAGAAATGGCCCAGCGCGATAAGACCGCCCTTTGTTAACCTCTTTTTCTATTTATCGTATCTTTTCTTCTCTTTCTGATGTGCAATAAAGTGTATTGTATTATCTCTTCTTCTAAACATTCACACTCCCCAATTTTGGAAACAAAACAACAACTATCGAAACTTATCTACTGCCACGGTCTCAACTAAGTGCTTATTGTGAAAACTAAACGTCGACCACACTACACACGATATAGTGCTGTTAACGTCTCTCATTTAGCTAATGACGACACACGAGTGTGTACCCGCATTATTGTCCATTGAACTCGATTCGTGATACGAAATTACGAAGCACACGCGGTTTCTGCCACGACGCGTCGGTTCATTTCGTGACTGACGTACAATCGCTTTTTGTGAACATTACCAACTGTATGAAACAAGATGTGTTCGTGAAATCTTGTAGAGTAAAAAAAATATTTACTCATACTGTACGAAGTCATCAGCGTGCAGCGATCTGAAACCAGCCATGCGTCGGCTTACAAAAAAAATATGCAATAGGTTATCAGAAGGTGCACAAAGACACTGAAAATCGTAGAGGAATAAAAAAACTTGAGAGTGCATTTTTGACCTTATTGTAAAGCATAAGGTATATGGTTTACTAAGGAGCTTTTATTGAAAAGACAGCGAGAACTAATTGGCTCTAACCAGAAGCACTAACAGAGTTAAACAGAGTAATTGAATGAAATAATAATAATAATCATTTATTAATCAGATATTAAATCCATATTTGTTGGTATACAAAAACTTACTAAACTAAATGCTACTCACGCTAAAACAACACAAATACAACTATAGCACCGTAGTATGCAGGCGTATCCAATGTCCCAGAATGAAGGTATACCACCTGTCTGTTATAGTGCTCAGAATGCTGTTGGGGCTGTCACGCACCCTACGCAGTATGGAAACGCACCTTAAGCACATGATGGCTTTAAACCCATCAATTCTAGGACCTATCCTTTCATTAGGTAGGAAAGTGAAACTAACTGAAAAGTATCGGCATAAACCGAATGGAGTCTGCTGTGCAGTTTTATCCATTCCAATTAACAGTGCTTACTCTGAAGAAAGTCGGCCGAAGGAAGGTCTGAAGTCAATAACTAACTACATTAATCAAGATCGGTCAATCCGCTTGAACGACGGCCGACTCATTTGCAGCTAACTATAAGGCCGCGTTCAAACCAAACGTTTTGTCAACCGTTGATTGTACGCAATTTACTGCTTTTCCATACATATTCAACTATTCGTTCTCACCAAACCGAAAATACGTTTCACGTTCACACTGGGGTTTACAGTGCGCCTGAACACAGTCAGCGTCTGACAATACGTTTGGTGAGAACGTGGCCTTAAATTAGCTGAAGGAAATTACAAAACTCACATTGTTACTAACGTTCAGTGAAAGCCGGGTCTCATCCAGTTTACTCACCCAGGAGAAAGGTCAAAAGAAATTAATATTTATAGATTTTATGCGCCATTTGGTGGCCGGATAATGTACAGGAAAAAATAACAGTGTAGTATATAAATATGGTATATGGTTATTGCTTTGATCTCGGTTCTATCGATATTATCGTGTTCTTCACCATCATTATCATTTTAACCTTCATAAACCCTGCAGGCCTCTTTTACTCCATTCTTGTGCGGGATATGGTCGTCTTCACCATTAGCCTGTCAAACTAGTCTAGTCTCCTTACTGCCCGGAAATTTCGTATATTGAAATACGCTGGGTCGCTTTTAATGAATATTTTGCACGTTTGAAAGTAAGTCAGTGAGTATTAATAGAAGCTGTTCAATAAGTTTACGGCGATGTCACCGTTAGTGGTGCCGACGGGCGGAGACCAGACTGCGGAATTGAGGCCGAAGCCGAACCAAACCGCAGTAGGTACGTTAACTTCGTTTCCAATTTGCTTTCCATTTGTGCCCCGGGACGGCTTGAATGTTTGAAGAGCCGGATTAAAAAGGCTCTTTTACGTGACTCTGTGTCGCTGTGTGCCGATTAATTTTTGCACATATGTTAAACGCTCTACAGCCGTATTTAACTTACCGACACAGGCCAAATTTGGTGCACACTGCATAGTCAAGCCTGTACCTATTTCTCTTACAATGGTTGCTATTATCAATATCGGAGTTTTTGTTTCGATCTCGCCTATTGTTATGCCCACAATATCACCTGATATACTTACAATATTTCTTTAACCTAATAAACGTACGTGCAGTCAAGTGCAATGGACACATTTAGTCCACTAGGTCATATCGTACGGCGACACAATGACTGCGGCCGCTGTCAGCTATGATTTTATCTTATAGGCAACTTGTTTGTCGGTCTTCTACGACTAATAAGATAGCAAAACTCGTTCTAGGTAGTATGGTGGACCATCAATCTCCTGTCAAGTGATTGCGGCGCGCGCTGTGATTTATATGCCCGGCATTAGATGTAGGATACATTTCAACGGGCAGGGAGGTCGCCAGACAGATCAGATGACAAGTTGTAATCGAATTTGATACGGATGGTGTTACATTTACCATGTATCGAGAGTCGAGATGGATTTGCTAGAAAATTCCGGTTCGTTTTACATATACTTGATGCAGAATAGGTTAATGTTGTCATTAGCTTTATTGATCGGCGTTAGCACACTTTTTGGTTTGAAAAAGGAGGTTGATACTTTGCATATAGAACGCAGAACTGCTTTTAAACTACGATATAAGTTTAGGACACTATAATTTAATATGCTGCCAACCATGTAGAAAAGAAAGAACTTGTAATAAGTAAGACCGTCACACATTAGGGTTATGTCAGTAAAAGCCAGATACTCAAAATAATAATTTATTCAAAGATCATAATAGTTCTAAGTCTATGATCATAATATTGATGACTTATACAAGTCAAAGCTTTCATAGGCTTGTAATTGGTTGACATGTAGCCTTGTTTGCACTTTGCAAGAACTGTTAGCAAGTTAATTAAGCAACATAGACAGCTTTGTCGAATGGTAGTTTAATAATTGCGAAACGAAGAAGTTGAATAATTTATATTTTTAAATGTAGTGTGCAAATAGGATGGTTTATAGTCCGACCAAGTTTTTTTTTTTAAGTAATAGGTATCAGTTGATTTGCGGATTCGACAATTAATATTCGTAATCGGAAGAATCACATTAAATTGTAATTGTTTGCATTTACACACGATTTAGCCATTTCCTTGGCGGAAATTTTTGAAACAGTAAATCAAGTAACAAAAAAAATACAACTGCATTCATTTGTAATCGAGAGCGCCGCTTCCTATTACACTTCCACACTGTAGGTAATCTTGTTTGCAAATGACCTGGGGCTATCGCAGGTACGCGATTTGCGGTCAATGGCTCTAGAAATTGCACCGACCCATAATATTTTCCTTTAGCCATATCTTTGCGCTTGCGTTTCGATTCTAATAACACTAATAACAGTCTGTGGTCGCGTCCACTTAGTAATTTCTCATATATAATATCGATTGTCATTTCATAGATTTATACTCAACCGACAATTTTATCTTGCAAACCAGGTAAATTGTTGGTTACTGACATATCAGTCATATTGAACACTACTTTCTTGTCCAATATAAGTTATGAGTAACTAACGGTAGGTATATGATATTTTACCGATAAGATTCTCTTTTCAAGGAAATATTACATCATAATATCTATACGGTTTACCTCATGAAGGTATCGAGAAAAACATGATATTACTGGTTTAAATAAACAAACTGATTATCCGCCTATAAGCAAGACTTCGCGAAACATCCGAATTTAACCTTCACCTAACAAAAAGCCTTTAAATAAACACAGCTGGATTTGAAGTCAAGGCTTCGATTGTAAGGTAATTACAGGGTTTGATTGGACGGTGCGGTGCGGCGTACCTTGACGATCCAACCTGCCAGATTACAGGCAACTGGACCAGAAATCGTTGGGATCATGAATATTCAACATAACTGTATTGGAAGATGGAAATCTGAACTGAAATCTTCGTCAAACTAATTACCGATCTGCGAATCGAACGATAGTTACTTGAAGAACAGTAGATGTTGGAAGTTAATAATCTGTAGGCTAGTAAAGTCATGCATATTCGATTTTATAAACGTTATTGTTAGTCGTAAACAAATTATCGCGAATTGGGATCGCGCCAGCTTTAAGGTTGTATTTTACGACGATTTCTTACTTTTGAGGGGGTGAAGTATCAGCCTAAGCCCCACCCACTAGGGGAGCTCCGTTCTCGCCATAGACGTTATAAGTCTATGGTTCTCGCAATTACGCAATTGACGTATCAGACTGTGTGACACACGTGTCACAGAATAGCAATATTAATTAGCAACATGCAGTATGACACCAGCAAATACTTGAAAAATATAAATCCACAATATCGTATACCCAGTGTCCTATATTACGCTAGAAAATCTGTTCCTCCGTTTTGTATTTGTAGATTTTATACCTATTTAACTATCTACTTATAAACTATCAGTCATACCTATTGTGTATGAGTTTATGCAAGTGCACATAATTGTCTCGACCAACATTGGGCATTTTCACACTAAGCCAATAATGCCGTAACGAAACCGATATATCGGCATGACAAACCTGATGACACTGCCAATGTGTGTGTAATGTTAGAAGAATAAGCCAACTCAAATCCATGCCTTGAGATAATAACCTACTCTCACCCACACCTGTAGGAGTCGTCCGTTTCCGTAGTCATACCTACTTAAGTATGTTCACAGGGTTGCTATTTTACCAAAAAAGAAATTGCATATTCATAGATCAAAACCATATTCCTAGTTCAGATTCCTCGCTATGTATGCAGATGAAGAGCTTCAAAATTGAAAGAAAGAAAGAAAAAACATTTAAATCGGACTCGCACACGAAATTACATAAACACACAAAAATTCAAATAATGATAACAATAACCTAACCGTCTAAAACCCTCGACTCTAACTAGAAAAAGAGGTAAAATAAAACGACTCTTTCAGTTTGACATGCTGAATCAGACAAAAGAATTTTATATTCATATTTTGAAATACAACACCCCCTCTCAAAATATCTCTTATAAAAAACATTAAACATTAGGTACTTTATACACACGAAACATTAACAATACCTAATGTATTCATAAACTTATAATGCTTAACAGAATTTAAACTTTTTGTTAATAAATCTGCTGGCATATCTGATGTACATAAATACTTAACCAAAACAATTTTATTATTTATCATCTCTCTACAATAATGATATCGAACATCAATGTGTTTAGTCCTATTATGAAATACAGGATTAACTAACAACTTATGTGCACTTTGATTATCATTATATAAAGTTATTTTGTACATCACTTTGGTCATTTCATATTGCAAGTTTCTTAAATACACTGCTTCTTTACAGGCCTCTGAAATTGCTACATATTCCGCTTCTGTGCTAGAAAGCGCAATGCATTTTTGTTTACTACAACTCCAAGATATTGCAGACCCTGACAACATGAAACAATAACCTGTGTATGACCTTCTATCATTCAGATCATTAGCCCAGTCAGCATCTACAAAACCTTCTATCTGAATATTGTCATTCTTACAATACTTCAAACCAATACTCTTAGTTTTCTTTAAATATCTTAATAACCTCTTAGCATAAATCCAATGCTCTTCACTATGACAGTTATTAAATTGACTAAGATAAGACACTGAATAAGCTATATCAGGTCGTGTGAGAACAGCCAAATACATTAAACTACCTATAAGCTGTTGATAAGGATTTTGACTTTGACAACCTTCCTTTTTGTTTACAGTCAACTTGGTCTCCATTGGAGTAACAGCTGTTTTACAATCTGCCATGTTAAACCTACTTAGCAACTTGTCAATGTAATTTTCCTGACTCAAAGTTACAATACTTTTTTCTCTATCAAAATTAACTGACATTCCAAGACATTGCTTCACACGTCCTAAGTCTTTAATTTTAAAATTATTACTCAACATTTCTTTAAGATGTTTCATTTCATTTACACTGTTTGAGAATACAAAAAAATCGTCAACATACAAAGTAACAATTGTTCGATTGCTACCAACAAATTTTGTATACAAACATGGTTCCAATTTAGATTTATAATAGCCATCTGCTAACATACAGTTATCTACCTTCTTATGCCAAGCACGGGCAGCCTGTTTGAGACCATACACAGCCTTTTTTAACTTGAGAACTTTTTTATCATCTCTACATACAAAACCAGGTGGTTTTTGCATGTATATAGTCTCATCCAGATCCCCATTTAAAAAAGCTGTCTTGACATCTAGATGAACAATATCTAAATTCAACTGAACAGACAATGAAAACAATAATCTCAATGTAGTATGCCTTACTACCGGGGAGAATGTCTCGTCATAATCTACACCATACTTTTGTGAACACCCCTTAGCGACAAGTCTTGCCCGAAATCGCACAGTGTTGTCATCCTCAAACTTCTTTCTAAGAACCCATTTGCATTTTACGACAGTCGAACCTCTCGGAGCGTCTACGACTTCCCAAGCTTTGTTGTCTTCAAAGTTTTTCAACTCATCTTTAACAGCTTCCTGCCAATGCTCCTTCTCAGGTCCCTGTAATGCCTCTTCTAATGACAGATCTTCGACATCAACACTATTCTCTGTGCACATAAAACCATATCTATCAGGCTTTTTTCTTTCTCTAGGTGGTAAAGACCTTGAATTTATTTCCATATCAGAACTTTCATCAGCTGCCATCAATTCTTCATTTGGTACATACGTTTCATCAGGGTTTTCTGTAGAAATAAAAGAATCATCAAGCTGACTATCGTCTCCTCGTACATCCCCCACTGGATCCTGACTCCCTGATGCTGCACTCCCTGTCTCTACAACTTCAATCAAACTCTCCTGATGTAAATTATTTTCTTCTAAAATAATAACATCTCGACTGGATGTGATTGCCTTAGTTGTTGGGTTATACACTCTGTATCCTTTGACATCCTCAGGATAACCTAACAGAATACATTTTTCAGACTTCTTGTCCCATTTATGTCTTTTCTCCTTCGGGATATGCTTCAAAACGGTACTGCCAAAAATTCTAATGTGACTAAGGTTTGGTTTTTTGTTCGTCCACAGCTCATACGGGGTACGATTATTCAATGCAGTTTTCACAATACGATTCTGTAAATAAACAGCGGTGTTAATGGCTTCTGCCCAGAATTTCTTATCCAGTTTTGCTTCAAACAAAAGACATCTGGCTTTCTCTATGATCGTCCTATTCATACGCTCACAAAGCCCGTTTTGTTCTGGCGTATAGGCATTCGATTTTTGATGAATTATTCCCATTTTCTTTAAATAATTATCAAAAACATTGTTACAAAATTCACGCCCATTATCGCTTCGCAAAATCTTAATTTTCTTCGAAGTCAAATTCTCAACCTTCGCCATATACTCTTTGAAACACTGCATAGCCTCATTTTTATTCTTTAAAAAATAGACATACGTCATGCGGCTGTGATCATCAACAAAAAGAAGAAAGTACCTTGAACCTCCAAGGGATACAGTTTCCATTGGCCCACAGATGTCAGTGTGTATTATGTTCAGTAGTTCATTACACCTGTTGCCTTCATGAGGGAACGGCAATCGGCTTTGCTTGCCCTCACAGCACACAACACAATTCATCTTACTAATATCTGCCTTTTTTTCTAACTTTACTCCTTCCACAGCATTCTTAGACAACATGTTATTAAGAGAATAACTGTTCACATGTCCCAGTCTTCGGTGCCATACATCTGGAGACTCCGCCACCGCAGCTATTAAGCAACTTGGTATATCCAGCTTGTAAACTCCATTTACGAGTGAAGCTGTAGCTACTAACGTATTTATCTTGTTGAAGATTTCACATCCGTTACTCGTAAATAACACCGTATTTCCTTGACGTATCAATTGACTGACTGATAAGAGATTAGTAGTCAAACTGGGAACACAGAGTACTTTTTCTACCATGACCTCATATTCACACTCTTTAGCTAAAGTCGTAAGCTTTACGTTTCCGCTACATAGTACAGGTATTTTTTCTTTATTAGCAACCATAATTTCTTTAGTGAAACCGTCATAACATTGGTTGATCACCCAATGTTGGTTTGCTGTTAGATGTGAACAGGCACCCGAGTCAACATACCAGTCACTCTTGTAAAAGTTACCACTATAAAACACGGCACTAAATGCATTAGTATGTTTCTTTTCATCTACGTGTGTATTCTGTGAAGAAACATTTTCATTTTTGCACTTATTCCGATAGTGACCCAACTGTTTACATCTGTAACATTTGACAGTTCGTTTTTCTTTATTTTCGACAGTTGTCAATTTCTGCCCACTCGGACCATCTTTTCCAACCAAAGAGTTTTGATGTCTTTTATTCTGTTTACGGAAACATGCCAAAGCATTATTCACATCAGAGTCTTCTGGTTCAATGTCCATCAATTTCGACTTTATAGCATCGGTCGTGATTGAGATTCCTGAGTGCTCAATCGCCATGATCATGGGCATATATTTTTCAGTAAGCCCAGCCAACATGATCGAACCGATCCACTCATCGCTGATGCCAAACCCTGTTCCTGCCAATTTTTGACCAGCTTGAACAATCTGTGTTACATAAGACGTCATCGATGTGCAGTCTTCCAATCGAATAGATATAAGATTTCTCAGCAGGCTGATTCTTCTGGAGAATCCTGAGTCATCAAATAACGTCTTCAACGTTTGCCACAACTCCTTCGATGTTCTGACGCTTTTTATATGAACGTAGATAGATGGGTCGATTGTCAAAATCAGCTTGGCTTTTGTTTTCGCATCATCTGTAGATTCTGGCGTTTTTCCTGCGTCTGGATTCACACAGTGGACCATACCTTCCAACACCAGAAAATTCTCTACGGCGAAACACCACTCGCTATAGTTTTCGCGACCTTTCAGTTTAGGTACACTGACTAAATAGTTTGAGCTAGTAGCCATCACGGATAAAACACACGAACACAGTTTCGAACCAATATTCGCAAGATTTGCACAGTTTTACTACTCTTCAGAAGCCTGATAGTAAAACGCAAAACCTATTGTTTATCACCACTGATTACAAGGACATTATCGTGAAGAATTATATTTTACACGGGTCTGGGCCCATAACCTAAAATAAAACGACTCTTTCAGTTTGACATGCTGAATCAGACAAAAGAATTTTATATTCATATTTTGAAATACAACAAGAGGTGTAACTTTTGAACAGCTGAACAGATTTTAAGAACCATCCCGATTAAACTAGCTTTCAATTAAAAAAAACTGCATTGAAATCGGTCCATCCGCTTTGAAGCTTCGATGCCACAGCCAGACACACAGATTCACAGACACATAGATACACAGATACACATTATAAACTTATATCACCCCTCTATTTTGTCGGGGGTTAAAAAAGTCCTGCAAGAGGCCAAAGAAAGTCCCTATCTCAGCATATCCTGACAGTTAATCCTGACAGATAAAATAAATACCGCAGCGCTGGTTTTCGGATAGGACCGTGGTGATGCCACGGACAACCACGATAACTAAAAATAAATATAATTTTTAAAAACGTTTTCTTTCCTTCTTTACATACTATCTATCTATCTCTCTCTAACTTCTAAATTTTATTAACTACGGACATGTATCATTCAAATTCGAAGAATTTACAACAAAAAACCACATAGTAAAAGTTATGAAATTTGGTTCTTGTTCAGAAATAGTACGCATTTCTTTTTTTTGTGGCTAGTTTTCCTAGATTATTATACCATTTTGGAATCTTGGATAGTTGCGTCAATTTTTAAAAATACTTGCCATGGTAGTGTCTGTACTTTTTTTTTACAACACGATGAGTGAAAGTGGACCAAAAGTAAAAATCTTTCAAAATTTTAGGGTGAAAAATAAATTTGATTGATTTTTGTGTCAAATCTACAGGCATTCTGGGATTTTTAACGATTGTGGTGGATAGCAGTGCTACTTAGGTTGCCGGTACAAAAAGAAATTCAGAAATATCTGAAACATTGTGGTCATGGTAATTAAAAATATCTTAAGGAGTGTAAATTTTTGAAGGATTTCAAATTTTTTATGTAACTTCTTAAAAATTGAAAAAAAAAATTGTTCTCGAGTAATCATGAGCTGGTCAACCCTCTGGTGCCCGCTTATCGTTGAATTTTGGGACATGGTGTATATAAAACTTCATACTCTTTGTTCTCAACACTACAAATTGTCGTACTGATTTTTCTATACTACATCCTATAAAATGAATTCTTGACGGAGATGTCAAGAAATTATTTTATTATATATATTAAATATTGATTTTTATAAACGAAATACTTAGATTTTCTGAATAAAAGGCAAGTTACTTATACTTCCTGTTGCTTTTTAATAAATTTTTTAATGATTTTACTGTCATTCTTTTTTTTGGTTTTGAATAAAGTGTAAGCGCAGGAAAGTCAAAAAAAATTGCACAGGTCCGACCTCGATGCGCGCCGAAACGCGACTGATTGATGGCAGAGATGACAGAAATCACGAATTTTGTGGTTTTTATCAAATTGTGACCAATATACGTAATATTATAAAAAAATAACAACCGATTTTGGTTGGTATATTTGCGACCAATATTGTGATGTAAAAATTATTTGAAATAATATCATGTTTTAGAAATAATCTTGTAAACACTTTTTTAAAAGAGGTAACTTTGCGATTTTTTTTTATCGAGCCAACTTCATCCAATCATGTATCGGACAACCGTGCAGAGATTGTCACATCTTCAAGTTTGATATATATTTTTTTCAGGACAAAGAAATAAGAATTTCTATTCAAAAAATTGTAAATACAAATCGGTTTTTGCGGCATTCCTGTAAAATACCCCCTTAAAATGAGAATAATTTGAACTGTAGAATTTTCGTTTTTCACCTATACTAGTATTATGACTATGAAAATGTTTATGACTACTAGAGTACCTACTACTAGAGAGTTTACTGCCTTTTGAACTTCAAAACCAATATTTTGAGGTTTTAGTTAAGTTTAGACGGATGGAGAAGTTTAACCAACTATACCGAAGGAATTAATTGCAGATAGTTTACCATATATTTCCGTGACTTTGATACTAGAATGAGTAGGTAAATGGTTGCTGGCAAGTGTGATCACCGACCTAGGAGTAATTATATTACTCCTACTATGTATTTTAATTGTCTCAGTAATTTAAAATTTTCATCATTATAATTTGGGATTCTATGTCTGCACTCTGCAAATGATTTCATGGTCAGGACAATGTCTGTTCTGTTAAAATCTCCCAGTGACCCACCAAGGCCTTCCTTCCTATTTAGGTTCAATTGATTGGCGTGTGTCTTTTGTAGATCCATAATGTTAATAATACTCTCATTTTTAGTAATCATATCTGTATATGAATGTAGCACAGTACGTTCTTGTTCAATCATACTACGCAGTCATTGCCTAATCTTTGTTCTAAATAAGTCTATGTTTACACCGCACGTGTGTTATCAGTAAGGTCAAACAAATGCATCATCGGCGCAGGACTGCTTAGACCTTGTTATTTGACTTTAGATAACAGTCGGTGATTTCCTATAAACAATATCATAAGACCCGTTATTTATAGCTGATGTTTTGAAATATGTTCCTAGTAAAATCTTCCGAGGAAATACATCTTTATTTATTAATGAATTAATTAGGTAAGAGGATATTCACACTATATAGATTTTGACCATCGGTAGCTTTAGTCGGATATCTAAAGAGTTTATTTGACGACCGTGCAAATACTATTTTCCAAACAAGATATTACATTTGGCTGTTCTACAAATAAAAAATGAACAGTGATATGGGAAATGGTACCAATAATTCCACAAAATGCTTAGCTAATACGTTTCATGTACTTATCTACATACTAACTAAAGATCTTCATTCATCTCATTTATTTTCATTCGTCGCGTTTTTGTATGCTTATCAGTTAGTTTCGAAACTTCTTTGTGCGTTTACATTATCTTTTAAAACGAGCAATTATGAAGTTGCTTGATAAAGTAAAGCGATGACTGATAACAACACTGCAACGAAGTAGCTTCTCGTCTTGTTATCAACTTTTAAAGTGGAAAAGTACTTGACAAAGTCGTATAACATTATGATGATGAATTGACTTGTCGCGTTTTATTATGTCAAGTCTTTTAGGTTCCTTTATACTTTGTGAATACTATAGTATAATAATGGTCTAAATTGTGTGGCTCGTGGTTGAGACTAAATATATTCACAGTGCAATGCAGTCGATTTTTTAAACCAGCATTCAGCATTCAGCATTCAGCTTCCCATTTCATGTATGAACAGACTAATAGATAGATTTCTGTGATGTGTTGTAACTTGTAACAAGCAATCAATATTTTTTAAGTAAAATTTTTACTTTACGACACTGGCAAGGTTCCAGGAGAATGTGAGGAAGAAGAAGACAAAAATGTCTGGCAGCACGTGTTTAAATGACTTTATCTTCTTGGCTTCGAATTTTACGTGTGACGCTGAATGAGAATACGGCATAGCTAAAGCGATAACAAAACTGGTTGCAATTTTTCATACACTTATTGCTTTGAAATGCAAATAATTTTCCGATAGACATTATGATTCATAATTTATTACTCAAATGCCTTGGTTAAATTTATGTTTTGGGGGAATATGATACGTAAATACATTCAGTTCAGTGCCACATTAGCCGTCACATTAAACTACCGTAACATAGGATGTAATATGATTTCTTTCTCTACTCGCGGATTTCATACAGGCTACTATAGGATTCTCAAAAGTTTGCGCAGCAGCACCCTTATGCGCGAAGAACAACTTACTGCGACCATAATCCGCTTATGCACGAGGAGGCTTAAGTTCAGCAGTGGAAGTCAATGGTCTGATATGATATTGATGGAGTTATGCTATTCTGTTATTAGTCACAACTCACATAACAAGCAGTGGCGAGCACTCCATAAAGACAAAAAGACACTGTCTATCCTAATAAATTAAGTAATACAAACGTTAATATGTCTGTAATATCAGTTAATTAAAGTCTTAGGATGAGGTGGCCAATCACAAACATCATTTAACATGACAATACAACACTTACTTGTTTTTGCCTATAAGAAATGTCTGTGCACGCCACTGATACTAGGCATAAATAATAAATAATTGTATCATAAATAAACAGCTAGTTCTCTGAAATTATTTTTCCGTCTAAAATGTTTACATACATACAATACACGTAATCATAATATTGGACTGATTCACTGCATTTTGATGTAATGAGTTTTTTGTAGAGAGATACACGGTAATTTATAAATATAGCACGTTTAAATTTTCCGCTTACCGTACTAATATTATAGTTATATAATTACCTCATGTCGATAACAATAGTCTATCACAATACGTAATACGTGCATAATTATTATTGCAGAAATTCGACTTTATCTTTTGTCTATTCATTTGTTATAGCGATTAGATAAATACCGTGAAAGGGTGTGTTTTATGTAAGTATACGATATTGAATATTTACTGTCTCGTCGTGGATTAAGACTTTACATATATGTAAAGTCTAACGTATCTAAAAATAACGACAAAAATTATTAGTACCTACAATACCTAGTTACTCTATTTTTTTTAGTATAGTAGTTACTTTACTTTTGAATTTTAATATAATAACAAAAACAAGTAGGATAGCCACTGTGCTAATCATTTTTTCATTATTTATAGATATTTTAAATATTTTTAGTCAAATATCATTAAAAATTTAAAATCACAACAAAATTTCTTCTCCTGTCTTCAACTAGATAAACCTAAAAATTTCTCAAATAGCAAATGTACGTAATATTCATTTCAAAGTCCTTATTTCACATATTTTATAAACAGACTCATCCACTGCTGCTTACTGAAGCGAAAATATTCACATCAGCCGGAGAAACATCTCTTTTGCTACAAAGTAAATCAAATATAAATTATGTACTAGAAGTACCTACTAACATAAAATTGCTATTGCTAAATAATATAAAGAGGTATTGTTTGTTTGTATGTAGGGGGTAATCTCTGAACTATAGAACCGATTTTAAAAATTCATTCACTAATAGAAAGGTTCAGTATCCCTGAGTGATATAGGCTATATTTCATTTTGATAATAATAAAACGCGCGGGTGAAACCGCGGGTCACATCTAGTGTGATATAAAAGGAGTTTCGTATATGTATGTGTATCCACTCGCATATGTAATATATGTACTCACACATTAATCTCCAGAGCCGTTCAGGCATTTCAACTTTTTCCTCTCTCGAAGTTTCATGAGGGGTGTTTACCGAGGTTGTTTATGTATTAGAAATATGTATAAATTGAGTTTAAGGGACCGGGACACCCATGAATGAGATACAGTGGTAAATTATAGACTATAGCGTATATACCCTAAACGTATCTATCACTGTCTTTTTCTATTGAAACAGAAAGAGATAAATGCCAGTCCTGTCAAAGTACGTAAAAGAATCGACACCATTTAATATCTTTAGCCAGTAGCACTCGCTGGAAAAGTTTTAAGTTTTCTTGGATGAAATGTATACTGTATGTTATATAATCCTGGATCAATTCTACCTCTATTCTAAATTTCATTTAAATCGGTGCAGCCGGTTCATCATGGTTGGGAACAAACATCCAAAATACAATATATCTAGGTAATCTATATCTGAAATTTCGCAGTGAGATAATTGTCTCTCAGTTTCTTTAGAATACAGTGGAATTGCGATTCTTTTAATTTAAACAATCAATCTTAGAAGTATAACGCATAGAAGCCTAGTACCAAACGACGGACGCAAAGCGAGGGAAATCAAACTTAGCCATAAATGGCAAAATCGATCGTAAAATCGTAATTATGTGTGCGTGTCCCGAGCCATTTATCACATGCCGCTTACGCACACATATTTACGTTTGTTGCCTCAGTTATTAATGGAAACCATCTATGGGACTATCTTTCTATGCGTTATTATTCTAAGAAATCAACAATCAATTTTTAATAAAATAATATTATGTATTCTGTACACACATAGAGTCTTGTCAACATCACAAAGTTTCCTCGTCACTGGAACACGCGTGTCTCATATATCGTATCAATAATTCATCTGGACGACGGATGACCGTCCGTAAGTCGGGCAGCGCGCTTGCAGCTGGGTTCGACCCAGTTGGCCGGCTACTCTCATTTATGTCCCCTAATATCCGACCTACTTTCACATGTCAGTCCACCATTTAGAAATGCACCGTGTCACGTAATAAAATAATTTTGGATTAGAAATATATTTGCAATTTTCGGGCGGTCTAGTAGGCCTGTCTTCTGAACATTTTTAGATCCACGTGTAGATATTGAAAGCGTTTCAAAGTAAATTTTGCTATTTTAAACTGTGAGTGTGACTGATTGCTTTATTTTATACTTGTAATTAAAATGCATAATGTCACACTTATAATAATTCTTGAAGAGATAAGAAAATACGAACTAACTATGTACTTTTCCTATTCGCTGATGGCGGTTTTAACGCATTAATCAATTTATCGGGTGCAATTCCTATTCTAGGAAAATTGTATCACAAAAGGAAACTCAATTACACATTTTATTCGAATTAGGAACTTGTGACTTTAAAAGTCTAAGCGGTCTGCAGCAAAGGATTTTAAATAGTCTTAGTCCTAGGAGCTAACATTTTGTTCAGATATTTTTAGTAACCTAAACAAGTTTCAAACTTTCTAACTAGGTATGTGCACACTACAGGATAAAAATAAATCAATGGTCATAATCAAAATCATCGATAACCGTTAAAATATAAACAATCGGTTGTTAAACATTTTACCGCCGCCTTTTTGTACGCACGACGTGTCTGTACCAATCATGATGTCATCAATTTAGAAAAAATATAAGCAAGAAGCGAAACGTGGTTACTGCTTGATGTTAAATGACGTCATTGTCTTTTAATAAGTGCGGTTACAATGATTGTAAAACCGCAATAATCTTACTTCACATGTCTATTGTTTCCGAACGTACTCTATTATGCGTATACGCATTGTCATATAAGGAATAAATCATTCTTTATACAAGACAATGGACATTATGCAAGTTGGATCGATTTTTGTTGCCAGATTCATCCACGTGAAACATAAAATTTGTCTTCTATCCAAATCGAGGAACCTTTCATTCGCTCTGCAAACATCAAATTATTTCTTTGTAACAGTTTGAATAAATTCTTTCGCCGTTGTCTTATTTCCCTGAAGACGAAGAAGGTCTTACTAAAAATATATTTCTAAATTCATTTCGAAAATTTGTTTTCGATTACAAACTTGGTTTCTTTCTCACAAATATTTTCTTAATACCAGAATCCACAATGTTTACACATATTAAATTACACAAGAATATAAAAAACAGCGCTCAATTTCATAAAAAATAAACCCACATAATTAAAACTCCGGATTTTATGTTGAAACTTCATGAAACATAACAAGAAAAAACTTTTTCTTGGCTTTACGTATTTTCATAACAAAATGAAAGATTAAACGGAAAAGATAAAGTTTGTTGTTTATTATAGTGAACACGGCGGGAAAGTTCAAGATATATGCCTACGGTCACCATGAATGTTAAATCCGAATAAGTTTATTTATTGACTATGTAGAAAGGTAGAAAGTACGTTATGCCTTATCTGTATGACTTTGCTTGATTTTATTCAGAAGTGTCTTCTAATATAAATATAAAGTGTTATTGGTAGTGTGTTGTTAGGGCTATAGCACACTAGCTACTTTTTAACCCCCGACAAAAAAGAGTATTAAGTTTGTAGCGTGGATCTGTGGATTTGTGTAAAAATAAATAGCTTTTCTTTCTTTCTTCTTTATTTGTGGATCTGCTGTGTATCTGTCTGTGGCATCGTAGCTCCAAAACGGATGGACCGATTTCAATACAGTTTTTTAATTGAAATCTAGTTTAATCGGGTATCATCTTAGCTTTGTTTCATGAAAATTTGTTCAGCCGTTCAAAAGTTACAGCTCTTTTTCTAGTTGGAGTCGGGAGTTTTTGACGGTTAGGTTATTGCAGTAGAATCGCGTTTTCGCGTTCGTTGGCTGCCTTTTGCTTACAAATAGTGAATAACGAACGCCAAAACGCGCGATTGTGCTGTAGAAAGTAGCTAGTGTGCTAAGGCCCTTGTGATATTGACGCCTGAAGTTGGTGATGACAGCATTGCTATTTTCATTATTTGCATTGTTGTTCATTTACCTCACAAGTATAATATTGACTCTTTCAAGTAAATAACTCATAAGTATTAAGTTTTCGAGAAGTAATGGAATAATCATAATAATAATAATGTAGGTATATTTTGTAACCATGACTACAAGATGACCAACAAAAGTTATTTTTAGTTACTGAGTTTACTTCTTTGCTTATACCTAAAATCTGTGGTAATGTTCTGTGGTAACAAAAATATAATATTCATATAAGGAGATAAAAATATTTATTAATAATAAAATATTATAGTTTAAAAAAAACTATAGAACACGCATAGAGGTTATTATGAATACTCTATCTAAGAGAACACGCTTTAGTCATCCAAACTGAATGTGTACGCAAAATTTCAGCTCAATCGGAAACCGGGAAGTGGAACTTCCAAGATTTTCTTACATAGTTAGTTACAGGTGAAGCTAATAAAAGCGTGTTAAAATAGTCTTCAAAATACCACCGGATTTTTATTTTTCTCGAGAATCACTATTCAAAAATATTGAAACGCAATTCCAAAATCCCCTATTATAATGGTCTTAAGTATTTAAATTATTGCCGCATATATTCTGGACCATGACAACCCATGGCTATGGGAAAAATATTTTAGTAATGCTATTTTATTAGACAAGGTGTCTGTATCTAAATCCGTAAGCCATAAATAATTTCATGTTATTTTAATGCTGACTGTTATGCGTCGAAAGTGAGCGATGAAAACGACAGTAATAATATTATGTATTATGACAGAGGAATATAAACGAATAAGTTGATGAAATATGTATCGTGTTAATATTTCTCATGGGAAAAAGGCTTCTAAATGAACGGAGGGAAAGGCTGGTATCGCTTGTAGTTTACTATAAACTTTTGCTGGCCTAGGTAACCGCCTACTTTGCGAAATAGGCGCACGTGATTATTATCTTAAAAAAAAAACTACTAAAGCCCACTCCTTGGGTCACAGTCAAATTATATCTCAGGATGATACAAATTGTTGTTTCTTAAATCAGAAAATCAACTTTGAACTTTGAAGAATAATATTGTTTTATAGAAATCTACGACCTAGCTATCAAATTATTATGATCCTGTTTCCTATCTCCAAATTCTTACTCTCATCTTTAAACAGAAAAGAAAAGGACATTATGACTTAATTTCGCAGTATTGTGAAAGATTTTGGGCCATCTTCCCATATGACAGGAAATAGGTATACTATTTTGCACATGTCGTCGTTTTTTTAATGTCTTCCGTCATGTGGGCTGCGTCACGGCAGCAGGTGTTGATCGATAGACACAGCTGATAATAGAGGCACCTTATTGCCTGTTTTTTTTTAGTTCAATGTTTGCCGTATGCCAGTTAGTATCAGCATTCAGCACCTATTGATCTCATAAATATACGTAAAGATATAAAGACTGCAAGACTTTTGGACTTTTATAAATTATTTCGGCTAAAAATACTTATTAGCAACAGAAAATACAATATCATTTTCACTATGGTTGTATTTCCATACTTGTTTATTAAAACGGAGCGAGTTTCTTGCGATGTAAGCATACTTGAATTTAAAGTCAGTGCTTACAAAATCGTAATTAAGCATGCAATGGTAACTATATTGCGAATAACTTGCACTGAGCAGCCAATTAGCGGGTTCTTTATTGTATGTAACGTCTAATCGGATATTTATTTCCATAACATTCGCGCTACCGAGGTATGCACCTTGCATCCGCAGGGTGTTTTCCCACACCCCGTATATTATGTCCCACTAATCTGTGCTTTTAGAGAGCAACCACTTTATGTTGACCTGCCCTACCCCACGAATTGCTTTGGGGTAGTTTCGGAAAAACAGCTGTTTCAAGTGGCAGAGGTCTTTCACTCTGGTCGGAGTTCATGTGAATTTGCCTCCTACATGTTCACACGCACCCCCTTTACTTATTGCATATGTATGTGTATGAGACATACGAACACGTGGTTCAGCTTGATTTGTTTCATACTTAGTAATTAATAAAATTCCCTTTATTATATTCTATCATGAGAAACTAGTGTAAGTTGGTTGTTTAGTTGTTTATCTACTTACTGGTATATAGATTACTGTATTTATGGATAGAAAATAAATATTTATATGAAAGTTTCGATGTATGATTATTAGGTACTCAATCACGTCGAAACCATTTAACGGATTTGTATGTTTAGTAAAGATAATTTTGAAAAAAATATTATTGATTCTTTTTTGTTTCAGGCACGTTACTGTTACTGTTAGCCTGCATTATCTTACTGCTGGGCAAAGGCCTCCCCCTATGATTTCCAGACTATTCGATCTCGAGCGGTGTGAACCATTCATTATTAGTTTTATCAAGTTCGTCTCGCCATCTCTTTCGTGGTCTACTGCGAGGCCTTCTCGCCATATCAGGGCTCTACTAAGTGGTTACCTTAGCCCACAGCTTATCAGGCATCGGGCAGACGTGGCCAGCCCAATCTTACTTTAATTTTGCAGCTTTATGAGGTACCTACAACAGTAATTTGTATTTTGGAGCGCAGTGTAGTGTTGCAATACCTACTTACTATATTAAAATATAACTATACACCCAGTTGGGAAACCGGCTGGAAGAGGCTACAGCGACCTTTGGGTATAACTAACTTCTAAATTGGTTCACAAGGCAAGGGGAAACCACTGCAGTATTTTCCCCAGAAAACCACGATGAGACGAATTTGTGGTCGCGATCCTCAGTATTGAGGGACCGAGGAAGAAGAAAATGAAAAGTTTATAATCTATTGTTTGAATTTTAAAATCTGTCAAGAGACAAATTAGATATTCAGAATTGAGATTGCGCAAACGAAAGGCCCTGTAGCTTACATAATCCCAAACGAGACTCAAGTATTTGGGTCACCTGAAACCTGTACATTGAACAGTTCTAAGTCGTGTCTGGTGCTTTAAATATGACTGCTGTTCCCATAAATATTGGCTGTTCCTATTCAATGATATTTCAAAGACTAATTGATAGATTTATTGATATAATAATACTTGTTCTTCTACGATACATTATACGCAGTGTCGATCGTAAAATCGCAACGTTCACAAAGACATTATAGTTCCAATTGTTTTTGACTCCGTGGTTACGTTTGACATAAAAGATAAGATCGACAGTGTTGTGATAGGTTCCTACTTCGTACTTTCGTATCTAGCCTATTTGTACAACACTAACCCTTTCTCTCAAGACTTTTACGATTGTGGGAGATAATAGTCCGAATTGAATGAGGGATGAAAGCATTCGATACATTTTATTATCTACTCCTAGCTAGCGACGAATTTTTTATGATTGAACCTTTCGGAACTTTTCAATATTATCCATTTATCGACAGAAAGATTTGCAATTTTAGTAACAACTTTAATATTTTTATTCCTAGTTATATTGTAGAGATACTGACTTGGTGCTGCGTTCGAAACTTCGAGCCCCTATCCATTCGACAAACGAGGCATCAATGTGTAATGTGTGGTGCACAATTATAGCCGGCTCCCCCTCTGAAAGTACTTTGTTTATGGAGCTCTGCTTACTGAAGCGGTATATGGGTCAGTCTTCACGTGTTTTTGTTCATGGTATCCTTCTCTCGTGAGTAATTAGCAATTATTATGGAAATTGTAACGTTGGCTATTATTTACTTATATATCTTTGCGTTTTTTTTTTATTGTGGGAAAAGTGGCGTTTTTCGATAAAATGATTGTCCCAGATGATGACGCGACGTCTTAAATTCAACATTCAAAAATTATACGTCTCTAACTTTAGTTAATTGAAATCTGTCTAAATAGCACAAAATAATGACCGAATCAAGTAGAAAAACATTGAAAACAGAAAAAAAATCTCAACAAAAAAGTTTCAACTTCGTGGCTTGTTGTTATTTTTAACTCTATAATTACATAATGACTTATTCCAACAACCATCGCAAATAAAATAATTATAGAAGATAAATAGTTTGAAATTATACGTACCAATGCTATCAACTCCGATAGTTTTGATCTGAAAACAGAAACAGTCAGTTATAAATAAACTTCAATCGATAGCTAAACTACAAAGGTATCGTTAGAATCCCTACCGGTAGTCCGGTTATCCGGTACACAACGCAATTACTGCATGCTTCGAGAATTATAACTTCATTAACTAGCATTTAAATGGAAAATGTAGTTTTCCGTCTGCCGTGCCAGGCACAAACTAATGAATCTGTTAGGACAAAAACACAAACTTTCAAATGTATTAATTTATGTGAGGACGTGACAGAACGTGGATTTAATTTATAGTTTGTTACATTGTGTGTACATACAGCTGGTGTAAATATTTATAGAGAAATCAGTGAACCATCTTCTTTAGCAGATGCTAAAAGTTACACAGTAGGTAGGCTATTCAGTATTTCGCTATTCACAAAATATAATTCACTTCAGTCAATAATCTAATTACGCGCCTTCTTTGTATCAGGCGTTGCAAAGGTTGAAACTGAGGTTTTATATTTTCTTGGACGAGTTTTATATTTCCAGCTTACGTATAAATAAAATTCTCAAGGTTCATTCCGCTTCCAAAAATATTTCGTAAGAAGATTATCTCCTCCCGTTTAAGTTTTAAGGCCTCTCGATTCAAGAGAAAAACCACAAAACGAAAAGGTATAGAAATTTTAGAAATTAAAACGCATTCTACTGCTTTTAAATTCAATTCTGTGATTCGTTTTCGATAGCCCGCGGAACATAATTTCTTCGTTACGCTTCCAAACGCAGCTGCCTCCTCAAACATCCACCTGTCGAGGAAATCACGATTGTCTATAGTGGTAACCACCTCTTCGAGAACCGTGTCGGGTCATAGCCACTTCACTGATTGCCAATACTTTGTATTATGTCAGCGACCTTTTATTCTTCAGCGTCTATAATTGATTCTAATGCTGTTCACACCAAATAATCCATGACTTCAAATTTTATTTTTTCTAATATTTGCAACAACTTTTTATGACCAGATTTACCTTGTTTAGTTACAAAATGCTTATTAGTTACGTAGCTCGTAAAATACGTACTGGTTATGACTTATGATAATGAAGTTTATTTTATAGCCATGCTTGAGATGTATTCCAGATTTACAGTTTAGTAACTGTAAGTTCTAAGCCTGCAGCGCTTGTTAAAGTTACTTTGTTACTGGAGTAACTTGTGCAAAATTAATAACTACCTGTTATTACCAAAATACTTGCCGAGACGATTATTTCTCTTTAAAACAATTCTTTAGTTCAGACTTCCTATCATACGTTCCTTTCTAACATAATTATGTTCTAGACGTAAACAAAGCAATATTATTTAAAGTGTCAAACTCATCAAATTAGCGCAGAACTTTTTCTACTATTATACGAGTATCTCTCCTCGTAGGTTGAACGAGGACTTTATTTGCATCGCACGCATGGGCGACGAGAACTTCGTCTGTAGTTAAAGTTGAATAATTAACTATCAGGATGAAATTCTGAGTTTGGAATGGCGTTCGAAGTACTTATATTTTATTTTTATATGTGCTTGTTTCTTATTTTTGTTGTGTTATAGGTAGGTGATGTTACTACTGTGTTTTCGTTTTATGGTAATAACGCAAACACTGTAGTATAATATACACCTACAAAACGTACACTTGAAGAATCAGTTATTCAATACGAATCTAAAACATTGAGAAACAGTGTAATCTGAAATGATAATACACCTAAATCATCTGCCTCAGTATATTTATTTGATGATAAAATGCTTAGTGCTAGCCTATTCATAAACAAAACTTTTGTATTTTTTGTGGTACGTATCGGACTCGTACTTTTTGACCACAATAAAAACCATTTAACTAAAGTCAGAATACAACAAAAAGTTGTTTGCAAAATATCACTTGGTTACAAAAAGTGGGTATACATAATGATAATTTAAGTAATATCAATTTAGTCAGTGGATGAGCATTCGTTGAACGAATATTTTTTTAAAAACAAATAAATGTTAAATTTGTAACAATATGATGCCTAAGTAGATTTTAATAACGACAAACTGCGACAACCATTTCATAGTAATCAAAGCCAAAAGAAAGAGCTTGCCATGGAGACAGACACAAACAGTTAAAACATGTTTCATTACTTTAAGCACAAAGAAAGCGATTTTATTATGCTTAATTGGTTAAACTTTATTATTACGAGTTACTATCTTGCACTATGCAATTATTTATGTTTTGCAAAGGGTAATAAAGCTTGTTATGTCCAATTAAAAACTAGAAATTATATTTAAAAATGTTATTGTGTATAGTTTGTGAAATTCGCGTATCGCAATCGTCATACGTAATACTTTGTCTCATAAAAATCTTGCCAGTGATTTTTGTATCACGTAGCTGTAATTATTTCAATATTAATATATTATGTTTTTTAGGTTTTACATAGGTAGGTAGGCAACCTCCGTGGGAAAATTCAGTCCGTCAAAAGTTTGTCTTCAAACTTTGTCTAAGATAGTGCGTTTTGTAGAGCTGTGCACTGTGCAGTGTCTGTCGATAATATTATTGTTATTGATTTTAAAATATTCATTATTAGTCCAACATCTAGCTTACGTTTGCCATTAAACTTAGTAATTTGATTTTGTTCAGCTTTCATACAAAGTTCATTCCTTCTCACTCTTGATCATATCCAGCACAATTTGAACTAAAAAAAAAACATAGACAAAACTCAAATTAGCTTTATAATAAGCCAGGCTAGGCTATCGTTCGTCTGGATCGCTGAATACGACGCAACGCGTCACTTCTAAATGTAGAAGCAAATTGCAGACTCGTCTAAAAGCTGTCGCTGGTACAAAGTTGAGTCTACGTCCGTGGATCTGTCCCCGTCTAAATTAGATAAGTGCTAGTTACTATGCGCTTGTTCAATTACTTCCTACAACATTATTTAGGGACGTTCGTCGGGTCCTATTACGCGTATTACGCTGATGTATGGAGGATGTTGGGAATTAAAAAGACAAATTAGATGTACATCTTTTAATGCTAAGCAGTAAGCATCTGCGAAGGAAACATTTTTAATCATTACTTAGATAATATATAAATGAGTAAGCAGTAAAGTTACGTAATTTATAAATTTTCCTCTTAATGTTTCTTTGTGAGAGCTTTAACAAATATTTAAATGTGAAATGGGCTGTAATGACTGACTGTCGCGTTATCTCGCCTCAGTATTTATGTAAAGTGCTATCTTTGAGAGTGTTTAAGAAAATTAATTCGTATTTAACGTCGCTCTCCCAGAAACTTTACTTTCACTGAAAAGGTTTTCGTGTAAACAATTTATTTTAGTTTTAGTTTTCATATTTGATATGTTTTGTTATTTTCTAAGCCAGTAAGCTGAACACGAGTTTATTTTGAATCTCAAAGACCCAGTAACACGGTCTGTTTTGATGTAAGGTACGTTTAAAGGAACATTTTATGCTGCTATAAATTTAGTAAAGCTCATAAGTCTATAACCCTTTGAGGGATTGAATCCGTCAGCCATCCGCGCGAGTAAGAAGATCAATCAGAGGCGCGTGCGCCGTTAAAGCACGAGGATATAGAGACTTTTTTAATGTCTCGATGAATCTGGTAATTTACAAGGAAGATTGATAGAGCTTTTCAGAAGCGGGTATAACAGTATTGAAATTTGGTACGCTCTAGCACGCAAGTCGTAGTACCGTTTGCAACAGTATGGTCTTTTTCTGTAGGTTGGTATAGCTCACGACTACTGAACGCGCGTCGTAAAATAAGTAGGTGTACAAGGAAATTGTAGAAATGTTTTATACAGAATTCAAGTTAATATTAATACCGAGAATTAATAAAGAGTTTCGTGTTTCTAAAACTTTGCTACAAATTAGAACTTTCGCAATAAATCATATTGTTCTATGTAATTGTTTGAATGTTATACACGCGAGAAAATATGAACTCAAATTGTTATTCTTGTTAAGGTCACAATAGCCTGTCTACAGCAGACTCTCACGGTTACATGCATCAGTCTACACTCTATACTGTCCCACTGCTGGGCACGGGCCTCTTCTCAGAATGAGAAGGATTAGGCCTTAGTCCACCACGCTGGACTAGTGCGGGTTGGCGGACTACACACACCATCGAGAACTTTATAAGGCCCTCTCAGATGTGTAGGTTTCCTCACGATGTTTTACCTCACCGTTATGGCAAGTAATAAATCAAATTCAGATAATATTTATAACGTAGTTTTATTTTGTGATAGCTCAATATTTACAGATCGACGGTAATTTAAGATTCAGTCGAACAAAACGACTCTATCGGTTAAAAAGCATTGAAGAAATATTTAATTGTTTTTAAAATGAACAATGTATTCGATTAGCATATTTTCAATAAAAAAGTAGATTCATTTCTTTGTTAACACATCAATACGTACGTGTTTACTCATATTTTAAACAATGCAACGTATACGTAATCTCCATGCGACAATAATGAAGAATGAATAAGTTTACCCAGAAAATGTTCTAACTTTATAACCCGTTAAACAACTTGTTCTAAAACTCTCAAACTCAATTATTGTTTACGAGTAGACGCGTCGCTTATTATTGCTCTTAATATATTCTATATTTGAGAACGGGGTCCGTGTGGGGGAGGACGGGAAGGATGGGTTGCGTAACCGCGAACTTGTGGGACAATGGTTTGTGTGGAGACAGTGTAGAGGACACGCTAAAGAAATCAATACCTGTGGGCCTAGCATGAATGTTTTTGACGTTATTTTCAACAAAAAATACCATAATTCTTTCGAATTTTCATTTAATTTCACGCAACATACACATTTGTTTCATGAAAATCTAAAAACCCGGCATGTATTTATCAAAGAATATCATGGTTTTAACGTGTATGTTTTATTTAAAATTTGCTCACGTTAACGTTATGAATTTATGATGTAACATCAAAAACATTCGTATTAGGCCCTGCTTTATGGACACTTTCGGTTGCTCCATGCAGCCTTTCCGGTTGTGCGTACTTTTTACTTAAGTCTGTAGCTTTCGCAGTTACACGTTTATCGATAATTCTAAAACAAATTAAATCCACGGAAAATATAACAACAATAAAAACAACCAATACTACCTATATAAATTGCACCAGAATTTATGAGGTATCATATTCGAAAGTTCCGCCAGCTACTGCGTACACGCACGGTAGATCACTCATTTAACCATATCCTTCAATGGCAGTCCTTAACAATGAAACATTCATCGCGAGCAGTCGCTGGAACACTCACGTTTGTTCCGGCACCGTAGGAGCACGACCTCATAAATGTATAGAACAGCACATTATAGACAATGGACCACTGTTTATAAAATTGAAGACATATTACGTAGACATTTGTATTGCTCTCGGCCACAGGCCCGCTTGTTGGCTAACGAGTTAAAATTATGTTTTTGATGCAGACGATTCTAAAAAGCAAACCAAAAGAATGCGTAGGCGCCCTCATAATATTAGGAATCACATTCATTCAAATGTAATCATACTTTAATATAATTTATGTCGTCTTAACTCTATAAATAGCAGAAAAACTAATTGTTCGCATATTATAAATCAGGTTTAAAAATCATTAACTTTAATGAATTTGTCAAACCAAATTAGTCGACCAAATAGTATCTCTATTAGTCTACCTGTTCTATTCACATTCAAAATGAACCGTTCACTGTTTCAAGTCTACTCTATTTATATAGCAGTGAATCCGCTATAAAAAATCATGGGCTATTATAGTGGTCGGGTAGATTGCATGGCAGGCGCACGCGCCGAAACTTCCGTTCCAGCGCTCATTGTGGACTGACGGACCGGAAACGCTTGATACTATCTAAACCTACACTGGTGCAGTATGGTACTTAACTACTTATGCCCCTTACCGTGTATGGCATAGATGTAGTACTGCATACAAATGATTCATTTGCAGTGTTTAGGGCAAATTTGCATGTAACGTGCAATAAAGGCAGTAATTTTGTCTAGTTTGAAAGCGGAGTTTTTATGCAAATGTATCTATGGTTCTATTTAAGGTGTATATAGCTGATTTAATCTTTATATTCCGGAAGTACTTGAGGTTAATAAGGAAGTGAACATACGTTTTTCAAATCAGCAAATACTTTTTCTTCTATAGGTAACTCTCGTACTGTATTATGCCATCTGTATTTTTGTAATTTCTCTTTCCGAGATGCACTTTCTTGATTGTTCATCATGACAAGCGATTCTCTTCAGTTTGCTGGAGAAATTCAATTTTCTATAACAACCACAATTATTAAGCATTCAACCTCGTGGACCGTCGCGGTCGGTAAATAGAAAAGGGAATCTAAACAATGAACCGTAAATAATCCATTCAGTTTCGAGGCTGAATAAGCTAGTATATTCAAGCTCTTGCTCGTCAGTACACATTAACGATACAGTACCTATTTCGGTACAAATTATTTATTTAGCGTTGGCAATACTTTTAGTTTTACTGTGCGGCTTGCACTGACTGCCTCCATGTGGGGCGGGCCAGTGTTGCCAGTGTGCGTGATAATTGGAGCGTCGTTCCGCCACATTGTTCCCTCCGTATTGTTTGTTATGGTAATGCACTTCGTTTTATTTCCTTTCCAAAATAAACGCAGCTAACAAAACGAAATCACGGATTTGCGCAGCACGCAAGAATGGATACACGTCGACTTTCTTGGAAATGTAAACAATAACAAAGTGATTCTAGAAATGCGGAGGTTGTTTTAAAAGCGTTGGAATTACTCGCTTCATTATCTTCTCACTTTTTTCTCGTTATACAGACAAAACCTTCAGGCGGTTAGCGGATACATTGCACGAAACATGCAGCAGTAAAATATCCGTTTTAAGTACCGCAATAGAACACGTATGTATTGTGTGTCAATAACGGATTAGTTAAAATCATAGACAACGGTTATGTATTTAATGTGATCAAGTTACTATATTAATAGCGTTTCTATTCTCAAATAATGATCTTAACTCTCATCTATTATAAATTATTGCGAAAGAAACTCAAATGAAACAAGGATAGAGATGTAGATAAAGTTGTAGTAGATAACTTACGTAATATAATACTTGTATATAAAATACATAATTCATCGTCGATAGAAGATGAAGTGGACATAAAACGTGCATCGAATCTATGTCAATAAACCGAATGATACAGAGCGGCGATATCAAGAAAACATAAAATAATTTATGATCAATTCCGACTGATTAGATGCGGAGGATAAAACGTCATTACACTACCATCACAAATAAATCGCCTACGTGTTTTTCGAAGAAATACTTTCACCGAAATATGGAGTCAAAAATATTCACCATGAGACCATTTAAACTTAAATGAATGATACTTTCGACAGGGAAATATATCAAAGGCGTGAATATCAAAACTTCAGTTGTCAGACTGGTACTCTGGGATAATTTGAATTGGGATTTAAGTTAACAACACTGTTATGGATATCAAAGGATGCCAATTTCCGCTACATACGCGCATATAATACGTTACGTAAAGGTTACGTATCAGTAGATATATAGGAATCAAGGTATGTTAAGATCATACAAATATATCCAAAAGTAACGTTTATTTTCAAAAAGAATCAGCACCGAATTATTTTCCAAATCCCAAAGGGTTGCCATGTTCATATTAGATGTGCCGAAGATATTTCCAATGCTTTTAGAACATTTTATGGGCACACTCGAGTTCTATCGATGATAGCTGTATTGTTATGCAAGTGTCTATATTGTTTTCACTGCTTCGATAGGTACCTCAAAACTTTTGCAACTTATCAGGTTTGCGCTAAAACGAGTTTATTGACATTCATCAGCTGTCTATTGTGAACGAAATCTGAAAACAATGTAATCTTAAAACGAACTATGGTTGGAAACAATGGCACATTGTGTTACAGTACCTACTTCAACAAATCCAATTAAACAACATACTAAACGATGCTATTGAATCTTCCCATAATCTTGCAGCGTAAGAAAACTGTCTAGTAAACGCATCATTATAAATAAGGGTATTTTAAGTGTAAATAGTGTCGTTATAGATGTCGCTACACAATCCCAGCAGTGCCTGGATCATTAAATTGCAATTTCACACCATCTCTCGGTTAATAAGGAAACATTACTACATAACACTGTATTTTAGCGTGGCATCGCGTAATGCTTGAAGATTACGTCGCATCACTGTGGAAACATTCCATCAAGAAGAGATTACGTTATGAAATCAGACGTAAGCACGCGCGAACATCTGCGATCGTGACAGGTGATTTGTAGAATAACGTCATAATAGTCCACAGTAAACTGCAATACAGACAGGGAAGTATTAAAGGCATTTAGTGTCTTCTTCTTCCTAGCTGTTTCAAAGGCGGTATTCTGCTTATAGGAATTGCTCATGCAGTCATTTGCAGATGCGAAGCAATTCAATTTTCGTAGTATTGTGGTATATGTTGTTATCACCCTAAATGTCTGTCATGTTGCTGCTCATTTGCTTGCTGTAACCACAACAAAGTATAGCAGGATGGTTCCTTTTTAGCTAAAATCTTCTTTGTTAAGCATAATGTTTTTGTACATCATACATTTAGTAATTTCAGATATTCACATTTTTATGTTGATTGCTCGCAAGTAATAATCTATTGTGCTACTAACAATGTTATCTAATTCACAAACTAACTCGGCGAACAACCGACGTTGACCATTGCGGATCCCCGGCCTAATTTTATGTTTCGTACATTGTCGGGAATTCGTGCGATGAGCGAATTTTGCGGTAGACCCGTGTAATACCGGGCTTTGGCCTAAATTTTGAAATTCAGAAGCCAAATCTCATAGATTACTAATATTGCGCGTTTGAAATGCTGTTCATTTAAATAAATATATGAATTTTACGAGGATTTGATTTAAATTGGTTTGATCTTTGATAGTTATAAGGTTTGGATTCACCTTAACATTAAAATGGATCCCAAGTAGAGTGTACCTACATATTTAACAAAATTAATAATCTTTTACCAGATGTTTAAATACGTGCTTCCGCAACAAAATTGTGGAGAGAATTAGTTCATGGATTAAAATTCAATTTACGTTGAGAGTAGACCAAGATAAACCATACCCCAGGTGATATTTCACGCACGAAGCTAAATTCTATTTTTAAGCACCAAAGCCTGTTTCACGCAACTCGTAAAAAGGCTATTTCCACTATAGAAGCAATAAAATGTGTCTCTGGAACAATTTTATCCCTCAGCTTATCTCGGCTTAAGGTTACTTCTTTTTATGGCACACAGCAATAGTCTTTCGACTATAAGGAACTTACAAAAGGTCCTTAGGAATGCTCAAAAGGAATTTTCACGACAGCGTTTGAGGAATAATGAGACTTTTACAGGCTGAAATATCGATTATGATGATTTAAGGCACTTCCAGAAGTAAAGTCATTGATAAAAGTCTAGAATCCATGTCCAAATCTCTGATAAGAAAATATGTCATGTTAGTTTACACTGGTTTACACGATTTCAATTCTTGATGCAAAAAAGTTGAAAATCTGTTTATAGTGTGAATTCTATAATAATATTGACATTTATGCCCATTTCAACATTGACATAACTGTAAATCATAACGATGTATGTATAAATAACTATAAACTGTTAAAAAATGCTCAATATGTTTTACAACTTGAACTTTTACTCGAACTGTATTGAAATACGAAGAGTCATGAAGAATCACTCCTAGTTCTATACTATTTGGTCGGTATATAAACGCGCAGAGGGCATTGATGCAATATTTCAGTTATCTGCCTACGCAGTAAAATCGTTGGGATAAACGATTTTATCCCTCGTCGACCTATTTTCTCGATAACGCAACGCCTCGATTTGTATTGTTGTCCTATTTTTGTATCAATATAGTTATCGATCGTAATAGCCGTGTTTTGACTTAAAACACTACAGAACAGTTACAGAACGTGTATCAGCATGTACGTAAAATTAAAATATTTCACATTTCGTGAATGGTCACTCTAACCAACTATCTACACGTTACAAATATTTTTTCTCATAGCATTTTATTTATTTTAATTTTACGTCAGTCCAAACGTTAGTAGCTATGCTACCATATATTTTAATAGCGTTCTTCCAAATATAAAACTCATTAATTTTGCTTCATAGTCATAATCTTTTTTGTTTCGAAAAAATTGGCAACTCTGCAATTACGTTAGTGAGTACGATGAAAAATAATGATTCCAATTCTTTCCAAACCAGTGAACATTACCAGAGTTACAAAAACATTAGATTTACGAGTAGTAAGAAAATAAGCCTTTCGATAATTTCTGATAAAATAATGAAAAAAGAAGTAATACAGACAATAAGCTATACCTACTAATTTAATAGACGTTATTACGTACAAAGCGATGTATCTAGTTTGTCGAAATAAAAACTCACACACAGTTATCAGTTGTGTTGAAAGGTCACATGCAAGCGCTTCAAGTATGATAGATGCACGAGGAACTTGTATTAGGAAATAATCATATCATTGTAGTAATACTCGTGATTACCAACTATGATGGAAGACCCGAGACCGTGGGAAACGGCCGTGGACATTCGACGGACAAGTAAATCATGTATCTATGATTCTCTATTCACTAGCTATATTTAGGAAGCTCTATGAGAATCATGAGTATTATTATCTTGTATCAGAATGTGAAAGCAAGTTTCCTTCATAACCATATTTTTGTGTATAATATGTATATGAAATATTGTACTTGGCGATGCGACAAAATCTTGGAATTCTGGAATAACTTGCCACTCATAAAGTTCCCAAATAGAAAATTCTTGTTCCATGACGACGAATGGCATAACGGTGTGAAGTGGGCGTCAAATTATAAATAACTACCCTCGGCCATCCGATTTAGAAGAGCTCAATGTCACAGTTTCATTCTTCACGATATTTTTATAACGTATTTCGGGAAGTCCCCGAAATATATGTAGCCTCATAAATAAATAAAGCATTCGTGTAGGTAATGCCTCTTGGGTCTATTTCCGAGAAAAAGTTTATGTGGGAAATTATCAGAAGTGATTTAGCTAAAATTATTCGGACATCGAGAATGTTTATTTTTCTTGCGAATCAGATTTGGAGTTTATTTACCTCAGTTAATACCTGTTACTTAAAGATTGTAATACTTAGCAGTAAGACTAAAGACAGCTGCCAACGATAAATCAAAGTAAAAGATGCGCTCTTGTAACAGAGCTTGCATTGGGTAATAATAATGTATCTTAATATCAAAAGAGAACCGCTAATAATATAATCCTAATTGTATAACGAAAGCAATATCAGTTCAAAAATACATCTGGAGTGGAATGGCCGAGTGCAGCTATTAACTCTATACAGAAACGAAACGGCCACTTGGGCACGTTTAGCCTGTTTCATCCTAGAAACGTCCCCGTTTAAGACAATGGCCAGAGAGAACCTTTTATATTTTCAGATCAATAACCCCTTGTTCGGGTGCGAGCAGTTGACACATGAATTGAGAATGAAGCATCAGTTTCCCTCATGGAAACCATTGTCAGCGTTTTAGTAACAATGCTATTATGTACGGTTCGCAAGAGGTTATATAAAGTATCTCTGTTTATTGTTTATTTAGGTTCAGTATAGAGATTAAACTTATTAGCAAGGCAGGTGTTGATACATCCAAATTTTTGCCTAAGCACGTCGTTTGAAATCTGGTACATACGCGGTTTAATATTCTCAGACACACGAAATTCGTGACTCCTAATGTAATGTTGTATTATAGTAGTCCCACCCACTCGAGAAAGTTACGTTAGCGGTACAGGCCGGAATGTTAATGGCTGGAGCAATTATTTTGGACGAACCTCGACCAACTTGAGTCGGGCAAGGGACAAATTCAATTAGAAAACATTATGGTACTACGACAGTTGGGAAAGAACACAACGCGACAAGGACACTTGAGATTGCTTAAGATACTTTTCGAGCATCCTGTTATTAAGGAGCTCGATCCAAGGGTCTGATCACGCAACGCTAGCGAAGATTTTGCGTGAGAAGTCATATTAATTTTATTTGTTACGAATAAGGTCGGTCGCCATTAATTTTATTGGGCATTTTATGAATGGGTAACCTTATTAAAGTCAAGTCGTGTTGACCACAGAAGTGGACGTGACTGCCGGTGTAAGATACTGGTTGAATGTCAATTAACTTTCAAGATTGCTAGCGAACATTACACCTTGACAATTTGGGACGATCGAAATGGCTGGCTCTATATAACCTATATTTAATGGAAATTTCTTTATTAACAGTACTTTCACCCTAATCTTTTAACCTATTTAGCTCACCCACGCGCGTCTGGTTGAAACGTTGAAATCCTCGTGCTTCAAGCGTTAGTTGAACAATAAAAAATACGATGGAACGATTAGCTGTTTGATCATATCAGTTTTATTATGTTTGCTATGAACGTAATCTGTTGACAATTGTAAACATTCTTTATTTTCTTTTACTTTGGTGTTAACAGCCTTTCATAGCAAGCAGTATTTTTGTTGGTGATATAATTTGTTTTAATGTAATTAAGATTTCGAGTTTCTTAATTAATTTAAATTCAATACTGCGCCTACGCAAGTGAACGACCGAATCCCACACAGTTTTTTTTTTAAAGATATGTCTATCAAATTTTGTACGTGACTGGCAGTCGTATTTTATCCGATCCAAGCTAAATATGGATAACAAACCTTAAGTGGCTTCCGTCATTAATTTAAGAAACGCTGTCTGCATACTCAATCTTAATAAACCGATCGACTATAGTAAAGAAAGTAAAGGACCCTTCTGCCAATTGAGACAATGGTTAAGGAACATTGAGTAAAGGATAGCAATATGTAGGAGACGGCTATTCAAACCCTCTACACGGATGTCATGTAGTACGAAGGAGACAAATTAATTTGTCCCTACGAGTTTGAACAAAGCAAATTTAAGAAGCTCAAAGTTACATAATTAATTTCATGAAACAACTTCTTTACCATCAAAGTGTAATTAAATATTATATTGTATTATACCGTGGTCCAATTTAGTGAAGTTAACCAGACACGACTTGCTAAGAATAGACGGTGACTGTGCAAACACTGCACAGAGGTGAAAGAGAAGCATTTCATTTTTACGTCGTAATAAAACGATTTCTCGTTACGTCAATATTATTCCGTGATGTACTTTTTACTAGCCTACTTTGATCGAATGGTGACTGTTTTAATACAATCTTATCTAACCAAGGTGAAGTGGGATTAAATAATGATTTCAGTAGTAAAATAAAATGGGTAATATGTATAATCATAATTAAATTAATTACGAACAGATAATTAAAATACATAACATTAAACACTTAGAGTAAACTCAACGAGGCGAATGAACTTGCTACGGTCAATATCAAAGTCGAATTTAAACAGTCGCCTACTAATGACCAAATCTGTACATGAGTTCTTCACAAATATGACTACCACTTACCCATATTTGCTAAGGAACCGATTTCGTTCTTCTATAATATTAACTATGACATGGCAGATTTTCTAAAATCTCACATAATAAATTAAATCACGAGAAAGCAATTTTGCATAACAACATTATTAACTATATTACAGATTTTACAACCGCCTTATAGCCTCAGGAAAGACAATAGCTTACGTAAGGGTTATTACGCTTTAAGATTTTAACGTAGGATATTCAGTTATTGGATTAAGAATACTTAGAACATTCATTGTTGGTAAGGCACTCCTTACAGAAATTAACTCCTATTGTGTTGATTGAGGCACTTAATATTTAACTGCGCTTATATCTATTAAGACTTTTGACCATGAAGTCTTAAGGTTCCTTTTGTTCGAAATTAACATTTGATTTGCATGTTCAATAGTTGATTGATAAGAGCATCAGTAAAGACAGTTGCTTCAAGGTATTCTCCATGTTAAAGTCCAGTCGAAAACCTGTTCAACCTGCGAATGAATCATTCTTAGATTAATTATAATGTATGATAATTATCATTTTTGTTTGGAATATAGTTCCTTGTTCGTTATGTAATTATTGAGGTTAATTATGTTTATGAGTCAGCCTATTACATTAATGTAAAGTGCCTTAACCCACTTCCAATAGATCCTAAAATATTGTGCCAATTATAAAAGAGAAATTGAAATTATTAAAAACATTATTACTTTTACTTGTATCCCCTAGACTCCGGTGAAGCGGGGTATCACTCAAATATTTGTAGGGCAGACGTCAAGGACCTCTGAAAGGACACCGTCCACGCCGCGCCGTTCTAGTTCGCACGAACTTATAAACTAAAGTAGACGTGATCTCGTTATACTATTATTACATTGGACGTTAATGATGAATGAAAGTTATATATTGAATGAATCGGTACAAAATTTTACTTAATATAAAACTTTCCTCGGCTGTTAATAGTTTGCTTTTAAAACTTGGTTGAGATTTTTTCTTTTGTTGTCGTCGTTCCTGTGACTACTTTCGGCGACTGTAAGCTTCACACAGGCCGATTCAATTGCTCAATGCCCCACCATTTTGTTACGTGACCAATTGAATCAATATTGTTCCTCTATTGCGTTATCTACTTGTGAATGAGTTACATTTTCCTATCTGTGTCAAATTAAATAAACGCTACAAAATAAATTTCAATTTATTCGACAATGAAGATGATACTTGACATTTTTTCATATATTCTGTCTTGATCAACTTGTAGAATTTTTAAACTTCATTTAGTACCGTTTTGCCTAGCGTCTAGTAATGGTTATAATGACGAATTGATTTGGTAGAACTTTAGCTAGTGTCATTTCATGCATCCATTTTATACTATAAATATGATTATAGTTTCCCTTAACAAGGTCCAAAATAATTCTGTTTGTATCCGGTCATTGGTCCACTTCAACCACAAACAAACTGTTTACACGTTTAGTTTAAAGATTCTATGTAACTCAGTTCATTGTCAGTGAATAATTGACGCTGCAGATAATGTGTCATTTAGCATTGATGTTCTAATGCAAGCGCTACAAGCGTGGGTCGACGGCATTGTTGCGTGGGAAAACAGCCCAATTGCGGGTATGTATCCGGCTGAACTGTTAATAAATACTTATAGGCAGTAACTAGTTAACTTATTGACGTTGTAACGAGTTTCGGAATACTACCCGTTTTGAGGACCTATAGTTTAAAAGCTTGAAAATGGGAATTAAATATTACAAATAGGAGTTATAGGAAACCGCATCCCTGCCTACACGTACTGGGATTGCAGACATGACGTTATGTATATACAAGGCGATCTGGTGTACTATGCTAAAATGGCAATATTTGGAGTTGAGACCCTGTCATAACTCTTAACTCAAGCCAAGAGAAATTCGAGTCATTGAAATTGATTCGCTGTATCCACGTGGCATGGATACAGGTTACAAAATTTATTCGAAAGAACCAGTAATGAATCGAATACACAATACATCCACGAAAACGTGATATTATATAGTAATAAAATAAACTTTTACGGCATCCGCAGTGAAATGAAACATCAATATCATTATAATGTTGCTAACAGTGGAAGTGGAGTAGCATCTGTTGTCATTGAAAGCATAATTTGTCTTCATTACGAGACAGTCATGACAAAAATGAATTGACATTGCCTTAGTGTTTTTTAAATGTATGGATACGTGTCGAGGGCATCCCGATAGTTCAAATAGACGACTGAACTGAGCGAATTTGAAAACTAAACGTAAAAGAGTTTTTAAATAAAATACAGTGGAAGCGTACTGTTTTTAGTAACGGTGCGGTGATTTATTTTAAAACACCGTTATTCTCTATTATCGCAGTCGTTACAATGGAATAATATATTAGCTTGCCATACTTCAGCTGTAGTATTATGATAATTACACATTCCAACTAGTAGATGCTATAAATTTTTAAAAAGTCTCATTACTTTTTTCTTTTGTATATGAATGTCAATTTCACTTTCTAAGATGATGTACGATTTATAACTAAACAGAACATAATCTGCTATATCATCTAATTGCTCTTCGTTATCGCTATTCAGAATATTATTTGTTTACACTAATTCGTTTTCTTAGTTTACATAATTCATGTCTTAAACTAAAGGCAATTTATTTATAATTCAGCCCATTCAAATTCCGCAGCCCCTTTTCATGATATTTAATGAATCTCTATTTAGGTCACAGCTAGAAATTTTGCTTGAATAAATCTGGGTGATTTCAGATTAAGGCTATGGATAATGCAAACCTCACGCTAACTAACGAACTTAATGAGCATTTAACGATGTAAATTCCTAACTTGTGTTGTATAAACGTAGTTATTTTCATTAAACCTTACACTATAAACTATCTGGTTTTGAAAGAAGTTTTGAAATGATACAATTTGTCACGAACCAAGAATGGCGGTGAGTCACGACATGGTTCTTTTGAATTTTTGACCACAGCTCATCCCTTTGAGATTCCAATGGGGTGATTCAGGGAGAGGACCTCATACCATGGCGTTTGGTATTAAAATACCAAACGTTATACGTAAATTCACATACATTTTACTAAAGTATTTCAAATGTTTAGTATTAGTTTTTGTTTATATTTTGTGTACCTCTATTTTCGTTGTACCTATCATAGGATTAATGACTCATATTAAAACTTTCGAAATAAGATCATTGGGTATTGGATCACTACACACTTCGTTTGTGTTTTTTGTTTAGTCATAGAAAGTGCATGCCAAGAATTGAGTAATAAAAAGACAATAGCGCATCATTGGAGAGTTGGTAAGCAATTGTAGTGTGAAGAAATTAATTTACGGGTAAGTAAGAGCGGTAATAACAAGTTAGCGCTGTCGATTGCTAAATGTAACACGCTTTCTTTTCATGTTAAACACATGGCGAATAATATTGTTTTCAGGAACACCTGCGTCCTTCGTAAAGCATGTTTCTTTGAAATTAAAAGCATTATGAAGTAAGTGGTCGGTCGTACAATGATGAAACGACCGGCTCGACACAGGCAAGCTGCGATTTGGTAATGTGTGCGTGGTCGCCAGGTGGCAAAACTGGTTGTCTTCCCTTCGCCTTGCCATCAGGTGTGCGCTGTAAATGCGTTTCCAGATTTTTACATACAGTACTTGTATGGGTAAATAATAATGCAATTATAGGAAATAGTTGATAACTTTCATCATTCCGTTTTATAATAAATTCGTGCTAAAGAATGTAATTCAATATGCGATAAAATATATCACTTAAGATGACTTAAGAGCTCGTTTTATTAAAGTAACCAAATAACTATTGGAACTAAATGGCCATATAAAATTGTGTCATTTGACACAGTCCTAAAAATTAATGTGGCTATAAAATACTTGCAAGGGCGTGCAGTATGAGCTACCTGCGCTTTATTCTCGGCTTCTCGTTTGCGCTCCCATTGTTAGAGATGTAACTGACCCTAGGATGCGGGACCGAGCAGGTAGGCCTTTAGTCAAAAGGATTAAAAACAAAGAGAAACGATACACAGAACTCAAGTGATTTATAAATATCTCCAAATCAATAGGCCAGGGATGGCGAACCATTCTGCATCTAGGTGCGATTTTTTTCAAATATAACTTTTCTGTGGCCGTAACGCAACAAGCTATTTTAGGGCAGTGGGAAAAAAACATTAAAATTAAAATTGTTTAGGGTCTAGGGTTTGGTTTAGTGGAGTAATGCCGTGCCCACTATTTCTTGTCGCGTGTGATCGATGGCATGCGTGCCATTGATTCGCCATCCCTGCAATAGGCTATTCATTTACGCACAATATGGGCATTCATGTAAAGTGTGAACCTAATACAATGAACAATGGAGATTATGGTTAAGCATTTGGATTCGGTGCAGGCTCCAACATGGTGTAGGTGTCGAAATTCATTCATCAATAGATGTGAATAGGCACCTCCCAAATATGTAGGACCAGTTCTATTGTTAATACATTCAATAAGTCCTGGTATTGATGTTTAGAATGTTTACTGTTATGCGGGATTATCCCGATCAGTGGTCGCTAATTGGTTTCCATTATTCCTCATTGCGTTTATTAGTTCATGACCCAATTAGTTTCTAAATTGCCAGGAATTAGTTTGATTCAAGAGCTTCTCAGCAGTCGCATGCATAAACCATACGCTTTTTTTTTTAAATTCCTTGGAATTGCTCCTGTCAAGCAATATATTTAGAGAACTCTACATATACTATACAACACGTGTATAGTATGTCATCACCTAAACGGTAATAATTTTAAACAATAATGTATTTTTGTTTGGTTTATTTTTAGCTGTTCTTGGAAGCAACTTTGACATGACTTGAAGCTGACCTCAGGATATGCTATGTTAGCGTGTTTGCTGTCAGAAATAATTTGTTATAATGAATTAATGAGTAATGTAGATGTTTTTTATACCTTGATTTGGCAAACTAATCATTTTCGACGTCGGTGTTTGTAGTAATTATTATTTTGCCAACAGATTCATATAATTATGTTGTAGTTTTTGGTATTGCTCATTTTCTTAGAAATTTGTACGCAGGCAATTATGTTTCCTGTTGGGCTTACACTATGTTGTTGATGTTGACACTACATTTCATTCTTTTTCTTTATGTGTTTCACTGCTTGCTTGTTGAAGACGTATGATATTGGTAAACAACTCATTAGTAAATGTCAACGATATTAGAAACCAATACAGTTTTGGGTCAGGAGTTTTGGCAATATCTTCACACCTGCACTGTCTTGTCAGTGTATATGTAATCGACGGTTTCTAAAGATTAAATATTTCAACGGATCGTTACCTACCGTTAATTGGATGACAAGTTCCAGTGATCCCAGTACAGAACCAATCAATATGCAACCGTATAAATACACCGCACCGTAAGAGCTCTTGGAAACTCAGAGCTGGGCATCCACTCGATTATTGATTTGCATGCTTTCCTATACAACTGAGACCACTAACACCTTTATAGTCAAATAACAATGTCACAAACAAAACCCTCTTGCAGATGAACTGTACGATAGAGTTTCACTTGTCAATACTGTCTTGCATCTATTCTTCTTATAGATTTTTTTTACTGTCACTGATTTCGCACTAGATTCTAGTGAATGCAGCAAATAGGCCGTGTTTTCACTCCAATGTCGTATTGATTGTAGACGGATTGAATTAAAACAATGGCGTACCTATATAAACACAATGTAATATCGCGAGGCGTGCACCGCACGTGCCGCCCCGCCCGCGGTCACCTCCGGACTGACGGCGCGAGCGTGTTGAATAAAGATCGCGTTCGGGTGCGTTCATCGCACAGCGCTCACTGCGTTCGGACTTCGGATGCTAGCATTGCTAGCAACACGGGCGGAGCAAGGTAACTTGATGGATGTTTTTATTTGGAAACCCCTGCATGTCATTTCCATGCGTGTGTTATGTATTGATGTTGATTTGCATCCTAATCTAGACTTCCTCACATAGTATGGTAATGAGTAACTAGTGCCTTACTATGTAAAATATTTTATCAATATCATAAGTATGTTTTGAGTTTGTAACGTTTGAATTTTTATTATTTATTAATTTGGTTATATCCTTAATTCTCCTTAGGTGTATGAAAAACCATGCTTATAATTTAAACACGCCAAGTTCGCACCCATTTTAAGATTCTCTGTATTCCACGCTACCAGGTTCATTTAACACATTATGTCTAATATTAGAAAACAAAGGGCTGGACAATAATGACTAGAATAATGACGAGTTTTATTGCAAACATTTGCATTTAGATGCGATGCTCCAAGTTATAAAAGCCCATTTTGCCCAAGGACTTGATAGCTATTTATTTATACTGAGTGCGTATGAAAATAGGACACTTGTTTTACTCATCATTATCAACTTTTACTATGAGATCAACCCTGAAATCGTGAAATTAAATCTGCTGTTTCGAGTAATATTGAATAATTTGTATGGAACAGCTAAATTTATTTTCGCGATTTCATTGTTGGTCCCATACTAAAAGTTGTTTATAATGATGAGTACAGAAACCCCTTAAAGCAAGTGTCCTGTTTAAATACACCTGTATATGACTTCTAATATTAGAGTTATCGTGTCTGGTGTCTGAAATGTTGTTCAGTTGGGAAACCGCACATTGCTGTAAGTATCATAATACCTATATTCATTATCATTCGGTTAATTAAATTTCTGTCTGCTGTAGTCTTGTAAATGATATTTTATTTACATTATGTCTGTAGACTATGTAATATAGTCTTACGTCAGATACGAGGATGTTGTTTTCACATAGAGGGATGCTGCAAACCCTCGTCTATGGCCAAATTACTGTAATGGATTTTGTAATAACTAGCCAAATTATTGTAATCGGTTTTGTAGCTAAATTAAACCTTAAGAATCCATATTAAACTAAAATGGTAATGTGAGATTCTGAAACAGAAAATCGAATTAGGAATATGCATTATCATCATTATTAAAAATGTTACGTTCAAAATCGTAATCATCCAGATACCTTAAAACGTGTATTGTAACGGAGGAAGTATTGGCAATTGCCAATACTTCCTCCGTCCGTAGTGTCCGTAGTTTATTCTAATTAGAATAAACTTGGTACACATACTAAATATGCTGTTACGTACAGAATTTAAATATGGGATTCGTAAATTGGTTTCGGCGCCAGCCAGACATACGACGGTCATTCACATACGTACGGACGTGTCAAAGCCCTTTTTCGTTTAGTACCTGAGAATAAATTGACAATTTTGGGATGGTTGTATTAAGTTTAAACGATTTTAACATGCGATATTTTGCAAATTGTCAGAAATGTGATTTAGATGACCGTGATCGAAATTTCTGTTGAAGTATATTGGATTGAATTTGCTGAGACCTTCTGTGGAGTCAGTACTGGCTATCACATGGGAATTGCTCATGCCGTGGTGGAAAGATTAGCCAATCAGCAGTGGTGGTATCGAGGCTGACTGCCCAGGGTACGCCAGACGACCTCATGTTTCGTCACTCGTGGAGACGCTTTCCTTGCACCCCCTTTGCTAAGATAATTCGTGCCAGATGGGAATTTTATTTTGGAGGAACACCAATTGATGCTCCTTCTTCTTTATCACGTCTGGATTGCTCAGAGAAACAAATTTTACGTGCACTAGCAAACGCATAACCAGTTCAAGAATCTACTTTATTCGGAATTTCTAGATTTACAGTGAGCAACTGTTATCGGACTTTCGAAGGCGAAAAACTAAGTCTATGGGACGATTGAACTCTTTCCTTACATGTACGAGGGTTTGAGATCGAACTCGGCCCACATCACTGACTTTTAGAATTTATGTGCGGATCAGAATTTTGCTATCATAAAGAAAAATATCAAAAGAAAACCTAGCGCTTAGAGAGGGCCTCATAAAGTTCTCGATGGTGTGTGTAGTTCGCATACCCGAACCAGGCGCGCAGTGATACCTTCTCATTCTGAAGAAGAGGCCCATGCCCAGCAGTGGGACAGTAATGTGGTGGATTTATTATTTATTTATTGCACAAATATATGGAAAACAACTTTTCAGAAATTTTATGGTGTACCTACCTACAATATAAAATTAGACATAAGAAAATACACACAAGCATTAAACAAGTTAAATGAAGCAGCATATCCACCTGAATTTACATTCGCGTTTTCTTCTAATACGCTTTTGCTTAGAATGCGACGTACAATTTGTCCAGTTAATCAAGTAGTCGAGTCACCAGTATGACACTAAGTAATCTTCGAAAGGTCAGTGAACACGCTAATTTATACAGTAACATTAGTCTTTTAGCTCACGTGTGTAAATGTGATGTTATCTTCAGTGGCCGACCTACTGCCGCACGCCGCCATCCTGGAGCCTATCCGTGGCGACATGGCAATTAGGTTTCGAGTAAATACAAAAAGGAAACACAAAAATAATAACAAACGAGAAGTAAAGATTAAATTCGAGATTTTGAAATGCTTGTCCATTTCTTTTCAAGTGCAGCAACCATGATGTAAAATAAGATTATGCGTTGGTTTACGAACTTAAATTTGTAGTACCTAGGCTAAACGTAATTTCTTGCCTTTATTATGTACAAGATTCTAAAGATTTATAACTGCTCGCTTTTTTATACGGTAATAAACAGGAGGAACGGTTTCATTTCGAGCCAAAATTTTGTTGTATTTTATACATATATTATATATTTTATATATTTCTTTTTTTTACCATCGAATGTGAATCGGTGAATCGCACGTTCGTTTGCCCATATTAGAAAAAGAATACTATGGTCAAATATAACATCTTTTTAAAATTTAATTACCCAAGCAATATTCATACAGATGCAGACCTTCTAAATGTTTACTTTTGTTATTGAATATCGATGTAGCCCGCGCCTTCATTGTTATCCCTTCATGTGTTGACTAATGTTTGATAAACGACCCATTATGTACACCAGGCTTGAAGTATCGTAAATATTTAAGTACATTAAGAGCAAAATTGAAAAGGAATGTTTCTCCTTATTTTATTTAAATAATAGAAAATACTAAACGAGCTTCGGTCGCCACTTGAATGGCGCTACGCTTCGTCCTTATAATTCTGGCTGTCAATTTACATTTTCGTTTTAAGTATTCTCTTCATTTTCTTTAATATCCACCAGGTAAAATACTTTTCAATTAACTGAGCCTTTTAACACTTTATTGGTAATAAAAAAGCAAGGTAGTTTTTTTTCAGTAAAAACTATCGTGATTTGATTTTTGCCAGTAACGAACACTCAATACCTTTATAATAAGCTAAACTTGTAAACGGAAGACTTGAAACAAAAAAACCGAGCAATTTTCATAAGTCTCGTCGCTCTACTGTTTGTATTTTCTGCTACAAGACGTTGCATTGTGCTATTTGCCGGTTAATGTCGTCCTTTGTTACATTGTTTTTCATGTAATATGTCCTCATGTACTACAGAACACGGCAAGTAATTTCTGCGTTGTTAACTTCGTAAGGAGACTCCTGAATCTTGAACTTTAAAATAAAAAGGCATTTTCGCTTCATATGGATTATGATTAATAAAAAAATATGGTGTCAGTGTATTAGCACAAATATTTATTTATAATATTAATATTTTTTAGCATATTGCGCGCACGGAGGAGTGTGAGATTTGGCATAGTAAAAGTTTATATCGAGAAGAAGTGCCGAAAGCTAAAATTTATACATAATATGTGGTCGAATTATATATTATACGAATTATTAGTATTAAAGTTTAAAAAAAAAAAAGAATTTAGACCACTGGGCGACTACTAGTTGTAATTAATAGACAATATTACGTTATTCTTGGAAAAGTGCGTGTGGCGACACTTGTAAACATGAACATAAAATGAAAATATTTGAAACGTATTGTCTCTTGACATTCGTTCTCGACCTTTCTGTTAACGGGACTGCTGCAAACAACGAAGGAATGGCTACGCATACCAGCAGACAATTATCTGTTTTAATATTAGCAGTATAAAGTTTTAAAGGTACTTCAGATAAAATGACAAATAGTTTGTTCTTCTCATATATAAATTTTAGATCTCTGGTGTTGAACAGTTTTCTGTATACTATGCAAATCACTTTTCAATTAAATTAAATATGACGAAGCAAATTTTAGTAATATGTGTGGTGAAATATTTAACTGTGCGACTAGGTATTTCATTTTTTGTGTTCTCCATTGCGGTCTTCGTTCAGTTGAAATTAATTATGTGCATCAGTTTCCCTGCAGCCTATTGGTTGTTGTTAGATAGACGTCGTTTTTTCTTCGTTTAAATCGTGGGTTTGCAATTGTGATTCGGGTCTTCCGGTTTAAATGTCTTCAGTTGAAAATACAGGGTTGGTAATTATAGCATATTTTGTTTCTATTATAAAGGGCTAAGAATTCCTTATGTTTTGATCGCTCTCTATTTCCAATCCTCATTGGTGATACCTGTTTTAGGAATTTTCGTTACAAAGCATATACTATTTAGATTTCGTGCTTGGATGTCTGTCTAAAGGTAAGAAAATGAAAATGTTGCCTTTATTATATAAGGACATCAATTACATCCTCCATGTATATTATTTTTACTAATAAACGATAATAAATAAATTAGTTCTTAAGTCTATTGCCGTCTCTATTCATTGGCATATAAATAATAAGGACAGGGACAATTTAATCAGTGTTTAAAAATTACAAGTTTTTATTATCTTCAATCATTAGGTATTATTGTGTACTGGATTATCTGTAAAAGTTTGTCCAGGTATTTTGTTGGGACGTTATGTGAAATCGGTATCAGTTTCTTTTATGCTTGGAGAAGTTGAAAAATCTAATGACTTCAGTTTACGGTCTAAAAACGTGTATACAGGACGTGAGTTATATCCGTAATCTATACAATATTTATCACAATCAGGGATACAATGGAATTGTCGCTCAATCGTGCGGCGATTCAGGCCCAAAATAGGCATAGCTAAAGGGGGCTATTCATTACGCTCCATGGGAAAAGAGCGACTAGACTATTTGACAGTGAATTATTAGATACTTCAGGGATTACGATATATTTAAACGGGGCAGTTCGGGAGGGAAGTTCATTTTTGTCATATTATTTATCTTCTGTTTTGTAACTCGTGTATTTAGAAAATACGACTCTAAAACCTATTGATTTGTTTTATTTTTAGAATTACTATACTACGTTTAAAAAAGCAGTCAGGAGTTATTAATTTCTGAAATTATTGCAAACTCGATTGATAAAATGTTCTTAGTTTAATTTTTTTCTGTGTTATGTTTTATTTGGGCTGCCGAAATCTTGTAAATAGTCATATTTCATAGAATCAATATGCACTAACTTACAGTATATAATACATTAAGTACTTCAAAAACAACAACATAACATTTCAAACCTTACAAGAAAAACGTGAATAATATGTTTCTGTACCTTTATACTACAGAAAGGCAACGTTGAAGAAAATGGAGACAAAAATCACGAGCACGTCATATTTTTATAAGCTTGCGCATAACCGTCCAAATACAAAAATTATATGCTCGCACGCACTCTTAACATCAAATATTCTCTATGATTATGCACACCCTTAAATATTCCATCAAGCAGGAAGTATCCCAACGAAACTTTCTCTCCACTTCATTAATAATGAAAAGCATGTTTTTTCGTGTGTATAATTTTCGTTTTAGGCTAATATCCGTCGAGGGATCGTGAGCTATCCCTCCATTATGGTTATGTGATAGCGTAAGGGCGTCATCATCCCCTTTTAGTAGTTCTCAAGCTATGTTGGTAAACTATACTCAAACTTATTGACTTTCATTAGTTAGGGAAACGGAAGGAAATAAAAAAGTTTAGATGAAATAGTTTTTTCTTTCATGTTCTTATTGAGATATCAACAACTTTAATGTAGTGCGTTTTTATGAGTTGTAACTTTTATGATTCATCGCTTGTTCAAATTCGGTTGGGACTAAAATACTTTCTGGGAAGCTGGATGATATACTGGATGATTTATGAAATTTATAAAACAAGTCCTTATCGCCGCAAGATCTTCCTTGACAAATGCAACGGGGGTTAATCCCCCAGTCAGATGGGTTGATCTTAAGAAAATACCTGGGGTATACTGAATGTGAAAGGCGAAGGGCAGAGACCGGTAAGACGTGTATGTCCAGCCGTGGACTGCGATACGCTGGGTTGATTTTTTAAAACAATTTAAGCAATAACGACAAAGATGACATTTTTTAAGTTAACACTGAAAAAACGTAACTGCTAGAAATGTAATAAAAAATGCTAATAACAACCGAGTATTTGATCCGGATGGAGCCTACAAAGTTAACTTTAAAATCTACATTGAATTAATATAACGGCTAGAAATAAACAAGTTATGGCTATTTACAATCAAATAACTTGGTTCGGATGGATCTTGCAAAGTCATTTTTTATGTGAACCTTCCTATATTTTCATGCGAATGTCTTAATGACTTACAAAGTAACGAACCAAACCCCACGCACTAGGCTCCTCTTCTTCAACATTAGCTTTCCTTAATTATGTTTACATTACACCATAATCTCCCGTAAACCCTTCATTACGAGTCATTACTATGAAATTTTACAAACGCAGACAACGCCTACAGCGCGGCCGTATACTTTTCTAATGGGCATAATATTCTTAATTGAGCATTAGTGCGGGGTAACGGGCGTCTTAGAAGACTCCAAGCCTACCTGGGTGGTCTCCCTCGGCAACCCGTAATTAAACCCCACAAATCCATGCAGTTCAAGATATTAGAACCTCTGTCCATTAATTTCTGTCATTGTAAATAATGAGAGAGGCTAAGCCATTTGTGATGGTAGTTTTTCTATTTATACACGTCTTGTAATGTTGTTTTGCTTTTAGAATCGATCATTACAGGATGTGCTGCAGGTTTAACTTGGTTTATTTCTAAAGGTCTATCTATATGCAATAATATTAACACTTCGTATGGTGTTTGTGGTTTCGTGTCCAATTAAAATAAATCAAATGGTAGAGAATATTGCTTCAAACTAAGCTAAGGTTTTTATATAACTTTTAATAGACGAAGCTCGTAAACATAACTTAGCAATATCTTCTAGTATAGCCTTGTCCAGTTCATAAACTTTTATCATAACATTTTTGGAAGACATCCAACCTTTGACGCTATCGGTTTCAAGGCTTTCTTCAACGCTTTAGGCATCATGATCGTGACAACTCTTTTCAGCTTTTCCAATAATACCTATAGGCAAAACTTTTGAAAATAGAAATGTATGATTACAAACTCGCTTCTTACATCATAAAATATATTGTATCATCAATCATTATTTAGAAGTTATCTTCTCCTGAGAAAGTTTTCTTCAATTGTTCCCACATATCCTTTTACGTGATCATGTCCTTTAATGGCTTGTCACTCCACAAGACCATTGTCATCGTGGTATACGATGACAATGGTCTTTATGACCCAAATTATACGCAATTCGTTTTTATTATACGAATTTCGAACGTTATTGTTTTAATAATCGCGGTGGAAATGGTTGGGGGTTAACGTTTATTACTATTATCAACGTTTTACTATCGTAAAAGAGGAGAAAGATATTTTGCGTCGTGACATATTACCGTTAAATCTGATTTCAGTAGAAATTACGTAGCTTTAGTAAGGTTTAACTATAGTTTGTCTATTGGTACTTCCGAAGACGATGGACATTCTGGGACGGAAATCTTCATCTGCGAAAACAGACGGTAGGATTTCTTACGAATTAGTAGGTCATCAAATGTCCAGCAAACCCGTGTATGCGTTTTGCAATAGATTTTTATCTGTCAATTGCTGTGGACAAAAGAAGTCTGCCGTAGATTTTCCGACGTCTGCTGTTACGTATCAAGATTTGTACTTGTAAGAGCCTCTATATCGTTTAACAAATTAAAACTTGAAAATAATACAAAACGATGTATGCCAATGAAATCCAGGTGAATTTAAACAGCAGCTTTTTGACTTTGAGCATCTGCCGGGCACCATGTTTAGACTTAAGTATAATAAATATAAAGTAAACACTATTAACCGACGGACTATACCTATTATTTTGAGAAACCTGAAGATGACACTGATGATTCCTGAAAACCCATAAGGGCGTGGCCCGTCAAGTCAGGAAACGTAGACGCAGTGGAAAATTTTTTGAATGCGGGTGCCGGCGACCGGTTTTTGGCATAAAGCATAATTCTTTATGCCACGCTCGGTCGCTGGCGCCCACTTCAAAGTCAAAGTTTTTTATTTCAACTGGGCCTTTGCAGGCACTTTCAAAACGTCGTAATTCTAGGTGCATGGTTCCAAGTGGGTTGGTTCGACCTACAGTTCGTCTGTGAAGATTTTAGATTTTACATGTTATGCGTGAATAACATTCTCTTCTCAAGCTGTAACTGTGATTTTTTTTAAATGAAAAGACCAATACCTTTTTTTGCTGAATCGAAACTGGGACCTCACGATTCGTAACCGTTTTTGCTACTACAAGTCCAAGGCTATATGACTTCTATTTACACTGAATGAAGTGTTCTAGCAAATGTTCGACTTCTGTTGCTTCTTTCATTGGATGAATGTGTATCAAATAATTCGATAGTTTTTATGTAGTCTCGAATGAACACTGCTTGTCAATCAATTATATAACTACTTCAGATTCAATTCTAAAGTCCGAGTTTCTTGGGACTTTCTATTTTAGTAGAATTCTTTAGATTAACAATTCTTAGAAAGATTCAGTACAAATTGATACCTACTTGATATTCCGTGAACCAACTTGATTAAATTCTGCATTTTCTATGAAAAGCCGATTAAATTCTGTACTCTAACACCTGTTCATGTTGAGTAGTGAATTCTGTATAATATAGCAAATATTTCGTAGAATTTACTCACACCTGTGCAAATGCATTTCGAGGGGAAACAAGGCAATTAGTCAATAATAATTTAACAGGTAGGCAATTTGTATTAGGGGAAGTTTACAATCGATACGTGAAACGTTTCATTTCAAATTTATAGCCAAGTGAATAACATACACATGACGGGAATACCTTGTTATTTTAAGTGGAGCTGGTTATGTCATTCTTTAGTATTACAAGAGTTTTTGTTTATAAATAGTTTATGGCTATTATCGGACTTGGTTTATTGTTCATAATGTATCAATAACTACTTTGATTGATGTCTTGTTTGTTGACGGAGCTCTTTTATTTCACAGACGCTTAAGTGTGTAAGTGAGTTCTTGTTTACCTTACCTTACATTAAGGATTCAATGAATAGCTCTTTAAAACTTTAATAAACAGATCATTATTGTGTAACAAAGTAATGCTCGTCGACTGATGGGATAAAGCGGGAGTAGATTGATAGATCCAGTTTTGTCAAATCATAAAAATATATAAAGGTTTCGACCTTTAAATATTTTCCATTTCCATTGAGATTTAGTCCACCACATAGTCTTATCTCTGGACAGACAGACAGACCTATCAATGGACACCAACACAACAGCGAGTTATAACACTTGGGGTGTCGAAGGAATTAATTTGACTGTATTGCTAATTAATCAGTAGAGAAATTTGTAGAAGTAAAGAGGTTTTGCCCACTATCAACCAACATAACGAATCCGTAACATTTTCGATCTAATATCACAATGAGTGCATTTCACGCTAATATCAACCGGTTACACGATGTAACGACTAAAATATAAAAAGTAAAAGGAAATCGATACTCAGAAGCGTGCGATTACGTCGGAAATCCGCGACTAGGTACGTATTACGAACTTGTTTCGTAAGGGGATCTTCGAGCATTCTATTTGATTCGACGACAGTATTGATGCGTAAGAAATCCATTGAAACCTAAGATTGAAGCCGATGCAATTATTTTAAGATTACACACGCGCCGTGTAGCTCCGATTGCAAATAAGTCGTTCTATTGCCGTGAGAGGAATAGAGATCTTTTCCACAGTTTTTTCTCTAGGAGAGCAGAGTTAAGACTACATTCATCAACGTGTAAATGATGTTCACTGCTGAACATGAACCTCCTATATCATATACATAACACAGCTGTATATTAGGGAGATGATTACAATTTATTTTTTCAGCACGTACAATAGGATTTTGTGCTCATTTGTTCACACATTTCCTTCATTTAGGCCTGTCTTACTTGGAAATTCCAAGATAGGCTCTACGAAAATCTAGATACTCGCTACTTTATGGGTGAAGGAATCGGACCTTGGGTAATTAGTGCACGACGAACTCATTATGCACTAATAAACAAGTGCATGTCCTCCAAGCATAGCAGACCCTGGCACGGAAAATCGTTAGGACGAAGAAAATTTAGTTTAGTGTATAATGGCTTGAGAGAATGTTTATCAAGTTTTTTGACGAACACTTTGTACAAACGAAAATAATAAAGTTGACATTTTGTATAATCATCAATTTGCAATATTTTACTAATGCAAAATATTTTAGGAGGTAAATCTTAAGGGTACGAAGAAACTTAAAAGCAAAATAAAAAATTAAGTCGTTCCTATTTTTTTTTCATTTTTAATATTAATTAAATGCAAACAGAAACATAAATGTTTGCATAAAACCACTAAGGCACTAAGGTCACGAACTTGCCCACATGACCTGGCGGGCTCGGCTACTCTGACACACGAGAGAAAGGCTCTTGGGGTCTTATTAATAAACCAAGATCATCTTAGGTAATCCTAGGAAGAAGATAAAGAGAGAAAGAAGAGTGCTCATCCTTAAGGATGAGCAGTTGTCACTCTACTTCTGTCACTCTCATATGTTTGAGAACGAAAAAGGATAGAGCACAGTGAAACCAAGCTGTCACTTTAATCCGAGTCACGAATTTTTATTAAGGGTGTTATAGTTTTGACATGTTCAAATAATAACAAACAAGGTGATCAACAATTTCTGAAACCGAATTGTCAAAAGAAAGTCCTATTTACGACGAGGATAGACCAGAATGTTCTAACTAAAATTCTTTTCTATATAACTATGTCACGATATTGACGCCTCGGGGAGCTAGTGTTTGTACGTTTAAAACGCATTTGACAGGCTTCTGAATGTTTTATATGAGGGTTCGAACGCGTACAAACGATCCCACCGTTCTTGGAATTATTGATACAATGATTACCTAGTACACATTGACTGGCAGTCGAAATAGTCAATTATTATCATGTTACTGGGTATGAGGCAGTCAAGGCCTACAAGTCGAATCAATAACTAGTTGCTGGAAACTACAAATATCATTTCGCGAAACACAAGTTTCTCTATTTGCAGATTAGACGGTGTTTATGCAAATTCGTAATTTGGTTCTGCCCACATACTAGACGAAGGAAGGGGTGTTTCTTGAATATTGTGTTACTGGGGTAAAACCCTCTTTGTTTTCAAATTGGTTGCTATGGCAATGCGAAACTACCCCCTTTTAATTTAAGATTATATAGTGGTTGATACAGTCGTTGAGTTTAATTAGATTTATTTTAATGCAATGAAAATGGCTTTCGGGGAATACATTTTTTATAGAAAGCATAATTAATTGTGTTAGGGTAGGTAAGTGAATTATATCTAAGTAGCTTAAAAAGCTAGCGTGATATGAAATAGTTATTGAAATGTATCTAATCAATGTTACGTTCTCATAACATCCCCACATTGCTCGGGTACCTCTGATAGTATTGATAATACTATTATTGGAATTGAAATCTTGATATTTCCCATGTATTAACTATCTGTGAGCTATATTTCGGCACTGGTGTAATGCATGGTAAATATCCCGATTTCAATTCTTATAATAATATTCGCGACCATGACAGTTTAAAAAATTAGATTCATAATACATTTGACATCTTCTTTCAATGTTTTCCTTGTCTAACTGCAGGCTCCGTTTTCCCTTCTCTCAATCTTTTTCAGCATCCAACTAATGATTCCAATTTCCGTATTTCTTGCATCTAAGTGCAAAATGGCAGAAGCATTCGAAGCGATACTTTTGCATCGTCACGTTCGTGCCTGCACCGCGAATGTTCGTAACTAATGATAATCGCGGATCCACCGCAGAATTCTCATTTCCGTGACGCTGAAATGCCTGAGACGCACGTGTACCCTCAGCGTGAGTTCTTCGTTGATACAGGTGTAGTGTAACAGTCGGATGACGCACTTGTATACCTGGCTTTAGATTAGCGGGTGTCTTACGGACGCAGATGATGTCGTCTCCCGATTTTGTTGATACAGCGCTTACCATAAGGTATTTTGTGTTCGATATTGCCGGCGTTACGTATGTAGCCAATGTCCTTCAAAAATGCTTAGTAATAAAAATAGCTTGTTTTACAATATTATTATAGTGAACTGGATCCTATTTACACGTTTGGGCAAAAAGGAGTGTAATGTTTTCAAGGTTTATTTGTGTGAGTTTTATTCCACCGTATCTTTTATTTGCTATACTGGACACACCTTGTGGTAAATTAACACATAACTAGTGGTCACCCAGTGGTCGAAATTCGACCGTAATATTATATAGGTACATTCAAATTTTAGCTTTCTGCACTCCTTCTCAAATCTCACACCCCTCCGTCCGCGTAATATGCATAAAAAGGGGTATAATTTTTCTCTTAGATACATTTTAAAATTATGTGATTTTTTACATAGATGTTTGATGCCAGAACATATTTACGAGTAGATATTTTTATAAACTTTTCCTTATGACTGTGTCACTAAGCTATACTGTGGGTTTGTAGTGCTTGGTAGAAATAGGCCACCCCCTCTCCACCCGGTGGGTGTCGTAGCAGGCGACAGTATTTATGTAAAGAAGATGCCAAAGCGTCATCTTTAGCCAATAACAACATACGGTGGACACCACAGAACACAGAAAGAGACACCTCTTTTCTGTGTTCTGTGATAGACACAGATCCAATCAAGCGTTGGTGACTAAGGAAATAACTAATATTAGGAAGCTCATTTTCAGCAGTGGACGTTCGTGGGTCGATATTAAGCTAGACGTACATTTTTTTTATGGCGGAAATAATTGGACGAGCTGTTTTTGTGTCCACTCTAAAAATGTCAACCAAACTAAGTATTCGTGATAATGGCGGTTTACGGTATAAGTAATTTTGTAAAATAAATAAAATAAAGATGAGTGGACAAATCCGTATCCTGTATTAGCGTGAGCAGAGTAATCAGTAGTCATTCTGTAAATCAAGATCAGTGTCGGGTGACTCTGATTTGAGTGCCGAATTTTGAGATTTTTGGTAAAATGATTTTATTTTAATATCTTTTTAATATAAAGACATTTTTTTATTTTAATGAATTAATTTTTAGGACTCAATTACAAACGTAGGAGCCATGTTTGGAACGTAAATATTCTTCTACGAGTGAGATAAAATTTGTACCCAGAGATTTATACCTACCTATTAATACGTGAAGGGAAAACTTTGTACCCTTTTTTAAGAATAAGTATTGCGCGCACGGAGGAATGTGAGATTTGGCATAGTTAAAGTCTATAATTTATGGAGAAGCACAACTGAAAGCTAAAATTACGATCGAATTGTGACCACTGGGCAACCACTAGTACAAGTTATACTTTGCAATTGAAAGTATTCAATTACACAGATAGTACGTTCCTTTTCTACATATCAAGTCCTAAGATAGTCTGTATCGCAAGCAATGTGCCTCGAGTTACATGGCTACTCTACACTAAGGCATAGTGGGTGGTCTACCTACACCGTTGATGTGAAATGTCAGTGTTTGAGCGCTAGAAATTGTACGCTGCTCTAATAACAGGATAACATGTGTGTCATGAGTACCAGAACGAATTGTAAAAAGTATATTAAGAAGAACGGTTAACGCCTCACCCACATACATGTGTATGTAATGTGTAACACACTTTTATTTTATTATTTTTATGCTTTACAGGTAAAACTCAAAAACTCCCGAGTCCAACTAGAAAAATAGCTGTAACTTTTGAACGCCTGAACAGATTTTCATGAAACACAGCTAAGATGATTCCCGATTAAAATAGCATTTATGGATGGTCCCTAAGCCATTAGCTTTCTGCGCTACGTGCCGCGGGTTCGGTCCCCGCATGGAACAAATATTTGTATGATCTACAGATAGTTGTTTCGGGTCTGGGTGTGAGTGCATGTGAGATATGTTTGTAAACTGTTCCCTCGATACAGGTGAAATGGTAGTGAAGGGGAACGTTCTAAAAAAAAGGTACTTATTTTATTAATTTTTTATCTTAAGGGTGTGACACCTAGTTTATAGGCATCGGGTGCCAACACACATTAATTTTGGATTCAAGTGTAGAATAATAGCTCACCCCGTCTCTTCCCTATGAGTGTTGTAAAAGACAATTAAGAAGTTGCGTCGACAAGGCGGCTACATCTACCTTTGCAATATTAGTGTTATTTTGAGATAACCTCTAAGCTCCAGTTCCCACTGATGAATGAAGCAAGAAGCAACCAAGAAAGCCAGTACACAAACAAATAATATAGCTCAAGTACATGACATTACGACCTTGGCCCATCCCCATTAGTACGACCTACATCCCAAACACATTACTGGCAACGGTTTTGTTTACGATAAACGGGAAACAACGCAACTACCGGATAACAAATCCCTACTTGAGGTGCGTTTACATTGGTAATGTAGTAGAGTAGTTAACTATATTAGTCTTATATTTAGTCAATCAATTTAACATCGCGTTAAAGTGGAGGTAAGTTTACATGGATAACTAACTGATATCAAATCCTTACTTGCGGCAAGTTCATAGATAGTGTAGTAAACTACACTAGCCTAATTTTTGGTCAGTCAAATACTTGTCGCTCTGACTGGTCTCTCAGCTCGACTGTCTGATTGAAGTTTAAGAGAAACTCCGTCGAACTCTGTCGGAAATGAGACGCGTCGAAGTTTTATCTCCTCAAGAACATATTGAGGCTTGTTGAAGTTCCGTTCGTAGTATCCATCGAACTTTAATCTGACGTTTTCTAGCTTTACATTTCGCTAGTAAAGGGATACTTTGCTGCTCGTGTTAAACAGGGCGCGTTCATATTAGTAGAGTGTGACTACGAATGTAAACACGCCTTTAGATAGTTACTCAGCAACCAAAAAAAAATTGTACAGTACCTCTACCATGAGTTTTCCGTGCCGTCTAACGTTCACGTTCACATTCAATGTTTGTATAGTGACTTTAGTTCACTATTTATAACGCTAGAGGCACTGAAAAAATTCCCATACAAATATTGCATGTGAACGTGAACGTTAGACGGCACGGAAAACTCATGGTAGAGGTACTGCTTAGGAGAAAATCCTTCGATATAATAGAAAGTAACTTTGAATTTTGGAAATATCAAGTACCTACCTTTGTTTCAGATTTATACATTTAGTAGCTTTCAAACTCGGCAAAGCTCAAGCTCAAGCTTCAAGCTCGGTAAAGGGTCAGAGCCCAAAAGTTATTAAAAACAAATTCAAAATACAAGGTTTTCATGTGGCTCTGAAAGCAAAAGCAATGTTTCAATTAATCATTTGTGAATATTTCCGGCGAAATAATGTTGAACAAACTTAAATATACGCACTCTACGCAGAACACACACATACTCACATTACTCACCCCCACACGTAAATCTACGCTTTTGGAAATGGGGTACCAAGCTGTCAATATTAATGTACTCTTTAATTTTTAAACCGGATGGGTTTGTGAGCACTTCCGCATTGCATATATAGCAATAAATAATATATAACTAATGCTAGTGGCGCCCAACATACCGGAAAAGGATGCGCGGTGAAAAATACATTTTGAAATCGTGATCTAATGCAAAATAAATGAAAACCTATTAAAATATTAGTAAGCTTACCTCTTACAGGTACAGTACCTATGTGGATGAATATTCGCGGGAGTGAAAAATAAATCAACAATATGAATTTTCAGCGAAATCGGCTTCGATCCCAGGCTTTTTCCTTTCCGGGGTGAAAAAGTTTTTACCGTTGTTAATCACCGAGCTCGACATCTGGTAACCTGGTTTACTCTGCTCAATATACTAAGGAAATAGGTCACGTCTTGAGCCTCAATAACTTAGCAGTCAGCTATAAAAGAATCGTGTCGTTAGAAAAAAATATGACCGTAATATGTAGTCAAGTACCATTTTTCGTGAAAGCGCTAAGTAATTGGAGTATGCCTTTGGAAGAATGTCTTTCTAGAAATCTTATCTATATATACTATATAAAAATACTAAGTAGGTTGTATAAAAGTTTCCAGAATTCATCCTAAGAAAGATTGCTTGGTGGGAAAGCTTTCTTCACGGAATGGAGTTGCGTAGATAATAGTAATTGTAAGATTAGTTAAAAGCTATGTACTATTTGGATAATAAGCAGCAGTTAGCAACTTTGCTAAAATTCTATTTTGCTAACAGAATTGTAATAGTAGGTAATGACTGGTCGGTGTAGCAGTAGGTGTTCTAATCTATATATTAATACGTGAAGAGAAAACTTGGTACCTGTTTTTAAGCATATTGCACGCACGGAGGAGTGTGAGATTTGGCATAGTTAAAGTTTATATGGAGAAGAAGTGCAGAAAGCTAAAATTACGGTCCAATTTCAATCTCTGGGCGACCACTAGTTTGATTAAAAGCACATTTTGTGACTAGCGCAAAATTGAATATGAAATTATAAAATGATGTTAAAAATCAAATTTGTTTTACGACCAGTATAATTTACCGGCAAAAAATGTAGTTGGAACATTATTAATGAAAACAGTAATGATTCTCGATGCTAAGGCCGAGGATAAGGCAATATTTATAGTGTAGGAGTAAGAATTTTCTCTAACTAAAGAGTCCACATACCTACGCAAATTCCCAACAATAGCGAGACATAATGAAGAATTCCAACGCCACTTTGTTTGTTGTTTCGTTGTCAGGGAGGCAACATTCAAACTCGACAGTCTCGGATGCATCATCAAATTGCTTACATTTTGTTTATGGTAGCAATAAAAAGAGGCCTTCAATCCTCTTTAAGTTCTTACAGCTAGCGTTTTATTATGCCTTACTTCGTTAACTGGCCTTAATATACTGTTTGTAAAGTAAAGGACTTGAGGAAAAACAACATGTCGTCGGTCCCAATTAAAGTGGTCTGATCTAAAAAAAAATTAATTTCCTGTAGGCTGTGTTGTCGTATTAAGCATGCTAGCTTTAATTAACTCGTAATAATTATAACTTGTACGCGTAGGTTTATTGCGAATAAATTAATTGCCAACTTGATTAGATATACGAAGAAATGTATGAATGTTCTACAAAATATATTCTGAATGGAGTCCCGTCTCTCCTTGCCATCCATCTTTGACTCGACTTCAATTAAAAACTTTATGACAGCAACACACAATTTGGAAGTTATAGATCGCAGAACTTTCAATTCACCCCAAACTGCTGGAAAAGTGCAACGCAACGAGTTCGAAACTTCGCTTTTGATGGTACACGGAATTTCTATCTTCAGGCGACCTTAGAAAAGCATTTCAATGGGTTAAACGTTTTATGAAAATCAAGCTTTGTTTAAATTAAACCTAATATTAATTAACAGTGTGTGGCAACGTTCTTAAAAATAAAAATACTTGTAGATGCGGATTACAGAATTCGTTGCCACACACTAGGATTTCTCCTGTCTCGTAGGTACAGTTTACAAACGTACATCTCACATACACAAACCCCCAGCGCCGGAAAAACCATCTGAGGGTCATACTGAATAATGTTCTGTGCGGAAATCGAACCCGTAACACGTAGCGTAAAAAGCCAATTGATTAGCAACTGCGACAACAGTACCGTCACTACACCTTTTTACGTTTGGCCTTGTTAATTTTATAAAAACTCGCTCTTGGTTTAAATCTAGTGTAGCCTATGGGTTTACCATTATTATCAGCCTATTAATGTCCCAGCTAAGACTCGGACCCACCATAAGAGAGGTTTACTCATACATACGACTTAAGACCATTTATTTTTTCGGTGACTTGTTTTCTCGAGTTTTTCATTGTGCTATATTTTTCAGCACCATTTATCGATTAGATTTATTAAGCTATAGAAGCCGCTCTTTATTCCTTGTACCTTAAACGCGTATGGTACATTGGGATTATTCCCTTAACTGACTTTTTATGACGTAGTGACATCGCAAGCCTTTGAACTTTGTTATCCATTTCAGACTTTGTCTTCTAAAAACTGATTGGAATTCTGTAGGGCACTTTGCTAGTACTTCGCTCTCGTTTAAGGGTGAAGGGGTCAAAGGTTAAGGGCCAGACGGCCGACATTCGAGGCAGACAAGTTATCGAATTTAGAATACCAACATGCTATATAAAATTATCTCAATAAGTCTCATCATGGCATGGAGCCTAGATTTAAATTGCTTATTACAATTTTACGAGTCTTTGAGTACCTACAGCTCCTTGGTCTGTCGCGGGAGAATATTTTTGTGTGATTTAAATGATGAATTATCATTATCATCTCGCTGTCGACAACTGATGAACATAGGCCTCCTCAAACTATTTCCATGGCCAAACATATTTCAATAATGATTACCGCTTGGGAGACGGATTAGTGGTAGTAAAAACATTATCTATAAATATAAACAAATAAAAAAAACAACACGTTTTACTAGATATTTTATTGTAATACCTACGTTGATAATTTAAATAATAAACATAACTAATGTATGTACCTTAAGTTGCACATATAATAATTGTTACACTCATAAATGTATACAACATCATAACTCGTATTAAGTGTAAACCACAGTGTAAACGATTGTTGGCTAACCGAATAAAATAAATAAATAACGGTGCTAAAACCAATATGGCACTTTGGCACACATGACACTGTTCTTTGTTAGTACTTTACTTTGGTCTCTACGTGCTGTCCACGATGTAGTGTGGGTTGAAACATAAGTATTCCTTGAAAGAAGATAATCTTCTTTTGACGAATCGGCACAAGCTATTAGAAGAGAATCGCTCATGCCGTAGTGGAAAGATTGGTCAGTCAGCAGAGGTGGTAAGATAATCTCATGTACGAGGGTCATTCTCCGAGCAGGATTCTCGGCGTCATATTCATGGCAATTTCCATTTTTAATATTTTTATGTAACTAACTTTAAAATATTAAAATTTACAATAATACAAGTTCATTGATATGTATAACAACAAAATTAGATAAAAAATAAAGATAGAATTCAATTTAGAAAATTTTGCTTCCACGAAAATGACTGAGCAAACCACGAAAATGATACAGTAACATATGATGGTAATATCGATACTAAAAGTCGCTAAACATTCCCTGCTTTTAGACGAAGCAAGACTTACATTTTTATAATATTGTCTACCGACTTAATAATTATCTAATTACGCATTATATAGTAGCTCAAACTATGTATCTGACATTTGTCACAATCCCCCTGGTAGTTGTTTTCACTTGTCCTATTATTAATAACACTAGCTCTATTAAATAACTTGGTATTATAATCGACGAAACTCTTTCTTTTAAACAGCATATTGCCACTTCAGCGAATAGAATACGTAAGTTAACATTCGTCTTCAAAAATCTGCGCTATATTTCGGATAACAAATTAATTAAGCAGGTCTACCAGGCTTTGGGTCAATTAATTATCCAATACTACATTACTTCTTGGGGAGGTGCCCCAAAAACCTTAATGCTAACTATTGAATGAGCCCAAAGAGCAATCCTGAAGTCCATTCCTTTTTCCTACACGCCTATTGCATGAAAGTTGTAATGTATTACCAGTCCGCCAAATAATGCATATTGTACTATAATAGCACAGATCCCTTACGTATATGCCAAACTTTCTAACTCAAAGTAACCGCGAGTCGCATATCGGCGACGAATAGAACCAAACGTGGGTATGATCTTTTGTCAAGGATTCTAGCCAACGCTCGAGGAAATGCTCAACAAAATACCTGTAATGTAATGTAACATTAGTTAGAATGCTAATTACAAGTGTACTCTCAAGTTTATCATCACTTTAAGTGAATTATGAAGGTTTTTTAATTTTATTTAATAGACACCGTCAATAGAACTTTCATCTTTGTAAAAAAAACCTTAAATACTTAGTATTGATTTAAGAACTTCTTAGTAGAATATTTTATACAATCATGTTTACTTCAATTTTATACATTTTCTAATAGTAGGTACCTATAAGTGTTAAAATACAACTGGATAAAAGGTATTTTAACAATTTAAAATACCCAAAAAACCACCTAGATCGACCCAAAAACACTGTTAGCTACGTAATAACTAACCAAATATCACAAAGATGTCACCGTTCTAAACAAATAACACACTATGAGTTATTTATGCTCGATAATCGTTTTCTACATGCAGAAAATCCCAAACCAACTTATTTAGCAGTAAAATAAGGTTCATGAAAGCTAAGAAAATAAAAAACCAATTAGTTTTCAACGTTATTAACGAAATAAATAATGAAAAGCGTGTTAAAAAGTAGAAATCTATTTTATAGGTTGATAAGTAATTTTCGTGGACACCACCAATGCCACGTAACTGATGAATTTTAACAATAATCTGAAATAACTACGTAAATAATGACATAATTGCAACTCCAGGTACCTTATCAAAATCTCGATTATTTATGCTAACTTATAGCCAACCTTAATTGTTTAAAAAATCTATTAATAGGTAAAACTTAGTGTCCACGAAACTTACCTACGAATCGTGTGACCGATACATTTTGTCTCATAACTTTTAAACAACTTATGGAATATGAAATATATTTATTTTACGAATTCTACAACTATTAACAAGTATTCTGATATACAATACATAGGTGTTCATTATAACAATTAGAATATATACACGATTGTTTGAAGCAAGCGGGCAGTGTGACACGCGAAGAATTGCGAAATGAGCCCCGTTTTTAGTATTCTGATTTAGTTTATGGCAATTTATTTTTAAATGATCTGGATTAAAGTATATTTTTTAGTTACAGTAATAAGTGAAGAAATATATAAAAAAAATTCAATACTGTATCTTTAATAACTACAGATATATTGCTGTGTGACCACCAAAATCGACCTCTCGGAGAATGACCCACGAAATACCCGTGGAGGATCTTTTCTTGCAGCTCAGAAGATAATTATAGAAGGTGTATATTTAGCACATTATGTAATGTTGCTAAAACCTAGTTTTCCGCCATATCTTTTTCTGTTGCAATGGATGTTTTAGGGTAACGTACACATATGACGAATGCGCCGCGAATGTGCCTGTTTGCCAGCATGCGTGGTACGTAGTGCGATCTGTTCGCGCGCTGCTCTTGCAGTCTTGCGCTGCACGCGCGCATGCTACGCGCCGTGCGTGAACTGCACTAGCGCTGCTGGCATGCAGCACGCGTGCTCTATAGCTGCCGGAGGCTGATCACGTATATATTAATGGAAGCGATCTGCAACCACGTAAAATGTATAAAAGAGGCGCACCAAACAGTTGCAGTAACTGCACGCGTGCCACGCGTTCAGCGCATTCGTGGCACGACTTGAATTTGTCTTATAAATTCTGTAAATGTAAATAAAAGTATAAGGATCATTACGTCTCTATTAAAGACTCCGTATGTAAATTATAAATACAAAAATGTTAATACTCGAGACGAGAATAATGTTACGGCGCTTGTCGTGTCGCCTGAAGCGTGTAAAAAGAAACAAATTAAAAAAGTTCCGTACAGCACATGTCTTGGAGCTTGCGTCGATTTTTAGTACACAGCTCCTGCCTGGGATATAATCTTCATAGTTATGCATATAGTTAGTATTATATCTACATTATCTACTGAATATATCTCTGTTCAGTTTGCATATAAGTCGATAACTCAAGTTCGTTTGTCCGTGAACATGCTCACTGGATTGACGATACGATGAGCGGTCCAGTGAAGCATTATTTTGTTTCTGGCTATGTATATTGTATGGGTATTCCTCTAATGAGAGAGGCTTTGGAATAAAGCATGTTATAGAAGAGGCATCAGAGGCTTTTAAAGAATGGCAATATATTTCAATTTTAATCGGAATCGAATCACTTTTGTCTGTTCTAAAATGTTCAATGCGTCGTTCTAATCGTTGAGAGGAGTGATTTTTAAAGCACACTGCGCATACATTGTTGTTCTGTCAAAATGGGCGGGGTGGGGGGGAGGGGCAAATCAGAAATTTCTTAAGTCGGTTCCCCCGCGGTTTTTGTATTCTACACACTACAGGAAGACACCTACATGAAACATTAGGTGTATGTAGTGTGTAGGTGGCTGGCGAGCCACGAGCGTGCGCTTGCTTTCTGCACTAGTTGTTGCATGAATACTACATCAACGACGGGCGCACTGCGCAGTTTTTAAAAAAGTTAACGCATAATATGTTGTAAAGTTAGTCGTAACACTCGTAACGTAACACAATCATAACTTTATCGACAACAGTAGGCATACAAAATCCAGGGGGGGGGCAGCGGCCCACCTGCCCCCCTGGGTACGCCCATGAGTTTGTATCGTGATTACCCTGCAGATCACCTGACACTTACAAGTTTCTTAACGATAGATTGGACAGTCTCCAGCTCGGCTAGTAAAATGTTTATATTCTGTAGTGAGTGAATATCTAGCGTGTTGGATTTAGGATTTACTGTCTTTTTATGATATGATACATTAAAGCCTCGCAATAACTTATATGTTTGTCCCACCCTCAGAAATGAGTCTCGATAGGTTTTTTATTATAGTTCGAGGTCAGATAGACTGTCTGACAGTACATTTCCTTCGTAATTTTTGAATATTTTAATTATTTTTTTACATGCACCATACCTACTTGCATAAAGCTACCATTACAGTTTTTAATTTGAAGGATAATATGCCATATGGTACTGTCTGCTTTGGAAGATTGTGTTTACAGTATTTTTAAACCAGGAAAGTTATTTTTATTAATTAAAACAAAAGCTTTGCCAAATGTTTTCGTGAAAGGGGTCGGGGTCGTATCTAAATGGAAATGTTTCAGTTAAATTGAAGGTTTTTATCATGGAATGCTTCTAACTTCGTACTGAAACGCATCCTCGTCTATTTAAAATTGCTATTGACGTCTATCCGAAAAAACAAGGTCAAATATTAGACTTGTAATAGGATTTTGTCCAATGACCTACAAAAAAGCTCAAGCAAGCTGCTACGGCATGTGTCAAAAATTAAAATAAGAATTTTAAGGAAGGCCCTGTGATAAAATGGCTCTTTAATTATTTTTATGATATTAACCAATTTTAAATTTGTATGTTAATGTATGTTAGCAAAATAGAGAGCATTGTATTGTAATATTTTTAGTTATAATAAGATCTTGTACATCCTATTTTATGAAAATAAACACTTTGAGTTTGACTTGCAAACCTCAATTTTATATTGTGGACATATTTACCTACACTTGTTTAAAATTTACTGTTATTTTAAAAACGACGTTCAACCCAAGGTAGGAAATACTATGAGTCAGTCGTTAATCGTGGATCAAGAGAATACAAAAATACCTCTCATTTTAGACAACAATCAACAGAAAAAGGAACATCCAACTATTAAGTCTTTCTTCTCATCATACAAACGTCTACCTAAATAAGCCTTTGGCTCGAAGTTCACCGAATTAAATTGTCTCGGACAATTTCGTGTCCAAAGCAACCGGTTGGCTTTTACATCAAAGCTGTCTGGTATCAAATTGCTGACAGTTGGTGCTTATTTTTAAACGACACCTGCTGCATTGAGCGACTAACTGTGCCCTACTTGGATCAATAGTAGGGATGTGCCGATTATTTGACGGATAAGTCGACTAATCGGTCTAAAAGGTTGACTAAACGGCCGATTCGTTCAGTTATTTTGTAAAGAGTTTTGAGAAGTACATAGAATATACTATTGAAAATAAATTTTGGCATGTGCTTTTTAAATGGTGTTAATATTTAAACTACACCTGTTTTACTGTACAGCTTATTTAATTAGATGGATCTATAGAAATGCATCGACTAGAGTTTTGGCCAACTAATAGTACACGACAGACGTGACACGTCTTGATAGGCCGGCTCTCCTTTAGCAAGGAATCTAGTGATGTACCTACATATTCCTTGTAATTACTGTAAGTTATTCTTACTCTTTGAATATTTTCAGCACATTATTTTATTAGTAAGTAAGTTGTAGACTGTAACGTCATCATTTGAATTACCGGTTAGTTATTGTTATTTTCCTTTTAGTTACAAGATGAGCGTTCAGTTGCTTGCTCTAACTATTTACCGATGACACGTGCTACTGGACAGTCAGATTCTCCGACTAGTAGGTACACCACTAATACTTATTTTGCTACTAGACGCCTCATCCCTAGGATAATATCAAATGGCGGGTAACGTTGTCTAGCCTATTTAGGACTAAATCACCTAGACTAGACTAGGGTCTAGTTTAGATGGCTATTATTCATACGTATTCCATTCTGTGTGACATTATAATATTGGGCTCGATTTTCTTGTTAAAAATTGTGTACCTACCAGTACATGAGAAAAAGTCGGTATTCTAATTATTCTTTCATTGTTTTACCCAGTTGTTTATCGATATTTGCGGAATCCACAGAGAAAAATACTTACATTATTATGAATTAAAAAAAAATTCTTAACGAGAACTTTATTTAATACAAAACTTGTGTTCGTTTTCTGGTTTCATTACCATAAACTTTTATAAATATTTTATTTACCTATATCTGTTTCGAAAGAAACATTTCTTAAAAACAAAATAATATAGGTAAGTTCTCTGTTACTATTATTTCCCCGAATAGATACACATTTCACGTCTAGATTGATTCTAAGTAAACAAATTCAAGTCGTGTTTGATTTTGTCGTTCGTCATGAAGTGGGATTTCTAGAGACATCTTAGCTACGTAAATAACAGAGGTGGGTATGTCAACAGCATTTCTTGTGCCATGGAAATGTGAAGAATTGTAATAGCACTATAATGATGTGGAATTAATTCACTGGTGTGCTTTTAATAACGACCTTTACGAGTTTTAATTGGATTCTTTTTAATTTGGCATTATATTAAGATGTATTATCGTCAATCAAGTATAAAGACGGGAACAGATTGGGCTTAGGTGACGTCACATACGTGATGTTATGCTCATCAGAAGACATCAGCTTTCACGTAGGTAGGTATTTTAGAAACAGATTCGTCTTATGTGACGTCGCTGACACTTTCAAACATCATAATAATCTGGGGTCACGTCATTAGGCCGCGTCCTAATCTTGCGATTTTACCTAAATCGACGGGTATCATAATCTAACGAAGTAATATAATCCTCTTTTCTCGTTATCCCTGCTCTAGTAACGAGTTATTCCCCGCCTCACTAACCCAATTACGACAGAACTGCAAAAATTACTAGGTACTTCACAAAAAAACGCATTAATTACAAAACATTGGCTTACATAATTGCTTACATCTGTCAGTACAGCAATTGTAGACTCCATAAGATGCGCAATTAAGATTCTCTTAGATTGTAATACTGGTGTAATTTGATAATTAACAGTGTACAGAACAGCCGGCTTGTCCACACAAAGTAGATAGGTGTAGAAGGTTCATTAAAATGCGCAAGGAACCTAGAATAGAATAATATAGAATAGATCTTCTATTAATGTGCGGAGCTATAATATGAAAGCCTGTACATTAAATGGTCCTTTGAGCCGGACGAAATGTTGATGTAATGTTTGCTTAAGATTTTTGTACCTGCTTTTTTAGGCGCGATGTTCAAAAGCGGACTTTTACAGGCTGGTGAGGATGAGAGTTATAGCCACAATTTATATGTGAGTTATAGTACGCGCAAATTTTTATGAGCCCTAGAACTCTCTCCCTCTAGCATCTATAATAGTACGCTTATTATAGGTGCTAAAGGGAGAGAGAGAGAAAGTTCAGAGCTCAGTTCAGGGCTCATAAAGATTTGCGAGTACTATACTTGTTGTTACGAATGCGACTTCTTACCCTTCTTATTTCGTGGTGTCCGGTCGTTCTCCGCAGCGCGTGCGCAAGTTGTTCTCGTATTGTGGTCACCGGTTCCTCATGATCTCTATAAGGAACTGTGACAGATGTTTGTAACAAAAACAGAATGAATTATAATTACTTTATCGGAATGATTAGCATTGGAGAAGCTACGAAGTCTGTAGCGACGGATGTGTAGTTCTTAATAAAAGGGAGTAAGGGAAACGTACACATTTTATCTTGTTTTAGTTGCATTTTGGTATACCTACATAGGTACCTAGCAGTATAAGTTATTTTTAAAGGTATTTAATTTTCTATTAAACAATCGTTGTGACTGGAGATGACTTCGCACATTGTGTCTTTTCTTTTCTTTATGGTGTGCTATAAAGTGTATTGTATTGTCTAACAAAACAAAATAGGGCCGTAAATGATGACTTTAATTTTTTAATCACCAGTGATTTTTAAATTGTAGGTACATAGTTATGAAAAGACAAAAGTGAGGCTTTATGGAGTTCAACACCTTCAATAAAGTAGATAAATGGAAAGACTTATATTTAAATCTAGAGGTTTTTTCATCGGTTAGATATGAGAACCGATCATTACCAATTCTCCCAAATGCACATTTAATTGTTATGGATTCCAGACATGATAATAGATTGTAATAAAATAATTATACAAAAAGCCGTTAGTTGACTAACCGCTGGCGTTTTACAGTTAAGTAATTAACAAAGTTAATCGTTCGACCCAGATTGTGTACCGATTCTTTACTTATATTTATTGCTATTATTAAATACAAAGGTTAAGTTGCTCCAGAAATAGAATGGACGATAAATTTAGACTTTTATTGGACGATAGACGAAGATTGTGAAACCGCTTTCAATATTATTGCGGGTTATTGTAAACTCATAGAAAATATGTGTATTAGTTATATTGAATTTGTGTTCTGTCTTTATTACTAGACTCTAGAGTGATATTATAACAAAAGTAAAGTCTTATTTCTCTGCTTTTCCAAGTATTTGTCTTTACAGGCACTTTTAAAACGTTGAAACTCCTAGGGGCACTGTTCCATAGTGGGTTGATTCTATAGAGAAGAGAGAGTTTGAGAAGAAAATATCACATTTTGCGTGTAGAAATGGTAAAAATTATCTTGTAGGATTAGGAAAGATGTGGGTTTGCCGATAAAAATGAAAGAACGGAAACACTGTAATAAGGAATCACTTCTTGTATCAGTCATTCAATATCATATCAATCAGTCATTGTAAAATTGATCTATTTTTTTTATAATTTCATAAAGATAACATTACATAGTTCCAGGGATATAATAATTATAAGGTCCTACTTTAATAGAGGAGGTCCTTTTAATGGGCGGACCAGATTTTGAATGGTAAATCTGTGTAAAATGTGCAATTTATAAGATTTGATTGTGAAACTATTCTGATACAATTGAAATACCAGATTGGGGCCCTGATTGAGTGTTGTTTTTCGTACAAAGGACGATGCTACTTCCACATTCTAATCTAATTCCTAGACCCCTTTTACAACAGGCATTTAAAGGGCATATTCATTTCCAGCTAACACATGGCTATAGATAATGTGAGTGCAATAATGTAAATACCTATTTGATTATGCATTAGATAATATCCTCTCGGTAGCAACTTATTTTGCAATAGCTTATTGCTTGCGAGAGGCATTAGGTAACTTATATCCCCTCAGAGGATTAGTGGCTGTACGTTTTATGTAGTTTCATCCCTAACCAGGAAAACGAGTAACGAACACCTCGTCTCATATAACAACGTAATTTATTTACGCTTTCGTTACGTAACCTCTAATTAAGCTTTGTTTACAAGAATATAATTAATTAATTTAGTCCCTTGGAAGGATAACGTGAAGCCTTGGGTTTATTAGGGCTCCAGGTGACAGGAACAAGGAACGGGTTCCACCTTTTTTTTTACATAAATTGGATTTTGGAGAGAATGACAGGCTCTTCTTGTTCACAAGTATACGCTTTGGAGTGTATTTGTGGTATATTTTTACGCTGAGAATTGCTTTCATCGCAAAAATTCTAAGTATTAGTAAATACAATTCATTTGGTAAATATACTGGATTCGATTGGAGCAAAAATAATTTTCTGCTACAAATGGGATCACAAGTAATATTTTTTGTCAATATTTTTGCAGACGTTGAAATATTGGGACGTATTTTCTTCTGTTATTGGTACTTAAACGAACCCCTGGGGATTTTAATATCGAGAATATTATTGCTTTTAAGTTCTTACAAAAATCTGGACTTACTATAGTTTCGTCAGATTTTTTTACAGGAGTATTTACAACAGTCAACAGTTTTTTCTTTAAATATCTAGTACTAGATGTTGCCCGCGGTTTTAGCCACGCGTTTTATTCTTATCGAAAAGAAATGTAGCATAAATTACTCAGGGATAGTGTAGCTTTATATTAGTGAAATAATTTGTAGAATCGGTTTAGTTGTTTCAGATTTTATCCCCTACATATCCACAAACAAACCTCTTTATAACTTCTTTATAATATTAGTTCATCTATAATAATAGATACTTATTTTATAAAGAGGTTATGAGGAAAAAAGTTACCTTGGATAATCTCGACCAATAAAATTCATAACTTCAGACAGTATGAGTAACGTTTGGGAATGGGAAATACCATGTGGTTAGAGCTCTTTTTCCTCATATGATTGCAAAGAAGTACAATGAACTCCTGATATCAATTACCAACACTCCTGTTGGTTTTTCAGATAGACAACTACATTATCTAGAGAAAGTAATCATGTAAAATATACCTCACTTTTTCTATACAAAAAAAACATTCAAATTATCTCCGATATCAATGGCAGTGCAACAAACTTTCTCTTTAGTGACATTTTCATATTAAACACGGAAATAATTCGCTAATTAAAAGTTACCGAGCTAAAATTTCAAGATTTAACCCGTTGAGCCTTTGAAAGCGACGGACGCCATTCATGGTCTAATTAATCAGTTTTTAGCTGTTTATTAGAAGTGATAGGGTTGGGACGATTTACCGGTAATCTTCTTTTTTACTCTTTAGTACTGTTTGGTAGTAACAGAATATTGTTGTGAATCGCAGAAGCTTTTCCTTTATGTTAAGCTATTAATTATACGTATAGTAAATAAATCATTTAAAAAAATCTTAACAACATACAAAAAATTCGTTTTCGTACTACCTCTGGTTTTCTCAGGTACCTACATTGTTTCAATTTCATTTAATCCTATAGGCGGAGAGAAGTGTCATATACTGAAACTAAAAAGCAAAAGTATTAACTTCATAATAATAATAACAATATATATATAGATACAATATACTATAGTATATTATTATATTATATTTTAATATGTATATTATTATATATATATATATATATATATTATATAATAATATATATAATATACTAATAATAACTTCATAATAAAATCTCCATCTCACCTGTACACTGCGCGGTCCAAAGGTCTGACAGATTATAAGTCCTATGTGCATTACTTGTCGCTTTAATTTTGCATTTTTTGTTATCGCAGTCCTCTCTCTCTGTGTGTGATATAAATATAGTTATGTATATTTATTGTATCTATAGGTACTATATTCACTTGTATGTATTTTATTTTTATATACCTATTTGTATGTTTTATTAGTTTTTTATAAATATATTTAGTAAAATATATTTAAGTACACCAAAATCTGGCCAATAACTTGTTTGTCACTGTAGGTATTCCATCCAAAGGTTGCCTGGAAGAAATTGCTTTATGCGATAAAGCCGCCTATTGTACTATATTTCTCCAATGTACAGTACAAACTTTATATATTCAGGTTTATAAAGTATTTTATAAATAAATATGTCCGTGTTCAATTTCTGAAACTTTGTTTATAATTATATCAGATATCATGATACCGCATCTCTTTGTTCTCTTCGAACAGCCAATATATTAAAATTACTTCGCTGACCTAATTCGGATGTCCCGGAAAAATCTTTTCGCTTCTGGTCCGATCTTTGAACAAGTACTCCTATTCCGAAATGTTCTTGAAGTTGCTCGACCCAGCGCCGAAACGTGTCCTGCATACAGCAGCAGTCAGAAATGAAAGTACAACAATACTTTCCACCCCATGTATTTATATAGAACTTTAAGATCTTGAAGTTAAAGTTCAATTTATTTTAGTCCATAGCAAAGACATCGTGGTCAAGTGATAAAGGTGGGTTTCGGGGAACGAATGAAGGAATGGATTCAGTGAATATAAGCGTACTCCCGGCCTAACCGATTGGACCAGAAATTATTTGGACAGGAGACATAATAATGCCGGTCTCTAAGATTGATAAAGAGTTTCTAAATATTTTTCTTTTTTTAAAAGCTTTTCCTCACTCTACGATTTTTCCTGTATAGTGGCTGCGTTTACAAGTTACACAAAACGTCACAGGCTCAGACACCAGAAGCCCAATTCTCGTAATTAATTTATAATATGACGGAAAGTTGACCGAACTGAGATTATATTATGAATTGACAAAAAGTCATGTATTCAATGAATCATCATCATGTATTCATTCAATCTTTTTACAAACTCATTTCAATCTCATTTTTGACGTTTGTGTATAGACGAGGTTGTCCTATGTCTATGGACGAGAGTGTCAATTTTATTATCTGTGTCAGTTCAAAATGTTAGCAGAATACCGATTTGCCTTTTATTCAACTTTCGATCTCATTACAATATAATGTCACGTTTGACGTTGTTTGTTAGGGTAGGAGAATACCATTTGTGACATTTATGACATTGGTAGTAGATCGGAATGAGATCCGAACTATATTTTGAACATTTTTAATTACGAGAATTGGGCCTCTGGGCCAACTGATCTGTAGGTCATACACATTTGTTTTATGCGGGAATCGAACCCGCGACATGTAGCATAGCAGTCGATCGCTCAACCACTACGCCAATTGTGCCATCAAGTTTCTATAGTCGTGATTAATTTTGGAAAATAAATGACGTAGATGTATTACTTATATTTTGGTCCATTGGATCTTTTGCATTCTCTTTTTCCATCATCAGACCAGGCCAAAGTGTCATTGTAGTTTTTCCTGAAAATATAAAGATTTCAGTTTTCATTCTTCGTTCATATCTATTTTGAGAGGTTTATGTTTTCTGTTTTATTTACTCGTAATCTATGACTATACTCTGTTTTTTCTTACTTGTCTTATTTTCAGTATATTCAGTATAATTGGTTTAGGTATTTGTTACAGTGTTGTTGGCCTAGGTCTAAGCTAATAATAAACTACGAGTAAATAAACCTACATAATTCTAAGATATGTGTATGGCCCTGTCTGTCGTAGATAATATTTTATGCAATATTGAAAATTGTTGGAAGATCATATTAAAATAATACTTAGGTATTGTGTTATCGGCAAAATGTAATTTCGGAATAGCGATCATCGCCCAAGGGCGTTTTCGGTAAACTGTTCAGTCGGGTAACGATTATTTTTTAGAAGCATCAAGCAACCGTCGACGAAGACCATTCAGCCCGAGAAGATTTATTTCGTAGAAGTGACCATCGGTGTAGAATAGTTTCGGTAAACAGTACAGCTGAAGAAGGCTAATTCGGAATACCGTTCTAAGTTTACACAACTTGGGCAAAATATATTTTTAATGCTTCCGCAATATTTAATGGTATGGGCGAGTTCCTTGAGCCGTAAATAAGTTAGATATTTAGATTTTGTTTCAACAAAATGCGAATCTCATTAGTGAAAATAGTTAAAAGCTACCTATTTTATAACAAACTAGGTGAGTAATTTGACTGTTATTCTTACATTGTGTAATACTAAGTAATTAGTCGTTATGGGGTCCATTGTGGCGTTGTAACGTTTTCCATTTCAATTCAACATGACCTCGCGGTTACATCTGTGTGTATTGTGGGAATGAGAACACCTATACATGGTACACGAAAATGTTCCGTAAGACATCAGTCTATATTAAGTAATTGTAGCAGGGTCAAGGACACCTCAATTGTGTCTGGAGGTAATCCATTGATCAAAAAAGCTATTACACATTCAGCGAACGAGAATAAAAGAACTTCGTCGATATAGGTCATTTACTAAAGGTAAACAATCTTGAAACTGTGTTTATTAAAAAAATGATTATCTAATTTAATTTGTAAGATTTCAGAATTTAATGGAATTTAATGAACGTAAACGTTTTGGGAACTTTAAGTAACTAGGTAGGTAGTAGGTACCTACTAATATTTGGGTCAATTGCAACATTTGAGATGTTTGTCTCATTTCGGTGGGATTTTTTATTTACACTTTTTGACGTCAAATTAAGCTTTGGATGGTAGACACAATAGAAAAAGTAGGGATTGCGGGAGCCAATGAACGTTCGAAATCTTTATCTCGGGCGGTTAGTACCTAGATCGCACTAGATAATGATGCAGTGTCGTTAAACCTTAAAAAAATGCGGAATATTAAAAATATATTATATTTTACTATGGGTACCTTGGTACCTACCTACCGAGTACCGACCACTTTTAATTTAACGTGACCATTGTATAGAAACTGTGATAATTACCTAATATAAGTAGGTATTTATGAGCCTACGCATGGAGTAAAGCGACATTTTTATAGGTAAGTAGATAGGTAATTACTACATTTTGAGTTTTAATATCACCAAGGTAATCCCAAAAATGGAGTCTATTTTTGTCAGCGAACGTGAGTGGAATTGGAAACATTTTCCGCGCATTTGAATGAGTGTCTTTTATTGCTTTGGCCGTTTCACGTTTCAATAAATAAATTGTGAGTGACACGCCAGAGCTGCGAACCAATTAGCCCCGTCGATAACTGAATAAATTGAAAATGGAATATTTTGCCCGACATTGATCGAAAGTGACGGCCGTGTTCTACGGGCTGTGGTACTCATGGACATCTATGATAATAATATGGATGGCAATACGTACTTTGACTATGGGTTTAGTGCTTGTTTAGTGTAAGCGGGTTCTTCATCTGAGGGTGTATTTGTGTACATTACTGCCATCTAGAATATTTTTATAGAAAATTAAAATTGGTATCAGCGCCATCTTGTGTGAATTGTAAAAAATATCAATGATAGTAGCTATGCTAAAAGTTCAGGCTCACCAAAGTTGGCGCTAGTAAGTGCAAGATAGTATCAAAATGTAAATTATAGATGTAGCTATTTTAGGAATAGGTACTTCATAAAATAATTATATTTTTCAATCATAAAAAGTCACAAAGTAAAAAGTATACCTAGTATATTTTTTAAATTTAAAAAAATAATTCAGGTATACTTTTTTAACACCATAACACTTTAGGTATTGTAGGTATGTGTATGTTTATTTAATTCGTATTGTTTTTCAATGATTTTTTAACAAATTTTATATAATTATGCAAATGTAGTTTTATTGAATAAGCTAAGGGATTTTACACTTAACTTTAATAAAAAAAAATGTTTTTATGTTATGTTTATTAGGTATGTTACTTAACAATAAAAAGTCAGGAATTTAATTAAGATAAGTACATCAACTTTCCTGCAATATTATTATATTGATTGAAATAATAATTCAGACCATTAGGTACTGTCCATACTGTCCCACTGCTGGGCACGGGCCTCTTCTGAAATACGCCTATTTAAATAAGTACTAAAGCGTTATAACTGTAGGTGGGGTAGGTACTATCCCTATTTACATTCTCCTTAGCAAGGAGAACTAGAAATTGCCAATATCGTTGTGCATGGTCTGAGATAAAAGCTTTCTTGTGTCATAACTCTGAGCGGAGCTGTTACATCGGAAATATTGAGTGGGAATAAGTTCCCCCGCCTGATACCGCGGGTTACGGATGTTCCGGAACTTGCCAATTCTTAATGCTGGAAACTGGAACTAATATGATCCAATGGCAAAGTCTTGTTGCAAGGTCGCGGATTTATTGGATAAATTGTATTTTTAACCCCCGACAAAAAAGAGGGGTGTTATAAGTTTGTAATGTGTATCTGTGGATATGTGCATTTGTCTGTGGCATCGTAGCTCCAAAACGGATGAACCGATTTCAAAGTAGTTTTTTTAATTAAAAGCTAGTTGAATCGGGTATCATCATAGCTATGTTTCATGAAAATCCTACTAGTTGGAGTCGGGGGATTTTTACGGTTAGCGTATTATTGTAGCTGTTTATTAGAGGACACCTTCAAAACTTGGTGGGTGAGGGGGAAGAAAGGTAACGTAAAGATCCTTCCTCAAACGCCAACTTCATACACGCGGTGTACCCGGTCCCGTGCTAAAGAGTTCGACGTCATAATCAACCAATTTACCAGAACCGAACTCCAAGCTGGTGAAGGCACGGGGCGCCAGAAGTTGTAGAGTTGTCTGGATTCATCATCATTCTTGAGATATTGACCTAAAGTTTTGTCCGTGTCAACTTGGCTAACAGGCTACTAACAGGCTTGAATTAACATTCAAACATGTCAGTTCGTACTATATTTTACTGTTTTTTTTTCATTTTTCTCCTTGATTTATCTTTGTTTTTTGTTTCGAGCGTATGACACCCTGGGTTGCAGCTGAAAACCAGCGTTGGGTAATCAGTATTAACGTACTGACACCCAACATTATGCTGAGCTGCTGGCCCGTTTGGCACAACTACTGATTTTATTTTTATTTTCTGTGTTTTTAGCATTTATGTGCCAATAAACTTTATTTCTTTCTTTCTTTCTTTTTCTTGCCTGTTGGCTCTCGCCAGGACCGACAAAATATTGCATGTTTCGCGTTATTTCCTATTGCCTGTGTTTCTATTTATCTTTGTATATTAGATCTGCGTGATAACACAATACCATGAACTCTAAACAACTCTAAGAGCGTAAACAAATAGTTAGGGCGGTCTTTATTATTCTTACTAGCTACTTTACTAAGAACGGTTTGCATTCATTGAAGACAAAAACTTCCACGCGAAACCATCGTTACTGGTGCCTTTGTCTGCGGCTTACCGCCATCATTTTAATTCGTTCAGTACAATCGGAAAATGTTTACATTGCGTGTCTAAGTGTTGTGGTAATGCTTTGTAATCTGGTTATGGTGTTGCAAAACAGCGAAGGTATTTATTTATTCGGAACCTACCTTATTCTGCATTCTGAAGATATTATTGATGAGCGGTTTCGTGTGTAGATGAAAATGAATTATCTACACTGAAAATTTCAGAAAATATTTTGTACCTTTATCGATGAGTAATGCTAGCCGCGTAGTACCTACATGGCGATGGAGGGATGAAGGGATGGGTAGCATGAGGATTGCATCATCCATGTCATTTGGCACAGCCTTTAATGTACACTAAAAGACAGTTTGGGCTATCTATGGTAAAAAACTATAATAAAATTAATCTATATCCTATCCCTAATGTTAAGTACAATATGCAACCTGTGTCGACACCCTTGCGTCTTTCCTTTTTCCTAGGTCGGCGAGCAGTGCTGGCGCTGCCGCTGCAGCGCGACGCAAATATAATAATTTATTTATTTATTTATTTTATTTATTTATGTACACACAAGGAAACATGGTAATAAAAATGTTACAGACAAATGAGCACAATGGAACTACTTAATAATCTTAATCATCTTAATAATCTTTTCAACAGTTACATATTTGAGCCGTTTGGCGTCGAAACGCTCGTGTTATGAGGTCCGAATACACGTCTCCTTTTTAGAGATACTGCAAAACGATTGGTCGATGCTACGCGTGACCCGAGGGCTGGCCTATTCTTCGGTCAAAGAATAAGTATTGCCATTCAAAGTGGCAATGCTGCCAGTCTTCTGGCCACGCTACCAATTGACAGCGTTGCGGAGTAGTACTTTGACGCCTACCTAAGTGCTCAGTTTTATATTTGTAATTTTATTTTTATTTTATCTTTTAAATAATTAGGCTGTGTAGGTACATAGTTAAGTTTAGTTGGAGAATTAAGTTTAATATTTATCCAGCATCATGTTAAGATCGTTCTAATGTAGTTTTGTCAATTCTTGATGATTTCAATAATAAGATTACTTAGATTACACATGTAAGAAGTTCTTCTTCTGGGAATTGCTCATGCCGTTGTAGAAAGATCAGCCAGTCAGCAATAGGTACTGGTATCGAGGCTGATTGTCCAGAGATCGCCAGACGATCTCATTTTCGTCACTCGTGGACTATTCTTCTAACTATTATAGTATATTCTTTATGTACACCAGTAAAACAAATATCCACGTAAAACTTGCACGAACATGGGCAAATTGTACAATGGGCGGCCTTATCGCACACGGCGATTTCTTCCCTAACCTTTGGATGGACAAGAGTGAAATGAATAAGATATGCAAGTAATTAGTGGGAGATCGGTCTTAAGGGCAATTTTATTACAGCTGCATCAACGTAGTTTAATTTATACCCATTGATCTTTGCCAATATTATAATACCCTTATAATTTTCTACGTTTAAAGTTTTCACGTCAACCATTTTTGTTGAGATGCGGTTGATTTAAGAAACAACAAATAAAATTCCTTCCATGGAGTCTGAAATTTTCTTGTTGTACTGTAATTGTGTTTTGTTGTACAAATTAATACTTGTAGCTTGCATTATGTGTACATGGCGTTTGGGTTTATAAAATGTATTTCTTATCGGTTACGTTTGGTGGTGACCATGTGTGTTGTTAGGCTTCAAAGAATTGAGACTCTCTCAAACTAAATATGGACTTACAATAAAAGATTAGGAAACTCGTCTTCTTTGTTTTCTTGTAAATGCTTGGGAAAATTATATTAAGTATTACTATCTCGTAAAAAGTGAAAATGTATGATAGCCGAAATAAAATAAAGAATGCTATAGTTGAGATTTTCGTTTGAATAATCTTAGACTACGGGATGAGGTTTGTGCTAGATACTTACGTGGTAAAAGACTACTCAGACTAGCCTCGTATCATGTAGAACAATATCAGATTAACAACTACACTACAAGCTGTATATATTGTATGTTACACAAATAATTTAATGTAGCACGAAGCGTACACACGTCACAGTGATGCACACGGAGAGTTGCGTCGATGTAACGCAGACAATTTCCATAGAAAGTCATTGACATTTATGTCACAGGATGCACGTGGCGTCGCCCTTTTGTTTGAAATTTGTCGCGTCGACGCAACGCACCGTGTGGCATTACCGTAATAATAAATTCACGTAGGATTTCAATGTTCTTGCTCGGGGTATAAGATAACCTTGATGACCATGACTGAGATATCATAGAGAAGGTACAGGGAAATAGATATCACCGGGGGCGCATTCGACTTTCCACGGTGTAATTAAGCTGGCACAAGATTGCACAACTTGATGTCAGCGAGTGCATGCAATACATAAACTTATTATACTAGTGGTAAAGTATAATAAGTTTATGATGCAAAACCAACAACACACCACCTGTCGCAAGTCACGACCCTCAATTATGACGTCAGTGACGTATAACGTGGATTAAGAAAACGAATATAAACAGTAATGAATCCTTTCACAAACCAACTAATTCCAGCCTAAATTCCACCATTCCCAGCGCAAAATATTAGCTTCCATAATCTAATTACTCACGTATCATCCGAATGAGCAAATAATATGATAAAGGCTCGCCTGCGGGATAGCGCCAACAATGAACGAGATCCGATCGTAATCCTTTTTAAAACAGATCATGTAGTCTGCGTGAAAATAGGCTCGGAGCCGTCGGCGTTAATCCGATGTTCGTGTGAAACGCAAACAAGCTGTGGACTCGGACATCATTGATATGTGCGGTGGTTGTAAACGAAGCGATGATAACTTTATGTGTTTCATTGTACACGGTCAATTTCTAGTCGTTCAGGGGGCCTACCATACACTTTTAAATTATCTGCCAAGTGCAGGACAGTTCAACTCAGCCGGTTTGCCTGACAGGTTTACTATTTGTACCATCACCTCTTATGGCTGACCTGCTCCATATCGATAATTGACCTGCCTGATAGTCTCTGGTTAGTTTGCTGGCAGCCACAGATTATATACACCAAACGTTCTAAAATACTTTACCGGTTTTCCGGTTTTATAAAAACACAAATTATTTATCAAAATACAGCTTTAAATTAAAAAGAGTAACTACGGGAGCTTCGTGGAGCGGTAAAAAAACATAGTTTACATGATCATGATATAAGAGGCCCTTCTATCTACATATAAAGTTTCAAACATTTAAGAACTCATTTTCGAACGAGTTTTACATACATAGGAATTCCAATGTTTATCTTACGAGGTGTTTTGTTTTGGTTAGTGGAGTCCTCGGTAGAGTATTTTGATAAGTATTATTTAATAAAGAATACGAACTATTATTGGTATTGAGTTGATTTAAAAAGTGTGCGGATCAAACAGGAACATATAAATTTTTGTGTCCGTGGTTGTGCGTATAAAACTACAACATCAAACAAAAGTTTCTTTGTGAAGAGTTTTGTGTGCAGTGTGAGAAACATTGTGGGATTTCTTAAATACAAAGATTGGCTACAAATAAACGTAACAAAACTAGTTGAGAACTTTATAGTTTCGGTGGTAATGAAGGATTTAGTCACCGTGGTGGCTGCTATAACAGCTAAAACAGTTTGTTGTGCAATAGAATGTGCCGCCATCTCTCCGTTTATTTATGATCGAATCAGTGGCATAATTTAATGAAAATGCTGTGAAAACCTGAAATAAATTAAGTACTTACACATCAATTTATAAATTCTGTTTTATTCCCCCAAATAGATAAATTGTGCAACAATACTTTTTTATATTATCTAGTACCAACCTTGACCTCAATCACTAAATTATTTAACTTTGTAGGGTGTATGGGGTGTGGCATGAAAGTTCTTAGCTACTAAAACTATGCCATCTTGCCTTTAAAAAGGTTTTACTGTGGTTTTTTCTAAGACCATCTTCCTCAAGTATCCAAAAATGCCGTCTTTATTACACATCATAAAATAAACAGCAAAGGCGTTGTATTCGTAAGTTTTTTTTTTACATAACATAATCTTATATAACCCCGCAGTGATATGTATGCACAATTTATCAATAAATCGTGTTTTTCTATTCAAATTAAACTAAAACAGGTCAATAAAAGTTAGTTTTTCAAGCCTGCAAATTAGGCCTGCAGGGCAGGCCAACTGTCGAGTGTTATAATGTCAGAAAAGAGTGTATGGTACGACATTTGGCAGGTCAGCCCGCTGACATGTCGTGACGTATTCACTCGCCGGTTTACGTCACGTGACCGCTGGCTCGCCTGCTACATGGCGTAGTCATGGTACAATATAATATGTCAGGTCACTTTTCGTCGATAATTGACCTGCTATAAGAGTGTATGGTAGGGCCCCAGGATACGTTAAGGGATGATTGTACCTACTCATGATTATAAACGACTTTGCAAAAATAAAAGCTTTCCATGCGAAAAAAAAATTCGGCTTCCCATACTTAATGGTACGATCAGCTGGTTGTCTATGTTAATGAAGTCGAAAAAAAAATCGCATGGAATAGGTTTTCTTTTTGCAAAGTCGTTCAATATCATAAATCATTCCTAAAGGTATTCAATACGACTTAAAATTCGCCCTGTATTATGTGGTCCTGATGTCATGAGAGCTCAATAAGCATAAAATGAATCGCTTTCTGCATTGTTGAAAATAATGTGATGCCGACGTTGTTTACGAGCTGCAACATGACCAAGCTAATTGTTAATTAACTGTTTTACTCACTACGTAGTTCAGTGGAATGAAATTGTTCATTTTCGCAATAGGATATATGATTAAAAATTTTATCTACAAAAATTAAGCTTTCCGAAGAACGCAATAGTGTAAAAATAAATTAAATATTTGTAAATATGCCTAAGTTATAAGCTTTTTCAATTTCTTAATAGACAGAGATGGCGCTATTGAAACGTGACGTCATAAACTAGTAATGTCATAGTAAATTGTGAAAGTTCCATAATATTCCATTTTGCGGGAAAAGTAGGGATAGTGTCTCATATAGAAATTTCTAACGCTGATAACTACGATATTTATTCACCGATTTAAATTATTTTGTCAACTATGGTGTTCTTTATCTACCTAAGTGCCTATATAAGGGAATATACAATATTTGTAAATTTTTCATAGTAGTCAACTACCCTATTAGGTATTTTCAATCACTTTTACAGGTCTTCTTTATATACTAAATAGTACCGGAATTTCTTATGATTACCCTTGAGAAGAAACACCAAAATAAACTCAGGGGTCACGGTCTAATTAATAATCCAGATAAATTCTTGTAAGGCTCTATGTGAGAACAATGTAGGGTAGCGTCTGGAATGGCCTTTTGAAGAAATCGCCATAGCAGCTGTTTGAGCTAACAATGTTTCAAAAGAGCTTGGAGTGCTGTAGATTTTTATCATGATAGGGTTTCATTATCCTTGTCAACGTTATCCTTGGATGAAACTTGATGATGATACACAGTCATAGTAAGAGCCTCCATGGTTGACGGAAGTTGAGATCATCTGGTACACTCTAGGCAGTCAGCCTCTTGGCTAAGATTTTTACTACAGCATGAACGATTCTCATGTGATAGCTCGATCCAACACTTCATAGAAGAAAAATTCCTTCATTACTTTTTATGGTGAGATCCTGCTCTAACATAAAGCGGCTACCACCTCGGGTGACTCGCAGTAAGGCAACAAACAATACCTAGAAACATGCAAACACATGTAATAAAAACCTACAAGCGATACCCGAGATACAGAGATCCGGGGGCCTACCAGCGTCTCATAATGCAGTTATGTTTAAGACTTAAAAATAATAGTTCTGCTCATTCGTACCAGGATGTCTCAGTTAAAAGGTTTTTTTACGTTGACGGAATAGAAGCTGCAAAAGCGCTGCAAAAAAATTGCGTTCATTCATTTCCGTACCATGACATTACAATAATTGACAGTACACGTACTTGTACTACTTCTATGCAGTACACTGACATCATGTACTTGCAGGTACTATTTCTATGCATCATACATAAAAGATTATATTTGAAGTGTCTCCTGTCAAATTGTCGCTAACTATAGCTCATAGACATATTTGTACATTAGTATATTATGTCCATGCTATAGCCTAAAATATATCACGAATTGTTGGGTCGTTCAGCAGACTAAAATCAGAAATGATTTAGAGACGTTTAGAACTTGTAACGAAATGCCTTGAATATGAACCGTTTGCTATTTGACGCTGGTAGGCCCCTGAACACCAGTCCACTTCAGTGCATACACTAGTTGTTGTCTGGGCTTCAATTATGCAACAGCTATTCTACTGTTGTTTCTGCATTTTACGACTGTAGTGCTTACTCCTATGGGGGGCGATGCAAGAGTATATGTAAATGTATCGAGCAAAATGTAAATGATCCAACGGTCGCACGGTGCCCCGAGCTCTGGTATGCAGTTTTTAGGGCTTAATAAAAATGTAAAATGCTGCTGTATCTATAAATTTTGCAATGACACCACAAGATTTTTATTCACTTTCGATAGATTACGTGACCCAGAATAAACTGCTGGGATTGAATGAAAATTCGTGGATGTGAAAATTTCTGTGATACATTTTTAACAGACTAGAAAATTGGTTGGTGCTGTGGTTGGTTTCGCTTTAATGGTTTTTGACAGAACACGAGAGTGGTATTTTTAATTTACCTTTTGCCTCTTTTTTATGGGTTAAAGTGATGCATTAGATTAAAGTCTTATTTAGCATACAGTGCTTTTAATTTCTTATTTATCTTCGACATTTTTACGATACGAACAGTTATTTTTATTTGCCCTCCCCAACATTACATAATGAAAAGAGCGAAATTGATCAGATATGTTATAAATAGGCCAGCCATCTATCAAATGAAAATAGACCGTATTCTCATTTCTCATCTATTCAAAGCTTTAATCATTGAACCACAATATAACCACGGTAATCCTATTTACAACACAATGTCTTCAAACTACTCGTATTTCTATGAGCAAATAATCTTCTCTTCGACTACATAAAGGCTTCTTAATACACTACGAATGATGTAATTGGGAACTATTGTCAATCTACAAGCCCCGCTCTTATTCATGTCATAATAAGAGACCTAATAAGATTTCCCGTAATTGATTTGTAAAGGAAATCCCTTTTAAATTGGACTTAATCTTGAATAAAAGGGACGGGTATTATTTCAATGTTGATACTTCAAGGATTGGAGTAAGTAAATAGACGCGGCATAAATACTGCGCCTCGTTTGCGATGTATTTGCATTTCAACCAGCTCGCTAGTTGTTTATCAAAAATGTATACCAAGTACCTTTTAACTCTAGTATTTTATCCATATTATGTTTTTAAATAGTTCTGAGACTGTATAGAAGCTTATTAGAGTAGCCTAAATGTTTTTTCTGAAAATGTTACAAGTGGTAAGAATAGCACTCTTATAGGAGGAAATGTGGTCGTCGAAACATTTGAAGAATAGATATTTTAAAATAAAATCGTCAAAGTCGTGGTTTTGTGTTCCCCTGTTTTCTCTTCCAAAAGTGTACTGGTTTTAATGTTTTTTTCACCTCCTGTAATAGAAAACATTGTTCTATGTTTTGTATATGTTTGTAGGTTTTGCTTTTTTGAAATACACTGTGTAACTGTGATGGCGGTCAAACTAGACAATTTTATGGAATTTTGGGGGGTCACACCGCCTATAGAAAGTGAATAATCAAAACAAGCTAACATGCTAGTGATCGATACCTATATCTTATAAAAAAAACAATGTGCTAGTAACGAAATCCAGAGAGAAAATCGGGGAATACGTTTGTATGGAAAAAATGCCGTTCGCGTTTCCTCTTAAAAACCCTTAAAGTATTCCAATATATGATCATAATTATCTACGTGAGAAGAAACTACTCTATTTGTTATTGTGTGGTGTCCTTATTGCTTGATTAGACCTTGTGGCTTTGATTATAGGATTCTCACTCTGTGTAGTGGCGTAATTTTAGAGATCCTATGTCCAGCAGTCAAAGAAGATAAAAAAAAAAAAAAAAAAAAAACACTTTGCCCCTCGCTGATTTCTCCTGTATCGAGGGTACAGTTTACAAACATACATCTCAAATGCACACACACTCAGACCCGTAACAACTATCTGTAGATCATACAAATATTTATTCTGTGCGGGGATCGAACCCGCGGCACGTAGCGCAGAAAGCTAATCGCTTAGCCACTGCGCCAACCGTGTCGTCAGTTGCCCAATATACTGATCGTCAGAACCAAGTCAACTGATATTAATTTTATCGATTATTATAGGGAGAAATTGCAGAGTCAATAGACTCTGCAATTTATAATTAATTTATAGCCAATACTTATTTTTTGTCTTTCGTTCTTTGAAGTCGAAGTTGAGGAAAACAAGCAAAAAGAGAGTTTTAAGCAGAAAGAGCAAAGAGCCAAAGCGGCAAAGCCGAAAAAGTAGGAATATTTATTTTTCCCTTTTATCAAAGTCCCGAGTTCTCCGTTTTCTTTTAGAATACGGTTGAGTTTCTCATTACTAATTGCTGAACGTTACCAGAGCATTTATTATTAAAAAATAATTTCTAGATCTGTGCACAGTTTGCACCCTCAAGGAATAGCGAGAGAAAAGATGTAAAACGTAGTCATAATAAAAAGAAGATTTCATTCGTCTAGACATAGTTTCAATTGCCGTTTTCATACGTCTCAGTGCTCGTTAAATTTTCAATACAAATATGTATTTTGTTGCCTACCTAGTACCTACTGTTCTTTTAAATGTTTGTAAAAAAATCTTTATCGCTCGATGCATACAAACTTCTTCAATAATAAAGACGTTTTTTTCGTGATAATAATAGTAGGTATTTGCATAATGTTTCTAAAATTTTATTTACCTATGCGATTACATTTTTTTTTTTTATTAGGGAACCAATCGAGAAATCGCGGAAAAAAAACAGGTTTTCCATACTTACATTAATCGAGTAATATTTAATTATTTGAATGGAACTGGTTTTTTTTCCCGAATTCATGCTTTGTCCCATAATACCTAACTAAAAGTTGCTCATAATGCTGAGTATATACCCTTTAAAGGGATCGAGACTAGAATAGCCTTGTATATTAAATTTTATATATAACTATAATATCATAATTGTAGTTATATTCTCCTGAATTAAATTTCGCCATGTTCCACTTGACCTAACGGCATCTAAAAGCAGAATCCAGATACAAAACATCAGATAACGACCACCGAGTCCTGTGGCGCATTATGCGGGCCGCACTGTGTTCGTGAAAGCTCTGAATTGCCTTATATTAATGTCGGACTGGAGGGTTAAGCGAGAAATTCCTTAGGTCTAACGCAGACGACCGACTTGTTTCCGACTACTGCCGACTTTTTTCATGAAAGAATTTAACTGTAGCTCGGAAACTTTAACTGCACAGAAGACTCCTTCTAGTGTTGTCGGTGTGTTCATGGGTGACGGTGTTCGATGCGCATAAAAAACCGATGTAAAACGGTTTTGTTGATGCACAAGCTCATTTGTCTAAGGCTAGGTGAGAGTCGGCCCAAAGGGAACTGATATTATATTTGCATGTCTTATTTTGTGTTTTTAACCCCCGACAAAAAGAGGGGTGTTATAAGATTGTAGTGTATCTATGTATCTGGATATCTGTCTGTGGCATCGTAGCTCCAAAACGGATGGATCGATTTCAATGCAGTTTTTTTTAATCAAAAGCTAGTTTAATAGGGTATCATTTCAGCTATGTTTTATGAAAATCTATTCAGTCGTTCAAAAGTTACAGGTTTTTTTCTGGTTGGAGTCGGGGGTTTTTGACGGTTAGGTTATAAAGTATCATACCTATACCCCTAATTATTAATTACCAGAAGGAAAGTTATGGTCATGCTTTGCTCATTATTTTACGCAATTTTTATCATGGGATCAACACTGAAAAACTGAAAAATTAAATCGACTGCCCCATACATTATGACACAGTTAGGTATTCACTTTGCATGGAACACGTACCTACGTACCTATACTACCTACATCTTCTAGCTTTACCGATTATTGTCGGACCGATAAAAGTCGGTCGTCTGCGGGGCGCGTGAGTAAATAACGCAGACTGTAACACCAGTAATAAGGTTTCTTGTAAGGGATCCCGGGAATACGATCAAATAAATTAAAATATAGTCGCTTCTTAATTATGTAAATAAGATGTTGCGAAGATGAGGTTATCTGCGAATAAATTAATTGGCTGCTGTTTCGGTTTATGAAAGCAAATTAATAAGGATTTGTATTGCTTCGTGAATTTCACAAAATATTGTAGTACAATCACAGTAGAACATCTTATTTTATCAAGGAAAGTGTTAGACTATTTGCGATTTTTGATATAGTTTGAAGTTGAAAACTTGTAACGTTTTGCGTCACAAGTAGAACGATTTGTAGGTATAAAGAAAGAAAGAAAGAAAAATTATTTATATGGTTGCAAATATAATTATTCTAGCTTTTTTGCTGAAACTGTTCTCAAAGAGATATTTTAGCTACTTCATGTTTTTAAAAAGAATTATGCGGCATTTTTATATTTTTGGTGAACCCTATGAAATATAAACAATTAACATAAATTCACTTCTAACACTATTAAAATCACATTAAAGAACAAAGAAAATAAAACCACGAACAGAGAATTATTTCTAGAAAAACAACAGTTATATTTGCCAGGTTTTGTCGTGGAAGCTCCCGAGCGACGACGTTTTGACAAATATTAATGTCCCCGCTACACTAGAGGAACGAAACATATTATGTTGACCATTACACTCGCTTCCACTCAAACGAATATATAGAAAGAAAAACTACGACTGTGGACGATTGATAACACAAATAAACGATACGAAAGATGATGCTTTTCTTTTCTATAGAGATAATGTTTTCTCATTTATTTTTATGTAACTATGAACGGTCGTGACGGATTACACTAGTTACATACAAGCTGTTTGTAGTCATCGGATGATCACAGTCATGGGCGTAGCCAGGATGAAGCTCAGAGGGGCACGCATAGGTATGCTGACCTTTTTTTGAGTAAAAAGCATAAATATTTATTCTTCTAAGGTAAAAAAAATAAAGTACAGCGTGTGAAAAATATTATTTAATCGACTTGTTGTTCTTTTTCCATACGTAGATATTTTTTGTTGCTTTTAGCAACATCTAACAAATAATAAAATTGTTCTTGATGAAGACCATAACGGCATCTTTACATTCTATATTATGTTTAAGTTAAGATATGCGCGTGTGTGTGCAAGTGACATGTACATGTATGTTTGTGTTTACATACATGTACATGTCACTTGCACACACACTCAGGCCCGAAACAACTATCTGTAGATTATATAAATATTTTTTCCGTGCGGGAATCGAACTCACTATGCATAGCGCAGATAGCTAATCGCTTAGTCACTGCGCCAACCGTGCCGTCATTGGCACAGCACAGCATAAACAGCACTAACCCTGCGCTGGGACATCAGGAAGCGTCATTATCAAGAGCGTCAGGATATCGCTCTTCACATCACTGTTATAAGATACTAGCTGTGCCCGCGACTTCGTTCGCGTGGTGTAGGGGTGATCGAATTATGTTTTGAAAATACATGTTTCTAATAACATAAAATTTTATCAATTAGTATTAAATACAAAAAGTAAAAACACGGGAACCGGATTTGAACCTGATATTTGTCGGCTTTTATTCTACTATTTACCGCTCCACTTAGATAGTTACGATGGGTGTCGAAAAAAACATTTCTAATGCTGAAAATCTATCTAGTTTCCTTCATATGTATAGTAATTTGCCGTGATGGTTTTTTACCGAAAATGCTAAATAAACTCGTTTAAATCACAAATTTCTTAACTATCGACCTTAGTACCCAAGGATACATATCGAGCTATAAATTTTCAGTAAAATAAGCTGACCTCTTAATGTAAGGGAAGCCTATACAATACGTGGTTAGCTTTTACTGGAAATGTACAACTTGATAGTAGCCGTGTGTACACAAAAAAAATGTTACACTGTTCAGTTCCTGTGAGCGTAGCGTGATGATACATATTTATGTTAAAAAGTCGACCTCTTAGTAGCGCTACTGTGAAAGTCCTATCGAAATTGTTAAATTCTTACGTTTCATATACATTATACACAAAATATGTTACATTGCTCGACTCCTATGAGTGATAGTGCGATGAAATATGTTTACTATAAGATCTCGATCCCTAATAAATTAAACTACAGTGAAAGTCGCATCAAAGTAGGTCCAATACAACATTATTTTGTATAACCAATCAATCGTGACCTCTGCTTTGTATGGGACTGCTTACAATAGAGCGATCAAGCTGTATCTAAGGATCTAGTCAACTATTGCAAATGAAAGTTGTTAAGTTAGACTATTATCTATACAATTACTGTAAAGTTTTATTGAAATATTTTTCGCTGTTTTCCTGATATGGGGTAACTTCTTTTTTTTTGTTGGCTCTCAGACTTTCATCTCATAAATACAAAGAAGGTGATCTAGCGATACCTTTATTTTGCCTACACTCTACTAACGACTAACAATGACAACGACGTAGTCGGTGAGAATTCGGTAACTGTTACTGCCCCTTGTAATGATTTTATATTAATCTAACAACAGTACCTATTTAAAATACTATGAGAAAACATCAAAATTATAAACTTTACATTTTCGTAAACGCATAAACCCAATTAAAAGAACAAATATTTCGATCCCAACGGTATCTAGGGAGACTGAAGACAAATTTAAAGAAACAAGTTTTGTGTGTGCTGAAAATAATAAAGAAATAGGTATCTAATAATTATTTAAATATTTTCACTGAGAAATTGGTAGCCGACAGATCATTCTGGTCATCCTCAAGTCAATGAATTTTCAGCTGCCGTGCATCAGGCTATGTTGTAAAAATAATGTTCTATGAACCTAATTTGCTGTTCTCCAGAATGCAACCGATGTTAGCCCTTATCAATTTGCAATAGTAGCAGTAAACAGCAAGCACACGTCATTTTACTACTGCCAGTAAGGCTTTTAAATTCCTAATTACCTATTAGATTCCAAAAAGCCCATCCTATACAGGTTTCCGATAAATTCTATGGATAAAAAAAAATTCTAACCAATCCTAATAAAATCTTAATAATTATCTTATCTCAATATTTACTGGAAATACAAAAACTCGGTTTTGGTTAAAAAGTCTATTAACGCCATCTAGTTTCAGAAAAATGTAATAAAAAAATAATGAAATCAAAGTTACGTCGAAATATCTGGGCGCCTTTAAAAAAGTAATTATCTCGTGAGTAAGGTATTATGTCGTATGCTTTCATCACGCTTCCCTTTTTGGAACATAGCAGTCAGTGAAATACGTACCTTAAAGTAAGGTGCCAAAGAAATAACGTTTATCAGTAAAAAAAAAAAAAAAACTGGGCATTACTAAATATACCATTTTACTAATTTAAGAACTGGATCAAGTGAGGAGTTAAAATGAACACAGGAACTGTGAAACAAAAACGAAGATTAATTTTGCTTAGCCCCCTAGACGAATAGGGTGATGATTTATATTACATATTTTGACCGGACCTATGAATTATAATAAGACAATATTTCATTAAGATTCGGCTCTTAATAATGAAGTGGTTGCTCATAATAGTAAACAGGCATAATGCACTTTAGCTTATCCCCCTTAGATAATAGCGTGATAATTTATAGCCTATATGTTGACCAGCCCTTTGGCAGATATTACTGCAAAATTTCAACTAAATCTGTCCAGTAGTATAGGCGTGAAGCTCGGACATATAAACAGACAAACGGACATACAGACAAACAGACAAACAGACAAAAATTCTAAAAACATCTGATTTGGGTTCAGTATCGTTCCTAGTACACGCAGCAATCATTTTTTTTGAAAAATATTCAATGAACAGTTTTCGCCTAGTTACGATTTTATTATAAGTATAGATTAGGTACCTATGTTCGAGAAAATTGCCAAGAATTGGACCAGGAATTAATCGATACCTATAATTCTACGTCGGAAAGGTCACGTAAGGGAAATTAACGGATTTCCTTCGTAATTCCATTCGAGGATTCCATTAGCGGAGCTTTATTCTTATGCGAACACGTGTATTATTGGTATTGCGGCATATTTCGGCTTTAGATAGGTATACCTCTGAATAAGTAGTAAAAAAAAGTTAGTTAGTAACAACTAGGTGTTGGTAAATAAGAATAAGTAGGTATTATTTAAGAGTAACTAAGAATAGACCAAGCATTGGGCAAAAATTTATGACTCATTATGATGATAAGAATTTAATATAACTCAGTAATAGGTACATATAATAATATATATTTAATATGACTCAGTAGTTTCATATATTTTGCATTTTATGTATACCTAACGTACCTATATAAAACGCGCTCTAATCAATCCGAAATGCGTAAAATATTAAACGAATACAATAACCAAACTCATAAGTAAAACATCGGTGACACTGAATACATTACAATAACATAAAACAGTTCATTAGGTAGCAATTATGAATCGAAATGAACAAAATAATAACTTTTATGAAAATGTGTTGGAGGACAAATGAACGAAAATTAACGCCCCGGGAGAGGGCCAACGATAAATAAATTGTCGGTCAATGAAACATGCAAATGAGACTTGCAATCACGCCCGCTTTTGTGCCACTCACTCGTATTGTTTTGAGCCAGCTCAACAGAAAATGAACGCTAAATATTCACTTAAAAACTTTCATTCCTTTAAGTACCTCATTTCTGAAGTCGAAAATGAAGTGGTAATTGAACATAATAATTGTTAAGGCGCACTTTCATTGACAGCCTTTAAATTCGCTTGAAAAGTTTTTGTCCGCATTCTTCAATTCAATTCGGAGTGCTTTTGCACGAACCGCTAAAAGAGAATCAAGCAATTCTTTTAAGTATTATTTTGTTTATTATTGTTGATGAAAAACTTCAAGCAATAAAGAAAATTACCAAACAATCATTTGATAAAAATAGAAGAGGTACTAAACAGGGAGAAGCTCTTTTCCTTTCATCCTCTATGGACGATATATTCTCACATAATATGGCGTTTAGCTTTCCCTTCCATTACCCAACCAGGAAATTACAGGGCGTAAATTGTAGCAATTATTTAGGATATCATCAAGCATACTGACAAACGTTTACGATCTCACAATTAATTGTTAAGTCTCCTAGGCTGTGTATATTATCTAAGTTATTTAGCTTGATCCCTCCCAGCTTAGGCAGTTTAAAGCTTAGCACTTAGTCAAAGATAAGTTAGACTATTAGTCGTTTCCGAAAGTGACGCAATTTTAGTAGCGACGCTTAGAAATAGAAATAGCGTTTACATAACATACACTAGTAATCTTAATTTCTTTTTTACGTCAACATAAGATAGATCCCAAAACGTTTAGGTTGATGAAGAGCCTCGCACCTCCATGTTCCTGCAGGTGAAGATAATAAGGTGACTGCAAAATTTTGTCGAGACGGAAAGCAACAGAATCATACAACGAGAAGTTGCTGCGTTCGTCAAACAGTTCCCCAAACGTGGTTATTGCAATATTTCGTCACTACAGTTCATTTAAGCAGAGTATGAGTGTGGTGTCGTATTTTAATACAGCTCTGCACACACGCACAAGATGGCAACATGTCGGCGACATTAATCTCCCGCGCCCTACTGGCCGAGATCGTGGATTTATATGAGTTGCCGCGATTTTTTACATGGAGGATTTACTCTTTTGGAGAAAATTCTTATCGTATGCTGAGCAGAGTCACAAATATCGGGTTTTTAGCAATGTGTACGGTACTGTACTGCGTGGTGCTTACCAGTACAGCAGTATAGAGTGCGTTTTTAATTTGTATTCGGTACAGTAGCGGATTACTATCTTTATATAGTGTGCACGACAGACCATCAAACCCGGGACACGATTGAGCCCAACTAATGTGATTATAGTGCTAAGTTAATATATCAATGTTTAAGTAGTATATAAATGTGTTAATGTTGTTATTTAAGTCTGATTATATACTCTTTTAGTAACACCAATGATGTATGATTGTATTTGAACTGTTCTACACCTTTGTTAACCTTTTATGTATACCTATGTGAGTAAATGTACTTAGACTATGTACATAGGATAGTACATAACAATAATAGAGCTGCAATAGTACATAGATGTGCCTCCTGCGCCGCTCGGGCGAGTAATGGTAGCTCTGCGGGAAAACGCGTGGTTATATTTATAACCTCGGTACGCGGCAGATAAGGAACAATGCCGTTACCACGCGTTATCCCGCAGTGACCGAGCGATGCAGGGGGACAATCTGCACATGACACAACTTTTAATAATTGTTAAATTAGGTCATGTGCAGGTGTAGAGTCATTATTAGCCAAAAGTGGCTCGGTAAGGGCTGGACCAATCCTGAGCATGTACGCGAGTTTGCTTTGGACCGCTGGCCAGCTCTTTCCGAGCCGACTATAAATATAGGAACAATAGAAATAATTATTCAGTGTCTTCTTGTTCGCAATACTATGACGTAATGTCTTATTGACCGAAAAAGTATCTTCTTTTATTAATTAATTGTTTGATTGTTTACCTGTGTACTTAAATCTCTGTGTAATAATAAATAATGTGTCAAGAGAATAAATCGGTGTGATAAACAAGTCCGTGTCGTTTAACTTATCCTGAGTTCCCGATAGAACCGTTACGTCTCCGAGTGGAGAACCAGCTCTGCTGAGTATCTCTAACATTGGTCCTTCGAGCCGGATCTTCAGAAAATGGTGGTCACACGGAGCCGCAGCGGAGACTCAGGACAGGAACAGGCCCAGCAAAATCCTTCGGTGGCCGTCAGACCGGGGTCTAGCGAACCAGCCCCGGCGTCTGGCACGAGTCAGGCCACTGAAACGGATACGGTTAGCGGGTCAGAAGGAACGACCGGCACCGGTACAACTCAGACTACGAGTGACACCACAGAGAGAGACGATGCCGAGGCTACCAGCTCGCATAAAACGCTGAAGCCCGGCAGCATCCGGTCACGCCGCACCACAGCCTCTAAGAAGAAGCTTCTGACAGAGCTCGAAGCTAGAGAGCGGCTAGCCGAGATGAAGGTGAAACAGGCACAGGCAGAACAAGAGCTACAAGAGCTCCGCCTGCGACGAATAAGAGCAGAAGCGGACTCCAGTGAAGAAGATGACCAAGAAGACCTCACCTCCGTACGAATAGGGACGTGGCTAGCGCGAACGGCGCCGCCACCGGAGGGCGAAGCCCCACCGCCGCCCCAGGACGCTGGCGGCGGGAGGCCTACGGCTGAGTCAACGAAGACTAACGTCGTCGAAAGTGTATATCCAGTGAATACGTTGAATACAGTGAATATGGTGCATACGGAAAATGAAAATGCAGTAAATAATAAGATGATCGACGTGAGTACGCTCGCTGCGGCGCTGGCGCAGGCCACGCGCAGCACGCGCGAGCCGCCTAAGTATATACAGCAGCTGCCATTCTTCGATGGAAAGCCCGGTGAGTGGATATCTTATAAGGCCGCGTATCGTGACTCACACATTTATTTTTCTAAAATAGAAAATGTTGCTAGGATTAGGATGAGTGTAAAAGGTGCTGCCAAAGAGGCGGCCGGCTGCCTGCTTTTCAGTCAGCCCGATCCCGAAGTCGTCATAAACGCATTAGAGAGACGTTTTGGTAGACCTGAATCCCTAATACTAGCAGAATTAGATAAAATAAAGTTGTTACCTAGATTAAATGATAATCCTAGGGATATATGTATATTCGCGAGTCGTATAGCGAACACGGTGGGTACGGTAGAGGCGTTAAAACGTGTGCATTATCTACATAGCCCCGAGATGTCAAGAGTTATAGTAGAAAAGTTAACGCCTATACTTAGAAATAAATGGTATGATTACGCCGCGAATAAAAAGGGTGAAGATATACCCGAACTTAAACGACTGTCTACCTTTTTGAACGACGAGGCGGACAAGTGCGGCGCGTACGCGCAGCCAGAGCGCAATTACGACGAACCCAGCGGGGTACGGCAGCGGCGCAAGACAGAGCGCACGTTTAATGTGCACAGGGAAGCGGCGACACAAAACGAGCGTTGTCCGGCGTGCAAACAATATGGGCACAAGCTACCCGACTGTGCTAAATTTAAACAGATGTCAGTAGAGTCTCGCTGGGAAATTGCTAAAACTAGTAACTTGTGTTTTAAATGTTTAATAAATAAACATAGGCGATATTTATGTAAGGCGCCCACATGTAATGTAAATGAATGCAAAATGAATCACCACAAGTTGCTACATCAGGAGCGGAAAATACAGGAGCCACTCAACGTCGCGACGTCTGTATCGACACATGAATCTGTGACGTCAGCGAGAGAGATAGTGACGGCGACCACCCCCCTCCAACGCCGAGCTTATCTGAAAATAGTGCCAGTAACACTTAGCGGACCGCATGCGACTATAGATACGTACGCTCTGTTAGACGACGGTAGCACGGTTACACTATTAGATGCATCGATAGCCGACGTTCTAGGTGCAGACGGCCCAACCCAGGCTATGTGGATACAGGGCATCGGCGCAGAAGTCAAACACGAGCGCAGCCGAATGGTCAACTTATATGTGCGAGGCAAACATCAGTCTGACATATTTAAAATAGATGCGGCGCGCACAGTAGACAGACTCGAGATCACGTCACAAACAATAACAACCGAGAACATAGAAAGCTGCGAACATCTGAAAGATATAAGAGATGTGCTAATATATGAACACGCGCGGCCTATGATTCTGATCGGTCAGGACAACTGGCATTTGTTAATGTCTCAAGACACACGCGTCGGACAGCGAGATCAACCTGTAGCATCGTACACTAAACTAGGCTGGGTACTACATGGCTGCCAGTATTCAGCCAACAGAGTTATGACAGTGTTCTGTGGCCATATTAAAACTAAAGACCACGATGATTCAATAGAAGCGCAGATGAAGAATTTCTTCAAATTAGAATCATTAGGAATTGAACCTAGAACGCCTAAAGACGATCCTCAACAGAGAGCACTGCAGATATTGGAGCAGACAAGTCGCAGGTTACCTAATGGAAGCTTCGAAACGGGACTACTATGGAAGCAGGATGAACCTAGGATACCTAACAACTATCTAGGTGCCCTAAAAAGGCTAGATAATCTAGAAAAACGCCTAGACCGAGATCCTGACTTAAAAGTGAAATATGTAGAACGTTTAGATAACCTTTTCACTTCGGGGTATGCAGAGAAGGCGGACAGTACACCAACAAAGGACAAGACTTGGTATTTACCTCACTTTCCAGTGGTTAACCCATCTAAACCACATAAACCGCCACGTCTAGTGCACGACGCCGCAGCAAGAACAGCGGGTCTGTGCCTAAACGATCTACTTCTCTCTGGACCCGACCTGTTACAATCACTGCCCGGAGTATTGATGCGTTTCCGACAAGACAAGATAGCCGTGTCAGCCGACATCAAGGAAATGTTCATGAGGATTAAAATAAGGCAAGAAGATCGCGACGCGCTTAGGTTTTTATGGCGAGGAGACCGGCGGGAGGGAACGCCGGAAGAATATCGCATGACATCAGTTATCTTCGGTGCGACGTCGTCCCCATGTACAGCGTTGTACATAAAGGGTCGCAACGCTAACGACTACGCCGATAGGTACCCAGCAGCGGTGTCAGCTATCAAACATAACCATTATATGGATGATTACCTTCAGAGCTTTCCCAGTGAAACAGAAGCTGAAAAGGTAATCGAGCAAGTCGATTATGTGCACAGTCAAGCTAATTTTCACCTGTGCGGATGGACATCGAACAACATGAACATCCTGAATGCCAGCGCAGCGCCTATTTGCGACACAAAAGTGCTATGTGGCAACGACGAGGGACATGCCTTAGGACTGCGTTGGGATACGAAAGACAACTATTTCAAATTTAGAATAAATAATAATAATTACGCCCGTCTGCTAAGAATGCCAGTAAAAGTTGTCGGCCGTATAGGCTCAGAACGACGAAGCCAGCCAACCCTTCCACCGCGGTATCGGCGATATACCGTACCCCCCGCTTAAGCTAATCTTTTATGGGACTCGACTATTTCGGGCCCATATTAATTACAGTACGATATTAATAATAATAATTCGTGTATCGGTGTTTAGAGTTAGGCAATTACTGATAATTTGTATATTAGGATAGAACCCAGGTGATCACGAGATATAACATCTGTGATTAATTTTATTAAATAAAGTAGAGGTAGTTTATTCATGTCAACAATAGTAGGTTGTCCTAAAGGAATATGGAGCGACAACGCTACTTGCTTAAAATCAGCCGATATAGTTAGGCAAGAGCGCCTTAAGCGCATTAGGGTGTGAGTCCGGTGCGCGGTCCATAAGATGGACACACATACCTCGCGCATCGCCATTTATGGGCGGAGCATGGGAGAGGATGGTGAGGGCACTGAACCTGAAGCCCTCACGCCGAATCATATTTTGATCGGCCCCAACTCTCACGTGCCATCACCGGGCACATTCACCAGTGAAGACCTAACAGCTCGCCAGCAGTGGCGGCGCGCACAAGCCCTCGCCGACGTCTTTTGGCGACGATGGGTGCACGAGTACCTGCCGCTACTGCAAAACCGGCGGGAGCCCCACGGGAGCGGTGTACCACCCAAGGTCGGCGACGTAGTCGTGATCTGCGACTCTAACCTCCCGCGCAATACCTGGCCCAAGGGACGCATAATCTCGCCTGAAGGCGACGGCGGGAGATGTGTGCACGACAGACCATCAAACCCGGGACACGATTGAGCCCAACTAATGTGATTATAGTGCTAAGTTAATATATCAATGTTTAAGTAGTATATAATTGTGTTAATGTTGTTATTTAAGTCTGATTATATACTCTTTTAGTAACACCAATGATGTATGATTGTATTTGAACTGTTCTACACCTTTGTTAACCTTTTATGTATACCTATGTGAGTAAATGTACTTAGACTATGTACATAGGATAGTACATAACAATAATAGAGCTGCAATAGTACATAGATGTGCCTCCTGCGCCGCTCGGGCGAGTAATGGTAGCTCTGCGGGAAAACGCGTGGTTATATTTATAACCTCGGTACGCGGCAGATAAGGAACAATGCCGTTACCACGCGTTATCCCGCAGTGACCGAGCGATGCAGGGGGACAATCTGCACATGACACAACTTTTAATAATTGTTAAATTAGGTCATGTGCAGGTGTAGAGTCATTATTAGCCAAAAGTGGCTCGGTAAGGGCTGGACCAATCCTGAGCATGTACGCGAGTTTGCTTTGGACCGCTGGCCAGCTCTTTCCGAGCCGACTATAAATATAGGAACAATAGAAATAATTATTCAGTGTCTTCTTGTTCGCAATACTATGACGTAATGTCTTATTGACCGAAAAAGTATCTTCTTTTATTAATTAATTGTTTGATTGTTTACCTGTGTACTTAAATCTCTGTGTAATAATAAATAATGTGTCAAGAGAATAAATCGGTGTGATAAACAAGTCCGTGTCGTTTAACTTATCCTGAGTTCCCGATAGAACCGTTACGTCTCCGAGTGGAGAACCAGCTCTGCTGAGTATCTCTAACATATAGAAAGAAAGAAAAATAATTTTATTCCTATGCTTTGAGACATCTTATAATTGGAAGATGAGAGTGAATGAGATACGAGAATAAAACTGGTTACAACTAATCATTCGGAAAAAGCTACGGCAATCATTTCGATAACATTCATAATTCTTGCAACTTGAACCAATTTTGACAAGTTTTTGAAACCAGGTATCGGAACTTTATATACCGTTATTTCTAGGAGTGTAATAACAGCACTAAGGAACACATTACACTAGATAAACGGTCTCAATGGGAGATGTACTGGAGTTCTGTGGAAATTGGATTGGGACCTAAGCCGCCTCCACGCTCACGGTGCACGGTGTTTAAATATGTGAATTGAAAATTTTACACTGTGTTTATTTTCTCGAAACTAGATTGCGCTTTTGGCAAGATAAAAATGATAAAACAAAAAAAACAATGACACTCAAATGAGTAGGTTTCAAAACGGAAGCTCCTAGCATTTCATAGAAGAGTGATGCGACACAATATATAATATAATACTACCCCCGAGATGCAATGGGAGATTGGAAAAGTTTTCTGTTGTCTGCTTTCATATTTTGTTTCATGTGCCTGATGCGACGCTGTCTCAAAAACGATTTATAAAACTCAAACAATAGTGATCGAAAAAGTTTTAGTGTATTTCGATGGATTCGTCAGACCGGGGGGTCTACCGCGTAACTAAAATGATAATGAACATCGACTCTGCTAATAAAATTCATTATGATCCTGAGAGACTAAACTTCTAGCTACCTGCCTTCTTTACTAACGGAGGTCCTTTTATAGGGTTAACAGGGGAACCATAAACTTATTATACTAGTGGTAAAGTATAACAAGTTTATGTATGGAACAACTGATTTTTATTTCGTGATTTCAGGGTTGGTTCCATAGTAAAAGTTTATCATAATGATAAGTACTATAACCCTATAAAAGGACCTACGCAAATAAAGTAGGACCATATTTAAGGAAAACTAATGCCTCATGACGGATATGATCGTATGACGGGCGTTACTAAGACAAATCGATGTAGAACCCATTTGTCAAAATCGATCAAGTATGAAGAGTCATGATCACTTAGAGGACGTTATGGACTAGATCAGGGATAGTGAACCTTTCTACATCTAAATGCGAAAGTTTTTAAAGATATCTTTTATGTGGCCGTAACGTTACGGCAAGCAATTTTAGAGTAGTGTGGTAATATTAATATTATAATTCTTTAGGGTCCCCGATTAATTCCGTGCCCACCATTTCTCTTCGCGTGCCATTGGCTTGCTATCCCTGGATGTAATAATGTGTGCATAATATTATAATGCACACGTTACACTTTATTTGCGTGAAAAATGCTCCAATTATAAATACTAATATTAATTTTTATGCAATACCTATTGATGCAATAGTCTACCTTATTGGCATAGTGCAATGGTCGCAAGCGCAGCTCCTGAGCATGAGATCCCGGGTTCGATTCCCAGGTCGAACCAAGTGTTTTGGGGTATTTCTGTGTGGAAATTCTCAGTAGCAGTCTCTATTACATGAGACCAATAATAACATCGTCGAAATATGGGCTACAACAGCAGATACAAACCTGCTTATCCCTCCGAGGAATTCAGGCGTTATGTTTTGTTACATTATGGTGATGCAATCTCACCTCCTGTACTATATCTCCTTACAGTGCGACGTGTGATTCTTCAAAACCATCGCAAATTGGGGTCATAACTGCAATTAACCAAGCCATAGCAAAACTATGACACGAAAAAAGAAAAAGAAATGGGTTTTTGCCGGGTCTATACGTGCGGGCGGGAGTTAGACGCGATAAGTCGATTTGATTGATGATAGTGATGTGCGGGCCGAAGCCGAGGCGTCAGCCCTGATGGACGGCCGAACACCTATTCCGTTTCAAACGGAATAAGAGGATAAAGTTCGTTGTATGCCGGGTATGGTCTATAGACGGATAGATATATAAGGGTTTAGAGAACGCGGTCAAAAATGGAACAAACGAACACCGGTCGCCATCTTTAATATCATAATAATGTGTGTTTTGTTAATTATCAAAATGCACTGTTGTTACAACGAAAATAGTTTTACTATACAATATTGTCAGTTGTTTCTACAGGATTAAAGGCAAAAATCCATTTATTACTTTATTTTTCAGGCTCCAAATCCCTTAGATCAAAGTTGATAGTTGGTGACTTTTATTAGACATCATTTTACTAATCGGCACTGGGTCTACATGATGAAGTACGGCCCAGTCCTTCTCTCAGACAGGAGGCATTAGTCTCAGTAGTGAGAATTAGAAGACAAATTATGACGTCATTCAGCGCCGACATAGAACTGGCATTCGTAATTATAAGCCTGGAAAGTCTTCATACACCTACGACCTACATACATCCCTATTTTTAATCAACTTCAAAAAAGGAACTCCTCTTTGTACGGAAGAGTACTTATGTATGTAGATTAAGTACTTCAAAACCACGCGAACCATTATCAAGGTTCTTTTTTCAAATGCGAAACCTTACCGTTGGGTCGGTGAAAAATAATGGAATCGTCTCGGTACTTAGAAGTACACGAGCTATTCAAATTCTTTCAGTAATCCCTACTCATATTATACTTGGGAAAGAGAGTTGTCTGTTTGTTACATCTTCATGGCCTAATTTTGATGAAATTTGATGGAAGTAGCTATAAACACGAAAATATGAAATGTTTTTACTGTGGAAAATTTTAAACGCTTATGAGGGCACATCAATTCTAATATAAAAACTTACGTGTATGCTATCGATTACTTATTTGTACCATGACATTCTACTCGCATCATCGCTCATATTAAATTGCCAGCGCCAAACAAAAATTTTAAACAACGAGAAAATTAAACACCTATTATTTATTTATCAGCCATTCAAAATCTAGTTATTACGTAACAAAATGAACACATTGTTATATTAGTATTGATTGAAACAACTGTGTAATTATTCCGGATATGATTCTATATATTTTGACTTGCCATACAATTTAAAGTCTCAAACAGTTCTTAGAAGTGAAAGAGCTGAAATAAAAAAATCTTTTGCTGTAACTTTTACTAAAACTGCAAAAAAATATACCTACATATGTATATTTTTTTGCAGTTTTAGTAAAAGTTACTCCTTATTAAACGGAATATTCAGTATTCGTTAGTGGTGGACATTTGGACCACTTTCGTCCTTAGTCCTTTGTATTTTCCGTTTAATCTAACCGCAGAAGAAGGGCTGTTCTATGGGGTGGTGACGGTTACTAATTAGAACTTTACTCACTTATCATCATAACGGGTCCCTAGAGGGGTAGGCTGGGGGTCTCTGTATGAACGATGGTGGTCTTTAATTTTTTTTCCTTTGTTTTAACTTCATGAGATGATACCTTTGGCCTTGGTTTTAAGACGAACGTTGTTTTTCATACAAGAAATTAAAAGCGATCTTCACATGACGGTGTTTACATGGTGTCAGTGCGAAAATTTTGTTTATTTCTGTGACTCTTTACTTACTGTTGATGGCTCCTAATTGCATCTTTGTGAATGCATCTAATTGATAAAGGCTCAATTATGGAGAGGCGAAAAGTCGCGCGGAGCGTAAAGCGGCGCGCAACGCGGAGAAAGGCGCGTATCACCGTTCATGGAGAGCGAGCAAGATAGCGACACGCTGCTTTGCGCGCTGCCCGACTTTCCGCCTATCTATAATTGAGCCCTAAATGTTTTATACCAACCGGAAAATCTTGATGCAGATTGTCAGGTGACTCGATAAAGGTTTCCCATCTTCATGGTGGATTTTACATTGATCGGGTAAAACCTTTCTATTACACATCTAAGTATGATAGAATAACTAACTTTGCTCCCTTAAATAGGCACTCATTGCATAGAAAATTGTGGAGCGCTCACAATTTTTGTCCCCCCTGTAATTTATTCAGTGCATGAGTCCAATTATGCAGTGGGAACGGAATAAACTTCGTTTGCATGTAATTAATGGGCTTGACAATTTGGCGCGGAGGTTTAATTTAGCATATTGTCTCCAGCCTCCGCGTCTACATAGAAATGAGAGTCATAAAAAAGGTAAAACTCTCTAAAAGGTTGGATGATCTTTTTACAAAGAGCCTTAGTTGGCACGGAGACGCGTTTCGGTTGAGCTTGATACTTTGTTTAAATAACGAAATTGTGAAGTGTAAACTAACCCAGATTTTATAAACAGAATGGACGAGTAATTAAATTGTTGAATACCCACAAGATATCACTTGAATATGAAGTCTGGTGGAGTATGTAGGTTTTGGATGAGGAGTACCTAGGTGATTTACTAGGTTCTATGCGCATTTTTGTGTGTACTTTACACAAAGTAAAATCAACAACTTTTGGTGATTTTATCATCTTTCATTTACTTTTTCTTTGTGTTACCTTACGTTATAAAACCTATGCTATATTGTGCCAGCTTTAGCCGCTTTCTCCTGGAGGTTGATTTATGTTAGTTAGCAGTTGGGTGGCGAAGGTCAAATGATAGTCGCTTCGTGTAAAATACTGATATTCAGCCTCATCTGGTTAGACTGGGAACTGACCCCAAGAAATAGTTAGGTAGGTGATGATCATAAATTTTGCAGTAAAATTATAAAATAATCTATAAATATATTAGGTTTACCTATGTATAACTATCAGGATAGATAGCGTCTTTTTATCTCTATGGAGTGCAAGCCACTTAGTCAGTCAGTCATTTTTGTCATGTTTTGAGCAGTAAGTTACGTTATACGTGCTTAAACGTAAATAATGTGACAGGCTGTTGAACCAAAGAAAAATCATATTATTCTAAGGCGTCAGGAATGTGACAAAGTAGCCGCAAATAATTTCGTTCAGCGTGACACGTTTAGCTCGAACAATTTATTGGTTAACAAAATATTTGTTCAAATATCGCAAACAACGCAAACATGTTGTTCGTAGGCCGCCTCCCCCGACGGTGCGAACTTCTGACAATTCTACTAAATTACAATTAAATATTATCCCCCAGTAGAGGCAAGGAATTATCATATTACGTGGACTTTCGGAACAGTCGGGAAAAAATATTATTAAGATGCCGTTTTATTTTCTTCTGGATCGGGGACTCTCGTAGTATTAAGAGTTTAGCTGGAGGATCGTTTGCATAGATTGTGAGGCAATTTATAGGGGATGGTGGCTCTTCGGAATTTCCTTTTAATTACCTTACAATTAAGGGGGAAGGGATTATCTTATGAGGATGAACATTGGTAGGCAACATTCTCTTGTGCGCTAATAACACCAGACTTATGTTATAAATACGGAAGTAACTCTGTCTCTCTATCTGTTTGTTACCTTATCACGACTAAACGACTGAACTAATCTTGATGAACTTTGACATAGTATGCATTTTTAAAATTTCTCTTTCTGCTTTCAACTTTTATCAAATCAAATCAAATATAGATATTTTGACGACACGGTTGGCGCAGTGGCTAAGCGCCTTAGCCACTGCATTAGCCTTCTACGCTACGTGCCGCGGGTTCGATCCCCGCACGGAACAAGTATTTGTATGATCTACAGATAGTTGTTTCGGGTCTGGGTGGTGTGTGCATGTGACATGTATGTTTGTAAACTGTACCCTCGATACAGGAGAAATCCTATTGAGGGGCAAAGTTTAAAAAAAAAAAAAAAAGATATTCAAATATCTTTAGTTGATTTGATTTGATATGACAATATTTCTTCACGAAGATCCGTAGCCGACCTTTACAACCATATTTAATTGTGTTTGCGATGATGTATAATGTAATTAAGTGTGACATAACTAAATTAAACTTATATAGGCCAACTTGAAAGCAAAAGTTAAGGCAAAATAATATTGAAACAATATAGAAATACGAAATTAATTAATATTCAAAAGTAGGTACCTAGTTAACGAAGTTATTTCATTTTCAATTTGCACGTCTATTTTCCGCTTTTAAGCGTTTAACCCTTTTAGTGACTAGTCAAATAGTAACTAACTTCAACTATTTCAGTGGGGAGCACGTTTTAAAATTAATAGGGTGGTTTTAGGGTTAGCTAGGGGTATTAAAGTATACTTAATTATACTAATATTGAAACGTTAACATTTGGATAAATAGTAGTTTGTGAATTGTAATGGGTAGGTGGTAATCGTTAATTTTAATGCAATTGTCTGGTACATGCTTTCGCAAAAAGGGACGAAAATCCATGTTATTTGTCGTGAATATAAAGAGGAGATTGGGGATGAATTGTACCCTCAGGCCTTCTGTACTATATTGTGAGGTCTGCAGACTTATAAATATTGTGTAATACATATAACGAAATAATTGACAAAGTTAAAAATTAATGCTCAACAAGTTCACCCAAAATTAAGATTGAAACTCATTAACTACTTGAAAATTGAGGGTGTAAATACAAAAATAGCTAACAATAACATTAAACGTCACTATCCATCATATAATAAAGAAAAAAATATAAAGATACTAATTATTTCATTCATGCCGCTCTCATTTTAACGCCCCGATATAAGTCGGCCTTATTGTTCAACCTCTTTGCTAACACGAGTACAAACCGACCGGATTGGCGGGGATTTCGGGTCGGATTGTGATCATTATCCTCAGATTCGATGGAAGCACCCTACTTTTATAAATCCATATAAGAGCCTCCTAGACGCAAATACTTGCTCAACATGTTTCAAGATCGTGTAGCGATATCGGCGGATTTAACCTAGTGCTATTTGCATGTTTAGTATGTTCTTTTAGTCTGAACATACAGGTTGAGTTTTTGAATGATTGACAAACTATAGTGTATCTAATATGACAGTTTGAGGAGGTCAAGCTTTGATGATTCAAAATTCAGAAAGTATAATTACACTTAGAATTAAAGAATTATAACATGTAGGTAATGAGACATGTACATGTAGGTAATGTGTTGACGGCACGTTTGGCGCAGTGGCCAAGCGATTGGCTTTCTACTCTATGAGTCGCGGGTTCGATCCCCGTTCGGATCAAACATATTTTTTACGGCCTACAGATAGTTGTTCCGGGTTTGGGTGTGTGTGCATATGATATGTACGTTTGTACACTGTACCCACGATACAGGAGAAATACAGGAGTGAGAAAACGATTTTTTTTAAAAAGATAGATTGACGCGGTGATTCTTATACAAAAGTGGCGTGGTAGGGAATGAATGCTTTCAGCAGCCGCAGGAGCATGGTTGAACTTGTAGTTTTTCACGTAAAAACAGTGTAATTCTGAGGTGAAAATTTATGTCGATAAAAAAATAATTTGATGTTTTTTTTTAACACGCTTTTATTAGCTTCACCTGTAACTAACTAACTAATTATGTAAGAATGTCTTGGAAGTTAAATTGGACCCACTTCCCGGTTTCCGATTGAGCTGAAATTTTGCACGTTCAGTTTGGATAACTAAAGCGTGTTTATAGTTTTTAAAACTATAATATTTTTATTCTTATTTGGAATCAATTGATAAATAGGTATCATTATGTAGCTTTGTTATAAAAAGCCGACCTGTATAGTACCTACATTACGGAAATACGAATAGTTTTGTTGTAATTGCGTACGCGTTTTACGGAATACCTTCGCCTAGCAGGTAGTCTTTCAGTGATTTCAGTTAAGATAATATACGTACTAGCGACATGTTGGAGAAAATGTTGGAATATTTTGATACTTTCACGTTTATATTTTTATCAAAATAGAAGGAATGTTTTTTCGTATATTCGGATGAGTTTTGATCATCATCGTGACGCAACGAGTGGGTCAAAGATCCTTTTGCTTCGAGACGAAATAACTATTACACTTTTTTGTAAGTTAGCTAATAGAAGTGCAGGATTCATTATTTGGCACTCGAAATAAATAGATATTCGCTCACTATTGATATAGACCAAAAGTGTCATCGATCGACTCGACTTCCTCAGTTATTCTAGAATAACTGAGGAAGTTAATGAATGAACTTCAATTCCAGAACGACTATTCTACTATGTATTTATAAGCAAGTGTCACTTCTTCTTCATAGCGGAACATTTATAAATAAATTCAGCTGGCTCCTTTCATCGACCTGTCCAATGCAAATATACGTTGAACCTTAGTTTCAATAACTTATAGCGCGTGTGTGGAATTCTTACCATACCAGACACAAATCCAACATTTTTTATTCTTACAGCCTGATTACGGTAGAATTAACTGACAGCCACCCGACAGCCACACGACAGCAGACGGTTTGCGATCGGTCGCGAACTGTCAAAAAAATTGGTATTACGGACGGCGATCGTCCGCTGTGGCAAACTTGTCGCGTTTGCAGCGCCACTAGCGATAAAACAGCAATAGGTGGAACTAAATTAAATGAGTTTTTAGTCTACTTAAGACTAAAAACTCATTTATTTTACTGGACTGTATATGGTTAGATTATTTGTTATTTTTATGAGTGTCAACCATGTGTCAAGTGTCAAGCGGTAGTGATGAATAAATAAATTGAAAAAAAGTAAGTTGGTAATTATTTCTAAATTATACAAGATACAATTATGCAATTAATGCTATTATTTCGTACTTCGTTAATACGATTTGGTCATTATTATTCTAGTGGAACATCGCGTATCCAACGTGCAGATTGAGGAGCTCCTCAATCATTTGAACATGCACCAAGCTCTTGCCAAAGGCGTTAGTTTGGATGAGAGATTGAAATAGACCGTAGATCGCCGCATCACACCTCCACCAGCGACTCAAGTTATAAATTCTCAGTTAAGCAGAGGACAGACTTGAAGAGTACCTATGTAAGTTAATTTTACATATTGTCAGTCAGTAAGCTTTTACATAAGAAAGATTAAAGTAAGTTTTAATATGACTGCCCTGAGCCCCATAGCGCAGCGACGGCCCACGTTGAGCTCTGTTACGCGTGAAGCTTGATGCAGTTAGTCTTATTGTATCCACTATTAAAAATTGTCATTTTTATCATCATGCTCTTTTCTTACCCAGCATATAACGATGTCAGCGAATAAATGGCATAGGTATATTAAGTATGTACTTAATTGTAAAATTATCTTTGTCAGCCCAGTACAAGAAGGGACATGCGATGTATACAGAAGTGGGGAGAAATTACGCTCTTTAAAATAAAAACGACAGACATTCTTAAGAATAATCAAGATAATTTATGTTTTATTTACACTGACTTAAGCATCTCATAAATGTGACAGTTCCACCATGCCAGAGGATGAAGTAGCACTGGGTCGTCGAGATGGAGAGATGTCGGGTGGACGCAGAAGTGAAATAAGCCGATGCGGCCATGGTGTCAGCGGAGGCTACTCGGATTTCGCCCACGCAAGCAGACGAAGTGAGCATGCAGGCGGAAGCGTCCCATGACCAAATGGTCGCGCTCGGTATCACCGATTATAATTTTAATATTATATCGATTTACGGACTTTGTATGTGTTTTATTTTCTTTGTCAGTAAATAATATTTTTAACCGACTTCAAAAAAGGGGAGGTTCTTAATTCGGAAGTTAATAATTTTTTTTATGTATGTTTGGGCATAACTCCTATAAATATCTCTAATAGACGGATTTGCAAAATTATTATTTTGTTCTAAAGGTTCTCTCTAATTACTATGAAAGTCTGATATTTTATTACATAGGTACTATGCCAGGAATAAAATTCATTTAATTTGTATTTATTATGTAATTTGTAGTTTTAAATTATTGGTTGAAAAGAGATTACTGAAATTGTTAAGTAAGTACATAGACTTAGGTAGGTGAAATGAAATATAATTGCTTATTTTGAAACTAGCTGTGCCCGCGACTTCGTCAGCGTGGTATTTAACTTTTTTTGCGCATTTCTCTAATTCTATCCAAAAATAAGAGTAGCCCAAGTTACTCCTTCTAACATCAGCTATCTGCCAATGAAAGGCCCATCAAAATCGGTCCAACCATTTCGGAGATAAGCCGAAGCAAACAGACAGACAGATAGACAAAAATTTAAAAATTGTTTTTTTCTTATTGAGATACATACTTTCATATTACATATAGGCACATTTAGTAAAAAGCTGTTATTTTGACATTACAAACAGACACTTCAATTTTATTAATTTGTATAGATTAGGATTTTTCACTCACTTTAAGGGCCTGCGCCCACTGGCGGCACGGCACGGCAAGGGATTTATTTCTAATAAGTCAAAATAAACCATATGGAATGGACTTAAAACTTACATGCCACAGACGCTCATGCATGCCACGGGGTGCCGCGGCACGCCGTGGCATCCTTAAGCTGCTGTGTCGTTTAAGTTCTAAGTCCATTCCATAAGGTTCATTTTGACTTATTAGAAATAGATACTTTGCCGTGCCGTCCCTTTAGTGAGCGCCGGCCCTTACAGGCGTTTTTAGGGTTCCGTACTAAAAAGATAAAAAACTAAAAAGATAAGAAACAAACTCAGGAGTCACAGTCAATTATTAACAATGACCAAAGAATCCTCTCTTATTATTAAAGTTCAAAGAAATTCTCGTAAGGCTCTGTGTGAGTACAACGTAAGGTAACGTCTAGTACCATAGCAGTTTGAGCTCACTAGCCCCGACAGATGGCAAACAATTAAGTTGAGATTTGGCAGGTATTTAATGACTCATCGACCACAAGCTTTGGGCGAAAATTGACTGTTGTCGGAGATCACACTCCAGCATTTTATAATAATCATTTGCTGGATTCCCATCGAGATTCCCACCTGGTTCTTGTTAGTTGGTCTCTGTCGGCTTGTGTGTCATGAGGTGATAGTTCTGGTATGGGCAACCTGCTTCTGTTGGCCATGTATGCAACACACAACAAACGTTCACTGTCTGCGCTACTGTTGGGGATAGGTTCCCCAACAGTGAAGGGTTATTGTTATGTTTGAAAGGTTCGGCTGCTGCTATCCGACCATCATGACTGTTGAATGTTGATGCAGCTGTTGTCGCTAATAATAAAAACACTGTGCTGGTTGAGTGAGTTTATTAGACTAAAATGTTATAAATGTTAAAAGATGTAAAAGCTGCTCGTACATAGCGCACAGTCATCTAAATTATAGAATAACAATATAGATTACACCAGTTACAAATATTGACTATAGTACAAAATATACGGCTTGCCCATACAGCTACCACATGGTGGTCGTAGTAAAGTACTCGGTGAGAGAGTAATTCATCGCCAATGCACCTTGAGTACCCCTATTCACCGTGCGATCGTTTTCCTTGCACCATCATGGACATCAGTATAAATTCCCCTCGAGTGCCAGGGTCAGCGTTGAAAATAGGCGTCAAAACCTTGGCATCAAAGGGTACCCTGATTCACCTGAAAAAAAAAGGAAATGTTGTAAGTATCATAAATTGCATCGTTGGCATAGTGGCCGCAAGCATGGCTAACGGAAACAAATAACTCCAGTTTTACAATCATGAAAATATTTGAGTACCTATTTATTGCCCCCTTACATTCTAAGCTCACTTTTGTGTGCCTTTTTGCTGTGGGCATAAGCGGCCTGAGGGCAGAGCACAACTCTTCGAGCAAAGGCTTTGTCAATCTGTAATGGGCTTTGAATTGCACGTCGTCAGTCAGTTCCATACCTAGCACCTGCTTGTTGGCGAAGGCTATGATGTAGACGACCTGTGGTCAACCCACGGTCTCGACTTTCTTGAGCGTTGAGTAAGTCCAATAAATAAGAACGCGTGCCTTGTCTTGGAACCATAAAAAGTAACAATGAACAACTGTGTGAACAACAATCAGAAAATATAGGTAGATAGGTACCTGTTGAGGTTGAGGCAATATTTTTACACAGATTTTATTTTAACAACATGCCAACCATAAGATTTGTATAAAACTAAAAAAACTTACCTCATGTTTATTTATTTATCACGTTTTTTTTATCTTCTAAGCTTCTGCTTGTAACATACGACGGCTAAATGAGTTGTTGCTATTTGACAGATCAAATTGCTGTTGTGTGGCTGTCAAAATTTTTCCGTAATACCAAAATGGTAAATAACAGAGCAAAATATGCATTTTTTAGTTAGATTGTTGGCCGCCAGAGGGCGAACCCGGAAGATGTGGCTGTCGCGTTGCTATCGGCAATTACGTAATACCAAAATGATGTTTGACATCCACAATTGTACAATTTACGCCTGTCGCAAACTGTCAGCTGCGTCCGTAATCAGGCTGCCGGCCTTAACTCATCGGCTCAGTCGAACACCCATAACTTATTGTCGGACTGTAGATATATTCTTTTGTCTCGATAGATTTTCCTCCTCTGAATACAATGTAGACGGAAAGTTCATTGTACGAACGAGTCAGCTGAATAATGATTTCGAGGCATAACTATATAACGTGTATCAGATATGCTTGGTCATATTTAAGGGTGTGGATCAGAACATAAACTGAATAAATTTATTTATGGGACCAACATCTTAATTGCGAAAAAATTATCAGCTTTCCCACACAAAACTTCAATACCTACTGGACCTAAATTTATGAGACAGCTGCTTAATTTGTCGCGATTACGATCTTGGTCCCATAGAGAAACTTGTTTAGTTTGATGGTCTGAACCACACCCTTAAATAATTATGATCACGTATTTCTGATACACGTTGTAGAGATGTTACTCCATTTTCTATGTTATGGATGTTATCTTGAAAGTATAGATTATGATCTAATTTGAAAGATGATAGGTAATTTAACCCGTGAAGTGACGAAACGTAGACATTCCTATTGTTTTTTCTGAAGGCGGTCTCTCACCACTTAGTAAGTTACCTACTGATAATAACTTAACATGTCCTCGTCTATTGATTATTACTTAATTGTCAGAGAATCAAGCCACAATTACTACGATAGGTTTCCGTATTACGATATTCAGTCAAAGTTCTTATAACAACAGTTCAGCCCACGTGCTGCTAAACTGCCCAGAAATCGCCACATACAGGACCATGTACTTCGGTAACCTGAGTACTCTCCGAGAAATCGCCGGCAACGTCAAATATCTGCTGGCCTTCCTCGAGGAGCTGGGTTGGCTAGAATAAAACGATCTAGTCCCACCCTTACGCAAAATACGCGCATCGACGTGGAGTTGCGGAAACTCGCCCGCGTTACCAATACCAATACCAAAAACAACAGGGCAAAGCAGGCATTTTCAAAAAGTCGAGATTTTAGGTGTAGTTAGAGTCTTGGTGATTATTACCTTGTCGATAATTATAAAAACTGGGTTTCATTTCATATTCAGAAACACCTTTACCTTTCAAGAGACATCTCAAGATGAAATACGTGACTAAACATGATTCAGAAACCCTTGAGAAATATCGTCACGAGATAGGCAGAGCTAAGAGCTACCTTTTAACATATAAAATGTGTCATATACATTATGTTTTCGTACTTATTAAACCAATAATTATTATAAAAAATACATACATTTCTAAGTAATTAAAGGAAACTTCTTCTGCTATACTAGGACCTCCAATATACTGCTAAAAAGAACTGAAAAAGTATTGTGGTTACGTTTAATGTTCGACTGGGGCAGTACTGCACTCTTACCTATTTCACTCGCCATAACATCTATGTGTGTGTAGTTGTGTTCCAGGTAAGGGGTAGGAACAACTAGGGAAATTAAGAAGAGGTGAATTAAGAGAGGTAGGGGATAGCGGGATTTTCCGCTCAAGATTGGAGTTGCCCGACTGGGGAAGTATCTCCACCTTGCAGAATGTCGTAGCCAAAACACTGCTGTTTTGCAGTGTTGTGTTCCTAGCGGTGAGCAAGGTCGCCAGTGCTGCTGCGAAATGTCGAGAAAATGCCAACACGACGCTAGTAGGGTCAGCAATGCGCGAGTGATCCTGGTGATGCAAGCGTCCGTAGGTCACAGTAACCGCTTTCTATCAGGCGGGCAGTATGATTGTTTGCCACCATAGTAGTGTAAATAAAAAAATACTCTAACTTAACGACATAGGTCGGCCACGTTTCCATTGTCTCTTGCATGTTAATGGACGGCTGTGATCGTTTACCATCAGGTGAAAGGCAACCTGATTTCTTTCTTTAAAAAAATATCTCTTGATATTCTTTAGTTGCCTTTTTTGACACGTTGCCCTGAGATAGGAAGTAGGTTATTTTATTCAGTCGTAAGTTAAATAGAGTTCAAATAACAAAGATTTCCTAAAAGAAAACAAAATTTCTAAAAGAATATTTCAGGAATATTAATTCTCCTTTGGTATTAAGAGATACCAATATCAGATATAACTAAAAGGTCTCATCAATTACTTGATAAAATCTGCCAGTATTGCTCTCTATAATTCGGGATAAATGAGTCAAAGGAACCCACTATCTGATAAAATACTATCCAATGTGCCTATAAAGGATTTTGCCTTGTGGTTAAAATTAAACCTAATCTGGTCTGGATAATAATTTAGTTAGAGCCTATATTTTACGTTGCTTATAACGTTTTATATTTATTAGATAGGAGGCCAGTTTTTAGTATCCATAAAACGACATAGGTGATCTTATGTTCCTTACTTTTTTTGCTATTAACAACCCGAATACTATAGTTGTATAGTAATACCTATAAGGAACATTTTAAACATAGCATAGTCGCATACGGCATACCCCTGTTTTCTTATAAGTTTTCTTTGCTTCTACAATGGGATAGCTTTCGTAGAAACTGACATGAAAAGTTTTTATTTTTTAACCTAAGTAGAGCAGTTACCGCCATAAGAAATCGTTACCAGTGCTGAGAGAATTACCTACTTTTTTAGAAGAGTGTAGTCGGCTATAATGGTCTATCGCCTCCGGGCTACAAAATCATCTGCTTCCTGCCGTTAGGGTCATAACACACTCGATACTTTAAGCATTAGTGACTAGCTGCTGCATCGCGTTTTGGCGAAACGCTGTGTTCGATCGCGCGTTTTTTTATTGCATCACCACTGAGTCGAGTTTAAGCGACTCGCTGCTATTGACCGTGATAGCAAAATCGATGATGATGCTATATCGGTTGGTAGAGATGAGGTGAAGCGAGGAGAAGAGCGGGCGGGGTGGTAGCTCGCGCTTGCTGCGACGGGTATCCGAATATACACACATCGAGCTTCCAAAAAGCGACTAAATCGGCTGTGTCAAGCCTCCGAAAAGCGTCTAAATCGCTAGTCGCTGATGCTAAAAGTATCGAGTGTGCTATGCCTCTTAGATGCTATATATTTATATTTATTTATTTATTGGAAAGCTTAGACTAATAATGAGTGATCAAACGAGCTTACCTGTAAGTGATGTTCGATCATCATTATATGAAGACACTGTCCTTCGATGATCAATATGTAGTCTCCTACCTTTCCATGGAACCGACGCACGAATTTTCAAAGCAATGCGACAGCAAAAAATATTTTGCTGAAAACGGAACGCGACCAGACGCATCCTTTACGTGTGCTGCCACCTGTGAACTCATTTTTTGAAAGCCGCACATTTATTACAATTTTATGGGTATGGAGAAATTGTTTCGAACGGGTTCTGGGTGGGCCCCTGATCATCGAAGGACAGTGTCTTCATATAATGATGATCGAACATCACTTACAGGTAAGCTCGTTTGATCACTCATTATACTTCAGACGTCCTTCGATGATCAATATGTAGATGTTTAAAGCTTTATCAAAATTGTAACAAATGTGTAAAAATAAAGATACATATTAATATCACAATAAAATCAGTCTCTTTATTTTTTATAATTATTATCTGCTAAGTCTTATTATTTTTAATTAACTAACTTAATAATCTTAACAGTCTTGTGACTTAGGTAGCTATATGAAATAGTATTTGTGTAGTATTAACTTAACTATCATAACATAACAAAACAATTATATTTAACAGTATATTGTACTGTATCATACCCATAGGGTTAAGTGATAATATACTTAGGTAGGTATTTACCTTTCTTTCCTTACAGGCATTGAATAACATAAAATTTTAAAACAATAAATTCTCTTATCTATTTAAGTAATGAGATTTAAGTTTATTAGTTGGCTCCATCACTGAATACTGCTCTTGTGAAGTTTTGTTCATAATTTATTATAGGTCGATTATAGAACTTTGCAAAAGTCTGTGATTGCGAGGTCCATCCTGCAGTCCTCCTTATCTCGTCAATATTGACGCCTTTCCTAGCCGCGGCCGAGGTGGACGCGTGTCTAGTACTATATGCAGTGAACAAATCAATATTTATGCCACTATTCTTAAGGGTGTCTTTGATCCATCTACTAATTGTTGAGACTGAGGCCTTTTTATATGGTTTCTTACAAGTTATGAAAATGTTTTTAGTATTGTTTCTAAGCTCTTTTGTTCTGTTTATGTAATCAATAATTGTCTTAGCAGGGCAAATTTTAGGCTCTTCTTGGAAGAAGGGAAGAATTAAGTTAGGTTGATACCGACCAGGAGCAGTAGTTTTGATGGAATCAGGTATTTTAATTTGTAGTTGATTATTATGTTGTTGATCATTATTAATGAAAGAGTTTGGATCCTATGTCCAGTAGAAATTGCTACTAATGTTACTGCCTTCTTGGTTAGATCTTCTAGTGACATTTGATTATTAGAATGGTTGTTTCTATAATAATTAAGTACTATAGAGACATCCCAGACATGGTCATATTTGGGTATTGTAGGTCTCAATTTAAATACTCCCTTAAGGAATCTTTTAATTCTATCGTCCTCAGATAATCTTGGCCCTATAATTAGATTCAGAGCGGATTTTGCTGAATTTAGGGTACTGTAGGATGAACCACTATTAAATTTGTCTGTTAAAAAGGATATTATGTTAGGAACAGAACTATTAAAAAAATCTAAATTATTTGTGTTGCAGTACTCACGCCAAGCATTAATTGGTGATTGGTATTGTTTGAGCGTAGATTCAGTAATGGAGGCCAACATGATTTCTGCGGAGGAAGCGGAAATTCCACGCCTCATGAACGCCTCCCGGACAACACTCCTACAGCTAGTTGCAGATTTTTCCTGAGAGGGTGTAGGTTGCCCGCATCTGAACATAAGAGGTTATTATTGGGATGGATAATCATAAGTTCTGAGACAAGCATAGACTTGAATATTGGGTACCAAGGTTGAGTAACCCAATTTGGTACTACTACAATACCCTCAGCTTCATCTATTTTTATTTTTCTGATCATTTTAAGTATCAGTGAGAATGGAGGGAAAGCATAGAAAAAGAAATGTGACCAGTTGAGTGTGAAGGCATCAATTGCATATGCATCAGGATCCCTATGCCATGCAACATATTTCTTACATTTAAAATTAAGCCTTGATGCGAATAAGTCGATATTGGGATGTCCAAAGTTGTGTGTTATATTAAGAAATGTATTTTGTTCTAGACTCCATTCTATTTCTGTTTTATGTTTTCTTGACTCAGAATCTGCAATGTAATTGTCTTTTGAGCTAATATATGAAGCAAATAACCAAATATTTCTTCTTTCACACCATTTCCATATTTCTTCAGAAATTGAGTGAAGCTGAGGGTATTGAACACCACCCATCCTATTTATATAGCTAATTGCTGTGGTGTTGTCGATCCTAAGTATGATTTCACAGTGATCTAGGTTATAGGCAAAGGTCTTTAATCCTAAGAATGTAGCTTTTAGTTCTAAGACATTGATATGCATTTGTTGTTCTTCTTGTGACCAGAATACATGGTTTCTGGTTCTATCATCATTACAACTAGCACCCCAACCAGACAAGGATGCATCAGAAAATATCTCTATTTTATATGTGTATTGTCTGATGGGTGCCGCTGCCTTATGTATGTTGCATTTCCACCACTTTAAATCTTGAATGCACCAAGTGGGTGTGGAAACCTTACTTTCATAATTATCATTATGTTTTTGTAGAGATAAATATCGATGTCTTTCTAATTTCTTTGTATATAGCCATCCATAACATATAGCAGGGCATATAGAGGTAAGGGAACCTAAGACTTTAGCTAGGTGTCTGATTGTGTACTGCTTCTTCTGAAGTAAGGTATTAATTAATTCTAAATTATGTTTTCTTTTCTTTTCAGATATTTTAAGTGTCATATGTTTTGAATCAAATATAAACCCTAAAAAGCTACATTCTACGGATGGTACTATGTTGCTTTTTTCCTTGTTAATTATAAAACCTAGATTCTGTAAAAGGTTGCTTGTCTTTTCTATATTATCCTTACATTGTATGTAATCATTTTCAATACATAAGAAATCATCTAGGTACTGAACTGATTTTAAGCCCCAGGATCTTAAAGTAGCAACAGCTGGTTTAAGAATTTTAGTAAAAACAAACGGTGCAGTAGATAAACCAAAGGGTAAAACATTAAACTGATATAATATATTTTTAAATTGAAATCTTAGGTATTTCCTGTTATCTTCTCTAATTGAAATCATGAAATAGGCATCTTTTAGGTCTAGGTTAGCCAGATAGCAGTTTTTAGTAATGATATTTGAAGCTGTTCTATAATCCTCTAATTTAAAGTGTTGTGTTGAAATAAATTGATTCAATTCTTTTAGGTTCAGTATAAACCTATAGGAAACATTTGGTTTACTAACTACAAAAATTTTTGAAAGGAACTGGTCTTTAATACTTTCACATTCAGATATTGCTCCTATATTTAGCAATTTTTTTATTTCCTGTACTATGACTACCTCCTCCTTACTTGAAAAGGAGTCATTAGCTGGCAAGTAATGCTGAAATGGTTGTTGATAGAAAGGAATGTCATACCCTTGGACCCAGTTAAGTATTATAGGATCCTTAGTGATTCTCCGCCAATTATTATAAAAAAGCTTTAACCTGCCAGTTTGTATCAGTTCCTGTGATAACGTTGATTGTTGTAGTTGGATCTCCGGCAGCCTCTCGGTGCTGTTGCAGCCCTCTTCTGAGTTATTGTTGGTCTTGGCCCGCTGCTGCGATTTTTGTTGGCACGAGGCTCCGAGGATAGCTGCTTCTGTGTTTGTCGAGGTGGGCCCCTCCAGTTTAAAGGCTGTGTACCCTTGAGTGTGTTCTTAGGAGGTTGTTTATGTTGCAACCGTATCTCCCGACCAGTCTTTCCGACAGATTTTGCTGTTTTAATTTTTTCATAAAGGTTATCTCCAAATAGGTATTTATCTGGTTTGGTTTGTAGGAGTGTATCTCTAACATCCTTATCAAGTCCTGATATTATTAGGTTTCTGCGGGTTTTATTTTCGTTATGAAAGACATCAGTGAGTATCTTTCCGGTGTTGTTAAGAATTTCTATTAATTTTAACTTTATTGGCTTTGGTTGTACCTCCTTTAGGACCATTTCAGTAGCAGAAGCAAGGCCAGCAATAGCTTTGCTAAGCATTTTTTGTCTAGCCTCAATACTAAAATCCCTCTTTTTATTGATTTCGCTGCAAGCAGCTAGGGTCTCCGGGTTCAATTGTGGGACAATTAAGTGGGGACAATTCAATGGCGGCAGGATATAGTTCTGCTTGAGGATGTCTAACTTTTCATCCTTGTCAAGTCCATTTAGTATTATGTTCTCCCACCTCTCAGCAATCTGGTCATGTATTTTCTGACCCATTTCTTCTGTACTTCTAAAGTGGTTTGAGCCTAGTACCTGGAGAATGTCACTATCCAATATGTTTTCTTTGTCTGAAAAAGAAATTATAATTTAATGTTACCTTGTGATCTCTGGTGTGGTGTCCCCCCCCCGTTCCTTCCTCTCCTTTTTTGATTACTACAATTTACAACAGTAGTGTAGTTTGTATTTTGTTGACACTTATTGCCATGTAAAGGTCCCCCTGTACCAATCCTAGGCAGTGTCACAACGCCGTGAATGACCCCACAGTGACAATCCTTGGCGTGTTAATGTCATTGAACAACCCCTCTGTGTTGATCCTAGACATAGTCGTGACCATTAAACGATCCCACAGTATCGATCTTAGGTCATAATTTCGTGTAAATTGTACAAGGTGGCGACAATGTCGCTAACACAAACTACCTTGTCCCGCATCTTGTTCGGCATCGTGTTGTGAGATTTCTGTTATCAGAGGTTCTGGCGACGGAGAACACCTAGTAATAGTTTCTTCCGGTGGAGGTGAGCACAGAGTACGAGGCGAGGGCGACGACGACGATTCAGACTCCGACAGTAATCTTCGTTTTTGTCGTCGTCGTATCTTCTTTTCAAGTTTTCTTATTTTCTTCAGTATATAATCGTCACTATCTTTCTTGCGTTTCGGCATGATTTTGGCGAAATTAGCACAGAAATACTTTGAAATTGCCTATGAGGAAAAAAAATAAAAGCGCGCGTCGTTACACGAAAAAAAGGAATGAGTTCACAGGTGGCAGCACACGTAAAGGATGCGTCTGGTCGCGTTCCGTTTTCAGCAAAATATTTTTTGCTGTCGCATTGCTTTGAAAATTCGTGCGTCGGTTCCATGGAAAGGTAGGAGACTACATATTGATCATCGAAGGACGTCTGAAGTATAAGAATTATTAAAATAGAGTACATTGTAACTATGTATATGTTATGTTATGTAACAGCCATGCTTTTGTTCATTTTCAGGTCGAAAAAGTAATATCAACATTTGTGACACGAAACACCTATACCTATTTTAATAATTGTAGATACAAATGTAAAGGTTGATAACACACGGCTAATCCTTAACCCTTAATACATTTACTAAAGTAATATCGTCCGCTATTAACGAACCTACCTATTTCAACAAATATCCCATCCGCATTTAGCCCGTTTATAACATTCATTTTCGTATATCGTTTAAAATTCAACGTGGGTTAAAAAAAGCGTTGGGACATCAGACAAACAGTAAATTATCCTAATTCAATAAAATTCTGTGTAGGGACATCACAGGACCCCAAAGGGCCGTGGGCCGGACTAACTCGATAATAAAGGGTCCCTAATGTTTGGTCATTACCCGCTGGTATAAAAATGAAGGCTGGTATTAAAATAGGTACCAATTCGTAAAAGTCACTGAATTCGTGATGTATTTCTCGGTGACTTTGACTGACACATAAATCTAACTGGATTATCGTGACATTTAAGGAATAAAATGTTTGTAGAATATTATGCTGGGAAGATAGACATGAGAATCATTGTGGCTTTATTTGTGTGCGTTTTTGGACTATATAGCTTCTTAAGCATATCATTGATTTCGATTCTCTTGGCACTTTGACAGGACTAAACTAAACTAAGGGCGGTTGTCTCTTTCTGTTTTAATAGAAGAAGAAAGTGAGAGATGCGTTTAGTCTATATATTTGAGTTACTAAATTTTATAGCAAAAAGAAGTATGTCGTTTTATGACCATTAAAAACTGGCCTTGTATCTAATATACCAGACATTATAGGCAACGGTAAATATAGGCTTTAACTTAAATTATTATTTAGACCACTCTATATGTATATCAAAATGCGCAACAGAATCAACACCAATATACATCCAAAAAAGAAGTTGAAACTAGAAAGAGCTTTCTTTACTATGGTAGATATTTGTGGTTAGTACCTAAGTAGTAGGTACCTTCCCCTCAAGGCATTATTTCAATCACTTGACGAGGGTCATACAGATGTCAATGTAGTTTTTCAGGTAAGTTTCACTAGCTTTAGGATAATACCTACCTTCTTACTGACCAAGAAAATAAATATTGTAAACATAAAAAGCGGACAATAGACTGACATAATTTTCTGAGGTCTTAAAAAAGTTATGTGCTGATGTACCTACCCAAAAATTTGTCATACTCATATAGTGAATTTTAGCTTAAACGGCGCGGAAAATTAGGTTAATTTAGATGGTAATAAAAATTATTATTACCTACAGAGTGAGTTTTTTCGGGATCTCTATGGCTATGCCAACCGTTAGAAATAAGAGGATTAATTGTTCTTAGAACAAGAGAATCTAGAGCTTTTGAAACGCAATAAAACGCCATTACAGAATTTTTGAAAAATTGTTTTTTCGAGCCGAATAAGGAAAGAAGTAAAACAAAAATCCTTTTTATTTCAATTTTTTTCCGCTTCTTTTAAAAGAACAAAAACTTGTATGGAGCCATTTTTATAGTTACAAATACGGTATTTTTCAATCAGTATCGAATAAATACTACGACTCAAAAGAATTCGTAACCTGTGATTTTGGCTGAGTACCTATAACTTCTAGAATAGAATAGATCTTTATTTCTCAGTTACAAGTTACGCAAAAAGCTTTCGATTTTGGTTCGTGTTATACGAAAACCAGACATTAGTACTGTTCAAGGCCCAATGTGGCCTTTTGTGATCTGAAAGGTCATCAAAATATTCTTATCTTATATTAAGTTGTATGATATATAGGCTTTTGAGTATTATCTTATAGAAACTAAAGTGAAGTAACATTATTATTAATAAAATTAATATCTATGCTATAACTTATTAATTTATGATACTAGTTGTTGAAATAATTAAGCGTGTCAAAAAGACATATGATGTATTTGTGGTCATGTTGAGATTCATACCGGTGGGTGTGTGCGCGGTGCGTGGTATTCACCCACATTTTGTGTAATTTACACTTAAATTAACTGTCCTTTATGTACGAGTATATTTCTGTGGTGCCAAGGAAAAAGGGGATAAATAACAAAATATTTTTTTTCACTACACGCTAAAAATGTAAACACTTCTTTGTTTTATTCTATTAGATTAAAGCCACATATTTCAATTCCAAAATTAGATAAACATAATATTTATTTATTAAGGATTTTTAAACAAATTACAAAAAAATTATCTAATTGAACAAAGAAGTGTTTTCTTTTTAGTTTCTAGTAAAAAAAATTGTTTAATGACTTATTCCCCTTTTTTCTTGGCACCACAGATTTTTGTCCGAGTATTAATAAAATAAATATATGAATCGCTGTAGCATATTTATCACACGTGAAACTTCAAGGCAGTTTACATATTTCCTTCGCTTACTTTTATTAAAGATTTATTCGAAGTTTGCTGCTGTTAGATATTTGTTTATGGCGTGTAGGATAACAGAATAAATGTATATTATGAAACAATAAATCATAGCTATGGGGCTCCTTGCGCAGTGTAGAATGCAATGTGTTTCCGAAACATTAGTATTCAGTTTTCCTGTGTAACGTCACATAATATTACCATTTCGTGTTTTTAGGACAGGCCTTTGGTAGTTTTTGCTGTATTTATAATGTTTGTGGGGTCATAATGCTATAATTTCTTGTATTTAGTACACATTCTTAAGTTGTCGAGACTTATGATAGGTTAGAGTTGTAAGATTTCAGAAAACTTAAACTTACTTAATGTTTCAGTTCAATAAGAAAATAAGTAATACAGGGTGTAAAGCTGAAGTTTATGCATACAATAGGTACATCAAACCTAGTAACATTGTGCAAAAATAATTGCTGGGAATCGACTTAAATTATTTAGGTATTAAAAATATACTATTTTCTGTAGCTCGCAATGAGCACGCAACAGACTTTACTACGTGTGTGTAGAACTAGACGGGTGGGTGTATGAGTATAATTGCTTAAGAAAGTTTAGTAAGTATATACATATCAAAAATAGTTTCGGCAAAAACGTAAAAAAATAAATCCTTAAATATCTCCTTATTATTGTATTATTCTTGTATCTTTTCTTCTATTACTGGTGTGCAATAAAGTATTTTGTATTGTATCTCCATAACTATAGTCTGTTCCCAGGTATGGCCCAATACAAAAAATCTTCGTGATGATTCGGAAGATTACGTGGCTCTTGGCTTCGTTGAGGGCCTTTTACACCCGTTATACCATCACACTTGCACCAACAACTACATTCGTTATGTCTACTCAGGTAAGCAATATTCAGTAATTTTTCCCAAACGTAATTTGTTTCCGCTCAACCAGATGGCTAAATATTCCAAAATTGCCTCATATAGGTATTATTTCGCGGGTTGCAAGCGTTTAGATATTCAATTTCCGTAACAACACAGAGAATTATACAATTTGAACTGACATTACGATCCATAAGCTAACAATAAAGTCACTGAAAAAAGACTTCTCAGAAATGAATCAAAGGACTCTGCGACTGAACAAATAGCATGCAAATCCACCAGTAACTGGAGACAGAAAAAACAGACTGGATCCCGTATTGTAATTGAAACAAAAGTGCTCATGTCCATCCTTTTACAATTCCAATTTCATCCTTATGTGCTTATGTTAAAGTTGATGTTCGCTTGTAGTGTGGTTTAAGGCAATTTGGACGGTTGTTAACGCGGATGTCCGGGTGCCAGTCTGGATGCGTCGCAGCAAAGTCAATTAACTAAGTGTGAAATATGCAAATGGTCCTACGGATAAGGGATTTTAGTCGCCGTACGTTCTGAAACTTTTTTGAGAATAACGTTAATAATTTTTTATGGTATTGCGTTATATTGATAGGTAAAGGTATACAATCATGTATGTATATTATAGAGTAGGTCTATACAAAAAGTATTCTTTGGGTCATTATTGAACAAAGACATTAAATTATAAGGTTTAATCTCTTTGTTATTGAAGTGAAACTTCTATATAGACATTAGGATTTTTCCGCCACGAAAAAGAGCGTTACGGCCGCGTGGAGGGGGTAGACGATATACCCGTTGAAGATTCACTTCTACTATGTGTCCCAGCACACATTTCGTTTTTTATCTGTTGATTAATCATCTGGCGGCGTGCGCGCTTCAGATCACCTGCCTGACAGGATGAATGAACGTTAGGGTTATTTTTTCCTATCTTTTTCTGTCCCAATTAAAAACACTCTTATTATGTTTCTGGGTCTTCAATGGTATATTTACTGTTTTCTGGACTCAGTAAAAGAATCTCTCGCTTGACGCCGCGCTCCGTAAGGCTAGCAACACTCCTAAGCTGACGTCTGTCGGTCGTGTACGTCAACGAGGCGTATGATACTTACGTATAAGAATATACGTACCTAAGTATCATACGCCTCGTTTACGTTGACGCTGATGAAACTATGCCTCCCAATGCTTCTGCATTGGGTTGGGAGGCATAGTTTCATCAGCGTTAGCTTCTAGCCTCGTGGCTAGTTTACCTTTCAGGATAATTATATTTTCTGAAGTCTTGTATAAGGCTGTAGTTGTGCGAAAGGTACCCGAAGCCTTTTTTCTTATTACTTACAAATATTTGCTCTATCCGTATTCATACTGTTGAAAGCGAAAATTTAGAAAAAATACTCTTTGACAATCTTATGCAACTGCATTTTACTGCAGACCTTTCAAGCGTCGATATTACTTTTTTTAGGAAAATGTGTAATTATCATAGGATAATATTTCCTATAAAAACTTATGAAGCAATAGTCCAAACTTACCGTTTCTATAAAATATATCTAGATAATATGGTTCATAAATGAGCCTGCCTGTAAGCGAAAGGCTTATAACTTAAACTTCAAGTCTCCCTAGGGCACTAGGAAACTTTGTTCAAACTAAAGTTACTTAGATAGTAAGTAAAGCAGTTTATTGTTTAATTGTTAATAAAGAAACTGATACTTTGAGGCTCTTTGAGGTATCTAAAACGTTTATTTTAGTTTTAGCCTCAGTTCTTATATTAGTCATCCCTTTCGTCTGCAAGATATTGTCATGGAGTTTATTTATAAATCATAATTAATATCTTCTAGATTATCAATACGCTGGCCTCTGGAAATAGTAAAGAAATATAAAAACGCAACTCGTAAACCAAAATGCACGGAGAAACAACTTTCCGAACAAAGTTATTCGGGTGTAAATAGCAATAATTTGTTTATTTCTAGCCTTTACGTTATTTCAGAGCAGATTGTTAGCGATTGACAATCTGACTGCTTAACGTACTCAACGAGGCATGGAGGCGAAGAAATAAATGATATAATCCTACACTAAAAACGACGCATAAAACATAAATATTTACCTAAATTAAATGGCAGGCAACTAAAACTAAACTTGCATTAGCTACACTGGCAAGATTTATTATATATATAGAAGTTATGAAGTTATCTTAGTGATGTGTGTTGACGACACGGTTGGCGCAGTGGCTAAGCGATTAGCCTTCTACGCAACGTGCCGCGGGTTCGATCCCCGCACGGAACAAGTATTTGTATGATCTACAGATAGTTGTTTCGGGTCTGGGTGGTGTGTGCATGTGACATGTATGTTTGTAAACTGTACCCTCGATACAGGAGAAATCCTAGTGAGGGGCAACGTTTAAAAAAAAAAAAAAAAAAAAAAAAAAAAAAAAATGTATCTATGCAGTTGAGTGCAGTGCAGATAACGTAAAAAAATTAACAGAATACCTATAATAACTAATTTAGGGCCATTTTCACCGACAAAATAACAGATGTTTATATAAAATCGGTCGATTACTCATACAAAAATTCATGTTTAAACGGCTGATTTTGCTGTAATCGTCTGTTATGTTATCGGTGAACTTGGACCGTAGAATGCCTGCAAATTTCTTAAAACTAAAAATAGTGCGTCGTAGGAATTTCGATGTGTAATAAACATCGATGTCTATAGATACGCTCTGTCATACAAAGGGAAACTAAAAAAATGAGACGTATTTTTTGAAAACGTCAAATTCTTTATTTAACAATGTTCGAATTATATTTAAATAGAACAGCGATACATGCACTAATGGAATAGCTACTGTTATTATATATTTTTATTCAATACACAAATTAATAATTATGTTATTAAACGGCATTTGACTGGTGATCAACCACTCCATTTTTCTGAAAATGGAGTACCTGACACGTCTCACTTTTAGAATTCACTAAGCATATCTATAGACATCGATGGTAATAAACGGTCACCCATCCAAGGGTTGACCGCGGCAAGCGTAGATTGACTGATCTGCGGGGTAGATATTTATTCAAGCTCCTTCTCCCACATTCATAATATGTGAATGTGAAAATAAATTGTGTTTACCGAGCACAGACATTTAATTTTGTATATAGAGATATAAAATGAAATATTTGTATCGTTCTATTTCAAATATTCTCAATACTAAAGGGATTTTAAGATTTATTTAACTTTAAATTGGGTCCACTAAGCTCAGAAATTGCTTAAATTCGTAACTTATTCTATGTCTCATGCATAATGGATGTAAGTCTGATTAATATAAAATGGCCATTTGTATCTAAGCAAATCTAAAATGTATTACATTTAAGTTTTTTAAAGTGATTTGTGGCTTGGAATAATGATATTTTTGGTTCGTCAGTGTCAGTCCGTCATATTTTTTCTTCTAGATTGCCTTTTACGGTGAAACGTTTTAAATTGACAAATGATATTAAACAATTTTTTATATTGCTTTAACTTTTTCAGTTATAAGTTGACTTGTGATTCACATTTTATGCCAACATTTTTATTACTAAAACTTTCATTTTGATTGAAATTTAAATTACATAAAATTAGGTATATTTTTCTATTCTATTTTTCTGCAATTTGTTTAGTATTTATGTGCATTATTTATCTAGATTGTATCAGCTAATGCCTTTGGCAGGACAAAGGTTAAGATTATCGTAGTTCACAGACAGTCATGCATTAATTAAATATTATCGAGCCTAAAGTAATTTTAATTATAATACATTAAGGAGACTGAAATAAACAATTGAATATTAAATGCCGTCATAAATTGAGGTTAAACATCATCATTTGATTTGATAGTTTCTTATAGAGCTATCTCGTTACCACGAGTTATAATATATATTATAACGAGTCGTATTGATAAGATAACTCAGGATAAGTAGAGCCATAGCGGGACATTTCACTCCAAATTGGAGCTGCCCGACTGGGGAAGTCCCTCACCTTGCAGTATATCGTAGCCAAATAACACTGCTCTTTTGCAGTGTTATTTTTAACGGTGAGCAAGGTCACCAGTGCTCCTGAGGAAAGTGTCGTATTAAAGGGGTCTTCTACAGCCAATTACATGTAAACAGAATCTAATAAAGCCGTGTAATACATTACAAATTCAGCCCATTACTGTCCCACTGCTGGGGTTAGTCCACCACGCTGGCCTGGGGCGGGTTGGCAGACTACATAACCATCGAGAACATTATGAGGCCCTCTCAGATGTGCTGGTTTCCTTAAGATATTATCCTTCACCGTTAAAGCAAGTGATAATTAAATTTTGATCCGCACATAAATTCCAAAAGTCAGAGGTGCGGGCCGGGATTGAATTTAGGCCCTCCTGCATGGAAGGCAAGCGTTTAACCTTTAGGTTCTCACTGCTTATTGCATAGCAAAGATGTTGCGAAAGCGTAGCAATTTACTACATGTGAAAAGAATCTAATAAAGCTATGATTGCTTATTAATTTTATCGTTATTTCAAGCATTGTTACCGTATTGCTGCAGAATTATGGAGGCAATCTAGTATACAATTCACATAAGTAAAGTTCAAGGAAAATAATAGTACAATTATTTACACACGATTCGCTGCTGACATGCAATAATTTGTAGGCGATGTGGTCACGAATGTGTTCGTCGACACAGCCAGTGCATTACAAGGCACATTTTAACAATGGGAAAATATTGAAGAATTACCGTATTTCCATATTGGACTAGGAATAAACCGACATGAAACGTTACAAACAATGGGGTGTTTGGAAAGGGGCCTCGATGACCGGCTAACCTCTTCACACAAGCTGATGGAAGACACGATAGAGCAAGATTTCTAAGTCCGTCAATTTGAAAGAGCAGTATTCTGCCTCTTCAGATACTGACAGATACGTTCTTATTATCGGTTACTATTTGAGTGATTCTCTAGTTATGTTTACAGCTACACGTTACACTACGTTACGTTACGTGTTGTTATTCAGTTACATGTTTATTATCGTATATCAATTCGTCAAATATCAACCGACACTAAGAGTGAGTTCGAATCGAGATCGAGATGTTCTTACAGAATAGATAGTAGCCTTTACTTATTCCTCGGACCATACTTACTGAGAAGTAATCTGATAAACAATTGAAAAAATTATATGTAGGTATTAAGGATAGTCAAACAATTATTGTGTTTAAAACTCGATTGAGGGAAAATATTAATAAAAACATCAGTTAGAACCGTTCGATTTAAGTAATAAGCGAAATATTGTGATAGCTATCATTAGTTATAATTAGTAATTTAAGCTAATTTTAAGTGAACTGTGTTCGTTATGAGTAAATAAAATCATTAAACCTATAAAAATCATTTGTGATCTCACAGTATTTTATTTGAAAACCTATTATTCATTCTATATTTAGTGCTAAAATGTTTACCACCATATTTATTTGATGTTTATCTACATGCTTTGCAAAATAATCTGTGTGTGTCGACTTTAACAAGTAATTCTGAAGCTAAAGCTCTGAAATTCTCGTGTTATTTTGTAAGAGACTAGGTACAATGCCCTTTCAAAGCTTACATGTATACATAGAATTGTCTTGTCTGCATAGTTTACTTTACATCGAGTTGTCGGTGATTTTCCCCTCGGTTGATTATTGTCAAAGTTAGTTCGACTTCGAGTTCGTTCAGTTTACATTTCGCATGGTGAATACTAAAATGTGGTCGTTGAAAACTTCTCAAATTAAGGAATCGTTCGGAAAAAACTAACGAAACTCCAATTTTAAAGTCCCATTGAGTTCGACGTTGGAATGAATAAAAGGTGGTGGTAATTAAAAACGATATGTCTCACTGACTGCAGATCGATCTTTTTATTGGGTATCGAAGCCTTACATAACGTGAGGCTTATGATGCCTACTTATGTCAATAGCGTTATGATTTGTTACCAGGTGAAGCATGAATTGTTCTCGACCTTTCTGACATACGTTAATTGTCAAAATCCTTGGAGCAATACAATTTTTTTTCGGATTTCGACATTTATTTTGACAAGCACGTGTAGCATTAATTTTCCTCGATCTTTCTTTAATTATACATTAATCTTCTTTTTCGTGTCAAACCATCACTAAATTTCACCAGGCGGCAGAACTTTGCCACCTCTACGGCTTACGGTTAATAGTGGCATACCAGATGTCGCTCTGGGTGCAGGTGTTGGGGCATAATGAGCAGCTACCTAATCACGATGCACGCTCGTAATCGGAATCGACTCAATTTTGACATTACAACAGTGTTCATTGCGTTGCTCAAATTGTAGGGCGTAGTGGTTTTAAAAGGTTACCGCGCAATGTAGTTTGTTGGGCTGTCAAAATTGAATCGATTCCGATTGCGAGTGTGTATCGTGATTACCCTGCAGGACAGTAGATGTGATATCGTTTGAGGGACAATACCGCCGACACTCTGTCTCCGTTTTGTCAATATGGCCCTTGCTCATATTATACCTGCACGAGCCGACTTCGGTCTGGATTAAAAACATGAAAAAATTGATTTTATGTTCACAGATTTTGACAATAGTTAGTGAGAAAGCTCGAAAAAATGTTATACTACAAATACCACATCGTTATAATAATTGGTAAAAACATTTTGCTTCTCGCTCGCACATTACCAACATTTATAAATGATCGTGTTGTATACAGTGCGAATTTATGAAATAGGAAAATATTCAGGAACATAATCGTTTAAGACAACATTGTACAAATTGGACATGTAACGCACGACGACTCGAAAGACTCAATACGTAAATTAAGGTTATGTTTTTTCAAAAATACTTGGAACGAAAATCGATTATATGTATCCTTCAATCAGAAAATTCGAAGGTAAAACATAATGTGCTTGTAGTTTCAAAATTTTAAGAGTAAAACTCATTGAAGTCCTAACGATGATTACGTCCAAACTACATACGCGTTTGTTTTATAGTACTATTTGTTTTTATTGTAGTGCTTCTAATCTAATTGCAGGCAGTTAGAACATATTGTGTTAATGTTTGATGAAAGTCTATGTATACATAAGATAGATACGTCTACGACTAATGTTAATTGGATTTACAGTGAGTAACGATAGCGTGATGATAGCTTAAATAGAATAGATGAGTCTCCTAATGGTTTGTACTAATACCTACTTAAATTTAGGGCTTTTCATACAATATTGTTATTCCCTTTTCAACAGAATTTGAGCTATCTCAAAAAATATTTGTTTTTTCAAGATTCATATCATGGGTTTCTCATTAAAAGTATTCTTGTTACTTCCTATTCCCATTGAGGTACTAGAGAGTTCACCTCTGACTGACGCTTCGAGGAATAGGCGTGATGCCAAGTTGTGTGCTATAATCAAAATGACTAGCTTGTTATAGCTCAACTGCTGTAAGTGCGGCCCTCCCGATTATTTGCGGGGTGAGGGGTGGCGGGCGTGCACGGTTATACACGGTATATGTAAGTGACACCCTAACGAAAACTAATACCATGGATTCAGGATAGATTCAGGAGGATTCTGGACTCCTCAGCGTTAGAATTTTGTGTCGATCTTTTCATAAATTTTACGATTTTGTTTTCAGTATTTTTAGTTAGTTAAAAAACTGCGAGAAAAAACGTAAAATTTTCGAAAAGTTCGATTTTACCCACACCTTGTATACTGTGATAGATATCTGGTGATAAATAAAGTACTATAATATACATTATAATGTCTTTATGAAAATATAAAGCCACCGGGAGATATCATCCCGATGGCATTCCATTTCATTTTGCATTAACTGATGTAAGTATAGTAGCCATTCTCTCCTACATTTTTATACGAATTTTCTAAAGTTTGGGTGTAAATCGTTCTAGGGAAGCAGACAGACTAATTAGAATGCAAGTCACCGTGCTGGATGTTGGCGTATCGCTATAATTCTCGCTTAATGACGGGTGGTACTACCAATCGCCATTTTAGGGCATTAAACGCCCAGGATTTACGACATTGAGCACATTTCCTTACGGTATATTGTATTGACACAGTATTTGAGTTTAATGATCCTTTGTAGGTATATTGCAAATGGATAAAATACCTATTATAATTTTAATTTTTTGGGTACGTATCTGTTTAGAATTCGCATATTTGGTGCGAGGATGAAACAAGTAGAAGGCATCTACTTGTATACATGTGTAACAAGTAGATGCCTTATTAGATATTAGGTAAAAAAGTACTTAAGTCTTGTCAATTTCTTTCAATAGATTCGCTTTATTAAGCCCCTCGTCAATATAATACGTTATAAAAAAATTACGGTACAAAAAGTAGTTATTGAAATTCTACGAACCAAGCTTATCAATGTTTTCATATTTAAATAATATAAATTGTGTACAATGTTTAAATATCTCAGTAAATAGATCGTGTACAACATTTTCTCTTTTGAAGCTTAGTTTTGAGACATGTTAGTTCAGGTAAAGTTTTAATATTTAGTTACAAGATTCTTTCATTAAATTCATAAAAATATTATAGTTTAAAAAAAAACTAAAGAAAACGCCTTTGTCATCCAAACTAAACGTGTATGCAAAATTTCAGCTCAATCGAAAACGGAAGTGAGTCAAATTTAACTTTCAAGATTTTTTTACATAGTTAGTTAGTTATAATGGGTGAAGCTAATAAAAGCGTTTTAAAAATCAACTCCATTATTGTGTAAAAAGTTCCAATATCAAAACAAAAGCAATTACAGCCATTTACGTTGGCAGGTAATTAAAAATTGACGCCACAGTGAGGAGGCGGCTCGATCCACCCCTAACTATTTAGATGAAGTTGTTCCGAACTACGTTGTCGCTAATTAGGCTGGTTTCGTGCCGTATTGCTGGTACAGACAGCGTCAAAGGCAAGTGACCCATTAACGGCAAAAAAATTTAAACGTTTTTATGAATGAAAATTTGCCTGTGACACATTATGTTAGAGTAGACAATACTTTCAGATGATACCATTATGATAAAAAAGCACAATATTATGTTCGGAAGATTATAATTATATTAAAATTCCGAAATATTAATTGGATTTTCTGTATTCAGGTACCTACCTATCGACTGCTTTATACCATTTTGCCCACTTCATTCTTCGTGGGTATTTAATACCACATTTAAATTTTAACTACTTTAAGACGTTGACCTTATGTCTGTGAAAAAAATTTTGTTACTTTGTGTGCATGTGTCTCTCTGACAAATAAATCATTTTTCTTTTTTTCTTTCTTATTTACGAAAACGGCGTTCCTCAGTTTTTAGACACGACCAGAGGGCTAATTCACGTAATTTTAAGACGCGCCGATCGTATTGCAGTGACGCTGGAACTTGACGCGAGCGTATCTCACTGAAGCTCAGAGGTTACCAAATGGCAGAATAGTCGACATCGGCTCAATTGCCATAACGAAAGAAGAATCAGAAGATTACCAAATGTGATATGTTGATCAATATTTTATTACAACTGCGCGGCAACTGCACTACTTTAGTTACGTGAATTAGCCTACTGAGCCAGGATTCATGAGTTATTAGCGCGGCGAGACTTTCCATTGACTTATGATGCTGACTGTACTTACTACGGTGATTTCACAGCTGGCAGACCCGTATCTACATAAATATAAATAACTATTTGCACTCAGAAAGGTTTACGATTTCAATTATTGTGCGTATCTTTATATGTGTATTGTGTGCGTAATTAGGTCGTGTAAGTGGTTGGTTTAATTCGCGGTTGAGGGTTAAATAGCCACTAAGGTTTGGAATGGTGTCGATTAAAGTTTGAATATGCTTGTAATAGGTTTCATTAAATACTTAAAGGACCAACAATACCTGTTTGTTGTAACACTGTGTAAAATTTATTACTAACATTAGTAAAAAACCTAATATTGCGACTATTAATCGTGACCTAACACGTGTTTCATATTCAAATGGAACTAGTAAATTATGCCATAAAATACGATGGCGGGCCCTTTGTGTGATGTACAAAATAATACTAGTAATGTAATGCCATTGGTTTCCCACACAGCCTTGCCTAGTTTGGGACCAAAAGCAATGCTATTTACTTTAAAAAAAACTAAATGTGTGCTGGGACACATAGTAGAAGTGAAACTTCAACGGTTATATCGTCTACCACGCGGCCGTAACGCATTTTCGTGACAGAAAAATCCTAATACACCTAATACTACTATATAGTAGTTTCACTTCAAAAATGTTTGTAATTTGTTTTGCTATATACACATATATGTAGGAACATACAGTCAGCGACAGAAGTAGCTGAAGATAAGTTAGAAAACTGTTTTTATTTGTATGAAAACTATGCATTTATAACATACACGGTGAATTTTCCATACTCATAATGAACAACTTCGCAAAAGGAAAACATTTTTGATGCGAATAATTTTTTCGGTATCCCATAATAATGGTACGATCAGATGGTTGAGATTGTAGGTATGTGACACAGAAAAATTTTTTCATGACGAAAACTTTTTTGTTTTGCAGAGTTGTTCATTATTATGAGTAAAATCATTCGTAACATATCCGAAACGACTTGTATATTTTTGTAACAATTTATTATGAAATAGCGTAACTTCATCGATCGATATGATGCTTTGATAAAAACAATAATTATTTTATTTGATAAATTGATTTCAAATGAGCAATGCCAGCAATGCAGTGCAATGCAGTAATGTAAGGGTCAAGTCAATACTTAGCTCAAAATCGCACCGAAATGTTTGATTTCAGCGTTGATCTGAGCTCAATGAAGCTCGTCGAAAATCAACGTACTAGCGGATCTAACATAAGTAGCACATTTTTCTACCCTGCAGCGGTTGAGATCAAGGAAGACTAATTGACGCAGCTTCCTAAAAAGTCCGCTAGTTAAAGCGCCACTGTTGTGCTGACCAAGTGTGAAATATCGGCAAACATGATACAAAATTAGGTTTCTGTTTTGATTACTCCGGATGTATAATTATAGTGTAACTATCAATTACAGGTTTATTTTTAAAATTCTTTGTTTGATTAGTTGCAAACGCTACGGCCCGCAATCAATTAATAGTTTTTTAACCCCCGACAAAAAAGAGGGGTGTTATAAGTTTGTAGTGTGTATCTGTCTGTAGCATTACCTATAGCTCCACAACGGATGAACCGATTTCAATGCAGTTTTTTTTAATCAAAAGCTAGTTTAACCGGGTATCATCTTAGTTATGTTTCATGAAAATCTGTTCAGCCGTTCAAAAGTTACAGCTCTTTTTCTAGTTAGAGTCGGGGGTTCTTGACGGTTAGGTTATTATTGCATCTACTTTGCATCGCTTGACGGGTTTAAGAATCATGCTCACAGAAGTATGGGCTCTCGTACCAAATTACACCAAGCTGCGTCTCAGCGACATTAAAATCAAATATATCCGCGCACAGTCGTACCGTTACGAGATAGTAGGTAAAGATGCTTTCTGAACTACAACATATCAACGATTTGACTTGAACTTATGATCCTCTCGGGTGTCATCTGCGCTAGTAGGACGCCCTGGCCAAAATGATGTATGTACCGAAGTTTGCAAGAACATTGACAGGACAACCCTTTGTCTTCACCCTTTCTTTGCGTGTTATGTTGTGAGAATATACTCGTACATACAAATTATTCAAGACTGCAATAACAATTAAGCAAGTTGCTGCAGTTCTGGTGATTTGGGCCCAGCGCACTGGAAAATGTGCGCCACAATTATTACCACCATTGTTCCCGGGTTGTTACGTTTGTCACAGTACACGTGAAAGAATAGTACAACTGCTGTTTTTATTTTAAACTAGCTTCCGCCAGAGGCTTCTCCCGTGTGTTATCTTTATAAATTATAGCCTATGTTACTCAGTAATAATATAGCATTGTGTTGCTGAAAGAATTTTTTAAATCAGCCCATTAGTTTTTTAATTTATCCATTACAAACAAACATACAAAAAATCGAATCTTTTCTCTTTATAATATTAGTTTAGATTCGTTGTTTCTGGAGCTCGTAGCTACATAGCTACCGTGCAGATCAATCCTTGCCGCAGTCAGTCTTTGGATGGGTGACCGTTTCATCGACCGTGTCTCGGAACGCACGTTATGCAGTTGGTCCTGGTTGTCATATGAATACTTATGACAATCGTTACAGGAGTCAGCCTTCCTTATCTTTCGCTTGCACTTCGCTCTATTCTTGACATCCTTGTCGGAAATTTCGAACGTCGCCATATCTCTATGTACTATATCCGTCCACCTGGCTTTACGTCTCCCTCGGGATCTCTTACCAGGTACAGATAGATGCAGTGCCAGGTTGCTTACATACTGTGCGTACATCTACATAATACCTATTAAAAAGATTTCGCACTGAGTAATTGCGTATAACATATAAGGTCTCATCTTAATAATCCAAAATATTTTAAAGGTAGGCTCTATGAATGGTATAGAATTCATTTCAAATATCAAATTAAAGCTGCAGTAGATTCAAAATTTATGTAGACAATAAGATCGGGCGGCGCGGTGACGTGATGCGTGTGTGTCAGAGTAGCCGAGCCCGCCAGGTCATGTGGTAGAGTTCATGACCTTAGTGCCATTCATAATCATAGAGGAATAAAGGTTCTATGCAAACGGAAACATCAATATTATTTTAATAAATAAAAAGGTATAAAAAAATGTTGATATTATTTTAATTTTGTTTTGCGGAAAGGTGTGTTTGTAACCTATAGATTTTCCTCTTAAAATATATGAGATTATTAAAATAAGACCTATAAAAATCTTCTTTTATGTCTTCTCTCTTCAAGGTCTCACGTACTTTGCCCTGTTCAAAACTGATGCCTCTCGGTTGTCAGATTCATTATCACACGAGTGTTAGGGTCGGCAGTTCATACATTAGTTTCTTCATGAGTTTGGTTGTTATACGGATAACAACCAATGGTATGGTAGTTTTTATGTAGGCATTTATGTAAAAATTGGTTCCACAAGATTTCCATCATGATAAACCGAATTGCTGGCGTTTTTAACGTGTTTGTTATGTTACGTAACCTTCTATTACGCACAGTAGGAGTCCTCAGTAGTGGTTGTTTTTTTTTTAGTATGGTATAATTTTAAAATAATTACGCATAGAAGACATGGACGCAGTGTCGCAAATTAACCTAAGCCATAAATGGCTAAGTCGATCGTAAAAACGTAATTATAATTATGTGTGTGTCGGCAGCCATTTATCGCATGCCACTTACGCACACATATTTACGTTTGTTGTCTCAGGTTTTAGTGGGCAGCACGTATGAGATTATTCTAAGGGTATAATCATAGAATCATCTTCGCATCGTTTTTAAACAAATAATAATGATAATCTTGTTTCTAATAATATGCGTAGTTTTCATACTTATGTAATTATTATTGTTGCGATTTTTTGTCATTCCTTCCACTGAAAAAATACTACGCTCAACCAAGTTATCATTAGCGAAACACAAATTCCATTACACATAACTAACTTAATTATGTCCTACCTTGTATTGAATGCTCAACCTGGCGTGTATAATGTGTTACAAATTAAATATGTATAATTAGTTTTACTACTGTCGTGCTTGCCTAGTGGTCGTGTACGGAACGAGCGAGACGTCGTTCCATGCACATGACTGCGTCTCTTTCAGATTCGGTACATTCGGTAGCTCAGTGGGACATAAGACGAGCAGACAATGAACAATTGTAATCGGAAACGTTTACCGAACCGCGACTTAGGGTGTTCTCTTCCGCCAATTCTATATAGAATGCATGAATTTTGTGGCAGTAATTATACCAGTGTCGTCTGATATGGTGCCGCCATATTGTTAGGTCTACTTACCATATCACTGACGATAGCGCTCTTCACGTGGCAAAGTAATGTGTTGAAAAAAATATTCTAAAATGTTTTATCAACACTATACTGATGGGATACAGGCCAGGCAGATGATACTGATGAAGAAGAAGAATATGGCATACGAGAGGTGGGGAAATTGGAGCTGCCCAACTGGGGAAGTACTTCTACCTTGCAGAATATCGTAGCCGAATAAAACTGCTCTTTTGCAGTGTTGTGTTCCTAATGGTGAGCAAGGACGCCAGTGCTCCTCGGGGAAGCGTCGAGTCGGCTGTATGGACACAACGCTAGTTGTAGGGTTGGCAACGCGCAGTGATGCCCCTGGTGTTGCGAGCGTCCATAGATAACCGCTTACGATCAGGCGGACCGCTTGTTTGTCACATTAGTAGTATAAAGAAAAACGGGCGTAATAGATTAGAGTCAGAAAATGTTTGTAAATTCTTCCTGATTTCTCTATCAATAACCCAACTGTCAAAAACCCCCAACTCCAACTAGAAAACGAGCTGTAACTTTTGAACGGCTGAACAGATTTTCATTAAACAAAGCTGATACCTGATTAAACTAGCTTTCAATTAAAAAAAACTGCATTGAAATCGGTCTATTTGTTTTGGAGCTACGATGCCACAGACAGATAGTAGATATACAAATACACAGGTATACAGACACACACTACAAACATAATTATCCCTTTATCATTTTAACCAATAAACAAATTTAGTTTTGGACCGAGGAACTATAGTTGAAATCTTATCGGTTCAAACATGCAAATACTAAATTCATTATTGATGAAGTTCAATTTATTACGAGTTCGCAACGAAAGGCGTGGTTAATAAAAACGTAATGATCTTCTAACATTTTTATTATCCACTTTTATGCATTTTCAATACTATATTGGATGAAAATAAAATATCAGTCACGGTAAATAGAGTTAGAACGCTATAACTCTAAAGCATCGGGCGTCAACTCTCATAATCATAAAATGCGTCGTACTAACTTTTGTTATAAAAAATGCTCCACTTTCAGCTCATATAGTTTCAGTTCTGTTCTCAAATAAAACTTCTACGATAGTTTTTTTAGAAACTTAAGAATCCAAGGTACCTAGCTTAAGCACACTCGATCTTGCAAATGTTTGCAGCGAAAGAAAAAAGCGAAGAGAGATTCTTCTTATTACATACCAGGTTCCGCCAGCGGCTTCGCCCGCGTGATATCTTTATATATCACTTAAACAGGTTGTCCCAGAACTCAACGTCAAGCCGAAACGGGGCGACAGGATTGATTGTAAACATCATGAGAAAAATCAGAAAAAAAATCTATCTAATGCAGTTTGAAAATTATGGGCATTTAAGAAAATTGTTATATTCAGGTGTACAATAAAGTATATAATAAATAAAAACCTAAATTTTTTATCAAACTGTAACCATTTTTCGGTTATTGTGGTTAATTTTTATTATTTTTGTTCATTTAAACTTTGGAACCGTAACCCTAAATAATAACCACAATAACCGAAAAATGGTTACATTTTGACCCAAATATTTAGGTTTTTCTTAAATGCTCATAATTTTCAAACTGCATTCGATAGATTTTTTTTCTGATTTTTCTCATGATGTTTACAATCAATCCTGTCGCCCCATTTCGGCTTGACGTTCAGTTCTGGGACACCCTGTATAGCTTATGTTACTCACTAATAATGTAGCATACTGCTGGTGAAAGAATGATTAAAATCGGTCCAGTAGTTTTTGAGTTTATCCATTACAAACAAACATACAAAAAATCAAATCTTTTCTCTTTATAATATTAGTTTAGATATAATAATGATATATTATTATTATGATATGATATTCTATAAGTACCTAGAACAGTTTCTGAATTAATAATCACATAATATATAACGGCCTATTTATAGATCAAAACACAAAATGTTTCATACAATGTATGAAACATATTGTGTACTTGTACTGGACGTAGTTTTATTAAGCAAAATACCGCGATCCCAGCTTTAATATTAAAAATTTAATAAGCGAGGCATATTTAAATTTATTGGTTAACGAAATTCTAATATAAACCTGTAGACTAAAAGATACATACTATATATGTATTTATTCTCTCAAAATAAATTATATATTGTATTACTATGTGCTGACTGTTAAAGAACAGACTACTCTGACAAAAGTCTGACATAAATCGTTTTTCCATAACATCTTTGAGTTTATTGCCATAGTAATATGCAATTTATTTGTGTGTATGTATTATTTTAAATTGGTTAACCAAAAGCATAATTTAATAGATAATATCACACATTGCAAATCATGAGGAAAAACTTACGTGACTTATATAATGGATGTAATAACGAATGATTACATTAAAGTAATTAATGAAAACTATTTAGGGCCATAGCACACTAGCTACCTACTTTTAGCAGCAGAAACGCGCGTTTTCGCATTTTTTCTGCCTTTTGCATACAAAAAGTGATTTACGAACGCGAAATCGTGCGATTCTGCTGCAGAAAGTAGCTAGTGGGGCCTAAAAAGGCCACATGTAGCAATTCACCTACGAATCTAAATGGTAACTGTCAAACAGATGATTACTGAATCATCTTCACCTTACGCAAATCATATTAAGAGTCATCATTAATTGGACATTTTGACATTTTTAATATGAATCATATTATGATTAATTTAAAGCGGCCTTTTTAGACCCCAGTTTGCTATGGCCCTTAGGTACACGGAGTCAAACATGACATGATACCAATAAAAATATAAATGTTTAATTTTAAATAGACTCATATTTTCGCAATAAATCACGAGCATGATATGAAGAAAGTATACTGATATTTATGCTCGCTAAAAGTTAATAACGCAATAAATGTTACCTTTCAACTACGAAACGAATTTCTCCGACGCGTATAAAGAAATATATGAGAAGCGATTACGTGAATTGTAACCATAAATTATATATGTCTCGCAGAATCAACCTGCACCCTGCATTCACAATGTTGAAAGAAAATGAATACCCTCGCGAAAAAATTAAATTATAATTTCATGAGAGCAGTCTTACTTTTAATCTGACTGCGTTCAGGGACGAACTTTGTCGATATCCATATATGAATTTCCATTATCTTTAAATTCAAGGGAAGCGTTTTGTGAAAATACATACATTATATTGTAAATATAGTTATACATGGTTACACCTGAATTTCTTGAAGATCTTGGGAATGTTTGCCTACCTGCAAGATAAGCCACTTTAAAAAGTTAAAGAATAATGGCTCATTTACACGTCTCGATTCTTTAGAAGAAGACTGCCCCTTATTACAAAAGATGGTTTACAGCAAGTCTAGTAAAACCCTGGTTTTAAATATATCCCTCACTTTCTAACGTCATATTATAACAAGAGACGGGGCTATCTTAAAATCAGTGTTTTACAAGACTGATTAAGTCTTGTAAAACACTGATTTTAAGATCATTTGTACCTAAGTACCTACTACAATTTAGTGAATTCAAAGTCCTATAATATCCACTCGACTCGACTTAAAAATACTGGTGATCTAATAAATGTTACTCCTAAATATGACGTTTTTGACCCACGTTCCGGCTTTAGGTAATACTACTTTAACGAAAATGATAACCATCCACGTTGTGATTGTGCGAAGAACAGTTTGTATCCAATGGGCCTGCGTCATATATATTAATTATTAGTATAGGTTATTATCTTTGTTATTATAATAATAACTTGTTTATCTACGAAAGTAGTCTTTCGTTGATAAACAAGTAATATTAACCAATATATACTAATAATTAATAGTGACCAAAGTCACTTACCACTTTCTTTAAAATTACCATAAATATGAGCCATTTAATGTTGATACTAAAATTAGTTTTCCAAGCCTCGGTGTGAGCGGTTTCACAAATGAGGTCACTTTGAGCTGTGTCAACAGTTCACAACTTTCGTAAGTTTTGGAAATAATAATTTGTTCTGTCCTTCGCTTTATTTTTGATGTTTAGTTCGAGTAGGTACTCAATCACAAGATGAATTGTGATTTTACACTCGTCTGGCCTCACCCTAGAGTTTTACTTGTTATGACGTGGTTTGTTAACTATAATATATGGTTCTACAATATACATATAATAATTTTTTTGCAAAAAAAAAACCTTTTTAAACAAAATAAACAAATAGGTACATTCACTAGGAGTTCTCCTGTATCATTCATATAGTTTTCAAGTACCTATACATACATCTCACATGTACAAACACTATTCGATCATCAAAATTTATTTTTAAATTCATTTTTGCCCTTATTCTTGCCTTACAATAGCGTACATACATTTATACTTAATATAACCTAATAGCAGCATTATTTGAAGTGCTAGAAAAGCCAGTAATACAGTGCATTTTTCACTGACACTGTTATTTCACGGAACGGACGGCACGGATATTTGCGGATAGGCACGTGTATAATGCCGTAGCACGTAGTAGTCTCCTAAGATTGCGTAGCAGCTACCTTTAGTCGTAGCAGCTACACAATCGATAGATGTTTATGCTAATTGATTACTATTACGAATGTCAGTTTGAAAATTACAATTTTATTCTTCAAAATGCGAAGTCTCTATCAAATTGTTTATAAATTAATTTAATTGTTCTTATACTTGAGACTGTAATTTATCAGTTATCTTTAATATTAATCTCCATAAACATTGCATTTTTAAGATCAAATAGTTTAATAATAGCAAAAAAATCGGCTTTTATAATTAATATAAGCAGATATTTAAGGAATTATTATTAAAAGGAAATTCATAAAAACGTATAGGTACGTTTTAGTTAAAATGCAAACGTTTAAATTCCAAAAGTTTTCACTTAAAACTACACTGGCATTTTAAATGCGGTCACAATGGTTTCAAAAATAAATTATGAAATGTCCTCGCTAATTAATTCACCCTATTTGTTGCACTGAAAATTAATGGAATGAAAATGAATAAAATAACTTGGTAACATACGTCCTGAATATTGTATCGTTAATATAAGAGTAGCACTCTCAATGACCCCGTATTATTGGTAATTGTAAAACATGGAATTGTGAAAATTTTAATTGGGGAAATGATTTATGGAAACTAAAAGCTCGAGCTATGTTGTACATAAATTTAAAAAAAGGAAAAAACCGACTTCAAGAAACTAAAAAGTATAAAAGATTTTTCTAAATTGGTCTGTAATTGGCGGAGTAATCGATAAAAAAGAAAAAAAAAAGTTTAGTCGAATTGAGAACCTCCTTCTTTTTTGAAGTTGGTTAAAATAATTCGATCATGAAGTTGGAACTCCCATCTTTATGATCGGTAATTTTTTTACAAGGTAGCTCAAAGTTTAGTCTCTCACGATCGAATTGAAGTTTATTACTAGAGTCTATGTTCATTACCATTTTAGTTACGCGGTAGACCCGCGGATTTGATGGCAAGGGCCCAACACCACCAGGAGGGGAGGAATTCGGAGGATGGCTACACCAAAAAATGGATACTACATGGGCTGCAATGATGATGATGAAGATCATTCTTCGTATTGCCTTTATTTATTTTTGTGCTAATAAACTTATTTTCTTCTTTCATCCAAAATGGCAAGACTTTAAGCCTTCAAGCCTTCAAAGACTAAATAATATTTTAAAATGAACAACCACCTAAGATATTCACAGACATTTTCCAAAAGCCCTCTCTGCGAATAAATTGGAATACATATTAATACAAATTCTTATCACCGACGCTCTTGTATCGTAACTTTTTGCTCAAAACTCTAATGTCTTGCGGATTTTAATAAAGAAACCATTTGTATGCAGCCAAAACGATTTACATTCAGATAAGGGTGAACATACTCTTAGAAAAAAATTAACTTCTGTTCAGCTGTAAGGAATACCTGCAAAGTTATGGTGTAAGGTACGCCGCACAAATTATGGAGAAATACTGGCGCAATAAGAAGATGGTAGTGTATAAAAACACCAAACGAAAACGAAAACGCACCAAATATTAAGAATAGGAACGTGGAATGTAAGAAGTCTTAAGAGCCCCGAAAAAGTCCATAATTTGTGCACGGAAATGACGCGACTGAATATAGACATACTGGGTCTAAGTGATGTAAGATGGAAGAACTGTGGAACACAGAGGATAGATGAGACTCATGTTTTGTATTACTCTGGATCTAGCGAGTCGTCTAACAAGTATGGCGTAGGAGTGGTCGTTAACACCAGAATCGTGAATACATCCATCAGCTTTGTGCCTTTATCTAATCGTGCCATGATGCTTCAGATACAGTCCGAACCGAGGAATATCAACATCATCCAACTTTATGCTCCTACAACGGATGGTTCAGATCAAGATATGGAGACTTTTTACAAGGAAACCGAACAACTGCTTGATGTTACAAAGAAGCACGATATCAATGTGGTAATGGGAGACATGAATGCAAAGGTTGGCGAGGGAGAAGTTCAGGGAGTTGTGGGCAAGTACGGGTTAGGAGTAAGGAATGAGAGAGGCGATATGCTTACGCAATTTTGCCAAGAAAAAGATCTCGTAATAATGAACACCATGTTCCAGCTACCAGCTCGAAGGCTCTATACTTGGACGTCGCCACGGCATACCACTGAACACATCATGCGGAATCAGATAGATTATCTGATGATTAACAGCCGCTTCAAAAATTGCATCAAGAGTGTCAAAACGTACCCAGGTACCGATATACGATCTGACCACAATCCTGTAGTTGCTTGTCTCTCGTGTACCCTTAAGAAAGTTGGGAAGAAGTCCAACCGCAACCGACTCGACATCAGAAAACTTAATTGTCCATCCATTCGACCTAAGGTGTTCAATGGAATTAATGAATGGGCGGCGGAGGCAAAAGAGAGACCGGCACACTCGGTAGAAGAACAGTGGCATAGATTGAGATCAAAAATACATTCCCTTAATAGCGATCACCTAAGAAGTGACAATTGGGTACCTAAACAGGTTTGGATGACCAAGAAAATATATGACCTGATAGAAGAAAGAAGGCTCTACAAACAGACAGACAGCACTAAATATAACGAAATAGACATGGAAATACGGAGGGAAGTTAGATACGCTCGTACCTCCTGGTACAACAAAAAGTGCGAATATGTAGAGGAATTACAGGCAAAACATGATGCATTCCACCTGCACAAAGAAATAAAAATTATGATTGGTCGTAAAGCAACTCTCCAACACCATCTCGTGGATGAGAATAATCTCCCGATTCTCGACATTGACAACAAAATTTACCTATGGGAACAATATATTTCTTCTATGTTCGCAGATGACTCGAGAACTGTTTTAGTTCCTTCAGAAGAAGTAGTACAGGGTTTACCCATACTTAAATCCGAAGTACGGAAGGCACTAGATAAAGCCAAAACAGGGAAAGCTGCTGGGCCGGATAATGTTCACATAGAGGTACTCAAATTGATCGAGGAGGAACACCTTAACGCACTGGTCAACCTCATGAACCTTGTTTATGACACGGGCCAATTACCACAGGAATGGCTCGGATCTACTTTTGTCACTCTCCCTAAGAAAAAGAACGCCAAGAAATGCGAAGATTTTCGGACGATAAGTCTTATGAGCCAAGTCCTTAAGTTATTTCTTGCCGTTATTCATGAACGTATCAGGAAAAAGTGTGACGAACAACTCGCGGAAAACCAATTTGGATTCCGATCTGGAATGGGCACCAGAGAGGCTCTTTTTGCTGTACAGGTTCTGGTCCAAAAGTGCAGAGACATGCAGCAAGATGTTTATATGTGTTTTATCGACTATGAAAAAGCGTTCGATAGAGTTATGCACGACCGTCTTATTACTCTTTTAAAAGACATTGGTCTTGATGATAAAGACATACGCATAATCCAGAACCTTTACTGGAATCAACGGGCCACAATTCGTGTTGAAGGAGAGGAGTCCAAAGAAGTTGAAATAAAAAAGGGAGTTCGACAGGGCTGCATCTTGTCCCCTACTTTGTTTAACCTGTACTCTGAAGCTATTATGACAGAAGCACTAGAAGACCTTGACTGTGGCGTCAGAATAAATGGGCGTATTATTAACAATCTGCGATATGCCGATGACACAGTTCTAATAGCGGCTTCAGAGTCAGAATTACAGCGAATAGTTGATAGGGTGAATGAGTGCAGTGAGAACGCCGGTCTCAGGATGAACATCACCAAAACCAAGCTCATGGTCGTCTCTAAAAACCCTAATTTGGACCCAGTAATCAAGGTATCGCGTCAACGACTGGAGAAAGTTACCAAGTACAAATATTTGGGCACCTGGCTGACTGAAAACTGGGATTGTGACACAGAAATAAAAACCCGCATAGAGGTCGCCAGAAGTGTTTTTAATAGCATGAAAAATGTACTCACTAGTCGTAGTCTTAAAATCTCGTTGCGTTCTCGTCTGCTGCAATGCTACATCTGGCCGGTTCTTTTATACGGATGCGAGTCTTGGACTATTAAAGAAGATCTCAGGAAACGTATAGAAGCTTTCGAAATGTGGGCCTACAGACGAATGCTACGAATTAGTTGGACTCAGAAGGTTACCAACGAGGAGGTCCTGCGACGAATCGGTAAGAAGCGCGAGCTTTGGGATACCATCAAACGAAGGAAAGTTGCATATCTGGGTCACGTATTTAGACACGATAGATACAGCCTTCTGCAACTTATTATGATGGGCAAAGTAGCCGGCAAGAGACACGTTGGTCGCAGGAAGAAGTCGTGGCTGAGGAACCTTCGGGAGTGGACTGGAGTCTCGAGTGCTGCACAACTGTTTCGCCTCGCAAGAGACAGAAAGAAATATGCAGAGCTGACTGCCAACCTTCGCTAGTCGGAGAGGCACTCTAAGAAGAAGAAGAAGTGTATAAAATATTTTAGAGCAAAGGCAATTTTGTCTGTCTTACTTATTCTTATTAGAGCAGTGATAGCCTAGCGGTTGAAAGCTTGCCTTCTACGCAGGAGGGTCTGGGTTTAAAACCGGCTTGCACCTCTGACTTTTAGAATTTATGCGCGGATCAGAATTTGATTATCACTTTCGAAAACATCGTGAGGAAACCTGCACATCTGAGATGGCCTTATAAAGTTCTCGATGGTGTGTGTAGTCCACCAACCCGCACTAGGCCAGCGTGGTGGACTAAGGCCTGACCCTTCTCATTCTGAGAAGAGGCCCGTGCCCAGCGGTGGGACAGTAATGGGCTGGATTTATTTATTTTCCTTATTCTTGTTGTTTCCCGGGAAAGTAGGAATACAATGTCGTTCACTTACATAATATAATTATGTTCTTAACATAGGGTTTTAAGATTTCATACGTCAGTAGGTTCATAACTGACCTTTTACTTAGTTGTTTAAGTGTTCGCAAGTGCGGCTGCTGTGCGTCAGGATATATTGAGTTTGATTCTCAGGTCGAGTAAAATTTTTCTGGGTGGAAAATTAACCCGGAAAATATTATATTTGAAGATCGTTGCTATGTATTATTTACAATATAATAGATAAATATTTTTTTCTTGTAATAGATTTCACAGTTAAAATGAGTGCTATTTATTATGAAGTTAGTAAGGAAAGAACTTACCGACGTGTTTCCATAACCACAGATTACTTAGAAATTGCTTACCCCATACTTAGCTACATAAAACCTATAATACCGAAGGCTCGTTTAAACTTTGACTAATTCGATCGATTATGAATTATCAAAAGAACATTGCGATTTCCAATTTATGTTAACTAAGTACTTGTAACAATCATGTAACTTTTAATTTTTACTAAGCAACAATGACTTGTTAAATACAAGTCTATGTTGTGAAAAAAAATATAAATTATAATTTTTTATCACTATATTACTACTATTTCGATTGACACCTCCAAACAAGCAAAATATGTTTGTGGTAGTAATGGTAAAACAATAAACCCGGGCTTCCTTTGCGAAAGGGTAATGAGCAAGTAATAGCTAGACGGAACGGACCAAAACTAGCGAAAATAGGTTTTACCTTCCAATAAGAAAGAGTTTTTACAATTGCCCTCGACTGCAAAAGAGAAATGAAGAACGAGTTCGTTATTAACTATTTTTACTCGTTCAGTCTATAAATACATACAAAATCAAATTAAGGGTTAAAAAGAGAAATGAAGAAAGAGATCGTTAATAACTATTTTTACTAGTTAAGTCCTCTCCGCTAGACTCTTTGTTGGTGGCTTTAAGCCGGGCTTCCACAACAAGGAGTCTAGCGGAGAGGACTTAACTAGTAAAAATAGTTATTAACGATCTCTTTCTTCATTTCTCTTTTTAATGCAGATCATAAACGTCAGGCCATAGATGACCGATTAAAAATTGGCGTAGATTGAATATAATTGTATTATGAGCCGTATTTCAACGCACAAGTGTAGGGCCAAACTAGGACAAAGAATCGGTTGACGATTATTAAATTCGGATCTACTAAAAGTACCTATGTGTGTAATCTACCTGAGGCAGAATTTTTAACCTCATTATATGAGAATCGAATCTAATATCCATCCAAGTTAGAACTTGGTAAAGTCGATCTAAATTTAAGTGATCCTAAAGTTTTGATGGAAATTGGTTCTCTGAAACTTAGTCATTGTTGGACCCTAAGGCTCAGGTTCAGTTATATTGTAATTATGGTAAGGTATAAGTTTTATAATACCAGTATGTCTTTATAATGTTCTAAGAATTTCTTAGCGTAGACCTGTACCTATGTTTTCACGACGCAAAAACTCAATTCTGTTTTTTTTAGTATGTACGCGGTATATAATTATGTTAGTTAAATAGATACGCGGTATGGCACTATCAATGACGATATCCCATACGATACAAATACTTGTATGGCCTACAGATATATGATCGTTCCGGGTCTGAATATTTTGCGTATATGAAGATTTGTCTTTGTAAACGCACCAACAATAGGTAAACGCAAAAGGCCCTAGTGGAAAAATGTTAAAAAAAAAAAACTGTCAATAGCTTCAGAAGTTCACATGAACTTCTGACACTATAAAGTTAAACGATTAGTAAGTACCTACTTTTTATGGTATATACGAATAAAAACGTTTTCAGTTTGAGTTTATACAGAATCTGATAACTGTATTATTTGTAAACAGAAAATTGGAATTTTAGCTTACAGAAAAGATGTGGTGTTTTCAAACTGATCAGGTGTTAAAGAATACCATGACTGCTGAAGAAAATCAAAGTGGATTAGATGAAAAACAGTTGTTATATCTTTAAAAATCGAACTCAAGAAGAAAATGTAGAAGGAAAGAGACCACGTGGACGTGTTGGTACAAAAATATAGTTTCTAGATGTTATCATGCATAATCTGTTTGATTTTCAAGCCGCTGAAGATGGGATCTTGAGAAGAATAATATGATGAAGGATACCTTGTATACTAAAGTCAAAAAGTTAAGTTTTGAAAGTGCCTGCAAAGGCCCAGTTGAAATAAAAATCTTTGACTTTGACTTTGACTTTGAAAAGTAATAATATAGTAGGCTCTCCCAGTATAGGTTGACCCCTTACATACAAACTGCCAAATAAAAATTATGTTGAAGTGGAATAGTGAAGTGTTTGTGCATATGAAACGTATGTTTGTAAACTGTACCCTCGATACAGGAGAAAAGCTAGAGAGAGGCAATGTTATAAAAAAACATCCTAATTCTAAGTATATTTTACTAAACAACAACAACAACGCCCAAATAGCTAATAATAGAATATTATAATCTCTTTAGGAGCACAAAGAAAACTAGCGACAGCTTACTTCCTAGCGAAAGTCATGTATTTACAACACCGCAAATATGCTTTCTGGATGCAGTGAAATTCCAGCGTAATCTGCTGTGGCTGCAGCGCTGAGCGGATTTCAGCGGTCACAGGTGAAGTAAGCTGATTTAGTGCTTACTAGAATAATGCTACGTGTGGAGTATAAGTGAGGCTTTAGTCTCTTAGGTTAGCAGATTTTCTGTTAGTAAGTACTTATATAATTCTGTTTGCCTTGGTTGAGGTTGAGTACTTATAGTAGCAGAATATTACGAGATATTGCCATGTATTAATATGTACTATTGGTCGCCCAGTGGTCGAAATTCGACCGTAATTTTAGTTTTCTGCACTTCTTCTCCATATATACTATAACAATGCAAAATCTCATACTCCTACGTGCGCGTAATATGTTTAAAAATGCATACAGTTCTCTTCACGTATTAATATATAGATTATGTTGACTCTTCATAAAATGCTTCACCTTAGCTAAATAAGCTTGCGCTAGGAACGAAACACCTCAATAGTGCATAGTTGTACTGTCGATGGATCATAATTATAATTATACTTTTGGAAGAGACTTAAGTTTAACAATAGTCGACTGAGCTATGATTTAGTAATGGCGAACAAGAGGACAATACATAGGTATAATTGTAGATACTATAATTCAAAAACATTAACATAAATGAACATCGATATCTATTTGCAGAACGTTTATGAACATCAGCTATTTAATAGAGCGTTTACCGTTCTACACTCCCCCTTATCTCTGCCGTTATTACCTATGTATAACAACTAGAAACTCTGCACTGGGCCGGCGCCGTGACAGCGGCGGCGCCGTATTGCATTCGGTCCACGCCGCTCTCTGTGACGTGCGTCATACATTCCAAAAGAAAATGGTAAAGCGGCTTCCATCGCTTGTTTGTCGGGACAGTTACCCCGGCGCGGGATGTGGACCGCTATCGTTCCGGAAAGCTAGGCTGGAGTATTTTGTAGAAAGTTGAAAACTAAAAAATGTAGTACCTACAAAAAGCATAGAACTCTTGTTAATCGAAAAGTGGAGTATAAGATTGCGATTAGATGATTGTAACGATGATGACGATGATGTTGTGTGATGATTGTTGTGTTGATGGTTGTTGTGTTTTTCTAATTACTGTATCTTTTCTTCTATTACTGGTGTGCAATAAAGTGTATTGTATTGTAAGGTTGGCCTGACATTGTATCGTGTCTTCACACAATGTAGGTACCTATAATTTAGCGTGGAACGCACGAATGTGGTACGTGGACGTAACGTAGGACGCCTTCTAGTCAGATGGTCTGATGCTTTGAAATATATTGCTTTGGGTGGAGTAAAAGAAAAAAAAGAATGAAATAACGTTTATTGGTCAACACAATACATGTTTAAATCACACCATATACAGTAAGAAACAGAATAACCGGGAGTGACACAGCAATAATTGCACATTGCAGCAGGCTCACTTGCGCACACAAATGTAAGCTATGACATTTAATTAGGCTCAGTGTGGTATTGCATGACCAAAAGGCCTCAGCTCAGCATAGCTGCAGTAACACTACAGCGCTGATTTTCAGCTGAAACCTAAGGTGGCTGACAGAACAGGTTTCCATGGAATTGTGTAGTAGAATAAAATAATATATATAATAAAAAGGGATATTTAAATAATCAATCTGTGAGTAGTCAAAGTACTACATAAAATATAAATCCGAGATAACAGTCCAATTTTAATCATAAATATCAATAAATGAACCAGCGATGTCAAAATTAGGCGATATAGTGAGGCAATAAGTGAGCGAGTGGTAAGGTGAGTGGTTGCAGAAGGAGAAGTACCAACTTGAGAAAAGCCTACCCAGCAGTGGGCTGCGATAGTTAATTCATTGTATCTACCTACTTGTATACATGGCTACATATCAAGTTAAATATTTCCAATATAAGCTGACCTCGTATTGATTGGCTTTCCGTAGAATGAGAGGTCTGCCTATACTGAAAATGTTTAGCTAGACATTTGCCGTGCGTGTAGTCGAACAAAAGAGGAAGGTAATGAAGTTGATGGAAAAAATAAATGTATGTTACGTTTTATTTATTTTATTATTAAAAATAAAATGAATAGAACTATATTGTCTCAAAAATATATTTGTATCTAATGATTTTATAATAATTAATTAGCTACTATTTTGTATCAATGAAATAAAATTTTACGATATCTTAATGATTTTGACGTGTAACGCAAATGACCAGAAAATTGATTTCTGATTTATGTTTTAAGTACAAAGTCACCAGATTCACTGGAAATTATGGACGCATTTGATTATTTATATCGTATTATATTATTGAATTAATAGACAGTCATTGTTGAACTATACATTTACTGTACATTTAGTCGTTTCCTGTACAACTGTACATTTAGTCGAATAATATTGAATCATGTATATGGAACAGCTGATATTTTTTGCGATTTCTGGTTTGGTGCCATAGTAAAAGTTGTTCACAATGATGAGTACAATACCCTCCTTCAATGATTCCCTCGTTCTACTAGCCACCCTGTATAGACAAGTCTTTCTAAATGTATAGATAGAAGAAGGAAAAGAAGAAGAACATAGATAAATAAATAATTTATGTTTAAGAAAATACAACTTCGATTTTTTTAATACTTCATGGGCATCTGGTTACCTATATCTTTGTTCGAGTTTACCATGGGGTACAATTAATTACAATTTTACGCTCAGCTCGCTCTCGGTCCGTCTGCTGTGACTTACCTACTGAAATTGCGACGAACCTCATTGCAAAGCAGGTTAAAAAGTTACATTCGCAGCGATAGTTTCGTTTGAAGTCAGCACACACCGCGCACCTACCTACACAAGGCGGAATACTGACCTTAATTTTATTCAATTTGTAACTCTCGAACCCAAAACTTTCGTGATGCATGACTCGAACAGTAATTCGACTTTTATTGCTTTTACTCTGCCGGATATTTCGTAAAAGGTTCGTTCTGTGGGGAAATGAAAAAATTGGCAAGAATAATAATTTTCTAAAGGTCGATTCGATCGTAAGTGGATTTTGATCAGACGCGATTAAATATTTTATTTTATATGTAAACGTTGTCACGCTCTTTGCACTTGAGGAAAATTGAATTGTTTCTACATAATAAAATAAAATGGTATTTTAAAAAATAATATGCCTGACCAATTCGTTCATGATTATGTAAATATAAGCGTTGTTACTAAACTTATATTATCTCTAACGTTAAAGTCGTTCTAGAGTAATCATCAGATTGCATTTCTGAGGGTATGTATTAATTTATTTCAATGACAAAGTCGATTAATCACTTAAAAAAAAAATTCAAAAAGCACTATTTATTTTCTTACTGACAATAATTTCGTATCATTTTCTAACTTCACATCATGAAACTTACGAAGCTAAAAATATCTGCGAAACTTTCGGAAAAATACAGTTCCACTTTCAACGTTTTATATCGAGTTAACGAACTAGCACATTGTAGAAAAGCCAATTTCCTTTCATATAAATTAGAGTCTGGTACCAGATATTTCAAACTGCGGGGTAGCCTTTATCGGGCCGCTGTCACAGGGCACAGCCGTAACGTGGTACTTGGCTCTGGACCAAGCCTCGGCTGTCGCGCATTGCTTCCTCGCTGCCCTCTCTAATTTTTCAAAACAACATGGCAGTGCTCCAAGATGAATAACACGTTATTCTGATAGTGCATACATTTATGAATTTATAGCGTGCAGTTTGTTAGTTGTAAGTTTGCATTTTACGGTGAAGTCTTTTGATAAACGTAGTGACGTAAGACCGAATGTACCTAGGTAGATATGAGTTAGATTTGTCTGATATATTTAAAGTCAGCAATTTTTGTGGAAAGAAAAAATCGACCGAGACCAGGAAACGAACCTGCGACCTACACCAGGCGCTCTCACCGTCTGAGCTACTGCGATCCCTGCTCGCTGGAATTCTCCTTCCAAATTTTAGTCCATCTTAAGGTGAAGATGGTCTGATTATCTAATATATTTTATGCGATATGGATATCTTGGTAGCAAGTTATCTGTTTCTGAAATCGTCACGGTTTTGCAATAGTTAATCGATATAAATGTGTTTATAGGAGCTCAAAGACTGTGTTACTTTTAGATATAATAATAAAACTATTAGGTACTTTATCATAATGCTGATTACTTTGGACAGTATCCCCTTGCAGTAGATTTTAATAGGCATTGGTGACGACGATGAGATTTATTTTTAACATCTCCAATCAAATTCATCCAGTACTAAAATATAAAGTTTCTCTAAGTAAAAGTTTACTAGCTGTAACAGAAGCAGTAACTAAAGCGTTTACCGTCAGTGCTGCGTTTAAAATGACTCCCTGTCTGCAACAGGCGCATCGGTTCCAGCTCAATAGTTATAAACTGAATCTTTTTACGAAGAACTATTTCAATGGCCTTTTCGAAGCCGCATTCTATTGAACGTTTAAATGTTGCTTGCAAACTATGAAGTGAAGTTTTACTCGGCAACTGGTACATATATGAAATAGTTTTCATTCATCCGTGAATGGATAAAAGAATTTTTAAAAATTATGTAGTTTTTACTTATGTTTTCATTCTTTTGTAAATCATGATATATGTTTAGGTATTTCGAGCAATGCAATGTGTTATTGCATGTCCTAGATACATCGATAAAAGACGCATAAGAAGAAAACCTTACATAGTTAAAATTTTCTGTATAATTAATTCTATCTCTAGTTTGGCTTCACACAACAACGGTCTCTTGGAAAATATAAAATAATACAACAGGCGTTCACGTAAAACAGTAAATGTATAAAACACTCCTAAATCCTCGAATTAAGCACATAATTGTAGCCAAGACCCCCATTAAGCAGCTTTATTTGCCCAAGTTGCAGCATTATACCAGCTAACACACTGTAACACGTCTAAGACAATCTTTATAAGCATAAACTATTTTGAGTGCTCAAGTAAACATCGCAGTGCTTTGTACAATGTTCAAGTATACGTACCTAGATAAATCTGCCTTGAAACACTTTATTTCACTTATAAAGTTCATAGCGGGAAGTTTTAACAGTTTTAAGTAAACACCAAGTTTGAAACTCGTCTCAGTTACAAGTTTACGTGTGCTAAACAAGTCTGGTCGTGTGTTAGAATACGATGGAAACTTTCGACCCGCGTGCGCTGTCACTATTAGCGCTTTGAGACGCTTTCAACAAACCAACTTTCAACAAAGGGGAAGTTCTTCAATTTAAGATTCTTGTTATTGAGCGGTATTACACGTGTTAACCGGAGCCGTGTAATTTTACTTGAGTTTGTTAAACTACCGGATACTATGTCCTTGTAATGATAACAGATGGCTATATACTGGGTTTTCGTGGATTTAGTTTTTAGTATTGTTTTCCTTGTTTGTGGATGGAATAAGGAAGGTTTTTTGGAAATCTGATCATGGTAACTCAATAGAAAAAATAAAGAAGAGAATTGGAACATTCCCGTCTTTGTTGTGATTTGAAATGTGAAAATTTATTTTTCTAATACTTATATTTTGGCGACACGCTATAAATGATTAAAAACATGAATAAATGATGTCAATCTCAGCTAAATTGTTGAGTTGTTTACCGACAATCCTATTGTTTTACATTTGCGTGTACATACAATCAATTCCCGACTTTTTGTTCATATTCCCTAGGGAATAACGAGTGCCGTGCTGTGAATTTCCAACTAATTGCCCGAGGCATTGTTTGCGCACATACGCCTACCTCTTCATTCAAATTTCCGCATTCATACCGATTGATCCCATCTGACTTTTATATTAAAACCCTTTTTACTTTATGCATATAGCCATACGCTGTATAAACTCGTTCAACGTAAAGGCTTTTAGGGAGAGTAAACATCATTGACGCATCGCGGGCGTAGGTTAAAAATGCCCGGGCGTTTTTGTTCCGGGCCTTTCATAACGTACCCGTTTTATGCACGCCGGATACGGCTTTTTGTCCTGTGTTGCAGTTAAAGTGTGAGGCAAGTTGGGCGTCACTATTAATGTCGATTTATTATTGTATGAAAGTGGTTGTCGACTCTGTGTGGCGACTTCGGCATGAAAATGTGTAGGTATTGTGAAGGTACCTAAGTGTACAAAATAAGTGATATATATGCATGAAATCTGCTTGTGTCAAAAGAATATTATACTGTTTTGCCGTTTGATCTTGGGTGCCTCATTTTCTGATCGATGACGTAAAAGGTATCTAAATAAATATATTAAGGGTGACAGCATACACCTGCAAAACTTGATATTTCGAGTTTATTCGCCCTGATTTTTATAAAATATGATAAAATTGTTATGTTCCTAGTAATGTTCTAGTAGTTTCAAGAAAATTGGCTAGAATTTTTTCAAATTCCATATCTGCTGGAACGGACATTCAAATTATTTTGTATTGTATTGGGTCCTCATCGTGTATAACAAATTATAATTATGATACTAGCTTCCACCAGCGGCTTCGCCCGCCTGATATCTTTATAAATTATAGCCTATGTTACTCAGTAATAATAAAGCACTGTGCTGGTGAAAGAATTTTTTAAATCGGTCCAGTAGTTTTTCGAATTTATCCATTACAAGACGATAACTCAAAACCCGGTAATAGTGTTAAATAATGTGTAATAGTTGCGAAAGTTTAAAAACATTCAAATTATTTGAACATGTTGATACACAGCTTTAAATATATGTACCTACTCTTTGTCACATAATTATAACCGAAATATACAGTGTACATCGAGATTACATAGGTACCTACTTCGGTGAACGGATTGTAAACTTGAATATTCGTGAAGCAAGATACATTATTTTTCCATATCCTAGTTTACATCATAGGATATACTCTAATCTTATTACAATCTAGCCTTGTAATTAGGCTATTTAGTAAGTTAATTATAACTTTAAACTATTAAATTTTAGTTATACTAAGAATGTATCCACTAGCACTTTTCTTTAGTCTCTGTAACGGCGAAGAAACTTTGTTCATGTGTTATTTATATGTCACTAAGTATTCACTATCACTAAACACAAACTCGAACGGTTTGTTCTTGCATGATATAAATGATAAAAGTAAATGATGTTTCATTTTATTTTATAGCTTTAGTACTTAGATGCTATAAACTAAAGCTGGAACTAACAAAACCGCTGACACGGCCAGTACCGTGAAACTAGTGGCGCGTTGACCAGTAGCACTTATGTGCAGCACAGACACGAAACTTTAGTACTTGGGAACTTTAGCCATTCATATAGTCCTGGTACTTGGTAGGGTATTCTTACGCTGTACGTAAAGTAGCTACCAAAGCCAAAGTTTTCAAAAATCTTAGAATATTTCTTTATAAACAAGTTAAAAGAGGATATAATATCGAAAATAGATAAATACTAAAAGAATGTCATTGGTGTCGATTCTGTTGCACATTTTGACGGCACTAAACTAGATTCTAGATCTGTCACAAAAAGAAACAGACGCACAAACCACTTTCCGCCTTTGTATAATTGAGCCCTTAGTTTAGTGTAGTCCTGTCAAAGTGCACAACAGAATCGACACTATTATCTATTAAGTAATGGAATTTACTATTTTGTCGATAGGACTTTGAAAATTAACGAAAGCCAGGCAAGCTTTTTGATTAAAAATATGCAAATGAGCTTGTGGGTGTCCTAATAGTAAGCAAATGTCATAGCTCAATAACACCGACAACGGCGAAATTACTGTTGCGTTGGCAAGGCATTTCAATGTTATCCTTACACTGAAATAATGTAATGGCTAGAAATAAACAAGTTATTGCTATTTACAACCGAATAACTTGGTTCGGATGGAGATTGCAAAGTCGTTCTTTTCCGTGTAGGTGGGCCTAAAGCTAAAGTTGGTATGCCTTGTGTTCTTGTAATTTCACTTGCTGCGTCTATCCTTCAACCAGAATACAACTACGCTTACATAAGGACAAGGTGCCACCACAGTCGAGCCTGTAATGGAACCACTTAGTATCAAGAAGAGCAAAAAGTGAACTTTTTTTATTGGAAGAAACAAAATAATAAGATTAACAAACAGGTCGTCTTGTTGCACCTACTATGTAACTGAGCTTATAAATATACTCCACTTAGAATTTTTAATTACCAAAATAATTTAAGGGTATGGATCTGCTTATTATTCTATACAACTTTTACTATGGAACCAACTCTGAAATCGAAATAAAAATGGAGGTAAGCAATGAGAATATTTCCAAAACAAAAGGCACGTTATAACAGTTAAAACGGCTGTTCTAGAGTGATGAACAGAGGTAAACCTACCTATATAATATTAACTACATTCATAATTACATACATGTACGTACACTATTTTATAAATATGCGTAAACTAATCGCCTAAAATAAATTAACAGTACACATTCATAACAACAGTTACAATATTAGTATTACATTTACAATGTTATACAATCAGGTAGTTACACTACTACAAATTAGCCAAACATGCGTACAGTTAATCTGAAAAACAATGTATGTGCGGAACTTCTAAAAACAATAATTATTTTGGTAAAAATGACATAGATACTAATGCTGAAAAGCTAACTTGCTAACTTGTTACACACTGTTAATGATAAAGTTTAAAAATATACAGAATTTTTTACATCAATAAAGCGAAAAATATCAGTAAATATCAATATTCCGTATTATACAGGATAATTTATTATGTAGAGCGCAAAATTTGCAGAGTGATTCAGAGTCCGTTCCCAAATGCAACTGCAGTACTAAAATTCACTCCTCAAACAAAATGAAAATTTGATTTTGTATGACTTGCGTGCTTGCGTGCTTGCGCTAGTAAATTAAGTCGATATCCGTGAAATTAAGCGTCCCCCCCATACTAAGTCGAATTTTCGTTTTGTTTCAAAGTGTATCCCAATACTGCGGTTGCATTTAGGAACAGAGGCTGAATCACTCTACATATTATGCGGACTGTATAAAAATTATCTAGAAGAATTTGCAAAATGTACTATCTGCAAGCCAAATAGGTTTTATATCTGTGTTGAACTATTAATTGCTTTTATTAGAACGTTACCCCATTCTAAAAAAATATTCTTGTATCATGGGTTTGCTTATAAACACAAATCTTCGTATGCACAAACATCAGTTATTATTACGGCATTAGTCTAAAAGGACGCGATTGGAACAGTTATTTATTTGTATAGAGGTACACTTAACAAGAACATTCAAAAGATACAAACATAAACTCATTCGAGTTTTCCCGTGCATCATAAATAAAGGAAAACATAACACAGTAAGAATATTGTATAACAGTCTGTAATGAACAGTACAGCGAGGGTAGATATTTAATAATAATTGTGTGTATGCGAACATCGGTGACCGCGCAACAACTTTAACTTGCTACATTGCTGCGTGCAGAGCCCCGGCAGTCAATGTCTACAGAGCCCGAGTATCATCGTCATCAGTATAAACGAAAAAAAATATATAATGAATGATTTTAACTTTCATCCACAGCCCGGATCTACTCAATCCTGAGTAGAGGCCTCTATTTGCTTAATCCACTATTCTTGGTATGACCATGAACCCGAGTATGTTTTCTACAATATCCATAAAATAACGAATCTTCGTCATTTGCAATACTGACCCTAATTGTACTTTTTTGGAATACGAATATTAATTAAGAATTCATGTAAAGATACGATTACGTCTTATATTTTTCATCACACGTCATATACTTCAGTCATGGGAAAGACTTTTTGAATTGTATTTAATGTAGCAGTGGCTATCTTTTGTATGATGCGGTGAATACAAAGTAATTTTTTCATGTATGGCTAACTTGTCAATGCTGATAAATTATTCTACTTCGAAACAGAGGTTCTCGATGTATCTATAATTATGTTTGTACGTATTTTTTCCAGTGACTTGAAACCTTATGCAGTGATATATTCATATAAAACATCTTTGCAGTTATCTACTATGTTGCAGAAAGCCGACACGGCGACGTGTATTGCGAAAAAGCGCCGGACCAGTGAGTGTACAAGCGGCGCGGCGCCGGCGCGGCGTGCTGCCGTCTATAATGTCTCAACACGTTTAGTTTCATTTTTCTTTTCTTAGCCTTACTTTAATTTTGGATAATAGAACTATAAATTGTAAGCCATGACTGGGTTTACCTCTGGCGAAGCTAATATTAAACTTGTGTTATGGCTGCCAGGGTTCTCTCTTTATAATTTGCAAAGATAATACAGTTTGGGGGTAAATAGTGTTAGTAGTCTATGGCAAAGCTAGAAGTAGGTAGTATGCTTAGTAAAATAAAGCAACGAAAACTGAAGCCTCTCTCTAGCGAGGGTTTGAATGTAGGTAAATGTATGATGTGTGTGAAATAAAATTTGAGTTATTATGTGATTATACGTATCTACCATGTATAAATAAATATGTCAGTAGGAACCATTAGAATAACTTGTCTAATAATTTTTCAGTCCCCTCATAGGTAAGAGTCATGAATTGTTTACTTATATTCTAAATGGATGTAGTTGTTTTATCTTAGAATGTTGATTGCGCAACTAAGGCAGTTATTCATAAGAATTCACCCCCAGCCTGGTACAACCTTAATCCAGCCTATTCAATTACTAATCATCCTTTAACGTAAGCTGTCATTTTTAATATTAGTCTAAATGAACTTCATTTAGCACATTTGCATAATTACGCTACTAGACATGGCGTCTGTGGAAGAAATGGCTGGAGTGAAATTTTAAATAACCTTCAACGTAGACGCTTTGACTAGCGCATTATTTATGAGAAGCTTACCTTGTCTGTTATGATTTACTTTTTTTACTTTATAAGTTTATATTTTTTCCAAATACTAAGGTTTCTTTTATCATTAATTAAAGAGAAGTCATCTCATAAATGTTATGTCTTTAATCTTTGCCACATTCAGCAGGAGACTCTGCCGAATGTGCCCATTTGATAAAACTAAGCCACCAGTATGTTGGATTTTTGCTTCCTGTAGAGCGATTTCTATCAGTTATGGATCCTTTACGGGAAACCAAGATTTCGCGTAACCCTTATTAACTAATTACCAGGATATACAATTGAATAGGTACAATTTTGGTTCTTTTGGTGCAAATAGATCTCATAATGGCCCAAAACTTAATGTTAGTAACATACAAGCGAAACCACACGGAAAGCTTGTTACTATTTTACATATATTGTAATGTATTTCCAAAATTGTTTCAGAGAAAACATTTGTCTAATCGATTCATGCCACTTGTAAATTAAGTAATAATTTGCTTGAGAGACCGTGACAAAAGGCGATTTAGCTCCGTTGAAATCTCCTATAATACCGCCTTTAAAGTCGATCAGTCTTGGTCTCCAATACCATACGAACGGGCATTGAAGCTCGGCACGATGGCCGAACAAGCGAGAAAGAAAGTTTCTCTGGTGAGTAAGGTGTCGTATAATTGCATGTTTACATTATGTAATTAGCTATCCCCTATAGGCTGAACTATAGGATCACACACATATCGGTTACAAAAAGTTTGATACAGATCATAAATACTTAATAAAATGTTTTTACGTTTGTTGTTGTTTGTTTTTAGTTAGTTATTTTTCAATAAGGCATATGTATACTAGTTATGTCTAATATAGTTGCGGTACACAATAAGGCCATTTACTATAGGTTCGTTTTTAATTAGCGTAGTGTTGGTACTGTTCCATCCGATCAGTTAAAATACGTAACTAAGGCGTATGACGTTTGTTCTGAAATTACGATTGACATCACTATCAATAATATCGGTACTTAATATAATTGAAACAATACTTTAAGAAAGATAAAACATATCAACTTGATGTACAAATGTGCAGAGAAGGGTAATGGCGGCGCTGATAAACCTGAGCATTCACTTGTAATGAGCATTCTAGCAAAATATGTTACATTACAACTAAATACGCACACAACATTAACATTTAGTCGAACAGGAGAATTGTAGCGAATAAACAAAAATTAGCTTTGATATTTTTGCCAAGCCGAGCAATTCTCATTGTTTTTGTAGTATTTTTGACGACGATTTCCTCAAGCCTTCGCTCGAATGATCGATGAAAATATGTTCCTATCGACAGACGTTTTGTTCGATACGTTGCCAGTTCGACAATATTTAAATATGCGCGATGCTTCGTTACAAGAGAATGCTCATAACAATTCATTTAGATAATATGAAATAAAAAATACTAAGTCTAAAAGATGGGCCCAAAACATCTTTTCAATCCGGTATTTATATAAAAGGCTACTCTAAAAAATTTCAATTTAGTTTGGATAGTGGCAGCTGATTCGGTCTAAATGTCCTAAACACAGACAGATTTAAATGATTTAAGGGAATATGGTTCCATTTGTTTTGGTGTGCCTTCTTGGAAAATTTTGCCTGTAGGTCATAGTTTGTAGATCGGATAAAGTTACAAATTCCGGTTTATAATGAGTTACCTTTCTGATTTCTCTTGAGTTATAGAAAAGTCGTTTCTGTATAACATTGTTTAAACTTGTATCACTAACAAATGCTATTGGTGAGTTCAGAATTGATGTGCATTATTTTAATTATTTATTTATTTATTTTCAGTTGTTCCTCTTCGCTATAGTCATCACATGTCGAGCTGATGACGTGCTCGTGAATACGCAATTATTGTCTTCTAGCAACAGCTTAAACGAAGCCTATAATTTAGAAGCCTATCATGCACCTGACATTGGCAGATCAGGTAGCGAGCTTCTCAATAAAAATGCTTTGCGATTCGGTTACGGTGGAGGCGCCAGTGCGAGCGCTGCTGCTAGCGCCACAGCTGCTGCTGGTGGTGGCTTTGGTGGCGGATTAGGCGGTGGCATCGAAGCTGGCATTGAAGCTGGCATCGAAGGTGGATTCGGCGGTGGCATCGAAGCTGGCGTTGGCGGTGGAGTAGGAGCTAGCGCTGCTGCTGGTGCTAGCGCTAGCGCTGGTATAGGCGGAATGATCTCCAGTGCCATCGGTGGTCTCTTTGAAAGTAGCATCAGTGGGGGCCTCGAAGCTGAAATTGAAGGTGGCATAGAAGCTGGAATTGAAGCTGGTGGTAGTGCAGGCAGTTATGCTATTGGTAGCGGTGGTGGTTATGGTGGAGGTGGTGCTAGCGCTTACGCAGGCGCTGAAGCTGGTGGTTATGGAGGCGGTGGTGGTGGCGGTTCTGCTAGCGCCTATGGAGGTGCTTCAGCTGGTGGTTATGGAGGCGGTGGTGGTGGAGGTGGTGCTAACGCTTACGCAGGCGCTGAAGCTGGTGGTTATGGAGGTGGTGGTGGTGGTGGTTATGGAGGTGGTGGTGGTGGTGGTGGTTATGGAGGTGGTGGTGGTGGTTATGGAGGTGGTGGTGGTGGAGGTGGTGGTTATGGAGGTGGTGGTGGTGGTTATGGAGGCGGTGGTGGTGGAGGTGGTGCTAGCGCTTACGCAGGCGCTGAAGCTGGTGGTTATGGAGGCGGTAGTGGTGTCGGTTCTGCTAGCGCCTATGGAGATGCAGCAGCTGGTGGTTATGGAGGCGGTGGTGGTGGAGGTGGTGCTAGCGCTTACGCAGGCGCTGAAACTGGTGGTTATGGAGGTGGTGGTGGTGGTTATGGAGGTGGTGGTGGTGGTGGTTATGGAGGTGGTGGTGGTGGTTATGGAGGCGGTGGTGGTGTCGGTTCTGCTAGCGCCTATGGAGATGCAGCAGCTGGTGGTTATGGAGGCGGTGGAGGTGGTGCTAGCGCTTACGCAGGCGCTGAAGCTGGTGGTTATGGAGGTGGTGGTGGTGGTTATGGAGGTGGTGGTGGTGGTTATGGAGGTGGTGGTGGTGGTTATGGAGGTGGTGGTGGTGGTTATGGAGGTGGTAGTGGTGGTTATGGAGGAGGTGGTGGTGGTTATGGAGGCGGTGGTGGTGGTTATGGAGGCGGTGGTAGTGGTTATGGAGGTGGTGGAGCTGGTGGCTCTGCTATCACCTACGGACATGGGGAAGCCGGTGGTTATGGAGGTGGTGGTGGTAGTGGTTCTTCCAGCGCCTACGGAGGTGGTGCAGCTGGTGCGTATGGAGGCGGTGGTGGTGGCGGTTCTGCTAGCGTCTATGGAGGTGCTTCAGCTGGTGGTTATGGAGGCGGTGGTGGTGGAGGTGGTGCTAGCGCCTATGGAGGTGCTTCAACTGGTGGTTATGGAGGCGGTGGTGCAGTTGGTGATGCAGGTGGCTATATTGGCGGAGGTGCTGGTGCTTATGCTGGTGCTGGCGGTGGTATCCACGCTAGTGGTGACATTAGTGGATATATAGGTGGCAGTGCGGACGCATATGCAGGTGGATATGCTGCTGGTAACATTGGCGGATATGCAGGTGGTGGCGGCGGTGCTGGCGCATACGCTGGCGCTGAAGCTGGTGGATATGCTGGTGGTGATGTAGGTGGTTATATGGGTGGCGGTGCTGGCGCATATGCTGGCGCTGGAGCTGGTGGATATGCAGGTGGTGACGTTGGTGGATATGCAGGTGGCGCTGCTGGGGCATACGCTGGCGCTGCAGCGGGTGGATATGCTGGCGGTGGTGTTGGAGGAGGTGTCGGTGGTGTCATAGGTGGCGGGGCTGGCAGTTATGCCGGCGGTGGTGTTGGCGGAGCTATTGGTGGTGGTGTTGGCGGAGCTATTGGTGGTGGCATTGGTGGCTATATTGGTGGTGGCGCTGGTGGTAACGGTGCCGGTGGTACTGGTTATTCCTACACGTATGGCTTCAAATAACTTGAATAATATTGTTTGTGCATCTCAAATATTCTAAAATTGAATACCTTGTCAGAATACTGTAGGTATAGTTGTTTAATTCGATTTTTATTTGTCTTTAAATTATGTTAATAAACTAAAATAAAAATATATATAGCATGAATAACAGATTAAACGGCTCATCACGTGATGTTTATTTCTCCGTGACTCACATGAAACACAAGACAGAATAATATAATAAAGATATACAGCTGCTTATCAGACCAAGAAAGTAGTCCGAGTTGACTTTGGAGTAAAGTTAGAAATTCTTGTACAGTAAATAAGGGAAAGACTAAACCTGTCCCATAAATATTGCAAATTATATTAATAAAATAAACCAACCTAACTTAATAATGCCAAACAAGACTTATTCAGAAGTACTTAGAGTAAGTACCTGGTTCATTATAACACCGCATAACCCATGACATTATATATGTAATAGGACTCTGTACTTATTCATAATATGTATATTGGAAAGATATAAAATGTTAATCCAAAAAAAAACTGAAATTAGATAAGTGGGCTTTTATTCAGATCCTGGTCTACATGTAGTTTTCATAGATGTATGTTTACAAAATAAAAAGTGATAACAAGTCAATTTGTATAGATTAAGATCTACAAGAACTGTTAAATAAATACATTTATGGAATTGAAGTAATATTTTCATTACTTTTGATATTATAAAACCTGATTTGCAATCATTCCCATTCCATCTCGCTCCTGCCTTAATTCTTATTCGAAAAGGAAAAGTAACAACAGCTGATAAAATATATCGCAGTGCTAGAAATATGATTTCGCTGTATATAAATTATTATGTAAATCGATTCGAAATGATCTTGAGATGAGGTTATAGGGATGGATGGAAGTAAAAAGAATTATTGCGATAACCTAACCTCGCCAATATTATAGTGACGCTATCCCTCCGTATTTATATACTCAAAAAGATCTAAGACATGATACTTTAACAAATAGGATTTTATGGACTCTTATATAATCATCAAGACTAGGCGCACGGTTTTACATTTTAGATTCCATGGAGAACCAATAAGAATGGAGGTTTGGGATATTCTCTAAAAATAATACAAATATTGTCGCAAGACAACACTAACTAGTGTCTGATTAATTTCATATACGTCACTACTCACCCCTTACACACACACTGACACACACAGAGACACACCCTCTCGTAGGTACACCTACTGTTTATAATGTCATGCCCATAGATTTAGGATTTTTCGCTACTAATGGTCAGGCCCAACATGACTCTGTAACAATTTATGCTATGTATGGATTTTAATGAGTACTTCGTTTTTGGCATAATGTCTAGACCCTCAATTACTTGTTATTTACTGTAAGCTGTGAAGTTACCTTGTTATAAATAAATAAATAAATAATGGTTTTTTTTTCACAATTGATACATAATAAAGAACGATATAATACGAGTATAAGTGTTAGTAAAAGTAAATTTAAACATACAATATTATAGTTGCCCAATATTATGATTGCCATACCATTGAACTGATCGGCTCTCATCCACAAGTACTATAATCGTCAGCATAGCTCAGCTCAACCATACTGTAGGGAACTCAAAGACACAACACTTACATAAACTAAAACAGAAAAGCGTAGTTATGCATACATTTAAGTACATAATTTTATTTAATAATGATATTATAAATTCAATTTAATTCAATTCAGTTAAATTCATTGATCTTTTGACATTACTTAATTCACTAAGACATGTCACAGAATAACAACAAAATAACACCAAAAATTAAAATCATAATAAGTGTGTGATGACATTTTGAAATAATAAAATAAAATATGTCACAATAGCCATATTAAAACTAGGTAAAGATATGCAATATAATCGTCAAACATAATAAATTTTTAAATAAATAATTTAAAAAAAATTGTAGAAAAATGTTAGATCAGATCCAGCATCGTTATAAAGATAATAAAAACAGAATAAATTACAAGTCCTAATATTGACCTTTGTGGTACACTTAAATGTAGTGCTCTTATTTCAGATCTACAGGCATTTAATTCTGTGACCTGATATCGGATTTCATGATAATGATCAAAAATACTCAGCTCCTTATGCCTCACACCATAGTGTTCTAATTTTTTGGCCATTATTTCGTGCGAAACGTAGTGGAATGCCTTGGAGAGATCACAGATAGATCTTCTATGATCCCTCCAAACCTGCGTAGATGTCATGGATAAGTCTTATAACAGCATGTTTTGTGGACTTTGCTTTTTGAAATCCAATTTATCTTTTACCTACACTCATAATAATATCGTAAAGTTCCGATTATGAATAATCCAAAATAGTACTATAGTGATAGACTTTATGTACATGCAACTCTAATGAAATTTAAAAGTTTTATTAAAATACAGTTTTCTTAGCAAAATAACTTTTTTCTATTATAGTACACTTCGAATCCACCAAGGAGATTTCAATTCAATTTTTATAGCGGCTGCACATTGTCTATGTTGGCGCGCGGTTGGGCGCATGCACGTTGATTTCGGCGCCATTATTGTGTTTGTTTACTTTATAATTTGTTATCATGAGTATAGATAAAGATTGTATGAAACTACTCATAACTAGGCATTAAAACAGTCATGTAATAATATTAAAAATCTCGCCGTGTTTTAATACCCCCTTATGCAACAGTTTCATAACCTACTATTAATAAATAGGTTATTTGCCGCCATGAAGGTATTATCAGTTCTAAACCTAAATATTTTTCAAAAATCTTGCTTAGACTCGGTAATATTGAAGCAGGACTAATTATTACTTTCTGTACTGCCTTTCTTAAACAAAAGTACCTACTACTGGAGCATTTTATTTTTTGGGTTTTATTTTTTCTTAAACAGTCGGATGTAACATTGTTGTATAAAACCTACTTCAAGAAACAGGTACCTATGGGCAATGGGTAAAAATTGTTAATGTAGCCCAAAATTATTAACCGTGGGCTGCCTGAGGGATCAGTTCTGGGCCCCTTGTCCTTCATGAATTAAAATCTACGAAAAAGTTTGAGATGAGAAATAAAATTGATTAAGTAGAAGTTATATGTATATGTATGTATGTGGTATGTTGTGTGTATATCTAACTCATTTTGTATCTTATTTCCGTAATCTTCGTCGAATCATTGTTCTTGGGTGGCCGGTTAATGACTTATTGATTGGATAACATGTAAGTCAGCGCTTGGTGTCCCACGCCTAGTACATATTGAGTTGGTAACCTTTTCGTTACGGTCATGCTCGACTGCATGTTAAAACTTTCGTTATTATGAATGATGTGCAGAATAGTAAGGAATAAAAAATACTTTTTCTTTCTTTTTAATATTGTTTTTATTTCATTGGATAACTCCTGAAGTTTGATATTGTCGCAGCTACGTCTTTACGGCTGATTTGAAAAACTTCGCGCTAATAATCGCAGATTAATTAATATGAATAATTTGATACGTGTAAGAATAATCCAATGCAAATTGAAAATAGAAATAATATACCTTCAAATACTGAATTACATTAAAATCACTTCAAGGTCAAGTTAAACAAGCCAAGGAATATTTTAATGATATTAAAATTCAAAATGTTGATTGTAATCCAAGTGTAAACCTTTAAGTTATATAATAACGATCACGTACCTAACCAATAACATTAGTTAGAAGTTGTTTGAAGTTATTGGAAGGTTTTATATTAAATGAAAGTACATTATTGATAAGTAGGTATCTACAAAGTTAAGTAAATACCATTATTTAGATCATGCCTATGTGGCATTCACACATTCAATTATATACTATAAGAAATATTGAAAATAAGTCAAGATATAAATACTAATTCATGGGTATATCTACTTTATTTTTCAATAAATATGTCAAAAAAATGTTATTGTGATTGTTAGTTGTGTTGCCATAATTTAGTCGTCCACTTAATAAGTGGTGTTACTCCATAGTTTTTACTTGGAGTTGCTTCACATTTATAATGAAAGATATTATTTGACTTTTGAGACAAAAAGTTTTTTTTTTAAATATACAGCGCTTAAAATGATCGGCACAATTATTGTCCTAACATAAATTTGAAATTATAGCTATATTTTATGACGTCGTTGGTATGACTTAAGAATAGAAAAATAAGCATTGAATTAAAAATAAATTAATTAGCGAGTGAATTGAAGCATACTGAAAAATTGATTGAAATTATTGCATCTCTCACACGTATTAAAATAAAAAATGAAAACCCACTCTGATCGATGTCACTTTAGCATTGAATAAAGAAATACGAAGACTAACGAAGATGGCAAAGCCACGGCTAAAAACTAGTTAGTGCAATCATAGTATTGTATTTTCAAAACTGTTCAGGTTAAACACAAAATAAATGATTGTAATGAAAACTAATCAGCTCTTATCACTTGTAAATTAAGTAATAATTTTCTCGGGAAACCGTGACCAATAGCAATTAATTTCAGGCATTTATATTTGCTAATGCCGTCTTAAAGCCAGGCAGTCTTCATTGCCCCTGCTGAAGGCATTGCAGCTTGGAAAGATACTGGAACCAACAACAATGAAATTTAACGTCCTGGTAAGTAAACTAAGGTAAAAATCTATGACTGATTTAAAATTAATATCGGTTTATATTGTCAGAGTATCAATTATATTATATCAGGTCCTATAAATCCATACTAATGTTATAAATCTGAAAGAGTAGAGGCAAACAACTTATTTACAACCTGGGGAAGGACAAACTACAGAAAATGACTCAGTGTTCCAGGAAGTATACGCGGGCAGACACGCGGGCACAGCTAGTATTATTATATATTTAAGAAACAGTCTTATCCCCGAAAACTTAAACATCTCAAAGGGATATGCCCATTCGTTAAGGAGGTTTTGGCCAAGTGGCGTCCATAAATACAGCAAATCATAGGCATTAGGGTTGAAATCATAGACACAAAATCAACCACAATTTTTTACATAGAACTTGGATAGAATTTTAAAATTGTATGAAAAAAATTCAAGGTTGATATAAAACAAACATGGAGTTGACTGGCAAGCCAGTGTCGTCGTGGTAAGCGGGTACGGAATCCAATGTAAAGCGAAGGTTGTCATCGCCATAATACTAATCAAAGTCATCGGATAGAAAATAGCAAAACCGTGGAGGAAAAATCACAACTCAACAAGCACAACAAACAACCCGCAACAAACAAAATGGTAACTGTCAACACAGACTGTCAATTTCAATTATCATTGACGTAGTGATGGCGATTCGGCATCGATTTAACAAAAACCGATGTTATAGAGCTATGAATCGATATTTTTAATAAACTTGAACCAGCACTGCATAGATTTCGGAAGACAATCAATAGACATTTATTTTACCTATTCTATAGAAATTAAACGTTTTAATATGGGAAGCGAAACAAAAGAAAAAAGTTTTTCAGAATATCATTCAGTTCTCGATTTATTTGATTTCGATTTTTGTGACATTTGCCATCACTACTTTTATAAGATTGACATACCGTGCGGAAATGAAGATTGCATCACATGCTTATTTGATTGAATATCTTTTTAATATAAGTTTTTAATTCCCGAGTGTTACAAACAAATAAATAATAACAATATTTTAGTTACTAAATAAGATATTTTTTTGTATTTTCCACATTGGTGTAACGAACCTGCCTACCTACTGGCCAAGAGTGGGCGTTTGCCTTTAAGTTGCTGTTCACTCTCGTGTTGTCACTGTCATTTTAAGGTGGACAGTAGCAACAGAATGAATTTTAAGTGCGTCTTAAAATTGAGTTGTGTTTCAGTATTCGGCGGTTAGTTGTGAGTTTAAGCAAACCTACCTAGCAGCTAATCACTACTTTAAAATATGTTGACCGGAGTTGCTTGGAGAAACCTCTCTCTTTTTATATGGCATTGTAAATATCTAGCTAGGTTACCAAATGTACATTTCTATTAAAGGTGTAGATGTTACAGTACGATACTACTAAGAAGTTACATCGATGATCTTGATCCAACGGCAGTGGCAGTGTTCTTAGTTAGATAATTTTACATCTTATTGTGTCAGCGTAAAGATCCTGTTTTACTGCAGTACTAATAAACATTCGTGTTTTTGAAGTAGCACTGAGTTCGGAAGTTATTGGTTTTACGAAATTTGTTGATGCGACTTCTTAATTGTGTCGTATTCTACGTATGTTAAAATGCAAACCTCAAGAAATCTATACTCTAACTAAACTATTGGGGATGGAATATGGACCTCAATCATTTTCTTCAGCCAAAAAAATTAAAGTTCGTCGTGAAACAAAGATATAGCTGGTATAGGTAGTTATTCCAAGGTTAAAGTACTTCGGATTATGCGTAATAGTGTATAAATATGCAAATTCATCGACGCACGCGCACTCGCACGTGTCTTACTCTTACTATATTATGGAGAGTTATATCCGAGTCTATGGGATTTCAATAAATAAAAATGAGTAGGATTATGGCTAATTAACGGATACTAGAGATTGCTGTGATGTGATAATAATATGGTAACTTAATTAATTTAATTTCCAGTTGTTATTCTTCGCCCTGGTCATCACATGCCGAGCTGGTGTGGTGTCAACAAACAGGCGCCTAGATGCGGAAAATACCAATGCCAACCCAGCCTCTGCCACCAGAGCAGGCATGGGTGGCGGCGCCGGTGCATACGCTGGTGGCGAAGCTGGTGCTTTCATTAGCGGTGAAGCCGGTGGTTATATGAGTGGTGGAGCTGGTGGCTATGCCGGCGCTGGTGCAGCAGCTGGAGCCGGCGGATACGCTGGCGCTGGAGCTGGTGGATACGCCGGCGCTGAAGCTAGTGGTTATGCTGGTGGCTACGCTGGTGGTTCTGCTGGGGGTTACGCTGGCGCTGGTGCGGCTGCTGCAGCTGGTGGTTATGCTGGTGGTGGTGCCGGAGGTTATATCGGTGGTGAAGCTGGTGGTTACGCTGGTGGTGGCGCTGGTGGCTACGCTGGCGCTAGTGGCTACGCTGGCGCTGGTGGAGCAGCACCAGCTCGTGGCTATCCGGGTGCACCAATAGGCGGTAACCCTATGGGTTTCATGATCGCTGAACCTAGTGGTTACGCTAATGATGGTGCTGGTGGTTACGCTAATGGTGGCGCTGGCGGCTACGCTGGTGGTGCTGCTGGGGGTTACGCTGGTGGTGCAGCCGGTGGTTATGCTAATGGTGGCGCTGGCGGCTACGCTGGTGGTGGTGCTGGTGGTTACGGTGGTTATGCTGATGCTGGTTACTATGCCGGGGAAAATAATGGTTACGGTAATGGTGGCGCTGGCGGCTATGGTGGTGGTGCTGCTGGGGGTTACGCTGGTGGTGCAGCTGGTGGTTACGCTAATGGTGCCGCTGGTGGCTATGCTGGTGGTGCCGCTGGTGGCTACGCGGGCGCTGGTGCAGCATCTGCAGCTGGTGCCTATGCTGGTGGAGCAGCTGGCGGTTACGCTGGTGGTGCTGCTGGTGGATACGCTGGTGGTGCTGCTGGTGCTGCTGCTGGTGCTGCTGCTGGTGGATACGCTGGTGGTGCCGCTGGCGGCTACGCCGGTGGTGGTGTATCAGCAGGACTTACAGCATCCTTTGGTGCTGGCGCCGGTGGTTATGCCGGCGCTGAAGCTGCTGGTTACATGGGTGCAGCAGCTGGTGGAGCTGCTGGCGGCTATGCCGGTGGCGGCGCTGGCGGAGCTGCTGGTGGATACGCCGCCGGTGAGGCTTACCTCTGAGGTAAAATTTACGGTACACAACAAATTGCTGTGAGATTGTCCGATAATATTCGAAACTGTTAAATAAACGATTGGATTTTAAATTATTAAGCCGCATGTTATTCTAATGTATTTTATCACAATAACAATAACACAATAAACGATCGTAAAGTGCGGTTAAAATGTGCTTTATTTACGAATTTACCAAACTCTATAGAGCATCGTCACACGTCTTATTCTGTATGAGAAGTAGGTACTCTAGATATTACTATGGACCTGTACATAATATAAGTAAAAATGTTTTCTATGCTCTATTTGCTATAATGATTTTTCGAGATTTTTAGTTACATTAGTTATGTTTACTTTTATGAAATAATATATATTATTTCTGCGGCAAACTTAGAGTAGGTTGCCTTCAGGCTAGGTGTAGCGATGATCTTTGCGGGATGGCCGGTAATAGCCGGGTGAGAGTAGCCGAGGATCGATCTAGATGGCGTGCGATTGGAGAGGCCTTTGTGGACTGCTACAGGCTGATGGTGATGTTATTTCTACACGAGAATACAGAACATCTCAAGAATCACAGACAACATTCATATTAATAATTATCGAAATATCAGTATTAATAGAAATACTGATATTTCGATGCAGATTTATTAAAAAATACAAAATACAGTATATAAATATGAGTAGATATATTAAAAGTATGTAAACCAACTATAAAAATAAAGTTATTGAGTATGGTCAAGTAATTATCAAAACCTGTCGAAACTTTCACGAATAATAGAGCTTCATCTACAGGAGCCTACAGAAAATTGGCTGTAGTTCATTTATTTCCATAGTAACTAAAAGGAGATCCTGTTTTGATTTCATTGCTAAAAGAAAAATATATATTTATCTATTTAACTTAAAGTTAAAATATAATATTACATTTTCGTACCACTTGCTCAAAAAAGTGACATTCTATGCCACAAAAAGCGAACATAACAATAGTCATTTTTAATCTGTTAAAAACAGGGAATAGTTATTTGTGCAACAAGAGAGCAAAGTCGTTTTTTGCTGCGAGTGCTGATTTTGAATCTCGAGCAAGCGAAGGATTCAACGATTGAATCACGAGCGTAGCGAGTGATTCTAAAGTTGAATCCTGAGTGTGGCGAGGGATTCAAAGGCACGAGATGCAAAAAACTTTGCTCTCGTGTAACACACATAACTTTTCACTTCAGCAGCGAGAACACTTTAGGAGATAAAATATATTACGTAACATTATTGAAACTAGAAATAAATATTTACAGGTTAATTATCAGTTTTATTTGCAGTAAATACTTATTTTCGTTTAAATACAACAATAAATTAAAAATTCAATAAATTACACTATAAGACATAATTAAGAGAGGATTCTTTGGTCATTGGACATAATTGTCTTTTTGCAAAATTTCTTTAGTCAGTACGAAATTCCGAACGTGTTTGTCTTTGAGGTCGAATTCAAAATCGGAACTTCGAAAGGGCTGGTCTTTGTCTCTCTCTCTTTCTAATGGTGGGAAAGAGATAGAGTGTGAATGTTTCGAATTGTATGATTAACCCAAGGCTGAGTAAGATATTCGCGGCTTTCTGAAAACAAAAATTAAAAAGTTACTTTGTCTCACTCAGTGAGCAAAATCGCATTTTGCTCACTGATTTCAGGCAGCAAAACCTACATGTTTGAGCTACTGAAGTGAAAAGAAAATTGTACTGAATTTCATTCATCCTCTAGGGGGAGAATGTGATTTAAAGGAATACTTACCGAAATTTATACTGAACTACATCTCTGTTTACACCATTGAGTTTGTATATAAAGCATTATACATCTTTTTGAAAAAGGAATACGCATTTTACTTTTAATTGTCATTATTTTTAATAAATGCTTATCTCATATTATTATTGTGTTAATTTTTTCGCAAATGGTACGAAAAGTAGAGTATTTTCCTCAGTGATAAAGCAGTCTTAGTCTTGGGTGAACTTAAATCCCTCGCTACACTCAGGACTCGTCTTAAATCCCTCGCTTCGCTCGTGGTTTAAGTTTTTAACACCCTCGCTACGCTCGGGAGTAAACCTCGAGTCCTTCGTTACGCTCGCGATTTAAATCGTCACCCGCGACAGAAGACACTGCTCTATCCCCTTGGTTAATAATCTACTATTACGTATATATTTTTCTTTATTTATAATTGGCAAAATCATCCTCAATCTGGTGATAATATCGATGTCAGCTAAATCGAATCAGACTTCCAATGCTTTTCAATAGCATATTCTTGAAAATCCTGAAGCTCTAACCGTTCATAACATAGAGTCTATGTATGAATGCAGTATAAAGTCTACTGCATAGCTTTTATACTACATTCATACCATAAAATAATGCGTGGTTTACATAAAAATATAACTGCTAATTATAATTATTATAGGAAAAGCACTTTGATCCTCGAAACAAGCCTAAAGTTGCTGATCGAATTGATTTAAAAAATCGAAATTCTAGTTGTAGTTCAAACTGGCAGCCCTGCACTTTCCGATCGACTAGATTCTTTGAGTCACATTCCTCACAGCAAAGACGCACAGTTCCTCTTTGCATCTTCTATTGCCCCTATAATGGGGAGTGCTCCGGAGAATTGTTCGATTTAATTCCAGCCGCTGATTTTTACTACCGTACTACTCGTTTCACATCTAGACTCTACCCCTACCATCTTGACGGTATGCGGTCCACTACCGTACCATTTACGCCCCAGTTTTTGTCACGCACCATGAAACTGTAGAATCAACTACCATCAGCGGTTTTCCCGAACATATACGACATGGGGACCTTCGTGAAAATGGGCTACACTATTATAATAGGTACAGGTAGGTAACTCAACAGAAACTTCTCTGGTGTTGCGGATGTTCATGAGCGGCGATGATCACATACCATCAGGTCAATCGCAAGCTCGTTTGCCCCCTTAAGCATATAAAAAATGACCAATAAACGGCAGAATACCAATCCTATTATTCAATTTGCCGATCGCCTACGCTGTTGGTCTAGTAGCAGGATCATCGTTGAAAGACAACTAGTTCTGCTATCCTCACTAGTCCTGTTAAGAATTTAGTGACCACAGCTAGATGGCATTAAATATTGCCTTTCGTTACCACTACTAGCGGAGAAATGAAGTTTTTAGTGGCTGCTGGTTTTTTCTAGTGGTTTAGTTTACTTCAGTTACTGGAAAAACAAGACACTCGACCAATAAACTTTGTAAGTGTCTTCAATCTCCAACCATTGTAGGTCATTTCGGTATTACCGAATGTGAAACAAATTTCGGTCTATCTATACTCTATAGTAATAGAGATAGTAGTAGACACCGAAGAGGTGGAGGGTGGAGTGGTGGAGTGGTGGTAGTGGTAGGTTGGGTGGTAGTAGATAGTAGTTGTAGTAGTGTGTTTTTCTTTCTTTCTTTCTAATACACGGAAAAAACTACTTTACAGGCTCTATCAGAACCAAGTACTCGGTTGTAAATAGCAATAACTTGTTTATTTCTAGCCGTTACGTTTTTTCAGTAACTAAATGAATGTTTAATAAAACCTTAGTTGCACACACACACTTGCACTCGTAGTCTTGGGCCATCCTAGACAATCTTTAACCCATAACTTTGCTCACACTCTAAAGTCCTTTGGCTCCAGACATTGGTACTTACTTCCAAAAGGGCAGCTTTCGATATTAGATATGTTATGACATAAAGAAAGAAAGAAAGAGAGAAAATACATTTAAAGTAAACAACAGCCCATTACTGTCCCAGTGCCGGGCACGGGCCTCTTCTCATTCTGAGAAGGGGTAGGCCTTAATTCCATCACGCTGACTGGTGCGGGATGACTACACACACCATCGAGAACTTTATGAGGCCCTCTCAGATGTGCAGGTTTCCTCACGATGTTATCCTTCACCGTTAATGGAACTGATAATTAAATTCTGATCCACACATAAATTCCAAAAGTTTGAGGTGCGGGCGGTTTCAAACTCAGACCCTCCTCTGCACGCAAGCGTTCAGCAGCGAGGCTATCACTGTTATCTGATATGTGATATGTGAAATAGCAGGCTCGTTGTGGTAATGTGTGTCTATCAGGCCTCAGCTCAGCATATTGCTACATGTCCTGTATAGAATGTATTTTATGATAATTGGACTATAGTTCAATATAAACTACTTTGGTAATTGTTTCCATGAAAGTTTTAATTGATACCTATAGTATAGTATATACTATATATATTATAGTACGACACAACTAATCGTCAAATTTTGTAAAACTGAACCGTCTTCGAGATCAGGAATGATGACGTCACGTTTGGCGCAGGGGCTAAGCGATTAGCTTTCTACGCTACGTGCCCCGGGTTCGAACCCAGCACGGAACAATTATTTGTATGAGTTATAGATAAATTGGTCTGGGTCTGGGTCTGTGTGCACTGTGCATATGACGTATGTTTGTAAATTGTACCCTCGATAAAGGAGAAATACTAGTGAGGGGAAATGATAAAAAAACCCGGCCAAGTGCGAGTCAGACTCGCACACGAAGGGTTCCGTACCATTATCTATAAAAACGGCAAAAAAATCACGTTTGTTGTATAGGAGCCCCCTTAAATATTTATTTTATTCTGTTTTTAGTATTTGCTGTTATAGCGGCAACAGTAATACATCATCTGTAAAAATTTCAACTGTGTAACTACCACGGTTCATGAGATACAGCCTGGTGATAGACGGACAGACAGACAGACAGACAGACAGACAGACGGACGGACAGTGGAGCCTTAGTAATAGGGCTCCCGTATTACCCTTTGAACCCTAAAAATGTTTATTAAATAAATGTTTAGTAGATACTTCAGTAAAAGATGATCTTGACGTTGACGCAATAAGTTGTAAAATTATCTAAGCGAGCGACTGGTATTGGTTGTTCGATCAGTGGGCCGATCATGAATGTTTTGACGTATAGTAACGTAAACGTAAGCAAAATACGATGAATCTGTCGCATATTTGTTCAATTTTGTGCAACAAACGCACTTGTTTCATAAAAATGTAAAAATATTGCATGTATTTCCAAAAAAAAAACATGGATAACTCTATATGTTCATTTCTCTTTCACCCAAAGGTTTGCTGGAAGAAAATTCATTCTGAGTTAAGCTCGCCTTTGTGCATATATTTGTAAATTGTTTATTTTTTTATATTCCATATTTTGTGTACAATAAAGAATAAGAATAAGAATGGATTAAACGTGTATTTTTGGTTCTAAATTTGGTTACGTTTACGTTACTAAACGTCAAAACATTCGTGCTCGGCCTACTGGTACATCGATGTAACTGCTTAGTTGTGTTGCACTGTACTTTTCTAGCTAGTGTTTGTTGTTGTTGTTGACGACAGAATTGACGCAGTGGTAAAACGATTGGCTTTCTTTACTACGTGTCGCTCGTTCGATCCCCGCACGAACAGATTTTTCTATCCTACAAATAGATGTCTGGTTTAGCTCTAAGTTTTATTATGCTATAGTTAAATAAATGATTATGTTATGATTCGTGTTTTCATTAATGACTTTACTGTCTATTATTTTATCCCCACGATATGGATATATTGGGGATTTCTCAAGCTTTGTTGACTGTCAAGTAAGGCTTAAGGAAATGTAATGTCATGTTGTCAAAATAAAGGAAAAATAAAGTTTACATCTCAAATCAATTATGTTAGGTTAAGTGAAGGAAAAAATTGATTTCATGATTCTACCCGCAGCAGTTACCGAAGTGCCAAGCTAAGTGAAATCCTTTTGACATTATGATAAGGTATATTTCACTTATTGCGCTATCGAAGTCGGGGGCAAGAACTAGTTACTATACAATTTATTCTATAGTTTAACATTTATTGTGTTGTATATAATAAAATGTATAAGTGAAAACACTGAGATAATCAGCGCTTATCGTCTTATAAATTAGGTAATACCTTGTTTGGGGGACCGTGGCCAATGGTGATTTATTTCTACTGTTTAAATCAGCTATAATGCGGCCTTAGCAGAGCCAGTTGCTTTTGGTCGACTACCATACATAGAAATGTCGAAGCCAGCTTCGATATTGGAACTAAAAATTATGAAAATTTATTCTCTGGTAAGTAAAGTATAGTTTTGTGTTATTGAATTAGATTATTGATATGAAAGAAAGAAAGAAAGAAAGAAAATCACTTTATTTGAAAGTGTTTTTGAAAGCAGCCTAAAACGACTATGAAAGTCTATCGAGCTCGCCCATGCTCAATAATCATTTTGTCGTTGATACTCCCACACCGCGTAATTAACATAGTATAAACAAAAAAAAAATAGTTTTCGCGTCTGTAAGCAGCTGATTGTGAATGGATTTAATAGAAGCGAAATTTTGATATTTTTAGTTCGTTCGCGGTATTTACCAATGTTAGTTACGCGGTATGGGATTATCAACGAAGATATATAAACGTTAAATGGCCGATATTCCTAATGGGTAAAAAGAAAAAACATTTATTCAGCACAGACATAATTATTGACAACATAAGAGAGAGAAGATTAAAGATAAAAAATAAAAAATAACACATGGGAAAATAACGAATATATTATTATAAATATATATATATATAATATAGGTATGCTAAAAACAGATATTTGGAATCGTACTATTCGCGGTGAATTGATCGTTAACCTAATAGAAAAGGCAGAGGCCCTAAAATGAACCCTTGGTGAATTCCTGAATGTGTGTATCCGCGATCAATGTGTAAAATCGAGAACGTTAAAAGAAACAAACTACGGCCTCTAATCTATATTTTTAGGGTTCCACACCTAAAGGGTAAAACGGGACCCTATTACTAAGACTCTGCTGTCCGTCTGTCCGTCTGTCACCAGGCTGTATCTCATGAACCGTGATAGATAGACAGTTGAAATTTTCACAGATGATGTATTTCTGGTGCCGACATAACAACAAATACTAAAAACAGAATAAAATAAATATTTAAGGGGGCTCCCATACAACAAACGTGATTTTTTTGCCGTTTTTATAGATAATGGTACGGAACCCTTCGTGCGCGAGTCCGACTCGCACTTGGCCGGTTTTTACTCTTCGTATCGTAGTAAATTAGTTTCGTAGCAAAAAAGTATTATTATTATGTAGAAGAATTCAGTCATGGATTAAATACAGCTGTACCTAATTTTATGAACAAGATTATGCTGCTGGCCTCCTTATTGCTATAGAGTTAAGAGCTAGAGGGGGAGGGAGATATTCAAGAATGTACCGAAGACAAAACTTTGGGGTTTAGATGATAGGTTATCATTTAACATTGATGTTATAAAGCTGTTCTACAAAGTTCGCTTGAATAACACGTTTCTGAGTTGGGTAGAATAATTAATCTTCTCAAGCGTTTTAAAGAATTTTAGCGGACGACTTACTTTTATCAAAAACATTCGCCAGGTGATTTGCCAGGTTTAGTCACCATATTATGCAAAATATCTTTAGTAAAATAATATGTACAGCATTGTACCAAAAACTTTATTGTACGTGTCTCTTCTTGTCGTTTAACTAGCTACAATTATTGACACGGATATTGATAATTTTATTCTCTCAGAGAAAAATGGGCATTTTGGTTCAACTAACTTATGATCAATCAAAGAACTTTAGTGTTTTAAATTTGCTCCTATGGCGGCTCATCCGACCTATCTGTCCGTTCGGAGTTATACCAGTCTAAAGTTGTTCGACACCCATATAATAAATAGTATTGCATGTTTGATAACAGCAAAACTTTTCTCAAATACAAAGTAAATAGAAGAATTTATAACCAATGTTAACAAATTAATCATTTTTCAGGTGTTCCTTTTCGGAGTAATTATCACATCTCAAGCTAATGTGGTACTTACCGTTCCTTATCATCAAGTTCTCGCCAATAGAAATGGCGGTTACCAAAGTTCAGAAAATTTTCTAGAGGATGGTGTCATCTCATCATACCATGATGGCAAGAGTAGTCTTACCACGCCGAGTGGAATTGGTGTCTTATACGCTAGTCGAGGCGGTTACACTGGTGCTGGGCTCGGAATCGGCGGTGGAATTGGCGGTCACGCTGGCCTAGAAATCGGCGGTGGCATTGGCGGTGGCGCTGGTCTCGGAATCGGTGGTGGCATTGGCGGTAACGCTGGTCTAGAAATCGGCGGTGGAATTGGCGGTGGCGCCGGACTTGAAATTGGAGGTGGTATTGGCGGTGGCATTGGCGGTGGCATTGGCGGTGGCATAGGCGGGGGCATTGGCGGTGGCATTAACGGTGGCATAGGCGGTGGCATTGATGGTGGCATTGGCGGTGGCATTGGTGGTGGCATTGGCGGTGGCATTGGCGGTGGCATTGGCGGTGGCATTGGCGGTGGAATTGGAGGTGGCATTGATGGTGGCATTGGCGGTGGCATTGGTGGTGGCATTGGCGGTGGCATTAACGGTGGCATAGGCGGTGGCATTGATGGTGGCATTGGCGGTGGCATTGGTGGTGGCATTGGCGGTAGCATTGGCGGTGGCATTGGCGGTGGCATTGGCGGTGGAATTGGAGGTGGCATTGATGGTGGCATTGGCGGTGGCATTGGTGGTGGCATTGGCGGTGGCATTAACGGTGGCATTGGCGGTGGAATTGGAGGTGGCATTGGCGGAGGCGCGGGTGGTCTTCTCCACGGTGGAGTAAATGGTGGTGCTGGAATTGAAATTGGTGGGGTCACAGATGCTTTACTAAATGGCGGCATTCATGGGATAGCTGGCGCAGACCTTGGTTTAAATGGTCTTATTCACGGTGGCGCCGGTGGTCTTATTGATGGCCTTTATATCGGTGGTGGTGGTATTGCTAATGGCGGTGGTTCTGGAGCTCTTATCGTTGGTCACACTACAGACGGTATTATTAGCAGTCAAACACAAGGCGGTGGCAGTTCCAGTGGATACGATCTAGTTATTAACAATGCTAATGGATATAACCAAGGTAGCAACAGCGCTAATGGATATAACCAAGGTAGTAACAGTGCTAGTGGATACAATCAAGGTACTAATATGGCTAATGGATATAATCAAGGTAGTAACAGTGCTAGTGGATATAATCAAGGCACTAATAATGTAAATGTCTATAGCCAAGGTAGTAACAGTGCTAGTGGATACAATCAAGGTACTAATACTGCTAATGGGTATAACCAAGGTAGCAACAGTGCTAATGGACATTCCCAAGGTAGCAATAGTGCTAGTGGATACAATCAAGGTACTGATACTGCTAATGGATATAACCAAGGTAGCAACAGTGCTAGTGGATACAATCAAGGTACTAATACTGCTAATGGATATAACCAAGGTAGCAACAGTGCTAATGGACATTCCCAAGGTAGCAATAGTGCTAGTGGATACAATCAAGGTACTGATACTGCTAATGGATATAACCAAGGTAGCAACAGTGCTAGTGGATACAATCAAGGTACTAATAGTGCTAATGGATATAACCAAGGTAGCAACAGTGCTAATGGACATTCCCAAGGTAGCAATAGTGCTAGTGGATACAATCAAGGTACTGATACTGCTAATGGATATAACCAAGGTAGCAACAGTGCTAGTGGATACAATCAAGGTACTAATACTGCTAATGGATATAACCAAGGTAGCAACAGTGCTAGTGGATACAATCAAGGTACTAATACTGCTAATGGATATAACCAAGGTAGCAACAGTGCTAGTAGTCATGCCCAAGATAGTGACAGTGCTAATGGATACAATCAAGGTACTAATGGTGCTAATGGATATAACCAAGGTAGTCACAGTGCTAGTGGTCATGCTCAAGGTAGTAATAGTGCTAGTGGATATAATAAAGGTAGTAACAGTGCTAGTGGTCATGCCCAAGGTAGTAACAGTGTAAGTGGACATAATCAAGGTAGTAACAGTGTAAGTGGACATAATCAAGGTAGTAACACTGCTAATGGACATAATCAAGGTAGTAACAGCGCTAGTGGTCATACCCAAGGTAGTAACACTGCTAATGGACATAATCAAGGTAGTAACAGTGCTAGTGGTCATACCCAAGGTAGTAACATTGCTAATGGACATAATCAAGGTAGTAACAGTGCTAGTGGTCATAACCAAGGTAGTAACTCTGCTAATGGTTATAATCAAGGTAGTAACAGTGCTATTGGATATAATCAACATAGTAACAGTGCTAATGGTCATGCCCAAGATAGTAACAGTGCTAGTGGACATAATCATGGTAGTAACAGTGCTAATGGATATAATCAAGGTAGTAACAGTGGTAGTGGATATATTGAAAGCAGTAATACTGCTAATTCATATTCTCAAAGCAGTAATACTGCTAATTCATATTCTCACAGTAGTAATACTGCTAATTCATATTCTCAAAGCAGCAACAGTGCTGGTGGATATAGTCAAGATATTAATAGTGCTGGTGGATATATTCAAGGCAATGGCATTACTAGTGGATTTATTCAAGGTAGTGGTGGTGCCAGCGGTAATGCCCAAGGTAGTAGCTCTATTGGAGGGTATATTCAAGGCAATGGCATTGCTGGTGGGTTTATCCAAGGCAGTACCAGTTCTGATGGATTGATCCAAGGTAGTGGCAGTGCTAGTGGTTATATCCAAGGTAGTGGTGGTGCCAGCAGTAGTATCAGTAGTAGTAACAGTGCTAGTGGGTATGTTCAGGGCAGTGGAACTATTGCGGGATATGTCCAAAGTGGTGGATTAGCTTTGGGTAGTGGTCTCCTTAACCTGATGGAACTGCCTAAAACTGAAGCAGACATTCATACTCGTGGCCTCATCGGTAGTCATGCTAATGCTGACTCCTACGTTCATGGTGGTGGAAGAGGCAGCAGTCATGCGAATGCTAACTCTAACGTCAATGGTTGGGGAAAAGGCAGCAGTCACGCTAATGCGGACGGTTACGTTCATGGTGGTGGCAATGCTTACAATCATGCTGACGCCAACAGTGAAATCCATGGTTGGGGTCGAGGTAACAGTCACGCTAATACCGCCAGTAACGGCCATGGCTGGGCCAAAGGTGACAGTCATGCTGATGCTGACAGTAATGTCCATGGTTGGGGGCAAGGTAACAGTCACGCTAATGCTGCCAGCAATGTGCATGGTTGGGGAAAAGGTAGCAGTCACGCCGATGCTAACAGTAATGTCCATGGTTGGGGTAAAGCTAGCAGCAACGTTGATGCTAATAATAATGTCCATGGTTGGGGAAAAGGCAGCAGTCACGCTAATGCTGCTAGCAACGGCCAAGGTTGGGCCAAAGGTAACAGTCATACTGATGCTGACAGTAATGTACATGGTTGGGGAAAAGGCAGTAGTAACGCTAATGCTGCTAGCAATGTTCACGGTTGGGGAAAAGGTAACAGTCATACTGATGCTGACAGTAATGTACATGGTTGGGGAAAAGGCAGTAGTAACGCTAATGCTGCTAGCAATATTCACGGTTGGGGAAAAGGTAACAGTCATGCTGATGCTGACAGCATCGTTGGTGGTTGGGGAAAAAGCAGCAGTCATGCTAATGCTGATGCCTTTGTTCATGGTGGTGGTAATGCTAATAGTCATGCTGATGCACATAGCAACGTCCATGGTTGGGAAAAAGGTAGTAGCCACGCTAATGCTGCTAGCAATGTCCACGATTGGGGAAAAAGTAACAGTCATGCTGATGCTAACAGCATCGTTGATGGTTGGGGAAAAGGCAGCAGTCATGCTAATGCTGATGCCTTTGTTCACGGTGGTGGTAATACAAATAGTCACGCTGATGCAGACAGCAACGTCCATGGTTGGGGAAAAGGTAGTAGCCACGCTAATGGTGCTAGCAATGTCCACGATTGGGGAAAAAGTAACAGTCATGCTGATGCTAACAGCATCGTTGATGGTTGGGGAAAAGGCAGCAGTCATGCTAATGCTGATGCCTTTGTTCACGGTGGTGGTAATACAAATAGTCACGCTGATGCAGACAGCAACGTCCATGGTTGGGGAAAAGGTAGTAGCCACGCTAATGGTGCTAGCAATGTCCACGATTGGGGAAAAAGTAACAGTCATGCTGATGCTAACAGCCTCGTTGATGGTTGGGGAAAAGGCAGCAGTCATGCTAATGCTGATGCCTTTGTTCACGGTAGTGGTAATACAAATAGTCACGCTGATGCAGACAGCAACGTCCATGGTTGGGGAAAAGGTAGTAGCCACGCTAATGGTGCTAGCAATGTCCATGGTTGGGGAAAAGGTAGTAGCCACGCTAATGGTGCTAGCAATGTCCATGGTTGGGGAAAAGGTAGTAGTCATGCCAACGCTGACACTTATTTTAATGATGGTGGCACAGCTATTAGTGATGCTCACGCTGACACTTACTTCAATGGTGGTGGCAGCGTTAATAGTAATGCTAATAGCTACATTAATGGTGGTGGTATTGATTACATTGATGCTAGCAACGTTCCCCTCCCTGGTAATTGTGACAACAATAATGGCTATGCTCAGGCTAGTAACTTATGTCCACTCTATAACAGTGGGGGTTATGCCGACGGTGGGGGTTATGCCAACGGTGAGGGTTATGCCAACGGTGGTGTATACTCTAACGGTGGTGGATATGCTAACGGCAATGGATACGCTGATGGTTACGCCGACGCGACTAGTTACGCCGATGCGTCTAGTTACGCCGACGCGTCTAGTTACGCCGACGCGTCTAGTTACGCCGACGCGTCTAGTTACGCTGACGCTGGTGCGTATGCCGACAGTTCCGCTAATGGATATGCCGACGGTTCCGCTAATGGATATGCCTATGGTTCCGTTAGTGGTCATGCTGACGCTTTATTTAACAGTTATGCCGACGCTACCGCTAACAGTTATGCTGACGCTGGTGCGTATGCCGACAGTTCCGCTAATGGATATGCCGACGGTTCCGCTAATGGATATGCCTATGGTTCCGTTAGTGGTCATGCTGACGCTTTATTTAACAGTTATGCCGACGCTACCGCTAACAGTTATGCTGACGCTTCCGCTAACAGTTATGCCGACGCTTCCGCTAACAGTTATGCCGACGCTTCCGCTAACAGTTATGCCGACACCTCCGCTAACGGTTATGCTGATGCATCTAGCTACGCAGACGCATCGAGCCACGCTGATGCATCTAGTTACGCCGACTCTATTGGATATGCGAACGGTGGTGGCAGTGCTAGGGGATATGCTGACGCAAATAGTTATGCCAATGCTGGCGGGTATGCTAAGGCCATTAGTAATGCTGAAGCTGGTAGTAATGCAAACAGATTTTCTGGCGGTGGTGGGTATGCTTCTGCCAGCAGTACTGCTTACGGTTAAATGTAACAGAGAATTTAAAATCGTTACCGTATGTGACAATGTGGGCGTGTGGTTAAAGTATAAGATGAAGAATTGGAGTTCACTATTCTCTTCCCTTATCATACAAATTATTTGTCAGCCTAAAAGTAATAGCGCGAATTCCATGGAGTTTCTTAAAATTGCACACCTGCACTGTCGTTTTTTGTTCATGTGCTGTTGTTTATTGTAATTTGAATGTTAAAAATATTAACTTAAAATTTTTAATTCTATTTATGACTATTACCAAATTATAAATGTACTCGAAGTCTCTGTGTATACCTCTAATAATATTATATCGGTCCTTAGACTTAAATAAAAAGGTGATAAAACAATTTATATATGTATATAATATTTGTTAAGTATCAAATGTGACTAGCTAATGCGCACTCATCATTGCGTCGACTATTTAACTATACTCTTTGGCGTCGACTCAATGCATGAAATACTTACATTAGAACCACCTTTTTGCCACATGTGCTGCCTTATCATTACTATTTTGTGTGCATTGGCTAGGACTGACTAATATATATATATTATGGAATTTAAGTACCTAGTATTTTTATTTTGTAGAAATTATTTTGTAGGAATAAATGAAATATAATTTTATGTATGACTTTTTTGTTCATTTTCTCTTTTGACCACGTAACGATCTCCTGTAGGCCGTTAATGGTCTTTCTGCTTTGAGTAAAATTTATACAATCTTAATATCTCTAACAGCCTCGTGAGGAACTTTTTCATAGAAAGCGTGGATTGGTCTCTTTTGAAATATAAAAATTATATCTACGTTAACCGTTCCCTCACGGCAGAATGGTATATAACATTATATTGTGGAAAAACTCACATGGTGTTGAAAACAAACGTTCGTAAAGTTCTGTCGCACCGGTTTTAGTGGACAGATTTTGTTTGTGGCAGCAGTCATTCAAATTCTGTGATTTAGATGTTTGGTGTTCCAATCTACAGATACTGTGGTGTACATAGCGTTGTCATAACGTCCTGGCATCGTGTTCTACAAACACGGCGGTGGTGTAAGCGGCAGTTAAATGCTAATTAATGCTTTACGTTGGTGGCACCGTAGAATAGAAATGAATAAATATTTTTTAACTATAATTATGTCTTTGTTATTTTACTAAAACTGTATACTTCCCATAACAAAAGTCAATTACCAAAGTAACTACTCGTCTCGACGTGTGAGAAAAAGGGCGTTTCGAGTTAGGCTAACATGCGCGCCGCGACTAGTTTGTCGTCATGAAAAGACGAGATAATGCCTCTAAAAACTTACTTCCGCATGACATAATGCGACGACAAAATTATGTCACGTCGCTCATGTTAGCACAGCTGAATTGATGAAATATTATACTAGTATTTTTATCAAGCTGCTATCATCTTTTATCATTTCACCACCTACTGCTACCAATGTGTTTGCCAAACGTGGTGCTTATGGCATCTTCTTTAGTTGTATCTGAGGGGGTAGTTCACCGATAGTAGGTAGTTTACGGGTGGATATAGTGATGATAACATTGCTTTTGCATTAGAAATAAAGTTGACGTAACTCAGAAAGTGCGAAAATAGCCTCTTTTTGTGCACATCTGAATGTAGGTGTCAAGTTACTTGTTTAAATTTTAATTGCAGGAATCACATTTTTTTATTTTGACAATATTTAGCAGTGAGTAATCTCGTGTTTGTATTATGTTATCTATCTAAAGCCGCTCCTAGAGATGATGACCTCAAATAAATTAAAGGATTAGACACTGTTCAGAATCTTTGCAAAGAGCAGGCCATATACCTATATATCCAGATCTGCGCAACGAACTTCAGCGAGGATGACATAGCTGCTGCCAAGCTGTTGATGTTCAACGTGCTGAACAAGCGCGACCAGATGGTGTCCCGCCGGCGTGACGGGACTAAGAAAAGCCTGCAAGACATTCACGCTATTCAAGAAGACCGACCCACACGAAGTGCCGACGTTTGTGGCGAAGGAGCTACACAAGCTTCTTCCCGTCACCTTCGACCACGTCGATGTAACGAGCCTTCTGAAGGACATTGTCTTTCTGAAGGCCAGTCTCGCGGGTGTGCAAGCGAAATTATATGCATCCCAGAACACCGTCGCCAATTTACGCAAAGAATTTACCGAGTTTCGCATCACTGTGGCGGTAAGTAGGTCACCAGGCTATGCGTCTAACGTAAACACGTGTCGCGGAGTCGGCCTCGATATTGCGTCGCCAAATTTCGCGTCAGCAGTTTCGGCGCCAGCGCACCCGTCGATTGCTGAGCCTACAGAGCGCCTCGCCCTCGGCCCCCGCGGCCCCCGCAGCTCCGTGCCCGTCACTGCGATTCCTGCAGCCCCGGTGAAACCTCTTCATAGAGATTTCGCTACCGTCACTGCCAGTGCCCCTACTGCTCCAAGTACGAAGCCTGTGCCAGGGAAAGCGCCGGATACGGCTGATAGTGATGACGGCTTCGTGACGGTGCAAAGGAGGAAGCGCCGAACGCGTAAAAACAAGAACCGCTGCGGCAAAGCTCCTACGGAGCCCAATGTGAGTCTGCGTGCCGCGAAGCCGAACTCACCGGTGTACATCTCCCGCCTGCACTACACCACTGAGGCGGAGACCATCGTAGAGTATGTGCGCCAAAAGACGAGGTACACACCGAGGGTGCAGTTGCTGGAGTCACGCCGCAATGTCAACTTCAAGGCATTCGTGGAGCGAGTACCGAACTGTTTTCTGCCCCTCGTCATGGAAGAAGATTTTTGGCCGCAGGACGTGGTGTTCCGTCGCTTCCGCGGACAAGTGCCACAGGACAGCACAAAGACATAATTATAGTGCAAAGTGAAGTGCTACTAACATAGTTCTAAGCCTTATTTGCTAACACAATTTTTGTATTTAACTTATATGTATATATAATATGTATCGTCAATTACCCCCAAAAGTGCCCAAGATACAGGCCTAGCTTAGTTTGGGACCAATGGAAGGTATTTTTTATATTGTAAATATTTATTGAAATAAATTGAATAAATAAATTGAATTGAATTGAATTGAACCTACGTTTGACATTTTATAAATGGTTGCGAATTAGGTCACATTTAAGTAACTAACAATTAGTTATATTGCAACAACAATAATAAAGGAAGATTTTGTTAATGAACAAATATTTAAAGTTTGTTGGACTTTTAATTTTCGACACTTGATGGTAGTCACGATTACACGAAGCATTTAAACAAAGATGAATAAATGATAATATTAGCAATGAACCACCTGTTGCTTCTTTGGATATAATCGTATGTGTGAGACTCGCATAAGAGACCGTAAAAGTTATCACACTAATATTATTAAGAGAAAAGATTTGTATTTTTGTTTGTAATGAAAAAACTCATAAACTACTGAATCGATTTTAAACATACCAGTTGAATGCCACACTATTCCTGAGTAATATAGGCTATATTTTATTTTGATAAAAATAAAACATGAGGGTGAAATGCAATTTAATTTATAATTATCTTTGCGGATGTTCAAAATATTTTAAGTCTACACTTAATGGTGATAATCTGCCATGTTGGTTATTTTTCAAAATCCATTTATAGCCCTCTGGCTACAAATGGATTTTATAATGGTTTTTATCTTCGCTAGTGACACTTCACTAGCGAAGCTAAGACGAATCTAAAGATACCACATTTTGTTAACAGGTTAAATCATTACCCTCCTTTTGGGCTTCACCACAGTTGGATAAAAAGTACTCAGTGCTTATGAAAGTGGTAGTTCTCTAAGGGTAGCTTTAATTGTAAACATCTTTTTGGTACCTATACTATTTATATTTTTGGTGGCTATTCAATTCTTTTCTGACTTGTTAGGTTGTACAAGTATTGGGTACTGGTATCCAAAAGTTAACCTGATATTTTTTGTCTACTGTTATAACGACTGTCTTAGAATGAGGATTCAAAAGGGCTTTAAATTCATAGTTTGAACTGGAGTGTCCTTTAGTACCACTAAGGTTTAATATTAAGCAATTCGAACAAGCAACCAAGCATATAGGCACTCTATATCCGGTTGATAAGAAAATTTCTGCAGGCAACGTATAATAATTATACCTTTAATACACAGTCACATTAAATACGATTCTAGATGCAGCCAGTATCTCAAATTCCGTATGATCAAAAAGAATTAAGATGGACGCTCTTTTTGATCCATGACGTAACCATAATCATGTACTGAATCCATGGTATCGAGTAAAAAAACGAACTGAAAAGCATGAAACAAGACAATATTTATATTTGAAAACATTGTGTAGCCGTGGTCGCATGCGGTCATAACGTAGGTACCTATGTTACCTACTCTCTGGATCAAGAACAGTCCAAGGATCCCTCATTTGTCGAAATCGGTTCTTTAGTTTTAGCTTTCCAAAGTAACAAACAATATCACATATGTACAGTCGTGGTACGATGCGGTGATACATTTCGCGAACAAAATGCTTTGAACGACTGCGGCCCGTTTACAGTAAGTAACTCTGCGTTTGAACTTCGCTGATGATCGACCGGAAAAATTGTACCTACATTGTCACTGAGATTGAGATCCTTTAAAATTCTCTCTGCCAAGTTTAAGGTGTCCGAGGTCACAAACTAACATTCATAAATAAACAATAAGTAATATAATAACCGCACACCCTGAAAGTAGTAACAATCGGCTACCGAATCGATTTCAACCATTTTTAATATAGGTAGGTATATTTGATCCTAAATATGTATAATTATCATTCTGCTGGCCTTATCCCATTTTATTTGGGGTTGGCGTAATATGTCTTATTCATTCAACGGCTTCGTTCCCGGCAAAGTTTAGGTTTTCCCCAACCTCACTGTGGGAGTGGTATAAGGTGACTTTCTTATTAAGAGAATGTGCAGCAACATCCGCCTTAGCGCTATAAGAAGGTTCTGCTGTCACCTATCCGTCCCAAGTTTGTTACTCACGTAATGACTTTATGATGATAAAAATTAGATTCTGGTTATAGTACATTGTAAAGATGGCCTAGGGCAGTCAATAATAAAGAACATACCTATTTTACAAAAAAACACAAGCCCAGGTCGTCAAAGTTAGTATAGTATATGGAAAAGCCTTCGCTAATCATCTCTAGTATATGGATGAAACTGGACCGTGACCCGTACACTTAGAACATTTGTAAATGAGTAATAACATTCATACAAATATTGTATTGTATATAGTTCGCTGATAACCTCGAGTAGTACCTAGGTAGGTACTGTACGTATGAATTATAATAATATAGATTTGGCAGTGAGTCACAAAAATAATAAATGTGTTAAATGTATTGTATGTACGTATGTATGTGCTATTTGAATAACCAACTTACTCGAAAGGTAAAACCAAATAAAAATATCGGAATCTCTAAAACCATCAGCAATGTATAAAATAGGAATGTTTGTATTTAATAACTATTATCCTCAAATTGTCAATTAATTAAATTATTACATATATTACATGTAGTAGGTTATTTACAAAATTATATTTCAATAAACTAGTGTTTGTTTTACCACGATATGCTGGATGGATGGATGGAGAATTATGATGAATTATTAAGAGATCATTAAATATTGGCATCGATTCTACTGGTGTATTTTTGATAATAAACGTAACAGAAATTGTTTGACAGAACTTACTTTTTTTGCAGATTGTGTACGATTATTTCAAAGCTTTCGATTGTGTTGATCATAAATATTCTTATTGTAAAGGCGTCACGAAATTTTTAGATGACTTTTTATATTTTGTAGCTTTATTTTTATATGAGCCTTAAAACATGGATGGAATCATAAATGGTGTCATATTCTAGATCTATCAGATAAATGAACGTGCCGCAGGGTTCAATATTAGGCCCGTTCGTGTTTCTAGCTCATTTTTTATAGCCCTTACAAGGTGAAATAATTATCGTATGATAAATTTAAAAGAAAACGATTTTCGCTTATTTAGTGGATATTTTTTATGTAGTGCGCATAATTCGTAGAGTGATTCAGTATCTGTTCCTAAATGCAACCGCAGTATTAGGATACACTTTAAAACAAAACGAAAATTCGACTTAGTATTGGGGACGCATAATTTACTAGCGCAAGCCATACCAAATCAATTTTTTATTTTGTTTTGGAGTGAATTTTGTTACTGCCATTTGGGAACGGACGCAGAACCACCCTGCAAATTTTGAGCACTAAATAAAAAATTATACTGTATAATTTATATTGTAAATAAAAACACTAAGGTTTTGTTCATGGATTTTTTTTTGTCAGAATACATAAACATAAAAAAACTCTTTGTAACGATTGGATAGAAAGATCAAATCCTGAGTGAACCTTTTGGTGCTGCTGGTACTTTTGTAGATATATAATAAATAAGGATTAGTAAAATTATTGCAATGACCTATTTACAAAATTTGCAGTACTTGCTCTATGAGAAAGCGTCAGAAGACTTCAAATATGTTTATACAATTACCTATATTTTGCACAAATTTCAAACTTTCGTTTTTCTTTTATAGAAATAATTTGAAAACGGATTACAGTTTGTCCACTTCAAAATTAGTCAACCACCAAATTAGGTTGTTCGATTAGTTGTATATGTAATTCTAACGTATTTAGTAGTCATACATATTAAGTAAAACTGTTATTAACGGTTAATGTTTCAAAAATTAATTTCATGTTTTACCTTATGATTGCATGAAATACGGTCTTGTAATTGCCCGTGAAATATTACAATTAGGTTTTGGTGTAGTCATGACGTATGAAAGTGTAGCTTTAAAACAACAATTATTGATTTTTACACCCTTCCTGCTGCTATTCAAAAATACATCAACAGCAATAGATAGATGAATAGAGAGAAGAGCGGGATGAGTTCTTCATGTTATCTATTATGACAGTGTTATCTGCGTGTATGCTTTTCTCATTATACGATTGTCGAGGTTCTTTAGAAATTATTTATTAAGAAACATTAAACTATTTACAACTTTAACTTTATTATTTATTTTATGATTTATTTATTGTTAAATAAATAAAACATAAAATAAAATAAATACAAATATAACTGAGCACCTAGGCGTCAAAGTACTCCTCACCGCTGTCAATTTGGTAGCGTGTCCAGAAGACTGGCAGCATTGCCACGTTGAATGGCAATACTTATTCTTTGACCAAAGAATACGCCAGCCCTCGGGTCACGCGTAGCGTCGACCAACCGTTTTGCAATGTCTCTGAGTAGGAGACATGCATTCGGTTCTTTAGATAATTTTTATTCTCACATTCCGTTCATCCGAATATGATGCTGTAAAGAGACAGCATAAGTGAGATTTGTCGTGTGTTGTAAGTGACACAGATTATTAAATACTTACTACGTAACAGATACTTCACTCGCTTGAGCGAAGTACGCTATTTTGAGCTCAATTACCTCGCAGCTAAAGTTCATATTGCTTCGTACCGACGAATCGGCTAGATCTAACGTAGGGTGCGTCCACCAACCGCACTCTACCCCACGCGCTCCTTCGAACGCTGGTGGATCTCTGTTACTTGCATGCTTGGGCGTGCAATTAGCGGTAGACGTTCTATGCGCGGCCTTGAACGAGAAACAGGGCTCTGTTTCAGATTCCTAGTTTGAGAATGCCCAAGAGGCACACCAACATTGTGATGATAATTTAGATGCGCATGATTATATAAACTGAAAAAAAATTGCAAATATTAACTACAAATAACCTGGGATTTTAACATTATCTAAATAACGAGCCATTAAATCAAATCAGAGCATTGAATTTACAAAGTAAACTAGATATTTTAGTTTTAAAGCGAGAGGTGCTGCGGGGTATTAGCTAGTAACTACGTTACCTACATTTATTGGATTGTATATCCAAAATGGTTTAAGTGAAAACATTTGGCTAATCAGTATTTGACAATCTAATCACTTGTAAACTGAGTAATAATTTGTTTAGGAGACCGCGACAAATGGCAATTTTGTACTAGCGTTAAAATCTGCTGTATGTAATGGTGGTTTAATAAAGGCGATCAGTCTTCGTCATCTACACCATACCGTTCGTGGAAGCACTGAAGTCCGCCTGGATATCAAAACCAACTATGATGAAAGCAAACGCCCTGGTAAGTGAGCCTGTGATGTATTTCAAGTAAATAGCTCTTCGACTATCTTAATTATACCCTCTAGTGTTATTTTCCCCTGCAACTTTAGAAAAGCAAAATACAATTCTATTTAGACTAAATAAAATAAACCAAACCTACACCTACATCCAATTGAAGTTACAACAAGAGAAAAAACAATAAGAAATATTATATTTAAATTAATTAAATGTGATTTACCAAATAGTATAGCAACACTAGATACCCCATGGGTAATGTCATAGAGCACATGGAAATAACCAAGAACGTGAATGGAAATATAGGCAAATCTATTTTGGTTTCAACTCTAAGTTTTGCTGTTCTCAGATATCAATTCTAGAAATTATGCATTTCCCTTTTATGTATACATAATTGCACATACGGTAGTATCTCGGATCATAGGCGTGATGACTATTTGCCTGTGAAAATACAGTTGAATTTTTTAGTCCATTATTTTGCTACTGCTGGGCACGGGCTTCTTCTCAGAATGAGAAAGGTTAAGGCCTTAATCCACCACGCTGGCCTGGCGGGGATTGACGGATTACACACACCCTCAATAACTTTTTGGAACTGTCTCAGGTGTGCAGGTTTTTTCACGATGTTTTCATTCACCGTTAACCCAAGTGACTATGAAGTTCGGAACCGCACATAAATTTGAAAAAGGTGCTGGCCCGGTTTGGACGCAGACTCTTCTGCATGGAAGGCAAGCGTTAAACCGCTTGCGTTAGCTTTTTTAAGTTATCCCTAATTAACCTTTACGAGATATACACTGTGAAGTCAGCTCAAAATAGAATCGGATAGATAAATATAATAGGTAATTATCATCACTCAATAACTGTCTTATACCCCTACAAAAGAATGCCAGGGCATTCTTTCGTTATTATTTGTTCTCTTGCTTATACAAAAAGTTAGTAAGGTGCCTAGTTGCGAGCGTTTAATAAAATTAAAAAGTTTTCAAAACTTCTATGACGCGGACTGTGTTGTCAGAGAGAAAAAAAATTGAAAAAATACACAATTTCGATAACCAATTTTTTTATTTTCCAGCTGTTCCTGTTCGCCATAGCCGCCACATGTCAAGCTAATTTATTAAATAGGCAACCGGTCGCTAGATCTTCCGTGCCAGAAGACTATGCAAACTATCAAAAGGCAACGAAATCTTATCTAGTTGGCAGACCATCGAATGCCGAACAAGAATCAATTGACCCTGAAGAGCGATTCGGTGCTTTCGGTGGTGCTAACGCTAATGCCCACGCTGGTGCTGGCGCTGGCGGCTACCTCGGGGGTCATGTCGGGGGTCATGTCGGCGGTCATGTCGGGGGTCATGTCGGCGGTCACGTCGGAGGTCACGTTGGCGGTCACGTGGGTGCTAGCGCTAGTGCTGCTGCTGCTGCCAACGCTGGGGCTGGGGCTGGTTATGGCGGCCGTTATGGCGCTGGCTATGGTGGTGGATACGGTGGTGGATATGGTGGTGGCGGTTATGGGCGTTAAACACCATTATTTACTGAGTCAAAATTGTCTTAAATTTAATATTTATTCTAAAATTAAATGCAATCGGCAAAATTGGTATATGTAATTGCCAGGAGCTTGGTTATAATTTTCAAAATAATATGTTTTTTCGGTTAAAATAAAATTTCTATGTGGTATTTTAGTTATTAAATTTATGTATGAAATTCAGGTGGTACTTTGAGTTTTATTTGGGAAATAACAGTATTGGATATAACAGCAATATTACTTAAGTCTTACGGAGTACTTTAAAATTTAATTATGGAAGGATGCATGTATTCACGTTTTGGTCCAGTCTTGATTAGCTATTGATCTAATATGGATTAATTATTATTGGTATCTTCTTTTTGTGTCAATATACTCCTCAAATTTTCTTCTACCATTATGTAAAATATGTTTATAAAATAATAAATACACAACTAATCAAACTCGAAGATCGAATTCGATGCGCCGATGACAAAATCTTAATTAATTAGCAGAGCAATATCATATGCCTTGAAAAATATTACTGTAATAACTACACTCGTTTATTATTAAGATAATATTTTAGACTGATACTAAATTACTCAATAACTTTGTTTATCCTTTCTTATCATAACCGGACGCCTGCTGCCGAGAACAATACTAATGTCCGCGCCTTGTCATTAAATTAATTTTAAATCAATTATCATCATTTGCTTAGTGTTTTCCCAACTAAGTTGGGGTCGGCTCCCAGTCTAACCAGATGCGGCTGAATATCAATATTTTACACGGAATGTCTGCCATCTGACCTACACCACATAATGACACTGATACCCTAACATTAGACCGGATTTCGGACTTTTTGGGCTGCTGACTCCTCAGTCAGTCAATTATAATGAAAAATTCTTATCTCGGTTACCTTGGCCAATAACAGCGGACGATAATCAACAATAGTACGGTATATCACAGAGATCTTTACTCTAGAATTAAGACCTTCCTATAACACTTTGTGTACCTGTGATAACAATAAATGATTTCTATTTCTAATAACATGCTCATAAGATTTCTGGCAATCAATAATTTCAAGTAGGTACACGAGATAATGAATACAGATTAATTAAATTGCTACGTTGCCGTATCATGTTTTTTAACTAAGGATTTAAATAAGTTATTATTTACTAATAATCGAGATGATAATTTTAATGTCCTTTTTCTCCACCTAGCTCGGAAATTATTTCATTATAAAAAAAAACATTACATCAATCGGCTCTTTTCGTACACGTACACAACGTAATAATACGCCAGCAATTTCCAACACGAGCTTGCTGGACAGTTTAATTTTTTTAATTATTCTTGGAGTGCGAGCGAGGTTTTTACACGATATTTATTAGGTATTTTAAAGAACACGGCTATCCTCTGAACATCACTATGAATATGTAGTAATATTTTCTTGTTTCATACTCTTTCAGTAGTCGGGTTCTAGTTTTGAACTTATTTTTTTTTTCAAAGCTGCGGTCTCTATCAATATATACCTATGTCGCAGTAAGATAGGTATATCCGTGATATAATTAAGATTATACCCCTAGTAATTTAATCATATTCCGGGTGATAGTTGTATGAAAGCATCTCATAATTATCTCACTAAACATACATACATACAACATACGGTCTCAGTTTAGTAACGTTGCTATATCCGTAAACTTATCTAGTGAAATAGTTAAAAATCAACTGAAGGGTAAAATAAAAGGTGAGCTTCCATTCTCCCCGGTGCGCTCTCGGTGCATGGGGCAGATAGGAAAAATAGTGTCATCGTCCACGGTAGCCCTGGCGTCGGCGTTTAACGGAGAGGATGGTTAGCTTAGGTTAGGTTAGAACTGTGACCAAGAAACGCACGAGCCGAGCGAGCGTAGCCAGCGGTGCCGCAGCAGCGGCCGGCGAGTGCCAGTAACGCCTGCTGTTCACTTTCCACCATTAGCGACGGGGTAAATGTTACTTGATCTGTGTCTTTCGCCCGTTACGTTGAACTATGATAAGTAGTTTTGAAGTTATGAGAGAACAGATGAACATACATACATTCCGGTCAAACATAACCCTCTCCGTAGTCGGGTAAAAATGGGTTGTTCCCATCGGATCGCGCGATCCGTTGCTTGTTGCATCTGATATCGGAGAAAGTTCCCATCGGATCGCGCGATCAGATGCAACTCCAAAAATAATTAAATATTGGCCCATCATCGCAACCGCAGCCTGCTAAGAGTCTAAATTAATTTATTTTTATTTATTTATTTATTACATGGAAAACCTACAGCTAAACAAACAAGTAAAACAAAAAGATAGAAACAGTAAGCCAATTACAGGTTTTCGCTTGTAGATGTTACGGTTAATTACGGATTAATGCAGATTGCATCGATTTTTTCTGATCTGTTGCGACCCTCTTTGTTTTACGGACCTCCTGGGTCGTTAACACTCGGTTGAGAAACAATCATTTAGATTGAAGGCTAACCCCAAAAACCTTAGGAAAAGGAAGCCATTCTTGGATAAGGAGGTGGAAGTGCATATCATTTGCCTAGACATGCTATTATCTCTATAGGCACCTTATTAAAATAAAACCCTGTTCATTTTAATTCATTATTATATTAATACGTGAAGAGAAAACTTTCCGCGCACGGAGGAGTGTAAGATTTGGCATAGTTAAAGTTTTTACGGAGAAGGAGTGCATAAAGCTTAAATTATGGTTGAATTTCGACCACTGGACGACCACTAGTACTTACTCGTATTATTATCTGTTACCGGAAATGTGTATATATGTATACGTATACGTCATATACATACACATATTATCATCACCACATATCATCGTCATGGACGTAATAAAATATGTATACCTACGTCATTATACCGTATACCGTTTTATACCTGATGGAATTTAATGTTTACCATTACAAAAGTTTAAAAAAGCACTTAATGGGTTATTGCTTGCGAAATGCTATTATACTCTAGACGAGTTCCTGAATGATACATATGTATAACTATGATTGTGTAAATTTTAATACTTTATGTTAATAATAATTATTAGTATTGAATACCTATTTTGAATTGTAATAAAATCTTGATTAATTTAATTATATTGAATACTAATGTAATTAAGTTGTAATAATTGTGTCTTTTTAATTTATATAATAGTTAATAATATTATTAAACATATGATGTAGAATGTTATCTGTAAGTAACTATGATTAATTTGTATGTCATTATTGGCAAAACATAGCGGACTACCTAATTACCTAAATAATATGCTTATGCCTATACCTATGTTTCACAAATAAATTATTCTATTCTTCTATTCTATTCTAACTGTAGTTATTTACCGCCTAAGAAATGTACATAATGCCTAAAGTCGCTCGAAAATGTATTGAATGCAACTTATTTCATACTTTTCCTAGGAATTGTATGAATTATTGTATGTATTTCCTAAGCAACGATCGAAAATGTGTGGCGGTGATTATGGAGTATAGAATTTATTTTTACAAATTCGAAAATACTTTGCACTTTGAAGAAGTGCAAAGTATTAAGTTTTGTTACTAGGAAATGTATCAACATTATTTACACTGATACGATAATCAATATTTAGATTTTTCATAAATCTGGTCCCTAACAATATGATATTCTTGTATCTGTGTTAATAATTTCCTAGTACTAGTTTGTCATTCTATATAATTGCTAGGTATTAGGAAATGTATGTAATATTGCATCTATTTTACACATTTCCTAGGAAATGTATTCAATTCCAAAATTACAACATATGGTCTTATTTTAACCATCATAGCAAAAAAATATATAAAAAAATACCTAACTTTTTTTTATAAGTTTTGAAAATTAATTAATGTTTAATTATTGATTGCTTGTCGCAGCATTTTATACTTTTTAGTTTTTTGAAGTCGGTTTTTAGGGCCGCTTTTCGTTAGTTCTAATAAAAGTTCTATTTTGTCTCTAGGAGATCCGGTTCGTTCTGGTTGGGACCGGCGGCGACCATCAATCAATAAGATAAAACCTTTATTCCTCTATGAATATCAGTGGTACTAAGGCCATGAACTCGACCATATGACCTGGCAGGCTCGGCAACTCGGACACACACATGCATTGCGTCGCCGCGCCGCTCGCTTTTAATGCCTACATAATTTAAGAATTTACTGCAGCTTTAATTTGATATTTGAAATGAATTCTATACAATTCATAGAGCCAGGCTTTAAAAAAAAAATTGGATTATTAAAATAAGACATTATACATATACGTTTCCAATAACATATCTACTAAAAGTAGTACAAGACATGTTTGTGTATCTGTCTGTGAATTAATTAATTTTTGAAAAACCATTATCATGTACTGGCACATAATGATACAATAAAAAAATCATTTTGCATTTCTATCCTTAGATGGGGTCAAATATTTATGTGATCGCCTATACCCATATTCTAAGCTAGAAACAGGGTTGAATCTTTTTTGATTATATTGATTAGCATGAAGACAAAGTCAATAAATAGTGAGTATATTTGAGTAATATATGAGTCAATAAATAGTAAATAAAATCCTGTAAAAGAGTCCTACGCAAGTACGCAACCGTACATAAAATTATATGTAAGTATATATATTGATCAAAGTTGATATTTCTACTTTTTTTTTGAAAGCTGGTTTTTAATATTTGTTTGTTTATCGTGGAAATTGTGCAATTTTTAATACTTAAAATAAACTGTTAACCATGTACCAGTGTGCCAAACTCGCACCAAACCGCGGGTTAAAATGAGTTGGTATAAAACATTTATTGTGTTGTTTTTCCAAATCTGTTTGAAGGAAAACATTTCAATAATCAGCTCTAATCACTTGTAAACTACGTAATAATTTGTTTGGGAAACCGTTACTAATTGCTATATAATCCTATCGTTCAAGCCTGTTATATTAGAGTCTTAATAAATTCCACCAGACTTGACCGCCCGCGCCATACGTAGAAGCTGAACAAATAAAATGATTGTGCACTTTCAGGTAAGTGAGGTATACTAGTAATAGAAATTACAACCCCACTACTATTCCTTTTATTAAAAGTAAAAAGGGTTTGTCATCCATCCTACTACTCTGCTCCCTGCCGCTGTAAGACGATGCTTTGACGAGCAAGAAATAAAAGGAAAGCTATCGTATACGCAGTTGTCAGCTAACCAAGCAAAGTAACGATTCCTTTATGTCTAGTATTGACTTGCGATTTCACGAATTGACTGAAATGGACAGGAGACTGTGGGGAACTCATAACATTTGCAGTTTAACAATTTGTGCGTGTTTAGTGCCCAAATGTGTGTCATCGCTCGCCTCACCATGACTTGTGAATTTTATTTTCAGTTGTTCCTTTTCTTCATAGTCGCCACATGCCGAGCTCATCTGTTGCCACAAAATAGGCAGCTGTTGGTTCCAGATGTTAATATGCTTAGGAACCTAAGATCTTATCAAAATGAACGAGAAATTCAATTCTCTCAACGTCTTGCTCAAATTGACAGAGTAGCACTTAGTAAAGTATCTGAGGCTGACCGACAACTTCTACTAAGCAAACTAACGCAAGCTGAAAGAGAGGCCCTACTTACTCAATTTGAAGATGGTCAACTCGATGAAGTTCTTCCGAGGGAGGAAACTAGATTCGGTTTTGGTCAATCTGGCGGTATAGCCGGCGCTGCCGCACAGATCGGTGCCGGCGCAGGCGGTTACATTGGCGGTAAACTCGCTGGTGCATTGGGGGCTAAGCTCGGAGCTGCCGCTGGAGCATACCTGGGTGCTGCTGCGGCCAGTCGCTTTGACTTTTCCGGTAGCAAGAATAAGAATGCCGCTCCGAATGCTGATTCAAATGGGGCTAACAATGGCGTTCAATATGGTGGCAGTTTTGGTGGCAATTATGGTGCTGTTTTACAAAAATAAGTGAAATAATACTATTATTTTGTATCAAACTATAAGTCAAATAATATACTTTCTTAAATCAAATACTATTGTATATCTATACTAGCTCCCTATTTTTTTACTTTCAGTGCCAATGTCAATAATGTAATTTATCGACGAATAAGCATGTAGCGTTGCATAAATTGTTTAATTTAAAGTATATTCTACATAAATGAAGACACGTACCGAAATATTTTTTTTACGCTTCTACAAAAAGAAAAGAAGTTTCCATCACAAAGTGACATCGTTTGAATCAAATATCAAAATAACTAGGAATATGCAATATATTTATTTGTATATTATTATATAAGGTCCTACTTTTTAGCGGAGGACCTATTATAATAATAATAATATTTCGTTTATTTCAGGCAACTTACTTAGCCCATACAAAAATACACAAATATAAAACAATAACTATAAATAAACTAATACATATTACGAGTACATAACAAAAAATGTAAATTACTGCAGCACAGTAATTGACACAATAGTTGATTAAGGGATTAAAGTACTCATCATTATGAACAACTTTTACTATGGCACCAGAAATCGCATGAAAAAATCAGCTTTCCAAAGTTTCAATACATATATGTATAATAATCTAATATTAATCTTATCAAATTAAATGGTTTTGGCTCGTGTGGTATTTTTATTTTTCGAACGACATTGTTTTTTCTTTTGTTTGTAGAAATCTGTATATTAGACATTTTTAATACCAATGGCCCCAGACTTGACACAGTTTCGAATTGACGTAAGACAATGTCTATTAGACTCGTCTATTAGACGCCTATTAGTCGTCTACTAGACCGTCTTTATTAGACACATTGTTCCAAGTGCATCTACATTGGTTTCTTAGAGTGGTAGTCTATCTAACTAAAGTGTTGACCATGGTCCCATGGTCAGCACTGTAGTTAGACAGACGAAACCTGTGTGCGAACCTGCAGATCCTTAGCAAATAGAGAAATTTCAGTCATCTGAAATGACACATGTTTTGAAGGACCTAATTTTTGTGGTTCATTTGTTTTGAAGTGGACTATAATTCCGTATGATTATACAAGTATGTCGTCTGAGTCCTACCTTATTTTTATCACAGCTGATATTTAAATTATTAACAATTAATTAGGCGTTTGGATATTGGTTACATTCACGCATAAACGGCTAATTGGTTTTGAATTTTATTCGACCAGATAGACCATGTCTTGGAATAACACAATGGTTACTTATAGCCGGGTACTGGAGTAGCTCCGAAGTTAACCGAAGGTAACAGTTGGTATAAAGTAAGCATGAGTCTGTGTGTATTATTTTTTCTAGTCAATATTTAGCAGTAATAAAAAAATTCGAGCATGCTGCAAAAGTTATGTATTAAAAGTTTACACATATCCGAAACGATATCGGTATCGGATGTCTATTAGATATTTATCTATACGTAAAATCTCGTATTGTATTGTTTAATGTGTAAGCTTTCTTATTTGTACACATTTTTGTACTATGTATGTACTTTCAATATTGTTCGGGTAAAAACATTTGACAATCAGCTCTTATCACTTGGTAACCAAGTAGTGATTTGTTTGGGAAACCATTACTAATGGCGATTAAGTACTAGCGTGGTTTTTTTTTTTTTTATTCATATTTTTAGTGACGCTTCAGTGCACCATAGTGAATTTAAATTAACCTTTTGTTATCTCATGTAAGCATGAGTTCTCATAGAATAGGGGTATTTGACAATTCTTTTTTAATCAGCAAAATTGAAACTTTTCCAAAAATTATGCAAGTGTAAAAATATGCCTTAAAAGCATTTTAAATTAACATAGAGATGGCACTACATGGCTTATGACGTCATAAACTAGTACTTTTATAATAAATTGGGAAAGTTTCATACATATTCCATTTTGCTGTAAAAGGATGGATAAATACTTTATATAGAAATTTCGAAAACTTATAACTTTCTGGCATTTATTTCCCGATTTTAAGTACACTGGAGAGCAATTAATCCGGGTCACCAAATAAACCTTAATATCTCAAAAACTAAGAATGTTAGCTTATTCAAATAAACAGTATTTTATAGACTATTTAATACTACTGAAATAAAATTAATAAAACTTAGTTATTATATGTTTTACTTATTAAAAATACATAAATTAAAAATGCGTAATTTTCATCGCAATTTTTGTTTGAAATATCCATAATATTTTTACAGATATATCATTTTCTCACATTTTAATACTTTGTATTACTTCCGTGTCTTGTTAATACAAATGTCTTGCGATTCGGTATACGGCACAAAGTTTCTGAGGAGATGTTTGGGAATATTCTCGCATTCCTCTATCAATGCAATTATCAACTGTCGAAGCATATTATTTGAGTAGTATTATATAGGCCTATAAAATAGTTTTTATTTGAATAAGCTGTCATTCTTAGTTTCCAAGATATTAAAGTTTATTATCTTGGTGACCCGGATTCATTGCTCTCGAGTGTATTTTGTCAACGGAGTATAAATTATTTATCTAATACGTGGTAGAAAGGTTAGCCCATCAGCTGGGTTTGTAACGGGATCCAAGATGCACTAAACATAAATATAGTGCCACAAACTTGGCGTCGCTGCCGTCGCTTTTACCAATGTCATCTCCGTACAAAAATTACACTTTAAAGTCATTTTTGCATAGAAATATATACTATATATTATCTCTATGCATTTTTGTTCCTTAGCGACGTTAGTTCCAATTTCGGTCACCTTTATACCTAGGTGTCATTTCTTTCTGAGCAACCCAAAAACAATAGCCGTAGTTAAACGAAAAGGATTTAACCCAACTTTTAGCAAAGCCAGTTTTGAGATATTTAATTTTATAATCACTACATTGTTTAAAACATAGTCGCTTCCCGCTGTCTGTCTCTCCTTAAGTATGCTTAGATCTTTAAAACTACGCAACGGATTTTGATGAGGTTTTTTTTAATAGATAGAGTGATTCAAGAGGATGGCTTATATGTATAATACTTTCATATTTAATGTAAGGATAATACAGAAATTGCACCCGGGCGTAGCCGGGGACGGGTCGCTAGTATCATATATAAAATATAAAACCAAACCTAACTACACATTATAAAGTTATAAACATAGTAGTTTGCCCTTCAATTCCAACAAATTTTCAACTCTACATCAATGAAGAATTACGATATAAACTTTAAAATTAAATATCTCAGCTTAATGTGGGTTGGATCGTTTTCGTGTAACTACGTCCAATAAGTCTTCGAAATCAATTCCGAACTAAAACTAGACGTGGCCATAATAATAATATTAGAAAGAAAAAAAAAATTACGACCATGTCAATTGCTGTTGAGGTTGTGTATTTTTTTTTAATCTTTTCCTCGAAAATGTCGAAAATACTAATTCATGAAGAAGTAGTCAAAATTCCTTTATTCTAATTTCGATCATCAAATTCTGGTAGACTTGTGGTTCAGGTTTTAATTAAAGACTTCTAGTTCGCTAGTGTAGTAATGGCTGCTGGGCTGTTGTCATTTTAGAAATTCCTGTACAGTAGTTATTTTGTACTTAATCATGATATTATCAAGGAACAGGTTATTTGGAAAAAGAACAGGGGGCTAAAACGGCCGCTTTAGATGAATCACAATATGATTCATATTACAAATGTCTAAATATCTACATAATTGACAACTCTTAATGTCATCCGCATAAGGTTCATATTCAGTAATCATCTGTATGACAGTTACTATGTAGATCAGTAGATGAATAATTGCTCAATGTGGCCTTTTTAGGCCCCCAGCTCTATCAGTTTATCCTACGTAGAATATTATTGTTCAGCATTTACAGGAGGAGTAATAGAAGTACTTTCTAAAATATAGCAGTAATCGGAAACAGAAAGTGCTAGTGTAAAATACATAGATACTAATAAAAACACGTAAACAACCAAAGTACAATAAAATTTAATTAGACAGGTAATAATATTTAATTTTATGGCAGTATATTACTCACACTCTTCTTGACGTCACATCATTGAAGTATGCCCATAGAAATAGTACAATAGGTACTATATATTATCTCTATGAGTATGCCAGACACGTTGACAGACGGAACATCGACAAGTCTCAAGTTTGATAGAACGGAACTTCTCATCTTCGACGTGACTTATCCTAGACGTAGGAATTCATCATTACCTTTCATAAGAAAAAAAGAAGCGGCAACGCCGCCGGCGCCGTATACCCGTTGCATGATGTAAGCAATCACCTACAACTAGAGGCTATCAACATGAATGTAATATTTTTACATTCATGTAAAGATAAAAATGATATAGAGCGTTATTCAATGTAAATAGTATAGTAACTGCAGGATCGAATCTGAATTGGGTTTATCTTACCCCACACTGCGATTATCGACCTCCCGTTCGCTGCGTTAATAAACAGTAAAGGACCCAATATTGCACCCTGTAAAACCCCCATATAAGTTTTGAGTAAAATATATTATTTTAGGTTGTAGTTGCCTCTCTTGTAAGAAAGTATAGTAACACACAAACTGTATTTTTTATTATTTTTTGTGACTTTTCATCTCACCATTTAGCAGCATTTAAACGCCTGTGGAGAAAAAACATTGTAAGAACAACAATATCTGTTTTTATTTATTGCTAACCAGATAATGGGCTGTATGGACAGAGTCTCCCGATTGACACTTGAGTCCTGTTATCAACCTTGCTGGCTGTCTCATCTATCCACCACGGGTATTAGCAATTCTCTTGTGCGAAGTGCGCATTGCAACAAGAAATTTTGTTCTTCTTCTTCTGGTTGTAGATCGTGCGCCAGTTTATCACTTTTCATCGCTGGCCTATCTTGGTGATTTAGGTGAATATCTGCATATACAATCAGATACATAAATTCTAACAAATTACTACTTATAAGGCAAAATAATACAAGCAGACTTATTGAATTATTGATTTAGTCACAAGCGCGGCTATAGAGCGATATGTAAGGTTCTGGGATTCGATAGTATTATTAGAGGTTTTCTTTAAGGTTTTTGTCCTAGTACTTCTCTTCTAATCTTTCAATCATTGTAAATAAATTATTGAACTAAAGAGTGGATGTGATACGGTCATTAACAGCTGTTTGAATTTTAATTTACACTTTGCATTGAAAGCCTTGAAATGCTTTTGATAAGAGCTATGTTGTCAGCTATAACAAATCGAAAACTGAGTATGGTTCTATCGTGCAGTGAACAGAAGTATTAGGTATGACTTTCAAATGCAAAGATAAAGCATTAAAACAGTTGCAGACAACAGGTATGATTACAATATTTAAATAAAAAACATAGGACAGCAAAACAACGCATTTTTAAAAGAATATTTTATATGTAATATATAAGGTAATGGATGAAATGGATGTTTTTCAAATGATCAATTTGATTTTGTACCCAGATGTGATTAATAAAATCATCCCTGCTGATACAGTCTCCAAAATCAAGTTGTATCAAAAATGTATCATACTAGCTGTTGTCCAAGGTTTCACTCGCATCTTAGAAGAACTACTTACAACTTGTGTTAATCCAGAATATGGTTTATTTATGTCCGTTTAGACATTTATGCGCGATTGAGTAATTAAAATCTAAACATCTTCACAAACATTCACCTTTATTTATGACTTAGTAAAGATAGTACTTCCATTTGTCATTGATGTAAAACAATGTAGTTTCATTATTATTTTCGCTAAGACAGGAGTTAAATTTTCTTGTGATTCGGTCATCGATATTTCTTGAGAGCTTGGCAGTGGAAGGATACTTTTGAAAGTTAGTGTGTTGCTAGCGATTGAAAATTGCTCCATTTGAGTATTTCGAGGTTTAGTGCTTCTCTTGGCTGAAACACATGCACCAGTAAAAATGCTGCCAACTTGACGTCATTTCAATTCTGATACATCACCAGTAAGTTGCATTGTATTTAAAAATCTGCTTTGGTTTTCGATATGGCTTAAGAGGACCTATTCGTTTTATGTAACCAGATTAGGAGTATTAGAGTTCGAAACGGGGTATTTACCATGTTTATATCTTGTAAATACCCCGTTTCGAACTCTAATACTAATGTTAGTGACCATGACAGTTTAAAAACTTATATCAGATTAGGAGTGCTGACAAAACTGAAACATAGTTGAAATTACAAGATAAATATGACCACATAATTTGTTTATAGAAATTAATTAATTTAATTTAAGTTGCCTTTACAGTAAATAACCAATACTCATTTAAGTGCAGTATCCGTGAATTTCATCAAAGAACATGTGAAAATCAGTATTCTCTTCGCATATTCGATATAAAATACGAGGAGCCCAGGTAATTGGCGCTTATTGTAGCAGCTTAGCAGTCGGAACCGCAAACAAAGAGTATCCCGCGCACGGAAATAGTTCTATCTCTTCATTAATAAAAAAATGGATATGTTTTTATTGTTTGTTTAAATGCTATTATTTATTAACAATATCATATCCTACCTTTAAACGTCCACTGTTGAACAAAGTGTTCATAACAATCCGCCAACATGAATATCCGTAAGGAAATATTACTATTATCATGCTATTATCATGGTAGTCCGACATCAACCATGCAGCCTGATTACGGTAGAATTAACTGACAGCCACCCGACAGCCACACGACAGCAGACGGTTTGCGATCGGTCGCGAACTGTCAAAAAAATTGGTATTACGGACGGCGATCGTCCGCTGTGGCAAACTTGTCGCGTTTGCAGCGCCACTAGCGATAAAACAGCAATAGGTGGAACTAAATTAAATGAGTTTTTAGTCTACTTAAGACTAAAAACTCATTTATTTTACTGGACTGTATATGGTTAGATTATTTGTTATTTTTATGAGTGTCAACCATGTGTCAAGTGTCAAGCGGTAGTGATGATTAAATAAATTGAAAAAAAGTAAGTTGGTAATTATTTCTAAATTATACAAGATACAATTATGCAATTAATGCTATTATTTCGTACTTCGTTAATACGATTTGGTCATTATTATTCTAGTGGAACATCGCGTATCCAACGTGCAGATTGAGGAGCTCCTCAATCATTTGAACATGCACCAAGCTCTTGCCAAAGGCGTTAGTTTGGATGAGAGATTGAAATAGACCGTAGATCGCCGCATCACACCTCCACCAGCGACTCAAGTTATAAATTCTCAGTTAAGCAGAGGACAGACTTGAAGAGTACCTATGTAAGTTAATTTTACATATTGTCAGTCAGTAAGCTTTTACATAAGAAAGATTAAAGTAAGTTTTAATATGACTGCCCTGAGCCCCATAGCGCAGCGACGGCCCACGTTGAGCTCTGTTACGCGTGAAGCTTGATGCAGTTAGTCTTATTGTATCCACTATTAAAAATTGTCATTTTTATCATCATGCTCTTTTCTTACCCAGCATATAACGATGTCAGCGAATAAATGGCATAGGTATATTAAGTATGTACTTAATTGTAAAATTATCTTTGTCAGCCCAGTACAAGAAGGGACATGCGATGTATACAGAAGTGGGGAGAAATTACGCTCTTTAAAATAAAAACGACAGACATTCTTAAGAATAATCAAGATAATTTATGTTTTATTTACACTGACTTAAGCATCTCATAAATGTGACAGTTCCACCATGCCAGAGGATGAAGTAGCACTGGGTCGTCGAGATGGAGAGATGTCGGGTGGACGCAGAAGTGAAATAAGCCGATGCGGCCATGGTGTCAGCGGAGGCTACTCGGATTTCGCCCACGCAAGCAGACGAAGTGAGCATGCAGGCGGAAGCGTCCCATGACCAAATGGTCGCGCTCGGTATCACCGATTATAATTTTAATATTATATCGATTTACGGACTTTGTATGTGTTTTATTTTCTTTGTCAGTAAATAATATTTTTAACCGACTTCAAAAAAGGGGAGGTTCTTAATTCGGAAGTTAATAATTTTTTTTATGTATGTTTGGGCATAACTCCTATAAATATCTCTAATAGACGGATTTGCAAAATTATTATTTTGTTCTAAAGGTTCTCTCTAATTACTATGAAAGTCTGATATTTTATTACATAGGTACTATGCCAGGAATAAAATTCATTTAATTTGTATTTATTATGTAATTTGTAGTTTTAAATTATTGGTTGAAAAGAGATTACTGAAATTGTTAAGTAAGTACATAGACTTAGGTAGGTGAAATGAAATATAATTGCTTATTTTGAAACTAGCTGTGCCCGCGACTTCGTCAGCGTGGTATTTAACTTTTTTTGCGCATTTCTCTAATTCTATCCAAAAATAAGAGTAGCCCAAGTTACTCCTTCTAACATCAGCTATCTGCCAATGAAAGGCCCATCAAAATCGGTCCAACCATTTCGGAGATAAGCCGAAGCAAACAGACAGACAGATAGACAAAAATTTAAAAATTGTTTTTTTCTTATTGAGATACATACTTTCATATTACATATAGGCACATTTAGTAAAAAGCTGTTATTTTGACATTACAAACAGACACTTCAATTTTATTAATTTGTATAGATTAGGATTTTTCACTCACTTTAAGGGCCTGCGCCCACTGGCGGCACGGCACGGCAAGGGATTTATTTCTAATAAGTCAAAATAAACCATATGGAATGGACTTAAAACTTACATGCCACAGACGCTCATGCATGCCACGGGGTGCCGCGGCACGCCGTGGCATCCTTAAGCTGCTGTGTCGTTTAAGTTCTAAGTCCATTCCATAAGGTTCATTTTGACTTATTAGAAATAGATACTTTGCCGTGCCGTCCCTTTAGTGAGCGCCGGCCCTTACAGGCGTTTTTAGGGTTCCGTACTAAAAAGATAAAAAACTAAAAAGATAAGAAACAAACTCAGGAGTCACAGTCAATTATTAACAATGACCAAAGAATCCTCTCTTATTATTAAAGTTCAAAGAAATTCTCGTAAGGCTCTGTGTGAGTACAACGTAAGGTAACGTCTAGTACCATAGCAGTTTGAGCTCACTAGCCCCGACAGATGGCAAACAATTAAGTTGAGATTTGGCAGGTATTTAATGACTCATCGACCACAAGCTTTGGGCGAAAATTGACTGTTGTCGGAGATCACACTCCAGCATTTTATAATAATCATTTGCTGGATTCCCATCGAGATTCCCACCTGGTTCTTGTTAGTTGGTCTCTGTCGGCTTGTGTGTCATGAGGTGATAGTTCTGGTATGGGCAACCTGCTTCTGTTGGCCATGTATGCAACACACAACAAACGTTCACTGTCTGCGCTACTGTTGGGGATAGGTTCCCCAACAGTGAAGGGTTATTGTTATGTTTGAAAGGTTCGGCTGCTGCTATCCGACCATCATGACTGTTGAATGTTGATGCAGCTGTTGTCGCTAATAATAAAAACACTGTGCTGGTTGAGTGAGTTTATTAGACTAAAATGTTATAAATGTTAAAAGATGTAAAAGCTGCTCGTACATAGCGCACAGTCATCTAAATTATAGAATAACAATATAGATTACACCAGTTACAAATATTGACTATAGTACAAAATATACGGCTTGCCCATACAGCTACCACATGGTGGTCGTAGTAAAGTACTCGGTGAGAGAGTAATTCATCGCCAATGCACCTTGAGTACCCCTATTCACCGTGCGATCGTTTTCCTTGCACCATCATGGACATCAGTATAAATTCCCCTCGAGTGCCAGGGTCAGCGTTGAAAATAGGCGTCAAAACCTTGGCATCAAAGGGTACCCTGATTCACCTGAAAAAAAAAGGAAATGTTGTAAGTATCATAAATTGCATCGTTGGCATAGTGGCCGCAAGCATGGCTAACGGAAACAAATAACTCCAGTTTTACAATCATGAAAATATTTGAGTACCTATTTATTGCCCCCTTACATTCTAAGCTCACTTTTGTGTGCCTTTTTGCTGTGGGCATAAGCGGCCTGAGGGCAGAGCACAACTCTTCGAGCAAAGGCTTTGTCAATCTGTAATGGGCTTTGAATTGCACGTCGTCAGTCAGTTCCATACCTAGCACCTGCTTGTTGGCGAAGGCTATGATGTAGACGACCTGTGGTCAACCCACGGTCTCGACTTTCTTGAGCGTTGAGTAAGTCCAATAAATAAGAACGCGTGCCTTGTCTTGGAACCATAAAAAGTAACAATGAACAACTGTGTGAACAACAATCAGAAAATATAGGTAGATAGGTACCTGTTGAGGTTGAGGCAATATTTTTACACAGATTTTATTTTAACAACATGCCAACCATAAGATTTGTATAAAACTAAAAAAACTTACCTCATGTTTATTTATTTATCACGTTTTTTTTATCTTCTAAGCTTCTGCTTGTAACATACGACGGCTAAATGAGTTGTTGCTATTTGACAGATCAAATTGCTGTTGTGTGGCTGTCAAAATTTTTCCGTAATACCAAAATGGTAATTAACAGAGCAAAATATGCATTTTTTAGTTAGATTGTTGGCCGCCAGAGGGCGAACCCGGAAGATGTGGCTGTCGCGTTGCTATCGGCAATTACGTAATACCAAAATGATGTTTGACATCCACAATTGTACAATTTACGCCTGTCGCAAACTGTCAGCTGCGTCCGTAATCAGGCTGCGGGCTTCGGCCCGCCAGGCAATATCAACTCGGCTGGTCGGAGGATCCTCTCTTTTCAATGGAGGAACACCATACCTCGTTCCTCCACACACCTTTTCATTTATCAAATCATTGTTACCGCTACCACTCTTGTTGGCATTAATTTTCTAATTATATCTCTGTAAATATTCTACCCATATGATGAATATCAAATATTTTCAGTTAAATAAAATATAGATGGAGAAACTTAGTTCTTTCTTAGAATATACAACTAAATTATTTTATTTATTTATTTTATTTATTTATGTACACACAAGGAAACATGGTAATAAAAATGTTACAGACAAATGAGCACAATGGAACCACTTATTTCTAAAGAAATTTCTTCCAGTAGTCCCGCGATTGGAAATAAGGATGATAGAAACGTAGACACAGTGTGTAAAAATCCAATAACTAAATACCTATGAAATAAACTACATAGATTATAGATACAATGAACTACATATACCGTACGAATAAATACCTATCTAAATATATAAAAACAAATACTTATAATATAGGAATTATGTATATATATATATTGTAATGGACAATCATTGTAAAGAAGAAAGGTAATGGTCTTTGACACATTTCTTAAAAACAGAAATAGATAGATATATAGATAGATAGATTTTAATTAGCGCAGTTAAAGCGAATTTTTTTTTCTTTATCTCTCAGCTTCACTGTATAAGCCTTTAAAAGCCCATGCTCAATAGAAAAATATTTATTATATTCGTAACCAGTTCATACCTGAGAGCAAACGTAGATCCAGGAAAAGATTGATGAAGAATGTCATTTAATTGCCACCCAATTGCTTTGGAGTTTTTGAATTTTTGACATAGCATGGCGGCGCTCGATGAAGATCTGCAGTCGCGATGGTCCTGATAATTCCAGAGATTTCAAAGCAACCCAATGCAGTAAACCGTCATTACTTGGAGAAAGAGAAAAGAGAAATTCAATTTTAAATGTAAAATGTCCATCTGTCATACGATAAACTCGATCGTGTCACGGAGAACAGAATTATCTAAAATATTGGCATCTAAAAGGGTTTCTTCATTTCTAACGTTTGTTTCATAACTGTTTCTTGTCCCTGATTGTCCTGCGCTAGAAGTCATGATGTCAGTCTCATTGCCTCAGATCAGATCAGATCAGTCTCATTGCCTCGTGTATGTTCTTATCATACGCTTTAATGACGAGGTTAATGCACTAAGTATGCGGTCGCACAGACTTTTCCAAACAAAATGGTCCTTAACATAAAAAAATATATGACGTAGTTTTTATACTATTAAAATTAGATTTCATGTTGATTGTTATTGCCAATTGATGTAATATTGTTTCATAATATTTTAAATTGTAGTAATCTTTTTGAACATGTATTTTCCTTACCTTTAAGTTTGGATTATAACTACTGTTATTGTACTGAGTAATTTATGTATGTTTGTTGAATGTTTTCTCTGTAAAGGTATAATACGAAGTACACTTACCATCTAAATAACATATGATTTCATTGGAGATCGGTTAGTCTACTAAGTTTTATTAATAAAATCAAATTGTACTTATTTTTTATTTTATACTACTTCTAAATAGTAGATTGGAGCTAAAGATCTAGTGTCCAAGTTCAATATTATTGGCAAGACGAAATCGGATAGACTTCGCTGACTCGGCGAGAAGATGGAAGAGGGTTAGAAAAACTGTGGTGGACATCCTGGATACCTACTGCTAGAATAATGGGGTCCAGAAATACCTGAGTGCATTCCCAAGAGTCGACTGACGAATAGGAGTGAGAACAGAAAAGAACGAGTGGTGGAATTTTGGTGTGGAAGGCCAAGATCTTCTTTGGGTAGCTGAGCCAACAAAGACTGTAAGTATGATTGGTATAAATAATATAATTCACAATAGAATCTATGGAAAAGTTTAATATACAAAATTTAGAATTCTGGTAATCACGCGGGTACAGCTGCGGACAAGAACTAGTAAATATTTTATTTCTAAAATTATTACATTCCCAAATGGCTCTTATAACGTGTAAACAACATAATAAATTTGTATGAGTCGCCGTGACGAATAGCGATTTAGTTCTAGCTCTGAATCCTGTTATAATATACCACCTTAATAAAGTTGATCAGTCTTGGTTACCCACAACTCACGTAGAAACCAAAGCTCTACACAATATTGGAACAAACACTATGACAACTTACAGCCTGGTAAGTGTTATAGGAAGTTTTATTGTCTATTAAGTTATAGATGCTTACTCACTTACTCCTCTGGCTCAGCGACCCGAAGTAATCCTTGGGCTCCGAACCAAGAGCTTCCCACTTTGCGCGTTTTACGCAGTGTCTCGCCAATTACTAGGTTGATTCTCACGCAGGTCAGTCTCTACATTTAGGAAATTATAGATGCTGGTAGGACAAAATTGTTCCAAAGATGCACACCAGATTTTTATTTACCTTTTTTCACATTTATTGTTTTCTTTACGATGTCACTTACACCCTATATATCAGTATGGCTAATATAAACTCTTTATTTGGACGGAAATAAGGATGATTAGTTTCAATAATAGTAATACAATCATGGACACAAGACAAAGGAAAAAAAAGACAAAGGACAAAAGATGCATGCGGTATTCTGAGGCGTAGTCCCCCTAGTATTTACATAATTCCATGATCGATCCTATATTAGATAGCCATAGTAACGAGTGTTGTGTCAATAACCTAGGGCTTAATAATAATTATCTAGACATTGTTTTGGCCCCATGACTAGCAATACCAAAATGGTGCAAAACAATATTTCTTTGAACGGCACAAGTCGTGTGCCGTTTGAAGATAAATATGCTCTAAAATCGTGTGCAGCTTGAGGAATACTTCAAATAATGTGTTACTACCTTTATATAGAATAGCTGTTGCCCGTGGTTGTAGGTTTTAAATAAAATATATAGTGTAGCTTTCTAGTAGTGAAAGAATTTTTAGAATTGGTTCAGTAGTTCGAGAAATTTCGCCCTACATACAAACAAATTTTAACCTCTTTATAATACTAGTATAGAAAACTACTTACTATTGTTACCCAATCAAAGCATACATTACTTTTGATGTTACGACAAAAATAATGAAACCCTTTGCTTTTTCAGATTCTTGTTTTCGCTATATTCAACGCATGTCGAGCTAATGTGTTGCCACCAAACTCAATGCTGCAGGCTAGTAGCGTCGAAGACAGCTTACGTAGATCAGAAATGTACGGTGATTCTCTAGCTGCTAGACAAGGCTATCCAATGGGCTATAATGGCGGTGGTCCCAGTTATGGTGGCGGTTTTAATGGCGGTTTTAATGGCGGTATCGATGCTGGTATCGATGCTAGTATTGATGCTGGTATAGACGGAGGGATAGGCATTGGAGGAGGCTTTGGCGGTGGCCTCGGTCTTGGCTTTCTAAGATCAAATCCACTTGACGAAGAAGGTGTGGAAAGTAGATTTGGTATGCTTGGTGCTGGTGGTGGTATTGGCGCGGGTGGTTACCTCGGCGGTCACCTCGGCGGACACCTCGGTGGGCATCTCGGTGGACATCTCGGAGCTGGAGGTGCTATTGGCGGCTATGGTGGTGGTTATGGCTATGGAGGCGGTGTTGCTCCCCTATACTACAAATAACTAAAATAGCACGATCTGTTTCTCTCAATGTTGTAAATACATTTTTCCTTAATTCAATTTAGAGTTCTTAATGTATTCGCCAGACTCCTTTTTATATAAATTAAAAAAAACTGTCGACTGAAATAAAATGTGATATCTATAGAGGCAATTTATAGGAATCAAATCAGGATCTGGAAAATAAATTGGCTTATGGAATTAAGTTGTTATGTTTTATTCCCATCCGCATGTTTAGTGAGAACCTATCATGGGCTATCCTTCCCGTGGGCGGGCGTCTTCGGGAACTCTTAAAGACCGCGCCGAAGCCCACCACGTCTGATAGGGCAGATCTCGGGAGGAAACTGTAAAGAGGTCCACCCAGGTACGTCCCTGGGGTGACTGTAAAGTCTACGATGATACATGACCATTCCCATAAGCCTAGACTTTGAGATAAGATATAAATATAAATATAATCAATAAACATATTACTCGTAGCATAGGTACACTTAAACAAGGTATTATTTATTTATTTTCAACCTGTGTTGTCCCACTGTAGGACAAATGCCTCCCTCTCCTTTTTCCACTCACTTCTGGATTTTGCTAGTAGGGAAGTAAACAAGGTATATAAAAAAAATATAAAAAAAAATAATTAAATGAAATGATGAATGATGATGTGATGAATGAAATGTTAAAAAAAATATCTAAGAATTTTATGAAGTCGTTGTACTCATCAGTATGAACAACTTTTACTATTAAAAGAAACCTGAAATCGGGAAAAAAAAATCAGCTGTTCCATACATTTAGTCGAGTACCTAATATTGAATAAATTGTATGGAACGGCTGATATCTTTTATATAAGACCTGGATTCAATTAGCACAGACCAAACATGGCATGAAAAGAAGGCCTATACTCAGCAGTGGGTAGAAACAGGCTGTCAATGATGAGGATGATGAATCAAATTACGGTTTTCTCTAAACATTAAATGAGGTATCCATTAAGGGCCCATCCACACTCGATAGTTTTAGCAGCAGAACCGCACGTTTTCGCGTTCGTTGGCTGTATATAACCTTTTGTATATACAGGGTTATTTGTAAATCACCGGCAACGCTTTAAGGGGTGAAACTACTCATCAATATGAACAACTTTTACTACGGGACCAAACATGAAATCGCGAAAAAATTTCAAATTTTCATACATTTTGATGGAGCAATGTTAATCTTTTGTATAAAAAGTTTGAATTTATTTTCGCGATTTCATGGTTTGTCCCATAGTAAAAGTTGTTCATATTTATGAGTAGTTTCACCCCTTAAAGCATTGCCGGTGTTTTACATATAACCCTGTTTAGCCCAACCTACCATTGGACATAGCACGCCATTTAGCTCGATCCTCGGCTACTTTTATCCAGCTGCTACCAGCCACCCTGCGAAGATCGTCTGTTTACAATGTTTAGCTATACAAATGGGCTAAATAAATCAATAAGCAATTACACATACTCGTAGGTATACATTAAAAATAATATAAGTGTCCACTCTGCGTATTTCCATAGTATACAAGGCCAGTACCCAGTACGCAGGCGCCCGAACAAATCTTCTTTACATAGTATAAAATATACTCGCATTCGCGTCTGTCTGTCTGTCTATATATCCGCTAATTTCTTCTAAACCACGCAACGGATTTTCACCATCATTTTGAGACTTCTTCCAGAAGGTTTATATGTATTATACTTTCATATTTCATGTAAGGATAATAGAGATATTGCATACGTGCGAAGCCGGGGACGGGTCGCTAGTTGAGTATACTTTACGAGTAGAATACACATTTGATGATAGCGAATTCGATCCAGCTGCGTTGGAGGCTTGATATACAGGGCGGTTCTTCCGGCCACGGCGCGTATTGTTAGATTATATTTTTTATGTTTTTGTGAAAATATTTAAAAAGTAAATAGGTAAATAAGGAATAATAATTTATTTATCAAAGTCCATTTTATTGTCAGTATATTGCATATTACTATGTTATTTTATATAAAAATTATAATAGAAACTATATTTATGGTAGGTATTATAGGTAGGACTGCTTTCTGAATCAGGCCCTTGATTATTTATTTATTATTTATTTCATGTGAGACCTCGTGATATGACAGGATTAGGTATGCATTTGCTTAGCGTGCTGTTTCGGTATGGCCATATTGGTATCTCATGATACCAATATGGCCATACTAGAACCGCTACAAGGAACGGTCGGCCGTTCCTTGTAGCGGACTACATAAAAATTTTCATCAGTGGACGCTGATGATGAAGCTGATGCTGATGTTTGATTCTCTTTTCAATTATTTAATAATGCTAGTAAAATGCATAGCTATTTTATGTACCTACCATTAATAATTATTTTTGCTGACATTCGAACCTCGGCGAGAAATGAGACTAACCCTTTAAAGCTTTTTAATCTAATCTTTGAGAGAGCCCCTTTCCCGGCATTAATAAAGTATAGCAAAAATAACAAAAATTAAAATTATTCAGGTAAAAATAATTGTAAATACTTAATGATACGCAGAGCCGGAAAGAAATACATAATTTACTCAATGAAGACGCAAAGTAATTTGAATTTATGGCGAGACCTAAAAGATTTTATTTAAAATAGTTAATTTAAAAATAGGTTTTATTTCAATTCGTTATAATCACTATAAGGGCTTGTCTGAGATCGGCAGCAAGGCGCGGTGCCACGAAACGCAACATCCAAAGTAGTGCGAAGATAACAAACGTTCATCTTGCATGCGCGTGTCCTATGTGGACATTGTAAATGCGGGTTTTGCAAATTGGTCGTATGGGGCCTTTGTTTTACGTACTAGAACTATATTGAAAAGTGTTTTCAGTAAATATTTTTTGTATCGCAGTAATTCTACTGTTTAAGAATGCTCATTCAAGATTGTTCTTCTGAGAAAGATAGTGTTAATTATTGTGCTAGTAGCGCAAATTTGGGTTGGCAGGTTTTTTTTTTTTTTTTTGTTTAAATCCTGTTGCTCTTTGTCTTCTCGTATTTTTCTATTTTCTACGGTATCGATATTCTGAATTCATTTCATCAAAAATAATTTTACCATATAGACAATAATCTATGACGTAACGTATTGCACCGGGGGGGCCTTACGATTTCATGAGTAAAAGGAATCTAGAATCGGTTTTATGTTTTCAATATTATTTAATGATAACATTTAACTAATCGGTTCTTTTCACATGTAAACTAAGAAATAATTTGTTTGGAAAACCGTGCCGAATGGCGATTTATTTCTATGGCTGAAATTTAATATAATACGGCTTTAATAGTCAGGTAGTCTTGTAGGTTCACGCCATTCGAAGAAGCATAGTTAAGTGCGATACCAGAAACCAAGATGAATACCTACGTTCTGGTAAGTCAAGTGTATTTTGTGATTCTTCTGTCTTATTTAAAAAACATTTTTTTTTTTTTTGTTTCTTATTTTTGTTCAATCTTGCGATCGGTCTGTCGACCTTAAGCAAATATTTTGATAGAAGGAGTTAATTTGTGAGGCACACCCAACCAAAGTGGAGTTGCCTTCGTTTTATTGTCTATGTGGTCCTATGGATGTGCAGACAGTGAGTCCCAGATATGTTGACGTTTGAGTCGCCGTTTAGGCAATGGGTCAGTCAAGACTATTGCAAGCTTGTTTTCGTGGGTTGTAATTCTTTCTCTGTAGGACCTGATCATACGCTCGACTTCCTCTTTTATAGTAGGCATTTCTAAATAGTCATGTTGTTCAGCACTTTTTGTGAACCATGGGGCATTTGTAATTGTTCTGAAGATATTGTTTTGGAATCTTTGCAATATTTCCAAATTGCTAGTTTTTGCTGAGCCCCAGATCTGTATCCCATAGGTCCATACTGGTTTAAGGACAGCTTTATATATTAAAACTTTGTTATTGAGTGAGAGTTTAGATTTTCTACCCAGCAGCCATTGTAGTGATCGGAATCTGTGGTTTAGTTCATCACGTTTCTTCTGAATGTGGTTTTTCTATGTTTGTCTGCGGTTAAATAACATTGTATAAAGGCTTTGTAGTGTGTAGCGAGAAATATGGGTTTACCTTTATTCCAAAGAATACCAAATTGTTTTATTAGTGCCATACATGTTTTCTTATAACAGAGAAGACTTTGTCAAACAAAGTCTGTCAAAGTCAGCTGTTCCGTACAGAACTTCAATAGCTACTCAACCCAAACGTACGGGAATGCAGAGAATTTTTTCGCGATTCCGATGTTGCTCCTATAGAGAAAGTTGTTCAGTTTGATGGTCTGATCTACACCCTTAAATATGATCACACATTTCTGATACACGTTGTATAATTATGGTGTGCAGTTATTCTTCATTATGTGCCTCTTCGAATAGGGAAAGTGCATATTTCTTTCTTTCTCTCGCAATCCGAAACAGTTGGGCTTATTGCGAACGTTAATAAATAAATATGCGAAAATTCACACATTCCTAAACTTATAATTTTCAAAACTATTCAAAGATACTCATTGTCGTTAAAAATAATTTCCGTTTGAGTTTTGGTTTTTATCTGGTGTATGCTTTTTAACTCCAGACAAAAAAGAGGGATGTTATAAGTTTGTAGTATGTATCTATGTATCGGTGTATCTGTGAATATGGGTATTTGTCTGTGGCATCGTAGCTCCAAAACGGATAAACCGATTTCAATGCAGTTTTTTAACTCGAAAGCTAGTTTAATCGGGTATCACCTTAGGTATATTTTATGAAAATCTGTTCAGCCGTTCAAAAGTTATGGCTCTTTTTCTATTTGGAATCGGGGGTTTTTGACGGTTAGGTTAGTGTTTGATTACTGTTTCGAACCGCTCAATTCGCGGATGAGAAATAACACATTGTATGCGGCCGTGTATTAGCGTATGCGTTACAGCGCAAGTTGAAAGTGAATGACGAATCGCACGAGTGTACAATACCAATAGGTACACGTACACCCATTGGTGTAGAACTGCTTCGATAATCCGGGCTGTATAAGCTTGTGAGTGTATGTGGGTTGTGTTTTTGACTATACTAGGGGATAATTTAAATGTACCTATGTACGTTTGCTAACGTTACATTATTTTATATTTTTCAGTTGTGCGTCTTCGCTGCAATCGTCATGTGTCAAGCAAACCCGAGCAGCATCGAGTGCTTGAATAGACGAAACACGATGAACTTATTAGATAAAGGAGAGGGAAACCTGCGAGTGTCTGAACTGAATAATGCACGCAGAACGTTTTTGCCGGGGTACGGATATGGTGGCGCTGCACTTGGTGCGGGAGCTGGTGCTGGCATTGGGCTCGGCCTGAACGCTGGCCTGAACGCTGGCCTTTCCGCAGGCATAGGAGGCGGACTTGGAGCAGGCATAGGCGCCGGTGGTTACGGTGGTGTCGCTTATCCGGCTTATCCAGCTTACCCTGGCTATTATGGATAATCTTGGCAAATTTTTCGGCTATCCTAAAACGTGTTAAAATTTAATCTCTTTCGGTTACAATTTAATAAATTCGTAAATGTACTTCCAGATCCTTATTAAAAGTTGTTATTAAATCGATATTTTTTTAATGATTAATGCTCCTTATTATTGTTTTTCATTTAAGTAGATGCTGGTTAATAAATTTACTAAGGAAATTCATATAGCTTTTTTTTAAACTTTTGTGGTAATTGACAGTAATACGAGTTGAAAAATTATTCCCTTAAATGTAGGTAAGGTAGGTACTCATATAACCCATACACTGTAACTGTTTTGATTGCAATCATTAAGTAGGTACCAATATGATTCATACCCACAATGTTCTTGTTGGATAGTTTTAGCACAATTTAAAACAAACAAAAAGTCGCAAAACATGGTGTATAAATTATATTTTCGAAATTGGACCATCCCAAAAGGTCGACAACGCATCCGTTACTCCTCTGGTGTTGCGGATGTTCATGGGCAGCGGTAATCACTTGCCATAGGGTGAAACGCATACTTGTTTGAATTTTTATTTCTTTAAAGTAAGTTCAAAAACTAAAACCCGACTACTGAAAATGTATGAAACAAGAAAATATTCAGCCATGTTCATAGTATAGTGCCGTGGTCGTATGCCACCTACCCAAACAAAACGTGTAACGTTGTTCATTTAACAGATTAAAAGTGAAAAATCTTTTTTAAATACAAACTTTTACTTAAATGCGCTAAAAAGAATAAAATAAACTTTTAATTTAAAACTTTTACTTCCAACTTATAACGTCACTACACAATTTATATGATATAAAAGCTTGTCGCGAGATTTAAGTACTCGTATTTACATAGTTTGAATATTTAAAAAAATTAAATAAATCAGATCCAGTTATTTAATGCCCTTGTTTATCTACACAGGTAAATCTCGCGACAAGCTTTTATATCATAATTATAAATTGTGTAATTAAGTTATAAGTTGATAGTAAGTTTTAAATTAAAAGTTTATTTTAATCTTTTATGAGCATTTATATAACAGCTTGTTTTAAAAAAAGATTTTTTACTTTTAATTTATTTTTTACTTTTTAGTTATTTTAACTTCCATTCGTATTCTCAGAATGACGCCACACAGCTAACCATGCATTGTCATCCAAACTAAACGTGTATACAAAATTTCACCTCAATCGGTTGAAGATATCTGCTTCGAAATTGAGTTGCAAGATTCCACCGGAACAAACATAGTTACATAAATACATTGCAAGTTAAATAAAAGCTTGTATAAATAGGTTTTATTTAGATTCTTTATAACCACTGTATGGGCTTGTCTCAGCACGGCATATGCCAGCAACTGCAGAAAGGCGCGGTGCGGTGAGACGCAACATCCAAAGCGGTGCGAAGATAACAAACGTTCATCTTGCATGCGCGTGTCCTATGTGGCACTCACTGTAAATGCGGGTTTTGCAAATTGGTCGTATCCTTTGTTTTACGTACTAGAACTATATTGAAAAGCGTTTTCAGTTAATTTTTTTTGTATCGCAGTAATTCTACTGTTTAAGAATGCTCATTCAAGATTGTTCTTCTCAGAAAGATAGTGTTAATTACTGTGCTAGTTAGGTATATTTGGGGGTCGGCAGACTTAAAAAATATTTCTTTTGAAAATCAGGTTACAGTTTGTCTTCTCGTATTCTTAAATTTTCTGCGGTATCGCTATCCTGGATTCATTTTATAAAATCATTTTATAATCTAAACAATAATCTATGATGTATTGCAAAGGGAAGGGGGGGGGGATATATAATACAGACAGTAAGATTTAGCCTTACGATTTCATGAGTAAAAGGAATCTTGAATCGATTTTATGTTTTCAGTATTATTTAATGATAACAATTAACTAATCGGTTCTTTTCACATGTAAATTAAGCAATAATTTGTTTGGAAAACCGTGCCGAATGGCGACTTATTTTTATGGCTGAAATTTACCATAATACGGCTTTAATAGTCAGTTAGTCTTGTAGGTTCACGTCATTCGTAGAAGCATAGTTAATTGCGATACCAGAAACCAAGATGACAACCTACGTTCTGGTAAGTGTATTTTGTGATTCATCTGTCTTATTTAATAAAAATGTGTAAAGGGCTGTGTTATAAGTTTGTTGTTTGTATATGTGTATCTGTGTATTTGTCTGTGGCATCGTAGCTCCAAAACGCATCGACCGATTTCAATGCAGTTTTTTTAATCGAAAGCTAGTTTAATCAGTTATCATCTTAGCTGTGTTTCATGAAAATCTGTTCAGCCGTTCAAAAGTTGTCACTCTTTTTCTAGTTGGAATCGGGGGTTTTTGACGGTTAGGTTATTATTTGATTACCGATCCGAATAGCTGAATTCAAACGTGGATGAGAAATGCCACATTGTATTAGCGCATGAGGCACAGCGCAAGTTGAAAGTGAATGACGAATCGCACGAGTGTTCAATACCAATCGGTACAAGTACATCCAATGGTGTAGAATTGCTGCGGTAATCCGGGCTGTATGACCTTGTGAGTGTATGTGGGTTGAATTTTTCACTATGATTTAAATGTATAGGTACGTTTGCTAATGTTACATTATTTTATATTTTTCAGTTATGCGTCTTCGCTGCAATCATCATGTGTCAAGCAGACCCGAACAGCCATGAGTCTCTGAATAGACGAAACACGATTAACTTATTAGAAAAACGAGCAAACGGTAGCAAGTTACTGCTTACAGACTATGAAATGGCTAGAGAGGGAAACATGCAAGGGTCTGAACTGAATAATGCACGCAGAACGTTTTTCCCGGGGTACGGATATGGTGGCGCTGCATTTGGTGCGGGAGCCGGTGCGGCAGCCGGTGCGGGAGCCAGTGCGGGAGCCAGTGCGGGAGCCAGTGCGGGAGCCGGTGCTGGCATTGGGTTCGGCCTGAGCGCTGGCCTGAGCGCTGGCATTTCCGCAGGCATAGGAGGCGGAATCGGAGCAGGCATGGGCGCCGGTGGTTACGGTGGTGTCGCTTATCCGGCTTATCCAGGTTACCCAGGCTATTATGGATAATCGTGGCAAATTTTTTGGCTATCCTAAAACACGTTGGGCCAACCCTCTTCCTTATTTATGTGAACGAACTGTGTCAATTATCTCTTCCTCATACCAAAATAGTAACCTATGCCGATGACACAGCCCTTATAGTTCATGGGCGAGACTGGGCTGACACACGTAAAAACACAGAGATAGCCCTAGGTGTCGTGATGAAATGGTTTGCAGCAAACCTCCTCACTCTCAATATCAGCAAGACGCAGTTCGTTCCCTTCTCCCCCAGCGTTCTTAGTCAGCCCCCAGTATCATTTGAAATTAAAGCTCATACCTGTACTAACTCTATCCCCATACCTTGCTGTGATTGCCCAGTAATAAATGGTACTAATACTGTTAAATATCTAGGAGTAATACTTGACCGCTTTTTAAAATGGAATAACCACATTGACTCAACTGTGTCACGGGTACGTAAGTTAATGTATATATTTAAAAACCTTAGGACGGCCGTTGACTTTGAGTGCTTGATTATGGTTTACCTTGCCCTTGGACAGTCTGTAATTGGATACTGCGTGACGGTGTGGGGGGGAGCCCAAAAGACAACCATGTTGCGCCTAGAACGAGCCCAGAGAGCCGTACTGAAGGTACTCTCAAACAAACCAATTAGATTCCCCAACATCAATCTCTACGCACTTTGTAAGGTCCTTACTGTCAGACAACTGTTTGCATTGCAAACTGTCCTACGAAAACACGGCCTTCTTCCTTACGATCCTAACCATAATGCCACTAAACGTCGTTCTGACATTGTATGTAGGATTACGCCCCGTACCACAGCAGTAGCTAGTCGCCATTTCAGACACATTAGCTGCAAATTATACAATAAGATAAACAAACAAATTAATATTTACCCTTTGTCGCATATGAAACTAAAAAAGAAACTAGCTGAATGGCTAAAAACTTTAACGTACACAGAAACTGAGGAACTTGTGGAAATTTAAGTACAGAACAATCACGCCTGGTTGCACACCACACTATCAAACAAACCCCCACCCCACACACACCCACCACCTCCACACAAAACACACAGTCACACTCCACATAATACACACATGCACAAAAATAATAATAATTTAAAGTTTTTGCAGTACATATTTTTGTTAATTTCTCTCTTTATATTTTTATTTTGTCTAATTTAAAACTTAGTTTAATCTGGAACGATGTTCTTATTTCTGTGGAGATGGGCGTTGATAGCTGCGCCACAGTTTTATACTATTGTAGCTGTCCTCGTTTCATGTTTGTTTATGTTATACTCCTCGAGATCTAAGAAGTCCCTTTTGACAGATTTAAAGAACGATAGCATGTAACTTGACAATGTTACTATAGGCTGTGAATAAAAACCATTTTGAATATACACTTGATAATAATTATGAAATTATTATAATTTTTCGAGATACGTATAAATTAGCATGGTATATAATTTCATAAGTATTGTTATAGCATCGAAATATTTTTTAAATGCATGTTTATGTACTACCGAAATATCATAAAAATGGTTACGTTCTCAATCAATTATTTTTTTAAATAAAGGGATGTGATCACTAGAATCGTTAAAATCGTTTGAAATATCAGTATAAAATTACGTAGGTATTAAAAACTCTTTAAAGGCTGTATGACATTATATTATTATAATTAATTTAATCTCTCTATGATCACAATTTGCTTGACACTGGCAGTAATGACAATGACATCTGTGCAGTTTTTCGCGATTTTTCCAACTAATTGTTCGTTCTTTCAACGACTATTTCTCGGATACCTCTGTTTTTGTGATCTGGCCTTGATTTTGGACTGTTCCCGCTTTTAAGTTGACTTGGCTTCCTATAGGTACATGGATTCTAACAACTTGGTTTGGAAACTATGTGAGTACTTCGAAAGTTAATCAATAACTGGTGGACTGGACCATTATTACCGGTACAAGTGGATAAATAATTTTGGCATAAAATTATGGATAGGTATGTTTTATTATTCTATGAAGATACCTACAGAAATGCGATTTCATATAAAATTCGGTGCCTACTACATTAATAAATTGCTTATCAGATGAATTTCTCGATTTTTTATTCATAGTTTTAAACGATTATATACTCTTAGAATTTTAAATCGATTTATTATAAAAATCGATATTTTTGGTAACCGATTTATACGCTTCACATCCTAAATTAACTCAAATGATATATGTCAAAAGTGGCTTTTTAAATCTCGAGGACTGTAAAATGTGTATTTGTTCCAAATAAATCAATTTCAATTTCAATTTCAATTTCAATTACGTTAAAATTTAATCTCATTCGGTATACAATTTAATAAATTCGTAAATGGACTTGCCAGATTTTTGAAAGAAGAGAATTAAAAGTTGTTATTAAATCGATATATTTTGAATGACTCCTAATTATTAAATTTCATTTAAGTAGATGCTGGTTAATAACTTGACCAAGGAAATTCATATAGTATAGTTATTTCATGTCGGAACGAACTTAATTAAGATACAAAATATAGAAAAGGCCTATGTCTGTTTACCAATGACTAAAAGACTGCGACGACGTCGACGTCGCACTACATAACTTAATTGCATTCAAGCACTCGCCAATTAGGTCCAAGGAGTTAGGAAATTAACAATTACTCAACTAATTAAATTTTTTATATAAAAAGCAACTTTTTTATTATTTTTTTTAGAAAAATTGCTCTCTATATTTTTTTCTGTATCGTGGGTACAGCTTACAAACATAAATCTCGAGACCAACACCAAGACCCGAAACACCTATTTATGGATCATACAAATATTTGTTTCGTGCGGGACTCGAACCCGCGATAGAGCAGAAAGCTGATCGCTTAGCCATTACACCAACTGCCGTCAATTTGTAAGATAATTATAAGAATTAGTAGGAAGTATATTGCATGTATGACATCATCGATATAGCAGAGGTTTAATGCTCGACCGCTGTAATTGCGGCTCTTCCGATAACTCTTCATTTGAGTAAAGACAACAAAATGTCTATACATATACATATAGAAAGACTAAACGTAGCTACACTAACCTACAGTACCTACCTATTAATGTATCACTACCTATCTATCACGCTAAATACCGTGTATATCCACGGCTACTGCTCCGTGCTGCCCCGCGTCCCGCAAAACATCGGGAGGGTCACGCTTATTCCATCGTGAGGGCCGCGCTTACAGCGGTCGGCCTACTATAGGTACTGCTATTTATTGGCTGACGTTCCGGTGCTTGTAATATTTATTTTCTTTTCTTTTATAATATAAAGGCAAACGAACATGCGGTTCACCTGATGGTAAGTGATCACCTTTCCTTCGACCTTCCCTAATCCTTTTGTTTATTCAAATTATTTTTATCTAAACCTCGCAAAACGCTTGGAATTTCCCTTCACTCCTGATATGAGTATAAAGTGTAATTATAAAAACACTCTTGTATTAAAATGCAACATTGTGTAAAAAATTCAATACAATCCATCGACTACATAAACATACGGAAGCTGAATTTTTATATATGTTGCAGGGATATTGTCAAATCAGTGAAGTCAAATTCAAGTTTACAAATGATAAGAATAGTCAAACGTTATCATCGTCTTTCAATTTATAACATGATGTAATCAATATTAAATTATTATTATTATTATTATTTATTATTTAATTATTATTGTTTTTTATTTTATTCTTATATATCTTAATTTATAACCTAACCGCTGTCACGCACGCATTGACACGCATAAAGGATATTTTTTTATGTAGTGCGCAGAATTTGTAGAGTGATTCAGTCACTTTTCCTAAATGCAACCGCAGTATTTGGATACACTTCAAAACAAAACTAAAATTCGAGTTAGTATGGGGGAAATGCATAATTTACTAGCGCAAGCCATAGAATATCAATTTTTTATTTTGTTTTGGAGTAAATTTTAGTACTGCGGTTGCATTAGGGAACAGACACTGAAGCATTCTGCAAACTATGCGCACTATATAAAAAAAATATCCTGTATGTACGTTACCAACATTAAGGGCCGCGCGCACTCGTGAATTGCAACAACTGTAGGTACTACAAGTTTACGTCGTTTAAATTTTTCAGAGCTATAATTTCAATCAAGCAAAATTTTACAAGGTACCTATACAGATACTGATACTGTTAGCCTGTATCATCCCACTGCTGGGCAAAGGCCTCCCCCCTTGAGTTCCATGCTGTTCCAGTGATGACCAGTCCTTGCTGAATGTGTCTAGTTCGTCCCGCAATCTCTTTTGCGGTCTACCGCGTCGCCGCTTTGCTGTGTCAGGGCTCCACTGCGTGGTTATTTTGGCCCACAGTTCAGACGGCATACGGCAGACGTGGCCTGCCCAATCCCACTTTAGTTTAGCGGCATTTTGAGCTACGTCAGTGATTTGCGTTTTGGAGCGCAGTGTGGTGTTTCGAACCTTATCCGTTAATGAGGGGATGATCTTTGCCCAGCTACGGGGTAGTATAAACTGATTAAAATAAAAGTAGTTTGGTATTATGAAAAAGAATATAAGATATTTGTTTTATTTTAAATATCTTTGCCCCACATTATGATTTCTCCTGTATCGTGGGTATAGTTTACAAACATAGATCCCACATGCACATACACCCAGACCCGGAACAACAGCTATCTGTAGGCCATAGAAATATTCATTCCGTGTGGGGATCGAACCCGCGGCACGTAGCGCAGAAAGCCAATCGCTTAGCCACTGCGCGACCCGTACCGTCAAATACATAATACTGTATACCAAATCATGTAGGTACCTGTCCTGAATATGAGGTGCTTATATCAGTTTATGCGAAACAGCACTGCGCACTATACATTAGATCTGCAGTACATTTCAGTACGAGGCTCATAGACTTTATCGGTCTCATTACAAAAGATGTGTTAAACCTGAGTTTAGGCCAGGTCTAACAAGACCCGCAGGGTAATCACACACACTCGCAATCGGAATCGATTCAATTTTGACAGTCCAACAATCTATATTGCGCGGTATGCTTTTAAAACCACTACGCCATACAATTTGAGCAACGCAATGAACACTGTTGTAGTGTCAAAATTGAGTCGATTCCGATTACGAGCGTGCATCGTGATTAGGTAGCAGGTGTCAAATTAAGACCTTGGTTTAAATCTAACTCCTACACCAGAAACCCCTACTGGGAAAGAAATCCATTAGTACCTTGCTGTAAACCCTTTGTTAACATCTAATAAATAAATAAAATAACCATAATATGAATTTAATTTAATTTATTTAAAAGTTTTTACGCATTACTAAGTCATTGTAATACAAAAAAGAAGAGTTTAAAACAAAATGTAAATCTGGCTACGAATTTGCTCATTATTATTGTTTACCTAAATACATTTCCAGAATTTAATTGAATTAAAAAAAATGTAGAGCCGTAGAGTCGATTCTTTTTTACTGGGCATTATCTTAGCCGAGACTTAAGTCATAAGGACGACGGCTTAAAACAACATGATAGTCGGGCATAAGATTATATAACATTGGCTGGCTTCTAAGCGAATGTGGAAAGTCACCCAAAGGCTGGCTTCTAAGCAGCTGTGGAAAGTCACCCAACGGCTGGCTTCTCAACGGCTGTGGAAAGTCACCCAATGGCTGGCTTCTAAGCAGCTGTGGAAAGTCACCCAACGGCTGGCTTCTCAGCGGCTGTGGAAAATCACCCAACGGCTGGCTTCCAAGCGGCTGTGGAAAGTCACCTAATGGCTGGCTTCTAAGCAGCAGTGGAAAGTCACTCAACGGCTGGCTTCTAAGAACTTCCTGAAAGCTTGCCTGCACTTGACACATGATGATCATGGCGAACAAACAGTTCTGAAAAAGTAAAATGTGTAAGATTATTATAAAAAAAGGTCGAAGAAACCATATAATTCTACAAGAATATTCTCCTAATATGCGTTTGTAATGTGTATAAATCTACATCCATACTATAACATCACACTTATACATATTATAAATGAGGAAGGAACTCTGTCTCTGTGTGATTGTTACCTTTCAACGACTACATGACTGAACCGATCTTGATGAAATTTGACAAGAAAACAGTGTGCATCATGAGGAGGGACAAAGGGTTTTTTTTCAAGTATCGCTGCATCCGATGTCCACGCGGACGCGGGCCCAGTTACATACACACCCCTACAATATTTTACCCACCACGTCATGAAATTCACGACTCTCATATGAGATTTTCTGTGATGGAAAGATATACCCTTCAGCAAGCTTTGTAACGGCGTTGTCTGCCCGGGGTGTGCCGGACGTACTGTAGTTTAGTTGTTGAGGAACGAGGTAAGGTGTTATTCCATTGAAAAGGGAGGATCCTACAGTCAATCCTACAATAGAGCTTAATACATTTTCGATTGCGACCATAAACTTATTATTACTAGTGGTAAAGTATAATAAGTTTGTGATTGCGACATAGGAAGTATATAAAATTCTTAGCAAATAGTAAAAATATGTAATAGTTTATTAGTGAATATTTTGCAATACTATTTTGTACATTTGCCTGTTTATTAAATTGCTAACTGGCTTATGTTTTCACTACGGCATGAGCGAATCTAATGTGATAGCTCGTTCTAACAAAATAGAAGAAGATTAAGGAATTCTATACAATACAATGATATACACAATGGTAGACTGGCAGAAAGACCCATGGCATTAAGTCCGCCTTTGTGCAGTTTTTTTACTTGTGCATAAAGAATTAAATAAATACTATTATTTATTTAATTCTTTATGCACAAGTTAAAAACTACTATTATTTTATGAAACTTTTGCATAATAGGAGGTATTACAACACGTGTGTAAAAAATATTATAGTTTAAAAAAACTATAGAACCTGCTTTAGTCATTCAAACTGAACGAGCATGCAAAATTTCAGCTCAATCGGAAACCGAGAAGTGGGTCAAATTTAACTTCCAAGATTTTCTTACATAGTTAGTTACAGGTGAAGCTAATAAAAGCGTGTTAAAAAATTAATTGAAATCTCTTTGGTGGATCCAAAGTGTACTTTAATGGAAAAAAAGTTATTTTATAGCATTATTTTGTTATGGAAACTGTATCATAATAAAAGTTTTAAGTCTGTCATGGTACTATTTTGGAATTCATAATCAGAACATTATGATATGAGTGTAGATAAATATACTAATATAAGCATTTTCACATTCATCTTTAAGTTAAAGCATGATTACTATTTTAATATAGGTAGAATATATCTGTGCATCAAACGAAGCATTTTAGTAAATCTCAAAGCACTCACCCAACCTTAAAGTACTGGTATGGGGGAGGCTTATTTCGTAAGAAATATAAGAACTCTTACAATAAATGTTAGATGAATTATCCGAAATATATTTACCAGAATGTGGACTTTCATTTTTGTTTCGTTGAGCTATGCTTCTCCCAATGATTTGCCATCTAAGGAACTTCCGCTTTTATTCAAGCCTAATCATGATACATTTCAGTGGTCTACAATCAGTCTCAGTTCCCAATCAATTATTTAAACTCTAGTTAAGGATCATTATGTCAAATGTTATCATCAATCAATTTTTATAACACTCATTTTACATTTATTGTGAAAACTCAAGTATAATTATCTATATAATATAATCTGGAGCGAAGTGATATCATTACGTATGGCGTGAGTTGAACGATGGCGTGGTAAGCCAGTGGTCGTGGTTTTTATTAGAGTAGAATACGATATAACTAAGACATATTTGGTAAGTTGATTTCTTTAGATGGGATAAACTTGTTTCTCGTGCACCTAGAGTCTTTAATGTTTCAAAAGTGCCTAATTTGTTTATCATATATTTATCATATCATATCATATAATTAGTTTATTTGAAATAGAACCTTTTCTATTATATTCTTCAAAGAAAAAGAGAGATTAAGCAGACAGGACTCACCGGCTGGCATTGCTACTTTGATGTTACTAGTACTACTAGCCTTGTAAGTTTATGGAGGAACAGTTTGGTTTCGCATAAATTTTTAAATGGTATATATTTTCAACGAATTTGATCGAACTCTTCTTCCGAAAATTTTATCGGATGAACGCGAACTGGTAATTCTACTTATATCATAGATTAATTTTGATGATTAGCAATGATGGTTATGGATCACAGTGGAATATAAACTGTGTTCTCAAATGTAAAAAAAAATCTAGATAGGTAATTATATATCATTGAGTTGATTTGATGACGGCGTCGAAAGTTAGATGCAAGAACTTCTAAATGGCTTATACCTAGTAGAAACTACGAATTTGTACTAAGGACTAATAACTCCACAATGGCTTATAGAAAATTCGTCTAAATTGTGCTAAAATAATTTGTTTTATGGAAAGTGTCCATTGTAAGGTCCAATGGTAGAGCCAGAAGGTGGGTACAGGAACTACTGAATTGGGACGGTTAAGTTCTGGCTTATTTGATGTGCTTAGATTTTTTGATTAGGTCTTTGTAATACACACGACTATAGACGGTATAGTATACATTTCTAATATACGCTGACCTCACACTGCACTGTCTATACAAAATTTCAATACCTACTCGACCAAAACGTATGGGACAGCTAATTATTTCTTCGCGATTACGATGTTGGTCTCATAGAGAAAGTTGTTCAGTTTGATGGACTGATTACCCTTAAATATGAATATGCATTTCTGATACACGATGTATATTTAATATAAGAAATATTAAGACTTCCATTCTCCCAGTAATTGGCGGTGGCGGCCGTCAGATGGCAGTTGCTCCGTGTACAATACTGGTATTCAGCTGCATCAAGTAAAAAAAGAAACAAAATGTAGACTATCATTTTTATTTTTTAAAGTGTTATGCTTATGTACCTTTTTCAAAATGAATTGGACATCCGGGCCTTATCGCATTTATTCTGGCGGGCCGTATTATTCAATTAATGTGTTTTATTATACACCATTTAAAATATAATATTGATATTTATTTTATTTGTTGTTTGATAGAGCAATTTGTGTAATAAAATGTTTTTATATATGAAATCCGTCACATGTATGTTTTACCATACAAAATTATAATAGGATTTTTGCTATTGATAAACCAAAACAATTTACTGTGACAAGGAAATAATAATAGTTAATGTTGCATAATAGGGGGGGTATTGAAACACGAGTGTCTGTTTAAAAATTAAGCCGCAAGCGAGATTATTAATAGTAACACACAAGTGTTTTAATACCTAGTTATGTGCAGTTTCATACACTACTTTATCTATAACACAATAATGGCGCTGAAAAGACGTGCGAGGTATAAATATTGTACAGCGATGTTGTACAGTCCTATCCCCTGAATTTACAATCTTACCCTTATTATTATGACTAAATACGAGGAGGTTAAGAAAAGAATGCAAAACGTTTACTTGACATGATATTAATGGATTAAAAAAATTAATGGCAGTCTGATTTGATCATTTCAAGAGACGACCCGGTTTTTTATTCATCAGAGGCTGCCATGGTCCTTAAAAATAATTCATTCTCGAGTGAATCATTTTTGAGTAAGTCCACGATGTCCATGACTGGAGTAAGGTCTGGTGACCTGGTGGGCCGAGCTAGGATATCTATTTCCGCGTCCTATCCACTTTCCAGAAAATGTCGCGGTGTAAGTTTTTATTTTCTATGTACATTGCATTAAAAGTATATTATGTTAGCATAGAAAGTATGCATAGTCACGGTAGAGAACAGAAACATAATTGCAGTCCGAACTGTTAATGATAAAAGCTATGTTAAAAAAGAAAAACACAAGTACTACGCTGTTACTTAGCCGTAACAGACACATACTTACATTAAGAAAAAGATAAAACCATTTCTGTTTCAGCAGTTTGTTGTTTGATACCAAACTTTTTATGAAAAAGATGACAAGGTACTGGCAGGTAAGCTTGCAGTTTTTGCTTCCACCTAGGGATGTTCCGATATCCATAAGGTATCGACACCTACTCATATGAGTACCCCTAAATTATTGATACTTACTCATATCGATACTCTTTTGATCAAAGCGGAAGGACTCATATTTTTACAACAATTCATATGCTTTATGAATCGTTGCTCCGTCTTTGGAAAAAAAGCGCTCCCTTGGATCCCATGTTGTGACAACAATTGAATATTGTAAAGTAACATTCGTTCAGTCTTATTCGATACAATACCAAGTACCTACTTTTATTTTGATACCATGTGAGTATCGCAAGATTAATTCGATGCTAAAATTACTTGCTATCGAAACAAAGGTATCGAGTACTTACTCGTATTTACTTGTATCGGAACGACCCTACTTCCGCCTAAGATAAAGAAAAAGATCCACCTTCCGCGTATAAAGTGGCAACGTCTCGTTGATAAGGGTTTGTTACCCTAGAGATTTATCGACTTGTGAATTTCCATAAATAATGAATATCTCGAAAATTAAGCGTTATTCAACAAACTATATCTTACGTTTTCTTATCCAATTAGGCATCGGAATCGAAGATTAAATATCTCGGGTTTCTCGGGCCCACGGTGTATATTATGACACAACATAATAAGTAGACATTTATGAAAAAAGTTTAGGCTTAAACACCTCTTTCATCTTTGCTGCTGCAATACCATTCGTCATGGTTTCCCAATCAATTATTCAAATTCTAGTTTAGAAATGATAAGAATAGTCAAACGATAATATCAAACTACATATTTTATAAACGATGGAGTCAATATTAAATTTTGTTTTTTAAACGCTTTTATTAGCTTCACCTGTAACTAACTAACATGTAAAAAAAATCTTGGAAGTTAAATTTGACCCACTTCCCAGTTTCCGATTGATCTGAAATTTTGCATACACGTTTAGTTTGGATGACAAAAGCGTTTTCTTTAGTTTTTTTAAACTATAATATTTATTTTAGTCTATTTTAATTTTTATTTATTTAGTTTGAAATTTAATACACGCGTTTTTGTTTTATTGAATTTATTTTAGTTACACGCAAATAATATTATCACACCAGTAACATATTTAGTAGAGTATGATGGAATCCTGTTACGCTATATTTTTCAATATAATGTGCTCATACATATTCCTGCAAATAAATAATTCATATTCTTTTTCTTAATAAATAATTCTTATTTTTTATTCCAAAAGCCGTGATAGCCTACTTGAACGCTTGCCTTCCATGCAGATGGATCGGAGGTCAAACCCATAACGCACCTCTGACTTTTTAAAATTAATGTGCGCATCAGAATTTCAGATTTATGCCACAATCGCCACACAATGTTTCGCCTCGCATAAAAAGCTCAGTAGATCTGTTTGAAGCTTTGTTGGGCTAATGTGGCATAAATCGGATTTCATTGGTATCTATGGAAACGGCGAAGGAAAACATTGTGAATAAACCAGCATGTCATGAAGTCCACCAACCCGCACTATCAGTGGGGTGCACTATGGCTGTATCACTTCCCAATCCGAGAAAAGGCCCATGCCGTGCCATTTACTTAGTGAAATGTTTTTTAGAATCTGTTCAATTGTACTAGAAATCCCATAGTAGCTTTCTAGAAACCCATACTACATATAGATTTTTCCCTCTCTTTCCCAGATAAAAACAAAAGCAGAAAGATTTGGGAGATAAAAAAAAAATGAGCCGATTTGATAGTGGAGGCAGAAGGTGGAAACTGTACCTACTACTACTGTACTAATCTGTAATCGCTTATGGTGGTCAGGGTCTAATTGGAGTCAGAATGGTACTAGAATTCGTGTATCGTTGTCGATATGGTTAGTCCATACGGTCAAACAAACTGGATTGCCCCACTGTATCGTGTGTTTACGTATCCGTTCAGGCCGCATGACCGTAGTTCCACCAGATCGGCCCCCCTATATTTAATAAGTATGTGGTGGCTTATAGACTGCAGGAAGAATTCCTCCTCCTCCCTCTTTTTTAAAATGTGGGACCCTACAGTTCTTGCAATGGGAACTTAACTAAAATATCACAAATAGAAATATTAATTTCTAATGTTCGCGCCAAAACACAAAGTCACGTGATATGACGTCATTGCATGAGTCATTCTTAGTGTGTGAATATTCGAGGCATGCTTATATGCTTAGCTACATTTTCTTTTTTTTAAAACATTGCTCCTCACTAGGCTTTCTCCTGTATCGAGGGTGCAGTTTACAAACATATATGTCACATGCACACACGACCAGACCCGAAACATCTATCTGTAGATCATACAAATATTTGTTCCGTGCGGGGATCGAACCCGCGGCACGTAGCGCAGAAGGCTAATCGCTTAGCCACTGCGCCAACCGTGCCATCAAATGCATACATAATACTGTGTACCAAATTATGTAGGTGCCTGTCCCGAATATAAGGTGCATAAATCAGATTACATAAGCCCTGCATACTAAACATGAGTTCTGAATGATTCCTACACCAGAAACACCTACTGGGAAATAAATCAATTAGTCCCTTGCTGTAGACCCTTTGTTTACATCTAATAAATAAATAAAAATACCAAAATATGAATTTAATTGAATTTATTAAAAATATATTATGTATCATGTAATTTTAAAACAGAAAAAAGAACAGTTTCAAAACAAAATCTGAATGGGCCTATGAATTTGCTCAATATTATTGTTTACCAAAATACATTTCCAGAATTTAATTGAATTTGAAATAATTTCTTGAAGAGCCGTAGTCGTAAAGAGGGCCACGATGGCTTAAAGATTATGACATCGGCTGGCTTCTAAGCAGCTGTGGAAAGTCACCCAACGGCTGGCTTCTAAGAAGCTGTGGAAAATCACCTAATGGCTGGCTTCTAAGCAGCTGTGGAAAGTCACCCAACGGCTGGCTTCTAAGCAGCTGTGGAAAGTCACCTAATGGCTGGCTTCTAAGCAGCTGTGGAAAGTCACCTAATGGCTGGCTTCTAAGCAGCTGTGGAAAGTCACCCAACGGCTGGCTTCTAAGCGGCTGTGGAAAGTCACCTAATGGCTGACTTCTAAGCAGCTGTGGGAAGTCACCCAACGGCTGGCTTCTCAGCGGCTGTGGAAAGTCACCTAATGGCTGGCTTCGAAGCAGCTGTGGAAAGTCACCCAACGGCTGGCTTCTAAGCAGCTGTGGAAAGTCACCCAACGGCTGGCTTCTAAGAACTTCCTGAAGGCTTGCCGGCACTTGACACATGATGATCATGGCGAACAAACACACCTGAAAAACGAAAAACGTGTAAGATTATTATAAAAAAGGTCGAAAAAACCTTTTTAATTCTACAAGAATATTCTCCTAATATGCATTTGTAATGTGTAATGAACCACATCCACATTATCACAATACACTAGTATTATAAATGCAGAAGTAACTCTGTCTCTCTCTGTTTGTTACCTTTTCACGACTAAACGACTGAACCGATTTTGATGAAATTTCACAAGAAAATAGTGTGATTCATGAGGAAGGACAAAGGCATTTTTTCAAGTAGGTATCGCTGCATCCGACGTCCACGTGGCCGTAGTCGCGGGCGCAGTTACATACACACCCCTTCATTATGTTATCCACCACGTCATAAAATTCACGACTCTTATTTGAGATAGCTTATTCTGTGATGGAAAGATATGCCATTCAGAAAAAATTGTAACCGTGCTGTCTGCCCAGGGTGAGCCGGACGTACTGTAGTGTAGTTGTTGAGGAACGAGGAGGTATGGTGTTCTTCGATTGCAAACGGAGGATCCTACAGTCAATCTTACAGTACAATTTCGATTGCGACATAGGAAGTAACTATACATTTTTATACATTTGCCAGTTTATTAAATTGCTAACTGGCTCATATTTCCACTACGGCAAGACTGATTCCAATTTCCATGTAACGTCACATAGCCTATAACCAGCGGACAATCAAGACGGTTCCAACGATGCCTCATTTGTCGAATTATGATAAGTAGTTTAGAAGTTATGAGGTAACAGATGAACATACATACATACCGGTCAAAAAAACCCCCGACTCCAACTAGAAAAAGAGCTGTAACTTTTGAACGGCTGAACAGATTTTTATGTAACATAGCCAAGGCGATACCCGATGAAATTAGCTTTCAATAAAGAAAACTGCATTGAAATCAGTCTATCCGTTTTGGACCTAAGATGCCACAGAGAGATACACAGATCCACAGATACACACTACAAACTTATAACATCGCTCTTTTTTCGAAGGTTAAAAATATATTTACCGGAATGTAGACTTTCATTTTTGTTTCGTTGAGGTATGCTTCTCCCAATGATTTTCCATCTAAGGAACTGCCGCTTATATTCAGGCTTAATCTAATACATTTCAATGGTCTAAATAGCAATCAGTCTCAGTTCCCAATCAATTATTGAAACTCTAGGATCGATATGTTAAATGTTATCATCAAACAATTTTTATAACACACATTTCATTGTGAAAACACAAGTATATTAATACAATATAGCTACCTAATCTTGAGCGAAGTGATAAATGATTACGTATGCCGTGAGTTGATCGATGGCGTCGTAAGCCAGTGGTCGTGGGTTTTATTATAGTAGAATTTATTATAAATAAGACATTTTTGGTAAGTTGATTTCTTTAGAAGAGATACAACTCGTTTTTCGTGCACCTAGAGTCTTTAATCTTTCAAAAATACCAAATTTTTGGTTTATTTGAAATAAAACCTTTTCTGTTATATTCTATACTATTCTTCAAAGAAAAAGAAAGGATTTAGCAGACAGGAGTCACCAGTCAGCATCGGTCCTTTGATTTTCGATTAGGTCGATTGATTTCCGTAATTCATAGATTCACTAGTAATTTTATAGAGGAATGCAGTTAGGTTTCACATAAATTTTTAAATGGTATGCATTTTCAACGAATTCGATCGAACCCTATTTGTACTTAAAATAGATCTTTATTTCATGTAAACCAGATACAGGCACTTATGAAATGTCGAGACTCTAGGTGCACGGTTCCAAATAGTAGATCCTATGCAAAAGAACCGGCAAGAAACTCCATGGAAACTTTTAACATAATAGATTACAATCTTGATCAGTACAATGTTGTGGTAAGAGCTGCGAGAATAATGTAATTTAATGCGAATAAAAATAAGACTAGGATAATAATGATTTGAATAAGATTCCCATGGCAGTTACAAGCTGACCAGTTCCGACAGACGGCGCATGACAATATTGTTATAGTTAGTACGATCTATTTGCGACGACGCGGCGACGACACGATTGACGCAGAGGTCAAGTGATTGGTTTGTATGACCTACAGGTAATTGTTCTTGTATGACCTACGGGTTTTTCTTATGGGTCTGGGCGTGTGCAATGTGATTGTGCATGTGAGATTTATATTTGCAAACTGTACCCCCGATGCAGCAGAAATCTCAAGGTATTTATATAATTTATCATACGGTTTCACCAAATTTTTTATTTTTTTATTTTTTTATCATTGCCTCTCACTAGGATTTCTCCTGTATCGAGGGTACAGTTTACAAACATACATGGCACATGCACACACAACCAGACCCGAAACAACTATCTGTAGATCATACAAATATTTGTTCCGTGCGGGGATCGAACCCGAACCAGAATTAAATCATGATAGTCTTATACTTGGACAGTTTAAAATTAAAGTGTATATATGTATATACAATAACAAGAATATAAAGAAATAAGAGCTTACAGTAAACACTAAAGTTAAATAAAAATACCACAGTCCAACTATGTTGCCGAAGTATTGTTATGGTGTGACAAATCTAAGTCCTGAAAGTAATCAATCACACTACAAACTTATAACACCCCTCTTTTTTGTTGGGGGTTAAAAATAAAATATCGTTCATAAAAAACTGATCTAAAATAAACGACTGAATAGGTTTATTCGAAACTTAAGCCTTTTATAGAAATATTTTCGCATTTGCCAAGATGAACACTGATTTCTCGTGGAAACTTATTTATTTTACTTTGAGTTTCCTTCCTCCAGCCAGGAAATTCAGTCAAACGAAAAATACAATTTAACAAACTCCGAACAAAAATTTATGTAACTTTTTGCCTGTTTTCGGGCGTTCATTTTGCCTTGATTAAAGTCATCCGCATTCTGCGGTTGAATGCGCAAGCGGCATCGAATGAAAATGTGGAAAAGTGCAACTCCTCATTTGTTTTTTATAATGTGTTCAATTTATTAATTAACTTGCGACCCTTCCCCGGCTTCGCCCGGCAATTTCTCTACTAAAGGATAGTAGAGAAATTGCACCCGTGCGAAGCCGGGGTCATTAATTTATGAAAGTATTTGCATATAAACCTTAAGGAAGAAATGCTCAAAATTTTGATGAAAACAGCATCAATATCCGTTAAGTGATTTAGGAGGAGTTAGCGGATATACAGACAGACAGACAGACGCGGAAAGCGACTTTATACTATGTAGAGACTAGCTGTGCCCGCGACTCCATCCACCTGGATTTCCTGAAAAAAATAGTCATTATCCTGGGTAAAAAGTATCCTTTGTCCTTTTCCAGGTTATATTTATGTTGTGTGCCAAATTTCGTTGAGATCCATTCAGCTGTTAAGGCGTGATTGATCCAAATTCACAAACACAAATTAAATATCCAAACTTTCACATCTATAATATTAGTAGGATAGGATTGGTGATGTTGGGTTATAGTAATTTAATATTTTAACGTTGAATTTAAATGTATACTTTGTTAAGTTTTGCTTTGACCGAATATTTACCTTGTTACAAATCAGTTTATTCAATAAATCAAGCTGAATAGATTCGACTTTGATACATAAATCGCTTTATTTATTCATAATTCATGTACAGAAATGGTACATAAGGTGGACTTACTGCCATGAGGCATTATCTGCCAGTCAAGCTTTGGGTTAGAAAATAAACAACACTTTTTTATGTTATAAGGGGGGCAAACGAGCTTGCGGTTCACCTGATGGTAAGTGATTACTGCACATGAACATCCGCAACACTAGAGGAGTCACCGATGCGTTGCCGACAGGTTAAGATGTTGTAGGCTCTTTTCTTGAATGTCGCCATGTCGTACACTAAAGGTAACAGGTACAAAAAACGTAACTGGAATTGAAGAATATAGAGTAACTAACAAAGTACTCAATATTACACTATACTACACAAATAAGGTACCTACTTATTAAAAATTTAAAATGATACATGCATCTACACTTATTTACCTTTTATTATTAACCTTTTATTATTAAATACATCAAAATCAATGTCTTAATCGGCTAAGTTGTTTGCCAAACAAAATTAAATAAAATCTTCAGAAAATTAATTATTGTTTTATTATATTTCTAACCTCAGTGTTCGCTTGTGAGATGCACTGGCTTTATATTAATTTGGCAAACTCTCCCGTGTCTCATTATTAGGCGGAGTTCGCATCGAAGTAACTTTAGTGAACAGCTTCGTTTAATAAATTGGTGCGGGAAGATAGTCTTTCGTAGCGAAAATTTAAAGCAGTTGCTCTGGATGTATAGCTAATTTAATTTTAATTACGGCAGCGCTTTCAACTGCTTCTGGAACAATGAGAAAACATATACAAGTTGAGATGAGATCTGTTTATCGCCTCTAATGAGATTACTTTTTGATGTTGGCGTTTCCGATTTATGTCTAAGTTATTGCTATTATTTATATATATTTAGATAATGTTTTTGGTTTATTAAGTCTAAATAGGACTCGGTTATCAGAGAACCACTTTTAATAAAAATTAAAAAGTTAAACGAGATCTAGTTAAATGAATGGTCATCATTTTACATCTCTACATAGTATAAAATAAAGTCACGCGAACTTTTACGTCACAGTTTAGTGGGGTTGAAGTGTTTGTACTAACAGTTTAGGAATATAGACGGTAAGGCCCCTTATAGGTTTTAGACAGCGCATACACAGTCCGCGCGCGAGCTCCGAGGAAGTGGTACCCCGAGAGACTGGTACTGGGAGAGCGCTACGGTCGGACGCAGCGCACAGTGCCCGTTTTCTCGGCCCCCATTCCTCGGAGCTCGCACGCGGACTGCAGGTAGCTGGTACAGTCAAGGAGTAACAGCAGCCCAGTTCCATAGGATATAAACAATTGTATTCAATTTTAAATGCATTTGTGCGAGTTACGAGCGGATGTGTGAGATCTGAATTATTATCTCCCTTCTGTCTTCCAATGATTCCCATAATGTGCCTAATGCATTTGTTATGTATGCCGATAGTAAAAACTGCAGTTGTTGTTTCTGTGAAAGTATTATACAACGATCGGATGCGTAGGAACGTGTAGGTATCCTAGTATATCTTCGATTAAATCATAATACGTCACCATCTGTTTTCAGTAGCTACAAGAAAATAGGTTGCCAGCAAAAACTTAGTTCGATTTGAAATGAACGAAATATAATCCTGTCATCGACGGACAAGATACATGTGTCTCAAATACTGGTACCTATATTGATTTTTTTATTGGCACGAAATTTTACAAATAAGATTGTATTATGTGATAAAAATTAGAAGATACAAAAAACATGTACTTATTACATAAGAAACGAAATATAATTATATCAATTATTAAAAAATATATAAATATTATATTCTGAGTTTAAGCATTATTACTTTCCCTACATTTCGGTTTGTGGGATATATCATGAAATCAAGCAATATCAAAATGTTCAAAAATGATTTCACAGAAAAATTTTGAAATTCATTTTTAGTCACTCATGCATAGAATTAATACGTCATAAAAATAATTCATTTTTGAGCACTTAAACAGGGTTATTTTCTAAAGGTAAGCCTAATTTTCAGGATTGATTACACTCATCATTATGAACAACTCTTACTGTGGGACCAATCCTGAAATCGCAAAATAAAAATCTGCTGTTCCATACATTTAGTCGGGTATTACTTAATTATTTGTATGGAATGACAATTTTTTTTCTGCGTTTTCAGTGTTGGTCTCTGTTCGTACTAAAAGTTATTCATAATGATTTGTATACAATAGCTGAAAATTTGGCTACCCTTTGAAAACTACCCCTGTATGATTATATCAGTATGAAGGCCGTGTATCGATAAGCACTAAAGTAGGTATCACTCCCACGACTTACCTACTCTAAAGTTGTTGAAAACTTACAAATTCTAAAAACTTGTACTGTGAGTCAGTTTAGCATACAATTTATATTCTAACGTGCCTATAAACACGCATAGTTGAAGCCTTGCCACCTTTATCTAATCTTTAAACCTCGCTAATCCTCTAATAGTCCACGACTCCGTGATTCGGGATCCTATAAATCTCGGATTTAATAACCATCAAGGGACCTATTACCATCGAACAAAGGCCTCGTCTGTTGTGCCGTACAGTATTTTTTCTAATTCCAGTTGCTTTATATTAAACTCTGTTATTGTACTTTTGTGATTCTGGGCACGATCAGACCTCTTTATTAACTCTGTCGGGTAACTCAATTTGGCGTTGAAGGGATGACGAGAAGGGCCCCGTACGTGTTACGGCTACCGTTATATTACAACAATATATCCGAGAACAAAATCGAACACTCGTTGCGGTGACTTCGTTATTGGAATGAGATTCGCCTCGGTGCAACTTCGCTAACTTATTGAATTCACCCGAGCATGCGGATAAACGATCTGATATTTATTTTGCTACATTCCTATGTGGATATCATAAGGTTATTTTATATACTCTGTCGATTATATTATGGTGAAATTGAGATCGAATTAATTTATTTCTGCCAGTTTTGCAAGTGAGCTTTAGTCAAAAGTTACCTGGATGTGATATTTCTTAGAGAAAATTAACATTTCATATTTATTTATATAAATTACCTATGTTTAGGTATTAATAATATTGCGAAAAGTTAAATTTTGAGTCAAGGAAGTCAAAAGGGGGGTCAAAAGTAACGTAAAATGTTACAAAAGTTACATTCTAGCAAAGCTGATTTCTGAATTAAAAAAATTGAAATAAACTTATCTCGATGTATTATAACTAGAGGTCGTCAATTTTTGCTTTCTGCACTCCTTCTCCATATAAACTTTAACTGACCCAAATCTCACACCCCTCCGTGCTCGCAATATGCATATAAAGGGGTACAAAGCTTTCCCTTCACGAATATAGATGATAGCTAATTAAACAAATAACTGTAACTGAATTTGTTAGATTGAGATTTTTAATCTTATGAATGAGAAAAACATTTATAACAGACAATTGTGTCGATTCTATTGCGCATTTTGACAGCACTAAACTATGTGTAAACGGTATAAACGCATCTGTCACTTTCTTTTTCTATTGAAAAAGAAACAATATTTTCTATTCACGTATTAATATATAGATGACTTTTATTTTATAGAACAAAGAATTGAATTATTTTTATGGTGTAATGACAAATTTTGCTTCCTGACACATCCCCTTTTTTCTTGGCACCACAGATATTTAAAACCTGGGTTACTAAACTTGATTTAAACCATTTATTGTACATAATAAGGGGGTATAAATTTGTGCGTATATAATGGCTGCCGTGCTAAATTGTTTATTTATCGTATTATAACTTATTTACCGTTTGATGTTATATTTACCCCACGTACCGTAATTCGATGTTCACTAAATTGATTTCTCGTTTGAATTTATAAACATTTTATTATTATGTATAATGGTGAAAACGTTATTGCTTATTTTATTACATACATGAATTACAGAATATTAGGTCAAGAGAAGATTAGGTTACTTTTGTGTTTTTAAATATTATGGTATATACGAGTATTATGCAGGTAGGAACTACCACCATTAGAGCCTGTAGATACTGATCTGGTTTACTCTTACATGAAATAAAAATGTATTCTCTTCTACAAAATTTTCGGAGATTGGATAGGCCAATCGACATTCGATTCCATTTGGATCACAGAATATGGTAGAATACTACAAAATTTGCTGCGAGTAAAATCATCCCTTAACAATATATCTCTAAGAAAGTTACAATTTATTTATAGGTTTCATATAGGTACTATCTTTTGGTGACTATATTTTTTCCTTTCAAAAAATTCAGTGATGTGTTTGGCATACTATACAGACTATATAGAATATTTTTTTATGTAGTGCGCAAAATTTGCAGAGTGGTTCAGTATCCGGTCCCAAATGCAACCGCAGTACTAAAATTCATTCCAAAACAAAATAAAAATTTGATTTTTTGTGGCCTGCGCTAGTAAATTATGCGTGTCCTCCATATAAGGTCGAACTTTCGTTTTGTTTTAAAGTGTATCCCAATACTGCGGTTGCATTTAGGAACAGAGACTGAATACTCTACAAATTATGCGCACTACATAAAAAAATATCCTATATAGGAATGATATGGGTTGCAATTTTTGTTTATACTGGATTGGCACTAATGTGCTCACTGGCGGAGTCACCGGATGACGTTTAAGTAATGTTTGCTCCCACTAAAAGCTGGAACGTGTTCTCACTACTACTATTTATAGATTGGTGTGTTCGTGTGTTTAGATGCATATATAGTTATAGGTAGATATAGTTAACACTATACAAGGTCCTACCTTTCTAGTCCTGATCCTTTTAAGGAGTACTCACCACTATGAATAACTATTACTATGGGACCAATTCTGAAAGCGCGAAAATAAATCTGCTGTTCCATACAATGAATTCAATATTACTTATCTAATATTATATTCCATTCATTTTTACACCTAATACTGACACGCGTTCAGAGGGCTAATTCCCCTTATTTTTAAGACGCGCCGATCGTATTGCAGTGACTCTCGAACTTGACGCGAGCGTATCTCACTGAAACTCAGAGGATACCAAATGGCAGAATAGTCGACATCGGCTCAATTGCCATAACGAAAGAAGAAGAAGATTACCAAATGTGTTGTTTTGATCAATGTTTTATTGCAACTGCGCGGCAACTGCACTTCTTTAGTTACGTGAATTAGCCTACTGACTTTCGATGCAAAGACAGTGCTACAAATTATGGCGTCGCTGCCGTCGCTTTTACCAATGTCATCTCCCTACAAAAATCACATTTTGAAGTCATTTTTGTTCTGTAGCGACGTTAGTTCCAATTTTGGTCACGGTCAGATAAGTTTGCGGCACTATAGAACTAATCACAAGTCAGAGAATCAGAATGTTGCTGGTGATAATATGACTACAGTAAAACCTAAACAAAAATAAAAACGTTTTCGTCTGCACAATTTCACCACCAGTTTGGAGAAGATACGGCGAGTTCGCATTTATCTAATGGAAAGAACGAAGTGTGTTTTGGTTTAATAAATATATATTTTTGTAAGTACGGGGAAGCTATAAATCGATTAGGCAGGTCGGCTCTCTTCAGTAGTCGTACTCTGAAATATTAGCCATCGGTGCGAGTTAAGGGCGATAGCGTTTAAATACCCCTATTGTTTTTAAATAGCTTTTCCATACAAAATTCGTAAAATTGGTTACCTTAACTGGGTGAAAATGTATGGAGCTTTTTCTTACGATTTTAGACACAGTTTTGTATAAATATATGAGTAAAGAATGCATTTAATTTTTTTCTGGTAATAAAAATTTGTTGTGCATATTACAATACGTATTTAGACATTGATTTAAAAAGTAAGTAACATAATAAGTCTATGCATAGTCATGTAGGTATAGGTACTTACGTCGCGTCATTCCTACAACAAAAAGTCAAATACATAAAGGTACTGGAGCTTAGGTACTTACTTTTTAAATAATACGTAATGAATGAATTTTAAATTTAGTAATTACGTATTTTAAGTAAATTTAATTTTAATAATACTAATTTTAATCATTCATATTTCTTATTAATCTGTAGTTTAAAATGATTTAGAATGCATAGAATGCGTATTTAATTTTTAAATTTTAGCGCGTCAAGTTACGAAACGTCTCGCTGCAAACGGGCCACTCGTGACAGCCATAGAATGTAGCCACACCTGCTCGCTCGGTAGCGGAGTTTTGTGGCTGTTGCGAGAAGCCCGTGTGCGGCCAGGCTAATGCCTGCGGGCGCCGCGCCGCCCGGTGACCGCGCGAAGCTTATTGAATTAATCTTATTTTGGCTTTATTAAAAACGCCTCACTCGTTTATCACTCATTACTTAAACAGAATAGACTTTCGCGTTTCGATTCCTATAAAGCAAATTGAGCTTAAAGGGTTGTAAGAAATACGTAAAGTGAAAAAGGTTCTCCCTACCAGTTCCTTTAGATTCTCGTCTGGCGTGTCCAATTTCTTGATGGAAGCTGGATTATTTTTAAATGAAAATTTTAAATCGACTTATTAAGATATTATTATTATTTAAATAGCATCATTTTAGCAGCGGTAGATTCGATCCTAAAGAATATAATAATTTTAAAATAAATATAAAATAATAGGTAGTTATATAATAAAAATAAAGTATATATATTGTAATCTATAATATTATTTACTTTTTGCGGGGAGGGGGAGAAACACATTATATTACGTCTATTGGTCACCCATCCACACTCGATACTTTTAGCAGCAGCACTTTTTGTAAGCAAAAGGCAGCAAACGAACGCGAAATCGCCGGATTCTGCTGCTAAAAGTATCAAGTGTGAGCGAATACTGGCTATCAGTGTCCCGGAATGTGTTAAGAATAGACACACTAATACCATCTACTTACGAAAAAAATTGATTTTCTTAATTCATTTCACGATTAACAGCACCGAGTACTGGAAACAAAATTTTTCACACAAAGGAAATTAATACAGTCGGCAAACAGCGAGCTTAAAGGGCTGCAAAGAAACCCTTATACCGTTTTCATAACAATCTCTTTACGTACAACTTACTGTTTAAAATAATGGCAGGTTTAAACTAATACAGCGACTGGCGCTAGTACCTATTGCTGCCATGCCAGTGCTGGCACCGTCCGCCCATAGTGTACCTAGATACTTGTACATGTCAGTACAGAGTGAAAAACTGGAATGGTAAAACGTTTAATGTAAACGCATTAGGTCTTATCAGTCTAAGGTGCAGTAGTCCGTTTCGCTTTCGCTCGGTGAACAGCATGCGCCAGCGATAGCTTTTTAAAATACTTACCTATTTTTCAAAATGTTTCGGGAACCACATTTCCTCTTCACAAGCGAGTAAGTACCGTATCGGCACCAGTATGGCGGTACTGGCGCAAGTCACTGTAACAATGTAAACCCATCTTAATACCCGCTATATTCAGTGAGAAGAAATTAAACTGTACCCCGAGGATAATCCCGCCAAGGGAGACTACGGTCCTGCACTAAGTACATTCATTAGTATTAATTAATTTTGTAGAGCTTATAAACTGTGGCCCACACGGATAAACTTTCACGGATTATTTATAAACCGTGAGTGAAACTTGGTATTATCATTAAAAACGTCAACGTTAAAAACAAGGGTTGGACAGTTTAAATTATTAAGCGAGCAATTTTGGGAAACCTATCAAGGTAAATAAGGTCTGGTTCTGCTAATGTTAAGTGGGGAATATTGTTCTAACTTAAGTAGTTAGAGAAGGGTAAGTTAGGACTTAGATCGGAACGTAGTTCATTCGGATTACGTCCACAAAACCATTTCTGTGTTACAAAATTCAAAGAATATCCAAGTAGAATTCTTGCGGATTCAGGTAAATTCATTTAAAATTTTGCGCCAACCTGGGTGGAGTAAAATTTTGGGGCTATATGGGTGGCTACCCTTTCTGTTGCTGTGGTTAAACAGTTCTGGTCTTAGGAAACTTTAGATGACTTTTGAAGATATTAAAAACCCTATTACTAGTTTTTTGAAAAAAAGTACAGTCAGCGAGAATAAATTAAGAATTCTCAAAAAACTTAAGTGAGTCTTAATCGACTAGGTATTTTCCCAACAGGAAAGTTTCCTCCAAACAACGGACAAAATCACTGTACCTTACACTGATCGATTAAGTTTATTGTTCTACATACAGATACTTAATAGAATTGAAAAGCAAATAAACAATTGACTGCAAATAATAATAATTAAAAAAAGTTAGTTTCGAAAAATATATTTTCGGATCACGCTGATGACGGGGTCCTTGAATACAATGCATAAACACACTTGAATAGACACAAAATTTAGTTTGTCCAGGTACCTATTTTGTATAGCGTTTTTCTATGTGTACGCACGTATCATAACATAAGTTTTTTGTTGCTGTCCATACCTTTAATATAGTCTTGGTCAATGCTTAGTTACAGAATATTGCTTGACTTATAATTAGTATTTTCTTTGTCAATTGAATAAAAGCAATCAGTTCAACAAAGCAGCCGCGGGTTATTGATTTCTTTTATAACCGCCTCACGTCTAAATTTTAGCTCCAATTGTACAACATAACATCGTCAGTACAGCTCCACAGTTTGTTTAGCGAACAAAACATTAAAAACAATCGTGTAAACGGGATCAGTAAACAGAAAGCGTTAGAACAAATCCTTAATATAATTTAAACTTTGCAACGTTTCGACGACCGAATATTGTTCTTATTTCAATTGTCAACTTTTAAGCGAGAAAACGTTACTGTTTATCTCCAGGGAATCATTTGACGGGCCGTAACTTTACCAATGTCACAACTGTCAAGAAACGGAATAACTGCGGTTGGATCTCAAAAGTAAACAAAGCCATTCCTTGTATATTATGATATTAAAATATAAGTTGGTGTATAATTTTCGCCAGCAAAAAATTTACCACCATTATTGTGAAGTAAACAAAAATATTGAAAGCTATTTGGTAGAAAACGAAATTAGTTTTCAAGTTTACTGACCCATTAAAATTAATAACCGGGCCTTATCAAAACATGAGTTAATTAATTTTTTGATTGAATATTTTGAGTGCCTACTTCAAGTTCGGTTCGAATAATATAATTTCAAAAATATGTTTGTAATTTTAATTATGATATTATTAAATTTGCTTATTTTACCAAAATTACTGTTACCAGCCAGCGTTGCGGTCACAGATAGGTTATACACAAATATAATGATATAGCTAAATAAACATGTATAACTGTATACTATATAAAAGTTATTTAGAAAAGTAATGCTCCTTTACCCTCCTTCTGAAAACGTTGAGAGAAGGACTGTCACGTATTGAGTGGGGAAGAGAATTCCAAAGACGCACTGTACGAATTATGAAGGAACCGTCGTTACGGCTGAAAGTGTGACGCTGAGTACGAAGAAAAAGAGAAGAAGCAGATCGATAAGTTTTACTTCTGGGAACAAGATATTCAAAATGGTCCCGAAGTTATACTGGAGAGTAAGAATTCTGAAGAAATTAACACCTATCGGGAAAAGAATACAGTCACGCGCACAATATACCTACTCAATATAGTGTGCCTTATTATAGATGCGCCATTATTTTAATCAAACTAATGTGCGTCAGTCAGTCCTCTAATATTAGCTGGCTCCACGATTATAATAATGGCACATTTATGATAAGCACGCTATAATAAGCACGTTATAATAAGCACGCTATTATAAGCACGTGTAATACCTACGTGCGTGACTGTTTCGCATACCAAATTCCAGCCGAGTCGTTCAAGTTCATTTTCCAGTGATTACAGAGCTCATTACATTGATGTGTTTACTTGGAGACTTTATCCATTTCCTGCCACAGAGTTAATTCAAAGTTTCACGACTAAGGACCAACTATGGAACTTATAAGTTGTTTGAAGACTATACCTTGATTTAACGTAGGATTGATGGAGTGTCTTCATTGATATTGTTGGTAGAACTAGTAAGAAAGAACTAATAACTAAGCAATTGGCTTTCTGCGCTGCAGGTTGCGGGTTTGATTACCTACATTACGCAAGAAACATGCAATCTACGATGCTTACAACAAGAAATGTATAAAACTGAATATACAATTAACCGTGTATTGACTAGTGAGTCAGGATTGCAAGTTTATAAATATAAACGGTTGTGTGTTGTCTGATGTCTAGTCCAAATAAAAGATTTTTCTTTCTTTCTTTCTTTTCTTCTTTATAATAATAATATATCTATCTCTTATCAGAATGGGAAGGGTTAGGCCTTAATCTACCAAATATAAGTACTTAATATATTTTTACGGAATTTATATTCATGCTTCACTGTGAAGCAAGATGGGTTTTATTATTATTTTAAGCTGTTAGTAGCTATATACTGTTAGCTTTTAGACTTCTACTATAAATTGTAGCGATGAAAACCGGTTACTTAGTTACATAATATATAAAATATAGTAATGTCTATGCATAAAAATTATCAATCCGATGAGAAATGTTTTTCACGTAGGAACTTATAAATCACTTTTTAGTACAAATTGTACATTTACTTTATCATCATATAATTTGTAAAGTTGTCTAGTCTTTCAGAGAGTAGTTTTTACATTAGTCAATTAATGTTGCTCAATAGACTTGTAATTACGCTGATACCTGGCGTTTCTTAGTAATTAGAATTTTGTAATTTGATATTCAAATAATTATACAGATCTTTCTCTTTCGTTTTCTTTTTTTTTGAAAACTTTGCCCCTATCTAATATTTCTCCTGTATCGAGGGTACAGTTTACAAACATATATGTCACATGCATACACACCCAGATCCGGAAAAACTATCTGTAGATCATACAAATAATTTCTCCGTACGGGGATTGAATCCGCGGCACGTAGCGTAGAAAGCTAATCGCTTAGCCACTGCGCCAACCGTGTCGTCGTGTCGTGTTGTAGTGAGTAGGAATGAGCCTCTACGATAGACGAATTCTGAGTTCGTATTGCGCACCCTGGATTTTTCCATACCACTATTGCTGACTAGCTTATCTTTTCACTACGGCATAAGCAATCAACAGTGACACGACAGAAGTAGAAGACCGAGAACGATTTAATACCGAAATTCTGGTTACGTTTCTACCACCAACCTATTTTGATCCAGTTGCCTTCGGTCAGTTCGACTAAGTGGTGTCTCACACTAGTCGAATCAGATTCTACCCATCAAGGGCCTAGAAGGAAACATTAGTGCCTAATTATTATTTTTATTATTATCAGCCTACGGTATCCCACTGCCGGGCAAAGACCATCCCCTCTTTCCACTTTTCCCTGCCTGCTGCTGTTAGGGGTCAATCCTTTAAATATGAATCTAACTCGTCCCGCCACTTCCTTCTGGAATGATATCTAATGCCTTCACAATCTTGTTACGTTTTCTGTGATCCTTTCCACATACGCAGTAATTAAGGAAATACGTCTGCATGAATTCTATAGAGTCCATTTCAAAACCTTCCAAAGAACCTGAAGAACTGTTTCTGGCGAGTTCAAAAATAAATTTAATGCTTACGCCGCCGGCATCGCAAAACGCTCCAAATAAATAACTGAAAACTTTTTCAATTTCACCCCACGATCCACAAATTGTGTTTTGCGTCTGAGTAAATCGAAAATGAATAACAAATTTCGCCTTTTACAATAATCAAGGTAACTTAATTGCGTTTAGAACACATTTTGTATACGTGTTTATTTTCCATTTTGTTATTCAAAAAGTTATTTATTTAAGTATACCTACAATATAATAAAATAAAAATACTGAGTAAGTTTTAGGTACACTTGTACAATATAAAAATACTACTTATTTCAAAAGTCACCTAAACTCAACTATTTACACTGCCTGATTATTTAAAACATAAAATAAAAATAAAATACAAAACCATACAAAAAGAGCACTTAGGCGTCAAAGTAAGTTATGTAGTTATTTTCAAAGTCAGAAATAATTCAATTTGATTGGAAATAACAATTGGTTCGGCGTCGAATCCAATTTGCGTCAAGTTCCATCTGATAAGGAAGATCTCTTGTGGCGGATACAATAGGTGGTTTGAGGTACAATTTGTAATATTGAACAATAATCAGAGATTGAAAACAATGTGGGCTTAATCGAACAAACAGTACTGCGGGGAACAATGTCCAGTTTTGCATATTCATCGGCTATTAATTCAATTTTCATTGGCGGTTTTCACTCAGCGAGTTGATTTTGGTTCATTTGTCACTTTTCACGTGAATAATTCACGTATCTTTGTTTCTACAGTGTTGACACTTATGTGTCACTATTTAATCGCGTATTCTGTTTGATAATATATCAATAACTTTGTGTTTAATTATTTTATGAATTAGAAAGAAAGAAAGATGCAACACAAGAGAGAAAATTAAAAGATAACATAAAATTTTAAACAACAGAAACAGACACTTAATAGCACAAGAAAAAAAAATATAAAGTATATAATAAGTAGTATATATAGTATGTAGTATATATTATGATGCTGTAGAATATACCCATCCCAAAAACAATTACGTGTCATGTAAATAAATTCAACTGATATATTATATTTTCAAGATCGTGATTTTCTGGTACTTATCTATTAAAATATTGCGGAATATTCTCAAAATGTATAGGCATGGCAACTATCTCGAACTAGCAATTACAACGAAACCGCACAATTACGGAGAATATACCCGTGTACACAGTGACAAGTTATGTATTCTGTGTGGTTTCCTGCTAACGTTGGGCCAACTCTACCCACGGGTGCTGTAAGTGGTGACTGTAGGTTTATACCAAACGTAGGATGGGCAACATTACGTGCAAGATGGGTCTTTTTTTGACGCCGGGCCCAACAATCTAGTGGCAGTCATTGCCTTATAAGAGACTTTCCATCAGTTGGGTCCCAATGATGACTTGTTTCATGAATAGAATATCATAGAATAGAAATATACTTAATTTATACTTTAAAATAAATAATGCTTTTTATTTTTTTACTTTTTATTTATTATTTTTTTATTTCACAAATATACTTTATTGTACACCAGTTTTGTAGGCGTCATAACCATAATCTCTACATAGTATATAAAATAAAGTCTTTTTCCGTGTCTGTCTGTCTGTCTGTATATCCGCTAACTCCTCCTAAACCACACAACGGATTTTGATACGGTTTTCACCATCCGTTAGATAGATAGACGCGGAAAGCGACTTTATTTTATACCACGTAGAGATATTAAAAATAATTGTGGTACTTACCCAAAATTCCATTTTATGACTTGGAATAAAAATAAAGATTATCTTACCCGTTCATCAAGTTGTTAATAGTTGGAATTTTGATAAACACAATATTTCAGTACCTCGTGTTGATGTATTTTGTGCAAGTATCTACATGTATAATTATTTCTACAGCTATAATTATTAGGAACTAACGTTAAATGAATTTCTAACACGCGATTCGATCGATCACTATAGAGATTACAATATTTAAAGATTCATTAATGTCTTTTTAAAGTACCTAGAGGTAACAAGGCGGAAATCTGTCATTTTAATAAAGATGGTCGAAAGATCATTAAAAAAATACTTTTATCTATTGATCGTTGATAAGGACCATCTTACCGGCGCTCTACCTTGAGGGCTTCCCTTCCGACCGGCCTAGAATTATGAGCTTTTCCAGACAATGCCTAGAAGACTGCATGATTTATGTTCGAAAAAACCGAGGGCACGCTCCCGGCAAACTGTGGAAAGTCGCTTGGTGATGTTGGGCTCCTGCGTCCTACGTCAGGGTACCATCTACAATATATATGATATAATCACTATACATGGCAGTCGTCATATTGTTTATAGAAGTATTAGTATCTTTTATTATCACAACGGAAAACTGCCGCCCGACGTCAATACAAAATCCTTTAATCGCCTACTTGTGAGGTGGAGGACGAGACAATGAGTATGCTAAAACACTGCTACAACCTCCAACACCAGCAAAAAATACTAAAGCAATTACGTTAGAAAATTAAAAATAAAGCTTCCTTTCAAATCTAGAAATAGGCCTGTACCCGCTCACATACGAGTATACAAATCAAGGCGCTAAGCATCTTAAGAGCCCCTGTCAATTTTGACGTGCTACTAGTTTAGGTAATAAGTGCGCGTGTATGCGTTCGAAATATCGTTGACGATCGTAGTGAGCGTCCGGCATACTATGCAGCGGGAACAAACAATCTTGGTCCGTAACCGCTATGATCAGCACTCCGTGGGTTTTACCTACTATGTTATGTAATATAGGACGTATTACGTAACAGTAAATAAATAACGAATGAATTGTACATTGTATAATATGTATTTTGACCCTTCCAGTGACATAACCGGAATTATTCCTTAATAACTGCCACATCCTCGTTTAAAATAACCTTGGAGCAAAAAACGTCTTGGTAGGGACACACCTTTGTATTATATGACAAATGGTTGGCATAAGTTAGAAAGATGTGATGCGGGTCTTTCTTTATTTGCGTTTTCCACAAAGAAAGCCGACGTATGAAGCCGACGTAAATCGTTATAGAATGCCTATTAATTTCGGTATTTACATTTTTTTTGCAGCAATTTTGGGGCATAGGTAAGTAATTGCTCAATTATTAACGCTGAGTTTAATTGCAGGATTTAATTGAGTTTGATATTTTCTGTGTGGTTAAAGAATAAACCTTGTGACTCAACTCAACAACCACAAATTCTTCTTCGACAGACGCTGTTCCAACACCATGTTACTCCGACATTACGCTACTCCGACAGTATGAAACTCCGACATTTAGGTTCGGTAAATGCTTAATGTATGCGATATTAAAGTTTATCTATTACACTGATATCGTAAAGTTATGATTATGAATTTAATAAAAAGAGTACCATATTGACGGACATTATGCATGTGCAACTAACGAAAAAAAAAACTTAGTAAATATTTCAAAACGTAGTTACATATTTTTTAAATAATTTCAAATGATTGTTGAAAAAATCATTTAAAAATATATAATCAAGCACCGGTATCGAGACAGGGTCCAAGTTACCGGTAGTCAGGGCCGCAGAGAGATAAACTTAACAATACGCGCCATGTCCAGGAGTAAAAATAATTTATTATTTCCTTTATTTAATTATTTACACATAGGTACTTTTTTAAATCTATAAATATTTTTACAAAAAAATAATATAAAAACATTTGAAAATATAAAAGAGTAGTGGCACTAGCCATTTATCATTATTAATAATACAGATTATATAGAAAACCACATAGTCTGATTCTCCGTATTAAAACCTGACTATCCATCCCACTTTTTGCTCTTTGGGATGGTATCTACGTAGACCGTGTAGGGACCATCAAATGAATAAAATAAAATTCGGTGGATAGTTGGGTCAGACGAATAGGCCCAGTCCACTGTGCTTGCATATTTAATGGACCGGCGGCAGTCGGCTCCGCATTCACTATGAGACACATTGACAGCAGTTATCTCGGCTAATACACATTTGAACGGCATTTGCAAGTTAAATTTAGATACGTCTGCTTGTCGTATCATGCATACTTAGTAGGTGGAAACTGTCAATAAGTTATTAAGTGGCTGGAAAGTGGGATCTGTTACTATTTTTCCTGGATTTCGAAGTTATGTTGCAGTCGTTATGTAAAGTATTCATTGGTAGTAGTAGTAATTTTTGTTTTTTTATTCATTCGTTGTGGATGCCATTAGTCTTGTCATTATATTTTTAACCTGCGACAAAAAAGAGGGCTGTTATAAGTTTGTAATGTGTATCTGTTTATCTGTGGATCTGTGTATCTGGGTATCTGTGTATCTGTGGATCTGTGTATCTTTCTGAGGCATCGTAGCTCCAAAACGGATGGACCGATTTCAATGCAGTTTTTTAATTGAAAGCTAGTTTATTGAGTAGTGTAATGTCACGCATGGTACATGAAAAGAAATAGACAAGAATAGGGAAAAGCCAAAGGTCAAGTAAGATATTTTAAATGACAGTAACAGGTAGGTACATAATCAGGCTAATTATATTTCCAGTATAAGCTGACCTCGCATTGTATATGCTTTCCGTACAATGAGAGATTAGCTTATACTGAAAACGTGTAGCATGATATCTAGCTGTGCGTACGTACATCAGATTAAAAACTATACAATAGGCCATTAAAAACTATAGTAAATTCATATAGAGTAGGTAAGGATATACAATAAAATATAACCGTTAAAAACCCCCGACTCCAACTAGAAAAAGAGCTGTAACTTTTGAACAGCTGAACAGATTGTCATGAAATATAGCTAAAAACACTCGAAATAAAATTATCTATGACACAAAAAAAAATTAAACGAAAATCGGTTCATCCGTTGGGAGATACGATACCACAGACAGATACACCTCTTTTTGCGTCGGGGGTTAAAAATAAAATTTGCCAGGATAACGACTGTAAGTAGTTCTGTTGTATTATCAGGTGCAGCTAAATACCGTAGTTTTTTCAGGCGTTTTCAACATTATAACACAAAATTATATTAAAAATCTGTGGGTTCGACTGCAAAGTGTTATTGTTAAGTGAACCTCCCCACGATAGATTTTGGAAGTTTTCGGTAAACCGGATACATCGGACGTAGGACGGGTTCTCAATTTACCGAAAACTAACAAAGGCTAAAAACTACTTCGAAACTGTTTCGGGTTAAACTGTTTTCACCAAAATGTGCTGGCCGGCTTTTGTCCTCAAAAGCTTGAGAAAATAAAAAAAATAACATTGATACCATGTGGCCATTGAAAAATAGGGCTCAGTAATATATCAAGTCTCATTTTTTCAGGCCAGGTGAAAGTATTTATTTTAATTTGAGTGGTTTTGTTTTGTTCAGATTTATTTGGGGAATGATTTATCTGAAGCTCAACTATGTATTGAAAAATCGTCCCTTATTTTGTTAAATATAGTTTATGTTTGCTTCAAGTAATTCTCTAACTACATACTTAAATTTCACTTTTCATTTAAAGCTAAAGAATAGGTTTCTTTGAATATCATTTATTTTAAACGTCCTATCGAAACGGTACTGAAATCTTTCATCTTTTAAAAGTGAATCTTATATGGTGCAGATCCACCTCTATTAAGATAGGGATGAAACATCGTCACTGTTACGATAAGTAATACTATTCCACGACCATGTTACGAGTACCTATGAAGTCTCTTTATATCTATTTAGTCCCTATCTACCCGCTGTTAAGTAGTTCCCACCCTATTACGCCATTTTTACCCTCGCGGATTATCCCACAGACTGAAAGATTATAGGGAATGGGAGCTATGAGCTAAAAGACTCGGGCTAGAAATAGTACCTTCGTGCAATATTAATAAGGCTGGAATTTTTCCTATAGAAAGTGCTTACAATAATGGCTTACTTAATTATTTTTTATCTCAGCGTACTGCGATAGGCTATATTGACTGATACAGGGTTCTCATTTCAAAAGGTTTGATTAATAGGTTATAGTACTCATCCTGCTTAGTAGGTATTACAAATTTTATCATTATGTAACAAGCCGTTAATAAATCTAATAATATAAAAGGAGTGAAAATAAGATGTATTTAACATAATATGGATAATTGGGTATAGTGCTCGAAACGAGTCATGAGTTTTTCGTTTGCACGTCTTCCTTTCGGATTTTGACCATGAAGCGCCCTTTTTCTGCTGTTTTTAGTACCTATACCTCGACCGCGCGAACTGTGCTCCTCCCGATGGCTTTCCATTTTAACAAAGACAACAATATAATGTATTTTATTTATCACAAGATATCTATAGCAGTATATACCGTGTATATCCGTGCACACCCATTGCCCCGCGTCCCGCATACCAACGGGAGGGTCGCGCTTACAGCGGTTGGCCTATATTTACCCAGACGTAAAAATGTCTAATTGCAGGGACTGTGCCATTTCTTTTCATATCAAACAAACGTCACACCTATTTCCAAACAATCTATTTAAATTACCCATCTTATCTATTTGGTCCCGCTTTACTGTCACTACTCAAAAGCAACGTGTTAAAGTTTCATGGCACGACTCGTGTAGTACCAAGCTCGCAATTTATATCACGCAACCGATCGTCGGTTACACGTTGCCGTGTTTGTTCGTTCAGTTAGTGCATAATCATGTTGCGCTCATACAGGAAAATATAAACAGTATTAGAGACCGTCGGAGGCCGCTCTAATAATGTTGATTTATTCTACGATAGAGAAAGCAAAAGTAAGTATAGTATATTACGCCGTAAATGTGACCCTCCTGGTAGCTTTTGATTTTTGATTCTTAGATATATCAAATATTTGCGATTTTCTCATAATTTCCATGGAAAAATTAAGGGAATCTATCTGTGTACCTAATCTTTTCATTTCTGGGTAAGACTTCAGTATCATATAGGTACCATGAAGATTACTTTAATTTGGTTCTATTTTCAAATAATATTTTAGGATTGATGCAAAGGTAACAAATAAATATTATTCCATTGTAATTAATTCGATGTAATTTAAGCGGACCAATCTGATGAACGTTTGCTAAATGTAATTAACAAATATTTAACATTAGTATTGATCTAATGTCAGAATTAATTGAAAGAGTGATAACCAGATATTATACTTGTAATGAAATGCACAATAGTTACAATTTCGTTAATTCCGAAATGAATATGACATTGCTTTGAAATTAATACTGCGATCCTAATAATTATGTTTGTTATTTCTAAATAATGCTTACATCATCAGTCTTTCAATCGTCCCACAACTGGCTGGCTTATAGACTCCTTTATAAAAGAAGGTCTAGATTGTAATCCACCAGTCTACCCGAGTACCTCTTAACAGCGTCCCCTCGAGATGTGCCCTAATAGGCGCGCCACCCCGTGATAAGCTTCGGCGCGACCTTTAAGAGTTTCCGAAGTCCATCATCACCGGATCTCCCGTGTAACAAAATGGTAATGAACATCAACTCTGGTAATAAACTTCAATACGATCCTGAGAGACTAAATTTCGAACTACCTTGTAAAAATTTAGCAGATCATAAAGATGGGAGTCCCAACTCTTTATTACCAGAGTCGATATTCATTACCATTTTGTAACGCGGTAGACCCCCAGATGCCGAAAGCGGACCACCTTGGTGGGTTTAGCTGGTAGGAGACCAGCACGCCACCTCCCGCCCGAGCGAAGCATAGCCCATGATGGATTATAATTATCATCATGCTAATAAAAGAAGGCTTCTGGTGCTTCTTCTTCAGCGTGGGGCCCATAGCTTTTGCTACTTTGCTAATCCGGCATAAGATTCACTTCTCCGTCAGATGCAGTATCGATGCGGTTTGGCAACCGCGATCGGACGCAGCGAGTCGCTAAAACGCGATGCAGCATCGATGCTATCGCAAAATCGCCGATGCTAAAAGTATCGAGTGCGAACGGGCCCTAAGTAGACGTAACAAATCATAGACCATTGGAGTATTGGCGATGAATAAAATACTAGTAATTCTGACCTATTGGTGCACCCTCGCACGCTCTTATGTATATTTTTTTCTTTCACCATATTCATGAGCATTATTCGTTCAGCAATTAAATCTAATGGCATGACACTGCATACAAAGCCTTTAACTCCTGAATTTGTAAAGACAAACATTCAGATTTGTTGAATAAATAAAGGTTCTGAATACCGGTCAAGTCCCGCATTCATTACGCGAAGGAAATTCAAAACTATATTTTTAAATGGAATATCATTGGCACCAAAGAAATGGCCCAAAAGTACCGGTCCATACGATGTGTGAAAAAACCCGCACGCAGAAATACCCAGCCGTGTGTAACAATAGTGTGTGCAGTTGCCAATATGCGTACAACGCGCCCTAATTATAGTACGGTGTTTTCACGTTCAGCACAAGCAAGAGACTGACACAAAATATTACGCGATGTTTTAGTTCCTGAATAAATTAAAAGTTCCAGTCTAAAATTTTAAGGAATATAATCTAATGCACCATGGTACATCACTTTCACTTGCTTCGGGACATAAAAATACAAAAAGTGAAATATGAAATCACAGAAGGTCAGTGCCTACAAGAATAGGGTTGTGAGGGACTCCATAAACAAGCATCAAACTTGAAGAAAACTGAAATACTTGACAAGATTTGCTATGACAGACAAACACGTAACTTCATATTGAAGTGGATGTGCCAATCGAATACCACGCATGCCTAAAACCACAATACAAAAGAGGTTGAATGTCGAAGAAAAAAAATATATTTTACAATAGAAATCAAGTACATACATGAATGGGCCTTCTGTACTCATTTATTGTGTGGCAGCAGTGCAACCTAACGGATAATACTATGAAATTACCCGGCTTCCCCGCACCAAAGAGTTATGTGTATTATTCTTCTCCAACATTGTAATTTTCTCGTTCTTTGCGTGTGTTTTTCTTTAATAGCTTTGTCGTGTATGGTTTGTATAGCGGTATTGTATGAGAAGCTTTATTTTAATATTGCTTCTTCCGAGAATTTTGAACCGTAGAGTCTTTCACTACGAAGGATGAACCATTCTCCATTCATTTCATTCTATTTCCATTTCCATTATCGTCATCATACCATCTTGTATGTGAGATTTGTTTGTGTACTCTACTTAAACTTGCAATGTTATCCAAAGGAATTCCGATGACCATTACTATTATTAATCTTCATAGAGGACTGTGGTTGCTTAAGAAAAACCTCCACGAGTAACGATATAATATAAAAGATCGTCCAGCACACCCTGAAATGTCATCCCCTGTACCAACCTACTACCTGACTGATCCTTTTACCACGGTATGAGCTATGATTGTGAAGCTTATGCTGACACAATATTATAATAATAATAAGGGATTTGGAAGAGGCCCGTGCCCAGCAGTGGGACAGTAATGGGCTGGATTTATTTACTTATTTTATAGGGGATTTAATCATAATAATTGTATATAATTAATATTATGTACCTATAACTTATATGTGTAGATATTCTGTTAATATAAGTTGGTAACTACATAAATAAATAAATTATTATCCACGCTTGGCAGTCAGTCGTGTACCTACTGATCTTAGTATGCAGGAGGACATTAATTTACCTAATACCTTTTGCGAATAACACACGGAGCGTTGTGGCGCTGCCTGCCGCGGCAGTGCATGGGCGAATCCTGTACACCTCTGTAGGTAATTTGTCGAGTTTAGGCAAACGGCACCGCGTCTCCGAGTGGAGCAATATCGTTGCTCTTAACCGCACATCGCCGCACCGCTCCGTGTGTTATTCGCCTTACGATACTCTTAGGTGGAGAGGCAGTAACTTTTTTGTTGAATGGAAACCATCTAATAGCTCCCGATCGATCATAGTAGCTGTTTATCGCTACGATGGTCTATCTTAGGGTAATAATGCCGTTCACAAGTGACATATTGATCGATGATAGTAGCATGATGTTATCAGTACCAGTTATTCTGCTGCCAATACAACTATCCAATACAAAACGCATATAATCTAACTAAAATAATGCTTGTCCTTAAACAATTCACCCAGAAAGCTTGGGCTTAGCCAGGAACTGCCTAATTTTTTTTTTGGTATGAATGCATAATCTATATCTATACCTATATACTTATTAATAATAATTTTATATATATAAATACATACCTATTTATAAGATGGAACAAATCTTTATTTCATGTAAACCAAATAGGTACAGGCACTTATGCAGAAATATCGAGAGTCTAGAGTGCTCTTAATAATATTAAAAAGAGGTAAAATTTGTTTGTTTGTATGTCGGGATAATCTTTGGAATTATGAACCGATTCTGAAAATACACTATCAATATTACATTTTAATAAAAATAATATGCGCGGGTGAAACCGCGGGCAACAGCTATATGTTATAAAAATACTTTTGTACACAAGGTATTTTTGACGACCTAATAAAACGATTTATATACGTACTTTACTTGTCAAAAAGGTCATAACTAAAGGTTTAATGTTCATCGAAACGTACATACACAAACCATATTTTATTTCACATTAATTGAGCTACAAAACTTGCCCCACTAATAACACTCAATGCGTATTTACTCAGTAATTTCGGTAAATTATAGATTTTTGACACAAAATGCCGCCTAATAATTGCACCGGCGACGAGATCGTTATCGTTGACGCCTTTTCAGCCAAATTACTGAATTAAGCTTCGAACTTTGACCTATTTCTTTAACATTGTAAAAGTCCACGTTTAACGTTTCAAATTAAATTCAAACAATATTTATTCATGTTTTCAAAGGCTTTTCAGAAAATACAGTTTTATAAAAAGTTTCGAGCAATTATGACTTTCTCGTAGTTACGAATTTAAAAATTCCAGCACAATGACTGCACAAAAGTGCAAAGAAAGCTCGCACAAAGAGATTTGAAAGCATCTGCAGCTTGGATACAGCTTTGGACTGCAAATTACAACAGAGATAAACAGTGGCTATGCGCCGAGTCGCGACGCGGCTACGTCTACGCCAGTTCGTAGCGGCACCACGTAGCGAGCGGACGCCCGTAGCCCGTCGTAGCGAGCGACTACGCGGTATGTACGAACCACCACAGTGCGTCCGCAAACATAAACAAATAGTGATATGAGTTGTGCGTCCCCGAGCCTAGTATTCCGACTAACTCTCCTCATATTAACTTTTATAGTGTCGTGTACATTCGTCGCCAGTGTAGTGTGGTTATTGCGAACGAGTGGCTCCGCTGGCCAATATGAGAATTATTACTTGTCGAGAATTAATATAAGCGCCGTTAAAATTGACGGTAACAATATTTCGACATCGCCGCCTGTATCTGACCATTATAAAGACTTGATTAAAATAGAGATAGCGATGCGGCGGGTCGAGGAAAATAGTAGAAGATTAAAAGAGTATACGAAGTCCTTACTGTGGGATAACAAAGACAAGTCTCTGTGGTGTGTTTTGTTCAAGGACAATGAAAGGATGGAGAAGCCAGAAGAATTACGAAGAGGGAAGAATAGACATCCGATTGATGAGGATTACATACGAACATTGAGGGAACAGAAAATGAGAGAAGCACTGATACATTTGAGGCATCACGGCGCGCACCACCGACGGAGACCCGATATCCTACCAAACCTGCCCTACATAAAATAAACGACCATTTATTGAAGAACGTTTCGTTGAAATCGCGTTGGATTCTCTATGAAACTGTTTCCAGCAAAATATATTTTCACTGAACCTACTGTGCTCGAAAATGAAACAAATTATATTAACAGTTCGTGTAGAGTCTGATGCAGTTCGTTGTGATAAATGGAAACGATTTTAATAATAGTTTCTTGTAAATATTTTGTACGTCGGTATAACATAAATGACTGTATTGAATGTGTAAATATATAATGCGTATATAAGTGTAAATATAATATGGCACAATTAAATAAACGTTTGTTAACTTCAGACAATATTTGAATAAATGTCGAAATGTATTATGTACGTTTTTTTTCCTATTATTATGTGTGTTTGGCGTAGGAAAAAATGTGTAATGTTATTACGTCTTGATAATACATTATACATTTCTATAATTCTGAGTATTTTCTGGTTACAAAACAAAATCTACTAAATAAAATCGCGAATAATAACGTACATTTTACTCAACAACTTAGATTATACGTATTATGAATCAATTATTCGTTGGTCGAAAGCTTCAAATACATAATAGAAAAAACTGTCTATGTTCTAACTTTAGATTTTTAATAATATTACAAAAAAACTGTGTTATCATTATAATGAGGCCTAATTATTATAATTACGGTAAATTGTGTTTGTAATGACCTGTCACTGATTCTTTGTATTTTTTTGGAAACTTGTAATTATTGTGATGGAAATCTGTAATAATTATTTTTATACATAATTATGTATTATTTTTAATGTATTTTTTATTTTTGTTAGTATAAAGCTAATTATTTTGTAAAGTAATCTAAGTACGAATCCTACGTCGGTTCAAAGACAAAGTAATTAGTTTCATACATTCAAAAATGCTTTCTATTCAAAAACTTTTGGTTTCAGTGGGACCTAATGTTGGACACACGTTAATTTTGTGTGAATGTACTAATTAACAATTTGATAAAATATACTATTCAGTGTTTAATTTGCGCTGTACTTTAACATTTCATCGTGTTAAAAGTATAAATAAAATGGTTTTTGGATATCACTCTGTTTTATTTTGGATAATTTGAATACAATAGAAAAACGAAATAACATCAACCATCGCGGCGTCGTCGCGTCTTTCTAAGAAGTCTGGTCCTAATAAGGATAGATGTACCAGTCTCAAACCAATTAAGAATAGTTTTTGACTATAAACTTAAATATGTATACAGCCTAATTATTATGAATTATATAAAACATAAAATAAAAAAATACAAATATACCTAAAACTAACACAACATCAAATCGTAAGTGAATTTGGTAAAGCTAAGTTTTAGTAACTCAGGTCTTTCTTTAACAAATGTTGTAGTAGAAAAGCTCTATTAAAATCAGTTCAGTGACTTTTGGTTAACTTTATTTTTCAAGGGCCCCTACGACTAGCTTTTACAGATGTTCTTACAAATATGTAAACTACCTATTTGTAAGACATCTGTGAAAGCTTCAGAGAAGTTTGAAGTAAAAGTTCTTACAGTTTAGCAGAGTTCTGATAGTCTTACAGTCAAGATTTGTTAGAAATAGCCATAAAATACAAACTAGGTAATTAATTCACGTAGGTGAATAGCTTTTATTTATTTATTTGCTTTCATACACCTAACAGGCCGTTAGATTTAGTTTTTCTTTTTTTGCATTTGTAAGTTATTTTTTGTTAGGGGTTTTCTGTCTCTCTACTATAGTATATAGGACGTACACGATGCTAGCTGTAGGTAACCTAGGTTAGGTTAGGTTGCCAACTTTTATTAGAAGAAATAGAGTATATCTGATTTCAAAGGAGGTAAATAAAGAGTATGGATTTCCAAAAAAGAATATCATTTATTTTATATTTTCAAAAACGGATTGTTTGTACTTTTTGCAGCACATAACAATTTCTCATGGTTTTTAAAAGGAATTGTAGTAGTATAGTAAACATTGTGTAAAAAAGAGTATTTTAGCATACTCTATTAGTGTTATAGATTATAAAGTATGTCTACATGATAGAGTACAATACTCTATTTTAGAGTACGGTTGGCAACCCTAGTTGTGGGGTCGGCAACGTGTGAGTGATATCCCTGGTGCAACACCAGCGTCCATACTTTTCGGTAACCGCTTACCATCAGGCCGGCCATATGCTTGTTTCCCACTTTAGCAGTAAAAAAAAAAATTAAAAAAAAAACAAGGACCTCCCATAGACATAAACACAATCAAAAATATTCCATAAAATAATATAAATATAGGTAAGTACTTAATGACACCTGGGGGCCTAAAAAGGCCACATTGAGCAACTCATCTAATGATCTGCTTAGTAGCTGTCAAACAGATGATTACTGAATATAAACCTTATGCGGATGACATTAAGAGTCGTCAAATAAGTAGATATTTTGACATTCTTAATATGAATCATAGATGATTCATCTAAAGCGGCCTTTTTAGCCCCCCTGGCATGTTTTATGAAACATAAATACTCAGATAAACAAAATGTCAAATAAGTTACACAACGTGTATCAGAATTGCGTGGTCATATTTAAGGGTGTGGATCAGACCTTCAAACTGAACAACTGTCTCTGAAGGACCAACATCGTAATCGCAAAATTGTTGATCAGTTTGATAGTTTGATCCACATCCTTAAATATGACTACGCATTTCTGATACACGTTGTATAGTCTTACGTCACCTGTTAATAATATTCTTTAGTACGTGTGAACATTTATTGTTATGTGGAACGTGTAATGTTCAGCTGTTAGATCCCACAATTATATTAAACTGTTATGGACGGAATGGTTCTTAGAAAAATTATTGGACTTGTGGAAATTATGATAATGATAGTCAAGTATCTCACTTTAATGTGAGGCCAGTGAACTTTGACACGAAGAGTTAAGTACCCACGTAAATCGATTACTGGTAAATTTGGGTGTGAATAAAAAAAAAGTGAACCAGATAAATGTACTTATCAGATAGTTTTATTTTTGTATGGACAACTCGAAGTTATACAAAAAATGATTTTTTTTCTTGAACTGCGTAATCTATAGAGATATATATTTCAATAAATTTTCGTCGACACTGTCTCCTATTTATAAAAAAGTTTTTAAAACATAATGCCAGATCTTGAAACTAGTACCTAACATTATATAGATATAATAACTACTCACACACCCAAAACGTTACAAAATAGAATATAAATAAACATTTATGTAGGTATTATACATTGTTATACACCCGTATATTTTTATAGCACCATACAGGGTGCCTCAGACATTCTTAACCGTTGCTATATCGGTGCGCACATTAACCCCTAAAATAGATTATTCGAAGGAAATGCTGATATCCACGCAGCCTGCGACCGAATTCTCCGGAAGATTGTTATGGCTCTAAGCTCTCTGAAGGAAATATAAGATTCATATCACACTGTATATAAGAGCTATAAGTATTATATTCATACGGAAGTGAGTATAGTGCTCTTACGCTAGAGAGTAAATATTTTTTGTACTAAGTTGCGGTGGTATGGAAAATGACAAGTTTGTGTGGCGTTGTCTAAATATAGACCTCTTTGCTTGGGTGTCGTAAAAGGTGGAGGGTATATAATTATATATTACATTTTATTAGTTGTGGTAATAGAATATATTGTATTTTTTTACCACTACTAATAGTTCTCGTTTGCGAAATCATCGATTGTACAGGACGGTGACGATGTTACAATATTAAATGAAACCACGTACTGTGACCGTACACAAAAAATCAATGAAATTCAATCAGTAGTTTAGCCACACTTTTCTTAAATTTACACATATATCGCGATATTTATGCGAAATTTGAAAGATCTCTACCTTGTTCTTGCCAAAATAAGCTTTATTTACACGTATAGAATAGATAGAGGTGATCTAAGTTATTATTATTTCGAAGAATATTATTATGTTTCTAGAGTTCCGTACTTAAATTGTGCTTAATTAAACTAATTTTTGTTTTACATTTAAGTAGGAAAAAAAAAATAAGTTTATTGTTAAAAAAATTAAAGATTTATCATTCGGGGATTTCAGAGGGAGATATTAAACGTTCTATGTGTATGGCTTCCTTGAAGTTTAGTTAAATATACTCTGCATAATTTTCTGGTGATGAGTCACTCAGACTCAGATGTTTAATGATCACAATTTTGCATGACAAAAGTAATTATTAGATTATACCTATATTGCAAACAGACACGTTAAACTTATAACACCCCTCTTTTTGCGTCGGGGGTTAAAAGAGTTGTTATTGGGTGTCTAGATATTTTTATATGGCAAGATTTTTTTTAAAGCAACAAACAAACGCCCTCCTCTTTATATACGTATACTTACAGCATAAAATAGTATTTAAACAAAATCACATTCCATTATTAATAATAATAATAATAAATTCTTTATTTGCCTGAAATATGGTATTTTAATAGATCTTATAATAAATAATAGTTCTTCATATTTCGCCTACTTAGTTCAGCATGCAAAAACATTGTCAATTAGTGAAAATTACAATAATAACAAAAATTATAAGAAATTATGCAATTAATTGATATAGATTATTATTAGGATGTTAAATATCCTAATATATATAAGATATTATATATTGATTGATATTATATATGTGATGTTTTATTTGTTATTTTTGCAAACAAATTAATACAAACCCTATCATCGTTTTAATTCGATTATTTTTCGCAATCCATTTAAAAAGAAGGTCGAATTAATATTCGGTACGCATACAGCGCTGCTTATCCACATATTCATATACTGACCTATTTATTCAAAGGGCTAACTAGTGCTTTACAATTCGGCTGTTGGGTTTCAGTTCTGGTACCAATAATCCTATGCAAATATTGAATTTAAGGGGTTTATGCTCATACTCGGAAGTCTACGGGTAATTGGGAACTGTTCAATGAAAACCTCTTATAATAATCAATATCACGGTAATTTGGATTTCCACAGTTATATACCTACATATATACATAGTTATTAAATATATCGAATATAGGTGTACCTACGCTAGAAACGGTCGTTTTGCGTCACTTGACGGGTTTTGGAACATATAATTAGGTACTTCGGTGGGTAGATATCCTAACGAAAACCGATACCATGAATTCTGTACATGATTCTGGAGACCATAAAGTTAGAATTTTTCGCCGGTCTTTTAAAGAAATTGCGATTTTGTTCGCAATGTTTTTAGTTAGGTAGTTATGAAAATTGCGAACAAAAACATTATTTTTTAAAAGAGCTTAAACTAACTCTTTGCGTTTCAGAATTATGTACCTACCGAATCCATGGCAACAGTTTTATTTTTAAAAATACATATTGACCATATGCTGACAATACCTTCTAACTAACATTTTTATCCATTGCAAATATTGTTTTTTGCGCCATCTGAATATTTTTAATACGTGCTAACAGATGGCGCAAAAAGGAATATTTAGATAAATATGTTATTTAGAAGGTATTGTCAGCATACGGTCGATATGTAATATACTTAACATACAATACAATAGACTTTATTGTATACCAGAAATACATTATAAAAATAAGTACAATCGTGTCTTATCGCTAAAAGCGATGTCTTCCAGACAACCTTTGGATGGACATGTCTCGGAAGAAATAGAAAACGGTAGTTTGTGGTGTAATATCTACTATATAAGCTCCTGCCTTTCTAGCCCCGACCCCTTTAAAAGGATATTTTACTCCTTCATAAATAAGAACAACTTTTACTATGGGAAGAAACAAGCAAAAAAAAATACATCTGTGGGCCGTGCACGAATGTTTTGACGTATCGTAACATAAACCAAATTTAGAAACAAAAAATACTCGGTTAATATATGATATTTTTTTGGAAATACATGCAATATTTTTTCATTTTCATGAAACAAGTGTGTTTGTTGCATAAAATTGAACAAAAATACGATAGATTCATCGTATTTTATAATCAAAACGTTACCATTTTTTATTATTTATTTGAAGAGGTAGGGTACTAAGCCCCTTTGTCACTGCGACCTGCGAAGATCTATTGTGACTTTACGTTACCATAAGTCAAAACATTCGTGCTCGGCCCTCTGCTATTCCATACATACATACAATAACCCCTTAAAAGGATCGGGACTAGAAAACTTGGACCTTGTATGTATTGCTTATTGTTAAAACTAGACCATCATCGTCATCATTAGCAGCCTATTAATGTCCCCGTACACTGGCTCAGTGAGTGCAAGGTGGCCCAGTTTTTAACTAAAGGGTAAATCATTTTCCCAAGAGCGAAATGGCTCGTAATCGTAATCTATTGAGAGTTATGCGCTTGATATCGACCTACGATCAAATTAGAACTTGATAACATGACCATAAGCGCGTCACAAGTGTTTTGGTAGATTGCAAGCGCGACCATGGTCGAAGCGATCAAAGATACTCCAATAACACTTACTACGCAACCACACGATGGTGAATACCACATTTGAATCGAGACCCGCTTTACACTAGTCAATAATATTATATAAGTCTCACAATGTAACAGTAACATATTGGATTTATACCCACTATTTGAGCATGAATAGTGGCAGGCTGCCAGCCGACTACGATCACAATATCCATTTCCCGCAGTTGACTCCTATGACTGGCGTGGCAAGCGAGCTGTGAAAGCCGGGCAAAGCATAAATAAGTGACAAACCGGTAATACATACAGACTTAATGTAAGTTAGACCAATGAACACGTTCTGTGTTTTTTTAAAGTTTTGTTGTATGATTTGAAGCTACGGGCGCGTTCTCACCTGCGTTGTGACGATTGATAGTAGTCCTATGTATGTGTTGTGACTTGTATATACAGGGTGGTGATGAAGTTACAATATCAAATGAAACCACGTATTTTTTATCACCTTCTATGACCGTACACAAAAAATCAATTAAATCTAATCAGTAGTTAAGCCACATGTACTAATTAAAATTTTCATAATTTTACGTTTTGAAGTCTCTAAGGGCCCATCCACAGTCGATACTTTTAGAAGCAGGATCGTCCGTTTTCGCGTTCGTTATTCACTTTTTGTAAGCAAAAGGCAGTCGATAAACGCGAAAACGCACGATTCTGCTGCTAAAAGTATCAAGTGTGATCGAACGCTAACTTGTTCTTACCAAAATAATCTTTATTGGAACGTATAGATTATATAAAGATGACATAACTTTCTACTTTCATGGCCCTTCACTTAGACGAATGAGAGTAGAGTAAAATATTATGCAAAAATAATATGCGTGAAAATCCTTGATTTTTTGTGTACGGCTTCAGAACGTACTTAATACCAAATACGTGGTTTCATTTAATGTCGTAATGTCGTCACCATCCTGTATAAATGGAGTTGTTCACACATAGCACGGTACGATTAACTGTCGTTCACGACATTTTTATTGTGTGACGACAGATTGTCAAAATAATGGGAACAGCTAGACGACAGTCGTCCGACGATATACATATAAGAGCTAGACGCTAGACAAGTCAGTCGTTCAGCGATAAAAATCACAGTGTCGACTGATTGTCGAGATAATGGGAACAGTTAGAGCCGACAGTGCAACGATGAAAAAACGTCACGACACAGGTGGGACTGCGCCCTTAGCCGTATGAAATTGACATCATAATAAAATTGTTTTAGCTTGAAAATCCTGATCCTTCTTCTAGAAGATGTTACGTTCTCGAATCGTTATGGACCGTGACGTAGTCACGTCAAATAAATCGAATCTGTTTGCGCCTTTATTGTTCCCACTGCTCGAATGCAGGGCTCTTTTTTGAGGGCCATACTTATAGATATTTTTCATTCCTTGAAAATCGGCTCGTTCTGTCTTACAGGCCTAATATAGACCACATTAATTAGTATATTTTGAGAGATAAGGGCTTTACCAATCTCAATTTAAAATGAAAATCAATATTAATCTTTTCTAAATGTGCTCTGTAAAATCCAGTGGCAAATTAAAAAAATAACAAAAAATATGGAAAATCTGAATAATTTACCTAGTACGAGTATAACGAATGTTTTTTTTCATAATGTTTGCATATAAGTAGTTTACTATCATGTTCTTTTCCAAGAATATTCAAAGGAACATGTAACATACATTTTCAACTGCGATGAGTCATGTTGGACGCGATCCGTTTGCACTAAAAAGTTTTTAACGAGCTGCTATTTTTGCAATGTTGATAACATATTTTACATCTTAGTAAAAAACATTCAGTCTGTTTTTTTTTAAACTTTACTCCTCACTAGGATTTCTCCTGTATCGAGGGTCCAGCTTACAAGCATAGGTACATGTCACATACACACACACCCAGACATCTGGGTATCTGTAGATCATACAAATATTTGTTCAGTGCGCGGATCGAACCAGCGGCACGTAGCGTAGAAATCTAATCACTTAGCCACTACACCAAATGTGTTGAAGTCGAAATTAGTGTTCTATTTATAAATACAAACTCTAAATGCAAGCTTTCTCCCTTAATCTGATAGGATAAAAGGAAATCACGGATTGGACACCCACGCTGTGAAAAAGTGAAAAGAGAGTACGTTCGTAATACTGACTTTTCATGACGTAAAGGCCTATAAACGTGGGTATTTTCAGACCGAGGAGGTGAAAGGGGGTTAAATGTATTTTCATGGTCAATGCTGCGAACGGCTCGTATAAAGCTAATAATATGATAGTAAGGTCGTATAGTGAGGGAGCTTTTATATATTTAATATTCATAAAAGTATCGAATAAATAAACCTTCGTATACGCGACTATTCGGACTGCTTCATAAAACTTATTTTTTAACCCCTGACAAAAAATAGGGGTGTTATAAGTTTGTAGTATGTGTATCTGTCTGTAGCATAGTAGCTCCAAAACGGATGGACCGATTTCAATGCAGTTTTTTTAATTGAAAATCATATAATCGGGTATCATCTTAGCTATGTTTCATGAAAATCTGTTCAGCCGTTCAAAAGTTACAGCTCTTTTTGTAGTTGGAGTTGGGGGTTTTCGACGGTTAGGTTATTAGTTGAGCTATGTTGCGTTTTTCTAGCAAATAGATGATATAGTAAAACTTCCAAAAAGATGCGGTAATCATTTTAAATACCGGATCTTGTTGCGCCTAGTTTGATTGAATGTAATGATTAAAAAATAGGTACTAGATTTCTGTGGAATCTATATGTGATAAAGGGGAAAATTTATCACATATTTCGCACATTGGCAAAGATCTAAGACCCACCAGGTGATAAAATTTATTCAGTAGACGAAATACCATTAAAATGTCTTGTTTTATGTGACGTCACTGACATCCAACATCATTAACGTGGCGTCATGTCATAATCCCCATCTGTTTGCGGCTTTATTCCTACGCCCACCACCATTTCGACGCGTAAGAGCAACAAAAGCCTCTATGACGGCCAGCGCCGATTACAATGACGTCTGGTATTCGAAGCCGAAAACGAAGGATTCATCTCTTTGAGTTTAATAATTTTGGTCTGGTGTAACTTTGGTTTGGTTTGGTCTGGTAGCGAACGCGGTTTCTTTACTTTGTTCCAGTTTCATAGGACTAGCTTCCGCCCGCGACTGTGTTCGAGTTTCATGAAATGAAAATTAATATTTTCTCCAACTTTTTCTTTAACTACGCTGAAGATAGTAATATTGGTAATATTCCCACTATTCCCGTTCATGTGTTTTCAACCAAATCTAAACGCCGTTATATTGCAACACTTAATCGCACTAGAATCAATATTTACTATAGGCCGCCCTCTGTAAGCGCCGCTCTCCCGATGGTTCGCGGGACGCGGGGTGCCGGGTGTGTACGGTGTATACTGGAATAGATAATCTAGTGATAAATAGACTACTATATTATACATTATATAAATGGTTCTATTTATTAAAATGGAAAGCCATCGAGAGAGTCGCGCTTACGAAGGTAGAGCTATAGGTAATTGTTAATTTTTCAGTTGTATACAATTATGTGTTTGGCTTTATAACGAGACAGTTGCGTGTGGCGGGTGTCGAGACAGGACTACAAAAATAATTGAATACATAATTGATTAATAGCCATTACGTCATGACAGATATTGATTGCCATCGATGTGCCGCTGGTTTTACATTGTATGCTGTTGACTCTTCGATGTTGTGGTCCTAATGATTCTCTGTAAGTCCGTAGTTTTTTTTAGTTTTTTGACTTCAAGTTTATTTTTTATTTATACTTTATGCACAATATACAGAAGCGGACTTAGGCATTTACCTGTGGATCTCTATGTTTAACTTTTCCTTAGACATTTAATATTTATTTAAGACCCTATTTAAAAAAAATCCGTCAATAGAAATCTTTAGAAAATTTCATCTACAGGATGTCCTGTAATTATTGCATAACCCTTAAAAGGCTTATAGCAGAGTTCATGACCGTAGAAAAAAAACAGATGTTAACTGAAAAATTATATTTTTTAAATGCAATAACTAGTCATTCTATTTACTGCCTATCTATTGACGTATAATATTATAATAGGTATTAACTTGGAATAAAAAAAATAGTTTTATTTTTGAATGGCCATTGGCTCGAAACTGCTTTTAAAGTAGTTTAGGCATAACCATTCATGACCGGACATCCTATATATTGAGACCCTATATAAAATATCTATATATATTATTTTATTTAGACCTGGTACAAAAGGAGATAGTAGGTACATACAGTAAAATTTTACTATTACCACCACGAATCCTAATAAAAATGGTGACAGTTCCATTACAATCAATCCTACACTTTTAGTCCACGCACGTAGCAACCAGACAAATATTCTAAAAGTGTTGCCGGTTTTTATTCTGATTGCAACTATTCTGGTACATTTGTTTGTTTTTCGAATTTATTTTCAGTTTTCGATGTTTGTCGACGTCAAAGGCCCCATGAAACTGGCTGTTTTATATTGAAACACTAACCCCCTATAAACGATGATTAAACTTTATAGAACCAAACTAAGGTCATAAGTCCGCGAAAGAGATGGCGGGACGAACTAGACACATTCAACAAAGACTGGTCATCATTGGCCGATCGAACAACATGGACATCAAGGGGGTAGCCTTTGCCCAGCAGTGGGATGATACAGGCTAATGGTAACCCTTAGTTACTTTTATTTAAGCCCAATAATTAAAATCAATATCTAGTACCTCTTTGTTAAATTATTTATTCTCAGATTTTGCTATTTAATATTTATCTTCAGAACGTATTAACCTTTGTGTTGAGAGCTAGTAAATGAAAATATGCATGTATAAAGTACAAGAACAGCAGTTAATCTCAAGCCACAAAGCTTGCGAATAGTTTAGTGTCAACATTGCTGGTACCAGTATTATTCGGAGTGCGATAACCTTAGATTACACTGACTACTTGAAAATGGAGCTTCAGTTTGTTTGTCAAAAATATATGGAGTGGTTGTACCGAAACTATGAGTGGTGTGGGTGCTCTTACACTGGTTTTATTTATTTATGAAGTATTTTATTGTACACCTGAATGGATAAAGTTTGTAAGTATAGTAGATTATCATAATATAGGACAATGAGCGGCCTTGTCGCATGAAGCGATTTTTTGGATTTTGTACTTTCAAAAGATTGAAGATTGCACGGAGAAAAATATTGTGATAACAAGACTACCAGAACCTGCAACCTGCAACCTCCTTAGTAAGCTGCATCAACTACACGTTAGTACTTCATAATGAATATTCTATTTATAAATAAGTCCTTTTCGTCAATTTTACATAAAAAATATTATTAACAACAACAACAAGGTAAACTTTACTAAATACTTCTTGTTGTTACATATAGCATGAGATTTTTTGTAATTATGAGATAATTTTTTCGGTGTGATGAAACTTTGTTTGTTCCACATAATTTATTGAACTTAAACATGTGAAGGATTTTTTGTATATTTCCATTTTCTACTTTCGAATACCTACTTATGACTGATGATGATTGGTAAGTAATTCACTTTCAAATTTTGTGATACCTACTCAAGAAAGATTATGAGCCGTCATCTCTTTTCGTATTCGTACCCACACTTTCCACTATTATAAAGTTTAATAACATACAATAAATTTGGAGCACAATAAATTTTAACCTTACAAACACCTCACGTAACTGAAATACGGTTATGAGTCATTAATTTCCATTTTCTTTATCTTAAAAGATCTAAAAGCATAAAAAAGAGCGTTGACTCGCGATATCGACATTCCATTCAGTTGGGCACCCGTCATGGCGGTGATTGATTACTTGCTATATTAAAAAGTAAATGAAGTGCTTTTAAACGCGCCACCTATTCGACAAGGATAAAGTGGCGTTACACCGTGACATGACAGAAAAATAAAAAAAATTTTTGGAAAGTTGTAGATATGTTTAGATAACTAAATAAGAATAAGTTAGTAATCTGTAATTCTGTATCAGATCTATTACCATATATAATAGATAGATAATCCGTGTAGAACAAAGTTATATCTATTGCTCGCTCTCTCTTCGGCCGCCGTGCTGTTTCAAACACGCGCTTCACTCAAATATAAAATATTTAAATTACATACTGTCGATAATAATAGTGTTTTTCACTGTGTCCTGGTATCTCTATACAATAAATACAATTTCAAAAGTTTAATTGATTTATGTCACATTCGCCCCATGAAGTTTCCCATGAATTATACGACAATCCTCAACATTGTAGGTAAGTTTAGAATTTTTGTTTTAGAAGCCCGTGGTTATAAATCGGTATCAAAGTCAAATACAAAGATAAACTTTTTTTATTTCAACTGGGCCTTTGCAGGCACTTTCAAAACATTGTGATTCTAGGTGCAACATTCCAAATGGGTTGGCCATTTGGAATCTTGCACCTAGAATCACAATGTTTTCTGTTCCTAAGGAGAAGATACCGGCAAGAAAATTAGTAGATAATAATTCTTATGACAAACAACATTTCGAAAATGAAAGAAATAACATTTTTCTACATTACCGGTTAGATTAAAATGTGTTTATCACTCGAACTTATTTATTTTTTAGGAAGACACACAGCACCAATTCACTTCCAAAAGATTCTAACAATAGTAGGCCAATTACGTGTCCTAACAACTAACAGAGTAACAATTTGCTAGAACAGATATACTAAACTTAGACACAAGTACAAAAATGGTATCAATAAATTTATTGACAGAATTTTGTAAATATCGTCATGCTCAAGAGAAAAAGTTCACACACCGAGTATTTCTCGCACGGGGTACACTAGTATTGATTATAATACCTATTTTTGGTAAATAAATAAATTGAATTGATGTTATTTTTTATTGCAACCTTATAGGCCCGTTACGCGCAGTAACAGATTTTAAGCTGATATAAACTATACATTTTAGACCCAGCATTTCATGTGGATAATTGGTTATTTAATATTAGTGAAATACACGTTTATTTTCTCAACTATTTCACTCCAAACCTATTACGTTTAGTGACACCTGAATACGCAGACCATTTTATTAAAATAGTGCTACTAATTACAAATTGTATCTAAAATATCAAATGTGTTGAAAATCTTGAGTACCTATCATCATAATGTTTTAATGAATATCACGTTCAAAACAAAACCTCGAAATTTACTTAATGAGTGTTATACGAAAACCTTTTGAAAGAGAAAGGCGAATTACCCTTTATTATATTTAAAAGTTTTCGACGAAATTTCGTTGAGATAATCAACACGTTGTTGAAAATAATACGGTGTAAAAGTTAATTTAACTTTATGTAAATGACATTGAAGAATAAAACGATATAGCTATTTTATTAAGATATCAGAGAGCTAAATGTACGGATGAATGAAATAGGCGTGCACACAAAAACAGATGCATACCTACCATCCAATTTGCAGAAATGAAAATGCTAAAGTCACAGTAAAATCTTTACTGTGCTATAGTAGATGTGCCGTGTCACTAGACGCGATAAAATCCGTAACGAGAACGTGAGAGGTAGTCTTGGTGGACGCGCAGACAAGCTGCAGGAGACCAAACTGAGATGGTATGGACATGTAAAGAGAAGACCACCGGATCACGTAAGCAACGTGGCACTACATCTGTCTGTACCTGGTAAGGGATCTCGAGGGAGACCTAACCCAAGTGAATAGATGCATAGAGATGTGGTGACATGCAAGGTGTCCGACACGAATGTCGGAGAATGGAGGAGAAAAATAAGAGAAAAGGGAGGGGTCAGTTAGGAAGAGAGAGATAGAACAAGATAGAGCAATAAAGCGGTATATTACTATCAAGGGTAATTGAAAAATACCTGAAACCGCTTAGTACTAATTTCGTATCATGATCCTCAACCACGTTTACGTTACGTTTACGAAATTGACAAAAAATAAAAAGGTAAGCAATTTTTTTTTTCTTTTGTTTGATTTGTAAAACCTGTAATATAAACAAGTAGTTATATAGCAAAAGAGTTTTTGTTTGCTAACTAATAAAATAACTTCTTCAATCGTTACGAAACAGATGGTGTAGATCCTGTTTCGTCCAACACAAAAGGTTTTCTATTTTACCCACAAAATCGAACGGATCCTAGGGGAATTCTACCAAACTGAAGTGGCAGGTACAGCCAGAGGAATTTAAAACGAAAGAAAAAACATCGCATTTTAACGTAAACCCCACTCATTATCTCCGATCCTTTTGGAAGTTAACAAAGATTTTAGCTAATCCAAAAGTTTAAATTGAAAAGTTTGTTCCTGATACCCGAAAATCTCTTTCTATTTAAAAATTCAATAGACACGGAAAACATTTTTACAATGTCGGCGCTAACCCTAAATTTTTGAACTCCTAAATTATGGAGTTGCTGTTCTAAAGAACAATGTTTCAGTCTTTAGACTAAAATATCCAGGAGCTTATCAATACAGGTCTAAGTATTTAAAGGCCACAATTTTTTTGTTAAAAAAAAATCGGTTTCAAATATTGTTTATGTTACAATTGAGTTATAAATAAACATTGACATCATTTTGCAGTAGGTATCTAAATTAATGACATTATAAATAGGTCCAATGATAAGATAAAGTTACAATTCAAAGGCTTGTCACTCGGCGCAGAAGTAAATTAATTAAATAATAATATAATTTACTTCGGAAGGACGCAAATAGACGTCCGTTTACACTCCGCTAATGAGTTATCGGGGCCTTCTAGCATCTGTCTAATGAAAACGCAAACAATAGAATAAACTGTACTAACATAATTTGTGAGCAATAAATTAAGCAACAACATTTTTTATGGAAAGACAAATCGATCGCGAGCTGTAATCGAACTTGCGACCTTCTGGCTCGCATGCAATAGAAGAAATAAATCAATAGTTGATTAGCTTTTGTTATAAGAATGATAGAATAAATTACATTAATAAGTATTAGTTGCAGAACATAATATTGCGACTTATTGACGCTATCATTATATCTTCAGAGCCTGTCGACAATCATGATAAAATATTAAACGTATGTGAGTCGCCTTATTTTTTTTTTATTATTTATGTGTAGATACTACGTTACGTTACGATGTTACAGAACATTTTGCTGTAATATTTATACTTCTGTGGCAACAAGCTTTAACATGTACAGCTGTGAAAACTCCTCATATAAAAGTTTGGAGCGCAAACGAAATACTGACTAATTATAACACGAACGTGTTCGGTTGTTTGTTACTTATTGTTGGTAATACCAAATTTAATGTTTATGTGATGTGTAATTCATGGCGAAAAATTCTCGATTATTTCAGTTAATCAATACGTTGGAGTGAGTCTTATCAGCACACAAGGCTCTAGAGAGTCGACCATGAACTCCAGTCTCTGAGGTGTGGCCTGTGGGCGACGGGTTGTAGGGTCAGTCCGTCGCCCGATCAGAATCAGGGCCGAGAAGGCGGCGCGCCGTGTTCTGTGCGCGCCTCTCCAAAAGGATGTGCAGCTTGTGCTGCAGAAAGGATGGGATCCGCCATTTGTTGCTAGTTATTAGTATTGCGAGCTGGGCCTGCCGTGTCTGCAGCAGAAAAAGTTGTGTATTGCGCACCCCCGGCCAAAGGGTAAATGAACACCGCGGGTTTTTAACGGTAGGAGTCTGACAAACCCCTTTGCATCCCCTGGGCGAAAGAAATACATGAGGAATTTCACGCGTAAAAAAATCACACTGTAGTTACGCAGATTACCGCTATAAGAAAGCAATGAAGGTGCGCAAACTTAGATAAAAAGTGTAATAGACTAAAATGTCTTACGTCTATGCAAAACTATGTGTGTGTGGTATTTGGTAGAGATGATGTGTATTAGACAGAGTTGTTGCGAACTTCAGCATCAGCATCCGCGGAATTGATGGATGCTGATTATTAGATATTCAAGTCGCGCAGAGGGGGCGGCCCTTATAGCACGTGTTGTTTTCGCTTGCGAGTTTTGACGAATCCAAAGGTTGACCGCGGTGATTGCGATTGCAAACAAACACAAACTTGTCTCATTACGTTATAATACATCATTGCGCGTGAAAATTATTGATTTACGTAAACTGTTGTGTGATAAACAAACCCGCCCCGTTGAAAAGTGGAATATCTAAAATAATTAAAATCTGCATCAGCAACAACATCCGCTGATGGCAATGATAAAACATTAGCAACAGCATCCGCTGATGTGAAAAAAATATGCATCATCAAGAACCCTGGTTTAGACTATTGACAGTCTTGACTATGGTGAGCGCACGCTCTAAAACGGTGCAAGTTTGCATTCCTAGAACTTGAAAGGATATCGACAAGCCGTTTTCTGTGAATTACACGTAACAGTTCGACTTTAATTGCGTCAAGGCTATTTCATTGGAAATGATAGTAAATTCACTAGAATTTGCTACATCACTCCGCTAACTTTCACTTCTGAACATGTACTTACTAATATCCACTACCAAGAATGGTGATTGGAGATATTCTTATAATCACCATGCTTGGCAAGCAAATTACTATAAGACATGATTCTCTCTTGACATAATATTTATTATTATTTATTACAGTACACAACACAAAATCCACACAATTATGGTAAACAATCCCGGAAGCTTCATCAAAACTAGCTTGTGGAGACTGGAAACTGTGGGTTACCATGGAAGCCACATGTGTAGAAGGTAATTTGCTCCACGTGTCCCTATCGTCAACATAGTGTTTGGTTTGGCTTTCCTTATGAGGCCAGATTTAACATGAGTTTTAAATTTAAAGCAAGATAAGTCATGCTTTTTGGTAGTTTGTTATAGAAGCGTACACCATTCCTTAGAAATGATTTATTTGTTTTAGTCCATCTAAATTTAGGAACCACTATTTTTTGTTTATTTCTAGTATTATCATTGTGAAATTGCTATTGATAGATATTTATAAGTTACTTATGATATTCACGGAAAGGGGTAACCTTTTTTCTGTGACCCATAAGGCACTGTGTTTAGAGCTTTTAACACCTAAACGTTTTATAAGGATACAATGGTTGGTAAATCGAGGAAAATATTAGAAAGGCTTTTTCTTTCAAGAAAAAATCTTCTCACGTCCCCTCCATTCCGTTTCGTTGGACATTAAGGAAAAAAGGGAATATAAAATCCCAAGGATTTATTTATTGACTTTAATAATGCTGAACGTTTAGGTGAAGGTGGATCTACGGATAATAGGGTGGTAGATAGGTACGGACAAGGTGACGGGATTGTATATTAGAGACTGCAGGATGATGTGGTGGGGATTACAGATGCACTTCTCTCTATAACGGGATTAGTGGCCCCAACGGGCGTTGAATGAAAAGAATGAAAGCTATGCATTAGTGAACAAAATCGATTTGATGAGCTTGTCTAATACTGTAACAATATATAGCAACATGATTTAGGAATTTGAAAGAAGAGAGATTGAAAAGTTTGCTGGCGATGATCTAATTAAAAAAATATTTCAATAAAATGTCTTAGCAGGACCTGACTGGTTTGCTATTAAGCAAACCCTGCTTACTACTAAAAGAACTAATACCAATCCAAAAATATGTCTAAACACAGAATATGAAATAATACAAATTTTTAATACAGTAAAATATCCGTCGCACTATTTCGAAATGGATGGACTCGTCAACTCAATTGTCTAGCAATCCACATTTCAAAACCAACTAAAATGTTTGTCTATTATTTTAGAGGGAACGTTATATTTGTTATCTGTACGTCAGGTGCACCTTTCTAAATTGCTAGTGAGCTCCTGCCTTCCTGTCCCAAATACGAATGTCAGACCCTTATCAAGTTCTAATTATACATTACCGTCGTTTTCATTTGGACGCTCCGATATTGCGGTGGATTTCTTTAGTGACAATTTATTGTGTGAAGGCATTTCAACGGTTGCTTTTTACATATTGGGTTTGAAAATGGAAGCCTTGAGTTCTTTTGTTATCTTACCCGTATGTTTCTTTTTTGTTAAGTGCTTTCTTTTTTTGGGTGTAAGATATACCAACCTGTATTTATAGTGCCTGTTAAAATAGTGATACGTAAGTATGATGATATAGCCATTAGCCAGTAATATTTGTAGTAGGTATGAACTCGGAACAACACACTGATAAATTAGTATGCCAAGTATATTACCTACATATATCAATCTGTATTGCGCCCTCTGGAAAAATCGAGACTTCTAAAGAAAAGGAACACATCCAGTAATTTAAAGGTTTATATATAAGAATGACATCGTTTCTATACCAAATATACCAATACGGTAAAATAGATTAGATTCTATATTAAATTAAAATGAAGTAAAATCAAAAGATATATACACGGTGAATTTTAAGTAGCTTCGGATACTTTAACGAAATGTACTCATGTACAAAAAAAAACGCATTTAAAAGGTTTCCCTTTTGCAAATTTGTTATTTAAACAAATTTGCAAAAGGGAAACCTTTTAAATGCGTTTTTTTTTTCGAATCGATGTAAAATTTTGTCTTCAGATACAACTCAACCAGATCCGTTTTTTTTTCTTTTGCAGGATTGTTCATAACCATGAGTAGGTCTAGGTACAATCATTCCATCGTATTTAAAAATTCGCCGTGTGTAGGTAATAAAACAAATATTATTTAAAGAAAATTTGAACACTAAGGACTAATTACAATAAAACTTCAGCTTCAGTAATCATGAATTCGTGAAATATTATACTCGTTAGATCATAAAAAAATATTAGATGTCGCAGTTTTTATGGATAACAGACTTTTTCGTTCGAAAGTCGTACAACAAAAGCTGTTGGTTTTTACGATGACTATAGTCTTAAAACAGAAGTTATGACGTCATTAGTGTTCTATTATACCCTTGGAAATGAAATAATGCCTTGCAAATATTTTTATTTCGAGTAAAGAATATTCTAATTTAAAAATCTAATTACGTTTTCTTCAGTCTGCGTTATATATTTTTATTATTCCTAATCACATTACCTGCTTCATGTTAATTTCATTTGTTTTTATGCAGGCTGTTTTATGTCATAGCTGGAAACAAGTGGCTTTTTTGTTTTTAAATGTTCGATATATAAATATAAATAAGTTTTCTTGTCTCTACAAGTAATTGTATTGCATTAACTAAACACCATCTAGCGTTCTGTGCGCCGAGCACGAATGGTTTTGACGTATTCCTCGGCGATCTGGTGATTCAAACATAAGAAAAAAAAAACAATTAACGATTCCCTCTGATTAAATTGCCTGACGTAATTGACACTGAAACAAAAAAATCTTTCTGGAGTCTTTTTTATTTACTTTCAGACTAAATATTTCACCAGAATTCGTAACACACACGAAAAACATTTCTACAAATAAGTTTACACGCAAGACCAAGACTGCAGTTGCAAAATAAATAGACTTTCCCCACATCTCAACTGAAATGAATTTATAATTCCCAAAAGGTGAAATTAAACCCCCTATTTCTATAGTAAGCTACCATTTGTTTTTAGGAAGTCATTCATTTATCACTTTTTCTGTGGAGGAGGCGAGTGGGTGCCTATTAGATAAAGGTCTCTAAGAACTAATTAAAACGCGCGTGGGTGTAAAATGTTTAATATAAAATAGAAATTCTATTAATAACCAACTCTTGAAGCAAAAAATAGCCATTCGTACGGTTTCTTTTCTCTTTACGTTACGTTAAAAAATGGGTGGGAAATACCGAAAATATTGATTATTATTACGAATTTTTAAGTTCAGCCAGCGATCGCTCCTGATATGTACAGTTGAAGATTATCAAATATAGGAGAAGTATTACTAATTTGGAACGACATGAACAGGGACATAACATAAGCCATGTCATTATTGAATTCCAAATAATTGTATAGCCTACACTACACTTATTTTATTCCTAGACTAAGAGTGAATTAAAAAAGGACCTAGGTACCTATAATAAACTAAATAAATAAATCCAGCCCATCACTGTTCAACTGCTGGGCATGGGCATCTTCGCAGAATGGTTAGGCCTTAGTCCACCACGCTGGCCTGGTGCGGGTTGGCGGCCTACACATCTTTGAGAATTTTAGGAGGCCCTCTCTGATGCCCAGGTTTCCTCACGATGGTTTCCTTCACCGTCAATACAAGTGATAATCAAATTCTGATCCACACATAAATGCAGGCCGGATTCGATCTTAGACCCTTCTGCGTGGAAGGCAGACAGCTTTCCCTATAATGGGTACAACAAAAAACGTTGACATCGTTATACAAAAGGCTGACCTTAAAAAAATGTGATCGAATTTTGGAGATACACAAACACTATTAGTGACGAATATCGAGAACCGATAGTACCCAACGCGACATTCTCCTGGGAAATTCGTGAGACGCGCAGTCGTTGGTGCGTCGCCCCAGATTGCAGCTATTACTTCTAACACCCCTGTTTGCCGCCAAATAGTTATTTCTCTCCCCTAAATTATTAGCCGCAGGTACGCACCTGAATATATGTGAGATACGCTTTGGGAATCGAAAAATAGGGGAGGAAATTGGAGTTTACTACAATGATATGTCTTCTACATACTTACTAGTTATTACGATCACTTTGTATCGATATAGTGGTTTAAATAGTGATCGATATTTTTTAGGGAGGCGAGTTAGAATGTTCCCATTTTTTCATTGTTGTGTTTAAGTAGTGTGGTGTTTGGCGCTGGGTGTCCCACGCCTAGCACATGCTGAGTAGGTAACCTTTTCTACATGAGCATGCTCGACAGCACATTTACACAGTTTAAATATATAGTAAGCAGTTGGTAAGCTACGTACTTACGTTCCGAATTCAAACACACACAGAGACGTGTGCTCTACAGGGATTTCTTGGTTAGGTTCGGTAAGGTAACAGCGAAATATTCAAAGGTTGTCAGTCGGTGTTACTTCGAGACAAAGTCGGTCACGATTTGTGTTGCTCCCATATTTTCCTATATTAATTATATTGACAGGACTATATTGTAGTGTTTACGGCTGCTTGAACTCCTCAATATAAAATCAGCAGTTAGCTTTTTTTAAATTTCCCGCTGATATCGAAAGGTAGGTATAAATGTAGGTGTGGGTAGGTGTAATGTGTGGTGTAATGTGTGTAAGGGTGGTATGAATGTTCAACTATTTCTCTACGAATATTTTGTCAATATTGACCGATTGCTTTGAAAATGCGTGTCTTCTCTGAAATCGTAATTATGGTCAGAAATAAAAAAAAATAGCGGCCATTTTGTTTTTTTTTTATTACTGGACCGTTTATATACAAAATCGATATCTGAGAGCTCGTATAGTCTCTAAATCCATATATAAAGTCGGAATTTAAAAAATGGCCGCCAATTTGGACCTTCTTAGTTACTGGACCAATTGCTTTCAAAATCGATATCTGAGAGTCCATATGGCCTCTGAATACTTATTTATAGTTAGAATTTTAAAAAGTTGCCGCCTTTTTGATCTTTTTAGTTACTGGACCAATTGCTTTCAAAATCGATATCTGAGAGTCCCTATGGCCTCTGAATACTTATTTATAGTCAGAATTTTAAAAAGTTGCCGCCATTTTGATCTTTTTAGTTACTGGACCAATTGCTTTCAAAATCGATATCTCAGAGTCCCTATGGCCTCTGAATACTTATTTATAGTCAGAATTTTAAAAAGTTGCCGCCTTTTTGATCTTTTTAGTTACTGGACCAATTGCTTTCAAAATCGATATCTGAGAGTCCCTATGACCTCTGAATACTTATTTATAGTCAGAATTTTAAAAAGTTGCCGCCATTTTGATCTTTTTAGTTACTGGACCAATTGCTTTCAAAATCGATATCTCATAGTCCATGTGGCCTCTAAATCCTTATTTAAAGTCAGAATTTAAAAAAATTGCCGCGTTTTTTATCTTTTTAGTTACTGGACCAATTGCTTTCAAAATCGATATCTGAGGGTCCGCCTAAAGTGGGATAGTTGATAGTGATGACATTATCTTTTTCAGCCGTTCCCAATTGCTTCGTTTGATTTTCCGAGACGATTTAGTAAAGAAACCGGCACTGAATTATCGTGTTTTTGAAGAATACTTTAACGCTTAGGATATTTTACCAGGAACAAATCGCAATTATTAAAAAATATCCATTCCCATCGATTTTTTTAAGAATCATCACATGTTTTTAATTCCTGTTTAAATATCGTCATATAGTTTACATACTACTTACGTACTTACGAGTGAAGCCCTGGGCCAATACTAGTATTAATTTATGTTTGCAGTAGGCTTTGAGTATTACAGTAGGTAAATGTATCTAAATAAAATAAAAACCATTTTCCAAAAATATTAGTGACATCCCTAGCGCTCCGCTTGTCGATGTCACAAAAACGTCTTACCTGAGTTACTGTATGTAGGTATATATACTCGTCAAAACAAAATAAGGGCCACCTTATATTTTTGATCTTCTGGGCAAATTATGAGGTTCCTAGGTTTCTAAGTTGTAAAATTCATTGCAATGATTTGTTTTTTATAAAATGAGTTTAAATTTTACACAATCCACAGAAAAAAAAACAATTTTACAACATTTTCAAGAAAAAGTGCAATTTCAGCAAAAAGTACACTTGGACTAAAAATGCAATTAAAAATGAAATTCCACGGCGTTTATTCTTCTTCCTTTTTGAATCAATATCTGGTGTAACCTCCTCTTTTCTGAGCATATTCTTGAAGCCTAGAGGGCATTTTCTATCAGATTGCATTGTTTCTTGAGAGATTTGTTCCTTGCTCGATTTTAGGACGTTTAAGGGCTGTCTTTCATTGTCCACTGATCAATTTGTGTCTCATACTCTTCTTTTCAACAGATCCCACATGTGTTCAATTGTGTTCAAGCCCGAACTGTTCGCTGGCCTCGGCAACACTTGTATACAAGCCTCTTCTAGTGTCTCTCTGGTGGCTCTAACAGTATAAGCGCGTGCATTGCCGTGCAACACCTTGAAACCTGCACCCACTTGCTATGCAAATGGCACCACATAGAGTCTTATGACCTCCTGGATGTATCGTTAAGTTGTTACTGTACCCTGGTTCTGAATTATGAGCTCAGTACTTCCAGTTTGGCGTATGCCTCCCCACACCATAACATTGGGCCCCCCAAATCGATCACTGTTGTGGATGCAGGCATCTGCAATTTGCTCCCTTTTCATCTCCACACCCTTATGCAACGGTCAACACTAAAAACTTTTACTTTGCTCTCATCTGTAAAAAGCAATGTGCTTCAGTCACTTACGCTACAGTCCAATTGTTGCCTTGCGGATGTTTATTGATTTGCATGATGAATACTGGTCTATGGAATTCGCACCACTTGACTCCTGGACAATTGCTGGTCTTCATAAAACTGATTTCTAATTGTTTGGTCACTAAGTCACGTGCCTGTGGCCAGGCACAAGCGGGTTTGCACAGAGCGGGAAGTGCCGGTGCTCTCTCTGCGTGCATGTAAGTCTATGTAGCGGTCTTCCTGAGCGGTGATTCCTCTGGCTCTACCTAATTCCTGACTTCTGACAAAATTTTGGAGCTTATAAAAGCAATTGCAGGCATTCTGAATCGCTCCCTGCTAAAATCTCGGCTCTAAAACTACAGATCGCTACGAATAGCCTTCTTGGATGAGTGTTATGGTCCTGGTCGTTGTAGTCAAGTCTATTTGAAGTCGAACCTGTGGAATTACGTTCTTAAAATGCCGATGTACGCAATGACTTGACACACTAAACTGTTTTCAGTACAATTCTTATGTTAAATGAGCTTAAAGTTCATGTTAAAAACAGGGTAAAATTAATTGGTTTCAATAAAGATGATAAAATCTACCCATTTTAACGGTTTTTCAAGCGGAATGCTGTAAAAGTGTTCGCAAACACTTAAAATAACACAACGCTGTACAATTTACCACATGGATATAGTTAATGATCATTAAATCATCCATAATGTCGAAATTTGCAAGTGGCCCTTATTTTGTTTTGACGAGTATATATATACTGTGACATTTAGGTATATTTTACTAATGTAAAATATTACTTTTGTGTTGCTATTTTCTTGTGACTGTTACGAGTATGTTGTCCTATGTGGCATAAATTATTTTTCTTTCTCCTTTCTTTCTTTCTTTAAGTTAGACGATAAACTCCAACTACTATTTTATTTTAGTAGCTACTGCTTGACCACAGCTGTTATCGATTTAATGATCGCCAATGAAGTTAACATGGAACATGAGTCATAATTCCAGCTAATCAGAAATCGCTTCTTGCTATTTCTTTAGCCGCAGGCAAAACATATGCCCTAAGTTTTACATAAAAACCGCTCGTAAACGCCTTAATGAACAGTTCTGAGGGAATATTTCCCAATTATTATTATTGCCTTATAGATGATTGCAGTATACCGGGTAACTAGTTGAACAAGGGACATAATAAATATATTGAAGGAGTAGAAATTCAGTAATCGATTTTCGTTCCAAATATGTAAAAACAATACTAGGTCTATAATATTTCACCTAATTGTAAAGAATAAAAGAAAGAATAAAGTTTTTTTTTTTTTTTTTTGTGATATCTTTGCCTGTCCTAAACCGTTGAATTTGTGTTTGAAGTAAAAATGGAAAAGGGATCATTACCTTCCTCCTTTACTAAAGTTCGATCGCCGTGTCCCGTCGCGTGCGCAAGAGTGTAACCTTTGCGAATCTTATTATAATATTTTCACTAAAGTTTTCACTGTAATTTTTAATAAATAAATAAATAATTTTATTCGTTACATTTGAGCATGAATTATCATGTCCTTGAATATATCTCTCGTTACCCACACATACTTTAGCGTCATTATCACACAGGCGATTGCGGCTAACTCATTTCCGTGATAAATCCTTTAGTCACCTTTTATGACACGAGAAGATAGGTGCTGGCTTATTCATTGCCAGGAACCATAAATCACATGCATGCATGGGTGCAAGGAACAAGCCTCCATGAGTGACAATACATGATATCGTCTGGCGCACCCTGGGCAGTCGGCCTCGCTACCACCATCGCTGATTGGCTAATCTATCCACTAAGGCATGCGCGAATCCTATGGGTGTGTTCAGTTATTACGGCGGACGACGCTCGACGCCGCACTGATCGTCCGGGAGATCACACTAACCGTTCAGTTATTTGAGCGGGCGTCGTCGGGCGATCGGTCCTGTCACCCCGTAAAATAGTAGGGTGAAAGTCGCACTGCTGTCAACCGACTAATGCAATGACTGTAGTCATAGGATCCAACAGATATTTTGAGGTCGTTCGATTGGTCACTCGCGTAACACAGCTGTGGATCACCCGAAGCCGTTCGATTATTTTCGATGAGCGAGCGACATTCGCACGAGTGACTTTCCGACCGAAAAATAAACTACTGAACGTAGCCTATGTAATAAATAGCTCGTGTCGACAGAAGACGACCACTTTTAATACCTAATAGTAAGGTTACAAAATAATTATGTATTAATAGATATAACGTCTAAAAATTCATTATTTTAAACAGCTTTTAAAGAGCGACTCTCGCCTTTCTATCAACAATGTTACGTAATAAAAGGCGAAAAACTTGACCTAACTAGGCTGCGGTACAGCTTCTGTCATTGATAAGGGAAATAGGAAATGAGAGATGCTTTTGCTTTGATATTTATATTTGAATAAACGTCCATTCCTTTGAAGTCGCTGGGAGGCTAATAAGCTGACTTTGAAACACGAGTAAGTAGTCATCTGAATAACCTGTGTGAATAACGATGTTTGAAAACAATATTCTGTAGGTAATATGGTAATGGGTACTTATAGCATTAAAGGTAATTTGGATTAATACTTGAAGAAGTTTGGCAAAGTTAATCTTTTGAGACTTGGAGGGGTTTTTTTATTTTTATATACACCTTGCCGTACTTTAAGATTTCTCATGTATCGTGAGTACAGTTTAGGAACAACTATCTTTAAGTTATACAAATATTCGTTCCATAGCGCAAAACCAAGCGCTTAGAAAATGCATCAAACGAGCCGTCAAATAAAAAAAAAAATACTTAAATGAATTACTGCTAGGTAAATTTGTTTACATAATATACCTAAGTATGTTACTAGTCCTGCCCGCAACTCCGTCCGAGAGCAATACGGATGATGCAATTTTTGAAAAACAGAAATGTCGCCTATTTCTTTCTTCGTGATGCACAATATTTCCTAGTATCATCAGGATCGGTTCTGCCGTTTCATCATTAAAAAGTAACAAACCGATAGAGAGACGGAGTTACTTTCGCATTAAAATATTAGTAAGGATTATAAATGTTTCATTTTTAATAAGTAATGAACGCAATAAAAAGTTTGAGTTTGAGAAAACACTTAAATTTTTATTTTCATTTTATAGTTGACCTCGTTACTCAAGTAATTACTTAAAAAGAATGTCACGTGTTATATACCTACGTATTACCTACGTACGTATTGTAAGTTTTGACCGCTGTTAATCACACATTGACGTAAGAATATTTAAAAATATAAATTGATATATTCGAAAACTACCATTTCCGCCAATGCGTACACATAACAGTGATTCACGCATTCCACATAACTGCATCGTATGCACGAAACATTCAGAATATTTACGGAATATTGCGTTTTATACTGGCGTATCTATGAAACAGCTTTTATTTGTTGTTCACTAAAGATTCAATGGATTGTAAAGAATGCAATAGCGGTAAAACACTGTTGCGATAGTCTCAGTGAATGTTGGTTCAATATTTACAGTGGCCATTTCGAAATTAATTTCAACCGGAGTGGACGTAACATCTCTTTATAATGGCATTGGATTTTTATTACTAACCCTCTGTTAAGCTGATTTTTTAGTCGGCTGTTCTGTGAAAATATGTACCTATTGATTCTGCTACAGACGTATTGTGAGTGACACCCATTCCGTATTTTACTAACTTTATTTCTATTATCTGCAAACGGAAGGACAACTGTATAAAGGTAAACAAGCATTAACAAGTGAATCGAATTTGCTGATAGTCTTGGGCACCTCTCCGCATTGAGCGCGCCGTACGATCAGTAGTGTCCGAATCGCAGAATTGTTGGGGTAGAATGCGGACGTCATCAGAACCGAGCCGCCCGCGCCTTACGCGGCCTATGCCCTAATTGTGATGACGTCATTCGCAAATGCGTGTGTTATCGGTATACCTACAGTATTTTACTTAAATGCGGCGCGTACGACACGGTTAGGTGCCCGAGATTGCAGATTATAAATTTTTTTTTTAGGTAAAGCTGTTTTTCTTTCATCTCAAATCACGCGCATTAATATCAATGAAAATAAGCTTTAAAATTATTTTTCTTATATAATATTTACGACAGATCTGCATTTAGGTAAACGTGGTGAGACTACTTTTTTTTTTAAATTCCCTGTTGCCTAATCGTCTCGAGAAAATTCAAATCATAATAGACACTGGTTTACAAAAATCCAAGACAGTCGACGTCGTGGCGTCACATGTGTCGTTTTGGGTTAATCTAATCAAACGATTTAGTTAGTTTCAATTGGCTTCAATGGATTGATTGATTTACCGGCAAGGGCTTAAGTGTATGGGTTAAATATTTTTATTTATTCGAAAGAGCAATGTTCACATAGTCGCTATCCAGTAGCCAAGAGATTCATCATGATTCTTAAATTACACGAGACACTTTTCTTCAGAAAGACAAGCCAAAACCATTCACCAAACAAGAAATTTGAGAAAAAACAGCATATTAGCACATTTGTATGAATATAGCTAATAATTTTTATTAATTGCATTTTATTTCATTATGCGATATTACGAATTCAAAGGTTATCCAGCAGATCAAAGGTTAGTTAAAAATAAGCTCAATTTAAAACGGCAACAAAATTTGCAGACTGGTGCTCATGAAATATCCATAACAACTCTATTCGTTTAGCCAAAGTAATGTTCATGATAAGCCTTGAAGTTATTTCGTGTGGGCTTAAAATTTATGTCCTCATTAACGTGATGAATACACAATATTGTTTAGCATTTGGGTAGTAACTATTATTATATTGCAAGACTCACTAATTGCATTCCCTTAGGATGCGTAGCCTCACGAAATAAATTTTTACGCAACAATTTATTTTATATATACATTTTTTTATGTACTTTATTCCAAGGCATTCATATCATGTTAGGTCAACGAGTTTTCTGTAATATATTAGTGCTAGGGAAAGATATAGGTACTTTACCTAAATATACACGAGCCTAGCAAGTGCCTCAATCGTTCAAACGATCGCCCGCTCGCTCGCTTATTCATTCACTCGTTCGTTCGTTAATATATCCAATAAAGAGCTAAATTAGCGAAGGTTATCGCAGACATATAGCCCCGGCAACAGATCAGTATCGCCTTACTCAAGCGGTTCAGAATTCTTTGTATTAAACTCTATACTGCAACGAATCTAATCAGTATCATAACTGAATCGCTTCGCCTCGGCACAAACAAGTTAATGGTTATCGGTGAGTGGTCAACTCGCCGACGCCGCTCTTACGTCTCGTCGTCACCGCGTTCGCGGCTCTCCATAGACGCGCCCTACGTCTTGCCCTCGCCGAGGGACGCGCGCAGCGTCTGGCAAGATGATGAGGCGAGGCGATGCCGATTTAGTGCTGGAGTGACATGTGTGCGTGAATATTAAATATCACGAGTCGCACGCTTGGGAGTTATTTTTAAAAGCTGTCGTGTCACAATCGTCTCTTGCATGGAAAGTGCTCATAGTGGTAGTGGAAAGTTTAGTCAGTCCGGAAGGATCGTAACGGGAATTGACTGCCCAGCGTACCTACGCCGGACGTAATAAAGCGTGATTTTATTTGATAACGTTACTCGGTGAGGCGATTTTTCACACGACATACCGAAGGACGGTAGACTATTGCACCAACCTTTCATACTTTAGGTAAATTGCTTCGTGAAAATTATTTAAAAAAATCACGTAACCAGCTTACGTGACATTTTTTTATAATTTTTAAAACGGTATTTAAATAAAAAGAATATCATGTGCAAGAAAACCATAATAACAACAATAAATAATAACAGTTTTCCACAAAACGAAGTTGAAGGTTTGTTCAAAACTTTTTATTAGGAATACTTTTCACCATTATAATATTATGTATTATTTTGTCGTGCGAGTTCCTGTTTTCGTTTTAGCTTGGCTCTTTTATTCAACTCAGTTCTGTAGCAAGGGTAATATTAAGGAAAAGTCTAGTGTAGCTGAGCTGAGTGAGAAATAATATCACTGCGCTTACAGCTGTTGCAGTGGCTTTTCTATTTTGTACGGGTAATCAATGAAAAATGATTCCCAATCGAGGGATGTCAGTACCAACAATAGAATTTAATAGAATAACGCTGTATTGCATACCATGAGAAAAAATTAAAAGAAATAAGGGCGTATTTAATCAATGTACCTACGTTCTTATCGTTTCTAATTATCTTTTCTAGACAACCTTGGGATGGACAAGATACTATACTCCGCGCAATATCTCGCTGTATGCAAGGTCATAAAATGTGAAAGAGAGACCGACCTCATCATGATTATCACGCCCTTCACTCTAACGTCCAGCGCGTTGGAGAGCGACCACGGGGTATTTTTCCTTCCATCCTGCCTTGCACTACCAAACGTTATATTGAGTCTTCCATCCAGGTGACATAACATGATCTAAACTAAACCAGAATAAAAGATTTAAGTTTTCATACCTCAATGACGATGAATAGGTACATGGGCATTAAATTATCATGAGAGGAGATATGAATGAGCACCTCAAAATGCATGGTATGCCCATATCTTTATCCAATATATGCAGTTGATCACCCACAAATCTGATTCACGCTATTGGCGCGTTAAGCCGCGCTAATTTCGGCAATCGTTGGAAATTTCGTTCGTGCACAATTTTACATTCAGTGAGGAATAAATTCATTTAGCTTTGCATATTCCGAATAATATTTCGGATCTGGTGTTTTAATAGTTTTGTGGTGACGTATAAAAACTCAATGGTTCGAATAATTTTGGTAGTCCAGTTTTTAAATGGTTTGAAAGAATTGGTTGCTGTATCTGACGCGAAGCTACCTTTTATGTAATACCTAGCTACAAAGGTAATAAAATGTTATAGTTTAAAAAAAAAATATATAGAACACGCTTTAGTCATCCAAACTGAACGTGTATGCAAAATTTCAGCTCAATCGGAAACCGGGAAGTGGGTCAAATTTAACTTCCAAGATTTTCTTACATAGTTTGTTAGTCACAGCCTCACAGGTGAAGCTAATAAAAGCGTGTTAAAAAAAGTTAGTAATTTCCCAAATTGTTTTCATGTAAACATGAGAACAATTTATAATTCCTTTTCAAACGAAAAAAATACATTTAAAATTCCCTTTTGTATCATCACAATAGAAGTTTCCCACCAATCATTCAGCAGAAATTTTCCATATCTCTATTGGTTATTGAATTGATAATATTTAACGCCTCCGAAGCCGACGCGGCTTTTCATATAGGATATTGAAAAATGAGCAGTCTCTCAGTAAGTATAAATTATCCGCTTGGTATTCCGAAGATTAATGACTTTGGAATTTCTCTGAGGATGTAAAGTCGATGAAGCCATTTTTCCTAAGTCCACTGCCAGAAAATGACATGAAGATTGATGTTTGCTGGCACTTTAGAGAACGGCCAGGCGTTAACGGGATTTAAAAGAAAAAATTGGGACTAAACTTGGTTTTTGTACAATAAAAAGAAAAAAAAATGGACTGAAATTGGTTTTTGTTTTAAATAAACTTAGAAGTTTTTAAAAGCAGTGATAGCCTAGCGGTTGAAAGCTTGCCTTCCATGCAGGAGGGTTTGAGTTCGAACACGGCCCGCACCTCTGATCTTTTGAATTCATGTGCGGATAAGAATTATTATAGAATTATTTGATTATCACTTGCGATAACGGTGAAGGAAAAACATCGTTAGGAAACTTGTTGACCTCTCAGATGTACATCTGAGAGGTTCGCGTAAAGTTCTCGATGGTTTGTGTAGTCCGTCAACCCGCAATAGGCCAGCGTGGTGGATTAACCCTTATCATTCTGAGAAGAGGCCCGTGGCCAGCAGTGGGACAGTATGTAATGGGCTGGATTTATTTATTTATTTTATAAAGTTAGTGTTGTTTTGGTTAGAAAATTGAACTAGGTATTTAATTTTTGCAAGCACCTGCACATTTTTTATCACATTCACTACATTACACAACTTTAGATTTTTTTATACTTCGATTACGTCGACTTTTCCCAAGTGACTTCATCTGAGAAGGAACGCCGAAACTGACCCAAAAGTCGAGGTCTCGGGTAAAATCTAGACACGGTGATACAAAAACAATGAATTTAATGTTTTTTATCCTAAGGCGTCTCGAACGACCTTTATACAGCAGTTTCGGGTTCATCTGTTCCAGTGAATGATAAATCGAAAATAGAGAACGCCTACCACAGTAGGTGAATCCGTTGAGTATTTATAGAGATTATAGTTTTAAAAGTGCTATTAATGAGTCTCTTAAATAAAATTCATTTGAGTCTGAATGAACATTGGAACTTATAAAAGTTCATCAATTTCTAACTCGGCTAAGTGCTTAGTCATGTTTTCATAACGACTATATTTTTCAATATTATTGCTTCAATTATGTTGTAGCTGTCTATACTCTGTTATTGTATAACGACAATTAAAGTTTTGTAGTGCTACCTAGACCAGGGCCATAAATTTTTGAAACAAAAAAATTATTAGCAGTATGTCGGAAGGGTAAATTATGAGTAAATTAAGAAAAATCAAGACGACTGTGTAAAAGTTTCGTAACTCGGTGGGGGGGAGCTACATATACGTTTTTAGGGTTGGATATTGGTTTTTTACGATTTCTGAAACTTTTACTCAGTCGTCTTAATTTTTCTTTATTTTCTTATAATTTACCCACTTCTTTTGTCTGTGTAATTTATCCTAAATTTTCCGACCATCTATATACTGATAAGAATTTTATATGTTTCAATTTGTAAAAAAATTTGCAAAATTGAAGCTAACACCTCGTAAAATTATTCATTCACACTTAGTTAATTTTTCAACTGGCTATTTGTTACGATTAAATGTGGTAAATCCGGTTAGTATCAATAAATACTGGCGATTATTATCTAATAATTACCTAGCAATTTGGTAAAAATTATAAATTAGACTTGTACAAATGTATATTACCTATTGTTTCATTGTTCATTTTAATTAAGTCTTTTATGTTGCCACATACTCGTTAAGAATTTCTGAGATTTAAGAGGATTTTCTTGAAAAAACATATCACAAAAAGTACTTAGTAAATCTCATTTTATAAAAGATAAACCTACTTTAACGTTGCTTTTATAAATAGCTCCAATCTTTTCACTTCGCTTAAATAAATAAGGCGTCTATAATGACTTTTCTTTATAGCTTCGCTTCAAGTGTACTTGGTTCATTATATAAAAATATTGAAAGCAATCTTTTGGTAAAAGAATTAGTGATTGAATCGACGTCGTGAAATCAATTTACCTTTCATCAAGGGTTTCGCGAAATCTTTTGATAAGATTGCCTTTATAACGTTATGTTATGGCGCAATTATATCGGTTTTATTTAATGTCTTTGGAAAATATAATATATTTTATTAAAATGTTTTAGCGACATGAGGCAGAGTTTATCAAAGTATTTTTGATAACAATGGTAAATAATCATTCTTTCAAATAGATGTAGTTATTTAGCACTTATTCTAGATCCAATAACAGATCTGCTAAAATATAACATAAAATTAACACATTCTAACATAAAAATGTATTTTTATTTTTAGTAAAGTAAAGATTTACATAATTATAAATAGTAAAAAAAAATCCCGAATAATCCATACTCACTTTTTTAAAATTAAATTAATATTCAGTATTCTAAAACTCCAAAAAATTAACTTCCAAAGATTACTTAAAAAAAAAACGTTTTATCAAAAATAAATAAAGTAATTTCCCGAAAATGTTTACGACGACGTTTACATCCAGTGACAGACCATCACGAGGGATCGTTCCATATTCAATCAACCCTTTCGATGGTGATAAATGAAAGACGTCAACCCGCTGATGGATGCGCCCTTTCATATACTGATGCCGACTTAATCCGATAATACCCTCCAACACGTCATTTACCACAGCGAATGTTATTGATGTTATGTAGATCATACATACATATACATTATATATCCATGTACTGCGATGGTCTTGTTGTAACCGTGAGATATGTAGGAATGTATCATACATCAACAAGATAAAAAAAAATGATTTTTTGTATTTAGGGCTTAAGTGGGATTGGGCTGACCACATCTGCCGTATGCGTGATGAGCTGTGGGCCAAAATTGCCACTATGTGGAGCCCTGACACAGCTAAACGGCGTCGCAGCAGGCCACGACGGATATGAAGTGAAAAGAAAGAAAGAAATAAGGTTTATTGGTCAACACAATACATATTTAAATCACACCATATACAGTAAGAAACAGAATAGCCGGGAGTGACACAGCAATAATTGCACATTACAGCAGGCTCACTTGCGCACACAAATGTAAGCTATGACATTAAATTAGGCTCGGTGTGGTATTGCGTGACCAAAAGGCCTCAGCTCAGCATATGCTGCAGTAACACTACAGCGCTGATTTTCAGCTGAAACCTAAGGTGGCTGACATAACAAGTTTCCATGGAATTGTGTAGATTAAAAATAATACATAATAAAAAAGGATATTTAAATAATCAATCTGTGAGTAGTCAAAGTAATACATAAAATATAAATCCGAGATAACATTCCAATTATAATCATAAATGTCAATAAATAAACCAGCGAAGATGTCAAAATTAGGCGATATAGTGAGGCAATAATCGAAAGTAATAACTAAATCAAGGTGTCGGGTGATTGATAGTAAAAGCTGTGACGGCAAAAATTGATTCACTGTAAGTATGTAGGAACATACGTTCCGGTTGTAACTAATTCACTGCTGGATTTCTGTATATTAAAAAGTATCAATTTATATTTATTCCGGAAATTAGCTACATTGTTCAGTGACGAGCTGAATAAAATTAATAAGGAATGGTCTACACTGGCTCTGGACTGGAAGACATGGAAGTCATGGGGGAGGCCTTTGCTCAGCAGTAGGATGATATAGGCTAACAGTAACAGTATGTAGGGCGTAATATCTGGAACTACAAAACCGATTCTAAAAAATCTTCCAATAAAAAAAAAAAAATTGAATGCTACACTATCCCTGAATGATATAGGCTATATAAGGTCCTCTACCTTTCTAATCCCAATCCCTTTATGGGTTTGTTGTCGGTAATCATCACTATGAACAACTTTTACTATACGAACAACGGAACAACCCTGAAATCGTGAAAATAAATCCGCTAACTGTACCTACCATACAAAAAAAAACAATAAATTACTCGACTAAATGTATGGAACAGCAGATTTAATTTTCGCGATTTCTGGGTTGGTCCCAACTCCCATGGTAAAAGTTTTATTTTTTTATTTTTCAGTTGTTCTTAATGTTATGTATAATAACCCCCTTTCGGCGTTATATCCTATATAGGTACTCTTTTGGACTAACTTTGTTTAGCAGTTAATCATATCCAGTAATTAATACGCAAGGCAATAAATTAGCTGTTACAGTAAAAACACTTAACAACAGATTATAAATCGCAGATTTACTTTCCTACTTTTATCAGCATTGAAAATAACAATAATTCTAACCTCGAATACCATAATATCTGATATTAAACAACGAAATGTTTTGAAAGCGTTCAATTATCCCATTGTTTTCGCTGTGTATATAAATAATTTGGAAGATAAACTGTTATTTGATACTTTGTAAACAGCGTTTAACGGAACGGGAAAAATTTATGTTTTTTGACATTCCATGACAAAGGTACGGGCCATAGATTAAACACATTTCTAAGTACTCGGGATGTTTATTGAGATTTTTATTTATATAAACGGAAAACGAAATGATAAAATCCAGCATAAATCGTATTTTAACGGGAAATTTAATTAGGTACTAACAACGAGTCACTGTTTTATATAGGTGCCATACTATACTAGTAATTCAGTAGGACTTAGCAGCTGTTCCCACTGGTGATTTGTGTTGCATAACATCTAACCGTCAAAAACCCCCGACTGCAACTAGAAAAAGAGCTGTAACTTTTGAACGCCTGAACAGATTTTCATGAAACATAGCTAAGATGATACCCGATTAAACCAGCTTTCAATTAAAATTGCATTGAAAACGGTCCATCCGTTTTGGAGCTACGATGTCACAGACACACTGATACACAGATGCACACTATAAAAAAGGGTTAAAAACATCACTGATTACAAAGTAGTGCGTTGTTTATCAAAGTCGCCTAGAGTATCGACATTTAATAAGGCCCGATTTCACCGACAACATAACAGACTATTAGAGCAAAATGGGCCGTTTAAACATGACCTTTTGTATGGATAAACGGCCGATTTCTTTTTAAACATCTGATAAGTTGTCGGTGAACTTGGCCCTAAGTGCCTTTATCTGGTTTACATGAAATAAAGGTCTATCTACCATACCTACTAGTTAACATGGGGTGCAAATAAAGAGCCTCCACGACGAATCCTGAGGACATCTGGAGCATATTGGCCAGTCAAGCTGGACACCACCAATTCTGACTTGTTAATCTTTCCACTACGGGATGAGCGATTAGCATTTATGATAGCTTGCGTCGACACGAAGAATACGAAGAAACGATGAAGCATACTTTTCTTATAAAATAATGTCGTATAGTGTTGCTAACAAAACAAAGAGGTCTATCCATCCCCCAAGGGAAGACAAACGTGATGACAAATTAAGTTATAGCCAAGTGTTCACCTGGTAACAGTTACTGAGCGGAAGTTTCGAAAAGGGTAAACAATTTGATGCTGCTCTGTGAAGTTGGTCGACATATAAAATACCTAGTATGCAAACAAATTTCAAAATTATTTATTATTTTTATATTTGTATTGCATGGGTCCAAAAATATACAACAAGATGCCATCTTAATTAAGAAATGAAAGTAGCTTCACTTTGTAAGAACCTCCTTTTCAACAAAGTGAAGCTACTTTCATTTCTACACACTCTACTTGTGGAAAAAGCATACGAGTACTATTTAGTCACAGACTTTAAGGAGAATCTGAATTAGGCACCTGAATTCATGGAAATTTACTTAATTGAATAATTTTAAATTTGAATATAAGTATTCAAATAAAAAAAAAATAAAAAAAATAGTAAATAAGGGGAAATGTCAATAGTATTGTTAGTCATTAAGATGACTAACATACTATTGACATTTCCCTTTTTTATATTATATTTCTTGACATGTGTTATAATTTTTAATTTAATTGAAATGATTTTTACAATTAAAATTTTGCATGCTCATAGGCTGAATGTGGTGGAACTAATTTATTATGTGACATCTTATGTAAAACTTATATTATGCGAATAAAGAATTGAATTGAATTGGAATTTTGCAACTAGATTCTTTAGGAGTCTAAAGAATCTAGTTGAAAAATACCGTCTATAAATTAGACGGTTCGTCTCTTCTTCCTGTCAATTGAACGTCTTGACTTCGTCCCTACAGGTCAGGTACCTACATTAATGTCCAATACATACACCTGTAGGAACCAAGTCAAAAATTCAAAGGTCTTAATTGTGCAAATAATATAAATTTAAGGTATACGCCTTACTCAATGATAACGTGTAAAATGTATGCTCACTTACCAGCAATTAATTTAATTAAAATAAATAAACATTAATATCTGTTTGTACCGGAAACTTCATGTGAGAGTTATGACGTCACTCGTAATCGTTCTCGCTTAATAAAGACGGCTACACTTTTAATTAAGCCAAATATTTAAATTAACAAAGTAACAAAACACCCATTAAAATTCACCCCCAGTTTTCTCCGTAACCCTACCAACACGGAATTGTACAATAAATATCTTTTAAGACGTCCTTAAGCCGGTAATTGTACTCTTTTCGGAATTACAAGAGAATGCAATTTTCATGGCAACGTTATGCATATAATTATACTTCTTTCTCCACTTTTTTTTCGTGTGAAAATGTAGCGGGGCAGACATTAAAAATATTTCAGCGTTAGTTTCACTTCCAACGTTCTCCGCTCGGGTTAATTGTTTAAAAATGTGACAAGATTTTTTACTCTAATTTAAAAAGAGTTGGAAGCTAATTAGCCGGGTCTTTTGAAGTCCTCAGACTTAGTCCAGATGACACCGGTTATATTTAAAAATTAATGTAACTACTCTTTTCATATGGGTAGGTAGTAGAACATGGCTAGTTGTACCTGTACAATTGGAGACAATAATAGATACATCCGTTTATGATCACTGTTGGGTATCGGACTGAACTATAAGAGTAGTAGAATACCGTTTTTTTGTCAATTCATAATAATATAATCTCAGTTTGGTCAACTTTCAGTCATAGTGTAAATTAATTACGAGAATTGGGCTTCTGGTGTTGTGATTTCTTTGTTCGACTTTACAAAAAGAGCTAATCATAAAACCCCCACAAACAAATTAGCCAACACGTATCAACTCCCGCGTTCTTAAGGAAAAACAATTGGTAAACAGCAAATTAAGCTCACACTCATCAGCTACCGTTCATAGCAGGCCGACGTTGATTTGTTTCTTTGTTGTCCAATCGAGGTGGTAAATCGTAATTACGGCTTGACGCAGGTCTGACGTGGCAACTAACTGACGTACTGTTCGCTACGGAATTACGTACAAGTTTGAGTTGCTATATTGCTTGGTGTATCGTGTTTTGTTTGGAAAGAGAAAAAAGGGTGGTGGAAATAGGTTTACTTATACGATTAAATGGAGGTATGGATTAGAGAGAAACGTAATAAAAGAGAAGGAATTATACCTTGGAGTATAATATGGATCCGTGTTCAAGAATAATGCTTTCAGAACACACAGAAAGCTTCGTACTACAGTGAACGAAATTTCGACCGACCGATCAATCAAATCGCCGCATTCTTCACATTCCGTTCACCGAGTCAACATATTATATAGGTATTACATTTTTTTTGTTAATCATAAAAAACCTTATTTATAAAGCCTCTAATCTTTCTAGTCCATCTCTATCTACTCATCAATACGAACAACTTAAAATGCGAAAAAATAAATAAATAAAAGAATGGTAAATGCGCAACGAACTCAGCCATGTATGGACGCAGTGTGAATTCCGCAGCTAACTTCACAGATTGTCTTGATGTTTTCCATTTGTCTAATTAATTAACGATGCTGAAGTTCTGACCGCAATACCACCTTTCAAATCAAGATCTATCATAGCTAGAGAAGGGTTAAATGTTGTGTTTAACTATTTACTAGTATCACTGAAAGTTTTGCGGAAGTTTCTAGGTCAGTGAGACACTCCGTGTTGTATTTGAGGCAAGAAATCATATCTGTGAAAGTTGTGTATTTTGAGCTTATCTTCAAAGAATCGAAGCAGCTCACGTCCTATAGCAAATGCAATCGCATGGAAATACCACGATCAGCAATCCGTAGTGGATTACCGCTAAAGAATATTGCTATATTATTCAATATATTATTATTTTAATTTTACATGTTTTTTTTTGTTTAATGTTTATGTCGTTTTTGTGCTGTGTCAAATAAATACTTATTTTTTCTATCATGACTATTCATTGTATTTTTTTCTTAAATCGATGGACTTTTGTTTCTCATGTTCCTCAAAACTTATTTTCAGGATTGGACATCTATGCGCTGATTGATATACATGGGCATGCTTGACAGTTCATTATAGGTATATTTCACAATGTAAAATTTTACTTGTGTGTTATTTTATTGTGACTGTTGTGTTGTTCTATGTGGAATAAAATTATTTTTCTTTCCCTCTTTCATATACCTAATTTATAAATAAAGTTGTAAGCACTGTGTTTCTTTAAAAATACAAATTTTAAAAGTAGGTTGTACAATATATCGTCATCGGAAAGCCAAAACTACTAAAGCGCCAATTCGTTGCCAAACTAACTTAAACTTTAAAATGTGCCTCTGTATAGTTTAAGTTAGTTTGGCAACGAATTGGCGTTTAAGTAGTTTTGGCTTTCCGCTGACGATATTAGATATTATTATTCGGTATTAAATTTTATCATACTTTACAAAAGTATGCGAATAACAAAATATACAGAACAAGATTAAGAGCATATACTATTTAATCTAACTCATGTTTTTGTAACATTTAAAACAATTTACGCCTTATACGTATAAAGTTATCAAGACACTTAAGCGTTTCTCGTAAAGTTATATCCAAGTCCCAAAGCGTGAAGCGTAAGGGGAGAACTACCTAAATTATTCAACAAAAAGCAATCTACTTGGTACGTTCAAACGCTTCTTGAAATAACTGTTGACATGGTCTACATTGACAGTTTCGAATAATCGTTTGTTGACGACAATGACATAAAATCGAAGATGAACGTTGAATGGCTCAAAAACATCCGAAAGGAATACGCTGCCAAATCGAAATCGAGCACCTATTCCGTCAAGTCTTGTTTATACGCGCGGTCAGCAAAGTCTAAGTATTTATTTTTTTATTTTATTAAAAGCCTATGCCGTGCTACTCATAGATAAAGGCCTTCCTTTCCTCCACTTCACGCTATCCTGCACTATAGGTACATGTAAATGAAATAATTATAATAACTAACTAGTGGTCACCCTGTAGTCGAAATTCGACCGTAATTTTAGCATACTGCACTTCTTCTCCATAGAAACTTTAATTATGCCAAATATCACATTCCTCCGTGCAATATGCTTAAAAAAGGGTACAAAGTTTTCTCTTCACGTATATAAATATCACGTTAAAAACAGTAGAAAAGCACGGGATTTATTTTTTATGTGCAGTTGTAAACAGCACTTTTATACATTTCCGGAAATTGTGTATCTTATTTTTTTTATATCAACGCGTCTTCTGTTCACAGCGCAAACCTTTTGTATCAGGCGAGGCGTTCGTTCTATCAGGGATATTGTTATTTCTTGTTCGCTTAGTGCCTACCTTTGTAGTATTTACCGTGTTTATAAGCGTTCAGGTTTCATTCCAGTAAAGTGTTTGCTCAATGGATCCTATATACCTATATAGGTCAATGGAAAATTGGAGCCGCTTGAAATCGAAATGAAGATTGTATTTCTTAAACACAAGATTTTTGTGAATCTATTTTGAGAATTTCTCTAGTTATTATAGTCAGTATTGGTATTACTTAAAATACTATTTTAGTGTGTAGTATTTTCTTCGTATTATTTTTACGGAGAAGTTGGTAATTTTATTGCCTTTGTAAATGGAAATGAGCCGGTAGTTGTTGATGTTTGGCCTCTTGGGCTACTAGCCAAAGTTGTAGGAAATGTTCCGTAAAACTCACATAAAAGTGTAAGATTGAGGAGTTAAGCGTTGGGAGATTTGATCGGGAATCGACGTAGCCGTCTAAAATTATTTCGCAAATAACCGTTTCAGTTTTATGAATATTATTTTTGTTTGTAACATTTTTTGTTTGTACGGCTGTCTTATTTTACTGGTTGAAACAATATCATTAAGATGTTTTTGTCCGTATTTGGATAAAGTAATTGGTGGTATGATACTTTTTATGGTACATGAACTAGTTCCCCAGGAATGCGAGTGAACCCGTCAGCAATAGCTAGTGATTCATATTGTTTACTTATAGTTCTAATGTTGCTAAGATTTCTAAGACATGAAGACAAGGTTTATTATTTTGGGAACTATGGTGAAACACACAGACGAAAGACTTCTTTCGTCTGTGGTGAAACAAATAAGAATAAACTTCAGGAGCACGAATGGGCCAAAAAATTTTTAGGTACCTAGTACCTACCGAATATCTTAGAAACTACAAGGAGGTACAAAAAAAAACATACGCGTCGAATTTAGAACCTCCTCCTTTTTTTTGAAGTCGGTTAAAAAGTTATATACCTACTGGATCCGCCATATATAGATTAACTTGTACGAGTAATAGGTATATGGTATTACTAATTTTTTTGTGAAAATCAGTTCTTTTTTTGTTTAAATAGGTCATCATGTTTAAGAGAGGTAGGGCATAGCGGGACAATTTCCACTCAAAATTGGAGCTGCCCAACAATGTACCTCCACCTTTCAGTATGTCGTAGCTATATTATAACACTGATCTTTCGCAGTGTTGTGCTCCTAACGGTGAGCAAGGTTGCCAGTACTCATTGGGGAAGCGTCGTAACAAAGCGCTAGTAGTAGTGTTAGCAACGCGCGAGTGATGCCCTTGGTGTTGCACGCGTCCATAGGTTACAGTAACCGCGTACCATCAGGCAGGCCGTAAGCTTGAGTATATAAAAAAATCTGTTCTTTACAAAATTTTATCTATATTAGGTGACCCTGTAATCCTGTATACCTACTTATCTCTTTGTTAGCGGGTATTTAATAGATATGCCAGTTTCAGGGACGTTCTCAGTCCTGATAGTCTGGGAATGTTGAGGTCGGAGATTCCTGTCAATAGCGATTGTTTGAATTGAGTTTGTCTGAAATTCCTTTTAACTGAATATAGAAACCTACTATAAAACTTCTAGGTAGGTATTAAATTTTCAGTCTGTATTGTTTACCTTCGTAGGTTAGACATTCTGGAAAACAGAAAGCTTAATGTAGGTATATAAAATTTGGAATGATTTACCTACGGTAGTATTGAATACAAATGGGATGAATAATGTATACCTATATTAGATATATAAAACGATATTAAACAAAAGCTTGTAAAAAGGAATTCTCAACTTAATCAAACATGGTGATAGATCCTATCTATCTGTGGACAAAATCGATATGAGTTAAAATGACGAAAGTTCAATATAGATTTCGTATATCCTCAAAATAATTAATAATCATGTATACCTACAGTGTAAACCAGTATAACCATGTAACATGTAACCAACCTACGAACAAAAAGGTTAAAATTAAACAAAAGGCAAGTTTAACTATTGAACCAGTTTCAATAATTCAATTAATTGTACTGGAGTTTCTATAGGAACCTGATTCAGTGCCGTACAATATATTTCATTAAGGATTTAAATTGTCGCTTGAACAAGCCATTACATAATTGAGGTCCTGTACTGTAATGTTCAATCATTTTCATCGGAATTGATTCTCTTGGGACTGGCTGAAACCTCGGAGCAGCTATGAATCGCTGTAATCACAAGTGATGGCAATAAATTTTTAATTACGAGTTATTTTAATAAGTTCGTTCCATGTATACACGAAATATTTTAAGACGTGGACTCATCAATATTAACAGTTTTTATTATGGGATCAACACTGAAATCTTGAAAAAAAAAAAACATACTTTTTATACAAAAGATCAACTTTGCTCGATCAAAATGTATGAAAACTTTTGTTAAATTCCACGTGGACAAAGTCGCGGGCTCAGCTATATTTTATTTTCATATAAAACGAGTACAGAACCACTACTTCACACACAAAAAATAACGAAGCATTTTTTTTTTTTTTTTAATAAATCACATCTCATTAGAAAGAAAGAAAAACGTTTATCTGTTAGACATCACATAATCACAATAGGACCAACCGACACCGAAAACCAAAAAGAAAGACTAAATAATAAAACTAATAAAAATAAGAAACAGAAACAAAAATAGATAGAGGATAGAAAATAAGGAACAAAAAACTCAAAAATCGGTACATATAAAACAAACAACAAAACACAGGAACACTCCACATAATTACATCGTCCAATAGTCGAAATTCAACTATAATTTTAACTATCTACACTCCTCCATATAAACTATAACTATGCCAAATCTCACACTCCTCCGTGAGCGTAATATGCTTAAAAAGGGGTACAAAGTTTTCTCTTCACGTATTAATATATAGATACTCTCCAATACAACACAATAAGCAAAAGAATTAACTTTGACATACCTAATACATGATTCTACCCAGACACTTATTATTATGTACCCAGTCTTCGTAATAGGATACTTCAAAAACAATATCTAGGTAATCCAATTCTCCCAGATTTTCGATAATGGAACAACAAGCTATTACGGTCTAACGACTACTGGTAATAGGTATAAATACTCATTTGTACCAACGAGAGGTATTTACTTCTATAGGGACTTGGGGGGTATTGTGGCGAGAACAGGCTCTTTTATTAGCCTATCGGGGCTCTTCGGAGTCTCCTACGTGTAAACAATGTGCTTTGTTGGGCTCTTGTTAAGCAAGTTATTTATGTGATGAACACGACACGGGAGAAATGTGGGGTGCTGGCCGAGCAGATTTGTGATGTATGGGCTCGCTGGAGATTGGTTTCCGATTGTATAGGAATTTGAGACGTATTGGCTGGAGGTACAATTTAGGTGCATCTTGAGTTTCTTCTTAATTATTTTACTTTAGCAGTGTTTTATAGTTCTGAGCGGAGTTAAAAAGTTGTGTTAGTAGTTTTCAAGCCTTTTTTTTTAAATACCTGTAGGTACTCGGTCGAAATCCATGGGGAAGTAGTAAAATCAAGAATAAAATAATCATCAAGTATTTGAAAGAATCTATAATATTTATCTATAGATTCTCATTAATACCTGAAGAGAAAATTACTTTGTACCCCTTTTTATTAACGGAGAAGTGTGAGATTTGGCATATTTATATGGAGAATGACCCCAGGTCGCCCAGTGATCGACTTTCGACCACTGGGTGACCACTTGTTCATAATAAATACGAGTATATCATGAACTACATAAATGAGGGTATAATTTTATTATTTATTCCAGTGGTACATGCAAATTCTATGAATTCTTCAGAAATTACAAGGTAATCATATTTTAATACATAGGTACAAACTCAATGGGCTTTTATGATGACCTTCTTCTAATTTATGGGATACGTTTGATATTTTTTGGGTATTTTTCATGATATCTATATTTTATTTTCTTTTTCCGCGTATGACGTGATTCGTATTAGAAAAGAAAATTTGTCTTTAATACCGACAACCAAACTATTTCAGTATTGCACATTCTCACCGGTTCTCAGTCTCGTGCACGTTTCCGTCAAGATATATAATTATATTTGCATCAACTTCATCAATTTCATAAACAATACCTGGTTCCTTTGTCCCTACGTTTGTGATACATGACTGTTCACAGAGCATAGAAACAAAAAAGACGTGCCACTTGTCGTTTATGGCTTCTTCTTTTGCCATGTTTTAGCACAAAATTAGGAAAAGAAGCCAGTTCAGGAAGGTACATTGCGCAATATGATTTAAAAATTACACCGCTCTACAATTGGAACAACGCAATGTTCACATTCTTGAGCTGTCAAAATTTAATCGATTCCAATTATGTACGAGTCTGTATCATCATTACCCTGCATGGTGCACTGGACATGTATAGAATAGATCTTTATTTTATGTAAACCAGATACAGGCACTTATGAAATTTCAAAACCCTAGGTGCGCGGTTCCAAATCTTGAATCTGGAGAAGAACCGGCAAGAAACTACATGGAAACTCTTTTAAAATAATAGATTACAAAACTTACGATCTTTCGTCTTCATTGTGCTTAGTGATCCCGATTCGGGGAGTTCCAAAGTCAACCTATTTCAGTAAACTCACGTGGAAAGGCCACTCTTAAAAAAGAGATTTTGGCCGTCATAGACGTGAGGTATTTGGGCTAGTGTGTGAGATAGTTTTTAACCCCCGGCAAAAAAAGAGGGCTGTTTTAGTTTGTATCTGTGTATCTGTCTGTGGCATTTTAGCTCCAAAATGGATGGACCGATTTCAATACAGTTTTTTTTAATCTAAAGCTAGTTTCAAAAGTTACAGCTCTTTTTCTAGTTGGAGTCGGGGGTTTTTGACGGTTAGGTTATAGTTAGCTATAGATAAGTTTGATGCCTACGCCTAGTTGGTCGTAGTGACAAAGTATACCGCATAAAAGAATGGTGTTTGGGGAAGCTACATGTTATACGTAGCCCTTCTTAATAAATCATGTTTTATTTTACATAGCCCATACATATTCAGTTATTCTCGTGTACCTTGGGTAATCACATGCAAAAACAATTGAAACAAATCCCCAGGGCACATAAATATTTATTTATTATTACCTGGGGCTTTCAATGCCCCTTTTTTATCAGAAATCCCAGATATTATTGTAAATTTGTTGTTTGAACAGAATATCTATGGAGTTTCTTGCCGGTATTTTCAGGACCAACCCTCTTGGAACCATACACCTTGAATCACAACGTTTTGAAAATGTTTTGGCTTTGACTTTGAAACCAACGCAGGCGCCCGCACTACCATCATCGTAATCGGATGAATGGTATACAAACGTAGAAAACGGACAAACAAACATTATTTTCTGTATATAATATTTAAGATAGACATTAGAACTAGACTTGTAGTACATATCAAAATCCTACCTTTCTAGTCCCGATCCGTTTATGGGGGTTATTTTACACATCATAATGAACAACCTGTACTATGGGACCTCTGCTACTAAAGTAGGATCTTATTATAGAAGAGAATAGATCTTTATTTTATGTAAATCAGATACAGGCACATAAGAAATGTCGACATTTTCAAAGTCAAAGTCAAAATCTTTATTTGTAGAACATAGGTAGGTATAAATGGATGTTAAAAAATATAAAATATAGGGATCGCTATGTCTAGCCTTTAGTGGCGTACAAATTTAAATTAATAGTGATTAGATACTTAGATATTAAATATAACTATAATAAATCACATAACTCAGACAGACCAAAACCAATTAATTATTGCACATAGTCATCCTTATCAGATTCCTTATCATTCTAGGTGCGCTATAGACATTAGTACTATACTTGTAGTACCTACATAAATGAATAATAATTAAAAACGTAGTGATGGCATATCTCCCTTTTTTCTATGATCTGCGTGTCAAGTGTTCGGTTGGGTACCAAGTAAAGAGCTACTCGTGGACCGCATGAATACGAATGGAGTTTCAGTAACTGAGACAATTTAATAAACTCACGTATGTATAATTGTATATGTATATATATATGTATACCTACAGGTTTCTGCCTATTTTACAGGTGGTACGGAAATGGCACGTTAAATATAATTAAAGTGGTTTATGACGAGCCTGTATTTCTGAAATATGTGTTGTTTCATACATTATAATTATTAGTAACAAATAACTTACTGAGAATTACGTAATATGTGGGTACAGTTGGCCAAATAATTGGTCTACCACCCTAAATTTGCAAGTTGTTTGTACACCATGAAACAAGAAAGGTCTTTGATCTCTTGTGAAAATAATAAAATTTCAACTTTAGTGATATTTGAATTTAAAGGAAATTTCTGTTAAAATGAACCACTTTTTAGGTCGACTGTACGTGTGTTATAATTATTTATTGATGTTAAACCCTTATTTACCTAATAGTTCTGGGGGCACGGCAGTGCCCCAGCCAAGTCTCGAGCAAAACGGGCACGGCCGTACCATCTTTTCTCGATGCGATTCGCGGCTGTTTCGACCCCCCTATATCTTCGACGTGGACAAAGCTACGAGTTTAGGTTTTCGGTGAATAATAGTAGGCATTAGAACAAGCTTAAGTTCGAAATTACATGCCAATTGAATTAATAGTTTAGGAGTTACGGTCGATCAAAGTTACACCATTTTGTCACTCACTGACTCATTGACTCACTGACTCACTGACCGATCATCAAAAATCTAAGGTACTTCTAGCAGACTTAGAAACTTCAAATTTTGCACCAAGATAGGTCATTAGCCACATATAAAGGAAAAATTAAAAAAACATTAAAAAATAATATACCATAGAAAACAATTTTATATTTGCGGTTTGGCAAGAACATTGTGTATGGATTTTGACTGCATTGTTAACTTTGTTCGTTGTTTAACTATTCAATTGGATGAATAAATACATATAATAGAAAAGAATAATATAAACTGTGGTCAAGCATACGTGGCCCTTTCAAGAGTGACTAGTTTGGGTGGATTACATTTAATAAATGTGAATTTTAGTAGTATCAAAGCTCAGGAGATAGCAATAGCTGAATATAATCGACTCCGAAGTATACGAGTATATCGCCCAGACTTGTCTACCTTAGAAGTAACGAAGCCTCAGAAAAGAAACAAAAGAGATAGAGATAGAGAATGGGTTCTAAGCAAAGCAGTAGCTGAAGTCCAAGAAATTATGAGGTCACCTAAAAAAAAAAGAAAGAAATACACTTACAAAAAATAAATGAGATCCCAACAAAAACATTAAATGTAAAAAAATGCCAAGTCTCTCGATGCAGTCTTTCCATCGTAAAAAGTTTTGAGATCTCATAGAAGCCAAGTCCTATTCAAATTATTTTGTAGTTATAAATCAACATTTAGTAATTGTATCAATAGTTTTCTTTATATTATAATTATAGTGACTTGGCAATGAGCACAAATTAAAAGCTGCTTGCTGCCTGGAATTATATGCAAATGTTACTGACGAGACCTGTGATCAGATTATCCTGCGCAGTTTACTAGTCTTGGATGAGACTGACTGCCATTGCCGAAATTCGGTTGGGATGACACGGATAAACCAAAAGAAAATTAATTTTGTGATATTAATGTTTACGCATGCGGTGTGTGACTTTCAACCCCTCCAAATATGGCGTTTTATTTGTTTCTTCTTGTGCTCATTGCCAAGTCACTATAATTATAATATAAAGAAAACTATTGATACAATTACTAAATGTTGATTTATAACTACAAAATAATTTGAATAGGACTTGGCTTCTATGAGATCTCAAAACTTTTTACGATGGAAAGACTGCATCGAGAGACTTGGCATTTTTTTACATTTAATGTTTTTGTTGGGATTTATATTGTCATAAATATATAATGACAATAATTTGGCACATCACTAGGTATATTATTTTGAAATAATATCGAATGCAATTGTTTATAAATATCAGAAAAGTATATCGAGATATAAAACAAAGATTTCATAGCTTCACAACATTTTTATTGTAAGTATATTTACAAGTACTGCTTGAGACACAAAGAAAAATAGTACTAAAAGCAATAAAAATTCGATCCTGTATTCAAATGAAATCCTACAATATACATGTAGCGGATAAATCTCCGATTGTTTTATTTATAAAAGATCGAGACATTTTTGCAAACAAAATACCTAAACACGACACTACCACCACTACCTTTGATAAAATAAATCCAAGCTTTCCCTGATTCAAGGTTTTTCGTTAGTATTTTTGGTAGAGAAGTTAGTAAAACATAAATATGTACTCGGAGTACCGGAGTAGTGATGTGAAACGTGTCTGCTGGGAGCTATAAACTACAAAGATACGTTTCACGTCGACAGACGTTGTTATCGAAATTTTACATTTGTAATAAAATATCTACCAGGGGATTTTAAGTTTTTGTTTGTACAAAACAATACGGATAGCGATGGTGTGAATTATTTTTGTCTCAACTTTATAAAACGTTGAAGTTCTTCGATAGGAACAAACATAAAACAAAAAATGATAGTGGTGCAGCAGCGCTCAAGTACTTCATGCAATTACGACGTTGTTATAGAGTACGTATCTTATGAAAAAGAAATCGGAGGAAAAGGTTTACCAATGTATATGTATATTATTTATAAAATATAGAAAACAAAAAATAAAAATATAAGTTTTGGGACAAAATGCGAAATCATACTGGGATATACAATTATACGTTCACCTAATTACATTTTAGGCTTTTTGTCATTTTGTGAGGCTCTCAAGAATAAAATTAATTTTTAAAATAATGTGCGCGAATGTCTACACGGTATATTATATCGCAACAAATAAAAACAATCAATCATTCACAAATAGCTTCCCACATTTATTGAAGAACAAAACACAAAGTGAACATATTGAGCGATATTTTGTCTCGCACCGTTAGAAGCAGATGGATGTATGGGAACATTAGCAAAGCCTCGGGGAAACAGGACCAATTTATAGAGGCATAAATATATCGGACAGAATGCGATGAATGTGTTCGTTATAAAGCACTAGTTGGAGTCTATTGCAATACGACGTGATCAGTGAAGGTTGTTGAACTGTAATGAGAATGGAAAATGATGTATGACCTAGTTGTTTTTGGTACACTGTTTAGTGTTTAGCTTCAGTAAGAGAAATACTTAGGAACCTATCTATTCAATGAAATAACTGAAATGGCTTGCGCAGATCATAGTCAACGCTGTCATTAGGCAGACTACATCGCTTTAAAAGCAATGAAGGAATAAAACGTGTAACACTATAAAGGAAAACTGTCTTACGTGTCTCATTTCGTAGACTTTTTGTGAGACTAGAGTACCTACTTAGTACAGTCTTGACTAGTGAGCAGACGCTCTGATATGTATACAGATATTATTAAGTATACGTAGTAGTAGTGTAGTGTGTGTATTTGGACACATGTAATTACATCGAAATCTGTTTTTTTTAAACTTTTCCTTTCGCTATGATTTCTCATGTATCGTGGGTACAGTTTACAAACATATATCTCACATGCGCATACACCCAGACCCGAAACAACTAACTGTAAATCATACGAATATTTGTTCCGTGCGGAGATCGAGCCCGCAATACGTAGCGCAGAAAGACAATTGCTTAGCCACTGCACTAAACGTGTTATCAAATTATGTCGTTAACCATGTCGTTATCAGTTAAGTATGAGCTGAGTACATTTGCTGGAAGAATAATAGAAAGAATTTTGCTAACTGACTGATTGGTGGTCGAATATCAGTCATCCAATTTTAGGTCGTCTGAGCTCGAACCGCTTTCACAATTTATTTAGCGACCTTTTTGTTTATCCAGACTTACGCGAAGCACTTTACAGAGATCGTGGGCTTAACTTTTGTGTTCAAGGGTGTAATTTCTTTTCAATACTCGGGTAAATGTGCCTTGATCTGCATAGTCTTCCAAAATAATAAATGCGATTTTGACTTATGAGTGGGCTAAGATTAGAGAAGACCCGAGCACAGCGGAAAAAATACACAAAGTGTTACACAGGTTTTTTGCTATCCATCCTTGTACCACCTTAGCGTCCGTTCAAACGGGATATGTACCTACACGATGGCGATAGCGCTAACGTAGTGACACATTTTGTAAATTCAATACCGGGCTATAGCGTCGTGCACTTGTGCCGTCAGCTCTGACATGTGAATGGTTTGAGAAATTTCATATTAAATAATGTATCTGAGTCGGTATTAGCTTTGTAGCTAACGCCCGTGTGAACAGGCCCTTATTATTGCGCATAAAAATAGTGCGTTAAAAGCAATATCTATGTTTCTATAAAAGAAAATTCCGGAAAATTTTAAATAAGTTTCATAGTTTTTACATATATTCAGAAAGAAAAATATTGATAACTGAATTCCATCGTTCTGTACTTTTTGCCAGAAATAAAATATATATGAAATTTTGTACTCACAGTGCAACAAGTTTTGTCCAGCACACAATTTGTATTCAAGCACAACGCAAAATATTTGTTATTCTCCGTATGATCTCCAGTAGTTTACTGGACCGTACCGTAACCCCTCGAGTTTAGTTATGCTGAATAACTCAACTAAGTTGTGAGTTAGTGCAGATTTATACTCACCTAATTTTATTAATGACCGTTTCGAGACTATTCTTAGGGTGGATTGCACCAAGAGCTACGTTATTTTTACTGTCAAAGTTAACTTTAACAGTAACATTAACAATGACCAAAGAATTTAACTATCTACTGTTGCACCGTCATGTAAAATGTAAAAGTTAAAAGTTTGACAAGTGACAGGACGTTTTATATAGGTTATATGTTATATCTATAAGGTTCTTGGTTATATTCGACGCGTCTGACAGTAGTTACAGATAGTTAATATTAACAATAACAATTACTAGCCAAGCGTAAGCGGTTAAGATTACAGTTAAAATTATGACGTTAGCTAACAATATTGTCAAATGGTGCAACTCATTTTTTGCTTAAACCGGTACTTTAACTGAAGATTCGATGTTTGTTATAGTTAAAGTAAGATGGTACAACCTACCCTTAGGGTTAATATCCCCATTATATTGTAAGGTTCATAGTTTATTGAGTGGATTGCTTATTTATCTCCAGTACCTACTGTGAAATTTGTCTATAGGTTATTGTGGGTTATTCACGTGGGTATAAGCTTCTATGTTAAATAGGTACTATAATAATGTCTCATTTCTATTTATCTACATAGTGGTCGCCCAGTGGTCGAAATTCGACTGTTAATCATAATTTTTTTATGTTTAAACATTCAATAATGTTCAGGTTCTATTGTCAAAGAGTAGGTACACATATCATAGGTATCATTGCATATTATTTTTTTGAAATTTATTCTGTTACGTCAGCTGCAAGCGTGTACAAATATGTCATTACCATGTGTGGTTTACCTTATTTCCCTGCAATACCTATGAAATTTAAAATGAAACGGCTTGTATATTATATTTATATTTGTATGTATATTTTTTTACATTAAATTTTTAGCTTTCTGCACTCCTTCTCCATATAAACATTAACTATGCCAAATATCGCACTCCTCCGTACGCGCAATATGCATAAAAAGGAACACAAAGTTTTCTATTCACGTAATATAGATAAATCTTTCAGGACTGTCCGCCGTACTTTTAGACTCGAAAGGATCCCATAATCATAAGCGTGATTTTAGCGGCTTTCGGAATCAAATTCAAGAACTCGTTTAAATGTTTTTCTCATAGTTTTTTTTATAAATCAAGAGGAAGCGTATTCTAAAATTCTATTACCTTTAATCTAAAATTAAGCCTAAAGCATCACCTAAAACTATCCAAAATAAACGCACGCATTTTCACTAAAAAGTTGTATGTCCTGCGGCCGTATATTACTTGCTCTACCGAAATATTTAGAATTTCTGCCACCGTCGTCATAGCGGAGCGTTGCTTTGACATGCTCATCACAAACAAGATGCGACAAAGGAATAGTTAACGAATATTTACCCTACCCGCCTACTGCAGGCGTAGGTACTAACGTTCTCTACAACTTCGCTCGCTTTCGTGTTAATTATGGCAATTCGTTAGAAGGAGGAAATAATTAGGAATATTATTGGCTTAGTTAAGTAATAATGTGTAGGAACAGATACTTCGAGTTTGCGTTTATACAGAGATTATTATAGACAGAGAGATGATGTTTCTTTGTTCATGAAGACGGGCTTGTACGTAATGTATTGTCGAATGATTTCCTATAGATTGTTTTTCTTGTGAAATAATAGTTATTTGTTATACAAGAGTGCAAAGTTGCTTTTTAACCGCGTGTTCAATTTTGATGACCGAGCAAGCGAAGGATTCTAAAATTGAATCACGAGCGCAGCGAGTGATTCAAAATTAGAATCCTGAGCGTTAGCGAGGGAATCAAAAGAGCACGAGGTGAAAAATCTTTGCACTCGAGTGCAACACGTAACTTTTCATTCCACCTCAGCGAGGAAATGACTAAATGCAAAAAAAAAACGTTTAATTCACAAACTTAGTGCACACGATGTTCTAAATTCAATTTACTTTATCCTCTAGAGAATAAAAACGGCTTTTCCACTCAGATATTGAAGATTAAAAATACTCTTTCCGAGATGGTGGGATGAAAATTTACTTTATCCTCTAGAGAATAAAAACGGCTTTTCCACTCAGATATTGAAGATTAAAAATACTCTTTCCGAGATGGTGGCATGAAAAATCTTTTACTATAAGGTCCTACCTGTCTACTCCCGATCCCTATAAGAGATTATCGTAAGAACAACTTTTAATATGGAATCAACCCTGAAATTCCAAAAAAAAACTGATGTTTCATACAAATAATTCAATTACTCGACTAAATTTAAAGAACAGTTGATTTTGAGTACAATATTCCCTTCAAGGGATCGGGCCTAAAAAGGTAGGGCCTTGTATGTCAGATCTATTAATAGAAAAATGTAGGAATCTCATTCTAAACTCTGACATTTTTAATGTATTTCTGACACAACGAAACAAGGTATTACAACCGGAATTTGCATTTATCCAAAACATCTATATGAAATGTAGCGCAAAATCTCACAAGATCTCAACAAGGTGTTACCATTCAATCGGTAACTGAGTACATTGAATAACTCCGCATTCCAGCAAGTCTAGTACTGGAAATGCGATTTTAAAAATTCCATACGTGTCCTCCCATTTCCTTTCAACATGCGCCTTCTGACTTCACAGCGTTTCGGTTCGCAGATTTGTTTTCCCACTATATCGTCACGTACGATACTCGTACTGGGATTATCTTGTTTGTACTGGATCTCTTAAAGGGGTGAGGAAAGCCTTATTTGGGGAAGGCGTTCCTATTGTAAGTAATCCTTACTTCAGAGAGATTGTGCTTTTGATTGTCGCGCGGCGCTTTGGTTTTCTTTGTGTTTGGTTCAATAAGATTTTGTAAGCTTTTTCGAAATGTTTAGAAAAACTATACATACAATTTCTAGCTGAATTGTTTGGTTGATCCATTCCTTTGGGAGATTACAGAACAAATATCAGGCTCACGTAAAATATAGGAGTGAGCGTTGCAAAGACGAACCGTTTCTAAGGACCGTTTTCTGTTCTGCGACGATAGAACTATTTGGTTCTTTGTCAAAGCAGTAGTCGTTGCGTGAACTAGTCTTCGAATTGTGTGATACGAGTTTTTACTTTTCAGCTAAGAAAATACAGTTGAGGATACAATAACCAATCGATAAACTGTTTTCTGAATGAATGGAACGATGATTTCGTTCCGTTCATTCACAAAACAGTTACAACAACCAAAATTGAACTTTATTACAACGAAATAAAGTCAACAATAATAATTATCTGTTACCAGTAAAACCAGTTGTTTAGTAAACGCGATGCGACGCGCGACCGTCAAAGTCGCGCAAAGTTATTGCGTTTCCGTTCGATACGTTTCGTCCTTTCAGCCGTTTTCAAACCAGTTGCAACGACGACCGTTTCTGTGACTAGTTTTTGTCTTACGAAAATGGGATGCGCTTCGTCTTTAAAAAGATCGACAACGGACCACCACTAGTCCAATACAAAATAATTTTTAAAGTATAATCTGTACCCGTTCTGTACCATTTAACGTGAGAATAGCGGAAATTCACACCTCCTTACCAAGTATACGTCGCTAAACGATAAAGACACTCACTATTGTTCCCCGAAACGAGCGAAACTTAGTACTTACTACTACCGCTAGTGTAGCATGGTACCAGTTGCCAAGACATGAAGGCCTTTGCAGGTGTTGCAGTAATTAACCAATAGTCTGGTTGAAATATTATGCCGTATTATTAAGTATTTCTAATTATTTTATTACTTAGAAAAGTCGGGGCAGCGTCCGCTATTGTCATGTTAAATAGCACAGATTTAAGATAGTTACCTACTTAAATAAATGCTCTGTCAAAAGAATATTTTACGCTATGATTCAAATCCAAGCTAAACGAATAGATAAAAGAAATAGGTCGCGTGTGAAAATCCAAAGTAATAGTTTGGCTTTAACAATCAGGTTTCACAAACAGTAGTAGGTACGTAACAACAGGGACAAAGCGGAAACATGAGTGTATATTCTACCTCGGAAACAGAATCATGTATCAATCGGCTCAACGAGCCTATTTCTACGTGCTGATGGAAATGTCCTGTCGCAAAGTGAGTTCAATACCGTACCGTATACGTACAAACGTTTTGAGGCACTAGTGTTAGTTTCACAATCTCGATTTCAATTCGATTTTACGTATCCACCGCATTCGACGCTCCGAATTGCCCGCTCCGAGCTCTTCTCCAATTGGAGCACCAAACGCGGTAAATGAGACGAAAGACGTTTTTGTAATCAATTTTTCAAAAACTTCTTAAGGTACATTTGTGTTTACTTAGACAAACATTTTTGTAGAAAGGGCACCTAACGTTATATATGTTATTACATATATCTAATAATAAATCCCACCAAAAACATTAAATGTAAAAAAATGCCAAGTCTCTCGATGCAGTCTTTCCATCGTAAAAAGTTTTGAGATCTCATAGAAGCCAAGTCCTATTCAAATTATTTTGTAGTTATAAATCAACATTTAGTAATTGTATCAATAATTTTCTTTATATTATAATTATAGTGACTTGGCAATGAGCACAAGAAGAAACAAATAAAACGGCATATTTGGAGGAGTTGAAAGTCACACACCGCATGCGTAAACATTAATATCACAAAATTAATTTTCTTTTGGTTTATCCGTGTCGTCCCAACCGAATTTCGGCAACAGCAGTCAGTCTCATCCAAGACTAGTAAACTGCGCAGGATAATCTGATCACAGGTCTCGTCAGTAACATTTGCACATAATTCCAGGCAGCAAGCAGCTTTTAATTTGTGCTCATTGCCAAGTCACTATAATTATAATATAAAGAAAACTATTGATACAATTACTAAATGTTGATTTATAACTACAAAATAATTTGAATAGGACTTGGCTTCTATGAGATCTCAAAACTTTTTACGATGGAAAGACTGCATCGAGAGACTTGGCATTTTTTTACATTTAATGTTTTTGGTGGGATCTCATTTATTTTTTGTAAGTGTATTTCTTTCTTTTTTTTTTAGGTGACCTCATAATTTCTTGGACTTCAGCTACTGCTTTGCTTAGAACCCATTCTCTATCTCTATCTCTTTTGTTTCTTTTCTGAGGCTTCGTTACTTCTAAGGTAGACAAGTCTGGGCGAACATTTATTAAATGTAATCCACCCAAACTAGTCACTCTTGAAAGGGCCACGTATGCTTGACCACAGTTTATATTATTCTTTTCTATTCTATGTATTTATTCATCCAATTGAATACTTAAACAACGAACAAAGTTAACAATGCAGTCAAAATCCATACACAATGTTCTTGCCAAACCGCAAATATAAAATTGTTTTCTATGGTATATTATTTTTTAATGTTTTTATAATTATTTTTAATGTTTTTTTAATTTTTCCTTTATATGTGGCTAATGACCTATCTTGGTGCAAAATTTGAAGTTTCTAAGTCTGCTAGAAGTACCTTAGATTTTTGATGATCGGTCAGTGAGTCAGTGAGTCAGTGAGTCAGTGAGTCAGTGAGTCAGTGAATCAGTGAGTCAGTGAGTGACAAAATGGTGTAACTTTGATCGACCGTAACTCCTAAACTATTAATTCAATTGGCATGTAATTTCGAACTTAAGCTTGTTCTAATGCCTACTATTATTCACCGAAAACCTAAACTCGTAGCTTTGTCCACGTCGAAGATATAGGGGGGGCGAAACAGCCGCGAATCGCATCGAGAAAAGATGGTACGGCCGTGCCCGTTTTGCTCGAGACTTGGCTGGGGCACTGCCGTGCCCCCAGATAAGGTTGCCCTGATATGTCATGGTTTTTTATTTGACTTAAATAAGACCTAAAATTATACAAGGCGACGATATACGAGTAAGCCTATACATTTCGTAGAATAACTTGGTAGAATTTAGTGCCACATTGTTGTCACTACCTTGTATAGTAAATTTATTTACGTTTACAAAGATGTGAGGTAAGATATTCAGAGACTTAATTCTACGTAAAACAATACCTCCAAAATGTTATCGTTTTGCTTGGCTTCAAATGTATCACATCCCAACCTAACATTCCTACATAGGACGAAGTCCCACTGGATCGCTATACACAGTTTCAGGATCTTAAGAAATACCTTCCTATTTATATGTTTACGGCTCTACACACGTGAATATTTTAACTAATTTCTGACCCAAACATAGCTCTTATTCCTTAGCTATAAGGTTCATACAGAAAATATGCGAGTCATATAAATTTAAATACCTAGAACTTATAGATCAAATGAAAATATCACAAAAGTTGAAACTTCATTTGGACAAGAGAATATAGACCATTTTGTTTTATGGCGTACAAACAAATTGTAACTTTAGGGTGGTAGACCAATTTTTTGGTTGACTGTACACACTATACCCTTTTAAACTTGAAAGTACCTAAATACGACTGTTCCTTTCTCAATAATCTATACATCTGTACAAATAAATAAAATTGAAGTGTCTGTTTGTAATGTTAAAATAACAGCTTTTTACTAAATGCGTATGAAAAATACCACCACCTATACCGAACTAATAACAAAAAAACTAAATAATTTTTTTGTCTTTTTGTTTGTTGTTCTGGCTAATCTCCGACACGGTTGGACCAATTTTGACGGGACTTTCACTGGCAGATAGCTGATGTTATAAGAAGTAATTTAGGCTACTTTTACTTTAAAGAAAAAATAATTTTATTAAATTCCACACGGACGAAGTCGCGGGCACAGCTAGTGCCTAATACAATATATAGAACTTCTAGGTAACTATAGATAACTTTGAAAATTGTTTCACAGTAAGGTTGCTGAACTAATGCAAAGAGAAAGCAATGCTGTTCCTCGTATAGACAACTACTGTTTTCTTCGTAAAACCCGAACAAAACTGGGGCGGACAGTTAGTTGGACATATCTTCTAGCAAAATGTAGGTACTTTATTGTTCAGCGCATTTTATATTTGACATTTCTGCCACTACATCTTCAATACGTGTGCCGTCTTTTTCACGCTCCGATAAATAGGTCAGTTCTTCCTTGTGAAACTGTCGTACGACTTGTTATTTACGGTTTATAATCAAAGTAACACTAATCTTAGGAAGAAAATATAAAATACTACTAGACATTTTCGAAGAAAAATTAAGTAGTAATTTTTAGGAAAATGTCTTGTTCTTATTAAAGATATATGCCAGTCTGTGAATGCGACAAAGAAATAATAATTATTAATCTATCTCCTATAAAATCTAAACTTAAGTAGGTAAACAGACGAGTAAGCTAAAAAAGAAAAAAAGAACCATATTAAATGGCGTAAAAGTATTTCTCCATATCACTGTCATAAATTACACCTCAATCAAGTATTTTTATCGATCGATAAAATCCTTATCGTTCGGTGTTTATGGTGGTCCCATAATAAATATTATGTCCCATATCTATTGATTGATCAGTCAGTGAAAAACAAGGGTTGTTTAACAGTTTTCAATAGAGAAAAAAATATCTTTATAATTTTCAACTACGTTCTCCGAACGTCAAAATGAATCGTGGCGTTAATTGTTCTTGGAAATGCCATTTCATGCCACCTTGTCTATGTGTATTCATGGCAATTCGAACACTATACACCACGCTATAGAAAATGTATCATACGAATTGGTTTGAGCTGATTTTCTTTGAGACGTCTTGCTCGTCGTTTAACAACCCGGCATCATAAGGTATGCCCGCGTGGTTATGACCACAGGTACCTACCTAATATAAGGTCCTACCTTTCTAGATGTGTAGCATCCTCCCCCAGCACCACATCTCAGAAGATTGAGATATATCGTTTATTATACATGAAAACTGATGGCTTCTGATGGACGTACCATCACGCACGACGTTTTGAAAGTGCCTGCAAAGGCCCAGTTGAAATAAAAACCTTTGACTTTGACATAACATCATGTAGGTTGCGTCACATGCCCAATCTGTTTGCACCCTAAGAGAGTAGTTAAGACACACATCCATGTGTGATTATTACAGAGGCTTTGGCTAGTTGCCTATGCGTTGGTTCCATAAGCGTTCCTGCACATACAAACGTTGCCATAGTAACCGTAGCAACCCGACGCTTTCGTAATGACCGAGACGATCTATTGTCTTGTCGAGACGATGGCCATCGCCTGTGACCACAAAGACGTAGGTCCTCTAATGTAATTTGATAACTTGCTCATGGGAAATACCTGTAATTAATACTATCGACCTTCGTTCTATTGTGATAATGACAACAAAATTTACCAACTATATCGGCAGATTTACAATACCTAGTAATCGAGATAATTCGAATAAATTGTTTATATTTTTCCTTTTTGTTGCATTTTTATTTTTTGTACAGATTTATAATTATTTCAAATTTAATTTGATTTAGTTAGCTTAGTTGGTAATTTAACTGTCGATGCTGTGGTCCCCTATAAGTGAAGGAGTACACTTATACGATACGTATTGTTTAGATACTATTATTATTTTGTAAATATGTGTGTATATCTTTTGTTGTTGTGTGTATATCTTAAATAAATAAATAGGTTTTTGTGGACAAAAATTAATCATAAAAGTGACAAAACAAAAAGAAAGTGAATCTCAATTTTAATATATTATCGAGTAGGTCACTGAAATAAGCTGTTGTGGTTTGAGTACTGAATAACATGAAGCTTTCTTGGTTACCAATTAAATTAATAAACGAGTTCTTTAAGTCAAGAACTAAATCGCTTTATTACGACTTATACCTTTTCTTTATTTCTCCAAAATCTTTATTTTTCTTAGAGTAAACATATTTGTGAAACGACAAGATTAGGGCTATTTATTTAAACCTTTGTGAAAACTTCAGCGAATTGAATCTATTTCTCTTCACGATGAGCAACACTTGATTAATATTTCTCGTTAATGTAGGTAAACATGTTTGAGAATTTGGTTGACGGTTTAGGACATAATTATAAATTTTCAAATTTCATCAGTTCACTGACATTCAATATATCTTTGGCTAGAAGTTAAGTCTAAAAAACTAAACACCTACACAATACGTTCAATTCCAATGTTTTTTCAGTTTGATTCGAAATTAATAAAGAATGTCCAATAAGAAAAACAAAAAGAATGCGTTTTAAAGATTTTTATTTATTTTATATTGAATTATTATGACTAGGCAGACTGTTCCACATAATATTGTGATTGAAAATTTACAAAAGTACCCCGAGGCTTTCAACTCTTTTATAAAAGGCAATAACCTGCCCTCTGTCATAAGGGAAACATGAGCACACCTATTCACCGTGCCGTCTGTCGTCGTGTCTGTCTGCCGTCTGTCGGAACTGGTCAGCTCGTAACTGCCATGGCAATCTTATTCAGAGGCAATTCATTATTATCCTAGTTTTATTTATATTCGCATTGAATTGCATTATTCTCGCAGATCTTACCACAACATTGTACTGATAAAGATTGTCAAGATCTATTATTTATTTGAAAAGAGTTTCCATGGAGTTTCTTGCCGGTTCTTCTCCATAGGATCTACTGTTTGGAACCGTGCACCTAGAGTCTCGACATTTCTTAAGTGCCTGTATCTGGTTTACATGAAATAAAGATCTATTCTATTCTATTCTATTCACCTCTTTAACGTGTATCAGAAATGCGTAATCATATTTAAGGTTGTGGATCAGACCATCAAACTGAACAACTTTCTCTATGGGACGAACATCGTAATCGTGAAAAAATTGTCAGCTGTTCCTACGTTTAGGTTGAGTAGGTAATGAAGTCTTACATGGGACAGCTGATTGTTTTTTTGCGTTACGCTGTTGGTCCCATAGAGAAAGTAGTTCAGTTTAATGGTCTGATCCACACCCTTAAATATGACCACGTATTTCTGATACACGTTATTTAAGCGAATACTGCTTCGAAAAATACAAGCGCAATAAAGCATATCACTTTAAGATGCTTTCCATACCACAGAGGATAGATATGGCGGGATAACATTTAAAAAAGAAACTGTCATCGGGTAGCCATGATCCGCAGCGCAGTGAGAAACCGACGCAAGAATACCTATAATAGAACAATCTTAGATTATTGATTGGTTGTCGCAGCCGCTCCAAGTAGATACTGCACTACCTAAGAAAAATGCGGAAAAATGGCTCCTTGAATGCGTCAACTCATGTATTGACATGTGATTGTCATAATTGGTGATCTTGTCATTTATGGTTTGTATTATTTAACGTTGAAATTATGAAATTATTACGGAAATTATACAATCCTTATTGATGGTACATACTATCCCAGTGTCTTTTTAATTTTAGTAGTATTGTTTTTGCACAGTTTTACTACGAAAACCGGCATTTTAATCTGAGCGAGGCACTCGAGTACGCCAACTTTGGCGTAGTATTTTTTGTCGCATTTTATTAGTACGCCGGCGGAATCAAGTTGGAGCGGCTGCGACAACCAATCAATAATCTACAATAGATTTTTATTAGTTGTGATAATAATTCGAGTTGCTATAGTAGAATACTTCATAGAGTTCCAAACTAGAGCTGTGATACGTCGGGACAAAGGAATAGTTAACGAATGTTTGCAATTCTACACTGTCAACGGAAGCTATCGACCTATATTTCCAAGAATGGCACAAACAAGAAAAGAAAAGGCGTTTTGTGTTGCACTGAACCCAACAATAAATGACGCAGTTTACTCGTTAACATCCATTGTTTATAGAGATTCAGATTTATTGTGTTCCCTTTTTAACCCCCGACAAAAAAGAGGGGTGTTATAAGTTTGTAGTGTGTATCTGTGGATATGTGTATCTGCGTATCTGTCTGTGGCATCATAGCTCCAAAACGGATAGCCCGATTTCAATGCAGTTTTTTTAAATTGAAAGCTATAGTTTAATCGGGTATCATCTTAGCTATGTTTCATGAAAATCTGTTCAGCCGTTTAAACTTATAGCTCTTTTTCTAGATGGGAGTCGGGGGTTTTTAACGGTTAGGTTATTAATAGTTGATGTTTTAGTTTCATTATAGAACAACGTAACAATACGCGGAAAGATTGGCCAATCAGCATTACTGGTAACTGTCGAGTCTAACTGTCCGTGCGCCAGACGATCCCATGTTTCGTCACTCGTGGACATTCTTTCCTTGCATCCCAAATGAAATCTGTAGATACAAATTGCGATCAAAGTTGAACGATTAGAGAACCAGCAGCCATTTGAACCACCAACTTTAAACTGGTCAAACATTTCCAATAAATGACCGAACGGTTAAGGTGGAGTTCTAAACAGTCATCCTACGAAGTAGAGGTAACGACTGCGAGACATAATAGTCACAATTAGTGGACTCAAGGTAGCAATTACAACTAAAATATTAGTGTCTATTTGAGTCTGTATCGGTCTCGCGCTTCTGTATCCCACAAGGGTCTTCGCTGGAGGAGTATTTTGGGACACCGACAATTTGGCTGGGACAATATTGGTCCCAGTTTCCAAACTTTACATTGAATCTATTGTCTGGATCAATACCTACCTAGATTAAGGGAACGAATATTATAATTAGGAAGTAGTAATACTGGATATATTTTTATGTAGTGCACATAATTTGCAGAGTGATTCAGTTTCTGTTCCTAAATACAACCGCAGTATTGAGACTCATTTTAAAATAAAACGAAAATACGTCTTATTATTGGAGGACACGCATAATTTACTAGCGCAAGCCGTACAAAATCATATTTTTATTTTGTTTTGGTTCGTCTGTGTGTTCTGGTGTGAATTTTAGTACTTCGGTTGCATTTGGGAACAGATGCTGAATCATTTAGCAAACTATGCGCGCTATATAAAAAAATATCCTGTATAAGGTACTCATCATCAGTTATAAACTTATAAGTCGTAGTATGTTTTTTTTTTTCTTTAATATTTATTTTAATAACATTCTTACGAAACATTTAATAGTTTACAATAATTTAAAAATCACAAGGGTTTGTCGTCTGATTACGTATGATAAATATGACAGTTGCTGTCGCAAATAAACGTCCTATTCCGTATCCTCTTATGAAAACATCTATAAACAAGAAAGGGATGCATTGTTTGTTGGTCGCTGTGGCTGTCAGATTTTCCTTACGTAATCATTACGTAATCAAGGCGCGGATTGCAGTGAGTATCTTGACCTTTCTCACTCACACTCATAGAAATATTACATATTATATTATCTCCATGCTCAAACTATCTGTTTTGACAAGCGGGCGTAGCATTTGTTTTTAATTACAAAGCATGAACTTTTCTCGACCTTTCTCACTCACATTATACACATGAAAAAAGAAAGTACCTAAGCTGTAGACGTATATTGCCAACAGTGGGCGGTTTGCTATACGACCGAGTCGTGACGGAATATTGCCATTCATCACGCTTGACTTACGTAATGGGGATCGTAGTTTGTTATTCTAATATGAACAAAACTAAATTGTTAACTTTAGAACAGAGGTTCCTAATAGATGGTCCGCGGACCGCTTAGGGTTCGCTAGAAGTAAATTAAGGTTTGTACAATAAGTTTTATACCCATAATAAATTAATAAAATCTACGGGGGCTGCTCAAAAATCACATTGAATCTAATTAAAAGTTCCCTATCATAAAAATAAATTTAAACAATATTATTCTAGATAAGTTTATTGTTTAACTAAAAGTTATGATTAAAGTTTATTTTCAAATTCTCAGAATTTTTATTTTGAACCCAGCACCGAACTAAAAAATTCTAGTGGTTGCTCGTCAAAAAAAGGTTGGAAACCACCGCTTTCGGAAGACTAAATAAGCTTAATTAATATAGTTGACCGCTGGCATCAAATTATGAACTAGCAGGACCTCCCAACGAGGACGTCGAAACTTTAAAACAACACCCGGATCGGCCGAAAACAAAATGATTTTATTAGTTCTAAACTATTGCTTGTGATATTGAATTTGTTATGACTAAGTAACTTTTGCTCGCGAACTTGTTACCCCGTTGCACCCTTTAGGGGGGTAATTTTTGAAACAAAAAGCCTATTTTACAACGGGGCATAGTCCTTGAGAGCGGTGCTCGGAATCATGCTGCGCGCCCTCAAACGCAATGAATGGATCCGAAGTAAAGTTAAGATGAGGGATGTGATGGGCATGATAGCCAGGAAAAAGTGGACATGGGCAGGACGTATAGCTAGAATGCATGCTGGCCACTGAACAAGAAGACTCCCAGAGTGGAGGCCTCGAGCCAGCACTCAAAGGCGGGGAAGACCGCCGCAGCGCTGGGTCGATGACATTAGACAACAGAGAGGTCATGACTGGATGCGTCGGGCACAAGATCACCAGGAGGAATGGAGGAGAAGGAAAGACGCTATGTCCAATATTGGATCTTGACAAGGCCCTTATGATGATGATGACGATAGTCCTTGTAATATATAGTGAAAGAATTTCCAAGATCGGTTTCTAGTAGGTACACGAGATTACCTCAAAACAAACAAACGTTACTTTTCAATATTAGGTATGGCACTTGGGCTCCGGTAACCGCTTACCATGCAGGACGTGTACCTAATTGTTTGCATCCATAAGGTATAAAAAAGTACAATAGAAATGATGCTATACAAAGTTCTATTTTATGAAAATAAACAACAAACGATAAAGAAAATCGTCTACTGCAGTACATGAAGGTACCACAATGTATCATAACGGACTGGCTACTTGCCAAAATTCGTAAAATTAGTAAAATAAAACCTTCCTTGTAAGTTTTAAGTGACAAAAACTGTGTAAAGTCGGCCAGCAGCTTTCGTCAATGAGTAATATTTAGCAAAAAATAGAATAGGCTGTTTATTTTTAGAATCCACCGCGTGGGAAAAAGTACTAGTTAAGCGCTCCGAATACAAAAATAGTCGACTATGGTAGCTCCTACGCACGTGACATCTCCAATAATTACGTAAAACAAGGCGAGAAGTAGGTAATGTTAGTAAAAAGATGCATCTGACAAGCCGCTAGTAATTTTTAGGTATATAATTCTTCCTATTCTTTTCTGTATCCAGCTACAAACACGAGTGCATGGTCGAGAGCATACTAGTATACGCATTCATAACTTTGAATCATATTACAACATTTTACAAAGAGAAAACTGTAGCAGTTGAGCCCGGGTTTTGAATCACGGCGCACGATTCACGTATGAGCCTGCTTTAGTGGCCAGTCTACCATCGAGGAGGGTATCGTTACACCACCGAATGTACGAATTTACTGTCATGATACTGAATATTCACTGAAAAGCACCGTAACAGCATCTTGGTTACAATGGAGATCATAATACCAAGTGCCAATTCATACTTCTATGTCGAAGTCATTTCAGTCTTGAAACTTTGATAATTAATTATGAATATGTATACATCCTGAAACAGAAGTGGTGGAATTTCAAACTCTTATCACACTATCATTGTTCAATCTGTTGCTTCATTTTCATTAGTTGATTTTTGATTTTATATATAATGATTATATCCAACTTACTGATGAGCACAATAAAGCAAGTATGATGTTGCACCATATATCAACATGTTGGCACATCGTACACCTCAGACTGCAGACTTACTTACTGAGCTGTTTGTGTATCATCAGTGATTCATTGTTAATTTTAATATAAGTATTATACCTAGTTTAAGTTACGAAGAGGCTGACATGCCATTATGGATAAAAGTCTCGAATAAAATTAAAGAAAAAAAAAAAACAAATCTTATGTGATATCAAGGGTCTATTTATTCCAACAACAATATAACGTTCTCTAGTTTCAACATGCTTACCGCTATCCTCGGAATACAAATTGCATGCAAATGCTTGGCATTTGTATTTTAATTACTATTCCAATTACTGCGTTAGTTCTCCAATTTCAATTAATTTGAGAAATATACCTTTAAGCTTCAATTAGGTAGGTACAGTTGCACAAATAAGGCGAAATCGATTTTTTAAAATAAAGTTAAACTATTACGTCACGACATTAACCGTTCTAATTGGAAATGCTTGAAAACTTTGTTAATTTTAGAGAACTTACACAATAGTTTGAGATTTAAATTCTCCAGATTTTTTGTTAGCGTGTTCCTGGCCGTTTGCCAATTATCCGATTGTAGTGATAAGCAAGGCAAGAACTGGCTGTGGTAGAAGACGTACTAGAGTAGTTTTAAGAATTCCATTGAACTGGCTTTGACGGCGTAACGGCATTTTATTGTTTCCAAACATACTATAGGCCATGCCTGAAGTTAAGGTAGTTGCGTGATGCGGAGGGAGGTGTGACACACGCCTATTATTGGCTAAGCTAAGCCTTTATGGTGCGTATCATGAACCCGTGACTGACATCTCGCGTCACACCCCTCCACGATGACCGACTCCGTGTCTCTTATATCTCTACTCTCTACAGGCTATCAATTCTCAATTCTCAAATTTTTATTGCAATCCATAATGTACACAGTCATACAGGTGGTAAGTAATAAATATAGAAACAATTATGGACCCTGTCGGGCACAGCAAAAGTTTAAATAAGTAGGAGAGAGGAGGAGCGCTTTAATAATTTTTCATAATATGAAAATGGTTTCTCTTTTGGCATGCATATTATTTAAAAAATATATAATAATTATATATTATCACTTCTTCATCACTCACTCTTTCATCTTCTTCACTTATATATTATCGCTTCTTATCATCTATATTATTTGTTTATTCTCTATTTTCTCTATTTTTTATTTATTTTATTATAATAAATGTGTAAGCCTATCTACTTATTTACTAATTTGTTATATTAAATTATATATTATTTATTTATTATTCGCTATGATCAATACACGATTTTACCTAAATAACCCCGATACTTACAATAAGCGTTTTGATAAAGCCTTGGTTTCTAAAGGAAGCTATGTAATCTATATATAGTAAACAGTTGCCATAGGCTACAAAGGGTCGAAGGATGTATGGGAGGGTCGTCAGGACGACCTGACGACGATACGTAACTGAGAGGCAATTCGCAATTATTACATTACTTTAATCCTTTAATCTTTTGTATCAAAGGTTGCTCGCAATCTTTGGCTTGAATAGAGGATGTTCGTACAGTTTAAAAAAAAAATCTAATTTTTAATGTTCCTTGAAAAGCATAACCCACCTCCTTTCGGTTCCATTTTGGCTCGCTATAATTATAAGTCATATTTCGTAGTCACGTCATACTCCTCATTTCGCATAACGTCTATCCGAATAACCTGATTAGGCATAATGATACTGTTCGCGTTTGGCTAAAATTATTTTCTGTGTATACATGTTTGCGGCATTGGGCCGTGTCTTAACCTACTTTAACAATGTTTCGCTTCGATGAAACCATTATGTTCACAAACAAATATGCCAATAATACATTACGTATGCGAAAAAACTTTATGCCAGACATTTTAGTTCTTTTGACATTAGGTTTTCTATGCGAACCAAGGGGATACCCCCCTCCTTTCCTTATAGTCAAGGGCAGCAACATCCTCTGCCATCAGCATGGAGATCATGGCTATATTCAAGCGACGCAAAGTAGACAATAGAAAATCTATTGTATGCCAGTGACCGCAGTTTAATGAAATTAATTACCGAAACGCAAGGCAATCCATTGTTAGGCTTAGGTCGGTAAGATCATTTATAACTACGTCTACCACAAAAAATGCTATTTATTTACGTAGGTTTAGTTTAAACTTCCATAATTTTATTTGAGCACCATGCATGGTGCTACGTGCAGGCCAAAGGCCAAAGGTCAATCAAAGTCACTGAATTGTATATTTTATACTTTTTCATTTCAAGCTTGAATACGAGCCTTTGAATTGTTGGCTTATTTTATACCTAATCCAAATATCAAATAATTCCCAAAGCATATTATAATGTATGCCCTCCATAATTCTATATCAAAGGATTAGCGTTGACAGGCAAATAAATATGGATTTATTTCATGCAAAATATTGCGGGACTCATGATGCATTGAGTCGTATATTTTATCGTATTACATCTAATACTTTTATTCGAAAATCTCTCTGGGTTGTCAAAATAGCGTGTAGCTGACAACTGAGATTTTACTAGGTATAGTACACGCATATCTTTATGAGCCCTGAACTGAGCTCTGAACTCTCTCTCTCTTTCTCTCTAGCACCTATAATAAGCGTACCTACTATTATAGGTGCTAGAGGGAGAGAGGGCGAGAGTTCAGAGGGCTCATAAAGATTTGCGCGTACTATAGGTACCTATGTAGAATTGGCACAGTCTTATTATTACTATATATTTTTGTATTATCTTTAAATATATAATTATTTAATGTGATAATTAGCACTGTGTGGTATGGCTGTATGAAATGACGGACAAAATGATGTTTTATGTGTGTGAGTTTATAAAACCGATATTGACTATAATATATAAATAAATAAAATCGTAGCTATTGTAGTGGTGTTTGAAGGTTTTATGGATTACTGACCATATTTTTTTATAACTATTTACCGTATTAGTAATTTTATGTATATACTCTCGGCGTTTTCACAGCATTTATTATCTCTTATAACCTATCTAAACTGCAGACTTGTGACAAAAAGTTTTAGTCCTCAAGCGCTTGAAAAACTCATGCGAGTGAAGCTGCGGTAAAAACAAGTTCATAAAATGTTCACGTCAGATGCAGGTCCCTTTTCTTTGACAAAGGTCGTCTACCTAGCACAATAGCTGCTTTAACAATTTGATAATAGAAAACTTAATTTGACAGCCATTATCAAAATACATTATTATATTTTTGATAGCGTTCTCCAGTTCTAAATTAATGTAACGCTTTGTTTTGTCATAAGAAATTATTAATATAAGTATATTTTAAGATTTATAATATATTGTATCTTTAAGAGTGAACTTATGAGGCTGGCATAGTCACCAAGGTGCATTAAACCTACAACAAAAATAAGAATAAAAACAATTGTGTTTCAATAGGTATCTAATCTATTTATTAATACGTGAAGAGAAAACTTTATATTCCTTTTTAAGCGTAGGTACTATGCGCAAGCAGTGAGTTTATTTTTTTCAATTATTTGTAGAGTGAAACGAGCTTGCTGTTCACTGGACGGTAAGTGATCTCCGTCCGCGCCGTCCACGAACACCCGCAACACTAGAGGAGTCACCGATGCGTTGCCAAGCTTATAGGATGATGTTAGGAAAAAAGGAGGGAAAGGAGAAGGAAGGGGAATAAGGGAGGAACTGGGCTCCTCCGACGCAGTAGCAGTATACATACTGTTGCGTTTCGTTACCAACCGACGCAACAGTATATATTCTGTGGGAGTTTAGTACTTCCCGGGTCGTGCTGAACCATTCATGCTGGCATGCTGGCATGCAAGCGAGACATTACTACCGTAAATTTGGTATAGTTAAAGTTTATATGGAGAAGGATCGCAGAAAGCTAAAATTTTGGTCGAATTTTTAGCACTGGGCAACTACTATAATAAACCTTAATACATAGAAATATTGATTACATAGGTGTACAAGGTTCGAGTGGAAAGGTGCCCAGATGAGGGATAATTGTGAAGTGTAACTGAATATTTCTATAGACTTTAATATTGATGAAGGATTAATTTCGTATTTTGACATCGTATACAGATAAACTTTTGTTGAAATCTTTATGAAACACTAATTGGATACTTGTGACAGCATCCAGAATACCAAACACTACAAAAACATAATAGAGATATTATTATATATTATTATACATGATTAGTTAGTTACATTAAATATGAAAGTATTATTAATTAATTTATTATTCATTTTATTATTTATGTACACACAACAAAAAGAAAAATACATAAAATAAGGAACACTTAAGTGCAAAGGTACTGCTTATTTCAAAAGAAATTTCTAGCAGCAGACCTGCGACTATTATAAACCTTCCGTGAAAATTTATCTACCTGATGGTGAAAATCGCATCTAAATCCGTTGCGTGGTTTCGGACGAGTTAGCGGATATACAGACAGAAAGACGCGGAAAGCGACTTAATTTTATACTACCTATGTAGCGATTTACAGTATTTTTAACCGACTTCAAAAAAAAGGAGGAGGTTCTCAATTCGACGCGTATGTTTTTCACGTTTCTGTTAGGCACTGATGTAAATATTCTCAGAATGACTTTACTTAATAATAATCAAACTAATTATCTCAGTGACTCATTTTCATAAAGGTTCGTCATAATATTTTTCTCTCATGAGATCCTACTTTATTAAGATGCTCCGTCAAAGGTCACGCAAGCGATTCATAATTTATAAGTCTAGAGAACAGATTAATCTTAAGTAATGGTCACTAAGGGCCGAGTATTAAGAAAAATCGTTTCTAGAATATGTACATACCTAGTTTTTCTTCATACACGTACATTTTTTGGGAGGCACAGAAAGTTTTGCCTTTAAGCTACATATTTATTTATACTTTATGCACTAAGTACAGAGGCGGACTTAATGCCGTAGGCATTTTCTACCAGTCAACCTAAGGGTGATGCAGAGAAAAAAGTATGGTAGGTGCACGGACAAGATAATTATACTAAAACAAGTAAATTATGCATAGTTACTTATAACTATTTATACATAAATTTTTATATAATATACACTACATATTATATATTATTATACACTATTAGTACATAAATAAATATATATATAATTATATATACATAAATATACTATATGCATATCGTTGGCTCACTTTGAGTTGGCGTACTATTATAAGATTCTAAGGGCCCATCCACACTCGATACTTTTAGCAGCAGAATCGCGTGTTTTCGCGTTCGTTATTCACTTTTTGTAAGCAAAAAGCAGCCAATGAACGCGAAACCTCGCTATTCTGCTGTTAAACGTATAAAGCACAAACATAGATATAAAGTGTGGAAGGGCCTTAAGTTTACAATTGTCGCACGTATTGAGTGATGTATGCCACAAGGTTCTATATGACACATAGAACCTTGTAGCATTCATAATTCAATGGCTGCTAAAATTGTAACCTTGTAATATTGAGACTGTGTTGAATGCCGAGGTATTGCTGTATCTAGGTTTCCTATTAGATCGAGAACTACAATGAAGGGCTAGGGGACCTAACACCATCTCTTAAAGTAGTATTGTTTTAACCGTATATTAAAACTAGAGGTCGCGCGCTGCGCGGGCCGCGAGCGGCCCGCGATGTGGTTTTAGGTGGAGGTTGTACCTTGCAACCCCCCCTCTATCTCTAACGGTTTCGGAACGGTGAGCGTTTGAATTTTGTATGACGGCCATGTATGTCTAATCGTATATCATTCGTCTCGTTTTCTCATTGAGAAAAGAATAGACAAAAATATTATTCTTGAAATATCATTGTAAGAATTTGATTGATGTTTCTTCATGCTTGAAATACAGCGTTCTTGAAATATTATAGTTTTTAAAAAATGGTGGTAAACCCGTTCACCCAGAAAACGTATCGTCTTTAAAAAGTTTGACAGTTGCTATCACGAATAAACATGCTATTCAATATATTATGAAAAACGATATAAGAGAGAAAGGGATGCACTATTTGTTGGTTGTTGAGGCTGTCAGATTATGTAACAGCTTACGTCTATGTTTCCCGATAGCTATACCCGGCCGCCTGATTACATAATTGTATAGACTTATTATTATTTCTATGCATAATTGATAAATATGACAGTTGCTGTCGCTTATAAACGTCCTATTCCGTATCCTCTTATGAAAACGTCTTTAAGCGAGAAAGGGATGCATTGTTTGTTGGTCGCTGTGGCTGTCAGATTTTTCTTACGTAATCAAGGCGCGGGGAGTCTTCAAGTCTCGAGTGAATAGGTTACTTCTAGGCAAGCTTGCACCATCGTCGATCGGATAGAATAGAATAGAAAATATTTAGGATAGTGAAAAACGCGAGCCTATCAAATTAAAAATAAAACTTCTAGATTTATCTTTCGAAGCCACAGACAAAAGAAGTAGATTTCGAAGCACAGAACACAGAAAGAGTATTTTCTGTGTTATGTGTTTCGAAGCTTAGAATTTTTAAAGATCCCTATTTTAATTTCAACCGGTTGTATAGCCACATCCATGCTACAAAGCTGCCTTCATCTTGCTCAGTTTCCCATTTCCTTGTAAGCAAAATGAGCATCCAATTTATGTATTCCGCGTAATCCCGACATTGTCGTCGTAGATAATACGATGTGTGCCAATGTCGTGATACATAATAAAACGTTTGCTTAGCTTCCGATCAATATTGCCGACTGAATTACTGGAACATCTCGTGTTGTGGAGATTTATGTATTTTATATGTTGATGTAGTCTTGTTCGTGGATATTTTTCTGGAAATATTGGATTTGGGATTTAAGAATTATTGCCATCTGGTACCTACTTAATAATGATAAATGATCAAAGACTTTTCGTCCCATCCAATTTTTTTTTTTATTAAATGCCTTAAATGTTCTTCTTAACATAGACTATGTATAGAAATCCGTGAACATGGACCTTTTATTGACCACTACACTAAAAAGAACATAATATGGGATACGGTCATAAACAACTCGCTTGGCAAATATAAAACCTTGTATAGGTAATTATTATAAAATCTATTAAATTAGTCGATGGATTCCTTTTGTCATTAATTCCACGTAAATCTACTTCGAAAAGCTATCGACTTCTTATAGTACGGAGAGAACGGATTAATGAATTATTGACTATACCGAGAAGATGAACAATGGCATTCACTACAGTGTGTAATAACAACATTATTGTATTAAGAGAGATAGGCCATAGCGGGACATTCCGCTCAAAATTGGAGCTGCTGACTGGGGAAGTATCTCCGCCTTGCAGAATATCGTAGCCAAATAATACTGGTCTTTTGTAGAGTTGTGTTCCTAATGGTGAGCAAAGTCACCAGTGCTCCTTGGGGAAGCGTCGGCAGTAGGGGTATCCTCTACTGCCAACACGACTTGCCCATCACACAGACCATGTTACGTTGGTTGTTGGTGATTGTCCATCTTCACTTTAGGTTTTAAAATACTTAGACATGTATGCAGTATGTAGATCTTAGTTACTCTTGTGATTGTAAACAGTTTCTTTTTTTACCTTTATCTTGTTCTATGATTTCTCCTTTATCTTGGATAGATTTTACAACCACACATCTCACATGAATACACACCCAGACCTGGCACAACTTTAATTAGGCTATACAAATATTTGTTCCGTGTGGGGATCGAACCGGCGATACTTAGCGCAGAAAGCCAATCACTTAGTCACGGCGCCAACAACGCAGTTTAATAATTTGTTCTATTTTACGTCAAAAAATATCATATTTTTAAGAATATACGTAAATCTGCCATCTAACCTCAAAGTCTACTTAATATTCCACACACATATTTAAGTACCACTCCGGGGTAATCTCATGTGCAAAGCAAAACGGAAGAAACACAGTCAGGGGCACCTAATTCAACTCTAATACGATGAATATTCTAGCCATGTATAACTGAGAGCAAGCAAAATATTCAAATAGAAACATAGGACTGAACGCATTGATATAAAATGTAGAGATGCACATTCAGTGACTCAAAAATCTATAAAAATATGCGCACAAATTGAAACTGTGTCTATTTTGTTTTCTCTTATTTTGATGTACTGCAGTAAGTAAACATGCCAAATTTTCGAACAAAAACTAAAGTAAATAAAAAAATCACGTCAGAAACGTTAAAAAGACGATGGATTTCGCATATGAGAAGCAAGAACGTATGATACAATTTGTTAATTTCGGTAAGTATTGAAGTCTATTGAATTCATACTACTTATGAGCAATCGACTACACTGTTCTATGTTAATGTTTAAATAGGAATGTTGCTGTTGAGAACTGTGCATCTAGAGTTTTTATATGAATAGGTTAACGCATATAACCAGATCCGGAGTCAAAGTCAACATTCGTTAGGGATCCGCATGTGTCATCTTTGACAAACGTGACCGGCTTGGATGATGTAAACGACGGTATGGTAGTAAAATGAGAACAGTTCATTCAGTATTACCGCCTCGTATTCATGTCATAGGTTTCTTTTGGGAGGATACAATAATAGAGAATATTGGTAAAGTATTTCATCATATTGCCTTATCGTTCACAGCAACGGCTGCTCAGAGATGCCCTGAGTTCCTTAGTCTTTCTTTCTTTCTTTTTTTCCATCATTATGTACAACTGTTAATATGGGACCAAGACTGAAATCGTAAAAAAAATGTGCTGTTCCATACAATTAATTCAATAAATATTACGCTATTAAATTTAACAATTTCAGGATTGCTTGCATAGTATTGTTCATAATGATGAGTACAATAAAACCACTTTCGGCTTTATTTACCCTTTATGACTAAGGGTGTAGTAAACAGTACATCTCTTTCTAACCCGTTATGCTATGTATGTTTCTTACTAGTCTTTGTCATTAGTAAATAATTCTTAAAGTGGAGTCAAAACATGTACTATATAAAGTATAAAATTCATTTCCATTTCTAATTTGATAAATACAACACCTACATGCTTTTAACACATGCTTCGATGGGTACAGACCAGGGAAGCATGGCATAAAAATATTAGATATAGTTTAAAAAAAAACTAAAACATACGCTTTTGTCATCAAAACTAAACGTGTAGGTATGCAAAATTTCAGCTCAATCGGAAACAGGGAAGTGGGTCAAATTTAACTTCCAATTTTTTTTACATAGTTAGTTACAAGTGAAGCTAATAAAAGCGTTTTAAAAAGAGGAGGCCTATAATACTAGCAGTGAGTAGAAAAAGGTTGTCAAAGATGATGATGCTCTTGACAAAGTCATTTGAATAATATAAAAAAACTAGTTTAAATATTATTATTAATATTATAAGCCTGTGATGTCCCACTGCAGCGAAAAGGCCTCCTTCCCCTTTTTCCTTTTCTTTCGGCCCTTCGCGATCTGGGGCCAATCCTTTACATAAGTGTCCAGCTCATCCCGCCATCTCCTTTTGGGTATGCCGTGCTGTCGTTTCCTGCAGTTCGGGACCCATTCTGTGATTATTTTAGCCCATAGCTCCTCCGACATTTGGCAGATATGGCCAGCCCAATTTCAGTTTACACATACCTGAAGTATGTGTAAACTGAAATTGGGCTGGCCTGCAAAAAGTAAGAATGACTATACAATTATCCATACTAGCATGAGAGTTAACTGGAAGATGATGGGACAGTAGCTGATGCATACAGACCAAAAAGTGGTAATGCCTATAACCAGAACTCACAGACGACGAAGTATGTAGCGGAACTTCGAATATTTTCTGAAACACATTGTTATTCCAACTTGCATAATATAAAGTGGGTAATATTTTATAAGAGAGCTAAAACAAAAATAAATAAGACACACAATATTTTTGTTGTAAAAGCACTACAAACTAAGACAGTTACATCCATTGTTGCATACAAACAGTTGCAAGCCGTGCGAAGACTTGTTGCTCTAGTAACAATGCAAAATGTAAGTCCAACCTGCCCGGTAACTGCTTCCTAGCTATTGCGTTTGGAATTATTCAAAGGATGCATCTCACTTGTTCCTAGCAAGTTTATTTCTCCATGTTTTCGTTCCGTATTGAAATATTGCATCTATTGGAAATACAGCCAATTTAAAGTTTTGAATAAGTAGCGGGTTCGGTGCATAATTTGTGTGGCAAAGCGAAGTGCATTTACATATTGCTTAAATTGCAAGTTTTGATACTACTTTGTAGGAACCCGGTAGTTTGTTGTGTCTGTAAGAGAAGTATAATTTATTATGTCTTTACTGGGAAATGGTGATAATGATGACCTTTATATTCAAAGTTAATTAATTAATTTCTGGAATTGATTTCTTCAAGTGCATATCCGTAAACAAGTAGGTAGAATTAGCTACAGCAGTATACCTTTAATACGACGTTATGTGATAATTAATTTTAAATTTCTAGAATAAAGAACTATAAAATTTTATAAAATTCAAGTAACCGTATAATAGGACTATATATAATAGACCCAAAATCCGATTCATCTAGAAGTCGCACGAATTTTAAATATCGGAATAAGATAATAGGTCTTTATTGCGACAAGAAAGAAGTTCAATCCAAAAAACAAAACACTGACGCTCTGGTTTCTCTGTCTACGCTCTGAATGCTGATCCTATTGGTATAGAATCGTCTTAATTCCAGACTTCCAGTTTTAAATGGTTTATTATACAATTTAATGTAACTATTTAAAATTGTGAAATCAATTCAGTAGTTTCCGAGACTAACGAACAATGAAACAAACTTTAGCTCTTCATGGTATCAGGTTTTCTTCATTCGTTGCCTCTTCAACTAACTGCTGACAGTTTCAAAACTTCATCGGGCAAACTTCCTTAATTTCTCGTCTTTAGTTTGTGTTACCTTATTGTTTGGTACAATAAGGTAACACAAATTAATAAATTAATAAATATTAATTTATTCAGGTTTTGCTGATAGATTTTAATATTCATTTAGTATTTCGGTTTAGGTTTGGAGTACTTTAAAATTTAGACATGGGTACCGGGTAGGGGACTTAAGGTGGCAAGACATGAGTGGTATCCACGATGACAATAGATGATATATGACATAGTAGAATTTGCAGGATAGCGATAGATAAAATGGCTCGAGAGTGGCTCATACTCAACAGTGAGTACATACAAAAAAGCAATGGAAGATTAAAATTACACTTAGTAAAGTACCTTCTTAGAGACAAGATTTTTTTGAAGTAACAATATTTCTTTTTTTGATCGCAATTTATTCTCTAAGGTGGGTGACTAGGGTGACATAGGCTTTAATGTTGCCTCAGTGGAGCCTTATACATGAAACTTCTACCGTTATGATATTTTGACCGTGGTTTGACGTAATAAAGTTAAAAAGCTTTGTAACTGCTGTGTGTAGAAAATATTTGTGATCCACGAATTTTGGGACTGTGTGTCTGGCTGGCATAGTGAAAGGGTGATTTCGCTGAAATGGTATATGGTGTAATGTTGTGTATGTATTTATGATTTAAACAACTACCTATGTTTGAAATAAACTGTAAGCATAAGTAGAATATCGTTCCAATATTAATTAGTTGAAGCAATGGTTATAGTCATAGATAGAGAGAAGCGTTCTACGCGGTGTGGTTTGTGGAGTTGCCGCTAGGCGCGGGCGGCGGCGGCGCTCGCCTCTTTGACGCCCGTCGTCCCTCTTGTTCGTACTAACTTAACTTAACTTAGGAATTGACTGATCTGTACCTGCACTATTGACTTGGAATCTATTATATTACCAATAAATGTGTTTATCTGTTTCCCCCAGTTCACTCTAGTGCGAGGCGCGAGTGTGTGTAGTGTCTGTGTAATGGTATGGTGTGTGGTGGCAAAATCTATGAATAAATTAATATTTAGTCAAATAAGTAACACAAATTAAAGACGAGAAATTAAATAAGTTTGCTCGATGATGTTAAAACGCGTGGGTGAATTCGCGTTCTTAGAAATTTAGACCTATTTTCAGTATCTGTAACTTTATTTTATTTTATTTTAGATTCTGATTTTGATTCTGTGAGGTGATGGATATGAGATGAATAGGTAGGTACTGACCTAAATGTTTATAGTTCTATTGCTTTTATTTTTGGTTAACTTATTTTGTTAATTTTTGTTTTGAAATGTGCAAGGTATTGGTGCATACTGTAAAACTGTTTGATAAAATATTTTTTTATTAACACGCTTTTATTAGCTTCACCTGTTACTGTAACTATGTAAGAAAATCTTGGAAGTTAAATTTGACCCACTTCCCGGTTTCCGATTGAGCTGAAATTTTGCATACACGTTTAGTTTGGATGACCAAAGCGTGTTCTATAGTATTTTTTAAACTATAATAAAATCATTTGGTTTTAGTACTTCGGGAATAAACATACCTACCGTTTTTCGTAGTACTTTAGTTCAACCAAAATACTATTCCCCCATAATTTCTCACTGCACCATTACAAACTACAAACATAAATTCAATATCCCGTATTCCTTTATCAATCATCTGGGGCTGACGTGACAAATTTACCTCTCAAGGGTTGATCGGTCGATGTAAAGCGTCTGTCACAGATATGCCAATGTCACTTGCTAGCACGTAACATGGGTTTAGATCTCTATGACTAATGATTATTGTTGCTTGATGTATATTGTATGCTTGGAAAATAGGAGCAATTCTTGCTGCGGTTGAGTGGTGAATTGATGGTTGATTTGGCTTGAGGCATATAACAATGTTAATTACGTGGTATAGGACTATCAACGGCATAGATATATCAACGGCAATATCGATAAAATAAATTACGAACTTAAGCAGATAAAGGTGCGCAACTTGAGAGAGACATATGTGCAGAAGTCATTAGGGTGCGATAGGCTGAAGTATACCAATGGAAATTGATCGCCAAATATTTACATTGTTTGATTTTCGACATAAATCAATCAACTCAGCTAATCGCAGTCCACTGCTGGACAAAGGCCTCTCCCAAGTAGCACGATAATTCTCGGTTCCCCGCTTCCCGCAGCCAGTCTGACCAAGCTACCCTCGTCAGGTCGTCGTCGGTCCACCTGGCTAGGGGGCGTCCCCAAAGTTTGCCGATTCGCAGTCTCCACTCAAGGTCTCGTCTGCTGCAACGGCTATAAGTCCTTCGACAGACTTGATTTTCCACATGGTACATAGTAATCATAAGACTATCTTTCCTTGTGTTCCTTAAAGCCTGATCAGTGATCACACGGAAATGCATTCCTTAAAAGCATTTTAGCGTTTTATACACCGGACTATAAATAATACGAGCATTCTGGTCGTAATGCCGAAACAATGTTAGTGTTTATCTAGAACCGTAACAATGTTAACCGCGTGGATTGTTCCAGCATTTGTTGAAATTCATTTAACATTTGTCCGAAATATTACACGGAATAAAGCTACGTGTACACCAACTAGAATAGGATGGACAGGAATTCAAAATTGTGTGTGAAAACTTTGATTCTCGTCTGTCGCATCTTCGGTGGACAAGGCATATACGAAGATGTGCGAAACAAAATTCAACCATATAACCCCGCGTTTAGAGTACTTTTTACTCTGATCCTGTGATGTAAATCGACGTTTCGCTTTCGATCATGTAACTTGCCAATCTTTCAGTGGACAAGTGTTGCTTAGTTTTCAATTCCTTCCCATCTCATCCTCGCACCTGAACATGTAGCTTTACATGAAGATCACTATTGCTGATAACATTTTAGTAACATATTATACTGCTGTTGACCTGTACAAAAAGCAGGTAAAATGTTTGACACTGTTAATTTATTCTAGGCCAATGTATGGAGTTTATGAGTCGTAAAATAGCAAGTAATATTTCGAGGGTCAAGAACCGTGGTCAGGAAGTAGGTACACAAATGAGGCAGGTTACGTACACGTAAAGGTCGGTTTTATGGAAAGGAATAAAATATTATGAAAAAAGTATTAATTTGAATATTTTGTTGTTGCAGTTTATGTAACTTTTCTCGGCATTACTCAGTCACATTTCTTAATAGAGAATTTGCATCTGAATTTTACTATAATTAAAAAGTATTTAAAAAAAAACAATAATATAAGTTGTGGAAAGTACTTTATTTGGATTTTTTATTTTATGTAAAATATAAATATCATCATCGTCAACGCAAATGGTCTTTGTTGTAATCGTAAGTACAATGTGGTACTTAAGTAGATAGTTGTATTGTAATTGCGCTTGACTTTCTCACTCTATATCTTTTTCTCTCTTTCATCTAAAAGGTTTGCTAGAAGAAAACTCATTCTGAGTTAAGCTCGCCTTTGTGCATTTATCTATAAACTGTATTTTTGTATATTCCATACTTTTTATGTACTTACATTAAAGAATTAGAATAAGAATACAAACAAATACAATAAAAATATTCTTTATCGTACACGATTTAAGCACCCCATTAAATAATATATAATTTACTCTATCTAAAGTTATTGACAGACGATATCAAATCACGTAAATGCGATTCGGTGTTAATCAATAAATCCACTTAAGTTGTTAAAATATGCAAACCATTTGAATTCTAAATAGCTGTCGTTTGATTAAATACTGTATCTAATTCTATTAAGTGGGCTGAGAGCGAATTAGTTTTCAAGAAGAATTTGGTATTGGAATTGTAACTACTTTGTTCTGAGAGACATTTTCCCGTGATACAGTTTAATTAAAAAGATTTTAGTGTGATAAGATTATTGGAAAGCAGTTTTTCTTTTGCTTTTCTCGTTTTTAATTAATCTCTCGACTCCAACTGGAAAAAAAGCTGTAACTTTTGAACGGCTGAACAGTTTTTCATGAAACATGGCTAAGATGATACCCGATTAAACCAGCTTTCAATTAAACTGCATTTCAAGCGGTCCATCCGTTTTGTAGTTACGACGCCACAGATAGATACACAGATCCACAGATACCAGATACACATTACAAACTTATAACACCCCTCTATTTTGTTGAGGGTTAAAAATCCACGGTTAGACGGAAAAGGTAGTCCAAAGAGGGTTATTGTACTCATCATTATGAACTACTTTTGGTATCGAAACAACCGCGAGCGCTTCGCAAAAAAAACAATTGTTCGCCATACATTTAGTCGAGTACCTAATATTGAAGTATAGTCCGCGTGGAACTAATTGGCCGTGCCTTAGGTATGTGAGCGGTAGGACGCAGATGGGGCGCCACGCCGCCGTCAACCCTAGGCAACCCACGGCCCTCCCCCTGTCACCACCTAAGGCGCGGTGAACAACTTCCGCGCGAAATATTATAGTGGTAGCCTAGTGGTCGAAATTCGACCACATATTTAATGATATATAAATTTTAACTTTCTTTCTCCCCTTCTCCATATAAACTTTAGCTAGGTACCTATGCGAAATCACACAATCCTCCGTGCGCCTAATATGGCTAAAAAGGTATAAAGTTTTCTCTTCACGATTCAGATATTAGTAATCTATTTATACATATCTAAAATATAATTTCCATCAGTAAGTGTGTTTCAAATTGTAAGCAACTGTGTAAATAATCGGCCATGTTATATCTAATCGTATGCGACGAATGTAGCTTAATAATTGCAGTTACTGTCACAAGCTAGAACACGTGTACACAAACCTGGTATCTGTGATATAAATGGAAAACGTGGGTCAATTATTTGAACCTATTTGTATCAGTAAGTTCGGAATTAATATGAAGTAGATAACACTGAGCAGCCGGAGAAATTGCAACGTTTTTCTCAGCTAATTGCTGTACATAGGCTCCTGCCAAAAGATAGGTGTTAGCTGCAGTGGCGAGCACAGACATCTCTGATAGGGTAAGCAATTTGTCAATATAAAATAATTATTTTTGTGATTTGCCACCTCACCTTAAGGCGACACACCGACCCAAATATGCTTAAATTAACTGATATTTACAGACATACTATCGTATAAATTAGTTATTACTTAATCTAATTAGTCTAACTAGTTAGCCGCTGTTATTGCGCTAAACATCTCATGAATGACTTTATAACCAGCCAGCCAACTCTCAATTTTTTTTATTTTTTTTTAACTTTGCCCTTCGCTTTTATTTCTCTTGTATCAAGGGTACAGTTTACAAACATACATGTCACATGCACACACACCCTTTAGATCATACAAATGTCTTGTTCAGTGCGGGGATCGAACTCGCGGCACGCAGCGTAGAAAGCTAATCGCTTAGCCACTGCGCCAACCGTGTCGTCGAAATATAATTTAACAAAAATACATATATAAAAATATAGGTTGTAATAGAATATTCCTTAAATTATACCAACGATTCTCATTCTTATCAATAAAGCTTATGGTTCATTGAACTTACATCATATATTTCAACGATACACTTTATTAAAAGCATGAGATGAGAATTTTTGTTATATCGTATCGTTGTGAAGTATATGAGGATCGCTTTTAACGTCTCGATGAATCTCGGTGTTTCGAATAATCTTCGGCTTGGAATAGCAACGAATTATCGTAAGTACCCCCTTTGGTAATTTATTTCGCGAATTCTTTGGTATTCGTATAAAAAGCGTTCTAGGAATTATTCTTGTATCGTGGGTGTGTATACAAACACAAATTTTCATATGCACAAATACCCATACCCGGTACAACTATCAGTAGGTCATACATTATTTGTCCCATGCGGGACTCGAACCCGCTTCACGAAGCGCAGCAGTCGATTGCTCAACCATTGCGTCAACCGTGACGTCATTCCCAGCTTGGTCTCTATGTGCTCACGTACATATGTTTTTAATCTGGTGAAGCATTGACTTGTTTCATATTTGTGTGATAAATTTGCTTGCCTATAACTTTTGTTCGAGTTTTATTATGATACTTTCAGTATCTTTATGAGCTTACGAGTCTATTACTCGCTAGCGACTATCGAATTATATTAGTATTAAAAGTTTTTGTTTAATATAGTAGCTGCTAGAGGCCACTTGGTTTCATACTATTATTCATAGGTATAGAAATTGTTAAATCGCACCTTCGGTGCACAAGGGCCGAAGTGCTAAAATGCTTCTGAAAATGAGTTAAATATGCCAAAGTGCCTTAAAAACTAATTTCTACCTGTAGGAACAAAGACCTGAAAAAATTGAAAATTAGCACTTCGGCCCTTGTCTTACCGAAGGTGCGAAATAGTCACTGGTGTCTGAGTTTGAGGTAGTTTCGTGGATACACGCCTACTATTGGCTATGCTAAGCTTTATGGCACGTATCATGGGCCTGTGACTGACATCTCGCGGCACACCCCTCCCGCACCGCGCAACATCTTCATAAACTCCGGCACCAACCGTCTCAGTTATGTGGTCGTACTATAAGTACGTTATAAATGCATAATAGAAGTACAGGTTTACAGAAATCGCAAACACACATACTTATAAATCAGTAATGACTTTTTATGGACTGAAATTCACAGATTTTTGAAGGGCTTTTTGAGTACGGCATTGTTTTATTTCGATATTCAATAATTATAAAAAAAAATTACAAGGTCCTACTTTACTAGCGGAGGTCCTTTTAAGTGGTTATAGTACTTATAATTATGAACAACTTTTACTACCTATAGGACCAAATATGACATCGCAAAAAAAAAATTGCTAATGCTGAATTATTTGTATGGAACAGCAGATTTTTTTTTGCAATTTCTGTGTTGATCCCATATTAAAAGTTGTTCATAATGATGAGTACTATTAAAAGGACCTGCGCTAATAAAGTTAGACTTTATATATTTTTATATCCATAGCAATCAGTCTATTTTCATCAAGTTGTCTTTTAATTTAGATCAAGGTACTTACAAGGCTAATGGCAAGTGATATCAATATGTTCATATTATACTCACCAACGGCAATCAAGCTAATTGATATTCAAATTAGTTAATACGCTCTTGGCATTAAGTTTGAGTTACTGAACAAGATTGTTTACATAATGTACTACTAATTGTTATTAAGAGCTGATTGATAATACGCCCTTGTGAAATACTCTGTTGTATAGTAAGTAGTCTAAGTTGTTCTAATTATAATTTTACTAGCTGTGCCCGCGACTTCGTCTGCTTGGACACGAGATGAAGAGAATTTTGAAGAAAAAAATCCTCGTCTTCCTTTCCCACGGAATGTAAACAACAAGAGGAAGGGGCATTGATATTTCTTTTTACGAGAACTGGTGTCATCACTCAAAGGCCTTTTTACCTCGAAAAAAGAATAGCCAAAAAAAAAATCTATACAAAAGACTTAACCCGAAATTGAAAAACAAACTGTTATGAAGTTTGCGTAACTCCGCTTAATTATGGCACACTCGCTCCACCTACTTGCCCTTTCCTCTTGTGTTTTATATTCCGTGGTCTTTGCTCATGATGCACATGATTGCTTTGTCTTTTATCAAGATTAGTTCAATCACACAGACAGACAGATAGACAAAGTTACTTTTGCAATTATAATATTAGTAAGAAAATAAGGATGAAAGGCGCCTTAAACTGGTCTGAGGGTATTGTTTCGGATCTATAGCACTTGTACGCTTCTCGATGGGACAGAGGTTTACATAAAGTCCAGACTGTAAACTGTACCCTGCGCCCTGTGCCCTGTAACTGTGTAACTGTGTATGTAAATCATGACGGCTTTTTCTATTTTTCATAGAGACCTAACACCATAACCGGAGAATACATAGAATTGTAAGTCAGTGTTCCCTCGCCTTTTAAGTGTTGAAATAGGTACAAACGAGATATTTGCGTCAGCGTTTTCGTTGTAGGACTGCTTCTACACGTTGCAAGTAGCTGGAGCAAGTAAAGTCGCAGACTGCATCATGTGGGAGCAGTATGCAGAACCTAGAGTATGCATGCTTGAGTTATTGGACCCGCGCATTCCGTAGGGCTATACACTAGCTAGTTGTTGAAGCAGAATCACGCGTTTTCGTGTTCACTGTTTCCCTTTTGCTGCAAAAATGAGCTAATGTGCTATGGCCCTTATGGTAGTTTACACGGTGTGCAAGTGCCTCAACATGCGCATGATACCCGCGCCGCCACCGTGTACAAGCACCATAATGCTAATACCAACGTGAACAGGTCCTGCCTTCGCACAAATTAATCAAAATTGGGGGATCATAAATAAGCTATAGAAAAAAGTAGGCCATTTTTAAATTTTTACATTTTGGATTCCCATCACGCGTACTGCTTTACCTTAGAATTTAGATGAGGCTGTCACCAACGTTGTTTTTCATTTCGGAAATAGACTGAAATTTATTTCTAAAAGATAACATCATTATTATTTAAGTCACTGCTACCTGGATAAAATCTGGACTAGTATAAAATGTAAAACAAAAAAATACAATTTGTAAACTGTTTTTGGTCGTAAATACAACAATCTATATATACGTGAAGAGAAAACTATATACGTTAAGCATATAGCGCGCACGGAGGAGTGTGGGATTTGGCATAGTTAAAGTTTATATGGAGAAGGAGTGCAGAAAGCTAAAATTACGGTCGAATTTCGACCACTGACTGGGCAACCACTGGTACGATGAAATCTACACGACGGATTACTTCAGCAGTTCCTTGCGTTAACACTACAAAAAAAAAAAAAAAGTACCTGCAGTCTGTATGGTTATGTATTAATATTGTAATATTAATATTAATATTAATATTAATTGTAATATTAATTGTAATAGGTAGTAACGCCTCGTTGCTACCGCTCGATCACTTATTTGAGAGTATTTTTTTTAATCTCTGGTCACCCAGTCCTGTTGGCAACACTGTTCTCCTATTGTCATTTAGTTGAGAGTCAAGCTGATGATGAGCTGATGTGATATTACCGATCACAAACCTGGGTAAAAGCTATAGGGGTTGGGAGGGTGATACTTATCTCTTCGGACGAGGTGCTTCGTATAATTATGATAGAACTTCACTTGGTAAGTTCGTTTAATCATCAATTATACTCGCACCTCGTCCTCGAGATAAGTATCCTGAAATAAATTATTATTCACAACATGTAGAGGTTGAGAGTAAAGTTCGGGAATATCACTATGTTAGCGATGTTAGCTATTGAAAATAATGATAGTATATTATTCTATTTTAGTTATAATCTTATATTTAACAATTATTATTGTTAAAACAAAAGAGAACTTCTTTCTTAATTATTTAAACAAACTGAAATTACAATCTGCATTTTATTTATGAAGAATCATCATTATAAATTAAGTAACACTCTAAGCATTATTGCGATATTAGTACATAATAGTAGAAGGAATCAGAATGATTCAGTTATAATCTAAGACTGCTCTAGCTAGCGCAGGTCGATTATCACTATTGCTCATTGATTTGTGATAAAACCCACCAAACAACATAGAGTTGCCACTCCATCCCGCGGTCCTCCGGATGACACCCATACCGACGCCTAACTGAAGGGCTTTGGAGGCGGACGCGTGACGGGTGCTGTGTGCCGCAATATTAATAAATGTATGTTCATCACGTCGTTATGTTAAAATATGTTTGGCTTAACTGCAATTAAGCGCAATTGCAGTACATTCCCCTGGGTTCCAATTGCTTGCCAGTTATCTAGTGTTATTGTACGAACGCGTAGGCGTGACCAATTAAGGTGCCAAGTTGATTACGTCACGCATCCAGTGACACTAGGATCCAAATTGTAGGTCCAAATCAGCCCCTTGTTATCGTTGGTGTCTGGGACAGCTACAATGACGCTCAGCGTGGCCGAGGAAATTCTTAAATTGTTATAGAACTCAATATTTGTTTGTCAAAAGCTAAAATAGAAGTAGAGATAACTGGTTCTTCAAGTGATAGAAATGTGCTAAATAAATTTATTTTCTTTTATTTATTTCTTCCTTGTTTATAACTCAGTGTCTTACAAAACAATGACAAAAACCTTCGAATTATTCACTGTCTAAAATAGTACTTGTTACTTAGAGACTTGTTACCATGTCAAAGACACAAATTGAATCCAACTGTCAAAGACAATTACAAAACGGGTTATTTCCTGTAGTGTCTATTATACCTACTCATCAAGTAATTTAGCACAACGTCAGTAACACAGCCTTGTATAAAATTATGGCGTCCATTTAACGCCGACACCTGCAGATGGCATGGCGGCTCGTGACGTAGCCTTGCCAGCGTTGCCTACTCGTTTGACTAGAATTAATTCCACCAGAATTAATTTCGAGTACACCTTCACCACTTTATAGGTAACAGTTTGTTCTTATTACGTACCCACAACGGCTATAACAGCGTCTCAGACGGAATTAAACCAGCCTGTTTGTGAACTTCCATTTTGTTACGAATGTCTGAGTCGGGAAATATTGGTTACGGTTTTGGTTAGACTTTAGGAGGTATTTTATATATATCGTGATATCATATATCAGTTTTGCGTTTTAGGTCTCAGGATATTATTTTAGTTTGTTCATGGTGGTTTTAGATTTCAGACTTTTGTGAAGAGCTTGGCCGAGAGAGTTTATTTCACATTCATAATCGCCTCACAAACTGTCCATGACCATTATGGCGAAGCCAAGGCACAGAAGCTACATAAGTTATAAAATATTGTTATGACCGTAACTGTTATTACTTATGATGTTTTTTTTTTTTTTTCTTTGATCTGCAATCAGTATGCTTGTACTATAAGGGGATGAGTTGTAGGATAAATGTCATTTTGAGTGTGTCCTCCAGCGAGGGCAGCTACTCATTAGTTTAACTCCCGGTCTAGGCTGTTAGGATGTCTTTTCTTTTGAGGCGTTTGATGTAACTTCTGGTTGTCAGCTTTTCAGCCAGTTCATTCGGGCGAGCTTTCAGTCTCCCGTGGTATCTCTTATGATGTGGCTAAGATAAATCCCATCGTGAATTATGTATAGTCCATCGAATTCTAATCAATGATATCTCAATAATCATTAGAGCGTTATTCGTTCGGCCTCATATTTGTACTGATTTGTACACAATTTCATGAAATCAAGGTAGAAATCAAATCGTTGAGTTGGTATCCTGGATTCAATCTAAATGAAGCTTGAATCGGGGGGACGATCAATCGTGTCTCCTGAGATTATGGAACCGAGAAGCCAATTAATTAAGTGAAGATATTTAAGGCTTATAAAGAAGATTTTGAGATTATAAAGTACAATAATGTCTTTCGTAAGTAATTTATTTTGTGCTTTGAAGCTTATCTACATGAACTGTGAATTGAAATTGTATGGAACTCTCTAATTTCAGTAGGTAGGGAAATATGCTATACCAAGATACTTATGCAAGCAATTAGGGGATACAATATACTCCCTTGCTTACATAATTGCACCTGAGAACATAAACTATGGTGCAATAACAATCTTCAGCGGATATTGGTATACAAATTCTTGAGAACAAAATGAAATACGTAAGAAATACGTACAATATGCAATCATCAGTCTAATAATAACGTGAAATGGACTTATTTGTACCAAAATATAAGGGCTCGTTATTACGACTGCAGTACCTACAAAGCCATAGCGAATATATCGTATAACAAGGATTGGCGACCCGAAGACCTGAAAACCCTTAGACTATAAAAATTTTGAAACACTTACCGAAACTGCTTAACTCGTGGAACCAGCTTCCACTATCACACATTCACATTCACGTATCACTGAACATTTCACAAAGTGATTGTTCTTTCACTAATACGGGACGAATCCCTCCACTAACACCGCGGCATATACAAATTTACAACCGAAAACCTGCGTGAAACACTAACGAAATAAGTCTATAGGCATCGCGCGCGCAATAGCCAGATCAAACCGACCGGAAGACATAGAAATCCGCTCTGAGACCGATAGCGTAGGTACTAGGTACCACATCCTTGCAACGGTGAACCACCAAACGATCAGGCGGCGAGGTAGATGTGGCGTGCCAAAAAAATATTTAATTCAGTCAAATCATGTGTATCTATCACACTACCCACATTATTATTATCTTTTCTGAACATCAACAAACAAACGAAGTCCTAATTCTGCTATGTCATTTCTTTATCGTGTCAGTATGGTCCCGTAATTGTTGATTTTTACAATGTCGTTCAACCGATTTTAACTTCTATTAAGTAGGTAATAATTATAGTAGTCAAAATCCGGCATTTAATAACTGGCAAATAACTGACTTTTACTTTTATTCCCTACGCAATAGGAGTCAAAATAGGTTGAACGACACTGCAAAAATCAACAATTACGAGAGCATTTTGACAAGATTGAGATAGCTGAAATTAGCAGACTTGGGGCCCAGTTCGATGGAGAAACTACAAAAATTATGTTTCTAGAAAACAATATTAGTCGTGTCGATCATGATCTTAGTTTTATAACAGCCAGATTTTTTAAATGAATTGATTGATTGAACCAATCTATCGTTCAACCAAAACAACATTTATATTGCTAATTTCCTACAATTTACACATTAGATTATTGTTAAGTATCATGGAGAGAAAATCCATGTTTAGTGCCTGACTCTCATCCAACGTACTGCCTATAAATAGTTTGCTTTTATTTTAGTAAACCAAAAGTTGACCCTTATAACTTAGTGATCTACGAGCACCTTATAATGCAATATCAACATCATGTTTCTCTTCCATTTCCAAACCTCCACACAAAAAGCTAAAAATAGTAACCGCTTCCATACACCGCAAATATTGTTACTTTGTATAACCGCACCAACACCTACCGAGATAGGCGGTTCAAACTTTAGCCCCCATTACAATAACATACGATATGAAACCCTACATTGTGAGTTATCATACCGTTCTACAAACTCGAACACTGAAAGCAATTTGTCTGTTACATGAATGTTTCTCGTGTTGACAAGGATTCGCATTTCATATTCAAACTGAAATGGGCTTCTTGTTTACTGCGTTTCCATTACGAGGAGATTTCGTAATGTAGTTTCGAGTACTCGTTTTAGCACTGAAGGCTATTGCTAAGGTCGACACTGATGGGGAAATTATGAAAACGGGTTAATACAATATTTAGTTTCGAGAGAGGTAGGGCATAGCGGAACTTTCCTCTCAAAATTGGAACTGCACGACTGGGGAAGTACTTCCACCTTGCAGAATATCGTAGCCAAATAACACTACTCTTTTGCAGTGTTGTGTTCTTAACGGTGAGCAAGGTCGCCAGTGCTCCTTGGACAAGCGTCGTGTGAATACGACTCTAGTAGTAGGGTTGGCAACGCACGATATTCTTCTGGTGTTGCAAGCCTCCATAGATTACGGTAACCGCTTACTGTAGGGAAGATTGCCAGCTCAGTGGTATAAAAAAAGATCTGTTCATGTGGTATGTATGTAAAATAAACATAGTCCTCTCTCATGTTTTGGCGAAATATTCGGATCTCCAATTTCTGCATCATTTCCAGCGGCCTTTCAATCGATCCATTTGGCTTATCTATAGCTTTTATAGCGATGTCTTTCAATATGGTACAAAACAATTTGTTTCATACGATACAACATTAGTATTCTTTGTTGGAAGGAACGGTACGAAATTAGATTTTCTTTTTCTAGATAATAAATTATCTTGCCCGTCTAGGCTTTATCAGGGTTAACCTTGATACATTTGTTTTTTCCAGTTATTGACAGCTGTATTGCCTTAAAAGAAAGTATCGATAATCGGCCAAGAAAATTCTGATCTAAGTTAATTGTTACGATTATCTTAGGTTACAAATGGTAGGATTAGAGCATTATATTATCATAACTCGTGGGCATCGAAATTGGCTAGGCCAGGAAGAAATTATGTAATGTTACCTAAAACCCGAAATCCGTAAAAATCCGGAGTAACCAGTAAAAATGAGAAGTATTCTTAATTCTTAATTCTTTATTGTACACGAAAAGAGATAAAACAAATACAATTGAGATGGTATGTACACAGGCGAGCTTAACCCAAATTTGAATTCATGTATAATGGACACTTTGAATTCTGACTAGTAACATTTACAAGTAATTACTGCCCTTTTTTAAACAACAGAAATTGAAAGGCGACGACTCCGAAGAGCAAATCATCCTGAAACCTTAAGAAATTTTCAAGCAATATATGTATGCAATTTTTTTTGATCAAACACTAATTGAATATATTTACCTAAGTGACTTCTCACAATTCTTATGAATGTTTTACGTAACTGTACTGCATCAAAAGAGTCAAATTTTAAATATTTCAGCAGCTGTGAAAAGCGAGTTGTCGTTTGTGAGCCAAGAAATAATGAAGCGCATTCCAGCGCTGTCTTCCTTAATGAGTTGTCAAACGTCTGAGCGGGGTTCCCCCAGGGTTCGCAGTAAAAATGTAATTTGTATCTTATGTTTAATGACTGTTATGAACTGTGAGACTTATTGAAACTTGTCTACGAGCGCCGTTTTGGTTTGTTAGAAGTTTATGAATTAATTGAAGGAATGTTCGTTCGTAGCCTGTGGTCTTTTTATTTACACGTATTTTTTTGTCTGCCTAGTTTACGCTTTGACGGCACAGTTCGTATCTTTATTTTATAGTTAACTTTTAATCGCTTTATGGATGGATAGTTGGTTATAGGACACAATGAGTGAGTTTTTTTTTAACCATTTCCTCTCTAATATTTCTACCGTATCGAGGGTACAGTTTACAAACATACATGTCACATGCACAGACACCCAGACACGGAACAACTATCTGTAGATCATACAAATAATTGTTCCGTACGGGGATCGAACCGGCGGCACGTAGCGCAGAAATCTAATCGCTTTGCCACTGCGCCAACCGTATCGTCAATATTTTATTACTAACATACAAATATAAAAGTAGCCTTTTATCATTTAGGAAACCTAATTTCCATCATTTTGTCAATTCAATACGTAGGTACAATAAAACATTAACGTACAGAAAAAACTGGCAAAAATTCAGCAAATATTTCGCACCCTTCCGTCCAATTCGCGATATTCCAAACAAAAAAGCAAACATTAAGAGATTTGAATAAATTTGTATTTGTGTATAGAATAATTGTATGATGAAAATTTGCAAGCGGGCGCTAACGTAATAAATTTCATGCTCTCATAATTCTGTGGCATGATTTACAGCGTGATTTTCAGCGACACAGCCTCCGTTTTTGTACAATATGCCAATTATACCTTGCCCCGTACATTATTTAACAGAAAGTTATTATGTTGAGATCATTATGCTCAAGTTTATGGATTAAAATGATGATGGCTGCTTGTAAAATCTGTGAATTACGTTTTATAACTAACAATAAGATTTATTTTTGTGTTTCAGGTTTATTAGCGTATGAACAGAATTGTTCTGCATATTGTTCTGATTACTTTTACTGTTAGCCCGCATCATCCCACCGTTGGACAAAGGGATTATATTATTAAACTGGTTTTGAGTACGTAGAAAAAACAAAGATGCAAAAGCTTTTTTTGGTTCATGTAAATATTTTATCAAAGCTTTTTTTGGTTCATGTAAATAGTTTAACATGAACTGAAAGAAACATTGATATAATGTGTATTCCAAGAGAGCCTCATATGCCTGCCACCCTAGTGTAAATAAATAATGTATGCAAACACTGCAAGTCATCAAACGCAACGAGCCGAAAGTTCAAAAAGCTTCGCAAATGAAGTCTCCACGAAGAATAGTTTTCAAAGGAATATTTTGCTTTGTCCCGGTCGCTATTTCCGATATTTTCTATCGTTCGCTTAAAGTTTAATGGTTTGTGTGGGAGATCGATTGCAGCGTCAATATATTTTTATTTCTGCACACAATTTTCAGTTCGTTTGCTTCCGACTGCGGTCTAGTTTAAAAGGAAGTAAACAATGCTGGGCGGAGTTTGAATGGTTGATATGTTCGTATTGTTACTTTACACATGGTGCGTGTTCGATCGTCTGTGAAAGTCAATGTTACGTTTCATGTGTTACACTAACCTTTTTACGTAAATTGTGTAAAGCGAATATTTATTTCGTATTTCGAAGACGAACAGCAAAGGAAGAAACGAAAATCTTAGTATTGTTGAAGGTTTCATATATAAAAATAATAATAAATAAATCCATCCGATTTCTGTCTCACTGTTGGGCACGAGCCTCTTCTCAGAATGAGAATCGAAAGGTTTCATGTAGCTGCTTGCAATTACAAATGTTATTATTATAATATTAGCATTTAGATTGTTGCATTCAGCCAATAACAGGTCTCCACGAATAATGGTTGAATACAGTAATGTATATCGATGCAGAAATAGATAAAGCGGGTAACAATAATAGCAACAGTTATCTAATACTTGGAAGATAATTCTAGACTAAGTGCCCGTCTCACTGATTGCAGACTTATTTAAAAATGTGAAATTCCAACTGCTTACATATTTTGCGAACGTATTTCTTGGCAAGGGTGCAGAAAATGTATTTGGATTTGTGGAAAAATATTGTTGCTACAATAGACTAATTCTACTATTTATATTATTTAATGTTTAATCAATATGCGATCAAGGTTCTTACAGTGTAGCTCAATATTTACGAATGATTTCGTTGATCAATACACAATGACAGTTTAGTTCTTTTATCAAGAGATGGCGCTCGCGTAACTTTCTTTATCTATTTTTTAATCTTTATCATGGTAGTGGAAAAATTCTTTCAGCGAACGTAAATAGTTCACGAATGTTTATAAAAATGCAAAATCCTGTAAAATTATGTATTAAATAATATTTTTGTGCTAGTTAGATTAATTTCCTTACTCGACGTAAAAAATAAAACTCATGCACTGAAAGTATTGTATATTTATTTACATCGTACAAAATACAATAATGACTGTGACGACACAACATGGAAGAATTTAAGTGAATTCTAAAACTAAAGGTATGTACTAGTGACTAATCTACAATGGTACAAGTTTAAAGTTCAAGTACCTGAACTAATAAATTACTGGAAGGATTTGATTAAGTGTTTCAATGTTAAACTCTCGTAAACTATCCGAGGGTTGATTACTCTAAAGGGAATATTTTTGCGGCCAAACTATGTTAAGATCCTTTGGGAATAATAAATTACCTACAAAATTGTGTATTTTTAAATATGCCAGCAGTTAAAATATGTTCCAAAATTTTTAAGGATTGTAACGTAGAATTTTATCTCATTTATTCGTAGAAGGTATTCGTTCCAAATTTCAATAATTCAAAAACAAAGGAGCTAAATATTTTCACGAAAAATAAAACACGTTTTTTTAAACATAACAAGCTTATCTCCAAGTTATCTCCTAATTATCTCTTTCAGACCGATTAGGGCCTACTTTATTACTAGTAGGTACTCATCATTATGAACAACTTTTAATATGAATTCAAAGCTGAAATCGCGAAAAGAAATCTGCTAATCCATACCAATAATTTAATATTGTTCGACTAAATGTCCATACACTAAAATCGTAAAAAAAATTATCTGCTAGTCCATACTAGCAGATAATTTTTTTTACGATTTTAGTGTTAGTCCTATAGTAAAAGTTGTTCATAATTATACTATAACCCCCTAGAAGCACCTTCGCTAATAAAGTAGGACCATAAATACAATCGTTTTTTCGATCTTAAGCTTACTAGTTTATTTATCCGATGCTCCAGAACTACACGATGAGCTGACCCAACTATTTGTTCCCGACAACTATACTCGTAGTAGAAGGCACGGATTGTTTGCCGTGCTCCCGTGTCGCACTGTCTCGCGAGCCCAATCGCCCGTTCCTCGCACACTGTCCGCGCTCAACGGCCTCTTGGAAGCTAAGCCTGAATGTGACGTGTTTGCGGACGGATGGAAGTTGCTAATTTTGGTATGCTTGAAGTACTGTAAGATGAGTGTATGAATGTTATTTGTAGTACCTATTAATAATGTGTATAGGTAATTAATTTAATTGGGCTGCGGCCGTTTTAATAAATAAATAAAATAAATTTACGACGAAAAATAGTTATACAGGCTTCACACATCGACGCGGTTCGCGCAGTTGACAAACACGAATGCGGATCCTATGAAATCGACAAAACAGTATTAAGTACTATACCGCAGATAGTAATAGGTGATCATACTAGACTTTGACAGCCAAATTATACATTCGTTACAAATTGCCAATGAAACAAATAAAATTAATCAATACATCATTTCACACCAATTATGAACATTTCAGGCCAACCACAAATTGATCAAACAAAATTTACAATGGTTTACAAGAATACTCATTCTAAGCACCCACACTGGACACAAATATTTATTGTAGGTTCAGGTAAAAAATATAAATCCATCCAAGTACTCATATTATTTCGTGTTTCAACTTGCTAAGAAAAAGTTTCCCGCGGGAAATTACAATAACTCCACCGCGATAGGTGAGTTAATAATGAAGTTTAAGGTGGATGCACAACCAGCGGATGAATAGCAGTGTAGAGGTGTTGATACGCAGCTATCGCTGAACTTCGCAGTCGAACGAATTCAACGCTTTTGCCGCGTGAATTCGACGCTGGTCAGCGATTTGTACGCTGTTGGTGTAAATCGTGGACCAGTTTTAGAGAAGCACACATGATACAAACTTAAATTTAGCTTTAGGTAGTACGCAACTCAGACAATGCGGGATAATAAATTTAACATTCCAGCTTATGTAAACCAGAAAGATCACATGCAGAGGTGCTGTCCACAGCGTTGTGAAACTGGGCATTACCTATTTTCCTTTATGGAAAAGTTCTGTGTTCAGTAACAGACTGCAAAGGATGTTTTAGCAATAGATTGAGCATTATCATGTTTAGCTCAAACACCATCATGTATCACCGTAGGTTCATGAAAGAGGTTCTATAATTTGCAGTGTCGTGCACTCCACAAAGACAAAAAGACACTGCCTACCCTAATAAATTGAGTATTTAGTAATACAAACGACGAACGACGAACATCATTTAACTTGAACATACAACAGTAAGTTGTTTTTACCTAACCTGTAAGAAAATTCTATGCACACCACTGATCATTTGCATTGGGCACATCTTGTTGAAATTTAAAAAACGCCTGGGCGCATCGATGCATGCCATTCGTTTCTCCGCTTGTTGTACATCAACCCTACATATCACGTGCACGTACATTTGGTTTGATGCATAAATTATTGTTGTAAACCTTATACTTGTAAATCATAAATTAATGTTCTTGTTCTTCGCTGTGATCTTCATTGTGAAGGAGAATCCGGCTCTCACTGGTTGTAGGTGTGTCGAAGAGTGGCAGGTTTTCTACCTCACCTGAGAAAAAAAGTTAAATTTGACTGAATTTAGATCACATACAACTTTTTTTTTCATCTATTTTTAGTCGCTATAATTATGGGAATTCTTAATAATTGTATTCGATAGAACAAAAAAGTTAGGCTTATACTCACTGAGTAAAGCGTTGTAAAATAATTTTGCCTCATGTTCGTAATTCGAAAACCACCATGTTTCTATAAAATTAATATTTTTGAATAAGTTCTGTTAATGTTCCGAATAACCTATAAGAATGAATACGTACCCATTTAATTTAGCATACAGCATCTTATCAACCTAAGACAGTGTATAGTTACGATATATGCATCCGCGACAGAATTGCCGCAGAGACTATACGCGATGAAATATACCTATGCCTCCGGGTGGCTGGGCCACACGGTCGCACGGGCGCTTGTAATTCGAGCCTAAAGGGCCCTAGTGACTAACAGACTGTCAGCAATTATTAGCCTGTCAGATAATCTTAATAGATCACACACTTAGTGTGTGATCTATTAAGATTATCTGACATCTGGCAGTTTTTTATAAAGTTTTGGACTAACAGTGTGACCTGCGAGTGTATGAAGCTTGGCTATGCAGACCTATGTCGTTAGGTATTGGCTGGACAGTCCGTGATCTCAAGCTTAACGTCTAAATAAAAACAACCGGCAAAGTGAACCGCGGATCGCGGACTGTCGACTAAAAACCGCAAGTGTGTGGAGATTGACAGGTAATGAGCCGGTATGCGACTATTGCCTATATATAGGCTATATTCCCTTTTAATGAGTGGGCTACGTATTTCAGACCTTGGTTGACAGGCAGACAGACAGGATAAGACTAGAGACTGCAGGTAAACTGTTAATCAGTTGGGCTCTTAAGCGAGACTTTGCTGAACAGATACTGGGACATTGAATGGCCGAATCAGTAGCACATTATAACTTACCAATCCTCACAATAAAGTTGACAGATTCATCTTCGTCTAACATAGAGAAGACATTTTCTACGGGAATGTACACGTTCTGTGTGTGCTCCAGGAAGTCAGCGTCCTTCTCGCATTTGCATGGACGTCTGGAATTTAGGATACAGATTTTTTATTTTTTTATTTAGAGCATGGAAAACTTACAGCTAATTTAACTTAAATAACAACAATTTACACTGAAAAAAAAAATTGTTTGATTTAATAAACATCTTGTTTGATGTGATCACACATCATGACTCCATATGAGCCTAACAAGATCTTGACTACTGAAGCTATGAGAACTTTGTTAAATTGTCACAGTTCCGTCAATTAAGTAATGTATTGGTTTAATCACCGGTAATTATTTATTTTAACTCAGATCTTGGCCAGTCCAAGAATAAAACGTTGTCACATTAACATACTTATATTGTTGATTCGACTAAGATCTTGCACGATATGTTTCTGAAACTTTGTCAGATCAATGAAATTCATATGTTGTTTCAACTAAGATCTTGCAACAAATAACTGTGATAAAATGATTAATTCAACTAACCTCGTATTTGACGTAGACATGAGTCGTTGTCATAATAAATACCTGTATTAGTCAATTCAAGTCAGTGTCTTTAGCATGTCAACACTTTGTTGACATGCTAAAGACACTGACTTGAATTAACTAATAAAATCAATCAAAAATCAATCTTATTTATTGCAGTCAAATCACTTTGATTTGACTGCAATAAATAAGATTGATTTTGGAAATAAAATAAAACAATAGTTCGTACGTCATTTAATTCTAAAAAGGATAGACCAATCGATAGATAAAAGAAAAATAATTATTTTGAACTGGCTAATTACTAATTACACTTGTGACGCCCAGTGTTGACTGCTTGAGTTTTTTCACGGTAGTTGGCGGGCGAGCGGGGTGAGGGACGCGAGCCCGCGCCATGCTCAAGGACACGTTCGACCGCAAGTCCGAATGCTAACGCTGTAGGTTGCGTTATACACTTTTTTTTTTGCTATTTCTTCTGTTTAACAGTTGTCGGACAAAAATGCTGCTAGATTTTTATCTTCTTCTTTAGGTGCTGAAATAAAAGAAAAATATTATAATATAGGCAATCCATTTTCCAGACCTAAATTTTAATGAGATAGAATAGACGTTAAAATAGGTAAACAGCTACATGTAGTAGGTATACGTGAAGTAGTATATTTGAACTCAAATAAAAGATAAATATTTAAATACTTCTGATTATATATATATGTTTTTTACGATGTCCCGCTATCGACGAAAGAATCCCGCTTTTTTCACTCAAAAAGATCAAAAATCCCGACTTGGCAAAAAAAAAATCTGACAACGCTGATACATAATAAGGTTAGTGCATGATATAAATTACTAACCTGCAAATTTTGAGATCAGATCGGGGAGCTCCCATGTTTGAAGTAATTCTGCCACGTCGTCCATGTGTTAATTCACTCACTAACAATATAATTGTAGTTGAACAATTGTACATAAAATTGTAGATATAAAAGCTTTCCGTTTTCTGACAAATTCGGTTGTAAAAGGAGCGTACGTGCGTGTCGAACGGCGACAGTCGGCATGATGTAATATAATACTAGTATGAGCAAGCGGGGCGGGCGGGTGAAGCGCGGGGAGTGTCGCGTTCTGTTGATATTACAAAGCGTTATTAGATATGACTACATAACTTGTTTAATTCAACTATGCTCGTTGTTAAAACTATGATATAAATTATTTTATTGCTAACAAGTTGCTTGTTACCATGAACTTAAATTATTATTTATTATATACAAGTGAAAAAGTTAAATTAAACAAAGCATGTTTGATGTAGCAAAAACCGTTGATTATAATAAACATGTGCATTATTGTCGATATAAACAAAATGGATTTATTCTGGCAACTATGCTATCTTGTGTATAGTAACTAAATAAATAATGATTCCAAACATTTTAACGCCAACTAAGAGAAAATGCATCTTAGTTGGCCTGCATTTTTTTCAGTGTAGTCAATAGAAAGCCAATAACAAGATTTCACTTCTAGTAATAGACTAAAAATTTAAATGTGAGCGAATGAAGTACACCTTACCATAACAATAATAATTGCTTACTAAGAACAGAGCATGCAGTCTTTTTTTTTTTTGTTTATCTTATTATTAATGTGAAGCTAAGACCCGAAATGCCTAAATTACGAGTATCAAAAAAAAATCTTACTTTTGAGCCTTCAGAATAAAGATTCGACTCAAAAGTAAGTTCTCATACCATAGTCACATGATACTAAAGGGTGATTCTCCAAAAAACCATTATCATTCATCGTCATAAATCATGCCATCCTTCCTTCCTTTGGTTGTAATTATTACATTTATGTTTGAATTGTGATTATTCTTATGATTTAAACTTCTGAATTGTTAACTTTGAGGTGTCGGTAATGACGTACTTAATTGATTTTTTGGAGAACACCCTAAAGCCATATCAATATACTACAAATAGGTCTTGGTTTAGTGTTTTAAAATATTTACGTAATAAAAGAATCATGATTTATTTAATTATCTCTGCCTAACCCTTCAGGTAATTAGGCGTGATGCTATGTTATGTAAGGTTCTACTCAAATCAGTATAACTCAGAATTATTACGAATCCCAGTAAATCTTATAAAATATAATAAGGAAAATTCACATAAGAAAAATCTCTGAGTGTTTTATAACCCAACAAAACAATTTATAATGCTTGTAAGAACATTTTTTTACACAAAAGAATTTTATTTATTCTCTGTATGGGAACCCAACAAATTTTGTTCGCATTATGGTATCATTTATATACGACAAATTGGTTGAAAATTCAGAAATTGGTCAGAATTTTTTTCTGGGAAATTGTCTTATATCAAAAATTATTAACTCAACATAGTAACGCCCAGACCAAAAGACTTAAACAAGAAACAGCAGTAAATTAAGTTAATTAGTTATATCACAATTAATTTATTAATTTTTGTATTAAGTTTTAGATATTTCTAACGTTAAATATTGTTAAAAATTCTGTTTCTTTTCAGTACCATACTGTAAGCACTCCTGCCGCCTGTGGCACAGGTTTATCCTAGTACAGGCGCCTATCATTTGTAATACCTTTATTAATACTAAAGTTTATATTGTATTGTATTAATTTAATTTTGATTATATAGTATTTCGGTATTTAAAAAAATATTTTTATTAAACAAAATATAGTACAAAGGTTTTATGACCTAGAAACCCTAAAACATAGGATTATTGAATAATTTACAAGACGTCATGCGCACTAATTCCTGGGCGGAAACGAATTGTCTATAGAAGTAATACTTGCCTATAAACAATCCTTTTGCTGGGTAAGTTGGGAAGGTATATATCAACTTCAAAATAAAATTTCTCTGCATGGTCGTCGTTGACAAGCACGGTCCACATCATTCTTCCTAAAAATAAAGATGTTAAATAATTAGGAGAACTAAAATAATTCGGCTGAACCTTTAGCGCTGGTAGGCTGCACCAATTGGATCGTTGTTTTCTGCCTAACATTGCATTACTCATTACGTTGGTCTGGTCTGTGGTTCCTTTCGATACAAGTATTTCCATCATTTAAGTTTTGGCGGTAAGACCGTGCACCTAGAGTCTCGACATTTCATACGTGCCTGTATCTGGCTTACATGAAATAAAGTTCTATTCTGTTCTATTCTATTCTAGACGATAGTCACTTCTTGATAGTTGCTCCGGGTCCGGGTTTTTGTGCATGTGAACATTTGTCCTTGTAAACGCACCCATGAGGCCATGATACAGGAACAAAGGCGAGTGTGGTGCAAAGATTAAAAATAAATATTACTTTTATTAGGCTACATTTTTCAACTGGAAGCTAACTCCCACTTGAAAAAGACTAGGAGAAAGGTGATTTTCGAATGTTCTAGTAAAAAATATGGGTAACCGTATTACCTTCTCGGTTATTTGCGTTTTATCTTCCTTGAAATTGCTAATGCTAACACATGGAAGTGATTTAGTGATGACCCACTACGATAACATGACTTCAATATTGTTATCTATAAAACAATTTGTTGGTCAAGTGTTTATCATATCAATTAGGTATGCACTTGTTAAGCAGTGACTAATAAATAATTTGCGTATGTTAACATTCTGTTATAATAAATTGAATTATCTTCGTTTACAATATAAGTATAATAGTAATATAAGCATTCAATATTCTAGAATTTTCTTCCACTTAATTGAGTTATTAGTAGTTCATTTCTATAGGTCACCGATTAACGCCGTCGGGGGAAGCCCCACACCAGACGGTTTATAAAGAGCCCTTTCAATGAGAATTCTTTAAATACCTATATTTTTAAACATAAAATTCACTCTATTATCTTTTAATGTAAATGTGATTCGAAAATGTCACATGGAAGTATATTATTATTCTGTTGTTGTTCTCCTTAGATAACTATAAATCTAAAATTACACGAGGCCATAAAATGAATTTTGAGTTATCAAGATTCTGTTGCCTCTGACATTATGAGCGCTGATATTTTTGTACCGCTGGTATTTAAATTGAAAACTGTCGAATAATGCACCTCTTTGGTCATGAAGTTTCAGCCGATTACAGATCCGGCTCGAAGGACCAAAATATATTCTTACCTCCTCTTTTGTCGTAAATCTGGTACACGTTGAATATTCTATCGTAGCATTTCAGCAGAAAGTAGTTGAGTACCGGCTCTGTCCTCTTCGCGTCCCATCTGTTTTTCACCGTGATGAATGGCAGTTCGGTGACCTTCTCTTTGTGTTCCTCGAAACAATGGTCCATCCAGTCGCCAGCACGACCTTTCCATTTGCAGTCCCCTGGAATTACGTGTATTTTGAGAAAAAGTAAAAGGAAAATTGTTATTGTGGTCTCGGGTTGGATAGATTACCCCATCAGTTCTCGTGAACGTTAAAAGACGTGAAGGATACACATTACACAGCAGCATTTACCTTTGTTCTGGTACACGATACTGTGATTTTGGTACGGGAATAAATCCGTCTACCAAAAAAATAGGGATCACAGATATACTGGGTGGTGACGACGTTACGACATGACAAACCATGAATTTGGTATCACGTTGTGAAGCCGTACACAAAAAGTCATCAATTTTCCCTCACGTAATTTTTGCATAATATTTCACTCTACTCTCATTCGTCCAGGTGAAAGGACATCAAAGTAGAAACTTATGTCACCTTTATCCATTCTATACGTGTAAATAAAGATTATTTTGGTAAAAACATGTTTAGAGACTTTTCAAATTTCGCTTAGAGATAGTGGATATGTGTAAAATTAATAAAATTTAAATTAGTTCCTGTGGCTAAACTACTGATTGGATTTGATTGATTTTTGTGTACGGTCACAGAATGTGATACCAAATACGTTATTACGTATTTTCTTTAATGTCGTAACTTCGTCACCACCCTGTATACAAAACAGATATTTACGTTACCATCCATTCTTCGTATCTTCGTGAAGACCTAAGACTCTGTAGTGGAAAAAACTCACGTATACAAAAAATTCACGTCATCATAGTTGCTGCTTAGGAAGCAATATATTTACTTCGTGTCAAAGGTTCGTACTAAATGACTCATGACGTATACCATCGTTTCGTATTCCAAGACACGAAACATTTGGAACTCGTTGCGTCACTAACTTATGGGTTTTCTTTGACATTTTCCTTGAACAGTGCTGTTTCTTACGAAACGTAAATAATATGGTTGAGTTTTTGTCACACCTAGCTTCGCAATTTCTTATGCCATGAAAAATTACGATATTTTTCTTATTCCTCCTGAAAACCTGAATCTCGTTTGTCTATTTTCAGTTTAGATATTAATTTAGTATATTATGGCAACAAAATATTCAAATAAATACAGCCGCTACTAACTACATACTTTTATTATGGGACCAATACTGAAATCGTGAAAATCTCCTGTTCCATATATTTAGTCGAGTAGATAATATTGAATTATTTGTATAGAATATCTGTTTTATTTTCGCGATTTCGGTTGGTCTCTTTGTAAAAGTTATTCATAATGATGAGTATAATTACACAGTATATATATATTATAATTACCTACCCTGTATAGGGATCGGGACTACAAAGGTAGGACCTTGTATAAGTAAGAAACAAAAAAAAATTAAGTATAAAAAACCAAAAAATGAATTGTATGTACCTAAAGTAAGTCCATTACATGATTGTTTGTTGGTCAACTCACCATATACTCTAGCCATGAAGCAGTCGATGATGCGGAACTGGCAGTGAGCGTAGTGCTTGTCAAGCTGCGGGAGGACCGCATGCTTCGGACAGCCACCATTCGTGCACGGGAATAGAACCTTGTTGGCCAACGACTCGAGCGCCGTCGATCGGGTAAGAGAGAACTCTTTCTGGAAATATAGAAGAATATATAAGTAATTCTTTACTATAAACGGTATTTTTTTTAAATAACGTTCTCCTACCCTTAGGTTTCTCCTGTATCGTGGGTATAGTTGTAACTAACACGTCACATGCACACTCACACCCAAACCCGGAACAATAATCAGTACTCCGTACAAATAAACAATTCCGTGCCGGGATCGAACCCGCGACACTTAGCAAAGAAAGTGAATCGCTTAGCCATCGCGCCAACCATGTCACCGATAAGGCATAGAAAACAGAAAAACGGTAAAGAAAAAAAAACTTGGACCTTTGTGGTGATACCATAGAGATTAATTCTACGTAACTTCAATTCGGGTAAAGGGAAATAAATTTCATAGAAATCCATTTGTAGATGATTTTGTTTCTACATATTGGTTTCTCACACCCGAATAGGTACGAAGTATTCGTACGAAAAGAGTATAATTTGTTAGCCTTTGGCTATCGTTCGTCTCTCTGTTGGTTTGAAATTTACCCAGGAATGCAAAGGGATTAGTTAGACCAATGTTTCAAATGGCAAAGGCGTAGTAGAGAGCTGCACGTAGAGCATGTAGAGGCTGATGAAAGACTTTACAGTTCCGAATCTTTTATTTTTTACCTGTACTTTAATTGTACCTTAATAAGTATTCTATCTGTATAGTTTTTTATCTAATTTGATAATGTTGATAACGAAGTTTATGACTCAATCGTCTCATTCGATCTGTCAACGTTTGAACCATAAAGTTATTATTACTCCACTAGTAATAATAACTTTATGGTTTGAACCGTCTTCAAAACAGAAATTCCAGTTATTTGGCTTGCAAATTTTGGGCATAGTGTATTTTGTATGACGTTGCACTAGCGTGAAAGAATGTCTTGGGCAATTTATAATTAATACGCCGTAGATTTTGAAGTATTTTTTTCATTTCCTCCAAGGGTAATTGTTAATTAGTTGGTTCACCTTGAACCAATAACTTTTCTATTCGTGTGTGTAAACGACGATTTTGGTTTATATCAAGAATGGCTGAATTTGCTTGAGTCTTAGATATATTTTAGCTGAATTCTAAGCATTTAATTCCAACATTCTGCAGGTCTCACATTTTTTCGTATATAAAAGCACCCAAGGCTAGGTTATCCTATCCTTATTGTATGGTTTAGCAGTAAAATTGTTTATTTTCTTGAGGAAAATGCATAAATTGTTTGATGTAATATGAATGTATGTGATATTTTGTGCGTTTCGAATTAAATGAGATTTTGCTTAGCAACCACATTTTCCTCTCTTATTCGAGCATTTGAAATGATATGCTTGTGTCCTCATTATCTTCTAACTAATAGGTATGCGGAAAATACTTATAAAAAGAGTTCAGAGGTACCTATGATAATATTCGTCTTCGGTTTAATATTCGCGTTTGTCTAATCTTGAATTTAATATAACTCAACAATATCTAATACTATCGACCCAGTGATTGATAAAACGATATTCATAAGAAAAATCTATTTATTTAGCAAATTAAAACTTCTGACAACGCATGACAATGTTTCCAGTGCAGTCGCCTAAAGGAACTATTATCTCTAAAACTGTTTGATAAAATACTGTCATAATCTAAATTGGAGTTTTAAAACGTCCAATAATATTCTTATAAGCAGAGCCTTTGTTATTTTAGATATTTTCGAATATGGCGGAATTTATAAGGGCTTGATTGATATGGGGTTTTATACAGAACCCCAAAATGTCTTTTTGATTTATTTCAATACACACAATGCAGTATTTCCTCTACCTATGTCGATTTTTAATATCCCTGTGTATAGCCCAGAGATATTTGATTTTGTCAGACGTATGAACAAACAAACGGATGATCCCAAAGGGTTACAATTTAGATTTGGAGGTAGACAGTTTCGAAACAACAACAAAAATGGAACACAGACAACTTCTGTTGGCTTACACACAAGTTGAAATTGGGCACCAAGTGATTTTATTTGAAATGGTCGTGCGTAATTGTGAGTTAAATATTTTTATTTGACTCAATATCTTCGCCTAGGTACTTCACTTGTGCCCGATACATCAAGATCTCATGACCTACAGGTGGTAGGATGACTATTCCATTTGGTCGGTTCAATAAATGTAGCTGGAGCTGGCATTGTGATCCATTCCTATAACTGGCTTTGTAACTGCTGTGTTTGGCTCAGGATATTACGACACAAAAGACTGCCATATGTTTTTTCATACCTCTGAGTTAGGACCAAAAAATATTCACTAGTGGTGGCCCAGTAGTCGAAATTCGAACGTAATCGTTCTCCATATAAATTTTAACAAAGCCAAATCTCACACTTCTCCTTGCTCGCAATATGCTTCTCTTACGTATTAATAATATAGATAATATAAATCTGTCATCATCAAGTCACTTAATAAGGCACGCGGCAATGTTATCTATAAATTAAAGATAAAATTGTCGCAGTAAGATAATAAAATCCGAGATTTTCCTATATCGATACATTTGATAACATTGTAAAGGGATTATAAAAAATATTTGACGAATGACTCATCGCAGTTGTGCAGTATCCGCTTTCAGTGCTCAGTGCTCAAGGTCAAGGTTTAATGACCCCAAACATGAGCATTTCAAGCTACTATTTTACCCCAAAATCATCGCAAAACACGTAAACTTTTCCTGATATTATTTATCAGCACTAGTCCAATGCTGAAGGTTATACTCTTGAGGAAACCGGCATGAACCAAAAATTCCAAGTCTTGTGACCATCCAGCAATCCGCTCTGGACTCGTGTGATGGATTGCGGCCTTGTGTCCCTCTGAGAGGAGGTCGTAGTCCCAACAGTGGGAACATTAGACTGATGTTGCATTCACGTTACGTTACGTTTTGGACTATTGTGTAACTCATTTTTGTAAAATTTGTTTCTAGACGTCATGTGTGCGTGCTATAACAAATGTTGTTAATAACTTAGCAACTGTATGACCAATATTTTGTCCACGATTTTGGGCGCTCCTAGTCGGGGTAGGGCAAAATGTTAGTCCCAATTTTATATTATGTACATACACACGTAGAACACGATATATAATATTTTTGTTTCATCTTCTAATAGTACCTATGTAAATAGCAACTAAGATATACTAACAGGTGTATGAACAGCAGCATTCATTATTACGGCTACCGATAACATCTTACCACGATCACCTTGCTTGTTGTCCAAAAACGATTAAACGGGTTTGGGCTTCAGCCTAGTTTCATAGAGGATATTCTATCTGTCTCAGGGATTACAAGAGATCTTCTGTGATACTAAAATTGCCTTGGAGGAACATAATATTCACTATCAGAATCAGAAGCTAATTCATTATCACTTCGAAACCCATGAATGTGCCATGCAAGCAATGCTTACAAAATCATATCATAAATACAGTTTCAACTAAAGCCCTCAAAAAAAGCATTTATGGTTTCAATAAAAAAAATTACTACTACTTTTTTACTTTACTTTTACTTATCCTAAAATAAAGCCCAAGCAATTGTTTCTTTTATTTCATAATTCATGCGGTAAAGAGTTAATTTTATTTCTAAAACCTTTTCTCTGTCTAGAATTTCTCCTGTATTGAGGGTACAGTTTACAAACATACATATCCTATACACACCCAGATCTGAAACAACTATCTGTAGATCATACAAATATTTTGTTCCGGGGATCGAACCCGCGGCACGTAGCGTAGAAAGTTAATCTCTTAGTCACTGCGTCAACCCTGTTGTCAAATTCAGGAAGCAGACAGAACTGCTGCTTAGCTCTCGACATATTCCGATATTTGCCTTTTGCAGTCTCCACGGGTAAAAGTGTCTATTCTATGCCACAGTTCCCATAAAGCCATTTTTTACCCCGACAAAAAAGTGGGATGTTATAAGTTTGTAGTGTGTATCTGTGTATCTCCGCATCTGTGTATTTTATTTTATATGTGTATCGGTGTATCTGTGTATCGGTGTATATGTGTCTCGGTGTATCTGTGTATCTGTGTATGGCATCGTAGCTCAAAAACGGATGGACCGATTTCAATGCAGTTTTTTTTAATTGAAAGCTCGTTTAATCGGGAATCATCTTAGCTATGTTTCATGAAAATCTGTTCAGCCGTTCATAAGCTACAGCTCTTTTTCTAGTTAGAGTCGAGGATTTTTGACAGTTAGGTTATGTACTCCTTACCTTGCACACATGACATTGGAAGCTCTTCTCGTAGCAGCGGCCGCATACACTATGGCCATCCACGCATAGGTGGATGGGCGGCCTCATGTACAAGTTACATTTTGTACACGTCAGCTCTTTGATCAGCCCTCCGTAGTGATCCGTCTCGAGCAACGTGTTTAGGATTACTGTAATCAGAAAAAAAAAAACATACAATCATAGGGACTCTGATGTTTATGCAAATGGATAGATGATTTCCAGTTGGCGTGAAAAACATACCCCTTATTACAAAAGTAGGTTTAAAAGCAAATCTTAAATATATCCGTCACTTTCTACATATAACAAAATAACAGAAAGAGTCGCGGTATTCTTAAAACATGGATTTTACAAGATTGCTCTAAATTATCTTTTACTGGATGCTACGAGGCGAGTATACGCGCGTACCTAATATTTTTACGCGCGTTGCATGTATTGACAGTGGGATGTTTCTGATGGAAGGAATCCATGCTCTTAGTATCTCACTAACGCACGTGGAGGCGTAGGCTATGTTTTAGAGATAAACAAACATCACTGAAAATTTACCAATATTTTGTACCAAATAATAAATTTATCCGTAAATGTAGTTTAATTGCAAATATTACGCACTGTATCGTAAAGACAGATAATCATGTGTCGTGGCTTGTATACTTAAATGGAGAAGTTCACATTTATCATGACAGGATTAACTATCGAACCAAGAAAAAATTCAACGATAAAAATACGTGACAACGTAGTGGGATACGTAGGATCATTCTCGCAGCACATTAAAGAAAGAAATTCAGACATACCTAGTCGATTAAGCTTGAACTTCAAATATCTCATCTTCAGGCGTCTACTTAGCATACCGTAATATTTCTTACTCTAGCTTAAACCTTTGCTATAAAGGGATTGTATATCATAATAATTAGTTAACCCGACGCAAAGTAAAACGCAACCACAGAATATTTATCGTTATTATAATGTATGATACCTATATGTATAAGGGCCATAGCATAATAGCTACTTTTTGCAGCAAAATCGCGCGTTATCGCGTTCGTTGGCTGCTATTCCCTTATAAAAAGTGAATAACGAACGTGAAAATGCACGATTCTGTACAGAAAGTATCTAGTGTACTGTGGTCCTAAGCATTCTTTCACACTCAATAATACTTTTAGTAGCAGAATCGCGAGTATTCGCGTTCGTCGGCTGCCTTTTGCTTACAAAAAGTGAATAACAAACGTGAAAATACGCGATTCTACTGCTAAAAGTATAGATCGTGGATGGGCCCTACGAGTGAACTTACGAGGCTAGCATATGCACCAAGGTGTATTGAAGCCTCAACAAAAATATGAATAAATCTATCGTTTGCAGGCGGCGGCGAACGTTCACAGCATAATGAGATAATACTTCTACCTTTTATTTCTTGATAGGTTTACCTGCGTATACGCATAGTTATTTTATTCAACTACAATAATAGATATCACACCAGCAAATGATCTGCGTGAGATTTAAGCCAGTAATTAGAGAGAAACTGCGCAAGACCGCGCAAAGTGCACAGTTCTGGTTTTGGAGGCGAAGACCCACTTCGGGTCGCTGAGACAGAGGAAGAATCGAAGAACGAGAGAAGTAAGTACAATGTTAGAGGTTTCAAATTATGACTAAGCTTAAAAAAAATACGACTGTCAAAGAGAGTACTTAGCATTCAAATCCTATGTAGATAGACTGACACGTAGCATTTTAGAAATTTGATTGAGATACCACGGAATTCAAGTATCTGACCAGTGTATTTGTATGTATGTATATTTATATCTGTATATTAGCATATGAGAATGTCATACTTATACAAAAATATTATCTACCAAAGTGCATAAAACTTCCCAATAAATAATAACCAGAAAAAATTATTAAGTATACATCACATACCTATCCAAGAATATTATGATTTATAAATGCATAATATTTGCATCGCAAAGGTATATTTCGGTCAGATTGACTATTGAAACAACCAACGCACGGTAATTTTGACAGATTTTCTGGAAGCAACGACTAGTATCAATCATCACATGATTGCTACTGGAAATCCGAAAATAAACATAAGTGGATATCTGTCCATTTCGATAGATCAAACCGAGCAGAAAATTACGAACATTTATTACAGACATTGGCTCATAATCATTTATTTAGTCCCACAATGGTATCGTTAATGGTACGTTTATGACCAAATATATCGAGAAGTAATACAACGTGTAAATTAATTAATGCAAACCTCACATCAATTAGAATAACATAAACATAATAAAAAAAAATTGTTTTCTAAAAGTTAACTATTATTTAAAAAAAACTAGTTTTGAAGCTTGCATTACCTACTGCATTTAAAATTGAGTCTTACGATCTTGAAATAGGATTTAATTTTCTTTGGCTCAATCGAACGTCAGATTGAGGAATTATATTTTTTTTTTAAATAATTAATAACTATAGGTACCTATATTACAGGTTACTGAAATAGATTCAGTAGACAATTACGATTAAACTATATTATTCAGGTTTGGCGCTCATTCAATTACACCGTGTATATTTTTCAATCTAAATGATACAGGTAGGTACTATAGATACTAGAATATGAAGATTAAATGCTGGCACAGAATGTTAGGCACTAGGTAATTATTATGACTCGCAAGCAAAGAATTCAGTCGTATTGATCGAACTACAAACGAATCGCAGGCGGAGTAGGTACACTCATTAGTATTTCTTGACTAAATACAAATATTAATGTGTATTTGCATTTCAATTAAAGACTACTCTAATTTTTTTTCGGAGAATGCACATATTGACTTATTGGCTACTGGTAAATATTAACTCCGTATAATACGCAGAAATGTTGAAGATACATGTCACTTTGTAAATAAGCCCCGATATTAAACAGATTAGGAACTATTAACAACTGGTAGAAGTTAAGACCCTAATTTAAATCATTCGACGATAACTGGCAGACATTTACAGAAATATTTGGAGTAGACAGTCTGTATTTATAGTATCCGAGCGTAATAAGAAAGACAGATGCGAGAGTTCGGGAGTATAACTAGAAGTTCAAGGTTTTGAGAGCAGACGACGAAAATTTGTTCAAAACACTCAAAATTTTTGTTTTAAAAACTGAAACTTTACCTTTAATTCATTGTATCATTAAATTAATAGGAATCGAACCTAAATATGATTGCGATATGTTGATAGTAAAACGAAAAGCATTGAGACGATACCCGTTTAGATTTTGAAAATCAAATCACTTTTAACACACGTCGAATCTACCAAATCACTTTACACAATTGATCACTTTAAAAATCATCACAACGTGACCATCAAACAAACACTTATTACGGCACAGATATTACTATACACAACTAATAATAAACACTAACTTTTTTTCCCAGCCGGCGACGATGTGGATGACATTCTGAAAATAACGCTCCACGCCACAACAATCGGAACTAGTTCGTTTCCAATACACTTTTATACTTCGTTAACACTTTTTGATTCACGCGTACCGCTGTAAAACGATTAGAACGCAATCGTTTAGCCATTTTCTTTGATAAGACAAGAGTATCTGAAACGTGATTGTTGGTAACTCGGTTTGTTGTTGGCGACACTGTACAAGTCTATATTTATGCGGCAAGGTCGCTACTAAGGGCCGCAGTGGCGAGTACGGCTGACCAATTGCGCTTCGGTTAGTCGCGCATCTACAGAGAATTAATTGTTTGGTGAAACTTTACCTGTATAAAAGGGAAAAATTACCAATCACATTTTTATTATTTGGCGCAGTATTTAGAATTTGGTTTTCATTTGGTCGTTATTCTAAAGTCATATCAGTAGATTCGTCTTTTTGTAAGGTTTGGTTTCATGTGTTGACATGTTGTTTCATGTCTGAGTAAAGTGAAAGGACGGCGAAGAAGAATTTCTGTCGATGCAAACTTTTGTCTTCGAAAGCGTAAACGTAGAGTCATATTCCCAACTAGTTTCTGTTCTAAAATAGAAAACTGTTTCCTGAAAACAGCCATCGAGCTAACAACACAAAACTGTGGTTAAAAGCCGGGTGAAACCACGGGTATAATCAACATACACATGTCAACATAATACGTACTTAAATCGGTATACTATGAATCGAATACACAAAAAGATTATTAAAAATAAAGTATTTTCTTGTTTTTATTATTATGTCATTCTCACATTTAAAATCAGATATTTCCTTTTAACTTGTTTTGTGTGGATGCGGGACTAGGCTTAAATTAACGAAATGGACACGTGTTGTGTTCGCAAAGCACTTCATTTTCACCGTGACGCATTTCCGAACGTTCTAAATGATGTTGTGTTGGTACTAGTACTATTAGTATTGTGTAGATATGGATCAAACACAGATACCTACCTACGTCCTGATATTCCTTATCACTGAAATACTGCATTGAATTTACGTAAACTTATTATCACCTGATTATTTTTTTGTTTGTTATTACGACGATTTTTAATCAAGAATGAATTAAAGTATCAATTGGACTACAGTTTTATGTCTTTTATTTATATAATTTTCCAATAATTAAGGTTATGTGATTGCTATTTTTCAAAGAGATAATTATCTCAAATAATCTGGCAAACATATCTTATCTGATTAAATGACTGATTATAAGTTCAGTATAAAAATACCAAATGTCATTAGATTTTTTGAATTATAACAATTATATAATTAATTCATAAAAAAAAAACTAAAATTATTCAAACACCATTATATTTACCTATGTTCAGCGAATATTAGTCGTAAAATTTTTAACTTCGTGGGATAAGCAATATTTTCATTTATTATGTCACAAAAATCGTGACATTTGTGCCTTTTTTCTCGATGATTGTACCATATTTATATCTTAAAAAGTTATGGTAGGAGTCCATACAGATAGTTTTCTTGTAGCTTCAATCGAAGTAGGTACTTGCCCGTACAGCCCGTCTTAAACATCCACCTTCTATAGCATTTTTTAATATTGAATTCAATCTTTATTGTAATTAACATCTTACATGAAGGTATGAGTTCTGAGTCATACCTTATATTTACACATTACTTAAACCGGACGATTAAAATAATTTGATCATGCACAACAATTTGTGAACAACAACATTGACATGTTGTTGTTCACAAATTGTAAAACTATAGATTCAATGGATTTAACCTGCCTTCTGATATTGAGGAAACAAAGAGGACATCGATTTAAAAAAAATCCCTAATCACTCACTGATAATTCGGTTGTATTTTATTTAAAAAAATCTAATTAGATGTTATCACGAAAATAAAATTTTCAGCCGCATATACTTTTAAGGAAGAAAGTGTTATGTTAAAGAGTTATTTTCCTAATAAATTATTTTTATGTCCTATGTAGGTACCTACAGGACACAAATGCAATCAGCGGGTGAGACAAATACTTACTTGGACTTGAGTGAGTTATCGATATAGTCCTATCGAATATTTCGGAAAACAAACGTCATCCCTAGATACGGCTATACCTAAAGTACGTTACTGCTCATCTTGAAGGAAAATAGATAGGCACCTACCAGCGAACTTATTTCCTAAGTCATAAGGAAGCGGATGTTATTATGCATTCCATACTGTTTTCAATCTAACGCCAGGGTGTATGTTAGGTAGAACACACACGATCGGTAGAATGTAGAAAAGCCGCAGAACTCGTGCGTAAATGATACTCATACTTCGTAACTCAAAGTGTTCGTACCTACTATATTTTTACAATCAAGAGAATATGCGATCATAAAAATTATAATTTGGTGTATTACTGTTTCACTGCTAGCCATGAGCCTCTTCTCAGAATGATGAGGTTAGGACTTAGTTCACCAAACTGGCTCGGTGCGGGTTGGAGGACTACACACCATCGAGAACTTTATGGAGCCCTCTGAGATGTGCAAGTTTCGTCACGATGTTTTCCTTCACCGTTAACGCAAGTGATAATTAAATTCTGATTTGTTGATAGACACATGAATTTGAAAAGTCAATGGTGCGGGCCGTGTTTGAAATTAGACCTTTCCGCATGAAAGGCAAGCGTTCAACCGCTAGATCAGTCACTGCTACTTGTATTGCATACTATATTATATTATTATAAATAGGTATACTGTATATTCAAGAAAAATACTGCATTTAAATACGATACCACAACTAAATTAATTTAAGAGCAGAGGAGCGTGTCTTTCCGCACAAAATTGGAGCTGCCCGACTGGGGAAGTACTTTGTAGAATATCGTAGCCAAATAACATTGCTATTTTACAATGTTGTATTTCTAACAGTGAGCAAGATCACCAGTTCAATTGTCAACACGACACTAATAGAAGGGTAGGGAACGCACGAGTGATGCCTTTTTGCATGAGTCCATATATTACGGTAACCGCTTACCATCGTATGGTTGTTCGACACCTAAGCAGTATAAAAAAAAATGGGTGTCCGGTCAAAAACTGCGCAATGAGATCACCCTCTTAGCCTTCATTTAAATACCAAATAGTTCCAAGCCTGACTCACAGTTTAACCCTACAATAAATTATTACTTGTAATTTGTGCCTGTCCATATCAATCGGAAAAAGGCCGGCCAGTGGTAATTGGGGTATAAATGTCCAGTCATTCCTCTTATTGGATGCCCTTTGCTAATTTCACGGGTATAGTTGAAGACGCGCCTCTAAATGGATTTATCGAATCCTCTCCTATTCGCGTAAATTAGATGTCAATCAATCAATCTATATTTTAGCGTTGTTTACTTGGTATAGAAATTGTAATTAATATTCTATTATGTTATTATTTTATGCCGGCAACATGTGGGCCGGGTGTTGTGACGCAATTTGGGAGAGGCCTATATCCAGCAGTGAACTGCGATTGGAATATATTATCGATAACCTATAAGTTGAGGGTTCCGAGAATAACCCATCTATTTTATGAGTGTATATATGATTAAATAGTTCTGATCTATAAATTAACTAACTTTTGTTTTTCCTGCACGACAATAACAACTTTTGCAGGTCCCATCTGAACCAAGTTAATCGGTTGTAAATAGCAATTACTTGTTTATTTCTAGCCGTTACGTTTTTTAAGGTGTGTCGATGGAAAATATGCAAAGTTTGTCATTTCTATTTTCAGTCGGAACGGAACATACCAATAATGATTAATTTCTCTCTCTAAGAGGCTTGTCAAAGACCGGCAATGAATCGGATTTAAAACCTTTTGCATAGGTATCCACCCATTTAATGGCAATACGAGATAGAAATGTTTTTTTTTTATCCTATCCGTGTATGCTTTATAACATCGGTCTAATACGTTTTTTGGCCCAATTTTTCTTTTTTTTTCTTTACTGACTTTTATTTACCACAGTGTTACATAATACAGTGTTCAATAGGCATTCTAATCTTTATAAGTAGGTACTACTTAAATTATTATATAAAAAGCTGTTGCTCGTAGTTTCACTCACTTCCTAGGGAAATTAGTTTATGTATAGAACGCGCAAATCTTTATGAGCCCTGAACTGAGCTCTGAACTCTCTCTCTCTCTTCCTCTAGCACCTATAATAAGCGTACTGCGCAGCCACTCGCGTTCAACTACCGAGAGCTCATAAAGTTTTGCGATACCAGTGCATAAGTGTATTTATTCCAGGATAGGCCCTTCTCAGATTTTTAAAATTCGTCGTCCTAGTGATTATAGTGATTTCGTCGTCTGCATACGTGATAAGTATGCATACTGCATGCTCACATATGCAGAAGACGAAATCACACTCTCTCATGTCTCACTATGAGATGCCCTTAGCTGCGCTGTCGTTTAAATATATTTTTATGTAAGGTTGGAGACCCTTCAGGCCTCGCCACAAGTTCGGTTAAACAGAAAAGCCTCCCTGAACCAACTGAGAGAAACAATTACAAAAAAAAACAGGATGTGGTCATCTGTGTGCTAAATTTTACCCAAATTTGTTCAGCCGTTTATTCGTGATTGAGTAACAAACATAATAAATAAACATCCTCACAAACTTTCACATTAATAATATTATGAAAAGGTATATTAGGCCAGATACATAAGCCATAAGATATATTCACAAAAAAAAAAAAAAACGACAGTCTTTAATGATCGCCTTTGCACAATTCAAGGTTTTATATCATTTTTCACACCAAGCTTATTAAAGTAATATTTTTTTAAGTTAATTGACGATAAAAACCTTTTCTCGCTTCCGTCGTCAAGTTGTAAGAGTTGTATTCCTTCTTTATTTTGTTCTATTATTTTATAAATATTAGTTGTCTTCATAAAATAATTATTTTATTAAAACACTTTTCTCGAGTCTCATTAAAAATAAAGTGCTTTATTTTACATACTTTTTGCAGCATATAGTTGGGTACTTGTTTCTGATATTATCTGTACCATAGTAATAAATCATAGTTTGTGGGAAGTCACTTCTCTTGGAGCCAGGATCTTACTTCATCAAGTATCGATCGTAAATTGTTTTTGACTGGACCAGCTATTTTCCCGGAAAATTATGGGCGGACGACGCGATAGTTTGCAGTACGTTTCTACCTCCAGAAAATATAAGGGTTAAGTTTTATACAAAATATTTTTTTATGCAGTGCGCTTAATTTGTACAGTGATTCAGACTCTGTTCCTAAATGCAACTGCAGTATTGGAATACACTTTAAAACAAAATGAAAATTCGACTTAGTATGGGGAACACGCGTAATTTATTAGCGCAAGCCATACAAAATCAAATGTTTATCTTGTTTTGGAGTGAATTTTAGTACTGCGGTTGCATTTGGGAACGGACACTGAATCACTTTGCAAATTCTGCGCATTGCATAAAAAAATATCCTGTATAATGACTGCAGACTCAACGACCCGAAAGCTGAATATCCTAACATTATCGTAGGACATAAAACTAAACTGCATGTTCGGTAAGGAATGCTAAGCCGGGTTGTTAGCATCTCCATGGGAAGGCAATATGTCGTATATTGGAAATTCCTCCCCTCCGTTAATACCACTCTATGGTACATCTCATGCCTTGCAGAATTCTGTGCTAGAATCGCAATATTTTAAATATGCTGAGACCGAAAGCTAAGAACCATGTTGAATTGTTTTGAACATTCTAATCCACATACCAGTTCAAAAACTGTAAAAAGGCTAGGCCTACAACTGTATATATATAATCTATGGCTATAAAAAAACATTTTTACTGAAAATAACAAAACAAATGAAGTTTGGTTACCTTTAAATCAAATATCTACGTCAGTTTTGTCAATAATTGAGCCGTCGAAACCACGGACCAATAACCCTATATTGACTCTTGACAACTTAATAAAGTTCATAACAAACAGATAGGTTAGTACCTAATCCTACCTGTTCGTTATGAAGTTTATCAAATACGCATAGCTACGTAGAATATCACGATACATTTAATATCACGGTGCTCAAATAATAACCTAACCGTCAAAAATCTCCGACTCCAACTAGAAAAATAGCTGTAACTTTTGAACGGCTATACAGATTTTCATGAAACATAGCTAATATGATATCCGATTAAACCAGCTTTCAATTGAAAAAAACTGCATTGAAATCGGTCCATCCGTTTTGGAGCTACGATGCCACAGACAGATACACATATACATACTTATAACATCCTTCTTTTTTGTCAGGGGTTAAAAAAGATCACTGTTATATTCCCTAAAAGCTGTTTAGTAACACATACGTATAGAAAAGTGTACACTCGGACAAATCCATAACATTCCATCGGATTCAGAGCATACCGGATATAGGACAAGCAAAACGAACGTGTTGAAAGGGAATTGTTTTTTTTTTAATATTTACGCATTCGACTATACGCTCTATTTCTGGCCGTAAAATACGCCGAATGGAGATTGGTCGCCCAAAAATTTTGTATAAAAATATTTAAAATAAAACACCGCGAATGACCTCAAAGGACAGTCTATACTTTGATAAAGATATCAAATAAAATATAAATAAATATGGAAAAATCTCCTACTTTAAATAATACGTAAAGCGTATTTTTTTTTAATTCAAGATCACGTCGCGTCGTCCCGATAGTTAGTAGGTATCCACGGTGTAGTCGAGGTCAAATTAATACCTACTTACATTTGAATTTTAGAAAAATGTTTAAATGTAAATATTTAAAATTGGATTACAAAATTATAAGAATATTGCATTAACGTATTGGAAAAGTTTTGTCACACTATAACTATACAGCCATCGAAGCAGTCCAGCTCCTCGATGACATGCTAGTCTAACATGCTCGTCGCGACAGAAGTTTGTCGTCATGACAAGACAAGATAATGCCCCACAACCTGTTTCTGTACGACAAAATTATATCGCGGCGCTCATTTTAGCCCAGCCGGACATAGTAAGAAGACTCAGAAGAACAAAACCGTTAGAGTTAGTGTTTAGTGGTAGTGATTAAGTTTATTGTATTATGTAGTACAAGTGATACCTATAAATAATACATGAACAAAGTGTCTTTGCCTTAACAGAGACAATAAGAAAAGTGCTATTGGACACATTCTTAATAAAGCACAATTTGATGGTTTAAGTTCTAATTAAATTACATAATTATTAGCCTAATTACAAGGCTAGATGGTAATAAAATTAGGGTACATCCTTTGACGTACTCTCGGATAAGGGGTAAAAAAACTGTATACAGCCATAATAAAATTATGAAACGTTAACAAAATACAGAAGTAGGTCTGTACGGATAGCAACGTAAATTCATTTTGTATTTTTATTTAGGCACTAGTCATCTAGACAGAATGTCTGAGCAACTTGATTTCTGTTTTTGAACAGGGCTTAAACTAGTCAAGTTTCTAAAATGTTGAGATAGCTCTTCAAATGAAATAGTTTTAAAAATAAATTCTAAAATATTCTGAGCTCCTAGATCAAAGTTCGAAAGATGTTTTAGAAAAACAAAATAGAATATAATAAGTTTGGCACAGAAGTCGTTTGGGGGATCTGGAAGATCACCATAAATCATCGCTGGAGACCTTTTTAAACCCTCATTAAAATGCCAAGTATAAGGGCTGAATCATAAAAACGACTTGAAAATAAATTTTGTCTTGTAAAAAATGCTGTAGAGGAGACTGAATTTAATGGGCGTATGTCTTACATCCCTTGAAGTAATAGGCAAGTATATTGGCTTCAAGATTTTATAGTCCTAGCAGACATGTCTGAACTTTTACAAGTGTACATAGATTGATCTTCAAAATATGTTTGGAATTAGCGAAGGCTGTTGAAGAAGTTTTTCCACAATCAGCATAGGTCATTACTAAGACCTAGAGAGTTAAAAATATAGATTAGCAGTTACGAACAAAATCTCCTTCAGCATTTGGGACTACTCGGGCTAACTCTAGTACTGTTGGTTGAATATGGTGTAATGACGTCCTCATTGTCCAGGAGGTATAGGTATATGGCGTTAGTCATCAATCGGTGGTCAATTTCTTGGGGTCTTTTTTCTGTCACGTGGATTTGCGCTCGCGTGCGTATCCGTCCAGTACAATCTATGGGGTCTGGTCCGCATGCGTGAGTTAGCGCGCTGCGGGCCACGCGTAGGACAGGAAAAGCATGCGTGAAACGATAGTATGTGGGCGGCACGCATGCGGATCAGACACGCACGCGGGTGCAAACACCACAACAGCCGGAGGCCAAAAGTGACATTCCGAAGCTTATTTCACTTTATCTGTGGCCAGTAGTGCGATACTGCTTACACACCGGTATTCCGTAGTATGTTAGAATGGCCTAGGAATAGTCACGTGGTATTAATTCTGCTCACAGTTTCGACAAATCAGAGAAATGTGAGACCGTGCGCGTTTGAAAACGGCAACTATAGTTTACCATGAACTGAAGAGAGTAGTTTTATTTTGGCACACCATTGTGTCGTGAACTGACAAGTGGCTATTGAACCGTGACTGTGGACTCATTGACTGTGTGATTGAGGGTTCATAATATATACGTTAATTGACTTTCAAACAATCGTCAATTTAAAGAGCCGACGTACTAGACTCAAGTGACCCTTGAATAATACTGGAAATTAAAATACATTTTGTGAAACCACATAATGCCTATTTGACAAATTTATAATACCTGAATAAAACTTTATGGGATACTTTTTGTTTGAAATACGACTTTATGTAAGAAATTTGCGAAATGTTGGTGGAACAACGAGACAAGTTTCAAAGTCAGTTGAAATTTTTGGGTGGAAAAACTCATGACGCTTTGTGACGTCAGTCTCAGGTTCTTTAGCAAGGTTTTTTTGGTAATAACTTGACCGTCAAAAACCCCCGACTCCAACTAGAAAAAAAACAGCTGTAACTTTTGAACGGGTGAATAGATTTACATAAAACGTAGCTAAGATGATACCCGATTAAACAAGCTTTCAATTAAAAACTGCACTGAAATCGGTCCATCCGTTATGAGTTACGATGCCACAGACAGATACACTGATACATATTAGATCCACAGATACACACTACAAACTTATAACTCGCCTCATTTTTGTCGGAGGTTAAAAATATACAAAATTGAGATCGTTTATAATAAATAACTCTTCAAAATGAAATTCCATTAGTTGAAAATCTAATATCATCACGCATGACTCCAGATGGTTAGGCAAAGGTATAGTATTATACACCTCACATTTCTCTACACCAGATACAGGCATTTATGAAATGTCGAGACACTAGGTGCACGGTTCCAAATAGTAGAGGCTGTTGTTCCTCCGAGCAAAGTGTTACCAGCCTTTAGCCAAACAAATCGTCCTACCGTAGTAGTTAATAAATAAGCAGCTGCTGCATCTATTTATTTTTCGCCATCCGATTACCTACTACACACAAGTTCTTTTATAATTGTTATTTATTTAATTCATATTCAATTAATATATTTTCTGTACACGTAGGCACACATAACGTCACTCGATGTGGCTCCCGCTGAAAACCAGCGCTGTCGGGCTGCTCGCAGCGCGTCAGCTTAAGCTGAGCGGAAGCCTTTTTGACACAGCTGCGACGTACAACCCATTTGTTACTTTAGATAAATATTTTTTCTTTTTTTCTTTTACATGTTTTATTCTTTTATTTTTAGTTACTTTATCTTTAAAATTGTTTTTGTGCTGTGTCAAATAAATACTTTTTTCTTTCTTTCTTTCTTTCTTACTATAAAATGTCTTCTTCACATTAAATTACATTATTCTCTCAGCTCTTACCACAACATTGTACTGATCAAGATTGTAATCTATTATTTTAAAAGAGTTTTCATGGAGTTTCTTGCCGGTTCTTCTCCATAGGATCAACTATTTGGAACCGTGCACCTAGAGTCTAGATATTTCATAAGTGTCTGTATCTGGTTTACATGGAATAAAGATCTATTCTATTCTAAATTTTTCTTACATCTCATAAAATTTAATTTATCTCAGCTAGGTCCCGCTCAATCATATGTCTCCAGAGCCTTTTGTAGGTTGCTCGTAATATACTCAATCTAAGCTTAATGTAAACTTAGAAGGACGTGGCCATTGATCCTTTCTTGCACTTAGCGAAGAAACCGTTATTATTTACATTTTATTTGAAGGTTGTGTTTAAGTTTCATTAAGTATTTGCTTTATTATGTTTGTTTTTTTTACATTTGCTATACTAGATTTTAATCGTGGATTCACTTTTTTTGGAAAAATTTGTAAACAGGCAATGGAAATTTATAGCCTACATAGTGAACACACTATGTAGTACGAAAATAGGAGTTTTAACAACACTGAACTCGTGGAGAAGTTAGACTTAATAATTCCAATCAGAAGAAGAAGACAAGGTGATCTCAGATAGATTTTCTAAAAGTTACCTTATACTACGCTTTCTCCTGTATGGTGGGTGCATTTACACAAATCTCACAAGGACATATACCCAGTCCTGGAACTATGTATCTGTAGGCCATACAAATATTTGTTTCGGGCGGGGATCGAACCCGCAGTACATAGCGTAGTAGGTAGCTTAGCCACTGTACAAAATGGTTTCATTAAGAGAGGATTGAGAATAATAGATGGAAAAAAAATTACTTATAGTATAGCTGGCAAAATTTTAACAAACAGTTTCACGTTTTCATAAATTGTAAAATATTTTATTTCATTTTAGAATTTCTAACTGTAGAGAGTTTGAATTGTTTGAATAACCTTTGAGAAAATTACACGATTTACTGACAGTTAAATCTGAAGAATTACAAGCCGTATTTCATTTAATTAATTAAAGAAATTCCTTCGGGTAATAGTATTTAAAACGGAGTCTTAAAATTCAATTACTTAGCCTATTAAGTAGCTAACGATCAAATTTTATATTCCCAATCGTAAACAGCTTCGTTTAATATATTATTAACAACTTTAGCAATGGTTAATTTTCTTAATAAAGATTAGGGATGAACATAATATTTATATCGAAACATTATTGTCTGGAAGTGGATGACGAGAGTGCGGGTACCTGCTTATTTTTTCTGGAACGCATATAAAAATTTTCATAAAAAATGTAAAAAAAATCGTGTGTAACAGGAAAAAAAATCTGATGAACAGCAGATTTTTTTCGCAATTTCTTGGTTGGTCCCGTACTAAAGGTTGTTCATAATGTGATAAGTACAATAACCCCTTAAAAGGACCTCCGCAAAAAAAGTAGGACCTTATATTAAACCGGAAGACGATTATTGTCTTTATTTTGAACAACTTTTCCTATGAGACCAAACCTGAAATTGCGAGAAAGATAACTGCTATTCCAAAGTAAAATAAAAATAAATCCAGCCCATTACTATCCGACTACTGGGCACGGGTCTCTTCTCAGAATGATAAAGATTTTAGGACTTACTCTACCACGGACTACACACATCATCCAGAATTTTGTGAGGGCCTCTAAGATTACCTTCTAAACTACTAAAAAAAGTTATCTGACACAGCACAAAAACGATTTTAAAGATAACATAAAAGAAAAATAAAAAATGTAAAAGAAAACGAAAAATAATTATCTTAAATAAAATGGATTGTATGTCGCAGCTGTGTCAAAAAGGCTTCCGCTCAGCATATTATGCTGCCGCGCTGCGAGCAACCCGACAGCGTTGGTTTTCAGTGGGAGCCACTAATATATAATATAACATATATATAATATATCTGTAATATCAGTTAATTTAAGGATATTTTGGTTGGTGTGTCGTCTTAGGGGAAGATGGCCAATCACAAACATCATTTAACTTGACACTTTTTTTTTTTTTTTTTAAGCTTGTACCCTCGATACAGGAGAAATCCTAGTGAGGGGCAATTCACTAGGATTTCTCCTGTATCGAGGGTACAGTTTACAAACATACATGTCACATGCACTCACAACCAGACCCGAAACAACTATCTGTAGATCATACAAATATTTGTTCCGTGCGGGGATCGAACCCGCGGCACGTAGTGCAGAAGGCTAATCGCTTAGCCACTGCGCCAACCGTGTCGTCAAATGCAACACTAAGTTGTTTTTGCCTACCCTGTAAGAAATGTGTGTGCAAGCTACTGCTTCATCGTTATCGCAAGTGATATAGAATTCTGATCCGCATGTAAATTCTAAAAGTCAGAGGTGCGGGCCGGTTTGGCACTCAAATCCTCCTGCATGGATGGTGCTGTTCTGTACACGAGTAATATTGTATTTATATGGACCAGCAGTTTTTATTTTGCATTGTATATTTTGTATATTGTGAATTTTGTCTGATGGTCGTTGCAGCTGTCAGATTTTTCTTAGGCAGTAGGGATAAGTCCGATATCATGTCATGTATAAATCATAGATATTTTAAAATCATTTTGTCATGCAGTGACAACGACAAAATCAGCAATGCCTAAAATCTTCACTCGGTATTGGCCATGGGCCCATGACTAAATGAACGTGAACTTCGGTTTCGGCTGTGACATGACAATGACAACATGCAAGGCGTGAATGCGGTGACAGTAAAAAAAATCATTGATGATTTTGTCATTGTTCCCGTCATCGATATTTTTTTGTCATTGTTATGTATCTAATAATAATTGATATCGAAAAATCACCACTCAGTCCATTTCCATTAGGCAGTCAAACTGCGGAACTATCTCGCAAAAGACACATTTTATCTCAACTTTTCTTAGCATTAGTTCGTGGGTGTTCAAGGTTTTAATCCATCTGTTATTATGACGGATATGAGTCGTACAACTTTTATTGTTTCTTTTTTACATAGAATGTGAAACAAACTTTGAGCCAATGTTGTTTCCCTGTAGTGAGAATTCTATCCGTTTTAATCCTAATTTGGTAGACACTTTAAAAGATTTTAAAAAGCTTATTTCAGTCTGCGGTTTTATATTAAAAATTTGCTCGTACGTCTACCGATTAATTTTGGTCCGTTGCATAATTTTATTACATTGTTCGCTTGTAATATTTTTGAAGACATTAAAAGCTTGCACAGACCTATCAGAAATCTTCTGTTTATAATCTCTGTAGTTTACATGTTGTAGAATAACCACCATTAGTAATGTTTGATGTGTGAGTCCTATTCCTATAAGCTTGCACCAAGAATAATTTAAAAAGAAAACCGTCCAGCAATTTCTGTTATTGCGGTGTTGGAAATCGCTGACGTGTTATTTGGATAAACTTCGTTGTGGTACCGAAAAGTGCTGATCGATGTATTGTTTTTTTAATAATGAAGCCGTTTCCGATCTCGTAGGAGGAAATATATTTATTTATGTATTTGCTAACCGCAGTAGTAGGTCCAAATATAATAATCACTGGAATATTACGATAAATTTAACAGCTTTTTTGTTTTTCTTTTTCCATATAAAAGTCTTCAACTGTTTTATTTCTTTTAATAAAAATAGCATAATACACCTAATACATCGCTCTTTTTCAAATTAATGTTCTAAATCCTCGAAGAATCTTCAAAAGATTTTCGGGATCATCTCCTTAAAACCTACTTATCTGTCTGGACACACACTTAACCCATTGAAGGTCAACAAGATCTGCACTGGCCTATAATCGCATTTGTAACGAACAAATATTTAGATATATTTATAGATATTTAGTGGCCGTTCGTGATATTACCACGTTTCGTGGTATTTAATGGACAAACAGACAGCTCTACTTAGCAACAGAGATAAGCATAGTAAATATTATTCTCAAGTTATGCCACTGACATTAAAATTAGGTGACACGTGACGAAACCGTGTTATCTTGTTTTTGTATTCCAGATGAGTGGTAAAGGCGTGTTTTCGTCACGTGAAACAAAGTCCGACTGTTACATTTATGATTATGAGATATTACTATGTATTGATATTCATTATGTGTGGCCTTTGACTTTTTCTATGAATGATATCGTATGGCATACCTACGTATAATTTTGAGTTAGGAACCTATTGTTTAGTTGCAAATCTTAAAAGGTGAACAAATGACTGACATAAGTATAGAACACTGGCCGAATGGCATAAGCTTGAAACTTTTTTGGATATTACTAGATTTTATAATCTTATAACCAATGTTAGAAAAAATTATAAATAATAGATGGTTTATTTGATTTTTTGCTTAGGCCATTAATATCGACGTATTATTTAATAAATTCTTAAGCTCATTAATACATAATTATTATTGATAATGTTTGCACAGTGAAACAACACTCTTTATAATAACTGAGGCCGATTTGCCGGCGACACTGAACTATGACATGGAATCTTGTAAATATAAGTAATAAAATAATATTAAACTTACAAAAATAGCTACATATTGTATTGTTTTGAATCAAACTGTATGATGTTAATAATATTTTATTGTGACATTAATAGAAACTGCTCAAATTACAGTGGTTTCAAAGCAAAAAGGGGAGGAACACTCAATAGGCTCTCAATAGGCTATAGGACGTGTATCAGAAATGCGTGGTCGTATTAAATTTAAGGGTGTGGATCAGATCATTAAACTGAACAACTTTCTATATGGGACCAACAACGTAATCGCGAAAAAATAATCAGCTGTGTCATACAAAACTTCAATAGATACATAATCGACCCAAAAGTTTAGGTAGAAATTTTTTTCGCGATTACGATGTTGGTCCTATAGAAAAAGTTGTTCAGTTTAATGGTCTGATTCACAGAACATATTCTATGTTCTGTGGTCTGATTCACACCCTTAAATGTGACCACGCATTTCTGATAAGTACACGTTGTATATTTTTCAAGGCAATTTATCTACTTATTTTGAGGCATCTTATTTGCTTGTCGCGTGGATAGAGAATAGAATTGATCTTTATTTCATGTAAACCAAATACAGGCACTTATGAAATGTCGAGACTCTAGGGGTGCGGTTTCAAATAGTATAAAGTCATATGAAGAAGAACCGGCAAGAGACTCTATGGAAACTCTTTTAAAATAATACATTACAATATTGATTAGTAGAATGTTGTGGCAAGAGATAGCAGAAATTAAGAATAGGATAGTAATTATTTGCCTCTGAAACAGTTTGCCATGGCAGTTACAAGCTGACAGACAGCACCCGTTCACAAGCATGACGCATGCGTCAGCATCGCTGAGTTCAACCGTAATGAAGGGAACTCGACGCGAATGCGAACGAATACTCTCATCATCAGTGGTGAACAGGACCTTTTACTCCACAAACAAAATCACAAGGGCAACTATCATTAGCTACTGATAAGTGATAATATGAACATGATCTCTGCATTCATTCCGTTGAGGATAAAAACATACAATGTTTCACGGAGCAAAAGTCAGTAATAAAACACTGATTCGAAATCGTAAAGATATGGGATTCCCACTCGTGTATCTTAATTAATTAATTAATATAGGTACTGGAATCGGAATCGCAAGTTTGTCCGCGTGGTGATCAAAATTAGAAACAAAATTTCGTGTCGCAAATTTACCACAATGGTTTATTATTAGAAGACGAAAATACATTGTCGCATTCACAACATTCGATAATATAATGTAGGAATATGATTCTTATCTATAAATGCTGAAAACTTAACCCTATCTTTGCTGTCGCGTAGTTGGGTAAAAAGAATAGAAGTGTTTGGTCATTTTCTGACTACTGCAAAGTATATAATAGATAGAAAGGAAATAAATACATTTATTAGGCATCACAAAAACACACACAAAAATAAAATAAAAAATCAATAAAAATGACGCACACAGAAAGGATAAGACATAAACAACAAAAGAAGTACAACAACAATAAATCAACGCTTTCAATACAAAAACAAGCTGCGATCTACCTTAAATTAATTTTGAGTACGTGAGTAGATAACAACGCGTGGTTTTTACGTCACCCTCAACAACAAAAACACCAACATATCTGTCTGTTATCTCACCACCTATTTTAATCAAAATGACACAACTGTTCTGAGGTTTCTGACGAGTAATTCATACCTCCACACTACCTGTTCCTTTCATAACAGCCGGCAATTTCTCATCGCGTCATATATATATATCGTATAGCGTTTATCTAGAAGGTGCACCGGTGTCGGGGTGAATATATTGCCGCTCTACATCAACGGCTGACGACATCCGTGACATTCACGACATTCGTGACACTATACAGGTGATATTCTCTATTCTTTGTGATGATATTGTTTTGGTAATGCAATGTTATAGTGTCATACATTAAAACATTAAAACAATGCAAAATAAAACAAAACGGCTAATCTTCAGTAAATTTGACAAGGAAATAGTCAATTTTCTGTTTTTTCAGAAATATTCGGGCACACAAACTCTACGCGGTCGGAATCGTGGGTACTATAAAGTTGTTTAAAAAGTTAGTTTTAGTATTATAATTCAAGGCGATTAAAGTGTTCAGTCAATTAAAAATAAACTTCATAGCATATAGTTCACAACCCCAACGGTTGGGAACACCATAATAACCCATCCCCATAAGCTAATTCATACTTGCGTGGGAAGACAAGCAGCTGAAGTAGGTAATTTTTTTTTTTACTCCAGAACCGAAAGAAAAATATAGAATAGTTGGTTTATTTGTAAGCAATAAGTCAAAGTCAAAGTTTTTATTTCAACTGGGCCTTTGCAGCTAATGATAAATACATATTTATTCTGGTTTATAATTTTAATTCTGAGTAAAAAGAAATCTTACATATTTTTAGTAAACATGGAAAAGTTTCCTATAAACATTGCCAACACAGATAAAATAGACGCATTTATGATTTTTTTTGGAGTTTCTTTGAATTTTTATGAGCTAAATACATTATTAAGTATGTTCTATAACATCTCATAGCGTTAATCTATGAAGGCAAAGTACTGTGGAGATTGATGGAATATTTTTAGTATGAGGTATCTCATACAAAAAAAATTACGAATGAATTAATGTTTGGGTATCTTGGAAATAAGGAAATTTTTCATAAATTATTTTTTCTAAATTTAATTAATCAAGATCTTACTTATTTATTATTTATTTATACACATATACTATAATAAATAAAGTATAATAATGATGATTATGATAGTATTCTAGATCAAAATACGCGAGAAATTGTGAAATCCGATATACAACCTTAACCGGCGTTATTTGTGTTATTTATATAAATAGAGGAGGGCAGAAGCTGCAAGCCTCTGAAATTCCTTATGATCATTATACATGTACCTAAATACCTCGGGCCAACCTTGTTATATTCTGTTATTATAGTAATTCCTTAGTAACCCATACCTCCATGGAAAGATGCAGCTAAAGAAGAATACCAAAATGGAGTTTCAAAAGTGTTCGAGGATTATCTGTCCTCTTCCCGCAAAATGGAGGTTAATAAGAGGTTGCAATGCGTTTCGAGTAAAGAGGAATAAATATGTCACATCGTTGTAAGGGCCACTTTACAATACAATACAATAAACTTTATTGAACACCAGAAATACAAAAAGATACAATCCACTCCACTTTGCTTTTTTTTCCAATCCACTTTGCCTTTTTGAGAATAAAAACTTTATACCTAAAATTTTATTGCTATATTCTAACGTTAAATTTTTAATGGGTTATTGTACTCATTATTGCTGTTCCATACATTTTTAGTCGAGTAATATTGAATTATTTGTATGGAACAGCCGAATCATTTTTCACGGGTTGGTCCCATAATAAAAGTTCTTAATGATGAGTATCACCATAAAGCAAGTGTCCTATTTAAATTTATACATCCTGTATAAATAGGTAAAGAGCCTTTTGCGTATCAACTTGGGACTATTCTGGTATGTCCTTCATTATAAATATGTCTGCTAATGTGTCCAGATAATTATATATTTGCTATCTAAACAAGTCTAGACTGGGAATATGAATGTACGTATGGGTTGTGGCTCCGTTTGCAAATGTATGAGCTAGGTATAATGATCCTTTGATAGTTATTTATAGATATCAAAGAAACAGTAAATGGACCAAATTATATAATATGCCTAAAATCTTCACTCGGTACTGGCCATGGGCCCATGACTAAATGAACGTGAACTTCGGTTTCGGCTGTGACATGACAATGACAACATGCAAGGCGTGAATGCGGTGACAGTAAAAAAAAATCATTGATGATTTTGTCATTGTTCCCGTCATCGATATTTTTTTGTCATTGTTATGTATCTAATAATAATTGATATCGAAAAATCACCACTCAGTCCATTTCCATTAGGCAGTCAAACTGCGGAACTATCTCGCAAAAGACACATTTTATCTCAACTTTTCTTAGCATTAGTTCGTGGGTGTTCAAGGTTTTAATCCATCTGTTATTATGACGGATATGAGTCGTACAACTTTTATTGTTTCTTTTTTACATAGAATGTGAAACAAACTTTGAGCCAATGTTGTTTCCCTGTAGTGAGAATTCTATCCGTTTTAATCCTAATTTGGTAGACACTTTAAAAGATTTTAAAAAGCTTATTTCAGTCTGCGGTTTTATATTAAAAATTTGCTCGTACGTCTACCGATTAATTTTGGTCCGTTGCATAATTTTATTACATTGTTCGCTTGTAATATTTTTGAAGACATTAAAAGCTTGCACAGACCTATCAGAAATCTTCTGTTTATAATCTCTGTAGTTTACATGTTGTAGAATAACCACCATTAGTAATGTTTGATGTGTGAGTCCTATTCCTATAAGCTTGCACCAAGAATAATTTAAAAAGAAAACCGTCCAGCAATTTCTGTTATTGCGGTGTTGGAAATCGCTGACGTGTTATTTGGATAAACTTCGTTGTGGTACCGAAAAGTGCTGATCGATGTATTGTTTTTTTAATAATGAAGCCGTTTCCGATCTCGTAGGAGGAAATATATTTATTTATGTATTTGCTAACCGCAGTAGTAGGTCCAAATATAATAATCACTGGAATATTACGATAAATTTAACAGCTTTTTTGTTTTTCTTTTTCCATATAAAAGTCTTCAACTGTTTTATTTCTTTTAATAAAAATAGCATAATACACCTAATACATCGCTCTTTTTCAAATTAATGTTCTAAATCCTCGAAGAATCTTCAAAAGATTTTCGGGATCATCTCCTTAAAACCTACTTATCTGTCTGGACACACACTTAACCCATTGAAGGTCATCAAGATCTGCACTGGCCTATAATCGCATTTGTAACGAACAAATATTTATATATATTTATAGATATATAGTGGCCGTTCGTGATATTACCACGTTTCGTGGTATTTAATGGACAAACAGACAGCTCTACTTAGCAACAGAGATAAGCATAGTAAATATTATTCTCAAGTTATGCCACTGACATTAAAATTAGGTGACACGTGACGAAACCGTGTTATCTTGTTTTTGTATTCCAGATGAGTGGTAAAGGCGTGTTTTCGTCACGTGAAACAAAGTCCGACTGTTACATATAAGATTATGAGATATTACTATGTATTGATATTCATTATGTGTGGCCTTTGACTTTTTCTATGAATGATATCGTATGGCATACCTACGTATAATTTTGAATTAGGAACCTATTGTTTAGTTGCAAATCTTAAAAGGTGAACAAATGACTGACATAAGTATAGAGCAGTGGCCGAATGGCATAAGCTGGATTTTTTTTTGGATATAACAAGTTTTTATAATCTTATAACCAATGTTAGAAAAAATTATGAAAAAAACATGGTTTATTTGATTTTTTGCTTAGGCCATTAATATCGACGTATTGTTTCATAAATTCTTAAGCTCATTAATACATAATTATTATTGATAATGTTTGCACAGTGAAACAACACTCTTTATAATAACTGAGGCCGATTTGCCGGCGACACTGAACTATGACATGGAATCTTGTAAATATAAGTAATAAAATAATATTAAACTTACAAAAATAGCTACATATTGTATTGTTTTGAATCAAACTGTATGATGTTAATAATATTTTATTGTGACATTAATAGAAACTGCTCAAATTACAGTGGTTTCAAAGCAAAAAGGGGAGGAACACTCAATAGGCTCTCAATAGGCTATAGGACGTGTATCAGAAATGCGTGGTCGTATTAAATTTAAGGGTGTGGATCAGATCATTAAACTGAACAACTTTCTATATGGGACCAACAACGTAATCGCGAAAAAATAATCAGCTGTGTCATACAAAACTTCAATAGATACATAATCGACCCAAAAGTTTAGGTAGAATTTTTTTTCGCGATTACGATGTTGGTCCTATAGAAAAAGTTGTTCAGTTTAATGGTCTGATTCACACCCTTAAATGTGACCACGCATTTCTGTTAAGTACACGTTGTATATTTTTCAAGGCAATTTATCTACTTATTTTGAGGCATCTTATTTGCTTGTCGCGTGGATAGAGAATAAAATTGATCTTTATTTCATGTAAACTAAATACAGGCCCTTATGAAATGTCGAGACTCTAGGGGCGCGGTTTCAAATAGTATAAAGTCCTATGAAGAAGAACCGGCAAGAAACTCTATGGAAACTCTTTTAAAATAATACATTACAATCCTGATTAGTAGAATGTTGTGGCAAGAGATAGCAGAAATTAAGAATAGGATAAAAATTATTTGCCTCTGAAACAGTTTGCCATGGCAGTTACAAGCTGACAGACAGCACCCGTTCACGAGCATGACGCATGCGTCAGCATCGCTAAGTTCAACTGTAATGAAGGGAACTCGACGCGAATGCGAACGAATACTCTCATCATCAGTGGTGAACAGGACCTTTTACTCCACAAACAAAATCACAAGGGCAACTATCATTAGCTACTGATAAGTGATAATATGAACATGATCTCTGCATTCATTCCGTTGAGGATAAAAACATACAATGTTTCACGGAGCAAAAGTCAGTAATAAAACACTGATTCGAAATCGTAAAGATATGGGATTCCCACTCGTGTATCTTAATTAATTAATTAATATAGGTACTGGAATCGGAATCGCAAGTTTGTCCGCGTGGTGATCAAAATTAGAAACAAAATTTCGTGTCGCAAATTTACCACAATGGTTTATTATTAGAAGACGAAAATACATTGTCGCATTCACAACATTCGATAATATAATGTAGGAATATGATTCTTATCTATAAATGCTGAAAACTTAACCCTATCTTTGCTGTCGCGTAGTTGGGTAAAAAGAATAGAAGTGTTTGGTCATTTTCTGACAACTGCAAAGTATATAATAGATAGAAAGAAAATAAATACATTTATTAGGCATCACAAAAACACACACAAAAATAAAATAAAAAATCAATAAAATTTACGCGCACAGAAAGGTAATGACATAAACAACAAAAGAAGTACAACAACAATAATCAACGCTATCAATAAATTTACATGCTGCGACCTACCTAAAATAAATTTTGAGTACGTAAGTAGATAACAACGCGTGGTTTTTACGTCACCCTCAACAACAAAAACACCAACATATTTGTCTGTTATCTCACCACCTATTTTAATCAAAATGACACAACTGTTCTGAGGTTTCTGACGAGTAATTCATACCTCCACACTACCTGTTCCTTTCATAACAGCCGGCAATTTCTCATCGCGTCATATATATATATCGTATAGCGTTTATCTAGAAGGTGCACCGGTGTCGGGGTGAATATATTGCCGCTCTACATCAACGGCTGATGACATCCGTGACATTCACGACATTCGTGACACTATACAGGTGATATTCTCTATTCTTTGTGATGATATTGTTTTGGTTATGCAATGTTATAGTGTCATACATTAAAACAATGCAAAATAAAACAAAACGGCTAATAATCTTCAGTAAATTTGACAAGGAAATAGTCAATTTTCTGTTTTTTCAGAAATATTCGGGCACACAAACTCTACGCGGTCGGAATCGTGGGTACTATAAAGTTGTTTAAAAAGTTAGTTTTAGTATTATAATTCAAGGCGATTAAAGTGTTCAGTCAATTAAAAATAAACTTCATAGCATATAGTTCACAACCCCAACGGTTGGGAACACCATAATAACCCATCCCCATAAGCTAATTCATACTTGCGTGGGAAGACAAGCAGCTGAAGTAGGTAATTTTTTTTTTTACTCCAGAACCGAAAGAAAAATATAGAATAGTTGGTTTATTTGTAAGCAATAAGTCAAAGTCAAAGTTTTTATTTCAACTGGGCCTTTGCAGCTAATGATAAATACATATTTATTCTGGTTTATAATTTTAATTCTGAGTAAAAAGAAATCTTACATATTTTTAGTAAACATGGGAAAGTTTCCTATAAACAATGCCAACACAGATAAAAAAAGCCGCATTTATGTTTTTTTTTTTGGAGTTTCTTTGAATTTTTATGAGCTAAATACATTATTAAGTATGTTCTATAACATCTCATAGCGTTAATCTATGAAGGCAAAGTACTGTGGAAATTGATGGAATATTTTTAGTATGAGGTATCTCATACTAAAAAAAATACGAATGAATTAATGTTTGGGTATCTTGGAAATAAGGAATCATCAATTATTTTTCTAGATTTAATTAATCAAGATCTTACTTATTTATTATTTAATTATACACATATACTTTATTAAATAAAGTTTAATAATGATGATTATGATAGTATTCTAGATCAAAATACGCGAGAAATTGTGAAATCCAATATACAACCTTAACCGGCGTTATTTGTGTTATTTATATAAATAGAGGAGGGCAGAAGCTGCAAGCCTCTGAAATTCCTTATGATCATTATACATGTACCTAAATACCTCGGGCCAACCTTGTTATATTCTGTTATTATAGTAATTCCGTAGTAACCCATACCTCCATGGAAAGATGCAGCTAAAGAAGAATACCAAAATGGAGTTTCAAAAATGTTCGAGGATTATCTGTCCTCTTCCCGCAAAATGGAGGTTAATAAGAGGTTGCAATGCGTTTCGAGTAAAGAGGAATAAAGATGTCACATCGTTGTAAAGGCCACTTTACAATACAATACAATAAACTTTATTGAACACCAGAAATACAAAAAGATACAATCCACTCCACTTTGCTTTTTTTTCCAATCCACTTTGCCTTTTTGAGAATAAAAACTTTATACCTAAAATTTTATTGCTATATTCTAACGTTAAATTTTTAATGGGTTATTGTACTCATTATTGCTGTTCCATACATTTTTAGTCGAGTAATATTGAATTATTTGTATGGAACAGCCGAATCATTTTTCACGGGTTGGTCCCATAATAAAAGTTCTTAATGATGAGTATCACCATAAAGCAAGTGTCCTATTTATACATCCTGTATAAATAGGTAAAGAGCCTTTTGCGTATCAACTTGGGACTATTCTGGTATGTCCTTCATTATAAATATGTCTGCTAATGTGTCCAGATAATTATATATTTGCTATCTAAACAAGTCCAGACTGGGAATATGAATGTACGTATGGGTTGTGGCTCCGTTTGCAAATGTATGAGCTAGGTATAATGATCCTTTGATAGTTATTTATAGATATCAAAGAAACAGTAAATGGACCAAATTATATAATATGTATAAATATATTTACTGAAAATTTGTTGTAAGAGTTGTGGCTCCGTTTGTAAGGCATATGAGGTTGGTATTTTGATCCTTTGGTCGTTATTTTTGGATATCAAAGAAACAGTAAATAGACCAACTCTTAAGAAATATATGTATATACTATTATTTCTTATTAACTTCCCACACAAAATAGTAACCTTTGTACAAACCTTCCATTTTATGGGATTTCCTAATCAATAAATGGTGAAAAATTACAATAAATCTGCTGGTTACTCTAACTTTCAAGTATAGGTTGGTTATATCGACTGGATCAAAACAGGATCCCGTATTAAACTTCAAAATATTTTTAGGTCAGGTCACAGTTTAGTAATTTTACAAGTACTTCTACATTTCGTTCAGTTTAATATTGCAGTTTTAGAGTGGACTCGATTATTACATTATAATGTCAAAGGCACTAACGAGTCTTCAACTCTCGGCTTCAAATAAAACTGTCACTTCAGGCAGTTAAAATTAAAAAGGTCTGACAGCAGACGCTCACTTAGCTAATGGACTAATCGTTTGAAGCAGGATCTATGCACGGTAGTCCTATGTCTTAGGGCACGCGGTCATAAAGTTTAAGCGACTACTAACTAATGCAATGAAAATTAACAATAACAATAGTGATCGCCCAGTGGTTAAAATTCCACCACATAATAAATAACACATTAACTTTCTGCAATCCTTCTCCAAATAAACAATAATTATGCCAAATCTCTCAATCCTCCGTGGCGCGAAATATACTTAAAATGGGGTACAAAGTTTTCTCTTCACGTACTAATAATATTTAGCCCCCCAGTGTGGGGCTTTCCCCCAATCTGGTATCAGTCATTCAGTCGATCGACATGGAATGTAACAGCATTCGCATCGCCATGGAATGCCACAGCATCCGCATTGATCACCAGTGATCTTCCTTTACTTGACTTCTTCTTAACTTGTCTTCTTCTAGTGTCTTGCCAACGTCAAAAACATAATTTTGCAAGTTGTTTGTGTCGATTTTTTCGACGTCAGGAAAAGACTGTGCCAAAACATGTGAACTAGACGGACTCTTTCGGCAACAGTACCATTCATCGACCGCCAGATGTCAAACAAGTGCATTCTTGTAAAAGTAAACTTGGAATATGAACCTAAAACAAAAAATTACTAAGCGAATTTCGCCATACATTTTTCCGTAGGTATTGCTACGAAAGTGCTACGACACCGTAGAGGGCATTTTTATGACCTCCATCGTCACTTCCCGTAACAAACACAAACCTGTCCAAAAGTTTATACATTAAGCAATATTGTGACGAACATTTCATAGTCGGAACGACTTGGTAAAGTAGTTAAAAGGTACGATACACATAAATTAAGTTACTTGTTAAATAAAATTCTATGACGTAGTACCTTCGTAGCCTGGTGTAAATATTTACTATCATAAATACCAAAACATATTTACTATATTGTACATATCTTTTACTTGGAATTCCATTGTTATTTTACTTTTACAAACAAAAGATTTCCGAAAACTGAGCTATTGTTTTCAGGTTACTAACAGCGCACTGATAACACTACTTAGGATTAGGGGAGATGTGTGTACTTCAAACTTTAATAACCTTACCGTCAATAACCCCGACTCCAACTAGAAAAAGAACCGTAACTTTTGAACGTCTAAACAAACTTTCATAAAATATAGCTTAGATGATACCCGAATAAATTAGCTTTCGATTAAAAAAAACTGCATTGAAATCGGTTCGTTCGTTTTGAAGTTACGATGCCACAGACAGATACACAAATACGCAGATTTTTTTTGTCGCGGGTTTAAAAGAAACTAAAGTTATCCAGGTATTTGTTTTTTTAAACCATCGTTAGTCAGGGTCTATTCTAGGTGCGACTTCTTATGTAACATGATGATTTCTGGGCTAACTCGTACGATATTTGACATAATTTCAAATTGAGTACACAAACAAATCTACTCACAAATAAGACCGTGGGTCCATTGTACCAACCACGAATTTATTAAAACCAGTCCTTATCTATTCTATTTATATCAAATCGTTCCAGACTTGTCTTGACACCGAGGGCCCTCCGACTTGTTGTTTTGAACTTATGTATGTTCTGTTGTCACCGTTGACACAGGTTATCGATTCTATTTATTCAGAGACATCGACCGTATCGTACTCTAGACGGAAGCGTCAGTTTCTTCTCCACCAGTCAGCAGACACGACCTAAACTCGGCTCAACATGATGCCTCCAAACGCTAAATTCGGTATCATGATATACGTCGTATTTTTGCTTACGGAAATTGTTGACGGAAATGAAAGAAATTTGGAAGACTCCCTTACTGAGGATACGATGATAAAGGACATGTGTAGCAGATCACTGTCAAGACTGCTATTCCAGATTTGCACGGGAAATGTGCCAGTAAGTGGTTTACCCACTGATAGGCTTTCCAAAGTGCGGGGGAAGAGAGCCTCTCTGGTCTTCAAAGGGAGACTGAAGCGACAGATTGCTGACGAGTGCTGCCTAAATCAGTGTTCCATCTCACAACTTATTCAATATTGTCCGGACACATGGTGAGCATACATTCAGGGTTGAGACTATTGGTGAAATGAAAGTATTAGTGACTTAGGCGTCCACGTGGAGTGACGTAAGGCCAGCAAAATCGATATAATTAACGATGTGAACGTTTATCGATAACCCTGTTTTGTGCAAATTTTCCTCTGTGCATAATCTTTAGGGTCAGCAACACAATGTGACTGTAAAGTGTCGGGCTCTTGTACAGAGGGATGTTAACCCTTTGAATGTTGAGTTGGAAAGCTTCTGTACAGAAGCGATAATTCTTCGAAAATGCACGTGAAGAGCTTTTAGAGAGCGGAATCGCGCTATTCGAAACACGCGACTGCTGTGGATTTAGTCTGAAGTGGATTTTCCGTACATACGTTTTGTGTTTAAGTGAAAAGTATACTACTTTTGTTCTGTAACCCTGTAGCAGGTATAACTGTATTTTTATGTCTTTTTAACCTATCTCCGTCCATTAATGAACGATTATTTTATTCTAACATTAATTTTCCCCTATTTACTTTTTACATAACTTAATGTATACCTGTCTTATAATGGATAGGTATAATCCATAAATCAAATTACTTTTTAAAGTTCTAAAAACTAGTTCTTGAATGATTCTAATTTATCAGCTTTTAAATAGTTTGTGAGAGAGAAGTTAAATGTCTAATACTTCTTTTTGGAAAGTAAAATGCACTCAGAAGTGAAATGAGAAAACTTTAAATTTTCATTATTTGCATTTTTCTGTTCTTTTTAAATTTATTTTCGTTAGAAAAGAAAACACTTAATTTAAATGTATTCTCTTTTCACATTATTGTCTAATATCTTTCTTTATAAACAGATTAATCTAAAATCAATTTTCATTTATTTTTAAAGTGTTTTATATAATTGTCTATTTAAAATGAATTACCCATTTTATAAAGTCTGTAATGAGGGTAAGATCTCAAAAAGATTCCACGACACTATCTTGGAGCTATTAATTTACTAGTACATTTGTATAATTATAATAACAATATTATGACTGAACAAATGAGTAATTTGTTATGATATAAATCATTATACAGGATAATGAGTCAGTTACACTTGGTTGTACATTCGCCCTACATTTTACATTTGTTATATTTGTATTAATTATTAATAGTTACTGACCGAATTTAATAATGTCTCGTCAAGAATAACTACGGCATAATGTGTAATAATAGTATATTTTTAATGATAATTAAAAAGTGTCAAACTTCATCTGCTGAGGTAGGCCACACAGCTGCTAACCTCAAATGTAACTGGGCTGGTCATATTTGCCGTATGCTGGTGGAGCTATGGGCAAAAACAACCAGGTAGTGGGTCCTAAACAGCAGAAAACGGCATCGCAGTAAGTCCGGATGATGAAGGGATAAGTTAAACTCCTATTCAAAGAATTGGCCCCTAATAGTAGCAGACAAAGAAACGTGGAAAGAGGAGCGGGAGGCCTTTACCCTGCAGTGGGACACGGGAGGTAATTTAGGTGCTGAGCATACGATGGACTTTTTGTCCGGCGGACTGCCGCAGACAAGAATTTTAACGATGAAAAATTGCCGCAGTCACAGTAGTTCGGCACGGACTTAACGCACATGGCGCTCATTTTGTTCATAGTTGTCGTTAAAACTCTAGTTTGAGAAAACTAGAGTTTTAACGACAACTATGAACCGCTGCAGCGAGAGCTGGCAACAACTACCAGCCACGGTCATTCTTGTCCGCGGTAGTCCACCGGTCAAAATAGTCCGTCGTCTATTCAGTAAAATTCCTCAAAAAAATTGTAAGTGATAAAATACAAAGTTAGTTAGTTAAACAAAAAAGACAAAATAAACCCAAAAAAATGGATTTTTTGAGAAAGTCAATATTTTAATTTATTAGCTAACTTTTTAGCTAACAAGCGGCCATTCGACCGGCCATTGCACCTTTGTTCGAGAACAATACTAAACTTATATTTGCGTTTAGTCACTCGATGAATTTAATATCGATGTTCACGAAAATTGTGTATACAGGGTGGCGCAGATGATAAACACATTATAATTATGAAACCACGTATTTTGTATCATGTTCTGAAGCCGTACAACAAAAATCTGTGATTTTTATGCAAGTTTTTTTTTGCATCATATTCCACTCTGCTATCACTGGACTAGGTGAAGGAACATCGAAGTAGAAATTTATGTCACATTTATCTGTTCTACACGTGTAAATATAAATAATTTTGGTTAGATTAGGTAGGAGGGCTTAAAAACTTTGCCTAAAGATCGTGATTACTTCCTGTGGCTAAACTACAGATCTGGAGGCACGGTAGTGCTCCCGCCAAGACGAGCCAAGCGAAACGCAAGGGCATTACCTACCTTTTCTCGAAGGGCTTCGTCGTTTTCTTTTTTTGTAATTGATTTTTTGTGTACGGTCTTGTGACTAACACAAAAACACGTAAACAACGTAATAACTAAATACGCGGTTTCATTTAATTTGATAACATCTGAGTCACCCTGTATAGGTATGTATTATAGAATATTTCAATAAATGTAATATTAATATTTCATGAAAGTTGTCTTCATTTGAATATAAGTTTTTCAAAATTTTATTTCGATGTTCTGAACATGTACCTAATTAGTGCTTTTTTGACATTTGCAATGAAATAAGTAAAATACAAGGTCAGTAGGGCACTTTGTTTAGTAACAAATGTACCTACATAATTAAACCAGATGTGTTATTTGTCATAGCATCAATTTTTGTCATGACATTGTGATAACCAAGTGTAACCCTGTGATTTTAATACATATTAATAATAATTTTAAAATGACATTTTTTATGAAGTATGTAGTTGGTTTTGAACCACTTGTGATACCAAAAATCATTTTGTGTTTGTTATTATTATGTACTTAAATATACATTCATACATCATTATTATTTATTAAACAATTCATTTACCAAATTGTATTTTTCTTTGTTATACTTAACCTTTATCCTAGCAAACTACCTATATTGAAACAAAAGGCTATGAAATATTAAGATTAATTATGTAGTTGGCAACAATGAACGGACCTGTCAAATCCATGCACGCTATTCTGACCTTTATATACAATATGATATAATGACAAAAATAGGATACCTAAATACAAGCATAAGATAGATAGATACAAGCCTTTGGCGCTGAGCAGTAGACTTACCCAATTGAAAGCTATAACTGTGTATAATATTGTGAGTAATCATTGTATTAGAACTGTCTATAGACGACAGGTGCGTGCTGGCAAACTCTTTGCAATAAGGACTGGCCGAACCAATAGCGGCTTACGTTCACCAATCCGGTGGACGGCTGGAACTAATATGGCAGTTTTTTTTTTTGGCCTCTCTCTCAGGCGGCTCTGGGAGCCTTCTTTGCTTAATCGGTCAAGCGACGAGACCAGAGGGCCTCCAGTCAGGCAAGAATTAATTTTAAGCAACAACACGGCCATGGGCGCCCCATAGTGGTACTCGGGCCTCGGCTTAGGGTGTTGCTGGGGTGACACCAAGAGGGGACTTGCTGGATCTGATTTAGGGGAAAAAAACACAAATAAATATATTTATATGCTCTATATTAAGATTTCGTCATTTTATATTGAGACACTTAGTTCATATTATTATATTCGCTTCTCACTTCTTCTTATCATACTTAACTGTCATGCATGAACAGCTGATTTTACTAGCGACCTAATATTTTATACGAAAAGTTAATCTGTGAACACTGAACAGTGTTGTGGGTTACATTATTATTAATATGTTATGTACTCTGTTGTTAATATGTTATATTGTAGCTAGTTGTTGTTCCTTTGTAATAAAATAAAATAAATATCTTTATAGATAAGGCATCGTGCCACTCCGTGTTCAGATTTTTATCACGACCGTCCCATATATTGAAATGCGGCCGTATAATGCAGTATCTAGGTCATACATCGCTCTAGAGTCGTCTAATCGGCCTTTAATTTGATTTGCGTGCAGAATGGCCGTCCGATAAAGCGCTTAGCAGAGGCAAAATGGGATTTATGGTATGGATAACTCCAGCAAAAAGGGCTCAAATAAATCTTCGCCCTAACTTAATAAAGTCTCCGTTGACGGCTTTATCTGAAGCTGTGACCACGAACAGACTTTTTTGAATAAAGTATAGTACTGTATTTTTACCACGAAAAGCGGGATTTTCTGATATCTGCTATTTAGACAGTTTTCATTCCATTTCGGTTACTTTTCGCTAAAATGGAAATTTTAAGATTTTCGTAGAATTTTCAGTTTACTAAATTGGAATTACGGTTACGCAAAATATTTTTAACAAGTGAATAAAAACAAACAGTTTGATATAAAGTTATTCATTTGAAAAAAACTGATTTCTATTCATTTTCGCCATTTATATACTTTTAGCTTGTAAACATTACTTACGTCACGACGTTAGTAATTTCAAGTAATACATAGCTCTTTAAAAATAAATATAAAAAACCAAGAACTAATTTAAAATATTCCTGCAAAAAATACGTATTCCATCTTTGAGATCTAACATTTGCTTTGACGCTATGTATCCGTAGAGTTTTTGCTTGCAGAATCAAATTCAAATGCAATCATAGTATCCACGTATTCGTTTTCCAATGCGTCTGTGACTGCGATTGGATATTTCCAATATATGCCTTGAGGCGAGGAATCTCATATCCTATTCGTCAGGTGAGAAACCTTTTTGAGAACGTTCAGGCCACAAAAATGGATAACCAGTCTCTGAATGTTCTGTGTACGTGGATCAATACCCGAGTAAAAAAAATTCATGGTGTGGCTGAAAATGGTCACTACCATTTTCAGTTGCAGAGAAAATGCTGATTATAAAGTTTTTCATATTTTTTCTGAGGAGAACACGTAGTCCCCTTCCTAGGGCAAGAAAAAAATTATCCGTATTTTTTTTATGTCTAAACATATTTTTTTTTACTAATGTTTCATTTTATCATAACGGTGACTTGTTCGCAATACAACTCTGACCATTAAACACCTTGGCGAGCAAATTATTAATTGGTTAACCTGTCTACCTGAATTTAATTTCGTTCGATTCGCATTCGATGTAGATGCACCGGTCACGTCTTCTTGTGGTGTTCCGCTAAAAACGTAATTTTATCATTTCGGTGGACTAAATTAAATTTTTGTGTATAGATATTTATTATAATTTCGGTGTACATTTTTTAAATTTCTGTTGATACTTCGGTGGCTTTAAAAATAATGTGTCCCTTAAATGGCACTAACATTTCATCATTCATGGTCTTTGAGTATCTAGTACAAGTTCATGGTATTTGAAGCCTGCTTACACACCTTTTTTTCTAAAAACAAATGAGATAAAAACCTCAAAATATTGAAATTGACTCGTGTAGGTACGTGTTAAATCGATAAATAAAGCAAAGGCAACAGTGGTATACCATTTTTAAGCCATTTTTTCTATTGAACGTACATCACTTGTTTGTAGGCACATTCTAACCTTGAGGGAAGTTATAATTAGGTTATTAATAATTTCAATCCTTTTGTCGACGTGATTGGCAAATGAAACATTTACTTATACAAAACTACGAGGCGAATTGACAGTATGATAGTTAGTGAACAACATTGTTCTACAATCACTATGTTGATGAAATTAAATGGTAGTTACCAACAAATTCCTACTTCTTGCACATACGAATTTTCTAGAACTAAATCATAATCATCATGATATTCCCAGAAAATATCAAAGTTGTACATTTCAGCCCGACAAAATTGTGCCGAGACAAATACATGAAGTTGGAATTAAAATCTCTCTCGTTAGACCCCTCTAGCGAGACTTGGCAAATTAGTCCCATTCATTGCGCATAGTGATAATCTGCGGCCGACGTATAGTTGATGAAGCGATGTAAGTACCACGAACTCGTCTGTGCGGATATGGGTCTAATATCGGTCAGTCGTTTGAAATGCGACGGGAATTTATTCGAATTTTCCTTTGTGACAAAATTGGACAGAAAATGAAAAAGGACAAGTTACTGCTGAAATTATGGATGGACGTGGATCAGCAACCAACAGCTACGTTCATGGTATCAGAAACAGGGTGTAAGCAAGAGGAATGGAGTTAAAGAAATGGGTAGTCATGTTATTTCAATCATAACTAGTGTCTGTACTTCAAGCAAGTACATAGTGTGCATGATAAGGGTTATGAAATAAAACCAACATTAAGGCTCTCTAACCACTGAGATCACGTTATACTCGTAATAGTCAGTGAAGTCACAATCAAGGATGGCTTACCATAAACTCTGAATAATGATTTCACTATATATACCTAATACATAACATAACTTCATAGCAAAACACTGTACTACATAGTCAAGCCAGATTTTTTTAATCGACGAATTATCTTTTCCTCTGACAATGGTGACTCAGTTTAAAGGGAATCCAACTTTATTGCTGAAATTATGGATGGCGGTGGGACAGTGGCGTGCACAGATATTTCATACAGGGTAGGCAATTTTTTTTTTGTGTTTTTGTCTAGTTAAATTATGTTTGTGATCGGCGTCCTCACCCGGTACGTTCATGGTGACTCAGTTTAAAGGGAATCCAACTTTCTCTGTCGTGTCAGCCCAAGCTATCAATGGTCATCGTTCGTGCCGGAGTAGAAAGATTTGCCAGTCAGCAATGGTAGTATTAATGCTGACTACCCAGAGTGTACCGGACAAACTCAGAATTCTTCACTCGTGGAGGCTCTTACCTCAGAATCTTACTCGGGTCATGGGATGCGATTTGCTTAAACTATCAGCAATCATTTTATGATAGTATTCCAAATTATAATTTTAGGTTTCCTAAATGTCTTGAGTTGACTGAGAGTTTACTGATAGACGTCAAAAATTGCTACGGGATTCGACCATAGTTCTTTTTTTTTTCCCTTTCGCAGTTTTTATAAATAAATAAAAAATCGGCGATCAAAGTCGTAAAGTTCATAAATTCTAATAAGCACGCTTATGGGTCTAGAATAATGTATTGAATCCATGGTTTCAGTTTTCGTTACCATAATATCACTTACGTCTTGTATTATTATATCCTGATTCCTGAATATAACAAATTGTATTTCTACCAGCACATTCGATTATGAAAAGGCCCAACAGACAGCCCAGTCAATAATAAGAGAACGCCCGTCAATATTGTTCAATTTAATTAACACTATTACCCGTAGTAATTGGCAGACACTGCCAAAGCAATGATGAACAACGCAAAGTAATCCATTTCTCGCTAAGATTGAAATTGCTCTCATGTGGGAGGCAGTGGAAATGCCAACGTCAGTGTTGATAATTAGTTCATCCTTTGTTCGCGAGTATGGTTAGAATATTACTTACGTTTGAGTTTGGGTATTCAGGTACTCATAAAATTATATTAAGTAGTGTACTACTTAAGTTAATTACTTTTAAGTACTGGTTTACAAACACTGGTAAGATAGGAAGCCATCTCCAATTTAGAAAAGACTCGGTCGGTTAGTAATAAGATTTGCACGATTCTGAAGAGACCATTCCATCTTTTTACTCGACTGCGGCAAAGCTCAAAATGAGGGTAATATTTTTACCACGTTTTTATTAACTTTATGTTTTGTCTATCTGTTTGTTTCTTCGGTACAAATTTTGCATTCGATTTTAAACTAACTTCCCGGTGAGCTAGAGACCTGAAACTTTAAACATTGCTCAGAAATGGATGACAATGCAATAATACTTACAATATTAACTAAAAAGCAGAAAATTATTATTATTAAATTTTATAATATGTATTTAAAATTGTAAAATATATGTATAAATATATATAATATGTGTATAAATTGTAATATGTATATAAATATATAATATGTGTAAAAAATATAATATAAATATTAAAATAAAATATAATAAAAAAAAATAAGGTACCACGTTTTTAAAACGTATCAATTAAATGTATAAAGTAATCCCTCATTATGAAAATACCTACTTTAAAACGTCGGGCGCATGCAATAGATATTAGGAGTGTAAGGAGTACCAGTCGTTGAGATCATAACTCACGCAACAGTATATATCACGCCACGTTTTTCGTTTCAAATCTTACAAGCATTGTCATAAGATAAATTATTTTTGAATTACTTTTTAGTCGGTATTAAAAACGGGGAATATTAAAAAAAAATTGTTCCTAGTATTGTAAATGGCATCTCAAACACGTACATTTCACAGCGATCCGCCAGTCAACCGTGGCGATTACGCCAGTAGGACCCACGACCGTTAATGGGCTGTAGACTATTAGAAGCCTATGCTCAGCGATGTAGTTTTATGAGCTGATGTGATAAATCATAATTTAGATGAGTAACTACATGCCAGCGTGGTGGACTAAGGCCTAACCCTCCTAATTCTGAGAAGAGGCCCGTGCCCAGAAGTGGGATAGTAATAGGCTGGATTTATTTATTTATTTTAATTACATACCCTGCACTTTGCTTCTAATTTTCATTTACGATAAAGCCGATACAGAATTTTGAGTCTACCTTTGGTACAAAATGTACAATCATGTTAATTATGACATACGTGGTTTGGGCTTATCTATCAGGAATTTGTGAGGCTGCCAATTTTTTTTTTATTACGTATCTAATTCGATTACTTTTGGACTTCTCTTTTAGGCGATCATTGTTTATCGTAAATCTAAATATAATTTTTGTTTGTAGGTAATATTTACTTGTATTTTATAACTTCGTTGAATATTTTCGCGAAATATTACTTTCCGAAGTAATTTTATTTCTGTAGGTACCCGAAGGTGGAGTCATAAAATATTCATACTCACACATTTTCAAGACTGTAAAATTGTTACTGAAGTCGTAAACTATAAAATATCAAAATACTTGCATGAAAGCAAAACAATACTGTTAAATTTATTATAATATACCTTGTCGTTTATTGTGGGTACCCTTCGTATTTCGTATGATAGGAACGAAAGCCCTTTATGTCTAAGCTTAGATACGAGACAAAGGAAATAAATATAATGGCCTAGGAATTAGGCAATTGCGTGTCGAACACACATTATAGTAGCGAATTTTTCTTTTATATTACCCTAGAAAACATCCTAAATTATATACTCGTATAATCTTAATTTAGGACCTAAATATAGATAGAATGGTTAGATAGATCGATGGAATGGCAGACCGTCAGAAAAAGGGGAAAAATGAAATCATGGAAAATAGAACGCACCAATGCGGACGCTGGACGAACGGTACGAGTAAAATACCAGTCTTATGAAGCGATGGTCGAGCGGCCAGATTTGACAAAATATGGGTAGGTATACAGGATATTTTTTATGTAGTGCGCATAATTTGTAGAGTGATTCAGTCTCTGTTCCTAAATGCAACCGCAGTATTGGGATTTATACTTTAAAACAAGACAAAAAATCGACTTAGTCTAGGGGACGCATAATTTACTAGCGCAAGCCATACAAAATCAAATTTTTAATTTATTTTGGAGTGAATTTTATTATTGCGGTTGCATTTGGGAACTCATGCACTCGCCATATTTAGGGCACTATATAAAAAAATATCCTGTTTAATTTTGAAGACCATTCTAAGGCTCAAGAAGCGTTGATAAAATGTTTTGAATGCAAAATAACATAGCTAAGTTACATACTACAGAGCAGGAATACTCAAACAGTCAATCGCCATCGACCAGTCGATTGCGGGAATTCCCGAAAAGTTAAAATACTTTACCTCGAAAGTCTCGCGGCGGCGGTAAAATAACCTAACTAACGAACACAAACCATTTCATAATGTTTTTCTTTCGCGGTAGTAGGTTGGCAGTCGATCACTTGCTGCCTAAATATTTTGTGGTAAATCATCGACACTATCCTTATTACTTACTATAAAATATGGTTTAAAGCAAGTTTAGTAAAAACCATGTTTTAAATATTTACGTCACTTTCTAACATCATATTATTATAGGTAACAAAAAGGGCACGGTTATTTTAAAACCTGGATTTTATAATACAGCAAGTATTATAAAATCCAGGTTAAACCATTTTTTGTATGACATTGAGCACCCCTGCTATAAAGTGAAGTAGAATTAGTTTTGAACTATTAGAGGACCTGAATAAATTCTATGCTCTTATCTACTCTTATCTACTAGGTGTCTGTCACTTTTAACTGCTGCTCAAGGATCTCTGCTCCAGATTTCTTTGTCAGTTTTGGGTTAGTTGCCCAATCGTTATAAAATAAAGCTTATTCAGTCATGAGTTACGACTAAGGCCAGTTTTTTTTAAAAGGTAATTTCCAGGTGCTCCAGATTTTCACGTAACATAAAAAATATCACCAACTTAATCTTATTTCTCTTGAAAGTATTATATCCGAGGTCGTTAATCTTGCTAAGCCAGAGATCGACCATTGCTTGTGAGTACGTAATTTATATGAAGTAGGTTTAACCGGCACGGATAATCAGTTAAAAGCTAGGCGTGTCTGGTTCAAGGCTTTGAATAATCGCAGCAGGTGGGAACTGTTTCGTGTTGTATTATACCTTTTATAAAGGCTTTTTGCTTAGACATTGAACAGACGTTTGAGCTGTACAGAATTCGGGATAGTAGGTAAGACTTTGAAAGATTTTTCCTTATTATTCGGACCGACGATCTGAAAAAGATCGCTTTAATTCTGGATGTGAAAGATGGAGGATCGAGAGATGTGACTCATGTGGATCCTAATTCTGCTATTTCAATCGTGTCACAATGTTTTCAATCGTGTTTCAATCGTGTCAGAATGTTTTCAATCGTGTCAGAACGTTATCAATCGTGTCAGAATGTTATCAATCGTGTCAGAATGTTATCAATCGTGTCAGAATGTTATTAATCGTGTCAGAATGTTTTCAATCGTGTCAGAATGGTCTCGTAATTGTTGGTGTTTGCAGTGTCGTTCAATCTATTTTGACTTCTATTGCGTAGGTAATAGAAGTAAAAGTCAGTTATTTGCCAGTTACTAAGTGTCGTTCTATAAATTTTGACTAGGTACTATTACTTACGCAATAGAATTCAAAATCTGTTGAACGGCATTGGAAAATCCAACAATTACGAAACCATTCTGACACGACTGAAACACTATTGAATTAGCAGAATTATGGGCTAGTACTGAACTGTGATGAACTTATTATTTGTGCTGTGGATGTTCATGTCAATAATGACCTAAATGAATCTGCGGAAACAATTATGTGCTGTTTTTTGTACAAGTCGCGTCAGACTTTATGGCTGCTATGTGGCTGAGATCTTATAGTTCGTACTTTGACTTTGCTCAGACTATACTTAACCTTTGCTATAATATCCCACATATATTACTAGCATCAGTACACGAGTACTTATATGAATATTGATGAAAGAAAGAAAACAACATTTGATGCGAGCTATAGTTCTTTGTTCATAATGTTTTTGGACACTCGACAAAAATAAGCCACGACATTATAATATTACGCGTATCTTATAGTAAACAAAATTTGGACGGACTTTTAACCGTGATAAGTAAATTGTTATTTATAACACAGTTCAGATAATTAATGTGAAAACATATTTTTCTCCCACTTGCTCGGTAATTGCTTCATTATTAAAAAAAAAAACTATAGGTATATCAATCGACTCTCTTCGGTACGCAAGGAAATCTAACGAAATAACACGCCAGCCATTTCCAACACGACAATAGAAATTGCTGGATACATTTTTTTTTTCATCATTCTTGTCGTGCTAGAGTGGTTTTTTAAATACACACTAACTTGGTAATGGTATCTCATGTACCTACAGACCATAGATCTACAGACGGATAAAGAAATAGATTTACCATACATGTGTGTGTTTGACATATAAATATATGAGATACATACATATATTTGACGACACGGTCGGCGCAGTGGCTAAGCGATTAGCTATCTGCGCTACGTGCCGCGGGTTCGATCCCCGCACGGAGCAAATATTTGTATGATCTACAGATAGTTGTTCCAGGTCTGGGTGTGTGTGCATGTAACATGTATGTTTGTAAACTGTACCTTCGATACAGGAGAAATCCTAGTTTGTCCCAAAGATTAAAAAAAAAAAAAAAAAAAACAATCTTAAATTAGGTGAAGGCTGAAAGCGCATTTCTTTTCAAAAGTTTAAAAAAGAACAACGAGTGCGTACCGTCGAAATACAAGAACACTCCACACAATCACATAATAATAAGTATCGGTTATAATTTTGTTATGTTTTTTAATTCTCAAAGTTAAGAATTCCATAAGTATAGGTCTATATCAGTATCTTCTACATAACAAACTATAATATCTTTGAGGAAAATTGTTTGCTATTAACAATTTTGTTAGTAATTTTCCTGTATACAGGGGTTATCAATGTATAATAAATGTAGCTATTTATTACTTTTTATTTAATATCTTTGAACCCGATGATCTAAGTTTAAACCTAAACAATCAGCTGATACGAGGAATACCATAGATATTATTTATTATTAATATCGAGCACTTTTGGTGTTATTAATGTTTTGTCAAAAGAGGCAAATGTGGATGGCGCCGGATTGCACTACTTAATGAAATCTCCTTACTTAGGGAGAGAGGCCTATATACAGCAGTGGACTGCAGTAGGCTCAATTGATCATCAGTCACAAAGGAGCCTGTCACATTTTGTGTCACAACTAGATCGTTCTCTCCGAGACACAGAGCAGTTTCGATGTTCTAGAATGACCTCCCATCCAAGGCGTGATCGGAGTAAATAGATTGACCAATGTGCACAATGCGCATAATATTAAAAGCTGGACAGCGTCTAACCAAGGTCGCCGGCGGCCGCAACCAATAGATTTTGTATTGTCTACATTGCATCGCTTGACAGTGTTGAGGATTGTCGTTTAATTGAAACTCGTCGAACTTCAACTTACTGTATTATTTTATTGTTGTACCATAATATGAATATCGACATTACTCAGATGAAAAACCGACATTAAGTATTTTATTTTATGTGGTGAACTGTAAGAATTTTAAGACGCGTGTGTTTGCGCAACACAGCCGGAGAGAGAAAGAGCACAGACTACTTACACTTTTTTCTTTTTATACAGATTAGATAGATTAGATTTTTATCTATGGACACAGAATAGTGATACAGAATTACTAACGTATGATTAATTTAGTTTACTAAACAGACAGGTTAAGTTGCGAAAGATCGCCGGCGCCCACAAGTTTCAAGTAAGATTTTCTATTGTGTCTATTATATTTTGAGTCACATTAAACAGAAATAATCGTCTAATATCGTGAAATTCCTGGTACATATTTTATTTACAACCACGATGAACATTATCATAACCGGTTTTTACCCCAGTAATAGTGTGAAAATGAATTCCATTTTCGCCATAAAGTTCTCGTATAAATGTTATGTATATTTATTATAGGAACAGTCGACGGTGTCACCTAATGTAAAGTTATGGCGCCCATAGGAACTCCCGTTGTAAACACATGCTGCAAAACACCATTATTTATGTAGGTTTTTGTTACACTACGGATTTGGACGGTGCTGTTGCAAAATTTGTTTTCTCATTTTTATACAAAAAAATCATATCAGAAAATGAATATTTCCCGAAAATACTACATAATAAATTATGACAAATTTTTGATTATGTATTAAAAAGTCCACATTATAATTTCCTGGAGCACATTATAATTTTCACAAAATAATTTTCTATGATTATCGTAACGAAAACTGAATCCACGGATTCAGTACCGGCAGTACGTAATTCTGGACCCTTCAGCGTTAGAATTGTTGGTTTTACCAATTTTTTTATAACTTTGGTGGCAGTTTTTATAGCAAACTAAAATAACTTTCGGCTTTATATGGGTATATAAAGCCACTTCGCTATAGGCTTTCGGACTAGCCTTGTATATTAGCTTTAGTTTCCATATACCGTAACAGATCGAATTAAGGACAATTCAATTGTGATTCAAGACTGTATCTCCAAATAAAATAAAGATCATAGTCGCATCACGTTGCAGGGGTTGAAACTTAGATGAGTAAAGTCCTAGGGCGCGTATATCGTTATAATGTATTGTATTTACACTAGTGATTTGGTAATAAAATGGTATCCTCGATGCAACGCAAACTATAGGATTGTTTAAAGAAATGAAGTGGTGTGCTACTCGTAATATTAAAAAGATATAATTCTTAAAAATAGAAACCGATTTTTTTCTAAAGTTAAAAAAGAATTAAAAAAGTAAAAAAAAAGTAGTAAAGTTAAAGGTAAAAGGGATCGGGACCAGAAAGTTAGGACCGTGTATATATTATATTCGGATTCACTTATACACACTACCAAATTCAGTTTCGCATAAACTGTTGCACTATGAACACAGGCTGCTCGCCCAGCAAAAAGTTTGTGATATAAATAAATAAAAAACACATGTCCAAAACAAATAATCCGAGGTTTTAACACACCAGACATGTCCTTTAATTCTAAAGTTGGTGTTTGTTTCGGCTACCCGCAGAGGATTGGTTTGTCTACAAAACTTTTTACGGACTTATAAAAGTTTCTTTTTTTTTGTAGTGATCACTCGTCCATTGTCTACAACTTATGTGGGTCCAAAAGGAGAATTAAGTTTGTTTGGAAAGAACTAAAATTTATAGTGGTGTAAATTTTTCAACCCTCTTAAGTTCGTGGAAATGGAATAAAGAGAATTTTATGTTTAGTTGTAAACAGTGAAACTGAAAATACAAAAAAATTACTTTAAATGGGGATAAAATAAATCAAATCCAGCCCTACTGTCCCAGTGCTGGGCACGGGGCTCTTCTCAGAATGAGAACGGTTAGGCCTTAGTCCACCACGCTGGCCTAGTGCGGGTTGGCGGACTACACACACCATCGAGAACTTTACGATGCCCTCATATAATATCATACCTAAGACATATCTAAGATATGCAGGTTTCCTCACGGTGTTTTTCCTTCAACGATAATTATCGCAAGTGATAATCAAATGCTAATCCGGATATGAATCCAAAAAGTCAGAGGTGCGGGCCGGGTTCGAACTCTGACCCTCCTGCATGGAAGGCAAGCGTTCAACGGCTAGGCTATCACTGATTTAAATGGGGTAGGGAAACTATAAAGAAACTACGCTGCCTCTCTGCCAGAGAACAGGTCTGAGGCTCAGTGCGAACAATAATAGAGTACCTAGAGATCAAATAAAGCAGTTTTATGAGAGCTGCTCAACTGGCGAAATACCTCCACCTTGCAGAGTATCGTATCCAAATAAAACTAACTGCTTTATTAAAGTGTTCCTAATGGTGAGTAAGGTCGCTAGTGCTCTTTGGGGGCCAACAAGACGTTAAATAGTAGGGTCGACAACGCTCGAGTGATGAATGCGAGTAGTATTGCAAGCGCCTGTAGGTTACAGTAACCGATCAGGCGGGCCGTATCTCCGTTTGCCATCTCAGTGATATAAAAAAAACAAAAGAAATAAACAGCTCAACTTCAAAAGAAGTAAAATATTAGGAAATAATGAATTTGAAAGAAAAATTCATATGGCTACTAAAATAGCACGATAAGCTTTCCATGAGAATGCTGAATATCACATGAAATACCATAAATATCTCTTATTCGACGTGCTGACTAAAGTATTCTCTTTGTTTTCACGCAACCCCAACTTGTGTTATTACTTCATTCGCCTCTTTATATTCATTCTACGATCCCGCTTAGGGGGCTACATTATTGGCATCGATATAACACGAAGCATCCCGCATGTCATTTCGTTGCCTCCAGGCGCAAGAAATTGCATGAAATACATCTATGATACTAGTCCAGAATCTCAAGACCTCTTACCTCCCCCTCGAGCGTTGCAAACCAGATATTGTGCGGTGTCGCTAAGTGTGAAATGAAGGGTCTGCTTGTAGTGGTCATGTAGTGTTATTCGTGTGTGCTTCGTGCAGCCCTATAGGGCTATTGGACGCAATCTGTGATACCTGACGTGGCTGGGAATTTCATTATAGTCTATTGACTGCTCATGACGAGCGTCTAGATTGAAGTGTGACAACGAACTGTTTACTGCAAATAGGAGACGCGTGATACTGTTTGCTTTTGGAGATTATGAGTTGTGCCCTAAGTCCTAAGTTCATAAACAGCCAGCATTTGTTAAAGAGCACGTACTCTACTTGAATCAACAGATTTAAAATAATTGTGTTTCTTGTAAATTATTTTCTGTTGTTCTATAATATGCTTTGTTTCTATGGCCGGTTAAATTTGCTACAGACTACTGTTTGTTTTTAAGGCGATAAAACTATTATATTTCCTACAACTATTGCCATCTATCGGTACCTACAATGGTAAAAATGAAATTACTACCACGAATTATAATATTGAGGCGGCTAAAATTAACATTTTATTGATTTATTTAGACTGAAGGCATATTTGTCTATAACAGTATAAGCTAAAATATATTTTAGATCGTTGTAATAGGTTGAAATTATTTAGCTACTTATATTATTCATAAATCACAGGTTGTATTTATTAATTTTTGTAAGTATCTATTTTATCAAACAAACTAAATAAAAATATACTGTTTTTTACAACACAAATGTTTCTGGCAACGACTGAAATTGAAATACAAACTCACCCGAATCAAACAATGGAGGTAGGAAATTACATACACTTAGATTTTCACGAAAATTCCCCAACAACATTCGGGGAGTCATGTCAACAAACGGACATCACCATATATAGGATGATCCTAACGAGGAACATTGGATAAATGAAGCATAATATAGTACTGTCAGAAGGGGATACCTGGTTCTTTGAAGTTTTGCACAGCTATTTCAACCAAAGAACAGACAGTTTAACGCAAAAATTATGTACAAATATGTACCAATCGTCAGATAAGAGGCGGCTGACGCCGATGTAGACATTTATTGACCACGACCCATTTGGGTTTGAATCATCCAGGCCGATGCATGACAAAGTCATACAATATGATTTTTATTTTTTTATTATAATTTGATAATCTAGTGGAACCACCCAGTGGTCCAAATTCGACTGTAATTTTGGTTTTCTATACTCCTTCTCCATATAAATTTTAAACTATGCCCAATCCCATACTCCTCCGTGCGCGCAATATGCTTAAAAAGGGGTACAAAGTTTTCTCTTCACGTATTCATATAATATAAATACAATTAATGTCGTTTTTATTCGTCAAAGGTTCGCAAAAAGTAATAAACACTAGAAAAATAATGTCGATTATAAATTGATAAATCGGCCATTCAGTATTTTTACAAATATATCGATTGTTCAAAACACCAGCCTGTATTTATATATTTCCTGTAGGCACGTAAATGACACCCTTAGGGGACATGAAACAGCATTTCATTGATTCCCACCACGGTCATTGTCCCCGCAATACCCGACTGCCACAAGCATTTACCGCTGCATTATTTTACTGCTATTTTATTATTTGAATTTTTATGCTTTGGGGGAATCATAAATCTATGCTTATATTATGGAGGGACTGCGAGTTTGTTTATACATCATAATTCGAACGTAGTTATTCGGTAAACGAATTTTCAGAATCCTGTAGCTCTGATTAGAACTACAGGATTCTGAAAATTCGTTTACCGAGTGATTCTGAAAATGTATGTCTGACTGCATTTTTACAACGCGGCGAACCAAGTACAAAAGGGATACGATAATTTTTTCGCCTAATGTTTACACATAAAATGGAAACGAATTAAAATAACATAATACGAATTACAACAGCTCAATCAATATACAATCGCCCCAACAGCATAACATAGTACGCAGCTAATAGTAATCACCACAGTAGTGGTGATTACTGAAAAATATTCCGACCATGGTGCTGATGATAGCATATCAGAAGATGCTTCTCTACCCTGGGATAATAAAGGTAATCTGTATTCTATTAATTAGTATTTAAGTGAATATTGATTAATAGTATATTATATACTTTAGCTTGTCTTTATTTTGAAACAGTTGGCGCAGTGGCTAAGCGATTAGCTTACTGCGATACGTGCCGTGGGTTTCATCCCCACACGGAGCAAATATTTGTACGATCTGTAGATAGTTGTTTACGGTCCGGTTGTATGTGCATGTGAGATGTATGTTTGTAAACTGTACCATCGACATAGGAGATTAAGAGCAAAGTTTACATTTTTTATAAAATAAATGCATAAAAATGACATTTTCACTTTTCTATGCGTGTAATAGGTAACTGGGACTTTATTAATAGTGGAATTGTGAGCGTACCTATATTGTGATCATCAATCTGCAGCCAGAGCGAGCTAATTACCTCTGGGAACGTTCGATAAAGCGATCTATAGGAAAGAGGCTCATCTCCGACAACGGCTCCATACGACCTGAAGTATATATATGTAAACCTGTGTGCGTGTGTGTGTGTGTAACCTGTGTGTGTGTGTATGTATATGGATGCGTGTGTATATGTGTATGTATATATGTATGTGCGTGTGTGTATGTAGGTATATGTGTGTGTATGTGTATATATTTATATAAGCTCTTACGTTATTATCAAAAGAAAACTCTTATGTTATTAGTAAGTATGCCTATTATAATATAATATTGATAGTTTCGAGCGTATGGCACTCGTGGGTTGCAGCAGAAAACCAGCGTCAGGTGGCCAGTATCACTGCCTCCTGACATTATGCTGAGCTGCGGCCTTTTGGCACAACAACTTTTTATTTTATATGTTTTCTTTGTTATTGGTTTTATTTATTTTTTGTTGTGCTAATAAAGTATTTTTCTTTCTTTCTTTCTTTCTTTATTAGCGGATGTCTTTTTAAGGTATTCATCGTTATGAAAAAGTTTAATATGGGACCAACCCTGAAATCGCGAAACAAAATCAGTTGTTCCATACATTTAGTCGAGTAATATTGAATTATTTGTATGGAAATGCAGATATTTTTTGCGATTTCATGGTTGTTCCTATAGTAAAGTTGGTCATAATAATGATTACTATAACCTCTTAAAAGAACCTGCTAATAAAGTAGAACATCATTATACTTACGGGGTGGCCAAATGCAGACAGCGCGGTGCGGTGGCTCAAGATCAATGTTCGAGGAACCGCTTCATAACTTTTTACTGTAGGTAATGATATAATATTGTACTTTATTCTAATGATAGCTTAACCTACTATCTACCATAGTTTGAATGTTTGTTTGTGAATTAATTGAGATGTTTCTTAATCAATCACGCCTTGGCGGAACAGATTTCAAAGAAATGTGGCATTAAATTTAAATACAACCTGGAGATGGAGATATGGAGATAGGATACTTTTATCCCGGAAAAGGACAAAAAGGTTCTGAATTTGAGGTAGTTTCGCGGTACAGGGGGGGGGGGGGGTGACACACGCCTAGTATTGGCTAAGCTAAGCTTTATGGTGCGTATCATGGGCCTGTGGCTGACAGCTCGCGTCGCACCCCTCCCGCACCGCGCAACTTCTTCGTTAGCTCTGGCACCAACCACCTCAATATAGTAGTAGTAATAAAAATCTGATCGTCTGTTTAAAAATAGTGCAATTAGTAAATGTAACATGGTAGAGATAAAAAAGCGATGTTTTTGAAAATAATTGAGGTCTGCTCCTTACTGAACATTTTCTTTTGTTATATCAAAAATTATCGACTTCTACAGTTGAACTGAATTATTATCACTATAATTAATTGAACTATTATAAAACACTTTTATAAAGTGCTCCTCGACAAGTACTTTCAACTTACTCAATTTATCCTTTCAGCTGAAACTCGAGCTGTTATTACAACTATCAACTTACAAAGAAACTATTGAAACTGTACCTCAGTGAAGGAAACTTCAGTTCAACATGATTGCTTTTCGGCCAAACCGTTGATTGTAAAAATTAATAGTTGGAAACTTTGTTCGTTAAAGGGTCGATAACTTTTGGATTTAATATCAGGCAATTTGCCTATTCGTTTTCAAATTAAGGTTAGAGAATTCAAGTGGTAATGATAGGTACTTATTCAGCAAACAATAGACCACATTTCTTTATTTTTGAAAGAAAGAAAGAAAGTAAGTACCTACCTAAATTGCTTTTATTGGCAAAATTAAAATGAAAACACATCACATTTATTAGAAAAAATGTACATTTATGCCAAAAATAAAATTTTAATGAAAATGTAAAAACCGACTTCAAAAACTAAAAAGAATAAAATTATTTTCTTATGAAACTTATCAGCTTCTGAAGTTGGTGCCACTATCAAGCTAGGTGCATTGAAGAATTATAGGCCCTGACTTCAGAAGCTGATAAGTTTTTTAAGAGAATTATTTTATTCTTTTTAGTTGTTGAAGTCGGTTTTTACTTTTTTTTTAAAGTTTATTTTATTTTTCAATTTTGAGTGGCATAAACAATACATAAACATGACATTACAGCTATCGCGAGTGATGAGCTGTTATTCATTCAAGAGTACCATTGTCTATCTCCGAAGATCTTCATCAGATCTTTACCAAATTTAAATGAGACTACTTCGGGTTCCCTTTAAAACAAAAAAAGAATCATCGAAATCGGTTGGCGTTATATTGAGTTATTCGACCATTTATCACACTCATACCTACTTAATGCAAATTTAAGACTTATATGGTTTTGTCATGAATCCCTCTGTCAGAACTGAACTAAATTAAAATGGGACCACACGGGAAGTACCAGCTTTCAAATAAAAAAAGAATCATCAAAATCGGTTCACCCAGACGAAAGTTCTCAGGTAACAAACATAAGAAAAAAACATACGCGTCGAATTGAGAACCTCCTCCTTTTTTTTGAAGTCGGTTAAAAAGGGCCTCAGCTCAGCATAATGTCAGATAGCAGCACCAGGTGCTACCACCTGACGCTGATTTTCAACTGCAACCCACGGGTGCCATACGTCCGAATGTGCTTAAAACAATGTAAATATTATGTAAATAAATAATTATTACCTACTGTTAATAAAATTTTCTAACTAAATATCATAACCGATATTTCGGCACTGTTGCAAGCGCCATATGGTCAGGGATAAACAAAAAGTATTAAAAAACCCTGTGGTAAATACCCCGTTTTTATCTATAATAATGTTAGTGATTATGACAGTTTAATAACTTATAAAGAATATTACGCTTAAAATAAAATGCGGGTTCAAAAAATATTTTAGTGAGCGTTTAAATTGCGACCAATAATTAGGTACCAATAGGTATTGCTACTTTAATTTACTATACCAAGCTCGTTAAGTTTCTCCTCGGTCCAGGAGCCTACTTCACTTACAAAGTTATTTACGAGCATAGTAAACAAACCATTAACTGTATCAGTAAATTACCTTCCCGTTTGTAAGACTCAATTGGAGGTAGTTTTATTGCAATGTTCATCAGAGGGGCTATTTATTACGCTATTGCAATCTTGATTACCTATAACTTATATGTAAGGGACGCAAATGGTTGCTACGATATCTGCATATTTTCATAAAAATAAACGCTATTTGTTAAGTGGAAACTAAAAGCTTAAGATTTTTCTTCTGTAACCTTTGATAATTACAATGTGTTTGTTTCCATAAAGTACCTAAATAAATAAAGAAATTCATCATCAATTATATCTATGTCATGTTTTCTTCAATACATCAATAAAAAATCTTAAGCTTTTTTACCAAATGAGAAAAATTAATCCACATTCAATCCATTTTAAAAAAAAATCTTCATGTTCCTACTGAACCATAATAAAAACCGTTTTAACGCCCAAGAATCAAAAGAAAATAAGCTTACTTTTAAAGGAAACAAATAATTTAAAAACAAAACATTGCAAGATAATCTTCGACTCGCCGTATGAGCTTCCGCGTCATCCTACGCTTTGATTAAAAGCTTTTGTTTCTAAGAAACGAAAGCTAAACAAGAAATGTTTACTTTCCACCCGCTCTTGAGTCGAGGAAGTCTCTAATAACTCTATTACGAACTTTCTAACACCACTCTGCAGTTTGTGCGTCGTATTGCTGGACAAACTGGATTTACAGCTATAATGGATCTTTACGGTGCTATTTTATCGAGATAAATTTTCGAAAATGTAGGTTTAGGCCATTTAAAAAAAAAATACGAGCCCGTCTCCTATTTTCATGATCAGTCAGTGAATAAGTCCACTGACCATTGACCAAATTTCAACACATCGTGACTTCGTTATCGTCACTGTGCCTCGCGGTTTCACCAGCCATATAATTTATTTGTTTCTTTTTGATCGGTGTAGAAACGTGATGTTAAATAGCCTATAACCTTACTCAAGAATTGGGCTATCAAATGCAAAAAGAATTTATCAAATCCAACTGATAGCTCCAGAGATTAGCGCGTTCAAACAAAGTCTTCAGCTTTATTATATTCAAAAGTATAGATGACAGTAATTACGTAATTACGGATTGTTTGAACTTTGAAATCCGACAATTGGTTTTAAAACTTAGGACATTGACATCTATCTCTACCTATACCTACCTACCTACTTATTTTGTTGCCAACTTAACAAAAAACGTTTTATTTCTGTCTATGCATCTGTTCTCTTCATAATAATACTCGTATGTCTAACATTCTACTGTGTCTTGTTTTGTGACAAATAAATGGTTTTTCTTTCTTTCTTTTACCTAATTGAGTTGCAAATGTCAGATGGTACTTTGCTTCATGTAGTATCTACTGATTATCAACTGCATCTGAAGCCTCACCCTGGAAGCCGACTCCAGTAAAATAAATTTTGTTATTAAAATGGTAGTCATAAATATCTTCAAGTAAAATCATCTTCATAATAGCTTTTTTCTCACTCAAATCGACAGTAACATCATAAAATGTGCCATTATCATCATTATTATTTCACGACCCAATTTTATATAAAGGTCAAGGTCAGGCTCCAGTTTCCGCATCGAAACAAATATTTGTATGAACCACGGATTGTACCGAGTTTGAATAAATATTTAATCTTCAGGTGATTTGTGTGTATGTCCATATTGCCCATGAGACAAAGGATTCGGACTGTAGCTGTGAAGCCTTGTTTATTTATTAGGAAAATGCTTGAATAACCTGTAATATTAATTCTAAGTTTTAAGGCGAGGCTTTACGGAATTTTTGGTAACAATTTTTTAAATAGCAAACTTGAGATGTTACTAGAGTTTTTCGAACGTCTGATACACGATTGGATAAAATTCGCTAGACAAAAAAATCACGAAGTTACCCCTTTTCAAAATATTTTTAGTAAAATTATGGTCAAGTTTTATACGATAGTAAAAGTTCATAAAGTAGCCTTAAAGAAGAGGGTTCAGTATGAACAAGTTTAACCAAAAACTAACTTTTCTTTGTAAGTCAAATGCTCTAAAATGTCTTCAGAAAATTGAAGCAGTTTCAGCCAACTAAATTCAACGGTAAAGCATGGAAAAGTTTTCAACAAGAATTCGAACCGACTTACAAAACGAATTCTACTTCTAATAAAGCTTTCATGGTTTGTTATAATTTTGTATTGTTTCACTCCATAACTGCAAGTTGCAAGACCCACTCTTTGTGAGTATTTACACCTGAGCTCAGATGTTCTTGTAAAGGAAAATCCTGAAACACTCAAATAGTTTTAATGGTAGTCCTAACAATGTACAAAAAGATTTCTCAAGATGTTAACACTTTCGATTCAGTTAGTCAAGGGAGGGTACAATTCTCTCACAGATGGAGAGAAACTTTGCACTCTCGACTTTCCTCTCCGCCCGTAATGACTGAAGTTTTGTGTTTTTCTTGTCGTTGCCGCTTTACGACAATTTACTGGCACCCTGGTTTTTTCCTACCAAAAACTTTAAAGTCTTGTAAAAAATAATTAAGTGTTCGGGGGATGCGAAACGAAGGCCGAGGCTTAATGACGTCATAAGATCAGCTTAGCGATGTAACAAACAAGTTACCGTGGAAGAGACCGGTTTTTCTTATAATCTATATGATACGTATAAGATACGTTTAAGTACAAAATAATATTATAAACTTTGTGGTACATAAACAAAGTTTGTTTAAAGTTTAGTATAATAAAAAGAAATGCAGAGCAAAAGAATAAAATAGAGGCATACTAAATTGAGGGCTAGTAAACGAATTTACAGTTGGGTGAACCTGTGAGCCAACCCCAGTAGTAAATAACTAAACGCAGGGAAATCTATAGGAAAAAATTCATGCATGGCCCTAAAGTTCGAACCGCATTCTAAAGGTCCAGTGCAAGCTAAGCTAAAAGTAAGCGTAGCTAAATGAATTCATATTATAGTTATAATTTGCGCGCAAGAAGGAGTGTGAGATTTGGCATAGTTATGTTTTTATGGAGAAGGAGGGCAGAAAGCTAAAATTACGGTCAAATTTCGACCACTGGGCGACCACTACCTTAAGACGTCTATTTGAGAAAAACGGGTTCAAAAGTTTTAATCTTTAACTCGTTCCAATCAATGTAATCCACGCAACCCGCGCAAGTTTGCAATGTTATACCTATATACTAACATGCGCACGCCTCCCCTGCGCGCAGGCATGACTCGTGTCCTCGTAGCGTACATCATTTTGCAAAAATATTTGAACAAAACTTCAGGTTACAGTGAAATGAAATATCACCAAGCTTCCATGAACAGATTTTTTTTCCGTTATGATATCACAAAACGCTGTGGCCCGGTTTGCGGTGTTGTGTCATAATATTGGCCATATTATGACAAAACACCTAAACAACACCTAATGAAGCGGTTTAATAATTTAGGATAATTCAGTCATTATTAACATTCTAAGTAGATTGAAAACATTTAATGAAAAAGGGATACACACGCTATTAATACCTTTTAAAATCTTATCCTATATACATGATCTTTATACACGACTTTTGCAGACAATACTGTAATCTAGAATTGCGGAATCTTATCCTAATCGCTTCGCCCGCACCGTTCGGCAAAGCGAAAACTACCCGCTATCGAGTCAAGTGGAAAGGAGCTAAGCGAAAAATGACTCGCTTGCGTTGGATTCTCGCCTTTAGTGCGGCCTCTCACGTTCCCGATGCGTTGTGGGATTTGATTTATTCCTATTCAGGACTCAAGTGGGACTTTTGAACTCCTCCGCTTGACCATTGGTTGCGGGAAAGGGTATCGTAAATTATGTTCCGGACTTTGTTGTGCAAGTTGATTATTCAAGGCTCACTGGTCGTTCAGGGACAAGTTTATTATTTTTTGCAAATATTTTTATATTTTTCTATAGGTATGTGGATTAAATGGCCTTACGAGCTTTAGGCATGGATTTGCAAAGCTTTAGTTGTAGTAGTTTGCAAAAAAAATCGGATTTATGCCACGAATGGAACTTGGTTTTTCTCATTAATGATTCTAATGGAATGGATTACGTTACGGGCCCTGAAGTTCTATTGGTACCTGCTCTTTTTTTTAGAGATAGGAAAAAAAATTGAGTCATTAGAATTGTCATAAAATTGGTGATAACATGGGAAGAATAGGTAGAACATAGATAACAACAAAATATACATTTCACTAGCTTTAGGAATTACAAGTATGACGATTATGTTACAAACAGGGTCTAATAAACAACGGGTCAGAACAAGGCTGTTCCTAAACATTCCAACCGAATCCGATACGCACATTCTGTATAACGTGACAGCATAAATTAACATACCACTAAGTCTACACTACTACTTGATAGTTAGGTACTATGTACGGTAGGGATCAGAAATGCATGAGCAGTCTCACAAAGTAATAGATTGACGCTAATGGGTTGACTTACGACCTTCTTTTACGAAGTAGTTTCTATTTCTATACTATAGACACTCACACACATGCACTATTGTCTGCAACTGATTGTATTCCATAATTTCAATACTGCTAGTATATCTCAAGCCAGCTAAGTTGATAACGTTCCCTGGTATTCATTAGTGATTGGTGAACCGTAGGTTCAAACCTCACAGGCAGTGATACTTTTTTTAAAGTTTTAATAATACTCATAAATCTTGAGGCATTTATTTATCAATGTTTAACGTAGTAGTTCGATAATAATAACAGGCCAACCGCAATGAGTCGATCGTCTTGTTCATATAAAATGAAAAGTTAGCAGGTAGACAACAGAAATATGAATAAATTATTTAGATTTCTGTAAGGTAGACAGATGCAGTTACGACTCAAGTCATTTAGATTGAATAGAACGTTGTTAGTGTTGTTAATATTGGTTAGTGATGTGTGATTAAATCTATTAGCGGTGCTTGTAGTTAGGGGAATATTATTGCACTGTCTAAAAGTGTACGATATGAATAAAATACAAATATCTAATGAAACCGGACTGACTGTGAGTGTTATTCATGATCTTTATATAAAACTAAAGAAAAAGATAAATCATTTTAAAGTTTATTTATTTAGATTAATGATAATAATAATGATGAATAATTATTCTAATAAATATATTCTTATTATTGTTTGGTTTCTTAATTAATATATATAAGTATAATAAACATGTGTTTAATAAATATAGATATAAGTAATATATAGATACGTATAATATATATATTATACCATATATATAGTAATCAGTTTTAGTATTTTGCTTATGATGTTTATTAGTATTTCTTTTTTTTGTTCTAGAGAAATACTGTGAGTCGGTGGGGATGGAGACCATGTATGAGGAAGAAAGTAGCCCTGGTAGTCGATGGTGAACGAATATGAAACAAGTGGTTACATAACAACGAAACATTTTGCAGAATTATTCGACATTTCATTACTAACTGTTCGCCATGCACTCCACGCTGAAGGTTTCCATCACTGAAGACCAGCTAAAAACCCTTTTTGACAGAAAGATGTAAACAAGAACGGTTCACACGAGAATGTTATTTATACTTACTTCAACTGGGACACTACTATATCTTCAGATGAAATAATATTCAATCTAACCAAAAGGGAAGACTTCATTTATGGTGTAAGGATAACACACGCTGTAGTGAATAAAACATAGTTATGTGGAAGTATTATATGATTATATGTCATGCTGCCTACTGTGCTCATCATTTATCCAGCTGAAGAGTTTAGAGATATCTTCTGTCCAGGATAATATTGTCCGATTCACCGGGCGAGAACCAAAATGTTATAGTCTTCTACTAAACGTGTCGACACTTACTTGAGTTAGTTAATCACTCATGGTTTATTCGTAAGGGGTAAAAGATTTAAGTTGTAACGTTTGAGGTTTAGTTTCAATCCTCTTTTCGTCAAGAAAACGAATACTTAAACTATAACCTCAATATCTAAATAAGTGTTACTGCGTCGACACTTACTTGACTGTATTGAGAACAGCTGTGGAAGTTACAATAAATATTGGTAATTTTAAAATGTTATACCCCTCCTAATAAAAGCTTGTAATTTTTGTTCACTCATTGTCATTTTCATATCAAAGAAAAGAGATTACAATAAACATAACCATATGTTATTTACTGTCTGCTCATCGTTTATAGGTATAATATTTAAGTTGTAATTGCTGGCCATATGACATAATTATAGGTCGGTAGTTCAAGAATTAAAGTTGGTCTAGATTCAATCCTCTTTTCGTCAAGAAAATGATTAAGCTATAAACTCAATATCTACCCAAGTAACACAACTGGGTGGTAAAATTGCTCCATATCATATCTGTTTGTAAACTTGGGTGAAATATATCCCAAGTAGCACATTAGTGAATTTTGCAACTTATCTTATAGCTTTAAGTTGTAAATGAGTGGTATAACAGTATTTGATAAAACTTATAGCTTCAAACACTACTCATATTTGTATATGAGTACCTCCTATCACTCTTAGTTGCATAAGAGTATATTTTGTTTATACTTTATATCTTATTGTTGCATAGAGTCGATTTTGTTACTTAAAGTTGAAAACGGGTTTTAATTGTTACCAATTTAGAAGCAACAGTGGTATATGAGGCCTTCAAATCACTTGTAAGCAACCGTTCCATTTAAGCTGTAACATACTCTTATTTGGCACTTCTATTTCCAAACCAGTAGTATAACAGAGTAGTATATCACCTGTAGTGGCTAAAGGGATCATTTTGAAACCTTTTTGGAACCTAACGTGATTGCATCTTTCAGGCCTATTGTACTCTAATATGCCACTCCAACGCGTAAATAAATTTCGATAGTGGGTTCTTGAAAACCAACAGCAGCTATTTCCACTTATTTAAATCCACTAACGATGTAACAGTTCCCAAAATACATACTCGTAATTGTGATTACTTAAGTCAGATCGTCCTGCGCGTCACTCTGTTGATAGCATTTTTTATTTCTGTTGTTGTAAAGTTCATGGTTTAAACTACTTCATCAAAAATGAATTCCATGAAATGGAAAAAAATTAAGCGATGTGGTAGTTATCATCGGCAGGTTGTACGTACTTTAAGAAATATAATGGACGTGGACATAAAAGGTTCAAACCATGAAGTTGTTAATCAGCAATCCCAAGATACTCGTAATGTTGAAAGGTAATTATATCAATTTAAAATTATAATGAGTAATCTTCTAAAAAAATAGCTAGGTGATATAAGAAAAATATTAATTAGGTTACTTATAAATATAATTGTGTCAAGAAAAAAATTACTGTGGAATCACGGGTTCCGTACATATAAAAATTAATTAACATTCTTTTGTGTGTTTTAAATACATTTTGAACATTATTTTTAGTGTTTTTAAGGAAATCCAGTAGTTATTTATTAAACGGTAATCAGATTTGAACAGAATTTATATCGAAGACCTGAACAAGAATTCCACCTGTACCTATACAAATATAGGTACAGGTGGCATTCTTGTTTCTTTGCAATTCCCGAAATCTGCAAAGAAACTGAGCTTGGAACTCCACTTTTTTTATTTGTGCACGTTGTACGCATGAAAAGTATCGCATAATTATATATTATCTTGCTTAATAACATAAATGAGTTACTAAACAAGCGTTAGCTCATAATCGAATTGCAAGAACAAATAATATCTCGTAACGTAACATCAAATACGAGTCATTATGTCATAGGGAAAAATCAAGATACTTATATTATTATGTACTTACATATTTAAATTCATTCGACAATTCTATAAAGATTTTTGGTATGACATTGTCTTGTGATATTCTGTGCTATTCGAAGAAGTCTGTAGCTATATGAATAATCTTTCTACGCCTACAGTATATTATAAGATCTGTGCCTATTTTTTTCAGCCTTGATCCTGGTAATACATAGACATATGTGGTAATATAATTTCTAATCCATCCTCTGAAGATGAAAATTCAACTGAAATTTCTGGTGAAAGTGACGGTGATGACAACAGCTCAAATGAAAACAAGTGTGAATACAAACACATTCTTCAATTTCGGGATGACATCAGGGCATGGGCTACAGAAAATAACATAAGCCATTCGGCCTTGAAAACATTAGCGCCACTTATAAACTCTAGGATGCCAAATTTGCTGCCGGTAGACCCAAGAACGCTCATGAAGACTTCATGCAGCATAGATTTCATGACAAGTAACGTTCATAATTTAAAACATGTTGTTGATGAAGTGCAGCATTTTGGAATTTTGCAAAGTTTTAATGCTTATCCATTCGAAAACAAACTATACCTTATTAAAAATATGCTACGAACTGGTAACAAACCTTTGTCTCAAATAGCTAAAAGGCTCGGAGAATGTGATATTTTGGACCTCAATTATACTGTAGAGAGCTCCAGGGACTATCCATATGTGAAAAAAAATTGTAAAAGTCATAAGTTAGTTTTATATTGTAAGGATTTTATTATATCGGAAAGAAAAACGGACCGATTTTTTGTAACAAAGAAACAAGAGATAATGGAGACAAGATCTATTAAAGTTCAGGAAAACAAAATCATTCTAAATTGTAATACGATTATTAATAAAGAAAATGTTTTTGAGCGTCCTCTTATCTCAAAATTTTTAAATATAAATTGACCACAAATGCTGGTACCGAATGTTTTCGTTTTCCTGAGGATATAAAATATAAATTAGTAGCAATTGAACATAGAACTGAAATGTATTTGAACTGTTACCCTTGCTTCACACAGTTTGATTATTTTACTATTAACAATAATTTTAAGATTACAAATAAAACAATAATAAATGTATAAAAATGAGTTTTATTTTTAAACATCTGACTTACAACTACATTGGTAATCACAAAATTTACAATTTAGTAACTTTTTCATAAAAATATGTAATCATTTACCTTCTTCGATTATGATTTTTGGACTTCTTGAGGACCCCTAATTCACTGGTACTGGGAGATCCATAATAGAGCTAATTATTACTGCTGGTAGTAGCATCCACTGGTCAGCCACTAGCAACATACAAATAAGTGATTTTTAGACCTTACAGTTCCAAATAGGGAACAAATAAATGAAAATAAAAACTATGAGATGCCATAAACATCGCCATGTTTAGAAAATGGTTGTCCTTGAGAATATTTTGTTTTGAAAGTGTTTTATCACACTAACGCATAATCACTGAGTTTTGTTAATTGTAACTGATGTACCTTGACATTATACTTACGTCTAAAACCATTACGTTAGGTTTTTAACAGTTTTATTTTTTTATACTTTTATTTCGCCAATTGATTTAGCACACTTTATTTAATTGTTCTTGATCAAATCGAAAGCGCTTCGAAATTTACAAAGAAACCATACTATACTTTCACAGTAACAAAACATTCGCAAGGATTTTGTGCTGTAAATTAATGCCTGCATTATATCAGTACACGTGAAGTTTTAATACTCACCAAATAGATGTAATCCAAATGAAATGGCTGTTCACAGTACAATATCAAAAACACTTCTCGACTTATCGCCCCTAAAAAGAACTTTGCGTTGCATTTTTCACTCAATGAATGAATTGAAACGTCATATCATTCAATCAACCATTCACTGCGCACAACTTACACCCATAGTTCTAATTGCCACTTAAGGTGATCGTGAGAACTCTTATGGATTTCATTTGGAACCAAAATTAAGCTGCAATTTTTCTCCCCGTGGTTCTATAATGTTTGCATAAGGGTTCTCTCCACCTTTATAGAACTTATTCATGCCTATATATTTCACCCAAGTTTACAAACAGATATGATATGGAGCAATTTTACCACCCAGTTGTGTTACTTGGGATAGGCATGAATAAGTTCTATAAAGGTGGAGAGAACCCTTATGCAAACATTATAGAACCACGGGGAGAAAAATTGCAGCTTAATTTTGGTTCCAAATGAAATCCATAAGAGTTCTCACGATCACCTTAAGTGGCAATTAGAACTATGGGTGTAAGTTGTGCGCAGTGAATGGTTGATTGAATGATATGACGTTTCAATTCATTCATTGAGTGAAAAATGCAACGCAAAGTTCTTTTTAGGGGCGATAAGTCGAGAAGTGTTTTTGATATTGTACTGTGAACAGCCATTTCATTTGGATTACATCTATTTGGTGAGTATTAAAACTTCACGTGTACTGATATAATGCAGGCATTAATTTACAGCACAAAATCCTTGCGAATGTTTTGTTACTGTGAAAGTATAGTATGGTTTCTTTGTAAATTTCGAAGCGCTTTCGATTTGATCAAGAACAATTAAATAAAGTGTGCTAAATCAATTGGCGAAATAAAAGTATAAAAAAATAAAACTGTTAAAAACCTAACGTAATGGTTTTAGACGTAAGTATAATGTCAAGGTACATCAGTTACAATTAACAAAACTCAGTGATTATGCGTTAGTGTGATAAAACACTTTCAAAACAAAATATTCTCAAGGACAACCATTTTCTAAACATGGCGATGTTTATGGCATCTCATAGTTTTTATTTTCATTTATTTGTTCCCTATTTGGAACTGTAAGGTCTAAAAATCACTTATTTGTATGTTGCTAGTGGCTGACCAGTGGATGCTACTACCAGCAGTAATAATTAGCTCTATTATGGATCTCCCAGTACCAGTGAATTAGGGGTCCTCAAGAAGTCCAAAAATCATAATCGAAGAAGGTAAATGATTACATATTTTTATGAAAAAGTTACTAAATTGTAAATTTTGTGATTACCAATGTAGTTGTAAGTCAGATGTTTAAAAATAAAACTCATTTTTATACATTTATTATTGTTTTATTTGTAATCTTAAAATTATTGTTAATAGTAAAATAATCAAACTGTGTGAAGCAAGGGTAACAGTTCAAATACATTTCAGTTCTATGTTCAATTGCTACTAATTTATATTTTATATCCTCAGGAAAACGAAAACATTCGGTACCAGCATTTGTGGTCAATTTATATTTAAAAATTTTGAGATAAGAGGACGCTCAAAAACATTTTCTTTATTAATAATCGTATTACAATTTAGAATGATTTTGTTTTCCTGAACTTTAATAGATCTTGTCTCCATTATCTCTTGTTTCTTTGTTACAAAAAATCGGTCCGTTTTTCTTTCCGATATAATAAAATCCTTACAATATAAAACTAACTTATGACTTTTACAATTTTTTTTCACATATGGATAGTCCCTGGAGCTCTCTACAGTATAATTGAGGTCCAAAATATCACATTCTCCGAGCCTTTTAGCTATTTGAGACAAAGGTTTGTTACCAGTTCGTAGCATATTTTTAATAAGGTATAGTTTGTTTTCGAATGGATAAGCATTAAAACTTTGCAAAATTCCAAAATGCTGCACTTCATCAACAACATGTGTTAAATTATGAACGTTACTTGTCATGAAATCTATGCTGCATGAAGTCTTCATGAGCGTTCTTGGGTCTACCGGCAGCAAATTTGGCATCCTAGAGTTTATAAGTGGCGCTAATGTTTTCAAGGCCGAATGGCTTATGTTATTTTCTGTAGCCCATGCCCTGATGTCATCCCGAAATTGAAGAATGTGTTTGTATTCACACTTGTTTTCATTTGAGCTGTTGTCATCACCGTCACTTTCACCAGAAATTTCAGTTGAATTTTCATCTTCAGAGGATGGATTAGAAATTATATTACCACATATGTCTATGTATTACCAGGATCAAGGCTGAAAAAAATAGGCACAGATCTTATAATATACTGTAGGCGTAGAAAGATTATTCATATAGCTACAGACTTCTTCGAATAGCACAGAATATCACAAGACAATGTCATACCAAAAATCTTTATAGAATTGTCGAATGAATTTAAATATGTAAGTACATAATAATATAAGTATCTTGATTTTTCCCTATGACATAATGACTCGTATTTGATGTTACGTTACGAGATATTATTTGTTCTTGCAATTCGATTATGAGCTAACGCTTGTTTAGTAACTCATTTATGTTATTAAGCAAGATAATATATAATTATGCGATACTTTTCATGCGTACAACGTGCACAAATAAAAAAAGTGGAGTTCCAAGCTCAGTTTCTTTGCAGATTTCGGGAATTGCAAAGAAACAAGAATGCCACCTGTACCTATATTTGTATAGGTACAGGTGGAATTCTTGTTCAGGTCTTCGATATAAATTCTGTTCAAATCTGATTACCGTTTAATAAATAACTACTGGATTTCCTTAAAAACACTAAAAATAATGTTCAAAATGTATTTAAAACACACAAAAGAATGTTAATTAATTTTTATATGTACGGAACCCGTGATTCCACAGTAATTTTTTTCTTGACACAATTATATTTATAAGTAACCTAATTAATATTTTTCTTATATCACCTAGCTATTTTTTTAGAAGATTACTCATTATAATTTTAAATTGATATAATTACCTTTCAACATTACGAGTATCTTGGGATTGCTGATTAACAACTTCATGGTTTGAACCTTTTATGTCCACGTCCATTATATTTCTTAAAGTACGTACAACCTGCCGATGATAACTACCACATCGCTTAATTTTTTTCCATTTCATGGAATTCATTTTTGATGAAGTAGTTTAAACCATGAACTTTACAACAACAGAAATAAAAAATGCTATCAACAGAGTGACGCGCAGGACGATCTGACTTAAGTAATCACAATTACGAGTATGTATTTTGGGAACTGTTACATCGTTAGTGGATTTAAATAAGTGGAAATAGCTGCTGTTGGTTTTCAAGAACCCACTATCGAAATTTATTTACGCGTTGGAGTGGCATATTAGAGTACAATAGGCCTGAAAGATGCAATCACGTTAGGTTCCAAAAAGGTTTCAAAATGATCCCTTTAGCCACTACAGGTGATATACTACTCTGTTATACTACTGGTTTGGAAATAGAAGTGCCAAATAAGAGTATGTTACAGCTTAAATGGAACGGTTGCTTACAAGTGATTTGAAGGCCTCATATACCACTGTTGCTTCTAAATTGGTAACAATTAAAACCCGTTTTCAACTTTAAGTAACAAAATCGACTCTATGCAACAATAAGATATAAAGTATAAACAAAATATACTCTTATGCAACTAAGAGTGATAGGAGGTACTCAGATACAAATATGAGTAGTGTTTGAAGCTATAAGTTTTATCAAATACTGTTATACCACTCATTTACAACTTAAAGCTATAAGATAAGTTGCAAAATTCACTAATGTGCTACTTGGGTAATAAGTGTAACTGTTTTATTTATAAAGACAGCTTTATTGTAATTAAAACAAATAAAGGTTTTTGTTTTGTTATTACCAAACCTTATTTACAATTTTGTAAAGATAACCCAGAATATAATCACTTATTTCAATATTTATCATTGAAAGAATCCACCTATTAATAAAAAAAGGATAATAAATAAAATAACAGTCTTTTCCCTAAGACTCGAACCTACGCTAAGTTAATCGCAATCCTATGCACTACGCATCATAGCTATCGGTGATTGTTAGAATTACTTGAAATAAAGCAATACAATGACATCGACGAATGAATGTCACCAAGGTCATGCATAATATTGACAAGCGACGGCAAATAGATTTACAATTTCGCTCCTCAAGCTAGATTATAAGTCTATGCGACGGCAATATACTTTCTTTCATTTTATTTTACTTCTTAGTGTGTGTGGTAAATGTGGTGATGTCTCATTACGTTGTGTGTATAACTCACACAAACAGCTCGTACGCACCATCGCGTCGCATTCGAATACAGTCTTTAGTATGCTCATGCATTTCTGATCGTGTACTGTACGTACGTGGTACCTACATTATGCTGCTTGCTACAAAATCTTATTATACTTCGTGCCTCGTCCTCAAGATTAGCAATTTACACTTGTAGTACCACATATAATGTCGCCACTCATGCACTTAGTTTATAGAATAACTCTTTTTTTTTGAGGGTAGATAGTTATCCTCTATTCTGTTCACCGGCAATACTTCATTCACATTTTAGTGCTCCGCCAGTCAGCACGCATTTTAACGTTATTTTAGATTTTTCGTTAAAAAGCGTTAGTTATTATCATGCTGAAAAGGAAGCGTTCTGATAGTGACTCCATCGACCGCCTAAAGAAGAAACTGAAGACGGGAACGACGCAAGTCATCGTCAAGTTCGGATGTTTCTACAAGGTCACAGGACCCACAAGGTATTGTTATTTTTATAAAGGTTCACGTTTCAACGAATCGAGTTGTTACTTACCTGTAAACAATTGAGACTAACGTCACAACGATTTGAGGTGTGACTTGTCTTGGAAATAAACTCGGGTTCACGGTACAACGCTTCGAGGTGTACCTTACCCGTTGTTAACGCATTACAATAAAATTATCTTAATGCATGATTACTTGACCTACTTTAGTGCTGCTCCCGCTATTGCTTGCAGAGTGGGTAGTTGTTTTAATAATCGTATGCATTTTTATGCACAAATACATTGATTATAAGTACACTGGTTAAAGTAATCACTTAATTCATATCACGAATATGAATCTATACCTACCTTCGATATCTATTACGTAATACATATCATAGGTACCTACTAGTAGGTATGTAAATATTGGTATACTGAATTCCAAGTGAGCCAATAGAATCCGACATTGTCGAAGATTTTACAAGCGAACCAGACACGGCTGCGCCACCTGGCGGCCAAGTATCGGAAACTGATTGCGAGCCGGTAACACTTCCGGCAGTGATGCAGTCCCTGCTGCCGCCCGCTATACCGTTGGCACTGCCATCGGTGTCCACGGCTGAAACAGAAGAAACATCAGTCGCCGAGTTAGACGAGGTAACATTGTAGAAGTATATAAATCCTGTGGAAAAAATATACAAAAGGATTTAGCAATCCGTTATGTACATTTACATAGTTACTTCTTGTTTGAATAAGGAGTTACGTAAAGAACTTGTTGACAAGTACTTACCACCTGGCAACTGTTGTCTGATTGACGCGCCTGTTTTGTATCCCGAGACCGCTGTAACCGAGATTGTGATCAAGAGGGATAAAGCGATTTTTGATAATCAAAAACAGACTGTGTCTGCAATATCCTCAGTCAGTGAGGCAATCACCATGCGGCCGTGATGTTATCGAAAGATGATAAAGATCCCTCAATGTTAAAGATCTTAATGGATACAGGTAGACTATTGCCTTAGGCAGTAAGACCGCCTTTGTACATATTTGTATGAAAAGCATTAATTAAATAAATAAATTATTGTGTGATACACAATATAACGATTCGATAACTAGGCGTAATATTTTTCTAGCAGTTCTAAAGAAGGAACTAAAAAAAAAAAATCAATGACAGCGAACAAAAATTGACAAATTTTTGTTTAGTGAAGAATTACCAGAAACATTAAAAGCAATTCATAATTTTACCTATATGTAATATGGGTTTTACCTGAAAGAAATGAATTTAAATTAATTTAATTTATAAGTCAGGAGCAGAATTAAAATCGACACCTCAATCAAAACCTGTGCCGAAAAAACAAAACCTGCCCCTGCAAAAAACTGGAAAGGTCCGCCCCCGAGTCGCGGGCCGCCACAAGCGTCGCCATCGGGGACATCGAGGACCAGAGAGCCTGCGCCGACAAAGCTTCAGCGTTCGCACTCGTCGAGAGCGTCGCAGCAGACGCACTTCAGCAGCCGCCGCTAGATCCGGTACGCTACGCTGGTAAACTATCATATTTTTACAAGCAATGGTTACGGATTACATCCGATAGAACCATACTTTACTGGATAATCGGATATGAGATTCCATTCTCATGTCCACCTATCCAAAATTATACTATACCTACTTGTAAAAAGTATACTGAGGTAGAAATAGTTCAATTCGATCAGGCTATTAACAAATTGTTAACAATAGATGCTATTTCACAATGAAAGCCCTGTGAAGGGCAATTCATAACTAGCATATTTTAAATACCAAAACTAAATGGTAAAACTAGGTTTATTTGAATTTGAAAAACCTTAAAAAATTCATTGATTCAAATCATTTTAAACTAGAGGACTTACGTACCACTATAAAGTTAATCTCTAGAGTAGGTTCTATGAGCTCTATTGATCTAAAGGATGCATACTTTCTAATTAAATTCAAGAAAGTTTCTACAGTTCATATGGAAGATTAATTATAATCTATATCAGGGCTGGCCAACCTGATTAGACCCAAGAGATCTACCAATTACATACTTCTTGAAATTTTAAATGAAAATGAATATTAAATGGTTTTTGTCTTGTCACGGTCGACTGGACTAATAGCCGCGATCGGCCGGTCGATCACGATCGACCAGATGGCCACTCCTGATATACATGAATTTAACGTCTTACCATTTGGAGTTAATACAGCGCCGTATATCTATACAAAAATTATGAAACCAGTAGTTAGATTACTACGCTCATGTGGTTTCATGTCTACCATTTATTGGATGACCTTTGTTTAATATTATTATTTTTTAATAGCCATAAATATTACGAATGTAATCGTAATATTGACACCACAGTCAAACTTATAACAACTTTAGGTTTTATTATTAATACAGAAAGTAAAATAATACCTAGTAATACCTGCAAGTATCTTGGATATATAGATTCTATAAATCTGCAGATCAGCTTACCACCTGAAAAAGGAATGAAAATTAAAAACGAATTAATAAAATTTAACTTACTTACCCGATGTAAAATCCACGAATTTGCGAATTTGCGCCTAGTAGGACTACCGTCGTCTGCCTGTCCCGCTGTAGAATACGGTTGGTTATATTATACACCAAACAATTTTAACGATGCAAATTCCCAAATCTTAAATCTGATGATGATTATCAAAAATATATGTCCATATCAAGTTCATTACATTCAGATTTCGTATGGTGGATAAAAGCCATTGACTTTTCTGTCAACAAAATTAAATTCGACGAATATTGTGTTGAGATATTTTCGGATGCCTCAACTACTGGGGGGGGTGTTGCCTGTGCAGACGAGACAGCGAGGGGTATTTGGAGTAAAAATGAAAAACTCAAGCATATAAATTATCTAGAACTCCTTGCAACTTTCATTGGACTAATTTGTTGCGTATTGATAATACCACAGCAATATCATACATAAACCGCATGGGTACAATCCCCTTACCTCACAAATATTACTAAGAAGTTATAGCAATGGTGTGAGGAACGTAATTTATTTGTATTTACATCATATATTCGTTCAGCTGACAATCATGTTGCAGATACTGAGTCAGGGAAAAACCATCCTGACATACGAGTGGGAACTTTCTGTTTACGCCTTTCAAAAAGTAATAAACACTTTAGGCACCCCTAATATAGACCTTTTTGCAAATAGGGTCAATAACAAATGCCAAAGATATATATCATGGCATAAAGGTCCAGATGCCTATGCCATAAATGCCTTTTCTGTAAATTGGTGTGGTTATTTTTGCTATGGTTTTCCACCTTCTTTCTATTATTCTTAAAACCTTAAGAAAAATCATGTCAGATAAAGCTAGAGATATACTTATAGTACCTTTATGGCCGACCCAAACATGCAGCCGCCAAATACATCGGCGGACTACCCTGGTGGCCGGTATATTATCCGGGCATTTCTATTGAAGAAGCAAAGGGCATGCCACCCTATGCCATAGACGTCATGCTGGCATCGCTCTCTGAAAATTCCTTCAAGCAATATGATTCATGTTTGAAGAAATGGTATTTATTTCTGCCAAAGAAGAAGTTTTGATATTTATAATATATCGGTATCAAACATCGTAGATCTTTTAAATAAAATATTTAGTCTACTGCGCAGTACGGTACTGTAAATACTTACCGTTCTTCTCTGGCTCTTATTCTCAGACGTCAGATTAGCGAAGATGATATCGTTAAACGTTATCTTATAGAAGTATTTCATTTATGGCCCTCGTTACCCAAGTACGATTCTACATGGGATACTTTAATAGTGTTAGATACTCTAGCCAATTGGGTTCCAAATGAGAACCTATCATTAGAAAAAATTCGCAAAATGTTAATCACACTACTCGCCTTAGTAACGGCGCACAGGGTACAAACATATTCAAAAATCTTAATTAAAATATTGATATTCTTCCTAACGAAATTTCAATAAAAATCCCTGATCTTATTAAAACATCTCGGCTTGGTTCCCTACAACCTAGGCTTGTTCTCCCATATTTTGAAAACAAACCAGAAATTTTCCCCGTGAAAGTACTTTGTTTGTACCTTAATTTAACAAAGACCTCATCATGTTTGCGTAAAACATGAGTTACTGTTTATTAGCCAGAAAAAACCTCATAATGCGGTATCTTCGCAAACTTTAAGCAGGTGGATCAAAAAATACATTAGCATCAAGTGGGATTGATGTTTCAATATTTTCTGCGCATAGTACCAGACATGCTAGTACATCAAAAGCCCACAGTTTAGGTGTAAATTTAGATATTATTAGAAAAACTGCCGGATGGTCAGATAATTCAAAATCTTTTGCAAGATTTTATAATAGTAGACATGTATATGCTTCTAGCATAATTCACTCTTAAATAAATAAGAATTATTTTTTCTTGTAATTACAGAGATGATTAAAGAATAAGTTCAAGTACAACTGTTCTTTCATCTGATATTTTACGATAATTTCTCAAGATCTACAAGTGTAAATTGCTAATCTTGAGGACGAGGCACGAAGTATAATTTGTGATTAAACGAACTTACCTGTAAGTGAAGTTCTATCATAATTATACGAAGGGCCTCGTCCGAAGAGATTAGCAACCCACCCTACCCATTACTTTTCAGTACGTCCCCTATACGTAAAATATCAGTTGAATTGCATTATAGCTCTAAACTTAATGAAGTATTGCCGGTGAACAGAATAGAGGATAACTATCTACCCTCAAAAAAAAAAAAAAAAAGAGTTATTCTATAAACTAAGTGCATGAGTGGCGACATTATATGTGGTACTACAAGTGTAAATTGCTAATCTCTTCGGACGAGGCCCTTCGTATAATTATGATAGAACTTCACTTACAGGTAAGTTCGTTTAATCACAAATTATTTATTGTAATTATATTGTTTGGTTCATTTTGTGTAAAATTGCTTTATTTTGAAGTATTTTATTTTGTTCATATAATATTTTTTAATTAGTATTACTTACCTATATTTATTTATTTATTTGTATCGTGGTTGCTCATGGCATTACTACAACGGTCCCATCAGAATACCAGCGCTGTGACATTTTCTATTTCTAATTGCCACAGCATTATGCTGAGATGGGAGCCATTTTTGGTCTCATTCAGGTTGCTTTGATTATTGTTTTTCTATTGTTATTTTTTATGTTTTATTTTTGTACCTTTTATACTTTTATTCGTTCCTGGCGAGTCCAGAATAAAAATGTTTTCTTTCTTTTCTTTTATTATAAAAAAATTGATTAAAGGGTAGGTACCCTTTAATAAAAAAAGAACATATAAAGATGACCCACAATAATGGGCGAGCCGTGGAAACAGACACTTAGATATAGTTACTTCGACCACTCTAATGGACTTAACCAGAGAACTATAAATTTCAACCGCCCCTTTCTAAAAGGATAATCACACAGACAACTCAGAAGCAAATGGGAATTTAGGGCTCCCAGGGTGGAGGCCTAATTGACAAAACATACTCGATTACAGCGCGTCCCTTCAAGTTCGTAGTGAAAACAAATTGCCCCGGGAATGACTTTTGCAACAAAATTAATTAGGGAATACGTGATTTGGAATGGTTTTTGTAATGTTTGGTCGAAACATGAGTAAGAGTAGGTATTCAAGGATAGCTATGAAGGCTGAAATATATTTATTTATTTACAAGCAGTGACAGCCTAGCGGTTGACGGCTTGCCTTCCATGCAGGAAGGTCTGATTTCGAACACGACCCGTACCTCTGACTTTTTGGATTCATGTGCGGATTAAAATATTGATTATCACTTGCGATAACGGTGAAGGAAAAAAGCATCGAAACCTGCACATCTGAGAAGGCCTCATAAAGTACTTGATGGTGTGTGTAGTCCGCCAACACGCGCTAGGCCAGCGTGGTGGACTAAGACCTAGCCCTTCTTATTCTGAGAAAAGGCCCGTCCCAGCATTGGGACAGTAATAGGCTGGATTTATTTGAATACCACACTTACTGTTACAGTTTTAAACCAAGTCTTACTAACATGGGTAGATAAAGAGTCAAATGTAGGTAAATCCTGGATTTTAGTTAAAGTCTGACGTCTCATTCGTTGCGATTACGATGTTGCTCCTATAGAAAAAGTTATTCGGTTTGATGGTAAAATATTTTCTATATTTATAAAATTTCCTCATTTATAATACCACGGAAAACTTTTTGTTATTTTTGTATTATTAAACCCAAACTTTAAGTAAGTTTTAACTTCATAACGCAATATTAAGATAATATTATTCCATTTTTAGATGCTATCAACCTACATAAGTTTATAAAGAATAACTATAGCCGGCGGTATCACCCACGCGTTTTTTTTGTTAAAATAAAATATACCTACCTAGCCTATATCACTCAGGGATATTGTTACTTTCAATTAGCGAGAGATTTTTTGAATCGGTTAAGTAGTTCCAGCAATTACCCCCTATATACATACAAACAAACAAATATCTATTTAAAATATTATTATAAATAGTAATATGTATAGGTAGTATATAAAAGTGTAGATAACTCGGTCAATAAGTATGTGCTTAAAATGTGGAAAGAAATTCGGCAAAATGTTTATTTTACATCAGCCGATACGATTACTATCCGATCCATCAAAAACACATCGTCGCGAAGTTGTGGAACTAACTTTTCAGTGGTTAGGGAACTGTAGGTATATTGTTTACACATTTCGTCGATATCGTTATTTCCACGGCTAACGGCTCAAACCCCCCAAAAAAGTTGGCTACCCCAGCAACAGCTCCCGTCCCGGCCCCCTCTCTGTCGCAGAGAACTCGCCCCCCCTCCCCCGTGCCCGACTCCCAACCCGCAGCCCCCAAACTGCCATCCGAACGCACTCCGCCTCCCATGTACATACATGACAAAGGCAAGTGGACTGAAATTTCCAAAGCGTGCGCTGAAATGCGCATTAACTACACCCAAGCCCGCACCACCGCTGTTGGCATCAGGGTTCAAGTCCCCACCTCTCGCGACTATCGCAGCCTCTCCGACCTCCTTCGCAAACGCAATGTGTTCTTCCACACCTACGCATTGAAGGAGGATCGCCAACACAGGGTTGTTATTAAAAACATCCCTAAAGAAATTGACTCTCCCACCATATTAAGCGACCTTAAGTCGCAAAACATCCCCGCCCTCGAAGTGCATCGCATGCACCGTGGACGCCACGGTGCCCCATACGACATGGTTATGGTCGTATGCGAAAGCTCCGACGCCGGCAAGGCGATCCACAACATCAAAACGATATGCCATCTGTCCGGCATATCGATCGAAAAACCCAATAAAAATAGGCAGTTAGGGCAATGCCACAAATGCCAGCTGTATGGACACTCGCAGCGCAACTGTTTTGCGAAAGCCAGGTGCGTTAAGTGCCTCGGCGATCACGCAACAGAACACTGCGAGCGCCCAAAGGACTTGTCCCTTTGCACTGAGCCACCGAGTTGTGTTCTGTGCGGTGAGGTTGGTCACCCTGCGAACTATCGCGGGTGCCCAAAAGCACCGCGTGCAAACCGCACGGTGGCTAAGCGCGAAGAGACAGTCAAGCAATTTGCAAGACTCCCCTCGGCTGACCTACCCATCAACCTAAGGCCCCAGAGGACCTCCCCCTGGAACAAGCTGAATCATCAGCAATCGTTCCCAGCCCTCAGGCCGTCTCAACCCTCCCCGAACACGGCCACCGCCACCCCCACTCCACCCCCGCTGATGGCTATTCCCATCCCCGCCCCCGCCCGCGTGCCCGCACCTCTTCCGGCGCCCGTAGCGTTATCTCACGCCAAAGCTACGCGCCCACAGCGCACAGTAAACACGTTTGGAACACTCCAAACTTACCTCAACCCAGCCCTCCTGGCCCGCTGCCATGAACTGGCAGCAAAGCTGGCGGAGGTCGAGGGTAATCCGCCCGCGATCATGGGTTTAATGGCCGAATTCTCCGACCTCCACGACCTTTACACCAACACCCGTACCTCCTATTATGAATAACGCCACAATTAATAGCAGAATCAAGCCCAGAGCCCTAAAAATAGGCTTCTTCAACGCCTACGGCGTTAACAAACAGAGAGATGAGATCACAACCTTCCTCCGCGATCATCAACTCGACGTCTTTCTCGTTCAAGAGACCCTCCTCAAACCCTCCAATAGAGATCCAAAAATTGCGAACTATTGCTTAGTACGCAACGACCGGACTCGCGCTCACGGAGGAGGCACCCTCATTTATTACAAAAAGTCCCTTCACTGCATCCCTATAGACACACCTCCCCTCAATAATTCTATTATCGAGGCATCCATCTGCCGGCTAGGCATGACAGGTCACGAGCCGATAACCATCATATCGACTTATATTCCACCCTCCGACAACCCGACTAGTATAGAACCTGACATTAGCACTCTTATGGGTCTAAGTAACTCTGTCCTCCTAGCGGGAGATCTAAATGCCAAAAATCCCTCCTGGAACTGTCGATGCTACAACCCAAGAGGACGAAAACTCGAATTCTTAAGCCACAAATATAACTTTGACATCATAGCCCCTTTGACCCACACTCATTATCCCCACATTGTCAATCATCGTTCCGACATTTTAGACATAGCGTTACTTAAAAACGTAAACTTACGTTTGCGCTCTATAGTGACGCTCGAAGAACTAGACTCAGACCACAGACCCGTGATCCTAGAACTAGGCCCCCGTTCAGGTCCCCTCGATCCCGGTCAGCCCTCTCCCACAGTGACTATAACGGACTGGAAAAAACTTGAGATCTCTCTCAAATCCAACTCCTCCGCCCACCTCGACAAAATCCCCGATAATATCACATCGGTCGCCGACACGATTGACGCTATCGACTCCCTCACCAGCCACGTACAAACGGTCGTGAACGATTGTTCACGGCAGGTCCCAGCGATGGATGACCATCGCTGGAAACTGCCACCTGACGTACGCTCGCTATTGACCGAGAAGAACGCAGCTATCCGTGCGTATGACGCCTTTCCCAGTGAACTCAATCGCGCCTTTATGCGCCATTTACAACGTGCTGTAAAGAAACGCATAAAGGAAATGCGGGGTGAACGCTGGGATACGCTCATGACCACCATCGGACCCTCGCACACAGCTTTCTGGCAATTAGCCAAAAAACTCAAATCAGACGTGCAAACATCCATGCCCCCGCTCAAACGTCCCGATCAAAGCCTCGCCTTCGAGGACGACGAGAAGGCCGAATGCCTAGCCGATAGTCTGGAAGCACAATGCTCACCCAGTACACAGCCCGTCGACGCGGACCACCTCAACGAGGTGGAAACCGAAGTCGCACGAAGGTCCGCCCTCCCCCCTTACGAAGACCCAGATCACCCCCTCCCCCCGGTCACCCCAGACGAAGTCCTAGGACTCGTACGGAATCTCAAACCCAGGAAAGCCCCTGGCGCAGACGGGATCACCAATAAGGTGGTTAAACTCTTTTCAGCCCCCCTCATTATGCTAATGACCACCATTTTTAACGCTGCATTAAGCAATAACCTCTTCCCTCAATCCTGGAAAGACGCTACAGTTATCGGTTTTCATAAACCCAAAAAGCCACAAGCTGAGCCGTCCAGCTACCGCCCCATAAGCCTCCTCAGCACCCTTGGGAAGATTTATGAGCGGCTCATTTATAAAAGATTAATGGATTATGCCGAATCCAATAAACTCATCCCCGACGAGCAGTTCGGCTTTCGAGCTAAACACTGCTGCGTCCGTCAAGTACACCGAATAGTCGAACACATAAGTGCCGGCTTCCAAGTTCACAAACACTCAAAAACGGGAGTTCTCTTCTTTGACGTGGCGAAAGCGTTCGACAAAGTCTGGCACGACGGCTTACTATATAAGCTGTATCAACTCAAAGTGCCAGACCGTCTTGTACACATCCTACGAGACTTTTTGTCGAATCGCACCTTTCGCTATCGCGTCGAAGGAAGAACACTCTCCTCCCCCCACCCCATCAGAGCCGGCGTCCCTCAAGGGTCTGTACTATCACCGCTCCTTTTCACACTATATACCAATGATATCCCTAAAGCAGGAATGTGTCGACTAGCGCTTTTCGCAGACGACACGGCTATCTATTACACAGGCCGAACAACTAAAGTCATAGCCCGCCGCCTCCAAATCGCGACCAACGCCCTAGGGCAATGGTTTAAGAAATGGAGGATGGAAGTGAATCCGTCAAAGAGCGCAGCCGTCCTTTTCTCTAAGCGCGGCGACGACCACACCCGCATTCCTCCCATAACCATGTCAGGCCAAAAGATCCCCTGGGAACTCAAAGCCAAGTACCTGGGCGTCACTCTCGATCACCGACTCACCTTCAACGACCATCTGAAGGAAGTCCGCCACCGTGCCTCCTTCGCCCTGAGCCGCCTCCACTCACTTCTCAATGCACGCAGCAAACTCCCCCTTAAATCTAAGGTGCGAATTTACACTACGTGCATACGTCCCATTATGACTTACGCCAGCGTAGTGTTCTCACACGTGAAGCCTTATCGACTCAAAAGGTTGCAAACCCTACAAAACCGATTCATGCGAAAGGCTACGGGTGCCCCCTGGTACCTCCGCAATGATCAGCTCCATTTAGACCTCAATCTGCCGACCATCTGGCACTTTATGAAAAAGGCGTCCAAGAAATTCTTCGACGCCTCCCCCTCCCACCCGAACCCTCTTGTGGCAGCGGCCGCAGATTACATCCCCTCCCAGATATCGAAAATTCGCCGTCCTAAGCACACACTCACGTATGCGGACGACGAAATCACTCTCCGTCAGGAGAAAATCAGATTAGCTCGAAAAGCTCTCAACACTACACACGACAGACCGTCATACCGTCCTCGCCGACGAGGCCCGTCGCGACGTCCCGCTCCATATGCTCCCCGACCCTCGCTCGCGCCAGCCCGTGCTGAGACGATAGATTCAAATTCCCCTAATAATAATTTCACAACACAGACACAGCAAGCCCTCTCTTGTTGCCCCATCAGCGTCGCCCTAAGCCGAGGCCCGTGTCCCACTAGGGGACGCCCTTAGCTGCGTCACGCTTAAAATCACCTAATTTTAAATAGGTCGGAGACCCTTCAGGTCTCACCAAAAGCCCGGTTAAACAGCAGAAGCTCAATGAGCTAACTGTGAGAGACATTTTTCAAAAAAAAAAAAAAAAAATACGATATCGTTATTGAGTCCTATGTAAGCCTATTATTGAGTTTCCTACAGTAAGGTTGAGCTTAGTGATGCTGACGCATGCGACGCGGCGACGTGTTTGTAAATGGGTGCCGTCTGTCGGGACTGGTCAGCTTGTCACTGCCATGTAATCTTATTCAGAAACAAATCATTAAGATTCTATTCTTATTTTTTATTAATACGCTTTTATTAGCTTCACCTGTAACTAACTATCAAACAACAAAATAAGTATCAAAAAAACTAATAGTATCAAATGTAACTATTATTGTTTTTAAAATTAATTATTGTAATCTCTTATTGTGCATGGACTAAAAACTGTTAGCAATAAGATGTCTTTAAAATAAAATAAATAAATAAACTATGTAAGAAAATCTTGGAAGTTAAATTTGACCCACTTCCCGGTTTCCGATTGAGCTGAAATTTTGCATACACGTTCAGTTTGGACGACAAAACATTAAAAAAAAAAAAAACATACGCGTCGAATTGAGAACCTCCTCCTTTTTTTTGAAGTTGGTTAAAAAGCGTGTTCTATCGTTTTTTTTAAACTATAATATTTTTATTATTCACATTAAATTACATTATTCTCGCAGCTTTTACCACATTGTAATTATCAAAAATTGTAATAACTATTATTTTAAAAGAGTTTCCATGGAGTTTATTGCCTGTTCTTCTCCATAGTACGTATTAGGTATTTGAAATCACGTACTGATAAGACGTTGTAGTAAGTATGGAGTTTAATACAAATAATACTGAACCGCTTGAGTTGAGGCGATGCTGATCTGTTGCCGGGTCGATATGAGTGTGACCTTAAGGCTCTAGTTCACCAACAACATAACAGACAATTAGAGCATAATCTGCCGTTTAAACATGACTTTTAGTATGGGTAATCCACCGATTTCATTTTAAACAACTGTTATTTTAACGGCGAAAATGGCCCTTAGAGTGTTCAATTAACTGGCCATTTAGATTTTTGTAATGAGAATCTTATAATAATTATTAGTTTATTTCTACAAAATTGCAATTCTAACTTGTTGATACACACATTTTATACAAACCAATAAACCAATACTATACATTGCCCAACTATGTATTCAAACAATATAAAGTGTAAAAAATATTTTTATACAGTACCTACAAGTACCAAGAAGAAAGTGGGAAAGGGCGGGGTGGGACATACGAGGTTAACCTTCTTAGCGACGGGGTCACGTTCCTCCTGACAGGAAGGTTATCCTTATGCGTTTTAGATATCTCATGAATCGTGTCTATTCTTTTCAGAACCTTTTATGTATGATTTTAAGAGAGAGCGTAATAAGTAAAATATTCTACGTATAGGTAATGGTATAATGTATTTTTACTATATACTGACAGATTAGTTAAAGATTCTGTTTATTTTTGATGTTTGGAAATGTTAAAACACTGTTCTTAGAAAATACTGACACGATAGGCCGCTTTTAAATAATTAGGAATTTTTTCTGATATTAATACCTACATATTTTAATTTATTTTCCAAGCTTTCCATACCTATGTAATAAACGGTTAATTTTTTTACATGGTAACTCAAAGTTTAGTCTCTCTCGTATTTGAAGTTTATTACCAGAGTCGATGTTCATTACCACTTTAGTTAAATGGTTGACCCGCGGCTGTTTAGTCGTATAAGCACTTTTTATGCATGATTGAGTAAGAAACATCTAAAAGAAAAGAAAAGAAAGAAAAGAAAATACATTTATTCAGCACGGACATTGACAACACACGAGAGAGAAATGAAATGAAAATTAACTTAACCTTTAAACAGTAAAAAAATTAAAATAAAACAGACACTATAATAATAATAATAAATAATTGGACTTGGACCCTATTCTAGATACCGGTGGGCTACTATTTTTTCATATTTTTAAATGTTTTTTAATATAGTTTTGTAAATATTATATTTAAAAATATAAATAATATGTATGAAAAATGAATAAAGAAATAATAAATAATAATAATAATAAAACACTGAGAAGAAAATAAAAAATTAAAGTAAAATAGTCATCCTACACCACACTCTAGAACATCTACTTTCATATTTATACGTCATGGTTAATTTTAATTCATTTCGGATACATTCACAATTGATTGTACTACTCATGTTATTGAACAACTATGCAAACAGAAAACCATTTCAATGCGAAAAAAAATCGTCTTCCCATACATAATGGTACGATCAGCTGGTTGAGTTTGTACAGGCTATGTGAAGACGAAAAAAAATTTCGCTTCGAGGATTTTTTTCTTTTACGGAGTTGTTCTTTACCATTAGTACAATCATTAGTTAATGTAACCGAAACAGTTAAAATTTACTGTGTATAATATTTGGTGAGAATGAGATTAAATATCGAAGATTGTAAAGCCTCTTCTATTGAGTGTAATATTTTATTGATATAGACGTTAAAAAACGGTTAGAGGGTAGACTAAAGTTCATCGATTAATCAAGAAACCTTTTCCAATCGTCTGGATTTTTATATTTGAAATATGAAGACAGTAATAGGCAAAGAAATCTAAGCAATCACTTTACAGAAAATGATGAAATCTGTAATACATTTCGACGTCAAAAGTCTGAAAATGTAATGCCGTTTTATATTTTATCGGAGTTGAAGAATTTTCTTTCTTATGTGGGTAATCTAGGTGGCGAGAAAACTTGGTACCCCTTTTTAAGCATATTTCGCGCACGGAGGAGTGAGAGACTTGGCATAGTTAAAGTTTATATGGAGAAGGACTGCAGAAAGCTAAAATTACGGTCGAATTTCGACCATAGGGCGACCACTAATTTTCTGTAAATAATTGAATCACAATAATAATTCTATATGAGCCCTAAGTTTTATTTGACTAATGAAACGCTTCGAAAAATAAAAACTTATTAAAAGTTCATAATCAATGGCAGGCTGGCAGCTCGAATTAACACACTTGACGCTACTTAACGCTTCTTTATTCTTCGCCAACCATTTCTGTCCCGTAATTTGTGGAACCAGACCATTATCAGTTTCCTAAATAACAATTATACAAACGTTAACAGAATGTACCACCTTCAAACTAAGCCATGGTACTCCAGGACCTTCCCCGCTCGTTCAACTTGCTTCATTTAATACAGAACTTGTGTAAACTGACTACAAACTCATACGCAGTAAACACTCAACTTAATAGAGCAAAACTTTAGCAAGCACACAAAACTGTTCACTACAATGTGAATGAATCGACACAAATGCTATCGATAGTAGCCATGGAGCACTAAGTAAATGGATTTGTAATATGCGGGCAAATGCTGAGAAAGATATTGGTTCCAAAATTACATAATTATGGTTGCGACAGTTGGCAATCTGAAATACGCCCTATATCAGAACGCAGACGGTATACATTAGGTAACTACTTTCCAAGCAATCCATCACCGACCAGTATGTCATCTGCATTCCAACTGGCCTGACGCAGGCAATCGTCCAATCATAGGCCTTTCTTTGACCCTTTGCTCATTATAAATCCGTGAAAGGTATTCGCTCGAGAAATAAGTGCATTAGGACTCCATTTAGTAACTACTTCGAGATTGTAACCAAGAAATGTAATCTATATGTACTTAACAATAACCTAGAATTTGTTGCTTCGGTTAACTTGTGAACAGTTTGTATAGGACTAGCTTTTATCCCTGACTTTACTCCCTTGCTGGAAATAAAATGAAAGGTCCTCTTTATACGTTTTAATTTAGATGCCACACAATGGTGGTACATTGTGCCAGTCATGTTGGATATTAACGGGAGGGACAATATGAAGCCCGTAGCGTACATCGGGATGCCTGATATTCGATTAAGCACAGACATCCTAACAAACAGATGTTCAGATATTTACACCTTCGACATAATAAAAAATCTAAACTTCAACACTGACCATAGAATGATAAGATGCAAGATAAGAATAAAGAATAATAAGAAAAGAAACTTTACCTCTATAAATTCACATTATACAAGAAACTTGCCAATACTAACAAGACAAGATGGGATGCATTGGGAAAATAAATTGATTGGTTTGATTAAAACATCTTCACAAATTGATATACAGTATAAAAACTTCGGAAAAGGTATGAAACATATATTAACACAAATACCATGTGAAAAAAAGAAACAAAAATACCCAATAAGTGCACAAACACGTCAACTACTAGAAGACAGAAAACAACTATACAAAGGAAAAAGAACAAAAGAAATAAAAATAAAAATAACTCAAATAAGTAAAGAAATAAACAAAACAATCTCTTACAACAGAAAGAAATACAGGCAAAATATGTTTGAAGAATATTTATCAAAAAAGGGAGCAATTAAAAAGGCATATAAAGATCTTCAAAGTACAACAAAATGGGCAACAAATATGATGGATAAAAAAGGAAAAATTATGTCGAAGCGGTCAGACATAATAAACGAAGCAACTAACTTTTATCACGATCTCTACTCGTCACAAGAACGATCCAGTTTAGCGCAACATATTAAAGATAAAGTCTATGTCGACGAACCACTGCCCGAAATACTAAGGTCAGAGATTGGATTTTCTATCAAGACACAGAAAAATGATAAAACACCCGGAGAAGACAAGGTAACAAATGAAATATTGAAGTCTCTATCAGAACCGTTACAACGCCCACTGCAAATCATATTCAATAACATTCTACAAGAAAGGGAAACCCCACAGGAGTGGTCTGAATCGTTGATAACTCTACTACACAAAAAAGGACATAGATGTGACCTCAGTAATTATAGACCTATTAGTCTTATGTCTAATATATATAAAATATTCTCGAAAATAATACTTAATAGACTTACGATGACTCTAGATGAGAACCAACCGCGTGAACAAGCAGGATTCCGTAAGCACTATTCAACAACTGATCACATGCAAGTGGTAACGCAAATAGTAGAGAAAACCAAGGAATATGGCAAAACTCTATATTTATGCTTCATAGATTACAACAAGGCATTTGACTCTCTGGAACACAGCGCAATATGGAAGACACTAGTGGAACAGGGAATAGATATAAAATATGTAGAGCTTCTCCACAGTATATACTCAAAAAATTCAGCAAAAATAAGATTAGAGTTGGAAGGACCAACGTTTCCCCTCAAGAAAGGCGTCAGGCAAGGCGACCCACTCTCACCAAAAATATTCTCGGCTGTTCTAGAGACGATATTCAGAAACCTAGATTGGGAAAATAAAGGCGTGAAAATAGACGGCGAAAAGTTAAGCCACCTACGCTTCGCAGACGACATAGTTGTGTTCTCGGAAGAATCAGTTCAATTAGAGAACATGTTGCGAGAGCTTATAAAAGAAAGTAAAAAGGTAGGGTTGACAATGAATGCTACGAAAACGAAGATTTTAACAAATGCATCAGAAATTACAATAATCGTAGATGGACAGGCAATAGAATATGTTAAAGAATACATTTATTTGGGACAATCTATTACATTCCAAGACCAAACGGAAAGTGAAATCAATAGGAGAATAGCAATTTCATGGAACAAGTACTGGAGTTTTAAAGAAATCATGAAGAACAATAATATAAACATAAATTTGAAAAGTAAATTGTATGAAATAGCGATCCTTCCATGCCTTACATATGGATGCCAAACATGGTCCCTGCGGAAAAAAGACGAACACAAACTCGAAGTACAGCAAAGAAAAATGGAGAGAAGCATGTTGGGTATCAAATTATCCGATAAAATTACCAACGAGGATATTAGAAGAAAAACTAAAATAACCGACATAGTACTGAGAACAAGAAGTTTGAAATGGAACTGGGCTGGACACATTTGTAGAATGGAAAACGAAAGATGGACAAAGAGAATCGTAGAGTGGGTACCTAGAGATGGGAAAAGGAAGAAAGGAAGGCCGAAAAAGCGATGGGAGGATATATTTAAAGAAAGATGTGGACCAGACTGGAGAAGACAAGCCAGAGATAGGGAAAAATGGAAGAAATTGGGGGAGGCCTACGCCGCAGAGGCGACTTCCATAAACAAATAATTTAAATCGCATGTCAATAATATTATTCAAATCATAATAGAATTATAATTATAAAATGTATTTAAATCATAAGGTAAACGGAAATTAATTAATTTTATTGAAATGTAACTACGCGAAATAATATTTTAGAAAATGTTTCAAGGTTTATGGTAGAATAAAGAGGCTTTTTATTTTTTTATTTATTTATTTATATTTACTCCCTTGCTGGAAATAAAATGAAAGGTCCTCTTTATACGTTTTAATTTAGATGCCACACAATGGTGGTACATTGTGCCAGTCATGTTGGATATTAACGGGAGGGACAATATGAAGCCCGTAGCGTACATCGGGATGCCTGATATTCGATTAAGCACAGACAACGTCTGTGCGATTAAGTATCTCCGCGTATTTCGGGTTAGGTTCATTATTTACCTTTATTTACTATTTTGCAAATACAAAATTAAAAAAAAAAAAATTAAAGAAATTATGAAGAACATTGCGATTATTATGTATTATAAATCAGATTTATTTCAACGAATTTATAGATCACGTGTTTAATTATCATTCGGTGAGATTGCAGTTCAAGGCAAGTTTATCCTGAATAAAAAATCTCAACACACAAACTTCTGAACAGATTGCTATAGCTGTTGTTAAATATTTTATGGGCTTTGTCCGCCAAAAATCAATTTAAGACAACGAACTTAAAAGAAGGGGTCTCTTATCTTTCGTTGGCAGCTGTGAGCTGAGGGTTCAATGGTTTTATTAATATCGGATTTTTGTCTCCTTGCCTTATTTTTCTTGTGATCAGTACTGTGGGCCGAGCACGGGTGTTTTGACGTCACATTAACGTATGCTGGAATAAAAAATACACCTTTAATCTATGATTTTTTGAAAATACATATATTTTTCGTGAATTTTGCTACTTACCTACTGCTACTATTACTGTTATTATTACTATTTTGCTACTTACTTTTGTTACTTATCTCATTACCGTGACCCCGGAACGTAAAGGGCTATTGAAGGAACACCGTGGATTTTAGTCAGTACAAGTCTGACAGTCCCTCCCGCCCTGCCCGGGGTGGGAAGACTCATTTGATGATTTTACCACGCTAAAAAAAAAAAAAAAAAAAAAGACCCGCCGTCCATTGTAGAAGCAGGTCAGTGGTTCTAACCTTAAAGGCAGAATACGTGCCACCAAATAAATTATTTTTTAACTGTATAAAAAACCCTATCAACATACTAAAATTTCGCTTTTGAACTACCTCTGGTTTTCACGGCCTTATGGTTAATGTGAACTAAAACATCTGATATTTTAAAGTGAATTAGTTATAGACTTTTCCTATTCTTCCACAATACGTTAGTTGTTTCCCCTTTCTATTATCCTGTACGTTGAAAGCTTTTCCCGCGGATCGGCAGAACCATTTTTTAACAAACAAAGCTGAAATCTATAGAGGATTGTGTCCCATTTCGGCAGTGAAATTCAGGATTGTTTTTTTACTCATAAAACGTTCGTAAATAGTTCCTGTTTTTACTTTTAAATTGTAAATTATAGGAGTAGGTGTTAATTATTCGCAATTAGTTACAATCTAATCATTTACAGTTAGCGATGTTTAGGTAACTATACTCCGTCAACATAAGTCATTTACTAAATAAAGGTAAACAATCTAGGTTTCTCAATATGCATCTAAAAAATCTGCAATCGTACCAAAGAATGCAAAATACTTAAAATTCATAAAAAAATTACATGTATTTCAATAATAAGTTTCCAGATTAATTAAATCCAAGAAAGTTTCTTGCCGGTATCTATCTTCTCCTGGACCAACCCACTTGGAACCGTGCACCTAGGATCACGACGTTTTGAAAGTGCCTGCAAAGGCCCAGTTGAAATAAAAAACTTTGACTTTGAAATGCAAGTTTAGATAAAAAACCATGTCAAGATTGTTTATCTTCAGTAAATTACCTAAGCCGACAGACTCACTACTAGACTACACTGACAGACAGACATCACACAGACTGACAGACTTCATTACTTAGCTAAACGTTTTTATCAGTATAAAACAGTAGTAGCAGTAGTAGTTTGAATTTAAAAAAGCTACGACTGCGTAGCTTTTTAACCAGCTTTTCAGCCTAGCGTAGCTTTTCAGTACCTGTTAAGTTTTTTAAGAAAATTATTTTATACTTTTTGACTTTTGAAGTCGGTTTTTACTGTGTAAGCATTACGCGCATTTGAAAAGCCATCGGCTAGCTACTGAGCTCACGTAGCAAGGTTCACTAACTCCACATGGGCTAAAACTATTGCAAGTACGTACTCACGTTGTTCTGCGTTTCAGCATTTCCCAATAACTTTAGTTAGTATTAGTAGGTGCTAAGTTGGTCTAATAACTGAGATGTTTATCGAGTCAAAACCTTACTGTAGAACCCGTGATATAATTTAGAGGAACACTTATACGGGTACATTGCTACGGAACTAATTTGTGCCACCATTTTACCATTATTAGGTATGTATATTTAAGGTTGTATTTTACGACGATTTCTTACTTTTGAGGGGGTGAAGTATCAGCCTAAGCCCCACCCACTAGGGGAGCTCCGTTCTCGCAATTACGCAATTGACGTATCAGACTGTGTGACACACGTGTCACAGAATAGCAATATTAATTAGCAACATGCAGTATGACACCAGCAAATACTTGAAAAATATAAATCCATAATATAGTATACCCAGTGTCCTATATTACGCTAGAAAATCTGTTCCTCCGTTTTGTATTTGTAGATTTTATACCTATTTAACTATCTACTTATAAACTATCAGTCATACCTATTGTGTATGAGTTTATGCAAGTGCACATAATTGTCTCGACCAACATTGGGCATTTTCACACTAAGCCAATAATGCCGTAACGAAACCGATATATCGGCATGACAAACCTGATGACACTGTCAATGTGTGTGTAATGTTAGAAGAATAAGCCAACTCAAATCCATGCCTTGAGATAATAACCTACTCTCACCCACACCTGTAGGAGTCGTCATACCTACTTAAGTATGTTCACAGGGTTGCTTTTTTACCAAAAAAGAAATTGCATATTCATAGATCAAAACCATATTCCTAGTTCAGATTCCTTGCTATGTATGCAGATGAAGAGCTTCAAAATTGAAAGAAAGAAAGAAAAAACATTTAAATCGGACTCGCACACGAAATTACATAAACACACAAAAAATTCAAATAATGATAACAATAACCTAACCGTCTAAAACCCTCGACTCTAACTAGAAAAAGAGGTGTAACTTTGAACAGCTGAACAGATTTTAAGAACCATCCCGATTAAACTAGCTTTCAATTAAAAAAAACTGCATTGAAATCGGTCCATCCGCTTTGAAGCTTCGATGCCACAGACAGACACAGATTCACAGATACATAGATACACAGATACACATTATAAACTTATATCACCCCTCTATTTTGTCGGGGGTTAAAAAAGTCCTGCAAGAGGCCAAAGAAAGTCCCTATCTCAGCATATCCTGACAGTTAATCCTGACAGATAAAATAAATACCGCAGCGCTGGTTTTCGGATAGGACCGTGGTGATGCCACGGACAACCACGATAACCCATAATACATAAATAAAGGTAAAGATTATAATTTAAATTGGTGAATCATTTTTCTAGTGGACTGCAAAGCCCATAAAGAAATAAAATTAAAAGAAGTAAAATTAGGTTGGGCCACCGGCAAATCGGTACCTATAGGGCCGACCGACACATTTTAAAATGTCAGCGTTTAATAAGGAACAAAATTATACAAAATCTAAGGAAACGTAGATCAGTTCAATACGAAATAATAGTAGTTTATGAAACTGTTGCATAATAAAATAAGTAAAAATCTTTAAAAAATTTAGGGTGAAAAATAATTTTGATTGATTTTTGTGTCAAATCTACAGGCATTCTGGGATTTTTAACGATTGTGGTGGATAGCAGTGCTACTTAGGTTGCCGGTACAAAAAGAAATTCAGAAATATCTGAAACATTGTGGTCATGGTAATTAAAAATATCTTAAGGGGTGTAAATTTTTGAAGGATTTCAATTTTTTTATGTAACTTCTTAAAAATTGAGATTTTTTTTAATTTTTTTTTGTTCTCGAGTAATCATGAGCTGGTCAACCCTCTGGTGCCCGCTTATCGTTGAATTTTGGGACATGGTGTATATAAAACTTCATACTCTTTGTTCTCAACACTACAAATTGTCGTACTGATTTTTCTATACTACATCCTATAAAATGAATTCTTGACGGAGATGTCAAGAAATTATTTTAGCATATTGATTTTTATAAACGAAATACTTAGATTTACTGAATAAAAGGCAAGTTACTTATACTTCCTGTTGCTTTTTAATAATTTTTTTAATGATTTTACTGTCATTCTTTCTTTTGGTTTTGAATAAAGTGTAAGCGCAGGAAAGTCAAAAAAAATCGCACAGGTCCGACCTCGATGCGCGCCGAAACGCGACTGATTGGTGGCAGAGATGACAGAAATCACGAATTTTGTGGTTTTTATCAAATTGTGACCAATATACGTAATATTATAAAAAAATAACAACCGATTTTGGTTGGTATATTTGCGACCAATATTGTGATGTAAAAATTATTTGAAATAATATCATATTTGAGAAATAATCTTGTAAACACTTTTTTAAAAGGGGTAACTTTGCGAATTTTTTTTATCGAGCCAACTTCTTCCAATCATGTATCGGACAACCGTGCAGAGATTGTCACATCTTCAAGTTTGATATATATTTTTTTCGGGACAAAGAAATAAGAATTTCTATTAAAAAAATTGTAAATACAAATCGGTTTTTGCGGCATTCCTGTAAAATACCCCCTTAAAGGTAGTAAGAAACCGCGAGATTTAATTACTTGGCTCTAACACAATTAAGTATATAGATATGGAAATATACTTGTTACACTTTATGATTTTGCTTGTTTGGTGAGTATTATGGACAAACAAAAGACATCCGAACTTAGTTTATATTTTCTTGACCCGTATGCAGGTTTTTGTTAGGCGTCCATTCAATGAAGTGGTTGCCTGAATTATTCTTGGTGTGCAAGGAAAGAGCCTGCATAAATGACGAATCCTGAGATTGTTTGGCGCACCCTGGGCAGTCAGCTTCGATGATCATGCAGCATTGATGATTGGCTAATAACATGAGCGATTCCGATTTGATAGTCCGTATCAACTCGATAGAAGACGACAGATTCTTGCACCAAATTGCTTTATCAATAAAGTTCATGATGAGTTACATTATTTTATTTATTCAAACCAAATTGTAAATAGAATGTTTACGCGAGTTGAAACCTAGCCACATATCCATTGGTTATCCAAAATTCTATCGTGCAGCCGTAACATTTTAGGGATCTAACATAAAATGGAAGAAACTTACCAACAATGTTATATTCAAACTAGAATAAAACAATTTTGAGATGTTATCGACAAGAGGTTATACTGCGAACACTTTAGAAGACCAATAAAACTAGGAATATTGTGAGCTTTTTTTTGTAGAAATATTTAATTTTACTAAACGTAAGACGGTTAAATGTGCAGGAAGAATTCGATTCTGCGGGCAGGGATCTCGGTAGCTTAGTTGCATAGATTGGCTGGTGTACTGAACCAGGAGGAGGTTGCGGGTTCGAGACCTGCTCGCGGTAGAATTTTTCTTTCCACAAAAAATGTTAAAATTTCCTTTCATTTAAAAATATTTCTTTCCACAAAAAATATTTTTAATTTTTACTGTCCAGTAGATCTATTTTGATCAATGGTTAGTACCTACTGCGAATATTAGTAGACCGTGTGTTGTGGTACAACATGGGGGAAGCCTATAGGTATTCAGTAGTGGACTGCGATGATCAACTACATCGCCGCATAACATCACGAGATATAATAGTCAAAAGCTACGGAATCACAATCCTGCATGAATTTAATTATGTTGATTTTTTTCATACAGTTACTTTAAACTTTCTATAAAGACATACAAATATGAATGTCACTTACTTATAAAATGTTTATCTATAATCATAAAAAAGTAGTACACGAGCAGGTCATAAGTATATTACACTTGGGTCGACATAAATTGTCCTCCATAGTGAGATAGTGAAGTGAAAATATGTCTACTTCATTTTATAGTAGAACCTTTGCGGTTCCCCCTCCATCACTTACGCACCTAGAGCCTATAACATTGAGCCCCGAAAGAATAAACTTAAAACTTTTGCAATAAAAATGTTGAAGACACAAATTTTTGTTTGAAAGTTTTTTCAGCTAACAATAATTCATGATAATAGTTTGCTATAAAGTTTTCATTGGAGATTATAAAATCGTAGGTAGTCAGTTATAATAACAATTCGCGTTTGGAATGTAGCAATTATATTTAACAAATAAACGTTCAAATTGTTCTCTGCAATAATAATAAATACCAAAAACAATTTAATTTTCACTCTCTCAGTTTCCAAACATCGAAAATGACAGTTTAATCGCTGTCATACAACATTGCGGTTTAATTACGCGATCCGACCCACATCGCAAAGTGTTTAAGTATAGCTGTCACATCCAAATAAAACACCCTTTCCCACATCCAAGAGGAAAAGTCATTGGGGAAATTCGTGGGGTGCGACGCACCGGCGTGTTTTCACTCCAGCCAGTGCCGTTTTCGCCTACGCCGCGAGAGGGCGCCGTTCGCGCTCCCGGACCGACCACGTGACTTGTTGCTCGAATCACACACCCGCCAGTCGCACACAAACAAAACATGCATCCCGATGCAATGTGACGCGTTTATTATGATACCGACAACCCTCAACCAACTGACATGAATTTCATAGCCAAACCCCTCTACAACCATGCCAGACTCCTCATGTTATTAAGTTTTGTGCTCGCAATATTGCTCACCGGCGTATTTCTCCGCGCAAAAAATAAGCAATCACAAATCACGAGTTTGGACGAAATTCAAGAGCTCGAGGACAGCACTGAATACGAGTCTATGATAAATTCGAGCGCAACGGAGCCAAGGAAAACGCGAAGAAAAGAATACCTGTACCGCCTTTTGACAAATACGACCCGTTCCCTCATACAAATGGAAATAAAAGCTAGGCGACTGGAGGAAAATATGCGTAGGATTAAGGAGAAGACTGCAGATTTATTGTGGAAGAACAAGGATAAAGCATTGTGGCATATTCTATTCAAGAATATAAGCAGACATATTTCAATCCGACATGAATTCCACCAGCACGCGAGTCTGAGACGAATAATGCAGGATAGTAACACGCACACACATAATCGAAAGGCAGGACGGAGAAAACTTTTATTGCGCAGAAGAAGATAAATGTATCAATAGTTTCTAACTATATTGATAGACGTTTTGTACGTGGGACTTTTTAAATTTTCTGAACTGACAATAAGCGTATTTTAAGTCGTATTGTGTTTCTTGGAAGTGCGATTGGAAGTGGACTGCAAGGCGTTTGTATCACAAAGCACGTATGTACGATGTGTCTGTCTTATTTCTTCATGTACAATTTTATCTTGTGGAGCTATATCTTCGCCTAGCAGGTTCTTAACGACGTTACGCTCACGGAATTATATTATTGCTCACATTTTACTCGCAGGAGGACGATTCAGTTTGTCTTATGTTTTGCTCAGGTGTATCTTGATTAATGGCTTTCTTGATGATTGCGTTGGAGATAAAAACCAACTTCGAATTTTTTCCGGAGGGCATGTTACCGAAGCAAATTTTCTTTGATAAGATTAATTATTGTGGAAGTTTTTTTTGTTACTGCATTATACTAAAGTATTTTTTGACAACATAATAATAATATCTAATAATTTATAGATAGCGGTCTAAAAAAAATATTTTTGATTATACTAATTCACTTTTCTTTCAGTGTAAGCTAAGATGTTTAATTGAACTGTTCGTTTGCTCAATGACGATCAAACGTTTTTATTTACGGTGTGATGGTTTTCTGGTTTCTCTCTACTAACCTGTCATTCATTGATTGGTCTATAAAATCTTTGGAAAACTGAATATTTGCAGTACTATAATACTCGTAATAGAATGGAATAGAAAACATTTTATTTCAAATGAACCAAACATTAAGCACTTTTAAAACGTTAATGACGCATGGTGCAGGTGTTCACAATGTACAGGAGGAGCTGGTTTAGTTAGTATAATTCTTTTGTTTGGTCTCCTTTGAGATGGGATGGATTTTTCTTAGCGAGCACCTAAAGGATTATTATAATACACATCTATGTTCCATACATTTAATCGAGTAATACTGAATTATTTTTATGGAACATCAGATTTTGTTTCTCGATTTCGGCTTTAGTCCCATAGTAAAGTGTTCATAGTGAAAGTAATTAAGAAATAGTAATAATTATTAAAATCCTTTAGGTGCTTGCTAAGAATAATCCATCCCATCTCAAATGAGACCATCGAATCAATTACATTAACTGAACTATGTAGCTTGTGTACAATAAGAACACCTGCACCTAAAGTCATTATCGTTTTAAAAGTGTCTAATATTAGGTTTATTTGAAATAAAATCTTTTATATTCTATTCCACTGATTATGATTTATTTTTACAAAATCGTGATATCAGACTTATACCCAGCAGTGATTACTTTTCCCATTTTTCAAATGTAATAAACGTAACAGTTTACGTAACGATTTCGAATATTTTTTATCAAAACTTAGAACTTTTCTCATAACAAACTTAATCTTGTTCAAGAATTTATTTCGCCCCATTACCGAAACCTTTCAACTCCATTATATTTGCTCTTTGATTTCTTCATTGTTATAAGTTATTACTGTTTTATTAATTCGCAATCATTCATAGGTAACATTAAAGGTCTTCTGAATATGTTATGAATAGCTTAAGTTCTACATTTTCTTTCACTTTGATCTTGAATATTTCGAGTTTAATAGAAAAAGGGTTGTTGTTCCATTTGTTTTTCAGTGTGGCGATTGTATTTTATTTCCGAATGTCGCAAAATAAAGACCACTGTAGTTCTATGTAATGTTTGAATTATCGGTTTTAAAAATGTTTTTACCTATTTAAGGTCTTACTTTATTAGCGAAGGTCCTTTTACGGGGTTATAGTACTCAGTTTTAGATACTCAAAGAATACTTATCATTATGAACAAACATATCAATAGGATCAGCCCAAAAAAAGAAACAGTTTGTTACAAATAATTAAATACTCGACTAAATGTATGGAACAGCAGATTTAAATGAGTATCTACTATAACCCCATATTAATAAAGACCTTAAACATGTTTTTCTTTTACAATTGTTTTATAATAATAATAATAAATTTATTTATTCATGGCAACTGGGCCCAAAAACTTGTTAGTAACAATTTATACTTAATTCTAGTGTTAGTAAACATAACAACAAAACATAAAACACAATTTAAACATAACCTCACACAGACCCTTACATACACCCTCACACACACACTCTCACACACAACTATTTCCCTCTAACAAGTACGCTCAAAGCATGACACAGCCATGGCGCCTCAAATTTTTCCATGAACATTTATGTTCACCTATAAGGTCGTTTTCTTGATAAAAGTATAATTAAAGAATTCAGTTGATATGAATTTAAGATTGTCATTCTTAGTGACATCAGCATTATTAAGTTACTTGATTTAATTAGACCTTTTCGACGGTCAAGAATCACCTTTATCTTCAGTAATAACAATCAAAATCCACAGGTCAAGTTCACTTTCTTTGTGAAATGATTACGTGTTTTGAATTCATAAATATTTAACATTCATGCTTAAACACTTATTTAACTGTACGAACCGGTACATCTGATTCACAATACTCAAGAAGATAAAAAGAGACAGAAATATCTGTCAGATATCATCATGTTTTGTTTGCATACTTCAACATACTTCTACTAGTTGATCAACTATCAGTGAGACCGGTCGTTGGTATAATAGTGTTATATAAAGAAATGTCGTGTTGTAAGTACTGTTTTATATTAAAATTGATTATTTTTTGTTTTTATACGTGTAAAGTCAAGTTTAGCTTGGTTCTGATCTTCTACTGTTTTAGTTTCTGGATTTATATCTGTTATCGCTGTGTCATTATCTTCTTCAAGGTCAAGTTTGTTAGGTTTAACGTATTGATATGTAAATAAACGAATACTGATACTGCTATGAATATCACTATTTTTACATGATTTTGTCAGACAGTTTGTATAAAATTATTAAAAATTGCTCGGCGAATGTCGATACAGTTTTCACGAGCACTTGGGATGTTGAGAATGGTTTTAGTTTAATTGTTTTACGTGGACAAAGTAATTGTGCCGGCTGTAGTTACATAGTTGTTTGCACAAAGTGTGGTTGGCATCTAATTAAGTGACGGAAACCAGCATTAGTGGTGTTCAAGACCTAATATAGCCTCTTGTGCTCTGAATAGTTGATGTACACTAAAACTGTGAAAAGAGTATACATGGAGTTTCTTGCCGGTATCTTCTCCAGGACCAACCCACTCGGAACCGTGCATCTTCATGTTTCTTCAAATTCTTCCTATATTCTTGTGTACCACAAGATTATTTTAAATCCATCAATTGAAATCAAAATAATATTACGGGTAGGTTCAACATAATATGTATTTTAGTGTCAAATAAAAAAATGTTTGCCTTTTTATGAGCTAAAAAAAAGAGATTAAAATAACAAAAAATTACTAAAAATTAATGTAATAATTCAGTAGTACAATTATTAACGAAAGTTAAATTCTAAGTATTTGAAGTCTGATAAAATGATAAAATATTTCAACAGCTGTTATCAATGAAGCATTAAAATTTATGTTATGGTGCCATTTTAATTGCATTTTTCATTTAACATAATATCATTTTTGTTTGGTCAGTTACATCCATTATCAACTTCAATACAAAAACAAAGTCTTATCTAGAATATTGAAAGAGATTGCGATTGAATTCACCAGTCTAAAATGAATCAACTTTCATACAAACTCATATAAAATAACAGGATGATCCGCCATTTTTAACCCAATATGCTCACGATCTATACACACGGTTGCTTCTGTATAGCTATTTGTCAGCTCTTTAACAAACTTATTCGTCCGTGTCACGTGATAAGCGAAATAAAAGACCAGTAAAAGGTCACAGTATGAAAAAAAAAAGTGTCAGACACATCAAGCGGGTTGCAATTTATCATTCCCGCCTTGAGGCGTTCCCTCAAAGCGCTATAAACGAGGTCCCTCAAAGAAACCCTAGTGATTTTAATCTCACTGTTTAGATAAAGCTTCTTTCTGTGGATAGAAAATTTTCAAGCAGTCCTTGGAATATTAAACGTGGCATGGATTTAACAGGTCCCTCAAAGCTACGGAAATAAGTGGAGACGAAGTACTTCAATTAATTTGGGAACGGTGTCAATATAATCTTAAATGGGTACCTAATAAGATTGAGGATTAGTTCCTTTTATCAATTAATTTTGATACCTACACAGCTTTGATTTAATTTGAGTTACGAAAATAATAATATTATATCATAAAGAGATCACAATTCGTCTTCTTCTCGTTTACAATAAAACCGATATTATTATATTAATTACATAGGTACTTATCATTGTGTGAGAAATTAAATACAATACTATTGGTATCACAAATATTGTTAATGCAATAAATACTCCCAAACATATAGTTAGATGCCAGAATGAGTACGTAAAAACAACAGAACATTAAACAAAGAATAGTTATGTAAGTACCTAGATAATATCGTAACCACATCATGCTTAACCCATCAATAAATAACGGTGAATAATAATTCAGATCCACCACCATTGCCATATAATCACGTCATGATGTACTTAGGACTATTGTTAAGTATTCCTAGTTCGTCGTAACTGCATTATGTATGCAATCAGTATGTGACATTCAGACGGTCGTTAGGCATATTAAGATCTCTAATAAGCACTTAATATCAAGGACATTTTTTTACACATTGTCTGCTATTCAATACATAGTCGACAAAAAATCAAGTTGGTACATTTCCAGTATAAGCTGACCTCGCATTACATAGGCTTTCCGTACAACGAGCGGTCAGGTTATACTGAAATTTAAAGCTTGATTATGTAGCTGTGCATGTGTGTATATGTGTATATAAAGCATAGAATCAGGATCGTCAAATATATTAAAATCAAATGTACATGTCTTATTGTGAATTTTTAAAATCGAGCGAATTATATAGCTCCTTCAATAAATAAAACGACTGAATACCAAAATTATTTTGTCAAGTTCAATATTGATTTAAACTGTCAAGCAACTGTAAAGTAGGCACAAATAATAATCTATTGTTTGCAAGCACCCTTCGACGACCGTTCCCAGTTTAATGAATATATCCAATTATCAAATCCAATATTCAAGTATCATAATTTATATCCAATCAATCAAGATATAAAGCTCTGTCTTACTCACCTTACCTTAGAAAATTCTACAAGAACGGACAGCTTTTCTTTTAGTGAAATAATGTAAAAGTAAAATTCAAAATAAAATAAATATTTTAGTTTATTTTGAATTTTCTAATTAACGTATTTTATTAACACGCTTTGATTAGCTTCACCTGTAACTAACTACATTAACTAAGTATGTAAGAAAATCTTGGAAGTTAAATTTGACCCACTTCCCGGTTTCCGATTAAGCTGAAATTTTGCATACACGTTCAGTTTGGATGACTAAAGCGTGTTCTATAGTTTTTTTTAAACTATAATATTTTATTGTTAATATATTGTATTTTATTTTATTGTTATTTGTGCTTACATTGTTACTTTGTCGTAAATATGGTGGATCTCTGTTGTCTTGGAATAAAATGATTATTATAAAGCTGTCTAACTCACCTATAGGTACCTACCTTACAAAATTCTACAAGAACGGGCAGCTTTTCTTTTAGCGGTTTTTGCAGCTAACGTGCTAAATAAAAACTAGACCCTTTTGACGGGTGTAATGTTTTTGGTGGGATTATACTTTGTGTCCCGCCGTCCTTATGTTCACCGGTTATCCACTTTGCTGAAAGAAGTGTACGATTGGCGTTCATAAATGTCATAAGGTGTTACGTTTGTGTGACTTGATTGATAGAAAAGTAGGATTTAATTAATAAAAAAAATCTACAATTAATAGGGCCACTGTCTATATTTTCACAGTATTTTGACGTTTCGATAAACTTTGACATATAAAAACGTCAAAATATTGAAATAATTTGAAAATACTGACCTGTGTCTGGGCATCTATTCGATACCAATACGACAGAAACAGGGATTGAGATTGAAGACCAGAATAATGAATTAACATCAACTAACTACAAACTGTAATCTCAGTAATAGCCCTTCATTTTATCAACTCAAGCACTAATGTAAATTAAAAGAAAACAGGGTCCTTTTGATCGCGTGACTGTGATAGTGTTGTCAGATCTAAAAGAAAAATATCCTAATCTGATTCGGGGGTAACTAGATAACTTGATTACGACAGGCAATTAATGGGATAAAGATTATGGGGCGTTTTATAAAAAGAGAATGGGTAGTCTGTGGTTTGTAATAGGTATCGTGGTTGATATTCTAGAAGCAGCCTTATTAACAGTACGTGGGAGAAATTTTTTTTGATAACAAGACACCAGAACGCTTATTAAGTTGCATCAACTAAACGTTAGTATTCCATAGTGAATTATACCTATTCTATTTATAAATCCTTTCCCAATTTTCCAATTTTTTTAAATTGATTTCTAAATGCTTTTTGTTGTCACATATAGCACGAGAATTTTTGTAATTACAACGATTTTTTTTTTTCCCGGTGTATTCTATCCCGTATTTGTAAATAAATACGGGATAGAATACACCGGGACTAATCAATATCCGTAACTAATAACTACCTATCTTTATAGCAACCCGTATGCAACGTGCTATAACTAGTTATAGTACATATTTGTAGCCGAAACAATGGGTTATTGATTGGATTAAACTGAACAAAGGAGTAATTTATATGCAAGCATTACCTGACGTGATTACCCAAATTGCGAGGGGTGGCATCCCTCGGTGTTTGTCCGCTACCCTCGTTTGCGCGGAAAAAATAACGTTTGATGCCTATCGACGATTTATCGAAAGTGACAGTTCTTTTTTGGAAGGAAGGAATTCAAAAGAAAATTGAGCGCCTTAAAATAAATATTGAGAGGGAATTTTTTTGGAATAGATTTTTCATTATATTGTTTTTATATGCATATAATTCGGAGATTTGTTTGAAGGAGCTATGGGTATTATGAAGGTATTTTTAATTGAAAATTCATTGGATCAGAGCTGCAATATCTATAAAAAAATCAGTAGTAGAAATATTATATAGAAAGAAAGAATATGTGTATATAAAGGTACAAAAAAACAAAAACACTTCTAACTTCACTATCTATGTTTCTCAAATGAACCATATTGGAGACTCAATTAGTTCCTTATTAGTGACTGCTAAGCTGGCTCCGATGATTCCGCAGAGGTACTCCGGATACCTAACACGAATAATTATAGGCTATACTCGTATCTGTATTAGGTACTATTATTTACCATCGACACTTGTACATATTATTATATATTTTTCGATTAGATATACACAGTGATTTGGATACGTACAATGTACATACGTCACGTTAATGAACAACTTTGCAAAAGAAAAACCTTTTCCATGCGAAATTTTTCTTAGTCCTCCTATACATTTATTTATGTTTATAACTAAAATATCACCCTGAATTTTTGTATATTTTTATGTGTAAAAGAATATTATGTTTGATTCATTCTTATTTGTTTATTAGGTAAGCGAGGACCGGGCTACGCGTCTCCTTTAGACGCCTTCAAGAATGGGCCTAGAGAGAAACTGCTTTACGTGGTCTGTGTCCAACCAGACGACACTAAGCAGGACTATCTAGCTACGGTTGACGTGGATCCTACATCCCCGACATATGCTCAGGTTAGAACTTACATTATTTTGACGATACGATTGGCGCAGTGGCTGAGCGATTAGCCTTCTACGCTACGTGCCGCGGTCTCGATCCCCGCAGGGATCAAATATTTGTATGATCTACAGATAGTTGTGTCAGGTCTGGGTGCGTTGTGTGTGCATGTGACATGTAGTGTTTATAATCTCAACCTTCGATATAGGAGAAATCAAAGTGAAGGGCAAAGTTATTAAAAAAAATATTGATTGATATTGTAGCAAATTGAGTGCCAATAATGTTTCCAATAAAAAAAACACTTATCCCCAATCTGTTTATACCACAGACTCCATTTATTAGATAATATTTTTTTTAAATAAAATTATGTCCATCATTCAACGTTTATCGTATTATTTATCAAACCAGATAAACTGTTTTTGTATAAAAATCCTAAAAATAACTCTTATCGTGAGATAAATGTGACCGCTTTTTTAAAGTTGTTTATGAATGTTTTGCTAAGGTTAATATATAGATTAAGTTAATACTATATTTAGGGGTTGAAAAATACCAAGTTATTAATCATTCGGGTACCATATTTTTATGTCAAAGATAGAAAGAAAATGATTTATTTAGCACAGTGACAACACAGGGGAGATAAAATTAAAGATAACATAAAATTTTAAAAGACACTTATGATAAAATATAAAATGTAGGTATATAAAACTTATTATTATGCCATAAGGTATAAGATAGCCAGCTCAGCATCATATAAGGTCCTACTTTCCTAGGCCTGGGGGGCTAAAAAGGCCGCTTTAGGTGAATCACAATATGATTCATATTATGAATGTCAAAATATCTACTTAATTGACGACTCTTAATGGGTTCATATTCAGTAATCATCAGTTTGACAGTTACTAAGCAGATCATTAGATGAATTGCTCAATGTGGCCTTTTTAGGCCCCCTGATCCCTTTATGGGGTTATTTTACTCATCATTATCAACAATTTTTATTAAGGAACCGACGCTGAATTCACGAAATAAAATCAGCTGCAGATCAATTCAAATAATTTAATATTACTCGATTAAATGTATGGAATAGAAGTTTTTTTTTCCCGAATTCATTCTCGATGAACAGAGCACGACCTATAAGAAATCTGGTAATGAAAATTAGGGGTGTATTTTTGTGTATCCACAATACAAGAAAGAAACCACTAAACAATATTATATATTTTAGGAATAGCCCCCAACATAACATAACGTGAACACATCTCGACAAGACATGCAGAAAATAATTACCTCTCCCAAAGCTGTCGTCACACGACCCAATTTTCCCGGAAAAGATACGAGTAATATTCCCGGGAAGAAAATTGCGCAATTACGCACTACTTTTGTATTAGCAAATAAACCTTACATCCTGCCATTTAGTCCGGCGACGTCGCAAGGCAATAACGTACCGGTAATCCTGCAGGATTTTAGGATCCAGTCGGAAGTATTATTGTGTACTTTGCTATTGCAATACCAGCCGGGAACTAAATTAACAAGCGGAATGCAATATATTGCTCGGGATTTGTTACTCGGATTATGGGATCCCTTCCTTTTAGATGTTCTAAAGATTTTTTTGCACTGTGATTAAAAGACGGACAAGCAATGTATGTCACATTGCCTGTCCGTCTTTTGTCTCGGAGTAGTAAAATTCCAAGATTTTACTGGGAATTAAAATAGTTCTACATTCGTTTTTAGGAAATGTTACTCGGATGCGCTGTAATGTCCAACTTTATGTTATAGATAAATTAACTTTTACTTTATGGATTGATAATTACCTAACAGAGAGATACTTCATTTTCATGGGCGCTTGGCGGATAGATTGGTGCTTACACAGTACACACATTATCCTTTTTTTTATTTTGACACCCATTCTGTGCTACGCTGCTGATTAACATACGAGTACCTATATTAATAATAAAATAATATAAGTAGGTAATATTCTAACTAAGGCCAGTTATGTTAATGGAATTTTTGTATTGAAATTATCAGACGAATAACGGAATAACTTATCCGAGATTTATTCAGCTATTGAAAGATCGGCCCTTAGTCGATAACGTAGCAGATTTTGTCAATTTGTTTCTCCATGAAGAATTTTTCTCTGCGAAAACCTTAGTAGGTATATTATAATTTTCATGTCTGGCATAGTACAAGAAGAATTCTTTGAACCGAAAATGCACTCGACGGCACATTATTCTCAAAGGGACAGAGAATAATTATTAACATTAATGAATCGAATGTCATCCTCATCAAGAGTAGATAAGCATAGCACACAATTATCTAGCATTCACAGGGTCATATAATACTACTGGCACCCAAACTGGGACTCATATCTCAGATTACAAATAGAACTGATCAGTTAATTATTATTTGTTACCAGGTGATTGCACGCACCCACACGGGCAGTGTTGGTGACGAGCTTCATCACAGCGGGTGGAACGTTTGTTCTAGTTGCCATGACGACCCCTCACTCAAACGGGACCTCCTCATTTTGCCTGCTTTGAAATCTGCGAAGGTTTTCATCGTGGACGTCGGGACGGACCCTCGGAAGCCAAAGATGCATAAAGTAAGTAAATAATATATATACCAAAATCTAGAACATGATAATCATCAGACTCATCTACTATGAATTTTCAAATTTATGTGCAGATCAGAGTTTGATTTATCACTAGCACTAACGGTGAAGGAAAAACATCGTGAGGAAACCTGCACACCTGAGAGGGCCTCATAAAATTCTCGATGGTGTGTGTAGTCCGCCAATCCGCACCAGGCCAGCGTGGTGGTCTAAGGCCTAACCCTTCTGAAAAGAGGCCCGTGCCCAGCAGTGGGACAGTAATGGGCTACATTTTTTTTTATCGAACTCGTAAACTGCCTTTTCTACTACGTTGGGGTCGGCTCCCAATCTAACCAGATGCGACTGAATATCAGTATTTTACACAGAGCGACTGCTATCTGACCTCCGCCACCCAATTATTCTGAGATACTGATACCCTAAGGTTAGACCGGTTGTCAGACTTTTCGGGCGTCTGGCTCCCGTGGCACACGGCCATAGCGCACTCGATACTTTTAGCGCCTGAATTGCGCGTTTTCGCGTTCGTTGGCTGCCTTTTGCTTACAAAAACTGAATAACGAACGCGAAAACGCGCGATTGTGCTGCAGAAAGTAGCTAGTGTGCTAACATATCAAATCACGCTAATATTATAAAATGTGTAGTTTGTGAAAATGTTTGGATGTTTGTTACTCAATCGCGCATAAACGGTAGAACTGATTTGGATGAAATTTGGCACACAGGTAGACCATATCCTGCATTAACACAGGATATAACACTCTTCTTATCCGGCCCCCTGATTACGTAAGATAAATATGACAGTTGCTGTCGCAAATAAACGTTCTATTCCGTATCCTCTTATGAAAACGTCATAAGCGAGAAAGGGATGCATTGTTTGTTGGTCACTGTGGCTGTCAGATTTTTCTTATATAATCAAGGCGTCGGTACCATGAAATATTTCTCGTAGGATGCGAATAAAACCGCGGGAAATAGCTAATATTGCTTATAAAAATAGGCAATCTTAGACCAAAGTAAGTCTAAGTAGTATTAAGTAGACCAATTTTGGGGACATTTTTAAGAGCTAATAGAAAATGAAGTAAACCAAGGAAAGATTTTATAAACGGCTAAGAACGTAGGCGCCTAATAGCAGATAAAAGGCATTCGTCTATTTAAATTGCGTAATTTAGGCAGTCTTATAACATTTTAGTTAAATTAATTTATTATAGCCCCTTTTAGTTTGTAAATTAAATTAAAATTATTTTGAATGGGTGTCTACGCATAATAGTTACTTGAAAAGTTGTGATACGAACGCCGAGTTACGCAAATATAACTAATAATAATATTATTATAAGTTCGTCTGTGTGTTTGATTGCGGTATTATTATTCTGCAGGAGTACCTACCTACTTATTCGTTGATAAAAGCTAGCTGGGTTTTAATTCTTCGAATGAATATTTAAATCTTGCAGCCACTGAATCTACTTAGTAAAGCTAATATTTTTTGGAAAGATAAATTAGATAGGGTATCGTACTCGAACCTGCGACCTACTGGTTCAGTACACTAGCCGCTCTAGCAAACCGAGTTACCGCGATCTCCGCTCACGGAATCGAATTTTAACACGGTGTCGGTATTGTTGGCTTTAAAAATTCGCTACGCAGGCGTAATATGGTTATCCAATTATAAGTAAGTATTACTAACAGCTCAATTATGAAGAGGTGGAAGGTCGCGCGGCGCGCAAAGCGGCGTGTCGCTCTCTCACTCGCTCTCCATGAAAGGAGATACGCGCCTTTCTCCGCGTTGCGCGCCGCTTTGCGCTCCGTGCAACTTTCCGCCTCTCCATAATTGAGCCCTAAGGGCCATGTTCACCGAAAATATCAATAAACCATGTTTTTTAAACCAGATGTTTAAAAAGCAATCGGCCGATTATCCATACAAAAAATCATGTATAAACGGCTCATTTTGTTCAAATCGACTGTTCGGTGAACTTGGGCCTTAGTAATAGGTTGGGTTGGTAGTGGGTTCCAAAGTAGTAACAGTAGGTACACGCGTAACGAGGTAGCCTAACCCCTCATCTGCTTACAACGTTGTGACCCTAATTGCCTTGATTGATACTTCAACTTTCGCGGGAAGATTACCACCTAAGTGCTTTATATTTTTTTCAAGCGCTATGCAAATTTGTATTTTCAGACTCACCGAGAACTTTATTAAACCGCAACATTTATATAGGGCTTAATTTATATCATAGAGTCAAGATTTTAGTAAATTAAAACAACTTTTAAAAGGCTTTTCTATGTTTTAGGTATATTTTAGACTAGCCCATGTAGCTTATAAAGACCTATAATTAAGAGTCGACTAGGGTATTAATTTTGTCTCTAAAAGTTAAAAATAAAACAAAAAAAAAATTAAATATAATATCTACAATTTTTAGTATATCTAATTCTTTTTAAAATTGGCAACATTTTTTAGATTTTAGTTTTCTATGCCTTTCCTACATTTACTACAAAAAAAAGAAGAAACTGCAATTTATAAAATAATTCGCACATTATGTGGTACTTACTCGTAAATCTGTACTAAATTAAGATTCTTAGACGGAACCGATAAGAATTTTCAGTGTACACTATCACAATACCATCTTCACAGAGTATTGAGAAAAGAATAGATGTCTATTCACAAAGAATGCAACCTCCAACTGAGTAGAAAATAAACTTCCTTTGCAATGCCTTAGAAGTATTCGTTTAACAATAGGTGCAAAGGCAAAGAGTTTAAACAACACAAGAGTGTGGGCAAACAAAACTTAGCGAACCGTACCGAAGGTCGGAAAATAAAGTATAGAATAGAATCTTTTATTCGCTAGAGAAATGATTTTACAAAATGTGTTACAATCTATTTTATAAGGCACATAGACAACTTATAATAGGAATGTGACATTCAAGGTACAAACAATTTTAATAAAAAAAAAACAATTTTTGACGGTTTAGTTCTATGTAAAATTCGAGTTAGCAGTTTTAAAAGTGTTTTTCTTCAGAAAGGTAAGTATTAAATGACAGACATAAATCAGGCTCAGCTGTTTTTTTAAATTGACTTAGTCTGGGTTGGAGAATGAAAGTATATATAGTACAAGTCTCGTTTTATTTAGTAAACAATTTGCACAATATGCCTTTTTTTACGAAAAACGTTATCTATTTAAAATAAACTGTCTTTGATAATAATATAATTAATCACTTTTTACCAAATTTACAGGTGGTAAACGATATGTTGTATTTTTTAAATGATTATTTCTTTAATATGTTGCAAGAAAGAAAAAACTGAGTAGGTATATAATGATAGTCTTATTAACAACTCATCGATTTAGGCCTCTATCGATAAATCAATAGTAGTTTTTATCAATATGTACATAACATGCAATTCCTCACCGTTCCTTGGTCGTAATTTAAATTCTCGCACGGAGCACCTATCTTTTATTTTTATTTTTATTTTTATTTTTTCTAGATTGTTTGTTAGATTTATGGCCCAATTTTACGATCGGTTTGGCAACCGAGCGTCTGCGTCGAAGATTGAAGAGTAAACAATTTGTTTCGGTCCTTAAAAATGCAGTTGTGGTCGTACAAACTTCGGCAGTCGGTACGTGCCGATACAGTTACGATACAGCTAGTCGTAAAACGGAATTTTTATGTCAACAGATCTGGGAAAGTTTTTTAATTCTTAGCTTTTTATGTTCCGGATTTTCCGAGGCAACTACAACTTTATTGCGCAAACGTAAAAACTGAAACAAACGGGTGTTCGCCGAAGTAAATTGTTGTTTTACGCTGAATGCAGATTTACGAATCAATTTATATACTAAAAAAGGCTGATGTTCAATCCGGTTGATTGAATTTGTTGATTTTCTTGAGTTATCATAAAAAGGGTTGAAAAAACATAGCTATCAAACGCGTATTTGTTTCATGTTACGTAATTAACAGAGTATTACCAAAATGTCATTAGACCCTCCCATTTCGGATAAGCTGATAATGCACATCAGAATAATGGAATATAGAAAGCTGATTAGAGAAATTTCAAATCATTAGATTACTAACTTTTTTATAAAATCACTTTCGCTTCGCTATAGCGCTATCACTCTTGCTGGCATAAATTTTGTAATAATATCCCTGTATATATTTTTCCATTAATTAATAATAATAAATCCAGCTAATTACTGTACCATCAGCTAAAAGTTTAGGCTCTCACGATCGTATTGAAGTTTAATACCAATGTCGATGTTCATTACAACTTTAGTTCAGCGAGACATTAAATTTTACAACTTTTTGCATCAGCGTAAAGATCATATTTAACTGCAGTACTAATAAACATTCGTAATCTTGAAGCACCCAGTTCGGAAGTGATCAGGTCTACGTAGTTTGCCGACGCGACTTTTTAGTTTTGTCGTACTGTATCAATTCAATAAGCCGTTGAAACAGTAAAACAAAACCTTCCTAACTGGATGAAACGCTTTACAAAATGAAACTAAACAACCAGCCATTTTTATTTACTCGACGCTCGAATCTGTGTGGTTATTGTTAGAAAATACAATAAAAAACCCACTAAATATTAAAACGCAATTTCATTTAATATGAACGGTGCTACAAGTAAACGTTGTGTAAATAAAAACGTCAATTTTATCATAAAATTGCATATTACGTCACCGTCCTCGCTTCAAAGGGATTCTTGATACGAACCCTACTTATGTTACATATTTTGTTTTTATTAAAAGTATGTGTAGCCAATATTTGTTCTTGTTAGAGAGGGTAAATCAATGTTGACGCATATAATCATGTAGGGAGTAAAGTTTAATCTTCAGATTGAATTTCCGATTCGAAGGTCTTAGTCTGAGCCCGACCATTTTGTAGTGTGAAGTCCACTTAATTATCTATAGCAGGGGTTCTCAAACTTATAGCCCCATGTAACCCTTTTAAAATTCTGAGAAAACTGCGAACCCCTCGAAAAAAGAAAATGAGGAAATCTAGCTGTAGATTTTAGATGTAGAAAAAAATTGGGTTTTCTTTTGGATTTCTATAGGTATATAGGTGACTAAAAGAAATGTGTTATTATGTGATGGCTTGTTTCTTGTCCCAAATTGAGTCGAGTTTAGGAACAATTTTGGTCTATTTCAATCTTAATTCTGATTCAGCAGCAATTCGATTTCTATATTTCGTTGCCAGCTACACTGAAAATACGTAACATGTAGAAACAACCAAGTTATTGCTATTTACAATCGAATAACTTCGTTCGGATGCACCCTGCAAAGTAGTTTTTTCCGTGCACCCAGCGGCGATGACGTAAATCTTGCTACGAACCCCCTACAATCAACTGGCGAACACCTAGGGGTTCGCGTACCCCATTTTGAGAAACCCTGATCTATATATGAGATTATTATTATTTCGCTGATGCATTACATGGTAAGTATAAGTTTTCTTAATACTTCATAATGCTGTTAATTTATCAAACTATAACTGTTTCGATTACTATAGTAAATACTTAATAATATTTAACAAAATATGTAAAGTACACTTAAAATTATAATTTGAAGGGTCGATTTTACTTTTGAAATGTTGATGGAGCTTTGTACTAAAATATGAATTATTATGATTTGTATTTCAATCAAAATCCACTAAACTATCATAATCAAACTTGTCACAATGGAATCAAACCAGGAACAGGAATCTCTACTATGTCCGTACAGACGTAATCAAGCAAATAATACCGTTAATAACGGAGGAAACTATTTGCCAGTTCCACTCCATAATGTCCATTGTTCGCGAATTTACCAAACTATTTCCCCCAAAATAATTTCCTATCTCCGTCGATCATTGCCCAGTTCCACCATAATTATTGCTATGAGCTTACACATAGTTTGATGGCGAAATTTTCGCAACTAGCACTCTCGCACACTCATCCAAAATCTGTCGTGAAACTTGTAACATTCCAACTCGAGCCAGACAGTTCGCGAACTCGTTATATTGGCTGTTAGACCTTTGCTCGTCCTTTTCACACACTTTTCATTGTACTGAGAATTTGGCTCTAAATACACCAACACATTTGAAACATAACATTGTGATTTCCATTCTAAAAACTCTACGCTTTATTGACAACGTGTATCGGAAATGCATGGTCATATTTAAGGGTGTGGATCAGGCCACCAAATCGAACTACTTTCTCTATGAGATCAATATCGTAATCCCGAAAAAATAATCAGTTGTCCCATATGAAACTTCAATACCTACTCGAACCAAACGTATGGGATAGCTGATTATTTATTCGCGATTACTATGTTGGTCCCATAGAGCAAGTTGTTAAGTTTTATGGTCTGATCCACACCCTTAAATATGACCGCGCACTTCTGATACACGGTGTATAATTAGAGAATTCAAGGAAATAGGTATTGACGGGAGCTTAACATTTAGACGCACAGACTCTAAAAGGTTCTACTCCTTAAAAGTTTATTCCGAAAAACCCAACTTAAATGTAAATCCCTTACTATCGGGGAAACTGCTAAAGAGCTCATTCTCTCAGCTCCCTTACATAGAGGGTTCATAGCGAAAATCTCATTACCAGGTAATCGACGGCTCCGAGATGAGGTCATTCAACTGCAGTTACCCGCACACGACGCACTGCCTGGCAACTGGCGAAATCATGATTTCGACGATGGGAGATAAAGACGAAAACGGAAAAGGGGATTACGTGCTCATCGATTCGAAGACTTTGAAAATGACAGGTGAATTGTGAACGCGCCTTTACACAGATTTGACAGAGGGGAGAGATCATTTAGAAGAAGCCACGTTGAAAAAAAAAACTGAATTATTTGCTTGTTTTTAGGAACGTGGACGAAAGGAAATAAACTCGCTAAATTTGGCTACGATTTCTGGTACCAGCCGTATCACGATGTTATGTTTGCTACAGAGTGGGGTACACCTAAAAGATTCAAGACGTGAGTATTAGAAAATTTTTCGAGAACATGATAATTTTATTGATTGAAATATAACATCCTGTCAGAATGAGGATTATTGTATCTGTTAGTGCTTGACAAAAGCATCTAAGTATAATTACTTTTTGCCTTATCCCAAATTACTAAATACTATCGTATTCCTTGGCAAATATAAATTATATTTAAATAGTTGTACCTATGTAACTATGCTTATTTTACTTTTACAGTATAATTATCTTGTCCATGCACCTACCATCCTTTTTTCTCTGCATCACCCTTAGGTTGACTAGTAGAAAATGCCTAAGGCGTTAAGTCCGCCTCTGTACATAGTGTATAAAGTATAAATCAATTATAAATTTTCTTCTCAGTGGATTTCATATGGAAGATGTGTCAAACAAGGAACACTATGGCACCTCGTTGAATATTTATAAATGGTCAACACACGAATTACAGCAAGTCATAGATTTGGGCCCGGAAGGCTGCGCACCCCTAGAGGTCAGATTTCTCCATGATCCCAAATCCGCGCAGGGATTTGTCGGGTGTGCAGTGAACGCAAACCTTTACAGGTACGAGATTTGTAGGGATTTTAGTTATAGCTGCCTTGTAAAAGTTTCGAACGTTTCAAATACGTAGTGTTCGGTATTATCAGATCGTTTTACGGATAAATCGTTTCTGTATTCCCAACCAGTCTTAGAAAATCATGTGCATTAGTGTGCATTTTTATATTTAAAGCTACGTATTTAGTACCAATTACTATTCAATACGTAAAGAAGGCGAAATGTTACTCAATAGTTATTAAATATACGTACTTTTTTTACAAAAAGAAATGTAAAAAGTAGACTGAGGAAAAGCATTTGATTCTGAATATTGCATAGCTACTAAAAGGAATAACTGAGTAAAAGCTTTCAATTAACTTTATATAGGTTCTATAAAACATCAGACGGAACGTGGAAAGCTGATAAAGTCATCGACATACCCGCAAAAAAAGTTTCTAAAGATGGCGTCGAGTCCGAGATTAACGGTAACTTTTCTGTTTATCTTTAGTTATCCAACCTTAACTTTTTGGTCGGAGTTGTTTTGTTTGGCTTCATTTAATTCCGGATATTCGTCACAAGTTGTTCTGCGGGAGATTTTATTCTTTCATTCTTGGCTTTGCCATTCTGAATAAAATTCACAACCCGCTGATAAATTGCGTTTGCCACCGCTTCATAATATATCATAAATTCAAGTGATTCGCACGTACAAATTTCATGGACACAAAAACTTTTCTGGCTTCAATTTGGTTCTCTATATTTCCTGTACCTCTACCATGAGTTTTCCGTGCCGTCTAACGTTCACGTTCACATGCAATATTTGTATAGTAACATTAGTTCACTATTTATACCGCTAGAGGCGCTGAAAAAATTCCCATACAAATATTGCATGTGAACGTGAACGTTAGACGGCACGGAAAACTCATGGTAGAGGTACTGGAATACAACAGTTCTATTATTTTTTATTTCAGGCTTATTGGGTGATATTATTATTTCTCTGGATGACAAATATTTATACAGTTCGACTTGGCTACACGGAGAAGTGAGGCAATACGATATTACAGACCCTGAACACCCGAAATTAACTGGAAAGATCCAACTTGGTGGCGTAATTGCCGCAGATCCTGGAATTCAAGTTATAGAAGACAAAGAGTCGAAGGCAAGAAATTCCGTTTCCAATTGTAATAGTTGAAATTAACGCCTCATGACTTCACACAATTACGTTTTCGCCGTGTCATACTTTTCATTTCGAGTTTTTCCTCTCTGATGTTTGCTAAATTACTTTTCAACGTTTCTTCCATTTGTGTAATGTTTCTCTGTCATCGAAGTTCAATTGTATTAATATCTCTTTTATTATTAATGCCACAAATAGCGCTATCATTTTAAGATAAATTACCTATGGTTTGGGTTAAAGTTTAAATTCGTTTTTGATAATTCATGTTATTGTTATGCTTTTTCTTCTTTCGCTCTATGGCTCCATCGATAGTCGATGATTGTGCCAACATCGGGGTATATTATTGTGAATGTTATCACTATTGTAATTTACTATCATTGACATTATTAAAGTCTCAAAACACGTTTATCTCATTTATGTAATTGTCTAATAATGACATCATATTTAACAGGAACGTCCGCAGCCCGTGACAGTGAAAGGAAAGAAATTACAAGGTTCACCTCAAATGTTGCAGCTTTCTCTTGACGGAAAGCGTCTTTACGTATCATCGTCCCTCTTTTCTTCGTGGGACAAACAGTTCTACCCCAAAATGATTCAAGAGGTAAAAGATTATTAAATTTTATTACAAAGTAGATTTTTATAAATGAACGTATTACACTGAATAGCATTATAAGCTCAGCGCACGTAAGTATCTGCGCTTACTTTTTATTTACTTTGTGTTTTCTCTGAATAGTAAACGTCCGTCTAGCAGGGTCCTCCGAGCAAATTATATTTACCTGAGTATTTTGCATACCTACTTAAATACTGTTCAGCTCAAAATAATATTTCGCCAGATTCTAACTACAAAATTCTTTAACTCATAGCTCCACCCAAAAATGCAGCGCCCGGAGACTTTATTAAAAGTTACATGGCCAAGTATGTGAAGCCTGTGGACAGGGTATTTTATTGGGTTACGTCCACTTTCACCCCAGCAATAAACAGCCCTTATCTCTTATATCAAAACCTTCGACCACTTGTTTTATTTACGTTTTATCCCTTTATGTATTTTTTATAAAGTTATTTTATAAGGTACATTTTGTGAGATCTACATCACCTGGGAGTGATAAATAATTCATGAGCCACGTCGCATATTTTGTCATACAAATAAGTGACAACAGCCGTTGTAATTTTAAACGCACTTTCCCTTTTTTCATTAATGTCATTTGGAAAAGATATGAATAATATTCAATGAGATATTATCTTTGAGTATCGAGAACTTAAAGGTAATTATTAATATTATTGTGTTTATTAACAAGGAAAGGAGGATGTTCTTAATTATGCAGCTCATTGATGATGTCATGTTTTACTACATTAATAAACCAAAAATCGTTATCAGAGTAAATTGAATTGCCATTTATTATAAAATTGTGGTTTCGTTTAAATTGTTCCCAATAATTTACTACAATTGCGTGACTATACTTACATAGATGCTCATTATTTATAACATTAATTTTATTTACTAATGCCTAGGTATAGTTTCATGCAAATAGTCATCATCATCATCATCTTCTTTTGAACTTTTGTTTCAGTTTTTAATCTTTCTCCTGACTTTTGCATTATTCCAATGTAAAATAATTCTGTCTACACATACTTTATGTATCTACATTATTAAAATTCTATTTGATTTAACAATTCATTTCACGTTATCCAAAAACCGGAACCCGGATGAACGGATCTGAAAATTATTTTTCTGCTGGACGCCGCAAAATTCAAATACATTTTTGTATTGTATCGCCAGGGTGGGTGGATTGTAAAGTTGGACGTGGACACTGTGAATGGAGGCATGAAGTTGGATCCGGACTTCCTCGTTCACTTCGGGAACGAACCGGACGGCCCGGCCCTGCCACATGAAATGAGGTAAGAACTTTTAAAGTTAAACCTGTATGGAATTTATCTCAATGCGAGCAGTGATAATGTTTGGTGTTTAGGTTGGTGTTTTATTTTTATTGAGAGGCTACGTTTCCAGCAGACTTGTGCGAGGTAGCTTAGCAGTGCGCGAGGAAAAATCCACCCACATATCTAGAATGAAGTAATCCTATTGGTAGATAAATTTTTCATCGCGTGAACCGTTTAACTGCCTCACACATCTTCAGCCTAATATTTGGTTTATAGATTTCAGTTAATTTATTTTCAGGCCAGAATTTTATTTGAAGGTTGAGGATTGAAATTTCGAAAATAGTCAGGACAATTTTTTTTTTCTTTCCATTTATTATATTAGTCCACGTTTATTCAAACTATAGGAACCAAATTAGTGTAAATTATATAATAATTCTCAAGATTAGCATTACCTGCTTTTATCACGTCACATAATATTTATGCGTATAATCCTAAACATTTTTGGTGCAGCCGTGAGGCCTACTCGATTATGGTATAATGACTTACGTACGTTTTTTTTTTTTTTTTTTTTTTTTATCGTGGTAAAATCATCAAATGAGTCCTCCCACCCCGGGCAGGGCGGGAGGGACTGTCAGACTTGTACTGACTAAAATCCACGGTGTTCCTTCAATAGCCCTTTACGTTCCGGGGTCACGGTAATGAGATAAGCCCCGCGACCCCGGCAGGCTTCGGCCCTCTACAGGGGGGGCCCCGTCATCTTGCTGACGTTCTTTGAGGCGCGCGTGGAATACAACGCGCCGTCGACCCGGGCATGGTCCATGGTCGGACAGCGAGTTGCCCTTTACTCGCTGTCCGCATGCCCGCGCCTACGGTGGCCGGAGATCGTCGGCCGGCGCCCGACGCCGTGGGCGACCACCACTGCGGCTGGGCTGGAGGGAGGACGCCATCCTCTCCCTCAAGCGGCCCGCCTCCTCCTTCGATAGCATGACTGCTTCGCAGAAGGAGGCGACCGCTTCCCACTCCGTCTCGCCCCGCAGCATGGCCTCGACCAATGCCGGGCGCGAGAGGTCTCCGCCTATCGCCGCCCTGAGGACACGTCGGTGCTCTGCCCAAGCGGGGCAGTCTTGCACCGTATGCTCTACTGTGTCCTCAGGGCGATCCTCGCAGTGGTGACACCCAGGCGTTTGTGCCTTCCTCATGAGACGCAGGTACCTCCCGAAACTTCCGTGTCCGGTGAGGACCTGCGTCACGCGGTAGGTCAGGACGCCGTGCCGCCGATCCAGCCACTCCTCAAAGAGGGGTCTTACCGCCGCGATTGCGGCGTGCCCGGCCGTCGGTTGCGACAATCGTCCCCTCCATACTGCCCCGAGATCGCGCCGGAGCTCTTCCCGCCGCGCCTCGACTTCTTGCGGCAGCAGGGATACGCCCCGGCGCTGCGCCTCCACGCGCCATTCATAGACGCGCTGGAGGGCAGTCGCCTCCAGATCCCAGGGCAGCAATCCGGCAAGGAGGTTGGCCGATTCGCCGGCGATCGTGCGGTATCCCCGGATCATCCGGATAGCCATGACCCTCTGGCATGCGACCAACTTTAGTGGTCGCGTCCGGATGCTCAGGGCCCACACGGGGGCCCCGTAGAGGGCCATGGACCGCACGACGCCGGCGTACAGCCTTCGGCAGGAGGCGTTTGGCCCGCCGAGATTAGGCAGGAGTCGCCTGAGGGCGGCTGCTGCCCGGTTCAGCTTTGGGGCCAAACTCAGGAAATGCTCCCTGAAGTTCCACCGGCTGTCGAGGACGAGTCCCAGGTACTTCATCGTCCTCCCGACGCCGATGCGAACCCCCTCCACCGTTATGTGGGACTCGGACCGTGGCGCGTTCCGACCGCCATGAAAGCACATGGCCTCTGTCTTGTGCAGCGCCACGTCGAGTCCCAGCTGCCGAATCCTATGGGCGACTGTCGCAACCGCTTGCGTCGCCAGATCGGCCGCCGCCTGGTGCGACTCTCCCTGCGCCAGGACGAGCGTGTCGTCGGCGTAACAAATTACGCCGACGCCGTCAGGGAGGTCGCCGCGCAGCACCCAGTCGTATCCGATGTTCCACAGGAGTGGCCCCAAGACCGAACCCTGCGGGACACCACACGACATCTCTCGCCGGTTCCACTCTCCCCGGTGACCGGGGTAGATGACGGCTCTGTCCGTCAGGTAGTCCTCGACTATGCGACGGAGGTAGGTCGGCACCCGGTGATACCGGAGTGCTTCCCTGATGCAACTCCAGGGCAGGGTGTTAAAGGCATTGGTGATGTCCAAAGACACCGCCAAGACGACCCTGCCCCGGGATACCGCGTCCCCCGTCGTGAGGGCTCTCACGCGCATGATAGCGTCCACCGTGGAGCGCCCCCTGCGGAAGCCAAACTGGCACTCCGCAAGATCCGGGCCCACCCGATTCAGGTGCCCGACGAGGCGGTCTGCAATGACTCTTTAATGACTTACGTACTTAGAGGATTTATGTTATGTCATGATAATTATGATTTTTTATTTTGTATTATTGCATGTGGTACAATTTCCCACCATGTAAATTATTATTCTTACTGTCGTTCTTTCTATGAAGCATAATATCATACTATGCTAGGCTCTACGATTTTTTTTCATAGGGGACCCACTACTGCTATCACGACGCTTCCCCAAAAAGCTCTGGCAACCAACACGACGCTAGTAGTAGGTTCGACAACGCGCGAATGATGTGTTGTTGCAAGCGTCCATAGGTTACAGTAATCGCTTACCATCAGGCAGGCCGTATGATTGTTTGCCATCTTAGAGGTATAAAAAAGAATTACAAATTTAATTTCGGAATTTCTTTCTCAGATATCCCGGAGGAGATTGCACTTCCGACATCTGGTTGGCTGAAGACTAAATAACATTATTACTGAACAACATGTGCCAATATTTTTGTACGCGTGTTAATAAGTAACAATAATTATTCATATTATATCTACGTTTACATATAAAAGTACATTATTATAAGGCATAATATTATTCTGTATAGGTCTTTGGTTTAGGTACAAGAAAACATAATAAATTGAAATTGTATTTTGTATAAAAAGTACGTAATGCTTATAGGTAGGTAATGTAGGTATGAATAAAATATTATAATATATCTAGCTATGGTTTTATTTGTTCATGAATTGCACTTTCGTGTTATAGGTGCAGTTTAGGTTGGGTACAAAAAAATTACAGGATACCTACATTTTACGTAGCAAATAAATAAAAAGCAAAAAAAAAAAAACCGAAAAGTGTTGATTCCATGTGTCGTTCTCATTACACATGGAATCAAATTAGTCAATAGGGTGCAACATCTAATTCACAACTGTTTAGACTAATAACATCATAAGATGATCGTTGATTGATTTCCTTATGACTGTTATCGAGGTGCGTTGATGTAAAGAAAAAGTTCACAACAGAAGCCCGGGGCCTCTTAATTTTGTACAAATTCCGTTTGCCAACTCTGCAAGGAAACAAGGAACATGTAAAAACATTAGCTTCCGCTCAAGCTTCGCAGTCAGAGAATATGGATACAATTTCAGTAATGCGCTTAATTTCCTAAAGTCATAAAGGATATGAATGCTGTTTTGTAGTTACATTTGACTCGTAAATCTTTGAAAATATTGTTTCATTCCATTTTAAATAAACCCTGAAATTTTTATTTATCAATATTTTTGAAAAGGGTTCTAGGGTTTAAATCATTTTCTAATTACATAGGTATATTACAAAACTTTTGAACCCTTTAGGGATAAAAAGCTTATTTGAATTAAATTTGTTTTGTAATTTGTATTCATTCTATTATCATTGAGATTGTCTGGCGCGCCCTGGGCATTCAGTCTGAAAACCACCACTATTACTTATTGGCTAATCCTTCCACAAGCAATATCCTTGTAAGAATACAGAAGAAAAAGTATAATTCTTCTTTTTCCGTCGAGTCAGTAGGTACCATTGCTCATGCCGTAGTGGATAAATTAGCCAGGGAGCAGTGCAGCAAAATCAAAGCAGAAACAGGATGTGCCAGACAATCTAAGATTTCGTCATTCGATGAGGCTCCTGTCGATTATGGACGATAAGTGACATAGCCCTCAGAATTAGTAAACAGAAGTGGCGATGGGTTAGCTGTAGAATCGATGACCGTTGGGGTAGACGTGTTCTTGAGTGGAGACCGCGAATCGACAAACGTAGGGTCGCCTGCAAGCTAGGTAGAACGACAATCTTCGCAGTGTGGCTGGTAACAACTGGATGAGAGTAGCCGCATATCACGCCAGATGACGTGCGATTGGAGGGGCGTATATCCAACTCCAGCAGTGGACTGTCATAGGCTGATGATGATGGAGATTTTTTCTTTACTCCAAGACTAATGCCGGTGTTAAATACCTAAATAACGACAATGATTATAGGTAGATGATGTACTATTTTGAATATTTCAGACGAATTAAACATTCCATTCGCGAAATTCGTACACACAGGGGACTGCGCAGCGTGGTGGTCGAATTAGCAACTTTTCAATGTAATTGTACCGTGGTATGGGGTCCGGGGAATTCACTCGGTTTGCAGCTCCATTGCGTTTAATGTTCTGGTAAATATTCATTCAAACGTAGCGTTTACTGGCTTATTTGTAACTGCATATTTGTGAGCCGAATTAGGATTGTGCGTGTAATGTTTATGTCAGTCACTTTAGTATTTAAGCTTCACGACACTGAATGCAGGGTCGGGGAAGAGCAGAGAACTTGAAGACTATTTTTTTAATACTTACTGTTATATGCGGCCGTAACCGGAAAATAATAGGCCACACGGTTTTCACAAGTGTTGTAAAAGGTAACTAAAAGAATCAGTCAAGGAAGATAGTCATCATGATAACTAAATTAATTTTTAATTCAATCAACGTCGCCCTGTATGGTACGAATAACATTATCAGCATACCGTATCGAACCATCATCAGGCATTCAAGGCTTCTCTAGCCTACTACCTACTACCTACTAGTTTTTAGGTACAAATCTGGGCTCAATAGCAGTAGTGTAATGTGTCAAATTCTGCAACACACTACAGTAAAGTTTTCATGCGGGTATCGTTTGTTTTATAGTCCTATATACCTGCATGTATACTGTACCGAATTGATACAAAACTGCTAGCAAACAAAACTCACGAAATTCGCTAGTTGGATACAGTTTTTAATCTAAAACGGCGAGATCTTTTGAAAATAAAGAGAATAATCATAGTACCTAATTTTAAATGACTAGCGACAATATCCGTGACTCGCTTGCATGGGGAAAAATATTGTGATAATAAGACTAACAAAATGCTTAGTAAGTTGCATCAACTAAACTTTAGTATATATTATATTTATATTATATACTATATATTAATACGTGAAGAGAAAACTTTGTACCCCTTTTTAAGCATATTGTGCGCACAGAGGAGTGTGAGATTTAGCATAGTTAAAGTTTATATGGAGAAGGAGTGCAGAAGGAGTGCAGAGAGCTTACGGTCGAATTTCGACCATTTGGCGACCACTAATATTTATAAATAGGTACATCCTTTACGTTATCTTACAATAAATTTTTACTAATTACTACAACAAGGTAAAGTTTACTAAATGTTTCTTGTTGTCACATGTTATAGCACGAGAATGTTTGTAATTACAACAAGTTTTTTTTCTCGGTTTAGCTAAGCGAACTGATACGTACCCTATATCCTTTAAGAAAAAAGAATATCTCTAAATATAAGTACTTAAATACTGCATCAAATCTATTCCGAAGTTAATCGCAATTACACAAAGATAGATTGTCTCACACATACGTATTTTATAGAAGTAGAGAAGATATAGATAACGGGGTGAACGTGTTTCCGGTAAGAAATAGCTCTTAATTGGGTCACTATTATCAGAATGAGCCGTTGATACTCAATCCTCTGTTTCTATATTAATATAGTCAATTTATCTGAGAACTATTATAGTACAGCCCGTAGAATAACAAACTTAGCGTTTAAAAGTATAGAGCGATCCTACAGGGGGCTACAGGAGTATGAACCGTGAGCAATGAGTATGAATAAAGTAAAAGATCAGCAACGGACGCTGGCAGAATAGTGGACGACACCGAATCTATTGCCAAAACGCAAAAAAGAAAAAAAAATCGCAGCCGCGACAACAACTCTGCGTTCATAATTCGAACGACTGGGAGTCGAGTAGGTTTTAGAAGTAAAATTGTGAATTCCTCTGTAAACTGATGTAAGAATGATTCAAGAAAACATATTAAACGAATTGACATCAACAATTAACCAATTTTTCGTTTCTTTATCGATACTTTTACCGAGAACCAATGACGAGCAATTCTTATCCACCTTTTTTCGTACGACGACGGTAAGCCACTAGTGTACCACTGTACCAGGTATCTTAAATGCAAACTGCTTACATTTCGCACAAGGTAATGTAGTTCACTCTATACTTTTAATACTCTAAGGTACCAATATACTCGTACTATTCTCAACATAAAATATCACGTAAATAAGTTAGTACAATAGCTTCTCCTTTCGTGGGTGCTTGAAATAGATAGAGCACGTTATTTATTTTATAGAGAAGCAGTAAAAAAGCCTTCTGTATCGTAGTTTACATATTGTCCCCCAAACGACCCGATACGAAATTTATTTCTAGCCCTAAACAATATTAGGGCACCTGATCTTGATAGAATGTAATAATAGGGTCCCGATACTGAAAAGTTGGTATAAAAATGATGTAGTGTAAATCGAGTTTTTTTATCCAATAATAACGATGTTGCCATTTAATACTAAGTAGGTAGATATATTTTTTTAATAAGATTTTTTTGAAAGCCTTTATAAAGTATCTAATATTATCACTGCGCTACTGAATATTTTTTTCAGCGTAGAGAGATAATAAATAACTCTCACAGACAGAGTGTGTAGGTAGGTACATGTACCTATACGCACGCGATCTGTGATCAGAGGGCCTACCACCATCCCTTACAGCAATATTGTTTTAACCTGACATCGAAATTTTGTATCATCTATATCGTCATATTACTTTAATATTGTATTGCTAAGAAGTTTGTGACGTAATTGTAAATAATTTGTCTTGTTTTCACTTAGAGTAAGAAATAGATAAAACATTCTTATTCTTGAAATGTTATCGTACGAATTTGATTAACGTTACTTAAGCTTGAAGCAAAATGTTCCTGAAATATGATAGTTTTGTAAAAAATCGTGGTAAGCCCCTTGCGGAAATTCTTCGCTGGTTCCCGAGGCCGCACGCTACCCCAATGCAAACGTGGAACGCAGAAAATTTGACCGTAGACTGTGTTATATTCGATTGAATCTCGTCCTCTTTATCCGATCTTCAACATCCTTGATATACTTAATCCATTAGTCTATATTTATTTCATTTTTTTTAAACATCCACCTGATGCAAGATTATCATTACACTATTATCTTTAAATTATGGGTACAAAGTGTATCAGAAATTAAATAAGGGATAGCTGATTAGTTTTTCATGATTACGTATTGGTCTCTTAAAGAAATTAGTTCAGTTTGATAGTCTGATCCAAACTCTTAATTAATATGACCACACATTTGAGATACACGTTGTGGAGAAAATATATCTACATCCGCATAACATCCTCAGAACATAACAAATTAAAGAATGGAATCAAAATCCTAAAAAAATCAGATAGGTAGCAAACTCAATTTCCATATTGAATATATTTTAACAGAAGCGAAATATACAGCCGTTAGCAAACTTTTCGAACGCCATTACTTTTTCATCAATTGCCTTCTTAATTACACTTTCTGGGGCTTAAAAAGACGATTACTAAGGTTTATAGCCCTTTTAGACCCAAATTCTAATCTTAACACACCAATCGATGGAAATGGAACAAAATAGAGATTGCTTTCACGATAATGAAGGAGGCTTTAAAAGGGTCCAGAAATGTCCAAGCAGCATTAGGGTGTAGTCGTAACCATTATTGGTGTGAGAAAAAAATAAAATATTCATCCTGGAGTCTTAAGTGATTAGTTTTGTACGTGATGTGAGGTGGTCCAGTGATTGGGTGATCAATGATCATTGCTATATCAAGTACCAATGTATAATAGCATAGTTGGACCGCTTCCCGGTATGTCGTTGTGGTTTATTTTTATCATTTCGATGTGAATAGAATAGATTTTTATTTCATGTAAACCAGATACAGGCACTTATGAAATGTCGAGACTCTAGGTGCACGCGCGGTTCCAAATAGTAGATCCTACTATCAGACGTGGCACTGTGGTGGGTGAGTATAGCCCTCATATCACAGAAACAAGTGTGTAAGGTTTAGCCTGTAGGACTTCAATACACCCCCTCTGCACCCCCCCCCCCCCCCCCCTTGTGGAGGACAGCCCGTGGTGGGCACTGTAAGTAGGTACTTTTTAAACACTTATTAAATTATACCTGTCCTTGTCATTTGTATGCCTTGCCGATGAATGGAGACGGCAATAGAATTAAGAGCTAGTTTACTATAAACGTTTCACCGTTTATTAATAAGTATTCCAGAACTAGAATATTACCATTAATCGACGCCTCCCACGCAATAGGTCGTAAGGCAAAAAATCTATTTTTTCAGGAGAGCCATTTTTGTGAACATTATTGATAAAGTTGATTTGTGAAACATTTTCAACCGATGTTTTTACACTATGCGATCAATAATTAGTTTAAGAACATTATACTGGGCTCTGGATGCAATAAAAAACCATATTTACACAAAAATTGCCCATTTTAGTAACTTACGACCTTATACTGGTTACAAAAACGTCGTAACTTATTGTTACGACTTTATGCTTTTAATCAGACTGATATAGACGACGCGAATAAAGTCGTATGTTTAAATTACGACTTTATGCTCCGTGTAAACTGTCACAATCTCTCAAAAAAGGGTCGTATGAAGGTATTTGATGAACAAAAACCACAACAAATTTTAGCTCAAATCAACTTTATTAAAATAACTTTAATCATAGATACATAATTCAGTGTTCTTGCATCACTATGATCATTATAATAAAGATATACGTAAACTTATATTTAAAAAAAAATCATAATAATCTCAAGACTTAAACAAAATTAAAGGCACTGGCTCATGGTGTTTAAAATAATAAAAATTATATAAACAGCCATGTTCAGTCTTTCAGTCTATGATTAGTTATTTGAGTTTATTGTTAAAAATAACAATAACTAAAATAAATATAACCTTGTAACAGAATACAAAACATAGGTAACTAATAATTATAATCAAATTATATAAATTCTAAAATTTATAACCTCTACAAAATTAAATAAAAACGAAATAATTAGTTATTTTGTACATAATACTTATGACAATATAATAACGGAAAACATAATGTAGCAAAAACATTAATCAGATGAATTACTACTGTTCTATTCTGCAACAGTGTTGATAAAAATTATGGTAATTATTGTATTCTTGTTTTTGATTTTCTTCTTCAGTCATTGTATTATTGTTTGTATTGTATATTAAGGCACTCGTTACAAATAACCTTTTTTGGTTTCTGAAATGAAATATTTAAGTTTTGATTTATTAGATGACGATAGTGTCGTACCATCTTTGTACAAAGAAAACATTTTTGTAAATGTAAGATAGCTGTTTAGGTAAAGCTTAGTGGAATCTTTGCCCACATGAGATTCAACTGGCTGGAACGTGTTGACCTGCCTTAAAACTCCCTGTTTTATGTCATCGTCTATGACAATAGTAGGTACCACTACGCAGATCAGGAAAAACAGACCCACCACCTGAGCGACATTTTGCCAACGCTGTTTGAACTGTTCTCTAAATGTATTCAGGAACATAGTTTTGCAGACAAACACCTTACCTCTTTAACACCTTACCCTTATTGAATCCAACTCTGATGTACCTAACATCGAAGTTGGATATAATAAGAGGTAAGCAATACATAACCGATTTCTTACACCTAGATAGTATTTGAAGTACTAGGATACATAGTATTGCCTACTTATGTATGATTGACGATGTGATCCCATGTCTACAGTGATCTTTCAATTTGCCAAAAAGAAAAAGAAAAATACGTTCGCGTTCTTGTGCATTAAATTTTTTAAAGCATTTAAGGCGGCAAGTAATTTGACATGATTATTTTAAAACCTTTGCATCCCTATGAACTCCATTTTTTCTCAAATACGCTTCCCCTAATTTAATTTAAACATTTTTTTTTATATCTTTCCACTAATCATAGCGTCGCTGTCGTTTTCTTCCAATTCTACCTGACGGTGTACTTTCATTAGACAAACAAACAGAAGAATCCTGACTCGAAGCGTTACTAAGCTGCCAGGAATCAGCATTGACTGTACTAAAACTACTAGTCGAACAATTATCGGCATCGGAATAGAATAGAATAGATCTTTATTTCATGTAAACCAGATACAGGCACTTTGTCGAGACTCTAGGTGCACTGTTCCAAAAAGTAGATAAATAAATTCTAAAGAAATAAATAGATTCCTAAATAGCAGAAACGAAGCGGCTACATCACATAAAAAAAAATCGTTATAATATGTGGAGAGCATTGGTATTATTTCCAAAGAAGGCCCTAAAACATCATCTGTTTCGTGTGAAATTTATTCAGCACATGGCTCTAATCATACATCTAACAGGGTTTTCATTTGGCGTAGAAGTCGAAGTTGATGGTAAAATTGCAGCTGAACTGGTACGATTTGAATTGATAGGTGTTACCTCGTGAATACTTGCTATATAACTACTGTCTTGACTTCTGCTACTATTATTAAAAGATTGGCCGAACATCGTCTAGTACAAATCCCACTGGTGTTCAGACTCAAGTGACACCGGTGATTCTGAAAACAAAATCTTCCTATTAATGAAATTCATACTAAAAAACACAATTACAGTTATAAATAGCTTAAAAATCCAATTTTAATGATATTTTAAGCTATTATTGAAAAGCAAAGAATTGTATCTTTAAATTGTAACAAAGCATAAAGTCTTAGGTCTATGATACGTCTTTATACGTTTACATAATTTTAAATTGTAACCACGCATATGGTCGTTAATATAAGTTACGACTTTTAGACTAAAATTGCTGCGTAGTATAAAGTCTTAACTGACCAATTCTAGTGATTGTTAACGGCGCATACAGTCGTAACATAGAAATACCGACGTTATGCGCTGGAATTATATTTTTTTGTCGTTCACAATTGAACACTATCACACATTAATATTATTTATCTGTATGATAGTATGTCATAGATAAACAAGTATATTTCATAATAATACACAAAAATGCAATAAAACTTACCATTTCCAAGAACTTCATCAGCCGTTATTACTTCGCTGTTCGGGTTTGGATAATTTAACACTAATTTCAAAGTCTTTGACTAACGTACGTTACTCATTTCTCTAGTTTATAATTCTATCGGTCTTATTAATTAAAAGTAAAAAACAATAACACCACCTGAAACTTTTGTGCAATATTCAAAATTCAGATTGCAATCGTGTCATACGACGTCGGTACTGTGCGCTGTTAGGTCATGCGCGGTCCAATAGATCGGTGCACATCGTCGAAACTAGCCACGCGACCGTATGCGCGGGAGCGATCCATTGTTAAGACTATTATCAATTCCAAAACTTATTATCCATTAAAGATATTAATATTCTGAATCAGGAATATTGTATAATGGTATAATCTGGTACTAATGCGACAAAAAAATCATTTTTCTCAAAAAATGAGTTCCGACTTTATGCGTAGGAGGCGTCGATTTATCTCTAGGATTTTTTTCCAATACTAAAACCCAATTACCTTTAGTCTGACCTGAGGATTTAACCTCAGAAGCCTCATTCCGAAGCCGTGCGATTGCTTTTAATAGGACTCTTACTTTTATGAGCTTCGGCCTTCCAATACTAAAAGGAAAAAATCTAGAAACTTGAATTGATTTTATATACTTCCCAAGATTAGAAAATAAATATGTACGTAGGTATATATTATGGTCGTTGAAGTGAAGATAGGAGATATTATTCGAATCGGCAAGTTGGGAAGTCAGTCAATGGGGTAAAAAACTGCCTTTTGCTCACTTCAGATGTCGCTACTGTCGGTTGTTCCAGAAATTTGACAGATAGCTGTCAACTTTCATACTATTTTTATAAACAATCGAATTGTTATAAGAATAATTAATAAAATGACGCTTTGAGCAGCCGTTGGTTGCAAAAATCCGGGAGTCCATAATATTCCCTAAATAAGCCAAAAGAAGAAAACTATGGGAAAAGGCCCTTCGAAGGAAAAATTCGAAGACTAGTAATAAGTCGAGGTTAAGTGCTATCCATTTTAAACCTGAGGATTATTTGGGGAGAAATTCTTACACTAGTTTTATAAAACAAACATTCATCATCATTTCAATGCTCCCTTTTTACGAGTATTTTAGGCACCGCTATCAACGTATTACAGTGTATATTTTTATTATTTATAACTAAACTTCTATTCTCATACAGAAGTCTTCCTTTGGGCGGTACTTGAAACCTGAAACAACATGTATGTTGAATTTAATCCAAAATATAGCCAATCCACAAGGAAAGATGAAAAAATCATAATTAAATAGCATTCTTACCTTTCTGCAAACTGTTGAATGTGGCGTTAAGACAGCGTTGGGAGATTTGTGCTGGCATTTACATCCCTGAACTTATGCAGTGCCGGAATGTTGACAGTCTCATCTTCAAGCACGTCTTCAACACCAATGAGATTATTTCGATCGTAGGCCTCTAACCTCCAACGAAAAAATAGGGCTTTACAAAAAGAACACAATATAACCTCCAAACTTGTTTATATCTATTTGCCGTGCAATTTATGCTGCTTTTTTACCAATGCCAGAGGCATTCCTCTTTCTTAGCTCGTCTTTTAATTGTATTACACTCCACGTAGAATACATTTTACTAGTATAATATGGTTCTAAGTAGGACACCAAACAACAACAAAAAACAATATGGCGGTTCTCAGGAACAACCGCTAGTGGCGCCATCTGTTATGAGCTTTCAGTTTTTAACCTCATTGTCACAGTCAAAGATGGCACATCATAAACTCTGAATAAAGGTTCCACTATAAATTTACATAGACTATAAGAGGATATAGGCTAACAGTCCAGTTCAATCAGAGTCCGTTCACTCGCTCCTAACCAACTCTTCTGTCGCGGCGCACGCGTTTCCATACTAAATGTAGTGGGGAGGCGGGTATGATGTAAGATGGCGCCACAGTGTTGCAACTTCATAGCAAAACATTCGATATTATGATTATCTTTCAACAAATATTATATTAGTCTTCGCCCAGTGGTATATTCGACCGTAATTTTAGCTTACTGCACTCCTTCTCCATATAAACTTTAACTTGTGCTTGTGCCAAATCTCACAATCTTCCGTGCAGGCAATATACTTAAAAAGGGGTGCAAAGGGGTGCAGGACCAACCCACTTGGAACCGTGCGCCTAGAATCACGACGTTTTGAAAGTGCCTGCAAAGGCCCAGTTGAAATAAAAATCTTTGACTTTGACTTTGACTTTGAAAGTTTTCTCTATTATTAATATCTACCTATTATGTACTAAGCCTAGGTATTTTAATTCTAGTCAATTTAAAGTACCTCCAAAGTATATTACTCAAAGCATTGCACCAAGAATTTTAATTGCATTTAACAATTTAACATGACAGTGAGGAGAACAAACTCTTGAACAAGAGATTCTAAAGAGACGTGTAATGACAGAATGTTACTTAGACTCAAGAGGTAATAATTCGTACATACGAACACTAAATTGAATTCCATGAAATACGAGGTTTTAATACTCTTATATTACACTATTGAGTACTACATACACTATTATTAAAATTTGATATACCTACAATAGGTCCTACCTTTCTAATCCTGAGCCCTTTAAGGGGTTTACATAATCATTAAGAACAACTTTTACTATGGGACCAAACCTAAAATCCACACATTTAGTCGAGTAAATAAATTATAATATATTATAAAGTAGAGAAGTACCATAATGTGCTAATAAGGATAATAAACAGATACCTAAACAATTAAAATTAAAATTGTGTCATAAAAGATAAACAAGGTTGGTCGAATTTCTAGAGATGGAATCAAAATTGAGGGAACTAAAACATAAACGAAAACGGAACAACTTTAAAACGGAACTCAAATAAGTCCGTCTGTAAATTCGTTTTATTGTGTTATCATAGAGAAACTAAAGAAATTGAGTTATGAAACTGCGCAAAGATTTATTATGATGCCTTATGGCGCTCTTTACTTTATAGTTATTGATTTAAAAGTCCAAGATGCACATTCAACGATTAAAAACGTCGGAGTAAAATACGTACACAAATCGAAATAATGCGCCTATTTTGTTTGGTCTTGTTTCAAAGCGCAGTTAGTAAATATGCCTACAGTACAAAGCTGTTAAAATATCCTGTGAAGCAAGTGAAAAAAGGGATGGATTTCTTACATTCGGTAACTAAAGGAAACCAATAAAGGCAAATTTTCAGCAATTAAAGACACTTAATGGTAGACAGCTATAATAATACGAATGTTTATTTGCATGAAATAAGTATTACAATACTTTACACGGTTACTAGGTGTCCGTCAATCCATCGGCCATTCGATTCAAACTTTGACTTTGACTTTGAAATTAAACAAAATAATTATAATGACAAAAACTGTGCATCTGGAGTTTTTATATCAACGTATTTGGTAATAAAAAACTGACCTAAATCCGCCAGCAGTATTAATCCTTTGCGTTGCTTATTTTGAATAACTCAGATTTAATGGCCCTGAAATATCTCTGAATCTTGAGATAACAGTTAAATAAATTTTAGAATGAGGAAGTGTTGCTCATTTTGTTTATTTACGATAACAGATTGCATGGTATTTATTTCTTCCAGTTAAAAAGTAAGGGAAATTTTTTCCAAGTAGCCCTGAAGATGGCCGAGGCTGGCCCAGAAAAAGGTGGAGAGATGAACTGAATATGGACAGTGGACGCGTATAAGAGGGGCTGGTTCGAGGTGACGCAGGAAAGAGAAGAATGGAGGAACTTGGAGGAGGCTTTTGCCCAGCAGTTGGATAACATGGGACAATAAAAAATAAAATTGTCCTGGAACAAAATTAAAGCTACAAATAGACTAAAGTTAATCAACATTTTCGAGTTGTTTATCTCGAAGAAACTTTTTGGAAATTGTCAAAGTCAAAGTTTTTATTTCAACTGGGCTTTTGCAGGCACTTTCAAAACGTCGTGATTCTAGGTGCACGGCGCCAAGTGGGTTGGTCTTGGAGAAGATACCGGAAAGAAACGCCAGGGATACTCTTTTCACAAAACAGAATATTTACAATAATAACTGAGGCCGCAGGAGCGGCCATACTTTTTTTGTACACAATACTACAAAAAAAGTATGCTAAATCTATTAACCTTGCTGTTAATAAGATCGCATATTTTTCAGACAGCAAAAATAACTGGTGGCGCGCTTATCAGCAATTCTTCTTCTAAAATATTAACCTACATTTCCAATAGATAACATGCGGAGCAATAACTGAAACGACTGCCGGATAAAAAATACGGAAGTACAGCTAACAGTTTTAAAACCCATAAAAATGCCACCCTTAAACTGCCACGAAGTTATAGCGGCAACGGCCTAGATTTCGGACATTAGGAAACGAATAACTCTTGCCAAATGTCCCCAAACAGTCCATGACACGTTTCCTTGCATATTTCACATAGCAACCCCTCCCATCCGTCTCCCAATATGTTCCCGTAATGTTACGAGTTTCGTAATTTGATTCTGCTGAAATATTAACAGAGAAAATTCGCGACAAAAGATAAATGGTGTTGAAAGAGAAACGCGTAACACATTTGTATCATCGTCGCCTTCTTCCCTCAACGATCAAACGACATAGACCTGTTGAACTGACTTTGTTTTGAAACTACAGGCTGATTTATTTTGGACTGTGTACTAGATTACGTTCGTTCTCATGTTTTTGAGTTTATTATGAACGGTCTACTTAACAATTTCTTAAGCCTTGATGGGACTCGCTGGTACGTATACCAAAAAAAAATTTGTATATATAATTTATGGGTCCTACAAATATAAAAATCGAAGGGGTATTGATACACTATACGGATAAATTACCTCACTATTGAATAAACTCTTTTGCGGCAATATAAGAACGGTGGCGGTGATCAATATTGTTTCAGTGACTTTTAATTCATTTTAGGACATGATTGTTGTTTTTATGCACGTCTTCTCTGTCTACGTATCTGTCCTATTCTTATTACATACGTCTATCGTTCTAGTGTGTCCTGCTTTGTGGCAAATAAATGCTTTTTCTTCCTTTTTTTCAATTCAAATTCTTATTATCTTAACCGTTTTAAAAGGCATATTTGAAGCTGGAATAGTTCTCAAATGAATATTGCTCGTTGAAAATACTTTAAACAAAAATAAATCCAAACTTTAGCTGATGTACAATAAAATAAATAATAAATTAATACAAGGTAAATTTATTTTATAACTTTCATTTTGAATTGTTAACATTCAACGTAGGTATTCATCCAATATTTTCCGAGATAAACTTCTAAGAAAAAGGCTAAAAATAGCCTTCGTCCGTCAGCAATTTCCCAGCAATTTCAGTTTAATCTGTTGCTTCACAGAAGATAAGGGAAAGCTATTTAATTTTCTTATTTTTGTTGTCAAGTATTTATTTATAGTTTCCATTTACTGTCGTGGGAATTTCGAAATGTTTAGTTAATAAATATTATCTATTCAAAAATTATTTTACCTGAAATAGTTCTTTCTTCTTTTCTTTTTTAAAACATTGCCCCTCACTAGGATTTCCCCTGTGTCGAGGGTACAGTTTACAAACATACATGTCACATGCACAATTGCACACACCACCCAGACACGAAACAACTATCTGTAGATCATGCAAATATTTGTTCCGTGCGGGGATCGAACCCGCGGCACGTTAAACTGTAAAGTCGGCTCATTCTATCATAATTATGGAAATCGGACTACAATTTGACGACACGGTTGGCGCAGTGGCTAAGCGATAGGTTTTTGCGCTACATGCTGCGGGTTCGATCACCGCACGGAACAAATTTGTATGATCTACAGATAGTTATTTCGGGTCTGGTTGTGTGTGCATGTAACATGTAGGTATGCTTGTAAACTGTATTCCCGACATAGAAGAAATCGCAGAGAGAAGTGGGCAAAGTTTAAAAAAAAAAGCCTTAAAGACTCGACTAATAATTAGTGTCGAGAATAAGTCCTGTCGCAGATGAGTCCTGTCAAAGTTAAAGCCGAGCGGCAGCAGAGCGGGCTCCGTATGTACTCCGTTTAACTCACAACGGTAAACTTCATAGAAGTACTTCCACCAACAAAGGGTCTAGCGAAGAGGACTGAAAGGGTTAAAAACTCGTTCTTCATTTCTCTTTTGCAGTGGAAGGCAACTGTCAAAACTCTTTGGTAATGGAAGGTAAAACCTATTTTAGCTAGTTGGTGTCCGTTCCGCCCAGCTATTACTTGCTTGACATAGGCATTTGTATGACAACCAGGACCAACTGCTTAACGTGCTTTCTGAGGCACGGAGGGTCTCTATGTTCGAAGAAATAGTCACTCATCCAAGGATTGACAGCGGCAAGTGCTGCTTAACCTCGCTGATCAACTGATCTACGCGGTAGCTATGCAGCTATGAAGCTCCCAGAACATGACAAAAGATTTCAAATAAAAAATTGCGCCAATCGCATAACCGGGTTTACTTAACATACTAAACTTAATTCATATTAAAACATAATACTCTCTGTATTATGTTTTAATATGAAATAAGGCGCTATTTCATGAGAGAAACCTTCCAGGCTAAAATTACCTGCTGACATTAAAGATAACTTTAATTATGATTCCTCATCATGCTTACCGAATAAGATGATCTTACAAGATTAATTAATTCTCCTTTGTACCACGTTTAATATGGAGGTGAAGTGTTTTACTTGGCCGCCTGTATCCGTCCAACTTACAACGGTTCATCATTAAAAAGTAAAATGGAACATAAACATATGATACCATATACTTCAGTAGACGGCCGACTGATTACTGTCACGACAGTTTAGTCGTAATCAAAAACTGACGTGACGTGACGTGTAGGTACGCGTTCTCATATAGGTTCATTCCAAAACTTTTCATTACGACTTAACTATTGAGTCGATGATCAGTCGGCCGTCTGTAGGAGCTCATAATGACTTTATGTCCAAAAAAAAGTTGGTAAAAATCTGATCTAGCCTGACTAACTCTGGCCGAACACATTTTTAGAAGTTGTCGGATGGAAATCGGTGACCAATAAAATCAGTCATCTGTGTTAGACCTAAATAGTAGATCACAGTCAATCTAAATATCTGTCCAAATTGTTAGTAGTTCGTCGAATACCGAACTACGAACGGCACGTATAGGTAACGTATTATAAAAACATTCCTTTGCTTTATATTTGAACAATAACTGTCCTAGATTATAATAATATCTAGGTTGATCTTAAAAGGCCAACGATATAGTGTTTACGGCGATAAGTAAAACAAGCAAACACCTCCAATTAGGTACTGAATTATATTTTCACTTCAATATTCAACAGGAAGGTTATAAGTCTGCCTTTTGGCACAGTAATAGCAGTAAGAAAAAAAAAAACCCAATAGAAGAATAAGCAGTACCTTTGTACTTTGTTCTCCTATTTAATATTTTCTGTGTATTTTATTCATGAGTGCACATAAATGATTAAATAAATAAATAAGATCAAGTAATTAAATGAAAGAAATAAAATTAGCGCTTCTACCGGATACGGATGTCAAATCAAATGAATCAAAATGGCTTTGACCAGAAATTATGAATTAAATTATTATAACATCAATTATTGTGACACGATAACATAATACTCGTAGTTGACAGCAAAATTTTTCTAAATCAAAATTAATCAGCAATGGAGACAATATAATGTTGGTTAGATATAATGAGTATTCTTCTATTCTACCCTCCGTCTAAAAATAAAAAGTGTATTGTATTGAACGAACTTCCCTATATTTTAAAATGCCTTCGTAGGCTGCGATCACGAAATGCTGAAGTGAATGTATAAAAGCGTTTTCATAAAAAAAGGGTATCGATCGAAAACATCTAATACCCTTCTTTACTAAGAACAGGACTATTCCCAATACACTGTTTGCATTTTCACACGTGGCGTTTTTTTTTCACTGATACCGTTAAACATTTCCTCCAGTTTTACAAAAATATTTTCGGTTCGCGGTAAAATCAACTTTATTTATGTACCAGCAATATTCAAATTTGCTTGTATTAGTTTCAAGATAAGGTTTTTCGAAGTAGGGATGGGTGTATCGAAAGGGTAGCGTTTAACAATAGGAGAGGCGTGTATTGAATGTCACATATTGTATAGGTGACACAAGTTGCAAGAAAGTGGCTTGAACGCTATTATGTTATAAGACTGCAGCCGTTCAAAGGGACCGATCGGGTTTTTATACTCTTGGATGATATTGTGAAATGGGAATAACATTTTGCATCATTTGCTTTTGATGTACTGAAACATACAGAAAATAAATGTTTGAAGTGGATAGAATGTTTAAATAAATTATCGTTTTTAATAAATTATTTTTTAACATTGGAGTATTATTTTACGAGTGAGATTCATTTTGTCGTTAGTGGGACAAGAATTTAATTTGATTACTTTTCTTTGTTACTTGCTTTAAACCATCGGTGGTAATAAGGGGGCAGCAATTTTCTTCCTACAAAATCTTTAAAAGAATTAATAATAATCATATCTAGAAATCAATGTTCAATTACCTAACAAAGGGTTCCTATTATGTGAACAGTGGTTGTTGATTTTGCATACTAAACAGGAACGGGAGATTCGGGCTGATCCAAATAGGTAATAGAGGGGATTAAAATCTAAGCTTGTGCGCCACCCGGTTTGGTGCGTTTTGCAATCGCGTAATCGCCCCCCTTTACACTCTAAAATAATTTCGATCGATCGGTAAGTATTGGATTAATGCCACATTGCAGTCTCACTAGCGCCACATTTATGTCGAATTTCGAGAAGATTATCGGATATTTATTGAACTAAAAAGCATTGGAATTGGATTGACATTGAAATTACTTTCAAAGGGAGCTGAACTGGTTTAACTTTGTTTTAAATTTAAAGGATAGAATTAGTATTCCTAGTGGAAAGAATGTTTTTATAAATAGAATGGAAAGTATCTCGGGGAGGCTCTTTTTGTGTACCCTAAATATATAAGTTTTTAAACTGTCATGGTCACTAACATTATTATTAGAGTTAAGAACGAGGTACCTATATATTATTTACGATGCTTATAGTTTCTTTCGAGCTTCCGATATTTCGGCACACCCACACGATCCGTGACCATGGCGCCTGCAACAGTTGCAAAAGTCCCAAAATACCGGAAACACGAAACAAACTTTAAAGATGGTAAATACCCCGTTCTTAACTCTAATAATAATATTAATACTGTTAGGAGGTTTCTCTCTCTAGAGCCCTGACCACCGGTAGGTTGGACCCTGTTCCTGATGCCGGTGGCCTACTACTGTTTTATATTTGTAAATGTTTTTTTTATTTTTTATTTTTTTATTTAGTTGTGTGTGTGTGTGTGTTGTTGTGTTGTGTGTGTGTGTGTTGTTATTTAAAAATATGAAAAAGTATGTTAAAAATTGAATAAAGGTCATATTAATAGTAGTCTAATAAGACTGTGAAGCCATAATCAAGCTAAAAAAAAAGACAAAGGTTTTCTGTGCAGTTTATCTGAGCGACTAAGAATAAATCCCTTTGTTTATTTAAGTGAGTGTTGTGTCGATTCTACTAAGGAATTAAACCGCGTGAATGGGCGGAGGCACCCACCTGTGCAGGTGCACTGGTATCGAGTCACTGCTCGTTGAAACAGAAGCTTGCCAATACTCGCACGAACTGCAGTTTATTTGCATATTATGTTTAATATCAATAGCGACTTTCATAATATATTAATTTATACTAGAAATAAACAAAATTAGTGGGCACTTTTGTTTGAAAAACAAAATCGATGTTTTTTTAGGATAAATTTCGCAATTTAAATTTTGATTCCATAGTAAAAGTTGTTTGTAATAATGAGTAAAATACTCTTCCCGGTTTATGTACCCTTTCGGGCTAACCTAGTATTGACACATATACATCTATAAATGTACCAGGAAATTAATCCCATCAGAATACCAGCGCTGTGACATTTTCTATTTCCAAATGCCACAGCATTATGCTGAGATGGGGCCATTTTTGGTCTCGTCCAGGTTGCTTTAATTATTGTTTTTTTGTACTTTTGGTACTTTTATTTGCTCCTGGCGAATCCAGAATAAAACTGTTTTCCTTCTTTCTTTTCGTTAATACCTAAATGGTATTATTGTATACACACATGTGTAATACGTTATGTATTTTATCCCCATCACAGTCTAAACGACTGAACCGATTTGGGCTAATGGGGTGTCATTGTGATCGGGATTGTATTTCAAGTATCATAGTTAAAGGTTTGGGTATCCAATCGATATGTTGTGGTAAGTACGGTTTTATATATGGCGTTTTACTTTTGCAATATAGTTATAGAGGATAGCATATTTTTTATGTAAAACCATTAAACCACTGTATCAAAATATAAAATTACTTATATAAGATCCTACCTTTCTAATCCCACTCCCTTTAAGGGGGTGTTGTACTCGTCATTATGAACAACTTTTAACATGGGACCAATGCTATAAAATAGCTGTTTTATTTTTCGCGATTTCAAGGTTGATCCCAAAGTAAAATTTGTTCATAATGATTAATACACTAACGCCATAAGGTGATCGGGATTAAAAAGGTAGGACCTTGCATACTAGCCACAGATAAAAAACATAATCCTATGTAGGTAAAGCAAAAAATTAAAGATGAATATTTAACGCGTAGCGAATCGGTTGTATACAGCTACGAAAGCGTAGCTGGCGTAGTGGTGATGAAAGCGTAGCTGGCGTAGCGATGACGTCAGCTTGGTCATAGCAACAAAATATTCAATATCTCGCTCACAGTTTCGGAAGTTAGACGACAAAAGCTCGTCTGAGCGTGCACAAAGTAGCTGGTGTCAAGTGCACGAACTATACCGTCAAGCAAGGCGCTTTTAACAATCGCTGGAACAACGTTTTGCACTATTGGTGTTCACGTCAGTAAAGCGTCAGTACTATCGATAAATATGCTAACCCAATTGAACATTGTCGAAATCCACTGTCTTGTAGTAGTCGGCAGACGCGCTGGACTACCAGGTCGTGAAAAAATCAGCTGATCCATACATTTAGTCAAGTAATATTGAATTATTTGTATGGAACAAGTGTTTTGTGTTTTACGATTTCAGGGTTGGTACCATAGACAAGAAATGTTTATAACGATGATTGCAATAACTTCTTAAACGGATCGAGACTAAAAAGGTACCCAAGGTCCTTGTATTGAAAACCTGGGTTTTAACCCCCGACAAAAAAGAGGGATGTTGTTTCTCTGTGTATCTATGTATCTGTTTGTTTGTGTCATCATAGCTCTAAAACGGATGGACCGATTTCAATGTATTTTTTTTAATTGAAAGCTAATTTAATCAGGAATAATTTTAGCTGTGTTTCATGGAAATTTGTTCAGCCGTTCAAAAGTTACAGCTCTTTTTCCAGTTGGAGTCGGGGGTTTTTGACGGTTAGGTTATTTACCATGCTAACCCTACAGAGCTCTACGGGGCCCCCGTGTGGGCCCTGAGCATCCGGACGCGACCACTAAAGTTGGTCGCATGCCAGAGGGTCATGGCTATCCGGATGATCCGGGGATACCGCACGATCGCCGGCGAATCGGCCAACCTCCTTGCCGGATTGCTGCCCTGGGATCTGGAGGCGACTGCCCTCCAGCGCGTCTATGAATGGCGCGTGGAGGCGCAGCGCCGGGGCGTATCCCTGCTGCCACAAGAAGTCGAGGCGCGGCGGGAAGAGCTCCGGCGCGATCTCGGGGCAGTATGGAGGGGACGATTGTCGCAACCGACGGCCGGGCACGCCGCAATCGCGGCGGTAAGACCCCTCTTTGAGGAGTGGCTGGATCGGCGGCACGGCGCCCTGACCTACCGCGTGACGCAGGTCCTCACCGGACACGGAAGTTTCGGGAGGTACCTGTGTCTGATGAGGAAGGCAGAAACGCCTGGGTGTCACCACTGCGAGGATCGCCCTGAGGACACAGTAGAGCATACGGTGCAAGACTGCCCCGCTTGGGCAGAGCACCGACGTGTCCTCAGGGCGACGATAGGCGGAGACCTCTCGCGCCCGGCATTGGTCGAGGCCATGCTGCGGGGCGAGACGGAGTGGGAAGCGGTCGCCTCCTTCTGCGAAGCAGTCATGCTATCGAAGGAGGAGGCGGGCCGCTTGAGGGAGAGGATGGCGTCCTCCCTCCAGCCCAGCCGCAGTGGTGGTCGCCCACGGCGTCGGGCGCCGGCCGACGATCTCCGGCCACCGTAGGCGCGGGCATGCGGACAGCGAGTAAAGGGCAACTCGCTGTCCGACCATGGACCATGCCCGGGTCGACGGCGCGTTGTGTTCCACGCGCGCCTCAAAGAACGTCAGCAAGATGACGGGGCCCCCTCTGTAGAGGGCCGATGCCTGCCGGGGTCGCGGGGCTTATCTCATTACCGTGACCCCGGAACGTAAAGGGCTATTGAAGGAATACCGTGGATTTTAGTCAGTACAAGTCTGACAGTCCCTCCCGCCCTGCCCGGGGTGGGAGGACTCATTTGATGATTTTACCACGATAAAAAAAAAAAAAAAAAAAAAAAAAAAAAAAACCCTACAGAGCTACACAAATATGTATTTGTGTACAGCGAAAATTCCCTATATCTAATTCAATTCGCACCTCGCACCCGTTTCCCTATAATCCCGCTTCTGTTTAATATTCGACCCGTTCCGGACCTAAATGGTAATGAGTTACCCGGTTTTAGCTAAATGAAGATTCTGTTTATACGATAGTAACTCGGTAATCCACCGACTAGGGCCATTGAAAACGCATTTAGTCTCCAACTAAGACATTTACGAGACTATCGATTTATGGGTGTTGGTTGAATTAAATGCTATCTCTAGTCAGATGATGAGATTGTAGATGTTGTTCGTAGTATAGGGATTAAGGGTCCATCAACACTTGATAATTTTAGCAGCGAAATCGGGTTCTCTATTCACGTTTTATAAGCAAAAAGCAGCCAACGAACGCGTAAACTCGCGATTCTGCTGCTATAAGTATCGAGTGTGAACGAACGTTTAGATGGGTCTAACTTGTTAAAGAGATAATAATACGATATTTTTTTACTCACGTAGACCATTTACAGGTACTTCAGGTTAAACTGTAGATGCCACATTCTATCGTGTTGACTTCTTATGGAGAAGAACGGCCAAGAAGATGATTACCAGCATTCTGCCAAATAACACACAGTAAACTCAGTCACTTGGCAAAATAAAACAGTGATCACCGACCCGTTTGCCAAGGGTGGTGTCTCAGGCAATATTCCTTGAAGATATTTTATTAAAATAGAAAAGATTTTATTTCAACTAAACCAAATATTGGAAGCTTTTGAAACGATAAAGACTCTAGGTGCACGGTTTAAAAAAGTTAGTTCTATGGAGAAGAACCGGCAAGAAACTCCGCAAATACCTAAGTTGTTACAATTTTGTATAGTACCTACATTTATTTATTTTTTTTCTTTTCACCCGACTTCTAATTGCAAAGTCACTAACTCTAAGCGGGCCGCAATCATTAAAAGCATTTATTTTGCGAAATTTTTCACCGCATTACCAGTACACAACAGTACCTAAGTAGAGATGAGAGAACAATGCAGGGTTAGATAAATACTAAAATGTATACTTAGTTTTATACAATAATAATTATTTTTTGTAGACGTTTACGGCTGATTATGATGCCGTAAATCTAAAATCAAATTAGACGGTATAATCTTGTCCAAGAGCCCTTGATTAAATATAATAATCAATCAGAAGAGCGTACTTGAAACTATTGAGTCGAAATTCAGAATTGTATGTTATATTCTATTTGTAGCTCCCGAAGATACTGTTAACAAATAATGATTTTGGTGTATCTATACTAATAATATTTTACACAGTCTACCCATAGAGGAGAAAAAAAACTATTTGACCTACTATTTGGAATCGCGCACCTAGAGTCTCGACATTTCATAAGTACCTGTACTGGTTTACATGAAATAAATATTTATTCTATTCTATTCTAAAGAATTCTTTCTCTCCTCCGTGAGTACCTCCCCATTGCCTCTACCCCCATGCAACGCAGAGGTTACTATGGTTAGGTTGTACCGAAATGATATTGTTTATTCCACGCAAGCCGAGCTGCAGGCAGAACCTGTATAATATACCTACACCTAAAGTAAAAGTGAACACACCATCAACAAACGTAGCTGCGCAATTAAAGCGAGCAACTTCGCCATCACAACACATCGCGCGAACGCGTAAATCGTTTCAGTTTCCGCTGTAAAATAAATTAGTTGTGTACAAAAATTTTCCGGTAAAGGATTTTAATGAATTTTTAAAACGGTCGTGCCCGTATCGCGTCGACAACTTTAATTAAAAACCCTAGAGGCGTAAAAACGGCGACGATTTCAAAATAACTGTAGGAAAAAACGTGGTATGATTTCGTTTAGTTTTGTTTCGAACAGATGTTGTGGCAGGCCGTTACGATGCTGGACGTATTTCAAAAAGTTGAACCCGATATTTGGGCATCAATTCCAGCATTTTACGAGAACACGGTGAATTTACAAAAATGTATAGTACACTGAAGTATAATGCTTGCTTTTCTATTTACCTAAAATTCTAAGAAAAAGAATGCTTATTTATTTTATTTATTGATAAGTTACAGCGACTTTCCACAGTTTCCCAGGAGCGTGCCCTCGGTTTTTTCGGACATATCATACGGTCTTCTAGGCATAGTCTGGAAAAAGTTATGATAGTGGGCCGGCTGGACGGGAAACGCACTCAAGGCAGAGCGCCGGTAAGGTGGTCGGATGCAATGAGGAGAAAGAAAGACCGCATGGCTTGGAGGCGCGTTGTATGTGGTCGCGATCCTCATCAGTGAGGGAACGATGAAGTAGAAGAAGTGAAATCCTAAGTCTATGAACTTGTTTAGCGTATTGTTTAGTCATGCTTAGACATTATTTGTAATCTGTGCCATGCTAGATTGGGCACGGCATAGATTATAAATTCACCCACAGACCTGTTTGCTTTTAGTTTGTGTTGCGGTCGGTATAGTCACATCGTTCGGTTCATCGTTGCTGGTGTGGCAAGTGTTTGGTATGGATACTGATATTTTTTATAATGTATCTGTCTCGTATTTAGGCAGGAATAAATTATTTTTCTTTCTTTCTTTCTAATGACTAACAGTTGTTACTAAACTTTAGAAAAATGCTTCATAATCATCATAATATCATTGTAATTATTTCTATTCAGTTTCCCATTCCTAACCCATTACGTTAAAGTAAAATCTTCCAAAATACGCCTAAGTCTCCAACACGAGATTGCACTCCGCATGCCATCGGAAACTTAAATACCCATCCACTTCCATCAAACTCGAATCGAAATGTAGCAATTCCAAAACTCGTCGAGACGTAATTTGACGTTATTATGCCGTAATCGAACCAAGAAATTGAGGCGGCCAAAAGTGGAACTCAGATGCAAATGTAGGCAGGCGTGCGCTCAAGAATTCTCTTTGCCGCTAATGCACCTGCATTAGGGAGATCACCGCATCCCTCTCCCTAAGATATAGTGCTACGTTCATCTTAATTAGATAGGTTTATAGGCAGGATTAACTGTCCCCTTTTAATCTTCAGATAAAAGCTTGAGGAAGCTTTTTGCAAAACCCAAGAGAAACGCAATTACGTGCCTATTAAGTATTAATAGCAGATGTGATGTATAATAGAAAGGGTTAAACGATTTTATGGGCTATATCTGATCTTAACCCTAATAATGAGAGTAAGGAACAAACGTTACCCTTATAGATATTTAGATTGCATTGTTTATTATTCATGGTATGAAATAAATTCTACGTAAAAAGGCCTGATTTCAAAGCACCCTACTATCAAGATTAACAATTTTTTGACGAGAACAAAGTTGATACTTGACGCAGGAAGTTAGGGAGCGACTTGAAAATGGAACGGAAATAGTGAAACGGAAATGACTTCATTCCGATTCTAAGGAGTCTGGTGTTGTTTGTAGAATCGGCACCTCAATAGGTGTATTTTAGAAGGGGGAGTTTGGCTTTCATTTTACCAAGCAGTGTTTTTTAACTTTAGACTAAAAAGTATTTGGTACTATTTGAATAATGATATACAGGATTATTGGTAATTAATTAATAGTGGTTATTGTACTCAACTGTAACGGGACTGATTACCCAGAGAGCACTGTGTGCTTCGGTATCGTCACTCAAGGAGCCTCTCCTTGAACTTAGAGTAGACAATTTTTATGTAAAACGTGAAAAGTAAACTAAAAAAAAAACTACTTTGACTTAATGATTTTACAAACATCCATTGTATGCATTATGACAAACTTATAAGGTTACTTCCAAGCTTTCAAAGTTATTTTCACGCACCATAGAACTTAAATTAGGGTAAGTTACTAGTGTAAGTAAAATTATTAAGTACATACAACACAAATAACAGCTTCCAACGCAAGCACAGGTACAGCAAACATAAATATTTACCTTAAACTTAGCTTAAGTTAATTTTAACATTAATTGTTAAGTCATAAACCTGTTTACAGGGAGTTGTTAGTCGTAACGCATGGGACAAGTGAAACGGTGCGTGAACCAACATAGTCGGTCCTTTATGGTTATCCCATAAAGCAAATAGTGTAGCTAACCGTTATGGCAGGAACTAGCGTTTGATGAAACTGTGTTGTAGTTTGTAGTTTGCATTTGCATATTAATTTTAAATGGGGTATAACAAAGTAATAATTTTGAAAACGGGAACGCTGCAAACCATTTCCCTCAAAAATTTTAAACGTCGGATGTTTGGTGATCTTTGGTACTTATCAAAAGTTAAGGAAATAATATCAAAAATAGAAACAAAAATCTTTGCGATGTGTAGATAACCAGCTTATTCTTTTTATTAAAAAAAATCAAGTCAAACCGTAATTTCTCCCTGAATGCATGAATTAGGTATTTAAATACCTATCAGAAATGTTTGTTTGTGATCGTTGACTGCGTTAGTGTGAATAATAATAATAAATATTATAGTTTAAAAAAAAACTAAATAAAACGCTTTTTTCATCCAAACTATACGTGTATGCAAAATTTCAGCTCAATCGGAAACCGGGAAGTGGGTCAAATTTAACTTCCAAGATTTTTTTACATACTTAGTTACAGGTGAAGCAAATAAAAGCGTTTTAAAAATAAACACTTATTTGCAGAGATATTCTTATCGTGCAATAGCAAATGGTTTTGCTTATGTATAAAATAGTAATATTCCTCCAAATAGTACAGGTATGCAAACAAAACAAAATCTTCAAAAAAGATCTATTCCATCCTCTCAAAGACGCGTTTAGTGTTGACCCATTTATAGCATCGTTTACCCCTCCATTATTTACAAACAGACACTAACACTAATTAAGAAACTGCCCCAATTTTCGGCCTACATTCTACCTCGGCCTCGGAAAACTCAAATATATACAACTTCCTTGATTAACATCCCGCAGTTGTATGCAAATATATACTTATTACCGCAGAGGGCACGGCAGATGCCCTCGGGAGTACTGTTAGGAAAATTGACGCAAAACACGGAGGTGTAATGAGGTTAGACCCTACTGCGCGATGTGTGTGGTTTCTTGGAGTCGGTGGAAATTGAAACTCAGTTTATAGTGGCATGGAAAATTTGTTTTGGTAATATTTTCGGCTTTTCAGTTATATCGTCGTTGATAGTCTCACACCGCGTAACTAACATTGATAAAAAATACCACGAATGTACTAATAAATTCTAAATTGAGTTTTCGCGTCTAATAATCGCCACTCAAAATCAGCAATCTACAGAAGCGAAAACTCATATTGGATTTTTTAATACATACGCGGTATTGATCAATGTTAGTTACGCGGTATGGAATTATCAAATACGACGATATAAAGCTATAACTGATGTAAAAAGACCCATAATGAAGCCGAAAGCTACGTACTCTTCCCATCATCACTAAGATTTTTTGTATTGGGCTATACCTGGGTACAGCCTGTTTAAAAAGATAATGAAGGTCAAAATCACATATTTTTACGTTTTTGCCGTAAGTACCGAAATAGATTTTATCATTGTTATTACTAAAGTTTCTTACGCGCTTATACTCCCACATGTACCCGACGTTCTACATACAGTCCGTTGCACGCTACATTGCGAGCTACAGAAAATAGCTTTATTTTTAATAGGTACCTAAAAATAAAAGTCGTTTTCCAACAATAAGTTTTGCACAATGTTACTTGGTTTGATGTAAAAAGACTTCAGCTTGGATCTTTTTGCGCCCTGTATAGCTAATGGTATGAAGTTGTTTATTTATGCATTCTTCTATGATTTTTTTTAATTCGGTAGTCACAAACTCAGATGCGCTCACTTTTCTCTTTTTTTTACTATTATTCGCACTTTTTAAATTTAGTTAATCACGGAACATTAAGAAGTAACTTACTCGTATAAGCTTCGGTTTTGTTTGCTGGCGCCGGCGACCGTTTACTTCTTCCATTGCGGCTGCCGATAGAGATGTCAGTCACGAACAAGCGACAAAAATATTATTATCATTTTTAATTCATATGCATTACTTATACAAAATTTAATTAAAATTCATCTACAATTAACTAAAATACTTTTTTATAAGTTATTTTTTTATTTTATTTAAATTTTTCTTATAATGGAATTTGAATTAATGCTGCCAATGTTTAAATAGCAGCAAGGTATTTTTTATTCTCACATAGAACGTAGTAGGTTATGCAGAGGAATCTAAGTGGACGTTACGACCAGATGTTACGATTTTTGCATATTGGAACTGTTCCAAGACATTCGAGAAGTTTTATCACTTTTTAGATTTCTTTAAGGCTTTTTTACTGTAAGTACAGTCATAATTCTACTAAACATACTTAAGGTAAGAATATAAAATCGAAGAAGGCTGGTAGCCTATTATGGTTCTTCTCCAAAATCGGATAAGTCTGCTTTCAGATAAATACGAGGATTAACCTTCCACAAATTCGCAAGCAATTAATAAACAGATAAGCGAAAGAGATGTAATCCTTTACACTTTGTTGTCAAGAAGACCACAAAGAGGAAGATTAATTCCTTTGTGGTTCATCCGTACAATCGCACGTGGCGCATGATTAAGAGTCAAAGACTTTGATTGAAACCATGAAAACGTATTATGAAATAAATTCTCTAAAGGAAATTCATTCAGATTCACAATAAAACCAAAAGATTGTTCGCGAAGAATCCGAGATTAAAATTCCACCCTTTATTTTGGGGAGTCAATAGATTGAAATGAAAGCCAGGAATCAAAGGATCTTGGCTATTTATACAAGAATTCGTTAAAGATTTTCCAGGAAATTTATATTTAAAGAGCGTTTGATTTCAGCCACTCATTTACGCATTCGATTGTTTAATGTATTATTTATTGAAAATAACAACAGACTCGTTCAGAAAAATATTAACAATGGTAAGGATTAGATGGAGATTCAATGAGAGGGGTGAAATTAATAACACATAGGTACTTAATTATTTATTTTCATTAGTAATCACACTTGAACTTAACGCTGCCGCTAAATATTGGACTTAAAAATAATATCAGGAGAGCTATTCTCTAAGAAAATTTCGTATCTCAATTAGAATCTCACTCATTGTCGGCTGAATTAAGACGAATTTACATACGATAGTAAACATGTAACCAATTCGTCAAATATAAGAGTGAAAATCGAATCGAGATGCGAGATATTCCCACAGAATAGCTACGTAGTTATAAACAAAAAAAAAAAAAAAAATCGAAAAATCTCGTATGAAAATTGCTACCCATGTATAACGTTCGCATAACTAACTACATAGATAAGTCAAAAGCACACACAATATAACAACAAGTCACACCTTAACACCTAAATAAAATATTACACTCCGTCAAAATCCGAAGCTGCTAAGGGGCTATCCGCACACAGACACTGTCTATTTAAAATAGCATTTTGAATTATTCACGTCGCACACCCCTGACGAAGGGTTGATTATCCCCCACGCACTGGATCAGGAAGTGAAACCCAGCTTTGGGGCTGTGCAAAAGAAAAAATGAGTATCTGGCATGTGGCGTGACTACGCATAAATTATTATGCGACCTGAGTAAATTTATTCATTAGTCCTAGATTTATTCAATATGGTTTTGTGGTGGCAACGCGTATCACACGCTTATTTTTAAAGGGAGATTAATTATAAATGAAATAATAATCATGCTAGTTCTGAAAACGCTTTCCATGTTTAGGTAAGAAGGTAGCTTGTATGTTGTATACTTGTGTATAACTTATAGCGTAACGTGATGATATTACATTTCTTGTTGTTATTTTTTATCACATTGTGTAAATGCATATCAAACATCTTATATGTATTAAGGACCAATCCACTTACAACCGGGCACCTAGAATCATGACGATTTAAAATTGCCTGCGAAGACCCAGTTGAAATAAAAAATATTAACTTTGAATTTGAACTCATGTGATTTGTATTTATTTGCAGATAAACATGATTTTTTATTTAATTAAATTGGAATATTCTTTCGTCTACAAAAATACATCTTGGTTAAACTCTGTTGAAAATGTGAAGGCAAGTACCATGAAAGTCGCTCACTTCTATTTTAAAACAGTTCCGAGAATAAGCAATTTCTATGCCTACAGAAAATTAAACGAACCACTCGCTTCCCTATTAAAACATCTTTTGAAATCGTGTTTTCAATTAAGTCGTTCTTAATTTATTTATTTTAGTAATATATTTAAATCATTAACATTATAATTGAATAATTTAAGAGCTTCCACGTTTTACTGTACAGCAGTTGAAATCCTCAGATAGTGTTACGTTTGATTGAAATAGCAAAATTGCTGCCATTAGGGTACCTGAGATATGATCGGCGGATCGCTGATGCTTGGGCCTGAATACGTAGTCGTATCTTGATTGGAACTATTGTTCATTTCAAGGGATTTATGGCTGATTTGTATGTGATAAATACGTGAGGTAGCTTTGATTGTATGGGGAGCCTTTATTGCTGTTAAATTGTTTAGTAGAATATGACTAACCATTAGCAAACACAACAAACAACAACACAACATATGCAGTAGGTACTTATATTTCTGTGTAATAATTACACAATGTAATACTAAACAAAAAAATATTTTTAGTCTACTTGTATCAATATATAGGGTTATTTGTAATTCACCGGTACTATTTAAAGCGATGAAAGTATCTACTACTCATAAATGTGAACAACTTTTACTATGAGACCAACCATGAAATCACGAAAAGAAAACAAATTTTTCATATAAAAGATCAGCCAGATTTGTTCGATCAAAATGTATGAAAATGTTGATTTTTTTGTCGCGATTTCTATTTTGATAACTTTGTGTTTTTGTTTCTTTATAATCTATACTTATAATAAAATAATAGATAAAAAAGAACTTTATTTGAATACACAATTAATCAATCAATCAATCAATATTATGAAAAACACACAGCAAAACCAATATTTCGTGGAGAGACATAATAATTATGGCTGTACATACCTCGCCGCTCGATTAAGCTCCGATTAAATTGAAAATATTATAATAGATTTCTCAGAATTGGTGCTTGTACAGGTATGTATACAAGATTTTTATAATTAAATAAATAAATTAGGTTTAATTTTATAAAATTAAATATTTTCTTCAACAGTACCACTAAAATCATATTACCGAATTACGGCCAAGTGTTACGTTTTTTTATTTAATTATTATGATCGTAGCATTGCAATTAAGTTAAAATAAAAAAAGTGAAAATAATTAGTGTCTCCACTTCTTCAGGTAAGAGTGGCCAAGAATTTACGGCCCGGCTTGGTAATAAGGTGCTTTAGTTGTGCCATAATGTTCCTGATGTTAACTTTTATTTTCCTTTCTAGCTTATTTATGTGAAGAAGTTTTTTCCTTACTCTAGCCTACTTTTGTGTGTTTATTAACAAATACGCGACAAATTATATCACTAGAGCATTTTAGAGGGTGGTATTTCACGTTCTGTTTTCCTAATATAAACTCCAGGGTATCCGTTACCTTTGCAAAAAATTCTAATATGGAAAGGCAGGGTTTTTGTTTCACTGGATTTTTAAAATATCCAATACTTAGTTCATCCCTAACCTGCGCTTTATAAGTATCTCAATTCTCTCTAACAAATCTTAATATATTTATATGGATTGTTTTACGTTGTCCAATTCTAAGTCTTATTCTTAGGTAAAAACTACCCACAAAATATTTTTTTCGCACCATCCTTTGCCTTTACAAGTTTAGTTTATAAACATGACGTAGAAACACATAGATCTGGACATGGACAGGACATGGGTCAGCGCTCAAAAATGTCCGCACTGAATGTTAACTAAAACGCGAAATGTAAACTAATCGCGTGACACTCTTCATTTGGTCGAGCGAGTAACTATCTAACGTCAATGTGACGGTGCGATGCAGTCGAATCTTCGTATGGTAAAAAACTATTGCAAACTAGGCATTGTGATGATAACTGAGAATTTTAATTAGTTTACTGGTATATCGATTGAAAGGCTATTTACTAAGCGACATTTTTTTTCGAAAACTTTTCTTTACTAGTTAATGATACATTTTACGAAAAAAAAAGCCTTTCAACCGTCGATATGTAGACTCAGGACACTTCTTTCATGAATTTTGTACCAGAACCTTGGTCCATGTGCCAACCTCAATATTTTTAAAGACATTATCTCGTCTTTTTATGACGATAAAATCCTATCGCGGCACTCATGTTAGCCTGAATACACCACCATCACAACCGCAAACATCAAACAGTACCTATTTTCATGAATAAGAATATTTATTTCTATGTTAAATGTTAGTAGATTCCAACCTCTCCATGATTATTACACGGCTACTTAGTCACATTATCGTATCATAATTGAGCATCTATTAAAAATTCCATTGTTAGATGCATTACGCTAATAAAACGCAATTAGTTATGCCTTGAGTGTTAAGATGATCAAGGTACATCGTACATGGCAATCTTATTCAGAGGCAAATCATTACTATCCTAGTCTTATTTTTATTCACATTCCTGAATTACATTATTCTCGCAGCTCTTACCACAACATTGTACTGATAAACATTGAAATCTATTATTTGAAAAGAGTTTCCATAGAGGTTCTTGCCGGTTCTTCTCTACAGGACCACTCTATTACAACCGTGCACCTAGAGTCTCGACATTTCATGTAAGTGCCTGTATCTGTTTTACATGAAATAAAGATCTATTCTGCACATGGCAACATATCAAGCTATACATTTTTACTATAAGCTGATCTTGAATTTTTTCCAAAAAACAAAATGATAATCATAATCATGGTCTACGCTATACGCATATTTGTGCGGATCACTTTGTATGTAGGTATGTTTCGCAGGTTTTAGCCTACAAAAACATTTTTCCGTCTGAATGTAAATAAGTTACCCTCGTCAGGATAAGACAGACGCTGTTCTAAAGCCGCTTTCTCTTTTCATAATATTTAATATAATTTTTCCGCCAATTTCCCGGAATTATGTTGCTATGACTTCGGCCCTTATGTAAGAAGACGATATAATTTAAAAACCAATTTCGTACCGCTTAAGGTTGTGATTGTCTTGTATTTTTTACTGCTATGTTATTTACCTACCTATTTAAGTACCTACCTAATTGCTTTTCTGTTATATAATATATCGTTATTTCATGTAAACTATATTCAGGTACTGAAATGTCGAGATTGTAGGTGCGCCATGCCGTTCCAAATAGTGGGTCGTACGCAGAAGAACTGGCAAGAAATTCTTCTAAAATAATAGATATTTTTATTCTTTGTACACAATGTAAACCATGGAATGTATAAAAGCACAGTTTAAATTACTTTAAATTAATATGAATGCACAAAAGAGTTTTCTTTCAGCAAACCTATTGGGTGAAAGAGAAATGAAGATATACAGTGAGAAAGTCAAGCGTACAGTAGTAATTATTTATCGAGGGGAATTCCCCGGTTAAAATCTAACGACGTCGATGTTAAACGAAGTTTCTGTAAGAGATAGTGTTGCCAGAAATTAAATCGTAAAATTTATATTTTATGATAACCTAAGTATCACATCTATTGGTTGGCTCTAAGGCTTACATTCAGAGACGACAGAAACGAGTCTAAGCGTGAACTTACGCTTCCATCTGTCAAAATTTGATCGTAAGTTTGACAGATGGAAGCGTAAGTTCACGCTTAGACTCGTTTCTGTCGTCTCTGAATGTAAGCCTTAGTGTCTAGTTTTCTTTCAGAGTCAGAAATCACGGACACTTAGGCGGGGGTGTACTTAGGGGAGGGGGTGCTTTAACCCCCCTGAGTCTCCGCCTTATATACGTCGGTGTGCGTAACCAACTTTAGATTTAGGTGAGCAACTCATCAGTATTCAGTAGGTTAATAATGTTTGGATCTAGTACCTATTAAGTGGCTATACTTTGTGCTATCATTGCATACTTACAGAAAAATATTTTACTACACAACCCTCTCCTAATAAAACCAATAATCACATAAACACATTTTTATTTCATACTCAACCCTCAACCTCAAATACATAAATAACGGTTTTCACCGAATAGCCAACTTTATATTCACCAAACTACCCGTGGGGTAGTTTATAGCGATTTACTGATGTTTGGGCCACATCGACCGGCTGTCTAGAAAAATGGACGGCCATGCATTAGCGGGCGGGGGGTTAAAGAGCTTAGTTGGTCGTATCGCCGGTTAGGGGTGATTTTATTTTGAAGGTGTGTTTAGGTTTAGTGGAGCTATAAATTGAAAATGTGCTGAATTTGGGGTTTAATTTCAAAATTTTGAACATTCTAACATACTTTGCAGTTACAATAATAGCTTAGAATTTATCTGAAATACAGTAATCATTGTTACATATTGAATTTAAAAGATTTTTTTATCTAGCTTTTGTCCGCGGCTTCATTCGCCTCGCAGGGGAACTACCTAATTCATGTGCCATAATAAAAAGTATTATATATTATATTATGTGTAGTGTATCTGTGTGCTAAATTTCATCCAAATTCGTAAAATTCGTTTAACCGTTTATGCGTGATTGTCTAACGAACATCCTAACATCTTCACAAACTTTCACATTTAGAATATTATAATAATATACTTCTGACTGACTTACTGACTTCTGACTGACTTCTGAAACTTCTGACTAACTTATGACATATTAGTCTGTCATAGGTCAGTCAGAAACTTCATAATATACTAGCAAAAATGGCAAAGTAATGGCAAGCCAGGTATGTCATCAATGACCTCTATTTAAACGATCAGTTTCTTCAAGCAGAATAGACACTAAATATTATATTATATCATGTTGCCTTTATGTTTAAAAAATATTATATTATATAGAACATAACAAAATATTTCACTAATCAGTTTTATTTTTATTTTTATAAAAACTCTTTTGAAAAGATAAGAAAATCTGATTTATTTATCTCGCTGCGTAACATTATTATTCATTTAGTCTCATTAGAAAACGGTCCAGTAAATATCGAACTAGCGGTTCGTGCGTAAGCAATTCTGTGAACTCAATCTAAAATTTACATTATAATAGATCAGTATGTTGGCAAAAGCGAAGCTCACGTACTACTTCGTGGCGATCAAATTAAATAGTTTCAACAAACAATAAAGTCTATTACCACTATCTTTTGCCCGCATCTTCTCTCGCTTAGCCTTTTTAACACAGCTGCGATGTACAATCCATTTTATTTAAGATTTATTTTTATTTTACATGTTTTATTTTTCTTGTTCGATCTTGTTTCTTTCTTTCTTTCTCGCTCAGTACTTTCTATCTATATAAAAATTTGACTATACAGAGTAATTGGTAAATAACGAATAGTGCTTTATTTATGGAGTTATTGTAATCATAATTATTATAAACAACTTTTACAATGGGACCAACCCAGAAATGGCGAAACAAAATCTGCTGTTCGATACATTTAGCCGAGTAACATTGAATTATATATTTTTTTTGTAAAAGTTGTTTATAATGATGGGTACAATAACCCCTTATAACAGTATTAGTTAATTACCAATAACCCTGTATCCTAAGAATTAACGTAATGAAAGTCGTACGTGATGCAAGTACAAACAGACTCGTTAAACTGTTTTATTAAAAAGATAAAAATACTAAAAAAGAAAAGTGTTAAGAATATTTTCTTACACGAAGTAAACTGAAATAAAAATACCTACTTTTTTACATCATTCTTAATCCCATGAAAATGTAACAAGCATATTCAACCCCATGAATCCATAACATTTTCCCTATCATCTACAATGAATAGAAAAAAAAAATGGTTCGATACAGCCAGCGCATGGCTACACCTATTTTTCGCTGATGGCAATAGCGGCCAACAATTGCTTTGTGTTGCTTTCAAAAGAAAAATAGTAGGCCCCTAGATTGCTTTCAAGCCCTTGAGGTTGTCAGATGGGACGGTTATTTACATCCTATCGAAAAAACTTCGTCCTTTTATTTAACCAGCTCGGGGACGCGTGAAAGAAATGTGTTTATTTATTTGTTTCGCAATAGTTTTTGTTTACGGCGGAATATTTATGCCGTTCCCAGAAATGTTATGTTTACATCGAAACCTTTTAGGATTGTATTAGGAAAATAAAGAGAGCTGGTGTATTGAAAGTGGTAGCCGTTTTAGGGTGTGCGGCTGTATGAGTGTTTATTTTTTTTAAGTTCTATATGAACTGCGGGTCTACCGCGTAACTAAAATTGTATAAACATCGACATCGGTATTAAACTTCAATACGATCGTGAGAGCCTAAACTTTGAGCTAACTTATATTTTTTTTACCGATCATGAAGATAAGTGTCCCAACTATATGATAGGTAATTTTTTTACAAGTTAGCTCAAAGTTTAGGCTCTCACTATCGTATTGAAGTTTAATACCGATGTCGATGTTCATACAATTTTAGTTACGCGGTAGGGGTGCTGGTCCGCTTGTTTTCTTTAACAATCGATATTGATAGTTTAAACATGAAGATGAGTAGATTGAATAGTGTTAGTAAATACAAATAAAAGTCTGTATCCACAATTCTATTCACTATGTGATTTGATTTATCAAAATCTACACAAATTTTAGAAGATACGCGAGATGCGATTCTTTGTCTCCCTAAATTTATCAACGCGGAATCGGCTTAAACCGATCGGAAAAAGCTTTTTGTCTGTAGTCTTCTAATACCGTCGTGGCGGTAGAAGCTATCGCATGGGATTCGGTCATGCCGTAGGGTATAAAGCAGGAATACATCGGACGTCGAGTCCTCCCGTCGTGCAAGCTGAGCCGACGCGACTTCGGTTATACATAGATATAAAGCTTTTTCCGACCGGCCTAAGCCAATTCCGCGACGATAAATGTGGGGAAAAACTAAATATTCACTTGCCGATTAAAAATAATTGTATTAGTAATAATGTAGTCCTATGAATTTTCCAGGCTGGTCTCACCGCTTGATCAATTAAGCAAAGAAGGCTCCAACAGACAGAGAAATGCGTAAAAAAAAGGTCTTTATAAAGATTACGAAGATGAATGCGATGCGATGGTTTGAATACATCAAACCATACATTCTGCTAACCCGATCTCCATGTCAGTCTGTAAAAACACGATGACTTTAGGATAACATTTTATCATGACACATCACATAAAACAGGTAGGCTCCCATAAGTGCGTACCATAAAAAGATACACAAAATAAATTCAGACGTAAAACCTAAATAAGCCAATAAAGTGGTTTAATAAGAACGCATTTACGCTGCGGACATCTTTTTTGGACGACATCAGAGATATTTACTTTACGAGGAGATCGTAAAAGGCAAATTTCAGCGGGTCCCGTGTCCTTAGCGAGTTTTATAGTGACGTATGTGAGGTCACGTTCGACAAAACGAATGCGCGGAACCGTCTTGACTGTCGTTGGAATTGTTAAATAGATATCGAGTTGGCTAGCTATTCTATTATTTATATTGTACAAGAAAATAAATTTTATAGATTCTCTCCCTTTCTCTGATTTCCGAAAGACCAACAGTTGAAATATAATATCATTCAAATGGAATGGACAAAGAAAATTAATATTGTGATAACCAGCTTTAGTACTTAAGTAGTATCAACTAAACGTACTCCATAAAATTATATTTTTAAATACAGCATTTGCGTTAAAAAACAAATAAAAAAAACTACTGGGTAAAGTTTCCTAAATACTTCTTGTTGTCATATACAGAACGAGAATTTTTGTAATTACAACTTGGTTTCTTTTTGTTTACTGAAACGTCATTATTAGCCACTTGTATGATCTTATGTTCTAATATAAGAATGCTGAATATTGCTGTATGAATATGAAAACAGTATTCCCCGACAGACAGTGAAGCCTCTTGAAATGGTTTCCTTCGTAAGGGGAAGAGGCTGAACATTTCATAAATAGGATTGCCTTCTGTATTATTTTCTAATAAAGACTTGTAATTTCTGCACACTGATTTTAATATTATACCGGTCCTTAACATTTTTATGCCAATGAATAGAGATGACAATAGACTTAGAGCTAGTTTAGTTAAATAATGTTTAATCATCGTTTATTAGTAAGGGAGTTTATTATACTAGTAGACGTAGATAAATAATCCAATAGTAATGACGAGTACAGGCTTTTCTAATTTTTACAATATTTTGCACAAAAAATTATTTTCCTTAGTTTACAAAAAATAATATTTTTCTAAATTTAAATACATTTAAATACATTCAAAAATAACATTTCTCCCTGTAAAAATACCTTTAACCCTAATCCAACACTAAAGTGCACATTACGGGGTACTCGCGACCCCGACACTTCGAAGGGGTTCGGGATTGGAAAAATGCGCCGTCTTGCAACGATAAGGGGCCGAAACAATTGGAACCACAATTTACAGGCTTACCTGCACCACATTGAAGGATTGAAGGCTATATTTTTACTGAAACTACGCTTTTCAAATAAACTCCAATTTAGATTTATTTTGAGATAGACATATAAATGAATGGGATTTATTTGAAGCTTTGTAACAATAAATTTTGAAAGAAATCTAATTGCAATATTTACCGTTATCCTGAATATATTGGAAATATCAAAACCAAGACCATAAACGAACAAATTCAACAGACAAAATACGAGCTTCACACATCAGAGCATATTTTTTTATCCCAAAGTTAACCTGTCCCTCTTGGGGAACGGAGATAATAATTTGGAGCACTCGCGGAGTAGTTTTAGGGGCTTAATGGAATAAAAGCAGTTTCGAATTTTTTACACCGCTTTCGGGGAAGGAAATGGGTTAAAATAATATACCTTGCCGAAATTTTTGTCACGTCGCGTTTGAGGGTTTTCAAGCAACAATATTTTATGTTTAACCTACGTTTTCTTTTTCAATTGTAAATACCTCTTTTTATTTAAACAAATTGTAGTATATGTCCTTAACATTTTTGCTTATGTTGCTTGCATAACCTAATTATTTTATAATACCTATTCGCTGGTAATTATACGACACGACAAAACAAGGAATCGTGCTTCTTCACACATAACAATAATTCTCATTCTTATTTAAAGGCAAATCATTATTATATCCTATTCTAATTTATTTTTATTCACATTAAATTACATTACTCGGGATGCTCTTACCACAACATTGTACTAATCAAGATTGTAATCTATTATTTTTAAAGAGTTTCCGTGGAGTTTCTTGCCGGTTCTTCTCCATAGGACCTACTATTTGGAACCGCGCACCTAGAGTCTCGACATTTCATAAGTGCCTGATGAAGATCTATTCCATTCTATTCTATTAAAATACACATCTACTTATCTAGTTTAGCCTTCAAAGAGTCATACCATTTGTATTATATTTTCATAAACTTCCAATTAGGTGCTCTCTCCTACAGTAATTAATAAGACGAAGAAATATTTTACTTACGCATACTTTATGGTTCATATTGTATGTATTACAAACGGAAATAGTCCATTAACAATTCACATTTCAGTTAAAATTCCGTCTGTAACTGTATCTATGAGTAAAGGGTGTGCAGACACTGTCGCCATAGCAACAGCAGGCACTTAGACAAGGGGAGACTCAATATGAACTGCACCATTTGAATTTCAAGTGCTATGCAAAGCGAATCCGATCTGAGGATCCGTCGAGATCGGTTTAATGTGCTTTAGTAAACACGGATATTATTGTCTCACTCGAATACCAATTGTTCTTTGTGACTTTCGAGGAGGACTTTTGTGGACACAGGACAGTTAGTAATAAGTAAAAGTACGAAGGTACTGAGCGCTGTCCAAGTTAGATAATTGAAAATGTTTTGTTTTTTTTTTAATACTACCTGCTATTCTAGTAAACAAGCATACGGCCTGCCTGATGATATACGGTTACCATAACCTATGGACGCTTGCAACACCAGGGTTATTACTCGCGCGTTGCCGACCCTACTACTGCTGTCGTGTTGGTAGTAGGGGTTCCCCCAAGGAGCACTGGCGCCCTTGCTCACCGTTACGCAACACTGCAGCAGTGTTATTTGACTACGATACTCCGATATTCTGCAAGGTGAAGGTACTTTCCCAGTCGGGCAGCTCCAATTTGGAGTGGAAAGTCCCGCTATGCCCTACCCCCCTTAATGTATTTGCATCAACGGATGAAGAGACTAGATCTGATGAATCACATGTAGTAAACCTTTTACGTAAAGCTAGCACGAACCAATAAAAGGAAGCCTAGCGATTGAATGATTGCCTTCCATGCAGGAGGGTCGGAGTTCGAAACAGGCTTGCACTTCTGACTTTTCGAATTTATGTGCGAATCGCAATTTGATTATCACTTGCGTTAACGGTGAAGGAAAACATCGTGAGGAAACCTGCACACTGTCGTGAGAGGGCCTCATAAAGTTCGTGATGTGTGTTCGTAGTCCGCTATCCCACACCAGGCCAACGTGGTGGCCTAAGACCTAATCCTTCTCATTCTGAGAAGAGGCCCATGCCTATAGCAGTGGGGCAGTAATGGGCTACATTTATTATTATTATTAATAATATCCATAGGTATATGTACTTACTCATCATGCTGCAAAAACGATAGATATACGCAGCGTCGGTCTTCTCGTACCATCACACCGTTCACGCTTCCAGTCGGCCGGGCTGCCTGATTACGTATGATAAATATGACAGTTGCCGTCGCAAATAAACGTCCTATTCCGCATCCTCTTATGAAAACGCCTATAAGCGAGAAAAGGATGCATTGTTCGTTGGTAGCTGTGGCTGTCAGGTTTTCAGGCTGGGGTGGTTGCCAGTTGAACTACTCACTCTCCGGCCAGGGGCAGGACGCACAACAATCAGCTGGTAATGATTAGATACTGTCTTCTCTGGTGCCCCAAAAACAATGACAAAGCAAAGCAAAATCAATTTACAAGTACCAGAATTTACACCGCAAACAATATGAAGTAAAACTACCCGCACAATGCAAATTCCCACTGTAATTGATCATTACGTCGCGGAACGCTTCGCAAACAATTGGAAGAGGATCCATTTCAGAGTACACTACGCTGGCACAAACAGAAACAAACGAATGAATCGTAGAAATGTGGAACTCGTCGTTTTATTATGACTATGCGTTTATTATTTTAGTATTACTTGACATTTTTAAGTATAAAATAGTCACCATAGTTGAACTTTTAATTCGATGCAGTAACTTATTGGTTGGAGGGACATAGGTTTTTGACAAAAAAAAGTATTGAAGTGGAAAAAAATAATTGAAATTGGATCGGCAAACGATTGGTGCAGTTGTTAAGGCAGTACCCCTACCAAAACGCCGTTTTATATCGCCATCTCCTCCGTAATTATACCATATACAAATAAAACAAAAATACAGTCTTAAAGTTCAAGATCTCTACTTCAAATCCAACGTTTCAATTTTTTTTTAAATTAGTTTATACTATGGTAATTGGCGTTTATAAAACACCTAAATCAGAATTTAAACGTTCATCTTCTTCGGAACTTTGAGCTTAATTTATTTTTGATTTTCAGCAATAGATAGATAATTCTTTTCTCTATAAGTCCAACGTTTAACATTAAAAAAAAAGTCAATTTTCAATTTTTCCATGAATTTAAACGTAAATCTGTGCCAATTTTCAGCTGAAGGGTCGTGTTCGGGTGACGGGCGGCAGTCTGCCGCTGGCTCTCGGACGGGATACCCGTGTCGATCGAGGCTAACGCGTTCGATTTATAAATTCAGAATTTATTTTGCTATCTAGACACAATATTGTGTAGAGGGGACAACCTATATAACTTGCCTCAGTAGTATGGCATGTACTTCTAATGTTTTGATTTTTTTTGAGTACATATTTGAAATATTATTATTTTAGTAAAATCAGATATAGATAGAGTCTACTGATCTGTCACGTTATCTGTCAAGTCAATACAAATTGTGTTTCATCTTCTAAAATACTTCGTCTAAAATATAGGTACCATCTTTTTGATGTTTTCTATAAACATAAATTCAAATTCAGTATGTGACTACGTAACCGAATGTTTGAAAGCTTATATCTCCCAAACTATGGGACGCAGTCCCATCATGTTGGTATTCAAACTTCATGTTTTGGTGAGATCTATGTGGCCACGTCACCAAAACTTTGAAAGCTTATATCTCCCAAACTATGGGACGCAGTCCCATCATGTTGGTATTCAAACTTCATGTTTTGGTGAGATCTATGTGGCCACGTGACCAAAACTTTGAAAGCTTATATCTCCCAAACTATGGGACGCAGTCCCATCATGTTGGTGTTCAAACTTCATGTTTTGGTGAGGTCTATTCATATAAAGATATAAACCGTGACCACGTGACTACGTGACCAAAATTCAGAGCTATTTTCTATTAATGAATTGATAATTTGCCATAATCAACGTTTAGAATAGTAAGTAATAATATGTTGATGACGATGTTGATCTAAAATAAATAAATGTTGTTTTTTTTTTAATAAAACATTTTGTCCCTCACTAGGATTTCTCCTGTATCGTGGGTAGAGTTTACAGACATACATCTCACAAGCACACGCACCCAGACTAATATTTGTTCCGTGCGCGTATCGAACCCGCGGCACGTAGCGTAGAAAACCACTACACTACTTGTAACAACCCTAGCCTCCATGCACTATCGCCACAATGTCTTGACGTTGTCGGCGAGATCAAAGGCGTCGTCCTACTGTTGTTTCTCTTTATACTATTCCTTTACTATATATAATAATAAATACTATGTAGGTGCCAACCTAGTTTTATTTTAATACTTATCGATTATACTTTATATATTACTATTCACCAACACTGCTACCAAACAAAGATATGAAGTAAGTGTTTATTAATCCCATTTATAGTCGACTTCCAAAAAAGAAGGTTCTCAATTCGACTGAATGTTTTTTTTTGTATGTTTGTTACGCTATTACTCCGCCAATTGCATACCGATTTTGAAAATTCTTTTTTTATTTCAAAGGGTACTCTCAAGATGGCATTTAAATTTGTTGAAGATTTGATGAAGAACTTCGGAGATATACAATGGAACTCTTGAATGAATAACAGCATGTCACTTGCGATTTCTGTAATCGCATGATTATGAATTGTTTAAGCCACTCAAAATAGAAATATAAAATAAACGTTAAAAAATAGTATAAACCGACTTCAAAAAACTAAAAAGTATACATATAATTTTCTTAAAAAACTTATCAGCTTCTGAAGTCGTTGCCACTGCCAAGCTAGGTGCATTGAAGAATTTAAGAAAATTATTTACACTTTTTAGTTTAATGGTAGGTATTAATATCTAATAATCGTGATATATTTATATGAGTGAATATTAAATGAATCAAGCAATCCTTCAAATAAAAGAGCAAGTTATAATTAGTTAATACCAAATCATCTAACAACTCGGCAAGTGTAATGGGCATTTTTTGCTCGGAAGCTCGTTGACGAAGCATAAATTTTTTATTTCCCTTTTTTATAAAATCATTCATCATTGTAGTGATTGTACCACTGTTATTGGTATTAATTTTCTAGTAGTAACTCTGTTACTATATAGACCATAAGTGAAACAATGTACAAATATATATTTTACATTGCCACCTCTATTTATTATATAGTTTTTTAGTGTCTGGCGCGATGCTCGCGTTGACATGCTCCGAGCGGTTTCCGTAATATTACAGGGGGTCGCGCGGGTTGCGCGGGTGGAGGAAGCAAAATTGACAAATTCGTTTGCTAACTGACGCGCCTTAAGCGACTGGCTATCTGCACTACGTGCGGCGGGTTCGATCCCCGCACGGAACAAATATTATTTGTATGGCCTACAGATAGTTGTTTCGGGTTTGGGTATATGGACATGTGACATGTATGTTTGTAAACTGTACCCACGATACACGAGAAATCCTCGGCAATATTGTGAGGCAAAGTTAATAAAAAAAGAAAATAAAAAAGAATTAACATAACAATGTACCTACTTACATCAAAACTTTTTTGTGACGATCAAAACACAATATATTGCTATCAAAAATTTTGCTTTGAACTGTGTAACTTCGATAATGGCAAGACTTGTTAAAACAGAAAAAAATAGAGCTCCTTCGTATTATCAGAGAAAAAATATCACACTAAGCCCACAGGATACGAAAACAATAGAGGAGGTAAATGTGGACCTAAACAAATAGTACAGTATGTAACTGAGCAAGCATGTGTTGCCAGAATTACTGAACGTCGGCAAAACCTGCTCACATGTAACTTCACTCAAATGGCGGGTAAAAGTAGCGAATTCTTTCTTTCTAATTTTCTGACTCGTTGACGTATGAAATAGGCTCTGTCCGTTTAAATATTAATAGTGTCTTCAACCGACCATGTAGTTTACTTTCGTTCGTGAGTTATACCTACAGGATAACTTTTTATGTAGTGCGCATAATTTGTAGTGATTCAGTCTCTGTTCCTTAATGCAACCGCAGTATTGAGATACACTTTATACAAAACGAAAATTCGACTTAGTATGGGAGACGCGCATAATTTACTAGCGCAAGTCATACAAAATAAAAAATGTATTTTGTTTAGGAGTGAATTTTAGTACTGCGGTTGCATTTGGGAACGGATACTGAATAACTCTGAAAATTTTGCGCACTACATAAAAAAATATCCTGTATTAGACTTGTTCGCAAGATTCTATTTTCTTGAAGTTCATCCTGATTGAGAATATTTAGGTACTATATCGGTGGATAAAATTAATATTTGATACCATAATTGTCCATTAACCTTTTTAATCATATTCGGACGCCTGCGGACGAGACAAATATGAATTTCATTCATTCTTTCAATTAAAAAAAACTGCATTGAAATCGGTCCATTCATTTTGGAGCTACGATGATACAGACAGATACACAGGTACACAAATACACAGATCCACAGTTACATAGGTACTACTATATTATAATACCTCTTTTTTGTCAGGGTTAATAAGAGCCATTCGAATGTCAATGCCAATGTTACTCGTCAAATAAAATATCAACTCAAATTATTTGAATAAAGAAGACCAATTCTAATTTTCAAGCACGAAACGTCGTAAAATTTTTGGTCATCATAGAACTTGTTACTCATTATTGAAATACTCTAATATGCAAATGACTAGCAACTTGAGGACAATAGCATAGTAATAGATTAATCGTTGCGCGACACGAAGCGACAAAGTGACAATTTCAATGTCGAATCCAAATCAATTAACTAGAACCAATTTGGGCGAAGTTGGACGATGCAATTAGAGATGTCGGGCTATCTGACCGAGCCAAGACTAGACGTACAGACTATCCGTAATGATTTCCATTTGTTAACCGTCTACAGTTCCCTCAACTTACTTACAGTAGAAATAAACTGAATAGAATAAACAATATTTTTTATTTTCTAATTATTTGTGTAATTTATTTTCTAATTATTTGTGCATTTTCTTTGTTTAGTCGATCCTTTTTGCTGCAACTTCAGCAAAGACTTCTTCTCCTATCCTTTCCGCGTATGATTTTCCATCGTAATAAAAATCTGCGAAGGACACACATAGACCTACTGTGAAATCTAGAACTTTTCCAATTTTCTGAGTAGGTTCGCAGGTCCATAGTGCTTGGCAGATCTTTGGTATCTTGGCTACTGGTTCTCTTGGGGGCATATTTGAGTACTTTGGACCTAAATCAAGTACTGTCATTCGAGAAACAGGGCCATCTTTTAGTTTCTTCGCAAGATCTATGGAAGTTCTGCACAGTATTGTTGCGAGTTGATGAAATCTGTGCTGACGCAGTGTTGCGAGAAACATTATTTCGAGGCCGCAGTCAACGTTGTACCTGGAAACAAAAAATAATAATAAAAAACGCAGCCGGTAAAGCCGAAATTAGGATTAAAGCTTTTAAACCTACTCCCCAAAATGTGAAATGGCTATCACAGTTTGGCGGTATTGTTTAAGGGACAAATCAAATCCCACACATGGCATGGTTACCACGATTGCGACGCAGACTAGTATACTAGACTATACTTAATTTTTAATTAATTTCTGCTCATATGAATAACATGAGCATATGTGTATCCATTAGTATGTGTAGTGTGCCAGCATGATCATTAATAGGCTCGCGTGATCATCTAACTATACAGTACTCGTATGCTATTAAATCAAGAATAACAATCACTGACAGCCGTGTTGCCTTTGTTAGGGTTAAGTCAACCTTGTGTTCTTGCAATAATAAAATGTAGTTTGGAAGTCTCCCGTGGGTGGCTTCCTCTATTACCTACACAGCATTTATTTATACCACTGGGGTTGCGAACAAGCATACGGCTTGCCTGATGGTATGTGGTTATCGTAACCTATGGACGCTTGCACCACCAGGGGCATAAATCGCGCGTTGCTGACCATGCAAAAATCTTTTCATTCCCTTTATGAAAAATCCCATGCTGTAGTCTCTTGGGAAAACCTCGTTGTGGAGCTGATTCCATTTCCGTAGACGGAATCTAACTTTTTGATAATATGGAAATTGATAATAATTAAATTATTCACGACAGCGACGATTACCCTTACTTCTCAAAGAAATTGCACCTGCCGTCGACTTCTGCCATCCATTCTATAAGCGCACGCGACGACGCTTGTGTGCAGCGTTCTTCAGCAAATATTTCAAAGAATGGCTTCTCTGAAGAATCTGACGTTGCTACCTGAAATAGTTTAACAATAAGGATATTTTAATAATTAAAGATAATAAATAATTAATGATTTTCTAAATAGGCTATATGATTGACGCTGTAACTCACTTATTCTCAGGGTCAGGAAAATAATGTTTTATATTTTTTGTTTCTTTTTGTTATGTATATTTACAATGTACATGTGACATTGCGTTCCAACAAAGTATTGCCCTATTTAAAATTTCATTAGCCATTAGCATCGATATATATGAGCCACGTAAACTAATTAAAATAACAAAGTAAAGAGACGGCTGCTTTTAATTATGCTTTTGTTTAGTTAGAAACAGAGTAGGTAATGTGTTAAGAGGTTTATTTTCAAAACTGATTTTGAAATGTAAGTAATTAGCAGATAATCGTGTCTTGTTATCTTGTAGCTTGAAGTCGCTGCTTAGACATAATGTATATCATTATAACTCTTCTTATTAGAAAATACTAAACGGTGACTAGAGAAAATTTTAAAAAGTAGAGTAGCCAGTACTTTAAAGTACTGGCAAGACTATACTGGAAGTCGCTAGGGATCAAACAGAGGGCCGAGCACGAATGTTTTAACGTATGGTGACGTAAACGTTACCAAATATTGATTATAAAATACGATGAATCTATCGCATTTTTGTTCAAGTTTATGCAACAAACACACTTGTTTCATGAAAATGTAAAACTACTGCAGTATTTCCAAAAAAGAAAACATAGATTAAATGAGTATTTTTGGTTCTAAATTTGGTTTACGTTAACGTTACGATACCTACGTCAACACATTCGTGCTCGGCCCAACAGAAGTCATTACGTCGAAAAACACTAAAACCTGAAATTTGCCAATGGAGAGTCCTAACAATTATACATAATAATTCTAGCCCATTACTGTCTCACTGCTGGGCACGCCCCTCTTCTTAGAATAAAAAGGACTAGGCCTTAGTCTACTACGCTGGCCAGTTATGAGTTGGAAGACTAAATACACCATCGAGAAATTTATGAAGCGCTTTCAGATGTGCAGGTTTCCTCACGATGTGTTCCTTCACCGTTAACGCAAGTGATAATCAAATTCTGATCCGCAGATAAATTTGAAAACTCAGAGGTGCAAGCCGGTTTTGAACTCAGACCCTCCTGCATGAAAGGCAAGCGTTCAACTGCTAGGCTATCACTGCTCCAGTTCTCCATGCAAGAAAATATTTTATGAATTTAAATTATAAACTTTCTGTATCTATTCATAGAATGACCTCAGGAACACAGTAACATACTGTGATCAAGTCACATGGATTTTCTAAGATTATTCTGAAAAACCAACCTGTAATTTATTGAAAGTAGCTGCAGCAACTTCTCCAGTATCAGTAGCGACTGCAACCAGCGATACGCCATCCAATGCTGCGTCTGTACATAGTTCTAACAGTTCCTCTGCTGCTACAGGATTTTTGTTTACCTCTGTACCGATACACACGGATTCGTCTGGGCAGAAGGCTTCTCTTATAACCTGAAACGTTACGCAAACAAAAATGAAGGGATAACATTTTTTTCTTAAGGCTTTATTGGTGAGTTCGGTGTACGTACTTGTATAATAAATAAATTAATACATCGATTCCATTACCGTCCAACTATTACTATTGTAAATATTATATTTATGGAAATAAATAGTTTTTTTTTTTTTTTTACTTTGGCCCTCCCTATAATTTCTCCTGTATCGAGGGTACAGTTTACTAACATACATGTCACATGCACACATAACCAGACCCGAAACAACTATCTGTAGATCATACAAATATTTGTTCCGTGCGGGTCTCGAACCCACGGCACGTAGCGCAGAAGGCTAATCGCTTAGCCACTCCGCCAACCATGTCGTCAAAACCGTCGTTGAATTGAAATTGAACTGTTAGCGTGTCGATTAATTAATAATATGTCGCAAATTAAATGTACTTGGCCCAGTATTCCGCCACGCGAATAGCAGAATCAGAACCTTCGACTGGAGATAGTGGTCGAACGCAAGACTACCAAATATTTAAAAAAAACGTACGATATAAAAATATTTCTCTCCAACGGGAAAATGGAGTTGAACGAAACATCGGAACAATACTAAAATAGTCTTAGGGTTTATCCATGGTCGCGGGACTTATCTCATTACCGTGACCCCGGAACGTAAAGGGCTATTGAAGGAACACCGTGGATTTTAGTCAGTACAAGTCTGACAGTCCCTCCCGCCCTGCCAGGGGTGGGAGGACTCATTTGATGATTTAACCACGCTAAAAAAAAAAAAAAAAAGGGGGTTATCCATAAAGTACGTCACACTAATTTCGTGATTTTTTGACCCCTCCCCCGTCCTTGTTATAGTTGATCACATTTGTGAGACCCCCTCCCCCCATCCCTAGTGTGATGTCACGTATTTTGCAATTTTACATCTAGAAATTATTAAATTAAAACAGCAGTTCCAAAATTAGTTTTATTTCTATTTAAAATATTCTTTAATATAATTTTGAAATGTGACGTCAGGAAACTTAGGACCCCTCCCACCCCTTGTCACAAATAATGTCACACTTCGTCGACCCCCCTCCCCCCTCTTAAGGTGTGACGTACTTTATGGATGGTCCCTTATAGTATTTACTGCAAATACTCACTTTTAATGCACCCGGGAAAGTAGCAGCTGACAGAGATTCTATTCTGTATTTTCCTGGAACAATATAAGGAAATGCAAGCAGTTTAAAATACATAGTTACATTTTACTCATCACTTTATTTTATTTATTTATTTTTTCTTTTTTTCCACGACATTTGATAGTCTTATTTTCAGTTTTTTTTATCAAATGATGATAATAGCTTGTATTAGGACATAATGCAAATTACTTTCATACAAGTAGACATCGTTTTAGTAGCGAGTGCATATTTCGCAATAATGAAATTAATTTCGCGGTCGAGCAAAGAAAATTAGGACTTTTCGGAAAGTATTATAAAAAAATGGGTTGGCATAATAAGAAATACATAGTCATACATAGTTTGCCGTAGTCGGGTAAAAAAGGCAGAAGGACAAAAGACACCTCTCTTTTATGAAAGAGCATTACTTACCTTTTAGATACGAAATTGTGCCTGAGTAATTTATCTTTATTAATTCCAGATAAAATTCATTTGATAAAAATATTATCGCCATTTAAAATATTTTTTTGCGGATGCACAGAATAGTAATTGAAATCGTAAAAAATTTCGCTACTAATCAATTTACAACTTTGACATTCAAAACTGTGATTGTTAAGATAAGCGGCAAATGCTCAAACTTTACGGTTATAGTGCCACAAACTTATCTGTCCGGGTCATGGCGTCGCTGCCGTCGCTTTTACCAATGTCATCTCCATACAAAAATGACATTTTGAAGTCATTTTTGTTCTGCAGCAACGTTAGTTCCAATTTTGGTCACCGGGTCAGATAAGTTTGTGGCATTATACATATCAAATCAGTAAGACATTGTTTTGTTTTCTTATCTGAAAGTCTTGATAATTAAATAACTATGAACTATGCAGTTTTCTTTAAATTCAAATAAACAACTCAAAATATAACACTAGACTTACCGTCATCTGTAGTAAGCCACTCCATTTTCAAAATATAAACACAAACGTCAAAAATGTATCTCTAAATATGGAACGTGCGCCCGCGACGGTGCTCCGTAATCAACTAATCCAATTCAAGTGAATGAACGTTGTTACTCGTCAGACAACTTGTCACTGTAGTTGTTTGTTTAAATGACTTTGAACTCACGTGAAGAGTTTAAGAGTTTAAATACGCGTTTAGGTAAATATTTACACCAATTCAGAGAAATCTATTATGAATAGAATAGAATAGAAGAATAGAATATTAGTTTATTTGCATAGAATGTAGGTACATAAATAAAGGTTATAATATGTTTGTTTATGTATGTTTGTATTAATATGTTTTCAATTTAATCGGACCTTAATCGAGCGGAGAGGTTGAAGCCTATGAACTCGTGAATACATTTTTTGATGTATAAGATTGATATAATTTTATACCGCTTTTAAATAGGGATAGGTAGGTATTTACGTTAATTTACTTTTACGTATTAATACACTTATGAAATACGACGTCATTAAGTTTGCAAAAACCATATTTATCATAAAGCTCCTAAGAAAATCTTGAAAACATAATATTTTCATCAATTTAATAAATTTATCCAGAGAGAATAAATTAAATTTAGTCCCATTTAATCATAATCTCTGTTTCTGACAACTTATTTAATACAAGGACGATTAATTTTTCTAGAATACAAAAGAAATGATGAAAATATCAAATGCAAAGGATAACAGGTTTGAAATTTTCATAAAAATTACGACAGCAGTGAAATAACATGAGGGCAATTCTTTTTTAGTATAGTGAATGACTTCAGTGTGACTTTATTATTTTTAAGAATTTTATTAGGTGAGATGAATTTAAGGACTATTATTCGTTTTATGGGCTTACCCAATTATTAAAAGGTCATTGAAAGCTATAGTTTTTTTACACTTTTTTAATCTTTGCTCCATTCTTTGAATTTCCCTGTTTCGAGGAACGGTTTAGGAACATACATCTCATATGCACACACACCCTAACCCGGAACAACTACCTATATGTAGGATTGTAGGCTATACAAATCTCCCTTACATCCGAGCGTCGGGGATCGAACCCATAACACGCATAGCGCAGAAAGCCAATCGCTTAGCTCAAGGCGGATTTGCATTGGATTCAGTAACTGACGTCAGTTCGACGATGACAGACCCAAGTCAGTGCTGACTTGGGACTGTCATCGTTTGGACTGACTGCTGACGGCGAACTGAGGTCAGCAGTTACCAACCGCGCCGCCAAAGTTTAGTACAAAATTTTCAGTTCTAACTCTACCTTCTTCATATTTTAGTATTCAGAAAAACATCATGTTTATAACCTGGCTGCTTCAGATTTATATTCTAAGTCTATATAAAATATTTCTGTAGTCTTAGTTAGAGACAAAATTTTTCACTATCTGTGATACAGGTATTACAGAGTATCTGGGTAAGACTTGGCTTCATACAAATCTTATATCTTTAGGAACTGTCTCCAATCATTTATATCTAAGTATATCTATACTAATATTATAAAGAGGTATTTGTTTGTTTGTATGTAGAGGGTCATCTGGAACTACTGAACCGATTCGAAAAATTATTTCACTAATAAAAACTTACACTATCCCTGAGTGTCACTATAGGTTACATTATTTAATTTTTAACCCCAGACAAAAAAGAGGGGTGTTATAAGTTAAGGAAAAACAGTAGCGTTATAAATACCTACTCCACGCATTCTTGTATAAATGTATAAACAATTAACATTTTCACAAGCCGTAGAGGTAACTATGATAATGCAATAAAAACTGTCTTACACCGTCCCGATATAAAATCTAACTCAAATATTATCAATAATGCTAAAGTGTTGGAACACTCGAACATTTTTGATGATATGACAAGTCAGGTTCAAGCAATATAGCTGATTCAGTTGAAAGCAATCAGCAGGCGGGCCACGCCAACTAAATTCAATTTCTCAAGTTCTAACAGCTACCGTGGCTATAAAGCGTTCTCACATTTTAACTGGAAGAATTTCTTAGCCTCACAGTAGTTTTAAGAGCTTTTTACATTTTACTCGGATGTAATAAGGGGTAATAGATTCTGAGTGTTCTTATCTTGTCTACGAAATCGGGTGTTTTAAAATCAGTATCAATTTTCCGGATCTTGAACTTAGATCGTACGTGGTTCGGATACTAAAAACAAGCCGAGTTCTTAATTCGAAGTGTTTTTACAAGGATAACGAAATTCTGAATTTGATTCCGACAGCTCTATTATATTTTTATCTTTTTAAAACTGGCCAGTGAAAATGTTGTCGACATTTAAACCTCGTACAATGTTCAGGGCAATAAAAACGTCTCAGAAATCATTGTGTTGCTCGTCACGAGGGAGCGTAATGAAACACATCAGACTACGAGTGGAACGAATCACGAATTCTAAACGCGAACCAACCTTGTTAACTGTACGACAGTCAGCCCACTTCATTTCCCAAAAGAAAATTATCTACGTTTACGCCTACATAATGTACGTTTTACGAGAAAAAGAAAAACAATTTGTTATTTATTTATTTATTTTAATGCTTTTCATACAAATAGTTACAAAGGCGGTCTTAATGCCTAAGGCATTCTCTGCCAGACAAAAACATAGTAGATGCACTAGTCATTATTATTATTAAGTAAGGTTAATATTCTTATGTAGTAGTTAAGTAGTAGTTGTTAGTGTTTGAATATTTGTTACCTACAATAATTACAAGGTATTCATTACACTTCGCATGATACACAGCGCTCCCAAAACAAGGATTACTGACGTAGCTCATAAAGGCACAAAATTAAAGTGAAATTGGGTTGGCCACATCTGCCGTATGCCTGATGAGCTGTGGGCCAAGGTAACCACTAAGTTGAGCCGTGATACGGCGAGAAGGCGTCGCGGTAGACCACGAAGGACACGGTGGAACGAGCTTGATAAATTAATTAATGAATGGTCCACACTAGCTGGAAATAGAAAGGGCTAGAATCATGGAATGAGACCTTTCTCCGGCAGTGGGTTGATGCACAATAACAGTAACACCTAAAACCTGGCTGTAAACCGAACAAATACTTCTTTATCGCAGCAGGAAAATACGTGGAAAAGATTTTCCTGAAAAGCGTCCGTTCGAATGGAATTCGTTTCGCGAGACTAAAGAAATCGAATTGATTCTAGTAATTGATTTAGTTAGCTATGTCTTTCTGGATATTCTATCTTAGTGGTCCCTGTCCGATATGTTTGCTTTGGAAATCTCATTTACTTTATACTTGGCTATAGGTACCTATCTTGGGACAAAGAATTTTCAACCTTCTTCTCATGTTGCCGTCAATAAGTTAATTAAATTAAGAGCCTTTGGATTTAGAAGTTCGCTCGTGCGTTCGAAGTTTTACCACAGCTTGCCCAATAATTGAAAAACTATAGATACTTCAATATTGCCAAATGAAGTTTATATACAGGCTGATTTTTCCATGTGCGTGGATGGCTAATTCTGAAACTGAGAAATATCGGAAAATACTCAAAGGAGTCTTGGGACCAATTTTGATAAAAACTAAAACTGCATTATTAAATTCTTGATGCCTATATTAAACTAATTCTCATTTTTCATCATTGGTTTACCATGTAAACAGGTAATACTTAACGTAATCCCAACATTTCACGACAAAAATCTAGCTAATTTCTGCATTTCCCAAATGATCTGTAAAAGACGTTAAAATAAATATATAGAAAAAGCTTTCATAAAACAAATATTAGCCTATATTTTATAAAACTTATCGGTGTCAATATGCCGTAAGCACAGGTTAAATAAAACCCCACATGTTACAAATGCATATTTTATTCCCGTCATAAAAAATTTAGATGTTATCTGGTACCAAATTGATTTCTTACAAGACTACCCTGTGAACCACGCGTGGCTCATACATGTTAATCGCAACGACAGCACCGGAAACTTTCAAACAACTTCAATACTTAAAACGACGCTAGTAAAACTCAGTTTCGTACTATTTCAATATTAAACGAAATAGTCCAAACACAGCTTTCATAGCAGTAAAATTTTATGCAAATAACGTGCAGAATTTATACGGTTGATATGCCCAATTACTCTCTTAGGCACTTAAAGTACCGTGGAATCGTCGCTTTTAAAGGTCATTTTGTAAATGGGATTTTATCCGTCAAAATAAGTAAAAATGTAGCGGACGTGAGAACTCGCAGTGTTTAGAAGTGACTCGGGGCTAATTTCGTTGACTTCCTTTTGTATTTGTGTTCCCATTTTCTTGTGTCGTGTAACACCCTGCTCGTTTGAAGAATATTGTTGTTCATTAAGTTTGTCGAGTTTTAAAAGACTGTCGTTTTTCTTTTGTTCATATAATATGAATGTAAAATATGTTTTATTTTTACTGTTGCATGGTATAGAACAACGAAAATATAACGTGAAAATATGTGTGTAACTATGGGACCTGTACCTCTACCATGATATTTCCGTGCCGTCTAACGTTCACGTTCACATGAAATATTATATTATATTAGTATGAGAAAGTGACAGAAGGTGTAATTCGGAGATGGGATTCGAGCTACAATTGCAAAAAAATATAATTATCGAAAATATAAATTGTTACTTTATTGATACGGTCCCAACAGTACCTACAAAACATAGATCACGTACTTTTCGTTCTATGGTAAAATTATGGGGTGTTCATTCGCAATATTTCATAAATAATAATGGTCAGCCGATTAGTGCTGCGGTAAGCCCACAGAACATAGAATAGGTAAGCCTTTTATGGGGGCTGCAATGGCATGGGACATTAATTCCTGGGCACAATAGTGACGTATGCGTCTAGCCGCTTCGATCTTTCAACAGTGTAATGGAATACCTTGCGGTAAGCTATCGTCACGTAGGCTGTGTATCTTACCTATTTGGTTTAAACTGACGATGTGGACAAGGAATCTAATTGACATCGGTACACTGTATTTGGACTGAAAAACACTTCTACCCACAGATTAAAGAAGATCTGTGCTTCTACATTACCTATCCCTTTGAAGGTATTTGCAAGAGGGTTATGTAAAGATTTATGATGGTTTGAAATATAACAATATTTAGATTTCTCGTATAAGTCTTTGTAATTCGTTGCTTATGGGACATACAGAGGCCCTTTGGAGGATTTTAATCTAAAGTGTGGTGGGATACTAACCAGACTCTTTGATTTTCCATTCTTTGATTGTCTATGCTAGTATAAATGATTAAAAATCAGTTTTTCAAACTTCACTTACATAAGTACTTAAAAGTCTGTGACTTGAACCCTATTTCAAAATATAATAGAACTTACTATTTCAGTATAGTATTAATAAGAAGAAAACAACGTTTAATTAACGAAAAAGAAAAGAAACTACCAAAGTACAAATCGCGGACAAGGGATGAACACAAAAAATCAACCTTCAGTACCAATTCATACGTTTCTTTTAGGAGTCACTCGAAGGCACTCTCAATTTTCTAGTCTAAAAAGCAACAAATTTGACTTATAAAGATACATCCTTACTGACAATTAAGGCCATTCCAACCTCTATTTCACCGCCCACAAAGATCAAATTCCCATAAAATTTTGGATATAGTAAAGCCCTTTTGCCAATGAGTGAAGTACTCGAGACAGTAGGCTCTCAGTCTGAGTTGCGGTCTAGGAATTAATGTGGCGTGTCTAAAACGTAGCACGCACCTCTACCGTGCATGTTTTTCCCTTTGTCTCATAGAAAACAATGTCTGTGGCTGTGAAGAGACGGGACTTACTTTGTGGACGGCGTTCCGAATAGCTTATGATACGGGTTTAGGACTAAAAGGCTTGGGTATGCTTGTCTTCTCGCGCAATGATCTTGAGTTTCAGGAATACACAGTCATATACATGGCAGAGATATGTTGCTAATTCAGTGTCTATAGACCGTATAATTTATCTACTCATTCGAATAATATGACAATATAAGAAATTCTTAAACATGGAGGTATAAAAATGTTTCCAAACTCACCAATTTATTTTTATTACGAAGATACTATTACCTATTGCTTTTATTTTTATATTAAATAGTAAAACCACTTAAAGATACTACTTTACCGTATTATAAATACAACTATTCCTTAAAATTAGTCCTAAAATAAAATTAAAATAATCCATAAAATAACAAAATATTGCATTTTTTCCGGGAACAGAGCCACAGTATTTATATCAGAGCTGTGACTTCCACACTAGGAATCCTGTATCGTGAAAGCCTTAACAATATTTTGCCTCAATGATCAAATTATTACATTACAGAACACCATTGGATTAAACATTAAACTTAAATTATTCCATCTAGTATACAACTCGTATGATAAAGCCTTATCACGATTCATCTTCCTATGTATACGTACACGCTTAACTAAATCCACATTTTTTGGCTGCATCTGACAGTCAAGATTGATGAACCAACAAGACTTGGCGCAATAGGACTTACAATTAAATTATCGCAAGCGGCTAAATCCCAAAAAAAGTAGATGGAATTATTTATGAAGAATTCGCATTGACTTAATGACATTTAATATATATCATCGTCACATCATGAATAATGGAAGGTGAACGCGAAAATTTTCCGTGAGCAGTCAAACGTGAAATCGCATTCGTACTTCAACCATTAATCGAACGTGCCCTCTAAGGGTTTCGGCAAAATCACACATTTTTAGCAATTGTTGCCATTAGGCCTTTCAAATCCGTCTTGTCTTGAAATATTTTCATTTGAGAAATGTTTTTCAATATGTTTTTAAGTCCTCGTTTATCTCTGCAGTACCTCAGTACAAAGGACTACAGGGTGTGGAACGAATAATACTTGAGTACCTACCCACAAACATCTAAAAAGTTTGTAAATCACTGAGAAGTTGAGATATTTTTGTATATTGTTTCTAATATGAACATCAACTAAAAAAATATGAAACTAATAACTAATAATACGTAGTGTATATTATATAAAAATTTATATATAAATAGTTATAAGTAACTATGCATAATTTACTTGTTTAGTATAATTATCTTGTCCGTGCACCTACCATACTTTTTTCTCTGCATCACCCTTAGGTTGACTGGTAGAAAATGCCTACGGCATTAAGTCCGCCTCTGTACTTAGTGCATAAAGTATAAATAAATAAATAAATAAACTAAAAATAATGGAAAATTTTATAATCTTGGCATCCCATGGAAATCAACTTGTGAAGTGATTACGAACGTTTTTTTATGTTATTCAACATTTTTACAAAGGAGGTATCAAAAATAATTCACGTTATTATGTAAGTAAGCAAAATGTAAAATGTGATGGTTGTTCGTACTAGGAAATCCTATCAAAAATTTCGGTTGAATTTCAAATAAGTGAGGAAATTATTGCTTAATCCTGGAAAGGTTTTATGCTTTGCGTACGACTAATATCAAGATATAGGTACCTACATTTCAGTATGGCTAAGCAGCTTACATCATCAGCTGATCAGTTGCTGCAGCTGATCTCATAATGTACGGAAAGCCTTTACAATGTGAGGTCAGCTTATACTGGAAATGTTTAACTTGATATTATGTAGCCATGTGTACTCGTAGTTCATTTTCAAACAGTTTTTGTAATAACTGAAATTTTTAACAAACATTTCTTTTTGAAATAAATTTCATATAAATAAATAAAAAAATAAAAAAAAATACAGAGAAAAAACGTTAAATTACAGTGCATAAGACTTCCTTTATGTCTTTTCCCCAGATTTTTTATGTAAAATAAATATAATCAAATGATCTCCAAGTTATAAAGCCAAAAATGACTTCGCTTTTATTTTACCGATCAATAACCTCTTTTAAATGTTTCAGCGCTTCGTCCAAGGCTACGTAGACTTCCTGCGTGTTCGTAGGTCTTGCTTCAAGTGACACCGTGGGACTCCTAACCATTGACTTGTGAAGAATGCTCTGCGTTAATGGGCAGAATACATCAGGATTCATGGAGTCAGACTTGGATTTTCCCGTGAGATAACTCATTAAGACTCCAATTAGTAACACTGAGACGGCTCCCGCAAACGGGCAGTACGTGAAGGTGATCCGAAATAGGGATTGTAAAGGCTTTGATGGCAACTGGTTTCTGAAAAGTAAGAACAAAATAAAATTAATTATAGTTATATCTGTGTTCCCAGTATGCTCAACGAGTCGTGCTATTTCTTTGCTCAACGCTCTGATTACTCAGCAGCCAGAGATTGAAATTTTCAAAAAGAACATTAATTAACCAATTTTTATGTTGCTGTCTTAAATTCCTAAGTGATTAAATAGAAGAATTTGGTCTAATTTGCAATCATTTAAGTACAGTCACGACCTCAAATATGTATCTATACATGTATTGAAAATTATTATGTGTTGCAGGTATTATGTGAACTATATTTGACCATTTTAATCACTTATTCTGCTAAACTCCCCTTTTGAACCTAAACTAACCTAACCCTTTGAAGATACAGGCGTACCTAATACTTATGTATGTCTATGATTGTATGAATACGTCCCAAAATCCCTTTTAGAATTTTGCGCCGATCTTTTCCAAAAAAATTACGATTTAGTTCGCCGTTTTCTTAGTTAGTTATACAAACTGCGAACAGAACCGTAATTTATTTGAAAAGAATGACGCCTAATTCTGACGCCGAGGGTTCCAAAATCATTTACTAAATCCTTACGATTTCAATTACATCCAGAATGTATGTGTTTACCTATCAAATAAATTGCTGGATGTTGGTTTTATCAATATGATTCAATTGAAAATGATACCGTAGTTAAAATTAAACAATCAGTTGGAATTTGTTTAACTCTAGAATTAGGTGTAGTTTTGCGAACCGATGATATTAATTGGTATCAATTATAATGGAATTGCTACTGCTGCGTACAACAAAATATTAAATAGGTAAAATTCATTTCAATAGTACTCAAATTCTTGCTGTGTTTTTGATAATATACAGTGTGTTTTATTTAAACGGGAAATCTACGGTAAATATTACGGAAAATCTACAGTACCTAAATCTTAAACCAAAGGAGCTACAGGAAAACTGTCTTAGGAAACATTTGCTTGTTTTAGGTAAAAAGTAAAAACTTTAGCATAGTTAAATTCATGGCCAACTCACACTTTCCATTAAAATAATAAAGTTGGGCAAAAAAATTTTTTAACACCGATTGACTCAATTCTATTATAATGAGCATAGATTTATTAAATAAAATAATCTGTACAGCAAATGTTGGTAAAATTTTATGATAACTTTCGCATACATTTTATTCTACAGCAGTTTAAATAAATCACACTGAACATACAGAATTGGTGAAAATTATATGTACTGTTTAAACATATTTTTTAACAATGTAGTTTTTACTTATAATAAAATGTGGCTTGTACAATGTACAGTAAACATCAAAAGTAAATAATGAACAGTCATATTGACAAAACGGGTAAATCATAGATAATAATTTAATAACAAGGAATAACTAAAAAAAAAATTGTTGGTCTGATATTCACTTGCTTTTGATGGTAATTGTACTATTACGTACTTACAATTAAGTTTTAACAAAATAATTATGATCTCTATCATCAAAAAAAAATCTTTTTAGCATAGTATCTAATTATGCGATTTCAGAACCTCGTTTAGCATAATCCGAGACACCGTGGTTTAAAAAAGAGACACGACGAAGGAAACTCATAAAAGTGCGAGGAATCGAGTAATAGTAATATAGGTAAAGTTTTAATAAGGGGGGGAATAAAAGTGAGCCCGGTATCACCCAAGTTACGGACGAAGATTAAAACTTCTGCTTAAGTACAGTCGACCAAGGAGATAAGTACGCAGGCTTAGTGTCACCAGATATAGATGAATAGGTGTACCCACCATATAGTGAGCGAGGAAACTGGATGATGTGATTAAAAAAAAATTGCCTTTGTCCTTCCTTATGATATAGGTACATTAAATTTAGGTATTTCCATGTCAAATTTTATCAAGATCCGTTCAGTCGTTTAGTTGTGAAAGGTAACAAACAGACGGAGAGACAGAGTTACATTTGCATTTAGAATGTTAGTGTGATATTAAGATTACAGTTAAGTTGACATAATAATAATACAGCTCATTACTGTCCCACTGCTGTGGTCTTGGTTGGAACACTGACATCGAGAAAAAAGACAGCATCCATTTAGTACTGACAGTAATATTTAATTATTTGTATAGAAAAGCTGTATTTTTTTCTCGCGATTTCTGGGCTGGTCTCATTGTAAAAGTTGATCTTAACGATGAGTGCAATAACATTTTAATGCAGGTAACCCGCTTAATATGTTATAAACCTCCTGTATTTGGCGACCCTGCATACTTATCCAGTTGTTCGACTGTACTTTTATCCGAGTGTGAACTCATTGAGGCTGTAATAAAAATGTTCCTATGTCATAAAGTCGCTGATATGGTTTTTATTTCACAACCTAATTGAGTTTGGAAGTGTAACTTTTGTTATGATGGCACAGCTATTTTTCTTTAGGTAGTAGGCAGTAATCCCGAGAGGTATATGAAAGTATTACCCGAAGCTGTAGGTATAGTTGTGTAGGATTAATGATGCTCAATAAAATGGGAGCTATATAATAGTGGGCATTACGTTATGTGTTCTATATACTTAAAATAATTGTGTTCCTTATAGAATTCAGTACCTGGATAGGTAGTTTTTATTTAAGAGTGAATACTTCATTAATTTTACAAGAAGATCTTAGATTATGGTGATGATATTGTTGTAGTATTGAGAAGTCTGAAAGCGTCGATTATTCTTGTTGTAGGTACTTGTTTTTTTGTTTATGTCTTATCCTTATTGTATGCGTAATTTTTATTGATTTTATTTTAGTGTGTGTTTTGTGATGTCTAATAAATTTATTTTCTTCCTTGGCATGCCGAAGGTTAAAAATAAAAAACGTGATCACAGTTTTCTTTAGGGTAAGGCGATATAACATACTCAAAAATTCACAATTTGCAACCGCGCTTTTGATAAATTTGTATACATGAAAAAATATCATCTAATTACTTACGCAGCGTTAGGAACTACTGTGGTTATGTTTGCCAATACATGTGTGAAATTAGCTTTCCCGCATCCTGATGTGGCCAGTGGTTTACCCTGAAAGGTCAATGCTCCTGTGGCAAACGCATTTTCTGCACCAATGAGCAGCCATCCGCACAGAATGAGGCTTAACAAACAACCGCTTAGGGCTCCCTAAAAACAATATTACGTACAATCTTTATAAGGAAAGTATAAAAAAGATGGAGTGTGCATGAAGAAAATAATTATTATATTAATAAATTGCGATTGCCACGCCATCGCTATTTGAAACAGTAAATATTTAGAAAGCGCCATCTATAACGTTACAAAAATTCCACTACAGAGGGTTGATGCTGACAGTAGGAAACACAGAGCAGTGTGAGTACCTGCCAAAAGAGGGCACTGCATTAGATAATGTTATAGTTCAGATGCAAGTATAAAGATGGCACTATTATTTTTTGGTTGAATGCAGTTAAATTTTTATAAAAGTTCTGAATGGTTAATTATAAAGATAAAATTTATTCAAAATTACTTATGTTTAAAACACAATACAATATAAATCTAAGTAATAACATATATAACACACTGACAGGTGCCTGTACTAGGATAAACCTGTGCCACAGGCGGGTTGAAGGAAATGAGCCACTAGATTTGTGATTAGGTTTAAGTTACTTTATTCCTTTGTTAATTAGGTACCAGAATTTTAATCCCTCTTCAATTCCTCATTGGAAGTTCTGAATTAGATATTTATTCCTTATTCATTTCTTTAGCATCTCCTCTTTCACAATGAACGTACAACTTGATGGATTTATTGGGATTTATGATTCATACCACCACAGCAAACCACCGTCAGGGTGTGAATTGTAGCTATATAAAATGGGACTCACCGAACAATTAGCCCTCGAGAACACTATACCAAGTGTGAACAACCCAAGCAACGTGCCGGCCGTGACACCAGTAACTCCTGAAGCGACGTGTTGCAGACGATCGAGTTCTTTAGCGAACCACACGACTGCTCCACAGTATATGCCAACTAGCACACAGAGACACTGGAATTATAACGGGAAATGGTAAAGTGGTTGGGAATTATGCTGAAAATTTCTATGAGATGTTCTTGACTAAGGATGGGATTATGTTTATCTCGAATCTTGCATTAGACGTTATAAAGACAGTGACTGTGATCACAGATATCTTGTATTACATTAGTTTTGCGCCAATCAAGTTTATTTGTGTTGGTATTATCATCTATACTTACATATCAAATCAAATCAAGACCTGATAATATACTGAAACCTAGATAACTAGGCCAAACGGCACAGGTGACAATGATAAATCGTAATATACCTATGCCTATATGCCTATGCTAAGATTTTTCAGTCAGTTAACGGTTAACGGGCAGAAAAACTCCCATCATCTCTGTTTGGGACAGATATCCAATTGTAAATACTCTGTAGTAATAGTAAGCTATTTGTGAGGAGATAGAGTCCATTTTTTCAGTGGCATGACTAGGAATAATACTCACCTTCATAATCTTACAGCAGGCCAACTCATTGGTACTTTGTGGCATCCAAGGCCTTATAAATTCTTCAAACAGCACTCCAGCAATTGAATTGATTAATGAAGCGATGCAACTGTAACAATTCACATCTATACGGTAAATTAATATACACTTTAGGGCGATATAAATAAGGATAGTTTTGGAGCAAATATTATTTATGTATCTCACCCAGTTGTTGCGCTGAATATGGAGATGATGAAAATGCCGCAGATACCCGGAAACATCAAGGATAAGTTATTGAGAAAATGTGGGACGAGCTGTAATAGAAAAATGAGAAAGTTATAAGTAGTAGGTAATATTCTTAATCCGCTGCAAACATTATCACCGTCATAGCTTGTCAATGTCAACATAAGCATCAACTTTAGAATGTATCAAGTGGATAAGTAACTGGAGGAAAGTGCTTTGAAAGTGCCTACAAAGGCCCTGTTGAAATAAAAACTTTTGACTTTGACTTTAGATTCTGTACTTATACCGATAAAAGCGTGCAGCAAGAACATAGTGGCGTTCTTATGAGCTTTCAGTAACTTTTGAGCTGAGTGCTCCTTGAAATGAAGAAGTGTGAATTAAATTACCTGTTCATGTTTCTTAATCTGACCAGTAAGCAATGGGTCGCACCCAGCAAACCAAGCATATAACGCCAATCCAAGGAAACAAGACAACAGCTTCATAAGTATGACCCCAACACATGACACCGATAGACATATTCTGGCCTGTCTTATTGTAGGCACGGCTAATAATTTCTGTAATGAGGACTGGCTTAGAGCTATCTTCCAAAGCCAATTTGTGGATAATGCCAGAGTTACCGCGAAAAATGATGTGTGGTGGGCTAATTCTGGATCAGGGCTGGAAAATAAAATGCATATTTAGTAAAACTATGGCTTCATATATTTCTATGCTAGAGATTGACATGAACGGCATTTATTTGGTAGTGGTTTCGATGTCTATCGCCTTGCTGATGTTCTTATTTATTCCCGCACAAAATTACAAACCGAAAAAAAGAATCTGCTGTTATTCCTGGAACCTGCAATACAATTGACTGGGCTGAAAATTATCATGTACTGTCTTTCATTTTTATTTTGACCATACTTTGACAAATTCGAAAATAAAAAAATTTGAAGTACTGGTTTTGGATTTGAAAAACCACGTTACGTGACTCGATGTTAAGGAAACCAGTCGAGCAATAATGAATTATTTGTATGGAATAGTAGATTTTTTTCGCGATATCCGAGTTGATAGTCATAGTTAGATATTTATAATAAGCAGTAGAACGCGTATTTCAAGGGATTACTTACTCATATAAAACCAATCTTCCTCCATGACTGGCGATTTCCCACATTCTCTTGAACCCCATAGGCAACAGTGCTAACCCACTTGGCAGGGCAGTTCCAGCTAGGGACAAGAATGTCGTCATTATACCAATGGCGACGATTGCTCGAAGTCCTCCTACTGCACTGAGTGTTGCGCATGCGACGCATAAAACTGCTGTTATTCGCCCTGCTAAAGGATTTGTAACTGAAAGAGAAGTGAAGAAAAAAAATTATGTATTGCGGTAGATACCTAATTCCATAAAATTCCTTAGGTTAAGATGTGATCCAAAGATGAATTAGATGACAAATAAATTATAATAAATATATCCAGCCCATTACTGTCCCACTACTGAGCACGGGCCTCTTCTCAGTATGAGAAGGGTTAAGTCTTAGTTCACCACGCTGGTCTGCTGCAGGTTGGCGGATTACAAACACCATCGAGCGCTTTATGAAGCCCTCTATGGCGTGCAGGTTTCCTCACGATGTTTTTCCTTCACCGTTAACGCAAGTGATAATCATGTATTTTAGGTTTTTTGGATCCTCACAAAAAAATAAAGTTCCCGTTATACGACCCAAAGGCAATTTGAGAACTCCAATGATTGTCAATAATAATAAACTTACCTAATCTGAAAGCCATAAGCGGTACGTATGGCACAATAGGCAGCAACATGAGTTTGCTAACCACAAATAGAACTGCAGCGATAGTTCGCGTGTGTGTTGAGAATCTTATCTCTAAATATTCGAAACTCGATGACAGTTGTAACTTGTGGAACACTGAAAACAAATTACTAATGGTTACTTAAGGTCCTAGACATCAGAATTAGATAGGTTGGACCTTGAAAACACTATCGAAATAGAATCTACAAGTATTTACCAGGTAAATAAATCACAGCTGTGAGGAAAGTGACGATGATAAGCGAGAGAGCTGATGCCCAGTACTGCGTGCCTCTGAGATATATCTCTACCGGTACGCCGAGTAGAGTGATGCTTGTCAAATGACTGAAATAAAAATAAATAGATAATAACTAGTATTCTTAGCGTTGAATTTCTTATAGAAAGATAATAATATTAAATACGGTGAAATTGTTGTAGTTTCATTAAACTCATGATAATAAATAACTTTTTATTTGTCTTCCCATGCCTACGTAATACTACGAATAGAGAAAAAAAATAGGAAAAAAAAAATCGCGAAGGTTTTTTTTTCTTTTGCACGATTGTTATTTACCCCTTGAGTACAATCATTTGTATGCGAGACGACTTAAATTTCATCGTGTAAAAAGTGACAGCTTTGCCCGCCACTCCGTCTACGTAGAAATGTTTTTCATACAACCTTCTAACCCCAATTCACCCCCATATTGGTAGATTTTCGTAAAATCCTTTCTTAGCGGATGCGTACGAATCGGGAACCTATCAGCCAAATTTCTTATAGTTTCTGCGATTTTATGATTGTATTTCGTATAGATTTGAGGAGCTCGTGGATAAATGTTTTACAAATCGGGGGGTCTACCGCGTATCTAAAATGGTAATGAACATCAACTCTGGTAATAAACTTTAAGACAATCGTGAGAGAGTTAATCTCTCTCTTCGAGCTGTAAAAAAATTACCGATCATGAATTTGGGACTCCCATCTTCATGATCGGCAGGTAATAGTTTTCAAAGTGTCGATGTTCATTACCATTTTAGTTACACGGTAGACCCGCAGGAAGTCAGCCCCAACGTAAAAGGCTAGGCTGATGATGATGATAATGTCGGGGAAGATAGTGACACGAAAAACTTGGCTCCAAAGAATTTACACAGAGCTGTGGTCAGGCAGGTATATTGTATACCTATGAATAATTATTTTATTAAGTTTTTAAAAATGATGATATGTTTCTGAAACATCAATTTTAGAGATAATAATTATAATCATGTAAAGCTATAGTATTCACGAGACATGTTGGCATTGTGTGGAAAACTAAATTATCCAATATAATGTCGTGTAACAGGTAAATATTGTAAGTAGATAAGACTTGAGCGTCATTCATTCATTACCTTTGTCATTATACTTTTGATAAATAAAAGAATACGTATGCATAAGGGTACCTATTGAATACTTATTTATTCTTTTTGTTACATAAAAATAAATTAAAAGCAGAGTAACTGACTGACTCTGATATTGTCAAACAGCTAAAATTTGAAACGTGAAATTTAATCAATACTTTCATAGCTTAGGTTATTGATTGGTTTCCGTTGCTGGAGCGGCAGTGGAAACCAATCAATAATCTAAGTTTCATAGATTTTATAATGTAGGTTATTACTAAAGAAATTTGGACAAATCTACTGAGACAGTGAAAGGAGATGAAGCAGTTAACAACATCGTTGGCGAAAGCTAGTAGTAACTATTCATTATACTGTATGATTAAAAAATCTTTATTTGTTCTGTGCTTAGTTTGCAAAAGTAAAACAATTTTGAGTTAAGCTCACCTATGTATTAATGAATCGTTGTTAATGTGTATGGTACATTAGTACATTAAAGAATAAAAACTCACCTTGCAATGAGAGCCAAAGATATAGATATTGTAGACATATTCTTCCCACCAAACAAAAACCCGGCAACCGTGTTATACTTCCTATTAACCACATTGTAATACACAATAATTCCAATTATAACACCAAATATAATCCCAAACAAGCAATACTCAGCGACATTGAAATAAATAGGCGACATTGGAATCGTATTAATTCTGACTTTCGGCATTTTGTAATACGTCTTTCAAGTGTCACATACGTCTTGCAAATAACAAGTAGATATTCCTATCTGTGTTTCTGTTCTAACAATTATAAAAGATAAAAGTGGATTTGCCTTCAATCTTTTGGCAAATACTAAAGCAGACTGTTCAGTTACGACTGTTTACAGAACACGCCTATTGTGTGGAATTCTAAATCTAACTGTTTGATTTGGTTCTATAGGAAGGCATATTGTCGTTGATATTCCCATACCGCGTATAGTACGACATAACCACAACTAAGAAATTACATCGATGTACATCAATGGCAGTCGCTCGCTTAGATAACTTTACAACATAATGCGTCAGCATAAAGATCATGTTTTACTGCAGTATTAATAAACATTCTTGGTCCTGAAGTCGTACTCAGCGTCTACCGCATAACTAAAATGGAAATAAACATCGACGATGGTAATAAACTTCATTACGAACCGTTACTGAACCGATATACCGAAGCGTTTACCGACATAAAACTATAATATGTAAATACAGTCAGAAAAAAAGTAAAAAAACACAGATAATTAATGTTTTTTAGTAATATTAAAATCAATAATTATAATAATAATATGATGACAAATAACTACCGGAGATTTATTGTGAAGGACGGCACGGTTGACATATGTCGGGCATGCCACCGTCCAGGCGAATCAATCCGTCACATTATCTCCGGGTGTTCTCGTCTAGCTAGCGGAGAGTATTTGCATAGACACAACCTTGTAGCCAGGATTATCCATCAGCAAATTGCTCTAAAATACAACCTTGTGGAATCGGAAGTGCCGTACTACAGGTATGTGCCCGACCCAGTTCTTGAAAAAGGCCATATCACACTATACTGGGATCAATCCATCATCACTGACAGGACTATTGTAGCCAATAGACCTGATATAGTGGTGGTGGATCGATCAGAGCGGCGCGCAATGATTGTCGACATAACGGTCCCGCATGACGAGAACCTCGTGAAAGCCGAGAAAGATAAACAGATCAAATATCTTGATTTGGCTCGCGAGGTTGTCGACATGTGGGATGTGGATTCAGCGATCATTGTGCCGATAGTCGTTTCGGCCAATGGCTTAATTACCGAGAGTCTCGACCGACACCTTAGGAGGCTCTCGTTAGGCAGTTGGATCAAGGGCCTGATTCAGAGAGCAGTACTTCTTGACACGGCACGCATTGTCAGGAGATTCCTTTCTCTGGAGCCCTGACCGCCGGTAGCTTGGACCCTATTCTAGATACCGGTGGGCTACTATTTTTTCATATTTTTAAATGTTTTTTAATATAGTTTTGTAAAAATATTAAAAAATATAAATAATATGTATAAAAAATGAATAAAAAATAAAATATGACTATATTATTAATCTGAAATAGGTACATAGTACTTATTTAAAAAAATAAGAAATATTTATAGGTACTATGTTAGAAACTGAACTATTAATCAACTTCTGTTGCTGACTGTACCTTCTACCCCTACCTATGTACCTAGTATTTGTAATTATACCTACTATCTAAGTACTTCACAATGTTAGATCATACCAGCAGCGTTCAATTACCCGCAGACGTACCTAGTATCTCTTTGATAATAATCTCTGTCAATAAAACGTATAGCCGTATAGGTAAGTACAGTTATGTAGAATAAATATTAAATAGCAAATAAATAATAACTCAATAATGAGTTAAGGTTACACGGGTAGAGTAGTACACTAGCATACTCTAAACACTCGTACGTTTGGGTCGAGTAGGTATTTAGGTATTGTATGGGACAGCTGATAAATTTTTCACAATTATTACGATATTATTATGTTAGTCCCATTGAGAAAGTTGTTCAGTTTGATGGTCTAATCCACACCTTTAAATATGACCACGCATTTATGATACACTTCGTAGAGAGTAGGTAAACTAGCTAGTCACTATACTGTAAAAAATGTTTATACTATACAGTCACTCTACTCTCCCAACGCGTATACATGGGTATAGTAATTTGCGATAGTTAGAACTCTACCATGTGCTCTACTCTACTCGTGTACCTTGATATAAAAAAAGTATTTTTTGGTAGATCTCACGAGATTCGCAGACGACGCATATCTACGTTTAGTAACACTTACTATGATTATAAATTATATCATATAGGTATAATAAAATAACGTCATATCGTACGCAATGTATACATGACGTGTTACCGAATTAAATATAATTTCGATTTTTGGTTACAGCGCCATCTAGTAACAAATGGTCGAACTTTATCTTCTCACTGTTGGATTGCAGAAAGTACTGGACAGTACCGCGCCGTTTGAGATGCTGTTGTGTAGCTATAGCGCGTTAGGGCCAAATGGGCTCGTAGTTCGGCCAACAGCGGTAAGATAGCGCTTTAATAAAGTTTCCTTTGTTTTAAATGTATCATGCCTTGTAAACCTTGAGGGGATAGTCAGAGAAGTTATTCATACATCCACAGTCTCGTGCAATGAAGACCGTCTTCGTAGTCATTAACCAGCTTCAATTTCGGGGCTACATCTAAAATTTTCACCTAATAAAAAGTGATTCAAATGTCTATTAAGCCTTGTGGACCTTGTGGTTCCCATCTAAGATTACCTAGTGGCGTGTCTGCTTCTTTTCTTCCAAAAGCGATAGAATTTTTAGGCAGATTAACAACAGCTGTCAACATTCTTGAAATCACGAGACCAAGCATTAATGGCCTGTGGCACCCAGTGATTGGGTTGAAAAGGTCAGTAGCAGACTTCCCGTGTAAAATAAGTAAAACGTACTGATATTCTGTGTAATGTGCTTAGACTGAAATTCGATTCCTTCTAATAAATTTAATTATTAGTAATCTAATAAATGGATAATATATGTTGCTAATATCTACATAGATAATTATGTGAAAAGTTTTTTACAAATTGTTTTGGTTCTACCTTTCTGGTCCCGATCCCTTAAGGGGTTATTATATTATTCTTATCATAATAACCAACTTTTACTAAGGGAAAATAGCTGAAATCTCGAAGAAAAAAAAAACTGCTGGTCCATACATTTTTCAGTCGAGTAATATTGAAATAGTTGTATGGTACAGCTATTTTCTTTTTCGCGATTTCCTAAAAGTTATTCATAATGATGAGTACAGTAACCTCTAAAGGGATTGGGGCTTGAAAGGTAGGATCTTGTTTATTATTGTGTGTTTAATTAATGTTTTTTTACTTACTTTGTTGCTCTCTGTGGAGACTTTTTAATGGCTTTATATATCTATCTACCATATAAGTTCTTGTTTTTATTTAATTAGCTCATAGTATTCCTAAAAGTTTTAATTACATCAATTATGTGTCATCCTCAAACGTTTCTTTTATATGTATAACTCAATTTTAAGATCGCCCTGCTTACCTATACATATTCTTCCATACTATATCATCTAGTTTTATGTAAAAAGGGTGAGGGAGGGGTTATATTATTATGGATGGCGGGCCGCTCTTACCAACATTAGAATATTACTCTCACACCTGTCCCCTAGGCGATGTCCGTAAATACAGTTTTTGCCTAGTTTTATGGCTATCATGAGGTTTCTTTGCATGCTGATTTTGGCTAGTAATGTATGGTAATGGATTTGAATCAATATACATTACCATGTCTCGTGGTTTTATTATATTGTTAGTTACACATACCACCAGATTGAATTCGATTAGTGCTTTGGGATTTGTTAAATGAGCGGAAGAATCTCAGCAGAGCTAACATGACGTGTGAACAAATCCGTTTTCTCCTCCCCTTGTCTCCTTGACAGAAGACAAAACGAAAAATCGACAGAAAAAACGGTAATGAGATGGTTTTGTCGCGAATATTTTTGTAGCCAAACCTGTTTTCTCCACCCGTTGTCTCCATGTGAGAAAACAAAACGAAAAATCAAGTGAGAAAACGGTAAAATGATGGTTTTTTCTCCGATTTTATTTCGACAATACCGTTTTCTCCGCCCTTTGTCTCCTTGACAGAAGACAAAACGAAAAATTGAGAATAAAAACGGTAAAGAGATGTTTTTGTCGCCGATATTCTCTCTCCCCTTCTTTGCCGTGCTTACGTGCATGATTGGATTCGATTAGTGCTTCGGAACTTGCTAAATGAACGAAATATCATATTACTATCTGTCCCTCTGCCCAATGTTCGCCATCCCTGAACTAGAAAATAACAACATAAAAGCAACTATAAATAAAATGAATTGTAATCTGGGATTACTGCAGAACGAAATCGTGGAATTTTAATTTCTCAAATAAAGTGAAGTTTACCAACACAGAAATTAAATTGATTTTATCACCTATATAAAAAATAATGGAGTTCTGTCCCATATACAGCAAGCGAATGGTGATGATGATGATGGAGTCCTTTCGTTTAGTAAACTCGACTTACCCACGATAATAAGGTAATTTAAATTTCTGTTTCTCTTTTATAAGCAAACGAGCGTAAAAGCAAAATAAATTCTCTTTGTATGAATCCCAAACTTATATTAATGATATGGAATACATCAGAGACAGAATACACAGACTCTGGAGCTTGTTAAAACTTTTGATGAGACTGTACCATTAACATTGAGTAACCATCGAACAATTTCTACACAACTGTACGTTATATAAATTCCCACCACGTACATGCGAATACACAAATCATCTAATACACAATATCGCAAATATTTCTTGTCCAGAACACTGGGTGACACGGGGCGCCCGAACAAACGGAAGTTTGAGGGGGCGGGCGTGAGAGGGGGACACAACCGAGGAAATACCAGACAAGGACAGAAATACACATTTGAATTACGAACGAACAGTGCGGCGCTAAAGAAAAATTAAATTATATTTCCCAATGGTGTCAGCCAGTTATTAAGTGGCCAGACGCCATTTTGAATTATTATATTTTTTATTTCTTTTTCTCAGGTTTCCCTTTTGTACGAGGAATTCCTTTTATTTGGAATAGTTGTGGGAGCGGATTGCAAATGGATTCAGTTGAAATGTGTTGGAGCTGTAAATCAATGACTGTATTTTATGGGACGTTTGGGATCATTATACCTTAATAAACCTTAGTTTTATAAATAAATCTCTTTGGTACAAGTTACTTCGTGGAAAAACATATATGAAAGGATTTATAGTCCATTTAGTAATTACAGATAGGTCCTATCTCCATAATGTTAGACATTTTCTTGATCTACTGCTAAGGCCTGCTCCTCTGAAAACAGGTCAAGCTGTGCGTTCAATAGCATTTATTAGAAAAAATACAGCCAGTAAGTACAATTTGTTCACTAAAAAGGAAAACCTAGGTACATTAAACAAATAATATCGGTGAATATCAAAAAATTAAATTAAAATTGCTTAAACAATAATCTGCTGTTCCATACATTTAGTCGAGTACCTAATATTTAATTATTTGTATGGAATAGCTGATAATTTTTTCGCGATTGCAGGGTTGGTCCCATAGTAAAAGTTGTTCTTATTGATGATACTTTAACCCCTAGGACCTGCACTAATAAAGTAGGACCTTATAATTATAGGCGTATGCTGCTGACCCCATTCGCCGAATCACAAGGTCTACTTTAGTTGCTTCAAAAAATGCCTAATATCGTCATAAAAAACATTAAAAATATTTAAAAAGAAAGTCATTACAACCCTTCAAAACGTTTAAAACCCAAACCACGTATTTCAAACTAAGGGGAGGTACACATCTATCCCGCGACAACCGAAATTGCAACATAGTAGAAAACCTTTTAAGGCTTTGCATTTCTTCCGCGGTCCGAGTTTGTGCGCCTGAGGCGAGAAAATTATAAAGAAAAGGGGAGATGGGACAAAGCGACGCATCCTCTATCCGCGTGATTGCACTTTCGAAGGGGCAAACATAGAGGTGCTATTAATTTTATCCGGCCTGTATTTAAAGAGGTTTTTCTTTTGTGTTTTTTATGTTATTGTGTGTTGCGGAATGTTTCGTGGAACTATTATATGTTACAAAACTCTTTGTAGTTACGATTTGTACTCAGATTTTGTATCATTGGTAAACTTTTGTGCCATAGAATATGGATAGTTAACTTAGGGCTGATTTTTAAATCGCCAGATAATGTTTTCAATTCAATTCAAATTTTAATTTAATGGCTCCATCATTACTTTGCGATGATTATGCCTATGCCGAGGTTGAGTAAAACAGGAGAATGTTGAGGATGGTCGGTAAAGTGGCGCAGAAGGTGTCTTCTCTGGTTGAGTAACCTAAAAAGGACATTACGAAATAGATACTGTTTTATCCTACGAATAAATTTGACGTTTGACAGATTTTGTATAGGATAGCTGTCAAAAATACAAATTTATTTCCTTCGATAAGTTATCTGGCTATTGAAAAATCACCCCTTATAGTGTTATAGTGATCAAATGAGTGCAATTTCGGCGTATTTCTAGGTAAGGTTGTGTCAAAAGAGTCGGTACTTTCGGTACATTGGCACTTAATTCTTTACTTTTAAAATATCAGTGTTAGCAGGGTAGTAGGTAGCATACCAAGAGATCAATCACAACGTCCAGTTGTCCGCCTTCCACATTATCAAGTTTACTCCAGGTGTTGGATTTGGGTGTTGATTCTATTGTGTAGGTACTTGAACATAACTAAACTAAGGGTGTTTGTCTAGTATAAGTACTATCAAAATATACAACAGAATCGACACCCAGATGTGTTCTTCAGTTCGTCGGTCTAGCTGGTACCTACCTATGTATTGTGCACTATAAATTCGAACTAAGTGAATGTCCTTAAAAAATCACACACTGAAAACTTGATGAAAGTTTAATGAAAATTTCTATCAAATGACAATCGCTACAAGTATTATTACCTACTAGATCCTGGATTTAGACCCTATAGTCAATTGTTTCTCAACCCAGTAGAAACCAACAATTTTATAGTCTCTAAATACCCTTTCATCGATAAAATAAAAAACGTAATTTCATTAGTAATAACGACTCAATTGCCAACGTACTAGGACCAGCAAAAAGCGGCGATTCCACTAAAGAATGGTACTTTAATCAAACGTTAAGGGTTGGAACTTAAAATAATCTCGGGAGGAGTTACACCCGGCCCCGGGCGTATGATAAACCGACGATAACCGGATATGAGGACGAATGAATTGCCCGCTTCCAGCTACGTTTTTTGCGTGCTTCTGTAGTTTTTTGGATCTCATCTTTGTGGTGAGCGATAAGTTAGAAACGTACGCGAGATGACGATTATCATGTTGGTGAAGATGTTACATGCTAACTAAGAAATACAGATATAGGCACTTATGAAATGTCAAGACTCTACGTACAGTGTGTGTGAGTATGTAGGTGGAGAGGTTAATAGATCCTATGAAGAAGAACCGGCAAGTAACTCCATGGAAACTCTTTTAAAATAATACATTACAATCTTGATTAGTACAATGTTGTGGTAAGAGCTGCGAGAATAATGTAATTTAATGTGATTAAAATTATTTGTAATGATAGATTTTCTAGGAAATTATATTTTAAATAGGTAATAATTTAACGATATTTTTTATATGATACATACCTGTGACATGATAATCCGGAAAATAGATTATTTTGGTTAATAACATACAAATCTCAATATTAAATCTAAAAAGCGTCATTTACTAAACTAGTTGTACCTACGCATGGTGCGAGAAACAAAATTATTGTAAGTTGCACTTTACTAAAGACTGAAAACATGTAAACAGGGCACCTAATCTTTACCTAGAACCTCTATTAAACCAACATTTGCCTTAATTTTCTTTAAACAGGCTAAAAGTTCAACAACAGCTCTTTCCAAAACTACCAAACAAAGCAATGAACAATAAAAGTACCTTTGTTTAACCTAAGCAACACTGTATCGAACAACAAGCTATAACCTTACCGCACCAACTCTGTCCCTTGACGATACAATCATCACAATAATGAAGCGAATGCAAATCGAACGGCTCACCAATACTCCCCTTTCGTTCATTTAACGAGGACACGTTATCGGGATATGCTTTCTTCTCCTTTAACGGTATGTTATTTTCCCTTCTTAGGGGTGTCATTAACATAAATTTTACGCTTTCCCAGATAAGCTTGGACTGCTGCCCGGCCCTCCTATTAGGTCCTTTCTTTCAGCTAAATTTACGTGATATTATTACGTATGGTATGAGGAAGTACTACAGTATTTTACGCGTTATTACTTATCATAAGTTAGTGTAGTTACAGATAAAGATTTTTGGATGTAAGAGATGTAATGGTTAGTTACGATGGTTTTTATTGTGATGCGTTATTTTACTGTCATGTTTATTGGATCGGTAGAATACATTTAGAGTCAGTAGACTCATTATCTTACGTAGCAATGCCCGTAGAATTAATTGAAAAATAAAGAAATTTACGAGTTAAGTTGTATTGTATGTTAAATCTAAACAATAATCAACTAATCTAAATATGAACAATAAACGCTAAAAAAAGTATTTCGTTTCATTTCTTCTGTTTTATATCGTATTCATTTAACAGAAAATGCTTCTCTTTCGCCATTTACTTTCTATGTCCCTGCATGTGTCTCTATTATTGTGCCATCATACTCATTTCCACTACATAGGTACTATAACCCCCACAAACTGCAATAAAACGAACCATCTTAAACGTTTCTTTGTTTTCGTATTCTTCTTTTCATAACACAACGAAACTACTCCGATTACTCCTTTCACATAACAATTTTCATTCCACACATTTCCTTTGAATTAGGCATCGTAATACCACGTCTCTCACACGCCCTCAAAAGTCGAGAACGAATAGAAAAATGGCTGGAGGCACACGACACCGGAATATATTACGTAATCGCACTCTAGTTTTGTATGTGAGGTGACAAATAAATGTGTTGGTAGTACGACGCCTCCGAACTCTGATAAATAGCTCGCCCAAATATTTTTGTTCTGAAAATCGCTAAATAAATTGAATTGGGCACGACTCCGGGTGCCGTGTGTGGTGGTGTTAACTTACAATAGGCTTATGACGTATGAGTTGAATTTGTAAGTTTTATTTTGTACTTTGATACAATTGGTGCTGACTGGCTACAAAATTCTATTTTGATAAGTAGGTATTAAGAAAATAAATTTAGTAAATCTTGAACATTTTGTTGCAGCATATTATAACATTGCTAGTGCTTATTTAATAAATATCAGTCTATTTTTCGTTCTTTGGACCAAAATATTTATTAAAGCATAACGATAAGGAGTTTCCATAGAGTTTCTTACTGGTTCTTCTCCATAGGACCTACTATTTGGAACCGCGCATCTAGAGTCACGACATGTCATAAGTCCCTGTATCTGGCTTTCATGAGTTAAAGATCTATTTATTCTGTTCTATTCCCCTGGAATTTTCCTTTAAACTGTCATGCACGACATTTACATAACCTATCAATATAAAATACTTTTAACCCGACCTAATTTAACCCAACCTAAATATTTTACCCCAACACTAATGGATCGAGACGACAACCAACTAGCTTGTATGGTAGGCGAAAATAATAATTATAGTTTAGTAAAAGGGTTAGAAAATAATAATGCAATTTTTACTTAGGTACTAACCTTATTAATCTTAAGGTTTAGTGAATAATAATTATTATTATCATAATATTATGTGTACTTGTACACGGCATAATAAGAATTATTATTATTTCCTTTATTCAATGTTACATAATAATTTTATTTATTTAAGTGTATAATTTTTTTTAAGTATTTTGACAAAGAATAAACACAAAACATTTAAAAATATTAAAGAGTAGGTAAGTAGCCCATGGGTATCGGGAACAGGGTCCAAGTTATTATTATAATTAATGAATGCTTTTCGTAAAAATATGTACAATGGTGGTCTTAATACCTAAGGCATGCTCTACCAGACAACCTTAGGGTAATGCAGAGCCAAAAACATGGTAGATGCACTAGTCATTATTATTAATACGTGAGGCTAATACACGATATTTTTTCATGTAGAGCACATTTGCTGAATGATTCAGTGTCCGTTCCCAAATGCAACCGCAGTAACAAAATGCACTCCAAAACAAAATAAAAAATTGATTTTGTATGGCTTGCACTAATAAATTATGCGTATCCTCCATACTAAGTCGAATTTTCGTTTTGTTTAAAGTGTATTTTTTCGCACTACATAAAAAGTTATCCTGTGTACTAATTCAGCTATAAGATGTTTAAGCCCATGCAATAGTTTGTCTAAAACCTACCGTATGAGGCGACACATCCCTCTAACTACAATAATAAAAGTCGCCAAACACTACACTGAATACACACACACTAAGCTACTAAAACAATGCTACACGCACACATAGACATATACCTTTTAGTGTCAAAAGTGTGAGAATATGGGTAAACAAATCCTCCAATTTCCATCACATTTATTCGAGGCGGTGCTCTGACGTCACCCCCACCCCCCACCTGATAGAGAGGAACATGTAATTTCTTTTGTAGATAGTGTGAACCGACACACCCTATTGGCTGTGATGCGGTGTAGTGATAGCAAAATTTCGTCAACACTAGGGACGGGAGCCAATTTTCCAATAATACCATTAAAGTGTGTGGAGATGATATAGGTATGGTATATGCAAGTTAGGGTTTGGGAATTGGTTCTAAAGGTAGTGTAGTACCAGCAGTGTAGGTAAAATCAATCTCTGGAAAAGACTTCTTCATTGATCTGCGAATTAATGGAAAAAATGGAATTATTGCGTTTGTCTTGAAAATTAATTCCATAAAAAAATTAACGGGTGTAACAAGACCCATAACGACATTTCTTTCTTTCTTTCTTTTTTTTCTTTCCATAACGAAGCAGCTGTTTTCGTATCGGTTCATACCTGGTAACACACTGATTATGGGGATATTGAAGATCAAATCGTGGGTGTAAAGGTAAAACTCATTAAGTGAAAAAAGTCATTCAGATTAATGACTTTTTCCTCTAAATGATTATGATTTTTTGCCAATAAATAAGAAAAAAAAAACACCAAAAATGTCACTTAACAAGTTTTACCTTCACACCCACCACCCACGAAATTCTATTTATTTTAGATTTTTTACCTTTTTGCCTAATTCTGTTTTGATGTGTTATTAGTAAACTTTCATACACCCTTACACTCCCACAGCCACCCGGCCAGTTCTACACGCAAATGGTATAGTCTGTTGCACGCGTTACATTACGAGCTAAAGGTAGGTATCTTTTATCATGAAGTTCGGACTCCCGTCTTCATGACCGGTAAAAAAATGACAAGGTAGTTCAAAGTTTAGTCTCTCACAATCGTATTGAAATGTATTACCAGAGTCGATGTTCATTACCACTTTCGTTACGCGGTAGACCCGCTGCTTGTGTAAATCCCACTGATCAATTCCCATTAGAAACTTACAAAAGGAAATCTTTAATTTATAATAATCAGTCTTTATTTGGTTTGGTTCAGACGGTACCACAACTAACTTTTTTGGAACTGTGCACCTATTCTTTATCGTTTCAATAGTGCCTAATATTTCGTTTATTTGAAATAAAAACTTTTATATTCTATTCTAAAGGCTAGTCTATACTTCAGACAAATAGATTAGGTACTACAACTGAGCAAATAGAACTTCGTATGAAGCTCTTTCGAAGCGCAACAAAGTTTGAAGTATTGCTGTGAAAGCTTCCTCTAATGAAACATGTTCAGTTTTCAGTTCTGTTGTAGTATTGTCGGTAGCTTAATGTTTTCTTGCTTGGAATCATATTGATTATAATCTATTGAGGGAAGTCATTTATAGAACGGCGCAGCGAAAGAGTCTCTCCGAGTGACGAAACCTGAGATCATCTGGCGCATCTTAAGTAGTCAGCCTCGACTAGCTAATCCTTCCATTTCAGCATGAGCGTTTCCCATGATCCCATGCTTGTGCTAAATCGACAAAAGAAGAAGAAAAATAATTTAAAATATATTTTACTTTGCAAATATGGGTACACTAGGTACAAGGCAAGCCATAAATAAAATAACAAATATTATTTAAATTATTGTATCCACCTTCTTCTGCGGAATATGGTGCTCTTCAAATACCGGTCTACTGAACGAATATGAGGGACATGGCCATAATTATCACGCTTGAAAATACTTAACACTATCTCATCATGATTTAGGGTGAGCTTATTTACTGGTTACACCTCCGTGCTGCTACTGAGTCTTTACTAACAATTAATCCAACAGTGGTTTAGCACGATTTGGAAATCGAATTCAAGACCTTACCCTCAGTAGCTATACTTACGATCATTAGATCTGTCTTGGAAAGAATTGTTACAGACCAATTTGACGAATTTATTTATTGTCTTTTTCCCCAACAAATATTTCAAAAAGCATTTCACTTTGTACACATGTCACATTCATTTTCGATCTGAAAACCCAAACCCAATATCCTGGCGTCGATATTTATTTAACATATCATACCAGCATTAGCTTGATATATAGGCTCTGAACCTTCCTTGGACTCAGGGCAGCCCTCTATGATTTATGCTTACATTAGCGCATTGCAAAGGAAAAGGTGACGACATTACTAGGAAATATTGTGTTTTTGTAAGGGAGGATAATAAATAATGAGATTTGGGTGACGTCATTATGTAACTAAGTAATAGTCTTGGAGTTTTAGGGACCGAAATGAGACAATTATTGGGCATAGACGAATGATTTAGGAATTTATCATAATTTGAACCCAGTTATGCGAGTACAACTTGTCATAGACAGTCATTTATGTACAACGGACTTCAGATCGCTGGTTTGATAGAAATCTTCTAAACATAACAGAAACAATAAATTGGTTCAATGGTTCTAAAAGAAGGTAATTTTCTTTCCAAAAATTTCGTCTGCCATACCAGCAAACTTACTGCACGTAAAACGTAACATATCTCCCACTGTGCAAAAAGGACCACACAAGAAAGTAATATTCAAATGAAACTCTATACATAAGAAAACTATCAGCACAGTGTTGAGTGCCTACAGCGCATCGCGACGAATTTTCTAATCGTGTCCGCACGGGACGGGAAAACATCATATTTCACCGGGCCCGGGGGGTGAGGAGGTTAGGAGTGGGGGGAGGGTGACGGAGATGAGTTTTTTACGCATTATTGCTACACACGGAACCATGCTACAAAATTGAACCCCTACGCAGCACTAATAAATTCTAATTTCGATTATTTGTGACACTTTATGTTGATGACTTTGTGTGATGAAAATTGAGTTTTTCAGGACTGGCTTTGGGCAGTATGGTTGTTTATGATGTTGGTTGTGTGGCTGGTGTTAATGAAACATTATTGTAGTATAGGTTTTTGTTACGAACTAAGATCCCTTTGCAATCTAAGAAAAGAAATCTGCCCAGCATTGGGAGAGTAATAGACTTAATTAAAGATTATATTTCTGAATACGTAAGATTATTATAAGTTTGTTACGGACGAAGAGCTTATCCCTTCATGAGAAGAATAGAATGATCTGAGAAGAGGCCCCTGCCAAGTAGTGGGACAGTTAATAGACAGATTTTACAGAATACATAGATGTATTTTGGTACAGTTAATTATGTTTAATTGAAACTATTATACGATAAGATCGACAATAATTTAAATATCACGAGTGGTAAAGAAATACATTAATTCAAACATTAAAATTAGCATCAAAAATTCCCATATCCAAAATCCAATTTTACTAGAATATGACACAACACAACATTGTTATTAACATCGCATTCATAATTCTCCATCCGAATCAAACTCACAACACTCAAACTAGTTGTAACTATCCTACAGAAATTGTAGTATACAGTACACTGAAGGAAATGTTAACAAACAAATTGGAAATAGTCCGAGAGATAGCAACGTTCCTAATACCCAACTTCATTTCAGAGGCACGAGCTCCTGATCGAACGAAAACATTGTTGTGTGCCCTTATCGGTCCTGTAGATGTGCTGGAATAGACCTGAGAATTGCTATCGGAAGTCGGAAGTACTTTGTCAAAGTAGCTAGTCTAGATCGTTAGGGTACTTGCAATTAAAACCAATTGTAGTGTTGTATAATTTTCGCATTCTTTAGATTCGCCAGATTTCTGCAATACAATGTTCTACTGACAACATTGTATTGCAGAAATCTGGTCTGGCGGATTAGTGTTTCTTCGCGAATTCTGTTGGTTTTGAACACGGGTGAATGTTGTTGTAGATCCTTTTGGTATGATTAAACTGCGTCTTCAGATGCTCAATAGACAGAGATTGTATTATCCGGGGGTTACACTACAGAACCTACCTGTACCAGTGTACAGGAAGATCTAAAGCATCATTCACCCGTGTTCAAAGACATCCAAATTTGAACATCAATTCGCCAGACCAGCGTTACATGTAGAGAGTCACGAATAACTACCATCAGTTCGTAGAACTCCTTCTAAAGCGTTTTCACACCGTGGAGTCGATTACGTGGGGCCGTAATGTTAGAAATTTAAAGGAACGAAGATATCGTTCATATAAAGGATACATTCGAAAACTAGTTACCAATTCTGCCGTTTCCAGCTCCGCTACATCGCTGCTCCGCACGATTTTCTAACATGCAGGCTGGAGGTGTATTTTTATTAATAAAGAGCTTATACTGAACGCCTCTTCAGCGAAAGCTTTTAAGCGTTTCAGCGTTCAGCAAGCGCTTTCAGCGTGTTTTTGATAAACAGATGCTACTATTAACTTGAAACGATAGACTTGTAAGGAAATTATTATTATTTATGCTATAAAATATTCATCGTTGTTCGAGTTGACGCTTTTATACTTGAGAGTTAATTAAAATTCTACGTATGGACTGGTAGAGTAATAAATATGACATTAAAATGAATGAGAAAATGTGTTTTTATGACTGAAATTATAATGGGAAATATTTGATCCACCGTACATTATTAATTATGTTATAAAAGCAAACTAAACCAGTTTATTTATACAACATCTGTCTGCCAGTTCTTTTAAATAAAATTACACGTGTACAGTGTTCATAGTGCAATTTTTTATAGGTTTTAGGATTTCTTATTAAAAACACGCTAATATTACAATATTAAATTAATCGGACGACAATATCTCGCCCGTTAACATCCCGTTACAAAAAATTTGACTCTGGGACTCATCAATATTCGACGAATATTTTTGTGTTGATAATATTATAGATAATTATATTAATAATAAAACCAGTGATTCTTAAAGTAGTAACATGAAATAAAGGACCATTAAAAAAACAATACAGAAAAAATTGCGCATAAAAATACTAAAAAATGACATGACATAATAATCACCCCGAGTTTCATCTCGTGTCATGTATTTACACGTCGTCAGCGCAATTCGCATAATGACCGGGTAACGTGCGACTCACTAATCATTGTGCAGGTCCAACGCTAATTCCCCGGTTAACAAGCGCCGGACAGTATGCAAAGCTGACGTACAAACATCTAGTTTGCTATTAGTCTTTTACATTGAGTTAGGAATTTTTGGATGTGGTAGTTCGCAGAACGACCAGGTTTAGATTGCGAATTCCCTCATGGAACAAATATTACTATGACCTGCAGATAGTTGTTCCGGGTCAGGGTATAATTCGTAAGTGAGATTTATGTCTGTAAACTGTACCCACTATACAGGAGAAATACAAGTAAAGGGCATCACTTAAAAAAAAGAGTGACAACTTCTCTGGTCAAATAATGTTTATGGCCTAAAACAGTTGACCCTGGGCAGAAAACTGTATCATGATGTAGAATTTGACCTTTACATAAACAAATAACTTCAATCACGTGTAACTAAGTTTTGATATAGGTAGGTACCAATGAATAAATATAATAGTATAAAATTATATAAAAATTGCCTCCTCCACACAATACCATTCAACGTTGCACATCCAACGTAAGAGGGAGTGTCCACTGTCCACCGCGACGTTGATGTATCATGTCGGATCAACGGACGGGCAAGCGCGTCTGTCCTCCGCCTAATCTCCATACATTATTGCCATGGATATTGTTCAAATAAATGGTACTTGAGACTTTAGTTTTGACAGTAGCTGTAGGGCTGTCCGTGTAGATTTTTTTTAGATAAGATTACGAGAGCGATGACTTGTTTTTTGTGTTGATACACGTGTTTTTATTGATGTTGTGACATTATGAAATACCGGTTTATGTAACCCCTTAATCCTTTTTGTGAGTATGGTGATGAAAGAAACGGTCTATAGGACACACAGCAATCAAAGAACTGGACCGAAAATGATCGGAATGTATCGTTTTTTTTCTTGTTACAATTTTTTTTTATAAATGCCACAATTATATCGACGCGCGACGCCCCCACCGAATAAAATGGTAAAGTCACTTAACTGTAAAATGTTTTTAATGCATATTTGTAAATCTTCAGACTTGTTTATATTTTTTTTATTGTTCTGTCATTATTTATAAAAAAAGCTATTCAAAAAGAAAATTTCGTTCCATGGAAGTTACACAAATGTTAAGAAAACAACGTTTTTTATTTTTCCTGTAAAGTTAGACATTTCGGGTTACCATTTTATTCGGTGGGGGTGTCGATATAATTACTCTACCAATTGTGTATTTTTGTTCAGTGTGTTTAACAAAATGGTTTTACCTAGTAAAATTCGCTAAACAAAAATATTTACAGCCCTACGTACAAAGTGATCTCAAAACAGGTAACAAAGTGGAGCTCCATTTGAATTTTGTTCATACTGTACTCCTATTTGGGATTCGGGAATTGAGAAGTACCTACCTACCTACATATTGATAAGATTTTTCAAATTTTACGAATTCTGAATCTGCACAATTAGCGAGGTCGCCAGTGCTCCCTAGTAGTAGGGTTGGTAACGCTCGAGTGATGTCCCTGGTGTTGCGAGCGTCCTTAAGTTACGGTAACCCCTTACCATCCGGGCCATATGCTTCTTTGCCAACTTAGTAGGTACTATAAATTTTATTTTATTAATTAAAATCGCCTGATGTCATAAAATAAAGATCCCATATTGGGCTCAATGTAGTAAAAGCGTGACCAGTTACCTAAATGAAAACTGAATAATAAAATAGTCTACTAAGATTTTCAGCAATCCTATGCCGTTGTTAGTGATATCCAACAGGCTAAAAACAAAATAAAAGAATCTGTCAACAAAAATAAATATTTTTTTAACAATTGAATTGTAGAAATGATTCGAATAGCAGTTGTAATACAAAAGTAACGAGCACCGGGCGGCGCGGGCGCAACGTATGGAGATTAATTTGCGCTCGACGCCCCCACTGACCGCGCCACAGCCTCCCACACCGCTAGCATAATGTGGACCTACCAGGAACATAATAAGTATATATTTCCATAACTATTATTCTTTACTTAATCATCATTACCCAAAAAGTTGTCAAACTCAAGTATGAATGGAGTGGGCACAGCGGAGGGATATGCCTGCCGGCTAAACTCACCACGGAAGTCCGCTTTCGGCACCTGCAAACTCGCAGGTACCATGGGCATGAACTCCGCTAATAACCTTCATTACTTTCGTGGAGACTAAACTTTGAGCTATCTTGTAAAAAAAATACCAATATAATTTATAATATAATTATAAAGACGTTAGGTCCACATAATACCAACGTGGTTGGTTAACAAACGAACAACCCCATCCCTCGCTACCCTTGTAGCAGTCTTGGTAGGTATATAAGGTAAGGAACGGAGTAATTTACTACGACTGACACTTCTTGATACTTTTTTTATTTTATAAAAAATAAAGTGAAAGATTTATTTTTACAAGGCATCTGAAAGTTTATCTTTAATTCCTATTCATTAGCAAAAATGTATTGAAATTTGAAAGGTAATCCGCTACTGAAAAGATACTTGATGACTTATGTAGGTATAACGTGCTTGCAATCCACGATCATTTATTAGGTTCGTTTTATGTTCCTGCTATGAAAATTAAATTGAATTCTATAATAGCTTCTTCGTAACGAAATTAGAGAACCGAGAGATTTAAACTAAACTCATCATCTGATTTGAACAATATATGAAATTTAAAATTAATAAAGTATCAAACCCTTCTCTTCCTTCTAAAGTCTGAGTGTCGAAGATAAGGCAGGCCGGGCGAACTATTAACAACTACGTCTGCTGAATATGAACCCAGAGCCACAGCCAACAGAGACCATTTAATGAATATTTGATCCCCATTGCATTGGTCGCATGCCTTTCGGACATATTCGAATCAATTGTACAATGTTCACAACAAACGTGCTGGATAATAAAGATGGCGACGGAAAATTTGAATGAAGCTGCGCCAATAGTAAATTGTTTTATTTTTCTTAAAAAAAGTTTTATTTTCAATAGTTAACCGATTAGCCTGCTGAGAATTATACGAATGTTTGCGTTTCGTCATTTAATTAACTAAAGGTTTATTAGTGTCATGTAGCATTATACAACAATAGGTAGGTACCACAAAGTTCAGTAGCAACATTTAGATATTTATACCTATGAGAGTTAACGACTACTAAATAAATAAATATAAATATAAATCTTATTATGTTTAAATATCCCATTAGTGACCAAGTCAGTTTTAATTTGTATGTTACCTACCAGTAGGTAGGTAACATACAAATTTTAAAACAATAATATAATAATAATATTTTCATAGTAATGAAATACCCTTTACTATCAAAACTAGTCATAAACAACAACTGTTATACCTAGTACTAAAAACGTAATGTTTCTGACACTGAAAAAACCGGTTAAACGGTTTTCAAGAGTTTAGTTTTCGATTCGCCATCTCACAATTTTAAATTTGCAGACGTCTGTTCTTTATAAAGACACAACAAAGAAGGAAAAGCTTATAAAGGCAGATCATGAATGAGAGTGTCTCTCGAGACAGAACTGAGCCGCGGGAAGTATCAAACATCGATACCAGCACCCTTTGCGGGACCGGGTACATAATTAGGTATTTCACTTTCTCTTAGAAAATATTTATACACAGCAAATTAACCTAAAATTCAAACAGAAACAACTCATTACATTATAATAAGTTGACGTAGTTACAAAAAAAAATGTATAATAAAACTTTCATCATTACACAAAATACCTTCAAAGCCTAACCTATTTGAAGCGAATTACGCGCCTAATCCAATATTTGTTCAAGAAGAAAGCAAGAGCAAAATTTTTTTTTGCCCCAATTAGCGTTCGACCCGGTTCTAAGAGAAAAACGAAATTGCTACGTAAAAAGTCGTAACTCAATTACGCCGATGAACCGCTGTCGCAATAAGGCGTTCGTTAGCAGGGTTGAGACTAAAGTTGGAGCATGCGCCGTGACCCGAGGTCGATAATGAGGGAGACCTCTCGCTCTGGAGCCTCAACATCACACATCCTCACAATTTAACGTTTACGTATTTACATACTCTCCCACATATGCATATTCACCCTATAACTAGGGTTGGCAACGCTGAAATCTTGATGTTTGACGGTCGGTGTGGTACAATCACGACACAAAGTATTTTCAGATACCTACATGTACGTTGAAATTCTACATGATCATCCTTTATCATCTTCCTTTACCATTTTTCCTTTACCATCATTCTTTATCAAATTTAATTACCTGCTTGAGCAGATAATTAAATTTGATAAAGAATGTGTAAATGACTTTAAAAGAAACAGGCATTTCTGTTAGAATTTTGCCAATAAGGCAAAGGAGATTTTTTTTACAATCATCAATATTCATCGGTTCCTTCATAATATTACCTTAATTTTATTATTCTATGAAACGTGATGCTACCTTAGGATGCTCCGAATCAGCTGGATTCCAATGTGAGAGTTCTCCAACACGTCAACACAGTTGCAGACCGTCAAAAAGCAAAAAAGTGGTTATATCGTTATATCGGCTACATCCGGTACGGAAAAAACCGACTGCTTAAACTCATGATTGGCAAAGTGTAAGGCAAACGACGCGTCGGAAGAAGGTTACCTAGAAGTTCTAGTTGCGCAAAAGAGAGTGGGCTAGTATTGCCAGCGTTGAACAACTCTTTCGCTTGACACAGGATAGAGAGAGATTATCTGAGCTGACGACTAACATACAGTAATGGAGAGGCACTTGAAGAAAAAGATGATACTATTCAACTAAAGCAAGCTAAAAACAAAATCGTAATTTAGGAACACATCGATTTTATTTGTATTAGAGTTCGAAACGGGGTATTTACCATGTTTATATCTTGTGTTGAGCTCCCGTTTCGAACTCTAATACAAATGTTAGTGACCATGACAGTTTAAAAACTTACATCGATTTTAGTACTCAAATTCTGCAAAAATCATCACAATTAAAAGCAAAAATTAGATGTTCTATATCGTCTGTCTGTCAACCCTGCGTACAACACTATGACGTATATGCATCGTACAGCACACATAGACATTCCTACACTTTCGCACACATGCGTAGCAAGATCTTGGAATTTGTTTAACTCAAGTAATGGCGTTCTTACATTGACATTAGTTTGTCGAAAGATATTTATGTGAGTTGAATGTTTAGTTGAATAAGGGGTTAAGTTTATGGTCCCCATTGTTGTAACTTTTCTAGTTTTTTCGTTGCTTATCTACGTATTTTATGGGATAAATCGTGTGATGTATTGAATCTGTACGATTGATGGCGCTCCGAATAAAGCCATTGTCATAAATACATTGATATTAGGGAAAATATATTTGGTTACCTTCACGGTTATTTTTGTGTAAGAACCAAATACTTCACCAACAATGTTATTCTTAAACCGTCTGGTTGCAACAGTAAAAAATTTTTACCTCGCCTTTTCTTCAGTCCACTTGATCAAGTTGTTGAGAATACTAATTAAACAGTAATGTAATTATTATCATAATGTTCAAAACGATTATAGTAGTATTTATTTATTTATTTAATGCTTTTCATACAAATATGTACAAAGGCGGTCTTAATGCCAAAGGCATTCTCTGCCAGACAACCTTAGGGTGATGCAGAGACAAAACATGGTAGATGCACTAGTCATTAATATTAGGTGAGGATAATATTATACCTACTTATGTAAAACCTAAGCAATTCAATACACATATACCTACTTACATTACAATATATAATTACCTACACTATTAGATACATCACGTACCTACATACTATACAAATAATATAATAGTATAGGTATCTTAAATAAATTCCCAATCATTAACAGGTAATCATGTTAATAGTACCCATACAGTTAGTAGGGTAATCTAGATTATGAGAAGCAATGACATTCATTCAATTTTTATCCCTAAGTATTAAACAGTTAATATAATCGGATTACTGATAACATTAATTATCAAAAAAGACGAGCAACACTGAAATCACAGACGCATAAACATAATATCTGAAATTCGTAAGTTAGGTAGAGCCATAACTCTCGTCTCACGTCGCAATATAATTAAAATCACGACTGTCCCGTGGTCCTCCGTGGAAGAAAGTGCCTCCTTCCCATCCCCCTACCTCCCTAAGAAAAGGGGGTAGGGAGTCGGGGCGATTCACATTAATATTCCCCACTTTTATCTCTATATGCAAACTGGCAGCTAAAAGTTGGTCCGTTCATTGTGACCGGTTGATTCTTCCTGGTTGAATGATTGTGCTGTTCCAATGCTCTATGGAATGAGAAAGTTTTTGTTCAGCCACAGCGCTGGATTTCTTTTGTAGGTTTGGTTTTCTTGTTTCATTATGAAGGTCCGAGAGAAACTTCTGGGGTTTGATTGTTCGGTAGTTTTAATATTAAAGTTCGTTCCCCAAAGATTTGGTTTGCGGAAAGTTTGTTAATAATGTAAAAACCTTATTTATACATCCACCTTAATTAATGTAAGAATATACCTTTCATCATTTAAATATTTAATCACGTTCACCAAAACAAGAAAATATTACAGCAAAAAAATAATGTCGTAAAAGCAGAATTTTAAATGACCTTTGTAAATGACTGTACCGTCATCAATTAAAGAAAACGCCGGGAAAACGGACCATAAAAAGTAATTCGGTCGAATTTAAAAACATAACGCCCATTTCCCAGCACTGATTGTTCTCAGCAAATGAGAACGTTTCACAATCGTTGAAAATTTTAATTAAATTACTAACAGAAATTCCTTTGACGACAGAATAATGCCGCTAAATACAAAATCCCATTGGTCATCTTGGCAAAAGGAAGAGCGGGTCGTTCTAATTACAAATAATCAAGCTTTCTGATTGGCGGGTACGATCCCCTCTTCTGTTTGTTCTCAGGAGTGGGCGTGGCATTTCTCGCTCGCTCTTTTAATTAGTGTAAGGAGTAAATTGCTTGCGAGAGAGAGCACTGACGCTAGTTTTGTTCGGGCGCCATCTCTTATTGGATGCTGTAACTAGTGGGGGGTAGGGAGAAAGGGGGAATAGTGTTACGTAGTTAATATAAGGAAAACACGTACGGCAAGCTTTGTAAGGGAAATGGCTCGGTTGACATTTTCAGAGTTGATAGTTGCACGCTTCTGAGTTAAATCGTTTGTTGGTATGTGACATGAGAATAACGATATAAAACACGGGGATGGAAGATAAATGGGTTACAATATCAGTTTTTTCCGGTATCTCAAAAACAACATTTATATTCAAATGCTTTTATAAGGTGAGACAGAGCACGACTTAGATATGTCTAAGCATTGTCTTCTCTCATAATTCTTATAAATTCAGCATGAATTAATATGCATTAAGATCTTCTACGCCAATTTAATGAGCCATCGCAATTTTTCCATTTTACAAAAGATACATCGGTACTGAAAAATGAAATATGCACCATTGTTAAAACAATAAGAAACAAGTAAGACTCGAACCACCTTCGGTGTATCATCGACGCCCGTTTGCTTTTTTATTGCAGCCACCTCACCCCCACCTCCCCTTGCCCCTACGACGCAGCATTTCCAAGCCATTTAATATTAATGTGCATTTTCGTGGAGAGGAGAGATTCGTATAAAGCCCCAGTCTGCGATACACTACTACGAGGAAGTCGGGCTAGAATGGACAATACGTTTAAATTTTAATTATGCAAGCGCTTGGAAGAAACAATTTTGCTTTTATGGCTGAAATAAGAATTAGCTGGCAAGTTTATGTTATGATGTTTTTAGTTCTTCGTGTATTTTTTTAAATTATTCTTCTGCTGCGAAAGCACATTACGTTTTGGTACAAATTAAATTCTAAACGAAATTATATATCAAGACTGTTGGTACTTCACAAAGTTTTTGTTTCTATGGATGTTGTGTAGAGCACGTGATCGCAAAATACAAAATTATATTTTTTTTGTCACAGGTAACAGCGATTTATTGTTGTCCAAAAGAAAACGTCATCGAAAATCACATAAACAACAGCAAAAATACTAATACAGTAAATCAAAGTGGCTATTTCACACCATTCTCCCCGCTATGCAGAGTTGCAGAGACGGTAGCCAGCCTTACACTGGATTTATTACTCGTAGTTAAAAGTAGTTCGTAAGGCCAACAGTAGTTCGAAACAGCCATTTCCAATAGATAAAGCTTCGAGACAGATTCCAAATACATTAGGCGGTGACGCAAGAAGGGGTGAAACTATTAAAAATTCCACCGAACCGACGTATCGTGGTGTATTTTCGGTCGTAGATCGTGAGTCGAGTGCATGACACGTTTATTAGAAAATTTCCTCTCGGGGTGTCAAGATTGTGGAGGTTTTATGTAAGTAGGTATCAGCGTAAAGTCTGTGGCAAGTTGGTAAAATAAAAGAGTAATGTGCCAGTTGCGAATATTGAGCAAAGGCTTTGGTACGCGTGTTCAAAAGTTCCTAAAAAAGAAAAAATTTAAATAAAGTTTAAGTAATGGCCCAAGGTCACCAATACAACGTTCTTTGCTCTAAATGAAATATAGTAGTAATAAGACCACAAATTATCAAGCAATCTGATTAAATAGAACTGATCTTTATTTTATGTAAACCAGATACAGGCACTTATGAAATATGGAGAGTCTAGGTGCGCAGTTACAAATAGTACCTAAGTCCTATGGAGAAGAACCGACAAGACACTCAATGGAAACTGTTTTAAAATTAAGTTATTAATTATCTTGCCAGTTCCCGTAGTCAAAGTCACAGCCGAACGCTTGGACGCTATGGTAATGATTCCTCATACATAGATTTGTTTTCTTCGTATTCTATTATTCAAAATGTAGGTAAGGGAATGAAAACTATATCACACTTCAAATCTTTATAGATTTCATGTGCTGTACAAAGGTGTATCTACAACAAAGAGTTGAATAAAAAAGAAACCAGGGGGCCTAAAAAGGCCACATTGAGCAATTCATCTACTGATCTGCATAGTAACTGTCAAACAGATGATTACTGAATAGGAACCTTATGCGGATGACATTAAGAGTCGTCAAATAAGTATCTAAATATTTTTACATTCGTAATATGAATCATAATAGTATTGTGATTCATTTAAAGCGGCCTTTTTAGCCCCCCAGATCATTATTAACACTATCGTATTGCTCCAATTAAATACTATTTGTGTGACTAGAAGTCTGATTTATCTGAAAAGAGGAAGTTTCTACACAATTAATTACTAATCGAATAAACAAAAAAACCAATAATTGCACCAATAATTTCATGTGAAAGTCTGTTGTTAATTTCGATTAATCGGGCAAGATAAGCTAGTTCGGGCAATTTATTACCCTTTGAACACCAATTCTGAGAAATCTAATAAGGAGAGGTTGAATCTTAGCACCGATTGATAGCATGGTAGGACCCGGGTTAATCCCCACACGAAACAAATATTTGTATGGCCTACGAATAATTGTTCCGGGTGACAGGGCTCCCTACAGGGCTAGCAAGGCAAAAAAGGGAAGAGAGAAAGTCGGAGACAAAAACCATCTCTTTACTGATTTCCTCTCGATTTTTCTGTCAAGGAGACAAAGGGTGGAGAAAACGGGTTTTTCCACACGTCATCCTAGTTCTACTAACAGGTGAGTGGTGAGATGTTTATTTAGAAACTGTACCCACGATACAGGAGAAATCCAGGTGTGAGGAAAGGATAAAAAAAAAATTCAATGTGCGTACCTACCTAGCGGTCGGAACCGGACGGCTTGTAACTGCCATGGAAATCTTATTCAGAGGCAAATCATTATTATCCTAGTCTTATTTTTATTCTGATTAAATAACATTATTCTCGCAGCTCTTACCACAACATTGTACTAATTAAGATTGTAATGTATTATTTTAAAAGAGTTTCCATGGAGTTTCTTGCCGGTTCTTCTCCATAGGATCTACTATTTGGAACCGTGCACCTAGAGTCTCACATTTCATAAGTGCCTATATCTGGTTTACTTGAAATAAAGATCTATTACAAAAAGATATGCCAGAAACATCCCTATCCAATATTCATTTCTAACTATCCGGCTCCCGCAACATATACTAAAGTACTTATCTACAGAGGGTAGAGAGGGGTGACAATGGTCCGGAAGGCGAATCGTAATTCCTATTTTACAAATGGTCCACGATTTATACGACACCTTCGTGATTATTCGCAGTACCACAATAAATTACCTGAGTTTGGTCCAGAGAGGATTTTATTTTTGGATTTATAACAGCCATTTTGTAATTCGGAACCCTGATGAGGGTTGGTACAGATGGTTTTTGTAATATTAATTAAATGTGAATTATGTGTAATTCAGTATTTATATTACGGTTATCGAGGATGGGTGGGGAAAATTTATCTAAAATTTTAAAATTAGGTAGGGAGCGATATGAACTCAAAGAACGATTAGAGGAAAATGTATAATCCTATCCTATCCTAATATTAGATAATAAGGCAGTGTAGATAGTTAAGTTGGCTTCTAATTATACCTAGTTAGTCATAATATAAATATAAAAATTTGAATGTTTATGAGTTGTGCGTGAATTATTATGCGTGTTTATAAGTCAATCACGCCTTATAGACTGAACGGAAACCGATGAAATTTGGCACATAGGTAGACCATGAGCTGGATTAACATATAGAATACATTTTATTCGAGTATATTAAGTAGTTCTTCTAGGATGCGAAAAAAACCGCGGGCAACTGCTAGTTATTTCATAATTACATAGATTTATCTGTAACCGAAGTCATTAAAAGTGACATTTTAAACTTTATGACTGTGTAGGTCCTTTCTAATTAATACCATACCTTTTCTAATTTATACCTCGATTTAACCTTTATTCTATAAAATTCACAAGACGCATTTAGCAGCTGAAAATCACACAAAAGACAAAGAGTTAGTTGTAGCTTCAGATCTTTTTCTACCGTTCTCTAGGAATAGAGACAGTTTTGATTAAAAAATCCGATCACATCAATAGAAAGCGTACCGATTTCAATCATCCTTGGAGCTATACAATCCATGAAACCATAGGTACATCATAGTGCAAATAATTATCTTCTATAAAAATAAAACTTGTGAGATTACCAAACAGGTTAGAAAACTAACCAAGATATTAAGTGCCAATCAGTCAATTATTATAAAAAAATTAAAGCATTCGGTGCAATAACGGCATTACCCAAAAAAGTGAGTTTCGAGATAATTGAAATTAAAGTTTTTTATGCATTTTAACTATTAGATATTTTAAAAAAAGATAGAAACTTGCTTCTCTTTTTCCAATGCTTCAATTCGTAATCATTTCTTACTCGTTCGATTTTGTATCAAATTAACAGGCCTGAAGACAAAACGTACCTACATTATAATATTCCAACTATTTCAATCTAATTATCGATAAAATATTCTCGTAAGCAATTCCGATCAAACTCAATTCCTATCAGATTAACGCATACCTCATTAGATATTACTTTATCGATATCTTCGGCTCTCAAAATATTTCCAATGTTAATTAATTAGCTGGCTCGTGACAAATAATTATGTGAGAAATGGCCGCCATTCAAGCCATGTGGTCACCGAAGCTATTTTATTACTTCCTGTCAACATGGAATAAATTTGCTTTTTTGTATCGAATTTTGATGAAGTTTAATGCTTATTATTATTCAGGGAGTTGGTTTTCGATGCCAAGGTAATATAAACTTTTTATTTGGACAGCAAGAGACACAATACAAAAATTAAACAATGAAAAAAAAAATACAGCACAAAGCAATTAAATAAAAAAACAATAATCAGATTGTACAACACGGGCATGTGTCTCACGGTTGCCCAAAAAGGTATCCAGATCAGCTTAAGGCCAAACACATAAGTGCTTGGTGTTACATCATTGGTTATCTTTTACAGCAGAGAAATAAATATCAAAAACTGTTCTTGGGAGATTCTCCAAAAAGCTTTCATCATTCATCATCATTAATCATGCCATCCTTCCTTCCTTTGGTTGTAATCATCACATTTGTGTTTGAATTTTAATTAGTCTTGTGTCATGGCAGTAACGTAACTCGGCTTTTTCATAAAATTATTATGTGATTTAAACTTCCGCATTGTTAACTTGAGGTGAGGTTAATGATGTCCTTAATTGATCACCCTTTTTATAAATACAGATTTTCATTCTACAGGGAAACGAGACCGATTTAAGCCTCTTAGGGCCATGTTCACCAACGACATACCTATCAGATGTTTACTCGTATAATGTAATCGACCGTTTACCCATACAAAAGTCCATGTTAAACTGTTGATTTTGTCTTAATCATCTGTTATATTGTCGGTGAACTAGGGCCTTAGTCTTAACACACACTTCAATACGGTAATTGGATTTTATAAAATTTAAGATATTCTTTATTTTAAACGACAAATACTAATTTGACGCAATACGCACACGCTCGGTAGCGCGCGTTTCTGTAGCAGCCGATTTGAGATTCCTTGTTTACCACTGCGTCGCCTTAATTGACATTGAGTCTATCTTAAGCTGCTGGTTTCTGAAAGTCGTCATTTCTGGGGTTGGGTGTGACGATGTGCATTTCCAGACCAAGTATCTACAACCGTATTTACATTATTATGAAACGCAGTATCTGAGAGAACCCTATAGTAGGACTCGGACCTTTGCTTAGACCATTGGTGAGACAGATGGGACCTTATTTATGGGGTCATATTTAACTACTGGAATCAGTTCCGAGTGCTATTAAGTGGTTTGGCCCGGTCCAAGCAAGGTGCTCCGGTCATAAAAGATTAAGATTACCCAATTTAAAAAATTATGTAGGTACTTAGATGAAGACGATGAAGTGACAAGAACTCATAACAGGCATTTTGGCTATTTGAAATAATCACTTGCGTAAGTTGGCAAGAACAGCTAACTTTATTTCCCTTTTTTAGTCAGTAATATTAGTAAAATTTGTTTTTTTAATACCAGTTTATAAAGAATGATATTTTTTCCGTTTCGTGTAAAATTGAGTTATGGCAGATAGAAGTTATTATCACCTCATCATCGTCGATATGTCGTTTGCTATACTCCAATCGAAAGCTAATAAATATCCCAAAATGCAAAAACAAACCGAGCTTCCAAAAATCCGTCGCGATAACGTAAAAATGTTCGTCGTACAAGCTTCGCCTGTCACGGTAGAACGCACTCTTAATTTATAGTTCGAAGTGTTAATTGCAGTAATGAATAGCTAACATTACGTGACTATCGTGCTTATCGTTACATCTATTTGTTCATGTTAAACGCTTATGTTAATTCGAGGAAGTTTGCTCCAATGAGTACGGAATGTCGATGGCTTTGATCGTTCGGTGAATTGTTTGGAGTCAATATTTGATGTGGGATTAAAATATATAGAATTGTGTTGTTATTGTTTATTATAAGAAAATGTTAGACTATGTTATTTTATGGATTGTTTTGTGTGTTATTATTTATTTGGTTACTGATGTCGTGCATAACGTCCTTGTATGACGGCCTATAGGCTCGAAAAATACCACAATGCCTGAAGATCAAGCTTCACGACCAATGTGTTTTGCTCACTATGACTTACGGAGTTGAAATATGGACGCTCACTCAGAAGACTGTGCATAAAATGATGGTTGCACACAGTGCCATGGAGAGTGCCATGTTAGGTATTTCTTTGAGAGATAGAGTCCAATATACGGAAATTCGACGCAGGACGAACGTCTAAGACGTCGTACAGAGTATAAAGGCTCTGAAATGGCGATGTGCAGGACACTTGGCAAGACGTAGTGACAGTAGGTGGAGTAGAGCCCTAAAAGAATAATGAATAATAAAGAAGAACACTGAGTGGTCCTAAATCATTTACCTACTAAATCCATTGTATCTGTTCTTCGTTACGATGTCACTAACACTCAGTATAGAAGTGATAGAACTAACCAAACAATTAAAGATATTGACTTAATTTTTTTTGCTCATCTAGAAAACTTAGTGCGAATTTTCGCGAGTTTTTCCGGCAGTAGAACACAGTTACAGAGGCCCAATGACCCTAGGCTAATTCATAATCAACTGGCTTGGTGACAGTTTGGTCACAGTATTCAGTTCTTTGAACACAAGAGTACGCCTTATACCTACGTAAAATTGCCATACGTTAGCAGCCCGATTCTAACAAGGTGCATCGACACAACGGATACGTCGACATACAGTACTTGAAACATTTAATTTACTTCATCATCATCAACAGCTTATAGCAGTCCACTGCTAGACATAGGCCTCTCCAATCGCATACCATCTTGCTCGATCCTCGGCTACTCGCATCCAGCTGCTACAAGCAACTCTGCATATATATTTATGTAATATGAACTGTACAAACCCATATTTCATGCAAATAACGAACATTCTGATACTGATTCTGCGAAGATCGTCGCTTCACCTAGACTAAGGGCGTCCTACCCTATGTTTGCCGATTCGCAGTCTCCACTCAAGAACACGTCTACCCTATACGTCTAATAATTAACATACAATAATGTAATTAAAGGTCATTAAAACACATTAACTCATTCACTAATAAAAGGACAATATACAAATGTCTGCGTTTCGTCACTTAATAAATTAAAACAGTTTATTGTTAATAACAAACAATTAAGTACGGCTATTCAATTAACGTCATAAAAACGAAAAAAAGCTATGCAAATGAGTCGTGTTTTTAACTATGTTGATGAAACTTATCTATTCCGATGTTTATCTTACTGAGTTATAGTTTACTAAACGGCAATTACACGCCAATTAACTGGCTATGTTTTATGTTAATTAAATGCACCCTCATGTTACATTAACTATCATTTTAAAGCTTCTTGTTAAACGAAGTACCATTTAAAGTCAATGAATAATTATCACTTTATGGCCTTAAATAATTTTTTATTAAAAATATCTTAATAAGGTTAAAAATGCGAGATGCATATTTTAGTAAAGCTAGAGATAGTAATAAATATTGTGAAATTATGATGGCGGATATTGCATTAATTATAATTCTAATCAGATTTAATTCTAGGCTCGATAATATTTATAAATAATGGTCTAAATTATAATAAGGTTAAAGCTTAAGTTTGATGGGTTTTTAATTTAAAATAACGAAATTCATTTGGCACTTTCACTATAACGTGTTTTTTTTTATATTAGATTTTTAGGTGATTTTTTCTGATATTTATGTGTAGCTTCATTATAAACACGACACTTTACTTAATATTTATTACAGTTAGCCCAGAGCTCTTAAAATATTGAAAATCTCATTTATAATTCCTTTTTCTTTTTAACTTTATTCAATGAGAGGAAAAATATGTCAAGGTACAGTCACGATCTTTTGTTAGTCTCAGAAATAAAAGTCAGATACTTTATTAAAACGATTTGTCATCTACTCGGCAGTGCCTAACCGAACCGATATTGATGAAACTGCACAGTTTTTTTTATTACAAGCGAAGGATTAATAGTTGACAGGAAGACTTGGCTCGCATAAATATCTCATTAGGCAAAGATTTATTACTGAAGCAGTCACGAAACTGTAAAAAAAGTTTGGAAGAAAACGGTTTTGATAATTACTTGTCAACATGCGATTGTCTATTTGGAGCTCGATGTTGGTTAATTTGGTTTTTTTATTTGCCGTAATATATCATTTTGTTAATGACACCTAAACGAAGAGTGATCACGAACGCAATCCACAAATTTACTAACAAACTTGGCGTAATAAATTCGAAAATTAAGTATTTTTTACAGCTTGTGTAAACGAGTTTTACCAAGTCTTTAAGTCCGTATTTGAATTGGAGTTACAAAGCCTTGGATATTCCGTAAATTCTGTGCCTATTTAGAATCATATTTTTATTTACAACCAGAATGTGTTCCCAGCTTTATGTAATTATCATACCATTTCCTGTGATGCATTATTATTATTATTAATTAACCCTGTGAGACACATGTAAACTGTATGTGAAGATAGAGTAAATAATAAAAGCATCACTTTCTAAAATCGTTATTTATTTAACTTAATTTATTCTTCGTGATTGATGAACTATTAACATTACTTTTACTCTTAAAAATAGAAATCAACAGCTGTTCAACGTGATGACAAACAAAAAATAAAAAGGTGCTATTAAAATTTCGTTCCGCGATTGTACAGATAAGCAAACACTGTTCAGGAAAGGTGACATTCGGTGAGCATAAAAGTCCAAAGGAATCGGTGTGCGTCCTAATAATTTATCGACAGTTGACCTCGCTTCATTTACATTAAACAAATTGTTAATTTTTTGATAGTTATCATCCGGAACAGATGGTCGGAACCAGGTATTATGAACACAATCGATTTTGAACTCTCCATTTCAAATATTGGGTTGATTTTCGAATGTAGTCCGAAGAAATTCTTTAAAGTGTTTTTTATGTTTACGCCGTAATAATTGTGGAAGGTAAGCATGGCATGTGCCGTGGTTATGAGACAGGTTGACCACATGTGGTGCAATCTGCTAAGTATTTTATCGTACATTTTAGATTATAATTTGACGGCTATCGTTTAAGTTAATGAAATTTGTTTTGTGGCTATCGCCTTACTGTACTGGCAGGCCTGGCAATCTTGGCAACGTAACTTAGAATCGGATGTATTAAAAATATGAAATTTGATATGTACTTCAGTTCTGTTCAGGTTTAGTTTTATCGAATAAGTTTTATGGTTCTACCTTTGTACATTGGTTCGTAAAAAATATCTTTTTGTACTTAAACTTTCTTACGTTATTTAAGTACTAGAAAGTTATTGATTTCGATGAAGAATTGAAAAGTATCTTTTAGTTTTATAAGAATGTTTCTGTAAACCATCTGACCTCCAATATCTCTGAATTGAGAGTATTGCAATTATCACTGTCGCCTATTGGCAATCGTAGCACTTGACTTTATGAGTACCTTAGATTTAGGTGGAAGCCCATAGCTATCCTCTTTATTCAGATCAGCTTTAGGATTAGTGTCGAGGAAAATGTTAGAGATAATAAAAATTCGAAATCAGGACCACGCGATTCCTTCTCGTGTCTCGGGCTCTCGTTTGCGATTGTATGCTCCAAATACCTTACTTTTTACACTAAAAGATTCTAAAATTGACGTTATTTATGAAATGATTAAACATTAAAACGCACACGTGCGTCATAAACAACAGCGATGTGTAAAGCGTCCCATGTGTCCGGGAGTAAAGTGCGACATTTATTCGCACAAACCATTACCGAGCGCCACCGAAAGTGCCATTAACATAAAAGAACGAAAAGAGAAACTACTTTCAAACTCAATATCAGAATCTTTTGTGTAGCAAATCTACTCTCCGAGCCCTCAGTTGGCGGCCATCCGTTAACACATTGATTATACATCAAGGAAAATAAAAAGGAAATAGCACCACGAAAAAAGCCGCGCTGTAACGATTTCAATCAGACAAAACGTTTTGCGTTTTTATGGTGGCACGCCATCGGCGACTATCTCGTTCCGAAACAGATTATTTCTCATTTGATTTATGGCGGTTGAATCTTCCAACGATATTATGTTTTGGTCATCCATTCGATTCCTATTTGAATGCTGAACGCCGAATGGGGTGGTATGAGACGGGGTGGCACTCGTACTATATTAATCTCAAATCCATTTGTTGTAATCTGCATTCGATACTGGGGCTCTATGCCATCGCGTTAAGGTTGAAACTCGTATTTATTGCACGCATGAGTTAGGACAGTTCAGAGATCGCCAACCGATAGAGGTGAGAGATGAAACAGTAGCATCGAATTCATTTCGCCGATGTATAATTCCGTCTCTTTCTTACGCCCTGCGGGAGACTGGGCCCTAGTATGTATCAGATTTGGGTTTTATCGTTTTATTGCTTATTCTTTTTAGATTTTCAGCGGCGAAGGCATATCATTTTGTTTTTAATGCGAGGCATAAATAACCGCACAACCAGCCAGTGACTTAAAGTAATGGCGCGTTTAGGAAAATATGCGGAAGTGGGCACTATTTCTTACGTTGCAATAAAGAAGATTTGATGCACATTTTATTGTAATTGAATGTTGATGACATTTAAAATGATTTTATTGCCAAAATATGCAAATTAACATAATTATCTACGTCATCTATAAAAGCTGACGTGGGTAGGTAATTAAAAAACGAATTATATCCTTATGAATTATTAACTTTTCTTATTGCTCTGACATTCAAAAACAGCCTTCAATCCAATAAATTCGCTACAAAGAACGTCAATCATAGACTAAACTTCTTATGAATTGCCGCTCAATTTCTCGAGAGTGATTTTAAAGAGCGGAGGGGTGATTTGCTTGAGTAAGTATTTTGCAGCGAAATATTTTGTCGTCGGTTTGCCGCATCTGGCGGAGGTCCAGTCGTCTGATGACAGCTTATGAATATTTTTGGCAAAATTCTTTGCTTTTTCCATTGTATTTTCCTTGTTTAACTTTTTGGTCCAAATTAAACTTTTGTGTATCGTGCAATTTTATACTGGTAAACTTTTGAAATGTCAATAAAAGTAACATAAATTGTGCATTTAATCTGAGCACAGACACTATTTGTGGTTATATGTCTAAATCTTTATGTCATCTTAAGAAAACGATAAAATACCTCCATTTATTTGCACATAACCTTTCTCACCCGCGCTTACGTTTCTTAACAATAGGCGATAGTTTCCACTATTCAATAATAGATGCCGCTACGTGGCAGCGCGACCACTGTCCTGCAGTGCCACCCCTCACCGCATGGGGCGCCACGATCGCCCATTGTTCGGACCCAGCATCAAACAAAGTTCGATAACGCATAAATTCAACGGGTTTCGAATCTTTTGTTTTATCTCAGTAACGTATGGACACTGCGAAGTGAGTCCGTATGATGTTTTGTTATTTGTTTTGGCTTTATTAATGAAATATGTCGCTTGGTGCACACAGACCCGGCTTTATTTTATTATTTTAGTTACCATTTGTTATCACGACTTATCTGCCGTATAGAACAGGGATGCATCGAAAAGTAAATTATGAAGGTATTGTTCGGGTCAGATGTCTTTAGTGAGGAACAATAGGAACGTATAATTTTTGCTTTCAGTAATAAATTTTATATTAACAAACACTGTTAACATCCGAATTCGTTTTGAAAAATTCCGACATAGATCGGCCGTCATGATTTCATTTAAGTACTTTGATCACCTCGATGATCCCTATTTTTTTATATCTACATCTGCAGGAAGTCTGTCAAAAATGTGCTAATGTGGCAAACATGCTTACGGCCCGCCTCATTGTAAGTGGTTAGGTACCGTAGATAACCTTTGGATGCTTCCAATACCAAGGGCATCACTCGAACGTTCTTGACCCTGTAAAAATCTTTTCACACCCTTTTTGAAGAAGAAAATCCTCACGCAATCTCTTGGGAAAACGTCGGTAGGGAGCTGATACCTAAATCTTGGCATGCTTAGGAGGAAACTCCTCTGAAATTGCACGTTACGAGAGCAGTGTGGCTCTAGGGTATGCAGATGAACTCTCCACCAGCAACTTTATGCCAACGATCAACCACATTTGCTGAACTTGGACCTCCAATGTATAGTTTGGATACCTCTCAACCGGTCATTCGATATTTAAAATTAAAACGCGTGGCAAGCACATTGGCGGTAAGTATAGCAGTCATAGAAATAATAAGTAGGGCTCAGTATGTTGTGGTTAGATAGATTTATACTTACCATTTCTCCTACTGCAATATTTTTTTTTTGCTTCTGGTTTTCCTCTTGAATAAGTCGCCTTTTACGACAGCCTCGTGAAATGATTTCTATTTTATTTTTTGCCAGAATTAACCTAGTACTTATACTTAGCTATTAAAAGTTATTGAATCGCAGTATAAAAGTTACTAGCCCAGCTGTCTTATACAGGTTACGTAGGTACAGTTTTTTACAAATGTTAACCCTCTCCTTCATCCGACTTCTGTACTATTAAAAAGAACTGATGATTTTTTAGATAGACACGGCCATAAAGTTTTCATTTCGCATTTAATTTTATGGGGTGTCGTTAATCCATCGATATTAGGAACTGTGCAAACATCGCGATCTTTTCCTCGAGTGACTCTTGACTCAAGGGGGGACAAACTAATGAACCGGCGAAAACTTTCTCTATTTATAAAGAAAACTTCGTCATTTCCCATCTTGAGCTGTTCGTGAATTAAAACTTAAAACCTTTGAGAGCAAATATTTGAAAAGGGAAGTTTGTCAAAAATATGGACTAGGATTTCATAACAGGTATCTTCGTTGTAGGTATAGGGTTTATAAGTTGCGGTAAACTTGAGATCATTTTTTACCCAACTGCCCCAGAAGGAAGGTAGTGTTTTTCGAGTGTATGTATCATGTATATTTCTTTGGCATGCTCTTAACATATGAGGTGTCGTTAGATTCGTCTTAATTGCGGGAGTGACGTATGGTAAATACCTATTTAAATATGGCGTCTTTGAATCAAAATAGAGAGGGGAATAAAAAATTATTGTTATTATAACAATATGGGTATCAAATAAAAGGTAGTAAATAGTTAATTCCAAATATATAGATAATTATATTATAATATACATTATAACACTTTTATGCTACTATTTCGATACAACAAAAAAGTTAACATTAGGTAATTATTAAAATTAAAAAGTTGAAAATAAAACAAATTATTAAAAAACCAAAAGATACCCGCTGAAAAGATGGAAACATGATGAAAAGACGATAATTATCCTTTACAAAAAAATATTGCGTGCATACTTTCTGGCATTTTTTTGCAGTATAATTTTCATTCTTTGCAATGGACAGGCCATTGAGAATGTGCAGGACATCGCCTTTGGATCTATCACTAACAACATCCAGTCAGGACGTATTTACCCGACTACGGAGAGGGTTATATGTTTATAATAAATATTATTGAATCAGCAAGTCATTCTAACTCCTTCGGTACCTATATCCATGATCAAGAACAAAATAACAAACAAAATAATGAAGCGAGGTGAGCTTTTAATTTTTTATTGTTGAATATTATGAAATTATATTTGGTCTTAATTTTAATATTATCTATCAGAAATTACATGATTTGCGATTATTCAGCAAATCTTCATTAGCTTTAACAGAAACTACACTAATGATTATGTAAAACAAATTCATTAGAATACTAACAAATGTTCAACGAGTGGACATTCGTCACGCGCCCCAACCCTTCCCTGCCGGTGTGGGTCCAAAATGCCCGCTGTGCTAAATCCAAATGAACGTAATAATTGACGCTGCCCACTCAACGACGACCTTTGGGCATGTTTGACACAGGCTAGGACAGAATGGCGTGGAGTTTTGTCTATAATTATTGTGAGCAGAAAAATAAATAGATATTGATATTTGTAGTAGGTACCTAAGTAAAATTTAATATTATAATTTCACTATTTTCATTAAAATTATGAGAAAGCATTGTACAATAGAATCACTGAATTAGTTCGTCTTAAAAATGGGTAATTTTTTTCAATATGTCTTTTTAGTATTCAATTAATATGCGTGTAGGTACTATTAAATTTATAATAAGTATGGATTTATCATATTAAAATTATTTAATTATTTAAATTACCTACATTATTCTCGCAGCTCTTACCACAACATTGTACTGATCAAGATTGTAATACATTAGTTTAAAAGAGTTTCCATGGAGTTTCTAGCCAGTTCTTCTCCACAGGCCCTACTATGTGCACCTAGAGTCTCGACATTTCATACATAGGTACCTCTAGGTATTTGGTTTACATGAAACGAAGACCTATTCCATTCTATTCTAAATTAACTCGAAATTAAGATAATTTCAATGTCAAAAATAATTTCCGTTCAAGTTTTTAATTACTTAGCAAAAGTATAATCATAAATCAGATACAAAAATGTATGCAACCCTACCATAAGATCTTAATACCCAACAATGATTAAGACTCGTAAAACACTAAAACACGTCCTACAAAATCTGTCCTCCCGCCCCTATACTAACAAGCGAGGGTGACATAATCGGAGAAACAAATCTGGCTACTGGTGCTGCATATAAATGATGATGATTAATTTGTTCTTCGCAAATGACAAGAAGGGTTAAAAGGCAAGGGTTGGGCGTAATTTTGCCACTTGTACCAAATATCCCCGGTATGCTGGGGTTCGAATTTGCGCAGTTTAATTTCCAGTACGGTACTTTTGTACTTCTGATTGCCTTTGTGGATCCTTCGAGTTTGATGGAGAGATATTTCCGGTATCAGAGCTGTATTAATTACGATTGTGATAGAATTTGGGATGGCTGCCTTTTCGTAACAAAGTTTCGTTGTCTTTGATCCCGACAATGGGGTTGGTTTTATTGTGATTTAAGAATTTGTTAATCTGATTGATGCCACATAAATTTTATTGCCACCGCTAAACACGAATAAGGCAGACGAGAGTTACTATCTAGCTATATCTACTTAATAATATATTTACTCCATTACGTACGATCTTACACGTGGCCAGTTGACACTTGCCCTTTACCCACAATACATTATACCAAAACAAATAAATTGAAGATTGAATCCACCACGCCCATCACGATCTAAAAGCGTAGGCAATCCTTTAACATCGATCGTCCCCAGTCAGCGGTTCGCGAGACATTTGCAATATTCTTAAAAACATTCGGGTCCCGTCGGCTATCGAGTCGCACCCGACATCATATAGGAAAAGAATTTGCAATTCGAATAATAAGTTTCACTGTATACCGCCCGGATACCGCATTCAGCGTTTTAGGGTTAAGATGGGAGGTGTAAATTAGGTAATTGTGAATTGGGTATAAAATAATCATATTTTGGTATGAATGTCGTTTCGTATCGTCAGTTTTAAATGAAAAGCTTTTACAGAATACCCAAGAAAACAATCGGCATTGTAATGGATTTAATACATGAATTTTAGAGCCATTTGACATTATTACCCTAATCTATTTTATACTACATCCTTGTCTTCACCTGTTTGCCTTACTTACTGAATATTTGCAAACAATCGATGTATCGCGTTGATACAACAATATGAAGAAATTGATCATTATTTACTCGAATCTTCGCCAAATCCAATTAGCAGCATTCAGTAGTAGACGTTTAGCGGCTGATTCTGTTACAAGCTGTTGTTAATTGGAAAAATCTGTAAATGACATTAAATGTTGTTGTTGTTAGCCTATATCATCCCACTGCTGAGCAAAGGCGGGAGGCCTTTGCTCAGCAGTGATCCCATGACTTCCAGGTCTTACGGTCCAGAGCCAGTGTGGACAATTCTTTATTAGTCCTATCTAGCTCGTCTCTCCATCTCCTTCGTGGTCTGCCGCGACGCCGTCTAGCTGTGTCAGGGCTCCACATAGTGACAATTTTGGCCCACAGCTCATCAGGCATACGGCAGATGTGGCCAGCCGAATCCCACTTGAGTTTCGCGGCTTTCTGAGCTATGTCAATGATTCGTGTTTTGAAGTGCAGTGTGGTGTTTCGAACATGGTTTGTTAATTTTACACCTAAAATACTATGTAATACTATTTTTTATGTACTACTAATTGTACTAATACATTAAATGTATTAGTAGTAAATAAAACTGCTGAGTCAAATTCCCTACATACTCTCGCAAATTCAATGTTGTTTTCAATCGGAATTCCATACGATATCTCCCACACACCACATAGGAGCCCCGCCGTCACCCGATAATGTTAAGGATAGACAGAGCTCTTGTCTCGTCTACTTTGACTGATTCTGATCGTATTAGTTCATTTTATTTTGGTAGAGAATTATTTTTTGTATATTAAATATTATGTATGTAGAAGTCTAGACTATGTACACAAGGATACTGTTACTGTGAGCCGAGAACAATATGAATGCCTGCGTTTCGTCACTTTATGAACGACAACTCTAATTACAATAATAATTATTATTTTGAGTGAGTTAAAAGCAAATACAGCGCATATTATATATAATTATGATTTATAATTACAGTTTTCAATAAAAAAAAAGAAAAAAAAATTGTTGACCCAGACAAACAGGATTAATAATTTTAAAAAAATGTTAAACAATAAGTACAAAAATAAAAAATTACAGTTATGACGGTAATTATTGTAGTACATGTTCTTAGAATTAATAAAAAAGTAAAATATGCGATTTATTGTTTTTGTATTTGTATTAAAGGAGCGAAATAAAGAAAGAACTAATTATGGAAATACTCGCCATTATAATAATAATAATAGAACCGATCTAACTATAATAACCATTTTTAACCGACTTCCATATTAAAATCGAGTTTTCGCATCTTGCCATTCACAACCTCCAGACACGAAAACTCAATTTTGTTTTTTTTTGTACAACGGTATGTAATAATGTTGGTTATGCGGTATAGGTCTATCAACGACGATATGACTCCTCTGTCTACCTAGACCTGAAAGTTCTTATAAGTATTTACCTATTAAAGTATGAAATGCGAATACAAAGTAATCCGCCCAAAGTTTTATCTCGTTACCAAAAAAACAGGGAAGTACAGTGACACAGGAAGTGTGACCTTTTTACGAAAAACTAGACGAAATATAAAAAAGCGCATATTTTAAAAGGTGGGTAGATGAGACAAGATCACTACTGAGAAACTGTGTGTCTGCCCACACACGGCAATTAAGATAAAACGGTGCAACGAACATCTTCGTAATAATTTTGTGTTTTTGAAACTAACTTATTTTTTGCCATTTTTATGTAATAACATGTATACGAGGACTGTTTAAAAAAAAAATCTTTAATATTAGGTACACTTTACTTCAAAAGACAAATATAAAAAAACTTTACCCATTAAAAATAATAGTTAGAATAATCGTGTCCTACGAGATATAAGCATTAATGAAACAGAGTCCTATTTCCGACAAACACAAATTTTTAACCAATAAAATATTAACTTATCCATGTAATAAAGTACTTCATATTTTTTGCAAAACTATAGAGATTACGAAAAATATATAATAATGGAATTATCGAGCATTTTCCACCGAAAAATGCTAACCACTATTAAAAAGCTTCCTCTTAAACTCACAACACATACTCACCGTCATCTAAAGTACCGTCACCTCTTCAGATCGTTATCATCCGCTCATCCTCCATAACCCAAAAAAATTACTTCGTTAAAACTAGTGCACGTGCTCCTCATAGCACGGACTTATTACTGCACAGATAAGCATCGCCTTAATTTTACAAGAAACGTGTAAACCTTTGTTTAACTTTAACCGGGGACTGTTGTAACGACCTCTTTAGTATTAGCGGCACGCCCGCTACCGGTTATACTAACGTTTTTTGTTCTAAACCGTACATAGTTCGTAGGGTTGGCGAGTGTGCATGGAAAAGTAATGTCAACATCCCTTTTTTGGGGCTAGCGAGGTGCTTGATAACCTATCCGTCAAAAACCCTCGACTCCAACTACAAAAAGAGATGTAACTTTTGAATGGATAAACAGATTTTCATGAAACATAGCTAAGATGATTCCTGATTATACTAGCTTTTAATATTAAAAACTGCATTGAAATCGGTCTATTCATTTTGGAGCTACAATGCCACAGACAGATACATACTACAAACTTATAACAACCCTCTTTTTTGTCGGGGGTTATAAATTAACTGACAACAACAAAGATCAACTATTCTGCATGGTGTTGAAAATTTTAATTGATGTGATTTGGAATGACTGTCGTAGACGTATGTTTGTCAAGCGTAAATATAGACGTATAGGGTGACTGATCGAACGAGGGAAATAGTGAAATAACGTATCATACTCATCATTGATCAACTTTTAGTATGGGACCGAATCGGAATTTGCGAAAAAATAACCAATGTTTCATACATTAGTCGAGTACTAGATAATTAATTGTATGGATCAGCAGATTTTTTATTGGGGATTTCAGGTTTGGTCTTATAGCAAAAGTTGTTCCTAATACAATACTCTCCTTCAATATGTCCCTCGTTCAACCAGTCACCCTGTATAAAACAAACATGGTAAAATAATTATATTTCCGTGTTAAATTATATAAAAAAATAAAAAGTTTTATTTAAAATAAATATATGACTAAGTAAAAAATTACGAGTATTGTAAACCTTTCATAATTAAATGTTTTACTAAACAGAAACACATGCATGCCAGCCCTAATTCTTCGTTTAATTGTTACGACTCAGCTATCATGAATATCATCTTAGACTTCATGGGAACTCGGTTCCGCCATTTTTGACTTTTGTCGGTACGATACTAAGCCACATCGTGTTTTCTCAGTAATGAATGAGATAATGTGTAGCACGCACAGCTCTCTCGTTTTTGTTACATTTTACATCATTATAGTGTTTATTGTCATTTTTAATGTTAACACGAATGTTCTTAATGACTTTTATTGTCTTAAAACGGTAATTTTTATTAAAAATGTTAAGGTTTGTTTAGTTCCACTGTGTTTATCAGCGTTGCATTTGACGTAGGTGGATAAATGTATACCTACCTAATATTTTCGGAAATTCTTGATCGTAGCTAGCTTTTTAAATACCTACAACGTGTATAAGAAATGCGTTTCGATATCAATGACAATGACAAAATAATCATCGATGGCACCCTGGGTTGCAGCTGAAAACCAGCGTTGGGTAATCAGTATTAACGTACTGACACCCAACATTATGCTGAGCTGCTGGCCCGTTTGGCACAACTACTGATTTACTGAATTACTGATTTTATTTTATTTTTATTTTCTGTGTTTTTAGCATTTATGTGCCAATAAACTTTATTTCTTTCTTTCTTTCTTTTCTTTCGATGATTTTTCTAACTGTCACCGCATTCACACATTGCAGGTTGTCATTTTGCCATTGTCATGTCACAGCCGAAACCGAAGTTCACGTTCATACAGTCATGGCCAATATCGAGTGATGCTTTTAGGCATTGATGATTTTGTCGTTGTCACTGCATGACAAAATGATTTTAAAATATATATGATTTATACAAGTGACATGATATCGGACTCATCTCTACAGGAGATCGATACAATTTCACCAAATATTCATAGATCTGTAAATTGTTATAGATCTAAGTATAACGAATTTGTTCGGCTTGCCACTTTAAATTAACTGACATCGTACTACCGTGAAACAGAAGTCGAATTTGCGTATTCATAACTTTAAGATGACCGATTGTTACACCGACCTGTATCTACAAAGGGTGTTATAATTGGATTGGCTGCTTATTTTTTAGTTTAGTCACAAATAATATTCGAATTCCGAATTCCGAATTACTCCATTTTACTTAAATGTTGGAGTTCAAAGTACAACACTACAAGTCAATTAGTACAAGTCAGTTAGTAACAAGTAATTTTGTGTAATTTTTCAGAGATTAGTTTAGATTCTTAAAATTATTTTAAGGCGATTTTATATTTTGTGGTAAGAGTATTAAAACTAATTGCCACCAAACTAAGCAAGCTAAGCAATTTTTTTACGATTTCAGTGTTTGTCCCAAAATAAAAGTTGTTCATAATGATGAATGCAATACGGAGGGTATTGCATTCATCATTATGAACAACTTTTCAATGTATCCTTCGTTCGACCATTCACCCTGTATAACTTCATGCTTCCGTCGCAATACGGAACAGACTAAAGAAGGTGTCATAGTAAAAATTGCTGTAAAGTATATTGAAAATGAAAGGGCAATATGTGATGAGTGAAATTGACATGGAGTGTGATGACAATTTGCACCTAATATTTATTTTTTAAATAGTAAACGAGTGATTTTGTTAGCTTAGTTTGGTTGCAATTAGTCTACCCTGTATTCGCAAGGTACATAAGTATCGGTGTGACACGCATCCAATGTAATGAGTTGCGTCGACGTGCTCGGGCGGGTTCCACCGTTCGGAGCGTATTCACCCGTATTCATATTCATTAGGGCGCGAACGGCTCGCTTGATTGCACAAAGAGCCGACTAATTCGCTCCCGCGACTCTGTCCGCGGTAGGCTTAATTTATTTACGGGTTGTTAACAATGATGGGCTCATAAGGTATGAGTTTAGACATTGTTTTGTTTGAGTACGTAGAAGTTGGAAGGGTTAGCTGTTTGATGAAGACGTTATGTACAGGCAATTATGTATGTTGTTAATTAGTTAGTTACACAATATTAGATATGTTTGATACCTACCTCCTTTATGATTGAACAGTATCTCTGAGCAAACATGGTATTAAATAATAATTATAATATTAGATAATTATGTATACAACTAAGAATTATACTTTCTGGTTAGATAAACAAATTGGTATTATATGTCACGGTGAAATCCTGAATAGTAAGGCCCAAGTTCACCGATAACATAACAGATGATTAGAGCAAAATCTTGTATGGGTAATCGGCCGATTTCATTTTAATCTTCAGTTATATTGTCGGTAAACATGGCCCTTAGTCTCTTAAAATTAACAGTAGGTATGTTTGTTACAAAAAATACACAAAACATACGCGTTTTTTAGTTAATTCTGAACAGTATGAATGAAGTATTCAAACAGATTCAAACGAGACGATTTGTATGAATGGATGATACATAAAGCAATATGTTAAAATATATAGAAGTAGTAAAAATCATAATAGCTAACCTTCGTATTTATAGGTATTTATTAATAATGTAAGTGCCATCTAACTGACTATGGAGCATGTATAAGATTTAGATCAGACGTAACAGCTAGAAATAAACAGGTTATTGCCTATTAACGGAATACCTACTTAGTTCGGATGGAGCCTGCAAAGTTAACTTATCTACACTGAAATAACATAACGGCAAAAAATTAACAAGTTATTGGTATTTACAACCGAATTTCTTGGTTCGGATGGAGCTTGCAAAGCCGTTTTTTCCGTGCATACTTAGGAAATCCAGCATAAAGCGGGCCCTGGTGAAATCAGAACTAACTTTGACGATACGGTTAGCGCAGTGGCTAAGTGATTAGCTTTCTACGCTACGTGCCGCGGGTTCTATCGTCGCACGGATCTAATATTTTTGTATGATCTACAGATTAAAGTTGTTTCGGGTCTGGGTGTGTGTGCATGTGAGATGTATGTTTGTAAACTGTACCCTCGATACAGGAGAAATATCAATGAAGGGAAAATAAATATAAAAAAATACGCCAGGCAGAAAAAAAACATCTTGCATTATGTCACAAACCTACAAATATTAATAAATGATATTATTAACTACCCATGCAAAATTCCCACATAACTTTGCCTTCCATGGAACATCATAGCGTCTATCAACAATGTGTAAATGCAAATACCAACTATACCCAACTATAGTTAACTATAGTCAACTATAGTCGGTACCAACGCATTGTCGAATCAATAGCCATTTTGAAGCACGCTAAGTTACGGGCGGGTCGACTTAATTATTGAATTAGCATTTAAATTATTTCGGTAACCGTTCATTTGTAACTAATACAAATAGCGAGTCGCATGAATAATGTTGGTTTCAAGGAGGTAAGAAGCAAATGTGGCGCGTTAGATGAATTAAGTCGAAAAAGTGTGAATTATGTTCGTTGCATTGTTTTTATTTAAAAAATAAATAAATAAATCCAGCCCATTACTGTCTCACTGCTGGGTACGGGCCTCCTCTCGGAATGAGAAGGGTTAGGCCTTAGTCCACCACGCTGGCCTAGTGCGGGTTGGCGGACTACACACATCATCGAGGACTTTATGAGGCCCTCTCAGATGTGCAGGTTTCCTCACGATGTTTTTCCTTCACCGTTATCGCAAGTGATAATCAAATTCTAATCCGCAAATGAATCCGAAAAGTCAGAGGTGCGGGCTGGGTTTGAACTCAGACCCTCCTACATGGAAAGCAATTGCGTTCAACCGCTAGGCTATCACTGCCTCTCTGTCTGTTTTTATTTATTTAATTAAAAACATAGCGCGATGTACCTACAGGGTATAAGTGACATCGTAACGAAAATTCATACCATATAGATTGAATATTATTCTAGGCGCCTCAGAGATAGAATTATGCGCCGATCTTTTCAAAAAATTTGCGCTTTCTGCAGTATTTCAGCCCTCTCATACGTTTGGGTCGAATAGCTATTGAAGTTTTTTATGGGACAGCTGATTATTTTTTGCGATTACGATATTGGTCCCATAGAGAAAGTTGTTCAGTTTAATAGTCTGAACCACACCCTTGAATATGACCACGCATTTCTGATACACGTTGTATAATTACTTCATAGCCTTAGGAAAGGTTTTTCCCTTTTCATAAAATTGGAGAAAACTCGATTATGACTGCGACTAAAAATAAATACAGGTAGGTTTAGAACTAACATATCCAATATTTTCTAATTCGTTGTCTAAGCCTATGACGCACGAATACGTGCCGCCTTGCTGACGCGAATATTAAGTGTTATGTACCTACTATGTATTTTTCTGTAAAGATAGGCTTAATAAGTTACTCAATTTCGTCGAAAAAAATGTTCAAGTGTTTTATATTCTGTTTGACGATTCTGGTAGAATAAATTAACATAGGACACGTGGATTGCAGTTAAATTGACTTTAACTAACTGATTAGGAGTATTATTATATTTTAAATTCTACAAAATGGTTCGGTTTGGTATCAATTACTAGGGGTTCACAACTTTGGGATGTATATTTCATTGTATGAGGAAATAATTGTCTCTTTAGCTAGCTACTTATTTGGGTACGAAACGCAATTGGAATATCCTTTATACTTAATACAGCTTGATTACTTAGATGCCGAAGTGCGTGATGAGTAGGTAGCAGGCTGTTGTTATGTTAATTTCAATTTGATAGTTACCGAAAAAAATCACGTATGTTACTGCTAATAGAACTTTTTATTTCATCACCGGTGACAAGGTTTCATCGACAATCATGTAGAAATATAGGTGCAAATGTGACACTTGTATTAGTCTGTGAAGAAAAATCATGTAATTTTTTTTAACATAATCTGCTGTGACCGAACTTAATGTTCTTACTAATCTTGTTCTTATGGTACCGTCCCGTCGCTGAATGCTTATTAAGCCTACGGTACTCTTACTGTTAGCGTGAATCATCCACCACTTCGGGGCAAAGGCCTCCCCCCATAATTCCCAGTTTTTTCGGTCTAGAGCCAGTGTAAACCACTCATTATTAGTTTTATAAAGTTTGTCCCGCCATCTCTTTCGTCATCTCATCTCCAAAACACAAATTACTGACGTACCTCATAAGGCTGCAAAATTGAAGTAGGATTGGGCTGGCCATGTCTGCCGGATGCCTGATGTGCCAAGGTAACCACTAAGTGAAGCCCTAATATAGCGAGAAGGCGACGCGGTTTTCTTGACCTGGAACTAAATCTATTCTGGCTGAACTTTTTTCAGAAATCGATGACTTGGAAGTTTTTCTCTTTTTAAATAAACTTTCTATGTTACCTAAACACAACGACAACAACCCCATCCCCTTCGCTTTTTACCACACAAATTGCATCTACTAAAAAACCTTCACCGATCTCTCCCTGCCACTTCATCATCCATTGAAAACGTTTTCCTGTACCCAACCGACAGTTACACGAACAATCGTATTTCAATAACAAATAAATAGATGGGTTGTCACAGGTCGTCACGAAGCATTAAAATCGGTGTTTCAGCGGCATGAGTCATTAATTTCTATGTTTATTGGGCCGTGTTCACGAACCTTAAGGAGTACTTATGTACGATATTATGCTGTACGGATGTCCGCTATTTTGATTAGGTGTTGGTTCATTTTGTAGACTGTATTTTTGGTTGCTAAGCAACAGCGAAAGCATAAAGATGAAGCGTGTTTTGTAACGGTATTTGGCAGAGACCTACATGTATTCGGTGGATTAAAAGCTGATTGGATTTCATTGGAGCTTATGATTGGTTACTTATAGTAAACTTAGTTATAAGATTCTGAAAACTTGTAATAGAAATAAATATCGGTAAAATCGCAATACTTGTGGCCGTAATAAAATATTTACGCTGATAGGTACCTACAATGATTTATAACTTAATAAAAATATTGGTCTATTTAAATTTTTTAATATAAATAGGTACCTGCTGATTTGATTATCACTTGCATTAATGGTGAAGAAAAACATCGTGAGGAAACCTGCACACCTGAGAGAGCCCCATAAAGTCCTCCATGGTGTGTCTAGTCCGCCAACCCGCACTAGGCCAGCGTGATGGACTAATGGCCTTACCATTCTCATTCCGAGAAGAGGCCCGTGCCCAGCAGTGGGACAGTAATGGGATGGTTTTTTTTTTCTTTTTACCTGCTGATTTATACTATCTTTCTATCTGCGAACGGTCGCCGGCGCCCCCAATCAATAGATACTTTACTGTATACATTTATTTATTTAAAATGCTTCATTTACAATGTACAAAGGCGGTCTTCATGCCTTCAGGCATTCTCTACCAGACAGCCTTACATTGCGTCGCTTGTCGAGTTATTTGAAAAAGACAAACTAGACAGCCAAATAAATTTGCATCATCCACACCAACAAAATTCATGCAAGCAAACCCCTGGGATACCATCAGTAGCCCAATAAGGGCAACTTCAAACGGCTCTTCACACTCAATACCTTCTGTCGGCCGGGAGGCGCGCGTGGCGTATGTTACAACTTTAAACTGAGATTATCGAAACCGCTTGCCTTAATTGAAACGCGAGGAATCCTTTGTGCCACACGGCTGAATTATAACGAAGAATGGGAGGGGGCTAACTTTTAAAATTAGATTAGTTAAGGGATAGGAGGTTTGGACAGGAACATGTGTGACGTCAGTGAAGATGTAACTTTTGTATGTTTTTGTAAGGAAAGGCGCGCATAGAAGTTAATGTCATCGGGTGGTTAGAATCGGCCGGTTATGGATTGATCGGTCGATTGGTCGCGCATATAACGTTTGTCAACCAATTTGATAAGCGTCCATGCGCGCTTTACATAAAACATAGGTGGTTGATATTTTGGTGGACCGATGACTTTAGCGTCCGTGTGAGCCTTATAACACCTCTCAAAAGCCGTACTGTAGTATTTATTTTGTCTGAACTATAAAATGGCTGAAGCCGCAGAGCGATACATGGTTTTCTCCACAGTCAATTCCACATAATCTAATGCAATAAACAGCAATGCTGATGACTTCAAGAAACTTGACTTGCCGTGACTGGATAACTGGTTGTGGCTTTCATAAGGGATAACTAAGTATTCATTAGTTTCAATGCCTATGCATTAAGTGCTTATATTATAATGTTTTGCGGTATTTACCATGATAAACCTACACGATGTAGGTTTTTCTTTATCAAAAACTAGATTATTTTTCACACCTTAAAAATATTGACATCGTTGAAATCAATATCCTCACTACACAGAGTTTTCACCTATTCACCAACAGATGGCGCTACTTGTAACTTTCAAAGTTTTAACGCAACAACAAACAAAATGACATCACAATTCTGCAATCTTTTTACCTACCTACAACAATTATTTAGGTGCACGATAATATTTCCCGTGCGAAAAAAGGCTTGCAGCTATATTTTTAATGCATTCTTGGAGGTAAGGCGCGCCCGCGTGGGTAGAATCACAATTAGGTGTACTTAAACCATGTTAATCTGATGTTGTTGTAACAGAGATAAATATGTTTTTTGTTGTTTGTGTGAAAGGTGTATAAAAGGTGGGAAGGTGTTAATAAATTATATTTTTCTGTACCCACATACCTATACATATTTACCTGTATTTATCAATAATTATTCTACCAGCTTCATTTTAAATTGATTTCACTATATATAAATTCCTACTTTAATAGCAAAGGATTTAAGGGGTTATTAGGTACTTTGGGACCAAAGCTGATATCACGGAACAAAATCAGCTGTTTCATACAAATAATTCAATATTAGATACCTACTCCTCTAAATTTAAGGAACAGCAGATTTTTTTTTTGCCTTTTCTGGGTTGGTTCTATAGTAAAAGTTGGACCTCCACTATTAAATTCGGACGTTACATAGATTTAGAGAGTGAAAATCTAAATTAAAAGCGTAAGATTCATTTTCTGCTGATGCTTCAGTCAGAAAATGTTTAATTGATACGTAAAAAAATTGAATCATTTCAAGACAAAATTCTTACTAATTGTAACTAAATTATCCTCATTCATAGTCGTTGATCATGACCCAATCAGACAAATAGTACCTACTCATTTATTATTCTGTCAAGCCCTTCTGAGATATTATTACTGATGAGACGATTTGATATATTCCTTGTCTTCAAAAATCTCCGAAACACACGCAGCAGTTACGTGATAAACCTTTATGTTTTTACATGTGCCATATGAATTTATTTATTTATAAGGCTAACAACTAAATACAAACACAACATTAACCCACAATCATTGTTAACATTTTTAATCTCGCATGTATCAAAATTATTGGAAAGGTCCGGCATTATTTTATTTTAGTGTGTGTACTACAAAAAGTACCTACACAATTTAAAAATGGCAGAAAAAAAAAGAATCATTTTAAAATGAAATGCAGAATATTGTTTACGAATACGACTGTACTAATAAAATGTTAGGCCATTTGCTCATTGGACGTTCTGCTACATAGACATTTCGATAGGTTTTATAGACAATTTTCTAATTAGACGTATTGCTAAATAGACATTTTGTTTATTTGGACGTTTTGCTACTTAGACGTACCTATTGATCGTGAGGCAAATTTACAACAATAATCTTGGTATGCAAATCAAATCTTCATACTTACGAACTTCCTAAATTATGGTTCAGCTCCAACTATGTCTGATGCATGGGTGCCATCACGTGGGATAGGTTCACAGATCAGCACAAAATTGTTATGGCTCTTTTTCCAAAGGCTATTCTAGCAGACCTCTAAATTTTCTTACATGATATGAAAACAAATGTCGGGACTTTAAAAAAGAAACCTTTGAGTTTGATTCAGCGTTTCTTCTTAGAGGTAGTCTGTAGGAAACGCCGGCGCCATCTAAATCTAAAAAAGACTTGTAAAAGCTCCCTTTAGGGAATTATTTGAAAGAAGAAAGAAAGAAAAATCATTTATTCATCACAGATACATTGACAACACTAGAGAGAGAAAATTAAAGAGAAAAAATTAAACACTACAAAAAGAGACAAATAAGAAATCTCTATCTATTCTCTATCTCTACATAGTACAAAATAAAGTCGCTTTCCGCGTCTATCTGTATATCCGCTAACTCCTAAACTACGCAACGGATTTTGATGCGGTTTTCACAATAATTTTGAGCATTTCTTCCGGAAGGTTTATATGTATAATACTTTCATAATTAATGTAAAGATTGTAGAGAAATTGCACCCGTTCGAGGCCGGGTTCAATAGTGATATTTTAAAGAGGAAGTCCACCTTCAAAGCAGTCCGAACCCCAACTCAGATGATGCAGGTGGTAGTATTCCTGTAGATATGTACCAAAAGTATGTGTGATCGTGTAGGCATGTAGTCGGTCACGTGTCCATTGTGCAGATGGGCCGCTCGTAATGAAATAATTCGTGAGGATGCGCCTGCGCCGCGATCACACAGATAAGAAGCTGCGTGTGTTGATATGACGGGAGATGAGATTTTTTAGTGTGGAATGATTTATTTTATTCAAATGAATGCATTTTTAACCCCCGACAAAAAAGGGGTGTTATAAGTTTGTAATGTGTATCTATGTATCTGTCTGTGGCATCATAGCTCCAAAACGGATGGACCGAATTCAATGCAGTTTGTTTTAAATTGAAAGCTAATTTAATCGGTTAACATCTTAGCTATGTTTCATGAAAATCTGTTTAGCCGTTCAAAAGTTACAGCTCTTTTTCTAGTTGCAGTCGGGGGTTTTTAACGGTTAGGTTAATATAATTCGTAATAATAATGTTGAATATCAAAATCAATATTGAAATTCTCGAAACTTTATTTCATTTATGGAAAATTATTATTTTACTTTACTAGAAGCAAATTATTCGAAATAATATCTTCCAGTTATTCGCTTTTCTAAGTAAAAGCAATCATGACGCCATATTAAATGCCTTTGAGAGCTCTCTTGTGCGTAGGGACCAACTCCTACATATAACACATCTAATAAAGTTACTATTTCAATTCCATTCTATAAATAGCACTCCACTAACCATTACAAGATTATAAACCTAAGTAAAGAGCGGTCGGACCTCTTTACCTCGCATATCATTTTAATGAATGAGAGAGCGTAGGCAACGCCCCTGCTTTAATAAAATTGTCATAAATTTAAGATAAAATAAAAAAATAAAAAACGAAAAACAAAAAAAAGTGAAACCAGACATGGCCGGTTGGAAAAAAAAAGAAATTTGAGAAAAGTCAACGTACTTCATTGTTAGGAAGCTGATGTAAAATGAGAAGTACAGTGCCACAAACTTATCTGACCCGGTCGTGGCGTCGCTGCCGTCGCTTTTACCAATGTCATCTACTTACAAAAATGAGATTTTGAAGTCAATTTTGTTCTGTAGCGACGTTAGTTCCAATTTTGGCCACCGGGTCAGATAAGTTTGTGGCACTATAAACTCATATTTTTTTCTTGTTTACGACATGTAACAGAACTGTCTACTGTATAAAGTAAAAGATCTATGACGTTTTTAACATTTTCTGATTACGGTTTTGAATAACAATGTTCGATTTTTTTCTTTACTTTGAAGGTTATGTCCGTTTCGTTGATTAACTGCTTGGTATCACGTGAATTTTGTTGTTATGACAAATTATTTCAGTAAAAATTTATAAAAATTGTACATAAGTAATATTATAAACAGAGGGTTAATTCACGTAATTTTAAGACGCGCCGATCGTACTGCAGTGACGCTCGAACTTGACGCGAGCGTATCTCATTGAAGTTCAGAGGATACCAAATGGCAGAATATTTGACATCGGCTCAATTGCCATAACAAAAATAGAAGAAGAAGATTACCAAATGTGTTGTTTTGATCAATATTTTATTGCAACTGCGCGGCAACTGCACTTCTTTAGTTACGTGAATTAGCCTACAGGTCGCTATAATAAAAAAGTTGTTAAATTTTTGTCATCATTTCTCGATTCCACTTTACGGGTTTAATAATGATATAATATATCAACCGACAATATAATATACCATATATTATATGATATGGAATCGACTATTCTAAAATGACAGCTTAAAATAAAACTAGAAAATTATATTTATATTTTATTACACAGTCGAACTTTCGTCTGTGTTTTATTATCATAGACTTAGGATATTTTCGCTTCCCGATATTATTGTCAGCTGTGATCAATGACATTGGCTGTGATCACAGATTCTTTTGCTTGAAGTAAAAATAAGCTTAGAGAAAGGTGCTAAACCTACCGCTAAACATGATGCCAACGTGGTCGTTGGCATCATGTTTAGCGGTAGGTTTATCTACAAACATTACAAGGGAATGAAACCTCAAAACTAAATTACAGAAACGCAATAATGGAGTGTACAAGTAATAATCTTTGAAATCACAAATCAAGTTGTAAGCCGAACGCTTTCACGAACACCGTAGGCGGCTCACTAGTCGCTTCCAGCCATTGCTAATGACATACGGACCATAAGAATGGCGAACCCAACAGCTAACTCGTCACGAATGCCTACAGCATCCATTTATGGCTGTTACAGAATACTAGCTACTGCCTGCGGTTTCATTCGCGCCTTTTGAGTTTATCAAAATATAACCTAACCTAAACATCAAATACCCCCGACTCCAACTAGAAAAAAAAGAGTTGTAACTTTTGAACAGATTTTCATAAAACATAGATTAGATGATACCTGATAAAACTAGCATTCAACTAAAAAAAAAATGCATTGAAATCAGCCTATACGTTTTGGAGCTACGATGCCACAGACAGATACACACTACAAACATATAACATCCCTCTTTTTTGTCGGGGGTTAAAAATATAGCTTAAATCACACAGGGATAGTGTAGCTTTCTATTAGTGAAACAATTTTTAGAATCGGTTCAGTATTTCCATAGTTTACCTCCTACATTCAAACAATATGAGATAAGATTTGATTTTTTGTATGTTTGTTTGTAATGGATAAACTCAAAAACTACTGGACCGATTTTAAAAATTCTTTCATCAGCAGAATGCTACATTATCAGTGAGTAACATAAGCTATAATTTATAAAGATATCACGCGGGCGAAGCCGCTGGCGGAACCTAATTTATTGATAACCATATTTCGTGTTTAAGACCAAATTTGGTTTCGCCCATAAACCTTATAATAAGTTTATGGTTTCGCTAGGCATATTCGCGCTCAGAATTGAAGTTAACAGGGTTAAACGTTGACGGAATACATCAAGGAGGACATCATCATCTTAATCGTGTTATAAATGTATAACTAAATAGATTTAAAATCTTTTGTCATCTCTTTTCATTTATATATAAGTGACAAAGATAAGTATAATGTATACCTAAAGCGTTTTATAGAATATCAGTTTTTAAGGATAAGAGGGATAGGTTATTTTTCTATATATATATATATATATAATCGTAGCTTGGTTTTTCTTGAGATTATTTTAAAGTTATCCACCTGAATCGTCGTTGTTTTGCCCGTAAATATTTTTAATTATTGTTTTACATTACATTCTATATTCAGCGAAACATTATGATCGTCTAGCAATCTCATAATTTCATAATTACGTCGCATGCGCATTCCCTTAGAAAAATAAATAACAATCAAGTAAGATACTTTTACAGCATCGTAAATTTTCTCCTATTAGCGAAGTACTTAACATTAATAAACACGGTTATAGCCTCTTACAGTTCATTTAATACATATTTTTATGAGCGAGTCCTACACAACAGATTGGTCCTAAAATTAACCGTCAAAAAACACGGTTAAATGAATGTGGTTAGTTATCAGATTACTAACATATCTTCCATGGTTTAAGTCAAAACTAAGATTATATCAGAACAAACGACATCAGTAAGCATCGACATTTTATAGTAAAATTATAATTAGGTAAGATCTGTAAACTTGCCACCGATTTGTTGATTATTGCAATCCTTACCTCAAGGCACAAGTAATGAAAGAAAGAAAGAAAATAATTTATTAGCCACAAAAGTAAGACACACTAGAATGATACACATAGGTAATAAGAAGAGGACAGGTGCATAGACAGAGAAGACAGACGGCTGTTAATCTTAGAAAATTTCCGGATCAGTTGGCTATTAACGTTTTCCAAACGAAGCAGCCGTGTGTACTCGGTATTACGAACAGCTTCGAACTGTCAAAATAGCTAAAATATACGCCGTTTTATTAACACCGGACACAACAATTGCTGGGCAAAGTGTGGGATTCCTTACTTCAATAGTTTATTGGACGGGAGACGGTGCGTGGGCTTGACGTAGACTCTCGGTGGTCCAATATTTTCATACTAATTATTATCGTGTTCGAACAGTAGTTGGTCGTTTTTTGGTTCTGTCATGCATTGTATTACTTTGATGCTTTGTGTGGCTAGTAGAAAACTTTGTTTTATCTAAGTTGGGAGGGTTATTTTATGACTGACTAGCTGTACCCGTGGCTTTGCCCACGTGACAATATTTCGATTAATCTAAGAATATAGTCTACATCATGAATGTAGTTACTGTGGTTACCTACATGACTAAAAGGAAAAAAGTTTTCTCTTTAGAATGTAGTAGATACTGTCATCATAAATGTCTTGTCATATTCTTATAAAATAGGTATGAGATCTATGCAATAGACTGCTGCATTTTTTACTAATTGTCCGAAATAATAACAAATGCGCTTTGCTTATGGCTGATAATCACAACAAAAAAATTCATCAGATCCTACCAAAATATTAATTATACTCGCGCTTCGTCCTCGAGATTAGTACATAATACACTTGTAGTAACACATAGGTGACACCGCTTTGACACTGTCGTTGAGAGATATATTTTTATAATTTTTTTGTGGGTATCCCTGCCTCACCATAACAATCTGCTTGGTATTCCTCGTCATTCACATTTTAGTGTTCAACCGCTAAACACGTTTAACATTCTATTATACTGTGCAGTTAATATTATGTCAAAAAGAAAGAGTGCTGAAGATTATCAACATCTAAAAAAGAAATTGCTTAAATATGAACGTCGATTACGGCGTTTATACCCGCCAACGGAAGACTCAGGTATTGTAATTAAAATATTTTACCCGTAGGTTGGCATAACGTATTAACGTTAAGCTTAAGTTTTGCACTCCGGGCTTCTTATGGGTTGTCCGACGCAAAAACTTACAATAAGTACCTCCCTATAAATAAATCTCAGTGTTATACGTATCTACGAATAAATTAAGTCTTGCATTCCGGGTTGCCTATGGGCTATCCCGACGCAAGGTCTTACACTTTAAATAATCTTATACATGATTCTTAGCATTCAACGTATTTACGTTCGTTACGATTTTTGCACTCCGGGCTGCCTATGGGTTGTTCCGACGCAAGAATGTATGCTAATATGAGTATTTCTAATCGATCGATCTTCTAAAGTCTTGCATTCCGAGCTGCCTTTGGGCTGTCTCGACGCAAAGACTACAGATGACCCGATTTTTTGCAAATTATTATGTAGGTATTTCTATAAAAATAATTATTTTTAGAATACCACGAGGTAGAACCTGATGATTGGTTGGAAGAATCCCCTGAGGGAAATAACCTAGCTGATGATTTCGAGGATCCTGAAGTAATTGTTGCTCCTGAGGCTGCTGTAGTCTCTGGCGACCCACAAGATGCTGCAGTATCGAACGAAATTCCACCGATTCCGCAGGATAAGCCTAGCACATCACAAGACGCGTCAGGTGATAATACCAACGTGGACCTGGACCAAAACACAATGATTATCTTAGGCGAGGACCCATCGACATCAGTTAAGTATGGACCAGACCTACATAAAGAGATAACTAGACGTTTTCAACACATCACTACAGAAGGACTTGGTAAAGATTGTAGAAAAGAATTAATGGTTAAATACTTGGTGCCATCCAACTGCCATCATATCGCTGCCCCGACTCTGAACGCGGAGTTAAAGGCTGCTATACCCGAGGTAGTTGCAAAACGGGATAAGGCCATAGAGGTCAAACAGCATCAAATGGCCAGTGCTATTTCCTGCCTGGGTCAGGTAATTAACAGTCAACTAATTTCAAAGAATAATGAGTTACTACCTAAACTCATGGACGCGGGGCGTATTCTGTGTGACATCCAACATTACGACTCAGTTACCCGAAGAAACTTTATATTATCTTCATTAAAAAGGGACATGAAGGATCATTTGGCTAGCACTAAAATAGACGAATTTTTATTCGGCGAAAACTTAGCCGATACCATAAAATCGGCTAAAGCTGTCACAAAATCGGGCACTGATTTAAAGCCAGATACTAATTCTAAGAATGGTCCAAAACGGCCCAATAACCCACCCCCAAGGCATTTAAACCGAAAAGCTCCTGCCCCAGCGCGCAGGCCGCCGGGAGCCCCGTCGAGGAGCCGAGAGCCTGCAGCGCCGCAGCCGCCGCCGCCGCCTGCCAGATCATCCAGGAAGTTACCACCACAGCACCAGTCACGACGGCGCTACTAGACACAGTTAAGTACGCCGGTCGCTTATCACACTTTTCTAAACAATGGTCACTTATAACAACGGATCGATCAATACTTTCTTGGATTGATGGATACAAGCTGATTTTTTCCTCCCAGGTGACTCAGAAGTCAGTACCTGCCGAACAAGATTATTCAGCTTCCGAGTTTACCCATTTTACCGAGGCTATTAATAGTCTCCTAAGAATAGGAGTCGTATCAAGGTGTGAGCCATGCAACGATCAATTCGTATCAAGTGTGTTTCTCACGCCTAAACCTAATGGAAAAATGAGGTTTATTTTGAATCTTAAAAATTTAAATAAATTTATTAAAACTGACCATTTTAAGTTAGAAGACCTAAGAACTGCTGTTAAACTTATAACTAAGGATTGCTACATGGCCACCTTAGATTTGAAAGATGCTTATTTTTCAATTAATATACATGAAAGTTCCCGAAAATATCTTAGGTTCTTATTTAATGGTAAATTATACCAATTTAATGCATTACCATTCGGCTTGAATACAGCTCCATACCTATTTACAAAAATAATGAAGCCGGTCATAAAATTATTGCGTTCGGCAGGTTTTTTATCTACCGTATATTTAGACGACTGGTTATTATTAGGAAATACATTCGAAATTTGTAAAACAAATATTACAGTCACAAGGAAACTTCTGTGTTCCTTAGGTTTCATTATTAATGAAGATAAAAGTAAATTATACCCTTCTACGATGTGTAAATTCTTAGGTGTCTGTATAAACTCAGTTAAATTAGAAATAAGTTTACCCGCAGACAAAAAAGCGCGTATTAAAAATGAAATACGTAAATTTATTAACATGCAAAGCTGTAAAATTAGAACATTTGCACAATTAGTAGGCCTTTTAGTCTCAGCCTGCCCCGCCGTTGAATACGGCTGGGTGTACACTAAGCAATTAGAGCGTTGTAAATTTTTGAATCTTAGGGGTCATGAAGATTATAATAGGCGTATGTTTCTCCCTGATTCACTACTGCCAGATTTTCATTGGTGGCTAAAAGCGATTGATAGTTCAATGCATCGTATCCGGGACGATAACTACCACATTGAAATATTTTCTGACGCCTCAACAACGGGATGGGGCGCCTCCTGTAATGGTGAAAATGCGAGTGGTCAGTGGTCAAATAGCGAACGCGAAAAACACATTAATACCTTAGAGCTATTAGCCGCCTTTATAGCCCTAAAAATTTTTGCTAAAGACCTATACGATTGTCAAGTTCTTCTTCGTATAGATAACTCAACTGCTATATCTTACGTTAATCGTATGGGTGGTGTTCAGTTTCCCCACCTAACCGGTATATCAAGGGAGATCTGGCAATGGTGCGAAGAGCGCAAAATCTTCATATTTGCTTCGTATATTCGATCTCAAGATAACTGCATCGCAGACGCAGAGTCACGTCGCAATCACCCTGATATAGAAAGGGAATTATCAGAAAATGCTTTCAATACTCTAACATATAGGTTTGGGCAACCTGATATAGATTTGTTTGCTAGCCGTATAAACAAAAAATGTGCCAAATACGTCTCGTGGCATAAAGATCCCGATGCCTATGCTATAAATTCGTTTACAATCGATTGGAGTTTATATTATTTCTACGCTTTTCCCCCATTTCCAGTTATCTTGAAAAGTTTACGCAAAGTAATTATCGATCAGGCTCAGGGTATATTTATTGTTCCCTTATGGCCTACGCAACCGTGGTTCCCTTTATATAGGTCCCTGCTCATATCGGATACCGTCATATTTAATCCTAACGAAGATGTTTTAATATCTCATTCCAGCAACCGTCAGATGCATTCGACACTTACCCTGGTTGCCGGGGTGTTATCCGGGAAGCGTTCTCACGACGATGCATGCCGCCTTCCTCCATACACATTATGATGGCTTCTCTGTCAGACAACTCGATGAAGCAGTACGACGTGTGTCTAAGGAAATGGTGGCATTTTTGTAATGAAAATGGTGTTAATGCATATGAAGCCTCGGTTCCCTCGGTTATATATTTTCTCACCCAAATATTTAACAATGGCAGTCAGTATGGAACTTTAAATTCTTACCGTTCAGCCTTATCGCTAATTTTAGGCCCAAATTTATCTAAAGACGATAGATTACTTAGATTTTTTAAGGGTGTATTTCGCCTACGGCCACCCGCACCGAAATACAACGTGACTTGGGATATAAACTGTGTTTTAGATTTTTTACGTACAAAATATCCCAACGATCAACTTCCTTTAGTTAGCATCTCTAAAAAATGCTTAACATTATTGGCCCTTACGACAGCCCATAGGGTCCAGACTTTTTCTAAAATTAATATACAAAACATCGAAATTTTGGCTTCCAAGGTTGTAATCAAAATTCCTGATTTAGTGAAAACGTCTCGGGTAGGGTCTAAGCAACCCTTACTAATTTTGCCTTTTTTCAATGAGAAAATTGAAATATGCCCCGCAAATGCATTGATTTCTTACATAAATAAAACAAAAGATATTCGTAAATCTGGCATCCTCTTCTTGAACCCTAAGAAGCCCCACAATGCTGTAGGTACGCAAACCCTTAGTCGATGGATTAAATGCACACTAAGCGAAAGTGGGGTGGATGTATCAATGTTTTCGGCACATAGCACGCGTCACGCGGCAACGTCGCGTGCGCACGCTCTTGGCGTAAACATTGACCAAATTCGTAGGACTGCAGGATGGAGTGGTAGCTCTCAGACCTTTGCCAGATTTTATAATCGTGCTATCACTGATTGCGAGGATAGCTCGTTAGCTAGATCTATAATTAACAATAGTTAAAAATAATTAATATTAATCACTTGTTGCTGTTGCAACTTATTCTAAGAATAAATTGTATTCACGCATAAGTCTCTATAAGATGATTATCTAAAACCGTGCACTGAATATAAATATAAATTGTTCATTAATATAAGTTTATAATTTATGTTGCATTAAATTGTTATTAGAATAAATGATTCTCAATAACAGGACGTTGTTAATATTTCCTGAAATAACTCTCAAAGTCTACAAGTGTATTATGTACTAATCTCGAGGACGAAGCGCGAGTATAATTAATGATTAAACGAACTTACCTGTAAGTGAAGTTCTATCATGATTATACGAAGCGCTTCGTCCGAAGAGATTAGTACTTCCCTCCCTTCCCAGCATCTGCTTTGCCCTTCTAATTATTTTTTTTCAGAAAATATCAGACAACGCTACTTGTGTCTCTAAACTAAATGACGAGGAATACCAAGCAGATTGTTATGGTGAGGCAGGGATACCCACAAAAAAATTATAAAAATATATCTCTCAACGACAGTGTCAAAGCGGTGTCACCTATGTGTTACTACAAGTGTATTATGTACTAATCTCTTCGGACGAAGCGCTTCGTATAATCATGATAGAACTTCACTTACAGGTAAGTTCGTTTAATCATTAATTATAAAGAGACGAAGTTGCATTTGCTGTACCTATGTTTTTTGCCATTATGTTTATTATCATTGGGTGTAAAGTTCATATAGCTGCAAAATTTAATCAATTATGTGGACATAAATGACTTAAAATGGCGTTCCGTTGATCTGTCGATTATGAAATCGTTTAATATGTTTTGGACAGATAATGTATAAAATAAATCAAATAAAATCATGTTTATTAAGATACAGCAAAAAAATCAAAATTAAATATCTATATAAAACTAAATTTAACCAAAATGATAAATAGTTCATAATATTCTTTAATAAACTACATTGTAGTATTCGATAATGAATCGCTACTAACGTCTTCTTTGTTCCCACCAGCAGACAATAAACCAAAGAGTTCACGTTCTTGTGTAGTTCGCAAATTTTTCAGTACTACATCGGTAGGAATCCTCTCATGTATAAAATCTTCTGGCTGAGTAAAACCTAGTGTTACAAACGCCCTGCGAACTTGTCCAGCGCTAAGCCACCCTCTTTGACCTGGATCAAAACTTTTGACTACTGCTTCCAAGTGCCTGAACAACAAAGTCTCTATATATAGCATTAAAATAAAACATCATGGTAAAGTAAAGAAGATTATGTAAAACAAGGTAAAAGAAAAGCCAGGTAGTCTAAGATTACGTTGATCAGTAAACACGTAAGAAATGAATATGAACTGATGAAGAACAGGGGGCTTTCAATACAAGAAGAGTTCGTAACTTTTATAGCAGGGCTGAAATTTCCGAGACATTTAAATTATGAGCTGAGCTTTTTGTAAAATGGAAGGTTAGCTTATTCAGGAAATTTCTGGGCAGTTCAATTTCAGAAGCCTCCCGACAATAGTAGCATATTGTTACATCAACAGGGGAGCTAAACTTCTGAATAAATTAATAAAGGCTGAAAACAGGAAAAATCTTAACATAACTCAAATGTAATTAGGTACCTGTCTTCGTATAGAACTGGAGGCATTCCGAGACCAGCCCGAAATACCATACACTGATCCAAAAGTTTTATCAAGTATTCAGTTGGATTTTTGTCATTGCTAGCTATTATTTTGGTTATAAGAAATCTTATGAGCTCAGGAATACGACGCTCGCGTAAATACTTCTCCGTTCTAGCAACTGTTGAAAATATTTTTTTCTTTCGGGCTGATTGTACTACTTCCCCTGAATCTTCAGCAGGTAGCAGACATTTACAGACGTAAATGGGTTCAGGAGACGGAACTGATGGTACGGGTGTCTGATCAAGCACACTTTCTTCATCGTCTTTTGTAGCTTCCATTTCTGTAAATTTCTATAAAATAATAAATATTTCAGAAATTTCTATCAGTGAAATAATACTTTTAAAAAAATTATGACATTGTCATTTAATTTATTTTTTTACATAGGTAATCTAAGTTTTTTTATAGTTTTCAGCGGGTTCTTGGGTTCTTTAACTGAGATTTCTCCTTAGATCATTTTTCTATTTTTCTTCTTGTTGCGTCTCTTTTTGGCGTATCAATAAAATAGCAGTGCGAGCAGTTTGGTCACAATCTTAGATTATGTAAAGCTATCTAAGGGTCACAATGCAACTTCACAAACTTATTTGACCCGGTGACCAAAATTGGAACTAACGTCGCTACGGAACAAAAATGACATCAAAATGTCATTTTTGTACGGAGATGACATTGGTAAAAGCGACGGCAGCGACGCTACGACCGGGTCAGATAAGTTTGTGGCACATAAACACTGAATTTGACATTTGTCAAGAACGCACTTTTTTAAAAATTCCTCACCTAATTGCGGCCAGAAGCTACGACAATTGCGTCGTAATGTGTTCTTATTTATAGGTACCTTTTTTGGGTGTACTCTACTCACTCTACTAGACTGGCGCCCTTTTATGAGCTCTTCACCTTACTCTTCACTTGAAGAGGTAGCGAAACAAACTCTTTGAGTATCTACAATAAACTCGATGTGTTTGAGTGAGGTCCCGAGTAATGATGATGATTAATACAAATATTTATTTAGTTGGCAACTAGGTATAAATTGCAATGTGAGATATCTATATCTAAGGCTAATCTGATTAAGTTCTTAATTGTGGCCATATCACCATCTATTTTTCATCATGGGTAGGTAAGGTTTAGCTTAATTTTTTTATTAGCGTGGTGAGAACCCATCTTCGGCTATCCTCTGGGGGTGAGAGGTATGGTGAACTCTTACCGGCTGAACTCATCATGGTACTTGATGGTGGACTTCGGGAACTCTTAAAGACCGCGCCGAAGCACACCACGGTGCTGCGCCTGTTAGGGTACATCTCGGGGGATACTGTTCTTAAAAGTGACACTCTGAGTTTGAATAGAATAGAATATAATACTGTTTATTCTAAACTGATAAATTTTTGACACCAATTTGCATAAACAAGAATGTACAAAGAGCGGTCTGATTGCAGTCGATAATCTCTTCCAGACAACCTTAAGATGGACAAGAACAGAAGGTGAAAAGACAATTGTAATCTGCGGTATGTAGATGCATTGAAGCTATTGCAATTAATTACAGTAACAAATGCGGAAGTTTTAAAAACAGGAACGTGGTATGAAATTATACTCGTTAAAAATGTCGTTTATGACATTTTAATGGTACATCCCATTATTACAATTGAATAAGAACAAATCTATCAATAAACACCAAACAGATTTCAGTCTTATTATAATTGATTCATAATTTCAATCAGAAATAACTTCATAAACTATCAATAATAATATATCAATCAATTGTTGCTAACGTTGGTAGATCGCTTTAATTATTCCAATTATAGCTGGGGAGCGATACCAATTATTATCGGCTGATACCAATTATTGTCTGTGACAACTGGCAGGCATCCTTGGCTAGTCATTAGGCCTGCCAATAGATTATTGATTGGTGCTGATTGGTCGTTCGTATGTGCGTACGTAGTTGGGGTCGTTTGCATGAATCTCTGCCGGTTTTAATGGACAATCTCGACTAATTGTACAGAGTAGTGATGAGTGTTTTGTGTATTGTTTTGTTTTTTGTTCCAAATTCAACTTTCGATAAACGAGTAGGCTATTGTTTCTTATGGAGAATTTATTTCTTTTACTAAGATAGAAATAGGGATCTTGCATCTAAATTATAATGAGAAAATATGTTAAAAAATCAGTAATAAAAATTGTTATAACTCCTTTGATGAAAGACTTAAAAAAAACCTTATACCTTGTTACCTTTTTTACAAATTATCTTTATTATAAATAACGTATTACGTTATTTCAAACACCATCATCGAGTTTTGACTAGGAACAAGCATACCAATGGAAGTATCATTTTTAAAACGAAGAAATAACTGTCATACTTTTCGTTTTATCTTATGACAATTTTCTCTGTAAAAGAAAGTGACAGCAACATAACTTCAACGTCATCTTGAAAGACAAAGTGTCAGTTGTTGAGTCGGCTTGGTATCCGCGCGGCTACCACTTCAGGTTCACGATAATTGCAATTTGCTAAGTTTCAGTGCTTTATTGTGCGGAATATAATATAAATTCGATTTCCTAATTTAACATGGCTTGTGTAGCCCTTGGTTGCAAAGGCCGAATGGGCGTATTAAGTGAAAGCAACAATAGGACATCTTTCCATCGGTAAGTATTGATTTGATTATTTAAGTTTTTACTTGTAGTTTGTTGTCAATTTTGCTGTAGGGATAAAGTAAATACAATATTATAACGGTTCGATAACGTCATTTAGAGATTATTATCATAATATTTTTATAATTCGCCTAAATCGTAGTAACCTATGAGAAAATGACATTTGATATACTATTTTGATGGCACCTAGTTACGTACACTGTTGTCGATAGTTCGATTTTATCGATGTATTGTCGGGTTATAAATGTGTTGTTAAAACATGGATTTACCCTTGTTTTAATCAAATAAATACAAATTGTTAATTTGTAAGAAGAAGCTCATGTTCAGCATTGGATGATATATTTGTTTAGCAACAAAAATTGTTAATATTTATATTATATTTTTGAACGCATCAATGGTATATTTCGACTAAATTATTATACTTTTTCAAACAACTTACAGAAATAACTCATTTATGTAATCGCAGGTCCCTCCAAATTATTTAAAAAAGATTCTGTTTAAGAGACTTTAATAGAATTTTCCTGTATCTTACAGTCAAACAATTAAATTATTAACCAAAATAAAAATTATTAACACACATATTGTTCATTTCTAGGTTTCCAAAAGATCCAGAGTTAAAGGAGAAATGGTTAAGAAACCTGAAAAGACATGAATGGGCACTACTGAAAGTTCTCGTAATGATAATTGGACATATGATAAAGCATAGATCTAACCAACTTCTCTGTGCTCGCTGCCACTAAAATGCATGTTTTTTGCATAACATGTACACCATCATCATCATCTGTGTAACATGTTACCCTTCACCCTAATTATTTCATATTTCCCGTGTACTCAGTGTTTTCTCTAATAAATTTCCGATGCAAAAGCTACATTCTTGTTTTATTTATAGATATTTCAATAAAGTAACAACAACCCTGTAAAATTATATAAATTGCCAGCATAAATCTAACTGAAATTTAACATTGTTGGACCACTTCATAGTAGTGCATTTTGCTAGCGTTTGTTATAACGAACACCATTTTCCGACTTTCCCATAAGAGTAAGATTTTTTTAAATATTTTTCCTATTTACAATAGATCAAATATAAATCATATCTGGGGGCACGGCAGTGCCCCAGCCAAGTCTCGAGCAAAACGGGCACGGCCGTACCATCTTTTCTCGATGCGATTCGCGGCTGTTTCGCCCCCCCTATATCTTCGACGTGGACAAAGCTACGAGTTTAGGTGTTCGGTGAATAATAGTAGGCATTAGAACAAGCTTAAGTTCGAAATTACATGCCAATTGAATTAATAGTTTAGGAGTTACGGTCGATCAAAGTTACACCATTTTGTCACTCACTGACTCATTGACTCACTGACTCACTGACTCACTGACCGATCATCAAAAATCTAAGGTACTTCTAGCAGACTTAGAAACTTCAAATTTTGCACCAAGATAGGTCATTAGCCACATATAAAGGAAAAATTAAAAAAAACATTAAAAATAATTATAAAAACATTAAAAAATAATATACCATAGAAAACAATTTTATATTTGCGGTTTGGCAAGAACATTGTGTATGGATTTTGACTGCATTGTTAACTTTGTTCGTTGTTTAAGTATTCAATTGGATGAATAAATACATAGAATAGAAAAGAATAATATAAACTGTGGTCAAGCATACGTGGCCCTTTCAAGAGTGACTAGTTTGGGTGGATTACATTTAATAAATGTGAATTTTAGTAGTATCAAAGCTCAGGAGATAGCAATAGCTGAATATAATCGACTCCGAAGTATATATCGCCCAGACTTGTCTACCTTAGAAGTAACGAAGCCTCAGAAAAGAAACAAAAGAGATAGAGATAGAGAATGGGTTCTAAGCAAAGCAGTAGCTGAAGTCCAAGAAATTATGAGGTCACCTAAAAAAAAAGAAAGAAATACACTTACAAAAAATAAATGAGATCCCAACAAAAACATTAAATGTAAAAAAATGCCAAGTCTCTCGATGCAGTCTTTCCATCGTAAAAAGTTTTGAGATCTCATAGAAGCCAAGTCCTATTCAAATTATTTTGTAGTTATAAATCAACATTTAGTAATTGTATCAATAGTTTTCTTTATATTATAATTATAGTGACTTGGCAATGAGCACAAATTAAAAGCTGCTTGCTGCCTGGAATTATATGCAAATGTTACTGACGAGACCTGTGATCAGATTATCCTGCGCAGTTTACTAGTCTTGGATGAGACTGACTGCCGTTGCCGAAATTCGGTTGGGACGACACGGATAAACCAAAAGAAAATTAATTTTGTGATATTATTGTTTACGCATGCGGTGTGTGACTTTCAACTCCTCCAAATATGCCGTTTTATTTGTTTCTTCTTGTGCTCATTGCCAAGTCACTATAATTATAATATAAAGAAAACTATTGATACAATTACTAAAGTAGAGTCATTTTAATAGGTAACATTTGACGTCTGTCAGTTTTATCTTCATAGTGAGGTGACCTGCTTAAAACTTCGATTAAAGTGAATGAATCGATACGGACTTGAAACATATGTGAATTTTAAAAATCGTCAGGCGAATCCCTGTCCCATTATTATTTTTTCTTCCGTAAATTTAAGGAGCAAAATAAGACAAGTACATAATTTAACAAAAAAAATTGCGTTATTTTTTGTATTTTTATAGTTAGTTAAAAGAATAATAAATATAATTATGTTTTATTATAATCACAACGTGGTTATTAATTTATGGTGATATTTCTTTACAAGTAATCATTGCATTCGATTCTACTTATCAGCTTTCGATTTTTAGAGTAACATCCCTAGTGTTAAAAAAGAAAAAGGGTTAACTGACGCAACATTGTAACGACGTTCAGTTCTTTAGATCAGAAATTGTTTATTATGTTTAGAATGGTTTATTAGTGAAAGCAAATCGTAAAATTACTCGTATCGGTCATTATTACAATAAATATGTAATCGTAATTAAAAAAAGTTAAGCAATTGTGCAGTTCTAACAAAACGAAAAAATATATTATTTTATGCCCGCCGTTACAAGTTTATTTTGATGAAATGTCAAATGTTACCTATTAAAATGACCCTACTTTAAATGTTGATTTATAACTACAAAATAATTTGAATAGGACTTGGCTTCTATGAGATCTCAAAACTTTTTACGATGGAAAGACTGCATCGAGAGACTGCATCGAGAGACTTGGCATTTTTTTACATTTAATGTTTTTGTTGGGATTCTATATTACATAAAGATCGGAGCAATTCAGAGGTTTCAGCAATATCTGGGTTAAGATGTTGAACAAATTGCTCACTATTTTAAAATCATAATTATATCGATACGTAAATTCCCATCTCTAGTTTGGATATATACAATAACTATTGGAAATATATCACACTGGCCACATTTGTATTAAAATGTAACTGGAGGAAATATATTCATCTCTTTTTTTCTTATGTCATAATCTCTTAGAGCGAGAAGTCAAACCGGTGTTAAAATTTCGTCTAAAATATGCTACTTCCATTGGTATGCTTGTTCCTAGAGTTTTGACATCACTCCATTAGTCGTTTCCTTAGTAACCATATTCACATGCTATGAACGAGCAATGTAACGCCCTCGTGACCGCACGTCATGTGTCTCTGTTTTGGCTCGAACATTTGAAAGTCATATATTTTTATTTTTATTATTCATGCATATTTTTTTTATTTTACTATGTTTATTTCAGCATCTTCATCTGGAGCTTTACTAAAACAAAAATTATATGCGAGGTCCCTATTAATGTGGCTAAGCTTTTTGTAATATATGACTATCAATGACCAGAAAATTTGCCAATAGTTGAATATCCTTTAGTTCCGACTTACACAACATTCACTCGAGGTTGAGAGGTTTTTGAACTAGAGCCACAAGCGACAAACAAGAGATAATATGAGAAAAAATCTAATTTAACTGAATGCATAAATAATATACTTATTTTAAGAATACCTGAAAAAAAATTAGGAATTATTTTAAGTTTTTTATGTCTCCTTTGGTTAGTGTAATTGGTCGTGTGAGTTACCGTATTGATCAAAGTAAATAAATAAATAAAAAATAAATAGAAAAACTAGACTACGTTTATTTTCATTGTTTACTGTCTATTAGGTACTGTAAATTGTAGTGAATGTCATCAATGTGGCCTTAACTCCGTTTGAATTAAATAAACAAGGTTGGTAATGTACTTATTAAACTTAACTAGTACTTAATACCAAATACGGCAACAGTATCATGAATATTCTTAATTTACGGATCCGTGTAACAACTTCACACGCATCTAAATAAAGTCATGTGTAGGTATATAAAAATACAATTTTAAGTCGGTTGATATTTGAAGCATTGACATAGATAAATAATAATAACATACATAAATGTGTAAATTAATAACAGGAGCTGTGAACATGACTAGAGCATGTTCGCAGCAGCTCCATTATTAAGTTTTCGTACGTCAATCGTCAAATATCAACCGATATATTATATACAACCGAAATATTGTAATAGCTATCATTAGTTATAATTAGTAATTTAAGCTCATTTTATGTGAACTATGTTCTTTATGAGTAAATAAATCATTAAACCTAATAATAAGAGTGCAATCAATTGAGATGCGAGATTTTCTTACGGAATAGCTTAAAGAGGAACTGTAGAATAGCGGTGAGGCATATTTATTGTCACTGGTAAAAATAACAGATATTTCAAGATAACAGATAACAATTAGTCCTGCCAATGCCAATTATCTGTTATAAAAAATAACAGACACAGATTTCATTCACAGCGAACCTTGCTTGTTATTTTGTTAAATAACAGTTTTGCTCTCATTCTTACTAACTGGATTAACGCTTGCTAGAAAGAGATACACCTAATATTTAATACATATACCGATATAAGTACTTAGTCTGTTGGTGGATTGTGATCTGGTAGTATGAAAATAACAGGCTGTAATTTAATAACAGATATTTTATCCTGTTATTTTTGAATAACAGTAACAGAGATAACAGGTAGCACAATTAACTCTTATAAACTTATAGTCCATCGCTACTGTAGAACTTAGCTGCATGCGAAAAGAACTTGCTTTTATTTTTGTACTTCTGGAAAACGATCTGCTAAGTTCACTAACATTTAACATACTCCTTTCTTTCTGTGGCAGTTATATTTTTCCATTATAATTACCTTATAGAAGTTTTTTTTTTAGTAAAAAAATACCTTATTTTCAGATTTTGGATTTTTACCCGACTACGGCGAGGGTTATCTTTTTGAACGGTATGTCTGTATGTATTTAGTATGTAATTATGTTCATCTGTTCCCTCTTAGCTTCTAAACTACTTCTTATCATAATTCGACAAATGAGGTATCGTTGGAAGAGTCTTGATCGTCCGCTGGTGGTAGGCTATGTGACGACCCATTAAAATTTATATGGCCGTGGTCGTATGCCACTTACCCTAACAAAGCAATATATTCTAAACTTAATGTATGTATACGTTCTTGTTTCATACTTTTTCAGTAGTCGGGTTTTAGTTCACTTCATAATGCCAGCTAACATTTTAAAAGCCACGTTAAAATGTAGGACAATGTCTTCTAAAGTCAATAAATGATCGAGTTAATTATCTTGTACGTGCTAAAATCCAGTATGCCTGTGAAAGTTTAGCTACTCTGTGCAATTAGTGTTCGCTTACAAATTGTCCGTTCGGTCGTCATGGCAAGTGCTTCAAATTGCGGATAATTGATCGCCAATGAGTCCACTAACTCACATGACTGTGGCAAATAATGAGCAATGTCATCTGTGACAATTGACTACCTCCGTTTCATGTATAATACTCACCTATGTTTTTGACGTGTTAATGAATGACGATGAAAAAGGAAATTGATGTCAAAACTAGTAAATAGAAGATTGCTTGCTTAATGATAGTGTGAATGACAATACAGACAAAGCAATTTAGTTGCAGCAATCAGTTTTTTTTTTAAGTTGACGTCCTTCTCCTTTGTCGGTCCCTCAATGTTGAGGATCTAGGGTCCTTCTCATGATTTTCCTAATACTTGATCTCCATTTGCTGCGCATTTACATAATTTCCATTACACGTCAAAACCATTGATAATTCATACAATTCAAAATAGTGGCTAGTTAGCTAATATAAGATAATATAGATACATTATAATCACGACATAATATTTAAGTGCACTTCAATTGTAAATGTTAATTAAATATTGTAACTATTATGTTCATTGCTCCTTTTTATCTCATGTACAATACTGGGTATTTCTATTCTATTCCATTCAATTCAATTTATTTTTAATAATAAATAAGTAAGTACATAACATGCTATAATAATAAATAATTTTTCAGTCAATTCGCTAAACTCATAAAACGCTTTCTCGATAAGCTAGTTTTTTAATCTCATTTTAAAGACTGTCATGCTAGAAGCAGACGTCACAGTACTTGGTAAACAGTTATACACCGTATGTCCCATTATATGAGTTACCTTACTAGATTTAGTTAGCTTCTAGGAACTTCCCACTAGTTGTTCGGTCTGTGGCTTGTGGAGTTTCACGTTCACCAGTATGCCCAGTGATTCCGACATCTGGTTTGACCACCTCTTCGGGCTGCGTAGGTACTCTCGGTCTCTTGCCTTCTATTTTGCCTGTCAGAATTAGTCTCTCGATATTATCGGTGTCGCTTAGACGATGTAGATAACGGTTTATTCACTTCATAATTATTTTCATAATTATGTGAGAAGTAGCTACCCGTTTCCTTATTGATTTCGGTGTAAAAGAAAACCGTAATGCATAGGTGATTTGCTTAATTTAACCTATTAGATCTATTTGCTAAGAAAGGGTCATATTTAAGGGTGTGAATCAAACCATCAAACTGAACCACTTTCTTAGGACTTACATCTTAATCGCGAAAAATAATCAGCTTTCCCATACGTTTAGGTCGAGTAGGTACCTATTGAAGTTTTGTATGGAACAGTTGATTATTTTTTCGCGATTACGATGTTGGTCCCATAGAGAAAGTTGTTCAGTTTGATGGTCTGATCCAGACCCTTAAATATGACCACGCATTTCTGATACACGTTGTATATTTGAAAATAATTTTATTTCTTTCTTTATCAGTCGGGGAATTATGAACTAGTATTTGTCTTTAGCCAATTTAACTACGGCCATATTTGTACACGATTTTTGTGTACTAGTTACTAATCATACAAGCTATCAAACAAAATTATAACATAATTCGGTTAATGTCTAACTCTATTGATTGAGACAAGAATTAGAATAATATAGTAAGTAGGTGTCATTGACCTTAACTTAATATTGAAGTTCAAGGACACGTTATTACCCTAAATGGTCTTTTCAAGTAAATTCAGTTGTAATTGTATTTGATCAGTAAATTTTGTGATTTTTTTGATTATAGAGCTATAATAACCATCGTCATTAAAGAGTCTTATATTTAAGGTCCTACCTATCTAGTCCAGATGCCTTTCAGGGGTTATTGTACTCATCGTAATGAACAAATTTTACGACGGGACAAAGACAAAAATCGCGACAAAAAAAATCTGTTGCTTCATACAATAATAAATTATTTAAATGGAACAGCAGCAATCAAATATAGCTACTTGTGAAATGTCGAGACTCTATGTGCGCGGTTCCAAATAGTAGGTTCTATAGAGAAGAATCGGCAAGAAACTGAATGGGAAATCTTTTAAAATAATAAATTACAATCAAAAATTACAATTTTGTGGTAAGAGTAAATAAGAAATGAGCTCATCTTTACGTCTAGGTGCTGATATATAATATTTATCAGCACCTAGACGTAAAGTGATAGTGGTCGTTCCATAAAGAAGTACCGAAACAAAGTATCTAAGTAAAATTGGTACGTGTGTGAATGTGCTAATAGCGGATGTGTATCGGCTCTAGTGTCAATTCTCACTAAAAGTATTTCATAATAATTATGGGCATTCATGAACTTGTATTACGACATTTCAAATGAAAAAATAATTAGCCACATTTACGCAAATCATAAACCTAGAAATCTAATTTCGCCGAAATATGATGCTATAAAGGCGCATAATCGTTCCATAACGTCCGGCATTCAATACAACGCCTTAAGTAATGAAACTGGGGCTTATGTTTATTATATTATTTTACGCCGAAAAATTACTAATGTTATGAAAAAATGCCCGGTTTCTGGACGCCCCATCAATTTAGATTAGTGAAGTAATAGCCCGGTGTAGTCACTTAGCCCGGTAGCCACCCCCGGACCAAGAAAATCTATGTAAAAGTTGAGCTATAAGAAAATTTCAAGCCTATTATGAGCTGCCGTGGCGTACGTCTTTGGGGAATGTGTGGTCTTGATACTTGAATTGTTTACTTTCGAAATGCAGTGGCTACATGTGTTCATAGCACCGATTTACGACTACGACTCCGGCGTAGGTCGTGGGTTTGATCTAGTATAAGTATTTAAGTCACATTTATGCATGACTTATATGCGCATTATGCATCACGGTAAAGGAAAATCGAATTTATTCATTTTCTATTATATACAAATCTTAATTGTTTATCTGAGTCGATAAGGTAAATCCTTGGAATAATCAATCAATAAAAAGATTGAGCAGTTATGGTAATTTGGACACCAGATGTATTATATTTATAGATCATAAAATACTGAAATAATTAAAGAAAATATCATTTATATTCATTTATGACCATTGATTAAGACAGTCCGTGATAGACTCGTTTCAATCATGATTGATTAATTGTTTGATTAGCTTTAACTGAACTCTTGTAAGTAGCTAGCAAAGTAGACCTGGAATTGTGAGAATGTTTAAAAAATGCCGACTAATTTTAATAAAAATATATCAAATAATTTTTTACACAACATCACGCATCTTCTCACTTCTATACAAGGTCTACCTTTCTAGTCCTGATCCTTTTAAGAGGTTATTGTACTCATCATTATGAACAACTTTTACTAGGGGATTGTTGTTGCAAATATTTCTTGAAATATTGAAATATTTGCAGTTTCATGCATTTAGTCGAGTAATAAATTTATTTTATTTTGGATAACGGTTTTTTTTTTGGGGATTTCAGGGTTAATCATAGTTGTTCATAATGATGATCCCTTAAAGGGATCGGACTAGAAAGGTAGAACCTTGAATAAAAACATGACATTATTTTAAGAAAAAATTACTATAACTTAGTTCTAACGCACCAAGACTATCGATCCTAGTATACTAATATGCACAATGAAGCTAATACGTAGAGGTTAATTTTTATACGGTGGGCCTTCGATAGCCTTGGTTAATAAATTAGTGACCCCCTCGCTGCCTCGTTACTTAGCTCGCATTATAACTTTCTCATTACTTCTAATGTACTACTTAAGAATTAGAAACAATCACGTTCTAGAAAAGTACCTAAGTGCCTTAAGATTATTAGACAGTACTTTACGTACATATTTTTATTATTTCAGCACTTTAGCGTGCACTGTTGAAACTGACTCCCATTAGACTGCTGCAAAGTTCATGCAAGAAGGCGGAGATTAAAGTTTCTTGTCTATTTTGAAAATTTTCCTGTCTTTTATCAACTCCACTTTAAAAACTCAACGCTGCAAATGTATTAATTTGTACGTATCGTGGAGTTTTCAAACAGAAACCTGGGTTCAAATGTAAACCCTTTAGAAGCGTTTACCGTAATACCGTACCGTACTAAATCGTAGGTAGTAATGTGTTGATAGGTATTAAAGTCAAATATGGAGTTTATTGCCTAGTTGTCTTTTCAGTCAAGTCGTTAGGCAAACAAGATTTATTGGGCAATCGTAACGCGCCTACAGCTGTTGCAACCCTTTACTATTAGATGCAATTACAATAAATTTTATCACAATTTAGTGTGTAGTGACTTCATTAGGTGTTGATTTACTGTGATTGTTGGTCATTGGTCATGTGGGTGATATGGCCGAAATTAAAGGCTAGTACTTGAAATCAAATCTTGAACTGCAATGATTCGAGTGGCTATAGTCCAAAACACCGATGCGAAAGACAAAGCTATGGGGAACGATTGAAGCTAATTAAAACATTCAAATGTCCGCGTAAATATCCTAGGCTGGTGTATAACCACATAAGCTGTAGAAGCGGACTGGCTCTATAAAAGGACTACTGTTTGTCTGTTTTGTGTGTGCTTATTGGACCAAGCACGAATCTTTTTGACGTATCGTAACGTGAACGTAAGCAAATTTTGAATAAAAACACACTTTTAATCCATGATTTTTTTTAAATACATGCAATAGTCAAATGTGTATGTTGCGTAAAATTAAACAAAATATGGGATAGAATTATTGTATTTTTTATTTCAATATTTTTTTAACGTTAACGTTACAATACTTCAAAAACACTCATGCTCGGCTCTCTGTAGTAAAGCTATTAAGTGACTAAAATTCTAAAGTCAAAGTTTTTTATTTCAACTGGACACTTTCAAAACGTCATCATTCTAGGTGCACGGTTCCAAGTGGGTTGGTCCTGGAGAAGATACCGGCAAGAAACGCCATGGATACTCTTTTTGGATACTATTCTTCTAATGTAACCTCTTCCTCATTTATCAAGACTATCATGGAATGAATGATATGTGGAACGATATATGGAACGAAACATCCTGGGAGTCAAACTTACGGACCGAATAAGAAACTCGATGCTTCGTTCCAAAACACAAATTGCTGACGTAGGCCAAACAGCTGCCAAATTGAAGTGGAATTGGGCTGGCCACATCTGCCGCATGTCGGAGGAGCTATGGGCTAAAGTAACCACAGAGTGGGTCCCGAACGGCAGGAAACGACAGCGCGGCAGGCCCAAAAGGAGATGGCGGGATGAGCTGGACATTTTCATAAAGGATTGGCCCCAGATCGCAACTGACCGTGAGAAATGGAAAGAGGGAAGGGAGGCCTTTGCCCTGCAGTGGGACATTACGGGCTCATAATAATAATAATAATAATAATCATGGAATGAGGCATCTGGTTTTCGCACTTCAAGCCAGGTGATTATGGCCAAATTCTTCCAGACTACGTTTTGTAGTGCTAAGTGGAGAACCAATTTCAGGAGCATTTAGAAGATAATACAAACAAGAAGCAGAAAAACACAGCTTTATTAAGCTGTCAAAACGTTCCAAACGATTTCTCTACTTAATACTACAAAGAAAAATTGCATAAATAAACAGACAACTGTACATTAACAAAGCGATTTCTACAACAAATAATATCACAAAGGTTGTCAATTACCTCAACCTAGTCAACAAACAACCGCTTAAGTGCAGTAAGTAAAGAAAAATGAAAAAATTGCCATAAGTAGGTAGCAATTACAAATTGACTGTAATGATCCTGGTTAGGCATGCACAAACGACTTAGGAATAATTCTTAATACGACATTGATTAGCTCGCAGTCATGAAAATCGAGCTGTACAAACATAATGACAATTTAAAGACTTAAAGATCCATTTTATTATCATATTGTATGATTCTTGTGGAACTATTAGCCCTTACGACAATAGCGTAATGATACGGTATCACGCAAACCATTTATCTTATCGAAGCGAGCGGCAAATATTAGTTTTTACAACACTAAAAAGTTCTTTTGGTTATATTGAGTTAGCTTAAAATCGGTTGTTGATATTAAAATTTGGCCGTTCAGAGTAAAGTTGGCTATTGTAATTTTGGTACTTTTGATGATGTATTGAAAATAAATTTGTTTTCTATCGAGTGTTTTTGTTCGTTGCTTGATAATAATTATGAAGCAAAAGAAAGGTTTGTAAGGAGATGAGGCATTTGAATGTTTTTTTTTAAATTCCAGGTATGATTTATCCTGTTAGGTGATGATGTGGTCGATGATGAAGCATGTTTGTATAGAAGATATCTATTTACACGTGACTTGGAGACTTTCGTTTTATGTTTTTAAATTTAGCGCTGTGAAGTACATTCAAGGACATTGTCGATTGTACACTTTGCCAAAAGAAATATTTGCTATCGATAAGCTAACCATGCCCAAAATTTGCTTCTGCCAAAAAATGCTATCGGGAGCAGTGCAAAGAGTGTTGCCGGCAAAGTGTACAACCGCCAAAGTCTTTGATTATACCTGAGCAAGATTGAATCTCTTTCAAGAGCCGTCGTTAGAGGCTACGGGGGAATTTCATCGAGATTACTGTCTAGCAGAACCTAACCAATTAGCATGCCTATTTTTGAACATTCCTCGGTAAAGTTAAAGTAATACAATATTACGCGTTTGCATCAAAATTAGGCTCAACGTTGCAATCACTATTAATCATTGCCCAAACAAGTAAATACGAGTAACATTTGGAATTTAATACTCATGCCTAAAAACGTTCAATTTCACGTCGAATTAATAGAAAGTGTCACAAAAACGGTGTCATAAAAAATATATATCGCTATGTCTGTCGCAACAACTTTGTCAATCAAAACTATCGTTACACTTAGGGCTTATACTCACGACCGATTTTTGGGTCGAGGGAAAGTCTGTATCAATTAACTCAGTGGGTGTCATTCTCGTCTAAGGAAAGACCACAGTCTCGTATCAATAAGCACCAGCATTCATTGGATCCGTAAAAAGGGCTCGCAGCTACACAGCTACCACGTCGATCAGTTGACCAACGAGATGGAGCAGCGCTTGCTGCGGTCAGTCCTTGTATGGGTGATCGCTTCTTCAGACAACGAGATTCCTTCGTGCCTCGGAAAGCACAGCATGAAGGTCGATATGGAAGTCAGCGGCCCAAATAGTCTGATAAGCGGTATAACCTTAGGGTATCAGTGTCTCTCAGTAATTGGGTGGCAGAGGTCAGATGGCAGTCGCTCTATGTAAAATACTGATATTTAGCCGCATTTGGTTGGAAAAAGGCTGGGCTGATGATCGTTCACTGGATCCGTAGCTACTACGTAAGCCAGTGTTGTCTGTGCTGGTATATATCCTTTTCACCTGAAAATACAAAGAAAACAAGCGATATTAGAATGGAAATTGTTTGTTGAAGACATCAAATCGTTTGCATAACGAGAGTGACAATTAGGGTATTATCACACGGTATTCGCTGAATCTGCCAAGAGGAGGCATGGCAATGGATGTCACGATTATAAATAGAACCGTTCATTTTCTCGTGTGTCTGAATCCTTAGAATTTTACACATCAAATCCACTACGAATATACAGGCCCTACCAAAGTTCCCGTACGATAGTTGGATCATTACAAAAACTCGTATCAAATGAAGAAAGAGCCTATTCGGTATTTTTTATTGTTTATTACCGGCAACTTTTAATTCGGCCAAGTTTCGGATGCGTGATTCGGAGTCGTTAGTTTTTTCAACTTTTTTTTTATCGGAGCAGAGCTTCGTGTCTCTTACTTAATGTGCCCTATTAGGTAAGCTGCGGACATAGGTCGTGTGACACGGTCTTTATAGTTAATCAGTTTATATTGTAGCGGAAAAATAAATAAAGGGGTTGTGTTAATTTTATGATGCCATTCAGCTCAAAGTTAGGGGGTGATTCCGTTTTAGAATGCAAACAAAACATTTTTTTTGGAGTGTGAGTTATATTTTTCTTTGCGTTTTTGGTATTATTCTGTATTGAAACTGAACTGTTACTGGTCCAAGTACATCAATGCTCCCCATTAGCGACATATCCGCTCAAAAACAATTATGATCACGCTGCGAATATTTTTGTTCTCTTAAAGAATAGCATTTTGTTTTCTTAAATCCAATTTTTTTGTCAAAGATAAAGATATATTTATTTGCTGTAACATGTGTAAACTACAATGACGTGCATGCAATGGTGTTACATATTAATAGAGCTACATGCTATACCATTGAAGGCGTACCAATATTTAAATTGTATTATTATAAATTGAATAAATGGAATATATATAATAAGTATATATATATATATATATATATATATATATATATATATATATATATATATATATATATATAAGTCAAATATATTATATTCACATGACAAAATTATAAATTAAATAAAAAGGAAAACAATCAAAATTTATCATTAAAAAAATCAAATGTACCTAATGTTAATTTTTATCATACAATCTAAGTACTTCTTGGAAATCAAGGAGAGGTCTTGCTTAGCGATGGAATGTGACAGGCTGGTAGTAACAGGAACAATAATTTAATTATTCTATTTTCAGATATTCCATAAATAATTTTTACGACGGTGAACTTAATCTCCTTTCTAGTTCTGATTTAAAAATAATAAAACGCGAAGCTACATTAACTGGAACGATGGTACCTAAATGAGTACTAAAATGCTTAGCCTTGATAGAAAATTGACTTTTCCTTATACTTTTAAATAAATATGATCGGTTCAGTTCGAACGTAATGACTTGAATAAACCTTGTTTTGAGGTCGATGATCGGTGATTCTAAGTAGGTTTCAGTTCAAATAAATCGTTTCTAATATATCTGTTTAAGTGCGATATTTATATTGGCATTTGTTACTCTATAATGTTTTGCCGGACTTGAGAAGCGCTGCGAAAGTATTGGTTTCTCTTTCATCCTTAATCTGGTGAGGTTGTCTTTTTATAAAATGTAAATTGCAAAGAAATTGTTTTAATCAAGATGGTATTGGTCTTCAACCTTTTTGACGTCAAGGCCCAAGAATTTTTCTTTAAGTTTTCGCGGGCCGCAACACAAGAACAAATATATTATTCCATTATAATTTTATAAGTAAATAAAAACAATTACGCTGGGCCGCAAACGAAGTTTCCCCTGACTGCAGGTGGCCCTGGAGGCGCGTGTTGCAGACTTTTGCTTTAAGTACTTTATACGCATAATAAATAGATTCCCCCAATTTCAATGGTCGCTCTTTGAAGTCAGAATTGACAATTTCGAGCAGTTAATCCATTCCTAGTCTAAGTAGTAGAAAAACGCCCGCAATAGGTATTTAAAACCTGTCATCTCCTCAAAATCTCTATTTTGTACAGTCTTTTTGTCCATACCCCTGTGTATTTTTTTTTATACCACGAATATGGCAAACTAACGTACGGCTTGCCTAATGGTAAGCGTGGATGCTTGCAAAACCAGGGGCATATCTCGCGCGTTGCCGACCCTACTACAACACGCTTCCCCTAGGAGCACTAGCGACCTTGCTCACCGTTAGGAACAAAAAACTGCAAAAGACCTTATTTGGCTACGATATTCTGCAAGGTGGAGGTACTTCCCCAGTCGGGCAGATCCAATTTTGAGCGTAAAATCTCTCTTAATTATTGTGTTATGTTTAATTTCTAAACATCTTAAGAAAATTGAACGATCTACTCGTAAGCCTTGAACAGTTCACCAATATAATAAAAAAACGTAACATAATTTTCTTCGCGTATCCATACCATGTAAGTCTTGTTTAACTGAACAAACAAACGGAAATTTCTACTAAGCAGTGAGTTGGCAATTTCATTGTGTGCCCAAGAATTATGACGTATGAGAAATCGGCATTCGCGAATCGTTTAACTGATACTAAGGAAATTGCGGACATTTCGCGTAATAGGCTTTCATGGCGGCGTAACGATTGACTAAGTGTATGGATTTTGTTTAAATTATTAGATACATGAAGATACCTATTGGAAAGAAACATTGTAATTTTACTGTCAGTTTTCATTTAGAGGTTGGTTTTCATACTACCTGTTATTCATGCTTCAAACAGAGAATTACATCGGTCTTCATGGGTAACTAAAAGAAAAACCGAACAGAGGACTACTGAAAAAAATGAACGGTTCGCAAAGTTGCATAGAAATTGAGGAGGGTCAAACGATATCATAAAATTCAAAACTACTTAACTAAACCAGATTATGGCAGCTGGAATCAACACTTGTTAAAGTAACAGTTCTCTATGAACAAAGACCAATGATATTATAAGTAAAGGGGTGTAGATAGGTCGCTTCTCGAGTGGCACGTTAAAACTGAGCTAATTAGCTCACCTGTTTCATGTCAGTGTCAACAGACACGGTTGGCGCAGTGGCTAAGCGATTAGCTTTCTGCGTTACGTGCCGCGGGTTCGATCCCCGCACGGAACAAATATTTGTATGATTTACAGATAGTTGTTTCGGGTCTGGTTGTGTGTGCATGTGACATGTATGTTTGTAGACTGTACCCTCGATGCAGGAGAAATATTAGTGAGGGGCAATGTTTAAAAAAAAAAGTCGTCCTGTGTAACGAGTGGATTATGTGCCAAAGAAGCGAAAATTCTCCCAATAGTAAGACATGCCGTCCTACCTCCACGTGATATCTAATATAGTGTGACATTACAATATTACGTTATAAATAATTAATGTGCTCGGTAGTGTGCCATTTTTGATAGCCAAATGTTGTGTGGGTAATTCATCTACCTTTTACTTTCATTATCATTGTTAAAGACGGAATCTCTAAACAATCATGCAGAAAATTCTTCGTTCGTTACTAAAAGTTATTCAGAATAACAAAAAATATTTTCAAAGATATCGTCAATGTCAACAACGTTACAATTAGGTACAATAATAAAGTCTAACTAACTATCCATCTAAATAACAATTTTCATAACTGCCCATTTAATACTATTTCATAGTTAACTAACTCAGTCCCTTGTAATAAAACCGTAGGCCAACGTCAAGTAGTCGTCGACAAAACGGCTGTGTAAATGCAAATTGATTTTGCATTCAAATGATAATTTGACACAACTGGTGAATTTCTAAGCTCGGAGAAACGCTCTTTTATCTTGTAAATGTTCGATTGTCAGTATAGTTGGACGAAGTAGTAATTGTTAATAGGACTATATTGACTTTGTGTACTAATTCAGTATATTTTTTTATGTTTCACCAGTTGTAATCATGATTCATTACACCATGATGATTTGATTGATGAAACTTTTGTGTAAATAAATTTCTTCATAATTGTGTATTTACTTGCGTGTCATCAGATTGAAATAGCTGGAGCCTTAATCTGCTCTGGCAATTTCGATATTACATAAAATTAATAAATGATGAATAATCTTGTCTATTTGAATTATCAATCACGGTTCTGATGATTATCAGGTTTCTTGAAGATATTAAATAAGGAAATAGTCCTAGTAGATTGAATTCTGATTTAAAGGTTACAGACTTTTAGGGGCCGTTAAGCATCGGAAATACAGGCAACTTGTTAACGTTTGCCAGATTGGCAAGCTTTGATAAGATTATTGTCAAATATTTTGTCACATTATTTTAACCGAAAATGGAGTAAAAGAAGCCGTGTTCATATTCTTTGAAACATGAGATTATCAGCAAACTGTTTAACAATTTTAACTACAATCAAAGTAATCGGTAAAAAATTATCAGCTGTCTCATACAAAACTTCAACACCTACTCGACCTAAACGTATAGGACAGCAGATAATTTTTTCGCGATTACAATGTTGGTCCTTTAGAGGAAGTCGTTCGGTTTGATGGTCTGTTTCACAACCTTAAATATATAATATATAAATATATATAATATAAAACAATATATAAATAATATATAATATATATATATAAATGCGTTGTCATATAATATATGACAACGCATTTCTGATAGAAAGAAAGAAAATACATTTATTCAGCAAGAACAGTGACAACACACGAGAGAAAAATAAAATAAAAGTTAACATAAAATTTAAAAAAACAGACACTTAAGAGAAAAAAAACTAATAGTAATCATAAAATATTGGATTATGTTGTCATGATTTTCATACGCTGCGGTGATATACATTGTATTTGGATTTTAAACTGTACAGTTATTTCAAAATATGATTGCATATATAAAACTGGATTTGCGTAGTCAGTGCTAGAATATTATCTAGTCATAACTAATGTAATCAGCTCGCGGGTAGGAATAAGGGTCCAGCCTTCTTGTTAATAACAGCAAGAAAATTATTGCCTCTTATAAATACATTACTAGGAATATAATTTCTAATCTAGTTTGCTATCGCGGATTATTGATATAAATTAGGCAATAGTTTTGATAAATCCGATTATTCATTTCCTTTTACATATTATTATTTTTAATAATGTGGACTCTATTTAGTTACCCTTTTGCACATAAAGATGGACGTGTAGGCTACAAAATAGTAGGTTTGCAAGTACATATAGTAAAAAAATTACAATTCAAGAAAATATCTTGCAATTTTTTTACAAAACGTGTGGCTACTTTATTTTGATGATTTTCTTTTAGGTGCTACAGACGCAGAAAAGTATATTGTTCTTATCAGATATAGAGAAAAATATTTATGAATCTCTTTATTCGATGACCAAGGCAAGAGTTAGAGATAAATGCTACCCCGCTTTAAGCGCCATCTTACGCAAATATCGACTGAACTAACCATTGCTCAATCTAGAACAACACTAAGGATTTATGGGAACATGGCTAAGCTAGATTAAATTCGAGCTTATAACCAGCATAAAGGTGGTACGTTATCGTGAACTGAGCTAAATGAGATTTCGTTACAATTTCAGTTTCAATCACTTTATAAATGTAATTCAAACTTTCAAAGAGACGAAAAGAAACGTCATTAAATTCAGGCGGGTCTTTATAGTCCGCGCATCTCGCTCATTCCTCGCTTAGCTATCGATGATACCTGCGATACTTATTATAAGTAATACTGTGTTTTGAGTGACTGTGTGGTAATGGATTAGATAAGACTCGTAGAATCAAGCCTACAAATGTGTTGCTTATTATAATTGATTGATATTTAACGGACCATTTTGATTGCATCGACAATTTGCATGATTTTAATAGGCCAAAGGTTTTAGACAGAAGTGCAAACATTTATAATTGCGAGTCTAATAACAGCTTGAGTAATTTTGAGAGCGAAATGTTTAATCTTATCTCTTATTACTGTGCCTACTTTGTCGCAATAATCTTAATGCGTTAAGTATAAAGTTAAAGGTCCGGTTATAACACTTCGATGGAATTCATTCAATGCTATGAACAAGCTTTTTTAAAAGGTATAGTTCACCAGAGATTACCTACTACTATTTTTATACGGCCTACATATTTGTTCAGGTCTGTGTGTGTATGGATGTGACATGTATGTTTGTAAATTGTACCCAGGATACAGGAGAAATACTAGGGTAGAGCAACGTTTTTAAAAAGAAAGAATGACAGAGAACTTATATTTTTAGCATCTAATAACTGTAAATGTAAGTTATTTAATAATAAATAAAAAAATCAATGCAATTTTACTTTACTTCTTTCGATCCTAACATATTAATTCTAGAGTTATCATAACATGATCACCATTCCATTCTCCAAGCGTGGTAATAGGGCAAATATTTTCCCACATAAATGTTCATAGTAGGTACCTACCTATATTAAGATCCATTTTCAGCAGTTGATATTGACTGTGGATATAATATGTGCGGCTCACTTTGTGACCATGTATAATTATAACCCGTGACAAAAAAGAGCGGGGTTTCTTATTTTTTTTGTGTGTATCTATGTATCTATGTGTCTGTTTGTGGCATCGTAGTTCCAAAATGGATGGACCTATTTCAATGCAGTTTTTTTAATTAAAAGCTAGTTTCGTCGGGAATTATCTTAGCTATGTTTCATGAAAATCTGTTCAGCCGTTCAAAAGTTACAGCTCTTTTTCTAGTTGGAGTCGGGGGTTTTAGTCGGTTAGGTTATTAACAGAGCAACATAATTTGTAGATTACAATGTAGTATAATATTTTCTGTATAAGGAACCGCTAGATATTTGTAAAATTGGAATCTCGTGATTGCTACTTAAAAATGAAATGTCGACGGTTGCAGGAAATCAAATTGAAACTGTATATGTTGGTGAAAATGTCGTTTGGAGAAGCCATGCTATTCTCGACACATTTTTATTACGAATACGATTCCAGATTAAATTCGATGCATTATAATATAAATCGAAGATGTATATTTGTGATATTAATAGAAATGTGGGCGATAGAATGTATTGCAGGGGTTTTGAATAAATATGAATGAACTGAACGAACTTAAATTGCTTAGACGGGTGGTCCTCGGCTAATAATAAGCTACCACTCTTCTTGTTGCAAAATCTAATCTATATAATAATACGTGAAGAGAAAACTTTTGCGCGCACGGAGGAGTGTGAAATTAGGTAGGTATAGCATAAGTTTATAATGAGAAGGAATGCGGAATGCTAAAATTTATATTATAATTTATGTGTTCGAATTTCAACCATTGGACGACCATTATTATTTAATTATTAACAGTATTTTCATCCACAATCATAACAACATAGGTACTAAAGAAACCTATTTTTCCTAAGCGTTTTATGAAGTAGCACAACGCATTTAGATAGATTTTTTTGAAGAAAAACACACACACACACACCCTTAGGTATATTTAACAATGTAAAATATTACTTTTGTGTTATTAATTTCTTGTAACTGTTGTGTTGTCCTATGTGGAATAAATTATATTTCTTTCTTTCTTTCAATGTTTTTATTAAAATTCGTGTACCAAATTCTTTATTTACGCACATTACCGTTCCAATGATAACTTAACCGTCAAAAACCCCCGACTTCAACTAGAAAAATAGCTGTAACTTTTAAACGGCAGAACAGATTTTCACATACACACATAAACAAAAGAAACATAGCTAGATGATACCCGATTTATCAAGCTTTCAATTAAAAAAACTGCATTGAAATCGGTCCATCCGCATATCTACAGATACATACACTATAAAAACTTATAACACCCTTCTTTTTTTTGGGGAGTTTGATGCTAAAACAACTCTTAATAATCAATTTTCCAGAAAACCCTTACACCAACATCGCACGAACCCAAAATATTCCTATTCTCAGGTAGGTACAGTCAAACCCACATATAAGTGCATACGTCGTCGGCACATCGACGTAGACCTCTGAAATTACCTCGCCGATTGGCTTCGAAATATGAATGGTAAATTGGATGGCACCGTGGCCCCCACATGCCAGCTTTATGCCCGTATGTACTGAACAATGCTTAAGAATATTCCATGAATGCAAAATAAGCTGCTAACAACGAAAACGTATTGTCTTTGTTCGTGTTTTCTATGATTATGTCATACTTTTTATTGAGTTACGTAAGAAGGTGAGTTATAAATTTTTCATGCCGACTGTATTTTGGTGGAAATTATGTGTTAAATCTGGGTTTGGAAACGACAGATTGTGGTATTTAAAACCACCTAAATCAGTATCTTATATTAGGTTAAATGTAGGGTTAATACAAAGACTAGGTATTAACCTAAACCTAATCATATCTAAACGATTAACCGAATCTCTATAAAACTATATCGCGTAATCGGTCAAAATATAAAACAAATTGTTTTAAAATTAGCTTCCAAAGTTTGTCCCTATATGTATTTTTTATGATATTGAGTATAATCATAAAACCATAAACAAAACTGCGGAACATTTTATAAACGTCCTCAATGATACAGATAACACCTATTTTTGTGTACTCCCTTCGAAAACTTACATAATAATCCAAAACAAGTGCCTTCAAAAAGCAATAAAATCCCAATAAAAACATTATAAAGACAGTTATCAAACTACAATAATAATTACGAACAAAAAGTGACAACACTACACTGAATACCTACAATAACGAAACGCGGCCGCGTGGCAAAACTGACTAACTTTTAAAACGTTATATGGCCGGTAATAAAACGTTCGTTCCGTACGAGCACAATACTTGCAGAAATATTTTTGAATACGGAATTAGGTTTGCCAAAAGCGCGGGGAGCAGATAAGGCAGAAAAAAAAAACAAATTTGTAACGGGTAAAGTTTTTGGAGGCGGAATGTCTCCCTTGGGTGCTGAATCTTCGTCGGCGTAGCTCGTAAAACGCGGGACGTGGGCAAGCGGGCAAATTTGTCCTGAGAGCGACCTATGACGTTTTGATGGAACGCTCCCCGACTGATTTCCCACACCCTAGATTCATATTCATAACGATACCTCCGCCAACAGTGACATATTTGACCCAAAATCTATCTAGGTCACCCTATCGATACGTGACGAATAACGCGAAATTGATTCGTTAATAAGTAATCCAACTTGGAACTCTCAAGCAAAACAGCTCGTTAAAAATATCATTAAAACTAAAACTCTGTTTCGAACTCGTGTAGAGCTACGAATGTCCTTTGCATGATGATCGCCTCTTCAAAAGAATGGCACCCGTGTCTAAGCTATCTTGTAGGAATTTTAAATTGGACGAATCGCTCAAATGTAAATGGTTTTCCTTTATACCCCATCCTCTCGGGCTGCCCACCCCCGTCTATTGCGCGCCTAGAGGCGACTGGCATACCAACACACACGCACACACCTATGTGAAAGCCTATGTCGTACATCACCAATGGATTTGGATCTCCTTGTTTGCATACGTCATCCGCGCTGCCGTCTCATTTGCATAGCGGGAACGGAGGCGTAGTAGGTCAACTTATGTTGGTATCGTTAAGCTGACACTAACACACACAAATCTCACACACGCTCACATCTCATCTCGACATACAACTAGGAGTAATGCGAGTGTGAATACGTAAATACGCGTCGGAATCGCGAGTTCAAAAACGCGAAACGCAATATGTCTTCATAGTAAAGAGGTGTAAGGAATCTTTTAAGGGACTCTAACAAAAGGGCGGGAGACGTTATCAGGGAAGGAAATCTCATGTTTTTGATGTGTTCTCTAAAAAATATGTAGGATATTATGTAGGCACATAAAAGTTATTTCAAGTTGGTAGGTATGTTAATCCCGAAAATAATAAATCCATATAATTACTAATCTATATCTATTCTAATACAGTACTATAATAATCTATACTGATATTATAAGGAGGTATTTGTTTGTAGGGGGTAATCTCTGGAACTACTAAACCCATTCTAAAAATTATTTCACTAATAGGTAGAAAGCTATACAATCCATGAGTGATATAGTATTCATTTTATTGTGATAAAAATAAAACGCGTGTTCAAAACCGTGGGCAACAGCTAGTATGAAATAAAAATGTTAAGTACCTACTTATTTCATTGATAAAACATATTTGGGCAATATGGCTTACTGAGTTTTCCTTGTAAGACGTAAGTACCTGATCTAAAATTGAGGAAAATGTATTTAATTATGTTTCCAATTAATCTTCCAATAATAATTTAACATATAACAGATATTTCATTCCTACAATATTTAGCTAAAAAATGAAATACCTAAATATAAATACAAGAATATAATTGTATTTATCAAAGAAATTAGAATTACGAATACGAACTTAGATAATTACGAATAACCGAAATTATTGCACAAGAACTTAGGTAATAGAAATTGTCATGAATCACATTTCATAATTTACTGTCGATCCTTTCTTTTAGAAAACTTACAGGAACTAAAGTAGCAATTATTCACTAGAAGAAGGCTAATATGGTCCGTCGTGTGAAGAGGCCATAAAATCATAGTCTAAAGCGTCATTCGCCTCTATTTTCCAATCACCGGCTATCCAGTTGAATGGACAGAGATCGTAAACATTTTAATGTGTGGGAGAGGTTGGCTAATTAATTAGGAAGCTATCGCATTATCGTTACCCGCCCTACTTGATAAGAAACCGATAGATCGGGGATAGGCTTGTCTGCCAGCTAACTAACCTGAGGTTTATTATCTATGAATATATTTTTTTAATTTGGTTGTTTATAATGATTGGCACAGGGTCTATTTTTTATGTTTTACCGTAAAAATTAAACAGCTATGTGATACTAAAATTGCTGATTAAGCGCAAAAAAATTGGACGGTAAATGAAAGTATTCGTACCTAATTTTTGTCAGGTAATCAGTTTTTTTTTACTTCAAAACATTACCTACTTTAATAACATACAGACTAATTATAATAATATAAATAATTTTAAATTTTAACTCTTTCGTGGCTATCAATACTGCTGTCTTCGCTATTCACCGACAGATGGCGCTGTAAGTTCTTGCTCGCAACGAACATTTTATGAAATTATTTAATTTTCCAACACCGTTCGCCCAGTTTTCTCATTACACTTATATATAGGTATAGAAAATGCTATTTTCTCTTCCTTCCTCGAAGCGAAGAACTCTTCAGTTTAATGAACAAAGTTGTGTGCTGCGCACTTTTCCATTTAAAACTTTTCATATTGATTTCCAAGTTTTATTTTATAACAATGAACTTGATTCTGAAATAATGAGTTTTATTTAACGGTTTAATTGAATTAGATACTGGTTTATTTGACTGAGCAAAATCAAAAAAGACGTTTATTTTTAAAACTGCAATTACGAGATTGCGAGTTTTTAGTAACTAAATATTTTTTATTTAAAATGTGACTTTGGTAGGTAATATTTCTACTCATTTTTCCAGATAACTGCGGTGCGGTAAAAGTGCAAGTAATATAATAGAAGACATTTAAAGATTAATAAGTAGGTACATCAAAAATTACTGTGTTCTATATTATTTCCACAAATAAACAAATAACTACTCAAAAATTTGGGTTGCCCGCAGCACGTCAGATACACAAAAAATCAGATACGAAAAACATCAGACATGCAAAACGTCATATACGCGATATATACGCGTCATATACGCGTCATATATTTTGTCAGATACACAAAATGACAGATTTGCAGAAAAAAATAAGGTTCTCTTAGATATGAAAAATTACATAGAACTGAAAAAATATTGAAGTACTGCCACAAGCTATAGCATCTTGTATGTATATTCCCACATGCCGTGTGATCCCACAGCCAAACCGATTACACGGTTTTGTGGGACTATGCCAACCATGTACAAATTTCTGTATTTCTCATTAAATAAAACTAGTGGTCGCCCAGTGATCGAAATTTGAGCGTAATTTAAGCTTTCTGCACTCCTTCTCTATATAAACTTTAACTACGCTTAATCTAAAAGGGGTACAAAGTTTACTCTTCATGTATTTAATATAAAGATTATTATATTATACATAATTCCCCTTAAATTAATTACGTACATATTCTTACTGACAAAAATATAATTGAATGTAGGTACCAGGAAACCATAACACACTAAGAAAAACAGTGCCAACCGATTCACGAACATCCTTAAGTTTTCGTAACGGCCTCCGCTTCCCCAGGAGGAAGTGGTAGAAGCGCATTAATTTAATTTAATGGTTTTTGTGTCTGTCACACAACTAGCTGGTTGTGATTTGTGACCTCTTTAACGAGGAGGGCTTAATAAGTGCCCCAGAGGGTTATTTAATAAAATTCTAGTTGCGGTTCCGTTTAGAAAGAAAAGGTTTGGTTGAAATATTTTGATACTGGTAACATTTGCAATTTTGTATTGTATTTGTACCTATTAATGCTGTCCGTCAATTACTTTTCTTCAGGTTTTACAAATTAAAAGCCGAAGCACACTACACGACCCATCGCAGGTTTAAAGCGGTATGTTTAGACACAACGGCTCGATACATAAAGACACACAACTCGATACATGATACATACATGTTATAATACCTACCTTTCAATTTTCAATCAAGAAATGTATTTTCAGCTTTTTGCATTCATAGCATTTATGTAATTATTCAAGACAAATCACTAATTAGTTGATTTCAAAAGTTTAACAGTGATCTTCGCTGTCTGGCCGCCGACGATCTCCTTAGCGGTCTGAAGTTTTACTCATAAACAAGAATGGCGTGATTGTATACCTACATTATTATGTAATACTGTGTAAAACAATAGAAATACCAAAATGCAAGGTACGAAAATTCAATAGGTGTGATATTGAAAGGGTAAGTATTGATGAAATTGTGCCAATAGATGGCGTTACTAGTCGAGCAATAGTTTATTCAACTGGTGGAAAAATTGGTTTCGTTAAGAATTTTGTGATGAAAAATATTTAAACAACTTATATACTATACTTAATTAATTAAAAAAATATATAATTATCTAGTTAGAAATATAATAAGGACGAGAACTTAATAAAACAAAATAATAATTATGTTGTCGTTCGATAAATACAAATAACGGATTTAAAAATGATTAATGGTTAGAATAGAATAGATCTTTATTTCATGTAAACCAGATACAGGCACTTATGAAATGTCGAGACTCTAGGTGCACGGTTCCAAATAGTAGACCCTAGGTTATAAAATAGGGTTCTTTATTAAAGCTAAAAACATTTGCTCAGTTTCAAGTAGAAGTTCATTCAAATGCACGTAGTTTTTATAAAATTTTTTGGCTTGACGGTAACTATACCGTCAAGCCAAAAAATTATAAAAACTACGCTCGGTATAAGGGTACTGGACTTCAAAACACTTGGAAGGAACCACAGTATTCATAAATACCTCCGTACCTCCACCTTGCAGAATATCGTATCTAAATAAAATTGCTCTTTTGCAGTATTGTGTTCCTTACGGTGGACAAAGTCGCAAGTGCGCCTTGGGAAGCGATGTGTTGGCAGTAGACTGTAGTACGGTAGACAACGCGCGAGTGATGCCCCTGGTGTTGGAAGCGTCCGACCGCTTACCATCAGCCGGGCCGTATGTTTGATTGCAACCATAGCGGTATAACAAAAAAAATCCTGAGCACTAACTGTAAAATGACAAACAACTAATGGTAGGTACGTACTTATTACTCTCGATAGTGTTCTTTAGTTCTTAGAACTGCTATAAAATTCAAATAAATAATACTTGTTAGTCATTATAATAATATTCATTAAAACGTCAAAACAAAAATTAATCGGAACTCGATCATAATCTGCGTTCCCATCACAGATATCGTGAACATTGACACTGAATCATTCCTACAAACATTCCAACTGAGATATGAAAGAGACACACATATACCTGTCCTCCTCACACCTCTTGTTTCTCACTACACCCATTTATCACTATTTGAATAAATTCAATATGTACATTGAATTGCGTGTAATTAATGGTTTTATTCGTTTAGCACTTAAAACGCTTTAAGGGCGAGGTGTCCAAACATTTAGCGTCCCTTTCGTCTTAGGAAGGAAGACAGGGATGGGGCGATCGCGCAAGAACTCCCGCTGGTTTAGATCATTAATATTGATTTGTGGTCAATCAAAGCTCTGGAGGATTTCACTTTTAATGTTATTATTTTTTGTCCTACGCCTTCCATGGTATGGATTTAAGTATCCTTCGTTAGTGTAGGTAGGTAGTTTTTGTCAGTCCCAAGTTTTGTCGCTAAAATTATTATAAGTATTTCACATGTCAATTGGCTGAATCGCATGGTTTATGATAAGGGTTTCTTATACGCTATCGAAATATTTTTGTTTTAATACTGGATGGTTTAATATTAAACTAGTGGTCGCCCAGTGATCGAAATTCGACCGTAATTTTAGGTTTCTGCACTCCTTTTAACTATTAGCCAAATCTCACACGCTGCTGTGTGCGCAATATGCTTAAAAGGGGTACAAAGTTTTCCCTTCATGTATTAATCTATAGATAGCTCTACAACAGATCACTGTAAATAAATCCATTCTTCGACAAAGTCGTCGATATAACTAAATGGTTATTAACTAAATTCGTTACAGGCAATAAATATAAAATTCTCAGGCAAATTGTTGTTGTTATATTGTTGTTATACAACAATTGTTATATTGATTAATCTTAACTGCAAATTAGCTCTACAAATTAATAAAAATATCTTCAAGATGTATTGACATTTAAGTTTAATTTCAAGTTGATAGAAACAATAATTGTACAACCGAAACAAAAGTAAGTAGGTACCTACTACATGTACAGTCAATACAATATTAAGTGTGGAGTTCTTATACCCACTTAAACAACAAAGCGTAATGATTCCACTCGACAAATAAAAGAGAGTACAGTCACACTAGTGATGTCGGTTTCCCTGTGGCAATACCGGGATTGAGTTGTTGGGAAGGGACATTAGTTTACAACCTAAAGACTCAAAATCGAAGTGAGTGGCATTTTCTTGTACCGGAGGCCAAGACTCATTTTGGGTCGCTGAGCCAACGGAGTAAGTATAAAGACTCTTTTATGATAAATAAGCGATTTATTAGTTCTCATTAAGAATTAACAATAATTGATAAAGTAAGAATCTTTGTTTACAAAGGAACTTGTAATGAGCGTTCCTGGAAACTACATAAGAATTACTTAATTTATGCAAAATAATTTGTTTTATAAGTTTATTTTTGTAGGAGAGAGCATAATATTAATTAAATACTTATAGGTTAATAAATATGGTAAAACTATAGAGGAAGGTTTAAATAATTATCCCCAAAAATTTGTGCTTTACAAATTCTAGAATGCACTATATTATTATTGGTGATATACATTCCAAGCGCAATCAAACTAAAAACGTTTAGTGACAGTTAAAACGAACTTCGAAATGTCAATTTTCTGCCGGGATAATCACCGAATCCCGTAATGTTAAACAACACTAGTACAGTAACACTCAGCGGTGAGCAATGACCGCGGCCGACAATCATTAACAATGCAGTGTCTTATCTAACTGAGAATAATTAATGAAAGTACCACTCGCTGTGAAGTACCATAGACTTATTGGCACGTGAAGATTTTTAGTGGTAACGATAGGCTGCATTTTATTATAGAAAAAGTAATGAAAGAAAAACTGATGGTGCTGCATTTTATTATAGAAAAAGTATTTATTTTACTACCGAGTATCGACCAGCCTGGTCATAAACCTTCTTTTGACTTAAGAATTTCAACATTCCTAATTTCTTGGTAATCTCACAATAACCAACATACCGCTGATTATTCAAACATATATCTCAATTTTAAGTTGTCATTAAATCTCATGCTATCATTGTCACTTTTAAGTAGACTATAGCGACAGAATGACTTTTAAGAGCATCTTAAAATTGAGTTGTGTTTGAGTATTTAGCTGTTGTCTTTACGTGCTTTAAAAATTGCAATGGTTATAACGAATAGATCGTTTGCCTAACAGTAGTGTATCCGATGTTTTGTTGGTAACAAAAATTAAAACATTTATGATTGCTTCATTGTACACAAATATTTAGACCCATAATTACACATTACCATTAAGATACACAAACATTAAAATAATTAAATAGGTACTAAAATTTATAACTATCTACCAGCACTGCTCACGACTGCCTTCATTTAATACATTGCCCTTTATAGGCTTAAAACCTTGAGCTATGGGGTGCAAACTATTATTTGAAGATGAATAATGAACGCGAATCATTGGAATTATGAGGTTGCACATTCCTTTGACCTTACTGATGGCTATTCGTTGTGTTTACTTACATACTTTGATGAATGATCCTAGTTTGCACATTTGCGTTTTGCAGAGGAATGGTCAGATCTTAATAATGTTTGTTAGTGTGGGAATGAAAAAAGGAAATAGCAAGTGAGGGAATAATATTTTATTCACACACTGTCTTCACATACTAATTTTAACGCTTCCCTTGTACCTTTTGGTACCTATTCTTAATTGGGTGACTGACTTGAGTGTTAAGTACGCACCTACTAGTATTGTATAATTATAATATTATAGTGGTACTTATGATCTTTGCTGTTCTTTTTTTTATTTTTTTATTGTAATATTGTGTAAATTGAGGTCGAATTTTAGCCGGAGCCGCTCCTGCGGCCCCACATTTGTTGTGTGGTAAGCTTGATTTATGAAAAGAGTATCCATGGAGTTTCTTGCCGGTATCTTCTCCAGGACCAACCCACTTGGAACCGTGCGCCTAGAATCACGACGTTTTGAAAGTGCCTGCAAAGGCCCAGTTGAAATAAAAACTTTGACTTTGACTTTGATTATTTGAATTCAGCTGCATCTCGTTAGATTGGGAGCTGACCCCAACATTGATGGGAAAATGGATAGGCCGATGACATCGTGAATTTATTTTTGGTTTTAATCATTACTAGTAGTCGCTCAGTGGTCGAAATTAGACCGTAAATTTTATCTTTCTGCACTCCTTCTTCGTATAAACTTTAACGATGCCAAATATCATAGGTAAGTACTCCTCCGTGCGCGCAATATGCTTATAAAGGTGTACAAAATTTTCTCTTCAAATATTAATATACCTATAGATTCATAATTTTATGACCCTAAATATGCTTTGTGCGTTTGATCTTAATTTAAAAGCACAGCAAATTCAAGTAGCATACTATGCTATCTATAATAAAAGAGATACCTAATTAAAACTAATAGACTGACTGAGTGTATAGAAGAGCAATAAAAATAATGACTGGAGAAGTAGAGTCAGCAGAAGAAGACATAAGGGTACAGAAAAAATAAGAATATGTATTTATGCGTCTTACCCTTACTTTAAGACGCTCTTAAAAGTCCCAAACCTGGTTTCATATTAAAAGTTAAAAAAAAAGTAAAAGTAATTAAAGTTTAAAAAAAAAATCTCTTACATTTCGGCGAGTAGGTAATATTGAATTATTTTTAAGCAACCGCTGCTGTTTATCGCAATTTTAGGTTTGGTCCTATAGTAAAAGTTGTTCATAATGATGAGAACAATATCCTCCTTCAATTTATCCAGTGTTCAACCAGTCACCATTCATATCTTTTAGGACCACCAGATACAATTTAATTTCCTATAAAACGTATGTTTATCCTCAAAACAATGAAACACTTCAAAATCGCACATAATTTAACAAGAGCCATGCGCACCCGCAGGCAAAACCATAAACCCAGTCAAGATTTAGTTAGCACGAATATTTCACGGTTTAAATCAATTAAAGCGACATTTTAGAAGTTAGCTCGAACAATGGACATGAATCTGGTTCCTTATCACGTTCAGATATAATTAATGGAGCTAAGTACATTACACAATTAGAAACTATAAACTTTGATGTATTGTTGCATTCGTTTGCCTAAAATAAATTTGTATGTTTGCTTGTTGAAAATCGTTGCGACAGGCGTTATTTATTATAATGACGTAATATTGTGAATTAGCACCTTTGTTAGTAATATTACCTGCCTTACCTGGTCTTTTTGGAGTTTGTCTAGCAATCAGAATATCCTTAGTTTAATAACTAAAATATTGTCTTTCTGCATCGCTGTCCTATCTTCCTTCTAAGTGTTTTCTTTGCAGTGGTCTTCATCGTGCTTTAACTATACCAAATGCTGCTAAGATGTCAGTTTTAGGTATTTCCTCGTCAAACATAAGTATAATTAATTGCATAACTTAAAGAGTCATGTCACTGACATAAAATACAATTAAAAGAAAAATCTGAACTGTTGAATAATTGGTATTGAGACACTTTAATTGGTATCGGTGTTCGAGATAATTCTTGTCATTTGTTTCAATAACTTGAACTTATTGAAAACATTACGAAGCACTTGATTGCGACGGTTGAAATTATTCTTACTTCGATGTCTGATGTTCTCATTAATTTTATTGAGCATCGATTCTAAATTTAAATTATTGGAATGTGCAATAGTAGTTTTTTTATCATATTTTAAAATTTATTGTAAGTAGGTATACTTTTTTCGTTTAGTTGTTTATTGCAATGACTAAAGAATCCTCTTTTAAAGTTTATTGTAATTTCTTCTTGGTCTTCCTCTTTTTCTTATTGCCTCAATTTTCCCTTCTATGCTGTTGGTCATGAACTTATAGACAAAAAAAAAAAAAGCAAATATATAAAGATTTAGGATTGTATAGGACTAGATGGAAATTGCTACACCCACAAGTGCCTAGCACTTAAATTTTGGATGGATTTATATATAAATAAATCAATAGGTAGTTATGCTTCAACAAAAAGTTTGTCTTTCAATTGGAGGCAGATCACACTATGATACACCAGACTAACCGAAGACTTCAGTACAATAACTCGGATAGACTAGATCAATATCTTTATAAAAATAACTTTTTGCCATAACAATAAACATTGATAAATTTCTACATCTGCATTGGGCCAGGTACCCAGTTTTAAAAACACGATTAATCATTATACTTTGTTTGACTACGGTTGACAGCAAAAATTAATTAACATTCCATGTAAAAAATACAAAAAGACCAATCAGGTGTCTCCGTGAAGGTACGCCTACATTCATTCAATTTATTTTGTGCACAGACAAAGATTATTACGCAGAAGAAACAGACATGGAAGGGTTTGTACTTTCGAATCAGTTAATTTTATGTCAACGTGTCCGACATGCTGTATATCAAACGGGTGATTTTTTGGATTCAATTAAAATAGCAGCTGCTATAGTTGAACAACATAGACAATTATTAGGTACGTGAAGAAACGGTATTGTAATAATCGAATGTAAAAAAAGGACCAACTGCAACCCGGAAGTATTACCTAATAATTGTTAAAATGTAGGTATTACCATTATCATTTTCCTGGAATTATAGTATACACAACAGTACCACTTATTGCAAGTTAATCAGTCTTCAAAGAAGCAATAGGCAAAAAACTAACCTTAAAACAGGTGTCATATCTGCGACTACAATCTCTGTCCACTTGCGTCTGTTATCTACAACAAGTTCAGTAGCCGATCGGTCGCTCGGCCGTTAGTAATTTGACAGTTCAGATGACAGATTACAACAAGCTTCGGAGACCACCAGGGTTTTGTCGCTTCACTCCATCAAGTATCGTTTTTGTTTATGAGACAACGCTGGCCCCTAATTGGGACTTTGGTGCTACCAAATTGATTATTATTTTTGGATTACCGGCTTGATTTAATGAATGAGGGATTTTTAATTAGCGATTTTAATGTTTTGGTCTTGATCTTCGATCATTTGTGACATTTAAATATAATCGCAGTACGTAAAAAAATATATTTTATGCTACTGATTATGCATAATATGCAAATGGTGTTTTTCTTTGATGGATGAATCCAGTAATCAAAATAACCTTTATCTAATTATTTTAATACTATCTACCTTTGAGGAACGTTTTGTTTCAATCTAAAAATAATTTCAATCAAATTCATACAATGACATTTCAAGATTAATAATATTTTCTTAAATTCCTTGCTTTAGGAGAAAACGAGACGAATGATTTACGATGAAGTCACAAAACTTCTTAGCAATACAATAATTAAGTAATCTTACTATAAGGACGTTATAGTACGAAATTTCGATGTGAGGTTAAAACAAGAAAAACAATACCTATTGCTGTAAGACCTGATGGTGGTAGGTGCCCAATAGGGCTAGAACGACAAAAAGGGGACAGAGTAATTTTAAGTAAACCAACTTTTTACTATTTTCTCTCGGGTTTTCGTTTTCTATTTATTAATTTATGTACACACATGAGAAGACACAGGAAACATTAAATAGGAGAACAAAGGACAAAGTGTACTGCTTATTTCATAAAAGAAATCTCTTCCAGCAGACCTGCGAGAGGAGGATTTTCTCTTCTGTTAAGAAGACAAAGGGCCAGAAAACGGGTTTGTCCATAGACAAATCAGCGACAAAACCATCTCTTTACTGTTTTCATCCTAGATTTTTCATTTTGTCTTCTGTCAAGGAGACAAAGGGCGGAAAAAACGGGTTTATCCACCCACCGTGCTAGTCCTATAGGTTGTGTATGATTTGAAGAAGGTATCTGGTGTAGACTGGATACGTACCTAATCCACAGTATTTTAGCATAACTTGGAAAAAGTACCGGTAGTGTTCGGGGAAGTACTACCTTCCCACAGGATATCGACGTTAAGTAGCAGTATATACGAGTATATTGTTGCGTTTCGTTCGGTGAGTGTAGAGCGCCGGAGGCCCAATTCCTCCCTTTTTCCTAACATCATCCTAAAAGGTCGGTCACTCCTCTGGAGTTGTAGATGCACTTACCATCAGGTGAAACGCAAGCTCGTTTGACCCTAAAATAAATATATAAAAAAATGGTCTTTGGGCTGCGATAAGCTGAGTTGATTAAAGGCTGATTCAAATTAGCCAGCAAAAGCTCTGTTAGATTCAAAATCTTATTTAACGTACATGAGTACCTAGCTATTTAGTTGATGAATGACTAAGTTGACCCGCCCACACCTACATTCTACAGCTGATTGTAAGGATATGGGTAATGCGTAATCGTTGTCAGTCACCGTCTAGCATAAATCCCAGATAAAGGGAGAACCCCCACTATGTAAGGTAATTTAGGTATGCCCATAATTAAGTACCTCAAAACCTTTGAACTACACATGGGCTTCGGATCAGCGCTCAAAAATGTCCAAACAGAATGTAGACTAAAACGCGAAAAGTAGACTAATAGCGCATCATTCTTTATTTGGGCGAGCGAGCAACTACACGTCAATGTGACGGTGCAATGCAGTTGAATTTTCGTATGGTGAAAAATTGTTGTAAGCTAAATTAGGCATGGAGAAGACGACATAGGATTTAAAATTAGTTTGTGGTTAAATTTATTGGTAATATAATATTGGTATTTTTAAGTTTATATGTAAACTCAGGACACTTTTTCGTTTATTTTGTACTAAACCCTTGATTCATCATTCAAAACATTATTATAGAACGATCTGTTTGTGTTGGTTGTGTTGCGGTCGGTCGGTATACTTACCTATTCATTGTTTTGTTGCTGATATGACAAATATTTGGTATGGATGCTGCTATTTGTATTGTATGTGTTTCGGTTTTTTCTTTCTTTCTTTCTTAACGGCTTAACCGATTTGGATGATATTTGGCACTCAGGTAAACCATACCCTAGATTAGGACATAGAGTACTTTTTATCCTAATACATGAAGTAGTTCCCCTAGGATGCGAGTGAAACCACAGGCACCAGCTAGTATGACATATTTTCATTACATTGACATCTATAGGAAAAGAAGACGTGGACTTGGTCAAGAACAATACTGATTCATTTACCCTAATCAATGAAACATTGAAGTGAAGTCACACACCTTTTAGCACAAAGGTAAAGTACTCGAAACTTTCAAATATTGAATAACGCGAGTACTCACGGGCGGTCTTTCGTCAAATACAACAAAGTAGTTGTCTAATTTCACAATACATTTCTAGTAAACGACTGGTATTTAAATATAAATCGAAAGAGCGGAACACAATGGTGTAATCGATAATTGAATTCAGCATTGATGAACTTTACACCGCTCGGCCTCAAACGTGACAGATTAGAATGGAATCCATGCTGCGACCTATTAAGAGCTGATACAACGCCACATTTATTTTGACACAGTTATGCATTTTTGAAATTTTGCTTGCTTCAGTAAACAAGAATGGTAGTGATAAAAAAATCAATAACACAATGTAAGCAGTATTCTGAAAAATGGTGAATTCATCCTCAATCAATTTTCGAACTAATTAAATATAATTTCCTAAAGATGAGCTTTTTATAAAAATGATTTTGCATAATTATATCTTACCGACTCCTAAACCAAGCTGTTACATTTCAATTAAGTATATCTAAATTGACTTAGTTACTTTATACAATTCGCACATACCTACGGGAACTAGGATTACGCTTAAAGCCAAAACTTATTTATATTTCTGGTGCCCTAAATGCATACAAATATAAAACAGTATTTTGTTATTTTTATGGGCGATATTAACAACTCTATATACATATCATTACATGTCGGATTAGGCAAGTCACCGTCTGTCGTCATACTTAATGCCAATTAAAAGATTTAGTATTGTGGATCTTTGTTTGAGTCTAACTAATATCGAACGTTATATGACATGCCTTACTAACGAGTTTTTATTTCCTGTTAGGTTAGGGTCAGATGTGAATTAAGAAGACACGCTAATTTATGTAGTGTGGGTCCAATCATATAAACTGATGACCTGAAGAAGTCAGCTGAAGTTTATTGAGAAGGCAAAGAAGTTGGTGTTGTTGAGAAACTTGGCAGAGTTCTGACAACAGTCTAGTCGGCTGCAAAAGGCTGAGTCGACTAAATTGATGCATCCATAAGACGATTTAAAAGTGCTAATAGAACCTTTTATGTGTGAATTTGTTATGACAAAAATTATATTGTCAAAACCATATAGTGATCAAGTCATAGAGTAGATTTATAATATCGTCTGCATATCGAAAAAAAACAAAAAAAGTGGGTGACCAAGGAGAGAGGTTCCACAAATGACGAAACATGGGATCGTCTGGCGTATCCAGTAGGCTAATTCATGTTACTAACGAAGTGCAGTTGCCGTGCAGTTGCAGTAAAATTTTGATCAAAACAAAACATTTAGTATTCTTGAGATGCGCTCGCGTCAAGTCCGAGCGTCACTGCAATATGATTGGCGCGTCATAAAATTACCTGAATTAGCCCTCTGGGCGACTATCGGCTGTCTAGCCTCGATACCGCTTTTGCTGATTGGCTAATCTTTCCACTACGGCAAGAGCGGTTCCCATGCGCGTGCGAACTCGACAGGAAAAGAACATTAAGAGAATCAAAAATACTGTTTATAAACCCCCGATCAAAAAGAGGGTATTATAAGTTTGCATTGTGTATCTGTGTATCTCAGTTTTTTTAAATTGAAAGCTAGTTTAACCGGGTATCATCTTAACTATGGTTCATGAAAATCTGTTCAGCTGTTCAAAAGTTACAGCTCTTTTTCTAGTTGGACTCGGGGGTTTTTGACGGTTAGGTTTATACTAAATATGTTTGAGTTTGAGCATTAATCGTTTGTTGTAGTCAGTTAATATACAGACAGACATATTGAAGGACCTACTATGGGACTAACATAGAAATTGCGAAAAAAAAACAGCTGTTCCATACAAATAATTAACTATTACTCGACTTATTGTATGGAAGAGCAGATTTTTTTTTCACGATTTCTTTGTTTTTTCCTTTTACAAAATATGTTACTAATGATGAGTACAATACCATCCTTCAATATGTCCATTCTTCAACAAGTCACACTATATAGTACTAGAGTACTTAACCTGTACTTAATATACCTATTTATTACTAGTTGTATAGTACTAAGCACCGTGTAATGTGTCCGCAGCCTTAATTTAATGTCAACAATTTTTTATTGATTGTCTTGTCTTATACATTGTTTGTTAATTATTATTTTTTATCGATGTCATGTATGACAGATTACAAGTGCTATGTAAATCATAGACTAAGATGCGATTAAACAATTGAAGTGGTATTTATAAGACGGATACGCTTTTTGTAGGGTTTTAATTTGTTTGTAATAATTAACTCTGTTTTGAAGGTGATATTGTGAGTAGTAAGTATGGAATTCATAACCTTTATAATTCTGTAGTATTATTAGTAGTATGTATAGAGTTCAAAACGGGGTATTTACCATGTTTATAGATTGTTTTGAGATTCCGATATTTCGGCACTGTTGCAAGCGGTCACGGATAAACTAAAAGTATTTGCGGGTGGATGTTTATTGGCAGACAAAACGGTCTACCCTCCTTCTGTTACGTTTTGTGCGCTCAAAACAATCTATAAACATGGTAAATACCCCGTTTTCAACTCTAATACTAAATGTTAGTGAGAATGACAGTTTAAAAAAATTATAATTCTGCTTCCATAGAAGCAAAATTTAAGGAAAAAATTCCGCTTAGATCACAATGAACCGAATCAAAAGTAAAACAATATTATTTTAATATCTTAAACTCATTAGCGTTATTGGTGTTGCCAATGACAACAAGCTGATCGATGCCCATTTTCTTGCACATGAGGGACACACACTTCCATGCTTTATTTTTCACTGTTTTATTTTATGTAATTTTCTGGTTTTTTTATTTTTTATGTTTGTTATGTGTGCATGCTCGGTGTCCTGTGTGCAAAAAATAAATTGATTTTCTTTATTTTTCTTCTTTCTTTTATTCTCAATTAAACTAACCTTGGTGCATTTATCTTTAACTGTGTTATTTGGATATTCCATATTTTGTGTACAATAAAGACTAAGAGGAAGAATCTTTATTTACTTGACTGGTCATTTACATATCTTATAATTCAAAATATACCTAGTAACAATATAGGTATTCGGTCATTTATAAGTTTAAACAGTTAAATTAAAATAGTTACATGCAAATATTAACACTATCGGGATAATTCAAAATGTCAAAAAGGGAAAGTGAATTAAATAAACAGGTAAACTTGAGAATTACGATATTTTAATAAAAAAAAATACTTTTATTAATATTGGGGAGACTGTAAAGAGGTTCCCCTGTTACACTCGCTGTCCAGTGTCCAGTGCACGGCGACACATGACCACAATATGCCACCGTCTTCTCGGTGAAAATGGAACAGAGTATACACTCTGTGCGCTCACAGCCCCAGAGCCAATTGTTTCGTGGCGCCTTCTTCTCCAAGCGGGAAGCCCTCTCTCAATCCCGCTCTACGGCCTGGAGCATAACGGCTTCACAGAACCACCCCGTTGCTACCCTAGTCTCATCAGTGCCTTCAAACGGTCTTCTTTAGCATCAAATCATCTGGTTGTTGGTCCCAAACCTACCTGTCGTTCGACCTTTAAAACGAGCGATCTTTTGATCCTAAGCTTGCGGGCTCTCCCTTGTTCTTGACTACTTTCACTAACCTGTCAGCTAATTAATGTTCGATTTGCGTCAAGTTGGTAATAAATAAATGATACCATCTGATGTATTCCTGGATCTTCAACTGAACACCAATTAATCCTTAAGTTGTTCGTGCCAAAGATATTATATTTCGTTTCCATTGTGTGTGTATTATTAATTGCGTTTATTCATATAAAGGATTGATGAACAGCTAAGTTCACATTAAATAATAACTTGCATAAACATGGGAATCATTATCGTTGTATTGCATTAAATGCCAGCTATTTGGACATATCTATTCAGCGCAGTATTCTGTGATTGGCTGAGAGTTGAATGTTAGATATGACGTAAAAAAAACTTCCCGTACCTAGATAATAATTCAACACAATTTAAAAATACGTTATGCATGTACCTATCCTTAAAGATCTTCAGCCAAGAAACTATTACATTCAAAGCTATAATTTAATAGAAATAATAACAAGAACTAATTGTATCAAAAAAAATTAGAAGCGCGTAAAGATATCTAATCGCTATTTAAAAATTACAATTGCGATCCGACGTTGGAAAATACAAGACGTAGTTTTAATGATATTAAAGACGTCTGACGTAAAACGCATTCTTGATGACGCAAATGTCCGAGTTACGCTCTGCACAGACTCGATACTTTTAGCATCGGCGATCGACAACTAAATCGCTTTTTAGATGCAGACAGCAGTGACCGATTGCTAGACAGGGCGACGAAATAATTCTGTCAAGAGAAGACAGAATTATCATAAATGCTAAGCAGAAACGGAAGTTATATGACTACGAGCATGCACTGCCTGTTCCACGATGAGGCCCATTGTCATCAGTGGACGTTCAGGATTAACATGATGATCATAACAACCGTCAGCTTCTTTATTAGAGCGTGAAAATCATGCGTCTCCAGCAATACAGTTGCGATGACTAACACAGTTTGATTTCAGTATGAATATGGTGCCTTTTCATTCTTGGATCCCGGATGTAGTAGTTTCTAAAAGTGAACCTATGAGGCAAAGGCCACAAGGTGCACAAAGCTTTAAAAAAAATATAATTAAAAAGAAAAGCAATTCGCCGCGCCGATGCTAATAGGCGCACGGTTGCATCAAAACAAAAATATTTCACAAATTAGTATAAAGTAACAAAGTATGTCTAACAAACAAACAATTTTCAATAACCTCAAAAAACAATTTTTTCAATTGATTTTGTTTATGGACTCGGTAACTAAATGTATCGTGTGTGTGCTGTTACCATCGGATCATCCATGTAAAATAATTAATTTATTAAATATATTTCTGGCTTCCTGCCTGTGTTATGTAAGTACGCATGTGATTAGCTGTGTTGAGTATTTTCGTACATACATTAATATAGGTACGTCTGTGCGGCTGTTATTTCTCATCCTGATATTTTTCCCGTGAATCTTATAATGAATTCGGTGATATATCGAGTTATTTACACTTGGGAGTAATAAAATTTATTGTCAAGCCTAGTTTAAAATCCAATGAGCTCATTTGCAGACTCTTCCAAATTAATCATGTTCTAAAGTGATTCATTGTTTATACTATTAGCACGTTTTCATGGAACGACCTGTAAAGTGGAATTAAAAGTAGGATAAAACTGAACAGATAGCAAATGAAAATAAATAACTTCTAAAGGCGCTTCCTCACCGGCAGCATTCGCCTGTAATGTAACAATCCAAGATTCGATTTTCAGCATTACGTTACAATACTACCTCACTGACAGACGAGCATTCGCCAGTATAATAGTCGTATCACTTGTATTTACAATATCGTGGTGCTGAGCGCATTATTTTCGTAAAAAAAAGCAAAACATACTTTATTGGTGTCACAAGTAATTTCAAAATCGACGTACTACACTACTCCCACTCACTACTGTAATGTTACAAATTGTATCATTACAAGTTACGCACTGTGCTCGATTCTCCTCACTCACTGATGTAATGCTTGAATTTGAACTGTTACATTACAGCCCAGGCGAATGCTCCTGGTGAGGGAGCGCCTTTACAATTAGCATCACTACTATTTCAATATTCTCAAGACTTACGTAGGTAGGTACTGGTATAATTTCAAGTGAGATGTCGACTCCTTGGATTGAATATCAATCTCTTTCTATTTCACTTTTATATTTTAATTATCGTATTTTTATTAAACCCCGACAAAAAAGAGGGGTGTTATAAGTTTGTAGCGTGTATCTGTGTTAGCTTTACCTTAACCTTACCTTATCTTAGCACTCTTACTCATCATCTGATGTAAATCTTTAAATTCTTCTCAGCATAACTATAGCATGGAAATTGCTCATGCCGCAGTGGAAAGTTTAGCGAGTCAGCAATAGTGGTATCGAAGCTGACTGTCCAGAGTGCGCTAGACGATCTCATGTCCCGTCTCGGGACATTATTGACTTGGACTATGAATGAATAATAGTAGATGTACAGTTACACACAACTAATACAAAGAACTTTGCTACATTGTTCACTCGAAACCCGGAAGCAATTGTCCAAGCGATCGATTGCACCGCCAATTAATAAGTCGTGATCATAAATTGATATTAAGATTCTTTGAATTAGTCTGCCATCTTGATTGTATGTCGTGTATTGTGTTTGTCTGTGTGTATAGTATAGACTCGGTTCATTAGCGTATCGTATAAATTGGAGATGGAATTTAGAATTAAGTATGTTGGTTAATTTGAATCGATATTGTTTTTGTTATAGGTACTTATTAGTGTCAATGACATTAGAGAATTGCATGACTTAACAATTGATTTTATATCTAGTACCTACCTGGGTACTTTTTACTGAACAAAAAATCTGGTGTCGTTTATATTAATATTATGAAGAGAAGAAAATGTGTTTGTATATAGGGGTTAATCTCTGAAATTAATGAACCGATTCAAAAAATTATTTCACTAATAGAAAGATACACTATCCCTGCGTGATATTTAATTTCAATAAAAATAAAATGCAAGAGTTTAACCGCGGGTAACAGATAGTAATAATCATAATTACCAAAGTATATCAGAACACTCAATAGGCTTCACTGAGGAGAATAATGATGAAGAAGAACATGAATACGTTATAAAATCTGATATCTTCTTCAATATCGTGACATAGATTTAAGGAAAAAAAGCGTGAGAAATCCACAAACCAAAAAATTATAAAAAGAATCACTTAAACCTAACTAGTCAGTAAAACTTCAGTTCCCCATTAACACTAGATGCTCAATTACCAACACTACACAAATGACTCTATTCATTAATTTGGAAGCGCAAACTTAAATATTTCCCACGGTCAACGACGAAAGGCGAACATTAGTTGAATGTTCCACTACAAAATTGATACAGAAGATCCGCTTCATACAACGCAGGAATACATCGAAGTCAATAAACAATTAGCTAAAGTGCGTGTGAATTCAACTACAATGCAGATACCGTATCAGCTCGTAGCTTCCATTTCCGTACATGAGTCACTTCAATCAATGCTTCAATCAACATTTCAATCCCTTTGCTCATGACACACACCGAATAGTCAAAATGAAACGCTCATTGTACGCACTTATGTTCTTTTTTAACGAATAATTATTTTAAATAAATACTTTTTCTCTCTTTCTTCTTTCTAATTTCTCTCTTTGCATGTATCCTCTTCTTGTTATGTCTATTTTTTTTCTTTCTTCTATAATCTCCCACAAATACTTACAACACTTGACGGATGGACTATTGATCACAGGTATATTGTTATAGCAGACAGGAAGATGCTGCTGTCTACCTTGTAATTAGGTAAAGGCAAGGACCAAACCATCTCTACCTTGCAAGGGAAAGGGCTTCGTGAGTGACGAATTCTGATTTCGTCTGGCACACTCTAGGTAGACTGCCTCGATACCAAAAAGCTGACTGGCTGATATTTCCACTACGGAACGATCGCTCGTTCCGTAGTGAAAATATTGGCCAGTGTCCGTGACCGTGTGATGACTAACCACGCGGTTGGCGCAGTGGCTAAGCGATTAGCGTTCTGTGCTATGTGGCACGGGTTCGATCCCCGCACGGAACAAATATTTGTATGATCTGCAGATAGTTGTTTCGGGTCTGGGTGTGTGTGCATGAGAGATGTATGATTGTAAACTGTACCCTCGATACAGGAGAAATCCTAGTGAGGGGCAAGGTTATAAAAAAGAAAGAAATAAAGATAGCTGGTACCGACACAATAGAAGGGGAACTAAATTATTACTGAGCCTGACATCAGTGTCGATGTGTGCATAAAATTCTTGATCGAAAATAATTTACCGAAATAGACCTTCTGCGCTTCACTTTTATTTTGTGGTTTCACTCTATTTAGATATTTAGCTACCGTTTTGAGATAATAAATCATTTTGTCGGTACAGGGAACTGGTAATTATCGCAATTAAGGTTAAGCAACGATTAGCTTTGTTCTTCTAAAGGAGGAAACGTGGGACTGAGGTGTTCCGGTGAATCACTGCCTCGGAATTTTGAGATGAATGAAGATTTCCGAATGGACCTCTGAGTTTGTTTAATGTTACTTTGTGTTACATTATTTCTGAGATTTAGGATTTAAGTCAGCTTAGAGACATAAATGTCATGTATCGTTAACAAGCAATTGATAAACGCTTCACACTCTTAGCGTACAAAATCATGATGTTCTTTGTTGTTTACTCATCTTGAAAAAATATCTTGAACCCATACAACTTGATGTGGTAGGTACCTTATAAAGTTGGATGGTGTAACTGCATACTGTCATCACCTCTATTAGAGGAAGCTAAATTGGTGTAATAGGCTAACGCAGATCAGTGTTAAACATCGTTCCTCTATAGTTTTAAATTAGTTCCAGAAGCGTTTAAGTTTGCTGTACCTACTGTGGAGGTGACATGTTCATGTGTGAACAAACCTCCTTTAATAAAAAAGATTTAAAAAGGAACCCATACAACAAATTAACTGGAGTGAACGCGGATGATTTGCCGCTCTGCCATTTGGATCGACAATATTATACAGAAAACGGTTAAATACAAACTATTTTAGACTTCACAAAACATACCTACTAACATAAGAATCTGCACTAAAAAAACGTAACGGCTAGACATAAATGAGTTACTGTTATTTACAACCAAATAACTTGGTTCAGATGGAGCCAATATAGTCATTTTCTCCGTGTGTTTCAAATTTTTCATCGTATCTTTCCTCAATCTCCAAAAACTAAATTCTTAAAAAAATACAAGGCTATAAACAGATTGACCAAATACGTGTAGTTCTTATTCTAAAAATAGCAAAATGGCCTTTACTATATTAAAAATAAACACCTAATCTAGGCTACAATGATAATTCGCAGTTTATGTTTTTAACACAATGTATCTAATAAGTGATGCACGAAGGCTCTATAAAAAAGTTGGTTTAATAAATTAGATGAGATCTACGTTGTATCATCTATCATATCTATCTAATATTAATAAGTAAAAAATTAAGTTTGTTTGGTTTTTGTATCTCTGGAACTACTGAATCAATTCTAAAAATTATTTCACACATCCCTGAGAGATGTATGCTGTATTTTATTTTGATAAAAATAAAACACGCGGGTAAAAATCTATATTATTTAAAAGCAAAATACTACTTACTGACTAATCACGAAATCTCAGGAACTATAAAGCTAAAAATCTTAAAAAAATTGTAATAGGTTCCTTTTTGGGTGTAGGCATCTGCTAATAATAGTTTTTATTTTAACACAACCCCAATGGAGCAGAATCGGACGTCAAAGTTTGTATGAAAAATCACTCTTCGCGGACCGAGTCATGGGCTCAGCTAGTATGATTATATTATAATGTTTTGACATGCTCATACTGAGTAATAATGATTAAATTCAATATTTGATATATGTGGAAGAATCTTCTCAATTGATATAATATTATCAGCATCGATGCTTCTAGAGCCATGAATTTCAGCTTTTTGACAATCATTTAAAAAAATAATTGTCGTTCCTTAGAATGAAATATATATATGTAGGTAGGTATATTATATATTTTTTTCTATTTTGGACTAGTCTAATAACTTTTATACATACAAATTTTCGTTTTAACTAGAAACAAATGACGTTAGTACCTACGCACTGAAAATAGAATAGGTAAGTAGTTAAATCGTGCTAAAAAGTGAATTGAATTTAGAATCGGCGCAATATTAATATAAACTAACTGAAAAAAATAAAATAGGTATACAGGCCAGTTCCATTTGTCAATCGATAAACTAATAAAAACTAATTTATTTCACGATAATATTGTTGAAAATTCCCAAGTCATATTTCAAATTGTTAATAATGAGCCCGGTACCTGACGGTTTGAGATCGCGCTAAGACTTCGATCTAAAGAGGCTGCATTTGCATAAAATCATTAGTAAGCACAATGGTGTGCGGGCAGGGACACGGCCTGAGAGACACCTCTTAAATATCCCACTAACATCAACAAGCATAAAGCACACACCACACATTGCCTCTTTACTAACACTCATGACAAAATAAACAGAACTAACACAGAAATGGATGGCGTACACCAGAAAGTTGACGTATATTGATGGGTCGTAAGAATAGCATGGCACGGGCTACGAGCCGCCTCTCGAATATGATTTATCATCGTTCATTAGGCGAGTTTGTCCGCAGCGACAACAGATGGAGCTGATAGCACTTGGCAGGGTGGCCGGCTTGTTATTATTTTTATTACCAGTTTTCAAAGAATAATACTTGAGGAATGCATCTCTTAATGAACTTCCACCCTTTTTGGGATCGACATGATGGATAGAATTAATGTCGCCTCCCATTGTTGATTGGAGACACTTTCAATGGTTTGGGACACGTCTACTTTGATTATGTCGCATTGATTTCGTGTTGGATACCTAAAATGGATTTCTGAGAAGGGCTTAATGGTTGTTTTTGCTACTGTGATGTATGGTTCAATATAAAATCTCACGGAGGTATATTTGACTAATGGTGAATGCAACGGGATTTATTTTTATAAATGTTTCAGTTAATACAGAAGGTATGTGCATTGAGTTAATAGGGTTAATATAAATATAAACCCCTTTTTCAATTATGATATAAAAATCAATAAAAGATCGTCATCAATATTAGATCAATAAAAACTGTGACAGCCCTAACAAGCAGTAAACATTTTCATAGTCACTCACAATGCTCTCACTAAATCCTCTTACCATTTAAATCTCTCTGCGCACGCGCAGTGCAAACACTGACAATTCTTAAAACTGCATCTTTAACACCGTCGTCAGTCGTGTTCGAAGCGTAATTAAAGGTCCGAGGGGAATTTGCATTCGTTTCTGAGAGCTCGTAGGGTAGAAAAAAAAAGATGTTAATTAGCATATTGTATTTTGAAATGTGACGGTTTGCATGCGGAGTTTCATGCCCCTCAGCGGTGGGCCTGTGTCGGATTTTTATGAGTCTCACCATGTGTGGACGTGTCTTGATTCAGCTTGTCATGAATAAACTGATGGTTATTGGTTTTAATTAGTTTGCTAATATTTTTGTTCACAGGATCTGTATTTGTAATCAGGGTTTTATTACGTGAGATGTAATTTTTTATTAGATGTGATAATTTTGAAGTTGACATCTTGATACCTATATAAAATCTTCGTTTAAACAATTAAATCAATTGTCTCATCATACTAAGCAAGAGATACAGGAATCAAAGAAATGACTTAATTAATTATTTCAGTAGTCCTCTAGTCTCTTAGGTTACTAGTTCAGCAACTCAGTAACTAACCAGCGAATTACTTTACCAGACATATCCACACTAACCTGCCGTCTAAGTCAATCGTGATAGCTTTAGTTTTGTGTCTCCGTTTTAATTAATTTGGATCACGAAGTCGCCACTTCGGGCGTCACGACAAGATGGTACGAGAGCCCTGACTGACACACTTCAAAATGTCACCAAATCATTGGGATTATCTGCAATCGCCACCGGTAGCCTACCCTTTTGACCGTCATTGTTTCGAGGATTGTGCCTAATTCCAAACGAGGAATTAGTTCCTGATGAAGATAAACGGAAATAGAAACGTGTTGAAGGTATTAATGTTCTTAGAAATGTCGCTGTTTGTCGAGTGTTTAAGATTGGATTGTGAGGAGTTTACTGCCGCATTGGTAAGTTTGTTTACCGTATGCAAAGCTATTGACTGTAAAGTCCTAGTTTCGGTTCTTTGGTGGAGCAAAGCTTTTAAGTTTTCATGTCCAACACCTCTAATAACGTTATGCGTGATGCTATGAAATAGTTTATCTTTATCCTTCGGACAAGTACTAATATAATAATAAGGCTCTTCTATTTCTTCAATTTCAATATCCTCGATTTCCTTAGGATAGTTTGTATTAAGTTTAAGTGTTGCGAGGTAATTACGTAGACTTTCGTTAATGTCATGGGTAATCAAAATGATTATGAATTAATGTAATATCTATTGTAATACAAATTTAATCGTATCCCAGTGTGAGAACTCAGACTATCACGATCGCACGGTTTTGGTGATGTCGCAATGTTCCAATTAGGTGCTCATTTGTGTCAGTCGTGCATTGTTGCCATTCATTGGCGGCGAACAATCGCCGTATTGTGAGCGTGTTTACCTATTAGTTTTCAAAATCACTAGGTTTTGTTGTTTTGTGCTTATTCATTTTAATTCGTGGAATGAGTATTTCGAAATTAGAGATACTCTTTGGTGTCCGCAGAATAGCGTTGCATGTCTTTTGCACATAATTAAACAATGAGAACTGTTTGGCTTGAAATCTATATCCAGCGATACAGTTTACTTGGAAACCTTAGCTATTTATTCTTTTAGTGGGAGTGGGTCTACGGGTGGGTTTCTGTGCTCATCAGGTCGATTCCTTAGCTATTCCGCTTCACAATATTTGAATACGGTAGGTTGAGCACAATGTTTCGATTGTCAATCAAATACCATCTCTGGACTCGTATTTCCCCTATAATAAGGTTTCATGGCCAATCTTCAGATTCTTAGTAGTCATTATGTAAGACTTACTCGTATTTCTTTATATGATATGGTTTTAGAATTGTTCTAAGAGATACTTCGTCAAATCACCTATATTTCGAAATAATATAAAAATACACGCAAATTAAGTATCCAGTCATAAACAAGGAAGCGTAATTGTCTTTGTTACCTAGTAGAACTGTGGGAAAGGATCGAACTTGGTAAAGAGGATTGACATCCGATACAGTCATTCTCGCTGTCCCAAACATGTATAGGACCATTTAAAGAGAGGAGCCTCATAATGCACGAGTATTATTTAACTACAGATTCAATAGATTCAATCAGTGATACAACGATTAACATAGTACACTCCCATCGTACTAAGCCAGGCGGGGTAGTGACACAATGGACCGTACGCCATAACATCATCAAACAATTTCAAAATCTGATCCTATGCATAACGAATGGAGTTGATAAATAGTTTGAATTAACCGATCTAATACGGGTCACCCACAACACAGTGACTCGACGGAATCTCGACTAGTAATGATAATTGAACTGGCAAACACCCAGCCTGGACTATCTGAACCATCTATTGAGAAACGACGTTGGAAACTATATGACTTGCGCTATTGTATTTATGATTGTTTTTTTATTTTATTTCTTGTCTTCCGACACAATCTTTAGCGTTCTGATTAACTCGGAGCTTTACCGCTGTGAATTGTTTCAAACAGCCCGTTAGAATATTGAATTATGTGCAACCATGAGTAAGTCGTTTGGGGAAATCAATAGCATTTAACGTATACTTGTTGCTCAACGTTTTTCATTTGGGTATTACCGTTATCTCTGGAAATGATGGAAATTTTCCTTATAGTCAACTTGATAAGAATTTCAATTATCCGGGAAGTATTGTTAAGAAAACCGTAGGGCCTTTAATAAAGACAGACGTTGACTAAGCAATGAGGACAGTTTGAAAATCTACATCAACAATTTCCTCTAAAGCAGTAAAAAAAACTAATAATTTGAATTGCATAGTTTGTTTCCTTAGGGTTGGCATACATAATTATGTTTCTCGTCACAATTATCTCCATTAAACCTTTTGTTAACGTTCGGTAAAATACTAAATAAATAACTATAAATACATTCATAATAGTAATTATTATCTCCATTTCAATCGTAACCAATTCAAACTCGTTCGTGATATTTCTTGCACTGTCATAAAGGATTCTCTAATTGAATTTTAGTAATAAAGAGAAACAATGAGGTTTATTTTAATATAGATTAACGACCGATGACTTGACACCTCGGACTCAAATCTAAAGCCGGTTGCTCACTTACAAAGTTAATTTTACTATTCTGGAAATAGCAATCACCCGAAAAATGAATCTTATGACAGAGAGTTGCTGTATCATAAACGGTAAAAATAAGTTTGTAAAAATTATAGATGTGTTATTCTACATTAAAATTAGTTCTAAATATATTAATATGTATTAGTGTCAACCTTTTTACGTTATTGGTTATTGGTTCATTGTTGGGTTATGGTAATTTTTTGAGTGATATATTTGTTTTGGTAGATAGATATCTGGTACATAATGTAACCAACGGTATCTACCGTCTTCTATGCTTCAAGCTGTGTTTTTGTAAGTTATCTACTGGCAGTGCAACCGTCATGATTTGTCATTCGATTATCAAATTCTTTATTCTTCTGGTGCTTCTGGATATTAACCATTGTTGGATGCATGTCCTATTTACTTGGCTACAATGGTTGACTTGACACACAGTAAGTAGATTATGATTCATTTTGTCAGCTAAAACATCTCAGATCGGTAATGTTAAACCTAGGAGCTTAACATTACCGATTTCCATTTCCTAAAGTATAAGACAGTCAGTATCAGTCTCAAATATCGGAGGTGCAGATATATCACCTATAATTTCGTTAAAGAGCTTGTTGCCTTAACCAGTTTTCCTCAATAGTTTAACAACTTGCGCGCGACATTTTATTTTATTTGTCTTGCTGCTAAGAAAACAATTCAGTCTGAATATTCGCTCACTTATGACATTTTGAATATATGTATGAGATTTTGATAAAATAATTGAATAAATACCCAACCCGCACCAATAGCACAATAAATATAAATATATTTACTGTGCCAATAGGGGTAATCACGATACATGCTCATAATCAAAGTTGGTTTACTTTTGACAATTGAACAATGTAGATTGCGCTTTATGCTTTAAAAATCACTCAGCTCGACGATTGGAACTAGGCAATGAACATACTTGAATAGTCGAAATTGAATCAATTCCGATTACGTGCGTGATTTGGGATTACCCTGCCGGCCTGCGTGATGGACTAAGACCTAACCCTTTTCATTTCATAATGGGCCAGAATGAGCCTCTTCTCAGGAAGAGGCCCGTGCTCAGGAGTGTTACAGTACTGAGCTGAATTAATATTATTCAATGCTCCTACTTAATTAAGATTCACAAAAAGCTTTGCTTAATAGGTCCGTATGCGCACATTCTGAACAAGCAAAACATTTTGTAACATCACAATAAAATTAAAATTAAATTACAAAAGGTATCAAGATGCTTCCATCAGTCATGTTGATATACGATCGCTTTTAATACTTTCAAGTGACCAATAAAATCGTCCAATAAATACATCTGGTCTCATTGTTGGAGTTGTTTCGGCACTTTTACGATAGCCAGACTCACCGAAATACGATTGTCAGACCTGCGTTACTTCGTCCCAGAGCTGAGAGCTATTGTGATGTAAATTTACAGTTATTTTAAAAGTTATCAGAAGAAATGTCTACCAAAAGATGGTACTTACAATGAAAACTAGTGTCTGTTTTCAGGATTTCCTATTTTGTTACTAAAAATATGAAGCTTATTTTTGTTGCCAAACCGTCAATGCGTAGTTTATCGACAATAGCCCTTCTTCTTTTTCTTCGTGTTGATGGAACATCGCTAAATATTACCAATCTAGAACCTCTTTGAGGTGAACGCCGTAGAGGTGGCAAAAAGGACCCTCAGACAAAAAATACCTGAAGATAATGCATCACTTTCGAAGTATTAAAATCGGTTTATTTTAATATAGGCCTCACAAAAGTTGCACAGCTACACAATGGTATCCGTCTTCAACATTCGGTTTACCCAAAGTAACTTCCTTCTTCAGATCATTTGGAACTGTAGAGGCACAAGGTATGGTGATCTTCCATTGAAAAGGGAGGATCCTCTGACCGGACGAGGTGATATTGCCTGACATGGCGAGCCGAAGCCCAACGGTTGATGTTGGGCAGTTATGTATATGTGTTGGATACGATAATCTTTTTACTTACGTGATGCGTCGAATTCTTATTACATACGTCATTGTAATTAGCTCGCCACGTTGTTACGTAGTTAATTTTTGCAGCGTTAGGTGTCGCTACACATCCATTTTATTTGTACCCTTTCATTCCCATCATTGCAATAATAATGAAGTAATAATCATAACATTTAAATCTTTATTTCAAATTGAACTTCACCGCCTTTAAAAAGGTCAATTTACCAATCTGCCTGTCACTCACGAAAACAAAGTCTGAAATAAAACAATGCGTGTTATTTTGTTTTAATCCCATCAACGCTTAAAGGGTTATTAAGTTATGAATTATTACACTTCGGTTATTTATAATATTTTACCTATTTCATGCTTTAGATATGTATATTTTATATTGTAGAAAAATATTCAACGAATGATCTGGAGGTACACTTTCATGCCCTCATATTTCTATTTTTCTCATGTCATAGGTGGCAAGCAATAGGGTTCCATCGGGCTTGTTCTAAACTACGGACTGTGGCTGAAAATTTCCTTCAGAAAAACTCATCACTTTGCCTGCTACTGGGATTCAAAATCAGGACATCACATTCAAAAGACGTGTGCGACCACTTAACCAATGAGGAAGTTAGTTCCTTAAAAAGTATTTACGTAAGTAGAAGTAAAACGCCCAGAACCATAAATAACTTGGAATTAAGATTCCAATTTCCTTAAGCAGCCAATCGCCATCAATTTTATTGCACAGAAAAGCCAATCGATTCACAAGTGCGTACACTTAACCTCACTTAGATTGTAAGTTGCTTTCTTATTAAAATAATCATAAAACACTAAGAGATACTTTCTCAAAACCTACGCAGTGTGAGGTCGATGGCTCAGTGAGGGAATGCGGATCTGATCGGTCGATCGATAGATTGTTTTAATTGTTTCGAGATGAGACAGAGGAGCGGCCGTGTCAATGAGAGGTCAACTAACGACGTGATTAGTATTTCAAATCGAGAACTCGATTCTGCTTAATTTGAATCGATGTTTTATCGATAAGTGGTTGGGTCACGAGTTTTGTTTGTGTTAATTATGCAAATGTTCATTTTAATTGCTAGAAACTATGAACAGAAAATGTTTTATGTATTTGTTCAAAATAGGTTAACAAGGTGACAAACCATCAGCTTATAAATTGTTACTGTTTTAAAATAGCCTATGCCTTTTCTACATAAGTAAAACAATGTATGAGTGTCTAAATCTACAATACTAAATAGATCTGAGATACTAATGAGATTTTAATATTATAAGATTTTATCGGTTTTGTAATACTTGACTCGTGGGCCTTTTCATTCACAAAACTTGAAAATTAATTATAATTGAAACTAGGTAGGTACTTACGATGCAGTTACATTAGCAGAAAGTCAATACTTATACCTATGTATAAATACAAAATAATTGCCTACAGCATTAAAAGTACTTAAGTTCTGCGTGTTTATATTAAACCTCAGCATTTTAGTTTGTTTAAAATTAAAAAGTCTGTACAAAATAAACACTTACATTTGATATCACACAATAAAGGATAGGGTTGACGCTTTCTGAAACAATAGACTAAAAAAGTTGTAAGTAATTTTTTATTTATCTTTTGCAAAAAAAGCTAAATTTAATCTAATTTTTAATTTTTTTAAAGATTTTTACAGTTTTTAGTAAGTAGTCGTAATAAATTTTTTCATTCGTCGATATGGGTGTCAACCTTAATAAATCCTAACTAAAATTCCCGCCTACATTTAATAAGTGGCGTTTGAGTGTTTAATAAAAACGGATTGTCCTCTGAAGATGGCAGGGTATAAATAAAAACATGTTCACATGCTCGCTACAACTTGCTTAGACGACATTACGTTTTGGAAAATCGTTAGCAACGCCTACGGAAATATTTATTTGGTGCTTCGGAACTTTTAGAACTGGTCTGGTGAGAATTTTTAGATGAAATAATTTTGTGCTTACGGTGTTTCGATGACAAATTAGTATGTATTGTATTGGTTTGAGACTGATCTCGATAGCGTCAGTAGAAACATGAATGGCAATCATTGACCTAGAAATTATGGACTAAGAGTCTAGAGCAAAATTCACGTAAAATGTCAAAAGTATCCTAAGTTTACATACCTACTATATAACCTTAGAAATACCAACAACCTAATTTAAATCCTATGTCATCATCACAATGCCTACTTTAGTATGTAACAATTTTTGACCATACGAAGATTCGAATGCACCGCACTGACAAATGACGTGTAGTTGCTTGCTCACCCAAATGAAGAGTGACGCGCGATTAGTCTACTTTTTCACGTTTTAATCTACATTCGAAGTCCATGAGTTTCTACTTCAATGATGGCAATAAGCACATTATTAGGCCAGTAGTTTTAATTAAGCTAAACGCTTTTACTTGAAACGGTTGTGCTCGACAAAATAACGATGAAATTTAAAATGTAGTTAATATGGATACACAAGGGCACCCTAAGGTTGCACAACCTATTGGCCACAGATCTAATTTATAACTATAAGTATACTAAAACATCACAGCAGCTGAGGAAATAAAACTAACAAAATATAAGTGTCAAGATATTATTGAAATCACCTTTGCCGCCTCTATAAACTTCCGAACACTACAACCCCGTATCTCGACGCATAAGCCGTCTTCTCACTTATCCGAAACACCACACCCCGAATGCACTTAATGTACAAAATATTGTAATGTTATTATTATTTCATATGATAACCCGAAGCTTTGCCTTTTCAATACCGGATAAAATAATTTCAATAGCGATGTGTGCCTGGCCTGAGATAATCTCTGGTGGAAGATAGGACTGGTACGTACCTCGATTATTATCATAAATTTATCTAATAGGTGGTATTCGATGATATGGAGCATATTAATAACGAGATACAGCACCTTTTGTGTATGGAGCTGGTGATGTAAAAATAGGTAAAGCTGTCTGGACGGAATTCAGAACTGATTGCGGATAAATTAAAAAGAAATCTGAACTGAATGAAGATAACCATTGAGTCAATTTTTAAATAATTATGCTTGAGATAGTCAGTGTACATTTTGGACAGCGAGAAAGTTTAAATAACTTCTGTTGCAAATAATAAAACTATTGTGATTTTAAAAAACCGCACACAAGATGTCGCCATGTTATGTTGTATGACGAGGGAAACGAATGCACACACAACTTTTTATTGTATTAAGTAATACATAAAAAGTTACATGATAAAACCAGCAACGCAGGATTCATATCTAAAGCATTATACAAGGAATGCTGCGGTCGTTGAATGCTAAGCGTTTTGCAATAGAAATTAATATCAAACACCTTTGTAACTGGATATTCCGATATATTCCGACTTTAATTTTTACAAACCAAAGATTTGGTTACATGACAAATTAATACTGAATCCAAACTACCCACATTAAAAACCAAATAAGTGTCAACGCAAAAAGACCGCAAACATTTATCGTACATAAATATAACAGATAGTGGCGACTCAGGTGGGACACATAAAACTGGACGAGATCACAACCCAACTAAACGTAGGCAGACCTAATAAAACCCCTAAGCCATTTAAATCTCTCTAAACGACAGGATTATAGTTTAATTTTACTGCAGAAAGCATTTCCATCACAATTGGAAGTGACTCCTTGTCATTTATTTTAAAGTGTTTGCGGGCTCCGTCCTGACCGTGCGTTATCATAAATCTTTTTTAAGATCGAACCATAAAGGCAGATAAGGTCGCACCCAATCGCCTAAAGATTGCCCTTTACCGAATTTACAATGCTGACGAATTGTCAGCCCAACGTGGAAGGATCAGTTGACAGGACGATGCGACATTTGGTAACAATATTACTTTGATGAAAAGTGAAATTTGTTATACGGAGATGGGTAGTTGAATTGAATTGTAACTAAAATATACCACAAATATAAAGTCACCTGGTAGAGATAAGAAGAGGCGCGAGGGAAAGACATTATGTCTTAGTTATTATTAGTCTAAACTAAAACTACTTTATTCTCTATGTTCTGTGCCTAGAACAGTTCGTTGTACTGGTCAATCCCGATATACCGTAGGAAAAGTTGATGATGAACAAGAAGATAATGGTAGAAGTATGCATACTTTTGCGTTTCGTACGTGAATGTGGAACGCCGGAGGCCCAATTCCTCCCTTAGTCCCCTTCCTTCTTCTTTCCCTCCTTTTATCCTAACACCATCCTAAAAGGTGGGCAAACGCATCGGTGACTCCTCTGGTGTTGCGGATGTACATGGGCGGCGGTGATCACTTACCATCAGGTGAAGCGCAAGCTCGTATGTCAACTAGGTTATACAAAAAAATGTAAAAGCATTTATAAAATCTCGAATAAATTTGTAGATGTAACCGTCATCTTTATGCTAAAACACTGTTAGGAATTTCTATAAAATGCTTAAATTCGAATTACAAATTTTTCTTATGTTTTGCATAAAATCTTTCCAATAAATTAATCACTAATTGATTATCATAATCATAATGCAAAGATGTATTTCTAAAATCACTAGCATTTCGTTAAAAGGTTTCTTATAGATAGTCACTTTAAGAAATAAAGAAGAATAATTTACAATAATGGATTAATTAATGATAACTTAGACAGCCCCGACGGACCACACAAATCTATATTGTCTATACTCTATAGTCTATACACTCTATACTAATATTATAAACAGATAAAATTTGTTTTTTTTGTATGTCCCCCATACAAAAAATTTCTGGAACTAACGAACCGATTCTAAAAATTATTTCACTCATCAAAAATTCCTGAGTAAGATAATTATTTTATTTAGATCAAAATAAAACGCGCGGTTGAAACCGCGGGTGACAGCTAAGAGTTAAAATCTTTCGTAAAAATGCCTTAATTTTTTATTGATTAAAAAACGAGCTAAATATTACATTTTTATCTACAGATACGTACCTCTATAAACGTGAATTTAAAAATTAAATAAAAATTGTAATTTTGATATGTAAAGATGCTTCAACAACGTTAGTCGGTCATTAATTGTTCGTTACAACTATGAAGTACAGTCGATAATACTCGCATTCTATTGGTTACCTTTCTCCTCTTCGCTTCATTGGAAACGCACCCTAAGTATGTAATTGAGATGTGCCACGTAGGCATTAAACTTTCATAAACACCTTTTGGCATTTCTGCGACTGTTTAATCTTAGGTAAAAACAGAATGATTGAGTGGTGGCTGCGATCCCAGTAAATTGATTAAGTGTCTGATTTTTAAATATTTCCCGTTTAGCGGGGTTCATGTTGAATGATCAATTAAGTTGATCGACGTTTGACTGCGGCGATTTGGGAATTATATGCATCAGAGTCTTAATCTGAATGATACTCATATTTTGGCAGAAAACTTACGTGATCCCGGGTTGGATTACAATGTTAATTTATGTTAACATAACCAAAAAGCTGTTCCATACATTTAGTAGAATACCTAATAGAGAATTATAGGTATGGAAATGAAATGAAATTTATTAGTCTGAAGTATGGTATTATTATTTATTATATTATTTATTGTATTACAGTTTAGTCATAGTTAATAATTAAAAGAAACATATCATTAAATTATAAAAAATAAAAGCTTTGATACAGCAGATAATTTTTTCGCAATTTCAGGGTTGGTCCCATAGTAAAAATTGTTCATAATGATGGGTATAGGAACCCCTGAAAAGGTTCGGGATTACAAAGGTAAGACCTTATCTAAACCGTGTACACACAAGAAAAATCTTTCCCAATACTTAATTCCAAAAATCAAACACTAAAAACCCAAACTATCATAACAATACGACAATAGTCACAACAATGAACACCAAACTTTAAAAGTCCAACGACGCATTTAATTTCATATTTAAACGTATGTTCGTTTTTGTGCTTGAGCCACAAAAGATCTAATTGAAGCGAAAAAAAGGAATGATTCTCAAATGATACGTGTTTGTTTGTGTGATTGATGTATCGACGGCCCGAGTCGGCTATTTAACAGTCGGTTAGACAAAATAGTCGAGGTATGCGAGACGTCGGGGTGCCATACTAGTACAACTTGTACGGACTTCGCGTAGAATGTTCGGGTGATGCTCAAAGTTTTAGCTAATTACATTGGACATTATTTTAAGGGACAATGGTATGGATTGGATGGAACCGTGCACCTAGAATCACGACGTTTTGAAAGTGCCTGCAAAGGCCCAGTTGAAATAAAAACTTTTGACTTTGACTTTGATGCTTATTTTATGAATCATAATAAATGAATGAATAGCCACGATGCCTATAACAGCGTGCATTGATAAAGCAAAACAGAGTAGATAATAAAAAAATACAATAATTAATTGATTTCAACAATACTTTATAATCCTTTATCGGTTTCACAATTCAAAGTGATTATAAGACTGATTAATTTTAAGTCATAAAAAGTGAATACCAAAATATAATTTTTCATACTGCTAACAGTGCTAACTTCTTCAATAATATTTTCGTACCATTTTTATGTTTGTTTTTCTTAAATGTCCATCGTTCTTTTGCGTCACCAATAGCATCACCCACCAAACATTGAGAACCGCTGCCTTAACAAACACAAAAGCGTGCGTGTGTGCGTGTCGTGATCACAATCAGGTTATTTCACTGGTAATTATGATACGACGGGCGAGAGCCCGACCCCGGGTCACACCGTCCGAATGTAGCACATATGACGAATAGTGTTGCAGAAGCTTTGGCGTTGTGTACTTTCGGCAAAATATTTGGCTTGGGCTAAAATATTGTCACAGATTTGAAACAATTTAAAAAGCAGCTAGTTTAAACTTAATCAAGAACCTCCTTATGAAAGTTGTTTCAATAAAGACTCTATTTATAATTGTTAGTCAAGATGACAGTTCAATTGCTTCCATCATATGCGTAGTTATATTAAAACATACGAAAAAGAAATCACTTTTCACTATAGATAAAAAAAATATGCATTGCTGGTGCAAGCTACTGAAATTGAATTAATTTAGATATTATTTTATGACACTCTTATTTATGTAGATACCTAAGTAATTTACATTTCTCAGAATTACGCATTTTATCTTCGGCTTTCGGCCTTAAAAATCTTCCAGCTCTAGACACTAGTGACTTAATATGTATGTATTTCCATCTTGATTATATCTCATTATATCTCGATATGTTTGTTTATAATGTTGAGAAACGGTTTCGCATGTGAAAGTATGTTAGAATCGATTGTTGAAATGTTAATCCAATGATTATTTTATTGTTCTAAAATTGATGTAAATTACACACATATCCCATAGTGTAATCCAAGTACAGTCTTCATATTTTCTTTATTGTGATTGGTCTGTAATAAGTAGGAACGTCTTACGTCTAGTATATTTATCTACAGTAAAGCACTTTCGTTAAAATAATTTCTCCGAGTCAAACATATTTGCCGAAGGCCGAAAATACGGGATGGATAAGAACAACACGTCAACTCATTCATACTTTACAACACTAATTTAGTTTTAATTTCGTAAAGTTATGCCTACACAATTTTCTCATTAATTACATTTCTACGGTAATTAACAAAATAAACTAACACCAATTCTTTCCATACCGTAATTTTTTCTTTACCAATAAAGGCTCATTCCCACCTATACCGTGTTATCATATTAAACACTATAAGCGATCGTCGTGGGCGGGAGACCCCGGGTCAAACGAATTCATAGATAAAAACCTGTCTGAATGACGTCACTAGATCGAAGGCCCGAAGTCTCGAAGACTCGGTCTTGAACATAAGTATCCCGCGTTCGACTCGGTCAGTAATGACTCGACGTTGATTTAACACGCCTGTTAATTTATACATCAGACAAACGTATGACACTGGCGAATGATTTATGATGGACTTGGATTAGATAATTGTTGCTTTTTAAGCTTCTTTATTTTATTAGGCTGTAAGGAATTTAGTTTGTAGTGTTGGATTTGTAATTATATTTTTATGTCCATAGTAACTCTTCGGGAACTTTTATTCTTTAATAAGAAATATTCTCTATAAAAGGGAATAAAAATGTACCCCATAGTTACCCTAAAAGTCCCCATCAGCTCAGTACTTCAAATCAAGGGTACTCGTAGAAGTTGTCATTGACCCTGGTCAGGGCATTCAGCCGAAAATTCATACATAAATAACATTATACAAAAAATAAAGGATGCTATCCAGTTATCTGAGAGCAGTAGACTATCATATCGTCGAGGATAGTTTAATAGGGCGTAAGTAGCATTGGTAAATACCGATGAAATGTCAAATACCAATTTCTTATAGGAGAGAGGTTCGACGCGTGCTAATCAGTGTCGGCGCACTACAGCGAAATCTCAATTTAGCTACTTTCGTCACTTACGCGATATTTACTAATGCTAGTTGAGCGGTATAAATCGCATCGTACTACGAAATGTCAGTCCACAAGGAAAGGTATCCTGTGGTAGTTTTTAATTTTGAAAATAATTATTTTTTTGTGATAACCTGCAAAAATATTAATTTTAGATTTTACTTATTTTTTGTCATACATAAATAGGCTGTTTCGTGAAAAAACATAATTTCGTTTAATATTTTACTAAATTAATATATCAGTCTGCAACTCTACTTCTTGTAAGGTTGATCTTTTTTGATATTTTTAAAGTTTACCAATTGTAGATTACAGGAATATGCGTACCGTTGCATGTGGACTGAAATTATCTTGCTCGACTCTTCACTATGATAAGCTGCTGAGACTTATAATATCCTTATAATATTTTCCTTCAGACATAGTCTCTCTAAACAACTTATGGTCCTTCAGCACTCCCGATAGCGTTACTTCAAGTGCGTATAAGACAATTTCTTCAAATATAAACTTATCAGACAAATATTTGTGGTTGCACAATAGTTAGATGCATCGGCCCACGAGGCGGGTGCCCCCGCGCAGTATATCACGCTGCCCCTGCGTCGACAGTGTTTTGCACTTCGCTGAGGTAAGGGACGGACTTGGGGAGGAAGGTTTTGTTTATTCAATATTATTGCTATCAATAACACACAATTAGTAAATTATATTCTTTTGATAACGACCTATACGTCGTCATTTTATTTTATTAATATCTATGCCATTATTCATAACAGTTCTTTATACCGTAGTTACGACAATAATAATAGGTAGTGGCTGATGCGTATGGCGTATGGTAGGAATAGATGACTAATCTAAAAAGTTATGGGTTAAAAAGTTACAATTATTTGTAACTTAATTCCAATTTAATATTTTCTCTTCTTATTACTCATAACTTTTTAGATTAGTCATCTATTCTTATAGATACGCCATACACATTAGCCACAGAAGGACGTCAAAATAATACATTCATCGCATCATTCCAGTTCATCACAATCTATCCAAGTACTAAGAAATCGGTGACGCAAAATAGAATGAACGCACTACCACCAAAAGTGTTACTGCATAAAACTCAAACTTCTCTCGAAAAAGACGAGGGAAATAGAAAAAAAAGTACCTTATGTTTCTATTTCAGCTGATATTGAAGGTTCCAAATTGGTCCCTGTTCCGATGTAGCAGAGCAAAGAGTTAGGCGGTGCGGCCGCGGCGTGTTCACCGGCGGCCCACACTCCGATACCGCGTCATCTGTTTATTGTGGACCACAAGGAACTAAAGCAATACCAACGAAAGTGCTAGAAGGTTCCCGAAGATCTATGGAAAACCTGGAATACGAATAATGTGTTGAAAGTCCAGCATTCTAAGAGAAAATTGGAGATATACCTTCAGTCTTCACCTTGCAGAATACCGCAGCCAAATAACACTGCTCTTTTGCAGTGTTGTGTTCCTGACGGTGAGCAAGGACGCTAGTGCAGCTCCTTGAGGAAGCTTCCAGAAGTGTCGGCAATGCACGAATGATACCACTAGTGTTGCAAGCGTCCATAGGTTTCAGTAACTGCTTACCATCAGGCGGGCCGTATGCTTATTTGCCAATATAATGGAATTAAAAAATAATCTCTACTGCAGGCAGCTTTATTCGTTTCTGTATTGATATATATTTTCTAAACAGTCTTAAATTAGATGAAAGAAGTTTTTTCAGCTTCTCGCTCGCTTTTTGAGCCACTTCGCATTGGCTGGTTCAAGACTATTCAAAGACTTGTCTGCGTCAACGGCCAAAGGATTCCTTGACAGCGGTGTCCCACAAAATAACAGTCTTGAATCCAAATAAAGACACGTTAATAAAGCGGTCACAAAATAGGAAAGGTTTCACTATCTCACATGTAATGAAAATGTGTTTTATTCTTTATATTGATGTCGTTAAACTTTAGTTTATTTTTCTTGTACAACTCTTTATACTAATGCATGCCGAGTTGGCCTGTAAGGGCCCGTTTACACGAGCTACTTTTAGCATCGGTGACTAGAGATTTTGCGATGGCATCGATGCTGCATCGCGTTTTAGCGACTCGCTGCGTCCGATCGCGGTTGCTAAAAGTATCGCGAGTGAACGGGGTAGTGATCGATCGCTCGCTGCATCTAGCTTCCGATCGCTAGTCACCGATGCTAAAAGTAGCTCGTATGAACAGGCCTCCGAGTTACTAGTCGCCGACGCTAAAAGTATCGCGTGTGAACAGGGTAGCGATCGATCGCTGCATCTAGCTTCCAATCGCCGATGCTAAAAGTAGCTTGTGTGAACGGGCCCTAAGTAATTGTTACACTTTTGTTTGTCTTCAATTTAACATATTAGCTTTGTCATGATACCAGTGTAAGCAATTGTTGGTGAACCAATAAATAGATAAATAAAGTCTCTTCTAGAGAATCTATGAACTATCTTCGCATTGTTTCATTTTACGACGTGTCCACACTATTGTTCCCTTTACAATAGATTTGGTCTACATCGCTCTTATTTCAGAACCTGTTTGCTATGTAGAAAAATTACCATTTGTTATCTTCGCTAACAACTTGGACCATTCCGGTATTTCTACATGTCCCATTCGGATGATTGCGATCTAATACTTGGAAAGTTTTAATATTGCATTATTTTTTGCTTTTTGTTTAAAAATGGGAATTAGAAATCTAGTTTCCATCTTAAAGTAGTCATAAAGTAAATGTGTGGCTTCTCAGAATGAGGTTCAGGTTTGTTTTATTTGCGCATTACATACTATAAACTTAAAACGCCTTTCCCTCATCTTGCATCCCTTGAGTAGACAGATACCTACTACAAATTGACACGTGGTATGAACCCTACATTTTCTGTGATACTTTCACATATGCAATGAATAACTTACCAGCGACCGGGTCCCCGGCTACGTCCGGGTGCATTTTCTCTATTATCATTAAATATGAAAGTATTATACATATAAATCTTCCTCTCGAATCACTCTATCTATTAAAAAAACCATCAGTTGCGTAGTTTTAAAGATCTAAGCATACATAGGGACTGACAGACAGCGGGAAGCGACTTTGTTTTATACTATGTAGTGATTTAACGCCACCTCATACACCCCAATTAGAATATTAAGTTAATAGGATAATGCAATAATCAAAACTTAAGAATTTTAAACTTATGTTTTATTTTTATGTAAATAGTGTTGAGTCAATTTAAAATTGAGTCTCATTACTTCTGAATAACATTTCGTTTTCTTTCGCTCAATCGACCGTCAACTTGCCGAAATTCAAAAGTTCTCGATGTTGTGTGTAGTCCGCCAACCCGCACTAAGCTAGCGTGGTGAACTTAAGGCCTCATCCTTTTCATTCTGGGAAGAGACCCGTGCCCATCAATAATGGGCTGGATTTATTTATTTATTCATATTTCTTCAACTTTCAACTCAGCTTATCGCGTCATAAAAACTCGTAATCATGGGTACCAGGCTGCAACCATCTAATTATACCCGCAAGTAATTCATCTCTGCCTAACCCTTCGAGGAATACATAATGTAATGCTAGGGTATGTTAAATTGCGTAAGAGCATTCTGCAAACAGTGCTATAAAATAAATCATCAAAGCAAACCTATTTCAAATATGGAAACCGATCAATTGAAAGCTTCTGGTGCTTTGTAGTGTTCAGCACCTAAATACAGCTATTAATTTTACGGCTATTTAAGAATTCAGTGAACATTATAGGAACGAGCATCAGGAATGCAATGAAGAGTTAATGCGCATGCCATCGAGTCGACGACATTTATCCTCCACTATAAACAATGTGGTGGCGAATGATTTGAATAAGGAATCAGTTTGCGATTTTTGATGCGATTTTTTTTTTGTTTATTTTAAATAAGGAAGTATGGGGCTGGTATAGTCACCTAGAGCGACTGAAGCCCCGAAAAAAATTAGATTAAAAATAAATAAAAAATAAGGTAGTAAGTAAGCTTTGGGATGAATAAAGGTTTTTTAATTTAATCCATTATGATTCGTAAATTTTAAAAATAATTTTACGTTCGGTCTACCTATGGATAAATAAAATATTATAGTTTAAAAAACTATAGAACACGCTTTAGTCAATCAAACTGAACGTGCATGCAAAATTTCAGCTCAATCGGAAACCGGGAAGTGGGTCAAATTTAACTTCCAAGATTTTCTTACATAGTTAGTTAGTTACAGGTGAAGCTAATAAAAGCGTGGTAAAAAGATGGGACGGAAAAATATCCAACAACTAAAACCGAAAAATACGACAAAATTTTATATGAAATAGGTACGTTAATTTATCTGTACACCAAATTTAACAATACATTATGTTAATTTAATCCGAAAAATTCGATTTGTTTAAAAAGGGCCCCATTTTGCAGCTGTTGAGGATAATAATTTTATCATAAATCCAAAACTATATTTCATCCTGATTAACGTTTTAATTTCGGAAACCGTTCAATTTTTTTACCAAATATGTAAATTTTCAATGTGAAAATTGCGTTTTATTACTTACACGGGCCTGAAACCGTGACACAGTTATTAAAAACGACAGTATAAACAATTGGTTATCAATGTCGTCCCTTTTTACATTATTTTAAAAACCCCAAAGTAATCGTGCCGTATCGTAACAATAAAAAATTTATTTGTCACAGCACATGCTCTTAAAAAAACCATATTATTTAATCCTAAGTGAAGTGTCGTCTTCATTTTATCAAGTTCCAAGTGTCGATATATTGTTATAACGGCGATGCCTGGGTACTAAAGAGTGCGGTCCAGATAACCATGTGGATGTACTCCCCTTGTTAACGATCCCACAACCAAATAAATTTGTAACCAAATTAGTCCCGAGCGATAAAATTTATTCGAAATCCACTGAGGAGAGTAAAAATAACACATTCTCTGTCGGATTAAAGAAGAGATACGAGCAAGATACGGGCCCCGAACGCCTCTTCCGCCCGTTTTTAACACTTCCAATTAATAAAATTGATTTTGTTTTTTAATTAAGCCCGTAACGAAGGCTCGAGGCTTGTTTAGGGACACAGATCGGGTATACCTCTTAAAACAAGATTTATTTTATTGCTCAAAGCACAGTATTTGGATCTTGGACTCGTATCGTACCTACATGACGACGAAAACCAATCACCTACATTTATAGCGCCATCGATGCATAAAATTTGTTTTTTATAAAATGTAATCGAACTCGTAACAATTATGCTGGTGTAAAATTACCGAGCGGAAATTAGGCTCGTATAAATATTTCCATGTTGGTAAAAAGTTAGTTTTGTTGTCCACTTTTTTTGTTTTAACGGTTCTCACATTAAGAGTTTTTAATAAAATTTCAACCGTCAAGCTTCATTCATGTTTTTATCTTTTACAACAAACAGCAAACTTGCAAAACAAATAATCTGGTTCTTATTAGCAATAACAAAATCGTGATTTACAAATTCCATACATTGGTCCCTCGTCATAAAAAGTTGTATAGAATCGAGCGCTAATTACAGTGCCAACATGTTCAGGAGCACGCATGAATGAGTCCCAGTGAATGTGTATGGCTTGTGTATGGCTTGTGTATGGACGAATCTTTACGGCATTCCCGTATTCATTTGCATATGAATGTGTAATTAAACTACGGTATGAATGCTAAATACTTGGATCCCTTTTAAATCTGCAATGTCTATGGGTAGCTTTCGTACGCCATTTGGATTACACTGCACATAAGCTATAATATTAGTTGCCATTTATTATGTTTTAGACTGATGTAAGTACAAAAAAAAATGACCTCAATAAAAATAAATTCTCGGTGTTTGGGGTCGAGCGTTATCCGGCTCGAAGGACCATTTTTAAGATCTAGCACCATATCCAGGCATGTGAGGGGAATCTGGAATTGAATAAAGCAATCGACGTAGACTATTTACTTCTGTTATTTTCTCACATTATCTATTTTTTTTTTTCTATATTAATTTCAATTTATTCATATTGAAAGTTTTTTTAATTTTTACTTTGTTTTATTTATTATTTAACGCTTTTATTCCAAAACCACTTTTTTAATGTAAATTAGCAACACTGAATGAATCCAAAGATAATGATACTTTAATATAAGTTGTCTAAGAGTTAGCAGAATACAAAAACACTGCAACTGGTAGGTTTATCGAAACAAACAAATTATTTAAATATATGCCTCCATATTTAATTACAACGAGTATTATTTTTAACATTCAATAAATGTAGGTGTACGTGAGTGTAAAGGTAAATATAGTTTGTTTTGTACACTTTATGTTAATGATGAAACATAAAGCGGTGATGACTAATATAAGGGTCTTTTAATAACAACAAATACACTATTAGCACGTACGGGCCAATAAAATGGAGGTCTAAAACTACATGGAAAAATTCCGTTTGAATGTGACCAGGATAATAAAAATATATTTAGTAAAGTTTACACTTTTTTATGGAAATAATTTTGGCAAAAAGTCAGTACGTGAGTTGATTGGATGCCAAATTGTTTAATACCTACGTGGGTACTATTAAAGTGCAAGATTTTGTTTTTCGAACATTGTTTAATCACAATTTAATACAATACACTTGTATGCACACTAGCATAGCCAGCGAGGCAAGAATGGAAAGAGAGAAAATCAGGGACAAAACCATCTCTTTACCCTTTTCTCTCTCGATTTTGCGTTTTGTTTTCTGTCAAGGAGACAGGGTGGAGAAAATGGGGTTTGTTCACCCACCGTACTAGCGCTGCAGGCCAGCGTGGTGGACTTAACTCTACTCATTTTGAGAAGAGGCCCGTGCCCAACAGAGAGGCAGTACTTGGCTGAAGAGCAGAAGAAGGTACGATGTAGAAGCGACCTAAGTGTGAAGAAAGAACTGTTTATTTTATTCTGAGTGCAGCACTGATAATGTCCTTTTTGTAGATATTAGATACATAATGACCACAATGTCAGAATAATAATCAATTTACATGCATACAAAATACAAACAATAGCTTCTGTTTTTTGTCCAAAAACAGTAGTCACGTGGATTTAACTTATTTAGTTTGTGTTTTGAAGGTTTGTCTACGGAAAATTCGGGGACAAAAAAATCTCGTTACCGATTTCTCTCTCTATTTTTCGTTTTTTCTTCTTTCATAGAGACGAAGGGAGGGGAAAACGGGTTTATTCACAGACCGTGTTAGCCCCGCAGACAGATAAATAGAAAAGAGATGTGCAATGTGCGTTTTTATCACACTAGGCGAATTAACTGCACTAGTGGTGGCCCAAAATTGGCCCAAAACAATGGCAACAAATGGAGGAGGCCTTTACCCAAAGAGGGGTCCTTATTTAACCTGTATAACTACTGTGTATTTTTTTAAATTCTATGTATTTTTTTTAAATTAAGGAATAAAGAGGCTTTATTACTATTATTAGTGGTGGCCCAGTGGTTGAAATTCAACCGTAATTTTGGCTTTCTGCACTGCTTCTGCATATAAACTTTAACTATGCCAAACATTACACTCTTCCGTGTGCGCAATATGCTTAAAAAGGGGCACAAAGTTTTCTTTTCACGTATTCATATAATATAGATATTGTCGCTTCTTGTAATAGATACCTGAGACAATATAATGTTAATTTAATAATAATTGCGCAGTATTATGATAATCTCGGTGTTATTAGAACACCAACAAAAAAGAATTCAAAAAATTAAAATTCAGTCTTATTTGCCCATAGAGAATCTGGGATTCATTCTTAAAATATTATTATGTCTTCAAAAAATGTGATAGGTAATAAACTTAAAACTGAGGTCAATGTTGTTGTTGCATTAGTTAAACTTAAAGAGGTCTAAGCTGCAACGCCAGTTGTCATCCATGTTCCTTTAATTAGATGACTTATAAATAAAAATATACGAACACACACAGATACATAGTATAAATAAAATCTAGATAAAAATGCTTGCAACCCACATTTTTCATATTACACAGATAGTCAAGTTTTTTAAAAGCATTCATCAACAAGATGAAATTCATGGTCTGTTAGTTCGCATAGAATCCCGAATTTACGCTAAAAATATATTCCTGCCAAATAAAACGCATAAAAAATAACCTCAAAAATTCTTATAAACATGTAAGTTTATTGCAATAAAGTCTAAAATCGAAGAGCAACATAATTTATCAGATGCATTAAAAATATCTGTGTGCAGCCATCGTAACAAAGAACACTTCAATTTCAATATGGCATGCGAAAACACGGTCAAAGCGAGATTGCACTCAGAAACAAAAGCACTCGACGCAACAATTAACCGAATCACAGTAATTACATAGCATTGGAAACGATACCATCATTTTAGTATTAATTCTTTTTATTTCAGTCAAAGAAACAAAGGGATTTAACCCTTTCGGCGCGTGGCATGCCATATGCCACTAAGGTTAGGGTGCTCAAATCTCGCAACAGTAAAACGGTTTACGCGAATTTAAAGGCAACGGAGATCGCCGGCAGTAACAGCTCATGTAACTCCTTTATTCAAATTGAATGTTTTAACTTTTATACTTTGTCAGTGAACGGTGATGGTATCCAATGGGATCGTCAAATAAAATTTGCGATTAGATGAATTTATGGGTGATGTAGGAGTATATCAGAGTTTCAAAGAATGGATGTTTTTTCTTTCAGCTTATGTTCTTGAAAAAAACAACTAAGATAAAGGCTGTCGATGAAATAATTCTGTATGAAATTTCGCGTAATGAATTAGGGATATTGCCTCAAAAGCTGCTTAAGTAAAGTAACTGTAAACTAAGGTAGACATGACTTTTAGTCTTGGAGATAATCTACTGGCATCTCTCGAAGAATTTAAAACATAAAAAGGCTAGTTAAAAATTATCTACACTTTAGTCTTGTGTCCCATGGATCGAATAGATTGTTAATGAAAAGTAATAACTCAATCAAATTCAAATTTTCACACTTCATTGAAAATCCTAACCATCCAACTCTAACAACATCATCCAAATATAATACTCAAAATCGACATCTGCCTAACAAAAAGCGTTACAACAAAACAAAATCCAATAATTATGACTGCAGAATAATTATCACTTTAATCCAGGGTTGTGAGCAGATGGGACATGGCACACCGGGCCACTCGCGAGGCCACTGTATCGTTCATAATTGTTTTTTTTTATCCTTTTCACTAGCTCCCCATTCAGCTCTTTGTAATTAGCCATCGACGCTGACGTTGATTCTCTGAGTAATTATGGACCGGTTGGACTTTGAAAATACTTGAATTGTCTTTGTTTGTTTGATGTTTTAATTTTTATAATTAATCTGAATTCGAGTATGTTTTGTTATAATTATAGAGTATAAAGGCAATTATAGATTACGTGGGTGACGTAAATAAAGAACCGATAGTGGCTTATGCAAAAATAGGCCGTACACAACAGTGGCTAGATGCGAGCTGTGGATGGCGATAGTTTTGTCTTGATATTGAATATAATATTAGTGAGTTAACGGATGGATGCCGCGAAGAAGATGGAGAGACGAGATAGAATTGTTTTTAATAAAGAATAGTCCACACTAGCTCTGGACCGGAAGACCTGGAAGTCATGGGAGGCCTTTGCTCAGCAGTGGGACGATATAGGCTAACAGTATTTAACAGTAACGGATAAATTAATAATGCAAACTTTATTAATAATAATAATAATAAATGGTTTTATATTTAAAAATATAATTATGAAAAATATGTCGATCCAAGAAGCTATAGGTCACAAAACTGTAAAATAGTGTGTTATGTGCGATAAAGAAACTCTAAAAAAGTTTGCATTATTAATTTATCCTACTCAATATATTCAATATCAAGATTATTTTTATATTGAAAAATTGATTGGTTGAACACCATAACTTAATTAAATTGTAATAATGGTTTTATTTTACGATTTATTTTTATTGCCATTTTATGGGTTAGATTTAAATTAAGGCATTAATTGTAAAAAAAAGTCAGGATCTCTCGTAGCAAAAAGGTACGCACAGAAGAACGAACTATATCAAAAACATTGCAACACGAGTTCATTAACAATCAACCGTAAACTTCACAAAGGCAACTCACAACTGTCAATTAACCCTTTGCAAATTGTTCCGACGCATATTCAAATATTTTGACCCTCGCCAAAGGAGCATAATCCACGATGTTCAACATTCATATTTATTACATCGCGCGTGTAAGCGACTCGTAATAGAATAAAGCTATTGTGCCAGAAGGGCCGATTTAACCCTTTCATACTACGCTAAGAGAAACGACTGCTAATGGTCTTATTTTGCCTAATGATGCCCCTGAGTTAGGGTTGTTACTATTCGAGATGAAATGATAAGTTTATGTATGAATTTCTATTTGTTCTTAGGGGATTGTGGGAACGGTGTTCGCAATTAATAACGATTGTTCTAACTTTTGAATAAAAGGGGATGATTGGGAGTGATGAATGTAGTGACGATAAAAATGATATTTGTCGCTGAACACGATATAAATGATGTAGGTAGGGAAGTTGTTAATGGCATGATCGGAAATTGTTACCTAAAATCATAAGCTCCAATCAGTATTCCTCGTTTGTTCAGCTGTAGGATTTGAATAATGAATTTACAATTTTTTTGGCAGAAAAAAAAGTAATTGCATTACATTATCGCCCCTAACCTAATAACAAACAAGCACCCCATTGTTTGCCGTCTGAAAAAATAGCTTAAGGGCTGAAGTATGATAATGATCATTCTTTTTCGCCCGCCTGATTGCACCTAAATGATGAAGACAAAAAATATTATAGGAATTAATCTTGCTTCCCAATCAGCGACTATGCAAATATGGCGGCAGATGCGCTTAAGCAGCCCGTGCCATACCGTAATCATGCGCATACTAACATAATGATGTTTATAATAATAACCTGTTATTTTTAACAGTTAATTTATAATGTAAGTAGGTATTTTATTGTTATTCCGATGCGGTCATTATTTTGTTTCGCATCTTGAATAATTATCGCTTAGGGCGTAGTGTGTTATTGAGATGTTATTTTTTGCCGTTTATTTGAGAAGCTTATTTTAATTATTACTAATTTGTTTGGCTTATGAGGTCACCGCGATTTTAGAATTTCGGCGAATTTGTCAATAATTTTGTAGGCAAGGAGAAATCAAGAAAATCTACTATCATTAGGTATTCTATACAACATCCTGATTCGTTATTTAGGTTTCCTGTCTGTGCACAGCATACTTAGTAGTAGTAAATATTACGTTAATCTATATTTAAAAATAATATAATTAATTCGTACCGGTAACAAAACACTTATGTAAAACTCTTGTGCCTACGTATTTTAGGCCACCATGAAATAAATTATTCATAAGAGGCCTCGATTACTGTATTGACAATTACAAGTGCCTGTCTTAAAATAAGTTATGTTGCCTCAGTATGAAAATAATGATAAGCAAACATTTAATATTTTTATACACAGGATATCAACCAGGGTATAATCCAGTTGGTATACTGCATGTATAGAATTTTGATGATACGAATTATTTTAGACTGTGTCTTAGTAGAATAGCGTAAATGAACGTAGGCCGACAGGCGCCAAATTGATGTCTCAAGTAGAGACAATAAAAAATATCAGAATACACAGTAAGTAAAGTTAGGTCTATTTTTAAACCCCGACAAAAAAAGGGGGTATCTGTGTATCTATCTGTGGCATCGTAGCTCCAAAACGGATGGACCGATTTCAATGCAGATTTTTTAAATCGAAAGCTATGTTAATCGGGTATCATCTTAGCTATGTTTCATGAAAATCTGTTCAGCCGTTCAAAAGCTACAGCTCTTTTTCTAGTTGGAGTTGGGGGTTTTTGACGGCTAGGTTATTGGAAAACTAGTTTAATATTATGTTTGTTTTGTTTTCACTTTATTTTTCATTGTGTATCTGTGAAATGTATACCATAAAACGATTGTATTGTAACTTATATTCCAAAACATACTTCATAATATATCTAAGATTTTACCAATAGTTATAATTCGTTGCTATTGGAATCCTTTAATCCGTCTTCAACCTAATTAAAGAGTTGTATCTAAGAAAATACTTTTGATAAATTTTGTTAAATTATTTTCAGTTATTATTAAAAATATTTTAAAGCAATCTGTAATAACTAGATATAGTTCGTTTTTAATTTTCTTGGAAAATTCTGTTGCAAATAAAACGCGAATTAATTATTTGAATCTGTCATTCTTTATGTTAAATATAGTATTTCTGTGCATATTTTACTAGTGTACCGTCACCTACGTCAATCATACATACATTAATTATTTATGTAGAGGTTGGTAGTCGAAAGTCGAGAGGTTGGTAATAATGTGTGCGCTATCGAAAACAATCGTCCGATAAGTGGACGCCAAGGGCGACTCATTCATATCGAAGTGTTCTGTTTGGGACTTCGGGAATTGCACCTATATCATGTAATGATTAGTAAGGGGTTACGAAAACGACTGCTTATTGGTTATACAATAGTTTGATTAGCAGTTAGAATACGTAGTACCTATCCCGTTTCAGTTTCAAGTAGTTCATAGTAGCAGAGAACTGAGGTACGCTGACTACGGGCTTTATGATGGTAAAAGTATACAAATAACATAAATACATAGGTACATAAAATAGTATAACTTATCGTTTTACTTGAGCGTACTATCACCTACATATCTGTCACGAAAAATCTTAAAACCTAGGTATACCTAAATGTGCACATGTTTATCAACGTTTCTCAATATCACCACAGAGATTTGCGTTTCAACAATAGCTTTTTCAAACAATTTTTATCTGTATATAGCTGACCATTCAATTAATTATTAATTTTATGCTTTATCAACTGATTAGTATCACCTTGTCGTAAACTTGAAATGTCAGGTATAAACTTAAATTTAAAAAATCTAAAGTTTCGACGTTATTTACGATCTTTATATAATTGATCGTTAAAATCATTCGTTAATTAACAAAGTCTAGAAGCAATAAAACTATTAAGATGGTTTCTTTAATTTTAGTTTTTAAATAGAAATATTAAAATAAATCGAGTTAGTTCTGGTACTAAGTGGAATACACTCTTCTACACTCGGTCGGTGGTCCGTAATACTTATGAAAGAAAGGCTCGGTACAATAAATAAGACTCGAAACAGAGGTGTCGGACCACTGTCCCGTATTTTAATGCATCACTTGTGTATTAATTCCTAATGCTTGTTTTAAATAACGAATGGGGCTCTCGATATATCGAATGAGGCAACTTTTCTATAGATTTGAATTGATTAAGGGCTGGTATTGTTACTATTCTGCGGGCAATTAATCTTGTTTTGTTTTGCATATATTGATATGTAGCTTACAATAAATAGGAATTCATTTATTGGTTAATGAAAATGGGTATTTTATTTCAGTACCTATTAATATTTTTGATACCTCTTTGTATATTATTATTTGCCAGTTAGCGTTTGGTTCCTAGCAAAGAACTGCCATCACATAATTCTAAAGTGAACTGGAAGAAATATACGCACAATTTTTTTTTTAATCTGTTTTTTTTTATACAGGTTATTAAAATTTTACATGTTTTGTAACATTCGTCGTAAAATCGGCAGAAAAATTTAATCAAATACTGTCTAATGAATAAGCGAAAACGTATTAATCAAAATGTAAAAGTTCAGGGCCGGGATGTAATGCTTAACACCTGATACCTACCACTATTGATATAGGTATCTATATAGGTACAGGATATTTTTTTATGTACTGCGTAAAATTTGCACAGTGATTCAGTGTCCGTTCCTAAATGCAACAGCAGTACTAAAACTCACTGGGAAACAAAATAAAAATATGATTTTGTATGGCTTGCGCTAGTAAATTATGCGTGTCCCCCATACTAAGTCGAATTTTCGTTTTGTTTTAAAGTGTATTCCAGTAATGCGGTTGCATTTAGCAACAGAGACTGTCACTCTACAAATTATGCGCACTACATAAAAAAATATCCTGTATTTCAATCCTGCAAGTAATTATAAATATCTTTTAATAATTAAAAGCATTTTTTTTTGAGCCATCAGATATAAAACTTTGGTAAAATGATTAATTACTGTTTTATAAGTATGTAGCCTACCTATATTTTAATGTATTCTTGGCAAATATATTTTCTCATATGCTTATGTTGTCATCAAATATTTCATAATCAAAATGTTAATGACTATTCTTCTGATTTCTAAGAATTAATTATTGCAGCCAATTGATAATTCAAATCTTGTTTATTTTAAACGGTGATTGAGAATTATATAAAATGTCAATTTATTATGATTAAACGTTAACTTCAACTTCATTAATCAATGGAAGATTTATGTCATGTTTATATAATTTAAGGATCGTTATGTAACGTCAATTTTTAATTACGCCGCGGCTTTTATTTTTGTCGTAAACAATATAATTTTATACAATATATTTTTAAACAATTTTTGTTGCAAGAAAAGATCGACCGCGAGCAGGATTCGAACCTACGACCTTTAGGTTCAGTACCAACACCAACCGCTCTTGCCAACCGAGCTACCGTGATTCCTGCTAACAGAGTCGAATCTTTGCTCTACATTTTATCCGTCTTATGGTGACAGTGGTGTTTAAATTCGCTACGCAAGCGTAATGCCTTCTTTCAATAAACTAAATTATTTATTGACTGCAAGGTAGATTCGTTTATTTATATAAGTTCCTACCTTTCTAGTCCCGCTCATTGTACTCATCATTATGAACAACTTTTACAATGCGACGAACCCTGAAATCGCGAATAGAACTGATTTCTATGTTCTAAACATTTAGGCCCAAGTTCACCGACAAAATAACAGTCGATTAGAGCAAAATCAGCAGTTTAAAAAGGAATGGTATGGATAATCAGTCGATTTAATTTAAACAGCTGTTATTTTGTCGGTGAACGTGGCCCTTAGTCGAGGAATATTGAATTATTTGTATATATCAGCTGATTCATAGTAAAAGTTGTTCATAATGATGAGTACAATAAACCCCTTAAAGAGATCGAAACTAGAAAGGTTGAAAATTGTTTATATAATTAAAAAAAAAAAAACAATTTTACGTTACCTATAGGGGGCAAACGAGCTTGCAGTTCAACTGATGGTAAGTGATCACTGACGCCCATGAACATCGGCAACACCAGAGGAGTCACCGATGCGTTATCGACACACAATCTTCTTCTTCATCGTTCCCTCACTGATGAGCGTCAACACCACGTCTCGAAAGCATCGATCTTACTGCTATCACGACTGTTTATGCACCACGTTTCCGCACCATATAGAAATATTGAGAAGACCAGAGACCGACATAGTATAGAATAGAATAAATCTGTATTTCATGAAAACCAAATACAGGCACTTATGAAATGTCGAGACTCTCGGTGCGCGGTTCCAAATAGTAGGTCCTATGGAGAAGAACCGGCAAGAAACTATGGAAACTCTTTTAAAATAATAGATTACAATCTTGATTAGTACAATGTTGTGGTAAGAGCTGCTAAGCTATTAGGCATACTTACTAATAATATTATAGTATATTTATATCCTTGGTACAAACTTATTTTTTTTCAATTTCCTGTGCTTACCAATTGGTTTTCATAAAAACACTTAAAGCAGAAACTCTTCAATCACGTTTAGAACAGATACGATAATGAATGTAGGAATAGTGTCAACATTATTATTTATAATCGAAACCCATTCCGGCTCAACATTTGGCAATAAATTAAAATAGTTTATTGGACAGTAAATCTGTTTAGCTCGTTGTTGATACAACAGTGTTGGATTACAAGTTGATTTGTTACGAGTTATAATTATTGCTTGTACGATTTTGGTGATAACTCAGACATTTTGGGAAACGTAACGTCTCAATTTTTGTTAGTAAAATTGACATTACATGCAATTAAATTTTTGATTTGAATAGAATAGATATTTATTTCGTGTAAACTAGATACAGGCACTTATGAAATGTCGGGAGTCTAGGTGCGCGGTTCCAAATAGTAGGTTCTATGGAAAAGAACCGGAAATAAACTCCATGGAAACTCTTTTAAAATAATAGATTACAATCTTGATCAATACAATGTTGTGGTACGAGCTGTGAGAATAATGTGATTTAATGTAAATAAAAAATAAGAATAGGATAATAATGATTTCCCTTCGAATAAGATAGCCATGGCAATTACAAGCTGACCAGTTCCGACAGTTGACGGCACTTATATTGTTAAGACGTTGACCAAATCAATAGGTAAATTAAGAATAGGTACCTGCGTAGGTACCATACTGGATGAAGAGTTGTTTCTATAAATAAAAACATCTCCATCGTTAATATTAAATTACTAATAATATTATTCTAATCAACTTAAATCATGTTTGCTTCCGATCAATGGCAGTTAACCCGTGATCAAGAGTTTAGTTTAACCTGACTTTTTACGGGGTCCACAACGCGCTTATGATGCCCGAGGTGTTGCAAGCGTCCATAGGTGATCGCTTGCCGTATTCTTGCTTGCAACTTCAGTGAAAAAATAATATTAAAATGTCACTGTGCCCGAATCACATGCAAAAAGTTAGCCACTGCCAGTGCTGGCAACTTTTGATGATGGGACCCGTATTAGAACTACGGCGTACGCGCAGATGTAAAATCATTTGATTTCATATTACCGAATAAACTGTCAACCAAAAGTCGTGACAATACGGACACGACAAAACGGTCTTGTTACAGTAAAATCGGTCGTCTGTCTAAGCCCTTAGGCTTAGCTTGCGGCTCCACGCGTGTCAATTTCCAGTTTGACAAAGCTATATAATTAATCGATTTTCTGTAGTTTGAATGGACAACTAACATACACACAGCTGGTCTCATTTATTATATTGAAATAACCATTTTATTAGTTAAGAGAAGATGTTAAACTAATTTATAGGTTCATGTACATCTGCTGAAAGTTATTATATTTGTCAGTAATAAAATCATTTTAATAGGCACGCACTGTATAAACTCATTTAATTATGCGAAAATATCTAAAGCTAGCTGCCACCTGGACTCAAATATTAGACTTATAGTTCACTCACCAGGCAGAGAGGAACATGACTTGGGCGGGGTTTCATGACAGAGTTTTTGAATATTTATGTGAATTTGCAACATTATTATGACATGAAGAGAAAAGTATGTATCCCTTTTTAACCATATCGCTCGCAGGGAGGAGTGGAAGATTTCGCATGGTTAAAGATTTTATGAAGTGCAAAATACTACGGTCGAATTTTCACCACTGGGCGACTACTTTTTTTTTTTTTTTAGCGTGGTAAAATCATCAAATGAGTCCACCCACCCCGGGCAGGGCGGGAGGGACTGTCAGACTTGTACTGACTAAAATCCACGGTGTTCCTTCGATAGCCATTTACGTTCCGGGGTCACGGTAATGAGATAAGTCCCGCGACCACTGGGCGACTACTAATACAATTTATTGATACGGTAGCATTAGTACATAGGTACCTAGTGTACCTACCTGTAATCATTTTACAGAAGTGCATTGTGCAGAAGATAAAAATAGCACGTGAGTCGGTTTGTATAGTAAATCAACGCTAAAACCTGGCTACCAGCACAAAATAGAATGTCATCATAAAAAAAAATCTCGGACCCAGGACTTACAAATTTAATTTACGTAAGGATTTTATTAAAGTTTTTATCTCATTTTGTGGCGTATGCGCGGGCGCACCACGGGGTGTCGAAGCCGGCGATCCACCGCCATTGTTGTTCGAATCCGATCTCCTTACTCTTTGACATTCGCTTTTCAAAATTATAAATTTTACTTTAATAAAAGTAAGTTTAGTAATTTTTGTCCTTTTTGGTTAAGTATAGGGTTAATTTATGTGTGTTGTTTACTGTTATTGAATTTGATTGTTAAATTGGGATTGGTTAACAAAAGAACTAACTACATATATAACGATATAACTGACATAGGGTTTTAGTGATTGAAATTTTATTTTGTGTATGTTTGCAGTTTAAATAAGTGTTGTTCCTGAAATTACTGATAGACAACTTATGTGATAGATTTTACTTTTTATTTTATTTATTTAATCATTTCTGTACACACATGAAAAAACAGAAAACATAAAATAGGAGAACAAAGTACAAAGGTACTGCTGCAAAGGTATGGATATACTTTTCTTTTTTAAAATTATAAAAAATTTAAAAAATTTAAAATTATAAAATATCTGCAGCATATCTGGTTAATCATTTTCATAAATCAATACACACCAAATCAAGTTCGTCACCTCAAATCAAAGATCAGCCACATTTTCATACAAACTCATAATCTCCATCACTATCTCAGCGGACATCGGTAAAAAAATACACAGTGTCGAACAATGACATTCCTCCGTTCGATTAATGACATTCGAGTGCGTACCTATACGACACTCCTACACCTACTTAGTTGACATTATGTAAATACGGTTCCACTTTACATTGTCGTACTCATTATGCTGTGGAAGATTCGTTAGGTGAAGAAACACATGTTGTTTTATCGTATCTTTTGGTTGTATGGCTGGAAGAAAGTACGACTGCGGAGTTAGTGAAGTTTGGTCTTTTGGCCGTACATAGCTTAGCTTAGAGCTTTCTCCAGTGACAGAGTGACAATATTGACACGGTTTGAGGCGAGGTTGATGAATAATGTGTTAAGAATTTTTTATTTTTTTATTTTTTTTAACTAGGTACTTACAGTCTGTCAATAAAATCATGAAAAGGATTTTGAAGGAACTAAAATTCTTCTTCGCTCGCAACCCTAAATAAGTACCGTAGGTGTCAGTTTGGGTACAACGATGTGTTTATTTTACTATTCTGTGTAGATTTTTTGTGATAAAAAATGGTTTCGCGGCATTAATATATTAAAAATAAACAAGAGACTAAACAAGTGGCGCCCTCAATCGTTGTCATCTCTTTTTTGACAGACTGTACCTAATATTTCTAGATTTATTATTTCACTTTTGTTTAAATGACTATTACCTTAAATGACTAGTTTTCTTTTTTCACTTTTTTGACTACCTAATATGACTAATTGACTAGGTTTCCTAATTCACCTATTTTTGCGAAAGTTACAACAAAATGTTTTCAAACACATAATAGTTGTAATTGTATAGGTATCAATCTTGATATACAAGGTTATTCGAAAAGCCGGGTTACTACACCCTGTAGGACTAACCATGTAGGTATACAAACTTTAATGAAGCTATAACATTTTTGTTAAACTATGAATTGAAATAGTTACTACCTATACCTACTGCTACTGTCAGCCTATATCATCCCACTGCTAAGCAAAAGCCTCCCCCCATGACTTTCAGATCTTCTGATACAGAGCCAGTGTGCCTTCCTAAATAATAATAATATGTACCCCTTTTAACCGATTTCCAAAAAAGGAGGAGGTTTTTAATTTGACTATTATGTATTTTTTTTGCATGTTTGTTAGTGTATACTCTCGAAGTGGTCCCATTTAAATTTGGTGAAGATCTGATGAAGACCTTCGGATATAAACAATGGAACTCTTGAATGAATAACAGCATATTACCCGCAATTGCTGTAATCGCATGTCTATGTATTGTTTATGCCACTCAAAATAGAAAAATAAAATAAACTTAAAAAAAAAGGAAAAACCGACTTTAAAAAACTAAAAAGTATTAAATAAATTGTCTTGAAAAAATTAACACCTTCTGAAGCCGAAGCCTATAACTCTTCAATGCACCTAGCTTACCAGTGGCACCGACTTCAGAAGCTGTTAATTTTTTTGAGACAATTATTTAATACTTAGTTTTTTGAAGTCGGTTTTTATTTTCAACTAACAACAGTTTGATCATAAACAGTTTACTGTAAATACTTTGTCCATAAAAATCAGGACTTTCTTGCTCCCATACCGCACGTAGATACATCTTAGCTCACACAATGAGATGATTACAATCCGTTATATCTATCTATAATACTTTACACTATAAAAAAAATAACAAGCCCCGCTTGTGGGCGAAAGAAAACAATTGATGCTCCCTCCTGCTCTAATTTCAAAGATACACTCGCCCATAGATAAGATCAGAGAATGATTTGATTAATTCGAACAAGGCTTTAATACAAAGAATAGTTAGGGCTAAGTATTTTTATTGTGGACGCGTGTCGATACTAATCTATTGCGTTAAAGTTATTAATAATTTTGTAATGAAGTTTTAATGATTTTGGACAGCTGTTAACCCTTGCTTTTAAGTTTTTCTGGACAGCGTTAGTGAATGGGTGAAGTCCGCAGGGGGTGTAGAGTTAGCACTGCCTGGGTAGAGGCGACTTTGCATGGAGCCTCTGGGCAGAGTTCACAAAGATCAATTTATTAGCAGAATATGCCCAGTTTTTAATAGGCAGAGTAAACTTTACACGTAATGATGAATTTTTTATTTCATATGCGAACTTTATCTTACGGATTCAACCAATTACAAAAAATTGTATTATGATTAATTTTAATATCAGATAACCTAACCGTCAAAAACCCCCGACTCCAACTAGAAAAAGAGCTGTTACTTTTGAACGGCTGAACAGATTTTCATGAAACATAGCTAAGATGATACTCGATTAAACTAGTTTCCGATAAAAAAACTGCATTGAAATCGGTCCATCCGTTTTGGAGCTACGATGGCACAGACATACACAGATACATAGATACCCAGATACGCACTACAAACTTATAACACCCCTCTTTTATGTCGGGGGTTAAAAAACATATTTATGTGATCCACGGAATTTTAAAGTAGGTACATTTTTTTTGGGTGTAGAGTTCTTCAATGACCCAACATCAACAGTTTCAAGTGTAACATTCACTTAATTACGTATTATCGAATAAAATATCCAAAGAACATCCTGTATCTGTTTAATTTTAGCAACCAAATATAACAAACGTATTTTATCGATACCTTTTTAGTGTTGATAATTTTAGGAGTGTTAAATTTCATTTAAAAAAAAGATAAACAAACAAACACGTAATGGAAAACGATACTTTTTAAATCCACGCTAAGACTAGGTAATGGCTTTTTTTATCATCGAATCTCAATCGAGATGTTCATTAAAAATTGTAAAGGCATTTTCACCAACGCCTTTAAGAGCTATAAGGGCGTTTGTAAGGCGATCAGTTTTCTGCACCAATTCACTTGAACCGTATCAATTATGGTAATTCCCCGTTTAATTTCCTGGCCCAGATTAACTATACCCCCTCTAGTAATAAACCTGATTTATTAAGCGAAGTTTTTAAAAATTCTTCCTACAATTTCTAAATTTGATGATGCTTGAATTTTAGTTAAAGCTGTAATTAAAGCGCTTTAATATACCTTTCAATTATGTTTGATCGTTTAATCTTTGCTATTAAAAGTGTTTTTTTTCTTTAGGGCGATCTAGGTTTAATATTCCTATATTTTTTGAGGATCGTTAGGAAGCAATCGATTTTACCAGCAAGAGGATAGGCAGGTATATATACAATAAAATTTATCTATACGAATTTTATAAATAGGTAGATAATATTAATTTGTTTGTTTGTATGTAGCCAATCTCTGGAATTACTAAACCGATTCTAATATTTTTTTCTCTACTAGAAAGCTACACTATCTTTGTGTGATATAGGCTATATTTCATTTTGATAATATAAAACGCGAGTGTGAAACAGCTTAGTATTTAATAAAAGGGAAAAATAATGCTTGCCGTTAGTTTGTGTGAAACTATCATACGATTTTTGATATACTTTACATACAGAATATCTTTTTTATGTAGTGCGCAGAATTTGCAGATTGATTCAATGACCGTTCCCAAATGCAACCGCAGTATCTACCTACTAAAATTCACTCCACAAAAGAAAATTTTGATTTTGTATGTGGCTTGCGCTAATAAATTATGCGTGTCCTCCATACTAAGTCTAATTTTCGTTTTGTTTTTAAAGTGTATCCCAATACTGCGGTTGCATTTAGGAACAGAGACTGAATAACTCTATAAATTATGCGCACTACTTAAAAAAATATCCTGTACCTATATGTAAATAAAATAAATACAATAAACATCAAAAAAAGAAAATAATAATTTAGTTACATACCGTTACATAAACGTTATTTAACTAGTTAAACTAACTTTTCGTAACGTTAACGTTATTTTCCAATTTTCAGCTTTACACATTGTTACATACAATAGTAAATTTGAACTACCGGAATTCGCGCTCTGTTAACACTTTACTTACGTTAGCAATTTATTTTAACTAAATAATATGAAGAGCTTAAGCGTAAACGCCTTGGACTACTTCTGGGTTCTCTATGAATCGCATTTATTTTAAACCACTGTTTTGGCAAACAAGCTTACGGTCCACCTGATGGTAAGCGATCACCATAGCCTATAGACGCTTACAACACCAGGAGCATAAAACGCGGGTTGCCTTGAAAAAATATTTTCGTTCCCTTTTTGAAGCATCCCATACTTTATTAGCTGTCACATAGGTCTACGTTTTGGTCGAGTAGGTATTGAAGTTTTCTATGGTGTCCTGACTATTGTTTCGCGATTACGATGTAGGTCCCATAGAGGAAGTTGTTCAGTCAGATGGTCTGACCCTTAAATATGACCACATATTTGTGATACAAGTTGTATGTTAGTTCCTAATCTACGGTATGTTGGTATCAGTGTAAGGCCGGCCCTGTGGCGGTGTAAGCATCCTCCAATTGCTTTCATTCGTCTCTGTTCCTTGCGCTTCTAGTCCAAAGCAATGACTTCTTTCACAATGGCATCGCTTCGTCTTGTGTAGGGTCTACCTCGCCTACGTCGGCTACAAAGCGGTATCCAGTTCGTCATGATCTTAGGTCTTGAAGTCCTTAATTTGGGCTTAATTTTCAGACTACTCGCATACAAGTCTCAATATCCTACCACCCAATCACTAGGTACATAATTTCCATTCAGATTCGCGCCATGTTCGCATTGATCCCTAAAAGTAAAAAACGCAGTTCTAGAAAGCGTACCAGCGTTGTTACACCGAATTAAACAGTCTTAAACACAATTGAATTACTTGAATTTCCTCGTCGAGAGAACAAAAGCATTATTAAATACGTAATTATTCACATTTACGTGGCGTGCAAGGTTTTAATTCAAAGTTTCGAGGGAACGTTCGATTTAATTCTAGCCGAACTAATTGCCAACGTGGGTCGAAGTAATTTTGTTTACTACCTTTTAAACGACCCCACCCACTTGCATCTCATTAAGTGTTTTATTGTAATTACCGAGTTCTTGGACGTTGCAAGGAACATTTTGTTCAACACGAGCATTTTGTGAAATTATATGAGTCAGTCGTCACGGTGTGTGAGGCTCTTTAATTTCATGTTTATTTTACTTTTGTTATGAAGTCTGGGACGCGAGTCCTTTGGAGAACCCTTCAACTACTTACAAAAAAACATCATCAAATTTCGACTGTAGCCTTTTCAAAGTGTTAGACGTACCGACTATTCTGCTAAGATAGGGGTTGTAGGGTAGCGCAACTTTGGTTTTCTGCCAGACCACTTTACAACGACCGTATCCTGTATATTTAGTAAAAAGTTAAACTTTACTCAGTAATGTTTATAGACCAGACGGTTGATGTCTGAAGTTGAGGTAGTTGCGCGATGCGGGGGAAGGTGTGACACACGCCTAAGCTAAGCTTTTTAGTGCGTATTATGAGCCCGTGACTAACACCTCGCGTCACAACTCACACCCCTCCCGCACCGCGCAACATCTTCATTAGCTCAGGCACCGATCGTCTCAATTAAGCAGTTGGCCATATAGTGACAGTTTTTTAATAGGTATAGTAATTACGTTGATTTATTAAAAAGGATGCAATAGAAAAGAAACAGTGGATACACAATACACGTTATTGCATGCATAGGTATAATTTTCATTTCTTTATTTTATTTATTTTATTAAGAAAACTTACAGCTAATAACAAAGAATGAGTACAGTTTTTAGTAAAGTTAAGGCCAATTACAAGTTTCCACTTATATTAAATTATAAATATCAATATTCTAGACAGTAGGTATTCTATTCTTATATAGATATAAAAAACAATCCATTAGACAGCAGGTAGGTTACACTATAAAGGCATGGCAATTACTTTAAGAAATCTGGCTAAAATAATGATTGCAGAGAGTCCGTTTTAATTTAGGTACAAATCCCAGTGTTTCACCAGCATAGTGGTATAACAGCAATACCTATATTATTATTTAATGGTTGAATCTACGATTAGATCCATTCATGACATAGATATAATACAGGGTGGCGATAACGGTGCGAAATTAAATAACACCACGTATTTGGTACCACGTAGAGAAGCTGTACCAAAAAATAAACCATGATTTTCACGCATGTTATTTTAGCATACTATTTCACTCTACTCTCATTCTTCTAGGTGAAGTTACCACCTAGGGGTAGGTGGTTCTAGGTGGTAGGTTTCGTCGAAGGCGAAACTTATGTCATCTTTATCTATTCTATACGTGTTAATAAACATAATTTTCGTTAGAATACGTTAGACACTTCAAACATCGCCTAGAGATCGTGACTTGTACAAAATTATCAAAAAATATTTAATTAGTTTCTGTGTTTAAACTACTGATTGGATTTGATTGATTCTTTGTGTACAGTCACAAATCGTGATACTAAATACGTGGTTTCATTTAATATCGTAACGTTGTCACCATCCTGTATAAGGCGTTACAGCAGATTCAGTTATCTACGTGGCACGGTACAATTGGGCGCAACAATGCATTCGTTGCGAGCTTTACAACTTTACGGAATTCGATAACAACGCGACGAAATTCCCCAATTACTCCTCCGGTCACAAACCGAGTTTGTACTCAACTGTACGCAGAATATTTAGTGCCTGATTCACTCCAACAGTCCAAATTTCCTAGAAAACAACCAAATTTTTCTTGAAAATCCAACCAACTGTCATACATTATCATAATTTAATACATAAACGCTACTGTTAGATATGTGCCGATAAGTGTAAAAAGACCTAATGATGCCTTTTGCTTGCAAAGTAAGTTCAAGAAGCGGTTGTTAGAAATTTTTATTGCCAAATAACGGCTGTTAAAATGACTCATTCTTTAATTCTGAGGTCACAAATTTCTTTATTCGACGCACAAGCGTATAGAATACTAATACAAGTACACGAGGAAAAACAATTTGTCCTCTGTCCATTCGCTAAGTTGTTTGTATGTTTTAAAGCGTATTTTAATAGTGTACTCCTTTCTAAAATGCCTAAATGTATGCGGGTACTTACAATATTTCTTTTGGGTGCTTACATAAATGACAACGGTGTGTGTAATGTTTTTAAATTATTTTTGTTTGTTTTGTATGTATTTGGGGTAAGAGGACGATTTTTTTAATACATCATCACATACTGTGAATGTTTTTAATTTCAAATTATAGAAAAATTATTTATTTTAATTTCATCATTTGTTTTTAAATGCATTATCTCGTCTGGTCATGACGATAAAACTCTGTCGCGGCGTGCTTGATAGTCTAGCAGGTATAGGCACTGCTTAACTCTGCTCACTCAGCACATTGATCTCGATGTGTTCCACCGCCACGACAAGCCATACCAAATTTATAAATATATATATTTATTTTTAAGTAGTACCTAGTCTAAATTAAGTTTGTTATATTTTAGTTTGTTACATTGTTTTTAATTTTTGAAATGTAAGTGATTTGGTCGCAAGCACTGATAAACTTACGTTTAAATAAATAAATGGCAAAACAGTAGATAGTAAATGTGACTCTCCTATGATCCAAATGCGGTGCTTCTAAATCAGTTTTGCTATTCTAAAATAACTAGTTGCAGTTAAAAATAAACAAAGACGTATAGATATTTTAAAGGGAGATATGCCACCACAACGGGAAAAACCTAATTAGCTATGTCCTACGTTCGATAGTGGCATGCAATAAGTTTACACATGAAAAACATAATTAATAAGTTATGTTCTCTTCTTAAAATAGCCAATACATAACTACTTCCACTAATCACTGATCGACACTCGTATCCTTACAACCCACGTTTTCGACCCGATGCAGTAATTATCACTTGAACTCATAATTAGCTGCATACGCTGCAGCGCTGGCACACGGATTGTCCTAATTGCAAGGCAATTACTTATAATTGTTAAACAGCGATCCTTAAGCGTAAAGCGCTTTATGCAAAACTGTTTATAATTTATTTGAATAGAATATTATTCGAGAGATTAATTAATTATTGAGAATTACTCTTAATCTATGATGTATAAAGTGTATAATTGATTTATAGGAATATTTAACCTTTATTGGAGCAGCATTTTTGTTAAAGCGTGTTAAAAAACCAGATTTTAGCTTATTCTGTGATTGCAATGATTGGTTTTAGTGGAAACGGAACATTATAGCGATGAGACCGTCCGTTGTAGGTACAAGTCCATGTTTATATTTATAAATAATGTATCATGTGGATTTCTGATGTACAATAAAGTTTATCGAATTCTATTGTATAAAAAGATCGACTCCACAATTTTTTTTGTGCCAATACATCTTGAAATTGTTGACAAATCCACACACACATAGTTGCGCAATGTCTTCTCCTTCTTAACATCATAACCATAAACTGATTCCTCTTTATCTCAACTTTTATCAATATAGTAGAGCTACACGATGATATTATGAGACATATCCATTTTTAAGTATCGAATAAAATCAATCGGTTTCGTTAGTTCTAAGAATTGATTAGCGTAAAGCGCTTATTTCGCAGCAATTATTAGCAGTATCAATGTAAAGGGTGTGGGAACTTGCGGAGCCTGATCTGAGATTTAATTGTCGGACTTATAGCCGTAACCTTTAATTATACATCGTTTATAAATAATGAGCAGAGCTTATGGCTGCAGATAATATGCTTAGTAATGTAATAAATACGAGAGTCTCTTTGTTTGTTGTAATAATAATTTTGCAATAGGTCAAACCGTTACCCGTTACAACAACCGTTTAATATCCTATCGGTCGAATGCCTGACTTTCGGGTATCTTGGGTCTGAGTTCGAACCCAGCCCGCACCTCGTGTGTTTTCAAATTCATGTCATCAGAATTTGATTATCACATTGATTGACGACACGGTTGGCGCAGTGGCTAAGCCATTAGCTTTCAACGCTACGTGCCGCAGGTTCGATCCCCGCACGCAGCAATTATTTGTATGATCTACAGATAGTTATTTCGAGTCTGTGTGCATGTGAGATGTATTTTGTAAACTGTACCCTCGTTACAGGAGAAATCCAAGTGAGGGGCAATGTTTTAAAATAAAGAAAAGAAAGACAGAAAGACATTCGTTAACGGCAGAGGAAAAACATCGTGAGGAAATCTGCACAACTGAGAGGGTTCCACCAAGTTCTCGATGGTGTATGTAGTCCACCAAACCGCACCAGCACGGTTAAATGGGAATAGAGAAAAATCGGAGACAAAACTATCTCATTACCGTTTTCTCTCTCGATTTTTCGTTTTTTTTGCTGAATAAAACAATTTTGCCCACCCACCGTACTAGCCCTGCAGGCCAGCTTGGTGGACTTTACTCTAATCATTTTGAGGAGAGGCCCGTACCCAGCAGTGCGGCATTACTTGGCTGAAGTGCAGATGAAGGTACGATGTAGAAAAGACCTAAGTGAAGAAAGAAGCGTTTATTTTATTCTGAGTGCAGCATTGATATTATTATGTCTTTTTTGTAGACATTAGATACATAATGACCACAATGTCAGAATAATAATCAATTTACATGCATACAAAATACAAACAATAGCTTCTGTTTTTTGTTCGAAAACAGTAGTCACATGGATTTAACTTATGTAGTTTAAATGTTAATCCAGAATGAGATTCACAATTCTCACATACATTACAGGCGGTTTCTTTTTGAGGTCCAAGAACGCATACAGGACCGCATCCATAGAATCTATCAAAGAAATTGATAACTTAACTCTTTTGAGACAAAGTTCATTTTCTTTTGAATATTACTCGCAGTTTCGGGATTGATTTTTCTTGCACCTCACGATTACCTACTTGTTAAAAGTGTAGTGTGGGATTTTGGGTTTCGATACCCAAAAATTAAGTCATATGAAGTACCTACAATCACCATATTGACTGTAAATAGGATAATAACCTAACAGTCAAAAACCCCCGATTCCAACTAGAAAAAGAGCTGTAACTTTTGAACGGATGAACAGATTTTCACGAAACATAGCTAAGGTGATACCCGATTAAACTAGCTTTCAATTTCGTATTGAAATCGGTCCATCCGTTTTGAGCTACGATGCCACAGACAGATACACAAATCCACAGATACACACTACAATCTTATATCACACCTCTTTTTGGTCGGGGGTTAAACAAAAGTCATTACTGAAGAAGGCTTGTGAAAAGAAGTGAATAGATTATAGTTAAAGCAAATAATGCAGTCTGTGTAGTCAATCATTTCGCGTAGTGTTATAAGAAAAAATATATACAAAAACATCTATCAGGGCTATCAATTAAAAAAAATTCAGGACGTTGTAGAAGAGTGGATCTTTCCTGTGGTAATACTATAAAATATAATTAATTACTATAAATTGATAGCCCTGATAGTTATTTTTTAAGTTTTTTTTCTTGAAATGCGAAGTGATTGGAAAAAAATAAATTGATCAAACCGTACAAACCGAACCGTACAAAATTGCACCGACATTCTCAGGGTTAAAAAGTTTGGAAATGACATTGCCCACATCCCTATTCGATTTGACTATTTCTTCCAGGGACATCCTGTATATAAGCTACATAAGTATTTCTCATCCCTTGTTTAAAATTATATTGCTATCTAAATAAACTCATAATCTAGAAAAATCTGTGTACCCCTTTTTTATGCATATTTCACGCATGGAGGGGTGTGGTTGTGTGAGATTTGGCATAGTTACAGTTTATAATTATGGAGAAGGAGCGCAGAAAGCTAAAATCCATACTTAATCTTATGTGGCCGAATTTCGACTATTGGGAATTAATTGCAACATCCTTTGAGTATTTAGGCAACATCATTTGAAATAACATTGGACCTACAATTTACATTTGAAAGTGTTATAGGTATCATCCAACAAAACAATGACACGATTATACAGATACATATCTAAAAATCTGATTAAACCCTCGGCCGCTACGTGTCGAAAAAATAATCTCCTAACAACGCAACCGTTAATTCGGCCTAATCCATTCGACTCATAATTATTATATTCGTTTGTTCCTCGCGACCGAGTACGTTTTGTCTGCGCCCCGAATTCGTAATGAGCAAGGCTTTCCAAGTATCGGGTTGGCACTTATCGGGCGTGCCATCTGACTATTATATTACCAAAATACCACTTTAAATGCAACCCACTGTAATCCTATAATTAACTTAATATGTACCTTACGGCAGAGTTACATGAACAGTGCGGAAAATGCATTTTCGATGGCGAAAATCGTAATGTCGAAGGACCGCCCCTGCAATTATAGGGTTGATTTATTCATCGCTGCTTTAAGTATATGCTTTGTTAGATATTTGTTTACGTTTGCGATGTTCTTCGTTATTAAGTATAAAACTATTGTCTGACTGTATCCGTGTGTGTTTAGTTTACTCGAAATTAAGTTGGGGAATCACTAATTTCATGGTAAAACACGTCATTTCTTGTAAGGAAATGAAGGAGACGTGTATTGTATCAAGTATTTTCCACTGTGATTCAACTGGGTATGAACTTATTTCACAATACTTAAAATGTAAATTCTATGACACTATTAGAATTTCGTTGTAGCTTTATCCTTATTGGAGTAATTCCGTTTAATTTAGGTATATTTACCAGATGTACTGCATATACAGTGATGGTTTGGTGGTTGAACGCTTGCCTTTCATGCAGGAAAGTCAGAGCTTAAACTCGGCCCGTGCCTCGGACTTTTCGAATTCATGTGTGCATCAGAATTGATTATTATCAATTGCGTTAACGGTGAAAGAAAACGGCTTCTATTTAAACGTTTACCAGACATGTAACTATTTAATACTAAAACCTACTGTGACAAAGTTCCAGATTGGCTAAAATTGTTTTAATATTGTTAACTTTTATTTTTAGTTAAACAATATTTTTTTGACATAATATAATTCGTTTTTGGTGAACTTTTATCGTTTTATGAAACTATGTCGTATAAGATCTTTTCTCTCCTATTTTGAATATTTTGCATTAATGTCCTCTTCTCATTGACTCTCTTCGATACCTGATCATTAGTGACTTTTTCTGTCCAGCTTATTTTTTCCATCCTTCTCCAACACCACATCTCAAATACTTCCTATAGCTCTGTATCTTTCTTTGTCACTTGCATAAAGAACTATAGGTACTCCAAATATATTGTGTAACTTTATGAATTTCTCCTTTCTTCCCTCAAGCTCATCGGTTACCATACAGGAACATACCTCAGCTCAACCTTTTAACATTTTGCTCAGTCGAAGAGAGCGACTTCGCATTTTTTACACGTACCAAGCTTACATATATAATTTAAAACTATACCTTCTGTGTCAAACAAGAATACCGTATCTGATAATTTTTCCACTGGCTAACCAATACTATAACTCGGTACATTAAAATACCGTTTAACTATCATTGCATTCTAACACATACCTTATAAGCAATTCTCAATTATAAAACAGTATATTAATTATTCATTACTAAAATGCTATTGGTATGGTAATCCAAAGAAGTGCCGACGTGACACCTAGGTATGTTGAACCAGGCGCAATTGTCATTTGCATACCTATATCGGACACCCACATCGCAATAACGATGGGTAGCCGGATCAAAATGTAATTAAATCGTCAATACACGAACTGTTTATGAACGGCGTACCAATACTTTCGTGGATGTACAGATTATGGATGGGACAAATAGCGTGGTTACTACCAACCTATTTCACTAGCTTCACTACTACTGCTTGTATTCAGAAGTGATGAAAGGGAGATACATGGTAAGTATAATTCCGACGAATTTTCTCCATTTTTAGGTGAGGTATAGAATAGAATATTATCTTTATTTCATATAAACCAGATTCAGGTACTTATGGATTGTTGAAACTTGCAGTATAAAATAATGATGTCCACTTGTATACTGCAATAGGATGAGTATAAACAGATTTCATATTTATTTATCTATGCGGTATCATACCAGTGAATGCACCGCTCTGAAAGTTTTCAGTATTAATCATAGTGATACAGAAACCTACAAAGCACCTACATTTTCTTATGAAACAGTACCGCAACGGCAAGTAAGCGAGCAACCATAAAGAGGAAACGTTGTTCTGCTAACCGATCTAATCCAAAGTTGTTTATTTTTTATGAAACGCTGACTATTGGGGCTCGTAGCTACATAGATACCGCACAGAGCAGTCGATTAGCGGTGTTAAGAAATGATTGCTGCGATCTTGGATGGGTGACAGTTTCTTCGAACATTGAAACCCCTCCGTGCCTCAGAAAGCAAGTTAAGCAGTTACAAATACCTATGACAGTCGTTACCGTCAGCAGCCCAAAAAGTCTGACAACCGGTCTAACCTCAGTGTCTCTCAGTAATTGGGTGGCGGAGGTCAGATGGCAGTCGTTCCGTGTTAACTACTGATATTCAACCACATCTGGTAAGACTGCGAGCCGACCCCAACATAGTTATGAAAAGTTTAGGCAGATGATGATGAAATGAAACGCTATAGTAACAACGGCACTATAGTAGTTACCATACTAAAAACATTCGATATTACAAAGGTTATATCTAGTCTTACTTTCATCCACGTCCATAGCTATGTGGCCCAGCGGTTTTGCCAAAGCAAGTCGCGATATAACTACTAATGAACACTGTAAGACTTCCAAGTAACGGTTGGCGATGTGCATAACATCGGACCGCTATGAATTATTGATACGAACACTAACGAATCTGATAAAACATTTGTTTTACACTGTTTATGGAACCGCTTAATGGCTCGCCCATTTTAATGGCCGCCACATTTTTGGATGTCGTCCAAGAAGTCTCGATGAAGTTTTTACGAATTTAATAGATTTGTCAACGTTTTGCTTTATTGTTTTTATTGGTGTATAAGAATTCCTTTAGAATCTTTCCCTTTATCACCGTCAAAGTGTTATTCAGATATTATTGTAATTGTTCTCTACAATAACAAAGCCATTGGCTACGCTACAGGTTAAATTCAAAAACCTATGATCCTGAATGGTAGGAAAGAGAAAGATCTGCAGTAGTAACATTATACCCACTATTCGACATAATAACTTTATAAAGTACCATAATTATAGTGCCTCGCCTTCTGACTTTCATCAGACGTGACAATTTGCTATGTCCCAACTAACAAATGAACCCGTGAACTTGACGAAAAGCAGTTACGCTTGCAACCACCAAATCAAATGACGCTAGCCTGATATTAGGTACCTATACGAGATGATAAAATTTAATTTTGGTTACGATGAAAAATTTACCAATACAATTATGATCGCAATAAAAATATTATTCGTCTCATTTCATTACCTTTGTACCTCATTCATATCTACAATAATTTTAAAAAAAATTGTATCTCGGATATTTGCAAATAAAATTTTCCACTTCTATCTAAGCTTTGCATACACTTGACTGTAAGAAATATGCACTACCTAGTGCCAAACTATCTAGGATGAATACATTGGTGCCAAGATTTCAACACTGATTTAATAATCCCTCTACATAGCCTACAGGCCTTACGGTATAATTGAACAGAAGACCATATGTACAGCGTTTTCTTACACTTTGATAATAATCATTGGTATTGCGCTAGCAAGCGCTATAGCTAACTTTGAGGTTCTCGCTTAATTTCACCCTTTTGGCAAAGTATTGTTGGATTTTCACTGTAAGCTTTGTCAAGGTAATGACGACTTTAATATAATAATTATTATAATACTTAAATCTTGAAGAATGGCTGTACGCGTAGCTACACTAAATTAGTAATGGCTCGCCTTGCGAGTACTTGCGACCTCATACACTCATTGCTGAATTTTACGACAAGTTTAACGACAATAGATACACTTGTGTCTTACTTTTAGGGCTTAAAGGTGTGATGGCAGGTAATGTTGATAATCCATCAAACATTAGTCAGAGTATTATTGATTTTATTTATTCTAAAAAAGCTGTTGTAACACTATCTCCTATAGATCTTTCAAAAGTAAACAATAGTATCAAGTCGACAAAATAACATTAGGTAATAAAAAGTATCGTCGAATGCAACAGCTATCATGATTAATGTCCGATAAAACACCTCCCATTGATAAGGGTACACCTAATGATGGGAGAGATGTTTCTACTTGTGTCAATATACTATAATAATCCTGTTTTAACGCACTCAAAATATCTGAAGCTGTGATGCTGTTGTTTTTATATGTATATTATTATATTAGAGAGAAACTTGTAAAATTAGACAATTATGTTGCGAAAAATCGAGAAATGGTTTGAAAGCTGTTGCAGAGTTTTAGGAGCTGAACGTGATAATCTTAGGCTTTTAGTAATCAAAGCATTAAGTTTTGTTTAAATAATATTAAATTTTAGTAATGTTAAATGTATTAGATTAATTAATTTTTACTTTAAATATAATAGGTACATTGCTTGTTACATAAAAAAATAAACTAGCAAGTTATGATAATGAATATTACAGTTGTGAAATTAAGAACAACAATAAAGCTGGCACAATAAAAGACGTACATATAGAAAAACAAACGACATTTATAACGACTATATCGAAGCAAATGTGAACCGGAGTCATGACAACGATTAGACAAAAGCTTTTGACGGCACAAACACTCGTTTTGGAGACAATCATTATGAGAAAATCTTATAAATGACTAAAACACGGTAATAAAGACATTCATAGATGTACACATTGTACTTATGGACGACACTCACGTTTATGATGTATATCTTAGAATAAAAGTACCGCTTTACTGTGAGATGCCGCGGGAGAAACCTGATTGTTATTACTAGTAAAGTTAGGTTCAACAGATTTCTACAACACCCTAGTCTCGTGACATCGTAGACATCGCTAAAGAACAAACAAGTTTTTAATCAAATAATAAGAATCTAATCAGCGTTTAAAATCAACACTATTAACTGATCAGCTAGAATATAAACCTGCTAATTGTGGATTGGATGTAAATGATTCTAAAAATGTGAATTCTAATTACCAGCTAGACGAAGACGGTCTTCATTAGAAAGTTGATGAAATAAAAATACCAAATTACCTTTATGTTAATTGCAGTGTGGCCTCAAGGCATGGTAATGACAAAATATAAGAAATTTTAAAACAACCTCAACTACCTACTTGTACCATGATGCAATGCAAAAGAATCCCAACAAGGACAACATTTATTAAGACAAAATTAATTAACAAGATTAAAACTGAAGAATGACCACAGTAGGCGTATCATTTAAATCATACTCTAGGTACATTAATAATTCAAATTTTGTGATTTAGATATGCGTACTAGTCGAACCCAACAATGATATAACATAACTGTTGTCAAGAATTTTTTGCTAGACCATTCGGTACTTTATGTTCCGTATATAGGCAGTAAATCGTTACTTCGTACATATTTGGCACTGGGTTCCTCTTTAAGTTTACCGCTAAGCACATGTATTAGCGCTCCGATGTCTCCCTGAGCAGAATTGTAAATCGTATCGCTTAAATAGATTGAGATTTCTGCTATTTCTACAGAAGTATTGTTGGAACATGGAAGGCTGTTGGAATGAGGCTACTGTTCGGACTAATTTACTGTCGCTGCAGAAGGATACGATGATGTTAATTTTATGTCGCGTGGAATTTGCATGCGACTTTTAAACTAATTTAGAATCTTGAGTATTATGCATTTATTATATTATTTTTCTATTTCTTCCAAGTCATGTCCATCCAAAGGTTGTCTGGAAGACATCGCTTTTAGCGATAAGACCGCCCATTGTACATGTACATATTTATGATAATGTTTTTTTTTTGTATTTCTGGTGTACAATAAAGTTTATTGTATTGTATTGTATTGTATTATATGTCTGTTACAGAGTAATCTTCTATATTCCAGTTAGAAATTATTTTCTAGAAAAAGACAGGAGCATTGCCTATGTTTTAAGGACAATTTAAAATTATAATCATTATTACTACAAATACAATGATCGACCACTTAGTCAAATTTTGCTGTGAACAATTTTATGAACATAAAGAAATTGATCCAGATGACGATCAAGTGAGAAACTTGATCGTGACGAGCTTGACACATTACCAAATAAAAACAAATCGAATCGAACCACAGCCTTCTGTGATTGAACCCTAACATTTTCTGTAACCGAAGTGAATACAAGGAATGCGAAGATTGCATAAAACCTGCATGCAATTGTAACGTTCCTGCTCAAACATTCCTGATTAAAATATTAATGTTGTACAAGTAATATCTAAATATAGAATGAAAATTCAATTGCTTATATCAATCACGCGTCGACACCAGTTGAGCACCTGTTTGTAGATCGCGACCGAGAAATCTTGATCGTGGTTGTTTGGCTCGCAACAATTCAAAATGCGAGTCGCATCGTGCACAGGACATTCGCGCGACTGGACCAAAGAACGATTGCTATTCCATGTAAGTCCCCGTATAATTATAAAATATGCTGCGCCCCGTGCGCTGACAGATGGCCCACTCTACGGTGGTGCCAGCTTGAGGGATTAGTCGGCTGGTTTTTTTTTTTAGAAAATACGTGTTCTTCTTCGATTTGAAGTATGATTTGGTAATTTGAGTAATTTTCTTATTTTTGAAATAAAATTTATTATTTAAAATAATTGGTGTAGTGAGATTTTTTGGACGTATTCATAAAAATGCAACCCTGTATGTCAAAAAGTGTAGACGGACACTTCAATAATTTGATTAGGGTCTGTCATGATGAAATTGAAGAAATATTTTCCATATATTTTCGGAGCATTGAAAACTCAAAAGCTGGCAAACCCAAACCTACCTACTTCATACGAGACACAATTTATATGGCACCTAAACTATTGTCTCTTTTTGTACATTTACGAATTTTTTAAGCGTTTTTGTACCTACAATACATACGTGCAATTGTGAATTCTGACAACGAATGCGTTTTTGTTATTTTATTTGCACTGTCACGCAGTTTACTTGGAAAAGATTTTTTAGGAATTAGTCATTCCTCATTTTCTTCGGTAAGAATTGATTATAATCTGTATTTATTTATATAAAGGGTCAACATTCTTTGTGTACGCTATAGTATTTCATGTGCATTTTTTCAATCACATATCTGGACAGGAAAGCAAAGAAAATCACATAACGATCCACTCATTGGGGTATTTATTTTTTCTAGATACTAATAAAATATTGCATTAGTAATCATTGTTTTACATAATTAATAAGATTCAGAGTTAAAATTATTTTTCGACACACCAACAAACAAGTTCTTTTGAAGATCACACACCATATTTTCACCAAACATAGATTATGGATGCTTTTATTTGGAACCTATTGATTTTAATTTTATTTATTTTTATGTTTAAAGAATGTGTACTATCTTTAATAAGTATCACAACTCTTCTTAATTTGAGAGACAAAACAAAAATCCTTACTACGTGTAAGGATTTTTGTTTTGTCTTTGTCTCCTTAAACCAATAAATACATATTTTTTATGTTTAGTAAGTATTATAAGCAAATGTATTCAACATAGAATATGTTAAGTTTTGGCAGTTAACCAAGAAACCTTTCTACAGAAAGAAACTGTACAGGATAATGAGCCAAAATACAATACGTAAAATTATTTTAGCAGAGTTACTGTACTTGAAATGCAGGACACGTATCTGCAAACATTTAATAAGCTATTTGTGTGTCCATTTTTCTATGTAAAGTTCCTACTGTAAAATTCCTACGTTACTAGTAAATTATTTACAATTATACGGTTTACTGTAAATATAGTATATTAAGGGAACGTCACTAACATATACAAACGCGTATGTACAAAAAAAACTAATTTGATTTTACGCGTCTAATAACTACTATTCACAATTAGCTACCTATAGACGCGAAAATGCTTTATATTTTGTACATGCGCGGTATTTATCAAGGTATGGGACTATCAACGAGGATATGCCAGTAACACATTATCAGAGGTAGTGTGGAATACCCCTTTTATCCATCGCTGAAGGACAAACAAACTAAAGTAGGCTGGGTAACACTGGATGCACATTATGCACGAGGTAGAGACGTAGAACTAAATATTTTGGCGAAACTTCTGACAGAATAAGACCCACCACCGCTGCACCGGTTTGTGATAGAAAAGAATAGAATAGATCTTTCTTTCATGTAAACCAGATACAGGCACTTAAGAAATGTCAAGATTTTAGGTGCACGATTTCAAATAGTAGGTCCAATGGAGGAGAACCGAAAATAAACTCCATGAAAACTATTTTAAAATAATAGAGCATAGAAGTTGATTTCATGATTCACAAGGGCCATAATATTTGGTTTCCATATGTTCATTTCTATTTGTAATAATGCTAGCTTTTATTCCATTACTACACTTTAAAAACATGCTAAGTGGTTGGATTAGCTTTTATAAACTATTCAAAGGTTTTTGAATAGGTTATAAATGCTAAAATAATGAGCAAACTTACAATGACTCAAGCAGAAGTACGCTACAAATTATTGTTACATTCGAAATGAAGTCACGATTCTAAAATTTGTTCAGTCCCAAAAGGTAATCCTTTATAGCTAAGTAACGTGTCTATACTTATTAAATCATGAATCAGTTTTGTATTGCAACAGCGTTTAAGTGTATCAGACCCACAATTAGTTAAGCTCTCATCATCGATTCCTTTCAGAACGTCAGTAATCGACATTTTATCATTCAAACTATAAGCACGTTTAAATACAACATACCACTACCCTATTTAACGGCTTATATATGAATACAAAAGCGATTAATATCTCAACTCCCACACTAAGGGCACTGATATAAAATTCTGCATCCGATGCGCACAGTTACGCACACAACAAAATCCATTTCGCGCATCCGGCTATGCGTTTGCGCATTCAACACGCAAGCGCCATCTGTGACAAGAAAGCGCATAACCTTATTAGAAACCTAACACACAAATCGAGCTCAGCTCATCTAATAATTTTATTATACATATTCAAAAGGGCTCCGTTCGTAATGGTCGAAATGACCCGCATTCGGCTTTTAATAGTCCAATTAACATTTGGAGTCACGTTTTGAAAAGACAATGGCCATCTTCGTGGGGGCAGCGTTGGCTGGCACATTGGCAGAGGCGAGCTTTCCATATTAATGTATGTTTGTTAGCGGTAAAACACGTACTGATGACGTAAACCCGCAAGCATGTGCGGGTTGGCTCATACTTTCTGTTGAGGTGGGTTTCATTAGGTTAGTTTATAGGATTAATATTGCTTTGTACCTAACATAAACTTCTGGGTATGACTCGAAAGAATTTGAATAAGCTGGCTGATTCTGGTTAACTTTTATAGCATCATACGGGACTGTCAAGTTCCCAGAATTTTGCCTATGACCATGACTTTTAAAGTACCTTACGTTACGATAGCTATTAGAATTATTTTTAGAATCGATTTAGTTTTCAATATCATCGAGCAGTTCATTTTTATCAATATATCATCATCAACGTATGTGGTCTTGACCTTAGGTTTAAGTGCTTTATAGGGCGTATCTCATTCGCTATTCTGGTCATCTACACTCAATATATTAAGTAAGACTAATGAGTACCTAGTATCTATTGCCCAACGAATCATCAAGTAGTCTAGTGTATTGACGTGTAGACTACACCTTGCGCCATATTGCGATTCATTAGTAGTTTCCAATTGTATTGTTCTCGGAATATCAGAACTGTTGTTTACAGTAACAGACCATTCTGTTCGGTTAACGACACTTCGAAATAATTAATGTGCCAGTGTCCATTTATTGCCAAAGAATATTTGCTGTGAATTGTAATAATTAAACGATTAAAAAGTCTTAAATGCTCTTAATAATTGAATAAATTAAGTCTTATTACTTTCCAGATGTGCTCTGAAATATTGTTGACTTTAGACGCAGACGGAGGTGTTCAATACAATCTAGAAGAACTGTTCAAACTCTGCCAAGAAGGATAAAAGCATATAAGCAGTACCTTTGTACTTGATATCTTTACTTATTTTCTTTGTCATGTGTATATATAATTAAATAATAAATAAATAAATAAGGATTCGAAAAACTGAAGGAAGTTAAAGATATAGTGAAATATGTCACGGACACGACTTTCAAAGAAGACGATAGGAGTAAGAGGTTCTGCCACCGTGAAGTACAATAAAAGCATACTAAATGATAACATGCTGTAAGAATATAAACTTTGCAATGTCATCACTTCCCACACGTTGTTGGTACGTAATTTCCAAATTCCAGGTTTTATTCGGATCATAAACGCAAACGTAATATGAGCATTGGAAAGCATTTAGGTACCTTGTTTTATACCTATTTTGTAAATGTGTTTGGCATACGTAAAATAATTTCGCGGTCTGACTTTTTGGGAATACCTAGTATATTTGTAAAGGTTACATTATTACCTATACCAAAATTATTACGTATGTCAAAAACAATGTAGCTTGTTCTAAACTGTCCTTGATTTTAAATCTCAAAGTAAAAATAACGTTAACAAAATAATTATACGGCCAACAGGTTTAATTGAGCCAAATCTTGTTTACAAATTAGTTCATTTCAGCCAGCATTAGTCGATTAGCTATTAATCGATTAATTTAACACTCGTGCTATCGATATTAATAAACATAAGGTTATTATGCAAATTCTTAAACCTATTGACCTTTTGTTATGTGAGTCGTTACTTTAATGATTTTCTAATTATATGAAGTTTCTCTTATATGGCAATACAGGAATATGAATTGAATCAAATCTACTTAAATAGTATCTTATGAATTGGAATTGCTAGAATTAAATGTTAATTATAATTAGACTTTGGATAATTTAAATTGTAATTGGAGACTTATAACCCTGATTTACATTAAAGGAATAATTTTGGACACAAAATAAATGGAGAAGCATGGCATGTAAAAATCTATAAAATTAGTACTTAAGGAAATCTGAGTATTGTGAGAACCAAATAGAGGATTACAATAGCACAGTGAAATTGACAGTAGCTAACTTCCAACAACAATAACCATAAAACATATATAAAAAAAAAGATGGTAATGATAATGACGTCAAAAGTATATCAACAAACATTTTTTTTTTTAATAATGGGAGCAAAATTTCATGTTTTCACAAAAAGAGAAGTACTGGTATAAGATTCATAAGGCAACGAAAATTTATTTTCTTCCCTTATAATTAGAACATTCATACAAATTCACATTTAAATTTGATTTTCATATTTATTTTTTAACGATTGGTTATTTACTTTGTTTTATATGACATATTTTTTGACATGTTTATTATTATTTTTCATTGACCGGTATATTATTAGATTTTATTTCGAACGCGATGTATGTACCTATTGACATGTAATCAACAATTACTAATAAATGACTATTGACTAAACAGAAATTACACGTACCTTCTACTATGAAAAACTTGCAAATTAATTACACAAGATTTTCTACCTTGTCAGTGAATTTTTAAAGATCCCAAGCGTGACTTTATACAAGGTAATGAATGCAGGATTAGACATCGATCGTCAGATTCGATCATTGTTGTAATTCATCTTGATTTATCGTCGCGTGTAGTGCACGCCAACTGTCGTAAATTAACGAGTTAACTACTAAACTTGGCTCCCACTATATGCGCTTTGACGTAGGATATCATTTGTCAATGGAAAATAATTGGTTGGTGAGATTTCGAAATACTTTGTTGATTGTTATGTTGCATTTGTTTACTTTATTTTAAACTTCGCATAAACTCTAATCTAACCAAAAAATCGTTTCTATTTTTTTATTTTAGACACTGTTCAAATTCTGATTTTATAATTAACCTACCCAACCAGATCCATCCACTCAGCAATATAGCATAGCAACTCACATTGGTAGAACTGAATCATATTCTTAATTTTATAAAACAATCTTCGTTAAACTATCGATTACAATAATAATAAATCTTAAAGAACATTGAATTTTTTTTTACTTTAAAATTCTTAGAATCTTGTATAACCTACCGTATTGTATCGTTTGTCGTGGTCATTAATGACATTAGTTGTTTAAAAGCGACCATAAATAAATAAAAAAAAAAAAATGCTAATGATTCATTGCTTATTTAATCCTCATGATACAATAGAACTTGGGCAAAGCTCAACCGCGGCGCACAAAATTAAAATCAACCGAATCATTCCGATTGACACTGATAACAACACAGTATAACCAATAAAACTTTTCTTAGACATTTATTGATTGGGTCATCGCACTACAATTAGAGTTGAAAACTTCCAGGAAAGTTTCCTTTTCTGAGGAAAGTTTCCTGAAAACTTCCAAAACTTCCGAAACTTTGGAAGTTTTCAAATTATGTTTTTCTATTTATGAAATCAACAAATTCGTTGCTTTGGGATTACTCAGAATCAGTAACGTCAAATGAAAATGATCCTTTAATTTAGTTCTGTTTTTTTTATTATTTTAATTATTTATGGTACCTATTGAAGCAAATTGATGAAATAACGTTTTGTATTCAATCGGCATAAATCATACGAAGGCAACGGGCATAATGTAAACACCGAGCGGTGTGACGGAAGTTTTGGAAATATTTATTTTTAACCTGTACCCTACCCCGCATCCCGTCCCGTGCTCGCTGTGTTCGAATATTTAAAATCTAGCTAAATGTAACATATTTTAAGTATAAAGTATCCCCAATTACTGTTTTTATAAGTAAAAAATCATTTCTGAAAACTTCCAAAACTGCCGCAGTTTTGGAAGTTTTCGGGAATATTACCGGTAAACTTCCGGAAAACTTCCAAAGTTTCGGAAACTTTCCGCAGTTTTCAACTCTAACTACAATACACTACTCTGTGACATTTCCGTTCACGTCCACAGCCTAATTAAGTGACGTGTTAACAATAAAATGCCTTATTTTAGTATCCTACAATTACCAGATGGACTCTTTTATACTTTTTACCAAGCTGACTTGAATTGGAATAGTTTGTTTATAGCAATAAACAGTTTTTATTAGCAACAAAAGCATCAGCTAAGCGGATAGAGAAGTATCAACGCGCATACTGAATAGATTTTTAATTGTTCCAAGCAAGGTTGGAATAACGAAAGGATATTGGTATTCTCGGAAACATCGTGATGGCTGTAAAATGTTAAGCCTTGTTAACTGATTCGCTTGATGGCTTTGTTTTCGAACAAAAGAATATGTTTAAGAATCGCACGGAGGAAATATTAATTGGTAGATATTTTTCTGTAATATTTTCTGTCAACACTTCGATGGTGATGACAAGAATTTCAAATTAATGAGAAAGATGAAATCAAAAATATAAAACCAAACTTATATAGGGTAAAAGTCATTATACTTATTCGTATAGCTGTGACTTAAACAAAGAACCTAGCAATAATAGACTTTGTTGATGGCGAAGACGTAGATTCTATTAAACCTGTCTCCAAGTGAACAAATGTAGCCTAACGTCAAAAAAAAAACAAACTCAAGAATGAGTAGTTTGTACCTATTTAAAACAACAATAAAATTAATTCTAAGAGTCAGTTACTGAGTTAATAAGATTCTAGTAACGAGTGACAAGTAGAAGCCTGTAAAATCCATTTAATTACAGAGAACAAGTCTCAGCAAATTAAAGTACTGTTAAGCAGATTGGATAAAGTTAAAACGAAACACGAACTTTTTTACACCATAAACTAGAGTGTTAGTCATTACTTCTTGGATTTCGCTTCACTGACTTATAGTGCTTGTATCTTATGGCATTTAATTGATCCCAGCTTATATCCCTATTCATAAACTCTTGACACGATTGAATCTTGAACAATAAATCCATTGCTTTTTGTGTTAGCTTCGTTTGAATGAAGAAGCTTTTGAAAGAGCGTTGGATGTTATAAAAAGCGAGATTGTAGTGTAAATTGAAGGTTGTTCGTTGTGAATAAGGTTGACGGTCGAGATTTCTCGTTTTCTTTAATTTATTTTCCTCCGGGAGGTGTCTAATGACCTGCTGCGTGTGGCCCGACATTTTTATCGGCCAGTGAGGCGCTTTGACAATATTTTTCGAATATTAATGTCGATACAGTATCTGTAACCAATAGGTATATCTAAATAACGTCTCTGAGATCTCGGATATGCATTTATACTAATTGAGTTGCATGTATTTGCAATTTTAACAGCATATTACATAGTCTTGTTGTATTTTTAGTTGAGATAACACTAGATGGGGATTGGAATTGTGAGCAAATGAATATGTATGTCCAAGTCTGTATGGAGATAACTTTGACCACAATACTGTCGATATCGGGGAATAATCGATGAATAAAATTGTGTGTTTATGCTGTCAATGTGTTGATAATAGCGGTGAAATTTTTGTGCAGTTAAAATACAAATTTCAAAGATAGTGTTAAGTAGGTAACGAGGCACCTTATTTGCGTAGTGTTTTTGTTCAGTGTTCTTATTTGGGTAGACTGGTACACACGGCTATGGTATCAAGCTATACGTTTTTAGTATAAGCTGATCTCTTATTGTACGAAAGCCTATACAATGCTAGGTCTGATTATACTGGAAATTTATAACTTTATATGTATCCATGTGTACTTATTCATAAATTGATGTCGTGAATCGGCTACTTATAAGACAGCCCTCTTATGACACGGTCTTTATCGCTTCTATTACTCCTTACCTTACTTAGAGCAGATTCTTAGAGAGTAATCAATATCATAAAACAAATAGAGTTTTCAAAATTACACTTTTCTATTTAGGTACACTTCTAATAGTTTATTGTTATGTACATAAATTCTATCTTATCACAAATATTCCTCATTTTATTACAAAAGTAAACTAAACTTAATCGGATATTAGACATACCCTAAACCACAAACCAAATTCTATTAACAGTTTCTAAGAATCACCTAGAAGTTCCATAACCGAAGGCGCTAAAAGCCAAAATGATGTTGGGCACTAAGCGTGACCAATAAAAAAATTAAAAATAAAACTGGCATGTCCCATCTTGAGGTGTAAAATAAACAGTCGGGCTCGCCATTAAGGTCCGGTCCTTTGCTTGTATTAATTTGTATTTAAGTGTATTGAACAAGATAAAGTAAATATATGGGCACAGCACGGCCGGGTCGGGCCGGCTCTTGTTACGTGTACGAATGCTATGCTGTTGCATTTTTTTTTGTTGTTGTATTTCTGTGGTATTAATTAGGAGTCGAAGGAATTGTGTTTTTGTTTCTGGAATAAGTCACTATTGTAAGTGAAAAGAATTTATGTTAACTTTTTTATTTTTATTTTTTATCAGGAGGTACGGCGATTTGGTGTAATGATAAATTATTAAAATTAAGTATATTACCCTTTGAGTATCTAGTATATTACCTATTAGGTAATGTAAATAGTTCGAAGACTTGATACAGAAAATATAGCAATCAGCAATAAATAAATGGAGGAGAAGCTATGGGCTAAAATAGCCACACAGTAGGTCCCGAACGGCAGGAAACGACAGCTCGGCAAGCCCAAAAGGAGATGGCGGGATGAGCTGGACAGTTACGTAGAGGATTGGCCCCAGATTGCAATGGACTGGGAAAAATGGAAAGAGGGGAGGGAAGGCCCTGCAGGGGGAAATCACAAGCTCATAATAATAAAGCCAAAAATAGATAGTATTACATCCTGATTTTTTTTTACTGGAAGCATTATATCCTTGTCAGTATTAATTTTTTTTTACAGCTTAACTTGGTTCCACAAAAATAAGCTTTTTCTGTTATTACGTTTACGTTATTGTATTCACATAGGTCCGAAAAATACAAATTCTCCTGCTATTCTGTACAGGTAAATTATTATTGATAGCAATAAAACCTACTGATAGCAAACAATTCCCATCGCTTAACTACACGTAATAGTACAGGACATCGGATGACTTCGGTCAACTTCGGTGACACCTCGACTGTGCTCATTAAGGGTGAAAGTTTACACAAAGGAACGAATATTTACTTGACGCTCATACAAATACTTGTATATGTTTGTACATGTAAGTCTTATAAGCTATATATTAAATATTCAAAACGGTGTGAATCAAAATGTAAATTTAATTTATGCTTATCACAACTTCAAAAGTTAGGGTGATACGCACGATAGTCATCTTGTTGATCAAGCTGAAAAGGCAGTAGTGATCATGTCTGAAGCACCAACGGCCAATGGAGCAGACGATTTCTGGAGAAGTGACAATGAACGCCACAAACACAGCGTGGAACGATCCCATACCGGCAGGTCTACTGCGTAACTAAAATGGTAATGAACATCGACACAGGTAATAAACTAATTACGATCGTGAGGGACTAAAATTTGGGCTAACTTGTAAAATTGTTAAAGCTCATTAAGATAGGAGTCCCAACTTCATTATTGGTATTTTTTTACAAGGTAGCTCGAAGTTTAGTCTCTCACAGTTTATTACCAGTGTCGATGTTCATTACCATTTTAGTTACGCGGTAGGTTCACAGCACAAGAACATCTCGCAACTGGATTCGAATCTCACTCTTATTGTCACTTGATATTTGACGTATGTAGGTATGTCATACCTCCATTCTAAGCACAACCGGACGTCTGCGGCCAAGAACAATACTAATGTTAGCGTTTCGTCATCTGATGAAATTATAACTCGCAAAACCTCATCAGGTAAGGAATTTATTAATGTTGCGAAACTAATATCCTTAAATAGCATTAAAATTATGCGAATTGTTTAAATATGCAATTTAAATAATTTAGATTAAGTATCTGACGCGTGGGTGTTAAATAATGAAATGTGGGCGCATGTGAATGAGATAAAAATTATGGGTTCCGTTTCACTTTTTATTTTTAACGTTATTTTTTATTTGATCTTCCGCATATTTTAAGTTCATACAGCTTTTTCAATGCTGCGTAGTTCGAAGTGGAGACTAAGTATCTCATTTACTAAGCGGTGAGAGGCCTGTACCGTACATCTAAGCCAAAAATGTATAAAAATGTATGGAAAAAGTCTTCCCGTCTTTTCGATAAAGGTTTACTCAAATGCGCGCGCACGTTCTTTTCATACATTTTTGACTTGACGGTAAATACGGCCGAGGTCGAGAAAAACCCGGTATAGCTGCAGCAAGAAAAATATTAATGATTTACAGTAGACGATATTTATAAGCTGTTAAAACCCTAATCATTTTATCAGCTGTCACTGCTGAACATGTTCGAAGCTGTAAAAGAGCAAATTCCTAGTCACAAATAGGAAAGCAAAAGCACTATTGATAACGTTACTGTTAGGTAACGTTATTTTTAATATTAAAAATGGTAAAATTATCGTTATAACGTTAAATACAGCGTTTATTTGTAACGTTCATTAAAATTTGCCGGTAATCCGATCGCTGATACAGCTACAGTGTGTTTATTTACATCTGCGGAACCCTAAACCACAAATATAGGTATTAGCGAGATCTTAAACACATCAAGAGCTCTAAAACACTTTCGGGCAACCATTAACATGCAATCTATGTTAATTGCTATGCAAATTCTATCCGCATCAACAATATACTCTATTATTAAATACCTAGATATTATTTAAAAAACACAGTCTGCATGAGGAAGATTTTAGTGCATTTCTTTAATTTTCTTAAAAGTCACCAATTTGTCACTAAATAAGGATGGTTTTATCTTTATAAGGGCATTTATTTGGATATAATTTAGATAATGCTGTTGTATATTACATTGAAGTGTGACAAGTAATACTTATTCGATTTATCACAAGTTCAATCTTACGTTCACAGCAATTACGTTCAAATTAGGTTGTCGCTGTGAGGTATAAAAATCTATAAGTAACTTTCAATTGAGGCCCACTCACCAGGCAACATCACCTCGCCAGGTCGCAGGATCCTTCCTTCCGACATCATTATCTGTACATTCTGTGTGCGTCCCTGGTGCGCTGGGTGCGGGCCGGCCCCAATGCTAACCTAGCAATGATTGCCAACAGGCTGGACTGTACTTATGTCCATTGTTGTGGCAGGTATGTTGCTGTTCCAATGCCAGATACAAAATTATAATTATTGTGTTTATTTTTATTTTTATGACCAATAATATAAATGTGAATGAATAAGTTTAATTTAATTGAATGTCTTGGATGTTTGTATTTTTATTGAAATTTTGTGCCTAATAATTAGTATGAGTGTTTTGTTACTTGATTATGAATAAAAATAATATCTAATACTTAATTATTATTATCTGTATTGCGTTGAAAACTTTCATAGCGCGATGTAGAATTGCAGTTATCGTTTAACTGCGATAGACGGCGCTGGAGTTGTTTTTTTCCATGTAGCCACATAGTCGCTACAAAGTACCTAAACGACAAGCTTTTTTGTTTTACTACTAGAGTTTTTATATATTTTTTGGGGGCCATACCCTAATAAATATATAATTGTATGGCCCACGGGTATGGCCCATCGTCACTGTTACTCCTGCCAGGAAGTTACACAGGATCATCAGTGATAGGTATTTAGATACCGATCGGTGAAGCTTTGCGAAACTGTTATAGCTAAAAGAATTTATTGAAGTAGGTAGGTACTTAAGAAATATGTATTAAAACAAAGATAAAACTTTTATTCTAAGGACAAAGACACGTATAAAGAAACATGTTTGATTTCAATATCTACCTATCTACCTAAATTATTAGGAATCGAACATTTAACCAAATGGCAATAATTAAATATTTTTATTGCATGCGATCCACCTTGCGTACAATCACTAACAAAATAATAAAGAAGTAACAATTTGACCTCACAGTGCACCAAAATAAAATTACGATCCGTTCGCTCCGAAAATTCGAAGATTCCATAAAATAAATTTGAATTTAATCTATATGAAACGCGTTAAAGCTAAACCAACAAACATAACCGGACATTATTTACGGCACAAAGCTATGCAGTGAAAAAAAAAAACATAAAACACCTTATAATGACAAAGAATTAGTGTATGCCATATACATAATTCCTATACGAGAGTTAAAATTAACACCGGCTCATTTAAGACGAGAGAAATTAAAACTTTTTATCCCTTTTTATGTGGCATTTATGTTGACCATAAAGTTGGTCTTGGAACCCCTTTTAAAAGTTGTCACAGGATCGCCGGGATTTAAAAGTTTGAGGTCTTATAACTTTTACTTTGCATATTAAATTTGTATTATGTTAAAAATTGACGATGATTAAACGGAATTATAACGGAAAAAAACAACTTAGATGCTAATTTGAGAGTGTGAGAAAAACATAGAATCATCCCACGCAGTCGTAAAAGTCAACTGACGGATAAAGTTACTTGTTGTTGTAGGGTAATGAGTGGATAAATTAATTATAGCGATGGGAGGATAAGTAGAAAAGTTTACAATATATGTACACACCGCTAGACGACGTCGCAGCAGACCACGATGAAGATGGAGGGACGAGCTAAATAAAACAAATAAAGAATAGTTCACACTGGCTCTGTACCGAAAGACCTAGAAGTCATGGGGAGAGGCCTTTGTTCCGCAGTGGGACGATATAAGCTGACAGTAACAGTATGTATGTAGTATGTATGTGTGTATGTATGTGGCCTTTTGGTACAATAACTCATTTTAAATGTTTTCTTTGTTATTGTTTTTTTTTTTGTTGTGTTAATAAACTGTTTTTCTTTCTTTCTTACATCCATGAAAAACAGTAGGTACTGAGGATTGCTGTCGATATAGTTGGACAAAGTTTGTTCCAAGCAGAGTGTTTTGAGATTAATTTAAATTCAGCTTAAACCGCAATAATAATATCGCAGTACGATAGCCAAATCGGGTATTAGCTAAATTCCTAGGGATTTTGCTAATTTACGTAAAATTAATTCAAAATATTAGTTCCCTGGAGATTTAACTAACTCCAAGCTTAGGCTATTTCACTACAACATTAGAATAACGGAAAACCCGTAATATATTAAAGTTATTAATTATACAGTTAATATTTTGGAAGACGCGTTTATTGTATTATATGTATTTTAAAGCAATAAAACAGTAGGTGTTGTCGTAATGACTTAACATCGAACCTAAAAACATGAGTAGTTTTACGAATATTAGAAATTCTGTTTAACATTGGTAGTATATTGTAATCAGGTAATAATTTTATTTGATTATTCATAGGTTATTTAAATCAATTTAATAATTATTTGACTATAACGTCGCTATTGACATTCAATGGACAGCTATATGGAAAAAGTAATTTTGTTGTTCTTAATAATATAGTCAAGCGTTATAAATTATTATTGAATAAAAACATTGCGTAGCTCACCAATCTATTACCCATTATACCTTTGGAGTTCTTATGCAAGTTTAAAAAAATATGTGTACCTATAGCAAAGAATACTAACTATTACTATACCTTTGAACTTTGCACGAGTCACTCAAGTTGACTGACGGAAAAGGTGCTAACAAACAGTTTTTCAGGGTTGAGTCTTAAATTATTAAGTATTTGTTCTGTTCTTCATTGCATTTGTTGCTGAATAATAAACGGAAACTCCTAAGCCGTCGTTTTCAATAGTGCCAGCAATGTGGGCCTTGGCTTTAACGAACAAAGAAAATAATTTAAAAAAAAAATTGTTTTATCCTCTGTAAAACACACAAACCTTAAAATTCGGACTAAGCCAGTCGTCTGCAGCATACCCAAGATGTTATTGATTACACCGAAGCAAACTTAAGGTGCCCATATCATTAATTATTTAAAAATCGAACAGCTAAAATCATTCAATCCATACAGAGACTAATTACGGGCGCGTGTCGGCCATATTGGAATCCGATAAAATAACAATTAAGGAAACATTAATGCATCGTACAATGGCGTTTCTCGTACTTGCGCCCGCGTCGTTCTGATAAATGACCTCTCCTTCGGGACGGTAACGGCGCGTATTTGATTAATAACATTATTTGAATAAAAATAAAACAAAAAGGAGTTGTTTATTCAACCGTAATCGATCCGATAGATCGTTCGGAATGTACAACTCTCTAATTACGAGTAGAATCGTCTATTGTTCGCTCGAATGTGAGGGCTCGTTTTGTTTTCGAGTTGCGTTGCGTGTTCTTAGAAGCCTAATCAAATATTATGTTCATATCAATGTTAATTATTCATAGTTATGTTCACATGAGTACATTTTAATGTGTAAATACTACACCTACTTTAGTAGAATCTAGCTGATTATCCCTGATAAAAAGTAGGTACCTATCGCAACAGTTTTCAAAATGGATGAACTGTTAATAAAATGTATTGCTCCGTGTTCTAAGGGTTTGTTAATCCATCCCCTAACTATTAGTAGGTATCACTGTTCCCACAGTCACTGGCGTTGGTTACTTTAAGATTAGTGTTGAAGTTAGATGGAGATTTTGTAGCGTCATTAACTGTATTTAACGTCAAAAAGGTTCTTAATTGCATCAGTGACAGTTATCTGGGTAAACACGTTAAGTGCTAAGCGTTTAATGTGTCCAATACCATGTTGTGATAGTTCATTATCAACAAGATAGGTGGCGCAATTTGTCACTGTTATCACGGCGTTAAATACATTTAAAATCGTTGATATTATAATTTATTTTCGGTCGATTTTTTTCCAAATCGTAATCAGAAATACCGGGAAATAAATAAAAAATTATTCATCTTCTTTATATTCCAGAACTTGCACTTGCAAATTGCAAGTATTTTGATAAGTACTGTGTCATTAGTGATACCAAAAATAACAAAGCTTAAATGATTATAAATTTAAACTTAAATATATTTTAAATCTTCACGATTTTAAGTTTTTAAAATTAATTAACGCTGTAACTAAACGAATAAAACATGTTATTCTAAGCTTGATCAGTAACCATACACTGAGAAAACATAAATTAATAAAGACGAAATACGAGAAATACAATAGGTAGATGTCTTCAAATTACAAATTTTATGTTAATTAGGACAATAATAGAAAAATACCTAAGATTTTGGGCGTTGGCCACTACAATAAAGATAACGAATAGACAATTAAGTAAATCAACGGCTTGAGCTGTCAATAACATATTCTCCAGCCAGCCATAATTAAATCGATAGAATTTTGAAAGCCCCGACATACTTTTAATTACGATTCTATGCAAATTAACACGATTGAATGTTGAATTTTATATTAAGTATTAACTGGTTGGCTTAGTGTGTAACTGCGAGTTACACCTGCAACTAGTTACTTTCGAAATGTCGATGACAATCCTTTGTATTAATATTTCTTCCTTCAATAAAGACAAAATTCCTTCTTTGTATAATTTTTCAGTAGGATCACTGCATAATACAAGGGGCATCAAGTTTTAATTTCTGTCAGTCTTCTCAAGTATGTTTATGAGCATACAAATTAATTCCATACCACATATAAATTATATACGTTCTATCTTCAAATTCTTTGAATACTTGAAGGATTAACATTCCGATTTAAACAATATAAATCATAAAAGTATTTTGAGAGATCGCGTTAATCGCGCGACTGTCGTTCAGTTGCACCATAAACCACTCCATGTCAGAGATCAAGAAGACACGAAGTTGAAAAAGCTATTTGATTAATATGTTACTTATGGTACCAAATTAGATGTAAGAAATATGCAAATCAATTCTTTAATAGCAGCCACACACGACAAAAAGATTTTAACGGTAATACGAACTGATGTTATAATGTTATTAGTATTCGATTAGCAATTTGAGATGCGACAGAATTTAAAGTTCTACCATATTTAGGGTCTTCTGATGTAAGATAAAATTTGGAAAGTGTCATTGACGTGGGATATTCTGTTGAATGAGGTGTCGTTATATGGGTAATGGAGGTACTAGTCCAATATGAAATCGATATGTAACAGTAGGTGTGAAGAAAACATAATGTGGTGTCGTTTATTGTTGTTTGTGGAGCGCTGACGCCGTTTTAAGGCTTCACGTTTATAACTAAAAAACTTTTACTTGCCTATTATGTCAGATGAGATTTCACAGAATTTGATACGAGCGGTTTGGAGAATTTATCATTATTTATTCTCTGTTTGTTTGGCTCTAATAGGCGTTTTCGGAATATAATGAAACTGAATCCATACTTATACTTCCATTAAATCATGACACCATATTGGTAATCTTTGCGGTAGACTTAACAAAACCACTGCTCAGCTGTGTTGTGTGAACTAGCCAAATTCTAAAATAGCAATAATTATCAGTACACGTCCGGCAAAATAAATTTTAGCAAATAGGCAGCAAAATATTAAGATTGAGGACAGAACCTCAGGGGATAGGGGATCCCGACATTTTTAATGTTACCATTCCTACTGACTCAGAAAAGTAACAAATAATGACATTGCTCTCAATGTTATAATTAAAAAAGTAAACAAGGAATGATTTATACAACATCACACCAGTATTCAATACTCTTATAATTTTCTCTTGAAAAATCTAGAATTATTCAGATTGTAACTCGTCGACAAATAAATTGTATCGGCGTAGGTAGTGATGAGAACCACCTCAGAACTAAAAGCTAATGGAACAGTAAAATATTGGGAAAGATTATTCATTTTTAAAAACGCATTATACATTGTTTGGAAAATCTATGTATTAATATTAATCTTTACAAGTAAAGTAAAGCAAGGTGCACTTGGTTTCACTTAAGGTTAATCTATATCTATAGGTAGGTACTAATATTATAAAGAGGTGGTGTTGGTAATTTCCTAGCCAATCGGACTTTGAAGTGCAACGTGTGTCTTACATTATACCATTTATTATATTGCATGATTGCGTTATGGAGACCCTCAACAAACAGATATACAGACTACTTCGGCACTTAATATTTTAAATATGTAGATATAACTCAAAATACTTGGCAATAAAATAAATTTATTCAATGGTCTATTAACTTCTTTTCAATTAATTTTAAATAATAATGACAAATACTTGGGTATTTTTGTTCCATGTATTTTTAGCGAGCCCCTCCTACTGATTGACATTATTCAAAAACTCTTTGATATAATAATAAATTCTCGCAAACAGATATAAATATTATAGGATTTTATGTTAAGAATGTCGCCAATTATTTATATCTAAATTAATGGTTCGTCGAAATGTTCCGAATTTGGAGCAGTATTCTTTATTATCATGCTAATTTTATAGTGTGTCTATCTAAAAGACTTTGTTGGAATTCCTGATAAAGTAGATGTGTCAAATTTATGTAAACATAATTAGGATTTGAAGTTAGTTATATTTTGCTTCATTTTTATATGAAGAATTATAATGGACTTAGGGACCTGTTGGAGAGATCATTTAATTGCGTTGTTTGTTTTTTAAATAGGTATTTTTTGTGGATGGTGCATTAGTCTTGTGTCGTGTCAATAGCGATAAACTCTGCAAACTTTTTCCTCTTACCATTTGCATCAGCGTTTTGATTCAGTGACTTTTCAATCCTAATAGAAAGCTAATTTAGGTACATCGACATTATTATATTCATACAGCCAATTTATATGTCAAAAGATGTGCAATGGTAGGTAATAAAATCATTATCACCAAATAAAATGACCAATTTAAAAGAATAATTAAATATTGATAAAATGATCACAAAATAGTAAATGGTTATTCAGTAACATTTTATTGTAGTACAGATTCACTTTTGTTGTTTCTTACAAATAACGATCTTAATCGTGATAACGAAATGTCTGTCCACCGAACACGGAAAATAGCGCGAATATAATAAAATAAAAATCAATCAGTTCTCAATATAGTTTCAAATATTAATGAAACATAAATGCAATGAAACGGGCAATTAATGATGTTGGCAGCGATTGGTACAGTGAATGCGTGACCGGCGCGTCGATGACAGCGCCTGCTTAATCAACCCGCGATCTTTCATTAGTTACGCTTGCTCACTTTTTGCTCGCATTGCCTTTACTGGATAGCGAGACTACGACGCAACCATATTTGATACTATAAACTATTCGTACAAGTACAACATTCATTAATATTTAGTGCTAATCTTAAGGGGCTTAGAAATTCTCGAAAAGTATAACAAAAAATTTGAATATTTTTATTGTGTTTCTAGATTTGGGCTAAAACATATCAATCGAGTTTACATTTTAATTATCATAATTTATACCGATATGCTTTAAAAGTAAATTGTTATAAAAAAATAAAACAGGTTATCTAAAGAGTCATAAATTAAATTAATACAAAAGAAGCGTCTGGCGTGTACATTAATTTGCATTTTAATACCTTATAAATGTAGTGATGTTCGAATTATGGAACATTCCGTTGGTGCGCCATCAATCGTTCCGAATCAAAACAATCGAATAAACACGCTACGTTAATTATTCGGTTTCGTTCAGAAACAGTCGCGGTGTGTAAATCAGTGTGTTCGTTTGTGGATCTATTTCAAGACACACGACTCGAGAGTTAATTAGAAAGAATTGCTTTTATTTCGCGTTTTCACACTTCACGTGCCGCCGCGTGACGTAAGTATGCGCGCGTGTGAAACAGAAAATCCTGGTTGATGTACAACATCCATGTTTAATTATAAGTTTCTCAAATAGAACAACGGCAATTAAACCGGCTTAATGAGTAATTTGTGTGTAAATATTTGTAGGAATTATCACACATTTTTTTGTGATTTTGTAATTGTAATGTATTTTGGAGAGGGATAAGTGGGTATTAATGTAACAGGTGGTCTTAAAGTCTGTTTCCATGGATTTTGAGTATTTTATATCTAGTCTCAGCTGTTAGTACTAGCTCTTTAATGTTATTGTACACAAATAATCCGCAAACGAATATTAACATGCAATTGAAGATGTTTTTTCAGTTGCTTTGAAATAAATTAGAGTCCTATAAATTATGTTGAGTAAAAATCTTTACTTCTATAGCAATCCACACCACGGAAGACCAGTATAGCTTGGAGACGCGGTGAATCTGGTCGCAATCCTTAGCAGTGTGGAAACGATGAAGAAGAAACAAAATTCTATAAGACCAGCATCGATTAGTTATTATGTATGGATCAACCAAGGTCGATTCTGGTAGAGATATTATCTACTTATGTCAAATTCATAATCGTCTATAGCCGACCAATAAAAATGTGTTTACCATGCCAACGGCGATAATAGACTACAAAAAACTATTATTATTATTGGGCCGTTATCGTCCCACTGCAGGGTAAAGGGCAAAGGCCTCCCTATGTTGCTGCTAGTCCTCTCTATGTAAGGAAATCTATATCTGTACAAAAAACTATGGTTCCAAATTATTACATTTTTTGGTTTTTATTTTTTAATTTGAATTCGTTGCTTGCCGTGGGTGGAGTGATGCGGATTCAGTTCTCAGTGTGGCGGTCGAAAGGCTGGTACTTAAACATCGAATAAGCTGTTCCTGGATTTCCATATCATATTACTTTCATCAAGATGGGGCCCTGTCCATGGAAAGGTAATAGGTACATAAAAATCGGTCATGATTCATGATTTATGTTTTCATGAGAACCAAATTAGACACACAAAATCACCTTGCTCATACTTCTTGGATTAAAATACCTACACTTAATATAATTTAATAAATATCTGACATTTGAAACATTTATATTGTCTTGAGCATACAAAAATAAAGTATGATAAATACGTTTTCATAAGCACGATTATTTATTTGTTTCTGTGATGATCTGGTATAAGATAAAACAGAAAATTAAAATTAAAAATGTGTTAGAGGTATAATGCGGATCTGCTTGTTTTCCCTTGAATCATGAATATTTTACGCGTTGGCAATAGTTTAAGAATGTATGGGGAAAGTGCAATACACCCAATTCAATAAAAAGAAAACCTCCAACTGGATGCAGTTGACCATGTAACTGGAAGACTAAGCTCTAACAAATGAAAAATGGTGACAAAACCATTTAGCTATCAGCCCAAATACCTTCTTCAAGCTAATGCCAGGTAATGGCACTATAGCACTAAAACGCCTTAAAATCATTTTAGTAAAATATTTTTAGGATAATGTAACGTCGCCGTTTGTTGATAGACTTTTGAATTTTCCAATTTTAAAGTACAATACCTATTTATAAAGTTCATCACGTGTCGTCATTAACAGTCACATATCACGTAACTAACATTGTTATTTACCGCATATCCTAATTAAATCAATATTGAGTCTTTCTACAGACGCGAAATCTATAAAAAAATTACTAGGTACGCGGCATATCACTATATTAATTACGCGATATGGGACTATTAACGATGATATATTGTAGTGAACTTTATATATATATATATATTATTATATATATTTGTATATTTTATACGTATGCACTTTGAAATAGGCACATTCAAAATTTTTTCAGGAATAATTAAGGCTAATGAAGTGTCCTACACCTTGAATTACTACAAAATTTCAAACGTTTTGCCAAGGATACAAACACAAACAAACATAATTATTATGTTTAAATTATTTTCAACAAACCCGAATACTAGGAGGTCCTACCACGTGATCTCACGAAATTTTCACGTAGATATTATTGATATTCATAAATGAGAAACTGTTATTTTCACTAAGGTGGAAACTGCGAGGTCGATGTTAACGTTTTAATGATAAATGAGGATAGAAAAATGTAACGATTGCCGATTCCGACGCAAATTGAGGACGTAAGATGTCTCTAAATCTTATTTATGAGTTATTCACTTTAATACACGTTAATAGTTCACCAGAATATATATTCTTTTGATGTTGATTACACTCATTTATTCGTATATTCTATATTCGATGGGATCATGCTAAAATACGTCGTTATTTTAATGGGGTGCCCGCGAAAAAATGACGCGGAAATAATAAGGATTAATGAATGACGTTATAGTGATTGAGGACAGAAGGGCATATAAAATTTAAAAATAACAACATTAACACACTTTTAATTATATTTCTTGCTCATACACTAACGAATAAACAAGCAATTTCTCAATTAGAAGTAGAACAACAACAAGTACATCAATCTTCTTGAATAATGTAACAATTTCTCATCTTATTACTGGCCACTTTGTAGGAGATCTTTCTTAAGCATTCGACTTGTTCCTTCTCTCATGTAGTGAATAGTTACTTATATGATATCAGACCCAAACTTATATGCAGTAGCAGCAACAGTCTCCTGGCAGTCATCGCAGGCAGCTTTAGACGGGCCATTCATATAGCCCTGTCAGACCTTACATGCACCTGTGAAATAGGCAGATGAATTAATAGTTAACTGTAACAGATTTACTTGCATTTAATTTATCAATATTTTTTAACGAAATTCTTTATTTCAGCACGAAAAGGCTCTTTTACAATGACTGAAAGGATTTTTTAGTCATTGCTATTTTACCTTTTAGACATTTTATGACCAAAATTTTCAAAATTTCTGTAGGATTTCGTCGTAGGATTTGTCACGATTTCGTCTTTGGTCCCATAGTAAAAGTTGTTCATATTAATGAGTACTTTCACCCCTAGTATTGCCAATGAATTACAAATAACCCTGTATATAATTATGATGCGTTCGGCGTTCAAGTTGATGTTGTTATTTCTCAACTTGATGTTGTTGAAGTTGAAGTTGATGTTGTTTTTTCTATACTTTTTGCCATAAACAGGTCTATTACGACAAAGTTAAAAATATAGTATAATATCCGATTTTTACCAGCGAACCATTTATAGAACTTTATCAAATTGGATAATATGATATAATATCTATTTACTTTTGGATGATCATGCACAGAACCAAATCATCGTTACCGAAAATCCGTGCCTCATTTACAGATATTTGACATTTTAACATCGTACGAAACACTGACTCCAAACTGGGCCTCGGGCCCATATAATCGGAATGACCAATTAACTGCATTGGGCTCCTCAATGAGTGAAATGACTGCTTCAATCCCTGTGGAAGGCGACAATTGTCTACTGAACAATGCACGCTCGTGGTTTTTAAATGGATGTAACAATTAATTCACAACAATTAGGTGGCCGACGCCCGCATTTCGAAAGATTTGTAGAGCTATGAAGGTGGAGATATGGCAAGGGATATAGGATTACGTGGCACTTATAATTATCCTCAAAAATATAGTGATACCTATGCTTATTTTTGTAAATTAAGGTTGCTTGTCCACTGAGGCGGAGCGGAGTGGAGAGGATAATAAGTTACCAATAAGATTCTAGTATTTTCTTCGCTTATGTAAGTAACGTGATAATACATATTAGTATTCTATTGGTTACTTTTTCTCCTCTCCACCCCGCTCCACTTTCTTGGACAGGCAGCCATAAACAGCTACTTATCTATAATGCACATCCCATCCATACCTTTGTATAAATTCCTAATAATCTGGTTGTTCCAGAGTGAGATTCCAGGACTACAGAATGTCTAGAAAAATGAAAATGTATTTTAAAAATAAGTAGCTCTAATTCTATAGCACTAATTTTATTTAAAAATACGTTACGCGGACGAAATGGAGTCATTACTTTTTAACGTTAACGTCATTGAGATATACATTACAATGACGCAGATGTTTGTTGATTTAACTGTAATGTTTTACATTTAGATCAACATTAATGTCAGTCTGATCACCAACTTTCATGGCTCACTCAACGCGTTTCAGCGAAATTTCTAATCAGAGTTTTTAAACAAAAATTGTGTTTCCTGTTTTGAGTTTTGGTAGAAAGGGTAAATTGAGTTTTATATTGGATAGTCAGCATAGTCATATTTTGTAGTTACATAAACTTGTTATACTCGTCATTTCGCATAACGTCTATCCGCCTATCCTGATTAGGCATAAAGACAGTGTTCGCGTTTGGCCAAAATTATTTCTTATGTATAGATACATATATTTTCCCGGCATTGGGGTGGCTCGAGGGATACCCGAGCCGGACCTTAACTTACTATTACAGTGTCGCTTTGATCTGTTTGTCGAATTATATGAAAAAGACTTTTATGCCTAATATTTTATGCCAATCAATACTATGTCAATCAAAATTATGCGAATCAAGGAGATATCGATAAATTGCGATCTAATACAGTACCAGCACAAGGAATGGAAACAGCTAGGATTGTTTATGAATAAACATGGTTGAAGCAGTGGGCGATACTGTACTGGGTAGTCTATTGTACTTACCTACTGTAGTGTGTGATATCTTAAAGATCAACTAATTTGGCAGACATCGCCGCGCCGTTGAGACTGTCATCAAGACTAACAAGCTCAACGTTTTCTCCGAGCCACAAAGGGGTCTCGATGTATAAAAAATGGTTACCCATCCATTGACCGTATGTAGCTGAAGCTGCTTTACTCCACAGAACAAAGTAACCGTGGTTACCTGTTATAGAAGGATACCTGCATCTTTTTTTTTGCTATTCCATATAAGGTTGCGTTATACTACTCACCTAATGTTGAGCGACGATGCGGTCGTTAAATCTGATAAAGTTTGAACAATATTTCAATAGGCATTCTATACGTTTTATGGCCCTGTGGTCGATCGACGCGACTGTCAGTACTTAACGCGTTGTATCGCACATTATTGTCGTGATTAAAACCCTAATTGACCCATAGTAAATCACAATTGACTGCCTTTGTCTTGCTATTAACGTTGTTTGGATAGAAAGGAAACTAATTGATGGAACTAACGTAGGAATTTGTATTACCCCTTAGTTAAGTATCTATAGATTATAATCTGATGAATGTAATATTGTCAGATTTTTTAAAAGTGCTAATTAATCGTGAAAGCTGCTGATTAAAAATTTCGATGATTTTATGACTTGGAATATTTGTAGCTACATAACTACCACGCAGATCAGTTGATCGGTAAGGTTAAGCAGCGCTTGCCACTGTCAGTCCTTGGATGGATGACCGTTTCTTTAAAAGATCGAGACCCTCTGTGCCTCGGAAAGCATGCTAAGCAGTTGGTCCCAGTTACCCTACGATAGTAGTTACGGGAGTCAGCAGCCCAAAAAAATGTCTGACATCCGGTCTAACCTTAGGGTATCAGTATGCTGCTGATTATTTTCTTAAAAAGTCACCTTTTACCGATATCCATTGGAAGACGTGGCATATTATATTCAGTCTGACCCAGCTACCCTCCTCAGGTCGTCGGCCCACTAGGCTGGGCGTTCCTGGCGTGTGGGAATAATAATATGTTTGAAACCGTAGACCTAAAAATCTAGACAACAATAGCAAACATTTGTTATAGTACACAAGTATGTAAGATAACAAGGAAAAGCGGGAATAAATATATTATTATTATTTCCTTTATTCAATTATTTACACATACTTTTCAGTCTTCAAGAAATATATCCATTTCATCCAGCCATCTCTTTCGTGGTCTGTCCTGACCTCGTCTTACTATCTCAGTTTTGTGTTAAGTCAGCCCACAGTTCTTTCGGCATGCGGCAGATATGTCTTGCCCAGTCCCATTTTAGCTGGGCGGCCTATTAAAAAAAAGATATATATCTAACCTAGCTTTATTAAGGATCCGGATAAGGAGGATGAGGATGTAGATATGTGTATATCTACACATAAAAATAGGAGGCAAATGAGCTGGATAAGTTCCGATATAGAACTAATTACAGCTCATCAGATTTGGCGTACCAAGAATTGTCGTAATTAAAGCCGTCGACCCCTCGTGACACTTGACGTAATTAGGTTAATTAGACGATCAGCTTTATTAGCGAATGCTCTAATTAACTCGATACAGTTGAAGGTGAGGCCTTCTCGATTGTCAGACATCGGTATCGTTTCGATAATCGCGTGATCAGTTTGAAATTTGAATCATATCACGTACGGGTATTTTTTTTAAAGATTATGTATGCTGCTTCTTTCTCATTACTAGGTATTCCTGTTGATCCCTCCAACAAAATTAAAATTGTAGGTATGTTCAAGTCAATAATGCGCACGAGTCTCGACATTTCATAAGTGCCTGTATCTGATTTACATGAAATAAAGATATATGTATTTTATTCTAATAGTGCGGTTTGAACTGGCCACCTCTTTTGCCGTAAAATAAATTAAAAAATAATAATAACCGGCTTGAAAAATCTAAAAGGTATACCTAAAATAATTTTCATACAAAACTTAACAGCTTTTGAAGGCCCTTTAATTCCTCAAATTAGCTTGGCAGGAGCACCGACTTCAAAAGCTGCTGTTAAGATTTTTATAAAAAAAATATTATACGTTTTAGTTTAAGTAGATAGATACTATATTTTATATTTTGATAGGTGTTTCATCAAAAGATAACTTTTAACAGTATAGGTAAACACGAAATAAAAAGTTCCTATTCATTCTTGTTATCGATTTATCATCGAAGCATATTTAATAGAAAGCATCATGCGTAAGTAAAAAATGTGATAGCAATTTACAAAAAATCCAAAAAGCGTTTCTGTTTAACCAAACCAACGAATAAAAACAAACAAATTGACAACACCTATTAAGCCTAGGTATTCATAGCCCCAACGTCACTCATTCGTACACAGAGATACTTTGAATTCATTTCTCACGTCGAAAACGCATAACTATTTATTTTCGGACCAATAAAACAAAGATGGCCCACGTTACCATTAAATACTATAATAATATTTGATTTTACGTCGTTCAAAATCGAATTTTATGAAATACATAAATCTCTTGGTGCGTGTCAACACTTTCGATTAAATTGCGAAGGTCGTACTCGAATAAGATCGTCGGTAATATGCTGTGTATTCTTATACGAAGTGCTTCCGAAATAGAAGTACTCATTATAACTTTCCACGTCCCGATAAAAAATAGAAATGGAGTCATCTGTTACAATTATGCGGAATAGTTTGTGTACAAGCTTGAGATCTTGTATTAGTCTTTTATGCGTGAGATTGAGTGATTTAACGTAGTGATGTGGTTAGCTCAAGTGTTGTGCGTGTTCCGTGTCTGCGTTCGCGCCTCAATAATTGAATGTAGGTCGCCGTATGTGGTCGCTGGTCGCTGTAAATAATGTGAATAACAGGACATTTTATGTAATGCATATAGTTATAGATTTTCCTTTTCAGTAAAATGTTTTTCCAGCTTATATCAAGTTAAAGGAAAAATCGCGCTGAAGCTTCAATTTAAACAGATGATTAACTGTACGGTATAGTTAAATTAAGTAACGAAGGCATTTTTTTTTTCTTGAAGATAAGAGAGAGAATGACGCTTTTTGACATCTAAGTGCTCAAAAGAGTGCAAATGTCACTCACCTGTCAGTCATGAGTGTCATTCTTAAATAATCCACCTGTAAATACATACTATTTTTAAATTAATTTTTTACAGGTGATAACTGAATAAAAAAAAATGTGATGGAATTTTCTTCAACCAGGGTGGCATAGATATTCCTTCGGAGCGCAATGGTGGATCACACTAATCAACATCAATCCGCATTTCAAATATCTTGTATCAAATTCGTGTTTATCTCTATTCCGCATTTATCTGCGCATAAGCATTTATGACGAACGAATCCTTTAAACCGCGATGCACATTAGTACTCCTATAATCAAAATCATCTCATCTAATGCTGATTGATGCTGATCACTGTATTTTAGTCTTAGCCTACCACAGATTCCGACCAGAGCCAACAGTTCGTCAGATGTTATGACAGCAAAAATTAGACGATCGAAAATGCATACAAAATTTCGTAAGAACATCGTTAATGGTTTTTCGTTGTTCGGACTATTTATACACTAGGATCGTCCGTATGACGTCACGATGTCGTAACTCGTTCAGAAGGTGTACCTACGGCTTTATAGATAGTGCATCTAATGACATATTGTGCCTATTACCTCCATGAATGACCTATTTACCATCCATTGATGAATAAAGATAATACCTAATAGTGACTTGATTTAAATTTCGAAGATAGCGAGAATGCACCCTATAACGATACGAGGTCTATAGAAATGAAAAGAAAAAAAAAATGTAAATAAAAAAAGATTTGCTGAAAATTCTATTGATATTTAACAGAAATGTATTTTGAATTAGGAACATCTAGAATCTAGATTATGTTTACGATTAAATTAACAGATTTACACATTCTTTCGGTTGTTAGTGAGATCATTAAAAATGTTAATTCATTAGAATGTTTTTTTTACTCATAGTATTAATAGCGACAATCTGAATATTTTAATTTATAGCCATTCTAATATTTTAGTCAAAATATTTGAACAAAAAAATATGGCTTTTGTACCCAAAGACTTGACTGTGTATAACGCATTTCATTTTAACCGATATCAATGATTGACTATGACTAGAATCTTTGATCATCATTTCGCATGTGAATGTAGCAATAGCAATCGAGCTTTGTTTAACAAAGTCCATTTATACGAACCATTACTAACAACTGATTCACTTTTGCAATTTCCTGAAAAAAATTCACTCAGTTCCTTAAACTGAAAGCCTTATTAAAAAACGACAAATTCATGTTTTTCAACATATTCATCTTGCCAAATAACGCAGCACCACACGTAAGATCCGCGCCCTTTGAAACTGCAACAAACTTACAATATTACAAATATTAACTTTACGAGTTTTCAGGCGGCGCGCGCGCCAATACAGTTCCGCTGCCGGCGCCCGCGCACGCCTCGACGCCGCCCGCCCTAACGCGAACCCGAAAACACGACTCACGAAACACGACTTTCAATCGCTTCCCTAGTTCAAATCATCATAAAACACATCTAACATTCAAATTGCGAACAAGAGTAAAAGGACCAAGATTTTGAGTGAAAAGCCCAAAAAAATAAGGCAGTGTTGTGACTGTGTAATTGATATTTCTCCTCAAAAATAAAAGTGTGTGAGTAAACATTGAGTAAGTGTGGAACTTGCCTCTCAACAAATGTTTGTGCTGTCAATAAGTGAGACACGTTCATTTAGTAATTTTGAAGTTTTTGTGCTACCTTCGCTGAAATTGAGGTACGTGTCGCTAATGAGTAGTTGTTTAGTTTAAGCCTGTGTTATAATAAGGCGTTAATTAAATTGTGAGTAATTAAGCAACTTAGATGGATTCAGAATGTGTATATTTTTCCGATTTAGAAAATCTCTTAGTAATACCATAAGCCTCATTTCAACCTTCAGCACTTGGTAAATAATACCGTCACTAATAAATAAGGTTATTACGAAAATAGACTTCTGCTTAACCTTTCACAAAAAGTACTTTGTTAAATATCATGTAATCTTTCCTTGAATTATGTCGATTAGACAGGTAAACAAAGTAATCAGTACCAAACACAGTCTGATTGCGATCAATATAATTAATTTTCGATAATAATTAGGTAAATGGATTAAACCCACTGGGCAATTAAGCTAACAACTTACATTGACGAAATTAAAAACGTCGATAATAATTACGGTCTTCGTCCCACCTGCGTAATGAAATTAAATTTTATTATGGTATCACGACGATTAATAAAAAACATAGATAATTACACTAATGAATTGGATTATTTTTGAGGTTTTCAGTTTGTACTAACTTTTCAATACAATGAAGGAACTTTAATTATTACTTTTTTTGTAATTACTTAGCCGTAAAATAGAATAGAAATACTTTTTATTTTACACCAGCTTTGTAGGAGTCATGAACATAAAACCTACATTATATTTATTAAATTGGTACAATGGGTTGTCTAATCGCTGTCGGCTATTTCTTACAAACAACATTTGGATGGACAGTATTGCATGTAAAAAACGAGGGTAGTCCGCAGTGTGACAGTAAATTTAAAACTAAAAGCTTTATAAATTACTTCAAATTATCGTATCGGTCCGTATCACATGGGGTTAAAACCACTGCGGAACCTAGGACATTATCCCTTAATCGTCTTTTTACACCCACAAATGGAAAGGACTAGGCTATGATTTGCCGGGAAACACATTGTTTTTACACTTCCCAATACTTACTATCTTAGGAAAATTATTCAGGATATGGTTAAGTATGTCAATAACATGAGATCAGTTTACATAAAGGCTCGCTTTCAACATTAGAATGTTTACTAATCTATTCTTATTTAATGTCCCTAGAGACCTAGAGAGAATGTGACTGTTTCCATTAAATGTTGTCTATGTTTTAAGTTCCCGGGGGAATTTTGAAAAATTTCGTAGTTCTTATTTGTCTCTGTCATGAAAGAAACATATACCTACCTCTTCTATAATGGCAATTCCCAAGTACTTATTCAGATTTACTTTTGATTCTAATTTGTTACTTAAACCGATGCGTCGTTTGGTGTATTGCGGGTCAGAAATTTCCAGTATTTTTTCTATAGTACAACCCACATTTTTCCTTGCAATACTGCACGATATGAATGTATATCCTGCAAAGTGTACATTTTCCTATTAGAGGTATAGAGATGAATAGTATTTATCATTAGGTTATAACACGAACAGCATAATTTTCGACCCTCATTTGCACTGTAATGGGAAACCTTGAATTACGATCATAGGTACATTATAATATTATTTACGTTACTGCGTCTACTCGTACTAATTTAACAATGAATTTACATCTGCAAAGTATCATATCAGTCATTAATAATAATAAATACCGGATAACAAACATTGCCAACACTGTCTATTGTGCAGTACCTACCTAGGTAATACCAGGTACTGGCGCAAGTACTAGCATCCATCAATTGCACTAGAACATGCACTAGTGCTTGGAAATCAGTTAACATTCATCATTATTTTACCTTCGATGGTTTAAAGTTTACTTAAGCTTAATGTACACTTGCTGCAGAACAAAATATAAAGGGCAATCAGGCTGTGAAAAGAAAAATGGCCATACCTATTTTAAATAACTATAAATCCCAAAGTTTCGGTGTAAATTGCAATTATGAAATTTAAAACGTCATACCGATCCAGAACCCATTAGGTATAAAAAAAAATCTTATCAATTCGAAACTATTCACCGTAGAACCTAGGTATCGACGACATAATTACTGGTTGTGCTTGTGCCATAATGAAAGAAAGAAAGACACTAACTACTTCCAAAAAAATTGTTTACTTAAATATTATTATTAACTACCCACGCCGATACGAAAAATAGCACCACAATTCCTGAGTCACCTAATTTCTTCGTAAACAACTATGATTGATATCTACTCAAATGTACCCACGTTTTACGAATGGTTCATTTTCAACGAGATAAGGTGACAGAACCACGTTGACGTCACATTCAGCGTAAATGGAAACGTGGATACGGCGACTGATCAGCGGATACAAGGACCAATGGTTTAAAAAATGCAAAATAGTAACATCTTAATGTTTTAAATTATTGATATTGATCTCCTGGTATTTGTACGGACATTTGTTAGATTCTACGGTCTACTTGAAAGTAACTGTTCATGCAATCAGACGTGCAAATCAGTGAGTAGATGCTTCATCAATGTGATAGAGAGTACTTTTCTAATATTATATAAGTAGAAATACAGAAAAACTTCAACTGCAAGGTGTACCTACTCATATTAAATTTGGCGTGAAGGACCAACAATTCAAAAGGTGGACCTAAGTTACTTTTATGAAGACCTTATGCACATCACTGCACATGCAACAAAATAAAATGTACGTTATGGGAATGTAACCTCAAAACCCAGAAAATCCAATTCAAAAAAGCTATAATTAGTACCAGAAACAGCTATGTACAAAATAAGCGTGTGTATCTACCAATATTTAATGTTATACTTCCGACAAGTATCCTAATGACAAAACTCTCCATATAATATATTGTGATAATAACTGAAAAAAGAGCGCCGCTGCGATACACTAGCATTTTATCTTTTTAAGCTCGTTTCTCACTTCCAATTTTCCAAGAATCACGGTAATGAGATTCTACACGCCGCTCCGACGAAGTCTCACCGAGCAAATACCTTTGTGTACCCAGCGCAGTCCGGTAGCCGCGCTCTGTTTGCTGTCGACCTGTTAATTAATAACTCGGCGCAGAGTGTATACACAGCCTTATTACCAGTAAAATCTCACAAGTCACGAGTCTAAACTGAGCCAAACCAGTTTCTAGTTTCGGCCTCCGTTTTCTAATCACATTGTAATGGATTTCATATGAACAGTCAAGCTTTCACGTTTATTCAACTTAATTATGCCGCATAATTACCTATCATTAATAAAGGCGCATTGCACTAAAGCCACATTTAAATCCACACCTCACACCTATTAGTCGCACTAATTTGAATACAAAATTCATGACTACCTTCAATACAATGTTATTTATCATTACCATGCCCATTTAGCCTCGCACCCGCGCTCTATAATTACACCGGGGAAAAAATGAAACTTGAAGAAACGCGATGGCGACTAATGGCCTGAAACTAAATTTTAATTAATGTCGCGTTTTACGAAATGAAAGTGATTACAGAAATAACACGACAGGTAGGCGATAGTGCGGGTAACCCCGATCACCCCCTACCCCCACTCATGTTCGACAATTTACGACATGGTAATTATGTATACGTGTTTAGGCGCCTTCGTCCGACTTTACGGGCGGTGTAATTTTGGAAATTAAAAACGGTAAGCTTCAATCGGGCCGTAATATCTAAATGATGGATTAACCTCGCGTTTTGATGTGGATCGATTTATTTGGCCGGCAGCCAGTAATTATTCTTTATCGTCGAACGTGTGGTGAACACAATTAGTTATTGATCAGACGGCAATTAAGCCCAATCGATTTTGTTTGTTGAAGTTGAAGAAAATTGTTTTAGTTCGACGTTTAATCGACATCGTTTTATGCCTCTAATGGATTCTCGGTCATTTGAATTGACCTCAGTGGCCCTTTATTGTTTATTAGAAAACAATAATTGATCCTTTTATCGGTGACATTTTAAAGTGTTAGTATCAATTACGATATATTAATAAAAGTTGCTGTTTAGATTTTTCACTTTCGAGCGACGCCATTTACGATCTAAGAAAATATTTGGTCTTATTTGTTATGACAAGCAATTTGGGCTTCAATATTAACATATCGTGGGGTAAAGTATTTGGATATGGAAGACAAAGGGCCAGTAAAAGTCAAGTGTAACGTTGTTTAAGTTAAACAAGTACGTCGGGGCACGGCTCTTGCGGAGTAATTGGCGCGGTCGGGCCTCGGGCGTCAGCAACACCTCTGAACGTATCAAACCGTTTTAATAATGAGCTAGCTTGAGATCGTGAAACAATAAATTGCGAAGCTTGGAGGCTTCGTGCACGAGACAGCTATCTGAGGCAAGCATTATGCATCGCCAGTTCCCGAGCTAGCGATAGCGGGCTATCATCTGTGAGATTGATAGGAGAATAGCCCCACGGCTAGGCGGGATTCGGCCGGCATTGTGAAACACAAGCCCTTGTGCACTGTTGTTGCATGAATTCATTAAAAATACGCGCGAACTGTGTTTACGTGGTTCTAGGAAAGTTCATTGGTTTATTGTTCGAGCAAAAACTTCCTGGTTTATTTTTTTATTAACTTTTGTGTAACTGTAAAATGTGGATTATTGGACATGGAAGACCTTTAAAAACCAGGCTATCGGCTTTCGATTTTCAACATGATTCCAATTTACTTCATCGGAATGGGTAGGTACCTACATTTACAAACTAATTTCATCGAAAACGACGGTAAGATTATATTTGCTCTTTAACATTATTAGGGTTAAATACTAATAGGTTTTGTGCGACGCAAACTTACACGCAAACTTTTAATGGAAATCTTTAAATAACTTATAATGTAACATCGAGATTACGAACTCATTAGCACAGCCAAACATCGAACCTGTACCTTATCGTACGATCGTCCCAAATTAGCTCGCAAGTTTCCTTAATTAAGGAAGTATGATTAACAAAGTGTAATCACGAACACAAAAGTCTTATCATTTGTATTTAGGGGAGAAACAAACAACGAAATTAATAAATTAGCAGCTTCGACGCTTAGATGGAATGCGAGAAAAACATGACTGGGTAAAATATCCGTACCTGTTGTTTATTTTAGGTGGAATTGAGAGTTATGTCAATTGAAAGAAGGTTACTAAGTTGCGCGTGGTCTATCGTCATTTGTCATTGCGGTATAACTTATGGAGAGTACACTAATAAAAATTATGATGATTTCTAGCTTCAAATAACATAATGAATTATTATTTCTCAATATTCTTATTTCCTGTTGAGGGATAATTAAAATCAAGGATAGGTTGTTGAAGAGAAGAAAGATTGAAGAATGAGTGATTTTATCTAAACAAATATCGTTAATAGCCAAGAAAAATACCATGGAGAAGAAGAAGAAAAAGAAATAGCTGATACCAAACTTTTATCATCATTGTATTGAGGGGAAATGTTAGACAACAAACAAAGGGAAATTAATAAATTATCGCGAGTAGAGAGTTATTGCGAAGACGTGTAGAAGACATTACTATGTTCTCTTAATGAATAGCTGCCTTTATCTTAAGGGAGGAATACAAAATAAATGTACAGTGATTTGTATATGATGAACTTTGTTAAGTTTCTTCGGCCTAGTTGTTGCCGGTTCATTAGTTCTGATAGGATTGCTTTGTCTGTATTAATGTATTGAAATAAGCGAATATTTGGCTAGGATATTTTCTTAGCGCCTCATTAGTCTAATGGTAGCAGACTTGCTAATTCTGAGATCTTGAACTCGATCTCGAGCATGTCTTTCTAAATAAACTCATAGCGTGTTTGCGAATTGAATTTGGTAGTTTTTCAGCAGCATCTGTAAGAAAAAATAGAAAGGTAAATAACGCCTAATAAAAGACCTAATAATATTATCAATTGCAATATTTTTTTAAAGGAAATTAAACTGGTCCTTTGAGTCGAGATACATTTTAAGTAATTACTTAAGGCATTTTTATTCCATGTAGGAATATTCAAGTAATTACTCATAGAACCACCTTACATAATAGGTACACACGCATACAAAATTAATAAACCCAATAAATAATAGAAACACGTAATAACTAAAAAAAGTCATTTGGCCGTAATAATTTCGTCACAAAAACGAATCCACTTTCTATTGTAATTACTTTTATAAACGCCAATGACCATAATGGCCACTCTTAATGCGAGTGCTGGCTTCATTGCGTTACTGTGGCTCATTAGGGGGTCAAAACGAAATTACCTAAAGTGTGACGGAATCTGATAATGTTCTGGGTCTAAGAGACCTCTATTAGAGCGTGGCGAATGTTACATACGACTGGCAGTAATGACTTTTTACTTTCTTCAGATCAGGCTCGAATTATTATGGTAGTGGACTGGTTTATGAGTTTCCTTGTTTATTTTACTGTGTAGTTTTTGGAAGGCTTTTGCTAGTCTATAAACTTTAAGGTTTTAGACACTCAGAGCCTATAAATATCCACTATTCAGTCTTTAAGAATTGATAGTTATGTATGAGTATTTTAGATCTAGAAGGACTCATTTTATTTATCATTAGCTGTTGCCCGCAGTTTTACCCACGTGTTTTATTTTTATCAAAATAAAATATCACTCAGGTATACTATAGCTTTCTATTTATGAAAGAATTTTTAGAATCGGTTCAGTAATTCCAGAGATTACTCACTACATTATACCTATAAATATTTTTTATCGTTTTATAATTAGTTTATTGGTATACATCGCTTAGAACATACCAAAGTTATTTCAGTTGGCCATTGCATGTTGAGTACCTCAACAGGCAATAACAAACATTTTTAAAGACTTTTGATTTTCGGGGCATGTTTGAAATTTAACATCTCCTATCTTTTAATGCCGTGAAAGTGGAAGGTGGCTTAGAAATATTTCTACGGAACCTAGCAATAAGAACTGGAAAAGTAGTGATGAAGAAAAGTGAGAGGTTAATATTGCTGCCTTCTCTCCTGATGTAACTACTATTCTATTGAAGGCAACTGGATATGATTTAAAGTCTTTTAAACTGTCATGCTCACTAACATTATTATTAGCATTAAACCTGAGCGCACAAAACGAAAAAGAAAGAGAGTAGACCGTTTTCTCTGCTTATAAACACCCGCAAATACTGCAATAATGCCGAAATATCGGAAGTTCTCAAGAAACTCAATGTACGTTAAACATCCCGTTTTTAATGTTAATAACAATAAAGAATGGCCAGAAAAAGAAAAAAAAACAATTTTTATTATTAACTTTTTGTCTTCATTGTACTTACATAATGAAAGTAGTAACTTGAGAATATTTTTAATTAATTATATTCCGAAACGTATTCACAAATTAATTATTATTTCGAAACGTATTCACAAAAATGCATAGTCTCGTGTTTCATCTCAGTGTTGTTAATTAATTAACTAACATTTTCGTTTATATCGTTGCTTCATAAATGTCCTTAAAAGTGTTTTATAGCTGTCCTTATTAGCATTAATTGAGAAAGCTGGCTGCTTAATTAATCTTACTCGATATCAGATGGAGATAATTACGTTTTTAACATTAATCAGTCTTTTTTTAGAAAATCCAGTTAGTTTTAACTTTTTCATCTGAATGCTTTTTGCACATGATAAGCATTTTTTAAATGTTTACATAATAATTATTCATGAATTGATTTTCTGTAAAATATACAGGTTGTTTATTTACAAAAAAAAACTCGGTATAGGGTTACAGAAAAGGTTACGCCTGATTCAACAAACGCATTCAGGCATAAGCGTTATCAATGTTACCATTCACAATAGAAACTTCTACTTACATTTAGCCAGACCAGGAGAACAAACCCAGAATTTAGACCAATTAGGCGACACAGTGTATTTACATATTATAATAATTTATTACAAAATTAAAAGATGATGAAATTACAAGATGTTGCGTACAGTGTACACGCAATAGTCAAAACATTGTTGCAACAGATCTTAATTCAAATTAATTTAATTTCACGACTCAATAACGATAGGAACTACAAAGTATTCAGTGACTTTCATGTGTTGTTCATTTCGCTAAACATATAGCTGAGGACATAAAAGACAGACTTACAGATCTATTTCAGGATGTAATAACAATATTCATAGAAAGTAATGGAAGGGGTCATTGTTCAGATATTTTAACAGACGTATTGGTATTGGTAAAGCGAGCGAGTTTTCCCAACACCACGTCGATGCGCGTCTTTTGCGTATAAGTTATGATCTATGCTAGCCAATCCACTGTTCATTACTTTTCTGTTATACAAATAGTCCTTGTAGTAACGAAACGGCCAAGCCACATATTTTGACTAAAGTGTAGAGTTTGTGAAGTTAGGCCTTGTAGAGTTAGGACGTGTAGAGTTAGAAGCTTAGCTCTACATGAGATCTGATAACTTTTTGACAGTGCGAGTCATTTATGGTCTCGTCTTGGCAACATTTTAAATTAAAATGTTTTTGGTGGGATATATAATCTAAGTGGCATTAATGACTCTGGTACCTATACTTGTGAATATCAAGATTGTCTTTTCTACTCATATTTTTGGACTAAAAACTCCAAATATTTTATTACCAAATAAAAATTTTGGGAATGCTTTGCTCACTTCTCACACAACTTTTACTATAGGACCATCTCTGAATCAAGAAAAAGGAACAGCTGTTCCAATTAGATACCTAACTGGGTCAAAATGTATGGAGCAGTCGATTTATGTTTCAAGATTTTAGAGTTGTTCCCATTTTAAAAGTTGTGTAGAATGATGAACACAGCATGCCCTTACTTTTCTTCTTTATTGCTGTACAATCAGCAATTATTCCGGTCGACCATCCTTATGGCTAAAATCGTTTGCGTCCGGTGTCCAAACGCAGAGTTTACTAACTGTAAGCAGCGAGCCGCAGTCGTACAAAGCATTTTCCTTGCGAAATGTATCACCGTAACGTATCGTGACTGTACCTATAGCTTTGAACACTTTAATTTATTGCATTTCTTTAGTTCATGTCATCAACATAAGTCAACTCTTAGACTATTTTCAGACGTTCTTTACAATGATGCGCAGTCCATACTTCATGCACAATATATTCTTTTTTCTATTTATATTTCTGACATTGGCATACATTTAAAACCAGATTCTATTCACCATTATAATGAAATATGTTGTCTTCTCCAACAAGATTAATTACAGTCTCAACATTTGCTAGTCCCGGTGACTTTGTGTTATGGTTGTGAAAAATAACACTATCCGCCTACTTAACTTTTGAATGAACTTCATCTGGTTTGTTTTTTGTATGGATTCTTAGATTTTGCATTAGATAATATTATGTGAGAACTGTATTAGAATTACGCATTACTCCTTCTATTTCATTTTTAAATTGTCTCTGGTTAGCAGTGTCAACTTTTTATTTTCTTCTTCATCTATTTGAATGAATCTATCATTAGTATGTAGCAAGTCGGTTGTTTGGTTGCCCAGCTATAAGCACTACCGAGGTCTCCTTTGCGGTACTATAGCAAATGCAAGTATGAATTTATGTGGAACACGGCCAAATTATCTCGAAAGTATATTAAAATAATTCGAGGATATAACAATAAAAAGAAATGTGACAGCATGCAATAATTTTGCTACACCATTTTTATCACGAAGTTCATATAATTTGCCTAATATAATTTGAAATACAATTCATTTAGAATGGCATGTGTATAACAACACAAAATATTTATGATTGATGAGTTTTTTGATAGACTTTTAAAGCATGTCATACTAAATTCACTGAAGGTGTTTGTCAAAATATTTTATAACATTTATTATATCCGAATAAATTTTATGTATCTTTTGACAATATAAATAGTGTTCTTATAGAATAATCTTCCGTAGCAGACTCATCAAAATCGGTTCAACGGTTTATAAGATTAGCTGCAACACAAACAGAGATACGAACTGTCCTTACGACATATTAATCATATTGCCACGCAACGGCCATACACAGAACAGCAAGATATTTAATCTAATAATGGACGACGGTGATTGCTTTTCTTGTGCTTTCTTTTATATTTATAATTCATATTTAATGATCGACATTAATGGCATTGCTTTAGGCCGAACTCGTACAAACCAGCCAGCACAAATGGATCTCTCTACCCGTTCTCTTTTTCCCTTTGTCACCTATTCATAGATTGAGGTGGGGGGAGTGGGAGGTCTTTTAAATTTGGTTTTGATATACACGTTAATTTCAGATTTAGGCGCTTTCGTGATTGTGTTACGAAACGATCATTCTATTGTATGGCAAGTATAATAAAGTGCACCATGATTGTGTAAATGAGCGCTGACTGGCGAGATACGGCGAAGTGCTGCTTGAGTTATGTTATTTATTTATATTTACGTACTGTGAAGGTTTTATGGAATGGGTCAACCTTCTTCAATGAAAGGCGGTAATCGGCATCCGCATTTGATTTTGAATTTGGTAGTTTAAGAAAATACCTAATAATTTTGACTGGTAGAAATTTAATAGGGAATATTGGTTATGGTCGACCTGTAAACTTGAAAATTTCGGTTCCACGGATTGCATCTTTTATTTTCTCTTAATCACTGAGCTACGTACACCACACCCATAGTCCAACAGCATCCTGAAAACCATAGCCAACAGGTGGGATAGCCCTATATTGGGGCACTGGATACGTCTACATGCCACTGTGGCGTAGTGTTATAATTATTATTGTTTTTTGGTAGATTTAAGTATTAACATTAGTAATAAGATTTTGTATACTAACCAAATGGACTTAGTCTGAAATAAATGATTTTTATTTATTTATTTTATTTATAGTGCCTACTTATGACGATTTTAATCACTAGTTCTTCTAAAATTGACTTTTAAATGCCGCTATATGCTATATACCTATGTACACATTTCTGTGCTCGTGTCTGTACATAAAGTAGAAGTATAAACAAAATTATTAACGTCATTTTATTTGGCACTTAGATCAGGGGGCCTAAAAAGGCCACATTGAGCAATTCATCTAATGATCTGCATAGTAACTGTCAAACAGATAATTACTGAATATGAACCTTATGCGGATGACATTAAGAGTCGTCAATTATGTAGATATTTTGACATTCGTAATATGAATCATATTATGATTCATCTAATGCGGCCTTTTTAGCCCCCCAGATGACGTGGATCGGGAAAATCCTGGATGTGTTCAGTGCAAAACCTATACAGGATATTTTTTTATGATAGTGCGTAAAATTTGCAGAGTGGTTCAGTGTTCGTTCCCAAATGCAACCGCAGTACTAAAATTCATTCCAAAACAAAATAAAAATTTTGTATGGCTTGCGCTAGTAAATTTTACGTGTCCCCATCCTAAGTCAAATTTTCGTTTTGTTTTAAAGTGTATCCCTATAGTAGTATTTAGTAATAGAAACTGATAGAAAGAAAGTAGTGGGCATAATTTGTAGTGTGGTACTACAAATTATGCCCACTACTTTAAAAAATGATCCTGTAGGTATGGTGAAAAAGAGATGCTAACAATGATGATGTTGAATTGTCTATTAGATAAATTTGGCTAGCCTATGGCAGTTAATATTATGAACTGTGAATTTTTTGACATGTCATATTTGCTACCTTAGCCTAACTTATAATATAAGCCTACCGGTGTAATAGTTGAGTTGACTAACTAGTCTTAACAGTTTGGCTGCCCAGCGCTTATTTCTATAATATCTAATAATAACCCTGTTCTTGATGCCGGTGGGCTACTACCTACTCTTATATATTTTTTAAAGTTGCTATATTAAAAAATTATTAAAGTACGTTGAAAAATTGATTAAAGGAAATAATAAAAAATAACTTTATCGATACAAAAAAGCCTTAGTTACAAAAGGTAATTAACAATTACGATATACCTATTACAAGTATTTTGTTTTTATCTCATGCTATATATTGTGAATTGTGATACAAAATTAGTGTTGTAACATTGATTACCCTATTGAAACTTATGTCTGTAGGAAAGTATAAATAACCTTTATCTGTCACAAGAAATTCACGTGATAAAGATAGTACAATCACAAACAAAACTCAACTGATACATAATAATGTGTGTTAATGTTAATTATGTTAATGTTAGTTATTTAATATGTAATAATGTAAATAACTATTTACATTATTTAAAAACTTTGTATGGACGATTGTGTTGTCTGAAATAATTATTATTAGGTACTAGTGGTGGCCTAGTGGTCGAACTTCGACTAAATATTATATGTCAATTTTAACTTTCTGCACTCCTTCTCTATATAAACTTTAACTATACCAAATCTCACACGCCTCTATGCGCGCAATATGCTTAAAAAGGGGTACAAAGTTTTCTCTTCACGTATTAATATATAGAATATAGATAATAGTGAGTAAGCAAAGCGGACTTGACAAGCAACACTATATGTTTTTCTGGAATTCTCAGACATCCAAGGAAAATTAAAGATACTTCAGCTATAAAATACGCCGTTATCGTACTAATTTAATTTGATGAATCCTAAATGACATAAAATAATGGATTTATTAATTTACCGACTCGAGAACAAAATAAAACGGTTGCCAAACACTGTCCAACGTTTCAAGTTTTACCTATAGTTTTAGATGCATGATTTTTTTAATATATCGCGAGACACTTTTAGAGGGCATAAAATACAGATATACAAATATTTACACACCCACGTTACAGAATTATGAAGATAGTATCGTGTCTTATAACCTAATTTATTCCACATAATTTTAATTCAATCCCGGTACATTCATAAACAACCTTAATTCTGTCATCGGTCACATTGGTGAAATAAAAACAGCTGTAAAAATTTTAGTTGACAGCGGAAAAATAATCCGCGTATCGCAATTAAAAACATAAAACACTCTTAAAATAAACCTGGAACGAAATATCATATAGCAGAAGAGTAATAACATTAAAACATATACAGTGGGGCAGATGCGCCAATATTCTATTATTACTGGCTTTTCAACGCGAACGGCGCGAGCATTCCTGACTATTTCTATAACCCTAAGATGAATCATTAAATAATAAAATCCAAAGCATACTTAATGCTCAACAACACATAGAAATCTATTCACGAGTGCGTATTAACTAACACACGCGCGCGCTAATCAGTTCCAGATCCTACCTCGTGTTACTTCTCAATCGGACGCGCACACACTCAAAGAAAACACCTATACATCAATGACCGATCTAATTGCGAACGCGTAAACACACTTACATGTGTTTGTAATTTTTGTAACAATGTGCGTGATTCCAGCCACCTTATTAGAAGCACTTTAAACAAAAATACAATCCAATTAGAACACTGTTTGAATTTGAAATTGGAACGGTTACGATCTGACAGATGGCACACTATAAATAAGGGTGCTGTAGTTAGCGCGCATCGGTTTCTGCCGTGCGTTTTGTTCACGCGGATGCGAGAGCAGATATTTTAATGTCTACAACTTATTAGCCACAAATGTCATATCGTTTGATGCATCAACTACTACTTTGTTAAAGTTGGCCGCGTCCAAGGGATTATTTGCAAGCGTAAATTAGGTTCACGTGCGTTTTAATGCATCCCGCAAGTGTTAGTGTTCCAGTTCGATAATCTTCGACTGGCGAATGGATCAGGCGGAGATGATTCATAATGTTCTGTTCTATTGTTGGCTTGCATATTGCAAACTGGAATTATGCAATGTCCATCGCTTTGTTATATAACGTTTGGTACCTACATTAACTCTTCCGTAATTGAATGTTATTGTTAAGAGATTACATTTGTTCCATCAATAGGTGCTAAATACTCTGTTGTATGTTCATCCTATGTGGAAGCTCAAAATATTATTTATTGATATAATATTATAAACTTTGAATAGTTCCAGGAATTTTCTATTCAATGCATTTGTGTAAATTGTTATTTTTTAGAAATAATGTGTTTATGTCAAACATTGTGTTAAATTTTAAATTCGTACGCCGATCTCATGATATAATGCCGTGATCCACTTAAACGTGCTATTTTAGCTCACCACATTAAATTTGATCGATCAGAGCTATATTTTTACTGTTTACCAAATATTTAAGTAACGGCCATAAGTCAGACAGTAAAATAATTCAAATGTGAAATTTCATGAACGCTCATAATGAACTTGGCAGACGACCAAAAAACGTCTTATTTTCGATGTGGAATCTGGACCAATTTTTATTGCAACGCTTTGGAAATAGTGATACAAACGACCCCCACAATGACTTACCAATTATAATGAGTGTGGCGGTCGCGGCGGTACAAACAATTAATGAATAGAGCGGTTACACTTCAATTTAGATATTGCACGGTTTAATGCGAGCCGAAGCATTATGCGGCAGTAAATCATGCTCTCCAATCTGCGCACTAACGCACCAGACTACGTTGTTTATTTCTTCATCATTCTCAGCCTTATTTATTGCAAATTCCAAAAATTTTATTGTTCCATCATAAACGGGCGTTTTACTTGCCTACCCGTATTTCCAGATTCGATAACACGTGGCGTTTAGATCGGAATCTTTTTAACGGCATTCCTGGTGGACGGTTCACTTTGGCACGAATATCAACGGGAACATTACAATAAACGTCCGAATATCCTCACCTATACTTTCGAACACTCGTAAGATTTATTTCTGTGACTTGAATCAGTTTTATTGCTTCTACGTTCATCTGTACTCATTTATAACCGGCATAGATACTTTTTACGATTCGAGGCGCTCTGTTTATTTTCGTTTTTAATTACCTCTAGCGTGGGTAGAAGAGCAAAGTGACAAAATAAATTCGGGAACATAATATTGTTAGGAGGATTCTTAATACTGGAATGACTACGATTGTGTGATTATGATTTAGCGTCCGTGTCTGCCCACGACACGGTAGTAAAATTGACAAATTGTAGTCAGACCAGTCTCGACTGAGTAATACAGTATTTTAAATACCAAATTTATCGTGGTTCCATGTTAATTTCTATGTAACTAAACATAAAAGCGATACACAAAATAAAATAAATAGAAAAGACGGAAAAGATTGAACACATACAAGATTATTTTCTAGAATAATTAAAATAATCAAACGCAAGTTGAGTAAATCCATGATAAATTTAGTGTCAAGAATAGATTTAAAAAGATGTTCAACGATCAACGAGATTACGAAATGATTCCACTAGTCCAATAATGCAAGCAACAATCTCAACAATAAAAACACAAATTCTACAGGAGGTATAAAAAGTGATCGTAATTTTGACGATGCTAATAAAATATATACGGAATTAATAACATCTACTAATTCGAAATTAATAATAACAATCGTAATATGTGTTAAAGCTATCAATTCTATGAATCTCAATGTTCTTGATACTCAAAGATCTCAACACTCAAACGTTATGTTTAGACGAAAACTTTTTTAATTTGGAATTTGATGCATTTTGTTATGCTATCAAAAAGTATCGTCGATTATACAAAACGTTATGTTGGGGAATGTACCAACGAACATTAATGAGGCATCTCCATCACGACTCATCTCAATCAAATCCCGCGACTGACTCAGTATCGATGCGTTCGCGCATAACGACCGTCGGATGCGCCGAAGTGTTCCAGAGAGATTGTAAATATTTCTCTGTTTCAGAACACGACTAAAATAGATTAGAACGCGTGTTTCTAAATCTCCTTTGAAGATTACACACGCCGGCATTAGATCTGGCAAATTACCCTCTAACAAAGATTGTATTAATTACCTGCTCCCGATAGCTCGATGTAAATACTATTTAAAATTAGATCAGCGAGTTGCGTGTGCGCGGCTTTTCGGCGCCTTATATATCTGTCATATTCTTCAGATGCTTCGTGCTAGTTAGGTAGTAGAACACGATAATTAATACTTGTTCTTACATTAGTCACTTTGAAATGAAAATAATTCAGAGCTAGATTGCCAACTGAAAAAACATTCGCTGTTACGTCGAATCTAAAAATTAGCTTCTTATTCTAAACTGACATGAGTTATTGTTTGTGTGACAAGCTTTGATTAATTTTAAAACTATATTACCGACTTCATGTGAAGCTTTTTCCGGAATCGATGTCTATTTAGAGATCCCTATCTGCGTTGTAAGTGTAGTTTTGTCTGTTATTTGTTTTATTAATCGATACAGACATCGAGCAAATGTTTTCCCGTGTAGCAGATACAAATGGGATCGAGGGCTAATTATGTAATGCTGGTCCAGTTTCAGACGTACTCTTAATCGATAGCCATTTTTTATGCCATTTGAAGCGGGAAATGGAAATTCGGTTGTTTATGTGTTTACGCAATACTTATAAGTAGGTGTTAGTACCAAAATATTTTGCTCTATATCTGTCATGAAGTTTTGACGGAAATATTTGTATTTTCTACTATCATTATTCTGGACTACAAAACTGCAATAGCTGTTGCTGGGCTTGATCTGAACTTCCACTCTTTATAAATATGGGGGGATTTTCTTTTTTAAATTTAATTCTTTATCAACATGTATGTTGAATGAATGTTGATGGCTATCAGAGTAGAGGCAGACCAAAGAAAAGATGGATAGACAGTGTGAAACATTACATGAATGTGAAGGAAGTAAATCTGAAAATGACGTCTGATAGAGATGAATGGAAGCAAAAAAACATATTGCGCCGACCTCAAATAGAATGGGATAAGAGCAGGAGAATGAATGATGATCAGCACAATACAGGATTTCCAGTTACCTAATAGTATGAAATATTGCGGGAAGTGATAGTTTGGGCTAATACCTACCAAAATAGTACATAGTTACTAATATGTAGTATCCATTATTTGTAGTACAAACCACGTTCGCTCAACATATGCAAGAATTTATGCTTAGCTTCTTATACAATAAAGTTACAAAAATATGCGATATAAAATATTGTAGGATAAACCAAGCTAAAAAGACTGTACATAAATGGCTGTTAACACAAACCTACTCAGAAACAGAAAAATTTATTAAGATATTATCATAATGCCAATGCAAATATACCTACTTAAGAATCTCACTCACGCACACATCCGATTACTCATACACACTATCTCACACGCACACAACACATATTCACACTCACACTCACATATTATTATACGTTGCAAACAAAATAAGAATTGTATTTTTTAATTTCAACTTTTTTAATTTTTATTTTTATTAATTTTTATTTTTTATCTCCAGCTGTGTTAATTTTAATTATTGTCACAATTTATAAATTTTATCTATGTTTTTCTTTGGTCAATAATATATTACTCTTGTTTACCTAAAATAATGCATAATTAGAATATAACTATCAAAATATTAATAATAATGTATCGAACCTGGAAAAATGATTAAATAGTTACACCAAAATCAGGGCTCCACGAGACAGGCTCGACCTAGTGTGGAGGCCACAGGACAAACATTTCCTTATTCAAATTAAATTGTTAATTAAGTACCTACCTAGATTTATAAGGAAATGTATATAAATAACTTGTATTCTTTTTGGTAATAAATGATTTTATCTTTTTTTTATCTTTTATGTGCCGCAAAATGTCCATAGTATTCAAGTGATATTGAGCGAAATGAAAAGAAATATTTCGAAAAAAAAAAGTAAAACCATAAACATAACATTTTGCGGAACACGTAATGTGCTATTTTGGTAGGTATTGACCCGAGCTATCACTCCCCACAGAATAACTTACTATTCACTGGATATCCTGTATAATGGACAATAGGGAAATCTCCCTCATCCCTATATTTATAATTAATATTAGAATAGACTAGAATATAATTGACTACAAACGTCTATTAAAACATGTATCAGTTTTATAGAGGTTACATTTTCTAAGAAGTTGCTATATATGCTAGTACTAGTATTCAGTCGTAGCAATTACTCAGACTGCCCTGATTATACGTGTAAGTGCCAAAACCATTTGAAGGCACCTCGAAAAACAAAGGAACTGTAAGTATTTATTATCGCACATAATATACCCATAAAAATTCAGGGAAGCAGAAAATTTTCGGACTTATTAGACGATGTCGAACACGTCTCGGAAATCGAGAAATGAAAATTATATGTTATTAACGTACATCAACACCGAACGGTTGTTATAACACAAAAGATAAACAGACCGAATTAAATAGTCCTTCATTATGCGCACATTTTGGTTAAAAGTTAGGTTATTTGGGCCCGGTCGGGTTATCTCGTACAGGGATCTGTCGATCGCCACACGAGATTATTTTGTTCTGGTGCTTACGAATTCTTAAGTATAGTATGTTATTGATGATGTTTAATAAGCATTGCAAGGTGTTTGGTGGCGAACATTTAAAGGTTCAGATTTATTCTTTATGAATTTGATTATTTATCGATTATTTCGTGAGTACCTAACTGATGCAATGGGCAATATAATATAAATAATTACTTTATTCGTCTACTGTGCGTATTTTATTTCAGTAATATAAATATTTTATTACCTATACAATTTACATATTACGAGGATTTTATTTCTATTACAGTAGTTAACACTAAAATGCAGGTCATATTCTGGCACTGGCACTATAATAAACGATAATACATCCTATATTTCCCGGTCACTCAAATTTCGCTTAACTAAACAAAATCTCATAAATAACATCAAACTTTCGTATCACTCGGAACAAAATACCCAAAAATCAAGATCAATTCAATCGAATGCACTGATAACCCGAAATTACGAGTCAAAACCAGCGGTATTAACAACACAAAAAGCAATAAAACAGCGTGAAATGGTATGAGAGCATTAATTCGATTATCAGATTGAGGTGTAAAGCGAGTTTCGATGTTTATCTAGGTATAAAGAGGCGCCGTATAAGAAATTATTTTACAACAGTGAAATAATAAAAACACTCATTAGCAGTCATTAAGGTCCCGCCTCCGCGATTTAGGGTTAGATAGGGAGGTGCGAAGTTTATTTTGTATAATAACAGAGCGAACGTGGTTGTTGTCTATTTATCAATAAAATTACACTGCAGGTTAATGTGATAAAAGATAAAGATTTTTTAGGCGTAGGAAAAGGGAAACCTTCTGAATTAACACTTTGTTTTGGAAGCTACGGATATTTGTTTTATTTTGATAAATAAATGATAATGAACGGTTCAAAATTGTTTGATAAGAAAATCTATGAGTGAGACCTACCTATATCCAGCAATTTAAGTCAAAACTGACTGATAAATTATAATGAACGACGTTGATTTCTACGTTGTATTTAAAACTGTTGTCAATTTATGTAGTGAGAGTAATATTATTCTAAAAATTCATAAAAAAGGAAAAAATAGGATTTTTTACTACTTAGAAAACTCAGGTGGCCTACGATGTTATTCCTGAAAAGGCTCGATATACTTGAAAGAAAGAAAGAAAACATTTATATGTCACAGAGGCATGAGATAACATTTTGAAATGTTAATAAATTTTTATAAACACAAATAAAAAGATAAAATTTAAGACCATTCGAGTCTCACCTTTGCACCAAATAGGCATTCAGTTCAGCATTATGCCGGGCACCAAAGTTACCTAGCGCCATTTCAGCTGAAGTCCTTATAGTGACACGCGGATATCCCTGTAATACATAAATAAAAAATAAAACAAATATAATTATTTATAAACAAATTTGATTATAGTAATAAATAAAGTTGGAGCATTTTCATACGAACCTAAAATTCATTATTTAGTGTTACTTCGTAGTCTTCTTGTATGTGTACTTCATCATCAGCTGTCTAGTCTTTTTCCAACTAAGTTGGGGTCGGCTTCCAATAACCCTGTATACTTTTAGAATAATAAATATAAAACAGTTAACCCTAATCTGGGGGCACGGCAGTGCCCCAGCCAAGTCTCGAGCAAAACGGGCACGGCCGTACCATCTTTTCTCGATGCGATTCGCGGCTGTTTCGCCCCCCCTATATCTTCGACGTGGACAAAGCTACGAGTTTAGGTTTTCGGTGATAATATTTTTCTCAATATATTTTCGTAGATACATTTTCTGCACTGCAAAGTATACAAAGCAACACCTGTCAATCACGTGTAAATTATTTTAACCTCAAGTAAAATGTATAGGTCTTTGTTATTACGCAATTTATATTATACTTGCCAAATGTTCTTTTATAACAGAAATCATGTTATCATTAAGTTTACAAAGAGGTCGCCATTCGCGCCGGATCCCAAAACCACAAGAGTCTAATTATTAAAAAAGTAAAAATAAATACAATTAAAACCACAACACAACGAATTATTATCCCAACGATGCATTGTAAGGGTTACCTAATTGACACTTATTATAGAATCTCAAATTATATCTTGTTTATTAATTACATTTATTTGGTTTTGTATGAGAACAGATGAAATTATTTATTGTTATTTTTGGTGGAGTCTGTTATTAGTTAACATTGAAAAAGTTGCATCATTTTGTAGAAAAAACGGCAATTGGCCAATTAAATCAGAGGACTGCTATACTTTTTCTTTTTAATAATTATGTCTGATATTTTGCTGAATAGACAGAATGTTACCATTAATTCATTAAGTTTAAGAGCCTATGCCCTACCTAGCGGAAATTTCCGCAAAACATTGGGGCTGCCCGGCTGGGGAAGTACCTTGCAGAATAGGTATCGTAGCCAAATAACACTGTTCTTTTGCAGTGTTGTGTTCCTAATGGTGAGCAAGGTCGCCAGTTCTTCTTAGGGAAGCGACGTATTGTCGTGTGTCGACTTTAGTAGTCGGATCGCCAACGCGTGAATGATCCATAGATTACGGTAAAAAAACTATAACATCTTAATTCAAACCGTATAGTCATTAGTAAACAGTTTAATTTTACTTGCGACAATTTATCGGCTTATTCAACGTTTTCACAACACAGTACGCCATTTTTGACGTGTATTCTGTCGGTTGACAAAACAAAGACTGGAGCGCGATTGGAACTCTTTTTTCGTTTTGGAACTCTTTTGGACACTTTTGAGCGCGGACCCAATGTCCATTATAGTAATAGGTCTATGATTGGATACAACTGTCTCCATTCAGCGTAAATACTTAATTAAAGCGTTCTATTACGTCATATGAACCCTAAATAGAAGTAGGTGCGTAAATCAAACTAAGATTTATTAGTGATTTTTCCCACTTCTAAGAACGAACGTCGGCGTTCGACTGAAGAAGGCATCAGCCTGACGTATGAATCCTATTGTTTACCGAAATCCATTTAATTTTATTCATAGACATGTTATAAAATAAATTTATTCCGACATTAAGCTTCGAACATTATTAACATGGTTGTTTAATGCATTTAGCAAAAATATTTAGCGTTTCGACAAGTTAACCTAATAAACTGTTGTGGAATTCATAATAAAATTATCTTTTACTTGTATATTTATTCTGTCAGTAGCTCGAGTAAATTCTATATTGAAGTCATCGAAAGTTGTAGCGTTTTTAAATCTGGACGTAAGACCTCGATTTTAAAATTTTAAATAGTGCAATTCGGCAATTTAATTTTTGTTTAATACTACAAGCTCTTATGGCAGGACTGAAATTGAACTGCCCAGAAATATTCAGAATAAGCTGACCTTTCATTGTACGAAAACCCTAAACAGTGCGAGGTCAGCTTATACTGGAAATATCTGGGCAGTTCAATTTCAGACCTGCTATTCGAGTATTCGATATTGAGTTCGTAGTAAGCCCCCAGGTTATTTGTAATTCACTAATAGTGCTTTAAGGAGTGTAAAGTACTCATCAATATGAACAACTTTTAATACGGGACCAATATCGTAATCGCGAAAAAATAATCAGTTGTCCCATACAATAAGTACTCAACCGAAACGTATGGGACAGCTGATAATTTTTATACGATTACGATATTGGTCCCATAAAGAAAGTTGTTCAGTTTGATGGTATGATCCACACCCTTAAATATGACCACGCATTTCTGATACACGTTGTATAGATCATTCATATATGAATATTTATGGATAGGTACATGGTTAGTTGAAATGTGTAAAGCTTAAAGGAGGTCATTGTATTCATCATTATGAACAACTTTTGCTAAGGAACCAACTCTGAAATCGCTAAAACCCTTTCCAACTAATCGTGTAGTATAGACTTTATACAATCAACTAAACTACTTAATATTAATTGCAGTTTGCCAATAATTTGCAAGCAAAACGAGTTTCTAGTTGAGTCTGTGACGTCAAAAATGTTGTTAGACCAATAATCGATTGAGTCTGAGCCCTTGATACCTTGCCTTGCCTTGCCTTGCCTTGATTGTTAACTATGATTATAATGAAGTCCATAGGTAAGCAAATCCTTATTATAATTATAAATGTAACCCATTACATTCATAAAATATAAGACATCAATTCGACTTTAACCAGTACAAAATCATGCCCCGGGCTAAAATGAGCCCATTTAATTACTAGAGTCAATGCAAATTGTTAATTTTCGCTGCAATCGTATCTCGTTGCGGTCTCACACACATTTCGCCGGAAGGTACAAATTTACAGGTACCCAGTATAACGGGGAACATGGATATACAAGACTAGATGTGAACGCCGAAGATTTGCTTACACGGGGAAAGACATTGTGATTACAAGACTACCCAGAACGCTTAGTAAGTTGCATCAACTAAATGTTAGGACTCTATAATGAATATTCTATTTGTAAAAACATCATTTGCGTTAACTTATTTTTTTTAATTATCAATTACTACAACAAGGTAAAGTTTACTAACTATTAGTCATATTTATCACGAGAAATTTTGTATGACAACGATATGTTCTTCTCCGTATAGGGAACAAGTCTACGGGCTGTATTAAAGTTTCTTATTCCATACGTATGCGTTACTTATGATATTACAAATAACCGTCAACAACTCCCAACTCCATCTAGAAAAAGAGCTGTAACTTTTGAACGGCTGAACAGATTTTCATGAAACATAGCTAAGATGATTCCCGATGAAACTAGCTTTCAATAAAATAACTGCATTGAAATCGGTCCATCCGTTTTAGAGCTACGATGCCACAGACAAATACACAGATACACACTACAAACTTATAAACACCCCTCTTCGTTGTCGGAGGTTAAAAAGACTTTTTGGCAGAAATCTATGTCTAGCAGTCTGACTGCGATAGAATGAGTATTATTCCAGACAACAGTACTTTATCATCACTCAACATCAGGCAAGATAGTAAAACATAAGTTTAACTGAAAAATTAGATAAAATAGAGAAAACGTCAGAAAAACAAAAATTGGCCGAAAAAATCTGATATTTATCAATACTTTGAAGAAAATGTTGACGAACCATTGCCACTTCCACGTTTTCTCTATCTGTACTTCAACAAACGCTCACAATAAGCACTTCCAGCTACAATTAGCCGTTTTGTAGTCGATGTAAAGCCTCAATTAAGCCTTCTGAGGTCGGACGAGTCTTCAACTATATGAGTTTTAATAAACTGTTCATTTCCTTACTCTTTGTCAGTAAATGTCGTTAATTTATAGTGTGGTACGTGATTCATTGTGATGGATGAGTTTATGTAATGTTAATCAGCATCTTTAGTCATTAATGATTTGATATCCGGAGTGGATGCAACTGAGAAAAAACCAGATAACATCTACATATATTAAACACTAAGTCTTACTCGCGGTTTTACCCGTATCCTAGAGGAACTTTTTCATGTACCCGGATAAAAAATATTTTATGTGTTAATACAGGTAATGGTCTACGTATGAGCCAAATTTCATCCAAATCAGTTCAGCCGTTAAGGCGTGATTGTTAAACAAACATCCACAAATTCCCAAACATCGTAACTTTCACATTAATTATAATTTTAGGATGGTGGAAATGTATAGTACGGCTGTTTTTCGTCAACTATAAGTCAGAGACAGAAGAAATATTCATGAAAAATGGTTTTCTAATAATAAATGAATGTAGATACAAAAAAAAAGAGAGAGTATAAAAATAATTTCAATTTTAATTCTTAATTTCAATAAATGTAATCTAATTTTAACTGTTTAAAGTTTGGATCATATCAATAAACAAATCGTTTAGTTTATTATACTTAATCACTTCAGTATAACAATTGCCTTTTAATTCAATACACCGTTAAAGCAGCTTGTGCCATAGAAAATTACTGTCATGTACGAAATAGGTCTCAAAACCAAGTGGTTCCGTTATAAAACCTAATATCTATCAACCTTTTTTTACAAGACAATTTTGTTATAATATTGCCCACTTTATTCATTACTGTTTAAATATTTTTACCATTATTATTAAAAAAAAAAACTGTTTAATACTCTTTAGCTCTACAGCAAAATTCACTTACGCCTTATACAAAGAACCCTAAAGCAATCTGAGAATACAAATGGCTCCAATTAAATACAATAAAATGCAAAGTAGACAATAAAACAAACAAATTATAAATGCATTACCCACTCATAGTAGGATACATTAAAATTCTATTGTAATATATCAAGAAATACGCCTTCCCCTTTCTCTAGCCTCTTCAAAACTTACGTATACTATCCAAACCACCAATAATTCACAGTCAAGCACCTTATGTCTTAGGAATAAGGCTCAAATTCGAATGTATATTTATTTGTTACCAGTATAATTAAGTTTGTCAGATATAATTGGCGTTAAGTGTCTGTTAAATTATAATGAAACTTAAGTAGATAGCATCCATACAATGTTTTCTTATAATATGCAATTAGCACATATTGTAGTACAAAAGTGCGTACTACGTACTTTATTTATGTCGTCACACGAGGAATCTGTAATTATTTTTAGTCTCTTATGATGGTTGGTACAGTCATCATCAAAAGTAACTGACGACTGAACAAAGTTTCATGTTATTTAATGAAAACTTGCTATTACATTATTATCACTCAGTACTTATCATTATTTTCCATAACTTTCTAGTCCACTAAAAGTTTGTCTTGAAAATATCGTCTCATCCATACTATCCAATGGACAGTAGATTAGTATATAGTATATCCATACTAATATTATAAATCCGAAAATGTGTCTGTTTGTTCCTTATTGACGCCTCAACTACTGCATCAATTTCAACGAAATTTGGCATACAACTTCAATATAATCTGGGGAAATACATAGAATAGTATTTATCCAGAAAACGTTCCACGCGGGCGCAAATTTTAGTTAGTTGTATTTCTTCCTCTACATTTTTAGTGAAAAAAAAAACTAGTTAGTACCTATTTATTTTTTTATTTATTCAACGAATTATTAATGATCCATCAAGTTTCCGTTTCTATATTAATTAGGTAGGTACTTAGGTATGTTTAACTTCATCGACGCGAATGAAGTAAATTAGTTTAGGTATCAACTAATATTACCGAATCGAAACAATATTAATTTTAAAACCAAGAAAAGATCATCATTTATGATGTTGAATTGCTGTCGGTACATGTTAATTGTTAGTTTCCTACGATGATGGATTCCTTACATTACGTATGTTGACACTAATTGTTTGCTTAGTCTATAATGTACTTACGATAATGACGCAGAGTCGGTTTATAATTGAATGGTTTCATTCGTGGCCTATAATTTCTAGATTTTTACCTTGACTACTTTATGGAAGTGGAAATGAGCTGCACATTTTTATTTTACAGGTATCGTATGAGTTCCCGTGAATATTTTATATTTTAGATCTACGTCACGCGATGCAACGCTACGTACGCGACGCACGATCCAGCAATCCCAGATTTTACACACACGTCTGACAGCTTGTGCATATTTGCATGTGTCTACGTCTCACACGATGGACGCGTCATTGCACAAGCACCAACTGGCGATTTTAATTTCCGACAAAGAGACGAAGGTACACGTGTACGACGAGCGTCGGTTTGGTGTGCACACCAACCTTACACCTTATTCCTCGCTTAATGGTATGAGTGGCATGGTGCTCGTAGCTTCATAGCTTCTACTCAGACCTTGGATAAGTGACCGTTCTTCACACATTGAAATACTCCGTGTCTCCGAAAGTACGATAAGCAGTTGGTCCCGATTCTCAATTTTACTCTTAATTTTATGCCTCTAATGACCTAAGTAATTTTTTTTTTACAAACTCACTAAGTATCCGATCTTCTTTGTTGTTTTTTTTTACTTTAATTTTCGGCTCTTATTTTTTTTCTTAAGCGTGTTGATCATCATCATGTGATTGTATGATTGGCTGAATGTCAATACATTCAGCCAATTATAATCGTAGTTATAATCATTTATTTCCCAATAACGTAAATGATCTGTAAACTGCTCCTTTTACTTTTTACGTCGAAGACTGGCAAGAACAGTTAACTTTATTTCGTAATTTTAAGATTTAAGATTTTAGCTAAGTTTCCTTTTTTTATACACTATGTTCTAAAGAGTGAAACGTTTTTTTCGTTTCCTGTAAAATTGAGTTTTGGCAAACAGTAGTTATTGTCACCTCTTAGTTGATATTATTACTTTCACGTAAGAATAATAATTATGTATGTAAATAGTCTTATTCTTATTTCTTATTCTTTATTGTACACAAAATATTGAAATACAAAAAAATAAACAACCGTTTATTATTTGCGACTATTTGCAACAATAGCGATGCATTGAAAGTTTTATATACTTATAGGACAATTTTAGTAGTCTAGGTATTCACAACATGCTGTCATTAAATTCCAAGTATATCTAGGCCCATAATAAATGCGAAAAAAATCCTATCTCAATTTTCCTAGGCTTATTATTTGAAAATATACTTCTCTTTCATACAAAAATTGCCATAATATTTTGATTCTATACAAACAAATTACGCAATAAATAATTCGGCCGCTAAAAAGGACGTAACAATTGCTCACCGGCCATTTTTATTCATGTTTCCTTTGCTAAACACGTGTGTAGACAAAGATAATTAAGGGCTTTCATCATCTCAATGGATCGAGGTCACAGCACGTGCTGCATTGAAGGGTTATGGACATTGTATCTTAACATACGGTAGGTTTGAAGAGAAGTACCACTTCAAACTATAATTATAACCATGGAACTATGCTGTAACATCTCGCGTCTCGATTCGAATCTCACTATATCCGTAATTATTTAACGAATGGATATATCCGTCCGTTATTATCGTATGTCAATTCGTCGAATATCAACCGACAGTAGAAGTGAGATTCTAATCTAGGTGCGAGATATTCTTACAGAATAGGTATGCTTGACATATTTCAGAGCTCGACGCCTTGATTACGTAAGAAAAATCTGACAGCCACAGCGACCAACAAACAATGCATCCCTTTCTCGCCTATAGACGTTTTCATAAGAGGATACGGAATAGGACGTTTCTTTGCGACAGCCACTATCTTATTTATCATAAGTAATCAGGCGGCGAATCGCAGTTTCGTTTTCATCATTTTTCTTTTGTTTTTATGTGATCGTGTGAAATATCTATTCTGAATTCTAAATTTGAAATTTTAGGTAAAGGGCACTATGATTGTAAAAAAATCGTGTAATCTGCTTCTACTGTATTTTCACGCGTTGTCAATAATGGTTATACTGACTGTTTTTATTCTGTGGTTCAAAAATAGGTAAGTGATTAAAAGGGATATAGCAACACGTGTATAATTATGATAGGTATAGAACTTGAAGCTATAGAATTATGAATGTGAAAATGAGACAAAGATTTTTACAACTGCGTGCTTTATTTACAAAATCCTTACAATGAATCATAATCATGACCCGTTTATTTCTTCGCAAATATGGGTACGAGTAGGTATTTACATAGATATATTTTTCTAAAGTTTGTAATAATAAATAAATAATTCAGCCCATTACTGTTGGTACGACTGCCGGCAGTGACGTGCACTCCATAAAGAAAAAAAAATAGTATTAAGGTGTATGAAATAAGGTAGGTTAATTAGTTAATATTGTAACGTGAGAATTGTATTGTTGAGTTGTTGTATATTGTGTGTTGTTGTTGTTGTTGTTAATATTGTGTGTGTTGTTGTTTGTATATTGTGTTGTGTTGTATCGATTATGACTCTTCTGAAATCAGAAGAGTCATAATCGATACAATACACAAATACACAATTATTGCAAAGACATCGTGAGTGTTAACGGGTCGAGGTCGACGCCAAATCCGTTATCTCAGATAAGCTTATAATTTAGTACCTAACTAGCACTATTTGGTACCCATTTGTTAAAAGAATTGGTACCTTCTCGTGTTTCAAAATATAGCGCATAATAAAGACAACCCAAACAGATATATATTATAGCTATTTTAGTAACAGTAAGTTAAATACAAATACGTGCAGGAGTTTCTATTGATTAGTCGTCGCTTACTGATAATATAATTACTAAGCTGGATCTGTTAATTAGTTGACTCTTAGAATTGTCACTTGATTTGCAACTAATATAGATAGTTGTAGTTTCTCTAACCCTTTAATTCACAAGATGTGTAAATAGTAAAAAAATAAATTCAGGTTTTTCTTTTTCAATTGTTTTTCAATTTTCAACATAGGTAGATACGTGTAAAAATTCTCAGTTTTCGACCAAACTTATTTACATTACAATATGAATTTCTAATTACTTAAATTAAGTAAAGCGGAGTAGAATACTTAATTTCTCAAATAGTGCTTAGTTATGTTGGGGACAGTAACATAATATAATATAACTTAATAAATAATATTAGGTTAAAAACAACCATCAACTTATTTGCATGCGGAAATCTAAAAGCATAATCATAATTTCTCAAGTGTCCCTTCCTTGCGAATTATTCAACAACCATCCTTTACTATTCCTGTTTATTATTATTTATTATACTACACAAATGAATAAGTCAAAACGGCACACGTGTTAGTCCAATCGGCGTATCAAGTTGAAAAGGAAGTAGTAATTATAATTGCGGCGTCGGCCAGCGTCCCGTGACGCGGGGCCCTTCTCAATTGTTGCTCCTGGACTGACGAGGCCTTCCTTCCTTGAGGCTATGGACGCAAGTCATAAGCTCACAGCGACATTTTTTTATACTACTAAGGTAGCAAACAAGCTTACGGCCCACCTGATGGTAAACGGTAACGCTTGCAACACCAGCATCACTCACCCATTGCCGACCCTACTACTAGCGTCGTGTTACCGCGCCAACACGACGCTTCACCAAGGAGCACGGGCGTCCTTGCTCACCGTTAGGAACACTGCAAAAGAGCAGTGTCATATGGCTACGATATTCTGCAAGGTACTTCCCCAGTCGGGCAGCTCCAATTTTGAACGGAAAGTCCCATTATGCCCTACCTCTCTCATTCTCATTCTCTATCTCAATATATATCTCTCTCACATAATTATATGCAACAATAAATTGCAACTTGCGAGTTTTATACACTAATTTTTAATTACCAGAAAACATTTATTTAATTACTCCACTCATCATTCTACTCAAGTTTTATTATGAGACCAACTCTGAAATCTGAAATAAAAACAGCTGTTCCATACAAAAGTGGATACTTACCTAAATTGTCAAAAAGTATGGAGCAGTCTATTAATTTTTCAAGATTTGTGTAGAATGTTGAGCAAAAAAATTTAAGGCATAGGTAACCTATGCGTGAAAAAAAATTTTTTTTGGTAATTTTTGATGGAGAAATAAAGAAAAATAATTCATTCGGTAGCGACTAGTAGCGAGACACCACAGTAATTAAAAACAAAACCAAAAAATTAAATACAATTATAATTGTGTAGGCCGCACCAAAAAGGTTTAGTTCATCGTCATGCCAGACATCAATACCTAGCGCTAATTTTAAATTAGGGGTGATGATATATAGATCATATTTTCTTGTGATAATATTCTCACTTCATATAACTTTCAGATTCAGCTTATTAGCAGCTTATTAGCAGACAGTGATGACGCCGTTGTTAAAGATAAATAAAAGGAAAACAGTACATATCGGGCACCATTCCACGTCTACAGAGGACTTTTAAAGACACTCTCACAGCTACTGACGCTGAAGTCAGGAAATACAGGATCAAAAAGCTGGTCAGTCATGATTTTACACACAACACACAACACACAAGGCTACGTCGTCGTATCGCTATGTATGGTATGGCCGTCAATTTCTTGATCTTGTCTAGCGAACTTAGTACAGTTTGGAAGAACATATTTTTGAATTTTATTTTTGCTGAAACTCAGCAAAAATAAAATTCAAAATTATGATGTCGGAAAAGATATTTAATTTGCAATGAATCTTCGTATTATAATCAAGAAATAAATTAAGAAAATTATATTTTCCTCTACACTGTAATATGCCATTTGCAAAAAATTGTGACTCACATATCTTTTTAAATTGGATCCACTGATAATTTCATTTCACCTACGCGGCTACGCATGATTACGGCGAAAATAAATTTAATGAAAATTCGCTTCATTGCATTACGTGAATTTATATTAAATTTATTAATACTAAAAGTATGTTAATTGTAACATACGTACTTCATCTCTAACACTTACGAAACAGATCAAAGATAGATTCTCTTTGATAGTGTTTTACGAGCATTTAACAATAACAACAATTATCGCTTTTCGCTTGTTATTTGGGCCACGCGAATTATTTCCTTGGCGTACTTTATACCAAACGTCAGGTCAGTCAGTTGCAACATTGTAATAACATATGTCATTATGTTATAATTGTTGTAAAAAGTTGCTATAATTGTTGTTTAGTGTCGATTGGTTTCTTCGAGTTCACTGCGTAAATTAATAATTAGCAACATTGTAGAGGTAATGAATATATTGTTATTATAAGGATGTCCTTGTCTACCTCTTGCTGTTAAACCAACAAAACCCACTCAGTTATTTTTTGTCTATGACTTTTTCCTAGAAAGAAATTGCATCCAAAGCATATTTTTTTCTCTATTTTGATCCGATACACACTCTACGCAGTGGACTTTGTGATAACGATCCAAAAATTCTAAAACTTCTGTCGAGTCGTCACTTACGATTACATTAGAATCTCTCAGCTATGAGAGTATCGAGGCTGACTGCTCTGGGTGAACCAAACGATCTGATGTTTCACCACTCGTGGAGAATGTTTCTTGCACTATACTTATAAAGTTGTAAAATGCTGCCTTCTACCGTTGAACATGGTAACTCCTCCACTAACACCGACATTAAACGTGTAACTTTAATAACAGGAGCTATGAACAAGACTAGAGTATATTCACAGCTCCAAGCTAATGCTTGGAGCTGTGTTTCAACTTAATAGTTATCATATGTCAGTTCGTCAAATATCAAGAGACAATAAGTGTGAGATTCGATTCGAGATGCGAGTTGTTCTTATAGAATAGCTATGCTGTTTATTTTTGTCGCATCTACATATATGCGACAAAAATACACTCATCCTCTTTTACGCCGATTCATAGTGGCTGATGTCCATCTCAATCTATCTGCCTTTCCTGTCCTTGGGGTCTACCGCCTAACTGAAATTGAGAATTGAAAAAAAAATACCGATCATAAAAATAGAAGTCCCAACTTCATGATTGGTCTGTTTTGTACAAGGTAGCTCGAAGTTTAGTCTCCCACGGTCATATTGTAGTTTATTACCAGAGTCCTGATTGCAGCTTGGAGGCTCCGAACACAATTTCCATCTTCACCTGACCTAAGAATCAAATATGTGACCTTGACGGCCTAACGTTCTCGTTGAGGTCAAGTATTTTTTTATAGGTAAGCAAAATAATGACAAAATTATAATTGAAATATACCGTTTCAAAAACTTTCTAACTGTAATTGATTTAGTTAATAACTTGTGTACGGATATTTATTCTGTGCGCAATTATTCATTATTTGTTGCCGTGTAAGTAGGTGGGCACGGTAATGATTCCAATTTAATTGTAGACGTTGGTCCGTGTTCATAATAGAAGGCTGACTGAAGGCTGCCGGCTGAGTTATGAAAAAACATGTACGCCTTTTATTCAATAACAAAAAAAAAAAACTAACGGTCACCCCGTTTAGGCGAGACCGGAACTCTTCAACTCATTCGCTAACGAGGAAGAGAGCGGCAAGGAAACTTCCTCTACGAGTAACATAACCTAACCGTCAAAAACCCCCGACTCCAAAAAGAGCTGTAACTTTTGAATGGCTGAACAAATTTTCATGGAACATAGCTAAAATAATACCTGATTAAACCAGGTTTCAAATAAAAAAAATGGGTTGAAATCGGTCCATCCATTTTGGAGCTACGATGCCACAGACAGACACACAGATATATAAATACACCGACGCACCGATGCACAGATACATACTAAAAACTTATAACACCCCTCTTTTTGTCTGGGGTTAAAAATATGAGATTATGTGGTGCACCCTGGGCATTCAGCTTCTTTACTACCACTGGCTATTTTCTCACTACAGCAAATCTTCAAGCAAGTTCTAGCAAGTTCTTTTTTTTTTCTTTTGCAGATTTTTATTATTAGACCGAAATTAATCAATTCTCCTCAAAAAAACAATCGTCACTAAAATAAATCGAATACATTTCAAAGTCCACATATCACAATATGAACATAGTCCGGGAGCTGTCTACTACGCCAGCGTCATTACCCGTTTTGTTAATACCGCATCGCTCTTTTGTTATTTTGACACAGGAAGTTATTAAAGCAATTAACTGGGGTACAGCTCCTGGGCTATTATCATCTCTAGAGTGACGTGTTAATGTTGAACCGCTAGTGATGAGGTAGCATCGAAATTGTTTTAGGTAATTCGATCGGGAATCGAATATTGAGTAGTGTAAAGCTTAGCTCCCTTACTAATAAACAGTGTTTAAAATTATGTCGAACTTAAAGTTTTAGTTTAGTTTTAGGTTTTCGTTTTTTATATCAATTGGGCATTTTAAAACTACGTGATTCTAAATTTATACTGGCAGAACGACGTACGTTTGCGTACCAAATACAATTTTACCACGACCCTGCAATTAGGGGTTGCGATAGCTCGGTTGGCAAGAGCGGCTAGTGTAATGAACCCGAAGGTTGCAGGTTCGTGTCCTGCTCGCAGACAAATTTTTCTTTCCACAAAAAATTGTCGTGATTCTAGGTACACTTATCTACTTGAGGCCAGTCTTATGTTGAAGATACCGGCAAAAAACTCCATAACGATTATTAAGAATAACGGAATTTTAACCATACATATTTTGACATATTAAGCTTGACATGACTTTATTAATAGTGTATATTAATAGAGAGGTAAGTCGATAAACGTGTGTTTAAGATTTTTTTGGAACAATGGATGCTGTTGTTAGTTTAGATTTTGGTAAAAAAATATAAAAATCCTTTACTCATAAAAATTATGTTTAAATTACTGGTACCTACTTATAGTAACTCATTCTTTTCTTTTTTCTTATTTATTGCATTCTTCATTCATAAATATATAGAATAATAATATCTAACGAATTTAAGCGTTGGGTTTCAAATAAAAAATAACATGATGACATCGCAATGTTCACGTTTATTAATTTCTTGTTGAAAGTATTTAATAACCTTGAATAGGAGAGGATATTTTTAAATTATTTACGCATAGACACATCACTAACCTCATCTCAAATTATATCGGTTCTTTAATTTTCAATCGGAATGAAAGCTACTGTTCGATCACAATGCACTCTCATACACTATGGACATAATTGATAGTCATACAGCCTTAACAATAGTGAAATCATTCACACACACAAGCCTAAATGAACTCTATTAGTGAGTAACACAGTTGAGTTTTAATTGTAGAAAATGGACTGTGTTATTCAAAAAATAACAAGTAAGCTTAAGTTGCGTGGCTCCTGTACTTACTCAGTCTAATTTCTTAGAAGTCGTTATTATTGTTTCTCATGATTAAATTTCTTTTTTGCTCACAATGGAATCACGAAGTGTTCCGTTTATTTTGTATGTGGGATGCTATTAAGTTGTTTCGTTTGACATTTTTTTGGCTTAAGAAACTTTTGGGTAGATTAATCAAAGGTATTGTGGACTTAAGTACGTAAAACTTTTTAAATTTAGAGGATTGAGACTACCTATTGTTTATTGTCATGAACTATGAGTGAGCCTTATATATTTTATTTTTAAGGATTTTCTAAAAGAAACTCCCTAATCGAAATATTAAACGACGACTCATATTTGTAAACTTAGATATTAAGAAATTGTTAATTGTCTACTAACATAGTACGAGTATAAGTAAAATTTTGTTACCTACTAACCATTATGAGTCAAGTTACTTGAAAATAAAGAGTACATATAATATATCACGATTAAAACACACCATTGAAAAATGAGAGCTTTTATATGCAATAACACAGAGACTTAAAATAAATCAATACTTTGATCAACATTGTTTTAGATTTAATTCTTAAACAGATTATTTAATTGCGTTACTCTTTCTTTATAATACTTTTATCATTTCTCATTTAGTATCTATTTATGTAACCAAAAGTACAACAAACTTTCGTTTTTTTTATAAAAATGCTGTCATTTAATAACAGCCCGCTACAATACCGCTTTAAAAACCCAAAACCAATACCAAACAGTGCGTGTGAACCAAACAAGTGTTAGGCGCGAACAAAGAAAGCAACGTGTCAATTAAACTTATTTGCTTTTTTTCTTCCGTAACGAAGCGTAATGCAATTATTTGTAATAACAGGATGATGTACACGACACAGCCAGACGACGCCCAGTAATCATTCACACAATTAAATGGTCGTTACCTCAAGTTTTTACACCTACCAACGTAACTTTAATTATGTCGGGATAAAAACCGAATGAAAAAACCGCGATTAACCAAGAAAGGTATATTGAAAAAAAAATGGCGACGAAAATTAGTTTCTTCATCCCACAAGCTAGTGAGTTGTGGTTTAATTAAATAGTATGAGTTGAGTTGAGATCTGGCGCCAAATTATACAGTCTTATTTTAATGATAGTCGATCAGCGGTGTAGTGATTCCATTTCAGTATTCTTCTTCTTCTTAGCGTGTCAATGGCAAATTAAATGTTTGGTCCAGTGTTCCGCCACGCGGATTGTAGAATCAGTAGCTAGTAACGTACAATAGTAGTGGACAATAGTTACTCACGCGTGCAGGTACGTAGTAGGGCATGCGGCGCAGGATGGAAGGTGGGCCATGGTCTGCGGAAAGACGCTGCACTCGCACTGGATGTCTAATTCGTATGTGAAATTCCACCTGTGAAGACTTTTTTTTTTTTTTGTATTCATATTTTATCTTTGCTTCGGCCGATTTTGGGTTTTAGTATATCGCTCGTCCCATACAAATGTTATCATTGTTGAATTGAATTGAAGTTAGCTAATTTTTACAGCAGACTCGCGCGTCTTCGCGTTCGGTGGCTGCCTTTTGCTTACAAAAAGTGATTAACAAAGGCTAAAACGCGCGTTTCTGCTGCAGAAAATAGCTAGTGTACTGTGGTCTTTAATTGGCCTGCGGTCCTTCGATAAGAATTACGATTTTTAAATTGTATCGCTTTCTACATAATTGATTCAATTTGTGCTGGAATGAAGTCTGTAACATCTCGCTCTTCTCTCAAAGATGTAAAGAAAATATAATTATTTATTTCAAAACATTTCCTAGTAATCGTATAGACGACTGAAAATGGTGACTACTCAAAATATTGCAGGCAATATCCCGATTCCAAGAAATTGAAATCTTTCGCAATATTGCAATAATATCGAATGCAAGAATTGAAATATCAGGTCATTGCGCAACAGCCTTTTACGTATAAGTTTGATCCTTTTACTAAACATATACATACTTACAAAACAAATATTTTTATTTCATAATGTTTATTTAAACTAGATTATGTAACTAGCAAAATATATTATAATTATATATTTGTAATCGGTTTAATAGTAGGAAAAATATTAAGGCTTTATATTCAAGAAGTATACTATATACAAGATTATAAAAACTTAAATCTATTACAAAAATAATAATAATAATAATATATAATTAAATAATATAATTAATTAATTATATTATTAATTAATATATAATTAATTAATATAATTAAATATTAATTAACTTACAAAACAGTAATAAATTAATAGTAAAAACACATTTCTAAAAACAAGCTTTTACATGAGTCACGACGTTTGTTTGAGCTTTCACGGGAATTTTTGCTGAAACGATGCCCCAGTCAGCAGGGTTTGATGTTACGAACCTGGGCTGACTTGCCAGGGTGCACCAGAAGTACAGTCAGCAACGAAACTAGGGTTACCACGTAGAGATATTTAATGTTTTCTGAATTGGTAAATATACACCTGTATATTTAAACAAAACACCTTTTTCAAGAAGTTATTATACTCATCATTATGAACAATTTTTACTATGGGACCAACTCAGAAATCGCGAACAAAAATCTGCTGTTCCATACATTTAGTATAAGTAATGTTGAATTATTTACATGAAACAAGAGTTTCTTTCGCGATTTCAGGGTTGGTATTATAGTAAAAGCTGTTCATAATGATAAGTACAATAATCCCTTACAGCAGGTGTCCTGTTTAAATAAAACCACAACACAAAAAAATTATAATAAAACGTATAATTAATATTCAGTGATTTTTGTAGAGCCTAAGTACAGCTTCAATAATTATGAGTAATGAGCCTAAGTGCAGCATTAATTTACATGAGTAAATATCTAAAATAACTAAGTAGTATATTTTTGTTAACTATTGATATCAGAAACTGAACTATACAACTTTCGTTGTCAATCGTACATACGAGGGCCATTCAATAAATACTTAGCCTACAAAAAGTAAACGAAAATTTTGGAAAAGTGGGAATTTATTTTTCAACATAGTCTCCTTTTAGTTCGATACACTTAGCCCAGCGATGCTCCAACTTTTTTAATCCGTCCGAAAAATAGTTTTTGTCAAACTCTGCAAAATAGGCCTCCGTGGCGGCGATGACCTCCTCATTCGATCCATATCTATTCCCGGCGAGTGATTTTTTCAGATTAGGAAACAGAAAGAAGTCACAAGGGGCCAAATCTGGAGAATACGGTGGATGGGGCAGCAATTCGTAGCGTAATTCGACCAATTTGGCCATGGCAACGGCAGACGTGTGAACCGGTGCGTTGTCGTGGTGAAACAGCACTTTTTTCTTCGCCAGATGGGGTCGTTTTTTCTTTAATTCGGCGTCGAATCGGCCCAATAAATCGGCATAGTAAAGCCCTGTAATTGTTTTACCCTTCTCGAGGTAATCGATGTAGATCACACCTTGTGAATCCCAGAAAACGGTGGCCATAACTTTTCCGGCCGATTTTACAGTTTTCGCCTTCTTTGGAGCACGTTCCCCGGTCTGGATCCATTGTTTTGATTGCTCCTTGGTCTCTGGTGTGTACCAGTGGATCCAGGTTTCATCGACGGTCACAAAACGACGCAAAAACTCCGCTGGATTCCGCTTAAACAGCGCCAAACACGTCTCCGATGTGGTCTCACGGTTGCGCTTGTTTTCTAGTGTGAGTAAACGCGGCACCCATCGCGCCGACAGCTTTCTCATGCCGAGTTCCTCGTGAAGAATATGATGCACTGTTCCTTCTGAAATGCCTACAGTCTCAGCTAGCTCCCGAACCTTCAATCGGCGATCTGCCAATACGAGATCATGGATTTTTTTAATGTTTTCCTCCGTAGCAGCTGTTTTCGGTGCACCTGGACGTGGTTCATCAAAAACCGACGTACGGCCACGTGCAAACTCGTTGAACCAATTCTTGACGGTGGCCATCGATGGAGAAGAGTCACCGTACACAGCATCCAAGCGCTCTTTGATTTCGATGCGCGTTTTCCCTTCCAAAAATAGGAATCGAATCACCGAACGATATTGCTCTTTTTCCATTTTTGTAAAACCGATCGACACGTTGGCTTCCATAAGTTGTCAAATTAAAACAAATGAAGGGATTGGAATGAAAATTTGAAAAAAGAATTTAAAAAGAATGTGCTACACTGTGGTAAAACTCTTTTGAAACTACAGCGCCCTCTGGCGATGAGGCTAGGTACTTATTGAATGCACCTCGTACCACTAGTTATTGTTACTAAGAGAAACTCGTCCAGAGCATCCAATAATACTTATTCAAAAAAAATCCTAATAAAATCTGCTGTTATGATAAAAACAACAATTAACCCTACGTGTCAACACTAACTCCCCACAACAGTTGTTTCCAAACAACAGATGAGTTAAGAAAGAACGGGTTAAATTACTCGTCCAATTTCGTTGATAATTTGAGGAAGTGCGACGTGACATAATTTTGTAAAAATTATACCCTTTGTGTAATTATATGGCCGGTTTACTACTTACCCCTTTAACGTCATCTGTTACTGATGCTAATGACGTCTGCGGTGATGATTCTTGAACTTGACTGGGCGAGTTTTAATGTATTGTGTCACTTTGTGTCATTTTTTATACCGATTAAGGTTTCACACAAATATGATGCCCTATCACACTCACACTACACGGGTAGTTGGAAACCGAAAGGATATTGTACTCATCATTATGAACAACTTTTACTTTAGGAACAAACCTGAAATCGCGAATTAAAAAACTGCATGGAAAACTGCTGAAAAATGCATGGAACAGCAGATTTTTTTTTTTTCGCTTTTTTTTGTCATGGTAATAGTTGCTCATAATCCACTCCAGATCCACTTTCAGGTTTTTTTTATATATGCTTTCCGACTAACCTTTTATAGAGAAGAAACACGTCCCAACAAGGCTTCTTTTTACCCTATTATTTTTATTTCAATATACCTATTCAAAAACAAAAGTTCATGTATTTAAAATTATCATTTATAGTTTTTATAGTTCAAAAAAGATATTGGGCTTGTAATACAAAGTTAAATTAATTATAATAAAAAATTAAAAAAATGATTTTTTTTATCAATAAATAATCTCCCAAATTATTATTATAATTAAACTATTCTTGTATTTTTTTATGTAAATATTAGTTTAAATATAATGCTTATATTAGTTCGAAACGTAGGTAGGTACCTAATTTTGATTATCTCAAAATCCCTTCAGTCAACAAGGATATAAGTGATCTCAAACCGGACAGATTATGTTTGTAGTGACACTCATAGGCTCCCTGCAAACGATCGAGGGACACTGCGTTTACATAAGTAATTAGCTATGTCATACAGGAAGCGGGGATGTTGACAGATTGCGGGACGTATTAGTTCCGTGTGGAAACGGCCTTATTTACTTACGTGCTACGGGCGTAGCGTCGTAGCGGTGCGCGTAGCGAATGTCTACGTTTTTAATTACTGACGGTTATATATTTTTATTGTGTGTATCACACCTTGAATATGTTGGAGCATTAATGGGCTATACTTTATAGCTATGAAAAACAAAGCTTTAAAGGGTTGCACTTGCTCATAATTATTATTTCTGTGGAAGTGTGTGAAGCTAAATATTTTTCTTGTAGAAGTTGATTCACGTCATTAGTGCAACATATGGTATTCAAACTTAAGACTTGCCCCCGCCAGTCCAACGTTTTAGAAGTTGGGGTTATTGTCACAGTTAATAAATATTACAATAATTTGTTAACTTCCAAGAACATCATTACAATATATTTATAGAAACCGAACTGGTACATTATAACGAATTCTCAGTCATAAATCGAGCGAACAAACAAATCAAGCCAAATGAGACACAAAAGCCAACAACAACAAATTATTGTGAACGAACCTAATTTGCTAACTTTTTATATATTTTCCTCGGTCGCGTCTCGAGGCTATTAATATGAAGACTTGTTTAATATCTGACATCTGTTACAAAAACTTTTATTATAAGACTAATCCATTGCACACATACATGCACAGCAACGCGTATTCTTCCCCCACGCACACATACAAACACTAACTCACACACATAAATGTCGACACTTAGTTTAGCGTCCTATGAAGCAACATTGTAAGTAACTGTCTTAATAAACGTGTTGTTTCATTGTTTTTTTATGAATAACAAAGTTTAAACTAAGGTTGACGTTAATTACGTTTTATAAATAAGTGTTGTGTAATAAATTAAGAATGATGAATGTTTTTTATTAAATATTAAGTTTTTATGACTGATTAATTAAGCTTATTTTTAATATCAAATATGTTTTATGTTTATGTGTTAATCGCTAACGTTTGACGCAAGCAAAAAGATAATAAAAAAGTAATTAATAACACGAGACTAATATGCTAATTATAATTTGATTTTTCTTTAACGAGCAATAAATACCAAGAAATACTGCGTGAGTTTTACGTATAAATCATATTAAAACGTAGTTTCTCTTAAATATAGATAGTGCGGGCCATCATCAGGCTGGTCTAAACCTAAACTATGATTAATATTGGAACATAATCCTCTACACCTAGTATGAACAAAATTAATTCCATACGACTAGTTTATTCGTTGATGTAGCGGTCAAAAGTGCAGTTCCTGATCATGTGGCCCTCGATTCAACTCCTAGCTCGGGAGAGTTTCAACTTCCAGGTCGGGAGAAGTGTTATTGGGGTTTTATATTTGGAAATTTTCAGTAGCAGTCCGGAGTTTGTCTATCTCTTTTTTTTTATTTACAAGAACATTCTAAAAATTCTAATATAATAAACTTATTCAAGTTTTACCGTACTATCGCCCATAAATAAACGAAAACATGCCAAGTAAGATATTGTATAAAAATAGGTAATTAATAGTACCTACAGCGAGGGTAGATGTAAAACAATAATTGTGTGTATGCAAACATCTATTACCGTGCTAGCCGTCTTTATAAGAAAGCGGTGGTGGAAAGTATTTGAGGGACACTGAACGGCTACAGACGTAATAACAATTAAACTTCTATTGTGTCTCATACACAGTCCACCCAGTGCACCCGTAGCACGACCATTTCTATTTCTATTCTTTCAAGAATAGATAAAGCTTTTTCAATCCATCTTGACATCTAGACTCGCGTTTCTACGTAGACAAAGACAAATATTATTTCCATAGCAACGGGGAAGTAGTTAGTGATCTGGTTATTTTACCAAATCCTACCAAAGAGTAGAAATATTTCTATAATCTGACTTTTTGTCTATTTTTTCGTAGACAAAACCTTTTTTATGATGGTCATGCGACGCCTGCAGAAAACTGTACAGGTTGTGCGTACTATTTGGAACCGTGCACTTAAAGTCTCGACATTTATTAAGTGCCTGTATTTGGTTTATATAAAATAAAGATCTATTCTATTCTATTTATGTAGTTTATTCGTCTGTCACAGTGACAATTCTAACTGCACCCTACTTACCATATCACCGCCATCCCGCCGGCGCCCACTCTCATCCACCAGTTCTTAATTAACTTAGCTTATATAACGAAAGATGGTCTCATTTAGATAAGACCGTTACTTTCAGTCTAAGTTAGACTACTTAGCGCGTTCTCTTAATGCTTCTGTAAACTTGGTATCGTTTGCTAACTTAATTAGCAAACTTCGGTTAGTTTTATGACGAAGTAACAGATGTAGCGACAGTGACTGAAAGCTTGTGGAATACGGTTGTATATTATTGTGACAGATAATGACAAAACACATTAAAAATATAATGCTATTATAATTCGTGGACAGATCAAAAAAAGGGGAAGAGCAAATTAAAAAGGTTCATTAATAGTATATTTTTTTGCAAAAACAACCACGACGGGTGCTCCTTGGGGAAGTGTCGTGTTGGCAGCAATAGGGTCGGCAACGCGCGAGTGATGCCCCTGGTGTTGCAAGCGTCCATAAGTTGCAGTAACCGCTTACCATCAGGCGAGCCGTAAGCCGTCGTTTACGATATTTATGGTATAAAAAAAAAACTTCTAATGATCTGTAAGTTATCCAAGATTTCGCAATATTTGTATATACTTCCTTTTTTAATATCTTTAGATTCACCAGTAAACACACAGCTAAATTAAAATCCGATATTGATATATTATCATCATGAATCATATATCTTAAAAAAAAATACACACGCAATAAGGTCAAAAGAACACACTAATTACTAAAGACCGTTTATCTTAATTAAGCACATATTAAACAACTATGATCGTATAGTAGGTAAGTTGTTTACACGTACAGACAAAATAACAAGATTTCCCTACATGCGTCTTGCAAGATTGCAAGATGCAAAAACAGCTGCTAAGATTCTACTCTACGTTTTCGCCTAATCATTAGCTACTTCGATTTTGAAAAATGAAGGAAAAAATGATTAGTTAAATTTTTTGGGTGACTGTGAAATTTTTTGTTGAAATCTTTCGTTGTTTCTTTGTGACAATGTTGTTTCTTTTTTGCAGATAACTAATAGGGTGTAAAAACATTGGTAAGTGGTATTTATTTATTGACTTTAAATAAAAACGGTATCTATAAAATAAATTACAATAATTAAAGTTTAAACAAAGCTTACGTAACTACATAATAAGTCGTCTGAGAAATCATAGTGCTAAATAGTCAAAAAATCATCACTAAAAAGCTTATTTTGTTCCTATTAACAGCATCTAAACATACAATTTTAATTAGTGACATTGACCATGTGGAGGTGAAACTCCCTAATTAGTCGCAAACATTTATCTAGCCTACCCACACACAAAGCTATAGCCGAGTGCTTAGACAGAGGACCGGCAATAAATGTCGGCACTATGCCGCGCCTCTATCTAATTAATATTTCCTCTGAAAGCGATGAAACGTCTCGACACTGCATGTGTACTTAAGTTTATTGATAATAAGAAGGTTGTATGTTCAATGGACTATCGATATAATTAATTTGTGTTTTCGAGATGAGGGATTAGTAAAAAGAAGGATGAATTCTGTGGTTGTCAAAATAGGTATCAAGATATTGTGAAGAAACGACAGCTTAACCTATAACATCGCCTCGGAGGATCCACCGTTTTCAATAATAAAATACTGATTTGTTTTCTGTAAATAATGCCTTAATAAAATCTTTTAAATAAAAAAGTTTAACAAAAGTAAAATCGACTTCTGAAAACAAACACGCGTAAAATAAATTTCATAAAAATAATTACAGCTTCTGAAATCTAGGCCTTTAATTCTTCAATGCACCGTAGTTGGTAGTCGCATCGACTTCAGAAGCAGTTAAGTTATTAAATAAATGATTCAGCTTGAACCACTAAAATACATAAATGTACCACATTTTACTCATTTCAGTGGAGCCATAATTAGCTCTAGGATTAATGGTCATTATTTCCTGTAAGTCCGACGTCCAGTTAGCATTTACGATCTGTAAAAGTTGACAACTAATAAGCTTTCTAGTTGTAAAGTAGGTATACTAACTAATAGTTCAGTAGCAAGTAACCTATTAGATACTAAATTCATAATTATTCATAGTATTTTTCGAAAAAATTTAGGTAAATCGAGAGTCCTCTAATAGTAAAGTTCGAGATAACTCATCATAAAATCATCAACACATCAATATAAATTTATTTTCGAACTAGCGACCCGCCTCCCGCTTCGCGCGGGTCCAATTTTTTTCTACTATCCTTACATTAATTATAAAAGTATTATACATAATAAATCTTCCGAAAGAAATGCTCAAAATTATAGTGAAAACCGCATCAAAATTTGTTGTATATAGTTCAGAAGTAGGTAGCAAACAAACAGACAGCCGCGGGCGACTTTATTTTAAAGATACTATGACTGTAATGATTACTAAGAATAACATAGACGTATTATGCGTTCCTAGTACATACTTTCTATCTTTAGAAATATATCGTGGCTGTTATTTATAAATCTATAGTTTTACATAAAAACTGGAAATGGGTTATTCACACCAAAACTAACGAAGATCATGAGGTGAGTGGGTGTCTTGTAAAAAAATGGTCTGTAAACTGTTAACCACAATAATATTGTGGTGGAAGGATTTGAACTCACCATCTTTCAATCCCCAATACGTCGCATCTATTGGGCTAGCTTATAATCTAATCTATCAGCTTTTGCGGTTGGTTATCTTACTAATAGAACTAGCTACCTTAAAATATTACCTATAATTTTCTTTTTTTTATGATATTCGGTATTATACATATAAACCTTCCAGAAGAAATACTCAAAATGATAGTGAACGAACAAACAGACGTGGCCCACTTTAATTAAACCTACTATCTAGTGATCATAGTGATAGTGATTATGTAAAAAGTTATAATGATGTATGGATGTTTGTTTCTCAATCACGCATAAACGGCTGAATAGATTTGGGTGAAATTTGGCACACAGATGGTTCATATCCTAAATGAACAATAAATAAACTTTTTATACGAGTACATGAAGTAGTTTTCCCAAGATGTGAGTAAAACCGCAGCCAACAGCTAGGACAAAATAATATGAATAAAAATATAAGTTTATCGTTTATCAACAACCCTTGCGTCAAGTATACGCAACTCCGATACTATCGGGGTGTAATCAACCAACTTTCCTTCTCCCAAGTTATTACAAGATTAATACGAATTCTAATCGAGTTTTCTCTCATTAAGTACCACGGTAACCGAGCCCTCTTTATTATAGTGGAATAATACGGCCGGGTAATATCGCGGTATAGTTACTTAATCAATTCCTTTGTTGGTAGAATCGACCCCCGCCGCAGTGGGTGGGGTTGATTAAGAAGAATATTGCTTGATTACGCGCTTGAAGTATGGACTTCATGGATGTTAGAAAGAAGGTCATGGTTTGCAGGAAGTGACAAGGAAAATATCTAAAGAGAAGCAATTATAATAAAAGCAATACAGCAGGGTGTAAGTGACATCGTACCGAAAACTGATACCTTGGATTCAATAATGACTCTGAATCCCATAGCGAAAGAACTACGCCTCGGTCTTTTCTATTTTTTTTATAATTTAGTTCGCAGATTTTTTAGTTTGTTATAAAAATCGCGAACAAAATCGTAAAAGCTTTGAAAACACCGACGGCTAATTTCTTAAGCTGAGGGTTCCAGAATCATGTACTGAATCCATGGTATCAGTTTTAATTACGATATCACTTACACCATGTATAGTAGTAAAACTACAAAATATAATCACCAAACGTTATTCTAGATAGTAGATATCATTGTCACTTTCACAATGTTCTGACATCTGCATCATCTCATATACTCCTAACCTTTGCAAGTGTTCGTACCTATATGTGTGTGTGCGTGTGTCTAATGAATGTCTCCATAGCATCGATGAATGCGTCTCGTCGATCCTCTGACGGAACTGTTCGGGAACTAATGCCATCGATTTAGATACAATTACCAATCGTATGTATCCGATTACACGACGCCTCTTCGCATATGGGCACCCTTAAACCTTCATGTTCATTGCTTTATAATTCCAATATATTTACTTTGATTGGAATATTTTGTTCAAATCGATGTTCGAAATGTTTCTTGTCAAATTGATGATGTACTCGGATGTCTAATGTTGGTCGAAGTACTTTTAGTTGAATTTGATCGGTTATCGTATACTTGGTAATGTTAAGAACATGATTTTTAAAGCGTGAAGTTGTAAATACAAGTTAATTATAAAATACGCCAATAGAGTCTCTTATAAGAAATTAAAAAATATGATTTCGTAAGAACTCATTTTACAAAGTACACTCATCCCCAGTTCTCTTAAAGCCCATTCACACAAAGCCGTGGTCACAAAATGCGCACATGCCGATTACAACAACCTCTTTTGTAGTTGCCCTTATCTCACACTGTGTAACGACATCCACTCATCTCTTCGTGACACAATGGAAGGACGAATTGAAAGTCCGGATAGACAATGCCGATTGCTCAGGGAAGCGGCTGGTCAAAAGACTAGTAAATTGGCATTTAGAAGTGTCATGTTTAATGTTAGCCGTTCAATGTTTCTAATCTTTTCGATTGCTGAAATGTATGTTTTTTTTTTTTTGTATTTGTGGTGGTTTTTACTATTCATTTTGTTGTCATTGAACTATCACGTCCTGTAGGCTAATTCACGTAACTAAAGAAATGCAGTTGCCGCGCAGTTGCAGTAAAATTTTGATCAAAACAACACATTTGGTATTCTCTATAGCTTCAGTGAGAAACGCTCGCGTCAAATTCGAGCGTCACTGCAATATGATCGGCGCGTCATAACATTACGTGAATTAGCCCTCTATTAATCAGCCTTTTGTGTCTCTGTAACCATCAAGTCATCACCTGCATAGCCTTTTTTCTCAGCTGGATGTGGGCTGGCTTCAATATTAACCAGATGCGGCTAAATACAAGGCAAAATTTCTAACCTAAATCGAAAGAAAATACTTACAACCATTTAATTTGTGTCTGCTAATTAATTTGAAAAGATTATAAACCAACAACCACTACAAATATAGCCATAAACGTAAAGTACATGATTTTCCAATGTGCACTCGTCTAAATGATTACATTGATATCTTTTGTACTAAGCCCTTATCTGCCCAGCTAAGTCGCTAACGACGTCCACTCATCTCATAGACACAATGAATGGATACTGACTGTGGTTAGACAAAGCCGATTGTGGCGATTGTGGGGAATCGACCGGTTTGAAGGGTTCGTGGAAATAGACCTTAACGTTATAGTGATGTGCGTCACTTTTATTTTTGTTTCTTTTTTTAGATCGATCGTTGAATCACTTCATTTTAAATTGCAAAGATTTTAGTAAATTGTGTTTTTATGCACACGTGTGTTTCGAGACACAACTTGGTAAACCTCTGCTTCTAAACAAGTGTTTAAAAGAATTATGTTTTTCATACGTTTTTATTGAGTCATCGAATCAAAATATTGTTTATTTTTCAATGCATTATTATCACAATTACCAACAAAAACTTGACCTGCACAAAAAACGGAACACGTAATTCGAAACATGTTCACTATCCCATTTACTGCTACACGAGGAACCTTAATAAAATTAAGATAAACGTAGCGAATAGTGAGACATCGAAACTCTCTGAGTTATTTCTCTCTCCGTCCCTAATGCCGTAATTGCGGATTAATAGGGTCGCGAACGTTAGTACAGGTAATTAAACGGTGGTCCGACTGTCGATGACCTCTTTAGACCTTTGGCTCGAGATAATTCCGCTTTTGGCTCGAAAAATCGAAGTTTTAGAGGTAAGGTTCCATGTTTGGTTTGTCGGAGCGAATGGTGGGTTATAATGCAGGAAACGAATACCTAATAGGTCTAAGCTGTAACAGTAATAAGTCTTTGTATCGATCTTCCATTGCTATAATTTCTGCACATCACTAATCTTATCAAAAACTTTGGAAATAGTCATCTAAAAGTTGTCCGAATCGTAGGTATTTTCTTAAAGTCGTAAAAAAGGCATCAATTTTAAATCTAATTTCTAATTTACGATACGGTTGGCGCAGTGGCTAAGCGATTAGGTTTCTGCGCTACGTACCGCGAGTTCCATCCTCGCACGGAGTATTATTTTTTATGATCTATAGATAGTTGTTCCGGGTCTGGATCTGATATGATTGTAAACTATACCATCAACATAGGAGAAATTCTAGTAACAAAAATTTGAAAAATAAAAAACCAAATTCTTGTATCTAGTACAAAAGTAAATTCAAGTCTGATGTTTAACATTAACCTAACATCCGAACATTGCATGTTCTTAAATTAGATTATAATTATTCAAGGTCAAAGAGGTATTTAGACTCGACCGTACTTTTAATTACCCTCGTAGAACCAACCAACCAACTTTCGACACCACGAACAAGTATAATCAAGATGGAATCGCGTCAGAATTCTAACTACCCTGCCAAAAGACCTTTACCAGCCAGCACTGATATAAAAATTCCAGATGCAGTAAGTTCTTTGTTTTAACTAAGAAAAGTCGTAAAAAATTTTTTTTTTTTTAAACAATATTTTCTTTCTGATTTCGCATCGAGAGTACAGTTTACAAACATACATCTCACATGCACACATTACGAGTATATATTTTTATTCATGTAAAACAATTCAGGTACGTGAGAATTATTGTCAGACTCTAAAAACTCTCTGTAGTTGCCTTTCATTTGAATTTTATATTTAATTTTGTGGCAATTTTCCTCGAACGTTTTTTTTGTCGTTGAATTTGCTTTTTAGTATTTTAAAAGTTTTTATATCAAAGTTACCAAGAGACGACCTTTCCGACCAGTAATTAAAGTGTTGTTAGCAAAATTAAAATAATCGTCATTATACAGGCAGGCGACCGAAATCCGAAGGCTACAAACTAATGGGAAATAAATTGTCGTCAAGCAATGCTCAGTAATTAGTGCGCGCGTATTTAAACCAACTGCGACACGCTGGTTTTATTTAAAAATGTTAAGGCGCAGATTGTATGCGGAAAATTTAGTAAACAGTTATAGATAGAATAATAAAAATACAATACAGTATAAATCTTAGTAATAATATAGGTATTACACTGATAGGTGCTTGTACTAGGATAAATCTGTGAACCACCACCACCACCTGTAAATATTTTCGAGTTGGCCAAAAGGAACTAGCCGGTGTTGCATTTGACCGACTTTTTACGTAACAAAGGTCAAAAGAAGCTTTTGACCTTGACCTGAGGGTTGCCCTTTACGCTTCCGGAAACTCGTCACTCACCGTCTGAAACGCAACAACATAATGCTGCTACTGTACGTAGGTATTCGGTATAAGCATGATGGTACTTGGGGGGTTGAGCCAGTCCTTTTTCGAGCTGTAATAAACTAGGTAGTAGTTACAGCTGTTCTAGCCACAGAACACAGAAAAGAAGAAACACCTCTTTCTGTGTTCTGTGGTTCTAGCACAATAAAAGGATGCCTTGGAAATTACTTGGCTAATTTTATCTATTTGAACATATTATTGCCTTGCCAATTTTGACCAGCTATTCATCAATAAATGCTTCTCAGTTCATATACAACGTATATCAGATATTGTAATATAATAGTGTAAATCACACCATCAAATTGAACAACTTTCTCCATAGAACCAAAGCAAAAAAATCCAATGTCCAATACGTTTGGGTCGAGTAGGTATTAAAGTTTTGTATGGGACAGCTGATTATTTTTTCGCGAAAAGGATGTTGGTCCCATAAATAAAGTTGTTCAGTTTAATGGTTTGATCCACACTCTTAAATATGACCACGCATATCTGATACACGTTGTATTTACTTATTTATAATTATATTATCTTTAACGGAAGTGACAGTCAAATTCTAATGCGCACATGCATGCAAACTAAAAGTGCAGGTTGGGATAGAAAAGAAAGAAAGAAAAGAAAGAAAAACCAATTTATTTTTTGCACACAGGCTCAAATCGACAGATCAGCAGCAGAGATCAGAGGCAGGATCGAGCTCAAACCCGAACAAGCAAAATGAAACAGGCATATACTCGTAAATAAACTAAACCATTTTTATTCCAACGAACTAATGTCACATTATTTATAAATACGCCTCATCTTTATAACAGTGATTAAAATGTTTAATTGTAGGAACCAGCGGACGCAGAGTAACCGTGCGGTACAGTTTCATCTAAAACATTGTAATTATTACAAGTATTACAACGGAAAATTACACACGCATGCGTTATTACAAGTGTAATTAATGGGTGAAAAAATGAATCATGTTTGCTTATGAAGGCTGGGGTTTTTTGGTTATTTTTAACCTGTGTAAGGAAGTGCTACGTTAAGTTACTTGACTTTATCTAAGCATTAATGTTTTGTTATGTTTTTCAATATTATGTTTTTTTTTGTTTCAAAGTCAAAGTCAATGATTTTTATTTCAACTGGGCTTTTGCAGGCACTTTCAAAACAACTTTTCTCCTTGTTAGAGTTTGTGAATGCCTTTCCTAATCTTATCATTGTTTACCTATTTTTTATTTTCTGTCTCTATTTTCTTTTGGGTTTTGAATAGAGGCTTTTCCTGTCAAGAATTTATTAATTTCTTCTTGATATCACGTTGGCGCAGTGGCTATGCGATTGACTTTTTGCACTATCTACCGCGGGTTCGATCACCGCACAGAATAAATATTTGTATGGCCTACAGATAGATAGTCGTTCCGGGTCCTGGGTGTGTCTGCATGTGACATGATGGTTGTAAACTGTATTCACGATGCAGGAGAAATACAAGTGACGGGCAACGATATAAAAAAATAAATAAATATCAACATTAACTTGTCATTATTTCACCTCAAGTTTAGTATTACCGCACATAATATATATATAAAACCAACATATTTTTTATGTTCATGATCAAACGTTCGCTCATGAAGCTAAAACCAATAATGTTCTCGTTTGCGGATTTTGATCGTAAAAACATAAATAATTGATTCATGATTATAAACTTTTAACGACTTTTTTGTTGGTACTTATACAATTTAGTTGTATTAATTTGCGGCTCTTTATTTTAAAGCTTAGTTTAAATGCCCATTTCTTGTGGAAAATGCACCTTTGTATTATTTTGTAGCTATTAACAGTATTATCGAATGAGTAAATAATATTAATCCACCCTGATATCATACCACCACTGGACACAGGAGGTCCGTGTTCTCAATAATGACAATTTACGGTTAATCAGAAAAGGTATAACCCTCTCCGTTGTCGGGTACCTAATAATTAAAAGCTGTTATTGTACTTCACCATTATGAACAACTTTTACTAAGAAACCAACACAGAAATTGCGGTAAAAAAATGCTATTCCATACAGTAATTCGAGTAATTATTAATTAGATTAATTGTCCTCTATCTATACTTCGTCAGAGTATTCATAAATAATAAGCGGTGATAGCCTAGCCGTTGAACGCTTGCCTTCTATGCAGGAAGGTCTGAGTTCGAACCCGACCCGTACCTCTGACTTTTCGAATTTATATGCGGATCGCAATTTGATTATCACTTGCATGATGATGAAGGAAACCATCGTGAGCAAACCTGCACGTCTGCGACGGCCTCATAAAGTTCTCGATGGTGTGTGTAGTCCGCCAAACCGCACCAGGCCAGCTTGGTGGACTAAGGCCTAACCTTCTCATTCCGAGAAGAGGCCCGTGCCCAGCAGTGAGACAGTAATAGGCTGGATTTTTTAAATAATTTACTATAAATAAATAATTTGTATGCAACAGCTGTTTTTATTTCTCCATTTGTTTGTATCCCATAGTAAAAGTCGTTCATAATGATGAGTACAATAATCCCCCCCCTTTAGGCTGTTGGTATAAACCCTTTCCGACTAACCTTATATACGGTGATTATATTACGAAAATATTGATAGTGTACGGGCCGCTATAAGCCGAAATTTGAAACACAATCCACACCGCATTAGTAGGAGCCAAGGACAGTGGAAGAATTTAATCAGGCCCATTATAACTAGGTGGTAAACAAAAGTATTAAATCAGACGTCAGTCATTGTTAATGTATGCGTGACACTACTCATCTAGATTGTTCCTCTAGTGACAACTCTATCTGTCACTATAATCAAGGTAATGTAGTTATTATAGCTATAGCTATAGAGTTAACATTGCGTTGGCATATCCATACTAATATTATAAATCTGAAAGTGTGTCTGTTTGTTTGTTCCTTCTTGACGCCTCAACTATTGAACTGATTTCATCGAAATATTGCATACAAACTGAGGACTTCCCCAGGTTGTGATAAGTATAGGTATTCTGTTATGTTCTCAAATCTCACATAGGATACTTTTTATCCCAAAATTGATCCACGCGGGCAATGCCGCGAGCAGAGGCTAGTGATACGATAACTGCGTGGTTCCCGAAAATGAAAGGCTTCTTTCTAGAAAGAAAGAAAGAAAAATAATTTGTTTGGCTGCAAAATTGAGGCAACATAAGCAAAAAAAAAATTGTTTTTCATAACAGCGTAATTCCTCTTACAAGTTACACATAGATAAAGTTCTTTACTTCTATCTTCATGTAATAAGATGGGCACTGTGGTTATGTGCCTGCCATAATTCCTGCAGTTCAATTTGTATTCAGATAACCACATTACGATTATCATTCCGTTGGCAAAGAGCAGTGATTTTGGTATTCCATGATGGACCAAATTGTAGTGGTCATTGAGATGGCTCAAATACAGATCTGGGGGTCTACCGCGTAGGTACCTAAAATGGTAATGAACATCGACTCTGGTAATAAACTTCAATACGATGGTGTAAAAAAATTACCATTAATGAATTTGGGACTACTATCTTCATGATCGTTGACCACTGAGCGTTGATGAGACCTAATGATAGGGCAATAATGATTACAATATTTATCATCTCATTGTGATATTCTTCTTATTGTGACATAAGTTCGATTATACTAGCAAGTCCACCTTTACCGTCAAACGTGGTAGGATTCGATTTCACATCCGCTTGCTCACCATTAAAAGATTAAGTCGTTGAGATAATAATAACACATCAATGAATTTTTACCTACAAACCCCAGGAATAAAACTAAATCACTGTATTACACTATTCATAACCAGTGCCCATTCATCGAAACATTTTATAATAACGCCACAAAGATAATTGCTCTGACACGAATAATATTTTACGTTCCTATACATGACGATCATTTGAACAATACGTCGAATCAGTCTGTCCGGTAATTATAGAGCACTAACTGTTTCATATACAATGCGAATAATTATCACTGGTGCTCTGAAATCGTTCATCATTTAATAGTCGAACAAAATTGTATGGATCGAAAAATTGTTACGCGCATTGTTGGTGACGTGAGGTTGTTGATTGACAACTGTATTTTGGAGTTACGCGTTTCGAGTATTTTTGAATTCAAAAAAAGGTGGAGGTTCTTAATTCGAATGGATGTATTTTTTTTTTTGTTTATTTGTTTGTTTGTTCAGCGATATCTTCGCCAACAGCTAACCGATTTTTTAATTTTTTTTGATATTATAATTATTTTTATAATACATTATTATGTACCTTCAGTTAGTAAATATATTATTGTGTATTTCATGCTGCCATTTGCTCTTTTCTTATCGTACTTTTGGCAATAAACTGGAGAGGACAGATTGGAATTAGTGAGGACTACATTTCATCTTCTCGTGTTAGCCTGATCGTCTCATAGAAATTGCTCACCATCAATATAACTAACCTTTGGACGTTTAGGTACCTACTGCTATGACTGCTCATGCCGTAGTAATAAATAGAAGAAGAAAGCAACCCAGAGTACGGCAGCGGCGGATCAACGTAGGCTGTCACTCGGAAAGGGTAGAAGGTTACTCTATCATGATAATATACAAGTTCTAACCTTTCTGGTCCCAATCCCTTTAAGGGGTTTATTATACTCATTATTATGAACAACTTTCAATATGGGAACCACCAAGAAATCGCGAAAAAAATGTGCTGTTCGATACATTTAGTCGAGTACCTACCTAATATCTACGTATTGAGTTATTTGTATTGAAATTGCAATTTCACGGTTGGTCCTATAGTAAAAATTGTTCATATTTATGAGTACAAATATATTAAAGAGATCGAGACTAGAAAGCTTAGACCTTATGTAAATTATTATAAGTTTTGAATACTTTTATTTTTACCACTTTATACCTCATAAAAACTGCAACATGAAAAACAAAGATATAAAATCAATGTCAATAAATTATTGTATGATGACTTCATTTCAACACGTATATTCAAAATCGTTACAATTTTAAAGGTCATGTTTAGTAGAAGGCTTAATAAAACCGTGGGTGGCCAGTTATTATAAAAACCATAATCTACAAAAGAAGTAGTGTTATAAGCGCTCATGAAAAAGTAAGCCACGGCCAACTGTTCCCACGAACGTAACATTCAGACAATTCAAAGTTTAGAGACATTTTAATGAAGAACTCATATCAAACAAAAACTCAGATTTAGAGCAACATTCTAACAAAAGTATTGGTATCAAATACAATTTCAAACAACATAAAGAATGGACGCGAGTCCAATATTTTATAAGAGATGTCGCGTCGATGACACGACTGAAATATCGACCACTGTGCGAGGTGCAAACAACTTACTAGGCACGCCTACAGGCTATCGGAACAAAAAAGAATAGCACGTCCGGGCAACACACTCGTGAAGCAATATAGCACAATTTTTATCTCGCAGATTTATACTGTACTGTGCACACAGCAAAGATGCAGCTGCATGTTTCGTGCCGTGTGTAGGCGAACTACGCCTGTGTGCGACGAGATGCGAGCGCGAAAGTTTTGCATATGTGTAATGTTTCGAGATATACAGGTGACAGAGGAGATACGCGGTGGGCGGGGCCAAGGGAGGGGTGAAACCTATTGGAAAGAGATGGCGGACTCGCTATGATAATGATGTTATTGCTTTCTTGATGTTCGCTCTCCTTTAGTTTTATTATTTCTCGATCTACTTATAAGGCGATATAAACGTTAAGTGTGAGCGCGTATAAAATACGTTTATTGTGTCGTTATAGCCGCCCGAGGCGGGAGGGAATGCAAAAAGTGGAGATTACAGATTTAAGATTCTCCGGTATGGGACACCTCGTTACTCCGGTGTCTCTCGTCGATAAAAGTTAATCAGAGATGACGCGTGACAGCCGTGATACATGACAGTCTGCAGCGAAAATTGTATCGTGCCCAAGAAGGTTACTTCTTGCACAATAAACGTAGGTACTAACAAGATTATAATATTTGCTTTAAAGCAGCAAATATAATCTCATGTGTAATGCGTTATATAAGCAAATTAACAAGGATCGCCTAAATCCATCGATGTCTATAGATATGCTCTGTCATACAAAGGGAAGCTAAAAAAATGAGACGTAGTTTTTGAAGACGGCAAATTCTAAATTCAGCAATGTTCGAATTGTATTTAAATAAAACAGCGATACATGCACTAATGGAATAGCTACTGTTATTATACATTTTTTATTCAATACACAAATTAATAATTATGTTTATAAACGGCATTGACTGGTGATCAATCACTCCATTTTTCTGAAAATGGAGTACCTGACACGTCTCACTTTTTGAGTTCACTAAGCATATCTATAGACATCGATGCCTAAATCAGGATGACGTGCGATGATGTTAGTATCTCTATAATGTTATAAACAATTATCACTTTCTCCTTAACGTCACTGCTTACGTATTTATATTATTTAAACATGACCTCTAAATCTGCCTTGCAGTAACACGTTTATGCAACGAGAACAAAAGGCAATGGCCAGTCACATTTTTCATTCATATTATTTACGTTCGATATTTAAACAAGTGATAATAAGGAAAAAAACGCTTTAATAATAGGCTACTTCTATACTTATTTTTTTCTTTTTTTTTTCTCATTATAGTTTTGACGTTTCCTATTATAGAAAGGCATAATCATACTACGCCTATAATATCCAATACGTGCATTTCCTAACCGCAGAGTAAATGAATTGCTTCAATACTATCTAGGTACATAATGTATGCAGTTATTTTGGAACATTCGATACGGGGTAATATGACCTCATTGTATTTGCTTATAAGTCAGTAACTACACAGGAATCAGCTTTATGCAAAGAGTGAAAAATGCTAACCATTCGTTATCGAACCATAGTTAGTTTCTTATGAGAAGTCAGCCACCGTGAAACGCCTATAATAAGTTGGCAACTCGTTGACTCCTTCAATTATACCGTCGACAAATTGACTGTCAAGTCAACCCACGACTACTCCCACTTCAACAATTTCTCCTTTCTATTCCACAAACATTACAATTTCCAATAGAAAACTGAGCCATTAATTATTCGAACGCGTTCCATATTGCAATACGTTCGCACGCATCGTGTAACCGCAGCCCAAATGAATCGCCTGCTATCACCTTTTGTGTCCAACCACTCATTAGGGAGGCAAACGATTGTCTTGTATTTTGCATTCCATTGTACGCTATGAAAGAGGTGTGGAATGAAGCGACGAAGAAATGCGGTATTGGACTAAACGTTGTATTTAAGTGTCCGCTTTCAAAACGTTTTCTTATAATATGCATTTAGTGTTATAGTCTTAAGAATAGGCCTATTGATACGTAATTACGTTGGACTAGTTAATGTATACTAATAATGTCTTGTCAAAGTCCAAATTTAATTTGACGGCACAGTAGGCGCAGTGGCTAAGCGATTGGCTTTCTGCGCCACGTGCCGCGGGTTCGATCCCCGCACGGAGCAAATATTTGTATGTTCTATAGATAGTTGTTCTAGGTCTGGGTGTGTGTGCATGTCACATGTATGTTTGTAAACTGTATCCACGATACAGGAAGAATATTTGTGTGGCAATGTTTAAAAAAATCTAAAAAAAAAAACTCCAACGAGTAACGAAGCGCAGTATACCTACTAGACGTGGCATGGAGCGCGTCAGAAACACCAGAAATAAAGTTATGTCAAAATATAGGTCACTTTATTTAGGAGAAAAAAGTATAGGTACAATAATTTCTCTTAAGAAAATACTTGTAAGATTAAAAAACGAAAAACGTTGAACATCATTTTTTTTCGTCTTTTTCGCAAATATTTATATTAATTTTAAGTCATTTCGGATACCTTAACATTATGTATGGGAAAACGAAAACATTTTTCAAATGGATAAACTTTTCCTTTTGCAGAATTATTAATTATCATGAGTTGCCGTATCCGAAACTACTTCAAATTCACCGTGCATTAAATAGTTATTATTGCATTGTCATCCAGTTCTGAGCTATTTTTATAATTTAAAGGCTCTAGCTCATCGGGAAGTTAGTTTAAAATCGATTGCAAAATTTGTACCGAACAGACAAACAAACAAATAGACAAGAAAGCGAGTTAATAAAAACGTGGTAAAATTTAAAATTATATGGTTATACTGACTACAATCATGAGAACATAACCTTAACCGCGTTTATTAATAACAGAGACAGAGTGTTTATGGATCTCAAGTGTTTAACAATATAGGCTTAGATGATCGCAGTATTATCATACTTGCAACATTCTATTAAAATCCGCTCAGGTTCCGAGAAAGGTAGTAATAACAGGTAACACTATTCCTCATCTCTAGTTACTTATTCTAAGTAAAGTTATAAATATGACAATTAATAGACATGGCTCTACATAAAGCCGTTTTATAAAATCCATTTACAAGCAAGTAAGATACTCTGTGGTCGTTTTAAAGTGTTTACTGCAAAATCTAATCTGGTGGTGCACGCGCATTGCTGGTTTTTTGACATGCTTACCGTATTCGACCGTTCTATAAGATTTTTCAAGTTGGATTTTTCGGATTTCAAATGTTTTTCTACTCACAGAATTGTAAAAGCCACCTGAAAATTTGTTATTATATCTATTCAGCCCGTAACTGCATGCTTTGCTCTTAGAAAAATTCCGTTATCGCCTTGTACGACACTCATCGGTAAAAAGGGGGAATCACATTTTTTTTTCGTGAACTATCTAGCTTCAAAAACCCAAATCTAAAAAAAGTATATTAAAATAAAATTATTCAAGTGTCGCTACCGAGTTTAAACTTGACATGTAAACAACGTGCTTATAGAAGACTAGATATTTAAAAATCTTGCAACACACTGATTTCTTCTGTATCGTGGGCACAGTTTACAAACATACATCTCACATGCACACACACACCCAGACTTGAAACATCTAACCACTATTTTCTAAATATCAACTACAATAATAATTATAGCATTAGAAGATGTTCTATCAAGGGAAACAGATCCAAGAAAAAAGTATTATAATTTTTTATTTAGATCTATTTTTTTAAGATCTTCACTAATTTCAGTGTTTATTTTTACAAAAGTCACTATTACTTGAGACTTCATATGCTATATCAGATTCTTGGAAGACATCATTATGAATGAACCCTTACACGCAGACTATTATAAGCTTCAGTTCGCCCACCTGGGGACACCCATCAATTGACAAGTTTTAAGATCACATGCTTACTTTGTAGGTGCAATTCTAGTCGCTCAATGATAAAACCCTGTAACTAATACTGTTAGATACTGGAGTACTTTGAATGGGTGGAAATGTACATTAAACTTGGAATGGCCTTTTTTAACCTACTGCGGCGAAGCCCAAAGGAGGATAATGTTTTTTAGTTGGTATATTACGTATGTCTGTGTCTATGTTCCTAAAGGCTAAACGAGTGAACCGATTAGGTATAACAAATGATAGTGACACATTTGCTGTAGTGTTTTTGTATTTTTAAGTATATTGTACCTAATCAGCGTGCAGGAAGATGATGCTGCCCATTTGAAATAATAATTTAGTAGTCTAACAAACAAGGCTCACACAAAGAGTGGTTAAATTTTTTACTGTTGTCAATATAGTTTTGTAACGAGGAGAAATCGGGTTAGTCGTTGTGGTTACCGGCAATGAAAAATCTGCCCCCTCCTCGTTGCCTTTTCGATACCAACAAATCACGGCCTGTAGGTGTCAAAAAGGCAACTAAAGGAATACGTCAAGAAAATGGGCAGCAGCGTCTTCCATTGTACTCCTTACATCATATGGCCGTTAATTATGTCTGCCAAGTGTAGTGCAACTAATAAGCTAAGTCCTCACTATCGCCTAAGGCTGTTTAAATATAACCCAAACTAAAAAATAAAGGGTAAAAATATATTTACCTTATGTAATTTTATGAAATTCAAAGACAATACAAAAAATATTTCAAGTAAATAACTTATTGTTAGATTCATCAGAATATGCGCACAACAATGTATCACACTTTTTCATATACATCATACATCTCCGAACAATAGTCGAATACTGGCCGAATGTCATATTGTTTCTTATTTCTTACGCCTTTTTATAAAAAAATGTTTAAGGCTGGCCACCCCAGTGGCCAACGCATCCCAACATTTCGACACTAAAACTTTGATTTACGACTTTTGCCCGCCGATTGCGCACTAAAACAGCACTTACGTCACTTTCAATTTTAAAAGGGAATGTTTTCACACCGACATGTAATATGCATGCTCAAAAGATGCGTTAATAAAGCAAGAACATAATAATTACACAGCTTTCAATCAATCAATGGCAAACATAACACTTTATAGATGTCATGACACTATATGACATGAACTATTCAAAAATGTATAGTAGATACCTACCTATTCTTAGTATGTGGAAACTACTTATTCGATTGAGTTCTCTAAAAAACGGAACTGATTTTAACGATCGTCATTAATAGCATGGCAGTTTGTTTTAAAACTGAAATAATACCTCCACATTCAAAATTATTTTTCAGCTTGCTTGCAATAGCTAAAGTTGCATGTTGTTATTGTTCTCAATGAAATTCTTCAACATTTTAATTTAGTATGCATACTATGATACAAGGTTACCTGGAGTATTACGCTTCAGTGTGACTGCGGATCGCCTTAACGCGAAGCTTTTTAACCGCCCTCGTTGTAAAACCGTGCTCGTCGCGATTGTCCGTGTTACGCAGTAAACCGTCCATTCTTAAACTGAAGAATAACATATATTATCTATCATCTAAACATGCCTTTACAGCCACTGCAAAAACATGATTGTTTTATGTATGACTTGACAGCAAATAATTATGAAACAAAACAGTAGCATGTTTATGTCTTACATCATTATTTGAAAATAAGTTAGTCTATGTTAAGTATGTTTTTATGGTTGTTGTAAGTACTCAAACTTATATTTAAAATTCTATAAATGAATTTATTTTGCGAAATAATGAAATAATATTTTCCCTTATTCATTTTAGAACAGAGATAACATTTTTTTTTTTAATTCTCCTTTCCTTTATTCTAATTCAGTATTACCAGCTGTTCTTGATTACATGAAGTAATTAAAATATCCACATCTATGATGATATTAATAGGTATTCCACGAAGAGCACTGATTTGAACGGCACTGAAACGAATAGCACCAACGCTACACTTATCCATGATCCAGTTTTATATCCATGATGCTAAGATTTATCCAAGACTTAAGAATTTCTACTGCTCTTTTGAAGACAAACCGAGTGTGAAGCTAAAAAGATCCAAATAAAAAATAAACGAACAACTCAAACGAATTTTGAAATCGTCGCATAAACGGCCCCTCCGGATGAGCTCACGACGCGCTGTATCTCATTGTCTTCATTGTACTGGTCAGTTGAAAGAAAATGAGTATGTTTCATTATAATATCCAAGGGCTGACAGACGATACGCACTTCCTTTCCACGCCATGTGGCCGGCAAAGCTATTTAATTTTAACATTATTATAACTGGTTAGCGTTATATTTTTTAAATTATATCCGGAGTGCGAAACGTTAAGTACAGAGTCGATTGAATTTATTTAAATAAAGAATCTTTTTAACGTATTAGAGCGGCACGAGTCACTATGTTAATAGACTAGGAACTTCCTACCAGTCGGTTTAATAGGAGCTCCGATTACCAGTCTGTTGGCAGTCGTAATCTTATATTTTACATACAGAATGACAGCTTACGACTGATATTCTGATTGGCATTTGCCATTTTATATGCCCAAACAAAGATATAAAAACAAGATCGCCAGGAATGGAGGCAAAGGGTTGGAGGCCTTTTGCCAAGATTGAATCTCGAAAAATTCAATGATGATGATTATGATGATGCACAAACATTAAATCGGATTTTATGATCAGATCAACTTACTTAATACAGTCGACTCCTAGAAATAGGTCTCTCCCTGTGGCCTCTATCAATTCTTAGTGATGTAAATGCCGAGAAATATGATACATAAAAATTCAAATAATCGCAAGAAGAGAGTTTGGGTTGGCGGGACTTTCCGCTCAAAATTGGAACTGCCTGACTGGGAAAGTACCTCCACGTGGAAGAATGTCGTAGCCAAATAACACTGTTCTTTTGCAATACACAACATTGCAAAAGAACAGTGTTATTTGGATTAAGGTAAGTAAGGTCGCCAATGCTACTAGGTAGGTAGTAGGGTTAGCAATGCGCGAGTGATGCCCCAGGTATTGCAAGCATCCATAGGCTAAGAAGCCGCGTACCATTAGACGGGCCGTATACATGCTTGCCACCTTATTGTTTTTTTTTTTTTAAACCAGTGTCAATAAATACAATTTTTAACCCCCGACAAAAATAGAGGGGTGTTACAAGTTTGTAGTGTGTATTTGTGGATCTGTCTGTGGCATTACAGCTCCAAAACGGATGGACCGATTTCAATTCAGTTTATTTTAATAGAAAGCTAGTTTAGTCAGGTATCATCTTGGCTATGATTCATGAAAATCTGTTCAGCCGTTCAAAAGTTACAGCTCTTTTTCTAATTGGATTCGGGGGTTTTTGACGGTTAGGTTATTTATTCACTACTTATAGGTACACTCATCACGTTGTTATTTTTAGGCCACATTAACAAATCCCAAAATCAGTCTGTACTGTACTACAGTATGATTTTAAAAAACCATTAGTATTATGTACGTTAAAATATAGGCAGTTGCAGTCGTGTCACTGTATTGTCACTTACACTTTATCTATCAACACACCCCGTGCGGTGCCTGACCTGTCTATTCGAACGCTAACCCCTACCTTTCCTAACCTTGAGTGGCATCCTACACAAAGGGTACGTCAAAGTATGGAAACTCGATTAAAGTCGCGTTTTCCATTGTTCTAGGCTGTGTAGTGATTGGTGATATTGACCATGTGATCCCTTCAAACCGAATTAAATGTGAAAAAAACAAAATTGGCACAATAAAAATAACTCAATTTTGAGTTAAGCTCGCCTCTGTTAACTACGTGTACATGTAGTTTCCTTTTATGTATTTCATTTGTGTTTATGTGTACAATAAAGAATAAGAATAAAAACCTCGAATTTAATAAAAAAAGAAGACTAATTTTTATGCCAAAAGGACGTCAACTCAGCATAGTGTCAAATGGCACCACTAAGTGCTACCACCTGACGCTGATTTTAAGCTGCAACCCACGGGTGCCATACGCTCGAATGTGCTTAACAATGTAAATGCAATGCAATTAGAGTCATATCTAGCACGATTAAAAAGGCTAGGTTAAAGTAATAAATCGGTAATACACAAAATAACTTAATTTAGGAACACGTTCACCAACTATAACAATTGTTTAAAATGAAAACAACTGTTTACTCATACAAAAGTTGGTGTTTAACGAATGATTTAGTCTTAAAAGTCTGTTATATTGTCGGTGGACTTGGACCTTACTGTGATCAACAATTATGTCCGTTAAGCACGGTTATGGCAATAGAGGGCCTATTGCCCAATCGAAATAATATCGATGTTTGGGCGTTGACCACTTGACCACGTTGTGTAATGGACGTTTTTTGGCAGAGAATAGAGAATTTGCATCTAAATTAATAATTATTACACAAATAAAATACATAAAGTATATGTAAGAAAACTCAATAACTCATATTATTGAGTTTTCTTACAGGAAACCGAGTAAAAAAGTAAATATAAGAATAGGTTCAGAGGAAAGACTCACACAACATATATACACAACAAAAGATAAACATACTTTCAAACAATATTATTATACTATAACTAAATTATGTTACATAAACAAGTATAAAAGTGTTGAAAAATGCTATAATGAAAGATTTATTCAAAAATTATACTTTTTCTATAAATTACCTTTATTAAAAGATTTAATTATAAGTATAGATTATGTAAAACGAAACGTTGTTTCAAACACCATCATCAAATTTTGAAGTCACTCCTTCGTGTTTCCTTGGTAACCATATTCACACGCTATAAACGAGCAATGCAATGACGTCATGTCACATGACTCGTGTTTTGGCGCGAACATTTGAAAGTCATAGATATTCTTATTTTTGATATTTCTATTAATCTTACAAATATTTTTTTGTTTTATCTTTTATTATTTAAGCCTTCGATACATACCATAAACTAAATATAAAATAAATAAAGGGATATGCCCATTCGTTAAGGAGGTTTTGGCCAAGTGGCGTCCATAAATACAACAAATCATAGGCATTAGGGTTGACATCATAGATACAAAATCAACCATAATTTTTTACATAGAACTTGGACAGAATTTTAAAATTGTATGAAAAAAATTCAAGGTTCATATAAAACAAACATGGAGTTGACTGGCAAGCCAGTGTCGTCGTGGTAAACAGGTACGGAATCCAATGTAAAGCCAAGTTTGTCATCGCCATAATACTAATCAAAGTCATCGGATAGAAAATAGCAAAACCGTGTAGGAAAAATCACAATTCACAAAGCACAACAAACAATCCGCAATAAACAAAATGTTAACTGTCAACACAGACTGTCAATTTCAATTATCATTGACGTAGTGATGGCGATTCGGCATCGATTTATCAAAAACCGATGTTATAGAGCTATGAATCGATATTTTTAATAAACTTGAACCAGCACTGCATAGATTTCGGAAGACAATCAATAGACATTTATTTTACCTATTCTATAGAAATTAAACGTTTTAATATAGGAAGCGAAACAAAAGAAAAAAGTTTTTCAGAAGATCATTCAGTTCTCGATTTATTTGATTTCGATTTTTTGTGACATTTGCCATCACTACTTTTATAAGATTGACTTAACGTGCGGAAATGAAGATTGCATCACATGCATAATAATTGATTGAATGTCTTTTTAATATAAGTTTTTAATTCCCGAGTGTTACAAACAAATAAATAATAACAATATTTTAGTTACTAAATAAGTTATTTTTTTGTATTTTTCACATTGGTGTAACGAACCTGCCTACCTACTGGCCAAGAGTGGGCATTTGCCTTTAGGTTCTCTATTATTTATTAGTAAATAATGCGGATCAACGGATGTTCCTTTACACAAAACCCTTACTACCTACATGTATAACTACATCATTTAATTACTTCCTTCATCGAACGGCTCAATCAATTCATTATGGAGTTCTCATAGAAGGATAAACAAAAGATTCTTTATACTTGTAAGTACTCAACCGACCAGGCGTGGTCCGATGACGTCCGTACAAAAACGTAAGCAATAATTAAACGACCTAACTTATAATTAGTACAAAATACATGATAGCTTAAAGGCTTCCAAAGACCTTATTTCCGTAGAAAGTATTTTATACTCTATGTTAGAATAATAAGGTTTATTTTTGAGTGGCATTCCAGGTGTATAAAGGACTGAGGTTTTTATTTGTAATTCGAATTCATCAAGCTTTTAAATACTGGCTGGTTTAATAAATTGATAAAAGTGTTCCAATATCGGTTTATTCATATTAAGTGAGCCGAAAAAAAAAGAATGCTACACTTAGATTTATTTAGTGTTTTTCAGAGTAGTAGGTACTACGCGACTACTAGACGCAATTTCAGGGTTGGTCCCATAATAAAAGTTGTTCATAATGGTGAGTACAAAACCTTTAAAGGGATGGGGACTAGAAAGGTAGAGGAAAGGTCCTCTACCTTTCTAGTATTATAATAAAAGATAGAATATTATTATATTGACAACACGGTTGGCGCAGTGGCTAAGCGATTAGCTTTCTATATACGCTACGTGCCGCGGGTTCGATCCCCGCACGGACCAAATATTTGTATGATCTACTGATAGTTGTTTCGGGTCTGGGTGTGTGTGCATAATGAGATGTATGTTTGTAAACTATGATCCTCGATATAGGAGAAATCCCAGAGAGAGGAGTGTACTTTTTTTTTAAACTTTTTATTCCATTAATTTTCTTAAAAGACTGTATTCATCTTGGATACTCAAGATTTGTATTAATAAATCTCTATGTAATTAATATTTCTCGTATTAATGATTGTGAATTCTCTTTTCCCACACGTAATATAAGTTTTTACGTCTTCTAATTATAGTATATTATATTTTAATTATCCTTAATTGTATTTTGTATACAGGCCCTCAGTAAGTTCCAGCAACTGGTAATAAAATGGTAGTGTTTACAGAAAATATCGTAAAAATAGAACAATATAATTCATATCGAAATAAAACAATGTATATGATATCTTTGCACTAACTTCGAGACAATATCTCAGGAGCTCGCATTCCTGTTTACTCCATATCTGTAGTATCGAAGCGAGATGAGGCGAAGTGAGATTTATGATTCAGAAAAATCTCTTAATGGACCATCGGGCGCATGGTCCGCAGTGATAAATGTGCAATTTCAACTTTAAGAATGCAAGCACCAAGTTTTGACTTACGATGATATACTAACTTACAAAATGTTCACACTATCCATGATTAACGTTTAGGTTTATAGTCTTTTATTTATTTTGTATTTTGTTTTTTATGTGCGTTCGGTTTTTGAATTTACTTTTTCGAATGAACCCTAATTAAAATTAAAATGACGTTGTTAGTACCTATAGTCATTTAAAAATGGAATGTTAACGGTTTTATTTTTGTATTCTAGTTTGAAGTAGGAAATAGAGCTAAAGACACGTAATAACCACTTTATAAATTTAATTAAGAAAAAAAAATAACTTTATCACGCAATGTGAGTTCTATGTAATTCGGCAATTTCGCTCTTAATAAATTACAGGGAATCAAAAGAAAAACATAAATTAACATTGTTCAGTGACACGACGATTTTAATTACAGTACTTTGTAAGATATAATGTGTCTCGAAACAAAGCGTTGTGACATTTACGTCCTCCGCAAATTGGGAGACTTAAGTGCTCTAGCAGAGGACATAAACAATACGCATCGCTGTTTCAGGCAAAACACTCCACACTATAATTTTTCCACATTCATACAATAAGGGCCGCAGTCAATGAGTCTAGTCTGATACTTCCACAAGTAAAGTTTGAACGCACACAGACGCACGCCCCACTCGTTAAAGCTCGAAGTGATCGCGTGCAGAAAGCTCCACACACGCACACCGCCGCATGGCCGGCGCCCTAAGCTGTGGTCAGTACTAACGCAAACTGTGTGACGGACACACGAAAAACGAGCTGAAAACGGAACGCAAAACTAACAAAATCAAAAGAGTATTTACATTAGCACGCGCGAACGTTCCGTTGCAAGCAGACTCGTCGCGTCCGACCGCGTATGTAAATGTTCTGCGCTTGTGTTAGTTTATGATCATCTGTCAAAAGTCGGATACATGTGACGTTTCGCGTCTGAAATGTAAACAAAAGTTGTTCGAGTCTCGAGGCATTCATTTGGACGTTATTTACGATCTGCGATGAGTATGTTACGTGAGTTATGAACTTGCATATGTTGAATTAATTGCAGCAAAGTGTCGCGGACGACCGTTTGGATTGTTTTTGTACGAGTAAGTAGTGAAATGCAACTTGTTTAACATTCACGTTTCTTGAGACAAATTTGTACGTAAATAGAGGGATAATAACGCTCTTAACCGTTTAGTTTAGCGTATGATATACGTGTTTTGTGGCTTGTAAAAATTAAATCAAATTGCCCTGTCAGCTGTCATAACCAACAGTTGTTAATTTTGTAAATGGAACCTTTCTTTACGTTTGTTTGACAATGCAATGTTCATGCATGATCTCATTTGTGATTCCTTTTTTAAACAAATGCATGAGTTATTTTTGGTAACACCGGCACTCTGCAAAAAACGATACAATTCATAAAGTCATTTGCATTTTGTTTCAGCTTGAAATATGAAATCCTTGTCTTTTGTGTAAAATTGATTGACCGTCTTATTTCGTATTCTAAAATTCGTATCATATAGAGACTGATGATGTGCACCAATGCATATTGATTCCGGGTATCCCAAATAGAGCCTAGCTAAATGATGTCACTTGTTTTTTATGGACTCTTGTCTCCCATTAAATCCCATCGCACCATTCATATAAACATAATTTATTAAAGTTTACTCTCATCTTCAAACTAAGCACAAATGTTTGACTTCTATGAGCACCGTGCAAATATATTTTCTAAGAATTACATTTCATCAGCCTAATTTCTTAGAACTAAGTTAATAAATAAAGTTAATTATTAATTGCAATCGGTGATTCTTCATTAGCGGCCGATGTGGTAATCTCATAGCCACGCCACTAATCCTTAGGGTGACGTCCGGTTACATTTATGTGCTGCTAGGGTTGTCACCGCGACGCAACAAAGTTGTGTAGTGGATAAATACAACACGAATATTCTTTATTAAAAGAGTTGAGGAACTACGTTTTAAAAAAAAAAGCTTTGTAGTGTACTGCGTGCGATTTTTTTGAGAATTATTGAATTTTGTCTTTTTTGTCTGAGCTACGAATGAGCTACGTGTGGTGTCCTCTGGCGGGGTAAATAGGAATAATTACATCACGAATATATGTATGGCTAAAGTCACACGGCCAATACACCTGTGAAAACAGGTAATTATGGCAATAGCCTCCAGGAACATTTTTGGGAAGTGACTTATGAAGGCTTTTATTCAGAAGTGAATTTCTCGAGTAATATTCTGGCAAACATCGTCGTAGTGAGTCCTATTCAAATACAAATTTAATTATTCGCATATAAATGGTACATTATAAATTATAGGTCTTTATGTCTTTGAGTGCCATACTTGGACATATTTATCTATATACGTGAAGAGAAAACTTTGTACCGCTTTTTAAGCATATTGGGCGCACGGAGGAGTGCGAGATTTGGGATAGTTAAAGTTTATTATGAAAAAGGAGTGCAGAAAGCTAAAATTACGGTCGAATTTCAACGACTGGATGACCTATAGTAAGAATAATATCAGCATAGTCATGGTACCTAGTATGTAATTTATTTTTGAGTAAAACCGTATCAGTTTCGCTTAAGAATTTATAACTCCTCCCCACCCAAAATGTTAAATTAAACATAAAAAATATCATTGCCTTTATGATAATGAAATTAATATTATTCTGAAAAGATTAAATAAAGCGCTCATTGAAAAAGAAACATTGTTACAGGTTTTAATTTTTCCACGAATTCCTTTAATAATACTAGCTTCCACCAGCGGCTTTACCCGCAAGATAACTTTATAAATTATATCTTATTTTACTCAGTGATAATATAAAATTCTGCTGGTGAAAGAATTTTTAAAATCGGTTCGGTAGTTTTTATGTTTATCCATTACAAACAAACATACAAAATATATAATATTTTCTCTTTATAATATTAGTTTAGATAATTTAAAATCTGGGCTACTCTCAACAATTTCATGCCAGCCCTATCCTGATCGCACAGACAGTGTGTGTGTACAAATATTTGAATGTACGAGTACGTGGTGACAGTGTGTGCCTCCCCTTGCGACACCCCCGGCCGGTTATAATTGCATTCCACAAAAATATGACTCTTGAGTTTATCTAGTGGACGTTCAATATAATATGTGCATACATGTGTGTAAGGTCAAAGGAGAAGGTTCTGGGTATAAAAATATATGTAAAATAGACCAGGGGCTCTTAAAGTCAAAGTCAGTTAAAGTCAAAGAGTGGATAATTACCTACTGAACAAAAAAACTACATTGGAATTAGATTGACATTTTAAATTATTTTTCACAGTAACTCTCTGGAGATGTATCAAGTAAAAAGGTCTTGGACGTCAAAAAAGGCAAAATTAGCCTGAAATACAAGTAAATATATCAGTACACACTCAGCAACAAACATAAATATTTTATTACGATGTTATCGGCTAATTAACAATTATCGTTTAATTAATTTTAATGTGTTACAAAGCATGCTTTAATAAAATAAAATAAAACAACAACGAGTCACGATTTGTGTCAAATTAATATATGAATTAATCTTTCTTAATTAAGTCCACAAAAACAAGATAAATCCTTGCATTAATCACGACAGCAAAAAAACTATAAAATCTTCATTAAAACAAAACAAACAAACAGAAGAGGTTATTATACTCATTAACAAACGTTAAGGGGTTTTATTAGAACAAAAACCATCCGTGGAGACAATACACTCAGTTGAGGGGGATCTTAAGTGGCGCGCGGACATTACAGCATTTTCTTAATTTCTTAACCACTACACTCACACGCAGCGGGATGAAATTAAGAAAACATTCACCACATTAAGCGAACACTATTTACGGTTATATTTGTACGGTAACCCGACTAAATCTAATAGTTGTCTAGAAGGAGAAAAACTTAGGTGCAAGACACACTCTTGTTTTTACCACCCCTTTTTATTTGGGTGTCCGGTGAGTTCGTCTGAAGGTTGGACGTCTAATGAAATGTTCCACGTAGGAGTTTCGGATATCCTATGTAATTAAACAGGTGTCTCGTGGACTTAGCAAAGGTTCGCCTTTCGGGGACTTTTTCAATTAATTAGCTCGAAGCAATTACGTGCTAATAAAATTTTCTTAACATCAACGTTCTGGAGAATTATAACGATACCATTGAGAGTGTTACGATACTTCGCAGAAGTGGATTTTCAGTTTTTGCAGTATAAAAATAATATCACATATGGTTACTGAAGAAAAACATGCTCTATCTTACTATAGCGGTATTTTCTCAGCGGAAAACTCCTTAACCGACGATGTCTTAGCGTCCAGCCACGAAAGCAATAAAGAGCGCAGGCTTCCACGTTCATTAATTAACCCCCACTGTTCCTATCTCTTTCACACTTAAGTAAACTATTTGTAAATGAGTGGACCTCTCTCTCGCCCCAGCTTTGCGCAAAAATTAACTACTACATGTTCCGCTTTCGTGGTATTCACACATGGAACAAGAATGCATATGCACGCGCTTAGACAGGCAAAAAGACAACTAAAGAGCCTTTTCGATAACTCGGAAAATTGGTGTTAATTACAATAATGGTAAGGTAGAATTTTCTTTGTGTTAATTCTGTTTTATATAATGTTTCTAATGCGACGTTCGGTCACGTGTGGATAGTTTCCTATCCTAGTGTAATAAATCTCTTACTCCTCGTAATTACAATGTTCTTGTCTGTTGTGTGTTTTCATTAAGGGTGAGACACATAGATGTAGTTTGGGAAGTTATTTCATCAACTATATTGTAGCGAAAAATAGTGGTTGCAACCCTTGTATTAATTTTCTTGAGGACAAACTTCTGAACAAAATACAAGGTTACAGGTCTGAATTCATAACTATACTATTTGATGTATCTTCGGTGTATCCCGAAGATACTAGAATAAAATAAATATTTCAACCGACTAAACTGACCCTATTTTTATGTGACGTACAAAAGGCAGACATATTTTAGACTGATTTATTTATACATACAGAAATCAATGTCGTAAACTTTTTGCATAAAAAATCTTTAGCTTTGATTAATGTTTTTATTGACGCATCTGTATATGCAGTGATAGCCTAGCGGTTGAACGCTTGCCTTCCATGCAGGAGGGTCTGAGTTTGAAATCGGCTCGCACCTCTAACATTTGAATTTATGTACAGATCATGTGGGGGAAGGAAAACTTCTTGAGGAAATGCACACCTGAGAGAGCCTCATAAAGTTCTCGATAGTGTGTGTAGTCCGTCAACCCGCACCAAGCCAGCATGGTGGACTACGGCCTAAACTTTATTATTCTGAGAAGAGGCCCGTGCCCAGCTGTGGGACAGTAATGGGCTAGATTTATCTGTATAACTTCTCTGAGCACATCGCGATGAAAATTCACAACAATGCAATAATAAAAAAACAAAATATTCTAATGAGTAAAATATTTTATGTAAAGGATTTTAGCTTGTGTTCTTGGATGCAACTATTTAACTATTTCATCATCCAAAATTTTAGTGCACTTGGTGGTGTAGCAATTTGCACCTCGTTCTATCCAATGCTAATTCTTTTAATTGTTTCTACATGTGCTTTTTCTTTTAGTTAATCAATTTACTTTCTTGGTGGTCTTCTTCTTTTTCGTTTTGTCTCTATATTTCCTTCTTTAATGGTGGTGCTTATCGTGCCTAATCAAGTGACCAGTCATGCTTCGTCTTTTTTTATTTATCAATACCTAGAATCACGACGTTTTGAAAATGCCTGCACAGACTCAGTTGAAATAATAATCTTTGACGTTGATTTTGACTTTGAATGTGTTTAATTTTTGTCTCAATTTGTCTTTTCTCTTTTACCCTTTTTAGTATTTCTACATTAATCACAATAAACTACTTATTCACAAAAAAATACATTCCTTGGTTAGCTGGCCATTAGGGTTGTACAAAACGGGACGAAGTAAAAAACTGTGAGACTTAAAGTGGACTACTTAGTGTAATAAAGAGGCAAAGATTCGTTTTTTATTATTTATTTCTAGATACACAATTCAACATAATAATATAATTTAAAAATATTATTTATACAATTGAATAGAATTTCCTAAAAAACTAATTAATTAATTGCATGATAATAAGTAAACGCGAGCCTGATTCACAGGTGCACGTAAGGCCTGCCAGAGCCATATGGAGGGCTCGTACAACCCGTCCGCTATGATAGTCAGGAGACTGTTGCCACTGCCTCGCACCATACCTTATATCGAGGTCGCCCTCTTGCGCATGGTGGAAAAAAAGCTGTCCACGCGCACCAATGTATTTCGCATGCAAAATGTCAAAATATCTACTTAAGTGACGTCTCTTTAATATGATTGGTGTGAGGTATTCAGCAATCATCCCTTGGACAGTTACTATGAAGATTCATAAATGATAATAATTGCTAATTGTGGCTTTTTTAGAACCGCAGAATAACATTAATAATGCAGAGAATCTATTAACTGATATTTTAAAGTCTTTAAAATCGCAGATCATTCTGCTAAAGTTTATTGAAAAAGAGATATTATTCATAGGTTTATTGTATAAACATTTGACAGGTGACTAGATTGTCACCTGTCGTAACCTTTTATTTTCTTTTTTAATAAAACCAAATGGCAATAAAACGTTGAACAGTTTGCGTAAAAATTTGCTAGTTATTACCAATATAACTATGATTTATCAAGGTAATCATTGACATTGAAAATCGAGCTTATCTTTGTAATTTAATGAGAAATTCGGAAGTCCCAAACAGGTTGCTAAATACAGGCTCATAAACATTTTGATATCAATAACACATCGCACACACGATCAGGCACGCGAACATGTTCATTAAAGGATTACGACCATCTGAGCTCATTCATGCCCTCTTCTATCGCACGAATTGTCTGCCAACTTATCAAACTGTGTCGCATCCGACGCGACGGCGATAAATTTATTCCCATCCTTTTCACTACGCTGTATACAACCTCATTTGCGTACGTGAGTTCCACAAATCTGCGATCAGAAAAAAAAAGTTTTGTGATAATTATAGGGCAATCAAAAAGTTTAGAAATTCGATTTTTAAAATTTAAAAAGTTAAGAATTTAAATTTAAGAATCGCGGATTGTCGCGCGGTGTCGGGTCTGTTCGTCCCTGTCGCTCGTGTTGGGCGGCGGCGCGCGTCTGGGCGGGCGGTATGCAAATGCCTAGCGCCGCGGTGGTGAGGGTTCGCTGTGTGTGTGTCTTGTACCATTGGCCGCGCTAGAACGGCCAACTTCGCCACCAGTTACGGTTGTTTTTCGTTCCGTTTCTAATTAACTTCCGTATATTCTTAAAGTAACTTTTCTCATCTCGTTCTCTTACTTTTTCCGCACTGTTTTGTTATCGTTAAAACGACCGGTTGTTATGTGAAATACGCTCGCGTGTGATATGCGAAAGTTGCATTTTTTGTCGAATTTTCGTGTGTGTTTATTTTGCGAGCCGTACCGTGCTCGGTTTCGGATTCTTAATATATGTAAATGCGCCCGTTTTGAGTATTATCAACATTACCTAAATACAGAGTTAGTTCTCAGTGTCACGACAATGTTTGACGAGTGTTTCCTGAATGCAAACGCTTTTAGTAAACGAACGCCATAATCTTTGCCCGTGTTAGTAACTTCGCTAAAATGTTACTTTTATTGCTTAAAGAGTGAGAATTTTATGAGCTTTAAAAATAAATTACTCGCCTCGGACGGATAATCGTATTTTCTGAGACTTCGCGAGTGAATATTTTATTCCTGATTAGTGTAAAGCGAAGGTAAATAAATCGTTTATATAACTCCATTGAATAATATAGCTGAAGCGATTACCGCGCGTGACCTTTAGGTACCTACGTCTTGTTCTTAACGCCAAAAATAAAAAAATATAGCCAGTAATTAAGAACAACAAATCGTGCGACTTTTCCGGTCGCCAACGACGATTATAAAACCATTAAAAAAAATAAAAACCGCTTTCGATAAAGTCAAAGCTCTATCATAAATCACGCGTCAAATAATTACACTTGTAAAAAAATAAAAACGAATCGCGTCAAGCAATCGCCTCCAAAATTGTGTGCACAAACGTAGTGATACATACGCGAACAAATTATTTGTGCCAATAAGGTAGCATTAATCTCATACAAAACGAACAAATCCACAAAATGAACGCCGACACGCAACTCTACGTGCGAAATTTTATTTATTTTTTAATCGTAAAAGGTGGGAATTAATCCTCAGGTTTATGGCCACAGCGATACCTTTTAATTGCTGCTTTGACAGACGTTAAGGGCTCTCATCTACCGAGTTTCGGGTGTGGTCATAACAAAATTGAACATTGACAGTTGGCAATATATTTTTATAGTTTTTACTCGAGGTGTTGTTTTTATTATTGACCAATTTATTTGCAACAGTCTGTAGGGCCGTTGGGCTGCAAATTAGAAAGTTTATGTGCGAGTGAGCGACGAGATATCGTAAATTATATCGGCGGGTTAGCGAATACGAAGATGCGCATTTCGAAAAGGGCAATTTTAATTAGCCCCCAAATGATTTATAAGCCATCAAAGTAACGTGAATAAATCTCGATGTTGTACAAAACGAATGAAGGACGCTATTTAATAATAACACAGCCTCTGTTTTTGGTACCGCCATTTTTATTACCTTTTAAATGCGTTTTCCTTATACATTATGTACAAGAAACATTATAGTACCTGCTTATTAACGCAATTTTCATTTTATACAAATAAAGTAAAATTTTATTATGATTAGGATTAATATTTCGTGAAATAAAGATAAATTACGCTATATGTAAATATTCGTTTATGTAATCGCCTTCTTACGCAGTGTATAGTTTATTTGTAGAAATCCATACAATAACTAACAACTTTCACGCACATTTCAAAGACCAAAACGCAAACGATGACTAAGATATCGTACAAAAAAGGCACAACCGAAATAAAAACTCACACATTGTTAACGGCGATTCATTTCGATGCTACTTTCATCAATATCGATATATTTCACTTCTGTCTTAGTTTAAAACAGCGATCGTGATCATACAACACGACGGTTTCATATATAAAATTTATCGATAAATCGCCAAGCGCGCATAATGTTCTTTATTCAAATAAAAAAAAATACAGGGTGGATGGCAGGCGACGAAAAGTATTCGACTTGGAATGCACTTTTGCATAAACAATGCCCTTTTGTTTAGAGAAAGTATTTCACATTTTAACCTCGTGAGTGATTTATTTTTGTATGATTTATAAAGGCGACCACCATGTCTTGGCTGCGTCGGGAGATATCGACTTTATAGTCGGAAAGGCTTCTGCTTTTATAATCAAGTTAATGAGACAAATACTTATTATCAAAACTTGATAATTTTATTTTTTATTTGAGGACACCTTTAGTTATCATTCACAAATTTTGAAATAAAATAGTAGATACACTTTACGATAACTGCAACAATATTTAAGTTAATAAAGTTCAAACGCTCAGCCAAAAATTAGGTTTCATTTAAATTTACTGACAATTAATTGAATAAAAGCCATGGCAAATATGGAAAATGGAAGAAATAATTTTCCATTGACAATATTTGAGCTTTATAATAAAAGCACAACCTTGTATTAATTGCATAATTAATCTATGACAACATAGACTAGAAAGATATACTCCCACGCAGACATGACAATTTTTTTTTTCTCAAACAGCAAACTTTTTATCATAAACTAATTATTAATTATATGCCTATCGAAAACTAACAGACTGAAGTGTTTGTGTATTTGTATGTTTACGAAGAGACTTCTAAACAACGCATGGCTATGATAACATGTGCCAGAGCTGCTGGTTTAAAGGTAAGGAAATATCACAACTACATTATTATTATTTGGAAGATATAGGTACATAGATTAAGAAAATACATAGAATAGTTGGTTTCTAATCATTATTCGCATCACCCCGTCAGTAAAACAAAATTTAGAAGACCAGAACAACATGCAATGTAATCAATAGTGTAATGCAACAAAACTCGCTAATTGCAATCTTGTAATGTAACGCGCAGTTGGAATCCACTTTTTATCGTCATACTGTACCTTCTGTGTTCGTTAAATGTATTACGCTGTTACATTACACTACTGATTACATTACATATTGCGCAGTATCCGAACACATTCATACAATTCTGGACCATGAGTCTTTACTGTGTAAAATATTAAGACCCCCTCTTATGTAATATCACAATCACTACAACTGGTAGATAGATTAGTGATTGTATTATAAGATGGATTATTATATTATAGTCATAGATGTGCAGAAAATGGAACACAATTAACGTAGAGGAAAATGTACTGATACTGCTTGATTTATCTACTTCAATTCGGACGATGAGATGCATGACGACGCACCACTGCTATACGGTTCGGTCATGTCCGGTTTGCTACTCGTAATTCCTTTATTATTTTATTTTATTTTATTAAGAAAACTTACAGCTAATAACAAAGAATGAGTACAGTTTTTAGTAAAGTTAAGGCCAATTACAAGTTTCCACTTATATTAAATTATAAATATCAATATTCTAGACAGTAGGTATTCTATTCTTATATAGATATAAAAAACAATCCATTAGACAGCAGGTAGGTTACACTATAAAGGCATGGCAATTACTTTAAGAAATCTGGCTAAAATAATGATTGCAGAGAGTCCGTTTTAATTTACAAATCCCAGTGTTAAAGAGATCGATATCAACATCCTGGCAGGTCGCATTATAAGCACGAGTCGCCCTCATTAGGTATGAATTTTGCCGTTAAGATGTGATGAGATGTGTGTGATTATGCGTACTTCTAAAAAGTGGAATTCCTTGCCAGCACCTGTGTTTCTCCATAGACCTAGGAGTCTTCAAAACGCGAGTGAATAGGTTACTTCTAGACAAGCGTGCACCGTCTTCTATTGCATCATCACTTAAACTCAAGTGAGATAGTGGCCAAACACAAGAATCAATATAAAAAAAATATATAATTAGGAACCTTAATTAATTAAGCTGCGAACGGTCGTCGGCGCACGCACGCAATAGATTTTTTATTGTGTCTGTGTTTTCTTTGCTCTTGACAGGTTAATCCAAAATCTACCAATAAAAAATAATGCAATGATATTTTATCAACAAAGGACGAAAATCTTCAATTTATATACAAACAGTGTACAAGGTAAAACAGCATTATCCTCAAAAGGGTGACATCTGCCTTTCAATCAGTACTTTACATTAATAAATCCAGCCCATTACTGTCCCACTGCTAGGCACGGACCTCTTCTCAGAATGAGAAGGGCTAGCCTTAGTCCACCTCGCTAGCCTAGTGCGGGTTGGCGGACTACACCCATCATCGAGAACTTTATGAGGCCTTCTCAGATGTGTAGGTTTCCTCACGATGTTTTCCTTCACCGTTATCGCAAATAACAATCAAATTCTAATCCGCAAATGAATCCAAAAAGTCAGGGGTGCGGCGGTGGTTCGAACTCTGACCCTCCTGCATGGAAAGGAGCGTTTCACCGCTAGGCTATGACACTGCTGTCACTTTACACTAACCACATCATTTGTTAATACATTCTACTTGTCACCCACTGTCCAGCCCACTGAGCTATTCTACAGAAAGCCTTCAATTATCTTGTCATACTTTAAAATCATGAAGGTGACAAAAATTTACCCCGGTCTTGTAATAACTATGTAGTAACTGTCTGTCTCTTAGGCTTTAGGGTTAATTCTGGCTAATTATAGAGTTGGGAGACTATTGGCACGCGATCCCTAAGTTTTGTTATCAGAATGATTAGGTAGGACTAAGTTAGAGGTAGATTTGTGGAATAGACTCACAACTACAATCATGGTTAATAAAATAAAAGAAAGACTGAATTTGGACAGTAATTGAAATCAAAGTGTCTCATTTATCTAGTGGTCAAGCTCTTGAGTTTGATTCCCTGAGCAATGTAATTGTTTTTTTCTGCTAGAAAATTTTCTATAGCAACATCAAGTAAAGAGAAATCAATTTCCCTCATTCGAGAAGTACTGGTTTGATTCCATGATCGGGCTGTACCTATTATTCATATTATTGTTCTCCACGGAAATTTCCATTTATATATCCCCAGTATGGAATTATACCCAAAATATGACAATTGGCTCGCCAATACAGAGTCCATGTCTTGATTAAAACATATTTCATTTTTCCTTATAGTAAACATGGATGAACCAAAAAGCAAAAAAAACATAAAACATTTTCTAAATAGAATGGTGTTCCCCAAAATTAATTTTATTTGATAAATATTTAATCCCCTTAATTAAGCTCAAGTTCTTCCATAAAAATAGTCATATTTTAAGATTAGCTCACCGTTATGAAGATTTAACGCGTTATAAAAATGATACGGCCTGATTTATCTCAGCTGCATTCCTAATTAGTAATTTTGGAAGAGAAAATAACATATTAATGTCTTTGTCGTCTGTATTAATGATATCGACCCGCTCACAATACATTTTATGGTGCACACTTAAATACTTAATGAGTAATTGCCAACTGGAGAACGTAATCTTAAATAATATGCATATTAATCAAATACTTATGATTTTTTGTATTCTTAAATTTTAATGGCTCCAAAAAAACAAAATATTTTTATAAAAACGCAAAATTTAAGAACATAAATTATCACAATTTTTCCGCTCATCAAAACACATTAATTATACTTGCTTAAAATTATAATCGATAAATTAATTTGTATGAGCGCATCACTTATTATAAAACAAATTATAGAGTAAACAAATAATAAGACATGACACACGATCATAATTATTATTCATAAATCGAACAGACACGATAATCGGCGGTGCGCCATCTTGCCAGCGGCGGCCAAATGTTTCCGCTTTAATTTCTCCAGTAATTTGGTGTTTCCGGTCTCAGCCAATCCGTCCCGTCAGTCGGCCGTAATTATATTATTTCGGCAATAAATTATCGAATTTTGAATACAAAAGGTGGTTAAAAAGATGGCCTCCTTAATTTTGGGTAGACACAACAATAAGCTCTGATGCCATCGAACGCTCATATTATGAAGATAAATGTATGAGCTGTAACAGTAAGTAAGTAGTCATAAAATCAATGAAATGTTTTGTACCTACTCATAACTGTAATAAAATCCACAATGTATAAGTTTTATTCATACTCAATATTAAATCTACAATAAACATAATATAAGAGATATTTGCAATTTTAATATCGTTGAAGACAGGTACATAAAATCTTTGTACAACTATTGTAAATTTAACTCAACAATATCGATTTGGCAAATGACGACTCAAAGTCGTTAATTTCGGAGCTTAAACACTTCTATACAATCAAATACATTGTAGTGTGTTCACAATTCTTGGTGTCAAAATATCTGAATATTTGAGTCATTTCAAAACCTTTGCAAATACAACGCTCAAATAGTGACGTCAACCTTTATTTCAATCACACAAATCGATATCGAGCGATTGCTTGATTCGATTAATTCCGTTGGAAATTAACGCGGCGGGTAAGCAACGGGTATCGACACCGACGCGGTTGCCATGGCGACTCGCCCCATACTTACAACGCACTAATTATGCCACACTGATTGCTTTTCACTTTTTTTTCTGCCCCACGAGAAGTGACGCCACCCTATCCGTGACTAGTGTTCGGCAGTTTTTATCGATTTTGAATTTATCGACCGAATTGCAACCCTTCTTAAATTATGTTGATTAGGATGTTTGCTGTTCATTTTGGCGCTTTTTTAAGTTAGGTAGGTATTTTTGGGAATTATGTTTCTTTTTCTTTCAAGAATAAGTTGTTAATGTTAAGATTATCGCAAATGTTTTCTATAAACAATTATATTAAAACAATAAAATAAATATTAAACGTTGTAGTTAATTTGCATCTACAACGGCAATTTGTATTTTTATTGTCACAAAATTTACAAGCGTATAAACCATGACTATCATGATTTCTCTATAGCCTTAAATTATATTATTTATAACATTAACAATCAAAGCTGAGCGATAACCAAAATGCATTATATCGATAAAATCAGCATTCTCTAAACACACAGTGACTTTGCATTCGAATGTTGATGACGTCATGTCGATCGATTCAAGGAAACGGGTCATTACACTGTTTTTATTCGTCACACTGATTAATCAAGTGATTAATTATACAGTTTCTATTAGGACACGACGGGTTGCCGCTTTTTTGTGTACCTTTGAATAGAACGTTTGCTTAATGTGCCTTGTGGTTAAAATAAATAAAGAATTACATACTTCTAACACTACTAATGAAGTCAAAAATATAGTATAATTATAATACTTCACGCAATCTATCAAATACCCACATAAAAGTCATTAGGCATAATTAGCAAATGAAAGAAAACACATGCATTCAAACAATCCACGACAAACTAATCTTATATTTCTCATAGAATCAAAATATAATTCCATATTCAATTCAAAATTCTCCTAACCTAAATAGGAACACTAAACCGAATCGATTTGTAACTGGCCGTTTCGCGAATCGAGTTGACCATTGATCAGATAGAACAACCCTGACCTTGCCCAACGGCATACACACACGCGCCGCACGCACGCGAGCGTCTGTTGCACACTACGCGAAAACTGTTGTTACTCCACTAAATCGGTACTTACGTAACATTCTGTATTGAAAAAATCGTGTATACTCTTCGAAGTTAAAGGTACGTGAATTTTTAGCGGAGCTTTCGCATTGTGTGTTTTTGCTGTATTAAAATATAGGACAGAGTTCCTTATTCGAATTTGTGTTTAGAACATCATTCAACGAGTCACTAAATATGCGCTTTCTACATAAATATATCAGAGGGGTGATTGCATCTAAATAATATATTTTATTATAATTATAATCTTTATTATAAAAAATGTACATTGGCGGACTTAATGCCTTATATTCATATTTGAAATATAACATATATATATATATATATATATATATATTATATTCATATATATATATTCTTATAACTATTAAATATTTACAAAAATAGGTAAGCATGGAGCGTTTAAAAATTAAAGTCTACTTAGAAAAAATAATCATATTCTTTCATCCATCTTGTTCGAATCGGTTTCATTGAATTCATACCGTTTTAGTTTCTTACTAAGAAAAATACTTTTAATCATTAATTTCGATTTAGAATGCAATATACACGGTTAGTCGGAAATAGAAAGCCGAAAGGAGTTTTTACACTCATCATTATGAACGAGTTTTGCTACAGGACCAACCATGAAATAGCGAAAAAAATCTGATTCCCATACACAAATTCGAGTAATATTGAATTATTTGTATGGAATAGCAGATGTTTTTATCGCGATTCTATGGTTTATCCCATATTAAAAGTGAAAGTACTGCAATATTAAACTTCGTAATTATCCAAAACGAACACAAACAAAATTTCTTAATCGACTAAAATCTTTTCCCATATTTATACGATTTCGATACGAAGAAAATTTAAGTCTCCCTTAATAAAATCTCCAGAAGTCCCGACACCGATTAACATTTCAGCAATCACAACAGCCGAACAACACTCGATGCGCACACGAAACCAAAGGAAATAACTATATCTATCTAATTCCCTATAAGTTCGATACATTGTTTTTTTTTTCTTTAATACTTTTAATGTGGGCTATCACTAGTCATTAACGCTTGTATGTGTGTGTGAGTATTCACACACGTTAATAATAATGTCGTGTGCATTCGCAACACACATAATTAGTGAATAGGGTCGATATTATTAATGAGGGGGTGTGGGGTGGAGGGATTGTTATCTACTCAAGCTTTTGTGTTCTTTTTCTATAGATCAGGCGAGCTATTGATTGTTTAGTCGATACTTTTGTCGGCCTTTAATTATAGGGGCTAACTGACTAACTGACGTGCACACCTTTCTTGACACCGTAATGGCGTCGCGGACGGTACCTAATAATTTTCCAGTAATTATTCATTTGAACTTCGAACAGTTGGATCAAGTTTTATTGGTATTAAATTCGTTATTTTAGTTTGTGATTAGTTTTGTTCAGGACGTCTATTATGTTTTAATTTTGGTATTTGATAATTAATTTTATATGGTTGATATTTTAAGACCTGAGGCCCAATTCTCGTAATTAAAAATGTTCAAAATACAGTTCGGATCTCATTCCGATCTACTATCAATGTCATAAATGTCACAAATGGTATTCACCTACCCTCACAAACAATGTCAAACGTGACATTATATTGTAATGAGATCGAAAGTTGAATAAAAGGCAAATCGGTATTCTGCTAACATTTTGAACTGACACAGATAATAAAATTGACACTCTCGCCTATACACAAACGTCAAAAATGAGATTGAAATGAGTTTGTAAGAAGATTGAATCCAAATCATACTGGAATCGCACTGAACTTTAAAACGAGTAGAATACATGACTTTTTGTCAATTCAAATTATAATCTCAGTTCGGTCCACTTTCAGTCATGTTATAAATTAATTACGAGAATTGGGCTTCTGGTCAAATCTACAGCCTTACTAAAAAGTAGAGTTAGCTGGTATCTACAATTCATTCATAATAACGACTTACGAGTAGTCCTCTTCAGTACAAAATATGGTATAAGTACAGGATATTTTTTTATTTAGTGCGCATAGTTTGTAAAATGTTTCAGTATCCATCCCCAAATGCAGCCAAAGCCCCAAAGTACTAAAATTCACATCAAAACAAAATAAAAATTTGACTAATAAATTATGCGCGTCCTCCATACTAAGACGAATTTTCGTTTTGTTTTAAAATGAGTCCCAATATCGTGGTTGTATTCAGGAATAGACACTGAATCACTCTGCAAATTACGTGCACTACATAAAATATTATCCTGTATGGAAAGCCTACTAAAACCCAGGTTTTAAATACTGATCCGTCCGTTTGTAACAATTCTCTTCTAACAGTTAAGAAGAGGAAAATGTCATATTTTGGGCACATTTATAGAAACAAAAAATATAGGTAACATTTTAAGGAAAATACTGGAAGGCAAGACAGAGGGCAAAAGGAGCAGGGGATGAAGGAAATTGGCCTGGATCGACAACATCAAAAGCTGGACCAACATCCCAGTCTGTGCAGACACAAGATACAGACGAGTTCGACGAGTGTGGTGGTCGCCGTCATCCGCTGAGGATGCGGCACATGAAGAAGAAGATATCAGTTTCTAACGTCATACTTATAACAAAAAGAGACGGGGTTATCTTAAACCTGGGTTTTACAAGATTTGTTTTAAACCATGTTTTGTAATAAGACAGCACGAGTTGAATTTGATACAAAGATGTTATGTTAGGTCCTAATAGGGGACTGGGTCTGGTCATCGACGACTAGACCCAGTCCCCTATTTATTGCGAATAAAGTATATTTGTATTTCTTTGCTATCTAAGTATGATCTGTCTACGTACACGAATCGCTCGTTTTGGGTTAAGCGGGTAGGTATTGTACGGCCTGGTGCAAAAATCACTCAGTTATGTTTTCCAGATACCTACGATCAACTCCTCTACGATTTTCATAAATCTTAATCGTGATTCTAACTATGTACATAGATTTTAATAGGCTGCACATGATAATTGTTACCCAAAATCTAACAGGTATTCTACCAACAAGTTTCCGTGCTATGGGCATGTTGAATATCTAATAAGAAGTAAGGTCCGCATCAAACAGACATGTGAAGAGACGCCCGGTACTTCACTGATTAATAAGATGGGGTTGCGCCAAGCAAGGGGTACGAACCACCCCACGCGATCACCCTAGCGCCTTACCCACGAAACAAAAAAAAATGTGACTCATCAACGCACACCAACAAACAACAACTCACGCCGACATACACAAACCAAAACAACATAAAAACCACACGTGAATTCAAATTAAGAACCTTATTATAACCGCAAAAGGTTTTATTTCCTTTCCCCGCTAAATGAAGTGAGTCCGTTGTTGAGTAAACTAGGTCTCCTATAATCGTTCATTATCGCACACATACGGGATCCATTCACGTATTGTGCACACATACAAGTATGCGTTAATTATATCGGAAAGTGGTGGGAAGGGGGCTTGATTTGATTAATTCTAGCTGGAGCCGACGGCCTAGTTGGATATGCCATAAACATTGGAATATTCCGCCCTGTCCATCGGGCCCAGTTAGCCGCTAATTGGTGATTTCTCAGACAATACATGATTATACTGAAGGATTCTTACGTTCATAATAAATGGAAATCGCCTACGCTTTTTTAGGGTGAAGAGAACCCTAAGGAATAAAGACGGGGTGTCTTGGTACCGCTTGGAACTACGTAAGTACTTATATCGATAAAAATCTTTAAAAATATCCACTTAGATAATGACCGGGTAAACATCGTCCGCATGTTAAAAGATTCCATTAAAGATCCAGACCCAAAAATAGGGTAAGAAGAATTAGAAATAGTTATAATTTCAATAAGATTCCCACTATTTCTCCCAACTAAGATTCCATCTAGGATACCTACATACTCTATTTGCTAATGAATGGGATTATTTATTAAAGAATTTAATTCTGGAGTAAAACTGACTTTTAGTTTTCTATCTTTAATGAAGTGTTAGTATCAATTAGCTTATTATATTAACCAAAGAATCATGTCAAAATTATAAATATGTATTTCTCATAAGTACCTGTATAACTATCTCCTGTTTCAATTCACACCCATTCAGCTACGGGCCACAGCAGAATAGAGCAAGAATTATATTGTCCGTTATAACCAACAAATCCTTTAAAAAAATTAAGGAAAGAAACCACATGAAAAGTTCTCACAGCTCACACAATACGGGTAACCTCAATAAAACAAACTCCAATATCATTCACATAAAACAAGAAAAAACACCGAGGAAGAAAAATTCAAAATGAAGTAATCAAAAGTGCAATTTCCCCAAATAAGGAAAGTATTTGAAGTATTCGTCCATCGGAAGTCGTTCGCGAGCACTCGGCAAATCGCTCCAAATGGCGCGCACGATGCCAATTCTATTCTAATATGTTTTCATTTTTCATAGCTCCGCGTATTTTGATATATGGCCAGTTTTGGGTTCAAATTTCGAAGTTTAGAACGTTATGGATAATATAAAATAAAAAACTGAAAAAATATTTTCAGTCTGCCTATTAAAAAAGCATTAAAAATATTAATATCTAAGTGATTGATTAATAATTGATTGATTATAATCTTTATTGTTAATAAAAATAATGGTATCCACTGTTCAGAATTGAACTGAACAATTATAAAGGAATAAATTGTTGTTTTAACAGTACCCATGTAAATTACTTATAACGCGATAGAATTAAATTACCAAAATCGAAAAAAAAACTGTTATTTATCATTGTCGTTACACACTTATTTAAATGCCTATTGATTATTGTCTATAGATAAAATCGAACAAAATTTATTGGCAACACAATCATAATTATACATTATTTACCTTTATGTAGTGGATTCTGTAGGTTGTGTTGGTCATAATACAAATGTCCATCACTCAATTAGTATTCAAGTATCCATCAAAATATGTAGTAAGTTATTCATCATAGACCTTGAATTGTATCCAACATTGGCTATTGTGTAAGTGCCAACAGAATTAATTAAAGCAAACTTTTTTATGCGACGAACATTAAACCTCTTTTAAGTTATACTCAATGCAAAGTCATTAGTGTTACTCGTTATATTCCGACTACCTCGTCAAAGAAAATGAGCGTAACGACACAAACAAACACAGACAGAAGATCAACCATTGCATCGCAGCAACCTGAAACAGAACTTCCTGCAGCATTCGTAAAAATTAAATTATACTACCGCAACAAAGTTTCGGCAATTAATATAGTTTTATGCAACGTTGTTTTTCTGTCATAAGTAAATAATGAAATGTATACAGTCGACGGCCCGTGTACCACGAAGCTTCGCGTGTTGAATATTACCCGAAAACGATGGAGAAAAAGTTACGATTTTTTTTCATTATTGACTGAGCTCGCCCGATACGGCACTGACAAATTGCTTAGGTTTTTAACAAATTTTTATTTGTTCCTCCTTGAGTTAAATATGAGAATCCGTGCAATTTATGCATCTATGTTGCGGGTTTAGTTGCGTCACGTGAGGGTCGGAGTGCATGTGTTATGCGAAGTTGTAATTTAAGTACGTAGTCGTAAAGAATGTCAATGCCAGTACTGTGGAGGTATAGGCAACAAAAATTTAAGGAAAATCTATTTCTGTAGGTAGGTACTGAAATTATGGACTTTGTTTACACTAGACTGTTTAGAGAAAACAAATTTATGTACCTGCGACTTTGGTTTGTGCAAAACTTTATAGTTTATATTTTCTCATTTTTAGATCATATGATTCTATAAAGTGCATAAAAGTGATTTTCTTTACTTCAGTTTTATAAAGTGTTTTATAATCGCCAATTAATTGAAATTGAACAAACCGTTAAACCCAAAATTCCTCAACACCATTAACAGCTTAACATGCAAAATTAACCAAATGATTTCATACATTTATTCTGTATCATAATACATTACGTACAGTTACTTTATCATCAGAAACGTCCTTATAATTCTTACCCAAGAATACACACTTAAATTCAGCATAAATTTATGCCTTCTTATTTACTCGTATCCAAAATTCATACATTCATTACCATAAAATAAGACGACTTACAATCAAATCAATAAAGCCCTGACAACATTTTACTCAGCCTAACACCTTTGCCTGATACTTTAATATAAAGCGTTTTCGAAGAAGTGTTATCTTCATATGCAAAAATATTAGCTCGTGGCTGACTTTATGCAAATTTGGTTTACCTTACTTAAAGCGTGTGTTGGGCTCTTAAATAAGGCATGAATTTGTGTCTCGTGCTATCCGAGGGTAGTCTAATATAGGAGTGTAAAAAGTGTGGTGGTCTTGTCTGGGTTCCGTTGGGTGATAAATATTAGTGGAGCTTCATTTAATTCTTTGTTGTTTTACTTACTTTAAGTACCTTGTGTACTGTTATCAACATCGTCTTCCTGATATTAGTTAGTATCTTTTTATTTTGCGGCCTGTCTTTCTTTTTCATCTCTGTCCTTCACTTTGCTGTATCCTGAGGCCTTACCACCATCTCATAAAGCAGTACTTTTTAACTTTACATCGATATTTCGTATTATAATGTCCTGAAAGTAATTCTGTATTGCTAAGAAGTTTTGACGTCATTGTGAATCATTCGTCTCGTTTTCTCTTAAAGCAAGAAATAAACAAAACATTCTTATTCTTGAAATGTCATTGTAAGTACTTATTTGATTGATAGTAATATAGCTTGAAACAAAACTTTCCTGAAACACGATGATTTTATAATAGATCGTGGTATGCCTCCTGAACATCATCAATGGAAAGCTAACAATTGTAGTCACACAAACACAGACAAACAAGTCATGTACAAACAAGTCATGACCAGCCCTAGTAAAAAAAGACTTATTACTTTGTGTTCTTCTTCTATAACAATCGATCGTACCACTCGTATAACGTATTTAGATTTCACTTCTTTTTTAAACTTACCATTATGAACAGTATTTTCTTTATTTGTATAATCATTTCTACAAAATAAAACATTTCAACTACCGTCAGCATATCGGAAATCCAAGAGCTACTAAAAAAGTTACAAATCTAAAGCCACAAAAAACACATTTATGTGCCCTAATGTTGTCGACTAAAGAGGTTTCTTTCATAAGATTTCCGTTGTGACAGAACTCTAAAAAGGCAGAATAGATAAATGTAGATTTTGGACTAGAGGTGGGTATGCAAATTCGCGCGTGGACTCTTCATATGCAAAGCACATGATGGCTCGCGACTTCTTTGTCCTCTTTCTTATGCTGATCAGCGGCTCACCTCTATTCTATTTAGGTGTTTTGATTACGACTTGTCACTTTTGTCGATTATATAGCAACATATTCACGGAAACAACAATATTTCAAGATAACACATTTTATTCGTATTAGTATAACTGCTACCGCAATTCTAAAACAATTTTATTGCATAATGCACAATTGAGTAGGAAATTGCGCAAAAATATTACATGTAGGCAAATTTTACGTCCTGACAGTTTCACTAATGCACATGATGTAACAGAAAAGACGTTATTTTCCCGTTGCAAGAGCTACGTCTTCGTTCTCACTATCTGTATTTCGATCGGTAATACTTCTATTCACGAATTTCATATATATGTATCTCTAATTTCAATAAGACCCCTCGCTACCTGTGCCATCTCATCTACATATCAATGTTCGCAACGTCTCCCAAATTTCTTTTCTCTCGCTAAAGTATGCAACGCCCGTGCTCCATATCATTACTGCTATAAGAAATTCACTAAAATTGGATCGCCCTCTCGCGCGTTGTCATACCCTTTGGTAATAGTAACGGTTTCTTTTCATAACGAACTTTTTTGTAATGCGATATTCGCGTTGTTTCCACTAAGGGTGGGATTTGTTACAGGCGTTTGATTGGCGTTTGACGCTTTGATGGTAACGTTACTTGTCCTTAACAAACCCACAACACCAACGCAACAGTTTTGATGTTTCATGTTTGCATAAGTATTCAAAATATATTCTGTAAGCTCAAGTAATATTTTAACGTTTACTTCTCGAACGTCGTCTTTAAAATCATCGAGCTAATCTCCAGATGCGATAATTCGTAACAATTATCTGATAAGTATCATCTTAACCCTTCTTCCCACACGAACTTATCGTTCAATGACTACCTCGATGCAACTCATCTATTATTGTGAGCTTCTTCCTGCGTACCCTTCAATGTATCTACAATAACTTGCCTTAAATTTATGCATGCCGACAATGGATCATCGGCTGCATAATTTGATTACGAAGCTTTTGTCAGACAAGGGCAGGTATCGAATCGTAAAATTAAATTTAGACCTATCATTGGTTAATTTTCGGATTCTCCCAACCTCTCGATAGTCGAAGGGTAGGTATCATTCGCAACAATAGTGTTCGATCAATTATTATTTCTGGTGCACCTTTGACGAAATATAAAATTGTTGCGATAACGGTCGTTGTATTGTCAAGAGCAACATGCATAATGTCTTTTGTCAAACATTTGCATATATCAGTTATTGATTGAAAAAATATTCAAATCTGCACTGTTTAGACTCACTCAATCGATCCGTTACGGTTCTCGTAATTTGCAATTACAATAGAAATTCGCATTTTTAAATAATGGTTTCGTGCAATATGGAATTTAATTTGCATCAAGCTCAGATTATTATTATTGGTCGTAATTTTACTTTATTTTGAAAATGAAGTTTTCACTGCATTCGCTTTGTAGACAATGAGGATCTATTGTGTTGCAGGAGTCCGGTACAAAACTGTAGCTACCCTCCTCAGTGAGTGAAAACCTAATTGTTGCGACGTGTTCGTTGTGAAAACATAGCTTCAACACACATCACTGTTTCCTGTCGGCGCTCGGACGCATATTTCTGAATGGCTTTTGTTCTTACTTATACAATGACAAGATACCGCAACTATGAAGTTGATAACTAGATACGAAAATTAGAGCAAAATAAGTTCCGTGAAATGTTTTACCTAATATTTGTTCAAATAAATAATAAAGACATCATTTGTATAGCGGAGTGTCACAATTTAAATAATTTGAATGTTGTATTAAGGCGACAAGATGTCTTACATAATATATATTTAGGTGGTAATAAATATAAATATTTATAATAATTGAAGGCGCGTGACGGTCATCGTGTGCGACGGCTCGCGCTAAGACCGGGCGCACATATCTAGATTATTTCCCACATAAATTAACATACGAATCGGACAATTTTAATATTTCTTTTGCACCATTATCTTTTTCCAGGTACTAAGTGTTTTGCATACATTTAAATAGATCAAAACGACGCGTGCTGTCGTCTTTATATGCAAGCTGGAATGTTCCGGTACCCTGAGAGACATGGCGTATGTCTCATTGTCAGAAACAAGATCACTTACTTTGCATATTATATTATCGTTGCAGGCAAACCGTCAATCTTTTATACCTTTTGTAGATAATTATACGCTAATAGACATACTCGTATTATAATTATTTAAAAGTTTGGGTACTGATAAGAATTTTGGCATTTGCTTGATGTTGTGACCCTCTGTGCTTCGGAATGCACTTAAGCAGTTGGTCCCGGTTGCCATATGAATGCATAAGACAGTCGTTACGGGAGTCAGCAGCCTAAAATGTCTAACAATTGGTCTAACCTTAGGGTATCATATTCTCCCACTAATTGGGTGGCAGAGGTCAGATGGCAGTCACTCCGTGTAGAATGCTGATATTCAGCCTCATCTGGTTAGGCTGGCAGCCAACCCGAACGTAGTTGGGAAAAGGCTAGGCAGATGATGATAATGCTTGATGTGGTGGCAAATGATGTATAAGCACACAATATAACACTTAGCAACGTAGACAAGACCCTGTTGAAAAGCAAGAAATAATTTACACAACAAAATACTGCAGAACAACATTTTGATTGTATGATACAATGTGAATGAACAACAGTATGATAGAATAGAATAGAATAGATCTTTATTTCATGTAAAACAAATACAGGCACTTATGAAATGTCGAGACTCTTGGCGCGCCGTTCCAAAATAGTAGGTAGGTACGTCCTATGGAGAAGAACCGGCAATAAAGTCCATGGAAACTCTTTTAAACTAACAGATTATAATCTTGATTAGTACAATGTTGTGGTAAGAGCTGCGAGAATAATGTAATTTAATGTGAATAAAAATAAATTACACTCGTTCACGAGCATGACTTATGATGATGTAATGCTCTGACTTCTGTTTCTCTTCTACCGAATCTTGTCAAAAACTTTATATTTTCTGAATACGGTCTTCCTCAACAACCACTACAATAGTAACCTATTCCTTTAATTTATTCACAATCACCATTTATCTACACTGTTCACTGATGTCGTTTTTTCCAAGATTATGCAGCTCGTGCCAACATTGTAGGTTATACTCGTGCCATACTATATGGTAGTGCATAAAATTACTCATACTTTGCATACTAGAAGACACCCTTACAGATTTGCATAACCAAAAAACTTATGATGATGTTGCATATTGAATGGGTGCAAAGAAAATGCCACCTGGGCATTCAGCCTCGATACCACCATTGCTGGCATATTTCAACTACGGCATAAGCGATTCTCATGTTGCTCATACCGATTCGATAGAAGAAGAATCCATAATGTTAGGATGAAATACAAAAGTCAACAATCAGATTACTAAAGATGCATATGACGAAGTAATCAGAGAAAGTAGGCAGAAAACGGGATAAGGCAACGGGAAAAAAATGACCATAAAATCAGAGGCTACAAATAGAAAATAGTACCTAATTAAATAGGTGCAATTGCATTAATAGTTGAAGCAGTTACAAACAATATTATGCAAATTCTTATGACACTTGTTACACATCTGCACAAAACGAATACTTAAATTTATTCACAACCACAAAACCCACACTTTATAAGTAACACGGGTAGATATAGACAGATGTCTGTTTCCAAAATTATGTAGCTCACGCCAAGATTGACTCGTGTCAATTTTTTATGGTACTGCATAGAATTGAGCATACTTTGCATAGACACCCTTATGCAATAATTTGCATAACTGGAATTGAGTTGGTGGTAGCTGAATTTTGGGTAAAATAAATAAGCACAAAAGATCTGACAGTCGTTGGCGCTAAAAATCAAAACAACTGAAGCTAGATCTTGAGGTTCTTGAACCCTAAAAAGATTTGAATGTTGACTGAACATATGAAAATGCTCAAGAGAAAATTGTCAATAAGCCCAAAGACCGATTTGGACCATAGCACGCTAGATAATGTTTGCAGCAGAATCGAACGAACGTGAAAACGCACGATTCTGCTGCAGAAAATAGCTAGTGTGCTATGGCCCATAGTAAAACATTTGACATCAAATGAACAGAAGAAGTAATTATAGACCATAGATAGTAAAATTTGCTGGTGTTTCCGCTTTCAGAAACCGTAACAATTTTACACCTACAAATACCTGTGATATTTTTACTTCACACGATTAAGGAACGGGTGCCGTCTGTTGGGGCTGGTCAGGCAGTAACTGCTTTGGCAATCTTATTCAGAGGCAAATCATTAGTATCCTATTCTTATTTTTTATTCACTTTAAATTACATTATTCTCGCAGCTCTTACCACAACATTGTACAAAGCAATATTGTAATCAATTATTTTCAAAAAGTTTCCATGGACTTTCTTGCCGGTTCTACTCATAAGACCTACTATTTGGAACCGCGTACCTAGAGTCTCAACATTTCATAAGTGCCTGTATCTACATGTTTGGTTTGTTAGGTTTACATGAATTATAGATCTATTCTATTCTATACACTTTATATTACTATAATTTATTCCAAACCAAAAAATATCCACACTTCACAGGTAGTTTTAACAAACAGATGTATTTCCTCCAAGATTATGCAGCTCGTGCGGACATTGTCACTTATAATCGTGCCATCTTGTATCGTAGAACATAAAATTAAAGTTACTTTGCATACATAGAGGAGACTCCCTTATAAAGATTTGCATAACCAAAAAACTTATGATAATTTTTGCTTCATTGTACTAGTCTGATATTGGCTCTTTGGCTCGTGGTATGCTAAACACCCTTGTAGTACTTTCACGCCTATCTTAGAAGATTAAGTTTCAATTGAAGATAAACCCGCTGTAATGACGTTGTTTGATTGTTTATTGCCATAGATGCAATCTTTTAAGTATTTTATAAAAACAAAATATGACCGTATTAACTTGTTTACTTACAAACACATGAATGTATTAACTTGTTTACCTGAATCAGATGCCTTATGGAGTTTATAGTCCTTGGTTAAACATGGTAAACTGTATATCAGTATCTTTACTATACTTCTTAAGACATTCTGTGTCTTAGACTTGAGATCTATAGACCGTACTTAGACTTTGCTCAGGATTTGCTTTAGAATTAGGTACTTTTATTGACATTTAGACTTTTTTTATTGACTTCGTCGGCCTTAGCGTATGCTAAGCACAATTTCAGTGTAAATTCATAAATTCTAAATCAAAGTATTAGCTAAGCATATAAATAAGCTTAGCAAAGTTTAAGTAAAGTCTGATCTAAGCCAAAGTACCTACGCACTATAGATCTCGGCCTAAGTGTGTCTGTTTGAGTTTCTTTAACATTAAAAAAATCGTTTTATATGATATTGAACAGAGCAATGATAGCCTAGCGGTTGAATGCTTGCCTTCCATGCAGAAGCGTCTGAGTTCGAACCCGGCCCGCATCTCTGACTTTTCTAATTCATATGCGGATCGCAATTTAATTATCACTTGCATTAACGGTGAAGGAAATCTGTACACCTGAAATGGCTCCATAAAGTTCTCGATGGTATGTGTAGTCTGCCAACCTGCACCAGGCCAGCGTGGTGGACTAAGGCCTAACCCTTCTCGTTCTGAGTAGATGTCCGTGCCCAGCAGTGGGACATTAATGGGCTAGACTTATTTATTTATTTATTATGAATATTGAACATCACAATTGGAGTAGCACAATAAGCTTGTAACAAAAGTCGTTATTAACATCTCCCCTGTCTCTTAATATGCTAATAACTTGAAACTAATCTCAGTTTTAATCAGAATCAGTCATTTCATACAATCAGTGTCAGTTTATGTCAACTAAAGGCATGAGCATTTCATTTGATGACTACCATAATATCAAGACCTCTGCACCCAAACTAATAGGCATAAACATGGGTCCATTCTGTGCTGGATATAAGTAATTAGAATGAACAAAGGAGATTTAAATGCATTTGCAAGTTATGATTATATCTCACTTCATGAGCTAATAGAGAAATAATAATTCGTATTTTCTGGAATTCTTAATCGCTTCACTCAGTTTACAGTTATGATGAGTTATATGTCAAAGTTCAGAGTGCAGGTTTAAAGGCGAAGAATATTTCTTAGTAATGTCTTATTGCTTTTCAACACTATGTCCATCATATTTTTACATCTAAAGAAAATCAATTCAAGCAACCACATAATATCTTGTGTCAGTTTCTCCTAAAACAAAATTTCGATAAAGTTTAAACTGAATTCTTTAGGCATTTAAAGCCCTTGTTTCCAAGTCTTAATTCACCAAATTAATTGCAGCGCAGTTAAACAGTAAGTAACAAATTTTAGGCTGCATTTACGACTGAAACTTTTCCATTGCAGTACTTTTTCATGGAACTTAATTAAATACTGGCACAAAATTTCGTGCGAAATGCAAGCCGCGAATTAACTGCCAGTATCGAACAGGGTTGCCAAAATTTTGTCAACTTTATGAGTGGCGAGCTACGTTTAAATTCAGAAGTTCGACTACAATCTGGTAGCTTTTGTTTTGTACCATTTTAGTGTTCTTTATTTGAATATTTTTATTTGTTTATTTCTAATCTTATTTGGCCAGTAGCAATGTTTATGTATTGCATTTTTGAACATCCTACATACATTCTTTTATTGTATTGTCGGTCTTATTACCCTTAATTATTATTATAGCTGTCACTGAGACTGATATAATATCGATAGTGTCTTCGTAAAAAAATTCTGGTATTTTCCCAGACACACACAAAAAATATGCTATGAGAAAGAACTCCTAGTGTGATGTGCAGACTTCTCCTCAGTCTTGAAAACAAACACCTTCATGTCATAACAAGCGTACACGTCCGCTTACATAAAATTAATCCTTTAACGAACTTACCCGACTAGTAGTACAATGTTAAAAATGCAAACGTTGTTGCAAGTGTAAATGAGGGAGAGGCCGCGGAAACCCTACCGTTGCAGCGAACATAAGGCTTCACTAATTAACTGGCTCGGGTAATTAAATACACTGTAATTGCTTAATGCAATCAGCTTGTATCGATTGTTGCACGCTACTCGCAACTAGCAAAACAAACAACTCGGTGCTACGAAGAAATAATCGCTTCGAGGAACTATTGATTTTTTTAACGAGTGTAATTTTTCTTGTTAGGAAATCTGTTTATAAGTTGGAAAGGCTGGCAGACAAATAGGTGCTTGCATGACATTTTTATGAGACCGCTGGAATAATTATTTCCTCAACGTCAGACACTCGTTCTTCAAACAAATGCCTCCAGCCTGAAAAGTCAATTAGCAATCATATTTAGATTTACGACATCCATAAAATTTAGCCAACTGAAGAGCAACAATAAAACAGAGCTATATGACACGACATGCCTATAATATGTAAATCACAACGACAAATCAATTACTAACATCGAAAATAGAATAGGCCGAATGTAACTTCCAAAAACGATAAAATGAATCATTTTCAATAAAGGAACTTGTACACCCGCCCACTCGGATTCGACAGCCGTACCGTCCGGCGAACGTAGGCATTATTTTATTATTGTAGAAATAGTTTGAAAGCAGTGAAGGACGTGGGTCGTGTCCGGCCGGACGTGTTTGACGCCGGACCCTACGTCATTCATTACAATCGATGCCGTAGGTGTATATTTTGATTGTTAATTATCTATACTTATAATAAATTTGCTTATAGCGACATGTCTGTACATTGTTTTATTTTCTTGAAAAGTTTTATTAAGAAAAGTATTCTGTTTGCGCTATAGCCAAATAGACACTGATGGAAATTATTGCCATAAAAACTATAATATACGTAAAACTTTCATTCCGTATTTTGTGTGTACATTTGGACTAATCCCAAATTTAGATGGATTTTGACCCGATTTTTGCTATATCTTGAGCGTATGAAAGAAATGCAAAAAAAATAATTACACTTATGAAAACCCTTTTGCAAACAACTATATCGTTTATATCAGAACAAGCAAAGCCACGGGCGAAAGTTAATCTATAATAAATTATGCATAGACGTTTTATAGCACCAAGAATATAAACGTAACAATTAAATTATGTTTTCTATAATAAATCGTAGTTGATTTCCGTGTCGATTTTATTATCATCTCGTGGCACGTGTGGGATTGCATACCTACACATATTGATCACCAGATGTTCATATAGATAAGGAGAATCTTCATTCCTAACATAAAAGGCTCAAGTGATGAGTTTCTATCCATATTTTCGCCAGTTCAAGAAAAGGATCAGCAATGGCATCGATTTCTTGATTTTTATGATTCTCGTTATAGATTCATATAAAATGTTAGCTATTAACATCTCAGCATGTGGTGTCAGTTAATTAATTAGTCTCTTTTAATGTATTCCAACTCTATAGTAGATATCTTTAAAAAACATCTAAAATTTAAATATTTCTCAGTCTCAAAAATAAAAAGTATAAAATATAATATTTACACTCAATGAACTCAATAAATTTTTAGTTTTATTTAACATATCACTATAATAAATAAAATAAAAATAAATTCAGCCCATTACTGTCCCAATTCAGGACACGCGCCTCTTCTCATGTTGAGAAGGGTTAGGCCTTACTCAATCACGCTGGCCTGGTGCGCGTTGGTGGACTAGACACACCATTGAGAACATTATGGAGCCATTTTAGGTATGCAGATTTCCTCGCGATGATTTCCTTCACCGTTAACGCTAGTGATAATCAAATTCCTATCCGCACAAGATTTCGAAATATCAGAGTTGCGGGATCGAACTCAAACTTAGCATGGAAAGCAAGCGTTCAGCCTTAGACTATCACAGATTTTTTTTATATTGGCTGACTTTTTTTATCGTGAAGAAAATAATTTATGGTGTATCATGTCACGTAAAATAGAAACTATACACCATAGTCATTGTTTCATACCATTTGGTGTTTATCCAAAAAGATACATGAAAAGAAACAAGACTACGGGCGTGCGTAAAAGTAAAATTAAAAACATGCATTTAAACGCTCCAGGTCTAGATAGCACATGAATGAAAATCATGCCATGTTTTATTATGCAAAATTGGCAGTAAATTAGCAGCCCTATTAGTAGATATTGTGTTTTTTTTTTTCACCGTATCTATTCTTTAATCTTTTACTCCATTTACCTACCACACCCAACTTTTTTCCTGACGGCAAAAAATCCCTAAATCGTAGTTAACATTATACTGAAGTAAAATCAGGAGGTCTACCGCGTAACAAAATGGTAATGAACATCAGACTCTGGTAATAAACTTCAATACGATCGTGAGAGCCTAAACTTTGAGCTACCTTATAAAAAAAATACTGATCATAAAGTTGGACTCCCAACTTCAGTAGACCCGCAGGCTGTATTCGAATATACTTTAAATTATGTAAATATTCAGACAGCAGCTATGTAGTGATTTCAATAAAACAGAAGGTGTTTACATACACACGATACGGGTCAGCTGACGGTCGGCTCCGGCGCCGGAACGGAAGCGCTGGCCCAGTGTCCACGCTCGATATATCGATTGGGTGAACATGTGACGTTAACTTCATTTACTATTCTGAGAGCAGGCGCAGTTTACAGGAGTTTAGTACAGAAATTAAATGACAAGTCTACTACTACTACTACTATTTTTTTTTTGTTTCACCTGGTGATACCCCATCATAGGGCTATCCTCCGCCTGGGGGGGGCGGAGGGGTGTGCCGGACTCCTACTGGCTAAACTCACCACGGTGGTCCACTTTTGGCACCTAATGGTGGATTTCGGGGACTCTTAAAGACCGCGCCGACACCGACCACGGTGCTAGGCACGTCCCGCGGGAGACTGTAAAGAGGACCGTTACCCTCGCTGTGCAATGCACGGCGACACATGACCACAATGTGTATCCATCTTCTCGGGGGCCGCTCTATCAAAACGCAACAGAGTACCCACTCTGTGCTCTCGCGACCCCATACTTTCATAGCCTAGAACACACACATACGAAACATTCATTGACACAGGATTTGCGGGGAATCAAGGGGACTCTTTCGCGACATCAACTTAGAATTGCCTGTAAATGAGAGCTGCGCAGGTGTGCGTGTACAGGACGGTGATTGTACGGAGAACAGTATCACTGTAGTGAGCAATTTGTTCTATACGTGTCACTCACACATTCTCACTGCGCCATTTCAGTAGTGGCGTGGTCAACACAGGTAGGGTGTACTTATCTCGATCTACTAACCATTTCGTTTGCCTTTTTGACACTTAACTGCTGTACTAGAACCTACTTTGTAAACAAAGTGGTTTGCAAATGAAAAGTAAACGTATACTACGGCATTATTCTCGTAGAACTAGTCCAAAGATATTGCATTCGCGATTTTGTATATGACCTGAGATTACAATCATTAGGTTTCTGACTTATTGTACAGACAACGTGTTCCATTTTTTTAAATTTTTCTTCAACTTTTTTTTTACTGTAGACATTACACATCTCTCGAATGTTTTACACAAGAAAATAAACGATTAATTTTATATTTTTTTCTTGGCCTTGTTTGGGAATTTGAGCTTTCATAGAAAGAGATTCTGCCTTTCAAAAAAAAAAGATATTTCTTCCATTCCTGACCACACTTTCCTGTCCACCATCCGAGTGAAAACGTGCGTGAAGCTAGTGTCAATGTTAAACAAAGCAAGCGTTACCGTCCCCTAAGGGTCGTTTCACAGGTGGGGTGCGTTTATCTGCCATCTACTGACCACTTCAGCCGCGTTTTTGACACTTCACATACCCTCCAAAGTGACAATTTGATAGATATTCAAAAGATAATAATAACATGTGTTTTTATGTAATACTTACTATTTTTTATCACGTTGTTAGTTTTTTGGTTTGCTGTCCTATTTAATTAATTGATTGTTTTTTTTTACTGTATTAGTTATATTCCATTCCGTAAACCAGCGCTGCGGCATTTATTTTATCTGTCATAGCATATGCTGAGATAGGCGCCATTTTTGGCTTCGCGCAGTATTTTATAATTGTTTTTTGTTATTATTATTTGAAAATTTTCTCTCTGTATGTTATTTTCCTGTGCGAGTCCGAAATAAATATTTATACTTTCTTTCTTTTTCACCTGTCTAGTTGGCATGAGCTATCATTTATGAATGGCTCATGCCGTAGTAGAAAGATTAGACAGTCAGAAGTACTGGTGTCAAGGTCGACAGGCCAGGGTGCGCCAGAAAATCTCATGTTCCATCTACTCGAGGAGGCTCTTCCTTTGCATCCCTATTAAAATAAATAAATAAATACTTATCTACATGAACTGTAAAAGTTCACTGGATCAAATTATTATCCCAAAAAATCGTAGATTATCTTATATCTCCCTATCAAGGCATAAACCATACGCCATGAAAGGATATGCATTATGCACCCAATTTAAAAATCCTAAGATGTGCTAATTGTCTTAATAAATTTATTAGACCAGTCCTACAAGAAATATACGTTGTCCCATATACGATAATATATAGTTTACTTAAAAATACGACTCAATCCGTAACAAAATAACCCCTAACTCAAACTAAAAACCGTCTTAAATCAATTTTTGAGCTCTGACACAGTATTTAAGGCGCAATACAGATCATAAACCATACCCCACAATGGGGTGCACGCAATTAAGAGCATCTCTGTACGACGTGCTAATGTCTTATTTATGGGCTTCACTATGTAGTAGACAGTTTTCACATGCTTATCAAAGTAGCTACCTGAATATCAGATTTATAGAGCATAGAGCTATGAAGAATAGAAGCGGCAGTTGCAGTGCAGGAAGCGGAATATATAGTTTTTTTATTTGTTTCAAATGTCGTTTTGAAGTTACAGAAGAAATTAAGATATTTTACTAGAATCAATGCTGGAACGGGAAATACATATTTTTGAAAAATTACGGAGGGTAAAAGAAATCGGGGGAAATCTAAAGGATTTACCATGAAGGTGGGTCTTAGGAATTTTTTTAAACGAAAAACTACTTAATTTTTTTAATTATTGTAAAATTGATTTGACATTTTTCTATCAGAATTAACATAATATTACTTAAATAAAAAAAGTTTTAGATATAATAAAATTATACAAGATCCTACCTTTCCTGATCCCTCATAATTCTGAACAACTTTTACTATAAGACCAACCATGAAATCGCGAACAAAAATACATAAATACCTATCCATACTAATAATTCAATATTACTCGACTAAATGCATGGAACAGCTGTTCTTTTTTCGCGATTTCAGAGTTGGTCCCATAGTAAAACTTGTTTATAATGAAGAATACAATAACCCCTAAACAGGATCGGGACTAGAAAAGTAGGACCAATAATGTACTAACCACTCAAATATTGTAGGTCAAACAAACATGGTACAAGATTCTAACAATCGACCCTAACCTTAAAAGGCGTTTACGTGATTTGAGCTGTCAATGCATATCCAATTTATTCTCCATCTCTCAGCCGTATCCTACCATTTACATCCTTGATTTTTTACGGTTTCCACTCTAGTAGTTTGTATCGCTGCGATTTTAACGCGTAAAGATAGCCGTTTAACCCTTACGCATTACGTTACGCACCTTTTACACCCTCGTATAACATGAAAGAAATGGTTATTTTATGGTGCCACGGTTACGGTACAGATTCCACTGTCATAACATTTTGAATTCTCGATACGTCACTGCACTATGATAAGAACTAGTTATCATTGTAACGCTATAAAGCTGGTGTTATGGTGCTTTTATGGGCTTTGTTATTTTAGTGTTGTTAGGAGTGTTTTGCGGAATTATGTGGATGGTTGATTTTTAGTACTTTATTAAGTTATGTTATTCTTAGCCTACACGGAAAAAACGCCTTCGCAGCTCCATTCGAACCGAGCTATGCGGTTATAAATAGCAATAACTTGTTTATTTCTAGCCGTTAATTTTTTTAAGTGTAAATATGATGGTCGCGGGACTTATCTCATTACCGTGACCCCGGAACGTAAAGGGCTATCGAAGGAACACCGTGGATTTTAGTCAGTACAAGTCTGACAGTCCCTCCCGCCCTGCCCGGGGTGGGAGGACTCATTTGATGATTTTACAACGCTAAAAAAAAAAAAAGTGTAGATATGATAAGTGATAACTTAGCAGGCTCCATCTGAACCAAGTACTCAGTTGTAAATAGCAATAAATAACTTGTTTATTTCTAGCTGTTACATTTTTTCAGTGTAGGTACTTAAGTCAGTCTTAATATCAGTGATGCTTGTCCAACGTCCATGAAAGGACAATGGGCAAATTGGCCCAAAGTGCCCACAGGGTTCACACATAGTACATTCGAAAGAGCACGCTTAGCTGATTATTTTTTATTATGGGAGTAAAAATATCGGTCCTACAGGAAAATATATTTTGAGACATAAAGACAATTTTAAGTTTGAACCTAAACATATGAACTTTATGAAAGTTAGCAAATAAAAGTTATATATTCTGATAGATTACACTATTCCTAACATGTTTTATTAAGAAACTGATGCGCTTTGTGCACCATAAAAAATATTTTTGAGTTTCAAAAAATATGTAATTATTGTTGTGGTTGATTATTAAAGGTGTCCCTAGAGTAGACACCTAGTACATTTAAAAGAGCACACTGAACTTTTTTTTTTTATTATGGGAGTAAAATAATCGTTCCTGCAGGAAAAGATATTTTGAGACATAAAGACATTTTTAAGTTTGAACCTAAACATATGAACTTTATGAAAGTTAGCAAATAAAAGTTATATATTCTGGTAGATTACACTATTCCTAACATGTTTTATTAAGAAACTGATGCGCTTTTTGCACCATAAAAAATATTTTTGAGTTTCAAAAAATATGTAATGTCCGAGAATTGAACCCGCGACCCCTATGTACGAGCAGCGCCGTAGATAGACTTACGTTTAAAAAACCAGTTTGCCAATCGTGCACCAAAAAGAATCCAAATTATTAAATTAGAATGTAATTAAGTTGCTGGGAAAATTCGTAATACTAATTGATTATAAATCTGGAACGGCAGGATGAAATTAAAAAAAAATGAGAATATAGAGTTACACTGATGTCCTTCATCGATTAGCACCGGTGTCAACCGTAGGGGCAAGCTTTTTTAATTTGGACCAGCGTCCATAGGAATTTGCCCATCCTCCCAATCAAAATTTAACTAATTTTGAAAATGCTTCGTAATTAGCTCTAGCCAGATAGCATTCATTACCATAATAAATATCTCTAATTTATTAGAGACCAAGTCGTTGGAATTTAATTAGAAATCCTTCACAAAGTTCGCTCAATGTGCACCTCAATTGCCAAGTATAAAAATAAACTATAAAGCAAAAACTATTTGCCAACCAATACTATTTATTATACACGCGGCACTTTTTACATCATCAAAATGTATTATACGCACAACTAATTTCTCAACAGTCTAGTACAAGACAAACACCATTAATATTCCTATACAATAAACTTGAACTTCAAAAAACTATTTGCTAAGAAGTTAACCAAATTGTAATTTTTCATACAAACTCATTTCTCAAGTCTATGTAGAGTTTTACAAATCTCAACCCTAAAACGTATGTACACACGGGATTATATATGCATTGTTCAATAAAATCGACAGGGGGCTGCAAAAATAATATAAATATATCACTTTACAATGTGAAAGCAAAGTTTGTAGCTCATTGTGGTACCAATCAATGGTAACAAAGTACCAAGGTGTGCAGTGGTTCCCAAAATATCGTAGAAAGTTAAATAATTAAACAAAATGTCACAGTAATCAAAATCTATTCATTGACATTACCTATGGGTTATCTGGTATGTTATACAAAAATAATCCAAAATAATTATGTCATTGGTCGTAAAATTTAAAGTTAAGGTGTTGTTTTAATCAATTGCAAAGCAAATATTAACTTCGTTATATCCATCCAACAACTTTATATGCATAGCTTAATCACATTGTAATCTACATCACTTATAATACCTAGAGACTAATTGCAACAGGCAAAATAGAAGGTAAAAGACCGAGAGGACGCAGCCCAAAGCGATGGTCCAACCCCCTTCCATGCACTCCATCAAACCACACGTCGCAGCAAATGGAGATCAACAATCCAAAAAATCATGAGATGGAGTCACGATCCGCAACATAGAGGGACCGATATTTTAAGCCAAAATGCAAAGTGAAGACTGCCTCAAACAACGACTTAATTTTTACCAAAAAAAGTTTGAGGAGCACACACCCAAGAAATACGTTGCCGATCACCCGACTAATCCGAGCAAAATCTTCACGCTTACCGAACACGGTTCAAAACAATTTCTGGCTTATTAAAGCCATCCCAGGTAGATCCTGACTTATCCGTTATGGCACTTATGGGGAACCTTCTATCACCCTTACGGTACACCTCAATCAATATTTGGAGTAGTTTTTGACGAGATTTTTAATAGGTTATTTAAACATTCATGGGTAAGTTGCAGCTTGTTTTTTTTTAAGCTGCCAGTGGTTGTTGCTTCTGAATTTAATTTTGGGATACAAAATAAGCACCTTTTAATTGTAGAATAAAAATATGATGTCCAAAGTGAACTCAAATTATGAATTTCTATTTCTGCAATTTCTTTGTCAGCTCATACTTATGAAAAGAAAGTAACAATACTAAAAACAAAATTAAATAAATACAAAGGGTACCTACAATAATTTTGGGGCTATAATAATTTTGACCAGAGACGTGTCGCCACAAAACACAATAATAGAAAAAAAAACATAAAATCGGTTAAAAATAATTAACCGGTGAAAGTTCTTGCACCCGTGAAAGTTTAAAAAGAAATACACGTTAAGGGTACGACACACACAGCCGATAATTAAGGCGTATTCAAACTGTGATCGGAAACTATAAATAATAGAATTTGGGATCGAAGCGGATCTCTTTTGTTCGCAATTATTATAAGTTTCTTAACCCTTTCCAATCGATCAGATTGGTTTAATAACATGCTTCGTGTTTTCACCTCCTGTCCCACAGGTGTACCTACCATGTGAAATATCAGATCGTGTCGCTTACTACCAATAATTACTCCTAAAATGATTTATTCTAAAAAAGTTTGCTAGAGAGAGCAAGAAGTAATGCCTGTAAGTCTTCTTTTTCGGACTGGATTAGATTTAATTAAAAAAATATTACTGATAAATATATTCTAGCATAAATCTTAATTTCACAATTCTCTGGTCATATAACTGCAACATTAAGTTATCAAGTTACAGTACAATAAAGAATACGAACCTATCGCGTTTCAATAAAATGAATATTCTGTTTTTAGTTATTTAAATCTTAAAACTGTTTACAACTAAAAAACTGAGCCTAACGGTTCAAATTGATCTTAAAAAGTTATTTCTTAAATCTGTACCCGACAAAAGAAAAAATAATCGAGCTTAAAATCTGCGCACAAAAAACTGTTACAATTAGACAGTTTTTGTTCCTTTGCCTTTGGAATAAAAAATCTTTTAAGTGACAAAAATAGGAAGTACAATGACATGTCAGGTTGGGGTTGACGGGCTTGCTCCCCTTCGAAGTGTTAGGTGACACTACTGATCGCAATTTTTGACGAAGGCCTTTGTAAACTTTTTTCTTAAATAAAAAAGTAGTGTCGTCTTGCATAAATTAACGCATGCGTATTAGGTATATGAATATTCCCATGTCTATTTTTTTTTGCTTTCCGTCGATGCTTTGTGTGCTTGATGTGTGTGTGATTGCGATTTTAATTGAAAAACAACATGTAATTTATATCGTGTCTGCTACAGACATTGTGAATTAAGTTATTTCTTAAGAATTTAAGTGAAATAAGTATTATTTTTATAGATACGGTTCGTAATATTCAATGTTAAATAAAATAGAAGAAAAAAACATGATAGGACTTTAACGCATTTTATAGAAACTATATATTATTATTATTCGATATTCTGTGCTTTTTGCCGTTGGAAGATAAAGGTAACTTTTCTTTTCTTCTATTACTGGTGTGCAATAAAGACGTGTATTGTATTGTAACTATGAATAAAAACACTACGCACACACTACACTATATACAAATATAAATAAGGTTAGAACCTTATTTAAATTATGTTGATTATATTTTTAAAGTAAAATACTTTCTCTCTTTTATGTTCTGAGATAGGAAATGAAGAGTGCAACAAATAATAATCTGTTCACCATTTCTGCAAATGATAGGCACAAAGCACGAGCAAATTTTTAGGGACTAAATTCATTGCTTTCTCATAAACAATAAGTTCATCAAATCAGAGTAAGAGATGGAAATTTAACCAGACAGGTATGAGAAATACTGGCACCATAATAACACGTAGCATTGAGGGTTAACAATCCTTCTTAGTCTACATGATTTTACGAGCCAGGAAATGATTGCTTTATGTCATTCACGACACCATTGAATCTCTTGCGTTTCTATAGAACCTATAAAGGAAAACGATAAACATGATATTGTTTCTATTAGTGAATGAAAGCGTCATGTACACTGCCTTTGAATGGGTCAATGTCATAGGAGACGACAACTTTCTCAATATCGAAGGCTTACCATGAATTCGTATTGCCAGTCAGTTAAGCGTTGCTTATTTGCACCATGATGTGTTTTATTTGTAGACGATGATAGTTCAGTTTAAGTATGGTGTTGTAAGCGTCCATGGTGGTTATGGTAACCGCTTACCATCAGATAGGCCGTATGCTTGGTTGCTAACATAGTGGTATAAAAAAAAATGGAAACATAACTGCACGGAACTCGAACGGTTTTTTAAACTTTATGGTAAGACGCATAGTAACATTAATCTGCAAAAAAATGTTTTAGTTTCTGAGCCTTGGTGTGCAGAGCTAAGATAATCATCAATTAACTCTGTTCTAAGGCAAAAACCAATTGCTTGTCAGTATGTCTGTTTTTTTAGATGTAAGACAGTTTAATATAATTCAAAACTGGACCTCAACCATATTCTAAAGTTTTACTTGAAGGAAATGTCTCAATAACGGAACAAAAATATTCCATACCATAAGCCGAAATGCACCGTATTTACTGCCCGCTTTATTCTAAATCCAAGTGGACAAATTTATGACACTCCATTCACAATAAATCATTTTCCATAGCGACATTTTAAATACATTTTTATATGCGAGCCCAATGTTCTAGTACGATCGTCAACACAAGTATTTCCAATCACTATTATGATACAAGGAATTCTCGCTTTTAAGTCATAATAACAAAGGCTGGAATTGCGTGAAAAAGTGCGGCGTTTTTTGGGACAAAGCTTCAGAGTTTAGAGGTGAAATTTATAAGTAATTTGCGCATAAATCTTTCTATGTAAGGGGAGGTTTTTTTAATACAACGTCTTCCAACAATATAAGTAGACTATTAATGTCGTGTACCGATAATTGTCACACATATTTTAGAAAATATCTTCAATAGATATAAAACGTTCTTTGTAAGGAATTCGCCCTATTATTTTTGGGAACAATATGGAGTATCTCTGCGAAGTTTTGCGGAATTAAATTTTTTGTGAGAATATTTTTAATAAACGAAATTTCTTTTTTTTTACAGAAGGTGAGTGGAACTGAAGCACAATAGATATTAACAAGTTTATGAAGACGGGCCTTTTGAACATTGTGAGTATTTATAATAAGACCCCACCAACATACGTAGGTATCACGTACACTACTCGTGAGTTTCGTTTAAGAAAAATAATATAAAATAACTTTTTTTTACAAATTTTTCGGTTATTTTTTTACCTACAAAGATAGTAATTTCATCTCCGCCTTTTCAAACGAAATTTGCAACTGCGTTTGATATCTTAATCGAATTAATTTTCGAAACTGATATCTAGGTGTATTAAAACATCTATCAAAAACCCGGGCTCCACCACAATGAACAATATCGACAACAATTTGACCATACACAAATCACATCTAAACATGTGACATACTCCCGCGCAGGAAACGGCATTGTTTTTACACCATCAACCAAATGATCGATATAGAAATATAAAAGCCGGTGCAGGCGCGCGATCGAGCGTGTCAGTCGCATCCGCGGCTTTGTGTCGCGTAAAACAATGTGATAACTGCTCTATATTGGGTCCGGTTCAATGGACCAAATGTGACGATGTGTGCTCAGCTTAATTTTATTTTGATAGTACCGGTAGGGAAATTTTATATGGAAAATACATTATAAAGATTTTATGGAATAGCATGGTTGCAAATACTTCGACTTGAAATATGATATTAAATTACGTACCTAATCAACTACTCCTCAATTTTAAATATTTAATATAAACAGTGAAAGGTCTTAATTATCATTTATTCAAATTAATATAACTGTAGAAATAATATACGGAACTTAATACACTGTGACACTTATTACATTTTTATTGAATAGTTCCTGTAGTACGTAGAAGCAGAATAATTTCCAACATTGCAGTTAGTACATAAGAGATATTTCGCAATTAAATTGTCCGTCATTTAATATAAAGACAAGGCCGCGATTACATTAACAAAAGCGAACGAGTAAGCGAGGCGGAAAACTTCGCGGGCCCGCCCCGCCTCACTTCGCGAAGAAATCGTCTCTATTTACGCAATCACGACAATGCGTAATGACGATCGTTAGTCGCTGCGACTTCCAGTTTGTACAGTAATTGACATTATTTTCCAATTTCTCCGCGATTTTTTTCCTGTGTAATGAAATCGCGCAGTCGTGCTCAGTCGCTCGTGTACAGCCGTTGCTTGTAAAATTTAACGCAATAACGTTTACAATCTCTCTACTTACTGTTCTATCATATTCACATCCAATTTAACTCGGAATGTATGCTCATTCGAGTATCTGTTAAGATTCTTATCGATATAGGAGTCGGCTTAGTCAATAAAATATTCAGGGATACCTTTCTATGAATCTTACTTTTTATAGACTGATAATCAAACATTGTTTTTTGTTGTTTGTTTTTTCTGCCAATAAACGGGTCACCCGCAAATACTTTTAGTTTATCCGTGACCAAAGCGCTTGCAACAGTGCCGAAATATCGGAAGCTTGAAACAATCTATAAACATGGTAAATAGGTACCTTGTTTTGAACTCTAATACTAATGTTATTCAAAGTCTTCAGGGCTGCTTTTTCGTTTAAACACTAGAAATGAATTTACATTTGAAGTTTAAAAATGTAATGTGTTCTACATTTATGCAATTTCTAGCATAGAGCACTCAATTTTGCTAATATTATTTGTACATCAAGTAACAAAGATCCAGAAAATTACTTAGTTAACTACGAAATAATAAAAATACAGGAAGAGCAAACTATAATAAAGCCAAGAGAGCGCCAAACGGCCAAAGCGTGATGTATCACCTACTAGAGTAGCGCCCGAGCGGCAGTTAGCTCTCTCTACATATAATTTAAAGCCATTAAAGACATCTGCAGACCCAGCAATGAGCTCGCTTACTTGGGATGCGTAACGTCCCTTTGGTGCCCTTTTTTGTGTTTCTACGTACGTGCGGGGGTGACTTTTTTTCGAGCAAGGGGTGAATGCGTGGGGTGGTTTGCTCATGTTTACGACTCCTATGTTCTTGACTCATATACCTCGTTTTATGAAAAACTCTGCCTCGAATTGCCGTTTTGGAGTCATTATCGTGTGTCGGTATTCGTGGAAGGGAGGCATTCCAAATGTGTAGGCCGTGGATCCGAGTTAAATTAGCATTTTATGCGTCTCTTCGTATTTCATTCGTAATATGTGAGTGTAAGTATCTAAGAAAGCAGTTTAATCAGTTTGAGATTAGTTAAGTAGTTTCGTCACATGATTGCTTTAAGTACGTTTGACATGCTTCAAATGTAGATAAAACTATAAAAATTCTTCCCATGCACTGAAATTAATCTACTATCCCAATGAACCAACTTTTTATATCATCAGATTATAGAATCGAATGCATTTAAATTGTAACAGTTAAGTCAGTATTAGTTAAGTTGTAAAAAACAAAACATCAATTTTGTTTTGGGGATATCGAGTTACGTGAGAGAAGCAATATTGTATGGACATTGAAGGTATAGTGGGCTTCTAAAAATATAAGTTTATTTGTGAATAACGTAGATATTTTTTAAATAATAGTACATTTTATCACAAGATAAACTTTAAAAAAAAGTAAAAACTGACTTAAAAAATAAAAAAGTATAGGTAAAATAATTTTCTTAAAAAACTTAACAGCTTCTAAAGTCGGTGCCACTGCCAAGCTAGGTGCATTGAAGAGTTATAGGCTCCGACTTCAGAAGCTGTTAAGTTTTTAAGAAAATTATTTACTTTTTAGTTTGAAGTCAGTTTTACTTTTTTTTTTGTTTTCTATTTTGAGTAGCATAAACAATACATAAACAGGCGATTACAGCAATCGCGAGTGATATGCTGTTATTCATAGTTCCATTGTATATCTCCGAAGGTCTTCATCAGATCTTCACCAAATTTAAATAGGACCACTTCGAGAGTATACTATTTCAAACAAAAAAAATCAAAGAATTTTCAAAAACGGTTTGCAATTGGCGGCGTAATCGCTTAACAAAAATATTTAAAAAATAATCAAAATATACATACAATCGAATTATTGAGAACCTCCTTCTTTTTTAAAAGTTGGTTAAAAATGACACTTCACTAATAAAAATCATCTTTCGATCAACACTTTGTGGACAACCAACCGTATATTTTTTGATGTCTAGAAAAAAATACTCGTCAGTTTACTTCAGTACAGTGGCATCTGCCCAAAATACAGTAGAATTTGCTACAATAGTGTCAAAGTATCTAAAACATTCGGCTTAATCACAACGTACCCTGATTAAGGCGACCCTCTGGCCATAAAAACATTATCGTTGCGTCCCTCCGTAAAAAAACATAAAGAACAAATACAATGGGCTATGGGCTCTTGGTGCATCAGATATTGGCAGTTAGCTACATCCATGCCATGCGTCTTCGTCTGATTAGATCCGATGGCTACTATCGCCTTAACTGTTATTGGTGTTTTCAATTGTAAAGCTGTTAGGTCTTTTGTTTTTATACTTTTTATTGGTTTTAAATTAGAATTGCATGTTGTGTCGAGTTCGCAAATTAAACTGAATTTTACTAAGTAAACTGTATTGGGGACTAAAATTAAAAAACTGAGCAACAATTCCTACATTGACACCTTTTTATTCTCACAGAGCGTAAACTGGAAGTCATAAAGTTATATAGGATATAAAGTTACGAATTTAGAGAGAGATATGATTTATCAAATGTTTAGTACCTACTATGATACAAAATGAAGACAATATAAATAATTATCTGCATAAAATCATTGATGTAAACAATTCTGTTTTATGTACTACGCTACATAAAATTTCATTAAACACAACATAAGCTCCTTCCAATCTTGGAAATGGCCACCAAAACAAAAATAGCCTTGAGGGTGAAATCTGAAAGCATTGAGAAAAACATTCGTGGTACAAAACTGGCGATATGCTTAATGCACCCCACAGAAATTATCGATTAGAAGCTTTTTTATGCAAGAGGGAGTGCGTAGGGGAGGAAGCCTGGGGCGAGTGGCTGAAACAAAAAACGCGAGTGAAGAGTGAAAATAAAAAGTTTAAACAAGTAGGATTGCAATGGTCGCCCTCAAGACGAAGAAAAATCAATATTCGATGCCGTCCGATGCAAATCTCCTTGCATCCCGATTTGAATTTCAATGTGGTCGCGAATTTGAGTTACTGCTTTTATTTTTATGTAATACCTTCGTGTCTGGGGTTTTAAGTAGTATACAATAAAAGTATACAATTACAGCCAATATATAAATGTTATTAGGTAAACAATATGGAATGATTTCTGTTACTTTTATTTTAAAGAGTTTGAGAAATGTTTCTTTTTATAGAGAATCGATTTAAATACGTCAAATACCTTTAAGATGTCCGAGTCTCATTAAACCATATGAACAAGTTATAAGGAAGTATTGTGATTCAAATTATAAAATGACAATGCCACCATAAAATAATTATTAGGTATTTTCCAACTATTTCGCAGAACATTATTACGACAGATCATAATTTCACCGCTAATATTTCACAGCACACTATCGTTTTACTATCTAAGTTAAACGCGTATTTCATAATTTTCTATGAATATGTAATTTATACTAAACGTGGAATAGTGTACAATAAACCTCGCACTAAATGTTCAATGCAAAATGTTAAGCAGGAGCCAGTGGGAGCTGGATGGAACAAGAAATACAGGGATGCGACGCGAAAAAACTGGAATTAAAAACATTAACAAATACATGTCTTGCCTAAAACGTTTGTCAGGGTATCCGCCGTAAATGTACCAATCAATCAACGAAGTACATAAAAGAAGGTTCGTCTTGTCGGTACTCGGCCCAATTAAAGCGCCCCAGGGCTCAGATGTACACTCTTCTTGATCGTTGGAGCGTCATCTTTAAATTTCCGTCGTTAAGATTTAATTTTTATCAAGGTCCCCTTGCACGCGGGGAGAGGCAACCTGTCGCGCCAAATATTTTCGTCCGTAGTTTTTTCCCTCCTTCGATGGCACTTACTCGCCTCCCCTCTGTACGAATTTTTTTATCATTAAAACTCGGAGTGGGGTCGCCGAACCCGACGTTGCCAACTCGCGCTGTCATAACAAAACAAAATCATACGGAACCCACGTAATTTGCAACATCGCGTTTTTTGACTATGAATTTTTTAAGGTTCTAAATGATTAAATAGACGTGCAATGCATATTAAATATTTTCGCGGGAGGTTCGGCGTTCATGATGGCACAAAAAATTGTCTAATGAACATAAACGCGGCTGCCGAGCGATACTTCTGGTTTTATTCCCAGTCCAGGCAAAGTGTCATTGGGTTTTGTCTTGAATAATTCTCATTAACAGCTCGGGATTTACGGCTCATCCTGTATCAAAGTCAAAGTTAAAGTTTTTATTTCAACTGGGCCTTTGCAGGCATTTTAAAAACGTCGTGATTCTAGGTGCACGGTTCCAAGTGGGTTGGTCTTGGAGAAGATACCGGCAAGAAACTCCATGGATACTCTTTTTATAAAACAAATTTACAATAATATCTGGGCTGAAATATCAAATGACACCTCTGACTACCACTTCTGAAAATAGGCGTGATAATTACCTAATATATTTACCCCGTACGAATACTACCACCTAACCAAACATAATCAGAATCATATAACATATCCTTACCAATCAATACCAATCGTCTTTAATAAATTAATTAACCCGTCAATGTACCAGGTATTACGCATTGCCTATTTAAGGCCGTCAGCCCCCAAACGGCCGGATGACACATTTCACTTAGCCTGAATGTGGCCTGTAATTAAGCCGGCTACGTGTTAATTACCGGCCCACTGACACCGCTCCACGATTCATTTCGTTTGACGTACCGCAGCCATCTTTGTTTTCCTTTACTATTTAGGAGCGTTTATGATAATAGAAAGAAAAACAATAGAATAGATACGCTTATTGTTATTGCCATCGTTTATTAGATGAAAAGAAATGTCTGAGATAAAGAAAAAGTTAATTTACTCGCCATCTAAACCATAATTAGGTCCAAGAAAGAAAATGTCAAGAACTTTCATCAAGTGTTTGCACAGAAGCACTAAACATTGGAACAAACAAAATTAACGTAAGTAAGGTTGAAAAGTTGGAAACAGAACTCTTATAATCTTGTTAGAACGCAGACGCAGCGGCTAATCCTCCTCCCATCAGCTAATTAATCCCACCAAGTTTATTTCTCAAAAAGTTTCAACTTGGCGCGGAAGTAATTTCACGCCAAGGCATTAGTGGGGAGCGAACTTCACACTTAGCTACTCGGTAAACACTCATGACGTTTCCTAATTAACGGACGCAATTAGTGGTCGAGCTCGATGGACCAGTGGGGGGTTGGGGGGGTGATAAGTGGCTTGGGGCGGAAAAACTTAGAAGAAAATTCGAGGGCTTAACATGGAGCGAACGTGAGGCGCCCAGACGTTAGCGAGTCGCACGTACGGGTGTCTGGTCTGATAGCGACCTTGGGTTCTTTAGTATGGTAAACGGTTTCATTTGTTTTGTTACTAAGGTTTATTTTCTTAGTAAAGAGGTGAATACAAGTAGGTGTCGTATGAAAGTGTTTCAGATGTAGACGCTATTTGGTGCGTGGATTTTAACCCCCGACAAAAAAGAGGGATGTTTTAAGTTTTTAGTGTGTACATGTGTATTTGTGTATCTGTTTGTGGCATCGTAGCTCCAAAACCAATGGAGTGATACCAATACAGTTTTTTTAATTGAAAGTTAGTTTAATCGGGTATCATTTTAGCCATGTTTCATAAAAATCTGTTCAGCCGTTCAAAAGTTACAGCTCTTTATCTAGTTGGAGTCTGGGGTTTTTGATGGTTGGATTATAGTGATATTTGAAATAACCTTATTGCAGGTTTGGTAGACATTTTAGCCAATAATACAAATGTTTTATCTTTATATGGGCTTAGCGATGCAGAGCACAATATAGGTACCCACAGATGCTCAATCATTACATCATTTTTACACCCAGTTCTCTTCACCGTACAACCATACAATCTATACATACATAGATAGACTCAGATTCCAAAAAAAGTAAACCACTCATCACGTGTTTGCGTGCCATAAAATATTATTCCACAAGTCTGAACATTTACATCTTAATTACAAATTCGAGAATGTCCGAGGAGACCAAATGAAAAATATCTCTCACCCATAGTCTCTTCTTATTAACATTCCGCCCCCGTGCTTTTTCCGATGAGTAATTGCTTCTTTAATTCGCGTCATCCATCCTCAAAATAGGGCAATTTTTCATTCGGCTTCGCGAGCCTTATACACTTAATGGCAATGAAAAATACACACGTCTACCTTACAGGATTGATGCTAAATAAATATTAATATTCGTAACACCTAATTTGATGGAGATTGTTGGAGACTTACATCAGGTGTCTCTGGTTAAGACTAATCTTGCTAATTGTTGAGTGATAACATTTCTATCTGTATATCTGAGGATCTATGTATCAGTATATCTGTCTGTGGCATCGTAGCTCCAAAACGGATAGACCAATTTCAATGCAGTTTTTTTAGTTGGAGTCGGGGGTTTTTGATGGTTAGGTTATATTACGGTTTGACGGACGCATTAAATTGTCTTACGTATTTTATTTGGTGTTATATTTATAAATCTCATGCTTAGTTATTGTTTGAATCATTCAAGGGAATAGAATAAGCAATTTATTAAAGGTATACTTTTTAGAGTCTATTATTATATTCTATTAGTGAATCATTGCATTGAAATAATAATATATCCTCAGATTTAGGAATCTTATCATATTATTTATTATTGTTTAATTACGCTTAAAACTCATTAAAAAAAATCAACTAAATTACATCCAAATTCTTTACAAAATATTTCTTACGCTAACCGCACGTCATTACTAGAAGCAACAACTGCTTAAAAACGAAAATCGTTATCCATTGTTTGCGGGAGCGTGGCTTTCCCTTCTCCGGCTTTAATTTATTCCCCGAAATATAAAAGGATTCTGAGGAGTCGTTAGCGATATTGTAATTTGATTATTTGTATTTTTTTCTTATACTTTTAATCACCGAGCTTTGCCGAGGGAGGAAAATCAGATTTCAATTTCAATTAGAGAAGGATCTTCGTGGAAAAATCCGAATCCAGTGAATGAGTATTGATGAGTTTGGTCGTTAATATAAATGAGTCATTTTAGCGGGGTGCTCAATCAGCCTTTTTATTTGTTCTCTTGTTTGGAGAATGCCAAATTATTTGCCTACGATTTTTTTGCTCTGTATTAGATAATGTGGCAATTTTAAGTGGGCAGATGAAGGCTGTCGAATTTGAGGCATTTGGAGCTGATGAGCCGTATTGTAATTATTTGAAAATAAACAGTTTCTGTGAATCATGGTAAGACAAATAACAATGTATAAATCATGCTTACGATGCCCAGCATACTCACTGACACTCTTTGACTCTGCTATTACGCTTTTGAGTCTTCACTGCCAAAACACAAATAAACTCCCCAATTACCACGTCTTACTTCCAAACTTATGGAAAAGCCTCAGAACTTCAAATCAAAAGCGGTGCCACGTCATAACATAATATCCAACAGCAGGATAATTAGAGACGTTGCGATTGCACGCGAGCCACAAATAATTCATTAGCGGTACTATAGTTCACCGCATACAATCACTTAGACTGTCATGCACCGCGTTTAAACTTACCAAGTGGAGTAATTACTGCACTGAAGCGGCCCACGCTGAAAGGTTAGAAATAATTGGATAATAGGGGGTGTGTTATGCACAGTAATGACACATAGTTACCTGCATGTCGCGTTCGATACTGGCAACAAAGATAACGCTAACAAAATGACCAGAATGTAAATCTACGTTCTAAAATCAAATACACAAAGTACAGTTTGAAAATAAATTGAATTCTTTCAAGTAACGCGCCGACACGAACCAATTAGAAGACGGATGTTAAGGAAGCCACAATTAAAAGGAAATCTCGAATATCTTTCGACTTAATGACTTCTTTGCTTGTTAATTCCTTGTCGCGAAGGAAAAAACTCCGAGTCGGATTAATTCCAAGTGCAAGTCGATTGTTTGCATAAGCCTCGGCGGGGAAACATCACCTCGCCGCCACCGGCTTAAAAAAATAATTAAAATTCGTAATCACTCTTGACTCGGCCCCCCGGGGGAGTACGGGCCTTGCTTCCGACCGCTTCGCGGACTAAAGTCAAGATTTTCACAGAGAACGACACGAACGTCCCCGCAAATTCGTTTATGTGACATTTTAAGTAATTTGTGTTACTCGAATGTTGTAAAATGACTTTATTACGAGCTACGATTCACATCGCAGCGTTGTTCAAATAGTGGCACAAAAGCCTTGTTGGAATGTTTATGGACGTCTTAAAAAACTCAAACGACATACGGTAGGAAAGTTTCCGAGTCGCTTCGTTACGGCTACCCGCAAAATATGAAAGCTTAGTTCATCCCTTGCATGTTCACCGGTAGTTTTCTACCCTCTTAACAACATATTTCGGCATATTTCGATTACCATAAAGCGTTTCGTGTGATGTATATTTACGTTTCATTATGTGTACTTATTTCAGTGGTTACATGCATTAATTTCTTCACTATGTTGTGTATAACATAGCCTTTAATAACCCCTTGAATATTACCCGGTTAGGAATAATATGCCTGAAGCGAGAAAAAATTCCGTTGTAATTACAAAAATTCTCGTGCTCTATGTAACAGCAAGAATCATTTAGTAAACTTCACTTTGTTCTTGCAATTTTTTTTTTTTTTAAATGTATGGATGTGTTTATTAATAGAATATTCACTATGGAGTACTAACGTTTAGTTGATGCAGTATACTAAGTATTGTGGTAGTCTTTTCATCACAATATTCCCATTCGTGTGCCTACATACTCGTACGAGTACAAAATAATAGGATGCACCGATTTCTGGTATCAAAGAAAAAATTATCATGGAAATAAAATAAATTGTAAATAATAGTAATATTTACAGTATTCTTTAACCCAGCGCGCATTCTCTATCCATTGTCAGGACTCGACCACTTTGAAGTAGGTAACTTTTTTTATAGCTCATGACTTTTTCCTTCATTTTAACAGTACCTATAGAATTTAAGTTATAGAGTTACTTAGGAATTACGTTGAACATTTTAAGCAGCTTAATTCTTAAGATTCTACTTAGAAAATAATATGAAAATATACATCTCAAAATTACTAATTCCCTAGGGGTTTCAACATCATTATCGAAACATTTCGCGAACACCGCTTCTAATAGGATGTAAAATAACTCATCACAATAGCCAGACATTTCTTTCGTACATTGAAAAGAATCCGAGCTTATCACGGCCTTAAATTAATAAGCATTCAAGTCGAGCCAAGTAAAAATGAATAAAGCCCGTAACACCGAACAATAGCGTAATAAGGATGGTGCATTTTGTCTCTGAGAGCTCGCTTGCAAAACAACAATAATTCTTCTTTCCGTGAAAAGATTTTCAGCGTTATTCCACTTGAAATTATTATTATTTTTTTCTTGTCGTCGTCTTGCCATTGTCTCGGACGGGAGGTAAGTAATGAGGGAAATTGGGGGCTCTTGGCCGGGGCTGAGGGACGCAAAGATTTGCGTGGCCGACCGCCGGCTAATGCCGAATAATGAAACAGCTTTGAGATATTCTCCGCTCAGCGGTTGGGATTTATTAGATTCAGCCAAACGGAATTAGGCACTTACAAAACGTAGATATTGCTGTAACTATGTATACTTGCCCTTAATAAAGTTTTATGCCACAAATTCTGTGGTCAAATTAAATTAGATGATTTTCCTCCAAATTCTGATTTCAAAATGCAAGAAATGCAAAATGAAACTTCGTAGGAAAAGATTTCATTTTCTAAAATATACGTGACTACTTAAATTCAGATACGTTTTGTTCACGAGCATACTGATATAATGATAAAAATAGATTCCAAATACCAAATACCAACTCAAACTTTAGTGAAAAATGACGTAAAAGAATTCTGGCAATGGTTGACGTAAGATGATCTAGATAACCCAGCTAATGGAATATTCTTGTTCAAAAAATAACTATTACACTAAATTCAGAATGACGTGAAAAAAGAACGAATAAAGACGAATATAGAAGATAAATCGTAATTTACATAAGCGTCATTTTCAACGTGTCATCATATAAAAATACCGGTATTAAATATAGCGAAACTATGAATATTTTTTAGACTATAATAGTATATGCTCCTATTCTTTCAAGCCGAACAGTCATAATGCCATAAAAAGGCAAACGAAAATATGAACAAAATTAAACTAACCCATCTTATCTCCAAGATTTCCGTAGGTTTTTTCGAACTTAACTTTACCTATTTCTCCGCAGTGGTCATTCGCGTGTATACAATCAAGTGTCGTCTGTAGGATTCCTTAGATCCTAGTTTTCGCTTTATTCAAGTCTCGGAGACGACGACTCGAGAGCAGTTTTACGTTTTTTTTTACTATTGTGTTTGTTAGAATTCAAGTCGTCATTAGTTTTGTGTCGCCGTGGGTAGATGTCTCTTTCAATTGTGTTGTCGATTGTAACTGTTTGTGTTGCGTGGATTTTACAAGTGCCTGTTGGCTGGAGTTTTAGTAAACAGAAACTTTGGAAATACTTATTATAAACAAGCTATATGCAACATTTTGGGCTTCGTTTTATAATCTTAGTTTTACAATAAAAATTATAGTTGTTTCTCTATTTTCGTTGAAGGTTCACAAACAAAATCATTTGATATAAAACCTTCACTGTCAGATGGCTTACACCTAATATCCAAATTTTGATCAACATGAATGTGTTGCGATGATAAAACGTCACATGCAGCACATTTACCCGATTGGAACTTCCAAAAATTTCCTTATTACCCAACAAAAACCAAACATCGATCTCAATTTAAATTGGATATGCTTGCACAATATCGGCGGCAATAATCCTGCGACCACTCACTCGCACGACGTCCCAAACTCAAACATTACTTTTGTAGTTTCCTATTTACATATTCCCAAAGCGGCTCTCTTCGTGAACTCCAATATTTCTTGGCTCGTACTCGACCCCACGGTCTCCCATCCAGCATTTTTAATCTCGTTGGTCGGATCTGCGAGCACGTGGGCCCAACCCCTCTATGTTTACCTTCCGAAATAGTTTAACGGGAACAATTTGCATCTGCTTATGCGAGGGCCGTCCTCGGTTGTTAACTAGTCTCCTTCGTCTTACCTTTTCAGAGCCAATCGTATATTTCAATATGTATTTGTTGATATAATGTTTGTTTACTGAGTATTCGCCGCTGTATTTTTTGTTATTCTTTATATTAACTTTATAATTTGCAACCTAAGCAGCTATATTTCAGAGGTGACAAGAAATGTTCTGGCCAGTTAGATATGGTGACACAGGGAGTTTTATAGTGTACGATGCTTCGGGTGTATTTACACTTTCTTTGGGTACATTTTTCAGGTAAATACTTGTTTAGCATTACAAACGAATATATTCTGCTTATAATGCAGTTTCCTGTTTTAATGGCAGGACATTAAAATTTTACAAAAAGATGTGGAAGTCGCCAAAAGTAATCCTATGTACACATGAGTGTTCCACAAAGATATGGGCAGGTTAGAGACGTAGCCCTAATCGATATCCTTATAATGATTGCTGGAGGAGCTCGCATACGAAATAAGGAGGGTGCTTGACGTCGGAGGTGTCCGGGGGCGGGGGTGGGTCCGGGGGGAGATATGAGACGATTTAGATTTTTTCCCTCTTCTATTCTTTCGTTTTTTTGGGGGAGCCCCCTCGAAAAGGGTGAGGAATTTAAGACGGCAACGCGCGATCGATTTTTCGCGCATGCATTGGTATTCTCGTAATGTCTTACTTGAGATTAGAGTTATGCTTTTTTACGTTCCGCTCATCTTGTGGTTGTAATGCTTGGTACACATGTTTTGTATTATAATATTCTTAGCTTATTGTTGTGCGGTACTGAGCCGTACCTAAACTGTAAAGCAATAAAAGTAAAAATCATAATAAATTGAAGGTACCTACTGCATTTTTAATAAGATATTTGATATGAATCAGTTGCGACAAATGTGTAAAAATATAATGCTAACATAGATCTACTATGAATAACCGTTACAAAATAGTCAAATAACTTTACCAACAAAAAAATTAAAAAACCAAATCAATTCGAATAAAGAGGCAGTCACAACTTAATCTAAATCTATTAAACAACAGCTATCAAATTAAGTTAAATATTTATAAAAACATCAAAAAGCACGTCATTTGTAAAGATAAAAAAGGAAATATTTTTCCTTCATTAATAGATCACCGGCGAGGAAGGCACAAAGGCGAGGCGCGAGTCTCAGTCAAAGGGGCTAAAAGCCTTTCGGCCCACAAAAAAGTCTCAATTAAAAACCTGACGGAAGCTTTTAGAAGGTAATCCCTCAAATTGTTTCCAACGCCCCCTCATTAGCACCAAAAGTGTTAAAAAATAAACTTTTTAATCTTTATTACTCGACGACTGCGCTAAACGGGTTAAATTATTATAGAACAAGCGCTATCTCATTTTTTATTCTTTTAACCCTTCGCTCGCGTAATTTATTAGTGACTGGAGACTTGGCTTTGAAATTTTTAGTCTATGTTTAATTTAGTCGGCGGCGGTCATAATTGCGGGGAGGTTTGACGCGATTTATCATTATACTGTAGCTGACTCCTCGCCTTTATATCTTGTGGATAGATTTTAATAATCTTTTTAGAAAAACAGGTGTTGATCATTTTGTGGAGTTTTTATACATTTATTTAATTAGGGTGTATTAATTTTAATTTACAGTTTTTTTTAGTTTACTACTTGTTGGTTCTAAGTTCGCTTTATAAGAATTATGTTGTAGAATTATAGTGAACTAGTGGTCGCCTTGTGGTCGAAATTCGACCGTAATTGTAAACTTTCTGCACTCCTTCTCCATATATATAAACTTCAGCTATGCCAAGTCTCACTCCGGCGTGCGTGCAATATGCTTAAAAAGCGGTACAAAGTTTTTTCTTCACGTATTAATATATAGATATCATTAAGATTCAAAACATTATTTGCAGCTGTGTGCGATTGTGCATTGTTTTGGTCTTTATTTCGTTAGCTATGCTTCGAGAGAATTAGTCGTCCCAAAAAGTTCTTAATTTGAAACAATCGAGCGCTTTTTGTTCAATCCAACTCACCTCCAAATTGAATTCCACCCAATTTGTTACACAAAAAAGAACAAAAATAATCCTAACGGAACAAACTTCACTAATTACACGAATAAATCCAAACAATCCGCCGCAGAACTCGCGGCCCCAACAAACCGAGCGAATTAAAAAGAAAAAACCGACAGATGGACAAAAAAGCATTTCCTTGACAAGTTTTATTTACCATAAACATTGTTACAGAAAACGGAGGCCGGATGAAAAAGTTCGCGTTCATTAAATCCATTAATTAATTCAAATGAAACCGCGACAAAACATTTACATTCCTCGCCCCGCTTCCCTTTTAGACAAGGAAAATCCGAGTCATTCAAGATTTTCCTTGCAGTGGCCACCACTAAATGGAAATTAAGCGTTTAATAAACCGACCGATGGTGGCTAGAATTAATTAATACTTCGACTTGTCTTGCAAGTTTTTCTTACCCTCTCGAGTTTTCATTTCTTGGTATCATCGAAGGTCGAGGGGAGACTTTATAATGGTGTAATAATTAAGACAAAGACCCTTGTTTCGGTGATAACACGACTAATTATTCATTTCGAGTGCGACATCGAGATTTTATGGGGTGACGATTTGTAATGCCATTGTAAGAGAGTACGTTTTCTTTGTAATTTTTAAGGAAATTAATGCGATGCTGTGACTGAACTTTATAGCTTTCTCTTCGGTTATTATACAGTAAAAATCATAATTTTGTCATGAGAGTCAACTGACTGAAAGCAATGTGTAAATTCATAGATTTGATATTTAAAACAGAGAAGACATGATTGGAGAAAATTATTGCTTCTGATTGAATATGACTATGTTGGTTGAAAATGCACATTGCTTATTCACACTATAATGCAAGAGACGTCATTGCCTTAGCGCTAAATATGTACACCGCAAGAAAGAGAATTTACAATAAATGTCACCTCTATATTTAGCTCAGAACATTTTTGAATTTGGAAACGAATAACCAGTCACTTAAATCATAGAAAAATTTCTCGCACTACATATTTTAACACTTCACAACTAAATATTTCTTAAGTGTCGTCAACACCGGTGCCTTCAGTTAACATGTACCTTTATTTGTCAATTAAATTACTGCGCGCGCGCTTCTAAAGTGCTACGGAATTGGTTTACCGCGCCTATAAGGAATTTCATAGCTATTGGAGGTTGTTTAGTTTCTTAATTAGTATCCCTACAAGCGTACCGTTTTGAACACGACATGTTCGGATTAGGGTTTTCCTGCCAGTTCGAATAATATGACTTAAGGGTACCCTTTATGATGCTTCATTGTTTTATGACCTGTACTTTTTTCTTTATGAAGCGAATAGTTTGTAGGATCTTGGTGTTCGTTTTGTTAGATTTTGAACTGACTTCACGTCTTCTTTATTTGAAATTTTTGTGCTTTTTTATTTGAAATCGTCTATTAAAAGAATATGTTAGTAGGTTTAAAAATTGCGTGTTAATACAACGTGTATCAGAAACGCGTGGTTATATTTAAGGATGTGGATCTGACTGTCAAACTGAACAACTTTATTTAAGGGACTAACATCGTAATCGTGAAAAAATAATCAGCGGGCCCATACATTTAGGTCGAGTACGGCTGTGCAATTCTAAAACCTAGCAACTGACATTTTTTTAAAAATCTGTGTTTTTGCATTTTTCACTTGTTATGATTCTTAGCAAGTGAAAAATGCTAAAACACCGATTTTTAAAAAAATGTCAGTTGCTAGGTTTTAAAATTGCACAGCCGAGTAGATATTCAAGTTATGTATGGGACACTAGTTGATTATATTTTCGCGATTACGATGTTGGTTCCATAGAGAATCTTGTTCAGTTTGATGGTCTGATCCACACCCTTAAATATGACCACGCTTTTCTTATACATGTTGTAAACCCAGACAGGTAGGAACTAAAGATACATTATTGATTTTTATAAAGCCAGAATGAAGTTTACATAATCAATCTTTCTATCTATTATAAAATCAAATTCTTGTTTATTAATATCATAATGTAAACAGCAATATAAACTATCTTTCACAATATCAACAATAAAATAACATTGAGTGGCAATTTTATCACACATTATAGACATATTTGACACTCAAAATAGCAGTGTTTAGTGAGAAATATAGGCGTCGGTAAATCTCTAATATTTATGTACCAAAATAACCGTTAGTTTTTGTCGTTAGCTATTTTGACAACATGTGATAACATCGGATTAAGATATTTTATTGATTTACATAAGTAAATAATATTATGCTGGTTTGATGTGCTTAATGAGGTAAGCAGAGATTGCTGACGACAAGCCTATGGTCTTTCCTCTAGTCTGTCAGTATTGACCCGATAAATATCTTTTACAGAACAAGTCCCTACCTTTCTAGTACATTATGAACAACTTTTACTTGGAACCAACCTTGAAATCGCGAAAGAAAAAGCAGCTGTTCCATACATTTAGGCGAGTAATATTGAATTATTTGTATGGAACAGCTGATTTTGTTTTTCGCGATTTCATGGTTGGTCCCCTAATAAAAGTTGTTCATAATGATGAGTTACAATGACCTCTTAAAGGGATTGGGACTATAAAGGCTGGACCTTATAGGCGCTCTTTCGTTTACTACCAAATTGTTGGTAATAGAATTTCTCGAAACACCTTGTTTGCCCCAAAAAGTGTTCGTATTTGCGAAAGAAACTAATTTATAGTTCTCTACAAATTTGTTTTTCACGGCAACAATCTTAGCGCCTACGCCGAGTCGTGATCTCGCTTACATCACAAGTCAACCCACGGGAACAAGCGCGAAAAGAATTAAAAAAACGAAACAAAATATTCTCCACACAAAATTATCTCAGCATAAACGCCATGTACCAGGCTCGATCTGATAATGCGGCCCATTAATTTGAACAAAGTTCGCGTCGACACCGCCGTTGGCCTTATAAAGGTGAGGCGACAAAATTTATAAGTTCGATTACTTTAATCTTGGTTAACTTATGCGAGTACAATTTCAAAGCTGACAAAAGAAATGCAAGCTATAAATCGAGTGTTTCTTATCTGACGTATACTTGTATTGTTGTAGGGTGGTGTCGGTGTAATCTAGAACTAACATGGGGTAATTAATATAATGAAGTAGACGAGTGGATCACGCGAAGTTTTTCGTCGCGTGTGCCCGTGACGGCGCGGGAAGTGCCCGCTTCCTACCGCTATTTCGGACTGTAAATTATGCAACCGTTCTGAATATTTGGTATCTTTTTGTAGCTTGTATTGTGCATGGAGAACCGAGACGCCGTTAATTATGTTTCTATGATATACAGCCACGAAAATCACTTAAATGTCTTGGAATTTCTCCCATCCTTCTTGACAATTTTCCCGAGGAAAATATTCCCACAAACTGTAACATTGTATTTTAAATAATTGTTCAACTAACCTTATCACATTTAAATATTGCTAACGTAACCATAACGAAAGCTTACACTAATCAATTTAGGATCACTAATGAGGACAATATAAATCGATGTTCTTAATCCGAGAGCTGTGGTAATAAATACAGGCATAAGAGCACGAGCCATATTTCTCGATTAAGTGCGAAAGTGAGGCGGTCGCGCTACGCGGCCGGTAGAGGGCGCGCAGCCGGCGATAAGAGATGATGAAGCGATGCTTTGAAAACGTGTAGCTTGAGACATATGGAATACGAAGCTATGCCACAAATAAACTAATAGAAATTCTGACAAATATGTGATAATGATTTGTCTTAATAGTTAATTATGTCTAGCAATAGACGCCTTGCGGTGAATTATGATGGTAGTGATAGAACATTCATCTTGTGTGGTTTCAATTATTTATTTATCAAATAAACAAAGAAATACAGAAAATCGGCAATCGGATAGATAATATAACATCCGGTGACTCTATTGTATAGGAAGGAAACTATAACATCGGGTAAACGTTTCAAGCATTTCCGTTAAGATTTTTTGCCAGAATAAATCTCCAAAAATATAGGATCTTCATACATAAGATCGCTTCGCTCATGTAATAATACCGAAGCTTTAAGCTGAATCGCAGCGATACCGGGCGGTAGGCGCGCGTCATTACCTGCGCAGGATTGGTCACGCAAATCAGATCCGCGCTGTCCACGCAATTATAATCAAGTACGCCACGCCACTCGTAATTCTAAAGTAATCAAAGGTTTAGCCATCTGTTTGTGAATGTATTTCATGGATCCCTCGGCCTCACGTAACGAGAAATGCGAACCGTCAGCCCGCCACTTTATGTCGCACTAAGTTCACACTTTATGATAGTTAAATTCAAATATTCGAACACAATTTATATTCGAATAGAGAATGCATATAAAATTTATTTAGACAACCAAATAAAAGTTAACAAAATATTGATACAACAGCAACAATAGAAACCTAAAAATTATTAGTTGCATTGTTGACGCCCGGCCTCCATAATCCTTAGGAAAGCTTCTTACCATAAATAATACGTGTAGCTGCTAGCTATAATAGTGAATGCGCGTAGGCGCACCGCTACAGATCGACAGTCCTATCCTGATTGTAAATCAGTGCTCGCTGGAAAACTATTAGGCCGGGCCCTCGAATTGAGCGGGGCACGAATGCCTGATATACATATATTATAGTGTAATGCGTCTTTATCCTGAGCATTATTTGAGCATTACATTTCTTCGTCTTCAAATAAACAAATGCCTTGTTATGAGATACAAAATAGAAAAAGTATGTTCCTCAATCCGTGTCATTTAGAACGTGCTTCGGGCGAACATTCCGGCCCGTAGACAGAGAAATTCCGGCCTAAACATATTCAAAATAATTTGAAATTAGAACAATTATGTGACAAAAAACTCGAGTGACAATTCTGTGTAATGCGTACTAGTGGCGTCGCCCGTCCCCGCCCGTTGCTTGTTAATCGCTTGCCTCGAGGCCGCCTCGAGAGCTGACGGACGTTTCGACATGCCCTGTCTTAGTATAAACACCTCTGATTCATACATTGTTCATGTTTTAGCTAATGGCTTACGGCTTTCTAGGTGTCACAATGTTTGTTGTTTTTTGATTAGTTCCGTTAACTGGTTGTTGCTTTGCTTTGTTATGAGCTTGTTCTGCGAATTGTTCTGCGTATTCTATTGCGGTATAAATTAAAATAACTATTATCTTCTCGACTAGATAGTAGAATAATCATACAGTTTTTAAGCATGATATTTTGTTGCATTGTCATAAAAAGTCCGGATCTGAAAGGAAGAAAAATACCCATATTAAATTTATACTTTTTACTTACACACATCCATTATACTCACAAGACAGGATAAAATTTATAGAATAAAACAAAAAACGCCACCTGATGCAAAGACAGTACAACTGGTGCAACAATGCATAAACATTTCAGAGACAATGTTGCGAAACAGAGCCAAAAAAAAAAAGGGAACGTTTCGTACAAACATAATATAATGAAGATATAAATCGCTGTTATCTCGAACAGGACTCGCGCGAATAAACACCTAAGGAGATATCGTAATAGAGAAATTACTATAAAATAATCTTGGTGTATGTGTTTGTTGTAAATCGATAGGGATAGGGCCGTCCCCACGTGCGAACATGTCCGCCGTGTTGATTGTAATTTGTAGTGCGCGAGAGCATGTCCGGGCGTGCTGGCTTATTCTGCAACTATTTGATGTCTTGTTTCAGTTCGTGCGGAGATAAACACGTTTTGGAGTAAGGAGAAAGGCTTTAATGAATTAATGAAATTTGTTTTGTTTTTTGTTCTTTAATGTTTGTTTGTTCTTTAATGAATGAAATTTGTTTTGTTATAATTTGCTTTATTTATGCTCCAAGATATATTTTTATTATTATAACTTTCAAGTAATACTTTGTAAGTGTTACATTTCTATTTACTTAAGGTTTTTTAACATCTCTTTACATAAATGTAATCTAATAAAATAATATATTTCTTACACATAATTCCTAACGTTTTAAGTAGGTACTTTCAGTATTATGGTTTGTAGTACAAACTGCTCTGTGGAGAAAGTAATATTAGTATGTTTGGTTTTCCTGTAGGTAGATACTGTATATGTTTGGTTTTCCTCTACTGTATAGATAGAGTACGAAGCGATTTTAATAGAATTTAAAAAATTGTATATCCAATACCAAAATCACATGCAAGTTCAATGAACACAACGGACCACAACAGTTCAAACTGATGAGTGTCGAAAAGTAATATCAGTGCCTTTTCGTTTTTCTCTACTGCATAGAGAGTTCTAAGCAATGTTAACAGTAGTTTAACAATTAGTATGTCAAAAACCAAAACCACATGCAAGTTCAAAGATCACAGCTGACCACAACAGGTTACCTATACGCATTAACCTATTAACATCTACCTTTATTTACTCAAAAAGAAACTTCATTCATATTATTTATGATAGCGTTAAGTCAACTTAATTATTCTCTAATGTTTAATTTATTTGTGTTCATTTAGTTTACGTATTATTTGCATTTTAGGTAAATATGTCGTATTAGTCATTGGGTAACGGAAACGCATATTAATAGTCAACAAAATTTTGACGGTCTATGTCAACGGGTTTTATTATCACCATAATTTATGGTATAATGATCAAAGATGCGGAGAGATGACAGTCTTAAGCAACTACATCTATTTGAGTGGGTGCATACTAAAATGGTGTTATTACCTACATATTAAAAATTATTTAAGGATACTTCAAACCTCATACCGATAGGCCTTTAAACATAGTCATCAATCACATTGATACTACTACTGCAAAATTATAATATCTAGGGCAGTATTTTGACAGTCAAATCAATATCATCATGTTATCATTTATTTACATAGAAACTGACTTTTATATTTGACTAGCGACCCACTCCCGGCTTCGTACAGGTGCAATTTTTCTACTGTCCATACTATTTATATACTATTAAATAATTATGAAAGTATTATACTTAGGTATAAAACTACCAGAAGAAATGTTCAAAATGATGGCGAAAACTACATCAAAATCCGTTTTATAGTAAATAAGTAGTTAGCGAAGAGACAGACGCGACGGTCGACTTTATTTTATACTATTTAGTGATCAGTGTACCTTTGTTTAATATTTAGAGCATGAAAGACCTGTTTCAAATTGCGGATAAAAACATTTAATATACCTTTCCGCCTTAAACTGTGTATTAAATATGAGAATAAACCTAAAGCTTTGTCTCCGTGGCAAGCATTCGAGTAATTTACAGCGTGCCGTCAGCTTGTAGCCACAAGGATTAGTCCATCAGAGGTAGTTTATGCGCCAAGCTGCGAATTATCGCACCGCCTTAATTGGAATGCGAGATTAAAATTAATTAATAATAAATTATGATTTTCCTGGTTATGCCTGTTTCATTTTACAGGAGGATGAGAAATGTAAGTGGCTGCACCAGAAATATAAGTTTTACAGCCATATATAAAATCCTACCTTTCTAATCCCTTTAAGGGTTTATTGTACTCTTCGTTATGAACAACTTTAGAATGAAACAACCCATGAAAGCGCGAAATAAACATCAGCTGATCCAAACAAATAAGTCAATATTACTCGACTAAATGTGAGGAAAAGCTGATGTTTTTTCGCGATTTCAGGGTTCATCCCATAGAAAAAGTTGTTCATAATGATTCGAACAATGACCTCTTAAAGAGATCAGGATTAGAAAGGACGTTGTAAAAGTTAGGGAAAGCATAATTGCACTCATTTAACAGACTTGCAACATGCAACGGTCAACAAGGAGTGTAATGAAACAGATCATCAATGGTCCTGGACTAGAGGGAGGTAAATACTCTTATTACTATAGTTACTCTACGTGGGCGATAAGTTGTGGAGTTGTTGACTATTTTCTAGAAAGGCAACAAGACCAAATTTCCTAAGTTCACAGTTACTTTCATCGTGACAATCAACCAAAACATTAGGTTCTTCACAAAAAAGCATTGAACTAATAAATAATGATGTAGCAGATACACCCTGGTCCGGAAATATGCGGGCAATCTCAATGGGTGCGGAACGAGTTTCGTTAGGTATGCCAAATTTTAAATTGCTTAATTTTAAAAGATTGCGACTGATTGACAAATAAGCGCAATTTAATCGGAAGAGGAAATATAAAGTTTCTCATGTAATTTGTACAATTTTTATGTTGTAAGCTTACTCTTTTTAAGATAGGTTGGTTGACGTCTGTTTGATTCCCAGCCGTCAAAAACCCCCGACACCAACTAGAAAAAGAGCTGTAACTTTTATTTATTTATTTAAACAAAATTTTATAAATAAATAAATTTAGTTATTTTGAACGGTTGAACAGATTTTCATGAAACATAGCTAAGATGATACCCGACTAAACAAGCTTTCAATTTAAAAAACTGCATTGAAATCGGTCTCTCCGTTTTGGCGCTAGGATGCCACAGACAGATACACAGATACACACTACAAACTTATAACACTCTTCTTTTTTGTCGGAGGTTATAAACTAAGGTGTAGGTAGTCGAGGAAAGTAATGATGGTCTTGCATACTTGGAACAAGCCAAATCGTCTTAAGTCAACTATCTCAAATCTGCAGAATTTAGTACTAAAGACGTTTGACAGTCTTATTTTTGTAGAACTAGACTAACTATAGTCCGCGCGCGAGCTTCGAAGAATCGGCACCTGAGGAAACGGGCACCTTGCGCTGTGCCCGACCGTCGCTCATACCCCGCACTCTCCCAGTACCAGTGTCTCGGGGTACTGGGGGCTTACTATACATTTCCAGTAAAAGCTGACCTTTCATTGTACGAAAAGCCTATACAGTGCGAGGTCTGGTCATACTGGAAATGTCTGCGCAGTTCAATTTCTGCCCTGCTATAAGTTCGTAGTAATCCCCCTGATAGTACTGGGAGAGTGCGGGGTATGAGCGACGGTCGGGCGCAGCGCACAGTGCCTTTTTCCTCAGACGCCGATTCCTCGGAGCTCACGTTCGGACTATACTTACAGTCTTGACTCTGGTGAGCGCTCGCGCAGGTCATAAATGTTACATCATTACCACATAGGTAATTTTCCTTACGATTGTGTTTATTTAACTTCCTTAAACAACTATCAGTTAATAAAATAAACAACTTTCTACTCATATCACTTACTTACAAATCACTGGTAAACAAAACTTACCTCACTTGAACAAACATGTTTAATTTCAAAGATCCTCATATTGTGTTGTTCTTGCGCATACACCGAACATCTCAATTAAGGGGATCCTTACTCTGGACACTAATACAGGGTGTAACAAGAATCGTATTAATCCCTGAATATTAGCTGTTCCATGCAAATAATTCAATATTATCTATAGGACTAAATGTACCCTATGGTATGCAGATTTTTTATTTTTTATTTTTGCAATATATCACTTGTTGATTCATTGGTAAAATTGTTCATAATAATGAGTACAATACCCCTTTTCGACTTTTTATACCCTTTTTTCTAAGTGTGTATATATAATTATGAGAAAAGCTATGTTGTTTATTTTATGTACCAAGGATTAGCTTCTCCAGGTTTAATTAACTTATACCTACAACTCATGTGTGTCACATCACAATTGATCTTTTTTTTTTAAAAAGAAAACGTTTCTCCCCGCTCGGATTTGTCGTGTGTTGTGGGTACAGTTTACAAACATACATGTCACATGCACACACCACCCAGACCCGAAACAACTATCTGTAGATCATACAAATATTTGTTCCGTGCGGGGATCGAACCCGCGGCATGTAGCGCAGAAAGCCTATTTATTGCTTAGCCACTGCGCCAACAGTGCCGTCGAAGCCATGCCGTGCCGTGTTCTTAAAATCTCATTATCTTTTCAAGGCAACCTTGACATTACAGGTTGATCGAATTGAGTCACTCCCGTTAAACCAAAGAGCTTTATAATTAAATGCAGTAATTTTAAAGTAAATCAGATCCCGTTTACCCGAAAGTAATATCGACGGTTGAAAGGCGACCTAAGCGACCTTTTTTTTGTATTTTTTTTATTTCTTTTTATATATTTCTTTTTTTTTAAATACAATAAGATTCGAAAATTAAATGGCCTTTCAACCTTCGATATGATTCAGAAGAATAATTTAGGTCATAGTCTTCCTTCAATTATTTTTCGTACTACCAATCAAATACGGTAAAAAACCTGTATTATCACATAGGCCTACGAAATCGATCGATGGATTAGTAAAATTAGAATTACCATCCAGAATAAGGCTTTAAACAACAAATCAACTATGTAACCACAGTTAGCAGCTACCATGAACTCTGACACATCGTCTTCATAGTTCAGTGTAAACACAACGGTTTGCCTTTTATGATGTGTTTTACGTATACCAAGACACATTTACTAGTCGTTTAGAAGTTAACTATACGAACGTTAACTATACAATGTTGGGTACGGATTCTTCTATAAATAGGGTGTATTTTTTTTAGAAAATTGCAAGTTATTTAGCTAATGACTGAATAACGTAGAATATTTCTGCAGATCTTCCCCGATTTGGGACGATTGGACGTTTGGGACGGTTTGGGAGGTAGGTCGAAGCTTAGCCTCTCACGATCGTATTGAAGTTTATTACCAGAGTCGATGTTCATTAGCATTTTAGTTACGCGGTATACCCCCAGGTCGTAACTAAAATGGTTATGAACATCGACTCTGATAATAAAGTTCAAAACGATCGTGAGAGAATAAAGTACGAGCTACATTGCTAAAAAATATTAATTGTGATGTAAATACTCCTCTATCTTCATGATCGGTACAAGGTATCTCAAAATTTAGTCTCTCACGATCGTATAGGTAGTGCCTGTATCTGGTTTACATGAAATAAAGATGTATTCTATTCTATTCTAAAAAACATTTTAGCTGAGAATGTAGGTAGGTACTGCTGCATTGGCCAGTGGAATCACAACGCGCGGTCCTCCAAAAAACAGCGACATATGCTGAGATATGGGTTATTTTTGACCTCATACAGGTTTCTAACGGTATTATTATTATTCCCTTTATTCAATTTTTAACATACTTTTTGAAATTTTGAAATAATTTTACAATGGAATAAAAAAGATTAATAATAATATTTAAAAATATTAAAGAGTAGCAGGCCACCGGCGGTATCGGGAACAGGGATATACTTTATTTATTTCTGTACCTATGACTTTGTAATTTCCTGTACTAGTCCAGAATAAATCTTTTTTGTTTCTTTCTTATGAAATCTTATTAACAATCTGCTTTTCGCAGATCAGCAGAATCTTGTCGGAATTAATTGCAGTACCTGCACACTTTTAACACTGGATTTAATTCCTACAAGATAAAGATTTCAGTGTCGGAATTAAATTCAGTGTTAAAAGTGTGCAGGTACACTTTTAACACTGGAATTAATTCCGACACTGGATTTGAATCTCTCAGCTAACTCGTAAAGAAACATTTCTTCCCATTCTAATCTTAATCGAAGACCCACGAAGTCAATAGTGGACACTGGCGTCATAAATAAAATCTCCAACCCAAAATATTTGGAAAGAATTTCTCCCGATATCACTTAATAGCCATATTATGTTAATTAAAAACGTTACCTTACAAAATCACGCACGAGACACAAAACATCTTTATCATTTTTTTCTGACAAGACGAATAGTCCAATAAAGTATAGGGCTACCACATAATTCTATCGATAATGGTACGCCTACATATGAATTAATTAGCACGTGATGTTAAACGAGTTCTCGATACTCGATGTCGATGTCAACGGTCCGGTAAAAGAAAACGGAACTATAAAGGCAGCATCGACATCTTTATGACACTGGATTAAACTCCAATGAGTCATTTCATCTCAACATGCTAGGGTGTGCTAGGCGCGCCTCTATAAAATGTTTACTTTTACGGATTGTGGTGTACAAATAATGTTGTCTAGTGTATTTCTCACTCGTTTCTTTTTGTGGGATAGAAATGGTATAATGTGAGTTGCGTTACTTATGATATTATAAATAACCATCAAAAACCCCCGACTCAACTAGAAAAAGAGCTGTAACTTTTGAACGGCTGAATAGATTTTCATGAAACATGGGTAAGATGATACCCGATTAAACTAGCTTTCGATTAAAAAACTGCATTGAAATCGGTCTATCCGTTTCGGAGCTACGATGTCAAAAATCGACACACAGATACACAGTCACACAGATACACACTACAAACATATAACACCTATCTTTTTAAAAAGAACGTTAATAAAAATGTCAAAGTATCTCTACGACTTTTACAGGTCTGTTGGTACGCGGACTAGGATAAAATCAACCTATCCCGAACCCATGAGTTCTTTTAAATGGTTTTAAAGGGGAATTAGACAGCATTAAATATAATAACCTAAATCTACCACGGTACCTACTTATTCCAAGAGGATGAGCCGCCATTAGTTGCTCGTTGTTAGTGTTAGTGGCGGATCCGGCCTACTGTGGCCGAATACTGTGTCCCGCGTCCCCGGGCCAAAGGACAGGAGTAAGGAACACCGCGAGTATGTGGTCGGTAAGAGTCCGACAGACCCCTTCGCCTCCCCTGGGCGGAGTACAACCAAGAGGATTTTCCCGCGTCAATAAAAAAAGGGTACCTATTGCGAAGCCCAGACAATTGTTTTGATGAACACATGATGGTCATCGAGGCTTGGCAAATTCGTGGATGTAAGAAATTATACAACATTATACTTAATTTATGCTAAAGCCGAAAGGGTGTTATTGTACTTATCATTATGAACAACTTTTCCTATGGGAACAACATTGAAAACTCGAAAAAAAAAAGATATAGATAGATAAAATACTAAAAATAATGTTATAGATGACAATTGGTCTGAAAAACTCTTCAATATAATAGAGATCCGAACCGAATACTGCATTGATACAAGTGGCTAGTCCATCGCAGGTATGTCGTGAGGCCATACTTAACGCTCTCCATTGACTATTTACGAATTGCGTGGGTTAGGCATGCATGTTCTGGATTCTATGCATTGTGTTGAAATATATTACAGAAGAAAGCACTTGCTTAAAAGAATTAAATTCCAATAAGCTTCTACAAGATATATTTACTTACTTTTTACTAGTAATAAAAAGGTCTTATAATATTAAAGTAAATTCTAAAAGACATATTGACTACAATAAGTTAAAAACGCATGATTACTATCGGTACTATTAAGTTTACCTCCCACTGTTACTAATATATTTCAAATGGCCATAATGTTCATTGGATTGGACAAACTCTAGTTAACAAATATTCCATCGCATGGCTGGCCACTATTTTGTTGACGCTGTAAAAGGCACTATTCCTTATGAATGAACCGTGGACACCGTATGTGCGTGTGTGTCAACACGTCGCCTCGTGTGAACACGTCACGCTATGCATGTGTGCGTGTTCGTTTTTTGTGAATGGCCGGTGATATCCGGTCCTAAAATATCGACTGTTACAGGTTTTGTTATCATCTCTCGGACACTGTCTAAACACAAGATATAAAAATTGTGTTTTATTGGGTTTTACAACTCTCCCGTCCCATGAATATCGATGAGACGTATCAAATAATAGGACGTTTGAGTGAAAAAATCTTGAGTCGTATAACGTAGGTGTCAATACGTTGTGCATTTCTCTAAACAGCAATTTAAGGACGGAGAGTTAAAATTTTACATAACAAAAAGTTTGAATCGAGTGGAGATTTGGGATATGTTAATACGGCTGGTTCGTATAACGTATTCATGCGGCGTGGCCGGCTCGCTCGGCAAAAACCTATAACCGAATATTTGGAATTGTGTCGACGCATTTTTACTGGTGTAAAACAAATTAACAACTGCACATGATTGACATGATGCATAGATCAGTTTTTGTTAGAATAATTGATTTCATAATACATACGCTCGCAGGAGTGGTAGCGTTGATCTATTTGCAGTTTAAGGCCCTACTTAACTATGGCGTAACTATTTATGTACTTCTCATTAAACACATTAAGTAGATAAATATTAAGTTATGGGAATATGATATTTTCAAAACGCTACCTATAATTATTGATTTATTCGCGACAAGGAAAATGCTCACAAATGTAACTACGCCTTGCTACTGTCGGTAAATTAAGTTAAACACAAACTTTCAAAAAGGTGCATCAAGATTCTCCAACCGAAGACCTTGTATTACCCAATAATAAACTAAATTCAAACACCAAAACAAAAACGCAAGACGTTGGAGCAGGAACAAAAAAGGCACCCTCAACAAACGACGACACAGTTAGAGCAAAACAGGGACTTGCCTTATCAAAATTTAAATTTGGAAAAAAGCGGGGGCCTCGTCTCATTTCAATAACCGTTATTCGCGTCCCCCGTACCCTCTCACCCCTCACTCCCCCGTCCCAGCCCGGCCGGCCGAACTATAGGTGATTGATAGCCCCAAAGAAACAATAGGTAGTCTTCGAAACAAAACCACGACGCGAATCCTAATAAACGCTTTATTTTATTTGTGTAGAATAACAAGAGTCGATAATAAATATCGATATTCGCCTTAGATACGGAATTATTGACGCTGCTGTGAAGAATTTTAAAGTGTCTTTTACATATTCACGTGAGCGTGATTTAGAATAAATCAATACACTTAGGTATGTAAGTATCTATTAAAAATAGTGCGGAGAATTTTAATAGTCTACAATTGACGACACTCAATGATTATTTCCATACAAATTTTGGCAAGTACGAAAAAAGGATTACTATGGTGAATATAAAAATTATAGAAAAAAAATTAAACTAGTTAATGATGTACATACATCAGTATGAAATCAAAAGCCAAATTCTCAGACTAGATAAATTAGCATTAAATTACAATAACAATGAAAATACTAATCTATATTTTGTCAGATTTGCATATTACGTAAGTATATCATAATATAGTTAATCATAATATTTCATATTTGGCCAATGACCTTCGCAACATCCTTATAGCATCTCAAGACAAGGATACAATTCTGTTCTAGTTAGTGATACATTTATACATGGTGTAAGTGACAACATAACGAAAACTAATACCATGGATTCAATACATGATTCTGTAACCCTCAGAGATAAAAAATCGCGTAGATCTTTAAAAAAAAGATATCATTTTGTTTGAAGAATTTTTTATTAATTATAAAAACAGCGAACAAAATCGTAATATTTTTGAAAAGACCGACCCGTTATTCTTTCTCTGAGTGATCTAGAATAATCTACTGGATTCATGTTATCAGTTTTTATTACGACGTACACTTATACCTTGTTTATACATATTGTTCACATGCATGACTTCTTAAAGCATTTCACCTCTGTGTTTTATTTATAAAACCACAACAAAATTATACATTTCTTGCTAACTGCTAAATCACAGTGATATTTAACATGACAAAACGTTCCACGTTGTCACGCTTAGATTACAACGCACTCTGTTATTAAATCTTTACAACTGACGATATGTTCGCCGACTTTCAAAGGTATTCTATATAACAATTACACCCATTTTCCCCCATATTAAGTATGGTGTAAAAACAAGTAACAAGTCGCCTCATGCATGTCATTCGGCCCTCGCTATGATTATTCGAGCATGTCATTAGACAGCTTTTACTTGTTAGTGGTGCAGAATGAAAACGACATTACTAGTAAGAGAATTAACGCCAAAATCGTTTCAATAATGTATGCGCTGAATGGTTATCATTTTAGGATTTACGGATGTGTAGAGCGGAAAGCGCGGTACGATATTACGGCCTATAAAAATTATAACGGGTGTCTACTAATTGTTGTAAAGCAAGATGATCTGGAGACATCAATTTTGATAATAAATAGGGCTCACAAAGATCTATCAAAATAAAATAAAAAAATATTAAAGCAGCTTTTCACTCAAAACTGGTATATTCGATCTGATACCGCAACAAATCATCAATATTTTCTAAAATCTCAAAAATATCTTACTAATATATTAAAAATATAATAGGTTTTAATTTTAACGTATCTATATTGCTGGATCAATGTGTATTTTACTTGTGAATTCATATTTTGCCTGCTTTTTACAAATAAAAATAACTATAACGTTAAATTAATCGTTTGTCTGAAACTTATCTACACCAAATTCATTTTATCAATTCAATTATTTAATTTTCAAGCTGAATTCAAAAACACTACTTGCATACCATGTTCTTCATCATTTTTAAATCTCTACTCACTCCATTAGGCACATAGAGACAAAATAACCAACATGCTGATGAATCATAAATATTATTTCAGTTTAGAATCTATTCGCCATTTTCCCCATCCGTGTGTCCCATTACAGTCGTGGGTCGTCCATTTGCGCGAAAGCGTCTCCAACAGTAATTGTGTTGCATCGCGTTAGCTTCGTCGAAGGCATTAAACCTGAGGCCTATGGCCTATCGTTGTATGCCATTTTACTGTGCGAGTTAACCCGCTTCTGTCTTTTTGTGTTACTGACAGATTGTCAACTTTATACGTGTTTTATGAGATGGATGATTCATGGTCATTCTTTGGTTGCCTTTATCTGGAATCAATTTGTTTGGTTATTATAGGCAAACACTCGGGAAAATGGTGAGGTGCGACAAACTAAACTCACATGAAAATTTTACATTTCTTTTTGCAATTTTATTTTATTGCACGTGTAGTTTGAGTCTAAGATTCGTTTTAAATTTCAACTACTGTTTATTTAAGTTACTTACCTGCGTTTGTATTATACCTATTGCGTTTGTAACATACCTATTACGTTTATATCATATTATGTTTGTAACATAATTATGTATTACGTTTGTAACTTAAAGATGTAAATAGCGAAAAGATATGTAAATTTTTTGTAAAAATGTTTTTCGCGCTAGAGTATTTTCCTGAGTAATTACCTAGGTATTTCCTGAGTATAATAATCAAACGAATTGATTCTAGATAAAGTTGTAACGTTTACGAGTATAATTAAAATGACTATTTCTTCATTAAATTCCTTTGTGCGTACAAAAGCCAAACAGATGCTAACATTGTACAGTTACATCTCAATTTGAATATCATTAATCGGCAATAAAACTGACACAGCTATATTTCGGACCGTTTTTACCCAAGACGGAGTTATTATAATTTAATATTGTATTAGTGTGCTTTGAGAGGACAATTAAAATATTTATGTTAATATTCCAACAAAGGATCGACGCTCTCAGTGTGAGACCGGTCTAACGTGATCTTTTTACAGATAACCAAATAATTAATTAATCAAAACAATATAAATAGTTCCCAATGACTTTCACGTCAACACAAAAGCTTGAATCCTCGTGTTTTATTGTTTTTTTTTAACGAACCTGTTCTGATTATTTTGTCTTTATCTGTCAAATGGGTATTTGGCTGGTGTGCGTACATCTAAATTGTCTATGTTTTATCATAACAGATACAGCTGTCTGTTTTTACATCTAAAATTTTCTGAATGTATTTAGAAAGTATGTAAGTAGATACTGACGTGAGTTTCACAAGTCACCCTGTATAGTACAACCTATATTTCGTGCACTCAGCAGGTCATTATATTGACCTGGGGAGCGATAAGAACGCAAAATGTTCTCGTATTGTCGGTTGATATTTGAAGAATTATTGACATACGATAATAATCTTCGTTATTAAGTGATCGTAGGTATGTCATTTCGTCAAATATCCAACGACAATACCTAAGAGCTTGCTAAGCACTCAAAATATAGTTTGTAAATATGGAAGCAGTTCACAGAAAAGTATAATCCGATACTTTATTCATCTACTTACTGCAGTCTACCTACTGCTTTACATAATATACCAATCCCAAAAAAAGTTGAATTATAATATGATTAAATATACCAAATAGAAACCCAAAACAATCACACATAATGGTCCATTAACAAAACAAAACACGGCGACTAATAACAAACATTACTTGTTTAATAACAACAAAATCATCCTAATATTGTAAGTACACGAAATTGCCGTTAATCAACTTTAATCATTCCTAGCTGTATCTGAAATTGAGCGTTCGGCGGTCATTATTGTAATAGGCCGGGCAATGTACAAACAAAAATTATGTGCAGGTAATTAAAGAAAGGGGTTGATAATAGTCCGATAATTTTGTTCCGACGGTCTGAGCAATTTTCTAGCATTATAACAATGAGTGTTTGATTGTGTTTAGATGTTCAAGATTGGTTTGATGGATTACTTGAGGCGTTTTTAATATCAAATTAATTTCGTAAACGAGGTGCAATTATGATAAAAAATGGTAATGGAATTAAAGGATCTAATGGAGGTAACGTCTTGGCTTTTAAAACAAAGAATGTTACATTAAGATTAACAACATGATGGATATTTCTGTTTTGTGATAATAATTATAGGTATATATATATTAATACGTGAAGAGAAAACTTTGTACCTACCCCTTTATAAGCATATTGCGCGCACGGAGAAGTGTACCTAAGATTTGGCATAGTTAAACTTTATATGGAGAAGGAGTGCAGAAAGCCAAAGTATAAATAGAATATTAAGGTCGAATTTCGACCACTAGTTATTTTTAGAATTGTCTTGAATTTTCTCAAGCCATAATCTGTTAAAATAATTATCAATTCTATGATAATTGTCTCCTAACTTATTTTACTCTTAACTTCAAAAATGTTACACAAACCGCATCCGAAAATTCGCAACTCCAGTTTTATAACGAGGAACAAAAAAAATCTAATTAATTCATAATATCGTCAAACAATTAGCGTACGGTCGAAGGCTTTCGAACAAAGGGACAGAGTGCGACACTGGCAATTTCATTTGCCCCCAATTAGCTGGTTGCAAAATTGAATTTTCTGTCAATATTACCCGGGTATCCGGATACGGGCCGATTTACACAGCCTCCGTGGGAGAAAGACAGAAGATGGAGTGAAAGAGATGGTGTTATAAGCAACAGGTGGCGTTTTGGAGCAATTAAAACCGGGTTTTAATTACTGGGGGAGATTATTAGCAAATCTCGCTGAACGATGAAGCTTTTCAGTGGAATGTAAACCACTTGAAATAGGGGAGCGAAGCCGGGTTTCAAAGTTAGCTGTTTGGTTATAATTAGCAATGACGATAGAATTAAAATCAGATAACGATCTTAATTGAGTAACGATTAACATTCATTTGCGTCATTTAGCTATTGAATTGATAATTTAGTACAAATGTGTCGTTTTTATGTAAAATTCCTAATGGTCATGCTTGTTTTAGAACGATAGAATTCTCAGCTTTATAAAAATAACACTTATATTTCTTCACACATTTTTTTTTCCATAAAAACGACGACCAATCTAGACAAAAAATTATAAAGAGGGAAAAGTTGGTTTGTTTGTTATCTAGGGGTAATCTCTGGAACTACTAAATCAATTCTAAAATGTCTTTCACTAATAAAAAGCTACACTATCCCTGAGTGATATATTTCATGTTAATTAAAAAAAATAGCGTGGGTGAAACCGCGGGCAACAGCTAATGTTCAATAATATAAGAATAAACATTTGGCTACAAAGTGACGCATTTACATGGACATCAAATTTTTACTCATATTAGGACCTAATCACCTAATTCATTCTTTATGGTGCACAATACCCTGTATTGCGCACCATAAAGAAAAGATACAAGAAGAAAATTGTTTACTAGCTGTGCCCGCGACTTCGCCCACGTGGAATTTAACATAATAATTATTTCTTTAAATTAAAAGTAAAAGTAGCCAAGTTACTCCTTATAAACATCTGCTATCTGCCAGTGAAAGTCCCGGCAAAATTGGTCCAGCCGTTTCGGAGATTAGCCGGAAGAAACAGAAAGAGGGACAAAAAAAATATTTTTTTTGTTATATCTATTTTACGTAGGTACGTAGGCATATACTTTCATAATTATGCATTTAGTAAAAAAACTGTTATTTTGACATTACACACAGACATTTCAATTTTATTTATTTATTTGTATAGATATAGCCTCTAAATCTGGGGGCCTAAAAAGGCCACATTGAGCAATTCATCTAATGATCTGCTTAGTAACTGTCAAACAGATGATTGCTGAATATGAACCTTATGCGGGTGACATCAAGAGTCGTCAATTGAGTAGATATTTTGACATTCGTAATATGAATCATATTATGATTCATCTAAAGCGGCCTTTTTAGCCCCCCTGGTATTGTTCTCAAAGGTTTTCAGTAACTTAATTAATTATCTAACGTGTACTTAAATAGTACTATTCCTTGAATGACTTTCATTTTAGCAATACATAGTAACATGAACTACCAAATAATAATTATCATAACAAGAATCTCGCTAAAATTCATAGAAAATTTACAACACCATTGGCGCAGTGGCTAAGCGATTGGCTTTCTGCACTACATATCGCGGGCTCGATCCCCGCACGGAACAAATATTTATATGGCCTAAAGATAGTTGTTAACGGTGAGCAAGATCGACCAATTCTCCTTGGGAAAGCGTCGTGTCCACCACGACGCTCGTAGTAGGTTCGGCAACACGCAAACGATGCCCTTGGTGTTGCAAGCATCCATAGGTTACGATAACCGCTTACCATCAGGCCGGCCGTATGCTTGCTTGGCACCTTAGAGGTATAAAAAATATATATTTCAGAAGCCAAAGCAATAGATTGATCGCTCAAGGATTCAAACGAAAACCCAAAATTGACACAAGAATCACCAAAATTCTCAATATCACCGTTAGGCTATTGTCTTTTCTAGGTTACAATATTATATTAGCCTATAATCTGCCTATACGCCCACATATCACATTAGAAGCCTACTTACAGATAACTTAACCAAACATATAAAAAAAAGTAAGTGACATGCGATCTAAAAATCATATCTACAAAACAGTTATACGAGGCTTGATATTATGACATCCTTTCGTAAATACCGGTACTGATTCTCAATGCTTATTTGATACTTAGCTTTCTTGAAATGTCTGCATTTCCTTATGAAAAGACTCCCAAGGGTGTGAGGCGGTTTTTAAAAGGAGGCTCGGTGGTAGGGGGGACGTTTGTGTGTGTGCGTGCCCCGGTTAGCATGTGTGACTACTCATCTATATGTGTTAATGCGTTTTCTTTTTACCAATTTTTCGGGTGACCATTGTTTGTTGAGTGCAGGGATTTCGCATAAATTGAGTTTGGTTTATTTAGGGTATGGAGCGGTTCAGTTTGAGTTATATACGGTTTCGTATCTTTTCTTTGTACTGTCATACGATGTTGTAATATGCACAAGGATATCGGCCTGGTATCCTAAAATAAAATTTAGATTGGAACAAAATACATCGAAATTATACCAAAGCATTTTCTATTACTTATAGAAATATTTTATCTTTATCATCGAATCTATTCGATTTTTGAATTGATTAACAAACAAGGTTAAAAATATTCTTGTAATATACACCCATTTACTTTTAACAGAAATAACTTAAAAAAAAAAACTTTAAATCATTTCGGCTGAACTTGCATCACTTCAAAAACCGATCCTCTATTCCCAAAACGCATAGTCACCGCATACGTCTTGGCTTCACACGAGCGTGCATATTATTACACACACATATATTCATTGTCTTGTGAGTCACTCCGCTATTCACGATTTTCGCATCGATGGTGTTGGTATTGATTTCGTATTGTCGTTAGCTTGCGACATGTAAAAGAAAAGGGGTCTTGGGGACTGTACACACTTGAAACCCGGTTCCGGTTGAGTAAGGTGTAAGTTTTAGGACTTTCGAATGAATGCTCTGATGAAATAAAGAAATAAAAAACAAAAGAAATAAAACAGTGCTTGTTGAAAACAAGGTGTATTTTGTTTAAAGTTTTTGTAGGTAGGTACTCTATACTAAAGTACTGGATGAATCTTTGCATAATTTCTTCATAAAAGGACTGAAGTCTTCTGTAACGATATAGCATTCTTGGCGTGATAGTTGATTTGTTGATCTCGTATTAATATAACTGCTTTTAATTTATTTAAAATTCTAGAGAATACCTTCTTTCTAAGAGAGAAATTCCTATCAATGGGAATCAGGTTCTAACTTTGAGTAATTTCATAGGCTAATGATGATAAGACTGATTCTCCCCCCTACTTCCAACATGACGCTAGTTGTAGGGTCAGCAACGCGCGAGTGATGTCCCTGCAAGCGTCTATAGGGTTTCGGTAACCGCTAACCATGAAGCGGGCCGTTTGCTTGATTGCCAATTTAGTTGTATAAAATAATAGTAATAATATGACACTATGGCGCTTTGAGTATTTAGACTACTCAAAGCTATGGCGTTATCTTTTTATTCCCAGGATTCGTTTCCCCCATCAAGTAAATCATATATGTAGCCGCATAATGTTGTGTGTTGAGTTTTGTTTTTATTATTATTAGTTATGATATTCTCTCTACACATAATTTCCATTCACCAAAACAAATTTTTTCACTCGCCAAAAAATATGCACTCTCATAAAAATCCTTTACGTATGTGTAAACTCCATTACAAAGAAAAAGGGTCTCAAACACGAGCCGCCATTAGAAAAATGTCGCGATAGGATGTTCAATCATTTCGGTACCAATAAGGGGTGCTATCGATTTTGCGAAAATGTCAAGCGAACGATATCGAATATCGCTAGCGAATAAACGAGGGGGTTTAAAGTTTTCGGTGTAATATACATATCAAGATTTAGTCTGAAGAGGGTAGGCATTATCAAAATCATGATTATTTAAAAATGAATCCTGTATGTTTAAGTAAACAGTCATTTCACTTGGCGGTTTAGTAGACTTGACATTAAATAACTCTAATAATAAATACAATACGATTATACAACATTATCATCTATATTAATACGTGAATAGAAAACTTTGTACCTACCCCATTTTAAGCATATTGCGCGCACGGAGGAGTGTGAGATTTGACATAGTTCAAGTTTATATGGAGAAGAAGTGCAGAAACCTAAAATATATTTATAATATTATGGTCAAATTGTGACTATTTGCGACCACTAGGCGACCTCTAGTTATCATAAATACACCTTAAGTACATTATATTAAATTAATATAAGGTCCTATTTTATTAGCGGGCTATTAGCTATAACCCCTTTTAAGGGGTTATAGTACCAACTCATTATTATGAACAACTTTTATTATGGGAACAAGACTGAAAACGTGAAAAAAAACAGCTGTTCCATACAATAAGCCGAGTACCTAACTACCTAATATTGAATTATTTGTATGGAACAGTAGTTTTTTTTGTATCGCTTTTTCAGTGTTTAAACCCCTCCGCTATTAAAATAAGACCTTATATAAGACACAATAAAAAAAGTTACCTAATTCACATTACTATCAATCCACCACTCATTGTTAATTTTAACCGTAATCTGGCAGAACCTCTGTACCCACCATATATTATATAAGAAAAACTTTAAATGTATGGAGCGCTGGAAACCCAATTCCGCCTTTTGTGGCTTCCTTCTCCTTTCCCTCCTTTTTTCCTAACACCCTCCTAAAAGGTCGGCAACGCATCGGTGACTCCTCTGGTGTTGCGAACCGCAAGCTCGTCTGCCACGTATACAATAAAAAAAAAGAGATTTATCCTTACTTAATATTATTATATCTATAATGCGATTAAAGTTGTCAATACAAGAAATCAACATTGCAATGGCTCTTGATAAATAAAAACGTTTTACTTTGACATTACAGAACCAAGCTCCTTCGCGGATGATCTTAGTTACAATAGATTCAATACAAATTTTAAGTGATTGTGAAATTGGTCTCATAAATATGTAAATCGTGTCCTTTATGGTATCGGACAATAGTAACTGATGGCACGCGTAGAGAGCAATAAATCCTTAAAATACATAACAACAATCAACTACCTAGGTACCTGTCCCTACATGTTAAAAAATATAGATCCAAATAAATTCAGGATTCTTATAAATATGTTAATTCCAAGAAATAGGACTCACTTTTTGCTCGAACAGGTGTATCTTACTCACTCGAATAACATTGCTTACTCTGATATTATTATTATTCCTTAGGAATAATTTTATTTTCAGTGTAGAGTTTAATTAAATCCTTTTTGTTTCAGGTAACCCAGTTTGTTATTCACGGCAAGGAAAACCCCACAAAATTAAGAAGTAAACGTCCTTAGAACAAGCAACCTGTAGGAATTTAACAATCGCAATACTAACCGTAAAACAATTCAGTGTTATTTTAGTAGCATTTCAATCATAAAAATGCCTAGTAAAAGTATGTCACCTATTCGATAAGAGATGGCGTTAGTGGGCTAGGGTTTAGAAGTCGAAGGTTCGTATCGAGGCCGTGTTAAACACATACGATGCCAGCGCTACACACATGTTTAAGGGGAATTTTCTCAGCTTTTCCTCGAGTGGAAAACAGTAGGGTTGGTTTCCGACGTTATAGTTCCACATTCGTTGTGTAGGGGGCAGTGTTGGTATGTTTGCAGTAGCTGACCATTGAGTTCGGCTTTCTTTACAAATGTTTTCAGATTTAATATTTGTAGTGACAGATATTATTGTTTAATATTTTTTGCCTTTGAAATCTTTTTCAAAGTTCAATCAGCAGTCTTTTTTTTTAAAGATTTTTCTTCTATTTCGAAACCATTGATTTGGGATAGCTTTTTTGAGCTATAAACAGGTAATAATTTTTAGAAAAGTTATACCTAACCAGTGGTTGCAATATTCGTAAACATATTTTTATAATGTAAAGGAATGAATCCTTTAAAAATATAGTACTTAGTTAATAATGTACAACTGAAACTTTCACTATAATTAGGTAGAATTTCTTCTGGGCAGGATTTGAATTTGACGTCTAGCTTGGCTTAGTGGCTAAGCGATTGGCTTACTGCGCTAGATGTCTCGGGTTCGATCCCCGCAAGGAACGAATATTTGTGTGGCCTACTCATAGTTGGATGGGTTTGGGTGTGTGAGATTTCCATCTGTAAACTGTACACATAATACAAAAGAAATCCTAGTGTCCGCCCCCATGATACAAAATTAAATGATGGTTTAAAGGAAGTCTAGTAAAACCTAGGTTATAAATAAATCCGTCACTTTCTAACGTCATATAACAAAAAGAGACGGGGCTATTTTAAAACCTAGGTTTTCTTTTAAACCATCGTTTTGAATCGTGGGAATGCGTTTCACAATCATTATTAGTTATTAGCACAGAATATGTAACATTTTAGTATAGTTGCGAAATTATGACGTCACACTCACCATGAGTGCGTTCATGTTGTACTGTCACATGTCAAAAAGCGAAGATATGTTTCCGTATCGTCACATATCAAAGGAGATACATTTTAGCACTTTGAGCACAGGCCCGTATTCTAATTACCACAAATTAGTGTCAGTTTCTGCAATACTAGCATAGCATAATAATTTTCAAACACTTCGGTATAACAGTCGACAACTCTTCCTGGCTTTACGCAAATGAAGAAACGAATATCGGTATCATTACGTTTACGGCTACGTCATTTCTTCATATTCGGTCAACCCTTTTCGTTATTTTGATTACAATGCACTTTTTCCTTGTATAAACATACGTAAACAAGAAGTAAACAAGTGCGTAGCATCACATGTAGGAAAGGAGTCACGGTTACGTCACTGGGCACAGTTCACGATACCAAGGTCAGGGGTTGGCCGCGCGGGTCAACGCCCGCACCGCTTTGTGACTGAATCGCCGTGAGGTCACGCTGCGATTGTATACATTGGCTTTTTTCGTACATTTCCAATAAGTATAATTCGATTTGAAAATAGAAGACAGCAATGAGGTTCGAGACTTTTTGAAAAAAGAAGGTGGCATAAGATATTGGGAATTTTAATAGATTGTTTGTTAGGAATGCTTGAAAAAAGTGCAATTTGAAAATGGAACATGCGGTCGCGCCTTATTGAGACTTCATTATACAATCTCCAGCCAACAACAGCTTCCTATCTACGGTCTGATTATCGTTATGTAAAAGTAAACAGAAGTCATAGAACTCAACGATTAAGAATCAAGGTCAGATCAGGTCAACATCAAATTTTGCATAAGTATCGTCTCTTTTGACAGTCCATCTTATAAATAAATATGAGATAGATGGTTTTAAAAATCGCTATTTTTAAGAAACTGTTATTGTTACGTAGAGTTGGTATCCACTCACTCTGTCTTCTGATGCTGAAAATAGGCCTTTTCCCGTATACCCCGCCATCCACAAACAGTCGAACCCAGTTACTGCACTTAGCTACAGCATTACCAATAGTACCTAAAAACAGCTAATTCTTATGGGGTTCGCGGTTCAAAACCAGCATTGGAGAAAAACCGGCTTATGTTTATATAAAATTATTATAGATAGTTTTACTGTGACGAAACCACAAAGACGGCCAGTCTAACACTTTGAAAATAACTCGGATCAATCGGTATTCGAATTTATCTAGTCCGCACGTTGTTTAGCAGTGATGCATTTGTTTATGTAATTGTTTACTAAATAGAAGATTTAAAAAAAAAAAAAAAAAACGGACGTCAAAAAACTAAAACAAATGATTTTTTTTATAAAATACTTAATAGCTTCTGAAGACCTTAGCTTGTCACCGACTTCAGAAGCCGTTAAGTTTTTTATGAAAATTATTTTATTCGTTTTAGATTTTTGAAGTAGGTTTTTACTTTTTTTATTTAGGTACATACTGGTGCCCTTTCTTCTTGATATTATCTCTGAGTCACTTTGCACAACACCCACCATCTCATCATCTTACCATGGTAAGAGACGGTAGTCCCACTCTTTGCTGGAAACCATGAAACACATTTTTTTTTTAGATTCTATTTTGAAATATGTAGCACAAACAAACCACAGTACACTAAGTAAATAATCACAGGTAGCAGTGGACAGTCACTGTATCCACAACCCTTTGAGACACCGGCTAACTAGTGCAAACCTATTAACTATAAGCTTATAACGACCCTTAGAGAGGTTTTTACGGGGTTGTAATAAGCGAGGTAAGGTGTGAAGATAAGATGGACTGTAATGTCAACTCACCTGGATCCGTGCACCTAGAATCACGACATTTTGAAAGTGCCTGCAAAGGCTCAGTTGAAATAAAAAACTTTGACTTTGACTTTGAATGAGTTGGCTTGACTGTAGTGAAATTCCTTAGCCTCTCTTTACAGTCGTCTGATAGAAAATATATTTTTAATTAAACCAGATTCAGGCATTTATGGAATATCGAGATACTGCACTGCTTTAAGGCGCCAAACTTTTTTTTTTGCGGTTTCGTTATTGGTCCCATAGTAAAAGTTGTTCATATTGATGAGTATTTCCACCCCTTAAATCGCTGCTAGTGAATTACAAATAATCCGGTATATACAGGGCTATACAGGAAGGTAGACATGCATGTAAAAACTACACAACTTTTCGGGTACCTAAATGGTTTTCTCAACTTTGATTATAGTAAGCTACTGCTGGACATAGGCCTAAAATTCGATGTTCCAGAACCTCCATTTATTTTTTACCCGGGCCAGGAGAGTATCCTCTTGGATGTCTTCCGCCCGGAGAAAGCGGAGGGGTCTGTCGGACTCTTAAATAAATAAATCCAGCCCATTACTGGTTAGGCATTAGTCCACCACGCTGGCCTAGTGCGGGTTGGCAGACAATACACTCCTTCAAGAACTATAAGAGGCCCTCTCAGATATGCAGGTTTCCTCACGATGTTTTCCTTCACCGATAACGCAAGTGATAGTAAAATTCTGATCCGCACATAAATTTGAAAAGTCAAAGGTGCGGGCCGGGTTCGGACTCAGACCCTCCTGCATGGAAGGCAAGCCTTCAACTGTTAGGCTATCACTGCTATGTCTGACTCTTGCCAACTAAAAAACCCGCAGTGTTCCTCCTCGCGCTTTGAACTGGCTGCACCCGCTGTCGCATTGTACCGCTGCCCCGTCATTCCTGAACCAACTTCTTTTGTTTTTTACGTTCTTGAACCACCTGCTTTAACTCATTTGTAACCTATCACACTTCTCTGGAATATTAGGTGTAAGTAGCCATTAGGACACATTTTTTGGATGCGTGATATTTTTATCCCTACAATTCGCAAAACCAGGTTTTCGCAGTAGGTATTACGTATCGTATAGTAATAACTTGGGTAAGGTAGGTTGATGCAAAACCACCTGCTGCCTCCTTAGTCGCTTACAACCACGAAAAGAGATTGGGTACTTGGGTAGCCACATGGTAAATTGAAAATTCTGTACTTCATCTACTTTGGCACACCACAATAATACCCTAATTTAAAATAGCACAAACATACCACACTATACAAATAGTGTCAGGTAGCGGTGGACACATTTTTTGCGTGCGCGTGCGCTGTGGGTGGCGGCCACAACGTGGGGGAATTTATTTATAGCTACCGACATGTCACAACTGGACATATACGCTTTTTATTGGTTTTTTCACATACATTTTCGATATGTCGTGTTCATTGCAACATAGTTGTATGTGGACATGGTCAATTGGCCATGTTTTCAGTTGATGAGGTGTAGACATGAGGTTATTATTTCAAATTCATTTGTTTGCAAATACAGGTGACTGAGAAACACAGATGATGGTATCTATAATTATATTAATACGTGAAGAGAAAACTTTGTACCTGATAAGCTATCAATATCAAAAGAGATCAACCTCATAGATATAGACCCAGTGATTTTTTTTTTTAAATATTGTTCGATATTATGAACTTTCACTAAACAGCTGTAGTGTGTGTGTGTGTGTGTGTGTGTGTGTGTGTGTGTGTGTGTGTGTGTGTGTGTGTTTTTTTGTGCAGACACAAAAAAAGCAAAAAGAAAATCGTATTTTCAAAGAAACGGCCATAAGGTAGGTTCCTTTTTTCGTGGACTGACACATACCATATACAGGTTGTCCCAGGAAACCTGTACCAGCGAAGGTCTGTGGTCAGGGGACACTAATACTCATCGATTGAACCCCCATGTATGTTCTACGATATTTCGTAGTTTTCGAGAAATTAATTATTTTGTAATATTATATAACCATCCAATCATATATGTTATAACCATCAAAACCCACGACTCTAACTAGAAAAAGAACTGTAACTTTTGAGTGGCTGAACAGATTTTCATGAAACAGCTAAGACGATACCCGATTACACTAACTTTCAATTAAAAAAACTGCATTGAAATCGGTCTATCCGTTTTGGAGCTACGATGCCCAGACAGATATATAGATACACAGAACCACAGATACACACTCCAAACTTATAACACCCCTCTTTTCTGTCGGGGGTTAAAAATGAGTTATTGTGCCAAAGGGGCCGCAGCTCAGCATAATGTCAGGAGGCAGGCAGTAATACTGGCCACCTGACGCTGGTTTTCAGTTGCAATCCGTTGCCGTACGCACGAAACTAATAATATTACGTTAATATAATTATATACTACAAATTATATACTTAAATATCTACATACAAAAAAAGTTTAATAGTGTTTAGTAGTTTTCTACAAGTTGGTTATGATGCCTCCATTATCACGATAACGTCAAAGGGTGGCTTATTTATGCTCGAATTTTATTAACTTCGACGTTTTGTTACAACTTGCTCTATGTAAAGACAGGTTGTCAGCTCATTATTTACTAATATGTATCTATACCAGAATAATCATTTTTTTCTCTCATAAGGTTGATGAGCAGCTGAAGGAACATCTTGTTTTTCTTTCAGTCCCAGAGTATGGTGACTAAGAATAATACATAATGAAATAGAACAGTAAACATACACCTAATCCAAGACTTTTTAGAAGAAAGAAAAAGTATTTATTTGACACAGCACAAAAACGATTTTAAAGGTAACTTAACAGAAAAATAAAAGCATGGTCGCAGGAACGAGAAATATGTAATACCCCACTGTAATACAGTACAAACTAGTACAGGGAGTATTGCGTTTTGTAATCGTGGCCTTAAGTTAGAAAACAAAAAAATTACTTGTAAAAAATTGTAACTTGTAACTTATCAATAAATAAATAAATAAATCATGTTAAACAAAAAAAAAAAAAAATCACAACTAAAATATAGGTCTCAGCTGTGTCAAAAAGGCTTCCGTTCAGCATATGCTGCCGCGTTGCGAGCAACTCGACAGCGCTGGTTTTCAGCGGGCGCCACTTTAGACCCATTTTAGAGGTTAGTTAAAGTTTCAGGGTTGATTTTGTTTAAAGATCAGTATCAATCAGTCAACTCAGTCTATCGTATCATTGCCTGTCTTAAATTGCTCCACAAAGCCTAGTTATCTGTGCCCATGGAGACTTCATTGCGAATATGGTTAGAATTGGAAATATTGCATCTCTTATATTTCGAACAACCAAAATGGCGCTATTGCTAAGCGTAAGGTTTCTTCGGTAAAATCGTGGGATCGGTGAAAAAACATAATATGGCGTACCTACAGATATTTCGCCTCACCTAGCTCACGAGGCAGCGATACAGGAGCAATCCTTGTGTCCACAGACGTAAATTGCTGAATATGAGCCTCTCAATGACCGCTGACTGACAATGACCGGTAAATTACAGGGATATTTCCATTTTCATTATGATTGTCAGAACGGTAATTTCATTATTTTTTATTGAACGCAGTTTGTCACTATACATAAGACACACATACATACTTGTATTGTATTGTGTAATCCCTTAGTAGCTATTTAATAGACCCATGAGTTTGGAGAGACGTGGCCTATACCAGGCCGACACGATTTTTAAAATAATAGGTATTTTTATATTTTTGTATTTTTATTTAGATAGCAAATACAGAAATATCGGCAGAAATAAGATAGAGATTAAAATAGTCTGCAATCAGAGAAGAAGGCTTTATTTCCCACGACACACAACTTTACATAAATATCTAATCAAGAACGGATTAACTCACCTTCGAGTAGGTATTATTTAGCATTTCCGTTGATGACCAAATCTATTTAATTCATTAAGATAGAAGATAAGATAACTTTATATTTGGATGATACTTATCTATCTTTAAGGGGAAATCTTATACGTATTAGCATTTGGTAGAGCCGATTGATGTTAAGGCCATTACATTTTATTTACCATGGTAAACAAATCAAATCAAATAAACAATTATATTATCTGAAATCGGCTGCATACAAAAAAGCGCGCGAGCTATCTTGTTTTTATAAAAAGTAAAACCGACTTCAAAAAATTAAAATGTCTAAATTAATTTTCATGCAAAACTTAACAGCGTCTAAAGTCGGTACCACTGCCAATTTAAGGTGTCTTGAAAATCATCATCATCTTGTAATATTACATAGGTATTAGGTACATGGGACGTACTAGTACATAAAATACCATCGCGTCGTCCCCAAAATATTTGGGTGTGATGAGACACCTCTGCGTACCTAATTATTTAGGGAATACAAGTATAAAGATGGTGGTAGACTTTCTCTATAGGACCAATATCGTAATCACGATAAAATAATCAGCTGCCGCATACGTTTAGGTTGAGTAATTTTTGAAGATTTGTATGGGATAGATGATTATTTTTTCGTGATTACGATATTGGTCCCATAGAGAAAGTTATTCAGTTTAATGGTCTGATCCACACCCTTAAATTAATATGACTACGCATTTCTGATACACGTTGTACACAGGATAGTTTTTACGTAGTGCGCATAATTTTAGATTGATTCAGTCTCTGTTTTAAATGCAACTGCAGTCTTGGAATACACTTTAAAATAAAACGAAAATTCGACTTAGTATCGGGGACACGCATAATTCACTAGCGCAAGCCATACCAAATCAAATTTTTATTTTGTTTTGGAGTGAATTTTAGTAGGTACTGCGGTTGCATTTGGGAACGGACACTGAATCGGACACTGAAATTTTGCGCACTACATAAAAATGTATCCTGTATTATTTTAAGCATAGGTAGGTACTATTTAGTTCAAAGAAGCACCACTTCTACTCTTTATGTGGGTGTCATATAAGTGACGAAGGAATTATGTCATACTGACATAATCCTAGCAGATGCTAAAAAAAATTGATGTCGCGATTACCAAACCGTTTGCAACGCGTAGTGATGGCTGGTTATATTGGACTTTAAAAAGCTCTATGTTCAGCACATCAGGAAGTTTACCATTATACAACATATCATATAATAAATGCACATCCTGAAAGTAGTTTGTTAAGAATCGGTTTTTATTTCTTATTTAAAGATTAAAACGAAGTAAATTACAATCATCCCTTCGTTGAACAGTCGCAACAAACGAAAATGAAACCGAAGTCAAGACAAACAGGTAAAATTCAACGAAACGGTGACTATAGGTTATATCGTTTTAAATACATATTAAAAATTAAAATATAAAATGGCTGAAATTTGCTCAGTAGCAGATTCTTAGCAAGCTACTTTCAGGGTGTGCGTATATTATATTACATGTTGTACTAGGTATGTTGAATGGAGTGCACGTATAGTCCATTCAGGATAACATTAAGAAATAACGGCAAAATAACGATATATTACGTTAAATTGTTGAAATTAGGTACTGCATTTTTGACCTCCGACAAAAAAGAGGGGTGTTAAAGTTTGTAGTGTGCATCTGTGTATCTCTCTGTAGCATCGTAGCTCCAATACGGCTGGACCGATGAAAGCTAGTTTAATCGTGTATTATCTTAGCTATGTTTCATGAAAAACTGTTCAGCCGTTAAAAAGTTACAGCTCTTTTTCTAGTTGGAGTCGGGGGTTTTGACGATTAGGTTAGGTTAGTAGATATTCAAAATACGTAAATAGTAAAAAGATTACATTGTAATTATCGTAAAATAAGGAAGCTTATACACGCTTACTTATATCGATATAACGTTATTTTTTTAACGATATCCTGAATGAAGTATAGTTATAGGAGAAATTTGGATGCGTTTAGTTCTTCCGTAAATAAGTGCAGTTTATGAAGGAACAACCTGGCTTCTTAAATTTAAAACTTCAATATACTCCACCATATAGGTAGATATACGGGACAGCTTATTGATTTTTCGCGATTACGATTTTGATACCATAGGGAAAGTGGTTCAATTTTATGGTCTGATCCACACCCTTAAATATGACCACGCATTTCTGATACACGTTGTATGATTTAACGTGTCGGTAACAAAGGACATTAAGAGCATTATTAAAGTATCAATATAACGAAAATGAATAGATAAGATTTTTAGTGTTGCAAAAACATTAAAGTACGAGTATCTAATGAAAGTATCAACTAATACTTAAATAATGGAATGTCTATTGGGCGCGAATAAACTGATAGATACCTACTTTAATTACCGATTTTTTATACAATTAAATATTTTTTTATTTAAACGCCAATAATTCGTTGCTACCTTAAGACAATAACTTAGTTTTCACCATCTAAGGACATTTAAAACACGATTTTAATTTTTTTATTTAGATTTATGAAATAAAAATTTAAAATGAATAAATAACAGTTACTGAACCTCAGATTTCGGCTTGCAGCCTTGATATATTAATACGTGAAGAGAAAACTTTGTGGGGTACAAAGTTCATCTGTACAAACGAAATGTAAAAATAAAATATAAAAAAAACAATTTTAGTAATGAGATTAAAAACATTGTATGCTAAAATTTACGTATTAAATCTAGAAACAATAATGCCTACCTATATGAAAAATATGGAGTACGTAATATACTTTGTAAGCAATTCTCTACTAAAATTTACCTAAGTGCTTTCGTTGTGTAGGTACCTACTGTAACTTAAATTTTATAAAATATCTAAATTCAAATTTGTAAATGCCAAGCAAATAAAGAAAGAAAGAAAGAAAGAAAATTCATTTATTTGCCACAAAAACAAGACACACTGGAATGACAGACACAGGTAATAAGAAGAGGACAGGTGCATAGACAGAGAAGACATTAGAAATAGATCGATTCCATAAGCAGCATAGGGTTAAATACGATTAATTTAATTGCTTCGATTAATAAAGCCCTATTTTATTAAATTATTGCATAAAGTACCTACTTATTATAAATAGTCATGGTCACTAACTCTATTATTAGAATTGAAATCGGGATACCTACAAATATTTTTTTTTGTGAGCTACCTTTTAATTTTACCACTTTTAGTTTATCCGAGACCATGGCGCTTGCAACAGTGCCGAAATATCGGCTCACAAACGTTGTTGCGGAATATTAGTCGATAAACAGAAATAAAAATTTCCAAAACAGTTTTGAAAGCTTACAAGCTAAAAAATTACAAGAGATACAACAATGAAAAAAATAGAAATCTTTGAAAAATTAACGTAAACAATATTTTTCTATAGGTAATCAGAAGTGCTCCATAATTCTGACTTACAATAAACTTTATTTCCAGCAAAAAATTGTTTCGGGAAAAAAATATTTCTGTTTATCGACTATTAATCTGCAACACATAGTAATATTCCGATTTCAATTCTAATTAGGTATAATAGATACATAAAGTATTACCCTGTAAAGAAAATGACATTTGTAATTAAATAACTAGATCCCTCTATGAAAATCTCCTTTATAGTCTCTAAGAATATAGGTAGGTAGGTATTTACCTAGAAGTAAATAATAGGCTCGTCTTGGCGGGGGCACTTCCGTGCCCCCAGATAAAATTTAATACCGATTATAAATTTTAAGGTACCTACTCTCCGTATAATTCTATATATCTACTATAGTTAAGTTAACCTTTGGTTTAAAAGTGTTAGGTACCCAACTGATCTGGTTCTAATTATCTAATAACGCCGGTAATAGGTACTGATCAAAGCCTGTAGATAAACTTTGTAGCTCCCATAGTTGATTTCAAATGTAAAAAGGACATAAATACATTTTTTTTTTTTTTTAAGATGATCGTATTTTTATAGCGCAGAAGCAAATAATACTAACTATTACTACGTAGCGGCAGAAGTAGGTATCTAGGTATTTACCTACGTATTCAGTGCTCTTGAAGGTGGAGACGATTTTACTTTGTCTATCTGACCTATTCTAAAATGATTACTATGTGAGAAGATTCTTCCATTCACTCCTAAGTAATCTGAAAATGCATTCTATTAAAGTAAAATCTGTCTTTATTAGATTTTTTATGTGCAGGTAAAGACTAAAAATGGAAAATCTTTATGATTATTGGAAAAAATATAGGTAAATGGGATAGCAATGATTCCTAAATACCTACCTACCTAGAACTTAACTATCTTCAATAGGTAGGTACCTATCCCATTTCAGAAAGATAACAATTTTTAACTGGCGTTTTCCTGTGTTATATTTATTTATTTTGTTTCATTATAAAAGTTAGGTAGGTACCTACCTACCTACTCTAATATTAGAATCAATATAAGTACCTACTTACCACAAGGTACGACTAACACAATATTATTAAATTACCTACGCATTCATTTCCGTAGGTATTGACATTATTCGTTAATTAACAACCATAATTATCATAGCACGCCATATCCGTAGTCGATAACATCCAACAACTTTTTGACCAATTAAATTGACGAGACAATCATCTCAGCCAGAAACAAAACAAACGCGTTTGAAATTCGAACGATGGAATCCGCGCAAAAACAATAGCGCGCGAGAGCATCGACAATTAAACGTGTGTAATTAAATGCGGGCGGGGCCTCGCGTTAATGAGGGGCGCTCAGAGGCGGCGGCGGCCGTAATCAACATTAAAGATTGGCGGGAGATGCAGCGCCCCGCGCCCGCGCCCCTCATTACTTATACAAAATACTTAAGACGCGCGTCGTCCCGCTCTCCGCGCGCTAATAGCTCGCGCCCACTCGCTATCGCCGTCCCGCTTCGGCCGGCGAGCGTAATTAAGCGCTCGCATCGCCTCGACTCGCTCGCCGGCCCCGCCTCCTGCGGGCTGAAGGGCGCGCGGCACGGGCGGGGGGCCGCCGCGCCGGCCGCGCAGTGTGCCGGCGACCGTTGACTGTGCTGTGTCGCGCGCGCTGCGACCAACCGCACCCCGAAACGACAAACTCACACCAACAACACAACTTTAGTTCCTCATTAACAGTTCAGTGGGTGTTTTGGTGTAATTACGTAGTTACTTGTGTTCTGACTGACCGCACTCGAGTGTTACAAGTTCTAAGTTCTGGATACTGGACAAGTGATTAAAAAGTGACTGCGTGCTATGCCGCAATTATCAGTTTAGCTGCGTTCTGCGGGCGATGCTCACAGGTTAATATTTACTTTTTAAGTTTTCTTATAGGAATCCCATTACAAGAAAGATCTTATTGCCTGAAGCAAGCCATTTTAGTCTAGTTGGCGAAAGTCCGAAACTTCAAAAAATATGTTCATCGTTTTTGGCCGTAACAAAATTCGAAACAAAAGTTCGTTAAGTTTTCCCGAAGTGATTTTTGTCGGGCCTACTTGCATATTACCATAATTTTCCGACCTGGCCCCGACTTGAATTTTCCCGAATATCTACATACTTTGTTATGTCTCGATTTTTGCGGTAGAATGTAGATACTGTCCCATTAAAAGAAATCTTTAATAATATTTTGTGTAAACAAACAATGAATTATGTAATTTTCATGCATCAGAGTTGTTTATGTAGATGACCTTCTTATTTTTCATGTTGATAAAAGTAAAGTTTTCAAGTCAAAAGCGAATTAAAATCCCGCAAAAAATATTTACGAAAAGAAAAAAGAAGAAATCGGATTGTAATCGACATTTCTTTGTAAAAAAATTGCAAATTCTATGCCCAGATTCTCTCAGCCTCTTAATATTGATCTTTCAAACTTTAAACTCGACTTAGAATTATCCGGTATTTCGCTGAATTTTTTAATAATAACTGTTAAATGACTGAATAAACATGAAGAGCACATAAAAAAAAATCCCTTTAACCCTTTTGTGCCACTACATTAGGATTCCCACCTCAGATAAATTCGTTGCTAAAATACCGCTCCCGGGTCAACATTACCTACCGTCGCGCGTAAATTTCTTAAAAGGTAAAGTTTTAAAAATGGTGTAAAAGGCGTTGAAATGGCATTTATTCAAAAACAAAGAGACAATGAGCTCAAAACAGTTAGTTTTATTGATTTTATTACTTTCACGCCGGCTTAAAATATCAGACTGCGATCTAGGATTAAGTGGATTATACAAACGATACCTAGGCGTCCGATTCTGCACGTCAATTTAAAGTCGGTTAAATTCAGGTTTTCCAGTTGCTACCTTTTCCTCTAACAAATTACTTAATAAATTGATTCTTGGCTATTTGAATTTTCGTGTTCCTACAAGATTCGAGTCTGTTTTGTTTTTAGTTAGTCTACCTATTGTTACTGTTTCAACATAGACCAAAAGATTATGATGTGATTATTTTGATCTAAGTATTTCAAATACAACATGTGTTACAAATGTTATGTTGTTATTATTACTTGTAAGTTTTATAGTGACGCTACCATTAATCCCGTAATTTTTGAAGGGCTGGCTGTGTTCTGGCACCCTCAGTTCACCAATATAACGGTATTAGGTCCCATTGGTGGAGTCCGAATAAAGTACGGATATTCTATAACATCTCATTAGACTGGAACGGATCCCAGTGTACCTAGGTAGATACGTATACTTATTGGAAAAGGGCTAGGAGCATGTAGATACAGAGCAAGTCTTCTAACAGATAGGTACCTTCCATACAAGTTTTATAGGTGCAGTGGTCTAATTAAAATACTTAGATTAAAATAAACATACTATTTATTGTACTTACACCAGTTTTGTAGAATTTAAAACATATAGGTACCTACATGTTTTATACTTATTTAACCTTTATTAAAATATTGCCCATAATGTTGACAGGAATGGGATTGTTTTCATCAAAAACACAGTTAACATTCGAATATAAATGACGTCTTTGACACCTTTTAGTATGTAGATATTTTTAAAGATAAAAATCCAATGTTCAAATTACGAATTTGTTTATTTACTACCAAAATCCATTATAATTTGCACTTTAGACCAATTGCTTTTTTGCCATTTGCGACGACAATATTTTCCTCTAAAGAAACAAAAAAAGTCTGCCATTGTCAACAACACAGAAATTCCGATGTCTATTCCAAATTGCGTATTACTGATTTGGCCTTAATTTCGATTAGTTGAAATCAATAAAAAGAACTTTTTAATCAAGAAGTTAATTTTCCTTTGAGAAATCCAAATTGAAATTGCCGTTATTCGCAACCCGTGACATTTGATAATCGCTATGTGAATACCGTGTAAAAGAATTAAGATCTTTAATACTGCTTCACAAAATACTTATAAACTAGGGATTTCGTACGAATTGAGATTTGTTTCTAGTGTTTCATAGAATTACCTGCTTCTTGTTATGTAGACAACACTTCCGGCAGTTTTTCCTTTGCCTACTTTATCTCTAATACAATGGACTCTCCAATGTTTCTTCAATGTTGCGTCAATGATAGGTACCCATATGTAGGTATCATATTTATACTGTATAGTACATAGATACCTACATAGCAAGGAATCATTGCGATCTATTGTCATTATGCGTTCTGGTGATACCTAACCCAAAAAGAACCACTATCACTCTTCACGTGCAGAGATAGGTTCTACATGAATATGACTGAATCAGATTAGGTATCCATCAAAAAGGATTTTAACAAAGAACCTACACTCCCCCATTTTCCCAATTCAATCAACAAACAAAAATTCAAATAAGGAACGTTCATGCGCTGGCGCATTCCCGCGCAACGGGCGGCCATCTTGAGCTGAGATTTCCCGATACACATTCAGGATAGATCCATTTATCAAAGAGATCGATATCTATCGCAAACAGTATTTAATTTATTACCGGTATTATAATTGATTTGTGCGTAGGCGCGTATGGTTGGTGCGAATTATATTAACAATGGCGCCACCAAAGACGTTATGGTAATGGGACCTTATAAGCATAACACTTGAATAGAGAACACCTTTTTGATTCAGGAGTCCTGGTACAATTCTGTGGAGTTATCTTTATTAATAATAGAAAATCCCGAAAAGATTTAGAAGTTGTATTAAGTCAGATTAATAAAATTTTGTAAAAGGGTTCAACTGTCGCAATTTTTTTTTTGCATTATCGTATATTACCAGATTGTTACCATCTAAAACTTTCCTAAAATACCTACTTAAAAAAACTTGTGTATAGTAAAAAGTATTTATATTCCATTCTAATCTACATGTAACCTACTTCCTTAAACGGAACAGTTTCATATTATAGAAACAATGCACAGATCTACATAGGTACTTGTTTAATTTAATTTTATATTTAGAACTGTTGACGTATTATTTATATATAAAGGGTTTATCCGTTAACATACTCACAAACCATAACTTTCTATAGTACAAAAAATAAATTTAAATAGGTCTTTCTATATGTCGTCTCATCGGCGTCGTTTTTCCTACTTCTTAATGACAAACGTAGTAATTATGATGTTAGAATATTTATAAATATGTATACGATATGCATATTACATAATTCTGGCCCTGTATATTTATTTACAAGTTGCAATGTACAGTACTTATAACTATGTAAATAGTGCAATAATTAAATTAATAGTTTGCATGCACTTACAATCTTCGTAATGATGATGAGTAACCACCTCTGAAGTCAGATGTACCTACGAGTGACATGCCTAATTATAATATTTAGAGCAAAATGATCAGAGAAATATCTACAATTTTTAATTTTATTGGTTTACGTAATGACAATAACTGTGTACAGGTAGATTATTTAGCGATGACAAGTGACCGAGTGACGTTTGCTCTCTTTTAAGCACTGAGCTGTCATATGGCGTTATCTCACTCTAACAAATCAGATGCATTGCTTTTGAGTGCCAACGCTAAATAATCGGCCTATGCCTAAGTTGAAGTTAAACGCTGAGATCTATTGAGCGTACTTAAGAGTTCGCTCAGACTTTGCTTTGGAATTAGGTACTTTCTTGAATGACTTTTAGACTTTGTTTATTGAATTGACTAATGTATACTCTATAGATCACAGCCTAAGGTTTAGATCTAGATCTATATCTATAGGTACTGACTTTGCTCAGACTTTACTTAAGCTTTGCTAAACTTATTTATAATTATACTTAGACCTACTTTGATTTGGAATTTATAGCCATAAACGCTGAAATTGTGCTGAGCATTAGCTAGAACTAGCTAGCAGAACAACGAAGTCAATAAACAAAGTACCAAATTCCAAAGCAAAATCTAAGTACGCGTAGTGTTGATTCTGTGTCTGGAAAAAACAAGGGTAAGGATTAGAGTTATGTATAGAGAATTCAATTTTTAGATGCCTCTATGATATCTGTCTTCAAGAGTAGCAGGCGCCATTATCATGATGATATTTTGAAATAACTTGTTATAGTTCATAAAAACCCACGAGCACATAAAGCAGATTTTGTATGTATAGCCTAGGAGTAATAATTACCTTTGAAAAAACGTCCCCTAATTCGCAAAATTCATAAATTTATTCACATATTTTCGATTACATTTCCATATTTACCTAACATACACGTGATTTTGGGAACCTCACCACCTAAAACAACAAAAAATCATATATTTATTTATGTATTCAATATTACAAACCTGCCTGTCTGTCTCTTCGACTAATCTGGAAGGCGATTGGTAGAATTTCCACCTCTATTTAGAACGTTATTCTAGTAAGATTTTTTTGTATTAATTAACTTCAATACACGTGTAGATCTAGTAAAACAATATAAAAAATAATATTGTTTATGTATTAGGTATGTGTTACACGAAATATAATGATATGTAGGTAGGCATTTGATGTATAATTCACGATCTAGAAGTGTGATTTGAAACCAAACAGTCGTCGAGACGAGCATTAGCAATTTTAATGTGTACAAAACACTGTGGTAATAAGTTGTAGGTTTATCTCGTTATAAAATCAAGCTGGAATTGTCTTAGGGAATTTCTGTATAGAGCGGTATACAATGCTCCATACCGCTACCGCTACCTGTTTGTCAATGTCGGTAGTTCCGGGTTAAAATGGATGATCTTTGCAATTTAGGTTTTTATTCTTTTTTTAATTATTAGTAGATAGTTTACCTTCATATTATTTTGTATTTGATTAATATTTTGATATAGTAAATAAGTACTTTAAGAGATTTAATTTATCTATAGGTATATACGTGAAGAAAATACTTTGTACCCCTTTTTAAGCACATTGCGCGCACGGAGAATTGCGATACCTATTTGGCGTAGTTAAATTTTTTGTGGAGAAGGAGTTCAGAATGCTAAAATTGTATGTTAGTAACAGTTAAAAAACAAGTATTTTATCGTAGCTATGATAATGTTTTTTTCACCCGGTATTATGTTTTTCATAGTTGTAGTTGTTCATAGGTAATGCAGGGAATCAAGGTAAACAATACACTTTCATAACGTATTTGTACACGTACGCAACTGATGTAATAGAAAAAAAAAATATTTATAAAATATTCAATGATAACAGAGAAAAAGAAAAGAAAACTTTGGCAAAAGAACCTCAATAACGTTCATACTTATTTTTTTATGAATTACGTTCGAATTTCAAGCACTGGACGACCACTAGTTACCTATTTTTGAAATAAGGTAGGTTGTTGTGTTATGTACGGTTTCGACTATAAATAGAACTACTCTAGTCAGTTTCGTGGGAGTTGTAAGCGAAACTGAGAGATTTATTAGGATGGGCGGCAAGTACTACCACGTTGCGTACCAGTTTAATCTTAGCTTGGGTGCTAGAAGTTTAAACCCAAGCCCCCTTGTTGCAAAAGATGGTTTAAAGCAAGTCTAGTAAAACCTGAGTTTTAATAGCCCTGTCTTTTTTTGTTACATGACGTTAGAAAGTGACGGATATATTTAAAACCTGGGTTGTATAACCTCGCTTTAAAACGATTTTTTATAATGAGGTAGGTTTAAACATATTTTTAATTAGGATAATATGAATCTATACTAGGTACATAATATTATTTCTATTATGCAAAATTATAAATTTGGAATAAAATATCTATTAAATGTTAACAAAAATACCGACTTGAGCATTTAAATATGTATATATACATATATCATTATTATTTTTTTAGAAAAACATTGCCCCTCACTAGGATTTCTCCTGTATCGAGGGTACAGTTTACAAACATACATGTCACATGCACACACAACCAGACCCGAAACAACTATCTGTAGATCATACAAATACTTGTTCCGTGCGGGGATCGAACCCGCGGCACGCAGCGCAGAAGGCTAATCGCTTAGCCACTGCGCCAACCGTGTCGTATATACCTATGATAGTAGGTATTATTAATATAATATTCATAATATTGTGATTACCATTCGGCGAAACGTAGCTATCTAATTATAAATATCTGTCTAGCTGTACCCCGCGGTTTCATCTGAACTTATTTCTTTTTTTGCTTATCTCCTTGGGGTCCTAGCGTGATGTTAAATAGCCTTTAACTTTCCTCAAGAATTGGGCAATCAAATTCAAAAATAATTTTTCAATTCCGAGTGCTAATTCCAGAGTTAAGCGCGTTCAAACAAACTCTTCAGCTTTATTATATTTGCTTATATATGGTAGGGTAACAAATGACAATGACGGAATACTTTACCTATTGTAGCAACCATTTTGAGCAGATCGACCGGCGAATAAGACATTAGAAAATGCAGTGAGTAAGGCTCTACATTATATGTAGGTAGGGTAAGTACACACGGCTACATACTAAGCTATACGATTCCAGTATAAGCTGACCTCTCATTGTACGGTAAGCCAGTACAATGCGAGGTCAGCTTATAGTGGAAATATATTGTTTATGTAGCCGTGTGTACTACAAGGATATACTCAAAGGAGAAGTAGGTAGGTACCTGTAACTAGTGGACACCAAGAGGGATGCCAACTTTTTTAGAAGTCATAAAGTAGTCTATCTAATTTCAGAGAGATACAAAGAGTAGGTAGAATAAAATTATAAAATAAAAAACTGTATTTTTTAATAAAAAAAATTGTCTGGCTATTGTGAACTTTGTACCAAAAAAGTCAAAGTCAATGTAAATAAAGGTATTTGAGCGTAATTTATTAGTGTTATAGATTATAAAGTACAACTTGTATAATGTTATATACATAATACCTAAGTATATACCTATAATATAATGGGGTCAATTCTGTAGCGCATTTTGACAGCATACTTGTCAGTTTCTTTTTTCTATAAAACAAAAAGAGACAAACGCCCTGAGTTTTGTTTAGTCCTGTAGGCTAATTCACGTAACTCTTTAAGTGCAGTTGACGCGCAGTTGCAGTAAAATTTGGATCAAAACAACACATTTGGTATTCTCTTTGCTTCAGTGAGATACGCTCGCGTCAAGTTCGAGCAGCACTGCAACATGATCGGCGCCTCATAAAATTACGTGAATTAGCCCTCTGGACTGTCAAAGTGCGCAACAGAATCGACCCCAATGTCTTATTAAAATATACAATTATTCCCATTGAAATATGTACCTTTAGATTTTAAAAGTAACCGATTTAATCAATTTCCATACCTAGTGTATTTTTATATCAAAGAATAATATTTGTATTTCATACATTTAAAATACTTCAATATAATACTCATATCATAAAATGCTCTAGAAATATCAATATAAACCGTTACCTATAGCGAAAACCTTCACTCCAATGTTTTACAAACTTCATACAACTAGCGCCATCTATCGGGCGGTAGTAAAGATAAAGATAAGATAAAGATATATTTATTTTGTAAAACATGAGTAAAACAGTACAAGTGCACAAGGTGTTAAGTTTGAGGAAGTGCTTACATGTTTTGCCATTAAAGGCGTACAAAAAAACAAAAAAATTGACTTAATATCTAATAATAAATTCTGAGTTCATACAACATAGGAAACGAAGTAATGTATAATACAGAGAACTGTCGCAGTCTAACCCAGGTTTAATATTTTACTTTATTAATTGCGATCATTCAAAAATTCTGATAAGCTGTAATAACACTTGGCTATGAGAAGTTTTTTAAGCTGTAGTTTAAAGAGTGTTGTGGGTAATTGTTTAATGGTTTTGGGGATTTTATTATAAATTATTGGCGCCAAACAAAATATACTATTGTGCATCAATGTCGTGTTCGATCTTATTATGCATAACTTATCATTATCGCGACGATTTCGAATTATGACTTCTGATAGTTTATTAAATAATTTAGGATTACTTTGAACAAAATTAGCTACTTCATATATAAATAAGGAGGGGAGAGATAAAATTTTGTGTTCTATAAAATATGGTTTGCAGCTATCAGTCATTCTCAGACCGAACATAGCCCTAATGCACCTTTTTTGTGACTTAAACATTATTTCCTTATTGGTGGAATTTCCCCAAAATATGATGCCAAGATACCTTAAGATGGAGCCAACAATACCGTGATAAGCCGTGAGGAGCGCATTAGTATTTATAGTGGGTGCGAGTTTGTAAAGCGCGTAGGTAGAAGAACTAATTCTCTTGTTCAATTCTTCTGTGTGCGCTTTCCAATTCAGACTTTTATCAATTGTTACTCCTAGAAATTTTGTTGTGTTGGCTTTGTTAATTAATGCACCTTGGTAATTGACATTAATGTTTGTTATTGCTATACGTTGACTGAAAAACATAATTTTTGTCTTTTTAAGATTAATTTTTAAATTATTGTTGTTTAACCAGTTAATTATTGAATTGATTGTATTATTAATGTCACTTTCATAGGTATTTTTATTGTTAGCGCTTATAGTAACCGTGCTGTCATCAGCAAAAAGTGAAATTGGATAATTTGTTACCCTTGGTAAATCATTTATATAAGTAGAAGCATTTATCTGAAGCATCGTGATCAAACTGATAAGTTTTCAGGATAGATCTACTGATAGCAGTTTGTAAGTGTTTGAGAACTCATTAAAAGGATTTGGGACAAATTAGTAATATTTCTTTACAGTAATAGGTATTTTAGGTAGGTACTTTTATGTAAACGTTATATAAAGTTTTGATAATTATTTATATTTTTTTTATTCATATTTTTGGGAGTGATAATTGAAAATCAATATTTATATGGTTTAATAATGGGGATAAATGTTGCTCTTTCCTTAATAGGATATTTGTGATTAGTGTTTTCGTGTTTAGGCGTGGAATATAGGCGATAGATTTGTGACATCTTAAATTTTAAAAACGATTTCATGTAATTATGACAGTTTTATTTGAAGTATCAATGTAGAGATGTAGGGCATAGTAGGACTTTCTACTCAAAATTGGAGCTGCCCGACCGGGGAATTACCTCCACCTTGCAGAATACCGTAAAGAAATAACACTGCTCTTTTTTACAGTGTTGTGTTCCTAACTGTGGGCAAGATCGCCAATGCTCTTTGAGGAAGCGTCGTGCCTGTACTGCCAACACGACCCTAGTAGTAGGGTCGGCCTCGCGCGAGTGATGGCCCTGGTGTTGCAAGCGTCCATAGGTTACGGTAACCGCTTACCACCTGGTGGGCCGTACGCTAGTTCGCCACATTAGTGTTATAAAAACATGATATAATGCTTTCTTTTGTGGTATAAATATAAACATATGTAAATGAATTATGTATACAAGGTATATCGACACCTGAAAAATCTTGATTCATCTTTTATGCACATTCACCCATAACACGCGATTTAGAATTCTTACGTCACAAAAATACATGTCTACAAAAATATCAATTTATCATGATGTCAGCGACCTGCGTGAGGACGACGCCATCTCACCCAAATACATGATATTACACACACAATACACTTAAACATTCAACTGATTCGAGATAGGCCATACCTCAAATACAACCATATTACCTGACAGTTCAAAGGTCTTAACATTTACAAAACAAGCGTAACTGCTGTATCCTGAACATAATTTAACATTTTAACATCAGATTCACTTTTTTTTACACCACAAATGGTATGCCTGGGGGGCTAAAAAGGCCGCTTTAGATGAATCATAATATGATTCATATTACAAATGTCAAAATATCTACTTAATTGACAACTCGTTAATGTCATCCGCATAAGGTTCATATTCAATAATCATCCCTTTGACAGTTACTATGCAGATCAGTAGATGAATTGCTAAATGTGGCCTTTTTAGGCCCCCTGATGGTAAGCGGTTACCGTAACCTATGGACGCTTGCATCACCAGGGATAACACTCACGCGTTGCGGCACCCAAATTTAATTTTAAATAGCTACATTCGATCAAACATTGATTTTCTGTCGCGACTCGTCCCATTGTCTCCACAATACTTAAAAAGCAACCGAGACGTTTTATTTTATTAGAAAATAATTCTCCTATTTTTATACAATAGATGCACAACTGTGACTAAAGTTGAAGAAACATTCATCAACCTAATAAATTACATCCAAGTTGTACCACGGTCCATACAGACGGTACATTTGTCCAGATTTCGAACAAAAGAGTTTAATATAAATAGTGGCTTACTTCGTCCCGTGAAAATAAAACGACAAGTGACCGTTATGATTTTGCACGTGTCTCCCATTCACAGATGACCCGAGCCGTTTACCTATTTACAATCGTTCAATGGCCGTTATTCTATTTTTCAAATTCAATCCAAAAGGTGTTCTATAAATTTCCGCTCTACATCGGTCGCGTTCGGCTTTTAAATCGAATGTCAACAAACATGGCGACGTCAAACAAATCGATTTCCGAATTTTTAACGCTGCGTTCGAGCGCCACTATTACAATAACAACTTGTTATTCGTGTCGTTTTTTCTTTTGCTATAAAATATCATTTTTACAACTTACGAATTAATAAAAAATAAAACAATGTTATGGAAAAAAAACCTTTGTAAACCGTTAGAGTAACAAGAGCGGTTTGTGAATAAGAAAATGTGTCACATAAAAATTCCTACGGCACTTTTGACTCCATTATAGTCGGTGGCGTATTTGTGTGTACAACAGATTACGTCCACACACCGGTACCATTTTCTCGTTTAGCGCAATTTATCAGTGTTGAGTGGGACATCAATAAGTTTTTCGTCGATTTCGTACGTGCTTATATGGGTATGATAATTTGTTTCCGGCGTACGCGGCGCGTGCGCATGGCACGACAAACTATTACATTCATAGCGTTAGCACGATTTGCATTTGAAATATTTCGTTCGGCTCGCGCCAGTAGGGCACAATGCCTTCGGGAGAGGCGATATATTCAATAAAAGATGTAAGCATGTGTCATATCAAATTTCTTGGTATATTTTTCAGCGGCTCGTGCTGTGGATTTCTTTAGCGGAGCGATAATAGGGCTCATTTTGTGGCGCACGTGCGTGAATAATGGGCACCGGCTTTCGGCTCTTGTGTGCTTTGGTTTATCTATTTATCTCGTGATACATAGTACAGAACATATGTGTTAACTAGGTATGTAATTGGATACTTTATAGGCCGAACTAACTTCTTGATTTAAAACAAAATGTTGCCATAAAATTGCTTTACCTGTAAAGGAGCTTAGAATAATTGAACAGAATTTTGTTCATTCCAAAACCTAAAATCTAAAGAAATATAGTATTAAATTATCCCCAAAAAAAATACGTCCTTTCCACTCATTATCTCGTAATTAGTCTCAAAAACTTTCAACGCAAGCAGTTGAACGGTTAATTAAAACGGTATTAATTTGCAAAACGTTTTCTGGCGTTGTGGCGTAAAGTTGGCGAGGTTGATGCTTTTGTTTTATTGAATAATTGCCCATAGGTGTTTCGGACGAGACCGACTGGTTCCTCCAAGGCCAGACGACGAACTTGCCCGAACCATTGTCCTTATTCGCGCCGTCGAAACTCGACTCGATTCACGTTACCGACGACAGTTTTTTTAAGTGTATGGTTTTTGGGTAGCCATTCATTGTTATGCTTAACTTAAACTTGTAATGGAGACGTTATTCTCAGCTTTTCTCACAAAAATGAACCGGAAAATTGATTAAACCAAAAAATTATAAACTAGATTTTTAACGTCAGAAGCTGAATTTGTCGTGGTAGTCAATAAGTAAATTCGAATAGTGTCGTTTTTAGCAATAATTGTGTGTAGTTATGGCGAATTGCCCCAGGCGAGCGAGGCGCGCGCGCCGCTTCGGTTGACATCGTGTGCAGCTTTTTGACGCCTCTGACAAATCTCATTTTTTTTTAGTTCCGTTCAATATTGGTTTAGTGATGAAAACCTTTGACTTGTGATTTTTTTTGTAATTATTGTCAAAGATAATGGTAAAAATGTAAGAAAAAAGAAAGGTGTGCCAACGGACGTTCGTGGAGTTAATTTGAACTACGAGTATGTACAGTAAATCCAGTACCCACGTCCGGTCGCGCGCTGGCAACACCGACGTATTCAGTGTGGATGTAAGCTTGCACCAAGGGTCAGCTTTAAGTCCTTACCTCTTCCTGTTGCTAATGGATGGTTTGACATCGAACATCCAGGAGGCAATCTGATGCTTGCTGTTCGTCGGTGAAGATGAATCTAATGTCCAGAGGAGATTGGAAATATGGCAATAAAAACTGGAGAATGTTGGCTTGAAAATCAGCAGAACCAAAACTGATGTGTTCTGTGATTTCGGCGGTCTGCAGTTTTAATGCCATAGCACTGGATGGCGTACCCTTACTAATCTGCTCCGATTTTCGGTACCTCGATTCAACCATGCAAAGCAGTGGTGAAATTGAAAAGAATATCTATGAAGGTTCTAGTCAGTCTCTTCTCCATAGGATCAACCAAGTTTGGAACCCTGCATCTAGAGTCTCGACGTTTTAAAAGCGCCTGCAAAGGCACAGTTGAAATAAAAAGCTTTGACTTTGAAACTAGCTGTCAAGCATAGAATTAACGTAGCATGGATGAAAAATAGCAGCAGGTCATGGGAACTATTTGTAACTCCCGTATTCCCCTTAAACTAATGGGAAAAATTTACAAAACCATGATAAGCCCTTGTATGGATCGAATTGTTGGGCCACGAAAGAGATGGACGAAAGACATGCATGCAGCGGAGGATCAGGAATGAGTATATTAGAGGAAGTATAAAAGTAGCACCAGTTGCAGAAAGCTGAAAAGTAACCGTTTGTCGTGGTATGTAATGTGGAGGAATGAGCAGCATGCTACAAGAAGTGTTGTAAGTTTGAATGGTGATAGGTATGAGAGGCAGACCAAAGAAGAAGAAAAATTGATGACTGTGTAAAACAGGACATGAATGTGAAGAAAATGTTTCCGGCAATGACGTCTGAGGAATATGATGAATAAAAGGAAAAGACATTGCGCTAACTCCAAATAAAATGGGATCAGGGCAGAGGAATGAAAATGACGAGAAGAAGTAGTAAGTAGAATTAGTAAAAAACCACGAATAAAAACTTTCAAATTCGAATTTATTTTAATTAATTACCCATAACGTACTTTTTTAAACAAAAATTATAGAAAATTTTGAGGGGAACCTCTTATACCTACATGTTCTGATATTAAAAATTAACACATAATAATATTGTCTTAGATAACGGGCTCATAATCCGTTGTATATTGCCCTACTATCTCTAGATATCGAACATAAACATTTAATGTAATTTCCGAATGTCATCGAGGGCGACTCTTGTAGTATTTCATGTTTTGATAATAATTAAGCTTACTGTTTATTTCTAATCAAGATTTTTTCACTTAGCTGGTCCACAAACATGAAAGCTTTGATAACTTTTGTGCGAAGTAAAGTCTGTATGACTTCCATCATCTGGACTTATTAGACCAGACCATTTTTAGTGTTCTGTTTAGACCTTACGGTTAGCGGCGGCTTTTCAAACAAAGATATGAGTTTTATTTCGATATATTGGAAATTCTTTCTACCTATTCCGTAATTTGCGTTTTCAATGTTATGATCTGTAATGTCGCACATATTTACTTCAAAGCAAGTTCAAGTCAAAGTTTTTGGCGGCACGTTTGGTGAATTGGGTAAACGATTGGCTTTCTGCGCCACGTGTTGCAGGCTTGCAGGTTCAATCCCCACACGGAACAAATATTTGTATGATCTACAGATAGTTGTTCCGGGTCCGGGTGTGTGTGCATGTCACATGTATGTTTTAAACTGTACCCACGATTAGGGATTGCAATTCCATATTCGAATATTCGAATTATTCGAATATCAATTTGAAATTCATATTCGAATAGTAAATTATAAAATATTCGAACATTCGAATATTACCACAACAATTAAGGTTACAGCATTATTTGTTGATTATTAACGCGACGTCTAACGCGTGGTCGTCAAATCTTCGAATAGATCGGCACTGCTCAGATTGACGGCCATTCGACCAATCAACGGTCACTTGCGAACATCATGATCTAGAAACATCAATAAAAATGCGGATGGCTCTATATGACACAAATCCTCCTCTTCTTCATCGTTCTCTCACTGATGAGAATCGCGACCACATACAACGCGCCTCCAAACCATGCGGTCTTTCGTTACGTGGACCGCTTTCTGCATGCTGCCTCTACCAGCCCTTCTTATTGCATCCGACCATCTTACCGGCGCTCTGTCTTGAGTGGGTTTCCCTTCCAGCTGGCCCACTATTATAAGGTTTTTCTAGACAATGCTTAGAAGACCGCATGATATGTCCGAAAAAATCGAGGGCATGCTCTGCTCCCGGATACTGTGGAAAGTCGCTTGGCGATGGTGAGCTCCTACAGAATGGATTCATTAGTTCTCATAGCAGTCCAGGGTATATGAAGCAATCTGCGCCAACACCACATCCCAAAAGCATCGATCTTACTACTATCACGACTTTCTATGCACCACGTTTCCGCGCCATATAAATATATTGAGAAGACCAGAGGACGCATCAATCGCACTTTGGTCATACGGTGAATACCACCTTTCTTCCAAATTTTGTCGAGTTTTGCCATTGCACTCTTAGCCATACCGGATCTACGGCAGCTGCCCTCACTAGTTATCGGTGACCCAAGATACACGAACTCGCTCACTTTCTCGTACCCGTCAAGTAGATTAGAACGTGGAAGGGTTCTCGTATATGCTTTAGCAGGTTCACCGCGTTAGAACACTTGGATCTCATAACTTTCAATTTAAGTGATTGCGTGCACTTGCAGTTTAAATATCTCCTTAGATGCTAGTTATCAGTGCATTCTTGTTGGAATTTTGATCGCGTTTCTAGTTATCCTTAAGAAATTGATATAAAGTTTAATAACATATTGTTTGACTTTGCTAGTGAGATTCAATTTTTTTTTCCTACCAAGTAGGTTTCCTATCATTTTTTAAGAATTTAGAATTTTTTATATCATGAACATTATGATTAATTAGTTGTATTATTTGGTTTCAACAACTTTCAATGGAAGGTAATTGAATGATACTGGTGGCATTGTTTTGATTACGTCCACTATGAGATAAGGAGGACAATTTGAAAAAAGAAAAGTTTATTTGATTTTATTTGTGAAATTTTGATTTTCTGGTTATGGTCGAAGTTCATATTACTTCTAACTATTTATATATTAATACGTGAAGAGAAAACTTCACTGGACGACATTTGTATTAAGAATTTGTTAAAATTATTTCATTTGATTACAAGATTGATGTTTAAATATTGGTAATGATTGGGGATGTTAGGCGAACTTACATAAAAATATGATACCAGTTTGTAAGGCTATAAAAATGTGACAAATTATATAAATATTAAATTTTTCTGAAATATTCGAATATTATTCGAATAGTTCGAATAGGGCTGAAAAATTATTCGAATATTCGAATACCGAAAAACATCGAATATTTGCAATCCCTACCCACGATACAGGAGAAATAATATTGAGGGGCAAAGTTAAAAAAAAAAGCTCAAAATCCTTCCAATATTGTATAGAAAAGTACTTTAATCTTAAAGTTCCAAATTCTTATTAGATTAAAAACCGATTCTTAGCAAACGAAAATTTTCACCGGTACAGATGACAAAATAAAAACAACCAAACAAGGTTGAACCTATAATTAAACCGAATAACCCTCCCATATCTATGAATACCTAGGTAGATTAAGTATATTGTCGAGCCACTCCAGTTCAGTAATAAACCTTGTTATCTTCCAATAATTAGCGATAACTTCCCAAAACGTTATCTACTGTTTGCTATTAAATAATCGATAGGCACTCAATCGATAAACGGTCATTGGCTATGCTTAGCTGTCAATGAAAGTTCCTTAGTCCCAACTTGTGTGTTAATTGTGAATTCGTCTTGCTGTTAAGCCTCTGTCAAATTGCTGGGACTGAAGATATGGTTATAAGTGGAGCGATATCAACTTTATCTTTGAATGGTGATACAGTCGTATAGTGTGAAAAAATAGAATTGAGAAACCTTTTCCAATAAAAAGAAGAAAAATCTGAATGCAGTTTACAAAAGCTCATTTAATTTGGCTGACTTACTTACATTATTTTAAAGCTACATCAGTTTCAACAAGCAACTTTATCGCTTCGCTTATGAAAACGTTAGCTTCCTTACTACTTAAGGGGACGCACTGTCAAACAATTAATCTCAAATCGGCTACATACAAAAAAGCGCGCGAGCTAGCTTGTGCGTATTGCATCAAAACAATACCTATTTATTTGTCGTTTAAATAAAGACTATCGTTAATTTCATAACATATAATTAGAACATTGAAGTGTATATTTAGACTAATCTATACAGAAAATTTTAGGGGCTTCAATCTGTCTCGTTAGGATGAAAATATTTGTTTTCAAGATCAGTTTTTTGATCTTTTTTTCTCTGCTGTAAAAGTTAACCAATCATTTTAAAGCTAATACTAAAATTATGTCAAAAACATGATGAAGTACATAAATATCAGTTCCAAATGTTTTGTTATTGCTGAGAATTTAGATCCCTGATGCCAACATTTTCAAATCGTCGCCTTAATTTATTCAAGTATGTCTAAGCATTTTTATAGCCGACATAAACTTAGACACCTCCACGAATAGTTAATTAAGCACTTACATATTAAGTGGCAACACTAGACTACCGTACAAGTAACAATGAATGTACCTATCTCATATAAATTGCAGAAAAATACATGCACAATGATTATTACCGAGGCAAAGCGACGAAAAAAAAAACCTTCTTTTTGTTATACAGACTCCATGTTTAAGAAACTATCTGTTAGTGTGTGTGTAAGTCGTTATAAGCGAGTGAATCATTTCATTATGCATGCGAAGTGTCACTTTAATTAAGTTTTGTGTTTGGTGCAATTGTGGTGGACATTTGTAAGGCTCCTTATGAATGGTCCCCCTCATTGTTTTGAGTTCAGAAATAACTATGATGCAGCATAATTTTAAACTGGTCAAGCCACAGAGTATGTAGAATTCTTTGCGAAAGCCGTTAAAACCAATGAGTAACCAGTAATTAATAATGATAATTATCGCAGACACTTCTCAGAAATGAATCATTTGCACATGTAGAAGTAATTTGTGGCTGTAAGTTTTGATTTATACGAATGCGAACAGGAAGTGGTAGTCTACATAAGTTATCCTTCAATTAATTGATGTTAAAGGTTCAGGCACACTTTCGATATTTTTTATCAATGACTTCAGTCAATCGCTGTTATGTTAATAATAATTAGTAATTAAGTCTACTGATACTCAACTGTAACTTGGTTTACGACTATTGCGTATTGATCAACAAAACAGTAGTTTATTAATGCTGATTATACTACACACAAAAAAAAAAAATTTCTTTAAAGCACTATTTTCTTTTATTGCTCCTATATCGAGGGTACAGTTTACAAACATACTCGTACATCTCAGATGCACATGCACTCTGACCTGAAACAAATACCTATTTATAGTTAATAATTATCCCATCCGGGGATCAAACCTGCGGCACATAGCGCAGAAACCTAATTGCTTAGCCACTGCCCCAAGTCCCAACCGTGTCGGCAATTGAATATTGAAATTTAATTGAAATAATACGAGCTACACTTAACATTAACACTTACGCGAGTAGGTACGGCGCAATAAACACTCCACGTAGTTCTAAAATATATTTATAATCGTTTAATTTCCAGAATAATAAACTGTAATCAGCATTAATTTGTCATGTGAGTGCCGCCATAAATCGACCCACTTCCAAATTCCCATTTATTGATAATTAAAATTGCCCGCAATTAGACTAAGTAATAATTACGAGTAATTGTAAATCAACGGATTAGTCCGTCGCAGCGGTGTTTTTATACCATGCGATCTTTATCTTAGTTTATGATTTAATTACACGTTAATATTAGGCCTCGTTATTTCGTATCGAGTCGAAAGGTGTAAAATTTAATACAGACTATTATCCTTTAGCAATAAAAGGAGTGGCCATGAAAACAATTTTATATTTTGCCTCCAATTAACTGGTGTGTAATTAATTTTATATCGACACGTTGGCGTTTTAGTGTTATAATTTTCTTTTATTATGTAAAAAGAGTTTTAAATAAATCTAAAAATATCGTATACAGCATGAAGTCAAACGCAGTAACATTAAATTGAATGGATTATAAAAGCCTAAAAAAGGTACAAAGTAAGGCGGTGTGCACACTGTCGTCGGAACGCCACGAGCTAAACTGCGTCGGACGGACGAAATTACCCTCTCGGCCGCTCCCATTGTTGGGTTGCCAAAAGCAATAAAAAATTCCCTTAAAACAATAGCACCCCCGGGCGTCGACTGCCGCAAAAGATGTTCATGATAATTATTTTAGAAAATTTACCGCCTTAAACGCTCCTTGGGCTTACAGGTGTGGCATAATACGTAAATATAAAATATTGGTCAGTTATGTCTCACAAAATCATTACACTTAAAAGACAGATGTATTTTTTCTGCATTTGAAATACCTTTACAGTTGTGGTTTAGTTAATTCTAAATAAAATACAAAGACTTAATAGTGATGAAATTGCAATTGTACGGTTACACAGCACTAGATATAAAATGTGTTAATTATTAACTACACGCTCTCATATAAAATTTTATGTTTAAAGTAAAATTTGTGTAGTAGGTATATCTGAAAGATTATTAAATGTTCTTACTGATATTTTATATTACAGGAATAAACTGAACACTGATTATATTATAATTACCTTCATAGAGTACAACCGATAATATTTTATAATTTCCTATTAGGTACGTGTGGTAAATTGGTAAATTCGATTCATAAAAACTGTCACGCAGTTGTCCCTCAAAAGCACGGATGAACCTAGACTATACTCATCACATAACGTTAAGCGGATTTTAATAACATTTTGGATGCGGAGGTAAGTAATTACTGTTTATATCATCAACACTCGCCTGCCACAATTAAGTCAGTTTTTTTTTTGGATGCGCGACAATCACGTTTTGATTATGGTTGTAAAAACGTGGACATGGCTACACTGTCACTAAATAACGATTAACCATAGGCAACATTATGTCCCTACGTTTTTGAATAAGTGGTGTAATTTTAATAAATAATTGTCGTGGAAAATATTTTATAAATATCCGTGGTACCTGCGAGATCACAGTTCAGTAGATTAATTCTACATTATAAAAAACAACCATTGAACTTACGAAAATTACGCGAAGCGGCAACAAAAAACCATCACACTTGCTCGCAACAGTTGCTTAAATTTGATTAACTATTAGCCATCTAAAAAATAGATTGCATGATTTATTGCTAAGATTTGAAAGCTATCATTATTTTTATTCTCATAGAGTTTAATCGTTGGTAAAGTAACAGTTGCCATGTCCATACTTAAACGTCCACGACAATTTAATCGTATTTACTAATGCTCGTTACGTTTAAATGTTGTTTTCGGTCACATTTAAGCGTTACATAATTGGTGTTGAAAATATAATTTCGTCCTTCTCACGGAAGGCCTCGAGTCAACAGATCGTATCGTGTAAACTACGCTTTATAATCTCGGTGTCCACGACTATATCCTATTGTTATGAGACATTTAATTTTCATGAATCTTCTCATGGATAAGCGTAGGCTTTTGTAAGGAAAAATAACGTTTCGTAATAATAAAATAGACCTCACACTATGATAGCCTTCAACGATATCGTTCGTGTACTGATTACTGGTTGACACAAGCGAATTTAGACTTTATCTTTGAGTACTAAGATCTGTTTTAGATAGCGGTAAATTTCAGATGTTTAATTAATGTGAAATACCATCAAGAGATTAATTAGTTCTGTCCCCCATACACTTTGCCGGCTATTAATTTAAAGCCGAATAATTCCACTTACAAATTGAATGTTTGAGAACTCGTTTCTATAGTGCGTACGTTTTTGACACTGCATGAGCTTACATTCAATGCAGATTTATCGCCATTTTCGTGTAAATATGACATCAATAGATGCCTGACCATAATATTATTATGATAGCCAGATTTATAGGTTCTAATAGAACCAAGTAGATTTTAAAATATCGGCCATTTATCAATTTTAAATAAGTGTTTGATAATAATTATAACTAAAACATCTAGAATCACGACGTTTTGAAAGGCCAAAGGCCCCAGTTGAAATAAAAACGGACTTTGACTTTGAAAACAGCAGACTTCTCGGAGGTCCAGTACTCACACGTAAAGCAACGAACTTTAGAAGTAGGCGATATGGGCATGTATCGAAAATATTTATAAATATTCATATTTTATCGACATATTTTATCGATACTTATTAAAGACCGGCTACCACTCGCGTCGTGAGGTGAGAACGATAGCGCCCCCTGCTGGGCGCGTTCACAGTGAGACGGGAACAAACCGAACGGAATTCAAAATGAAGTTATGGCTTTACATTCCTTTTTCTCTCGTTTTAAACTTTTTTTTAATATAATCCTGTTGAAGTTATGACCGTTTCGTACCTACAGTTTATGTATACCGGTACCTAATTTGTTAATATTAATTCTGATCTTTCCTAACCTTAAATAAACGGATCGTAAAAATATTTTTTTCTGTTTAATGTCAGTTCATTACAGTAGCTACGTGGTGTGAATTTTACTATAGTAAATAATGTAGGTGCCACCATTAGCTGGGAGTTGGACAAATATCGAGTGTCAGTGTTTGCGGTCGTTGTGTAAATATCGACATCAGAGTTTGCGTTCCGCATCACTAGATTTTGTTTGTCGAAGTGCGCGAGCGTCGCGTTGTGCGCGGGTGCCATCGTGTAAAGGGTTGACCACTCGACAACCTTGTCGATAAATAGTAAATACACGTGTTTACCTGGTTTGCACTAACACAATATTTTACAATAGTTCATTTAACCAGTCCTGTGATAATAATACAGCGTCATCGTTTCTTAAAAAATATGGACAATTTGACATCTGATATTAAACTTTTAAAGTGCAGAGGAATATTTTATTCAACAATTAAACTATTGTAATTATTTAACATAAATTCCCAATATGTTTTCCATTAGACTTACTGTCATTTCATGTATTATGCATGAGACGCCCATATTGTTTCCAAAACTTAAATGTGTCGTATCTTTTATGCAATAACTCAGATTAAAATTGTATTAAGTATTATGTCACCCGCAGTAATAGATTTAATATTCAAATAGGAATCGTGCTCGCATTTAATGTGTTTAATCAATCATAAGTTACGATTAATTACTTAGATAGGCGCGTCCGTCCGTCCGTTTGATTGTTGTGCGCTGGTTTCTGTAAGTAAAGACATTTATAACATAACGAGACCTATTGTCCAGTTCTCGGTAATCAAAAGTTCAAGGTTTTATTAAGAGATGTTTATTAATTAGTCTCGAATGGGAATTACCGACTGCTGAATCCGTACAAAATTACCATTGTAAAGATAAAAGTGACGTGACTTGAAAATTTGTGCGATATTATAATTATGAAGTGTACACACGGATCCAGCTAATTTGACCTCCTTAAATACTACGGAATGTACCTAAGGACCACTTAATATGTTAAGAGGAAAAACAAGTGTTTTCCTGATACTAGCCTTGTTTAAATTCTGAACTGGATCTGATAATAAATCTCCCTCATAATGACGCTTGGAAAGAGAGTAGGTAAAATCGTTCTAAATTAAAAATGTCTATTCTGTATTACATGCATGCGACGCTTGTTGACGTGTAAGGTCAAAATTGCAGTATTTTTATTACAAAAAGAATGTATTCTACCCACGCTGCCTTCAGCTATAACTCTTAGTTAACCTCGTTTAGCAACATAAACATAATTCAATCAACACCAAATGATTTATAAATTAATTTGGTGAAAATTAAAATATCGCAGTGTAAAACTATTCCATAACTTACCCAATCATAATTATCGAGTCAATCTTCTCGATTATTATGACTGTTCGTTAGATATACGAATGATACATCGATAATGTAGTAGAAAATTAATTAAAAGTATTTTCGATTGAAATCACAGTTACCACATCGTTTATAAGGCAGAAAGTGCTAGGTAACGGTGAGAGATGGCCGCGTACTACCGGTTTTACCCGGCGCGGCGCGGGCGCACTCATTATCGCTTCTAGTCTCGTCTGTTGGAGCTTTTGTCGAAAATCAACGAAGTTTCAACTCTTTTGATTTGATAGTTCTTTTGGAAGCGCTTCATTTGTTTGCTTTTGCTAAGTAATGACTGTATTCGGTATCTTTGTTTGTTTTGTAAAGCACTTTCTTCTAAATCGTTTTGAATTTTTGTTACCTAAATCAAAATATAGATTTTCTTTGCCAATCAGCCTATCATAATACACTAAATAGGCCCCCTTAGTTGAGTTGTTGATCAAATATATTTTTCTATTAACTTTTACCACGTCACTTTAGATAACTTGGCATACTTAAGTTGGGATCAAATCGTAAAAAAATCCGTGGGTGTTGGGATTATGTCAATTGTAGACTGATAATTTTGAACTGAGGCCACCTACTTCACAAAACTTTTGAATATAATATAATAGTCGTCGTAAAAACATTAATTTACGAGAATTTATTACAAATATACGCATAAAACTTTAATTTACGACATATGAAATATTAAAATAATAAATGAATATTTGCAAATTAACTAGGTATTAAATGTTAAAATTAGAAAATTAATTGCATCTAAAAATACGTTAGAGCTACCAATAAATCCAGTAGTAGTAGTAGTTCAGTAGTAGACACGACGTTGTCAATGGAATGTCGCAACTGTCATTTTATCATCCAATACAATAGCTATTAAATACTCCTAAAGCCTACTAATACCTTCAATAACGTCATCCAATTTGATTTTTACTCGCTTTAGGCATTGACAAACAACCATTCATATTGAACTCTAATCCATTCATAAAGTTTTGAGCATGTGGTCATTAATTGACCATTCCCAAGGTTAGATCGTGTATCTGTACCACTACCAATAGTACCAATACATGAATAACCTCCTTTGGTCGTCGCTACCGGTTTTACGCCCAAAACATTATCTGCAGGTGAAGCTTTGGTGTCACAACAATTTTTTTTTATGTCCGACAAGAGGGAATTATTTATGTTTGTGCAATCTGATATCATGTCGTATTTTTATTGTTCGTGTTTAGGGAGTCCATGTTTTAAGGTGACCATTATTGAATCAGTCATATGGGTGGCATCATCTGATGCATCTAATAAATGATATTATATGGTGGCTATAAATAAAGTACTTTTTTCACGCCAACGTGGTGTTTGAAGTAAAGAAACAACGTATCAATGGAATTCCATAGCGGCAGTAAAGCCGGCTGATGAAAAGGGCTATCCAACGGTAGTAGCAGATAAAGCAGCCTACTCACAAAATTGTATAATTTCATCAACTGCTATCATTTAACTTGTTTAGTTTCGTAGCAGAAACTGATTTTCTTTCCTATTCCTCTCATATTCGCTCTTTATTTCTTTACGGGCTACAGACAAATTTTTCTTCCTCATTATTCCTAGGTTTTTGGTTTTAGGTCTTTGTAGATCCTAGTTTACTGAAGCCAAAATGAGCATTACCACTGTTTAACGTCATAATAGACGTCATTAAAACGTACATATTTGCGTGTCATAATTCTACAAATTCGACTATAGACTTTTCATGTTGCCCAATATTTATAAACAAGACGAATTGAAACAAGCCAAAGTTAATAAGAGCCATTATATTTGCCCTTTGTTACACATAGGTATTTGCGTCGTTCGGACCAAATGATTTGTCATAACTCAATCTGAACTGGCCTTGATCATATTAAGGATATGATTCACCGTGTTGCAACACAGCTAATAGGATTACTGTAGAATACGCTAGTAATTGGAACTTGAGAGAAGGTAATAATTAAGACTTTGAAGATGAATCACCTTACTCACCTACAACATGACGAATAAGATAAAAAATTCAATAATGAAGTAAACTTTCCAATCAATCTTTCTTAATGATTAACACCAAAACTTTCGAATCGGGAAAGCCCCATAAAAACCGGTGCAGTCATTCTCGAGGTTGACGATGCCACCCACACGTACGATCTTACGCATAGTGAATCCGATAAAATTGCCAATTGACTTTTGCCACCAAACACTTAAGATCGTACGTAAAACAGTTACGTACTATCCAAATATTTATTAGAGTGAAGACATTAATTTTCGTGTTGCGTAAATGGCGTAACAATCTAGCCTACATAATCAAACGGGAAGACGAATGTTTGTAACAAACTCAAAGTTTTCCAATGAAGGTATTAATTAGGGCTAATATGTTGTCTTACGTTCAGCAGTATCGTCTGCTATAATATGAGTTGTCACATTGAAGCTCAGCCCCAATTCTTTCCTATCATCATTATTCTTAGCATTAATTCTGCTAACTTATAGTAGAGCATTGGTCTCACCTTCCTTGTGCTCTTAGTCCTTGGGTTCTATTACTAAAGACATTTCTAACAGATCTCAATCACACTGTACTTTATCTAACTTTCGAAGACCTGTCACTACAACTTTAGCGATTTTTCTATTTATCGAAAAATTGCAAACGTGATATACAGTTGTAGCATTTACTAGTATCCTACTATACAATACTTACACATAGCCACTAGAATCGGTCGGTCGGTCTGTCAGGTCACTTGTAATAGTGAGACTGTCGCCAGGCTTACTCTCTGTAATGTAATCTGCCATTACTGCTTCTTCAATGTTATGTAAGTTAGGCATAATGTTTGAGTTAACAAGCAATATTCAAATGTGTAGTTAAATAACTTCAAGTGTTAGATATATAGATCCAATACTGTGTTCAAGTATAATACAAAATAGAAAATCTCTTAACGTAATTATAGAGAGGTTATGAATATTAATTAAGGCTATTATTTTGAACGGTCGCTTATGAAGAATGTCTGATGTTACCTTATTTAGGTGTGGTAGAAAATATACCTACTATACGGGCAAGAGCTGGTCAAAGACATGATTGGTGTTTTTGAGGATTTTTAAGATCGAACAAAGATCCAGTTTAAAGATTTAGGTAAGTACGTATAAGGTACAGGTGAGGTCCTGCCAAACGCACTCAAATATATAATTTAAAAAAACACCTTTAGCTAGTATACAAAGTTTAGGTCAGTCCATTAGGATTAACTCAAAATGCCCTGGACCGAAAATTCTGTAGGTACCTGATAGTTAAAATCATTAGATTTGGGCTAATTAAATTGATTTTCAATTTTACCTCATTTACCAATATCACCTAAATATAACTTTGTATGCAGAAGTCCTATAATAACATTACCAACACTGATTGGCACGACTAACCGCAATAAATTCGCCATTATTTTCGTGAATCGATAAAAACAAGTTGTAAGTCGTTACCCTATAAACGCTACGTTTAAAGTTACGTTTAAGGCAGCCGTAACCTATGTTCACGTGTGATCGGAATAATTACCGGTCACCTAGCACCCAAGCTGGGCTGAATCACGATTACTGACGCAACACATATACGTATTTACATAAAAAGTAGGTATCCATGTCTGTGCTAAATCTCGTAAGAGGATTTTCTCGACAGTGATTTTTAGAATAGCCTTTATATTATTCGATTCTGAACAAAGATTCAAATCTATCGCCAGCAAATGTTTTCAAACGTCTCAATTATAAGCACAGCTTTTCTAAATTAGAATCTTTAGATTCAAACTTCGTTCACACACAGTTTAGATACCTACCAATCTCAAAACGATTCTGTTAATTAAATCAATACGATCTAAATTACTCGCGTAATTAAACAGTATAGAATAAATCAAAAACTTTAGTCATTTATTATGTGTATGCGAATTAAAATCCGGTAGCCGTACGAGTTAGCGCGTTTATCGATTCGAACATTTAAATTCGACCGACGGAAGTATCACGCGGCGATAAATTATTTACGACCTTTATAAACACTTAAAATACCAAAAACCATTTCCATTCATAAGACGAACCGAAACGAACGAACGAACGCACGAGCGATACTCATAAAACCTGTTTAGATTTTGATAATTTTATTAACGATCGAATGCATGGAACGCCGAACGCGAGCCTCTAAACTCTCATATATTACGGCTTTAACACAAATTATACAAGTTTAGAGCCACAACATAGACCGTGCGTGGGTGCCTTAATGTTAAAATGTGTCATATGTAATTATACGATCCAGGGAATTTTAATGTCTTCCAAATGTCGTCTTCTTTATTACAATAGGAGCCTTACTGAACTGGATCTATTGTATCGAACATAATATGTACGATATGAATAATATAAGAATGTCATCTACCAAAAACGTATTTTTGAACAAAAAGTGGCAATAAAACAGACTAGAAAAAACCGTGAGTGCAACAATACAGCTGAATACCGTGGCTGTGGCTTGGTGCCCTCGAATTTGACAATAATTAGTGATGTGACGATACGCACCACGGAGTCTCCGCAGGCCACGGTAATTACTGTTGTCCATTCACTTTATGTCATTACCCAGATTTCTACATCTTCTTTTATGTCGATCCAAATTTGTACCAGTGTCGTCGCAGTGTGTGGCGTAAATAATTTATACTACTTCTCCCAGCGTTCATTAGGGGCACATTGTCTCACATTCGAACAAATTTTAATGGCGCTACCTTCCAAATTTTATTACGACAGTTTGCCGCAATTATCTTCTAACGATATGAATTAGGGGTTTTCGGTAGAATAAATCTGTCTTCAAATGATTGTGATCAAAATGTTAGTTTGAAATATCTTCGGTGACGTCGCAGACAGAAGATGCTCACAATTAAGAAGTGTTTGCAGTCCTTGGATATAAAGAAGTGCTAAAACGTACATCACAATTACTTCTTACACGTACCTAGCACCATTAGTACGGGCTTATGTAACAACAATATCCACAAGTGATCCGCTAATCATGCGTCTCTTTGATCTGTACAAACGTTAACTCTTCAAATTCTTAGCGCAAACATGAGAGAGACTGGGCCTGTTTATTGCTCCACAGCGAATCAATTGAACAAACTGCTTTCGGACACTAATAGAAAGAAAACGATCCGTGCGTTGCGTCAGCAGCCAGATTAATTAAACTCCTTACGATCGAGTGTGCGTTATTCCATTTAAGTCTCGGTGCGCAAGTACCTACTTTAATTAGTAGTTTTCCATTTGTCGGACACCTGGTAAAAGCTATTTGACTTATTAGCCGAGTGTCGCCACAACGAAGTCTGTAAACGGATTTAAACCTTAAGCTATTAAAATAAAGTGTAAATTAGCGAGCAGTCGTTGTTGTCTCCGAGCGGTTTTATGAAGAGGCAGTTTTCAGTGCGATGCTATTGGTCGGTGGCGTGCTAACGCAGCCATCACGCGTGGTACATTTTCAAATAGTTGTATATAATTTGATAGTCTTTACGTCGTTGGTCACTTGTGAATTGGCTTTTATTATTTGTCTTTGAACACTCATGCTAATTTATTTTTTAGGTTTAACGGTTTCATCATCTTGTTTAAATATCACGAATGTTGTTAGTTATCGTGTACATGTATTAAGTTTCCAAATTTAAGTTATTACAAAAATAAGTTTACACAATTTCTCAAGGCTTTTAAAAAATATTATTGCAGTGACTTTTATGTATTATAACTAATATTTTATTTACATCACATTAATATTTTGATTTATGAAAGCTAGCACGACTGTAAATAATGCTGTTTATAATATGTCAAAACGATGAAGTCAGAAATGACAATCCATCCGCTATTAACCGCTGGTCTCAAAGGGCCGAGACGCGGCCATTGAATTCAGTTAGAATACGTGTGCAGGACAAATGTAGGAGATCATCCTTCATATTTGACGTGGCGACGCTCCGACATAATGTCATCCATTTAGCGATACCATGCATTATTATAGTCGTACCAGTCATTAATGTAGAATCTAATCAATCACTTATAACATCGCTTTGGCTATTGTCATTTCAATCCTAGTGTTGGTCGCTCGTTGGACAATTATCAACTTTCTACAAATTAGAACAGAATAGAACTTTATTTTATGTAAACCAGATACAGACACTTATGAAATGCCGAGACTCTAGGTGCACGGTGAAACTGAATATCAGTATGTCGATGAACAGTTTTGCAAACAACTTATCTATGTCGGTGTAACAACATAGGTAATTCTCCCAGCAACGCTTTTGGTGTCAAACTAATGTCGATAATTAAATTTTGAAGAAAAATGCGACGACACTTAATAAGTGTTACACGAAGCGACCACTTTTTGTCGCAACATCAGACAATTAGCATTAGAACGTGTTAATGACACTTAATTGAAATCTGGAAACTTTGACGTATGACGTCTCTACTAAATGTCACACGGATCACTAACTAATGGAGGACAGTATTTGGAACTCCCAAACAATGTTAATCAAATTGTAAGAGTTGTGTATTGTTGTTCATTTCGAGATAGAGAGATAAAAACACTTAGGTGTTTAAGTGTAATTATAAGTTTTTGTGTCAACCCGGAAGACAAGACAAGCAGTGGACAATAAGAGTCGTCAATGTACTGAGAAAATAAACAATAAGTGGTCACGCTCCTCATTGTTGCAACGGCTATCAATAAATAAGCTCGATATACATTGAAAATGTAAAGTATTCGGTAACGGTAAAACTAATTATAGTTTCGGTAACGAATCGAGCCACTCACGACATCGCCACTTACTTAGTGGACGATGAAAATGACGCAAAAAATAAATCGTGAGTTCAACACATTCAAAATCTTAGAAAATAAACGAAACCAAAAAACGATAACACAGAGTAGTGTCAAACAGAGCGTTCTTAACTACTGAAGTTTTTTAATAAAGGTTTAAGCACAACAGCATCTATGGCAAAATCAATTTAGATTGTTCAATCAGTGTTTTTAATAATGCTACTTGAATTATGACTGTGTTCTCGCCATAAATTAAAAATTATAATATTAATGTAATTAAGTTTTATAGGATTCAGCTGTTGTGTTTGTGAGCTGCTGGGCCAAATATGGGCATTGCATTTTGATTGTGTTAATTTATTACCTACATGATAAATAAAATAAAATAATGACATCATTCATTTAGACTTGATACGTTCCTATAATAAACCACTCCTTAACGTGATTACAAAATAACTCTTTTAACATCAAAGGCAAGTTTTTTCTCATAAGCAATCTTTTAGTCGACTTGAATAGTGGTGAGCGACATTTGATGTAATGGTATCTATTGCGAAGTACCTACTACGTGACAAGACAACGCAGGGCCTACTACTAGCCGACAAAAAATTATCTCATTTAGTTTCACCGATATCAACAAAACGTGAAAGGTAATTTCATAGTGCATTTTCATTTTAACACGCTTCTAAGCACTTTGCCCTTTCCACTTTCATTGTTTTTTATCGACATTTCAAATTAAGTAGGTACCTATGTATAGCTTTCGAAGCGTCAACCTTTTATTTTACATCATTCTGGCAGTTCGTTGTCCGACTTTTTTGTTTATGGCAGTTTCCTATTGTCGAGTCACGACATTAATAAGCTAGTTTTCATTGTTGCCCTCACTAATACTCAAAATAATAACACAAATAAGAAGAAAATTGGAAAAAGATTAATTTATAACAAAAGCTGGATAGATTTTGACATGTCGGCCCGATGATTATTTAGCATTAGGCAGATGTTACATTCAATATAATCGCAACATTATGAAATATTCTCAATTAGTTCCAAATGCGGTAAACTACACACACATGTGACATTATCACTATTTTGTCTTATTGTTGAGCGCATATATGAACCCACACAATTTGGGGAATTTGTTATAATCCGCGTTGACTCTATTGTTATGCATTGTTGCCATGGACTCAGGGATGATAAACGTAGGGGAGAACACAGGGGGCGATGATGAATATAATAATTTAAGAATTTTCGAAAACAGTGATCGATCTTAAATATTATTAGCAAACAGTTTACTTATTTATGTTGTGCATCGTCCGCGAAATGCATGCATCATGTGTTCATTAAAAGTATCGTGAATAAATGAAGGCGGTCATATGGCGCGGCCGTACAGGTGGAGGCGCTTCGGGCGAGGAGTGCGATGGGAGTCGCTCAAACCGTCGCGGCCGTCGTGCCGAACCGGAGCGGGTTATTAATAATCCGCATTCACGTCGCACGAGCGCGGCGAGCGACCGGCCCGCGACGACATTCCACACCATTGTACCGGCCCGCTCCGCCCGCGACACTTTTGTCTATTCACACCGATAAATCACCGCCGGCGGCCACAATGCCAGCATTATTTACCTCTAACGACGACCTCTTCGCGCTACATCGATTAATTAGTACAACACTACAGATAAGATAGCCGGGAAAGCGATCGCTTTCAATTTCCTCTCGAGGGGCACTCGGCGTAAAGTGTGCGTTAAGTGCGGACAATCGGAGATAAAACGTGCGAGACGAGACTCCCTTAATCCGGTGATCGAAGATTGCGAGGAAACGTTTTGTCGTGGGGTTGTACGCTCCACTCGGCCCCATTGTCTGGTCGTCACTAATTTGATTGCCCACACACGGACACGTTGACGTGGGCGACCGGCCGATGCGTGGATCCCTAATTAAACCTATGAGATGCTAATGGGAGTCATTCATCGCGAGGTCAGATCGCTTCTCGGGCACACAGTCGCAGAGACACGACTTTTATTGCCGATCTACATAAACATGCATTCTAACCACTAACATTTGCATAGAATTCATGAACGCATATGTTGACTTGTTTAGAAGTTCAATATCGACAGATCAAACAAGCGAACTGTTTTCCCGTTTTATTGAATTAACCGTTGGACTACTGACCGCTGGTCGCGCCACACGCGATGGAGACTTGCCCAGACGCAATGTCATAGCGATCGTACACATCCATACTGTTTTAAATTGATTGTAATGTGTATGAGTTGTGAACAACTGTGATTCGAGTCAGGAGCGTCTTCTGGCTTTCATTACGCATTTACATGGTCATTCATCTTTGACCTCGCGATGAGACCGTGTCTTCGTCTGGTGTATTTTCCTTTTAAGATATTATATTCCGTATTAACAACATTATAAAGGTATTAGCGAGAAACGCTCGAGGCTTGGCCACCTATCTATGGCATCGGCCCGGTTAATATGCTTATTAAATTATGTCGATGGCAAAAACCGTGTTTAGCTTTAGGGAGTAATTAGCGGAATGAGTCTTATCGTGAGATTTAATCACTGCCAGTAATTATTGGGTAAGATCCGGACCACACTCGCACGCGCCCTTTCGGTTCGCCGTAGCGTAGCTCGGTTCACTGACATCCAAGTTTTTTGTCATTATTGACTTTTACGTGTTGAGCAACAAGAACTAGGTATTGGGTCTCACCTACAGCGAGTACATCTAGATAAATAGGTATTGAATAAACAGTAGTCCGTCTATTGTAAGCGAACGTCATTGTTACTGTTGAATAGTAATTGGTATTAGGGTCAATCTTATTGATTAGCGAACAAAAATTTGTGAACAAGCCATGGGACCGGCGAGCGGCCACCGCCCGCATCGGTAACGAGTCGACTTTGCATATCAATGCCTATTTTAATATCGACATGCATCATTTCATCTAATTGCATTTCCTCCATATAGATCGACAGATAATTCCACATTTCATGTAAATAGACTACTGCTTAGGGACTGTTAAATATTTATAATCACATGAACATGTTACATGTCAATTAATGTTACGCTGGAAAATAATTGACGTAAAAACGATCACAATTATGCAATAAAATAATGCTGGAGCTTTGCCTTATACGCTACAATCGGGCACAAACCCGGCCCGCTACCAAAAGTAGCGCAGCGATTTTTTGCTATCCGGCGCGAACGAGTTTAGATGCAATTTGTTTACTTTTGTATTGAAACGTCATAATAACGCAATTTTGTAGACAAAGCACTGAATGAACTTGAGGGAGCCGTAATTAGAAACCTGATAAAAATATCTCGACCCGGTTTTCACGGCTCCTGTAATTAATAATCCTCACGACGTGACCAAACAGAGAATTCTATAGTCTAGGTCAGAAACTGACTCCTAACATGGCTGGCAACGGACCTAGATTGACTTCAATCGATAACGCTCTCGATCGATGCATCGTCAATTCCATACTGTTCACTCGATAAGGAGTAAGTAATTGTACACCAAATAAATTAGAATCGGTGCAGTAACTCTCACAAAGCGAGTGAGACTTGCACATTTGTCCCCTTACCAGCCGCCGAGGAATCTGTTCAAAAGTGTTAAATCGGTTAATATAATGATGATGGATGCCGTCCCGACCAAACAGCCCGCAGCGGGGGTGTTTTACCCCACTATACAAATAAAATATTTTTATTATTAACTAGTTTCCTGTCCTTTTTGCACCCACAAAAGCTCCTATCCAGCCATCTCTGTCGCACAGTTTAATCGAAATCATATTTCTGTTTTGTCATTATGGTATCACGTTAAGAGTTCCTCTCTTTTGTCCAGGATTTCGATTCGTTGGTTTCTTGTTTCCAATGCAGCTTTGGTGCTTGTTTTTTTTAATCAGCCACGGCGGTAAAGAAATGTGAAACCTGCGGAGGTAGAGTTCAGTTGTTCAAGTTGTATTTAACTGCTGTATTATACATTTAGATATAATATTAGAGTTAATAACTTGCAGAGTGTAATGTATTTTTTTCTGTTGCAGGTAATTGTCACTCGGTGCATGCTGCCATCTGTCGCCCAGTAGCGGAGTTTGCGGACGGTGTGTGTTATTTTTTTCTGTCCGCTACTTCCTATGAATGGAAGCCTGACGATCCCCATAAAAAGGTGTAACCGTGTCAAAATCGAACAATATTGTTTAAAATGTAAGACAGACACATATGAATTTCTTTCATCATCACGAGCTTACCTGTGGGGGCTCACAAAAAACTCTGCAGGTAGCCCATTTGTTTGTTATTAATTCTCGCGTCGAATCTTGTTTTTTTTTACCGTCGACCACTCTAATACAGTGAGAATATTAATTATAATTATAAACGTAGCTCGTCGTGTTCGTTATAAGGTGCTCTCGAAAAGTTTTACTTTAAAAAATTTAAATCTGATCGTTTATCATGCGACAATGTCGGTTTTATCTTGATATTGTGCTTTTAAAATTTATTGTTTTCTCTCACTGACTTGAAAGTTTTAAACTTAGGACCTTCTGATTTACTGTTTTGGGACTTTATATGAAGATAAAAAATCGAATAAATTGATATCACAAAGCAAGCAAACGATGAATCAAAAGATTATTTTGATAAACCCATATTAAAAGGATTTACTTTGATTTTTAATCTAATTAGAACTAAGCTACACAATACTTAATTGACATGAAGCTATGGTTCTATATTCAAATGAAAAAAAAAAAGAACTCATTGTAAAGGCTCGATTCACAAACTAAAACGCTTATTAAATTAGTTTATTTCATTTCCCCCACAATCATCACTGACATTCTAACTACAGCTTTTCTTCGAATGTAAAAGTCTTTGTCAGTAATTGTTACACTGTTCTGTACCAATAATAACATTTTTATAACACGACAGCATTGAATAAGGGGTTTACAGTAAGTGGCCGCCACGTAGGCGCGTCGCCAGGCAAATTATCAGGAAACTCCCGCATACGCTTTCTGCACACACTAACTGACTTTAAAAATCATACTTAGCGACTCCAATGGGCGACTGTGCAACAATACGTACATGCTACGTAATTGAGCAAGACGCACATTGATCTTTAATATTCCATTAAACCAATTGTACGGTCACGACGGACAGGCAATCATTTTCTAGTTTACATATTGACATGTCGTTAGGAAACTAGCGTTTTCGTGTTATGCTCCCTGCGGTTCGAGGCTTGAATTTACTTTAAATTCAAAATGTTTTGGTGAATCGAATATACGTGAAAAATTCATTGCATATGCTTTTAGTATCGACTATCGGTGTAGCAACAGAAGTCAGTGCATGGTGGTGCATAGATAGAGCCCACATGCGGTCGCGTTTTACCACTGTTGCATTTTTATTACCATATAATTATTAAGTACAAATAAAACCTCATTCTTATCCACTACAAAAACAATACTTTTAACTGCTTACCTTGACTTCCCGAAAGTGCAAAACAGACTTATGACCTTACGCCGCCTATTTTAGATCATGCAAATTCGTGATCGTGACAATTTTAAATTGAAGAATCTGCTGTCATCCTTGACATTCGCTCTGTATTAAACAATACAAAGTTCGACATTTTGATTAGAAAGTGTACCCAATTACCATGTTAAACGCTAGAGCGTCCGTCAGTAGTGTTACTTATAGTGTATGCGCACGAGGTGTGATGAGGGGTCACCATAAAATCCACCACTAATATATCACGATTCGAGCATTACGCGTCTATCGCCCCCCGTTTAGACGCGAATTGTCTGTGAAAAGCACCCATTGTGACCGGTGAAATTTATTTTCTTCGCGTCGTGGGAATGAAGCAATTATCTTCGGCCGTTAGATTGAGATATCGAATCGAATTTAGTGCTTTGTCAAGATTAGGCTCGTCGAATGGCCAGCTATGAAGACGTCAATTAAGGATTGACGAAAGCATTACTTACTTACCTATATACAAACAAACAAAACGAATACAGGATATTTTTTTATGTAGTGCGCATTATTTGTAGAATGATTCAGTCTGTGTTCCTAAATACAACCGCAGTATTGGGATACCCTTTAAACTTTAAACAAATCGAAAATTCTACTTAGTATGGGGGACACGCATAATTTACTAGCGCAAGCCATACAAAATCAAATTTTTATTTTGTTTTGGAATGAAATTTATTACTGCGGTTGCATTTGAGAACGGACACTGAAACAACCTGCAAATTTTACGCACTACATAAAAAAATATCCTGTATAGAAATAAAGGTATTCAGCAGATCCCGAAATATTGTTACAAAGTACGATTTAATGTATGTAAAGAACGACGCTGACGCGACTTATAGAAGTCACATAATAACATATCTCGTTTATTTCTATGATCTGTGAATCCAAGGAAAACACTTGGAGTCGAGTCAAATAAATAAAAGATGGTGGGTGGAGCTCGCGATACTTCTCAAATTGAATATTAGATTGAAATTACGCGCTCGGGTGGCTCTCTCCTCCGCCTTTTGTTACGCGAATGATACATAAAGCGCGCGCGCATACAAACACAGCAATAAGAATTTTAAATTAGCATTCTTTTTGTGTTCCACGCCACCCCAACTCTACCCGCACACCCCACCGTCTTAATAATATGGAGAAATTGAGTTGTTATACACCCTTTTCGGAGGAGGCGCGGGTGCAACGGCACACCTCGCAGAGAAGCCTTTTTGTAATTGAATTTAGATATTCTTTTCCCGGATATAACGACGGGGAGGTCGGACCGCTAGTTCCTCGAATAGAATACATGTAAATGTAGCGATATGAAATTCTCAAGTCGAGACTCGGTGACGGTGGCGTGCCTTATTATTGCTTACTTTTTATTCCTTTTCTGTAACAGGGTTTTATAGGTCCGTTCGGAATGCAATAAAGACTTCTATAATTATATCAAATATTTGGATGATACATAATGTAGCCAAAATAGGTTCTATTAATTTGATCAGCCTTCCGAGAAGCAACGTTAGCATGATACTGGTATGTAATTACTAAAGGCTATTAACATCGGCCGTGTACAAACATGGCGGCTGATTGTGGGTTTCGTTTTAATTGCGCACACGCATCGCGATACCGAGTTAGAGGTCTCTCACTGAATCCAACGTGATGTATCTGGGGATCGTGAGAACATCGATCAATTATTGATTTTGGAGCGATAGGTAGACCAATACCGGTATTAAGAAATGCAAACATATAGTTAGGAAGAAATAATTACCAGTAAATTGCTTTGAATTTCTCTAGAAGGTACTCTCGTATTTGTAATGATCTTAAAATAATTTTGACACGCAATTTCTAAACGAGTAATAGCAACACACCTCTTATGTTCAGCAATTTAATCATTATCTCGAAACGTGACAAACAGTGAATTTACTGAATAATTATCTATTCAAATTCTGTCTGTCAACGATTTTGTGGTTCCCACAATTGTCGCTCTCACCCCGTTCCCATCCTAAAATGACATTAAATAATAGTTAAAGTAAGCTAATTTTACAGTGGACATAAAGCGTGCCCTCTCTCCTCTGAGGTAAATTCGTTAGCCATTACTGAGCCGTCACATTACGCGACAACACCGTAACTTCATTTGGTCGAGGTGACACTGCACGCGAGGAGCGATTTTACTCGCTTTTCTTTTGAACGTAACTCGATTTAGGTCTTGAATTTACGCTATATGTACTTCGGTAGTTATAATACAGTGAACCTTATGTTTGGATTGGTGATTTTTGAGGAAGGAATAGCTATACCTATAGACGGTCTTTAATAATGCAAAATATTTTAGAAGATAATTCTATTTATGTTACATAGACTCTTTTTAGCAAAGAAATAATTTAAATAATATCAAAAGAAATTATAACTTTTAAAAATTTATTAAAATTATATTCCCGTTTGCATAGAAACTTTATGCCTCTATGATTATGAATGGCACTAAGGTCATTAACTTGACCACATGACCTGGTGGGCTCGACTACTCTGACACACACACGGACCGCGTCGCGCGTCGCCGCGCCGCCAGATCTTATTGCTTACATAATTTTTGAATCTACTGCAGCTTTAATTTGATTTTTGATATGAATTCTAAACCATTCATAGAGCTTAGCTTTAAAATATTATGGATTAGTAAAATTTAAGAATTTTATTTTTAATTTCTTATTTGTCTCTGCTGAATAAATGCTTTTTTTCTTTCTTTCTTTCTATTATAATGTTCTTTAGTATAAAAACGATTTTTAAAATTAGGCTTGACTCTATCCTCGCTCTTGGTTTAACCGAGCCCATTAGATCTCGGCTACTTAATTCTTTCGACATTACATTCCTCGGTCGTCGGTAATTATCGACGACAACACTAAACTTCTGACTCGATGAGAAAATTTGTAGCAAGTTGTTAAACGTAGGTACCTACTCGGTTTTATTTCCTTTTATTTCCTGAACGTACAAAATGGCTCTGCTTTTACCTTTTGTTTATATTACCCCAGAAATTATGACAAAAAAGGTAACAACCATTCAAATTAACGTTAATGACACATTTCTCGAGAACGTTAAGTCAGCGTCACGCTCATCCACGAGATTAAAACTAATTTGAGGTCTCCCAAATTATAGACGTATAGAGCGGCGGATGTCGCCGCGGCGGGAGCGGCGCCGGCGCACCAAAACCGCACGTCATTGTTTTTTGTGGAGAGGCCCCCGGCACCTTCCGAAACGATGCGAGCCCCGCCGCTAATTAATTATTTCACATGTATCGATCATTAATTACGAACGGCAATAGTATCCATCCGTTATCTACACAATGACGGCCAGCAATTTGTCGATCGTAATTATCTCACAAATCACACGCACCCACAAAAACGAATAATGATTTAAAATTTTAACACGACCGAGGCATTATGCCGCGTAGGCATTAATAGCAGAAAGCATCGAGATCGAATCAATCTTAATCTCGTACAGAAACGTAATCCAGATTTATTTATGACGGAGGAGAGCGCGTGTGCTATTATGCTCGTCTGCGGCAATTTGCCTCGGAAATTGTCTTAATCGGCCGCTCAAGGGACTATTTATGTATAATTATTTCCAAATTCGACGCTGCGTTTGATGCCTTTCCGCTCTCTTTGAGTTGGTTCGACAAAAAAGTCATCTGTTGCAACAATTAAGCCCGGAAAAAATAGAAATAAGTATCGAAGGGTCCGCAATAATTACAGGCGCAAATTGACGGTTCGTAAGAGCCATCGGTCGAATGGCGCCTGCCAGGTTACCTGCAGCGCACGCGATGCTCGCCCTCTACCGGACCTCCACGGACACCGAGTCCTGTGCCAAATTAGTATTAATCTATTCAAACAGACCTAGTCCATCGATCCTAATATGGCTTGATTTAAATTACCGCTATACATAATAATGCCATTAGAATTTTTCCCAATAAAAATAAATGCCTTATCGGTGATTTAACTAGGTAGGTATCTATCGGACAACAAAGTTCTCTTCTATCAGCATTGTTGAATGAAAACCTCTAACAAACTCACAAGTCTTTGAGTGGAGCGATCAAAGGCTCTTCACAATGACGACAGCCGGCGGGCGCCTAACACAATTAGCTTCGAAAGCAAATAAATCATAAAATCATCTACTTTATGATCCGATCTCATTCCAAAGATTACTTTGTGCTTTGAAATTCTCGACTCTCTTCTATGTATTTATATATTTTGAAAGCTTATATTGTTTCTCGATTAATTAACATGACAAATTAATGGGAAAGTGTTAAAGTACGTTAATCATCATAAGTTTCGCATTTCACGCGTTGAAAACGCTTTGTAATTACAAACACACTGGCGTTGCGGTTCCTACGAATTTGCGTTGTCACTTTATTATCGTGTGAAATGAGAGAGTTTTTAATTAATAGCTTTCTCCTTGATTTTAACGAACAAGTTGGTATTGTATTCATCGTGTGCTTGCGTCATCCTGTTTCAAAAATGATTAAAATCCTTTTAGCTATATTTGTTCAACACCTGTTCTTTTGTATATTACTTAGGTACCTATAGAAATATTAATCTCCGTTAAGAAGAATAGTGGTTTATAAATCATGTATTTTATTTAAAAAGTAGCGATTTGGAACTGGTTAGGAATGTAAGAATTTTGATTCTCATACGGCTCTGTATAACCATTATCAGAGATATCAGGTTTAGTAAAAGACATTAAAAATCTTATAAGATTAGTTGAAGGATGCTAACAAGAGTTAATGACCATATTTGGCTACAAGATTCTACTCAGAAACAGAAATCACATAATCCTATTGATACGGAACTCAGTGACTGAATTCCATTTTATACTATAACTTTTAACTATTTGACCTGTTTAGCTTTAGATTTAGAAAATTTGGCAAAGAAAAATGTTGGAATATATTAATTATGTAAACCAACTGCCAAATTAGTTCGCCCTGCATTATAGGAATCTTCCACAGTAATAGAACTTGGAACTGTTAATAATAAGAATGGAAATTAAATAAAAAAATTATAAACGTTTCATATCAAATGGATCATCAATTTAACTTCAACGTCTATGTCTCTCACATAATCTAAACATAATTCAACTGAGCAGAATTAGCCGTTTGTATTTGAATCTCTAACAAACTATTCTCTTAACAATATTAGTGGCTCCTACTAAGTCATAAACCTTCTGCTCTCTGCCCTCCACGAGCCTTGTCGAACAACCATTATAGTAACGTCTGCTGGCGCAAAAAGAGGCATTCCCATCGAGTTCAGGCCCATTACCATTAATGAAGGTTTAAAGTTACCCTAACGGTGGACATTGTTCGGTACGTACCTTACCATGTTCCATCCCGGCTGCTCCTTTCCCACGTCTAACAAGACTACCGTCATTACGAACATTTTACATACATTCCCCCCACTTATTATCAATGTATTAAGTAAATCGTTCCTCTGGATGCAGCTCAATTTTGTTTCCATTAATAGCTTTTCAACTTTCGTTGTATGCGGGTTTTGAAAAACCAGTTTTAGTTGACCTTCGTTTCGTAATGGAATGTATGCGAATGTGGGTTCTGGAATTGGGTGACAAACTTGAAATTTCTGTTGTAGGAGAATGTATATAATATGATGGCAGATATGAACGGTATGTCACCAGTACAACTTGAACTCCCTGTCGCAGGTCAACGCTTGTAAAAGGGAGTTCAAGTAATGGCGGATATAAAAAAAAATCCCACGACTGGTGTTTTACTGCTGAAACTTGTTTGCTATTCTAATAATAAGATCATTACATTTCCTTTTGCTAGAAGATGTACAGCTGAACACAGGGTCAGAGTAAATTACATCATTAGATTATAAATCATAATATATTTCTTAACTAAGTAGAAGTATTTATTTTATTAACATTAAGGCTTTAATTTATAAAAAAAAATTGTTCATTCTTTTTTCATCTTTGTATGGATCTTGACTCTGCAATAAAGATGTTATTATTAGACATAATTGAATTACGTGGTCATATTTAAGTGTGTAAGAGTACCAGACTATCAAACTGAACATTTTTCTGGACAACTGGACAACTGATTATTTTTTCGCGAATACGATGTTGTTCCCATAGAGAAAGTTGTTCAGTTTGATGATCTGATCCACACCCTTAAATATGAACATGCATTTCTGATACAAGTTGTATAAAAAATCCATCATCATTCTTTAGAACTCGTCTATTTCTGGTGATCCTGAATATATCTGTATATATAAAAAAAGATCTATACAAATAAATAAAATTGAAGTGTCTGTTTGTAATGTCAAAATAATAGCTTTTAACTAAATGCATATGAACGTATATACGGTACATACGCGTACAACAAAAAAACTATTTTAATTTCTTTTGTATGTCTGTTTGTTCCGGCTTATCTCAGAAACTGCTGGACCGATTTTGACTGGACTTTCACTGGCAGATAACTGATATTATACGGCGTAACTTAGGCGTTTAATTTAAATAAATTTTGTTAAATTCCACGTGGACGTAGTCGCGGGCACAGCGAATCCTACCTATGTATAGGTGTGAAAATATAAAATTCAACACATTATCTGCATTTGTAATGGTAGCCTAACAAGAATCAATTAATTATTCTATTCATGTACAACTGATAAACATGGGAGTCCACGTTATTCCCATGTAGCTGTGGGTGGACTGATAACGAAACGATGCCTACATAATATGTACATAATTTTAAAATGTTTTAATCTATTACAAAATAGATTACAAAACAAAAAACAAAATTAAAAAAAAACAACAATTACAGTATTTTTTTTTAATTAAATGTTACAAAACATTTTTATGAAAAATCTTTCAAGAATAACCTTGTACCTACAAAAGATTTATGTACTTCTTACTAAAGTTTAAAGCTGATATTTTTTTTTTTATGTCAAATTGTCTATTCTTTTTTGTTTATCCTTCCTTATTTGGATTTAACTTAACACCTAAGACGTTATTCTAGGCTTCACTATCAGTAAATTTATTACATTTGCAACTGGCTATACAGGATGTGCCTTAAACAATGAGTGTCTTAAATATGGATTACCTTTGAACTGGACATAGGTACATTTTATATCAAAACATATTACTTAGTTAAATTACATCACTTTTTTTTAAGTACCCTTCTACTTGTATGTAATAGAATTGATGATCAAATAATTTCAAGATAATTTCGAGATTCAAAAGAAATATTTAAAGTTGCAGTAATATTTCTAAGTGTATTACTTGGCAGGAGTTCAGTAGCAGCCCTAGTTTTAAAAGGTTAGGTATCAATATTCTATGAAACCTGTACTCAGGGTTATTTGTAATTCATCAGCAATGCTTTAAGGGGTGGAAGTAGTCATCAATATGAACAACTTTTACTAAGGGACCAACCCTGAAATCGCAAATAAAAACTTTCCGTAATAAGTATGAAAAGTGTGACTATTTTTCGCGATTTCTGTCTTGGTCCTATAGTAAAAGTTGTTCATAGTGTTATGGACTATCACCCCATAAAGCACCACTGGTGAATTATAAATAACCCTGTATACAAAATAACAGGTCCTACTTAACTGGTCGCTCATTGAGACTCACTCGCATATAATAGCTACTCATATTTCGGTGCGCTGCCTGACAACGTCAGCTTAATACCTTATTTATTGTAATTCCTCGCGCCGACTTAGTAGATGTTGTTTAATGTGCGTCTGCGATGTTTTCGTGAAGAAAGCAGTCTGGGGGTAATTATTTAGCAGTGTTCTGTGGTTTCTTGGGACGAGCGGCCGCCGACTTAATGAGGGCCTTCGTAATAACCATGATTATTAATATGGCCGTAGTTTGCCGCGTCTTTCTCGTTACCGACACATCTCTGGTACTACGCTATTTACTCTACACTCGACTCTCTCGCATGACGCATCTCATCTATTCGCCTTACAATATTGATGGTTGAAAGGTTATATATAAAGGTGATTTAAGCGACATATTTTTTGTATTTTTTTTATAATTATTTCGAAAAACAATTATATTTTTTTTACAAAAATATACATAAAAAAATGTCGCTTGGATCAAATAGCCTTTCAACCGTATTTATGTTTATTCCCCATTTTAGTTCTACTTATGTCGATTTTGACGACACGGTTGGCGCAGTGGCTAAGCGATTAGCTTTCTACGCTACGTGCCGCGGGTTCGATCCCCGCATGGAACAAGCATTTGTATGATCTACAGATAGTTGTTTCGGGTCTTGGTGTGTGTGTATGTGACATGTATGTTTGTAAACTGTACCTACCCTTGATACAGGAGAAATCCTATAAAGTTAGGAGAAACGAATTAAAAAAATATTAAGAAAATATCCGTAATTTAAACTCGCTTGAATCTAATTAATGTTCTCGGTTCACATTTGTTATGCCGCTCAGACAACGTAATATGGTACGAACCACAAATGTCACAGTTTCCAACTAGTAAATTGTAGTTCGAAAGTGATACACGGCTCACGAACTCCCATTCCGCGGATACGGTAATGAGTATGTTGATTGACTTTTCATGCCATTGCCTCTGCTAATTATAGGATTTAATGGTATCCGAGTATTATATCATTGTTAATTTCACTTCCATTGAATTTTCCTCGTTAAATTTCTTTTCGATTGGCTTTCTCTTCAGATAAACAAGCGAGATTAGCCGGTGATCAATGCACGTACGTATCTTCATAAATTGGACATTGACAAAAAAGTTATTGAATGGTTGCCATAGTCACTATCAATTACATTGTGGTTGCCTCATTAATGTTTTGAAAAGCGCGCATCTTCATTATGACGGGCTCGATAACTATTGTAGGAAAGTCAGATGCGGGCGGTGTAGCGGGGCGCGTGCGCAGCGTCCGTCGTGCGACTGTATGGCAAATACGTACGAACAAATTGCGTCAGTATCCACGCACACAGACGCCATTGTATCCGCCGTACTTTTCTCACGCTCACACACTCATGTGTACGTGTAATTTGCACTCGAACGTAGCTATGTAGTACGTTAGTGTGCGTGTTTATCGGAAATTAGTTCTGCTGCAAGCATCGGGGTATCGGTGGAAATTGACAACACCACTGATTGTAACGATGGGAATATGTGCACGTGTGCCCACATTAAACATTTACTTCATTGAGTGCCACTCTAGAACACTTGCAAAACACAAATTATAGATACATTTTACACACGAGCCTTGTGATTTGGTGTTTTCATACATTTTAATGATACTTTTGCACGAATGGTGTGCTATTATCCAGTTGGAGCTAAGTGTAAAAGTAAACAAAGGTACTTTGTTTTCTCATAAAAAGATATCACTTTATTTGAATATAAACTAAGATAGTTTGTTCCATCTGTATGTAAAAATAAAGATAGAAGCAAATGATAGCATTATGGACCATTCACCTCGACTCTAATTACCGGCTCTTTGCATAATTTCCATACACATTAGCACTGCGAAATGATCTACAAATTGCTATTGCTGAGAACCACCATAATAATTATTATACGTAATTAGTCTTTTTTACTTTGTCACTTGATAGTTTCGTATAATTACAAGTGTTGCATTTCTAAGCAGCATTTATAAGAATCCTGTTTGATTTGTAATGGAATCTTTTTCTTATACTGCGCCTTATAATGAGTAAGAGTTTCTCCAAGGTGTAAAAAACATCTTATAGTACATTGAAGGATGATTCTGATTACGTATGAAATTGAATACAAGCAAAGTGTAGTTACATACAAAAACACTTATACATAAAAACTGAAGTTCCATAAACGCCTGTCATTGTAACTCTCTTTTAAATGGAAAGAGATGACAACAGATTTTAAAGCCATATTGGCTTACATATCGGTAATTAGCGCAAAGGTTTCCGTATCATCCCTCCACTCCTTCTGGTTTAAAGAAATCTGCGACCAGAGGGCTGATTCAAGTAATTTTATGACGCGCCGATCATATTGCAGTGACGCTCGAACTTGACGCCAGCGTATCTGACTGAAGCTAAGAGAATAGCAAATGTGTTGTTTTGATCAATATTTTACTGAAACTGCGCGGGAACTGCACTTCTTTAGTTACGTGAATTAGCCTACTGTCCTGCCAATAGGTGTCTAGTTCGTCCCGCCATCTCCTTTTGGGTATGCCGCGACGTCGCCAAACGTTAGTATAGGTCTTTGCCCTAAAATGGGATGATAATGGCGAAATAATAATGCCTAAAAATTGGTAATTAGAATTTAAAGGTAGGTACTTGTTCTGTGGAGTCGGCACCAGATTCTCATGAGAACATGAGAATCGTTCATGCCGTAGGAAAGATTAACCACTCAGCAATGGTGGTATCGAAACCGACTGCCCAAGGTGCGACAGACACTCTCATGTTTCATCACTGGTTAAGGTTCTTTTCGTACAACCGAACTGAAACCGAATTGAAATTCGGAATAAGCTACTTACCTACATTGTGCTTACCTATACAGGGTAACTGCTAGAACTCGGGAATCATTGAAGGAGAGTAGTATTGTACTCATCCTTATGAACAACTTTTACTGTGGGACCAAACCTGAAATCGTGAAAAATTATCTGCTGTTTCGTACATTTAGTCAAGTAATAATGAATTATTTATATGGAACACCTGATTTTATTTTCATAATTTGTGGTTTGCACCAATAGTAAAAGTTGTTCATAATGATGAGTACAATACCCACGTTCAATGATTCCTTCATTTAACCAGTCACCCTGTATAACTTATGAGTGATGTAGGATGACTATGTATTTCTATTTATTTTCATACTAATTAATCTGCCGATTAATTGATGGATGACTCGTATGATTATTGAATATGGACAATATGATCAGTATCTTCATTTTATTAGGTACCTATATATGTATAGATTGTATTGTATAGAACTATACAGTCTATACAAGCATCTATAATTGAAGTTTTTTCAAAGTAATTACTTAGAAGAAGTTTTGTCTCTGAAAAAGGTTGTTGTGTAAACATTATAGTAGGTAATGTTAGACTGAATTTAAACCTCGATTAAAATTTTACCATAGAACGACTTTCTAGAAAAACTAAAATTATAAAATCAATATCGTGCAATATTTTTTATTACAAAATGTGGTGCAATTTTAATGTTTATAGCTATTGCCTTTACAAACTCTTATTTTAAAAACATGTTATGTATATTTTTCTAAATATAACTAAGCAGATAACTTAAAACACAATCACACAGAACAAGGATATTCTTTCATACAAAATAACCCGTCTCTTTAAATATTTGCATTATCAAGTCCCGCTTGATATTATCAATTATCAAATGAGGATTCAAGGGCTATACTCGACCGTTGTAATGCAAACAAATAGTTAGGCGTGGTACACATAATAATCTATAGGATAATCTCTATAGAAAAACCAAGGTCTTGCTAATAAAACTTTGTTGATTTTGTCACGGAATTTTATTCGAATTTACCCACGTGAGCTTGCATGGTTTCTGAAAAAAAAATAGCCTCTTCCTGTTTTCCGATTGCTGTTAAAAAGCTACCTGGGACCAACGCTTTACACTAAGAGCTTTCTAGGCATGGCACCAAGAATCTTTAACAATATTCCTAGAACAATAAGAGAAAAAAATTATTTAAATGATTCTAAAAATTCATTTCAAAAACTGGCACTTCAAAAATCATATTAGTCTGTAAATGATTACCTATCTGATAAGGGAAATAATTAATTTGTTTTGATCTTCCGACCTGTGTGATTAATTATAGTAAATTTATTTAATATCTATTTAGTACCTAATTACTATTATTATTCATTTACATTTGTACGCCACTGAAGGCTAGATATAGTGATCCCTATATTTTATATTTTTTTAACATCCATTTATACCTATGTTCTAAAAATAAAGATTTTGACTTTGACATTGACCTACTACTACAATGGACATTGGGTTCGCGCTTAAAAGTGTCCGAGCCAAAAGAGTTCCAAAACGAATAAAGAGTTCCAATCGCGCATCAGTCTGTTTTGCCAACTGACTTATTACACAACTTTCGTGAATTTTGTTCTAGACCTGCTGTAGTAGGTCAATTCCTGGGACTAATATTATTTACTGTTACTGTTAGCCTGTATCATCCCACTGCTGCGAAAAGGCCTCTCCGCCTCTCCCCTTGATTTCCATGCTGTTCTATCCTGTGCCAATGATGACCAGTCCTTGTTGAATGTGTCTAGTTCCTCCCGCCATCTCTTTCGCGGTCTGTCGCGTCGTTGTTTTGCTTTGTCAGGGCTCCACTGCTTGGAAGATATTATGTACAGTTGAACAAAAATAAAGATGGATAGTACTAGCACGTAGTAGAGTCGGCAACGCGCGAGTGATGCCCCTGGTGTTGTAATTGTCTATGGGTTACGGTAACCACTTACAATCAGGCGGGCCGCGAGAGCCCGTGTGTTTGTTTGTCAAGTTGGTAGTCTAAAAAAAGTTTCAGGGCCACCAAATACGTACCTAGATGATATTTTCTACAGAAAAGATGGTTTCTTTTAAAAAGATATAATAAATAGACCCGATAAATAAGTTATTAAGGCGACAAATTGAAAATGTTGGTGGCAGGGATCTCAATTCATCTCGGCCATTACAAAACATACGGATTTGATATTTTATGAACTTCATTTATCATTTCTTTGACATCATTTTGGTAATTGCTTTACATGATTGGTTAACTTTAACAGCAGAGAAAAAAATATCAAATCCTGCTTTTTAAAAACCGAGATTTTTCATTCTACAGAGAAACAAGATCGATTTAAGCCTCTATATTTTCTGTGTAAATTAATTTAAACACACATGTTAATAATATTATTTAAAATTTAATAAAATTTACGATAGTCTTTATTTTAAACGACAAATACTAATTTCATGTATTGCACAAGCTAGCTCGCGTGCGTTTTTGTATGCACCCGACGCTGTGTCACCTAATCACCTTATATGATATTTTCTGGAATATATTTATTTTTTTAACAGTTCATATACACACAGACAGAGTAAATACTTTTATATAAGAAAGATGACACAAGGTACCTACTGCTTATTTCTCTAGAAATCTCTTCCAGTAGACCTGCGAGAGGACAGCTGGAAAAAATATATGAACTCCATAAATGCATCTATAATTTCTTAAAAAACTTCATCTGAATCTGGTGATCCTGTATACTTATCTCTTTCTTCGACTGTACTAGCTGTTGCTCGTGGTTTCACTCGCACCTTTGGGGAAAGTATAAACGACAACATATCGAGCTATACATTGCCAGTATAAGCTGACCTCACATTCTCTAGGCTTTGGGTACAATGAGAGATCAGCTTATACTAAAAATGTACCCGGTACTTCATGTACCCCGGATAAAAAGCGATTTCCAGATAGCTCGTGGCCGACTCCACAGAAGAAGAACATAGAATCAAAGAATTCAAAGTATTTTTTTATTATTTTTGTAATATTAGTAGACTAATATTCAAAATATCAAAAAAGTTAGAAATTATTTTGAAAAGATGAGATATTTAACGGAATAAATAAAAAACAAATGAAGAAACGTTTTTATGTATACCTATTTTTAAATACAGAATATATTTCCAAAGAGGTTTCTCATAACATAAGAAACAAAAAAAAATCTCAATTTCTCAGTGATTTCATAATTTTTTTGATGTGTTTCCTTATTATGTGAAAGTTTGTGAAGATGACCATGTTCTGGATTATTACATAGGAATCTTTTTGAAGTGAAACTTCTATATAGACGGGGGGTAGGTTTTAAGATTTTTCTGTCACGAAAAAGAGCGTTACGGCCGCGTGGAGGGGGTAGACGATATATCCGTTGAAGTTTCACTTCTACTATGTGTCCGGTCCCAGCACACATTTCGTTTTTTCCTGAGTAAATGAAGTAATTCCCTATGATGCGAATGAAACTGCAGACAATTTTATAGCTAATATGTTATAATTCAAATACTAATAAGTACAGTATTATCAGTGTTCACATCCGGAGTAAGGTTGGGGATTCGGTTTTTTGCGGTAATGTGGCAACGTTATCGCATCCTGGTTTAATCATTCATTAGTCAACTTGATTAATGTTTCGAAATTACAAATAAGTCAGTTTGATTCATATGAAATGTCTTAATTGTAATATTTATTGGTCATCTTATAAGTGCAATCAATGAAAACGACTTCCTTATTTGGATTTCTTTTAGATTGTAGAGCAAATTTGTTGATAAAATTGGATTTTTCCAAAAAGTTCTTAGGTGAATTCATACTTATAGGAATTATGGATGAACTATTTAGATCATCTTTGTAAAATCATGTTTCTCCTTATTGATACTATCGGTAAATGATTCGTGATTTTCTCCAGATTTTTCTTCTGTTAAAACCGTTCCGTTTTGTCTGAAAATACTAAATTATTATTTATATGTCATGTGATACTTTTCATTGATTATCAGATCTCATCTGTCAACTAAGTAAATATATTATTTTAGTCCTCGTTAGGTATTTGTAGGACGGTAGGTATCTTTGATAACGTTAGATAACGGAGATGACGGCTTAATCTCGTTTTTAACGAATTTTATTTTAGATTGCCTGTTTATTTTCAATTGCATCAATTTTCTTTATTACCAAGTCTTATGTTGAGGGAATAAGGGCTATTTTTCTGTGAAAATTCACTTTCTGGTAATAAATTTTAAATTTGTCGAGTCCTAACTTTGTTGGTTGTTTAATTGTAATAGTGTCAGCATTGACAACTTTGACAAGCTGTCATACGGATAAATTGATCGCGGTTGTTTGCGTAAATGTCAGTTTGATAACGATTACCATGTATTTTAATTTGGTTTAGGTATTATAGGTATATATACTATCTTTATGGGTATACGTGATATCTATGGGAACTCATCGCTTATCTGTTATCGGAAAGACGGCATTAATAAGTTTAAACAACATTATAATCAGACAATTTTATTATGTAGGTATCGGTTTATAATTCCTGGGAAATATTCCATGGTAATTTGAATAATAATTAAACTATGGGAGTATCCGCTTAATTTAAATACCCACCTACTAAAGGATCAATCTTTGGAAAACAACACAGTGACACAACGCCGACCCACCTACTTCCGGTTGCGCGCACACAAATGTATTGAACAGACCTTCAGTTATGTGAAACTGGCCCGTGAGAAATAGGTGATTGATTACGAATAGTTTAGCGTTCGGTAGCGGTCCAGTATCCACCAGATATTTGGCTATATATTATTACGTTAATTGTCGATTTCAACGAGCCAACGCCTAAGATACTTCCGACGTCCGCGTCGCTAACGAAATGTGTGTCCTCGTTAATTCACTCCAATCAGGTAGAAATTGCAATAAGCTAATGATTGCTGTAATTTGTTGCAGGAGAGCATGTGATGCCGGCCTTTGACGCCCGGCGCCATGCCCACGCCGCTGCAGCCCGGCGGCCCCGCTAGCGGCCCGCCTCCGGAGCGCAAGCGGCGCCGCAAACGCGACGATCCGCAGAGTTCAGCCGCTCTCGAGCCCGACGACGACGACGGCGACATGAGCCCCGAGGAAGAGCCGCGCAACGCGCCCGCAGCACCCGCGGCGCCAACTCCCGCGCCCTCCGCGCCCGCGCCAACTTCACCCCCTGCCGCGCCTGACGCCGTCGACCTCACCTCGCATCGAGATTCGCCGCCGTTATCCTCCGACGTCGAACGATTCGACGGCAAGATCGTCTACAACCCAGATGGATCTGCCTACATCATCGAGGATCCCGAACTGTCAGAAGGCGAGACTAGCATATCCGACCTACCCAAAATAGAACCGGGATGCATTGTTGACAGTCGAGACAACAACGTCGTGGAGAGACCGTTCGATTTTCCGCAGATAGCGAGCGCGTTTTACGTATCGAGAAACCCTTCATTGTATGGCGCACTGTATGGAAGACTGGCCGCTGAGAGGGTGCGAGTGAGACCCGATGCGCCCGTCATGCATAGCTATCGAGTATTCAGTTTTCGTGGAGGAAAGGACATACCTAGACCGCCATCTCCGCCTGCTGAGTGTCCTGTAAGCGTACCTGTCAAACCGATCCTAATGTGTTTTATATGTAAATTGAGTTTTGGCTATGCGAAATCTTTTGTAGCGCATGCGCAGTCGGACCATAGTTTATCATTACTGGACTCAGAAAGAGACGCCTTATCAAGAGAGAATGCTTCAGCTATCATCCAATGCGTAGGCAAGGATAAAGACGCTCTAGTGTCATTTTTAGAACCTGTAGGTGCTGCGGCGCCACCTCGATTACCATCCTCAGGAAGCCCTAACAATATGACGGAACTACCAAGCCCATCGGTAGATAAGCGACAAGATTTAATGATGCCCGACAGAGATAGCGAGTCAATGCTACTCAATGGCACATGTGACGAGAGGAAGCCAAGCCCAACGGCTGCGTGGAGGCCGCCACGGTCGATAGCCGAATCTTTGATGCCACAACATTCCTTGATCTCTGTGGCGCATCCTCATACGATAAATGCGTCAGTACAACCACGGGCAAGTCCCAATTCATCCCCACCGTTTCAAGCAACTCCACCTGCTTTCCTATCTGGTACGACGATAGGTGTTTGTCCAGATCATCTTGGAGGAAGGCCTTCCGGTGCTGACTGCCCAAAATGTGAACTTATTTTGAATTCAGGAAGACTAGGTGGCCCGCTAGCCGGTATGCACAGCCGAAATTCCTGCAAAACCCTGAAATGTCCGAAATGTAATTGGCATTACAAATATCAGGAGACGTTAGAAATACATATGAAAGAGAAACATCCTGAAGCCGAGACGAGCTGTATTTACTGCATAGCTGGACAACCACATCCTCGGCTCGCTCGAGGTGAAACATACACCTGTGGATACAAGCCATATCGATGCGAAGTGTGCAATTACTCAACTACAACTAAAGGTAACCTTAGTATACACATGCAATCAGATAAGCATTTAAATAATATGCAAGAGCTTCAGAACGGTGGTAATCCTGGAGAAGGAACTCTACCTCCTGCGCCACAACACACTCCTCCAGGCCCACACAAACCACCTCTACCGCATCATTCCCCCTTAGGTCAAAAGCCAAAGCCTACCTTCCGCTGCGACGTCTGTAATTATGAGACAAATGTTGCACGAAACCTGAGGATACACATGACTTCAGAAAAGCACACGCATAACATGCTGGTTTTACAACAAAACGTGAAGCACATGCAAACGTTATCAGCTTTACACCACAGGCAGCAAAGCCAGCAACAATTGGAGAGTTTACTGCATTTTCATGGTAGTGATGCCCCGCCTCCTAATCCTGAGGCTGCACTCGCTGACATGGCTTATAATCAAGCACTGATGATTCAACTAATGACAGGAGGGCCCGGCCCTTCACCACCTGAACTTGGCGCTCATTTAGACGTCGGTTTGAATCCTGAGGCGATGGAACCCCCGCCTGAACCGGCTGACCCCGAACCCGAGAGAACTTACCACTGTTGCATCTGCAGTTGTTTCTCGACTGATTCCCTAGAAGCGCTGGGTCATCACTTGGCCCAAGACCGCACGAAGATCAGAGAACAAGAAATCCTGGCTTTAGTTGCAGGCCATTACGTTTGCAAGCTCTGTACATACAAAACAAACCTGAAGGCCAACTTCCAGCTGCATTGCAAAACAGATAAACACTTGCAGAGGCTGCAGCATGTAAACCATGTGAAAGAAGGTGGGCCAAGAAATGAATGGAAGTTAAAGTTCTGCGGAGGTGTTGGCACTGGTGGTGCAAGCGTTGGAGGCGTGCAAGTCCGATGCTGCGCATGTGATTACTATACTAATTCTGCGCATAAGCTGCAGCTACACGCGGCTGGTGCGAGGCACGAGGCCGCTGCCTTATTATTGAGACATCTTCGTGAGTGTTCATCAAGGATTCCTCGAGATCGACCCCGAGTGTACCGCTGTGCTCTCTGCGGTTTTGGAGCTCCTCATCGCCTACCACTTCTTCAACACGTTCGATCCGTCAAACACTTGCAGATGGAACAGATCCATCAGCTACAGCGCCGATCGGAAGGCAAAGATCCAACGCCTGATGTTGCCGAGCTGTTCCAAGTCATCCCTCAACCGACTGAGCTACCCAGCCCATACGATCAGCAAGATAATGGTAAGTACCTACATCCATTGCCTTCTTATATTTCACGAACCTCCCATAGTAAACACGTAGGTAATAATGTTATGTTGGCTGCTCAATTTTGGAGAATAATGTGTAATCTAATTAAACTGTTTTTTTTACATTTATTTATAGTCCTCGTTTGTCTTTTCATGTTCACTAGAGTGGTAATAAGGAAATTGCTTATTTGTCAGCTAATAATTTTCCAACCGTGACTGGTCTATTGTTATTGCACATTAACTTCCTCAAGGCGTTGTCTTCGTAAGTTACAACTTAATGATAATTAGCTAGTTATATAACAAGCGAGCACCACTAACAACGTAAAAGTATTGTAGCTAGACTTAGTATTTGCTAGTGTCTACACAATGGCAACGTAAAAACCATTCACGATCGAAAACCGATTAGATGCGCGTGCGCATTTTGCTCAGTTTTTCTGCTTTGCGCTAGATGTCGCTCGTGACAACCTTTATTCAATCAATAAACGAACGCGACACAACGAAATATATTATTATTTATTACTCCTGTGCTAAACACATTTCGTAACATTTTTATTCTATAAAGCGTAAAAATCCCATTAAAATTAATTCAACCAAAACCATTACCGGCGTTCGTATCGATAAAGTAATACTGAGTCGACTTATGAATGTGATTTCGAAACGTCACTATCGGTTTCCAATTTAAACCGATTCGTTCCTTAATCAATTTTGTTCTGCGTTTTTTCAAAGTGAACTTCTTTCTGTGGATCGTGTCAACAAACATAACGATTTGTTTGATGTTAATTTGTGAGTATTGTGAGTGTGATACGAGGGCACATCGTGCACTCCGTTTTCGTCAGCAGAGCCTTCATTATCGTTTATCGCGTGACCGTCACTCCGTGTTCAATCCGAGAGGCAATCTCCATTTTAAGCGATGAGCATTTAGCGAAGAATTCGTAATCACAATAATGAGATAATTACACACGAACAAAATTTAATTTAAAGCGCGCAACATTAGAACAGGTTTCTTTAATAACGTACGCCTTACACGGTGTCGCCACATTCAGATGCCCTCATTGGTCGGAGGCGGCTCCGCCCCGCGCGCGAGGGAGACGGAGAGAAGATTTGAATTGAGAACGCGAATTTTCCATAAGTACCGCACACGGGACAATGACTCGCATTACGTATGTGGCGGTCGCGCATTAAGGATGATTGCCCCCTTGTGATGAGGCTGCTACATCATCGCACAATGTCGCCGGCCGCATCGCCCCGCGCATGTTTATGGCCACGGTGAAATACGATAAACTCCGAGAGAAATGTGGAGGCGAAAGAAATCCGCCTTACACCATTGTGCGCCTCATGTTTATGCTTATTACTTATTTTCACCTTATTGAGAGAGCCGTTTAAACGATCGATTTTGATATAAATTTTAGGTTTTCGAATTGCTATGGTTCATTGTAAAACACCACGATGAACTAAATGTGTTGTGGGGAAGATTGCATTCATTTAAATTCACACGCTTTCAAAATACTCACATGACAACCAAAAATATAATTATTTATTTTTTACGATGTTATTTGTAAAGCTTTCTTGGAGTCTGTCACTGTTTTACCCCTCGGCTACTGATTCATTAGTTACTGTCCCATCACCAATATGATTAAACCAGAATAAGAACCGGTTTATAATTTAATTCCTCATACAAAACCAGCACCCTGTTCTAAAGGATTTTTTGCTCTGAGTTAAAATCAATAAAGACGTCTGAGACATTATTCACTAAAAGTTTGGAGATGATAATACCTACAATCTTTTGAATTAAAGAATAAAAAATTCAAACAATGCAATAAGCAGGCTACATAATACATCAAGACTTGTAAACATACTAAGGACCCTAATGGCCAGTTGCGACCACTTTAGCACATTCAAAATCAACTTGAAAGAGTTAAATACACTCGCACATTGCAGACTCCAGTTTGAAACTCGAACTCGCAACACCGGTGCGCAAAGACAGTAAAACGTCCAGCTCCATTGTGTCCCTGACGCCACATTGTAAAAATCCTGACCTAAATCTCGCGAAACAAAACTCACACTGCACAATACTTACTTTACGACGCTATAACGATGTGGTGTTTCCTTAGAAAAGACCCTTTGTCCATTGACAAAAAGCGTCGGAGATCGCGTTTATGCAGACAAGGTCCTTTTACCTGGCTATTGTTCTTCGCTCCTACCAGACTGTGGGACGGCAACTTTACATCATAAATAATTACATTTACTGGTCATTGGAATTAGGGTCAGTTGCGCTATCGTTATTATTACGCACTCGGATTTACTTATCCCTCTCCCCTTCATTAGATGTAACGGTTTTAACTGCTTAAAACTATAGAACGGGTTCCCGGACAGGGGAACGACTGGTTTCAGCTCCGGTCGACTGTGTTATAATTTCCAGTTTTAATTAAGTAAATTCAAGCTTTGCTTTGAGCTCTTTGTTTTGTTTTTATGCCATTATTAATTTATAAAATAAGGGAGTGGCATTTTGTGTAATAATTCTAAAAATATTCAATGCGAAGGAATCTTTGTATCATTTGTTCCGGATTTATTCTTTGCCAAATCTCTACATTTTGTGTGTGACGAGTACAATAGCCGGCCGGTCTGTTGCTCATCTAATAATCTGTAATTGTAACGTTGCATTAACGAATCTGCTCTCCCTCGGCCGTTTCTTTCACCTTCCTTATTTGAGCGTAAACAATGCGACCCAGCGTCTTTCACACGCTGCCGCGGACTTATCCTTGGTCAAAATAATAATTGCACACTCACATACGGTCGTCTCGCTCACTCCCACAGTAACATACGTCAACTATCCCGATGCATTTGATCCGATGCGAAACGAAATATTCGAAACCTTTTGTAATAATGAACAATGATTGTTTGCTCGTCCTGTATCTTCTTTGTGTGCGAAATTACAATATACTTGTTACGTTAGCATTAATACATCTGTGAATGTGTGCGTACGGGATGGATAGAGCGATACCTTTGTCTTGCCGGGACGTCGCAAACAAAACGAGTCCTACTAATAATATAAAAGAGAAGAATTTTATTTTTAACTTCAATTCAGAAAAGTAACAAACGCTCGCACCGAACAATAGTGAGCTTCATTTATAGAAATAATCTTTTTTGTAGATAAATCTCACGTAGACGTAGGTAGACATTGTGGATTTACGGCATACAGATCTGTATCCATTCGGCTCGCAGATTCCTTAGCGGGAGGTTCGTCGTGTACTATTTGCGTTTAATCAATCTTCGTTATGTAAACAAACATTTTCATTGCTTTTTTTGTTGACAGACACTAAGGAGCCAATCGATCAGAAGCCTGAGTTAACTCAAGAGCAGAAGATGATGAGATTTTTGGAGCAACACCAGCAGCAACAGCAGCAGCAACAACAACAACAACAAGTGCAACAACAATCTCAGCAGGGTCCCAGCGAAAGGGAGGAGGAGCGCGAGACTCCGGGACCACACACGTGTCCCTATTGTAACTTTAGTTGCTCGAACGAGTCTCGCCTACACTCCCATGTTACCTCCGTACACGGTGATCCTTCCCGGCATTTTATTTGCCCTCTGTGCCAAGACGGTTTCAAGGAACGACCAGCCCTCGAACGACATGTCATGCAAATCCATTCCGTCAACTCCGAAGGGCTGCAGAGATTATTATTACTTGTTGACCAAAGCCACTGGCTGAATGGTGGACCCCAATCTCAGAGAGATGAATCACGACAAGCAGATGATGAAAGGGAGATTTCTTCGCCTCGGTCCGAGGGCAGTGCTGACGGCGAAACAGAAAGATGCTCAACATGCAACCGTACTTTCCGCAACGTTGATGAGTTATGTCAACATCAGAATGAGTCCGGTCATCTCGAACTAAAACAGACGCCACAAGGACCAGGGTATGTGTGCTGGAAAAAAGGATGCAATCGATACTTCGATGCCGCTCATGCACTACAGAATCACTTCAGAGAAGCACATGCTCGTAACTCTATCGCAAACATGTCTGTATCTGAGAAACATGTGTACAAATACCGTTGCAATCAATGCAGTCTAGCGTTCAAGACGATTGAAAAATTACAGCTGCATTCACAATATCACGTTATCAGAGATGCCACTAAGTGTGTGCTATGCGGAAGGAGCTTTAGATCTGTGTTGGCTCTTCAGAAGCACGTTGAGACGTCTCACCCTGAGTTGTCTGAGGAAGAACTAAGTGCATTCAAAAGAAGCTTAGCATCGAACCCCTTACTACAGGCTGGCCAAGGCACGGCTCTGGATGCAGCTACTGCAGAGCTTCTACGCAAGGAAGCCTTAAGAACTCCTGATGATGACCTAGGTGACATGGAAGACCGAGATTCTAGTGCAACAGTCGCTGATGAGTCCGGACATAATGACGCCGAGAACTCTGATGACTCCATCATTTACAAAGATCAACAATTCTTGGAAGACTATCTAAATTCCCAAGCCATGGCGGAAGATTCATACAATGATCCGAACAGAAAGTACAAATGCCATCGATGCAAAGTAGCATTTACACGTCAGTCGTACTTGACAGCACATAACAAGACACTTCTACATAGAAAAGGTGAAAAACTGACCTACCCCATGGAAAAGTACCTTGACCCAAACAGACCTTTCAAATGTGATGTATGCAAAGAATCATTTACGCAAAAGAACATCTTGTTGGTTCACTACAATAGCGTGAGCCATTTGCATAAATTGAAGCGAGCTATGCAAGAACAACAGAATAATAATAACCCTCCCGTGTCGCCCGGGGCGGGCTCTGCGCCCTCTAATTTGACACTCACTCCCAAGAGTACATCGAGTGAGGAGGATGACCGCAAACGATACAAATGCAACATTTGCAAAGTGGCGTACACGCAAGGCAGCACGCTTGACATACACATGAGATCGGTGCTACATCAAACCCGCGCGGGAAAGTTACAAGAACTCGCCGCGGCTGGACACGTGGACTTATCACGGCCCTTGGTAGAGCAACCGGACCGGACCGACCCTGCTAAAATTTTACAAGACGTGTTGTCGCCGAAAAATACTTCCCCTTCGTCTACAAGCAGTGGGGGCCCGCGTTCCTCGCCCCCTGCGCGCCCAGGTAGTCCGCGATCCCCGCGCGCAGGTAGCGCCTCGTGCGATCGCTGTCACGCGTCATTCCCTACCGGGGAGCAACTCGACGCACATCGAGCGACCTCATGTCCGTTTGGCGATGCGCGGGCGCATTCGCCGCTAGGTGAAGCTGAAACAGCGGCACTTGACGAGATGGTCGCCAAGGGCAATCCGCCCAAACGCAATTCACAAATGTATAAACAACTGTTGGAAACTTTCGGCTTCGATCTCGTCATGCAATACAATGAAAATCAAAGAAGAAAATTGCAAGAAGAGCGGGAGATGGCGCGTGTGCCAAGTCCACCGCCGCCGCCTCCTGAAGAGAAGCCCCCGGATGGTGAAAGTAAATCGACGTGTCAACATTGCAACAAGGAGTTTTCTAGTGTGTTCGTTCTAAAAACTCACTGTGAGGAAGTGCATAAGGACAAAGTACCGCTGGAGTTTCTGGAACAGTTCGCCGAACATTTTAAATCGGAGTACGAGAGGAAGTCTGGTGCGCCGAACTCCCCGCGCGCTGCATCTCCAGCGCCGCAGGGTGAGAGGTCGCCGTCTCCGCGTGGTGATAACAGTGGAAACTACAACGAGAATGGGAATGCGCAGGGTGACGCGCAGGCCGGTGCGTTACTGGCCGCGCAAGTGCAGGAGATGCAGGCGGCGTTGAACATGATCCAGCTTCAGCAGCAGCTAGGGCAGTTGCACCCCATGGTGGCCCAGATGCTATCGTTGGGCCTCCCTCTCGGCCTGAACGTAGGTGCGCTGGCCGCTATGAACCTTCAGCCACCTTTAGTTCCGCTGATGCTGCCGCCTCCACCGTTCGACACGATGCCCTTCGGTCACGATGCGCAAATGAAACAACAACAACTGTTACAGCAACAGCAGCAGGTGAGTTCTTGTTTTTCGCTATTCCTATACATAACCTATAATTTCACAAAGTAACGAAACGCAGACTTTAGTATTGTTCTAAGTTACAGGTATCCACTCGTTTGTTAATGAGTTAACTGAAAATTGAATTATAAACTACAATAAACAGCAACGACGGTCATATTATACGATATCCAACATAAAATAATGGAAATTAAACAAATTAGAATAAAATTGATTGTAGTGTCACATAACACATTAACGCAAGTGTGGAATTACATTAGTGTAATTACTATGACTTATAAAATTTAAGTGAATCGGCTTTTAATAGTATTCAGTAGAGTATCCATATTACCATAATAATTACCTATATTATGTTAACAACGATAGATTTAATATGAATTAAAACAATATTGACTGTGACTTCAAAATCTCATGTATTTGTCATATCTACAACGTTATTATAATGTTACTTATCTCCGTGTTTATAAAACATTTATTCTATTCATTTTATAGCTAAATACGAAAGTTGAAGATTGCTTACAGTTGCTAGTCTCTCAAATTGCAGAATGATCTAACATCATACATTAAATTCGCAATGAAATTGTCGACCAACCAAAACGGATTTAAAAAGTTAAATAATTAAAAATCAATTTCGAGTCGTATATACTGCGCAATCATTTAGCAACACTCAATTACCTCAGCTGTTAAATTCAGGCGAGACGTACAAATAACATGTATTTACTTAAACAAACACAAGGCTTCGCATTGATTATTTTCGTCAGTTGCTGTGTAAATTCGATCGTGGGCAATAAGGATATCTACGACGAATTGTAAGATAAGCTCGACGATTTACGTTAGCTATCTGTTTGCACAAGGCGACAGAGAATCTATTGTTGTATGAAGGGTCCGACCACTATTATTAGTAACGACTTCCCTTAGTATTCGGACTTACCTGCTTAATATCGTTATAGATAAATGAACCCTTTGAGAACTGGAAACTGGTTTCATTTCTTAAGTTTAAAAGCTTCGACTTAACAAAGATTTATTTTGTTTGCAGGCCAACGCTGCTGCTGGTCAAAAGAGAGCTCGCACTCGTATCACAGATGAACAATTGAAAATTTTGCGAGCGCACTTTGACATTAACAACTCGCCCAGCGATGAGGCTATCGCGAAAATGGCCCAACAGTCTGGACTCGCAACCAAGGTAATCAAACACTGGTTCAGAAACACTCTCTTCAAGGAACGTCAGCGGAATAAGGATTCGCCTTACAACTTTAATAATCCTCCGTCCACGACGCTCAACCTCGAAGAGTATGAGAAGACTGGTGAGGCTAAGGTTACAACTTTGGATTCATCAGCAAGCTCAGACGAGGGCAAGCCGCCACCTGAAAAAAAAGCAAAAACTGAGGACAACAGTATGGTAATACAGCCGGAGGTAAAGTCGGAGCCTATTGACGAGCCATCAATAGAGGAGAAATACACCTCATACGATGATCGCCATCAAGAAGACAAAAGCTTCATTTTTCCTCAGGCACCTTCACAGAGCCCAGCGCCAATCCAAAACAGTGACCTGCTTCATCAAATCAAATCGCGACCGCAAACTCCCACGCATATGTCGTTGAACTCACTGATTCAATCTCAGTTGGATTCCATACCGGCTACGAGTATACCTCAGCCACCTCACCCATCGATGCTACCACCAAAACTGAATCCTAATTTCACGTCCCCAAACTCCGCGCCCCCGAACGTCCTAACTTTGACCCCGAATCGCAGCCTCAGTCCTGGCAGGGGACCGGCCGATTTCGGACTTTCCGGGGGCAATTCGAACGGATCCAACAGCTCAACGGGGTCTTCTGGCAAACGCGCCAACAGAACTAGGTTCACTGATTATCAAATCAAAGTATTACAAGAGTTTTTTGAAAATAACGCATATCCCAAAGATGATGATCTCGAATATTTATCGAAGTTACTGGGATTGAGTCCGAGAGTGATTGTGGTATGGTTTCAAAATGCGCGCCAAAAAGCAAGAAAAGTGTATGAAAATCAACCAGCTGCAGATCCACCTGCGACCGCTACAGACGATGCCAATAGATTTCAGCGCACTCCAGGTCTTAACTATCAATGCAAAAAGTGCCAATTAGTATTCCAGCGATACTATGAATTAATAAGACATCAGAAGACACATTGTTTTAAAGAAGAAGATGCTAAAAGATCGGCACAGGCACAGGCGGCGGCTGCTCAAGTAGCTGCCACGTTAAGCAGTGAGGACTCTAATTCGAGCAATGTTGAACATCACCCTCCCCATGTGCCAGTTTCGCCCGCTCCACCCCGCACGCCGACGCCAGCTGCGCCCACCTACCCGGTATCTCCAGCACCACCAGCCCCTTTAACGCCAGTAACTCCTCAATCGCACGTGCCCCGTGAAGAAAAGGATGGAAATTTTCAGTGTGATAAATGCAACTTAGTCTTCCCTAGGTTTGATTTGTGGCGGGAACATCAACTTGTTCACATCATGAACCCAAACTTATTCCCCACTTACCCGCCAGATTCCCCTTTTGGGATCTTGCAGCAGCATGCGCAGCTGCAACAACTAAACGCAACCCTTGGGAGTGATGAGGCACGCCACCCTTTAGTAGCCGCCCTTAACCAACAAGTGGCTAAAAGGAAATTTGATGAATATGAAGAAGTGGATACTGGGGAACAGCCGAAAGACAAACGCTTAAGAACTACTATTTTACCTGAACAACTGGATTACCTCTACCAAAAATACCAGATCGAATCTAATCCATCGCGAAAAATGTTAGAAAACATAGCACGTGAAGTTGGACTAAAAAAAAGAGTGGTACAAGTTTGGTTTCAAAATACACGAGCACGTGAGAGGAAAGGACAGTTTCGTGCGCATGCACAAGTGATAAATAAACGATGTCCGTTTTGTCCAGCTTTGTTTAAGGTAAAGAGCGCACTAGAAAGTCATTTGACCACAAAACACGCGGATCAGTGTGCGAGGGGCGAAATCAATGTTGATGCGTTACCGGACGAAGAATTAAGCACAGAATCAACCCCGAGTTTTGGCTCCCAACAAAGTGACCGGCAGCAAAATTTTTCCCAAGCGGGGGCTCCCATGTTGCCCCCTATTTTTCCACCTTTTCACTCAGACATGGAGAAGTTTATCAAGCAGTACAGTGAGGAGTCAATGAAACGCTATGTAAGTGAATTACAAGCGCACGCCGCCGCCCAACAAAATGGGGGTGGAAACAATGAATCATCTGAGCGACGCCCAGAACATGGAAAATCGGAGATACCATTAGATCTCAGCAAACCAGTTGATCTGTCACGACCCGGATCGGACGCCGATGAGCGTTCCGACACCGCTTCCGAGACTATGGAGTTCTATGAAGAGGACGAGCCGACCTCGCCAATACCGGGACAGCTGCAATCGTCGCGGCCGCCTGGCAAGCGTTACCGAACGCAAATGTCATCCTTGCAAGTGAAGATAATGAAATCCCTATTCGGTGACTATAAAACTCCTACAATGGCCGAGTGCGAGGCGCTCGGGCGGGAGATAGGGCTGCCCAAACGCGTGGTGCAAGTTTGGTTCCAAAACGCACGTGCCAAAGAGAAAAAGGCGCGTCTGGCCGCCGGGCTGATGGAGGTGTCCGACGCGCCACCGCCAGAGGAGTGTCGAGTGTGTGACTTCAAGTACAGTCACAAGTACTCGGTGCAAGACCACGTGTTTACGCGCAGCCACATCGCCGCGGTGCGCGCGCGGCTTGAGGGCGTCGCGGGCGGCGCCGGCGGCGAGGACAGCACGCTCGCGCTCATGCAGATGGCGGCGCGGCTCGAGAGTGGCATCGGCGGCGACCTGCACAACGCGTTCCTGCGACCACAGCTCGCCGGAAACGGTGAGTGTACAACTTGACCGCGGAGCGAGTCGCCTAGCGCTCCCCAGCACTACGCGATCCCGTCTCCTCTTACGTAGAACCTCGCAGCGGCGAGCTTCGCTCGGTCGCTTCATTGTCACTCTGACTATGTTCACTTCTAGATCAAGTTGTTGTTAATGCAATTCGAGCGAAGCTCATTTCGTGCCGTGACGGTCGTTGCTATTTTCCTACTAGTGAGTCCTTTTGTAAATAAAATTTAGGTGTAACTGAAATAGTTTAACGACATTTCTCCGTAGTGTTGGTGTTTCGATATAAATAAAATCCACTGCTCTTTGGATTGAGCTAAACTATCATTTGCCAATGAATAAAGTAGATACATAGTCAACACAGTACTGAGATAAATATGCGCCAAGTCGGTCGGCTGATGCGAAAGGTAATGGCGGCACGTACGCAGCCGATTCAATCTCAGAAATTATTTCGTAATTCAAATAATTACTGAGCACCTATAGCTCGGAGCGTGGCAGCAGTAAAAAACATTACTCAATCTTCAAATTATAATATAAATCTGAAATTAGTGTGAAATAGATATATTTTTTCTCTGATTTGAGTGTTCGACAGTATAAGGAGTTAAATGATTATTATTGATGTTTGTTGGTCGGCATTCTTTACCGCGACTCCGGCACGTGTTGCTTGCGCGTTGTCATCGCGCGCGAGAGGCGGGACGGTGCGGTGGGCGGCCGCTCTAAGCCACTATACAAATGCAAACGATACATAACAATGGTAGAAGTTAGGACGCGTGAAGGACGTCGTATATCTAATGGGACCGATCTGGCGCACATGCATTTCGCTCCACATGAATAATCAATTATTTAAATGACGCCAATCAAAAGACTTTCTCGGAAACGGCACATCAGTGTCCATTGTTTCCTTTGTTTTTATTACCTTATTATATTGTGTTTGCTCTACATATTGAAAACCAACACCACGGAGAGATATAGACTAGTAATCTGTTGCATAATATTATTCTTCCTAGTTGTTCGTATTTAAAACTCCTATTAGGTATTAGCGACATGTCGATTGTTGTAGGATTGTAATGAAAACCAAATTATATATTTTAGAGAATTTAAATGTTTTAGTTATTATTATGTAAAGTCATAGCGAAGCCTGAAGTCTATAATTATTTAAATAAGGTGCCTTGTAGGATCCAAGTGTTTTGTAAATTATTTTTCTCTTGAGCTCCACTGTAAATATTTAAAAAGTATACTACTAGATGTAACGATGTGCATTGTAAAATTATCTCCGACCGCTGTTCGTATTGTGTATTTCGATAGTTCTTATCTATAGGTAGATATAAATATATTATTTGTTTCGTAGAGGCATCTTAAGAACTTGTGATATAAATGTATCTAATTAGTTTACTTCGCATATCTTTCGCAAGGGTCTCGGCTAAGGGCGCGAGCCTAAAAGTACAAAAATATATACAGACATAACATTAGAAGTTTGTCGGATTTTACATAATAATGAGTCGTTTGTCGTGTGGGGTCCCGGTTGCAGTTTTTGCTATTCTTTCGTGACATTTACATAAGAGTGGGCCTCGATTGGGGCGTTAGGCGATATGCAAATATTTTCTTCAAATTTGAATGTTGCGTACGTAGGGCGCACGAGCGCTGCGCGCATGCGCCCGCGCCCCTGCGCACGCGCCGCGGGGCTGCCGCTATGCCCTTATTTATTACGTTGAAATTTTCGCTACCGACTCTAAACACCTTGATACGTCTCTATTGATCTTTCAAATGCAAATATCCCAGTCTGTCGTAAAGAACATAATAAGATATTATTTACTACTTCTTGAATACATGCAACAGCATTAAGGTTTACTTCGGATTTTAAGCATGTTTATTTGCATATCGCTTTTTGTTATTATTTTTCTTTTATTTTGTTATGTTTGTATTTATTTTTGCTCTTTAGTTTTACTATTATTTTGTTTGTCATGTAGATACCTAAACGTATTTACGTCAAGGCGACTGACGTACACCTTGATATTGAATTTGCCTCCAATACGACTTCCAATAATTTTATTTTAATTTGTATAATTTAATTTTTAACCTAATTTTATGCGATCTGCATTTACTGTTATTCAGATGACGTTATTCTAAATAGTTATTTGAAACAAAGTCCTGTGCCAGCCAGTGAAAGAATTCTTTGGTATTTAGCGGCGTTGATTCGACCGCCTAGGGAAAGATTGAAAGTCTTGTAAACTGAATAGTATTATTATAATTATTATCTACAGTTATTATATTTGCAGAATTCGTTGAAATAAATGCAATATTTATATTATTGAATTATGTTTTTTTTTTGTTTTTGTTTCCTTGGTTCCTTTATCCTGAGTTGATTTTTTGTTTGCTTTTGTTAAAGAACATTTATGGAATGCAATATGAGGTAACAAAGAGTGTTTAAACAAAGCTTATATTTTTTGGTAGAAAGTCTCCTACTAAGACTTCGAGAATTAACGAATTATTTAAGGACAGGCGAACATTGGGGATAATTGGAAATGTAAAGTATCTCACGCAGATAGTTACAATAGCGTTGTAAACCTTGTACCTGAGAGTTAAAACAAAGATGTCTCCTTTGTTTTTATGCGTCTACACGCCGATAGGGATAACTTCAAAAGACGTGAAATGCATATTTTTTTACGATATCCTTCGTAGCAACGGGGAGGTAGTACTTGAATTTTTGATAGATACACTTAAGTTTTTATACTCTATCTGTTAACAGCAACAAAAAACAGATTGCTAGTTTATGCAGTTTTAAAGTAATAAGTGCTCACTTTATATTTACTTAACACGATCGTGACGGCACGCTGCGATAGACCTTAATACTTTTATTTACCGCAGCTTACACAACTCTGCCTTGTCTTGAATGCTCCTGAACTGAAAACAAGAGACGAAGTAAATTGTCTCAGAATACAATCCACTTTACACAAGTATTCTCATACAACACTCTTAATTTAATGACAAAATATAGTCTGTACAATTTTATTAAAAAAAAACTTATGTTAAGTTGCCTGAACTTGAAATGAAAAGGCATATTTCATAACAAATAACAACTAGCCTTATGACACGCATTACCAGTATAAATGTTTTTTTATTTTTTTATATCTATGTAAAATATTATTTACTTTATTATAATAGGTACTACATCACCATCGTCTCAGCCATCTCCTTACAAGGTTGGAGTCTGCTACCAAGTAGATACCGATCCAGCTGAACAATAATATTTTTCATGAAGTGACTAGGTGCTGCTCGTCTTCCACCAACTAAGGGACAAATTTATTAATGTTTATCGTCAAATTAAAGTAATAAAACAGAAATGTGTGCTGGGACACATAGTAGAAGTGAAACTTCAACGGACAACATAATTATCGTCTACCCCCTCCACGCGGCCGTAACGCTTTTTCGTGACAGAAAAATCCTAATACCGGGGGTCTATATAGAAGTTTCACTTCAAAAACGGCTGGTTACTAGTGCTTATTGTTTTAAACCTTATTTTGTCGGTGATAATCGCCCTACCTAAGTAGAATTTAACTACGAAAATCGTACCTACCAACATGAATTTTGAAGATACAACGGAAATACAGGACCAAATACCGATATAAACTTCTAAAACCCATTTTACCCAATTCACCACCCACGTTCGAAGTAAACGCTGTAAACCTTGATTTATTTACAATACGCATATTTTTTTCTTACACCCACTCTCGTTCTAAAAAATATTGAATTACAAACGAACAAAGGAGAAACTAAAGCTTCATAAAAAATGTTCCCGTTACCGAACTGGCTAATTATTTCATTGTAAACCACAATATGTAGGACGTAGTTACCAGAAAATAAGCCTTTTTAATAAAATACAAAAGATTTTTTTATGGAATCGATATCATGTCGGTAAGTAGGCAGATCATTGAAGCGGTGAAGGTAAATGTTGGTGATCATCGAAAAAAATATTTATACCCGTTAGCGAGGCTTTTGAATAAAGAAAAATGTAAATAGATATAAATAGGGTAGAGAGTATAGGAAGAGATTCTAGGATAATCGATTTTTAAAACGAATGTAACTACCTTGAGTAAGTACAAGTAAGTACCTAACTTATATGGCTTACCGATGTACGCGGGAAACTAATAAACCAATAGGTCAGTGAAAGAAATGGAAATAGACGGCACGGCTATCAATTTTTACACCTTACGGGCATTGCTTAAGGTTGATTATAAATTGATATCGCTTCGGGTGTTCTCGGCGATCGTGTCTTCGTGTCTGCGCGAACGAAGATTCACGACGCGTCTTATCTTTTGTGTCATACTGTACCTACTAAACTAAAGTACCTATTTAAAAGAAATCCGCATCATCCGCCGCTTAGTATTAGAATAACCCCTAGTTTCTGATAGTTTGATCAAATCTCTGATCAGCAAACCTGCCGTCAAATCGCATATAAGCTGTTTTGATTAATTGACGTAAATCAATTGATATCTGATCAGCCCTTGAGAGTTAAGTGTGTGGATTCTAGTATGTACACTAACACTAAGCCTATATTTTATTCTATCCACTGTAGAAATGATAGAGCCATTTCTCGCAGCGTAATCATACCGATTTCTATCTCTTCCAACAGCTTAGAGCGTTTACATTACGCTAGTGTTTGGTTAGTTTAGTTAGTACTCTTTTCCCATAGATACTTTAGAGTTTAGATAACTTTACCAACGCGCCAATCGATTGTAAAAGTCAACTAAATAGGAGAAGTATCAAATAATAAAAATTAAGTAAAAGTCAAATCATGTGCACTTGCAGTAGCTACCTTCTGCGTGCTGATAACAATAAACCTACTCGTACTACGATAGAATATAATAGACGGTTTTTATTTGCCTTTCAATTTACATTGGTAGCAAGGAAGGTAAAAGACAAAAAGGTCTTGGACTCAGCATAGTAGTTGGCAACGCGAGGCATGCTCAACTGCTGATATTCAATCCGATCCGATCCACAAACCGTTTGCCTAGCCTGGCGATTTTGATATAGATACCTACCCTTACGATCACGAACTTTACGGGTACCGTCTGTCGGGACTGATCACCTTGTAACTGCCATGGCAATCTTATTCAGAGGCAAATCATTATCATCCTATTCTTATTTTTTATTGACATTAAATTACATTATTCTCAGCTCTTACCACAACATTGTATTAATCAAGATTGTAATCTATTATTTTAAAAGAATTTCCATTGAGTTTCTTGCCGGTTCTTCTCAATAGGACCTACTATTTGGAAACGCACACCTAGAGTCGACATTTCATAACGTAAGTGCCTGTATCTGGATTACATGAATTAAAGATATATTCTATTCTATTCTTTGTTGCGAGCTATTAGGGTGCCTATATTCAGCAATAGAAGTTTGATGTTAGTTTTATTGTCATCTTTTAAGTCATCCGAGAAAGGTTATAATTTCAAAACAAATAGATATATTATTTATAATATCAGATTTATCGGAAATACGGCTTATCACCTATATAAAGGTTTTTTGTTCGGAATATTATTATTCTTACATCTGCTTATTATGGTTCTTTTCCGAAAGATGACATTTTAAAATGTATGTAAGATATACTTGTCAAATTTTAACCCGACAACCGAATAAGTCGATTTAGATATTCATAGAATAGATAAAGTATAAATTGAATTAAAAAAAAAATGGAAATAAAGGAAGAAAATCAATAATACCTTAATAATAAAAATTAAATGATTTAAAATTTCATCTGAAAACCTACTACTACGAAATCTACCTACTACGACTGTGTGGTCGGGATGACACTTACGCTAAACATGAAACAATCGACACCTCATTTGTCCAAATCAGATTAGTTATTGACCTACGATCGAACATCCATACACAGATTAACATACACAGACTGTCAAATTCATTACCCTTTCTTTGCTGCGCCGTAGTCGGGTAAAAAGAGACAAAAACTGTCGAAACTCAACATAATTACTACGACTAAATATAATTATTATGTTTTGACTATTATTAGATACAAATTCTCGGTATACGATTTTTGTATGTCACCGACATAGAACAATGTGATAATTCATTATAATTCTAACATTATTCTTATTTTTCGAAATTTTGTCTTGTTTCAGTAATAAAACCTATTACCGGTTTTTATTACCTATTATTACTATTTTGTATTATTATCGTCATGTTGTAGACGACTCAGAATAGCTACAATTCTCGAAGGTAGCGATGTGAACTCACATTGTTTTAATCATCACTTTTTTCCAACGGATTGGTGATCACACCAATGCGATTAGCATATATTTATCTAGTACATTACCTATATCTATTACTTTTCTAAACGCGTATATTAGGGTTAATCTCTATTTTGTATATTATGTACTAGCGACCTGTCCCCGCACGGATACAATTTCTCTACTATCCTTACATTATATATGAAAGTCATAAACATATAAATCTTTCGAAAAAATGGCTCAAAATAATAGTGAAAACCGCATCAAAATCTGTTGCGTGGATTAGGAGGAGTTAGTGGATGTATAGACAGAGAGACGCGGAAAGCTACTTTATTTTATACTATGTAGAGAAAAGATATCTGGGAGGATCCAGCTCATTTTGTAACCTTACAGAGAGCATTTTCTTTACATAACATGCCTATTTTCAAATGACTATACTCTTGTGGGTAAAAACGATGACCAGTTCAACAACATCACATCACACGCACATAACTTTAATAAGTCCCCTACCGTATCCTGATCTCTCTACGTGAGTCTAGTCCAGTCATTATCTAACAATCAGTATCTATCTATTGAATACAGTTCCTCGGATCACAGCAGCTCCTATAACAATGATAAATGGATCAAGGTCGAATCAATCGTCAAAATAAAGACGCACGTCGCAATTTTTTAACCCAGCATTATCTGTCAGAAAGTAGCTACACAAATAATATCCTACGGCCTTTGACGTGACTCGTTGGACGTAATATTTTCTATAAAAAAGTATATAATCAGGTTATCACGTATAACTGTTAGATACGTCACGCTTGTACGCGTAGTTCTCGATTTAAGTATAAAAATGTTTAGAAAATCCATTGTGGTAACATAAGGTTGGGCTTCGAAATAAGCGATCCAAAACTAAAGTTGCAGTGAAGGCTACAGATGATTGTCAATAAAGACATTTAAAATTTTAAACAAGTTTAGACGAAATAATCTAAACAGGTGGGCGTAAAAGAATAGGTCCTGTTATATGATTGAATGCGAACATTAGTAAAGTAAATGCCAAATGCAGATAACAGAAAAATACCTACGATACTTATAAATGATACATTTGCTTAAATAACATGCTTAAATGTATCAAATCTAATAATTTTAAAACCATTCACATCCGTTTGGGGTTTCCAAGTTTTTGATCAATGTTCGTTCGAAATGGAATTTATAAATGGATATCATTGGAAAATAAGAGGAGCATTGGAAATACTTAACATTTATAAAACTTTAAGCTTGACCACAGCAAGTAGCAGTTAAGAGTTCGATCCTCTGTCTTTATACTTGGCCTGAGTCCCTGCTGTCAGATCAAAGGCTGATGCAAACCTACTCATTTATGACAACATGAAGATTTAAGCTGTCATAAACGGTTATTTTTACACCGTCATCCCGAAAACATTACTTTTGAGTCCCATAGCTAAACTTACGGCTAAAAGTTTTCACGAATTCGTATAAAGTAACAGTAAGCCGTAAAAGTAGACGTCAAATTGGCCCATTTACTATTGCTTCAAAAATATATTTGATTTTTTTTTATGAACTTGTACCATTATATGTATAAAGTATGCGTTTAATGTTATAGTATAACGTAAAAAGTGGTTGAAGTTTTATTCAACCGGCCGTTACCAATAACCCTGGATGGGTTATTGGTAACGGCCGGTACATTCATCCATCGTTAGTCTGATCTGATCTGTCTTGATCTCAAAGTACTACCTCTATCATCTAAACGCTACCTCCCGAGTCTCGCTCGCCGTATTCAAAGCCCAGCTCCACTCGTAAACGTTCCATAGCGTCGGTTTTACGCGAATTTCGTAAGTAACCGTTGCAGCCGCCGATAAATGATCACAAAACGCTTTGTTAACACCAAATCTTCACGGCAAATCGTGTTTTCACTTGGTGTAAAGATTTGTTGAATAGAATATGGTATTACATTGTCCGTTGTTTTCTATAAAAGGAAGAAACATGAATACGCGAAGACATTTAATGTAAAACATCAAACATGTCAGATAAGTAGGAAAAAAATTACGTTGAAATTAGAAGTCGATCTTAGCAAACAGACAGAAATCAAATCAAAATTGATTGTAAGTAGGTATGTTTGTTACACAGATTTAATCATGATAAAGTACAGTAGCATAGTTAGCACTTGTTAAGCTAGTATATTGAACGATTGCTATCATAGCGATCCATCGGCAAATCTCTCTAAACAATAATGACAGTGAGGGCCGAAGCACTGCGGTGGGGGGAGGGTCGTGCAGTACGCCCTGGAGTCACGTCGAGGCGTCCCAACCCATTACCCGCTCCAAACCGTATCGACAAATAACCGCCAATTATTGGATCGCTCTACAATCTTTTTACAATTTCTTCTCCGTCGGACGTTATTATATTTCTATTAAGCCTTTTTTGTAATCAAACTACTAATGATTCGATTCCATTTCCTAGGCCGACGTGCCGCCTCCGCAATGTTAATGACACTACGTAATTAGATCCGGATGGTTTGAGGGCGTTGACTCGACTGCGGTGCCCGACCGGTAGATAATGGCAAAGTGTCAATTTTACTAAAAATATGGTAATTTACAACGGACGCCATTTTGTCTCTTCTCAAATAGTTGAGACAACGCGCGCGTAATGAGTTAACACCGTTAACCTACGTAGGAAATGTTCTGTGTGCATTGACGATACGACCTGTTGTATGCTGACACTAAATAGTATCTAATATAACTCTATAAATATACTTCCATAATTACACGTTAATCATCCTTAGGTAATTAGCGGGTAATCCGTAGTCATGACTTTGCAAGGTATAATTAAGAGAGCCACTTTGTATCAATGTTAGCGGATATTTTTCTACTATTAGATGTTACATAACTTAAAGTGTCGTAGCCTCGGGAAATTCCTAATCATAATAGGTAAAACTAATTTGGTTATTAGTGTATCGGTATTCATACTTATTCGCAACAACTGCTGAAGTACTGATAACTGTTAAATAGCCATTTCTAGAACTTATTTAAACCTGTTTATAGTACAGTTACAATTTGAATAGAAAACAAAATGTCTCATAAGGAAAATTAGTTTCGTACCGTCCAGTACCGGACAGTTATACAGGCTGTGTTCAAAAATGTCACCTGAATATATGGCCGTTTGAGAATTTGGCTATTGGTTGCTAGGATCGTGACTGCTATAACCACCGTGACAGATGACAGTTCTCATTGCCAATTAGAAGTTCAATCACCGACGTCAATGGGGGCCGAGCAGAAACGAAAAAACAACCATTGTATCACAGTCATGTTTCAATTTGTAAAATTGATTTGTGATGCGACCAACGCCACATTCGTTACTACTATATAGTTAGTTTTCTAATCAAAACGACATCACGACGCATCGATAACAATAGATGGTTCTTGTCAAGTCATTTCATCATCAGACATCATTTGGAGCTCATTTATTTGCTTGTATATAAACAACACATATGTAATGATACTTTTTCTCAGTAATAACTTACGTGAAATGATTGATGGCAGTGAAGTTTTAAGAATGTAGATACTAATTTATAGATGCAACGTTTCTGGTCTTAAAGATAGCTTTAACATCATCATCATAAATGACATCCTCTTTCTACCCACTGTTGGGATTTACCCCTTCTTTATTCGTGCAGCCTGTCCTAATTCTTCTTCTCTGGAGTTAATACAATCTATCACATGAACATCGCTCATAGTGGAAAGAATAGCCAATTCGCAATGGTGGTATTGAGAGCCGAGACTGACTGCCCGAAGTGCGCTTGGCTAACTCATGTTTCCTTGCACCCTAATCACATGCAGGTATTTTCCGCGATTCTTTGTAGGTCATTATGTGCACCTGGCTGTTGGCACAGAATAAATAATAGTAGATATCCAATACTTCTCCCATCTCTCGGCAACCATTCCTTATTGGCTTTGCTCCATCTATCACCACTACGTTTTAAACTCTTATTTTTCTATAACATCTTTTCATCATCATCATCATATTATAGTCTTGAAGTTTGAAAGTATAAAACTAAGTAACATTAACTTGTACAGAAAGATACTAGTTTCTTGCCGCAATTGCCATTACTTAGTTAACTTGATGACTATTTCCACGTTAACTGGCATCCGTACCTACAAGTTAGGATGAAACTTCTATGTAAAGGAGAATTAGAAACAATGTGTATCTATCACATAGACTTCATACAAATGTCGCAAAATTGATTTTGCGTTAGTACTTGAGTTTTTATTTATTTATTATTTATTTAATGCACACATAAAATACATGAGAAATATGAAGTAGGAGCATAAAGTACAAAGGTACTGCTTATTTCTAAAGAAATCACTTCCAGCAGACCTGCGAGAGGAGAGATCAAAAAGAGAGAGAGAGAGAGTTTTGATCCGATAGGTAGTATAACGTGTATCAGAAATGCGTGCTCATATTTAAAGGTGTGGATCAGTCCATCAAACTGAACAACGTTCACTATGGGACCATAATCGTAATAGCGAAAAAATTATCAACTGTCTCCCATACGTTCGGCGGAGGTGAACTAGGTATTGAAGTTATGTATGGGACAGCTGATTATTTTTTCGCGTTTACAATGTTGATCCCATGGAGAAAGTTGTTCAGTTTGATGGTCTGATCCACACCGTTAAATATGATCAAGCATTTCTGGTACACATTGTATACAAGTGACTACCGTCTGATCTTGGCAACCCAAATTCGATTTTTTCTAGATATTATGTGTTTTTGCACTTATTATTGTCGCAAAAGTTACTATAAGTATACCAACCGTTATTGGTAAAAACCACTCGTCTATGTGTACACCTTAAAATAATAACACAAAGATTTTAGCAAAGAAGTTGCATTCCTTGTCTCTGTGGTAATAGATAGATTCTTTCATCTGCAAGGAGCATCCTCAGGTGAATATGGCTTCTTTATGAAGTACTAGGTACTATGTTATACAAAACAATTCATACGATACAAACCCATCCGCACTAAGAGAGGTATCATGCACATAGAGACCATTAAACTCTCCCTAATTTACTTGAAGATATCTCTTTGTAAAGAACACTACATCAGCCCGCTCTACTTTCCAATAAAAATTACGATCCAATACAAAGTCTAAAGGAAATGACTTGTTAATTTACGAAGATACTCCACTAATGAACAAACGAATAGCCATACTCAATGTCCAATTAACTAACCAACAGTTAACGCAACCACGAAATTAGTTAATACGTGCCCACTTGGATTTATTAATGAGGTTGCAAACTGCCAGTTTGCGACATTGTAGCAACATCACACTGCTATTATTGTACCTGCTTATAACAGAATGGGGAAGAAAACGTCTCATTGCAGTGTATTAAAGTCGTGATTATTATTTTAATCGTTTGGCTAACAAAGAGAAACAACCGCGGATTAGCGGTAATTATCTGAACTGCCGACATCGTGACGGTGGTTTGTTCCGCTTTGCTCCTTAGATAATGTTCTTGTCATTTAGAATGTTGTCGAATTTTTGAGCTGGTAATGTACACGCTAATCTGGTTTCTTTTTAATAAAAAACAAGGCCCACTTATACCTAGTAGGTACCTACTTATTGTAGACATCTCATGTACCGTTCCATACACATCGAGACCCCTTTGTGACTCGGGTTTCTAACACATTAAGAAGTTAGTCACAGTTGTCATAGGAACAGTCCTTATGGATAATTAGGTACCAAATAAATGTGACAACTGTTATAACCTATCAGTTATTAATTTACGCTCAGATTAAGTACTACTCTAAGTGCTTACGTAATCGTAATTACCTATATTACGAAATTCAGTATAGATATCTTCTTCTTCTTCAAATTTAAAAGCCTTGCTCTTATCGGTGTATAGCTAATGCAGCTCGCTCCATTTTTCCCTCTCCAGTACAATCTCCTTATGCGACATGACAGCAACATTTTTCCTACGCAGTGGGGAATATACAAGCAAGCTGAGTAGGCTTGAGCCTAGAGCGGTAGATATGGGCGGCACGCAAACATTTTTATTTTTCTAATTATTAATTTGCATCTCTGACTGCCCCGATCTTCAAAAAGGATATCTGTAAGTTGATTTGCTGATGTCTTGCAGAAAGAATGTCTTCAAGACATATAATTCTAAGTCACACTGAGATTGTATCGATATCGTTATTCAATAACATACGAAGTAAGTTCACCTGTTTTTTTTATATAATTATAATTCTTTATTTAATAAATATTAATTGCCTACTTAATATTTTAGATCAATTTTCTTTTGTTATCAAGAGATGTATCGTTTTGGACTTAAATTGACAGTCCTTAAACGATATTTCTACTCCTTTTGCTTGAACATAATTCTTTTTCACTGCTTAGCAGCAGAAAATTACAGGTGACCTACTGGTGATAGGTGGTTTACCTCAAAGAACTGGCTCTACGCTTAACGTAAGCATTATGAATTAGTGTCTGATGAACGCCTACCGATTTATCACAATGATATCCTTTGCATATTTTATTATTTCACACCGGAATCTCGGAGACAAAAACTACTGAACGCCAGGACTCCAGGAATTACGATCGATACATAATCGTGCATTTTTTCAAACGCTCTTTGCAGGCACTATACGCCTTACAGTTTAAATCTATATCCTTTTAGATAGAGCATCCAATTCCTGAATTAGTAAAAAGGAAAAAAAATATTGTCTATGGCAGGCTGAGGTAATAAGTGGCACATTCTAGCGCGGCGGTGGTTACCGAGCTCGTGCCGGCCCGCCCCGATATTTTCATTACCACTATAAATACCTAGGAATGAAGTCTTCGCATTGCTGCTTATTGAGGTTGCACCTTAATTATATTTCGCGATAACCGCGCTCAGCGGGTTAAATAAGGAAACTTTAATAGCGTACATTTATTTAGTTTTATGCCGTTGTTTTGTTTTTTTGCTGATTAGAACAGGGAAAATTAAGATTTGAATTTATGTAGGTAACAACTTGTACATTTAATGTCTTTATCGCTCATGACCTGAAAAAGTTAACTTTCGCCAACACGTTTTAATTAATTAATCGCCTACTTTTAAATTAATACCTATCTATAACTTTGCCTAGTCACAATCGTGGTTAAATTTTCCTTTACTTCCATAAATTCCAAATTCCTTAAATTCCAAAATAGATATGATTCGATGTAGAATTTTATGGATAATATAGTGTTTTTATTTTATTTGTGCTTCATTTATTAAATTAATCAAATTACATGTTGACTGGTTGAACGAGAGAAATATTGAAGGAAGGACGGTGTTACTCATCATTATGAGCAACTTTTACTATAGGATATTTACCATGGAGTTTCTTGATAGCAATGAAAGTACCTAAAACACTCACCCGTACCAGATTTTCAGAAATCACAAACAGAAATGACCTAAATCAGTAGGTACATAAATAAGATAGTCAAGTAGGTATGAATGTACTCAAGAAATCTGTGACAAACAACATGATTTAAGTGTACGTATTCACCCTTGATGCAAAAATAATCGAAACGTGATCGAATACCTCTGATCTGATGCTAATGTATGGTGTCACGTTCACACAATATACACCGTTTCAACAATCTTGATCGGTGACGCATCTGTCATATTTATCTATGTATGTTTAGAAAGTTTTCAAAAGTCTTTTGAAAACTGTCAAGGTCCGTTGGCCTGATAAAAGTTAACTAAGTAGATGCTGTTAATTACGAATTGGAACATTATTGAAATGGACTCTACTGCTAGCTAAACAGTTGATCCAGCTATTAAAAATCGGCCCTAAGTAAACTTCACTATATCTATATTCTTCACACTAAACTACTCTACTCTCTTCTATATCTACGCTTCTACAGTCTTTCCCAATGGACTGTTGGACATAAACCTCGCCCAAAACCGTTCTCTAATACCTCTAGTTATCATAATGGCCGATAGACAATCAAAAGTAGCAACTAGCAATTATTATAGCAAAGCATTGCCTTCATAAATAATTTAAAAATAGAAGCTTAACAGCAGGCTTAGAAGCTTGCTTAGCGTATGCTGAGACAGGGGCCATTTTTGGCCTACTGCAGGTTCTTTTTTCCCTCTGTATGTTTTTAGGGTTCCGTACCCAAAGGGTAAAACGGGACCCTATTACTAAAGCTCCGCTGTCCGTCTGTCCGCGTCTGTCCGTCCGTCTGTCACCAGGCTGTATCTCATGAACCGTGACAGTTAGACAGTTGAAATTTTCACAGATGATGTATTTCTGTTGCCGCTATAACCAAAAATACTAAAAAACAGAATAAAATAAATATTTAAGGGGGCTCCAATAAAACAAACGTGATTTTTTTTGCCATTTTTATAGATATCCAATGGTACGGAACCCTTCGTGCGCGAGTCCGACTCGCACTTGGCCGGTTTATTAATTTCCTGTGCGAGTCCAAAATAAATCTTTTTTCCTTCTTTCTTTAAAGACCTGAGTTAACATATTAAATGTTTAAAGGGACTAGTGTTCGCCATGTGATTCGACCACATATTAGCTTTCTGCATTCCTTCTCCATATAAACTTTAACCATGCCAAATCTTACACTCCTCCGTGCGCGCAATATGCTTAAAAAGGGGTAAAAAGTTTTCTCGGCACGTATTAATATATAGATTATAAATATTGGTGTAAAAGTATCAAAATGAATCAATCTCAAAAACGTAGAAAGTTCTACTACAACATTGTATAAATATGAATTGAACTTCCTATAAATAATTGTATGACACAATCGCATCGGTAAAACAATGGTGGACTATTATTAGTCTTGAGATATAACATAATAATATTACTTACGTAATCAGCTACCTACTCAGTAGAACTGTTGTTTAAGATACTAGCTTTTCCTTCTGGTTTACTCGTACGAGGGTTGTGATGACACCACCTATGGCTGGGAAGTACTCTTATCATGTACAATTTTGTGCCTATCATTTGGCCGCGTCTGCTAATCAGCAGAAAAGGCGACAACGGGTGCCCAACGGCATGGAGCAGGCCGAGATGCAAAAAAAGGGCGGGTTGAGATTTTACACATTACTCCGCTAGGTAGATTATATTAAAATATACCAAAAACGAAATGTGTGCTGGGACACATAGTAGAAGTGAAACTGCAACGGATATATCATCTACCCCCTCCATGCGGCTGTAACGTTCTTTTTCGTGACGGAAAAATCCTAATACCCGGTCTATATAGAAGTTTCACTTCAAAAAGAAGTAAGGTACGCTGAGTTTTTCCAGGCAAAGAGAGGCTATCTCTGTATCTTCCCGTGTGTAACAAGAGGATGGGTGGTAGCATCCACATAAGCGGTTTTAACTATTATATTCTTCAAACTTCAATTCCTTTACCGATGTTATAGATAGACATTGATGGTCTGAATTGAATTGGATTGAAGGAAGTATGAGAACTTATGTCCTAAGCGAAAGGAGTAAGGCATTTTACGTTATATTCGTATGTAAAAACGCTATTTGGCGTACGTGCAAGGACTGCAAGGGATCATCCATAATTTACGTCACACGTTAAGAGGGTGAAGGAGGTCCACAAAGTGTGACATGGTGTGTCAAGAGGGGGGAGAGGAGTCACATGCATTGTGATTTCACATCTGAAAATTCACAACAATAATATTCATGATCACGCGAAAATTAACCTTCTATTGTATAACATAATGGCACTATGGGCAATTGGGCACATGTGCAGCTTTGTCCGCTCGCTGTTTGATGACAAAAGCATTTGCTTGTGCAAAGGCTTTTTTTTATGTTGGTTAACAAATACTAACCAACATAAAAATCGCATCAGAAAAACAAAGAGGCGCTGACTGTGACGAAAATTCGTCCACAGACAGTTGCAGCTAGACATATCACGGCAATACTCTGTGTGATGAACTATGACGATGATGCTCTGTGGTTGGACGAAAAAGATGTTGATGTTTCCAATTTTCCCAGCACCAAAATGAAAACGAAGTGGGTGCTATGCCAATAGTAAATACACTCGAGAGCAATGAATCCGGGTCACTAAATAAACCTTAATGTCTCGGAAACTAAGAATGTTAGGACAATCAAATTAAAAGTATTTTTTAGACTACTTAATTAGAATTAATAAAATAATAATAATAGTTATTATTTATTTTACTTATTAAAAATACATTAATTAAAAATGCGTAAATATTTTTTTTTTAATATACTCACTTTTTATAGAAACTTATATCATATTCTCACTTTTAGTACTTTGTATTACCTCCGTGTGTTGTCAATACAGATGTCATGCGATTCATATGGCACAAAGTGTCTGAGGCGATGTTGGGGAATATTCTCACATACCTCTATCAATGCAATTTCAAGCTCTCGAAGCGTATTATAACTTGTGTAGTATTAAATAGTCTAAAAAATACTCTTTATTTGAATGAGCTATCATTCTTAGTTTCCGAGATATAAGGTTCATTATGTTGGTGACCCGGATTCTTTGCTCCCGAGTGTATTATAAAGAACTGGTCCAATTATATTATGGACACAGGGTATTTAATAGAGAAAAACTAAACAGCCAAAGACGACGAATTTTTTTTCTGTTTATTTTAGCTCTTATTTTTATAATTTCGAAATCTATAAATAATAATTATGGAAATGTTGTTTTAACCTAAATTAGATTTAATTTGCTAATGTGACGCCTTTGTACACAGTGTGAGATCACACGATTGTGACATCCTGTGACAAGGACGGGAGGGGTTAAAAATCCACGAAATTTGTGTGACGTAATTTATGGATGGTCCCCAATGAGCAATTCGATTCCTTCTATCTATTAAAACGTACGGTGCCTGTCACATCTCTTATGCAAACATCACACTTGACGATGGTAATTTTATAGATAACGCTAAGTTACGTGCATAATAAGAGAAATCGGACGAGAGTCGACGTGCGTATATCGTATTATAATAATGAATAAGCTATAGTCGGTTACTCGACGCCTCCACTCCGGCGCACTTTGATAGTCAGATGATCTTGATTCGCAGCTGCCATCATAACTATTTAATTGATTTATCAACTACAGCTCTAGTAATATGGTGTCGGTATCGGCCTACAATTTCCGAAACTTAGAAATAAAATGGCCCTCAAAATGTCGAAAGTACATCCCTAGTTTTTGACACACCTAGTTCACACAAGTAACATTCTTATCCATAAATACTCCACGTAATGGTATCAAAACACAACTTCTGCATCAGTCGTTTCCAATTTTATTATAATATTTAAACTCAGCACGTTATTACAGATTGTCGTATCAAGCAATTCCAGTCACAATGTTACCAATTAGGGCCTTGCCTCTGTAAAGGAGAAAACCATAAACAATACAAATGTATTTACAAATAATTTAAACCATAAAACTTACCGGAGAAACTTGACTCTCAACTAAACTCAGTCTATCGCAATTCAATGCTGGACATAGGCTTCTCCCAAGTTGCGCCACAATACCAGCCTCCTTAGACAAATTGAAATTTACAATTGCTAGAGAAAAGAAACGCCAGAAAAATATAATATAGGTTTAACATTTATAATCACGTGACAATTCGACAGCTTACGTCAAATAAGGGTCATTTTCACCAACAAGATAACAGATGTTTAAAATGAAAACGGTCGATTACTCATACAAAAATTCATGTTTAAACAACTGATTTTACACTAATCGTCCGTTATGTTGACGGTGAACTTGCCTTAGTATAATAGTACGACACAACTAAGAAGACGCATCGGCAAACTTCGTAAAACCGATCAGTTCCGAACTTCAAGACCACGAATGTTTATTAGTACAGCAGTAAAACGTATTTTTTTAGCTGATGCAGTAAGTTGCACAAATAGTTAAACGAGCGACTGCCATTGGTTGTTCGATCAGGGACATCGCTGTTACTTCTTAGTTGTGTCGTACTATACGTACATTTTGATGACGTTTCTATTCTTTAGCGATTGTAGACTGCAGCTTGTCTAGCCCCGGCAGGTCATTCACCTTCTGCATCCAATTCTGTATCTGTCAAGTTCTGGCTGAAAAACCAAAAGTTCAAAATTATTTAAGTGAATTTTGGTTTCGACATGAACTCAAAAACTGCGTAACGGTCAGACTCTAGGTACTTTATATTCCTTGCACATTAAATGAGTTACAAAATCGTCACAAATTACCTTAAGATTTGACTGTGAGATGAATTTATGACGGGTGAGCTTCGAAAACAAGACATTTACTTAATTCGTAGTGGAAAGTTTTCGTCCCAAGTACTGTGTTCTCGTTCATTTTGCATATCATCACTATGTGTCTGTATAAATATTAGGACATGTAGGTACAAGAAAATCTATCTAATAAGTAATCGTATAGTTTTACACAAATACATGACTTGTTCTAGTCGTTCTAGATGCATAAACCAGACTACACACGATTTTTCAACAGCCCGTACTTATTTTAAATTCTTATTCTTAATTCAAATTAACTAAGATAATTATTACCGAGCTGTTCATTTGAAATAAGAACAATTTTTATATGCACTTATCAGACGAAGGAATAAGGAATAATCCCTTTGATTTCTTGAAAAAGTCTTACCTAAATACACACAGATAATATTTATTAGATAAGTATTATAAAGAGTTATTGTAAGAAGTTTCGAGGTCCGAAAAACATATATAATTCTTACAATATTATGATGTCTTTACCTCTAAGATTTTACTAGGTAATCGTATGTCTGTATATGACACAACTGTATTAAAACGTAAAATTGTTAAGCTCAATAAATCCGAGCCAAATCTCGAGCGAAGTTTTAACGGTTGGTCGCTGTTGATTGTCGTCGAAATTGTTCCTACACTAATCGGAGCGGGAATCAGTGTTAGTTGGGTGTCTGGACGCCTAAAATGTTGCTACATTCAATTAACATTTCAATTAGGGTAAGTATTTGTTTTTGAGGAATCTGATAACATAAAATATGCCACAGAATTTAGATTCTAGAGGTTAGCGTCATTAATTTTTAATGTAGGTAACGATTTAGTAAAATGTATTTACCAAATCATGTGATGTCTAAAGTTTCAAACAAAGTAATTTCTAGAAATCCGGAATAATACCTACTTCCATTTGGATTAAAATAACTAAGTTTTAGAAGAGCTGCAACTTATATCTTTAGTTACCCAAAAACGAAAGGCAGCACCAGACTCTGCTCTTTTATGATTCGACGTTTTAATTCAATATTGTTAATACACGTTTTGTTTATTTTACCATCTTCAAGCCTTTATTAAGTAGACTTCCTACTTACAAATCTAAGATGAAATAATAAGTAAGCACTCATCAGTTTCTATTATCAATCTACCGACTCATCCCGACACGACTGAGGGCGACATTTTAGCGCACCCGAGCGTCCCGCTAGTAAGGGGCCCGCATATCCGCTATATCCTAATTGAGCCCATTCCGTCGCGCTAAATAGTCCAGATTGGGTCCCCACTGGGATTGTTATCTGATTCAACGGTTCCACTGCGACTAATGGAATAAGGATGTCCAAGTCTGCATTTGTTCTCTAACACGGGATATTGAGTATTAGAATCGTATTATTGTCTATTATTTAATGACGAAGTGTCGTTCACGCCGGCTCTGATTCACAATTTAAATGGACGTGAATTTAGTAGGATTAGATTCAATTTCCTTTTTCTAATTCGTGATTGTTAGAGGATTTAGTACAAAAAGCTTGCATTGTTAGTGTTTTTGTTGCAATGTCTTTGGATTAAAGAATAATAAGGTGTGTGTCAAGTCTTCTGTTCAAAATTTTAAAGCTTCCAATCTATTGTCATTATTTCGTGACGATTCTAAAATTAGAAAAGATCTCCTATCATCATTGGTAGGTACCGATATTTTTGGCCTATTTGTCATGCAGTTCAGATTTTCGGATTTATTACCTATCTTTCGATATCTATGACATCGAACTTCGATGTTCTTTTGTCTTAATTGATATCTAAGAAGAGTAGAAACTCTTATTGCTTCCAAAGTCCTACAAAACTGCTTTAATAAAAAAAATAACTAACCAGGATTAGCGCAATGGCTAAGCGATTAGTTTTCTGCGCTAGCTGTCGCAGATTCGATTCCCGCACGGAACAAATATTTGTAAAGACTTAAAGATAGTTGTTCCCGGGTCTGGGTGTGTGTGCAAGTAAGATTTACATAAATAAAATGTACCCGCGATAAAGGATAAATACAAGTGCGAGGAAAAGTTAAAAAATATAAAAAACATACTACGCATTAATATAAAACAGTCTCACAAAGAAACAAATCCTAGCAGTTAAACATGAACTCAAACGAGCATCGAAGTGTAACAAGTCTCAAAAATTCCGCTCCCATTATAAAAAAGCATATTGTCGAAATCGGACTTGATTTTGAGAGCTCTTCATACAATATGCTGGCCTCATTATAAGGGTCCTTTGTCCTACGAACCAGTTCTTTTGGCAAAGCAACGGGCTTCACAATAAGTGTATCAAAATGAAAGTGCCCCTCATAAGTTTCTTTATTCATGACCTCTTGAAATGTCACCCTATGACTTAACTTTAGTTTTAATTAAAGGGATTGTCTTTGTATTACGTCGATATTGTCCTTAGAACGTAAGCTTTTTGAGTGCTCCCGCGGCCCCACATATTATTGTAAACTTGATTTATGAAAAGAGTATTCATGGAGTTTCTTGCTGATATCTTCTCCCGGACCAACCCACTTGGAACCGTGCACCTAGAATCACGACATTTTGAAAGTGCCTGCAAAGGTCCAGTTGAAATAAAAATCTTTGACTTTGACTTTGTATTAACAGACACGAAAAATACTCTTTATTTTACACCTGATAAAAAAGAAGCAATTAACATAGGATATACATACATAAGTAGTATTATTGTATTATTAGCGACCCGACCCCGGCTTCACACGGGTGAAATTTCTCTACTATCCTTAAATTAAATATCAAAGTAGGTACTATAGATATAAACCTTCCGTAAAAAATACCTAACTGATGGTGAAAACCGCATCAAAATCCGTTGCGTGGTTTAGGAGGAGTTAGCGGATATACAGACAGGCAGACGCGGAAAGCGACTTTATTTTATGCTGTGTAGAGATTAGTTATACGGTGATATCTATACTTTTAAAGAAAGAAATACGTCTTTAGTGTTTTAAGTCTCTTCCTAACTACAGTGATTTACCTTTAAATATCTGAAATTGTTTACAATATTTACGCTGTCCCGAAAACCTATTGTAAATAGTGTATAATTTGTATTCAACACACGCCAGCAGATGGGTTACGATTAGATACCTGTGTCTGGGGTAAGCGCAAGCGCACAATGGGGCGGGGCCTGAGCGGTAATTATTGTTTCCTTTTAATTGTTTTGATAGAACTAGAGCATAAACGTATTATAATCAAACCGATATTGGTGGCATAGCAGGAGCTCACACATAAAATATTACGTTGATCCATAGTCAAATCTTTAAATTTTAACATTTTAAATGCTCCTTTCATTACCCATTTAGGGCTATGTTCACCGACAACATAACAGATGATTAAAATGGAAACGGCTGTTTACCCATACCAAATTTCATGGTAAACGGATGATTTTGTCCTAATCATCTGTTTTGTTGTCAGTGAACTAGGGCCTTACACTAAATACACACTTAAACTGATCTTTAACACTTCCTACATTCTCACATGACCTGATAATCACATAGCAAGAACTTCCCAGCACATTCAGTGCTACTCAGCCTGTAAGCACCTGCGAACCTGGCTAATTATCAGGTGTTCCCCGACTCACGATCTGCGCCCACGACAGCCAGATTATACCACCCTTTCATTACTTTAACTAGCGATCACGGACAACTTAACTGTGGTTTAAAAATATTTTGCGGGGAGTCTAATTTATGGATACGAAGTTGCTATACCTTTCGGTGTGTCGCAAGTGTAGGGCCATGTACACCAACAATATAACATGATTATAACGAAATACGCTGATTACCCATTCAAGATTTTCATCTAATCGTCTGATATGAACGTCGGTGAACTTGGGCCTACATCGATTAAAGAGTGATATATTAGTAACTTTATACCTATTATGCAATATTCATTGTGATAGATATTTCCGAAAAATATATTAAGAATAAATTCATAATAACTCTCTACTGAATATGACTCAAACACCCCCGACTCCAACTAGAAAAAGAGCTGTAACTTATGACCGACTGAACAGATTTTCATGAAACCCGATAACCCGATACCCGATTAAACTAGATTTCGATTGAAAAAAACTGCATTGAAATCGGTCCATCTGTTTTGGAGCTACGATGCTACAAATAGATACACAGATACGCAGACACACAGATACACACTACAAACTTATAACAACCCTCTTTTTTGTCGGGGGTTAAAAATACATTCTCTTGAAAACAATAATTGTTTGAGACGAAGATGGTTTTCTTTGGTAAATATTGGAATTTATTGCTATGTTTTTCATAAACTGACACTTTCACATGTATATTATATTAAATTTATATGTGTCTCCATAGAGGATTAGCCTGGTGATCTGTAATACAGGTTCTACCTACATCAGACACCAGTCTCTATTTTACGTGTATTTCTATTAATGTATGGTTCTGTGATGATGAGAAATAAAGATATATTCTATTCTATTCTATTATGCTCATGAATTTCCACGCTTAAAAAAATTATAGGTAAATCAAACAACAATATAGACTATTGTACATTTTTTAATAAAAACACAACGCCCAAAGATTTTATATCCATTTGCATACTAAATAAATTAAAAATACAATAGAACATGAACATTTTCTTAGAATCAAGCTCGCCTACGATTTTATTGTCAGTAATGGCTATAAAAATGATATAATAACATTGATTTATAAGTTTTATGTTTCTTCTGAATTAACATTTTGCTTTAGTTATGCGTGTCCTTGCATATAGGTCGGTAAAGTGATCTATTTTGGAAAAAAATAAACATCTGCATAAATGTTTATTTTTTCCAAAATAGACACGATCTATTCGCAAAATGAACAATGCTACAATGTAAACAAAGCGAGCATGCAATTACTAACATATAATTTGCTGACGGTGTAATTAACAAAGGTTAATTTGTGATCATTTGTTAACTGTCATTAACGGGTCGTAGCGGTATTCTGCAACAAAAAGTCACGCGGACAAAAAAAATACATTCCAGTTTATATTTCGTTTTAATGAAAATAAACAAAACGATATATTTTTTTAGTACCTAGGTACCTGTTTGTACACAAGGTTCGTCGGAAAGGGTATCTATGTAAACCCGGAAGGAGCTTATTGTACCTACTCATCATTATGAACAATTTTTACTATGGGACCAAGCCTGACATCGGGAAAAAAAATCAGCTGATCCATGCAAATAATTCTATATTACTCATCTAAGGCCCAAGTTCACCAATAACATAACAGACGATTAGAGCAAAATCTGCCGTTTAAACATGAATTTTTGTATAGGTAATCGACCGATTTCATGTTAAACATCTGTTATTTTGTCGGTGAAAATGGCCCTAAATGTACTTATGGAAAACCTGATTTTGTTTTCGCGATATCTGGATTGCTCCCATAGTCAAAGTTGTTCATAATGATGAGTATAACAACCTCCTTCTGACTATCCTTGTATTGATATAATACATTTCCGTCTCAATTGCTATGTGAAATTATTATATTAGAAAAGAAAAATAATTTGATTCCGCACCAAAAACGACGCTTATAACTAATACGAGTACCTAAATACGTATTAAATAAAATAAAAAATAGATTTTAAATGTAAATATCACACCATTATAAGCAATGGGCCCATTAAATTAAGTTATAATTAGGTAATTCACCTAGGAAGTATAGCTACGACAGCTACAGCTTTTTTTATTTGCTGATATTATATTACGGGCTCGATGGCCACAAATTATCATTTTAATTGGGCATATTAATTATTTACTTTTGATTGCGGATTTGGTACAAAACGCGTCCAAGAACACGGTCGTCCGTGCAAGTCAGCGTCGCGTGATTCCCCCATCACTACATTGTTTACACACCCATTATTCACTTAATGAGCACACTAATGCGCCTGCGTGACGCTGTAATTAATGCTCGCGACCTCAAATCACTTGCTCACTGAGTTATTCAAATCGTTTAAGATTCATTACGCGCTTTTTGTCCACAACAAAACAGATTGAACACACTGTGCGCGATGTATGCCTGCGTTGCAATGCGTTCGCCAATTTTTTCTTGTAGGGAGGCTATTATTATTGTGGGCTAGTTAGATTTTGAGATTGGAACTAGGTACCACTTACCTACTCCTACATACGGACTTAATTTAATTTATTTCGCTAGAATTTAAATCACTTTGCGTGGTCTTTAAAAACAAACTTGAAAAGCAATTTCCTTAGCTGCTTTGCGTTCGTTGTAAGTTCGTTTACAAAGTGGGACAACAGGGCCGCTTTAATAACAGTGGGTACGTCTCTCAGCTAATAGCCGTAGGATCGAGCAAACATTTAATTGGCGTATTTATCGCAATTACACGCATCCATGGTTTGAGGGCGAGTGCGGCGTGATAACAGATTTCACTTCTGACCCAAGCTAGAAATGTAATTGGAAATTAACTCATTGTCTGAGCCACGGCCTCGCCTCACCGTCTTGTCGCCGATAAACTCTTTATAAAGATTTTTTTGCATAATTAATTCCTATAAAATGTGCTATTGGCACGTTCGTATTGTTACTCAAAATGAAAACCTTGAACGTTGAAAAAATCCTCAGTCAACAGCAACAATGGTCGCGAATTTGTCATTACCGTCGAACGTGACTGTAACCCAAACACCGCGCCCGCGCACCGGCCACGCATGTCTCGTTTATTTTAATATCACCCTGATTTTTTACTCTTTTCCGTCAATTTTGTGTTTTTTCAAAGTGACCTTCTTTTGCTGACAACGTGACACCTTTAACGGATTTTTCACGTACACTGATCAATAATATTCAGGCGCAGTTTATCGGAATGCTCAATAACATGAAGTGGATTACCATAAGTCCTTGTGATCTGCATTGCATCGGGGAGCGAGTGTTGAAATCACGTAAACACAAATCTGATGAAACTTTTATAATCGTCCACGTGTAACCCCTTAATAGAAAAACTTTATTGTGTGTTCGTAATTGAGTTTTTGTTAAGAAAATTAGATATGTTTGAGGGAATCTTTTGATTGATGGAAACTCCATTTCACGTTGTAGAGCTTCGCTTATTTGATATTCAAATATCGCCGGGACTCGCACATCTAGATATGTTTGTATTTGCTGGATAAGTCTCTGAAGGTTCATGAATTATTTTAATTTTATCTATATGTTATACTTACTTAGATATTTAGGTGTTAACTAAATTATATCTTAATTTCTAATGTTTTTGTTTCATGTACTGTTCCATGATGCCATTACCTAATAGTATGAGTAGGTATAATTATTTATTTATTACGCACACACTTACAGGAGGGTACGATGTAGATGTTCACATTATTGTATCTGACACATTGAATTCAAAGAGTACAGTCATTTGTTGCATCCTAAATATGGTAGGACTTTCAAATCGACACTAGTCAACTAAGGACTTCTCCTTATGGGAATGTCAGTAGATTAAACTAGAATACTCTTAATTTGCATCACGATGCTGCTCGAGAGGATATTACCATTATTCAGTATTCAATAACTCGACTGAATACCATTTTTATAAAGGATCCAGGTCGTCGGAGACGAATCGAATCCTAAAAGGAAAAGTTAGCTCAATAAGTATATTTAAGGCGAGTCATCTTATCGAGGCGCGCCGGGTACACCTGTTAACTCCTACATATTTCTAAGAACGGCGAACAATTTTTATTTCACATGCTAAATACACATCGCCGCCACAACTTTGATGTCATTTAGCGAAAACAATGGAAAGATCCGCGCGCACACTGGCATGCTAATTCCAACATTTTATTTAAATGAAACTTATTCTTATTATAAACGTGTCCTATGTCCAACTGCTGTTAAAATTTATAATGCTATTTTTACGTTTAAATGAGTCATGTGGGATCTTTGAATGGGTTCTTTACTCTTGGCATCGATTCATTACTTATCGGCTGATTTGTCATATACATAATAATATAAGTGACACGTTAAAAAGTCGTTTACCTTTCAAGTGCGTTTGTTTGATGTTTTGTGTCGTATGCACGGTTGTTATGTGATTTCTGTTCCGTTATGAAGATGCGGGAGTGCATCGGTTCGTCACGCGCATGTAACAGCCGCCTGTCGTCCGCTATATCCGCCTTAATACACGCGATTTGCATCGGCGTGCCTTATGAGCTTTCCTGGCAGTTTTCGCCATCATAAAGTGATCAAATAAGTTATCAAACGCGACTATAAATCAGCGGCTGTGGGACTTTCCCTCGTGTGTCGTTACGATTCTCTACGGCGTCTTACGCGGCGATTTTCTGAAGTTTTGCCAGCTTTTTGTTTGGCGCAGTTATGCTAATACGTAATGATGGGTTTCAAGTTCCCGGTGGAGAGGCATTAACTTGTGGCCTTACTGTGTGATAGTACTAGCCATCATTGAGCCCTACAAATGTGTAACTTCATTATTGTGGTGTACGTTCCGCTTTATAGTAAAGTAACTGATGCCCGCGGTTTCACACGCGCGTTTTAATTTTATCAAAATAAAATATAGCCAATATAAAGTAAGAAAATATTTATACAACGGCAACAAAAGAGACATCACATACAAAAATAAGTAGGAATAATTTAAAAATCTTGCTTAAATTAATGGAGTGCGTTCGTCGCAGTTGCGCTGAAAAAAGGTTATGTTCAGTGTATGCCAGCGTACCTATAGTACTCGGGGATAGTAGTTTTCTATAAGAGAAAGAATTTTTAGGAGCGGTTACATGATAATTAAATTTTACCTCTTTATTATATTAATGTAGACATCGCCAACTCAATTGTTTATTCGCATCTTTAAACGATGACTGTGTCTATATAATTATAATATCGATAACAGTATATAACATAATATATAGTTCATTTCACCCCAGGACGTCATATCACCCTGCTTCATTCATCAAACCTTCATTAAGATGAAATCCTTAATTGGGATTGACAACGAAATCGTTTTTATATCTCACTCCATAAACAAGACGCATATTAACGAGGTAAATGTGTTGTTTGCACACGCGGTATTTAAAGATACAATTTAAAATTCAAAAGTACCGCAGGTGCTGCTAAGTATCTTGTTTTATAGCGTAATGAAAAGACCTTATTAAACCGCTGGATGATACTACAATCAGAAAAAATGTAGGTATATATCCAGCTCTGAGATCATTGGTATGCGAATTACGAAGAGTCGAACAAAAGACATTATAGCATCCTGTTCCCGCGACACCACTTCAACTGTTATTATTAGCCTAATGACAAAAATTTATAGCTCCTTAAATTCGCCGTGCTGCAAATATTAAAGTTATTTTTTTATGAAGGGAAATGAGAAGGTTCGCCCTGTTGGTGTCGCATTGGGAGGTATGTTATGATATGAAGCGACGTTTATATCTGTGGGCCCGCTTTTGTTCATTCACTTCGGTTGTAAAATGTTGCGGCCACGATGTAATTGAACTGTTGTAAAAATGTAGCATCTATTCGTTTATTTTTAGCACACTTGTGTTTTTATCTTATATAATAATGTAAACATTTCCGGCAGCGTGGGTAGTGGCACTTTTATCGGAAAGAAACTATCTTCAAGACGCAATAAAAACTAAAAAAATACAATTTGCTATTGATCCTAATTTACTAATTTAAAAAAAAATTGTGGTCGCCCAGTGGTCGAAATTAAATATCTCCAAACTTTAACTATAGGAAAATTTCACACTTCGTGCGTGCAAAATGCTTAAAAAGGGGTACAAAGTTTTCTCTTAGTTTAAAAACAATTCGATACTTTAAGAAGGATATATCATCCAGCAACAATTTTGTAGTCCATTTTTGCTAAAATTCCGTAGCATTTACAGGTTACTGTATAAAGCCCTTTATTTATTAAATTACCGAGAAATATTTAAAAAACTATCGACACGTCAAGTCGTTTACGTATAAATTAACACTTTAGTAAACTATGGGCGTATAATACCGCAAATTAACTCGTGCGATAAATTACTGCAAGGTGAATTAAAACCAGACGTTTCAATAGACTCTTAACAGTTTTTCAATTGCTTTTACTTAAATTTTCATATTTACCTGACTGTACTGTATAAATGCATAAAATTTTGGGTAATTAACCGTGACATAAAAAAATTGGTTGGCATCTCTTTAAAAATTACGTGTTGCCAACAAAGAAAATACAGTCAATCACTTTTATTTGTTGATTTTATTTCACATTTTCGAAAAACCTCTTTGGATATGCTGTCATGATTATGTGTTGTGAGGTCTTTATTTAGTGTGTTTATGTTACAATTAGGTAGTTATCGCGTTAGGTATATCGTAACACGGCGCACGCGCAGTGGGCGGGTTACGGTCACCGCTCGAAAGACGCCATCTTTTGATTCACTCACATTTGAATTCATTCACTTTTTTAAATCGAACTTATATAGGTATAGGCTTTAGTACTTATTTTGCTTTAATACCTTATGTAAAGTTGGTTATGTATTACTATAACTTAAATTGATATCGTAGACTCTATGATACTTATGAAGAAAAATTGGTAAGATTGCTTATGAAGCTTTTGAAGAAAAAGCGAATGAAAAGTTATCATCTTAATTTACTTTTTCTCAGTGATTTGCGATCTAGTTATGATTTCATTTTCAACTTTCTAGGACTCGGACCCATTTTAAACTAATCTTGTTGATACTTTTCGATCAGTTCGTAGCTTTAGCATCGAGTATTAATTCGCAATGGTAACAAAAAAGCACAAAATCGAGTTATTTTCTTAAGTCACAATCTAAAGACAATCCACAACCGTCAAGTTATTCTGCACCAATACTTTGTTTTTAACTTTATATTTGTGCAAGCGTATTTATCTCATTGCGATACTGAATCTGCATTTCAAGCGGGACGTCCACCGGTCGGAACCGCTGGATTTTTATGCAAATACCATACAATACGCAGATGGAATGTCCATCACTCGCCCGCTATCGTTTGTTTTAGTCTAATTTGAATGTCTAATGCACGTAACTCCTTATCATTTACAAATATGGCCAAATGATATGCGTACAGATACGGACAGAAGCGAGTTGATCCGAGTTTGAATTTTCAAACCTGTTTGTGTGTGACTGTACGCATAGCTACAATGCCTACTTTCCTACTTATTGCTTACTCAATATAATCACAAAGATCTCCGGTATTGAGAACACGAGAACATTTAATATACACAGATTTCTTTCTACATTTCGATATTTGAGTTTGGTAAGCCTAAAAACGTTTCCTTGTTTCAATTTACGTCTCATAGTAAGCAAGCATTATTGAAAAAGCAGTTTCCCGAATTCCCGTTGTATAATCAACACTTTTCTCGCGTATTTTTATTGATTCACCCAGAGCGCTCCCACCCCCCTCCTCTGGAGGAAGCTGGGTTGGAAGCTGCCTCCTACCGCGCATTCATAATCGCATCGACACACACGACACTTGGCGCACGCTAAATACCACCTTACTGCTTTAACATACAGTCGCATTCTAAAAACCGATACCCGCTGAAATAATGGAACAGAATCGTGCGTTACCAGCCACGAGACATTAAGCGTCATATAAATTACATTAGCATATAAATAAAGTATTTTTGTTGCGTCTCTGCCCGCAGTACTTCTTGGGTCTTTTACGACGTCGGGCGCAGGGTTAACCGGGGACATTTTTGTTCTCCTTTTTAGATAAATCCACGGTCTTAACGACCGTAAGCAAATACATGTTATCGGTATACGTTTATTGCTTATTCGAACTCATAAATAATGCCGATGGAAACACGAAATTAATTTCGTTGTGAGAAAGAAGGTAAACATGTTAAGATAAAATACTCGGGTGAACTTACGAGTGCTTGTTACCAGTGCGACGTGGAGTCCAATTATTTATAACATACCTATAAAATACTCAAGTAATTTTGTGTTTATCTGTATTAGATTTTCATTTTGTATGTGGGTAGCGAGGAAAGCTCTCTAGTGTATTAGGTATTATTACATTGAATAAACGAGAACGTATTGTTGAAAAATAAATACGATTACGACAAATGGAGACCAGATATTGCTTACAATTTAGACTATCATGCAAAGCCCTAAGACCAGTTCAACTTTTATCCTCAAATTTACCCATAAGACTACCCTTTACAAAGATAATATCTTCTGCAAGCTCACATTGACCTCCATCAAGGTACTTATAGTGTCTTGAAGAGCATGATCGAGTTATCCAGTCAAAATAGCCATATAAAAGTGTCTCGACATCGTAAAAGTTAGCAATAAAATCATACTGTACTTAGAGACTTTTCATATGTCATGAATACGCCATATTGTATAACAATGATCAGGCAAAACAGTTACATAATGTATCTCATACCTTTCAGGAACATTTTTCAGTTCTTAATTGCGATAATGATTATTCACTTTCTTGACGGTTTCGCATACACATAAAGGACTAAAGCCAACTTCACCGACCACATAACAGACGATTAGAGCAAAATCAGCCGTTTAAACATGATTTTTTTGTATGGGTAATCGACCGATTTAATTTTAAACATCTGTTATTTAGTCGGTGAAAATGGCCCTCAGTAACTTACCTAATGATAGTCATGTTATTATGATTCTAGCCCTCTCCTGTTAAGGATGGCTTTCAGATTAATCAAATGTGTTATCAGTGTTTTGATAAACCATTATACCTACCGATTTCTTTCAATTCAGACCAAAGCCAATTATGAAACTTTTCCTGAAACAAAACACAATCCCATATGAGTAATTACAGCGACATGCAAGACAGCGCTACACAAGTATAACACAAGTATATACCTACATGTATGTATGTACTATACAGTATCAGAACGTGCAAGATCTGAACGGTCGGAGGATAAATGGGACAAACGAGGATAGGAAACGGTCGGGAAGAGATAAAGGGGATAGTTTGTAAAGCGTAATTATTTCACAGACGAGAAAAACCAGGCATTGTGAAAGAAAACTAAAGAGTTTCTATTCAACATTCACTTTAATCTCTAGAAGGTAATAAAGCTTTAGCTTGACCTATATATACAGGACGATTTTTTTAAACGAGGGAGGGACAAATTATATTTGGCTTCCAATTATCGATTCTTATTTCAAATAATTTGTGAAAAGTTTGATACCAATTATAATCATTAAAATAACAAATCGATACCCGTCATTTATTCCACATTACACGCGATTATAATTGTTTTTTTCGAAGTGAAATTTATCTATTTATCGATAATTTTATTCAGCAAGCTATCACAATCCTGAATGTCCCTCGTTCAAAAATTCACCTTGTATAAGATTATTTCGTGAACAATATAAGTAGGTATATTTCATAATGTAGGTGCTTCTTCGTCGAATCAAATTGACAATTCAACTGGGTGACACGTGTGCCCCCCTGCCCCACCCCATACGAAATTTATTCCCATAGGTATGACGTTCAATCATTGACTTTTTTCATTTTCCCTTCGACGATTTTTCCTTACCTACATAAGTGGTACATATGGCTCATATTGGATATGCTTAGATTGCTTGGAGACTATGTTAAAGTATTCAAATAAAGGGAACAAATGGCAACACAAAATAAACCGTTAATACCTTAACATTTAAAAATAGAATCCTTTAAATACATTATAATCAGATTCTTCTAAGCAACTCAAATTGCCATAATTATTTTAATTAATTAATGACAAAAGCCGATTATGATTAGAAGGTTAAAATTATCTGAAAAACATATCTTTCACAAAATTGCTACTTGGTCCACTGCTCGGCTAAGCTGAATGACGAAGACTTCTGCGCTGAAACCATAGCTTTTCTCAATAGGTTATTACTTAAATCAGGTGTAGGTTTAGTACATCTATACTTCTATTTCTATATATTGTAGAAATAAACTCCCCTTTAGATAAATAGACTCCTCTAATAGATAGATAGATTGAGACGAAGTCCCCGTTTATCATCTCTTTATTTAATACTGGCAATCTTCTTCATCACTGGCCACTTTATGCTTCCAAAATTGAAATTCGAATTTCGAACTTTGCGCTGGTTCATTATTTTTCATGTTCTTTTTCGTCATTCCTTCTCCAACTCTGGTAAGACATAGACACAGCTGTTGTCTTATTCCTCCTTATACAAGTTTTATAAAATACCGTAAAATAATGTATTGTGCTATTGATGTTTTATTATACAGTTTTTACTAAAATCATTCGTCCAAGAGCAAGATAATTTATATTATAAAGTGCTACAAATTGTTTAATAAACCCATTTTCCCTGTGGGGTTATAGATTATTATACTATTTACTGTAACTTCACCATAATCAGAGGATCTCATCGTTCATATTCCTAGCCTTTAGGCTGAAAGTTTTATATATTATGAGTCTAAATCAAAGCCGAAAGTCAGAAATCACAAAACAGTATTTTAGCATACATTTGTTCATACAAACTGTCCCAACCGTGTGTTACGTACAGTGAAATATAAATCGCATTAGGCATATCGTGTGGCCACACTGTGTGTCTTGAATACTAAGATGGTTAAGAAAAATTACAACCCAGATACATATCTCGGATCGGAATCGAACATCTCGGGGTGTAATTCGGAGTCGGGCGCGACACCGAGATAAATGAAGGCTCGGAGGGATATATATGCAGGGATGGTGTATCGATACTCCCCCATTTTCCCCCCTATCGACTCTTGGAAATGTGTCACTGTTGTTTTAGCATGGGAAGTACGGATTTGTTGTTTGTTTACTTCTTGCATTGATTGCAATTGGTTTGTTTTTTCTGATTTGTATGGTAAAGTATTGGCGGTAAAAATAGCTACAACATGAATTCAGTAGTTTTGCTTTTGATAATAATATCAACTGACTGACGATTTGTGGACATTACAATGTATTTATAAGCCTTCAACTTATCTCCGCTTTTAGTATACCTAGATGTGGTTAAATAAGATCTAGATTTTCGACATTTCATAAGTGTCTGTATCTGGTTTACATGAAATAAAGATCTATTCCATCCTCTTTTATACTACAATCACAGAATAGACAGATACAGAAGGTCGACTATACCTATACAACGAGACTTGCCGTACGTACGCGTCTGTGTGCGTCCGCCTGTTATCGCTTTTTTTATGGAGCCGGCCTTCTGTACCTATCTATGTTTAACCTCCGACAAAAAAGACGGGTGTTATAAGTTTGTAGTGTCTGTGTATCTGTCTGTGGCATCGTAGCTCTAAAACGGATGAACCGATTTCAATGCAGTTTTTTTAATCGAAAGCTAGTTTAATCGGGTATCATTTTAGATATGTTTCATGAAAATCTGTTCAGCCGTCCAAAAGTTAGAGCTCTTTTTAACCGACTTAAAAAAAAAGGAGGAGGTTCTCAATTCGACGCGTATGTTTTTTTTTTTTTTTTTCTAGTTGGATTCGGGGGTTTTTGACGGTTAGGTTATGTGCTACAATCCACTGCACATTTTGCCTTATTAAATTGTTAGCCAGTATCTAACCAGTACCTCTACCATGAATTTTCCGTGCCGTCTAACGTTCACGTTCACATGCAATATGTGTATGGGATTTTTTTCAGCGCCTCTAGCGGTATAAATAGTGAACTAAAGTCACTATACAAATATTGCATGTGAACGTGAACGTTAGACGGCACGAAAAACTCATGGTAGAGGTACAGTAACCGGTGCCTCTAATAAATCCGCAACAATATTATCTAGAATAGAATTTAAACTCAATTTTGATTCACTGATAAAACACTCCAAATAGCTTCAAAAATATGATGTTAATATCATAAAGCAAACTTAACGATAGTTGCCAATTTTAAAACTCATTACGTTATTCCTATACTTGGCACACAACCAAAACCCGATACTAACGTAATAGCGCCCCTGTTTACCCTGTTTCTGAAAAATAAACAATGTACAAGCTTTTAAAGATAAACTTTATTTAAAATACTACATATAAGAATAAGAATATAATCCTGCTTTATTTAATATCTAAATACTACACCTACTCATATTTTTATGGCTGCATGGTTCCGGCTTTTCCTATTTGATTTACTTGAAATATGACCCTCATTCGTCAATTTGAATAGATAGCCTCAAAATTTTAAAAAACATGAAAGAAATCTTGTTTTATACCCGTCTTATCATCATCAAAGAAATGAATCATGATGCTACAATCACCACTAAGTCAATTATTATACAGCATGATGACTAAAAGGTGGTGATTTTTTTTTATATAAGGAGGTGGATTCTTTCTCGAAGAATGCCACCACCTGAATCTAACACCGCGTATTCCACACAAGATTAAGGGAAAGAAATAAAGCCATAACAACGCAAAAACTTCACAAACCCATTTCAATTACTCCGCGGATTACAGCCCCACACATCACAAAAAGATGAAGTAGGTACGAAAAAAGTTGCCTAGCGTAGAACAAATCAAAAATATATGCACCCTTCTACCCTACGTGAGGCGGTTCTGAAACGATTTACATGAGCGCCGTCACCTCGTCGCGTGCCCACATTTTTTATTTAAATCATACTATTTAGATATGCCAAGACATTTCTCTTTCACTGTACCCACCAACAATAAAAATAACGTTTTAAAACTTTTCGACCGACCTGTATATTTTAAGGTGTTCTTTTTTCGAATAAACGTATTTCATTGGATATTGAATGGCGGTTCACGTGATTTTGTGCATTGTTATGAAAGACATTGACTCGTAAAGTTTACACATAAAGGTTGGATTTGAATAAAATGAAACTAATTCGCGTATTGGATTGTGTTTGTGCCAGTATAACTCTAAAACAAATAACATGAGGAAAATTTCACTTATTCATTTTCAGGTTTTCAGCCTACATAGAAATATTCATTATTTAAAAAAAAAGAAACAACATTTAGATTGGAAGTCTCCAAAATTAGTTCGGAAAATACTAGGCAGACGATAAACAAAATCAAATAATTGCTGCTTTTATTTTTTCGAATAAAGTTTGCATCGTATTTCTATTCCAAACTACAGCCAAATTTATGAAACGCCGAAATTCAATTTTATTCCATATCAAGCAAACAAAGATACTACTTAATTCAACTATCACGTCTGCAGATAATTATATAGAATTTGTTAAGGTCGTTGTCCGAATAATTTGGCAATCATATATCTACAGTTGTTTAATTAATATTGAAGGCGAGATTCACCAATCAGGACAATTCTCTGCAATGCCAATCACGTTTTCTTTCGTAATAATTATTATACGAGTAATTGGATATTTTATTTTTAATTAATCAAAGTGTTTAAGTCGGAGTTCTTAATTTAGTAAATCATATTCTTCTGTTTTCTTATTCAGTCTTAATAATGCCACAATTGTGCTCGGTTCCAAAGTCTTGTCCTTTATCCATAGACAATAGAAGGAATATCGGATAAATTATTCTAGTTCTTGCGTGTCTATGTTCAGCAACAATGTTAGTTCGGCTTCATGAACAATCTAGTAGTTTCTCACATCTTCTAGTCTTTTATCTTTTGGCTATTAGCAAGATTTTTCAATCATCTCTGTAACCGCACGTAACTTTGCTATTCAAATCGTGCCATTTTCAGGCCTGAATGATAAACATTTTATCCATAATATAAAATTATACGTCAGCAGTTCAGAATTTGATATTAAAAATGAATAAATAAATAATTCTAGTAAAAAACATAACTGAAAATAATAGAAAAATAAAACATATACTGAAAATGAAACATAATCGATTGCATTAATTAATTTAGTGACGTAACACAGACATTACGTAAGTTTCATATCGAGCTTTAACGTACCTACCCTAGTATTCTTTTTCTGTGGCCTCAGTGCCCACGGACTGCCGGATTTCCCTGTTACTATTAGCCTGTATCATCCCACTGCTGGGCAAAGGCCTCCCCCTTGATGTCTCTGAAATCCAAAAATTACCTTTTGACAGCTGTCCAAGCCAGTCCAAATCTGTCGAAACAATATCCTTTTGACAGCTTTGACAGCTGTCAAATTGTATTTTTTTTAGATTTGAAGAACTGTAAATGTCGCGCCGCGTATTTCTTATTCTAAACTGATACCACACAACTACTGGGTGTTGTTGAATCATACCAACATCCTGAAAATTCAGTCCAAAATATATAAGATACATCTTGTATCAAGCTCAAACTTAAGATCACCAAGAAAACAGCAACACGAAGATAAGATGACATTTAAAATGTTGTATGCGACTTTTGGGATATTGTACCAAAGAGCGATATCGGAATCGTGTTATTACAACAGGCAATTTACGTGAACATGTACTTATTTGATAAAATAAACAAACCCAGCCCATTACTGTCCCACTGCTGGGCACGGGCCTTTTCTAATGAGAAGGGTTAGGCATTAGTCCACCTCGCTGGCCTAGTGCGGGTTGGCGGACTACACACACCATCGAGCACTTTATGAGGGCCTCTCAGATGTGCAGGTTTCCTCACGATGTTTTTCTTCACCGCTATCGCAAGTGATAATCCAATCCTAGTGGTGATTAGAATGAATCCGAAAAGACAGAGCTGCGGGCCGGGTTTGACCACAAACCCTCTTGCATGGAAGGCAAGCGTTCAACCGCTAGGTTTTCACTGCTTAATTGATGGCACACATTATTTCTAAACCAAATAAAACTAGGGTCGAAAGAGTCTCAAAGGTCACGACTTCTTTGTCCTACCCTTTGTAACTTAAATCATATGAAAAAGACTTTGTACTTACACATAACATATTAAAATTAAACTAGTTACAAAAGCTTTCAATATTCATAAAACATCAACACAATACATATTTACATTTAGGTATAAAAATCTCGTTAATCTTCTTTTTCACCTAATCTCATTCATATTTCAATAAGTATGTATATTAATAGATACCTTAAAAGTTATAACCAATAAGTCACGCTAACGTATTTATTTATTAACAAAATTAAACGTAGGTAGAGCAAAATCACTTTTTAGTTTAAAAAGTGTTTTTGCATAGGAATAGGCAATAACATCAAGATAATAATATGTAATAAAAAAATATGGTTATGTCTGATTTATTTTGAAAAAATCTAAATTAATTGTTAATAACACACAAAATATTCAAAATCTGGAAATAAACTTATTTTTCGTTTGATGACAGTTGTTTACATGTTGTTTGTGCACGTTAACTAGGCCCACACTATACCTATAATATGAATAAAATTATCTACCAATTTTCCAACTCTTCTGTACCTACCTATCTGAATTATGAATATAAAAAAATCGCTCCCACAATAGCGAGCTTATTAAACCAACATTATCAAAACACTCCGTTCCCTCACATATTAAGCCGTATACCTCCACATAATAATATATGAAAAGGTTCCCCCTTACTCCCCCTTCGTCTTATTCCGTTCATAAAGCCCCCTTATCTACAATTTCGAGCCCATTTCATTTGAATGTTGTACAGTTACGTCTGTATCTTCTAATGCTCGTGTGCATATCGTTAGGGGTAGGTTTTTGTAGATCTCCATGGAAATAAGAGGTTTTCTGACTGATTTCTCGATTCGACATTCTTTTTAAAACGAAAATACAGCCTTCATTAAACATTACATTTGACATTTACGATAACAAGACTTTTATAATACCGACCGCGACGAGATTAAAGAGAAAAGCAATTGTTACTACGGCTTTTATGTATTCATCCCCCAAGGAAATAGAACCTTCTAATTCGGCACCTTCTAGCCTCGATTACAAAAGAACTTATGAGACAAAACCTAAGCAGTTTCCTCATTTACACGAAAGCCTTATGGTCATCTAATTAAGGGTGTATTTACTTCGCACTCCCATCCCTTCCGCGATCGCGTCTATGTACCGTTGGCCTAATGAACGCAAGGCGTCGATGAGCTGTTGTTCCTCCGTAATTAAACCAAAGTACGCATGCGCCAGCCACGCCCAGCCGCGCAGCCTCCGAACCACCCCCCTTACCTACCCCCGGCCTTTAATTACTGCCAAGACATTACCCTTAATGCTCTTATATAACCTCTGAGTTGATTGTATCAGGGGTTAAAATGAAGAGGTTTTGTGTTGCTATGTTTGTAGTAGATTTAATGTACCTAGCTTATTCATTTTCAGTAATTTGAGAAGTTAAAGTAACATTATCGTGTGTACTTTCATTTAAAAAACCACGAAAAGAAAGAGACAGGTAGCTACGAATTTCCTTTAGGTAAACGTTTTACGATTACCTTGTAGTGAGAAACTAAACCACTTGTAGCACGGTAAAACACAAAATCCGTGAGCAATATACTTTGGATCAAAATTAGCCTTAGATAATAATATAACCTACGAATAAACTGAACCATTTTTATTAGTAATATATAATAAATCGCCGATTGCGATATGACCGCCCATTGCACCATCTTACGTAAAATGTTTACATGTTACTCCTACGAAACTGGTGTACAGTGAAGATTACTTCTATTCTATTCTAGTAGGTAAATTACTTTAACAAGTGACGAAGGGTTAACATTAACCCCTACAATAATGAAAAACGATTCATTTTCCTCCGTTATCCCCGATCTCCAACGTAGATAAGGTTCTTAATGTTATATAATCAACATAACAGGAACAGTTTTTTCGCCTATCGCAGTCCCCTTCACCCTTCAGCTAGTCTTCCTCCATATTATCTGTATAGTCAGCATTATCTGCTATTCCTACTTCAATAACCTAGCCGTCAAAAACCCCCGACTCCAACTAGAATTATATCTCTTCATCAACTAGAAAAAAAATATGATGATCTTCAAACGGCTGAGCAGATTTTCTTGAAACATAGCTAAGAACACTATTATTGTGATTAAGACACCTTACAAACGAAAAAAACTTAATCAAAATCGGTTAATCCGTTCAGGAGCTATGATGCTACAGACAGATACACAGATAATACAAACTTATAACACCCCTCTTTTTAAAAAGTATGTGTAACTAACTGTTGCCCGCGGTTTCACTCGCATCCTAGAAGAACTAATTCATGTACCCGGATGAAGTATTCTGGTCTACCTGATGTGTGCCAAATTTCATACAAATCCGTACTGCCGTTGTGCGCGATTGAATAACAAACACCCAAACAACTTCATCTAGATATACACATCAGTTTTTATTCTACCTACTCGATCTCAGGTAGGCTGCTTGCTGGTTGTTAGTCACACAAACAAATCACTAAAATATGGTTTACTGAAGTCAGGTTTTAAAACGAAAATCTTAATGGAGTTTACTACTTACATTCGTTAGATGGCGTTGATATCAATTAAGAAAAGGGTATGATGTTGATAATTAATTTAATATAACACTAAAGAATCCGTGATTCCAATTCGGTTTCAATAGAATAGTAGGTATTGATTTATGAAGCACCTCGAGTTGTATAAAGTTCCTTTTAGTGCATAGGATGGAAATGTAGCGGCGAGCAATGTCCTTTCACAAAATAATATTAAGTAAGAAATAAGGCATTTCACACTATTTCTTATCCATTAACAAATGACAAATTCCAAGATGGCGTCTTAAGTGTGCGAAGGCAAATGCTCATTTGTAACAGGCTGTTGCTACGCGGGTCACGTACTCCACCTCTCTCATTTTTCACTACATTGGTTTCACGTGTGAATTATTGTTTTTTACCGCACCCTGTTTGTTTATTGCGCTCCTGTTTTGGAAGAATTAGAGGACTTTCTAGAATTTAGAACTTTGTTAGCGGTTCTTACCCAAATAATGAGGCAATATGGGACTCCAACATAGTTTGCTACGACGATCGTAGGCTATTCGTAACTTGCCAGCTTAGCAGGCGGATTGGATAAATAATGTTATGTGCTACTATGATGTTGCGATGCACGTGTATATAACAATAACAATGTTATGTTGCACAATAACAATTACTATCATTCAAAGTCAAAGTTTTTTATTTCAACTGGGCCTTTGCAGTCACTTTCAAAACGTCGTGATTCTAGGTGCACGATTCCAAGTAGGTTGGTCCTGGAGAAGATACCGGCATTTGAACATCAACTGGAGGGAATAGGGAAGGAGAGCGTCCTTTTTTAACGGAGTAGGTAATACCTTTAATGGAGGTACTATTATCTACTTCGTTAGAAAAGGATCCCTTGTATGGAGGTCCTCCATACATTAGGAAAATATTAGGAACTTGAGACTAATGAGTTTCAGATGCATTTGCCCAAATTGTATAAATGATTGTGCACCAGCTTATTCATTTCCCGTCCCCGGCCTCTCACGGGTGCAATTTCTCTACTATCCTTACATTAAATATAAAAGTATTATACATATAAACATTCCGCGAAAAATTATCTAACTGATGGTAAAAGCCGCATCAAAATTGGTTGCGTGGTTTACGAGGAGTAACCGGATATACAGACAGACAGACGCGGAAAGCGACCTTATTTAATACTATGTAGAGATTAGGAAGTATCTATCTATACTCTGTTTTTTAATTGTCTTATTTAATAAACAACTATCACGTGTTTTTAATGAAAAACGTTATTTAAAAATATGAAAATCATGTTAAAAATTATCTTTAATAATAATAATTAATCACTTTTTATCAAATCTTCATTTTGTAAACAATTTGTTGTATTTTATAAATGATTATTACATAAAGCATTGTGTGAAGATTGTTTACTAATTAAAACAAGTAAAACAAAATAGAACATACAGAATATTATGGGTTGACTATTGGCTTCAGAAAATATTTCACACATTTCTTACATAACGTTTATTAAAACTTGAAAGCTAGGGAATGTTCTCTACGACAATTTATTATAATTCTAAATCTTTTACTGAATCAAATAATCACAATAAATATTGATAAACATTAAAACCATGAATAAATAATCATGTAAACACTTACGAACTCCAAACGTATTACCATCTACAAAGAGCTACGAAGCAATACTGTCCAAACTCAATCTAAATTTCATTTTACGCCTCAAGTATCACGTACGAGCATATAGAATAGACTCCATCGTCCTTCGTAACTCGCAAGAACGTCCGCTGTCAAATTTTAATTTCTCCCTCAAATATTTACCGAAGGAAAAAGGATTCCCCGGCGGGCCGCGCTCTAATAAGTTTTCCATAAGAGAGGCGGATGGGGGAGAGTGGGGTAAGAAGGCAAGGCTCTTATTGTGTTTGTAGAAGCTGGCGCATCCGGGCGCATACCTAACAAGATGGATATGTACTCGGGCCCACCCTACCCCTTTCGGACCGCCCCCTATGTAGATACGACAGCTCTCGGCGTTGCACCGAAATTGCATTTTCGAATACTAATTCCTTTTCGTTTCCAACCTTTTAGGAATAGTACTTATTTAAGTGGATGTTCAGATTGTGGAGATGGCGCTGTTTATGTTTGAGTTGCTCTCATATGAGAGCGACTCAAATAACTTTTCTTCTTTTTATATCTTTTTGAAAAGATATTTCGTTTCCAGGGCTTTTGTTTTAGACTGAATACTATTTAGACGTAATTTTGACCTTACAAGTAAAGCTAAACAACATATGCTTCAGATTCCCATATCGAAAATCTTTGTGCAATGTTAAAAATACCGAGTCTAACCTATAATATGTTGTACAGGACATTAAAGTGGGACAACGAAAGTAAATAGTGTATTTATACCCTGCAATTTTGCAACAGTTCCAAGCCATACACTCATCTCGTGTAGTACCATGATTATTAAATCACTATCTGCCATTACCTCGACCATAAACTACCAAATGTTCTAGCTAAAAGCAGAATCACTTCACTATACGACCGGACGAGTACACAGCAGCAACAACGTTTTGAGCTCACACACAGACACATAACACGCATATCCCCATACGTACGGTTACCTTCAAAAAGTGTTGTTAAAACCCTACGGATAATTGTTATTTGCGGATCCCTAAGCGATAAGAACCATTTTCCTGGTTGATGCTGTGTAATGTAATGTTTTCAAAATGTCAACCTCATTATATTTATTTTACTATTATTGATATTGCAAAGAAATGGTGTAGCTGAAATAGAACAATGAGAATTTTTTTGCATTATATCCTATATCATTATACTCGTACATCTTAAAAATAAGAATATCTTGAAAAGTGTTCTCTAGAGAGAGAAGGTATAATTTGTTTCTTTGTATGTACGCGGTAATCTTTGGAACTACGAAATCGATTCTAAAAATTATTTCACTAATACATAGCTACTCTATTACTGAGTGATACAGGATATACTTATACATATATCTAAAAAATATCCAGCCAATTATTGTCCCACTGCTGGGCACGGGCCTCTTCTCAGAATGAAAAGGGTTAGGCCTTAGTCCACCACGTTGGCCTAGTGCGGGTTACCGGATTACACACACCATCAAGGACTTAATGAGGCCCTCTAAGATGCTCAGGATTCTTCACGATGTTTTCCTTCACTGTTAACGCAAGGGATAATCAAATTCTGATCCACTATATATTTTATTCTAATAAAAATAACACGCGCTGGTGAAACCGCGGGCAACAGCGACTAATTCATAATTTGCTACAAAAAATAATAATTTTCAAACTCCCAATCATAGAACACTGAATTTCGCTACTCTTACTATACAAATAAAATTAAGTACCTTTAAAAATATCTCGTACATATACGTCAATACGGGAGGCAAGATATATCTTGCATAACACCTCCCCCTCTTTGAAAGAGGAAGCACAATAATCTGAGAATGGAGGCTTGTAGGCCACCTGTGACGTCGGCTTGAGATCGCCGACATTTTGAAACGAGATGATCAATACTATGAGATTTTATAAACCGTTATTTCCACTTCTGACTATTTTATACACAATTAAATATTGCATTAGTGCAAGCGTTTCAAGAATTTTTTTGATTTAGGGTGTAGGGATTTTCCCTGATAAACGGTTTAGGTATAGGATATTTGGGAATGTATTACAGCTATTGCCAAAAGTTAGGTGTATGACAATAATTAAAATAAATAAATGAATCCTGTCAATTACTGTCCCACTGCTGGACACAATGAAAAGGGTTAGGCCTTAGTTCACACACCAGCAAGGACTTCATGAGGCACCCTAAGATACGCAGGTTTCCTTACGATGTTTTCCTTCACCGTTAATGCAAGTGATAATCAAATTACAATACGCACATAAATTTTTAAAATCATAGGTGCGGGTCGGGTTAGAACTCAGACCCTCCTGCATGGAAGGCAAGCGTTCAACCGCTAGGCTATCACTATTATTATTTAATGTACAGTGGTATATAACGCGCTCATTGGTGGTCAAATATAATTTTTCAAAGTTTTAGAATAGGTACACGTTTGCGATATTTTTCACTTATTTAAATAGTTGTAGATCTTTAACATGTATTATTGACGAAGTTGCTAGAAACATCACAACAGGTATCCCGTTCGAATTGAAAGCTTTAGATTTGAAACGCAAATTTCCCCGATATGTACGAAAGAGCGAATTATTTACATTTCCACGTAAACATGGCCGCCCGTTACGTTTTCCTGGCTACGTCACATGGACGTGCTTAGAAGGTCGACGCCGGCGCACCCATGAAATAAGCGGAGATTCTCATTTACTATAATTATATCTGAATGTAAATTTGTTTTATGAAAAGAGTATCCATGGATTTTCTTGCCGGTATCTTCTCCAGGACCAACCCACTTTTGAAAGTGCCTGTAAAGGCTTAGTTCAAATAAAAAACTTTGACTGCCTTTCATTGGTCTAGTGATTACAAGAGCGACTGCTGTTCGTGAGATGCTTGATTCAATTCCTGGATCGGGCTTGGTGTTATAGGTTTTTTCTGTATGGAAATTCTTAGTAATAGTCCGGAGTTTGGAATTGCCACGGAGATGGCAATAGACTTGCCCTCTATTTCATGGAACTTAGTAACATAACTTATTTATTTCTAGCCGTTACATTTTTCAGTGTATATGTTGGCCTTACAAATATTTGTTCCATGTGGGGATCGAACCCGCGGCAGGTAGGTCAGAAAGCCAATCGCTTAGCCACTGTGCCAACCTGTGAATTACGTGAAAATTGGTCATTATTTACCAAAATAGTCCATCGTTTTAATATAAATAAATGTCCTCAATTAAATCGCTCTGCTCATCCGAATCCGCCTTTATTATCGCCGTTTTCATGACGTTTATCTTAAGGTACATCGCCCCCCCTTCATAAACAGTAGGCACCTACTTTAAATGATTCTGTTTGCGTACTTAAATACCTATGTAGGTAAGTTGTCAAGTCCACGGATATTATCAGATGCTGCTGCGTCACAAATTGTCTTATTGTTAGATATTATGTTTTAAACCTCGCTTAGTAAATGCGCAGTTTTGTACACGGTATTATACAATTTCAGAATAATTTCCAAGATCTCATTAAACGATACAGACAGATCTATCGATATAGAAAAATACAAGCTTCGTGTCGTGAAATACTTAGATACGAAATAGTTTGCATCTTTACGATAACGCAAATGTAAAGATTACAAGCAGATTGAACGTCTACTCGTAAATTCGAATATGTCTTAATACCGCAATCTGCTCAAGCAGAAATCGTATATTTACACTATCATTCCTCGGGCTCTGAAAGAAGTAAAAGCCAATACAAATACTCGTAAAATACTCTTGGAGCGCCAGATTGAAACGAGGCGCATCCACTCACGTTCCCGAGCCCTTGTCGCCACCAAATCGGTCCAATATAGCTTTTTCCCGTCGATTATTTCAACCAGCCTTTAATGTTTTTATTTAACGCCTTCGGGTATTGAGTCGGTGTCGGCTTTCGTCACTCGGCCTAATTTATTGCAGGTCGGAGCGTTCGCGCGGCGTGTTTTTGGTGCGGTAAAAAAGCGCGCGTCGAGCGAACACCGCGCGTACCGCCCGCGCGTTTTTGTCCGCGTGTCGCTTTAATTACGGCGTTCGGAACGCGCCGTGTAGACCGGCCATTGTCGTGCTTCTTTGCGTTCCGTTTGAGATACAGCCGTTTATTATAGTTTATGGCAGTTAGGCTTATGTAAATGCCACGTTTTGCAAATCAGATGCGTGAGAAGGCAATGCTCTGAGTAACAAAATAGATGGCGTATCTTGACCTTATCTTTCGTGTCATTGATACATTTCTAATTTTTATAAATAACAAAATCAAACAATTTATCGGGCACACCTATATCGTAAAATTAGATTTCGCCGCTTGTCTCAGGTCATAAAGCGTGAGGACACCGACATGTCCTGAAAATTATCCAAGCGAAGCCTCCCCGCTGACCGGGGACTTGAGAAAACATACATTTTTAACGTACCCCAACCTCTCGCCCCCCGAGGGTGAGACGGGAGAAAATTACAAAAGAAAACAGCCTTAATTTCCAATGTCATCTCCGTTCCACCTAATCCTCTTATCGTTTTATATTTTGGCCTTTGAATTTTCATTTATTTTTGTTTGTTTAAGGAAAAGGTCCGCCGCGGCTTGTCTCGTCTCGAGACATTTATTGATTCGGATGATTAGGTGTACCGTCTTTCGTAGACAATAACTCGTTATTAGATTATTATAAATAAGTACGTTTATTTAGGGGATGTCTTCAAATTAAAAGTAACAGGAGTTCTTACAGCTCATGATTATTTCCGCGATAATATAAACCGTAATATAAAATTAAGAACAAAATAACGGTACCTATTCACTTTTCAAAAACCGTTCTAAATATAAAAATTGCAAATGTGTGCGTTCAAACCCTTACACACCGAACGTAACAAAGTACAAAATGGAACACACAGAGACAAAATGCTGATACTTACACATTCCGGATCCGGTCGGGGATCGTTTTACTCTCTTATTGGTGGATGCAGATTGGAACAGACAATAGTACGTCAGTGGTGGATGTCGCATTAATCAGTTGTAGTGCAACCATAATTCAATCAGAGGTGGGCACCGGCCGCGGTCACCGGTTGTTTTATGCATGTGTGGAATGACCAATGTGTCAGATGTGAGAATGCTGTGTGGATGAGCCGGGCATAGAGTAGAGACTGATGTTCATTAGACAAATATACAGATAAAATCAAATATGTTGGAATAACTGGACCAAAACTGTATGATATTTGTCAGGAAGCAAGACAAGATTTTCAAAATCTATCAAAGAAGTAACCAAAGATAATTTTTTGTGTCAATTCTTTATCAGCATTAAAATAAGTGTGGCTTGAAGGTTGTGGTTATTTTTGTTTTCACAAGTACCTAATATCAATACAATATTACGTTAATATTGCAAAACACTGAATATTATTATATTACATTACTTACAATCTAATCAGCTGCTCTATATACTTCTTCACAAGAAAACCTCGACTTTAAATCTATTCGAAACGTCCAATATTTCCATCTATGCGCACCGAACATAGTTTATGTACATTCCTATTCCTAGTTAAGCTCTCAACGCGAGTACCACATCCATCTGGAGGGTCATTTGTCCGGCATCGGCGACCGGGAGCGAGACTCTTTCATATTTTACATAGAATGCGGTGCACTGTCAATGCGTCCGTACGCTCAGTCTCAATCACTCAGCCAACTATATCGATGGAGCATTTGCAAATTAAACCCACGATAATATCGCTGCCATTGTGTAAGATCCTTAATAGCCATAGAAAAGTCATATTCGTAAATATCAATGATTCTCTATTTACTCTTTATTGAAAAACTATTTGAAATGTAATAATGTTTGCTAAACTGTTTTTCGTTATCATGAACTCGCAATCTGACATCTTCGAAATCGAGATTTAAAATTCGAAGCACAATTTTCGTCTTATTATGAGTAATGGAGTTTTTCGGTACGAAATTTGAATAACAGATTCGAAATTCGAAATACAACAAATAAACGAAAATTAGTAATTTATTGTCCTAGAGCCAGTTTCTGGGAACATTAGACGCCATTAATTGGACTAAACCAATAAAGACGACATCTCTGGACACGTGTAGGGACTTTTTGGTAATAAAAAAAGAAATTGTGGCTTCGGCAACGTATTCTAAATATTTCTCGAGGCGGCCGAGAGGCCTCGATATTTAATTGTTGTTTTTTGTTCGAATTCCCGTTTTTTTGTGATTGAATCAACATGCTGCTGTCATTGTATAAGTTCGGGTTTTGATCACGGCTTTTTTCTGACTTCGTTCAATTGTTTGTGTGTTTTAAAGAACCGAGCCGGGGTTGTTTTTTTTTATCAGCGATATGGTAATGTGAGGCTCTTAATCAATCTGATGAATTTCAAATCAGACGTTACTGTGTATATTAAAAATGTTATATATAAGGAAGGTTCTCTGAAGTGAATTATATTCGTAAATAAGTTCGGAGAAAAGCAAAGATGCTTGTGTTTGGCAACAAAACAATTTTTTTTATATTTATTAATTTGTTTTTAATTTTACTTTACAAAAGGTCGTAGATATCCTGCCCCGGTTGAGATTTTAGGCATAATATAATGTATTAATACTATGAGCTAATACCCATCATTTAGCTCCCATAAATTAAAAATAGGTTCAGTTTGGAAGCAAAAGTTTTCTTCGGTTGGAACAAAAAAAAACTAAAACCCGTCTACTGAAAAGGTAATGTATGAAACAAGAAAATATTAATACATATTCATAGTGATGTTCAGAGGATAGTCGTGGTCGTATGCCACTTTGCCCTAAAGCTTATGATCGCTTACTACTGTTAGACTGTATTGTTTTGTTAGGGTAGGTGGCATACGACCACGGCTATACATACATATTTATATAACTCCCTCCGTAGTCGGGTAAAAATAAACTAACATGGCGTCTTCTGTAGAAAGTTTTGGTCATACACATCTACGGCCTTTTGGCCTACTAATTAATGGCAGACACCTAGTTCCCAACATTCTCTTAGTCCTACGACACCGTATGAGACAGTCAGTGAGTAGGAAAACTTTCAGAAAGGGCTTTATACCTACTAACTCTTTACAAAACAATTTCTGCTTTTCCTCTTTTGATAATCAAATAAAAATATTATAGTTTAAAAAAAACTAAATAAAACGCTTTTTTCATCCAAACTAAACGTGTATGCAAAATTTCAGCTCAATCGGAAACCGGGAGGTGGGTCAAATTTAACTTCCAAGACTTTTTTACATCGTTAGTTAGTTACAGGTGAAGCTAATAAAAGCGTTTTAAAAACAAAAAGCACATCTTCCCGTAAAGCTCTAGATGATCGGTAAATTTTTAGGAGAAGAATTTCGCGGAATATTTAGGCCAACATAGCTTAGCCATTTAGTTCTTAGAGCCAGAAGCACACTAGTTACCTTTTGCAGCAGAAACGCGCATTTTCGCGTTCGTTGGCTGCCTTCTGCATACAATTTTTTTACAACGAACGCGAAAACGGGCCCTTCTGCTAGAAATAGTAGTTAGTGGCCCTTACCTACTGTGATGTGATTATGTCATATACCTAACTACATCGTAAATAAATCGTCGTTAATCGTTTTTGAGCTGTGTCATATAAATACTTTTTCTTTTACTTTCTTTCTTTTAGTTGTATTAATGCTGATAAGGATTAAGGGCTATGGCACACCAGCTTCTTTCTGCAGTACTAGGGCCCTAACAAATTGATTTTCATAACGACCACAAACCACCGTGCCGCCTCTACACCTGACTTACATTCCTTAATATTGATTGATAGCATGTCCCTGACCGTAGACTACGGCTGCAAATACTTTCTATAATGTCATGCCAATCGGGAATCGAAGCCGGGACTTACCGCCAGTCATCCGCGAAGCATTTATCATATAGGCGCGGCTGCACCCTTAATATGTGCTATTCATAATGTTTCATTAAGTGGTAATGCGTTTATGATACGCCATCAGACGATACTAGATATTGGCCTTATCTTTGCTATATTTTTTTTACTTTACTTTATAAAGGTTAAAAGCAGTGATAGCCTAGCGGTTGAACTGTTGCTTTCCATGCAGGAAGGTCTGAGATCGAACCCGGCCCGTCGCTCAGACTTTTTTAATTTATGCGTGGATCAGAATTTGATTATCACTTGCGTTACAGTGAAGGAAAACATCGTGAGGAAACCTGCGCATCTGAGATGGCTTCATAAAGTCCTCGATGGTGTGTGTAGTCCGCTAACCACCAGGCTAGCGTGGTAAACTAAGGCCTCTAATCCTTCTCATTCTGAAAAAAGGCCCGTGCCCAGCAGTGGAACAGTAATGGGCTGGATTTATTTATTATGAAGGTTATATTATAATGAAGTCCAGATTTGTAAGGCAAATTACATTTGTATGTCATTTACAAATTGTGAAGGAATATTATCATAATATATGCCTCCGTCAATTGAAATATTGGCCCTGATTTTCATCCCATTTTTGGCCCCATTTTACATACATATTCCAAAAAATAAACTACTCACGAATTGAATAAACTTATATTGCTAAATCTTTTAAATTTTAGAATGATATCAACACTTGTAAATATTTCTAGGTACACAAGATTCTGCGCCACCACTTTTTACGTCCAACCGATCAACATCAATCGATAGATTAGTATCAATTTGGTTCTTTCAATTTTATGATCAATAGCATCTTCCGCTAAATCACAAGCGCTCGCTGAAAGAAACATCAAAATGGACTATTACTTTATTTTTAATTTCGATACAGACAGAATGAAAACATTATGATTTTGCGCGTGCCCACATCTGGGGCAATTTGGGAGAGTAATCGAACCGACCGAACAGAACAAAAACATAAAGCAGTTTACGAGCGCCCCTGTTGATTTATTCCTCATTCATAATTTGATGTTTCGGAACATCAGAGGATTTAATAACACCAGATAGACATCGCTTAAACCGATGTAAAACTGCTCGCGTCTTGTGTAACAATCGTAAAATACACATTAAGACGCATTAAGAGACCGGCGTTATAGATTCAGACAGCTTCCACCCTTAATCTTCAGTTATTTTAAAACGCGAGAGATCCACCAACTTTATTGGCCAAAGTCATAACTGCTTTTATTGCTTGAAATCGTTATTACGCTAATATTATTTTATTATGGCTATTTTGAAGTTGTATCTTAGCCTAAATAAATCGTGAGATGTTGTTATCTTATCAGTGGTTCAGATGAAATTCTTCAGCGATTGATAACGTATCACCGGAGTAGTCTCTAGAGATATCGTCCAGACGATAGTTGGTTGATTTTTTCTTGTTGCTATACTTAGATGTCAATGCTCTCTTTGTAAACGTTTGGTCGGTGAAAGCACTGCAGCGTCTAGAATGAGTGACGTTTTCTCAAACAAAAAGTCTGCGGCGCCCGTCGCGTTGTCGAATGTCAACAGTGTACTACGGCTAGTAACGTAAACACTTAATTAGCATCATAAAGTACCAAGACTGTGCAATCTCCCAACACTTATCAAACGTCCATAATAATTTGAGACGCGTTGTTATGGCGAGGTGCAAAAGTGGCTGACCTGACATCACGCCTGTGACCCTCGGCGGTCGGACCTCTCTCTCGCGCACGGTCCGCGCTCTCTCTTGCACATCACGCCCCCACTTTTCCTAATCATCTTCTTAAAGTCACATGTTTTGGTCACGTCTTAAAATTAATGAACTCTAAATCTTTTGTAGTAAATACTATTTTGGATCGATGCGTATCGTCGTGTGCCGAACACCGAGGAGTCTCGGTCCATCACCGTCGTCTATTGTCATGTCGTCTGCTCTGGCTTTATAAACAATCTCTTTTATTTTCACCTAGAAGTTTAATCGGCGCGCGCTTGTGGAATTTCTGTTTCTATTCTTATCGGGTGGTCGTTACGGAGGTAACGAGAGTACAAAGGTTGTTTTGAGGTGCCACGTCGTGTCAGCTGAGCGCCAACTGACTCAACTTTCGTGGCGTGATTGTTTCTTTTTCTCATCTCAAGTTGTTATCGATATCGATCAACGTAGGTACATACTTAGCGATTGTCATACTCGTATTATCAGCTTGATCATTGGGTTTTTTCGATAAGCATACTTGTTGCGTACTAGTTATCTACTTAATTCACACGATCGTTTTAAAAGATGTTCAAAATATATGACAATAAAAACTTTTATACCGTAATCGTATTGATGATCTCACCGTAATGACATCTCTGATGGAGCTATTTAAAATAAAAACTTCAGAAGTTAAACATCGTCCGACAACAGTAGCCTTCAATATTTAGATTGTTATCTGGTCTATTTAATTAATGTAATATTCAAATAACGATCATAAAGCTGAAATGTGCGCAAGAGATGGTCATTATCCCGCTCAGCGCATACCAGCGGACTTTTTATCAACGTGCAATTTGTCATTTACTCCAGACATGTTTTTGTTAAAATTATTTAATTAATTGCGTCGCATCATGCTTCTAAAAGTCATTTCCTAGCATCATCTTAATAGAGTCCGATAGGAATGCGGTCATAATTTGTAATGAGCAGGATCGTGAGATATTTCTCTACGCTTCGCCCCTTTAATAGGTTTGCCTCGTTACATGTTTCCCATGCTTTCTTTGCTCGTATCACTTGTTTTTCTCGTTGCTTTTAAATTGGGTGTGATTTAAGTTGCATCGCTACTATGTAATAGCAGTCCTCAGTTAAGTATCAGTGATATGCGCTAACAAGCTAAATGATACAGGCTATCGTCTCCAATGTCAAACGTAATAAAGACTGCGTGGTCTACACGCTGTTATTATTATTGTTATTATTTCTATTACATTGATATTTGCGAGAGAAAAAGCTCTGATGTTGATTCACGTTCTATTTCTATATGATATGAAATCAAATCGGATTTCCCCGTATCATCTAACAAGCACTCTACTATAGGTACTTGATGTAAATAAAAAACCAGTAGTCATTAACACTATCAGTGATCAGCAAGAATTGAGAAATAAAAAATCCAATCATACAATTGAATAGCGTCTTTCCGCCAATCATCACGATTCGCAGTATTCCCATTGCGTTGCGTGGCTTGTAGATCAGAACTGAGTATCTGGCTGCATGAGGGATCCACAATTAGCTCTCAATCAGTGCTATCTGCGCCGGGAGGCGATCGGATCCACGCCCGTCGTAAACGTTTATGAATAAAAAGTACACGAGCGAATCGAACACTCCACAGGTTATTGTAGCGGTTCTCTGTTTCTTAGAATTTGTTTAAGCTAGTAGATGTACCTACCTACCTAGGTTTTATAACTCAGTTACCTAGTTTTTTGAGAACCCTAATTATATCATAAGTATTTGTTGAATCCAATTCTCTTCGTTTTTGGATTCCGTCATATTTGGATACTACAAAATCATTATCAGATTGTTAAACCGTAAAGTCTAAAAACAATATAATTGCTAATTCTTCGCCTTTTCGCAACAAAAACAAGAATAAACATTAATCGTCGATCGAACTTCAGAACTTCACAACCAAGAAAACAGAGCTTTACTCGTGTCTTCGGTGCTCTCCATAGCAATTTTAAACGTTGCTGGGCCGTATTTAAACAGGCACGAAGCAGAAATTAAGTGCAATTAGAGGAGCGAGACGGCGTGCGGGAATTTGTTGAAAAAGCGTCGGAATGCTCTCGCGACGCCCGCGACGTGTGGATCGGAACGCAGCGACTCCTGCGCATCCCTCCCCCACCTGCCGTTCCCCTCACGCGTTTGTATTCCGTCGATAGCTCATTTTCACTTTTCTTTCCGTCTTAAAGTAAGACTCAATCCAGTCTGGTATGCCGAGGGAATTTCCGAGCTCGCTCCAACTTTATTGCTTAATAAAGTGAGACTTAACAATTACTTTAAATGGACTTCTATCTATTTGTTTGTTACTCTTAATAGTTAGCTGTGATTTATTTTATGTGATTCTAATCTAACATTTCTGTTGCAGGTAAGTACGAGCGACTTCCACGTTAAGTAAGTTAGTCTAATACTCGTAGTATCTTGCATCTGCATATTTTGCTTGGATACAAATTTCTCTATTAACGTTCATCAATAATTTTACGGTAAAAGGGGTAAATCCAATGTGACAGGAGTAATCCATATCACAGTCATTTGCACACAGTTGCAATTGATAGAATAGTATTTATTTCCGTCAAAACATGGTACAATGAAAGGTTTTACAATTCAATAGATCGTGGACTATGGACTACATGTTTCGCCATGTCTGGTACATTGGGACTGTCGGAACTGGTCAGCTTGTAACTGCCATGGCAATCTTATTCAGAGGCAAATCATTATTATCCTATTCTTATATTTATTCACATTAAATTACATTATTCTTGCAGCTCTTACCACAACATTGTAGGTACTGATAAAGATTATAATATATTTTTTGAAAAAAGTTACCATGGAGTTTCTTGCCGGTTCTTCCATAGGGCCTACTATTTGGAACCGTGCACCTAGAGTCTCGACATTTCATAAGTGCCTGTATCTGGTTTAAGTACTTGAAATAAAGATCTATTCTATTCTATTCTATTCTACACCATAATTATATTTATTAGACAAAAATAAAATTTAACTTAAGAAAACCCGGATCACAACTTTATCCGGCCGAGCCTATGATCTTAAAAGCTGTAACCATGCTTAGCCATACCTACTTATTACAACTTAATTAATAAACGAAACAAATGAAGCGATTAGCGTTATTACCCAAAGTTCTTGATCTACCATTTCTAGAAATAATTTGTACAATAAATCGGTATAGCACTCATATAACGCACACCAGCGCGTACGCATCCCGCAACATTATTGCGGGGGCTCAATCAACGCGTCCATTAGGTGCCGAACATCGCGCGCATTGTTCTGCCGCGCATGCGTGAGTTAGGGCCTCTTGGAGGTATAACTGTTAATTATATAGCGCATATTCTGCGGTCGTCCGAGAGTACTTTGTCCGGGATTATTTACGGGGAACCGTGGTTGTTGTCCATTGTATCGATAGGGTATGCTAAGCATAATTTCATAGAGGTTTGATTACCCACCACCGTAGATGAAGATGGATAAATAGGGATATTTTAGATTTGAAGTAGGTACGAATTATAGTTGAAACTCATCGTCGTCTGTCGTGCGGATGGATGCGTGTGGTTTTGTTTCAATATTTAAATACATTAATTTAGTCAAATGTGTTAAGGTATGTCTAAATTATAACATTTCTCGTAATAAAAATACCACAGAAAATGTTACTCACATCATTTATCGACACACGTATTCCCAATGGAACAGCGCCCTGCAGACAGCATAAGAATTGTCATTATTTGGGGTATAATTCCAAAAGCCTGCGCGTCAGACGATGAAAAACCGCACACGACTTTTACGGCGACAGCCAGGATTGTTTATGGTCCCACTGTCAGTCAGCCGATCGTTCGATTAACATTCAAAACCTGCAATTAGCTCGAACGCTTCTTTGTCCATGTTTAACGCACCAACCCAACCACTACTTCGAGCTATAAATTACTTTTAAATATTACCATCTATTACTTGTTATTAAAACGCTATAAACCAATTAATAACCTCAGTACCTACATTTTTTCGCTCAAGTCATTCTAAATTCACTTTGGGTTCATTTAGGGTATATACTTGCGTAATTACTTGCCCTTTTAAGTTTTTGTTATAGATTATACCACAAAACACTTTTGCATAAAGAGACGATTTACTTTCAATATCATCCGACTAGATAGTAAGATAGAACAACTAAATGTCAGCGCCACAGTCGAAGCGACCTATCACGACTAGGGCTTTCAATACCGGTATTGCGGGATCCCGTAATACCGTGATCACGGATTTTATTGTGGCCTTTTACAATACCGGTATTGACGCCCCAATACCGTGATTACGGTATTACAAACTTTAGATCTGAAAATTATGTGATCTTATTCTCACACGTGTTTTCACCAGCGCAAGCGTCCCGCTGTTATCACCCTCCCGCGCCCCGCCTGAGACAATGCCTGAAATCGAGCTGTACTTATGTCGTTTTTGTTATTGTCAGTCAGTTTTGCAAAGGATAGCGCGAGAAGGATAACGCGTATATAGATATTTTCTTATTAGGTAGTGTTAACTTGTGACTGTGAAGTTGTGATCTACTAGCACGTATCTTTTCTAGTTTAATTAGATTACCGTCGTTGGTTATTGTCGTTGTTACTTGTTTAGTTTTAGATTTTTTGATTATTTTTTTATTACATAATTATTAATAATGTTACTAAAATGATTACCAAATTATTGCTAGCTAGTTAAGCTATACTTTACTTACTTACATTTCTACAAATAATGATACTTATGTTGATTTTTACATGAGACATGATGACATTTAGATAATAATAAGATTTCTTTTTTGTTATTGTACTATACACAGTCTACTTGAAATGCCTTCCTGCAAAAAGACTAGATTAAGTTTAAGTTTTCATTATGTTCATAATTCCTAGTCCTACATAAATAATCAACCAATACCAAATTGTTATATTATAAGAGAGTTATGTATAAAAAGTATTTATTTTATTATTTTCAATAAACAAGAACAATGAAGACTGATTTGAAAATAAAAAAACCGGCCAAGTGCGAGTCGGACTCGCGCACGAAGGTTTCCGTACCATTATCTATAAAAACGGCAAAAAAATCACGTTTGTTGTATGGGAGCCCCCTTAAATTATATATTTTTTTATTCTGTTTTTTAGTAGGTATTTGTTGTTATAGCGGCAACAGAAATAGGTACATACATCATCTGTGAAAATTTCAAATATCTAACTATCACGGTTCATGAGATACAGCCTGGGGACAGACATACAGACAGACAGATGGATGGACGAACAGCGAAGTCTTAGTAATAGGGTCTAGTTTTACCCTTTGGATACGGAATCCTAAATAAAAAGACGTATTTTATTGGTTTTATTAATGTCCTAATTGAACTTGCGTTCAATACCGGATTACCGGTATTGATACCGGGATCACGGTATTGACTTTTCCAATACCGGTATTGATACCGGTATTGAAAACATCCGGTATTTGAAAGCCCTAATCACGACCAATTCGTACAACAATTAAGTGGACCTCTAGAGTGGACATAAAACAAACTGTCCGATGGGGCCAACAATGGGCCGGACGGACGCGGCCGCATAAAAACTCTTACGACATAAAATATTAATAGAAATGCACGTGTGTTCATTGTCAATAAATTACCCGAGTGACAGAGCAATAAAAAAGTATATTTCTTGTGGAGTGAATGGGAGGCTGCGAGGAGGCTTCGATGTGAGGTAGCCAATAAAAGTGGCTGGCGTTCGGTCGTAAACTTCCGTCGTAGACTGCGTGGCGAGACGCGGTGCAAGGCCGAGCGCCCGGCTCACCCAGCCCACCGAGCACTTAGCACCACGTACTGCACCTATTTAAGTATCGAATTCACGCTTTACCTTAAAACAAGAGTGCCACACCGAGGAATGAAGCCATGGAACACATCCAAACAAGCAATGTGGCGTCGCGTCGTGTTGTTCATCAAAGTCATATTGAAGTCCAAATCTAAATTCAAGTCAATTAGACAGTAATACTTACAGTTAATTACAGGTTTAAAGTCAACGATGCTAACATGCATAACATTGACTAGTGAGTGAAGCTTAATTTGATCCCTGCACTAATACAATAAGAGTTATAGGTATAATGAAAGTTGCATTAGCTTCGAATGTTTCCAGACATTTTTTCATAACCAAGTGCAATGAAAGGTCAGGGGACTTAAATTAAATTAGATTATATAAATAATTGATAGAACACGACAGTGGATGGACGGTTTGACGTACGGCACAGAGATATGATCGGTGACCCGCTGATACAACCTCACCTCCTAATCTCCACGATTCCATCTCCTAATACTTCGTCTTGTTTCGTTATCGAACAAAAAACATGTAATGCTTTTAATTAGATTAAATTGATTTATTTTATATAGATCGGTTAGAGAGATAGACGCGAATAGTGAAGGTAATTAAACTCGGCAAATAATGGACGGTTAAGAATGATAGTTTGTTGTTGTTATATTTTAATGCTATAATTCTTTGAGAATCTAATGAAAAAGTAAAAGAGAAGAACAGAGATTCAGACAGCGATAGTGTGGTCTAAGATCGATTTAAATAAGTTCCTAGCTATAGATGTCGGTCAACAGGAAAATATATTGACAAATGTTAATCAAAGTCAAAGAACGGGAAAGTATTCAATTGAAAGCATATAATTATAAATGAGGTGCTTAATTGATCGGTTTGAGAATTAAAACTGCTATCAAAGTTAGTTGAATTGATCTCCTGATATCTAGATTTCATTAAGTAAACGATGTTCGGTACTAAAAACTTGTAAGAATGCTTGTCAGTTTCGTACATTGTATACTTAATATCTTTTGTTAAAATCGAGGACAGCAAAAACTCTTAGATTAAAATTCGCCTTACCCAAACTATAATTAACAATAATTTGTTAAACAAACCGTAACTAGCTGTTGGTAGCTTTGTGGATGCCGACAGAGCGTTTAATGTTCTATTTCATCTGAACATTGAATTTACGATCTTAATAACACTCAAGTATCTACTTATTTGTATCATAATAAGAATTTTAATACCTATTAATAAATAAATAATAATTTCTATAATTCTTAAATTGTCTTCCTTTATTTCCTTTGTTTCAAATGAAACCAAACAAGAAATTAAATTCAAATATATAATTATGAAAATGGCAAAAGTGGCGTATAATGAAAGATCCTAAGGTTTGAAGCACACCGTGCGACTGTTGAATATTTGTGTTTTTGCTAATTAGCACGCATAGTCGCATACTTTACCTGCCACGAAAGTTTTTAATGAGCCCCGTATTAATTATGTTCGGAGGCTTTTAGATCCACCGCGAAATAATTTCCCGGAAACCGATGGGGCTTTTGGTGAAGCTAGTTTTTTTATTGTACCAAATATTAAAGATTGTCCTGAACTGATAAAGTTACCTTGAAAATAAAATTGTGGACATACTTTGTGTTTTGGACCCTTGATGGCACATAGAGTAGGTAACTGATATGTTAGAAGATCACGGAAACCAAATACATCTTAACCTACTAATATTAAAAATGAGAAAGTTTGGGTGTTTGTAAGTTTATGAATTTGGATGTTTGTTTATCAATCACGACCTAAGGGCTAAACGGATTTGGATGAAATTTGGCATATTGGTAGACCATGGCCTGGATTACTTTTTATCTGATTACATGAAGTAGTTCCCCTAGGATGCGAGTGTAACCGCGGGAAACAGCTAGTGTAAAAATAATAATAATATTAATGTGGTGTTATAAAAATACATTGGTCTGCAGACACATTGTCAATTAAAAAATTCATCAATACTTCAAAAGGGCTGCTCTAGTATTGTAAAGTGAAGTAAAACGCAACAAAAACTCGAACCACCCAGCTTTTATTGACAGAATTTCTCATGTATTTGACGAAACAATAAGACACGTCCGTCCTACCCTCGATCGTGATCCATAAAGCGCGAACTTAGCTAATGAAAGATAAAAAAAAATAAGTACACCTGTGCAAACGTAATTTTGCACCCAAATCTTTACGGTGTATAAATTAACAACCTTAAATTATTAGTGTTAAGGTTGAAGTTTATAATGAGTAAGATTTGGGAATGAAAATCAATGTTGGTTTTTATATCTACCTGCGCGCGCGCTTCGCAGCTTATTGTCTAGCTTGACTGAATGCAAACTGCACAGCCGGCAAATGCATCGATACAGGGTTGTCGATTAGCTATTATACTTAACATAAATGAATATCAGATCCACATTCTGTTGATTGAAGTAAGAAAAACACGGAAATACAGGACAGTGACATATTTTAAAGAATGTTGGTAATATTACGTAAGGTTTAATTAGCAACAAAATTTAATCGTTAACATTAAAAACCTACAATATAGGCAGAAAGTCCTTCGATTTGTTTCAAACTTAAAATATTCGTTGTCGCGTCACCCCTGTTGAAGTTCATACACCTTTAACAATAGATCAAATAATTATTATTTTTCATCTGCTACGTTTTTGTCACAGTTATCAATCAACGCAAGGGCCCGTGTTTCATCTCTTTCTTTTTTATCATCTTCGTCATCTATCTATCCCTGTCTATCGGCATCCAATGTAATTATATGAACACCTGGGCGCAAAAGAATGTCGCACAAAGAGACGAGTAATGACGATCCGAAACTTAGATCGGGAATATTTTGTTACCGAGAAAGCCTTTTGCTTCATTAATTATGAAACACAATACTCTTTACAATTTTCGTTAAAATTATGTTCGTTGAATGCTGTCACATTATTTGATAAATCGCCTTTTGACTTGGCCTTCTGTTTAATAAAAAAACATTACCCGGAATTCACTTGATGGTTGTTTTGGTCGTCGATAAGTAGGCAAACCAAATCTTTAAAAAAAGTTATGAATTCGTGAAATTTGGCATCGTGAAATATTAATTTACTACAAACAAATTACATTCCATTTAAAGATAAATTGTATTTTTGTCGAACCTACTAAAATTAAGTCACAGATGACTGAGCAACGGTGACATTTAGGAGGCCCAAGTGGGACATTACATAGAAAAAATATAATTATAAAAATATTTGAAATCACACTTCCAATTGAACACAACAACAGTATGAAAATTAAGAAAGTAAAAAACGAATAGTTATGAATTCAAGTTTAGAGTAGAACTGGTATCGTCACGTTTTAAATGGAAAGTAAACTGTAAATGGTCCAAAATTAGAGTCACTTTTAGACCGTAATAGTGCAAGCTATCACTCAGGAGCACTACAATAAGCCATTAGCTTCAATTGACATTTACAACTCGGAGGAGATGATAAACAGCGATACATACTCTGTTTTCTTCCATTCCGCGACCATCATGGTAATAACGACAGATTATGAATAAATAAAATACGTCGTGCAACTGCTATATTCAACTTGAAACAGCATCTTAAATCTATAGCAGATGTTAAGACGACAGGTCGCACCTCGTGGTACGTCGTTAATGAAGAAATATTGCTGGCTTTTGATAAGTCGCGCGATAACTGCGCACCGCCCCGAGCGCACAATCGATTCTCAATATTAATTACACGCCCTGCTGTTAAACCTGCTCTAGTGCACAGCACTATCTGATGCCGAGTAAAGCACCAACAATTTCCTAAATTAAAACACCTAAGACTTCAAAAGAAAAATGCCTAACTTACATGAAGACCCCGAAAAAATTATTAACAAACAACGACTCAGATAGTGCTGTTCTATCCTTCAATCCCAACATAAGATTAAACCGAAAGAAAAATCTCACAAAAATATTCAATCCTCTACCCTTATAATAAAGCTTGTTTTTGAATAAACATTGGAGTGATGAAATTTCGGCGTATTAAATTGAAACTATATCGACGGTCAGCAAATCCTGAATGTGTTTGTTTAGGGCGAGCCCACCCTAAAATATTTATTTTATCTCGGTTTGCCGAAGTCGCGTCAATAGTTTGTTCCCATTTTTACCCTGGTTTAAGAGATAGGATCGATATTCGGTTATAATTTATATGGCCGCTTATTGCTCGTTGTTTACACGTCCATTGGTGGAGATATGTAAAACTAACATCTTCTGAGCAAACGTTATCTTACTCAAATACCTTCGCGGAATTTGGACATCCTCTAGGAAGTATTGATTTTTGAATCTATGGACGAATATTAACATCCTGTTTGCTTTGTTTTATACCAATGTAGGGGTCGTCCTCTTCATAGATCTTATAAAACTGTGTCACGGAAATACCACTTATTGAGATACGTGACAATATTGTATCAGATAAACTCCAGTTTCTTCGTCTATCAGAATTTGTTCATCCCTTCTGTTTCTCTCACAATCAGGATTATCACAGCTAACAAAGCAAACTTTGTTTAAACACAATATCGTTCGCGATAGATTAAAACGGCGAAGTTCTAACCAAGACAACATTTTCGCGGAACTCAAATCCTAGAATCGTATCATCTTCTTCTGATGGAATGCTGTTGGGTCTTTATATGTTTGATATAGGAGTCAAATTTGAATAGCTTTAATTTATGTGAGGATGACATGTTTGGCAAATTGTGTGCTACCTGAACTTATATGCATTGTCTACATACAATCGTTGCTTGCTCTGGTCCCGTATCTCGAGGGACGTAATCCCTTAGCAAACGGCACCTTTTATTTTAAAACCGTGACGTAAATTCTTTGTTTTTTGGATTATTGTAAGATTTTTTCATCTAAATCAGTAAACAAAACAGCTTTTGTTGGGCTTTGTACCTTTTTCATATGACCTGGAGTGCTAGCTGCTTTCTTAGTTATATGACTGCTGTAAATTACTTGTGGACGAAAAATAATACTTGTTCAGTCTTTCTTTTAGAAATGTTTCTAAAACTCTTTTGTTAAGTGGCACGAGCCACTGTTGGCCTTTGGTAAATTGGTCATTTTAATAATCCTTGCATTATTTCAGTATCGCCTCGATAAACAAAAGCCTTAGTTTCCTAAGATTTATTTTCCTACATTAGATTGCAGTGTAAGTTTTTCATTTCTTATTTAATAATCTGTATTATTATATGTATAACGCGTTCTAAATGCATCGTTAGCATAGTTTTATCTTCAGTTCCTTTTAATATTAACTTTCATAGTAATATGAACTCCAATCAAATTTTGCAAAATTACCTGGAAAAGTTTTTGCAATATTTTTTGCAATCGTTATTAATTTACCCACTCATCAAGGGCGGCTTTTGTCACTGGCATCAAATTTACACATCGGTGCGCTTGCGCATCGCAGCTGCCGATTTTAACAAATAAAACCAACTGATAACCCTCTGTTTGAAGTAGGTACACACATTTCGCATAACACTTATCTTGATTTCTTCATGTAAGTATAGAACAAACCTCATAAAAACACGTTTTATTAACTCTTGTAAGTAAGTACAATGAGTTTCGTTTTCTCTTTTCCAGTGGTTTGATTTGTTACAATCTTGATTTAAATAACTTAGATATTTTGAAAAATATGCATTCTGGATGCAGTAAATAACTGCAATTAGCGACCATATCGTATTTATCTTACCCTCTACGTCTGTCATGCCTATATAAGCATCGTTTTAAAAATAATTAATGGAGAAACTTTACTCTATACCTACAACTTTTTATATGCAAAAAAATATTGGTATCGTCCATTGATACGAAGCTTTGTCAGTGCCCAGCCCACATCACCCCACCTGTAGTGAATGGCCAAAGCGTTACAATGAAAAATGTATTTTTTTTTACGTTCCTTTTGTCGGTGGCAACACTATATTTCACGTGGAACAATTATCATTGTCTTTGGCACCTCAGAGCAGTGTGGTTGCTTAGTTCAGAATCTTTTGTGTTTTCTGAGATTTTTATAGATGCCCTCTTTGTTTCCTTAAAGAGGCCATTGTTCGAACACGAAATGCGGATTGTACAAAACATTTAGAATATGCGTATGTAATACATATAACACTGAAATAAGCAAATCCTAGTGGTGTATGTCACAAAGTAATAAAAATAATTGATAGGCTACAAGCACATTAAGAAAATTGATTTATAGTAATTATGAGAAACATTATAGTTACAGTATCGATAAAAGAAACTGGGATTTAGAATCGATTTAATTTAAACTACAATTTACGAGTAGCTATAAATAATTCTGTCGCATCAATTCCGCGAACCATTGTCGCCATTTTTTAAGGCCATTAAAAATCCTATCAATGACTTCCATTCAAATGACAAAATCAGTTGCATTAGAAGCTGCCCCCGGACTTACACCCGTCTCTTTCACACTTGCAATCAAAACTTAAACAGAACAGAAACAGAAACAGAATTAGCTTGACGCATTCGCTAACTAAAAATATTAACATGCGTAACAAATTTCAATAAATAAGCAAATAAATTGCTATTCGATAAATGTGCATTGTTAAAGTTTAATATTGATTTATATGAATATTCATGTACGTATTTAGTTTTAATATGTGGTGTTCGTTATTTATTGGAAAAAACATTAATTTTATATATTAAAATGGCATTGAACACCGTGACTTTATCGGGTATACTGCACGTGTGCCTTGTTATTGAAAATACTAATTTTGATTTAATGCAATACATGTAACTTTTATACATTATACAGCTCATAAAAATATTGAATTTAATATTATATAATAAAACATTTCTAGTGAGAGTAAAAGTAATAAAAATGCCCCATTGAAGTTGCAGATTTGGTGTGAAAAAGTCACTTTTGTAAATAAACAAACTTCTTGTTCATTTTTTGTATTAAATAATATGCAACGGTTCATGCTTTTCAGTCCAACTGGAATGTCAGTAACCGATTCGAAGCGAAGGTCAAATATTGCTTACATAATTTTCTTATCAGACTCTATCTTGTTAGAAAGCGAGGCAGCACGAACGAACTGTTAGCTCATTTCATTCCCCATTTCCTGGAGACCTTTCATAATTCACATTAATTTTTCATCCCACAAACAACTGCATTTATTTATAGCGGTGAGTGAACGCGATGTGTACCTTATGACCTCGTGTGAGGGTTTCCGACGCCTGCATCGTAAAGTTGTCACGTATCCGAGACTCGGATGCGCCGTGCACCGTGTCATGACTAAAAGCGATTCGTCGCTAAACAAACAAGCTTTTTAAATGCTACCTAACTTGTCTTTTTTATATCGCTATTTGAATATTACCATCGTTTCAGTAAGGTCGTGACACGACGCGGCACCGGCATCACGTGAGAGATATTTATAAAAGAAAAGCCGTGTATCGCCGATATAGCGTAATTTCCAATTTAATGATTGCTAATACCAAATCGGGGCTGCCGGCACGTCAGCCCGGTCGACGTTTATTATCGGTTCGTATAGCCGAAATGTCTGCTCGATAGCTTACCTAACCTATAATTCTATTTTAAAACTTATACGTCTTCACTTAATCGCCGCTTATGAGCATAAAAGTTCATATATTATAGAAGAAACTGCCTAACTTATGAAAATATACGATTATTTTGTCACAACTTTCCTCCCTCTATCGTGCTAATTTCACATGATACGACTAAAAGTAAACACTCAAAAAAAGAACACCCCTCAGCCATAAACAAGGAGCTACTGAAATGTTTAACCACAACTCCAAATAAAGCCGTATCGCACGCTATAAACAATCTAGCAAAAAAAACTGTCGAAAAAACTTCATCAACAAAAGTGACAAAAAAGTCCCCGCGATCACATGCAAATGTCGCAGCGAGTCCGCTCATTACTGCGCCATAAAACCATAACAACAGTCATTACGAGCACAATTAAAAAAAAACTTCAGCACTAACACTGTGCAAGTGTGACGAAAACCGCTTGTGGTGCGCCCACATAGTTTGTATTCAATGCAAAAAAAACTTAAATCGAGGGCGCCACCGTCTTATGCAAAAAAGTCCTTACATATTCACCCCTCGCGAATTTTACTTTAATGAATGCTCCTCGACGTTTTTTTACCATCACTCGACGCAGTTGTTTTGACGGATCGCAATCTAGCCACTAATTGCTTTTTCCTCCTCGGGGTGCGCATTTCACCTCGCAAAATTACGTTTTATTAATTGAATAATATTAATGATACTTCCTCGCAGCGATCAATCTTTAATGACGTTTTTATTCGTCGCGAGAGTGACGCTACTCTCGCTTTTCCTTCGGATCGTTCGAGATGTTGTTTTTTTAGCGGGCGATCGATGTTAATTATGTATCTAATGGCTCCCGTGATACACTTCCATTAATAATACGTCGGGCGACATCGTCCTGCTCCACAGAGATTTAATAACCACGCATCTTGTACGAGATTAATAGTGCATCTGTTGCCGGCGTTATTATAAAAATATGATTCGCAGCGGCCCTGCAGCAACACATTTCTATCTGGGTTCACATACATCGCTGCTTTCGATTATTTAGGAAAAGAATAACCCCAAAATTTAAAAATAAATATTGCATTAGTTAATACAAGAGCGGACAGGCGAAACAAAAATGACTCATTATAATGCAGTACTTCATCTGAGAGAATTTAATCCTAAAATTCGCGACAGCTGCCGCACCGAGAAACGTCAAAAAGTTTATCTGCTGCGACTAGTTAAATAAAGGTTGATTCATTTCTAACGCGTAAACGCGGCATATTGTTCTGAGCAGCTATTATTACTGCTTTTTATTTAACCATTTTATTTTATTATCATAACGATTTTTTCGTTATGGATCCGCTCGTTGGTATAATTTCTTTTGTTCCGCGCTCTGATATTGTTTCTTTTTTGTGACTTTTTTTTTCATTGTGTCGCGGTGTTGCCATCGTAGCGCGCGCGTGATTTATTCCCCCTTTTGGGTAAAACAACACCCGTGCGAGTTACGATTAGTTGGGTAACGTAATATCTAATTACTATGTGCGAGCACGTACGAACATAACTCGCGTGCTTCCTCCCACCAATGTGGTTTATGGAATTGGATGCTCATATTTCGGCAGTCTCTCGGTGGCCATAGTTTTTGTCCGTGTCTTGAAAGCAGCACTTTCTCGTGTAATCTGATATCTTTATAGTGCCAACATTCGAAAATCAAAAACAGAACATTTATAAATAAAAAAACCGCGAGCCACCCACCAGTGCTCCGGTACCTACACAAACAGTGGGTACCCGTTTTACTTTTTATGCAGCTTACTTTCCCCCGGGATGGTGGCTAATGTTAGTAATTCTGAATTCAATCATCTCAAACAAAGGACGTCTCTCGCGTAGCTAAATGGCGTTTTTTAATCGGATATTATAATTAATGTTCCTTTTGTCGCGTGCTGACGTGCCCTCGCGCGAACAATGGGATATCTAATAGAAAAAGATATAAATATTTTTTTCTTAGAAACGGGAGGCTACCTGACGATAAAACACAGGCGACAGACGAATCCCGAGCCGAATTAAATTAGAATAATAATCGATAAGCCTCTTTGTTCTGGCCTTAAACTTTTGATTTTGATATGACATTAAAGCTACGATTGTGTATTCAACAGCAACTGGACGTCCGAGCGTCTGCCTTAATGGCATACATTACCATGATCTAACACGTTACACCTAATATTTCAGTGTTTTCCAAACTAATTCAAAGGTAGAATGAAACGCAACAAAAGCACTCCAGTGACCCTTAAGTCTCATCTAAACGAACATCCTCGCGAAACTCGAATCGACGTAAATTTTTTATCAAGCTTAACCCTCTGGCCCCCGTCCGAACCCTTCCCCATACCATACAGAAAAAACGCTAATAGTTAAAATGTATAATACGCGTGTATAGTGGAGTTTTTTTTACTTGTGGGTATAAGGAGTAAGCAATAAAAAACTGCATTATATCACGGTGCCCTCCCTTCATTATTGTCGCGAGGGTCGTTACGAATGTGTGCGTATTTTCTCGTGCTTACATATATTTTTCTGTGTGTTTGGAGACACTTTAAACAAAGTTCCTAAAAAAATACTGCATTTTGGCGAAGGTTTCTTATAAGATTTTTAAGTAAGATTTTATGTGCAAGTTGGTTGTAGAGTATCTTTTTACACAAATATTGGACAACCTTGTGGGACGATTTAATTTTCATCCAATACTAATTATAGATACTATTAAAAAACTAAACAATCAGTTAATCCAATTAGACAGTCACTCTCCATACTAAACCTCAAAGTAACTGAAGGACTGGAAAACTTATTCATTACATATTGCTTTAAAAATAAAACCTCATATTTATCTCAATAGCAAGTGGCACTGAAGTATTATAACAAGGATGAGGTAGAAAACAGCAATATTGTACTCATAACAAACAAAAAACATCAGTAGCACCCTACCGTATCGAATCTATAACAAAATTAACAGGGATAAAACATGGGTGCTACTTTTTTCATACACAATTAAAAGTAGAATATATATTACACATTGCGTTTCTCACATTGATTCATGTTTTTTTTTTTGAAGCCATAAAAATAACGACTGTCTCCCAATAGTAACGATCATAAATCGATATCGCTTCCTAGTGTTTGATTAATATTGTCGATGTAGTTTTATGTATCGAGTTTGTCTATAAAGTTTTATGTAATGAGTTCTTTGGATTTGGTTGGGTGAAATTTGGTGGGGTTTCGTAGTCGACACAAATGCATTCCTTCTTGAGTTTTATAGATTTCGATTTTTAGACAAATAAATTATAAATATTTAGGTAGGTATACAAAATTAGAATGGTACAATAATATAGGTATTACAAATTTACAATGATAGGTGCCTGTACTAGGATAGAACTGTGCCACAGGCGGCAGGAGTGCTTAAATGAAATGAATGATTACTATGGTACTTAAATGGTACAATTTTTTTAACATTATTCAATAATAGAAATAAAAATAAATAATAATTATTCTTATGGAATTATAAGAATAGAATAGAAATACTCTATTTTTTACACCAGTTTTGTAGGGGCCATAAAATTTTTTATGTTTATAAGTCTGGAATTACAGAGTTAATCACGATTGTAATGTATCATTTTAAAAGAGTTTCCATGGAGGTTCTTGCCGGTTCTTCTCCATAGGACGTATTATTTGGAACCGCACATCTAAGAGTCTCGATATTTCATAAGTGCCTGTATCTAGTTTACATGAAATAAAGATCTATTCTATTCTAATTATTTCGTTACAACAGAAACTCTACAATAAAAAGTAGATATTTATTTTCATAAAATAGCTCTCATAACATTTCATTTCCTTGAGACTAATAGCTACTTAACCCCTAAGAGGCTGTTATGGCTACCAACATTAGAGAAACGCGTGAAATTTTTTATTTACATTCAACAATTATTATTGGAGTTTGAGACAACATTTTGCACATTTGTACACACACGCGGTAACGAATGCATTATAATGAGACTCGATGTACCAATCAGTGACGGTAACCAATTAGGTATTATTATCGCGCTATATTTTCTAAACACTGATCACTATACCTTACAAACCATTCTGATCAATTTAGAAAACACTCACTTTAATATGAGCTGTAATAACCCCAATCTTCTATCAGTAAGCTGCCTTGTAAAGCCAAATAACGCGCCATATGATTTCCTGTAAACAATCGCTACTAAAACACAAAATATATAATATTAAAGTGTAGTAAAACAAATAGACATTAGGTCCGAGACGGTGGCGTGCACCGTATCGCCATTCCACGCCATAAAAATAATCAAATATATTCGTTCCATCTCATTTGGCGGCGTCTTAAACGATTTCTCTCGTCCGTCCTTTATTACCGAAAACATAACTCCTCATTTTGTTTTTTATCCCCTATCCACGCCACCCCGACGGGGCATAAACCTACGGGGGTAACTGCATATATTTTATGGGTTTTACGCGGATTTTCCTCATGTAGACTGCCCTCTTGTAATTTTAATCACATCTGTTAAGAACTATTCCGTTTTCGACTTCAAAAAATTCATAAATCAAGATTATCATGACTTCTGAGATATTATTTATACGATGATCCAATTACTGTAATTTGAGTCGTGTATTTCGTTGCTTAAGGTTGAGTTCCCTTTGGCTACCAACATCCCAGAATGTAACTGACAGGAATACATAATAACACATTGTTTCATTTACGCGGAGACGTACATAAAGTGTTTTATCAGTGGGAGCCCACATATTGCGAGGGGACGGCATTTTTTCCTCGTTCTAATGCGGTTAATTTCCTTTTTTCCTCTTTATTTATAGTAATCCCTTTATAAGGTGATTACGGAAATGTGTTTTTGTGGACGTAAAAGAGCGCAGCGTGGGGCCCTACACGCGCTCCTTACTTACGGAGCTTAGGTGTGGAGGGAAACGGGAACAGACTTGGGAACAAACCAACACACCACACATTAAACCAGTGCTTCAATTAATGACTTGCTATTCACAGTCTGATGAGTCATACACCCTTATCTGTGACTCTTCGAGAAATTTGATTATAATAAATCATGATTTATTTATAGATTTAAACGCATCATACCCAATAGCAACGGTACTTAAAGCTAAAACACCAACGCGCTTGTTTAAGGAAAGTTTCTACTCATTATACTTACAATCAAGCGAATATTCCATTCATTACGTCGTAGATCGGAATGGAATATTTTGATATGATATTGAATACATCATACATTTAAAAACACCAGTACACAAATAGTAATAGATCGATGGATGTATTCTTCAAAATCTATGAATGTTTCAGAATTGTAATGGTAGGAAAATTATTCAAACACGTTTTGATACGCAAGACTATAGTGTTATGACGCATGGGAGTCCGGGACTACATAATATGTCCTTGGTTCAACCCATTCATATGTATGATAGACAGGAACAATCGCAATCTCATAAAAATAGTCTTAATATTAATGTGATTGAAATAGCATTTGTTAGGAAATGTATAAATGCAAGTCCTTGTTATTTTTTTTGTATTTACAATTTAAATTGCATGTATTTCAAAGTTAAAATTACTTAATATTTTTTTAATAAAGACTTAGGTTCTGTGAACTTGATAGGTTAATATTATTCTTAATAATCATTTTCGTAGCTTTGAAATTTTGTGTTCACAATGTAAATTGCAACTATTGCAAGGTTCTAATCTTCAGAATTATGCGGGAAAATTTCTAGAATCCCATGTTAGATTGATGCTTCGGAATCATTTTTCTATTAAATCGCAGACGCACCTTTGGAAATGGACTGTTAAAAAAATATTCTGAATATAAAATTATTTCATAGGAAATGTAACGAAATACGTTTCATTCATGAATATGTAACACCATTGCATGCTCGTCATTGTAATTTACACATGTTACAGCAAATAAATATATCTTTATCTTTATCTTCAGATTCAGATTTCTTTGTATGTAAATAATTACATAGTCACATAATACTGACATAATAATAAACTATAAACAACATCATAGCATTTCAGGTAATAAAGATTAAAAATAATTCATAATATATAATTGATTAATAATAATAATTTTAAAATAACTTCACAGAAATAACAATATTACGTACCTATATTAAATAATTTTTGGAATGAATTCTTCAACGCTATACGGTGGTCTATAAAAAATGATTTCAATTTATTTTTAAATATGTTAAATTCAACTTAGAATCCTCTTACCACAGACAAAAGTTGTCTGTGCCTCTTACATTTTCTTTCTAGTTTAGAGTTTAGTCATAGGATGTTTTTAAAGTCAGATGTTTACATTTCTACAATTTTTCTCTGTCATTCACCTGAACACGTCAATAGTTTGACACACAGGTCTACTAATAAGTATGCATTCTTTCATATCGGATGTCACGTCCCGCTGTACAGGGTTGACAAACCTTAACCTAGTATTTGTAGCTACTCGGTGTACATTTAACCCCTACTAAATACTTGGCATTTTTAAACACTGATTATATAATTATATTATACCTGTCCTTATCATTTATAGGTAGACACCGAGAAAAAATTCTCGTTGCGTTGTAATTACAAAATATCTCGTGTTATACAGGATATTTTTTATGTAGTGCTCATAATTTGCAGAGTGATTGAAAGTCCGTTCCCAAATGCGACTACAGTAGACACTAAAATTCCCTATAAACCAAAAAAACAATTGATTTCGTATGGCTTGCGCTAGTAAATTTTGTGTGTTCTATTTTTGTTTTCTTTTAAAGTGAATATTGCGGTTATATTTAGGAACAGACACACACACTCTGCGAATGATGTGCACTACATAAAAAACTTCCTGTATATTTATTAGCATTTATGTAATATTTTGCTAATGATTGCATCCCGTAACGCTTGTCTCATACAGGCACACGGGCTGGGAATCGTTACGGGGAAATTGTTAAAATTGGGGTATTCCAGACGTAGGATGGATGATAAGTAAATTATAATAACCTAACCGTTAAAACCCCCGACTCCAACTAGAAACAGAGCTGTATCTTTTGAACGGCTCAACAGATTTTTATAAAATATAGCTAAGATGATACCCGACTTATACTAGCTTTCGATTAAAAAACTACATTGAAATTGAACCATCCGTTTTGGAGCTACGATGGCACAGACAGATACAAATATACACAGATACACACTACAAACTTATAACACCCCTATTTCTTGTCGAGAGTTACAAAGAAAAAAAATTACTCATTAATTTACTCGATTCAAGTACGTCCTTAGAAGAGTTATAAGTATTTTTGTCAAATTTCAGGAATATAAGATCCTGCTTTTCTAATCCCGATCCTTTTAAGGGGTTATTGTACTCATCACTATGAACTACTTTTACTATGGGACCAACCCTGAAATCGTGGTAAAAAAACAGCTGTTCCATACAAATAATTCAATATTACTCAATTAAATCGATGATTAATCGCGATGTCAGGGCTAGTCCCATAATACCTAAAAGGTTTTCATAATGATGAGTACAAAAACCCCTTAAAGGAATCGGGACTAGAAATAATACATTGCGGAAGGTAAACTTAAACAGGAATAAAATGTACCTTATTCTAGAATATTTATATATAATTCTTCTTTCTATGAAGTTACACGATTATTTTCATTGAACTCTGATCCGAGTTTCATTTTATTTCTCGTTATCTTAATACCAGCGCCATCTATTGCGCTAGTTGGAAAGTTATAAAAGCAAACAGTTGAAAAACGAAAACATAAAATGTGAAGTTGGATATCAATGACAGAGACATTGTTTAATTATTAGAAAATACTTTTATATATTTTTACGGATTATTGTGTTCACAAGCAATCCAACTATAATTTTACCAAGTGCGCATAGTCTAACAAAATTTATTCCTCTACGAAGACACCGAAAATAAAATTCTAAATGTGCCTCATTACTGGGTGCCTTACCCTCCGCCCTTTGCATATAATTGCATCTTTTTGTCTGAAAAATGCTCGCCTCGAGCACTGATTTACGCATACAAGGTGTGCAATAATAACGCCGCCTCAGAAAAATATTATTCAAACATACAATCAAGATCACAGGAATGTGTACCTTCATGATTGTAAATAAGGCACGTTTTCGTGTGTAGTTGTAATAAACAGACCGTATTTACTGAAAACGTTGAGTAAAGAACCTTGGGGAGCCGCGACTCGCACCCTCGGTTTTTTCGAGCATCTTTTCCTTAATTTATATAGAAATGTTTGGTCTCATCTGACGCCTTTGAACGTAACAAGCTTTACGACGCAAGTGAAATTTTCGATTTCAATTTGCATTTTCCATTAATATAATCTTAGTTTTTGTAATGCATACCTAAAATATTTATAAGGCAAGTGCATCTCATTACCGTAACATTTTCTTTGGAAATAATATTATAGATTTTTTATTTCACAAGGAAATAGATACGCGATCTTAGAGCAATTGATATTTAAGGTGCTTCTGTTTAAGTTATGTTTTGTTATATAATAATAATATATAAGAGTGATCTTACAAGGCTGTAGTCACCAAGGTGCACTGAAGCCTCGACAAAAATATGAATAAAAAAATAAAGTTGCTTCTCAAATTAGTCACCTATTCCACCTGATGTTATTGATCTGTACATCGCTGCTCTACACGAATAGACTTGCATATTGACTCTCATGTTTGCCTACTAAGGCAAGCTTCACACCTGATAAGTTTATACCAAGCAGGCAGTTTATACTACGATAAATTTGTAAACGCAGTATTTCGCTATTATTGGAAAATAAATCTATATATTTCCGAATTTTAATATGAAGCATTTGCATTTGCTTGTTGCTTACAACCTTTGTTTCCTCATAAGTCAACATTGTTAAATACTTTGACTTTATAATCTTAACATCGCAATATCTTCGTCACTCAACTTTTTAGTACAAAAATATAATAAACATTCACAAAAACTTCACACTTAGATTACGGCAAGATTCTCATTTCTCGCGAAAAGAATTCTAACTTACGATGACTTTCTTTAGTCGAATCGTTATTAAAAATATATCCCCTGCTTCCCCCTCCTAAGGAAAGTTGACTCATAATAAAGGACGGCATAATTTTTCCTTTTAAAACTTTTTGATTAGATAAAATAATGGGGTGGTGTGGGGTGGTCTCAGCTCGCGGCGATGCGCCGATATCGGCTATTCTAATTGTTGTTTCTCCTCCAAAGTTTACATTCCTTTGTAATTCAAAAAAATATACCACTTCGTTAAGTCGGTGGGTATTTCTTAACAAAAATATTTGCGAATTACGAATGGAAAGTTGAGTCTAATTAATCGCGTTTGAACTTCAAAACTGGATGCCTCAGCCCTCTCTGGAGTTAGCACATAAAAGCCGCCCTCTTTCTATCGATTTAAATTGAAAAAACATCGACAGTTGAGTTTGACATGTCGTTAAAGTTCGGCTGCTTTGTGTCGTTCGCATCGCCTATTTGTATGGACTTGTATCCATTTATTTAATTCATTGGACATTATTTGCACAACCTGACAAATGTTACAATTTCTCGACAAATAACTAGTGGATGAAGTGATTGTTTACCCTTTCAATTCTTCGTTAAATATGTACGAAGTTATTCCTCATACAGTACGGGACTCTATAGCTTCTAATAAACTCTATTATTATTTTATATAATGAATGTACCATTACTATTCAGTAATGAAGCAAATGCTGTATACATTACACTTACATTATCTACATGTAGCCACCATGCAGTTTTCAAATGCTTGCTTTGAATTTGCCAACACAACAGAAATGTACAAGTACGGTAAACTCCAATTAGTTGAGGTTTTTTTTCCTAAACCAAGTATAATAACTCCCTAAAATATAAAATGTCACAGACGCATTACTGGCCCCGGTTTAGGGTTGTCCCCCGTTCTTTTTTCAATTTAAACCGTTTGACAAGCCGCGCGTCGAGCGCAGCTATGGCCTTTCCGATGCCATACAATGCCAGTTTTCAATAAGATTGGTTACACTACACTAAGCAATGCAATCAATCAAAATTGCATCGGTTGATAGACTTCGACGCACGTTCGCCCCAACCTACCCACGATCGTTTGCGCATGAGTTTTATGTGGCTATTCGTTATTTTAATTCTCGAAGTTCATATTTCAAAATTGAATAAAAAGGGATATTGCACACTGTGTCATGAACCCATGATTTACATGTTGGCTGTAAAATAAGTTTCTTTATAATAATATCTTTTTTACATATTCTTACTATAAGAAATTTCAATTACCTACCTTTATATACTTTTATATCCCTCACATACTATGTCACTGCCTCTGTCATATCTTAATTAAATCACAAGTTAAATACAATAAAATCATACTTAAGTAAATGTTAACTATTTTATACTCTGTATTACATGTTCCTATCTTTTGTGTAATTATAGTATTGTATTGCAAAGTATTAACAATGGATACTACTAACCTTTTTCTCATAGCTATACAAAGCGTACATCGAGCGTGGAAAGCTATGTAATTACGAACGTATGTACATAATTAAAATAAAAACATTGCTTACAGCCGTTTAGCTAAGCCGCCTGGTGGCAAACGGTGCATGAAATTCTAACAAAAACTCAACAATTACACGTTATATCTCTCATCACTTAGTTTAATGGCAGCCCTAGTAGTTTAACACCTCGCTGACAGCGCCTCGTAATTATCGGTGTTAATAGCAGTTACTCTGTTGTTTTTATTTTAATTGGTGTTACTTTTTAATAACACTTAATACGACACATTACTGACGTATCTTGAAGGGCATTTTAGTTTTGGATTATTTATTCCATGGTCTTGGTCGTATAAACAGGTTATTTTAGAGTTATAACAATGTTACAAACATGTTTACACTATTAAAATTATCATAAAATAAACCACATACATGGATACAGCATATTAACTGCTTTATTAAAGAAAATATACAAATAATACGATCATGTATGCTTTTTCACTTAAGAAAATTGGAAAATGTACGATTCCATACGTAAAGACGAAGATCGATCGATTTTCTGGTGAAAGTAGCAAGGTTACCAGTGATCTAGTAACCTTCATACTATCAGCTACACATCTATGAAGGACAACCATAATAATAATATATATGTACACGACTGTGGCCAATATAAAGATGATACCTCCATATTTCATTTACATTAAGTATATTTTGTCCACCCAAAAATCCATTGTTATAAAACCATAAAATTTTATATTCATAAAATACAACATCTTTCTCTTTTCTAATTGAGATACCAAAATCAAACACCAAATTACAATAATTCTAAAATAATAAAACACCGCAATGTATCACCATTTAAATAATTAATCAACTAAAAAAGTGTAAAAGAAACAATGTGAAGTTATCATTAATACTAATATAATTGGTAGGTTGGTATTTTACCTGTTTCAAACAACAAATTAGTGAATTATAAATGCATGAGTACCGCCCACGAAGCGTGTTCCAAACATTTCTTCATTTGTCTTTTGTAAAAACCGTTTTGTATTTAATTTTTACTTTTCCCTTTCGTCTTTACAAAGTTGTACTGTAATTATAGTTTATGTTCCTTCAAATAGCTGCTATAACTTGATAAGTAGTTATTAGGAATTAATACCTATTTATTTATCAGTAGGTATTAGAAGGAGCTGTAGGGAATTTTTATATTTTCTAAATAAAGTTCTTAAGTATACCTCTTCTTGGATATACATATTAAATATAAACAATTATGGTAAAACAAGATTAAAATTCATTCCTAAAAAAAAGACTTTTACGAAAACCACAACAATTAAAAACTTTTAACAATACTAATCTATAATAAGATATTTTTCTTCAAAAATCCGTGCCAAATCATATATTACAACCACTAACCAAATATCCACCTACATTCTCGATACTTTCTTAAAATTCAAATAATAATAAATATCTTTATTGGCACAAAAAATTATTACAAAATAATCGTGAGGTAGGTTTATGAGGTATTCTTCGTTAGGTATAACACCTGTGTTACAGTTGCCAATAATTATATCAACTAATTTTTATGCAATAAGATTCTAATTTAAATCACAAAACTAATCAAGATGTTTTTTTTTATTTTTATTTTATTTTACAAGTTACATTTTTTTACATAAGAATAATTAATAATACCTAATCATACGCAACTATCAGAATCTTTTGCAAGAACTTAATCCACCATTACCACAATATTACCGCTCGCAACACCCCACTCCTACCAACATAGCAACCTAATTAATAAGGCAGTAGTACACTGACCTACTCCAACTTTCCCATGAATTTTCCTCCCCCTCCACTAATTGCCAACCCTAACGAACCATCGGTTAACCCTGCAAACACCGACATGCAAATTAACCCTTTCTCTGCCGGCTGTTTGTGCAGTTTACACCGCTTTATTGAATTAGAACGAACTGGCTGACTTAATAAAAGGGTTGAGGGATGATACTCAGTTTGTAAGGAGATTCCGCTGCCAGTAATTAATGAGCTCGCCCCAAGGGCCCTGTCATTAGGTGAAGTTGTTTAATTATTATGGTAAAGGGTTGGGTTGGTGCTAATGTGGGTTAATCGCTTTGTCTTTGATTTGTCTTAAGGGAACACCTGTTTGTTTGTTTAGGGTTTCGTCTTATTATATGTTTAGTTTAGGTTTTCCGTAAAGTGTTTTTGTTGTTTCTTGAAAAAAGCCAGCCTACCGGTTGAACGCTTGTCTTTCATGCAGGAGAGTTTGAGAATGAACTCTACCCACACGTTTAACTCTTTTCGAATTTACATGTGAATCACAATTTGATTATCACTTGCGTTAATGCTAAAAGAAAACGTGGTGAAAAAAGGGTCTCATAAAGTTCTCGGTGGTGTGTGTAGTCCGCCACTGCCCACCAGGCCAGCGTGGGGAATGACTTATAACCCTTCTCGTTCTGAGAAAAGCCCTGGAACAGTTTGGCTGATGATGATTCTTGTATGTTTACCATAAAAACAAGATTTTCATCTGCAGGTCTACCTACATTCACCATAGCAATATAAAAAGAAGAATGGAATAAATAAAATACGAAACTTTTATTACAACAGCATTAAAAAGAAAACTCAAAAGAAAATCTCTGCAAAGGAAACTCAGTAATAAACTTCCAAGCAGATTTAAGACGCAATTACCATAAGCAACATCCTACGGTAAAAACAAAAATCCTCCCCTTAATTTGTGGTAAAGGTCCTAAAATCAAAAGTTTCCCAACAGGAAAAGCCAGGATTGTTTAAATGAGCGAGTGTCCGCCCGCCCATCCGCGTTAATTGCTTAATCGCGTCGTCGAGGGCGGATTTAATTGGCCTCAGCCTGACCACTTAAGCTCGTCCAGGGGCCGACAACTGCCGACAATTTCCGACAACTTCCGACAAGTTTGAGTCGGTAATTACAAGGCGAGATGTTTAATTACGCTCGGTCGCTCGCTCGGACACCACGAATTAATTACTCTGGTGAACTCCTGTTGCTTGAGGGTTCGTGTTTCCTTCAAACGGTTTCCTCGACTTTGAATCGTTAGCAAAGCTGTTGTTTTATTTTTATGAATAATTAACAAGGGGAAATGTTTAATGATATTGCTGCTTTGAAATTTTTATTTCAGTAATTTTTTTGCTTTAATGCCGAGATTAACAAAGTCAGTGCTTTTTATGCTACGATCACAAAGTTGCTTGCTTAGGGATTACACTGAGCTTACCAAATATTATGACCTCCTTTTTGGAGTAACCTTTGTACAGTAACTATTATAGGGCTAATGGAACCTTTGAAAACAACCTAACCTGTGTATAATTTAATACTTGCAAATTGAACCTGAAGCAAAGAAGTCTGCATCCTTCGGTCTCTCAAGCCTATCTTATACCACGTATATTGTTTAGTAGATTCCGCCAGCGACTTCGCCCGCGGGATATCTTTATAAATTATAGACTATGTTACTCACTGATAATGTAGCATTCTGCTGGTGAAAGAATTTTTAAAATCGGTCCAGTAGTTTTTGAGTTTATCCATTACAAACAAACATACAAAAAATCTAATCTTTTCTCTTTATAATATTAGTTTAGATGGACACGTGTTTGCTAATTATAAGCGAGGAATGAGGATACGGCGCGTGTTGGCGGCACTTACTTCCAATGACGTCCACCGGACACCGAGCTCATTGGTTAATGCCAGTTTGTAGGTCACCCGCTTTGGGGTATCGGACAAGATACGCTTCCTAAATGCTATCGTAATAGATGGAATGTTAGATCATATAACGTGCGACAGTTTTTTGGCACGGTTAGGTAATCGACTAGGGTCGACTTGGATTCTCAATTTGTGAAGACAAAATATAGACAGAAAGAATATGATAAACGTTGCGTTGCATGTAATACATCTCATGCACAAATTTTATCCATAATCTGGATCCATGCTTAGGTAGAGTAAAATTGCTTAAAAGCATACGGCTGGCCCGATGGTAAGCGGTTACCGTAACCTATGGACGCTTGCAACACCAGGGACATCATTCGCGCATTGCCGACCCTACTACTAACCCAACCACTGGCGACCTAATTCACCGTTATGAACACAACACTGCAAATTAGCAGTATTATTTGGCCAAGAAATTCTGCAAAGTGGACGTACTTTCCCAGTCGGGCAGCCCCAATTTTGAGCGGAAAGTCCCTCTATACCCTACCTCTCTCAAAAGGTCTAGAATAAGAAGTTACATAATTGTGGTATGGAATGATTAATATCTATAGGTTTTTTAACCCCCGACAAAAGAGAGAGGAAAGATCTGTGTATCAGTCTATCTGTCTGTGGCATCGTAGTTCCAAAATGGATGGACCGATTTCGATATAGTTTTTTTTAACTGAAAGCTAGTTCAATCGGGTATCATTTTAGCTATCTAGGTTTCATGAAAATTTATGATTCAGCCGTGTCAGATTCAGATGGAGTCGGGGACTCAAACTAGAAGAAGAGCTGTAACTTTTTTGACGGTTAGGTTATTATGCAAGGCAATAGGCATGCATATCTACGTCAATCCACGATTACAGTGTCCGTGCAAATTATATCGAAGTTTATTGTTCAGCGTATACCAACCGAGTTTTTCTCGACCTCGATCGCAGTTAGCGTCAAGCCAAAATTGTATGAAAGCAATGTGCGCGCGCATTTGAGTGAACTTCTATCGAAAACGCGCGCACACCTTTTTTCATACATTTTTAGCTTTATGTTAACTACGGTTGAGATCGAGAAAAACACGGTATAAGGGTACTGAGGGTAACCTAGTGTAAGTTTTGTTTACTAATCTCAATTTAACGCAGCGACCGCGTTCGGCGCTCCGATTGGTGAAAAGCTCGAAGCGGGCCAAATGGCACGCAGAACGCGGTTAATGCGTTTAATCCAGATTATTATAAGAAACTTACACTAGCACCTCAGAAACCACAGTAAAAACCGATACCGAATAAATTACTTACCGTATTCGCAATCTATGAAACCAATGAGATTTCGAAGAAGAGGAGGTAGAGAGAAAATTAAAGAAATCGGAAAGTGATCACTGCAAACACGTAATTTAATATCAATCAAGTGGTCCGCTAGAAAATTACTCAGAACGAGGAAATGGAATTAAAAGAACACGGATGCTAACAAGTCTCGATTACAAATTAAACAGGCCGAGTGTCAGCGCGACGCCGCTGATTTAAGGAGATGAAAAAGAATCTAATTACAACGAGACTCCGTAGCCGTTCTTTAATTGAGGACTTTTCCCTCCCCTCCCCGCTACACCGAACACTCCCCGTCCTGTTTGCATTTCCACCCTAATCGCGCTCCGGCGTCGATTACATTTTTTTAACATTTTTTAATTTCGTTCGAGCTTTTAATTTTCTTCGCGCGCGCCTTTTCTTTTATGCGGCGTTTTTCTTTTCCGTTCGCCCGGCGATATTTCTCACCGCCATTATACCCGCCGTAATGAGATTTTCTTTCATTATGTTTAATCTTCCGATTAATTCAAATGTTAATCTCCTTTTTCCACGTAGCTTTTTATGGATTAAACGTTACCGTGGCGAAATACAGAGGCGTCGCAATCAACTACGGATTTCGGGCGCGACATTTAAAAATAATTAAGAAACGTGACGCTCTTCCGGCCGGCCGGCATCGGCGGGTGGGTGTCCGAGTGCGAGCGAGATCGGCTCGCCGATTAGATCGTCAATAATTTAATTCGCAACAAATTCAAAACGCCGGTCCGCCCCCAGATAGGTGCGTCGAAACGTGTCCGGAACGCCAATGGCGAGTCCAGGAGTCGGCAAATTGAAAACACCTCCGGCGTGGCTGTAAACACGTCACGTGATTTAGGTTTTAATCAAGTAGGGACGCACCGCCCCGCCGTAATTGTGACAAATCCTCTGTTTGTCCGAAGAAACTTTTAACTCGGCGGCGGAACGGGGCCGGAACGGCTCTTCGCACGTGCCCGGAGAGGGAGACGCTTTTTTGTCGACACATGTGCTCCCTTCCCTCCCTCCTCGCCCGCTCGGGCTCTTGATTAATTTTTAATATTTTTTCTTCCAGTTCACGTACGCAATTTTCACTTTCCCGCTTAGACAGCGCAGTTTCGAACCTCTCTGTTTGAAATAGTGACGTCACGCACAGACTCTCAGTAAATCTATTAGGTACAGTTGGTATGTTGCTCTACTTACCGCCCATACATATTATAGTTGCATCATATGCAGACCGTAACATTCTTTTGTCTAGTTAGCGTTAATGCGCGTCAGTTGTTAGCATTAAACGTTTATTTCGCCCGCGCTACACCTACATACCTCATTAACGAATTAGCAAGACTTGCAATTGTCGCACTTAACACTGGTAATAAAGTCAATAAAGATTAAACTCGGAGACGCGACACTTGTGTCACAGATTTTTGTCTGTCCTCTTTAAGAACACTTTGAATTAAAGCACCACTTATGACTGTCTTAATTCTACAATGATTACTGTCAATCTAAAAATATTCGATTGATGAAGTATTTCCAGTCAAGTATGTAGAATACGTAAGGTGTGTCGTGTCTGTAAGATTGCTCCGGTAATCGGAAGAGCGCGCGTTGTGTCTGTAATCTGTCGCAATTATCGCGTGGCGCATATCCCGATTAGACGCGGCGCGACGGCAATTAGGTCGGCGGACACACGCGTTAACCTGCGCAATGAGGATACGCCTAAACACTCGCTCGTTGTGCCAAAACGACCGACATGCGCTTATTAACGACCTCAAAGCTAATGGAAAAAATAACCTACAGTAAAATGAATGGTCAGCACACACAGTCGCTCTCCCCTATTTATAAATCACATCCGCACTCTTTGTAAATTCACCTTCGGAGGCCACCCTCCCAAGTTCAAAGAGTGCGCCGTCCGGGGCAATGTCCAAATTATAAATTCGCATTAGATCGGACGCGCACGGTTCGTTTACCATTTCATTTTGGTTCAATATCGCCACTCTACTTTGTTCCACACACTCCCCCCGCGCCCGCACCCCCCTGCGCCTTAAGACGCCGGGAAATATCTGCGTTTTAAGCTATATTTCTTTCATCCCTCATTTTTGCAGTTCGTAGCAATCTGAAATCCAACACGTCCCCCGCAGGGGTCTCCTTCCTCCTCGGGTGGCGACCCCCTATTCTTGTACCCGGATAAAAAAAGCGATATCTATTTATAAAATGTACGCACGCATATACGTGGCGTGTGTGGACGCGGAATTAGCGCATGTGTGAGTGGCTGGGTGAGAGTGTGTGCGTCGCCCGCTCATTTGCAAACCGTCTCCTGAGATAACGTCCTCTAGTCGGTTATCCCGTTCTTATTGCCTCCATCTTTCCTTGATTGCTGTGTGTGTGGAAAACTTTGGAGCTCTCTCACTGATGGAAATTGATTTTGTCGCTGAAAACGAAAAAGTTACAATAGATACGTCTTATTTCAAGACGCGTTGTTGCTGAGTCCTTGAAAGTAGTACAAAAAAGTATGTAAGTAAGTGTGGTTGAATGTTTTAAATTGCCGAGTTGTTTAATAATGTTTTTAATAATTAAAAAGTAATCGTGAGCGAGAGCATGAAGCGGAGAACTATACTACTTAAATAAGTAATCGGAGGGAGCTCGGAGCGGCGGTGGCGGCGGTGGAAAGCGACGGTGGTGGCGCGGGCAGCAGCGGCGCTCACGTATGAACGTAATTATAAAAATTGAAGGCAACTCGAGACCCACTCCTTGGGTCTCTCCCTCGCTCCCTCAACGCCGTGCATTTTTTCGTACATATTAAAGTCCCCGCCGCCCGCTGCCCGCGTCACTTCGCCCCGCGACTCCTCTTTTTAATCGATTTTCCCGACACAAGGGGTGAGTCCTCTGGGGTGAATGTAATTTTTTATGCGTTTTTTTCGAAGGAGGAGACCGTCGCCGGAGGTGCCATTACGCCACGGCTTGTTGAGAATATTTTAATTATAAAGCATTAGCGCGTTTTATGATACCACTCGCGCTCGAATTTATAAACGATCGAGAGCTAAAGTAATTAAATATTTGAATGCGGTGAGATTTCCGCGGGGAGTTGGAGGAAGCTGGATAATGGACGTGGCGGGCCGTCCGCTGGCGCGTTAATATGATGGATATAAAATTCGATGAAATTATTGGTTAATGGCCGTTAGAATTGCTTTGGGGGTGAAATGATGTTTCAGCATTTTCACTTTGAATTTTTTTTGTAGGTACTCTACAAAATAATTAATTTGTGTTTACATTCGAGTAGATGCTCTTAATAAATGTTTTCTGTGTCCTGTTGCGAGGCCGATCTCTGATTGATGGCTGCAGTCGGTCGAGGCGACGACCGCTCCCTGCTTCCCTCTGTCCAATGATTATCGCTTTAGATTGCGAGACACTTTATTTGTTCAGCAAAAAATAAGGCTTTTCAATTGGTCCCGTCTCTGATACCATCAGCTTTGTGAGTTCGACTGGCATCTAGATATGTTTACTTATATACTAAATTAAGTCTACTACATCTAAGTGTAATTTAAAATCTTTAACAGTAATAAAATAAATAAATCCAGCCCATTACTGTCCCACTGCTAGGCACGGGCCTCTTCTCAGAATGAGAAGGGTTAGGCCTTAGTCCACCACGCTGGCCTAGTGCGGTTTGGTGGACTACACACACCATCGAGAACTTTATGAGGCCCTCTCAGATATGCAGGTTTCCTCACGATGTTTTCCTTCACCGTTATCACAAGTGATAATCTAAAATCTTTAACAGTATCCGTTAAGTAATCTGGTGCATTTTTTCACACACAGCCTCGTAGTTTGATATTTCTATGTCACTCGTACCCAGCGCTACACTGTTTGTGTCAACAGGCCAGATGTAACTAGGCTTAATCATTGTTTAATTAAGTCTATTTCGTTAGTCCTCTACTACATTGAAGGAAAAAAGGACGGCGCACGGCTACTTATCAAGTAATACATTTTCAGTATAAACTGACCTCTCATTGTATGGAAATCCTATACAATATGAGGTCAACTTATACTGGTAATTTATAGCTTAATATGTAGTCATATTGTGTTCGCCTAAAAATGTCCCATAGTCAAGAATTGTCGACGAAAGTAGACAACATCGACATACAGTGAGGAAAAACCTAAAAAATGCGTTTATCAAGCAACGAGTTAGACGTATTTAATACTACTAGTGGTCGCCGGACGTCTAAATTGCACCGTAATTTTAGCTTTCTGCACTCCTTCTCCATATAAACTTTAACTCTGCCAAATCTCACAGTCCTCCGTGCGCGCAATATGCCTAAAAACGGGTAGGTACAAAGTTTTCTCTTCACGTAATAATACTTATATAGAAGATTTACAATCAACTAATTCACACTACACAAGTTAAGTCCAAGACATGAGGAAACGTGTCTACACACGCCACTCGGTAATTCGATTACCAGCGAGTTAACGCGGTGACAAAGCCGATTCGCGTATTTACACTGGTACTGGCGACAGAGGAAAGCGACTGACACCTAGGGTTTCATGCCAGCTATCGACTTAAAGGTGTTAGTGTGCCCATTTGCTGTGTAGGTACATTGGGTTGTTATGCCCACTGATTGATATTAACGGGTGTTATACAGTCAGTGTTCAAATCAGCTAGTAGATCATCCATATAAAATTAACTACTGTTAGGTACTATTATTAAAGTAACTCTATCTGTATGTAACCCTTTCACGACAAAACGGCTGAACCGATCTAGATTAAATTTGACTAGGTAATAGTGTGCATCATGAGGAAGGACAGGGATTTCTTTTTCATTCGGATCTTCCTAAGTCCCCGTAGACGGAATCTCGAGCACGAGTTATAATATAAAACTTTATATTTGCTTTAAAAGCTTTTCTGTGACTATTTATAGAAAAGCTTTTTTGAATTAAATCTTGCAAAATTAATTACTAACTTTCTTATTCTTTATTGTACACAAAATATAGAATATGCAAGAAAAATACAATTTACAGATACTATTATATGTACAAAGGCGAGCTTGACTCAGAATGAGTACTTACGTATTGATTACTTTTTATAAATTAAAAAGAAGTAAGTTGGTTTTATAATTTGAACAAAACGCATTAATTATATAGGTTAGGTTTCATATGGTGTTCGATTTGGCCCACTTGATACCTACTATTTTGAAAACTTATTAATTGAGCCGTGAACTAAATTTTTTGCGGGCCAGATAATACCTAACCCTATTAAATACCTAACTTTACAGATATTTTTAATTTAACAAAATGCAAACATTCTGTCGAAATATATTTTCTCTTCAATACAGACTCACGACACTCCATCTACAGTCGATATGTGTCTACTCACAGCCACGTCTTCGTTACCCCATGCAAACGACACAAAACATTCCTTTCTAAATAATTGCTATGCACAAGATCAATCTCATACATTTCCCTGGGCCTCATTTTACAAACAAGGAGCCAAGTTCAAGTCGAAGGTCCGTTAGTCTAATTGCTCAGACGTCCCGGACAGTGATGGGACGGACGCCTGTCCGACCTGTCCGAGATGTCCGGGAGAGACGCTCTCGGAATACACTGCTCCGATAATGTTTTGGTTGTGGGAAGATTGATTTGGTGATAGAGCTTATTTATATTTTGATCACTTACGTTCTTTGGGTAAAGGTTAAAGATTGTAGAATACAGGGAATCAATAATTTGATAATTAATTGATGACAAACGTTACAAATTATTGTGCACAATTAAAATATAATTAAAAATTGTTCGCTATTATGTAGGTACCTTAATGATTTTTTTTGCTAAACATATCATGTTTTGGCTACCTTAAAAACTAATTTATCAGCATTATATAGTCAATAGTAACTTTACTTCTAGAAATTATAATTTTTAATCATTATCTATACCTACTATATTAATACGTGTAGAGAAAACTTTGTACCCCCTTTTTAAGGACGCACGCACGGAGGTGTGTTAGATTTGGTATAATTAAAGTTTATATGGAGAAGGAGTGCAGAAAGTTAAAAATATGGTCGAATTTCGACCACAGGGCGACCACTAGTTCTACTTAATCATGCTTGAAGTCTGGTTAGTTATATTTTAAGTTAGTATCCAATCTCGCTGCAGTGAACTATTGTTCTACTTCAATCGTCATTAAAATCGCCACAAACTAAACAGATACGTGATATACGTGAGATAATATCATCAGTTTCCCTCACGTCCATATTAATTACCATCCATCAACCACTCCTTCGTCTGGCAGACTAGTATCAGAGATCAGACCTCAAACCCACCCAATACGGGTCTCGATAATTGATGTTGTTAATAAACGTCGGATTGGGAGACACTATGGAGACACGTAAACATGTGAACAATGACATGCGAAAAATATTGGCCTCTATGTAAACCAACGAGTATTTATGTGAATTTAAAACAATTTTGACCTTTAATTTGAATTTAGAATTTATTATTTTTGGAGGCTATACAGCATAGAACAATTTTTTTTTTCTTGGCCTTTCGTTACTGAGTTTCGTTACAATGTTTACATGCATGCATGGTATAATGTAAATGTGTGCATGATACGAGTCGAAATTTGAAAAGAAAATAAGGCTATTGATTTTTATTTAACACCTTGATGCATACCTATTTGGTAAGGTAACCTACAATTTCCGAAGATAAAACTTCTAGACATAAAACTAAAAAGAAGAGGAGGTAAACATTTTACCTTGAATATCTTCCAACCAAAAATAAAAAAAGAGGCTTAATCTCTTAAAAAGGAGTTGACGCAATGCTCAAAACTCGAGCAGTTCCAGCGAAAGTCTGCATAATGCGTTGTATAGTCCAATAATAGCATCCTTAATGAGATGTAAATGAGCGAAGAAATACCCGACTCAGGCCGTTATAATAACGCGTAACGACCTACAAGTCCGGATTAAGAAGCCCTTTGACTTAAACTTGCACACCGGACCAAGTGGACGACCTATGCCTGATAAAACCAACCGACAATCAACTTTAGAACTGCCTGTTAGGGTTCAATTCAGGTTGTAGATTTTGAATCGTTAGGTGCGATGTGTGGTCGTGTTAGCAGCACAATAGTGTGGCTATTTTGAAACTAATTGGCAGAAAGGGTTGCGAATTAACGTCAGGGCCAACGTGTCGTGGCAGCCGGCTTTGTGCCACCGACGCTTGATAAATAAGAATAGGAATTACAATAATATTAAGACGGATTATTTTACAGACATTATGGAATCTAAAGCGGATATACATAATAAAATTATAATGAGCAGCAGAATAAATTATATCAAATCGGGTTTGCATTAACAATAAATATCAATGTATCCGTCATAGTCTGCCATGTCAATACCAAATACGATCACCTTTCATTTACTTGTCCTACATTAGAACAAATGCTAAGCTCAATTAGCTTTTGAATTCCATTTGAGCCATGTACGGCGTTCATTACCATTAGAACGAACATGACATACGTATGAGCAGTCCCTAAGGCCTCATTACACGAAACACGACCGACCAATCAGCCCGAACGATTGTTAAGAGGCTGATTGAAAGCCACGCTGTTTCGCACGGGATTGTTCGAGATACCTGGCCGCGATTAAGGCCGGTATCGCATCACTGGAATGGGTACAGATAGAGTTAGATCGCCCATCGACTTTTAAGAAGCTTAACGTTGGATATGTTGCTTTTTATACGACTTTCACGAAGAGTTTGATGCAGGCAATTTGGTTCTCTAAACATTAAATTTTTTTGCGTTAATACATACGAGTACAATGACATCTATAAAATCTTTTATCGTTATTTTAATACTATCTTCTTGCAAATTTTCGATTATAAGTGGAATATGTTCGCATAGTATGAATAAAACCCGTCGAAATGACGTAGACTACATAGCTATCTTTAAGTTCTTTGTTCTCGGAGTTCATCGTCAAGCACCACTTTAAGCTTCGCTGCTCGTTCCCCGATATAAAACTCGATGGCGACTCAAAAGCTATGTATTATGCATTCGTGAATATAAGCCGCATAAAGCAGCGTCCGAATCAATTACAGCGGCGGGCCGGGCTCGTTAGAAACGCATCACGCATGTTCAATCGCCTCGCAGTAAGGTAAACACTGTTTATCTGGTGCTAACCTATTGCGAACAATGGAACTCCCAATTTGGGTTGCCCAGACGACGAGATCTACCGATCATGTTTTACTTTTCGTCTTACCAATGTATTTAAAACGTTGACTTTATCTGTACTCACTTTAATGTAAACAATTTATCTATGAATAACGAGATTTTACGTGTTTGTATACATATTTGTACAATCACAAGGACAAAGTTCAAAAAACGTCTAAAAATTGTGGCTCGGTCGAAAGGTCAGTTCACGGCTGCGGGCCGACCCTCGGCCCTCGATGTAAGTGGATTAACCCCTTTACAACACGCCCGAGTGTCACATGAGCGTGTGTCGACAATGTCGATATTTGACGCCCCGCGATGCGATTTACCAATCCCCTTAGCCATATGATACGTAGACAGATGCAGGATACTAACACGTGGCGTTATTACTGCTAATTCTTAGTTATCGCATTAGTACAATTATTGTTCATTCATTAACATTATTTATTGGTATTGTTACAGGACCCAGTGGTAATCCCCCCGCCCTCCAGCCGCAACCGCAAGGCTTGATAGTGGAGACGGGGAACGGCGCGAGCGTGCTGCAGCTGCCAGCAACCACTCTGGAGCAGATCCGGCACATCGCGGCCGATCCGGGCGCATCCACCCTGCGCCTGCCACCGCCCGCCACTGAGGCGCCGATGGGCGCACGCGAACTCGACTTCGATTTGTGCTACGTGTGCAAGCATTGTAAAGTAGCGTTTCCGTCGCCAGCGCCGCTGCAGGTGCACCAGTCGCGCTCGTGCTACGCGGGATGCGAGGCGGCACGCGGCGTCATCCGCGTGGTGCAGCCCGCGCTCGAGTGCCGCACGTGTCCCGGCGAGCGCTTCCGCACTGCGCTAGAGTTTCGCCGCCACGCCGACACCGAGCAGCACCTGCGCCTCACTACGCCTCAACCGCAGCTGGTGCAGCAGCCAGAAACCCTCACGCATGAGATGGAGGATGTAGTGAACCAGATCACACTGCTGGCCGCCCGTGCAGCGCAGGAAACCACTGCACCCAAAGACCCGAACGCTAACTTCTGCGCGCCCGGGCCACGCTTCCAGCCCCCCGGTGAACTCTCTCTGGCGAGTGCCGGACACTAATCCTACTCTGAAGAAATGTATAGTTACTATCTATTAGAGCCCCTCGCTCACTCCGTTGTCCGACAACGCAGCAGTTCACTATTAGCTCTTAACGCTTCTTTTCGTTGATGAATGTCGCCGCAGAAGCGGCACTTTCCTAGTTATATTTAAAGCTTGTAGTCGTTTAAGTATAGGTTAATAGGGAGCCGGCCGCTGTGGTCGTCTGTATGACGTCCGCTGGCGAGCGCTGCTGGCTGGGGCCGGCTCCCGCGCCGTGGCCGCGCACTGGGAGGCGGCTGCGGCGAGCGCGCCTGGCCGCGCCGCGCGTCCGCACTTCATATCATACGTTAGACAGGTTTTATTATATACGTTTATCGTTGCGGCAGCGCGCGCGCCGCGGCCTGCGACGCGCCACTCACTCTCAACATCAACTCCCAGGAAAGCAAGTTCCTATCTTTATGGCATATAATATTATCGATATTGATAATTACGATTTAATTATTGTTTAAAGCTATGTAATACATACATATAATCGTTCTAATTTTAGGCATAGATACGTTCTCGTAAGAAGTTCCTGACGCATCGTAAATGTATGGAGATATATATAGTGATATACGTATATGATTTTTTTAAACATGAAGCGAAGTTAGGTACGTATGTTAGGCAGTAGAGCGGTCGTCCTCTCTCGCGGGTTCCACGCTCAGGAAACGGCGTGAACTCACGCAAACGCAACTGAAACGGATGGAAATATGTCGAGTATATGTTGTGCGGCTTGTCGTTCGCACGGTGCTCGCATCACGTTCAACACGCTGATGTGCGTGCAGCAGCACGGCACCGAGGACGCAGGCGCACACGCGCGCTACACACGCGGCTACCGCCGGTACCGCTCCGCGCACCGAGCCGCCCGCGGAGACGCGACGACACCGCGTAGGCTTATTGGTAACACTTAATTATAATGATTATTATCGTAGCAAACTTTTCCAAAACGAACGAACTCGAAACTCGGGCTGCGCGCCAGCGCTCAGCCTACCTCGCAAACAAGTGAGTTTATTTTGGAACTAAGTGTGATTCTTGAATTTTTATTGATATTGTAATGATTATTAGTAGTGGCGTAAGTGAGTCCAGTGTCCGAAGGCGTGGGGGGTGGGGGGGACGGGCGCCGCACGCAGCGTCTCGCCCGTCGCCTCCAACTTCGACCGCTTTACCGAGTGCGTGGAGTCCCTAATATTTTCGATGGCACAGATCACGTTATTAAAAATATTTTACATATTTACATTTTATCTAGCGGAGTGTACTACAATATTTTATCTACGAGTGGATCCTACTACAACATTGAGTTTGTTTTTTTATAAAGTGCAATGTTTTATTCCACCGGTTGCCGGCGGTCCTTGTTATGTCTATACATAATGGTATGTGTGCAATGTGCCGATGTTCGGTCGCGCCGCCTCTGTCCTATCAGTTTACTACTCCCAGCGGCGTCTGGGGTTATACGTCAAGGTTATTATTGCAAAAATTACATTTGAAATTGAAATACATTTCTATATTGATATTAGAGTCAATAAGAACAAAGATTAAAATGAAATATTTATCTGACAACATTATGAATGAAGGACGAAGGTATATGAAGAATATGATGAGAGGACAGGGCGTGAGAGATAGAGGCGGCGCGGTCGAACAATGTTTGTACGCGAAGGCGCGCGTCTACAACACAATTATTTTATGTTTGATTAGTATTTAATATTATTACGCTCTGCATTGTTGCTCGGCTCGGTTACGTTCCTCGCTCCACCGCGTGGCGTGACGTCACTCGCGTCTGTACGACATTTATTTTGATTGGTTTGTAATCGGGAGTATATATGTACGTGTAAGTTTGAGTTAGTGTAGGTGGACGTGTGGGTAGTGCGATGTTGTGTCTCCGCGCGGCGAGAGCCCGCGGAATGAATCATGGTTCCTATGTATATTTCAATATTATCGCATCTAGAGTTTCACTATACTTTCCGAATACAAATTTTAATATTTAAGATTAATTCGGACTAGTCTGTTGTGTCTGCTACTAGAGGAGCCGCCACGGCCATGTTATTTTTTTCTTTGTATAGTATCGTTTTCTTAATTCTCGAACTCTCATTGTATTAATCATTTACTTCTGTTAATAGTGAAACATTTTGAGTAGATTTCGAAGCCCTCTAGATATTACATAATGTTGGTTACGAATATTAGTTTATGATCGTAAAAAGGTAGCATTCATGTCTATCATAGTTCCTAATACTGTATTGTAATACTAAAATTATTTTAAAATTCTTTACTAGTAAAATATACCGTTCCTACTATTTTAAATCTGTGACAAGATGTTAAATGTATACACGAAAAAAAAACAAGATTCACTTTCGATTTTGTTGGTATGTTAAATGAGGTGTTCTCTGTAATTTATTTTAAGTACAGTTGAGAAAAAATCCTTACTTAATTCTATAACTAAAATGTCTGTTAAATGTTGTATGCAGATTTTTCAGAAATAAAAAACACTTGACTTTATTAGTCGGAATTTTCTCTGACTGTACTACTATTAATGTTAATGTATAATTTATAATATATTTATTATTTACATAGTTGGATGTGAAACTGTCAACTAAATAGATGATTTCGTAGCAATTAGTTTAAGTTTGTCCCGCATGACGTGTGCGTAGCCAACACTCTACGCGCGTGCTACGCGCCTACGACGCATGCCATCGTAGCCGACAACAGATTACGAATACATTGTCAAGTGTAAATGGTAAAAATAAACTCAAAGTTAGTTTATCAGACACTAGAGTTTTATTTATTTCCTAATGGAGGGTTATCCTAACCAATTTATATAAATATTATCTATATATATTACTACGTGAAGAAAAAAATTTGTTGCCCATATTAAGCATATTGCGCGCACGAAGGAGTGTGAGATTGGGCATTTCATAGGTATTGCAGGAAATTAAGGAAAACAACACACGCCAATGACGTAATAGAACAAAATTTAAAAAAAATGATAAGTATGCATTGATTATAGTGCCTTTGACAAAAGAACCTAAATAACGTTCAAATAAAAAATACGGTCGAATTTCGACCGCTGGGTGGACTTATAGACATAAATGAGTAAGTATGTCTTTTGTTTGTTGCAACGACACTTAATGAAGAAGTTGATTGTAATGATTTTTTTTTTTGCGACGATATTATTAAATGATAAAGGGCAAAGACAAATTTTTCCTGAAAAATATAATTACACATTATTTGTATTGGAAGAATCAGCGGGACTATGCTAGTATATAATAAAAGGCAAACAGCGTGATTATACTCTAATCACATTGCACGCATTTATAATATACAAGCTGAAATTGAAAACAACATTTTAACAGTAAAGTTATACTCATAATTTTTGATGGTTACAAAATTTTAATCATGAAAATATGTACTTATTTCCAATTTCAATTATTATTTATGTGAAATGCCTCTAATAAAAGTAAATTACGCCCTTGAGTAATGAATTTAACTGGTGAAGTTAGGTAGGTAATCTTAATTACGATTAATAATTATACAGGATAATTCTTTATATAGTGCGAATAGTTTACAGAATTATTCAGTGTCCGTTCCCAAATGCAACCGAAGTACTAAAATTCACACTAAAACAAAAGAAACAATTGATTGTTGTATGGCTTGCGCACATAAGACCAATTTTCGTTATGTTTTAAAATGAGTCACAATTCTGCGGTTGCATTTAGGAACAGAACAGACACTGAATCTCTCTGAAAATTATGCGCAGTACATAAAAAAATATCTTGTATAAGTAAAACGGGTACCATAATAATAAAAAAATAAAAAAATAAAATAAGTTTATATATATCTTCTAAATACAAACCTCTATTTATTAATAACCAAAAAAATTTAATGACATTCTCTGATCATTTTTCTATACATCTTTTACTATGGAAGGAACAGTGGAATCGTGAAAAAATACAGCTATTCCGTACAAAAGTGGATACCTAACTGGATCCAATGTACAGAACAATCGATTTTTTATATCACGATTTCAGAGTTAATCCCATAATTTATAATATTACGATCGAATTGCGACCACTAGACGACCGCTAGTTAATAATATAATTAGAGGTGTATTAATAGATAAAGTAATTAACACAAAAGGCTCCTCTAGTTCTTTTTTCTGCTCTCTCCAGCTCTTTCTAGCTCCAGCCCTAACTAGAAACTCGAGGCTAGAGATAGAAACTTGAATTTTGGACAGAAGATAGATGATTATAATATAATATAAATAAATCCAGCCCATTACTGTCCCACTGTTAGGCACAAGCCTCTTCTCAGAATGAGTAAGGTTAGGCCTTATTCCACCACGCTGGCAGGGTGCGGTTTGGCGGACTACACACACCATCGAGAACTTTATGAGGCCCTCTCAGGTGTGCTGGTTTCCTCACAATGTTTTCCTTCACCGTTAACGCATGTGATAATCAAATTTTGATCCGCACATAAATTCGAAAAGTTAGAGGTGCAGGTCGGGTTCGAACTTAGACCCTCCTGCATGGAAGGCAAGCGTTCAACCACTAGGGTATGGCTAAACTTTTGTGACGTATAGTCATTCAAATAATTAACAGTAAATAGGTATTAAATAATACGACTATTATTCGAAGTTAACTGACGATCGAATAAACTGGTTAGTTAAGTCAATAACTGAACCTGACGTTTGTAGACACAACGACAGCTCAATTGAGTCGCCCGTGCGAGTAATATTAAAGCTTAATTTATTTATTTATTGAGAAATATAGAAATTTGTACATGTTAGTTGGCATAGTCCCACAAAACCGTGTAATCGGTTTGACTGTGGGAACAGTACCTACTTCATAATATAGAAAGAAAAAAGTATTTATTTGACACAGCACAAAAACGATTTTAAAGATAACTTAACAGAAAAATAAAAATAAAACATGTAAAACAAAAATAAAAATAATTATCTTAAAAAATATGGATTGTACGTCGCAGCTGTGTCAAAAAGGCTTCCGCTCAGCATATGCTGCCGCGCTGCGAGCAACCCTACAGCGCTTATTTTCAGTTGGAGCCACTTAAAACCAGCATCTAATATCACATGGGAGCATCTGCATCCGAACTAACTAACTTATTAGTATGACTAAGTTGTTTTTCGAGATGAAAAGGTATCCTATATCCTTCCCCAGCTTGTATTTAAGTTGCTTTTATGACGTGTTTGATATACAAACATATAAATTCACAAAAACTAACATCCAAACTTTGACATTCATGATATTAGTACTTAAGAAGTAGGACGATGATTAGCTAACTGTAAGCTGAAATCACGTGTCAATTGCTTAAGAAAACATAATACTTAGAAGAACTAGGTACATAAGTATAGTTAATCAAGGAAAAAAATATTGTTTATTTATTAATATTTGGACAAAAATATACATATAAGATAGCTCATTACGGTGTAAACATAAACCACATTAGGTTTTTCTGTACACCATTGATTCGTCGACAGTCGATTACACAAAATGTGGGTACACACTACGCATTGCGCCCGCACCCACTGGTTTACCCTAGTAGAGAATAGCAGACTATGGATATGAGCGCATAACATCATCTCAACAGATTATGGCAGTCCACTCCGCGCCTTGATTACGTAAGTAAAACCTGACAGCCACAGCGACCAACAAACAATGCATCCCTTTCTCGCTTATAGACGTTTTCAAAAGAGGATACGGAATAGAACGTTTATTTGCAACAGCAACTGTCATATTTATCATACGTAAACAGGCAGCCGGTCTCTCCCTAAAAAAGAGAGTGCCCAGAGTCTGATCAGCTGAGTAGCTGCTCTGAAGATGGATCAATGTTGTACTGAGGTAAGAAAAGTAAGTATTTATTAATAATTTTATGTAAACTAGTGTAACATAACCCGGACTGGAATTAAGTCCGGCTTATGTTAAGGCATTCTCTGCCAGTCAACTTTTGGGTTCAATTATATCAGCATCGAAAGTAGCAGGAAATGGTATATTTATAAAAAGAAAAAAATTACTAAATGTTTTGATATAAGTGAATACTTATACAATAAACTAAATAAATATTCATACCTACCTACATATAAAGGATATAATATAAATATTATATCATGATAATAAACTTAATATTGCCCATTAGTGTCGCAGCGATTTAGAATACCCCGATTTAAAAAATATACATTAGTAAATCTATTCGCTGCGTGCGCCGGCGACCGATTGCGTTAAAAGAAATTAACCGATTAATTAACTTTTAAGTATGAAAAGAAAGAACTTTTAGTACTCAAATTGTCTATTCATCGGCATGCTAGAAACGCTTAGTATACAAGTGGAACCACTCCATTGTGCTCATATTTCTGTTCCATTTTTATTACTTATAAGTTTATTGGTGTGGACATAAATAAATAAAATAACTACTTAAACTCTATTAGATATACAATGTGTATCAGAAATGCGTGGTCATATTTAAGGTGGATCACACCATCAAACTGAACAACTTTCTCTATGGGACCAACATGGTAAAAATGGCGGAAAAATAGTCAGCTGTCCCAACCTTTGGGTTTAGTAGATATTGAAGTTTTGTATGGGACGGCTGATTATTTTTTCGCGATTACGATGTTGGTCCTATACAGAAAGTTGTTCAAGTTGATGGTCTTAGTTAAGGGTGTGGGGCCCTTAACTATGGCCATGCATTTTTATTCACTATTAAGTAAATGCTCAAAATGATGTCAAACATATTTTCAAGCGATTTTTTTAATTGCCATCTATACGGCCTAAGAATATCTGATTATTAATTTTAAAATTGAACAGATTTTTCTATGAACAAAAAAATTCGTTCAGCTATTGAAAATTCAACCTTTAATTTTGCGTAACCCAAGAGTTATAATTTCACGTTCGCGTTTTTATGTATTTATGCATTTAGGTTTTATAAAATACACTATTAATGTCCCGTAGTTTTCCAAGTATATTTTTATAACCTTCTTTATTAAATATCATTGTTTGTATAAATCTTCGATTGGCATGTACGGTCTAGTTCAATAATCTGATGTATTTCTAATTTCTGATATCCCTACACAATAACGTCGAATGGCATTTTGTTATTTCACCGCATTATGAATACTGAGCATAAAATGAACTATAGAAACTAAAGAAAATTGAATTTTATATCGTTTTATAATCTTTGTGAGTATGAAGGTAATCTAAAACTTAATCCCAACTTAATACTTTCAGTAAAGTAGCTTTCTTTGTTTGCCTTGACTCTTTATATTTATTATCATAACTTTTTGCTTCAACTTGATTATGGTTAAGCCAATTTGGAATCCTGAAATCCAGTATTTTCTTAAGTTATACCACAAAATGTTCGTAAATTATTTGCTTCGTTTACTAAGTTAAGTTACTCCAAGCATAAAAATCATCTCGAAAATTGTTTCAACACGCATAAAATCACACAACATTACCAAAAAGACCGACAAAATAACGAGCCAAACATTGAAAGTACACACGTTGATGCATAAAGAAAAAATTCGGAAAGCAAACATTTATTACCGAAAAGCACGAAGTAACGAACGCAAACTATCCGAAACGACGTCAAGTTCAAAAAGCCGCACGTCGCGTCTCTAATCACGCTGTTTGAACAAAAATGTAAAAAACAACCCTTAGCCCCTTCGATTGGAGAAACTGTCACACGGCTGGATGCAAAGGGGATCTCACTAAGTTATTGATTATATCGGAATAAGTCGCTCGCGGGGCTCTATCTCCGCTCACCCCACCACCCACCGCCGGGGGGTTAGGATATATCGGCCGCATTATTTTACATATATGAGACATAGTTGCAGCCAGTAATTTTCGCTGTCGGTATCGCGTATTTTATCTTGCGTTTGGGAGTCGTGGATGGTATCGTAAATAAATGGAGTAGATTAAAAGTTATTTAGAAACTGATTTATTTGTTTAATTCTTTGAGGCACATTACAAACAATAGATTTTCTATTCTATCTATACTCTGTTTTTTCTTATTTTTAAACAATTTTCACATGTCTTTTTAATGAAAATTTTTATATGAAAATCATGTTAAAAACTGTCTTTGATAAGTAATCACTTTTTACCAAATCTACACGTGGTCAACGATTTGCTTGTTGTATAATATAGGTACTGGTATAAATGATTATTTTTCCGTGCTATGGAATTATACAATTTATCTAAAATCATCACGACAAACAAAACTGAAAAGTATTATTTAGAAATGTTGTTTAGTGAATGATAAAATCAACGCAGTGCTGTTGACTATGCCGAATTTGATGAGTTGTACGTCACGTCGTAGTAACCGTTAGTGAAAAATTCCGTATTCAAACCGATCGTTTAGTGCACAGAAACGTTACGTAAGTGATCAACCATTTAAATCTAGTTTACTTGAGCACGAATTACCGAAAGATAGTAGGTATAGAAAATTGGCCAACATTTTATGATACCATTATCTTCTAAGTATCGTGTGTTTCGGGCCCGACTTTAAACATGCGGAGGATTGTCCTTAGAGATAAATATCAACATGTTTATGATAGTCTAATTGAACGATAATAGACTTATTTCTTAGTTAAAGTTTATGGAAGCATCTTCGCGTGACTTCTTTTCAACCCATTTTCTATAAATTAATACGTGAGAGAAAACTTTGTACCCCTTCTTAAGCATATTGCGCACACGGAGGAGTGTGAGATTTGTCATAGTTAAAGTTTATATGAAGAAGGAGTGCAGAAATCAAAAATTACGGTCGAATTTCGACCACTTGGCGACCTCTAGTTTTAATAATAGTACATAATACATTAACCTCCTTAATTTCAGTTGAAAGAGAGTAAAAGAAATACAAAGTTTTTGTCTTAAATCTTTAGATTTTTTCTCTCTCTGAACTTCTATGAAAGCCTTACGATCAGTTATTACAATACGTATCATGTAAAACTCTCTACATATTTTACGTTTAAGTAAAAATAGTACACAGTATGAATCTCGAAGCTACAATATAATACTGTTCTGTACCTATAAAGAAATTGATGACGTAATTCCCTGGCCCTTATTGCCTGTATTACTTGAGTGTCATGTCTAACGCGCAGTTAGAAAGTTTGCAACAACAAACTAAGTTAGCGTTACAAAATCCATAGGGCGGCAAGGTCACGGCAGGTGAACTACAACATTTATACCTGATATCATTCTGGATTCTTTCATAAGTTTCGCTTAGAAATGTACTTGAGAAATGAGTGTTTAGCAAGTATTCAGACGCTGTATAAAGATTTTATTTGGTTGATGAATTGAAGAACTTTTTATTATGGTAATAATGTAATTTGTTCAGAAAAGGCATTGTCGCAAAAATAGCCCCCAAAAACAAACAATAGTTGATGATTGGAATAATATCGTATGTAAATGCCAGAGATCCGAGGAGAAAGCAACTCGGGCGCTACTAAATCGTATTGCAATATCGACGAGGACATATGAGGAGGCGGCGATCAGGAAAGGCGCGGGTGGCAGGCTACCCTTCACGCGTTCACGCCAAATCCTTAACGCGCGATTTAAAAAAGAAAACTAACGGCGGAAGGGCGGCGGGGCGGGCGGGGGCCGATTGAGATGGAAATGCCGATTGTCCCGATCGTCGGCGGATCGGTACCCGCTAACTCCAGTTATAACGATGGGGAGAGAATTTTAATGTGCCACCATTTTGGCGCAATGCTCAAATTTTACGACCACCGAGTCATTATGAGGGAAATTATTGGCGCTCTGATTGCTTTCGCTGTGATAAAAATTCTCAAGTCGGCAATAAGGTGGAACTAATTCCGAGTTAGATTGAAATGGCGCTTACCTAATGGAATTAGGTACATAGTTAATACTGCGGCGACCCTCTCGGAGCTCTCTGATAAAATATTATCTCATTATAATAAGAACCTATAATAGTATTGTTTATTAAATTGAAACAATTTCCCATTACTCGTTGGAAATTGAAATGGGATTATTCAATTATCTGTTATGCCAATAGCCGTGTATCTAAAAGGCTTTTGTTTTACAACTAATTTAAAAAATTGATTACACAGGTAAGCGAATCTTTGTTATTAGTCTACGATTTTGTGGTTACATAAGCTTTGAATAACTACGGTGTAGAAACAACCAATTATTTTATATTTCTATTGCTTTAGGTATACTTGGCTTTAAATATAGTATAAACTTCTGTCTTTAAGTCACGAATGAATAATATGGTATCTTCTAGAAAAAACGTAGGTTGCAAGCTCCATCCGAACCAAGTTACTCGGTTGTAAATAGCAATAACTTGTTTATTTCTAGCCGTTACGTTTTTTCAGTGCAAATACGGTAAACGCCCAAGGGTATCAAAACACCTTACACACGGAGCTTATTTGAAAAAATATTACGTCACCGTCAAGAATCTGCATTATAAATAAATGGTATCACAAAATGCTGGCAACATCACTTGATAACACAATAAAGGAGCGTTCGCCAGCAGCACAAGATATATTACTATTCAACTTACTTAAAACTCCGAGTCCATCAAAAGTTCTGAACAAAGCTTAAAAGTTAAAAGAAAATATCCGAGTCAGGTGGAGTCTCAGTTGAATAGAGAAAGTTTGGTGGCTCAACGTGATTAATGAGCACCCTGTGTTTATTCTGAGCATTTCCAATGAGGATTAGATGCCTCAGACGTTGTCGCTTGCTGTTTATTATAAATGGAGGTTATCTTACAGTGTTTGAAAAAATAAGGCCATTTTAGGATATTTTTTGTTACTTTGCCCCACTCTATTATTTCTGCTTTTTTAATTACCCTACAGTACAACTTGATAAGACTTTATCAAGTATCATCAAATGTTGATCAAATTATTCAGAAATGACGTCATGACGCTGTAAAATAGAATGTAGCTTTGTCATACAGATTACAAGCTGTTCTCACTGGAGAAAGCACTCTAGATACCATAGAGACATACAACTTTATTATTTATTTATACTTCATGCACAACAAAAATGGTACATAAGGTGGGTTAACAACAATACTACGAAAAGGGTACAAAAAAAATACATGACTGGAATTGAAGAATAGAGTAACTAAGAAAGTACTCAATATAAACTATACTACACAAACAAGGTACTAAATAAAAGGATACGTTCATCTACAAATAATTAAAATTCATATAACGAAGACAGTAGGCGATTAGGATTGTAGCGATGTCAATAGATATTCACGTACTTTACGCTTGAATGGAAATTTACTCGGAGATCATTTATTTGATTATGTAGTCAAAAGACTGAAAGCATTTATTTATTATTGAAACTTACAGACTATCTTTACAGGTTGATCCCAATACAATAGTGGTTTGCAATCCCTCATCAAATAAATTGAAAAATTAACTTACAGCTAATACTAAGCACATAGGTAGGAACAAAGAAATCCTTTCGGGGTTTAACGAAAAGCGTTAATGCAGTATTAGCAAAAATGTAGGAAATAATAAAAATTGTGCAAAATAAGAGACAATTACCGCGCCGCCTACGCAGCACCGTAGCCTGTGTGTAGCCCCCCAGCGTACGTTAAAGTGCTCATTATAATTCATTTCATGTATTGAGAAGACTTTAAAACTTATATACCTCGCGTTTGTAGTCTGGGCTAAGATCCGGGTGGTTATACTGTAATAAAACGGGCACTATTATGTTACTACAAAATGTAGTGGAAAGAAATAGAAAAATGGGTATCCCATGTAAAGTGGTCGATCAAAATCAACATAACTGCTGCACTCAGAGACGTAATTTAACGACAGTAACAATTATTTTAAATATGATTTGCAAATATACAATAATGTTAAAATAAATAACAAATAATTATTATTTATAATTTCGAAAAAAATCTATTCTATAAAAATTCTACTATTGATAAAATTCGGGCAAAATAATAAAAAAAAATATGACAGGTTCAGTACATTTCAATTTTGTTCACGTGTGTCAAATCATGCTGGTTAAATGCTCTAAGCGTGCTTTATTATTGTTATGGAATGTCTATGAGTGCGGCAGTAAGGAGTACCTACTCCTATGTATGTAAGGAAGAGGGAAATTATAAATCAAAAATTACAATATCTACATAATGATACTTAGAAACGATGATTAGCCCTTGTTTTGTTAAGGTGTTGAAATGTATCCGAAACCAGAAGAAAATATCATGTTATCTAAACACTTTTATAAATGCGGTAGGTATACTTTTTATTATTTTCTCTGAATAGGTACTTTTATTTTAAAATTAAAAGTATTCAGAGAAAATAAAATACAATCTGTGTTATGTTATACATGTGCAATTTCATATTCGTTGTTTTATTGAACACTCACTGTTGCAAAGCCATTAGTATATCAACATGAGACTTGTCGCGTTACTTTAAGCTTCACACGTATCAATATCGGTGTGAGTTAACAAGGAGGGTTAAGGTAAGAACAAGCACAAACTACCGTTAATAGAAGGAAGAATATCCGCCTATCATCAGGAGTTATTGAGAAGTAGGTATCCAATATCAGTGTACAAATTCCTTCCTTTATAGTCCCGATCTCTTTAAGATATTGTACACATGATTATGAATAACTTTTACCCTGGAAACAACCCGAAAAAGTGCGAAAATAAAAATTATAATAATTTTCTAATTATTGTATCTTTACTTCTATTACTGGTGTGGAATAAAGTGTATTGTATTGTATTACTCGATGAAATGTATGGAACAGCAGATTTTGTTTTTGCGATTTCCGGGTTGGTCCAATTGTAAAAATTGTTCATAATGATGGACTTATACTATTAAAAAAATTACCAATTGAGTCAGTAATTCTTATTACTGACTCAATTGGTAATTTTCAATCGATGGTCTAGATCTTTTTGGAGCCAAAGTTTGTCTAGCTCAATAAAACTAATCTAGTGCAGTTAAATGAGTGCTTTATTGATTTCTAGATAGATTATATCACGTATCCCAAAACCAATATAAGTTTGTTTTATTATTAGATATGTTAATTCTATTTCGTATTTTTTTTGTGTGCTTTGATTGATTTTATTTTAGAATTTAGATTGTCTAGACTAAAATTTTTAAGATGTTGCACATGTGCGAGTATATACGGGGTTTAAGTGACATCGTAACGAAAACTCATACCATGGATTCTGTACATGATACTGGACCACTAACTGAAAGAAATTTGAGTCGGTCTTTTCAAAAAATTTACGATTTTGTTCGCAGTTTTTATACCAAACAAAAAAGTCTGCGAACAAAATCGTAAAAATTTAGATGAGACCGACACAAAAGTCTAATGGTGAGTGGTCCCGTATCATGTACAGAATCCATGGTATGAGTTTTCGTTACGATGTCACTTACACCCCGTATACAACGTGTACCTATTACAAATGGATAACATTATAAAACTGAACAACTTTCTCTATGGGACCAACTTCGTAATCGCGAAAAAATTTTCCGCTGTCCCATACCTTTGGGTCGAGTAGGTATTGAAGTTTTGTATGGGACAGCTGATAATTTTTCCGCGATTACGATGTTGGTCCCATAGAGAAAGTTGTTCAGTTTTATAATGTTATCCACACCCTTAAATATGACCACGCATTTCTGATACACGTTGCAGAATGTCGTGTATACCTGACCTAATCGGCATACATATCAACTCCTGTACTTCTAAACTTTATCACTCATATGTATGATATATTATACTATTAGTGTACCTAAATAATCCCATAGCTGTTTCCTATAAGGGTACAAACAGTTGGATCGATCGGAGATCTGTCGTGATACGCAACAAAATTATCTGAAACTGAAATCTAATAAGTTATTGCTTTAATATAAGTACTAGCTTCTTCGTCTTCCAGTAGTAGCTCTACAAATACCCTTGTCCCTTACATCTATTTCTTGAACTCATCCAGCATCGCTCACCATGCGACGCCATTGCCAAAACCACTTTATGTTGCAGTCATTCTTGGTCTTCAACCTTTCCCATAATGAAGGTTTGAAAGGCAGTCCATTTTATCGATGTCGAATTTAGTGACGCCGTGTGTTTTAAATTCAAAAATCTACAATTGTATCATTTCAGTGCCGTGCATAGTGAATTCTTCATCTCGGTAACCAAGTTACCGTAGTGTGCTGTTTGCCGTGCTGTTTGGGAAGCCGGCCCCAACAGAAGGTAAGGAAGGTAAGTTGTACTCCGATTTTCTTTTGTTGGGGTTGTCCAGCCCGGATCTATGAGCTAGGACTCCTCTATAGTCTGCTTCCCTACGCTACATTTTTGGTACACCATAGCTGAATGTGTCTTCTCTTGAGCTCAGCATAGACTTTATCTAACCTTAGGATACCTTAAGTGCTTCATAAAAGAAGTCCTTATATGGGTAACGGAGGTCAGATGGCAAACAAATGAAAACGATCATCAAGCTCCAAACGAAACAAGAACAAATACCAACCAATCGGTCAAATTCCTACACGTAGCTGGAGTCGAAGCCGCACCCTTTCGTCCACCGCCGTACAGTTGCGCATTTGTATAGTCGTACAAATTGCTAACCCCCTGTTTATCTGCGATAGCCGACCTCCCGGCCCCTTGTACGTATTTATCTTCAACCCTTCGCTGCGACGACATTGCATTGACTTTGTAACGTTTTGTTCGATCTGTTCGATACGGACTTTGTTTTACGTAAGTTTTTGTTTGTTACCCTAATCGGTGATATTGTGTACACTTAACGACTATGTGTATTTTTAAACCCTTTTATTATAAAAACTATTATATTGAAGAAATGAGAGTGTCAAACGTAACACGTTTTTTTTTTTTTTTTCAAATAACCTATGATTCATATTGATTTAGTAGATTTGTGTAGATATTTCAGATTTATAGTAAATATCAGTGTTGTTCGAATAGAAAAAAAGGTTGCAACCTCCAGTTCTATGTAGGTACCTACTATGTAGTGGTGATACAAGATTCGACATATCAGATAAAAAAACTGTGTTCTTTTAACATCTCAACTATTTCTCTTCATTCGAATACTAGAGAAAAGACAAGTTGCATTGAATAAGGCTTTCAAGATTCTGTTACCTAAGTTTGGTATTTGTCCATTAATAACGCCATTAATATCATTGATAAAATAATGAGCAAACGATTCAAACCCCATGAAAACGAAGCAGTTAGAGCTAAAAGGTCGACAGTGTAAAGGTATCAAGTTATGCAGGCACAGCCCAAGTATAAGTTAAGTGCATAATTTAGACAATCATTTGCGGGTAGCGCCAAATGTCAGGTGGATTTGTGCCCTTACGACCAAAATACAGTAAAACTGACGAGTTTTACTCATGAATATGAAAATTACACCATATTTTGCATTAAATAAAGAAAATTTGGTGTCTCACTTAGTGGTCTCTCGTCATAAAATCTATGTAATGTCAATATTTCAGTTTTTTAGGTTAAGCCGTTTATCTTAAGCGTTGATATGTCATGAATCTGTTAATGACCTTTTAATTTTTTACAGTAAAATACTTTGATTTCTTATGAAAACACATGCAAAGATAAAAAGCTACTTTTATAGTACCTACATACTCGTAAGTTTTATTGTTCATATCTTTTGAAAGACGGAATCGTAGGACAGCAAATAAGTCTTACAAAAATTCCGCCCTACAATTTAAACATTTTCTTGTCTTCAGTTTCAAAACCTTCGATCTCCAAGCTTTATTAAAGCACAATTAGGTACAAACAAGCAATATGTGCTTGATTATGGTTTATTATCTGAACCGAACCGCTTCAGGCTACGGACCGCAATGAGAATGGGTGTATAAACATAGCGAGGGTGACAATAGCCCGTAGACTATGCCATAAATAAGGAACTCGATTCCCACAGCTCAAACTGTAATAACTCTAATTTCGAATCATGCACATAATATGGAATTTAGGATTGATCAATATATGATAATTTACTTTAAGTTTACTGTGTGGTTCCTGGGAAATGGGCTCCACCTTTCTTTCCGTGGGTGTCGTAAAAAATGACTAGGGTTGAAGTCAAGAGCGTCGTGATTATGGCAATATTAAGCAGTGAACGTTTACGGACTGATAATGCGTATGACATCAAACTTTCCCATAACTAAACCTTCTATGTGCAGCTTATCAATGAACGGATCTAACAATAGATAAATGGTGGGATAACCTTCCAACGGGAAGGGAAGGAACGTTGAACGGCCATCCCACCATTTGTCTGAATCCCTGGATAAGAATCCATCCACGGTGCGACGTTCCAGCCCAATTTTTAATATCCCAGTGATCAGCTTCACTGATACGAGAGGTAGTTCTGCGATCACTAATCCGTTGACTTTAAACCTCCTTCTTGTCTTCGAGTATTGCTTCATTTTGGAGAGGCCTGTGTCCAGCAGTACCTAGACTAAGATACAACGAATTTAAATGAAGATGCTTTAGACTGAGGATTGCATAAAATTGAAGACGTAAACGTCAACAGTGATTAATTCAAGCATAATCAAAGCAATTGATAACAATTGAACCCGAGCGTTGCAATCGTAGACCAGTCGTGGGGTGTAAACGAGCCTCCATAGATTTATAGCCATAATTCCGTGTGCAAAAGAAAACGGCGAGGTGTTATCGAGGCCATATTGACACTTTAATGCTATTGTTTGATTTAGAGGGCTCATTACAAGCGCAGGAAGAATGGCGATCGTGAACCAAAGGTGCGAACCGGTGCTATACAAGTCGGTATTCATAATTTCTTTATAGAATCGCTTTAGTGTCGCACCAGCATTTGCAGCGTTTATTGCTAACACGATTTATGTTGGTGTTGTTCTGTTGTTGCTGATATGATAGTGAAGCTAATGGACGTGAGACGTCGAGTATCTTTATAAGGCTTAGGTATAGTCAATGGTACAATTATATCACAGAATCAATTAATATGGGCTATTGGAAGACGTAGCAGAATAATTATGTTTTGATAACTGTATCAGTGAATTATAATTGTAACAGTAAGATACTGTCGTTGATAGTCCCGTATCGCGTAACTTATAACATTTTTATAAACCGTGGATGTATTAAAAATATCAAAACTGAGTTTTCGCGTCTATTAATTGTTACAATTGTGTTGTTGTTGTTAATTGTTAATTACATTTTTTTTTTCTTGCATGCCCTTTGTGTGTATGTTTTGGACAAATAAATGATCTTGTACTGACAATCAGCTATTAACAGATGCCAAAACTCAATTTTAATTATTTTTGTACATACACGTTATATAACAATGTTAGTTACGCGGTATGAGACTATCAACGGCGAGATAGGATTCATGTAAGTTAGAAAGCTTACGAGTCATGTCTATGCGTTGTAGCTCCAATTTTTGTACCAATTACAGGATGGAGAGCAATAATAGATAATTGGATACCAAGATACATTGTATATTATCTCATTAACAATCATTTATAATGGAGCACAGTTTTACAGTTGCGCTAAACGGATCGTGATTTGCCCGGTCGTTGTGTACGATCCGCCGATGAGGCGATACGGACAGAGGACTCCGCAGGCCCTGCGCCCGCGCGTGCCGCCCGGCCCGTAATAACAACAGAAAATTTTACGCTCCGGGACAATGCGATATAAAATTATCTGTTAGATCCAATAATCGCACGGAACAGCCGGGACTTAATGCCAGCCAATCATTAGCTACGAGGGATAACGGAGCCGACGGCCAGCGGCCCATTAACGTCGCAAGAGAAGTACGCTCGGCGATGCCCCGTGACCAAACGTCAATGAAACATCCACAACCGATGTGTTTGTTACGCCGGACTCATCCCTCAGGCAGCAACGAACAAAAGAATGACTTCATTGTAACGTCCAATAGTCTCAAGATATTTTTATGACTCTTCTCAGAATCCGTTATTTATCTTCTTGTGCTACAACAATCTCTGCATTTCAATTATTTATTATTCGTTTAATTATTGACATACATGTTCCCACAGATTTCTCCAGGAAATTTTAAGTGCGCACGTATGCAGCTCACTTAATAACTAGTATAAAGCTGCGATTAAGTGCGAGCACTTATAAATACTGGTAATTATTTTATCGGGATCGACTAAAGAGGACGCGAGCGCAGGCGGCCGCACTATCATTAGCGCGAGGAAAGCGATCAGTTATTTACGCGGCCGGCCGAACAGCGAGCCGTGTTGGTTTACGGCGGGCAACCCCCGAAGGAGATGCATTCCGCCATCGCCATTCCACCGGCTCACGAACTCACGACTGCACAACAATAATTACCCGTGGGTGTACGCCATTATACTTCGCGAGCGATTATTATCAATCGTTGTGCTAGCGAACGGTCACCGCTTAGAACCCGATGTAATGGAGCAAAATTATCGTAATGTTATAACGAGAGATGCAAAGCAGATTATTCGATAATTATACGAAATAAATCAAAATCTCGCGAGTGCTGCAAGTTTGTCCCTCTCTGTCGCACGGGCGCTAGTTTCGCTTCGTGTCGGTCGCGTGCGCCCGCGGCTCGTCTGCGCCTGCACTGTCGCTGTGCGCTGCTTGTGGCCAGTATTGTTCGCTCGCCGCAGACGCCGCCGGCGGCGGTTCATACCTCACCCCAACTCTTACCAGGATGTTGCTAATTTTCTATCATTGCGATCACAGCGAAGTTTATAGACCTCTAGATTCTGAAATTTAGGTGTCAGTGCAGTATTTATTGCTGATGCAAAATAGGTAATTTCTGACACTCTAAGGACACTTGCGCTGTATTTCCAACCAAATATTTTATGTATATTCCATACATTTTATGTAATCTATATCTTCAGTTTAGCCTCCGGTGTATTTGAAGTACATAGGTAGGTACATTCTTCACCGCTATAGAATGTATTTTCACATACTGAATATTTCTACCCGTTTTTCAGGACTTAGAGAAGTAACATCATGAATTATATTCATCATGAATTTGTAAATTCAATTTTAAAGTCACTGGAGTTTTAATAGTTTCACTACATCTAATTACGTGACCTTGGGCCTTGCACATATTTTTACTGTTATTTGACAAAAACAAAACACACACACATCTGCGAATATGGAACTAAGTTTAATCAAAATTCAACTACTGTCAGTTTTCGATGTCCTATAATGCACCACATGGTGATCACAGGGCTCAATGCCCACTCCCAAACGCCTTTGGGAGTAAATTGTATACTGTGAGGTTCACGCTTCCCTCATTATGGATATAATGTAGAACACATCGAGATTAACGCCTCATAATAGCGCCACTTCTAATGATATCGTATTAATGTTTCAATACTTTACCATAACCATCCCTTATGAAACATCCTCATAAGTTAAGAAAGTTTTACGCGATGTCCCATGAAATGCACTACTTACATTGTGATCATAGGGCTTAGTGCCTACTCCCAAACGCCTTTGGGAGTAAATTGTACACTGAGGTTCACGCTCCCCTCATTATGGACATAATGTGTTCCGTCATCGAGATTAACTCCTCGTAATAGCGCCACTTCTTATACATTTCTACAACGTCACTATTACAATTGCACATAATTGAGGTTTGTCCGCTTTTAGTAAAATGGCCAATTTCGTTCTTAATGCTATTTGTGCTGTTGTTTTGTTAAATGATGTGGAATTGTCTCGTTTTAGGCTTTGTTTGCTTTGCTTTCTGTTGTTATAATTTTTTTTAGGTAGGGCGGTACGACTTACTTTTTGGCTATTTGGTAACTTTTGTGTATTTTCACATACGATTATGAGTTAAAAGTATGACTGGTCACATGCTCCATAAATGTCATTTATGTGACATTAATTTATTTTCCTGGGCCATCGAAAATTGTTATTTTGTCAATGGATGCCTTACGTCTCTATTACTTCTAAACCAGTAAAATCAATAAGCAACCAATTTTTTTTTCATAAGTAAATAATATCTGCTGAAATAATATAAGAACTATTGGACTTAACCTCTTTAATAAAATAAAAAAACAAAGCATTAGCTTTCGAATATAATTTCCTAATATCACAAAATTCGCTACAACAGCTAAAAACGATGATTAGTGAGCAGATTGTCCGGCAATAAGTTAATTGACGGTTAGTTGAGTGATCGATCTATGGCGGGCGGTGCGGGGGTGCGCGGCGCAGGTGAGGGGAAAGGGGTGCGCCGGCGAAGCGACGTGGTGGACCGCCGCAGGCGACGCACTGTCTCACCTGCAACAACAGTATAGGGTTGGCAAATTATAGAAGAATATCCTGAAAACAATATTTTGTTAGTCATTCCGTCCTTTTTCTATGCTTCTTATCGTTCAAAATCATCATAAACTAAGAACGATCCATTACAAACCATCCGTCCTGTCTATCTCATTGGCTAAGTCATTAAGATCCTGAGTTTGCCTGGCCTGATCATGGATCATGAAGTAATTGATCTAATCACTGCGCTAGAGATGCGTTTGTGATGATCTAGCTAGACCTTTCGAAGTAATTAGGTATGTCCTCGGTTTTATCTATTCGCAGTATCTCGGCTATATTTTCTTTTCCTTTAGAGCACTATTTTAGTTCCTGTTACGTTGGAGCCACCATACAACTTCGGTTATATATTAGACCATTGTTAATTAAAACACTATTAATTAAATATTTTTTGACTTCGTAGTTATTAGGAATCCGAATGACACAATTAATAACATAACAATTGCCTCGTTCCCTGCCCCAGGCTCAGAGCACGGACACACGTGTATTGTTAGCCTATTTGCTATTACAGTTCTTGTAAGGGTTAAGCACAATTCCAGACCATACATCAAGCTTGCATTCGCGTCAGGACCGGCAGCACTGCTCGTAACCATATGTACAACGTTAGGAGTTGTTATAAGATCACGATCGCGCGTAAATGACAGGCTCCCAACTAATGGTACCCGCAACCATCACAATAACCCACGACTCCACTTCCTAAGTTGCTCCTCACAGCTTGAGCGGAATTTTAAACAGCTAAAACAATTGAAGCTTTCTAACTATAAGACAATGGATGAAAGTATACGTGTGCCAGGTGCAAGACACTGATTTGGGAGATCAAGAGAAACAGAATTGAACTTAGCATACCGAATGACTATACAATTAAAGACGTTTTCACATGAGCATTAGCGTCACGGATATTCAAAATAGCCAATATTCAAAAATCAAGTATCAAGCATTCAAATATCAAGTAGGTAACTATTATTATTATCAGCATATTCAATTAATTTATTTCAGGTTAAACCCATATCTCATATAAAATGGATCACTCATGTTTGACAGATAAAATTACAATAAATTAAATTAAAATATCAAAACAAAACCCCGTTGCACGAAAAATATGCTGTCCCGGGAACTCCTGGGCAAAGGATTCCTTCCATTTTCTCCATTTCTCACGATTCCGCGACTTTTTGTTCCAGTCTTCAAGCAATATATCCATTTCGTCCCGCTACCTCTTTCATGGTGGCGGCGTGTGAAGGGTGGCTATTTTCAAGATCGACAATTCTTCTCAACCTGTCACATTAATTTATTTTCGTTCTTCTTCTCCTTAATTCTCTTTTTCTTTCTTGTGTCTCATTTTGTTGTGTCCAAATAAATGTTTATTCTATTTTGTTCTTTCGGTCAGTACTAAACATGAATTCAAGTAAAGCACCAACTGTAACTATGCTCAACGATGTTTATCAAAATTTTGTCTTGAAACCCGATACGAAATCATAAAATAGGAGGAGTAGAAAATAGAATCAGTTTCAATTTTCCTCCGTAGCAAGCTTTCAAGGCAATTCAAAAAACAATTATGGTTCCAAAACTTAAGATCTGACGACGCACACCCCTATTGCATCATAACAAAGCAAAAATTGCTGAGATAATGAAGCATAATGCAAAGCGTGATATAAACTTCATATGCGCCTGCGGCTGGATTAACTTGTTAGTTAGAGCCTCAGTTCTCCCCCACACTTCACGTCCACGCCATGTCAGGTTCAAGATTAGATGCAGAGAGTAACCTGGCCTCATGTCCGTAATACAGTTCTCGTGTGTGCAGTCGGTAATGTAGTGATCGAGAAGTCGGTAATTCAAGCCATACCTAGTTGAATGATTGGACAACCTACAGAGCAAAGAACGAATTGCTTTGAGTTCTCTCCTTCAGGAGGAATGGTCGAACAAACAATAGCAGTCGCTCGCTTAGATAATTTTACAACTAATTGCGTCGGTGTATAGATCATTTTTTACTGCAGTACTAATAAAAGTTCTTGGTTTGGAAGTTGCACTCAGTTCGGAGGTGATCGGTTTTACGAAGTGTGCCGATGCGAATTCTTAGTCGTGTCGTACTATACGTATCTATACTGGGCTTTACCCGACAGGAATTTTGAAAATTTTGATGACGGTCTAATTTTAACCTCCGTTGTTCACCATAGACGTCCTTATAAACGACTACAGCGAGCAATCGTGATAGTCACCACAGCTAGCAAGAGGATTTGTGATCGCAGTTCAACGTAGTGGGGTAGGATTTGTTATCATAACAAAAAAAGATGCTGCTGCCCATTCCTGCCCCCATCTTTGGTTTCGTTTGTAAGTAACTAGGTACTCCCAGCGCTCCCCTTGAGAAAGAGTTCTTCTTTTTTAGCCAGTGGGGTCCGTAAAACCTCGTATGGTACAGGAATTCTACTGTGACTCACAAAGTATAAAATTAAGGGTTTTTAAAGAAAAATATTTGTAAGTAAATGAGTAATTACACTGAGAAACAAATCTATTTGTAATTACAAATATTCTCGTGCCAAAAAGCGATTAGTAAACTTTACCTTATTGTAGGAATTAATAATATTTATTTTGTATAGTTAACGCAGAGGCTGTATTTTTTATAAATAGAATACCTATTATGGAGTACTAACGTTTAGGTGATGGAACTTACTAAGCGTTCTAGTAGTCTTGTTATCACAATATTTTTCTCCGTGTAGATCTTAATTTTGCATTTGTAGTGGCACATATTTATTACATTCTACGTAAAATGCAATTAACCATTTACCTACGAAACTTAATTATTACTTCGCCAATAACGACAGGCCCGCATTTAACCGTCCCTTTTTTCCAATCAACACCGCCGTTTTTGTACAGTTCTGGTTGCAACAAATAAAACAAAGCTGATTGTAACATCATAAGCCCAGGATCAAATTACACAGCTAACAATGTTACCGAACTCGGGTAAATCATGAATATCTCTTAACGTGTTTAACCTCAAATCACTGTAAATTATTATTGGAAGTTTACATTATTAAAATAATGAAAATGATCGCCAGCGGCCTCCATGCGTGCCTGGTTGCGAACATAAAAACCACTCGAGGCGATTAAAAATAAACAATAATTGGGCCGGCCATTCACGCATGTAGCCTCATTAAAACAATTAAATCTTGATTGAACAGAAATTATAGCTGTCGATTCTTAAACATAATGCGATGGTACCTTGCCCGGAATCTGCTCCGAAAAAAGATTAACGTTGATTTTAATAAGAAACAATTATATACGTAGGTACCTACATCCCACGCTCAAATAGTTTGATCGCGTTTTGGACCGGTTACGTAATTATCAAAAATTACCGATGGCGTTTTTTTGTTATAATTTCAGACTTTTTTTGTTTCGTCGCAACCACGGCCACGGGATTATAGAAGCGTACCTGTGATACATGAGTCATTGACATTGTTATTTATTGGTCTGATAACTGATTCATCATTTCCTCATAAGTGAATCTAACAAACCGGAAATAATATTTCATTTGCACAAGTAAAGAAAATGTTAATTACAAACAGTGCAAGTTGACTTTAGTTTATCCGTGACCACTCGCAATAGTGCCTAAATACGGAAGCTCGCAAAAAGTTTAAAACATGGTAAATCCCGATTTCAATTCTAATAATAAGTTGAACAAAATTCTTGTATAAAGGTTTCTCGGGTCTATCAAACTGATATTGCCTTATCCACAATAGCACATAGCTTTGCCCCGCGGTTTCAGACGCCGTATTATTTTTTTGCTCAGCTCCTAATTTGTCGTATCGTAATGTTAAATAGCCTATCACCTTCCTCAAGAACTGGGTTCTAGAATAGAATAGAATAGAATAGAAAAACTTTAATTCGAGAACAAGTCTCATAGGATTAGTAACAATTTTCTTATACCTAAGTGTTAGTAAAAATAATAATCTAAACATACATTGTTTTACATACATGTAACTGACAGCAGTGAACTATGTATGGAAAATCCACTCTGTCAGCTATCATGTTCAGGACCCTGTTAGGGCTGGCCCTAACTCGACCCACAAGTGAGAAGGCACGCTTCGCGTCTGCAAACTTCCCTGTCAAATGCAAAAATAATTTTTCAAATCCAACTGTTAGTTTCAGAGATTAGCGCGTTTAAAAAAAAAACAAACAAACTATTCAGCTTTATTATATTAGTATATATAAGAGAGTTGCAATTATTCTCTATGCTCTAAAGCTCTACCACACTACCGCAGTCTTCAGCTGAAATTCAACGCTGCAATTATCGATAGCACACCCTTATTGAGGCTGTGTGTATTCAACAATGAACCTAACTGTGATCCAAAACTACACTAAACCTATTATTATCCTGTGAATTATCCATTGAATTTAGCTCTACGTGGTACTACTGAATCTCAGTGTCAAGTAGAAAATATTGTGTTCTCAAAGTCTTTGGCTTTTTTTTAACAGTGGACATTTGCTTTGCCCTTGTATTTGGGTACAGTTTACAAACATTAAATCTCATGCACAGATACCTACCCAGACCCGAAACAACCATCTGTAGCCCATAACTTGTTCCGTGTGGGAATCGAACCCGTGCCATGTAGTGCAGAAAGCCAGTGCGCCAACAGTGGCATCAAACATAATTATTAATTATGTTTGATTATTAGACCTACTATTTGGAACCGCGCACCTAGAGTCTTAACATTTCATAAGTGCCTGTATCTGGTTTACTTAAAATAAATATCTATTCTATTCTTATTGAAGTGAGAATAGGTACATGCTTCTACGAAAACAAAAACTAAATACATTGAAAAATATGGTAACAATTTTGCAGTTTATACGAAACGATTTTCGATGAAAACGCAAGTTCGCCATAAAGATAATTCGACTAAATACGAATAGATTTTGATACCTCTATTAGGAAGGCGGTACTGAAACCTTAGTATTAGTTATGGAAATGAGATCGTTAGCATAATTATAATTAATCTCCTAAAGTGGCCCATCAACAACCATCGACAGGATTAAGGAGGGCCCGCCATGATGCCTACACAATATATATTTACGTTCTATATATTGGTATAATTAGATTAATTAATAATTGTGTTCCATCGATGTATAATCCAAATACGTATAATGGGATCACGAAATATTTTGAAGAGAAAACTTTGTACCCCTATGCGCGCACGGAGGAGTGTGAGATTTGGCATAGTTAAAGTTTATATGGAGAAGGAGTGCAGAAAGCTAAAATTACGGTCGAATTTTGACCACTGGGCGACCACTTCTAATTACTATTCCGTCAGGTTTATACGTATAATGGTAAATTCTCATAATGGCTAGGTACTAAAAAAGAACTAATTCTCAAATTCCAAATCTTTTAAATGCAAAATTCTCATTATCTCAATGTCAGAAAACATACAAAAAAAAAATACCTACTCAAGTAACATTTCTTTACACCAACTTCAATTAAAAAGAGTCGTAGTATCCATTTTCTCTTTCTTGTCGTGTTTGTACTTACGACATACAGTCAATCAGATTCTTACTGTTTGATATTTAACGCTTATCAGGCATTGTTTGGAAATAACATTAGCGATATTTAATAGAAAACACTCCGACATGTAAGCATCGATCTCATATAAAGAATTGATAATAATTTGTTTCTTGTCACTTGATTAAATAACAGACCAATTTTGGAACGAAAAAGGTACCTAATAAAACCCGTACACTATTTACGTTTTCAAAATGAAAACACTTGGTGTAACTTGTTACTAAGATTAGATTTAATAAAATGCCTATCTCAAATATTTGCAGAAACTTATTCAAATAAAACTTATTTAATCTAAATCCGAAACGTCTGCGGGCTCAGTGCAGGCAACATCATTACGTTCCCCATACATATTTACGTCTTATGATATTTTTAATTTAATTTTTCCCGGCGAAAGTTCGGAACCTACTCCGTTGAGTGTTGAAAGCTATCCAATTTGCGTAATACTGCCAAAATATCTCATTTCTACGCTCGCTACCGATACACTACGACAAGATGACCTAACTTTATAGAAACTGCGAGTAAAAATACCCCTTTCATTGCTGTGTTAGAATTCAAAATTGTCTGTGCCAATTCTAAGGTACACTGTTTGAATATAGAACGCAAATGGAGTTTTGGCAATTCCATAATGCGAAAGTGGTCTGTTCAAGCTTTTGACTCTATGAAAAAAAATACGAAACTCGGAAAACGATAGAAAAAAGAGAACATTTATGTTTTCATAGAGTTATTATTTATGGTTCGATGGACGTGTAAAAGCGATATTTAGAGGGCAGCACTCTGCCGATTAGTGGGGCTTGTGTGCGCCGAGCTTTACGGAATTACAGCGCTTTGCGAGCCCCAGTGGCCGGTAACCCTTTCAGCTTTGAAGCTATCAAAATTATTTCAGAGAGGGCTTAATACAAGTTGAATTTCATATCGTCGTAGCAGATTTTAATATTGCAAATTTCATGTTGGTTATTATATTACGCATTGATGACTGCGGCCTTCTACGAAAATGTTTTACAGTATTTTCTTATCGAAAACTTATTGAAATTGTAGACACAAATATAGAAAATTTCGATGTTCATTTAGTCGAGGTTAAGATCTCTTTAAACTGTTACTGACATAATAAATATATAATATACTGTTATAATAAATGATTGCATGAATAATACGTATAGGTACCCATATAATATTATTTTAAGTACCAGTAAGTACCTAATATTAGCAGTAAATGTAGCACCACTGCAATCACTTTTTTTATTTATTATTTATGTGAATTATTTAAACTCTCAAAATTGAAACTCAAGATGACAATATTGACAATACAATTTACACAATTTAATAACATGTTTTTTTTACAACTTTGCGCCCTCTATTAATAATTCCTGTATCGTGGGTGCGTTCACAAATATACATCTCTCATGTACAAACACCCAGACCCTGAACAATTTAACTATCTATAAGCCATACAAATATTGTTCCGTGCGGGGATCGAACCCGCAACATGTAGCGCAGCAGTCGTCGCACAACCACTGGGCCAACAGTGCTGTCAAAATTTGGAACCTTTAGAAAACATACTAGTTTTCTTTTTAAACACGCTTTTATTAGCTTCACCTGTAACTAACTAAGTAAGAAAATTTTGGAAGTTAAATTTGACCCACTTCCCGGTTTCCGATTGAGCTGAAATTTTGCATACACGTTCACTTTGGATGACTAAAGCGTGTTCTATAGTTTTTTTTTTAACTATTATATTTTTTTTATCATTACCTTTTTGTACTTACCTAACAGCCTCATTAAGTAGATACTTATAACTTTAGAATATTCCATGTATTACTCACCATAATATCCATTTCTAGGAAAAGGTGACTCCCAAAAATAAGTAAACCCGGAAAAATAACATATAATTCAATAAAGGGTTAATTGAATCAAATAAATAATAACGCCGTTGTTCTACCGACCCCTATACTAATAATAGCGCATGGATATTCTCATCACGCACCTCGCTAATAAAGCGATGTATGAAGTGCTTACACAAAACAATATTACCTTTGTTTCTCAGAATAAGGTAAATTATATCAAGGTCAAATAGACTAGACTTACAATGTGATGGTAGATACTGGGTTTCGTTTTTATATTATCAACTAGCGGCCGATCCCGACTTCGCACGGTTGATTAGAGTTTTCGTAGGTAACCCAATTTTTTTAGGAAAAAAATTATTGCCTATGTTTCTCAGTGATAATATAGCATACCGCTGGTGAAAGAATTTTTAAAATCGATCGAGTAGTTTTTGAGTTTATCCATTACAAGCAAAAATACAAAAAATCTTTTTTTTTCTCTTTAATTCTCATCAAAAAAAAAATCGAGGAATGTGGCAAATGGAGGAATGGCATGTAATTTAATACTGGTCATTGAGAATTACTCTTCTAATTCATAGGTCGACCGCTGCCCTGTAAACGCGACCCTCCTGACCGAGTAAGCGCGGCCCTCCCGATGTTTAGCGGGACGCGGAGCGGCGGGTGTGCACGGATATACACGGTGTACAAGGTTCTCACTTTCTAGTCCCTATCCTTTAAGGGGTTATTTTACTCATCCTTATGAACAACTTTTACTAGTGCACAAATATACACTGAAACCGCGAAAAATAAATCGGCTGTCACATACAAATAATTAAATATTACTCGACTAGATGTATGGAACAGCTGATATGTTTTTGCCGATTTTAGGTTTGGTCCCATAGATAAAATTGTTGGTAATCTTTTTTTTTTTTTAACTTTGCCACACAATAGGACTTCTCCTGCATCATGAGAGCGTTTACAAACATAAATCTCAAAACAACATACACCCAGACCCGGAACAACTATGTGTAGGCCATACAAATATTTGTTTCGTACGGGGATCGAACCCGTACCACGTAGATTTTAGAGTTTCCGGTAACGGTTGTACGTACGGTTACATTATCAAGCTATGCATTTTCAGAGTAAGCTGACATCTCAGTGTACGGAAAGCTTATACAATGCGAGGTCAGCTTATACTGGAAATTTATAGCTTGATATGTAGCCGTGTGCCCCTGATATAGGAGAAATCCTAGTGTAAGGAAACATTATATAAAACAAGCTGTTGCCCAGGGTTTTACCAAAAAAAAACTTTTCATACAAAAGTTTAACTTTGCTCTATCAAAATATATGAAAAGCTTGAATTTTTTCGCGATTTCACTGTTGGTCCATGGTAAAAGTTGTTAATTTTGATGATTACCTACTTCCACCTCTTAAAGCACGGCAATATGAATTACAAATAAACCTGTATATTTTGCTGCCAAGGAGCTACAGCCGCCATTTATTTGCGTGATTATTTACAAACTATTGATATTTTAATTAATATAATTATAGATTTTAGAATTTGACAAAGGCCCTATACAGCTGCAGAACTTTGTAATAATTGACGTAACTAAATGTGTCCTTGTGTTCCTATAATAAAAATAAATGAATTGAAATAAAGAAACAAACAAATTGTACCTCTTTATAATATAACTTAGTATAGAAAAAGAAATCATTAACAAAATTCAGTAAAGGAAACAAGACAACACATTTTTCAACAGTGATAACAGAGGAAATACATAAATCTTTCTCAGTAAAGACGCCTAACAGCTACGAATGGTTCCAAGAAAACCTTATCACAATAACGACACATCTTGTGGAGCTCTTATAATCCTATCAAGGCAAGCCAGTTGCAGCCACCACATGGCTTTGTTCTTCAAAGTTGGTGTAGAAAGCAAGAAAAATACGTTACGGGTAAGTTTTACTGTTTAATGTACCATCTTTATATAAACCATGATAACGCATGTTTGTAATTCCTATTCGGAAACTTATTTCAATATTGACGTCGACGAACCAAGATGTGGCTCCCCATCCGTCTTCGCAGGAACACTCGGATCTTATGTCTCCTCTATAATATCCTTCACAACCCGGCGTATCCCCAGTACCTGAGAGAACGCTTCTCGTATTCTCGGGCTGCTGATGCTCCTAGTAGATCCCACCTTAGAACTCTTCTTAAATTTACTTCACATAAAACGGATTTTTATTCTTATTCTTTTTCTGTCCATGCGGTGAGATTGTGGAACTCGCTTCCGCCTAACATACGTGACTCAAAATCTATTTCTGTTTTAAGAAATGTGTCAAAGACCATTACCTTTCTTCTTTACAATGATTGTCCATTACAATATATATACTCGTCAAAACAAAATAAGGGCCACCTTATATTTTTGAGCTTCTGGGCTAATTATGAGGTTCCTATGTTTCTAAGTTGTAAAATTCATTGCAATGATTTGTTTTTAATGAAATGGGCTTAAATTTTACACAATCCACAGAAAAAAAAACGATTTAACAACATTTTCAAGAAAAAGTGCAATTTCAGCAAAAAGTACACTTGGACTAAAAATGCAATTAAAAATGAAATTCCGCTGCATTTATTCTTCTTCCTTTTTGAATCAATATCTGGTGTAACCTCCTCTTTTCTGAACATATTCTTGAAGCCTAGAGGACATTTTTTATCAGATGCCGCATTGTTTCTTGAGAGATTTGTTCCTAGCTCGATTTTAGGACGGTTAAGGGCTGTCTTTCATTGTCCACTGATCAATTTGTGTCTCATACTCTTCTTTTCAACAGATCCCACATGTGTTCAATTGTGTTCAAGCCCGGACTGTTCGCTGGCCTCGGCAACACTTGTATACAAGCCTCTTCTAGTGTCTCTCTGATGGCTCTAACAGTATAAGCGCGTGCATTGCCGTGCAACAGCTTGAAACCTGAACCCACTTGCTATGCAAATGGCACCACATAGAGTCTAATGACCTCTTGGATGTATCGTTAAGTTGTTACTGTACCCTGGTTCTGAATTATAAGCTCAGTTCTTCCAGTTTGGCTTATGCCTCCCCACACCATAACATTGGGCCCCCCAAATCGATCATTGTTGTGGATGCAGGCATCTGCAAATTGGTCACCTTTTCATCTCCACACCCTTATGCAACGGTCAACACAAAAAACTTTTACTTTGCTCTCATCTGTAAAAATCAATGTGCTTCAGTCACTTACGCTACAGTCCAATTGTTGCCTTGCGGATGTTTATTGATTTGCATGATGAATACTGGTCTATGGAATTCGCACCACTTGACTCCTGGACAATTTCTAGTCTTCATAAAACTGGTTTTTAATTGTTTGGTCACTAAGTCAGATGCCTGCGGCTAGGCACAAGCGGGTTTGAAAAGAGCGGGAAGTGACGGTGCTCTCTCTGCGTGTATGTAAGTCTATGTAGCGGTCTTCCTGAGCGGTGATTCCTCTGGCTCTGCCTAATTCCTGACTTCTGACAAACTTTTGGATCTCATAAAAGCAATTCAAGGCATTCTGAATCGCTCGCTGCGAAAATCTAGGCTGTAAAACTACAGATCGCTACGAATAGCCTTCTTGGATGAGTGCTATGGTCCTGGTCGTTGTAGTCAAGTCCATTTGAAGTCGAACCTGTGGAATTACGTTCTTAAAATACCGATGTACGCACTGACTCGACACACTAAACTGTTTTCAGTACAATACAAATGTTAAATGAGCCTAAAGTCCACGTTAAAAACAGGGTCAAATTAATTGGTTTCAAAAAAATTGATAAAATCTACCCATTTTAGCGGGTTTTCAAGTGGAATGCTGTTAGAGTGTTCGCAAACACTTAAGATAACACAACGTTGTACAATTTACCACATGGATATAGTTAATGATCATTAAATCACCCATAATGTCGAAATTTACAAGTGGCCCTTATTTTGTTTTGACGAGTATATATACATAATTCCTATATATAAGTATTTGTTTTTATATATTTAGATAGGTATTTATTCGTACGGTATAATTATGTAGTTCATTGTATTTGTTATCTATGTAGTTTATTTCATAGGTATTTAGTTATTGGTTTAGTTTAGTATACCATAAGTTTAAGTAGTCTAAAGTAGTTACTTTGTAATTTTTACACACTGTGTCTACGTGTCTATCATCCTTATTTCCAATCGCGGGACTACTGGAAGAAATTTCTTTAGAAATAAGTAGTTCCATTGTGCTCATTTGTCTGTAACATTTTTATTACCATGTTTCCTTGTGTGTACATAAATAAATAAATAATAAATAAATAAATCTTTGACCTTTGTTTAGATCAGGGATGCACAGACATATACATATTGGACTAGGCATCGAAATGCAAGCCACATGGCTGAGTGGCTTACTTAGTAAGTAAAAATAAGTTCATTATTATTAATGGTAACACCGCATATCCTTTTATACTGACATTTGAACAAAAATTTAAAATTGCAAACAAATTAATCACGGGCTTGCGATCTGTGTATCCTTGGTTTCGATGATATTTCGGTTTTAAGGTGAAGAATCTTAATTACAAAGCCAACAGACCTGAAACTGAATAACTACTAGGTACTACTAAGCACTACAGCCATGGCTAGATATCATCTACCTCAGCGTTTCGCAACTATCCATCAATAAATCAATCAAATATACATAATTTTATTAATGTAAACCAATTCAGGCACTTACTCAGTCAGATTCTAGTTGCCTCGTAGTAGTAACTATGCTGGGGTCGGCTACCAGTCTAACCAGATAGGGCTAGTTTTCCACGAGCCCACAAGTCCCTCTTACACAAAGTACAGCCATGGCTAGATAATGCATAGAAAAACTAAATGCCTCGCAATTTTACAACCCCATAATAAGGATGGGCCTTCAATAATTAATACCCTGCAATTAACACTTATAAAGTGTCGAAAAACACCCTTTAATAAGCTGCTGCCCTCGCAGCGTAAGCCGTGGTGGCCGGCACTACGCCATATGTCGGCCCTGGTTAATTCCGCTCTCTCGCTATGAACGATGACCCCTTTATTACTTATTAAGGAGCTTCTGGCCGCCTCACCCCTGTACCACGTTATTTATGTCGTCTAATAATAATTTGTATTAAATCACGGACGCTTCCCACAGGACAAACAGGATTTGTTAGCTTTTGTTGTCGACGGTTCCCTGTGCCTCCTTCGAAACGATAAGATATTGTTTGTTTGTGTTATGGAAAAAAGATATTTCTAATCGTGTTTTGTGTTTATTTTCCTTAGATTTTTACTATTAGGGCGATTTTCTTGCGGTTTTCCTTTTCTGAATTTATTTTAGCTTTTATTTTTGAGGGCACATAATTTGGAGGTATTTGTGACAAGTATGAAGTGGCTGAGAAGGTATCATACATTTTATTACGATTGTTAAAATTTTCCAGAGAAGCTTACACCTACCTAAATATATCTACCTACCTACCTACACCAATTTGGCAAAAACAATTTTCTGGAATGGGAAACTCAAGACCAAATAATTCACACCATTTTTGTAGTTCTACAACCACCATCTAAATTCAGCTGTCACTCAAAAAGTGTTGATTGTTTGCGAAGTAATGGAGTGCAAATGACGCTGTTCCCATCACTAAACGTCAGGAGTCTAAAAAAGTAAGTTTTTTTTCAGCTGAGCTTTGATTTTCCAAGACATGATATGACCGCAGCACGCCTTCGGATTCCAAAGAATGCCTAGCGCCCGTGTGAATTTGCGTGGACAATCACATTTATTGTAACACGCTATAGAAAATTGTCTGGCACTACAGTATACCAAACATTACTCCTTTAACAAAAAATCGCGGATATACACCATAAGTATTTCGTATGTCATAACAACAAATTAACACTTCTATGGAATGTTTTCTTACGTTATTTGTTTCCGAGAACGTCTTAATCACATAAACAGTTCCTTAAAATAAAACAATGATAAATAACCCCTAAAACAGTGTCGGTCAACGAACGGTAAAGTTTCAAGTCATGACACGGCGAGGTGTAAATCTCATGCGCTTATCTGTTCCCGATTCGCATACATTACACATTGAAGATACTTGGGGCGACAACATTTGCATTTCAACCGCGCACACGAGTAATTACAAGTGGGCGCTTTAATTATCCGCAGGTCAACAACACGCTGACGTCGACTGAAGAACGTGTTGCAATTTGTTTTTGTGATTTAAACACGTTGAAAGCGCGCGCGCATATCACACTTTGTATAAGGAAAGATGCGATGCATCTCTATCTGTACATCATAAGTAATGTCTTTACTTAATTTATTATGTTGCCATACAATGTCCATTGCTAGAAAAACATTACTCATGCCGTGGAATGTGTAAATATATGAATTATTAAAACATGGCTCTTTGTCGCTTCTTCGCAATAAACTATGTTAAAGACAAAACATACATCCACGCATCGCTCGAGCATTTTTTCTGCAACTTTTCAGCGCATCGTCAAGCGAGCGTCAATTTTATTTTTTAATTATTGAACTGCCTAACGAACGCCTCCGTGTTCAACTTGTTAACAAAAAAACATAAGCGATTCGCCTTTTTTCCAATGTCAACTTTATTACCCATAAAATAAAGTTGCAAATCCCGCAACTGCAGGTTAATGAAAGCCTTTTTAAATAAGTCATAGATGGCATCCAAAGCTCCTCAGCCTGTCCACAGCCGTTGAGCTTCAACTTAAGTAATGAGATATGACTTCAGCTCATTATTATTTTCCTTGTAATTTGTACTGTGAAATAAATAAATGTGTTGTAAATTTATAACGTGAGAGATTTACTGCGCGCTTGCGCAAGTTATAGGACGTGATCTTTTTGCTTGGTCGACTTCGTTAATCAACCACTTAAGTACTTACTATGAGTGTGAAACCAAATATAGATGTAATCATTCTTTTTCTGAGCTTCTGCTGAGCTGATGGTGTTGTCGTCGCTGAATGAATAACAGGGAGTGTAGACATCCGATGAATGCAACTTCCTATAGACTAGGAGTAGCATCCCATCTGTTCGTCCGCGTCATTACGGCATCATCGAATCACTGTACGTAAATGAAAACTCGCCTCATCACGTTCCAAATTGAAATCCTTCGTTCCCTCGCTAAGGCAGGCCGCAGACGTACTTTTTCCCTTTGTTTTATTGTATTGGCCGAGCCTCGATTATTCGAATTATGTTTAATTCATTTCCATCTCGATGGTAATGCCCGCGGTCTATGTACTAATGCCACGGTGAGATACTAGGGGTAATCGATTCACTATCGATTACTTTGTAATAAATCTGCAAATCGTTAAGCTAGCTATGTCCCTCATACGCATGGCGATTTCAAACTGTGGACCAACTGTTAAGATAAGATTCTTTATTTGTGGAAACATGAGTTTACATGAATTTTGCATGCAAGATGTACAAAAGTATAAAAAGAGCAGTCATGTTTGGCCTTTGTGGCGTACAAATATTACATAATATATGAATTTTTCAAATAATTTGTCTCTTTAAGCATTATTAACAAAAATCATAAAATAGTATTAATAAATCATTAAAGTAGGTATACAGAAAAATGTCATATTTAGTTCTATGTCAAAATAATAATGTCCACTAATTAAATTAATTCTAATAAATACACTTTCATTATTGCATTACATTGCTGTTGATTATTAATTAATATACATATACCTACTACGTATTGCAAAATAGTAGGGAGGCAATATATTGCGAAAGCTAATTACAGGTAAGTTTTCACCATCCGCTTTCAGTTTTGAAGAAAATTATTTTGTCAAGTGACTCGAATATTTGCACGATATCTATTCGACGCAGACACGCACGAGTAAGCGAATCGAGTTACTGTAGTGACGGTTGCTCCGACACAAATTAACATTAAGAAAGGGACCATTAACGGCAATAAATGTGGTTACGCAAGACAACAGATGCCCGACTGACGAATTTTATTAGAAACGTGATGAATGATGAGTATATTCGGTCATTCCGAAATCAAAATCAGTGACGACCGAGTGATTGTGGCCAGCGGACGTGATCCCAGCGACACCTTCCGGCCGGTGTGAAACATTATTATTTTTTGATAACTTAATGCTCCATCTGTAACGGTGTAATTGCACGTTTAGCGGTTTGTATTCCGATGAAAGATAATTTCTCGGTATCTTCCCACCCTTTGTTACGGCTAAACCGATTTCCTGCCGGGCTACGTGAAAATTTAAACCGACTTAATCCCCTATAGAGCTTTTAATGACATTTTCTCGGAACGTGAAGCCACAAGAAAACAACCAACATGCCCAAGGATGGTTAGCCGCAAATCATAGAAAGATTTGCCGCATTGATAAAAATAAACGAGAGACGGTATTACGAAATCAATATGAAATTGCATTTCCTAATGTCAATTGTTAGTTACGAAGTGCAATAAAGTTCCAATAATCATGATATGAAATAATTTCTGAGCGATGTGCTCGGTGGGTTGTGTCTGTCTCTCTCTTTGGTTCTCGGTGGGGCTACATCTGTCTCTATCGTGGCCCGAGGATCGCACGGGGTATGATGAACTCGGTAATGATCCAATCAGAAGTGAAGTGCATCAAGTCTCGGCCGCTCTGTGAGAATGCGGTTGGGGGTGCAAAAACTACGTGCACAGATTTAAATTAAGCCGACCATTTGGTTTTGTTTCAGATCACCTCGCATTTAACGAACAAATGATTGGTTAAAATATAATAAACGATTTTATTAATGTGTGTATCGCTCACAACTTGTTTCTCAAGAGAACTCTAAACTCCATGTACCTAACCGCCAAATACTGAAACACACCTCAATTTTAAGTCACTCTGTCTCTACTGTCCACCTTAAAATGAGAGTGACAGCACGAGAGTTACCGGCAACTTAAACTTGAAATGCGTTTGAGTATTCGGAGGTTAGTATATCAAAAAATATAAATGCGAAATAAGTTGGTTTATATCCATGCACCTCCATTACTGACTGAAAAGGGGGGGAAGGCGTTGGTAAGTAAACCAACCATACTGTTCCCTTACCCAGCAGTTAATAAAATTATGTTGATTATTAGCATCCAATTTTTGGCATAATTAGGGTATGTACTTATTATGCACTTTAAAAACCCTGACAAGCATTTTGAGTTGAGGGTTTTAGTCATTAGGTACTAAAATGAAAGGAACGCCTTTTATTGCGGTTTCAGTTCCAAAATACAATGTAGTAGTACCCTCTACATCGTCTTGCTTACAAATTACAATGCCTTGCCCGACTAATACTCCAAGCCTTTCAAATAGAAAGTACAAGCATCTTCCGACTTTTAAGACACCCATACTGCACATCTTCACCGCGGTGCAATTATTTCACCGAAAATGCTCCAATAATAATATAAATTTGGTGCAACAAAATTACACCGAAAACTTGTAATAGTCTCATTTATTGGCCGCATTGCACCAAACAGCACTAAGTGTGTGCTTTTAAAAATATTTTTTTGAATTAAAAAATAAGTAATGGTCTCAAAACACTGGCTGTTACGTTTCTCCGATGGCTTGTAATTATTTTAAATGTCCCGCGTGCGCCTGGGCCGATGCGCCGCTCACAGCGCGCAGTGCTTCGGGCGATCTGTGCGTGATTGAGAATCCATATTGAACCTGCACAAAACTTTACGAACACTTAGTACTTTTTATAATTAAAATCATTCCAATGACACCTGAAATTGGCCACAGGCATCGTCAATTTTTGTTTTTCTTTTATAATAAATGCTTTAAAAGTTAGCAGTTAATAATTTAACTAATTAAGTTAGGGGTTCAATTCTGTGGCGCTTTTTGACACTTACTAGACTGAACGCATGTGTCACTTTCTTTTTCTATTGAAACAGAAAGAGACATACGCCCTTAGTTTAGTCCTGTCAAAGTGCGCAACAAAATCGACACTATTGTGCAGATACTATCTACCGACATTGTCGATAAATTAAATTAAATTATAATTAAACCTTTTACAGACTAGATTTATTAATATAAACAGTTAACTCTAAAGCATTAACGTAATAACGTTATCTGCTTCGCTTTTTATAGGTATTTGTAATTAGTAGAGTCAATGTAGAGACCTTTATTTTTTTTAAATTACGTTGCTATCTCTTTAGATTATCTATGGCACACAACTTACTAGGAATTTGGTAACTACGTGCTATTAATTGATTGGAGGAACTAAGAAATGATTTTGATTTCATAAGCAAATTGCTTAAATTAGAGGGGTTTGGAACGAAAAAGGAGAGGCCTTTGCCCAGCAGTGGGACACACGAGTGGCGAGCACAGACATTTGTTACAGGGTACGCAAAAGAGTGTTGCATCAAGTTAAATGATGTTGGTGATTGGCCACCTCGCCCTAAGACTTAAATTAACTAATATTTCAGGGGTGCACTTGTGTGTGTCACAGTGCACGCCACTGGGACACACACAATAGGCTTAGGAAAACAAGGAAACTATTTCTTAGTTTCCTCCTGATCAATTAATTGACTGCAATTCGAATTTTTCGAAAAAAGAATATGTAGGTACGCGAAAGGAATCTCTTTTAACTTATTTTCTAAGAAAGAATAAAGAAATACTCGTAAGAATTTTGATACTTATACATTGCCGCTGGCTGCTTTATCTATGTTATTTTATCCATTAAAATCTTTCTCTGTTTTGGGCCTATAAAAATACTATCTGCGTTTGCGGAAATACTGAATACTTACTACTCTATGTATATTCTTACTCTCACCTATCCCAATCCAACGCATCGCACTGAAGATTATTACCAGTGTCGATGTTCATTACCATTTTAGTTATGCGGTAAACCCGCAGTGTGGCTCACTTCTCTAACATAACACGTAATACAACATAACATCGTACTTAAGTAGGTATATGAAAATTATATACTTATCAGCACAAAATTTATCGTTGACAGCCATTGTTATCACGATTTATAATGTTGTGCAGATAAAGTCTCAGGTTAGCACAGGCATTATTATCGACAGCCTATATCTACGCTCACTTCAAGGCGATCGTAATAATTGATTAACGTCAATATTAATTATTTTTAATTGGAACATTTATTTTATAATGTCTGTTCCAAAGCTAAAAGTGCCTCCCGTGCAGGACAGTGTAAGTTTTTTGTATTTTTTTAAACTAAGTAGATAGGTAGGTTCCTACTTTTATTAATAACGATATCATAATAAACGTGAAGTTGCTCTGTTGGGATTTTCTTATCTAATGTGATGTGACTGCTTCGTAGTTATTCAGCGTTGATTGTTCACCGAACTCCAGTACTTACTTTTTAACACCCGACAAAAAAGAGGGGTGTTATAAGTTTAACGTGTCTGTCTGTGTATCTGTCTGTGGTATTGTAGCTCCCAAACGGATGAACCGATTTTCGTTTAGATTTTTTTTTTGTGTCATAGATAATTTTATCCCGAGTGTTTAGCCATGTTTCATGAAAATCTGTTCAGCCGTTCAAAAGTTACAGCTCTTTTTCTAGTTGGAGTCGGGGGTTTTTGACGGTTAGGTTATCTTCAATTGTATCTAAGTATAAATGAAAAATGAGAAATGTGGGTATTGGCTTCTTGTAAATACTCATAGGATGATCCGTGATTAGTGTATCCTTCGAATAATAACGCAAAGAAAGATAATCTCATACTCCCCACTAAAAACTGAGGCAAAAAACCTAAATATGTGTGCGTAAACGGCATGCGATAAATGGCTCGAGACACACAGACATATCTAATTCCTTTTTACTATCGACTTAGCCATTTATGGCTCAGTTTGATTTGCCTCACTTTGCGTCCGCGTTCTAGGCTTCTATATACCTATGCGTTATTAATCTAAGAGTGTATATAATATACATATTTGTATTAGTGCACTGTGCAAGTGTGCACTGCGCACAGGTAGGAACTAAGTTATACCTTGTTTTTTTGCAAAATAAGTATTTTGATACCTATTGATAGTTAATTAGTTTTCTAACTACATTTTGGCTTTACCTCGAAAGCCGAAACACAATACACACCTCATTATAAGTTAACAATACATAAGTAAACAATTAAATAGGTAGGTACTTTCGATAAATTCGAAGTAAACCTTTCTACAATAAAAATAGTTCTTCATAACGGCTTCCAAACTCTATCGGAGGTGGTCAAGCGCAGCGGTGAGACAGTGAACGGTCGGTCACGGCCAAGGCCGAACTAAGATTCTGAATTCCAGTATTCAGTCCTCTAAGTTAATAATTAAAAGAGCCTTTCACCGCGTAAGACCGGGAAGTCTTAATACACTTATATACTTGGGTGTTGTTCGAATTACTTTTATCTGAATACATAGCATCAGTGTCCCTACAGAACAGTTTATACGTAGCGAAGTTCGTATTGGATTGATAAACTGTAAGCACAGTGAAAGCAAAATGATGAATTTGGTGCTTCGAGAAATTGTTGCTAAGGCATCGGTTTTAGCCAAACAAGACTCGGTTAGTACATTAACTACTTATTATATTTTTATGTTAAGAAGTCTTTAAAAGACAAGTAGGTACCTATTTATTGCCTAAAAAATCTTGTGATATCTTCAGGATCACCTCATATCCATGTAGATACCCTAGTTTATGGTTGCGTTTCGTTATTCTATTACAGTAAGCAGTAAGTACATTTTAATAATAACCTTGCTGTAATTGCTGCCATGACAATCATGTCCAAATTAATAAATAATGTACCCTTTATAATTATGATTTATTGAGTACCTATACATATACCTAGGTACCTACATATTTTAGTAGAGTACCTAGCTAACCGGAAATGAGGTACGTCTACGAATATAGTGTTACAGATTTGAATAGAACATCTCCAAAATTATGGTTGAGTGTAGATTTAAATAAACTTGTATATCATTATAACTTCGTCGTTAAATTATATACGTATTAACATCATCCTCTAACTTGTATTACAAACTAAAATATATAGTAAAACTGAATACAAAATGTACTTGTTATCTGGCTTCGTAAACACTTTCTAGTAATCATTCGGCCCTCTGACGGTAACTGACAGAATCAAATGTGACATTTGGGAACAAAAAATGATGTTTTGAACGTTTTTATAGATTTTTTTATACGAAATTATACAAAAAGTGCTTGGAATTTAATCTAAAAAGTTCAACTTTAATAAGTACATGAACTCTATTGTAATAAATGCGGATGGAATAAAATATAAGTGAGGTTATTTGCAAATAAACAGTATCAATGATTGATCTCCTGCACTCATGAAAAAAAAACAATGCAAATCTTCATAAATGCGCCTTACTTTTACGCTCGTATGTTATGTAGCCCTCACATGTCACATATTGTCTGCTAAAACTCTATATAAATCTGACCTGTACTGTTATTATATGAAGGACTGTCAACAATACTGTCCAAAAGATGGGATCAGTATACTAGACAGGAGGTTCTTGAAGGCTGCGGTTGCGGCAAGTGACAGTAACGTAGACGACATGACAAGTGGATCAGGAGCAGTCAATGGGTTCTATCGTCCCCGCAGTGCTTTAGCCCGAGCCATGTATGAGAAACAGCATAACGATCGATACCTCCAGGAACTTGACCAGAATGAGGTAAGTTGTATTAGCTTTACTAAGGTACATGGATAATGTAAACAACATGTAACTTGTTAACAAAATAGTAACCGGTGTTATTATTTCATTGCACTGTTTTTCTGTAAAATAAATTTTACACTTACGCTTGCTTTCTGTTATAAAGATCTTTAATGATTCATCTTGTATAAGAATATGCATGACTATACCAGCTGGACTAGGATTTTAGTAGGTTTAATTACAATTACACCAACTAATTGCTCTAGAATCTTGTCCCGGGAACTATGCAATTTTTTATTTATTTTTTACAATCAATTATTTTTATTGGTATGTCGGTAGCAAATAAAATTCATATAAGATTCTGAAAAACACTTTCTTTGGCATATTCATAAATAAAGGCATATGTACATTAACTTTATAGTTTGATAAACAATTTTTAATTCATTTATACAGAAGTATAACTAAGTATATTGTATACTATAAACCATCATAATTCCTGGCCTACTTTAATAGCATAGAAATAATAGCAGATGAATAAGATTACTAATATATTCCATAATTTAAGGAGGTTGCCAGGCTCCATTGCTTTGAACATTGGTAGGTACACATATCAAGCTATACAATTCCTGGAAGCTTTCTGTATGAAGAGAGGTCAGTGTATACAGAAAATGTATCACTTCATGTGAAGCTGTGCATACAATTATTACAGGAAAACTCAAACTTTAGCAACAGCAAGTTTTTTAGTACAAGATATACCTACAGTTTAGGATCATATTATCAATTGAATATTATTAGTACATATATAGTTTATCTGTTTCTTCAATAGATTTCTTTGGATTATCTTACTTATTGTGATTATTTTTAAACAATATAAGGCATTTCTTGGTATTGAAACTAAAATTTTCTAAAGCACGATAGGTTAAAATCAGTTATTATTATAAATAAATGAACTTCCATATTATTCATACTTATATTCAGGGTATACTTGTCTAAGGCTGAGATCTATAAAGTGTACTTAGACTTTGCTTTGGAATTAGGTACTTTCTTTATTGACTTTGTCGGTCTTAGCATATGCTCAGCACAATGTCAGAATGTTATGACTATAAATTCCAGATCAAAGTATAAGTTAACCATATAAATAAGCTTAAAGCAAACTTTAAGTTAAGTCTGAGCTAAGTCAAAGTACACAATAGATCTCAACCTAATACATGACTAATGGCTTAATGACTTATACTCTTATAGTATTGCATGTTAATGAATCATGCATATTGAGATCACACAATTATTCTTAGAAAAACATTTTACCCAATAGGTTCTATGCAATTCCACTATTCTTATAAACTGGTGGAACTAAAAACAACATAACCTCCCCCATACAATGATCACTCTTGCGCAAGGCCTTCTACTTCTTCTCCTGGACTATGCCAACCTTTGTTTCTTTGATGCAATGGAGTTGAATTTGGGTAATCTTGAATGTTTGCAGAATCTCTGTATATGCTTTATATTGGGTCTTCGGGAATACGATCATGTATCGGAATTACGTGCTAGATTGAAGTTGCTACCTATTCGGCGGCGTCGAGATAGCCATATTCTGTCTTCTTTTTTCCATTCTCTACAATCCTAAGTGTCATTTATATCTTCGTGAACGCTTTGAGTATCTTATTTCCAGAGGACAGCCCTGTCGTTCAGTTCTTCGAACTACTCGTCATAGTTCTAATCGTTCTGACGGTGCTTTCACAATTCATGCGGTACGTCTATGGAATTCCTAAGAGCAGTGTAAAACAAGAGTCCCTTTATATTGGTCATTTTACATTTCCAATAAGAAGATTCTACTTCTTGTTACATTTAAATATCAGTCAATCAAATTGAGCTGTGGTGTCGCAGTTTTCGTGGACCCTACTTACTAGTCGTAAGTCGAAACAAAGCGTGCGCGAACGTATTTAAAAAAAAATCCTAACTTTGCATTCATCACCACTGCTCTAATAGTGAGAGAAAGCATCGTGAAGAACCCGGGACGTTGTAGAACCAAAAATTCAAAGACTTTGAATGTGACATAAATCAATCCGCAGTGGATTACGGTCTACTTTCCCTCTCATAAAGAAAGAAAATATTCGACACAGCACGTAAAACAATAATAAAAAAAATAAAAAGAAACAATAACAATTTATTTTTTAATGAAATGTAAAAAGAATCTTCAATATGGATCGTATCGTCGTCTGAGGGCTTCCACTGATTAGTGCTGCAGCGCTGGGTTTTGGCGGGAGCATTGCGGTAAAGGTGAGAAACCTGTTAAAAAAAAAAGAATTAGAATAAAAGACCTTCTGTGTGTTGTTTTTGTATTTGTATCTGATGAATATTATTAAAGAAGGCCCAAATCCCAACAGTGGCAACATTGATAGGCTGGTGATGATGATCAGTCTACTGCTGGAAAAATTCAAAATTTCAAACCTCCCCCAAGTTATTCAAATGTTGATATGGTTTTTTATATTATAACACACTACCAAACAAGTACAGTCAACCTCAAAAGTAAGTGATGAACAGACAGATGTCAAAACTGGTAATCATGAGTTACATTAACTTTAATGAATAGTTCAGCAATTTTGTAATTTGGCTGACCATCACTTAATTTTGATGTTGACTAATATAATCTACTGTTTCCTTAGATTCACGTCATGTTAAATACAAAACGTGTATAATATGTAACATTCCATATAGTGTCGACACGTGGTTGTCACGGTTTACCAGTCATTGCTATTCTATGGACTTATTTATATTTTGTTTGAACTATTTGCTGAAACATTCTAATTTTATTTTATTAATTTTCTTCGGTTCGATGTGCTGAAGCTCTTTCTTCGACTTCGATACCTCAAATTAAAGAACATAAATAAGTAGTACTACTTAATCTAGATTAGAAATCATCAGCCGGAGTAGACCCAAGAAGTGGTGGTTATTGTGAGACAAAAATCAACTGCTGAAGATGCCAAAGACTAGACAAATCGGGCAAGACTCCGCGTCATTATATAGCTAGGAAGAGGAAACAAATTTGAAAACACAATGAATTTATTTAAGTCTAGATACAGTAGGGTTTACCTACCTAGTTTCTCTAAATAAGTTTTGTGTTTTGTCACATCGAGTCTCGGACAATAACGAGGCAACAACGAATTCGCCGTTTGATTACTGAATCCAATTTTCTGGCAGGGACAATTCCCACGGTTCGCCGTCGCACTTACTCGCCAGGGGTTCATACTAGACGCACACGCAATCGGAGGCTCACGTGTACCTCCGTAACGAGGATATATTTGCGTATGAAGAACACGAAATACCTCTGAATTGTGGAGGGAATAAGACATTCAACCCTCTCCTCCCCGTACACCACACCCCCATCCCCCTCGCGACCCTTTTAACTTTCATCTCTGTCGAGTGCTCGGTCCACATACTTTTGTTCTATTTGATCAATGTTATTAAAATGTCGCGGGCTTGCTGGATTACAAACATTTGACTATAGTAAAGCCGATTCAGAATAATAATGTCCGCTGAATTTCATCGAATTTGTATACATGTATAGATTGTAAAGAGTGTAATATTACTACCGTATATCAACTAAGTACAGGTATGTTAATTGGATTGGTTACTGATTGACAAAAACTTTTGAATATCGGTCGTACAAGTTCATTGTTTTTTTTTTATAACGTTATGTATATTACACCTGCGACCTGAGGCTTCAGTGTTGTAGATATCTGCAGCATTCGTTGAGCTGCGGCCTTTTTAACCGACTTCAAAAAAAAGGAGGAGGTTCTCAATTCGAATAGTATGTTTTTTTTTTTATGTTTGTTACCTCATAACTCTCGACTGCGTGAACCGATTTTGATGATTCTTTTTTTATTTGAAAGTTGGTGCTTCCCGAATGGTCCCATTTTAATTTGGTCCAGGTCTGACAATGGGATCCATGAGAAAACCATATAAGTCTTAAATTTACATTAAGTATGTGCGCAACAAATGGTCGAATAACTCAATATCACGCCAACCGATTTCGATGATTCTTTTTTTGTTTGAAAGGGTATACTTCCGAAGTGTTTCCATTTCAATTTAGTGAGGATCTGATGAAGATCTTCGGAGATAGACAATGGAACTCTTGAATGAATAACAGCACATCACTCGCGATTGCTGTAATCTCATGTTTATGTATTGCTTATGCCACTCAAAATTGAAAAATAAAATAAACATTTAAAAAAAAGTAAAAACCGACTTCAAAAAACTAAAAAGTATAAAATAATTTTCTTAAAAAACTTAACAGCTTCTGAAGTCGGGGCCTATAATTCTTCAATGTACCTACTCCTAGCTTGGTAGTGGCCCCGACTTCAGAAGCTGTTAAGTTTTTTAAGAAAATTATTTATACTTTTTAGTTTTTTGAAGTCGGTTTTTACTTTTTTTTATGTACACGCAATTCCACACTTATTTGTGCAAGGTGACCGTAACATGCTAACTTCTACTCCTATTGTTTTTGTCTTTTGTTAATTGGATATTATTTGTTTAGTTCATAGTTCTATATTGTATGTTGTTCTGTACTGTGGACTATTGTCAATAAACGTCTATTTCTTTCTGTATAACACATCATATTAAAAAGACTACTCGTTTGCTATAAAACCTTCACTAGCAGATCGCCCTTGTGTCCAGAATACAATATTCGAAATCAATGTAAGTTCTAATGGGTCCCTCCTAACTGCTTATAAAATATTTATTATATTACAAAGTCTAAATTACGCAGAAGATACCTCTACGAAGCAAGTCTAAATACAAAACGGTATCATGTGATCGCTCCTAATCATTGTTAAATCGCGTTATGCGTCCAACAATTGTTACGAATAACATTTGATTGCGGTCCACCTATGTGTGCGTACGCGCATCTCCGGCGCACCGAGCCGAGCGTCACACGAGATCGTCGCCATCGGCCGTAATCACTGCTATCCATTCTGTTAAAACCACCCGAGGATAAATTAGTTAAGTAGAAGCTTCCGTTAATCGTCGGTCGCCGGTGCCGGTCGCTCGCTCTAAATGGATTAATTTATACTTATATGAACGAGGACGTTTTCGGTGTCACGCAAGGATGGGGTGATTGTGTTGTGATTGCTTGCGCTTCCTATGAACACGGCCTCGCCTTGCCCCGCTTGCCCAGCTCCATTAAAACGTCGCTTTACACTTTACGTATAGACTTGTTTATGTTGATATTGTGTTTATGACTTCCGAATAGTTGATACAACTTATATCTAAATTCGAGTAAATGACGAGTTAACTGCCTGAGTGAATTGCCTGTGATAATAGTTTATTACCATTCGAGTTATAAGTATAACAAGCTTGGTGACAATAACACCACGGAAGTCTTCTAGAATTTTATGATGTAAATAAAACGTATCTGTGTAAGAATAATGGCAGAAATTTTTGAAATAGGTAGATAATGCAAGTGTATTTCAAGCACCACTTAAGATGTTTTCTTAGTATACGAACACTTATTTACTGAAACAGCGCTTATGTATTACAAACATAGAGCTCGCTCCGCAGAGCACAGGAGGCGTGATGTCCACACACAGCGCTAAGACACCTGAGTCGCGCTGGGCGCATCGCTCACTGCAATCTGTACATTATTTCTCCATTGTTCGCGTAACGAGCCCCCACCCCCTCCACGGCGCCACCCCGCACCCTGTCCCCCTATCTCCTATTTCCCACACCCCACCCTGAGGCGGTGGGACCTCGCTCGCGCCTTTCTTTTATCATTCCTCTCTTTATTTCCGAATGCAAATAATCCTCCACACGTGTGAGAACCGAAACCATTGTTCTCGCCTCCCCCCTCCACCCCCACCGGGGACCTTGGTGACGAAATCTTTTTCTACAGCATTTAGGCAAATGTACCTACACAAATATTTTACTTGCTTACATCATATCTCATACGAGCTTCCTCGTTACCGACATCATATCAGAACGAACATTATTCGTGTGCACCGTCACAAAATACGTACAACATACCAGATGTTTTTGAATTTACCTCAAAGATTTTGACAAATTGTTTTTTCGATACATTCCTTTAAAATGCGTCCTAAAAAAATTCCTATCTCGGGCTTTTTTGATATAATAGATAATGTCCAATTACGTTGTTTCGATAATTAGAATCTCGTCAATACAGTATACACATTTCAAAACACAGAGTAATCTCAACAAACATCATCTCACAAACCTATGTGGAATTAATAGTTGAGATCATTAATTTATCTAATAGATACTTTTCTTGACACTGGCTATAACTGGTTTTCGGCGTGGTCTCTGAATCAGAACTAGGTACGGTGAAGTAATTTAGACGACGCCAACGTGTGGAGCGACAACCGCCCTAGTTACCGCGACTGGAGGACAAACAGCTCGTTAGGCCTCCGGACGGCGCGCGGCGGAAGGGTGGAGCACCGCGATTCCCAAGAAAAACGCTAAGTGGGAAATCAATACGTATTAGGCGCGATATCGGACCGGTCGCCCGTCTCACCATGATGGATGAACGCACCCAAACTTTCCGCGCCAAGTCTAATAATGACAATATACAAATTGACGTCCGCGAACACTTCCGAAACGCGATAGTGCGCTGTCGCCAACGCCACTCACGTTATGGAAACAAACATGAAAAAAACTGATCGCTTTCAATTTCTGTAATAGAAATCTCAATTACGGATATGTTTTTTGGGTCTCATCTATCATGCGGCGTCCTGAGGAGGCGGTGCTCCCGTGTGAGTCAATCGTCGCATCGAATAATGGCGTCGCCTTCGTGACGTCTCACAAGGAGTGCGATATTGGAGTGGATCGACAGGCGGGAGTCACCGCGTCTCTACATATTGAAAGCTATTCGGAATTTGCAAATAAATACACATGCACGCGAGTACAGGCCGCGTCGCGTCCCTCAACCGTGCGCACCACTCCGCTGCCTCTATAAAATTGAAATCGCATTTACTACCTCACAGACACTATCATTTTGTTTGATGCTCAACGAAAGTATAAATAAATTAAATGACCCCGCACACACTCTTAAACATTAAGTTTTATGTTTACTTCGAGTTCATAACGTTGTCTAGGATATGTTATAGAGCTGATCAACGAGAATTATAACGAAACAAAGTCTCACAAGGTTAGGTTTGACATGAAAAATGCATTAGCGACGCACCCATTTGGGATGCCCCATTACATTAAAATCTATCTGCGTATTTACATGGAGTTTCTTGCCGGTGCTTCTCCATAGGACACACTATTTGAAACCGCGCACCTAGTCTCGGCATTTCATAAGTGCCCGAATTTGGTTACATGAAATAAAGATCTATTCTACAAGATCATTTACATAAAAAGTTTTATGCTCACGATTCTATTTTTGCTTTACCAGTAGCCACTTTAATAAATACCAAATCAAATCAAATCAAAAATAGAAAACAAACATATCCAATGAGAAGATTCTGGAGGACTATAGCGGTTTAGATTCTAAGTAATTTAACCTGTACTTGCCAAGACGTCTTAATGCGATATGCTTCCATAGCGTATAGCCTTACATGAGATTAAGTCGGGGGTAGTTGGTAGCGAGGAGTTAGGGGGTAGTATTTATGTCACCTCGGGGACGCGAGCGCTCGCCCCACCCCAATTATACCGCAGTAAAAGTCATAAAAAGACACCCGAAGTTTTTACACGAACCAAGAAGAGGCACACGCGAAATTAAGAGGGGCGCCGAAATGTGAGATGAGCATGAATTTTTTATAAGCCCAGATGATGGTGCTCCGTTTATGATGTCTTATGGCGGATAATGCCCGCGGTGCACGCTCGCTTTGTTTGCTCGTCTGAATCATTGATGAGCTCGCCTTTATAGCCACCACAAGCCATAACTAATAATTAATTACCAATCCAACACTCCGCCGCCCTTAACATGACCAACTCCAAATATGTTCCGAGTGAACGGCCATTGTGAAACTTGAAGCTCATTGATGTCAACATTTTAATCGGCATCATGTTAAATATTGTACCCATCTGCAGCTTTTTCTCGACAGTTCCACTCAATTGGGTTGTACTGAACGTATATCGTAAACTATCAAGGAGCCCAATATAACTCTTTTCGTAATACAAAAACTGGTCAACGTTATTTCTTTAAAAGAGAAGGTAATGCTTTTAATAATGAATCAATTTACTCAAAATGATGATGCCTCAACGACAAAGACGTGTAATTTAAAAAATACGAGTCTATATAAAAACAATGACTTAAAATTTACTATTGGAACAGTAGTACGTCCAGTTTCAGGTAAGAAACAATGAATATTCTTCGTCGAAACTAAAATAATAAGTACAGGGTTTATAGCCAAGGGGACCCATTTGAATATTCAAAGTCAAATTTACTTTTTCAATTCGAAGTATGGACGTCATAAATAATGCTTTTATTTAATGCGATTTATGTTCACGAAAGCAGGTCGAAAACGACCTGAGAGCTGGTTAACGCAAACAACGATTTTCGTTTTGTTCACGCTTGTATGAAACAATACATTCTCACGTTTAATTTCTTTCGGGTCTTAACAATTGATTCTTTTACGAGTGTGTTTATTGAGCTCACTCGAAATGCGTTAATTTCAATTGTGATTTTCGATATCGCAAGTTGTTCGTGGTTAGATAGGTGTGACGTCATGGAAAACCTGCGTTAGTAGTGGTTAAAAGTTGTTCTAGGGCATATGAAATAAAAATCTAGCGCAGTCGATGGCATAATGTGTTCGATGCCCCGCCGGGTATGAGATAAAGAGTCCGCCTGGACACAATTCAATGTATAATTCATATTGTGAAAACACTTACATTAACGCGTTGCGTATCGCTCGCTGCGCCATGTTTGTAATCGCTACTTTATGTGTAGAGAGACGTATTAAAAATTATAATGAGTTTTACTTCTACATCAGCGCTGGTAATAAGATCCTTTTATTAACTAACGCTAACACGAAATATTAAATTATCAAGATACATCTTTGCGTCTAGTCTGGTTTGTAATTTTATTGAGCGAATTTATTTTACTTAGAAATAATGTCGTCTTCAATTTTACTTGTATCTCTGTTTCCATTTGCCAGTTGTAATTGGCAATTACAGTACGATTGTTTTGAATATCTTATTATTTAGATTGTTTACAACTTTTCCTGAGATTCTATACTACCTATACCTACATAATTTGTTGTGAGCTGACCTTTACGTTTGTGACTTCATATCGATAAGAATGTGTAGAAGAAACATAAACCCAAGGTTTAGCGCTCGCTATAAGTTCTGTACCGACTTCTTAATATTTGACTTTTTCGTCTAATAATTAGATATTTGCACCGAAAATGTATTTCTGGAGTTTTTACTATGTGAAATAATGAATGGAACACCGTACGTTTCCGCAAACCGAAAAGAGTAACCAAAAGGTTTCGAAAATCATTATAACAACATTTTTCAGTTTAAATTACAAAAGTAACCCCAGAAAGTTTAGCGAGAGTAGGTAAGTAGCAGAGTATAAGTGCGCGGTGCGTGCGTGCGTGCCTAGCCGGCCTCTGGTCGCCGGGCTCCGGTCGCGGCTAATATGATTATGACAGCAGTACGTGCCAGCCCAGCTCCGGGAATCCTCGCACAAATATTCATTAATCTTTCACGGTCCGACGTCCGCCGCGATGGAGATTTAATCAGATTAAGGATCATCTTTTTTTGCGGGAAAAGTCATGCCCTTTTGTTGCTAGTCGACCGTCGCTCGCACTTTTGTGCTGAATTTATGACGGCCGATGTTTGCTCTGAATGTAAATTTTATCTGATAGAAAATTATTTTCGTAACCTTTTTCGCAGTAATGTTGAGTTATATTATTATGTATCGATGTTCAGCTAACGTATGAAACCAGTAAGAAAAGTTGTTTATGTATGTGGTGTGTTGTGTGGTAGACGGCGCCAAGACGACTGTCGGTGTCCGCGGTCGCTCGAGTCGCGACCTCGCCACGCAGTCTGCCGCGGACGCATCTCGCTCGCCTGGTGCGCTTATTGCCGATAGGACCGTCATTTTTGGTGAAGCCATCCCATTTCCCACTATGTTAATGTACAAACACATTCCATTATTTTAAATTCAAAACACGTGCATACATTTTAGTTAACTGCTTATGTTATTAATAATGAAACATTTAAAAGTCAATAATAATAAATTCGTGATGATGCAACTATATACCTACCTACGTCTGGCCGTTAGATTTATACAATTCATAAAAGTATTCGAAAGACTTCTCAAAAATGTTAACACTTAAATGGGCGCGCGCGAGCAGGCTGTTTGATTCGTAGATAGGGCGCGGAAGGCCAAATAAAAAGTAGAATTAAGCGCTGCGAAACGCGCGTAAAATTATTTTACCATTGTATGCAAATCGACGCCGCCGTGATTATTTTATTTCCTAAGAGACTCCGAATATAAATCTCGATTAAAAAATAAACCAGTCTGCGGAACGTCTCTCTGTTGATAGGTGTTTAAATACTTAGAGCTTAAATTCAGAGAGAAATTTTATGCCCCTTTTAAATTGACTCATGGCTTTTATGATACTGACGTTTCCGAAGTAAAATAACAAGCGGAGTCTCAGACTGCAGACGCACTGAAAGCAATAAACAAGAGGACAGACATACAAGAAATGTATGAATGAGTAAATAAATACACGAAAAGTTGACAACAGCGGGCCTTGCGGAGTTTGAGGACGTTTACAGCTAACAAAAAGATCGTACGTGCCAACCGAATGTGGAAATACCTGCGCACATTTTTGATGAATTCTACATTGACAGCTACAGATCAACTTGCTGCCAACTGGAGGATTAGTTGTATTACTTTCTTTTCAATCATAACTTTCTCATCAAACTTCATAATGTAATAGACTTTATCCAAATCTAGTAAATCCATCTCAAAATAAGTACCTATCGTTCTTCAAAACAGAGCACCTGGCGCGGACGGTCAAATCTTAAACAATATCAGTCGGTATGAAAATAAAATAATCATAACAATCATTTTCTTAAACAATGCAACTGTATAAGTCAAAAAGCTCGCGGCCATCGTAACATTCTTGACACCCTAGTGTTATAAAGCAGGCAGCCATCTTGGATATAAACGCATAACTCATTTATTAAAAGGAAACGCCTCGGTCCCGCGGCGCGCGGTGTCTAATGAAAGTTGGCGTAGCAAAAACGTCGCCTCGTCGAGAATGTGTCGCCCTCGCGTCGTGGGACGTGTACAGGCTATAAAAATACCGGTGGACCAAGCACCGGCCTCGACACCCCTCTACGTTTCTTTTTCAATCAATTCAATCAACGGCCGTTCGATTGGCTTCTGACGGAAGAATATTGTAACATCCCAAACAACTGATACTGCTTTGAGATCCTCGTCTATCTCTTTTAATAGTGTATTGAGAAACAGAGGCGTCTGTTCACTCAGAAATAACATTTTGAGGATTTAAGTTCTAAGTCTTAGATTATTTATTAACGTGGCCAACGCAGAAGTTCAGGAAAGAGTTAAGGAAACCAGAAAAAAGCACTCTGAAGAACATTGAAACAAGCAGAAGCAAAGATTTAAATGTAGAGCATATACCTACGTCACGATGACTTTGTAAAGAACGTCATAGAAAGCAAGATAGAAGATAAGCCAGGAAATGGAAGACCAACGCCAACGAGTCATATTGATCTAATGTCGGGACATAATGGTGTTTAAATTATTTGAAGGAACTGGCGGAGAACAGACAAGTAGGTACGGACATTGGCACAATAGCTAAAATCTGTTCCTATAGTGATCCTTCCAACAGTTCTTATCCCGAAAATAGGAGCATTAATTATAACCATCATAACAAAGAGTCCTAGCAGTATAATGTGAAGTGCAATTAATTATTCAATTATTGTCCAGTATTAGGTACCTATAAATGTATTAATGAAGAGTTTGGTTGTGGACTACATTTAAAGATAGATATGAAAGATATCATAGTAAAATATGACTTCGTTTTATGAAATATTTCTCTCTTTATAATATTACTATGATAGACATTGTTAACATTTGAATTCAGAAAATCACTGAATAAGAAATGACTTATGTGGGGCCCGAAGGTGTCGGTTCGCGGCACCCTCAAGGCCGATCACATGCCTATAACCTATTCACTTTAAAACGGGAACAGCTAAGCTTAGCAATTTTTCTCTAAAACTGACATTAAACTACAAATGCAGTCAACATCAAAAGTAAATGATGAACTGTCATAATATTTAATATGTCAAAACTGCTAAATCATGTGTTACATTAACCATTTTGAAATTCGATGGATCATCAATTACATAATATTATGTTGCTTAAAACAATCAATTTATCTAACATTTTGTCTAAGTCAATAAATGGAAAGTAGTAGAAAAGGAAATAGCTTTCCTCAATCTGTTTCAACTATGCAGTGTAACAGTGGCGAAGGGTTACAGTTTTGAAAGGGGAAGCCGTCCCAAAAATGCCCTCTAAAAACTGCTGCAATTAATGCTGCTAGACAGAAATCCATACCGTCTCTTGTAACCTATATATAGTTATGTCTGAAAAACCTCGACGTAACTGAAAAACAAGCCTTTTTTTGTCAGTTGGATGAGTAAATAGTATAATATTAAGTTGGTCTATGCACTAACCAATTCCTAAAGGGAAGCCGATGGGAATCGGGTTGTATGGACTCTTCGCCACTGCAGTGTAATCAGACTAGTTCCAAAATTCGTTTATTTTATATTTATTTATAACATCGCTTTGCTTGACTTCGCTCATTCGTAAAACGTGTTTTTTTACGGCCACTGTTAATTTCAGCGGACAATGGGTGGGGCCATCGACGATCGCGTCCGAACAATCGGCCGGGCGTGAGCGCGCTTAATTGCTCTCTTTACCGACGAGTAATTTCCATTCCAACACCTTAAATAAACACTAGTTATTTTAACAACCTTCGACGGCAAACAACTTTATTGTAACCTCGTACAAAATCGTTTAGTCCAACCCAACAAAATCTAAACATACGTACAATTTGTATGTAGAATGTATGCCTTGGTAACAGACGTTCCACGATTCAATCAATGGACGCCAAAGAAGTGACCCATAGTTAACCTGAAGTTAATTTAACAGTCCACCGCTTGGGTGGTAACCAGCGACGATATTGTCTCGAAACATAACGGCTGATTTTACGATCAAATCGGCCAAGTTGGTGCTTAATGTAAAACCAGTTTAAATACACTCGTAAATCTCTTGAACGCGTGCCCACGCTGCAGATGACGTTGTGTCTCATGCAACTCCAATATTTTTCAGTTCATTTAATGTGGTCCTGTTGGCAAATAAAAACTTAAACTTAATTGATATACATACAGATACTGATAAAACAGGTTCTTAAATTATATTTAAGAGAACAATATAATTCATAACACGAGACAATAAATCCAGAAGTGATCAACAATTTAATCGATTCTGCAAACAAAACAATTAATTATTACAAAATATATTCCAAACGGTAATTTTATAACCCAACAAAATGTTCCAATGAATTGTTAGTTGATTAAATTTGTAGACGGTGCATTCCCATGGTCCGGCTACGCGGAAATAATAGCGCAAATGAATGTGAATGGCATTAAGGCTGAAGATCACGTCTGCCCATAAATCGCAACCCCCGATAGAACAATTAAAAGACGAGTTTAAAACAATTACGCAACGGTGGCCCCCGGGCTTGCTCGTGATACCATAGAACAAAGATCAGGGAAGCAGCTGAGACATGAAATAAAAATTCGAAACATGTAAAGACAATCAGTATTCGTCAATGCCTTGCCTTTTTGCTGTAAATAGTAATATTGCGAATGATAATTTTGGATCTTAGATCCGCAGAACGATGAGCGTAATTAACCTTTATTTTTATAAGCTGAAATGACATTTGAAAGACGTGCAGGACTGTGCTTACTTAAACCAAAAATAATTCAAATTAAAGTATTTACTTACTTTGCTTTTCAATTCATCTAACACATTGGAAAACTGGGTGGCTTGAGTGTTAAGTTTGCAACTACTTGTACTGTTTAAATTGTACTTCATAATTATGATCTTTGCTGTTCTTTTTTTTTTGTAATATTGTGTAAATTCTGGTCGAATTTGAGCCGCGGTAGCGGCCCTAGCTTACAATAACAAGTAAAGTGAAGTAAGTAGTGTGTAAGTTAACAATAATGTTAACTTGATTTATTAAAAGAGTATCCATGAAGTTTTTTGCGGGTATCTTCTCCAGGACCAACCCACTTGGAACCGTGCACCTAGAATCACGACGTTTTGAAAGAGCCTGCAAAGGCCCAGTTGAAAAAAAAAAACTTTGACATTTGTCTGTTCTACGGAATTATCTTTGTACTAGTCTTTGAACATATGAACATATAAATCTGCTAAAATATATGCGTATCTGATAAATGCTTTATTGTTTAGTAGCTTTGTCGAGTGTTAATCGAAATCAATTGTTTCGCCGCAATAAGTCATACACAGGGTTTTAATTGAGACTATCGCTATGCGCTATCATACATCTAAGCCTTGGGCTATTACTATAGTTTATTTACTACCTAATGTCTGTTCGCTGAAGGTGTTAGACATAATATATCTTTTTTTTTATTCTTATCTTAAAAATATATGTTGATAACGTAACTTTCTTAGGTATCTTCAAAATTATTTAATATGACCACTTACTTTTCGGTTCTTTTTTATGACATAAAGAACAGTTAATATAATTTAACACATTCAGTTTTTTACTATCATTACAAAATACAAATGTTCTTCTGTTTCTTCTTTATTTTACTTCATCATGAAGTTATTACCTGTTTCTCCACTTTCAAAAACAAGCAATAATTTATTTTTATAAACTAAATCTACCTTATTATCTACTTTGTTCATTACCCACTTATTGACCATCATAGATATGGTCTGGTCTAGGTATAGGCTCTTCCTGTGGCGTTTCAGCATCCGGTTCGCTAACTTACCTACTCATCTAAACGAACCCAGGTGCCTTTTTCAATCATTAAATTTTTTTGACACTTGCTAATCACATATTTATTGCGCTAGTTTGCACAACCGTAAATTGGAGCTAAATATCCAATGTCTTCTAAGAAAGAGAGTCATAAATAATAAGAAATTGATAGTAAACACGTTCCATAAATCTAAGTCTACCTGCATTACGTCTCAAGTACCTGTTCATCATATGAGCACAAATGCTACGTTGGGTATAATCAATATTGTACGCCGTATATCCTGAAGGCGGCAGCTCATGCGTCCCGCTTGCAGTACGTCCAAGCGATCTGCATCCCGCCTGATCCCATTTTAATGGAGCGCCCGGCAAACAAGCTTCCGAGCCGCTTACTGGCAAATCCACTGGGATCCCATGCGCCACTTAGCTCGCAAACGTACAATGTTATACTTGCCCCAACACACCCTGAACGATCGCCCGTCATACGAACATTTACCTAATTTATATTTAGAATGCTGAAAAATCTCTTGCATTATATTGCGCCCTCATAAATTGTCGTTATAAACCAATATACAGATTATAAATCCAAGCTCATTATACATAGATACTATGATGGAAATTGTATCTACGGCACATGTCGCGACAAATTGTATGATTGTGCTTTTCAGAGAAGTCTATTCACCATTCATCTATCGGAGAATTGATGTGTAGAAGTCAAACAAAACGTCACCGGCCGAAGCGCTTGCCTTTAAATGGCCGCTGCTCCGCCATTTATTCGCACATTTAAATGGGAATTAATCTGGCATTGTGCGAGCTGAGCGCGTTCAGCGTTAATATTTCGCTTCGTATTGACAATATGCTCACACTAAGGGCTTTGATTCATTAGCTGGAGGCGAACGACCGGTGGATAAAGGAGCTGGATCCCTCCATTCGTTCCATGGATGCGCCTCCGCTGACCTGCGCGCTAACGAGTCAGCCGAGTATAATGATCGCATTGAAAGCTATGACTGGCCAAATGACAAGTGTGAAACACAAACGGAAATAAAATAAAACATTTTATTATCATCTGACCTGTTGACCATTCCCCAAAAATCGGTAACCCACATAGACAGTAAAATAAATAAGAAATGGGCTCGGCCTCGATAAGTTGTCGGATTGAATAAATCATTCACAATTTGTCTTCCTCAACAGGTAGATTTTTAAAATGAGGTAATTGTTATTCATGCAAATTTAACTTACACGAGCAGAAAATGAATCCTAAACATAGACTCTCATAAATAATATTTATATAATCGAACGGGTGCCTCTTGTCCATGGTATAGAATAACATAGAAGTACTCTTGTTTTTTAAAAACGTACTTTCGAATCTTTTTATGTACACAAATGACAAACTTAGCCTTTCATATAAATAAAATATTAATGCGTCATTTCATAAAATGCATGATTCATCCTTGTTGTTCCGTTACGTTACAGGTTTTGCAGATCCTTAACCAATACTAACATATTTTCCCCTCAAACGATTGTTGCAGCCTTCAAGAATATCGCCGCTCTATAATTTTCTATCATTTTCAAAACAACCCGGAAATGATTCGTAATTCTGATACAAAACCCGTGTTATCTATTAACAATTTAAACTGAAAATCCATGAGATATTACGGAATAGGTAAACATTTTTTTCTTCAGAATATCTTTGATGATTCTTCAGACTTCAGGATTCAAAATTTTCCACGATTTGTATTCCGTCTGGAGAATTTAGCTCGTCGAATGCCGTAGTTCCGATGCAGGCTATTTTAAATGTAAAGACGGCGCATTGCATAATCACCAACGTGATTCGCTATCAGTATTCGGTACTAAATATTTATTCCCCTCGGTTTTTACGATACTTTTTGCCGTTCCTCGTAAAAATGTTTTAGATATGATGGTTATGCTACAATTTGACTTTTTTCTAAACCATATGGCTGCATAATAAATCTGTCGAACTGCGACAATTTCACGAGTAAATTATTACTTCTGCAACATCTGTTATATGAACCTATAAGCACCTGGTTTAATATTTATTGTAAGTTAAATCGTTATCCATCATAGTATTTCTATAATTAAAAACGATTCATTTGCCTTAACAAAAATTCCTCGAGTTCCTCCTGCTGAGTTCAAATATTTAAAAGAGACTGATGAACAAAAAACTGCTCTAGAAATACTAGTAGCCGAACGAAAAAAAAACGGTGTCTAATCGAATGAATAATAGTATAAAACATTGATTGTATTACACAAAGTAAAGGCGGCCATCATTTATCGCCGCTCCGAGTCGAACTCACTATAAAATTGAATACGAGCTCCCGGCCTGACGTTTCGATTTGCCGTGACGATTGTTTCAACTACCGGTTTTAGACAATTTGGAGTTCCGTGTGCTGCCTTCTGAAGCCGTATTCTGTCACTTATGTTGTCATTTGTCACTCGTTACTGACGTTAACTCTTATATATTTGACAATTATTTACATCACTTGCTCAAACATTTTCAATTTGGAGTTATTTCCTGATTTTTAATGATGGTCCAAAAGTTAATTTCTGGTAGCTTTTGTAATTTGCAACAACATAACATGTAATTATCCCAATTAGAAAAAAAGAAACAATGATAATTACTCTCGTACATTCATTATACAAACCTTAATTACACGCACTAATTAAACACTACGAGGAACCCTGTTTAATATGCAGCCCGAACGCCTTCCCAATTTTTTATAAGGCCGCCGTTCGATTTTAATACAAAGACAGATCTGGCATTAATTAAGTTGGGCTGATGAGTTCGCTTCGTCCGTCTCGCTCGCCGCTCGCCATCATTACGGCTACATGTAAAGGCGAGAAGTTTTTTAATTCGTCATTATTCTGTGGCGTAAAGAAATGTTAATTCGAGGCAGCGTGAAATTAACAGCCGCCGCGTTGCCCTTTGTAGGGCCGCTGCGGCTGGCTTAAACACACAACGGGTGACGAGATGCTCGCTCCTTTCATACTACACTCTCTTATTTGCACTCGATTACTCTTTTTTTGTAAGCTTTCATTAAGCACTGCTGCAATGGGTTGTTAAACATCAATTTGTATAATGGTCAAGAAGAAGAAATTGCGATTTGCCTTTAATCATGTCATTACTAATATGTAACGCTGTAGTCGCAGCATGTCTTACTTGAGACGTCTCATCTAGATCTATGCTGTATAGGAAATTATGTAACTTTTTAGTTGTGGGGATAATTTTGCGGCTACAGATAAATGTTCTAAAAGATATGTTAGTAAGAATCATTAGTTACGAGTAGTGTTTATCGAAACCTATTTTTATCGCAAGCAAACCCGCACATTCAGTTGCATACATATTTTACAGTTTGATAACAGCGATAGTCATTCAAATTACCCTTCAAGCAATTCAAGGATGACCACCAATGAAATCCAAACGAAGACACCAATTACCTAATTCTTTTTTGTTTGGTGTAATCTATTGCCAGAGTTACAACGTATAAGTAACTATTCCGTAGTCTGTAGTATACCTACTTATCCAATGTTTTGTTGCAGTGGTACCGTGTGGACAAGGACCGGCTGTCCCCAGAGCTGATAAAGAAGTTCGTGCAGCTGTACCCAGATGATGAGACCAAGGCCTTCCTCTCGGCGTCCATCGACAAGTCCTCGTGGGTGTGGACGCAGATCTGGTACCTGCTGGCGAAGGCGGTGCTCAGACACTTCTGGTCCGTCACCGATATTAATGGGTAAGTTCTTATAAATCAATAATTCCCACAATCATTCCATAGGTCTGCGTGTTCCTGTATCTTGGACGACATTCTCTTGTGCGCTAAACAACAGGCTTGGATCAGCAATCTGTTTGCCGAATGTGGTTAAGTAGAGAGCTACTTGAAGGCCGATGCTCAGCAGTGGATGTTTACACCACGTAAACATCCACCACTCACGTGTCATCCACGTGTTATGTTATTTAGTACGAAGATAATCGACATGAACAAACAAACAAGCATCATCGGAACGAACATCTAGAGGACTTACGAATATTTTGTCCATTCGGAAAAATGTTCATAAGTCTCCTAGATGTATTGGAACCTGCGACCCAGACCACTGAATGCGGACGGCCTCTGTTCCATTCAGGTAAGTTTGTTATTAATACTTTCCAGACGTAATTTTATAAATGAATTTTTTTAACAGACTTCTATAACTTTAAACTGCCTTTTTACTGAACATGAACCTCCCAATATTCAGTCTCACGTTTGGCAGACAAACTGGTGACTTAATTCTGTCCTAGCGCACAGAAAGACGCTGCTACCCATCCTGCTGGCACAATCCCTTGATAGGCTTTTTTTAGGTAGATCCGAGTGTGGAAGCGGGAGGTAGCCTATTTTTGGCCAGGAACCACTCGGCTGAACAAGTTTCCTGAACTGAACCGCTGGTAAGCGCGACAATATCATCTTTTAAAATCGTTCGTTAATCTGATCTATGGGGAAAACCTGTATTATCATCATTGTTCAGCATGATGAAGGCCTACCAACAGCTTAACACGACCAACGACTCTCACGAGTTAATACATCAAGCTTTTTAATTTAAAAGTAATGAATCATATCTTTTACAAACGATGAATTGCCATTTGAATGACGACAATGGGGCATTATTAAGTGCGTCCAGATTCGTCCAATTACGCCAATTACAATCTCCCGGCACATACATACGTAGATGTGGGTACATGTGTTATTTCCTCATCCATTGTGTCGTATCTGCACAAATTAACTAATTCGGGATGTGATTTAATCTTTTGTTGCCATTTAATCGATTGTTCTCTGTATCCAAATATTTAGAACAGTAATTCTTCTGCCAATAACCCTCAAATTAGTTCCGAAAATAATATATTAATAATTGTTAAAGAAAATTTCCGGATTCTATTTTGAGCACATAAGAAAACAGAGCTTGGCACGAAAGTTGTGGCTCAGACAGCACTAGGAAGAACGCAACAAACAAGTAAGGTGAGATCCATCAAAAGCTATTAATGACAAACAAAACAGTGAATATGATACAGATTTCTTACACCTGTAGCTTTGCAAGCAATTCTAATTTCTGGAAAACCTAGATTAGGCTTTTAAATGAAACAAATCTTTAAAATACATCAATGGATATCGATAACAGTATTCATCCGGCATAATTGTAACAGTAGGGGCGTCCGGCGTCCGTCCGCTGATCGTCGGGTGTCTATAGCGAACCACTAATAAATAATTTAAATAAATTGACGGACGAGATTTACTCATTGGCTGCTTCCGTCTCTCAATTACGTTTTATTTATCACTTACTACTCGTCGAGCTCACTATTGGGCGCTGAACGGGTCAACTATTGAGGAACAAATGTTGTGATGGTAAGATGAGGAAAATGCGAGCTCGAGTCTATTATTTTATAAGAAAACAAAGATGTTCCATGTTGTTAGCGAGAGGAGACACAAGTTACCTACGTTTTTCATTCCGTTATGTCTGTTATTAAAAACACCCTCTCTAGGGTTTCTCCTGTATCGTCGGTACAGTATTCAAACATACATCATGCACACACACCCAGACCTGAAACAACAATCCGTAGATCATACAAATATTTGTTCAGTGTCGAACCCGCGGCACGTACCGTAGAAACCTAATCCCTTAGTCACTGCGCCAACGTGTCGTACTTAGTGGAAGTTAACGGTGATAATGGTACAATTTTTTCATTAGTTCAAATAGGTTTATCATCTCATGATAATTGATAATTCAATCGACTACCTTTTTCTCAATGCTGAATATCCCGAACTCTGCCACTTCCATCGGTGTGGCTAGCCTTCACGTATAACCAAAACAATTTTCCGGCCCATTGCCCTGTTGAACCTACAGTTCATCACATCATATTGATTCATTTGCCATAAAATATAAATAGGAATAATAATGGATACAGGGTTGGAATGAATGTTTGTTCGACTTCTATGCGTTCCTATACCATTCATCTGATTACGATGAAACTTTGGGGAATTGCAGAATAGGCGCGCCCGCGAAGAATTCTGGTTAAAAAAACGAAAAAAGAGGCATTATAAGGCATGCAGACAGACAGCTAGTATATTATATCAATAGGTATTTTATAAATATTTTTCACAAACTAATTTTCATAACTAAACACTCATCAGTAATCAGAAGGTGACAGCTCAAATTCATATAATAACGCTTGATTAAAAATAAAAGCAAGACGTAATTACCTCTTATAATTACTTGTACCTGCGCAGGAGTTAGTGCCCTCTCTTTTTCGTTGCTTCCATTATCCTGTTGCATTTATCCCAGTCATCATCATTTGATACTTCAGTTTTTTTTTTTTGTTAATTTTCGTTGTGATTTAATGTACGCTGAGCCACAAAAATGTTTTACAAGTTTTAAGTAATTAAAAATAGCGGACGTTTTTTTTAAGATTAGTGCTTATCGCTTTTTGGCGCGCAAACAATGACCAAATTAGACGCGTTAACAAAAAAAATTCATACTGTACTTTATACTTTACCCTAGAGTACTGTAAACTTAAAATAATTTTTAAAGTTTTCTAATAATATATAATTATTTTATACTATATTATGTTATAACTTATAGGTATAATAATAATGAATGCTCATGTAAGTTAAGTTTTTTTAAATACTGTTGGTATATCAAACTTAAATACGTCATAAAATGTTTATGCCGTTATTCATAACATAACTTTATACAGCATTTAGAATAGAATAGAATAAAATACTTTATTTGTGCGAAATATAGGTTACGTAAAGATGGATACTTAGGTCATTTATTATAATAGTAACAGTCTAACAGATGCATTTTGTCGTTTTATGACATGCAAATATTTTTTGTAATTAATCACACTATCTTAACTGCAGAGATGCAAATTATAATTTTAATTATTTTAGTAATGAATAAGGGAGAAATAATAATAATAGTAAAGATGTTAGTATTTCAGTCAAGAAAATGAAAAACCTGAAAATCACAGAACCACAGACCTTGTTTGTGAATGTACTTAGGTTCGATTTAATCAAAACCAGAATTACCCATAAATAAATGTTGTCCCTACTTACTATTTACACATGCTAAGCTATATTTCATTATAAATTGATAATATTTTTGTGAAAGTATCGTATCGCGATGGCTCCCCCTTACGCGGCATATCCGGGATATTAATCATAGTGCTATTAGTCAGGATATAGAGGACTCACTGAGCACCGCCCTATTCACTTTCCGCTCTAAATGAATCTATTTCCAATGAATTTCAATTGTTTTACACTGTGCGTATCCTCTTTGTGAAGATACGTCCCATTTAATTTGATTAGGGTCCAAGCTGAGAAATCGGTTTTGTTGCGATATTGACCATATTTCGGCGTTTCTTCTCAAGAGGTCATTTAGCTAAGAAACACCAGTGCCATCAAGCATAGTACTATCTGACGTGTAATTTTGAGTTTTTATCAACATACTTTCTGAATAAGTAGGTATACTGATTTGCGTCATACTCGTAAATGGGCGCTGCTTGTGTTGTCTTGTCGTCCTGCTGACCGTGATTCTGTAGTCACGGGAACAACCACAACAAGGCGCGCGTGGACTTCGCATGACAAGATTTTTGAAAAAAAAATTGGCTCATTTCCTTCCCCATGATGCATACTATTTACTTCGTCAATTTCATCAAGATCGGTTAACTATTTAGCCGTGAAAAGGTAACAAACAGAGACAGAGTTACTTTTGCATTCATAATATTATTATGTGGTATTTTGTAGAATGGAGGTTGTTTTTATTAAGTTGGCACATATTGCTTGAAATGTTTCAAATAAATACCCTGTATAAGACGGTCTACATAGATACATATTATTTTTTTCTCTAATTCTGGTGATTATTAAGGTCTGCAGTAGTTTGTTGTTTGATTTCTAGTTGTATAAACATAAGACTTTCAAAACCTTATCCGCGGTTATTCATACAAACTTCATTATCATTCTCCTGCCCTTATCCCATTTTATTTGGGGTCGTCGCAATATGTCTTTTTCTTTCATTCATCTCTATCAGACGTCATTTCCAGATTTACTTCCTTCACATTCATGTCATGTTAGCCGTCCACATTCATACTTACAACTCTTCTTATAAACATGATTTTCATATTTATAAGAACATTACATGTCCATACCACGACAATCGGTTATTCATACAAACTTCAATTGTAGTTTTAAGCCCAAGAATATAGCGAAGCAAAGCCTTATCGCTTATCAGCTATCTTATTACTAATATTACACGAAGTTCTCACTCCTAGATAATTACAGAAATGCATTTGAGAAATTCAGAAATTTACTTCGCTATTTACGGCAACGTCTAGGATTTAAAGAATCGAAATCTAGTAAGTGCCGAAAACAGAAGCAACAACAAGTACACGTATAATTATCTATTAATGATAAAACTTATATAGATCGATTTGCTGATATTCATAAAACATGTACATTTTATATTGTTGAGTGATACTTTGTACTCTGTTGATTTGCCTTATACTACAGGCGTTGCAAATTTGAGAACTATCTTCTCAATCAAGTAATTCCGAAGCAGCTTTCTATACATATACCTAGGTACCATGGAACACACATGTTCAGAGGACCACTATGGGCAGATAACATTGCAGGTGTTCCGCGTAAAATCTCGTAAACAAAACCAACCATATTATTATAAACGAGGTAACACGATTACCGATTTTCCCGCTGACTCATAGTTTTTGAGATCTTAAGTATATATTTTCGTTTCAACTTCAGTTCACCATTCACAGTTGTCCCAAATAAACATGATTTACATCTATCAAATCTGTTTGTACCAAATAATGATTCGGCACAGCATTAGAGTCGTACAAACGCATTTCAATCAGCCAGCAGACGGGCTCATTGACACCAAACAATAAATTTGGCGAAATCAATTGGCAAATTGTAATATTTGGACTCCGCTCGGTCATATATTGAAGTGGACGTCTATGCTAATGTATGGACAAATTAAACAAATTGGCGTTTGTGAAGACGAATTTGCGTTACATTAGCGAGTCTTCTATTATGAGATTGATATGTATACCAAGTTTGGAACCACAAGATACACCATTTTCATAGCCCCTGTTACGTGCGAGGACTGACAACTAGTTACCGCACTCTAGTCTACTTATTGTAAAAGCATCATACCTATTGCTATTTTTAAATCTCCACACCACTATCTGATTGTCCTATTGTGATTGCCTTCCGTAAACTCTATTAAGTACATAATATTATGACAATCCCTTAGTCAACTGATGTATTAGCAGTTCTGCGTTCTTTTCTATTATTAATAGAACAGAATTGGATATTGGTTCCTAATGCTCTGGGAGGTCCTGATTCGACCCAGTCTTTTAATTACATGTCTCTGACACCCAATGCTGGTAATGAAGTGGTGTTTAGACGCCGATTTTCCAAAAATACAAGATATCGAACATATTATGTTTATTATTTATATCAAAATTATGTTTGATAATTACAAGAGTACCTTATGACATTTGGCTTTCTGTAATTTCCTTGCGAACTAAGTGACTTTGAAGAATGATATGGCATTACATTTTTGTCAATAGACGTCGAGTAGTTCAGAATGAGGACACCAAGGCCCACAAAACGGTGCATATTTACGTTAATGTTCATTTATCGTATTTGGTTATGGATAGAAATGTTTCATTGAGATTTTACCCACAGTTTACGAAAATTATTTTACTGTATAAAATTGAGCTATTCTTCCGTAGGTAAGCAGTTTTTAACCGACTTCTAAAAAGAGGAGGTTCTCAATTCGTCTATTAGTATTTTTTTTTAAATATGTATGTCCAGCTATATCTTCGCCAATTGTGAACCGATTTGAATTATATTTTTTTTGTTTAAAAGAGCATTCTCCTGAGGGTTAAATTTGGTGAAAATCTGATGAAGTCCTTCGAAGACAATGAAACTCTTCAATGCATAACAGCAAAACACTCGCTATTGTGTGAACAGTGATCACATATTTATTTGCTGTTTATGCCGCTCAAAATAGAAAAATAAATAATAAAGTTTAAAAAAAAGTAAGAACTGACTTCATAAAACTAAAAGGTACAAAATAATATTCTGCTTTTAATTATTCAATGCACCTTAGTTTGGCAGTGGCACTGACTTCAGAAGCTGTTACGTTTTGTTATTTTACACTTTTTACTTTTTTTTATAGTTAATTACTTATATTCCACAATTTTCCCTGGTTATCATTTTTATTTAGTATAATTAACCCTTACTTTATAACACCGGGTACCTAAAGCATATCTGATCACATAATGCGCGAAAATTCCACGAAATATATTTACACAATAATTATTTGTGAATTAACGCGATAAACTTAAAGAATCACCACAGTATGCAAATTCTACCATAAAGGCTTAATATTAAACATTAAAATGATTGTTATTACCCACGTTAATTATCCCGACCTTTTTAAATCGTCCAAGTTAATAATACGAAAATGCCATATAATTATTATTCGGACGCCATTAAATATTATTAAGTTTTTTGACATTTCTTCTTAATTGCTTGTTTTTTAAAAACGGTAATGAGATTTCTTAAACAATCTCATATTTTACGTCGCGGTTAAATTGATTCGATTGTATTACTTATTAAGTTTGGATTATAAGATTCAACCCATATTAATAAGGTGTCGATGAAATACGTTGTAAGTGTGGAATATTTATTGGCACCGTCCTATTGAAATCAGTTTGGTTGAATGTATGTTATTATTTAACTCAAGTTGTTTTGTATACAGGATTTATTTATAGATATCTTTAAGTGATTGATGGCAATGACACTCTTCATCTCTAAAATCTTTACGAGTAACGCCTTACTGAGTAACGCACTCCAAAATTTCGATAGCGAACATCTCCTAGTTGCGTATAACAACTAGTACTGAAAACAACTGAATTGTTTTTCCCCGCAAATCATTGAGAATGTTTATTTATTTATTGTGGCCACTAAACGGGCGTGTGGTCCGTATTCCGCGGCGGTCTCCACTTTTCAAGCGGCGGTGTGCGATCGCTCGATAGTGTACCATTAGCGCGAAGAGTCGCGCCGGCATCCAATTGTGCGCTTAGATAGCGCATACAAATGTCGATCGGCGGGCTACGTTCCCGCCTCGCTCGCCTCGCTTGCCCCGCTCATCTGCATTCAATCCCATTGTTGCCTTTATTATTGGATATATGCGTAATCGCTAATTTATGGATCGCACTGACCGCACCAACGTCACCAGTGATCTAATCTACGTTAGCGGCTTTTGGCTTGTTTACGTAGAGGCCGATTGTGACTAGGTCTATTGTTGCTATAACGTTTTATACAATATACATGAGCTGTTTGCAATTTGTAATCAGGTGTAATATTTTATGCCAATAAAGTGCTGCAATTAAATAATGAATGCAATTTCTTCTATAAATAATAAAGTTAAAGTTGTTTGAACAGATGAAGATAGAGAACCACGTTAGGGTATTAAATGTGTAATCTTTTCTTTTTGTCTTCGATCCAAAGGTAGGTACATACCTAGATATCAATGCGATGTCGTAGGGTGACAATAATTATCTGCAACAAAAAGGTGACAGGATCGTAATAAGGACTGAAAAGAAGCGCAGGGCGCGCCGCGCCGCCGCGCCGTAAAAAGCGCAAAGAATACACCTCGATATAATCGCACAAAAGCCGCTCCTGAATCCTACCTCAATGCTAATTTCCACTATCGCGCTCGCCCTCATTCATTTTCAATCGGAGGCAGCCTCCGCTTTCTTCTATTTTTTTAAAAATCACATTAAAGAATCGAATATGGTAGATGTTTTTTTGCGCGGCCGGTGCGTGCGACGCGATTTATTTATTTGCGAGGTTTTTTAAAGCGACATTCCGGCTCGCTGTATACTTGTGTCTACCCGCAATTGGCATTTCGGGCTAAGCGCGAGCTATACAAAGTCGCCGGTTTTAACGGTTGTTTTTAACGCTCGACCCTCTCGCGCAAGAAACCGAGGATACAAATAAATTATTAATCGTTTGTCCTGTCTTTTATAAATTAAAATCCGTCCTTTTTTTTGGTCGACCGCGCCCCGGTCGTGTATTTTTTGGTCGCGTCGCGTTTCGTTGTCTGTCTTCGAATTTATTAAAAAGCTTAAGCCAGAGGTGAGCAATTAAATCTGTGACAGAAATTAATATGGGAACGGGCCGGGGAGCGCGGGCGACTGGTCCTCGCCACCTTATTAATTCACAGCTTGTATGCTTTATTAATCCTCTTATTATAAATAAAGATCTTCCAACGTGTATCCGAGTTGCTGTAAGCAAAAATGTATGCGTAACTTACCTTTTTCGACTGCACTATGAAAAAGAAACGTTGTAAACATAAAACGTGCCCTGTGTACTTAATCTTTTCTACGTGTAACTTCGGGAAAAAATACTTCAGGGCAAACATAATATATTTAAGCTAAGCCTTCCGGGTTCGCCGGTCCGAGGAATTCATGAAAATTATCTAATTACGTGTGTGCAGAGAGAAAAATCGCGAGTTACTTACGTAACCGCCCGGAAAATTACAGGCATAAATCACGTGGCGGCGGGCGCGCAGGGAGGGGATGATTTTCCATTCGCTATCTTTTACGTTGGTATTATTTTGATTTATTTCCGTACGTAATGAAAGCGTACGTCTCGGTGTTGATGTACCAGAAATCCAGTGGTTTATTCATTTCTGTAGATTGCCTTATTGGATGGGCGCATCGTTATTAACTAAGTAGCTGCGTATAAATCTTGGTGATCATAAATTTAGTAATAAAATAGGATGAGGATTACCACAAATAGGTGTTACTTGTGTGAGGAATAAAACGGCGGACGTTGTGGCGAGGTGTGGAGGTGTGGAGCAGTAGGATGCGTGATGGGGCGGCGTACACGCTCGTTAACATGGAAAGTGCTACATTCCGCGACACCGCACATTAGGCTGCGGCTGCGCAATTATGTCGCGACTCTCATTGCGCGCCCCCGAGTCTCGTATCCCAGCTGCGTCGTTGAATAAAGATGTAACCACTGCGATCAGGCGACTACTTACTAATACATTGTCATAACTATCTCTGTTTCTAGTGCTAAAGAAAATCATAAGACAAAGTAGAGTCATAATGAATATAAATTAGATAGAGATTGTGGTTCAAATACATATTTATTGTACAGATATTTTATTTATTATTTTCTAACAGATCTAAGATATGAAATTCTTTAATTTCCGTTCCTTTTATCGGTCTTTTAGGAGTTGAGAGGGATCATCATGATTATTTAGGCCTTTCACACCACGTGCAGACCACGGAATGAATCGCCCAAGTGCTATTTTTAATTAGGCGATTCAGCCACTATCAAAAGCTTGAAAAATCTAGTGTTTCGAATGTTTTTTGTACAAACGGGTAGAAAAATGTATAATGAAATATAAAAATAATAAACAGTTCCAATAAAATATGATAATATTCTTAGTGTGTTATGGAATCAAAAATTGTGACCACCAAATTTCAACCGAACACGAACTCTGTCACAGTAGGTCCTTGTGTTAATAATGATCGTACTATATGAAAATTGTAGATAATAATAAAATTTCGTCGGTCCGAAAGGTCCCATTAAAAAAGAGCACTTGGACTATTCACGTGGTCCGAATCGCACGTGGTTAATGGTGACACCTAAATAGATTCTCATCTTCATATTGGGACGTTTTCGGCCTGATGGATATAATATAAAAAAGTAGGTTATATATATTATAGGTAGCTGATTCAGAATAACGAAAATCTATCTACTAAGATTCTATGGTACCTACTGGTTAGAAAAGCCTTAACTGATATCTCACTCAGATTATCTATTTACAAATATATCAGCCCTACCTACCTAAATTATACCTTAATGGCGAAGTAAACTGCATGTACAACGTCGTACCCAAATTCCAAAGCCTTGTTGGTGAAAGTAACTGTTATAAATATCACAGCATTCATTGTAGTGTTTGACCCTTGGGCCGAGTTCACGACAGCGGCGTTTTGTCGTCGATACGCAATGTTGTTATTGTGTACGTACGCGACGCAGGAATGCTGGGAATGACGCCTAATGGCCGCCATTATCGTTGCACTAAGCAGCCGACGAGACGCGACCACCGGTCTGATAGCTGATCGTAAGTATGCACACAGCTTTATGCAAAACTAGATATACCCGCGACTCCGCCAACGTGGAATTGGGATCAGGGAGAGATAACTTTACTTATTTTTTACCGGTATTGTACCAAAAAATTCTGTTACCTACGTTATGTTCAGTTACCAATTACCGGTATTTTATATCGTTTCTTTCCATTTTCTAACTTATTCATGTCTATGACGACGTACTCCTACGCAACGATAAAACGTTAAATTTAATTCTTCTCAAAGTCGATACTGTAGGTACGAGCCAACAACAAGCTCAAATCAATTACACTGTGAGACTGAAACCACGAGCAGGAAAGAGAAAGCACTAAAATAAACTTATTTTTTAACGCTACTAAAAATGATAAAATTATCGTTGTAACGTTACATATACGTTATAACGTTTTAATCGTAACGTTAATTAAAATTTACCGGTAATTCGGTACCAGATAGGGATAACGCAATTAAAAAAAAAAGAAAATGTCATCTCATTATGCACAATATTTTCTTGTAAAAATTCATGAAGATCGGTTCAGCTGTTTAGTCGTGAAAAGGTAACAAACTGCTGAGACAGAGTTACTTTCGCATTTATAATACTAGGTTCTGCCCGCGGATTAGCCCGCGTGGATCGATTCCGAGGTACCGATGTCATTCCCCAGGTTGTATTTTTAAGTTGTAAGCCAAATTTCCTTGAAATTGGTTCAGTAGGCAATAAGGAACAAACAAACGGATACACTTTCGGATTTATAATATCCTCTCATGTGTATGGATTAGTGTGATGTCACGGTAGGTATGTAGTCGTAGTCTGCATGTATTGGATATAAAAAATAGATATAAGTAGTTTTTGAATGATTATTGTAAGGTCTTATTAACATCCCTAATAGGTTAGAATAATTAAACGATGAAATAATTTGTGCCTTTATTAAAAATCAATTATGGAGCAGCAAACCACGCAGGACCTAAACAATCACTTATCGTTAATACAAGAGTTCGAGGAATGAGGAAAAACAACTTTTACATTGGTGAACTTACGATTCATATTCAACCATCAAATCAATGTCGATACATAAATTCAGCTATCAATCGTTCCAAAGCCTGCCACATAAAGCTTATCCAACACAAACTCGAACGGTAGACCTAAACAAATCGTATAAATTAGAAACCAGAACAAAAGGACCACAAATCTCCTAACAGCAGCTCGAACATTTCTTAATTAGGGACTTTTTATTGAACAACAAATTCGGTTAACTTCAACAAAGGATTCTAAGAAAATAAAAATAAATTTGATTCGTGACGAATCACGAAGGTGTTTCGCTTGATCCCTCGTAACCCTTTTTGTGACTCTGACTAATCTAGAGATGGCCTCTGGAGGATTTTAATTAAAGATAATGTAACATAGCTGCACGTACCTACTGCAACTACGCCGTTTAGGGTTGAAGCAACGTCGCCAATTAAGTTCTGGACCAAAAGGAATGTTTAATCAGAACTGAGAACGAGTTGACAACGGTGAATAAGATTTTAGGAGCATCCATTTAGGTTTTTTTAAATAATAATTAATGAGCTTATGGGTAAAAAACACATTAAATTTACTTATTTGGTGCTTTTTATACATATATGTACAAAGGCGGTCTTATTTCCTAAGACATTTTCTGCCAGACAATCTTAGGGTGATGCAGTCACAAAAACATGGTAGATGCGCTAGTCATTAAATATTATTATTAGGAAATTTCGGTGCTGTTTATAAAATGAATTACAATAAAACATGTTTTAAAAAAATACCAATCAATGAGCCTTCTTCTCTTCTCAATCTTGTTTATTAAGAAAGTGACAGCCCTAGATCGTTGAGTGTACAGCGGTAATTAGTAGAAAGCACTCTCGAGCAGTGTGAATAGCATCAACAATGTAGACGGTAGCCGCCTCGCCACCTCCACCTATATTCAATTAAAAACACAATGCCCCGACAACTGACCACTTCTAAGAAGAAAACAACCTCACTCGAGATGACTAATTCATTTAACTATATCGAAAATAAAATATAGATACTCGTACGTAGCTTAGGTACTTCATAGACGACCGCGAATTTTTATTGGTTTTAACGACAATTATCCCAGTCGTGATCATTGAAAATTACTCAACATACAAGACACACATCTATCTACTTTCAGACGGAACCTTTCTAACTCATTGCCCAAAAAAGTTACATTAAGGTCGTTAATAGTCGCCTTGATTACCATCTAAGTTGAGTGGTGAATGATTATTTCGGAGTCGGCTTCTTGATGCGAGAGAAATAAAATGTACGCGCACGCGTCGCCACCGGGTTACGCTGTCGTTAAGAAATTACCGGGCGCGCCGTCGACGCCGCCGATTTTATCGATGGAATTTATCGTCGACACTGGTCGACGCGCGCGTGCGCCCTTCCCTATCAATGCGCATACAATATATGGGCGTTTAGAAAATATCCAATATGATATCTATCCATTATCTATTAAATGGTAAAATTCACCAAAGTCTTCATCTCGTTTTAGAAGATCTACAGACAGAACCCAAGCTCATGTTTACGTAAGTTAAAAACACACAACAGTGTTTGTATCACAATAAATTTTGTTCATTAATTTAATGTCAAAACAATTTCTCCGATTTCATTTATTGAGAGCATTCGTCACGTGTGTGTGTAGCTGGGTGCGCGGGCGCAGCACGGTAGTAACGAGTGTATAATTATTGTTGGCCGCGGCGCCGGTAGCCGAAAGGCCGACTCATCGTAATTTGATGGCGTCGGCCGGCCCGCCCCGCCGCGCTGCCGACAAAAAACTAATTAACAGAGATGGACCACGAGATAGCCACCTCTACCTACTATGTTGCATTCGCAAGAACAAAATAAAACACTGTGAACCATGACGATGACATTCAACCAGATCAGTTTTGTGATTCATTTGCTCATGCGTCGGGTCGTGTTAATTAGAAACCAGTTGTGGCGTCTTAAACTACATTCCTTCTCAGACTTAGTGGGAAGCCAAACTAGACTGATCCTAAGCCTAGCATAGAAAATACTCAGTGTCAAATTACCATGGAAACCTGTCGCTTTGGTTTATGATCGTAAGATCGTATATCGCTGAACGTTTTTTATGGCTACCTACTGCGCACTTAAAGTTAGAATATGGACACCCACATGCGTATATGTAGATGTGTTTATAGGTATACATAATGTGTAAAACATGCGTGGCGGTTGTAGGAGTCGGGGAGACTTGGTGATAGATTGTCGTCATGATGGATCGCGCGACGCCCGCCAATGGTGTCCGCGAGTCGGCCGACCGCAAACACGACACAACACTCGCTACTTACTTGTTATTGCTCGCCAGCTTAACAAGATTGAAGAAACAGATTGGACGCATTCTATATTTCATAGCTTTAAAAGAAGTCTCATTGATTTCGATAATCTTAATTCGTATTAAACGATAGATTTTTTTTAGTGCCGATGTTTTATTTTTGCGCTTTCGTCACTATAGTTAGTCCTGGTGATTACATGAAATCTCAAGTCCAAAGTCAACAATGAATGAACCATGAAAAATTATTTGGTAGCGGCCAGGACACGGTTGCTCGATTTCCGAAATTCGATAACCAGCCGCGACGCGCGACGCGTCAACAAGTCGAACTTAATCATTTTAAATATGTACTTTTAACCCTGCAACTGTATTGTCGCTGACGTGACTCGCCATTGTTTGCCAGTTTTACCACCGTTTTATACCTTTTTAGTGAACGTTCCCAAACGTAGATAGTTATATTATTATGGCGAAGCGAATTCTTTACCACTTTGATGCCATGAAAACATAATAATTGATGATAACTGAAAACAGTGAATTATGATGAGATTCGCCTAATTTTTCCAAACAAGAATAAAATGTCGCAACAAAAACGTCCGAGGAGCGCTAATTAACGATTTTTGGAATAGAATTTGACCTCGCGGTCTCGGTTTGATTACACAAAATATGATTGTTTTTTGGCGGCGCCGAAATCGGACGCTTCATTAACACAGGGACACGGCACAACCCAAAGAAATGTCACGTCAAAATCGTTTTCCGAGAAGCGTAGAGCTACCGGAGCCGAAAGGGAATTAATAAATACAAAAGGGTTATAAAAACTGTGACAGAATTAAGAGCGAGCGCGTTAAAAATGGAGGTGCGAGCGCGACTGCGACGCGAACAAGTGAAACATAATGCGCGAAACAAAGCAGCCGGAGCGAATGCCTTAAATCATTTTTAATTATGTTATGGCGCGGCCGCGGTGCGCTGCGTATGCACACGGCTTGGGTTACAGCGGCTGCTGCGCGCGCACACTAATCACGAGGCTGTGCGCACATGTATCTGTCCGTCCAATGCGTGACCCCGTCACGTCTACTCTAGCGAGCACCTACAGGGATTATGATCATAGAAAAAGTTTATGAAGAGACCACCTTCCATGGATTTAATTATCGCGGTGAGCAAGGAACGCAGCCTTCGTTGGAAAAATTATTAAATGTGATTCAGAAGTCATATTTTGGCGGAAACCCTGGCCTTTAAACCACATATTTGAGTACAACTCCAAAGAGTACAAACACAAACGCAAGCCAAGTTACAACCTAGTGCACACCTAGGCTTAAGAAAGCAATAATGCTTGTTTAGAATCTAGCCACGATGGGCGATCCCAAGGCCAATAGCCCTTCATAAATCATAAGTAGGTAGTGGTACCTGTACAAAACTTTATCAAGACACCATTTTTCTTTCAGATTCAGTTTTAAAGCTTTCACAGAAGTGTTTTAGTGTATTGTGTAAAAACAAGCGATTATTTAGAGTCATACGTAACAGCGGTGACTCATTGTTGGCCGGTTCTTATTTCACGGTAGCTTAGCGGCTTACTAGCCTTCCACGTTCGACATTATATGGTGCGCGCTTTGATTTGTTGATTGTAGGTACTGATAAAAAAGTTTTCTCTACTAATTTTGTTCAAGTTACAATGCAAATTATAAATTTTAGATGAAATAAAGCACAGGCTTCCTACATCATTTTATTTTATACATGTCAAATAGAATAGGTGCCAAAATTCAGCCCTTGATTCGACTTGGACTGAAGGCCGAACTCAAGGTTTATTAACAAACAGAAAAATACGTCACCTGTTTTTTTTTTCAAGTGAGTTTATGTTATATATGCAGGCTGCCTTGTCTGCTTCATCTTAGCAAAATAAGGCCTGAAAGATGCTTAAACTTATATACTTTCTAAGGATCAGCAAGTTCGGGCATTGCGGGTACTAGTGGTGATCTGAATCCGCTTTTAGTTATTTAAAGATATCTTTAAACTTTTGAACAACTGGCTCGGCACGGGCTAGTGACAATTGGTTTTGTGACGATGATGACTTCTAAGCTGAAAATATTGGAATTGGATTTTACTAACGTAATAAATGTACCTATGATTTGAGATCCAAATGATAGCTACCGCGAAAAATTGTGGGGAGACAAACCGTTGTGACGGTTGGAATAATTATTCAAGGCAGGAGGCATAAGATATGCTTAATTTAAATGCCAAATCCTGTACAGAATAGTAATGTAAGCGCATTCTTCGTGCATGATAATTCGAGCAGATCTATGAATGACCGCAGTTTTTATGGAATGTTTATTTTCCTTTTTTACATACTTACTCTTCTAGGTCAGCGACCCGTACCTACCTAGTGAGTCTTGGCCTGTGAAACGACAGCTTTCCACTATGCGCGGTTTTGCGTAGTTTCTCGCTAATTACTGGCTTGAATCTCTCTCGCTCTTCCGTTTTTACCATTTTATAATCAAATTCAAAATATCTCTAGTCAAAACTCTCACCATAATCTCCCGCGCGCTTACGCCAGTACATTCCTAATGGTAAACAAACAGCAAAAGTGGTCTGCGTCCGATTCCTATAGAACGTCTCCTGTTGTGACATTGTAGTACAAACATATGCTTCTTGATTACTGGCGGCTTGGTAGTGTGATGATAACACCAAGATAGAAGAAGCTAGAAGGTATATAAAAGGCCCAATAGTTATCTGCGAGTTCAGCGGCCAATAAATATGAAACGTCTCCTGTTGTGACATTGATGTAGAAACATAGGTACGCTTCCTGATTACTGATGCCCTGGTAGTGTGATGATAACACCAGGATACTTAGAACGAGCTAGAAGTTATATAACAATCACAAGAGTGGATCAGTGTCGAATTCCTACGAAACATCTCCTGTTATGAAACTTTACTTAGAAATGGGCAATTAAGACAATTTATGTTACTTATTGATGCTGACTGTACGCCGAAAATAGTAGCTTGGTTGGGCTTATATTTTCGGTTCATCAATAGTTATCTCACTCATTACAGTCCCGGTTGTTGTGCTCCATGTTACAGTCATTACTCAACAATAACCTAACCATCAAAAACCCCCGACTCCAGCTAGAAAAAGAGCTGTAACTTTTGGACGGCTGAACAGATTTTCATGCAACACAGCTAAGATGATGCCCGATTAAACTAGCTTTCAGTTAAAAAAACTGCATTGAAATCGGTCCATCCATGTTGGAGCTACGATGCCACAGACAGATACACATACCTATACACAGATACACACTACAAATTTATAACACCCCTCTTTTTGTCGGGGGTTAAAAACATTTAGAGACGTTACTGTATCTACCATCCACGTCCAAGTTTACAGATCTGCCGGAGTAGGCATCCGCTGGCGTGTGTCTCTCAAATGGCTTGGTGTCGCAATGTCGTGCTCACGCGCAGGTAATCCATCAATCCGTGAAATTTACTATAGTCATCATTCCGCTTAGCACGCCCGCTAGTCCAGTCATCCAGTGCACTATGAATTTAACTATACTATAGTTTAATTTACTATTGAAATGGATTTCAGTATCATTATAAGTTAGGCTTCATAAGTGCGTTGTCACACACAGATCTACGAACAGCTACAGCATATTTCATATTTCATGATCAACACTAAATCATATCAACAAAGTACTGTTGTCATCAACTGTATAGAATGTACATACATTACTGTAGGACTTTATACATGTTATGGTGAAGACCAGTAGGCTAATTCACGTAACTAAAGAAGTGCAGTTGCCGCGCAGTTGCAATAAAATATTGATCAAAACAACACATTTGGTAATCTTCTTCTTCTTTCGTTATGGCAATTGAGCCGATGTCGACTATTCTGCCATTTGGTATCCTCTGAGCTTCAGTGAGATACGCTCGCGTCAAGTTCGAGAGTCACTGCAATACGATCGGCGCGTCTTAAAATTACGTGAGTTAGCCCTCTGTCTTCCACTGCCTCGAGTGAACCTATGGGTGCGCAACTATCCATCATCCGCGATATATATAATAATAATACATGAAAAAATTTAAATATCCGAATCCATCACATCCGATAGCCTGAATGTTGCTAAATAGGTAGATAATAATTCACCCGCGTAAACCACTATAATTTCTTAACTTTAATTATTATCACCGCTATACAAAATAACCGTATAACGTGTTTTATTTATTTAGTTTATAAATAAACTAGCAAACCGCTCCCGGCTTCGCACGGGTCCAATTCCTCTACTATCCTTAAATTAAACATGAAAGTATTATACATATAAACCTTCCGTAATAAATTATCCAACTGATAGTGAAAACCGCATCAAAATCCGTTGCGTAGTTTAGGAGTTAGCGGATATACAGACAGACAGACGCGGAAAGCGACTTTATTTTATACATGTAGAGATACAGAAGAGATAATAAGTTTCTGGCCGCTTTCAACATATTCATCAACTGGCTGGAAGTCGCAATGTCGTGCTCACGCACAGGCCAGTGTCAAGTATCCGTGAAATTCACCACAACCATCGCACTAACGACGATTAATAGTACAGTGCTCTATGGTTCATGAAATAAAAATATGCACCGATTTTGAGCCTTAATGATAAAGAAACAGGTAGAATAGCTGTGCATATATCCATATTTAGAGACTCCTGTATAACGGTAAAACAACTGTAAATAAGACTACGGTTTCTTTGTGATTTTGTGTAATAATGTTACGATTCCAATTTTTTTCAGGAGGAGCCAATTTGCGTTCTATTTTGCATAAGTATAGAGCATCGCCGATAGACTTTTTTATTTTATTAGGGGACATAAGACGGCATCGCACGCGCTAATTTGCCACATCAAACCGATATCGGGTACAGTCGGCAGTGTCCGCTCGGAATGCATGACCGATCGGCCACGGGGAAAAAGCGCTCGCTCGCCGGTGAATGAAGCGATTAGCGCTGAATAGTCGGCCGGCACGCGGAACCAAACGCCTGGCACGACGCGCGCGCATCCACGCCGCGCTTTGTCTCAGCTCGCTTGACCCGTGCCCCGGGTAAAAACCGTGCCAGACCAAAAACTAATAAAAAGCACTAAAAAACTACCATCGAACTGCTTTTAATTGGGGAAAAAATATAGCTGATCACGTTTTTGTCGATTAAAAACTACTTGACTAGTTCTTTTGAGTGGACTAATCTTGCTACGCCGTAGTCTATGTAATGCAGATGAAGATGATTTTCTTCGTAATGATGTTATTGCCTCACCGTACCGACGTTTTTGTGTAAAATGTCTGGAATGCCCTTGCTGTTCTATTTTAAACATGAATATAATATTTATAGCGTCATTAAAGCGGTTCTACCACAGAACACAGAAAAGTGTCTCTTTCTGTGTTCTGTTGGTTCTACACACGAACTCTCACGACCCGTTTACCCATTGGATTTTTTGTGCAAACGATGACACGGCCCAAGACCGTTACGGGAACGTTTTCCGCGACGGACTCGCTAAATTCGATGCCTGAACGCGAGATCTCGGTAGAAAATCCGCTCGTTTAGGATAAATCCCTTAGGTAACAAGGCGTTGTTAGGCGAGCGCGCGACTCGCGAGTTGGCGCTAATTTAAGCCGGGGCTGTGCGCGCAGGCAGGCTCCGCATCTCATTTACCTTATTAAGCGGGAGGCTCGCGGCCGGCCGCGTCACTCAACGTCACTCGCGCTGCTGTGCGGACGCATAAACACCTCCTTAGCCACCGTCTATCGCCTCTCTAATCGGAGCCGCGCACACACACACATAGGTACTTACTTGCCAATGTTGTTTAGCACATCGCTACACCTTCGCAATGTCTAATGAATAGATCGTAACTCATCAATTACGAGAGTATGATGACGCTATGCAGATACTGTCTGATCTATAAGTTTAACTTCGTATTTTACTCCGATTCAGCTACATTCAAATGTTTTTTCTCTGAACCTTTCAGACTCTCTTATAGGTAATATATGTACTCACAAAAACTTTGGCACGTGATAGAAATGGAAATTAAACTTAGACGAAGACTAAAAATAGGTAGAAATTGTGAGCTGAAAATCTGCCGGCTAATGGTCTCATTGTTGCGGCAGGCGGGATAAATCTCGGCTCCCGGCGCAGGCGGTGTTTCAGTAATGAGCTAATTCGGCATGCGCTCGCCTGCGCTCCCCACATAACATACGTGGGATCTAATGCTGCTGGGAATGCGGGGAATGCACTCTGCACGATCGTTTTCATAACTCAGTACGAGGCATTACTTTGCAGCTTGTGATTAGACATTCTAGGAATCATAATCGCGAACATTAGATAGAGATGCGGTTGTCCGTACACTATAATAAATAATTTATTTATATGTGTATTTATATGTTCAACAATAAAGTTGTTAACAACTATGTACATACAACCTTAAGTTCATTGCACTTGTATATGAAAAAGCTGGTCCCCAAACTAGGTTATCGTGTTATTTTGGGAGGAATAATAACGATGGGAGTGACTAAATAAGTTTAAGTTTGTAAAGACATCAGAGCAGTTCAGAAACTGCAAAGTCACTAAATCTTAAAACAAAAGAAGAAATACTTAAATACAATGTAGTGGGTACTTCTCACAATCAAACCAGTAGAATAAAGTGTGAAGCGAGATAACATCGCAAAGACAATAGGCATTGTTTCTGAGTGTAAACAAGAAACGCTCCGACCAATCGGACGGCGTTTCACTGCTTGCGAGCGAGAGTAATTAAAAATTCAAATTAGGAGCGTCGCCCCTCGCGCGACGCGGTTGGTGATTACGCAGCGTTAATTATGAGCGACCAATTAAAAGCGGGGGCGACAGAGCGGCACATTCAGCCGGCCAATGGGGACGCGTCGCTGAAGCGAGGCGTGGTAATTAAGACGAGGCGAAAGGGTTGTGATTTTCCGGGCGTTCTCGGGGGCGTGCAATTAATCACTGCCCGACGTGAAGGAGTGGCGGCGGCACTCCCTTGTCTGTCCACATTGTTCCTAACAGCCTTTAATGTAACAGCATACGGTACATGTAGAATGTATATCAAATATATGGAAGTGTCGTTATCACCTCGAAATTGATTGCGGTGTACGAAAATCATCAATAATTGGTACAATAGTCTTATTTTCGCACACCTCTCGCAGAATTTTAGTGCAAGTGAAAATGTAATCTTTATTTCTCCTTCGCAGGAACTTAATATAGCTACTGAGCAAATAAAGATCTAAACCGACTCACGAACCCTTCAAAGAAACAATAACGCAGGTTTATTTTCATGGAACGATTCATTGGGACGTAAAACAGGTGTAGGTGGAACGTGGAACTAAGTTTGGGCTTGACTTGCGGATTTGAACGGCCCGGGTGCTAAACATGCGTAGGTATCTACCCTTCCTCACTGTGAACTTGAGTGATAGGAGATTTTTGTCACCGAGTGTACCTACTTGTGTTTAGATGATTTGTCTTTTGATTAGCCTAGTTGCTTTAAAACTTGAATCTTTTCTGGACTAATCAGAAGGTGGAGAATCGTCCAGTAAAGTCCAACTATCTAACGTTGGTGACAGTAAGTTTTCAATCTTGATGCATTTCTTGCTTCTTAACAAACATTTCAACATGTGCTCGACCAGGTCCTTCGCATAATATCCTATCCAAAGGTGAAAATCGATTTATTGATAAGTAGATACAAGTTTAATTAATAGGTTGAGTTCTAGTAAACTCACTGATTTCATAGCAGTATCTTCTATATCTACCTGGGTACATTTCGACCTAATTATCGTTATATCAAAACAAATACAACTCGAGTACCTACAACATTCTGCCCTTGGCAGATATAAAATCTTGCTCTCTCGAAAAGAACAAACATTCATTGTTGGGGGCTTACAACACTGTTATTAACAAAGCCGATGAAGTATAAATGATCCGCGTAGCCATTCCTGAAAGAGAGTTATTCCAGCCTCGTCCCCCCCCCCCCCCCTCCTGTGCGCTCACCCCTCTCGCCTCCCCGGCCGTCACCGCCAGAAGAAAAATGCTAACACGCCCCCGCGAAAACTATTAGTTATTTTGGCACCCCCACATCCCTCGCTTCCTTCGATTATGAACCACTACACATTGGACTTTAAGAGGTCACACGCTTATTAACTTTAGTTTACTATACTCACATTACATTGATCGGAATCTAAGAGTTAATCGAGTACTAAAAACTAAATCCCTCGCACCTTAGTCATCAAAGGTTTACGGAGGTAATGGGGTGTTGTATCTACTTCTGGATTAGCGATAAGGGTGGCCAACCTTTCACCCTGTCACCCACGTGCAAAGTGTAATGCGATCCACTTTCAACCCTATCATTGGCAAATGTGGTTTCTTTAGTGATGGGACATAAATCGTAACTCCACTTAACCTGTTTATAATCATATATTATGCCTTATCGTATTCATCGAAATGTACTCACTTACTCAGATATCTTAATAGTAGATATTAAAAGAAAACTAAGCGACATTTTTCTACAATCTCGATAGCGATATGTTCCTAAGTATTGGCAAAGTATCTGTCGCTCGAACGAGTCACATTTAATATGTATCAAGATCGATCCTTGGATCACCATACGAAGAGAATTCCAACTGATAAGTTATTTCGATCCAATCTACAGATTGCAAAACCGACTCTAAAACATTGGGAGGGTTACAAAAAATCCGTCTTAACACTTAAATCTCGCGTTGCAGACGAGATGATGAAATTCAAAACAAGATAAAGAATATGGCCCATAAAAGTTTCATAGCTGTTAACTTATTTATGAAGTCGGCTACATATTTAAATGTGTACTTACGTCAACTGTACATACACACTAACTCACTTTATGCTTGTGTACTGTTTGGTATATTGCGCATTGAGACATTCTTCCTTGTTTAGTAGGTACCTTTCCTAATACAGTTGGGGTACCTACAGCACTATGAAAATTGTATAGGTAATAAAGAAGGCGTTTGTTTATTAATTTTAATATACAACAAGAAGGATGAATCGGTATTCGTTATTATGTCAGTTAACACCTCGACTAGCGCCACATTTGTTTAATTTTGAAGGCATCAGCGGAATTTGACTGAACTAAAAATCATTGGAATTGGGTTGGCATTGAAATTATTTTCGGGACTAACTCACCAGGTTGTATTTATTTATAAAGCCAATATTTCCCTAACATTAAAGGTAATTTCTTGCAAGCTTCAAACTGTAACACGTCAGCATGTTTGTACCCTTTAACCTGGGAAGGAAAACCGTGTGAGTGTAAAGACAAATATGTGTTCACAGTTCACATGTTTGTCTCGTACACCTGCATTTACTTTTTTCATGCCCGTTTTCCTTAAGGAGTTAGACCAGTAAGCAGTATGAAACGGTTTCTTAGGCACCAAGTTATGGTAGAGTTTTTAGGTATTGCCATCCCTATCATACAATTACATAAAAATAACAAGATTAGAAGCTTCATGAAACAGGTTACATGTTGGGGTTAAATCTTCTGCAAGGTGGAACCTGGTCTTTTAGTAGGCTTACATAGAGATAAGAGTCCAAAACGCAGAGGTCTTCAAAGCACTTGTATCTGAAACGGGATGGGACTCTATCCGGGGACACTAGAAGCCCCATAGAAATACTGAATAATTGTGCTCAGTTAAGACGAGATGGGGATTATGATTATAACTAAGTCTGTTTATTGCTATGACTGCTAATAAAGACATGTTGGTTTATTTAATATTAAGAGACCATTATTTTTCCTTCCATTATTCTTGCCTGTCTAAGAATCTTTGGTAGTCTGGCAGGAATTGCGTTTAGCGATAAGACCTCCAATTCAACTGTTTATATTAATGCATATATTTTCTTTTAGTTTGCAATACCTTTCTACTTCTGCCCTTCAAGGTGGAAGAAAATTGGGCAAACAAAAGCCAGCTATTGAAAAGAACTAATTCTTCGATGTATGATGTGATGAGTTTACTGAAAACAACCCCTTTAATGAAAGCAAATTGATCCATTATCATTAAGACTCTTCAACACCTAAGAAAAGAGATGAAATACCTACGAACTGTTGAACGTCCCTATCCTATACTATTTTGTGCGAATTGTGACAATTTACTTCCTCAAAGTCAATGAATAAAAAATAAAGAAATAATTTTCCTTGATTGTCCCATAGAATTTGCAGGCAGCTAATAGATTGATTTGAATAGAAAATGACACACCAGTTCTATCCTTTTATACCTCATGAAGTATAGAAGAAATCCTAAAGAATGATGACCTATTATGGACTTAGTCGTAGTCATGTTAGGACGTATTCGATCACGGTCCGGCCTATGTGGACGAGATACGCAAACATGTCCCTCCGCGCCCTCCCATCTGTCATAGACGCTTCCGACGCAAGGCCTTCTACTTAATTGACCTCCCTGTCGTCCTATTATATACCTCCCTACTCATAAATATACAATTTCCGATACTTTTTAGTGATAATCATTATGAGTGAGAAATAAAATTATTTGACTTGAATTAAGTTTTAGGTCTTAGATCTTAAACTTATACATTTTACTGGATGTTTGGCTAGGCTATTTCATTACATATCTACGTATAGAGATGTTATTATTCAAATTAAAACGGACTTTGTGAAAGTGGTGGTTGAATATGTCAATTACCTCAACGCTGCCTGCTTGTACAGTCGCGTGCTTAGTTATATGACATGACAAAGTTTCCTCCGCGGTCCGCCCGGAGACGAGCTGTAGGTAATGTAACACAAATGACCACTCACATAACATACACACAAAAGGCCATCACTTGCAGCACACAAATGAACGTAGTTTGCACATACGTTGAATAGACAAAGCACACAGTCACATGAGGTCATCTCCCCTCATTAGGTGGTTAGTTTTCCGGGCGTGTCCGCAGACTCCGGGGGGGGGTGAGGTGCACGGGGTAGGTGGTGGCGAGAGGGGGGAGGGGGGATGGTAGACGGGAAGTTACTTAATTAATCCCCGCGCGGCCGCCATTGGCCAGCGGGAACATTGCGGGCGGGCGGACGTCTCATCGCCCACGCGTTAATTGGGCGGGAAGGCGCACAGATTACAGCAACGCTTCCCGTTAATGAAACCAGACTCTCGTACCTACTGAAACATACCCATATCACGTATATGCCGCTCAGTAGGTAGGCTAGGAGGCGTTAATTAAATGTAGGTAGGTACCTTCCTTGTAGGTAAACGAAGCTAATTAGATCTAATCACAGTTTATGAAAGGGTTGAGTCCGTGCAAACATGAGACCTTTTCGAATCTTGCGCATTCGTCGTAGGAACATAAATATTTTATGAGATTCGAGAGGACTGTCCTGTAAAATCTGTTAATTTCAAATACATACAAACACACCAGCTTATAGTTATTTCTATTATTCAAACTTGTTTTAACGTAAGGGAAATGAAAAACGGCGCGTATGGCGCTGTTGGGGCGTTAATAAATATTGTAGTAGGGAAGGAGTTGACTCGAAACTAATATTGCTCTCGTCGCGTCAAGTGAACGTATAAAGCTCAGATTTAGCGTGAGCCGAGGGCTGAGCAGGCGCGAAACGCCCAGGTAAAGTACCTACTTACACCTCGATATACGAGGCAACGTAAATTATAATATTGTGTGTGTCGGTGCTAACCCTCTCGCGCTCACGTCGTGGCGGCGGTGGCGCCCCGCGTGTGTGCGCGCCCACTGAAAGAAAAGCAATTTCCTCCGGGCGGCGGGCGGCCGCAGGGGGTTGAGGTCTCGCGCGAATATAATTTTGTTCATTTTTTTCATTCGGGCGAGTTAATTCGGCTTCGCGGCGGAGTCGGCTATTGATTAGGGCGCGTCTTACGTTTTAATTTGTTTGCGCGCGCAGCCAGCGATGCACCCGGCGAGATGAGTCCCCCCCTCGACCCAACTCGTGCACCCCCAGCAGCATCTAATGAACCTCTAACTACGTCTAGTGTAATCACGGTCCTTTTCATAATCAGGTTCGCGCGTCACATGTTTATATTGGGCTAACTGTGACTGTATCTTATAGGGAAACTGTCGTGTTTACACTCCAAGCAAAGCCCTTACACGATGTAGAACGGTTTCAGGGGTGTCCTTTTTTGGATGACCGATACATTATTTTAATATGAAAATGCTGAAAGGGTGAAAATGGTGTTAGTACATTACAGCCTACAGGCCATATTGAAATGTATTGGGGTCTATTTGGGCGAGTAGTGTAACGTCAGCTAAACACATTTTCAGAAATGATAGTTAGGTAGCCTGTACTCTTTAATCATTTATCATTTTCTTTTCATTCTCCTCTTGATGAGATAAGATAATTACTTAGGTACCTACTATTAATTAGAGGAATACTTATTGATGGGTATATTCTTATAGTAAAACCAAAAGGCCATGAGAAATAGGTAAATTTTTCCTTAAGCTTAATTTTCCTAGAGCCACCATCAATACGTGATCGATGCATTAGTGTCCTAAGTTACTATAGTTACCTTTACTTTAATAAACGATTCTATGAGGATGTACCCAAACCAACATATAAAACAGAAGGTACATTACCTACATTTCTCGTTACATACACGCGCACTATCAGACACACACTTGATCATGATAGCGTAATTAACGTTGCATCGTCGGTGCGGCTCGGTGCGACGCCATTGGTCATCCCTCCCACCCCCGGCGACCACCCCGCGTCCCCCCGCCGCCCCTGGCCACCTCGCCTCACCCCCCCGTGCCCCTGCCTGAAACAACGCCGGCTGCATGTGACACATTAGTAAATGAGACGACATTCGTTACCGGAGTCGGGCGCAGTAGGAATTTCCTCATTGAAAGCCTGCCGAGTTAGAGGAGGGTTAGCGTAAATGCAATTTCTAGGAATTTAGTAAAATGTTCTTGATCTCTGGTTTTGGTGTACCTAATTCTAATTTGTTTGTTGTACCTATATCTCTTTCATTGTAGATTCCAAGTCCTGGCGAATTCTCCGTAGTTAAGGTTTAAACCTGAAAATAATGAAGAAAAAGTTCTTGGAATACAATTACTGTCTTGATGGAAAATAAATCTAGAGAAGTTCTGTCTAAGTGCTATTTTAAATCAAAGCAGTTTTAATAGATACTGGCATCATCGTATTTAAATAATTAAGTACCTGCATTTAATTTAAAATCTTAACATTATTAGGTATTAGAACATAATAATTGTTCCATAAATGGATAGTATCCTTTCACTGCTCCTTCAGATTCTCTTGATTATTGCTCCTCTTAAAATTAAAACATATAATTTTGATTTAAGAATCAAAAATATGAAAATGAAGTGTTATTTAGATTAGCGTGTCGATGCGTTGGTTTTCCGAATTTGGCGTGTGTCTGATGAGGTAGCGGGGCGAAGCACCTCGCTCAATAAATCGAGAGGCCGCCACGGCCGCCTCCGCTCGGCCATTAAGACTCGCGATAGTGGATACTCTTCGGGGTTCACTTTGTTTTATTACTTTCATTTTATTGTTTTAATTTGTGTGCGGGTGCGCTATTTGCGTGCGCGCAGTTTGTCGCGCGCCCCGCCCACCGCACGGCGGCCAATCGCGCGCGGCTCGCTAACGAGGTGCTGTCGCGCCCGCACCCGCGCCCGCTGCGACACGCGCCCGCTGCGCCCGCGCCGCCACGCCGCCGCCGCGCACCGCACACGCACAGACATCGCGACAATGCTCATTGTTTCAAACTATTCTTATTTTGTTTTAGTTAGGTCCACCTCGCCGGCCGGCATCGCCTCCCACCGAGCGATAATTTCAATGTCGTCCCGTATATTGTGATATTGACTGAGATTCCACTCTGGCCATGTTTTATCGTCGGAGGCGCGTTTCGTCAGAGCTACTCAATAAGCAATAAACCATTCGCCTCCGAGGAGTTATTTTAAACCCTGACTGGGACTCGAATTGAGCCCACGCCTTTACACCTTTTAAAGGTTATTGTGTTTCCGAAACGCTAAAGATATAAACATCCAGCAGCCTCAAACAATTGCATCTTCATATAAACAAAATACAAGCGGACATTTAAAAAATACAGTAGGTAACCCAAGAAAGTGTAAAAGAATATTATGTAAATGTACCTACGCACCCTTTTTCAGTGTCGTTCATATTTAAAGGTTATTGCTTCTAATGAATCGTTAATATTGTCAGCAGTCAGCGTGATATTCAAATCGAAGGAGAATCAGACACAACACTGGCACGAATAATATTAAAGGGGAAACTAAGCAATTGATAGTAAAAATGGGCGTCGAAATAGAAAAATATCGTCGGACGTATTCGTGGCCTGGTAAAATATTCAATCGGGGCAATTCGGGTCCGCGTATAAATTCGGTACCGCCATTATTTGTAGCGCGTCCTCGCGACCGAAAATCGGTACCTACATTGATAGTCGTCATTTTTCTTGTAGCTATCGTTAATATTTTACGGGTGCGTGTCAACGGTTTATGGGCCCACTCTTAACACTAAAACGTTTTAGCCGTGCTCTCATTGTTTATACATTTTACTATCCACTTTTTATAGTTTATTGCAGCTTGAGTGCTGTTCGGGGTTATGACACCGCGCGTAACGTTCGGGTGACGTTCGATTGTAGGCCATAGAAGTTGATTTTTATTGCGGACTGATGTCAGGCGGAAACTTTTGGAATTATCATGTGTATATTTGGCTGGCCTGGCAGGTAGTAACAGTAAGCTTTCTGGTGGCGTGCCCCGGCTAATCAAACAGTAACTGGCCAATAAAGGTACAATCGAAGACGACGGTATGATCATTTGATGGCCACGAAACTCCACTCATTATCATTTGTATTAAATTTTCTGTCTACACGGCCTTAACTCCTTAATTTGTAACCCTACAATGTTTAAGAGCTTTCCAAAGATATTTTCCACCGCATTACATAATATAATTCGTTTCAAATAAGACCATGCTATCGTAAAACACATAACAAGGACGGGGTCTTATCTAAGTGTAATTATCCGTCCAAGTTTGCGAGCTGAGAGAAAGAATTGCTCGAGTGTGTGTGTGTGGGGGGAGAGGCGGGGGTGGGTGGGGGTAGGCTCACATGGGACGCGCTCTAATGAGGTGCCTGAAAGCGACAATGTCTTTGAGCAAAGCAAATGTGTAGGTATCTACATAAGGGAGGGCTGCCTCCTATCTACGTTCTATTTTAATGTGTATCTAGTGTGCTTTTATGATGGGTATATAAAAGTTGTGTTGTTGTAAACGAGTTTCAGGATGAAGAGTGTTGAAAATTACTTTAAAAAACTCTTATAGTAGATACCTATTAATAAAACAGTGAAAAAAATCTTCATCGGAATATTTTCAGCTCTAGGTAGAGTCCTTACTTAATAATAAGTTGATGTCTGAAACTATGCATAGTTGTCCCAATGGGCTATTAATCATAGAATATATTAAATAAATCTTAAACCGTAATATCTATAAAAAGTGTAGAGTCAGTTAGCAGTAGGTAGAGTTAATTAAATTTAAGTTTTATTTACTGAAAAAACAGTACCTACTGCTTAGTGTCTATAGCTATAAAGGATCATACTCGTATGTAACGCGTTGTAAATCAACCGTGTGACAAGACAAGGTGAGTGTGCGGTGTGACAGCGCCGAGCGGTGTGAGCGGTGGCCAGCCGTCCCCGTACGAAAGCGCGAGGGTCGATTGCGCCTTCCGGTCCGGAGCCGGTTTTAATTTCCCGCGCGAGGCGGCGGCGCGTTAAGTTTAAACGGCCGGAGATGAGCCGCACACGTACTAATATCATGCACGGCCCGGGCCGTCGCCATAGCGACGCACACTCAAATGACGTGTGTGGCGCTGGCGCGGCGCTGGTGTGAGGCCGGGGGTAATATGATTTGAGCGCCCCCGGGCGGGGTGTCGCGCCCGCTTGTTTGCTCTCCGATGCAATCGCGATACGAGCCCCGCCCGCGCCCCGCGCCCCTCCGGCGACACATCTCTCACCTCCGTCGTCGATAACCGCATCGGATTCCTTGTTGCAAGCCACCGCATTCTATTGAAATAGATACCCTGCGCCCGCCTATCCACCTACCTACTGCTCTACTCGATTTACACGTCACCCCTTGCCGCACAATTTTCAACTCCACTCGACAGACCGCGCTCTTCCGTGTGGTTTCTGTTACCTATTACTTCATCTCGCCTCGAATACATGTGTACCTACCTACACAATTTATGTTATATCGCTTACACTTTTTGTCAGAAGCTCTGAAAAGTACCCATTTTGAAACCTTTTACAGAAAACGAGAATGGGTAAAGTGACACTTCAACAACGGTGCTTATGCTCGTTATGGTCCTAATAAATCAATCACTCGATTCTGCTGACAACAGTAACAACCGCCGTCATATTCCCGCGATCTTTTTACGTGTTGACTCAATCGCGTGTTGTCACATCGAGTGTGGAATCTGGCGAGTTTGCGCGGCGGCCGGTGACAATTACGCGGTGCCGGTGCTCATTAGTTGCGGGAGCGCGGCCGCTTCATGTATCATGTATTGCGCGTCGCTCGCAGCGCCAGCCACCGACCAGACAATAAAGCAATCAATCGGCACCGCGCGCCTCCGCAAACGAGCTGCCAGCGACCGACGACGACGCTCCGCCGTGTCCAACACAATACATATGTATCAAACTATACCTGTCGTGTAACGCGACTTAACTACATGTTTTCTAGTTGTTACCTATCGGAAGATGCAGACGATCATCTCAGAAAGGTAGGTACCCGGAACTACAGTTTCAGACCAGACTTAGGCAACACTACCTCTAAGGCTTTCCTAATAGGGCATTGTGACTGAACGGTGTGCGCAGTTCGCGCGGCTGTAATTGCGGCGCGGACGCCGGAGGCCGTGGATAATGCCGTACGTGATATATGGTACTACGGCTAATAACATAGCTCGAGCCCAGCGCCGATTATCCCTTTACCCGGCGCAGACGAATTCGTATCGATCGGAGCGTCGCTCGGTCTCAGCTAATGAGAGCGGGATTTACTACTCATTATCCACTTGTGTTGGTGCCCGGGGCGCGATGAAGACGTCGCGGGGTCGCGGTGCCGCCGGCGCACAATTTGCCAGCGAGCGGCCAGCGCGCCACACCGCCACACTGCGCCGAGCCACGCCGTAGCCTGCAGCGCGCTTTGTACTTGATCCCGGTAATTGCGGCGCGGCACACCGTTGCACCGGCGCGATACACCTTCCGACGACCACCACACGACCTACGGTAGTGGATAATTGCGCTATTGTTGCCTAGCCCAGCGACTAGCTCACAAATCGCTTTCAAGGAAGCTATCCACGTTTAAATTAGAAGGTTCAAACATCGAACGAACTTTGTTATTTGGACAATTAAGTTAGATAAGAAAATTAATAGTTACATAGAACCGCGGCTGTAATATAACATCGCATGTTCACTCCAGGCGGTGGAATGTTACCACACCCTGTTCTTTGAAGCAATTTGTTCTTACCCCGTATTCAGTTCATGATGATCCACTACTTAGTGGATCGTAACTCCTGCCAGCTAATATTTCACAAAAGAAAATTTATTATAGCCAATTTTATATCAGGATTAGTACATAGTATAGGTTGGAGTAATTGTTGCTTACGAACTTCAAAGAATAATTGAACACACGTAGGTACAGTACAAGCCGGATACACTTGCAGACTTCGAAATTTGGGATCTATACCTAATTTGTTGTGTCCCACAGAACTACGCCATGCGTCTAAATTATTGAGCACTTACTCCATAAATGCTTAGAGCCTCTATAGCTAATAGATAATAATCTCAATCCATAAGAGGATTAAGATCAAGACTGAGATCGCCAATCGAACCTTTTCTATCAACAAAACATCCCTTCGCATATTTGCCAAATCAACAAACAGTTGTTCCTAATCAACATTATTATTATTCCTCAGATGGCTGGGCCGCGGCTCAATGTTCGTGCTGTCCGAGACGCAGGCGCGAGCGCTGCTGCGTTCGGTGGGTAACGGAATCGGCGCCGGCGCGCTACTGGATATCGGCGCAGGCGACGGCGAGGTCAGCCGACGCTTCGCACACATCTACCCGCATAACTACGCCACGGAAATATCTGCTAGCATGAGGAAAGCCCTCGTTGATAAGGGATACACGTGAGTTTTTTTATGTTTTCTGTATAATCAATTTCGCTTAATTACGGTACCTATAGGTAAAAGTAAATCTAGTAGGTGCTTGTTAGTTTTTCCAGGTCGTTTTCAACTCAAATAGAATTAAATGTAAGGCCAATGATATAATTATGGATAAAGAGTTAGAAATTATAGGTGTTCTCCGCAATGCTTATTTATCAGAAGGTTAAAATTGTTAAGTAGGTATATGGAGTTTTTTGCCAGCATCTTCTTCTTTTTTTGTGTTTTCCGGCTAAGTTTCTTGCACTTCACCGGATCTTTGGCATCCTTCAAGATTAGATTGTCGGCTCTCATCCCCACAAAAGCCACAAGCCATTCTTCCCCTAACATTTCAGGCAACTTATAATGCTGCGTGTAAAACAATGTCTTTTTTTGTACTGGGCCATACTTTGAAACTAACTCGTTATGGAGATATTGAAGGTTAAAGATAAAATGTTTTTTTCCTTTTTTATGAAAGGTATTACTCCCACGCCCACCTGTCCCGTTTTACACACACGTAACACACTGTTGCACGTGTTACATTGCGAGCTACAGATAGAGATAACGGCATATTTTTAATAACTAAAAATTAAAGTCGTTACCCAGCATTTATTTTTGCACAATGTTAAGTTTGATATAAAGTATGCATGGGTTTCGGCTTTGTTAATGTTATTTATACACCTTGTATAAAAAATTTCAAAACTGCTGCAGATGCGCTTGTTTCGTATCCAATCTTTCATTCAGGTAACACCACACATCACAGACACATTTTGCTCGTTCATTACAGACTACTAGACACGGAAGGCTGGCACTGCTACCGTCAGTTCGACTGCATATGTATGCTGAACCTTCTGGACCGCTGCAGCAAGCCGAAGACTATGCTCAGACAGGCCAGATCCGCGCTCGCGCCGGGAGGAGTCCTCATGTTGGCCCTCGTCTTGCCATACAAGCCTTATGTCGAAGGTAAGATCCATATTACTGCGCATATTTGTTCAATGACCTAGAAGCAAGGCGGAAAATATGCTGAAGCAAGCCAGAGAAGTGTTCGCTCCCGCGAGGCGCGGCGGAGATCTCATTTTGACCCTCGTAATAAAAGCTTTACATAGAAAGATATACACATAGGTCTACCAAAATCCGATGGCACATGGAGAACTTAAAAATTGTATAATTTAACACAAAGAAAAATGAGTTAAAAAAATTAACTCTTGCTAATTGTACGGTGGAAATTGAAAACAGTATGCCATTTGAGATCACAATGAGTTTTTTCCGAAATTAAAGAGAAACGTCTAGCTTTTTTAAAACTTTGCCGTGAGCTTCTGGTAGACCTATAATAATATTGTGCCGCTGGCCAAAGAAATTGATGAACAGGTTCTTCTTCCGTCGTGTCAACACAAGCTATTATATGAGAATCGGTCATGGCGTACGGAAAGATTAGCCAGTCAGCAATGGTGGTATCGAGGCTGACTGCCCAGGGCGCGGCAGACGATCTCGGGTTTCGTCACTCGTGAAGCCTCTTTCCTTGCATCCCAGTCCCAGGTCAGAACAGGTGACTGAGTAATTATCTAGCTTGCCAGTCTGAATAGTCCAGCCTGGTGGGCGGCAGCACCCGATGCGAGAGTACAAGTGCTGCAATTAATCCGCTTGCTCAGCAAAGTTCTGTCTGGCTGCTGGAATAAATTAGACCACTGGCAAGATTTAAGATAATGCAATTTTTTTAAACGAAGTTTTGTATTCCCTGTCTCTAGTGCGATGTGTTGAAAAGAGAGAGCCAGAATACTGGTTTTTTTTTGTTGATGTCTCTCATTGTGTGATTGATGTGTCTTTACTGTTACTGTTAACCGGACTTTCGGTGAGGCCTGAAGGGTCTCCGACCTATTAAAATAAAGTGAATTTAAGCGTGACGCAGCTAAGGACGTCCCCTAGTGGGACACGGGCCTCGGCCTAGGACGAAGCTGATGGGGCAACATGAGAGGGCTTGCTGTGTCTGTGTTAGGGATATTATACTCCATCGACTCAGCATGGGCTGGCGCGAGCGAGGGTCGGGGAGGAGGCAGAATATTGTTTGCCAACAATTCATTTAAATACCAATCCTTAAATTAACCGCTTCTTTCTCCTTCCAGTGACGATCGACCACAAACCAGAGGAACGTCTGCCGATCGAAGGTTTGTACTTCGAGGACCAACTCTCTGCCTTCGTCAAGTTCATGCGCGAGGAAGCTGGCTTCGAACTGATATCTTGGACTCGGGCCCCATACCTGTGTGAAGGGGACTTCGCTCAAGCATACTACTGGTTGGACGATTCCGTTTACGTGTTCAGGCCGACGGCAGTAGACCCCGCATCTTAAACTAACACGTCTAATAACAACGAATATTATACTCGACTATCATTAACCATGTAAACATTATCTTAAAAAGGAACGTTTTTTAAACACCTTTAGGCAAGAAGACATCTCCCTGTAGTGCAGTATACGTTTCTGTCATTTTGAATATACGTGCTATTAAACTTTTTAAGGATTTTTAAAATAACAGACTTTTGGAAACTTGATCATGGTATTAGATTTTTTATAAATTAAATTAATCGGTATCGTATACTGTATGCGCTTGCACATACGGTTTAATGTAAGGAAGTTCACAATTTGGAATTGTGATCCTGAGCAAAGAATTTGTTAGGTTTTATTAAGGTGTTTCATCCTCACTCCACTCAATGGCCGGCTCAAAACAATTACGTAGGCGTAGTTCATATTACTAACGTTTACGAACATATTAAGAACGTTTCGCAATATATCTCGAATACGGGAAAACCTTAGAATAATAATGCATAGAAGCCTACGCGGACGCAAAGTGAGACAAACCAAACTAAGCTATAAATTGCTAAGTCGATCGTAAGAACGTAATTATGTGTGCGTGTCCCGAGCCATATAGCACATGCCGCTTACGCACACATATTTACGTTTGTTGCCTCAGTTTTTAGTGAGGAGCACGTATGAGATTATCTTTCTATGCGTTATTATTCTAAGGGGAAATCGTTCGTCTTGTGACCACTTCTGACACCGGAGAAGCGATGACTGTAATGCATAATTTTTATTGTGTTTGATAGCCGACCAACGTGTGATGGGTGAACAAGATTAGGTACTTACATAATTACATTCCTAAGCGTAGATTGTATTCCAATATATTGACATACGTACGTACATACGACATTTCAAAATATTATGTATTATTTGAGGCTCGTCAAACGCATTTATTGATTTAGTGATGTCAATTGGGATTAGGGTTGCCACCCTTTTTAACCAAAAATTGTAGTTTCAAGTCCAGTACCAAGAAAAATACAGTGATTTGATTTGACCTAGGTAGACAATAAAATATTATAGTTTAAAAAAACTATAGAACACGCTTTAGTTATCCAAACTGAACGTGTATGCAAAATTTCAGCTCAATCGGAAACCGGGAAGTGGGTCAAATTTAACTTCCAAGATTTTCTTACATAGTTAGTTACAGGTGAAGCTAATAAAAGCGTGTTAAAAATAACAAAAACAATTTTCAAATCTTGCCTCTCTTATTATGAATGAATACGCACATCATGAAAAATTAATACCTACTGTCAATACTATAACATTGTGTAACATTGTGCAAAGATAATTGCTGGGAAACAGTTTTTTTTTAAATATATTTAGCTCTGTAGTTGAGTAGAACGGAGCTACAGTACGCGGGACGTATCTTAACCGGTCTGAAATTAGCCGATTAGCTGCATATTTAATTCCCTAAAATATCCATTGGGCAGCCATACAGCTAACTTCAGTCCGGTCAAGATACGTCGCGCGTACTGTACAATGTACATAGCAACTGCGCAAATCAATTCGATTAGCTAGGTTAATCAGCGCTTGCTGCGGTCAGTCCTTGGATGGGTGACCGTTTCTTCAAACATCGAAACCCCTCCTGTGAAGTGAAGCACGGGACGGGTCCCGGTTCCCAGTATAGGTGCATAAATAAATTTAGTTGGTAATAATATATTTACTTAATCTGTTTTCGTACAAAACGAAAAAAATATGAGTTTGACCTTCGGTATCTCCATAACCAGACAGGCCGATGCATGGCCCAATACAAAAAAAACATCGTTATGATAAGAAAGCAACGTGGCTTTCGGTTTCGTTAACGGTCTTTTTACCTGACTGCGGCGAAGCCTGAAAGGAGGGTAATGGTTTTACATCCTTTATTCACGATAATTTTTTATGTAGTCCGCAAAATTTGCAAAGTGATTCAGTGTTGTTCCCAAATGCACAGTACTGAGATACACTTTAAAACAAAATGTAAATTCGACTTAGTGTGGAGACACGCATAATGATTAATGTACTAGCGCTAGCCATACATAATCAAATTTTTATGTTGTTTTGGAGTGAATTTTAGAAGTGTTAACAATTTTTGGTTAATAATTGGGTATCGTAGAAATGCCCCGATTACTGTAGGATACTATATTAGCCATAGAAGGGATGGCAACCCTGAGTAGGATCCTTTAACTTATTTATTTTATATTACGTATAATATTTAGATACTTTATGTGCAATAACGTTGATTATGTTGTTAATTTTCGTTACATATTAGATGGAATATTTTATTCGATCATTGTTTTTTTTCTTTGCATTCTATGTTATAAATAATTAACAAGTGCTGACACATTCGAACGAAAGGTAGTGAAATCATCGAAATGTCTGCAAAGGGCTTTGTTGAGCAACTGAATTATTTCTAAGATGTATTTATATTGTTATAAAACGCACATACGTAACATCGATAGATGTTTTTCAATGTCATTGTTAGCAAAATATTCTGTTCGCCATGTATTCTAATCTAATACATTGCAGAATAAGACAGTAGGCAATTTACCACAAAAAAGTTAAACACATGGAACACACGTTTAGGATTATATAAAGATCCTAAGATCTCCCTTCTTTAATCCTAATTTAATCGCTTGTTCAACACGTGTTTATCTTTATTGAGGGTAGACAGTAAAATGTTTTGTACTTTTTCTACTGTGTATTTATAACCTATAGTTTTACTATCTGGATGGCTCGTTACATAAATACTCGTATAATCTTTTTAAAAGGTAATACTTATAATAACCCGTAGATGAGATAAACTAAGATATTCATAGGGTCGATGTTAAGAAACCAAATAATATTTATTGCATGTACTTAAGAATGTGCCAAATGTGTTTCAGTGTATATCTAAGTATAAAACATTCCACGAATTTTTAAGTTTAAAATTTTGATGTTTTTGTCATGTAGGTATTTCATTTGTGTTTCTGTCTGTTGATTAAATGTATTTTAGTTGAAAAATATCGGAACAGTAAGATATTTATTTTTTGTTAATAGTATGAAATAGTAAAATAATTGTGCGCGTCGCATATTTTATCCAAAGGATTTTTAGTTTGTTTTATGTGGCAGATTTTTATTTAGTATAAGGCAAAGCCATAGATTATATTGAGCTCAGTGGGCAAAGCCGAACTGTTGTACATATATTTCCCGAGGCTGTTATTGCGTCCCATGTAATGGGGGGCTAGCCTATTGCCATCCACGGGGCACGATTCCAAACTGGGTTGTGCCTGAGAATTTACTTATAAAAAAAACCCAATAACAGTATTACGGCCCCGGATCGCACCCAATCGTACTCAAAAGCTCGGAATTAGTAATTTGTTAAAAACATTAGCTAATACCGATGCGATAAATTATATTCTAATTTTATAAGCTCAGAGAGCATTCAATATGTATTTAACACAATTTAAAATACCCAGTACGAATCTTGATCCTTAATTACTTTTAGCGATTTTGGACCTTACTCCCTAGACAATACGATGCACAAACTCCCTCCAACCCGCCGATCGCTCAATTTAATTGCCGACAACTTTAACGCATTTAACACGACAGACAGACACACTATAATAATTTAAAAAGTAAAACAAGAGAATTTGTGGCAATGTTATCAACATTCCGTTCACTTTCAGTTCATACTCAATAAATTGATATTACATAATTTGTTACTTCTTCGAAATATGAATTGGTGTAATAATTAATTAATGTTTTCTTTTTAAATAAAGAATAATTTATGTCCGATCTATTTCACCGTTTTATTTATCCAGTACCTATCCACTTAACTACTTTAAAAATCACTAAATTACTTGTTAGAAATACAAAATTTGCAGTATATAGACTGTTCTATAAACACGGACACTGAAGGTCTGCTTTCCTACTGCAAATAAATGTCCACATTACTATTTATTTTGATAAGTAAAGAATAAAATGGTCTTCATTTTAATTTTCTTATGAGCTATACTTACTACTATAAAATTGAATCGAATAAATGAATTGTACCATTATCGAGATATTTAACATTTTAGAGTCAAAAAGTAATCTAGTGCCTTAGCTAAAGCAGTCCTGTGTCATGTGTGTGTGACATACATATAAACATGAAAATATGCCTTGGTATCTAGATTTTCAACCCTACAAAATTGCTTAAAACTTGTTTTGTTTTTCTTTTCGGCGAGCTGGCAGATCAATAGAAAACCAAATAACACTTAGCCCGCTCTTAGAATCGAACCCAAGACCTCACGCTTGCGACCACTGGACCAATGAAGCAGTCCATTGCAGGTGAACTCGATACAAATAAACCGATTTGGGATCAAACATTACAATAATCGTCAAGTTCACAGGCAATTTCATTATGATAGGGAATCATGGTGAGTTCATGGTTGGCTCTACGGGGCCATAGGTAAAGCATTAGTAGAGGAGCCAAAATGTTTCATTAGTGTTTGGCTACGACCCTCCGAGAGATATTTAACGTTTTATAGTTAAAAAGAAATAATCCATTACATGATACTAGACTCCAAAAATTATCTATTGCATCCCTGGAGCCCTAGAACCTAGAACATTGAAACATGATGATTCTCTATAATAGTTAACATATGATGATATGCCTTGGTGTTGAACTGTGGACTGGAAGCTAAGCAGAGTCAATCACGGCAAGTGGCGATTCAATGATGAAACTTTATTCAGCAGTAGACTGCGGTCCGGTCTGTACAGACTAGGGCTAGAAATAAAAAACAAAATTATTCAATTTAATCATTATTTATTTATTTCTAAGCACTGCTTTTCATTTCTAAATTACGACCTTTACATAAGAATCTTCGAATACAAATAATAAATTACATGGCAAGGCCAATTTTGATATAACATAAATACAGCTGATGAATGCTAAAATCCAATCGTCGACACCTATATCGTGGAAATAACAATAATACTACATATCATGGTTGACACCGCCAGTGTGTCGTGTTTTTCAAGTTACATCAGTCTAAAACAAGCAATCATCAGCTGTAAATTACACTATAAACTTACAAGAAATTTAGAAACATAATCTATATGTATAATAGTAACTAATTTTCCGATTGGTATATTGCATTATAATGTCAAAATTACATTTTGATTGAATAAAATTTATCACAGAATTCAGATGCCAAACAATATTCGCAGTTGAAAATTACCAAATAAAAATAAATGCTTTTCCGATGAGAAATAAAATAATGATGACGAATAATTTAACTTGTGCATTAAACTACAATACAATACAAAAAACTATGTTATTACGTATGAAGTAACCATCAATAAGAAAAGGAATATAATGGGGAAAATATTACAGATACATTATAACTCTGTCACCACAGCAGGCTTGCGATCAAGTCGCTCAAGTATGATTATGATGCGTATGTTATGTTCATATTGTGTGAAATCATCGAAAGTATTACTGTTCATAGTAAAAGCCACCGACAGACATGGCGAGACACGCGGCTTGAATGGCTCGCTCTACTCTATTCACACTGTATGGTCTGGTCACGCAACTCTGCAATGGAATAAATGGGCAACCCCAAAAAGAACCACTGAAATCTTTACGATATTGTCATTATTTCAATGAAACGCTAGCTTTGCCAGACTATGTAACGAGGTACGGATATGGTGAGATATCTATGCAGTAGAATTGAGAACATGGCAAATATTTTCATAGTGATTTTTTGCGGTGTTGCCATAATTCTTCTGCAGAGTTAGGTTGGCCAGACTCTAATAGAAATGGCTGCGATTATTCTCCGATGAGTGCGGTGCGAGTATATTTATTTCATGTAGTCCCGAAGGCTTGACTTCGTATGCCTCAGCTAACACGAGACAATCTGGTCTCTCGCCTCTACATGTCTGTCCGCGCCTTATTAAATACACGGTGAACTGACAGAGCGAACGTTCATACGAGATAAGTCACACTAATGTTATGAATTTCCAATACCTTAGGAAAGAGCTCCAATCATATTAATAAAAAATGCAATATGAAATCCATTTTTGACTAGAAAGCTTATAATTCTAATACAGAGAGAGATTCTTTTGGAAGTTTATAATACTTTTTCAAGAGCAAGATTTTGACGGTTATATCAACTTAATTAATACTAGGTGTATTGTTAGTTGTCGATGAAGACGTAGTAGCCTCGTTAAATATTTGGATAATGTACCGAAACGAGAGTTGTAATATAGAATAGCTAGGATGTCGATTATTAGCTTTCTCGTTATAAACAGCTAATATGAATATGAAATACAACATAAGTGTACAATGCACTTACCTACAAAAAGCTGCTTACAATTAATGTTATTTGACAATAATCAAATAAAGGTGATGTGTACAACAATCCATTGAACAGAGACCATGACAGAATCAAGTACTTATGCTATACAATACAACCTCACACTCACTCCGTTGTGATGCGAATATGATGATAACTTATTTATGTTTATAATTTAGAATTACAGTACTAAGATACAAAACTTTAAATTTAAAGTAGGCTTGGCCTAATTATTGCACTAATCATTAAACTTATGTAGTCCATTATTTGACATGATGATGTTATGGAAGTAAATAGTGTCTCCTATCTGTGATACATTTCGATCAAAGTCAACTTCAGCTAAGCTTCTTCGACCGTTCTATTTACTCTGCTGTACACTGAGATATTATAAACACAATGTAATAGGTACGTTAAAAAAATGGCCTAACTACGATTAATAATTTATACCTATTAACCTTATCAATAAAAATTCCGTTTTGTACGACGCGACGAGTACCTCAGTGTACAGTAGGCACACCTCATCATAACTTACTGGATCTAATTTTATACATCCACAGGCAACATCAGCTAAGACGTGAAAAATTTGCAGTCTTCAATAAGATACTAACCTCCCTATCACACAAGACAAGACATGGCGATCAAAACTTTATTACATATTAATGCGCATAATACTCAGCGACATCTGCGCCGTGAAGAATCAGCTGCGAAATAATCGGATGGGTGACCATCGATGCGGAGCACTCGGCATCGCGTCCAGAGCCGCGAGCTGCCCGCACCACTGCGCTCTCAACACACGTTCCTATGTTACATTCATGTCAAGACTTCGCTCAAACCTACTCCTATTACACTTCTATCACAGTGTAAATAATGCACTTATGACAATAACTGAGATTAAACTTAAAATAGTTAGGACGAAACTTGAAATTACTGTAAAAAAATACCTTAACCATTAAACACGTTCAGTAACAACGAAAGCAATAGCATACACGATTGTATGAACTTTTACAACAGACAATATGAAATTGTATGAAACATAATAATATGTAAGTAAAATATAAAAAAGAAACTTCAGCAAACACCAACAAGTAAAGCAATAAAAACCGCAAAAACAAGGACAGCATGAAAAACAACTACTTGTAAACCAGTTTGTGCTGAATTTGAAGTGGCGATGTTACACAATGTACACACACACCGTATTTAAGTCATTCAGCGTAAGCGTAGACGCACGAATTTGCGTAGCGTCAACAATATTTCTAATACATACTATAAAAACCCCGACAGCTTCGATACCGACCCGGTTTCACGTTCAAGTTACAAGAACTCTGAATATTCCAATAAAAAAGATAAATTGCCTCAATCTTACTCACTAACTAATGACAAGTTTAATCGAGTAATTTTACGAATAAAATATGCAGATCTTGATTAATACGAACTTAAATAACATCTTAGCGTGAACATCCAAGTTTACAGCAATCAGTAACTAAACCACTAAATTGAAAACGAAGAGTTAATGTGACTGTTTCACAGAGTAGTTGGCAAAACGAATACTAATATGCACATTACTTACTTAAATGATGCTCGCCTTATCTACGAGTTATGAGGAAAAAGCAACGTCTCATTTGATGATGGCTGGCGTGGTGTACTGTTGCGGCTATGCAGTGTCTTTACACCTAATCACCCCATAACTACTCTGTGCTGTATAGTCACGAGCACAAATATGTATACATGCAGCGACATACAAGATATATTTTACAATAAGTATTGATTGTGAAATCTTTGATCACAAACCAATCAAATAGATTATATGTTTGCAAGTATTGTGTGAATAACAAGTTCTAAAATTCACTTTTGAATGTTGCTTCATATTTGTGCTCGTGACTGTACTTAATGGTCGCTGTAAACTAAACGTTCAGGCTAGCGGTCCTGCCGAGTGTTGGTCGCGCCGGTCGCAGCGTGCCGGGTGACGTCACCGAGGCGCTCAGCCGTCGGTGACGTGCGCGTCCGGTGGCTAGTTACCAGTCACTATCTTACGGCTCTCCAGCTCCTCCATGTTGTTGGAACTGGATACAAAGGATATAATAATTCATCATCTGATTACAAATGTTTCCACTGCTGGCGATATCACAGGTCTTCGAATTTTTTCCTCGAGATGTTTTCCTTCGCCGTTAGAGCAATAGTGATGAATATTGCGCACATTACATAAGGCATCAATAAATACCTATGACCCATTGGAGCGCGCCTACCTGGTTTTGAATACATGACCTATGACAAGAAGTTGAGGCAACGGAAGATATTACGTCAAAACTTAGATAAGATTTAAGTTGTTCTTACCGGAGCTTATCATCATTCTTCCATGAGGTGACCTGGATGTGCGGCGGCGGCAAATAACTACGCAGCGACTGAACCAACTGAATCGTATCCAACAGAACTGGAATAATTAATAAAATAACGTTATTTTTAACGAAAAATATGTTTTTTTGTCAATATCTCGCAAACAATAAAGGGCTGCGTATAATTTCGTCTTATCTTGTCAGAATCGATTTTCACAGTGACTAAGGGGCTTGGCATTACCTCTTTCCCTAAATAATAAATAATTCCTCTTACCTTTTCCGTTTATGCAAATTAAATGTATACTTCTATAAAGCCTATGGAATACAACATGATTGTTCAATGAAGTCAGTACTGCGGTTAATGAGAACCTCTCACAAATATAAGGGCTTTATTTTCTATTCAGATGAAAACCTTTCAAGTGCGCTGAAAATTTCCGACTACCAGGAACAATATATCAATCAAATCAAACCAAACGACATGAGAAATGGTTCAATAAAATAATCGTTTTATAATATATCACTCACTTTTCTGCAGCTGCTCGCTCTGCTTGCCGTAGGGCTTGCACATGGCGGGCCGCACGCAGGGCCGCATGCGCTGCAGGTTGCGCGCGAGCTCGGCGAAGGCGCGCACCACTCGCTCCTGGCCGCCCGCACTGCTCGTAGCACTAGACCCGCCCCCCGATCGTTCCACGTGTGACGCAGAACCTGACCCACCGGATAGAGACTCCAGGCTCTCTAGATTTGCCCTAAAAGTAATTAAATAATGAAGAAACATGACATGACAACTATTGAGTATTAAACTATTCTCGCTACACGAGATCGGAACACCTGCAGAAACTAACGAAAACACGTGTTTCTGATACATAGAATGCTTCCTCCAGTGAGATTCGCTCCTCATTTATTAAACAGAGCATTCAAGAAAATGAATATTGATTAAATTTAACATCACTGGATAAGTTATGATACCATAGTTCTCATTTATATTAGGATGCTGTGTAGTTTTAAAGCAAAATTTATCATTGTGAAATTCAGAGTGCTTTAACTCATCAGAGTAATTAAAATCCGCTCGCGAGACTGTTGCCCATACCTCGCACTCTCCCAGTACCAGCGTCTCGGGGTACAACTGTATATGTGTAAAGAACCACACATGTGAGTTACTAATCTTGTTTAAAAAGACATTTGTCACCCGTCGATCCAATTTTGGTGTTGCGACTGTGATCGTTATCACTCACCTCAGGAAATCAGTTAGCTTGTGCTCATCAGTGTAGTGATGCTTGGACTTAGTATCCAATTGGCTAGCTTGTGAAGAACCAGACGAGCGCTGCTGCGAGTGACTGTACTTGTCTATGGACGACTGGTGCCCCAAAGACCGATTCTGGTGTTGCAGCAACATTTGTTGGTGTTGCGTCAACTTGTCCGGGTTGCGCCGGTCCGACTTTTCGCCTGTTAGGCTGGCTAGAATGTAAGATGTTATGATAAATTATAGCGGTTTGTAGTTGCCAAATCTCTAAACTATATATACCTACATATTTTGTCAATTTCAATGTCATGATATGGTAATGATGATGATGTTTGATTTACTCTCAAAGATGTGAGTAGAATTAAATGAACCTCACTTTGAGTGACACCATTTGAGTAACCCACAAAACAAGTTTAGTGACTACCAACCACCAACCACCAACCATGAATTCTACAGTGTTAACAAAAATGTGTTCGGGAGCACTAATAGTTTAGTGTGACTTCAATAAGAGATAGTGATTTTTACATAACAACTCACTGAGAGCGGCGAGGTGTGGTGCAAGAGGAAGCTGGTAGTCTTGTGCCAAAGCAGTGCTGCGTAATAGACGCTCCACCGCCTGGCTGTCGGGGAGGTTTGAAGCACCCGCATCTGGTACAGAGTAGGATTATGTACCATTAAAACTAGGAATTACATCTAAAGACCAATATCATCTATCCTAGGTGTTCTATCACTGTCATTTTGTTTGAGAATGAAAAACAATAGAGCACAGTTACACCAAGCAAACTGTCACTTTAATCTAAGTCATAAATTATTATTATTACTAAGAGGCTTAGAGAAATGCAATCAAGTTTAATTATGGTGAACAGCCTATAGCAGTAATCTGTATGGGTAATAAACATTATTCGTTCATGAATCATGTAACTGTATGAGCACACACATAAAGTACTCACAAAAAATGTTTCATTTCAATGAATAATTTTTACATAAATTTTACAGTTGTACAGACATAACTCATAAGATAACAATCAGTAAAAGTATGGAAATTGATGGAATCATTCCATTTCCCAACTAGGTCAATAAGAAAGATAGCGTTAGAAATCATACAAAATCCTTATTAAAAAACTAATTGGACTGTAAAATATACACAATGCTTTCTCAAGACATATTGATATCTATTTGTAGACAGACATTTCTTCAACATGTTAAAAGGAGAAACTCTATCTCCATATTTGGCAAATAGATTATAGTGGTTGCAGTAAGTTGATAACAATATAATACAGGTAAATGTGATTGCAATAGAGAGCAAACGTGAATTGGTAGTCATCACTCATTCATTTTACAAATGAAAGAAATCCTCAATCTAGATATAGCTATAATAGAAATAATAAGCAAGATTAGTTTACCAGGTATGTATGTGGGCTGCTGAGACAGATGCTGCTGTATTGATTTCTGTGTCATCTCCAGTTGATTCTTGTAGTACCGGCAGGCCGGGTTGGGGCAGTTCTGCACTACTTCTAATATGAACTCTTTCTCCATTCCAAACTGCTCCCTCCCTATTGTATATGATTCTACAACCTACAAAAGAGATGCAAAAAATTTTATACAGCCAAGGGTGAATTGACTTGTGCCCGTGCAACCTGCTCAGGTCGCCCTCCTTCCACTGTGTTCCCAGACAATACAAATCAATAGTAAGAAGAACTCAAGAAGTCTCAGGATAATCAGGCTCATAACATATGACTTAAAAATTAAAATAGAACCAAATTGACTATCGGACCAACTGACACAGTTCCTCCTTTGTATGAGCAGCCAGCAAATGCAAAGCAAATTGCAAATTACAAGCAGTTCTAATGCAGTTATTTACTGCTTGGTAACTACATCCCAATAGCATTTTGCAATTTGGTTTGCAGTTGAAAAACACTTCTTTGTTTTTTCAGCATAATTTTATAAATTTCTACACCATATTTTACATTAAAAAATTGATATTATTGATGCCAAAACAAATTATTGGATTTTGGTGTGTCATTGGAGGACATAAGATTTTTTTATAAATCAACAGCAACATTTACTCACTGCTCTAACTGTAGCTTCTAAACCTAGATGGAGTCCATGCGGTCCGTTCATGTGTTTCAACATCACAGCATTTGCAAAGTGTTCATATGGCAAAATTATCTTGCCGTTCTCACGAAGAATCAGTCTACCTTGTGTGTCTAACCCTACTCTGGATGCCATCATTCTGAGAAGAAAAAATGTACATTGAGGAAAGTGAGTATATTAGTAGTCTCTTTGTTAAATGAAAAACACTGCCAACAGTTATAATGGAAGTTTAGAACTTTTTCATTTCATCAACAGTGTATTACAGTCTACTGCTAAATATAAGCCTCTCCTAAATTGCACCACATTGGTGCTTCCACTTGCTACTTGAATAAAAAACAATCTTATTTCCTCATTTTCCTAGCTTGGTTCTGAGCAACATTTCTTTCATGGAGCATAGCTATAGATAACTAAAAAAACTAAACAACTGTAATTGCCAAAAAAAACTTTTAAAAAACAAATCAATTAGTAAAAAGAATCTTGTAAGAAAGCTAGATAACAACAAAAATCAGATATTTTACTTACTGCAAATAAGCAGCACTGGGAAGCATGGATGACTCTTTGAGGTCACTGAAACACTGCAGGAGTTCTATGCTAGGGCTCCAGCCCTTGTTCTGTAGATACAACTGTAGAAGCATGTACAATTTTTCGGTGACAAAGCCCTCTGCTCCGTGCGGGGTCGCCGAGCTCGACGTACTGGCCGCGCCACTTGAAGTCCCCGTGCTTTTAGCAAGTACACTCTTCATCGTCTCAGCCAAATCCATCTTGTAGATGTCTAGATAAGTCCTCTTTTGGGAATCCTTCGAGATAACAAACAAACAGTTTAGCAAATAATGCCAACCACGGAGATCGATAGCGCCAGACGTCCACTAAAACACTGCTTTATTCACCGTGTACACGCATACTTACCAGAATGATAATATGTTCGTGCTAACGAATTAAACAGAATTTGAGTAATTAAATTTTAATTACAGATTTATCCATTCGATATCTTGCACAAAAAATAGAAATATGTAGGTAGGTAAGTGAGGTTTTCGTTTTTCTCTTGACTTGACTGACGCTGTCAATTTTTTCTGTCGAATAAAAAAAACGAACTAGTGTTGTACCACTGATGACTGAGCCACTGAGCAATGACCAAAGAAGCCTCTCTTAGATGACTGAGTAAATGATTTATTTTATTACTATTTTCCACGTTTAGAATCTAACTTACCATAGTAAAGTTAATTATTCATCTTCAAATACGCTATATTGGATATTGTCCTAAGTACAATAGAATATTCAAAATCTATAAATAATGATAATTTTAAATCAAAATATCGATTGTCCACATCACGTTGTTTGACAGCTAATTACAACACCACACATCACACATGTCATCACAATTGACACTAGTTTATTTCAAAATAACAAAACGTGCATATCGAGAGGTTAGAAAGTTTTGAAAATATTACTCACATGAAATCATTAATATATTTTGTGAATTGTGACTGAAGAAAAAGCCTTTCAACAAGAATAATGGATGAATTAATAGTAGGCACATACGAGGGTTTCTTACTCGGTTATTCAATACGTACAGAAGATGCGGTAAGCACATAATTCCATTCAATGTCATAAACTTCATAATGTTTTCATTAGTATATTAATGCCGCCTATTTGCAGGTAATGAAATTGAAGCAAACGTTTGCTACCCATTCACATACGGCATCCGTCCGATGTATCTCAATCGGCGGCAAGTTCCTTGCATCGGGTGGCACTGACGACAAAGTGGTCGTTATCGATATGAAGTCTCGGAAGGAGCACACGGTCCTTATGAACCACGACGGCACAATCAATACCGTCGCATTCACTAACGGCGGTACACATCTACTGACTGGCAGTGAAGATGGTTCTATCATTGTTACAAGAACAGGCAACTGGCAAATTGAAAAGATATGGAAAAAGGCTCATGGAGGTAAATATTATACTAACATTCTCATAGCTAAATATTGAATGTAGGTTGCCCATACGTAGTTGAAGTAGGTAGATAACATTCTGGAGATATCCATCAATCGGAATGTCTCATTAAAATTCAGCATAGTAGTAGTGGGAGTAGTGGATTTATTTATTTATTAGACTATTTTTCTTTCCTATTCTACTTTCCAATCCTGTACATATTTTTAGACTCATTAAAAAAATCATTACTTACCATTATTTCAGGCCAACCAGTAACTGCTATTGCTGTACATCCATCAGATAAAATGGCTCTCAGTATTGGTGGTGACAAAACTTTAAGAACATGGAACTTGATCAAGGGCCGTCCAGCCTTTACAATCAATCTGGCCAGTAAAGGGGTGTTATTGCCAACAGAAATTAAGTTTTCTCCAGGAGGAGATAGATTTTCATTAATTTCTCAACAAACAGTAGATGTGTGGACAATAAGTAAAGCAGGGGTAGAAAAACGTATCACATGCAACTCAAAGCCAACATCTGTACAATGGCTGACTGATGAAAGGCTCTTTGTAGGATTAGAAAATGGAAATGTAATTACCCTGACTGTATCTGATACTCAAGCTCTGACATACCAGGCACACAAACAGAGGGTCAAATCACTGCATTATGAAAATGAAATGTTATATTCAGCTTCTAGTTCAGGGGAACTAAAAGTTTGGTCTGTAGAAGATTCAAAATTAGTTGAACTATGCTCCTGCAATGCTGCATGTAGAGTGACCTGTGTAACATTGAATAGACTAAGCCATCTAATCAAAAAGGAAGACAAGGCTGATGATGAAGATGTAACTGAAGAGAAAGCTGCAAGTGAGGAGAATGATGATTCAGATCAAGCAGAGGAAGAGACCTCACCACCTAAGAGGAAGCCTGGAGCATTTGTTACTATAAGCTATGGTGATGATGCAAATGACAATAATGGTGAAAAGAATGGAGAAATCAAACCTCCACCAGCAAAGAAATTCAAAAAACGGAAACGTAATAAAAAGCCTAAAACCCAAAAACCAGTTACATAATTAAATATTTCAGTGTTGTTATATACTTTGTATTTTATTTGTTAAGTCTATAATTTCCTACTGAAAATAAAACTTTCATCCAAATTACAGGCATTGAGAATACTAGCAAGAAAACTCACATCTACGTTGCAGATTATATTTTTATCATCTTCTCACAAAATGTACATGATACTCACAAAGAACACAGTAAAAAACAATGTGATGTAGACTTTGGTTTGTTTATTAAATTATAAATAAAAAATCTTTCTCTTGAACACACCCAAATACATAATTAAGTTCATAATAAATTAATTTGGTCCCGAAATAAATATATTTAAATAATTAAAGGAAACTGTAAATAAAAAAAACAACAACATTAAACAAAAGTACTGATCAATTTTGGCAATGGACTCTACTTATATTAAATCTTAAACGAAATAAATATTCTAAATGCGTAACATACATCCAGTCACACAATATGATTCCAAGCTCACTCAAGTAGTCTCGGCCTTATCTACTCGAGACTATATTTACATGATTACATGGTAGGGATCCAAATGACGCACATGAATACACAGACAGTAACACTTACTCGTTAGATAAACCATAAATGTATGTCGCCTAAGAAAAACTATAAAGCGTGTCTAAATGATCAAAATCGCACACAGAAACAACTATATAGAGATAGTAATTTACTGGAATGTATTATAAATCGTGAAGATTGCATTTCATAAGAATTCACATGATAGTAGACATTTCGAATAAATACTATGACATGGGCTGGGAAGATATCCTGGTACTCTTACATGACATGAGATCACATGTTTGATGAATGTTACTTCACTATACAATTTAAAATATACTAAAATGTTGGCGACATAATAGAATATAATCAGTCACCGTATCACTAAGTACATTTTGTGCATTATACTTCATAATTATAAATAAATGCCAAAGATTACCAAAATCAATTTGCATTGCATTGGCTACAAATATAAAATAAATTACCGCGGTACAATACAATCTCGTTATTATAATTGGTGATAATTACATATACAAGAAAGTTATATCCTAATCTTAAATACTTGAAAAATTCTAAGAAAAAATTGTTATAATTCATGACTTTAAAACAGCTAATTCATCTTATGACTAGATTGAGCCAGTAATTTTCCTACAGTCCACAACATGGTCTCGAACTTCCAGAAAAACTGACACAATTAATACAAAAATGTAGGAACGATGAAGAAACCAACAAAATACCTATTAAGGGATATATGGAAATAGATTACATTAGACAGTCTAGATAAATGATTCTACTTGTCCTGTTCCACATTCACTTACGTCTAATTTTCGATTAATAATATTCGTTTCTTCGTTTGAAGCAGCACTAACGTCACTAGTCTCTAAGCTATGGGTCAGATGGCACTCTGGATGCTATCAGACACAGCTTTATACCCACCACCAACACCATCTCGAGCTTCAGTCACATGAACATTTTCCGAGTAATTTACCTACATTTCTAATAATATCTTAGAACGTAACTACACGCTGTCGAACTTCCACAAGCTACATACAGAAAAGAAAGGCAAGAAAAGAAAGTTGAAGAAAATTAGTTCAATGTTTTTAGAGGTACTTATTACATTTCAAACATAGTTGCCATATTATAGTTGCCACTTAAAAAAAAAATAGTCAAGAAACGCAAGAGGCAGTTCACATGAAGCTTTACCTTTGCACTAGATTAAAATAAAAGTAAAAATGTAGTCACGTAGAAGGTTACAAGTGCACAATCATGTTCTCATCTTCGATATAAAATTATATCTAATTGCTTTGATGAGGCAAACTTTTGGCATTACACTAACAACAGTAAGTTCATGTGAACTGACCCATTCTTTGGTGATGGTATGCCACGGCCGTGTCATATGATTTACTTTTTCTTGGCTTTCTTCTCAGCCTTCTTGAGGGCTTTGAGGTGCTTTTCGTGAGCAGCTCTCAGTTCCTTGAGGCGACGTTTCATGCGGCGTCGATCGTCACCGCCGAGGCCTAAGAGCTTCAGGTCGGCTGAGCTGAGAGCTAGCAGCAACGCACCGTCCACTCCACGCGCTGCAAAAGCACCGGCGTGACGCTCGAGACCTTCACCCAGCCCGGATACCCACTGCCATACCTGATTTTATAAACAATTTTTAAAATACAAGCCTATGTTGCAATCGTGTTACAAAACGCTGAACGCGTTTAATACTATAATTGACATGACTTAGTAACGTTTGGTGGCGCATATTATACTGATTACATCCTACTGCTATTACCAATCCCATTCAGAGGGAGTTGCGAGGTTAAGGCAGTACCCTGACCAAAACGCCGTTTTACATCGCCATCTTCTCCGCAATTATACCATATACAAAAAAAAAAAAAATACAGTCTTAAAGTTCAAGATCTCTACTTCAAATCCAACGTTTCAAATATTTTTTTTAAGTAGATTATACTATAGTAATTGGCGATTATAAAACACCTAAATCAGAATTTAAACCTTCATCTTCTTCGGAACTTGAAGCTTAATTTATTTCTGATTTGCAGCAATAGATAAATAATTCTTTTATTTATAAGTCCAACGTTTAACATTTAAAAAAAAGTCATTTTTCAATTTTTCCTTGAATTTAAACGTAAATCTGTGCCAATTTTCAGCTGAATGGTCGTGGTCGCGACGGGCGGCAGTCTGCCGCTGGCTCTCGGACGTGATACCCGTGTCGATCGAGGCTATCGCGTTCGATTTATAAATTCAGAATTTATTTTGCTCTCTAGACACAATATTGTGTAGAGGGGGCAACCTATATAACTTGCCTCAGTAGTATGGCATGTACTTCTATAAACATATTTTGATTTTTTTTGAGTACATATTTGAAATATTATTATTTTAGTAAAATCAGATATAGATAGAGTCTACTGATCTGTCACTTTATCTGTCAAGTCAATACAAATTGTGTTTCATCTTCTAAAATATACTTTGTCTAAAAATATAGAGACCATCTTTTGAAAGAAAGAAAGAAAGAAAGAAAAATCATTTATTTGCCACAAAAACAAGACACACTAGAATGACAGATACAGGTAATAAGAAGAGGACAGGTGCATAGACAGAGAAGACATTATTTTAGGATGGTGATCTTTTTGATGTTTTCTATAAACATAAATTCAAATTCAGTATGTGACCACGTGAACGTGACCGAATGTTTGAAAGCTCTAAACTATGGGACGGAGTCCCATCATGTTGGTATTCAAACTTCATGTTTTGGTGAGATCTATGCATAGAAATAGTACAAGTACGGTAGGGATCAGAAATGCATGAGCAGTCTCACAAAGCAATAGATTGACGCTAATGGGTTGACTTACGACCTTCTTTTACGAAGTAGTTTCTATTTCTATACTATAGACACTCACACACATGCACCGTTGTCTGCAACTGATTGTATTCCATAATTTCAATACTGCTAGTATATCTCAAGCCAGCTAAGTTGATAACGTTCCCTGGTATTAATTGGTGAATCGTGGGTTCAAACCTCACGGACAGTGATAGTTTTTTTGAAGTTTTAATAATACTCATAAATCTTGAGGCATTTATTCATCAATGTTTAACGTAGTAGCAGCGCGCGTAGTGGTAGCGTAGTAGTATAAGCGATGTCTCGTTCCGCGTTAGTCTTATTATAAAATGAAAAGTTAGCAGGTAGACAACAGAAATATGAATAAACTATTTAGATTTCTGTGAGGTAGACAGATTAAGTTACGACTCAAGTCATTTAGATCGAATAGAACGTTGTTAGTGTTGTTATTATTGGTTAGTGATGTGTGATTAAATCTATTAGCGTTGGTTGTAGTTATAATAATCAAAATGCAGGCTAATATAATCGAAGCGAGGGGGGAATATTATTGCACTGCCTAAAAGTGGACGATATGATTACAATACAAATCTCTAATGAAACCGGACTGACTGTGAGTGTTATTCATGATCTTTATATAAAACTAAAGAAAAAGATAAATCATTTTAATGTTTATTTATTTAGATTAATGATAATAATAATGATGAATAATTATTCTAATAAATATATTCTTATTATTGTTTGGTTTCTTAATTAATATATAGAAGTATAATAAACATGTGTTTAATATATATAGATATAAGTAATATATAGATACGTATAATATATATATATATTATATAGATATATATTATACTATAATTATATATAGTAATTAGTTTTAGTATTTTGTTTATAGATGTTTAATAATATTATTATTTTTGTTCTAGAGAAATACTGCGAGCCGGTGGGTTAAGACCACGAATGAGGACGAAAGTAGCCCTGGTAGTCGATGGTGAACGAATATGAAACAAGTAGTTACATAAAAAGGGAAACATTTTGCAGAATTATTCGACATTTCATTACTAACTGTTCGCCATGCACTCCACGCTGAAGGTTTCCATCACTGAAGACCACCTAAAAACCCTTTTTGACAGAAAGACGTAAACAAGAACGGTTAACACGAGAATAGTTATTTATAATTACTTCAACTGGGACACTACTATATCTTCAGATGGAATAATGTTCAATCTAGCCAAAAGGGAAGACTTCATTTATGGTGTAAGGATAACACACGCTGTAGTGAATAAAACATAGTTATGTGGAAGTATTATATGATAATATGTCATGCTGCCTACTGTGCTCATCGTTTATTCAGCTGAATAGTTTAGAGATATCTTCTGTCCAGGATAATTGTCCGATTCACCGGGCGAGAACCAAAATGTTATAGTCTTCTACTAAACGTGTCGACACTTACTTGAGTTAGTTAATCACTCATGGTTTATTCGTAAGGGGTAAAAGATTTAAGTTGTAACGTTTGAGGTTTAGTTTCAATCCTCTTTTCGTCAAGAAAACGAACACTTAAACTATAACCTCAATATCTAAATAAGTGTTACCTACTGTATAATGCGTCGACACTTACTTGACTGTATTGAGAACAGCTGTGGAAGTTACAATAAATATTGGTAATTTTAAAATGTCATACCCCTTACTAATAAAAGCTTGTAATTTTTGTTCACTGAGATTACAATAAACATAACCATATGTTATTTACTGTCTGCTCATCGTTTATAGGTATAATATTTAAGTTGTAATTGCTGGCCATATAACATATAGGTCGGTAGTTCAAGAATTAAAGTTGGTCTAGTTTCAATCCTCTTTTCGTCAAGAAAATGAATAAGCTATAAACTTAATATCTGATAAGTGTAACTGTGTTGTTTTATAAAGATTTGTAATTAAAACAAATAAACGTTTTTGTTTTGTTATTGTTGTTGTTGTTTTTGTTTACAATTTTGTAAAGATAACCCAGAAAATAATAACTTACTTTAATATTTATCATTGAACGAATCCATCTATTAATAAAAAAAGGATAATAAATATCTAAACAAAAATATAACAGTCTTCCCTAAGACTCGATCCTACGCTAAGTTAATCGCAATCCTATGCACTATGCATCATAGCTATGGGTGATTGTTAGAATTACTTGAAATAAAGCAATACAATGACATCGATGAATGAATGTCACCAAGGTCATGCATATACTCGTATTGACAAGCGACGGCAAATAGATTTACAACTTCGCTCACGCTAGATTATTAATCTATGCGACGGCAATATACTTTCTTTCATTTTATTTAACTTCTAGTGTGTGTGGTAAATGTGGTGATGTCTCATTACGTTGTGTGTATAACTCACACAAACAGCTCGTACGCACCATCGCGTCGCAAACGAATACAGTCTTTAGTATGCTCATGCATTTCTGATCGTGTACTGTACAATAGTACAAGTTATAGGTACTATGTATTATCTCTATGGATCTATGTGACCACGTGACTAAATCTTTGAAAGTTTATATCTCCCAAACTATGGGACGCAGTCCCATCATGTTGGTATTCAAACTTCATGTTTTGGTGAGGTCTATTCATATAAACCGTGACCACGTGACTACGTGACCAAAATTCAGAGCTACCTTCTATTAATGAATTGATAATTTGTCATAATCAACGTTTAAAATAGTAAGTAATAATATGTTGATGACGACGTTGAACTAAATTTTTTAATTTTTTAATATAACATTGTCCCTCACTAGGATTTCTCCTGTATCATGGGTAGAGTTTACAGACATTATCTCACATGCACACACACCCAGACTAATATTTGTTCCGTGCGCGTATCGAACCCGCGGCACGTAGCGTAGAAAACCACTACACTACTTGTAACAACCCTAGCCTCCATGCACTATCGCCACACTGTCTTGACGTTGTCGGCGAGATCAAAGGCGCCGTCCTACTGTTGTTTTTCTTTATACTATTCCTTTACTATATATAATAATAAATACTATGTACCAACCTAGTTTTATTTTAATACTTATCGATTATACTTTATATATTACTATTCACCAACACTGCTATTCCCATTTTTAATCGACTTCCAAAAAAGAAAATTCTCAATTCGACTGTATGTTTTTTTTTGTATGTTTGTTACGCTATTACTCCGCCAATTGCATACCGATTTTGAAAATTCTTTTTTTATTTCAAAGGGTACTCTCAAGATGGCATTTAAATTTGTTGAAGATTTGATGAAGAACTTCGGAGATATACAATGGAACTCTTGAATGAATGACAGCATGTCACTTGCGATTTCTGTAATCGCATGATTATGAATTGTTTAAGCCACTCAAAATAGAAATATAAAATAAACGTTAAAAAATATCGACTTCAAAAAACTAAAAAGTATAATACATATAATTTTCTTAAAAAACTTATCAGCTTCTGAAGTCGTTGCCACTGCCAAGCTAGGTGCATTGAAGAATTTAAGAAAATTATTTACACTGTTTAGTTTTTTGAAGTCGGTTTTTACTTTTTTTAATGCTAGGTATTAATATCTAATAATCGTGATATATTTATATGAGTGAATATTAAATGAATCAAGCAATCCTTCAAATAAAAGAGCAAGTTATAATTAGTTAATACCAAATAATCTAACAACTCGGCAAGTGTAATGGGCATTTTTTGCTCGGAAGCTCGTTGACGAAGCATAAATTTTTTATTTCCCTTTTTTATAAAATTATTCATCATTGTAGTGATTGTACCACTGTTATTGGTATTAATTTTCTAGTAGTAACTCTGTTACTATATAGACCTATAAGTGAAACAATCTACAAATATATATTTTACTTTGCCACCTCTATTTATTATATAGTTTTTTAGTGTCTGGCGCGATGCTCGCGTTGACATGCTCCGAGCGGTTTCCGTAATATTACAGGGGGTCGCGCGGGTTGCGCGGGTGGAGGAAGCGAAATCGACAAATTCGTTACCTCACTGACGCACCTTAAGTGTAGACCACGCAGATTGAGCAATCTACGAAGCGGGATGGTGCTTTTACGAGTACGTTAAACAGCCAAGTCTCAGCCGACAAGCTAATATAACTGAGAGTCATTACAGATAGAATTCCGACCCAGGCACAACCAACGCGGACAAATGAATTTGGGTAAATGGTCAAAATGTTGATGACTGTGTTTACAAACATTGCTCGCTCGATGACGTCGCTCACGACGACACGGTTGGCGCAGTGGCTAAGCGATTAGCTTTCTACGCTACGTGCCGCGGGTTCGATCCCCGCACGGAGAAATTATTTGTAGGATCTATAGATAGTTGTTCCGGGTCTAGGTGTGTGTGCATGTGACATGTATGTTTGTAAACTGTACACTCGATACAGGAGAAATCATAGTGAGGAGCAATGTTTTAAAAAAAGATGTATTGCCAGACATAGATACACCCGCCCATTTTCCCCCAAAGTCCAACACGATTGCTCCGCGAAAACGTTGTCATTGGCCGATATAAACTGTTTTGATAATTATAAGTATATGTGTACCTGTTGCTTGGTCCAGTGATTGACGGGGTGGTGCTGCTGCGTGGGCGGCGGCGAGAGGCTGGCCTCGGACACGGCGCTGGACAGCGGCTGCCACGGCACCTCGCCGCCGACTACGCACGCCGGAGCTTTCTTTACTACAACCATAACCCAACTTCAACTATAATACATGTACGTTTGGTTCGCTCTACAAGTATAGGTAAAGATGGAGCACAGACTCAAGATGAAAATTTGTCCTAGACGCACTGGTTGTCTCACTATTAGTAATTCGCCTCTAAAAATAGATTATTTAGAAACAGAAGGTTAATCGCTCGTGAATAACACTCGGTTCCTGAAAGACTATTCAAATCTCGGATAATTTCAAATCGCTAGCTGTTGTGATTGACCAATCTACAACAAATTATACATCAGTAGATGGCTGGTTAGAAACTGATCAGCCTTTAACAAACCGGATGTAAGACTACCGTTGTCAAGGACAAATCGCTTTTAGTTGAATATTGATATAGTGCTCTCCATTTTTAACTCTACCTATGCTTCTAGGCTTCTCTATATTACAAATACGAAATATTAACTACGGAAATACATCTAAAAGTAAGTACATAATCTATCTAACAAATCTATCTTTTACAAGTTTACATTGTATTATAGCATACATTACAAAATTTATAAACAAGAAATCGATAAGGCCATGTTACATGACCAATAAAAACAAACTATAACACCACCACCAAATAACACCATAGTTTATGAAAGCGAAACCAACACCAAGATACGAAATGGAATTCCATAAACTAAACATACAACAACAGTAAGACCTCAACCAAAGTATATTTCGGAAATCCGCCGCTGGTTCTGTAAAGGCACAAGTTCTGCAACCATCTGTTCTTTCTAATTCAGATGTCAGGTCTCTGCGCGACGACAACATTATCAAGAAAGGTTTCGATTATAAAACTACTTGTTCTCATAATTTATAAATAAAATAGTCTTATATATTCGAAACACTTTTATTTCTTATAAACAATAAAAAAGCTGTACACGAATCAAGAACATAGAAAAAACAGATCGAATAGATAGAAGCAACATTAGAGTGTATCATATTATGGTAGCATCAGTGCAGTGCGGTGTGGTTGCGGTGGGAGTACAAACCTCGTGCGTTGGCCTCGCTGACGGCCTGCCGGATCTCGTCCACCAGGTCGTTGGTGAGCTGCACGGCGTCGGGCGGCGGCGCCGCGCCCGCCAGGCGCCGCTCGCGCTCCGCCAGCACTTGCTTCAGCTGCTCCGCGAGCGACGCGGGCGGACCTAGCGACATCAGATTATATAATAACTCGCGACCTCTACACCGACTCGTTTTGATTGATTTCATCCCGCGGTGTAGTGATTCAGTACTTTTGAAAATATGTTAAGAGTTTGTATGAAAGAACTTTTGTCGGTAGCTTTGTACCTATAGGGTGGATTTTGTTGTCTTATTTTCAAAAGTTTCACCGTGGGATGAAAACGATCAAAATTTCTCGGTGTATAGATGCAACGTTCATTTCAAAACTACTTCATTGATCAAGTTGCAACTACGTAGTTATTATTTAATCTCATGCGTGCCACTCAAATGTTCGACATTCGGGTTTGTCCGTCGGCGTCTTGGTTTAATTTTTTAAGCACATGACGTTATTACAGGTCGCTATTATTCACAATCACATGGGTACACACAATCGTTTCGCTAACTGTGGTGAGTTTGTTAAAACTTATGAAGGTTAAATACAAAAATGTTAAAACATTTGGCGTATGTTGAGAAGCTTGTTCCTACGCCACTTTTGTCAAACGTACACCCAATGCTTGACGTGGTACAATACACAATGATTATTAGTAGGTGAGATGTTACTTACACTTACCCGTCAGGGGGTGGAGCCTATGGTCTCGGGAGTACACCGCATCATCAGTCGCACTGCCCACGGAACTACCGCAACTCTGACGGGTGTCACGATGCTGATAAAACGATTTCGTCGTTTATAAATAGTGAAATAAAAAGGTTGACCGGTATTTCTTTCTTTCTTTCAATAATCCGTTCATTCCGTTGACTACGAACGATTTACTACGTATTATTAAAGGTCTATTTACAAGAGTAATGGGCTGTGAATAATTTCTGATTATAATGTTCGACCTGTGGGTTAATATCTACCATCGCAATCAATTAACTTTGTAGAGTCGTCAATTATGTTTTAAAAAAAATAGTGTATGTATAAAATTACAACTCACAACACCAACGTGAGGCGGTCCTCCCGATGTCGACTCGCTGAGCGACTCATCCGCCGAGTCGTTGTACGAATCGTCCAGGCCGTCGTACTGTAATAAAATCAAATCACATCTAAAGAGCTACAATAGGAAGTTATACCGTCCCCGACAAACTGTGATAATAAATTTCGGGATAAGTGATGGATTCTAAGCTGTCGCCCATCGGCCGTGCTGTCGGAATGCTGTGCTGTGATCGTGCAAGTTCTCATGCGACTAAACCCGCGACGATCAGAAAAAAACTACAACAGACAATATTTTTAAAATAAATTGATTTGTGTCCAGTTTGTCCCGCGTACAGATATCGCTACGCATCCAAACGCGTCTGACGCGTTTCAATTTAGATGTATGGATGTGGAGGTAATACTGACCGAGCAATACCAAATAAACAGTGAAAACAAAAAAAAAAAAAAAAAAAACTGACCGAGCTAGCGTTGCTCAAGGAGTGCGGGGAGTGCGGCGAGTGTGACGAGTGGTGCCGGTGGCGCGCCAGGTCGGTGCGCGCGCGGTGCGCCGACGTGTCCAGCAGCGCGCCGCGCGGCACCGCCGCGTCCAGCTCGCGCGACGCGCCCAGCGACGAGCCCATGCTGTTGGTGCCCACGCCTACCAGGGACGATGTTGACCTGCCAATTAACTCGGTTTAGAACGGAGGAAAGAACTGCGCTTGCACTAAGATTTTCGCTAAGGTAGTCAAAGAACTGTGGGTCTACCGCGTAACGAAAATGGTAATGAACATCGACTCTGGTAATCAAATTCAATACGATCGTGAGAGACTAAACATTGAGCTACCTTCTTATTTTTTTACCGATATTGAAGATGGGAGTCCTAACTTATGTTAGGAATATTTTTACAAGGTAGCTCGAAGTTAAGTCTCTCAGGATCATATTGAAGTTTATAACCAGAGTCGATGTTCATTACCATTTTAGTTACGCGGTAGACCCGCTGTTCCAGTCGGTATTTCAATACTGAGGATCGTAACTCTGCTTCTCGCGCTCATGCATCAATTGCCTCCACCGATCTCGATTAATCGCCTCGTGGAGTGCTGTGTAGAGTTATCTCAAGCTATACGTAAAGCAGGGAAGTCAAAAAAATACAAAACTCACTGAGTATCCTGTAGATTATTCGACGGTGGAGGAGCACTATGGGCGGTGTGCGTCACGTGAGCGGTGTGCGCAGTGTTAGTCGTGGTGACGGCAGCGGGGGCGGGCGCGGGGGGCGCAGCAGTCGCGGGTGGCGGGGGGGCCTGCGCCTGCACCACAGTTGCCACTGAAGCGACCGGCGTTACTGGAGCCGTAGTGGTGACAGGCTTGACTTCTTCAACGGCGGGTGCGGTGACGTCACCGAGGTCGGGAGCCTCGCTCCGCCGCGTCTTGTCCACTTTGGCGTATTCGTCCTCCACAGGCGATAGGTCTGAGAGGTCGCTATCGGAACTCCATGGATCTAGAAGAATAAGTGTTGTCTAGTTAATAAGCATCAGAACACCATAATTATAACCAGTTTGCCGCCGACGGTATCCAGTCAAGTTCTATACCTATGCTAGTCTACTGTTTATCACTAAACAAGGGTAATAAGGAGGCATTTCCAGGTTACACTTTTCTTTTTTCCTTGTAACCACCGGTGCATATGGACATAAATAGGTGTATACTAACTGTTGATCAACAGCGGATCCGGATCTGGGCGGCGTGGTAACGGCGGCGTCTCGCGACGTGCCGACGGTTCATGCGGCAACATCACAGGTAGACCTGCCTTCTTTTGAGTCTCCTGAAAATTTCATCGTTTAAAGAATATAAATTTGCGTGTCGCACTCTTCTTCGGCAAATGGTGCGGGATACTTATAATGATAATCAATGACTGCATTAGATTCAGTAGAATTCAATTTTAGATAAATCTACGCAGTACTCTCTGCCGCTGTTCAACACTCGGACAACTCACAAAATACTAACATCACCGTTGAACATGAACCACAAGTAAAGTCAAAATACATAAAGCCGATGATGGGCAGGTCTGGGGGGAACATATGCGTGCTCACCAGCAGCAGCACGCGGCGCGCGACGCGGTCCCGCAGCGCGGAGAGCGCGGCGGCGTAGTCGCGGTGCGCGTCCCGCAGCGCGCCGCCCCACCACTCGCGGGCCTAGGGGGAACATATGCGTGCTCACCAGCAGCAGCACCTCGAGGCGCGCGACGCGGTCCCGCAGCGCGGAGAGCGCGGCGGCGTAGTCGCGGTGCGCGTCCCGCAGCGCGCCGCCCCACCACTCGCGGGCCTAGGGGGAACATATGCGTGCTCACCAGCAGCAGCACCTCGAGGCGCGCGACGCGGTCCCGCAGCGCGGAGAGCGCGGCGGCGTAGTCGCGGTGCGCGTCCCGCAGCGCGCCGCCCCACCACTCGCGGGCCTAGGGGGAACATATGCGTGCTCACCAGCAGCAGCACCTCGAGGCGCGCGACGCGGTCCCGCAGCGCGGAGAGCGCGGCGGCGTAGTCGCGGTGCGCGTCCCGCAGCGCGCCGCCCCACCACTCGCGGGCCTAGGGGGAACATATGCGTGCTCACCAGCAGCAGCACCTCGAGGCGCGCGACGCGGTCCCGCAGCGCGGAGAGCGCGGCGGCGTAGTCGCGGTGCGCGTCCCGCAGCGCGCCGCCCCACCACTCGCGGGCCTAGGGGGAACATATGCGTGCTCACCAGCAGCAGCACCTCGAGGCGCGCGACGCGGTCCCGCAGCGCGGAGAGCGCGGCGGCGTAGTCGCGGTGCGCGTCCCGCAGCGCGCCGCCCCACCACTCGCGGGCCTAGGGGGAACATATGCGTGCTCACCAGCAGCAGCACCTCGAGGCGCGCGACGCGGTCCCGCAGCGCGGAGAGCGCGGCGGCGTAGTCGCGGTGCGCGTCCCGCAGCGCGCCGCCCCACCACTCGCGGGCCTAGGGGGAACATATGCGTGCTCACCAGCAGCAGCACCTCGAGGCGCGCGACGCGGTCCCGCAGCGCGGAGAGCGCGGCGGCGTAGTCGCGGTGCGCGTCCCGCAGCGCGCCGCCCCACCACTCGCGGGCCTAGGGGGAACATATGCGTGCTCACCAGCAGCAGCACCTCGAGGCGCGCGACGCGGTCCCGCAGCGCGGAGAGCGCGGCGGCGTAGTCGCGGTGCGCGTCCCGCAGCGCGCCGCCCCACCACTCGCGGGCCTAGGGGGAACATATGCGTGCTCACCAGCAGCAGCACCTCGAGGCGCGCGACGCGGTCCCGCAGCGCGGAGAGCGCGGCGGCGTAGTCGCGGTGCGCGTCCCGCAGCGCGCCGCCCCACCACTCGCGGGCCTAGGGGGAACATATGCGTGCTCACCAGCAGCAGCACCTCGAGGCGCGCGACGCGGTCCCGCAGCGCGGAGAGCGCGGCGGCGTAGTCGCGGTGCGCGTCCCGCAGCGCGCCGCCCCACCACTCGCGGGCCTAGGGGGAACATATGCGTGCTCACCAGCAGCAGCACCTCGAGGCGCGCGACGCGGTCCCGCAGCGCGGAGAGCGCGGCGGCGTAGTCGCGGTGCGCGTCCCGCAGCGCGCCGCCCCACCACTCGCGGGCCTAGGGGGAACATATGCGTGCTCACCAGCAGCAGCACCTCGAGGCGCGCGACGCGGTCCCGCAGCGCGGAGAGCGCGGCGGCGTAGTCGCGGTGCGCGTCCCGCAGCGCGCCGCCCCACCACTCGCGGGCCTAGGGGGAACATATGCGTGCTCACCAGCAGCAGCACCTCGAGGCGCGCGACGCGGTCCCGCAGCGCGGAGAGCGCGGCGGCGTAGTCGCGGTGCGCGTCCCGCAGCGCGCCGCCCCACCACTCGCGGGCCTAGGGGGAACATATGCGTGCTCACCAGCAGCAGCACCTCGAGGCGCGCGACGCGGTCCCGCAGCGCGGAGAGCGCGGCGGCGTAGTCGCGGTGCGCGTCCCGCAGCGCGCCGCCCCACCACTCGCGGGCCTAGGGGGAACATATGCGTGCTCACCAGCAGCAGCACCTCGAGGCGCGCGACGCGGTCCCGCAGCGCGGAGAGCGCGGCGGCGTAGTCGCGGTGCGCGTCCCGCAGCGCGCCGCCCCACCACTCGCGGGCCTAGGGGGAACATATGCGTGCTCACCAGCAGCAGCACCTCGAGGCGCGCGACGCGGTCCCGCAGCGCGGAGAGCGCGGCGGCGTAGTCGCGGTGCGCGTCCCGCAGCGCGCCGCCCCACCACTCGCGGGCCTAGGGGGAACATATGCGTGCTCACCAGCAGCAGCACCTCGAGGCGCGCGACGCGGTCCCGCAGCGCGGAGAGCGCGGCGGCGTAGTCGCGGTGCGCGTCCCGCAGCGCGCCGCCCCACCACTCGCGGGCCTAGGGGGAACATATGCGTGCTCACCAGCAGCAGCACCTCGAGGCGCGCGACGCGGTCCCGCAGCGCGGAGAGCGCGGCGGCGTAGTCGCGGTGCGCGTCCCGCAGCGCGCCGCCCCACCACTCGCGGGCCTAGGGGGAACATATGCGTGCTCACCAGCAGCAGCACCTCGAGGCGCGCGACGCGGTCCCGCAGCGCGGAGAGCGCGGCGGCGTAGTCGCGGTGCGCGTCCCGCAGCGCGCCGCCCCACCACTCGCGGGCCTAGGGGGAACATATGCGTGCTCACCAGCAGCAGCACCTCGAGGCGCGCGACGCGGTCCCGCAGCGCGGAGAGCGCGGCGGCGTAGTCGCGGTGCGCGTCCCGCAGCGCGCCGCCCCACCACTCGCGGGCCTAGGGGGAACATATGCGTGCTCACCAGCAGCAGCACCTCGAGGCGCGCGACGCGGTCCCGCAGCGCGGAGAGCGCGGCGGCGTAGTCGCGGTGCGCGTCCCGCAGCGCGCCGCCCCACCACTCGCGGGCCTAGGGGGAACATATGCGTGCTCACCAGCAGCAGCACCTCGAGGCGCGCGACGCGGTCCCGCAGCGCGGAGAGCGCGGCGGCGTAGTCGCGGTGCGCGTCCCGCAGCGCGCCGCCCCACCACTCGCGGGCCTAGGGGGAACATATGCGTGCTCACCAGCAGCAGCACCTCGAGGCGCGCGACGCGGTCCCGCAGCGCGGAGAGCGCGGCGGCGTAGTCGCGGTGCGCGTCCCGCAGCGCGCCGCCCCACCACTCGCGGGCCTAGGGGGAACATATGCGTGCTCACCAGCAGCAGCACCTCGAGGCGCGCGACGCGGTCCCGCAGCGCGGAGAGCGCGGCGGCGTAGTCGCGGTGCGCGTCCCGCAGCGCGCCGCCCCACCACTCGCGGGCCTAGGGGGAACATATGCGTGCTCACCAGCAGCAGCACCTCGAGGCGCGCGACGCGGTCCCGCAGCGCGGAGAGCGCGGCGGCGTAGTCGCGGTGCGCGTCCCGCAGCGCGCCGCCCCACCACTCGCGGGCCTAGGGGGAACATATGCGTGCTCACCAGCAGCAGCACCTCGAGGCGCGCGACGCGGTCCCGCAGCGCGGAGAGCGCGGCGGCGTAGTCGCGGTGCGCGTCCCGCAGCGCGCCGCCCCACCACTCGCGGGCCTAGGGGGAACATATGCGTGCTCACCAGCAGCAGCACCTCGAGGCGCGCGACGCGGTCCCGCAGCGCGGAGAGCGCGGCGGCGTAGTCGCGGTGCGCGTCCCGCAGCGCGCCGCCCCACCACTCGCGGGCCTAGGGGGAACATATGCGTGCTCACCAGCAGCAGCACCTCGAGGCGCGCGACGCGGTCCCGCAGCGCGGAGAGCGCGGCGGCGTAGTCGCGGTGCGCGTCCCGCAGCGCGCCGCCCCACCACTCTTCACGCGCACGGACGAGCGCGCGCGTGCGGCGCCATTCACGCAGCGCGCGCCGTGCCTGAAAAACCATGCGCGTATTAATAATAATTTATGAAGATAACACATTATAGATTGAGATGCCGTAGCGTTAAACAGCCGTCGTTGGGTCTGTTTTTGACTCAAGACCTTTAACTCCCTTCAAAAAACTAGATCGAAGCGCCCATGAGGCAAAACGGTAAAACCAACCTCGCTACCCTAACCGACAAAAAAAATAAATAAAATAAAATAAAAATCTCCACGAAATAACATAGTCATTTGCGTCTATTCTGCCTGTACTTAGTGGTTCCAACCCTCGGGGACTAGTCTTCTTTGGTCTCGCAGACGTTTTAACCGGGATTCAAAACAATGTTAAAAATGTATGTCCGCTCCGGTTACCTTGTCGTACTTGCGCTGCGCGCGGTGCGCGGTGTCGGCGGCGGCGGCCAGCGCGCGCCGCAGCTGCTCGTCGGGCGCGCGCTGCCCGCACCACTCCCGCACGCGGACGCTTATCTCCTCCGTACTGCCGCCGCCAGACTCCATTCCCACCAACTGAACAATTATTCAAAAATTATCGATAGGGAGGGAAATAAATAACGATAACATATTATAGCAGAACACGTTTTAAAATTATATAGGTAGTAGGTGTCCGTTTATTTATTGATAAAATCTATTAGTATTCTATTTGTTTACTGTTTCGTGGAATATCATCTATGAACATATTCGAAAGACGCATAACGCACCTACATAGGATATCGATATCCTCAGATTAATTTAAATCGTTATTGTTTATAAACTAAATAATGTGCGCACCTCTTGGAGAAAAGCTCTAAGCTCGTTGATCTCCGGGTGTCGCGTCTGAGGCGCGGAAGTTTCAGCGGGAGCTGTCTGGTTGGAGTCTTCTTCTTCCGTCTGCTGACGTCGCTGGCGCTCGCGATTAGCTCTACACAAATAAAAACATTACATCAGTCTACTCGGTTGCGAATCATCATCATATTAATATTCCCTAATGTTGAGAGCCAGGCCTCCTCTCTGAGAGTGGAACCGGCTAAATACACCATGCGAGCTCAGTTTCGTGGAAGTATTCAAATTTTAAGTTCTAGGAGTAAGTGTAAGCTGAGTCAATCAAGTTGTTATAACATCAGAACATTCATCTGCTGTAGTCAGTTTCCCACCTGAAAAATCCACTTGATTGGATTGTATTCCATTACCATTCGAAATTGAACCTTAATTCAGTGTTTACAAAACTCAAACGACGTGCGCTTGAGAAATATATCAACTATAATAATTATGATTTACCTTTCTTCCCTCTCTTTGTCTGCAGCGAGCGACTGTCTTATGAGATGCGCTACTTCGCTGTTTTCAGGATCCTTCTCTCGTCCAATAAGGAACTTCACAGGGCCCGACGTGTTTCGAAGCACAGACGCCGCGTATGCTTGCGTTACACCCACCTAAATAGAAAAAACTAATTGTCTTGCATTTCAAATTATAATAAACTAAATCATCCTGGGGGATTATGATCCTAAATAATTTTGGGAAATCCATGACGACTGTCACAGCGATCAAAATAGACGAGATTTGCAGCATCTTAAGCAGCGCATACGGAAGATTTTCTAACCACTAGACTAATCAATCGCCACTCGGGAAAGCGTGGCGGACTCGGCAGCGGTACCTAAAGCCGGACTTCCACTGGCAGCGGAGCGGGCTCCATACGGACTCCGTTCAACTCGCAACGGTAAACTTCATATAAGTGCTTCCACCAACAAAGTCTAGCATTGAAGACTGAACGAGTAAAAATAGTTAATAACGAACTCGTGCTTTATTGCTCCAGTGGAAGGTAAATCCTATTTTAGCTAGTTGTGGTCCTCTCCGTCCAGCTATTACTTGCTCAGTGTACTTGCCTTTCACAGTGGAAGCCCGGCTTTAAGAACTTCGACAACGCGATCCAAGCTTCTAACAGTCACATCGTTACATACTTAGTTAAATAATAGACTCACCAAGCTCTTGCCGTCGACTTCAATGATCTGGTCGTTGACTTGAATGCGTCCGTCGCGAGCAGCGGCGCCGCTCTCCGTGATAGTCTTCACGAATATGCCCAGCTTCTCCAAACCAGCGTCCGCTCCAACGCCCATGCCTATAAGCAGTTTATATTTGAGTTCAAAGAAAAAAAAAGCTTTATTTTCAAATATATCAAATATCCAAAACAATATCTTCAGAACAATTACAAATGCCCCATGGTTCACAAAAAGTGCTGAACAACATGACTATTTATCAAATCAAATCAAATCTTTATTGCATTCCATAATGTAAAGTTAAAACAGATGGTAGGCTTAATCTATAGATCAATTATGGACCCTGTCGGGCACAGCATGGTTTGGTAGGAGAGAGGAAAAGCTGCTTTTCGTACCACTTGCTCAAAAAAGTGACATTCTATGCCACAAAAACCGAACATAACAATAGTCATTTTTAATCTGTTAAAAACAGGGAACGAAGATTGTACAGCTAGTTCCATACATTTGAATGGTGACTCGTATACTTCGCTACAGGTATCCTACGCGTACGCTACAAGTCTCGCGAAACCCGACATGTCGGTCGCTCACTTGTCCTGTCTCTAACGAATCTCGAAATCTAATCTTGTAAATGGCGGCGGAGCAAGCAGCATGTAGAAGTGTGCTACAAAATAATGAAGTATTGTTTATTTCAAGTAGCGTAATGTATGAACATCGAGTTGCAAACAAATATTTTAGTATTCGAATGAAGTATCGAATCTTGCAATTGTAATGTATGAAGGGCCTTACAGTCACTGGAAATAGGCTCAGACAATGTGAGGGCTTAGAAGATCAATAGATATCTGCATTCAAATTTAGAGAAAAATGAGGATATAAGAACATTACCGATAATAGACAGTCCTAGTCCATCGGCTCCCTTCACGAGGTCGACGGGGAAGACGTGCATCTTTTCGACGCGTTTTTCGAGCTCGTACTCGGCGCTAGCGGCCACTGGGTCCACGTCCTCATTGCGGCGGTCGTACTCGCGCACCGAGTGAGTTGAGAACACGCGCATCGGATTCGTACTGCAATTTTATTACACGATTATTTATTTTCATACCAATAAAGTGGTAAAAAACATTTTTAAAATTAAATATAATTTTAATGAATTTTGATAATAAACTGAAACTTGAGGTAACTGAAGTAGGAAGAACTTTATTCTGTGTTATTTAAATTGTGGGGTAGTAACTTATTTCCTTTTTAAACTATTTTTCCAGTAATGAGATAGTGTCACATACCTGAATTTGACTTTGGAATTTTTCTTAACAAATACTGGTGGGTAATAATCATCGTCCTCATCTTCTTCAATGGGAGGAAGTCCGGCCACCTGTAACAGAAAGATCAAATTGACTTGATTAAACCTATTCATTATTTAAACGCTCGGAATTTAATAAACGGCAGTTGGAAGGTCTATAACTTTCTACATTCGATTTACTAGGCCTATCCCGCATCACGTCAAAAAAGGACAACCTGTACCATGCTGAGTAACCGTGTTAGTAAATGATTCTGATTCTGATTCTAGTAACCGCAGCGTCGCAATGCTCTCCCACTGTTTGTCACGAAACAGGGGGGCTAAAAAGGCCGCTTTAGATGAATCACAATGATTCATATTATGAATGTCAAAATATCTACTTAATTGACGACTCTTAATGTCATCCGCATAAAGTTCATATTCAGTAATCATCTGTTTGACAGTTACTATGCAGATCAGTAGATGAATTGCTCAATGTGGCCTTTTTAGGCCCCCTGGAGTATGTAGATTTATTTATGGTGGTTTTGTTTTGGTGTACTAACCTCAGTATAGAAGTGTCCGTCTTCAAAGTAATGTATCCCGTTCTCCTCGCCCAGCTCGCGCAGCTGGTGCGGCGGGTAGTGCTCGAACACGGCGGCGTCGGGCGGCGCGGGCGCGGGGGGCGCGGGCGCGCGCCGGTCGCCGCCCGCCAAGCCCGCGTCGGCTTCTAATGACACGAACTCGTAGCTCTCATCCACGGACTGCATACTGGAACGTCGATGTGTGCATGTGACAAGTTATTGTGTTAAACGAATTTAGCTGATTAGTGTTGTTTATTGTTTTGAGGGTAGTACGAAATTTCAACATCATAATTGAGATCAAAGTTCGTTTTTTGCCTCGTTGTTATTCTGTACAATCAAATCAATCTATTTACAATCCACTGTTGGACATAGGCGACTTTCAAAAGGCAACACAACATCCAGTCTTCTGGGTTTCGCCTTTTTGTTTTGTAAATTATTTAATTTTTTTCCGGGGACCTCCTTTCAGTCCACATAATGATCAAAATAAGTCTAGAAAGGGTGGGTGTATAACAAAAATGTTATATTTCTAGTACCTCTCATACGAGAGCACAGACTGGTAGCTGTCGTTGAGCGAGACGCCGTTGTCATGCGGTAGCGCGTGCGGCGACAACATCGCCACGATCTCCTGCGCCTGCTCGTCCGACAGCAGAGCTTCTTGCCTGAACACAATTTAACGCATGTTATCTAGCCGTACACTACATACGAGATAAGATTCAGTACCGATTAGGGGAGCGGTCTAGGCACGAGTCATAGGGGCAAACCTTTTTGCTATGTAATAACTAATAAGTGAGTGTGAACGGCAACTTTGTCTGAACTCCCATGTGAAGAGTCTCGCTTTAAAGTAATAAGGTCTCACGTTAAAGCGTAGAGTGAGACATTGTCACATATTTATTCAGTTTTTAATTCGATAGTTGTTTTTATCCTGGGGTAAATAAAATTGTGTATAAATATGTAGAAAAAATAAAGTACATAGCACATTCAAAAAGCAAACTACAAAATACTACATTATAGAAGAAAACGACGATTGTACAGATGCCCCGAGCTTACCTAAGTTTTTTCTCCAGAATACTGCAAATATCAGGCAATAATGAAGCGTTGTGCGGACAGGCAGCATGCAAATGATAAAAATACGACATTTAATTACATAGTAAGCATTACAAATATCAAGTCCTGAAAAAAGAAAATATAGAATAGCGTAGGTATACAACATCGTTTAGGAAAGGTAAATAAAAGAAGTAAGAAAATAGAACGCGAAACAATCGATAGACGTTACAAGTGTGGAATCATGCATCCAAGACAGAAGTTTGAGATAAATCACGCGTATTTAAATAAATATTAAAATTAACCAGAAAGTAAACATTGATGAATAGCATGATTACATCGAGGAAGAAAGGTGTGACGAATATTAAACAGCTATTTAGTTCCGCATAGCGTACGTGCTTCAGATAAAGTAATTAAACAGAATTGATGTGACGATACATTATTTAACTAGCTACAATAAAATTGTTAATCTAACTAAAAAATGAAATATAATAAGTACTTTTGAAACTTTGAATATTATTCTTTATGCAGTCATGTCCCGAAGGTACAAAATGAGACAGCGTAAAAAAAAAGATCGACCTTCTGACCAATACTAGCGCGCGCCTTTAATCTGAACTCGCGCAAGTAGAAAAAATGCTCATGAAAATTATGGTTGACCACATCGCCCGTTCACTCGAGTCTTGAGTAGCCCGTGTGCGATGTAATTTTTTAAACGTCTCCAAAGCTATATATATGTTTAAAAAAATCTTGAACGAGCCCTTCGCGTTATCCGAGATATGACTGTATGAAAACGTATTCCTGTGCATCATCAAGCTACTGTATGTCGGTCACCTGGAGCTGAGCAGTATTTCGGCCTCGTCGGGCGTCATGCTGTCGGGCTGCTTGGCGTCAGCGTCGGCGTCGTCCCAGCGCGCGTCGGGCGCGTCGGGCCCGCGGCCGCTCTCTCCGGACGCGTTCTCGCCCTCGGACACGCTCCATTGGCTGGTGGTCGACTTGTCGAGCACCTCTATGGAGCCCTGGCTCGCCTCGCTCACTACCACGCCGGAGTCCTGGAATTGCAGAATCGACGTTTAAACCTTCGTAATAGAATTTTTAATTCTTTGTTGAGTGGTTTGCGGTATGTGATTTGATAATTTGATAGCTTGTTAAGTCTAGGGTGGCCAGATCCAGTCCAGATTAGGAACAAAACCTCATTACAATAATTCAGAACACACATCAGAACTGGATGACGTCCGATTTCTCTAAAATTATCCACAGCAACAAGGGTCTGCAGATAATTTCCTATGTCTAAATGAAGCTTCACCGCGAGAGATTTATCTATGCCTGTGTGGTCACCAACTTGCTGGCCTGGCAGAATATAGGTACTATGTCCATCCACAGCCTCCCTTTTTGACACTAGAATAATATGGCGAAATACCTGCTGCAGCACGGAGAGTGTATCAGGATCAGATCTTGTGCGCTCTGCGTCGCGTATATCTTTGGTGAGCGGGGGCGCAGGCGGGGGCGGCTCGCGGTATTCTGCGGGCCGCAGCCGCGCCACCACTTCTGGCGACGGCTCGTTGAACCCGCCCTCGTCCGACACGCTGGACGCCCGCGAACCGCTGCGCCGCGGTGTTTCTTCCGCCTCGGACGACTTGCGACCTCCGCCCGCTGTCGATAACAGATAGATAGATGAGATTATAAAATGGATAAGTTTTTTTTTGACGTTATTCTCCCTAGGAGTGTAGCATGCTGTGAAGCAATAAATCATGTTTTGAACATGAAGGAATTTTGGACTACTATAGATTTTCAAATTAATATGGTCTACTCTACTTACATCTTCAAAGTTACTAATTCCGTAATTGATCTCTAACTCTTTCAGTGAAACACTGTATTTTATTCCATCTAAATATGCTTTTGATTTAGTTGGAATATGGAATATAAATAGAGCCAATATTCTGTCCATAATGAATCATGCTACAGGAAGTGCCTTATAGCAAAATTTTCGCTTCAATGAAAAACAGTAAAATATTTGCGTTGGGGAGCGAGTACGGCGAGAGTAAATTTAGGCTAATGAGCTAACTATTTTTAACGCAGATACTCTACTTCCGCAGAGCGGGCAGGTGGCGAGTATACAGGTGCCCAACATAAACAAACATTAAATCTGTGCACGTTATTTTAACACGAACTGAGGCCAAACTTTGTTTATATGAAGTACATACTTAAGGACTTTTATAAAATGCGACGATTTTATTAAACGCCCTTGCGCGTCTCCCAAATGACATCCGACTCCAGACGCAACGAACAAATTCCTAACTTTATCAATACGTGGAATGACGATACGTGTAAAACATTATACGAATAGCTTACTGTCGACTGACTCGCATTTGATACGAAACTAATAAATTTTATCACATGCCATTACAGAATATCTCTCGGAATTTATTATTTGTTTACATTTTGCCTGCGCGGCTACACTTTCGTTTCACGAATCTCGAATTATAAACCGCACATCCTCAGAAAATATATTATGATAAGAATCGACTGACCATTCATTCATCATTCAACCTATGTAACGCATGAATTTGCAATAAGCCGTTAGAATGATCACGCGATCTCCCGAGACAACGAGAGCGAGTCATGCCCACTTTACTAATTAAAACTCAACTACATACCGACATAATATGGGCTCGTACATTCAAATGGACCCATATGAAATTGGGTGTTAAATGCCACTTGCACTTTATTCGCTTCTCGGTACGCCAACAAAGCGAGCATTGCGAGAGAGAATGGGAGACAGAATCTTGTGACAAAAGAAAGAGGGGAAACCAAAAATAGATGTGAGTAAAAATAGAACAAATAATATTCAAATATAACCAAAAGTTATTTTGAAGAGAAATGAAAAGGGGAACAATTTCTTGTTGAATCAAAAAATGTAAGGTAGAGGTGGTATAATAGATAGGAGCGAGACTAAAATGTAGGCCCTAATCTAGTAGTCTCTAACATACCCTACCAACCTCTAGCGTCCGCTTTAGATATCTGCCTAAACCCATATGAATAATTTTTAATATACCATAAAAAAAAATTACCAACCATATTTTTGAAGATGATCAGATCTATGAAAAGGAATCAACATAGGGCGAAATCTCAAAATTTTAAATCGTATGTTCATACAAAGTGACTGGTCACGTGACTCACGTTTGTATGAGAAGTAGAATTTACGTTTTCAGATTTCGACCAACCTTATGGAAAGATGTTCTAACGCGTAACTAAAATTGTAATGAACATCGACATTGGTATTAAACTTCAATACGATCGTGAGAGCCTAAACTTGAGCGAACTTGTATTTTTTTTACCGATCATGAATATAGGAGTCCCAACTATATGATAGGTAATTTTTTTACAAGTTAGCTCAAAATTTAGGCTCTCACGATCGTATTGAAGTTTAATACCAATGTCGATGTTCATTACAATTTTAGTTACGCGGTAGACCCGCAGAATAACCTTCTGAAATATGGCTGGTCATTTTTATTACACCCAGTAAATATACCAAAACTTAAAACAGAAATGAGGGCACTAAATAGAGCAATGACTCTAGTTTTCTGATAACCAGAGCAGCAGGCTCACCAGAGTGATCAGTGTACGGGAAGTAAGATCAGACAGACTATATTGTATGGACATATGAAATTATAAACGAATGTTTAAACTTTAAAATACAATTTAACCTTGTAGAAGAAACCTACCTTCGAATTAAAAATATGAGGACGACCTTCCAAAAAAGGTTGTAATCATTCCAACTAATGCTTCAAGATGTGGAGTGGATGTCCCACGCTAACATTGTAAATGTATAATTTGCTGGTGTGATTTATACGTGATACACGTTATGGTAATACAAGTAGGCATTGAATATCCTTGTTACAGGTAGGTAGGAACATACTTCGCAGATCTCCTTTATTTTTTGAGCGTATCCATACCTTTTCTTTCTAAGATGTGATACGTGTTCCGATGACCACGTCGCACAAAGTTCAGCTTGAGGAGAAAGTCGAGTGTGCTCTACCCGCCTCTAGGACTCGTAAAGTCAGCAAATTTGGCTTGGCAACGGATAGCAATTTCTTTTCCTTTTTCTAATTTCCTTTTTAGTTAAACTGTTATACTTACCTATCTCTGTTTTTTAAATAAATATCAAAATTACTGATAAAGGGTCACGAATTATAATAAATTAATAATCAAGTCAAAAGAAACCCAATTTTATTCAAATTCCTACATAATTTAGCATTTGTAAAATCGTGTTAAAAGAATCTTCGATTAAATATGATTTACCTAATTAATTAATTTTATCACTTAGTTAAAATTAGATACGAATAACAGCGAGAGGTGTTCACGAAGTTCAAGTAGTTATCTCTTCATAATGAGTTGTCTCGTCAAAGAAAGACCGCTGCTCATACCTATAGAGGACTGAATCAATAGTGCATGTATAAGCACGAATGTTCGCTGAATAGACGCGATGTGCCATAACGATATTGTACCTATACGGTTGATACTCAGACCAAAGAATAAGCTATAACTATCTCTAACTAATAAGCCATAACTAACCTTATTCTTTCGTCTGAGGGCTGATATTAAACACGACAGAAATAAAATTACAGATCGCTTTGAAACAACGCTCATTCACAGTGTATAGGTAGGTATGACAAGACGTGGGTTATTGAAATCCTATGCTACCTCCTATATTAGGTTTAAAATTTTAGGACAAGTGAGTGATCTTGTTGACATTGTTTAAATTCTATTACAATGAGTAATGGTTTTTGCATCGGAAATTTAACAGAAATGATAACACATGACCTCAATTCTGAGCGAATACACAAGACTACTATCTGCCTCTAGATCTAATGTGAAAGGCCATAGAATACGATTGGCTACGTAGTGGGCATGACCCAAGTGTTTAACATTCTTCACGTTGACTTCTCGATTACCTATATTTCAGCTTATGTACACGAAGAAAAATAGATATTTGAATTTATTATCTATACATTTATACAGAGAGCCAAATGTCGTAACTGTTCTCTAACAGTCAAACTAAAATCCACATAAAATGGTAAAATCATGGCAGGCGTAAAACACGTTCACCTCCATCAATAAACCGTGACTGAGAAGCGAGCGACCCAAATAATATTGTTCCAAGCAAAAGCATAACAATAATATAGCAACTGACCGAGGCAACAGCCGCAGAGGCGCATGTTGAGCGAGCGCATGCGACGGGCACGCGCGACGCCCGCCGCATCACCACACCATCGCCGCCGGCGTCCCGTGCCACCAACCACTCTCACGTGGACAATCACTTCCAAACGACGTATTTTGCTCACGTTATACTAACTTTTATCAAGCCACACACACAAAACTAAACGTTATTACGTTTTAAGGGAAGATGCTTCACTCCTAATGCGAAACAACGTTTGCACATTTTTTAGTATCAGTTAATTAGACACAGTGGTTGTTTTAAATGAAGCACGAGTGTGAAACACCATTACAAAAGTTTACGACAGCAACGTTGTCGAACAGCGGTACCTACCTGCGCGCTTTGTAAACAAACACAGCCGCAGATAAGCAAGTTGGCAACATAACTAGACGAAAGGTTTCCACACCTCTTCAGAAAAACAAGGCTATTTTTTATTGGAGTGTAGGCTTAACTTTGAAGGTCAACATTAAATTAGAATAAAACGCCGATTTTTCGAACACGGAAAAGATTTCAGATAAAGGATCATATTGTGCATTAAATATTTTATCAAGTCCAGAACGTTGCTCAATGAATGTAATATTCAGACTAGGAGCGGACGTACACTCGGCAGTCGGCACACTGGTCAGAACGAGACGACTAAGAGCAAAACGAGAAGGAGCATTGGGGAGCTTACAACAACAGAATTGATAATCGGCTGAAGAGGGACGATTGGAACTTTCTGCACAAAGTTTATCGCGGACTGAATTAGCTTTTTGTCCGTAAATATAGACGGAGACACGATTTGTTTTAAATTCTAGTCACGAATAATCACTGTTTTTTACATTTGAAATTCTGCGGTTTCATCACACAAAATGAATAATAAAGTCACACACTAGTTCATGAGGTAAATAAAGTATCTCAGTATCTTACGATTAATACAATAACGATTGTTGAAAGGAGTAATCAATTGTCAAAACGGTCCCGTAAGTGTATAATAGTGTAGCGTATGAAGGGGAGCGCGCAGGGCGACGTCGCTCGGGTTACTGCGTCGCGACGACGGAGGCGGCGGCGGCGCCGGAGCATCTAAATCGGGATCGACTCGCAAGTCTCGCAACGACTCAAATACCTTGACTTCCTCAATATTACATTGAACCCGCTGAACACGAGACCGCCAAACGTACGTCAATCGACGCCCACTTTCCTGTTTCTTGTGATTTTACTTCCATAGTACAGAAAACACAAGCATCAGCAACATCAATGTAATACTCGATTAAGTCTTCTGCATCTTTCATAAAAGCATACAATTTCCCAGAATCTGGTGAATTCTGGGCAATTCAATTTCAGCCCTGCTATAAGAGCTCGTTGTAAACCACTTTTATAATAAACACCAATTAAGCATGGCCGGCGATCTGTCAGTAAACAAGCAATGCCAATACTTTTTCAGAAAACACTGTGACATATACGAGTACATCCTAAGTAGATAAGGTTGAGGACAGTATAATGGTATTTAATTTAAAACATAGACCTTTCATTAAGCCGCGAACGGTGGCCGGCGCGGCGCGGCGTAATATATTTTCCAATGTGTCTACGTTTCGTCACTTGGCGAGTTGCGTTAGATACATTTTGTTTTCGATTCCAAAATTTTTTGGTGTACTGTTATCATCCCAAAAATGAGGTGTAAGGAAAGAGTCTCCACGAGTGACGAAACCTGAAATCGTCAGTCGCACCCTGGGCAATCAGACTCTAATCTTCCCACTACAGCATGAGCAATTCCCTCTGTGATAGCTCGTGCCGGCTTGACAGAAGAAGAACCCAAAAGTAATAAACATGTTTCACTCGAAGATTAGATCCCTATTCTACGTAATGTAGTGTACATATACTTCATACGTCAATACCAATTCTTTATATAGTGAAGATAAAACGTAGATAAAATATAGATAAGAGACTTCATGTAGAATTCCGAAAGGAACATGAAATTGTTAAAGAAAAAATGCAGAAAAATAACATACCAGGCGAAGGTGAAGCTTGAAGCGAAGCTGGCGGCGAGGATTCCACATTACAATGAACAGGAGACGCTAATGGTGACACTAGCGGGGAGCGAGGCGCATCCTCTTTCTTTACTGGAGACTCCGGCGTCGAAGAACGCCGCCTAGATTTTTCTTCCCATTCCCCACTGTAATCTACAGACTCATATGCATCTTCATCCAACGTTTTTGATGACCTTGAGCCATTATCCAAAGTAACGGGACTTTCCGGAGTCGGAGACACACGATCACAATCATTTTTTGTTTCCGTAGTTTCGTTACACTGTGACAGCACAGGCGACTCGTGAGAAGTAACACTAGGTGAATATTCATCATTAGGAGCCACTGCGTCGGTAACATTATCTGATGAAGGGGTACACGCTCGATCATTAGGTAACGGTGACACTGAAGTTTCGCGGTCAGCTGAGAGTAAACTGTCTTTTTCGTGGTACAAAGGCGAAACTGGAGATTTTTGTGTCCTTGCTGATGGAGATGGTGATTTTTGTCTTCGAGGTACCGAAACAGGTTCTAGCGCAGTTGGTGTCGGTGATGGTGACGTTGGGGTAGGTGATAATCTTTCAATAGATTTAGACATATAACTAGGAAACTGCGTTTGTTCACTCGATTTATGTTCCGGCAAATCATTATTTTCGTCATTTGCATTTCTTTCTCTATCATCTGGCGGAGAAATTGACGATCTTACACTAGGACTTCTCTCAGTGGAGACTATTATTTGAGATGTAGAGTCAGCATTTGTTTTGTTTGGTGAACTTAGATTTTCTCTTCTCGCGGGGGGTGAACCCGAACATTCGGTTCTCGGAATCGGTGACACTGAATTATTAGGTCTCGGTGACACAGGTGCATTTTTTATAGGACTCGGAGTTTTTGTGCAAGGTGTTACTCGGCTTACTAGGGCAGAGGGAAGAGTATTAGGTCGTTCCACTTGGGAATCACCGGCACAAGGCGAAAGTGGTGGTGAATACACACGAGAAGGAACCACATATCTTTCGGGTACATCTGGTGACTTTCTGTCTTGATACCCACTAGAATATTTGTTAGAGTCCAGTTTTGGTTCATCATTACGAGATTGCCGCGATTTATTAAAATGAGCTGTCCAATTTCTCTGTTTTTCTATGAGCTCCTTGTTAAATCTCCTGTCTGGCTTTTCAGGTTTAGGCAAAACACTCGGCTTTACAGGTTTCGGTGGCGGTGCAGCTGCACCGTTGGCGAGACGGTCGCCATTGACAGCAGGTGGCGGCATCGGCGTAGGCGTTACAATTCGTCTGGGCGGGCTCACAGACCCCGCAGAACTAGAACGAGATCGCGCTGGTGCCGGTGGCGTCACCCCTCGCGTCCCCGCAAAACTCGCAGCGGCTGACGGCGACTTCTCAATTCGAAATCCACGATTTTCTTCACCCAATTTTTCAAAAAGTGCACGTGCATTGTTGAACCGTGCCAAATGACTCTCGGTCCGGACGCCGGACACGTCGCTACCGCGAACTTCTTCTTCCTCTTTCGACGGCATCCCTTGAAATATGTTCGCAATCTTTGAAACTTTAGTGCCTGAATGTCTTTTCTTGCACTCCTCCATGCTAGCCGGGTATGCCCGCTTTAATCCGACCTGTAAGAATAATTAATCAGTGTTAATTGTTGATCGTCGCCATTGAACAATAAATAGAACGCGCTTGTATGATATTGATAAAGTAGAATCAGATGGGCGCGATGTAAAATGCGTACTGGCGCAAGTAGTTAGCGCTCAGAACGGGCACTGCCGCGCTACTCGCGACGCTCGCCGCGGTTTGGCTTGATTATTCTCTGCGTTAAATTAACTTGAGATAGCGATAGTGCTGATAACAACGTAGTCTTATTTAAACGGTCAAATCTGATATTTAGGTGTTTGTTAACGTTCATAACATTGAGCATGCACATTGTAACAATATATTAAAATACTTTGTCATATGTATTCAACGGAATAAGCACTGAACATGATGTAAATAAAAAATAACTTGAACCACCTGCCTACATAAAGTAAATACCACCATGCTATTATACTACAGAAATATGAGTACTGTCATAGCGCATAATCAGCGTGAATCACACGCACTACTGATATTCCTAAAATAATAAACGATAAGATGTCTGTGACAACAATGATAACAAAGATAACTATTCAATCAGTAATTAATGTATACTTATTGTTAGCGCTTGAATAGAATAAGCTAAAAAAAAAAAAGTTTTAAAATTTTATAATGTTAAAAAATTGTCACCTGTGGGTCTTATTGGTTTTCTACGTGATTAGGACAGTGACTCCACAGTGTCAGGTGGCACAAAAATGTGTAACGGATCTGTCAGAGGACTCCTGCTGGGGGAGCGAAGTCTTGGTACCTAATTCAAGCATATTTGGTTGTTGTCCATCATGTGGCATTCCTAGCGGTAAGTTATTATCGTTAAAAATCTAAAGAGGTTCACAAAAGTTAGCAAGTAAGTAGGTGTAAATAGACCGAATCGTTGTATTAAATTTCACTCACACTGACCTGTCGGAAGTTTTAAGTTATTCGATCTAGCCAATGCGATCGCCGACCGCAGTCTCCGGGAAAGGACTTATTACCTTGGAGAAAATGTCCGGTTGTAGGTGTTCGATTAATAATTAACATTGTACCGATTGCCTAATAACAAATTCGCTGGGAGCAATACTCATTTAAATTGTCTACTTTTAGAAAGCTTGTTATTGAATATCCCTCTTTTAAAAATGAAAATGTGTGTTGTAAAGAAATAGAACTGGAAGGATGCCACTTCTTTAGTTAAATGTCATTGTCGTTTCCCCAATATGGACAATTTGCTACTTTGTTCGGAGTTGCCAATTTACCACTTACAAATTGCATTGTCCATATCCGCTTACTGTGTCACAGTGAGACTAGACTACACTGAGGCCTGTACAGACCAAAGGAGATGGTATTGTATTCCATAAGTTACCTACTTACTCTAAAGTTTCGCATTACTACTTTTTTAAATTACACGATGCATGATGTTTTTACTAAGAGGAAAAGTCCAGAACCAATGAACCAATAAAGGTCAATACTTTAGTTAGGTGCCTAATTTAGAAACATTTTCAAGGAAATTGCAAAAAGTTAATGAAAAGAACTGTATAAAAAAGGATGCTCCTTGAAAACAAACTCGGAGAATCTTATTGTTTTTACTACAATCCTATCGGTATTGTTTTTCTTATTTGTTCGTAATTTAATTGGTAGCGATAACACGCAAAATAACTTTCATATGAACATTACTTCCGGTATAGTAGAAATTTGCAAGTTATCAGTGAAGCGTGCCGAGCTAAGCAGAACTGTAATTATATCGAATATAATACACAATATTTAATATCAACAACTACTGCACAATCTACTTTTACCTACTTTTATTATGATGCCACCACTTTTTTTGTTGTGCTAATAAACTCTTTTTCTTTCTTTCCCTTTCACCAAAATAAATTCATGAATATCCTTCATCATCATCCACTTGGACTTATATTATGTAAATATGCTAAGTTCAGATACTCTAACTAATAATGGTGATAAAACAAATTCAATAATTAATATTAAATCACATAATTATTTTCAGGAGGGGGTGAAGGGGCAGTCGAAGCTTGCAAGCCCCCCTCAAATTGCTTGGCTGACGGACGATATGCACCAGTTCAATGCAAAGGCGATCTTTTTACTGGCAGGTATACAATAACTTTTAAATTATCAAATTAATTATTGATATTATTTTATGAGAGTATGCTTGCCATCAATCAGTCTTTGCGAGGATTTAAAAAAATATTTATTGGATGAACAGCAGCTTCAATATAATGTACAAAGGTGTAGCAGAAACCTAGTTTCCTTAACAGTTACAGAAATCTGACATCATCAATTATAATTCCTGCAAAACTGATTCTGGTACTAAGATCCTCTGGGATCAAAGAAAATTATAGAAACCTTTGAAGAAACCGACAAAATTTTAGGTCGTACTGTGTGAGATAATTTTTTATTCCTAGAAAATCACAGACTAAGACTATCTATTGGAATTAATGTAGAGGAAGTATGAATAGTCATAACTATTCATACTTCCAACTTTTGCCTATATTACGCGAATACCAGATGTAGGTACCTATTTATATATCAAATCTGAATACATAAAATAGGTACAGCTAAATATATACATCAGTGATACTTAAAAAAAAAATACTTAATCGGATTTCTGACACAAGTTTATATAGGATAGTAATACGTATTTTTGTCCTTTAAAAGTTGATAGGTAATGTAAATTTATGTGAACTTTTATTTGAAGGATTGATAAATTATTATAGTATCAATATTTTACTAATTATGCTTTTTTTTATAAATGAAGGTGTTTTTGTTCGGATGAACATGGGAAGAGAATATTTGGACAAATGTGGAGGGACGTAGCGAGTGAGATGACCTGTGGTAAGTACGAATCATAATTTAGATGAGAACTAATCTTTATACCTGAATCGTATACATAATCAAGTGATTAAAATATGGTGGCGTTTCATTTATCACTGGATGTTGCATTTTTCCAAAATTTCAACAATGCCTACTTTCATCATTGACACAATTTTTCAATCATTCGGCATTGATGAAATCGTTTTGCGTTTTCACTTCGTTTCGAACATCAAATTTTAGATTAAATTCTATTATCCCAATTTGTTTCACATAAAATAAACAATAATTTTACGGTAAATTAAATGCCGTTTAATGTCAAAGCATCATGGAAACATCAAAATAAACACAAAAAAAAACTAAAAATCGTGCCCCATGGATGCACTGAAAAAAGTTTCTAAGTTTCTAATAAAAAGTACATTACAAAAAATATTATATTTTTTAACTTTAGCTTGCAGCCGCAGAAGAGCTGAGTTAGAAGCCAATGGAAAAGTGGTGACGCTCCACTGCACTACATCTGGGAATTACGAGCCACTGCAGTGTAATGACGGAATGTGCTGGTGCGCCCAGCCCAGGACTGGCCAGCCAACAGTCATTCCTCTACCCGAGGAAGACATGCAACGACTGCCCTGCTGTAGGTTATTATTATCATAATATAAAATATGATAGTCGACGGCATTATAAATTTATATAACAGTGCATATGCCCAAAAAAAACAAAGAGTTGCTTCTCCCTACCTACGTAGGTCATTGCACAGTTATAAACAAGAACCTTAGTTATAATAATATATTTAGCGTAAGCGGGTTCTTCATCTGAGATATTTACTGTGGTCAATCCTGGTCATGGTCAAGACAGAGCCTTTATATTTTTAAATTCCTAATCAATCGGGATTTTCTTAAAGAATAGTTGAGTCGCTCTTGGACTTTAATAATATAATTAGACTAGCGTGCGTCCACTCATTGTTGATACAATTTCCACAATGTTTTAATTATAACTATGCTCTTATGATATTAATCAGAAATTAAGCTTTATATTTGGGACTTTATACGATCATTGAGTATGCAACAACCACGGTAACAACCAATAAAATATCGGATGATATTTATCGATGAAAAGCGAATTGACAGCATAAATATAAGCAGATGGAACGACAATTTCAACTACAATAAATCCAGGACAATTTAGTCACTGTTGTACATCGTTCGTTGAGTAAATGCAACAACAGGATATACACAATATTCACAAATGATTCACGGTCTCAAGATATTGAGTGACCAAAGGCAATTGTATACAATCAGTATGACAAAGAACCCAGATACACTTGTACAAATACGCTATTGATGTAAGCACGTGAGTTATATTATATTTATTTCATATGCAACCATTGAAATAAGGTTATGTGAATGTCTGATCAGATCATCTGTAATGTTCAAAAATTTCGAGTTACCTATTCTATGCAGTTCATAAAAGTTGGAAACAATAAAGTTTTTACAAAGCTTGGGAAAGAAAAATAATGTAATATTTTTAGGAGAATAAATTAATGCAAGTAGGTAATGGTTACATAAACTAAGTACAGACTGACCCAGTTTCTATAGAATCGACTTCTGCGCGTATTGCAATATTTATACATAGGTAGGTAATACAGGTAGGTGCGACCGGCACATGTCCAGAATGACGTCATACTACAGAGGGCAGCCACCCTGCCATTCCGTATCGATCACAGTAAACAAAAACAAAAACCTAAAATGCTTTGAATGTTTAAGACATTTCCAATTACTTAATCTTCATCTTACACAATATAAATATAACCTTATAGTTCAAAAATAAATTAAACTGATGTCTTATTTTATAATAACCGTCACGCCTGCCTGTGGTCTCTCAAAGGTTAAGTAGGAGATTATAATACATCCAAAATTTGTCGATGATGATATTCAAAGTATCCCATGAAATAATGTTATAATATAAATATTTTTTTATATGTAGACAGTGCATCAGTCACCGGAGAGCAATATCTAAGGAAATGTGAAAGTTTAGTTCAAGCTAGTGCCGTGATCCAGCAAGAGCAATCGGAGCACGGCACCAACTTCCTCGGTAACCCTATTACTTACTGTGACTACGACGGTAGCTACGGACCTTATCAAATTACGAACGGCATGTAAGATATTTTCTGACTTACCTATATGAAATAGCTAATTGAATTATTGTATTACATGACGTGTTCAGGTCACGTTAGTCTTGAACTGCGAGGGTACGATTCATTGCGGCAAGTGTCCCACGACTTAATATTAGGGCTTCCTGCCTAACTTACGCATGCAAAATATGCCCGATCTTTTGTTATATATTTGTTTATGATTATACATACTTAAATATATTTGTGGTTGTATGTGGCAACCCAGAAGAAACATTGAATTTAAATAATATTTCAGAGCTTACTGCACTGGTCGAGACGGAAGCATATTGGGGGCCTGGCAGGTCATCTCAAGTGAAATGAGTGGAATGAATTGCAGTAAGTGTACATTAGAAAACCCAAACAGGCGTCGTCCGCGGGATAACTGGAACGCCTCTAACTTTGTCTACTATGTTATACAATTTATACATTTGAATAACACAAATTTCCAAATGACCATGCAGCTCAAGAAAATGTTTATTTTATACGAAAGATGAAAAGCAAATCTTCTCTTTATCAAAAACTGGTTGATCGTTATCATTAGAGATAACTCAAGAATACTATCGGCTATTATTCCCTCGAAAACCTTTTTAACAAATTTTATGCTTACTAAAACCTGGTCAGTCATTAGAAATGGTGGAAATTGGATCACTGGTACTTAAGTCTACCTGAATGTCAACAAGTACGTATTAGCAGCATAGCATTAGTCAGCAGTAAAATATTCAAGTATCCACCGATTTTTAAAAAGTTGTATTGTGTAGGTAGATGTGGCCGAATGAGACTTTATTTGGCTACGAATCGAATAGGTATATATTCAAATAATATTGATAATCAATATATTGAAGCCAAAATACACATAAGCAGTCTTCAAATAGCAAGATCCCTTGAAACAGTACTCGTACGTAGATGACACTGGCATAATCGATGATTCTCATGTTTAGGTTTACAATGACATAACAGAAAGAGAAAAGCAATTAAATATTTTTAAGCGTCCATCTACAATGTAAGAGCTGCAAATATCATGTCTTTATCTACTTTCACCAAATTATTACGTTGTGAGATGCGTTTCAATGCTTTCGGTCGAGGTTTTATGTTTCTTTTCTGACAATTCATTCATTGATGTAATTTGCATACGTACACTACTATATCCACATAAAACAAGATAGGCTGTAGGGCATCAGCGTACCGTTAACATGGCGCATTCGCATTGTGCCACTACGACCGGTTGTCGGCCGTGACCCTGTTCCCGATACGTTGTACGGTTCCACCCATCTTACCATACAGCTGGAATGCGGAGACTAACATAACATACTTCACATTGGTAATTAATTGTGATTCAACAAAACTTGCCTTCTGACAGGTGAAGTAAGCACTGCAATCTACAATAATTATAATACCAAAGTCAAAGATAATGTGACATGGATTTTCATACCCAATTTTATTAAGGTTGATACAACATGAATGATCCATCTATTTAATACTCAATAAGTAAATACAATCTCTTTAAAATTGTCTTAGTTGAAATAGTGATATCGAAAGTTATGAGAAACTAATTGACCGTAAACCCTAACACAACACCTTAGGCGAAAAGTCCGAAACGATCGAACAAGTATTTTATTGTTAGCTGAGCCTTGAAATGGAAGTCTTGACAATTTTTTTACCATTGCAAACTTCTTTATCATCAACATACGAGTATATTAGTCTAACGTCCGATGAATAATACAGTTAGAAAATTGTGTCATTTGTTATGAAGTGAACATAGATTTATGTTTGGAACAGATTGCGCGCGAGACACCATGATGCACTTCCCGGAGCGCGGCATGACGGTGACGGAGACCTGCCAGGCGAACGGCAACTACCGGCCGAACCAGAACGTGGGAGATGTGTACTACTGCGTCGATACTGATGGCTATCACATCGAACTATTGGACCAGTGGCCAGCGGATAACTGTGCTAGTTTTGCTTGAGGCAACAAATCAATATTATACTTTTGAATATTTTTCCAAAACGTGTATCTGTATCCTCATGAACAATGACATTATAAAATATTATATATATTATTTACTAAGGAGTATTACAATTTCTGTTCATATTGAAATTAATGGAATTAAAGTTTTCATCACTATCATCTTTGAAAGAGTAATTTTTATAACGTGCCTTATATTGAGGAGCATGCACTACTGGATTTCTAGATTTAGTTGGCTTTACTTGTTAGCTTTAATATTTAAACAACTTCCGTCGCTTTCAAATTTTCTGAGACTGCCATAGTGAGAAACTCGAAACACTTGAAAAGCTGCTGCCTATCCATCTCATGTTATCTTCCTTTTTTTTTCAATAAATAACAGTTCACAGGAATCCATTGTAAGTATAATCGTCTATACAAGTCTCCGACTTCTATAGATTTATTAATTCCCTTGTTTGACAGTTTATAGGTTTGAAGCGATGGGTTGTAGTTTGATCATCACCAGTTTCTAGAAGCCTATTAAACTATGATTAGTGGTAATCCGCTGTATAAACTCATGTATACCATAAAACCATTGGTTGCTAAATTAATTGATGATTATGGTGAACATAAATGACGATAAATGATCAACTAATCAGAATAATTCTAATATGACATTTGACAGCACATTTACTGACCCTGGATTCTAATAAGGTAGGTAGCCTTTAAAATCTATAAAAGGCTAAGTACCCAGGGTTAGTTTTAAAACTGTCTACGTGACATTTCTCGGAAACGCTTTCAGCGTTATCTTTATCAACAGCACAACGAAGCCCAGCTGATTACAGCATCGAACATCTCGGTACTCTATACAAAAATCGTTAGTAATGACGTGATCGCCTGATTCTGTCGATAGGTATTAGCATAACAATAATTATATGGATGCACAAAAGCGTACGTACCGGATAAATGGATGCTCATTAGACGAGCCAAGTACCACGTAGCGAGTGTCACCCGACGCCGGGGCGCCGCCGCCAACTCGCCGCGCAAGCTCTTCCATCTGGAACACGCGACTTGGGTTACCAGAGCGACACTGCCGCTGTGGGCCGACCACACCTCACCTGCTTTATGCTTACCACACGGCAAGGTCGCAAACACTTTGTTGCATACAATTTGTGGATAAATTCAAGTATGAGTGCGGTTCGTGAATCGTTCGTTCTCATGGGGTATTTTAATTAGTTCTGAATTATTAATATTATGCACAAATTCAGCATCTCCAGCTATTCAAAGCTTCAAATGATATTATTCTTATGGGGCCTGCACCACACATCCGAGTACATTTTTCTACATGGTGATTTTTTTTATTTGTAAACAGTTTGTGCTCCGGACGACTACTGTGCCTATTTCTCAGAAGTAGTGGCTTAGGAGAAGTGAACCTAGAAGTGGTTGCATACAGAGAATTCTATCCTTCTCTGCCTCAGGATAGAGTTCTATGCGAAAATGTGTCACAGCCCCAGTTAGGCGCGTATCATATCGTATACGTTTCCCATGGTACCGTATGAAACAAGTAAAAGTGTATGTCGGCACTTTTGCCTTATTATGATATGTCTAATTGTATGTCCAATTGACAAGGTCCTGAGACTCCCTTCAACTTTTATTTCATGACTGAACTGCATTGATATAGACGCTAATTGGCAAGGAATATGTAAAGCAGCTCTTTTCAGGGAAGTCGTGGAATAATGAGTCCATGGCATAACCATGGGAATTTGACTGAAATTAAAACCAACCACCACACTACAACATAGTGGGATATGTTTATGCGGATATGGGCCTGCGCAAATTTAGAATAGGATAAGTTTCCCGCACTGTAACATGGTTTTTGAAAGTTAAATATTACTAAGTACAAGTACACTTTTGAACTGCCATTGGTATGACCGATGCACTGGAAGGCTTTCGAAAGAACATTATTTGCGAAGATCTTTTACAATTGATCATGATTGTATGATTTTTATTGAATAAAAATAACTACGAATAACGGCCTCCCGTGACGTTGTTCGCGAGGAAGTTAAAAATACCGGGAATTATGTGGACACTATTCGATCGCGAAATTGCATCATTGGTACAAAGAGGACTATTTTCATGTATTGTTTTTTTTCGAATATTTACCAAATCTACAATAATATGTACAGTGTACACCCTATTTATTATGGGGTCAGCAGTTTTAACTTGTCAATTACAATGAGCTGCATGTGGTGTGTTTGCTATCTTCGTAAAATATTGATGATTGCTTGAACTGCTGCTCCACACTGAGATACAAAAAGATATTTTTTCTAGAAATAAATCATGTATTTGTTTAGTGGTGTATTCTGAGCTCGTGTAATGATAATTACCAATGTACGTGCACCATTTAACTGAATGCAAGCGAATTCAGTAAAGTAGGTAGTGTATGCAAGAAGAGAATAATTATAATGTAATAATATACTAGATGAAAAAAATAAGAGAGCGTAAAGCCTAACATATCAATTGCATCGTAGTAGACAAGACACTATACAGAACTTAAAAGAGTATTTATAGTACTAGAGGTAATAGCGTGAAAAGGGGTCACTGGCTTGCTAATTTAAAGGTTGGGCTCTAAAACCCGAAACCTCGTATAAGGCTTTCTAGGAGTAGCCAGATGAGTAACTAAATTAACGAAATTAACTAATATGCGGCCGCCGAGAGAATGCGTTCTTGGCAGTTCGTGATCGGACGGCCGATGTAACTTGGAACTGTCAAACATTTTTTTTATCGTTAACTTACACTGATACAAAACCTACTATAAACTAAAAAAATATTACCCTCCTTCTCGGGCAGTCGGGTAAATGGTTTAGCGCCAAATTTATCTCCCTTCGCACGCATTTTGTCGGCGGCCGTACTTCGGCTACGCACGTTTGATTAGAAATAAAATTTAATGAATTGCCTAAGCTAGACTGATTTTAAAAGCGAAGCTCGAAGGAACCCATGTAAGAAGCACTAGTTAGTTGAGGATCATTCAAATGGATAAAAAAAAACCATTTAGACACTTTAAAAATTCCTGACATAAACACCTTTCAAAAAATGTCCAGATATTTTATTCAAAAAATTAAATAATAAAGCTCACGCTCAACGCACGTTTTACAATGGATTAATATTTTATGTTTGAACTACTAAATTAAAGTTGATTTTTAAAAGAATATTAATAATAATTTATTTTATACATTTGGACTAGAAGTTAATTGTTTTAAGTTGAAATGAGACTGAATAACTAGTTGTACTTGAGTCAAATTAATGCGAAAATTAAACAATCTTTCAAAAATTTACATCTTATTCTGAATTCTGGACAAATTAAAAAGCCGGACAAAGTCCGAACGGAAGACCAAATATCCGGACAAATCGTGACGGATGGTAGGTAGGTAACCCTAGTCCCAGTAGGGCACAGTTTACAGCGTAGTAGGTACCTAACTAGGTATGTATTTCTGTGTTACAGGTACGTTAATTAAGTTAATGTAATTTAGTTTATATTTTTTCATTTGGAATTTACTTAATCTAGATATTATATTAATACGTGAAGAGAAAACTTTGTACCCCGTTTTTAAGCATATTGCGCTAACGGAGGAGTATGAGATTCGGCATAGTTAAAGTTTTTATGGAGAAGGAGTGCAGAAAGCTAAATTTACCGTCGAATTTCGACCACAGGGCGACCACTAGTATTCTTTATTAGGTAAATTGCAATGATCGTCTCATACCTACGTAAAGTTAACGACAGTTTTATCAACGTATGATGTCAGTCTAGCTAACGAGTACAGTCATCGTGAATCGAGTCGAGGGTCGTTGGAGGGTAGACCGGAGGGCGCGTCTGTACCCCACCACTTGGACACGCCACAACCCCTCTCAACAACACGCGAACGACGAACGAACCGCTCGTATCGATGCAATGGTTGATCTGATATTTTACCTGTCACCTACTTAGTATGTTTGCTTAGATACTTTATCAGTTTGGGCTGTGAGAAAGTATAGTGATACTGATTCTGAAACATGTATTACGTCATGATAAAGTGACAAACACACATTTATTGAAATACAAATTAAAGTTTAAGTTTATATTTTATTAAAAACATTGATGGTTTATTATTAAATTAACTTTCAATCATAGAACAATAATAGAAATTACTGTTTCAATCATAGAACAATAATAGAAATTACTATGTTTTTAAGGATATTAGTAGGGTTGCCAACCGTGATTACTCTAAAATAGTATTGTAGGTACTCCTATTTATGTAGGTGCACTTATATCTATAACCTAACACTAATAAAGTTTGTTAAAATACTATAATTATATTTACATTATTAACTCTGACTTTTTTGGCACATGGTTCACTAATGCCAGTCATAACTTAACACAAAAAAAAGATTTTTTATAAATAAATAATACTGTTTTTTTTATAATTCTGAACTCTTTATTAACCCTGTCTGAAATCAGGTATTACTTTATTACTTCCAAAACAATATGTAAAATGAAATTACTTACTCTCTATATTCTGTGGTATAGGTAATCATTGGTTTGATTGAACATACTGGGTACTCACATGAGTAGTAGAGGTAATTTGATAAGATTACCTACTTGTATTTATGACAGATTTTTTATATTTTACGTTGCCCCTCACTATGATTTTTCCTGTATTGAGGGTACAGTTTCCAAACATATATCTCACACACCCATACCCGGAACAACTATCTGCAGATCATACAAATATTAGCTCGGTTCGGGAATCGAACCCGCGGCACGTATCGCAGAAAGCTAGTCGCTTAGCCACTGCGCCAACCGTGTCGTCGAATATTTTTTTGTGACTTTTAGGGGAAGTCTCAAGCTAAGTTTAATATTGGTGCAGATTCTGTAGATATGATATCTCTGGAAATTTTAGTTTAGTACTTAAAACAAGTTGGGACAGCTCAAAAATTCTTCAATGTCATTCGTTTTTCGCCTTTTAGAGAAATTTAATAAGTTTATAATTTTTATATGTTTATTTAGTCGGTAGCTAACAGAATCATCTCTCTAGCCTATTCTAAAATCTGACATCACTGAAAAAGCTATCAATCAAAATATTCCTTCGTTATGATCAGAGATTGGAATAAACTTCAAGGAGGTAACACATATGGAGCGGTAATACCTCCCTCCCAAATCCCAGAATAGAATAGAATAAATTTATTGCTCAACTGTGTACGGACTTACAAAGCCAACTTAGTTTTATTTCCTGAATGTAATACAAATGGAAGGGATGGATGAACAAAATCACACAATTTTAAATTTCTTGGATCCCCAAACCTACCAAGGTGTAGGTAAACATTGCATGTTTATATCAGGGGAAGTTCCTGGAAATATTTGGCTGGTTTCTGTTTTTATTTTGCTGTGAAAAAGACATAACTTACTTAATTGATTTGATCACAAGATATTTTTTCAAATCATTCAGTGATTTTAATCATGATTAAAGTCAGTGTAAACCACTAAGTTTAATTGTGGTATAAATCACTGATGATCTTGATGGTGAAAATGGCCTTTAGTCCAGCAGCTTACTGTAGTACAGAGGTGATTGATTGATGCCTTTGAATACTTAGAGAAACTTAGGCTATAGCTAATAGAAAAAAAAAGATTACAAACACAACAAAGTTACACTAAGAAATAAAAAATTAACAATTGTGTGATTTTGAAGAAGTATAATTATGTATTAACCTACATTTGTGTGTGTCCAAGTAAGATTAGATCACATAATAATCACTCATTGTACTCTTTGCCTAGCTGATTCCCACCCAAGCCCCTAGCATTGTACTTTTTTGTGGAATTGTAATGGTTTTGGCCACAGGTTTCGGCATTTACATAATTCAAAGTAGGTAATAAAAAAAATATAAAAAAGGGCAATAAAAAAAATTATGCATCCCTTCATCCTCAAAATAAATATTGAACAATTTTTTTTTATAGATTTCCTTTTTATCCATCGGTTTTTATCACACTATCTAGAAGTACTGTTGTCTACTATTACTAGAATGCAAAGAATGAATGCTGTCAAATAAATTTTTGGTCCTTTTTGTTGAGTTTATTGCGTTAACTGCATTTTAAACCTAGGTACCCTACCCTAAACTTATTACTTAGATACTTTGTTCATTGTGGAGTAAAAAAGGCTTTACCTACAACTTTCAAAGTGTGTCATAATGTTGCAATTCTCTGCCTTCATTTTTATTTTGTTTGCGCTAATTAAAGTATTAGCACTAATAAGCAAGTTTAATAAACTTAAGTTGTTCAAGTAATATAGTAAATAATCTATATAGAATTTATATACTTTTTTTTTCAAATTTGTTTTTCAAAATTAAAATATTGATTCAAAATTCGACTGACCCCAAAAATGTGTGATAATGTTTATGTAGGTAGATTAATCTGTAGAAGTGTACATAGATACATACATTCCCAAATCCTTTTGGTTTTAAAAAGTTTAGAATAGTCATTTGTCAACATTGTAAATTTTTATTTTATTTTGATTAGTAATCATCAGAATTAACTATCAAATTGATAAAAAAATTACTGTTTTTCGAAAATGTGTTCATACTATGTAGGTAAGTATTAGATTCTATAAAAAGTAAATTATTCATTAAAATAAATACGTTGATACTGACCTTATAAGAGCGTCACGTTTTCTCCAACTTGGTGCAATCCGGTTTGCCACATCAATACCAATTTGTAACACATATCAGATATAATATAATAACACAATTTCACTTTTCACAATACTCATTATTTCTTTACATAGTTACTATTCACTACCTACATAGACCACACGCCCACAAAATAATAGCGTACACAAACAGATTCGGAAGCTAAAATTCTAAGTAGATGCATAAAATAAACGTCAATAACCCGGGCCAAGCGGCTGTGAAGATGAAAAGTTAACTATAACCGCAAACTTAACACAAATCAGTATTGGTTTCGATATTCTCAATGTATTTGCTTGTAGCTCAAATAAAAAAATGTTTTAATTAAACTGTAAACCATTTCATTCATAAATAAAATAAAACTAAAGACCACTTCCCTAGCTTTTCGTCGTTCACTCTCGCTCGTCCCGGAATGACAGTGTTGCCAGCTAGTTTACTGAAGAAATAATTAGAAAATACTTTTCTACTAAGAAAACGGGTAAGCGTACGGGTACGGGGTAAGGTAACGTAGTAAGCGGGTTTTTTGTTGAGAAGGAAATTCAATTCATATTTTCTTACGTTTTCTAGCTAATTGCAGATGTCGTATGTTGATTAAAATGTGATACGCGATATTAATGGTAGCTATGTAGTATACCTATTTACAGAGTAATATTAGAAATCATTCATATAATTTTTAATCATCTGTTAATTATTAAATCGGAGGGGAAGAATATTTCATGAAATTTTAATATTCTTATATCTCTCAAATATAACAGAAATAATTTATGTTGATGTTCTAATAACAGCAGAGGTGAAGAGAGGCAGAGCGGGAGGAGGGGTAACACCGTAGCCGTAACCGTAGCACCACAGACATGGATATATGTATATATGCTGTGCATATATAGGCTAATTCGCGTAACTATAGAAGTGCAGTTGCCGCGCAGTTGCAATAAAACATTGATCAAAACAACACATTTGGTAATCTTCTTCTTCTTCTTTCGTTATGGCAATTGAGCCGATGTCGACTATTCTGCCATTTGGTATCCTCTGAGCTTCAGTGAGATACGCTCGCGTCAAGTTCGAGCGTCACTGCAATACGATCGGCGCGTCTTAAAATTACGTGAATTACTCCTCTGTTCATGACTACTCGAGAAAAAAAAAAAGAAAAAAAAAACCTCAATTTTTAAGAAGTTATATAAAAAAAATTAAATCCCAAAATATACACCCCTGATATTTTTAATTACCATGACCACAATGTTTCAAATATTTCTGAATTTCTTTTTATACCGGCAACATAAGTAGCACTGCTATCCACTACAATCCTTAAAAGTTCCAGAATGCCTGTAGATTTGACACAAAAACCAATCAAAATTGTCATGTATGAATCTCTAATGTTTAAAATCATTTAAAATAAGAATATTATAGTTTAAAAAAACTATAGAACACGCTTTAGTCATCCAAACTGAACGTGCATGCAAAATTTCAGCTCAATCGGAAACCGGGAAGGGGGTCAAAAACTTCCAAGATTTTCTTACATGGTAGTTAGTTACAGGTGAAGCTAATAAAAAAGAGAATCCAATCACTAGTTCGTAAGTATGTAATGCTATAAGTGTAATAATTGTTAACTTAGTTTATCATAGTAATATTATAAAGAGAGAAGTCCTGATTGACTGACTGACTGACTTATCATCAACGCACAGCCGAAACTACTGAAGCTAGAGTCACGAAATTTGGAGAGTAGGTCCTTTTTGTATTGTAGGCAAGCAATAAGAAGGGATTTTTGAAATTTCAGCCCCTAAAGGGGTGAAAAAGGGGGTGAAAGTTTGTATGGGAGTCTCTTCATTTTTGAACTAAGAAAGATGAAAATTGGGATTTAGGCTTTTGGTTAGAAATTAAGAAACAAGTGTGTCTGCGTTTTTGGAAATTCATCCCCTAAAGGGGCGAAATAGGGGTGAGAATTGTTTTTTAAGTGTAAAACGTGAATATTGGGATTGTTTTTGAAGTGAGAAACGTGAAAATTGGTATTTCGGCTTTTGGTTAGAAATAAAAACACGTGTTTCTGCGTTTTTGGAAATTCATCCCCTAAAGGGGCGAATTAGGGGTGAAAATTTATTTTGAAGTGCGAAACTTGAAAATTGAGGGTAAGAAATAAAGAAATACGTGCTTCTGCGTTTTTGGAAATTCATCTCCTAAAGGGGCGAAAGAGAGGTGAAAATTGATTTGAAGTGAGAAACGATCGATGGTTTAAGAGAAATTAAAAGTTCTTTGAAAGTTGACTCTAATTTTACATAACCTAAGGACCGCGACGTTGTGATGTACGGTGCGATGTATTCGAGAACGGGAACGCTTTGTAAGAGGTCAAGAATTGATGAATATTAAAAAGTATCTACCGCTAACTTTGTACCTACCCGTACGAAGTCGGGACGGGCCGCTAGTGAGTAATAAAGACATTTATATTTTTTTTTTATTCATGTTCAGAACAGCGGGTCTACCGCGTAACTAAAATTGTAATGAACATCGACTTCAATACGATCGTGAGAGCCTAAACTTTGAGCTAACTTGTATTTTTTTTACCGATCACGAAGATAGGAGTCCCAACTATATGATAGGTAATTTTTTTACAAGTTAGCTCGAAAGTTTAGGCTCTCACGATCGTATTGAAGTTTAATACCATTGTCGATGTTCATTACAATTTTAGTTACGCGGTAGACCCGCGGGTTGTTCTATGGATCGCCTACATAGGTCTTTGATGCGGTCTTTGACTATTTATCACAGGTGCTTTGGTTACTCTGTCTACGCATGGTCTACGCAGCTGCTTCATAGGTGTCATGCTGGCGCCTCACATCGCTATTCGGTTTTCGTGGTTTCATTCGCCGTTTATTCGGCTATATTCGTGTAGAAGTCCGAATAACTCGAACACACCGTCCACACATCGTCACGAACAGCGAATATGGCGAACATTCACGAATATTTTTGCTATATTCTTGAACGCAAAGATGGACCTGTTGACGGCAGCAGCGGCTTATTATTTTCTGTATAAAGAAGTATTAAAACTCCTAAGTACTAAACTTAATATATTATCTATGATAAACACGTCCGTCGCTGCCTTGGTCGCTGCGCTCTACTGAGCTAGCCATGTGTGGACGGTATACGAACATATTCGGTATATTCGCAATCCTTTGATATGTGACCAAAAACCGACAACCCGGCGGATACGATGTTCGTGTATTTGCGTATTCGTCTTATTCGTGCAAATATAGGCGAATAGAGTGACTACACATCGTCGTATTTGGGCGAACAAGACGAATACGCGAACACGAATAGCGATGTGAGGCGCCAGCATCACAGGGTGTCACCAATACATTTAGGTGTCACGATCTCATCTATGATGCTCTATACTCAAAGATGATGCTCTTGCGTGAACGTCGCGGTAAGTTGCTGGACTATCTCAGACATAGATTTACAATTTCGTACATGATAACATACACGTACAATAGAACATGATTATTATAGTACTTTAATTTAGATCTAGTAAAATCACTGCTCCTGAAAATAAACAAAACAAAAGAACTGCTATGTGCATTATATTTCTTTAATTGAGATTTACCAAGATAATTCAACTACCTTGTTGTACCTCTTTTGTACCTACGTATATGATTGACAACATCGATGATTGACAACCGGCAAGCTTCCTGCAAGGCGGCAAGCTTATATTATGTAAAGATGTAAAATCACCAAGAATATTATAGGTAATCACCAATCACGATACACGCTCGTAAATGGGATCGATCCAATTTGGACAGTTCATGCAGTACGCTTTAAAAATCACTCTTCTCGACTATTGGAAACTTAGAATATAGACTAATTTAGCATCCCTATATAGTTTGTGGACTAATTGGAAAGACGCAATCAGTGAAGGCAGGTCTGTGATACGTAGTATCTCTCAGTAGTCTGTGATCGAACAATCCCACAACTTACCATGAAGTTAAATATTAAAGTGGAGCTATATCTCTCCCAATACCTAACTGGAACACTGAAGTATGAAACCTAAACTGGAATCTCTAGGTCGGTTTCATACTATGGTTTCATAGGTGTAGTGTAGGTAGTTGTTTTTGTTTAGGACTTTCTGTCTCTCTACCATAAATAAAGTAAATACTGTATATAGGACAACCGTAAGCGAAAACCTGCGTCTATAGGGCATTTGATACGTTGCCCGAGTCTGTGTTGGGTATTTGATAGCGATAGCGCTATTTTTATATTTAACTTCGTGATACTGACAATAATTATAACTGCCTCATTAGTCTAGCCGTCGCAAACTCGCGACTGTGAAAATCACGGCTACTGAGTATGAGGTCTTAGGTCTTAGGTTCGATACCCAGGTCGGACAGCGTCTTAGTTTAGTTTCGGAAATTCTGTAGCAGCCCGGAGTTTGGACTTAATGCCCGGTAGATGGTGTTAGGCCCGCTCGCTATACGTGGATATATTACGGATATAACGGCTAGAATAATATACCTCTGCCTAGCCCTGCGAGAAATACAGGCGTAATGCTCCTTCTGTAATAAAATATTATAATTATATACTTGTCAATGTTGTAATAAGATACTTAGTCCTAATGCCACGTTAGATAGACCGATGACGATGAAGGCAGTTGGAGTAGACAGGTGGACTGGATACCAAAAGTCCTAGGTTACTTGCTGTCTCTTGCATTGCAGGGGTGGAAATGGAAAAACTGAGTTATTTTCCTTCTACTTTGAGAAAGTAAACACATTTTGCCATTTTAACATTTTGAAATTGAATCGTTTACCTGAAACCTGGGACACGTCGTGTGTGTTTAGTTACTAGATTTCGTTGACATAACTAAAAGATATATAATATAACATTTTTTCATTCTTTCTGCCGATATAAATTAGGTACGTTCCCGACTACTGAAATATAGAAGAGACACAATGGTGTCGATTCTAATTTCTATTGCGGATTTTGACGGTAAACTAGACTAAACGCATCGGACACTTTCATTTTCTATTGAATCAGAAAGAGGTATACGCATAAAGTTATTATTAATAACTTTATGGGTATACGCCCTTATTTTGTTTAGTACGTAACAGAATCGACACCATATCTTCCCTGCACCGCCAGTAAAAACACCTAGGCAGTCTGCTAATTTCTGCTATCTCAATCGTGTCAGAATGGTCTTGTAGTTGGTTTTTCCAGTATCGTTCAACCTATTTCAACTTCTATTGCGTAGGTGATAGAAGTTATTATAAAGTCTGTTATTTGCCAATGATTAAGTGTCGTGATTTTGACTACTATTTCCTAGGCAATAGAAGTCATAATCGGTTGAACGACATTGTAAAAACCAACTATTACGAGACCATACTGATACGATTGAGATAACAGAAATTAGCAGACTTGGGGCCCTGGAACGACTAAGGTGTCCAAATAAAGCAAAAGATCTTGGTACCTACTCATACCTTCGACACAGCAAAAGTAGTAGTGGATCAAGTTGTCGTAACTTTTCTAAACTGTTACGACACAATATGTAATAGTATTTACCATAAAGTTATTATTACTATAGTAATAATAACTTTATGGTATTTACTACCTATACTAGGCAAAGTATAGATAATATGACTACGACACGTGATAAAATAAGTTTCCTGTGTCGAACATAATGAATAAGTACCTTCCTGTTTCGTCCTATTAACATAGATGTAATAAATAAGTCTGCCGTTTTAGTCATGACCTCCCCTGATTATTATATTCCTTGGTCATGACTGTACGGTCGACTGTCAACCAGTCTACCGCCCTTTTCACACAAACGGTTTCGGTATAGACGGAGACCGTTTTCACGGACGTAGACCTTTTCACACGTACACTACACTAAACGGTTGCCTACATTACTGAACCGTCACGGTACCGTTTATACGGAAACCGTGTGTATGTGAAAAGGGCCTTTCAGTGTGCTAAAAGTAGAGGCCAATAAAATGATGTCAGACTGTGTTATTTTTTATTGTTACCTTTTCAAATGTATGTCTTATTCATAAAATTTCGCAGCATTTCCTTTTCTTACGCCAACGCGATTCCGCCGAGCGCTGTTTATAAGCTTTTCGCATTCTTTTTCTGTGTGTTTTGTTACTTCGCTTATGACTAAGCCTCGAGTCTTTAGATTGCAGTCTGGCGCATTCACAAGGAGATCCTACGCGGCTGACAGTGTCCATAGCGCTGGGACATTTTTGTTTGCGTTTGATGCATTTCTTGTAACATTTGTCGGGTTGTGGACAGGGAGCCGGTCGGGGTCTATGTTTGTGCGCGCTGCATGTTGGTGCCGAAACACACGGCTTTACACTCTTATTTGAATACACAGCTGTAACATATTGCATATAAGTAGTCAATTACACAAACGTACAAAATCCATAAAAGCAGTGTATAACAGATTAATAAAAAATAGCAATAGGTATAGATGACAAAGATACATTCGATTTCGATACAGTAGATAATAATTATGTATTCGGAAGCGACGAATACCAGCGATTTTTAAAGATTACCATTTCACCCGTAGTCATGCTTGCGTAGGTATTAAGTAGGTACTAATAATACTGTTATGTTGTTGTGGTAGGTAAGCTCGCCATAACAGTGCAACGAGTACATACATAGGGCTCAAACTGCGAACTTCCGACCGCAATTAAAGACGAGTTAGCCATTTGTCAGATATGTTTTAAAAATTCTTTAGTTCTTGTCAATAAATCGTTAAAAATCCATAAATATTTATTACCTACCCGCGGTTTTTTTAAGTCACGCGACGCAACCTTACAGTCGCACGACGTAGGTATATAAATGATGGTAGAAATAAAACTATTTTCAATAACTCATTTTATTTCACTACAGAACACTAGTTTTCATAAGAGGAACATAACGACTCCGATTAATATTTTATGCACATACTAAGGCTTGCTTTGTTTTAGTTACAAATGTAATTGTGACGCAAATCTAGTTATTTGTAACTTTCACATGTGTTTACCTGTATGTGCATGTTTCTATACTTATAGGAATCGATTAGTTGTCTCTACTTACAAAATAACACAATTGGACCTATTTTTCGTTCTATGTTTGTGGGATTTCCCTTGACCTTTGTTTTCATGTCTTAGTGTGGCTCGTTTCCGCATGTAACGTTCATAGTACTGTGTTCCAGTCGTAGCATCTATGTGTTTTAGCCGTTCTTGTTTTCTCTGTTCACGTAGAAACATTTTTACTGTTCCTAAACTCCTTGAACTGCTTGTACTTTTAATGCGTTTTCTACCATCAGCATATTTAGTGTTGGGACGTGTCTCCGTTATAGATATAGCACTAGGGCATGTCTTGAGCCTTCTCGTGCGACATCGTTTTAGGCATCGTTCCGGATTTAGACAAGGCGGTTCACTAGGATAGCATTTTCGACGCCTATTTTCTAAACAAACTGCTATCGGTGTATACGTTTGATGAACAACCAGCGGCATTTTCCGATCACAACTGTAAATAAATAGTCTTATATCATGTAGGTGTTAAAAGTGCAAAGGTATGTCATAAAACATATTATATAAGCAATTGCTATAAAGAAGCCAGCCTCGAACCTATTCGATTTTATGTAATACTAATAATCAATAATTCATCTTACCGCAAGTCGTCGTTTAACAATTTGAACACAGATCTCCGTTACATAACTATGCATATAATAATTTATATAAAAATTAAATGCAGTGCTAAGGTGGATAACAGACTACAATAAAAGAAATATTGATCGGTTTCATAAATATTGTAATTGTATAAAAATTAAAGGTGGCCAATTCATTGAAAGTGAATAATTTTTTCGACTAATTTGTGAATTAATCACGTTTTACAAAATTACACACTTTTTTCTCTTTAGTCGCCCCCGATGTCCTTTGCCAGCACAGCATGAACTCTTCGACCTCTTTGCGCCCTTTCCCCTCGTGTACTTCAAATAACTGTGGCTTCCTTTTAGTCGATCTTTCTTTCTCATTTTAGTTTCTTTTGATTTTCTTTTCAGAAATTTTTCGACTGCACTAATATTCCTTGGATTTTTCGTGGAAGCTCTAAATTTACCACAAGTTGAACATCTTGATTTCGACCTGGTTGACATGATAGAGACCGCACTCCGGCATGGTCTTATGCCTTTGGATATAGTTTTTTTGAGGCACTTTTCCGGATTCTGACATGGCGGTGGGGTGGGGTGGCAGCGCACTGGAGTGCACGAGGCGGACGGCGTGCATGGTGGGTGCAAAGCGGGAGCCATTGAAACAAATCAGTTATCAGTCTGAAAATGACAAAATAATACATTAGCATATAATATATTGACATAACATTTAAACAGAAGCCAGCGTCATCAAAATTATTAAACTGCCACTCAACTACACTACGCGTTAAAGTAGAAGTAGATAAAACTTACCTACTAGTGAGTGAAGCACGTAAACAGACACTGACATCGTAAATAATAAAAACCGAGTACGTATTTGTATAAAACAACAATCGCACCTATCATAGTTTGTAGCCACAACCGTTTGTAACCTAAGTATAACATGCATGAGTGATACTCACAATATTTGTTCATGTTATATTGGTACTTCTGATGGTATTAATAGATTCTCCGCCGGCTTCGAAATTTTACACTAAAGTTAAAAGAAAAAGATATTCTTAGAGTTAATCTTTTTGGAGAGGTGAAGAACTAAAGTATAATGTGGTTTTATAGTGGGAACATCAAACACTTGGCAAACGCGACGTTTTAAAGAAAACACAAATACAAGCATATCGACATACCTTGCTAAAACAATAAATATTATAACTTAGACTTTTGTTCACCACCTCAATGCAAAGCACTCACAACTTTGTACAAAAGTTCAATGCCTGTCACGCGTACGTAATTTTGTATTATAGAGATAAATTTATTCAATATTGTACTCATATTTATTACGTAAACTTGATAATACACATGGGATTAATCACAGATAAATGGGAAACTTTATTAGCATTTGTCACTGTTATTGAACTTTTGTATGAGACTTACACATGTCTGTTACCATTACAATACGAATTAATTATGAGTGGCAGTCATATTTACACGAGAGGCTGGCTTCTTCCATGAATATAAAATCAATCTACATTAAAATTGCAGGCTTCTTTGTACAAAGCTGTCATTATAGTGTCTACTACAAGTAAAGTTAATCACTCTAAATACTCGAATATTATGATAACTTACCCATAATATTATAAGGCCTAAATGTGTTTTGCTTACTATTAGTGTCTCATATCGGATTAATTTTGTAAAATTGCTATTTTATTCATTTTTGTATGTGACACCCGGATTTTACATTTTTGATCTTCTATTTTCAAGATTGACATTTGGTATTAGTCTTCTTTTAACGCATCTGTTTTTACACATGGACAGTGAAAAACATTAACACTGATAAGGATTATAACTTAGACTATGGTACATGTACCTATTTTACCGATTAAGGAGTGTTCACAGTAGCGAGAATTTTCTTAAAAATTAAAGTCTGAAAGCACTGTTATAAACGTAAAATCAGTCAGCAAATCTTTAAATATGTAGTAATATTACACTTCTATTATAATTTAACTTAATAGAATGTATAATCGAAACAGGATTTCAAAAAGTAATAAATCTTTACATACAAGCTAAGCCTTTATTTATTAAGCTTCAATTTTTTGTGTACATGGAATTTTGTACGGAAATAATAAATAAAGCTTATGAATATACAATCGTAACGCTACAGTATGATAATAATATAACTCAGCAATTGTTCAAACATTATACACTTCTATCGATTAAATTCTTATCTACAACAGTGAAAGTGAATACAGATTTATACCATTATGAAAATATCACATTAATTATTGTAAATAGATTTCTAACAAATTAATAATATTAAAACGTAATTATAGTATTAGCAAGGGTCCATTTGCACCTTTGTAATTATAAATTTCTATCTGAATAATACTAACTTGACAGTCTGACGTTGGACATCTATCGCTTCGACTTAGGGTTGACACAGACATATCACCCCGCCATCAGCCTCGCCTCATCATCTCGCCGTTAACGTAACATAGCACACCACCGTAGCGACTCAGCACCTCCTGAGGTATCGGTGCGGTATAGGCTAGTTGACCACTAACCGCTAGCCGATCACTTGTTTGTTTTGAGGTGAGGCGATACCGATTAATGTGCGTTGCAGAATGGAGTTTAATACAAAGAATTCAGAACCGGCGAGTTGAGGCGATGCTGATCTGTTGTTGGGGCGATATGTCTGCGGCAACCTTTAATCTCTCGGTTTTATTACAGGGACCTATACTATTACTTATACGTATATTATCACGCTCAGTGTAAATGGGCCCATTAATTTATTTATTTTACAAAGTAATCCACTGTGCAGTGAACATTATATAACAATTAACAACACCTGTAAAGCTGTAGCCAGAGCGGAAATGGGAATAGCGCTTCTTAAATAAATTATAATTGAGTCAAAATTTAGGTAACATTGTCAGTTCATTTTAACTTTACTCTCCGATATTATTGTTTGCTTTACTACAATGTTCTTTTCTGACTACGGCTCTGTATATTTATAAGGAATGTTACATTATAATTCTTAGTCGCTGTCTATGTCTCCATCCATTTCCGGTTCATCAGGGTAGTAGTGCTGGTCGTGTGTTTTTAGACATGACTTTTTCTCTGGCATATGATAATGTGGACACGACATTAATTTTCTTTCTTGGATACAGATTCCTGATATGTCGGCGGTTGATCCTGTAATTTTAAAAATTTATCATGGTAAATGCATAATCTAGAATACCCAAATTACGTGTATTTTTGTTCAGACTCAAACTCAAACTTTTTTTGTTATTATCAACTTAATTCTCACTTCAGATTCAAGTTATTTCGTTTTCAGGGGTGATTTAACTTGTAGAATAAATAGATTTTGTCTTCTCATATAGCGTAAAGCTGATCGGTAACATAATAAAAAAAAATTGGTATCGGCATTTTAAAGTCACAACACGAGCTTTCAGAGTCGATCGCGGGAATTCCCGAAAAGTATAAAATCGAAACGAACACCTGTCATCTTGCTTGTTGGCGTCCTATGAAACGAAGCGGATGATATGCCGTGCCACACATCAACTTTGTGATTCGTGAAATCGTTAAGTTGGAAGTCTACCAAATATACTAATATTTTGTGGTAGATCGATGACACTATAAGTTTTAGCACCCCTGATATAGGTAGTTACCGTACCGACTACCGTACATTAAAAAAATAAAACATTTACATCTTTTAATCAAAAAATATATTTTAGATTTAATTTATTTATTATTTATGTACACACATACACATGACAAAGAAAATAAGTAAAGATATCAAGTACAAAGGTACTGCAATTAAAATGCTTAAATATATGATGATTAAATCAAAGGTGCTGTTAATTAGAGAATTGAGATTTGAGAATCGGATTTTTACTACTAATAAGAGTGAAATGTGTCTAATATTAGTTACGTACTCATTTTACATCGTTACTTAAATGCTACATCAATTCATTTTAACTTGTTACTTACGTTGTATGGTGGTGGAACGTAAGCTGTCTGAGGCCTGTTAGGATCGTAATAGGCGCTCTGTGCTGCCTCCGCGGCTTTAGCATCTGTAAATGACAATGAGACTACTGCAACAGTCGATATACACCAAACTGAAACTATACTATAATGCTCATACTTTCATACACTAGTGATGAATAAGAAGGCATTTATCTAACTCAACTAATGATGCTACTCTAAAGCAATATGTCATAACTAAAAAAAGCACATATCTGTTACTCACAGTGGAGCCTCGGCCTGACCGATTAATTCATAATATTTGAAGAAATAATCTCGAAGTTGTACTAAACAAGTAAAGCAGAAGAAAAATCTGAATATGTTTAAAAAAGAAATTGGTTACAATCTTATGAAGTTGTTAGAATTTGGAATTTAGAACTCAATTCAGATCCTCACCATTAGAGGACATTCCGGCCGGGGCTCCGCCGGGGTAGCCGGGCGGGGGCGCGGACGGGCTGAAGGCCGCACCTGTGGGCTCCGGGGCCTCCAGCGAGCTGGTGCCGGAGTAGCCCGTGCCCGCCGGGTATGTGCGCCCGGTCACACCCGGATACGGCGGCGGGTTGTTTGACACGAACACTGAATTTGGTGGAGGCTGGTCGGGGAAGGCCTGGAAATATAATTAATTATTTATTTATTTTTTATTTATATTTATTTCTAAGACACTTTACACAATTTACATTCTGGTTTTAGCCTCACAACGAAAACCTCTCAGGGTTTATCAGTGTGCGGCGAGCCGTTCAAATAATTTTTACAAAAATGTTTCATACTGCAATGAAAATAATTTTAAGATGATAATAATAATTTATAGGTACATTATTAGTACATACATACATTAGGAGACATTTTGTGTAAGGAAGCGCTTTAATTTGTACTTATAACTTTTCGAATTCGCTCTGTATAACGTTTGTAAGTCTTCTGGCAGTTTATTAATGAAAAACGGTACTAAATATTCAGCAACCCTCATCCCGTACACATTATTGAACTTTGGAAGGATGTATTTATTTTTTAGTGGTATCGTTCTCAGAAAGTCAGGTCTTGTTTTTTCGGTTAGTAGTTCAGGTCTATTCAGTTCCGCGAGAGTACAAAAATCAACTTAACTTATAATGTTTTTTTTTTTAAGCTTTGCCCCTCTCTAGTATTTCTCCTGTATCGAGGGTACAGTTTAGAAACATACATGTCACATGCACACACACCCAGACCCGAAACAACTATCTGTAGATCATACAAATATTTGTTCCGTGCAGGGATCGAACCCGCGGCACGTAGCGCAGAAGGCTATGTCACATGCACACACACCCAGACCCGAAACAACTATCTGTAGATCATACAAATATTTGTTCCGTGCAGGGATCGAACCCGCGGCACGTAGCGCAGAAGGCTAATCGCTTAGCCACTGCGCCAACCGTGTCGTCAATCCACCACGCGTTAATTCCCCATAAAATTCATAAAATAAAAATATCAGTAGGTTAATTTATTTAAAATAAATATGATCCTAACCGTGTAGGGAGGCACCCATCCGTAGTAACCCTGCGGTGGCGGCGCGTACGCCGGCGGAGGCGCGGCGTACCACGGGCCACTCGGCGGCGTGTAGGGAGGCGGCAGCGAGCTCGGTACCATGTGACGGGTGGCTGTGAATTCATCGTATAATTATTAGTAACAACAAGAATGGGTTGGTAAAATACGCTGTGTCCAGTATATCTTGATAGTTCATGGCGCTGTCGCCATAATGCATGCATTGAGTGGAGTTTGTACATTTTATAGAATGGCCCACGATTTATTAATTTTTTTATTTATATTTATTATCCAAGCAACAGATCTGCATCTGTTATCAAGTATTAATTTTAACACAGACAACATGACGAAACCAATATTTACGCAAGCTTATATATTATCAAGCTAAACATTTTCAGTATAAGCTGACCTCTCATTGTACGGAAAGCCTATTCAATGCGAGGTCAGTTTATACTGGAAATGTGTAGCTTGAATGTAGCCGTGTGTATCTAATATCATTATTATCATGTGATATGTTATCATACTTGTATAGAAAAAGATTGTGCTAAGCGCCATAGAACTAGAATGGCTAGATAGAGGCCTATATTGGAGTAAGTAGTGATCATAGTAGTACACTAGGCAATTATTTGGGTTCATTAGAATTCGCTTATAAATAAAAATTGCAGATTATTGTTTTAGTTTCTTAATATATTAATTTGAGTATTAAGGAAACACCAAACCCAAACATACAAGTACATGTATATTAGGAAGTAAATATTTTAATTGCATTTAATTCCCAGAAATTTTACTTTAATGTGAGAGTTAAACATTTATCTCGCTTGATAATGAAACAAAGTACAAATAATATACAAAGATCTGCTATTGTTGTAAGTTTTTTGTGTATAAATATAGACAAAAATAAAGACAAAAACTAAAAAAAAAATAGGAAAAACCTTTAAAAACCGACTTCAAAAATCAAAGCTGTTAAATTTTTCGAAAATTATTTTATTTATTCATCCATTTTTACCTAATGGAAATAACAATAAAATTACACAAGCCCAAACGATAGCAAAATGCTTGTCGCTGTTATCCGTTGAAGAGTTCCCTTCCCTCATGTCGTACTCCATGATCAAATCTTAACCAATTTTTTCAACCACATAAACAATCATCCCTTTAATTTAAAACTAAAATCATAAAAATCGGTTCACAATCGGCGGAGATATTCGGTAACAAATCTGCTTTTTTTTCACGTCAGAAAAATATATTGGACCATCTTAGGATCTACCTTAATGAATACAGTTCAAACCATCCAAAGTGGTTTTAAGCCGTTTCTGAGAATTTGGTGAACATAATTTAAAAAAAGCAAAATAAAACATACGCATCGAGTATAGAACCTCCTCTTTTTTTTGAAGTCGGTTATAGAGAGCTGTGACAGAAAGAAAGAATGGATGATGAGATGTCAATAGAAGGATTCACTATCGGAAGATTTTAATGATCTAAGCCAGGGTTGTTATTGATGCATATTTTTTTCACATCAGCAGTTTTATCATTGACATCAGCGGATGCTGATTTTAATTATTTTCTTAAAAAGCAGGTATTTAAAAATCAAATAACCCGAATGTTTAAAAAGTGAACTTTAAAAAAAAGTGAAAAAAAAAAAGTCCAGTAGAATTCTAATGTGGAATATAGCAACTTTAACAGCAGGATCCATTATTGGGAAGATTCAAGCCGGTCTCGATTTTTAAGGGGTCCCAACTGAACATCATTAGTTGTAGTAATAGCATTAATAATCAGCATCAATCAATGCGGATGCTGATGTTGAAAATGATGCTGAAGTTCTGCGGATGGTGATGCTGATGTTCGCAACAACTACATCAGGGTTGTTGCGAACATCAGCATCACAAAGCCGCAGCCACAAGGATAATTCTAAATACATACCAAGATGTGCAGCTTTCAGCATAGCTTGACCATATTCAATAGCACCTCCAGATTTAAATGTTATTTTGAACTTCACTTCACCAATGAAATTACCATTTGGTTGTGCATGTACCTTTCCTTTGATGAAATTGGCAGAAAACATTGGCTGTTCAACAGATACCTGTTAAAAAAGAATTACAGGGCTATAATTATATGATTATCAATTATAATTTTTAAAATTTAATTAATAATTTCTGAGTGATAAGATAGAGAGTGAACAAATTATATAATATTATATTAATTTATTTGGTTCACATTCTCACATTAAAAGTCATAAAATGGGAAAGGTTATATTTTACCTTTGTGTGGAGTGTATAATAATTTATAATATTTTAATTTAAAAAAAAATACTTACTTCTTCCAAAGTTATAAATGGAAAACTGAAGGACCTTAATGGTTCCGAATGAGATTTTGAATTGAAAATCATTCGGTGAGTTGTAAGGTACATGCGACCATTTTTAACACCTTTGAACTCAATTGTGTCATTTCCAAAAAACTCAACTGTGACATTGTCCGAAAACAATATGATGCTGAAAGTAAAACCAATATTAGTATTCTATCTACTTACTACTTATATTATTGATGCTTAATCACTACATAGTATAAAACAAAGTCACTTCCCGCTGTCTGTCTATCCCTATGTATGCTTAGATCTTTAAAACTACGCAACAGATTTTGATGCGGTTTTTTTTATAGATAAGAGTGATTCAAGAAGAAGGTTTATATGTATAATACTTTCATATTAAATGTAAGGATAATAGAGAAATTGCACCCGGGCGTAGCCGGGGACGGAGCGCTAGTATTCGAAATTACTTGGTGTTTGTATCCATATATTTAAGTTAATTTATACCAGCATGCATTTTGTAGTAATCATATACATAACAGAACTTTGATTGATGTTTGGAGTAACATTCTGCTGCTAATTACATAGTTTATTTCACTAACCACACTGTGGAACCACTTGCTGTAGGTGACAACTAATGGATATATGTATACACGGCTACATATAAAACTAAACATTTTTAGCATAATCTGACCTCTCACTCAATTGGATAGCCTATATCATTGTTATATAAGTCAATTTAATTATTCAGAATATTCCGATATCATATATTTTTTCATGTACTACTACTCTACTACTAACTTGTAGTGTAATAAAAAACAGAGTGTTAGATTTTAAGAAAAGGTGTTGATGATTATTAATCTTTTCTCTAGTACTTAAGAGTCATCATAACAACATATTTTCTGGCTAGTCATAACAACTAAATCTGGTTTTACAGATAATAATAATTAAGAAATCTGAAAATCATGGGTTCCCCAATTGGCCACTGTTCAGTATTGGAATAATATTGGGTAAAATAGTAAGAGTAGCTGCAGTATATTGAAGAGCCACCTCTAATGACACTGAGAACGAAATCTTCGTACCATAATGCGCAATGATTCATATTGTGTTGTAAGAATTCATTTTATCTAATATTTTGAGGGAGTGGATATTAGAAAGAAATCAAAAATAGGATTCAAATCGATAAGCCAATAACGAATACTATTAGCTATGTGAAAAGATAAACAATTAGTGTAGAACGTTCTAAAGCAAACGCAATCGTCGTTGGTAGTATACAAAACGATGACTCACCATTCTCTTGCATGTATTAACACCCCATGATCAGCATGAGCCGTATTAAGAGACATTTTGATGTGATATAGTAATTTTGAAGCGGTATTTTAAACGTTTGCAAAGAATTGATCCGTATTATTAATATTTAGTATATAACTGCCTTATTCAACAGAAAACAAACCGAGAAACAAACAAAATTTCGTCTTTTGCGTAGGGGACAGGCGTAGTGACACTGACACTGACATAACTTATTATGTGCTGACGGTGCTGACAGCCAACTGACAGCAGGACCATAGAGTAGGTAACTTAAAGTTTTAAACCGTATTTTAACGGACTAGGACATTAGGAACATAGATCTCTATACTGCAGTAATAAATAGAGCTTAATACTTGGATTCTTTAGTCATTGCTTAGTACTCAGATACAAATATATTAATCTGTGACTCAGATCATCAGATGACGAACCCGTATGGGTGCTTTTCTCTTAGAAACGTTACTTTTTAGGCGTTTCCAGTATCTCTAAGTAGTCTGTGATATCCAGGTAACTTATGACTAGAGACCACTGGACCACTGGTAACACTGGTCAACCGTCAATGTGATTGTCAAACCACTAGAAATGTCAAAACAATGCACTGTACGCCGAATACAAAATATTGTTTTGATATCAAAATATATGTAAATCATGGATTTGACAACAAATCAAACTAATAATATCAAGCCTATTGCTAAAGATACTGTTCATAAAATATGTTCTGGACAGGTAAGTACAATTTTTTACAAAGAACCCTCAGATGAAGTAAAATGTTATTATTTTAAGTTTTTAAAGTTTTGTACTTCATCCAAGCCCGTAGCCAGGGGTACATCAGGGTAAGCTGCAAGGCTTAGTCTGCCCTGAAAACTTGCCTGCCCTAGCCGCTAAACCTAAAACTTTGAGTTACCTACTTTTTAGGAAATTAATCCGCTGTATAATTCGGCTTTCATCCTGCCGTGAATTTTTCGCCTGTCCTGTTTACACAATCTGGCTACGGCCCTGACTTCATCTGACCAAAACCTAGGAGAGTTAATGTTTTAATAAAACATTGTAATGTTTGCAGAGTTATGTCTTAGAAACATATTATAACTATGATACCAATGAATTAAAATCGATTGATTACAGGTTGTTGTAAGTTTAGCAGTTGCTGTGAAAGAACTGGTAGAAAACTCTTTAGATGCAGGTGCAACAAATATTGATATCCGATTTAAGAATTATGGAGTTGATTTCATTGAAGTATCTGACAATGGCACTGGTGTCATAGAAGATAACTTTCCAGCTTTGAGTAAGAACATTTAATCTTGAGTTACATTCATCAAATCAGCCTGTACTGGAGAGGGTGGCTTATTGTTAGCAGAATTTTTTGTAATCACACTGGTATAAAGAAAATAATTTTGTAAAATATAAACTAAAATCTGGTTTTCTTCCACAGCTTTAAAGTACCATACTTCAAAATTAAGTGAGTACTCTGATCTGCTTGGGGTATCAAGTTTTGGGTTCCGTGGGGAAGCCCTTAGCTCACTATGTTCTTTAGCAAATCTCACAATTACTACAAGACATAAAAACAATGAATATGGTAATTATATTCATACTTAATAACTTAATTTGAACTCATGTAGCTGTGACTTTTTATTAATGTAACTTATCTGTTTCAGCCACAAAGATAGAATATGACCACAAAGGAAATATAACAAAACAGACACCATGTTCCAGACAAGTTGGGACAACAGTTAGCTTAACAAACCTTTTTTCCTCATTGCCTGTTAGACAAAAAGAGTTCCATAAAAATGCTAAAAGAGAGTTCAACAAAATGACTCAGTTGTTATATGCCTACTGTTTGATTTCTGTAGGAGTAAAGTAAGTTTTATCACATGCATATAGATTAAAGTAATAATTTCAGTATCATTAATTCTTTGTCTGTTATGTATTCCAGAATAACTTGTAGCAATCAAACAAGCTCCAACTCAAAGTCTGTAGTAGTGGCAACTCAAGGAACAACATCTTATAAAGACAATATAGCCAGTGTTTTTGGTGTTAAACAACTACAAACAATCCTAGAGATAAAGCCTGAATATGTCACAAATATAAAAGAAAACATATTTCGAGGGTTATCAGGAGAAGTTCAGGAAACCAATGAAAGTGTTGATATAGAAGATGTTGAAATTGATTTATCTGAAGATTCTAATGATGCTGACAAAACAGATTCTATAAATAATGACCAGATAAATGGTTCACAAAAATCTCAAGGCTATAAAAATCTTGCTAAGCCGATTGAATTAACAGGTTTTATTTCGTCCTGTGCGCATGGTAGTGGACGTTCCAGCACAGACAGACAGTTTTATTTTATTAATTCCAGACCATGTGAGCCAACCAAAATAATGAAAATAATAAATGAGATATACAGACAGTACAATCCAAATCAATATCCTTTTGTATTCCTAAATGTTGATCTGGAAAGAACAGCAGTTGATGTAAATGTCACTCCAGATAAACGTAAAATATTTCTTACGAAAGAGAAAATTATATTAGACGTATTAAAGAGCTCCTTACTGAAACTATTTGAAAGTATACCCAGAACATTAAAGGTAGAATCATCTCTTAATTTATATAATAAAGAAACAAATGACGTTAAACCAGATTTGCAGCAGCCCAGAGTTTTCAATTCGTTTTTGTCACAATTTCAAAATAAATCGAAGCAACTTTCTGGTGGAAATTCTACAGTTGATAAAGGATCAGCAAAAGTTGAACTTAAACGAAAATCAACAACAATGTTAGATTATGTGTCTTCTAAAACTAAGAAAACTGAAGTGGCGGGATCAGAAGATAATTTTGTAGACAAATTTGTTGAAGAGGAAGATTCGCATGGTATTAAAAATGAATTACTTGATATTTTAAACTCTGAGAAGGAAGAAGAAAATGGTGATATCAATACTGAAAACAGGCATTTATTAGACTCTGAAGAAAGCAACGAAAACAAATTAAACACAAATGATACGTTGACCGATAGTACGCCTCCAAAAGACATTCAAAACAATGTGATGTATTTAGATTTCGGTGATAATTTACCAACTACACAAATAAGAGATGTATCTGACGTTATAATAGAGAAGTCACATACAATATATTGCAAAACCAAATCAATAAAGACAAACGCAAACACTTCCACTGAAGTAAAAGAGAAAACACCTAAAAAGCAAAAAATTCTGACAGATAAAGAAGATTTGGGAAAGAATAACAGAAAATCTGTAACTTTAAAGACATCTCTGGAACATGTTAAAGTATTGGCAAGTATGTATATTGAAAATAAAAAGGATACCGCACCTACAAGAGTAAAGTTCAAAAGCGAAATTAATCCTGTATTTAACAAGAACTGTGAAGAAGAACTTAGTAGAGAAATATCTAAAGACTCCTTTAAGAAGATGGAAGTTATTGGGCAGTTTAATTTAGGTTTTATAATAACGCAATTAGAGGATGACCTTTTTATAATAGATCAACATGCTACTGATGAGATTTATAACTTTGAAACATTACAGAAAACTACAGAGTTAACTAGCCAAAAATTAGTCATGTAAGTACAATTTATATGACTACTCACAACATATTGTCACATACTCATGTCTTCATGGCACTGCAGTAATACCTAATCCTAATTATTTTCAGTCCGCAACAACTAGAACTCACGGGAGTGAATGAACAAATATTAATGGATAATTTAGATGTCTTTAAAAAGAATGGATTTACATTTGAAATAAATGAAGAAGCATTACCCACAAAGAGAGTGAAACTGTTAACAATACCTATGTCCAAAAATTGGATTTTCGGTAAAGATGATATAGAAGAACTTCTGTTTATGTTAAGGGTATGTATGTTTAACAAAGAACATCACATAATGTTTTGGAGACACAAAGACAAAAAGCCAAACTGTACATAGCCAGCTGTGTAAGGGCCCACCCACACTCGATACTTTTAGCAGCAGAATTGCGTTTTCGCATTCGTTATTCACTTTTTGTAAGCAAAAGGCAGCCAACGAACGCGAATACGCGCGATTCTGCTGCTAAAAGCATCGAGTGTGAACGAACACTAAATCCATCGCGACTATTCGCGAAGTCCGCGCCCAAACTTCACTAACCCATCAGCAGTGCCTGTACTTACAGTATTAACTTTTTTGTTATTGATAATTATTTTTATATGGTTCTATCTTTCTAGCCCCGACCCTTTTACTATGGGACGCAACAAGTAATCGAGAAAAAACAAAACAGCTGTTCCATACATTTTAGTCGCATAATATTGAATTATTTGTATGGGTATATGAGCAGACATTTTTTTCGAGTTTTTAATGTTGGTCCCATAGAAAGTTGTTCATAATGATGAGTACAATAACCTCTTAAAGAGATCGGGACTAGAAAGGTAGGACCTTCAATTGGTACTTGGTAGTTTGTTCTAATAATTAATTAAAAACGTCTTGTTCGAATTTCAGGAATCCCCTTCAGAATATTGCAGGCCAAGTAGAGTAAGGGCAATGTTTGCATCTAGAGCATGTAGAAAATCTGTGATGATAGGCACAGCTTTGAGCAAAGCTGATATGAAAAAACTGGTTGCCCACATGGCAGAAATAGAAAAACCATGGGTAAGATAAAGAAATTTGCTCCTAAAAGATCAATCATATTACATTAAAGAATAACATTTTCTAAAAGCAATATTTTCTTTACAGAATTGTCCCCATGGCAGACCTACAATCCGGCATTTGGTCAATTTAGCCATGGTTCACACAAAAGATAGATTTGATACCTAATATATTTTTGATTATACACAACAAATCCCAATCATGAATCTGTTAAGTGCAACAAAACGGTATTAAATAAAAATTATATTATTTTTTAATTATTTTATTTCATACACTAATAGACTTGAAAATATTGAATCCTGTGTGTGCAGTAGTAACCATAACTCCTGGCATTTGTTTGTGCCAGTGCAATTCTTTTATATCACTCTGTCCTTGATGGATGAATAGCAGCTGTGGTGGAAGGTTCTGAAAGAAAAGTCATTTTAACATTTAGTATTCAATAATCAAAGAAGACATGCACAATTGCACACTACAGTCACATAAAATGAATTATTCTAGAGAACAAGTCAACTATCATAATTCCAGTATCCTAACCGCATATTCCATTGGTTCCATATAAATTCTAAAAGAATTAACATGATTGATCTATGTTGACGATAAAGATGTATGGAACTAATTCTCTTCTGTACATGCGGCTTCCAACCAATTTTAATGACGCTTCCCTTTTTTTCAAAATTGGTTGGCTTAAGTGTTAAATATTACCTACTTGTATTGTATAACATAAAGTGGTACTTATTATGATCTTTGCATTTCTTTATATTTTTGTCATATTGTGTAAATTCAGGTCGAATTTTGGCCAGGGCCGCCGCCCTTATTCTATTGTAAGTTAGTTGTTTGAAAAAGTATCCACGGAGTTTCTTGCCGCTATCTACTCCAAGCCCAACCCACTTGGAACCGTGCATCTAGAATCACGACGTTTCAAAACTGTCTACAAAAGCCCAGTTGAAATAAAAATATTTGACTTTGTCTAGTAATACCTTTAATTCTTCATCAACAACATCGTCATCATCTCGTTCGACTGCCAAGTCCCAAAGCGCAACTTGATGGTCTTCTCCGGCAGATGCCAACACACTTGGTTCCGTCCAGTGCCACTCTATGGAAGTAACAGGCGCCGTATGGTGCTTGAAAGTCGCGACTGGTGTTTTGGCGGATAATTGTCTTAGATCCCATATATGAAGAAAACCATCATCTCCACCTGTAATACATAAAATAAATAGGATTTAAATTTTTAAATTTAAAAGACACTAACTACAGGGTTACAATGAAAAATCGTTACAATGCCAGCCTTAAATTATTGATTGGTTCTCGCAGCCGCTGCGATAACCAATCAATGATCTAAGATGCCAGCATTATAACAGTTTTTCATTATAACCTGTTTTGTGTTGTTCTGTATTGTGAAATGTCTTGTCCAGATAAGACATGTTATCCTCATGCTAAACAATTTATATTCCTTATTTTTTTTAATGGGCCTATTGTTGATCCCTGTGGAACCCTCACTGAATTTTTGATTCAGGATGGCTTTTTTCCATTAACATCATCTTTCTGTAATCTCTCTTTCGTAAATACTCCAGCACGAAATTAAAAGATTCAACCCTGCATTCCTAATTCCACAGTGATTTAATTTTGTGATCAATATTCCATGAAGAACACAATTAAATGCCTTGGACAAGGACAAGAAGATGCTGAGAACATCTCGGATATCCCCCGAAACATACTAAAATTTGGCATGATGATTTCCTTATTTTAACCATTATGACATGCATTGCATAATATGGCAATATTTATTCAGTTTCTCCACGTCTTGCAGCAGTCAGCAGTTAATTTAAATGGAAGGAGCTGTAGTGAAAGCTGGACTGACTAATATTACAAAACTTACCACTAGCAATGAAAGGCTCTTTATTGTTCCATGATATAACATTGACATCACTTTGATGAGCATCCTCAACCGACACCATGCAAGCTTTCTGAGGGGCTGCTCTTGTGTCCCATATTCTTATTGATTTATCTACAGAACACGAAGCTAGCACATTTCTGCAAATGTTCAATATTCATTATATCTGTGTCAACTTTTACATAAAGTGAGCCAATTAATTATTAAGCAAAGACAATACATAATACAATATAGGAATATTTTAAGAAAATATTCCAAATGTATAAAATATATTACATACTAATACAGTTTTGATATATTATTGTATTAACAAACTTTATTTATACAAAATAAAGACCTACCTTTCATTAGGTGACCACTGTATGTCTTCAACAGAACTAGTATGTCCCACGAGGGGTCGCTGATCTACTTCCCAAGTGCCAGCTTGGTTTGGTTTCCATATGTGAATATCTCTCCTGCAGTCACCTGTTGCTAGAACCTATAACCCAATGAAGATTTTTTTGATATTCGGTACATCGGAAGGGATATTACTAGAATCTAGTCAACCGCAAGACAAAACAAACCATCAAAAGCTACTGATGTTGTTTGGCAAACAAATTCTTGTTTAATTGAATTATTTAATTTGGTGTACAATTAAGATTCTCTGTAAGCCCGAAAGTGAAAACGATTTCACTATTTGTTTTTGCTGCAGAAATAAAATATTTTTGTTTCTTTCTTTCTTTCTATTGCCATTATTAACTACTACTGGGTACAATCTTAAACTCTGAGCTGCTACTGAACATTCTTCAGGAGAATGTTCTAACAGAACATCCCAATAACCATATGAACCCAAACAAACTCTCAACAGCCAAGCTTCCAACCAAAAAGATTATTCTACTATTTATTATTTACTGAGTAATATTTATATTATATAAAAAATTGTTTCCCTCACACCAAGTTCTGTAGGGCACCAATCAATACCAAATCCTTCTTGCTGATGGCCATTGAATGAATAAATAGGCTTGACAGGATTATTAACAGCATCCAAGTTGTAGCGTTCAAGCAATGTTGGCTCATCGACTGCTTGTAGTTGTTGTGTTATATTCCAAATGTCTACTCTGCCCAATTCAGACCAACTTGCTGCTAGAACTGAATTTTTAAAAGCTGTTGCCTGTAAAAACAAACATTATATTTACTTCTAGAAAAAAGTATATAAATATCTTACACACATGACATCATGCCTTTTCTCATGGGGGTAAGCAGAAACTACTGAATGCCTAATGTTATGATCCTTACAGACCCCTTTCCCAAGTACCTTTTATTTGTGACAATACAAATGAAAGCACCAAAACAGAATGAAAATATGAACTGATAAGAATGTCTTTGAACAGTAATTAAGCGTGAGTATAATCTTCACCATATCGCTAGGAAAATCCTTTTACAACTAACCCTAGGAGAGAAAGTGAGTTAGTTGCTGTAACTAACGAATGTCAAATACTTTTATAATATTTAAAAAACTTACCCTTATTCTATTGACACAGCCCTGGTGCTTGATGAAGGAGAATGTCATCAGTGGTTTCTTCTCCTCATCTTCCTCCTCATCATCATCATCCTCATCTTCATCAGATTCTTCATCATCTTCTGCTTTTGATGTTTGGTGCAAATTGGACATTTTGATTACTAAAACACTTGAAAGTAAAGATTTTATTATATTTAAAGATTACAGGTTAGATCCGATTCCTGTTTATTAATGAACTGACCTTAGCAAATAAAATGTATTCTGGTGTCTTAAACTGTAATCTGTTTGACCTGAAATAGTAGTCAAATCAGACTACTTACTATTGAGGTACTCCACTGCTCTTATAAACATAATTTACACATAGAGAATTATTATAGAGTAATCCATCATATAGGCTGTGAAGATATACAACCTTCATATTGTACATATTGTATCGATGGTCTTGTTGCTTAGCAATGTTTGTTATATCGGTCTTGTCACATATACGAAAAATATATTCCTACTACAAAATAAAACAAAGTTTTATTTTATCATTCAATTCTACGACAACTTAAAAACAATTATAAGCTTTACAAATTATCTAAAGCTTTACATAGGCACAGTGTGCATTAGTGGATGTCACAATATCTTTGATTTTTTTGGTTCTAGGACATGCCAGTTGCCTCATAATTGTTTTCCTTCACCATAAATGCAGTGGTGATGGATATGCTCCAGGAATTCATTAATTAATTTGACCTATTGGTGTGCGCCTGCATTCGAACACCACCATATGACGCGTAAATCGGGGCCACAGCCACTGAGCCACCAGTGCTCCCATAATACATTTAAGGGTCAGTGGGTCATCTTAGGGGCGGAGTTAGTTAAACAAGTATCACGTACAAATGCGACTTACTTATTTAAATGTGCGCTAGTAGCTTGAGTACCGGCTACTAAATAAGTCGTCATCGGGAACTCATTTCTGTCGTTACCAAGATTATCAGGAACAATATCGAAGCTAAGGCAAGGGGCACCAGTCTGAGCCTGATGCAGCATTACGTAGGCAGACTGGTCACACACTAACTGCTCGTCTTCCTTCAACGGTTGGCTTGGAAGATAAGTCGTCGGTCGGTCGTCGTCATTTCCTTCGTCGCCTTCCATAACATCGTCGTCACTTTCGGAACTCCCTTCCATCTGCTCTTCTTCTATATTAGACATCATTTTGATTGTAAATAACAGTAAGGACTCGTAAATAATAATATTCCTATAAATCAACACGACACGCGAGATTTAGGTTATGATGAATATTTTTTTGACAGATTTGATGCGTGTAGTGCTGTGCAGAATCGATTATAAATAATTGATTAGTAAATAATCAAGATTTTCGTTTGCAATCGATTATCAGTTAGATAATTTATTACAACTGGGAAATTGGGAGAAAACTATTTAAGCTATGGTACGTATGGTACAATGGGAATCCCCGTTACTAGTAAAAAGTCTAGTGATCGGTAGGTACTAGCCCTGCGGTCCGAATTGGAATAAAAGCGATAATATCGCGAATCTGACCAAAAATAGTCACAAAATATAAGGCCTATTGAGTAATAATAATAATTGTGACTTTAAGGGGAAATCCCGAATAATTTTTTAGCATTGCTTTACGGTTACACGATCTCAGACGTATACAAATAGTTTTCTTTCGACTTCAATTTCTGAGTGGAAACTTTCGTGAATTTTAAAATAAAACGCCGTGAAAGTATTTCTCATGTGTGGACAAATTTTGACAAAACTGACCAGGAAGAACCGAGTAAGCTGTGTAAAAAAAATCTCTGTGGAAACACTACTAATCTGCGTAAACACATAAAGAGATTATAGTGCCACAAACTTATCTGACCCAGTCGTGGCGTCACTGCTGTCGCTTTTACCAATGTAATCTCCGTAGAAAAATGACATTTTTATGTCATTTTTGTTCCGTAGCGACGATAGTTGCAATTTTAGTCACCGGGTCAGATAAGTTTGTGGCACTATACTTCTGATTGAAGACGAGAAACCTTTTTAATTTCCAACTAATAATCTAAGCAAATCGATTAATAATTGATTTTCGATTAATCGATTAGATAAATAATCGAATCGGTTCACCAATAATGACGTGCTTTTGACTTTTGTTTGCCAAATCTGGGGGGCTCATAGAGTTATTACATAGTACCTATAACTTTCTATGGGGGGGCTAAAAAGGCCGCTTTAGATGAATCATAATATGATTCATATTACGAATGTCAAAATATCTACTTAATTGACGACTCTTAATGTCATCCGCATAAGGTTCATATTCAGTCATCATCTGTTTGACAGCTACTAAGCAGATCATTAGATGAATTGCTCAATGTGGCCTTTTTAGGCCCCCTGAAATCGGGCTAAATCATAGACTCGATTAATCGATTAGATAAATAATCGAATCGGTTCACCAATAATGACGTGCTTTTGACTTTTGTTTGACAAATCTGAAATTGGGCTAAAAAGGGGCTAAAGGGCTAAATCGTGGTTAAATCATAGACTTAGGGGTGAGCTTAGGGGAGCCCCGGAGCCCCCTAGACTTGCTTAAACTTATTATCTAGAGCCATAGACATTGTCTAGAGCCTTACTTATTTCTATGGGCTAATTATAAGGGCAAGTACCTAAATAGACTTATGGTTTCGCTTACGCTCAAGTATTAATACTTGCTCTGCGAAATCCTAAGGCTTACAGAGACGACAGAAACGTGTAGTTTCTGTTCAGAAACTTATCTGTCATGCTGAGTCATGCATGCGTGATCAGTGTTGCAAACTTAGCGCTTTCAGCGCTAGATCTATCGCTTTACTGGCTCCAGTGGTCTCGAACCTACCGATATTTCGGTATTTCTTCCGATATGTGGTCTATCCTACTGACTGACCTACCGAAATGGATTGATATTGCCACGATTTTTGAGAATACGACTACATATTTTATATTCCAGATAATTATGTTTTGGGGAAACCCTTGTGTCGTACAGTCCTTAGATTTTAGGGTATCCCCAGGCTTTTCTATAAAAACGGGAATTCTAATTTTATTTTTTATTAATACTTATGATAAATAAATAAAAGAGTTACGGCCTACAAATAAAAAACATAAATAATATAAAACATTTTTCCTATAACAAGAACGATAAATTAAAAATACAATAAAAAATTAGTGGGTACACGTAAATTCCGAACAACAGACTCATTTTGTTCCTGTACGCTGGCTCAACAGCAAGATTACACCAGTATTTATTGTACTCTTTGGATTACACCGTTTTTATTACCCAGAGGAGCAAGATTTTCCTAGTGATTATTAAAATTGTCAACAGCTCAAGAACACAGTACAAGCACGGGGACATAAAGCTGATTGAGCTGCATTGGTGTAGCTAGGGAGTTTTCCTAGGGGGGGCAGCCAGCCAGCAGATCAGCAACCGCAAGGTTTGTAAGTAATATTAGCGTTCTCGGAAACTGGCTCGTGACATTTTCTTTAATATATCTTGTTAAACGGTGGTTTTCGGAGATGATAAAATAATTTTACGTGAAATGGAATTGAGTCCTTTTCTCAAGTTAAAAATAATTAAAAAAAACACTATATTTCTTCATTAAAAATGGATCGTCCGTGTAGTAAAAAAATAATAATAAGCAAAATTATTTCTACAATTTTCCAAAATAATTATTATGCTTACACTTGCAATTTGGTAATTTTGACCTGATTTTTTTAACACGCTTTTATTAGCTTCACACACAGACTAATATGATGCTAACGCACATGCTGGCTTCACATAATCACATGTAAATAACTAACTAACTATGTAAGAAAATCTTGGAAGAGACCCACTTCCCGGTTTCCGATTGAGCTGAAATTTTGCATACACGTTCAGTTTGGATGACTAAAGCGTGTTCTATAGTTTTTTTTAAACTATAATATTTATATCTAGCGATTTTGTGCAAATTCAGCGAGCTTCTACCTGACAGACTGTTGGTAACACTGTGCGCGATGTCAAGTCAATATTGTCAATGTCAACAATTGTGTCAATGTCTGTTTTGAAAGAAGTACCTAGGTAAATTGAGGTTAAGTTATGTATACATATTAGAAAAACCGCAAGTTATTTAAAACAAGTAACATAAAATGGCCTTTCGGTGCACAAAATTATTAAGAATAATTAGAAGCACGAATGTGATTCGTCACAATTTCATCACGACTTCTGTAGCTTTACCAGAAGAAGTAAAAATCCGTAAGCCAAAGGAATTCAAAACAGAAGAGAATTTGGTTTATATAGAAGATCCAGACAACTTCGGAACTCTATCCAAAACAGGTACAACTCGATCAGAAGAGGTAGAAGATGAGGGGGATATACAAGAGCAGCGGTTTATACAAAATAAACCATTACGTTCCCAAAAGCTCACCACTAAGCAATATGCCGATTTAATAAAGCAATATCTTAGTTATAAAAGACTAAAAGAGGCCATTGACGTCCTAGAAGTGAAAATGTTAAAAGAGGACAGAGTGAAACCTGAAAACTATATTTATAATATATTGATAGGAGCTTGTGCTGATGTAGGGTACACGAAAAAAGCTTTCAAACTTTTCAATGACATGAAAAGACGGGCTTTGCAACCAACGGGGGACACATACACTTGCTTGTTTCATGCTTGTGCTAATAGTCCTTGGCCAATAGATGGATTAAAACGTGCTGAGCACTTGAGGGAACTGATAATTGAGAAGGGTTTTGAACCAAATGTGACAAATTATAATGCAATGATCAAAGCATTTGGTAGATGTGGGGACTTACCAACAGCTTTCAAAATTGTTGATGAAATGATGTCAAAGAAAATGAAAATAAGAGCTCATACTCTCAACCATTTATTGCATGCTTGTATCTCAGACAAACAAAATGGCTTGCGTCATGCTTTGATGGTGTGGAGAAAAATGTTAAAAATGAGGGAGAAGCCTAATATTTATACTTTCAATTTGTTACTGAAATGTGTTAAAGACTGCAACTTAGGTAGTAAACAAGACATTGAAGAACTGATTGGTACTATTCAAACTCAAATACAATTACAAAGTAAAAGTAAGAGACAATTGAAATTGACTGAATCAAACAAAAGCTTAACAGTTGAACCAGAAAGACAAGTATTGATTGGAGCCTCAGAAACAGTTACTGATATTTCAGTAACAGATTCTGATAATAAACATACACATCACAGATCAGATGGTTCTACTGATTTAACTGTTATAAACAACAAAGATAACATTACAATAGAATTTGTAAACAAATTGGATAAGGTACTTATAAATGAAAGAACTGTACCAAACTTATTATCTAAAAACTTGAATATGGAACAAGTAACAGCATTGCAAGAAGTCCACACCCTACAAGATAAGTTTGCGGTTGTAGGTGGACAGGAAGACTTTCTAAGGGAAATGCAGACATATTCTATTAAGCCTGATGTTAAAACATTCACACAAATGTTGCCATTACTAGATAACACAACTGGAGCTGAGGATAAATTGCTCCAAACAATGAAATCTTTAGAAATCAAAGCAGATATTGATTTTTACAATATGCTGATAAAGAAGAGGTGTTTAAGATCAGATTATGATGCTGCATCTGTAAGTTCCCAACAACAAAAACATTATAGAAATAACTTTATTAGTTTTAATAATAAATAGTCAATTTTGTTTGCAGGAAGTGAAAGAAATGATTAAGATAGAAAATGAATTCCGTAAGAAACGGTATCCCTTTTCCAAAAAGTTAAAATTAAAAGTCAATATAATGACATATGGTGTGTTAGCAATGGCATGTAAAACAAGTGAAAGTGCAGAGCAACTTCTCAAGGAAATGGAGGAAAAACAACTTAAGTAAGTGTTAAAGTAATATTCTATAGTTCTATAGGGTTCCATACCAGTCACCAAAGGAACCTTATTAGAATTTCAGTAGTCTGTATGTCACACATTTTACTCTGTAATTACAACCATAAATAGCAGTAGCTATCAATAAAATGAGATACAGTAAGTTGTAGAATATATATAGTGTATAGTATATAGCAATAATGTGGATTTGTTGCATGAATTAATCAAATATGTAAAATTTTGCTTTTTGTAAAGGAATTCTCTATCTTCAATCCATCTATCCATTTCAATTTCAATCCATCTATTAGATTAATGACTGTAAGTTGTTTATAATACTTCATTATTTCTGCAGGGTAAACATACAGATTCTAGGCACTTTGCTGAGGCAAGGAACTGCAAATAGCGATTTTGGCCATGTCTTATACATTATGAATGTAGTCAAAAAAGAGAATATACAAGTCAATGATATATTCCTAAAGCACCTAGAAGGATTCAATGACAAGTGTGTTGAAATTATAAAAAAGGTATGTTCATTTAAATTTTTGAGAATAACCTTTATGATTATTATTAATTTAGCATAAACTGTCCCTTTGTAGGGGAAATACTTGAATCTTGTATAATAGACAAGGCATTTAGAAAACACAATTTGTTTCTCAGGATAAAGGTTCAGAAGTATTTAAGAAGGCTTATGAAATTTTCTGCAAATATTACACTACCTGGTTGAAAGACATCAATATTGAAAAAGCTCTAAAACCAGAACATCCATGGCATCAGTTCCAGGAAAATTATCCAGATACAGTTCAGCGAGATGGAGTTCAAATTAAACAACCAAAGAAACATTATAAGAAAAATAAAAAATATGTACCATATACTCCAAGGATAGTCAATTAAAGACACATTAGAAACATTTAGTAACTTTATTTATAATGTTACAAAATCTTACAATTTGAGACACTAGATCTTAATATGGTGGAGTTTGCGGTTGAGCTCTTCAAACTTCAGGAGTTTACGAATGAAGAAGTCGCCGAAGCGGTGAGCCACCTTCGTGTCCGCGATGTGGATCATGTCATTGTCGATGTAGAAGTCCAGCTGGAAAGAATAAAAAGTAAATGTAAATAAAATGAAGTTAAATCAAGTATGTATATTGATTTTACGACTAACTTTGAAGTCATACTAATGACGTCATAATTATTGAGCTTTCTTTTCTTTCTTCATGTATATATACAAGAAATCTTTGTGGATCTCAGTGGATGATATTTTACACCATATTAACAAAAAATAAAAGCCAAATTAAAAAAAGAACGATATCGCGTACAGCATTTCCACTAGAGCTGTACGGGGTAGCTATGCAGTGCGCGAGGTTAAAATCCACCAATAGGATTACTTCATTCAAAGTTCCCAGTAATCCTATTGGTGGATATTTTCTCTGATGGAAATGCAGCCTTACTGCCTCATTGATATAGTGTTTGCAAGTGAGGCTCAGCGGTAGGTCTTGGAGTTCGATTCCCAGGTCGGGCAGTGTCGAATTTTAGAATTGTGCCTGGTAGATGGTAATAGGCACGTCTTTTATTGGACTCAATAATGGCACCAGCGAAATGTTGGTGTACAACAGTAAACCTCTGCCTATACCTACTGTCTTACCGCCATATTATTAATAACGCGAACTAGCATCTATTCTCACCTCAGACCCACTCTGGAACTTTCCGTCAAGGCCGCTAGGTCCCTTACTCCAGACGACGTTCTTCATCTTATGCTTGAAGCACAGCAGATGAATGGCGAGCGCAGCATGCTCCCGGACCGCATCTCTGTCGCCACCGCGCGCAGCTGACATGAAGGCAGCGAGTTTCGCCAAAGGCAAAGTCGTGTACAATTTCAAGTACGAACGAATTGTTGGAAGCATCTTCTGCTGACGTACCTGTAAACAAGATATGGGTATGTTGTAAACATGTTAAGTGGTAGTATTATTATGTTGATTTCATAACTACAAAAAAAATCTTCTGCCTCTACGAAATAAATGCTGGACATTATTGGGTCCCCTGAAATGAAAAATATTGCAATGAAATAAATTGTAAATTGTCTTTAAATTATCTGGTAAATCTAAAATCTTTAAATTGTCTGTAAATTATCTGGTAAATTGTCTAAACTGCAATAGTCCGAGCGACGGCATAACTGGCGTATCGCCTGCGGGGCAAGAGGTTGGTGGGGGTGGTTCTCGGTACGCACGAAGTTAATTAGTTATCCGAAGATAAACATCCGCTCCGCAGGCCATACGCCAGTTATGCGGTCGGACTAGCTGAGCCCGCGATACAGTCCGCGTAGAAGAAAGAACATGCGATTTATGAAAAAAAAAATGTCTTTTGTCCTTTCACACACATCACACACTATTTCCTTGTCAAATTTCGTCGAGATCGATTCAGCAGTTTAGTTGTGAAAAGTAACAAACAGACAGAGAGACAGCTACTTTTGCAATAAAATATTAGGATTAGTGTGATGTGATAGCTTACCTCATCCATAAACACCTGAGTTTGGTGCTTGACAGCGTCACGTCCGTAGTTGGATCCAGGTTCAATGGGCGGCGGGCAAGGCGACAGGAATTTAGGGCACGCGAAAGTGAAGCAGCTTTCAAATTCTCCCAAGTCACCATATTGCATCTTGAACATCTTCTCGTGATAGTTTTTTTCACGGAGCACCTAGATTGAAAACATTAGTTAATTATGTGTGGACATAGCAGATTATGTGGGGTTTCAAAAACCAAACTTAGTGCATTACATACCTGCTGGATGGATTCATCAACGCACTGCGGGTGCAAGACCAAGCAGATAGCCAGCAGATTGTACATTTGCTCTGTCTGCTTATTGATCTGATCGTTCTGGTACGAACGAGTCGAGAACAGCTGTTTAGTGCGCTGCATGTACAACAGAGCTGACGAGAGTGTGCGAATGGCGTCGGCGTAACGACGCATCATCATGTAGGCGAAGCCTACGTAGTAAGATGTTGAGATCTGGCACGCAGGCACGTGCGAGTACTGAGACTTCTTGTGAAGCTCAATGTTCTCCAGGACCTAGAACAAAAAATGATTTCATTTGTGAAGAAAAAAATCTGATCTATACAATACAAACTCTTTATTGTACATCAGTTTAAGATTATGTCTGCGACAACCTTTACTGGTACGCAAATGACAGCGGGAGTCCGTTCTATACGGTTCTATTTCATAAATAAACCATCTTTACCAATGTGATGATAAAGTAAGTTTAACTAAAACCTGAATCTAATTCTCACCTTGATGGCCTGGTAATAATCTCCAAGCAATGAGTGAAGACGGAGAAGGCCTACTAAAGAGAAGTAGCCCAACATTTTGTAGAGGGAGTGACGACCGAATTCTCCCGCAACTGAGTCAGGGTCGCCGCCAGCAGCATACACCTGAAAGTACCAATAAAAATTATAATTATGTTGGAGCTAATATCATGCTTTTATCCAAAATTATAGGCCACTATATGTTACATCACTAAGATTCATGATGCTAGTAAGATACTTAGTACATACCTCCAGTTGGCGCTTGATGTTAGACTTGTCTACAAGTGAGTGCAACACATTAAGAATGCAGAGTACATTCCATGCTTTATTTTCAGTATTGAGAGCGTCAATCTCAGCTGGGCTCAATTTAGATGTGCGGGACCTAAAAACAGAATTAATTGCTTTTGAAAATACAACATGGACTATACAGGTATATACATAATGTAAATAGTTGGGTACACAACATACCTGTACTGTGCAAATGACTGAAATTGATAGACAAACTCATCAATGAGTTCCCACAACCACTGGTCGGGCAACTCCAGGGGCACAGGTGTCTCTGCAGACAGAATATAGTTGAAAAGGTCACAGTAGTTGTAGAATGAGTGGAACCTTTGATCAGGCTTGGGGCCACCTGGCACACGCGCGTAAATATCGCGATAGTAGAGTTCTTTGTATAGAATCATGAATACCTGAAACACAATAATAATTTTGAATCATTTAGATAATAATTTGATGTTGTGGGAATTTATTTATTTAATGTTTTTCATACAAATATGTACAAAGACAGTCTTTATACCTAAGGCATTCTCTGCTAAACAACCTTAGGGTGTTGATGATGGGAATGTATTGGTAATTGCAGTATGTTGTTATAGAACAACAGAGGATGCTGCTACATCCTCTTGATATAGTATAGATCACGGTATAGATCTTTATTTCATGTATACCAGATAATAGCACTTATGAAATGTCGAGACTCTAGATGCACACTATATCTCAATAGGATCCATTAGTCACCGTACAACACCCACAAGTGAAAAGGAGGTGCCCTATATTTTTCTGGGTGATTGTCAATATCTCACTGTAGTGGATACTAGGAGATCCATGTCCAACAGTGAACATTTATATTTATTTATTCATGAATCAAAACAAATAAAAATAGATCAATAATTGTTTTAAAAAGTTCATGACACAAGTTTTAGTAAAAGCTATATTTACAGTGCCACAAACTTATCTGACCCAGTCATGTCGTCGCTGCTGTCGCTTTTACCAATGTCATCTCCCCACAAAAATGACATTTGGCAGGTGTTTGGCCGTGGACGTGTTTGGCAGTCATTTTTTGTTCGGTAGCAACATTACTTCCAATTTTGGTCACCGGTTCAAACAAGAATATTATAGATATCTATAATATTCTTGGGTTCAGATAAGTTTGTGGCACTGCAGGTGGTATAAATAATAAACCTTTGTTAAAACAGATTAATTAAAATAGGTCTTTGTTTTGTGATGAAAAAGAAGTTATATTGTTATTAATACTTATCTCTGTTTTTTCTTCATCTTATTTAGTAAACAATTGTCACAGGATTTTTTAATGAAAAATATTATTAAAAAATATGAAAATCATCAATCAGTTAGATTTAAATCTAATCGCTTTTTACCAAATCTACATTTGGTTAATATTTATAAATTATTATTTCATTAATGAGTAGTGTGAAAAATGTTTACTAAATAAGAAAAGTAAGAAAAAACAGAGTATAGGTACAATGTTACAGTTAAGTTCCTGTTAGAACAAAAAGTATACTTGGACAAAGCCTCACTCTCTGCTCATCCACACACTCATTGGTCTATCACTCCCTGAACTGAACATATATTATATTGTTGATAAATGTGGAACAAACTCCCGAAAAGTGTAATGTCTGCTAAATCAGTAAATAGTTTTAAATGGCTCAAAACAAACCTGTGACTAAATTTTGTGAGATGAGACATTTAGCATTGGACTACAACATGTGAAATAGACTTTACTCCATTATTTTAATGTGGACACATGAGCAATCAGCATGCTTGCTGCTCATCCATAATTAAATAATAACAATATACTTACATGATCACTGTCCACAACAGGTGACACCTCATTCTCATCAGGCCACGGAGTATTCTCAAAATACTGTTCAGTAAGTTTAGGGAAAGTATTCTCATACAGATTCAGGATCTCATATGTTACTCCTTCATTGATCATGTTACGGAAGTAAACAAGGAATTTCTTGACCTAAAACATAAAATTTATTGTTCCACTCAATTTTCTTTGCATCAAATTGAAACAACAAAATCTCAACACTTAATTAATAAGATTCAAAGGTGTAGATTCTGTAATTTGTTTGATTTTATCATAATATTACATGGTATACCACAGTCTACATTTAATCATGAAAATGGAAAAAAAAAAGTAACTTACCATATCTGGCATTTTATAGAAAGATGATCTATCATACTCCAAGTCGTACTGGGGATCTCCCGTGTGGGGTTCATAATCACCATAGGATTCATATCCAGCCTAAAAATACAGAAATAACAACGTGATAACTGCTTACGTTTTTATGTGTAAGAGGTTATGATATAAATTTATCATTATAACGCTAACATTGGTTTTGGACAAGCAAATACCTCATTATTGTAATCGTCACTGGAATACATTTTGTTGAATGTTATTCGAAAACCACTTGAAAATACAGTTTAATAAAACAAAATCTGTCTGCTAGAAAACGCTGTCGCCCCAGTACGTTTTCTATTACATTTTGATAATCCGCTAATCGTTTTTGATAAATTACCTCATTCGTGCGACCTTGGTCCTTCTCCTTGTACATGATGTTAACTTTCCTAGGTTATTATTGGTAAAAATCTTATAAAACACTACTTTTCACCAATCATAAGTGCCATGCCAATCAAACTATATTGCGAATGCGCTGCGCTATAATGTCACTCGGATCTCGGAACAAGGTTGTTCGTAGGAGTGCTCGATATTTGTTTTAATATCGATATATACACTTGTTACATCGAATTAATCAGATATTATCGAAACATCTGACATCGATACATACTATCGATATATGTTATCCGATATATGAAATATGGTATGAAGTTTTATGTGCAACATTCCTTACATTCCGACATGACACGATACGCACTCGTCGCATGAAGGCTGATGAAGGCAGCACTTGACTTGTAATAATATAATCTATGATCGAAAAAAATGGATGACTGTGGCCCAGTGTTCCCAACTTAGGGGTTTCCCCCCCAAATTTAGGGGGTAAATAAGTGGGCTGGGATTTTTTAGGGGTTTTATTTTTTTAGGGGTATTTTTAGGGAATTTTTTTTTCTTGACTTTTACTGTGAAGTTTATAATGATTGTGACGCAGTTGGCTGTAAACTTTTTGAGAATTTTTCAATTATTGTTTATTATTACAATTTATTTATTAGTTTTAGAGTATTTTTTTTTTTTGGGGGATTTTAGTGGTTTTTAACTTTAGCTTTAGGGATAAATATTTCTGAGAGTTGGTAACACTGGACTGTGCTGTGTTGAGTTTTGTAAATAATTATTGTAGTTGGTTTAGTCGTTTACGCAATAAAAAACTTTAGATAAAAGATTTCGCATACTCCACCTTCTTAAAGGTGGCAACAATAGTCTTATATAATTCATAAAACAAACAGTAAATATAAATACATTCAATGAAAATCCTTTAGAAGTGTGGGTAGATTATAAAGTACAGTTCCCAAGTTCTACAATATAGCATACAAATATTTTACTATGGTGGCCGGCTCTGTGCCATCTGAAAGACTTTTTTGAAAGGCCGCACAAGTATTATTCCAGCAAAGAAGCAGATTCCAAGCTAAAAGAGTCAATAAAATTTTGTTTCTTCAAGGTAAGTTCTGAATTAATATTGGGAATTATAAAAATAAAGCTGATTATTTTCTTATACCTCGTGGTTTTACTTATTTTATTCATGATAAAGTACCTATTTTCATTCTTTGTAATTACTTTTACACACTAATTAAATACAAAAGACATTCGATATATTATATGGAAAATATCGATATATTTGATCCATATATCGTTACAACAATTCAATATATCACATCGAAAACAATATCGATAATTTTTCTGCATGAGCATCCCTAGTTGTTCGTGGGTTGTTCAACGAAATCGTAGTAAAAATGGGTGTGTTCAGTTATTACGGCCGGCGGCGGTTCACTAATTCACTGACTATTCCAAAGAGTATGTAATCACTACGTTTACGATCACCCGGACGATAATGCGTCGTCGAGCGTCGCTCGTCCGCCGTATTAACTGAACTAGAGAACTGAACACACCCACCCATTACCACCAACATGGGCGTGCGTGCGTAACTTGGTGCGTAAGGTTTACAATCTATGCGGTTTACATTGATATCCGCTGTGGCTAAATGTGGGTATTGACTTTAACAGATTATGGAGTGTGTTTTTAATACGGTGGATCCCAATGATCGAGCGAAATTCGCACGGGTGACTTTCACACTGAAAAATTAATTACTGAACGTAGCCATAGAGTTGAATGATGAACTGAACACAACCATTTCGGCTTGTTGAAAAAATATCGCTAAATGAATCGATATTATTTGTTCGGTGAATCGATATTTAATGGTTCGATTTATCGATATAAAATTCCAAACTATCGAATAGGTATAAAACACAGACCATAGATAAAGTAAACCTCTGGATGAAGTGACAGTGTAACAGGTTTTATATCGGTGTTTAATTTGTGCATGTGTGTGTGAATGTTACCAGATTAGAGTTGTTATGTTACATATGTTACCGACGTTCATTATAGTCTTTCTCGCTCTTTCTACAGACTAATGTATAGGTTCGCCACCCCCTCACACTAACGATGTGTGCGTGTAGCTTGATCTTTAGGTTTATATAATCCATAGATAAAGTAAATTAAATAATCTAAGACACAGACGAAAGATAAAAATTGATATATTTTTTAACAAAGTACATTAAGGTTTGTTTGTTTATGGTCGAATCTGTTCCTTTTGTCTTTGAGAGGAAGCAACAAAAAATACTTCTTTGATTTATTAGAAATGATGTCTGTTGATGATGTTTAATGCAAATAAATTAGATGATTTGATTTGATTGGTGATAACCTAGTAATGTAAGATGATTGATGTATATTAGGCAAAATATACTAATTTTTAGAGCCAATATTCTCTTTGAAATCGTACCCAAATATCGACATTTTTTAAAAAAGATATATGTTAAATTGCTATTTTCCAAAAAAATTGCAATTTAATATATTATATCGATATTTTTTGCATTTCTGAGATCACTACACTCATTGAAAGATTTTTTCAAATGACATCCCTTGTAGTGTTACAAGTTTTGTGGTTTTTGGTTTCTCTGTCTACGTGTGTAATGATGTGATTATCGATTATTTTAATAATCGTTTAAGAATTGGAGTTGACACAATTTTGACACTACAACAGTGTTCATTGCGTTGCCCAAATTGTAGGGCGTAGTGGTTTTAAAAGCATACCGCGCAATGTAGTTTGTTGGAATGTCAAAATTGAATCGATTCCGATTGCGAGTGTGTATCGTGATTACCCTGCGGGTCAGCTTGTAACTGCCATGGTATTCTTATTTAAAGGCTAATCGAATTTATTTTTATTTACATAAATCACATTATTCTCGCAGCTCTTACCACAGCATTGTATTAATCAAGATTGTAATCTATTATTTTAAGAGTTTCAGTGGAGTTTCTTGCCGGTTCTTCTCCATAGGACCTACTAATTGGAACCGCGCACCTGGAGTCTCGACATTCTTATGTGCCTGTATTTGGTTTACATGAAATAAAGATCTATTCTATTTAAATCTAATAAACTAGATCCCAAAATCGAAACGGTAAATAAATAAACTTAGGTTCATTATAATGCAAAATTATTCCGTTTTAAATGAAAAAATCTACAATATTAAAGTTATAGTACAGAAACAAAATCTTTGGAACTTCGGATTTATGAAAGTAAAATAAAATACTTATGAAGTACCTTTAGCTCATTATATTATAATATGTATTTGTCCAATTTTAACAATTTAATATGCTAATTCTTTATTTACTTACTGAAGATACAATTCTCGGATAAAGAAACTCAATTTAACCAATTGTATTCCTCTGGCGGAGACTAGACTAGACTGACACTGACATGACAGCTCGGACCGTTCAGACTTCGGAAACACGAATTTAATTTTATATGAAATTTAAACTTAGCTACGAGGATTAGCTAAAAAGTAATAAACTTAAATAGGTAATTAAATATTAAATCATCGATTCAGTAATCGATTATGTATTACGCAAACGAACAATTATTTAAATAATCACATAACCACATCACTAATTTTATGACATGCATGACATAACATTTGTTTTGTAGGTACTTCAGTCAAATCAATCAGTCATTCATTTGGTCTTGATTTGGTCAATAAATTATTCTGTATTCGTCTTCTACTGAAAGTACTACGCAAAAATGTTCGCGAAAACCCTTGCTAATCAATTTTTCCGCAATACGAGCGTAGTGAAATCGCCTCAAGGTATTAGAAGTTTTTCTGTAACATCAGTAAAAGATGATATAGTCAAAATTCAAAGCACTGACGACTTCAAAGATAAAGTCATCAATAGCAAAGTACCAGTTGTTGTGGATTTCTTCGCTACGTAAGTAAAATAATTGTGTATTAAAGTATTATTTTAGTTACCTCATCATCATCTTTAATCTTATCATTCTTATTTACCTCATCATTAATTATACCTATAGGCTAAAAATGGATAAATAGGTGATATAATTAAATTAAATTACATCCTTTTTGGTAAATAATAATAAAGAACATGAGGTAGAATCTGAATAAAAAAATATTTGTCTAAGTAATCTATTTACAGATGGTGCAATCCTTGTCGGCTACTGACCCCCCGCCTTGAATCCATAATCTCTGAAAGCAAGGGGAAGATTGTGCTTGCCAAAGTAGACATTGATGAACAGACAGATTTGGCTTTGGACTATGAAGTGAGCTCTGTGCCTGTCCTGGTTGCTATAAAGAATGGGAAAGTTCAACACCGCTTAGTTGGGTTGCAAGATACTGACAAGCTACGCAAATGGATTGAAGAGTTTACATCTGACGAATCTAAGCAAGAAATTAAAGCTTAAGATAATGATATTTTGTGCTTATTAAATTATTGTTACCAATATGTAGTTGATATAATATATCCAAAATAAAACAACTGTGTATTCTTCTAGACATTGTATTAAATCCCTTGCTCTTTTATAAACATTATCATCTGGTTTCCTTGTTTTAGTGGTTGCTTCAGTTTCTTCATCCTCTTCTTCGTCCTTATCCTCTGTTTGATCATCCTTAGACTCTGTCCATTCATCCATTTGTTTTATTATTTTCTTTGCATCATCTAGTAGCATGTTGCGAATATTACCTTGTGCAGACTCAAAGTATTCCAAGAGCAGCGACCATGATGAGTCTGGCAGCAAATATGTAGAAAATTTGTTCTTGTACAGCCAAACTTGCTTTGCTTTCATGAATTTCCAGTTCTGTTTGTTATGCTTCCACTGTGATAAATAATTGAGGCATTGACCCTTAAGTTGATCTTTTGATGCAGCTTGTGCTTCAGCCTGACGCTCTGCAAACTTTTCCCTCTTCATTTGTCGAATGGATTTCTTTCCTTTTTTATCCGTCGTGTCTGATGCTACAGGTTGCTTCTTCTTTTTCTTTTTTTGTGGTTTTTCTTCAACATCAGAGTCATCATCGTCATCGTGTTGTCTCTTTATAGAGCTATTTTCAGATGTGTTTACAGGAGTTTCGGCAAGTGCTTCTGATTTATCTTCCTGATCATCAATTTGCTCTTGTTGATCTTCAGTGTGCTTTTCGCTATTATTTGCATCTTTTGCTCTTTGAAGTCGTTTTCTTTTATTCTTATTTTTCTTTTTATTAGCCATCTTTACCTCCTTGACTGTCGACCAGCCGAGTTCAGCTCACTTATAATAAAAATGTGCTTGCTTTAATATTTTGTTTTTAGGTTAGGTTGGTGTATGGTTGGTGTTGTCTGATGTCAATTGACTGTTGACTGTTGAGAGGAGCTGTCAGTGTCAGATGTCAGTCAGTCAGTGTATTTTTTTAAATCTGGGTCTACTGCGACTTGCTAGGTCCTTTAGCTATCGCAATCTTGTGGAACACCACTGCCTCAAAGACCACTGCCGTAGACCACTGCACACTTAGATTATCATCAATTCTATTGTTTTTGTAGATACCTATTCAATCTTTTTTATAATAATTTATGAATAAAAAATATTTGAATAAAGAAAAGGCTTCTTTGGTCATTGGAAATTACCAGTTTAAATTGTTTTTGGACTAATAAATTATGAACTCCTTGATGGTGAATTTAAAATAATAATTAATGAATTTGAATAATTGTGTTGTAGTATGTACCATAATATAAACCTTTATTTTTCCAGTATTCAGCATAAAGTAATTTCCATTAAATTAAATTAATTTATTCATAACAACTTGTAAGTGGTGTGGTTATATGGTAACACAGAATTGTACTAAATCGCAATTTTTTGGCACGTCACAGCCGCGTCATCATGTCTCCGTGTCTGCTTTTATCACTTTGGAATTAATTTGTTCAACATTATCATACCTTATCGACAACTTTATATGTGAACTATAAATTTTGGGCGGTTTTTGATTTAGAGGCTTAAGATGGAAATTTTGAGTCAAGTGTCTAACGCGCAGTTTATGTTCACCGCTGCGGCTGTGGCTGTTGTTTTAGTATGCGCAGCGCTCGTTTTCGTATTCGGGTTCCGCTCAGCAGAACAGCCGCAGTTCGATAAGCTGCCCCTGGTCCTGGACGACAGGAAATCGTCCAATAAGAAGAACAAAAAGAAGGACAAGGTGAGTACAAACAATATGTTATGCGCTCCCGCCGTTGTCATCACTGCGTGCTCATTTTATTTTTAACCTGTAAGCATATGCTCCTTACTCACCGGGAGATACAAATTTAAAGTAACAAGCATGAGCCCTGAAATGCTCTATTGGATTCTCATTAGTTCTAATTTATGAATCTGTGTATAAATGAACTCAAGTGTTATGTATGTAGAAACATCAACTTACCGAATTTGTCTATTTATTAGAAGTCTTCACCGAACCGCACCGTAACTGATGATGTGAAGACAAAGTCCGAAAGCTCCAAAAAGTCTCCAACCAAGGAGAAGAAGGAGGAAAAGGTGAAAGATGCAGAGAAACCCAAGCCTAAAGAGAGACCAACTGAGCCCAAACCTGTGAAGAAGGAGGCAGCTGCTGATGCAAAGAAGGGTAAGAAGAGCAAGAGTACTGTTGAGGCGGAGAAGCCTGCAGACTTTGATGATGGAGGCTGGCAAGAAGTGCCAAAGAAAAGTGACAAGAAGAAGGAAAGAAAGCCTGCTGATGAGAAAGAAAAGAAAAAGGATAGTCCTGCTAAGAAGAATAAGAAAGTAAAGGATGCTGATGTTGAAGCTGCTCGGCCAGTGGACGAGCCAGTAGAGGAGACTATCAAGGTAATCAGTGCTGAAGGGCCAGAAGTGGATGAAGATGCAGCCCGTGCTTTGCAGGCCCAAGTTGAGGAGCTTCAGCGTGTACTGAAAGAGGTAACCTTTCACTTTAGTTAGTAATAAGTTAAATCGGTTTTTTCTCTGTAATTGATGGTGTACTTTAGAAGATATAAATACTCTTTGCGGCATACTCTAGTTTGTTGCAATAGTTAATTATCAATAGTTTGTTACATTGTTTTCAATGCAGAAGATTGTATAAGTTATAGCAAATATAAGGTTTTTTCATCTCTTTATGATGTTAGATTGCATATGAATAATTGTTGCATGATTACAATTTGATAAGTATAGTATAATTTATACTAAAGCTTCCTATGGCCAGTGATACTGTGGGTTGTGGGACAGGGTCAGGCAGATATAGGGCTGTTGCTATGTGTCATGTGTTTTATGAGCCTTAGCTATTCTCAATTTATGGAAAACTGGATTATTGTCCTGCTACCAATTGGTTTCTGAAACTGAAAGTTATGGAAAAGGAACTTTACATATCTTTTAGTTATAAAATGTAAGAGACTTTCCACAGATTTGACTAACATTTCATACATTAACTAACTAGGCAGAACGTCGTGATCAAGCTGCTCTGGGCAGTGTCGATGATGAGGATTCCCCTGACGTTGAGGAGCTGACTGACGTGAAGGATCTCAGGAGCAACAAGAAGAAGGAAAATAAGGAGAAACAGATCAAGAAGAAAACTGTAGAGGTAAGTTATTATTTAATTTGAATATTACAGATACCTAGAACCAGAAACCCCTGGATTAGATTGTACCTAGATTAAATTGTATGTTGATAAGTTATAAGATACCATTATGCAGTAAATTAAGCATTAAGTAATTCAAATGCTTATGTCTGTAATATCAGTTAATTTAAGTCTTAGGGTGAGGTGAGAAATCACAAACATCATTTAATTTGACAATACAATAGTAAGTTGGTTTTGCCTACCCTGTAAGAAATGTCTGTGCATGCCATTGCTACTATGCATTAGGATAGTTCCTGTAAAAATTGTCTTAAGTTTGGAAAATAAATAACATAATAAATAGAATAGAATGAAAAGTAAAGTAACCGGTTGTCGTGGTATGGACATGTAATGTGGAGATATAAGAATCATGTTATAAGAAGAGTTGTATGTATGCATGTTGATGGCTATCACAGAAAAGGCAGAGCAAAAAAAAATGGATAGACTGCATGAAAAATGACATTAATGTGAAGGAAGTGAATTCGGAAGTTATGTCTGATAGCGATGAATGGAGGAAAAAGACATATTGCATCAACCTCAAATAAAATGGGATGAGGGCAGGAGCATGATGAAATAGAATAGCACAGATAATTTTTATTTGTCTTATAAATTACATTGTAGGTTCATCCTCATGTCAGCTTGGAAACATCCACTGCTGAATGTGGGCTTCCTGAATATAGTGATACTATAATATGTTTAAGGTCATTTCATACATACCATGACATATTTTAAGAGGTGCATATGTAGATTTCATAGAAGCTTTGTAGAAAAAATTTAATAATTATATCAAACTTTTTCATTAACGCTTTTTTTTGTTTTTGCGGCACTGCCCGCTTCAATGACTGTAATACTACTTAGAAACTTATTGGATGTTGAAAAAAGTGAGGATCCAATTTTTTTTTTGTTAAATAATTTTAAATAAATTAATTTAAAAAATATATACTTAGAAAAAAAATCGTTTGTATGGCATCTTCACCACCTGTAGATGTAACTCTTAAAATGTTTTGTGTATGAATAGAATTACCTGAATATACATTATAATAATTTTATTTTCAATAAATTTATGAACATTCCATTTCCATTTGTTCCAAATGCAAGTACAACTACAACCCCACAGGTCGCCTCACAGGCTAATACCTACTACAATAATACACCAACTGATAACTGCCGAACTTAAATTATTAAGATTTTCGACGTCAATTACGAAATCAGTTTCTGACCTTTATAAAGGATATTATAGGTATTTTTTTTAATAAACTTTTTAGACGTGGTAGGTAAGTATTGAAAATATATTTTACACACAATACTACCTAATCTTGGAATCGAAATCAGATACTAAAGCTCAGCATGCGGCCAGTGGACTATTGAGGCAGTGTCTCGTTTTCATACTGCTTGTTTTAATAGACAAGTATAATTAAAATTAGAAGTTATTAATTTAATAAAATATTCTGTTACAGACTGCAGCAGCTAAGAGCGCGCCTAAACCAGAGGCCGCTGAGAAAGACAACTCTGATTCTGAGAAACAAGACAACCAACCCGGAGCAGTGTTTGATGAGCTCGGCGGTAAGTCAATACAGATGCTACTGTCTTGTTAAGCCAACTAACTACCAGTGTCGTCTCAATGACGTGTATTTCAGATTAAAATCAATACGTAGCAGATAGTGTTTTAAAGGTTATCAAGTTTACTGAAATATACATAACTTAATAGCAAAAGATAAATACAGTGAGCAAAATCATATAATGTTACTTTCGCATTTTATTTTAACATTTGGCTCTGTTAAGCACTGTGGTTATATAGCATGAAAATAATGATCTATTACATAACAAATTACTTATCATTCGTATAATTGTTACAGACACTTGGACTGACGCGAAAGTGGCCAAAAAGAGCAAAAAGAAGGTTCGCAAAGACCAGTGAGGGGTGAGTCGTAGACACAGTGTCCAGCTGGGCGTTCCGCCCCGTTGCTAGCTCAATGCCACTCACACCTGATAAAATTATCTACCTGCTCTGCTAACATACTCGATGTGAACATTCTATTCTGTTGCCATTCATTTAAACCTCAATTTTTAAAGTATACAGTCTAAATTCCTGCTCAGTTCAGGGTTGTAGTTTTACAGGGTGTGAAAGTTGTTTATATTTAAGTTTTAATACCTTAACTTTCTTACACATTCAGTTAACTTTCGTCCATGTTTTTAGTTTCATATTTTATTGTACATTTAGCTCGTTGACTTGTTTTTCATAATAATTTAATTATTGTTTTCAATAATAGAGCATAATATTTTTTTTATGAGTCATACTTCATTATGTATTTGGAGAACTTTAATGTGAATTTTGGGAATCTGCAATATGTTGCGTGTTATATACTTTGTTGTTATGTGGAATGCGGGTCCTTAAATATTTTGGAACTCGTATTCTGTTAAAAATAGGTGTTACCGGCGCGCGCGACTTGGAACATTATGGATGTCTAATCTCGTCAACCTATTCCGATTTACAACGAAATTACACTATGTATGGTTGCACGGTAGTCTTATTATTATATCAATAAATATTTATTCCTTCAGGAAGTCTGTACTTTTATTGTGGTCGGAAATCTCTTTCCGAAATAATATGTTTATATTATGTTGATTCAAAGTTATTGATGTGACAGCCCTGATCGCGCGCGTGTATTGTATTATACTTTATATATTTCCATACCTAATGTAGAACTATAATATATTATACCCCTAGTTGTAGAACTGTATATCCGGTAATAATACATTTGAGATCTTCTGGTGCTTGTAGTAATAAGTCTCTTTCCTCCTTTCATTCCATTTGTGTGCATTTCATCTTTCAGTAATACTTGACTTGGATGTTTTCTGCTGCTCATTTATGTAACTATTTTGATAACATCATAAATATTGTTTAATTATGAAATGTACATCAAATTATTGTTTCGTGTCAATGTAATCGGTGTTGTGATTTACCCATGACAAAATATATGATGAGACCTGAAATTGGACCAATACGAGTAAATACAAAGTTTTACGTCGTTGTCTTTAATAGTAACATTAAAAGTTTAAATGATGATTTGTTTTTACGTTTTTGCATTGTAATAGCGTAATCTTTAATGTACAAAATATATTTCGTTGATATGCACATTTAGACTTGTGGATAATTTCCGTCCGGACACAGTGCTCATTCTAAAGCGGTGCACAAACAACCTGTATTTTAATTCCTTGAACATATTATATTCATTGAATCAATACTACATATCCATGCTAAGGTTAAAGTAAATATCCTATTGTAAAATACTTTAATGCAGTCCTTACTGTTTTATTGCAGATTCCTATTTTTTTGTAAACTTAGTTTTAAGAATAATTCTAGGGTAGCGCTGCTAAAATATCATTTCTAAATTTGGAATGTCACTGAATGCAAATAATTTATTATTATTATTAAATAATAGGCTAAAATGCGAGAATGATACAATGAGTTTAGTTATTTGCTGCTGACGTAGACAAAATCTGTGTAAACACATAAATAATACTATTACAATACTTACTACATATTTGTCTTTGACATCGGCTGTGAAATGTTTTTATTGGCAGATACTTACAGCTATTATGACGTATATATGCCGATGTATCTGAATAAAAATGTCTATATCTAATTCTTGCGGAATGATCTTGTACCTTCGTTTCATCTCCCCATATCATTTATTTATTTACGCATGTTCTTGATATTACATTGTGATATCTGTTAGTGCCAGGGCAAGGTTCTGTAGTATTTTCGTTGGAATACTTAGCTAGTAATAGTGTTCAACTTATTACTTCTTCGTTAGCACTTGAGTTTTACCATACATTTTGTTGTTCTATAGTTAAGCATAGGTAAGAGATATTTTCCAGTTGTGATTCCATATCTTTTTGAGTTCCCTTATAGTCTAATACAGTACTTAGGGCCTACGTGTATAAGAATTTATCATCTAGTGAACTGTCGAAGATGAATTAAATTCGTATATCGATATAGGTATAATGATGTAAAAGATATTTTTGGCTTCATATTCATTATGTAGTTTGTAGTGTCGGGATCACCCTGCCTGGTGCGCCTGCGCGTGCCAGGTGTAGATTATGCCAACGCATAGAGACATTGTATCTTGATAATGTTGTTGTTTTATAGGCTCTAAAATAATTAATATAATGAATGTGTAATATAAATATTTTTTTAAAATCAATAAAGAGTGATATTGATTAAGTTGTATTATTTTTTATCCACATGGTTTATGCCAAAACACTATAGCTGAATATCCAGATAATTAAAAAAAAAAGGTATGTCATGCATCTATTTACCTTTATAAAACTTAAGGGAATAAGGGGGTAAAGTATGTTGATGTTTTCCAATTTTCGAACTACGCTATTAATTCGTACAGAGCACGGAATATAAAATTTATTATTATTTTATAGTGCGTTCAGCGCTACGGATGCACCACGATACAAATGAAATCTATAAGGCTGTCTTGATAAGATATTTAAATTATGAAAAAGGATCTTTAGTAGATAAATAAACTCACAAAGTGCATCACAATCGTATAATAAAATTACAGTACAAAATTGAGATTCACAGTAGGTACTCGTATTTGTATGCAAATATACAAATACGACATTTCCATTATTACATTACGATTCTTACAGCTAGCGTTTCTTTACTAAAGTGATTTATTATAAAACCGTGATTAATATAGGCTTAGGCGTAAGTGAGAATTTGAGGAGTATCTTATCTGAATATTAACAGTCAGTCAGTGAGCAGAGTATTATTTTAATATTATTGAAGATGTAAAAAAGTAGTAGTAGGTAAGTGAATTATTAGATAAAAGGACAATATAAAAATGTCATTTACAAGATAGTGCGTTCATATAAGTAATTCAAGAATTTTAAATAATTATCTCCTTGTAATTATGTCCGTACATTGCTCCTTTTTATCAGGTGTACAATAAAGAGTATGTCTATTCTATTTTATTCTTAGAATTTGCCCATAAAGACGGTACAAAATTAAAAAAAATGCTTCTGTTATCTAAATCTAAAGTGCTTTTCAATCCTATCACACTGGCACATAGTAGCATCGCCATTTTTGGCCTTTGTGCCATCGCCAGCTTTGTCAACATCGTGCGTAGGATTTGAGAAATGCGCACGCCTGTCCTAAGTTCGAACGGTGGACCATGATACCATTGTTAGAACTGAGCTCGATGTATAATAAATAATACAAATATTTATTATTAGTACTCGATTATTTATTATTTTTATGCCCGATTCGAAGTCAAGCCGTCATCAATGTTTTCTCGGATTCAGATCGGGCGCAGTGTAGACGACACTCCGCCCGACCACTAATTTATAAGTTTGGATAAATAGATAGATAGCCCTCTTACTAATAAACACTTATATCATGAATAACGGCAGTTTAACCATCCAATTTTCGACATAAAAGCTCGTCCTAAGTTTATTTAGCGTTTATTAGTAGAGGGGTATGTAATTATATTATTTTGTGCGAGATAGGTAAGAAGTGAGATAGATAAGTTTAGAGTTCAGAATCACTTTTAGCCCCTGATTTGTTCATGTGCGCTTTGTTTTGTTCGGGGGCTGCGCTTTTGCTGCGCGGTTTACGTTTCGGGCGTCTTCGAAGTTTCTTCATCTTGCCGCCGCCCGTGGGCGCCGCCTGCACCCGCGATGCTTTTGTTTCCACTTCCACTTTTATTCGAGCGAACATGTCGTAGTTTGTTATTGCGCACATTTTACCTAAAACAAGATAAATCTTCGTTACAACTTGACTATATAAGGGACCGGCGGTTAAAATGTAGCAAGTTATTAACAATTTACTCACCATTACAGTATTCTTCACCGCACTCTGCACAGGATATTATTCTCGTTTCGGTAACTCCCGAACGATTTTTCGTTTTTCGGAACATGGTGTTCTTAGCGTATTCTCTTTTATCTCTTGCCTTGGTTTTTAGTTCGGACTTGCCTAGTTCTACTAACCTGAAAATTTTAATGAATTAAAATACATAATCTAATTAATTGATCAACTAAGCCTATCGCAGTCCACTGCTGGACATAGACATCTCACAAGCCGTACAACAGGATAACCGGCCGGTGGCTTTTTAGTCAAATCACCCGATATAGTCAAGTGAAACATGGGCATTTACAAGGAGATAATATCTATATTAACAATAGGTACTGCCTAATATTGCCTGTAAACTGATATATTCGGATTGACATACTAGTCCTGGGCATCCCGACACATCTCCATCAATCTTTAGTTTCTCACATTGTAGCTACAACAGGAGAATGCGTGTCGTAGCGCGACTATCATATTAGCCTAATGTCTCGAGCATTTATTATAGATATATTTGATTGCAGCGACATCAAGAGCACGAATATTTATCCAAGTTCTACTTGCCTGTTAAAATATTCTTCATCCATCTTCAACTTAGGTCTGATAGAAGTAAGCATCCGCCATTCAATGGGTACAATACACAGTTCCTCAAATTTCAGTCCTTTCATTTCCACTGGAATGGGATCCATGAATGTGAAATGTTTTTCTTCGTATCCCTTCGTTCCTAATGTTTCGTAAGCTTTAACTTCTTTTCGAGGAGTCTTAGTTTTATTGTCTTCTTTTATTTTAATATCGTCCGCTTTTACCTAACGAATTTCATGATTGTATTTGTAAATAATTTAGTATCTGCAGTTCTGCACTTTATAGATGAAAACAAATCAACAGTTACCTTTTCGGGGCGAGTTTTAAAGTCCGGTACTTTGTCCAAAACTGCTCTGTATTCCTCTGCAGTATTTATCACAGTTTTAGATAGATCCAACATGGGAGCTTCATCTTTCTTTTTGTCGAATATATCCTCAATTTTAGACATATTTGCAAGGATAAAGTGTATGAAATACAGCAAACTTGATAATATGGAATATCGATCTAACTTTATACGGACCCAACTTGGATACCGTTGGATCGATACATCTCGTAAGTAACCTAATTTTCCACTACGTGTTGCATGACTAGCTATAATATTATTGTGTTATTTCCGTAAGGGAAAAATCTAAATCTAAAATTTGGTTTTTACATAGTTTTCTTGGTCCTCATGTTTCTCATAAAGCTCTCTTTTGGCGGTGTTTATTTGGTCTATAATTTTCTTTCTATTTTCAACATCAAACAAATTAGATTTACTATTTCTTTCGTTTACGTCGTCTATCCACAATTTTCTGTTTCCGTATTTATCGTTAATAAACTTTTGTGATAAAGTCATTCGTTTTATAGGAGATGTTTTAGGTGATTTCTTATTTTCCGTAATATCGTTAACTGTCAATTGTCCTAATGGGTTCAAATCTGCTTGTAAATTGGTTGTAGTTTCGGCAGTATTGTTAGATTTGGATAAATCTTGACTAGACCGTTTACTTCTCCAATATGATTGGCTTAATGAGTTACGGTGTTTATTACCGTTTTCAATTGTTTTTTCGGACCTGGTCGGCGGGCTTGGAGAACGGCTATCTTCACTAGAATGTGATAGATATTGTCTCGCTTGAGGTCGGTATTTCTGCCGCATTTTTCTTTTTTGGCTGTAAAATGGATCCTTCTCACTTTGCTTCTTATACTGAGCTGCTGGTCTGTTAACTCCCCACTTGGGTCTATTTTCTAAATCCTTCTTGAATCTTTCTTCGGATCGGAAACGCCTATCTTTTTTCAATGTGTTGTAATGACTATCTTGTGGTGCATTTTCATCAATGTTTGGATAATCTTTATCTATATACCTTTCGGGTTCATCAGTTTCGACAATTTTATCTGTTGTAGATTTAAATATTGAATCAGTTTGAGTTGATGCATCTTTCATTCTTAATGTACGGTATTTGTTTGGTGTCAATAATTTACCGATATCCGTTAATTCATTCGTATTATTTAAAGAATTTAATGATACACTGTACAAATTATTGGCCATATTTTGGGGAACTAATACTGCTAGTTGTATATTATTTGGCTGCGTATGCACAACTTCATTGTTACCATTTAATCCAATAGGTACGATATTAAATTGACCATCAGCTAGAGCTAATGGAGGCACGCTATGAATAAACAAATTTAAATTTCCAGGGCCCACTGATCTCGGGGAATTGAATTCAGTTGTTTGGTGAGAACTACATTCCCTTTTTTGACTTTTTGCCGAATGAATATCGTATGTTCTACTCGTTTTAGTAGGACTCGCAGGTTCTACACGAGGCGTTGCTTCAGTTGCTATATTTTCTTCTACTTTGGGTTTCGTTACATTATCCATATTAGTGCTAGTATTTCTTTTGTGGAAAGAAAACCTCTTTTCTTTGTCTTGCTTGGCTTTTCTTTCAGCATCCTCGAGGGCTCTCTTTAATGTTTCTAATTTCTTTTGTTCCATCATTTGCTTCTCCTCTAATTTTCTTCTCTCATCTTCTAGTCTTTGTCTGTCTTCTTCTTGTTGTCTTTGTAAGTGTAGCTCTTCTAACCGTTCTTCTCTTAATTGTCGTTCTCTTTCTTCTTGTCGACGTTTCTCTCTGTCTTCTAATTGATTTAATATAGCTGTTTGTAATTCTAATGCTTTCAAGCGTTTATTTTCTCGCTGAGCTTTTATTTCTGGCTCTATCGGGACATTTTGTCCTCTTAGAAATGTTCTGAAAAGTAAACCATACTATAGTATTTATTTGTGCCTTCCTCATTATAAGCCGACATTGTTATTAATTTGACTTACCTTCCTTCATCGCTCCCGTTGCAAGAAGATCTGTCGCAGTCTATCCCAGTGCTGTTGCTCGAGCTTCTTTGGTCTATGACTAGAACTTCTGCTGTGTTTTCAATCATATTCAGTCCACGTTCCACCCATGACGGTGTACCTTTCTTTTGATTTGGCATCTACATAAAAAATAAAAAGTTATTACAGCCATTCATATCAATTACCCATTAAAGATTATGAATCGACTACAGTCACTGAAGATATTTAATAAATAAATATATACTTGAATAGGTGCATTGAATCTTAATTAGGCGATTAATATTCAAATTAGAAGCAAGCACGGTATCGAAACGCTCGCGACTTATAACAAATTCTAAAGTTTTAGGTTCGAATCCCAGTTGTGAAAACAGTATTATAGTTGCTATTTCTTATGAGAATTGCGAATATTTGCGACAGTCCTGGCCCTGTTTTGTTTTAGTAATAGTTAAATGAAATCGTTCTGTGCAATGATGGACATGGGAGTCTGAGGTACCTACTCTCTCTGACAACTTGACTAAATGTATGGAACAGCCGATTTGATTTTCGCGATTTCAGGTTTGGTCCCATAATAAAAGTTGATCATAATGATGATTAGGTTCAATAACCACTCAAAGAGATCAGGTCTAGAAAGGTAGGACCTTATAATATAAATGCGAAAGTAACTCTGTCTCTCTGTCTGTTTATTAGATTTTTACGACTAAAGGGCTGAACCGATCTTGATGTTTTTCAAGGAAATTTACCTATGCGTCATGCGGAAGGATATAGGCTGTTTCATTTTTTAAATCGTAGCCTCTTAATTCCTTGCTGGTGAGTCGTGGGTATAGCTAGTGGTTTATAAATTAGATTTTTACCTGGGGCAGTCTAGCGTTTGCAGCAGTGGGTTCCCAAAGCCGGCCAGTGGCAACGCCGCGGTCGCCCCAGCGTAGCCGCCCTTCTTCAGAATTGCGCGGGCTGCGAGATGACCATGCACCGTCCGATTGGCCAGACTTACCACCGCTGGATACCCTATTTCTAAATAAATATAGTGATTTAATCTGAAATTCTGTTCATTTCTATTTTTATCTACGTAGGTAAGGTGCCTGTATAACACAGTAGGGACTGGCTTGCTATTTGTAAAGTTTACAGGAATTTCTGGTAAGAGAGACTTCGATTATGGTTTCAGTGGGTATACAATGTATGATTGTATGTATGTACAATCGGGAATTTTTCCGGTCGACCATCCTTCGTGCGGCGTCCAAACGCAGAGTTACTATCTCTAAGCGAGCCGCAGTCGTTCAAAGCATTTTGTTTGCGAAATGTATCTCCGCACCGTATCGTAACTTCAAATATATAGATTTCGAAAAATTTTAATGTCTATAACTAACTCCATTTCGTCCTCATAGATCCATTCCTAGGTAAGTTCACAATACGTGTTATCATAAGAGCTGAGCCACGCACGGTAGGACCTATTCTTCTCTGCAAGCAAATAAACAAATAAAGTCGGATACGTCTATAAAAAAAAATTACGTCAAGTTTGAAGAATAAATGATTTGATTTTAATTTCTAATTGTAGTCATCAATTTTTTTTCCATTACTGAATAAATGAAGATAATGATCAATAGGTAGTTATGTCAAGCGGCATACGCATATTACGCATACCTAACGTTTTATTGTTTTCACTTACGTATTTTCACGGTAAACGGTTAGTTGAAAGAAAAAACCTACTTGAGCGATTTTAGTATCTACCTACTTAGAAAGTGGGTAGTTGTGCAAAAAAAGTAGGTACCCATACTACCCATACAAGGTTCTCCTTTCTAGTCCCGATCCCTTTAAGGGTCTATTGTACTCATCATTAGGAACAAATTTTAATATGGGACCAAACCAGAAATTGCAAAACAAAAAATCTGCTGTACCATACATTTAGGTAGTCGAGCCTAATATCTAGAATGGTTTGTATTTTTTTCGCGTTTTCATGTTCCTTCTCATAGTAAAAGCTGTTCATATTCATGAGTACAATAGCCCCTTAAAGGAATCGGGATAAGAAAGGTAGGACCATAGATTTAGGCGAAAATATTCTAAGTTTATGGGTAGGACCTTAGATAAATATTTAGATACCTATCATCGAAAATATTCTAAGTTTATGGGTAGGACCTTAGATAAATATTTAGATACCTATCATTTCATAAGATAACAGAGTACCTACTTATATTGTGTAATTTAACACTTTCTAAGTATATTTTATTAATACAGAAAGTGTTGAATTTCACAAGTCACGAGTGTGATGTGATATCAATTTGCAGATACTCGTACTTAGGTAGGTATATTATTCATTTGACACATTATTTTATTAGCAGATCTTTTTAGCTTTTTATTATGTACCTACATAACATGGTTTAACTTTATTACAATTTGATCAATTAGGTACTATTGCCTAAAAGTTTGCTAAAAGTTTGGAGCGTTCTCAGGGCGTTCAATTTGCCTCTGTGCACTTATTTACCAATCCTTTGTTTTTAAACCTGATTTCATGATTTTCAGACATTAAGATAGGTACCTAGTACCTACGCAGTTTTGAACTAGGTCGAAGTGGGTTTACTAGAAGGTAAGGCTACTTTTTGTAATTAAGGCTGAGATGTAGACCGTACTATGACTTTGCCCAGACTTGACTTTGCAATTATTTTCTTTATTTATCGACTGACTTAGTCGGTCTTAGCGCATGCTCAGCACAATCTCAGAATGTTATGACTATTAATTCGAAATCAAAGTAGCTAAACATAATATGCTTAGCAAAATTTTATAGTAAAGTCTGAGATAAGTCAAACGCCTTAGACCGCTGAAAAATTGTGCTCAGTAACATACCTTAGGTACTAATTAAATAGTTGGGTACTACGTAAAGTATTAATATTATAACCTAACGTAAGAAAGAAAAAAGAAAATGTAAACAACATTTGACTATACATACATACATTAAAAAAGCATACCTACTAATTAAAAAAATGTGTGATGTTAATCTGCACGTGATCTGCATAGTTAAAACACTTCTCATTATATTAACATTCGAATTAGTCATTGCCTAGTTTTGTATTTCACCACAAAAGGAAGTACCTTTTACAGTTTCATATCTACTGTATTTACAACTCTTTTCAAACTCCTTTTGCAGGTCTGCTGGAAGTTTTTTTTTTTGAAATAAGCAGTTCCCTTGTATAATTTAGTCACCTTCTTCATATTTTTTATGAATTTTATGTGTGTGCATTATTTAATCTATACTAATATTATAAAGAGAAAATATTAGATTTTTCGTATGTTTGTTTGTTTGTAATGGATAAACTCATAAACTACTTAACCGTCTTAAAAATTCTTTCACCAGCAGAATGCTATATTATCACTGAGCAACATAGGCCATAATTTATAAAGATATCACGCGGGCGAAGCAGCTGGCGGAAGGTTGTTATTAAATATAATAAATAAATATATGTCTCAAGTCCACCAGGGCTAGCGTGGCAAAAAAAGGGGAGAGAGAAAAATCTTGGACAAAACCATCTCTTTCCCGTTTTCTCTCCTTTCAGCTAGGGTGACGGGCAAAGATAAGATTTTTCTTTTGTCTTCTGTCAAGGAGACGAAGGATGGAGAAAACGGGTTCGTCCATTTACGTGCGAGCCCTGCAGTTGAATAAGGCAGTAACCCAGGCTTATACAATTTCAAAGGTGGTGTATAATTACCTGTCGTCTTTTCCTTCTTGTTGCCACGCCACAACAGGACTGTGGTTATTGACATTATGAACTGCTTTATGTCCATTCCTGTTCATATGGTTGAGGGTTTCGCTGCCGTAGCCCGAGGTGTCGCCTTCCCCGTCTTCATCGTAGAAGGAGAATCGCTTCGCACTCGTCATGTTCCGGTTGAGTACGTTGTTCCGTTTGTCATCCTTCAAAGATCTTTCTTCAATGTTATGTATCGGCGGCAGACTGGGACTTCGCTGACGCTGCGCAGGCTCCTGGTACTCGTACGAGGACTGCTTATGTAGTTCCAACGTACTTGCAAACTGATTTCGCACTTGTAAGCGGTTTGTATACCGCTCACCGGAGCCCCAAGGCAAGTAGAGGTGGGACATCTCCTCTGAAAACAACAAAATTGTTGTGTGCACGCTATTCTTAAAGTATCTCAATTATTACGTAAACGTAAAACAAAACAAACGAAACAAACACTAAAAATAACTCTAATAGACCACTTTCTATTTTTATTGGGAAGGAAAACTAGATAGCTACCTTCCATGACAACGTTCGCCTTTGAATTAACTGTACATTTTTTCATTCGTAAAAGATAAATGAAAAACCTTCCCCTTTATGTGCAAAGGGTTTTTAGTTTTATCGATAGCGCAGGCTGAAACCGGTAAGTCATTCATGTGAGTTGAATATAATGTTATATTGAACAAGTGTTATAAACCACCGCAGCTTTATATTAGTGCGGAAGACACGCAACCATTGAAATAAGTAATGTTTTCAGATTTTATTGCGGCTATAAAATAAGGTTTCAAAAAGTCAATTGCTTTATAGTTATTACGGGTAATTCAAAGAAGGCACGTTTAAAACATTTAAAGCTAACGTGTTTATTATGCATTTACATAAATTATAGCCATTACTGCCATTAGAGCCACGTAAAAAATTAGGGTAAATATCGTATCATCTACATAATAATATTTATGTAGATGAACAGATAAAATATTTACTTCCGAGAATTTTAAGACGTTAAATGCTTCTATTACGTAATCCACGAGTAGGCATAAGTATTGTACTGAAGATCGCTTTCGTTTGTTCGTGTAACATTGGTAATCATGAAACAATGCCATTGTTCTTATTACGGTGCGTATTTCTATTTACAGTAATAGGTTCGTTAGGTGCCCGGCGCCTACAAGCGGTAATGTACAACAACTATACATATATGGTGTAAACTTATCGTGATTCCGTCACACAACATGCAAAGCTGCTTAGGGAAATAAAAGAAAGTGATATTTTGAAGCGTGTTGTCCTTGTTCGTCACGATCTGAAAAACCAAAAACCTATGATAAAAAACGACAGCTAACAATTTCGGTAGCAATTCAGTTTGTTTCCTTGAAAGTTGTGTCATTAACAAACGTGATGTTTGGCAAGTTTGCCCTATATCCATAATGTTATTCAGTTTTCCTGATAAACTCATTCTTTCGAACTTGACTAAGTAACTATGGGCATACCATCCATTTATTTACTATGGCCTAGGTAGAAGAGCGCACCCCGTGCCTTGCTTGACATAGGTAGCATAGGTACCTATTTGTAGCGGAAAAGGTGGAAACATCAACAATTTATGTTCCTATGTAAATAGCAAATACATGTCATCCAAAAGGAGGTGGTCAAGGATCTGGGTCATGTACGCTACAACAATTCGTTGAACTTGTAGAAAGTGAAATGTGCCATTCTTTAGTCACGGCCTGAATAATTCACTATTTAATAACCACGGACAACCACGGATCGATTACAGCTGTTATCAGTTTGAACTTTTTTTGCGTTGAATGAATTGAAACAGATTTCGTAAATACTTTATTTTTCGTTGCAATGAACGTCTGAACGGACCGTCGAACAAAATAACGGATAGTAATAAAATCAGTGTTCTAGCTACTAATGGTATAAGTATTTGTTAGAGCCGTCACGCTCTCTTGGACCGCAGACCGTCTCTAGGTAATAACGAGCAGTGAGTGTTTCTGACGTTACCTGTCTAATGTAGATCGAAACTGTAATTGTTTAATACTTGGGACATCTAATATTCTTGCTTGGGACGGTAACATTGAGAAGAAATTGACGCTACAGAAATAGCATAGAAATATTGACGATAGAGTATTTTCTAACTTCTAGAAGCAGTTCACTTCTAGTGGGAAAACACTCTTGGCATTAGAAGTGATATATTACCGAATTGTTAATTGATTCATTATTGTTACAGTAGATTTGAGTGATCTGCGCTAATGTAGGAGATTTCCCACTATCACTATAATAATTATGTAATTGACTGTTAGTTAAGACAATCAGGCACATGTGATGAATGTTTATTCACCCTAATGAAGTTGCGCAGGAGTCAAGCGCCTAGTGATAGGTACTAAATATAGCAATAGCTTTTACTAATCAATACTACCGAATTACTACCTAAGCCTAATGATCACATTGTGGAGGTTATTTCAATTTGTAGGGTGAATTAAAGCCACGCGTATGTTGAAAGCACAAAGGTCATTGCTTCTCTGAACCTTGAAAGTCGCTTGTTTCATCGACTGCCGCCCCCGAAATTGTCAATAGACAAAATTACAATCGTTTTTTTCAACTATTGTAATTCGGCAACGCTCTGTTGCCATTTAAAGAGGAAACAACTTGATGGCAATTCTGTTGTCGTAAATTTAAGTATTTCCTGGCGGCGGAAACCCAATTTGATGACCTAATTAGGGTTTTTAATGTACCTATCAATGAGGTAAATAATATCTACATTTCCTTTCGTAATACAATACGTAGGTACCTAACTGCCATACTAAGCGTAAAACGCGACGTTAAATTAATAATTACTTATTAACCGCTGACCTAGCTTTTAGGCCTGACCACGTATTTTTAAATTGCTGGCTCGGTAATCTTTTATGTAGGTACTTTTTAGCCGGTACCTAAATAAGTAGTATAGTGTGATCTCAAACGCATATTATATACAATAATGTTAAAATTTTATAGTAGGCTCAAACATTTAGGTATAATTTCGCAAAAAAATCCTTTTTAAACTGCTCGCTAGATTGCCTACTTTAATTTCAAATGAACATAGAAATTATAATATCTGTGTACCCAAGTAACACAACTGGGTGGTAAAATTGCTCCATATCATATCTTGTTGTAAACTTGGGTGAAATATATAGGCATGAATAAGTTCTATAAAGGTGGAGAGAACCCTTATGCAAACATTATAGAACCACGGGGAGAAAAATTGCAGCTTAATTTTGGTTCCAAATGAAATCCATAAGAGCTCTCACGATCACCTTAAGTGGCAATTAGAACTATGGGTGTAAGTTGTGCGCAGTGAATGGTTGATTGAATGATATGACGTTTCAATTCATTCATTGAGTGAAAAATGAAACCCAAAGTTCTTTTTAGGGGCGATAAGTCGAGAAGTGTTTTTGAATTTGTACTGTGAACAGCCATTTCATTTGGATTACATCTATTTGGTGAGTATTAAAACTTCACGTGTACTGATATAATGCAGGCATTAATTTACAGCACAAAATCCTTGCGAATGTTTTGTTACTGTGAAAGTATAGTATGGTTTCTTTGTAAATTTCGAAGCGCTTTCGATTTGATCAAGAACAATTAAATAAAGTGTGCTAAATCAATTGGCGAAATAAAAGTATAAAAAAATAAAACTGTTAAAAACCTAACGTAATGGTTTTAGACGTAAGTATAATGTCAAAGTACATCAGTTACAATTAACAAAACTTAGTGATTATGCGTTAGTGTGATAAAACACTTTCAAAACAAAATATTCTCAAGGACAACCATTTTCTAAACATGGCGATGTTTATGGCATCTCATAGTTTTTATTTTCATTTATTTGTTCCCTATTTGGAACTGTAAGGTCTGAAAATCACTTATTTGTATGTTGCTAGTGGCTGACCAGTGGATGCTACTACCAGCAGTAATAATTAGCTCTATTGTGGATCTCCCAGTACCCGTGAATTAGGGGTCCTCAAGAAGTCCAAAAATCATAATCGAAGAACGTAAAAAAATATGTGACTGCAAGTTTTTGTGATTACCAATGTAGTTGTAAGTCAGATGTTTAAAAATAAAACTCATTTTTATACATTTATTATTGTTTTATTTGTAATCTTAAAATTATTGTTAATAGTAAAATAATCAAACTGTGTGGGATTGCTGATTAACAACTTCATGATTTGAACCTTTTATGTCCACGTCCATTATATTTCTTAAAGTACGTACAACCTGCCGATGATAACTACCACATCGCTTATTTTTTTTCCATTTCACGGATTTCATTTTTGATGAAGTAGTTTAAACCATGAACTTTACAACAACAGAAATAAAAAATGCTATCAACAGAGTGACGCGCAGGACGATTTGACTTAAGTAATCACAATTATGTATTTTGGGAACTGTTACATCGTTAGTGGATTTAAATAAGTGGAAATAGCTGCTGTTGGTTTTCAAGAACCCACTATCGAAATTTATCTACGCGTTGGAGTGGCATATTAGAGTACAATAGGCCTGAAAGATGCAATCACGTTAGGTTCCAAAAAGGTTGCAAAATGATCCCTTTAGCCACTACAGGTGATATACTACTCTGTTATACTACTGGTTTGGAAATAGAAGTGCCAAATAAGAGTATGTTACAGCTTAAATGGAACAGTTGCTTACAAGTGATTTAAAGGCCTCATATACCACTGTTGCTTCTAAATTGGTAACATTTAAAACCCGTTTTCAACTTTAAGTAACAAAATCGACTCTATGCAACAATAAGATATAAAGTATAAACAAAATATACTCTTATGCAACTAACAGTGATAGGAGGTCCTCATATACAAATATGAGTAGTGTGTGAAGCTATAAGTTTTATCAAATACTGTTATACCACTCATTTACAACTTAAAGCTATAAGATAAGTTGCAAAATTCACTAATGTGCTACTTGGGTAGTGCTTCCCATTTTCTGTGCCAAAGATCAATATTTTCCAACGAAGTCTACTTTCGCAAATGAAATACTGAGAAAATGAAAATTATTTGTACGATATTAATTACCCGACTACGGAGAGGGTTATTTACTTTTTGTTGTAGTCGTTCAAAGGTGGAAACTAAATTGATATCGTGTGATACAATATTTTTTACATGAACTCCATTTCAAAAAGTGAAATTGTATTCGTGATGTATGGCAATTATAAGACAAAACGTAAGAAGCTGGTCTCACGCGTATTACCTGCTCCCAAAATTTTATATTACTTATTATTGTTTTGGTTATACGTACCGTCGTATGCTGTTGCAATCCGAAATAACTTAGTTACCAACGTGTCTGAAAGTCGCGAATGCTAACAAATCTCCTTGATGGAATCACGACCGTGAATATGTTGCAAAATGGTTATGGAGCGTGATGCAGATACGGGCATGCACCAGCTCCGAGCCGCAGACTGTCGGCTCCGCGGATAGGGCCTCCGGGGGCGCTGTGGCGGGCAGCAGTGCAGCGCAAAACACGCGCGGACGCAGCACACTACGTGGTACCTACGCACCTCTCTCCCGCGCCCACTGCTGCTTCTTCTGCTGGACTAACGACGCCGGCTTGCTCACTGACAGCATCGCACCACAATATTCATTACACTTTCTAATGCCCCGTATTGCACACACGTTGCGTTTGGTACAACCGTAGCGCAGTTACGGTGCACCGGCTAATGAGCGCTTCGGAGTGTTTTTTAAAAACTGACGCTCGCGCATTGCCACTGGCGGCCGCGCGTCTCGCTTCGCTTCGCGCGTGCACTCATTGTCCACGGCTGCTGGACCCGCACTACCGACACGATCCAAACCCAAGACAGTTTAAAAAAAATTACGGTACCAACACGCACGTATTAACTATCCATGTCGGAGCAATTATAAACATGATTCTATAAATAAGGGTAGGTAACACGATAAACAACCCGATCGGACTGGGTGTCTAGACTTCAGTACCTTATTGTTTCAGAAGGCGACACGCGAATGAAAGTTTCAGGGAAAAGCCTCTGAAAAGCCGCCGGTCGATATGATTGTCATGGTAACGCTTGTTTCACGTGCTCGCGAGGAGCCGTGGCATTTTTCTCTTATTTGCATTTTAGGCCATGAGGTGACGCGAATATTGTTACTTATGTGGAACAATTAATTATACAGCGTTAAGTGCTTATCGTTTTAAAGTGTGTAGATATTTGTATTATGGCAGAACACGCCCGTGCCGCTGCTGTGCTGACTATTAAATTATGTATTTGTAAAACGGCGTGCTCTTGGGAGGTTTACTTGAAAGTTGAAACTTAGTATTCATTTCATGTCCCATAAAGTGACGAGGAGAGAGCCATTTTGGAATGACATAATCTCAGGAAATAACGTCGATATAATCTGCTGATGGTAGTCAACTACCTATCTATTTGCTTACATAAAAACTCAAAGATTTATTCATAAGTACTATATTGATATCAAAGTTCTATATATTATACAATCTATATCTAGTAGTTACCTACTTCTATTAGGTAGTTACCTATCTACCTAACGATAAACAAATGTTATTACGGAAATCGGTATTATGCGTGTAGGATTTCAATTAAGATTGCAGTAACATTATTACATATATTATGTCTATATGTATTGATTTAAATAATTATCTAGGAGCTATGAAAAAAGATAAACTACGAGAGGATCATATTTAGGAAGGTGGCATATTAGGTGTGTTCCTGAGGGCGTAGCTAGGAAGAAGTACGAGGGCACGACCCACTGGAATATATAGAATGTCTGGAATGCCTTAAAAACATGGTGCTCCACGTAAAAACCGACTTTGCAGGCTCTATCCGAGTTATTCGGTTGTAAATAACAAAAACTTGTTTATTTCTAGCCGTTAAGTTTATTCAGAGTATTTTCATATTCCTACTACTTAATCAATACAAAAGCTACGGAACCAAATCATTCGAGTTTGCGTGCCTGTCACGGTTTTGGTAGTTGTATTTTACAACTGTTGCCGAATGACAAAAAGAAAAAACAAATTATAATGCAACTTAAAAAAAAAATGGTACCTACCTACGCGACGTAGAGAAAAAGTGCGTGATAGCGTGATAAAATAATGTAAAAAATATTTAATTTATTTTTAATTATATCACACTTATAATTCGCTATGCTACATTATACGAGAGTTGTGTTGGATGTAATTAATCTGCAGTATGATAAAATTGTGAAAGCGTTTGTGAAAACGGCAAAACATTACTTACTTATTATGAGTTAACGGTTGATAACTAAAATATAGTATTGCAGTAGTACCAAGGTGACATTGTAATAACAATTTATGTATTATTTATTCAATTAGTAATTACTAGTGTGGTTTTTGTTGCGCATTTTGACAGTACCACCTAAATTAGACTAAACGCATCTGCCTCTTTCTATTTCCATTGAAACCGCAATGGACATACCTACGCCCTTAGTTTAGTTTAGTCCTGTTAGGACCATTTTCACCAATAATTTAACAGATGTTTTAAATGAAATCGGTCGATTACTCATACAAAAAAATAAACTTAAAAAAAAAGTAAAAACCGACTTAAAATAACTAAAATGTATAAAATAATTTTCTTAAAAAACTTAACAGCTTCTGAAGTCGGGGGCCACTGCCAAGCTACGAGTAGGTACATTGAAGAATTATTTTTAAGAAAATTATTTTATACTTTTTAGTTTTTTGAAGTCGGTTTTTACTTTTTTTTTTAAAGTTTATTTTATTTTTCGATTTTGAGTGGCATAAACAATACATAAACATGAGATTACAGCAATCGCGAGTGATGTGCTGTTATTCATTCAAGAGTTCCATTGTCTATCTCCGAAGATCTTCATCAGATCCTCACTAAATTTAAATGGGAACACTTCGGAAGTATACCCTTTCAAACAAAAAAAGAATCATCGAAATCGGTTGGCGTGATATTGAGTTATTCGACCATTTGTCGCGCACATACATAATGTAAATTTAAGACTTATATGGTTTTCTCATGGATCCCATTGTCAGAACTGGACCAAATTAAAATGGGACCATTCGGGAAGCACCAGCTTTCAAATAAAAAAAGAATCATCAAAATCGGTTCACGCAGTGGAGTGTTATGAGGTAACAAATATTTAAAAAAAAACATACGCGTCGAATTGAGAACCATTTTTTTGAAGTCGGTTAAAAAACGGCTGATTTTTGATCCAGAGTCCAGTAGGCTAATTCACATAAGAAGTGCAGTTGCAGTAAAATTTTAATCAAAGAAACATATTTGGTATTCTCTTAAATCAGTGAGATATACGCTCGCGTCAAGTTCCAGCGTCACTGCAATATGATCGGCGCGTCATAAAATTACATGAATTAGCCCTCAGCCCTCAGGGCTATATCTCCCAAGATAAGTCCCGGCGAGTAGCATTCAATTAAATTTAATAGTATTTTCCAGTTTTAGTCAATAAAACGGTTTTTTAAAAGTTGTTCCTAATTGCCTTTCTTGTTTAGGGCTCAGCGAATCACCGGACAAAATTCTTGGCAACGGCCTTGGCGTGAGGTCCTAAGTTCGATTCCTAGGCGCGGAAGTGTTCTGTGGATGGCAATAGCCTCGCCCCCTACGTCGGACAGCATATAGGCAAAATGTGGGTATACCAGTACAACAGTGCCACTATTGTGCTTAACATTTAGAAGCGTGATGCTATGCTTATCCAATTGGAATAATTATCGTCTTTAGTGTTTTCGTGTAGCGTGATTTAATTCTACAAAGATCGATTTCATTCTGTAATTAGAGCATTGAGAATAAAGTAATTGGTACAGAATATTGTTGTTTCGCGATTGCGCATGCGCACCGAAGATAATAAGAGTTCTTAGTGTGTATATTTATATACCGCTATCTTACAGTGTACGTATTTCCACTGTAGTAGTGATTATTAATTAGTTATGCGATTTTGCAATGCGAGTAAAATTAGTACATCGGTTATTTTACAATAGCGAACAATTAACTAATAACAACAAACGAGTTATTTATCTCGTCGTCGAGTAACGTGCGCAACCTTCAGAAACAGATAAATAACACTATCAACTCTACGTAGGCAGGTACGCTTCAGAGAAACTTCGTAGTTCGGTGTTTGCAAGCACGGTTGCAGAGCATAAGGCTGCGTTTCGACCAGAGCTGTGACTGACTGACTGTGAAATTGTGACTTCACTTTGTAGCGTAGTAGGTAAACCTATCAAGATCATTTGTGTATAGTCTTCTTTATCTAAATAAATAAGATCCACCAGCAGTGGGTCAAATACTTTATGAATGTGTCTTACGAAGTGTGTGTGTGTCAATATGTAAGACTTCGTTGTGCAGACTGTAAAGTACCCATAGATATATTATTTTGTTACATGCAAGGTTTGTCATAAATAAAAAGCTAACATTGAATTCTTATTTTATTGCTTACACTAAAATACACTGAAATCACCAAGAATAACTTAAAACGCGTATCTAGTTCTAATGTCTTCCAACTTTTTGGACACTTCGGCGGGCTGTCTCTCGAGGTCGACGGCGATCGCCTTTTGTTTAGCTGGCTCCAACGAGTTGAACTGCTCGCACAAGTCGCCGTCTATCACATTCTATAAAAGAAATAAAAATAATTGGTTTAGTAAATTTGGCTATGCAGGTCTGGGGAAAATGTCTAAAGTTTTCAAAATGCTAAGACAGAAAATATATTGCGTTTAATGGCACATCTAGTACAAACCCAGAGCCATTCATTAGAGAGATATTTAAAAGCCGAACCTGAGCAGATTTCGAAAATTTTCACAATTTGTTAACTACTTTTCATACCTTGCATAGAGTATATTTTTTTATAGGTAAAATGTCCGTTCCAAAACTACAGTAGCGCTATGAGAAACGCGTCCAACTCTCCGGAACTCGGCGGACGGTAGCAACGAGGCGCCGTCATAACGACAAGCGCACACGCCACGGATCGCCCGCCGTGATTTACCGACAGTGTAACACAAAAGACTTCGTGTAGAAGTCAACTGCTGACTTACTGGCGGAATATCCTACCTAGACAAATTAACAGTTCGAAATTGGTCACACATACAATAATCTATAACCATTTCAGACTGTTTGTGTGGAATATATTACTGGACATTTTGTTTTTATTATTGTTGTTTCAAATATTATGAGAAGGTATTTTCGTTATCAAGAGCACAGCAGCAGCTAGCAGAGCAGTAGCTTTTTCCAGTTCACTGCTGGAAAAAGCTACTGTAAAAATTTTACTCCAATAATTACATTATACATATACTAGGTCAGGATATTCAAGCAATGAATAGTTTAGATTGAGACAATAACAATAATTACTATGTTATTTATAAGACGGATTTGTTGTACTAACCTTTACTGGGTAATAATAGCTCCTAAACGATAAGTGATCCCGTCCACACAGTGGAGAGTTTTCACTCCTCATATGCATCTCCAGATGCTGGAAGAAGTCGTGATCTTCTCTTGACGTGAAAGGCAGTAGCACACCGAGGGAACCACTGACGGTCGCGTAGAGAAGGGCTTCGGAACCGCCAGGAATGAGAGTTGCCCTTTGCAGTGTCGTTACAGTCTCACCCACGTGGAAATTGACTACAACGTCGCCCTTCTGTGAGGCTCCATTTAGAAGACCTGAAAGTTATTTAATAATAAATTAGTTTTGTGCAATCTATCTACAATATTCATATTTTTTTATTTTGATAGGATCATCAGATTGAAATAAATAATCATTGCTTTCATTAGTCTAGCATGTATATAATTTTGTTTCATCATGAAAGAATGACAAGGTATGATTCGAGGCATTTTTTACGGCGATTTTATGTAAAATGGCGTGTTTGTTGCTTACCTCTATCCCAGAGAGCTTTGTTTCCTGTTGGATCTTCATCAACATCATCTGTGACAGATTGTGGCAGTCTCATCACAGCTATGTTGCCGAATTTATCAGCCATGGCGACAGTATCGTAATCCAATATACAACTATTTGTGATCCATCTCGGATTGGTGTCGTCAGCAAATATAATTAGCTGATTCTCTCTCTTTTTGTACTTCAAACAGAATACAGATTCTTGCACGTCTGATGCGAATATTCTCTGGCCGATGGTCTTGATATCAGCTATGAGGTTTGGAATGTGTCGGTTTTCGCATTTACGCAATAATTTTCTTCTGCCGATGTCGTACAGTCTTATCATTCGTCCAACACCCGCCAACAGTCTTCCGTTGAACGGTGCTAACGCGCCTGGGTATTCATCTATAGGTGTTTTGTGAACTAGCTCCAATTTCCCTGTGCTGCCATAAATCTTGTAGACATGCAAACTGCCATCCGTGCAGGATCGCGGTGATAAGATCATATCTTTAGCGACACCTACGACCAAGTGCGGCTGTGCGTGTTCGGCGTGAGCCGCCCAGCGCACGATACAGCCGGACACGGCCGCCTCATTTTGTTCTAGCGGTAGCTTGAACAATGTGCTTGGTTGACCGCCACTCACTCCCATATCAACCACACGGATTTGCGACGCCCACATACCTGTCAAATTAAAATATTGCTATAGAAAAATACATCAAAGGAAACTTTATATTGTGTAATTAAAATTGAAATGTATCCCAAACTTGAATCAAATGTCTCATAGAGAGATCATTTGGGATTAACGTTGGGAGTTGATATCGCCACAGTCGATTAGAGTCAGTATGTTTGATAACATTTCCTGCTCTTGCCCAGAGAATGTGGCTTAGAAAACAACTCATAAAATATCGATGTTATTATGTACCTGCTCCAGCTTTAGGCGACGAGAAGACATTCTCAGGCAAAGTATCTGACAAGAAAGCATCTGCCATTTCATTTGCAAGTTGTTGTTCTTCTGGACCTCCGCCCGCAGCCGCTTCTCGCATTTCTTGCGCCATTTGTACCCTAAATTGGAAATATTTTAGGTTAGCAATGTTCATAGGATTCTAGCATAAGGTAGTTATTTTTGTATAAAGTCAGTACTGCAGGGGTATCTACATTGAATTCGGTTATTTGTGTGTTTTTGTCATCATTTCAAACGGAAGAATTGCAATATAAATAAAATAATATAATTAATATTCACCTTCTTTGCTTTTTCATCTCCTCTGTGTAAGAATTATGATCAGTCTCAAGTATGATGATGTTGTTGTTGTCAGAATTGATAACGAATTTTCTAGGTGTGTATTCAAGCGGCAGGTAGGTCTGGTTGAAGACGGCACCTAACTTTTCTAGTGCCAAAATTCTGAGGGTGTTAGACGAGATCGCCACGATGCCCTCGGCGCATTGCTCTGAAAATAGTAAGGAGTTTTAACACAGTGTATGGAAGCCTTACAAAAACATAGTTCTTTTTTTAGTGGTTTGTGTGTCCACAGCATGGTTTTGCCGCCTTCATCACCTAAACGACTCCAGCTTGGCTATGGAATATGCCGAGTGCCGCTCTCTACCGCAAGCGGGAGAGCGACATGCTCTGCGACGTTGTGGGCTTGTCACTGCATGAGGCAGTTACGCACCACCCTCACGTGGCCACACCCGAAAGCACAGCCACGCAAACACGTCGGTATACAAGTTTAAGGCCGTATTAAGTACACAGCTGACAGATGGTAGAAATATTTGACTTAACACTTGATTTCATTTAAACTGCGATGGGTGCATTTTATTTAAAGAATGTAAATAAATCATAACTTTTAAAGTTTTATCCATTCAAACTATTGTAATGTAAAGATTACAAAATACTAGAAATAAGTAATCGCGACATTAGGACTGTTACTCACCAGAACTAAATCCAGCAGCATACTCCAGGCACTCATAAGACAGTGGCGTTAGATGGAAGCGATTCTGGTAGTGGTACCCAAGCCAAGTTCTTGATGACACAGCTAAGACAGCCTCAGCAGCTTGCACGCGCACTTTGAACAGTTTCACAGGCCTCGATCCCAAGTACCTAAAATGTGGAACGGGCTTATAATAATGTCTGTGAACTTAGCAGATCATTTTCCAGCAGATCAAAAAAAAATGTGAGTTCTATTCGCATGCAGCTGAGTTCTAGAGTTCCTGATACTTTTTAGAAATAGTTCTGTCGATTTTACCTAAAAAAAAGTTGATTGAAAAAATGATCTGCCAACTTCCCGTAGCAGATCATTTTTTAGCAAACCAAAATTAAAAGTGAGTTCTGTACGCATGCAGCTGAGTTCTACAGTTCCTGATACTTTTTAGAGATAGTTCTGTCGATTTTACCTGAAATATAGTCGATTGAAAAAATGATCTGCTACGGGAAGTTAGCAGATCATTTTTTAAATAAAATCTTGATCTACTCATAATGATTGAAATAATTGGTGTGAATGATGTCAACTATTCTTGGAGGCTAGAACTCTTCATTTTCTCGTAGATCAGTAACAGAACTTTAACCTAGAACTTAATATGTGTTCAGGATTCACGATCCAGAGCCAGCAGATCAAGGAAGAACAGTTGAAATGTCGAAAATTTATAATCTCACTGAATATAATAATCCTTGGAGGGAAGAACTCTTCAGTTTTCTACTGATCAGTAACATAACTATAGCCTAGAGCACAAAACATGCCCAAACTCATGCTCAGCTGCCAGCATATCAGGCCAGGGTAGAAAGGATGTAAATCCAAAAAATATTCTATCAAATATTTTCGTAGTTCTAGAAGGCTAGAACTCCTCGATTTCTAAAAGATCAGAAGGAGAACTTTAACATAGAACCTAATTTGAGGCCACTACATACGCTAGAGTGTCAGCAGAGCATAGTAGAACAATTTCAAAAATTTCGATAAAACGATTATAACCAATCTTATAGGGTAGAACTCTTCAGTTTTTTAAAGATGAGTAACAGAACTATCGCTTAAAGCACGAAACATTCCCAGAACTCATGCTCACGTGCCAGCATATCAGGGTAGAAAGGATGGAAATCCAAAAAATATTCTATAAAATAATTTTCGTAGTTCTTGAAGAAATAAAAATATTTTATGATTCCAATAATTATTATAGGGTAGAACTCTTCGGAATTCCATAGATCAGTGACAATACTATCGCTTGAAGCAAGAAACTTGCCTAGAACTCATGCTCACGTGCCAGCATATCAGGGTAGAGAGGATAGAAATCCAAAAAATATTCTAGTAAATATTTTTAGTAGTTCTTGAAAAAAATAATTTTATTTTATGCTATCAAACATTCTTATAGGGTAGAACTCTTTGGTTTTCCATAGATCAGTAACAATACTTTTGCCTACAGCAAGGAACTCGCCTAGAACTCATGCTTACGTGCCAGCAGATCACGGTAGAAAAGACGAAAATCCAAAAAATATTCTATTAAATAATTATCGTAGTTCTAGAAGGCTAGAACTCCTCGATTTCTGAAAGATCAGAAGGAGGACTTTAACATAGAACCTAATTTGAGGCCACAACATACGCTAGAGTGTCAGCAGAGCATAGTAGAACAATTTCAAAAATTTCGATAAAACGATTTTAATCAATCTTATAGGGTAGAACTCTTCGGCTTTCCATAGATCAGTGATAATTCTTATAGGGTAGAACTCTTCGGTTTTCCATAGAGCAGTAACAATACTATCGCTTAAAGCAAGAAACTTGCCCAGAACTCATGCTTGCGTGCCAGCAGATCAGGGTAGAAAAGACGAAAATCCAAAAAAATATTATATAAAATAATTTTCGTAGTTCTTGAAGTTTTTTTTTTTTATGATTTCAATCATTATTATAGGGTAGAACTCTTCGGGATTCCATAGATCAGTTACAATACTATCGCCTTAAGCAAGAAACTTGCCCAGAACTCATGCTTGCGTGCCAGCAGATCAGGATAGAAAAGACGAAAATCCAAAAAAATATTATATAAAATAATTTTCGTAGTTCTTGACTTTTTTTTTTTTTATGCTTTCAATCATTATTATAGGGTAGAACTCTTCGGGATTCCATAGATCAGTGACAATACTATCGCCTGAAGCAAGAAACTTGCCTAGAACTCATGCTCACTTGCCAGCATATCAGGGTAGAGAGGATAGAAATCCAAAAAATATTCTAGTAATTATTTTTAGTAGTTCTTGAAAAAAATAATTTTATTTTATGCTATCAAACAATCTTATAGGGTAGAACTCTTTGGTTTTCCATAGATCAGTAACAATACTTTTGCCTACAGCAAGGAACTTGCCTAGAACTCATGCTTACGTGCCAGCAGATCACGGTAGAAAAGACGAAAATCCAAAAAATATTCTATTAAATAATTATCGTAGTTCTAGAAGGCTAGAACTCCTCGATTTCTGAAAGATCAGAAGGAGGACTTTAACATAGAACCTAATTTGAGGCCACAACATACGCTAGAGTGTCAGCAGAGCATAGTAGAACAATTTCAAAAATTTCGATAAAACGATTTTAATCAATCTTATAGGGTAGAACTCTTCGGCTTTCCATAGATCAGTGATAATTCTTATAGGGTAGAACTCTTCGGTTTTCCATAGAGCAGTAACAATACTATCGCTTAAAGCAAGAAACTTGCCCAGAACTCATGCTTGCGTGCCAGCAGATCAGGATAGAAAAGACGAAAATCCAAAAAAATATTATATAAAATAATTTTCATAGTTCTTGAAGTTTTTTATTTTTTATGATTTCAATCATTATTATAGGGTAGAACTCTTCGGGATTCCATAGATCAGTTACAATACTATCACCTAAAGCAAGAAACTTGCCCAGAACTCATGCTTGCGTGCCAGCAGATCAGGATAGAAAAGACGAAAATCCAAAAAAATATTATATAAAATAATTTTCGTAGTTCTTGAAGTTTTTTTTTTTTATGATTTCAATCATTATTATAGGGTAGAACTCTTCGGGATTCCATAGATCAGTTACAATACTATCGCCTTAAGCAAGAAACTTGCCCAGAACTCATGCTTGCGTGCCAGCAGATCAGGATAGAAAAGACGAAAATCCAAAAAAATATTATATAAAATAATTTTCGTAGTTCTTGACGTTTTTTTTTTTTTATGCTTTCAATCATTATTATAGGGTAGAACTCTTCGGGATTCCATAGATCAGTGACAATACTATCGCCTGAAGCAAGAAACTTGCCTAGAACTCATGCTCACTTGCCAGCATATCAGGGTAGAGAGGATAGAAATCCAAAAAATATTCTAGTAATTATTTTTAGTAGTTCTTGAAAAAAATAATTTTATTTTATGCTATCAAACATTCTTATAGGGTAGAACTCTTTGGTTTTCCATAGATCAGTAACAATACTTTTGCCTACAGCAAGGAACTTGCCTAGAACTCATGCTTACGTGCCAGCAGATCACGGTAGAAAAGACGAAAATCCAAAAAATATTCTATTAAATAATTATCGTAGTTCTAGAAGGCTAGAACTCCTCGATTTCTGAAAGATCAGAAGGAGGACTTTAACATAGAACCTAATTTGAGGCCACAACATACGCTAGAGTGTCAGCAGAGCATAGTAGAACAATTTCAAAAATTTCGATAAAACGATTTTAATCAATCTTATAGGGTAGAACTCTTCGGCTTTCCATAGATCAGTGATAATTCTTATAGGGTAGAACTCTTCGGTTTTCCATAGAGCAGTAACAATACTATCGCTTAAAGCAAGAAACTTGCCCAGAACTCATGCTTGCGTGCCAGCAGATCAGGATAGAAAAGACGAAAATCCAAAAAAATATTATATAAAATAATTATCGTAGTTCTTGAAGAAAAAAAATATTTTATGATTTCAATCATTATTATAGGCTTCGGGATTCTATAGACCAGTAACAATACTATTGCCTACAGCAAGGAACTTGCCTAGAACTCATGCTTACGTGCCAGCAGATCATGGTAGAAAAGACGAAAATCCAAAAAATATTCTATTAAATAATTATCGTAGTTCTAGAAGGCTAGAACTCCTCGATTTCTGAAAGATCAGAAGGAGTACTTTAACATAGAACCTAATTTGAGGCCACAACATACGCTAGAGTGTCAGCAGAGCATAGTAGAACAATTTCAAAAATTTCGATAAAACGATTTTAATCAATCTTATAGGGTAGAACTCTTCGGCTTTCCATAGATCAGTGATAATTCTTATAGGGTAGAACTCTTCAGTTTTTTAAAGATGAGTAACAGAACTATCGCTTAAAGTACGAAACATTCCCAGAACTCATGCTCACGTACCAGCATATCAGGGTAGAAAGGATGGAAATCCAAAAAATATTCTATAAAATAATTTTCGTAGTTCTTGAAGAAATAAAAATATTTTATGATTCCAATAATTATTATAGGGTAGAACTCTTCGGGATTCCATAGATCAGTGACAATACTATCGCCTGAAGCAAGAAACTTGCCTAGAACTCATGCTCACGTGCCAGCATATCAGGGTAGAGAGGATAGAAATCCAAAAAATATTCTTGTAAATATTTTTAGTAGTTCTTGAAAAAAATAATTTTATTTTATGCTATCAAACATTCTTATAGGGTAGAACTCTTTGGTTTTCCATAGATCAGTAACAATACTTTTGCCTACAGCAAGGAACTTGCCTAGAACTCATGCTTACGTGCCAGCAGATCACGGTAGAAAAGACGAAAATCCAAAAAATATTCTATTAAATAATTATCGTAGTTCTAGAAGGCTAGAACTCCTCGATTTCTGAAAGATCAGAAGGAGGACTTTAACATAGAACCTAATTTGAGGCCACAACATACGCTAGAGTGTCAGCAGAGCATAGTAGAACAATTTCAAAAATTTCGATAAAACGATTTTAATCAATCTTATAGGGTAGAACTCTTCGGCTTTCCATAGATCAGTGATAATTCTTATAGGGTAGAACTCTTCGGTTTTCCATAGAGCAGTAACAATACTATCGCTTAAAGCAAGAAACTTGCCCAGAACTCATGCTTGCGTGCCAGCAGATCAGGATAGAAAAGACGAAAATCCAAAAAAATATTATATAAAATAATTTTCATAGTTCTTGAAGTTTTTTATTTTTTATGATTTCAATCATTATTATAGGGTAGAACTCTTCGGGATTCCATAGATCAGTTACAATACTATCACCTAAAGCAAGAAACTTGCCCAGAACTTATGCTTACGTGCCAGCAGATCAGGGTAGAAAGGACGAAAATCCAAAAAAATATTATATAAAATAATTTTCGTAGTTCTTGAAGTTTTTTTTTTTTATGATTTCAATCATTATTATAGGGTAGAACTCTTCGGGATTCCATAGATCAGTTACAATACTATCGCCTTAAGCAAGAAACTTGCCCAGAACTCATGCTTGCGTGCCAGCAGATCAGGATAGAAAAGACGAAAATCCAAAAAAATATTATATAAAATAATTTTCGTAGTTCTTGAAGTTTTTTTTTTTTATGATTTCAATCATTATTATAGGGTAGAACTCTTCGGGATTCCATAGATCAGTTACAATACTATCGCCTAAAGCAAGAAACTTGCCCAGAACTCATGCTTGCGTGCCAGCAGATCAGGATAGAAAAGAAGAAAATCCAAAAAAATATTATATAAAATAATTTTCGTAGTTCTTGACGTTTTTTTTTTTTATGCTTTCAATCATTATTATAGGGTAGAACTCTTCGGGATTCCATAGATCAGTGACAATACTATCGCCTGAAGCAAGAAACTTGCCTAGAACTCATGCTCACTTGCCAGCATATCAGGGTAGAGAGGATAGAAATCCAAAAAATATTCTAGTAAATATTTTTAGTAGTTCTTGAAAAAAATAATTTTATTTTATGCTATCAAACATTCTTATAGGGTAGAACTCTTTGGTTTTCCATAGATCAGTAACAATACTTTTGCCTACAGCAAGGAACTTGCCTAGAACTCATGCTTACGTGCCAGCAGATCACGGTAGAAAAGACGAAAATCCAAAAAATATTCTATTAAATAATTATCGTAGTTCTAGAAGGCTAGAACTCCTCGATTTCTGAAAGATCAGAAGGAGTACTTTAACATAGAACCTAATTTGAGGCCACAACATACGCTAGAGTGTCAGCAGAGCATAGTAGAACAATTTCAAAAATTTCGATAAAACGATTTTAATCAATCTTATAGGGTAGAACTCTTCGGCTTTCCATAGATCAGTGATAATTCTTATAGGGTAGAACTCTTCGGTTTTCCATAGAGCAGTAACAATACTATCGCTTAAAGCACGAAACTTGCCCAGCACTCATGCTTGCGTGCCAGCAGATCAGGATAGAAAAGACGAAAATCCAAAAAAATTTTATATAAAATAATTTTCATAGTTCTTGAAGTTTTTTTATTTTTTATGATTTCAATCATTATTATAGGGTAGAACTCTTCGGGATTCCATAGATCAGTTACAATACTATCACCTAAAGCAAGAAACTTGCCCAGAACTTATGCTTACGTGCCAGCAGATCAGGGTAGAAAGGACGAAAATCCAAAAAAATATTATATAAAATAATTATCGTAGTTCTTGAAGAAAAAAAATATTTTATGATTTCAATCATTATTATAGGCTTCGGGATTCTATAGACCAGTAACAATACTTTTGCCTACAGCAAGGAACTTGCCTAGAACTCATGCTTACGTGCCAGCAGATCACGGTAGAAAAGACGAAAATCCAAAAAATATTCTATTAAATAATTATCGTAGTTCTAGAAGGCTAGAACTCCTCGATTTCTGAAAGATCAGAAGGAGTACTTTAACATAGAACCTACTTTGAGGCCACAACATACGCTAGAGTGTCAGCAGAGCATAGTAGAACAATTTCAAAAATTTCGATAAAACGATTTTAATCAATCTTATAGGGTAGAACTCTTCGGCTTTCCATAGATCAGTGATAATTCTTATAGGGTAGAACTCTTCGGTTTTCCATAGAGCAGTAACAATACTATCGCTTAAAGCAAGAAACTTGCCCAGAACTCATGCTTGCGTGCCAGCAGATCAGGGTAGAAAGGACGAAAATCCAAAAAAATATTATATAAAATAATTTTCGTAGTTCTTGAAGTTTTTTTTTTTTTTATGATTTCAATCATTATTATAGGGTAGAACTCTTCGGGATTCCATAGATCAGTTACAGTACTATCGCTTAGAGCAAGAAACTTGCCTAGAACTCATGCTCACGTACCAGCATATCAGGGTAGAGAGGATGGAAATCCAAAAAATATTCTTGTAAATATTTTTAGTAGTTCTTGAAAAAAATAATTTTATTTTATGCTATCAAACATTCTTATAGGGTATGTTTCGTGTATTCTGGGAATGTTTCGTGCTTTAAGCGATAGTTCTGTTACTCATCTTTAAAAAACTGAAGAGTTCTACCCTATAAGAATTATCACTGATCTATGGAAAGCCGAAGAGTTCTACCCTATAAGATTGATTAAAATCGTTTTATCGAAATTTTTGAAATTGTTCTACTATGCTCTGCTGACACTCTAGCGTATGTTGTGGCCTCAAATTAGGTTCTATGTTAAAGTACTCCTTCTGATCTTTCAGAAATCGAGGAGTTCTAGCCTTCTAGAACTACGATAATTATTTAATAGAATATTTTTTGGATTTTCGTCTTTTCTACCGTGATCTGCTGGCACGTAAGCATGAGTTCTAGGCAAGTTCCTTGCTGTAGGCAAAAGTATTGTTACTGATCTATGGAAAACCAAAGAGTTCTACCCTATAAGAATGTTTGATAGCATAAAATAAAATTATTTTTTTCAAGAACTACTAAAAATATTTACTAGAATATTTTTTGGATTTCTATCCTCTCTACCCTGATATGCTGGCACGTGAGCATGAGTTCTAGGCAAGTTTCTTGCTTCAGGCGATAGTATTGTCACTGATCTATGGAATCCCGAAGAGTTCTACCCTATAATAATGATTGAAATCATAAAAAAAAAAAACTTCAAGAACTACGAAAATTATTTTATATAATATTTTTTTGGATTTTCGTCTTTTCTATCCTGATCTGCTGGCACGCAAGCATGAGTTCTAGGCAAGTTTCTTGCTTTAGGCGATAGTATTGTAACTGATCTATGGAATCCCGAAGAGTTCTACCCTTTAAGAATTATCACTGATCTATGGAAAGCCGAAGAGTTCTACCCTATAAGATTGATTAAAATCGTTTTATCGAAATTTTTGAAATTGTTCTACTATGCTCTGCTGACACTCTAGCGTATGTTGTGGCCTCAAAGTAGGTTCTATGTTAAAGTACTCCTTCTGATCTTTCAGAAATCGAGGAGTTCTAGCCTTCTAGAACTACGATAATTATTTAATAGAATATTTTTTGGATTTTCGTCTTTTCTACCGTGATCTGCTGGCACGTAAGCATGAGTTCTAGGCAAGTTCCTTGCTGTAGGCAAAAGTATTGTTACTGGTCTATAGAATCCCGAAGCCTATAATAATGATTGAAATCATAAAATATTTTTTTTCTTCAAGAACTACGATAATTATTTTATATAATATTTTTTTGGATTTTCGTCCTTTCTACCCTGATCTGCTGGCACGTAAGCATAAGTTCTGGGCAAGTTTCTTGCTTTAGGTGATAGTATTGTAACTGATCTATGGAATCCCGAAGAGTTCTACCCTATAATAATGATTGAAATCATAAAAAATAAAAAACTTCAAGAACTATGAAAATTATTTTATATAATATTTTTTTGGATTTTCGTCTTTTCTATCCTGATCTGCTGGCACGCAAGCATGAGTTCTGGGCAAGTTTCTTGCTTTAAGCGATAGTATTGTTACTGCTCTATGGAAAACCGAAGAGTTCTACCCTATAAGAATTATCACTGATCTATGGAAAGCCGAAGAGTTCTACCCTATAAGATTGATTAAAATCGTTTTATCGAAATTTTTGAAATTGTTCTACTATGCTCTGCTGACACTCTAGCGTATGTTGTGGCCTCAAATTAGGTTCTATGTTAAAGTACTCCTTCTGATCTTTCAGAAATCGAGGAGTTCTAGCCTTCTAGAACTACGATAATTATTTAATAGAATATTTTTTGGATTTTCGTCTTTTCTACCGTGATCTGCTGGCACGTAAGCATGAGTTCTAGGCAAGTTCCTTGCTGTAGGCAAAAGTATTGTTACTGATCTATGGAAAACCAAAGAGTTCTACCCTATAAGAATGTTTGATAGCATAAAATAAAATTATTTTTTTCAAGAACTACTAAAAATAATTACTAGAATATTTTTTGGATTTCTATCCTCTCTACCCTGATATGCTGGCAAGTGAGCATGAGTTCTAGGCAAGTTTCTTGCTTCAGGCGATAGTATTGTCACTGATCTATGGAATCCCGAAGAGTTCTACCCTATAATAATGATTGAAAGCATAAAAAAAAAAAACGTCAAGAACTACGAAAATTATTTTATATAATATTTTTTTGGATTTTCGTCTTTTCTATCCTGATCTGCTGGCACGCAAGCATGAGTTCTGGGCAAGTTTCTTGCTTTAGGCGATAGTATTGTAACTGATCTATGGAATCCCGAAGAGTTCTACCCTATAATAATGATTGAAATCATAAAAAAAAAAAACTTCAAGAACTACGAAAATTATTTTATATAATATTTTTTTGGATTTTCGTCTTTTCTATCCTGATCTGCTGGCACGCAAGCATGAGTTCTGGGCAAGTTTCTTGCTTAAGGCGATAGTATTGTAACTGATCTATGGAATCCCGAAGAGTTCTACCCTATAAGAATTATCACTGATCTATGGAAAGCCGAAGAGTTCTACCCTATAAGATTGATTAAAATCGTTTTATCGAAATTTTTGAAATTGTTCTACTATGCTCTGCTGACACTCTAGCGTATGTTGTGGCCTCAAAGTAGGTTCTATGTTAAAGTACTCCTTCTGATCTTTCAGAAATCGAGGAGTTCTAGCCTTCTAGAACTACGATAATTATTTAATAGAATATTTTTTGGATTTTCGTCTTTTCTACCGTGATCTGCTGGCACGTAAGCATGAGTTCTAGGCAAGTTCCTTGCTGTAGGCAAAAGTATTGTTACTGGTCTATAGAATCCCGAAGCCTATAATAATGATTGAAATCATAAAATATTTTTTTTCTTCAAGAACTACGATAATTATTTTATATAATATTTTTTTGGATTTTCGTCCTTTCTACCCTGATCTGCTGGCACGTAAGCATAAGTTCTGGGCAAGTTTCTTGCTTTAGGTGATAGTATTGTAACTGATCTATGGAATCCCGAAGAGTTCTACCCTATAATAATGATTGAAATCATAAAAAATAAAAAACTTCAAGAACTATGAAAATTATTTTATATAATATTTTTTTGGATTTTCGTCTTTTCTATCCTGATCTGCTGGCACGCAAGCATGAGTTCTGGGCAAGTTTCTTGCTTTAAGCGATAGTATTGTTACTGCTCTATGGAAAACCGAAGAGTTCTACCCTATAAGAATTATCACTGATCTATGGAAAGCCGAAGAGTTCTACCCTATAAGATTGATTAAAATCGTTTTATCGAAATTTTTGAAATTGTTCTACTATGCTCTGCTGACACTCTAGCGTATGTTGTGGCCTCAAATTAGGTTCTATGTTAAAGTACTCCTTCTGATCTTTCAGAAATCGAGGAGTTCTAGCCTTCTAGAACTACGATAATTATTTAATAGAATATTTTTTGGATTTTCGTCTTTTCTACCGTGATCTGCTGGCACGTAAGCATGAGTTCTAGGCAAGTTCCTTGCTGTAGGCAAAAGTATTGTTACTGATCTATGGAAAACCAAAGAGTTCTACCCTATAAGAATGTTTGATAGCATAAAATAAAATTATTTTTTTCAAGAACTACTAAAAATAATTACTAGAATATTTTTTGGATTTCTATCCTCTCTACCCTGATATGCTGGCAAGTGAGCATGAGTTCTAGGCAAGTTTCTTGCTTCAGGCGATAGTATTGTCACTGATCTATGGAATCCCGAAGAGTTCTACCCTATAATAATGATTGAAAGCATAAAAAAAAAAAACGTCAAGAACTACGAAAATTATTTTATATAATATTTTTTTGGATTTTCGTCTTTTCTATCCTGATCTGCTGGCACGCAAGCATGAGTTCTGGGCAAGTTTCTTGCTTAAGGCGATAGTATTGTAACTGATCTATGGAATCCCGAAGAGTTCTACCCTATAATAATGATTGAAATCATAAAAAAAAAAACTTCAAGAACTACGAAAATTATTTTATATAATATTTTTTTGGATTTTCGTCTTTTCTACCCTGATCTGCTGGCACGCAAGCATGAGTTCTGGGCAAGTTTCTTGCTTTAAGCGATAGTATTGTTACTGCTCTATGGAAAACCGAAGAGTTCTACCCTATAAGAATTATCACTGATCTATGGAAAGCCGAAGAGTTCTACCCTATAAGATTGATTAAAATCGTTTTATCGAAATTTTTGAAATTGTTCTACTATGCTCTGCTGACACTCTAGCGTATGTTGTGGCCTCAAATTAGGTTCTATGTTAAAGTCCTCCTTCTGATCTTTCAGAAATCGAGGAGTTCTAGCCTTCTAGAACTACGATAATTATTTAATAGAATATTTTTTGGATTTTCGTCTTTTCTACCGTGATCTGCTGGCACGTAAGCATGAGTTCTAGGCAAGTTCCTTGCTGTAGGCAAAAGTATTGTTACTGATCTATGGAAAACCAAAGAGTTCTACCCTATAAGAATGTTTGATAGCATAAAATAAAATTATTTTTTTCAAGAACTACTAAAAATATTTACTAGAATATTTTTTGGATTTCTATCCTCTCTACCCTGATATGCTGGCACGTGAGCCTGAGTTCTAGGCAAGTTTCTTGCTTCAGGCGATAGTATTGTCACTGATCTATGGAATCCCGAAGAGTTCTACCCTATAATAATTATTGGAATCATAAAATATTTTTATTTCTTCAAGAACTACGAAAATTATTTTATAGAATATTTTTTGGATTTCCATCCTTTCTACCCTGATATGCTGGTACGTGAGCATGAGTTCTGGGAATGTTTCGTACTTTAAGCGATAGTTCTGTTACTCATCTTTAAAAAACTGAAGAGTTCTACCCTATAAGAATTATCACTGATCTATGGAAAGCCGAAGAGTTCTACCCTATAAGATTGATTAAAATCGTTTTATCGAAATTTTTGAAATTGTTCTACTATGCTCTGCTGACACTCTAGCGTATGTTGTGGCCTCAAATTAGGTTCTATGTTAAAGTACTCCTTCTGATCTTTCAGAAATCGAGGAGTTCTAGCCTTCTAGAACTACGATAATTATTTAATAGAATATTTTTTGGATTTTCGTCTTTTCTACCATGATCTGCTGGCACGTAAGCATGAGTTCTAGGCAAGTTCCTTGCTGTAGGCAATAGTATTGTTACTGATCTATGGAAAACCGAAGAGTTCTACCCTATAATAATGATTGAAATCATAAAATATTTTTATTTCCTCAAGAACTACGAAAATTATTTTATAGAATATTTTTTGGATTTCCATCCTTTCTACCCTGATATGCTGGTACGTGAGCATGAGTTCTGGGAATGTTTCGTGCTTTAAGCGATAGTTCTGTTACTCATCTTTAAAAAACTGAAGAGTTCTACCCTATAAGAATTATCACTGATCTCTGGCAAGCCGAAGAGTTCTACCCTATAAGATTGGTTATAATCGTTTTATCGAAATTTTTGAAATTGTTCTACTATGCTCTGCTGACACTCTAGCGTATGTAGTGGCCTCAAATTAGGTTCTATGTTAAAGTTCTCCTTCTGATCTTTTAGAAATCGAGGAGTTCTAGCCTTCTAGAACTACGAAAATATTTGATAGAATATTTTTTGGATTTACATCCTTTCTACCCTGGCCTGATATGCTGGCAGCTGAGCATGAGTTTGGGCATGTTTTGTGCTCTAGGCTATAGTTATGTTACTGATCAGTAGAAAACTGAAGAGTTCTTCCCTCCAAGGATTATTATATTCAGTGAGATTATAAATTTTCGACATTTCAACTGTTCTTCCTTGATCTGCTGGCTCTGGATCGTGAATCCTGAACACATATTAAGTTCTAGGTTAAAGTTCTGTTACTGATCTACGAGAAAATGAAGAGTTCTAGCCTCCAAGAATAGTTGACATCATTCACACCAATTATTTCAATCATTATGAGTAAATCAAGATTTTATTTAAAAAATGATCTGCTAACTTCCCGTAGCAGATCATTTTTTCAATCGACTATATTTCAGGTAAAATCGACAGAACTATCTCTAAAAAGTATCAGGAACTGTAGAACTCAGCTGCATGCGTACAGAACTCACTTTTAATTTTGGTTTGCTAAAAAATGATCTGCTACGGGAAGTTGGCAGATCATTTTTTCAATCAACTTTTTTTTAGGTAAAATCGACAGAACTATTTCTAAAAAGTATCAGGAACTCTAGAACTCAGCTGCATGCGAATAGAACTCACATTTTTTTTTGATCTGCTGGAAAATGATCTGCTAAGTTCACAGACATCTTATAATAAAAGAAGAATCGTGTCATTTTTAAAATAATTGATAGGTTTGGAACCTCAGATCTGGTTAAGTAATCCTCAACAAAATTCGGATTATAATAGGAGCGATATGTTTTTTCATCATTGGTAAGTGGAGCTGGTAGTATTTAAAAAAGAAGATAACATTTATTTAGATTCATACCTAGTCCTAGTGTCGGCCAAGTCGCCGCTAACAGAGTCCAATGTAGTTCTCAGTAGTACTCCATTGCTCAAACCAATGTTCAACTGTAATGCAGATTTTGCTCCCGATTCAAATGGTTGTTCAACAATGCAGAGGGATTCAGCGCCGGCCGGCAAAGCTTGCATGGAACGTGGCGCCAAGCAATCCTGAAAACAACATTCAAGTTATATTTTTGCTCTTACAAAATGTGGTAATTTTATGTGTAGAGTTAATATCAGTAGTTTAAGAATAACGCATTTTTGGTTTGTTGTAATCACAAAAAATCAATGGTGTCCTTTTATCATCATTTAAAATAGATGTTAATATAAAAATGTTATAGAATTAATTCTTACCGATGGGTCCAAAGAGATGATCCTGACAGTATTGTCATTCAGCCCAACAGCCAAAAACCACGCCCTTTGTTCACCAGTAGCCACAGATCCCAATGCCATACAAGATACATCTGATGATAATTTCTTCCTTTCTGTATATTCATTTAGTTGACCAGTCTGTAAGATGATAAATTTGTTAAAAACATACTTCAATGTTATTAAAAATATAAAAGCTATGTGATTTGAGTGTCCACGGCATGGTTTTGCCGCCTTCATCGCCTAAACGACTCCAGCTTGGCTATGGAATATGCCGAGTGCCGCTCTCTACCGCAAGCGGGAGAGCGACATGCTCTGCGACGTTGTGGGCTTGTCACTGCATGAGGCAGCTACGCACCACCCTCACGTGGCTACACCCGAAGGCACGGCCACGCGAACACGTCGGTAACGTAAAAAAATATATATTCAAAAGTTAACTTACGGGGTCCATTTCAAAATACACTAATTCGCCTCCCGTCAAAGCAATCACTACTTGTCTTTGATTGACGGCACATTTGACGATGGATTTTTTCCCCGGCGCTTTCCATTCGTTTACACGTTTGTCAGCCCGAATGTGCCTGATGCCGTCTGGGTACACTTGTACGAGTGCGTCGGCGCCCAGTGCGTGACAGCTGAGCGTCGGCGTCGTGCCCAAGAAGCCGGAGTCCGTTACTTCCTCGACGGTCTCACCGATAGACAGGACAAGTGTGGCATTTACGAACGATACAATGATGTAAGAATCATACTCCTCTGCAACCAAAAGAAAAATTCGAACATAAAATTTGACCTAACAGCTAGTGTCTATGTATAGCAGTCTTCTTATGTCGGCAGCTTCCAGTCACGTTTTATGATCCGATGCCTTACCTTCGAGTGTTTGTCCATCTCTATTTGTTCATCAGCCGAAAGTAGATCCTGAAAAGAAAAACCACTGGTGTTTATGTATGACAAACAACCAGGGTTTTATTAGTAACTTGTTGATAAAGAGGAGCATTCATAAGTGGTTAGTTGTAGCGTCACGGTATGTCAGTAACACGGACCAAATAGATTATAATCATTACGCTCCTTGTTTCTTCCTGTTCTAAATTTGCAACAAAATTCTATCAAATTTTCTTTATGCATATAGTATTTTTTATTATTGAAATATTTATTCAAATTTCTTTCCTATATTTACAAATTATTATGACTTACCATCCTTGTGCCTTCTGACAGTCCATACAGCATTGGGTGACCCAGGCAACTCGGAGACAGCCATTTCAGCTACTTCTAAACCATGTCTAAGAGCTCTCAATGAAGATCTTGGTCCACGGCCACAGGCCAGATACACTTGTGGGGTATCTTCTGCTGCCAAATCAGCCACACGACATGCTAAAATACAATGTAGGAAGTTAGCAACCAAATCCAGAAACATCAACATTATTTGGTATGTATGTTTGAAACCTCAGATCTGGTTAAGTACTCGTCAATGTCTTTCAGATGAAACACGGAGCGAAATAGTTGACATCATTGGTGACAATAAATTAACATTATATCACTTTTATTTAAATATAACATGAAATCATGGGTGTAATTATGAAGTCTTACCTAAAATGGGCGACAGGGAATCCAATTCATCAACCAGCACAAGATTCCTGAGTGGTCTCGGAGCAAAGAAGAAGGTATCGCCCTCCTCCAGAGGCATGGCTGAACTGAACTCTGGTTCATCATCTTCATCACCCAAGTGAGCAATTTGGTACAAGTAACTGAAAGTGGTAGAGTATGTTATTACAGTGTTTCTATAAGACCTTCTTTTGTTTAGTGATAGTAATATTATTAGTAAAATATTTGAAGATAATAAGAAATAATTTGTAAATCTCACATCAGTGTGCACTCCCCCATATGTAAGGGAGGACCTTGGTTCGGAGATTATTTCTCTAGCATGGTAGTATACAAAACAGAGCACCAAATGTCTCGCATTTCTGTATCATCATGCAAATAAAACAAAGAAATACTCACTGGTTGCCAAATTCGCAGGCCACAAACAGGAAGCCAGTTTTCAAAACACACATAGCAGTAGCCACAGGAACAGTGTCAAAGTATTTTAGTTTGATCTCAGTGACCATGTCCTCCTCAGTCTCAATCGTTATTTTGAATATGTCTCCTTGCTCTGTTTGTGCTAAGAAGAAGAACATAGACTTGGTTTTGTGTGTAGCTGAACAGACAAAGATCATGCCTCTCTCAGGATCATCCAAGTCATTCCGCCGTCGAGGGATTGGACATCGAATATCATGTTGGTCACCCAAGTTTTTGTAAGTGAGATAGTTTTCTGAGCAAATGAGCACTCCTGATGGCCCATCATTGCCTCCAGGCACTGTTATGAGGAAGTTTGCATGCTCTTCAAGAGGCTCAGAGTATTTTCTTACTACATGGTTCAAACCTAAATCTAATTCATAAAATGTTAAGGTTTGTTGAGTTTTTTGAGCAGCTTCACCTAAAAATTAAAGACAATATTAGGTTTTGAAGTACTTAGGTTAGTTTTGAGAAATGACATAAAAACTCATACATAGAGGATTTGACGTCACTGTCAATCGGAAACACGGACCTCAAAATAATCATAGTGGGAACCCTATTGTAAATTAATACTTTGATAGACATACCTGAAGGATCTGCATCAGCCTCTTCATAGTCAATTTCAAGACAAGCAAACATTGGGTTCTCAAAGCCCACATCAACTCCAACCATGTGGTAGACCAGTGTGTTGGACTTGTGAGCCTCCAGGGGAGAAGAAATGGTCAGCCTGGCTTCAGCATCTCTGTTCAATATGTAGACAAGCTTCTGCTTTTCAATAGCACCTACAAAAACATTGGGACATGTTTAATTATCACAATACATTCTCTACAAGTGCACAATATTTTGGACTAAAAAGGTCCTGTAATTACAAGAGGCATACAATAAGTACTACAATAGTATAGATTTGTTCCTCAGATCAAAGTATAGAATTAAATACAATCAGTCAATATTAACAGTTCATTAACCTGGATTGAACTAGGTCAGTGAACTAGTAATATTTCAGTTAAAAAATATCAAAGAATATCTTACCAATCATAACAGCTCTGCCTTTGGGGTCTATCGCTAAATATTGACCTGGCACGATCCTCCGGCATCCTGACTTGCCAAATGTTTCTTGGTGTACTTTTTCTAGAATGTTCTTTTTTGGAATATACTCTAATATCACAATACGTCCAGAATCCGAACCAATCACAATATAATCTGAAACAAGTGCAGAATATTGTAATGCCTTGAATACAAAACATAAAACATATAAAAGTTAACCCTGGATAAAACAAGCCATTTGCTATTCAACTACCTGAAGCAGGAGGTTATAATAAATGTGCCATTACGGTACATCTCGGCAACCATAATGATTTGCAAAGAGCGACGCATTGGCCATAGTCTATGCATCTAGTTATCCCATACACCACGTGTGTGAGTGATGCATGGAGCAAGACGATGCAGCAGTATTATTACATAAAATTCTTGTATTACACTACGGTAAATATAAATAGACATGACATTAACCTCCTTGAAGTTTTTGTTGGTTATGTCCCGCTTAATTACCACATGGGCAGAAAGTTCATTTACCTTTTGTGCCTCCAGTGAGTCGAAATGACATCATCGATCTGATAACGCCGAATATTTCCACTTTCATCAGCGTATGTACTTTGCCGGTATTAGGGTCCGGCCGGAGAAGTTCCAATGTCTTCCCACGTGATATCACTATCTCCTGCTGTTTTGTGCCGGAGAAATTACCGTGAACGGCATGTGTGATAGACGATGAGCCTTGCAATGTCAAATTGTAGAGATACATCTTTGCGGCCTTACCCTACACCTGAAAAATCATTAGTTATTACAAAACGTCCGATGATAATTGAGACATGTCAGCATTTTAGATTTGATAAAATGTTATGCTCTTAACTATTGAAAACAGAGCAGAAGACTTGTGTCTTCAAATGGGAGAGCTTGTTAATATAGCACCATTAAAAAAACGACCACGATAGATACAGAATTTACCGTGGAGATACCAAGTGCAAAGTAAATAAGAGTCCACGTCGCAAATTGAAACACTGGGTATAATAATTATAAACATACCTTTTAGAAAAATCGGCCGATTGCCGCAATGCGGCTGGATATTCACAGTATTTCTTTGGACGCCTCTTCCCCGGTCTAGCGACGGCAAAATGGCGGCTGACAAGAATGCCATTTCGAACCGGCTCGATCCACCAATCAAAAGGAAGCATTTTCTTTAAAGCATTCAGTTTTATATAGTTAGAGTTGCCAGTATAAAAAAAACATATTGTATTTAGAATAGTGCCATCTTGTGTCAAATAGAAAAATTTCTAAATTACTATTCCCTAACAGATGGCGTTGCTAAATCTTATCATAGTGACATCTTGTGAAATAAACATTAAGCTTCGATTCATAGCATTAAAAATAGATGGCAATAGTAGTAGTGACTGAAAATGCCAATCGTAAGCGGTTTCTTCATCATAGGCATTAAGACCGCGTTTATTTGTCTAAAGAGCATTAAACTAAATAATTAAATGTGGAGACGAGTGGAGCCCTTGATTTGAAAAATTATACACTACATGAAATATTATTTTATGCTCACGACCAATCTTTTGATTCAGCTAAGCAAGAGAAACAAGCAATGCTATTTCTTCTGAATTCTGTCCTGCTTCTGCCGTGTTCTAACCAGTTCTAATATGGCTATTGTTCATACCGTGGTGGAATGATCAGCCAGTCAGCAAGTATCGTAGTGGGGCTCACAGTGCGCCGGACGTGCTTCCACTGAATTAATTTTCCGTAAAGTTTGTAAAAAAAAAAAAACAGAACAAACTCTTGTTACAATGTTTTAACCTGTGAACCTGTCTATATTAAACCCACCAAACTGCGTAAACAGTTTAGTTTAAAACAGCAGGTTCCATATTACTAACGTTTAGTGGAATAGTACAAAAAAAAAAAAACTGAATTAGAAAAAGAAGAGAAAAAATTGAAGAAACGAGAGAAGTAGAAGTAGTGCAAAAGTGTAGTAGTGTAGTAATGCTTCCGGCAGGCGACAACTTCAGTTGGCACCACCATAATTATGAGAGGTTAACGTCTGTTTGATAAACAGCCTCAGGCCTCGGCTGTCCTTTCATTGCTTCTCGATAACAACATCCTGAACTGTTCAAATTCTGCAAAACAGTGAAAAACATTTGTATTAGTCCAGGTAAAAGAATTTTGGATTTCTACCGTGGTGACTGTTCAATGTTCATATTGCCTTTCAACCTTCCAGCAATAACAAAAACAATAGTTATATCTGATACTCCAGAACCATAGGCTTCTTCCATCCTAGAGGCGAGCCACACAGCCTCGTTATAAAGCCGATATTATCGCTGCGATATTTGTTTTTAGTACCTACCTAAGATTTGTACTAGGACGCCTCAGACCAATAAAAAAGTTGGACGCATGCGAGCTTACACACTGCTGCGATAAGTCGTCCTGATACAAAATGTATCTACTGTAACCTAACCGTCAAAAACCCCCGACTTCAACTAGAAAAAGAGCTGTAACTTTTGAACGGCTGAACAGATTTCATCATGAAACATAGCTAAGATGATACCCGATTAGAGCTTTCAATTTTAAAAAAACTGCATTGAAGTCGGTGCATCCGTTTCGTCCGTGTAGCTACGATGCCACAGACAGATACACAGATACACATAATGTATCCACAGATACACTGATACAAACTTATAACACTCTTTTTTGTCGGGGGTTAAAAACAGATACCTGCGATATTGGGGCAATTCTGGTGTACTTTGACAGGACTAGACTAAGGGCTCAGATGAAAAACCCGCTTACGCTAAACTAAGGGCGTTTGTTTCTTTCTGTTTCAATAGAAAAAGAATTTGATAGATGAGTTTAGTCTAGTTTACTACTCTCAAAATGCGCGACAGAATCGACATCATTATCGACCGATAATAATGCCGCTGTCTCCACGTCTCTAATTTGAGCGTCCACGCAAATTCAGCCTGGCTAAGTCCATAGGCTTGACGGTTCACTAAAGCTAAACACAATTTTAGTGAATTTCTGTTCCTGCCTCAATACACAACATTTTCACATGTCCATTCATTCATGCGAGCCTACAGTTTGTTCAACAATAAAATAATGAATTGTATCGTTTCATTCATTAGAACACCTGAGGTATATTTCGCTGGGATTTAAAATTCCAATACGTATTTGTGCTCGGTTTGAAAGGGCTTTGGTCCATTGTGGAGTGTCTTTTAATTCTATTTTCTGGCTGTGGCGGGCGGCGGCGCGCCGTCACAATGTATCTGTGCCGTGACGCGGTGCGGGCGCACCTGAGTATTCCAACTCGTTTCACTTTGAGAAGCCGCATCTTTGCCTACCTATATGATCGGTTAAACGGTTATCCCCGGTCCGTGTAGGTACTGTGTGCGAGTAAGTATATATAATATATACATTAAATAAGTATGATTAAATATAATGAATTGTTGATGTGTCTTTGTAGGCACTTAGGTAACTGTTTACTTAAACTTTAAGATATTTCTTACCAGAGCCTTAACTCTAAAAATATGGTAATGATTGCTAATGATGTTATTTGCTAGTTAAGGAAAGGCTAAACATTTAGAATATATTAGGTGTAGTGGCGTCAGACAATTAAGCGAATGAGGTAAGTGGCGGAGGCGCGCAGGCGCAGGTCACGATCTGCGCAGGCGCGCGGGCGGCGATGTGCACGTGTGCTCCGACGACCACTCCAGCGATAAAGAGAAAAAATAAAACTGGTAGATAAAGCCGACAACATTTTGACTCGCCTGGAAACTTCGGCCGTTGGAATCCAAGGCTTTAATACTCCAATGTATTGTAAGCACTACCTACGTCGAGTTTTTAATTATTCATTATAAAGGTATTCAGTCTCAAACTGGAGCTAAGATTAAAGTAGACTACTACTAAGTGAAGTTACTGTTTGTTTTTATGTCTCGTCTATAAACAAAGGCAACTAGTAGGTACGTAACTTAGTTCTGAGCTTCTATCTAGCCATGTGTTCGACCGCACTCCACCCACAGACATGACTCAGTACGAACAGACATACCTACTTAAATATTAAGAAATTTTCCGTTTGAATTAAAACTCAACATAAATACACATACCTATCCATAGTAATGTTACATTTATGTTTCTAAGAGTAGATTCTCTTGTTTGTATGATAGTGATGAATTTGAAAAAGCAATAGGACATGAAAACAAAAAACATTCAGATTTTCTGAAGATACGTAAGCAGGAAAATAATAATTATTGTATGTCTTAGTATGTAATTTGTAAGTCTACAGTTAAAAAGAATAACAGTTTCCACATTGTTATCACACGGTTACTGGTTAGGTTCTACTTGTGTAGAATATTAAGTACTTGCCAATTGTGATTTTCAGGTACCAACCCACAGATTAAAGAAGAAAGCCATCTGTGTACCAACCTATCTATTCCCAATTTAGAACTGGACATAAAATATAAAAAAATCACCTTTTTCTCTCTTGCAAACCGGAATCGTAAGTCAATTCTATAAGTTCTTGTTGAATTGAAACTCACTTGCATTTTTAAACGAGTAGTTTAATTCACTTAGCACCTAGCATCACGACGTTTTGAAAGTGCCTGCAAAGGCCCAGTTGAAAAAATCTTTGACTTTGACTTACTTTTGATGATCAACTGAAATGATAAAAATAAAGCTCCTGAAATAATTCCTCGATAGAGATACAATAATCCTGAGAACAAGTATAAATTCGCACATATTTAAAAATTAAAAACACAGAAAGCACTAAACCGCCCACATTCAGATAGTGCATCCGTGAACTTGGCAACACCACAACTCAGTCATGCGGATATCTTGGCCAATAATTTAAAAGGCGTGAACACTTTATCGATCAACCGGCTGCCGCTAGCCGTGGGCACTTTACACCAATAAAAGATTCGCTTAAGATCGTCTTTGTGTAAAAGATGCTCTGAAGATTGCCGCCAAGCTAATGTTTTGGATCTAGATTTTTATACCTAGTTCTGTATCTGCCGTTTGTCGGAGAGTTTAAAGTACTTTAAAGCATTAACATGATATTAAAGCCAATGAAACTCATTGGATTTGAGAATAAAACATAATAACTATATTTTTAATATTTGTACCTTATTTTTTTTTCAGATTTAAGACAAAAATACTATGCCGTGATGTGTTAATTTACTGCACTGCTTTCGTTGCCTCATTTCCACGAAATAATATATTCCATCGCGTCATGCATGAGTAGGAAATTATGCGAAACGTGTTAAGACTTTTTTACTACCACAATGCAATGTGCAATTTATTCTAGTGCCAAGACACAAACACGTTGTAGAACAATCGGAAAATCCAGAAGTTTTGGGTTTTTTGATTATTGAGCTTATTAATATGAAACATCTATGGAGTCTTCAATCAATGTGAAAAGTATGACCTAAGTGCATATATTTTATATAAAGCAAATTCAAACTCATATTACCATACCATAAGGTAGAGGCTGAATGAAGGCTTTGTGAATATAATCATGAGCCTGATTTATGTCCGTACATAATTCCAGTAAGCTTGTCAGTATGAGTAAGTATTAAGTCTTATAATTTGGAGAGTCGTGCAGTCTGTAGGTAAGGTGTCAGGGTGTCAGTCAGTGGGACAGGCGCAGGCGCAGGCGGATTGACTCACTGGTGTTTGGATACGGCGCGTGGCATTGTCTTTGTCTATAATGTTTTGTCAAACAGAGTTTCGAGGAAACGACGGCCATTATAACAGTGACCATGTTTATTGAACACGTCTCGCTTGTTGATAGAGTCGACGTCGTCTGTGTGTCACTGGTGGGCGCACGGAGCGCGTTTGACAACACAACAAGACATTTAGACATAACATTACTCGATACTTACAACCTACAGCTAACATTTTTAGGCTACACCATATATTGTACAGACCCATTGATGGTGACTGGATAGAGAACCATCTCGTATCTTTACCGGTCTGGCGAGTCGGCATAAGCTAAGATAAAGCTAAGGTAAAGTTAAGACAGCTCGTTGTACCTATAACACTATTAATAATATTATCAACATTAACAGTCTTGCAAATCTTTGATTGAGCATTCCTAGTCCAGGTTCCTGCACTGTGGCGATGTATGTACGACGGAATTGGAATTTCTCTGAAACATTTTGATTTATTCCTATAGAAGTTTTTATAACTAATGGTTAACTTGCACCTCTTTGTTTCACGTTAGATATCGTGAACGTCAGAACAATTTCTCCGGGTACTACGAAGTATAGATTGCAATCAGCCAGTTTATTTGACGTTGAGCATGACGGGCAGTGCTCGGCTGCGTATAGGAATGCAATATGGACAGGGCCAGCCCTAAATCCTAGGGTAAACATTCCACCCACACCTCGCCGCCGGGTAACTCAATATATGGCGCTCAGAACCTACATAGGGCTGCGAAATTTTAAATTGAAATCGCCATATTTAAAATGACCAATCGTTTTTACTACAAGTTTTATAATTTAGGAGAGACTTTGGTATTTTTTGGTCCTATGAAGTATGAATATGTAATAATTTTTGTGTAAGATATCATACAAGCGGAAAATCACAGTTGTCAACATTATAAAAATATCGCTACGATGATGTTGTAGATCAACTTTGTACCAGTATTCATTGACTCTTCTCTATGACTTTTGGACATGTTTACTTACGAGATAACCCTAGTACTCCCCTTACCAGACATACCGGCCCCTACTTTAATAAAACATCTCGATAATGAAAAGTCAGGCATTCACAGAGGGTGGCGAATTAACCCTCAATCCGACTCACCCCGTGCTGCGCGAAATTGAGTTTTGTGACGTGTACGCATTCGCTAAAATTAAACCATAGTTGCGTGTGCAACGTCGCGCAATAAATATCTTAATGATATGGAATCAGAAAGTATCTTCGGGTTCGTTCGGTGTAAAAAGACCTAAGCGTGTGTGAGGGCACCGCGAAATGTGTTTTACGTTTTTTATCGAAGGTTCTTTATAGGCGATGTGGTTAGTAAAGTGTATAGTGCGCGGCGTTCCGAAGACATTTGACATTCATTGCGTTTTATTCAAACGGGCACGTGCGCGGCCACCTGTCGCTGATGCTGCACTTGTTCCAACTTTGCCTACTAGCTATTTAATTAATATATGCTAACGAAATTGCACGCTTATCGAAATTTACCATAAGCCTACTGCGTAGATAGAATCTAGTATTTGTGATGAAGCTTATGATTATTTCTTGGTAGATTTTATGAATTTACAATTGGATTTACAGTCGTGTGTTTCTTAAAGATATATATTTTATTTTTTATATCTCCGGCCATCAATAACTCGAATGGCTTCGCTTCATTATGTGATTGTCTCCAACCACGTAATTTAAAATCAAGGAAAGGCATCGACTTAGAATATTAGTTTAATTAAAAGTAATAGATTCTGTGCTCGTTCGATGCAAATGACCGGCGCCGGATAGACCTCCCATCACTTCACCACTGCACCGACAATCGGTGACAATTCCAATTCAAAATGGCGCCTCAATGGTTTATTGCTTGGTAGACATGTTCGTACCTTGGAGTTAGGACCAATAAACGCTTCCGCCGGCTACGTGCTACGATTTATTTGATTGTATAATGAGTTGAATACTTAATCCGCTTTTTCATTAAGTTTTATCCATCTCACTTTATTTTTATTGTACTTATTGCAGTACATTCAAAATGTAATTTTGCACACCGAAATGAGAAGAATAGGTGTAGTGGAAACATGTTTAAAATTTTGTATAAGTAACCTCAGAATGTACATAACTATATTTCATGAAATGAAAAAATTCATTCTAGAAAATAAAAATATAGTAAAAATAAAAATATAATTTGCATTTTAGTACTTACAGTTGCGGAACTGAATTCCTATTAGCTTTATATTCTTTCTACAAAACAATGGTTTTGAAAACTCCATTGATGAAAGTCTATGGAGTGGTGAAAACCACAAGTTAAATTATTGGGCGGTTTGCTGCATAAGCGGTTTTTTATGATCAATATTTTTTATAAATATCATTACGAATACAAAAGATTCAAATCGGACACACAAATGAATTAACTATAATAAGTAAGTACATATTTTAACTGACAGTATGATATTATACCGAGGAAAAGCTTTTGAGACTATCATTAAGTCAACTACGGTTCAACTGCGATTTTTAAAGCTAAGTCTTCATAAACGTTGAAAACAAGGTAACATTAAAGAAAAAGAATAAATATTAAATAAAAATTACCACCTTGGATCAGCATTTAGGTTGATAAGCAGATTACAGTGACGTTATAGATCTAATGACAATAAATAAAAATTGTAAATATACAGTTGTTCTCACTTCTAGAGCATTAGTACACGGGTTCAATACAAATCGTGATTTCCGCGATATTGAACAATACTTGGCTACGTTATAACATTTACCGGTCGTGAGTTCGTGACGGGTCCAGTCGATCAATACGCAAAATTTCACCGTTCTGTTGTGTGTCTGTTGATAGAGGTAACGATTTCTATGAGGCACTTCACGGAAGATCACAGTGATCCTATAACTTGGGATCATAATTGTAATGTGATGGGACTCCTTTGTAAAACAGATTAAGTAACGCATATCAAGAATCAAGCTTGCCAAGAATCGCTATACTCATTTTGGCTGGGATAAATATAAAGCTGGCTCAGAATTGTGCAGATATCATTTTAGATATATAACAAAATGTCACTATCAAAAGCGAGAAAGTTAAAGCAAGTCAATCTTGTTATAGGTACTTATAATTTAAGAAATGAATCTTAAAACACTGCCGTAGGCTTGTTCATAGACGGATAATTAAGTTATGATATAATATAATTATCTTAAGAATGCCTGTAGGTAGCATTGCTCTTGACGGAAGAATTCTAAATGATTATTTAAAACGTAATTGAAATGGTTTTTAGTAACTTCGATACCAATATTATGAGATAGTTATTTATAACTTAATTAATTAAGTAACGTTTTAAGTTTTTAATAGGGCCACTTGTAATAAAGTTGATTGCTACTTATCTGTGTTTCAATTAAGGTAAATGAGGTATCTTGGAAAGGTAAGATTAGAGGAAACAGGTGCTGGTGGAATAACAAACATAGCTAATGTGTCGTAACTGAGGATGTCTACGATTTTGCTAATTACACATATTTGCTCGTAGATCGCTGCCCATTAGATCTTATATGGACGTTTAATGTCTACTAATGCTGTTACACTTGTATATGTACAGCTCTACATTAGTTACATTCACTTTATAGTAAATAGGAAGGTGCCTAAGACTTTTTTATACAAGTCCTGTTAGAAGCTTCTTATTATCTGTCTTGGTCTCTTGAACAGTCATATAGAAATGGTGGTTAGCAATGACGGCCTTACCATTTACGGTTTTCTTCATAAAGTTCCGAGTTAAAATTGTTCGAACTGATTGAAGTTTACTGCCTTCTAAGGATTTACGTGATCTCATTTAAATATTCCATCAAAAATCTACCTCTATGAATAATATCAATATAAAATGTGGAAGATTACGAGTCACATACACAATCTGAGCACAAAGGAGCATTAAACACGTCTGTGTCCCATGGCCCGTCGGTATCAGGAATAGTAAATTAGAAGGTGAGTGCACCTGTGTGGCCCGCCGACCAAAAAACGTACCCGCTACCTCTGGACTAAACGAATTATTAACCACTACCTGCGACGCGACGCACACACGTGTTTCGCCGTCGAAATCGAGGTCCTATCGTATTGTTAACCATCCATTGAACATTCCTCTCACATTTAAAATCAAAAAAGTTGCATTCACAAGTAATGGATGTAAACTATACTGTGTCAAACATTTCACGGTGATTTGTAATAATCGAAATATTAGTCAAGTGGTCCCGCCTTCATTCTCAGGTGCATTTTTGTATTGAAGAAACGTTTGTGTTTTTTTTTTCTTGTGTTTTAAAAGACCTTTAAACGTCAAGTTTCCCAAGATTTGTTAATAAGGCAATATTTAGAGTTCTGTGTTGGCATTATAAATTGTTTTGGGAAGTACAATGTACAGGATCTAATTATCTCAATATCATTAACCAAAGCATTGGCAAATTGTTGTCTAAGTCTGATAATCTTCATGGTACAGAAGAGCTTTTACAGCTTTTTAGTACTTAGTAGCATTGCTTCTGTTTATTTTCAGATTCATAAAGTTTAAAAGCAGTTTTCTATAGATCAGACTATTAGGCAGTTTAGACACCTAAATCTGATTGATGGTCCACAACTACATAGTTATATCTGGTTCATAATCCGTTCATTTGTCTGTTCAGAACACTATAAGAGCACCATCGACTCAAACTTGACCAAATTTTTGACTAGTCATTTCGGTCATTATAATTTTCTGGGTAGTTTCGGAATTTTTATTAGGTTAAGATAAGCCATTCAGTAGGGCGACTGTTTTTGTAAAATTTAATTTGTTACCATCTCAGACCAATAAAATTTCAAATTATGAATTATACGCTATGTATTGGATATGAATTGTATTTCAAATTGGTCCTAATATTTGAATCATTCAGCACGTAATACAAAAATGGAGAGACTTCTTCAATTATTTTTAAAAATGTCTGCTTCTATAAAAAATATTTAAATTTCGCACCTCCTCCTTATTATTTTTGATTGCAATAAGTTCCCATACTTTTGTACTTCGTTTACTTCGAGTAGTATTACTATTTTTTGTCTAGTTAAGTACAAAAGTACCTTGTGTGATGACGTCAGAGGCCTCATCGGTTGTTATTGTGTGGCGTGACTAATGGTCGCAGTATGTGGCAGCAGGTTGATAAGCCTCTAGCCGGCGCCGAGCTGCCGCTGCAGATAACCCTGCCGCCGCTCACCGCTGACCTGTACAGGCTACTCGCCACTCGTCACCGATCCACAATCTATTTCATTGTTCGTTAACGATTGAAAAATCTTACTCTTGCTCTACATAACATTTTGTTTTCGTTGTCGTTTCGTTTACAAAACTTGACTTGAACACCTTCGTTAAAATCAACAATATGTAGCTGATAAGGTATTGGTTTCCAAAAAATCTGTTTTTTGTCTGCTTCTGATCGATGTCAATAAATTTGATGTCAGCAGGACATTTGCAATTGCAAAAACCTTTGATTGATTGCACGACTTTTTCGCCGAATATGTATGGATCGGTTTAATATAAACAAATTATCAGGAGGAATGCTGATACAGTACGTTTGTTCGTTTTTACACAACGTTTAAGGAACACAAGTTCCTCATTACGCAAACTCAAAAGCGGCCCTTTCAGTTCACCTGCATCCATAAGAGATTCTTATTCCTTTTATATAGCAAACATAAAAATGTACATTTTCAGACCAAATATGGAGGACGGAATGGCCGATGGAAGGCAGTGATTTCTTTTAATAACGAGCTCCCTTGATTTAAGGCGACGTCAACTTTCCTTGCGGAGTTAGAAACAAAAACCAACCTCACTTAGCTTTGGTGATGGCCTTACATGGGTTGGGATGGATTGCATTTAAAGTTTGCGAAGGATGCATGTCGGGAAATGGAAGGCCATAAAATTTCTTTGCGATGTTCGTTTTAGTAATGTTGTAAGTGTCATAAGTGTATTTGGTACACATAATGGTGAGTTTGTGTTCCACCAGGTAATTCAGAAGCAGACACAGCAAGCCTTCTGTTTTTGCCCCCTCAGCAACGCCCTAAGCCCAGTCCCGTGTAGCACTATGGGGCGCTATAAGCTGCGCTGTTGCTTAAATTGTGATATAAAGCTGGGGGCCCTTCAGCCCTGAGTCGCCTCCGAGAGAAATTTTTATTTTATTAGGAAACCTTATGTATTTATGTAAACATTGTTGCTCTAATGCTAGTAACATTAGCTGCTCTTATAAAATGGATTAAAATGTATGATAGCACTGTTGCATATTTCAAAATTAGTCAACTTTGCAGTATGTTACTTAGTACCTTTACTCAAAGATTTCACGAGTTCAATGCAGTAACTATTAACTAGGTAGGTGGACGGGATTCGTGTACTTTATTTAGCTTATAAAACCAGGTATTGGAAAAATGTTAATAGAATCGTTGAATGTATGCGCCGGCGCCGTTGTCCGTATAGAGTAAAGTATTGGTCGCTGCGGTGACGTCAGCGGTGGCGGCGGGGGTTGGGTGCGCGGGCGCGGTTGCGTTGGCGAGGAGCGTGCGCGCAGGCTCGCCACCATTGGGTCGCGACCGCGACACCTGCAAATCGCGAGTCAATGATCTCGGCGTCGGTCGTCGCATCGGCGGCCGGCGTAGGATTGCTGCACGTGTGTGGGCCCTCCACTAACTAGAAACTTGTTTTAATGTAACTGAATCTGCATAATGCGCACTCGACGTGAAGTGACAGCACAATTGTAGCAGTGCTCTGTGCTGTTCTTGTTATTCATGACTATTGAGAGCTGACTTATTTCGCTGGGCTCTTAAATATTCGTTTGGGTATACCTATACACACACACATACAACAAGCAAGTTACTTGACGTTATAAAAGTTGTCCTTTTGATTGTAGTAGGCAGGTACAATAAAGCGTTCTTATGCAAACTACAATTTGTCTATCTAGTACGTACCTATGTCAAAAGAGGGCAATTTAAGCCCATTGTTTCCAGGTACATTGTTTGGAGTATTATTTTGGTGATTAAGGAACAGGTAGGCACCTTTCTATTCTGAACAAGCAATCAACGCTGGTAAAAATCTTCGAAAGGACACTTCTGGTTCTTTTATATGTATAAGAATAGTAACTTTATTTTTACGACAAAAGAAGTACTTAAGTAGGTACTTAAATATTTCACAAACATCCACTGTAGAATATAGCCGAATAGACGTCTAAAAAACGCGATTGTGGAAAGATGCTGTTATAATCACCACGTTTGGCGAAGTACATAATACTTATTTACTTATTTTGACGAAACGTATTCGCGGAACCTTCTGCGACACACAACTTGTAGTACCTTTACAAAATAAAGTTATCTTGATCTTGGTAAAATGATGTAGTAAAAACTTTATACAAACACATCAATAGCACAAATGCACAATACATAATTTACATTATTTTGCTTATAAATCTTGTTGAAGATAGGATGACAACAGCTGTGTCTACGATGAGAGTTGGAGAAGGAATGACAGAAAAGAAAATGAAAAATGATGATCTAGCGCAAAATTCTAAATTCGAATTGAGATTTTGGAAGCATGAAGTGGCCAGTGATGAAGGAGATTGCCAATATTAATTAGTAATGAAATGATAAACGAGGACTTTATCACAAGTGGGGTCGCAAGTTCAGATCATTTCTGTGATCTGAGGTCACAAGTATAAAATATAAGTCTCCTATACTTTGTAATTACACTTGGCAATGGTGATGTGTATGTTGTTATAGCGCAGAGGATGCTGCCTGAAGGAAGGGCCCTCCCTTTACATAAATAGTCAGAAGTCACGGGTTGGCCTATGACCCTTGGCGTCTCTTACGATACCCACAGAAACAGGGGTGGCCCATTCTTTGTTAGGAACCACACAGTAAAAGCTTTCGATATAAATATGTATGTAATAGAAGATATTACTACATATTTTAATTTAAAAGAACCAGAATGAGCTCCTTCTATTTAATTTAATTTTGTTACGTGATAAGGCGTGGATGCCTTCTGGACACTTCTGAAAGTTACTTCAAAATGTGCACATACAAGCTTTATGAAGTGGCACAATTGGACTTGTCGCAACGTGTCAATAACAAAGGTGGTCACCTTTGTTATTGAAATGGACAGTGGCTATTATTTAGGTTATTTCCGCTCACACCAGCAATTCATGCACACCTGAATGTATAAGTTTGAATACTGAGCAACGCCAAGAAATACTGCTAACCGATGAATGGGCTGATATTAAGAATAGTGTTGTCAGAGCAACGGTCGGGTTTGAATAGCATCGCATCGACTGTCGGCGGCGCGCGCTGGCGCAGCCTTATTGCCTATTGTTAGCGAACAAACGCAGGAAACTGTAAAGTCGAAAGTCCACTGAGAGATTTCGCCGTACAGACAGGTAGGTCGCAGGTGTTTCTATTCTATGCCGACAACACTCAGAGCTGCAAACAACGTTATAAACAATGTTAAGCCTCTCTCAGAGTGACTATGGTTTTGGGAACAGAGATCATTATTTTATGGATAATTAGGTAATATTTAACTTACTCTAAACATACTACAATAATCTTCTTCTTCTCTTGAGTGACATGGGAATTGGTCATGCCGTTGTTGAAAGATTAGCCATCAGCAATGGTGGTATCGAGGCTGACTGCCCAGGATGTCCCAGACCATCTAATGTTTCGTCACTCGTGGAGGGTCTTTCCTTCCTTCCTACACTATTATGGAAGGTGATACAACTTGCAAATATAATTTTCTTTGTTATATTTTACGAAGGAGAAACTTTAAGGCTTTCTACAACTGATCGAATAAGGACCTTAGTAATTTATTTATCTATTGTGTTTGTTCAATCGATCTGATAAATAGGAAATTTTATTCATGAAACTTACATACAAAGCAATCACACCGTAGAAAACTATGTCTTTTCTTTTTATTAACGTTGCTCCACACTAGGATTTCTCCTGTATTATGGGTATAGTTTACAAACATATATGTCACATGCACATACACTCAAACCCGGAACAACTATCTGTAGGCCATACAAATATTTGTTCCGTGTGGGTATCGAACCCGCGGCACGTAGCACAGAAAGGCTATCGCTTAGCCAAAGTGCCAACTGTGCCTTCGAGCAGCTTCCAAAAGCTATTTCAACTATTTCATCTTAACTAGAATTTCATAACATCTTCGCATGTCCTGATATTACCTACCACAACATGGTATCCCTACGGATACTACATAGCTTGACTGCTGTTTTACCTGTCAAAGAAAAGGAAGTTGTTTTGAAGAGTTTCGCGAAAGTACACAGGGATATATCAATTAGCACAATGCTCGCTCATTGTGTTGTGAGCAGCGGTGTTAGTACAACACTACTGAGCTCAACAGATACGCTTTTGACTTACAATGCACGTGCAATAAGAATTAACGCGTATTATTTCCACCTTGGGTACATCTACAGACGAAGGAGGTTCAATAGAGAATAAATTTGTAAGGGTATTGATGAGTTTGGATAATTTGTTTACATAAGCCACAACTGCACACTTTGTGCTAGAGTTGATCCCTCCTCCATCTTAAAAATGAATGACTATTTTTATCTATCTTTCAGAGAGCCTCAATTATTTTTCCTAATTAGGCTATGTTCCCACTAGAAACACAAATAGTCAGATAATGAAAAATTAACATTTTAAAATAGAATACAATTTTTTTTTTATATACCGAATATTCACTTTTGAAACGTTAAAGGTGCACGATTCCATAAAAGGTTGGTCCTATGGAGAAGAATCGGCAATATACTCCAAGGATACTGTTTTAAAATAAAGGTGGTTACAATTTTGTATAGTTCATATAAGAAAGATAATAATTGAGAGAACAATGTAGGGTAAGATAAATACTAAAAGGTGTACATAAGTACCTACAATAAAAATAAATGTCTTTGATGGAAAATAAACAGACCCTTTAGTAATGTCTTTGTCATTTTGTCTCACAATTACAATGAAGCAACGTAGTTCCAAGTGAGTTTACATAATAAAAATAAGTTAAAATATATAGTAGAAAAAAACTTAGTAATTAAAATTATATCGCGTCGAAACAAGACTGTATGTATAAAAAGTAAGCAAAAAATAAATAAATAACTTACTAAAAATAGCAAGACAAAACCTGAATGGAAAGGTACCAAGTATGATTAAGTACATCGAAAAATAATCAAATAACTTGTTGGTTGGTTTCATTTCAAAGGGATATTTTCTACTAAACTTTGCTGAAGATACAAAATAGTTACCTATATTTTCATTTGTATACTAACGAAGTATACATCCTGTAATTGCAATAAAAAGCTTATGTATACGTTCATATACGTTGCCAACATAGGTATAATTACAGCGTTGCACCCCACTATAAAACAGCACAAAACGTCTGAAAGCCTTCCCCACGTCACTTTCCCCTTCGTGCGGGTACAGCGTGACGCGTTGCCATGGCAACGGCTTTTCATGCCTACCAGCATTGGTCGGAAAATTCAACATGGCGGCCCGTATCGATCGTGAGGGTTGGTGAATTGCAGGGAGAGGGGCGGGAGGGAGACGGCGGAAAATTGTATTCACAATGGTTTATCTATTCATAGCGAGGTAACTGAAATATTATGATCGCATGATGAATCTTAAAATATTGGCTAAATCGGCTTCTTACTTCGATACTGTTTGTATGACGTTTGACGGAGGAATATTTCTGATAGCTTTGTTTTTGATTGGTATATAGAATCATAGTAAAATTAGCTTTATCATACAGACAAACAATTGTAAAAAAGTGTTGGTAGATTATGCTATTATCTTTGTACAAATGGTACGTAGAGTCTCATCATGATAAGCTGGCATTGTACATAATCATGATTGTAAGGAATGTTTCCACAGTTGGCCACGTATTTAAGATTTAGTAAATGACAAACAGCCTCAAACAGCAGAACATACACTACTCAACAAAGTCTCTAATTACATTAATTATTTATAAAAACTCTTTAGAAAAAGTACTGGCCAATAAAATTTAGAAATGTAGGTTGAAAAGACCTGAAATAATTGTTCGAAATTTAAATTAAAATAAACACAAAAGCAAAAGTTTTCGAAATAAGGAGGAAAATCTTAATTTGATCGCAGAGACCCTTGATTGGACCCTTGTTCCCTAGTCTTTGTTGAGTAGTGTAGATGCCTATAGTGTGCTTTCCAAGTCTCTACTTACCTCTACATTCCATACTAACCAAGAAAGGGCAGCTATGTATTAGTCGGTATTCATTTTTAATACGCTTTTATTAGCTTCACCTGTAACTAACTATGTAAGAAAATCTTGGAAGTTAAATTTGACCCACTTCCCGGGTTCCGATTGAGCTGAAATTTTGCATACACGTTCAGTTTGGATGACTAAAGCGTGTTCTATAGCTTTTTTTTTAACTATAATATTTTATTAACTACAATGGCTGTCTGACGGTGCTACTGGCAGTCGATGATTTTATCACTATTAGTTATTATAATAATTATATTTATTTGAGGTCAGATCTGAAACAAATTTCACTCAAATTCAAATCTTTTTGAATCGGCATCTGAAGTTTTTAATCGACTCCAAAGGGATGTAAGCAGTCTCTGTATCCGTAAAAGTAAAACTGTTCTAATAACACAAGAGTATTTTGCACATGGCAACAGTCATCTATGTATAATAAATTTCTTAAAGATTTAATGAAGTTAAATATTAATTATTATTTATTCAAGCAAGGATTAAAAAATGTTACTATGGTGTCTCAGATTTTTAAGCAGATAACTTTTGATAATTATGATGTATTATAATATTTTGCATTTTTTAAAATAAGACCTTATATATATTATATAGATTATATAATTATATTTTTGGACATGAATCTATTCTTGTTGCTCAGTATTTATATAAAAAATCAGTTTATAATTTCAAATCAAATCAAACATTTTTTTAATTGTATAAAAAGTAAAATAATCTAATATAAAATATGTTTGTCTTTATTATGAGTATATTTGCATAGTTAAATTTTTGTATGCCTATAATTGACTGATCATAGAACTTTAGTATGACAAATGAAATAAATTCTGATTGTAATTCCTGACAAGAATAATTAGTTTGGGTCTAGGATTGTGCCTTAGCTCCTTTGAATTCATTCAACTAAGCTAGTACCTACGTAGCTAATAAGCAGTAATGTTGCAAAACCACATGAAACATTGTTTAAAACTCACCGTCTACCAATAATATTTTATTACAAGACAAAGTAAGATAAAATAAAGAGTCATTGTCCTTAAGTGCCAACATCCAACATACAGTGTCGACACGTGCGCATGTGTATATTTTTGAATTAGGAAGAGGCGCCCGCGCACGCCTGTCGATCTCTGATAGACGCACGAACAATGTGCGTTAAATGTCACTACACTGCGGTATTATGTGCTTTGTATTGAATAGAACGCTCCTAGATAACACTATTTTCAAAGAGTATTCAAGAAGTTTCAGGTTAGCTCTCGTCTGACCGACGAAAATTTTTAGGGCCTAGTTATAATAAATTATTTCTCTACATCTCTACATAGTATAAAATAAAGTCAGTCAGTCCTAAACTAAGCAACGGATTTTGATGCGGTTTTCACCACCAGTTAGATCATTTTTCATGGAAGGTTTGTGTGTATAATACTTTCATATTTAATGTAAGGATAGTAGAGAAATTGCACACGTGCGAAACAACTCAACACCCACACAACTTAGTATTTATTAAGTTCATACATTATGTATTAGTACGATTGAATATGCATCGGTATGTAATCCAAGATAACATCAATGTGATGTGTCATAAGATGTAACATTTTAAAATATATGTGATTGTCCAGTGAGCATGCCAACTATAGGAAACAGTCATTTTGGACGTGTCATGAATTTAAATTTATATTAAAGAAATTCCACATTTGAAAGGTGTGAACACATATATAGTTCACACACATGTTTTATGGTACTGCACACATCTCTTTAAATTCATTGTATTTTTATAATGTTCATCTCATTTTGCATTTCTATTTGTAACTATTAATTGATCGATGCGAATTACGTGGAAGCTTGTCATTAGCTAATGTACCTATATCATGTTACCTATTTAAAGTTTGTTATTAGTATGTAATATTGTTGCAAGTTTGCTGTAATACTTACTATTTGTATTAATACAAAATCTACTACATTTATACACGGTGTGATTGAATAAACGCCTAACCAGAATATAGTTTGTTCATAATTGACTACGGAATCAATTTTAGTAACTATATCTAGGTAATTTTTCCAAAAATTATTGAATTATGCTTTTAATTAGATATTCTAATTTAAGTGTGAGAGGTTTTACGTTAATTACACGTTGTAGAAGAGGTCCAAAATGCTGCATCGTTGCTTAACAAAAACCTAACCTTCAAAAACCCCCGACTCCAACTAGAAAAAGAGCTATGACTTTTGAACGGCTGAACAAATTTTCATGAAACATACCTAAGATGATTTCTGATTAAACTAGCTTTCAATAAAAAAACTGTATTGAAATCGGTTCATCCGTTTTGGAGCTACGATGCCACAGACAGACAAACAGATACACAGATGCACAGACATACAGATTCACAAATACACAGAAACACACTACAAACTTATAACACCCCTCTTTTTTATCGGGGTTTAAAACAATTCTAAATGTTTGCTGACTGGTTTTATTTACTCCTAAGAAAGTCATTTTATCAAATTAAGCTTAAAAGCTCATAATCAATAGATTATGAGCTTTTAAGCTTAATTTTCTTTTGTCAAGTCGAAACGAGCTATCACTTGAGATTCGCTCTATCATCCAGTCAGCTTCGATAACACCATTGCTGACTGGATACACCAGACTTGACCAGACCCATGGCACACCGAAGATCTCAGGTTTGGTCACTCGCGTCGGACCTTTCCTTGCACCCGAATGAGTGCTAGCTTATGAGGTAACTTTTTGTTCTAATAAGGCAAATTCTGAAGATTTTGTATGTACACAATATTATCATGGGCTATGAAAATATTGGGTCCTACTATTTTTTTTATGGAATTCTCGATCCTGTACCCCTCGCGCACGTTGTTTTCATACATTTCTGGTTTTACGGTAACTGCGGTCGAGGTCGGAATAATTAAGCCTTTAAGCTTTTCTGTTCACCAATGAAGTAGGATGCGAGGTTCTATTTGTAACTGAAAATACACGACAAACGATGTCTATACATTTTCACACACTTTAATCCAATAAATGTGTCTGGTCCTTTCAAAATTAGTTGAATAATGTGTATCTACAATGATAATTATTGTCACCCTTTGTAGGTAGCTAATGGAACATAAATCCATTATGAAACCCGACTTGGCCCACGTAAAGATAGCTACTTGATAAAGTGTCAAGTAGCTAATGTAAGACAGATAGGTTACCTACTACAACTTCTCGTAAGCGGAAGTATTTCGCGCCGGAAGCTCTATCGTCTTTTTTTTTTGTTTCGTTTTTTGAGTGCGAAGACACCGCTTCACACGTGCCACAGTATATTTAAAAGTTAGAGATGTTTAATCAAAATAATTGATAAAATAGATTTCCAGGGCCTCTTCATTAGGAAGATTTAGGATACAAAGACAATATAGCGCCGTTATTTCAATTGAGACCTAATTTCTTAACAAAAAGTTAAGCTACTTGACGTATTGGTCCTGAAAGTAAACTGGCAGACCAGCAGCCAGCTGCCAGATGAAGGTGAACTGCTAAAGATCGCGGGAAGGACGTGGTTGGTAATTGGAATAGATACAAACCAGGGACGCTTGGTACGGATAAGGAAATAATGGAAAGGAGGAAAATACTAATGGATGAAGGATCAGGTAACGAAAAGCACCTGAGAAATTGATTTAACTTGGAAGAAATGTAGGCACAGACAACACAGATCGAACCGGTGCCAACACATTTATGGGTTTATCCGGCCAAACAACACGCGTATTGGCTTACAATCAAATCATTTATTAGCATATCGGAATTAGCAGTGATTTATTTACACAGCAGCAGCAACGTGAACATGAAAGCGAATGTCGATTGTTGTGCCGACATCGCAAGCTAACAAATAAACGGCGATTTTACTGTCGATATAATGTTTGATGTGGTGTTTTATCTGTGGGGTGGGCGTGTCCGCGAGACAATGATCTATTTTTACGCAGGCGCGTAAAGAGGCGGCCACGTGGCGGGCAGCTGCGCCGGCGCACGTGCCGCGTATTTATACTGCGACGCCAACGACGCCGCCCGCCCTCAAGATGCTCGCGATGCGTATTCTTGACCGTCAACTCGATGCAAGCGGAATATGAACACCACACATATTATTTAAAATTATAGCAGAAGTTTCAGAGCCTGATCCATCCGAACAGGTTCCTGATACTTATTGAGACCCTGCAGATCTGGGTGACAGTCATAAATTAATGACGGGTAATTAAGCAATCTGTGAGATTATTATCTGAAACCATAATCATGAAATCCTGAAAAGTCTTATTACAAAAGATGGTTTAAAGCAAGCTTTGTAAAACCCAGGTTTTAAGATAGCCCCGTTTCTTTTTGTTATCTGACGTTAGAAAGTGACGGATATATTTATATCCTGGGTTTTACTAGACTTGCTAATTATCTTTTGTAATAAGGGAGATCGGGTAAAAGTTGGTGTTGCAAGCGTCCATAGGTTACGGTAACCGCTTACCATCAGGCGGTTCGTATGTTTTTTGCCACATTAGTGGTATTAAAAAAAAGTCGAGTTAGCTTGTAGGTACGTGTATCTTTTGTTAGGAGAAATGTTTAGATGGTCCTTAGAATAGGACTACAAAGTCCACCCGACTCCGGCCGCTCATTTAGCACTTTTAAAATTCCTTTTTCCTAACTTTTATTTAGAAATGAAGATGGAACAGCTGTCTACGTGGGTGTGATATGACGGGACGGAAGAAAGCGACAGTCGGCCGGACGGCGAAATATGAACACCCTCCGAGGTTATTAATCTGCTCAATTATTATGAAACTGACGCACACCGCGACATGCGTCTTCTTTGTCGCATCCGTTCTGTGTAGGGATGACACTTCTTACTAGAATAAAATAATCGAATTTTCCGTTTCCCTTGTTCAATCGAAATTTCATAGTTATGAATTTTGCTCAAAAAGAATAGTCGCGGTTTATAGCTGGTTTAGCTCTGCTTTGTTGAGGTATAGTTGAGAATAGTGCCTATTTTTCTTTCCTCATACATATTCTCAAATTATTCAAAATGGAACACAGGCTTCACATGAAACTTAGTGATTGCTTCGGTCAAAGTTACGAAGATCAAGTCAAATTTTAAGATCAACATTGCAGCTTCATTATCATCAATTATGCTTGCTACTTGTTCCATGATAACTGAGTCGCTTTTATAACAGATGAAGAATTCGTTAGATGAGCATAGACATTGCTCAAGTAATGCATTGTTCATTTGTTATAAAGGCAAGCAAGCTCAGATAACGATAAAACCCTCAATGTTAAAAAGAACGCCAGGATTTTCATACTGAAGGATGTAATATAAGATACATTGTTTTACCCTCTTGTCAAGAAATACATATAAGAAACTATTACAGTGTACATCCGTACGGATTTACAGCCCTGAATCGTTGGGCGGCGCGCGCGCACGGCCGCGCCGCCGCCGCTCCAATGTACGCGGACAGGTGTGACCGGCTGCCGCGCATTTTCATACAAAACCAACGTTTCAGATATAAAAGGCACTTCCTTTCATCCCACTACCCACCGTCGGGAATGCCCATTAATTTGCCAACACAATATTTTTAGTGCGCGGCTCGCGTGTAATATATCGTGGCCACGTGTCGCCGTATGTCGCCCGCCGAACGGCTGCGTCAAATTATTTTCGTTCATGTCACAAGATACAGCGTTCATCTGGACCTTTCTCCCTTAAAAACCACACCATTTGTTAGCTCAATGTAGTTACACGCATAATGCATCCGGTGGAAAACGCGCGCGCTGCTTCGCTGCTCCGCCTGCCGGTGGAAATTGTAAACTAGATTATTGCGGCCGCAGCTACCTACGTATTCTCGTAGTTATGTCTACGACAGTAGGCATAAAAATTTGTCTAGATATAAATTACATATTATTTACTTTCATAATTCAGTAGGATTTTGGGTTAATGCTATGTTGTCTGTTTTGTAAATTTAAATTGTCAAGATGGAAGCTGGATTATACCGAAACCATTTATTTTTTGAAAATAATTCTTGAAATCACTGTTATTTAGTTTTAAAGACGCACTCAAACCAGTGGATACTGTAATCATTCGTTTATATCTCGTCGTTGTAAAGTTATATGCAAATCATCGGGCAATTTTCATGGAAACTGACCGTTTCGCCGGTGATGGATGGCGGTCGGCGCCGGCGGCGGTTTGCACTACAATTTTTGCATTATCGCACCATTTTATGCTTTTCTCGCCAAAACCATCTATCAAACACTATAATCGTCTCGTTACAGTCATTTTATGTTTTAACACTAGTCTATTTCAGAGTTTTGTTACCGCATGATATTGCCGAGTGTGCGTCGATAAATCTTTTAATATGCGCCAGTTATTTTTCACATGCCAGATAATAGTTCTTTGTGATATATGATTTAAGACAATCCTTTTTATTACCATTACGACTTATTAATGGTGACTTTTTCAACGCGGGATTAACATCAAAGGTGGATTCATATAAAGATATAAAGCTCTCATATTTAAAATTGAAATGTTGCACAAAAAGTTGCTGTTTTCCTTTGTGCTTGACATTTTATTATTTTTATTGAAATGTATTTCATCTTTCGTTTTATGAATGTCTCAGTGAAAATTGAGAGGGATATTTATTGTTAAAAATAAATATACATTACAAAAAGTTTCGAAGCATTATCAGGAGCCAATATTTTTATAATATTTCAAGAAAATTGGGTTGAGTTAGGATGGGCTACGCGCTACGCGTGCTACGCTACAGGAATACAAATGAGATGTGATAGCAATAATAATATACATACATCTAGATATCAAATGGAACATAATTAATTAAATACTTTTTTCATGTCGTGTTTAAAAAGAAAAATAGTTACGAATGATTAATCTAGTACTGGTGGTTGGATTGGTTGCGCACGCGCAGTTGAAGACAAACGCGGTAGACAACTGTTGTCTGCTCGTCAGGACAGCTGCGCTCCACTTGCGTGCTCAGCTGCGGACATAGATCGCGAACGACGCGATTTACTGAACAACTATTCGAATATTACGGAGTAGATATGTTGGAAAGTATTCGAGGATAATTAACATGACATGACATGAGAAGACAGTCGTGTGGTCACTATGTACCTACGTCGCGTAGACACTAGTATCTTAGTATCTGACCATGAACTTCTGAGTATAGCAACGCGTGTCACACTCACTGTACTGCAATTTGAGCAAGCGAACGTAATGATTTATCTTACCACTGAATATACATTATACATCTATAAGAAGACCCGTGTTTTGGAATGGATGTCTACGCACTGCTACGAAAAATGTAGTATTAATGGCAATAGCGCTGCCACCCCAAGATACTGCATGTAGTGGTCTACGAGGAGGTTCATGATCAGCAGGAGAAACTAGCGAGCCGATTTGATGGTAGGGACCTTTACCTATAAGGTAATTGAAAAAAATACCCGAAACCTCTTACTACTAACTTCGTATCACGATCTTGAACAACGTTTGTTCTATGACTTTGACAAGTTAGCAAAAAAAATTATACGTTAAAAACCACAGAAAATCTGATAGATGGTACTGAGACTAACGTACAGAATGATCAAAGGATATTTTCTTCCATGTCATTCCAGTTAGATGAGACGGCCGAAAAATGGCACGACGACAGCCGAAAATACAAAAATACTCTGTGGTTAGCATAATCAGAAATATAAAAAAAAAGTTTCGAATTATGAAATGTAGAACAATGTTGCTCAGGATCATAATACAAAGTTAGTGCTAAGCGGTAATGGGTATTTTTTTAATCATCCCGTATAGTACATAAAGTATGTTTGATGTAGGTTTCTGACAAGAGTGCTAAGCTTTCTTTTTTTGAAAATTGAATTTCTATCTCATGGAGTCTTTAATTTAGTATTAGATACTTCGTTCTTTTAGTATGTTTTTTAAGAATTCAGTGCCAAAATTTTAAGCAGCTGCAGCTGTTCACCGCTTCTTCTAAACGATGTAGCCGACACCTAATATGCGATACACCGCACCGCGAGTATCAAGTATGTTTCTTCTCCAACATTAAACCTTATGTCTTTGTAATACTTGGAATCTTTCGTTATCAAACACAAAAAGTACACAATTTAATTGAATGTCGCTGTCAGGGTACCAGTGTGGGTATTAGTCATGGAAATCGCACGGCTTTGCATGTTAAATTAAACGTTACATGTTCATAAATAAAGGTTGCTATCAATATAGAGTGGTCTGATTTAAACAAATGAGACTGTCGATGTGGCTGTACTTTTATTGTACTGTAAGAGTGATTGAAATGCTTAGTACTACGGCGACTTGAAGAGGTGCAGACAGATGAGATCTTGGGAGTGTTTGGTAGCAAACGTTAGAGTAGGTAGTAAAATAGTATAACACCTTTATGTGAAACTTTTAATTTGATTCATAGATTTCATTGATTGAATAATTAACAATTTCATTACTAACGAGAACACTAATGAGCCATGAGTTAGCTAGGTACGTATGGCAGTCATTGCAGGTGAACTATTGACTGCATCCAACAACCTGAATCATATCTACAACAGTAATTATCGCGACGCATTTTAAAGTATCAGAAGCTCGTCAAGTGAGTGAGTCATTTGGACGTGTGGCAGTCACCGGTGTAGCCGTCGCCGCGCGTCGGAGTGACGCCGACGCCGACGCCTGCGCCCGCGCCGTGATTTATTTACTTGGAACTTGCGACGCGCGCGCAGCTCGCATTTGTTATTCATTACTATGAGCAATAACTATGTGGCTCACAGGTACATGTGAAACTAGAACCTAACAAGAATGTGGGTATTTGAAGTAGGCTACACAGGTCATGAACTCATGACTCAGTTTCTGATTGCATGCTGTATGTGCCAGTAGTAAAATAAAGAAGTAAGTAGTAAAGAACTTTACAAAACCACTTACTTTACTTAACTTTTTTTAAATCAGTTTAATAAGAGCTGAAAACTAATTCCTGAATCAATAGACTCATCTGATTATTGTTTTAATAGGACAAATGATAATACAAATGAGAATTATATGCTCATATATAGGAAATTACAGGAGATTTTCTAATTATACTCGTAACGCATCTTCACAAGTTTCAGGCGCACATGCGTTCAGCGTCGCCAGCCGCATCCTGCGCACGCGCCGCTACGCTAGTTCGCTATTAATCACGATCCACGCGCGATCATAATCTCGCGGTCGGCGCCGCACGCCCTCGCTGTTTGGATAACCGTTTGGTACAAGCAACTTGATTGACAGATGAAACACATGCGATACACTTTCATTATTATAATAATGATGGAAGCTTAGAACAAGGAATTTACATTAGTTGATATGTTTTGAATCAACGAGTTTGACAAGTAACTTTGTTCTAACTAAATGAGACATCGGGAAAATTGGCAAAATTAATTGGAAAAACTATGATATATCTAAATTGAACCTTTAGCATTTGAAATGGTGTCCGTTTGAATCACAACCGCAAACAATATTGTTTTGTTACAAAAGGTGACATTAATTACAGCCGAAGTATTTAAAAGTCATCTTGATAAAATACCGGTCCAGAAATATCCATTTCGGGCTCTACTTTTTGTTCTCGAGCGTTAATTGGCAACCTCACGTGTCGCATTCGTCATTCTTCGGACACAAACGCGATCTAAATTCGTAAACCAAATAAATGTACAGTTTTCACTTGAACCACGCGTTGCTCGCACGTGCACGTGTATATTTTCACAACAAGTAGAATTATTTGCCTCGTTTGCTTACGATAATGGTATAAAGAGAGTATACTCTATGACGTGTTAAAAAGTTTCCAATGTTATTGTTTACAGTAAGGAGTGTATAAGCTGGGCGATGATGAGAGAAGCTTTTAGTATGATCGATAATGAAGGAGGCGCCACGACTAACAGATCTGTTTCATCGATTTTCCGGGATGATTTCACTTTTATTATTGTATGTTTCTGTAAAATGATAGTGAGGGAGCTACAGCTTCTCGTCTGCAGGCGTTATATTCATAATTTATGGAATAAATTATTAAGAAAAATACAATACCAAACACAATTACTGATAACGGTAATTGTTTTGAATAGAAGTCGCCACCGTCACCATGAGACGGTTAAATGTGAAGGAAGTTTTCGATCCAGCGAGCGGGTTTCGTGGAAGCTCGTTAGGCAAAAGCGGCTGGTGTAGGTACGGTACTCAAGGTTCGAGTTCTGCTCGCGGTCGAACTTTTCTTTCGACAATAATTGTACGAATAAAAATAACGAATGTATGTATCCTTCATACATTCATCAATGTAATGGCAAAGTATTTACCAAATGTTTACCAAGTCGTTAGAGCTAGCGTGCGTGTTTCTTTAGAGTAAACACGCCATGTTTTCCTATAAAAACAAGGACTATTTAATTACGCCTCGTAATGTAATTCCGCTGATGGTGTCGTGTCCTCTCTGAGGGCGAAGTCTCTGCGATACAAATTGGCGGGCGCATGTCACGTAACTTAATCAGCACCCTACTACTGCCACCCCAGTTTTATAGGCAAATATACGTCGATATATTTAATAAAACATGCACATAACTCAAAATTAGACTAAATGGTGCCTTTGTAAAAGTTCTGATGTTTAATGAACTGCGTTTGTTTTTCTCCGGGCTACATAGGAAAAAGTAGCTAGTAACGATTTGTATAAACAATTTTCCAAGAAATCATAATTTACGGATATTAATAACATGAAACGAGTTCACACTTCATAAAGTTTTACGAACGAATACTATTTAGGTTATAGGTTTGAATCGTACTTATAAATTACAGTAAATAGTTTAGCCATTTAACTACTCATAAATACATTCCTCCAAGCAATAGGAGGGTAAAAAAAGACTAGTATAATTAACTGACCTTTCCTAATAAAGACATCACAATATTACATACAATCGGCTGCTGTTACAGCCACAAAGTGAAACCAAAGAAAGTGTGGTACCTCGTAGCCTCGTACGGTCGCGTCATCGATTACAATACGCAATAACGCCGCACGTGCATTTTCCATCGTTCAAAGCGGGGCAGGAGGAGAAGGGGGGTCAATTTGTAAACTACGAAGTTGACGTACAACGAAACCTTTTTATTAAATTGGTTCGGCGAGGCAGACAGCTGGCTGACTTGTATGGGCTCGTCCCTATGATTTATGCCGCTGATTTGTTTAAATTAGATTAATTACTTGATTGAATTGGCGATACGGAATACTTACTTACAAATAAGTGAGAAAGACCTGCCCAAGTGCCCATGCCGAGGGTCGAAATTATAGTTATGTCACTGTAGCAAATAATATTCATTCGTTTTATGTTTTATATTTTTTGTAGTCGAAATAAAACAGTTTTTATTGAATCATAAATGTTATGGTCTCTTTTTTACTCGATATAAAAGTCATTGTAAATGTTTTACATGAATATGTAGGTACATTTTACGGGTAGTACTATAACTGTATTTCGGTATAATCCACAAAGGGAAGGGCAGAGCGGATATTTTGTGAATTGCAAGCACGTTTCACGTAATTTAGCCGACGCGGGCGAGTCGGGCCGAGTGGAAAACGTTGTAAGCATTTCATGCGGCAATAATGCACGATCGCAAATACCCAAGTGTCAATTTGGGACGATACGGAAAATTGCTGACGTTACTAACGTTTTTATAGCTAAAGGTTTTATGGTAAGTCATACAACGTTAATGTTTTTTAAATGCTTTTTATCTACACTCATATCGTAAAGTTCTGGTTATGAATAAAAAAATTGTGTCATAATGACAGACTTTATGTACTCTGCAAATATATTATAATAAAATTAAAAATATATAAATAAAGCTAAAACTTATTTTACCTACACTTCGGATCGACCTAGGAGTTTTGAATTCAATTTTCATAGCGGCTGCCAATGATATTATACATAGCTAGAGCTACAGACTACATTATTGACTTTTAGTACTTATACAAGCACTTCTAATAGATATTAATATAATTAATTCCAACCATGAAGCTATAAGCATGTAAGTTGGTACAGAATAAGTTATTTGTGGGCACAGTATACAGTGTGGCACAGTAGTTTCATTTCCTTAAAGAAAATCAGTAGGTAACACCGTATTGGTGATGGTGATTATAAAACCACCAGTCTATCAATTAAACGAGACTGTTTAATAACTACAGATATACTAACTAAACGTAAGTAAAAAATAACTCAGTATCTAATTAGGTATTACTACTTTATTTCGAGAGCCATTCTTCATTTTTATATGAAAACTTTAACTTTGAAACCATAGAATTGTTTAAAGCGTGTTTACATGTTTAGCTTTTAGCATAAACAAATCTACGGCTTAATCTATAGCTTGTAGATTTATTTGCCATTCTTCGCAACATTTGTTTACATTAGGATAAACTCATCAACCCTTCTGTTACTATGGCACCATCCCGACTTCCCCAGGGACCGGTCGCCCCGCCCGGCCCATCGCAAGCGTCATTGACTTCACCGTGCTAAAACAGGGACATGTCCGGAAAAAAACATTAGTTTTTTTTCATTTATTTTAAGGGTTGGGGTATTAACCTTTGACACTTTTTCTCCACCGGAATGAAAATGCTGTCAAGTGGAAGTTTTCTAATATGTGGAAGCTTTTTTCTTTTTTTATTATTATTATTATTTTTCCCGAGGCTTCAGTGCACCTTGGTGACTATGCCAGCCTCGTTATTAGAGTCTGGCCAAGCTAACTATGCAGAAGATATCACAACTTCGCAAACAATCACTATGAAAATCTTTGTAATGTTGTCATTATTCTACTGTAGCTCACCAGATCCGTACCTCTCGGTACATAGTCTGGCAAAGCTAGCGTTTCATTGAAATAATGACAATATCGTTAAGATTGCAGTGGTTCTTTTCGGTGTTGCCATTAAAATTATATTGCAAAGTTAGCTTGGTTAAACTCCAGCAACTTATGTACAACAATGTAGGTACCCTATTTTATAATTCTTAATAGTCTGTAAGCTTTCTATACAATAAATAAATGTTATTATGGGCAGATAGGATACATGATTTATGTTGCATCAGATTGTGTGGGGGCTTTTTATAAACTGTTCCTTATTATATGATCAGGAGGAAAGCTGGTGATATTTTTAAAGTTACCACAGAAAATTCGTAACGATACGTGTCAAAAGAAAGGTGACAAACATTCATAGCAAGCTGTGTTACGGCAAGAGTGTTACTAAACTCTTGAACAAAAAATACTGTGACCAAATTTATATAATTATGTATATACTACCCCTTTTAAAGCATATTGCGCGCACGGAGCAGTGTGAGATTTGGCATATAGTATAAAGGAGTGCAGAAAGCTATAATGTATATTTATAATAACCCTCCTCATTCTGTAAAATAAAATTTAGAAATATTCACACGCAAATGTAACACAATCAGATTAGGAAAATCGATAAGTTTTTCCCACAAGTCACGTGACACCCCGCCATTTATTTTCGGCACAAGACCGGATCTAGGTACACGTGCCGCACCGGAACTTGCGTCAGTTTCCGCTCAAACGTCATCAGAAACGTTTGTTGTTGTATGAATGTAAATTATAATGGTATCTATATATCAGTACTATGTATTGACTTGAACTAGGTACCTATATAATCACAGACCTGCCTTCGCTACTGTGTATATAATACAAGATGTACAAAACAGGACACATGCTTTAAGGGGTTATATAAAAAAAGAAAAAAGAAACTGACAACAACTGAGTCCATAGCAAAACAAAAGAACTTACAAACTATGTTAGTCAACTATATAACTATAATAGTACAAAGAAATATAAATGTACTCATCATTACGAACATCAAAAAAAAAAAAAAAAAAAAAAAAAAAAAATTGTTCCATACAAATATTTCAATATTATTCAACTATGTATACAGGGTGGAATTTTCGAAGCGTACCTGGAGGAAAAGTACTCTAAATACTGAAGACACCAAATTTTACTCAAAGGAAACATTCCTTAATTTTTTAAAAGAAACAAAACTGCATTTAAAGATTTTTGAAAATAAGCTTGCCACACCCGGGTATCGATCCGACTAAAATCCGAAAATAATGTTAATAACCATTTTAATACCTGGATTAGTACAAACGGCACAATCAGATAGCCTGCAAGATCTCCAGATCTCACCCCTTTCAATTTTTTTATGGGGATATGTAAAAAATCAAATTTACCAAAAATCCTATACAACTGTAAACGGGCCAAAAACTGAGGTTCACAATACAATTTTCAATATTCACCACAACACGCACTAAAAGTTACTCAAAATTAATACCTACCTTATAAGAATTGCATCCAAGAAAATGGAGGTCATTTCGAGCATCTAATTAGTTAATTTAGGTACTAAATTTTTTCGTTAGAATAAAATAAGTTTAGATTTCACGGTTTTTGTTTAATTCAATTTACCATGTTTGCTAGAGAGATTTGATCCTGATAAAATTAAATAGGTATCATTATAGACTCTGTTTGCCCAAAGCAAACTTAGGTGTTTGATGTTTAGTGTTGTTTGTTCATTTCGCCGATGCCGTTATTAAAGCCTCATGTAACATGAGTGGAGACTTCCTTTATTATTTAAAAATGTATACTTATGCATTTATATCTATAATATTTAGCATTTGTTGTAAAATCGGCTCCATCATGAGCCATCTGTGAAAGACAATCATCAAATAAATTATAATTGTGAAATAGAACTCGGACTCGGGTTTACCATTTTTTTTTTTAGCGTGGTTAAATCATCCAATGAGTCCTCCCACCCCGGGCAGGGCGGGAGGGACTGTCGGACTTGTACTGACTAAAATCCACGGTGTTCCTTCAATAGCCCTTTACGTTCCGGGGTCACGGTAATGAGATAAGTCCCGCGACCCGGGTTTACCACTAGGACTAAATTTTAATTAATGAATTTTCAAGGTAATGAAAAATCTTCTTTTGCATAATATTCTTTACTAGCGATTCGTCCCCGGGTTCGCACGGGTGCAATTTCTATATCCTTACATTAAGTATGAAAGTATTATACATATAAACCATGCGGAAGAAATGCTCAAAATGATGATGAAAACCGCATCAAAATCCGAGCAGGAATAAGCGGACATACAAACTTTTTAACACGCTTTTATTAGCTTCACCTGTAACTAACTATGTAAGAAAATCTTGAAGGTTAAATTTGACCCACTTCCCGGTTTCCGATTGAGCTGAAATTTTGCATACACGTTCAGTTTGGATGACTAAAGCGAGAACACGCTTTAACAAGCGTGTTTTATAGCTTTTTTTAAACTATAATATTTTTTATTATACTAGGTATATAAAGATAAAGAAAAGAAGAAGAAGATAGACCAAAAGATGTACAAAATGTAGTTTAAACAATAGTAGGTATTCTTATAAATAGGTTTCGAAGCAGACAGTACCAGTGAGCCTAATTCTAATTATTCTCACGATAATTAGACGAAATAAGACGGCTCGGTTAGAATAGTGGCTAAGTGATTGGCTTTCTGGGCTACGTGCCGCGGGTTCGATCCCCGCACGGTACAAATATTTGTATGGCCTAGAATCTGGGCCATCCAAGGCCCTATTATAGGTGATCCAGGCCCTAAATAGTTGTTCCGTGTCAGGAGTGTGTATGCCTGTGGCGTGTATGTTTGTAAACTATACCCACGATACAGGAGATATTCTAAATTGGGTTAGCGTTTAAAAATAAATAAATATGAAGATACTCTGAATGCTCACGTTGACGGTCGGCTAAAAACTTACACAACGAAAGGTAAAACTCATTGTAGTTGCGTCAATCAAGTGGGCACTAGTAATGATTCTCTATACATTTTAACCATAGTCTCTACTATTGTTCGACTAAAAATCGATAGTTAAGAAGCCACGTGTCAAGATAACAGTGAGCGTATACTTGCACGTGCCAGCATGAGGGGTGGAGACGGCATTAATATTCTACACAATCCGCCTGTAATGATCACTTGATCTGACAACGATAAAATATGTATGGGACTTATTAGTGACTTAATCCTTGACTATCGATGTTATATACAATTTGGATAAGTTAATAGAAACTCCTACTTCATATTTCTTATGTATTTTGTATGTGTGAATTAATTGTTAATTAAATAGAGCAGCCTCCTGATGGTGAAGCTACAAACTCTTGAATAGTATACACCGGTTTCTGATAGCCTAATAAAATAATGTCAACTTATATCAAAGGCTGTATTGCCTTGGCCTTTAAAAAAAATGTTGCTCCACACTTGTATTTCTCCTGTATCGTCGGTACAGTTTGCAAACATACATCTCACTTGCACTCACATCCAGGCCCAGAACAACTATCTGTAGGCCATACAAATGATTATTTCATGCAGGATTGAATCAGCGACAGAAAGCCAATCGCTTAGTCTATATTACATCTAGTTAGATCTATATTACAGCTAATACGCTGATGTATTGATAAGAGATTGATTCAGTAGGTTTTCAGAGCCCGGGGTAATTAAGCTTTGATAGAAAAAGAGATGAGACGGCGGGATATGTCGGATTATAGCAAAGGGATCATTATCATGAGCAAAAAACCTCAAAACTTGGAAATCAAGGCCCATCTTGATTACGTAAGAAAAATCTGGCAGCCACAGGGACCAGTAAACAATGCATCCCTTTCTCGCTTATAGATGTTTTCATAAGAGGATATGGAATAGGACGTTTATTTGCGACAGCAATTGTCATATTTATCATACGTAATCCCGGGCCGGTCTTTGCTCTGCTAGGTATGGGGTGCGAGTGTGCGACAGGCTAGCAGTTTATGTAAGCAAGGTTGGTTTCAGTACGTCAGCACCGTTAGTCTGCTCAACAGGCATAATAAGCGTATCTTTAAGTATGTTACTCGTATCTACGTGAAGCAACATTTTTGTGTCAACCTTCAACGAACTTTTCTCTTTACGATATTTAACCGACCTATTGTCGGAGTCGTGCGCACATTAGCAACGTGGTAGATTGCAACTCACGACCTCTCGATTGTCAGAGGTAGAGTTTTCTTATTTCTATGAGTTTAATGCTGGTTTTCTTGAGCAAGACGTAAGAAATAAATATCTCGGATCACACGCAAGATAGGCAAGCTGTTATGAAATTGTATAGTGATAATGATGATTCTAAAGGAGCAAACAAGCATTGTTCCTTTAGAATCATCATTATAATTAACTGACGATATTTACTGATACCATAATAATCGTATCAGTAAATATCGTCAGTTAGTAGGTATCAGTCATATTAAATTATTAATATTAAAACTGTTCAACATCAACACTAAAATTTATATGTATGAAGTTGTTTATTGGTCTTTAAAATAATAAGTCGACATAAAACCAGTCATCAAAGAGAAATCTCAGATATACACACCACTACATAGTTTCATCCCCCTTGAATTGTCATTAAAATTTGAAGAGCTCTCTGTTCCATCTATATTACTATAAGATGTAGGGGTGTGGGAGGTCTGCTTACAGTGGATGTTTTATCTTCCCTACTAGCTTTCCCTTTTAAGGCCCTCTGGGCGAGCGAAGCGAATCACGACGAGAGTGCACTGGGTAATGACGACACGCTTGTCTAACAATGAAAGCCATTTCGTAATGAATATTTTCACTCAGTACTCTCTGAATAAAAAAGATTTTACTTTATTTGTCAGCACTTTCTTTCTTTAGGTAGGTAAATAGAATTCTAAGCTGCTTTTACAATATTGATCTATTCATATACTTAGCGAGCGGGGTATTAGTTGCCACGAAGTCTTATTTTATTAGGACAGTGATGATGACATTTATTGTTGGCATCAACTAGATAAAGAATCTAAAAGAGGCTCTGCGTCAATTCTGTGAGTGTTTATTTGTGAAGATATCAGAATGTTAACTAACATTCATTTGAAATAATGAAGACCTAGAAACACCCATTTTGCAAGTTTAGTCTGAGGCTGATTCAAATACCTTCTTCTTCAAATTTAAGAGCCTTGCTCTTGTCGTTATAGCTAATGCAGCTCTCTCCATTTCTTCCTCTCCAGTGTAGTCTCCTTAACCTCCTAATACGACATAACAGCAAGCTTTTCTTTTATACAAATAACTGATTGAATGAGATTCAAACTGCTCTTCAGCACGTCGATACGATTCGATGGAACCAGCTAAGTGAAATAATTAAAAGAAATGCTCGCTTTTTAGCTTTCTTTCTACGTGAATATAGTGAGCGTTCGTCACGGATATAATTGGGTTGGACGCTTAATGCAAATCGAATGACTCGCGCTTCGCCGCTCTTGAGTGTTGAACGGCACTTGATCTGGGGTGCGTTTGCGCCTGCGCAACCGAATACTGGTTCGCCGTCAACTCAACACGACACATACCATTATATCTGCACGCCACGATGGATGCATAATGCGTTAATTACTCGCGTACCTACATTCTTTTTTAGACGAGTTCCAAATGTGCATAATTTTAGGTTTATTTGGAATAAAAACTTTTCTATTCTATTCTATTTTACACTTCACGTAGTTGAGGTAAGAATTACGAATAGATTAGCATGGTTTTTAACCCTCGACAAAAAAGAGGGGTATTATAAGTTTGTATCGGTGTATCTGTGTGTCTATCGGTGACCTCGTAGCTTCAAACGGATGGACAGATTTCAATGCAGTTTTTTTAAATTGAAAGCTAGTTTAATCGAGAATAATCTTAGCTATGTTTCATAAAAATCTGTTCAGCCGTTCAAAAGTTACGGCTTTTTAATTGGAGTCGGTGGTTTTTGACGGTTAGGTTATTGCTTAAGTATCTTGCTGTGTGGTGTTATTAATCTCAGCTTTGGCATCCCAGTACATTAAACTCAAGTTATCAGATCAACTCTAAAAGTATCTAAGTAAATGAAAATATATGATTTTAAGTTAACAGCTCCTCTACTGGTTACTAAAAAACCTGGTAAACCATATACAAACATGATGAGTTCAAAAAGATGGGTATTATTTAGCACGTGTCCGCGAGGTCCGTTGGATTGTGACAAACTGACAACTGGCGAGATGGACCAATATTTGTACGTGGCCAGGATGTTTGCGGTACATATAACGCCGTCCGACTAAAAGCTAAGAAAATATTTAAAATCGAAAACTTTACGAACAAATATCCAACAAAAAATGCTGATCTTCCGAACATAAGAACCGTGAATGTCGAATAAGTGCCTATCTTATCATGAGGACCTAAAAAAAATTGTTTTGAATCTTTTGACAGAACGGTCTCTGATATCGTGGATACTTAATTTTTTGTTATGTGGCAATAAATATATTTTAGGGATGCTGTGACGATTTCGGTTGTGCTTATCGTGGGCTGTTATCAGCCGGAAGGCGCGCTCTTGACCCCGAATTGATAAAGCTTGCACCAAAATAGCTCGCCGGCGATAACGTATGCTACGTCCGTTTACTGGGAACTGTGTTAAAAACACCGAATGGTACCGTTATTAGTATTGCTCATGAATGTCACATAACATTTAGAATTTATAAAGCGCTGATTCATCTACTGTAAAAATATGAAGGGCTGAATTCGTTTACGGTAACTTTAAAGATACCTATCATCAACTAACAAAAGCTATGAATGGAACAGTCAAGATTTTTGCATTCAAATGAGAAGACATTACTCTCATGAATATTTCAGAAAACCACTGAAAGTGTTTATATATTTGCTCGTTTTTTAATCTATTTTGACGTTCGACAATCTGTCTGTCCTATTCTGTGAGAAAGAACTGACAGTACGCTTTCTGCTGGATATTCGTTGGTTGCGTGAGCATCTACAATAATCGAGCACCTATATATCTTTCTAGTTCACGCTCACAAAACATGGTGACTCAAGTAGGTCTTATTTTAAACGCGACTATCGTTATGAAGCCCATCAAATATTGTGACACTAGCTGTCGGCGAGATAAGCAGTGTCGCACTAAAGTCATCGTCGGCTTCGTTCCTGACTTTTATCGCTTTCGACTTTTTGCGCGCTGTCGTAATATTTTTTCTTTATATTTCCAATGTATTACGCTATTTCCAGTGCGGTACATTCCCGCTATAAAACCTGCAGGTGTTCTTGTTATCTACGTTTAATGATGATTGATTTTCTGTTTTAGAAAGTTTAGGAATAATACATAAAACACGTGCGGATATATTGATGATAGCTTTAACCGTTGATAGTGATGATTTTTTACTCCTTTCACATAGTTTTTTTAGATTATCTATAATATTTAGTCTGTATGCCGACTATTCTTGCGTTTTTGTGTTACGTGTATAAATCAATATTGTATTTTAATATTAGGGTATCGATATTTTTTTTATTGTTTTAAATTAGGTATTTATCACAATGTGTGTTCTAGATGTTCCTTTTCGCTGTTTTTTTTTTTTTTCATAATTATCCCGGTAACCGCGGAATAACAAGAAGCTCATTATTCGAGTCATACTCATACAGCGGGGAGAGGCTCGCGGAGAAAGGGACGCAAGACGGACGACGATCAATAAGTCAAGACGTAGGCATACAAGTCACAACGCTATAGTAAAATTACATAATATCTACTTTTTACTTAGAAAATAAGATAATACAAAAGTTAAGTTTGTCTTTATTATACTTATTTTGATTATACCATTTGTTAATTATCATATACAAGTAAATATGATTTGAACATTGTTGATAAGCGCATCATTCAAAGTTACTGTATTTCATCAATAATGTGATATAAATTTTAGAAATAAAGATAACATAAGTATACAAAATAAAAACCAAAAAGACTTTCGCGACCCTGCCAGGATTCGAACCTGGAATCTTCTGATCCGTAGTCAGACGCGTTATCCGTTGCGCCACAGGGCCAGATGGTGAAATCAGTAAAATCACACATTACGTTCTAATATTAGAAATTAGGTTTCATAAACTTGTTTCTGGTTTATTTGGAACATTTATAAATAATATAAAATAATGTCACGATATTTTTATATTACTAAACAAAAGCATTACAATTATTATGGTTGTTAATGTAAGTATATTATATAATTAAATGTACATACATTTCTTTGATCGTTACATAATGGGGTTCATTAGATAGCGAGCACGTGAACATTTTACTAATTAGCGCTCAGTGGGGCGAGTGCAGCCCGCGTGCTCGTTAGTGCGCGCTACGGCCGCGGGGAGGCGCCGTTGTGCGCGCACACACTTACGCAGCGTTTATTTGATTTTTATTCTAATTTGACAAGGCATAAGCATAAACAAGGTAGTTAGTATTGTGGCATATAATATTATTTATAACATAATTATGTACTGTGTAGATGTAAGCGTCAGTATCAATCATAATTTTCATATCAAACAATTTAATTTGTACGACGAACATTTCTATTAAGGTGAGACAAGAAAATGTGGGCTCAATAAAAACACATTTTATCTGGCCACATATCACCATCAAAATATAATATCACTTCAAACTTACGAATGGACCCTAAAAAAGATTTAACACGAATATAATTTTAATATCATTTCATTTGATTTTACGATTTCCCTTGTCGTTCCACGTGGAGGCGTCGGACTATTTTTCATACTATAAAATATTTCAAGAGGAACATTAGGCTCATAAATTAGTGCGACAAGGTTCCTATGACGATCAACACTTCGTCGGGTTTTCTGTCGCAACGCAACTGTCGTAGCACGCACCACGATTTCCACTTCCCGCATAAAAACGCGGTTTTATGAAGTTTTATTATACGAATAAAATATAATGATATAGAACGAGAAAATAACATTTGAACACATGTATTATTGTAAAATCATAATTGGAATTATGAATATTGAAACGGCTATTCCAAAAATGCATGAATATTAATGATATGTTAAGCTGTTTGTAAGTTTGATTGCATAATTTAAAATTGTATAAGTTTACATATAGAATGACACAACAACTAAGAAATAACATTGATGTACCGATCGAAGAACCAATGGCAATCGCTCGTTTAAATAATTGTACAACTTACTGCATCAGAGTAAAGATCATGTTTTACTAAAGTACTTATAAACATTCGTGGTCTTGAAGACGCGCGCAGTTCGGAACTGATCGGTTTTACGAAGTTTGCCGATGCGACTTCTTAGTTGTGCCGTACTTATAACTCTATGTTTTTGTGTACATCTGTAATGTGGTGGCTAAGTGATATATGGCGACTAATGGCGAGTCATATCAGCAATTAAGTATTCGAGGAACGAAACTACGAAACAAAAGGCAATTAAGCTTAGCAATTCAGCTATCTGTTCTAACTTAGCTCGTATTGGAAAGGTAAGTATGAAAAAGACTCGTAGCGACGTGAGCTAAGCCTAGCGTCCTAGTGTCCTAGCGTCCTAGCTTAGCTTCGGTCGCACACCGATGTTATTGGAAGCATGTCTAGAGACCAATTTTTATCATAACACCATATATATTGTATAGGTACCTATGTTCACAAATAAAGACTGATTTGATGTTTTGATTTGCGATGGAGTTTGCGCTATGGCGAGTCACGTCAGCTATTCGAGTAATTTTCGTAACTAGCAGCTGCTAAGATTAGTGTGAAGAGTTGAGTGTAAAATGATAACAACTGTCAGACTCAAGAGCTGATTTCATCGCTGCGAGGGCTTTCAGCCGAAGTAAGGCCCGCTTACGTTTATCTAAATCAACCACTTGAGATAAAGCGATAGCCACACCGCATGCACCGTGCAAGTAGCTCTACTTAAAGTGGTATGCCATACTAGTATATCAGTATCAGCTATGCCAATGTATACAAGGTGGCGACGACAGTATCACATTAAATGAAACCGCGTATTTAGCATCACGTTCGGTGACAAAAATCAATCAAATCCAATCAGTAGTTTAGCCACAGCAACTAATAAAAAAAATCATAATTTTACACATATACATATGTAGGTATATATCTCTAGGCGAAATTTGAAAGTCTCCAACCTATTCTGGTGATCGTGTAGAACAGATAACGGTGACATAAATGTGTACTTCGATGTCCCTTCATCTAGAATAATTTTATTATAGCACAGTGAAATATTATGCAGATAATAACTTTCGTGAAAATGCCAGATTTTTTGAGTAGGGACGGTACCTACCTATGGCCTCAGAACATTCAACTAAATACGTGGTTTCATATAATGTGATAAAGTCGTCGCCATCCTGTATATACTTTTTATGTAATTTATCTAGGTACCTACTATACTTACAACTTGCGAAATATCTCCTTTACAAATAGAGCAAGTCAACATAAATCACGTAAGAGATTGTTTGTCTGCCTCATGTTACATAATTCGATAGATGAGAGGGTCTCAGGATATTATAAGGATTAACGTGTTCTACTAATAAATAAACGACCCAACCTTTCTAGTCCCGAAACCTTTAAGTAGTTATTTTACTCATTATTATAAATAACTTTTACTATGAGACCGAACCTGAAATCACGAAAAAATATTTATTCCATTACATGTTCCATACATTTAGTTTAGTAACAATGAATTAATTGCATAGAACAGCAGATAATTTTTTCGTCTATTTTTAATCTTGAAAAAATAATCTATCTATCTAATCTATGGAGAAAATGTTGTTCATAATGAATAAAGGGATCGGGCCTAGAATTGTTATAGTATATTGCGTCATAGTACAGTAACATCATTCCTTTAGGCGCCCCTATGGATACGATCACTATACATAATTAAAAAAGTTAATCAATTCTAGTTAATAGTTATTGCATTATTCATGGTGACACATATTTTATGTACGAGTAAAGTAATAAGAGACAAATAACCGAGTGATAATCCTCATCGATATTCATGCCCAAATAAGTCAACTGTTGATATTGATTTTTATGTTCCCATGCGACTTGATTAGATTAGCTTAAAAGCCTTCGGGAGTTTTGGGCGAGTTCTTTGTTCAGCAGTGGACTACGATAACATAATAAATCTTTATTTGTTGAACATAGGTGATATACATGATGTTGGGCTTATTATTAGTTGTTCTCTATGTTCTACTTGGTAGGCGACCAAATTAATAATATCTATCAATAATCGACTATCAATAAAAATAAAAATGACATTTACAATTAAAAATTACGTAATATTATTTTATTTATTATATGGGTTTATATCTTCCACGATCTGGTTAAGTATCTGGGTAAGTTTTGTAAAGTAAATAGTGTTAGTAGTAGTTAATGTTATTCTCAATTTGTCAAATGAATGACGCACCCAATTCTTCGCTTCTTAGTGGTTTATATACAAGGGCGTGAAGAATTGGTAGCGCTGATGCGCGACTACAATTAGTTCAAGCAATTCCCTAAAGTTGGCAGCCAATATCTTTAAATGTGATAGTGAATTTGTCTTTGTGCTAAGCGCAAACAATTTTGGTGTTTGGCATAGAAGCTACTTTTGATCACTCTCCACCACAGTTAGTAACTACATCAGTTCTAAATATTCAACAAAGGGATATAAAAATACCAGTGTACCGTGCAACAAAGTCTAGTAGCTCGTCACGTATAGCTGGATATTTCGAACGCTGCGCGGGCGCTACTAAATCCCGTACATCAACGGGCCCGATCCGCTTCCGTTCAAATAAACAAGCTTCATAAAGCTCGCCCGATGACGTCTATATCTACTTCGCACTCACCGATCGCTCTTTATAACATGCTATAAATATGTACCATGTATTTCAAATGAAGAACGCGAAATTGTTTGTGTTACTGAAAAATATGACTGTCTATTATGAGATTGATTGATGTTTTGGAGAAAAATTTATTGGATTTTTTAGACTGTAAAAATGAAAATGATGCATTTATTTATTGCTGGCTTTATTACTTATTCATAATAACTTGTTTAGTGGCTAACACATAAAAACTGTCCTACAGGCAATATCAGAGAGCGGTTGACTGATATATCTTTTCATTTTCACATACCAAATGGACGACAGTAAAATTTACTTGTCAATTCATAAACACTTATGAAAGAGTCCTGTTTTCTTCTCGTTGTCTTAGGAGTCAGGACAAACGGTTTGTAGTAATGTCCTATTAAGGTTACGTTCATACTCCGTGTTTGTGTGAGGTGCTAACTACGTGGGCTGGCCGTGGGAACTGCAAACACTCGCGAGGTTTTACTCAAACTGCTCATTCAGAACTTTGTGTTCCAAGTCTGTTAAAACTGTGTTCATTCACGTTTTGTTATATAAACCTTTATGGTTCTAAGCGCCGCGCCGGTATCACCAATAAGTCTCTACAGCTAAAGGAGACTAGATTTTAAAGTTTTGCAGATTGATAAGGAAATTTCAGATATTTTGAAATGTAATACTGATTTACGCACCGAAGTTGTTGATGAATTAGAACATAAGACAAACGTATTTATGTATAGTAGGTAATGAAATAAACGTGAGCGTGTTGTCCCAAACCATTAGAAAAGTACGAAAGTATACCTTTTTCAGATTATTGTTCAAAAAATATCTTGTTCATGAACATGATAACCATGGAAACGTGCCTTACAAATTATTTTTGTTCATTTATTGTGTTAATACGGTGAATTGACGTCATAATCCTTGGTTGTTTGTAAATATCTTTAGTGTGGTTATTATTGTAAACAGCGTGACTGTTGCTAGCATCGGAAAATAGTAGTTTCCATTTACGGCGACTAAATGGTCTATAGTTTCTATTGCCACGGTCCAAAGATTCGATTACTTATGAACCAGAAGGGCAAGAAACTGCATGTTTCTCACTCTTTCACACAAATGTTTACCTACCTATAACATTGACAACACATCTAATTGTCCTCACGTTTCTCAAGCAGATGTTTCCAAGAAGATCGCATTGCATTGTTTATCATACCAATAACTTTAATTTAAAGTAGGTAACGATGACACCAGCTCTAGGAATATGCAAGCGGTGGAAGGTGTCACCTGACTGGCGCCAGACGGCTTTGAGCTCGAACCCGAGACTGTCACATGATAACCCGACACCTGACAGAATACGATTATGAATGTAAATTCTTTGCTACATACATAATTATGAATAACTTACTCGCGGTACAGGGTACTACGAACTCTTATAGCAGGGTAGAAATTGAACTGCCCAGAAATTTCCAGTATGAGTTGACCTCGAACTGTATAAGTTTTTGGTACAATGAAAGGTCAGCTTATACTGGTTTTTTTTGTTTTTTTTTTTTTTTTTCTCTTTATTTAATATAATATAAACACACAAATTAACAAAAGAACATCACAAAACCCTAAATAGGTTTGTCTGGATGTTGAAATGTCTGGGCAGTTCAATTTCTGCCCTGCTATAAGACCTCGTAGTAAGCCTCATGGTCAGCTTAAAATCCTGTAAGTTAACTTTAGCAGGGCTAACACGGCAAAAAACGGGAGAGATAAAAATCGGGAAAAAATCGACCAGGTAACGAAAAGTACCTGAGATCACTTAACCATCAAAAACCCCCGACTCCAACTAGAAAAAGAGATACATGGACAGATTTTCATGAAACATAGTTAAGATGATTCCCGATTAAACTAGCATTCAATTAAAAAAACTGCATTGAAATCGGTCCATCCGTTATGGAGCTACGATGCCACAGACAGATACACAGACACACAGATACACAATACAAACTTATAACACCCCTCTTTTTTGTCGGGGGTTAAAAATATGCCAATAACTTTCGATTAATTCATATTGCAACGTTCGTTCAGATATGTTTACTAGGAGAACGGGCAAACTTGCACAGTTTTATCAATATAGTACGTAAAAGGCAAAGTTTTGGAAATAAAAGCACTGATTTACTTATATGTAAGTACATGCATTTGATCGCAATATTCACAATTTGTTGGCTTGCTGAACTTTCTTTCTTGTGAGAGAAACGTATCTCGATTTTACTAGAAAAGCTTCCACAATTCTCATAGGACGTAGGGGACGAGACCTCTTCATCTATAACGAAGTCTATTAGTGAACAGCTACGTACAGGCTGAACAAACTACAACAAAATCTAATTATTGTCCAAGACCTCGTTATGAATGTAATTATTTGCACAGCATACATGTTGTACACATTGCATGGGTTATAAAGCACACGCAAGAGCAGTTGTACAAATTAAGTGACTGAACTCCTAATGTCCGAATTGTCTCATCATCCCTAATGCATGCATATGTCGTTGCATCAGTTTTTCCGCCCTAAACTACTAAGGATAATAGACCAGTTTACAACGAGCTACTCCACCCCCTTTTGTCCTCTATCACTAATAGTTGAAAGAGGGGTTGTGTGTACTATTAGGGGTCATGAATATTTGGTTGTTTATGCATTGCGCTTGGTGTTGCGCCATATGGAGTATTATCGGGACACTTGGGATTTAGATGCGGGATTGCTCGGAATGGAAACAACTGGCTACATTCGCGATCTAATATTATTTTATGATGTTTCCATTTCTTTGATGAATAGAAATTGACATACAGAACTAACAGTACAAAAGAAGACAAGTAACAAGTTTCCAGTATGTAGAAATTGCAACACAGAACTAACAAGTAACAATACAAAATTCCTGCAAATAAATAATTCTTATTCTTATTCTATTCTTAAAATAATACAATTAGCAAGTCCTTTGTTTGTAGAAATTGGCACATAGAACTAACAATACAAGTAACAAATAATATTACAACTTTTTAAATAAATATAGTAATTGGAAACTTAAAGCAGGGAATTATTGATATTACATGATACATCACTATAATATAAACTAAGTAATTAAGCAATAATACATGCATAATAAACTATTTATAACGAAGCATGCATAATAAACTATTTATAGCAAACTGTGCATAATTAACAAGAAATAAAACCCGTAATCCATCAATACCTGCCGTCGACACGAATTTGATAGATTATTTATTATTTTAGGTTGATTTAACTGTTATTATAATATCAGTGATACCTACAGATATTGGTTTTATGTAAAATAACATGATTATGATATTTTTGCAGACCTAAAGTCGATCTAGACTTTGTTTAATATTCATTAGTAACTTACAGATGTATTGATTGACTTGATATATTGTATTTCTTTATCATCTTAAAGTAGTGGGTAGTTTATCAAATGTCATGTTGAAATATTATCATGACTACCGTCATGTTTGTTACTTTTGTTATATTGTTGGCTATAAAAGAGCTCTCAGCTCAGTGTAAGTAGACAGTCTGCTCTTGACCAGCAAGGTGTTAAGGTATGAGATTATTTCATTGTATACCTTTGTTTCTTTTAATGTTAATATCAAAATTACTGTGTGTCGTGATTTTGATAACTGTGAATAATTTAAAAGAGTAACCATGGAGTTTCTTGCCCGTTCTTCTCCATAGGAAATCCACCCTTTGGAACGTGGCACCTAGAATCAGACTATTCATAAGAACCGTTGTGTCTTATGTATTTAATTGAAATTACATCGATGATGATAATTTATGAAGAGTAAAAGTTATGAAACTTACTGTATACTTTTATTTATCTACCCTCAAATAATATGTTCATGATATTTATGAAAGGATAATCAAGATTAGCTAGATTTCATGATAAAGGATTATTAACATTTTTATAGAAAATAACCTCTAATCTAACATCAGAAGTGGGATATGGCTCAAGTGCCTATTCTAATACAAACGTGTGTAAGTTTCAGAGAATGGAACCTGCTCTTTTTGAGGGTTTTCTGCCGCTCCAGTACCGTCGTGGTACTGCCATGCCAGGTCTTCAATCCAAGTAACAAGCGACAACGGTGCAGAAAGTTGGTGTAGCTACATCAAAGAGCTGTCCAAGGAGTTTCGATGGAGTAGCATCGTAACTGTCGCTGAAGTTGGTAAGGCCTATAAGGGCTTTGTTCTTAATATGACTTGAATCTTGTGAACCGTCTGGCGGACATTCTTACGAGAATTTCTGCAGCGATCTCACTGATTTATACTCTTCGGAGTTGGCAGAATCTTACTGCTAGTATGCCGAGATAAAAAGTTGGGCCACTGAGCAATAGGTACTAAATGTATAGTCCCTAAAATAACGTTTACTGAAAAACAGTTGGGTCTGTTTGTGGTAATATAATGATGTAATTGTTAGTATAGCATCTTTTAACAAAAGCGTTAAAACTACCTCCGAATTTATGTCAATAATATTCAACTTGTATGTCAAAGACCTAATTTCACCAAGATGGAATAGGTAAAGCTTACTCGAGAGTAAATTAGCGGTTGTTCTAAGAATGAACTAGGTACCTTTACGTATCACTATTCGCGAGTAAATACATACTGTGCCAATTTTCAAGGAGTTAATTTATACCAGAAATAAAAGTTACATAGTTTTTCAAATATGAAATACACAATTCACAGCGAACCTTGCTTTGGTATTTTGTTATATAAAGAAGAAGAAAAGAAAGAAGAAAAGTTTTACTCTCGTTGTTATTAACTGGATTAATACTTGCTAGAACGAGAGAGACCTAAAATTTAATACATAAACAAATATACTTAATAACAGTAACAGGCTGTTATTTAGGAACTGATATTTGATCCTATTATTTATGTGTAACAGTAACAGATAACGGGTAACACAATTGACAGTTATAACCCATTGCTATTGTAGGTATTTTTCAAAGAAATTTGGTTGTTTTCAATATTAGTACTTAACTTCATTTGGCATCTTCCTTAGTAATATCAATCGAGGATTCAAAATATTCTTTTGTGCAATGTCAGATTGGCCGAGCGAGTTGTGTAGAATTCAGTCTATCTAAAAATTTACTGGATTTTCCCCACTACGCTTGCTGATCGGTATTGAAGCAAAATATACCACCACAAAATTAATATACAAGCTGACTGAACTATGGCAGAATAATGTTTAATTCAAGTAACTGAAAAATACGAAAACCGTTTTAATACCACACGATTACTATAGGTAGGTATGTCGAATAGAACTATCGACATAATAATTTAAAACCAAAGATTAAGGGAGCAAACGCTATTGTTGAAAATGCTCTAATATAATGAGATCGTTATTCCATTATAATTTAATGTTTAGGTATTTCGAGTAATACAGATACCAATTTTTAAAAGTGGTTGATACTGCTCTCTATTGTTGAAAATGCTCTAATATAATAAGATCGTTATTCTATAATAATTTAATGTTTATTTCGAGTAATGCAGATACCAATTTTCGAAAGTGATTGATACTGCTTGTCTATTAGAGGACAGCGGGTAAACAGAGCTAGTATCTCTAGGTAATTCGCTGGTCAGTCACTGTCCCGATATTTGTCTGATTATCACAAGCAGCGGTGATAGGACTAATATGTCAAGGTCAGAGACTTATGTTACACTTAGATGCTGCTGGTTAGTCGCTGTCCCGATACTAAACTCAGAGGCTACTTAAAATTATACATACTGCTGGTCAGTCACTGATCTGATACTATTCTGGATTTCACGTGAAGCAAGTGAAATGACTAGTATGTCAGGGTCAGAGGCTATAATGAAAATTGAATTAAGTACTCCGAGAGCGAAGTACAGGCCAGTATGGCCGTGATAGATTATTTATTATTTTAGGTTGATTTAACTGTTATTATAATATCAGTGATACCTACAGATATTGGTTTTATGTAAAATAACATGATTATGATATTTTTGCAGACCTAAAGTCGATCTAGACTTTGTTTAATATTCATTAGTAACTTACAGATGTATTGATTGACTTGATATATTGTATTTCTTTATCATCTTAAAGTAGTGGGTAGTTTATCAAATGTCATGTTGAAATATTATCATGACTACCGTCATGTTTGTTACTTTTGTTATATTGTTGGCTATAAAAGAGCTCTCAGCTCAGTGTAAGTAGACAGTCTGCTCTTGACCAGCAAGGTGTTAAGGTATGAGATTATTTCATTGTATACCTTTGTTTCTTTTAATGTTAATATCAAAATTACTGTGTGTCGTGATTTTGATAACTGTGAATAATTTAAAAGAGTAACCATGGAGTTTCTTGCCCGTTCTTCTCCATAGGAAATCCACCCTTTGGAACGTGGCACCTAGAATCAGACTATTCATAAGAACCGTTGTGTCTTATGTATTTAATTGAAATTACATCGATGATGATAATTTATGAAGAGTAAAAGTTATGAAACTTACTGTATACTTTTATTTATCTACCCTCAAATAATATGTTCATGATATTTATGAAAGGATAATCAAGATTAGCTAGATTTCATGATAAAGGATTATTAACATTTTTATAGAAAATAACCTCTAATCTAACAAATTCATGTCATAAATTCATATGGCGGAGAGACTTAATCAAAACGTGCACTTGGGCAGCCCCCGGAGGCAGTCGGGGGGCGCAGAATGTCGAATATATTCATTTCCTCCGCAATATTTGTACATTAGAGGTCTCGGCTCGCTACGCTCCCCATTGCTCTCTACTTTGACTCTTATAAAGCTTCAGTTTTCTATGGGGGAAAATCTACCCTTACCATCGGTACACATTGCGATGTTCAAAGGAATTTTGGAACTATGTTTGTTTTATTTTTAGTATTTTTCCTTGCTGAATAGTAGCAAACCCTGTAGGTATCAATATTTGGTTACAAAGAGAAGACGACGTCACATTTTTTGTAATTATCTCTCGATGTGGCATAAATTGCCTTCACTGTTTAACTGAAGTTTTGGTGAAACCTGAAGGGCCTTCGACCTGAAGATGACGTCAATAAAATCAACAATGTTATGGTTTATACCTATAAAAGCTTTTGTCCCTTTTTTCTATAATTGACGTCTCATGTATTTAGATGACCTCAATATTTACGCCATATAACCGCAGTAGTTTCATATTGGTAGGCGCAATCAGCATACTCAAAAATCATGTTTGATCAAAGATTTAAACATCTCGTCAAATCTCGTGAGGAAACCTGCACACCTGAGAGGGCCTCATAAAATCCTCGATGGTGTGTGTGGTCTGCCAACTCGCACCAGGCCAGCGTGATGGACTAAGGCCTAACCCTTCTCATTCTGAGAAGAGGCCGTGCCCAACAATGGGACAGTAATGGGCTGGATTTATTAATTACTATTTTAAAGGTCATGCCGATACAAAAGAAGAAGAAGAAGCTCTCTGTACTATCGAATATTTTATAGAGTGAATGATTCGAGTTTCCCAAGTAGGGATCCGTAGGCAAGACACAAGGGAGGCCGTAGCCGAGTAATGAAACCTTAAATCCCTGGTACGGACTCGTAATCCCATGACGAGAAGTTAGTGCAGGGGTGTCCCGCGCCAGTTGGCCGCACCTAATGCGGTTTAGTGTTTCATTTCCAGCGCAAATTGTGTTTTTATACAATCATCGGTTTGTTTTTTATCTAAATCTCTTTTGCAACTGTTATAGAACTTGAGTCGTTTGAAATGAGGATGGAAATGATTAAGTTTTTATACTTGTTTATTGTTCCTCTTCCCAAAGAGAGTTTAATACAAAAATACATTTTGTTTGCCACAAAACAATGATCCGTGATATTATTTTTACCTCCCTTTCCACTTCATACAGTATACTGAATCGACGAAGGTCAATCATCTGGTAGGTACCTACATTCCAATTTTGTTATAAATCTTAATTTTTTAACATATAAATAACATAACACATTTGTATCTCACTTTGTATACAGTTCATAGGTCCCATCAGGCAGGGCCATCGTAAACTAATCTCAGAATAACTCACAAAAACATCTAGTAACCATATCATACCACTCTACAATAAAAAGCAATAGAATCCATAAAGATTAACTTATACATATATCATTTTAGCCTCACGTAAAATAGGCTGTGCCAAAAAGTTAATAAATATAGGTACCTAAGTCTCTCTTAATCTATATATTAATACGTGAAGAGAAGCCCTTTATAAGCAATATATTATACATGGAGGAGTGTGAGATTTGGCACAGTTAAAGTTTATATGGAGAAGGAGTGGAGAAAGCTTAAATTACGGTCAAATTTTGACCATTAGGAGATCACTAGTTATATGAAATTCCTCAGTTATAGTTATTTAAATTGCGATATTAACCTAGTCCGAATACGTTCGAGTTTCATCTTAAGATATACGGGTGAAGTCATTTGTCTGATATTCATGCAGTCAGCTGGTTACGTAATAATTACTGTCAGAAAACGTAAATAACAGTGACGAAATACTACAAATATTTATTAAACATTACATAAGAGAAAATCATTAAAACTCCATTATTTAAACGTATTCTATAGCAGACAACCTTGACGAGCAATATCGACCTCGAAGTGCAATTTTCCTGTAGTTAATCTTTGTACATTCAATATTTATGTTTCATTACAGTGTTTGTTATGTTAAAAGAACATTGTATAGTTTTCCTTGGCTCGATTTTACGGCAAGCTTCGTGATACAATCGGTATGATCTTTACTTTTACACCGCGAGTGGCGAGTATCGAGATTGCACGATGTTAGTGTCGCAACCCTGGCGCGATCGGCTCGGCATCGCGAGCCTGCCGGCGACGCACGTGCACACGGCTTAATGAGACCCTGCCAGCCATCTTCCGATCGATGTTCACGCTCGTTACTTTCCTACCACGATGCTGGATACTGATTTAAAATAATGACCGCGATAATTAACTCACAGACTTTTCGCTCGTGCTTTTATTTAACCCGCTTTTGATAAGACTACGTCGTTTACTTTGCAGGTTACGTATAAGATTGGAATAAGAAAATTCAAAATATGTGATCCACAAAACATAAAAAAAAGCATCCGCAGTCGGTAGGATTCGAACCTACGCTCCCAGAGGGAATCTGATTTCTAGTCAGACGCCTTAACCGCTCGGCCACGACTGCTTGTTACAATGTTGTGAAATTATCTACCTAGACACTCACGGTATTAATAAAAATATACTAGTTAAAAAATCGACGAAGACATAAAATATACAAAGACCGTAAAGTACTTATAGGATATGTAATTAACTTTTGCAGCTGCTTTTAATTAAACAATTTAGCATCCATTATTCTTCATACTTATCACGAACATAGATCACGGATCTTGACGCTGTGCACTTTGAATCACAAGAGGAGAGAGCGAGAAACTACCTACCATTCCTAATTAAACGAAGATAAACTGATTACAAATTGAAAGTTCGGAAGCGCTAGCAGTACTCGGCAAGTACGGGTTATTTGTAGAATCATTGTACTACAGTAGTGACCGCCTATTTACTCAGCTGTAAGTCAGGCACTAAAACAAAATAAATGGAGCGAGAAATCCCCGGTCTGTTCACAACACAAGTGCGGTTTTATGATTATGAGATGCGCACGCGCTTGTTAAACAGCACGAATTAATCATTGCTCGTGAACATTAGCTTTAACTATTTTATGTGTATGAACAAGAAACTTTGGTTTATTAGCGCTTTTTCTTGTACAACTCTTTGTTACACGAATAGTTTATCACCTCTATTATTTATTATTTAATTTATTTTAGTTTATGTGACTCTGAATAGGTCTTTCCTTCTTGAAACTAAGTGACCAAGGGATCTTCTGGCCAGTATTTGAAGAGAAAATCATAACGTAGTAGACTGTTATTACATTATTTACCCCAGACTTGATTGTTGATAAAATGTGCTTGTTTCACTGTGTAAATTAACAATAACAGGCACTTACCTTAATGATTAGGACGATATTTTATACGCTGCCATTATAGTATATCAGTCGTGGTATTATTTATTGAACCTTCAAGGATAAATAAACAAAAACGAACTATAATAACTTAAATATTTACTTCGCAATTGACTTGTGAATGTTGAATGAAAATATTTTAAAGGGTATTGATTCTGTATTAATGGATTTTGGTGATGATTGAATTTCTTAAATATATATTTTATACTATTCATGTGGCAAACAAGCATAATACGGCTCCCCTGATGGTAAGCGGTTATTGTAACCTATGCACGCTTGTAACACCATGGCCATCACTCGCGCGTTGCCGACCCTACTTCTAACATCGTGTTGGCAGTAGGATCCCACAACGCTTCCCCAAGGAGCACTGGCGACCTTGCTCGCCATTAGGAACACAACACTGCAAAAGAACTGTTATTTGGCTACGATATTTCGAAAAATATAATGTAACATAACATGTAAATGTATGTAATCAGTCAGTCCGTCCGACGTGGTTACAGAATCGGTATCGTGCAGGCAGCGTGACGTAAACAAAACCAGCACCCAACCGGTGCACACCGGTTTAAGGACGTCATCTCTCAAAGGAATAAGGATATTCAGAATTAAAACAATAAAAAGTTTTTATGTAAAGCCATCGTATCTCCTGTATCCCGTATATAATTTTGAGCTAGCCAATACACACAAAAATAATAATCATTCTGCTGATAAATCTTAATCATTAAAATGCTGATATCAGAATATAAATAAAATAAAAGCCTGGATTTTCGCCGTAAGTTCCTCAGTGGAAAATCAGTTTTTACATTGGTGATCACAATTCACAATCTATTTTCTATATTATTATTAATATACATATTAATAATAATATAAACAACAGATAGATGAATTTATTGGGACATAATATTGAACTCTAAAGAAAAAAAATTTTTGCTTTCAGCGTAGGTAAGTACAATATTGATTGGTTGGAACTTGGCACCTTAACTACCTAGTAGGGGACAGTTAATAAGCAATTGACAATGCAACATTAAAATTACTAGCAAGAAGCCAGCAAGTGACACTTGTATTATAACGGGCTTATAAATACAGACTATGATTGCATGCCTAGCAAAGTAGTTTGGCATTGACACGCGTTGAATGTGTCTATTTACCGTAGGGACAGCCCTAGCATACAAATGTCTGCATTTTACTAGACAGTTGCATTCTTTTGCATGCGTATTTAAAACGGTTGCTGTATTGTGCGGAGACAATGCTAAAGCGTGAACTAAGCGTTTTATATTTAGAATGGAGTCGCACTAACGCCATACATTTGCGTTTTGTCGCGTATTGTAGCGATTTGTCAGTATTGCCACGGCTTGTCGTAACGAATGCGTCCACATTAAAATATGAAGCAGCTTCAGTGTTCATAGATTATGTGTAATGTGGTTTATAGACAAATGTCATGTATGTGTTTCATGACACATGCAAGTATGAATGACATTTATTTGCAGTTTGAATTTATCTTCGCAAAGTAGTTAGCATGATCTCTTTGTTATTTTCGGAGCTAGTAAAAATACCTACATGAAATTGAAAACGAATACAGTACCTAAAGGCTTCGAAATTAACCTTTAAAAATGCAGTTACAAAAGTTAATTTAAAGCCTATTTAAACGACGACACGGTTGGCGCAGTGACTAAGCGATTAGCTTTCTGCGCTACGTGCCGCGGGGTCGATCCCCGCACGGAACAAATATTTGTATGATCTACAGATAGTTGTTTCGGGTCTGGTTGTGTTTGCATGTGACATGTATGTTTGTAAACTGTACCCTCGATACAGGAGAAATCCTAGTGAGGGGCAATGGTTAAAAAAAAAAAAATATATACAAGAACCAAATGGTCAAGTACATAATTTCTCTGAGGATTCAGAAACAAAAAAAAAACAACCCCTTGGTTTTATAACAAGTGGTTGATTACTATGGTGTTTGTGGGTAAGGTATGTCGTAGAAAATGTAAGCAATAAAAAATTTATATAAGGTCTTACTTTTTAATCCCGATCTCATAAGGGTTTATTGTACTCATCATTATGAACAACTTTTACTATGGGAACAACATTGAAATCGCAAGAAGTCTACTGTTGTATTAGTCGAGAAAAGCGGTACCTACACAGATTTCTTTAGATTATTTATTGGTATGGAAAAGCTGATTTTTTTCCGCGATTTCAATTTTGGTCCCATAGCAAAACTTCGTCATAATGATGAATACAATAACTTTTTAAAGGGATCGGGATTAGAAAGGTTCCACTTTTTAGTTTATTCTAAACAGGTTGCTTAAATCATAGTTTATAGTTTCTTCTTCACCCGTTCAAAAAGCAAAAACTAACCAACACATTAAATTCGAAACGTTTGAAGTGCATTTACTGTTTCCTCAATTAACCAGAAAACTACATAATTAGTCAGTTTTATTGTTATTGAAATTACTATTTTACTGTCGGCATTACGAATTGAAATACCTACATTAATAGTATCAGTAAACTGACGTCACCATTCGGTATTCACATTAGGAAACTAGAGGCCTGTGTTGAATAGAATAACAAATTGCATTTAGCATTATCGTGAATAAGCTAAAAATAGAATACTATGTCACAAGGCAGTATAGCCAGGGTATTCGTACACAATGCACGAGGTGACGGGGCCATCACTTCCGGTGCAGCTAACCGACCAGCAGCTATGCACTTGTGTGGTACTGCTAATTAAGTCACGATGCCATACTGCAATCAGGAACCCGTTACGTATATATTTTCGCTAGAAAGAAATACATCACAATTGTGTTTGGAGGGCTGCAAGGGTAAGTCTAATTGTAGGGGAGAGAGATCAGGTTGCATAATAAAAAGGTCTTGTTTGATAGCGTCTGAAAAGTGTTGATTATGGCAGTATAACCTCATCGCCGTTTTTTTTATACCACTAAAGTGGCATAACTACAAGCATACGGCACGCCTGATGGTAAGCGGTTAACGTAACCTATGGACTTAGGCGCGCGTTGCCAACTCTACTACTAGCGTCGTATTCGACGATGCTTCCCCAAGGAGCACTGGTGATCTTGCTCACCGTTAGAACACAACACCACAAAAGAGCAGTGTTATTGGGCTACGATATTCTGCAAGGTGGAGGTACTTCGCAAGTTGGGCAGCACCAATTTTGAACGAAAGTCCCGTATAATTAAAGCATTCGATTTTGTTAGCTTAATTAGTTTGATGAAATGTAGAGATACTAAATATATTTGTATGCAGTCAAGAAAACTTCGTAGACCAATACGTAGTCAAAAGCTAATATGAAGTTATGAAATGAAAATAGAGGGGTAACTACGGGCGACCCTGGGGAAATATGCACAGTGTTGCCCTTTACACCCTTTGAATATTTAAAGTCTTCGTCAGTTTCACTCACGCTTGACCCGAGGGACTTACGTGGAATATTACGGTTTTGTTTAGTACGAGTAGCTTCTTATGTTTGCTATAAAAGAATAAAATATGATAATGACAGTTGTTCTCGAGACAAATACTTCTTAATCAAGTTGTTTACAAAATCTGCTTCATAAATTCTGTCTAATTGCTAGTTTTCACGCGTGTTAATTGAACGAAATGAATATTGGCAATGAGAATGATGTCTCTTATGATCTACTACACACATTTCTGTGATTTATTTGTTTATAAATCATTTATCAACTAAACAAATCGAATGACCGATCATTTATCAAAAAATAATTAATAGATAAATCAATTAATTTAAAGTTATAATGGTGGGGATACAGATTTATGTTATTTGGATGAAGGTTTAAAATGGCCGATCGTTTAGCTTTTGAAAAAGTAAAGAAAACTAGCCAAAAAATACGCGGAATGACAAAACAACAATTATAAATTATTTATTAGTCTGCCAGATGTTGTTTGGAAATTATACATGTTTCGTTGAACAGCAACCGAAAACTGTGGGCTTCTACACTTAGAATTTAAATTTCTCATGAAAATTTAATAGTTTCACACAAAAATTTGTTGTTCCGCTTTACTATCATTGAAATGTATGGTAATAACTTCCCATTATCGTGGGTGAATGTGCCACAAACTGGCACCTGTATTCCTTGAACCTACGAAGTCGATGGAAATCGGTCTCTATTTTGAAGAATTCGTCAGTTTATTTCAATTATGTTATGAATAAAATATGACGTCGGGTGTTCGTGAAAGGTTAACGAGTTGTCATGCCCTCGTATTGTATTCTCTACAGTACAATATACGAATATTTTGTACCGATAAACTGTAATCGCGGTAGGTATGTATTTATGTTATTTTTAAGCCTTTTGCGCAGTAGTATATTTGTTGTTTTTCTATTTGTTTATATAATAATCAACAGCTCATTAATGATAATCCTCCATTAATCTTTTGAACACATTGACTTATATTGATGTACTAACATGTTTACATAAATAAGGAGGTAGTAAGTACCTAGTATACGGTTCGTAAGGTATCGATAAAAAAAAAACATGTTCGCAGTTGACCCTATTTGTTATATATATTTGCTGCATGTATATTTGCGGGCAATAAAATACAGTTCGAGTACATTTTACAAATAATTTCAGATACTAAAACTCAGTTTATCAGTAATTGAAACCTGTGAACTTGAGATACGTGTATCTATCTTATTTAGGAGTGCCCATATCCAGTGCATTTAGTACGAACTCGGTTCAAACACCTGTAGGTACTCAGATAAACGCTATCGTGTAACGGATGGCTTCGTCGAATATATTTTTACTAAGTGCCGTGATATCAAAAGATTAAATTATATGTAACTCTCTCTCTTCCCGACTGTCAATCCCACGTGGTGGTGGGGTCAGCCTTCTTTATATTTCGCTTCCACTTCGCTCTGTCTTTGACATCCGTGTCGGAAACTTTGCATGTCGCCATATCTCTGTGCACTACATCCATCCACCTGGTTTTAGGTCTCCCTCGAGATCTCCTGCCAGGTAAGGACAGCTGCAGTGCCAGGTTGCCTACGTAATCCGGTGGTCTTCTCTTTACATGTCCATACCATCTCAGCCTACTCTCCTGCAGCTTGTCGGCGATGTCGCGTACACCAAGACTACCCCTTACGTACTCGTTGCGGATTTTATCGCATCTGGTGACACCGCACATCCACCTTAGCATTTTCATTTCAGCTACTTGGATGGTATGGACATGTTTTTGCGTGCACGCCCAATTAAATTATATGTAACGGCAATCTTTTATCGAAGTATATTATTGCAGTTTGCTACTTACAAATTTTCAGACAACATGCTGAGATGATTTACCAGATGAAGTATAGGTACCTAATTGGGTTCTTGTGGGTTAATAACTTCACTAAGTACACAACCTGGTACCTTAAATTTTTACTGAAACTACACACCGAATTACTGAAAACACTGTTTTAAGCTTTCACGGTTTGTAACTTCTGTAATATTATCACGGAATGGGATCCCGATACTTCAACGCTGTTAGAAGCGCTATGATCACGAGGTAACTGACAATTTAACAATAAATCACGGAAGATATCCCATAAGTGATAATAGTGGTGTACTGAAATCCTGCAATTATAAAATACGTATTACCTTTTACTCTCTGTTCTGTGAGCTAACCAAACTGATTTGCTGCAAGTACCAGTACCACCTACGCCAGTCCTATGTTATTACACGTGTCTTGTAAGCAAGTGCTGAAAGTTGGAACACCTGCCAATAATATCGTCAAGTGTTCAGTTACTTCCAACAAAATGGTAAATTATAGAATAACTTTCTCGCTTTATACATTTTACAAGGTAGGTATGGAGGCCTTATGGAAGAAAATCAAGAGCTTAGTTTCTTTTTACGATCGTTACGAACAGTGAAGTGAATTACAAATGTTGGTCTCGGGTTTATATGACTCTGTATGGGAAATATTTTATCTGTACATAGAATAAAATAAAGTCGCTTTCCGCGTCTGTCTCTCTGTATATCCGCTAAATCCTCCTAAACCACGCAACAGATTTTGATGCAGTTTTCACCATCAGTAAGATAATTTTTCATGAAGGTTTATATGTACCTATAAAACTTTGCTATTTAATGTAAGGATAGTAGAGAAATAGCATCCGTGCGAAGCTGGGACGGGTCGCTTATTGTACAAATTACATATACACGCAATAAAAAGTTAAGGAAAACTGTTATTTTAGGGCGTTAGAAATCACGTGAGTTGTGACGCTGAAGAAAAACAAACACAAAGTGTACGTGTGCGAAGTTCTTATCTAGTTGTGCAAGTTGTAACACTCGCTCGAGTGAGGAAAATGACTTAGTGGTGTTGTTTGAGATCATGTGCTATATTTACTGTTAGCTGTAGGTAGGTTTATTGCTAAACTACGTGTTACATCTTCGTTTGCTGTTTGCATCAATCGACTATGCCAACCACAGAATACAGTAAGAGTTTTCTATGTTTTGTGATGCCAACTTATAGTGGAACGCTTTACTTTCCTTACGACCCCGTAAGCAAAGCAGAGTAAACATTAAAGTCACATGAGCCCTCATTCACGTGACTTTAATCGTAAATTGTTTTAAGTAATTTCGGTTTTAAAATTTCAGATTGAGGCCGCCGTTGACGGATCTGCAGCTCGAGTAAAAAAGCGGGCTTATAATGGCGGTTGAGGTATGTTACCTTGAGGTCGATACCAATTGATGAGCCACTTTGACATTGATGTATAAAGTGGACAATCAAGTTCTTTGTTCTTCTGAATCGTGTAGGACGTAAATTCTACGTTGTAAATCAACATTGTGCAAGTTGTTTGGCCGTTACGGCGCAGACTCAGTATTACGGAGTATTGTTTGGCCACAGATTACGTGTGTAAACTTATGTAGCCGACCGTATCGTCAGCTAACAACGGCTTATTGTTATGGTTAGCATAACCGCGTTGCCTAGTTACGCCTCTTGTTGCAATAATTCGCGGTTCCTGCGGTATTTTGCTTACAACAAACCACGTTGTTTCTTCGGTCCCCGAAAACTTTAGCCGGCTTTGAACAAGAGCTGTTTTCCCTTGTTTCGTTGCTGTTATTAATTTGCAAACGTGAATACCTAAAACAATTTGACGCGACAAGCAGGCTTTGTGTTGACTTGTTTACACCGCTATGCACACTGAAGGAATTTTGTTCGCATAGTTATATGACACAGCCAATGTCCTTAAATTATAAGGTACACTGTTAAAATATCTCTATACTATCGCCAGTGATCGAGGCCAATGTTATTTGAGTTGAAATTCAGATGGATGTCGCAGATATTGAAATTGGCTGAAAATTCTACGAGGGTGCACGGAGAAAAATATTGTGACAACAAAACTACCAGAACGCTTAGAAAGTTGCATCAAGTAAACGTTAGTACTCGTTAATGAATATTCTATTTATAAATATGTACATTCTTTGTGTTAACTATACAAAAAAAAGTTAAGTTTACTAAATGCTTATTATAGGTCCACATACCACAAGAATTTTTGAAATTGTCTATACATAAATTATTTTCTCGGTATGCAAAACGCTATACGAATATAACTTTCTTTAACATTCATTGTACTCGTAAGTACCAAGAAATTACATAAAAAAGACTCTTTAAAAATAATTTTCTTCAAAGTTCTTAAATCTATGTTTTCCGATTTTATATAATAATCGTCGTAGGCGTTGTAGCGATGAACAATTTTTTACTAACCAAGGAAATCGTTTAATACGTAGACGTCAGAAACCCGCGTTACAGATTACACGATGTTTTCGTGTAAAATAAATGTCCTAGGTACATTAGTACGTTACGGTACTTCAGCGTGATTAAGTATGTTATCAGTAATGTTATCAGCGAGGTGCGGGCACACCGAGCAAGTGCAAACACCTGGCGGGCCCACCTGTCACCGCGTCTATCACCTTCTGATTGTACACTATCAGATTAATGACACACGTAATCACTTTATACTATTTCCGTGTCTTAAATTAATTATAGTAGTAATTATGGTCTAATAGAACTGTTACGCGTTTTATTCAATGTTTTATAGTAATATAAAGCTGGGGTTTATTATATACGTTTCTTGTACTGATTCATAATATAGAAAAAGAAAGAAAGAAAGAAATATAAAAAATGTTTTATTTTTTGCACAAAAGACAAATAAAAATACAAAATTATTGAAACACCTAAAAAATAGCCTATGCAGTGAGGTGTAAACAAAAGGAGAGCATTCTTCGTGTAAAAATATATCACGATGTTTTACCATATAAAGTCCTCAACGATGTGTGTAGTCTGCCAACCGATACCAGGCCAGCGTGGTGGACTAAGGCCTAACCCTTCTCATTCTGAGAAGTGGCTTGTGCTAAATTTATTTATTTATTATTGCATAAAGAACCAATGGCCTGCCATATACGCAGTATGTGTATGTACTCGTCGTTATCAGAGTATCTCGAAGGCTTCGCACGGTAGAGTCTCGACGGTAATGCGTGTAACGCCATTTTCCACGGTTCTTACAGCTGCGCACTAATCAACAAACGCACATCTACAAGGCAGTATTGCGCCGCCATTTTTATTTCAATTCTGTGTTTAAAAGTTTTCTTTTACAGTTACACAATAGGTACACTTTACGGAAAATATCGCGTTTATATAATTTTAAATATAAATATCAGATATTATAATATTTTCTTTTTCATTATTGGTTTTATATGTAACTAGAAAATTGTTTTATCGTTGTTATCGATGAAATTTCTCTCGGAAAATCTCTAGATGTAAATTGGCCTCATCTGCCAAGCTTTTTCTCAATTAAGTTCCCACATGCGGCTAAATATCAATATTTTACACGGAGCGACTGCCATCTGATCTCCGACAACCAATTACTGGGATACACTCATACTCTACGGTTGACCCAACTGTATAACGTGCTTTCCTAGGCACGGAGGGATTTCAATGTTTGAAGAAACGATCACTCATCCAAGGACTGTCTGCGGCACTGCTTAACCTCGCTGATCGACTGATCTGCGTGGTAGCTATGTGGCTACGAGGTCGTCTGTTAATAGCAAAGATAAGTTGAAAATGATGTGCTACCAACAGTGGTGATTTTAGTTTTATCTCATTTATGTTCACTCTTATACGGTAAATTACAATTTTGTGGTGTGCTACACAGTGCAGTCTGAAATCTATGTACCATGCATATGATATTGTGCACGAACTGCATGCCAATTGATATACAAAGTAGGTTTCTTTTTACATACGAGTAGGATTGACATGTAACGGTAAAATTTTGCGGACGTTACTCTTTCGCCGTATTCTGCTCTTGGTTATACGATAAATTATACAGTATCTTGCAGATGTATTTTTTTTACGTACTGGTTTGCGAGCCCTGCATTTTCCTATAAATATCGTGAGTCACAATTTTTGCTCTCGCCACGCCAAGATACCTTTTTGTCATGGGTGTTGTTGAAGACAATACACGTGCACCGAGCGAAGGTCGTCGTCGCCGGCGCGGGCGCACCTGCGTGAATAATCACCAGTCGAGTTTATCAGCGATAGCGTGTCGCCTGAAAAATCCGGTAACGGTACCGAGACGTCGACGATAACCGATAACTAGGTATTGGCGACGAATTCTTGTGTTGTCGTTGAGATATAAAAGACTTTGTTCTATGACTAATGGTTCTGGTAGTCAAATTGGGAATTTCTCCTTGTGTCAGATCTTATTTTCCGTTGAATGCTGTAATATTTCAGCGAACACGCGAATCATAAGTTACCTAGGTATTAAATTGTCTAATTGTATGTGTATTCGTGCTATTCCCAAATGAAACAAGTAGACTTTATGGAATGTCATTCTGTTTATCCTCCTCACGAATGTCATTCCGAACCGGATGTAGTTTCAACTTGAGATCTCGACGGAGCGCCTTCAAAAGCGTCATAAGAACTACGTTAAAAAAAGGCTCTAAAACATTAGTGTTAGGATTGATCTTTAGATTTTAAACACCTTTACAAATAATAGTTAAGTTCTTGGTTATTTAACTTTTTTGTGGTACATTTAAGGTGAGTTTATTATTAGATAGAACCGCAATATACGATTGCATAGTCTTAGTGAAAACTAGGTATATACTGAGTATCTAAGTTTATAATGCATTAAAACTAAAAAAAAAATCGATTGGGCCTTTACAAGCACTTTTAAAATATCGAGACTCTAGGTGCTCGGTTCCAAAGTCGGTTGGTCCTCCGATCAAATCATCATCATTCACCTGCCCTTATCCCATTTTATTTGGGGTCGGCGCAATATGTCTTCTTCTTCCATTCATCTCAAATAGTATATTAAAATTTGATTTAAGAGTCTGGCAAGAAACTCCATAGATACTCTTTTCATGTAAATCTTAAATATTACAAATGTAACAAATAAAAATCACATTACAGAAAAATTATTATACATCACAAAAATCCAAATTACATTGAAAACAAAGAGCTACTTAGATTATGTTAATATAGGTACTTAATCAAATGTATTAAAAATATTATTTCAACTTTATAAAAATAATTAAGAACAACAATATTGTCAAAGTAGTTATACACCCAGGTTGGAGGATAAACTACTTGGTACGGCCAGGACTCAACAAACAAATAATTGTTGCTCGTTTGTCGAGGAGCCGTACAAACAACCAAATACTTCTAATTACTGGAAATAGGAAATGAAAGCTGCGTTTCAAATACTACAATAGAATACTGGTTGCACTAATGCTAAGTGGAACACTGCAGCCTCTTAGATATCCGTCGTCCCACGCTGTATGTCGAGTTAGGGCATTTCCTTAACTCGTCTCGTTATTTAGCTAACAACCTGTCACGGTGTACCGTCGTGATCTCTAACCTCACAGTCTAACTGCACGGTAAAGTGCTGGACGTGACTCGGAGTAGTGTTGATGCACTTAACATAGTAATACTTGGAGTAATAGCTATATACTTCATAATGAAAAGGTTGGTCACAACTGGAATTGGGTACCAAATTGATGGATTTATTTTTGTTACGCCGAGTTACTGTTTTAGGTAGGTCATAATTAGAGCGTTAATATATTTTTACATTCATATTATTATTGTTTCGGGGAAAATTCGAATAATGCCATAAATACTACGAATAATAATGTATTATTTGTAGCATAAATAGGTGACTTGAATACATCGGGATTCGGGAACCTAATAGTCTATTTCGGTCGCCAAAACAACTGGCCCTGTGGCGCAACGGATAACGCGTCTGACTACGGATCAGAAGATTCCAGGTTCGAATCCTGGCAGGGTCGCACCCTTCGTTTTTTGTTTGTAGTTTATTTTTGCTTGTTTACCTCACGTTGGTAATTAGTCGCATTGTTCGTATGACGGCATCGAACTAATGTTTGCGAACAAACGCTCACGAAACCAATTATGTATTGTGTTTGCAGTGTACCGTATTCGACTTACTGCTATCGTATCACGGTACAAATTGCTTTGTTAATAGCGTAGTGATATTACCGAAGTAATGTGAGCTGTATTGTAAAGTTTTAGAGTTGAATTTCATGTAGCAACAGTTTGTTGTTGAAGTTCATAGTACATTATGTACGCAGCTGACCAAATATTGTAGTTGCGATAATTGGTCGTGATGCAATCGCGTGATCTTGCCGGATCCGTGGAATGGAACTTTTTAGGAAAGTGTAAGTATTCATTGTTATTGAAATTACTGTACCTGAACGAAATTAGTTCTTTTAATCTTATAATGATATACTTACACTATGTTTGTTACAAAATCATGTTGAACGACGGAACAGATTTGAATCAAAACTGACTCAGGTATATAATCTATCCTGAATTTCCACCCTTGATATGAACTGAATTTATTTGCATAAATTAATTTACATTAATTGTTTTGTGATTTAGTGTTCCTTCACGAGAAATTAAGAACTGTTCAGGCGGGCAGACACTTAACCGCGGGCACAGCTATGTATATAATAGATATGTATATAATCTTTATACATAGATAACAGTACTAGTTATATTAGTTGTATTATAGTGTTTATAATTGTGTTCCATCAAGGTTACGAGGTACTTTGAATCAAGTTGTCATTTATTCTTCAATTTGCCTTGATACTATTTTATGAATTACAGTCAATTTGCTTACTACATTGTTGTGTTAACTTATTAGTCTCTGCCTATATTTCAAATTCGCATTGTTTTTATTATGATATTTTTATCACATTTTTCCCAAGTCACTCCGTAGACGTCTCGTAGCGCGGCTACGAATTACATGCAATGTGGATTATAGCATAATGCGCGTTCATAAACTTGTTTTGTGTGGTTTATTGTCATATCTAGTGTAAACTGATACGGAACTTATGTTTTATGTGTATAGACAAGGAAATTATGTTTCACCATATTGTGCGAGTAAAAAAAGAAAAATCATTTTGTGTTTAATTCAGCACATAATAATATCAGTAAGTGTTAGAATAAACTCTACACGAGTTTATCATGTATAGAGAGGTAAATAAAAGAGTTCAAATATCCTTAATATTTTTTATTTTCCGTTTCATTGTACTGGTACTTAATAAAAAATCAGTGCACAATTTATAAAACTAAATAATAAAGGAAAATGTGGATGATTAACATCGTGAAATGCAATCTAGACAGATACAATTTGTGACAAACTTGGAACTTTAGCTGCCTGAGGCTTGCGCGTGTGGTGCGAGTCGAGCGGAGTTACAACAACCACCACCACAGCTCACCACACCACACAACACCACGATATCAACTAACAACGCAATATTTGATCATTATTAACGCACCTCAACTAAAACTATAACAGTCTATTTAAAATTATAATACACCATAAGTAATAATTATGTATATAAAGATAATTAAAGCATCTTCACCTTATAATCAAAATAAAATCATAAAATGTATCAAATCGATAATTTTCAGTTATTTTTTATATTCATTTAGTTTTTATTACATACATTATTTACATAATAGTTATGTGCTAAACACAAATCATAAGTTAATAATAGAAAATTTGCGTGAAGCACTCACAAAATAATATTTGAATATTTTATTAGAAACAAAATCGCCATGCAAAATCACACTCATGAAATAATAACTTAAAATAATATAATTATATACGTGAACCGACTTTCAATCGGTCCACTTCTTTGATATAAATGGAAGCATTAGTTTTATAACTAAAAGATAGGACTGACATTTTCTAAGAAAAAATATTTTTACATAAATCGAAAAACTACAGCATTTTGTACGTGAAGTGTTCTGAACAGTAGTATCTATTTATTACAAAATATATCATCTGTTGTCAGACAGGATGTCCCTTGGGTGTACCACAAAACCACTCAACATACCTATTTACAAACATGGAAAATTTACATTCATTAGACTACTAACTACCTAGTAAAGCTTTATACACAAAACATTATAACAAAACAACCCGCGGCGCGTCGGGCGACCGCGGTCGATTGCATTGCAATGCTCAAGTCTTCTGCGTGTAATGCCACAAAACAATTACATTAAAGTAGTTTACTGATCGTAACGAGATCGTGCATAGGATATCATCATCGCTGATGATGTTCACTGGAACTGGAGTCGGGGGCTGCTCTCAACTGCAACGTCCGCAGGGCGCAGGCGCAGTGCCGCCACCCGCGGCGACCTCCGTCGCCACTCGAGGTATATAAACATTACCATAAATAATATTGTCTTTCTTAACCTAACCATCACTTAGCATGAGGGCCTGTCCAGCTGATTCTGCTTTTCTGGCGTCTGTAACAAAAAAGATAAACAAATCAGTAAAGTTTTGCCAATGCATCAAAATCGGTGGACTATTATAAGATTTAAGAGTCATTTTGATATGAGTACAGAAGGAAAGCCCATGTAATCACTCGTGAGGGAGCAGCCGCCAATCATTGCACAGATGCGCGCGCACATGTACCCCTAACATCTGACACGATTGCAGCGTAATAATTATGATATGAAAACTAAAGCTTGTTTAGTAGAATTATTATGTAAGCGATAGGAACAATTTTTATTTATTACGTCCAATAAAGGATCCCTCGTCATTTTAGTGTTATTAGTGATTGCGACAAATAGTATCGTGTGGCACATGCGCATCCCGCCCGCCCGCGTCCGGCCATCTGTCACCGCATATGCGCTCGTTTCAACACTGTTTTAATTCATTAGTGCCCGGACAATGGACCTCCTGTTATTTGGTTGTTCTAATGTAAACGTATGGGAGTGCCGTATGTTAGGGAAAGCTCTATTAAATGCCTTAGACGTTAGAAATACATAAAATACGGAAGAAATGGCTAGTTTAGTATGATTTTTTCAGCACATGAAGTGGCAGTTTCAGTGTAAGTTTCTGAGTATCAGCGAGTGTTAGATTACGGCTTCCCGTCCGTGCACATCCGCGACACAGCTGAACGGCCGCACGTGGCCATACCCTATTTACGGACACATACCGAAGGGAGAGCACACATGTCCCGAACGGATCGGGACTTTGCGAGTGCGCACACGTGAAATCCCTTTATGAGACGAGCATTGTCGGCCGGATAATGAATAGGTATGTTCAGTGTTCATCGCATTTATTTAGCTATCCGGCCACCGGCGCCGTCACGTGTGTTCACACGCAGCTGCGAGCGACCGTTACCCGCACAATGCCCTCGATCGATCCGTCGTCGATGGAATCCAAGTGATCGGCGAAATCGCTGCACGTGTGCAGGCGCTGTCGAGACATTTCGCGGTGAAGTTGCATTGTCTACTCGCCGACGCTGTGCGGTTTATTAGTTCTGAGAAGCGTAAAGGTGCTCGTAAAACTTTCACGTGCGGGATTTATGCGAGAGGTGCGCGGAGACAAAGATATTCAGAGGAGCGGGGAAGCGTGGGCGCGCAGCCGCGGACACCTGGCGGCTCGTTAGTGTCGCCCGTCCGATGGACCGGCCGAGCCGCCGCCGTGCGTAGGCGACACCCTGCTTGCATCCACTCATCATTTAGTCCGCCTGTACCGAGAGCGAGAACACTTGATCACTCAACATGCAATTATTATTTTCTTGATTTAGATTGGCTCAAGGCACGAGATAAATATTAATGTCCGATAGCCCGGTTCTTGTCGATTAACGGTAGGGGTCCTTAAATTGGTAACGAAAGGCAACATGCGGGCCAGTAATTGGATGATTAAGTGATATTGACAAACTATAGTTCGGTAGAGGAGACAGAGAAATATGCCTTTCTCTTGTAAACAAGGAATGAGAACGATCCATTCATGTTTCATGTATTCCTGTTTGTTGTATCAGAGATATGATTATGAATAGGGTTGCGCCCTTTATGTGAAATAAAGTGGGGGTGCCACCGCAACGGATTACACGCCTAACAATCGTCATTACGGTACTTAGCAGCTTATTATGGTTGAAGTGCAAAGTCAAACAAGAACAAAAGGGCAAATGGGGTAGTTGGTCGATAAAACTGAGTCAGGTAATGATTACATCGGTGATTTTAGAGAGCAGTATCTAAAGAGCAGAGTGGATTGATCTCACGGCCTTTCGAGCGCCGGCGGGCGGCAGCTGCAGGCAACAATTACTGTTGCTGTGGCAGCGTGGCGTATGCTCGTGACCGGCGGTTTGTGGCACACGGCGCCCGATGGCCCACGAGATACCGTCGTGAAATGCCGCCTCACGACGACCACGATGGAGATACGAATTCCAGCACGATCGCCCCGAGCCGCGGTATTCTTTCTAGGCCTTGTGAAACAACTAACTCGTGTTTTAGAAAACGAAGATCGAGTAGTTCGTTCAATGTCCTTGTGCGAATGAATATTCCACATTTTGTATTCAAGAATGCGGCCCGATTAGTCGACATTCCGATATTGTAGGCGGTATATTAATAAATATCTTTGGGTATCGCGATACTGCCGGCGCCCGACTAATTAATAGAAGTTGTTTGTTGTTTTGCTGATAAGTTGTTTATTGGTGTTTAACGACAAAGGTTTATCTTTGTCTTTATACTAATATAAACAATACGAAAAATTTCCAAAGAAAGTGAAAACTTTGTTAATTGCAATTAGGTACATTTATTTGCTCTTGGCGCCGCTCCTACGTCGTGAGGTCGTAACGCTACAATAATGTTACATAAAAAGAGAGATTTATCTAGTCGTCGAAAATCACAAAGAATTGCGAAGTTTTACAACTCCTAGCATGTTAACGTGCTTGTACATTAGACACGCCTAATATATGGTTGTTTTTGTATCGTCTTTGTCTGTCACGAGTGTATGGACACCAGACCGTGGTAGAGCGGTACATAATTTAAAACTGTAGCGCAGTTGTCGCCTGTACGTAGCACTTGCGTCGCTGTAAATACAGCATGCACGTTGCGTCTCTTAAATCACGCTTGTTTTGAACATTTCCCTCGGTTCCAACAACTGGCAGTGATTAAAATTTACGTGGCGCGACCAAGTATTAACGAGCGCGCATTGCGCCTGGGCCTCGTAATCGCAAAGCGCACGAATAAATCCTGCGAGATGCACCTGCCGCATGCCGCGGACGTACACAACAGTCTCAATGCGACCTGCAGCATTTTTAGTTGTTCTAGAGCTGGCAAACGTCTAATTGTGTCCCTACCGACATTAGCACCGACCAACTTTGTTAATGTTCTGTCACGGTAAATGGGAATGACGAAATGGCAATCACACAGGTGTCAGGCGGAATGTTAAACGAGCAAGATAAATATGTGTTGAATATTCAGATTGTGTGTCAGTACACGGTCGTTTACGCGGCGCCGGCGCAGGTGGCCGCGCTTCAAGGCTGAAATTCAAAACAGCAGTCACGCATGCGTGAACAGCGGTTTACTCTGTGACTGCTTATTTACCGAATCTACGATTTCATAATGAAACTGGCTAGGATAGGATTGCTCAATTGCTCATGCATTATGAGTTGACGTTTGTTTGACGATGTTAATATGAGAATATTGATAATTAGGGCCGCAATAAATATACTGAAGCGATCATAGTTTGTTTGTTTGTAAGATGAGAGCTTTACGGCTAATTAACAATCGATATGTTGGCATGTTACACAGGTCAAATTAGCGCGGTGGTGACAATTATATACACTTATCTATGTAATAATTGTCATGGTGATGCGTGAGTCGGTGTGTTGTGAAACTCAGCATCTCCGCTTTTACCTTCCCGCGCTTGCGAAACACGCAGGTGCGCGCGCGCCGCAAAAACACCGACACGGCCGATTTCATTTACTTTTTATGCAATAGTAGGTATCTCTCGTAGTAACTAGTGCAACGGCTACATTATTTCTACTGAAAGCCACTAATAGCCTGCGCGTGATGTTTGACTTAGATGCATTGTTAATGCTTAGTTAACTTTCTACTTGGGAAATAATGGTCACATTAGGCGTTAGTAGTTTGTTTTATTAGATGAATATTACAGTAGAGCGCTTAGTAGAGCGTGTTTATTAATTTTCGGTTGATTGTTATTGTTATTATAATTTTAATAACGTGATAGAATGTTATATTTTGGGATTATTATGTTTAGGGAAGTTCTGTTTAGGTTATTAATGTAGAGTCGACTAATATTTGATTAGTTTTAACTGCTGGAGGAGGTAAAGTTAGAAGGGAATAAGATGAGAAACTTACGGGTTGACTTCTGTGTTCTTGACTGGGAGGTGTTTTGCGCAGGATGGTGTTAGGCGCCGCGCGGGGTCCAAGCGGGCGCCTATGTGGGCGAGGCTGCGGCGCCGCCGCGCACGGCGGGGCTGCTAGCGCTCCCTCCGCGTCGAATTGATCCATGGCGGGGTGGTTCTCCAGCGCAGACTGCAGGTCGCAGATGTAGTCGATCACGTGCTGGATCACCTCCAGTTTAGAGATCTTCCTGTTCTTGGGCATGAAGGGCACCAAGTCCTGCAGCTTGGACAGGTACATCTGTATTTCGGCGTTCTCACCGTCGCGGTGCCGCTGCACGCGGCCGCTGGCGATTGCGGGCACGGAGGCGCCGGTCGCGCACACTGCTGTTATTGCTTTCATTGTGACTGTCACTGAACACGAACACTGGGTAGGAACAAAACACGGGCGCGTACGTGCGTCGGGCGCGGATTGCGAGCGAGGAATGAGGAGATGCGCGTAGCGGCGTAGTATTTATGGGCGCGAGTGGGGCGCGGGGCGGCGCCGGGCGGTCCAATGGGCGCGCGGGGCGGGGGCGGGGGCGGCGAAGCCTGATTTTTCCCATGGCGGGCGGTGGGCGCCGCGTCTGCCGCGCTGGGCGGCCCTGAGTAAGGCCGTTGCGCTCGTGACATGCACTTTGTCCTGTCTGTAATCTTGTTTATTTCTGGGTTCTTAATGTTGTTTGTTTCTTTAAGTTAAGTTATCGATATTTATTATGTAAATAGATAGGAATGTAGTACGTATATGTGTGTCGATATTTCTTGTCGAAGAAATATGACAAACGTTAGTATAGTTCATTGTTTATTTCATTTAAAATAAAAAGTGTTTAATAGGTACCTACATAAACAAAGTCTACGGATGTCTGATAAGTGAATGTTGACTTTATGATATTCGTGTGCATTTGGACGTTTCAATACAAAGGCTAAGATATTAAATTCACTTTTACTTCGTGCTGTAAAGCCTTATTTGTATTGACCGTTGTTACACATAGACATCGAATAACCAGTTAATTCATCAGAAACATAACTCTTAAATCATTACACTTGAGAAATCAGTGTTTCTACGTCAATGGAAAACAGTACCTATCCTTCAGGACGAGGGGGCATTTATGACTGAGGGGCGCGGGGGGAGTAGGCTGTTGGGGTGACGAACAATGGGTGAACGTGAAGGCATCCACTTGTCGCGCTCCCACGGCGACAGGTCCCGGAGGCTGCGTCCGCGCAGAAAAAACACCTTTTGAGCATTAAACCGCCTTTCAATTTGAATTGTAAAAATATAAATCTTTTTATGAAATGTTATGAAATAAGTGCTCTTTTGAGTAAGTTTTGAATGTATGGAAGTGAGGTGTTAAGGAATTTGAATCATACCGATAGGTTGTTTTTTTTAGCGTTGCCCGATTCTTGTACTTCTGCTGTATCGTGGGTACAGTTTACAAACATACAAATCACATGCACACATACCCAGACCCGGAACAACTATCCATAGGCTATACAAATATTCGTTCCGGGATCGAACCCGCGGCACGTAGACAAGGAAGCCAATTGCTTAGCCACTGTTTCAACCATGCCATCAAAACCGTGTCGTCGTGTTTGTATGGATGACCGTTTCGTCGAACATCGAGACCCCTCCGTGTCCCGGAAAGCAACTTAAGCAGTTAGTCCCGGTGGTCATACAAATATCTATGACAGTCGTAATGGGAGTCAGCAGCCCAAAAAATTTGACAACCGGTCAACTTTAGGGTATCAGTGTCTCCCAGTAATTGGATGGCGCAGGTCAGATGGCAGTCGCTTTGTGTAAATACTGATAATCAGCCGCATCTGATTAGACTGGGAGCCGACCCCAATGCAGTTGGGAAAAAGCTAAGCAGATTACATTTCTAGGTAACTTAAAGTAACGAAACGCAGACATCAGTATTTAATTGTTCTCAGCCACAAGTTTTCGCTCGTAAGCTACTTATTGAGTTAAAACTCTTACCTTATTCGAAACACTAATCATTCAAGAATCAAGAGCCTTTTAAATCCATTAGAAGGACGCCTGATTCTTGTATCAAACTAGCAACCCGCCACGGGCCTCGCACGGTTGCATTTTCTCTACTATACTTACATTAAACATGAAAGTATTATACATTCCGGAAGAAATGCTCAAAATTATGGTGAAAACCGCATCAAAATTCGTTGTATAGAAGTAGTTAGTGAACACACAGACGCGGTGGGCGACTATTTTATGCTATGTAGAGTCAATAAAAGAAGAATGTTGAATGTTTTATCACATTACTCAGATCCTGTTCGACAAGGTAGGTACTAAATAGGCACGTGTATATTAATCAAATACGTTTTAAGGCAGTACCCTGACCAAAACGCCGTTTTACATCGCCATCTCCTCCGCAATTATACCATATACAAATAAAAAAAAAATACAGTCTTAAAGTTCAAGATCTCTACTTCAAATCCAACGTTTCAAATATTTTTTTTAATTAGATTATACTATAGTAATTGGCGATTATAAAACACCTAAATCAGAATTTAAACCTCCATCTTCTTCGGAACTTGAAGCTTAATTTATTTTTGATTTGCAGCAATAGATAAATAATTCTTTTATTTATAAGTCCAACGTTTAACATTTAAAAAAAAGTCATTTTTCAATTTTTCCTTGAATTTAAACGTAAATCTGTGCCAATTTTCAGCTGAAGGGTCGTGTTCGGGCGACGGGCGGCAGTCTGCCGCTGGCTCTCGGACGTGATACCCGTGTCGATCGAGGCTATCGCGTTCGATTTATAAATTCAGAATTTATTTTGCTCTCTAGACACAATATTGTGTAGAGGGGGCAACCTATATAACTTGCCTCAGTAGTATGGCATGTACTTCTATAAACATATTTTGATTTTTTTTGAGTACATATTTGAAATATTATTATTTTAGTAAAATCAGATATAGATAGAGTCTACTGATCTGTCACTTTATCTGTCAAGTCAATGCAAATTGTGTTTCATCTTCTAAAATATACTTTGTCTAAAAATATAGACACCATCTTTTTGATGTTTTCTATAAACATAAATTCAAATTCAGTATGTGACCACGTGAACGTGACCGAATGTTTGAAAGCTCTAAACTATGGGACGGAGTCCCATCATGTTGGTATTCAAACTTCATGTTTTGGTGAGATCTATGTGACCACGTGACTAAAACTTTGAAAGTCTATATCTCCCAAACTATGGGACGCAGTCCCATCATGTCGGTAATCAAACTTCATGTTTTGGTGAGGTCTATTCATATAAACCGTGACCACGTGACTACGTGACCAAAATTCAGAGCTACCTTCTATTAATGAATTGATAATTTGTCATAATCAACGTTTAAAATAGTAAGTAATAATATGTTGATGACGATGTTGATCTAAATTTTTTTTTTTTTTTAATATAACATTATCCCTCACTAGGATTTCTCCTGTATCGTGGGTAGAGTTTACAGACATTATCTCACATCCACACACACCCAGACTAATATTTGTTCCGTGCGCGTATCGAACCCGCGGCACGTAGCGTAGAAAACCACTACACTACTTGTAACAACCCTAGCCTCCATGCACTATCGCCACACTGTCATGACGTTGTCGGCGAGATCAAAGGCGCCGTCCTACTGTTGTTTTTCTTTATACTATTCCTTTACTATATATAATAATAAATACTATGTACCAACCTAGTTTTATTTTAATTCTTATCGATTATACTTTATATATTACTATTCACCAACACTGCTATTCCCATTTTTAATCGACTTCCAAAAAAGAAAATTCTCAATTCGACTGTATGTTTTTTTTTTGTATGTTTGTTACGCTATTACTCCGCCAATTGCATACCGATTTTGAAAATTCTTTTTTTATTTCAAAGGGTACTCTCAAGATGGCATTTAAATTTGTTGAAGATTTGATGAAGAACTTCGGAGATATACAATGGAACTCTTGAATGAATAACAGCATGTCACTTGCGATTTCTGTAATCGCATGATTATGAATTGTTTAAGCCACTCAAAATAGAAATATAAAATAAACGTTAAAAAATAGTTTAACCCGACTTCAAAAAACTAAAAAGTATAATACATATAATTTTCTTAAAAAACTTATCAGCTTCTGAAGTCGTTGCCACTGCCAAGCTAGGTGCATTGAAGAATTTAAGAAAATTATTTACTGTTTAGTTTTTTGAAGTCGGTTTTTACTTTTTTTAATGCTAGGTATTTATATCTAATAATCGTGATATATTTATATGAGTGAATATTAAATGAATCAAGCAATTCTTCAAATTAAAGAGCAAGTTATAATTAGTTAATACCAAATCATCTAACAACTCGGCAAGTGTAATGGGCATTTTTTGCTCGGAAGCTCGTTGACGAAGCATAAATTTTTTATTTCCCTTTTTTATAAAATCATTCATCATTGTAGTGATTGTACCACTGTTATTGGTATTAATTTTCTAGTAGTAACTCTGTTACTATATAGACCTATAAGTGAAACAATCTACAAATATATATTTTACATTGCCACCTCTATTTATTATATAGTTTTTTAGTGTCTGGCGCGATGCTCGCGTTGACATGATCCGAGCGGTTTCCGTAATATTACAGGGGGTCGCGCGGGTTGCGCGGGTGGAGGAAGCCAAATCGACAAATTCGTTACCTCACTGACGCGCCTTAAATCAACAACTAGTACATACAAGTATGTTTGTAAAAAATGAGCGGCATTACTGGCTCTATATTGCGATCACTGCTGATCAGTTCACCAATATGCAGACTGCATATGTGGTCGTTATACACTCAAAAATAATAATTAAATTGAGTTTGCTTTTATAGAAGCAATTTTGATGGAATTAAAACGTTTGAAGCATTTTCACAAAAGCGATACGCTATCTATTTTTGAAACTACAAAAAATAATGGCTTAGAATTTTTTTATAAGATTTCTATGCCTTTTTCTTCGTAGAAATATTCATTTCAAATTGATATTTTGTATGTATAATAGCGATGCAGGCAAAAACAGAGGAAATAAATATCCGCACTGCATGCATGAGTTGTTTAAACAATAACACCAAATGTATAAATTCTTTTAACAAGAAGTACAGAAGTTCTTTAGCTGTAAAGTAAAAAAACTACTACATTTATTTACGTCGATCCGCTTCACGGTGACATTAAGTTTTTTTTGGAAATTGATGACTTGGAACGAAGTTTGTCACGTTAACGACTAGAAATGACACAAGATTTATGTTCTACTACAAATTAATTAACTGACGGCGCTATAAATGGCTTAGGTATTTATATAACCACTTTATCGCCCTGACCACACAGAGGTCCGAATCGCAATAACACTGGGCATAAAAAACGACGCGGCAAAAAGTCACGAGTCACCTTGGAGGCGGGAGTAAGGAACTCAGGTAGTGAATTGCTTCATTTTGAGTTATTTGGACCGCCATTTAATGTTATAATGTGATTCGATAAATTGGAACGTACGCGGTCTGACGTGACGAACAGTAAAGGTATTGTTGTTGATGTCCATTGAAACGAACCTCAATGTTATGGAGGTTTTGTACAGCGTAAAATTGTTGTTGTGCACCACATTGTAAACGAATTTTTATTTATTAAGGGGGAATTTGGCAATATTTTGATAGTGCACTTACGATGGAGTTGTGTGATATATATTAAATGATGTGGCTACCATTGATTAATTGGTAATTCATTTTTTCCCGTTTATATATTGTAAAATCGTTTGTCATTCAGACTAATAAAAAATAACTTTTCATCTATCTTTGCTATGTTACGACATGCATATTAAGTAGTTGCTTTTCATAAAACTGACCAAAGCGTTCTCACAATTTGTGTTTTTATAAGTACGGTTTATCTTTGATAAACCATACTTGTAAAAACACAAATTGTGTTAAGATAATCAATAGCACGTAAACGTGTCGTCACGGCTACCTGTGAGTCGCGACGAAAGATATTTATTTGTACCGGTGCTGGAGGCTTTGTTTCCACACGTACCGGACTATTGTCCACTGTCCAATTTGCGTCTAGGCACCTTGCAGTGCAAGTGACAGAATATTGTTTTAGCCCGACAGGTATCTTTTGTAGGATTAAGAAAAAAAAAATGTTTAGAAAAAATTTAGAGTCAGGTGTAAATTTGACTTGCGTTATGGGTTCCTTCCATCCTATTGTTTTTTATTTAACCTTTAAAATTATTAATTATTATTAATTATAAAAAATGTAAGTCTAAGAAAAAATATTTTTTTATAATTTTATCTTTCTGATTTAGGTACTGAGAAGATTGTTAATACCGTCCTATTTTTATATTTTAGGTGTCTCGGTGAAATCTGAGTTGATATGATCAAATCAAGACAAGTCACACCAAAGGGTCCAGCTACTTAAATACGGAATCCAAAGACTCGAGACATTGAAAAAATGGTATATGAGCACACGGACATAAACACCTCGAGTCTGAAACGATGACAATGCGTAAAGTGTTTTTATGGCCTATTTTTATATTTTAGGTGTCTCGGTGAAATCTGAGTTGATATGATCAAATCAAGACAAGTCACACCAAAGGGTCCAGCTACTTAAATACGGAATCCAAAGACTCGAGACATTGAAGAAATGGTATATGAGCACACGGACATAAACACCTCGAGTCTGAAACGATGACAATGCGTAAAGTGTTTTTATGGCCACGTAAATAATAAGTGTACGAAACAAAAAATATTCGTCAACGATCTTTGTTCACGCAGGTGTCTTGTTTTCTTGTGAACATCTTAAGGTGTGAAATTAGTAATAACGGAAATGCATGGCTTCGTGAAATAGAACTTTGTAGATTCGCGTTCACGACAAAGGCAATGTCACGTAACAAAAGGTATTTGTGTTTCTGTAGGTTTACCTCTAGATTGAGAAACCAAACACTGTCTATTGATGTAGTTATATAAGCCTGACCCCCTGGGACTTCGTTTCCGTTGAAGCTATGTATGCAGTCAGGCACCTTAGAACAATCAGATGTGTGATTCGATAACAAAAGCCTCCGTGAAAGTCGGTTGAGCATCTTTTTTGCGCATCTCTTATAGACACTAAGCTTTCCTTAAACAAATGTTATTTGTTGTCTGTTTTATAATAACTGGATAGCGTGCAACTTAAACTGTCCAATAATTACACTGTTGAAGTGCATTTTCTTATGAACGATAGTCTGACAATATGCGATAAATACGTGTGATCAGTAAACAGAAGATATCCAATATCGCAATCACTATGTTTCTCAATAAACGTCAATCCAGCATTCCATTTATTGGACATCATTGTTCATACTGTATGAAGAGTACTTCCATTAAGGTTGTAGCATTAAACCCGGGCCGGGGTGGAGCGTTTACCCTTGCGCGTGTCGTGGGAGTGCCGGGCGCGTGCCGCTCCCATCACGCGATACACCCCGATTGATCAGTGTTATTTGTTGCGATATTACTGATATTAGTACAGTCATTGTGTATATGCGGTTAAGTGGAGCTCAAAACAATAGTTTTGAACGTTCTCTAAACCTCTTGTGTTATCGTACTAGCGTTACATGGGGTTAGGTTGAAATGATTAGTAATTAAATTAGTTTGTGCAACGACCGATGATGACGGTGCAATAATTAACAGAAATATACAAACCTTTTATTAATCGTTATTATTATTTACTTAAGTCTTATACCATAAAATTGCAAGCAATGTAATTACGAAACCCAATATTCTAGCTGGAGGCCATAATCAGTCCCCGAACAATATTGGCTAGCCTTTATTGTTCCTCAGTGTGTGCTTATTGACAGAACAAACAGTTCGATTCGTGTGAGCCCTCCGCTCCCACGGGAGGGCGCGAGAAATCCCTTAATTCGGACAGTGCAGGTGCGGGCTCATTACGCGCTTTTCCGCCACGTGGCGACGCGTGTACAGCGCATATATCGACTTTTGTTTTGGGTCGATTGCGTTGCACGCACTTAGAATATTACTTTGATCGACGTAGATTAATGGTTGAATGTTGTATATTATGTAGTAGCGCTTGCCTTGTGATAGGTATATAGTACATAATCTTGAACAAGTCATAAATAGCTACACTGAAGAGCTGACAGGGAATTTAGTGTTTTTTTTGTAGATAAACGCGCTTGTATCATATTGATACATACACATAATTAAATATATAATGCTGTCTTTAAACTGGCATCAAAAAATTCAACGTTGAAGCCAATTTTAAGTGTGACTGTGACTCATCCTTATTCTCACGTTGTTGCTTGAACCAAAGCCACAAAATTCCGAATAAGGTTGGAAAATTCAAAGTTCCGATGGGAAGCGGTGATTTCTCGTGTGAACAGTGCGGCGTGGGAAGGTTTCTCGGGTACATTCGGGTCACAGGTCGGGATAATTACGAGCCAAGCCGAGCGCTCGCCGGCGCACGCGCAAAGCTACGGGGTGCGGAGTTACCATTGCGAGATATTGGACTATTGATATAAGCGATTAATTATTATAGTTTTGCATATAAAAGGTACGGATATGTGTCCAACGATATCAATAAATAATTTTGCACGAAGTTCCCGGGCACATAGAATGTAGAAATTGATGAAAATTTTAGACCTTTTGGAAGATGTTATTCAAGCCAAGCAAGCAAGCATTTCTTAACTCCCTAAATATGGTACGAAATACAGTTAGTAAATACCTATAGTTAAGATTTTCCTACCGGTACTTATTTACTGGGAGGTTACATAATCAAGCTATTGTGTTTGGTCTCTAACTACACCATTATGCTGCGTAGTGCAATACAATTAATATAATATTCATAGATACATGTACTGCATACTTAACTATTAAACGAGGATTACACAGGAATGCAGCAGTCGTGAGAGTGATGGTGTTCCCAAAGTAAATCGCGGCATAATTTAGTTCGAAGCATGCGCAAGCGCACAGCCCGTGAGACTGAAGGTGTTCCTGTGTGAACCGACCCGTGAGACCTTACAGACGCACTGAGAGGTCACGAAGATACAACATTATGAACATGAGTTAAAATAAACCGAGTTAATATTGGTAATGAGCCAAGAATTACAAGCCGCCTGGATATAATGCCCACTAACACGCATCGGATCCTTGTAGCACGTTGTTCGAGTAGATGGTTCATGATTTAAAGCCTATTCATATCGTTTTTCACGAAGACGGTGGGAGAGGGATATAAACTTCTATTAATCCGAAGCTTAACGATTACCCTAGTCTACTTGGGGTATAATTTAAGTTTCAAACTGCTCTTTTTGTTAATCAATGGTTATATCAATTTGATATAGCCGTCGCTTAACAACCCTGTCTAGAGATTAATAACATGGCTCCCACATAGGCGAGGGGTTTTAATTCGCAATAAGCGTTTTATGGCATTTAATAATGCAGACGTCCGACCACGTGCGTGTATTGTGAACAAATACCTAGCAATCGCAGTAATGAAGGTGCGGGGGTGGGGGGAAGAGGAAGGAGAGAGGGAGGTCGCGTGGCTGTCACGTGACACGTTTTACATTACCGCCCGCCGTTCGGGGTGATTTATATTCTATTTTTTTTGGTAACATGTAATATTTTTACTGATTAAAAGACAATATTAAAAAAAATGATAGCGTAAGTTATTAATGATGAATGAAACAGTATAAAATGTTTTAGTTTGTAGATGACTAACTGGCATCTGGAACACGCTACCGGTGCGGGCGATTGTGCCTCTGAGAAGAACACGAGGTTCTACTCTGCGGGTCGGTAAATACATAGGTACTATTTTCTGTTTCAAACCCTTGTTGACAGCTGATTGACGGCTATTTAACAAAAATCTATCGAAGCGTGAGGCCCTTGGATTAGGCCATTGAGTATTATGTGAATTGCAACTATCGATAGTCATTGTACTCTACTTCCAGCTCGTGGGCATAACTTAAAGCAGTACCTACCTACTAGCAGAAAATTGATGATTGAAGAAGATGGTATTCTGGAAACAAAGTGAGACAAAAGAATTTTTGGACGACATACGGAAATTTATTCAAGTGTATTTATAAGATGCTTATACCATTCAAATTATAATTAATTAAAATATAATTTGGTCCTTTCTAAGTAATACAATAAGAAGATAGTAGGTTGGTAATTGGTATGCGTTAATGATTATATTTCTTCACACAATGTTGACATATTTCATGTGCAATGTGTGAATATAATGTGAATACATGCCTAGACTAGAAACTCAATTGTTACATACTGAGAAATCGCAATTGTACGTGAACCATTAAACAAAGACCTCGCATTGCGATGTCAAAATGAAACTCCCACAGATTTATAACAAAAACTGTGTCGATTTTCCCACAATCGTTGTTATAATGAATGCTGGGGATCAAACGGATTGGATCACCCCGAGCGCGTGTACTGACGTCATCCCGCGAATCCAAACCAATTTCACAAAACCTCCATTTATATACAAAGCAGCTCTACGGGACTAGAACAGCAAGAGGTCCAAATAAATTGGTGGGGTTGCAATGTTCGTATGGGGTGTTTTGACATGGCGTGGGAGCCGCCTCTATTGTGAAGGTACTTAACTCTGATAAAGGAACTATAGGACCATTAGCCGATTCGTTTTGCTCATTCGTTGTCGCTGATGAATGGACATTGGATTATGATTCGTAAAGAGATTTCGATAGAGGCACGAAGCTGGAACGAAAGCTAAGCGACTGGGTAAGATTAATGTTAGCGAATATGATAAGTTAGTTTGTTGTTGTGTTCTGTGCCTATTTATCGTTAGAGTATAGCGCAGTATTACAGAATCGTACGATGTATGCAGTATGCAGTAATTTTTAAGTTACTAGTAACTAGTAGTAGTAGTAGTTAGTTTTTAGTAGTTGTTGTTAGTTGTTGTGGTTTGTTTAGTTTAGTTGGTTTTTTAGTTGTTTTTATTCGATATTTTCTGTTAAGAATAATTGATTTAAATTTTGCGAAACGAGATCTCACTCTAGATTACGCTATGGAGGTTCTAACAAAACACCAAAGATCATTATCGGAACTTTATCATATTGTTGCGGAAACAATAAAAAAATTCGCAATACCCGTCATGTTCACAAGACTATAGCTCATTCACAAAACCAATGAGCCGTGGAAAGTATTATTGAATTTTTTCGAGCACTTTTGAACGCGATAACAAAATAGGCCAGACCCGGGGTGAAAGCCAGGTGTATCGGGGTACGATATCTTGATTCACTTATGAGGGCTTTATGAATGTGGGTTTTTTTGGTCAAAGAAACGCCCTTAAACCTTTGGCGTCAATTATTCGTGACCCTAATTGCAGATGATGTGATATGGCCGTATTGTGATGAAGTTGACGGCGCTATTGCTTTATTTGTGAAGTTTTTTCTTCTCCGGCTGCATAGCGGCTGTTTGGGGTTTTTAACTTTGTTTGCTATTGTTGACTTTCTTAGACGTTACGTACATTATTGTAACGTTGGTTTTTCATGTTGGTTCATTGAACAATGCTGGATACCGTATGCTGGCTTGTTTATCGTTTTGGGAATTATTTTCAAGATCATTATCTCGCTCAGCTTTTCCCATCCCTTCATTTGTCATTAAAGCAGGATTGGCATTATCTACCTGTACATTAATTATCATATTGCGATCAACAATTTGCTTGTCTAGTGCGATGATTATGACACCATTAAATCAGTCTTTGGAAAAGACCCATCATCTCATCATTGTGGACATTTACGGGTTGTTATGAATGACATCATGGTACTCCAAATCATTGAGCCACCAAATTGGCCAGCTGTGTACTAAAAATAGTACCCAGCTCTATTAATTGTCTTAGTTGCTGCATGAATCATCAATTTATCACAGTTTTGGGTGTAGTTAGCCTCGATTAATAATTGTTTGACATAACTCAGTATATATCCTTTTATCTTTACCGCCACAGAACACAGAATAGAGGTTGTGTTCTGTGTTTACCGCAGTACTAAATTATATTTTGTACCATCTTTTAAGTGCAGGTTTGCAATCCTGAAGCTTTTGTTGGACATCAACAAACACCCAGGTTCTAGTTAATACAAAAAAAAACATTAAAAATTTCATCCAAAAAATGTAACAAAATGTGTATAATGCGTATAATGTGTACGTATTGTTAGGTTTCTTGAAAGAAAACAATTCGCAGCATTTTACAGTGACCGTGTTAATGTATAATTGGGTTTATTTATACGGATTTCAATTGCAATTATTGTGTAGTTATAGTGTTTAAACTCTACGAATCGTCGTACGAACCGTTGTTACCGAACAACTAATTTCTTAGAATTCTTCTCATGTGATGCGATTGGGCGTGATCTAGTGTTTATTAAAATCTGTTATATTCTAAAAGGAGCAGAAAATTATGATTAATTATACTTAACTGTTACGTATATTCCGGAAATCTCCAAATATTGTTCTGTTGCATATGCTTAAGGCAAGGTGTTGGTACTCCCCTATAAAATCACCAGCCCAGTTGGTCCGTATGTGAATCGCGGTACGTCGCTTTTCACACCGCGCGGCAAATCGCAGCTGCGACGGACAGTCGCGCATACAGCTGCCGTAGCGTTTGTATGCAAACGCCCTAATAAACTAACAGTTTTTATTACTTCTTACGCGCTATGTATGGGCGTATTATTACGCTGTAGATTACGTGTTAATCCCGATAGATAAGACGCCTCCCAACTCAAAGAATGGAAGACGTTGTGAAAACACTTATAAAGTGTATCTTATAAAAATATGATTCCCACGGAATACATGATGGTTTTTTATTAATAAGGTCTGAAAGAATACAAATTATTGATACACATCGTAAATTACCAACATATTTTATTGCTATGTCAGTGTTTTCTATCAAAAATGTATAATTTATATCCTACGAAGATAGAAACCTGTTTTCAGAATATCAATCTCTGCGTAAGGTAAAGGACGATATTTACTCTCCTTGGAGGTACCACCAAACATTTTTTATTAAAAATAATTCAGACAGAGGTCTGAAACAAAAGGAAATTCGTAGTCTATCCTCATCGTTGTCGTGTCTTTATTTTCAACGGTAGTGCATAATCACATCTGAACGCATTAAACGGTGTCTGAAAGCGAATGTTTTCAGCTGCGAGCATGTGCCGCTCGGACGAGGTCCACATGGCTCGGTGCAGATGACAGAGCTTCGTTGTTGGACCGGCTATATCTGTGCGCGCACGTGGCGCCCGCGCAGGGCGGCCCGCCCTGCAGACGACACATCAAGACTTATTCAAGATAGTATCTCTTTTGTCTCCATGTTTAAATCACAATCATAAATCATTTTAAGTTTTATAGTTTATCCATGCCTGGCGTCTCTATAATGATTTTTGGTTACTCAAATACCTAATTTAGTAATAATCAGCCTGCTGGTTTTTTTAGGGAGCTACCTCGTTTTTTCATCAAAAACATGAATAAATGAAATTTTACTCTATTCTTCTATGTTTTAACATTTTAACTGTCCTCTCAATTGATTGACAAAATATCAATCTTAATATATAAAACGATGAAACATGTCGTAAAGGTGATCATATAATTTTATAGGGGCTCTACAAGATGTTGCCTTTGCTTTTAAATGGTATGTATCAAAAATAGATTCTAATTTCAAATGTTATTAAAGCTAGCCAGTGTTTATAGTGTTGATTTTTCAACAACAGTGTTATTATTATAAAGATATTGTTTAGCTTGATGTCGTTGTTAACTGAATTCGCCTCATACTTACAAGTAGGAAAACAATAAATGAATTGAAGAATATAAAATATCTAGAATAAATAACGTAAAGGCAAGAATCATATCTCAACCAGGTTTCTGCCAAGTTGCACCACAACCCTCGGGTCTCAGATTTCTCAGTCTCCACATTCAGACCATATCTCCACCAGCTGCCTTCTACAGGTCGTCAACGCATCTGGCTGGGGCATGTTTTGCAAGATTACGTACATAAGGACAAACAGATAATTTCTGTGAATAACTACCGAAACATTTGGTCTTAGAATGGAGATTTCACTAAAGATAACTCGGCGGAACAGTGGAGCGACTTACCAAATGTAAATCTGCGAGACACATGCGCTCTCTTCGACGTTTTTTTATATCCACCGTCTGTAAATATTGTGATGACTTTCCTAAAGGATGGCTTGTTAGTTACGGTAGCAGATTTTTTATTACCCATCGTATAGCGAGATTTAAAGGATTTATAAAAGCCATTTTCTAAGAGTAATACTTCGGTCTTCGAGTTCAAATGTTTGTAAAATAAAAACTGTTGAAATATAATGTTTCAAATATTTAAGAATTTTCCACGCATATGTATGTGAAAATTCATAAATAAGTATGTGTTGGAAATCTGATAAGCATATTACGGTTTTTATTGTTGCAATAACACTTTATAGCTGGAAATATTGTAAAAAGGTGTTTCACCATCCTTTTAGTCTCTGATAAGTGCACAATAAATCATGTGAATGAAATTATTTTTATACTTTTAGATTTTTAATCATATTTGACATTGAATACTCAAAGATTGACCCATATGTATTTATTATTTCAGGATTTTAGTGATTAAAATTCAATTAAACTTCAGTGACGTCATACCATCACTTGTTGATACTGCAGATAGATAAACTTTTTGTTAAGAATTGAGAGGTTACGATAAATTACGTGAGAAATAATTTTCAGTGTAATATTATTACCTAAGTACCTATAGACATCCTGTGCATTAGGTGTCAAATTTTACCTAAAATCGCAATATTCATCATCAGCTTGTTACGGGAGGAGCCAAAATTATTAAAAAAAGAAAAAAAAAATCTTCGCGAAATTAAATTTTTTTTCTTTGGTGACGAATTGAAAATGTTGGCATCCGGAATCTCGGTTTTTCTCAGCAATTATAAATATTCGGCTCTGATATTTATGTACTTCATTTATCATGTTTTTGATATTAATCTTGTCATTGCTTTATATGATTGGTCAAACATAGAGAGAAAAATATTAAAGATGCTGTTTTAAGAAAAATATTTTCATTTTACAGGCATACGAGAGACCGATTTAAGCCTGTGAATTTTTTGTTTAGATTAGTCTAAACACATAATTTAATATGGTAATTTTTATTTATAGAATTAACGATAGTCTTTATTTTAAATTACAAATACTGTTTGACGCTATACGCACAAGCTTGCTCGCGCGCGTTTTTGTATGCAGCCGACTTGAGATTAATAATTGTTTACATGCGTGTCGCCTTAACCCTTAATTTGATTTTGTTCACGGTGATAAACATTCATAAAAAAAAAAAAAATGAGCGGCTGTTTTCTACTTTTCCTTCATTTTTATTTTACTTATAGCAAGTTTATAGTATATTTATTGGTATAAAAAACAATTCTATTAGTGACAACACATTTCACCTGTCATTATCAAGACAAGATGTCGACGAGTCGCAAGCCCCCTGTTCTTCGCAAGGTAAATATTTATTTTTTACATGCTTTAAATACTTATTCTAACTTTTTCGTGCTTTTGACTTACTAAACAATGATTATACTTCGGTTTTGTGTGTGTTTTGCGTAATGTTATGCGATTTTAGTAACTTTTTTTTACCGGCAAACTTGTTTGTTCATCACAGTGAACACTGCCAAATACTCGACGAAGTACCTTCAACTTGATAAGTTCACTGTGGTGAACACTGCCAAATTATGGGGTATAACTTTTGTGCACAAATAGTAGATATGCTTCTAGGTGGTGGGTTTTTTTGGCTTTTTTTGGCTTACGTTTTGTTTTCTACTTGTCAACAGCATAATATACCAGGTCGTGCAGATAGAATATTAGCACTAGTCCCTGTCGAGCATGCACCTTCCGACGCTAGCGATAAATCAGATACTAACAGTGATGATGAACTGCCGCTACCCTCACCAAGCTTCACTTCATTTTCTCCGCCATCCATAAATTCCTCTTTAGAGCGCTTAAACATATATAGTAGTCCTGAACCTGATGATTCTCATTTTGACAGTGAACAGCTGATAGTACCATCTGATTTATATCAGTCTGAATGCTTCAATTAACACCAGTATTGCGAGAAATATACATATACATAATAATACTCCATCTAGAGAACCAAATTATGATAATATTCCTTCACTATCTTCCATACCATCGCTTACTTCCGAGGTACTATCGCCTATTCCCGACACATCTTTTAATAGAAAAACCAGAGCCAGAAGACGGATTGCTCCAGCTGCTAAGAGAACGAAGAAAGTTCCAAAATTTTATCTTACGTACAAGTGGAAGAAAGCCGTTTATCGTCTTCGTGCTGTTATCGATGAAAGTGTCGGACCTTATGTCGATATGCGGATGATGACGCCCTTGATTATTTGCATAAATTTTTTCTCCCGATATAATATTACAGTTGCTTTAGCCACTCAGCAAAAATTAAGAGAGTTTGGCTGGGAGGTGTTAATGCGTCCGCCGTATAGTCCTGACCTTGCACCTTCCGATTTCCACCTGTTTCGGTATCTTCAGAATTCTTTAGGCGGTGTCAGGTTATCATCACGAGAGGACTGCCAAAACCACTTGTCGCGGTATTTTGATCAGAAGTCCCAAAATTTCTATAGCAATGGGATCATGTCCCTACCTACAAGATGGCAATAAGTTATCGAACAAAATGGTACCTACATACCTACTTTAGTTAAATGTAAATAAACTATATTCAAAAATGTTTTGAATTTTCTTAAAAAATGCGAAGAAACTTTTTCCCCAACCTATTATGAGACTTTGTTTTGTCACCGGTAAAAATTCTCCCAATTGTTTTTTACACTTTCACAATAAATAATTATAATTGATTGAAAATTGTCTTTTATTTTTTACCTTTTTAAGCAACCCTAATTTAGCAGTGTTTATCACAGTAAACATACCAAATCAAGTGTTGTTCTCTACAAATTTGGCAATGTTCACAGTGATGAACATTGATTTTTTTTTTTCTGAAAACCTGTAAATGTAAGAATTTTTTTTCTATTTTTTCTGAACTCATTATGACCCTAGGGTCCCAGAAATATGCTTGTTTCCTTTAAATTCGACAATTCGGATCTCTGCCAAATTAAGGGTTAAAAATGTTTTCCTAAATAATAATAATCTGAGATACAAACAAGATTGGCTATAAATACATAGTTTGATTGATATCGCCTAACAAAGTATGCACGTGAACTATTTCACATCTGGGCACATTCAGTGCTCATTGTCGGACCCCCGGCATTTTGTCTGATTAATGATAGCAACACTGTGTCAATATTTGCATAAGAAATGGACAAGAAAGGAACTTATCATCCCGCAGATCTGGCTCGCGTACATTTGATGAGTTTCGTGTAGAGTTACGTCCAAGTTGCTTCTCAATATAATATATTTTGAATTCTATTTTGCTGAAAATAACACACAAAATTATTTGCCAACTTATAGTTTCAAATCTGTGTTTGAAATCGAGCCTTAAATTAGCACAGTAAGATTCAAATTGGAATGAATTACTGGACGTAAAGATGCGGCGCAGACGTCAAGATCCGATGTAAACTCGTCAGGCGCGTCAATAAAAATATTCATTGGCTCACACTCTATTTAACAGTTGATGAGACAACCCTGCAAGATTTGTCAAGGATGTGCCAGACTGTGTTTCTTGAAACTCACAATACAAAACACGTACGTACAGTTTTACTGGCTTACGTGGAGATGGTATCTCACTGTACACCGTGCCTTGTTTGTATAATTGCGTCTCAGAAGTAACTTAGAGGATTTATTGTGTCCTTTCTAACTTTTGAGAAGGAAACATTACACATAAAACTGAATCGTTAAAATGTTTAGTACTCTTATCTTGCTACTTACAATGTAATCTAGAGGTGTGACTCAAAGGTATTAGGTAGGTATCTTCTTCATCTAATATTTTTTATCATAATTATATTATTATCCTTGCACCAGCTTATTATTTAGGCAAATGGGTTATACTGGTGCAAATATTATCATTTATCTGTGAAAACAAATAGTTAAAGATTTCTGCGCGTGCGACAACCCTATAACATCTAAGAGCGGTCCACATAAGCGGGCTGATTGATGCAATGAAAAATGACGCGACAATGTTTTGAGAAATTGCGTGCTTGAGAGGGACCGCTTTGTAGCGAACACAGAATAGGATTTTATTACTTGCATAATTTAATACGTGCGATGCGAACCGGACCGCGGGAATACTTTGTATGCCTTTTGTACTACAGTTGATTAGGGAGATCACCTTTACTTTCCGTTTATGATAGCTGAAAGGATTGGTCATTTATCTGCGTCTTATTTTTAGAAGTTATCTCTGTTAATGTCATTCATGGGTCTTGTAGATGACTGTGTTAATACGATGTTTTTGTTGTTGTCGTTTAATACCGTGCAAACTTTATACTTGAGTATCTACTTTTGCATTTGGAAAGTCAGGTCAGTCTATTACCGAAGATTAATACTTAGTAACAGAACAAACGATTAGCGGCCCGCGGTCATTTACTATTGAGCTACTAATAAGCGTCATGACGTCATGTACATTCGTCACCGCGATGATTTGTCGAGCGACTCCCGCGCAGGTGTCCGGCCGCAGCCTCCAGCCTGTCCCTCCTCTCATTTGTTCGTGTCACATAGCTGTTATTTTTGACCAGCTCATTTTACACGTGCTCCACATTTTGAATCTATTCTAAGTTTTCTTTCAGTTCAATAACAAGTCTGAATGATTGAGTAACCTGAGGAAATGTTTATGCGGTCAAAACTTTTCCAGGTTGAAAATTAAATTACTTAAATAATTTTCAAACAAAATTGTTGTGAATATTTATAATATAAATAATATCTGAAAGTTCTTTTATATGTCTCAAGTGATCCAGGTTCCCAGAATCGATAAAAGTGTTTGATAATGTCTAGTCTAGTCCGACCGAAACGTCGGTAAAAGTATCTGATGTCGGTGCGAATAGCAAACGCTTTACTTTGTTGAACACCTGAGCAGAGGTTGTGGTCAGGACAAAGATCTATAGATATAATCACAGACAAAGACGTCCGCGCACCAAATGTACTAGTTCCACACACGTGTGCAACACTGCGCAGATGCGAATAATTTCCAACAGCTACAATTATGAAGTATAAGGAAACAATAAGGCATTTATTACTCCAGTTTATTGGTGGGCCGCCCGCACCGTGTTCCGTTTGACGGAAATGTTGCCCACATTTGGCGATCACCTTTCTTTAGAAAGCTATAAGCGATAGTTGTAAAACATTTCATAAAACAGTCGTTATCTCGCCATGTGCGTTGCAACTGGTTGCAACTGCAAGCGGTTCAGTGGTTCCCATACCGGTGCACGTGTAAGGAAGCTAGGCGTTCGCAAATCTGTGCGACACATTGGCGCAGTTATCAGCCAGGAACTCGCACATGGGGTGCGTCGATAACATTGTGCTCGTGTTTATGGTGGAACATCTTTCCTTGGTTATCTCTGATTTGGGAAACAACTGCTCACTCTTGTCAATCGATGTATCGGTTGACACATTGTTCATAGGCTGGACCACAAGGTTCATTTGATTTTTGCTGCAGCAAAATTGTCGTGCTAGTGGCTGAAAACTAGACGAGATTACTGGTTTCATATACTGATTGTATATTTATGGACTTCACGCGGCTATCGATGACGGATCTTATTTCTATACGGCCAGCTACCCGTAGTGTATGTTTCATATCAAACAGGGTTTCTTTTAGCAAATAATTGCATCTTAACTTAATTATTTCAAAGTTGTTAATGACGTATTGTATTTCGTTTTGTTTTGCACCAAACGTAGAAAAAGCTAATTAATAGATAGTTGAATATACGGGTTGGTGACGACAGCGACGTTACGACATTAAATGTTACCACATATTTTTTATCACTTTCTGAAGCCGTATACAAAAAATCTACGATTTTCACGCATATTATTTTTGCATATTTCACTCTACTCTCATTCGTTTAGGTGAAGAAACATCAAAGTACAAAATTTTGTCATTTTATCTATTAGGGATAATTATCGTGAATAAAGATTATTTTGGTAAGAACAGGTTAGTGACTTTTCAAAATTCGCCTATAGATCGTGATATGTGTAAAAATAAGAAAATTGAAATTAGTAGTATGAAAGTGTTCCTGTTGAACTATTGATTAAATTTGATTGATTTTTTACGGTTACAGAACATGATACCAAATACGTGGTTTCCGTCACCACCCTGCAGATAAACATAAATCCACTACCTATCGTAATTTTTTGTATTTTCAAACAATCCTTATCCTTAAGCCTTATCTAATTAATGTTATCGAATGTACCGGTTGTAATCATAAATACGTGCACCATGTGACCCGAATTCTTCGGTACATTCAGGTGCACCGCTTATTGTGTCTATTCTTATTATCAGGCTTTAGATAATTAGCAAATGAGTAAATCTTATCTGTATACCACGTGCGATACCTGGTACAAATTAGGTACATTGCACCTGCGAAATTATTTATTTCTGTGACATATGTTAGTGGCAATTACGGAATGATTACTAAAATTAAAAAAATAATCGGATTAGTGGACAGAAACTGTCAATTGTTAGTTGATAATGTGATGCTAGGAAAAAGGGCTTTTCAAGAGGGATGTGATCGTCACAATGGCAGACATGAGATTACGCAAAACTAAAATAAAAAAAATGGTTTTTATTAATGTCGTGGTGACACCATGACATTAATAAGGATACACTTTCATGATTTATGAAAATTCTTACGAAAGTACATATTATCTGTGCTTTTCAAGGAAAAAAACTTGGTTAACGACTCGTTGTTATAAACGTTTTGTTCAATGGTATTTGGTAAACAAATTAAATTATTTACCCGTAGGTACTGACCTTGGTACCCTTGAGAACGACATTTTTTTATAATTTTTAATTCCTGTTCCAAGAATAGGTAATATTTGACGTAAAAAGTAAAAACCAAAAACATGAATAAGGAAATTATGTGACCAGAAAACCTTAAAGGTTATTGCACTTATATTAAATTTAAAAGAAAGAAAGCTCTCTCTGGTACATTGACACACGGCTTATACTAGTAGTAGAATGACGCATCCAATTCGCACTTCGCCTATTATCCTACGGTGTTATAACCGTGAGCGGAGTCGACAGATGTGTGGCGATAGCGTATCTTCGTAATAACCAGCAACTGTCACGATTCGCTGCCGTAATTTGTATACCAGAGTGTTGTATCAGTACTCGAAACGTTATCAATCAGTGCTGGCAGAAACTTGTGCCTAATTATGTCGCCCGTTAATCCCTTTGCTCAACGGAAAGTATTGATTATTATCTGTTATGATTTAGTCTCTTATTAAGCAGCAGCTTTAGTGTAAGTTTCATTTAACAATTTAGATTTAAAACATCAACTGCGTTCTGCATGCCGATTGGCCTGCTTCGAGCTCAAAGCCAATCGTGAGTGAAATCGAAATGGTTAAAAAAAATACACTAGGGACTCTGGTACCTACACTGTTTGTTGTGACATTATGTAATGCTTACGTGAATGTAGATTTCAAATAGTTTTTTGGATATGAAAAGGAAATGCACTGAATTCGCGACCACAACTGCATATAATGTACCAAATAGCTATGGATATGATTTAGATGTAAAGTCGTGTATTGAAAAAATATGTAAGTACTTCTATACAGGTCGATAATTTTATCATTTTCTTTCAATCGGATAATTTCAGGTAAATTATGATCGTAGATTTAGGATTTTTATGAATCATTATGAAATCGGCTTGTTAAAGAATTTCAGATATTACCTGAGGAGAATATGACGTATCCTTTACTGCATAAAACTGCGAAACCCCGATCAATAATAGATCGAAGTTTTTTAGTGAACAATAAAACATTTGAACAATAAGGCTTTATTGTACTAGGAGCGCATAAACTCAAGGATATTTTGCGTCCCACACGTGCGTTCTCTATGCGTACAGCTGCGAGCACGTGTGCTGTGTCTCATCTGGTGAATCCTATACAGCTACCCAGGTGGCTCTATAGTTAAAATATTCGTTCGGGACAAAAATATACAATTTGCTATGTAATAATTCAATGGCAGGAATGTGAGAATTTTTGATTTTCCCAACTAGAATTATCTACCTACATAGAATTTTCACAGAAGAACCTCCATTGTAATTATGTTTGCAGTGTTGAAATAAGAATACAAAACATACAACAACGTAGTATGTTTATTATATGTTCTGCGGAATTAGACTACATTTAAAAATAATACAACAAAATCTTGAATTTGAAAATATTTACTATTTTAAGACGGTAGATGCTAAGCAATAAAGTCATCGGACTTTACAAGCGCCTATTTACAAGAACAATTGGAAATGGCCAATAAGCCCCGTACATATGTTTCAGTAGTTCGTAAAATATATAAACGAGTGTTTCTTTCACCAACAAATGTTACTTTGGTTCTCACGTCCATGTGGACAGCAGAATTTTAGGCAATCGTCATGGAAAGGACAGAATCTGCTTTGCACATGGCCGGGGAAGGCGGCTCGTTAAAAGTATTGACTTCCAAGTTCCAGTAAAGTCGAAATTGTATGTACTCAAAATTCTTTTGAATTCTTTTGAGACGGGCAGTTAATTAGTCAATAAATGAGAACAATAATTTAAATTATTCAGTTTCTGAAGACTAAACGTTTTCTTTTTTATTATAAAGAAAAAAATCTTCAGTCTCGACATTTGAAATATGAGAAATGTAGAACAATTTTTTACAAAATTAAATTAATTTTGTTATTGATGTAAATTTTTTGGATTCCTAACCGCCTATTAAAAATGTGAAGCGCTTTCCAGCTAATAAATTTTCCTGCTAATTATGAGGAATAGCTGAAGTCACCGGCCACCTATAAATAATTCGGTTCGTATATTAACGAGTTCACCTAAAAACGTCGGAATTGGCGGTGTCGGTGAGCGCGACAGGGCGACAGAGTGACAAGGCGACACTCTATACTGTCGGGACTCGGGACTGACTAGACGTATCGCCCGTGACAAATTGATACTGGACAGTTTTTAACACGTCTTAAATAGACTGCTAGGTGTAAAATTCAGACCAATAATTTTTTTATTGGTCTGAGGTGTCACCGAACATAGGTTTTCACAGAACACAGAGGTCACCACAGAACACAGAGGGGTCACGTCATATATGTATCATTCACTGATTTGTATTGCTGACGCGTATCATGGTCGCATATGTGGACGAGTGGTGATACGCAATCATGATACGCGATCTTGATACGCTGCTCTGGTCCATTTCGTGTCGGTTTTTGTCCGAGGCATCCACAACTAGACACGGAGTTTGATATGACACGACGAATGATACGGTGATACGGAATACAGTGATCGGATCGGAGAAATGATACTGTGGACCCGGCTTAATACTGCAAACTAGAAAATATCAAGCCTTTATTCTTTCATTTGCAATATTAGAAAGCAACATGGATTTACCTATTTATAACCTACGAGTATGTTCATTGTTTACTCGAAATACCCGGAAGCCTTATATTATCATAACTACCGGTTGCCCTGTGGTCGAAATTCGGCCACATATTACATATTTATTTATTTATTTATTTATACTTTATGCACTAAGTACAGAGGCGGACTTAATGCCGTAGGCATTTTCTACCAGTCAACCTAAGGGTGATGCAGAGAAAAAAGTATGGTAGGTGCACGGACAAGATATTTATACTAAAAAAGTAAATTATGCATAGTTACTTATAACTATTACATATCAATTTTAGCTTTCTGCACTCCTTCTCCATATAAACTTTAACTATGTCTAATCTTCACACTCCTCCGTGCGCCCAAATGATGTACACAGTTTTCTCTTCACGTATTAATTATAGATTAATTGAAATCCAAACTACCGGATTTTTAATGGTGATCGCTCTATAACCATGTTTTTGTTATGAAACTAATGTTTCGATACCTATCAATAAATTCGCCACCTGAGATTGAATTGTATGGATCGAAATTTTTATTAATGTCTATCTGTTTCGCGCGAAGACTTCGTTATAATGTATGACATTTGTATGGTAATGTCAAACTATTTATGGGCAGGTATTGTCGTTAAAAATAATCATTCATTTAGTACATAATGATATTCATTTACATCCGGCCGGACGAACTCGCTCTTTGTGTTGGATGCGTGTTCAGTTTGCATAAGTCCGTCGTGGTTCGCCAATTTGATTTTTTAAATAAAAAGGTACTAGCTTACATCATTGTTTGGTAAAGCTAAACACTAATCATGTGAATGTTAAGTCGTAGTTCTTTATTTTATGTGCGTACATCCTTGTTTTACTACGTACTAAAGTAATACTTAACATTGTCTATGACTAAACCACACATAGAACTAGGTTTTGTATTTATTTTATGGGATAATGACTCACCATGCAAGAAAAAGTAAATGATTTTCTTTAGATTTATAGTATAAAGAAATTATCACAGGACATTGCTTGCAAATCTAAATGGGGTCGTAAATAATCTTAGCATCTTTGTTATAAGTGCCTATTCATCACTTACCGTGGAACATAATTATGTTTCGAGATCCAGCAAGCATATTCTATTTGGATTTGGAATCTCCATTTCATTTCGAAGTAGTACCAAAATATTGGCGCATGTGGGTATCGCATGTGCGTGCGCAAGACAAGGGCGCATTGAGCGGCGCAGGCGCAGGCGGCGACAGCGACACCGCTGTGGAGCCACGTGCTCCGCAGATTGATCATCACATGTGCTCGTACATGGAACATACGAGCACTGTCTAGTGTTTGCTTTGATTTGCTATCTATTATGTTGTTTCAGGTCATATGAGTAATCAAGCTGAATAATTACAACCTATCATAAAGGAGATTGAAATGAAAATTAATAATATCTTAGAGTGCAGTGTAACTTTACGGTCCGTTGGTTTTGTAGAAGAAAGAAAGAATGAAAGAGAGACAGTTATTCAGCAGTATAGTACAATACGTATACGATGGACAAAAAAGTAAAAGGAGAGGTTACGCTACTATCATCACCTCATAACCTAAAGAGAACCTAGAGAGAAAAGAAAATTTAAAAGAAAATTGATAAGCAATGTCGATGTTGTCAGATTTTATGGCAAGTAAATAAGAAACCAGGATAGCTTCAACTGACATGTGTTAGGACAGAAATTCACGGCACTATTAACATTAACATTCGTTATTTTATTGTACTCCATGTGCTGATGACATAGTGCTGCTGAGTCCATCGATCAGTGCACTCAGAAAGCGGGTAAAAATCCGTGGTGGCAAGGAATTTTCTCGTGATTCTACAGTTGTTTAGTATGGCAGTTTTTGTAACTGGAAGAGTGTGAATGTTTAAAATATCCAGGAAACTTTTTCCTTGTCGTCTTCAATTTCCTACCACAATCATAATATCTAGATCTAGATGGAAACCATTCAAGACAAGCAATTGACCAGTTAAGCAGGTGCTATCGTATATCGACTTATAGGCATTCAGTTTCATTCAACGGTATCTTCAAAACACATGCCGAAAGCTTTATTGAAAAATCAAAATGGACAATGATGACGTCGCTGTAGTAATCTCGCGATCAACGTCACGTTTAGTAGCGAGGTACGAATCGCAGATAGCGCACGCGCATCGCGTATGAAGACAATGGCGTCGATGCCGCGATACATGCCCCTTTGTACTCGCCGACTGTAAACTGGCTATTCTAACAGATGCTAACAATAGACTGGATTCAATTGTACACTAGCATATGTAATATATAATGTAACTCTATAAAATATTCACATAGATTTTCTTTTATTTTCCTCATACTCAGTCAAATACCATTACCACCACTTATGATTTTATGTTGTCTCGGCTGTCAAATACATTCGTATAGTCCATTGCAATGATTATGTTGATACCATACAATACAATTTATTGCACACCAGAAAGAGAAGAAAATATACAATAGATATAAAGATGTACAAAGGACGGTCTTATTGCACTTGACGTTGATGATGTCAGCAATCATTTAGCTTTCCTTCTATCAGAGTCACCAGGCATAATAACGTCTTTATGAGGGCAGGTCCGTATTTGTAGATAAGATGGAATTAGTAATACCTCATGTATCAATCAACTCGCGCCTAATTGACTATTTAGATGAAAAAGGGGATCTTGGGGGCGTCCCCGCTCAGGGTGCTGGCGGGACGCGTCCTGAGAGGGCTGAAAAATGGGACGGCCCGTCAAAAGCGGAACATCCGGCAACATTACTTGCAAACGCTTTTAAAAGATGGGAGAGTCCACTGCGCTCCAGAACCTTCATTATTGGTTACATTGTGCATTGGGACTGTCCTAAGCCTATCGCGTAGGTAGTTGATTTGCCTAGCAAGTTACATTATAAACTCAATACACTTCTTTCCAAACACGTCATTCACTGTGGTGACAACAACGGTATTCATTCACACTAAAGCTTAGTAACTATTTCACCTGAGAACCGAGCAAGTCATGTCTATGACGTCATCTGCCAACTGGACAATGATCTACCATTGTTGTATGCAAAGGAGGAAACGTGCTTCCGGGGCCGAGGTCTGTTGGCGTGCAAATTAAGTAGCTACTTTTTATAACCTATCGCGGTATTTGGAGTTCATGGCCGAAGCTTCAGAATATTTCATCATTAGGGATCCGGACAACAGCATGTAAAAATCGAACCTTTATGGGATTACTTTGTTGTTTGTCTATCTACCTGGCAAGACCTATTTGAGCGAGGCGGTCTATAATTGGTTTCCATATTTTGAAGTCCATTTATATAAATAATGAGTAGCGTTTGTATTTTTTTTTGATATCCAAGTTCTTGGCAATGGGACTGAATCAAAATAGAATCCGAATCGCAATTCAAAACAGTTTGTAGTTACACCATTTGTATTGCTAAAGGTAAAAAGCTCTGTTTTTTCTTCATTTTATGGTTAATGAGTAATATGTTACCATATTCCAGTTATTTGGACTTCGATCACTGGCCACAAATAATCGCTGTACAACATCATGGTATGACAAGCGCTAAATATAAATAGTAGTTCTGGTTACTGTAAGGGGTGTCAGCCACACATGCCCAGAGGTGGCGCAGACGCAGCCCTCGGATGCTCTGTCAGCGTCTGTAAACATCTGTTGTACTCATTTGTTTTGCAGACTGAAATATTTTTGGTAGTTGACTATTTGACTTCCAGTACATCATAGTTTCCGATTGCTGTTTTTGTAATGTTTCCGTTTTTTTATGGCAACTTCGATGTTTATACTTTTTGCCTAACATTCCATTATCATAATCAGTCTCCTATTTGAATTTCTTAGGAATGCTTTTCGATCTGATCATGTAATCAGATTGAATATAATAAATAAATTTTTCGTCAGGTGGTAAATATTATGTAAATGTATCGTAGGTATATGAATAGGTGTGAAATTCAAATGATTGTATTATTCGGGATAAAACAAGGACCACTGTTGTTTTGCGAGCGGCCAGCTGGCCGGGTGGCATGAATTAGCAAGTTGATGGAGTGACGCAGGCGCCGCGCGGCCCCAACCTCCGACCTGCGCTCGCGCAGTGCAGTTAAACGTGCTCTAATGATAGCAGTGATGTGGAATATTTTTGCAAGTTGTTGTTATGTCTGGAAAGTGAGAGCATAATTAATCACTGATTTACAACGGCTAGTCTGACCGAAAGTATGGTCAGTGGTAAATATATAGTATTGTTAATATCATGTCATTTTAATTCGAGATATTGTCAAATGGTAAAGATTTACAGCGAACTTAGCATGTTGGCACCGACGGTCGTTGTTTTCCAAAGTTTTCTTGGCTACCTTTGGTGTATTCTTTTTGCGTCGTTATAATGTGATTTTTTTTTTTCCATAATAGTTAGAATGCTCATTTGTCAAAGGTCTAGTCTTAATTTTAGTAGCCATATCATCAGATAAAGCAATATCTTTGTCCCAGCTATTAAATCAAAACTGTTTCATTATAATAACTTTTTTTAAATTATAAAATCACATAATATTTATAGCTGTGACACAAACAACACATCCATACGTATTCAATATGACATGAGACATTTATTCCCATCACAACCGTTCTTCCAGACATTTTAAAAAGTAAATTTGTTGAATATCAACGAGTGTTTCTTGTCGTTGTCGTGATATCAGAAATCCGTGAGGGACCCATGTCTCCGTTGTCGTGACCATCGCACGTGTCCGGCAGCTGTGTCCACCGCTGATCCAATTTATTGTTATTGAAATTTCAATCGGTGTACTGTGCTGTGCACCGAGATTCAGGAGATATTGTTTTACTTAAGTTTTATGAATGACAATGCTTGATTTATCTTTAGTTTCAGTATTTAAAATATACAAAATGGGATGGATTCATTTGATATTATGATGCCAACGGCTACTTTTTACCATATTACCTCTCGCCATCGGCGAGGAGTTCCTCCGTATGTTCTAAAGTCACACTGGTCTCGTATCATGCGGTTTCAGAGGATTTTCCTGCCATGTAAGCTCCTCACCGAGGCTTTCCCAAGAGACTACAGCATGGGGTACTTCAAGAAGTGAAAAGATTTTTAGAAGGTCGGCAACGCGTGAGTGATGCCCCTGGTGTTGCAAGCGTTTATAGGTTACGGTAACCGCTTACTATTAGGCCGTATGCATGTTTGCTACTTTAGTGGTATAAAAAAGAATACTTTCCAATTCTGAGTGAATTTTCAATTTGAACTCAATCCTGCCGTTACAGGTGTTACTATTGAAATCATAAGGTCGGTAGGTAAAAATATTGCTATGGATATTTACAAACACAAATATTAGAACACAAGAAACAGTAAGGTTATTTTGACGAAAAATTCTCACACTAAACAGCTCTCGTGTAAAAGTAATCTTTTATTTAAGTGGCTTCGTCACATTTTGAATGTGTCAACAATTTGTTTGACATGTGTCGGGATTATGGCTCGTAAAATGGGATATTTATGGCAAAATATATTGGATTTTAAACGGCATGCAGTTGCTGGGTCGAAATATCGCAAGAGATTAGAAGACACGTTAATAGAATTAGTTCGACAACTCGCGACTGACTGATTAGTTGACGACGGACTGACAGTCTAAATTACGACAAATTACACTGATTGTTATATTGCACATTTGTCAATAAAATAACAATAAATTCCTAGAGATGCGATAAAATCGTCTAACTACATTATGCCTAATTAGACCATCTTAGTGTGTTTACACAAAGAACACTTTATTTTGAGATGTTTCTAGTTATTTAATTTAGTACTGCGGTTATGCAAAAGTATTTAAATGTAAAAGAGGTTATAAATAGTAGTATTATTGTTGTAGTTAGTGTAATCATTGATCACTTAGGTTGCAAAACCTTGAGAGAAATGGAGACCACGAATCGGCAAATGTAGCGTGCTGCGTGGGTCGCCCTCTAGCCAAATGGAGCAACGACCTGAGGGCAGACTGGTAGATGGAGGACGGTATGCCATGATATGACGCAACTTAGGAGATTCCTGTGTCTGGCAGTGGATTGAGATAAGCTGCGACTTATAAATTATAAGGGACTTTTAACCTCATATCACAACACACAAGGATAACCTTGTTTCTGTGATCTGGGGGCCTAAAAAGGCCACATTGAGCAATTCATCTACTGATCTGCATAGTAATTGTCAAACAGATGATTACTGAATATGAACCTTATGCGGATGACAATGTCGGCAATTAAGTAGATGTTTTGACATTTGTAATATGAATCATATTGTGATTCATCTAAAGCGGCCCTTTTAGCCCCCCTGAGCTTCTAACTAAGAAATTATTGAGATGGAATTGATCATGATCAACAACTTCATAATGTTATTGGTTACCTATGTAGGTACCTATGCTCTTCTATGTACCCCATTTAGAATTACCGACGTATGTGCTCATATTTTCATTAGTACTAGTCTCGTAAGTATTATGAACTATTTTTATTGCTCACAGTTAATACAAACGAGATGAAAAACGGTCGCGAAACTAATTCCACAACAAAGAGTTGTACAGCGAACAACCATAAAGTTTTTATATGAACACAATTTTAATGTGGCCACAAACAATCGGTGCGTCGTGTCCTAGTGAGAGGAAACCTCGTAATTAGAACAGGGTTGTAAAATAACCATCAAACTTATTCGAGAGGAGTGTGTCGCTCTTAAATCCTTGCCAACCTTTTTACTACACAAAAACATATTAAAGTCTTTACTACCTCTTCCATAAGAGTAAAAATCCTATGTACAATGTGTTTTTCTTGGAAAACTTGTGTTTGCAAAGTCCGCAAGCTCCATAAATTAGGTTGTGTATGACAGAGCGCGTTGTTGCAAGTTTTTACGATCGGAAACATCGGCGGTGCCGGTGGGATTAACTTAGTCATACTTAAGGTCAGGTATTTAACTACTCTCATAATTGTATCCTTTTTATTTATGTGTGATACTCATGTCATGTTATGCTAGTTCTTTCGCTATAGTTATGGGTTTTGTAACATCATTGATGATTAAGTATACCCCGGAATCATGAAGTGTAAGTTGCATGTACTTACTTGTTAATTCATACTGTCGAATGACAATATGAATCAAAGATATCAGAATTAATATCGTTATGATTATTAATAAACTGCCAGGTTTCTTAATAATCTTCATGATGTGAAATGAATGGATGGGCGCTATGTTGCAAATGGATTGACAGTTCAAGATCTTGTCAATATACATAAATATGTAAAACTGTAGTTTTAAGTTAAACGTTAGTTTAACTTAAAACTACAGTTGTACATATTTACGTGTGTCAGTTATGACATTGGCAATTAACCAAGAAAACACTAGGATGAAAAAAGATTATAATATAGTTACAGTATAAATTAATTTTATAGAAGGCTATCTAGCCGGAGATAAGTTTAAATAACATAAATGGAAAAGTATAAATTCGGAGAGAATAAATAATAATGCATTACATTTGTGAGTACCTACTTACTGCAACAGATGAGTTTGTGTGTGGTCGTAATTATAATTGTATCACCATGACTTTAACAAGTTTATATGTTAAAAGTATTTAAGATAGTAGTAAAGACAAAAGTAATAAAATTCTGTTGCTGGGCACATTTATATTCATTTCGAGATAACAGTTTACCTTGAATTTACATTATACGAATGCTTCACGTTTTACATAATTTAAGTAAAAGAGAAGATAGAGGAAAACAGACTCAGGCGCCAGATAAGTACCTACAAAAAATACAAATAAATAGGTAGAGCCTTAAGTACAGCTCTAATCTTGCTACGGAAGAGGAATAGGTAAAACAAATGTCAAACATAAGTTTTATTTAAAACGAAATGTATGCATAATGTATGTTTTGTAACTCTATTGACTAAATTCATGTACCTACCATACCACTTTATAACTAACGATACACAGGATTAATTCAAATGGTTGCAAATCTTCGGAACGCGAGGCTCTAAAGCCTTGTACCAATATGTGATAGCTACCTACCACATACTTGTACTAGATCAACATAACATTTTTGCAGTACCTAGTAAGAACCATAACGTGAGGGTCAAAGATAAGCACTCTTCCAGTTCCCATTGAAACAACATGCACTATTATTTTTAAACACTACGCATCTTACTACGCTTGCGTCTACAATTAGGTTTTAGTAGCTTCTTATTCTTATTCTTTCTTATTCTTTATTGTACACAAAATATTGAATATACAAAAAATAAACAATTAAAAAAAATATATGCACAAAGGCGAGCTTAACTCAGAATGAGTTTTCTTCCAGCAAACCTTTGGGTGAAAGAGAAATGAACATATTATAGAGTGAGAAAGTCAAGCGTACAATACAATTACATTACAACTTAAGTATCAAAAATAATTATATAACTACTTATATAACATTAACTATATATCTAAACACATACCATAATATATAAATATCTAAATACATACCAGCAAATAACAAAAGGAAAATCATGCTGACAAGAAATGTTCCTTAACTCTTTTCTTAAAGCTTCATCGTACATCATATTTTTACTCAGGACACTAGCGGCCAGTGTCTATTTTAATTAATCTCAACATAGTGACTAAGATTGAAATTCCTAGAACAGTATTTATTATTAAAATCAGCATCTTGAAACTTGTTAAAAGTGTACTTATGATCGATATCAATAAAGGTATTAAACATTTTGCACAAATAAATGAAAAATCTAAGACAATAGAGGAAGAAAACCACCTAGACGAAGCTTAGTACAGCAAGTAAAGAAAAAAGTAGGAGTCGAGTCATATCAAGAAGCTAAAAAGAAGGCAGAGACAGAGTGCAGTGGCGATTGGTCCAACGAGAAGAACTAAGCCTTTAAATTTAAGAATAAATGTTGATTGACTTAGATATCACTAATAATAATTATATTAAGTTAATATAAACAGCATAAATGATTAAATTCTATTTGTATAATTTACTGCATAAACAGAAAGCAGCTGCGTAACGAATTAAATAGCACCTCGGTTTATTAGCACTAACAATGTTATTTAAATATAAATCGATTGCTATGACATAATTTATTACCACTTTCGTAATTTGGAATTTCCAATATTTTTTCTTTCTCTGCAAATCATTAAATTAGCATTCATTTAAAGCTAGCATATTATGTTTGCATTTCGGAGAGTATAAACATCCTTATCGTCAAAGATCTTGTTGTTGATAAGACGAAAGATCTTATTTCGTCAGACTGTTCGATAACAGTGAGATTTTATGCAGTCTTATGTATAGATATTCAGCTGCATACTCATGCAAGTCACGTTCAATAAAAGTAAACTTTCTACACAACGGCATTAATATTGTACGGTAAAAATATGAAGGTGTTGCGAATGACGGCTTGTAAAAAGTTAAGCACTAGCGCTATAAGTGATGTGGCTAGTTCCGGGTGCTCGTGACGCGAGCAGTTGACCGAGATAGCAAAGCGCCAGGTGCAAGGCCACAGCGACGAGGAAGAAAAATGTGACCTCATTAGTAATATTTACATTATTCATTAGACGAATTCCGCTTCAAGACGCTATAATTTAACCATATATGATCCTGACGATCGATCCGCCGAAATCTTCACACCTGAGTATTCGAGCTATCCGCCCGTCAATCCGGCCTGAATATAAATTAGCATTTAATCATAATAATTCTAGATGTACCTATATGGGGCAGGTATTCGTGATGAAGATCCTTATGACAGATTAACACCTGGGTTCGCGTTCTTTATTATTCGTAGAGGTTTGACCTTACGCCATATAAATCGGAGTATTAATTTAAACAGAAATGTTAGCTTGGTATTAAGTAAATAGGTATAAATGGTGTTTCATAAAATATACTTTCAGATATTATCGAAACTCACTATAGGTACGGTGATAGGTGGTTTATCGAAGCAAAGCACGATTAAAAGCTTCTTAGAACGTCGCATATAAAGAAACGCTCACCTCTACATACACCAGCTTCCCATATCAAGCTCATAAAGCCAAGATCTTCGAATCATTTGCAAGCACATTACTAGATAGAGTGCGCTAATTATCTCGTACAACTAACAGCCATACGTAAATGGCAGACAGGTTCTCAACTACATCCGCGTACAAATGGCCATTGGCAGAGCTAGGTAGCTACGAAAACACATTAGAGTTGCAAAATATTTTTATTGATAAACAAAATACCTATGTATAACGAAACAGCTGTGGCAAAGATGAGATTCACGAAATGGTCATTGATTTACATAATGGCGTGGGTTATTCCGAATCACCACGGAACAGTTAGACGACAAGGCCGTTCGTGAACTGTTTTACACTTATTTGTTACGATATTATTATACCTACATGATTTAATTAATTGGATATTTTGGTGGTTGCTAAGGTCTTTTCTATTTATGTGTTGTTTTTATTTTACTCATCTAAGGTATTATTAGAGTAGGTATGGTAGCAGAGTACATCGGGCAGTGATAAGTTGTAGGGTTCCGCAGGGGTTGGTTCTAGGCCCGCTTTAGTAGAAATTTGAATACGATGCCGTCTAGCGTTAACGTCTTCTGTCATGTCGATGACACTTTGTGATAGCCACTAGGTGCATCTTTGAGAGGACCGTCAGGCTGCCTTGCTCGTGGTTGGTATCATCCAAGTTCAAGTTGGCCGGTGTATGACTCACTTGGATCTCGCCTTGGGCAGTCGTTGCATAATATATTTGTATAAGACATGTATTAACGCGTCTAAAGCTCCATATTGTACTATCTCATAATTATATGATCGGGGAATTAATAACAAGAGATGAGATCAAGAGATTCTTATAAAGTTGTGTATTTAGGTACCTTAAAGAAATAAATGGTTTTATGTTTTTGTATTTATTTATTTAATGTAAACGAAATATAAGTCTGTAGTACCATAACCCATTGCTCCAAAACAAAAACAAAAAATCCAAAATTGCTATTGTTTCAAAAATTAAGGTATATTAGTTCAATTTTTTAATGGAATATACCTTTTATTAAAGTATAGTATAATCGATTTATGCCACATTCGCCTCACAGAGTATCGCCTCGCAAAAAAATAATCCTAACAGATCTATGGATGTTTTTATGCCAGGCGAAATTTTGTGGGCCGAATGTGATCACATATACAATGTTATTGGCTATTGCATTTCCAATAAAAAAACACAACACTTAAGAAATAATCTAAAAGGAGACTACACAATACTGCGTAGTATTTATTCCAGTCCATTGCTAGACAAATGCTTATAGACACAAGTGCTATATGTATTCTCAAAACTGCAGTTGACTATTATCAGATTCTACGAGGTTTATCAGAAATGGGTAGTCATATTTAAGGGGGTTGATCAGAAAATCAAACTGAACAACTTTCCTTAAGGAACCAATATCGTAATCACGAAAAAAAATTCAGCTGTCCCAGTTCAGATGTTCGTTAGGGTAGAATAGGTATTGAAGTTTTATATGGGACAACGAATAAATTTTTCGGGATTATTATTTTTAGTCCTATAGATAAAGTTGTTCAGTTTGATGGTCTGATCCACACCCTTAAATATGACGAGGTAATATGATAAGTGAAGCAGTAACGAAATAAATCATATCTAGTTATTCTCATGGCAGTTACTACGGTAACAAAATAGCAACCAACTCCATTACTCCCGTATCAGCTATGGAAACGTAAATGCGAATTTAAATCGCAGTTCATCGATTTATATTACTCGATTATAATAATGTTTGAAATTAGAAACTTGTTATCGAAACCCCAGCTCATAAAACGTAGATAGCTGGACTAAGTTAGCTGCCAATGTGGTCGGACCAGCCTTGCAAGGCCGATCATTGTGTAATTAGTTAATAAAGCAAGAATGCATAGAAAAACATGCAAAATTAATGATATTTATAATGAGAATATTCCATTAATTGACAATGTTATTATTTATGTTTGTGTTATGTAGAATTTTACAACTTCGACTGTATAGTGTAGTGAATCCAATTAAACTCGATTTGCACTTTTTAAATATTTTTCGTTTTCAGTTAAGCGAACGATCGTTTAACTTCTTGTTATTTCTATGTAAATAAAACGATACTTGTCTACCAAGATACCAATCACCATGAATATCTCGGGCCATTTGCGAAATATTTATCACTCAGTAACAGTCACAATAAAGGCATACGCACACTAAACGGAATGCACGGAATAAATATCCCACAATTATTAGCTAGTGTCTGCGAGTTCTGAACACGTGCAGCGTTCCAGTAAACAATTCGTTTTGATGGAGCCAAGCCACTTCATCAAAAGGCACAGAAGGATCATTGTAATTAAGGGCATTGTCTAACAGCCTATCGTAGATTGAAGCAGAGGGCTAATTCGCATAATTTTATGAGGCGCCAATCAAATTGCAGTGACGCTCGAACTTAACGCGAGTGTATCTGACAGAGATAGCTGAAGCCAAGAGAATACCAAATGAATTGTTTTGATCAACATTTGCGGCATTGCGCGGCATCTACGCTTCTTTAGTTAGGTGAATTAGCCTACAGGTAGGGTTCTGGCAAAATGTCCAGCAGCAATGAAGCCTTTCTGAGGTCCAAGTGTAAGTTTCTTTTACCCATTTCGATTTTAAGCATCGACGGCGTTACTGCGTTATCGCGGCCTACTCCGAGCTCTTTACTAATTGGAGCGCCGAAAACGGTCGATGCGTAAAATCAAGATGGTTATAAGAAACTTACATAGAGAGCTCAGGGCCCGTAGTTTACACGCTGTGGCTAAGTATCTTAATATTATTAACCAGACTCAGTACTGATTATATAGGTATCAGCCAATCCTCTGAGCCTAGTCAGTCAGCGGCAGTGTGCAGGTGCGATGGGGTTAATGTTTGGCAAAGATGGAGTTTGGAAGATCCAAATGGTATGAGTAATATGAAAAAGCTTCAAATTTTTGTAGACATAGATTGCACGCAATTTTGCAATATTTTCGTATTATTCGCCATCTAGGCTTGCGTGAGCTTTCGTTCTTTCGTACGTTCATTGTACGAAGTAAAGCTTCTGTCTATCACTTTAGTGACTGCGCGGGCGCCGATCTGTGGTCGCCGTTGTCTCTTGATCCACGCCGGTTGTCAGCCATTTTACTCTTTAATTTTATACCCAACGCTTCCGCTATGTGTTTGTTTAGATAAGTAACGGTGGTCTACTGATTAGCTAGAACTGCTGCAAATGATATATTTTGTTTTAGAATGTTTCATGCGAAATTCGATACTTAAGGCTATCCTTCAAAATGATCTAGGTACTAAATTGGGATAAAAAAAAAGGTTGTGCTCCAATGTTTAAATTAATTCATCTACTTACGTTACCCTCAATGTACTACTCAAAGCATGCTTATTTGTGAAATTAAATTCTGACACATTTAATCTTTTATATAATATTTTTATGTGCACTAAATTATTTAATCATCTGCCTGATGAAATTAAAGATAAATAGAAAATTACTTATTACCTTACTAATAAATAAACGCTATTACAAAATAAATGACTAATAAAAGACGAATCTTTAAATGCTTTAGTAGATACCCTAATAATTAAATTAATTTTAAAATAAGTATAATAATTACAAATTCTTTATGTAATTATATTTTTTTATTATAATTTGTGGCATGTAAAATAATTTAGTTGCATGTTATATTATATCAAATTATATTTAAACTTAAATTCAATTTTAATTGAACTTATACCTACGCCAAATCTGGCAAGATATGGAGCACATTGTATGTTTATTTTATTAATATAATCTTTTTACCCATACTACAATAAATTATTCTGATTTCTGATTTCTTGAGTCTAGTCTGTTCAGTTTATCTTAGTCACATAATATTCAAGTCACAACAAATTAACGATCATATACTTACCGAGGTAATTATGTGCATTCATGTATCTGGTGTCCGAGTTTCAAATGCACTTAAGGCATGTTTATCTTAATTCACCTAACTCGGTTAAGAGGACAGTTTAACGGTAGTACAAGTATTGCACAAATGATGTCCAATACTCGGGTATTTACGTGATCCAATATTCGTTTCCGCAAATAGTTGCGCTTGCGCAGCTGTGCGCTTGTTTTGGCGCCATCCCGTCGAGAAACTTGACCTCCTTTTCTGCTAGAACGTGCACCTATGTGTTACATGTTCAATCTAGCAAGATGCGAATAAATTCATTCATTTTTCAATTCCTACGATTTCTAAGTCTAGCCCCTTAATTGGAAGAGAATTGTTTGAATGAGGTTCAAATGTCAGCCTGTCAGTAGTGTCCTTGTTCAATTGTACAATCTATTTTAGGCCAGTTTTCGGATATATGTAGCTATACGAATTTTCGTTTCCAGCACTGATGGTAAATTCCAGAGTCTTTATTAGAAGCATTTTGTGAGTCACACAATTTTACAAAGTCGTTTCATTTAAGGCTGAGGCAGTCTGGAACCAGTTTTTTAAAGTCTAAGCGCTCCGGTCAGCACTTTGGGAATGCAACAAGAGAAAAAGTATTATAAACGAAAATGTATTATAAACCACGGGGCCGCTGCCGTGGAAACAAAAGGCTTTGTTGGGTTCCACGTATCCAGCCACGGTGTTGTGTTGCGGAGTTCTATAACCAATCGAATGGATTGTTTGGTGAAATCTGATTAGCGCGTGTATGCTTTATTGGTCTGGAGTCGATTTGATTAGAAGTTTCGAAACCTGAATTGGAACTGTTTGTTTGGTCTGCTGTGAATACGATATTAATGTGTCTGCATTTGATCAGTCAGTTGATTTTGTACACCTTTTGCGTCATTTTCCTGGAAATAATTGTCTTGTAAAAGAAACTTAACTGTTGGCTGTTAAACTTTTTAATGGGGCTTGTGCGAGTTGTAAAGATGATTTCCATTAAATAAGCAACATAAATTCGCCTTAGGCCTATAATACAATTAGTACCAATAATATTTGGAATATTAATTTGAATTTTGATAACAAAACGATATAGAACACTTCTACATGTAGGTACTCCATTTATTAAAACAATAGAAAGTGGCCTACCAAGGCACGAAAATCTTTTGAACAATTTCTTCAAGTAGAGTTTCAACTTATCTTCAGAAAGCGTTATACTGTGATGAATCCCAGGAAGCATACACGATTATTTATATACATTTCCTTGCTAAAATTAGCCTTATTGGTCTATTTGTTATATTAAATGGCTTAAACTTCTTTAGCCGAGGCAGGTAAAAAACGGTTAAACTCATCTCTCGACAGTCTACCTGGAAACCAAAAAGTCCGTTTCGGTTTTAAGATTCTCGATCAAGGTTTCGGTTATTGTTTGTGTATCAAATATTAATATCACTTCCTTCCAGATAGTCTAGGTTATAGGTAAAATGTGACTAAGATACTTGATTTTGGGATCTCGAGGATTAGAAACAGTTTTGATTCTGTATGACATGAATTTTGAGACACATGCCTATTTAATTTTATGCAATTCTTTTCCTTCATATGTTTTCTTTGTGTTAATTCTGCATGTTGTGTCTCATTCTGTTGTGTCCAAATAAATGTTTATTATTTTCTATTTAATTCTATTTAGTGTGTCTATCTCCACAAAATAGACACACTAGTGTTATTTCAAAAACGGTATGGTCATAAACAATGAGATATGATGACTTTATTCAAATTATATTTATTATGACAATAATTACGAGTACTAAGACTAAACCATTGCTTTAATTGCGAAACTACAGGAATAATTTAAACTAGATAATTATTACAAATTCCACCACACACTGCGCCGTATATTCACAACAATTAATGTTACTGTCACTTGCGCTAGCAATTAAACTCAGCGCTAACAGTAACACTATCTTTATTAAGGTCTTATTGCATAAGCGGGCGGTTATAGAAACGCGTGATAGCACACAATTAAGACTAATCGCGTCGCAAGCGCAGCTAACAGCTGTTATTAGGTATCGCAATAATATGAGATGAATGGGGAACATAGCGCGCAGGCGCGGACGTGGCGCGCTGGCGCCTCGCGGGTTATCGCGGGTCAGCACAGCTGCGCATGCCGCGATCAATGGACCGCAGCTGGCTTTGCACAACACACTCGCTAATATTCCATTGATATCTATTTGTCAGTTAATAGCTGTTTGTTTGATACTGGCTTCCTGTTGTTCGCATAGAGAGCAAAAGATAATAACAGGATCTGCTTAACAGATAAGTCTGGTTACATCACCATTCTCTTAGAGCAATATGAATGAATCTGAACTAAATATAGAGATTACCAATACAATTGCATCATTGTGAAAATTAACTCTTTTGAAGTCTACACCAGTCGCTCGGGCTGCTTACCGCGGCTACAAACAATGAAAAATTACATTCCCTGCACGTAATATGTCATTTTAAACAATGCGACGGCTTCACATTTCTGCATGCGCAAGAGTCGCGCGCCGGCGCCGGCTTCGCGACCCGACCCGATAGCAATGCTACGTATGCTTGTCGCCACCGTATTGGGTCAGAGCACTTAGAATTAATAACAGCTCCTGTGTAAATGAAGTATGTATTGTTGAATCAGCTACAAATACGACACTCGAGTTCGTCATGTAGGTTTATGTCCTACTAGCAGATAGCAAGCGATAGAAATATAGAATTCATGTCGGGACAACATAAGATGTAAAGTTGAGTAGAACAGGGGGTGTACCGATGTACAACGACTCTAGTAATAAACTTCACTACGATCGTGAAAGACTAAACTTCCAACTACGTTGTAAAAAAGACTCCTATCTTCAGGATCGGTATTTTTTTTACAATGTAGCTCAAAATTTAGTCTCTAACGATCGTATTTAAGTTTATTATCAGAGTCGATTTCCATTACCGCTTTAGTTGCACGGTAGACACGCAGATTCATAGCAGTATACTCATCATCATCATCAGGCTATAGCAGTCTACTGCTGGACGTAATCCTCTCAAAACGTACGCCATCTAGCTCGATCCTCCGCTACTCTCTAGCATCCTTATGTGTGATAAACTACACAGCTACTGCAATCACCATTTTGTTTACCAAACCTGGTGATTAATGGCAGCACGGTCGTTCGTTGTATCTACGTTTTATAGTTCAGGCACATGTTCAAGAGTATAAGGCCGCCTGATACACCCCTTCCCTTCCAAACAAAAGACGACAATAGCATCCTCTATCAAGGTAAAGTCAGATTGGCTTGGAAAACTACCAACACTACACACAACCGATCGTCATACCGTCCACGCCGGCGGGGCCCGTCGCGACCTCGCGGTCCATGTCCTCCCTGACACTTGTTCGCGCTAACCTATTGGATTAAACATGTCCCCAAATAATCAGAACTAGATCCAGCAAGCCCTCTCTCGTTCTTCTCTCAGCAACGCCCTAAGCCGAGGTCCGAGTCCCACGATGGGTCGCCTTTAGCTGCGTTGTTGTTTAACCTTACAAACCTGGCAGGAGGCCCTTCTGGTCTCGCTTTTAATTGGTAAAGCAGCAAAACCTCCCTGAGCATAAAATTACTGTTTACCCGTTAACAGGCTGCTTTTGTCAGAGATTCTAAAGTTCTTAGTTAGTATCTCGTGAATACTTTTGCAAAGGTGCATTCCAGGTCAGTGTAATTATATTTTATAGTATCATAGATCAATTGAAGGTGAAGCCAAGAGTCGTGTCGTACCGGGAACTGAAAAAATAAGCTCTAGACAACTCTAGAGCATCGCTCGAGTAGATGGGCATGGGATACTTTGATATAAGTACTAGTTCAATCAGTCTTTGTTGTATCCATTATCAACCTACAATTTTTCACTGGTCAATATTTTTGAAGTGTAAAAGTAAGTGCTATAATTTCAAATACATACGATACGATTCATTGGATTATATCATCGCATTGGCTTCGCTTCATATTCCACATAGTGAGACTGATTCGATATATTTGATGACAATGCATGTTTTATTTAGTCCAGCGCTATTGCTACTAAAACTGCTGTTGAATATTTCATAATATACAGAAATTACGAGTTGAGGCACGGATTTGTCGCCATTATGGGGAGCCACGCACATGATGAAATTATGGATGGACTTTCAACATCAGACATCATCGTTGTCATAATCCTAGTGATGCTGCTGTTTCTCACTGGAGTGTATATTCTACGGCTACTGAGAAGACAATACATTAAATACATCCAGAGAGAGATACAGAAGGAATTGGAAGCTTCGGCCGCCACACAACACCAAACTCTTAAGATTGTTCATAGTGTTACAGTTAAGTGAATTATAGAAGTATGTAAGTCGATCTGTGTGTTTATTTACTATTTTCACTTTAGTTTTAAGTAGTAGGCAATGAACGGGTGTCAATAATTAAAAGTGGAGGACTCGGTTTTAAGTGTAGAGATATATGTACCTATAATACGTCTAATAACTTTATGCCAATTATGTTTATGCTTGACACTCGATAGATAAAAATTTATAGAGATTTGATGGCTCTACTTAATAGTTCAGTTAATGGATAATAATATCGGACATATCCGTCGCATATGTTAGGAAACACGCGTCACTTCATATGGCCCGAGACTCACAGATTGTTTGACTACAAATTTGATTTTAATGGCATAGATAGATCATGGAGGTTTTATGACGCCTGAATATATCAATGTTAATAATAAATGTCACTATCTACAAAAAACTGTGGAAGAATGTGACTATACGGTTTACATGATTTATTGTCGATTAGTAGTAAAATAAAATAATGAAATATAATAAAATGCATTTATTTCAGGCTTTTTAACCTCGTATTAGTAATATTGATGTAGTTTATAACGACGTTAGCTATTACCATAAGAATAATAAATATGTTATTACCATGAAAGAGTTAGTTCCAATTTCATGACAGATGAATATTACTTGGTAGATATTCTATATACTATTTATGACATGTAATACACGTTGCAAATGTATTGGAAAATAGCCCGTAAGTAACAGTATTGTTTGAACATTGTTTCAAAAAGATAAATTCAATTTGGTTTTCTTAAAATTGATAATATTTGATTATTATTACAACGAAATTAAAAAGCAAAACGTTTTTAATTTAGACCTGAACAGTTATCCAAGCTATTATGATAATACAATACAATAACTAACAATAACAGTAAACAGTAACAATGGAGATTGCGCGATGCGGTGCGCGAGCGCAGATGTCATGAGCGCTTCTAACTACACCTGGAGGTCAACGGTACTGGGTTAATATTGACAATTCATTCAACGCTTGCTTTGAGTATATCTAGAATACTCAAAGAACGCTTGTAATTACGAAATCATACAGTAAGAAAAAATATGTACCTATGCTATGAACTTCATTTAGACTGCAACAAACTGGCACGATAGATATTGGCTGATAATATTTTTTAGGTGAAAAAATCTGCTACATTTACAAATATTAAGTACATTAATACCAGATATTACAACTAAAACCAAGTATTTTTAAGGCTGTTTGTCATAAGATCTGTCATCCACCACTACTACTTGACAGAGCAGCCTTAAGAAAAATACCGCAGATGAGGTGACCGAATACGCACGTAAAAATTATTAACTAATAAAAATCTATCAGCGCATTTAATAATCATAACAATAAATTCGATGTCAGCACCAACGTATTTTAGCATCTGTCAGTAGCAGCCGCCGGTGACATGTGGGTAACACAACTTACCCAGCTACCCTTTGCGGATGAGGGGCGAGACTTCCACCACCAGGTGAGGGCTGCATATGTAGCCACGTGTGGGGACTCGGGGAACCCCTCTACAGGTGTTCGCCTTCAATGAGCCATTGTTGGCCTCTCCATTGACAAATGTTTGGCATTTGGCGCGCAATTTTGGCCGGATTACGGGTTACAAAGGGGTTGTTTACCCTGACGAGTCAACGAGCTTTGGTGGCCGTTGTTTGTCGAGATATTGGTTACAAGTATATTATATTAGCCACTTTGAGCTCTTGAAAATCTGTTGCAGGGTCCTTTTAGATCTTCCATAATACACATATTTCCACTCTTAGAATAATAACGCATAGAAAGATAATCTCATGCACGCTCCTCACTGAAAACTGAGGCAACAAACGTAAATATGTGTGGGCCAAATCAAACCGTCATGCGATAAATGACTGCCGATTTACGTTTTTAAGATCGACTTAGCCATTTATGGCTTAGTTTGATATCCCTCACTTTGCGTCCCTATATTATTTCTTAAAAATGCAAATACATGTTTTATCTTTTTGGTTGGAAAATAGTTGATTAATGAAAAACTTGACTATATATTTTATATATATTTTATATATATATATATTTTATATATATTTGTTTTGTGAAAAGCGCAGATGTGATACTCTTAACTTTTTATTCGTTTTGTTAGCACCCTTCAATGCTAATTTCCCTTTTCTAACACACTCGTTTCTTACAAACCTTGTGTCCCCTAAGCCAACTGTCACGATTCCCATGATTAAGATTCCCCAAGGAGCCGTCGCAGGTGTCCATTGATTAAGGTCAAGGTGTTCCCAGCGCGCCGGGTCACTGGCTATGTCTTCGCTCATCAGACCGTCAGACCATGGATGGCCGTTGCTATTTAAATATGCGTAGAAGACCATGGATGATCGTTGCTATTTAAATATGCGTAGATTTTTTCGTCTCTATACGAAGTCGGAAGGCAGGAAGGCAAACATTAACGTCCAGTTTTTGAGAATATCGTATGTTCTCGAATAACGTTATAGAAAATTTAATTTTATATGCACATACTGCAAAATTATAATAACGTAAACTGACGCTTGAAGTTGGTTAGATCAATACCTTAATTGAGTAAATTTACATATAAATTAAGGACTTAGCAAACGGTCAAAGGCTTAAATTATACTATAACTACCTATAATTAAAATACTATAAGCAGGGCTGTCCCTTACTATTAATGTTTATTTATTTATTTCAACCGAAACTTACAACTAGCATTACAGTACAGTGTATTCACTCACATGAAGTTCTTATAAGTACTTAAATAACACAACATACGTTCGTTTTCTATATCCCTGTTAACCTAATACCCGCGTCACTATAGGATATGCAGCACAACGATGCATATCCTGTGCGCAGGAGTGCCAGCCCGTCGCCAACTACTTCCTCATTAGCAGCCAGTAATCGCCGCTTCCGCTAAGATCGTACGACTGTGTACGTCAAACAACTTTACTATGACTTAGGTTTGTTTCATTATGTTAAAAATATTCTCATATTAAGGCCCAAATTCACCAACAACATAACATAACATCATTCGCTTGAACATTAATTTTTGTATGGGCCAATTTCATTTTAATAATCTATTATATTGTCGGTGAATATCGCCTTTAATTTGTTATCAGACTGTTTATGTTACAAAAACACGGACAAGAACCCAAAAGGCCTATGTACAGCAGTGGATGTTTATGGGGTGACATAAATATTGCTGTACATGTACGTTTTCAAACTAAATAGGAAGGTTACAAGCCTACATACGAATGAAACTAATTAAAATGTGGGTTTTTATAATCTAGCAAGTTCATATTCGGCGTTCGTTAATTTGTTTAAAAATTATACAAGCAATCAAGCTGACGAAGTGACCATATGTTAGTCTATTGTATATATTGGATACTTATTATGCGTACACACTCGCATATTTCGCAATACGCTATTAACAATGACCTCAATCGATAGAAATTTACGTAATAACAACAACAATGTGCTTTTACATCGAAACGATTTACGACTAAAGTACGCGCGTGACCATACGAATCGTGAGCCAGGTGCGCGCGCAGCGACACCTAATTGGCGCATACCGAGACGCCTTCGTGTAATTGGACGTCATTTACAGAAATTGCTCGCTGATTGGCCGATATAAATGTCACGTCAAACTCCACACTGGTCGTTATGAAATTGATATTTAAAATTGACATCTCAATTCGGAATTCAAAATTTGATAATACAACACTTTGCGGTAACTTCAGAAATCGTTTTTTAATAGCACCCTTAGAATCTGACAGTTGGAGAAAATCAGTTAGCCGTTGCACCGTGTTTAGACACCGTGATTCCTGTGATTCACTTTTTCAACTCTCTTCGGTCATTCACCAAAACGCATCAGAGCAAAACGAAGAATTATGAACAAAAAGGTGCGTCGAGGAATCACGCTGTGTAGACACCCTACTCAAAGGAAACGACGAAGATAATCACAGTAAGGAGCTGGCTGGTAATGCACGTTGCAATTGGGTGAAGACGTCTGGTACCTTAGCGTGCGGTCACCCCCCGCAGGAAGTCCAATTTGTGTGATTACTGGTACTGATGTCGTGAGTAGTCGTGAGCGAGATTTACCGTCCGCGTAAGTGCACGTAAGTGTCATTGTTCTTCGTATAATTTAATTTCAAGAAATTGTTTTGTATGTGGTTGTATTATTGAGTTATTTTATATAGCGGGGCTTTTATTTACTGTTCTATATTTTGCATGTGGTAATACTGATATACTCACGAATTCTAAAGGACAACATCGTGAGGGAACATGCACACCTGCTGGGCTTAACCGAAGCGTCACGACATAATTTTGTCATCGCATTATCTCTTACTAAAACAGGTTTTTAAAGACATTGTCTCGTTTTGTCATGATGACAAAATTTTATTGCGGTTTTCATGTTACCGTAACTGAGAGGGTTCCATAAAGTTCTTGATGGTATGTGTAGTTCGCCAATCCGCACCAGGCCAGCGTGGTGGACTAAGGCCTTACTCTTCTCATTCTCAGAAGAGGTCTGTGCGCAACAGTGAGACAGTAATGGGCTGGATTTAGTTATTTATTATTTTATACTCTCGGCAGTATACTTGTCTGTGGAATTCGAGCCTAGCAGTATCTACGTTTGAGGCTAATGATGAACTGAACATAGTATCATTTATCATTGTCATCTGTAAGTAAGGCATGTATACTCTAAGACGTAATATTGTCAGTAAGTATAGGTGAAGAACAATTCACGTTAATTGGATTTTGTTCTAAACATAAAATTAATTCGACTTGTGGAATCATATTACGATACGAATGATTGATTACACACGTGTAGAATTCTAATGACATTGTTCTATTTTCGCGTTAGAATACTACGGCTGTGAAGGTAGAAGTATTTCTAAATAAAAAGGAAAATAGGTTATGTCATATGTCAATGTTACGCAAAAGACTCGGAATATATTATATTGTTTCCAATTTATTTTATACCATCTACGATTCGTGCACTCTACGTCAGATAAGTCTTAATGGAGATAAATTTGTGGTCGCAATCCTCAGTAGAAGAAGAAGAAGAGACGCTACTAAAGTGTGCTCATGTATTTACACCTGTAAATGCACTATTAACGAAAGATAAACACCGATAAAGTGCGGCTACATTTTTGTAAAAAAAGAAAACGATATTATTATTATATTATTGATTGTCTAATGAACGCTTTCACGCCAACACCTAAATCTCACCATAAAGGTTACACCAATTATATTTCTACAGGTGTAACATACACCAAAGCATAGTATGTAAAAAATAGACGATCGTAAGGAACTGCGGTCAGTGGTCACAACGACGTATGTACAAAAAGCATAATGCACCCTTCTTGAAGTCGGTCACGGGGTGAGCACAGTGATTGCCGAGCTCCTTACACTCCTGTGGTGAAGCTTCGATGAACATCTGCCAGCCCAGACGGAACTGCAGCTAGATCGTAACCGACAATGCTTTTATTGCATTTATTATTGTTTGAAGTTACTTTGTTTTAGTGTCGTTATAAAGAGCTTTAAGTATGTAGGTATGTGGATGGATGTAAGAGAAGAGGCAGACCCAACAAAAGATGGATGGATTGTGTGAAATTTGACATCTATATTTGTTAATCTGTATCTATAATATAATATTATAAATAAAAAAGATATGATTTATTTCATGTCTGTTTGTAATGGATAAAGTCAAAAACTACTGGAATGATTTTAAAAATTCTTTCACCAGCAAAATGCTATATTATCACTAAGTAACATAGGCTTTAATTTATAAAAATATCACGCGGGCAAAGCCGCTGGAGGAAGCTCGTGGCTTATAAGAACGTAAATTTTCAGATGACGTCTAATAGAGATGAATGGAAGAAGACTTATTGCGCCGACCCCAAATAAAATAGGATAATGATGAATAGGATAATGGCAGGAGATGATGATGATGTGCTACTTACTTTGTTACAATGACTATAAGCTTCTTTAAAAGTAAATAATGTTCTAAGAATAGTAAAGAAGTCTCTATGAGCATGCCTCGCGCTGCCAACGATTAATGCTAAGTCCAAGACCATTTTGTCTTTTACCTTCTTGTATAATGTATTTGTTTCTTACCAACTATGTAGGTAATTGAAAAGATAAATAAACATCTTCTATTCTATTCTATTCTACGAAATAATGCCGTATCCAGAAAAAAGGAGAATACCTTGAAATAATATCATCATCTTGTGATAGTCCGAATTAGAATCAGCAAAAATAAAATACTTTCAAAGCAACAATCTGGATATAATGAACCACAACACAGAAAAAGCTTCAAAAGCGTTATTTAAAACCCAGTTCCGTTACAAAAAACCCACACCGGACTTTATTGTTACTTTGATGTGGTCTCCTATTAACTTTTCGTTGTTTTAATGGCTGGTTAAGATTACGTCAGTGCTCAGTCGAATACAACGAAAGTATATCAATACTCAGTATATCACGCCTGATTACGTATTAGCATTCCCACGACCTTATTTAGGGTTACAAAATGGAAGGATATCCGCGATCCACCTGACCGTAACAGTGACTCCTCCAAACGCTCGATTTGTGGCACCATTCAACCGTGTAATTATCTTGTTGTCTATAAATTATTCCACAAATCCGCTGTTACCTGTTTTATTACTCTATTAAAAAAATATTTTCATTTACAATTTCTCATGGTGATTTGGAAGAGAAAGGAGATGATCAGTAATAAAAGTATTGTTATTGCTACAGCCTTTATGCTACGAGTAGTAAATACTGGAACACTGCTTCATTAGAACCTTCCCTGTTCATAATGTTAAACTTTGTTTAGCTTGCTTTAGATAGATACTTCAAATACCTGTTTAAACAATGTTACATTTCCAATCAAACCGCATAAAAGTAAAACGAACATGAACGTTAAACATTATCCGATCTAATTCGTAACACACATGTTTTTCCACCGTTAAAACAGTTGGATCAGACGTCAGACAGAGTAAATGTATTTCCAGAACAAATAAATAGCGTTTAACTGTAAAGCTATGGAAATTAAGCGTGGACGCACGCGCCGTGGAAATCGTTTGTACTAAGCTCCAAGCATGTATTAATAGTGGAGGTAACAAAACACAGATCGCCATTGCATGCGATGTGTGTGGCCGAAGCTTTAGCCTTACTTATCCTTACCAATATTATCTATAAGACCCATAACGCACAAGCAACTTTCTGCTGCAGAATAACGCTTTTTCACGTTCGTTATACAGTTTTTGTAAGCAAAAGGCAGCCAACGAACACGAATACCAGCGATTCTGCTGCTAACAGTATCGAGTGTGCTATGGCCCTAAATGCGAAAGTCACTTTGTCTTTATGTCTGTCTGTTACCTGTTCACGAAAAATGGTTTAACCAGTATTTGACAAGGAAATAGATCATGGATTCATTGATGAAAGAAATAGGCATTTTTTTTTTAAATGTTGCTTTCCCTGAATTTTAATCGAACGGAGACGCGGGTACTCAGTTTTTATGAAAATCAAAAGGCTGTGTGTGCTAGTATTATTTATAGCATTACGCATTGTTTATGTATGACTATATCTAAGTTGTAAAAGGAGTTTGTAAAGTTATCGCACATAGAAATTACTGACGAAGTCCTAAATTAAACCATTATAATAACAGATTTGAGTTGCATCCATCCAGTCAACCGAAGGAAAGTTTATCGCATTATGATGATCAAAGAAGAGTACTTAAACTGTAATTATAATTTCCTGGATCTGCCCCCAGCCACCCCAGCGAGAAAACCTAAGCGATATAAAGTTGTAATTTGATTACTTTATAATTGTTCACGAGAAATGCCGCGAGGAGCATCGGCACATCAATATGATGACGTTCAAAATTTTCATATTAAAGGTATCAGCGCACGATATTTATCACGATTGCTCAAAGTTTGCGGGCGTCCATTAAAATCACGTTATATCGTAATTACTCGCGTCAAAGGTATGTACTTAAACGAGTTCATGATGTGCGCCATTAATCTTGTTGCAAAAGTTTGGGGAACTGAGCTGTGAAACATATTCATTATAATGATGATTTTGTGTCCAAATTGTCTGTTAAAGTTAGAAGCTGTAGTAAGAATATACAGGGTTATTTTTATATGACTAATATTGCTATACGGGGTGGAAGTAGATTTCAATATCATAAAATTTACTAAAAAAAAAAAAAAAAAAAAAAGGTACCAACACAGAAATGGCGAAAAGAAATCACACTTTTCATACATTTTGCTCGAGGAACGTTGACTTTTTGAATGAAAAGTTTTTGTTGTCGTCGGATTTCAGTATTGGTCATAAAATTTGTTCATATTGATGAGTACTTTTACCTCTAAAAGCATTATTAGTGAATTACAAGGAACCTTGTATAAGTTAATAAAACGAATGATTCTCAACGAGTTAACAAGGATGAACATGGTAAATTAGCGGTTAGATTCGCACTCCATTTTACTGATACGATCTGGCTGTGACAAAGTAAACTTTAAAGAGAAATAATGAGAGGACTTGCATTACAGATACAAATCAAGGTGCTAAAAACGTGTGTCGTAGCAAGAATGTGTCGTGAATCGTGAATCGGGTAATCGGCACTTTAATCTAAATTGACACAAAATGTTTACAATACATGCGAAAAATAAATAAAAAGGAAAATCGAAGATCAGCGATAACTCGCTTCTAATAAGTACCTACTGGATAATAAGTAGATAATGGAAGAGCAAATTAAATGACTCAATAGAAGATATACAGGGTGCGCAGATGTTATCACATTAAATGAAGCTACGTATTTGATTGGTATAATGTTTTGAAGCCGTACTAAAAAATTCTGCGATTTTTACGCAAGTTTCTTTTGCAATCAATTTCTCTCTGCTATCATTCGTCCAGGTAAAGGGACATGGAAGTAGAAATTTATGTCAACCATTTTCTGTTTTACACGTGTAAAAAAAAATTATTTTGGCTAGAATGCGTTGGAAACGTTTTAAATTAATTCCTGTGGCTAATCTACTGATTAGATTTGATTGTTTTTTTGTGTTAATGTGTTATTCAGGTTTTTCTTCTTTTCAACCTAAAAATTCGCTTATTACTAGGTCTTGCTTACGTATTTGCTAGCAATGACGTGTTCAGTTTAGTTCGCGATTTAATACTACTTCAATTCTTGCAATAAATTAAATTAGTCATGTGACAATTATGATATAGGTATTTAATGGCACCAGGATCAGAAAATGTTAACGATATGAATCACAGTAAAAAGTTATGACGATTCCTGTCAGACCAGATACATAACTTTCTTATGTGCGTAGGGTGACAACGTCTGAAAATCCGTGCCTGAGGAAATAACCGTTTATATACCGACTTTAAAACACGAGGAGGTCATGCATTCGACGCAATTTATTTATCTAGTTCTTATTAGAGAAAATATTCTATCGTATAGAATTTGTATGCCATACCATGGATGTAGTTGCAGAAACTATGGAATCCCACAGTCTAAACACCAAGAATAGAACAAATAGGTATCTGATACTATTCATATAATATTTATTTATTTATACTTCATGTACAAAAATAGTACATAAGGTGGGCTTAATGCCATGAGGCATTTTCTGCCAGTCAATCTTAGGGTTAAAAACAACACTACGAAAAAGATTCAAAAAGACTACTCACTAACAAAGTATAATTAACATAAACTATACCACACAAATTAGGTACTAGATAAAAAAAAGGATATTTGCATCTATAATAGTACATTATGGTACAAGTGTGTAATGTTGGTGATTACCGCTGAGGCGCCATTGAGACCCGAGCCGTTAGGTGAGGGTCTTAAGAGAGCCGAGGACGGTAATCATCAATACACACGTGTATCATACGACGTTTTTCAACACACTTGTGAAGAAAATAACTATAATTTCAACAGTGAAAACGAGTTGTGAAAATTTTTTCGCAATGGCGGGAAAAATTAATCTGTTTTCCTATGCGCGCGCATCTAACAGATCGGCCATAGACTAAAAGAATGAGGTTTCTTTTTTTTGGCTTTTCTCGGATAGCGTTTTAGCCACGTACAAAATGGGTAATTCAAAGTTTTCTTTATCACAGAAAAAACAAAAGTTATATTTGAGTGAAAGTTGTATTTATTAAAAACGTACAAGTTGAAATTTATCTATTTAAATACGAAGTTGCATGAAACTAGCAAGCAATAGGTAGGTACATTAATTTATTTGTACTATTGAACACGATCTTTTTTGTTTCGAAACTTTTTTTAAAACAAAGCAACTCAACCAATTTAAAAAAAAAACCTATAACTCACTTGTGAATTAAAGAAAAAGTCACAGTTTGATTACAGGTGTCATTATGTGCCTAATTGCGGTGAAATTAGAGCCATTTTATGAGCAAGTGTGTTGAAAAGTATATAATTAATATTATTACCTAAGTCGTACGAAGTACAAACCTAAGACAATCAGCTCGCCTTGTAATTTGAATAAAAAATTACAATGAGACTAAATCTAAAAAGAAGATCGTAAATCTGAAGGTAACAACGATGCAATTGAAAGAGATTTTCTATAAATCTGATAATTACCAAAAAAAAACACTGACGGTTCCTTGTTGTTTTTATTTTTCATTGAATGATCTCTGCATATATCTTGGTCATGATAACAGTTGAGTATGGTCACCGTGGTGATTACGGGCTAGGCAGTACACATAAGATGCGCGGGCGCCGCGTCACCTGCGCAGCTTCCCACGGTGACTCACTACATCCTTGCGGTCGCTCTGACACTATCCTTCTTCCCGCGGACGCGCCTGCGGTTTTTCAACGGATTCACCTATGATATCATGATAATTATATACTTCATGCAGATTGTTCAATAGCGTTTATAGAGTGGGATTGTGCCCTGCAGAGGGTGGAAAAAATAGTGATGGTATTTTAGTGTCATAAAATAATGAATTTTAATCATAAATAGCAATTTTGTTAAATCCTGTGGAGTTCTTAAATAAGAAAGCAAGAAAAGAAAGCAAAAGTTGTCACTGTGTCTACGGTACCCTCTCCTGTCGCAGGTCTGCTGGTAGAATTGTCTTTGAAATAAGTAGTGTTTATATATAATACTTAGGTAAGTGTTCCTTACACTTTGCATTTTTCTTTTTTGTAGCGTGTATAAATAAATAAATTGTTTTTATCATTTCTTGGTTTGGTTATGCTTTTAGGCATACCTATAAGAAAATTGTAACAAAGTCAGAGTTTTATTTTTTACTAGCTCTGCCCGCGACACCGGCCGCGTGGAGGATATCGAATGGAGTGACTTCTGAAAATAAACGAAAAAATAAACAGCATTTGTCCTTCCTCATGATGCACACTTTTGCTTTGTAAATTTTCATGAAAAGCTAACAAACAGACGGACAGAGAGACAGACAAAGTTACTTTCGCATTTATAATATTTAAGGATTATTGACTACGACCGATAGCCACCACCTAGTTTATTTTTAAACGTTTTAACCCGTCAGTAATCTTGCAAAAAAGTCGCACTGAACTTAATTATTGTCATTTATCGGTAGTAAGAATGTATTTACGTAGACATGTCACTTAGCCTCACGAGAAGCTGAACAGATAAACAAAACGTATTATCTTATTAGTGCATACATGATACACCTGCTTACGTTTCCCACGATATCTTCTGTTTCATTGATAATCATGGGAATTATCTATTTTTCTCATCTTTTATGTAACCATTGATTTGTGGAAACAATGAGCTTTCAATATCAATTATACGTATTGTTAGCATAATAAAACTTGTTTCCTACGTCAGTATCTAAGAATCATGCTTAAGTTGTAAATAGAGAAATTATCACAGTTTATGTAACTAATCTGCGCAGGAGTCAAACAATGAGGAACCTGAATATGCAGGGTGACTGGTAGAACGAGGGAAACATTGAAGGAGGGTACTGTACTCATCATGATGAACAAATGTTACTATGGGACCAAACCAGAAATCGCGAGAAAAAATCTGCTGCTCCGTAGATACATTTAGGTAGTTGAATAATATTGAATTATTTGTATGGAGCAGCAGATTTTTTTTTTGCGATTTCAATGTTGGTCCTATAGTAAAAGTTGTTCATAATGCTGAGTACAATAACCCCTTAAAAGAATGGGGACTAGAAAAATAGTAAGTACCTCATATAGTTACCTGCATAAAGTTTAAATTCCATTTAAATTTATCTTACGGCATCGGGGAAATATGGTGTAGGTAAGTACAGTAGTGCTGGCTGATGTGTACTAGCCAGCACTTGTACACTCATATAATTCGCACACACTTGTATTTCCTAAGGAGTCTGACAGAAGTATGTGCCAGACTCCTTGGAAAAAACAGGTGTGATCTGGTGTGAACTGTGACTAAACAGCGTCATGGTATGAATTAGCAGTGCGTTCAATGTGGCTAACAATGAATTGAACTGACAATAAGTATGCCTATGAGCCCTGGGAAAACTGTCAGTTTTGCTTGTACGTGGCAGATTAGCAACCAGTCGCTAATGACGTCGCGTCGCTTACTAACAAGTCTAACATGTCTCTTACCTTATCAAGAATCTTAAATTATACATAATTATAAGAAGTTAGATATCGAAACTGGATTTGTAATGCTACTCGGAATGTACGGAGATTATGTGAAATATTTGTATCTACACTTATTCTACATTTTTAGTGCTTAGGGAAACTTTCAGGGTAGTTAACTATAACTATATTATTGTAGATTGTTAGACCAAAAAATTAATTTTGTTCAACCACTTTCCCAAAACGTAATAACGTCGTCCCATACTGTAGGCTAATTTACGTAACTAAAGAAGCGCAGTTGCATTAAATTTTTGATCAAAACAACAAATTTGGTATTCTCTTAGCTACAGTGAGATACGCTCGCGTCAAGTTCGAGCGTCACTGCTTTATGATCGGCGCGTCATAAAGTTACTTGAATTAGCCCTCTGATCGTTGAAATTGTAAAAAAAGCATATTACAAAAATAGCTAAATGTCTTCTATAAAATCAGAGATCCTGTGTCAGTTAGTACCTAATTCAAGACTTCGTGCAATAATAACAACCAAGAAGATGTTAAAAGCTTGCCGTTATAATTATTTTAGCATCATCATTCTCCTGCCCTTATCCCATTTTATTTGGGGTCGGCGCAATATGTCTTCTTCTTCCATTCATCTCTATTATACGTCATCTTAGAGTTTACGTTCTTATAAATAATCCATGTCAAATTTCACACAATCCATCAATCTTTTCTTGGGTCTTCCTCTTCTCTTACATCCATCCACATTATAATTATTTTAACACACGTTTAACACGTTATAATTATTTTAACACCAACAGAAAATACTTCCATATATTTTTTTGCAGAATCGGCACTATTCTCGGATATGTGCCTATATTTTTCATAATCTAGGACATAAAAAATAGTATAACCATCTATCAAATCTATTATAAGATAATTTGTGTGCTACAACAGCTTGCAATAAATGATCATTGCTTCTAGTACGTACGGGAGCTGGTAGTGATTTCCTGAGGCGAAGCTCGCACCTGTCCGCCGTTCCCACACGTCTGTTACACAATGAACAAGTTTTTTATCCGTTCGCAATGTTCTTATGGCGAGGATGTGGCTAATATCGAGGTTCACGATACTAACCGGTAATGAGCTGTATCACTTTATAAGAGTATGTTGAATTATGTCAATCTGATTCCAATAGCCAGTCCATTAGATGAGTTTTCTTTGATTGTGAGGCGGCTATTCAGGAGTTCGACTAGAGAACTATCACTGATATCTTCATTAAAACTTGCAATAAAAAATTCATGAAATTTTTATTATTATAGTACTTTTTGAAAGTTTATGTCGCCTTCCAGTCGAGGCAGATGCTGCTAAAATATCAGTAGGTACGGTAGGGTTATTACTTATTAGCTATCTGTGATCGCGACAATTGTAAACATAAATTGTTGCTTTGTTTTGTCGTTAAAATTAAAAAGTAAAGTTTTAAAATGAATGAAATTTAATATGAAATTAACATATTGGAGTGTTTAGATTAATCTGAAAAGAAAATTTAGAGGCTGAACTCGGTTTCGTTTCCCTGTAGAATGAAAATCTCGGATATAAAGAGCTGTTTATCTGTCGTGTATCTTCTGTGTGTTTATGTGTATCTGTTGTAAAGTTTAACCAATTATGTAAAGCAATTTCTAAAATGTTGACAAAGACATGATAAAAATGAACGTCTATTTAACACGAAAATAGCATCTAACCTTCACAAGCTATTTAGCTTTAGCTTACAACAATATATTCATAAATGCAATCATGAATCATAATCTCATTTGACAGATGGTCAATTAAAATAATTACAAAATCACTACAGTATTAGCTAAAAGCCTACATTTTTATTAGCCACAATATTAATATTCCAGTCTTGTAAAATGATCTACAATCAAGAGTAATTACGACGCAGTACAAATGTTTATTGCGTGGGCCATGTAAGTAATTATTGTGATTGGAAATTATTCCAACACTAGCTTTTGCCCAAGTCTTCGTTTACGTGGATTTCAAATGTATTCGTGTATATTCGTGGCAGCTGTTTACATATTCGTCATTATTCATTTGACCCGTGAACTTTGTTTCAGACGATTGTTGACATTATATTACATACAAATAAAAAACATGCAAATGTCTAAACACATCGTATTTGTCCACGAATAATTCGGCGAGTTATTCTACGAATTATTTGTTCAATAATCTAAACTTGGGATTATATACAGATAAAGAATCTTTGGTTTCGTAGTTCATGAGATTATCTCAAACTCACAAACAAACGTTACTGTTTAATAATATTAGTATAAATAGGAGTCGGTACTCAGTAATTCAGGACGCGCACACGGCGACGACGGTTCCTCACACCTGTCCATGTTTCTCACGTTCAATTGATCTAGAATGGATGGATCTGGAGATTATGGGCTAGGCTGTCCAGTGTCCAAGTTAACCACTTAATGGTACCAAGGTATCGTCACGTTCGTTTTCCAATTTACTTGAAATTATGAGAAGCAAGGTGTCAGTTAAATTGCACGGTATCATTATAGTGGTGGCTGTTGCAAGCCCAACAATTTCGCGACAAATGGTAATAAGATTTTGTGAGTTGATTAACTTACACCAGACATGCGGCCTGCCATCGCCACCGGGCCGCATGCAACCCTCTAGGCATCTTCCTGCGGCCCAATATAATTTTACTTAGATGCAGTTCTGAAGTTGATTTCCGCAGATAGAATTAGGTAAGTACCCAAATAGATAACTTTGTTAAAGACAAAAGATGTCTGGTAAAAGATGATATTTTTTTTCTATCGACGGTCACCGTTGATGCAATGAGTTTTATTTCATTATGAGCTTTGTACCCATTGATTCTTCGATCTTTATGCATTTGGCCGTCCAATTGCCTACTTTGAGTTTGACGTGCCTGACTCAGTTTTAGATGGAGTCTTGCTATATTCCCACGAAAAACATTGAAGGGAATTATCGTACTTTTACGTATCAATTAGGAACGTTTTATATTGAATTGCCTCGCTCCTCATTATTATGCGTACATCGAGTCGAATTAGCCATTTCCAAGATAACCATTATGTCTCCACTTATTTTTTGCGAAATGAATCACGAAATCCAATCACTTAACTTTGATATAGAACTGCTTACTTCCTCAATTTGTGCTTCTAAGCTACAGACACATTTGCGCTATATAATGGTTATGGATAGATACAATATAAATTATACGATACCTATAAATGACTCATTTGCTACAGATGTAGGAGGCTGTATACAGGAAACTCAATCATATTCACATTATCTAAACCTGAATAACAATCTAAACAATCAGTTATGTCAACAAGGTATCAAATACTCATTAATGCATTCAGCTGTAGCAAGCGGATTTATTATCTACTCTATAGACTAATTTGGTCTGTCAGATAGATGGAGCACGTTATAATTGATTTTCATGGTACAGTCAGTACAATGTAACAGCACGACATAATTAAATGCTCTACTCGTCCGTTATTGGCTCGACTCGATCGCAAATGAGTTTTTGCGACGCTATCAATGCGTGAACCTCACTTAAAAGTTAATTACCTACACTTCATGAGTATAATTTGATTATGCTCGCTTCGAGTAGTTACCATTTATTTCTTTCAAGCATAATGTAAATTATACTTAATTTTGCTATATTTTTTCTCAAGGCGGTAAGGTGGCCACATACTTGTAAATGTAATGGGTACCTGCAAATGTTACTACTTATGCATTTTTTACAGAAATCTTAAGTCATCTTTAAAGGGTCCAATGTGTCTGATTCCGGAGAAAAAATTGTATAGTTATTACACGAAAATGGACATTTCATTACTTTCTGAAATCTGAGAGTGCTACCGGTAATACCGACCGATTTGACACTGAACCAACTGGTTAAAATTGCAAATGTGGTCCAATTTTATTTCCTCAATACGCCAATCATTTTCAATATAAGAAAGTTGAACTACTGGATTATTTATACACGATAAAGCCAACCTAGATGTCATCTTATAAGTTGTATCCTTGTACGAGAAGTACTTATTATTTCCATGGTTGTATCTTTTTGTTTTGAGAATGCTCAATTCACAAAGTGACAAACTTGAACATAATTTTATCCGACATCACAAGATTTAAACAGCCTGCCAGCACTGCACAAACAACGCAACCTTGAGACAGAACACAACTTGTACGAACTTGAGCTCGCAATTGGATAACCACTTTAACGACATTGTCCTTTTGTCGCGGTGTGATGCGGTGCAGGTGCACGTGACGTCAGCGACCATGAGAATATCCCGCGACTTGCCATTCTCACGCCTCCGCAGCTTCGCAGGACGACAATCGCGAAACCAGTTCCTCCATTAAAAGTGCCGTTAATGTAACTGCATGCTCGTTTTAGCGGACCTGATCGAGCGACGCTTACAGATCATTTGAACAGGCTTAACCGATAGGCTTAATGTTTGCACCTATTACCATAAAGGGCTATTAGAGGAAACATAAAAGTTAAATCTTCAGACAGTTAAATTGAGTATAGATAGCGACGTAAAATATACTGGCGCTACATATTATCGACTCTTGACTGCAATCAACAACATTACAAGTTACAGCAATTTGGGAAATGAAAGGATCCCAATGTAATGGAATTTTAATTTCATATGATAGAGGAAGCGTGTCCGGGCTGTGATTGCAATTACAAAGTCAAATCAATAATGAACTAAAGTCACCCTTGTTCAACACGGAAATGACCATAAAATCAGTCCCACGACCGCTCCAATTGTTTGACGCGGGGGTGTCGCCGTGTGAATGGCCGGCCGGAAGCCGCGGCGATGCGTGTAAACTATTCCAATTCCGAAATGGTAACCCAGTGCCTTTGTCTTATGTGCACGATGCATCACAACGTGAATGGGGCCATATAAACATGAATGGGCACTGATATATATTTATTTACGGACGCATACAGACCAAGATATAATTCTGTCAAAACAAATCTTAATTTAATAATGCTTACATGTATATGCTTTATATTTGTCATCTTAGCCTTTTCCGATGTAACCTTTTATATAAAGGTAGAGTTAGCTTTCAGTTCTCTCCATCTGGAACTGTGCACCTTTAAAATCTGGACGTTTCATAAATGTAACAGGTTTATATGAAACCAATTCTTTTATATTCTATAAATTGGTCATCACTCTAGCTACATTGTATTTTTTATAAATTAAACATATTCAGTCTCCTATTGCTCAACAATTGTGTTGATCCACAACAAAATTCTTATAAGCATCGCGCTAGCACGGAATTGCTTGCGTAGGATAATCGATTAAGCACATCAATAATGCCCAAGCGCCGTGTTTGCAACAATCAAATGCAATGATCGTTTATTTGGTTACGACTTTCGTTTGATATGTCTGAGAAACAGACTCCTTTGTAAATTGTGTTCATATGTTTTGAGGTTGATTGATATTTTACTATCAATTCCGTATTACTAGTATGTTTGCTTTAACCTATTTGATTTTATACAGTGCCTTCTGCTTTGTTCTTGAATTTAGCTATTCTGTTCTTTGTTGGAGTACCTATAATACGCATCAAGGGGCTTTTATTGTTTTATTTTATCGTTGTAAGTAGCGCGGATGATGAAACAAATAAATTATACGTGTTGTGAGTTGTTAAACAATTATGTAAAATGTAGACAACTTAATTGAAAAAATACTTAAGCAACTTGCAGCTTTTCCGATACTAGTATTGTTTTGCGGTGCATCACAAAATTATCACGGCATGCGTCTGCGCATATCAAATGTGGAGTAGAGAGAGCGGGTAAGCCGATATGGCGTCAGGCGGTAACCGAACCGCGGCCCTCACGGCACGGAGCACACGTCTTGGCGCGGGCTCCGCTCTGCTGGACAGACAGACGGACCGCCGAGGCCTCGACAGACTCCACTTGGTGTCAAGTGATAGCCAATGTTGGACATACCTTGACCAACTAATGTTTCTACTTATTTTAAGCCATTGTGATCCTTCACATACTTTCGCATTCAGAATAGATTTTAATGATAATTCCCAGATATTTGCTTGCAACCAAAAAATCGGTTGTAAAAGGTTTCTTCTTCTTCTTCTTTTAATGCCTCCCGACTCTCGAAGGTTGTCAGTCAGCTTTGCATATATATTTTAATGATAATTCCCAGATATTTGCTTGCAACCAAAAAACCGGTTGTAAAAGGTTTCTTCTTCTTCTTCTTTTAATGCCTCCCGACTCTCGAAGGTTGTCAGTCAGCTTTGCATATTTCTGTCTGTCTCTCGCGAGGCTAACAGTTGTGCAGAACTTGTGACTCCAGTCCACTCCCGAAGGTTTCTCAGCCACGATTTCTTCCTGTGTCTTTTAAAATGTTTTTTAGAACCTTGATTGGGACCTTTAGCGCATGCCCAATCATTTTAATAGGCAGCCTCTTGTTTTTGGCGAAAGAAAAGGCCATCGCTTGCCATGACGCGGACGTGGTATTGTGTGTAAAGACTATAACAGAACAAACACGTGTTTATTCTGTATTTTGGGAGTACCACCTAGTTACCACAAAATAAGGCACAAACGTTTAGTCTCATATTTTGTGAAACCCACCGAAGTAATTTCTGTGGAAAACTTTGATTTATGTGGAAAACTGGGTCAGGCGAGGACAACCCTATTTTCATTAACTACGATATATTTGTTGATCACATAAACAAACGCGAGGCCGGTAAGCATTTGGTGCGTAACAAGTCTTTGGCAGTCAAATGATAATAACATACGTTCACAATCAGTTAATTCAATCAGATTTATCGAGACTTATTGATGCAAGTATTTAAATAAATTATGACGGGCGCCCCGTTCGCGTCTAGACAAGACTTGATTATTTTGTCCTTTTCATTGTTCCAGGGAATTTATTCATGTAAATAATTCACTTGTTTTCTTTAAAACATCGCTTTTGTTCATATTCAAACGCAGCATATTTTCTGGGTAAAGATGATCATTAAAATTCGGACAAAAATAATTCAAAGTATGATTTTCATAATTCTTTACCTACCAATCAGGTAAGTACTTATTTTGTACAGTAACATTTAGCAGTAATTTCTCTGTCAGTGATTTATCCGAACAGATTAGCGCACAGTAGCGGCTGAAACACGATCGAAATAAATTAATTGGCGATCACAACAAGCTACCGATTCCGTCAGTTACCCAGCACGCAGACAATCGCTTACGTATTTAGTTACCGCGTCAAACGTATAAGATATTGCTTCCTTGTGTTCACGACATTACGACGGCGACGTAGACACATTTAGCCCTTGATACCGAGAACCTACATACACAGAGACAGAAAAGTTGAAGTCGCCATCCAAGTACAACCTACATCCTCGAGACAGCGGAAAATTTCATATCGCTGTGGTGACTAGAAGAAGAAATAGTACACACGGATACATTATCAAGTTACATTTTTAGTATTAGCTGATCTCTCATCGTACGGAAAGCCTATACAATGCGAAGTCAGCTTAAACTGGAAATAAAGGAAATATTCTATTATATTCTATTCTATTTACACTTTGTCACTTTTTGGAACGATCTATGAAATTGGAATTTGACGGTACAGAAGAAATCATGAATTTTATCATAGTTATCGCATCTTTCGAAAAACGGCTACATAGTATGAATATAACGATAATAACAGTAGTAAATGCTTCAATTAAATGACATTAAGCGCTTCCTTCTTAAACAGGACATTTCCTGTGTTTAGTGTACCATCCATTACCAACAGGATTTTATACAAAGTTACATAGCAAATCATAGCAGGCATCTGGTTTTATACATAAAGGGAAACGACAATTACTTAAAGATTTATTTCGTATACTCGTATATATTAATTACGATATAAATTCTACGACTAGTAACTTTGAGAACATCTAATAAAACTAAGATATTTTATACAGTTTTCTAAATATATCTACAAATGGGACATTAGTCTAGACATACAATGAATCTACACTTATTCTACGAAAGTCGGCCAAAACGCACATTAGTGTAAATGTTTAATAGATTGAAATTAATATTAGCACCACGGACTATGATTAGCACAGTATAGTAAGGCTCGATTAACTTTCAATTTTGCGTTACTGGAGATACATTACGAGATTGCGACACTACAGTTAATCGTGTAACTGGACGCCGAGTTCAGAAACCCACATCGGGGCTCCAATTAAATTACGACCTGCGCAAATAAGTGGTCGAAAAAAAAACTGTACAGTTCAAGCTTCATTTATGTTTCGAGTTCCGTTCCTCAATATATTTGGAAAAAATTATATAGCATAAGATTGGCATCTATTCTACATAAATCTTTCCAAATATGTCATATCTCAACAAGCATAACAAAGAAACTAAAATGATAATTAAAAGAAAATCATGCGACATAATTATGTGTGATGCTGTTCTTACACATGGTTGCAAAAATATAGGTTCTTACTAAAGCTCACGTAGCGAAATTAGAAAGTCGTCAGCATGCTATGGAGAGGTATGATTGAGATAAGAAAAAGTGACAGACTCAGGAACAAACGGATAGGATAAAAAAGATAACCAAACTAAAAGACATGAAATGGAAATGGGCAGGACACACGATAAGAGGACATGACAAATGGAGCTAAACCATGATGACGTGTAACGGAGGGAGAGAAACAGGACACGATGATGCCAATTTAGAAGATGGGAAGATGAGGGGTAGCGGGAAGAATTTGGACTAGAACGGCATAGGATAACATAAAATGATGGGAGTTAGAGGAGACTTTCGTCACGCAACGAACGGACATTAATTAATTTCATCCTTTATAATATAGTGTAGATTTGGGATTTTTGTAAATGCCAGAAATAAAGGTTTTTATAAATAAATAATGTAGCATAGTTGCCAATCTTGTGGTGAAAACTTCAAACTATAACAGCTCGTCTTAACTAAGTGGCAGCACGACGTGCCCCGCCTGTGGGCACAGACTTGAGATAAAACAGTATTGTACCGGCCACTGAACCCTAAAAATCAAGAGCACCGAGCACATTACCGGTGCGTTATAGTAAATTATTGGTTTGCGGTACAGTGGACGTGCCGGCGGCGCTGCCATAAGCGGTCAGCGTAATGATGGCCAATTTCCGAACCAACGCAGTCCACCAATAGGTGTTTTATGAATGTTGTACACCATACTTCACCGGAGAAAGTTCCGTTTGCTACCAATTTCCATGAACCTTTAACGGTACTTTTATATTTTTTAGATGGAACCCCATTGTCGTTAAAGATATCGTTCAGGAAATAAAGACTTAGATGGCGCCGTATAATCTGCAATAAACTAAATTGAAAACTTTATGGAGTTTACATAAATATTTGACGTTTAGATAAGTTTTCTGAACAGAGTAGTTAAACTTATCGACATATGGGCATATGTTAGTAAGTTTTATTACATTTTATTGATTCTATATAATCCTCCTAAAAATACTTAGTGGGTTTCGGTAAATCATTACCTGTTTTGAAACGCGTTGCCGTAACTTCTTATTGATTAGATTCTCACAGAGAATTTCTTGTAATACTTTTGATTTCCAATTTAGTGAAGCCGAGTACAAGTGACTACTGAAGTAGCGTTGACCTCTCGCACTAACCACTACCAAAAATGTTTATTTCGATGGAACAAGTTTCTTTATTTTTATTGGCAATTTGCGATTACACGCATATCTTCAGTGGGTATGATAATTAAGATGGGATTGTGAAAGATGGGAACAATTTATCAATTAAATAGGTGTCTAGTAGCGGCGCCCGCGCAGCATCAGTGCTGAGGTGCACGCGATTTACCGTAACATTTTGGTAAAATCATTGAGCACAATATTTTTGTGCATGTAACCAAACATTCACATGCGTGTACGTAAAAGAGACTTTCATAGAAATAACTTAATACTACAGCTATAAATCGACAAGGCAGAACCGTAAGATAAAGAAAGGTAATGAGCTCTAACTTGAAGATAAGTTCTGACACAAACAATCTCATTTTTATCTGCTTTTGAATTTCGCTAAATTGGTAATTGGTCTAATAGGTTGACTGCCCTACCTACTTTTACTTATTTTTTCTTATAGTCAATATTTCTTACAGTTCTCTACATTTTGGACCAAATTACATAAGTATCGACCCAATATTATCTACTGATCACCTGTCACTAATCACGAATGACGAAGTCGATGTCATCAAAAGTTCCAAATTTCCGTTCATTATTTTTGTTGTGTCGGTTAGTAAGCTCAATTCAATATATTACGGCTTTTCGAAGCTGACCTTGCCCTAAAGCATATGATCGCTTACTACTGTTAGAATGTATTGTTTTGTTAGGGTAGGTGGCATACGACCACGGCTATCCTCTGAACATCAGTATGAGTATGTATTAATATTTTCTTAGTACATACTTTTTCAGTAGTCGGGTTTTCATTACCGTACCTTTCTGTAGAAGACTACCCATTCTTTACCTAATGTGTAAATTACCATTGGTAGGGGCTTCAGCTAGTGCTTGCCGTTTTAGGTGAGTGTATGTAAAGTGGTTATATCTCAGCTTGGCTTGCTCCACTTATCCGCATTTGGTCCGTGTCCGCTGGTCCGCCCGACATCTGGCGATCTGCTGAATGCCACCAGTGACAAGCTCACATGTGTCAACTTCACCTGAATGGATTTAATCTTGTTCCTTTTTGATAAAACAACCTTTGGTAATGCGAGCGTTTACAGGAAGCTAGCGTTAATTAACATTTTAAACGGTGACAACTTAATTCTGCGTTTAAAATGTTTCGCGTTGCGCCTCCGGCTTAATGTGCATACATCGGGACTGCCTATATATTAAACCATAATAATTGTGCTATAATTAAGGATCCCTACTTTGAAGATACTACTTGTCTTAATAAACTTCTTCGTCTACTTCCTTCTTTCTTTTTCATGTCTTGTGTTGTTGTGTGTTGTAATAAACGTCTCTTTTTTTCTTTCGATCAGAAAATTCTCTGCAATAAGGAAACCACAATTAAGTATTTTATAATTTTACAGTTTTTAGCAGCGATTTATTTTTTGTTAAAGATTCATTGTAACGATCCGATTAGCATCTTATCATGATAGAGCCATTAGTGATACTGTTTAATCTATCGCTGACAAATATTTTAAACTTAAAGATTAATTTTAACCAATAAATTTTGTTACTCTGTATCTAATAATTTGCATATTCCAGAACATCGATGTTTTGTAATCATGTCCGTTAATTATCGTGATACCTACCTATGCAAAATTTTATTTTAGGATTGGTTGATCACCCTGAAAGCTAAATTCCTGTATATTAATCTGTATTTAATTCCAATCCATGTTCTAAAGATTTATATAAACATTTGTTTCTAAAATGGTATGCGTAAGCGCATCTTTTGGAGACCAAATGTCACGACCACGTCATCAACAACTTATCTCAAGAACATTATTAGAAATAACAAAAATGTTAAAACACAGATTGTGAGTCAACATGTAATCCTTATCATGGTAGTTATGAAATAGGACAAAAGGAACATAAAATAAGGCAATAAAAGAAGTTATAGTTATATAACAATCAAAAGAAAAAGAATATGATACGTTGTATGAAAGTAAAATATTGAACCTAGTTGGAGTACACAATAGAAGTTAATAGTTGTTTACTTTTTATTACTGGAACTAAATAAAATTATCAATAGTTTTTATTTGAACAGGTTTTATTGTAAAATTATCGTCCGTAATGTCAACTTAAACAAGCATTAAGTACGTCTAGGTCTGATAGCAAACACAAATTACGAGCTATCAATCGTAGCCTCCATAGCTCAGGGGTTAGAGCACTGGTCTTGTAAACCAGGGGTCGAGAGTTCAAATCTCTCTGGAGGCATTTTTATATTTGGCCATAATTTAAAGAATCTATTAAAAAACTCATTAGCACATAATTATGTTAATAACTATATTTTATTAAGCAAATTAATTCTCAATCGGAGAAGAAAGATGATAAAAATTCAAATTTATTCTTTAGAATTTAATGCTATTTCTATTTGTAAACCGATTGGGTTAACTGAGCATCTGAGATTCATGAAAATGTACATTTAAGTGCGAATCGATTTTAATCTTTATTTACTAGATTGAAAAGCGAGTTTTCTTCTAGTATAAAAGAAGAGGTTCCAAACCGAGTAAGCCCCATTTGGTTAGGCAAATTGCCTTGTCAATATTCTCTTTGCTCTGAGCAACGCTACGAGTACGACCCCGCACAGGTGACCTCCCCTACGGCGCCGACCCGGCCTCCACCTTCATGGTGTGGCGCTTTCCGCCCTATCTCCGGGGACTTTCCACAGGGTGAAGTGAGTTACGAGAACTCTGTGAGTAACCCCGATGACTGAACTGGTCGGAACCCTCGCGAACATCTGCGGCGGTTCGTATATGTCGTATATAGGCGGAAAAAATTTATAGCGCCATTTAGCACTTTTTTCTTTAAAATATTATTGATAGTGAAAACATACTTTTTAAAAGTGGAATATTTTTTCTAGATGTGTAAACAATCGAACTTATTTTTTTACTGTTTATTTATGTCCATTAAAATCCACAAAAAGGAAAAATATCTGGTACACATGCCGGTGAACCAGATAGCGCCATCTAGTTATAAATTCGACACTAATGTGGTAAAAAAAACAGTTTGGTATTTTGTAGAATAAATTCTAAAGTATGTGTCCATAATGTGAAATTATTCTGTATAATATTAGTCCAACCCATACTAAAGGTCTTCTTTGTTTACGTTCCAAGATTTCTCGTTAACTTTTACTTTAAATAAAAAATGTCCATATTTCTCCGGCAAAGGAATCTTTATAGTCATGCATTGACCGTAAAATCCAAGTTTGCTGTAAAGGTAGAGACTACAGTGTTTTGTATAGTTTGTTTGTTACATCCGTGATTCGTAATGAGGGATTTTGGACCTGTCATTTGACTTTGAAACTTGCTCCGTAGCTATAAGATGTTTATTTACGTGTGTTGGTTGAGATGCGCAGACGCAGGTGTGCGGCCGCCTGGTCGTCGCCGGCTACTGCTCTCGGATATATTCATTTATTAATTTGCTTGCGTTGACCGACGCGCCAATACGTTTAGTTTAGACGATCATTGTGCTTTGAACATTATTTTATGCAACTTAAAATAATTATGTTTTGAAATAATAAATTACTGTAGACAAAAAACATAAGGTAGATATTATATCAAAATATGTCTTCAATCTAGAATCAGGCTGTTCTATATTTTATAGTGTGAAACACAAATGCATTAGCTGTTTCTATCACAGGTACCTATACTACTTATATCGTATCAATTTTCGTTATTCATTTGGAAACTATTTTAATTTCGAATGGTTAAGAGACATTTTATTATTCTTCCGATAAGTTATTTCCTTCCATGCGCAATACTAAAATATGCAAATGATAATAATTGCTCAGCGGTTTGTAACAGGCGTTTAGTGTGTCTGCCATGATTATAATTATTATCGAATGAATTAGTAAAATTTAATGTAATTAGTATGTATTCCATGTGCATAATAATTGAAGTAAGTTCAATTTGTTTTGTTACAGATTGAAGTAACTTTGGGATCGCCCAAAGTTACTTGGTGTAGATTCTGTTGCGCACTTTGATAAGACTAAACTAAACTAAGAGCATTTGTCTCCTTTTGTTTCCATAGAAAAAGAGTGTGACAGATGCGCATAGTCTAGTAATTTAGAACTGTCAAAATGCGCAACAGAATCGACACCATTTTATTTTATGGTCTTATTTACCTATACCTTAAGTATATCAGCTCTGTGTAGTTCCATGAAAATATAACCATATCTATATTTTCAGATAGGTCCTGTAGGGACCAAGGATCGGGAAATTAATTAACATTTAATATTTAGCATTGTTTAGCATTATATTTTCTGACTTATCATTTCCAATCCCATCTCCGAACGAATTACCTACACCGTATGTCACTTTTCAAGAGATTCTACTCTGAGATATTTAAAATTCAAATGCCGATGTCCAAATTATTGATTGCCAATCATTCCTATAAAAGAGGTTAGCTTCTGCCATAAAACTTTACAGTACCTAACAATAACAATGCCGTTACTACAGTTTTTCCCCAATAAGCACCTTTCTACAACTTTTAGTTCTATAGGCTGATTGCATTGATTTGATTGAAATAAAATATTATAGTTTAAAAAAAACTATAGAACACGCTTTAGTCATCCAAACTGAACGTGTGTGCAAAATTTCAGCTCAATCGGAAACCGGGAAGTGGGTCAAATTCAACTTCCAAGATTTTCGTACATAGTTAGTTAGTTAGTTACAGGTGAAGCTAAAAAAAGCGTGTTAAAAAGGCACAATCATATGATGCAATTTTTTGATAATACTTCGTAAATAAAGTATTAAACATAAAAACCACTATCTCCCGAATTAATAGGTACCTACGTAAGTTGAAGTAATTAAAATAAACATCGATAGGCACATAATTGATTTAACTTAACGATCGATGCTCAAATAAACCTGATGTCAATGATATGAACTTAGGAATTCCAAACAGCCAATAAGAATTATTTAATTTGCAATATAAATAAAGTCGTCGAAGCGGAGCGTTTTGTCTGAGTAAATAGGTGGATAAGGCGAGCTCCACATAAATCATGGCGGAATTAATGCAGGCGAGCTGCATTCCTATGCCGGCCGCCGGCCGCGGTCGCCGCCGTAGTGTTGCCATCTATTATGTGGTCAAATTCGGGATCCGGATGTCAAATTAAAATAGTCCTCCTAGCTACTGGATGTGTGGCATAATTTGACATAGATATTGGTTCAAACGGTCACATTGTCGTCGATTGAAGGGCAGGCATTCTTAGTCAATAACCACACGATCATCTCCCAAACACCAATCCGCGGGTATACTGCGTAACGAAAATGACTACCATTTTCGTTACGCAGTCTGAACATCGACTGTGGTAATAAACTTCAATACGATCGTGAGAGACGAAACTTTGACCTACCTTGTAATTTTTTTACCGATCATGAATATGGGGGCGTAACTATATGATCAGTAATGTTTTTACAAGGTAGCTCGAATTGTAATACCAGAGTTGATGTTCATTACCATTTAAGTTACATAGTAGACCCCTGTTCATGACCGTTTAGTTCTGTTCTGGTGTTTGATCGGATTAAATAAGATTTTAGTAAAAATTTGTGTACTTTTGCCAATTTTTCTCTCAGTGCACCAAGTGTGACGGTTATGGCGATATTCCATTGGCGATATTGCCATATTCACAACACTAATAATTCTTGTGCTTATGTGTACCAGAACAGCTACCTACCCTCTCTCTTCTCGTGAATATCGTAGACAAAAGAATTCTGTAACAAAGATGGGCAGCGGGCAGCGGCAGATCATCGGGCAGAGAACCGAGTGTTGTGGCTCAACTTGGGAGAGCCTGAGGAGTTGGGACGGGAAGCTGATATGCGCTATAACTAGGGTTCCCAAAAAACATCAAGAGGAATATAGGAGATTTCCAGAAACACAGAAGACATAAGAAAAAAATTGTATCATGTTTTTAAAAAAAGTTCATAGACAATGAGTGGTTTTAGTGTTCACCAAATTGGTAGGCACAGGAACTTATGCAGCTATTCCTGTACAGCCTAGATTCGTTCAGACGACCGATATGTAAGACAAATGGGAATTTGTTTAGTGTTGCGTGTTGCCTCATCTTCTGACTGGCTAAGAAATAGTACATTTGGCTAGTATATGATATATTTGTCCAACAGTATACAGGTGCGAAATTTTGGGGCATCAAGGGTGACCGGTACCCGTCCTAATAAAGTTAGAGAGTTCTGGTCTTCGGAAACTTTAGATGAATTTTGAAGATATTAATATACCCTGTTATTAGAAATAATAAATATGTAGAAGACAAAAATTCAAAACGAGAAATACCTACGGTTTTTAGCGGTTTTGTCGATAATTTTGAGGTTTTTAGATTTTTTAATTATCTACAATTTTTACATTGAACTTTTTTCGATATGATGCATATTATTTCAGCCACAAATAGTAAAAACCAATATCCAACCCTCAAAACGTATATTTAGCTACTTTTTACTTTTATTTTCGGAACAAAAACTCAGTCGTCTTGATTTTACTTAATTTACTTATAATTTACCCAAAAATTTTCGACCACCCAAATACTGCTAAGAATTTTCCATGAATTCGGGTATACAAAATCAGTTTGGCCGTGGTCTAAATAGTGTCTAATGGTGTCGATATCAGGACATTCCGATAGCTATCAACTGTCTGGCCGACAACCAAACGTGGAACTTGAAGCCTCTAGCGATGAATTCCGAGCGTTGTTTTTGCACAAACCAGTCACCACGGAAAAACCCGAACGATCTCGACGGCCAATATTTACCAAAACATATTATGTACCTACAATAAAATCGGTGATAGAAGCAAAAACTATTCAATAACTTTGAAATCACAAGTCTCTTTATTATGGTAGAATTATATTATTGAAGGTGCTCGTAAAAAACGGAGTGATGGTTTTTTAAATTTAATTCTTCGCACATCATTTACCTAAAATTATCCGTTCTACTGTGTGGAGGAAGAATGGGACTAGAGAAATCGGTATTTTGGCAATTTTTTAAACCTTTTTGATTTATAGGGCTCGCTTTATGACCTATTGAAGTGCGGCACGCATTTCAGCGACCGTAACTGTGTAAATTTCAGTAATATATTTAATTTTACATACAAAATTTACCAAAATAGCGCCCCCTCCAATCCCATTCTTCATCCGCGCGGATAGTGCCTATTAGTAGTTTTGGTCCAATAATTTAATCCGAGCTTTGTTAAAGCTGATTTTTTATTCGCGATTTCAGGGTTGGTCCCGTGGTAAAAGTTGTTCACCATAATGATGAGTACAATACCCTTCTTCAATGATTCCCTCGTTCAACCAGTAACCCTGTGTAAGGTCCTACTTTATTAGCGAAGGTTTTTTTACGGGGCTACAGTACTCGTCAATAAGAACAGCTTTTACTTATATGGGAACAATACAGAAAACCTGAAAAAATAAATCTGCTGATCCATACCTTTATCGAGTACCTACACGTAGTACGTACCTACCCATTATTTGTATGGAACATCTGTTTTTTATTTTCGCGATTTCAGAGTTGGTTCCATTCTAAAAGTTTTTCATTATATCGTCCTATGTCTATAACCCCTTAAAAGGACCTCTGATAATAAAGTAGGACCTATAAACAATATAGATACCTATATAATTATTAATCATAAGCAACATATAATATAATATTTATGTAGTAACTATTATACAATACATAATTATTATCTGTGCCTCTGCATGTTTGTTACATCCATTACTTCCTCCTCTGGATCTTGTATTACATCAAAACCGTGTAATCGATTTGATTGTAGCATTTGAGTCTCTAAAACAAAGTGGGTAAGGCATAGTTTTAGTACTGCCGAGCAATTTCTTGTAAATAAGCTTCCCTAGCCTCGCACGTAGACATCAATGAAACACGACTTTCTTAGCTACTAAAGTATAGCATGACACCGGCATCGAACGTGTGGAATGTATGGTACACGATCATAACTCCTCTACAGGTGTGATTGCACGCGGCGCACTAATGGCCGCCGTCGTTAAATTATCCCCTTTCATCATTAAATTAGGAGCTCCGGCACGAATATCATTATACAAACCTGTAAGTTGTCGATACGTAGAGTGGTCAGGGTTCTGTGTGTTGGAGTAAGTAAATGAAACTATTTTAATATTAAAAATTATTATTATTAAGCTGTTCTTTAATGTCATTCATTTTAACTCAACTTGCACGGTACTGTAAAGAGAATTATAATTTATTTTTAACACCAATTATATTTGGAAAGGACGTATACAGGATATTTTTTTATGTAGTGCGCATATTTTTTATAGAGTGATCAGTCTCTGTTCCTAAATGCAACTGCAGTACCGGGATACACTTTAAAATAAAACGAAAAGTCGACTTAGTATGGGGGATACGCATAATTTACTAGCGCAAGCCATAAAAAAACATTTTTATTTTGTTTTGGAGTGAATTTTTGTACTACGCTTGCATTTGGGTACGGAAACTGAATCACTCTGCAAATTTTGCTCACTACATAATAAAACAACCTGTATAGAAAATATGGAATTAAGATTTAAGGACATTAAGGTCATGCGCTGGGTGCCTGAGGAAGGGCGGCGGGCGTCGCCAACGCACACCTAAGAAATATGCTGGCGTGCTAATTCCTAAAGTTTATTATTTGGGCTTTAAGAATCTTCTACTTGATTGTGACGTGTGACGATCGAGACTTTCAAGATCCATCCAATTTCTTAATTTTGAACCCTAACCCCTAACAGTCTCTTTGCACTTACTCGCTAACAGTGGCGAAGGGTAACAGTTTTAAAAGGGGAAGCCATCCCAAAAATGCCGTCTAAAAATTGCTGCAAGACAAAAATCCATACCGTGTCTTTTAATCTATAGTCATGTCTGGAAGAGCTCGACCTAACTGAATAGCAAGCTTTTTTTTGTCAGTTGGATGAGTAAATAATATAATATTACGTTGGTTATGCACTAACCAATTCCTAAAGCCGATGAGAATCGGGTTGTATGGACTCTTCGCCACTGCTCGCTAATGTTTTTATCGTGTCTTTCAAAACTTATCTAAACGAGTATGCAAAATATGCACTTTCGGCAAAATCACAAGATTATGTGCACTCAATAAATCCAGTCAAAGTACCGGAGTTAAAAGCTTTACTTAGTGAAAAGTACGTAGACTAGTACCTGATGATTCAGAAAGCTTTAAATTGAACATAAACTTAAAACTTAATCAACTATCGACTCAAACTCAAGCGTGACAAAATCCCACGAACAATGCCGCGGTCTAATCTAGTATTATCTGAGTACGTCATCTTCCAAATGATTCGTACAATCGAATTCAAATATTTAAATGTTTACAGATCACATACCGTCGAGCGTTAAGTGGTTTTAGAACAACGTCTCAGTGAATGGAAACAATGCTCAGGGAATACTAATTTGTTTAATCAATAATTTATTGTATACATAAATGTTTTTCCCACTTCCCTGCAGTTAATTATAGGAGATAAACAGGTTGATGGTATTTATTCCCTCTACATAGTGTTAATCTTTTCCTTCATCCTGTCGTTTCCCTTGACTATAGAAATTTATACATGATTAACTAAGCAAACGACTGGAGATCATTTGCTTATAAGCACACGATTGACCGGTCGACTCAGCCATGATGCCCTGCGCTTCTTAGGAAAATGCTGTTTACAATGTATTCAGTTGGATGCTGTAGCTCAGCTAGCCTTGCCTGGATAGGCCATGAAGCCCGTTTATTACCCCCGATGAAAAAGAGGGGTGTTATAAGTTTGTAGCATGTATATGTGTATCTGTCTATGGCATCGTAGCTCAAAAATGGATGGACCGATTTCAATGCAGTTTTTTTAATTGAAAGCTAATTTAATCGGGTATCGTCTTAGCTATGTTTCATGAAAATCTGCTTAGCCGTTCAAAAGTTACAGCTCTTTTTCTAGTTGGAGTCGGGGGTTTTTGACGGTTAGGTAATGATACCATTATTTTTGTTTTTTAAGTATTCAGCATATTTATAAAAAATGTTATTTACTCATTCGCGTGGTTAAAAGTCGATCTTATACAGCCTTCATCGTTTTGTAGACTAAGAGCTTTTTAAAGCGAACCAAAAATGGAACACTTAAGACCCTAGATCACTGATACGTTAAAGTTACGCATCTTTATTTCCAGCAGACATTGGTTAGTATCGCGTGAGGACACGACAAATTACGTGTCGCAGGTGGGAAATGACATTGCGGCCCGCACCTCGTTCAACATTTTAATTTATTTTACGCGCGACCTGATTTATGGGCCCGACTGTACAGAGCGATCTTACTGTATTAAATCGCTATTTTATTGCCAGTAAAAACAGAGAAAATCTTGTGAATAGTTGCTAACATTAAAATAATTGTTTTGTGATAAACATTCGGATTGAGTCATGTTGACTAAATTAATTCCTTGCATTTGTATAACAGATCTACCCCTGTAATAATAAAGATTGAATAAAGTTATGTCAAGCTTCAAAAAAATTATGTTTTAAATGCGTTATTCGTAACATAACTTTATATAGGTATGTCGCAGGGATATTGTCAAAAAAGTGAAATTATAATGTTAACTGACAATGAGTTAGGTTAGGTACCTAAGGTATGGTAAGGTATGGTATTATGCCTAATCATGGACCTTCTCACAATTTAACGGCCTTGCACATACAGTAAAATTGTCAAAATATTACTGCCTTACAATATCACTGCGTGGGTCCAGTGGAATTATAATGTCACTGAAATGAGCCCGTGAAAATGTGACAAAGTTTCGTGCAATTACAATTTCACTAGTGAAATTATATTTCGTTTACAGCGTCTTTAACTATGTACTTATAAAAGGGTTTGCACTTAGCTACTAAATTAAGTACGTATGTTATAATAGGAACCTTTTCACATAGTTTGCCAACTATTTGGTCCAATAAATTCCGTCCACAAGAAGATAGAAATACTTGCATGAAATAGATTTACACTAGGCCCGCGTGGTGGACTAGGCTTAACCGTTGTCATTCTGAGAAGAGGCCCGTACCCAGCAGTGGGACAGTAAAGGGCAGATTAAAAAAAAAAAATGTCATTAATCTGTTTGCCCAGCGTGGTGAATGGATTACCTAATCCCTCTATATGATGGGTCAAACAAATGCCAAGACTGGATTAAGAACATGGCAAAACATTACCTTCAGTAAAGTTAACTGAATAGTTACTACAACTATTCAGTTATCTGTGATTCCAAACACATTATCAAAATTAGGTACACTCTCAACAAAACAAAGTAACAAGCAACAACCCACATTAAGTAAATTCATATTAAGCTAATCTATAATTTAGTCTACTAAATATTATCAGAATTACACTAATTGGCATTTAATCTGCTGTTATTACGTGTGATATGTTGGCGCTATAATCCAACCAGGCTGCGCAGGCGCAGACCCCGCCCTTTGACACGAACCGTTCTCAGAAATTACGCCTAATGTTTAACACATTAGAAATTCTCACATTATCTTTAATCTTTGACTATACCGCTCATATTAATTTATGTACTTCCTGTATAAATGTTAACAATTTATTTTTTAAGTTACCTAGACGTTTATCTTATAAAAGATGTTTGAGCTGATTCTGAACAGGCATATTATAGTCATCTCGCATCTCTATTCGAATCCCACTGTTATTGTCCGTTGATATTTGACGAATCACAGAACACAGAAACTGTGTGACGAATTGACATATTATAATAAACGTGTAACTTACTAACAGGAGCTGTGATCATGACTAGAGCATGTTCACAGCTCTATCATTGTCAATTCGTTAAATATCAACCGACAATAAGAGTGAGGTTGGAATCGAGATGCGATATGTTCTTACACCGCGTAACAAAAATGGTAATGAACATCGACTCTGGTAATAAATTACAATACGATCGTACGTCGATCGTCGTTTTAGTTTGAAAAAATATCAATTACGAGTAAACATTATTAAAAAAAAATACATTGGGTACGTAGCACTGTTTAAGTTTGATAAACAGCATCACAGCGGGTCTACCGCGTAAAAAATTGGTAATGAACATCAGACTCTGGTAATAAACTTCAATATTATGATCGTCGAGAGACTAAGCTTCGAGATACCTTATAAAAATTTTAGCGATCATGCTGTTGGGACTCTCATCTTCATGATCAGTAATTTTTTTCAAGGTAGCTCAAAGTTTATTCTCTCACGATCATAATATTGAAGTTTATTACCAGAGTCTGATGTTCATTACCAATTTTTTACGCGGTAGACCCATCGATGGGTAAACCCGCTGTGATGCTGTTTAAGTATGATGCTGTTTATCAAACTTAAACAGCGCTACGTAAGTACGTACCCAATGACTTTTATTTAAAATAATGTTTAATTGATATTTTTTCAAACTTCAGCAGAATTATAAGTTTTGAGAATGAATTTAATTTGGGGCCTGAAATATTTCTGATGAGTTTCCTTAGATAGCAATAGTAACTACCCAGTAAACAAAAAAAATATCAAAGTCATTCACCAAATACTTTGCATTCATAGAATTATCTGCATTTTTCCTCATGTAGGTAGATGTAGATGCATACTCGTATCTAGCAGCTTTCCCGCTTCTGTTTAAATGTTTCAAGTTGCTGGCGTGCCTGTATCACATTATAGATGAGTTAAAGCGATAGTCGGACACACAAATATCGATAAAATAAGGCGGACTGGGAATTTATTTCAAGTAGGTAGTGTAGAAATGTCATCTATACTTATCTGCTTATGCAATTTATAAAGCTATAAAGAGAACAACTCTCTCCAATTTATTTATTGTTCCTGCTGCGATAGTAAAACCATATCAAATCTTAGATATCTACATACATTATTTTCTCTGTACTTACAGTAGATTTAACTTCATTATGCATGCAGTCCGTAACTGTATGCCTATTTACTTAGGTATTTTATTATAGAAATCTTTGTCGATATCACTTTTATTTCATATTTCTCGTTTCTAATAAGAAAACTGCAAATGTATCAAACAGCATGAAAGCACACACTGTGAGAAATTAAAAACTAAATAAATAAAAGAATTTAAAGTATCAATTGAAATTAAAAACCAAAAACACGATCCAGTATTTTGATGAGTTCTTCGCCTCAATGTAGTCAAAGTCAAAGCTTTTTATTTCAACTGGGCCTTTGCAAGCAATTTCAAATCGTCGTGATTCCACGGTTCCAAGTTGGTTGGTCTTGGGGAAGATACCGGCAAGAAACTCCATAACTTGTCGCATCTAACTGCTAGGTAGATCTGCAAGAACCTCTCGTAAGTTTCAAGGGAAAGATGTTCCCTTATAGATTTCAGTTATAACTTTTTCTGAAATTCACATTTAGGTAATTTTCACTTCGATCTTTTTGGAGTTGACTGTACACAACAATCGATTACAGTTGCAGTCCACCCACACAAATTATGTTAATGGGTATAATGAACATAATTTCCACAGAACTGAATCCGTTCGTGTCTCAATCACAGCTCCAGAAGGTGGATTTGTAGCTACTAGCTAGGGTTACTAGATCACAGGAATTGTTTGGACATGTCAGGAATTAAGGCCCGATAACATGAAATCAGAAAAAAAAAATTGTCAGCAGTTTTTGACAGAGAAAGAATAAATAATTTTTTATATATTTATTAAATCACTTAATTTTTTGTGTGACCACAAAAAGAACGCGAGTAACATTAACATAAAACAGGGATTTTGTCAGGAAATCTTATTTCTGGAACTGGTTACCCTACTTGTGGCCCATGAACATTCCGACAGTAGCCACCATAACGATAATATTCAAATGAAGCTATAATGCCCGGCAGCTCAGCCATTAGCTAAGATTCAGATATGAATAACTGCACAAAGTAGGTAGTTATTCTGCATTAGAAATTACATTTCAAGCTTATTAATTGTAGTTGAGACCTCGAGGGATTCATAGTTAAGTATTTCAAACGTTGGAAACAAATTATTACACAGAGTGGTGACGACGACGTTACGAAATTAAATGAAACCACGTATTTGGGTATCATGTTCTGAAGCTGTACATACAAGGAAGAAAAACCCCCGACTCCCAACTAAAAAAAGAACTGTAAGTTTTGAACGGCTGAACAGATTTTCATGAAACATAGCCAAGAACTATCTCGATTAAACTAGCTTTTAATTAAAAAAACTGCATTGAAATCGGTCCATCCGTTTGGGAGCTACGATACCACAGACAGACACTCTGATACACACTACAAACTTATAACAGCCCTCTTTTTCGTCGGGGGTTAAAAATGCGAACGATATTCCATTGCAATAATGTCACAGACTCACAGCTCTATGTAGACCGTGCGTATTAACTGCTAATTAGATACAGAACGCGGCGCTTGCGCGGCTCGACCGTCGGCGACCGCGACGCCAGGATGTGGTGTAGTGTCGCGTTGCTACCTACTCACCACTTATCTGTTGCCTATAATTACCGCTACTATTAACAGCTATTTCTCCACTGTTCAATGTTTAAATTATAACGACTGCGTAAATAAAAATATTTGCATGAAAAATATCCGTATTACGTGTTATTAAATCCATGAAGTCATCGATGTAATCTGTAAATTAGATAAAGTAAACGTGTTGATGTGTACCTATAGATACTATCTATCAATGTTGTGCGCAAATATTGAGTCGGTTGACATTAATTTGGATGCTCGTCCAAATCATGAAATACCTACTCGAAAAACAATACACTCATGATTCCATGAGTCATGACTCATGATGGACTCCATACTCATAGTATGAAGCCTATTCATTAAGGCATAATCTATACTTATAATAAAATCGTAACGAAGCGAAAACTGTACATTGAATTAAAAAAAAAAAAAAAACCGCCACCTGATCTATAATCGACACTGATGCCAAAAATATAGTTTTTAGAATTTTTGTCTGTTTGTCTGTTTGTCTGTTTGTCTGTTTGTCTGTTTGTCTGTCCGAGCTTCACGGCCAAACCGCTGAACAGACTTTCATGAAATTTTGCAGTAATATCTGTCAAAGGGCTGGTCAACATATAGGCTATAAATTATCACGCTATTATCTATGGGGGGTGAGCTAAAGTGCATTATGCCTGTGTACTATTATGAGCTACCACTTCATTATTAAGAGCCAAATCTTAATGAAATATTGTATTATTATAATTCATAGGTCCGGTCAAAATATGTAATAATAATCATCACCCTATTCGTCTAGGGGGCTAAGCAAAATTAATCTTCGTTTTAGTTTCACAGTTCCTGTTTTCATTTTAACTCCTCACTTGATCCAGTTCTTAAATTAGTAAAATGGTATATTTAGTAATGCCCAGTATTTTTTTTTTACTGATAAACGTTCTTTCTTCGGCATCTTACTTTAAGGTACGTATTTCACTGACTGCTATGCTCCAAAAGGTGAAGCGTGATGATAGCATACGACATAATACCTTACTCACGAGATAATTACTTTTTTAAATGCGCTACCAGATATTTCCACGTAACTGTGATTTCATTATTTTTTTATTACATTTTTCTGAAACTAGATGGCGATAATAGACTTTTTAACCAAGACCGAGATTTTTTATTTCAGCAAATATTGAGATAAGATAATTATTAAGATTTTATTAGGATTGGGTAGATTTTTTTTTATCAATAGAAGTTGTCGGAATCCTGTAGGATGGGCTTTTTGGAATCGAATAGGTAATTAGGAATTTCAAAGCCTTATTGGCAGTATTATAACAACGTGTGCTTGCTGTTTACTGCTACCACTGCAAATTGATAAGGGCTAACGTCGTTTGCATTCTGGAGAACAGCAAATTAAGTTCATAGAACATTCTTTTTTCATTTTACATAGCCTTTGCCTGATGCACGGCAGCTGAAAATTCATTGACTTGAGGATGACTAGAATAATCTGTCGGCTACCAATTTCTCAGTGAAAAGAATAATATAATTATTACCTATTTCTTTATTATTTTCAGCACATTTCATTCTTCCATTTTTTCATTTTCATTTCATATTAAATTAATTAAATATTATTGTGTTTCTTTAAATTTGTCTTCAGTCTCCCTAGATAGCGTTGGGATCAAAATATTTGTTCTTTTAATTGGGTTTATGTGCTTACGAAAATGTAAAGTTTATAATTTGGATGTTTAGCTACTATTGTTAGATTCAAGGCGATAAAATCATTACGAGGTGCAGTAACGGTCACCGAATTCTCACTACACACTCTACTAACGACTAACAACGACAACGACTACGTCGTTGTCGTTGTTAGTCGTTAGTAGAGTGTAGGCAAAATAAAGGTATCGCTAGATCACCTACTTTGTATTTATGGGATGAAAGTCTGAGAGCCAACAAAAAAAAAAAGAAGTTACCCCATCTCGGGAAAACACCGAAAAATATTTCAATGAAACTTTACAGTAATCGTATATATAATAGTCTAACTTAACAACTTTCATTCGCAACAGTTGACCAGATCCGTAGATACAGCTTGATCGCTCTATTGTAAGCAGTCCCATACAAAGCAGAGGTCACGATTGATTGGTTATACAAAATAATGTTGTATTGGACCTACTTTGATTCGACTTTCACTGTAGTATAATTTATTAGGGATCGAGGACTTATAGTAAACATATTTCATCGCACTATCACTCATAGGAGTCGAGCAATGTAACATATTTTGTGTATAATGTATGATGGTGATGAAACGTAAGAATTTAACAGTTTCAATAGGACTTTCACAGTAGCGCTACTAAGGGGTCGACTTTTTAACATAAATTTGTATCATCACGCTACGCTACGTTCACAGGAACTGAACAGTGTAACATTTATTTTTTGTATACACACGGCTACTATCAAGCTATACAATTCCAGTAAAAGCTGACCACGTATTGTATAGGCTTCCCTTATTCGGGTCAGCTTATTATACTGAAAATTTATAGCTAAATTAACGTTATAGCTCGATATGTATCCATGGGTACTAAGGTCGATAGTTAAGAAATTTGTGATTTAAACGAGTTTATTTAACATTTTCGGTAAAAAACCATCACGGCAAATTACTATACATATGAAGGAAACTAGATAGTTTTTCAACATTAGATATGTTTATTTCGACACCCATCGTAACTAACTAAGTGGAGCGGTAAATAGTAGAATAGAAGCCGACAAATATCAGGTTCAAATCCGGTCCCCGTGTTTTTATTTTTTGTATTTAATACTAATTGACAAAATTTTATATTATTAGAAACATGTATTTTCAAAACATAATTCGAGTACCCCTACAGCACGCGAACGAAGTCGCGGGCACAGCTAGTGTTAAAATAAAATTGCTTTTAACTGCAGGAAGCCACGAAGGTGCTATGCATATTTTAAAAATCTCAGTCATATGTAATTAAAATAATCCCCACTGATCCCCAACACGCACCGACTCGTAAATTGCACCTAATCGAAAAGCATTATAGACACATTACATTCCGTAATGGATCGGTTGGGACATAATTTATTATTATGTCGAATACAGCTTCATAATTTAAATAGGAAATATTATGCTTGATATTCAAAACAGTTTCTCCTTTAAAAAAGCATTTATCATGTCCAAAAAAAGTAAAAGGACGCACGAAGCACGAAATTTAAAGGCAATTTTATCTTCCCTTAAAAGGAACATGTGTAGTTGTAAGCGATCCTTTTCCTGTGATAAAATTCAAAGTAAACACAAGTATTAGACGGAGGTACAGGTGCGCGGTGTAATCAGTGCTAGGAATGCAGAGGCAGGTGACAGGACGGGCGTGTTTCTCGTACGTACTCGTACCGCTCTATGCTCTATGCCCGCAGCGTTAGAGCTTAGAGCGCTCAAATCACGTCCATTAACCACAGGACTATGACCGACCACACGCTTACGAAGTTATTAGACTGGGACGAATTATTAAAATAATTGTAAAAGGATCGATCAATGCAAGAAATAAATATGAGGTACCAACCTTCAACAGCAGTACACAACTTGGGGGCCTAAATAAAATAGTATTTACAGCACCTATACAGTTCGAAACCATCAGCGACGCCTCTGGTGCTGCTGATATCGTACCCAAGTTCAATAGCATATACTAGTTTGCCCTATAATCACTCAAATAATAAAACCAAAGTGACAGCCCACCCATGCAATGGGCAGGCAATTGCAGCAGCAATTTAATTTCAAGGTTGGAACTTCTCATCCATACCTACAATCTACAACAAATTACGCTCATGAAAATAACCAAAAGCCATCTCTCCGACCTCTGCAGTCTGTAGCGGGTGTAATAGCGTAATTCTAGACGGACGCATATAAGGTATAGTGAGTAACAAGATTAAAAAGCTCCGCCAGCTGACACCTGGTGTTAGAAGTGCGTTAGCTACAGGCTTCATGCTGCTAATCATATTACTTGCGTAATGCCATTCGATATGCATCATAGGCTTACACTAGTCGTTTTATTTACTAGGTGTTTGTTGTCGTGGTGTAATAACCTGAAAAAATTCGAGGTATAAAAGTTGCGGACTATATCTACTACCCTATCCTATGTTTGATGGCTGAAGAACTTTTAGACAAAGTGTTGCAATAGCCAATTATTCCTTCTCTCTTTCGTTTTTTAGTTGTAATTTGCAGATCTTATCCATGTAAGAAACTACATGATTAATTTTCGTGTCTTTCCTTCGTAATCATATTTATCCTACTGACTTTATTTTTCGACTTAGTTTCGGTATAATAATTAGCAAATTTTGCGATGTGACAGTGCTGCAGTGTAACGTTATTCGTTCAGCGACAACTACCGCGAAAAATAAGGAGGACACGATAAATGAAAAAAAAAAACAAAATTGTCTGTGTTCTTTCCCATGATGTACACTATTTTCTTGTCAAATTACATCAAGATCGGGTCAGCCGTTTAGTCGTGAAAAGGAAACAAACAGACAGAACACAGTTACTTTCTTTTTTATTATTATTTTATTAGTGTGGATTAAAATCATGCGTATCAGGTGCTCTTCATTCAAGAGATTCAGATTATTGCTTTATTTTCAGAAAGTTTTCACTCAGTTGGACGAATTGCTCTCAAAACTAATAACTTTCTTAGTAATTCTAGAACGACGCGGCGACGGAGGCATTGTAATTTTAATCGACGCATTGTCAGGCAATTGTCTCAATTATAGTTGAGACCTTAATAATCATTACAAGAGCTTCCACTATCGTGCTGGTACGAGCTGTCACATGAGAATTGTTCATGCCGTACCTACGGAAAGATTAGCGAGTCCGCAATGTTGGTATAAGGCTGACTGCCCAGGGGAGCGCCAGACGATGTCATGTTTCGTCACTCGATGAGAGCTTTTCCCTTGCACTTCAATAACAATAAAGTTACTTATAACTAATATAACACTTGTTAAAAATGCCTAAAATATGTATTTGTCTAGCTTGCGGTCCTATATAATATGATTATGATTTGTTAGGCAACACACAATATCAAGTGTTGCATCTAAAGACTCTCGAGCAGTCAACTCAAGTGTTACATCTAACACCTGCGGGGCACAGCGATGTGACGTAAAATAAATATACGTGGAAGTGCCTTAGAGAAACTGACTGAATTATAATATTATTGTTATGAACAAGTTTTTGTTTATTAGTTTAAAAAAAAGTGGATTCATCATTTAAAATGATTATATCTCCATGCAGAGCAAATATTACGTCGCGCTACATTCTGCAGCATTCAACATGGTAGGCACTTTTTAAATGAATGGCGAGCTTAGTTTTAAATTGAAACTGGCTTTTATTTCACTATTGATGAAAAATTATCTACTTACTGTTGAATAGGTTGTAGGTAAAGCTTGGTATACTTGCGAGCTTCAAGTTTCAGTAGGTACTTAAAAGTTTTTTTTTATTATGTTGTCCCAATCGATCCGTTTTCTTCGAATAGTAGGTATATAAATTGAAAGGCTATAAGCGACCTTTTTTTGTATTTTTTTTTATAAATGCATTTCGAAAAACAATTAAAATAAAAATACAAAAATGAATGTCGCTTAGAACAATTAGCCTTTCAACAATCGATATTTGTTTTATTGTTATCAAAATAAAATATTGACTACCAGCTGTTGCCCGCGGTTTCACTCGAGGGTTTTATTTTTAAATAAATTAATAGTCTATTTCACTCAGGGATAGTGTAGCGTTCTATTAGTGAAAAATTTTAGAATCTGTTCAGTAGTTCTCAAAGACATTAAATTATACTAGGTTTAATCTCTTTGGTAGTTCTAGATATTACTTACATAGACAATTTTTTAAAATAAATAGTATAGTGTACCTATGTAGTGCAACTAGAATCACGATGCGACGACGTTGAAAGTGCCTGCAAAGGCCCAGTTGAAATAAAAAACTTTGACTTTGAGTCATTTTCACATTAGGATTATTATCCTAGTTTTGGTTAAGTTATTACATAGTTAACCGAATCTATCATTACAATCTTATCTACATCAACGTACAAGAAATCATTTAAGTGTGGAACAGTTAATCAAAGCGAGACAAAAATATATTATGTTCATCCGTTATCTGCGTGTGAGTAGATAGGAAAGTACATCGAGAAGCACCTGCCGTCCAATAATTACGGAATGGAGTCTCTAACACGATTCTAATAGGAAATGTGGCGGAGACCGGAGTGGCCTCGCTGCGCCCGCGCACGCCACCTGCTGCACTTCTCCAATCACAATCATACGCAGTTCATTAGCTAACGTAATAATGCTATAGGAAACAACGTGTCAATTTTGAATTTCAAATGTCTTCAATGGGTTATCGATTTGGAATTAAATAAGTTGTTCCACATTTTATGTGTCGCTTGATGTGATTTAATTTCAAGTATTTTTAATGAATATAGAAAATATGGGCGTAAAAAAAAAATAATTTTGTTGAACACTTTCGTAGTAATATAGGGCACACCCTAGGGCTATAATTTTTTGTACAATTAATATGAACTTACTAAAGGAAATACCTACTTATTTCATCATAATGTTAAAATTGATATCATGTCTGCTATAATAAATATACGTCGCTATAAGATAAGACAGACCGATACACTGATAACATACTTAAAAATATAAATCACAGTCAATAGGAAACAAGTGCGCCTATCAATATTTTTTATCTCATCAAACGTCTATCATTTACGTAGCGTAGGTAATGGCGCAGGAAATCCTCGATGTTATTATGATGCAAAAACGGTTGTAAAATCAGTACTCGGGGCTTAGGCAGTTATAAAGTGGGCAGGTGTGCTCATTAGACGTAGAAAATTTGCAGCGTACACCACCTGCCGGCAGGAAAATGACAATTTTCTCGAGGAGTGCGCTCGCGCCGCCCACTTGCGTTCCCGTCACATCGAGCCTTCGCCGACAGCGCTTAAAATATTTATGAAAGTACCATCGTTTAACTTATATCCGTTCCAGGATGAGCGAAATATTTCGTAGTAATGTAACTTAGTCACTTATAACCATAAAGTTATTATTACTATAATAACTTTATGCTTATAACGCTCCTTTTTTATTTATTTTTATATGCAAGATAATATTTTTATCAAAGCTTTCTTTACTTTTATCATTTTCTAATTATGTGGAATTTAAGCAGTGATAGGCTAGTGGTTGAATGCTTGTCTTCATGCAGCAGAGTCTGAGTACAAAACGAGCCCGCACCTCTGACTTTTCGAATTTATGTGCGGATCGCAATGCACACGTGAGAGTGTCTCATAAAGTCCTCGATCAACCCGTGCTGGGCCAGCGCTGCAGAGTTGTGGACTCTAAGGCCTAACTTTTCTCATTCCGAGAAGAGACCCATGATGCCTAGCAGTGGGACAGTAATGGGCTGGATTCATTTTATTTATTTATGAGTTACATTTGGAGTAGATTTTCAAAATTACACAAACAATTCCTTACCATCGTTCTCAAGAAGGTCGCTTTTGTCAGATCCAGTGGTCTCGAACGTCAAAATGGGAAATCGGTAGAGTTGCCCTTAAAAAATCGGTAGATTAGTACCCAAATTGGTATATGAAAAAAATATACAAATATGTATGAATTTAAATTCTTACATTGTAAAATTAAATACCAAATACTATTATAATATACAGTCAGTAAAGTTCAGTTCGGTTAGGAAACCCCCGATTTCTTTTTTATCCAAATTGAATTTCACTTAGGTACTGCCTGAGCGCAGCAACCATATACCTATTTAAATAATATTAACAATTTTCTGTAAAGTTGATTTATTTTTCTATTTGCCCCCGCCCTTGTACCTATTGTGTTCTTCAGCTGATGATATTTTTGATAACAACTAAGAGAAACTTTCTCTTCTGAGTAATAAAATAAAAGAAAAAATAAAATTTGATTTCCCGTTCACGAAGAAAAGCCTGGAAATCCCCAAAATCTAATGGTCATACGAAAGAAGGATATCCCCAAAGCACGTATTACACCAACGTAAAGTCCGTAAATTCATACAATCGATGTTTTCCCCGTGAAACATAACAAACAAAAAGAGTTACTAACACTTGTTAATGTAAAATAGGTAAAAAGATCGGGAGAATTTAGTTATATTTTCATATATCGTGGAAAAATCGCTCCATTTCAGTAAGTCGGTAGAATAGACACCAAATCGGAAGAAATACCGAAAAATTGGTAGCTGTCGAATCACACTAACTGGAGTAATATTACTATTTTTATTAATTAGGCGGTATTTTCACCAGAAAAGACGACACGATTGGTGCAGTGGCCAAGCGATTGATTGTCTGTACTACTTGTCGCGGGTTCGATCCTCGCACGGTAAAAATTTTAGTCTGGCCTAATTATAGTTCTTATTCTTATTCTTTATTGAACACAAAATATTGAATATACAAAAAATAAACAATTTCAAAATATATGCACAAAGGCGAGCTTAACTCAGAATGTGTAATAGTTATATTAGTAGTTAATAACTAGGAATAGTTGTTCCGGGTCTATATGTACATGGAATTGTCTGTAAATATTGCCATTCAACGTGGCAATGCTGCCTATTGACAGCTATGAGGAGGAGTACTTACATTGACGCCTACAGGAGCTCAGTTTTATATTTGTATTTTTATTTTATGTTTTAAATAGTTAGGCTAGTTGTAAATCTGGAATTCTCTGTCTGTAAACTGTACCCACTATACAGAAGTCCAAGCCCAAAACCAAGGTGTTGAAAAAAAGTGTGCGGAATGGCTGCATGAAATTTAAGTAAATATGACAAACATCTGAATTCTGAGCATCTATGATGACAAGCAATAGAATCGTTGTGATGCTGACGAACAGAATCGTCACGATTTCCTTGCTCATCAAAATAAGAATACTTGGCCGGTGGCGGCGGCGACGGCGGCGTCTGTTTGATCGTCTATGTCGGCCCTAACTTAGATTTTCCGCTAAGATTTCATCTATTTATATACCCATACCAAAATGTTCGCAGGTGTTTCCTGTAAGTGGCCAATAAACTTTAAATTCAGGTATTTCGTGTACATTACGTGTTTATTCTACAGTGACTGTGACCGCGTTCACAGGCTGTTTTATTTTTGAACGGTATAACTCAGAATATTTTTGATGAAAGCTTTTTTGCGACCTAATGACAGAGCCCGCTGTGCTTTAAAAAGTGATCGGATGGTCACGAATTTCTGACCAGCTTCTTATGAAGCGAATTTAGTGCTACAATAAGAAACTACGTGGCACAACGTAGCAAACTAGGTACATTGGGCGTATATAATACGAATCCGATCAATCAAATTAGGAAGCCTGAATTAGGGGTTCCAATCTCGGTATACCGGGATCCCGCATGATTTTATCAGTCCCGCTCAATGCGGGATTAGAGTGCGGGATCCCGCGGGATTTGCAGGATTGAAAATTATAAAAGAGAGAGAGAAATCTTAGGTAAAACGCAAGTATAAAAAGTATAAAGAGTGGGTAAAGTCGCCGGACCACCCGCGAATTTAGGTACCTAAGTGATTTGACACTTTAATGTATGCTCGATATATTAAAGGCTGCCAGTTATCTTGCCAACAAGATATGAAGTAGTTTGGCTGACGACACTTTGGGAATGTTGTGTTTCCTGCGATAGCACTTCCAAAATGTAAAGTAGGTACTTAAATTTATGTTTGTACTTGCTTTTTTTAAATAAATATTTCAAACTGTAAGCATGCTATGTTTTTACGTACTCGGTACTCACTGTTAACAACTTTTATCGAAAAATGCGGGATCCCACTATACCGGGATCCGGCGTCATTGAACTTTTTTAATCTCGCCTATACCGCGATCCCGCCAGGACATGCGGGATTGGAAGCCCTAGCCTGAACCACGCAACTAAAATGATCATCGTATGTAGGTAACACATATACAACAGCCCGTGAACCCTCGACTTATATTGGATGAACGCATTACGACTGCACAGAAAACAACAAAGTTAACAAAAAAGTTAACAACCGTTGGTCTTTGGCCCGCCAGGCAATATGACCTCGCCGGTTCGGAGGATCCTTCCTTTGTAAAGAAGGAACACCAGAACAGAAGTATCCTTGCAGGTGAAGAAAGGGTGACGAATGGCCCATTTTCGAAGCGGCCACGTCTAAAGTTTGGGTGTAGGACGTCTCTAGTAGTTCAAAAAGAACTAAAACAGCATGACACACAAAGCCGTTTATATTACTAATAAAAAACATTCACGTTTATTCATAATTTCAATGAATTAATAATACAGTTAGTCAGTTAAAAAATAACCCGATAACTTGACCTACGATAACTAAACAACAAACACATCTTTCTGTGAGTAAAATATGGTTACAAGCAGATTGTTGTGTGATAGATTAATTATTCCAAGAATGTCGATATCTAGATTAATGCATATCTACCTATTACATATCCTTTCACACAGAGATCGTCTCATCTTTCCAAATTATTCCATTCCAATTTTCCTGATAATAAATTTTTAACTGACCTAAAAAAAAGGATTCTTAATTCGACTGAATGTTTGTTTAGCGATATTTAATCGATAACCGAATTTAAAGGATTTTACAAAAAAATATATACCTAATGCAGGAAATTAAGGCGTAGTAAACAAGATCCGAAAATCTAAACAATACGACTTTTTTAAATATATGCAACATGATGAGGGCCTACAATCCTACATGTTAGACACGTGTGTTCTCGTAAGCTGAAAAAGTGAGACCTCCTCGCAGAGGAGCCCATGAGCGACCACCAAATGGAACATCCTATATGTTCGTTAAGAAAGGCCACCTGTGCACACTGGGCGGTTCCCACAACGCCTCCGCGTCAATATTGACACAGATTAAATCAATTCCGTGGATGCACGCTATCTGACGTCAACCGGAGACCACGCTCAGCAACCTCTCTCGTAGTTGAAGTCAAGTCCTGGAGGGCAATTTTCGTGTAATAGAACTAGTCTCAAATTCGAGAAAAAATTCGAATTCGAAATTTTCTCGAGTAGTAATTAAATTGATCTATTCTAGAAAAGTCGAACTCGACATTTCTCGAAGGAATTCCTTCAACTAGTCGGTACCGTTCAGAGATATCCGTGGTACCGTTCGAGACTTACATATCGAATTAGAATCATCATAAACGTCAAAAAACGCACGAAGTGCTATCTTGATTCCGAGATGATCTCGCTGGAATCGAGTATTGCCTCCCTGCCTCTAACACTGTACCTACCTTTAGTATTCCAAGCACATACCTAAGGTTTTTTTTTTAATAGTAGGTAAGTTTCACTGATTTTAAAAGTATACATACTCTAAACTACTACTAAGTTACTCAACGAGTCACGCGTCGAGCTAGTTCATGTATGTAGCTAGTATCCATATCCATATTTATTAATAAATTAAAGCAACAAGTAAACATAAGTACCATCTTCCTCTCTCCTATATTTTGCTGTGCCCTACAGGGTCCATGATTGTAACCTACCAAATTTTATTTTTACCACCTTATGTACATTGTGGAATGCAAATAAAGAATATGAATATGAATATGAATATGAATAGTTTTCTCGTACTACCCAAGATACGAACAAACTATGGCAAGAAAATGTTTACTTATGAGGGCGCGCAGCTTTATAATAAAATACCCTGAGCTATAAAAAACGCAAAATCATTTAGTGTATTCAAATTAAAACTTGCTCAACATGTTATTGAAAACTATTGAATTGTTGCATGTTTTGACGACACGGTTGGCGCAGTGGCTAAGCAATTAGCTTTCTGCGCTACGTGCCGCGGGTTCGATCCCCGCACGGAACAAATATTTGTATGATCTACAAATAGTTGTTTCGGGTCTGGTTGTGTGTGCATGTGACATGTATGTTTGTAAACTGTACCCTCGATACAGGAGAAATCCTAGTGAGGGGCAATGTTTAAAAAAAAAAAAAAAAAAAAAGAACCTTTGAATTGGTAAATGTGAATTAGTATCGAGCTAAGTAAATGTGTATACTGTGTACATTAATGAACGACTTCATTGCAAATTTTTACTATGTGTTGTTCTCATGTAAGTGACTGTTTTTGTCTTTTTATGAGAATAAATATATCTTTAAACCTAAACTAAAAGTTGTACAACCATGATATGCCGTGCCTTGCAAGTTTAATTTCGGCATGGTAGGTTTATTTAAATGTAACATAGCATTTGTTGAAAATATACCAACTGAATAACAACTGACCTTGTACAGGGGGCTTATTACGAGATCTTATAGCAGTACCTCTACCATGAGTTTTCCGTGCCGTCTACCGTTCACGTTCACATGCAATATTTGTATGGGAATTTTTTCAGTGCCTCTAGCTGTATAAATAGTGAACTAAAGTCACTATACAAATATTGCATGTGAACGTGAAGTGAACGTTAGACGGCACGGAAAACTCATGGTAGAGGTACAGGACTGAAATTGAACTGCCCAGAAATTTCCAGAATAAGCTGACCTTTCATTGTACGAAAAGCCTATACAATGCGAGATCAGCTCATACTGGAAATGTCTGGGCAGTTCAATTTCAGCCCTGCTATAAGAGTTCGTAGAAAGCCCTAACTTACAAGCACAGAAATGAAACACAACAATTACATATAACGACATTGAAAATAAAATTTAGTCAAGTATATAAGACATAAATATTAGTCAAGCAGTGATAGCCCAACGGTTGAACGTTTGCCTTCTATGCAAAAGGGTCTTAGTTCGAACCCGGCCTCACCTCTGACGTTTCGAATATATGTGCGGATCGCAAGTGTTTTTCACTTGCGTTAACGGTGAAGGAAGACATCGTGATGTAACCTGCACACCTGAGAGGGCCTCATAAAGTCCTCGATGGTGTGTGTAGTCCGCCAACCTGCACCAGCCCAACGTGGTGGAGCCTTCTCATTCTGGCAAGAGACCTGTGTCCGGCAGTGGGACTGTAATGGGCTGGATTTATTAATTTACTAGCGATCCGCCCCAGCCTTCGCACGGATGCAATTTCTCTACTATCCTTACATTAAATATGAAAGTATTATACAATATACATATTAACCTTCCGGAAGAAATGCTCAAAATTATGGTGAAAACCGCAACAAAATCCGTTGCGTGGTTTAAGAGTTAGCGGATATACAGACAGACTAAGAGACAGACATAAGCGGAAAGCGACTTTATTTTATATTATTTAAAGAAGATAAAGATAAAGAAGAAGATATGACAACAATCTTTGAAATTTTAATCACTATTTCTTCTAAAATTCACTTTTGAATATCTTTGCTCGTGACAGTACCTGGAGACACCTGTTTTCTGTATAAATAAATTATTTGTATTCTTATTATTTGATTATTTTCAGGAGCACAGAATTTCTAAAAGTCGATCATACTCGTACATAGTCGGTCATAAGGATATTGCGCGGAGCTAAAACATGCATAATTATTATGCAAACGGAAATTACAGTAAGAGGAAAATTGAAACAAAAGTAATAGGAAAATGATAACAATTGCAAGTAGGTCGTAGCTAATGACCGGCACACTAAACCACATTATTGCACAACTATTTACCCATACTCGTTCAATTTTATGATTAACTGACCTACACTGCACGTAATTTCAATACATGTTATTCTACTACCCTATTCAAGGAAGGAAAAGACGAAAATGTAAACAACATTTGGTTACTCATAACAGGTATAACGATTTCCTGTAAAATATTTCTAAACATTAATTTTGTATCAAAAAGAAACTGTCTACTTGAACATTTCTCTTTGAAGTAAATTTTGTATTTTTCATTGTCTAGCTTTGTATTCCACCATAAAAAGGACATAATAAGATTGTTTATAAGTAAAGTCTCAAGCCCAGATAAATAAGGTCTAGCTGACTTTATGATGTGTGAAACAGACATGTTAATAAAAACACAAATGTGAGAATAGTGCTAATTACTAGAACCACGTTACTTTATCCTTAAACGTACAATGAGACAAATAATTACCTAATATAAATCAAAGCGTATGTCAATATGTTTGCACACGTCGTACGTAATGGCGTATCTTTGCTAAACTCAAGGGAGGCACTTGGGGCACGATCACAAATATTTATTCTGTGTTCAATCGAGGAAAATACCCATCATCACTGGCCAACAGATATAGCAAAAACAAATATTAGACTGCAAAAATATAATATATTATCCGACTTCCTATAATAATAACCTTCAAATGGCTTCTTTTTTTGCAAGTATCTCCTTGAATCGTCTATCCTTAATCATTAGTACAAAAAAGGAGCAAACTTCATTCGTTTTATGTCGGTCTTCAGCTAGAGCCGATGTAAAAATTATACAATTTGGCACCGTTTACCAAAAACACCGATCGCCCTTTAGTTACGAAAAAAGTAACAGTTACGCCCACATAACAAGCGCAGACGTTTTAATAGACGATAACGAATGCCAAGACGGATCACATGATCAAAACAGAGAGGCCGACGTAATCTTTAATATTATTTTGTTGTGAAAATCAACGACGCTAAATTACTGGTTCAGAAGATTCGCAGAGTTTCAAATTGATACTCCGGTAACCAATTGGTGGGTATTTTAGAGCATCGACAGGTATGGCGCCCATAGACACACCTGCCTCACGGTTGAGTCCCTTACTAGGTGGTAAAGGAAATCAAACGTCAATCGCGCTCAGCACAATTCTTTTCCGCCTTCCGCTTTTATACTGTACGACGGCAACACTTCCTTATTTTTTATAGTGTTAGATAAACATTGCTTTTAAGATACGCGAATTCGTACAAAATTATCTAAACTAATAGAATTTTCAAGCTACCTTGAGGCCGGCGCGGCGGCGGCCTGTCGAATGGTTTTTACGTATCGTAACGTAACGTAAATTAATTTTGAATGAAAAATACTATAGTTCTATACGTTTTTATTTAATTTTATGCAACATGTAAAAAATGATGAAAATGTAAACAGAATATATAGAACTATAGTATTTTTGTTTTTTGTACTTTGCTTAGGTACATTAGCGTTACGAATTACGATATGTCAAAAACATTCGTGTTTGGCCTTCTGTAGTTCGTACTGTGTACGAAATACACGGAAATAACGATTACATTACGTTTAATATTGCCTGTAGGTAATGTACTGAATATGTTGATAAAGATAATAAAAATTAAATTAAATGTGTTAAAAGGAATTAATAACAAAATGATTTATTTGCAGAACGTAGGTACATGCAAGGAATACGTCGAGTTACCAGTAACCCTGTTTATGATTTAGTTCTGTAAGTAATGCTTCTGAAGCAGCACACGTAGCTTTATGATAATTGTTTGTCTATATTGTAGTACTAACTTAGTAAGACACATACCTACTACTTAGTTTCTCATTTACATATACAAATAGAGCATTAATATTCATTCAGTATGTTTGTTTTGATTGTATCATCAGTGACTCCATTATAGGAATGGGTTTGTAGGTGTGTTACATATCAATTTTTTGCAAGACAAATGTTTAAAAACAATGAAAACATGTTAATTTTTTTGAAACAACTTGATATTTTTTGCATCTCTAAAACTGAGGAAGAATTATCTCAAGTACGTTTACGACTCTTCAAAGTCGTTTGACAGGTACTTAGTATTTCCTGGTATAAACACTTCAAATACACTTCACGCGATATGTGGCACATTAGTACGACAATTTAGTAGGTGCTATGAATGACAAAATATCGACGAATTCCGAAATATTAAAATAATATTTTTCTACCACACTTGTTTAGTAAATATTACAAGAAGGACTAGATAACGCAGTTCAGCGACATTTTTAATTAGGTACATGTTTGTTTAGATTTACGTCAGATTCGTGGAATCGTGACTCCGGCGCGGCGTCCGATTACAATTGCCTGTTGATTTTGGCCAGGGTGCTTTTCCGAATCGCTCCGGCTTTTGTAGTTGGCATACATTTTAATTTCCAGACCCTTATGGCCAAGTCTTGACTCGTGGGCCGAACCCTACACGGTATTCGAGTCACAATTTTCAAATTTTGTCACTACAATACCCCGAGGAGTCCACTTCAGTGTTATAAATGAATGTCAGATAAAACTGATTAGGTTAGATTAGAATTGATATGGTGCCAGAATGCCGCGGAAGGCCCGACGAGTGCCATAAACGCGTTTTGTCTAGGTATAAAACCAGATTTTTCTGAACGACTTTTTTACAACTAGAATTTACTGCTAATCAAAATGTCAGTTAAAAAAGCGTTTCTGACCGTAGACAGAGAAACCTCTGACACTCTTGTTATGGGTTTACAATCTTGACATATTACCTCAATACAAAACAATATGTGCGGAACCGGAACTATCTCATTGTTATAGAGAGTAATTGAATTAATTTAAAACTTTACTACTATTACATTGGTAGATTGAATTAGTGGCTTATGAACATAACAGAATCTGTTTTCCACAATGCCAAGTACAACAATGTCCAATAACCTCTTCATTGATAAGACCTTGGCATCCATAACAAGAGCAACCGATAAGCTTTAGTTAGGTACAATTTTGTTCTTCTTTTATATAAAATCGCGATGGAATGTTCACTGTTTTTTATAATTCCTATATATATTATTATATTATAGTACCTAACCTTATAAGTAATATATTATTATGAAGGTCAATAATAATAGATTAAATTTAATAAAAATATAGAATAACTAGCGGCCCGACCCGGCTTCGCACATGAACATCAATGACATTTTGTAAAATGTCATTGGTGGACATTTATTTACTCGTATATTAAATTTCCTGATAAAAAGGTAGCCAGGAGTAAAGCTAGTATGTCTTTCATTGAAATCAGATTCAATATTTTCTGCGTAGCGATATACATACAAACTCTCGAATTTTATAATAGTAGAATTCTTTCTATCATTTGTGTACCTAATATAATAATTTTTAAATTCATGATATTATCGAATGGAATGTCCGATTTGAATTATTCAAAAAGTTATATACAAGTACTGAAACAGCCTTGAATACGAAGTCATTTATTTGGATAAGGATTAATACCAAGGTACTAATAACGTGGTCTAGTTTCTACAGGCGTTACTATTAAATATCAAAACATACAAAGTAGTGACATGACTATAACAGTTGGACATTATGGTAACGCGAATCTTTTTGTAGATATTAATTTGTTCTCTAAACCTGTGGTACATTATTTTGTTCTATCATAAATAGTTTTCGCAGCGCACGCGATGTTAGGAATTTTATAGGTAATTTTTTACACTTTGGGTTACATTATTGGAGTTTTCGTAGGAATCCTTAACTTTTTTGAAAATAAAATATTGTCTATGTTTCTCAGTGATAATGTAATATTCTACTGATGAAAGTATTTTTTAAATCGGTACAGAAGTTTTTGAGTTTATTCATTCATCATCATCATCATTCTCCTGCCCTTATCCCATATATTATATCTTTTTCTTCCATTCATCTCTGTCAGACGTCATTTCTAGATTTTCCTTTACTCCATTACGAACAAAAATTCAAACATCCAAATATTTTCTCTTTATAATTTTATTATATTATATTACAAATAGGTAATTACATATTATATAGTGCAAGTAGATTAGAAATAATTGATGTAGAAACCTACAACCTTTTACACACATCACACACAATATACATATCAATAATCACTTCATCTACATCATCAGAATAATAATATAATAATTACAATACATAACTTACAGAATAATTAGAAAATAATATTAATAATAATACTAAAATTATAATTTAATTAATACAGTTTACTTAAACAGTTCGTCGGGTACGGGGGTGTATTTGAGACCTGAGTCGCTGAGCATGGTGACGACCCACGCGTCCTCTGGCACCAGGCCTGACTCCAGCAGTTTGACGGCCGCCGCCACGTTGGCCCCGCTGGTGTAGCCCACGTATAGACCCTCCTTCTCACCTATCAAATCCTTATACCGAACAGCTTCTTCATCAGTCACGCTTAAAGTACCGTCCATGTATTCGAATTTAAACAGATTGGGAACACACCCATACCCAGATCCCTGAAGCAAGTGAAGAGGCTTCGTCACCGGGTCACCCTTGATTGGCTCAGCTCCCGCCGGCTCCACAACGTATGTCTTTATATCTGGGTTTTGCTCTTTCAAATATCTTGCTGTGCCCACAAAGGTACCAGCGGTGCCCACTGTCGCTACGAAGGCGTCCACGTGATGTCCAGTTTGCTGCCAAATTTCGGGTCCCGTGCTTTCGTAATGCGCGTCCGCGTTTGCATCATTGTTGAACTGGTTCACGTAGTATGCATTTTGCTCGTCAACTAACTTCAAGCCTACTTGTTCGACGGCTTTTACATCAGCTAGTGTTACATTGCCGTATGTGCCTTCCACTTGATCTACACGATAGCATTTCGCTCCCAGAGCCTCCATGTGTAGCGCTCTTTGAGCGCTGTTACCTTTGGACATGGTGAGCGTGAGAGGATGTCCCAGCACTGCGCACACCACGGCGAGCCCGCAGCCTTGGTTCCCCGACGTCACTTCTACGACCGGTGCACCAGGTTTCAGCTCACCAGATTTAAGAGCTCGTCTGATCATGCTCAATGATGAGCGACATTTCACGGATGCACCAGGGTTCATGAACTCACATTTCACCAATATGCGTCCAGGGCCGGTATAAAGTCGATCCAAAGCCACGATCGGAGTGTTCCCAATTAAATCTAGCGCCGATGATTTAATTTCGTCCGCTTCATATTTAAATTGGTTATTTTTTGCGATTGGTGCCATTTTTCACAGTTAAATATTGATTTATAGTAACACGTTGAATAAACAGATATCAATGTAAGACTGAGTTGTACTGCTTCGGTTGTGTCGTTATAAATGTTTGTGTTGAACGCGTCTCGTGTGCACGGTGACCGCGCGCTTTGCGCACGTCTCGTCATCACACGACCGCGACGGGGCGCACCGCACAGTGGGCTGAGATCTGACTTTCATAGACATATAATCTTTTTTCCCAAATGTCGGTTCTAATACCTGAATATGTTTTGGAAGACTAAAAATAAGCTTAAAAATATCAACATTGTGAAATAGTATTTCAAACAACGAACACAGATTTTTTTCTTATATAATTTGTATGGAGCTAAATACTTGATAAGAAAATATTTTCTTATCCAATGTTTAACTTACTAAACATCTTCACACACTACCTACACAGTAACCCGACCACTAAGGATTAATCACGTTGATAAGAATTAGGGCTAATTATGCAATAGCGGAGTTATATGGGTTTTTCATGCCAGATCCACACAAATTTTTAAGGAAAAAAAATCTGTTTTCGTTGTATGCAATGCTATTCCATAACTTTGATAGTTTTAGGCATGTATTTAGTCGTCCGAAACATAATAAGGTATAAAAATCGACATTGGGAAAAAAGGATTATATGTCTATGAAAGTCGGATCTCAGCCCACTGTGCGCCGTCGAATGATGTAGAGACGTGTGTAAAGATATTTGCTTACTGTGTGCAATTTACTAATGAAGCCCAATTGATATTTTTACGAACTTTGTAAGCATAGTATACATTCAAGGCTGGATAGTCCCATGTTTAATAATTATTTAATATACAGGGTTATTTGTAATTCACCGGTAATGCTTTAAGGGGTGAAACTACTCATCAATATGAACAACTTTTACTACAGGACCAACACTGAAATCGGGAAAAAAAATCAAACTGGATGAAGCAAGGTTAATCTTTTGTACGAAAACAAAAGATTAACCTTGCTCCATCAAAATGTATGAAAAGTTTGAATTATTTTTCGCGATTTCATGGTCGGGCGAGCCCATAGTAAAAGTTGTTCATATTGATGACTAGTTTCAAATCCGGTGAATTACAAATAACCCTGTATACTATAATGTACACCTGAATATATAAAGTTTTTAAGTAAAGGAGATTACAATAATATGTATAGTAATTGGGGCGGCCTTATCGCATAAAGAAATTTCTTCCAGGCAACCTTTGGATGCAATACAGTGACACAAACAAGTTATGGGGCAGATTGTGGTGTACATAAATATATTGAACTAAATATACGTACAAAAATAACGCAATAGCAAAATAATGCAATTACTTATATAAAAAATTAATAAATACGAGTGAATATAGTGCAAATATAATAATGTAAGGTCTTATTTTAATAATGCTAAATATTTTAAAGCTAGGCATATGAATGGTATAGAATTAATTTCAAATATCAAGTTAAAGATGCAGTAGATTCAAAAATTATGTTGGCATTAAATTCGGGTGTTGTGTGTGTCAGAGTAGCCTAGCCCGCCAGATCATGTGGTCGAGTTCATGACTTCAGTGCCATTCATAATCATAGAGGAATAAAGGTTTTATCCAAACGGAAACATCAATTCATTTAATTAATTTTGAAAACGTATAAAAATGTTTTGATAGGTATTAGTTATTTTTTGCTAAAAAGTTTCTTTGATTTACATCCTAAAATATTTTGCATTATTAAAATAAGACCTTAAATAATGCAAAAACATAGCAGGTATAAAATTAAAGTGACAAGTAATGCTTCGTCCTGTTTACCTACAGTACTTATCTTTATTGATAGTTATAATAATAGTTTTATTGTTACAAACCGTAACCGTAGCTGGGATAAACGGTCGTCACTAAATTTAAAAATCCGGTCAGTAGCCAGTGGGGTACACACACTACGCACATACCGGTTTCGTCACCATTCCCACTAAAACTCTCTTCAAGATTTTATGATATCTACGCAATAACATTATAATTTACTATAATAGGGTTGATACGGAAGCCTCTTAGCGGATGCGGACGCAGAGGCGGAGGTTCAGGGCTTGATATCCGCGGATGCGGAGGTAGCGGAGCTGGTGGAGTTGTATGAAATACCTATATAAAAATATTGAATACCCTAATATTTTCTTAATAAAAATAAAAATAACTAAGACCTACTTAAATGTGTTCTCATAAAATAGTTTTTAAGTTCCTATTAAATCAGGAACTACAAGCTATATTTCTGAAATGATGAAATCTAATGAAATATTTCTGGAATAGCCAGTACCAGTAGTTTTTGGTTTAGCCTGCTGGGTGATATCCTATTCTTCTTGCAGCAGTCAAAGGGGAAGCGGGTCAAAGGGAATCGGGGACAATTAAGACAACGTTATTACTCGGCACACTGATTTATTTCATTCCTTATGTTATACAAGACATACATAGATTGAAGGTAAAAAATCACATAGTCTAATATAAAGTTGACACTCGAAGATGAATTACCACGGAGGAGAGAAGGGAGTAAATTACACATTTAAATACTGAAGATAAAGATGACACTCAAAATTTTCCCGTCTGGTATTTATACTAACTCAGAAAGAGCTGGCCAGTGGACCTAGCGACAAACTCCCGTATGAGCATGCAGGATTGGTCCAGCCCTTTCTGAGCTAGTTTGACGATTTTGTTGCCATCGTCAGAGGACTCGAGTTTACTGTATTTTCCACCTCTACAAGTAAGGTGTAGAAACCTCTTCAGTCAGATGAGCCTCTTTCAGCGGGACATGGAGTGCTTCTTTCACAGCCCTCACCATCCTCTTGCTCCGCCCATGAATGGCGATGCGGGAGGTATGTATGTATCTCAGTGGTCTCGAACGTCAAAATGGGAAATCGGTAGAGTTGCACTTAAAAATCGGTAGATTAGTACCCAAATCAGTATATGAAAAATAAAACATACCTACAAGTATGTATGAATTTTAATTCTTTACATTGTAAAATTAAATATCAAATACTATTATAATAATATATACAGTCACGGTCAAAACATAATTTTAGGAAGCCCGCGATGTTTTTTTTATCGAAACAGAATTTCACTTTGGTCAGTACTGCCTGAGCGCAGCAAATAATTTTAACAATTTTCTGCAAAGTTGATTTATTTATCTATTTGCCCCCGCGCTTGTACCGGGTTCTTCAGCTGATGATATATTTGATAACAACAAGGAGAAACTTTCTCCACTGAGTAAGAAAAAAAAAATGAATTCCCGTTCACGAAGAAAAACCTGGAAATCCCGAAAATCTAATGGTCATACGAAACAAGGGTATCCCCAGAACACATACTGAATCAACGTAAAGTCCATATATTCATACAATCAAGGTTTTCCCCTTGAAACATAACAAACAAAAAAGGGATTATTAAATACTTGTAAATATAAAATCGGTAAAAAGATGGGGAGAATTTAGTTGTATTTTCATAAATCGTGGAAAAATCGATCCATTTCAGTAGGTCGGTAGAACAAACTCCAAATCGGAAGAAATACCGAAAAATCGGTAGGTCCGAGACCACTGATCTCGGCTATGGGATGGCGACGAATGTTTTGAACATACGCGGTCATGCCAGCGCTGTTGTTGAGTCGCTCCAGTACGTTTCGTCTCCGACCGCATAGTCGTACACGAGTGCGACTGTGCGAGCTAGTCGCACTCCCAATATGGCCGCTTGAAGTCCTAGTCCTGGCATTGATATGGGTTTTTGTGGTGCCACCCTACTCTTGGCCACCGCTAGTCCCACGAGAATGGTGCCGTTCGGTTGCTCTGTGCCCAATATACCGCGGCTGCGTAGGCTTCCTCGCTTGCGTCCACGAACGTAAGTAGTTCGCGAGCGGTGATGTCTCCATAAATAATCATAGCAGCGCGGTACCCATAGTCTCCCTATATTGCGTAGCGACTCCATCCATTGCTTCCATTGTGGTTGCAGCTGTTCCGGCAGTGGCTTGTCCCACTTGGTTTTATATCTCCAGGTGTGTTAAAATATCCTTTTACCTGGAATGGTTACGAGTGACATTAAACCTAACGGATAGAAAATGGTCATAATAATACTCAGCGCCTCATGTTTGGTTGGTGAGCGCGTATTGCATAAAAGTTCGTCGGACGTTTTGTTGTGTGAAGCAATCGTCTTTTGTGTTCCAATCCAACGCAATCCTAGGATTTTTCCGTCGTCGTTGCCGCCTAGGACTTTTGTGTCGCGGATAGGCGCAATGTGTTTAAGATGTTCGCGTTGTTCGGTGTCCATCCGCACAGGTGGAAGTTAGCTTGCCTGTGAACATAGTCGACTTGCTTGATTACCATTTTGGCTTCTGTCTCGCTTGGAAGTTCTGGAGGTAGTCATCTATATAACGATTGTTTTTTATCGTTGACACCGCAGCTGGGTTCTATCGGCGGCGTAGTCGCTAGCGTTGAGATCCTTCACGTAGTTAGTACCATGTTTTATCTTTTGTAGGTGTACTGACCGCCTTCTCTGCATTCCCCGAGGTGAAGAGGTTGTCCAGGTGTTCTACGTATTTCGTTTTTAAGTCATATCTCGGTCTCGACGTTTTTCTAGGTTGTCTAGCCGTTTTAGAGCGCCTAGATAATTGTTAGGTATCCTTCCTTCATCCTGCTTTAATAGTAGCCCTGTTTCGAAGCCTCCATCGGGTAACCTGCGACTTTTCTGTTCCAGTATGTGTGGCGCTCTTTATTGTGGGTCGTCCTAAGGCATTCTAGGTTAAATTTCTAGGGATTCCAATTTGAAGAAATTCTTTATCTGCGCTTCTATGGAGTCTTTGTGGTCCTTTGGTTTTATGTTGCCATACATTACTGTCATAACTTTATTTACCAAGTACTGGCAACCATATAATACCCATCTACTTGTGTACCTACCTAGTTTGATGTGTGATGCTATGGGTTGATCGCGTTGACCAATGCGTGTGTCTTGAGCCACTAACATGTGCCTGTTATCCTGCGGGATCGGCAATCAGAATAATAGGCCGTGCGTGTTCATATGTGAGTACATCTCTAATGGCGTTCAGACATTCGCAGCGTTCTATGTTCTGGGTCGTTATAGTTTGCGACGTGATTTCTAGTCTGTCCACTGTGCGCCCGGTTTCTATTTTACATATATTATGTCGGATTAATGCTTGCCTCGTACGTATAGGTTCGCCATTCGGCTGCCCTCATGCTTGACCTCTGCGCCGATACCTTGAATCCACATGGCCTTGGCTGGGCCATCTGTACCTACTACGTCGTCTATCGATGAATCTAAAAGTGTAACTGTACTGCCATCGTCTAAAAGCCCGGCTACGTCTCTACTGTCGCATGCGGTCCGCTAAGGGTTACAGGCACTATTTTTAGATACGCGCGGCGTTGGAGGGGCGTGATCGCCGATACTATCTCTCGCGCTGACGAGTGACGTCACAGACTCGTGTGTGGATACAGACGTCGCGACGTTGAGGGGTTCTTCTATTTTACGGTCCTGGTGAATTTTTAGTGCTTCATGTTGCACTCCTTGACGTCACATGTAGGTGCCTTACAAAGATATCGCCTGTGTTAATTTCGTAAACATCTAAAGCACATGTAACTCTTAGCTATTTCCCAGCGAGAGTCTATTCAACAGTTTATATTTGGCACAGTCGGGTAGCTTGTGCCCATATTGTTTGCATGCGGCGGCAGCGTTCGCTTTGTGTCTTCGCTTCCTTGTGTACATTGAACGTGCGCTCTGTCTTGCGCCGATGCCGCTGTACCCCGCTAGCGTCGTCATAACTCATATAAGTGCCCTCCGGTTGCGCGTATGCGCCGCACTTCGCCTCATAATTTAAAAAGTAGACAATCGTTTCAATTCGGGTATGACGTCACTCTATTTGTTCGCGGCGTAATCATACTATTTATTTTTGAGTATAGGCGTTCTACTATTAATAACTCTTGACATCTCGAGGCTATTTGGATAATGCACACGTTTTAATGCCTCTACCGTACACACCGTGTTAGCTATACGACTCGCAAATATACATAATTATTATGTCCTAGCCCTAGGATTGTCATTTAATCTAGGTAGCTACTTTATCTATCTTGTCTAACTCTGCTAGTATTCAGGCTTCAGGTCTACCAAAACGTCTCTCTAATGCCTCTTTGGCTACGCTTTTTAAACTCATTCTAACCCTAGCAACATTTCCTACTTTTGTGAGTCACGATACGCGGCCTTATTGCTACCTATACCATATTAAGATAAAGTTGTTACCTAGATTAAATGAAAATCCTATAGATATATCTATCTAGATCGCGAAGATGTGATCAACTAGGTATGTATTAACTTGATTTGCTTTTAAATTAATTAACCCTAGATAGTCATTATAGTTATCATTATAATGGGGTGGAACAATATAGTATTATTCTTAGGATACCTTGGTCAAACAAGGAACCCCTGAAAATACAATGCAGGTTGCGAATGTTGTTTCTAAAAATAAAAACAACGACGAAAACGGTTGTGTAAGTAAGTGGAATGGAAACCAATTGTGAAATCTTCAGGCAATTCATTTATTGCACTGCTCCGAATACCTATCTATACATCGTAAATTTTGTACCATGTAGAGATACCTACGTATTCGTAGCAGTGCTAAAATAAAGTCGCTTTCCGCCTCTGTCTGTCTGTATATCCGCTAACTCCTAAACCACGCAACGGATTTGGATGCGGTTTTCACCATCACGGAATAATTTTTCACAGAAGGTTTATATGAAACTTTGATATTTAATGTAAGGATAGTAGAGAAATTGCACCCGTGTGAAACCGGGGACGGGTCGCTAGTGATTTATAAAATGCCTCCATTTTCTTTTTCAAAATAAGTACGCGTAATACAGAATGTAAGCAAATAGTATTTAAATAATATAGGTAATTATATAAATTATAGTACAATCATAGGTGTTAGGTCGGTACTTATTAATTGACTTTTACTTTCACTTTGTCGAACACTTGTATAATAATAATGCGCTCTATCAGTAAACTTCTAAAAATTGCGTGGCGTTGCATCATCATATTGCGCCAACAGGCAAAACACACAAAAAGTACAAATAGCTGTTAGCATTCACATTCGACGACCATGCGATTAACTCACAAGTGGTAATCCGGCGTTTAACAATCGACAATTTGAAACACAGCTCATTCAAAAATAAACTATAATACCAACCACTAAAAATTTATATTCCTTTACTAGCTCTACCAACCCAATTATTGCACGGGTCAGCGAAAAATATATCTTAAATATATCAATTTAGAATCCATTTCGAAATAGATGGTGTTATTATGTGCAGATGTCGTGCGAATATGGACTATTGTTAACAAATACGGGTACAATTGCGAACAATGCATTACATTATTTTATTTGGTGGAAGCAAGTAGCGACAGGCCAAATGTCAGCTGTTACCTAATTGAGACATCAATCGAAAATGGAACGAAATATGGCGACCAAATGTCACGTGCACGATACTGAAGTAACAACTTCTGGCACAATACAAATATTTGCTAAAAGTCTGCCACCTATTATTTTACATTCATGAAAAATATTAAAAATATTTATATTTTTCTTCAATTCTTTTCCTGACGTCTGAAGTTTTTGATAATGATTCACAAGTTAAATGTTTTTAATTAAGGTATAATGACACCAAAATTATATAATTTCTCATTTAATTTATTTCTCTGATCATCATTTTGTAGATCCGTCTGTACTTTAAATAAATAACTAAATAGAGCCATGATGTTGTATTTTTTTTCTCCATAATATATATTTTTGCATAATGCTTCGGTCGCGGTCGGTGTTGTATTTGCTCTAACTTTGATAAAGGTATCTAACAATCTTGCACACGATAAATTCTCGATAATCTGTTCTCGATAAGTTCTTGAAATAATCCAAAACAACACTTGATTTTTGATTATTATATTAGTATCATTATGTTTTTGTACGATCGAACTTCTTTTTTAAAACGCTTTTATTAGCTTCATCTGTAACTAACTAACTATGTAAAAAACCTTCGAAGTTAAATTGGCCCACTTCCCGGTTTCCGATTGAGCTGAAATTTTGCATACACGTTTAGTTTGGATGACAAAAGCGTTTTCTTTAGTTTTTTTTAAAACTAAAATATTTATTATTGTTGATCTTACCGTTACTAACTCAACGAAACAGTTACTAAAATTACACTAACTCATTAAAATTAACTAAACAATATTGTAATAATTGGGGTGGGTAGAAATGTACTACCGCTAGTTTTCTTTTTACTTTCGTGATTTCATCAATTAATTAGATTTCACCTTTGCCAGGCATTTCGAATCTCTAGTGCGCAACATACGTATCGTATTAAATAAAAAATCTGCTCTATGGGCGTCACATTCACTTTTTGTCCAGTTGGCGTATCATTGCGAAGATATTTCACTTTCTGTCCGATCAGTACTGGCACTGAGTTGGAGCTTAGCTCCCGCCGAGACCACGAGCTGCGATCACGTCGAGATGGATGGGCCCATATTGCCCCCAGTGTCGGTACTTGTCAACTATGTATTTTCTGTCTCAGGATCATCCACATCCATAGGCACCACATTCGAGTCAGTCGGATGCGTCTGCGCCGAGGTAGAGGGAGCCTGACAACTTGAAGACGTTAAATTTCGTAGTCGGCGCTGAACATCTTGGTCAACCTGTACCGCGTAAAAAAATGGTAATAAACATTGACTCTGGTACAATTGTACTGGTACAATTGTAATAAACTTCAATACGATCTTGAGAGCCTTAACTTCGAGCTACCTTGTAAAAAAAATACCGATCATAAATAAGTTGAGTAAGTATCCCATCTTCATCGAATTCACATGAAAAATGTCCAAAGGTTTGTGATTTTCGATGAATCCGAAAATCAAGACTGTTTTAGATTTTGTTTCCTGGAACATGTTTTCCTCTTTGATCAGGCTGTATATATGTATGTTCGGAGATCTTTGCTTCTATGTTATTTTTGGTGGATGTCTCTCGCTGGTGGCTCGGGAACCGAGGGTCTCCAACCAGGTTAAGCCAGGCTTGTCGCACTATAACACCGGCGCGCTATAGGAACGCTGCGCCGTGCGCCACGTCATCGAAACTGTAGTGGCAAAACAGTGTAACTCCGTACATACAGTGAACTGCAAATTAAATTAATTATCGCTGTATTTCAATGTATAATCACTTATAATGTTATGCTTTGAACTGCTTTGAATGTTTCCCAGAAATGCATTATAATACAATTTTGAAACTGACATATTTTTAAGTTTTTTTTTTTCCTTTGCAGAGAAGGATACTTACAATAGCATAGTGTACAAAATCGTTAAAACGTAGTTACAGTATCATGCTTCTCAGGTAAGTACAGATTATTGTATTTTTAGGGTTCCTTGCCTCAAAAGGAAAAAAGGAACCCTTATAATATCACTCGTTATCCGTCTGTCAAGACCCTTTTTCTCGGGAATGCGTGGAGGTATCAAGTTAAAATTAATATCAAATACTCAGGTCTCCAATCCCTTGGAGCTGTGAAAAAATTAAAAATCAAATTTATGCCGTATATTTTGACACTCGCAAGGGAATCAAAACCGTTACGTCCCGTTGACCTAGAATCATGGAATTTGGAAGAAGCCATGTCTTATAGCACAAGTAAAGGGGAAAATCCGAAATCCGTGTTACTACGTAGTAATATATTATATAGACAAATCACAAAAAAAAAAAACCTTTATAAACTTATTTGCAGTTGGTAAACTGATCGCGACCTATGTCGATGTATGGGGATAACAATTTTCCAACGGCGAAGTTACGTTTGTCTCTCAATCCAGTTTATCTTTTCCTCTATTCCCGTAATGCGTAATGCTGAGTTGGCAACCCATTCGGTATTGGCATACCGACAGCACATTGATTTCGTTAATTGTTAATTTTAGTTTTTTTACTTTTTTAACACGCTTTTATTAGCTTCACCTGTAACTATGTAAGAAAATCTTGGAATTTAAATTTGACCCACTTCCCGGTTTCCGATTGGGCTGAAATTTTGCATACACGTTCAATTTGTGTTCTATAGTTTTTTTTTAAACTATAATATTTTTATGTTTGTGATATAATAAATGATTTTTCTTTCTTTCTTCTTCTTTTCTTTCTAATGGACGAACTATTTACATAGCTACCTACAAGTTTGTACGGAACCCTTGGTGCGCGAGTCGGGCTCACAATTGGCTGTTATTTTGTTAGTGTATAAAAACTGCCTACTAATTACAATTCTGAACGTCAGTCAGCGTCATGATGAATTGATTTGGTAAAGGTCACCTTTTTAACTTCAAAACGATCAATGATGTCATTCTGCAAATATAGTCTGATTTGCTTCAATAACAAATCTGGCAAATCTGGTGATTATCGCATTCTTTATAATTCATATGAATTGAATTCATTTGAATGGAATAAGCATGAATCAAATTATTTTTGTGCGTTATCGATTATTTTACCGTTTACAAATTTACGTGTTAAATTATAGGTACGCTAGTCTCAACCTGCCCTAAGTACTGTATAGTAGGTAGGTATCAGTGGCGAACATTCCATAAAGACAAAAAAGACACTGCTACCGTAATAAATTAAGTATTAAATAATACGAACGTTAATGTCTGTAATATCAGTTAACTTAAATCTTAGGGTGAAGTGGCCAATCACAAACATCATTTAACTTGGCAATACAGCACTTAGTTGTTTATTTATTTATTTAGTTGTGTTTGCCTACCCTGAAAGACAATGTCTGTAACTCTGTATACGTCACTGGTAGGTGTAATATTCAAACGAGAAGTAGAGACCACCAACGTCTCTATTACGTACGATCACACACCTATTAACAATGTAAAAATCAATCTCTCAATAACATTGCAAGGCACACCCAATTATTACAAGTCTTATTCGAATCCGAAAATGTCGGATTCCCACGGGCGCGCAGGTGCACGGGAGCGCTTGCGCATACAATGCGGAGCGCGCTCGCATTCCAAGCGACTCGCGCGCACCGACGCAGCACAGATCGTGACTTGTATTACACGCTACATTAAATGATTGAGACACGGAATTAGGATTAACTTAATATTTGTATCAGAACATCAAATGTCCAAAAAAGCTGTTTTCACGAATCTTCTAAATAATCACAATAGAAATTGTGTTTATCTTACACTCTCTTAAATTCTGAAGATGACCGAGGCCGAAAAGGTAATTTTTTTATATAAATTACATATATAACTATATTATATATAACATAGAATAAAAATAATCACCCTTACATCATCCGGTTGCTCGATAGTACATCAACTACTACCGTTTATCCAAAAAATATTCTCTAAACTCTAAATAAACCTGGTGCAAGTATGACTCTACCAAAGAAAGTGGAAAAAGAAAAGAACATAGCCTAAAATAAATAAACAAAATATCTAAGATAACAGATTTAAATAAAGTCAAACAGTTAGACATATTACAAATCTGTCCATCCTAAGGTTGTCTGGTAGAAATCGCCACGTGCGATAAGACCGCCCTTTGTACATTTATTTTTCTAATTACTGTATCTTTTCTTCTATTACTGGTGTGCAATAAAGTGTATTGTATTGTATTGTATTGTGTATTAATGGTTAGATGCAAATCTAATCCAATATCACATTATATTCGTGCATTTTTTAAAATTCCTCCAATGAATTTACGAACACCTGCCTACAAGTGTGAATAACTCTCTCTGTAAGTTTTGCGATGGAAATAATGTCGCAATTGAAGGCAATAGTGAACTTGCATGTATTTTTATATTTACTTTATCGTAAAGATTGAAGGCTTATTAAATATAAAAAAACAAAAAATAATGTAAGTACGATTAATTAAAATATCACAAATAAAAATACACATGTCTTCCGAATGTTCGCGCCAAGACACAGAGTCACGTGACATGACGTCATTGCATCGCTCATGCATAGTGTGTGAATGTGGTAACCAAGAAAACACGAAAGTGTAGACGTCATAAATACGATGATGGTGTTTGAAATAACGTTCCGTTTTACGTAATTTCCGATACAGAGAATTTCTAAAAAAGGTATAATTTTTTAATAAATCATTCATTATAGCACTTTTGGTTTTTAACATTATTTATCATTATAATTTAGATGCAAATTCGTTTTTGTTACATCAAATATCGTAACCCGTTATCTGGTAAACTTCGTATCCGTATTAATCATTAGGAGCGCTTATATGGCAAGGCTGGGTACAACTGCCACCATAGCCGTCGCCACCGTTTTAGAGCGCGTTCCGTGATATGAGAGCAAATTGCGTGAAGTACGTAGAAAATAATCTGGACTTGTGATCTGTTTTGTGATTGATGTGCCAGTATGTGTAAGGATTTAGCGAGTTATACTACTTATAGGTATTGACATACGACACCTGCTTGAAGGGGTATTGAAGTCATCATAATCTGTTAATTTGGCGATCCATATTATTGCTATGCCAATTGCCAAGCAATGTTTTATCTGCGAAAACTTATGAATGGCCTTCTTTTTATATTATATATTTATCTTGATTAATGTATTGTCTCCTAGCTGTTAGTTTTCCTATCAGAATAAAATAAAAATAAATTATGAAGAACTTTTACATGGGGAAAAAACGAGATATCGTAAAATAAAAATATCTGCTGTCCCATATACTAATAGGTAATTAAATATTACTCGACTGATTATATGAAACAAGAGATATTTTTTCGCGATTTCAGTGTTGCTCCCATAGTAAAAGTTGTTTAGTACAACCCCTTAAGCCAGTAAACAATATTTTGTGGTGTGCACGGCTACTATATCATGCTTGACATTTTCAATATAAGTTGACCTCTCATTGAACGGAAAGCCTATGCAGTGCGAGGTCAGGTTATAAAAATGTAGTCATGTGTACGGGAAAACAAACAAGCTCAAGTCACCTGATAGTAAAATAAGGTAAACTTTCACCACCGCCCTTTAACATCCGCAACCTAGTGATTACGGATGCGTTCTCGACATAAGGCAAAAATTTGTAGGCATGCTTAGGGATGCCAGTTATACTCTAAAATAGAGTATTATGTTCTATTTTATATGTAGGTGTACTTTATAATCTATAACACTAATAAAGTACACTAAAATTTACATAAAGTCTGACTTTTCTGGCACAAATTTCACTAGTGCCAGTCTTAAAACAAAAAAACTGTTTTTCTTAATTAAAATAAATAATACTCATTTCTATAAGTTTGTACTATTTATTTACCTTCTCTGAAATCTTTTTTACATCTAAAAAAAGGCATTCCTAGGTATCCATTATGTTGCAGTTGGCTGTTCCTACCATGGACCCTTGGTTACTCTGTCTACGGACCCTTCACCCAAACGTAACTACGTTTACAACGTTTACACATATTGTTATGACGGGTGAATTACTGTAGAACCGCCCAATGCCCGTAAAACGAAGCTCTACAAAAAATGGAGCTCCACTAAAAAGTATAATGTCAATGTACTAAAATTACGAGGAGTCTCTCAAAGTCACACAACAAATCAAATTCGATTATCTTGCACGCCATACCCGTTTTTGCGGACCTATATGATAATATTATGTATAAAAAATACACAGACTTCATTTTTTTATGTCTGTGAAAAATTACCTACATCATTTGTTAAGAAACGCAAAAAGCAGTAGTAGCCTATCAGTTGAACACTCGCCTTCCATGTAGGAGGGTCTGAGATCGACAGGGCCCGCACCCCCGTACTTTTCAAATTTATGTGCGTTTCCATTTTGATTATCATTCGCGTTAACAGTGAAGGAAAATGGTGAGGAAACCTGAGATGGCCTCAAAGTCCTCAATGATATGTGTAGTCCGCCAACCCGCACCAGCCAGCGTGGTGGACTAAGGCCTAAACCCTTCTCATTCGGAAAATCTAAAACTCTGAAAAATCTGAAGAATCTGTATCTAAAGAGGCCTGTGCCCAGCAATAGGACAGTAATGGGCTTGTTTTTTTTTTTAATACACAAAAACGCATCTAGTATTTCGGCGCAGTTTTTGGCACTTGCTACACATATCGTGTGCAAAACTTGAGCTATGCTTAACTTATGTTTTTCATGTTTTAATAGTATCACCGTCCGGTACTAATAATTCAGCCTATTACTGTTCCACTGGCCTCTTCTCAGAATAGTTTAGGCCTTAGTCCAACACGCCGCGCCGACTTGGTGATTCATAGATATGCAGGTTTGCACACCACGATGTTTTTCTAGTGATTATCACTCTAATCTCTAAATATTATCAAAAACAAAGTCGCTATTAATTTCTGTCTGTTTGTTCGCCTACTTCTCAAATACGTGATGGATTTTGATGCAGTTTTCACCATCATTTAGAGAATTTCTTCCGAAGGGTTTCTGTGTATATTATACATTCTTTTAAATTTAAAGGTAGTAGAGAAAGGATCATACCCACGAAGTATGGGCTCTTGTACCAAATTGCGCCAAGCTGCGTCTCAGCAGAATTACCGGTATTTTAAAGTAGATATAATAACCTTTTACTAAAATAAATAATTTCCGGAAGTCGAATCTGGAATGTATGGATAGTTTAGCTTATTTGTGAGCGCCTCGGTAATTAGAGGCGGTCGGATGAATGAGTTGTATGTTTATAGAAAAATCTAAACATCGCGGATTGGCATTACTATCTGTGCCATCGACGTAGGTATACTACGTATATCTATGTACGTAGGTACTTATCTCAGAACGTTATCTAGTACTTATGTCATATTATTATCATTTACGGGCTGGTACTGGTATGATATGAGCTTAGATAAAGAACTGATCTTCATCTGAGATAATGACTATGAGGCTTCGATAAAGTACTAAAGCGGTTCGTCATCTGAGATAATGAGGAATACAAAATAATACGATTCAAAATAATATAGTAATCTTTATTATCACAGCATCTTAGAAAAATACTTAAAAACATACGCATTAAAAAAGTATCAAGGATAAAATTCGACCTTCAAACATTGAACTATTATGTACTTAAGTACAGTACGACACACCTAAGAAGTCGCATCGTGAATCTTCGTTCACGCAGACACGAACACACGATTACTAACAACACCCCAAGCTAAATCAATTTATATTCAACCTTATGTAATGGCCTTAAGGTGTTAAAATTGGCTGCCGTGCCGTCTATTTCTATTTCGCTCACTGACTGAAAGCTTTGACTGAAAGTGACATCGATGTAGCAGCGACGATGCTTTCTGATTGGTTGATCAATTTCCCGCGTATTTTGTGTCAATTGCACAGGTATAGTGCCACAAACTTATCTGAACCGGTGACCAAAATTGGAACTAACGTAGCTACGGAACAAAAATGACATCGAAATGTCATTTTTGTACGGAGATGACATTGGTAAAAGCGACGGCAGCGACGCCACGACCGGGTCAGATAAGTTTGTGGCACTATACCTACATCGGCATCGGTGAGCAATATAAGTTGTGTCGTACTGTAGTACATAACGTAGTAGTCTTCCTTTTACTTGTTATCAATAAGTACTTGATTATCTAACACTTTCTTCTACTCACAATTTATATACAAGCTAACGTGCTCCACTTTATATCACTTATTTAATAATATTCTGTTTATTTCGGACGTCAATGACAGCAAGCATCATTGACATTACCAAAGAGGCATGGAAATATAGTGCCACAAACTTATCTGACCGGTAAGGGTGTCGCTGCATGCCGTCGCTTTTACCAATGTCATCTCTATACGAAAAATACATTTTGAAGCTTAGTTTTGAAGTCATTTCTGGGGGGCTAAAAAGGCCGCTTTAGATGAATCACAATATGATTCATATTACAAATGTCAAAATATCTACTTTAATTGATGACATTTAATGTCATCCGCATGAGGTTCCTTTGAGGTTCCTATTCAGTAATCATCTGTGTGACAGTTACTATGCAGATCAGTCTGGTTACCGGGTCAGATAAGTTTGTGGCACTATAAACGAGTTCTTAATCTGCTAAGGAAGACGGAAGAACTACGCGGAAGAAGAATAGAATTAAGATGACAGATCATGACAGATATTTAAGAAAACGGCTCAGATTAGGTATTGATTGGTCTCTGCTGGAGCGGCAGCGGAGATAATCAGTATCAACCATCTAAGCGGCTCATTCTATATCTATATAAATTCAACATAAAATCTTTTGATAAGTTTATCATAACCCGGATACGGTAGGTAATCTTGAGATTCTTTAAAAATATTTGAAAAAAAAAATTGGTACTTTTACTATTGCACAAATTGAGACTGCCATTAGGCATGATCCTTTAGATTTTTTGTAGTTAGGCCGTAAAAATATTTTTAGGGAGCTTACACGGCTTGCGCTGGCTTATACATGACTGAAACATAAAATTAATGTTCTACGGAATTTTAGGTCTTAAAAAGGCTATAAACCAGGGTAGAATCCTTTAAAAATAATAAAAAGTGAAAGAAAATAATAGTAGGATGAAACCCATTGGAAAAGGAGGAGAATATTATAAAAATGAAAGGAAAAATAATTTACGGGTTTAAGGGTAAAAAACGGTTTTTCTCGATTTCCGGCAAAACTAAAAGTCCTATGGAAAAAAGTCAAATGGCAAAGTTGTAGGTAATAAAAAGATCTAAAACTTTTCTATTTACACTTTTTTCACATAACCTCAAAATTTATGTGAACAATTCAAAAAACCAAGTTTTTGGTTTTTTTTTTTTTTTTCATGAAATTTGGTGGAAACTTACCTTTTTATGTGCCAAATACGCTGTAATTTATTTGATTTGAAATATTTATTTTTTCACCTTATTTTGAATTAATATCGAAAAAGTACCCTAATTTTCAATCGAAAATTCACCCGTCAAAATATCAGCTTTTTTTCAAAAAGTTGGTGTGCTTTCTGTTCTTTGAAAACTCTACAAACCGAGGGGAAAAAAAAAAATCTCTTCCCCTTCCCGACCTCAGATCGCCCGTAAATTATTTTTCCTTTCATTTTTATAATATTCTCCTCCTTTTCCAATGGGTTTCATCCTACTATATTTTTTTTTTGGTTTCAATAATTATCGACCCTGGTCTATTACAGAAAAGTCCGCGTGAGCGAGAGTCTATCATAAGATACTTTTTATTACAAAATTTAACATAAATAAATGTCCTTCCGTGCGAAGCCAGAGTCGATAGTTGAACTTAGACTAGCGGCGCTTCCCGGCTTTGCACACGTAGACATATTTATGTATATTAAATTTTATAATAAAAAAGTAGCCAGGAGTAAATTTCATTGAAATTAGATTCAATATTTTCTGCGTAGACATACATACAAACTCTCGCATTGAATAATAGTAGAATTCCTTCTATCATTTATGTACCTAATATAATAAATACAGGTGAGAATAAGAGCTGCTGCGGAACCGTTCAAGTCATAAATGCAGCGCTATGGTACTTGATAACATTTTTAAATTCATGATATCTTTTGAATGGAATGTCCGATTAGAATGATTCAAAAAGTAATATACGGGTACTGAAACAGCCAGATTTATTTGGATAAGGATTAATACCAAGGTACGAATAATGTGGTCTTAGTTTCTACCGGCGCATTTCTATTAAATAATTCGAATCAATATCGTTGTTATAGTAACATTGGACACATTATGGTATCGCGAGTCTTTTTGTGTTCTCTAAAACTGTAGTACATTATTTTGTTCTACCATCAATAGTTTTCGCAGCGCACGCGATGTTAGGAATTTTATAGAAATTTTAAAGAGGTTGCATTATTGGAGTTATCGAATTTTTTGGAAATAAAATTTTACCTATGGTACTCAGTGATAATATAGCATTCTACTCATAAATATCCGATTCTACTGGTGAAAGAATTTTTAAAACCGGTCTTGTAGTGTTTATTCATTAGAAACAAAAATCCTAATCTTTTCTCTTTATAATATTACTGTAGATTTTGAAAAGTTTGACGAGTGGGCCAGATTTGAACTCGGATCCTCGTGCAAAGAAGGTAAGCGATCAACCGTTAGGCTATCATGGAGAGGAATGGGTTATTTATACCAGCTGGCCTCCATCTAACATTACCTTATTTCAACATACTGGGATTTGGTTTCACTATGGACCGTGGAAGTCACACGGTAGTTGCTCTACAAACTCGATCAATCTTGAATGAAACTTTTATGTTGTATAGATGTAATATAGTAAGCGATCGTAGAGGCGCAATCAAGGATTTAAGTTGTATAATCTTTCTCCCGATTTTTATTTCCCTCTACGAAAAAAACTTCGAAAACACCTTTTAAAGGGTCAATAGTGACACTTTTTCGAGGTACAGTGCAATAGATCTTGGAGATTTTCATAAAACTAGTGGTCGCCATGTGATCGAAATTCGACCGTAATTTTAGCTTTCTGCACTCCCCCATTTAAACTTTAACTATGCCAAAACTCATACTCCTCCGTGCGCGCAATATGCTTCAATAGAGATAGAAAGTTTTTCTTCACGTATTTATGTATAGATTATAAAGACTACTAATCTGCTATGTTTAGAAGAGACCAATGGTCAGCAGTAGATAACGATAGGCTGATAAAATTAAATACCTACTTCAGTTTGATTTTTTATCATCAACCAAAGTAAGAAACAAAATATACCTGAGGAATTACGTTTACATATCAATATTAATTCAATTGTTGGTGAAAATTGTAGACAAATGATATTGACATAAAAGACAACAATAAGTAAAACGCCCGCCGAAAAGAAAAAGAGCTAATGTTGGTCTCGCTCTGTGGGAATCAAATCACGACTCACGCCGACTCACGCGCACCGCTCGCTGTGAAAGGATACCGGGACGACTGCGCAGAGGCTCTAATACAGCAGGATAACTTTTTGTGTGTGGAACAACTTTATAACGAGGCAAGTACCTACCTAAGAAATAACAAATTATTGATAAAGTGAAAGACCATTTTTTTAACTACATTGAAAGAAAATCACAGGAACTGATTACCCAAAAGCCCAAAAGTTTTAACAAAGAAAACTGTATTAGTGGATCATTGACATTCATGCATTAATGCAAAATATTTAAAGATAGGAAATCAGAAGGTATTATGTACAACTTCGATACACTCGTTAATATGACAAATAGATCAAAATGAAACTTAAGAAATTATTTGACTTACAGATTATTATTTATATTGCTAGCCACAATAAAAGCCTGCATAAAATTTTCTGCAGAGTAAAACTTGACTATTGCTCTCGATGTTGTCTTACCAATAAATTACGTCGACCTATTTAGAACATAAAAAGAACACTCTGTACAAAATCCGTGGGCAGGTTCGGATGCACCTGAGTATTTCACACCGCGACTCGCTGGCGCCGACGGCCAGTCTACTATAGTCTGTGACCCGGCTACACAGACACACGAACCTTTAGACCCTACAATAAAAATCTGTTATTAAAAAAAATGGGTAGAAATTGTTGAAGTGTAATTTTCAGTACTTTGTCAACAAAGATTTTTGATGCTTTAGGAAGTTTGAAAGGACATTTTCAAGTTAACATTCAAGGGTTTGTCCATTACAAAGTTTGTGGAACGTAATAAATATAATAGTTATTACTGATCAAAATAAACCTTGTACAAGGTTAAGTACCTTTCGATATTATATTAAGTGGGTCATGTTTTTGAATGTTTATTTAAATAAATATCCAGCATGAGGGTCAACAATTCACGGTTCAATACGCAATTACGCAAAATAAATGATTTGATTTGAATTTTAAGGACACGCAATGCAAGCAATCAAATGTCTAACAATCAAATAAAAATCATAAGCAGACAAGGTATTTATTTTTAATTATTTTTAGAAACGTTGCCCCTCGCTAGGATTTCTTCTGTATCGAGGGTAAAGTTTACATACATACATGTCACATGCATACACATCCAGACCCGAAACAACTGTCTACTGATCATACAAATAATTGCTCCGTGCGGGGATTGAACTCGCGGTACGTAGCGTAGAAAGCTAATCGCCAAAGCCACTGCGCCAACCGTGTCGTTCCGTCGTTTTAAGGTTGAAATAGAAAAACTAACTACAAGCAAGGCTGGAACTTATTAGGTACTTAATCTTTCACAGTTTTCCCGCTTTCCTGTAATTTTCATAAAATCTTATCATACCTATAGTAGGTGGTACCTACCTAAACTTCCTCTGCGTTGGCTCCGTTTCTACTGTGAATAATTAGTTCTTATCTATATTATTATTAGGTAAATGAAATACCAAGCTAAATAAATCAAGACATTTGGAAGATAAATGAGGATACATAAGGAATAATCTATTCTAGTGTTGTGAAGACGCGTCTATACGTTGTGAAGTTGTACCACCCACTCGCAGCGAGTGTTGTCGTGGTCCATAATAGTATTAGTGCATTCCGAGCGGGCACAGCTCGGGCACAACGCGGACTCCACTGAATACTGTCCGAATGCGCCCCCGCAACGCAACTCTTGTAACCTCCACTTAGATAGATACTGAAAATTACTTGCCATTATTGCATAATAACTTGCGGCCCATTCAATCCTTGGTGCTAAAGGGGATCAGCCAAGGTAGCCTGCGAAATTCTTCGTACGTTCTTTTCTAATTGCAGCTTTGTATTAGGTCGTACGTTGATCAAAATGTGAATGCGTAGTATATTTACAGATTATTATTCCGTCTTATTTCCCCTTAAATATCTCTCTCTCTTCTCGACTGTCAATCCCACATGGTGGTGGTCAGCCTTCCTCATATTTCACTTCCACTTCGCTCTATTCTTGACATCCGTGTCGGAAACTTCACATGTCGCCATATCTCTATGCACTACATGTATCCATCTAGTTTTAGGTCTCCCTCGAGATCTCTTACCAGGTAAAGACAGATGCAGTGCCAGGTTGCCTATGTAATCCAGTGATCGTCCATACCATCTCGACCTACTCTCCTGCAGCTTGTCGGCGATGTCCCGTACACCAAGACTATGTCATACGTACTCGTTGCGTATTTTATCGCATCTGGTGACACCGCACATCCACCTTAGCATTTTCATTTCAGCCACTTGGATGGTATGGACATGTTTTTGTGTGCACGCCCATGTCTCCCTTCGATACGTGAGGAGTGGTCATATTATGCTCTTAAAGACTAGACCTCTGACTAGAGCTAGACTAGAGCTAGACTAGAGCATCTTTCAACAACAATTTCCCCTTAGAGAAATAAGTTGATTATTTCTATTAATAGTAATCTGTAAATTTACTAGGTACCATTACTGTTGCGTATCACCATTTTGATCTACATACGCGAGATGTTCTTACAGAATAGCTATGCAGATAACTTTTATAGTAACATAGATTAAAAGATTTATAGATCTAACTGTCGAAGGTAGAGATTTTCAGTAGCAGTTGTTTCTTAAAAATAAAGAAAAGATAAAGAAAGAATAAAATATAAGACAGAAAGAACTAAAAGGACAAAAAGAAAACGATAGGATGTAAACTAAAAAGTCAAGAGGTTTCTTAAACATCAACTACCATTTGAAATAGGTTGATTACTGAGGGAAAAATAAATAAAAAAACAAAACCTCATGTTTTCTTTTTCAGCTTTTTATGGGTAAATTAAACAAGCTATACGTTACATTCAACATTATACTTATCAGTCACGGATGGTTAAACGCACAGGATAAAAGCATTTAACTTGACTTTAATCAAATTGTGGAGTTTAGTCTCAAATCAAAGTTTATATAAATCAAGGAAGATTTATATAAACAGTTTAATTAGATAAATTCATTGTATGAATATTATCTACGATATGGCTACTAAGTGCGGAGTAGATACAATATTATCTATTAATTACCGATCGTTATACCAACGTCATAATGACATCAATCACTGTGGCTACCACGCTACCACAATCTCATCAATTTTATTTAATCTCAACAATGAAAGCTGCTTTATAATCGACAATAAAGAATACATCAATACTTATTAAAAACCTTTTTGAATTATTATTTTATTTCCTAGAACAGGATAGAAAATAATTATGACTGGCGTATGGGCAGTGAGCTCTTTTACGAATATTGCTGACTGCTTATCTATCAAATACAGCATGAGCCATTCAAATATGAACGCTCGTGCTGAGATGACAGAAGATAATTATTTAGCGGTTCTCCAGACTGTAAATTATTATAGTTCTTCTTCGTGTCGACGGTAAGTGCCGCTTTTATAAGCTTTGAATTTTGCCACCTCCATGGGATAAACAAACAATTTTTTTAAAAACTATATGTTTGGTATAAGTATCGATCATAAATAAGTCGATCATAGAGCATACCGTGTACTAATCATGTTTAAAAAAAAAACAAAGTACAGTTTTCGCTTTGTTACAATTTTATTATATGTATAGATATAATATAGTAATAAGTTAGTGTACCTTATACCTATTATAGTTCATTGAGCAATATATTACTTAACATTATGTTTCTTTTCGTACAGCTCTTCAAACACTTTCATTCTCTGCGGGTAGACTTCGTACTGCATTTTTATTTTCTTATCTATCACGAGGCATGCGACACCTGTATCGGAGATGGGTTCCCATTTCGTTGTTATACAGAAATCAAGCCTCGGTGACGGATCACTGAAATTTTACACATAATATAGCAATATGCTAAACAAAATTCATTCATTAGATAAAATAAACCGTAGAGGCGTAGAGCATAGTAATACGAATACGAATTCAAGCATCATCGACCCTCATCCCATTTTTATTTGGGTACCTACATCCATATAGGTTATAATGAAATATAAAAGGATAGGTACAGCAAGTCAGTAAAAAAAATATATCTTTACTTAATTCTATTTATGTGATTTCATTTATTTTCCCACTAATTAGAGCTCCAGAAACTTTATGTCGCACTCTATCGGTTCAATCAAGGCTATTACCTAACTATTACCATAAATATACTTACCCAAATCTAGCAAAATTCGCCCACATTTGGGCCATTGTATTCCGCATTATTTTGTCAGCGTCAGAGATGGAACCGGTTAACTTGTTACTCTTAATTAGATAACCACCATCGTCGCCATGACACGCCCCTTGGCGGTCTATGTTGTAACACTTCTTGATGTAATTCAAACCTCCATCATAAGAAAACTCATATAAAAACACAGGAGCATTGTGATTTGCTATTGTTGTAGCAGCAACATATATTCCACCGATGAAGTCTACATCTGAGAAGAATTCTATAGCATATTCATCATTTTCTGGATACAACCTCTTTGTTTCTAAATAGTTGGACTTTAACTTTAGTTCCGTATCAATTTTTTCTGCGATATCTAGTTCGAACGGAAAGTAATCCGCGAAAACCTTTTCCTTAACAAATTTCTCCAAGGTTTGGGCACCGTGTGATAACATTAGAAGTCCCTCTCGTGTGCAAAAGCCTGACATATATGGAACTTTATTAAATTCTCCTTGAACCAACAATTGATATGGAGGTTTACTTAAAAATGGGTCCCAATCGCCTGCTTTTTCTACAGTCGGTACGAAACCGAAGTGGATACCACCTCGCCATTCATCACTTGCGACAGCCATCATAGATAAAGTTATTAATTCTTTCGTCGACAAGTCTTTCAAGTATTTTAGTAGCTCATCATCGTTTTTAATAATCCTATGTTGTATTAGAGGTAACTTGGAAGCTAATTTTTTGATGTTTGTATTATGCGCCCAATGTAATAGAGAGGAACCAGACTGAGCAATAGCTCTATGGAACAGACCTTTGGCTAAAGGAGATAAAAGGAGATACTCCACAGAAGCGCCACCGGCACTGATTCCGAAAATAGTCACATTATTCGGGTCTCCGCCGAATTGTTTAATATTTTTCTGAACCCATTTTAGTGCTTGAACTTGATCTCTCAAACCCATATTGCCTGGTGCTTCTTTACAATCTAAGCACAAGAAACCGAGTATACCGAGGCGGTAGTTAATACTGACAATTAATACATTCTTTTCGATAAGAAAATCTGGTCCATGCGCTGAATCGTCTGTGCCGTGGCCAAAGAGAAAACCGCCTCCGTGTAAGAAGACCATAACAGGAAGTAATTCAGGTGCATTTGGAGGAAGTTTAGGTGTATACACGTTCAAATACAAGCAGTCCTCATCTCCTATTACACAGTTGACTTCTTTATCAAACTGTGCACAGATGTTGCAGTTTTTGGTGGCATCTCTAATTCCTTCCCACGAGTTCGGTGGTTGGGGTACCTTCGAAGAACAAAACAGTTTATGTATTAATTTACTTCACATATGATACGTTAAAATAATATATGCATGTCACAAATACATCAAAACCTCAAAAAAGCCCGACGTAAAATTTTATTAATCAAAGAAAATAAAATTAAACTAGCATGTTTGAGGATCCTATAGCCTAATATAGATAGGCTATAGCTATAGTCTCCCCAAACACGTTTGTCCATTGCAATATCTAAGGTTATAGGTAGTCACAGTGGTCACGTCCTTGCGGTGCCCGGTCGGTAGATAACCACCATAGAACCAGTGAGCTTACAATTACATAGAAACATAATTATAACATCATAATTATGGTTGTATGTTCTATGGTGGTCCTCTATCGGCCGGATGCTGCAATGAGTGTAAATTATTATATCAGATTATTTGCAGATCGACTTTGGTATCATCATCATTCTCCTGCCCTTATCCGATTTTATTTGGGGTCGGCGCAATATGTCTTTTTCTTCCATTCATCATTTAATTAATTAATTTCCAGTAATTTCCAGATTCACTTCCTTCACATTCATGCCATGTTTCACAAAGTCCATCCATCTTTCCTTTGGTCTGCTTGTTCTGTGATAACCATCAACATTCATACTTACAACTCTTCGATCGACTTTGGTATGTGCACCACATCTTTTTTGACTAAGCATTATTTTCCTATTTGCTGGAATACCGTCATAATTATGGGACATTTAGAATTTTCGGATCTTTTGTCTGTGATACCTTCGTGAAAAGTTCCTAATTGTTGTATTTTCTAATTGTTGTACTTAGAAGTACCTACTTACCTTACTTTCTTTCTCACTTCATGTTCAAGTTGTTTGTTTATCATTATTATCTACATAATTAATTGTTTTTGTTCAGAAAACACTTGTTACAATTTTTATAAGAGCATCAAGGTAAGTAGGTTGTAATGGAGTTCAATGGGTACATTCACTTTACCTTGCGCTATGTACAGTCACGAGCTTTAATTTGGGACCCACCTAAGGTTGAATATCGTGTAGCAAACTTTCGCCATTTAGAGCTATTATGTTAACGCTGTCACTGCACAAACAATAAACGTCATAATGTTTACCATCGACAACTTTACGTTTCTAGGGGCTAACGTCAACTGGAGCGAGGGCAAGGGCAAACGATCATTACCGATTTCCGAGTAATAATTACTTTTTGGTCCTGTGGTCCCATAAGAAAAAAGAAACAAATAAAAAAGAACAAAATTATATTGTCAATATATGATAGCTAGTCAACTAACCCGCTTATTCTTCAAACCGTTCAAACCTATATTAGTTAAAAAGTTTTGTCTCTTTCTCAAACATAAATATCAAAGTGACGGACCAAAACAACATATTTAAAATAAAATAGGTTTAAAGGCCGTTTATGATTATGGGGGCTTAGAAGATTTCAGCTAAAATATTGATTAATAAAATCTTTAGAAAAACAAAGTTTTTTATTCTTTATATTTATTAAGACATTTATGACGCAAACCTCAATCTTAACACAATTATATAGAAAGCATGGTTAGCGGTGCACAAAATAAACACTTATGACCGAAGGCTACGACTAAATTAATTTAAATCTCTCCAGTATTTTTTTTATCATAAATATTCAAAACCGCGTATATCCACCTTCATTGTCAATCACAGCCTGGAGCCGGTTACGCATGGATCCAATCAATTTGTCACATATGTCAGTACCCCTAAAACTTTCCCAGACTGTGAGGCAGTGATCCATAAGTGCTTCTCTAGTTCTTTCGTTTCTATTTGACCATTTTTGAACCATTAAGCCCCATATATTTTCTATAGGATTTAAATCGGCACACTTTGCAGGCCACGGAATACGATTTAAATTTGCTCTATTATTGTCGAACCAAGTTCTAACGATTCTTGCCGTATGAATTGTTGCGTTATCTTGAACAAAGTTCATTGGAGCAACATCTTCTTGTGGATAATATAGTTGCAATGTTGGAAGGACACTCTCGTCTAATAAATCGACATAATCTTGAGCAGTGGCCCTGGGTGGTAAATTTATTAGTTCTCCAATGCCGGCTGAACTAATCCAGCCAGACATGTTAACTGTAATGCGACCAGACGCGTTGTTAGCTATGACGTGGTCTTCCGTGTATCGCGTCCTGTCAATTCGCCACAAATGTAGTCTGCCCGTTTGGGAAGATTGAAAAGTCTTTTCATCGATGAAAGCCGTCGTCGTCCAATCAAAATTTAGATACTGACGTGCGAAAATAAGTCGAGCAGCTTTATGGGCATCCGTCAACGCAATTTTTTTTGCAGGCCGCCTGTGATGCAGTCCCATAGCTTTAAGATGCCTTCTAACTGTTGAAGGGTGGACTTCAAACGCTTCCGCAAAATGCCTCGTTGGCGTAAATCCATTCATCAGGTATTGCCTTTGCATCAAGCGGCTCTGCTCTTGTGTTATAACTTGCGGGTGATGGTTGTTTCGTCGTAAGTCAATAATATTTTCTTCGTTCCCGTGGCGTCGAACCCAGCGGCGAACTGTGTTTCTTGTCACATTTATTCGTCGCAATATCTCGTGAATGCCTACTCCTTGTTCGTGCAAATCAATAATTTGGAGCCTTATTTGGTCACGATTAGCCGCAAGCATTTTATTAATTGGCAAATTATATTTTGTGAAAATATCACATTAAACTATTTTCTTATATGACACTGACACGACACCATGTTCGTAATTAGAAAATCGTAATGATAGCTTTTTGCAACGAGGTTATCATTTCATAGGTCGATTAGATAAGACATTTTATGTCTTAACTTGACATTCAACATTATTACACTAAAGTTTCGACCTTATTGCATTATGATTGTTCTAACAACATTTAACGGAAATGGGTCCCAAATTAAAGCTCGTGACTGTACTAGGAAGTGGTTATATGTAGAGAACATCATTCATGATTAATAAAATGCCCTGTGCAACAATTTGCTTAAAAAGCATAACCTAACTATACTTAAAAATACAAATGATTACCGTAGACAGTCTATTAGATATCATTGTTTATTTTTCTCATCCGATTCGTATCAATAAAATTCTAGAGACAAGATACTCACAGAAAATCTCAATTCGCCTACAGGCGGCTTCGCATACGGAATCCCCTTGAAGCTATAGTATTCAATATTATTGTGATTCATTAACATCCTCCCTTTAAGTTTACCCTGTTCAGTTTCCACCACCGTGTCGGCCATTATTAATATTTATGAGTAAATAAACACAAAAACTACACAACACTGTTTGTACACTGTTACCGACACTCTCAAGATATTATAACCTTAAAAATTATGCCTGTTGTCTGTTTTACCGGTTTTACCCAGTATCACGACTTTCGCGTACCAAGCAGTACCAAGTCTCATTTTAATTCAAAGCTGACTAACTAGATGGCACTTTAACAAACATTTCGTGAAACCTCTTAGCATGATTACCAGCCATGATTTATAGCAGCTGTACCTTACAGAGCAAATAACAGTTTTATTTTTCCAGTTTTAAATTCATTGTCACCCAGCACACAGTTTCATACCCATCCACAGTGTCTCTTCATGCGGTACCTTACAGTGAGTAAAGGACGATTAATGACATCTAGTGGCAGAATACGAAACTATTTTTACTGTATTGCTTATTTGGATATTTTGTAAACATGGAAAAAATGATAGAAACTTCTAAGTAATAACAGAACTGCCAAAAACTAAAACTTAGTATCTCTACTAAAACAAAGAAAGAGCGGCAAATGACCTCAACAAGGCTGTTATAAGCGCGGCGATGGCTTTTGTACCTAAGTATATGAGATCATAAAGCGGTAGTTAGGTATGGCAGATAAGCACTATTACGGGTAAAAAATATTAGATTTTAATTTACTTTCCTAATTTATTCATCTAATCGGTAAAGCTTTTAAGAAAGACTTCAAAAATATCACGGGAAAGGGCGTTGGTAATAGGATTATGGTACAGACTAAAATCGATCGTCTAGATATAGATATTGTAATATTAGAAAGTCTATAAACTAAATACATTGTAAATGTATTATGTTTGATTTGATCCATGAATCTCCCTAGTTAGGGAGATTAGCAGCTTAACCTATAACTGCTAGATCTTGCGAGCCATCTGTAGGGAAGGGTCGTCTCTTAACCTCAGATTTTCCTGCACCGTACCTACTCAAAAAAATGCAATAATTGTCTGGACTTTCAAAGAAAATCTAGCATAGTGCTTCCTTAAGTGTAATAGAGCTTAGTCTATACAACTTCAACTTCATCTTCTACTTTGAATTTTTATTTAATTTTCTTTGATTTGAAATTTTATTCGTATTAAATTTATTTGTAAGTTTTATAATTATTTATTATGTCTTTGATTATTTCATTAATTATTATACTTGTTGTCGGTTTCATTACTTCAGTAACATTCCATTCAACAAGTAAAAATTACCGTCGTGTACAAGCTGTACTTATCGTTTTAAATATTCTTTATATTGACTTTAGGTGTAATGCCAGTTGTTTAAAAGTCCAAACAAATGTTTGCTCAAATCGTTGATCTTTGTTTCGGCATCACTATTAGAGCGCTTCACTAAACTGATTCGAATCCCGCGCAGCCGAGATAGCCGGATGCGCACCTGTGTTCCGTCGTCGTGTCGTGAGAACCGACCACGATCTCTGACGCAAACCCCTTCATTATCCTCATCTCCATCAATCCAAGCCATTTTAGACTCTATTTCGTCGCTACAAGGATTTTCAAACTTTTTTCTCTGCAAAAGTAAAGTGGCCAAGTTCATATAAGGCCATACAGAGTTCCCTGTTGTGGCATGTTTGTTGTGTTATTTTGTACGCATTTAACATCCGCGCTATTATCGCAACTTTTTATCGTAGTTTAACCATATTTAAGAAGCATGCCAAATTTTTATGATTTTAAAACTTTTATAGTACATTGTGAACAATTTTACGGCATATTGAACATGTAAAAAGACATTGAAGTAAATGAAATTAAAATTTTACAGGAGCACCTATGTCAACTAACTGTCTAGTATAGTAACTAAAATGTCTAGTATCCCTACACAAGTGGTGCAAAGTTATAGTTCAAAGGATTTCTATAATTCATATGGAGAACCTCTGTTCTTTCGCCTGCTAAAGGGTTAAAAAATGATTCCTTCTAATCAGACAGACATTAAATAAGGAAAATATTTGAATAATTATACAGAAAAACATTGAACAATGTTGATGTTATCTTAGATGTAGGTTAATGTCATTGCTAACACCTATGTTAATAATAAATATCTTCTAGATAGGCATACTTATCACATCAGGCAGAACTGTAATCAAACTAAACCTATCTTGAGGGCAAAGCACGAAAGTTTTTAGACGGATCGTAACGTTAACGTAAACTGAATAAAATAAATATAACATTTTATCACATATTTGTTTAATTTTACGCAACATGCAGACTAGTTTCATGATAATTTAAAAATACAGCATGTATTTTCAAAAAATATCGTGGATAAACTTGTATTTTTTATTCAAAATTTGCTAACGTTAACGTTACGATACGTCTAAAACATTCGTGCTCGGCCTACGCAATGGAAATTTTGTATTCTATATTTACCGATAATGTCTTGTATTTTGTACATAATAAACAGTCACCCTACACTCGCACACGTGAATAGTTTGCGAAATGCTGTGTAGTTCGTGTGAACCCGATCACGATCTTTTTACGGTTTTCCAGACCAACAAAAAATCTTTGAATTATAATTCATTGAACCAGCCTCTATAGATTGCCGAATTCCTTTGAGCCAATTTTATCTATTTATTGTATTACCAATACAATTTATATTTGTGTGAAAATATCGGCGCCTTTACCTATTTGCTTTTTATTATATGCTGGATTGGCCCTTGAAATCACCAGTCATTTTTAAACAAAAAGTATCTTTGAATCCACAAATCAATTTTGTTTCTTCATCGCACGGAAGCTTCTGAAAATATACAAGAAAAGAAAGTTATGTTACACTATCCACCTGAAGTTGAGTGACATTCAGATCATGGAATCCAGATAGATATTTATCCGGAAATCAGCAATAAATTACACGAAGGAAATGCATAGACATACCCTTAATTCACACTTTCAGCGCAAGGTGTAAGCGATAAATATATACTAGTTGCAGTGGTCACTAACTTTATGAGCACAATCTCTCTTCCCTAGATGAAGAAAGCTCATTTTGCTCGAATTGCTTCATGAGTTTGTCCATAAAGTTCAATGTTACACGTGTGGTAACTACGCGGGCATATTCCTCAGTAATCCATACCATACATCGTCTACGTGTTTCGTGATTAAGTGCAACTTATGAATTCAAGAGCCGTCAAACTGTATTCGCTTTGGACAATGGCGGCAGGGCCGGTCTCTACTTTCATGTGACCGCGCAAGCGCGGAGGCGGCCATAAATCGCGATGCGCGAGCCCAGCTCAGCTTCTTTTGTATGAACTGAGTTTATTAGTCGTGCGCACACGGTAGAGTAGACGTGTGTGGGTGATGCAGCGTGATTGTGTGTACAATTGGTGAGCGCGCAGGTGTGTCCGAGACTGGACGGCGCCGGCGCACATTCCTTCGACGGTCACGGCGCGGCGGGCGCCGCGGATGGAGTGCGTACTTGATGATTGCGGACACGACTCATACGCGTTCCCAAATGACACTAACGTCTAAAATATTCAATATAAATTCTGTGCGAAGGTTTATTGTTTAGATATTATCATACATGTTGTTGGAATAATAATTAACAATTTATACCTAACTAATTCTGACTTACAAGCCCTTTTGTTTACAAACCCCTGTTACTCAGAATAGAGGATAGACTACCACACGATAGAATCCATTCAAACAAAGAACCTAGTAGTAATTTTACTATCTACACTTCCTAGACGGTTGAAATGCTCGCTTAAAAATCACAAAGACTTCATTCATTACATAGGTACATCCCCAACATGGAATCATTATCCCAAGCACCTTGGCTAGTTACGAACGAGATTCACAAACACCTGCAAATGAACACTACGTACGAAAAATCTTAATTCCTACCAATATCAAATGCAGCTGGGAAACCATCCAAATATAGGGTGTAAGTGACATCGTAACGAGAACTCATACCATGGGTTCAGTACATGATACTGGATCATTCAGCATTAAAATTTTGCGTCGGTCTTATCAAAAATTTAACGATTTTGTTCGCAGATTTTTTTGTTAGGTATAAAAACTGCGAACAAAATCGTAAAATTTTTGAAAAGACCGACGCAAAATTCTTTCGCTTGGTCTTTCAGTATCATGTACTGAACCCATGGTATGAGTTTTCGTTACGATGTCACTTACACCCTGTATATGTACTTGCAGCCGAACTTACCCAACAAATCTATGTTAAGCGCCAGAAAAAGACGAAAATCCTGCTATATCATTCAAATACTGATCCAGTAACTTTCTGTGTAGATATCTCCATTGGAACATGTAATCGACCTGACATAAGCCAAACAACAAATCTGCTTAGCTTAGGTATAGTAGAGACTGAATGCAGATAAAAAAAGAACACAAAAAATATTGGTATACATAATCCTTTTTTTATATTAGTATGAAATTCGGCTCATCCGTTATAAGATGAATAAAAGATTTGATTTATTACAAGTATCTAAAAAAAATAACCCAGTGAAAGTTCAACAAAAACCTAGGAACTAGGCAGCAAATTATGTAATTCCGTCCCGCATAACTAAAAGTTTGAGAAGTGCTGGTCATCTCGCCTAGGCTTTAAATATATAAGAGACCAAAACCATACATGCTCAAATCAGAAATACGTCTATAATCATAGACGTGACACCGTCCCCGGAAATATTCTAAATTAAAATGACGACAAAAGTGAAAACAAAACAAGGTGTTCTAGTTGGCGCGAGAAGAAAAACTCAAAATGGTTTCGAATATGATGATTTTCTTAACATCCCTTACGCCAAACCTCCTGTAGCAAATTTACGTTTTAAGGTAAGAATAACTTCTCATTTGATTGTTTTAATTTTATCTAAGTACTTTTGTAAAAAAAATTGCCTAATAGAATTTGTATTTCCAACTGCAAAGCTGCGAATACCCGGGCATAAAGATTCTGGGCGTTTTCCATATGGATAACACGAAGTAACTACAAAACATTAACTTAAATTTATTTCAGAGTCCTCAACCACCAGACCCATGGGTGGGAGAAATAAACGCAACGAACTACAACGAGTCCAATGTCTGCATACAGTTCGATCTATTTAAGAGGAAAAGTCGTGGCAGCGAGGACTGTCTCTACGTCAATGTCTCCACGCCAAAGGTGCCTGCAGCAGGACTGTTGATGCACCTGCTACCTGTGATCGTTTTCATCCACGGTGGGGGCTTCTTATTTGGGAATGGTCTCGCGAAGTTCGAAAATGGCCCCGATTACCTAATTGAACAGAATGTTGTAGTCGTCACCATGAACTATAGACTTAGCGCCTTTGGGTTCCTGTCCCTAGATATACTTGAAATAGCTGGCAACATGGGACTGAAAGATCAAGCCATGGCATTGAAATGGGTTCAAGATAACATTGAAAACTTTGGAGGAGACAAGAATGACGTCACTATTTTCGGTATTGGCACAGGAGGGGCCTCCGTAGAGTATCATATGCTCTCCCCATTAAGTAAAGGTCTGTTTCATAAGGCTATCATGCAATCGGGATCAGCTCTCAATCCCTGGGCATTCGAAACTCCAGAGAAACATAAAAACCTTGCTTTAAAACTAGTTCAAGCATTAAAATATCAAGGACCACTTAATGATTATCGTGCAATGCATAATTATCTGATGAATATCCCAGCGGAAACTTTAAAATTAGCGGCCTACGATATTCTCCAACCTTTTATAGAAAAAGGATTCTTCTACGGTTTCGTTCCAACCATTGAAAAGGATTTTGGAAAAGGGGATACATTTTTAACAGAACCCCCATATGAATTGTTAAAATCAGGAAGATTCAACAAAGTTCCTGTTCTCAGAGGATTTACTGATTCTGAAGGATTCATAATAGCTGGTTTAAAACCTCAGGATATCAAAGAAATAACTACGCTTAAAAACTATGCAGATTATTGGAGATTCCCGTTGAATGCTACGGATGCTTATTATTATAACGAAAGATTACGATATGTTTACGACAGTTACACGGGAAATGACATCGAAAGGCCCGCCATCGACTTCTTGGGTGACTTCGAATTCGTCAGTGGTATAATTGCGAGCTCTAAATTAATGGTTAAGAACGGTGTACCGTTATATTTATATGAATTTAAATATGATGGCACCCTTAACCTGCTGAAACATGCAAGCCAAGTCAATAAACCGGGAGCAGGTCATGGAGACGATACGGCTTACATGATACAAATTGAGCCTATTCCAAAACTTACAGAAGATGATATTACTGTCAGAAACAGAATATCCAAGTTGTGGACAAACTTTGCTAAAACTTCGTAAGTAAACACATATTATTTTGATATTTTACCCATTTTTGTTATACTACTTGATTTTCTCGATTCTATTTGATAGTACGTGTGAAGTCGGTTAAAAATCGCAAACCACCAAGCTCGTTTTCCAAATAAGTTAACATATAACTAGACTTAGAACCTAACAAAAAAATTATACATGTAGACGTATAAACTTATTTTTTTAATCCATGTCTCATGGTACCACAGTTTTAAAATCTACTGGATTTGATTCCATCATCCCATTGAATCCATTGGATTTGATTGGATTCCATCCATACAATGTTGTGTAAAATGTGATAGTACCCATTACATAAGTCTTCTGTATTGTTCCAGGAACCCAACACCGAACACAAGTGAACTCCTACCATTATTCTGGCCTCCTTTCAGCACCAGCGAGCAGTTCTACATGGTGATAGACAAGAAACTGAGCATCCAAGCTAACTATGGCGGAGAACGAATTCCGATATTCGAAGAAATTATAAGAAAGTATCAGAGATAAAAGATTACTATGTACATTGTGTTCTATTATGTAAAATACTTATACTAGGTACTGCTATTATCATCATTCACTATGCCATGTGAAAAGATATCACGCACGTTACTTGCGTGATATTTTTTCATAAATGACAATATCGAATAATTGAATTTAGTGTTCTAAAGTATCTCTAAAATTCTTAATTAAGCTTTAAAATGTAACGTTATTATTGGAATAGGAATGGTAGGAAAAATTATCTAATAAATAGGTACTGCTAGCCGGCGTCCTGCCATGTTCCTTTTCATGATCCTGCCGCCTTGTACAACACCTACAGAAAGATAGAGGCTGATGTATTTCTTCTGGAAACCAAATAACTACGAAATATAAAACACAAGAGGAAAGGGCAAGTAGGTAGAGTGAGTGTGCCATAATTGTACAGAGTTACGCAAACTTCATAATAGTTTGCTATTTAGCAGTGGTGTGCACAGACATTTTTTTACAGGGTAGGTAAAATCAACTTAGTGTTGTCATGTTAAATGATGTTTGAGATTGGCCACCTCACCCCTTAAATTAACTGATATTACATCAGACACATTAACGTTTGTATTACTTAATTTATTAGGGTAGGCAGTGTCTTTTTGTCTTGTGAACTGCACGCCACTGTTATTTAGCTTCGCGTTATCCCGTTCTGTTTTTTTTATGTGACCTCTGTTTTGTCCACTGTAAAAAGATCTTTGTGAGCTGTGAATGTGTAAAAGTGTGACTTCAGAGTTCAGCTACACGAGTTCTCGCAGAAACAAATAATAATACCCCTTCCTCGTATTTTTATATTCCGTGCAAATAACCTATCAAAAATTATTAGATATAGATAGATCATTCATTCAGAAGGGGCGTTGGTATTACACTTCTGAAATAATTTGCACTGCATCGCCTAAAAGATATCACACATATACCTACTATACCTAGTCACCACCATGAACAAGCGAGCCGATGATATTAGCACCAGCCCTTTCGGAATGGCAATTGTTCACACTTGGTTATGCTACGACCACTTCAGGAGAGATATAAAATTATTAATAAAGTGAACATTTATCTCTTAAACTGTTCTTTTTCTGGACAAATACAAGTATAGTCGTAAAACTCGTAATGTCGGGTCTTCAAAAAATTTCTACTTTACACATTCGAGGCACAGGCAGGCAAAATTATAAGGAAGTGGACGTTTTGGTTCAAGCCTTTTAGATTACACTTCTTTTGTTGGCACTGGAATATGTAAAAAATCTGTTTTGGTAAAGTAGTATGTAGTATGCGCAATCATATCAGGACCAAAAATTATAAGTTAAATTAGAAAAAACACATAATACCTACCTACCTACTTAAACGGAAAAAATAATACCTAAATCAATTTTGAACATTTCGACCGGACATGTTTTTTGCACGTTAACTTGGGACAAGCCATAAAAAACATAAACCAAAATTGCGGCGGGTTTGTGTTTCTACAATATTTTCATTTCAAATATTAATTAAATAAAAATCACCACTATAAATTATCATCGTATATTATTCTGCTTATATTTTATTTAGTTCACAATAACAACATTAAATTGTGCCATAGGTTGTACGTCGAAAATAAATGTAGGGATCGCATTGGCTACGATTGTCTACGAATACCGTAGCACTGTTTTTCCATTTTCTCAAAAGTTTTAATTTATTTCGATAGTATAGAAGAAAATAGGTATACCTATATCTTAGATCTTGTATTTTTTAACGTATATAAAATTATAATTGTCCTTGTCATTTGTATACCAATAAATAGAGATGGAAATAACCTTACTAAACAACTGTTTTAAGAGGATTACTCCAGCTCGTCGCGCCTCGCGTTTCACTCATACAGCTATACAGTTAGCACGCACACAGCCGTCTACGCGTCTGTGTGGTTGGAGCGCGTATCATGCACCGCATGCACCGCATTGAATCAACATGATACTTTGCCAGCTTTTACTTAGTAGAGAATGTTTTAGTTTTTGCGTAAGTAGGGTTTAAATTAATTTTTAGTTGTAATAAATGAGCAATTAAATTATTATTAGGTTAGAATAAATAAAATAAAAAATGTGTAAAATAAAATTTTAATATTTTTCGTCTCAATTGCTTTTTTTTACCCATGACGCGACGCGACAGAGAATCTCGTGGATTGTCGTCATCGGTCTGATATCACATAAACGTGCGACCTAAGAAAATGTATGGACGGTCGCAAATGTTTACGGACCAAATCGTGCGATATGACAATATCGCTCACAGATCTGTTCGATGTCGAAGCGCATACGTCCTAATGACATGCGATATTACTTCAAATGTACATTGTACATACATGGGCGCGGGTGCGCTCGACTCTATTTCGACTTACATGCGATTTCTTGTTAGGTATATCGATGAGCGACTTCAGTTGCGCAACTAGGTTTACAACTAGGTAGATACTTAACTCTGTGTCAGACATCCTAGTTTGTATCAATAATAATTGCTTTAATATAAAAAAATATGATCAAAATACCTTTCTAATCGCGATCCCTTTATGGGGTTATTATACTCATCATTATGAACAAAATAAAGAAATAGCTGTTCTAATTATTGGTATGGAACAGCCATGGAACCGCTGATGTTTTTTTCGCGATTTCAGTGTTGGTCTCATAGTAAAAGTTGTTCATAATGATGAGTACAATAATCCTTTAAAGGGATTGGGATCAGAAAGATAGTAGGTATAACTACACCCTACCATAATATTCACAGCGCCATGCAACAGAATTAGCATAGAACACTAGCAGCACTGTACTACACTGTTACTAGCAGAAAAAGCAATACTGGTAAACGCACGGCTACATAGACATACCAAGCTTAAATACATTTTTAATATAAGCTGAACTGTCATTGTACGGAAAGACTATACAATGGTAGGTCATAAATACCGAAAATGTATAGCTTGATAGATAGGCTTGTTACCAATTTTTTTTTATGTACATTATTCTACCTACCCTATCTACCTACATACCTATCGTACCTACCTTTTCTACCTACATACCTATCCTACCTACTTACCCCATGTACCCACCTACCAACATACCTACCTAATTACCATACCTACTTACCTACCTACCCTTACTACCTGCCTACTTACCATACCTACTTACCCTCACTACCTACTTACCTACCTACCCTATGTACTACCTACCTACCTACTTTTTCTTTATTAATTTTTCCCCTATAGCGCCTTTTGTAAGCCATATCTTAAAAAAAAGTTAAATTAAAACATACATAAAGAAGTCTAATTTAATCTTCCTATGTTATTTGAACTCCATTACATTAAAATATATTATGTACTCGCCAAAGTTTTGTTTATAATAAAAAGTATCAATACGTCCCAGTTGCGCTAAAAACTCGCGAACCTACGATATTATTTTATGCGGCACGCGACGACGGGAGCGACACACGTCCTACCTCTGAAAGTCCTCGGCCGGGAATGAAAGCTGACGCGGTTTCGCGCCGATTATATAGCAGTACTAAATAATTCATAGTAAAATAAACGTACAAGTTATTAAAAAAATAATTAACTATGTTTTAGAACGTAAATGTCTTCATTTAATAGGTCTAAACAAAAACAAATATACCCCAGATTTCAACCTAAAATAACACGTTTAATATCTCGAAAAGTGGCTAAAATAACAGTTTTGATTATACTTTTCTTGAATGAAAATTTACAGTAATCGAGTTTGTTTTTTAAACATTCACTAATAAATGTTATTAATTTTTATTAAGTAATATTGTTATAAGTTTGTCGTATATCGTTTTACTAATATCTCGCATCAAAGAAGACCGTGGACCGCTAGTTTAAAAAAAGGCTTGAATAAAAACTGTTCTAATAGGAAAAATATACGAATATATGAAAAAAAAAAATTACCATGCAATAGATTATGAAATTCTCATTAATATGACGTCAATATCATATTTAAAAATTAAACACGTTATTGTTTTGTTGTCCGTTGAAAATCATCAATTTTGACTCTAGCGTGGTTCTAATGGATGAACGCTCTTAACTATACAGGGTTATTCGTAATTCACCAGCAGGAAGTAGGTACTCATCAATATGACCAACTTTTACAATGGGACCAACACTGAAATAGCGAAAAAAAAATCAATCTATTCATACATTTTGATTGAGCAAGGTTGATCTTCTGTATGCGAAGTATTGTTTTCGGGATTTCAGTGTTGGTCCCATAGTAAAAGTTGTTCATAGTGATGAGTACTTTCACGTCTTTCACCTCTTATAGCATTGCCGGTGAATTACTAATAACCCTGTATATAGTTATTTAGCTATAGGTACCTACTATAGTTATAGTATAAAGATTAATCATCGTTTATGAGTAAGGGGATAATATACATAATTATATCAGATTGTAATGTTATCAGATTGTAATCAGATTGTATTTAATCTATTCTTATGTATGACAATGTTTATAAGTAAGGGATACATAATTATATTATCAGATTGTAATATTATCAGATTGTTAATATTCTTATGTATGAAACTTTTTGACAATTTTTATCACAAAATGTAAAGTCATGCTCACGGAGCACATAATCGGAACCAGTCGTCGTACAAGGCCATCCTATCGAAGTTACTATGGAGTACGTCTACCTCGGGCAGAAAGTGCAGTTGGGTAAAAACACCTTCGAAAAGGAAGCCGAAAGAAAAATTCTGTTGGGTTGGGCTCCGTTAGGGAAATTACGTCGAGTCTTTTCGTCGCCCATACCACAATGCCTGAAGACGAAAGTCTTCAATCAGTGCATCCTACATACAGCTGTCATGACCTACGGACGGTGCCGCAACGTAGACACTCACCGTGCGACCAGTCAACCAATTCAACGTTGCTCAGCGAGCTATGGAGCGAGCTATGCTCGGAGTTACTCTGAAGGATAAAATCCGTAACGAGATTATCCGACAGAGGACCAAGGTAACCGACATAGCCTATAGGATTAGCGGGCTGGTCAGATAAGCCGAAGCACCAATAACCGTTGGGGTAGACAAGTTCTCGAGTGGAGACCGCGAGTAGACAGACATAGTGTCAGGGGGCGCCCCCCCTGGCCAGGTGGAGCGACCACTTGCGTAAGATGGAAGACCGGGCTCAGTGGCGTTTACTGAGAGAGATCTATGTCCGCCAGTGGACGAATGTGGGCTGATGATGATGATGATGACCAATGATGACAGTATATTTTATAGCGATAGACAAGCTAGTTTCTAGGCTACTTAATTATAATAATATTAGATATCATTTCAATATTATATTATTTCTAGTAGCAAATTTTACTGCGGTGCGCTTAGGGTATGGAATTTTCTTATATATTGAGATAACACTATGTTTTCTGTCTAGTTTTCAGGTTTTTAGTGTACTAATAGCGCCACCTAGTGGTAGAAAACTTTTGTGTTTTAAGTGTAAACTTAATAAAGCGACATCTATATTGTGTTTTACCTACTACTACTATTTGAACTTGAGTTTTACTACTCGTCAATAGAGGTCAGTATTCAAATAAAGTCATGGTATTTATTAACGTAAACCGAGAGGGTCTTTTTGTTGTTTAATAATGCATGTAAATTTAAATAATAATAGAAATAATAATCCGCGATTTATTTCATCTAATGACATTAATGTTTTTGGATAACAAAATCGATCGAAATTTAAAATATTACTTGACACTAGGCAACACCGTAAACACATGGATAAAAATTTGATGAATGAACTATTGTCAAAAAGTTGTGCACCGGTATTGTACGACTAGCAGCTCGAATATTCTAGACCAGAATCACTGAACAGGCATTACAACCAGTTTATTCAATTGTTTCTGCGACATTTTTGACAGAAGACGATATGGCGACCACAATGAAACGCTTGATTCCTCTGCTTGACCGCGTTCTTATCAAAAGGGCGGAAGCGGTTACGAAGACGGCGGGCGGCATCGTCCTTCCAGAGAAAGCGCAGACCAAAGTCCTGCATGGAGAAGTCATTGCAGTGGGACCTGGTGCCAGAAAAGATAATGGTGATTTCGTTCCGGTATTAGTTAAGGTTGGCGACAAAGTCCTGCTTCCAGAATACGGCGGCACCAAAGTGTCGCTGGAAAATGATGACAAGGAGTACCACCTATTCCGAGAGTCTGACATCTTAGCGAAGATTGAAAACTGAATTTAGTGCTAGTTTTAATTTTGGTGATTCTGATTCTGTTTACTGTTAGTCTTTATTTTAGTACCTACATGTAGTGAATGAACATTTTGTGATTGTGTAATATGCTACTATGTTGTGAGATGGGATAGATATAATGTTATCTCAGTTGCATTTCTTATTATAAATTTGTTACAGAAATCTTGTTATTTTTCATTTATAATCCCAATTTTTGAAATATTTCATCATGCACATCTCTAACCTAAAAAAAATTGAAATGATGGATCTTTGCAAATTGAATGTTTCAATTTGCACATAACCTAAATACTTAGTTTTATCAAAGTAATGTGTTACAGTTCTAGAACTGGAACAAAGTGCAAATTACCTTTTGAGATAACCGGAATTGAATATCTAATCTTAACCTGATAAACACAATAAACAGTGCGGTGTACTAAGACATGGAAACAGCTTTTTTTTGTATATTTCCTGGACAAAAATTACCCATAGGTGTTATGGTCATGACCCTAAAACAAAATTGGTCATTAAAGTTGGAAACAACCAAAATTTCCTACAATTATTATTAGGTAATATACTGCTACTTGGTTCATTAAACTAGCAGCACTATTATACAATTTAATATGACGATAAATAAGTGTGACTTATTTATCAAAATATGACACTAGACCCTGAATAGAGATTATTATAAAATCATCACTGTTAAACCTAGAGGCACTAAAACTGACACTCGCCCAATGCTTGCAGCAATTCTTATTATTTGTAAATGCTGGACATATTATACATGGCATATATTATGGTATATAATTATTACATGGCAGTATTAAACTTAAAAAATTTGCTCTTCTGTGTTCTATTGGGGTTCTCCAATCTGCCTTACTACAAAATGGGCAGTACACACCAATAAATTGAATACTATTTTACGATAGGGACTGAAGCATCAATATCAAGATAAGAATTGATTCCTCATTTTTAGGCTGGAATGATACAATCAAAGCTTGAATAAAATAGGATATATTCAAACAAGTCACATTTTTTGTACCTGTCAGGGACTTTATACAACAAACACCCAGAGTGTGTGGATGGAATGCTGTAAAGACAAAATGTATGGCACTCTATGCAACAATATACAACAAATGCCCATAGAGCCCATACATTTTGTCTTCACAGTGCAGTATCCCGTCTGCGTGTTCAGTCTCTTTCTACACAAGTCCGTTTATATACATATTATTTATGTTTACTAAATTTAAATCACAGTAAATACAATATCTGGACAGCCAGTTCATAATATAATTATGAAGAATACAGTTTATTTTTGTGGAATAAAATGTGGCCTAAAATAATAATTGAAGAGTGTAAGCTATTCAAGTACAATACAAATACTACATTCACATAACCATGGCAAGCTTTAAAATAAAAAAGTTATACATAACTAAGCATATTGGTTTCAAAATGTTGTGACAAACCACTGTTGAGAGATTGATATTCAAAGATAATACTGAGTTTAATTTCAGATATTGAATCTTAATAGCTAGACTTATTTGACTAATAATATGCAACCTAGCTAATGTGCTTATACAAAAAAGGTACATTATAATGGCATATCAATACATCATTAAAATGCATAAACTATTGTAAAGATATGGCAGTGCGTCTCACTGCGGCTGACAAAGCCGGATTTGGGTCTGGGGGCTCCGTTAGTAACTGGACTGTTGTCCAACAGCCATCTTCATTTGACTGACGTAGAGCCTCCATGGTAGCTTGTACTCGTTGTCCATCTTCAAATGTTGCAGCAGACTTCACTGGTTCCTTCACCCAGTCCATTTGTTCTTTGACAGGGAGAAAGGCTTCCTTCAAAGCACTTATCATTTTACAAAGGCCTTTTATGTATGGTTTAGGAACAACACTTGATGCACAACTCAAATCTTCAACATCAACATATATTACTTCTTCTTTATCTTGGGGTCTTTTGCCGTCATCTTCTGTTGATTTGACATTAGGTTTATGTAATTTACCATGCAAGTCTCCTCCCTTCACAACTAGGTACCCTTTCTTGCTGCACACATAAATCTCTTGGTTGAAGCACGGCCCGGGTAAATGATTGTTGAGTGTAGCTGTTACTAGCAAACCTTTATCCATTTGCAATTGGAATGTACAGAAATCTGGTGCAGTAATCTTTCTTATCCCATTCACTTTAATAGTTTCTTCTACAAAAGTTCTTAAAACTCCATGTACTTTGACTACTTTCTGACCAGTCAGGAATGACACAAGATCAATGACATGACTGCCAACTAATGTGAGTGTTCCTCCACCCATTGTATCATCACACAACCAGTTGTAGGTTTCACCTATCAGTGGGCCCATCTGAACTCTCACATCCACTAAAGTCAATTCATCAGGGCTACCCAAATAGCCTTCGTGGATACACTTCCTCATGTGGCTGAAAGCTGGCAAGAACCTCAAGGAATGATTAACTATGGATATGAGAGTTGGGTAGTATTGAGCAGCCCGCACCATCTTCAAGGCTTCCGCCTGACAGAGCCCAGCTGGCTTATCGCACACCACATGCTTACCTATGCCCAGCGCCTTTACTGATATTTGTGCGTGTAAATTGGGCGCACACACAATAAACACTAGGCTAACATTCTTCTTGAGCAAAACATCGTCGATTTTGTTTGTGAAAAATGGGATCTTGAGCTCTTTAGCTGCTAATTCAGCTTCCTGTAAAGTCACTCCCCATATCGCCTCAACTGGAAACCCTTTTTCTCTTAAAAATGGTACCAATACCTTTGCGATAGCCCCAGTTCCAAAAACCCCAATTCCCGGTAACATTATTGTTTTGATGACAAGGCTCTCGCTTCGATAAATAGGTAGGTACCTAATTTAACTGTTATGTTATAGTAAAATAATATCTTGTTTCATACGGAACATAGTTACAAATTATCAATGCCTAAATGTTTCAAATTTATGCACGCACAAACCAAACTACATAAAACAAGAACATCGACATTTTATTGAAAATTGGAGCTAGTGATGAGACTCCCCCTGCCGTTTATTTGAGAGTGTCGATATCGGTACTATTGATTAAAGTTTTAGAATTTATTGTATAAAAATATATAGCAATATCAATCAATAAATTAGACACATATTGTTTACAGAGTGAACTAATATAAAAATAATTATGTTGGATTGGCCTCAATTTCTTTTTATGTAGTGTGTTACGAAAGTAAAATATTTAATAAAAATAAAATCAAAAAGGAAAAGGTTAATCCACAATAATTAAATCAGAATTAGAACAATAATGGACATTCAGACATTCGAATATTCGTAACGTTCACGACCGCGACACGATAACATTTTAGTATCGATATCGATGATACCAGTTGCTACCACGTGCCTACACCGTAATTGTTTGTGTCAAAATTGGTGTCAAACCAAACTGACAAGTTTGACGTTTGACTAATAGACATTGCCATATTTTTAATGTGTTATGAGATGGTATGTATTTTACAGGAAAATAATAAAAAAAATTGCTTCCCAATTTTCTCTCGCATCGTGGCATGACATGGATAGAATTTACAAACATTACCTACAATATTATCTCACTTTCACACACACTCAGACCCAGAGCAGCTATCTGTAAGCCATACAATATTTTGTTCCGTGCGGGAATCAAACCCGCGTCACTTAGCGCAAAGCCAAGCGCAATCGTACCGCCAACATATTTATCAGTCCAGTAAATGTAGTTATCGCTAACAGTCAGCGAATTATAGTTTTCAATTATTTATAATTTTACAGTCATGATGGGATAATTTTATGTATTATAATAGCGAAGCTTTACGTGTCATAAGTACCTACCTATATTACTCGCATTTTTGTTTCAGAGAATTATTATCGTTATATTAATTGTATACGTATAAGTGGAACAAAGAATAATATTATTTATGTAAACAGTAGCATCGTAAGTCACTGTATGGCGCTTAAAACGAATCACTTTTCGTCGGAGCGGTTAAATTCAATGCTGTGATATCCGCCACCTGGACTAAATAGGGTTGTTGCGAAGACTTTTAATTTTACTTTTCATTCGATTTATACAAGGATTGTGCTTATACCTTATTTATCTTTAGAGTAAGTTGATTCATAAACAAATAAAATCTTATTGGTACCTAAATGTTATGAGGCCGAATCACCCCTGAATACCTATTACAATTGTATACAATTCAAAATTACTTGTATTTATAAGGAAATAAATGCCTATTACTTATTTATTAAAGTAGGTAGGTATACCTATGTAAGGAGACGCATAGTTTTTATTAATTTCTGTGCCTTCTATGTGAAATGATAGCTGATTGGTACCTACCATTCGAAAATTGCTAGTTTTCAAGAGAGCCTTAAAAACCCAATAACGCTATAATCGAGTTATATGATTTATCACATCATCATTTATCAATGGACAATCATTCAATGATAATTTGACAAGATAACTAAGTACCTATACCTTTTAAAATAGACGCTTGCATCTTCACAACCAGCGAACTTTGGTTCATGAGTAGGTATAGCAATTATTATTAACTGACAATCTTGAAGCAGCAGCCCTACCTGCATCCTATTTGCAGCAATTCGTCTAACACCTCACAGTCGGAGCCCGCCGCCGATCATCTCCACAATTAGGGCTGACTGACGAGCTCTAATATTAATTTCTACCCCAAATTAGAGAGAACAAAAGATAATTCGGATTAATCTATAAATTAATATCTACGTGAAGAGAAAACTTTGAACCCCTTTTTAAGCATATTGCCCGCTTAGAGGAGTGTGCTGTGTGAGATTTAGCATAGTTAAAGTTTGTATGGAGAAGGAGTGCAGACAGCTAAAATTAACACTGAGCGAGCACTAGTGTAAATTATTTCTTTTCAGACCATTTAGGTATAAGAAAGTGGAAACTCATTTTCTTCCCATACTTATTTCTACGTATTTTTCATGAATTTATGTCTATTTGTGCCTCTGTAAATTCAGACTCTTTGCCCAAAAGTCTTGATGTCTATTCCTTTTAGCAGTAAGTATAATTTTAAAGTATGGCTCTACTTAGCATAATTTCTTTTATACTATTGATCATTAAGGACATAAAATAGAATAGATCTTTATTTCATGTTTATAAACCAAATACAGGCACTTATTAAATGTCGAGACTCTCTAGGTTCCAAATAGTATGTCCTAATGGCTAAAATTTGGCAAGACATAATTGTTTGACGGCACGTTGGCGCAGTGGCTAAGCGATTAGCTGTCTGCGCTATGTGCCGCGGGTTCGATCCTCTCATCCGCAACAAATATTTTTATGCTACAGATAGTTGTTCCGGGTCTAGATGTGTGTGTATGCGACAATGTATGATTGTAAACTGTAGTAACCACGATAAACGAGAAATCCTAATATCGGGTAACGATAAAAAAAGGAAATTACAAAAAGTTGGTCGAAACTTAGTAGCCATGTAGGCAGACACAAAATACCAAAGAGTCATTAACTTTAATATTACTGAGTTGACGAATGTGTACTTAAACGAACAGTTTTAGTACTGCAAATTTGCATGCTGCTGATGTTGACTTCATGACTTAATAACTTTTTTGTCGTAATTTAAAATCGGGTACAAAACCACCTCATTACCGTTTACTCTCTCGATTTTTTGTTTTGTCTTCTGTCAAGGAGATAAAAGGTGGACAAAAAGGGTTTATCCCTCCGCCGTGCTAGCCCTGCAGTGGAGGCCTAAAGTCTTTCGTGGTAATGAAAGAATCTAAAACACGAATTATATTTTAGTAAAATAATAAAATAACGCAAGGGTTCTAGGGTGTGAAGCACGTGTGAGAGGGTGAGTGGAGATGTTCAAAGTATTATGTGTCACGGAAGTGTGACCCGCGCGGCTTTCTGTCAACTTTTTGTACGCTCACTTTGACGGCGCTAATTGCTTCACACTTTTACTAGGTTTGATTTCATGTTAGAGATGAGAGTATTTTGAGGAAGGTTTAAATATTCTGCAAATTAAACGACGATTTTGTTTTGAAATTTGAAGGAGGATTATTGATTACGTTCGTTCATACAATATTTAATGACGGAAATATAGGTAACTATTTATCATTCAATATTTCCATAATAATTCTGTATATAACTGCTGACAATAATTAGTAATGGTATTTCCATAAACTTAGAATATTTTCATATTTCAGTAACCTTACTTGATTAAAATAAATAAAAATTCATCCGCTCTATAAAGCTAGTGTTTCACAACCATGGGCTGTTCAGAAGTAGGAACTTATACAAAAACATACCAAAACGAAGAGCTATGTATTTTCTTGCGTAAACCATCGCTCATTAGTCGAAGAGTAATCCTGGAGTTTGTTCGGGAGGGGCGAGTGTTAGCGCCGCCCAACCAGCCATGCCGCCCGCCTTGCGCCCGCGCATCTCAAATGATAAACGTCACGCCGGTAGACAAGAAGGCACAAACCCACCCCTAAAATCTTTAATTGTTCGCTGTTCGAAATTTAATTATGTGTTAGTATTAGTGACAGTGATATAAATTGTGCAATATTTAAAATGCCTAGAAAACGAGTGAATCGGTCGCCTCCTGTTGAGAAACGGAGCGATGATGCAGATGATGATGATTTCTTTTTTGATGATACTCAGTCAAACTCAGGTGAGGTGGATTTTTATTTATATAAAAATTTATATCACTAGATATGTTGAATGACACGGCGTCCTTCCACGGAATTCTTGATAGATGGTTTTTATTTTATAAAGCAACATCTAGAAATACATTTATTTTTGTTATTTTTAAATCCTTTTGTGGACACAAGCGCGGATGCCTATCATGAGTTCAAGGTTTTACTGTTATGCCGGGTTCACACAAGGGCAGGCACTATTGCTGCAATAGAACAGTATTGTTACCATAAAGTTATTATTACTAGTAGTAATAATAACTTTATGATTGTTACGCGCGTTTAAATAGTAGCAGCACTGCCCTGCCCTTGTGTGAAATCGGCATTAGACAGGTTCCCAAGCTAACGGCAAATAATAAAATAGAATAGAGAATCAGAAGAACATGCCGTAGCTGTAGCTTCCTGATCGACTGCTACACATACGAGACGATTGTGAGAGTCGGAATAAATGTTGTTTTACCAATCGCATTCGTAAATGCAGTATGTTATAAGAACATCGACATGTTTCTACTGCGGAAGTGCGGATACTCTTGATTTGAACGTCCGGGGATTATGAGTAAGGAGACAAATAGGTAATTCTACGGCTGGAGGCTTGTTGAGACGTAGTAAGTATCTCATAATAGTCTGTGTAATATACAGCCAGAATTGTCCAAAAAAATTTAGCATGTCGCAGTTGTCAAGACACTTCTACGGAGTTAATTCTATAAGCTTATATTATTAACTTACTATACGGACGACTCATCTTAATTTACTGGCCATGCATAATCTGACTATTTCTAGCTCTACTTTCACTGTCTAGCTTTGCCCAGATTGCGGGTAATGATTTGGCCATCCCCTCTACCGGTGACAATATTATCTCACGATGTAACAGTTTATAAGGCCGCCCATATTCGTACGGGCTGATGATGCTGATGTGGTATATTTTCCTTGTGTAGGTCGGAGTTCACAGGAGCCACAACACAGAAACGCTGCCAACGCACGGGAGCGAGCAAGAATGAGAGTTCTATCGAAAGCATTCTGCAGGTAATATACCTACCAACTTACGTCTTAGCTAAGTAAATAAATCTAATGCAATATACAGGATGACTGCCAGTTGAATAATGGACATATTGAAGGAGTGTATTGTAGTCATCATTATGAAAAACTTTTACTATGGGACAGAAAAAGAAATAGCGAAAAATTAATCTCCTGTTCTATACAATATTACTCGATTAACTCTATACAGCAGAAGATTTTTTTTAGCAATAACTATCTATTGTTTATTTCTAACCTTTACGTTTTTTCAGCGTGATCATTTTATATTGAAACGTTTAAACCTTAGAACATGAGTATACCCAATAGCTAGTAAGATAGCGGAGGTTAGAACTGCAGTGCAGCCAATACCAACCTTTCGGAAAGACAGTGGTCATTCTAGATAGGAGATGGAAACAATTTCAGCAATATGCAGTCCCAAAAGATGCTGAATTTAATTTATAGAATTAGATAGATACTAATTAATAAAGCAATAATTATGCTAATCATTTACTCCTGATACTTAATCTACCTTAATTTTATGATGCTCGATGTTTCTATCAAACATTTGCCGCCAGACTAAAAACCACGTTACCTTGGGTGCCGGCGGACACGAAGCTGTCTAAACTGGACACGCTGCGACTGGCAACATCGTACATAGCGCATTTACGAGCACTGTTACACGAGCCGAGATCTGCACACACGCCGCCTCACCCACTCAGCTTGGTTAGTATAGACTAAATTATAGGTTTTTCGTAAGAAGGTCCAGATTGGACCTCATATCGGTCTTTAGTGGACTTTTCGGTGTCCAGGCACAACTGCCGCCTCTGCAGCTACTCAATCTGGTGAGTACATAACACTACATAGTAGAAGGTACTACATACTTACCTACTACTCGATTTAGATCTATATTAAGTTTCTTTTGGAAGTCGGAATCGTCGAGATTTGACCACGTTGTCTTACCTAGTCAACCTGCACTCGTAAGAACCCAGGCTATCCGTACCTACACGCATTCACTGATCGCTTTGGGTAGTGTAAAATGCTCGACTAAACGGTAAGATTATCATAGTTATTAACACTCGTCTAGGTCGGCCAGTGGTCAAAATTCCACCACATGGGAATAACATAAATAGCTTTCGAATCTGCACCTAAATATCATACTCCTCCGTGCGCACAATATGTGTACAATGTTTTCTCTTCACGTATTATTTCACTTCACGTTCATAATGATGAGTACAATAACCCCTTACAGGGATTGGGACTAGAAAGATAGGATCTTATACTTATAGTCTGAAATAGTAATTTAATCGATATATTAATACGTGAAGAGAATTTGTACCCCTTTTTAAGCATATTGTGCACACGGAGGAGTGTGAGATCTGGCATAGTTAAAGTTTATATGGAGTGCAGAAAGCTATAATTACGGTCGAATTTCGACCACAGGGCGACCACTAGTTTATATAATTATAATTTATATTATGTATCGTCTATCCCGTCTAACCGCAGCGACTAAACATTCATCAGCGTTGTTGTGGCGACAAGTTAAAACTACAAAAAGTTAGCACCCGTCCGTAAATCACAAGCGCGTGAATCGTATAATTGTTCACGATATATTTCCTGTCACGGCTGTCATCCCCTTAATCGCCCGAGGCACGAGACTCGCGCCCGCAATGAATTAGTGACGGGTAAAGGGCATCGCCAAACTCCAAAGCTGGCGCTGTCGTCGCAGGATTAGTGAGCACGTTCCACGAAGGTCGCATACTTGATCGATAGCCGGATTAAGGTTTGCGAACGTATCGTTAACGAAAGAAATTTTTTCAAAATAAGAATAATTATGAAAACAATATCAATCTATTTTGATCACAGACCTGCCTTGTAGGTACCTATGCTTTGTTTTATTAAAACCATGATAAAACATTAACATAATATATATATTTTGTACTGTAGGTAACTATCCTATACCCATTGACTTAAATGTGTTTCTATGTCGATCTGTTGATGCCTTTAACTATCCGTTTTATAATGGCTCCCTATGGTCTACGTCAAGCCTACGCGCCTACGTTTTGACTACGGCCAAACAACGCGGTTCGTTGTAGGTATAACTTTTTCTACTAACAAATAATTGTTTATACCTTTTTAACTTAGTAAGATTTGCTACATTGGAATATTGCAGAGCCACATAATCGTCGTGTGTGTTCCTGGGGACTCGAAAAATAAATACATTGTTTTTTCAAAAAATCAAGAGTCTCTTTTCCGACCCTTTCGTCGGAATACAAACAAAAACTTATATCGGTACAAGTGGAACGGAGAAACATAGATACAAAAAGGTTACAACAATAAACAGGAGAGTTTTACGTTGCGCACACGCACTGACCAAAAGTTTGCAGCTGTTACGAGTATAAATAAAGTTTATCTCCGGACGTTAAAGAGATGCTCCCGTTTTATTGTTCCCTGGCTCCTTTGTCTTATTTACTACTGCTTCATTATAAACATACGGAGGTTGTGTTTTGTATCCATGTAAATTCCTCTATACCTCTGCACTGGGAAATAGCGTGTGTACATGAATTCAGCGCCATCAAAATAATTTTACCGTAAGTGTAGAATACGTTAGCTCGATGATATTAGTATTTATTATATTTCACATCTATATTACCTACGTATATCTACTCTATTTATATGATTCTAAAGATTGTACGACTCAAGACTGTGCGAAATTGCAAGCTTTTGGGTCTAACTGTGCGAAACACGTGTTCCTCCGCAACCCAACTTTGTTTATTGAACATAAAAAGTGCGGTCACGTTATAATGTTGCAATAAACGGATAATATGAAACAACATTTTGCTAATTGGGAGGTCTCGGGGATATAGAATTTATAGCGTAGGTAGTAGTTTTAAAATACGAATTTCTTTAGAAGTTAGGAAAACTAGGAACTCTTTTAGCAAATAATTTAGATTTTTCGTATCAAATTAGTCCTCACTTTCAACTTGCTAAGTGGTGAAGAAACATGATTTATGGAATACAAATACATTCATAATGATAGGACTAAACACATCACGAGTGAAAGATATCTTATATAGAATAGAATAATATTTATTTGTAGGCAAGCCTGCTCCGTCCAATCCGGAATTCAAAATGATAGGTACCCAAACCATACCTTCGTGATTGTCCTACTACAGGGCAAAGGCCTATACTATACCTTCCTTTCCACTCCTCTGTGTTAAATGTGTTAGCAGTCAATCCTACCAATAGGTGTCTAGTTCGTCCCGTTATCTCCTTGTGGGGCTGCCGCGACGTCATTTATCTTTGTGTGAGCTTCACTCACTGGTAAGTTCGGCCTTCTGACCAACGTCGGCAATCTGAGTTTGGGAAAACTATCCCTACTACGAAAAAAAATAATAGTTTGATACTTCCATTGAATACACCTTCAACTACAACATGGCCTAACATACATCCTTCATTTCAGGCATGGCCATTCGCCTTCCAACATGGCGGCACCCTCAGCTGCGCAATATCGCAAAGATGGAACGTAAACCCGCCAAGCAACGACTCTTCGAGCTGCCGGAATGTACAACCTCCACGAGAAAATGCTCAGGACAGTCATGGGAACTGCGGAGCGTATCAAGACTACCCTGAGAATGAATATGAGGACCGGTGCTACGAAGAAATGACGTCGAACGAATCCTGCGCACCGATGCAGTACTGCAATTACGGATACAAGGATAATTATTATGATATGAGAAATGATATGAGGAATTCTTACGCATCTGACAGTATGATGAATAATGTATAAATTATATATTTACGAATAATTACCAAAGAATAATAATTAGGACATAACGTGTATGAAATTTGATAAGTTTTTTTAAATTATATTTAATACAAAATTACGTAATTAGATCTATATAGTTGTTAGTTATTTTTATTTGAATCGTTTAGCTATAAAGTAAATTTCTAACAAAGGCACCTTTGAAGTTGTAGATATGTTTTCCAATTTCAAGTTTTAAGAAACCTTGAAGTCGTAGAAGTTGATGTGGGTAATTCATCAACTCATCAAGATTTGTCATATCAAATGAGGCAATAAATAACATTCTTAGAAATCGTAAAATTAATTAATGTTAGTAAATAATAAATTAAACACACTGTGCGAACTTCAAAGCGAATTTTAACAGGATAAAGTGACACAGGCATATCACTTTACAAATAGAACTCCCGCTTATAAGTGTGCCTGACTTTACTACACTAAGCAGTCCTCAATAAAGGTGTACTTAAGTAAAATTCGACGATAAAACTTTACGACTTTTTATCCGAGTAGTTACATGAAGTAGTTCCCATATGATGCGACTGTAACCGCGGGCCATAATAAATGCAAAATTGCTTCTTATTTAAGATAAATTGATATATCAATATTTTTGGAATGCAAATCAATTTTTTTTTTAAAACTATAATCCATGTTGGTATCTATAAATAGCTTGCTAAGAAGAGCCTGACAAAGAGGGCAAGAATACATAAGAAATATGAAATACAAACAATACAATGTAATACAATACAATGTGTATCAAAACTGCGTGGTGGATCAGACGAACAAATTTCTCTATAGAACCAACATCGTAATTGCAAAAAAATTATCAGCTGTCCCATACAAAACTTCAATACCTAATCGACCCAAATTTCACTTTTATGGTGTGATCCACACCCTTAAATATGACGACGCATTTCTGATACACGTATAGGTAGGTATAATAATAATCATGACGTATTAATATATTCTATGTTATTTAATGTAAGTAATTGGTATCTTACCATTTTAATTAACTAAGTATAATTACATTAAATAAATACAAATGTGACGGAAAGTTTTAAAAGATCTCGTAGTTATGGAATAGATACCTATCATAAAAAAAAGAGTCTAAGCACACCCTATGGATGCCTTACGGTGTACGCCTTAAGGTGTATTCAAAAAGTTTTCAGTAATTACAAATACATATAATGCATCGGTTACACTAGTTCTGAATCTGATCCGGAACGGGCGCGTTAGTCACTGAGGTAAAGTGGTAACTCGATATTCAACTAAGTAGACGTCGAGAAGCGACATCGCTCCGAAGCTGACAAAACAAACACAAAAATAGTCGCTGCCAGAAAAAATACATCCATGCGGAAACTGCTTGAAGTTTTTGCTTTTGATTTATTTTATAACAAACTTTTACCCGCGACTTCGTCCGCGTGGATTGTTACTTTTTTTAATATATTAGGTACAAACTTCAATACGGTCTACTTATACTCGTTGCGTTGCACTCTTTTGGGGTTGAGTTTCAAAACAAAATGCAAAGTATGGACAGTGAATGAATTTTCGGAATCGGTTTTGAAGTTTATGAAATTACCACAAACGTACCTACCTACAAATAAACATAACGAACCTACTTTATAAAAAAAGTATTTTGATAATAACGTATAAATACTAATATTTTACATATAGTTACATAATATATATCTAGAATGTTCATGATAAACGGGTACATTACATTTTTGCATCGCAACAGGTAAAATATAAATAAATAAATTCAGCCCATTACTGTCCCACTGCTGGGCACGGGCCTCTCCTCAGAATGAGAAGGTTTAGGCCTTAATCCACCACGATGGCCTAGTGCGGGTTGGCGGACTACACACACCATCGAGAACTTTATGAGGCCCTCTCAGATGTGCAGGATTCCTCACGATGGTTTCCTTCACCGTTATCGCAAGTGATAATCAAATTCTCTTAATTTATTATTTATACCACCATTTACCTAGATCTTATTCAACATAATGATATGGGAAATATTAAAAAAACCGGCCAAGTGCGAGTCGGACTCGCGCACGAAGGGCTCCGTACCATTAGGTATCTATAAAAACAGCAAAAAAATCACGTTTGTTGTATGGGAGCCCCCTTAAATATTTATTTTATATTTTTTGTTATCGCGGCAACAGAAATACATTATCTGTGAAAATTTCAACTGTCTAAACTATCACGGTTCATGAGATACAGCCTGGTGACAGACAGACAGACGGACGGACAGCGGAGTCGTACGGAATCCTAAAAATGAATGAAATAAAATATTGATAATAAAAAAATCTGTACCTACCCATATTTGCAAAATAAAATTACTATTTTTCATGTTTTATAATATTAGAGTTTTATGTAAGGAAATGAAAAGTCAATGTTAGCAGGTGAAAAGTTTATTTTGTAAGTATTCATAGGTAGGTATGTATTATGCCAGAGCACACTACAAATTATCGTTTTACTTATTTACACAAAATAAATGTAAAATTTAAGCGAGGCATGTTTTGGTAAAATTTGTTGAAACAATTACACTAATTTACAACTAAAGCGAAGGTGTTAATTAAATTCAAATGATTTATAAAACAATTCATAACTTACGTACATGGGTAAGCGGCATTAACACATCAATTAGCATATAAAGCTAAAAAATATTAAAATAAAAATTGTACATTATCTAGGAAACATTGAAATTGCTTTTTGTGGCTTATTATTCTCTAATCATTTTTAACGCGTTTCATTTTCTATAAATTATTACTAAATCTACGGCTATCCTGATAAGAAATTGTTATACGATACTATAAATTACATACAATTCAATATTGAACGTAGTCTAAGTTATTTGCTCATTAAATTAATGTTTTGGACATTAGCTTACGTGTCAATAAATGGTAGTAGAACACGATTACAATTAATGATTCTGATAATATAAGTATCCTAAACCTAACTGAGGTCCTAGTATAATAGTGGCACTTCACTTGGCGTATTTGTTCAAATATTGGCGGTATAGGTATGTATGGCCAATGCAAAAGAAACGTTTTGTAAAATACAGAATGTGATTTTGTTTTGGCCAAATAACGTGAATATTTGTAGATACAAATACGCCATGTGAAGTCCCGCCATAAGTTTATTTTACCAATCTCGTTTTTTACACATAGACCGCGTTCGGCGCTCCGATTGGTGAAGAGCTCGGAGCGGCCCAATCGGAACGCAGAACGCGGTCGATGCGTAAAATCGAAATTGTTAAAAGAAACTTACACGAGAGCCTCTGTAGTCCTAGACAGACACTCGCACTACACTCACACGCAACACGCAGGAAGATGAATTATATTCACCCTCAAACTAACTATACTAAAGCATTTTTGCCTGTAACGATAGTCAGATATAGTATACATTACAATAAAATATTATCTCTACCATATTTTTGGTAGCCTCCTAGCTTTCAATTCACACTAAATTTAAAATAAAAACTTTTCAAGTTCAATTTTCATAACTCTTCTTTTGAAGCGTTCCGACCCTCAATCATAATTAATGCCTAATTTTCTTTAAAAAATATTTTTAATTATTCTTTCAATGTTATTCTAGCGAAGCAAGTAGCTTGACTTTGGAAAGGCTCCCTTAACAATATGAGTATGTTACTATTAATGTATTGTCTTTCTTTGACAATGCCAGCCAATAACATTTTATCTATTTAGACTATTTTCCCAAAAAGCCAGCGGCGTATACCTAGATACTGCTAGTCACCGACTTTCTTGAATATTGGACTACTTTCATTTTCTATAAGACTTCACTATCGAGTCCTGTTGATGACGAATCAATTTTAATATTATTTCTACATAGTGTAAAATTTCAGTTAATCGGATTTATCATCAAAAATAATTTTGGTCAAAATTACTTCTTACAAATGATGTAAAATTCATTCCTTTGTTTTAGCGGTTACAATTATTTTACGTGTCTAATTTGTCTATGTGATATGTCCACACCAAGAAGGCACTTAAACGAGTTTCACTATGAAATAATCAGGTTACTGATAATTTCAAAAGTTAACTAGTTTAATTATTGTGCAAGAAAATATATGTTTTTTAAACAGCATTGCTTACATGGGTAGTTATACCAGATACCACACTTAAACAAACCGTACCAACCCACCCACAACTTCGCTCAAAGCCTATCGTTCCCGAGACTACCATTATAAAAAATATATATAAGAACATACACCAGAGTATTCGTTAACCCTAAACGCTATACTTTTCACGTTACTTTATTGCATTGCTAGTTGCATTACATACACTATAATTATATTGTTGCATGTTTAACACTTATAGTCCGCGCGCGAGTTCCGAGGAATCGGGGGCTGAGGAAGCGCACAGGGCCCGCTTCCTCAGCCCCCGATTTCTCGGAGCTCGCGGGCGTACTGTACATAATGATGAGTTTTACTATATATTTAATATTATAATGGTTCACTTTACATTAGAATTGATCGCAATATTTTCCCTGAACGCAGTTACAGTGAGATCAAATGCCTTAAGTGAGAATGAACCTTAATAATATACAGGGTGTAAGTGACATCGTAACGATAACTGTTACCATAGATTCAGTACATGATTTTGGACCGCTCAAGGATCTAATTTTGGGTCGGTGTTCTCAAAATTATTTTTCGATGTTCTCAATTTTTTAAATTAATTTTTAAAACTGCATACAGTACTGTATTTTTTTTTAAAAGATTCTCACTAAATTCTAGGTCTGAGGGTTTCAGAATAATGTACCGAGTCGATGGTATCACTTTTCGTTGCGATGTCACTTACACGCCATATTTAATTTGCGACACAATTATTGAGATGGATTTACCTGTACATCGCTGTAAAATAATTCGAGGTGTAAGAAATTACTTACAGTATATTAATTCTCTACAATTTTACGCGCAATTACGTCTATGTTGAGCAAATCGTTTACAAATACAAACTGCACAATTGTTAAAGAAATTAACCTTAGAAAATAAAAAAAATATCGTCCATAATGTTATAAGTAAAATTAAATAAAATAAGATATCGAAATAGACCAAAGCAGTAGCGTACAAATCAGCCAAGGCATGAATAAGTAATTTTTATTATTATAAGTTAGATAAAAACGTTGAAAAAACTATAATTTATAATTTTTCGTAGCAAACAAACATGAGTCCCAGCATAAAAATCAATAACAAATCGTGTTTCCGTGCGGATGTCAATTCACATTCGCATATTTCGTCAGAACGTTACAATTTCGCTGCTTGCTGTAGTGTATTGCTTATGCTTTGAGCTTTACACGAGGATTTTTTTAAAGCCAGCCCTTTTTGTAAATTTAAATTTACAACATACAGTGCAACCCATCGCTTGTGTCGCTTACATTTATCGAAATACATAAAATGACGCGCCATGTCATAGCATAACATAAACAGCGATCTAAATAAAGTACTAATTATAGTGGTACCACGTTATAAACTTATACATAAATGCAATATACGATGCGAGTCATATATACGTTCCTTATAAAGTCTATGTGATGGGAATACCACAACAAACGACGAAAATATTTTATTCAATTAAATATTATTGCCAGCAAAAATATTATTGACCTCTGTTACTATAAGTATGGGTCAGAGTTTTAAACTGAATGTGGTCTACAACAATGTGTAGCTTCTATAAGTATCTTATGGCTTAGTTTAAATGTCAGTTGGTTGTGGTATTCCACTACAATACTTGTTTAAGTTTATACTTATACGCCATATAGAAAGTCCCTGTAGAATGTCTTTTACCATGATTAAGAGAGCTTTGTTGTGATTTTCAACGTTACACTATAATGAATTACAAATGTATTGATATATTTAGATAATTTACAAGCTACATGTTACTATATTATTGGTTATTACATTGATATCTTGTGCGTACCGCCATGATATAAAAGAACGTCAAATAAAATAACACACTTTATTAACTTACAAAATAAACATAAATTAATTATATAATTTAATATTACTTAAATTATCGGTTCAAATCCTTCATTGCATTAAATACAATAAATTAAAAATAAATTGTATACATTTAGATTACACCACTCATCAAGTCTAATAATTAAAACGATGCATTCAGCATTACGTAATTAAATAATGGATAAAACGATTAAATTATTTTAATCAAAATAATTGTATTTACAAGAGTAGTCATAATATTAGACCTAGTTATTAAATTAATTCTAGAAGGTTGATTTAATAATAATTTAATAATTATTTAGCAGTCGTGTCCGCAACGCAGCGTTTATAGCGGGCGACGACGTGTCATCGAACCTACTCTCATGTAGAGTATCAGAAGTGGTAGGGGTTGCATGCTGCGACCAACACCGACTACCTGCCCGAGAATATGCTGATCGAGTTTGACGCTGTTCGCTTGCGGACCAATGTTGCCTCAACTGGAAATAATGAAAAAACTATTTTTAGAAACATATTACTGTATTGCTGCATATACTTGAAAACCACGGCTGGGTCTCACGTCATGAGAGGATCACGCTTTGAAAGAGATTTATGATCGCAGTATTAGCTGGTAAGAGGACGTAGGAGTTGCTGGCCATCCTTTTGAAATAATCCCTTATTCGCCTTCGTCATAACACCGTATACCGCAGCTTTCTTTGTGGAGTTCCTGGTAAAAACTTGTTATGTATCCCTCGCTCCCTACCCTTATATATCTGGTGATTGGACAATAGCTGCTACCTCCGTCCTTCGCCAATTCATCTGCAAAACCTGATGATTATGACCATACTCCCCAAAATTCTACATAGCTACGGCGTAGCCGCCAGGAGGAATTTTTGTTTTACAAATCCTTAGGTACATCATAGACGTAGAAAAAATTTGTTACCTTGAAGTCAAATTCTAGCCCGCCCGTGCTACGTCGTATCAGTTTTTGGAATACCTATGTTTAGCCCGTCTACGACTACAGCTCGCGATCGGGTCTACGAACTCGTATTATTAGGTTAGGAAAACCCCGCCTATGACGTCACGATTACCTATATCGTCGCCTCAGAGTGAAAACCTCATATATCAAAAGAAGTAACGACAGAAACGAGAAAAATCTGCGAATTGTATTTTATTACCACAGCAGCTTAGTCTTTTAGTGTGCAATTTGGATACGTTTTCACTTTTCAGATGCACAAAGACGAACACAAAAATTGTATAATATTAATTATTAGTACAAAACGAATTCGATCAATCAGATTACGAAGCCTACATCACGCAAGAAATACGATTATCGCTAACACATACAACTGTCCAATATCAACTGTCGGGCTTCGGTCCGCTGGTCGGAGGATCCTCCCTTTTGAATGGAGGAATACCATACCTCGTTCCTCTATAAACATAATTAAATAAGCTGTGGTAATAAAATTTTATAGGGCGCCGTTTTTCTTCCTTGTGTAAAGTTAGCTCTTTCGCATTGTTGAGGTTTTCACTCTAACGCGATAACGCGACGATATTTGCTTTATGTTTTTAGACTGCAATAGTATCTAATGGAAGTCGAAAAGCCATACCTAAAATAAATTAGCCCATACTACGTCGCAAGTATGTCATTTAGGATGGCCTATGTTTAGCACGTCTATGACTCGGGTCTACGAACTCGTATTAGGATACAGAAAACCCCGCCAATGACGGTTAGTTGCTATATTTACTTTAGATTTTTTGAATTTACACATATACACTACAAGTAAGTTTGAGTTTGGTTTGATTATGAATATTTATGTTATTTTTCTGAACAAAGTTATAAAAACTACGATATAAAAGTTAATTTTAGGCTTCGGTTTTTTTTGTATCCTATGGATTATTTCAGAATGCGATACAGGTCGATACATTTTATCAATTTCAATATTCCCAAAGAAATATTTCACGTGCGAATATCACGAATATGGACGATAGAATAAGGCGATAGCCAAAACGCGGCTTATGTATGCCACCATACAGCCGCATTTTGGCTGAATACGGCAGCGGGTAAATGCAGACTAGAATCTAGTCTGCGTTTGCCCGCTGCCGTATTCAGCCAAAATCAGCCACTAGACGTAGCCTTAGTAAATTTTAAATAAGTAAGAGGATTACTACTAAAGCAGTAAGTATGTAAACACTAAGAATTAAAGGCCCCGACTTCAGAAGCTGATAAGTTTTTAAGAAAATTATTTTATACTTTAAAGTTTCTTGAGGTCGGTTTTTACTTTTTTTGAAAAAAAAAAAACTTCTATTTTGAGCGGCATACACACTACATAAACATGCGATTACAGCAATTGCAAGTGATATGCTGTTATTCATTCAAGAGTTCCATTGTCTATCTCCGAAGATCTTCATCAGATCTTTATGAAATTGAAATGGGACCATTTTCGGAATAACCCCCTTTCGAACAAAAAAAGAATTTTGCAAATCCGTCTTTAAATGACGGAGCTATTCCCGAACATACATAAAAATAAATATAAACATCCAAATTGAGAACCTCCTCTTTTTTTGAAGTCGGTTAAAAACAAAACAATTTTGATACTTTCTACCAACGGGAATAAAACGTTTCCTTGGGACACGAATCGTTAACCAGGCTCTAGTAATTATTGCGGTTCCGTTGTTTTACGTCACCAGCAGTGACGCGTATTGTTTGTTTTAAGAATAAAATATTGCACAACGGCGAGTAACATGTTGTCGTCATCAACGGGTTCGAGAAAAAAACCTTGACTTTTGAGACGACAAACATAACGTTAAAGTTTAATATACCGGGACATTTTAGTAGTTCGGAAAACCTTCAGAGGTGACTAGGTATACGCGTTATGACAAACGACTATACGATACTTACGAATTTTCGAAAGAAGACCAAGTTTTTAGTTTAGAAGCGAATCAGTAACTTACTTCGTTTGTAAAGATTTTTTTTTTTTAATGTAATTAGATACATCTAAAAGTAGTAAAGATTTTTTTTTTATTATTATGTATTAATTATAATGTTATTCTTGAAAGTTTTGGAAGCCATTATACAGAATGTTAAAAAAATCAACGTTTCGCCGGAAACGGGTGATAGGCCAGGTGGTAACAGTTATCAGATAAATCATTGAAAAAATCAACTTTAAAAATTATAGACGTTAAAAAAATATCGAGAAAATTGATAGCATGTGGTGATCTTTCAAGTACTGTAACTACAAATCTTTACTTTTCGTCATTATTTATTATTGTGATATAACCCTAAATAATCCTTCTGTAAATTTAAAAAATATATTATTCTGTATTTTTCTGATAACTGTCACTTGCTACCTGACCTATCACCCATCTCCGGCATGACATTGATTTTTGGAACAACCTGTATTTAGCATGTTATATAATATAATGTATAGCATCCTTCCATCACTATGCATATAAATATCCACGTCCCGATCGGAGCATTGGTTAGCGCAGAATAATTAACCAGCTCATCATGTGTAATAATGCCATAGGTAGGTAGGTAGTTTGTTATGTGAATTTATTGAATAAATTATTTGATTTGAGTTAATTTTTATTCACCTCCGATGTTGTCGATAGAATCGATTCAACTTCAAGCTCCAAGAAATGCTAAAGCAGTATCGAGGGCTGAGCCATGAAATCACACTAACAAGACCAAACGCTCCTTCGTCAATGAAAATCAAGTACCTCTTACTCACTGGTAGAATCCTGCGGCGTCAGCAGTCTTTTAATAGTCTGTTGTATAACAGCGAGCCAGCCATCGCGGTCCTCATGCGTGGTGGCCGCGAGACAGTACGTCCGGTCAGGAGTGACCAACTGAAAGGGAAACCGCGCGTCCTTGCAACCGTTGCCCGTGTTCGACACTTTGATGCAGTATCCGTTTGATTCCTGGCCTGCGAAGCAAATTGGATCAATTTATACTTATGAAGGAAAACATCATCAATAAAAATGTTTATCATATCATTCAGAAGGTCTTCTGGTGAATGTCTATATCAATACTAATATTATAAAGAAGTATTTGTTTGTTTGTATGTAGGGGATAAACTCTGGAACAAATTAACGGATTCTAAAAATGTACATTATCTCTGAGTGATATAGGCTATATTTTATTTTGATAAAAATAAAACGCGTGGGTGGAACGCGGGTAACAGCTAGTCTTTAATAAAATTGGACAAGACAATAAAAATCGGTTAAATCAAAACCTTACTCAAAGATTAATTAAAATGCTTTATCAACTGGATTCCTGGTTGCACTATGAAATTATTTGACGCCGTGCCCTTGGATAAGTCCTCCCAAAAAAGGCAATTGATTGATCTAAGTTCTTATGCGCATGCGCAAAGCTGGACCTTAGATGAGAGATCATAGAAACTATCATAACTTGCTAATATAACTTACCAACAAATATCTCGCCCTTAGGATAAGCGTCGAGAGGCTCATCATGGTACATGAGCTTCCTGTTGTCCAACGTGAACCATCTACGTCGGTGAGCGTCCGAGGGTCTGGGACCAGTCTTCCACAGCCATCCTTCGCGCGCGAAGTCCTTGGGGAGACGGAGCACCAGGTCAGACTGAAGTGTTGACGGGAACGCCACTTGTAGGAGATGCAATTGGGCGCAGCGTATTGCTGTGTACCTGTTTATAGAAATTAATTTTATAGGTAATCTGTGCTTTCCTATTGCAAGGCGCACAATCCTACTGGCCAGTAGTGCCGTAATTGTAGATGTAGGGTTTGGACTTAGGCGTTTCTTTAACAGAAGGCTCTTTTTAATCCCCGACAAAAAAGATGGGTGTTATAAGTTTGTAGTGTGTATCTGTGTATCTGTCTGTGGCATCGTAGCTCCAAAACGGATGGACCGATTTCAATGCAATTTTTTTAATTGACAGCTAGTTTAATCGGGTATCATCTTAGCTATGTTTCATGAAAATCTGTTTAGCCGTTTAAAAGTTACAGCTCTATTTCTAGTTGGAGTCGGGTGTTTTTGACGGTTAGGTTATTGAAAGCTGGGTTTGACTGAGTACCCGAAGGGACGGGTACTTCCGAAGCGAGTTTTGGTTGTGTGGTGGATTGGCTCCTAAATATTGGATACTCGTGGATACTTGTAACTGTGACCCCAGCATAATAGTCTCACTTAAGCTTGATAGAAGATAGAACAGTTTCTATCTCTACTCTCGGACGACCGATGCCGTCGCCTTTTGTAGGTGTCCAAGAAATAAATAACTAAGCAAAATTATTTAACTAAATTATGAAAAAAAAAAAATGTTTCCGTTTTAATATAATGTGTATCCTACGTAGGTACTAGACGTGTGCGCCGATGCCGGCATCGGCGTCATCGGCGTGGATGGTCGGACGGATACTGTTGTTTTAGATACAATACAGACATATACTAGTAAACTAAACATTAGAAATGTCTAAATATATGCTTATTGGTTTATTTAGACGTATTTGTTTACGCAAAATCAATAAAATTCTTTTTATATGACCATAATTTATATAGCGCGTTTTGCCGATAACTTCGTCCTTCACAGTCATTTGGCGAATAAGTCTGAAATATTTTGTTTTTAATAAAATTTTCAACATCCACGCCGATGACGCCGATGACGCCGACACGGGCATCGGCGCACATATCTAGTAGGTACCTATATGCAAAAAAATAATGAAATAAATATTAATGTAATTTTAAGCTCTCTGGGTGTAATGTACTATGAACACAGTCAAATCCTGCTTTCCCACATTTGTTGGTTAGGCAAAAAAGGATAATTTATGGTAACGATTTGTTAACTTTACTGAATTTACATATCAAGATCATAAACATTTATGGGAATTCCTTAAAGTACTCTCTCAAGGCTGGATCGAATTTCCATAATTTAAATATTATTCTGATTTATATATCTATTTGGCTTTAAATCGACTTACACAATATTGTACCTACTTACTCCTTAGCCAAAAATTGTGTCTGTGATATTTTGATAGGTTCAAACCATGTACCTACGGCTACGGTACAATGATTTTAGATTACGTGTATGCAAAGGTATGTTATCATAGAAAATGTATGCGAAATAGATTTTTGATATTTTTCAAATTCGGTAAGTACGATTTCATTGGTTGTTTCGAGGAAAAATAAACTTGTGTTGGGAAATAGAGTCGATTGAGCCCCTTTTAAGATTTTTGAGAAATGCCTATTTGCTCGCTGACTGTAATTTTTTTCAAAAATCGAATATTAGTGTTTTTTTATCTTCAAAATCACCTAAAGTTTCCAAAGACCAGAACTCTTTAACTATAACAGAAAGGGTAGTCACCTATAATGCCCCTAAAATTTTGCGCCACCCTGTAGGTACCTACATTAATTTTATATTTGGAACTGTTCACAGTGCTTCGACTCGAAACGCATAGAACTGCGACGCATTACCAAAGACGGTGACGGCAACGGGTTGTTTACAGTCTATTAAGTTTCTCATATCTATAAGTATCAATGTAACTATTTGTGGAAAGTATTGCCAAAAATCACTCAACGCCGTTTTCTCAACTGGGTTTTTACTTCGAGCAAGTGTGAAGCGGTGTCGCATTTCTTTATAACTTACATATCTACAAAGTGTTTCCACTAGAATATTTTTACAAAAACATTTTGTGAAACCGTTGACACAAATGTCTTAAAGACAGGCAGTTTTCTCTATAAAATGTCGATAGGTATATTTAGCTGTTGTGTGATTTATGTGTCATTGTGCTTACAATATTTTCTTACATGGATTACAATTCGCAACGAAAATGTCATGTGATTAGACTTAGCTAGCTACTAGTACTCTGTGATTACACTCGTTATTGAATACAGCTTTTGTTACACCATAAAAGTTTTCGTAACCACAAAAAAATCACAATGTATTTAATATACCTAAGTTTATTATGATTTACACTTAGATAAAGTAAGACTTACGTTATGTACCTATGGGTTTACAATATACTTACCAATTGCTTATAACTTCAGGATCCTCATGATACACATAAATATGCCTCGTCGACCCGTCCTTCATGAACGTGAGTTGCATGGAGTTCATGTGTCCGATTTTAGAGGGCGCGAACGCAACGTTCAGTTCGGACAATTTGAGCACACCCTTTGGTTCCTTGTTCTCTCTGACGTAATATCTGGAGTTAAGATAAATATGACCTTAAAATACATTGCTTTTATTTTATTTTAAAACAAATAGTAATGTCAATTTTCCGTTTTCTTGAATGGTTCTGCGGAAAAATTGCCTTTACTATTTGCACTTAGAATTAGGTACGTCAAGATTGCTTCAACTAGCGCCTCTGTCTTTTTTAATCATTAAATACTTCTGTTATTAAAAATACCTCATTACCTATGACCTAAATAATTATTATCCAGAGTTAAAATATTGTGACATACATAGTTCAAAAGATAAAAAGTGCATTTGACTATTATTTAGCAACTGTGATTAATGTAATAAATTTGAAGATTTTCACAAAAGAATCCAATCCATTCGCCGGGAAAATCATTAAATGATCCATGAAAAAAAATAAGGCGGGAAGACATTCGGTATGTATGATTTTATTCCACCACATCCTACCTACCTAACCTATCCTACTGTTAAAGTCTACTTTTAATGCTGAATGGTATTTATTTTAAGTTAAATTGTTATTTTTTGTACCAACTTCAGGATTCTATATAATTAATAACATCCTAAAATAAGCAAGTCTTAGAGACAGTCGCAGAAAGATAAAAGTGATTCCTATGCCTATTTTCAATCTTGTTAGATTGAAAATAGGCATAGGAATCACTTTTATCTCTTTTTTAATTATTGTTTCAATGTTTTGAAACAATAATTTACTCACTAATTTCATGTATAAGGTTTACATTATAACGGCATGTGGCATTCGCAAATCAAACGAACTTTGGCGGCTCAGATGAACCCGCTATTTACGCTAATTTGTAGGTAACCAAATGACGTTGCGTGACGTTTGTTTGTACGATGTGTAATTTACTTCAGAACGCCTTATCCGCCTACACTAGGCAAATCAAGCCAGTAGATACTCGACCATTTACGACTTAGCTACGTCACACAATCCTAAAGTAAATGTACACAATTGTTTTCTTTTTGTATGAAAATAACTGCAAAGATAAGAACATAGAACCTCCTCCTTTTTGGAAGTCGGTAAAAATAATACGTCCGGTTATCGTATCACAATGTGGTGCAATAGGCCGAATATATTCTCGCCTTCAAAACTTTCCGTCTCAACCCTGTAACAGCTACGGTCGAATTTTTTCGATGACGAAAAAGAAACATTTCAAAAAATAGAGTCGGCAGCAAAATTAGAAACGAATGTTTTGCAACAAGCACACATAGTTAGTGACACAAAGAATGCAAGCAATTAAATTTTAACAATAACATCAAATTGATATATTGATACTATCCAATTGCATATAGAATCGAATTTCCATCTAAGGAAACATGCAGTTTTATGTCACTGTACTTGTACAGTATTTCCAAACACGAAAACCAGGATATGACTACATGCAATGTAGATGGTACTGATTCGATGGTAATTCTGCACATGAAAATGGTCTTGACATGAGATGATAGAGAATGGCGTATGTCTAACAAGTTTGCCCTACATTCGAAGACTAACGTAAACTTTTGAATATTGGAATTTTCGTTCAAATTCCGCTTTTGTTCTTACCTCAAAGGACCAAAGTTTTTGACGCGGAGACGATCGATTAACCGATCGAGACAACCAGTTGTACGGCCGCAGCCGTCGGTAGCGGGATGATACCTAAGAACCAGTCCGGATATGTTTAAGCTAAACTACTACGAAACAACCAGCTTTAATATTTATTTGTAATCATGGATACCCGGCATTGAACTCTGAAAATTGCGTTAGCTTATTTGTTTATTACAAAATATTAAACGGAAAGTTTTACATCCGTTGCGGATAATACCTAATATGCAATACATATTTGATTATTGAACTCATGTTTACTAATGTAGTACCATTTTAAAGTGTAAACAAGCGTAGGGGATTTACCCAATATCGATTGTACTGAAAGAATGCGAGTTGTCAGCATAATGTAAATCGAGTAATAAGGTAAATTACACGATTATAGTGTGATGTGGTAAATTTGTTTTTCGTAAGTGTACTTGTAGGAAGTAGGTATATCACCTAAACGTCATGTTGTAGTACATACATCATGCATTTTAACGACATTTAAATATTTCCGCCACCTTTTCTAAAATCAGTCAAATATACACAGTGTGTGTTGATTTCATTAAATGATATCAACGCTATACCTTATCATCATATTTCATCATATGTACAAATTATTTTAGTACACGGACGCTACGCTAACAACGCAGTACGCAGGGAAGTTGAATTACCTCATAACGCCAGGCAAGGTGAAGGATGTCTTTCATCACAATGTCAATGTTCAGTGACGTCAGTGACGTGTAGTCTGCTCATGACATAGTAACTGTCCAATTAATTAGGAACAGCTAAATATCGGCTACGTAACAGAATGTTGAAGCGTGATAAGTTCATAACAAATCACAATAGTGTTTGTCTTGGAAATTATACCTATCAGGAGTGTCCAAATAACGGAGAGCAGTCACCGAGGCAAACAATTTAATGAGTTCATAATTACGTAGTTGGTCAATATGTGTTTAAAGCTTGACGTAGGATTGCAATAAGAGGTGTGGAACTTTTGGTGTGCCGTACGTCACAAATTTACCCAGAATTTTCTACGAAACCGATTTTATCTCGCACTTATCGTCTATCTGGAGATAAACACGTAGCGTGCCGTCATCGAGTTGGGACATTTTTTTACTATTTCAATAACCAGTGACAGTTTTATTATGCTGTATGATTAACAACTGAAGACATTTACAAATAACATAATTGTGCATAACAAGTACAAAAATAGCTCACTATTCATTACGATGTGTAATTAAATTTGCGTCAAACGAGATAAACAAATATCTATTTCTAAATAGTAACTTATGAAGTAATAAGTCATAAGTCATTTATTCATACAATGTCCATGAAACAGTTATTTTCAAATCCTTTATCAATTAAGTATGCCTCATTTCACGAATTCTACGAAAACTTTTAGTTTTATCGAATACACTGATATTTAGAATAGTTTTACTTTTAATACCTATATTATTAAATTAATTTACCGTCGAGAACCGATACGTATTTATCTACAAATCCCATTCTACTATCTAATAATTTATACGAAATGGTACAATATAGGTACTGTTTACCTATATTTAACTTGTAATCCTGCATAACGACTACATGACCATACATTTTCCTGTTTTGATAATTTAATTACCACAACGATTTACCGGTAAAACAGAATACGGTACTCGAGTGAAAAATGGTGATTAAAATATTAAAACGTTTAACGTTCAATGATTCATGAAGGTAGAGATATGAATATATGATTCGTCCTAAAACGTTCCACATTAGTGTGAATAAAGATTTCGAAACTGACCATGATAATAAGCCAATGTGTAAGCTGGTGAATGACAAATATTATTAAATTTATAGAAATAAATAGGCATACATAAATTATTCGAACAAAAATGTGATGATCACGAATAATGTTTGAATAGTTGATGTCGACGAGCGTTAAATTAGTAACAAAATGCTAGGTACGCAACTTGTTATCTTTCACATAAAGCTTTCATTATAAACATGGGGATTGCATTTGGTCATTTTGACCGCATTCTGGTGACAACCACAAATACAAGTAGGTAACTAGATGTGTGTGTGTGTAACGTATACTTATTTGTCGAAGTCAGTGAACGCAAGCAACTGCGCTAGCACGAGCAGGGTTAAGTGTTTCTGCGAATCGATGTTCGAATGCGGCCAACGACCAAATGTAATTGTGTTATTATGTTCAGTTAACGATACATTTTGACTCACTTAAGGGTGTCCTCATTCTCACTTAAGACGAATTTTCTCAGCTGGTAACGGCTGTCCTCTTTGCCTCGCTTCATGAGAAACCCTTCCATTGTGCCAGAGAGATAACTTTGCCGCTCTGGGTGGCAAAACTCTTCACGTTCATATTTTGCGCGGATCCACTGTTCAATCAGTACTCTGAAATAGATGTACAAACAATAAATTAGTAGCCACCACGTAGCCACTGTAGCCACACGCTTCATAACATAAAATTTTACAGAAATAATACAAACATTCCGTTTTCTTCCAAGAAAAAGGAAAATTATAGAATAAGTATACTAGTATTTTTCCTAAAAAAAAAATTACCGACTTTATAAAAGTAATGATAATGTTTGTTCAGCGATATCTTCATCAATTGTGAACAGATTTAATTATTATTTTTTGTTTGGAAGATTATTCTGCCGAGGTGGTCCTATTTTGGTGATGATTTAGATCTGATAAAGATCTTCGGAGATAGACAATGAAACTCTTCGATGGATAACAGCAAATCATTCGCGATTGCAGTAGTCGCATGTTTGTTTATTGTTTATGTATTCTTTATGCCCCTCAAAATAGAAAAATAAATAATAAACTTTAAAAAAAAGTCTAAAATATTTTTAGATTTTAGATTTTTGAATCGGCTTTTACTTTTTTAATGTTTATTATAGCAAGATAAAACATTTAACTGAGCCACTAAGTACCTATATATTTTTAGTTCTGATAAAAAATCTTGTTATACCAACTTATAAAATTAAAAACCACTTCTACATTACAAACTTACAAAGTGTGTTACCTAAATCAGTGATTTTAAACAAATTAATGCATATTGGTCCTCGCTATGTATTATATTACTATTATTATTCAACCGTTATCGTCCCACTGCAGGGCAAAGGCCTCGCTATATAATACACCAGATTTGTTCTACGACTTTTAGAAATAAAAATATCAACAAGACAAGCTTCTAATTTACTATGGGTAGATTTTTTTTTTCTAATTTCCATAAATCAAAGAGCTAAAGATACACTCAAAGGCACATTTAACCGGCCACGTACACTTTGTCAATTTCTTCAAAATTTTACAGTAATTTAATTAATTATGTTATCTTATTATATTGGGTGAACCTTTACGAAAAAAATGGAACATGTGTAATTTGTGAAATGGTTTAATTAAGATAAAAAATTTAAAAAAATGAGAAAATGCATTGTTCTAACAAAAAATTTAATTAGTAAAACGTTAATTTTTTTTTAAAAGTGTGCTCTAAGTTAACGGATTAATAATGTGTATTTCCTCCTCTGGTCCTTATGACCTCTTGCAACCAATTTGAAAGCCCGTCCATTATGTCTTGGATGTCGCTTTGGGGAATGTTCTCCCACTCCTCAACAGCTGCAGTTTTAAACTCACTGATGGTCGTAGGAGCTGGTGTGCTACTCCGGATCCGTCTTTTAAGATTGTCCCATACATGCTCTATCGGGTTCAGGTCAGGACTCCGAGCTGGCCATGGTAATTGCTTAATATTAACGGCGTCCAAGTAATCGGTGACAACTCTCGCGGTGTGTGCACGAGCGTTGTCGTGCATTAAAACAAAATTGTCGCAAATAAATGGCGCAAACGCAATCACATGTGGTTCTAGGACTTCTGTTACGTATCTGTGAGCATTAACACTGCCTCTATCGAAGACGACCAACTCTGTACGGGCGTCGTAAAAAATTGGCCCCCACACCATTATCAAGCCTCCTTCGTAGCCCACTGTTTCAACCACAGCACACTCTGCAAATCATTCACCGCGGCGTCTATACACGCGCTGACGTCCATCAGGGCCTCGTAGAGTGATTCTTGATTCATCAGAGAAGAGAACTGCCTTCCATTGTTCCGAAGTCCAATTTAAATGTTCTCGAGCAAATCCAAGTCTCGCTCTTCTGTGAGTTGCGGTCAGTTCTGGGACTCGAACTGGTCGAAATGCTCTCAGATCCCTCTCTGCTAACCGTCTTCTTATTGTTCTTAGGCTCACACTTACATTTCGTACCTCAAACAAACGGTTACGAGCCTCGGATGCTGTTGTGAACCGATTTCGTAGAACGTTCGAGACGATGTAACGATCATCTCTCTCTGATGTACACCTTCTACGACCTTGCTCTAGCCTTCTTGTGTAGGAACCGGTCTCTCTGTAACGCCAGATAGCATCTTGTATAGTGGTTCGTGGATATCCAAGCATTCGTCCAACCCGACGCTGGCTAAACCTAGCGTCTACAAGTGCCACAGCCCTGGCTGCTCCAGCTGCGTCTAGTGGCATTTTTTTTTGGTGTAAATGAAATCACGGCACCCCAGAACCTCGGTTTTATTCGAAGAAATGGTTTCACAACGTTTTAAAACAAATGTATCCTTCACAAAAAATAAGCGGCAAAAATTTCTAATTTCGACTAAACTGATTATTGTTGAATAAAAACCACAGATGTAAAAAAAAACGCGGGTATGATTGTTTCGTTTATTGCAGATATACCCAGTTAAGAAGTTACGTGTAGTAGTCAAAGCGTAAGTTACCTTAAACAAACGATATGTAATTTGAGACGGGTGGACGGCTAAATGTGCCCCTGAGTGTATATTAAATATTTTTTTAAATGATACTGAATTAAAAAACATGTTCATTATTGGTTCATTCCAAAATATCGAAACCACATTTTAAAATTGGAACGAACATTTGTAAACAATTTTATTTCCGGCCTATCACTCATGTTATGGGAGGGAGATAAAACTATGTAGGTCAAGTTTTGATATTATTGATAACTCATGTATCATAATACAGTTCTTAGAAATAGTAGAAACCTAAACATAAGTATATTATTGAGCTTTTAGACTTTATAGGTGAGACCTGTTTATCTGAAGGTGTAAGGTATATACTGCAACTGCAACACACCTACAGCAGGGCTACCACGGCAGGTGGAAAAACCCGTTTCTGCACCCTTTGTCTCCTTGACAGAAGACAAAACAAAACATCGAGAGAGAAAACGGTAAAGAGATAGAGTCTGGTGAACGAAAGCTGTTCAAGAAAAAGGCGGCAGTTTAAAAAATCTGAAGCTGTCCTCATTGAGTATACATTCATAAACGGAGTTGATACTATTTAATAATTCTTGAATATTAAATTGTATCAACTCCGATATGCAGTGTATATTCGGTGAGAACAGCTTCAGATTTTTTAAAATTGATCCCTTTTTCTTGACATCTTTCGTTGGTCAGACTCACAGAACACAGAAAAAAGGAGACCTCTTTCTGTGCTCTGTGGTCATACTCTAGTTTTGTCACCAATTTTTCTCTCTCCTTATTTTGCTGTGCTAGCCTTCCAGCTTTGAGTATAGATACTCAAAGCCTTCCAGGTTGTATCTGAACCGGTAATTTGTCTCCCGATCAGAAAGCTAATTCACGTAATTTTATGACGCGCTGATCATAATAAAATATATAGCAGTGACTCTCAAACTTGATGCGAGCGTATCTCACTGAAGCTAAGAGAATACCAAATGTGTTGTTTTGATCAATATTTTACTGCAATTGCACGGTAACTTTTTTCTTTAGTAACGTGAAAGCCTACTGACGTGACTACCAAATAAAATAATATTATAGAAATAATAATAGCATTTTTAGCACCAAGTCGAAGTAAGAGTCATCAAGTTTTAGAAAAATACCGCTATTTATTTCCGTCTCTCAGTTACACCCGGTAAATGCGGATACCTTAGTTTGCCTATCACCTAATGGTAGGTAGGTCCGCTAGTGTTTTTTTTTTTTAAATTTGAAATTAATTTAAGTATTTTTGAAATTAGATTTTTTTTTTAATTTATTTATTTGGAACAAATTTACGTTCCATGGAACAATTATGATGGACGTAAATGCACTTTTCACTTGTTCCATTATCAAAGTCCAAGGAACTACTGAGAAAAAAAAAAACTCACTCGTTCCATGGAACTGATTACCGGGGGAACTAGTGAGAAAGATCCCCAAGCCACATATACATTAAATAAAGGTACCTACTATTTTACTATCTACGTAATATTATTAATTTAATAGTTGGTCCCGGTTTTAATTAAAATGGGAATTCCTAAAATTATTTATAGTCATTAAGTACCAACTTTCATGAGTAACTTCTGTGGCATGTAGGCAGCTAATTAACGCTAAATATGTACTTATGTCGTAAATGTTGTTGGTTTATTTTGAAATATTTCAAAGTACTATAATAATACTATAGTAGTAGTCATAAGATCATAGACTATTTTTAGGTGAAACGCAATAAATATCCGTTGAGATAGGGCTGAATTCTCTATGGTAACTTTGTTATTGAAAATAAAGTTAGTACTACAAGTACTAGTACTACTACTACTAAAAGTTTCGCAGTAGGTCAATGTTAGTAATGAACTACTTATTAGGTACCTATTTGATCTAAACACATTTAACATTTTCCGAATATGCAGCAATGTTACAAAATTTGCTGCATATAAAGCTGCTGCTGATGAAGGAAAAATTGTAGGTTTGAACTAATTTAGAGTGGGTGTTCACAAATAACAAGTATTTATTAGATGTTGATAAAAGTAACTAAAAATTGCAAGTCGAAAACATTTTATTTTCACAGGTTGTACTTTATTTTTTTACCTTAGAAAAATAAATATACTTTTTTTTGTCGAAAGAAAAAGATGGCAACCCTAGTTCGAATCCCATCAGATGCACTATTGATTTGGACCCACCTCTAGCGCAAGCATATTAGCTTAGTCTGAGGGATCAACAGGAATACTAGTAACGTCACACATGTTAGTAATTTCATATTAATAAAAGAACAACCTAACTACTCTGAATCCCTTAAAGTTATATCGAAAATAAAGTTAATATTAACTTTTTTGAGGTAAGTCTAAGTACATATTAGCTTAAATTGTGGTGACAATTGACAATACAAACGATATCTCATTTTTAACCCCCGACAAAAACGAGGGGTGTTATAAGATTGTAGTGTGTATCTGTCTATGGCATAGTAGCTCCAAAACGGATGGACCGATTTCAATGCAGTTTTTTTAATTGAAATCTATTTTAACCAGGTATCATCTTAGCTATGTGTCATAAAAATCTGTTCAGCCGTTAAAAAGTTACAGCTCTTTTTCTAGTTAGAGTCGGGGGTTTTTGAAGGGTAGGTTATTAATTACTCGACAACACGACGGACGGCACAGCCAGAGTTAGTAAAACCTTTGTCTAGTCCAGATATGTACTTACTGGGGGTCATAGCGATTTGGTCGTCTGTAACACGGCGGGACTCTTTCCTCGTATTTATTCCTGGCAGCGTTGTTACCAACCTCCTTCATCCTTTGCACCTGAGAGTCCTCCCAGCGATCTAGTTTCAGGTGCTTCACTTTGCTTATGTGCGCACCCATGCCGCGATGGATGCTGGCACAACGCATGCATATGAATATGCCGAGGTTATATGAAGCCCAGTCAGGGTCTGAAAAAAGAAAAAGAATATTAGGTCTGATGACTTAGAAAGTGGAGACGTTCTTCTTAGAACTATGTTCACCAACGACATATGAGCGGGTCTACCGCGTCTAAAATAGTAATGAACATCGACTCTGGTAATAAACATAAATACGATCGTGAGAGACTTAAACTTCGAGCTACCTTGTAAAAAAATACCGATCATGAAGGTCCCAACTTCATGATCGTTAAAAAATTACAAAGTATCTCGAAGTTTAGTCTCTCACGATCATATTGAAGTTTATTACCTGAGTCGATGTTCATTACCATTTTAATGATGCGGTAGATCCCCCAGGTGTTTAATATAAAAACGGCAGTGTAAAACTTTGTTTTTACTCAAAATTTCTTGTTATTCTGCTGATTTTGAACTAAACCTCTATTTTACTGTTCGTTAGTTATGCCCTATGACCCTAAGTCGCATTTTGACAGAGTGGCTGTAGTTATGTCGGGTCGTGATTATAGATATTAGCTAAGCTCTAGATGTCTCCATTCGACTCTATTTGTGGTATCACGAAAACATTCGGTCATGGTCGAGTGAGTCAGTAATGGTCTTGGTGTGATCAGATCATCGTAGGGAGACCACGGGGTCTCTTGCCCTCTATCCTGATGTTTCATTAAGTTCTCCATTGAAGTTACGGCCTTAAAAACTAATGACGTTCTTACGTCTACTTGTGAATAGCAAGGTGATAAAAGAATAGATAAGATAATATTAATTTATATTATGTAATGTAAACAGCTAAGTATTTATTTGTAATTTCTACGGATTGCACAACCCCCCAATTCAGCAGGCTAAATCGCAATCTAATATTAGGTGCATAGATGCACGTTATAATCTAAGTATAGGTACGCTTCTGTTTAGAGGTGAAAATTATGCGAAGCACACGTCACACTTTGAACTACTAGACGGGTGAATGACTTTCACTGTTACATTTTCTTATAGTTTAAACAAACAAGATAGGTAGGTGCACTACTAGATTTACATTCATATACATACATATCTTGCTCATATAAATTACTAGCACCGAGCAAGTAGGTACCTATTTTGTTCGGACGCTTTTCTTTTGTTATTTAAGAAAACTGTCTGACTTTTCGAATTTATGTGCGGATTGGAATTTGATTATCACGGTGAAGGAAAACATCGTAAGGAAATCTGTGCATATCTGAGAGAGCCTCATAAAGTTATCGATGGTGTGTCTGTGTAGTCCGCCAACCCGCACCAGGTCAGCGTGGCGGACTAAGGCCGAACCTTTCTCATTCTGAGAAGAGGCTTGTGCCCAGCAGCAGTGGAATGGTAATGGGCTGGATTTTATTTTTATTTTAACTAGTTATTAGCTTCATGGGATTGTAATTAACTGCTTGTTCCTCTAGATTTACTACGAGTGGGTACTAATACTAAGTACTTATTAGTTAAAATGAAACAATAAACTGTATTATGTAAGTGAAACCACGGAAATATAATTATATTGCACTTATTAGTGTTTCATAAGATTGACGTAACACAAATAGACGAACCTAAAAAATGTTTACACCATGTTCGTAGAATTTACGACTTTTATTAGTGTACTAGAACATATTTTTTTCGTTATCAAAACAATGTGCGTAAGTGGCGATACGATAAGAATTCTGCAAATCGTCACACCATAGATTAAATATCCTAAATGACGTACCTAGATATTGTGCATAACATGGCATAGGTACTGTATCCGTGAGTGACGCAGGAAATCGAGTTGCACTCATGGAGAGGCTCGGTACCTACTTTTTAGTGCGAAAATTATTCGTCATTTACCTACCTACTACAGTAATATTTTAAGATGTGTGAGTTCACCTATGAATGAATTGATTACGTGTCGTGTAACTCTCTGCGAACTCCCCACTACTAAAACCGTACTTCGCGATGGTCGAATTTAAAATAGAACTTGGTCCCCGCAAAGATGGCCAGTGCGTGCGCTATAAAACTTAGTTTCGATTTTTAAATTGTTGAAAAGCTTTTTTTGTGGAAATTTATAAGCGTTTCCACGTTTTCGTTTCGCATCACATCCGTGTTTATAAGCATACACAACACACCGACACAACGTCACGCAGCCGCACGCACACATTGACATTGGCCTCTGCGCCACTCGTAAATAACATAACACTGTCACAAGACTAGGGATACCTGTTAGATACGGATACGAATTATCTTCGTTTCATTACGTATAATCAACATTAGTACGTGTACAAAGGTTCCATAAGCAATTATGTACCATAATCTCTATTGCCGCGGTAGATATACTTACATTTGCTAAGCATACCTAATATTTATAGGTAAGTCATCTACCTACCTAAGTATTTACAACCTGCAAACTCGTCTCAACGCTCATTAATCAATCAAGGTTATCGTTTTATTACTTAAAAAAGTAATAAAGTTTATACTTAGTAATTATGTTAAAATTGGCGCATACCTACTTGCGATGCGTTATTTATCTATTCTGTGAATGTTTTGGTTGTGCAAATATAAATTAATAATCAAACCCAGTTAAATGTTTTAAACACTTCGACGGCGCACATTATCAATGGCTTATTGGCGAATAACAAATGTAGGGATCACTAGATATAGATCTGTGGTAGGGATTAACAAAAGTTATGCACGATATTATTTTTTGTTTTATTGCACATTACTCGTCTGTGGAATTAGATATTGAAAAACATTTTATACTTAGGCCTTAGTGTAGGGGTTCTATTTCATATTTTAAATTAATTTAATTAATAAGACCGGTTTATCAGAAGTAGACCAGCCTAGGGGGATAAGAGGCCCTAGTAGTTTCTTTTGACCATCTCGATTTTACGAATTAATTGATACTAATTGAAGTAGTTATTACATGATGAATAAATCCATACTAGGTACCTCAAGGAGAGGAGAAATGCAAAAATAATCAACAGAAGAGGCGCTTTAAGTTGTTACCTACCTAATAGCTTTCTTTGATGATGCAATGAATAGGTAGGTACCTACCTACCTGCTGAACCCACAGAACAGTGAAAAAAGTTGTGGTAGGTTACCTACCTATTATACCGAGATATATTACCTACCTATACCGAGAAGTGGTATTACCGAGTGGTGATCTAGACTAGACAATATGCCATTATTTATATCGCAATTTGGATTGCCATTCACCAAAGCACTAAAAACATGTAACTAACCTATATTTAACTTTAGCGTTGTCTGGAATTCGAAATCCTATACGATCTTAGAGCGAAATTTTAAGCTCGAGTAACAAGAGTTTGGACTTACGCCGCGCAGTATAGACAGACATTGAAATGTAAAATTAGGTCACACACACGACTACGGACGCTCACATCCTAATTTCTTAGGATAGATTTATAGGTAACACAATAACGATAAACAAATGATTACAAGGAAATCGTTGCGGTTAATGTACTAGATTATGACATCCAGGAAAACTATAGCTGAGTTATGAGAAAATATACTAGGTCTGGATAGGTTAGCTTAGCACCTAGCATTGCATGCCAAGGATAGGCATCGTTACGCGTAGGTACAAGTAAATAGGTACTATGACTCATATGTACAGAAAGTTAGGGAAGTACCTATAAAACATAGTAGGTATAAAATGATCATGTTGTTTTAAACAAAAATTTGAAATATTTTAATTATGTATAGATGTAATATACGTGCATGGCATTTTGAATGTAATGTTTACCTCATAATATTATTGTAAAATAGGTTAAAATAATGTTATGGTAGGTACCTATTTGTAAATTTTTGTATCACTGCACCAAAATAAATGGCATTTATCTTATTTGTTATGATTATTTTAACTTAGTTGTTTGTGTACAATAAATATAGGTAGGTACACTGAAATATCTATGTGATGTTTGCCTAAAAATAGTAATTAAAACATTTTTTGTCAATAAACGAATGAGAGCATCATTTGGCAAATTAAGACGAAAACGACCCCAAGTGGTGGTCACACAAAATTTATTTTCATTTAGCATTGATACATTTCTGAATGGTACTCTCTACTGTGTGATAGACATTACATTATCACACAAACATCATTGATGTATCGTTACAACTGACTTATCTGCATGTTTTGAATCATCGTAAAATGCGCTTGTCGATGATTTGTTTTCATTGAATGCATTTTACGTCGAGGTCACTGAACTCCAAAGCATGGACGCATTTACGCCCCCCGCCTATTCACCACCCCATGAAAATACCACGCACAAGGAAAACACTATCACTAAATTTGTTAAGAATCACTTGTAACAACATACCCGGACTTCCACAATCAGCACAAACATTATTTCCACTTTTCTTTTGCAACTCCTGTAACAATTTCTGGTTATGATCTACCATCGTGGAACTTTTGCATCAATAATGAATAAATGAAGACATACACGCTAGCGTACGTCGCCGCTCGAAAGTCGAACGCCTCGAACGAACGCGTTCCCTGCCACTGCGCGAGGGAGCGAGCGAGACTTCGACCGACGCGCGGCGAATCGGTTCAACAAACGCTATTTCGTAGTTCAGGAATGCCATTGCATTCACACACATTTACGTTCGGTTAGCATGAATGAGATAGAAAGAGATGTCTAGTTTCGGTATATGAATGAAACCAGTGTGTAGTGGATGGTAGTGGATACTCGTAAAATCCATTTCTGTGTGTGTGTATAGCGTACAATTGTAGTCTTTGATAGCGTAGTAGGTACGTGAACGTGATGCGATCATGCGACGCGAATACAAGCAAGCGCCCGTCTCTCGTAAATACGTGTAAATACTGGGTACGCATCTAGGTAACGCGACTCTGTCTGTAAAATATAAATTACTTTCCGCATATCTAAATAGGAAGGTGGGCATGTATCTATGTATATATGGTACGGTTACCGTACCGTAGCTATGTCAATAAGCTGTTCAGTCATTGCATTGCGAATCAGCCGATAGCGTAGTAATTAAATGTGCTCATTCTTTTGAACATTTACTATGGAGTATGGAGTAGATAGGTAGAGGTGCCATTCAAAGACTGCAATGTGAATGGTTAGATAGGTACCTACATATACGTATAATATGCGGTTGGTTCTTTGTAACTGTAACTGTAACAGAAATAAACAAAATACGGTAGGTACCTACTTAGGTACCTACTTAATAAAAATAGTACGTAAGTATGGTGTAGTAAAAATACTATTTTACTAGGTACCTACCAACTTTATAAAGAAATCTAGACCTAGTATTATAGTCTATACTTACATTTAAGATTTGTGTATATTAATGAGAATGACTTATGTACTTACGTATTTCATTACCTATTCAATTTCTCATACAGTAAAATCAAATTAGACTTTTTTACCCGACTGTGTGGCAGCAAAGGTTAATACGACTTTTTTTCGAGCTCCTTCTATAATCTATAGGTAATCTCCCTGGGTACCTGGACTAAGTGTTCTTTCTTACCACAGATTACCCCCAATCTTACCCACCAAAACCGCCCTCAGTGACCGTCTTCAGCAATGATCACTAATAAATACTACAAATCTATGATACTACACACGGCTATGTATCAAGCTGACCTCTCATTGTACGAAATGCGAGCTCAGCTTATTATTATGTAGCAGTACATAGTCCGGTAGTAGCAGTGACGGCTTCTTACGTCATTGGGTAGTAGACATGGCGACCACATCGTTGATCGTGGTACCCAAGTGGTGGGTACCACTGTTGCTCAGATCCTAGATCTATTATTTATATTTGAATTTATTACTATTGAGTATTGCTATTGTGTTGCTTAGTTGTGTGAATTCTTTTTTGGTTTACGCATAGAATACTAACTTGGTTTATGGACGACATAATTGAAAAAAGAGAATAAAAGAAGAAGAACTTACATAATCTAAGAAGAAGAAGGAAAAGACCGAAAATTCTAGGACTATTCCGACTATTGCATAGGTTAGGATGATTTGTAACAAGGAAAGAATCAAAAAAATTCTCAAAGATCATTTTAGATATTTTCAGGTTCAAATAAATGCAAAATGACTAGGGCCCAGATCAGTAAAAAATACTCAAAGGAAAAAAGGAAAATTAAAGAAAATATGAAGAAAATCATTATTTAATTTCTTGTGCTTATAGGTAAAGAAAAATAAATAAATGATTTTTGTTTCCATACATACGTTGAAAATACTAATTTATTGCGCACTTTGACTAGAATAAACTAAAAAAAGGGCACTGGTCTCTTTCTGTTCCAAAATTCGATAGAAAAATGTGAATCAAAATCGACACCAATGTGTAAAAGAAAGAACTTAAAAAAGTAATGAAGTACTTAATCCTACTCACATATTATTACCTAATGACTATTGACTATTCACAGAAAATTAACTTGTTTAATCTAACAATTTATTTTAAACTTAATCATGTTTTTTTAATCTTCTGCTGTGTGTGTGACAACAGTGGCAACACTGCAACGTATGTCATGTCATGTCAATCAGTGTTCCCAACTTAGGGGTTTTCCCCCCAAATTTAGGGGGTAAATAAGTGGGCTGGGATTTTTTTAGGGGTATTTTTAGAGATTTTTTACTCTTGACTTTTACTGTGAAGTTTTTAATGATTGTGACGCAGCTGGCTGTAAACTTTTTGAAAATGTTTCAATTATTGTATAATAATTCAATTTATTTAATATTTTTACAGAGTATTATTTTATTTTGGGGGATTTTAGGGGTTTTTAACTTTAGCTTTGGGGATAAATATTTCTGAGAGTTGGTAATACTGATGTCAATTGTCAACTGTCAAAATATTGGTAGCGTTTGGTTTGGTTTGGTTGGATCTTGCAGTAATAAAAATTGCGATAATTCGCTGTATGATCAATAAATATTAAGTTTTAGAATACTCAAAATCAGCAAAGATGGGACGCCGATCGATAAATACCACTAAAAGTGGTAAATATATGAATCCGACTGATCAAGCTAGTAAGTATTGGTTATAAAATATTTCTGTGAGGTTCGCCGGGATGCATACATTAATTTTAGAATATTGTAATCATTTTCAAAGTCTATGTCCAACTTAACCTGTGACAGAAACTGGTAGATGCATTCAATATTTATATAGTGCTGATAGATGAACATCCAAGTTTTCTCATTCTAACCTAAATACTTATAATATAATATAATCTTTATTTACATCGAACACTAATGATTCATAATATTGTTAGTAAAACTCTTATAGACTATGTTAGTAACATTTCATAATTAAAATTAAAATAATACAATAAAATGAAATTTACTTAAACTTATGACTGGACTACATCGGCGAGATTCTCTGAGCAGGAATACGAGCTTGCTCGCTTGTTGATCCATTTATTTGGTACAAGTGTCATCAATCTTTTCTATCAATTGACAAATCAAATTGGTCCACTGTTGGACATAGCCATCTCCGAAGTCGCGCCAACGTCATCCTATTTCTCTCAAGATATTAGTGCATCTACTCTTAGATTAACTCGGGTTTCATATAATAAAAACATTTGAAAAATTACACTTTGCAATAAGTTTAAAAAAAAGTGCACATCCAATTTTTTACATCAATACATAGTATAAAATAAAGTCACTCGCAGCGTCTGGATGTTTGTTCTCTAAGTACTTCTTAACAATATAATGGATTATGTTGCGATTTTCACTGGTATTTTGAGAATTTTCTACCGGTAGGTATATATGTATAATGCTCTATATTTAATGTAAGGATAGCAGAGAAATTGCACACATGCGAAGCCAGGAGCGGGTCGCTAGTTTCATATAAATAAGAGAATCATTTATTTATTTTCCACAGTTACAACTATCCTTACAGGCTAACCTAATGCGATAGTGTATATCTAAATAATATTTACATTTCCTAAATTCTATAACTAAGCATAAACAATGCTCCCCTTGTGAATTCATGTTCAATTGTATTAACTCATTATCTTACAAGTGATCATCTTTGGCCGAGAACAATACTAATGTCTGTTTTGTTTCTTCACTTAATTAATTAAATCCACTTATGTAACTTTTAATTATCAGGAAAAGAGGCAAGAAAAAAGGAATTGAAAAAGAATAAAAGACAAAGGCAGATGGTGAGAGCAGCGGTACTGAAGATGAAAGATCCTACTCAGATCTTGGAGGAATTGCAGAAAATTGATGAAATGGGTAGGTGATCTACATTATATAAACATCACATAGTTTCCACAAACACATAAGTGTTGACCATCCAGCTGTTTACCCTAGTGTGGTAAGTGAACCTGCGACCCAAAGGCCAGAACAGAGAAGGCATACATTAGTGCCATTTTGGTTATCATATCGGCCTTTCAACATCTCGGTTATGAGTCTCCTGAGAGACTGCTCTATTATAACTTGTCAGGGAATATTACCATCATAATACAACATGTAATTTAATTAATGTAAAACCTCACACACCCTAATTAGAATATCTAGTTAAAAACATAACTTTATAAACAAAACTTACGTTTTTAAAGTTACCTATTATTTTTAAAAATATAGTTTCGAGCCTAGCATTACTTACTGAATTTAAAATTAAGTCTTATTTTATTAAAATAAGATTTAATTTTCTTTGGCTTATCAAGCGTCGGAATGGAGAATGTAATAAAAAAAAAATGAACAATCTATATTCAGGTTTTGCGTTGGAATAAAATAATTTAACTTCGTAAAACACATGTTGCGCTGACCACAAACAAAATGGGATAAGGGCAGGAGAACCATGATGATGATGATATAAAACTTGATAAATTATTTTAAGTATGTGATCAATGTATTTTTAATTTTTTCAGAGTACAATGTTTTGCAACCATCACCTCTAAATGAAAAAGTTTTAAAAGAGAAGAGAAAAAAATTAAGAGAAACATTTGATAGAGTTTTGAAGATGTATGTAAGTATGAAATGAATTTATAGAGAGTAAAATATTTTATTAATAAATGTTGAGGTTTATTTAAAAATTAAAAATGCTATTTGAAATAATTCTCTGAAAGAAAATATAATGTTAATATATAATATGCAATCAACATTCTATTTTCACAATGTTTTACTGTATTCAATACTATTGTGACTATCAATATTCAAGAACATCCTTTAGTTATATTCATTCACCCAGTGAACAAAAACTGAAGAATGTGGCAATTTGATTGGTCAGTCAATCATAATTTCGTCCACAGTGGGTCAAAGCTTGTGTATTGTTCTTGAATACAGGACCTATGACATTTTTACGGATATAATTCTACTGTCAGTAAACAAAACTTACAAACACATGTTTATCAAAGTATTGGTATTTATTGATTTGTTTTGTAAAATTTAAAATTATTTGACGGCACGGTTGGAGCAGTGGCTAAGCGATTAGTGTTCTGCGCTACGTGCAGCGGGTTCGATCCCCGCACGGAACAAATATTTGTATGGTCTACAGATAGTTCTAAGTTTAGGTGTGTGTAAATTGGAACTAAGATACAGGGGAAATACAAGTGCGGGGGGCAACGTTTTTAAAAATCTGAACAAAAATAAATTATCTACATAGTTTAGGTTATTTAGGTCATTTTCTATATAATATCCCCATATTAATAATAATTAATAATTTATATTAAATTTAATGCTTGATGGAAATGAACTAAATATAATTAATGAAACCGTATTCTTAGGGATAACAATTGATTCCAAGTTGCAGTGGGGTCCTCACATCACAGCTCTGTCCAAAAGACTTAGTTCTGCGGCATTTGCAGTTAGAAAAATTAGACAGTTAACCGATACAGCTACGGCGAGATTAGTGTACTTCGCATATTTTCATAGCATTATGTCCTATGGCATTCTGTTGTGGGGATCAGCGGCTGATGTAGATTCGGTTTTTATATTGCAGAAGAGGGCGATCCGTGCGATCTATAACATGGGCCCACGCGAGTCTTTACGAGACTTTTTCAAAGACACCGACATTCTAACACTGCCATCACAGTACATTTTGGAGAATATTATGTTCGTCCGAAGAAACCTGCATATGTTTAGTATCAATAGCGATATTCATAAAATTAATACTAGAAATAAGTACAAAATAGTGGTCCCTAAATTTAGATTGACCAAAACAAACAAATCATTTCTAGGTAACGGTGTACGCTTTTATAATAAACTCCCAAAAAGTATTACCGAGCTTACTGATAAAAAGTTTAAAACTCGTGTTAAGCTTATCCTCATAAGGAAGGCCTATTACAGGATCAAAGACTATGTTGACGATAGAGATGTATGGAAGTGATTATCTTCTGCACATGCGGCTTCCCTGGTGACCCACTGCTTCCTGTCTTCACACACTAATTTTAACGCTTCCCTTGTACCTTTTTGGTAGGTACCTATTCTTAATTGGGTGACTGACTTGAGTGTTAAGTACGCACCTACTAGTATTGTATAATTATAATATTATAGTGGTACTTATGATCTTTGCTGTTCTTTTTTTATTTTTTTTATTGTAATATTGTGTAAATTGAGGTCGAATTTTAGCCGGGGCCGCTCCTGCGGCCCCACATTTGTTGTGTAGTACCTAAGCTTGATTTATGAAAAGAGTATCCATGGAGTTTCTTGCCGGTATCTTCTCCAGGACCAACCCACTTGGAACCGTGCGCCTAGAATCACGACGTTTTGAAAGTGCCTGCAAAGGCCCAGTTGAAATAAAAATCTTTGACTTTGACTTTGACTTTGACTTTATTTTATTCTGAATATAACTCTTACTTTAATTTAACAAGGTATATGTTTTATTCTAGGACAAAGATGATCCAGAGAAATGGGTGGATCTCAAACGTCAGGAAATGGAATATGAGAAAAGACGAGCTCATTTAATATCGTATTACGAATCTGTGAAACATGCTCAGTCAGTTCAAGTAGATGATATTCCGTTGCCTACATTACAAGTAAGTTGTTATTTATGTATACAGGTTGAGTTTTTATAGGATTTTTAATGCTTAGCATAGCTCTGCCATACTGAACCCTGTTTGAAAACTCATCCTATATAAATATTTGTTTCCATAAATATATATGTATATAAAACTACCCGATTAATGTTTAGATTTTACAATTATTAAAAAAAACATTTCGTTTTTAAACATTATTTTGATTTCAGGTACCTGACAACTTAATATTCAGCAATGTGCCTTCTCAAATACCTCTGCCGGTGGACACGGTGCATCCTGTTCCGGTTGTTAAACCTATATTGAAAAAAGATTCAGCATATAAAGTAAGTAGATAATAATAATTGCTTCTATAAATCACAGAAAATTATCAATATGTAAAATCAAGCCAATTATTTAGCAATTGCATTGGTTATATGATAGCAGAGCACTAAAAGACAGCTAAAAGCGGCTATCAAGAGTGCCATTACTAAATAATCGAAGTACATGAGCTGTCTTAAAGCTGTATACAAAAAAATAACCCCCTTATTAATAAAAACTGACTTCTATAAACGCTTATAAATGATACCTGGCATTGTCACTTTCAAATAAATGAATAGAGATGTGAACAGATTTAAAAGCCATTTTAATTATAGAGATTTGTAACACAATTATCAATAAGGGGGTAAATTTTTACATAATCAAATACCATGTTACCAGATTAATACAGTTAATGGTTGCATAGTACCCTAACGTTTTAGGAAAGACCAATCGGTGTGGAACCACCCGGTGTGCCTGCAGGGACACCGGTTGACTATGAGATATTGGTGGTGGAAGCTGCAAAGGACAAGTCTAAAGAGAAGAAGAGTCTTCGGTTCTCGGACATGGCTGATGAAGGACCGCCTGGAGAATGTGTAAGTGGAATTTCTTGTAAATTATTGTGTATGGTGCCAATATGTAGACAAGGGTGATCAATTTGAAATAAAATGTGTCAGAATTTAAAATGTTATAATTAGAGACAGCGGAATAACTTGGAGAATGAATATACAAAATCATTTGCTATGCATTGTGGTAAAATATTGGGTCTGACAGAAAAATGAGAAATAGATACGTATTAGCAGTGTAACTCAGGTGCATTTTTAAAACATTGCGTCATGTTTGTACGAGAATTTACTTATTTAAGGGTCACGCGCACATACGCGCGCCGAATGCGCCGCACGTGCTGCAAGAATCAAATTTTTGTATTCTTTGTATGAAATTATATGCAACCTCACGCACCTAACCGCGCTGTACTCGCCGCATTTCAGTAAAATGCTGTAGGTATACCGATTACACCCGTATTTGCGAATGACTTCATTACATTCGGCGCGTACGACATGGGGGGCTTGATTCTATGACATCTTCCGCAATCTGCCTCAATGTGATTCCTGCAGTGCGTGTGGTGCGTTCGTCGCGTCTGCGTCCACCTTTAATCTTGTTCGTCACAAGATTCTCACATACCCATTTTATTGTACATCCCAGGCACCACTACCAAAACCGCAATCGAAGCCGCCGCCACCTGAGAATATAGACGGTGAAGCAGTTGACGACGAATGTGTCCCACAACTAACGGGCGCTGCAGCAACACAAGCGCCCAAACCTACGTCGTTGCAGCAACGGATGCTCGCGCTCTCCGGACAGAATATAGACGACTTTATGAAGGAAATGGAAGAAGTGCACAGAAAAAGGGAGAGGGATAGAGCTGCTGATTTGAATGCTCGGTATGTTTGTTCATTATCTAGTTATTGCCCACAAATTCGTCCGCGTGTAAAGTTAAAATGATCGATGTTTTTATTTATGTTCATTGTATTGTTGATATAAATTGTAGATTTACACCCGGTTTTTCAAAGGCTTATTAAATAAACCAGGTGTCAAATCTCATGTTAACTGGGCGTCTAGAAAAGCCGCTTTACATGAATATGGTTTACATTACAAAAACAAAATGGCTACCTAATTTACGACTTATAAGCCGAGATCTATAGTGCGTACTTTGACTTACCTCAGACTTTATTAAACTTTGCTAAGCTTATTAATTTATATGCTTAGCTTATACCTTGATTTGGAATTTAGAGTCATACCATGCTGAAATTATGCTTAGCATACAAAGTCTTAAAGTCAATAAAGAAAGTACCTAATTCCAAAGCAAAGTATAGACCAGGGGTCGGCAACCTTTTGAGTCGAAAGAGTCAAATATTACAATTTACAAAATTTCAAAGTTCCAAAGAGCCACAAAAATGTTTCTTGCTAACAATAAATTTTACTTGCATAAATAAAGTTTTTTGTTACAAAAAACTGGATCTGGTCCACTAGACGCCCGGCGGGAAAACTAGTCCGTTATTCGCCCAGCGGGAAAATCATATTTATATATTTTTTTTAAGTATGGTATTAAATAAATATATGAATATATGTGCCTATTAATATATTTGCGTATGGAACTAAAGAGCCGAAGCTGCACGTCCAAAGAGCCGCAGGTTGCCGGCCCCTGGTTTAGACTGATCTAAAGGCTGAGATTTATAGAGAGTAGTACGCTCTATAAATCTCAGCCTTAATATGATGGTCGAAAGGTTTATATTCAGCAATCACCTATTTTTACAGTTGGGTACCGTGGAGATTTGTTAGTATGTCCTTTTTACGTCCGGAGATGTTATTAATTGTTAATTATCGTCAACCAATCGCAAATTCACAACAGTATAAGATTTGAAATGATCAGAAATTTTACCAGCTTTTCAGTTACTGGTGGTAAATGGTTATGGAAAGGTACCTAGCAGAAGTTATCAGAATCGGTCTGGTAATCTCTTTTATTAGCCCCTACCAACAAACTGTTCCTTATAATATTACTGTAGATAGTCTGTGTCAATCAATCGATCAATTATTCAGTGTTGGCACTTAAAACAAGGTGTTAGGGATGAAAGAGTGAGATAATAGCTATTTGATCGATAAAAAGAGTCGAAAAGTCATACGTGCCATCGCTGGTAACTTTAATATTTTTTACAATGACCTCGATTCTCAGGGTAAATGTTGAGAGGTAAATGTCGGGAATTTTAGGTTTTAATAACCACAATTAGGCTACTGCACACATCAACGGAACCAGAACAAACAAACAGAATGCAGACTATAAACATATCTGGGGGCTTATTACAAACTCTTATAGCAGGGCTGAAATCTGCTCAGACATTTCCAGTATGAGCTGAAATCACACTGTATAGGCTTTTCATATAATGAAAGGTTAGCTTATTCTGGAAATTTATGGGCAATTCAATTTCATTCCTGCGGGTCTACCGCGTAACTAAAATTGTAATGAACATCGACATCGGTATTAAACTTCAATACGATCGTGAGAGCCTAAACTTTGAGCTAACTTGTAAAAAAATTACCTATCATATAGGTAGTTGGGACTCCTATCTTCATGATCGATAAAAAAAATACAAGTTAGCTCAAAGTTTAGGCTCTCACGATCGTATTGAAGTTTAATACCGATGTCGATGTTCATTACAATTTTAGTTACGCGGTAGACCCGCTGCTTTAAGATCTCGTAGTAAGCCCATTGGATCGTATAAAAAAGTATAGCCGTGAATGATAAAACTTAAAAATGGTTTCCATTTTTGGTATCAGGCTGTACTTTTTTCAACGCTACTGCCACTGGCCATTTGCTGTAAATACATTTCGTAATGCCATTATTGTTTCTTTTTATGTTTCATGCAAAAATGGCTTTCCTTATCTGTTAGTATTTTTTCAATATTTTAATCAAAGCTTATTGTTGTTGCTATATTCATTATTCATGCTGGGCGAAAGTTGGAGAGTCATTAGTCAGAATAAATATGCTTTCAATTTTACAAGTGAATCAATTTAAGTACAGTTCGCGTCATTTTTTACGGCCACTCTGAATGTAGCCGCGTACCGAGGCGCAGAACGCGTATGAGTGGGACGGTCGGACGTTGTAGAGGAGCGAGCGGGCGATACGCGGCTACTTTCAGATTGACCATAAATATGGACGCCAGCTGTTGTTTAAAACGGGTGTGTTTTCTCATCAAATATAAATTGATTATAATCTCAGGTTAAGTGCTTTGAAACGATCGGGAGGTGGTCGCGACAGTGATTCTGACAGTGATAACGAAGGCCCAGCGCCGCAGCACGCGCCGCATGGCCCGCCCGACTTCCAGCTCGAGCCGCCCGGAGCTGAGATGAGACAGATGCCTCCCCCACTGCTTCCACCTGGTAATATTATAACTTTATTTTTACACTCATATCGTAAAGTTCTAAATATGAATTTAAAAATAGTACTATAATGACAGACTTTATGCACATGCAAATATAATTTAAAAAAAAAATACGATACAGTTGTCCTAACAAAATAATGCTATAAAATAACTTTTTTTCTCTAATAAAGTACACTTCGGATCCACTAAGATTTCAATTCAATTTTTATAGCGGCTGCACATTGTCTATGGTGGCGCGCACTAGGGCGCATGCGCGGTGACTGTTAGAGCCTGCGCCCACTGGCAATAAATACCTTGCCGTGTACTATTATAAGTACTAAGTAGTTAGGTTATACATACACTGGCAGCTTGAGTACCGCATATTTACTTACACTCATGACCGGCAGGTCTCCGGCCGCCGCCGCTGCGCGCGCCGCTGGCGCCCCCGCTGCGCATGGCGCCGCCCGGCCCCCCGCCCCCCGGCCCGCCGCCCGGCCCCCCGGGGCCTCCACCAGGTACACCCAGCTTCATTATACCACTCCATTATAAATATGGATGTTTAAAAATATACAAAAATGATTATGTAGTAGTTTATGTTACGAATGTTGTGTGTGCCTACAATAGGCATGCATATCGTTGTACAATTGTACATCGCTGTACTCGAGGGCCCTGTGGGTCAGATATACCCAAAAGGAAAAAAGAAAGAAAGAAAAGAACATTTATTCGGCACAGACGTATTGACAACATAAGAGAGAGAAGATAAAAAAACAAAAAATAATAATAATAGTACTAATATAGAATAAGTTGATTGTTACTCATACATTAGATCTATTGTTTTTTGATAAATAAAGTTTATTATTATTATATCAGCCCCTTTATTATAATTTTTTTCTATACTTTAATATGTACTACTTTTGGCTTTGCCTTTTCATCGTCAGATTACAGGACACAGCGGTGTCCCGGACACAATTGATGGGTGAAATACTTTACTTTCACACCGTACATACACAGCACAGCCATAGTCTGAACCTTATGGCAGTTTCTAAAAGGCCATCGCGTTATGCGACCACTACCTATTGCGAGACTGCTCGTCTATGACTGACATCGCTCAATCATGAATATACGCTCTATTCCGAGTTTCCGCAGCACCCAATTATTCTTGCCAGCAAGCAGAAGTGAAAATCGAGTCTAGTCTGAAAATTTTCAGGCAAGCCTATGGAATTTTTCAGACAATTTTAGTATTGGCACTTATATTTTGCCCCCCCCAGGTCCGCCCGGGCCGCCCGGGCTGGCGCGCGGCATGCTGCGGCCGCCCGGCCCCCCGCCCGGCGCGCCGCCCCGCCTGCTGCGCCCGCTGGTGCCGCCGCCGCCGCCCAAGGCGCACCCGCCCGTGTCCGTGCTCACGGCCGCGCCGCAACTTATCACCAAGAAGGACGCTCAGCAAGGTACATTTTTTTTTTAAACATTGCCCCTCACTATGATTTCTCCTGTATCGAGGGTACAGTTTACAAACATACATGTCACATGCACACACACCCAGACCAGAAACAACTATCTGTAGATCATACAAATATTTGTTCCGTTATCGAACCCGCGGCACGTAGCGCAGAAGGCTAATCGCTTAGCCACTGCGCCAACCGTGTCGTCAAGGTTAAGGTTGGTGCATAAGTATTGGTTAATGATATAGGATGCCCTCAAAAATAATACGCAGAATAAGGTGTAAAAATAAATAGTTATAATTATTATCAACCGTTAGAATTTGAGTATAAAACAGAACTTTATGTGAATATATATTTTCACTTAGAATTATGATTCTGAAGTGGTGTCACAGCCATTGTTTTTTCTCACTAAGATTTTCCAAGTTCTAAATTGAAAAAGAACATTATTGGCTGTGTAACAACCAGCCAGCACATTAGAGTTTCCTATGTCAGAACTCTTTCATTCACTCTAACAGTTAACAACTTACTTATAAGGCCTGAATTCCTCCTACGCTTATGTCGGTCGCGCGTACGAATACACTTGTGTTCAATACAGCATCACATTGCAACGCTGATGTCAGCGGCGCATAAATTGCCGATCCGACACAGGATTTCCTACGCCACCGACATCAGCGTAAAAGGAATTTAAGGCATAAGAGTACGACTCCTGAGAACAGCATGCGGGGAAATAGGGGAAGTCACAGTACCGAGTAACAGATAGTTCTTCGCGCTACGTTGATCCTCATGTCCCATCAGAGTTCGTTGATAAAATATCACTTATAATTATTGTCAACCTCAGTCCAGGCCATACCAAATTCTCTTAACGCAAGCCAGAGCCAAACTGACATCTGACATCTCGAGAGTTATTAATACA